>OY728119.1:1011212398-1021212398 GCA_963277665.1 Viscum album | reverse complement strand
ATTAATGTGAATTATAGAATATAATTATGATTTTCAATTGGAAAATTATAATCTTAGTTTTTTCTCTATCATTCTTCTTGAAATGAAATCGTTAAAGGTACCTTTTGCTGACTACATCCCCATAGAAGTAACATATTTCATTTTTTCATATAGATTCATTCATATTTTAGAAATATTTTGATATATAATTAAATAACATAAAAATATAAAATTAATATAATTACTCTTCAATAATAATGTTATTTTTCTAAAAACAACCACTTTCATAATCATTATCATCCATTAATTTTGGGTTATTTCTTTTTTTTTATGTTGTCAATCCACATACATGAAAAATTATATGAGATAATATTGTGGATGATTATGTGATCTATATTACAGATGGTATATTTTATAAATACTTAAATATAAATTTATCATTGTATTTTTAATGATAACATTGTTCTCACTGCGAAAAGATGTCCAAGAATAGACCAAATTCCAAGGTACATAATATGGAAGAGTAAATCATTTAACTAGATTTGATTTGACTAGTGGGGGGTCTAGAATGGAGTTATGAATTATAGGTTATTGATGTTTGAAGTCTGAATTAAAAAAGAATCTTACTGGGATAATTCTGGGGAAAAGTTTGGGATTTCATGAAACTTTACAAAAGTTCATGAAACTCCTCCATGGTTATGTAACTATGCTGTGTGATAAATGTGAATTAATAAATGGGTTATATATAGATGTATGTGAAACATTCGAAAATTTTGAACATATCCTTTGTAAAAACAAACCTCCTTTATGGTCCCATAACTATGTTCAACCCCAAGGGTGAGGAAAAATGGATAATTTCCTAACATACTTGATCCGACCTCCAAAATCAAAGGATTTTGGACAAAACTCCCAAAGGTTGTGTGCTATCCAACAAAGATACAAAAACAGTTATAGGTTCACCAAGAATGTAATAATACCAATAAATTTGGGATTGACACCTCATTCATAGGAGTACCTCTAGGATTCTAGTTCTTGAGCTCTCACTCACACAACACTATGTTACATGCTTCATAGAATCCCCATGTCCCAATATTTCAAGAAGTTACTTAGGAGAAGTCCCTCAATGGAAGGGAATCTGCAAATATGTATTTATTGCATCCGATTTTAGTGAGAAACAAATTTCAGACAAAGATAAATATTACATGAAACTCTATTTATGTGCTGCTACAAATTTTCATGAAAAATTATTTCTAAAATTGTGTTTATAGGCCAAGCCTCTTGAAAATTCTTTTTTAAGGACAATTGAAAAGTTGCATGACCCGACACATTGTTTAATGAGATAGTTAATATCTCTTCCAACCATGTTCAAAGTGATGTGTATCAATGTTAAAAAAACTTGACCACTAGTCTATTACATTGGTGTTTCACCTCTTAAACGCCCACTTGTGATTAATATAGAGTTACAGTCTTGGCCCTCTAGACCCATCCCATCACTACTGTGATTAACCCCAAATGAAATACAGAGTAGCGCCATAACATTTTAGGTCAGGTCAATGATATTTTTGGGTGAAATTAATATTCACCCACCATATACCCCTATAATACCATTAATTGAGATATTCCCACAATCTCATTAAAATACCTTGAGTCGACATACTACTCTTGGTTCCTTTACCATGTCCTGAGTTAAGATTGTCATCTAGGATTCCTTGAGCACCATCAATCGATACACACCTAAAAAATCTCTTGAAACATTCTCACCTAACACTTATTTCAGATTTATCAAGAGATGTATACCCTTTCACAAGTCCCAAAATATCAATTTCTAGGATTCGTCCTCTAATTTTTCCACACTACATGACATTAAAATACAGTATACCATATACAAAAAGTCATAGGATTCCTCTTATTATAAACAATATATTCTTTATGGGTCATGTGAAAGATGACCAATAGTCCTCACTACATGACACTACACTATGGTACACCCCATATGAAGAGAATATGATACCTCCTATAAAAAGAACTAAAATGTTTGTGTGTCAACAATAAGATTCCTCATGTTATGATGATGAGTTGGCCAATAAACCACTACAATGTGATGCCTCATCTGGTTTAACCCACCAACCATATTCCTCCAACCCCTTAGTTAGTATAGATTTCCTCATAAACTGATAAGAGGAGGAAATAATCAGCTACTCTATGAATAATACCCATGCACCACATACATGCACATGATGTTATACCATAATATTACCAATTTAAATCAACATTGTTGAAAATGGTGACCTGAAATGAGGAACAAAGAATGGGTCACTCAATGGAAAAGCACTAATTACTGTGTACTTCCACATGACCTTAAAAATAGATATGGGTTGCCCTCATGGCCTAACTTGAGGAAGATAGAATAGGAAAATAAATGCATAAGACCTTCACAAAACATCCTTCCACATGATGTTAAGCTTCAATATTACTCTATGCCATGGAAATGGGATTCCCTCAAGACCTGACATAAGGATGAAATAATGTGTAGCTAAATGCATAACCCCCACACACAAAAACCATTAACATAAATTTGAATTCTAATTTTACTCCATGCAATGGAAATTGTACTCCCTCATGGCCTCACATGAGGAATCCAGAATGGGTATCTCTATGCATACGACCCACACACCACGTCCTTTCACTTGTTGTAAAACATTAATTTTAACCCAATCAATGTACATAAGATTCACTTATGATATCACATGAGGAATAAGGGATGTGAATATTCCAAGAGTAACTCGCAAACATTTCAAAACATTCTTTTATAATAATATGGAAAGATTCTACCAGTATTCCCCAACCACATCATTGATCCTCCTAGCAGCATATATGTAGTTTGCACATGTAAGCACAAATGACGTCACCGATGATACTAGTTGTTACAGGGAAGCTTCAATGCATAATACCCATACCATTCCCCTAAAATAGATCGTCTTTAAAATTGAATCTTCCTTGAAAAATCCTAACATGATCTCTTGTTGGAGATCCTTTCATGAAATGAGTGACCTTACCACAATATGTTAAATTGCATTGATATGTACTTTCACATTTCATTAAAATGTGGAACAAAAAAATGTGGGTTTTGTTCCTTTTCTCTCAAAAGTGGAAAACATGACACTTTCTTGAGGTATAATCCTATCATTGGTAAACTAAGGTGTGACATCTTCCCTATTGGGGATGATCCCCCCAGATCCACCTCTAATGGGAATTCTGTTATATTGATAAATGATCTAGGTGTGACATCTTCCAATTTAGGGATGCACCTCCCATATACACCTCCATAGAGAGTTGTGTTCCATTTTTAATCATAGGTCTCATATCTTTCCTCTTAGGTATAATCACCATATATCCTTATTCACCGGAAGTATTGATCAATTGGTAAATTGAGGTGTGACATCGTCCCTCCAATAAACATACCTCCCAGATCTGCCTCCATGGGGCATTATAATGTAATGGGTAAATCCAGTTTGAAATATTCACTCTTTGTGATGGACCTAAAAAATTCACCCCTAAGGGTAATTTCAATCCATTGGTAAACTCATCCATGACGTCTTCCCTCATATGGATAGACCTCTTGAATCTTCTCCCATGTGAATTCAGATTTGACTTTGGTAAACTTTTCAAGAGAAAAATATTCTATAATAGGGACCCAAATTTGAATTTTCCTCCAAATATAATTCTAATCCATCAATATTGTATCCACCTAAAAAGGGAATTACGATAAGACATTGGTAAAATCAGGTGTGACATTAACCATGTTATTTTATCCACAATACATTAATCATGTTATTTTATCCACAATACATTAAAATTATTTTTTGATCAATCTCAATTGAATGTTTTAATATATATTCATATGGCTTATAACATGAAACATAATCTAGAATTCATACAACATGAAATAAACATGGGATTCCTGAGATAAAAATATCTGGAAGACTTATTTTCCAAGAATCATCAAAAAACATGATCAAAATAAGATTACATGGTTTCCACACCTTGGATCTATCAACTGATATTCCCTCCAAAATAGGATTATTTACATGTCCCTAATACACCCATTGTCTAGAGATACCTAGAAATTCCTGAAGTTACCGTCTAGTCCAACCAAAGGATGATGCACTATCACAATAAAATAAATGTAATTAATAGGTATAAACATTGAGATATAACCAGTAATGAGTTCTATGAAAATGACTCAAATCTTTATGGGTGATTCAAACTAGGAGGTGAGCTCCAAGGAGGAATCCATGGATGAAGGAACTTACCACCCATCACCCCATTACAATCAAGGATCCCACACCACTAGCCATAGTGGCGAGTGATGAATTCCTTTAGGAAGTGAGAATAAAAGCAAATAGATATGTTCCATTATGATGATGTAATCCCTAGTTGAGAAGGAATTTTTAAAACTAATTATTATTAAACTTATTAATTAATATATCATCATTTTATTGTTAATGATCTTCATAATATGATTTTTCCCAATTAAATAAATTTTAACTGTGACTAATACTAAAATATAATAAAAATTTATCTTTATAAAATATAATTAAAATTTAATTTCTATTTGTTTTATGACCCATGTATTATCAAATTTTGTCTAATATTTAGTGGACACACTTCTATTATGAAACTAGTTCAAATTTACTGAGTTAACTCACACCTGATGTTGTAAATATAATATAACTTACAAATAAAAAAATATAGCATAATTATAATTGAATTTTATAATAATTCATATATATGAAAAATTTAATTTATACATGATTATAATATTTATGTTTTATATACCATATATTTATGAACAATAGTGGAAGTTGGGAATTAAGGTTTGGTTTTCATGTCACAAAATAAATTTATTCAGAAATATTTCTTATTTTCCATCATGATATCATTAGGACGGTGTGATTAATTACAACCAAACTTATTTTGGAGTATACATATAATTCTTCGGATTTTAATATCCTTATCATTTTAATTATTAAAATGGATTTCAATTTAAAGGATTCCAATGTTATGGGATTTATTGTTACCTCAACTCACTTTATTGAGTTAAAATGATTCTTCTTTAACATCAATCTTCCAAGATTTAATTTTTTCATCCTAATAGAATATTTCATTATACTTTATCTTCCTCCCGAGTAGAAGTATAATTTCAAAATAAATGATTTTACATTAACGAATTTCCTTCTTTAAAAATATTTCATTTTAATGAACAATTACCATCCACTTTAATTATGGTTTCTCCTCTATGTCCATGTGTTCCCTTTCATCCAATTTTCTATACTATATTTGGAAAACTAAATATGTTTTATCTCATGTGACATTTATTTTTTCATTATCCTATTTTCAAAAGTACATTTTATTACCTCTTTTAATAAAGTTGGATTTCTAAAATGTTTTTTAAAATAATAATTTCCATTATTTTAAAATAAAATGTTTTATCATCCAATACAAATTTCTTTTGAAAAATATTCTGTCATTTCATGGATATATTACTTTTTAAACCATGTGTAATATCCAAATATTTTATGAAACATATTATTTCAAAAAAAAATTAAGTTAGTTAATATCTTCTATTTCAAACAATTCATATTTTATTTTTCATTATACCCAACACTATATTTGTCTTTTGATCCACTTAACATCTATTTTCTTCAATAACACGTATTTCACAAGAGGTCGAGTCTTACCAAAAAACAATAATGAATTAATATTATGATAGTTACCACCTAGAAATTAGGATTGAGTGAATTAATAATATAAAATAAATTATGAAAATATAGTGTAAACAACATTATATAATTAATTATTTAGTGACCACTTTATTAGAAATCAAATAAAAAGCAGTTTAATATAAAGGATGTCATTTTTAAAAAAACTAGTTTAAAGAAATTTTATAATAATATATTAAATTAATCAATACTAATGAGTGATATTATTAAAAATTATACATTAATTATTAAATAAATTGTTGGTATATTCATCCAATATGTTTTATAAGAATAAAATACGATCTAATCAAATTTTAATCAAAAAATTATTTTTTTAAAATAATGTTTTCAAGTCTTTAAATATAAGATATTATATTAAAACAAATTTAAAAATTTTATTGTTTAAATTTTACCAAATAAATTGATTCTATGAAAAATAAATGTAATAGTTATCATAGGGTGAAATTTTGGTTGTTCTTTGAGAAGTTTCATAATTAGATGAATAGTAAAAAATACAAAATTTTAATTGGAAACTTTTTCCCTTTTTGATTTATTAACATATTTAAATTATATATTAAATTGTTTTTAAAGTTAAATTAGATAATTTATAAAAATATTAATTAAATTTAGATCATTTTAATTTTTTTTATAATGATTTTAGACATAAAACATAGAATTCTTTTGAAACGTTTTTTCATTAAAAACACACTTTCTTATTCCATCCGTGGAAATCATTTAAAATTAAATTCCACCACTTAGGTGAATTTAATTTGTAAAAATAGATTCCATATTTCTTATAATCATAATTTATAATTTATAATAATTTCTACATAATTTTGAATCACTGTGAATGGTGAAAGTAGTTAAAATTAATTATTGTGATTAAGGTAAAAAAGAATTTACTAAATTATTAAACATATTATATAAGGTGTAAAAATGAACCTAAAATTTTATAAAACTAATTTTCCTTCAATATTACAACCATTAAATATATAATATTTAACAAAGGTCAATTTTTAACTCGTTTTATAAAAGTAAAACAAGGAGAGCACTCAAATCTTTTCATGAAATGACTAGTGTGTCCTCTACCCCACATATAAAGGGACTTACACTCTCTCCATATATTCACACCTCTCAAGCCTTTTTTCTCATTAAAAACCTTCCAAAATCAGCTCAAAAAATCCCTCATCTCATCCTAGTGTACTATCATTGTGTATAAATCAGGCCATGTATGACCTTTGGTTCAAACCAAAAGGAGTTACCCGAATATGACACATTATTCATCAATGTGCACATTTTTTTATTTATTCTTCCACCACATAATTTTTTTATATCAATATTATATAATAAAATTATTATATTCCACCAAATGGGATACAAAATCATTATTCATGTATATGAAGGACTACATCCTCATGAAAGACGGTTGCTCGTTCTTCCATTTTCACATCTAAAGGTATATAATAATGATAGAAATGTTATTTTTATATTATATATACCATATTTATGATATATTTTGGATTCTTTAATTATTATATTCCATGTAACATTATGTTTTCTATTTTTTGGTAATATGATTACATTGTTTGTGGACGTTTGGACTACCACTTACTCAAAGCGATGTGATTCATTCATGGTTTAAAAGGAATTTATTAAGAATGATATTAATAATAATATGTGATATAAATTAAATATTTATGATATTATTTAAATAATTATATTTCTATACATATAATATAAAATTTTCAAGTTACTGTTTCTCACACTTGAAATTGATAAAATCATCTGTGGACGTGTGGACACTTGCTTCCTAAAAGAGATGTGATTAATTTTACATCACAATAATGATATATATATAAGTATATATAATTAAATATATTGTTATTTACAACATAAATCACCTTTTTAATGATAACTTTTTATTACATATTTCTATATTGATCATTGAAAAAATGGGAGTATTATTAATGCGTACGTACGACCTACCATTTCCATGATTACAACATTGGTTCATTTTTTAAAACAATCATCTATAATTAGGCTTGATAAAATAATTTATGTTTAAATATGATTATTATGTCATTATTTTTAATTTTTACATGTTTTAATAATCACCACATTCACTATCGTAAACCTTCCAAATTCATTTTGAAAAATAAGATGAATATGGTCAAAAAATCTGATTTATAATTAATTGATTATGTAATTGTACACAACATGTTAATAATTGAAATAAAATAATAGTAAACATGAAAAAGGATCCAAATCGATTAAATACATAACATAATTTTTATTTTTATAGAAGATAAAGACACATATAACTAATTGAACTCAAGGTAAAGGACTTCATCTCAATCACCATTTATTGAGGTGTGTGTTGATGTTCTACACCATAACATTTTTATTAGGTGTATATGAACCCCCTATAGAATTTTAAGTAATGAATATATAAATTCTAATTATATTTAATGTTTTTTAATGATATTATTTAATTATATTTATGAATCCGCTATTTATCAAGTGATAAGAGACTTATCTTTTTAAAAATAATCATTGTTTAAAGTTTTCCCTCCAAATATTTCTCTTCCATGTCCATGTTTTTAAATGGTTCTGTTAATATTTTTAGGGAAATAAATGTTTTATAAGTAACTTTTATGACATTTTTTACATTATTTCAATTTTTTAATATACTAATATATTTACATGTTTTTAATGGATTACCTTCACAAATGAAAATTAAAATATCATATTTTTAACGTATAGAGACAAAAAACATTCATGTAATCAAAAAATTTATTTTATTTCAATAATAATTTGAAATATTATAATTTTTCATAATTTAAAATGTATATTTTCTTTTATTTGTGTATTACATTATTTAAAATGATCTTATAATGAAAATGGTGTTTTGGTATTGAAAATGGGGTTTATAAATAAAATGGTACTTCGATCTGAAAGTGTTTTTTATATAAATCAAAATGAGTTTTTCAATGTGTTTTTATTATATGGTACTGGAGAATTATATGAAATCATTGATCTTGATACAAATTATTTGAATGGTTTAAAGCCATTATAGCTCACGTGTGTTCCTGATATAGCATACATGATGGGTTGATCCCAATTATAGCTCACGAGAGATAGGTGAGCCATATATTTATTATAAAAAAGTTGAGCCCAATTATAGCTCAAAGGGGAGATTGATATATCTTATATGAAGTGTGATCCCCATTATCGATATAGAATTTAGTTGATAATGACTGTATTTAAAGTATGCTATATTTTTAATTTAATTAAAAGGGGGTTTAAAACATTTTACATATATGATGATATAAGTCACCTAAAGGATAATTAATTTATTTCTATGGGTTTTATTTATTTTATTTAAGGAAAAAATGTCTATTATTTTTATTGTGATTTTCTGTTTCATATTTTTAAAAAATTAATGATATATGTAAAAATTATATTAGTTTTCATATATTCATGAGAATAACTATTTTACAGATTAGGGTATCCTTTACTGTGGTTTATTTTATTATCCCACATTTTTAATTGATTTTGTGATGAATTAAGTACGCATAAGGTTAAAGAATTATTCATGTCCAAAGTCATCAATTTTTTCCATGAAATAAAATCATGATTTATTTTATAGTTTTTATATTTTGATAAAAATAAATACTAATTGAATGTTTCCATTTTGTATTTTACAGTATTTTTATAAATGAGTTATGGAAACATCCAGAAAAACTATAAACATGAAAATATCCTCAAATGTTAGAGAATGAATTCTTGACTTAAAATTCAACAATATATATATATTTTATGGATGGGGACATATAGTAAATATCAATGGATGATTTAGAAAACATTAGAGTTTAGGATAATGTTAATAACATTCCCTTTACATATTTTACATTATATTTAAGTTATAATGATTTTTAATTTTAATATGGTCATGTTGTTTCATCTAAACAATGTCTGTTAATAATGGTTTCTAAAAGAGTATCAACTCAAAAACGACTTATTCATTTCCTGAGTAATTTATTTTTTTCATTAAACCACACATTTATTTTATTTTTTATCATTTATGAAAAGTTATGATTAATACCATTATTTATATAAAAAAGTTCAAAATCATAGTTTTCAACCTCACGACAATGATTTATTCTTGTACTAAACTATAGTGGACATTTTCTATTTTTAATGTAATTATTAATAATATTATATAAAATATTCATATAATCGAGTATAAAAGTATGCCCACATAAAAATAGTGTAATCCCATACATGGAAATGCATATTCTGTTCTAAAGTAATGATTTTGATTTTTAAAAGACTGAATAATTCTATATTAGCTAACTATTATAAGAAAAAAAATTAAAGAATACATTAATAAATTTAAAAATATACTTATGTTTCTTACCATATTTACAAGGATAATATACACTCATTGAGATTAATTTATGTTTTGCTGGGTCCCTAGTAATAAATATTCAATAATATTTAACAAAATCATGATAGTTATAGTGACAAAATATTTTTTTATAAATCTAAGATAAAACTCCAAAAACACTTAATCAAAAAAATTATGATTCCTATAATCTTTTATGTTATGAGTGTAAACATTCTAATTCCTTTTTGAATGTAAAGAGAATGTACATTATTGACATTAAATAATATATATATAATCCAAAAAATGTTACCTTCACATAATTACATAATTTAATGAAAAATATTTCCTTACAATTCATTCCCACTATCTTTTATATTTAGTGTTCTATAGAATTATGAAAAAAAAATTTCTAACCAAACCTATATATTTTTACAATAATGAACATTTTCACACAATATAATAAATTTATTAATACTTAAAATTCTTTAACATCTACCATAATCTACCCACAATATATATTATTTTAGACAGATCATATGTATTACTATTCTTCATTGCCTTTGTAAATACAAACCTAAGAAATGGTAGAGCATCGATTCTCAATAAAGTTAAATATAAGTGATAAAAATAAAATATCATAAGTGATTATATGTTAAACGTATGGGTATAATCACAATATATATCCAAGTTATACCGAAAAAAATATTAATTAAATTTATAGAAAATGTTATGGTATAAAATAATAAAACATCATTGAAACACTTCATATCAATGTAGAAAACAATAATAATTTGTCTTAGATGCATAAAAAATAATTTTAAATCCTTTGAGAATAATATAAAAATAAGAAATATCATTTAAAATAGGTATAAACCATGAATTTAACATATTATAAATATAAAATAAACATATATTATTGGTGGGAATATAATAATTAGAAACATTATGAGAAAAATCATTATTCCATTACCTTTAGGAAAAAATATTCTTTTTTCTATGTATTAAAATTTTAGAAAACCCATTTTTACTACACCATTATAAATAAATTTCATGATTTACTTGCATTAAAATATGTTCATACCCATATTTCCAAAACATTTTCAAGAAAATATATAAGTACACATATTAAAATGACTGTAATTTAATTATTCCCACTCTTTTGTAAATATTATTATTATTTCCACGAGATATAAAATATAACCAACGATGTTATAAGAAATATAGGACTCCCAATATCATCATCCATAAATTAGTGGGTCATATAAAATAATAATAATAATATAATAAATAACTCATTTTGATAAAATAGGTTTCTTATACATTTAAAATGAAATAAAATAATGAATACATTCTTAATTCCAATAATAAACATGATTTACCCATGGAATTTAAATGGGTATCCAGTAATACTAAAAACAATTCATGGGGGATATGAGTAAATTAAGTATACTATATTTACATAATATATATAAAGGTTATAATGTTTATTAAATAATTTCACCAATATATCAATGTATCTCATCTAGGTGAACGCCCTGCAATAAACGAAATGGAAAAAATAGTATTAAAAGAGAATAATAATTGGAAGAAAATATATTCGAATTCATTATTTTTGGTTAGGAATTAAAATTTAAGGGATAAGTCATTTCTCTTATGGAATATATCATTTCATATTATATGAAATTTAAAAAGGTAGATAGTATCATTTAAAAAAATATTATAAATAATGCCAAAAATATGATAGAATATATTGATGTAGATGAAAACACTTCTTAAAATCATGAGAATAATCAATTTAGAAAGAAGGATTATACATGAGCGTTTAAAAATATTTTTTAAGGAATTTTTTGTAAAGCATAGTGGATTATAATTTACTTTTAAAATCAAGAATGTCTAGATATAAATATTTATAACAAAAAATATTATCAGAAAGAAGTGCTCACATGGAAAACATTAAAATGATGTTTTTCACGTAGTTTGATGAAAATGACCCACACATAAAATGTTGAAATTTTATTTATAATTATATAATGAAATTAAAACTAGTATAAAAATACCTTCATCAATTTTTTAGGCATAAAAAAGAACATTGAAAAAATCACTCAATGAACTTAGAGTTTGAAAAAGAATTTTCCTAAATGAATAGAAGAGATATGTTTAGTTTCACATAATAGAAACAATTAAGATAAAATATTAGTCAAGTGGAAATGAAAAATTCATTGAAAATATAAAACCCCATGTATTAAATTAATATGTTAAAATTCAACCATTAGGAAATAGTTACACCATATCAAATATTTCATGTTGCACAATATGAAATGTGACACATGAAATTAAATTTGAGAAAAATTTCCCCTTATCTTTATTACTGAATTCCACTAAATTGTTTAAAAATAATCATAAAAAAAATTAAAAACCTTATTCACACATTACCCAAAATTATTACTCTCTATAACCATTAATGATGTTTATTTCTTATTATTCACTACATGTATATTTGTTAGTTTTTACAACTCCATATAATTTTACTATATAACATTCATTTAAAAGAATTAAGTATGTTCGGTAACTGAATCCACACTCTTGTCCAAAATATTAAAATACACAATGTATATCATTAATTTTATCCATAAAATCTGTTTAGTAAGAAAATATATAGTAAATAAACATATTTTGAAAAATTAAAAATTATTAAATTTAATATATTTATAAATAATATTATTTAATATTTAAAGGGATTACTTATTCTTGAATTACTATTTAAAGTATTAAAAAATCAATCCAAAAATGATTTAAAATGATTATTATGTTATCATATAATCTATGAATTAAAAAATATATTATCATTCATTAAATTGTTAATTATTATGGAATAATATTGAATACACCTAATTTTTTATAAGGCCATTTCCAACAAAATAATTTTTCCTCCATATTTTTAAGTTTCATTTAAAAAATAAATTTTTCAATTTTTTATTTTAAATTTGAAAAAATTGGTTATATATTTTAATTACTAATATTTAAATTATTATAATTTTAATTTTATATATTTTAATGTAATAATTTATTTTTGGTGAAAAGTGAAAAATAAAGTTCTTACTAAAATCATTGAGTTTATGATTATAAGAGTAATAATGTATATAATAATTTCTTTCAAGATCAAATATGAAATTATAGAATATAAATATATATTTTAAAATACTGTTATGCATTTAAAAAACCAATGTTTTTTAAAATATGTTTTATTTTTTAATAAAAACAATTTTGTGGTCATTTATTTAAATTAGTCTTTATTTTTCTAAAATTAAATTTCAACATTATTTTAAAGGAAAATTTAGAATATTTATTTTATATGAACCCTATTTATATCATAAAAATCAATAATATTTATAATTTTGTCTTACACAAAAAATTTAAGCATAAAAATACTTTTATTCTGAAAATAAGTTATTAACATTACATACGACAATGTTAAAATTAAATTTTCATACAAATATAAATATTAAATAATGAAAGGGATTTATAATTTTTAATAATTAGGTTCAAATTATTTAATAAGTATGATTTTTTGTTATTAATAGTAAATCATTGGGTTAAAATTTGATACCATGATAAAACCAGAAAAAGATAGAAGTTAAAATTAAAATTGTAATGTAATTAAAAACATGTTTGAACTATGTGTGAAAATTAATGACAAAGGTATTATAGAACTTTTAGTATCCCCACTCCATTATTTAACATTTTGTGCCTTATTTTCATTTTAATTCTTTTCTTTCTATATATATATATGTATATAAATTTGATATATTTAAAATATGTGATCCCCCCCCACATATAAATAGAGAATCTCACCACTATTTAAAGACTAATACTAATATTAGTTTTCTAGTTAAAAATATTATAATTATCCATAATTAATAACTATATTACGTTTCTTTTTTCCTATGGGAAACATATATTTTCTTAAGATTTCTCTTTTAAGGAATTATTCCAAGGGAAATCATAAGTCATCAGCATGAGAATTTTTTCTCTAAAATATGTTCTTTTTTATCTTAGATTACCCAAAATAATATCCCAATAAATATATAATTACATATGTATTAGTTTTATAATAAACTTTATTATTCTAATGGAATAACTATTAACCACATTTATTCTTTTACATTAACAAAAATGTAAACTATTATTTGTGTATTTTGCAGAATACTATATTCATGAAACACATTATTCTATTTTTATTATACTCTTATATTCACATGTTATAATAGTGAAATTAAAGAATAAATTTCAAATATATTATATAATGTAGATTATTTAGAAGAAAATTATAATACAATTATTCCCATGTTCTTCTTCCGGAAATAAAAACACAAAAGGTTCCTTTGGTAGACTACATCTTCTTAGAAGGAACAAAACCCATTTTTAATCTAGCATCATTGATATTCATTATAATCTATTTAAAAGAAATTCAAATCCTTAAAAGTAACTAAAACTATCATCATTAAATAATAATAATGATATTATTCCAAAATAAAAAACTTTTTTAATCATAATCACACATTAATTATGTGTTGTTCATCTTTGGGTCGGTCTAAGAGCATAATTGAACAATGGTATAAAATAATATCATTGGTTACTAAGAGAACTAACTTAATATTGATATATTATATAAATAAGTAAATAATTATTTTATTTTTTTAGTTTTAATGGTAACCGTTTTCTCACTATAAAAAATATACATGAATGGACCAAACATCAATGAACATGATCTAGAAGATTAAATCATTTGACTGACTATTATTTGACTAGTGGTGGATTCCAAACATAGTTAACGATTAGAAGCCATGGAGATTTGTTGTCAGAATTCAAAAAATATACTACTAGGATTATTAGAGAGTAAAGTTAAAAATTATATGAAACCTTCCAAAAGTGCAGGAAATTCCTTCATAGTCATGTAACTATGTTGTGTACTAAAGGCAAAATCAAACATGAGTGATGTATAGATGTGCGTGAAAAATTAAAATGTGTGAAAAACTCCTTCACGATCCTGAAAATCCTTTATAGTTATACAACTATGCTCTATGCCAATGGTGATGTCAATTGGAGAATTTCCTAATATATAAAATCTGGCCTCCAAAAACAAAGGTAGTTTCACAAAACTGCATAATGTTTCACATCATCCCAAAAAGATAAAAAAATTCTAGGTTATGTGACACAACTGAGATGAAAATAAATATGGAAGCAACACTTCATTCATAGGAGGAACTCATGGATTCAGGTTCAAGAGCTCTTAGTCATAAAATTCTGAGTTGTGCACTTCATGAAACCCCCAATTTATGTAGTTTCTTATATTTTCCTAGTAAAGTACCTAATGGAAGGTCTTATAGTAATATGTTTTTGTGAAAATAATTTCACTAGGAATACAAGTTTCCAAAATTACTGATTAATCTTGTAACTCTTATAACACCCAACTAAAAAGTTGTGTGACATTGTATTTTCCAAAATCATGTGATAGGATAAGGTTCACACATACTTCTTTTTCGGTTCAATTGCAATGTGGTATGACCCAATGCATTGTTTCATGGCATAGTGAGATGTTGCGCACCCATGTGAATATTTTCATGAATTATTATTGAGACACATCCTCAATGTTCTATAATGTAGGGGATCCCACCCACATCCATTCTTGGGACCAGTACCTATTAGAAATTCTAAGCATATAGCCCAGTCCCTTTTCTACCATCACTGACCCTTATGAAAAATTGAGAGTCTCACCAAGAACATTTTAAAAGGGTTGATAATATGTTGGGTTGAACCTAATATGCCCCCAAAATCTACCCCTATAATACCTTATGATGAGATACTCCTCTACAGTCTTTTAATACATTTGGTCGAATTACTCATATTGGTCTCTTTTCCATGTCAGGATTTGAGATTATCCTCTTGGATTCCATGAATACCATTTGTCGATACACTCTTCATAATGATTCTATAAACGCATCCCCTAACAGTTATTACATATTGAACTAGAGAGGGATACTATTGTGCAATCCTCACATTAACCATTTAATGGTTTCTCCCTCCAATTACTCCTCACAGTATGGTTTCGAACTACATTATATCAAATTTGAAAAAACATAGGGTTCCTCCTATGGCAAACACGATATGCCTTTCGTGTCATGCATAAGATACCCAGTATGTAATTACCTGAATCTAGTTACCCAGAGTTTGTGCATTATTACATAACATTGGCATGCTCACAAAAGATCATGTCTCGAAGGACATATTAGTTTAGTAGCCTTGGAAATACTTGATACATTCACAAGGTTTAAATTAGATCATAAAATAGAAAACTACAACAACATTGTTTCCATAGACAACAGTGATATCCCATAGATTATATCTACATGTTAGTCATAGTATACTTCTTCGCATTCTAAGAAAAATAAAACATAGAAAGTGGTGATCTTAGATTCTTAGTAAGGATAACAATATAACTGAAACATTCATAAACAAGAATAAACATTTAAGGAAATATATAGAAATAAAGAAAAAGGCTTTTCAACATAAAATTCATCACAATATAGAAAATATAAATCAAAATAATGCAGTTTACTTACTCACATAGATATTCTACTAGTCGAATATTCGTAAGCAATATCAATAGAGAATTTCATAATAATGGAATGCATACTTCCAGATTTCATAACCACATAGTCAAGGCCTTATGCCAAGAATAAAAATAAGATTTTGTCAAGGCCTTGTTCCAAGACACTAGTTTGTCTCATGAGACCTACTGATGCATCAAGGAGATATAGCGGTCTCCAACCATCACTTACTATGTCTAATACATTACTTAAATAAAAAGGTTTAAAGATAACATAATCATTCGTATTAAAACTGGAATAAAAAATTTCAATACTTTATCCCTAAACCCTGAATGGTATGAAATAACACATCTACAGTCAATCATATCACAAAACCTTCAATACAATATGTATGTTTTGTATGATAATAAATCAACTTCAAACAAACATAAAATCCATGAAATCAAAACCTTTTTAGAAAAATATTTTTTTCTATTTTGAAATCATTTGAAAGTAACGTAATTATAAAAGATAACATTTATATTTGAAAATATTATTATAATATTGTAAGTGAAGCTTCGACAATGTTATAATGACGAAAAATAGCCGCACTCTCTGTATAAGTTAAAAAACATTATTACTTTAATTTTTTCGAAAAGGTCATAAGGTACCTTATTTGGAAAACGATAGAAACATTCCTTTCAAACAATTTTATAAAAAGTCAAAAAAGGGTATAAATGACATTAACCCATAGTCTAGTAAATAGTAAAAATGTTTTGGAATATATTTTTGAGAAACATAGATGTGGATGATAAAGCATTCTCAGTAGATACCTATGTAAAAACAACCTCAGATAATAAAGAGATTGTGAAATTAACCCCTACCTTGTAATTTTCCTTGATAGAGGGTTGGTTTACCTCTGTTATAATGGTGAAATAATTGTTATTAAATTATAAAATAATCATATACATTAATATAATATCATATATGATCTTTTAAAATGGAATTGTTAATAAACTCTTAGAATTATCATCGTTTCGGGTGTTAACTGATTCGTTTTCCTTTATATGCTTTGTTATGTAAGTAATTTTTTATGGATATGATGTATCTTTTTCATATTCAGAATGATATTAAGACGTTAAAAATTATTTATAATCATCAAATGAAAATTATTCTTGAATGGATACGATGGAGAATTAATCTCATCGTGTTCGTGGAGACGATAATCCGTACGTATACACAAGCGACAATATCATTATTTTGATATTAAAATAATATATAATGGGATGGTATATCTTATATAAAGAATCATTATCATGTTATATTTATTATTTTCATCAATTAAAGATCATTATTATACCCATCAAAATAATAATGTGTTGAATAACAATTACACCCCGGCATGGAGAAGGTAAGTCGTGCATACGTATGTATGGTGACATGTCATTCAAAGGATGGATAGAATAATGAATATTATTGTACCATATTTATAATAGCATCATATTATATAGAAGATACTAGAGTGATTAATTAATAATGGAAACAACAATGAAAGAGGAAGTGGAAGAAGAAAGGAACTTGAAAGATGTGATGAAATATTGACCTCTTCTTCAGGTTCTTCCTTTTGATTTGAACAAAATGGCTTCTTAGGGTTGATTTATGAAAAATGGAATTCTTAGAGAGTGAATTTAGGACAATTAAGAGGGTATTTGGGAAGGTTTTGGCTGACCAAAATGGCTTTGAAGGTGTGAATTGGAGAGAAGGGGGAGTTCCCTTTATGGTTCCCACATTCCCTTTTGAAGTCATTTTATTTTATTTGTATAATATGGGATTAAATAATATAATTCTAAAATTTTAATCCTTTGATAACCAATAAAAATTTGGAAGTATAAATTAATTTTTAGTGGGGTAGAATGTAACATCTAAATATTTTATAAAATATATTCATTCAAACAAATTTTTATTATTTTAAAAAATGAGCTACACAAAATTCATATTTTATCTTTCATAATATGAAATACTAATTCTATATTGTGTGTTATGTATCATCAAGTTACTATGATAACCTATGTTACATATAGGGGTGAGTCTTACTAGACAACCGCGTAATATTAATATTATGATAGCTATCACCCAGCCTTTGGAATGGATAGAATGAATAATTTAAACTATATTATGAAAATTAGGTTTAAAAATATGTATATAATGAATTTTTTAGTGTCCAATTTATTAGAAATGAATATAAAAACCAATTAAATATAAAGGATGATTTTTATGAAAAATTATTTTTATGCCCCCAAAGGAATTTTATCATAATAAATTAGACTAATCCCTATTGTTGAACAATATTAATGTAATTTATATTTTAAATATTCAAAAAAAATAACATACTTAAAATAATTATTTTAGGAATAATATAAGAATAAATCAATTTTTAATCATAAAAGTAGAATTTTTTTAAATGTTGTTTCGAAGCCTTTTAAAAGAATTCTTGTTTTAAAACCATTTTTTTAAAATAATTTAAAATTTTATATTAAAAATTTTACTTTTCGTTTAATTTTATATGTAAAAATTATCATAATATAATATTTTGGTATTTTTCTGAGAAGTTTTATTTTTTGATGAATAATAAAAATTTGTGAATTTTAATTAAAAACCGCCATTTGGTTCAAATAAGTTACATTGTTAATTTATATTTTAAATTAGTTTTATAGTTATATAATATCATTTATACTTATTTTAATCTAATTTAAGTAATTTAAATATTTTTTATATTTAATTTATATATAAAAATATTTTAAACTTTTGATCATTTTCCTTTTGAAGACCTACATAAATCAATACATATGTGAGATTAACATTAAATTAAATTGTATAACTTATGTGAATTGGATTTATAAAAATGGATTTCATATATTGATTATTCAAAATTTAAATTTTTTAATAATTTCAGTTTATTTTTTTACGAAAGTGATTAGTAAAAGTAGATAAAATTAATTATTTTGATTAAGGTAAAAATGAGGTTACTTAAGAATTTATAATATAATATATGGTCTAAAAACCATACACTTTTATAACAATTATTTTATTTCCATATTTTGATAATTATACCTGTATGTTTCTATAAAGGTTTATTTTTGAGCCATTGGACATATGTAAAATGTGGGAAGCACTCAAATTATTTAAAAATGTCAAGGGTGTCCTCTCCCTAAATCCTAAAAGGCCTCCTACTATCCTTTATCTATGAATGCCTCAATCAATTTTCCTCATTAACCCCATAACCAATGAATCTCCCAAAATCTACACTCTCATCCATGTATCCTAAAATTGGGTAAAATTCCTCCAAATTATTATCGTTGGTTCAAACTTAATGGAGTTATCCGAAGAAGATTTAACCTTCTTGAACACGTAATTTTGTTTAATTTATTCATACAGACCTTTAGTTATTATAATATTAATATCATATAAAAAATATGTGTAATATATATAATTATATGGTTTAATTTTAAGGTTATATCCTATAAATTCACGCACTTTCATCAAATGTGATACACAATAATCCTTCGTGTGTATGTCAGACTAGGGCCTCTCAAAAAAATGTTATTTTTTCCTCCATTACAACATATTATGGTTAGGAATAATGATGATTTTTTTTCTGTATGATATATATGGTATTTATGTTGTCTTTTATTAACTTATTTATTATAGAACACATACCTTCATTCTTTCTCATTATTAGGAATATAATAACATCATTTTTGTGGATGAGTGCATCACCACCTCTTCAATGCGATGTAATTCAGTTAATCCTTACATGGAATATAATAAGATTTAGTTTAAAAATAATATGGGATATATATGAAATATTTATTATATAAATGAAATAATTATCTTTGTATAAAACTATATATATAATTTTCCTCTTTCTTTTACACACACTAAAAAAGTGACAATGTCATTCATGGATATGTGGTCTATCCCCCCTAAAAGAAATTAAGTTCCTTTTACATAAAAAGAATTATATATATATATGAATATATAAGTAAATATAAATTTATTTATGTTTCAATTATTATTTTTTAAAATTAAATGTTACATTCCATCTCTCTATAAAGATCAGTCAAATATGGGAATGTTACTCATGCGTACATAAGATCAACTATCTCCATGATTGCAACATTGGTTCATTTTTCATAACCATCTATGATTACTGGATTAAAATGAATTATTTCTCTATAGATATGATTATTATGTCATTATTATTAACCTATATATTTATATTAATTATTGCCACTTTGACAATAGTAAATCTACAAATGTTATTTTGACACATAAACGGAATATGCTCAAAACATCATAAACACACATAATTAATGAAGTAATTAGATATAATTTATTAATATGTTAAATAAAATTAATAACAAACATGAATTTTTTTTTCCAAAAAATAAGTAATTGACATAAGTTTTTTATTTATGAAGATAAAGCCCAACGTGATGAATCAGGCTCAAGTTAAGGGACTTCATCTCAATATCCTTTTATTGGGACATATATTGATGTTATGAACATTTATTAATTTATTATGTGTATATACTATCCAATTGAATTTTTATTTCCTTAATTTACCATTTAAAATGACATTTAATTTTTTGTTTAATATTATTCATTAATTAGTTTTATGATTCATTATTTTCTAATGTGATACAAGGAATTTCCTTTTAATGGAATAATCATATAATGATTTACTTCTACGTCTTTCCATCCATGATCATGTTTTTGAAAATATTTTATTAATTATTTTATGTCAACATAAAATATTTCTAAATTAAATGGTAGGAATATTTTTAATTTATTTCAATGATTTTATAAATGAATATTTTTTCATGTTTTATGTGGAATGATCTGAAAAATGAAACATGAAATGTCATATTTTTATTGTTCGACAACTGCGATCTTTAATATTTTCATGAAATTTATCCTATTTCTAAATTCGTTTGATTTAATTTTACTAAATTAAATATACTCTTCCATTTTATTTAGTTTTTTTTGTAATTGAAATGTAGTTTTCATAGAAAATGGTTTTTTGGTATTGTAAAATGGTTTTTAAAAAGAAAACGGTATTTTTATATAAAAGTGTATTTATATGAGTTTAAGAGTTTTTCAAAGGTTTTTATGATGAAAATAATTTCATGATATAGTATTTTGAGAATTATATGAAGTGGGTGAGCCAGATATATCTTATACAAAGTTTGATCCCCTTTATATCTCATGGGTGAGCCTGATATAACTTATATGAAGGGCTGATCCCCATTATTTCTCATGAGAAATATGTGATCTCTTTATAGCTTATATGAAGAATTAGTCCCCATTATAAATCACAAGTGATGTTAATATAGACTATACAATGTGTTATCCCCATTATGGATGTAAAATTCATTTTTAATGACTATATTGTAATTTTTACACATTTATATTCCAATGAAAAGGGGTTTTTAAAGGTTTATATACATATATGATTCCCTAAATTACCTAAAGGAGTTTTAATTGATTCCTATGGGCTTTAATGATTTTTAATTAGAAAAATGCATTTCTTTCATGTGAAATTGTTTTATTTCATATGATTAAAGAAATATAGGATAGAGGTAATCATTATATGAGTTTTCATTTGTTCACATGACTAATGGTTTTTATTATTTATGCGTCCCTTACTAAAATTTTATCCTCATCCCATTTTCTAAATTTA
Source organism: Viscum album (assembly GCA_963277665.1). NCBI lineage: Eukaryota > Viridiplantae > Streptophyta > Magnoliopsida > Santalales > Viscaceae > Viscum > Viscum album. Next base: position 1,021,189,937 of record OY728119.1, on the reverse strand, counting down.
TTTTCTTCGGACATAAGGGTAGGTAAGGTAAATGAAAATGTTTATTCAAAATTAATTGATATTTAAAATGAAATAAAATCACTATTTATTATAATAGTTTAACATTATGATAGAAAAGGACCTAATTGGAAGTGCCTACTATTTAATTAATGGTTTTGTTATGTATTAGTTATTGAATAATTCACTAAAACTATAAGTAAAAAAATATGCTTAATTTTATGAGAATGATTTATTGAATAAAAAAATATAATGTAATATTTATGGATGGTGACTTATATTATGTGTTTTATAAATCATACAGTTCATTATTTGAAACAATTATATATATTTCCATTTTTATTAAAGAATATTTTTTAAAATTAAAAGTAATTTTTTTGATTCTTTTTTATGAAAATGATAAATCTATTTAAGGAGTCATTATGAATTTCGAAAAAAATATTTCTCTTGTATGTGTCAAAAGTTACATCTTCATAAATTATTTTTCTAATTGAATATAAGATCATATTTTTCAACAATAATTACAGTGTTTTCTGAATATTCTTTTAGGATTTTTCTACCATTCACACTTTACATCAAAATTATTTATTCATTGAAAATTATTTTTAATGAATATTAACACATATTTTATTATAAAATAACATTTTATTGTATTTGAATTTTTTGCATCAAACATTTACATTCTTGAGGCTGACGTCAGTCATGCCATTTAGATGTTTTAGGGAAAACGTTTTTATGATATAATTAATAATCAATTTTCAGTGCTAGTTATATGAATAGACGATTAATGAGTGGGGTCAGATATCACAATATAATGAATTGTATAAAGTTTGATATCACATGTGAGAAGGATTTTATGAATCAAAATTTTGTTTTTTCTAAAGAAACAGCTTAGTATTTTTTTACAATATATATCTTGTTCATTTTTTGTTAGTAGTAAATTGCATGGGCACATTGTTGTTTCAAAATTGAAATCTGGGACAATTTATTATTCGTAATAAAAATTTTGAAGATTTTGTTTAGTCACATTGTTATAGATTAAATGTGATATTTTTTTTGAAAACATATCCTTAATATTTGATATTTCACGTTTGTTTACATATCAATTTAATATTCCCATGATTTGCGGTATATAGATAATATTTATAATCACTTGATTATGTACCCTTTTTCCATGGAATATGTTTTCTTATTTGATGTTACATGTCCTTATATCATAAATTATGAAAAACATTATCGGTATATGTTATATTTAATGTGAAATTTCTTCCAAAACATGTTTTCTCAAATTCATATGATCTAACACTTGATGAAATTATGAAGGGATTTTCCCTTCTAGAGAGTTTCATCTCATCCCATTATTTTATTTCCTTTTCCCTAAGGAATGGCTTAAAGGAATATAATTACAATGAAAATTTATATAGAGATTATTTATAGGATATTCTGAAGATATATATAATGTAAATATTATTATAGTGAAACATACATCCTTTTTGTAAGAAAAATATAAGAGATACAATTCCTAAAGAAACCATACCATAATTTTTTTGGATTTTGTGATTAGCATGAGATGTAGTGTTTTAAAGTAGATTCATAATAGTAGTGTTGTTATTCATTATTATCATCAACTTTATCTTTCAAAAATAATAAAAATAACTATAATTTATTCTTTATAATTTTATATAATGTTATAATTTCAATCTACGAGGGTTTTCATGTCGATATTTAAAGTTAATGTTGATGACGAGCTTATTTCACACATTTTTAATGAATATATGTTCAAATCATAATTAATGATTTTAAATTAAATGATTATTTTCTAGAACAAAAATAGGTTTTTAATTATTTATTTATATAATATAATTTTTTGTAATTATATTCTCATAGTCACCCATGATAATAATTTTTAACATTTTTCATGTAGGTCGATAGACGTATCCAAACATTATTATAATATAAATAATTGATGATTGCAAATTAATTTTTTTTTACTATAATTGTTTGATAGGAAAAAATATATTTTATATGTTCTGTTAAACAAATAAATGATTTTTTAATATCAGTCAATACTTATTTAGTAGATACAACATTATTACATCGTGTGGACAATTATTTTTACTCTTATTACCATAATTTTAGATAATTGAATATAAAATGAGTGATTGTTTCTCATATTATTAATAGAATAAAAAAATTTCGTTATAATATTCGTAATAATTTCATAAATGTAATACTTATACATTAAAAAATATATTCATGATCATCCATGAAAAGTGGCGATGATAGATGAAATTTCAGAAAATATCTCATCTTATTATAAAGAGAACACATATTAAATTTGTCAATAAGATTAAAAATGGAAAATATTGGAGTGTAGATATGTTTTATTCCATCTAAACATTATATTATCAATTAGAAATATGTTTTTTACATGTTAAGCCTTTTACCTTATTGGATAACCTTCTTTTTTCCATTTTTAATTTTTCTGTAGTAATTAATTTTTACTTAAATAATTCAGTCATTATTCATGAATATTTAGTGGTCCCTATTAAATAATATAAAAATTGTAATAAAAATTTTTAAATTTATTTTATGATATTTAACTTCTAAATATGATTTAATTTTATTATAAATTAATAAATATCCAATACAATGTTTTTTAGAATATTTTAAATTAAATTTTAAATTATGAAATGATATTTTATAAAATAAAATAATTATTTTTAAATATATAATTCCAATTATTAAATACGTATTCTTCTTAGAAAAATGGTTCCATAAATTTTCAACCTATACTTATATACTAATAGTCTCATAAAATTTATGGTATTTATTAAAATTATTTTTTAAAATATTTATCTAAAATAATATTTTTAAAATAATCCTAAAATAATTATCCTAACTTAATATTTTCAATAGAATTCCAAAAGTGATGTCCATTTTTTTAATTCATGATACACAATTTGTTAATATAGCCTTTATATAAAATCATTATATATATGGAAGTATTTTATTATATTAAACTAACATTTAAAAATGCTAGTTGTTGTTATTTATTGTTTCTATAAAAAACTACCAAAAAACAATTAAGAAATAAATATTATATTTTTTACACCAAAATTTAATAATATTTTTAATTTTCTACAATTATTTTTACTATGCATTAAAAGTTTTTTTTAGTAAAATATAAGTTTATGCAAAAACTGAACAAAAAAAATTTGCATAAAATTGGCTTTTTATATATATCTTAATTATGTTACACCTATTCATACCTTCTATTTAAATTGTTAGGTTTAGATGATCATATTTTAATCTAAATAAATTATTTCTAAACTCCATTTTAGTTTTCTGTATACAATTAAAACACACCATTAGATGAATAATTTATATACGAAGAACATATAGAAAAATCATCGGTCACTAAATTTTCATCCCTTAAATAAATTACATCCTCAAAATTTAATTTATTAATAAATAATGAAAATATAATGGGTTTCTATAATGTATAAATGACTCTAGATTTAAATTTTAAGGAGTTTCCTCACTCAAATTTCTTATAATTATTAGTGATCTCATCTTTTACCCTATAATATGAATAATTATTTTCCAAATGTTTCCTTTTACCATTTATGCTAAATACCCAAATATAAGAGGAGTAATTTTTTATAGGGATTATATATATATATATAATTCATAATAGGTTTTTATGGTTTTAATTTTTTTTTGTGATTTTACTATCTTTTTTACTTACATGAAGTCTATGCCAAAAGAGCCAATCCATGCATAATACCACATAAAACATGAAAAATAGAAGGATAATATAATTTTTTTGGATCCAAATTAATACAAACATCTATTATAAGGGAGTTAAAAAAAATTATTCAATATTCATACTACATGATTTTTATTATAAATAATTAAGCATATAGTCATAAACAAAAAAATTATATGCCTTTAATAACCATTCTTGGTAAAAAGCAGAAGGATGAAGAAAATATGTATATAAAATCACAGTTATTGAGTGGGTGATTAGTATTACTTATTCCATATCATTTTTAGAACCAACATTAATAGTTTTGGAAGCATAATATTTATCTTATATTAGATGTAGAGGGTTTCTATCATCATTTTTAGCCCTTAGATTCTGGTGTTGACAAGGATAACGACCAAGTTACCCATTTTATAACATCTTACTTTTAGTGGATCATCTATAGGAATGCTATTTATATTCACCTTATCTACTAAAATATAAAAATTTCTTTTGAAATTTGTTGTTATATTTTATCCTTTACACAAAAAAATCTTCCAATTCCTATTCGATATTTTATTTTGTATGTTTCAAACATTTTAGACATCTATGAAATTGAAAATTAAATAATTTGTCATATTTTTCACTCAAACATCCATGATAATACATCCTTTGTTTCATTTATGTGTTTAGAAGTATGAACTTGTTGACATTCTTAATGAATATTCAGGATAGTCTATTTTTACATTATAATAACATTTCTCAATACATATCATATCATATTATATTGATCATTGGTAAATTCTATATATTGTACAAAAGATTATTTTAGAAATTGTGTATTTCAGGCTTAATACATTACCAAATCCAAAATCAATTAATTATGAATTATGAACAATTAACACCAAAAAATAATTATTTCACAAAAAAATCAACATCAAAATGAATTAATATTCAAAATTATTAAATTATAATTTAGTTCAAACTAAATATATCTCAATTCAATATACATTTATATTGATTAAGTTTTATCATAATTTTTTACCTAATTCAGTATCATAATAAATTACTTCACATTAGATCTTAAGGATAATGTGGTTGACCATAACATATTCCACATTTCTTTCTAGCCACATGAGTAGTCTTAGGCCCCTCATCGTGCATGTGAATAATGATTTAGTTAAAAATCAATGTGTATTCTTCCTTAGGGTAACCCCTAGGGGATTTTTACAACCACCACATCCTCTTTTTAGTATGCAAATAGGAGGTAATTTATAATAGAACCACACATTCTTTAATTTAACCAGGATTCAGGATGTTATCCTATACATAAATCTATCCCTCATATATTTACCTACCATTTTCACTACTTGTTTTTATCCAAACCCCTAAAATATAAAATATTACTTCATGAATATATAAATAGTTATATATAACATTGAAATTATGAATTACCAATCTTATCAACCCTAAATGAGACTTACCACCAAAACAGATGCGATCTTATTCTCTAATGTTATTTAAACCCTATTATAACCCAAACTATGATAGACAACCAATGTGACCATCTGATTATTATTATTTTTACTGAAAATACTATCTAAAAGTTCAATACCATGATCATTCAGGTTTAGTGTTTTAGATCATTAAGATAATACATTAATTATTAAAACACATATATTCTTCCACTAAAGTATGTTTTTGAAATAGATAAGAATATTATATGTCCATAAAAATTCTTAAAAATCTACCATAATTTCTCCACACAATATACTCTTATTGAAACAAAATATGCATAACTATACATTATAGGTTAGGTAAATGGAAACATATGAAAATGGTAATATGAGATTCTCAATAATGGTAAATATATGTGAAAGCAATCAAAGATCAAAAGTGAGCATAATATGAGTAAATGGGTAATATCATTATACATAATAATGTTTTATCAAATAAATTATTGATAAAAAATCATGGAATAGGTCATGGAATGACATAAGAACATTTCATAGAACTTTTTTATATTAATGAGGAAAAAAATTAATAACTTGGATTATATGCTTAAACTAATAATACATATTAATGGTAGTATAGACAAAAAGAGTGTAATATCACTTATAAGAGAAATAAAAATGGTATGTAACATATCCTGAAAAGAAAATAATCCTAAAAACGTAAAAAATCATAATGTGAAGAAACATTTTGTGAAAAAACATTATTTCCAAGCCTTTTTAACAAACCCATTATACCCACACATTAGTATTTGAGAAAACTCGTTATCCCCACACCATTATAAACAAACTCATTATATCCACATATTAAAATGGGTTAAAAATCCTAATAACCACACCTTTTTGAACAAATTCATTATTTACAAGAATTAAAATGTGATAAAACACATTATTTCCATTACATTGTGAATTATTTTGTTATATCCAAACACTAAAATCATGTGATATATCAAACATAAAAACTGAATTTGAGGAAGATTTAGGATCCCACTCATCATCATCTATACATATGTGTTCCATATAAAATCAATCCTCAACACATCAAAAATAACCCATGGAATGGAAATGTGTCTTATATACCATTGAAATAAAATCATATAGAGAAAAACATTCTTAATTCTACCAATATACCTAAGAAATCCTTGTAATATAAATGGACATCCAATAATACTAAATAACATTCAATATAGCTATTATTCAATGATTTATATAATATTTAAACCATACAGATAAAGGGAATAAAGTTTATTCAATATTTTCCCCAATAAATGTCTATATATAATATAGGTGAAACAAATTAAATATAATAAATTAAAAACATTGTATTCCTAAAATAATTTCTTTGGAATTAATTTTTTCTTATTCACAATAGATGACTATGATTTAAAATATTAGTTATGAATGACAGCTTTGATAGAAAATAATATTTCATAATCATTCAATAGAAAAGTGGATTATATCATTTTAATAGTAACTTTGATCATGAAAAATATTTTTTAAAGATGTTGTTGTATATGAAAAACACTTTTTGAGATCATTAAAAAAAAATCACTTTTGAAATAGAGAATTTTATTTTCCATTTAAAAATAACGTTTTAGAAGAATATATATTTTATAAATCTATAGGATTAGAAATTGTATTAAATTCTAAGAAAGTATAGAGAATAATTTTCATAGGAAAATAAAAATAGGGGGAAATAAGTGTTCACAAAAAATAAATTAAAATAGATTCCTTTCACACATTAATGAACTATAAAAAAACAAAAATGAAAAAAATTTATTAAACCATTTCAATAAAATTTAATGTTTAAGAAAATTACATGAATAAATAATAAATTAATTTGTTTGGATATTAAAAAAACAATCTAATGAATAAGAAAATGGAAAAGGTCGGTTCCCATGAGAAAATAAGAGATAAAGTTGGTTTCACTTATAAGAACCAGTTTAGGTAAAATACAAGTCATTTGTGAATAAAATATAAATGGCACATAAAAAATACAATGAATTATATAAATATGGTAAATTAGAACCTATAGGAATTAATAACACTATTTTAATTGTATAATGGTGAACAATATGAAATATGTTTCATATATTATATTTCAGACAAAGAACCCATTATCTGAATTCAACATGAAAATTAAATAAATTGAATATCCTATATAAAATTTTAACATCCTATTCAATTTTTTTGACATTATTTATATCTATAACTATTTAAAATACTATTTTTTAATTATTCTAAAAAATTTTATTTGTAAGTTATTATCTAATTTCAATATTGGGTTCGTGTAATCATAATAATTTTGAAATAGTTTCATAATAATGGTTTCTTTATTCGTTATTAACCAAAATTTCTTATTCAAATGAATATAAAATGTACAGTAAATGATTATTTATAATTATTTATAATGTTATAATATAATGTTATTTTATTTTTGTTATTACAACCCTTAATTATGAATTCAACGATGAGCATGGATAAGTAGTTTTTAAATAACTGATGTTACTATCTCAATTAATGAGTTCAATAATAATGATACCATTAATAAATTATAATAAAATAATTATCCAATTATTTATGTGATATATTATCATTAATTATGTTCTTAGATTCATCCATGGTAATAATTTATATCATTATTCATGTATAAGTTTACATAGATAAATACAATAACATAACAAATTTAATGGATGATTGTGGTTAAATTTACTAGAAATATATTTTTTATAGAGACATAATGATATTTTTTTTGGTTTAACAAATGTTATTAATTATAATTAAATATAATTATAAGATGTGGGAATGGATATGAAATTGTTAAAAAGTATGGATAAATTGTTTTCCCTCTTAGTACACATGCTTTAGATAGTTGAATTTTAAATGATTATATTTTGATCATATTATTAATATGTTTTTCAATTTAAATTGAAATAATCCTCATAATTTCAGTAAAATTATATATATATATTTATGTAATTTTCATTACCAACCATGAAAGGACTTAATGAAAATTGGAATACCCCATTCCAAGAAGGTGATATTCTACAGGTACACATGGATAATGATTTCATTTTCTATAGAATAAAAGAAATGTATAGTATATATTATTATATATAATTTCTTTAATAAATATAATACATATTTTTTAAATTCAACATCAAGACCTTTTATGTATGATGGTGAAGGAAAATGAAACATTATACTTTATTAAGGTGGTAGTTCGCATGTATGTTTGATTGATGTTTTTGTTTCCCAAAAGGGAAAAGTGGATATTTGGTTAATGGTTACCCCAAATATTTAATAAAATTAAGTGTACCATAAATAACAATTCCATAATATATTATTTGACAACATATATTTGGAATGTAAAGAGATAAAATAAATAAACTTATTGAAAATTTAGTAGTTATTTTGAAAACATTGAGGTTCACATGGAGGATTCCCTAGAAAGGGGGCACGTAAGACATAATCGTGTTTCCATAAGATTAAGTAATTATATTTAAATATTATGGGAATTAGATCGTTTATATTTTTATGAGAAAATATAAATTTTTTAGTGGCTATGAAAGGGTATTGAAAGGCCCATTTTATAAGTGGCGAGAACAAAATTTCTATAAATAATTCATCTTAAGATAAAGAGATCACTAATTTCACTTGAAAAGATGAAAAAATGGAAAATAATGTTTTGAAGATAATTTTTCTATTATACAATCCTAAATAAATAAATTTGAAAATTCATTTTCATTATTTTTACTTTTACCTAGTTTTAACCATTTTTACCCTTTAGGATTTTCCCGTTGTAACTAGTTTTTACCCGTGTTATTTATCATTAATTACTGAAAAATATAAAAATTTAACTGATATGTTAATTATAATTAAATATATTTAATATATTTTATTTAAATAACTTTCTAAAAGATATGAAAATTAATTTTCGAATTATCGATTTTTTAAATACAATTTTATTGAATAGTGCAACTAATGTTATAAAATATAAAATAATGTTTTTAAAATCAAAATAAGTATTTTAATTTTATAAATTTTTATATAAAAATTTTTTTTTTACATAAATATTAATAAAAATTTTATATTTTATACATATATACTAATAATTATTCAAAATTTACATTTTCTGTAAAAAATAAATTTTACAATATTCACCTAAAAATAAATCTTTTAAAAAAATAAAAAATTATTATCAAAAGAAAAAACTATAAAAAAAATATAGTAAATATTTTCATTCTATTAAATTGATTTTCAAAATTTTATTCATTTACCTTAAAATAAAATAAAAAAATATATTAAAAATCAATTTTTATAGGAAAATAACTATTTAAAATCTAGATATTTTCAATATTAATTTTTATAAAAAAATTAATGAAACTATAAGAAATAAATAAATATTTTATATTATTTAAATTATTATTTATTTATATGAATTATTTCTTATAAAAAATTCCACAACACATAAAAAGTCAACTTTTAGTAAAATTTATTTTTAAGTACAAAATTAACTTAGTAATTTTGTATTTAATGAAACACACACACACATAGGTAGATATATAATAATTTGGTTACTATTATTCATAAACACTAATTTGATGGTCTGGTTTTAATAATCATATTATTATCTAAATAAAATAAATTATTGTTTCGTTTTACTTTAATTATTTCATTTCAAAAATGATGTTAAATATTTTATTTATTTATGGAGAACATAAATTAAAATATTTGTTAATTATAGAACATTCATCATTCCTATAATTTATAAATTAAAACCCATAATAGAGTTTTTTTATTCTAACAATGTTTTTCTTAGGTCTTTAGACATATAAAACAATATAAATTAAAGAATTTTGAAGAAAATAAATATCACTAATTCGAAATATTTCACCATATGTGTTATCTAAATAATTTAACCACACACCATTAACTATTCATGTTGTATAAGTCCAAAATTTATATAATAATATGTCTATGAAATCCATTTTACATGAACCACATTTGTTTCTATTATTAATCAACCACCTTTCCACAAAATATAAAAAACATGTTTTTGGTGCCAAAATCATCTTTAGTTTGAAACATATTAATAATAAAATTAACATACCCAAATATAAATAAATACAATATTATAAATATTTTCATATTATTAGATATAAAATATATTTGAAAAACAAGATATTTTACTAGATTTAAAGAAAAACACTTTCGATAGTGACCAACAATTTAGAACATTGTGCAAAATGGATAAAATTTAGGAAAAATGTATTTTGAATGATGAAGAAATTTTTCTAAAATATAACCATATCTATTAGTGGTTCTATATGGATTTTTTTATTTATAAATTTTATCAAAATCCTCACTATTGGAAGTGGTGTTATCTATTAGTTTCCCTAAAAATAACCTAAAAGAAATGTTTGAAAAATAAATTCATATCTTTTAAACCTGGACATGTAATTGATTTAGACTATAATTTAGATAAGTGTATATAAATTTATGTATTATTAATTAAAATTATACCATCAGTCTTAACAATTTCATCCTTAGTTCAATTTTAATTATCATTTACATTTTTTTATCTTTTTATTCTTGAGTTTCATATCTCACAAATTTTCCTCTATTGGGAAATTGTAATATTCTAATGAATTTTTTTTCATTTACTAATGAAGTTATATAATAATCATAAAAAATAAAAAATAATGGAATCAAATATCAAATTTGTGAGATTTTACTTATTTACCTACACTATAATGAAATTGTCATATTTTGTAATATTCTCATATAATCCAATAATATTATAATAACCCCTACAACTTCCACATGATGAACTATTAGAGTTTCTATATCAATCAATTTTATTCTAATAAACTATGGATTTTATTCCTTCCTTACATATGCCTTTATATTTTCATCTAGATTTTTTTTCCTCTTTAATTTTGTGCAATATAGTATTTTATGAAAAGTAATCTAAGACTCAAAATAAATAATATCTAAAGATTAGTTCTTCTTAAGTTATTTCATTCAGTTATTCTGATAATCATTCCATGGGTTCTCATTCCCAATAAAAATATTATTCTTTATATAAGTTGAGAAAATTACGCTTCACTAGATTCCATAAATCTATCTTCTGAAGAATATATAGTTTTATTTTTTTAAAGATTATTTGTAGGCTTTATAACTCTAGAAGAAAGAGATCACGATTTTCAAGAAAAATAAAATCTATTTTTCATCATTTCCTTCTCCTTATATATATTTAATACACTCTCATATTTTGCGAGTTCTCTAATCAAATCATCAATACTTATCTTAGTCAAAATATTCACATCATCAATTCATATTCCCTTATACTCCCACTCCTTTGAATGTATGTCTATAATTTTTTCTACCATCTAGTTATCTCATGGTTACATCCTACCATTAGGTTGTAAAATATTCCTAATTTTCATATAGTGATGATGCATTTAGGAATAAAACCATCTTTGAAGAAAATAATGTGATTGATAAAATTTATATAACATGGATCTTTTAGTTTAAATATCCTTGGATATATTTAAATGAGTAACCTCAAATCTTTAATATTATTTTAACTTTTTCAAAAATAAAATATTTGACAATATATATCCCTTGTTATCAAGAGTAATAAATAAATTCTCACTTTATAATTAACATTAAACTCATGGTTATCACAGATAGAAAATATGAAAAGTTCATTATTTGGAATCTTATATTTTCCCATCATTATGTAATAGTTATCAATTCATGTTTTAATATTAGAAGTCATTATAAAATCACCATTGTAAACATAAAAATTTTCATTAATGATATGATAATGATTAAAATTTAAATCATCAATATATATAACATTTTTTCGTGACTTCATATAAAAAATATTCACTATGATAATAGTGTATCGTAAATGAAATATGAGAACTTGATAAATTAAATGAAAATAAAAAATAAGATTAGGAATAAAACAAAAAATAAATACCTACTTTGATAATACTATTTTTTCTATATAAGAAATATAAGACATTATATAATTGGTTGTTAATTATCATTTAATGTAAATAAATTATTTTAATAAAATTTAAGTATTTAGTTTATTAGTAATTATGGAAAATAGATAGAATCACATTTCAGAGCTAAGTAATAGAAATTAAACAATAAGTAAATTTTTATAAAGGAAGTTGAATTATATTGAGATTAAAAATCATTAAACATAGTAAAAATTAAATTTCTTAAAACGTCCAAAAAATCCCCCAAAATTAAAATTAGGAGAAATTTACAATGAAGTTATCAAAACATTGTGTATTGAATTGTAATGAAAATAATAGTTTACATAATTTAAAAAATTCACACATTGACAAATGTGTTAGGAGAATAAGAAAACCTATTACATGGTACCAATCTTTATATCCCATGAATTATAAGATACAAACCTTTTAGAAGGTGGATATTTCATCCCATCATTATATGCCCTATATATATACACATCACATGTTTGATCTATCTTAATTCCCCAAGAATCCAATAATGTAACAGTATTAGATAAAACATACTTCATATTCTTATCCAAGGAATACCTCAATAATAATTATTGGAAAAAATGATTACACCAATAAGACATAGAGATTTTACATTGAGAACCCAAAAAATATATGCTCTAAGTGAATCCCTATGATTGAAAAACTAAAACTATCAAAAGAATACTTTTCAATGAGAGGTTTTCAGCATCAAAATTAAATAAAAAAATATTTCCAAAATTTAATTAATTATTATAATTATAATCCTAAAAATGGTGGTCAATTTTTTATATGAATGTCCATCAGTCAGATTCCAAATATGTTGGGGTCCATTTTAAATGTATGAGAAGCATTTTCATTTTCCACTATTGAAATTATTATCAATACACTTAATCTGGTTAAATAAGTCCTTTACCGTAATTATACATGGTCACCTAGTGAAATTAACACATTCATAAAATTCATTATACTAGATTTTATCCATGGATTCCAAAATAAACTAAAAAACATTTAACATAAAATAAAACTCACTATAAAGTATATTTTTATTTCAAAAATAAAGATAAATTATTTAGTAACTAAATATTTCCAATAATACTATTTACATGTTACTAAATACCCTAAATAGGGTAAAATAATATGTTGTATGTTGATGAGTTCACATTCACTAGATGAGTGTAATAAGAGATCAAAATAATAAAAAATATCTTCCACCATTCTCTATATGACATGAGGGTCAAATCCCTTTACAATACCTCTTATAAACCACATTATTGGATAGTATGAATTACCACCACCTCCAAGTACTGTTTTTATGTATATTATTAAAAACAGGTTGTTTATACATCTAAAGGGTTTATGTAGGGTGTTCACATAATAAGTCCATTACAATTTAGAGATATACTAATGTAAAATAATTATTGGATAATATAATTACTTGTATTTGGAATTAAATATCAATTAGTAACCTATTGATCCTTTTTTAGAATAAAGTGAATATATTAAAATATGAAATTTAGAGTATCTATAACAATATAATAGAATAAAATGATTTTTAGAAAAGTTAACTAATGGAAAAAAAGTATCATAAAGTTAGTCATAATTAGATGATATAAAAGGACTAAGGTCGGTGATTCCTATGTATCTTACTACATCATCATCAGAATGTTATAAATATGGCATTGAATGTGTTTGATTTCCACCTACTGATTAAAATAAAGAAATTTTTTCTATGATTATTTTAATTAAAGGGGAACTATATCCCTTAATAGAGACACTAGGTTATACTAGTACCATCCATGGATCCCTCCCATGAACCCAAAGAACCCACACATGATGTTGTTTAAAAACTATGGGTAAATTATCAATAATCTATTATAATTCAATGTATCATGTGAAATATTATTTTATTTAATGATAAAATCATAATAAATTCCAACATCTCATTTCCCACATCACATAGAAGAAATTCTATTAAAAACATTGATAATATACTTAAAATTTCATTGAAAATATTATGGGATTCAAATTGAATCATGTTTTTATAATAATATATAATTATTATTTCTATAAATTTGAAAATAATATAATTGATAAAATATTATATTGGATAAATAAAATATATATAAACATAAAATATTTCAAAATTCCATGAAAACCATTCAATAAATCATGGTTCAGTATTTAATATAAATTACATTGGGTTTCTCATAGGAAATCTATTAAAATTACTAAAAATTATTGACTTATTTAAATAGAAGAATGATTAAATCATGTGAATCCAAGTGCATTCCCAATTATAAATAATCAAACATAAATCCCCTAGATTCCAGAAAAACTATGATATAATTTTAATAAGATAAGTAGAGGACAGATAAAGATGGTAATGGAGTTACATACATAAGGTTATCATTAACATTAAAGTGGATTGAAGGGAAATATTCAGGGTTGAGAGGATATCCTAATGGATGGAAATGATTATAGTATGTGGGAGGATACCATAGATTTCATGAATAAAAATTAATGAGGCTTATAAGAGAAGAAACCTTTTAAAAATTAAAAAAATTCAAGTCTAACTTATTACATAGGTATGGTGCCTGACATGGTAACCTAGGTTTTTTTCCAATGATACATACTGCCTATATATGAAAACCCTTTGAAATATTAAAAATATAGTCACAACTTGACCTAAAAGATAAGAAAAAATAACAAATTTCAACACTTAAAACTGAAATATTTGGTGTTACAGTTGGTTATATTAGATGCAAAACCACTATCAAGAATCTATTTAGTAGTATTCATGTTCACACTGTGTGTGGTTTTGCATAAGCTAATTTTCAAATACCTTTTCATTATCATTAAGATATTATGGATAAAATATTGAAATTTGTATTTTTCTATTTTATTAATCTAGGATCCTATGTAATATTTCCACTCTTTAAATGGATAGAGTTTATTTTCTAATTATATATATTTTATTTCATTCGATAATTATTTTTAATTTTTTTTATCATTCCAGTAATTATAAAATTATAAAACAAATGCCAAAAATTAGAGTAGTGAAAATAATATACATAAAAGAATTACCTTTTTTAGGAAAAAGATTTTTTTCAACCATCATTTCAAACTTTTAGGTTCCTTTCTTGTAGATATCTTCTCACCTCATTATAATATGTTATGATGTGACTCCAAAAACCATGAAACAAACACTAAATTTGGGTGAGTATCTTATCAATTTTTTTCAACCTGTTTTGTTCCCTTACACAATATGTAGGATTTGAGGTATCCTTTAATGAATGAGTTCTGTTATTATCTGTAATAATTTTTATTCCTTTCATTTATTGATTTATCTGTCTAAATTTTTTATAATTCACATTCAAATTTGTAGCAACCTAAGTTTTTATGAACATTTTTTTGAATGTATTAAATATTTATGATTTACTTGCTGGTAAACTACTCTATGTTAAAATATTTTTATATTTTACAATAATATAATATTTTGTTACATGTAACATCAACTTAACATTCTTTACAAGAAACACTGAGTTTCAACAAAATAATATTTGATTAATATTAGTATTTAAACAATAAAATTATAAATAAGACGTTAAAACTAGTAATATAAAAATAAATAAATAATGTTTAAATATATTTTTTAATTATTATTAGATCATTTATAAATAATTCAAATCAATGTATTCAATTTTAACCATTTTTTCATTGAAACTGGATACAAAAACATTTGAATCTTTTTAATTTTTCATCATAAAAATCCTTCTTCTAGTTCTACAAGTGAGATTAATTTTAAATTAATTTATTCCACTTATGTTTTTATAATTTTAAATAATGAATTAAAGCTGTTTAATAAGAATAATTTATAATGTATAATAAGGTATACTTAGTTTTTGACCAAAAATATTAGTGAAATTAGTTAAAATAATGTATAAGGATTATGGAAAAAATTACATATTGGTTAAACATTAATATTAAAATGATAAATGACCTAGAAACATGTCCAAAAATAAAATATATGGAATTATCTGGACCATGCCATACCATATATAGAATATTTAACATTATTTGGGGAATATTATGTAAGGTAGAACTCTCAATAGTGTTTCATTTTTATATTTACAAGAATACCACTCCTTCATAATAAAAGGGCACTCACCCCTAACACCTCTTCACAAATCTTAATACATTTGGATTAGAAAAAATGCCCCAAATTTCCTCTGAACTTCCAAACCATGATAAAACTAAGGCATAAATGTTGGCATAATTCTATCAAAGGAATCCCTTTGGTGAAAACAAAAAGGAGTTACCCAAATAATAGGTAACATCCTTCCATCGACACTTTTGTTTTATTTTATTCTCAAACCCATATATTATTATTATATGAATATTATATTATAAAATAAATATCATAAATGAAATTTGATATTTTTATGTTATGGTTTTTACCTAAACCCACCCAAACATCAATCAAATGAGATACACAATCATGTTTATGTGTACCGAGGACTAAGCATCATTAACTGATGTTGTTAATTCTTCCGTTACCACCATTAAAGGTTGGGAATGATGATTTTATTACAATTTTTAGATGTTATATTTGTTTTTTATGTTGTCATTATGATTATATAATTATTATATAACACATAAATTTTTTTATTCTATTTTTTAATAATATGATAATTTTATTTCCCGATGTGGGGACTACCACCACCTCAGAGCGACATGATTCATTCAAATTTTACATGTAATGTATAAAAGAATAAATTAAATATAAATTTTTGATATATAATAATTAATAATTCTACTATAATTATAACATATATATATATATCATATTCTCTTATTTCATTCAAAAATATGATAAGAAAAAGAAAACAACATTCATGTGTACGTATGACCTACCGTCTCCATGAACTGTGTCATTCATTTAAAATTACTATCATTTATAGAAAATTTTAATTATGTATATAATGAATATATATGTTATTTATGTCATATTTTAAAATTTATAAAAATGTAAATAATGATCTAAGTAAGAGTAATAATAAATAAAAGTCAAAACAGAAACAAAAAAAAAGCAGTTGTTACCTGAAATGTAACATTAACATTAAATTTTTAATAAAAGGGTAATTTAAATTCAAAATAAAATCATATACAGGATTATATATAATAATTTATTTTTTTGATAGTTTTTTATTAAAGATATATTAATTATAATGGATTTTTTAATGAGATATATGGGATGCAAGACATTTGGGAAGGCGACATAAAGTCTCACTTATATTCATATTAGAATTAATTCTTATTGACCACTCTTTTCTTTTATGGGGTGTATGTAAATAAATTTAATGTATTATATAATTAATATATATATAATTATTGGTATTTAAATATCCATTTTATGATCTAAATTTCATGGGGTCTACGGTTTAAAATTTACCAAATAAAAAGTTACATGTTGTCTCAATTTTCGTTCTTTGAGACACATGTTATGTAATCCACCAACATTATTTTATGAAGTGTATATACTGATATTTGACATGTTTTATAATGAATATCTATCTATCATGATATTTTATGCTTCATGCAATTTTATTCTCTCTTGTGGTTTATCAGTCAATGTGTAAAGACCCATAATTTCCATGTAAATTTGTTTTAATTAAATGGAAATTTTACGAGTCTGTGAACTCACTATCTGCTCCGCGGGTGTCTAAACTAGGCGGAGAACTCTAGAAATCGCCCCATCCAGTCCTCTGCTGCCTGGGAATCTATCTCGCATCGTAACCTCAGAGGCCTCTACTACTGGAACTCGTGAAACATGCTAAGTTGGCGTCCACCATCCGCTAGAGATTGTACCCTCAGGTATTGTGTCAGCTATATCACTACATGTTCGTCATCAGTTACAACTGTATGTACCAGTTGATTGAACTTGTAGGCTTACTGCCTTACACGTGTTTCAGCACCAGATACCCCTGAGGTTCTAAGGCGATCCCAACTCACAGGCGGCTGAGGACTGGCCTGAGGAGGTGGGTGAGAGTTCTCTATAGAATTTAATGCTTTGTCAGGATAACATGTTGGTAGCTATGAATTCATCCAGGTGTACTGATCATTTATGGTACTCAATGAATATGTTTTGATCCGTTATTTGGGGCTCGGACTGCCGAGTGAGGTGTGTTTTAGGACATTGGATCTAGAACCTTTTCTCTATTTGATAGAGAGAACCTTTACGGTTGAATGTTCTTTGGATGAGCGGATACAACCAGTGAACGTTAGTAGTGGGAAAGCATGAAACCAGTGCCAGTATCAGAGACATGAGCATGTAAAATGTTTCTATAAGAGGAAGTGTTAAGGACAGATGAATCTGCAGGGCAGCAGACGTGGAATTAGAGCTAGGAGAGCATTATGAGGTGTTGTTAATTTCACCATGTTACAACCACCCACCTTTATAGTCCCCACCAGGCTCCAGGATCTTTAGGGTGGGTGAATAGAGTGGCTTCATGTAGTCAAGGAGTGTGACCCAAGGGCTCTAGGAATGATTCAAGGTAGGGTCTGTGTCTACTACTAGCTGTCCTATCAATAAACATAGGTACCAATCATTCATTCCTTCCACGAATCATGTTCCAGAACTAGAGTTTCCAGTTAAACCATTGAATTGACCCTCACATCTGTAGATACCTATGGGGGGAGACTCGATAATCGCACATACTCCCGCAGTGTCATCTGACCCATGAGGCTAGAGTTTCGATTGGAACCACTTGGTGGAAGCATCGAGGCCTTATGATGTTAGTTTTGGTATGGACTGGAAAACTACAGTTCATACACAGATTGACTATATGAGGAAAAAAGGTTGTGGTTTATCTAAAATGTTGGGATGAGGTTTTACTTAGTTGGCGAAAAAGGAAACCTATGAAGAACAAGTTAAACTCATGCATAGGAGGGTGCATCCAATCACTCTTGAGTCAGCCAGCCTTACCCTCAGGGTATCAGATGTTTTTAGTTATCAGTTCCAAACAAGAGTGACAGAACATGGGGACATATTTTCAAAAGATGCTTCCATGATTACCACCCCCCCAAGGTGGAGGGATGTCTGCTTTGGATGGATACTATCAGAGATTCATTCCATACTTCTCCAGAGTTGCAACACCACTACCTGCTATGACGAATAATGGGCAACCATTAATGTGTCCAGAGATATTCCAGGAGATCTTTCAGGAGCTAAGTCATAGGCTGACTAGTGCCCCCCATTTTAAGGCTTCCAGAGGAAGGCGTAGGGTACATAGTTTACTACGACGCATTAGGGAATGAACATGGGTGTTTCCTGATGGAGGAGCGAGCAGTGATTGCTTATGGATATCGGCAGCTCAGACAACTTGAGAATAACTATGCTACCCATGAAATAGAGTTAGCAGTAGTGGTATTCACCTTGAAGATGTGGCGAAACTATCTAATAGACAAGTGTTTTATTGTGCACTCTGGTCACAAGAGTATCAGATATATCTTCTCTCATAAAGACATGAACCTGAGACAACGTCGATTACTCGGGTTCCTCGGGGACTGTGTCTTCGAGAAAATATATACTCCAGGGAAGGGGAATGTTGTAGCAGATGCTCTAAGTAGTATATCTGGTATAAAACTTATCAGAGAGGCAACAGAGTAGCTGGAGGCCTTGACGATATATTTTGTGGATAGAGATAGAGAAACCTATCTATAGTCTCTTATGGTCACTCCCCCACCTCTTCAGCAAGTCAGGGAGGTGCAAAATGGGGATGCTGACTGTGAGATACGACGTGCTCAGATATCCATGGGGAAGGTGCCTGATGGATTTTATGAAGGTGGGGAGCACATCATTCTATTAAGAGGATGTACCATTTTACTAGTAGCACTTCAAGAGGATGTGTTGAGGGATTTCTACACCTCCCCTCTATCGGTACATCCTGGTATGGTGAATATGTACCGAGACCTTCGATGACAACACTGGTGGAAAGGTATGAATAAGGTTGTAGCAGAGTTTTCTCTCGGTACCTCATTTGTCAAAAATTTAAGGTAGAGCATCAGGTACTAGTAAGCTCGGTTCATCCTTTAGAGTTCCCAAAGTGGAAGAGGTATTAGATATACATAGACTTCATGATAGGTCTTCCACGTATGTCCAGGGGACATGACCCTATTTGGGTGATTGTCGACCAACTCACCATGTCGGCCCACTTCCTACTAACCAGAGATGGTACGAGTTATAATGAAGAAAGTGCAGGTCATCCAAGAGTGGATGAAGACTGTACAAAGTAGATAGAAATCATATGTTGACAGGATACAAAGACCTATGGAGTTCGAGGATGGATACCACATCTTTCTACGAGTCTCACCTCGATGAGGTCTATAGAGATTTTGCCGAGTATGCAAGTTATATCTGAGATTTTTGGACCTTTTTAGGTCCTCAACAGAGTTGGCGAGGTGGCATACCACTTAGCTCTTCCTCCTCAGTTACACATGGTGCACGACGTCTTCCATGTTTCCCAGCTGAGGAGATACGTGCACGACCATTCCCACATCATCGCCCACGGCGAGTTGGACATTGACTATGGGGAAACTATTTCAGAGGTTCCAGTAGAGATTTAAGATCTACTAGAGTGGGCTTTTCATGGACGGTTGATACCTCTCCTAGGTGTTCACTAGGAGCACGATATCTTCTAAGAGATCACATGGGTAGTGGGTGGCTCATATGTGTGCTCAGTACCCCCACATATTCCTTTATTTGTGTGTTGTGGCATACGGGGACGTAGTTCCATGAGGTGGGGAGAATGTAAAGAACCAGAATTTCCATTTAATTTTTTAATTAAATGGAAACTTTACATGTTCGCAAAATCTGACAGTGCATGATTTTGAGGCCTGGAGTGCCCAGATTGATCTGTAGAAGTTTTTGTTAAGCTTAAGTTAATGAGGGTGAGCAGTTTTCCTGAAAAAGTGGAATAAATCTTAAATGGTAACATGGATCAGAAATATGAGGGAACCATTGTGCTCAAGATAGCAGGTTTACCCATGGTGCGACTAATGATTAGTCGGCATTTCCTCCTTTGAGGAAACCCAAAAAGGCATAATCGTAAATAAAATAATAAAATAAATTGTTTTATTTTTCAAATTCTTATAACTCAGAAACGGTAACTCAGATTAAAAATCTGAGACCACTACTAAACTAGTGAATGATTGCCTTTTTTGGTAGATACTAACATTTTCCAGTGCAACCCACCATAGAAAGTTAGTTTTTGGTCACAAATTAAATAATTAAGTGACAATTATTTCATTGTAAAATTAGTAACATCTAAATGGTAACTTCGATTGAAAATCTGAGCATACCGTTGGGTTTGTTGGGGCGTGTTTCACCTAGGCAGAGCCTGACCTCGACCGGTGCGAGTCAAGGGTGACTGAAAATAATTTTCTGAACATTTTTTTGGGTACGATTAGTAAATGTGCGAGTGGAATTTAGTAACTTTTAAACCGATTCTCGAAATTGAAATCTGATGGCACCATTGAAATCACAGCACCAATATTCACTTAAAGAGACTTTCACCTCGATAAATGTTGGTCTAGAAAAAAACATAGATTTTGGGTTTTTATAAAAATATTAATAAAATAAAGTGATCTAAAACTTTATTTTATTTTTAGCCATCATGTGGAGTGTTTGTTGGTAGGAAAATCTACATGGGAGTTAGAGGTGGGACCTCCACACACTAACCTCCCATGATAGGTTATGGTGGTGGGGCCAAACCATGCATAACCTCCTGTGAAAGGTTATGTCATGGGGACCACATGACACATAACCCCCCAATTAATGGGGAGGGAGAGGAAACCTCTCAACACCCCAAAATTAATTTTATATTTCATCATAAAATTAATTGATACCAATTTAGTTTTATGGGTCAATATAAAATTAATTTATGTCAAATTAATTTTGTATGTCAATGTGAAATTAAATGCTTCCAATTAATTTTATGTTTCAATATAAATTTAATTGCTGTCAAATTAATTTTATGTGTCTACATAAAATTAAATCCTATATTCTGTTTTAGTACAGGCTATGTGGGGGAAGCATCTTGGAATCTCCACAATATTTATGCCAACACTCCTCTTAAATTGCACCAACACTATTTAATTCGCTTGACCCCACTTATTAAATTATGTAACTGCATCGTTGGAATTTAGGAAGGTACCTAATAAAAGAACCATCAGAAATTCCATGATGGTTACATACCTCTCCCCCAATCCAATATATAGGGAGCTTAGGAGGAGGTTTTGGGATGGATTTAACAAGCGACGAAATGCTGGAAAAGTGATGTGATGCCCAGTACTTGGAGGATTACACCTTCTCCAAAGAAGAACGAAGAACGCCGACCTTCTTCGACTTCTTCCTAAAAAACCTACTGACCTGGTGCGTTGTCAATGAGAAAACGCAACTCATGTTTGGATGTTCTTGGCGGACGCGATGAATGAGGATCATGTCTATCTTCCACTATGACCACATCAACGAAGGACGTCTGCCTTTTTACACCAACATCAACCAAATAATAGCATGATAGGGGGTTTATTGGTTGATATTATTATACCCTCTCATTATCTTCTTCATCGGATAAAAAGTGATTGTTGAGGACATGATATTGATCATCTAATTTTTCTGATGAGCCAAATGATACCTCCCTAAATGCGGATGGTGTGGGCTAACATAACTTGGCCCGGCACCCGATGTCAGTTTTTGTCCTTGTGATGAGGTTATATTGAAAGGTGGTGAGTTGACAACAACGAAGGCGGAAACGATGAAGGCTGTGCTACCTGTGGTGCACCTGTGCTCCCGACCGAACACCACCGGCCGAGCGGGGCCCGACCCGCCTACCTGCGGCCTCCCGACATCCTACACGGTGCACACCCTAGCTGAACTCGCATCCTACCCCACGGCCTACCCATCCCCACTGGCTCCCTGCACGGCGTCCCGTGGGGTGCTTGTGCCTCCCCGCGCACTCTCCTGTGCGCTACTCGGTGCCTCTGCAGGCTGCCTGTGCATCCCCACGGCCTGCCCAGTCCCGCCGACATCCTGCCTAGTGTCTCGCGCACTTCTTGGAGCCCCTGCGCACTGCCCGTGCCCACACACACTGCATGGCGTCCCCACGCGCTGCCCGAACGCCCCCCACGGCCTGCTCGGCTGCTCTCGCACCCTGCTCGGAGCCCTTGCGGCCTACCCGCGACCCGCGCGGCCTGTTGCTGACCTCTCGGGATGCATCACCCAAGCCACTCCCCTCACGGCACTGGATGAACCAGACCCGACTTTTAGGCTGAGTCGCCTATGTGGCATCCTCCAGGATGAATCGCTCTCGTAGTCCGCTGGTTCGGGCCCTGCAGACCGGGCCAAAACATAACGGGTTTCCCACCCAACGGGCCGGGTCACACCCAGCGAGTCTGAACGGATCAACCCAGATCGTGTCAGCCCAAACTGGGTTGGGCCAAGTCTGTCTGACCAGGTGGGACTGGACTTGAGCCCATTAATGACACATTACCTTCCTGGGCCATATCATTGGCACTGGACATCCGTTTGGTGAACCGTCAAAGGCACATGTATTATTGGAAGGAAGCCATCCCTTTGAGAGTACCCCACTGGAGTTCAGGGTATATTTTATTTATGGGTAGGTTGGATCGTAGACGAATCCAACTGAGCCCTTGAGACTAAAAATTTAATAACTAACAGACCGTGCGTCTGATTGACGCAACATCTATTGTGTTGAAACCCCTATGACGTGGATGATTTTTGAGATACTTTTTTGTGTCCCTTCACGAATGTTGGAGTATTTCCCATTAGCTCATGGAGTGAATCCTTACAGTGACGAGCAGACACTGTGCAAAGACCTAGTAGCTGGTATACTTGATGACTAATTGATCGATTAGACTCAGACTGATTCGACAAACCTAGTGGGGAGCGCCTGTTATTTGGCGGAAGACCCACGACGGAGGAGTGACTGGTAGTTGGCGACAGACCCACGATACTCAACAGGTGCAGTACCTCTTTAGGCTATTAGGGGGATCTCTTGGTAGTTGGTGGCATACCCACAATGGAGGAGCGCCTGATAGTTAGCAACAGACCCGCGATACTTGACAGGAGGAGTACCTCAGCAGTCCAAGGTTAGTGAGAAGTGTCTCAGTGTTGCGACAGGCCCACTGTACTCGATAGAGTAGGAGTTTTCTAGTAGCTGTGGTTTCAATAATAAAATCCCGATTTGAGACGAGTCAATGAATTTTTTTTCCTCATGATTGAGATGGGTTACTAGATAAATTAGGTATATGTATGGGTATATACCTAAGTAATGGGTATTCATTGATTTCATACTTTTTGGTTTATCCTTTTTGGATTTTGAGAGACCTTGAGGGTCTTGGGATCCCTACTAGGTATCATTATACTCTCCCCTGCACCGGATACGCCCGCACCTCATTATGTTGGATATACACGACGTACATCGCTGACGGAGGATGAGAGTGCCCGGACTGCATGGTACCTGGAGGAGGACCTTACGATGAATTGGTACATGGTGGAGTGTGATGGACATGGAGTGCTGTGGAGGCTATCTGTAACTAACCTTTCTGTAGGAACCTCGGTGGATGATCCATGAGTTTCTAGACACCTTCCAGCTATTTTTCTTTTTAGTTGTACAAGTTTGTATTTTCCTTGTACTTTACAGTTGGGCTTGTATTCCGGCCCCCCATTTACTTTCAATACAATTGTTATACAACTTTTACTTATATTTTTCTTCCCCTTGTACTCTGGTTGTGTGTGTTTACGATTTAAAAAGGCCATGCCTTCCCAGTTTTCAGGATTTATGTCTTTGGAGTTAGTCGCCATCCCCTGGCCTATGTAATGTGGGCTTGGGGTAGTCATGATATGGGCCTCGGGGGAAGGTTCGTCACACAATGTTAGTAATGTGGTAATATATAATTGCTATAATCTCATAATTTATCAATAGTATCTATGATTTTTCTTCCACTGATGAAATATTTTGATCCCTTGATCAATAAAATTCATCAATATGCTTCTCCTATATTTATTCATGATATATTCACTTATTGGTACTAATTTTATACTCTTTGGTATTTATGATGATTAAGAATGTGTTTTTTAGAAAATCTGATATGATTTCTCTCGTTGGTTAGAAATATGTTTTATTCAAAATACCATGTCTTCAGAAATTCGTAAAAAATGTTTTTTAATTGATATTTATGATCATTTGGAAGTAAAAATAATTTTAGAAAATGATTTAGGGTCATAAAATCTTATTATTTTTTTGAAATGGTTATTTTTAATGAATTAGATTTTAATGATTTGAAAACGATTTCAAAATTTTTTTTTGCTGAAGAAGCGTTTTAAATGATTTTCAAAGCATCAATTATATATTCTATAAAGGATATTTTCAACGAAAATGATGTTCAAATATTTTTTCAAATAAAGAATATTTTTCTTAGAAAATGGTTTTAAAATATATATTTAAATTATTTTTTCTCTATGATATCATCAATCGGTGTTACTGATGTCTTACTGTGGATATGAACCAAAGGTACTATTTATATTATTTCTCTCCCTATTTTATGTTTTTATGAAATGTTGTTAATGAAACAAATTTCTCTTTCAAGGGTTATTTTCATATCAAACATATTTCTCTTTCTCTTTTTGTTTTCTTATGAAACCCATTTTACATTCATGGGTTATATACTTACAAAAACTGCTTCCTTTCATGGGTTATAAATTGATTAAATGAGAATGAATCATGACTCTTTTTCATAGGTTATGTTATTATGAAATTTTGATGATACACATATCATTTTACGGGTTATGATTTGAGTGTTTATGAAATTATGGAAAATGTATGTTTGATTTCATTATTATATCGGTGGGGTATATTTATCCTACTAATGCATTGTGTAAATATTTATACCTCATGAGGTAGACATGGCTGGAACAGAGATTTGACTCTGTTTAGTAAAATATTTTGTCCTCTAAGATGTTATTGGGAGTGAAAATTTGCAAATAAGATAGTCATGGAAGTGAAAAATGGATACCAAGATGTTTTAGGGAGTAAAACCATTCCTCCATTATGGCCATGGAATTAATCCCAGAAGAGTATGTTAAAAATTTTATATGATTATGTGTCTATCGTATTTCCATGTATCAATCCAATGTTATGCATTCATGGATTATGCCCATGAATCCCTTTTGATTCATGTCATACTAGCTTCAAATATTATATTCTAGGAACATGGATTATGATATTTTATATGTATGTTATGATAATATATTTTTATGATCAGGTCATCATACCCATTTGCTCATGGTTATTCTTACACATCTCTCTTATTTACCCTTCTTGATCATTTTAAAACACCCTTTCTCATATTTCATTTCCTTTTGTTATGATGATAGTTATTATAAATAAATTTTCCAAGAAGGGTGCTAGTCATAGATAACATAGTGGTATTTAATGTATCTCACATATGTGCTAGTGTTAATGTTTCGATGTTTCCAAAGTCACTAAAGTAATATATAATTTCGAAATAACGTTGTATATTGTATTTAATATTCCTAAAAAATGAATTAATTTATATTTATGCGGGGAAAGGGTCGATATGAAATTTAATTCCATTATTAACCATAATATTATTCCATTTATCTATTAGATAATTCTTTATAATTATTTTACCACATTCAACTCTTTCTTTATGATTATCTTCTATAAAATACAGAAATTATGATTTCTTATGGGTCCATCATATCATAATTTATTTTTAAACCATTTTATTATGTATATAAAATCCACTTAAGGTGACTTGAGTTATTACACTCATTTTTTTATTCAATATTTGATATTATTAATCCCTATATCATTTTATTCAATCTTATGTCTTTGTGAAAAAAGAATATCTACATTTTTCTTAAACAAACACCTAATCATTCAAATTTTTTTCTATAAATGTTATTTTTTCATTAGTTGGTCAATATACTCTAAAAACAATTTAAAAAATTCTATAATCTTTCTTCTATACTTTATGAAGATTTTCAATCACTATAGTGTACATTTTAGGCCCAAATTCTGATTAAATACTCTAAAAAATGATAATTTTAATTTATTTTGTTTTAAATGTCATTAATAGTTCTTATTATATATAATATGAATTAAATCTAAATTTTATTTCACAAACTTAATGATAAATATTATCACTATATTAATTTAATCTTAGAAAACTGTTTTTCTGAATCTTCTTCATTACAATATTTCAGGATTTGAAAACTTTTATGCTGATATTCCATGATTAATTTTTAAATTATGGTAACAAATATCTTCATTATGAATCCATGAAAATATTATTGATATGTTACTAATAGTCTTATATCATAAACATACAAATGTTAATTTTACATTAAACATTACATTACCTCCCTTGATGTTACTATCAACTTGGGATAGTAATTCATGACTCTTGACTTCTTCTCCACCTTAATTATAATTAAGATTAATACTTTACATATCATTAAATTATATATCATGGTATGATAAATTCAAAAATTATTTTGACTACATTTTTATATCACATTAAATTATGATACCATTCAAATAATCATTTAAAATCCTATAAAAATTCATTTCATCAATTTACTACACCATTATATTATATAAACATGAAAGCATTCTTTGAATCTTCTTGATTGTATATACATATTTGACTTGATAAATAATTATATGAATAATTCGAACTAAATTATTATTGTATTTAAATATAACATAATTTTTTTTGTTGGGATAAATATTTAATTCATAGAACATGTTCCAAAATTCATTTACATTTTCCTTCATGATGTTGAAATCTCAAAAATATATTTGGGATTATTTTTATTATATTTATTTTTATAATATAAAAATGTTACCCTTCATGTAATATGAGTTGAATGTTAAAAAAATATGGTATTTTTGGAGTTTTCATTAGTGTTGAATAAATTATATTCCATTTTATTAAATGAAATCATAGTTGGGCCACATAATATATTTCCATATATAGTATAATAGTTCACAAACATTTTATAAGAACATGAAAATGATAATTTATGATCCATTCATATTTAATAGTCAAAACCCTCAAGGAATGGAACCCATTATACAATAACAATAATCACCATGTAAAAATAATTATATTTATAGCTTCACATGATGTTAACCTACAGGAATTAAAACTATTTTATACAAACACAAGTCCATAAATCCCCATAAGATGATTTGGATAATTATGATGATATAAATTATTTTTTAAATTGTTGTTCTTATTATGTTATCAGGGGCAACCATACCATTCAATTTAAACCATGAATGTGTAACATAAGAATATAAATATTAAAAATTAATAAATAAATGATTTTTTAATCTGTTTATTCAAAATATACTACATCAAATACTAATAAATGAATTATGTGTTTTAGAAAAAATTTGTAAAAAATATTTCTATTTATGGATTGAAAATTTAGTTTAAATTTGAAATTTTGATTTCAATGCGTGGGTAATTTTGAAAACCCAGATTCAAATTATAATTTTGGATGTTGGATAAAATAAAATATAAATTTATGGATATTTAATGAGTTATTTGAAGTGTTTTATGTTATTAAGGTTAATGTAGGGTATTTTGGGAGGAGGTTAAAATTTTAGGAAATTTATTTTACGTAGAATATAGTTACTACATGGTTTTGAAAAACCAGGGAAGGAAATGGTGTGAGGTGTGTTTACTGAGTGGTTTGGAAAAAGATTTTAGGTTAACCATGAAAAAATAATAATTTAGTTTTCAAATGGGTCTAGAAGATTATCACATGGTTTGTTAAACCAAAAAACTAAAATGTGCTAGGTGGTGTTGCTCATATATAGTGAGGTACCCAGTTTCAAAAACCATGTGTTCTATCCATGGGAATGTATTCATTTAATTCAAGGGGGGAAAATGAATATTCTTACCTTTAAAATTTTAATCCACCACGTCCATATCATAACATCCCTCATATGTAGTTGGACTAGGGATGTCTCCATATTCTCCATCTTTGATTAACCATTTCCATGGTGTGATTCTAATTGTGTTTTGATAATAATTTATTCTATGATTATCCTCCATATCATTCCATTCTTAATCTGCTTTTTTCACTACAATTTTAGCCATTATAGTTAAGGGGTTTCAATGAAATTTTCACCAAATCATTGTGGAATAATATCTTTTTATGGGGTATTATCTTGGAATGGATATACGACATACTATTTCTATTTATGCATGCAGTAGTTGGCTATTTCATTGATGGTACATTGACTGAGGTGGAAATCTATAATTTTCAATAAATTAAATTAATTTATTTATTTAATTGACTTTATTAATAAGAGATATTCCTAAAGATAATGTAAAAAGTATTCCACAAACGTTGTGTGAGTGGTTAGTCTCATTTTTGGTGCATCTATTTGACCCGTAATAATAGGGAAAAATAGATTTCATGGAGGATTTCAAAACCGTTGATAAATATTATTTAGAAAAAAATGTCATAGTGCTTTTAACAACTGCCAAATATTTTTTTAATATTTAAAATATTTGAATAAATTTATATTTTAAAAAAAATATTTTATTTTTGTCATTGATTTTCTAGAAACATCCATGAAATAATGGTGGTTTTTAAATACCACTACTAAATTAAGGGGAAATTATAAAATATAAAATATTTTGTTATAATTTATTTTTAATCATTTTCTATTATATTATGTGTATTATTTTTATTTTGTTATTAATTATTACATGTTAATTAGTAAATATATATAATAATTTATTAATAACAATATAAAGGTAAAAATAATTCTTAAATTCGTTGAAAACTAGACTTCAGTATCAAATGAACATAACATTTGATCTGGCAGTCCATCTTAGCCCCAAAACTAGTCAAATCGAAGCGTATGACATGCACTAAAAACTCATGAGATAATAACATTCTAATAAAGAAATGAATAAAATTTATTATAGTTTTATGAAATTTTTGAAATGAAACACCAACATCGAATGTCCATTAGTTTTTTTCTAGGTGTCTGTATAAAATTAATGCCTACAATGAGATCGACACATTAATAATTTAGGGGAGCCCTAGTAATATTTTTTGAGGTGGAAAATGGAAAAGAAGGCCTCTAAAACTATGTTAGTAATAGGGGTATCCCACTTTTTTTTAAATTATATGGAATTTAATCCATGTTTTGGGGTCTAAGAGTATTTTTCTCAAGGATATTGCATTTATTCCTAGGGATTATATTCATATTTATATTATTATTTTCATGTTTTTTCGATTTTCATAATTTATTTGGATTTATAATTAAATATATTCATAATATATTATATTAAAATATAATATATAAATTTTATAAATACATATTATATTAAAAATGTATTTAGAAATATATAATCCACGTGAAAATAAATATTAATTTTTAATTTCATTTAAAATGAAAAAAATAACCATTTTATTTACCTATAAAAATGAATTTATATTTATATATATACCTATACAAGTAAATTTATTTATATATAAACTTGATGGGGACAATATATATATATATATGTATATTTTATATAGACATGAGCATGCGTATTGATTACTAGATATAAATTTATATTTATATTCAAATATATGTAAATAAATATTAATATGTAACAAATTTAAACAAATTTAATTATATATAAATGATACACATTCAAAGATATTTCATTTTCATCTAATACTCCCTTCATATTTACTCTATATCATATGTGATTTTACTCCATTGATTGACATTCCTATTGATTGTATGGTGTTAAAATTAGTGTGGTTTACTATCTATTAGTGATTTATTATTAATAATATATATATATAGTATATTTATTAATATTTATTTATATTTATATACATTATTAAATATTTATACATATTTATATTTACTTTTTTTAAATGGGGGTGTCTTGGACCAATGGGTTAAGATAAATTTATTAAAATCAAAAGCTTACATGAGTCGAAAGGTAGGTATTTAATTATAGCCTTTCTCAAAAAGAGGATTCAAATCTGAAGGTAAATCATCATGCCATGAATGATCATTGTTAATTAGTTTGTTCATATGCCAATTATCCACCGTGTTGGCTTCCCTGTAAACATGTGTGGCAATGTAATTGGGCTCCGAATGTGTTGGGAGACAATGCATACATTGAGTAGTGTGATTCCAAGACAGGTAAAAGACACAGATGATAATAGTTTGAACAATTATGGTAGATTCAATTTCTTTCCAAAAGATATTCATGACTTTATTATTGTTATTTATTATTTATTGAATTAATATTTATTATTTATTATTTATATTTTAAATATTTATTTTATTGGATTTATTTTTTATTGAATAACTTTATTAATAAATTATATTTAAATAAATATTTATTACTTGTTAATTTTTTATTTTTTATTAATTAATTTTTTAAAATTTGTATAATAATTGTATTATATATTATATGTTATTTGTTGTTTGATGTTTAATATTTATTAATGAAAAATTGGTAATTGAAATGTTATTTATTTATTATTTATTAATTATTATTTATTTAGTTAATATTTATTAATTAATTTTTACTTATTTCTTTATTTATTAGTTATTAATTATTAATTATTAAGTGTTAAATCATATTTGTTTACTATTATTTTATCCATTTATTACTTATTATTTATTATTTATTATTTATTAATTATTATTTATTAATTATACAGTTACTCTTACTTTATATTAAACTTTTTTATTATTTTATTATTGATTTATTATTAATTCATTGTTATTGTTATTTTAATTTATTAATTAATTTTTTTTATTTTACTATTAATGATTTATATTTGTGTGTTATTATTGTTTTATTATATATGTCATATTTATTTGTTTATTATTTGTTGGTTATTTGTTTTTTGTTTATACATTAATTATTAATTTTTAATTTGTTTTTATTTTTTAATATTTTATTATCAAATTTTTATCAGCATTTTTTTTATTAATTACATGTTATGTGTTCATTATATATTTATTATTAATTTATTGATAACTTATTAATTATAAGATAATATTTATTAAATTATTTTTTATTATTAATTTAACACATATTAATTTAGTTTAAAATAAATTTATTATTTAAAAATTAATTATATAATTATTTTTTATATTCAATTATTATTTATTCAATATTCATTATTTACTATTTAGTATTTATTAATTAATATTTATTACAATATATATAAATATATATTAATTATTAAAATGTTCACTATTACAAATTAATTATTAATTGTTAATTATTATTTATTAATTTGTAATTATTTGGTTTGAATTTATTTGTAATGTATTACATTTTTTTATATCGATATATATAAGAATTGGAAATTCTATTAAATCACCACACGAAGAGTCTACTGGAGTGGAAATATTTATGTAGAATAACAAAGAGGTAAACAGTTCAAATCTCACCCAACATAGAATTTATGAATGATATATAGGGAATGTTCAAGTACATATGCATGGTGATAAATAATAAAAAATAAATATTTTTAAATAAAAAATAATAAACAATAAATAAATAATAACAAATAAATAAATAATAAATAATAAATTTAATAATTTAAAAAAGAAATAATAATTAATTTTTTTAAAAATAACCATGAAATGTTTTATATGCGGTTTAAACCACCGCTAAATGATTCTCCATTCTTTAAAATTCCACCACTAAATCATTTCACAACTGTTTTTAGAAACCATTTTGAAACGATTGATGACACACAATTTAGCAGCAGTTTTTAAAATCCATCACATAATGATTGAGGGACATTTTAAACCACTTCTTAACTCCTATATCAATGTAGTGTTTTGAGTCATTAGGCATTTATTACTAGAAGAATTAAATTAAAAAATTACTTATAATAGTTTCATATTAACTGAATTGGTTGTTTTGGCATTATATAGGGCATCAAGTGTAAATGCGATAATCGGATAGACTTCGTAGGGAATGGGCTGGAGTGGCTAGTCCTTATTTTTAAGGAATTTTCTTTAGTTGGTAAAGGGGGTCTATAGGAATTTACTTAATATTTATGATGTTTTTTAATTTTTTATGTGATATGTGGTCTTTCCACAGTGAGTGATTGAACTTTTCATTTTTGATGAAATATTTTATTAAAATTCCTTGAAATTAACTAAGTGTCATGGTTCATGATGGAACCCTGATCTATGGTGATTCTTCAACTATTGGTGGCTAGAGTGTTTTGTGTAGATTTTATTGAGGAGGTATATAGATCCCATAAGGGGTAAATTAAATTTAATGGATGGAACAGAATGGACATTGAGATAGGTTCCCATATCATCTTTGACTTGGGAGTGGTGGTGGACTATATATGAGAATCTATGTCTGTTACCATGGAACAACATTTAAGGTACATGATCCCTTGGATAAAATATATCCCTTGGGCTTAAAGAGTAGGAAAAATGTTTTTTTTATTTAGTATGTTATTACCTCTAGAGGTATTTCATGGGTAAGATTATGGATATGTTGGGTGAGTTAAAAGGGCTAGGATGATATAAAAAATGATATGGTTGTTCAACCATGACATTAATGGAATAAATGTTTGAGTTTTCATATAAGTCTTATTAGTTTGGACATTATATTAATTATTATGAGTGATTGAGTACCTATGATTTAAGCATATATCCTAAGTGATTATCATGGGATACAGGAGCCCTTATAGGGCGTTTTCACCGTGAAATGACAATAGGGACCTCAGTGGGTACCTAAATTTTATGTTTAACATATTGAGGGTTATTCACATGAGGTACATATGGTCAACATCATGTATCCAAATAGATCCTAATGATCTATGGGGTTCAGTAGATTTGTATATATAGACAATGATGTATTCTGTGATTTGTAAGGAAAACCAAGTATCTGTTATAGATTTCACACCAATTATATGCTTTCCTAGGTTATACATTATAATATGATATACTGTGGGTGGGATGTTATTCACAATAGTGTTTATTATTGAGATTCCTAGGATATTTCTGAGGATATTAAATTATTCTTAATTAATTAAGGATTCCTAAGATATCACTTGGGGTTAAAATATGAGTTTGATGACATGGAATTCCAAGAATATTACTTGGGATTCAGTAATTTACTATATGGGATACCATAGACACTCCCCGAGATTTATTTATTTTACCCTACTTCTATATGGATACCAAATACACCAAGGATCTAACAAGGAGTCAATAGACATATAATGCCTAAAATGTTGCCTATGATTTATAGACTTCCATCATAGGATTCTTGGTATACTCTTTATGATCCAATTATTTTCACCATCTTCTATATAGATTCATAGTACACCTATGATTATGCTATTAAGCCTTGTGAAAAGGATGTTAGGGACACTTCTGTATAATTTTTTATTAGAATGATGAATTAGATTCTTATAATACTCCCTTGGATCCATTCTTAAGCCGTCTACTATATGGATTACTATGAAATTTACCAGGATATATATTTTATGTTTTCTGAGTTTTTGGATGACTAAGATTCTTTCTAGGATCTAGGTTTTATGCCCAATGGGACACTGTGTTTTGAGACATCCTACACTGGCTGAGGTTGGTTTGGTTAACATAATTTTCCACTATTGAAACCAATTATCAATAAATATTATTTAATTATGAATCTGCATTAATTCATTTATTTTTTATGTATAGCAATGGTGAATAAACTACTTTACTAGTTATGTTTGGGAACCTAATTGAGGTTCCTAATTTAGATGTACTCACACCCTGCTCAGGAGGCCATATAAATTGGGTTCCCATATAAACATATCTATTTGTAGTTTTAGGCAGTATATAGGCCCAATGCTTCAGGATCAAGAAGAATAAATCTGAAGCAGTGTTGATTCCATCGTGGGTTGAGTCTAAGGATGTTATTATAACACCACAAATATTTTATTATTATATATATATATATGGGCTTGGTTTATAGGGAGATTAGATAGGACGTATGATAATTTTATTCTATATTTCATTTAATATAGTATGGGTACATTTTATTTCATCCATGTACTTGGAATCATTATTATTTTGGATTTTTTTCTTTTCTTAGGTATTTTTACTCACTTATGAATTTATAGCTTACCTATTGTATCACCCTAGACCCTTATTTCTAGTCAAAAACATCTAGAGAATATAAAGGAGTGCTTTATGTCAAATGGAATTATTAGTTAATTAAACTATGAATGGTTGTTTATTTTGAATGTGGAAAAGTGATATCAATGAATATTTATAATCATATTACTATTTTGGAAAATAATAGTTGGAGATTGGGGTGTGTTTAAGAATTTGATGGTCCTCATACAGGTATATTGAGAAAAGCTTCTTCAATTTTAATTCTCAGTTACTAGGGATAAGACTCGATTGAAAATGGTTTTAAATATTGTGATTGATATATTATTTCAAATTAATGTGTGTATTGGGATTTATATTTATTTATTTGGATCTTGTACCATTGGAAAGAGTTCTATCAACTTGAATCATTCTTGTCATATATGATTCGTATGACATACACAGAATATGTTTTCATTGAAATCACTAATTGGGAGGGTTTAACATTTTTAAGAATCATTAATAACTAATTTTTTGATTTACTATATAAAACGTTAGTGGAATTATACTCAATTGAAGAATGAAATATTTCAATTAGATATATCATTTAGATACTTTGTAGAGACTCTTCATGGAGATAAATATAAATTCCTCGTATATATGGGATTTTAGTTGACCCAAATTGGTTGGTACATACACTATGTTCCTTTATAAAGAACCACTTATGAGTGATTGAAGAATGGGATCAGTTACTAAAAGTTTCAATAACAACCGATATGATAGTTTATAAATATCTTCTTAGTGACAGTCTAAATAGATGAATCAAATCACTATAATATACTCCATAAAGTTAATCTTTTAGATTTGTTTTTATGAACTGGTGGATGAGATCATGATCCTCAATCAGGGTAGTATTGTATGAAGATTCCATGTGAGGATTAGTTCAATAGTAGGATAATAACAAATCATGTAATTCCAGATGGATATGTATATGTATATGAGATCCATAGGGTTGGTGTTTTTTTATTTGAGTTTGTGACACCCACATGTTATTTTAGTTCATTATTTGGGATATTTTCGGTTATCATGGGTTGTTGTGGGTCACATTTATTGGGAAAATATCCTTCAAGGAAACAATGAATAATTTTTGGGTTGATTAGAGTTTTTTAAATCAGATTTCCTGGATAAGTTGTGGAGTTCTAGAGAGATTTCTATAAATCTATATTGAAAATATCATAAAACAATAAAATGGATGTTTTGGAAAGTGGTACAAAATATCAGATTCTTGGTGATACCATTTCCCAGTTTTTTCAAAAAATTTGGGACTCAAAATCGGGAATATGTAAAGAGGTCTTTTTTTGGATAAGGAATTTTCATGAAAGATGGCATATGGCTTGTAATGTTACGTTCAAGGTATGTTCCAGGATTAACACATCTAAAAATTGTAGTGTAATGAATCATGAATAAATATATTTTTTATGAGAGATGAGGTCGCGCGAAAGAGGTTTACACACCCAATGTGACATCAAATGTGGTTTTTCATGCTCATAGAGGATATTTCACACAAAAATGTAGACTCATTATGATCTTATGTGAAGGGTTCATTGGGCCTATAAATAGAATAATACCCCTATCATTTTAAAATCTTGGCACGTAGAAAAATATATATTTCTAAATAACATATGAATTATAAATAACGAGAGTTGCATGCAAGCAGGAAATGTTGCACATAAGAAGGGGGTTGTATGATGGAATGAATTTTTACACAAGATGTTTTCTATGATAAAACATAAAAGTTTCACATAAGGAATTAATCTTGTTCACAAGACACCGATAACGTCTCACCACAGTTTTCAGTTGCCTAGTAGTATCGAGGTAAAGGGGTATTCATCAATTGGATGAAAGTTTAACTTGAATAGTTCATACATATACAAATAATGATTTATTAATTATTGAAAATTAAGGGACCTAATGGTATCCAAACTATGAGTGTATCCTTTCAAAAAAATTTAGGAAAGGAAGATGATGATTATGATCATTTCCTCTAGCAGTGAGCCAGATAAAGAGACTTAAGGAGTGACCTTTGGTAATGTAGTGTGCTTAATCTATACTCTATAAAAGAAATTATCCTATTAGCAAAATTGATCTAGCCCAAACCATGTAATTAGAAGTGATCCTTAGTGGATTCAATTCATTGGTAGATCTCCATTGTATGCTCCTTGTACGTAGCCTAGTGAGGGTGAAACAAGTAATATTGTTGTCTCCAATATAGTATTTCATTTCTATGGATATATTGTTTTGTGAGAAAGAGAGAAGAGTGTTATTTTAATGAAGATACAATATCTGAAGGGGAAATAGTTTTAATCTTCCATAAACTGATTCACCCCACATCTCAGGGTATTTGAACTAATGGACCTAACAATTGGTATCCAAGGATAATGTTTGAAAGTAAGTGGCTATCTTTTAATAGAATAAAAGGATGTGGTAAATTAAAATGGTTTTCCAATATTTGATGGAAAAAGTTTTCAACTATTCCATAATGGGATTCATCACTACTTCCGATCATTAGGAAAGGATGTGTTGACCACACCTTTTCAGGGAATATCATCCAATATTGAGAGTGGTTCATTCTCAGAAGTTTGTAGAAGGGAATTGGAATCTAATGATAATAGGATTAATGATTTAGGGTGATCCCTATAATATTTAATTTATATGATGGTGATTTCATGTAATTAATTTCGTTCCATGAGGGAAATGTTTTTTAACATTTATTATGGTGATTCAAAAGTCAGAGAAGCAATGCAACATGTTCTGTGTAAAAAATATGAGGATCTCATAATGCACCATAATGAGTCTATTGATACATTATATGACTGTGTAAATATTTTTGAGGAATACATGTGTGGTCATAGTGAAATTTTTGACGATATAATGATTTTATGAACATTCTGAGAAACCAACTACCTTGGTTTAATCCTAATGTTTCAATATTGAAAAAAGATCTAATGGATCTCACACTTGATATCTTGAAAAGTTCCCTTATTTCATATGATATGAGAAATATTGATAATGATTTTGTGTAAAAAGGGACATATAAAAAATTTTCATTCAAGGCCATCAAAAATCCCACCATTGAAGACGGTTAGAAATATGAAGATACAGATGAGGTAATGTTATTCATTTTGTTAAATATTCGAATGGGAAAACAAATTTTTATAGGGAAACTACGTATTATATGCTTTTAATGTTAAATGTTTGTAAATGTTGTTGTAATGTGCCCTAATAAGTTTTAAGATGATGAACTGGATGATGTTAAAAATACCAATGAAGAATTCCTCAGCCTGCATGAAAGGTAAGAATTTATTTAAGATAAATTTATTCTGAATGAATCGTCTTCTTTGAAAAGTATATTATTGTTCAAAAAAATGTGGATTTGAAGAGTTATATTATTATACAAATCATAATGCAGAGTCTACGGTGGAAGTTGTAGGAATTTCCGAAAAAGGGAAGAGAGAGAAAACGTGGAAGGATAAGTAGAAGGATGAGTTGGCATTTTGGTCAAATTATAAGTTTTACATAAATTTATATATGAAGGGATAGAAAAATGAATAAATATAAAAAAGTGGTTCATGATGAAAAACATTATATATAGTAGTAGGATGAAGAGAATTCTGAACCAATTGAAGAAATTTAAAAACTATATACTTAAATGCTAGAGAGATCAGATAAGGATGTTGTCTAAAATCATAAAATTGAAGAATAGAAAAGGGAAATTTATAGTTTGACATAAACTGGAGAATATAAAATCAAAAATATCAAAGAACAGAAAGAGGAGGTTTTAATTCTAAGAAAAAATGTTAAGGATCTTGAAAATTTGTTTACTATGAGTACAATGTCAGGGAAGAAGATCATTGAAGAAAACACAATGATGTAGTGGAAGCATAATGCTCTGTAAATCAAAATTGATAGTCATATCATAATGATAAGCCTGGTGTTGGGACTGATAAAAAACACAAATCAGTCATGGTTGATGTCCCACTGAAAGCACCCGATCTGGCATTAAAGGTTGATTTGGGTACAAATCAGAATAATAAGATTCATTGGACCCAAGGGACAACCACTAGTGTATAATTGACATATAGGAATGCACCTCCCATCATGTGTTATTTTAGTGGAAATATGGGACTCTCCCAAAATGTGTCTTCTATAGAAAAGTGATATTGAAGGGCACACAAAAAACAATTGAATCCAAAATGAGTGAAATACTCTAGAATATAGTTTTTCAGTCATTTTTATTTGTGTGGAGGATTTGGACACATTTCTAGATAATGTAAAAAAACATGTAGAGGAATGGGTCAAATTGATGCGAAATTGGTCTCTTGTAGCAATTTAGTGATCCATCAATGATTAAGAAATGCAAAATCAGTTTGTAGTGGTGAAAGATGAAGCTGGTCCATCATACATCGAGGAATATAAATATTATAAATCCATAATATGTATGAAATTTAAAACATGGATCAAGATAAAAGAGATATAAAGAAATGGGTTGCATAAATTTATTTGAAATCATTAGATCACACTAGGATACAGATTATTAATAGTGGATCCACTTACCATATGATAGGAAATAAGGATATCATGACTAGAATCTGGTACGAGATGGAATTTGTCATAAACATTGGTAATAATGAAGTGATAAATATTGTTGGCTAAGGTAATTCCATGTTTGTGGGAAAATATGTAAGATTTGTAGCTTTCTTGTTTGTTTAAGGTCTTAGTCAGGACATACAATGTGCCTGTAAATTATGTGACTGAGGACTTGTCGTAAGTTTTTTAATGAATTCATGTATCATTATAATGAAATATGGGGTAGTTTTCTTGTAGGGAAAGAGTACAAATGATAATATTGAACATGTAAATTGAGAATAAGATATGTTTACTCTATCCAAGTAAGAATGAAATATGTTATTGAATACATTTCTTAGAAACTTGAACCAAAATTACAAATAACATCTCATGAAATATTAAGCAACTCGAGATATCCTTAGATTATAATGTGATATTATTAATATGAGAAATTCGTTTCAACAAGGGAAGAGGATGAAAAATTAATATACGGAAAAAGAGAAAGGTCTTAAAAATTTCTTCAGTTACTCCATATAGATGTGTTCAGACCTATTTCTCCAACATATAATGATGGGAGGAGATATTTTGTTCTCTTCATTGATAATTTTAGTTGAATAGATTGGGTTTCAATCATCACCAAAGAATATGATGTATTTAGTTTTCGAAAAACATAACGAAAGAAAATTGAGAAGAATTTGGGTTGAAAAATTCATAATATCCGAACAAAAAATGGAACAGATTTCACAAATATCCAATTGGAGGATTGTACTGAGAATCATGGGAGAAGGAATCATGTTTTAGTAGTAGGAACTCCATAGAAGAATGAAGTAGTTGAGAGAAGAAATAATATTATCCAAAACATGGCTAGAGAAATTCTCATTGAGAAAGACCTTATAGAGATGTTTTGGAAAGATTAAATAATGAAAATAGTATACACATCAAATAGAGTGCTTCTTTGAACAAAATAAGAGAAGCCTATATAAGAGCATCGGTATGGAAAGATGTCGTCATTGACCTATTTTTGAGTATTCAGACTAAGTGTTTCAATATAATCAAGGTGAAACATAGGGAAATTGAATCTATTATATATGGAGGGATATTTATTGGAATATTAATGAATAGAAAATAATAAAAATACTTCATCAATATACTGGGAAATGTAGTTGAATGAAATGATGTAATTATTTTATAGAATGAGATGAATCTTAAAAAAAAAATAGATGGCCCATATTGGGAGGGCAGTGATGAAGAAATAAGTAGATCAGTGGGT
The DNA here is from genome assembly GCA_963277665.1 of Viscum album. Classification (NCBI taxonomy): domain Eukaryota; kingdom Viridiplantae; phylum Streptophyta; class Magnoliopsida; order Santalales; family Viscaceae; genus Viscum; species Viscum album. The sequence continues at coordinate 1,021,148,538 of OY728119.1, read as the reverse complement.
GTTCCTGTTCTAGAAGCTGAATTATTAGAAGATTCTGATGATGAAAATGATGAGAACAATTCTGTATCTGTACAAATATAGGAGAGAAAATCTTATAATGATAATAAAAACATAATTGGTGGCTATAGAACAATAGTGTAGATAAGGAGGAAAAATTATATATAGAAACCATCATACATATCATAATTTGAGCTTAAATGTAGTTATAAAGTTTGGGAGATATGAATTAGGTTTATGCTATGGATGAAGTGCATGACTAAATTATGAAGATTCAGACAGGGGAGATTTTTTTTGAGACCAACATACCAGAATCACATCAGGTCTAAATGGGTGTTTTATAATAAAATAAATGAAGATGGTTATGCGATTATAAAAAATAATGACTAGTCTTCAATAGGAACTTCTCGATACTGGGTATCGATATTGATGAAAAATTTTCACCTATTACAAGGCTAGAGACAGTCAGATTATTCTAGGCTATAACAGTGCAAGGAATGTTCAATGTATTCTAGATGGACATTAAGTCCAAATTTTTGATTGGGGTTCTGGAAGAAGAAGTATATATCAAGTATATATATGGTTTTATTTTTCATGAAGATGAGAATAGATTTTTCTAGGTGAAGAAGGCCTTATACAGGTTGAAGCAGGACCCAAGAGCAATGCATTTAAGACTAGATCAGTTTTTTCAGAATCTCAGTTTCTAACTTGGTAGAGTTGATTACAATATATATGTAAAAAATGATAGTAATAAAAGGATGAGGGTTATAGAAAATTTCGATGGATTAATATTTGATAGATCATATGAATCTCCTTACAGATAGTTTTCATAATAAATGAAATGTGAATTTGAATTGTCAATGATTAGTGAACTAATGTTTTTCCTTTGTTCACAGCTGACACAAGGAAATAATGGGACATTCCATTATCAATAAAATTATTCCTAGGAGGTTATGAGAAGATTGGAATGGATAATTCCAAGTAGATTATGAATCTGGGGGCTATCAAGATAAAACTGTCACATGATGATGATGGAAAGGGAGTTAATATCACAGAATACAAGAAAATCATTAGAAGATTATTTTACATGACAATGATAAGACCTGATATATTTTTCCATACTCCAAATAGTGATATATCAAGGTAATACCAAATAAATAGATATAATTTTAGTTATATTTATACATTGGTATATTAGGGGAATAATGGATATTGGTATGTTGTACAGTAAAAAATATCATCAAGAGTTATTGGGTTTTATAGATGCATATTGGGACGGTTCAAGATATGATAGAAAGTCAACATTGAAGGGTTCATTATATCATTTTGGTTTGACTATTTCCTGGATAATGAATTAGTAGGACTTTATTTCATTGAACACCATAGAAGATGAATATATTGCGACCAGTAAAGCTTGCATGAAGTTATTATGGATGAAGCAGTAATACGATGATATATGAGTTGAATTGTAGTCGCTGATCAGAATCCATTGTGATAATTCAAGTCATGTAAATCTTAGACTAAATAAATTCCATAAATAAATAACAAATAATGGTGAAATTCAGTACCATTTTATCAAGGATAAGGTAGAGGAAGGGCTTATGAAGTTGTAGTATGTGCCTACACAACTAGAGGTTATAGAAATTATGAAAGAGGCCTTACCCAAAGAAGCATTTGAGAAGCATAGAATGACTCAGAGAGTTTACCAGACTCCTCGTACCGGAAAAATTTTGTATGTGGAACCCCCTATCCCATAGAACACATTTAAGTGACGTTCACGTTCGTTGAAAAAGGTGGAGACATGTGGCTATAGAAGGGAGAAAATTTCTTCGTCAAAACATGTGGAGAAGCAGAGCAGTGAAGTAGCGAGATAGGGGGATCAACGAGATAGAGGGAGTTTTAATTCTAAAGATCCTAGAAGTGATCTATCAATTATTATATATCATAAAAAATAAGGATCGCGATGAAAGCAGTTGAGTGGTTTGTTAATGATGCAATTTACTAATGAACTATTCATAATACATAGTATTCTTATTCCAAGAATGGATCATGTGTGATAATAGTATATGATGAGAAAAATTTGTATTACTATCGATACCACATGTATAAAATAATGTTAAAATATGTATGAATCTTTCATTAGGTATTGAAATTTGAAGATTTTTCAACAATCCCCAAGAGAAGTTTGTTGGAAAAAATCGTTCAAGGAAACATTGAAGAATTTTGGGTTGATTGTATTTTTTGATAATGAATGTTTCCATGATAAGTTGTGGAGTTACAAATATATTATTGACAAAATATGTTGAAAATGACCCATTCAAAAGGAATGGACACATTAGAGGTGGTACAATGGATCGTATTCATGGTGACACCATTTTCTTGTGTTTTCCCAATTTTTTTGACTCAAATTTGGGAATATATAGAAAGGTGTTTTTGGAAAATGATTTTTCACACAACATTGGGTATTTCTTGGAATGTAGCATGAAGAATAGTTCCTCAAATTAGTACATAAAAATACACAAAAACAAAGAATCACATGAAAAATTTGGATTTTCCTAAAAGATGAGGTTCAACAAAAGAGGCTTGCATTCCAAATGTGATGAAAAATGTTGTATTTGATTCTCAAATCGGATGTTTGTCATGAAAATAGATGATTCGTCAGGTTATTATGTTCATGGTCCACTGGTAATATAAATACAATACAACCCCTCTCATTTTGGAAACTCAACACCCAGATAAATCTATACCTCTGAATCATATAAGAATTACATGAAAAAAGATTTGTGCACTAGAAATAAGAGTTTCACATAATAAGGGGTTGAATGAAAGAAATAATTGGCACAAAAGAGTTTTCCCATGAAAATAGTTAAAACTTGTTTGAAAGGCATTAAAAATTCATGAAAGACATCTATAAGGTTACACAAATGTTCTCAGTTTCCCATTAGTACTTTGGTTAAGGGGTATTCATCAATTGAATAAAAGTGGAAATTCAAGAGTGAATCTATATAAAACTAAGGTTGTATTCCATATCGGTAATGAAGGAACCTAGAAGTCTATAAACTATTAGTGGATCCCTCTAGAGCAGTATGAAAATGTGGAGGAAGATAGTGATCCTTTGCACTGGAAGTGGGCTATAGAAAGAGATATAAGGAATTCCAATTGAAAAAAATAGAGAGTTTTACATAAAATATGTATAGTAAGTGTTTGGGGGAATATATGTGATCTATCCCAAACCTTGTAATTGTCAGTGAGAGTTAGTTTATTTGCTACATCGGCACATCTCCATTGTATGATCCATGGATATACCCCATTGAGGATGATCCATGTAAAATCTATGTATCCCATGAATGATTTCATTTCTATTTATATATTGTTACAAGATAAAGAGTGAAGTGTATTTTTTTAGCAACAAGACAAGATATGATGGGGAAATGGTTTTAATATACCATATTCTGGTTCTCCCTACTCTTTGGGTATTTGATCTAGTAGACCTATCACCCATGATTTTTTGTTTAAATTTCATTGGATTTTTATGTATTTTTTTTTCATGTTTTAATAAAACATTTAGGTTTATCCATGTTATTCCAATGTAGTGGTTACTATAATTCTAAAATTACCATATTTCATGCACTCGGTATGGTTTTTCAAAGAGTGTAGGGATATCTTGGAAGTCATGAACATCGTTTTTCCATTGGGGATGACCCACACTATCAACACAGGATTTAAAAAACCAGGGATCCAAACAATGTGACATTCCTAGAATCACCTAAATTATTATTTCACCTTTTTAAAACCATTTTAATTAAAAATTATTCTACACCATTCTTCTCCCATATACATTGGATAACCCTTGAGAGGCCATGGATAGTTTCAATCTCTTTATGCCAACTATTATCGGTTCATTCATATTGTTTTTCAAGTGATTCTAATTTCAATATCCTTTCTTGCTACACTTTCTGTATTACATCCCCAATTGTAATAGTTTTGGAATCAAACTATGAATCCCAGGTGACATATATATCAATATAGGGTTCATGTTTGACCTAATTTTGGGGTAATTTGTCTCTAGGGCCTATAGATGTTTTATCTATCCTTGTTTGGGTTTCTTTCATGAAAGACCCCCAATTTTAATTTGATTTGGATTAGATTATTCTTCTTCCATGTTTCAATTTCATTGAAATTGTTTAATTTTGGAATTTATTATGTGATTTCTCATTCTAATTAACTTTTTTATTAATATAATAATTTATGTTGTATCTAAGTGACGATTTGAAAATATTTCAATGTATTTTTAGCTCAGAATAATTGATTTATTTTGTTAGATTCATGTTATTATATTTAAAGTTGATTATTTTAATATTCTAATAAATTTTTAAATTCCTATTAGATACATTTTAATGGTTTAAATGATATCTGTTGAATTTATATATATTTTGGTTTTCTAGGATAAAAAACCATTTAAATGGGGCAATTATTTTATAATGAGGTTTTGACAATGAAAATATTTTTAATTGGGTTATTTGTTGAATTCTATAATTTTATTGAAATACTTGTGATATATGCCCCTTTTGAAAGATACCTTAATAGATTTTTAAAGTGTTACTAATATAAATTCAAGGCCATTGGACTTATTTTAGATTCCAAATGGGGATCTTGTGATTCAATGGGTGGATGTGAAATTTCAATAGCGCTTTATGATATGTAAAATGGCTTAGTATTCCAAGACAAGATTTAGTGATCAATACCTATTTGGAACATTGATTTTAAATTATTAATTTTGAAGGAGCCTCATGATTTCCTCTCCTTTTTTTCACTTTTTATGTGGGTTATTTATCATAATATGATTCTATATTTTTCCATTGATTGAAAATGAATTATTGTTCCACATATTTATGATGTAATAATATGGGTATATTTAACATTAGGGTGATGGTGGTGACAGAGTACTACTTCTTTTATCAATTATGTTGATCTTGGATCACATTTTCATCGAACTCTCTTTTCTATTAGTCATGGGAAATTTTTGTTCTATGTAGGATTATTATTATTATGTTTCAGTAGTTGATTCACACATATCATGTGTACCTCTAGATTTTCTAGGCACTAGGACTAGCAGTGATGAACCATTCACAAAGAGGCTTGAGTAGGATAGTTGGATGGATTGTGGTTTAGAGTGTACATTTGTTTGAATTTGGTCTTTTATAAAATGATAATGTTTTACACATATCGTGTATGTGACCTAGGATAGATCCAAAGAAATATTCATTTTCATGATTGGTAGTTAACTTTAGGGTTTTGATCTTATTATCTATCATGTCACCCCCTATGTTGTATTGTTTTGACTCACATATATTACTTATATTCATAATTTCTCTTATAACTTACGGTGATTGATATTTTTTGTTTTAACAACATTTGGTTTGGTACTATCATTTGGAAAATGGGTTTCAATGTTAATTTAGATAAATTATTTGAAATATAATCTATTGTTAATCTTTTATAGTGAATTTAAAATTATGTGTTTTAGTTTAAATAAGGTATCAAGTGATCAGAAGTTGTAAATTTGGGGGTTTCAATTTTATGAAAATAATGTTAAATTTTGAAAAGTGATTATGGATTTGACAGTTTTTTTAAACTATTTTGTCTAAAAAGTAAAACATTTATTTATAATTATAGTGTATAATTTGTGAATTACTTTATAAAATGAATTTAAAATATTGAGAGGGGGGAGACTATTGAGTTCATTATTTTGGAATAGTATAAAATCCGATGGTTTTTGAAAATTCTCATTTACTGGGAAAGTCAAATTTAAAACCAATATTCATATTTAATTCATGAGAGTTGGAATGATTTTAAATGTCATTTTTGACTTTATTAAAGGCCCAAGGGTTCCCTCAGAGGTCTCATTGTGTTTTGATAGTGCTAGTCCCCGAAACCATATGGTTTGGGAGGTTTGATAGGGGCACACCATTTATCTGAAATAGTGATGCCCCCTATCGATAAATGTGTGGAATCTTATAGGTTGATATAGGTGTGTGTGTATACTATGCACATTTTCTAAAACCATGCACGTATCCCACATAGATGGTGTTTAGTGGAAGTATGTAAAAATTGTACACTAAACGATTTGACCAACCGTGAAAGACAAACCTTATAGTTTTTTCTTTCATACTAATTTAATTAAAAATTTTAAAAAAAATTAAATGTTTAAAAAATTATTAAAATGATTCTAAATGGATAATTAAAATTAATGATGAATTATTTAATGATGATCTTGATAATAATAATAATATTATTATTACTAATATTATTAATATTATTATTTTTATTAATTGAGGTTTTTATATTAAAAAAGTGATGCATCTCTCTTTCCCCATCCAGGTCGAACGACCCACTCCCCCACCTTTGTCATGAGGTGTGACAAACCCCTCCTTCCATCTCCCTCTGTGCCCTCTAGTTTATTCCAGTTCCATCATAGATATCGTCTGATTCAATGAGGTAAATCAATTTTTCTATATCTAAATTGTTGATTTGGATGTTTTTGTTTCCCCTTCACCCAATGAGGATTGGTCAAAACCCTATCTTAGGGTTTGATAATATTTTTATGTTATTCATGGTTTTAAGGTTGTCAAAATGACCTCCTTAGTGATTTTGTTCTGTGTTTTTGTGACCACCACCAAAGGAAAGGCATTATAGGTTGATTCATTCTGCTATCATCAATTTTGGTGTTTGTTTCTAAACCCACTGTTTGTTTCACACCCTCTAAATTAGGGTCTTGTGGTGTTTATGAGTCCCATGGATTTTCAATTTGGGTTTGTGATCAATTTTGAAGGTTCACACTCATATTTTTAGGTATATATATATATATATATATCTTCAATGTGTGTATTCCCTAATTGAAAAAGTAAAACATGCATAGTTTAAGAATATATATATATATACATGGATGTTTTTTCATGTGAATGGAATACGGCTTGAGTAAGAAAGTGTTGGCTTGGCCATCTTCTGAGTTATGTTCTCTTTCCAAGTCCTCATCGTTTTTAAATACAATAATAAATTTACTATCATACATTTGATAGAGTTTAGTTCATGCAGTGATGTATTTAAATGAAATTCCCCTCAAATGAGAATTTAGAATGTTTCATGATTTCAATGACAAATGTGGTAAATTAATTTTCTAACGATCTATATAAATGATTTTATAATAAAACATCCCCAAAAAAACGTGCTCTATCATTACGATAAAAAGATGTTTTTAGACCATTATGCTTGGTTGACTTATTGTATTAATATCTCTAATTACTTTATGTTATGTTTTAGATATGGCATGTTTAGGGAATTCCCTTAATAGCATTCGAAAACAACATTTCCATTTTGTAAATAATTAAATAACCTAGGAACCTTCTAATTTCTTGGCCTAGTTTATATATTTGAATTACCCATGTAGGCTATTTCTTTCTTTCCATTGACACATCTTAAGTGACATAACGAATTATTATATTAATACCTTGGGTGAATCATGTATTCTCATGTTGGAATGCCATGAAAGGCAAAATGGGTGATTATATTAACACCTTAGGTGAATCATGGATTTCAAAATAGGAATTCTAGGGATGACTCAACAGATTACTATATTTTCACCTTTGGTGAAACTTGGATTATCATGTAAGAATGTCATGGATGACTCAAGAAAATCCTATATTAACACGTTGGATGAGAGAAGGATTCCCAAGTAGGAATTTCTTAGAAGACTCAACATCTTATTATATTAACACCTTAGGTGAGACATCAATTACTATGTCAGAATACCATATAAGAAAACAATGGTTTGTTTTATTAATACCCTGTATGATACATGAATTCAAAGTTGGAATTTAATGGGATGCCTCGGGACTTGATACCCCCTTGGATCTAGCTTGCTTTGAATCACGTAGGACATGTTGGTATAAACTCTCTTAGGAATCCAACTAGTTCCTTTACCGTGTTTTCATCGAGACGCTCATGGGACTTGATTATAATGCATTGGATATACTCCTTATACATAATATTGACAAGTAGGTTACATGATTAATTCCCATTGGGCCCATCCTTTTCAAACCCCATTTTAACTTTGCTGAACTCCATGGACTTGGTAAGAGTATTATGGTGTAATTAATTGGACAATGGTCCCTAGATTACACTCTTACCCTTATCCACGATAATGTTATTATAGAGTTGGCGACCCTTGAGGTCTACATCACATTGGTTGTTACCTTGGGACATTAATAGTAGATATCATTAAAGGTATCCATTTTATATCTTGGATCCCTTTCTATTGTTAACATGTGACGTATTTATATAATGGTAACAATAAAATAATTAACTGGTTAAACATTCAGACACTAGATGAGGGATAAAGTTGGTACTTGGTATTTAGTTACGTTGTACTACTTAGTTTATAGACACATTTTTACACACTATTTATTTTATATTGTACAATCAGAATTAGTCATGTCACCAGTGGGTGTCTACCTACTAATATTTATATCTCACACCCTACTTGGGTACCCTTTGTACTTGAGTAGACATTATATTTTTATGACCTTGGTTGACTTTCATGTTTCTTGTACATGGGATTTAGGATAAAATGACCATGTTGGAGCTCAGGATACTCTTGGAGATTGCCCATGGTGATTTACTATATTTTCATTATTATTAAGTTATACTGTAAAGTATGTTGTATTTTTTTACTTCATTCCAACATGTATCATTACCATGACATTCATTCTTATGGTGTATAAACTAGTGTTATCCACATTTATTAAATCAAACATCAAAATGTATCTTCCACTACATATAATTGTTATTTTCTACTTTTTCTATTAATTGTAATTTACTATGTTATACCGTTGTGTAACTATGATAAGTGTGTATAGTCTCCCTAATATCACTTCCTTAGACCCCCACTACTAGTAGGTAGACTATATAATATGGGAACTCATGATTAAGGCCATGTGGTGACCATTCTAGTCGTCGTCTTAGGGTTGAGTCGGGTCGGGATGTAAAAAAGTAGTATCAGAGGAAGGATTTATTTCTTCTTCATACTTTTTGGGTTTGAAGACAAGATACAAGTAATGTATCGATGCTTGGATAATATCCATAGTAGGGACTAACCATCCAATGTATGAGAAATGAACATGTGTCTAGGGTTGGGAATTTTTTTATGGTATTTAATTTTTACATTTGACATGATTTCACCTAGAGTGACTTGTGTCAGTTTCACTACTTATTGGTTAATGAATTTTTGGTATTCTTACCCTTGTCCTAAAATGGAATGGATGCTTCATTGCATGCATCATATAGGGATGTAAGACATTCATGTTCCATGAACAGTTCCATTCTATTTAGGTACATATTTTGTTTTCCCATTGATTCAAATTGTGTTCTTTGAATGTATTCTATTACATGTATTTATTATCATGCCTATTTTGATGTCCTGTTTAGTGATATACTAAACATGATTTGGTGAAAATATTCCCTTAATCTATTCTAAATAGATTCTAGGTATGTTTACTTTTGATGATGACATGCCTAGCCTTATTAATATATAATTGGTAGCTTTACTAAATTAAATAAATCCAATTACATTGTAAACTAGTTTTTAGTTTTAAGTTGTATGAGTTTTTTATAATTCGGAAAAGATAACCCATGTATTAGAACCCTTATAAAAGGAATCTAATGTTTAATTATAAAGTGAAATTCGTTTTTGACTAAAGGGACCCTAGTGCCGACCTGTAAAGTGTATGGGAACTTTTCAAGATGGTAGGTGGTCACCCATATAACTGGACAATTGTATTTGTGAATACTGAATTTTAAAATGTAATTTTTTCTAATAAATAGGAGCCAATGTTATAATTATGAAATACATGGGAGCTTTATGAACTGTGAAATAGAATCCCATATTTTGTGTAAAGACTATTTTATGTTTGAAATGTTTACAAATGTAGGAGATGTTTAGTTTTAATATGAAATCAAATGGTTAAATGATTATGGCACTACAAGACCCTTGTAGGCCAGTGGGAGAATGATGTTTTGAGATGACCTGTTTCATTTTGAGCCTTAGTAATTTGAGAAATTTATATTGGGGTGCTTTCTCGAGATCCAATGTTGGTAAAAAAGGGACCCCAGTAGGTCACCTTATCTAGTATAATTATAAATCCAATTGAAATGATAAATTTCGGAATTAATTAAATAATAGAAAAGGCTATTAAAAGCTTAAAAGGGATGTTTTATACAACATTCCTATTTTTCTTTAAAATGGGTACTTTATTTTTGTTTTAAACACTGTTAAAATTTATAAAATGAAGAAATGTAAAGGTCTTTGAAATTGAAATTATAGTGGTGTCCTCTATTTAGAATCCTCACATATGGGTAGTTAAAAGTTTTACTTTGTGTTACCTTGGCATGGAAGCACGTTCATTTTCCATGAACATTCTTTTCATTAGAAATGGCTTAGAGAATCATCTATGAGCCTAGTGAATTATGTTAGTGTGACCTTGGGTTAGGGTCGATGTTTTGATTCATAAGTGGATAGGCTATGGTAGGTAGCACCCTTATAGTATCATTGCATACCTGTACTATGAGATTTCATGACTTTTGAAGCCATTTGGGTGTTGATGTCATGGAAATGACATTCAATTTTAAAATTAATCCCTTGTTTGTATGGGTGTTCATGTATTTCATTGGCAATTGTTATAGGAATGAGCATTGTGAAATGATCAATTTCATCAGTTTATAAATGAATCAGTCACGATAAACATCATTGAAGGTTGTTTGACCCTTTCTTGTCCAATGTAACAGATGACTTGTCATGGTGTTGTCTAGGATAATGGTCTTTTGAGGGATTGAGAATTTGAAATAAATATCTTGTGCAGTTGAGTGTGGTTTCATGTCACCTTCATTGTAGAGTGTCATAGAGTTAAAGAATTTGTTTTATCATAATTATTGGTATGGATTTTACTTGTCGATCACATTTTTTTGACTTTATTTTATGTTTTGGAAGGATGATTAGTTGTCATAGGATTGTAACACATTATTTTAAGTTGTTTGGATCTGTCCATTTATGAGCATCTAGTTTTATTTCATTTTATTAATAAGTAACCCCTATGGTCGGATGTTTTGTTTTGAATGTGGTAAATATGTCATTATATGTAGAAGGAACACATCAAATGGAGACAATTTGGAAATTGTATGTTTTCTTAAAATCCCTTGGCTGGTTGGGTTTTATAAATGTCGGTGGTTTCTTAGTAGCATGAAATTGATGTGGATAGTGGTGTTATAAATGTAAGGGAACCACTATTTGTCATGAGATAGAGTAAGATGGTAAATTTTGAATGGAAAAAATGATTTTTTATAAAGGCTTGTGTTTAGATAAATGTTTGTGCATTTAAAGGTGAAGCTGAATGTCTTCCTTGAAGTCAACCAGTTCTCGTTCGACTATTTTTCCTTATGGTGTTTGGTTATGCATGATTGGAAACTATTTCAACCCTCTTAGTGTATACATATATGTGAGAAGCATGTTCTATATCTGGATTTCATCCAAGATTCACTATGATATTGTCTGTCTTACGCCACACTAATGCTTTAAATTATATTGACCTTCTTGGGTGATCTTTAGTTGTGTTACACTCAAATGCATGGTTCATATCAATGATTGATAAGTACTGAATTATTCTTATTTTCCTAAGTAGGAACCCCTTGGCTGGACTAATAGACTCTAGTTATTCCTTTTAAATTTTTCTGGCCATCTAAACATAACACCTTTGAGATAAGTCAACTAAGTGTCTCAACTCATTCTCTCTGTCATGATTAATGTTCGTGGATGTAAGGAAAAATTTTAAATTCATGTTTCTAGTTTAATGGAGAATGTGGATTTATGGTTGGAATTTTCATCTATGATATGTTACAATAGATGTTTTTATTAGTTCAATTAAGATTCATCCATTAATTTTTATTGAAATCAAGTTAGGTGCATCATTATGACACATAGAGGTGTGGATTCTATGGAAATTATGATAGTGGAGGTATCGTGGTTTGGAATTAGCCCCTTACTTAAGTTAAGATCTATGTTGGGGGGAAACATCAATCATATTCTTATCAAGATGATAAGTTGATCATGCCTCTATCTTAATATGCGCGTGTAATCTTTTTTTTAGTGTTTGAATTAGACATTGAGCACTGGCTCAGGTTGTAAGGGCTTATGTGTGAAATGCATTATATGATCTTAAAGGGGCATTGGTATTTTGAAATGAAATGAAACCATCTAAAAAAATAACATAATTATAGTTGTTAGGGTGATGTTTTCATTATTTTTTAAGGAATATTTGGGATGAATAGTTATATGGTGGGGTGTTTATAAAGTGTAACGTTTTTCAACTGGATGATATTTGATGGTTTTTGGACTTTTTCATTTACTGTATGGGTTGAATTTAAAACTAATATTTGGAATGGAGTTTTAAGAGTTGGAAAACACTGATGTGTTGTTTTCGGGCTTGGGTAAAGGACCAAGAGATCCCTCAGAGGTCTTGTTCAGTTTCGAGAGCACTAGGCTCCGAAAACATATGGGTTGAGAGGTAAGATAGAGGGTCATAGTTTTTATCAAAAAATTAAGCCCTTTACAGGTAACTGTGTGACTTTTTAAAGGTGAAATAAGGCAAGCACATAGGCTACACATAGTTTCTCAAACCATTTACATGTCCTACACAGTTGGGCATTAGTGGAAGTACCTAAACACTATACACAACATGGCTTGATAATTGTTTGGCCTACCGTATAGGACAAACTATGTGGCTTTTTTATTTAGTAACTCAATTTATTAAATTAAAATAAAACAAAATTTAAAAAGAAAATTATTTAAATGTGTCAATTGGGAGAATTAGAATTAATGAATAATTGTTTAATGATAATAATTATAATAATAATAATAATAAAATTTTTAATATTAATAGTAGTTTTATTAGTTTTAATTTTGGGTTTTATTAGAAGGAAAATGGAATACTCTCCCTTCCCCCTATAGTTCATGTGACCCACTTACCCTCCTTCCTCACGAGGTGAGACACACCCCTCCCTATAAATCCCTCTAAATATACTGGTGTCTTGCAGTTCCATCATAGATAGCATCCAATTGGATGAGGTAAATACTTATATCTATATTCATCTTTGCTTCATTTGTTTTGTTTTCCCAGTTGCAGCTTAAGATTTTTATGAAACCCTAACATTGGGTTTGATCCAATTTTTTTCAGTTCAAATTGGTTTTAGGGTTGTGCAATTAGCCTCTCGGGATATGTTGGTCTGTGTTCTAGAAACCACCGTTGATGGTGAGGCAGTTTAGTTGAATTCAGTATGTCGTCAACAAATTTAGTGCATTTTTCTAGTCCAATGGTTTGTTTCTCACCCTATAAATTGGGGTATTGAAGTGTTTATAAGTCCTGGGGATTTTTTTTCAGGAGTTGTGACCAATTTTGAATGCGCACCTGCATATGATCATGTATGTATATATATATATATATATATATATATATATATATATATATATCTTCCATGTGCATGTTCCCTCATAGAGTGGGGAACAAATGCATTGGATTAAGGATATATATATACACACCTTTGTATGTATGTGCGTGTGAGTGGAAGGATACTTTCCTAAGAAAGAATTGTCTTGGCCATATTTTGAGGTTGGGTCACTTTCCATGACCTCATAGTTTATAAATTCATTAATAAATTTCTTACTATAATTTAGTTAGAATTTAGTTCATGCAGTGATGTTATTTGATGAAATTACACTTAAATGTGACTTCTACAACTTTCATGATTTGAATTCTAAATGTCATAAATGAATTGTACAATGATCTATAACATTATTTAATAATAAAACCCCTCCAATGGAGGTGTGCTTTCTTCAAGTAAAATAGTGTTTAGACTTATATGTTTTCTTGACTTATTGTGTTGATATCACCTATTCCTTGATGTTACATTTGTGATATTGTGTGTTTAGTTTGTGGCCATAATAGTATTAGAAAAACTGAGTTTCTATTTTTAAATAATAAAACTACAAAGAAACCTTATTTGTTCTTGGTCTAGTTTCTATATTGGAATTACTTGTGTAGGTGATTTCATTTTCCCATTGACACCTACTATGTGACCCATGAATCAAAATAAATACAATTGACATATTATGGTTTATTACATGGGTTGAATTAAAAGAAATAGATAATACATGATGAATAACCTTAAAATTAATTTTTTATATTATTTAGAATATAGTGAAGGAAATTAGCACCTGAATGAGACATGTATTCCAAATTAGGAATTCCATGGATGACTCAATGTATATTTATATTAATACTCATGGTGAAACTTGAATTCCCATGTAATAATTTCATTGAAAACTCACCAGATTATTATATTAACACCTAGGGTGAAACATGGATTCCCATGTAGGAATTCCATGTAAGACTCAACAACTTATTATAATAACACCTTGGGTGAGCATGGATTCTCAATTAGGAATTACATGGAAGAATCAATGACTTACTATACTAACACATTTTGTGAAACATGGATTCCCAAGTAGGAATACCATATCAGACTCAATGAATTTCTATATTAACAACTTGGGTGAGAAATTGATTCCCAAGTAGGAATGCTATGGGAGACTCGATAGATTAATTTATTGAAAAATTTTCTGAGACATGGATTCCCGAGTAGGAATTCCAGGGATGGATTCAATGTGTTATAATATTAATACCTTGGATAATACATGAATTTCTATGTAGGAATGTCATTGGATGCTCAAACCTTGTTGCCCCCTTGGATTCAGTTGCTTATACCGATATAGGACATGTCAGTATACAGTATCCTAGGAATCAAATGAGTTCATTTATTTATTTTACATCAAGATGCTCATAGTACTCGATGAGGATGCCTTGGATACACTCCTTGGATCCTTCATTGACAACTATGTTCCATAGTTAATTCCCATTGGGGATAGTATTTTCTTCACCTATTTTACCTTGTATTAACTCCTTGGAATCAGTAGGAATATTATTATGGAATTCCATGGACTATAGTCCTCGGATAACACATATAACTATATCTAGAATATAATTATTACTGATTTGGACACCCTTGAGGTCTACATCACATTGGTGGTGTAACATCCTAGGTAAATAAAGAATAATACATTTTCATATTTATTAATATTTGTGAATTAAATATTAATTTTACTTTAAAGGGGTTGCTATGTTCGATAGCGTACCCGATACACAACAAAGAGTTTCTTTGAAAACGTACGTTGCACACTAGTAATAAAGTAATATTTTTTTAAATGATAGTTAGCACGTAGACATTGTACTGGTGGGAATGGATAGAAATAACTAAAACATTATTATATATGTTTGTTAAATGTTTTTGCATTTATCTAATAAAGGATAAAGGCTTAAAATACGAAAAGAATTCAATTTTAGGCTTATATACTCTAAATTTCACGAAAGGTCCACTTGTCAACATTTGATGGAGAACAGTCATAAAATATAGTTTTTATCACTCTTATACATTCTATTGGACCAAATAAAACTCTTCTTTAGAATCGGGACATCAAATATTACTTTGTGTAATTTTTTTTGGTATTTTTCCGATAAAGTTCATTTTTTAATGAAAAGTGTACAATGTTGTATTTTAATTCAAAACCTCTTTTTAATATAATTTATTAAAATGACTAGAGTATCTTTTGAATTGGTTTTAAAGTTAAATTAGAATATATTTTTACCATTTAATCCAATGGTGGTCATTGGATTCAATTTCACTTTGAAATTGGACTTAAACCGGTGTCAATCTTTTGATACTTATTGTTTCATAAAAACTGCTATTTGTTTTGACAGCGGGAATTAATTATTCAATTAATTAATGCAACTTATATGTTTTGAATTTTGTAAAATGGACTTCATTTTTGAATTCGGAATATCAAATATAGCTTAGAGTGATGTTTTGGTTTTTTCTGAAAAACTTCAATTTTCGATGAATAGTGAAACCGCAAAGTGGTGGTTACAAAATTTGATTTTTCGTTTAAATGGGACTTTACCACTTCTATGTTTTGAATATAAAAAATACAATTTAAATGATTTTCATTATTAAGTAAAATGTGGTTCAATGGGATTAAAATAAATTTTGGTGAATAGTAACTTTTATGTTTAATTAATCGCGATTAAAGGTAATTAGTGTAATTTAAGGTAATAATGATATTATAATATTATGAAAATATATTGAAACTTGTCCTAACCCTATTGGATGAGTTATCGCCGACCAAGACAACTCATGGGTCGATTTGTGGTACCCCATGGAGCCACATGGGTATGATAATGACATTTATGCCTTTTATTTAAAGTTAAAGTAAAAATGACACAAACATGAGATGTTTTACTAAAAAAAATTACATGGGGTTATACAAGTCATATTTTTTACTATAAATATTAATTAGAAAGCTTAAAATATTTAATACATCATGATATTTTTTAATAATTTTTAGACATTAAATATATTAAATTATTTATGACATCATGATGATGCAGCAATTACCTCATTAATAAAGGATTTAAATAAAATGAGAACATAATGTAAAATCTATGAACTACACATGTCCAGAACCTATTGGATGGGTATATTTCGAACCCTTATCACCTTAGCCTCGAATTATATCAGTGTGGGACCTTTTAAATCCGAATCTCATTTTAAAATAATGGAATATTTCTTTACTTTCCAAGAGTGCCCCTCCTCTCATCTTATAAAAGGCCCCCACCTCTACCTCATTACCCACACATCAAAAGCCTTTGGATCGACCCACCCCTGCTCATTTTGTCTCTCAACATCCCTCTGTTACTCCTTGAAGCCTCACTTTGGGAATAATTCTTCCCAAGGAAGCCTTTGATATCAAACCAAAGAGAGTTACCCGATTATAAGGTAATGTCTTCACTTGAGTCCTTTTGTTTTATTTTGCTTATCCAACCCCATAAACTATTTTTATTCATTTCTTTTGTAACAACTACAGTATATTCCATATACTATGATGTTTTTATAAGAAGGATTCGAGCTACACTTACACACACCTACGTCTAATGGTTAAAGAACATACTGTTTCCGTGGATGGTGAATTTCTGCCTCACGAAACGATGATTGTTCGCTATTCTTCTAACACCTTCAAAGGTGGCCATTAAGATGTCACTATATTTATATATGATATATAATATGTTTATGTTTTCCTTAAGCTTCTGTATTTTTCATTTTGGGAATACCTTTATGGTTTCCATTATGGGTAAATGCGATATCTTCATTTAAGGAAGTGCGGACTACCGCCCCCTCAAAGAGATTTGATTCGTTAATGCCATATGTGGGATGTATAAATGATGTATTTAAAGTTATTATATATGATGTTATACTGGAATTATAATATATCTCTATATCATTATTATTTCTTTCCATTAAAGTATGACAAAGAAATCAAAGTAGCGTTCATGGGTATGTACGGCTTACCGTCTCCATGAACGGTGCATTTCATTTCTTATCCTCAAATGTATTGTACTATTATAAGAACATATATATAATGGATATATATGATGTATGTTGCATCTAAATGATTAATATAATTCTGGAATTAAAATATACATACCTCTCATTTAGTTTTAATTCCATTAATATGACATAGAAATGAAAGTAGCGTTCATGCGTACGGACGGCTTACCGTCTCCATGAACGGTGCATTACATTTCTTACCTCTAAATGAATATGTAATATTATAAATACATGTATATTCTGTATATATATTATATATATTATATCAAAATCAGGAATTACATTCTGGATATAAGGAACCTTTTACCACACGAACAACATGTAATTGTAAGAAGTCCACTTTCGACTTAAGAACCAAATATCGACAAAACAATCATTATTAACTTAAGTGGTTACATAATGTTTATAACATGGAAATAAGTGATATAAATGGAATGATGAACTTGAAAAAGGTTCTTAACCAAATAGAAATTAACTCAAGTTTATTATTCAGGACGTTAAAGAACGATCGAGTCAAGTCGGACCCGAGGTAAGGGACTTCGTCTCAATCTCCTCTCATTGAGGCGTATTTCGTTTTATACACAACTGTCTTTTATACAGTGTATAAACCCCTTTAACGTTTACTTTTATACAAAAGGAATATTTTTCTACAAAGAATTTTACTAAACGACAAAAAAGGAATGTTTCTTTAAACGTACGCGGTGACAACGACCTTTTCCGTCACCGCGAGTATTATTTGGTGTTTGGATTCCTCAACAATCCGTAATGTTTTTAAAATAAAATAATTACCATATACTCTTTTATGTATTTTGGTATTGAAAATGGATTTTATAAAGGATTCTATTATGTCAATATATTTAAATGATATATTGTGATTGAAATGTGGAAATGTTATCATTCCTTTATATTGGTTTTATGTTTTATGATTTTATATTGGTACTTGGACATTTTACGTGTGGTTACGTGATAAACCATATGACGGGTGGTTCTGTGAATACCAGGATGGGAGGTTACGTTATAACCTCCAATGCATTGGGTATGGAAGTCGGCCGTATGGCTATTCCATTAAGTATGTATGGAAGTTGGCAGAATGGCTATTCCATTAAGTGATATGTGTGGAAGTCGACCGTATGGTTATTCCACTTAAGTATGTTTATGTCCCAAGTTACCTTTATATGTTATGTGTTCTTATATGGGTTTTAAGGTAATATTTTGGTTACAAAAGGGTAAGTAATGATCTTTTATTGAGTGAAGAGTTTTTACTACTTCATAAAGGTGAAAAGTATTACTTTGATAAAGTATACATGGTTTACTTTTTGTTTTGATAAACTAACAATTTTTATTCTTTGTGTATCCCTTACTGAGCTTTTTATGCTCACCCCAAGATTCCTTGAAATGTTTTTCACAGGACTTAATGTGGAATAGGGTCAAGGATGGGATCAAAGTAATGTCATGCCATATAAAACATGAAACTAGAAATGTTTCTTTTTAAGTGTTTTTTTTATTCTATGGAAACTTAGTAGAAGTGTCTACTTTGTAATCTTTTGAGATGTAATAGTTATGTTCTAATTCTCTAAAACACTAAACCTGAAAATATCCTCAATATGAATTATTCATTTAATTCAATATTAATAGATGTTTATGGCCAGGGCCTTATAGTTGGTATCAGAGGTCGGTTTATACAACTTTAGAAGTTAGAAAATTGTTAGATTATAAGTAAATTTATGGTATGACTGAAATGATATAGCATTTAAAGATTACAATGTTTCTTCGCCTAAGATATTTCTTTGTTCAGAACGGTTTTCCGTAGAGGAAACAAAGAAGCTATGTTGGGATGACATCAGGAGGAAGACAACCTTCCAAATCAGCAACCTGAGATGGTCAGAATTGGAACTGAACAGTTTGTTGTAGTGATGGCACAGTTGACTCTGGCTATAAATGGTGGTGGTATCCATGCACGAGATCAGCCAGATCAACCGCAGAGGAACATGTCAGTGGTGGAACATTTCATGAGGCAACATCACCCATCATTCAGAGGATCATCTGACCTCGTACAAGATGAAGGGTGGCTTAAAGCACTAGAGAAGATTTTTGAGGTAATGGGGTGTTAAAAACATAAAAAGGTTAGTCTTGTTGTTTACCATTTTGAAGGTGAAGCTGATCAGTGGTGGTCGATGGTAAAAAATATCAGGGACAGGGATGAGATTGAGGATCTTCACTGGGACGAATTCAAAGGTATGTTTCTTGAGAAGTATTTTCCTAAGGCTGTACGACATCGGATGGAAAAGAAATTCTTGGAATTGAGGCACGAGGAAGACTCAGTGGCTAGTTATGAAGCAAAGTTCACTCGATTGGTAAGGTATGCTCCAAACTTCATACGAGATCTTGATCGTAAAATAAACCGTTTTTACTCAGGGTTAAAGCCAAATTATCTAAGGGCTTTAGCATCTCGTGAGTTAAAAAGTTATGAAAACTTGTTCGATGTGCGGAGAAGGTAGAAATGGAGTTTGCCGATGATCAGGTGTTCTATGACAAAAAATAGAATAAGAGGTCTAGTTGGCAGGAAAAGGGGAAGAATTCATCCAAGAAGTAAGGAGGTACGAAAACCAAATATCCATCCTGTGAGAAGTGTGGTAAAATTCATCCTAGAGAATGTTTATCCAAGTCTGGTAAGTGCATTCAGTGTGGTAAGTCTTGTGATATTGCTCGTAACTGTAAGGAGGATGATCAAGAAGCCCATGAAAAGCCAGCGGTAATATGTTTTAAGTGTAATGAAATGAGTCATTATGCAAATGAGTGTCTAATGAAGAACTCAACTGGGGGAAAGCAGCCAGACTACAAGCAGAAAGGGGTGGTGAAATCCTTTGGAACAACTTCAGAAGATGTTGGGCCATCGAATGAAGTAGTATCAGGTACACTGTTTGTTTGTTCAGATTATGCCAATGTGTTGTTTGATTCAGGGTCTACACATTCTTTCATTTATGAGAAGTTTTCTAGTAAATTAGAAATTCCATCTCAGGATATGAACCCTGAACTTATGGTAAAAACACCCGGAGGGAACGTTGAGACAAAAAGTAATTATAAGAACCTTCCTATCCTTGTGTGTGGAATGAATCTACCTGCAAACCTTATTGTTTTTCCTCTAGTAGAGTTTGATGTTATTTTGGGCATGGATTGGCTTTCTGTTTATCATGCTAAGATTGACTACAGAGCTAAAATGGTTTCTTTTTAGAAAGATTTTCAGTTTGTGTACAAGAATGAACCCTTGATTTTGATATCATATCAGGAAGTTGAGAAACTAGTAAAAGTTGGAAATGAATGTGACCTTGCACATATTGTTGAAAATAAAGGAACTGTTCAGATTAATGATGTTCCAGTGGTAAATGATTATCTTGATGTTTTTCCTGATTATTTTCCTGGTATTATTCATGATCAGGAAGTTGAATTTACTGTTGACTTAGTTCCTGATTCTAAGCCAATTTCAAAACCCCCTTATCGAATGGCTCAAGTTGAACTTTTAGAGTTAAAGAAGAAATTGCAGGAGTTATTAGATAAAGGTTTCATTCAACCTAGCACATCACCATGGGGTGCTTCTGTCTTGTTTGTTAAAAGGAAAGATGGATCAATGAGACTTTGCATTGATTATAGAGCCTTGAATAATATTACTGTTAAGAACAAGTATCCTTTTCCTCATATCGATGATTTGTTTGATCAGCTCCAGGGAGCTTAGTATTTTTCGAAGATTGACTTGAGGTCGGGGTACCATTAGTTGAAAGTAAAAGAAGAAGACGTTCTGAAGACTGCGTTTCGTACTAGATATGTCCATTATGAATTTTTAGTTATGCCTTTTGGGTTAACCAATGCACCTGCTGTATTCATGGACCTTATGAATAGAGTTTTCCATGCATTCTTGTATATGTTTGTGGTTGTTTTCATTGATGATATTTTGGTGTTTTCAAAAAGTAAATAGGATCATGAAAGTCATTTAAGGGTTATCTTGTAAACCTTAAAAGAAAACAAACTATATGGAAAATTCAGCATGTGTGAGTTTTGGTTACAAAAAATTTCTCTCCTGGGTCACATTGTTTCAAAAGATGGCATAACTATTGATCCTGCTAAAACAAAAGTTGTTGAAGAATGCCAAAGACCCACAAATGTAACTGAGATCCGTCGTTTTCTTGGTTTGGAAGGTTACTACCAAAGGTTTTTTGAAAATTTTCATGGTTATCTAGTCCAATGACTAAGCTAACTCGTATGGGTGTTATGTTCATCTGGAAAAAAGAATGTGATGATTGTTTTCAAGAGTTGAAAAGAAAATTGGTGAATGCTCCAGTTTTGTCCCTTCCTTCCAAGAATGGTGAGTTTGTTTTATACAGTGATGATTCATTGAAAGTATATATTCATTCAGAAAGAATTGAACATGAGACAGAGGAGATGGCTGGAATTAATCAAGGAATATGATTGTACAATTCACTACCATCTGGGAAAAGAAAATAAAGTGGCCGATGCTTTGAGTCGAAAAAGTAATGCTTCATTAACCATGCTACATTTGGAACGAGATCATTTGGTTTTTGATTTGATTAACATTGGCATAGAAGTTGTTGGTTCAGGAAGTTATTCTGTTTTGTTTCAGGTAATAGTGAGATCTTCTCTATCAGACAGAATCAAGAAATCACAGAAGCAAGATAGTGAGTTGTAGAAAAAGGTTGAGCTGGATCAGAATGGTAAGTTGCATGAATTCAACATTGATAGTGATTGTGTTTTATGATTTGGGAAGAGATTGTGTGTGCCTTGTAATTCACAGTTGAAGAGAGAGTTGTTATGTGAAGATCATAGTTCTCCGTTTTCAGTTCATCCTGGCAGTACTAAGATGTACAGAGATATGTGAGAGTATTACTGGTGGGATGGAATGAAAAAAGATATTGCTGATTTTACTATGAAGTGTTTGACTTGTCAGCAGGTTAAAGCAGAGTGGCAGTTACCGAAAGGGATGCTTCGACCTTTACCAGTGCCAGAGTGGAAATGGGAGAATATATCCATGGACTTCATTATGTCATTACCAAGGACATCTCGAGGTAGTAATGCAATCTGGGTTATTGTTGATCGCTTGATTAAATCTGCTCGTTTCAATGCTATACGAGATACTTTTTCCCTAGATCAACTTTCCCATTTGTATCTTAAAGATATAGTCAGGATATATGGAGTTCCTCTCTCCATTGTATCTGACCTTGATCCCAGGTTTACATCTATCTTTTGGAAAGGCCTTCAGAAGTCGTTGGGTACTGAATTAAATTTTATTACAGCTTTTCATCCGCAATCAGATGGGCAGTCAGAACGAACAATTCAGACCTTGGAGGATATGCTATGAGCTTGTTCGATGGATTATCAGGGATGTTGTGACCAACATCTTTCTTTGGATGAACTTTCATATAATAACAGTTTTCATTCTAGTATATAGATGGAACCATTTGAGGCATTATATGGGAAGCAGTGTCGAACTCCAGCATTTTGGGATGAAGTGGGTGAGAGGAAGCTGATGGGACCAGAATTGGTAGAAGAGATGGAAGAAAAAGTTCAGTTGACTCAAAAACACATGAGAACATCTCAGAGCAGAAAAAAGAGTTATGCGGATAACCGGATGAAGGATCTATCTTTCGAGGTAGGTGATCATGTTTTTCTCAAGGTTTCTCCATGGAAAAGTGTGATGGGATTTGGTAAGAAAGGAAAGCCGAGTCCAAGGTTCATTGGACCATATAAAATTCTGGAGAGAGTTGGATCAGTTGCATACAGAGTGGCATTACCTCTGGGTTTATCTTAGGTACACAATGTTTTTCATGTTTCGATGTTGAGGAAGTATATTCCAGATCCATCTCATGTTTTGAGTCCAAAGGTAGTTCAGCTGGAAGAGAACCTATCTTATGAGGAACAACCGGTCCATATTCTTGACCACAGGGAGCAGGTGTTACGGAATAAGGTGATTCATCAGGTAATGTTTTGTGGAAAAACCATATTATTGAAGAGGCAATGTGGGAATCTGAAAATTCTATGAGGGATAAATACCCCCACTTATTTTGATAAGTGAATAAAATTGCGAGGACGCAATTCCCAAAAGGGGGGAAGGATGTAACGTCACAAGTAAATAAAGAACAATACATATTCATATTTATTAATATTTGCGAATTAAATATTAATTTTACTTTAAAGTGGTTGTTATGTTCAATAGCGTACCCGATACGCAACAATGAGTTTCTTTGAAAAGGTACGTTGCACACTTGTAATAAAATAATATTTTTTTAAATGTTAGTTAGCACGTAGCTGTTGTACTGGCGGGAATGGATAGAAATAACTAAAATATGATTATATATGTTTGTTAAATGTATTTACATTTATCTAATAAAGGATACTGGCTTAAAATACGAAAAGAATTCAATTTTAGGCTTATATACTCTAAATTTCACGAAAGGTCCACTTATCAACATTTGACGGTGAACATTAATTAAATATAGTTTTGATCACTCTTATACATTCTATTGGACCAAATAAAACTCTTATTTAGAATTGAGACATCAAATATTACATTGTGTAATTTTTTTGGTATTTTTCCGATAAAGTTCATTTTTTAATGAATAGTGTAAAATGTTGTATTTTAATTCAAAACCCCTTTTTAATCTAATTTATTAAGATGATTAGATTATCTTTTGAATTGTTTCTAAAGTTAAATTAGAATATATTTTTACCATTTAATCCAATGGTGGTCATTGGAATCAATTTCACTTTGAAATTTGACTTAAACTAGTGTTAATCTTTTGATACGTATTGTTTCATAAAAACACGCTATTTGTTTTGACAGCAGAAATTAATTATTAAATTAATTAATGAAAACTATATGTTTTGAATTTTGTAAAATTGACTTCATTTTTGAATTCGGAATATCAAATATAGCTTAGAGTGATGTTTTGGTTTTTTCTGAAAAACTTCAATTTTCGATGAATAGTGAAACCGCAATGTGGTGGTTACAAAATTTGATTTTTCATTTAAATGGGACATTAACACTTCTATGTTTTGAATCTCAAAAATCAAATTTAAATTATTTTCATTATTAAGTAAAATTTGGTTCAATGGGATTAAAATAAATTTTAGAGAATAGTAACTTTTATGTTTTATTAATCGCGATGAAAGGTCATTAGTGTAATTTAAGGTAAAAATGATATTATAATAAAATGAAAATAT
Source organism: Viscum album (assembly GCA_963277665.1). Classification (NCBI taxonomy): domain Eukaryota; kingdom Viridiplantae; phylum Streptophyta; class Magnoliopsida; order Santalales; family Viscaceae; genus Viscum; species Viscum album. The sequence goes on along the minus strand of OY728119.1, from coordinate 1,021,123,710 downwards.
ATTGAAATTTGTCATAACCCTATTTTATGAGTTATGTCCGACCAATACAACCCATGGGTCGAGTTTTGTACCCCATGGAGCCACTTGGGTATGATAATGACATTTATGCCTTTTATTTAAAGTTAAAGAAAAAATGACACAAACATGAGATGTTTTACTAAAACAATTTTTACATGGGGTTATACAAGTCATGATTTTTACTATAAATATTCATTAGAAAGCTAAAACGATTTCATAAATCATGATATTTTTTTTATAATTTTTAGACATTAAATATATTAAATTATTTATGACTTCATGATGATGCAGTGATTACCTCATTAATAAAGGATTTAAATAAAATGATAAGATAATGTAAAATATATGACCTAAACATGTCCAAAACCTATGGGATGGGTATATTTCGAACCCTTATCACCTTATCCTCGAATTATATCAATGTGGGACCTTTTTAATCCGAAAATCATTTTAAAATAATGGAATATTTCTTTACCTTCCAAGAATGCACCCCCTTTCCTCTTATAAAAGGCCCCCACCTCTACCTCATTACCCAAACTTCAAAAGCCTTTGGCTCAACCAAACCCTACTCATTTGTTCTCTCCACATCCCTGTCTTACTCATTGAAGCCTGACTTTGGGCAGAAGTCTTCCCAAGGAAGCCTTTGAGCTCAAACCAAAGGGAGTTACCCGATTATAAGGTAATGTCTTCACTTGAGTCCTTTTGATTTATTTTGCTTCTCCAACCCCCTATAATCTTTTTATTCATTTCCTTTTTAAATACTATAGTATCTTCCATATACTAGGATGTTTTTATAAGAAGGATTCGAGCTACACTTACACACACCTACGTCTAATGGTTAAAGAACATACTGTTTCCGTGGATGGCGAATTTCTGCCTCACGAAACGATGATTGTTTGATATTCTTCTAACACCTTCAAAGGAGGCCATTAAGATGTCACTATATTTATATATGATATATAATATGTTTATGTTTTACTTAAGCTTCTGTATTTGTCATTTTGGGCATACCTTTATGATTTCCATTATGGGTAAATGCGATATCTTCATTTAAGGAAGTGCGGACTACCGCCCCCTCAAAGTAATTTGATTCGTTAATTCCATATGTGGGATGTATAAAGGACGTATTTAAAGTTATTATATATGATATTATACTGGATTTATAATATACCTCTATATAATTATTATTTCATTCCATTAAAGTATGACAAAGAAATGAAAGTAGCATTCATGCGTACGTACGACTTACCGTCTCCATGAACGGTGCATTTCATTTCTTATCCCCAAATGTAATGTACTATTATAAGTACATATATATAATGGATATATATGATGTATGTTACATCTAAATTATTAATATAATTCTGGAATTAAAATATACATACCTCTCATTTAGTTTTAATTCCATTAATATGACATAGAAATGAAAGTAGCGTTCATGCGTACGTACGGCTTACCGTCTCCATGAACGACACATTTCATTTATTACCTATAAACGATTATGAAATATAATAAATACATGTATATGATGGATATATATGATATATATGATATCCAAATCAGGAATTTCATTCTGGATAAAAAGAACCTTTGACTTCACGAACAACATGTAATTGTAAGAAGTCCACTTTCGACTTAAGAACCAAATATCGGCAAAACAATCATTATTAACTTAAATGGTTACATAATGTTTATAACATTTAAATAAGTGATATAAATGGAATAATGAACTTGAAAAAGGTTCTTAAGAAAATAGAAATTAACTCAAGTTTATTATTCAGGACGTTAAAGAACGATCGAGTCAAGTCGGACCCGAGGTAAGGGACTTCGTCTCAATCTCCTTTCATTGAGGTGTATTTCGTTTTATACACAACTTTCTTTTATACGGTGTATAAACCCCTTTGACTTTTATTTTTATACGAAAATAATCTTTTTCTATGAAGCGTTTTACTAAAAGACAAAAAGGAATGTTTCTTTTAACGTACGCGGTGACAACGACCTTTTCCGTCGCCGCGAGTATTATTTGGTCTTTGGCTTCCTCAACAAGATGTATTGTTTTTAAAATAAAATAAATACCATATACTCTATTATGTATTTTGGTATTGAAAATGGTTTTGATAAAGGATTCTATTATGTCAATATATTTAAATGATATTTTGTGATTGAAATGTGGAAATGTTATCATTCCTTTATATTGGTTTTATGTTTTATGATTTTATATTGGTACTTGGACATTTTACTGGTGGTTACATGATAAACCATATGACGGGTGGTGCCGTGAATTCCAGGACGGGTGGTTACGTTTTAAGCTCCAATGCATTGGGTATGGAAGTCAGCCGTATGGCTATTCCATTAAGTATGTATGGATGTTGGCTGAATGTCTATTCCATTAAGTGATATGTGTGGAAGTCGACCATATGGTTATTCCACTTAAGTATGTTTATGTCCCAAGTTACCTTTATATGTTATGTGTTCTTTATATGGGTTTTATGGTAATCTTTTGGTTACAAAAGGGTACGTAATGATCTTTTATTCAGTGACGAGTTTTTACTACTTCATAAAGGTGAAAAGTATTACGTTGATAAAGTATACATGGTTTACTTTTTGTTTTGATAAACTAACAGTTTTTATTCTTTGTGTATCCCTTACTGAGATTTTTATGCTCACCTCAAGTTTCATTGAAATGTTTTTCACAGGACTTAATGTGGAATAGGGTCAAGGATGAGATCAAGGGAATGTCATTCTATATAAAACATGGAACTAGAAATGTTTCTTTTTAGGAGTTTTTTTATTCTATGGAAACATAGTAGAAGTTTCTACTTTGTAATCTTTTGAGATGTAACAGTTATGTTCTAATTCTCTAAAACTCTAAACCTGAAAAGATCCTCAATGTGAATTATTCATTTAATTCAATATTAAGAGATGTTTAAGGTCGGGGCCTTATAGGTGGCTACATTGGGACTTCCCTAGTAGATATAATTATAAGGAGCCATATTACATCTTGGTACCATTTCTATTGCTAAAATGTGACTTTTTTATACACTAGTAAAAATCAAATAATGAACGAGTTACATGTTCAGACACCAACCAATTGATTAATTAGGTTCTTGATATTCAGTTACATTGTACTGCTTACTTTATTTATGCATACCAAGATGTTATTTAATTTATATTAAACTATTGGAAATGGCCTACACAATAGTGGGTTGAGACCCACTGAGATTTATATCTCACCCCCCACTTTGGTACTCGTGGTACATGAGTAGAACATATATTTTCTGGACCTAGGTTGATTGAAATGTTGCTTTTACATGGTAGTTACATGAAAATGAATGAGTTGGAGATAAAGATGCTAATGGGGATAACCCTTTGAGATTTTTTGCCTTTTTATTTATGATTTTATTATACTGTAAAGTATTCTATATTAATTACAAATTTCCATCATGTATAATTACCATTCCATTCATTCATCTGATGTATAATTAGATATTTTCCACTGTAATTAAATTGAATATAAGAATCTGTCTTATGCTTCTTATAATTGGTATTTACTACATCCACGATCAATAGTTATTTATTCTATTATACTGGTGTGAAACTCTAATAAGAGGATATAGTTTTCCCACAATCACTTTTTGATACCCATGATACTTTTCGGTAGCCTATGGTGGACGTGGAGATGCACTTGAGGCCATGTGGTGACTGGTCATATTATCGCCTTATAGGTGAACTAGGTTAGGATGTTACAATGAGCTACATAGTTGTTTATATATTTCCTATTTATTTTAGGTTCTTGGTTTTCTCGACAGACATGAGATTTTATATTGTCTCCAATGTTGGGTCAGTTGGGAGGTGGTGAGAAACAAGAGGTTGTATGAAGTGAAAATCAAGATTGGAATGAGATTATTTTATTTTAACTTACCACTATATCGAACAAGAAGGCCAACTCTCCTGTCTCATTCTATTAACATTGTTTTATTTTTTTATTACATATTATATTGTGGTTATTATTGAAGGAATTTGGTATTTATGAATTTTTTTAGAATCATTAATACCGGTTATGGAAAATTTATTAATATATTTTACTATTGGTTATAATTATTTGATATTGCATAGATTCTCAATGTATGGATGGCAAATTCCATACTCTAGATAGATGTTACACTTTCATTTGTAGAAATTATAAGATTCATTATATATTATATTATGTCAAAAAACATATCATTCTCTACAACATAAACATTGAAAACATCTACATCCTCTTTCAAATTTTTACACTAGGCAACACAATTTAAATTTATGGTAGAAGAATAATTATTGATAGACATGCTATCATTTTATTTAGATTAAAAATTACTTTATATTCCTACTATAGATCTCACATTATTCATTCTGATTCTTTAAAATTCCATTAACATCCATAATCGATTCAAACATTTGTTTTTTCATTTTGAAATCTGGGTATTGATAATATAGTCTTGAATCATGGTTACTAAAATATTATACTCTAGAAGGATGCAAGATACACTATCTGTCTACATCCACATACTAATACGAGAATCTAACATCCATTAAATTTATTATAATATTATACTCAAAAAAATTCCAATGAACAGTTTGGTTTTTTATCTTGATTTCCAATATCTGTAGGTCATAATTTTGGTGATTTATTCTCTTTGGTAGAATGGTCCAAAACCCTAACATACGCATCGTATTTTTCAATATCTATTTAATTCCAAGAATTAATTTATTTTGGTCTAGTTAATTTCATACATTAATTACTACCCGATAAGCTAAAAATCAATCTAGACCTCTTCTCAGCTTTTCATGAAGTAATTTATATAGTGGGAGAAGTTGTATGAGAATATAAAAAATGAAAATTATATTATTTTAGCTAATGGTGATATATAAATTCCACCACTTTCCTAACATAAACTCCTAAATGAACCTAATAAAATTATTTTTCCACTTCTTCTAAATAATTATCTTCCCTGATTAAAGGGAATTCGACATAATGAAATTCCACAGAAATAAATTTTTGAAGACTAACATCTATTGAAAATATTTATAATGGAATATCATTTAAATTTCACTTCCTAGTAGCTTCTCTGAAATAATGATGTGGCGAAGGGAGGAAAAAATATTTTCCTATACACATATAATTGGATCCTTCCATTTTTTATTTTATATTTAGATTCTTATTAATTATTTATTCTTCATGAAAATTCTATATATTAGTAACAAAAGGCAAGAAAACACCCAAAACATGAGAAGATTTAACATTATTAAAGTATCTTTTTTTTACTCCTGATAAAATTTATATAGAACATTCTCTTCAGTGGTGTTAGTGTTCTCCTTATTCAAAATAATTTATGGATTTCCTATCTCTATTTCCTCTTTCTTTTTCTATTACCATTCTACACTTTTCCTCCATGATTTTTATAGCCATTTAAGCAATTTATAAATTTACTCCTTATAATTAATTTTTCTCATATTCCATTGAACATTAACTTCTCAAAATATCTTATTTTTTAGTGGTGGGTACACTCAAATATAAGGAAACTCTAAATATTTCTTCTTATTTTTTAATATAATTAATCGACTCCCTTTAGCAATCTTATTAATATATTTTTTGTGAATATATTACTGAACAATTTTTGGCTTCTCCACATACTTATTTTCATTCGATTCATACATTAACATAATCTCAGATATTGTTTCTACATTGATTCTATTTTCCTTAAACCATTCATGATGAGCTATATTATCTATCTAATTGTCATGAAATTTTTTACAAGGTCTATGATCAATATGTATGAAAATAAAATAATCCTAAATATTAAAATTACATTGTATATTGATTCAGTGTAATACCTTAATAATATAAAAGCATTCAATATTCACATGGTTTATAGAAAATCCAAAAATATATTTCTTATATTTTCATATATTTTTTATCATCCTTCCTTACAAATGAAAAATATTGATCATAATAAATATGAATATAATTTCTTGTTAGGTGTGGTTAATTATAGAAATGTTCTCTTTCCCTAGGGATAATCTTTCCATATACTTAACCTTATTGAAAGAACCTGAAGCCACTAAAATATTCTACTATATGAAGGGTGCTTCAACATCAAACTAAAATCCTATATTAATCAAAAATTATTCAAGAATTATGATATGTGTATTTTTAGGAGAGAAAATGATACTATTTTCTTATCCCTAGATTTATAAAATCTCATTGCTCTATAGATCCCATGAATACTGTAGGGAAAGTTCAACAAATATTTCTTCAATTTAAAATAAACACATTTCCACTCCCAAATCTGGAGTACCTATTTTAGAAAAAACTCATTCATAGAATATAACTCTTTATCAACCATCCTCTCATTCATAATAACCCCACAATAAATATATCTTTACGATGTTATAACCCTAAAAGAAAATAAAATGTGCTCCAAAATATCAAAAATTGATCTATTTACAGATTATTATTAAATTATTATAAAATTATACAATAAAAACATTTATATAGGGATCAAAATAGGCTAATAATGAACATTCCTCATTTAATATTGGATTTTCTAGATTGATTCCCATAGAAATATATGATTAATTAAATCATAAAAAAATAATACTAAACTTCCATAACTACTATATTTAAGTAAACTCAAATTTAGAATATATTATTAAAATAATAAACTAGAAATAAATAAATAATGAAATTTAGTTAAATGAAAACAAATCTTGAAAATTCATGGGTTATAAGAAATGAATAAAGTTATTTTAATGTTGCCTTAGATGGTTTCATCATGATCATATTCTTTTTAGTATTTTTACAAAATGAATTAGATAAAGATATTATAACATAAAAAATGTAAATTCCACTCCTTAAGAAGGTATCATAAAACTAAAAAAATCCAAAAAATAGAAAAAATAAATGATTTTTTTAGAAATGTAAAAAATGTTAAAAAAATAAAATAGATAATGAAGTAAGTTTTAGAAAACATAATAATATAGTTACTAGGTTCCAATGATAATTATTAACATACTTTTATTCATTGAAATCAGTCTTCAAAAATAATTTCTTTGGTATGTAGAAAATATTTAACAATTCTTTTATAAAAATTATACCATTGGGACCAATATATTATTATATTTTTTATTCGCATAAGCCATAATTTATCTTTTATAGAAAAATTATATATTCGAAACTACTAAATTCTATTCAAAAATTAACGTTCCTTCAAATTTCCACATCTATAAATATTTTTACAGAAGAGTATTGACCTCCTAAAAAAATCTATTTTCTGATATGTTTTACATTGTGTGGATTTTTTTCATGTATAGATATAGTTCTTTTTTTCAATGTTTTCAATATTAATTTACTAAATATTTTCACCCAGCAATATAGTTCATTAAGATTTTATTAAAGCTTTAAAAATCATATTTCAACATGATGAATTCATTCATTCATAGATAATCACTATTTGTTTTCTTATATATTTTATTCTTCTGGCCATTTGACTTATGATAATTTAATGATGATTTAAAAACTCTTTTACCCTTTTTATTAGTGGAATAAATAGAAAACATACATTTTAATTATTCTAATTCATTACTCAACTTTTATTTACAACTTTTCAATTTATCAATAACATCTATAAACTTCTTAAAAAAATAATTTCATTCCAATGATTCATCTTTTTGTTCACCATACATATTATAAATCTTAAATAAGAAGCCTTTAAATTTTATCATTCATACATCACTATTTTCCCCTCTTCTCATTACTTTTTACATACAATAAAATCTACTCATTACTTGGGGTGTCATTATAATTATAAATTTTAACACCTGATAAATATTAATTTTTTTATCAATTTATAGTTTTGGATGTTCCTCATAATTTATCTTACCAATTAATATCTTGTCACAATTTAAAATGTTAACATATAAACATACGATTTTAATATCATAATAAATATTATATGATATAAATTTAGAAGTTGTATAACCATCACTAGTACTCCATGTGTCTAGAGTGTCTCACCCATTATTTTTACTCGGCTAGAATATTTATTTGAAGGATTTTTATCTAGTATTTTCAAATCAAGACAATTTGGATATATATCACTATCTTTTTATCATTCATATTATATAGGTTCAAATAAATTGATATATTCAAACATCTCATTCCTATTATTTAGTTTATCTTTATTTGTGTTATTTTTTTCAAATATAATGATTGATTAATCTATAAAATTTATAAATTTCATCTTTTCCCAACATAATATATTTGTTTAATCTATATGTACTAAATTTATCTTAGAAGAATCCATAATATAACATATTATAATTACAATAAAAATAAACACTATTTTTTTTCTTTTACTAATTAAAATAAATTTTTGAATAACTCTAGTATTGAACAGAACCGTATATTATACCATATATGGTATAAATACTGATATTATTCATAACATCAAAACTAGTCCCCTAATATTCTCTCTATTAAGATTGCAAATCAGTTAATTTCATTACAAGTTAATCATATGGAATATCATCAAATTAAATAGATTCAAAACTACTAACTATTATCATTACTAGTTGATTCATTTGTGAAACACAGTCACCCTGTAAAAAATCAAATTATTAATAATTACATTATATCATAGCTATCATAGTTTATAACTACTTCTATATTCAAAAGTCTACAACATATAATTTTATCAATATTTATTTTTACATTTGAATAGATGAAACATGACTATGTATATTTATCTATATAATAAAAAATGATGAATTAATCATTTTTAATCTCAAATATTTATTCCCTATTAAAGATATAAACTAGTTTTTTTGGATGTTTAAACTTTTTGGTTAGTATAATATGGTTATAAACAATGATATTAATAGAGAATTACCCGGTCCTTCTCTTTAGTAATCACAATCATTCCAATTTAAAATAAGATTTATATAAGTATTTAGATTATAATTATTTCTGAAATTTATTCTTACCATCAATAAAAATATAATATTTTTTCCAGAACATGTTAGTGTAAGGAAAGAGAAAACCAAATTTTAATATATTGAAAAAAATTAAAAGAAAATGATATGGTGCAGTCTCAAATTTAGAGACTTTCCCTAATACCAAATGTTCTCCCAAATATGCTTAGAATGAAAAATATAAGATGGGGTGGGGGTGAGTTTTTGTTTAATAACATAATTAAAATATTTCAAGTTACCCAATGTTAAAACTAAATGACACAAAAAGTAATTATTATTCAAGAATCTATTATCATAAAAATTTGAACTCCTAGAGAAAATTAAAAAATTTTAAAAATATTTATATTTTGAAAAAAATATATTCATATTGGAAATGTAAACAAGTAATGAACATGTAAACCCAATGTAAATAAAATCATAGCATGATGTATGGGATAATAAACCTAGAACCCCTTAAATGACGATATTATAAAATATCACTTATACCCAAAGTGAAAGGGAAATATTTAAACTACATTCATGATATCCTCAACAATAAATCTATAAAAATGTATGTCTTTATATCCCTATTAATACATTGATGTATACCGTGACGGAAGGTATCCATTTTTAAAATCAAGAAAACTCCCTTAATTATGTCCTTTATAATGGTTTGGACTATGATGTATGGGTTTTTGTTGAAATCCCTTTGCATAAGATTGAAATTATAGATTTTTAGAAGGTGTTGTATTATGAGGGTTATGTAATGGTGAAGCATCATTCCATATCCCATGGGGTTTTCCATGAAGGTTTTTCATGATATGGCATATCATGATACATCATGATTAAACATACACCATGGGGTTTTATGTTACACTATTAAAAGTAGCCATGGGTGAGAATTGTGTCATGAACAAGGGTTTGAAGAACATTTATAACAAAGAAGGGAGCTTACTCATGGGTAATGTGGTACATGATACAATGGGCCTTTGGGGACATTATTTAATAAGGTATGGCTTTCCATTTCTTATTTAGACTCCATAGTTATTTCAATAGAGTGGGGTATTTGAGAAGGGTTGTTATTCCATCCCCATCATCCATTTATTATCCATTTGAACCACTGTATGATGAGAATTTTTGATTGATTCCCCATGGTCATTTTGTGGTACTGCTTCACCTATCATCCTCCATTATTCATTTTAAAATATTCCACTTATTTATACTATCTCTAGGATAGGTTTTTGGTAATTTTTCCAATTAATCATTTTATAATAATCAAAATTTTCAATGATTTTTCATGTGGTGGATAGGGGATATTTCATAGTAAAGAAGACACACTTCATTCTTTTATTTCAATTGAGGTATGTTTCTAGGTATTTTTTTATGAAATTCAATTTAATTGAATTTAATTATTGATTGATATGTTTTTGTATGATGGTGTTTTTTCATAGTGGTGTAATGGGTTAATCACAAACCTTTCATTCAAAATTCATTATGTTTATGATGAGTAGATGTTTCTTGGTTAGTTTTTTGTCATTATGAATCTTTAGTTAAAATTTCATAAATAAATAAAAAGTGATATGAATTGGGCATGACTATATTTTGTTTTGGGTTTAGGTAAAATGGATAGGTACTAATAGAACCCAAATTATTGAATATAAGTGGTTAAATCCCTCCTAGAACTTGAACAAGTTATCTTTTTTTATATTGAGTGACACATAATTTTTTAGAAACTCCCTAATGGGAAATGATATCAGTAAAATTATGAGAGGTTTGTTGTGTGTTCGTGGAAAATATGAGTTACAAGTATAGTATCATGGGAATATTAGTGATATTATTATTATAATTAGGGTACTATCCTTAGGGATAAAGAGTGAGATGGTTGTGGAACTCACTTATTCACAGGAACACCCACATATAGGTGTAATGGTGTGTCACTCAATACAATGAGTTATGTAAAGACATTAAGGAATGGTGAAATGTTCCATGGTGGGTGTCGTCTAGGTGATATTTTTTAGAGTTCTACTAAAAGTTATTTAACATGTGACAATGGTAAGGGTCATGCATATTTTCATAACTGCTTAGTAGAGTGTTGATAAGAGTGAATGGGTGAATTTTATTTGTTTAGTCCATAGATGGTAGGAATAAGGTTACTGATGTTGGAATTTGAAGAGGAAATGAACAAACCAATTGTGTATAGGGTTTTGTTGGGTTTATGAATAGTGACATTGCCATGGGGGTGCTGAGTTCATGTTGAGTATAGGATAAGTTTGAGGAACCTTATTGATTCCATCAAATGTCAGGTGAAAATTTTGAAGGCTTTAAAATGTCATGGAAATTTTGAAAGGGTCCAGTAAGATTGACCCATAAGGCTAGAAAAATGATTAGATATACATCATTGTATGGGACGAGACACATATGACCAGTTCTTAGGTTTGGAATTTTTATAGCGAATGAGCTGGTTTTCTGGGATGATTTTTGAGGGATATGTCTGGATATTTTTATCAAAGTTATTATGTTTATCCTTTAATATTTATATAGGTATCAGTGCATTAGAGACATGGGGAACTAGGAAGAGAGGAGTTGGGTTACATGTCTTTTATGATTATCTTCCTATATGAGTTACATTTATATCATATTCTCAAAATGGTCATGTGATTGGGATTTTATATGGAATTTAACCTTTATAATTATAACGAGATAGATTGTTGGATACCTTATGAAAATTTACACAAATGTTTAGACCAATAAATAGTCTGACATTCCATATGACATTAAAATATATTATATGACTGAAAAAGAGTATGATCTGTAATAAGTCATTTATTTTGTATTAGAAAAAAATATAAAGTATGTTACTCCATATGACATTTGCGACACCTCATTAGATAGAAAGATATCCATAGATACCTTGTGTATTTGAGTATTATTGGATATACTGTAAAAGTGTTTAGGATTACTTATGATATTTTTTATATATTTACAAATTAGATGACTGTATATCATTATATATAAAGTATATAACATTTATTTTTAGAGATATATATTATCCAATACTACATATGAAATATTACACCATTGGTGATATTAGTGTAGGGATAATATTGTTATATGAAATTTAGTGTCTATGATCATAAACATATAGTGTTTGTATTTATAGATGATATTTTTTTAATTATATTCTGAAAATAAGAGACACTATAATTCCAATAGAAATTGAGCATCTATGATTTGATAGACATTGATTCTGACATTTCGTTTGACAATGAGATTTTATGGTCAGACCATTATTGAGTTTGGGACACCATAATACATTTAGACACTATAGTTAAATTAAGAGAGTTTCTAGGGACATACATTATTTATAAAAGAGAAACCATTCAAGAAATCATATCTTGGATTTATCTTGGCGTCGATGTTCGCCACGCCAGTCCATCCCCCTTTAGTTGGGGAGGTTCCTACATCTTATTTCAATGGTTCTCGACCATTGACCTTCACCCCATTTTCGATCATAGATTTTATGCCTACTATCACTCTAATTTCTCTCAGTCCAATGGTTCCTGATCTATTTGAGGGACCCCATAGCTTTAAATTTATCCTTCAGAGTACATTGAAGACTCTTCTCTCCTGCATCTAATGTCTATTTTAATGTTCATGCAATGTTGTCCATCTGTGGATTCCTTCCACCAATTGATTTTTGTTTCCTAGGGTTTACCAGAGCGGGAAAATGTTGGTCACCTCGATTTGAAGAATATTATGAATAGATTTGACTCAAAGTATGATTATGGTCCTGGTTTATTTGAGCATGCCATAGACATGTAATGGATCTAATTTTCATATCATCATGTGGTATTATGATTTTCATATGTGGTGTGATTCGTCTACTATCTCTGTTTGGTTATGGTTTCCACATCTCCCAATTCCAATTCAGAACCCATTTATTCATTGTATACTAGGTAACATTTTAGGGAGAAACTTATGTTCATATAGTTAGATAAGGGATGTTTTTCATCTCATTTAACCAAGAATTTGTGTTGAGATCATTATGTCAAAGATTCATATTAAATCCTTCTGGGTGGATATTGGTGAATAATTCTGTTATAGATAGTCAGATGTCTTTGAATCTTGGTATGAGTTCTTCTCTTTATACAAGTGGCTGGGACATAATCTGGAGGGTTTCCAATGTAGGAAGTTGGATTAAAATGAGAACATTATGAAATTGGAGCCAGTTCCTATAGGGAGTCATAGTAAGTGTGGTCATGTCCTAAAGTAAATAAAAAATTGATCCTCTAAAGGTAGTGATCTACCAGGTGCTACTCAGGTTGTCCAGAATGTTGGTCTTGTCCATAATTTCTTGGATGTTGGTCGGAATACAGTTTGGAATGGTCATTTAAATTCATGTAAAGACAAGAAGGTGAGGCTGAAGCAACCTATTTCTTTGCCTCATGATCAAAACATCAATGATGTATTTAGAATATTGGTAAGTGATCTCAATGGAGTGAATATGATAGTTATAGTGTTTCCTAATAGAAATGCAGCAGTCATGCTTAGTCTGTCTGGTCATGTAGGTGCTTCTCAATAGGATGTTAATGAGGAATGTACTGCTGTGAAAAAAACATGTTCACTATAGGGTGAGGTTATTGAAGACACTAACAAGAATCCTCAATTCATTGGGTGTAGCTTCATACAGTCCATATATTATGATACAACAAATTGGATGACTCTAGATGGTGATATTGTATTAGGTACACAACATAATTCTCATTTGAGTGGCATTGGTTATATACCTAAAAAGGAATATAAAATGGTGGATGATGGAGGTCTCATGTCTCCATTAGTTTCTTTATATGCTGATATGGTGTGCCCAGTGAGTGCAATTAGTTATAAAGAGGGAGGTGGAAGAAATTGAGATGAGAAATCACCATGAATGTCTACCCAAAGATGATTGAGTCCATGATGATGATTTTTCTAGATATGTTGTAGGTGAATCAGAGGTTGAGGCTTAGGATGATAGGTTTCCAAGACTAAGGAGTAGTAGGAGATGGAGGGGCTTCAATAATCTGAGGAAAGAATACTCATATTTTCCTTCTCAAATGGAGACACTGTCAACAATAATGTAGAAAGTGAATAATATGGATAGTGGTATCACCCATTTTTCAAAGTCTATTCTGTAGAAGCTGGAGTCATGTATTGTGATCATTAAACCATTGTAATTACTTGTGTTTTGGAAGAGAAAGTGGCTGAATAGGTTCTGTCACTTAATGATATGGAAGAAAAAGCATCCAGAATGATGGGAAGGTCTTTGAGTGTCTATATTAAAGAGGAGCATTCATCCTTGATTGAAAAGAATGACATTATTTTAGTTGGGGGTTTCAATATTAAGAATATCACCTTTGGAGAGTATATCAAGCTTCAGAACAAACTAGAAATTAAATTCCAATACCGTCTAATGGAGAAACTAGACACTCAGGTAAAGAATGTCTCTTGGAAATTATATTTTGAAATTAACTCTGTTAGGCATAATTAGTTATTTAATGGATGAATAATTTTTTCTTGTGGTTAAACTCCTAGTTTCTCACTTTTTTCTTAAAATTTTTTGAATAATAAAAATTTATATTTAATTTAGTCAATGATAGTTTGGGATACCATATGTTAATTAACAACCATAATCAGGTCTATAAATCACTAGGATTCCATTAATCACTTGTAATTTACTATGGTCAAACTAAAATTAGTTTTTGATGCTATACATAATCCTTGTGTATTTGTGGACATAGTTGGACCAAAGGTCATTGGACTAGGTATGGTAATGTGTTGTGGAGGCCTTGATAGGTCATGATGTAAAAATATGGAAGTTTATATTCTATATGTTCTATTATTTATTTTACTAATGTGTACAGATGTATATTATGATGTATATTTGGGGAACATGGTGAGATATTACTAATATTTATTATTATTATGCTACATTAGATCCATAGTTCACATGTATTCCTTATGACTGAAATTCATGTTATAGGTTATACAATGGATCGAGTTGTAGAATCTAAATAATATTGGTAATGGGTTTTATGTGAGGCTATGGTTTGTAGTGTAGCCTTATCATGCCATTTTTTCACTTATCTACATGTGTGAATATCTTTGTGGACGATTAGTCAGGATGAATGATAGTTTGACTGCATTGTCCCTTTTTATAACATATTAAATTATTGATCTTTCATCACCTGGTTATTGATTTTTTTAATTATATATTATTAATGGCTATGATATAGAGTGTATTATGTCCCCATATTTATCATAGACACATTCTGAAATATATATTCCACTATAATATAGATATTAGATGAACTAAGACTAAAAATAATATATCTCTCTTCAATTATAAAAATTAAACATCACATCTGAAAAATAAACACAAAATCATAGATCCCAATGTTTTAGCTTCATTGGAGACTGGTTACATAAATGGAAAAGTGTCTATTATTTTTTCATTGTATTATATAAAATTATCAACATAAATTTTTTTACATAACATAATTCAGTATATATTTCCCTAGGGAAATTGGAATAATAAAGAAGTAGTGAGCTCAAATCCGAACTATGTGAAAAAAAAACAATCAATGAGTCATAAAGGGTTACAGTAAAATCAATAGAAAAAAGATGGGTATAATTTAAAAAAAGAATAGTCAATCAATGGATTTCCACAAAAGCATGCTAAAATAGTATCTAACCTCAAAAGGGTTTCATGAAATCATATCTTATATCATGTATAAAAAATTGAAAAAATGGGACAATAGACATGTTTTACTATCATCACATGGGTATATAGCATAAAATATAAATTTTAAACAAAAAAATCAAATGAATCATAACCTTTTGAGAAAACCATAATCATTTCTAGACATAGTTTTGTAACAAACTATAATTATGTTGATTTTCAATTTTGTGAACAGATCATAATCATGTCTGTTAATAAGGTCATTCTCTCACGTAATACAAAAAATTAACTAATTAAATGGAGGTATGTTATTATAAAAACTATTATTTGGGCAATTATTTATTGATATTTCATTCTAAAATGATCAAGGTTTCTGTTATCTAAGGATTATGGGTTTTATAACGGTGAATGGAAGATGTGTATTTGATGATGGTTATAGAATTTGGTGTTATTTTATACTGTTTTATAATTTTCAAGTCTATTTAATATAGTTAGAAAAATTTGTATACATAAGAATTAAGAAAACCATTTATATCTTTGTAAAAAAAATACAAAATTACAAAAACTCATAGTAGGATCATGAAACATTGAGTGAGTTACATGGTAAGTGAACTTATATAATAACCTCATCATTCGTGGTTGTAAGTGATGGGTTTTTTTAGAACAAATAACTGTTATGGATCATGTCATAGTGTTTGGTAGACCATGGGATACCCATAGATCATATATTTATATGGTGGAGTAGTTGTGTAGATACAACCATGTGGATCCATCACATTGATATATTATGAAATAGATGGTTTTGTAAAAGATCCACATAGCCGTATTGAATAGCTTTTACCCAAACATCATGCTATATTGGTACATGGTAATAATAAGGATAACGTAGGTGTAATGTATGTCTATTTACAATGTTATTTTTTTGGATGTTTGGGGGAAATTATCTCATCATTTAATGCGATTTCCAATTTTTTACCAACAAATACTCATATCCACTTAATTTTAAAAGATTTAAAAGGATAAAATATTTGATTTATTTCTAAAAATGGTGACAAGAAGTATTTCACATAATATAATACATATAAGGAATAATATATAATATTAACATATAAGTAGTCATGCAATATCATTATATATAAGGAATCACACAAAAGACGTATCATAAAAGAAGTATTGTGGGGGGTGGTCACTTAGAGATGGAGGAGGTCACACAAATGAGGTTATGTGTATGAGGTCTTATAAAAGAGGCTCATAGGAAAATATTATAGAATCAAATTCATCCTCTTAGGATATAAATCAATATATACATTACTAAAAACAATTATGGGACCCTAAATTAACTAATCATAGAATAGATTCATCCATTGTTGTGCATAAGGATGAGTTGACAGAAGTTCGATGAGGTAGGTTGTATTATATATCTAAATTAATTACAATGATAAAAATCATAGAATAGTGTTATTGTGGAAAATATTATTAATAATGGAACTAGTAAATTATAGTTCATTTTAGTATGATTAAATGAATTTTATGTATATTCCTTAGAATAGAACTTAGTGGTAACATTTGTAAAATTGTTGTGTTAAATTTTATTTCTTCTTTAAAGTGTATAGAGAATGTAAATTCCATAAAGAATGTTTAATGAGTTACTATAAACATGGACATGAGATCCTTTTTATTAAATGATAATTCAATTCCCAGATTCACTCCACCCCTCTCAAATAATCCCTAGGTATAATAATTGGTATTAGAGAGTGTTTGTAGGCATTCAGTTGTTTATCAAGTATTCTTGATACTGAAAATCTAGTAAATGTATATGGATTCCCCAAATTTTATAGATATAAATACATTATATAGACAAATGGAATCATATTTCTTCTATCATATATTGTGATTTAATTACAATATTCTATATTTTAGGGGATTCAGATCCATGATGTAATAACCTTGATTTTATAAATGAAATTTGTCTCCTAAATAAATGTATTTTATAATATACGGTACAACATTATAAAAAAAGAAAATGATAAAAATATTATTTCATTAATGAATAATGATTCATTATTTATCAGCAAGACTAATTAAAATTTCACACATTACAATTGGAAGAAAATATAAAATTGAAGATATAAACTAGAAAATATTGATCACCCCAATTGACTACAATCCATCCCTCCCGTGCCATCTCTATAGACAACAAATAATTAGTAAAACAATATGTTATAAAATGGAAATATGAAAAAATTAGTGGATTTGAGTTGAATATTTAGTTAAGTAATGATTTGAAATTATTAGGTGGTAAGGTGACAATTAGAAAAGTAATGAGACCATTTGAATAGTAACCTAAACATTGGAAATAGTTACCTGACCATTGGATTAGTAATTTTCTAAAAAAAAAAATTTTGATATAAATAATTTTTATTGTGATTAATTTAAATACATATAAATATTATTAATCCATAACATAAATATCATGATTAAAAAACTCTTAGTTAAATAAGCAAATTTTTAATAAACACTATCTTATATTATTTCATAAATGTCATAATTTTTATATTAAAAAGTTACATTACCTAATTTATTAATTTATATTGATAAAATAAATATTATTTTTTAAATCATCATGTAAAATTTGTGTTATTTTTAATTTTTTCTAATTTTATGAAATACATTAATTTTAAGTGGAGTATTAAAAATATAGTTTTTTCACATTACTGGTGAATCTTAAATTACATCATTCATGATTTAATTATCATATAATACTTTATATAACATTATTTTATTCCATGATATATATTATTTCAGAATTGACTTATTAAAATACAATAAACATAATGTCCAAACCTCAAAAAATAGTCCATAACATAAAGTCAAAAGTGATTCCATAAAAAAATTTCTCTTTTTTTAACATTCATTTTTACTGAACTTATGAAATAGAATTATAAAGGGTACATAAATACATGAATAAATTAAAATATATTCATATAATATCTATTTTCTAAAAAAATCATTATTGCATGTTTTAACTACGATATATTAGTTTATTTTATATGTTATTCTAAAAATATCCTTCTACTAAAGTATAAATGACCATCAACCTCCCCATAGAAAAAACACATTCCACATTCTAAAGAGCCTAAACCTTGAAAAAATATTCACCCGATAACCCCTTATAATACCTATGAATATTTTGGAGTAAACCAACTTGAAACATCAAGGGAGTTCTAGTGGCATACAAGGGAAGCTACACATATAATTTAATAATCATCGATCAAATCTTCTTATTTTTTTCACTTTCACCACCAATTTCACAAAAAAAAACATATATGATTAATTATCCAATAATTAAAAATTATTTTAATTATTTTTAACCAATTTAATTTATCATATTTACAATATTTATAAATTTCAAAATTCAATTTTTTGCTCTCCCGACAATGTCATGTCAAAGGTCAGTTTACCACCTACAGAGACACTTCCATTTTAAAATATATAACCATAATCATGGATTTATATTGTAAAACACATATAATATATAAACATGTAATTATATGTATTATATTACTATATAACTAACTATACTTATTTATAAATTACATTGAACAATGAAGTGAAATCGAGGGAAAATGTGAAATTTGTAAGTAAAAAAAGATACCAAAAAGACTACCATATAACCTAGAAAATTATAAAATATAAACAATTTAATTTTATTGATATGTAGTGTTAAAATAAAAACAATAAATTTTTTAATCAATGTTTTAATAAATATATGTATATTATTCAAAAGACAAAAAAAGTAAAAAATAAAGCAAGAATTAAGGTAAACAGAATCCTAGACCAAACTCCATTTCGTTGGGTTATCCTAAATTCATGAAATCATGGATATGAATATTACTATTTTGTTATATATATATATCGTTGAATATCACTACATTTTAATTTTATGTATATACATGATATCACCATAATTTATAGGTCAAATTCGATGATCATCGAAAATGAATTTTCCTTATAATATATAGGTTTTACTCCTCTAGAGTTGTCTCTTCTTCCCTTAATAATGATGATTGTTTTTTCAAATAAGTTTACCATTATTCATTTCAGAATTAAATGTTTTTTCATGAAATTTCACTTGATGAAACCCTTATGAATCAAATTATTTTTCATGGTTACTTTCATGGAAATGATTTTTATATATTGTATGTAGAATTTCTGATTATTTAAATATTATGATGTGATGTTTGGGTGTAATTTTATATAGTCCTCCAATTAATTCCCAAATTTTATTTGTTTTATGAGATAATATGTATTATTTGTGACCATGATTGAATATTTGTTCACAAATATTATGCTTTGATAATTTACATATGTTATCTGTCCACATGATTCTATTATTGTTCAAAACTATTAGTTTTATTTGATAACTATGGAATGGAATTTAATTTTTTTTATGAATTTTAACATTCAATGCCTTTATCACATGTTTCCCTCTTGATTTTTTGATTATCTTATTATTAGGATATGATGATTGTTATTATGCTCACCCATTTTATATTTATTAGTATACCTTATTAATACTCTTACTAGGATTTTAGATCTCTATTTTATTTTATTTATACCCTCAGGTGATTACATGTACTAAGTGTAACATTATATTTTAGAAGTATAGTGAATAAGAATTTAAATAAATGCATATGTTTTATTTCACACAAGTTATCTATGATCCTAATTTCATTAACACTCTAAACCTTTTGATCTTATATTTGTATCTGTATTATTTTTATTATCTTACAAAGGATAAAATATATAAGTAATGGAAACAAGGGTCACTATAGTTGGTATTGGAGTTTGGTTCTATTAATTTGGGAATTTTGATTAGAAAAAATATTAGAAACCATAATAATAGTTCTATGTATATGAAAAAAATCAAATAAAAATATTTATCGAAAAAATAAACATGTGGACCACATAAGATATTCCATTTGTGTTAATTTTATAAAGGAAGACATAATTAATTATTTTTTTTACATTATATTTTTTTTAAAATTTTCTCTATTTTATGAAAATTATGGTAACAAAAAGAAACCAATCCAACAACCCTTATAATGGACAATGAGAGGATTATCTGAATGACATTCCCAATGCCATGGGATGTTGACTTTTTTCCTTCTCAAAAATAATAGATAATATAAATTTTCATTACCATTGATTGAGTCAAAGGATGGTATCAATCTAGAGGAAATTCCCATAATTATGTAACACAATTATGTATTTATCAACGAGTTAGTTGTACATCCCCAAAATCATGATGTAAAGATCTTAATAGAACTTTACATGGTCCCAATTTTATCACCAAATTATTTTGTTCTATGGCCTAGTTCTAACTGCAAGAGTAAAAGAAGTAGCTGTAAGATAATTTAGACAAATTGTTATGCTGGGAAACAAATCCCTCAAGGTGACATTGCAGCTTTTTTGGGTTGGTTTTATTTGTTTTAAAAGATGGTTTTTGTGGAGAATTGCTGAGTTCCAGAAATATTTTTGACAATCATTATTGATAAAGAACCATGAAAAAGGGAATAGATGATATGTAGGAAGTACAAAAGAAATAATACAATGTAGTGTTGTTTTCCTATTTTAGAAAACTATTTGGGGTTCAAAAATTGGAGTTTGGTGAGCATCATCACAAGTGGATTTACTTTAAGATCTCACCAAAATATTGAAAATTCATGATTTTTGTGAATATGGCCTTCCTGAATTGGATTTTGCAGATATTGGATGAATGCTGATGGTGTGATCTACGATTTGGATGAGCTTCACCAAAAGTAGATTTGAAGAGCATTGTAAGGGATCATTGCAGCAGTCCTGAAAATGAATTGAAAAAATGATCCACGATTAGGAAAAGACATGTGACATGAAATTTTTCACGGTGCATCGTAATATAGAGAGAATTTTGGAAAGAATTTCTGATTTTTTTGATTTTGGATGACGTCGTGTTGTCATTGGGTGGAAGGTTATCGAGTCATAAGAATCACCAATAAATAGGACATGACCCCCTTGCCAAGGGCAGAGAGTTTTTCAAGAAAAATTTGTAGTTCTCAAATTACAATGGGGTTCATGGATGCAGTGTGATTTGTGAAAGGTAGAACATTTACAATGGCTAATCTAGCTCTTTGAATGTGGTGTGTTCCTCATTGGCTCACTGAGCTTCGAGAAGAAAGTTTCTTTCGGACTGCTTGATCTCTACGATGGACTAAGATATAGGAAGTTGTGTTCATTCAATGAATTATGGAATTTGTGAAGGTTTGTTTGAGCTTTGCGAAATTTGGAGTTTTGTGAAGTATGGAGATTTGCGAAGGAATTTACAACAATTATTTCCTAGAGTTTAGTGGAAAATTTGTATTCATCAAGGGATGAAATTTGGACATAAATAGGGCATCTACAAACAATGAAGGATTCACTCATTACAGATAATTAAAGGACCTACATGTCTTTAAACCATGATTGGGTCATCTGAAGAAACAGTGAGCTCACATTAGTTGATTGAGTAGTGAGTTTCCAAATTGTGAGTGGTTGTAAACCAAGAGATACAGTGGGTTCACTTTGAATATGTAAACAATGGGTTTCTTATAGTCGATTTGGTACATTAGCACATCGTTGGTGTATGATCCTTAAAGTATCCCTATTAGGGTGAACCAAGTAGTATTGTTGTGACACCTACAATCTTGAATATTTGTTCATAATCTGCTATAAGAAGGATAAAGAAGAGAGTTTAGTCTAAAAATGAAACAAGATCAATGTGGCATTTATTTTAATCTTTCCTAACCTGATTCACTGCCCCTATAATGGTATCTAGCTGAGTGGACAGAAAATCTGGAATCCGATGGAAGGTATGTTGTCAGTGTTTCTCTCTCAAATGGAGGTCACCTATTATAAAGGGATTCCAATCTTCAATGGGAACAATTTTCGTCTATGGAAGAGTCGGATGCACTACAACTTCAAATATTAGGGAAGTGATGTGTTTAGAGCAGAATGTCATGGTATAATAGTTGATATTGTTAGTGGTGCTTTATCAATATCTAAGTGAAGAAAATTGGATTCTGACGATAAGTTAATTAATGATTTAGGTGGATCCATATCCAACACAATCTATATAAAGGTGATTTCATGAAAAACATGACATGCCATGTGGAAAAAAACTTTTGAACATATATGAAATATTTTCAAAGGTCAAAGAAGTAGTGATGGAAGTGTTGTGGAACAAGTATAAAGATATTAGATTGAACCTGAATGAGTCTATTGATGCATTATTTGATAGGAAAAATGTTATAGTGGAAGACATGCGAGGTCTTGGTCATGTCATTGAAGAAATAATGTCTGTCAAGTGCATCTGTAGGAAACAATCACCTTGCTTCAATATAATGGTTATAGTATTAGAAGACATGGATCCTAAAGGAGTGACACTAGATAACATGCATAGTACCCTTATACCATATGATATGTGAAATGATGATAATGCTTATTTTGAAAAGGTGAAATCCAAAGATGTGGTATTAAAATCAATAAAAAATCTAAATAATGAAGATTATTAGGAAGAAGAATACACAGATGAGGTCATGTCATTCAATTACTCAAATATTCGAATAAGAAAAGGAAAGGTTAATGGAAAACTTCCACTTTCCTACTTTTTATGCGGAAAGGATAGTAATATTATGAAAAGGTATCCCAAAATGTTCTAAGATGTTGATGATGATAATGATGCCTAAATTCCCAAGAAGATTCCTTCTGCCTATGTGAAAGGCATGAAATAGTTTAGGAGAAATTTATTTAATAAGAAAAATCTTCTTTGACAAGAGTTTTATAGTTTATATGAGTCTGGGGATGAAGAGGATGATGAGATATAGAACTAAAAATATTGTGGTGAAAATGATATGGTGGATGTTACTCGTAGTACTTAGAAAAATGAAGAAACTGACATTGATGAATAAGAAGAAGATAAAGGAACAACTTATATTCAAGATGAGTTATATGTTTCTCTAAAAGAGATATATATTTTGAGATCCAAAACAATGAAATCCAATGAAGTAGTTTGTGACACTAAACTCTATTGCAGTAGTAAGAAGAAGAGAATTCTGAGTAGATAGAGAAATTGATAATCTCAATAAATCAACACCTGGGGACTTAGAATCAGTTAGTGAGTAAAAACATAAGGTGGAATAATAGAAAAGGGAGATTGATGGATTCAATTACACAATGAAACATCAAATCAAGTGTATCAAATAACATAAAGGAGAAATGTCCGGTTTTTTTAAAAATGTAAAGGATTAAGAAAAAATCTTTACTCCTGCTATGATATTAAGAAAAAATATCACTCAGAAAACTATGAAGATCATAGTGGAGAATAGTGGTTATGAATAATGAAAGTATCAATTATGTTTATATTTTAAGATTGATGTGGGGGTTGATTAAAATAATAAAGTAGTGAAAATTTTAGTTATACTGCAAGCACCCGTTACGAGATTGAAGGTGGATTTGGTTATGTAAGAGAGTTTGAAGACTTAAATAACCCAATGGAGACCTAGTGGGGTAGATGTGAAATACATAAATGCACCCAATATCAAGTGTTTTTGTTGTGGAAGGATGAGACATTCACAGTATGTGTGCTTCATTTCCAAGTGTCATCGAAGGGAACTTGAACAATAGTAGAAGCCAAATAGAGCTCCACATTATAGAACATACTTTGTGGGAAATTTTTTTTGTAGATAATTTGGTCAAATGGATAAATATTGTATATAAACCATGAAGAGGAATGCGACAAGAAATAATCAGAGTAGTCACAAGATGCGAATCAACAAAACGACAGGTGAGTTGAAAATTAAAAATTTATTTGCATCTTTGTAGGATGAAGTTAGCCCATCACACTATAACGAAGATCAATATATTCATACTACATCGAGTGTGAGGTAAAAGACATAGATAAAAAAGAAAAAAATATGATAAGGTAGTGGTGGTATAAATATCCATTAAAGAATATTGATCATTGACTGTGGTTGCACATCTCACGTGACTCGAAATATTGATCTAGTCACACACATAATGTATGAAAGAGAATTATTTTTCAAGTTTGGAAATGATGAAGGATTGAAAATTATTCTCTCAGGAAATGATTGGTTTGGGGGGAAAGAGATGAGAGGTGATGATGTCTTAGGAGTAAAAGGTCTGAGTCACAATTTTCATACCCTCAGCCAACTATGTGACTCAGAAAATACTATATGGTTTACTAAGAAGATGTGAATCATCAAAACAAAATATTATGTAGTGGTTATACATGGAAAAAAAACAAAGGGAAATATCTACCTTGTAATTGGAGAAAAAGATATGTGCATTCTATCCAAAGAAGAAGATAACAAGCCATGGAATAAATGACGTGGTCATCTATGCCAATAGTCGATGGAAGATCTAGTGAAATGTGATGCAACCAGAGACCACCCTAAGCTATCACCTGATCATAAACATACATACAATTCATGTGAACAAGGGAATACCATCATAAATATGTATAAAGAAAATGAAACAAATTCAACATGAGTTCTTGAATTGGTGCATACAGATGCCTAAGGACCTATCTCACCAAGATCCATTGATAGGAAGAGGTATTATGTTCTATTCATTGAGGATTATAGTATAATGGAATGGGTATTCATCATTTACAATAATTAAGGTGTGTCCAGTTTCCTAAAACTGTATTGAAGGGAATATGAAAGGATTCTTGGGGAGAAAATATTGATGTTTCATACTGAAAATGATACAAAATTAAAAAACATTTAGGTGGAATACTATGTTAGGAAACACAAGATAGGGCATTAATTTTATTCAATAAGAACTCCCCAATAGAATGGAGTGGATGAATAGAGAAATAATATCATCAATAACATGGACAGAACGATTCTTATTTAAAAAAAATACTAGATAAATTTGAGAAGGAATAATTTTTGACATCGGTATACATTGACAATACGACTCTATTGTGGTGAAGGAAGAAAAGACCCCATATGATATGTGGTATGGGAAGAAACAAACAATGAAGTAATTTTTAATATTTTTACGTAATTTATTCTCAATAAATAGAAACACAATAAATTTGAGTCAGGAAGAAATGAGGGGATATTCCTTGGCTACTCTAGGAAAAGAAAAGCATGAAAATTATTTAACAAGAGGTTGGAAAAATTAGTATAGAGAAATTATGTCACTATTGTGGAAAATGAATAGAATACCCCAAATCAGAGTGAACAGTCTCTAAAAGAATGTAATGAAGAGGAATGTAACATAGGAGGCAAAAAAGTATTAGATGCTAACTCATAAGAAGATACATATGATGAATAAGAATAATTCAATTCTGTATCTACAAATAAGACAAATAGTCATGATGAAATTGATAATAAGAATATTATTGGTGTTTAGATAGTCTCGATTTAGACAAGAAGAATGAAGTAACTACAGTAAAAAATCTCTCTTATATCAAGTTGAACCTTATTATTTTTAGATGAAGCTGATGTTAAAAAATTGGTTTAGGTATTGAATGTATAATTAGACTATATTGAGATTAATCAGACATGAGAGATTGTTTCGAGGCCGACTGATAAGAATGTCATCTCGAATAAATTGGTTTTTCGCAACAAGATGAATGAAGATGACATAATAATTCTTAAAAAATCATGATTGGTGTCAAAAGGATACTCCCAAATAGATGGTATTGATTTTGAGGAGACATTTTCACCAGTTTAAAGGCTGGAGATAATCAGATTATTCCATGCCATTATAGTGCAATGAATGTTCAAAGTTTTCCAGATGGAATTCCAATCATAATTTTTGAATGGGGTTCCAGAAATGGATGTTTATATTGAGAAACCAGATGGTTTTCTCATTCAATAATATGAGAAGTTTTTTTCACTTAATCAAATCTCTATATGGGATGAAACAAAATCCAAGATCGTGGTATTCGAGGCTTGATCAGTATTTGATGAATCTTGGTTTTCAGCATGGGGGTGTTGATTACAATATCTACTTCAAAATTGATTATAATAAAAGGAGTATGGTGTTGGTTTATGTCAAAGACATAATATTTAGTGGATCATATGAAGCTCAATGAATACAGTTTTTGAATTCATGAAAATTGAGTTGAAGAGGTCAATGATTGGACAACTAATGTGTTTTCATGGTTTTTAGGTGACACAATGAAAGAATGAAACATTTATTTCTAAATCTGAATATGACTTGGAGGTTATGGGAAGATTCGGAATAGAAAATTCCAAGGGGATGATGACTCTGGTATCTACCCAGATGAAATTATCAAAAGATGATAATGGAAAGGAAATTTATATCACAATTACAGGCAGATTATTGGAAGTTTACTATAATTGATATGGAAAAGACTAGATATTGTTTTCACAACATGTCAAGTTGCATGATATCAAAACAATCCCAAAAAATACACATGCTTTTAGTGAAAATAAAACATCAGTATGTCAAAGGAACTGTGGATTTTTTTTTGATGTACAATGACCAATCTAAGCTAGAGTAATTGGGATTTATAGATGAAAATTGGTCTGGTTTAGTATATGATATAAAATCAACATCATGAGGTTCTTTTTATCTTGGTGGATTGTGCACTTCAAAGAAAATAAAGAGGCATGACTTCATTTCATTAAGAACCACAAAAGCTGAGTGTATTGCAGCCACTGAAGCATGCACAGTGTTATTGTGGATGAATTAGTATCTTCATGATATGGGAGTTGAAGTGAAGTCTCCGATCAGAATCATGTGTGATAGCTCAAGTGCAATAAATATCTGAAAAAATATTTTCCATCACTCAAGGATAATAAAAATTGAGATAAAGAATAATTTTATGAAGGAGAAGGTGGAGAAATTAATCGTGAAGTAGGAGTATGTGCCAACAGAACTACAAGATGTAGATATTCTGACAAAGGTTGTACCCAAGTAAGATTTGGAGAGGCATCGACTGAATATGGGTGTCCAGTCGACTCCCCACACATGATAAATTGTGTATGTTCACCCCCCTCTTTGCAAGGTATGGTGTGTTTTTCTCTAATGTGTTAATCTTTATTCATTCCAATATTGCAGACTACAAAGGTGTGACCTTTGGGTTTATTGAAAAAGGGGTAGAATAATCTGTGAATATTCAATAGGAGAAAATGTCTTAGTATAAGACATGTGGGAATCTGACAGGTGGAGCTGTGAGATAATAAAAGAAACAAGATAGGGGGAGTAGGGAGATAATGATTTTTTAATATGACGATGCATGATGTGATTGATCAATGATTAGATATTATGTTAGCTAAGCATTGTGATGAAATTATTTTATTAGTATTATAATGGTATCAAATTTTTTTTTCATAAATGATGTGATTCATTGATGAACATTTTATACTACTCGTATTTCTCATGCTGACCATTTCTCAGGTGGGATTAGAGTATGTGGAGAGTTAATATTTGGTTGCTATCTGAATTGCATGAGGCAAATTATGGTAGATGATTAAAGGATCTTCAGTGAGGTATCAAATTGCAGATAATTGATTTGAGAAGAGTTATTAATATACCCAAAGGGGGAGATTATTGGGAAAAAAATCCCTCAAGGTAACATTGCATATTGTTTGGAGTTGGTTGTGTTTGTTTACATATCACGTTTTCATGGATATTTTTCTAGTTCCAAAGATGTTGTTGATAATGAATGTTTACAAAGAACCCCAACAATATAATGGATGATCTGGAGGTGGACTAAAAGATCATATACAAGGTGGCGTTGTTTTCCAGTATTTGCCAAAAATTTTTGGTCCATAATTTGGAGTTTGGGGAGTATCGCGGTAAGTGGATTACCATAAAGATCTCATCAAAATCTTAAATAGGCATTAGTTTCAAATAAATAGGATTCATGTAGTAGATTTCGTAGAGACCAGAAGAATATTGATGGTGATCTCAACAATTATAATGATCTTAGTGAACAGTATTTGTGATGAGAATTATGATAGATAATTTTGTTGGTGGTACAAAGGAATTGATGGAATGCTCGACGATTTCATAATCATCTCCTATCAAAAAAATTTCATGGTTCTTTGTGATATAGAGATAATTATGGTAGGAATTTTGGGTCTTTTCAATTTGTGCACATGTGGTGATGACATTTCATGAATGTTTCTTGAGTTTGTGGAATTTCTTATAAATCGGCTTCCACTCCTTGAGAGGAGGAGAGAGTTTTCAAGAAAAAATTGAAACTCTCAAATTTCCAAGGGGGTTCCCAGAGGCAGTGTAGTTCACAAAAGGAAGGAGATTCATGACAACTAAGCTAGCTATACGAACTAGGTGTATTCATCATTGGCTCAATGAGATTCTAGAAGGATGTATATTTATAACAGATTGATATCTACGATGGGATATTCTCTTTCAAGGTGTTTTCTTTTCGAAGAAGTAGGGAATTTCTGAAGGGTTGTTTTAGCTTTGAGAAATTGGGAGCTTCTTGATGTAGAGAGTTTTGTGAAGATATTTCCAGAGGTTATTGCCTAGTGATTAGTGGAAATTGGTTATTCATCAGAGGATGAAATTCAGACATTAAAAGAGAATCTACATATAGTGAAGGGTGCACTCAATTGAGATAATGAAATAACCTACAGGTCATTAAACTGTGATTGGATCATCCGATGAAGCAGTGAGCTCTCTTCAGTTGACAGAGTAGTGAGTTCTCAAATTGTGAATGGTTGTAAACATGGATAGAAAATGAGTCCACTAAGAACTTATAAATAGTTGTGAACTTATAGTGGATTTTGTACATCAACATATCTCTTGGGTATGCTCCTTGGACGTAGCCCATTGAGGGTGAACCAAGTAAAATTGTTGTGACCTATTCAAGTTTTAATATTTGGTCATACTCAACAACAAGAAGTATAGAGAATATTGTTTTGTCAAACAATGAAACAAGATCAATCGGGCATTTTTTTAACCTGTCATACCCTAATTCCCCCCCTCTTAGGGTGTCTAGTTGATTGTACCTACCATGTTAATATTCCTTGGTGCATCACCATGGGGTGTTAGAGTAATCATTGTCAAGAATATGGATAGATCAATGCGGTGGTGTATCAATTATTGGGATCTCAATAAGATCACCATAGAGAAAAACTTTGTTATCCCAATGATTGATTACATGTTTGATCAACTATAAGGATATGAGTAATTTTAAAAGGTTGATCTTTATTCCAAATCTCATTAACTGAAGGTGAATAGGGAAGATATTCAGAATACTACTCTCCATACAATGTAAGTGCTCTATGGGTTTGTTGCAGTTCCATTTAGAATTACTAATTCCACTGAAATATTATTGTATTTTATGGAAAGATTATTCATATACCACCTTGAAATTTATTAAGTATTTTTAATTTATTATCTTCTCATTTACTCCAAGATAAAGGAGGAACATGAAGAGAATTTATGGATTGTGTCAGGAATATTATGGATGCTGAAAATGTATGATAAGATCAAAAACTAAGTATTTTGGTTGTATTAAGATGAATTATTAAAGAACATGGTCACATGTGAGGGAATTTCTATAGAACCTACAATGAAAAATTCATTTAAGGAATGACCTATACCCACTAGTCTTATTAAATCCATTATTTTAATAGATTTGTTGGGTACTACAAACATTTTTTGTGTGATTTCTCAGTAATTATTTTCTGATAAATAGGATAAGAATGAAATGGGTATAGTATGTATTCACATAATAATGTAAGAAAATCATTATGGAGCTTATGAATAGGATAATAATTGTTCCTAAACACACACTACCAACATGTGTAGGTGTTTTTGTGATATACTATGATCAATGAATGAAATCATTTTTTTGTGTACTCATGTAGAATGATAAAATGATAGCCTATGACTCAATCTAGTTGAATAACCATGAGAATAACTACCTGACACATGATCTATAGTTATTAGTTATGATATTTTCTATGAATTTTTGGCTTCATGATCTCAATGGTGAGAAGATTCACATATATACTAATAATAGGATTCAAAATTATATATCACACAAAAGGACATCAACATGCATCAACAAATATAGTTAAAGGTAATCATGGGAACCAATTTATCTATTCACTACCATCTAAGAAAGGAAAACAGGGTTGATGATTCTCTTAGAAAAAAATAACATACTACTATATCCATGATGAGGATTTAGAAAGACTACATCTTTAAGGATATTCAAAGGATGGATCCTGAAATAAAAATGGAAGGGAATACATCCTACCTTTCCCATATTATTTCCCAACCATATATCCAAAAATTGATGAAGCACACAGAAAAAGATGAACTAGAGCTATAAAATAATGTCAATCAAGAAATGGAAGAGAAGCTACATCTATTCCACATTGAAAATGATGGTGTGATTTGGTTTAGAATGAGGCTTTTTGTACCTTCACCATCCGAAATAAGGAAGTAGATATTTTATAATGAACATAGCCCACTATACTCTATCCATCCTATAATTACCAAGATCCACCCTAATCATTGAGAGCACTAATGGTGAGAGAATGTGATGAATGATAATTCATATCATATATCAATGTGTTTTATATGTCAGTAAGTTAAAGAGGAGAGATAAAATTAAAAAGGGATTATGAAACCATTTCCTATACCCATAAGGAAACATGATAATTTAACTATGTTCTTTTTCACGAGTCTCTCAAAAACATCCAATAGAAATAATTCTCTATGGGTTTCTATGGATAAACTCATACTGTCTTCTAATTTCGTTTTTACATGGGAATATTTCTATCATAAAAAACATTCCATGATATATGTAAATAAATTAATGAGGATTCATGTGTTTCCACATTCTATCATCTCAAAACATGATATAAGATTGAATTCTAAATTTTGAAGAAGTCTTCATCATTTTTTTTCTTCTGAATTTGATATTGTCATGGTAAATCACCCCCAAACTGATGGTAAATCTGAAAGGACAATTCATACCCTCAGGAACAATCTATGAGACTAATTAATGGAATTTAATATTAGATGAGATGAATATATATCAATGGTTGATTTATCATATACTAATAGCTTCTCATTGATTATTCAAAATTTTCAATATGAATATCTATATGGTAATTAATGTTGAAATAAACTTATTGGGATAAGGATGAGTAATTAATTATATATGGACCTTATCTTGTATTTGAGATTAAAGATAATGTTTAAGACACAAAATAACATTTAAAATAGTTTTTGAGTTTTAAAAAGTTATATGATGACAACAGTTGAATTTAATTGAAGTTTCATGTGGGATAAATTTTTTTCTTTTGAATATTACAATATAAGAGAGTCATTTGTTTTGAAAAGAGGGGGACACTTATCCTAAGGTATATTTACCACTTTGATATCATTGATCGCATATGTGTAGTGCTTGATCAGCTTACACATACACCAAGTTTGGCTGATGTTTATAACATATTCCAAGAATCACTCCTATGAAAGTACACACCCTATACCTCATATGTAATGAATACATTTGTGGTACAACTAGAGAATGAACTCTCATATAAAGATCATCATGTGATGATCATGAACTATAAAGAAAAAGTTCAACAAAACAATATAACTTACCATTTTCAATGTATCATGGAAAAGCCTTAAGTACAAGGAGGTTATTTGGGAACGAGAGGAAATAATGAAATAGAGTTACCCTCTCCAATTCTCAACTAAGAATACATGTTGATATTTTGAGAATGGAATTTCAAAATTGTGGACGAATGCTACAAGAAAAATTTTATAAAATATTTTTTTATTTAGAAATAAATGTGGGTAATAATATACTATATACGATTATATACATAGGGAAATCAAAAAAATTTATTTCTATAGTAAGTACTATTACATTAACCAGTAATAAAACAAATTAAAATTCAAAGAATTACAATTGGACAAAAATGTAAAATAGAAAATCTAAAATGGGAAAATAGTGATCACCCCAATCTACTAGAATCATCTCCCCAAATATCAACACTATAGAAAAGGAACAAAATATTATTAGACCAATCAACATCTTAAAAAATTGAAATATAGAACCTCAAGAGTAATTAAGTTTAATATTATGTTAAATAATGAAGTGGTATTTATAGGAGGTTAGGTGTCCATTGGAATAGTTATGTGATCATTGGAATAATAATCTGACCATTCAGAATAGTAACCTGATGATTTGGAATAGTAACCTCACTTATGCAATAATAATATTACATATAAATAATGAGTTTTTAAATCATATTTCACATTATTAATTTATGTAAATATTAATATCTTAATTTACAAAAAATAAACATGATGATTAAAAAACCCAATGAAAATATAAACTCATTTTTAGTAAACTATATTTTAAATTATTTTATGAAGGTAATATTTTTTATATTAAAAATTAAAATTACCATTTTTAGATATTTATTATAATAAAATGGATATCATTTTTAATATCATCTCATTAAAATTTTTCAAGGGTGATTTTTTGTTAATTTTAGTAAACACTTTAATTTTTTTGGTGAGTAGTGAAAATATAGTTTTTCATATAACTGACGAATCTTAAATTGCATCATTCAAGATGTAGTAGTGAAATAATTATATATATAACCTGTGTTTGTTACATGATATATTTTATTTCATAAATGAGTTATTAATAAAAAATAAACATAATTTACAAATGTAAAAAATAAATTTACAAAACATAATGTGAAATGTGATTTCATTAAATGAAAAATTTTCATTTTTTCCAATTTTAATTTTAGTAAAATAATGAATTATATTTATAAAGGGGTTTAAATTCATAAAACCATTATAATATATTTCTATATGATTTATATTGTTAAATATTTCAAATTTACCAGTTTTAACTTTGATATATTATTTTATTTAATATAATATTCTTAAAATACCCTTCTCCTCCAATATAAATAACCACTATCTATCCCCATGGAAAACTATTCATTACACACATAAAAAAGATAAATTTTTAAAAAATTCATCCCAATAAATCCCATTATAATAATTAGGGAAATTATAGAGAAAAAAACTCCAAACATCAAGGGAGTATAGTGGCATATAATAGAAGATACACTGAGGATTAAGTATGTTTTGATCCACTCTTGTTCATTTTTTTCATAACCTATTTCATATTAAAACCCAGATAATATTATTTATGATGTATATTAAAATTATATTAATGATGTCAGTATAGTGTATAAATTATATTTACTATATATATAAATTTAAAACACCCCTTTCCCACTCTCATAACGATGTACCATCAATGGTTTATTAGCAACATATGGAGAAATTACCATGTTATTATATATAACCATCATCACAGATTGATATTATGAACAATAAATAATATGTAAAAATTTAATTATATTTATTATAAGATTCTGGAATTAATTATACTAATTTTTATATTACATTAATCATATTAGGGAAATCAAGTATAATTAAAACATGTAAGTAAAATGTGATATAAAAAAGAACTACCATATAACCAAGGAAATTAGTAAATACAATAAAATGAATAATTTTGATAATAATATGTACAAATGAATTAAATACAATTATATTTTAATCTTTTAATAAATCTAAATTTATAATTTAAGAGGTGTATAAGTGATGAAATAATGTGAGAATTAATGGAAAGGGATTCCCCAACCCAAATCCTTTTTTTGTGTTATCCTACTATCTTGACATCTTTGATATGAATATTTATTTTTTTCCCTTAAATATAATTTCACTATACATACATTTTCTTTTCATGGATATAAATTTGTCCACCTTGATTTATAATCGAAATATGTTGATTTTCCAAAAATAATATTTGTTAAAATACACATATTTTACTCCACTTGATTTGTTTGTTCTTTAAACAAGGAGGATTATTTTTCAAAATCTTCATTCCATTATTTATTTTTTAATTCCCTAATTAGTAATAAAATTATGCTTGATAAACCTATTATTAAACCATTCCATTCCATATGTAATTTCATGAATATGATTGTTATATATTAAATGTGGAATGCATGATTATGTAAATATTATGATGTGATTTGTGGGATTGATATTATATATCCCTCTAAGTCATTGTTTAATGTGATTTACCTCATGAGATACTATGTATTATGTGTGAACATGATTCTAGGTTTTTCCATAATGACGATTTTTTGATTATGAATATATGTTATGAGTGAACACGACACTAGAATTATTTACAACTATGTGCGGTATTTAACCACGATGATATGATGTATCTTTAGTATAAATTGCAGAATTCCATGAATTTTTCGCATATATCCTTATACATATAGACAATTATCCTATTATTATGATACGATTATGATTATGATGCTCACCCATGTTATATTGATTCATATTCCTTATTCATCCTCTTAGAGGATTTTATCTCACCCATTTCATTGAGGTATATTTCATGGTGAATACATGAACATAGGATAAAATTATTTTAGAAGGAAAAGTAAGAAGGGTTTAAATAAATGTTTATCTTTTATTTTTTATAAGCTATGTACAATCCTAATTTTCCCAAGACCCTAAACCATTACCCTAAATTTTTATATCTATTAAGTATTTTATCTTAAAAATCATGTAATATTTTATGTAATAAAATTTAGGTTTTATACATGTTATAAAAAAATATTTTCTTATATGGAATATAATTTTAAAATTCTATATGAGATTTACAATGACAAAAATACACTTACTGAAAATCTATCATAATATTTTTTTTTAATTTTAATGACTTGAAATATATTATAGGATTTGTGGAAAACGATAAGAAAATATATATAATGGTGATAAAAAAAATGAAGAAGGTAAAAATAATTTTCTTTAAAAATATGTTAGACAATATGAAAATGTATTCTAATAAATGTAAAAATAGTTTTTTCAAATAAATTACGTAATCTTTTAGAGTAAATTCATGATATTAGTGAAGAAATTAATGATATTAACCTTGTAAACGAGATCTTGTGATGTTCTTAAACTGTGTAAAATATTAAATAATAATATATAAAATAATATAAACTACATAAGATTTTTCTTCATGATATATCATGTCATTTGGTGGCCTACTAAACAATATTTAAACAATAAGAGATACTAATTCATGAAAGTAAGCATATGAAATTCCTAGAAATAGTGAAAATATACATTTCTAATGCTAGTTATGATGATGAGTATTTTAGATATGATTTTATACCCCTTAATTATAGTAAAATCAATAGTGTAATAAAGTTATTTTTAATATGGTAAAGTAGGTAATTATTATAAAACGGGTTAATAAAATTTTAGGATGCAAAAAGTGATATAAAAATATAGCTAAAGCCTCAATAGAGGTTATTACAAAAAAGTGGCTTTAAGTAAGAAAATAAATAACCAAATAATATATTTGATTACAAATATGGATGTGTAAATGGAGACTTTGTCTAGGAAGATTAAACAATAGATTTAGTCAGATGTGGAAGACACCAAAATGGATATATTGAAAATGAATAACCTTTAAAGGTGGAAGAAAATGATCTAGAAGGTATTTTAGATCTCATAATAGAAATGGATGGAGTTCTTTATGAAATAAAACTATGAATGTAAATGGAATATTAAAATAAATTTTTTAATTTATGGATCAACTAAATGTATTGTTTGACTTGCTATAAGAAGGGTTTCATAATTAGCTGGTTAGTTATGAAAATTCATAATAAGATGTGAATTATAAGATGGTACTTTAATATAAAAATAATGTGATAGATTATCTTAATTTTGTGAAAAGGATTTTATAAAGAAGGAATAATCCATATAATAAGCGGTTATTACTTTGATAAAATGTGGAAATTGTGAAAACAATTGATGTAATGCTGAATATACACTGGAGTAGTTTCATATATAGATAACTGATATATATTTTAATAGTTCAACCCCAATTACCGATAGTCGGTACTTTATAACATAAGATCGGCATGATACAAGTAATCGTGTCCAAAAAGACCGACCAGTTTTGTATTATTGGAAACAAGATACATACATAACTTCTACAGTAAAACTTGAAAAATAAATAAAACACTACTTTATTCCATTAGAAACATCCAAGACTGCAAGATTATTCCTACAAGTCACACATTATTAACATCCTCAAATCATAGGAAAATGAAACATAAGAAATGGGTGAGCTGAAACACACAGTAAGGGTAATCAATACAGTGAAAGACAACATAAATATTAGTAATGGTGAATATTTAAAAAAACATGCATTTAGAAAAAATAAACATGAACACTTTATTTTAGGAATATAAGATGAGTAAATAATGCCATAATAAAACATAGTCTTGGGTATTCTACTAGTAGAATAAACACATGAACCATCATTATTATTTTAATAATGAAGGAATGTATAAAGCATGACATTATAAAACAACATATTAAGTCCTCGACCAAGACATTTAAAAATGATATAGGCCTCGGTCCAAACCATATATCAAAATTGGGAAATGCCATGTCCAATTCCACGTCAAATTGTCTCATGATACCTACTGATACATCAAGAAGCTATTACAGGCTCCACCTGTCAAATACTATTCCCAATAGATTCCTCATATGAAAAGGTTTAAACATAACATAAACATTCGTATTAAAACTAGCATAAGAAATATCAATACTTTATCCCAAAACCATGAATGGTATAAAAATAAAACATCCATAGTCAAATATATAACAAAACCTTCAATACAATATGATTGATTTGTATCATAACAAATCAACCTCGATCAAGAATAATATCCTGTAATAGATGTTGAAATAGTTAAAAAGGATCAATGAAATATTTGAGAGAAATATATCTCATTTATATGAGATCATTTAAAATTTACATATTTTATAAAAAATTTCATTTAAAATATATATTTGAATCAATGATTCCCATACCAATTTGAAACATTTGAAAGAATTAAATTTTTAAAACATTCATGTCCATGTAAATAAATCCTTAAAACCATTTTGGAAACATGGAAATTAATGAGAAATGTTTAGAAGAATAAACTTTCAAAACATTTAAAATATTGTTTTTGAAAAAAGGTACCTTGAAAAAAATCCCTTTGAAAACTCTTTTACGAAACATGGATGTGAATAATAAATATGTCCCAGTAGATACTTACGTAAAAAAAATCTCGGATAATAAAGAGATTGTGAAATTAACCCTTACCTTATACTTCTCCTTGGTAGAGGGTATGTTAACCTCATGTATAATAGTTAAATAATTTTTATTCAATTTTACAATAAAAATATACATATAAATGATATCATATAAGATCTTCTAATATTTATTTGTTAATAAAATTTTTGTATTATTGTCATTTATGGTGTTAACTGATTCATTTTACTTTATATGTTTTGTTACAGAAGACAAGTTTGTTATGGATTGGATGTATTTTATTCATATCTAGAATAAAAATAAATTTTTAAACATTATTTTTAATCATAAAATAATAATTATTCATGAATGGTTGTGATGGGTAAATAAATCTCATTGCATTCATGGAGACGGTAATCTGTATGTACGCACGAGTGACAATATCCATTTTTATGGTTAAATCATATGTAACTGGATAGTATATAATATATATAGTATATTTAATATGTAATATTTATTATTTACATCTGTTATAATAATTATTATATTCTTCCAAATAATTAAGTTTTTGAATAACAAACTACACCATGGCGTGGAGACGGTAAGCCGTACGTACGCACATATAGTGACCTTGTTATTTATCGGATGAATAGAATAAATAATATGGAATTACCATATTTATAATAACATCATAGTATGTTGGAGGTAATGGAGTTATTATTATGGTTTGTAAACAACAAATAAAGAGGAAGTGGAAGAATAAAATAACTTGAAAAAGGATGGTGAAATTATTACATGTTGTTCGGGTGTTTCCTTTTGAGTTGATAAAAAGGGATCTTAGGTTGGTATTATGATCAAATTAAGGACTTTGGGTTGATGTGAGTGAATTTTGGAGGATATTTGGGTCGATTTTGGCAGATCCAAATGGCTTTGGAGGTGCGATTTTGAGGGAAGGGGAAGTTCCTTTTTATAAGAGGGGTGATGGTCACTTTAGGAAAAGATTAAAATATTAATTTATTATACAATCATATTAAGTTTATAATTGCTCCAAATGAATTTATTTCGAGACATAGGATCTTATGGGTATATATAATCTCAAAAATAGTTTTTATACAAGTTTAGGTTACCATTGTAACCTTATCATTTAGATTTTACACTTAGTTAAATGGTTTAACTTTTACCGTGACTTCTTGTATTCTTACACTATATGGTTAATAAACATAATCTAAACTTCTAAGAGAACCTAAAGTGGTTCATTAATGAAATATATAATATTATTTAATCCCTTTGGCTGATCCTTAGATTTTTATGAGTATTATATCAACAAATTATATTGTATTTGTTTTAAAAACAAATTTATGTCAATTTTGACACTATTTGGTATTTTGTTTTTGTGAAAGTCATAAAAAACATATAACATATAATTTTTTTATCTAATAAACCCTAGAATGTCATATTAACCTATTAAATTCATGGATGGTATCAAAACTTTTAATTTATATTTATTTTAATATTTATAATATAAACTATTTTAATATTTCATTAAAAAGGTAATTACTGTATCATCATTGTTTCATAAATAAATTTAATTATATAATATCTAAATATTATAAATAAAATACCATTATGTAGGAAGAATTTTTATATTTCTATTTAATATATATATTATGATTTATCTTATGTATAACCTTATATTAAAAATGGTTTAGTTAATAAACGTTGAATTTAACACTTCCAACTCTTCTCTAAATAAAATAATAACAATGCTCATAATCTAATTCAAGTGTACGTAAAGGACCATATTTTATTACTAAGGTTGTTTTTTGTCTAATTACACTTACAAAATAGAATTATGACATGTTTTAGGGTAATTATAATATAAATTTTACAATTAATTACCCTATCTACTTTAAACCGTGGTAAATAAACGTGAAAAGTTACTATTCACCAAAAATTATTTTCATTTTATTGAACCAAATTTTACTTACAGATGTCAACCATGTATCTTGTTTTTTTTTCAAATTCAACTAATAGAAGTGGTAAAATTATATTCTTGGCAAATTTGCAAATCCTCCAACAAGGTGGGTAAACGACGATAAAAAGTTCAATAAAACTTTATACATCTAATTTTATTATAAAATGACTCCAATGAACTATATTAAACATATATAGGTATTATATATCTATTTTTAATTAAAATAAAATTATATAAAATAAATAATTATTTACATAAAAATTCACTTTTAAACAATAACACCTTTTTTTCACTATTAATCAAAAATTGAATGTTTTCATAAAAATACCAAAAATTCCAACAAAGATAATTTTGATATTCTGAATTCAAAAATGAATGATATTTTACCAAATTAAAAAAATATAATTTTCATTAATTAATTTAAAGTTAATTCCCGGTGTCAAAACCAAAAAGCGGGGTTTTAAAAAAAGTAAACACTATCAAAATATTGACATGTGTTTATATCAAATTTAAATGTAAAATTACTTATAATGACATAAGTTGTATTAAATGATAAAAATATAATCGAATTATATATCCAAACCATTCAAATTCATAATTTGTAACTATGAATTATTTCGATTAAAAAAGTTGTTTTCAGTTAAAATTTATTATTTTTCACTATTTATCAAACTATGAAGGTTATCAGAAAACACTAAAAATTTATTGAAACTTAATTTTTAGGTCCCTATTCTAAATAATAAGTTTATTTTGACAAATTGAATATATGAAAGTTTCAAATATTGGATTTGAAAATGGTTCTTTATTAAAAGGCGGTAAAAATGCGTTCTCTAAAAAAATACTTCCTTTATAAGAAAAAATTGAATTTGTTCTTATATTAGGTCTATGAATAACATAATATGGATGTTAAAATTTATATAGAATATATGAAATTCAAAATGCAGATAATACTATTCATGGGTACTTTTGAATAGCTAGATTGGTAAGTCATGGTGCGCTCGAACTCAGTGTTGTGTGTAGCGCAAGTTATTGAATTACATTGAAGAAATAACGTACTATGAAATCACGGGGTGTTACATTATCCCCATATTAAATAAATTACATCCTCACAATTTGAAATTTTTCTTCGAAAATAATAGGTTAAAAATACAAAAATACCTTTGTGGAAAACCCACATAGGAAATTGGGTTAATAAAATTTAGTATTAATGCGATGGAAAAAGAAATGAAAAATTCACCCCCAAATTATTATCTCAATTAGGTGAATTTATTTGGAAATTAGAGACACATAATTGGAGGGAAAATGTAAATATTTATAAGGAGTTATTGAGTTCATAAATCATAAACAAGTATAAAATTTAGGGCCTCAAATCCATTAGTCTATGATGATTTTAAATATCATCAGTTTAACAAATCATAAGGTATTATGATAACACATTTTTGGTTTTATGATCCCTTCCCTAAATTTTAAGAATTAATTTATTCATAGAATCAGAGGGAACAATATACTTGACAAGTAGAGTTTCATCATTCAACTAATTCCTACCACAAACTCATCTTTCACTGCAAAAGATAATAGAATTCAAAAATTTTCATTTCATCCTAATCGTATACGGTTCCAAAAATAATGAATTTCTAATTCATTTGTCAAACTATTTTTTAAAAAAATACAGTATACAGTCCAGGACTTCACATATTCTAGTGGTACATGATCCACATATGCCACCATTTGGTTTCAGGTTCAAGTCTTGCACCCTTACCGGACACGATGGGTTATCGCTCGAACTCTGGGATATCCTTTTTATAACGATCCAAAAATAAACTTAAGAAATGATTTAACATTATTAATAGTATCCAAAATCAAAATTAATCCATTTAAAACTTTAAACTTATCAAAAAATCTTTTGTCCAAACTCACAGTCCAAAATTTATAAAGAACGTAACCAAAATGAAGATATTTTTTCCACGTAATAACATATTAATACCTTCATCATGTATTATTTTAAAACATGGTAACATCTTGAATTACCATGAAACATTATTCAGTACATTCATGCTCCATTACTCTTTATAGTATACTAGATATATTCCTTATATCCAAAAATTTTGAATATTCCAACAATGATGGAATAAAAAAACCATTAATTAGTTCCAAGGTAGTTAAGAATATCCAACATAATTTATCCAAATAAACCATATCTTATCCCAAAATCACTAACTCAGTATCAAGATCATATTATGTTTTACCTTTCCTTATACCATGTATTTTCCAAAAATATTAACCTGAAACAATGTCAGTTTACTTGGTACCATACAATCTCAAATCATAAATGAAATAGTACTCCAGTAAAATCCTAATTTATTTCTATAATTCATATAACCATTACATAGTTGATACAACACTCAAATGAAAAAAATACTTTAATAACAACATTATAATACTATGAATTCTTATTCATCTGGGGTAGTATCATAACTTGGTTATTATCCAATAGAATCATTAGGGGCATACACTGATGATTTGGACATGGATTCAAGTAGTGTCCTAACTCTTTTCAAATGAAGAAATGTATAATTGAATTATTTTTCATACACTTGAAATAACTTACTATATGTCCTTTTTCTCCATATTTATAACAAACTCCCATTACCTTGAAGAATTTACCCAGGTGATTCTTTCCATAGTAATCACATATGGGAAAATCCTTTTTTCCCTTCATTACATTATCCATCATTCTCGCTACTATAAATTTCTTCTCATACATCCTTTTAATGTCCTAAGACTCATATAATTAATTACTTATTTTATTAACAGACAATATTATTTATTCACACGATGAGAATCTGTGGGAGATTATTTCCCTATTAAATGTTGTCTTAATACCATTAATGATATGATACTTATTAATCTTTCGATCATACACATTACTGGAATTCTCATTCCTTATAATAGGTAAAATTTCTAAATAATAGCATTAACCGGTTTAGTTTATGAATTTCAATGAAAGATTCTAAACTTGTAAAATACCTAACATAAATCGAAAAGACAATGAATATAATCTATAATCATAAAAGGATTTCTTTGAGTAAGTATTTACTCCTAAATCTTTCATAATTGCCTGTAATGAAAATTTGAATTATCCTAAGCATATCCCCCAGACGTGTCGTAACCAAGACTACTGAAAGGCCCATTGTCATGTA
Source organism: Viscum album (assembly GCA_963277665.1). NCBI lineage: Eukaryota > Viridiplantae > Streptophyta > Magnoliopsida > Santalales > Viscaceae > Viscum > Viscum album. The sequence continues at coordinate 1,021,080,574 of OY728119.1, read as the reverse complement.
CCAGGATACCACTGGTCAAGTCTGAAACTCTTTGTCAAAGGTTTCACTTCTAGTTACATCTGTTCCAGATTCGCCTCTACCATCCTGTATCTAGACATGAATATATTTCTCGGAAAATTCACAATATCTATACATTAAAAAAATTATAGTAAATTCTTCTTTACTAATTCTCAAAGTCTATCTTAGGTTATTTTTCTCTAACCGGAGTTTTTTTTAAATCTATTTTCAAAGGTATGTACTAAACCTCCACTGATACCAACAGTAACACCCTGACCCAGGTTACCCAGATTCAGTGCATTTTTACCTATCATTGGCATGACACAAAGAATCATATCCCAAAAGACCGATACTTTTTATTATTATTGGAAACTAGATTCATAAATAAGCTCAACGTTACATCTTTAAAATAAATACAAAAATAATTTATTCCATTAGAAACATCGAATCCTCCTAGATTATGCCTTCATGTCACTCATATCTGACTTCTTCTTATCTGAGGAAAATGAAATATAAGAATGGGGTGAGCTCAAATGATCAATAAGGGTAATAAATACAATGGAAGATAACATAAGTATTAAGCATGGTGAATAATTAAAAGCACATGAATTTATATATAATAAAGATGAACACTTTATGGCTGGAATATGAGTTAAGTAAATAATTCCATAACAAAACCTAGTCATTGGTATTCTACTATTTGAATAAGCACATGAACCATCATTATTACTTTCCTAATGAGGGAATGTATAATGTCAGACATTCTGAAACATCTTATCATGGCCGGAGACAAGACATCTAAAAATGATATAGACCTTGGCGAAAACAATATATCAAAATCAGGAAATGCCTTTGCCAATTTCGCGTCAAATTGTATCATGAGAACTACTATTTCATCATAGAGCGATAGTGGGTTCCACCTGTCACATACTAAGTCCAATACATTCTTCATATGAAAAGGATGAAATGTAACATAAACATTTGTATTAAAATCAGAATATGAAATTTCAATACTTTAACCCTAAACCATTAATGGTACAAAAATAACACATCCACAGTCAAATATATCACAAAACCATCAATAAAATATGAAATATTTGTATCAATATAAATAAACCTCGATCAAGAATAAGATCCCATAAAGGATATTGACATAGTTAAAAATAATCAGAAAAATGTTTGAGAGAAATGTCCCTTTTTCAGGAAATCATTTAAAAGTCATATAATATTAAAAGGAATACATTTAAAATATAGTTTTGAATAAAAGTGTCACATACCACTTTGAAAAATTTGAAAGGAAATAACATTTTAAAACATTCATGTCCATTCAAATAAATCCTTAAAACCATTTTTAAAACAATGACATTAATGAGAAAAGTTTAGACGAATAGACCATTAAAACATTTAAAATGATGTTTTAGTAAAAAAGTCCCTTAAAAATAATCCCTTTGAAAAATATTTTTGGAAATATGGACATTGAAAATAAATATGTTCTAGTAGATACTTATGTAAAAACAATCTTGGATAATAAAAAGATTGTGAAATTAACCCTAACCTTGTACTTTTCTTTGGTCGAGGGTACGTTAAACACAAGTACAATAGTTAAATAATTGTTATTAAATTATTCGATAACCATATAAGTAAATATGATATTATATATGATCTTTTAATATTGTTTTGTTAGTAATATTTTGGTATTATCATTGTTTCGGGTGTTAACTAATTCATCTTCCTTTATATGTTTTGTTACATAAGACATGTTTGTTATGGATAGGATATATTTGGTAAATATAAATAATTATATTAATTTATTAAACATTATTTTTAATCATGAAATTAAAATTATTTTTGAATGGTTACAATGAGGAAATGAATCTCATCACGTTCGTGGCGACAGAAATCCATACGCACGCATGAGTGAAAATATCAATCTTTTGATGGTAAAATAGTATATATAATTGGATGGTAAATCATATATATATAATCATTTACATTTAATACTTTTTATTTACATTAGTTATACTCATAATTATACCCATCCAAATAATGAAGTGTTTGAATAACAAACTACACCACGACATGGAGACGGTAAGCCGTACAAACACACATATGGTGAATTTTTCTTTTCAAGGATGGATAAAATAATGATTATGGTTGTTCCATATTTATAATAAAATAAAAATATGTACTAGGTAATGGATTTATTAATTTGGTATGTAAACAATAAAGTAAGATGAATTTGAATAAGAAAAGAACTTGAAATAGGGTGGTGGAATTATTACCTCTTCTTCGGGTGTTTTCTTTTTAGTTGATCAAAATGGATCTTTAGGTTGAATTTATGATGAAATTAATGAATCTTGGTCGATGTGAGTAAATTTGGGAGGATATATGGGTAGGGTTTGGAAGAGACAGATGGCTTTGGAGGTGTGATTTTTAGAGAAGGGGAAGTTCCATTTTATAAGAGGGATGAGGGTCACTTTAGGTAAAGATTAAAATATTAATTTATTAACCTATAATATTTGGTTTATAATTGATAAAAAATGAATTTATTTCTAGAATTAGGTGTATATGGGTAAAAATCTATCAACCAATATGTTTTAGACAAGATTAGGTTACCATTTTAACCTTATCTTTTAAATTTAACTCTTAGTTAAATAGATTAACTTCTTCAATATCTTCTTGTATTCTTACACTATATGGTTAATAAACATACTCTAAACATCCATGATAACCTCCAGTGGGTCATAAATGACATAAATAATATTATATACGACATTTTGTGGAAATTTAGATTTTTAGGAATATTATATCAACAAATAATACAGTATTTGATTTAAAAAATAATTTATGTAAATTTTGACACTATTTTGTCTTTGGTTTTTCTGAAAGTCATAAAAACATTATCACTCTGAAATTTTTTTAACTAATCAACCCTAACATGTAATAATAATGTATAAAATTTGTGGATGGGATAAAAAAATCAAATTATATTTATTTTAATATTTATTATATAAACTAATATAATATTTCATTATGAAGGTAATTACGGAATCATCATTATGTCATAAATAAGCATCATTATTTAATCTATAAAAATAATAAATAAAATAACATTATGTTGTAAATATTTTTATCATTATAATAATATTTATATTCTAATTTATCTTATGTATAACCCTATATTAAAAATGGTTTTGTAAATAAACTTTTAATTTAACACTTTTAACTTTTCTTTAAATAAAATAATAATAAATGTAATGATCTAATTCATTGGATCTAATGGATCATATTTTATTCCTAATGTTGTTTTTGGTTGAATAACACTTATCCAACAGACTTAGGACATGTTTTAGGGTAATTATAATATCATTTTTACCCTTAATCACCCTATTTATTTTTAACCGTGTTAGATAAAAGTCAAAAGTTACTATTCAGCAAAAATTATTTTTATCTTATTGAACCACATTTTACTTACTGATGTCAACAACGTGTATTTTATTTTTTGAAATCATGTCATATAAGCAATAAAATTATATTTTATGCTAATTTGAAAATCCTCCTTGAAGGTGGGTAAAAGACGGTAAAAACATCAATAAAAATTTATACATCTAATTTTATTATAATATGACTCTAATGAATTAAATTTAACTTATATAGTTATTATAAAACTATTTTTATTTAATATAAATTGAAATAAAATGAATTATCATTAACATTAAAATATTGTTTTAAACAATTAGACAATGTTTATCACTATTCATAAAAAATTGAATATTTTGAGAAAAACACAAAAATTCACCCTAAGATAGGTTTGATATTACAAATTCAAAAATGAATTCTATTTTAAAATATTCATAACATATAAATTTCATTAATTAATTTAAAATTAATCCCCGTTTTAAAAACCAAAAAGTGGGTTTAAAATGAAGTAAAAATTACCAAAATATTTACATGTGTTTTGGTCAAATTTAAATGAAAAATTACTTATAATTATCTAAATTGTATTAAATGATAAAAATATAATATAATTATAAATCCAAACCATTCAATTGAATAATTTATCACTATAAATTATTTCTATTAAAAATTTGTTTTTAATTAAAATTTAGTATTTTTCACTATTTTTCAAAATATGAAAGTTATCAGAAAAACCCCAAAAATTAATTAAAACTAAATTCTTATGTACCGATTATAAAAAAGAAGTTTATTTTGTCATATTTAATATATAAAAGTGTCTATTGTTTTATTTAAGAAGGGTTCTCCATTAAATGGTGGTAAAATTACATTTTCTAAAAAATACATTATATGAAAAAAAATTAATTTCTTCTTATATTATGTCTAAGAAACACATAATATGAATTTTAAAATTTATATGGAATATATAAAATTTAGTATTCATATAATACTATTCATAAATGTTTTTGAAAAGATGGTTTGTTAATTTGTGGTGTGCTCGGACTTGGTGTTGCGTGTACTGCATGTTATTGAATTACATTGACGAAATAACGTATTAGGAAATCTTGGGGTGTTACAAATATGATCAAGTGATTAATGAAAGATATTAATAAATTCTAGAAGATTAATTAACCATATATAGAGGTAAAATTGGGGAAAAAACGTGATGTTGAAATAATAAAATAAGAAATAATAACTAATCCTAAAAGAGAAGAAGATAGTTGACACTACCTATGTCAAATCGAAAACACCATCTATTTACATAATGGAAGAACTTATTAAACAGAAATAGAATAAGGAAAATAATCCTAAACCCTTTAGTGTTAACAAATAATATTCACAATGTTTTATGGATGTTAGATGAATTTATAAAAAATAATTCTTAAAAATAATTTCCTCATATTAAATGTTAGTTGTGAGGATTTCATAACCACAACAGGTACAACAATGAAGAGTGAAGGAGATATCTGAATGGGGAACAATAATTCAGTATAAAAATCAGAGTAAATTGTCATCATTAATCATATAGATTTATTAATTTATCTTTCTATTTTTTTAACATTGGGCATAATGCATTGGACTATAAGAAATATTGAAATTGAAACAATGGCTATAAATCACAAAGAGAAATGAATATAAGAATACTAATAAAACAAAAACTAAATTATATGTAATACCTGTTATAATAAGATGATGACTATGATTTCACTACACACATTGAGGTTATTTTTTTAGGCCATTATATGTCTCAAGATAACAATAATTATATTGGAGGTAATGAATCAAGATTGACAAGGATAATATGGAAGAAATTACTCTAATGGTAATAAAGACTAAGGGAAAATATATTATTGATAGTGCATTTTCATTACAAATTATAGGAAATTAAAATTATTTAAAAAATTTGATATTAATAATTTATGTAATCACTAATTTTAGAAATCATGGATCTTTGATCATTAAGTTGAATATAAATACCCATTACATTGCCGATTATCTAAATATTACAAATGTGCTCCTTGTGTATGAAGAAAACAACCTTATAAGTGTTGTTATTTTTGGACTTGGGTATTGATTATATATATATATATATATATATATATTATGATCTCAATTAAATGAAGAGATGAAAAACAATTTATGCATGGAAGGATATCTAATAGTAATCATTACTGGGTATAAAAACAAAAAAATTAAAAAATCCATGTATTATTTGGGTAAAATAAAATTTGGAATTGAGGTTTATTTCACATACACCAAATATTTACAGGAAAAAATATACATGTTTAATATTTTAGTATAAATACAACGTATGAAGTGACACTGTGAAAAGACATGTCTTACTTTCATATCAGAAAAATGGTTCCAAATTATTATCAGTAAAAGAAGAAAAGGCAATTGAATCATCTTGAACAAGTCTAAACTAAGGTTTTTGGTCTAATAAATATTGATCATATACAGAGAGGGAGATTAATAATAGTTTTTTTTATTATTATATTATCTTGTCCTATTTGATTCATAATAAGGGAAAATGGGAAGTGAATTTCTATATGAAGAGATACTACTAAAGTGTTAATTATGAGAATGGTTAGAAAATCAAAATATTATAAAATAATAATGGAAAAATACACAACCATTGAATTTGAAACTTACCTGAACAATATTTTATTCAAAAATCATATATAAATTGTGAGAAAACATTAAAAAAGTGTGGTTGTGGAACAAAGAAATTGATAGGAAAACAATACAGTAAAAACAACGCAAATTGAGAGTAGTATTTGACATATCTACCAGAATGAAGCTATTCAAGTTGTTGTGTACATTCATAACCATGTAGTGCTTATATTAATAGAATAAAGGATATCCTATGAAATTTGATATGGAGATATTCCTTCACTAAATAATTTCTCAGTATTCTGAATAAAAATCTATATCTAAACAAAATATTAAAATCAGGGAATGTATGGAGACTCTATAGATGAAATAGTATTCCTTGGGTACTCAATTAAGAGTAAGTCCTATAATTGGTTTAAAAATAGTTATATGAAAATTATACAATGAATTTATGTCAAAATCAATTAGTTTAATATTATTAATTACTCTATGAGTATAAATATTGATTTTTTGTTGAATAAGAATAATAAAATGTAAATTGTCGAATTAAAAAAATATGTGGAAGGCTCTCATAATATTCATGTTCTCCAAATGACGATGAATCAAGGGTGGAGTCCAAGGAGGATATCATTTTTTTTAAAAAAAATGGATCTTTAGGGAATAAAGGGATGATAATAAGTTGATTAAGCTAATATTATTGTAGATAGTTCGACACACACACACATAAAAAGATAATATTAAATATGGTGTGTGGGGATCTGGTATAAAAATATTATCCATCAACATTTTAATAGGTAGAAAAATATAAAACATTTGATAAATCCATGAATGAATAATATTATAATATAAATAAAAATGCGAATTAGTATATTCTATAATGAAAAAAATAAAAAAGTGTTAATAACAAGTAGGATCATCAATAAAAAATTTTATAAGAATTTAAATATCATAAAAAAGATTCCTTTGTCTCTAAAAACAAATTAGGGTACCTTTTAATTTGAGAAATAGGTAGGGTGATGGTGTAAAGTACACTTAATAAAAAGTGGGTGGACACAAAGGCAGGTGGTACCGATTTCATGGAGACATGGGTTGTAGTTAAACCATTCCATGATTGGAACGGGATCCCTGTGTACTCGACTATAGAGAAATAGGAGTGATTTAATGAAGGCACCATTGAAAGGATTGAAGGGTGGGATTCATGAATGAAGGATGTTTTGGAATATGGGACTTTGTGAAGTCCAAGGATTTCATGGAGTTTAGAGGTATTATAAAATAATATGTTTTGTGAAATTGGGTTACCCTTCCTTGGAGTAAAGTGTTTTTTCCCATGTTATTGGTTTCATTATGTATAGTTATCTCATGATACACTAAAATCCTCAAATTTATTTCTTCTTATTTAATGGACATTGGCCTTCATGAAGAAATATACACCTTCAGTTTTGTTTCTCAAAACCCCATTGGAGAACATTATTTGAATGATAGATTAATTTGGATTTTATTCTCATATTTCTCTAAATATTCTCTATGTATCATGAATTCATAACATTTATCAAAATATGAAATGTATAATCCCCTAGAAATTTGGATATAGTAGGGTATTTAAGGTCAAAATAGATGCAAGTAATTGGTTTCAAGAAAGATATAGGCTTTCATGAAATAATTAGACCTTCAAAAAATCAAGGGATTCTATGAAAAATAGTTAGGTTGCATTAAGATTACTATTAGCGCTATATGTGAATGGTGACTCCTGTGAATTGGAGATCTATGATCTGATCATACATTGCAAAGAGGTTACAGACAATGATTTATGAGGTAATGGAAATCCATGATCTAAAACTGTTCACAAAGGTCTACACCTTTCTGAATCCAATCCCTTATGATTATTTTTGGCCCATTTTGATTCTAATTCACTTATAACATGTCTGTACTTATTCTATGACTCTACTAAAATTCATATTTCCACACAAACAGATTTCCCCCAAAAATAATTGGATCCCAAAGGGAAATGAGTGTTTATCTTTGATGGAAACCTGCAAAAATTGGTTATTATAACTCCCTAAACATGAAACCTAGTATATAGATATTCCTATAAATAGGGGTTGGGTTCAATATGGGACTAAATTCGTTTCATCAATGATAGGCCAATGGTCTATTTTTTTGAACACCAAGCCGTTTGTGAGAGTTTAGTGATTTTAATCCTCACTTATCATGAAACTCAAATATTCTGTGAATTGTTGTTTCGAGAATAGACTTCTGTAAATAAGCTTCCACAAATAGGCATAGGTGAACATAAAATCATTGAGTGAAACATTGAGAATATTCCTCCCCATAAAAAATTCTAAAAACATTTAATGTATTGGTCAATGTTCATAGAGGGTGTTGGAGTATTGGTTAATCAAATAAGGGACATGGTTGGAAACAACATGATTTGGGATAACTTTTGGACTATGTCAAGTCACGAAAGGTTCACAAAATTATTACAGAGGATTAATAGGAATAATGATTGTGAATGAGAATTCAATTGTATGGTTTCAGACTAAGGGATGATGTGTTGATCCCCACTGTCAAAAGAGCTGATCTTTCCTACTAGTTTAGGAGCACATATGGAATACACTAGTGGAACTACACTATCGGTGGTGACATCATAATGGACCATGCATATCTTATTGGGAAAACCTTATTAAACCATGTGGTCATTGATAATGGGGAGGCATTGGATGTAGAGGCATATCCCCTTAGTATAAAATGATTCTCAATGTGGTCCTAGGTAACCCTCTCAAGGGGCTGATAGAAGGATTAGATATATGTTTGGGTAGTAATTTCCTAGAGGAATTTGAATTTTTGTATTGATAATGTAAGTATTTCCAATAGTTTGAGGTGGTGTTGAAGTGTGTTGGGATTTATGTGGTGGCACAGTTATTATATTTCCATTCATAATGCCACCTGGACATCATGCTCGAGTTTTTGAGAAAGTGGTAACCAGGGGAAACAAATTTTATCTACACCATGGGAAGGATAGAATTAGATTATGGGATATTTACAAGATTACTATTATCATAATCCAAGGAGCCATAAAAGTTTAATTCCAACAATACGAGAGTTTCTGGGAGGACCAGGAGTTGTTGTTATCCATAGAAATGGGTTTTCTACACTAGGTACAAGGGACAAGAGAGCATTTATCGAAAATTAAGGAAATCATGTTCAAGAAGTTTTTAATGCATTTTTTAACAAACTAGTCAATAAGCTACTAGGTAGGCCACACCAATTCTTTATTGAGGTCAACTGAGGGAACAATCACTCATACTATATGAATTTTGATGAAATCAAGTAGAAATAGCAGTGCTATAATGTGAATAATATGGGTCCTATTGTAAGAAAAATTGACTTTATTCATACATAGATATGTGGGTGGACGATACCTATGTGGGATGTACATAGGCGGGAAAAAATGATCCCTTTCATAAGGGAAGAAATGTGAGTGATGTGGTAGAGCGTCAACCTAGAAGAAATTATATTGAAATATTTGTACAACGTATTATGCCACATCATCTTGGGGTGAATTCCCTTTGTGTGTGTGGGACTATCCATTTCCATTAGGATCGGGTTTCTACACACATGAGAGATGCAATTATCTAAACCTAATCCCCCTTCCCTATACAAACATCAGGTGGTCGATCCTAAACATTTATGGGAGTCAACCTCTCATAGAGATCTCAGTTGATTTGATGTAAGGGATTTGAAAAAAATGATAACTTAATCTTCAACCTATTCCCCTTTCCTAATGGGATATTAGCTGAAGATGATATGAGGAACATAGAACTGTTGTCGTACATTATAGCCATTCAAGGTGGGGGTACTAGTAGAGAGATTGGATGTTAAGGGGATATTCAATCTGCACACCCCACATCAATTCATGATGCATTTCGATTTTCTCCAATGGTTGAATTTGTTGGTTTTCATGGGATAACATAGTGAAGTCTAACTATATATCCATCAATAGGTTTGGCTCTTGTTGACACTACAATATGGGATGGGCCAAAATGAACGTTCACCACCCACTACCACTTGTGTGGTCACCCATGATTATTAAATGATGCAGGAGAATATATATATTTGGGACATTTTAAGGATTATAAATACCAAGGTAGATGAATAAGGTTCCCCACAATTATGGGGTCGAGGAAGAGTGGTATGTTGTGCCCATATTGGATGAATGTTCGGCCCAATGGTTAAAGAAACAACCATAGAGATGAAAATTCAATGATCTAAATAGATGGAAACCATACAAGGTGGAGGATAATTAGAAAATATTGAAACTCTTAATTAATAGGTTGTAGGAGGACGGTGGACCCTCTAGGGCAGTCTCAAGGGAATAAGTTCAATGTCTGAATAAGTGATTGCACTACCCAGCTATTCCCAGTGATGTTGTCTTTCCCAATGCATGGGATATTTGGGGGATCCATAATAATATCACAACTATTTATGGGATATAATATTGAATTCATGATTGGGTAATATTGGACAACTGGATGGGTCACTTAAGGGCATGTTTCCATGTTTCCTGCAGCAATGTGATGACATATATGGTATATCTGGTGGATCGAATATGCCCTAACATGAATACTACTCCCTTGACTAAGAGGATAAAGGTGTTATTGGGAATTACCTCTTACCAAGATATATTATTTGGTTATATGTCTACAGGAAAGCCACTGCATGGGGGTCATAGGATGAGTAATGGGTATGTTATTCCTTTTAGGACACTCTCAGGGATAGTGTTCCTATAGTTGATTAGGTAAATAATATGATATTGTGATCCTTATATATAACCCATTCATTTGAATTGATACATAATATATTTTTTTGTTTGTCTATTAATCAATGAACATGGAGTATGGGAAGTTGTGTTTCACCTATAATAGAGAGTGAGGGTGCCTAAACCCCTAAGGGGGAGAGTGTGGGGCCCCTCCCTAGTGTTATAACCACAGGAAGAAACAAATGGCCAATGTTGAACAAGAAACAGAGAAGACAACCACTGCACTGCTAATAGGGAGACTTCATGTGAACCCTTTTAATAATTTTGAAGGGTTGTACCACTCTTATATGTCCCTTCCACTTTTTGACTATTCCTTCATGTTTTTACATTTATAAATTTCACCTAGCTAATATTTTACATTAAATGATAGTTTGAACTATTTTTAGATCTCATCCTGCAGTGGAAATTCTTGTTCATTAGTTAGTAGTATAGGATATGGATATGGATTCGATGAAGGTGGTTGAGGAGGCTTTGGTGAATTAGCCTCATTTAAAATTCCATAATAGGGTAATGTTGGAGATAAATCCTCTATAGTGGAGGTAAACATAATGCTAGAAACCAAGGTAATTGGGGACTCAATGACATCTATAGTGATCCTATAAGTGCTGTCAGCAATGGATTCTAGATATGATTCCTCAGTGTGGGTGGTAGAGATATCTCCATTGATAGAGGTGTTTGTGGAGGCTATGGTAGATGTTCCTACCTTATATGCACCACATGAGGTAATTGGGGATCCCTCTACAGCTGAGTGGTTTAAAGAGTATGTTTTCCCCCATACCTAAGGATTGTACCACCTAAAGACATTCCTATATATAATTTTTCCACTGATGTTTTGGTGTTCCTCCCATCATATGATTCTGCACCACCAGAGGATTTCAGGGACTCTGACTAAGAAATTTATGAGGATAACTAAGTATTATTAAACAATACCAGTAAGAGAATATTTAATTTCATCACCCCCTCCACAAGTTGATCTTAAAAATATTGTTGGATGTCTATACTACTGTCTAGACATCATGAGGACTTTCACGGTGGATTCAAGTGGCCTCCTTGAACTATATCAGAACATACCCTTTGAATAGGGACATTCTTAGTGGAAGAAACTTGATGTCGCCTATCATAAGATAAAATATGATTGATATAAATATCTCCACGTGGATGAAGTGTTGATTTCTAAAATAGAATGTTAGTTACATGAGCATGCTGTTATCATCACTTCTCAAGTAGATATAATCATCTAATGGAGGTCTCAGTAGGTAATGGTGGAGGAAATGGTAGTGAATGTAACATTTCTAGTGGTTGAGCACCTGTATGAGTGGTAGTGGGTGTGAATGAAGGATGAAGATGTTTATATGGTCTTTGAGGTGGGGGAAGATGATCTAGAAGAGAACTAGTTGAATCTGGAGGGTACTCAACAGATGATGGATGAGTTTGAGTGATCAGTCAATGGGGTCGAACCTTAGAAAAATTAGTATAATATTGAAATAAATTAGATGTTCCAACACGAAGATGATCCTTAAAAATATTGTATGAGCTGTTTTAAATTACATTTGTTCTTTAATTTTTTTCTTTTTTGCTACATCTCTTAACATATTAAAATGGTAACCCATAATGAATCCCTTAGCTCATGTGATTCATGACTTGTATGGGAAATGATTGATAAATTGAATAGGCCACATTTAAAATATATTAATAAAAAATGGTCGAAAACTAAGGGTCTAAACTTATTTAATAATAAATATGATTTTAATGGCTAAGAAAGCTATCATTAGACCATGCCATTCTCTAAACAACTGAATTTAGTTGACAATTTTATGTAGTTCATGAGTTGAGTAATTCCATGGGAATTTAATTATTACTCAAACAAAGGGATGATGAAGAGTATAAATTGAGACACAAAATATCTATAACAGAAATGTTTTCTCAGAATGATAGAGGATAACTTCTTACAATGATTGAAACCAAGAAATCATTATCATTCAGATGAGGATTGGGACTAACAAATGAGGTTCAATCTTTTACCATGTTTGAAAGATAGGTCCTATATGGAAAATTCATTAGAATCTATTCAAGGTGCATTCCCAAGATCATAGGTGATCTATTTTTTCTTTGAATAATTATCATCAGTGGGTCCTATTCAGGATATATGAGGATGGGTATCTAAATCTAGGGATACACGAAGTGTGGTGATGATCAGACAGAATGATAAAATGGAGTTAAAAAATCTAATAATTACACAACATGTAATTGAGTACATTTGTTAGGCATATTTATTTATACATAGGTCAAATTCATCTTTCAAGTGGAGCACCAAATTAGATTCAAAGTGAGAGTAAATTAATATGAATGATGTAGATGGTGACTGCCATAGAAAGGGGAAAGGGGCTTGTCACCGAGGACCGAAGATGATTCATAATTTTATATCATGTAATACTAATTATTTAGAAAAAACATATGACATAATAATATGTTGATATATCAAATAGTTTTGTGTCCTGTGATTGGGAATTTTCATCACATATTTGACTGTAAATTAGTTGGGATGTTCATGGAAATGCTTAGTGTCTTTTATCAAGTAAATACAAACTTAGGTGAATAATAGACACCCAACCAAGGTGGTGTGTGGATTGGGGGGTTAGAGTTTAGTGTAATGGGGGTTTTCACTATAGGGACTTGTGAGGAAAAGGGATCTATATATTTTTCTCTAAATTTCTCATGAAATGATGTTTTCAACAAGTACATCATGTTTTTTTCATGTTCCATAGTGGGTTTATGTTAGTTTTGTATGTCTTAATTATTACTCCATAATTTTTTTCCATGTTGTGGGTGTGACCTGAAGGAGGAGTATAACTATTTCTCAGGTTACCATACAAGTTTTAAACACAATAGACATTCTTACCCCTCCAATTGGTAGTTTATGGTCATATAGGTCAGGACAAAACATTAAATATATTTTACAGTCATAATGCTCATAACATGAATCCTAGTATAAGGTAATAAATATTGGACCATGGGGTTGTGTCCCTCAAAGAGTATGTGTGTTGAATAATAGAGAGGTATCTTAATTTTAATGTGGAGTCTAGGATTCCCTGCCACAAAAAACATCCTAGATACATCTGTAAAAAAATTTAAGTTCATAATGCTTGGTCTTGGGAACCTTTTTTAAGGCCATAAAGTTTATACCAATTGAAAATATTTTAATTTCCTAATTCATGGACTATAGGAAATAATTTCCCAGAGGAGTATTCATTTCAAGGAATAGAGTAGAATAAATTATAATTGATGGATAAGAAATCCCTCCACTACATGAGTCATTCCGATTAAGAGTTGCAAAAGTTTCAGAGACATGATGCTTGGAATTGGGATGGTAGTTTAAGGTCATAGAGTTTGGACCGTTCGTTTAATTTTTGCATCTCAAACATTATTGACTAAAAACCCTTACTAACTATTAATACCACATGATTAATTCTCAATGTGAGAATCAAAGAGTGATATAGAGTTTCAATTTTTTTCATAGGAGAACACAAATAAGGGAAAAATTGAATGAAAAATCTCATGAGGGAGATTGTGACATCCAAGACATTCATAGTGAAAAAAGGATGCATGATGATTAGTTAAGAATATTTAACCCAAATTGAAACATAGGTTATACCACCTCATATATTTAGGATGCGGTAACAAATACAGGATCCACCAATGAGTGAGTTTAAAACACAAGACTCTCCATCTGGTATAGAGGATCCATCGATACATGAGACTTGGGAAAAAGGTGAGATATTATGGCTAAGAAAAATTACCATTATGGAACCCATTTATAATTGGAGGATGATTACTGTAACATCCCAAGTAAGTAATGAATAATATATATTTTTATCTCTGTCTATTAATGAATTAGATAGTGTTTTAGAGGCTTAAAATGAAAATAAATCCATTCTTAAGCATGAAATACACTATTATTTTTTAAAGGATTGTTTTTCAGCGTTTTGATGGAAAACCATTTTTAATTCTATATTTTGACAATTTTATAAGTTATTTTTGTCAAAATAAACTTATTCTTTATTATTGGGACATCAAAATTTACTTTGTGTGAATTTTTGGTATTTTTCTAACAATGTTCATTCTTAATGAATAGTGAAAAATACTGTATTTTAAATCAAAATTGCTTTTTAATCTACTTTATTTATATGATTATATTATCTTTTGAATTGGTTTTAAAGTTAAATTAGAATATATTTTTACCATTTAATCCAATGGTGGTCATTAGGATTAATTTAACTTTGTAATTCGGCATAAACTAATGCCAAACTTTTCATAGATATTGTTTAAAAAAACCCGCAATTTGTTTTGACAAAGGGAATTATTTTTAAATAAATTATTGAAATTTCTGTGTTTGGATTTTGGTAAAATGGATTACATATTTGGAATCAGAAGGTCCAAATTATGTAATCAAGAATCTTTTGTTTTTGGAAATTATGAATAGTAATGACGGTAATTATCTTTAATTATCTTGATTAATGAGTAATCAGGTAGATAAGGATAATAAAATTATATCATAATAATATCAAAAGACAACAACATGTTTCCTAAGGCAACTGGTTGTCTCGTGGCCGACCATGGGATGCCTTGTGCCAAATTTGGGGGGCCCCATGGAATCACTTTTGTGAGAAAGTTAATTTTGTTCTTTTTATTTTTAAAGAATGTTAAATGTGACAAAGAATGTATCACCTAAGTAAAATATTTTTAATTTTTTCTACATAAATGATCTTTTAGACTATAAATATTAATTGGAAAGATAAATATATTTCCTACATCATAGTATTTGTTTCATAATTTTTATACTTTAAATAAATTAAATTATTTATGACATCATGATGATGCAGCGATTGCCTCATTAATAAAGGATTTAAATAAAATGAAATTTTAATGTAAAATATATGACCTAAACATGTCCAAAACCTATTGTATGAGTGGATTTAGAACCCTTATCACCTTACCCTCAATTTATATCAATTTGGGACCTTTTGAATCCGAAAATCATTTTGAAATAAAGTAACATTTTTTACTTTCCAAGAGTGCCCCTCTTCTGCTCTTATAAAAGGCCCCCACCTCTACCTCCTTACCCACACTCCCAAAGCCTTTGGCTCGGCCAACCCCTGCCCATTTTGTCTCTCCACATCCCTATATTACTCCATGAAGCCTCACTTTGGGAAGATGCCTTTTCAAGGAAGCCTTTGAGCTCAAACCAAAGGGTGTTAACCAATTTTAAGGTAATGTCTTCACTTGAGTCCTTTTGTTTTATTTTGCTTCTCCAACCCCTAAACTCTTTTTATTCATTTCTTTTGTAACAAATCTAATATCTTCAATATACTAGGATGTTGTTATAATAAGGATTTGAGATACACTTACACACACCTACATCTAATGGTTAATGGACAAACTGTTTCCGTGGATCATGAATTTATGCCTCCCGAAACGATGATTGTTCAATATTCTTTTATCACCTTTAAAGGTGTCCATTAAGATGTCACTGTATTTATATATGATATATAATATGTTTATTTTTTCCTTAAGCTTCTGTATTTTTTATTTTTGGCATACCTTTATGGTTTCCATTATGGGTAAACGCGATATCTTCATTTAAGGAAGTGCGGACTACCACCCCCTCAAAGTGATTTGATTCATTAAATACCATATGTGGGACGTATAAAGCATGGAAATATTATATTATATATGATATTATACTGGAATTATAATATACCTTTATATCATTATGATTCCATTCTATACAATACGAAATAGAAATGGAAGTAGCGTTCATGCATACGTACGGCTTACCGTCTCCATGAACGGTGAATTTCATTTCTTACATCTAAATTATTATGTAATATTATAAATGCATGTATCTACTAGATATATATGATATATGTATCATGATTATAATTCTGGATACAATGGATACATGAACAACTTGTAATTATAAAGGGTTTATTTTTGACTCAAATACCAATGATAGTTAAAACGACCGTTATTAACTTAAATAATTACATAGTGTTCATGACATGAAAATAAGTGATATAAAAGGAATAATGAACTTGAAAAAGGTTATTAAGAAAGTAGAAAATAACTCAAGTTTATTATTCAGACATTAAAGAACGATCGAGTCAAGTCGGACTCGTGGTATGGGACTTCATCTCAATATCCTTTCATTGAGGCATATTTTGTTTTATACACAACCTTCATTTATACGGTGTATAAACCCCTTTGAATTTTACGTTTATCCAAAATGAATCTTTTTTATACGTAGAGTTTTACTAAATGACAAAAGGGAATGTTTTTTTCGTACGTATGCGGCGACATTGACTTCTCTGCCGCCGTGACCATTATTTGAGTTTCGGCTTCCTCTACAACCCTACCATTTTTTTAAAAGAAAAATAAATACCATGTTTTACTTTTCTTTTATTTTGGTATTGAAAATAGTTTTCATAATGTTTTTATATCAATGTGTTTTATTGATATCTTGTGATTGAAAGGTTGAAATGTTATGTTTTCTTTATGCTTGTCTTAAGTGATACGATTATGTTCAGGTTCTTGGGAATTATTATGAAGACGGGTGGTTCCGTGATAAACTATGGGAGGGTGAGCCCGATATAGCTCTCCAATGCATTGGGTAATGTGAAGAAGTGAAACGTTAAGGTTTCTCCGAAGAGATTTAGGGAATATACTGTGATGGGTATTTCAAACGTAACCAAGAGTGTTACTCCCTACGTAAGAATGTTATGAATGCCTCATGTTACCTTTATGTCTTATGAAATCTATGATTTATTCATGATTTGATGAGGTATGTTAAAGTGATTATGTTTTATGGGTATGTACCCATATTTCCTTTCCATATTTTTATATCCCTTACTGATCTTTTTGATGCTCATACCACGTTTTTTAAAATGTTTTTCACAAGTCAAGGGAAAGGTACATGATATGATGATAGTGTCAAGGAAGTGTCAAGAATGAATCCATGTTTTATTTTAAATATGTTTCCATTGATGGGAAAGAAGAAGAATATCTTTATGTAACCACTTTGTTTATATGTGGAATGTAATGCATGTTTTATGATCTAATTATCTAAAAATCTAAACCAGAAAAGATCCTCAATGTGTAATCTTTTAATAACTTAAGATTAAGTAAGGTTTAAGGCTGGGGCCTTATAGTTGGTATTAGAGGTCGGTTTAGATAACTTTAGGAGTTAGATTTCTATTAAATGATTATAAAAAAATATTTTTTTTATGGTCAAATTGATGTGATATAGTATTTGAAGATTACCATGTTGCTTCATCTAATACATGTTTGTTCAGAGTGGGTTTCCACAGAGGAAACATGGAAGTGGTGCTAGGAAGGTATGCAGAAGGAAATAACCTTCCAAATAAGCATCCTGAGATGGTCGGAATTGGAACTGAACAATTTGTTGCAGTAATGGCACAGTTGACTCACGCGATAAATAGTGGTGGTATCCATGAACGAGATCAGCCAGATCAACCGCAGAGGAACATGTCAGTGGTAGAACATTTAATGAGGCAACATCCCCCATCATTGGGAGGATCATCTGACCATGTGCTAGATGAAAGGTGGATTAAAGCACTGGAGAAGATTTTCGATGTCATGGGGTGTTCAGAGAATCAAAGGGTTAGTCTTGCTATTTACCGTTTGGAGGTTGAAGCAGATCAGTGGTGTTCGATGGTTAAAAATATCAGGAATTCTAATGAGATTGATGCTCTCGACTGGGATGAATTCAATGGTATGTTTCTTGAAAAGTATTTTTCTAAGGCTGTTCGACTTAGGATGGAAAAACAATTCATGGAATTGAGGTAAGAGGAAGACTCAGTGGCTACCTATGAAGAAATGTTCACTCGATTGACAAGGTATGCTCCAAATTTTATCTGATACCTTGATAGTAAAATCAATCGTATTTATTTAGGATTAAAGACAAAATATCGAATGGAATTAGCTTCTCATGAGTTTAAAAGTTATGAAAAGCTTGTTCGATGTGTTGAGAAGGTGGAAATGTAGTTTTCCGATGACCAAGTGTTCTATAACAACCAGCAGAAGAAGAGACCAAGGTGGCAGGAGAAAGGGAAAAATTCTTCAAAAAAGTCTGATGGTAAGAAATCTAAGTTTCCAATTTGTGATAAATGTGGTAAAAGGCATGTTGGGGAATGTCTTCTGAATTCTGGAAAGTGATACTGAAGTGGTAAGATGGGACATAAGGCTCGTGATTGCACTGAAAAAGATCAAGGTGAAGGTAAGACCAAATTTGATTTACAGTTAGTGAAATGTTTTAAGTGCAATGAGATGGGTAACTATGCAAACGAGTTTCCGACAAAGAGCTTGAGTTATGGGAAGCAGTTAGACTACAAGGAGAAAGGGGTGGTGAAATCCTTTGCAACTACTTCAGAATATGTCAGGCCATCAAATGAAGTTGTATCAGGTACATTGTTTGTTTTTTCAGATTTTGCCAGTGTGTTGTTTGATTCGGGGTCGACACATTCTTTCATCTCTGAAGCCTTTTCTAGTAAAATGGGAATACCATCATAAGAAATGACTCCTTAACTTTTGGTAAAAACACCTCGGGGAAATGTTGAGGAAAATGTTTTTTATAAGAACCTTCCTATCCTTATGTGTGGAAAGAACATACTTGCAAAACTTATTGTTCTACCTCTAGTAGAGTTTGATGTTATCCTGGGTATGGATTGACTCTCTATTTACCATGCTAAGATTGACTATAGAGGTAAAGAAGTTTATTTTCAGAAAGAATTTCAGTTTGTGTACAAGAATGAACCCTTACTGTTGATAACTTATCAAGAGGCCAAGAAACTTGTAAAAGATGGAAATGAATGTTACCTTGGACACATTGCTGAAAAAAAAGGGAACTGTTCAGTTTAATGATGTGCTAGTGGTAAATGAGTATTCTGATGTTGTTCCTGATGAGTTTCCTAGAATAATACCACATCTGGAAGTTGATTTTACTGTTGACTTAGTTCCTGATGCTAAGACAATTTCAAAACCCCCTTATTGAATGGCACAAATTGATCTTTTAGATTTGAAGGAGAAATTGCATGATTTATTAGAGAAATGTTTCATTCGACCTAGAACATCACCATGGGGTGCTCTTGTTTTATTTTTTAAAAAGAAAGATGGTTCAATGAGGCTTTTCATTGATTATAGAGCCTTGAATAACATCACTGTTAAGAACAAATATCCTTTGCCTTATATCGATGATTTGTTTGATCAGCTCCAGGGAGCTCATAATTTTTCAAAGATTGACTTGAGATCGGGGTACCATCAGCTGAAGGTAAAGGAAGCAAATGTTCCGAAGACCGTGTTCCGTACACGATATGGCCATTATGAATTTTTAGTAATGCATTTTGGGCTAACCAATGCACCTGCTGTATTCATGTACATAATGAATAGAATTTTCCATGAGTTCTTGGATAAGATTGTGGTGGCTTTCATTGATGATATTTTGGTGTTTTCTAAAAGTAAATAGGAGCATGAAAAACATTTAAGGGTTATCTTGCAAACCTTAAAAGAAAAGAAACTGTATGGAAAATTCAGCAAGTGTGAGTTTTGGTTGCAAAAAATTTCTTTCCATGGTCACATTGTTTCTAAATATGGGATAACTGTTGATCCTACAAAAACAAAAGTTGTAGAAGACTGGCCAAGACCCACAAATGTAACAGATATTCGTAGCTTCCTTGGTTTGGCAGGCTATTACCGAAGGTTTGTTAGAAATTTTTCACGGTTATCTAGTCCAATGGCTAAGCTAACTTGGAAGGGTGTTAAGTTTATCTGGACAAAAGAATGTGATGATTTTTTTCAGGAATTGAAAAGAAGATTGGTGGATGCTCCAGTTTTGGCACTACTTTCTAGGAATGGGGAGTTTGTTATCAACAATTATTCTTCATTAAAAGGAATTTTTTCCGTCCTAATGCAGAATGATCAGGTAATTGCTTATGCTTCACGACAGTTGAAAAATCATGAGGTAAATTACCCTACACATGATTTGGAATTAGATGCTATTGTTTTCTCTTTAAAAATTTGGAGGTATCATTTGTATGGAGTAAAGTGTGAAATATATAATGATCACAAAAGTTTAATGTATATATTCACTCAGAAAGAGTTAAACATGAGACATAGGAGATGGCTGAAATTAATCAAGGATTATGATTGTACAATTCATTACCATCCGGGAAAAGCAAATAAAGTTGTTGATGCTTTGAGTCGAAAAAGTAATGCATCATTAACAATGTTGCATTTGGAACGTGATACTTTGGTTAAGGATTTGATGATCTTTGGCATAGAAGTTGTTGGTGCATGGAGTTCTTCTGTTTTGTTTCAGGTATCAGTGAGATCATCTCTATTAGACAGAATCAAGCAAGCACAGAAGCAAGACAGTGAGTTGCAGAAAAAGGTATAGTTGGTTCAGAAGGGTAAGTTGCCTAAATTCAACATTGATAATGATTGCGTTTTGAGATTTTGGAAGAGATTATTTGTGCCTTGTGATTCACAGTTGAAGAGAGAGTTGTTATGTGAAACTCATAGTTCTCTATTTTCAGTTCATCCTGGCAGTACTAAGATGTACAGAGATCTGCGGGAGTATTACTGGTGGGATGGAATGATAAGAGATATTGCTGATTTTACTATGAAGTGTTTGACATGTCAATAGGTTAAAGCAGAGCGGAAGTTACCGAAAGGGATACTTAAGCCTCTACCAGTGCCAGAGTAGAAATGGGAGAATATATCCATGGACTGTGTTGTGGGATTACCGAAGACATCTCGAGGTAATAATGTAATCTGGGTTATTGTTGATCGCTTGAATAAATCTTCTCATTTCCTTCCTATTCGATATACTTTCTCTCTAGATCAACTTTACCATTTTTATCTTAAAGAGATAGTCAGGTTACATGGAGTTCCTGACTCCATTGTATCAGATCATGATCCTAGGTTCACTTCTAACTTTTGGAAAGGCCTTCAGAAATCATTTGATACTGAATTAAATTTTAGTACATCATTTCATCCTCAATCAGATGGGCAGTCAGAACGAAAAATTCAGACCTTGGAGGATATGCTACGACCTTGCTCGATGGATTATCAGGGTAGTTGGGACCAACATCTTTCTTTGGTTGAATTTTCATATAATAACAGTTTTTATTCCAGTATACAGATGGAACCATTTTAGGCATTATATGGGAAGCGGTGTCGAACTCCAGATTTCTGGGATGAAGTGGGTGAAAGGAAGTTGATGGGACCAGAATTGGTAGAAGAGTTGGCAGAAAAAGTTCAGTAGATTCAGAAACACATGAGAACAGCTCAGAGCAGGCAGAAGAGTTATGCGTACAACTGGAGGAAGGATATTTCTTTTGAGGTAGGTGATCATGTTTTTCTCAAAGTCTCACCATGGAAAAGTGTGATGCGATTTGGTACGAAAGGAAAGATGAGTCCAAGGTTCATTGGACCATATAAAATTCTGGAGAGAGTTGGATCAGTTGCATACCGGGTGGCTTTACCTCCGAGCTTATCTCAGGTACGCAATGTTTTTCACGTTTCGATGTTGAGAAAGTATATGCCAGATCCATCTCATGTTTTGAGTCCAGAGGTAGTTCAGCTGGAAGAGAACCTATCTTTTGAGGAACAACCGGTCTAGATTCTTGACCACAGGGAGAAAGTGTTATGAAATAAGGTGATTAATCAGGTAAAGGTTTTGTGGAAAAACCACATGATGGAAGAGACAACATGGGAATCTGAAAATGGAATGAGGGATAAGTACCCCCATTTATTTGATAAGTAAATAAATTGCGGGGACGCAATTTTCTAAAGGGGGGAAGGATGTAACATCCCAAGTAAGTAATGAATAATAGATATTTTTATCTATGTCTATTAATGAATTAGATAGTGTTTTAGAGGCTTAAAATGAAAATAAATCCAATCTTAAGCATGGAATACACTAATATTTTTTAAAGGATTGTTTTACTGCCCTTTGATGGAAAACCATTTTTAAATATATCTTTTGACAATTTTATAAGCTATGTTTGTCAATGTAAACTTATTATTTATGATTGGGACATCCAAATTTACTTTGTGTGAATTTTTGGTATTTTTCGGACAATGTTCATTTTTTTATGAATAGTGAAAAATACTGTATTTTACATCAAAACTGCTTTTTAATCTACATTATTTATATAATTAGATTATCTATTGAAATTGTTTTAAAGTTAAATTAGAATATATTTTTACAATTTAATCCAATGGTGGTCATTAGGAATAATTTCACTTTGGAATTGGGCATAAACTAATGCCAAACTTTTCATAGATATTGTATAAAAAACACGCTATTTATTTTGACAACAGGAATTATTATTAAATCAATTATTGCAATTTCTGTGTTTTTATTTTGGTAAAATTTATTACATATTTGGAATAATAAGGTCCAAATTATGTAATCAAGACTCATTTGTTTTTTAACATTATGAATAGTAACGACGATAATTATCATTAATTATCTTGATTAATGAGGAATCAGGTAGTTAAGGATAATAAAATGATATCATAATAATACAAAAATACCACCACATGTGCCCTAAGGCTACTGGTTGTCTCATGGCCGACCATGGGATGCCTTGTGCCAATCTTGGGGGCCCCATGGAATCACTTTTGTGAGAAAGTGACTTTTTATCTTTTTATTTTTAAAGAATGTTAAATGTGACAAAGAATGTATCACCTAAGTAAAATATTTTTAATTTTGTCTACATAAATGATCATTTAGACTATAAATATTCATTGGAAATCTAAAAAGATTTCCTACATCATAGTATTGTTTTCATAATTTTTAGACATTAAATAAATTAAATTATTTATGACATTATGATGATGCAGTGATTACCTAATTAATAAAGGATTTAAATAAAATGAAACGATAATGTAAAATCTATGACCTACACATGTCCAAAACCTATTGGATGGGTGGATTTAGAACCCTTATCACCTTACACTCGAATTATATCAATGTGGGACCTTTCTAATCCGAAAATCATTTTCAAATAAAGTAACATTTCTTTACTTTCCAAGAGTGCCCCTCTTCTCCTCTTATAAAAGGCCTCCACCTCTACCTCCTTACCCACACTCCCAAAGCCATTGGGTCAGCCAAACCCTGCCCATTTTGTCTCTCCACATCCCTCTATTACTCCGTGAAGCCTCACTTTGGGCAGAAGTCTTTCCAAGGAAGCCTTTGAGCTCAAACCAAGGGGAGTTACCCGATTTTAAGGTAATGCCTTCACTTGACTCCTTTTGTTTTATTTTGCTTCTCCAACCCCCTAAACTCTTTTTATTCATTTATTTTGTAACAACTCCAGTATCTTCAATATACTAGGATGTTTTGATAAGAAGTATTCGAGCTACACTTACACACACCTACATTTAATGGTTAAAGGACATACTGTTTCCGTGGATGGTGAATTTATGCCTCCCGAAACGATGATTGTTCAAAATTCATTTAACACCTTCAAAGATGGCCATTAAGATGTCACTATATTTATATAGGATATATAATATGTTTATGTTTTCCATAAGCATCTGTATTTTTCATTTTGGGCATACCTTTATGGTTTCCATTATGGGTAAACGCGATATCTTCATTTAAGGAAGTGCGTACTACTGCCCCCTCAAAGTGATTTGATTCGTTAAATACCATATCCGGGACATATAAAGAATGGAAATATGATATTATATGTGATATTATACTGGAATTATAATATAAATTTATATCATTTTGATTCGATTCTATAAAATACGAAATTGAAATGAAAGTAGCGTTCATGCGTACGTACGACTTACTGTCTCCATGAACGGTGCATTTCATTTCATACCTCTAAATGATTATGTAATATTATAAATGCATGTATATACTGGATATATATGATATATACATCATGATTATAATTCTGGATATAATGGATACATGGACAACTTGTAATTATAAAGGGTTTATTTTTGACTCATGTACCAATGATCGTTAATATGACCGTTATTAACTTAAATAATTACATAGAGTTCATGACATAGAAATAAGTGATATAAAAGGAATAATGAACTTGAAAAAGGTTCTTAAGAAAGTAGAAATTAACTCAAGTTTATTATTCAGGACATTAAAGAATGATCGAGTCAAGTCAGACCCGAGGTATGGGACTTCGTCTCAATCTCCTTTCATTGAGGCATATTTTGTTTTATACACAACCCTCTTTTATACGATGTATAAACCCCTTTGACTTTTACGTTTATCCAAAAGGAATCTTTTTTATACGTAGCATTTTACTAAACGACAAAAGGGAATGTTTTTGTCGTATGTATGCGGCGACAACGACTTCCCCTCCACTGTGACCATTATTTGAGTTTCGAATTCCTCTACAAGCCCTACATTTTTTTAAAAGAAAAATAAATACCATGTTTTAATTTTCTTTTATTTTGGTATTGAAAATGGTTTTCATAATGTTTTTAAATCAATGTGTTGTATTGATATCTTGTGATTGAAAGGTGGAAATGTTATGTTTCCTTTATGCATGTTTTATGTGATATGATTATGTTGAGGTTCATGGGCATTATTATGATGACGGGTGGTTCCGTGATAAACTAAGGGTGGGTGAGCCCGATAGAGCTCTCCAATGCATTTGGTAACGTGAAGGAGTGAAACGTTAAGGTTTCTCCGAAGATATTTAGGGAATATACTGTGATGGGTATTCCAAACGTAACCAAGAGGGTTACTCCCTATGTAAGAATGTTAGGAATTCCTCATGTTACCTTTATGTCTTCTGATTTCAATGATTTATTCATAATTTTATGAGGTATGTTAATGTGCTTATGTTTTATGGGTAAAGTATGATTTCATTCTTATGTATATATGTACCCATGTTTCTATTCCATTTTTTTATATCCCTTACTGAGCTTTTTATGCTCATCCCAAGTTTTTTTGAAATTTTTTTCACAGGTCAAGGGAAAGGTACATGATATGATGATAGTGTCAAGGAAGTGTCAAGAAAGAATCCATGTTTTATTTTAAATATTTTTCCATTGATGGGAAAGAATAATACTATCTTTATTTAACCACTTTGTTTATATGTGGAATGTAATGCAAGTTTTATGATCTAATTCTCTAAAACTCTAAACCCGAAAATATCCTCAATGTGTAATCTTGTAATAACTCATGATTATGTAAGGTTTAAAGCTGGGCCCTTATAATTACTATCGAAAGCAATTAAATCATGAAGTGAATAAGATTAATTGGGTAATGTATCTGTGGAATATCGTGTTCCCTGGGAGATATTCCACCAAAATATAAAATGTTCTAGGAGAATGTAACGGTATGAAATAATATAGACATTATTGAAGGTGAGAGACCCTGAAATGTGTCAATGGAAGGGCTGGGCTCCAGATGATATATCCTGATGTCACTACATTTTCCAAGATAATTAGAATCAATCCACATGTTATTATGGAATGTGGCATAGTAGGATACCAAAACCAGAGGGGTAACATCCTATCTTGAAAGGATATTGAATGATCAAATTTTATAAGGTATCCTTGTTTTACATGGGTAAGGATAAAATTAATCATCATATGATGAGGTGGTTGGTTTGGTTCATCTCATTTTTGTAACACAAGGAACCTCAGTTTCTATTGGTGTAATGCTACAATTTGACACTGTGAGATGAGGCAATTGATTTGGTTAAGACATATTTAATATATGAGGCATCCAAGTTTCATATAGGTTAAGGTTACAATTTTATGTCATATATTGAGGGTGTTGGTTTGGATCATCACATATTCATCATATGAGGCATCCTGGTTTCAAATGGGGTAAGGATACAATTTTACATCATGTGTGGAAGATATATGTTTGGTTTATGTCATATACATCTTATAAGGAATCCCAATTTCATATGGGTTAAGACTATAGTTTAACCTCATGTGACGTTGTTTTTTTGGTTTGTTATATTTCATATTTACCATATTAGGAATCCTTTTTCATGAAAGTTAAGGCTATAGTTTAAATTTTTTTGTTTAGGATGTTGTTATTTGGCTATTACGTATTGGTCATATGAGTTATCACAATTTCATATGGTGTAAGGATAAAATTTAACTTTTGGTTCTGTGGACAATGTGAGTTTTATTTTGTAGTTTTACAACTCAATATATGGGTTCTATTAGTTTATGGGTCATGAATCTCAGACTGGAAAGGTATATTCTAGCTTATGGTTGTAGAGATTTCACTACAGGGTTTGGGTGACTTATAGAGGCATCTATGACATAAAAGAGTGATAACCCTACATGAAATGAAGGACAAAGGGACCATACACAATAGAAAACTCAACACACCATTCTGAAGTCAATGTCTTTATATTTGGGAGGTAAATTCCATACAATGATTCAATGAATGGGGACAGACCCAGGATATGAGATTTTGTAATTACTACATATACCATTGGAATAGATATCCACCCACTTGTTGTTCTGAAATGTGGACTGAAAGTAGGCTGACACCAGTAGGGGGATACCCTATTTTTCAAGGATACATAATGATCTATCATTTCTGATATGAGGAATTGAAAATTTATACAATGTAAGGCTATAGTTTAACATATTATATTGAGTATGGTAGAGATCCATTCACATTGAGCTATGCATTAATTTTTCTACACAAGTTGGTTCATGAGGGAATATTTGCTAGTAAAGTTGTCAAGGAATATTATTGGGGAATATACCTAATGGGGAGACCCTGAAAGGAATTTTAGGTTGATATATCCTTGGTTAATGTGTGTATTTGTGATGACTTCATGAATGGGCCTAAATAACAAAGGTATAGGTATGAGAATATATCCCCTAGGATTGGGAATCAAGACACATGTAGTTCTTGAATATTATAGGGGAATTTTATTTTTGAAACTCCATAGATGAATAAACTATATGAAGGTGGGATGGATGAAAATGGTTTTTGGTAATAATTATTATAAGAGGAGAATAAACATCATGTTTGTTCAGTTAGTGGCCAAGAGTTGGTAGTTGACATGAAGTAGCTGCCTACAAATTCCTACACCACACAAGGAAATACTATAACTATTCACCATAGTATAATCTTGTAATGTTTGGAAGACTGTAATTTGGAATGAAATTTAAATTAATGATGCATGGATTTGGAGAATTATAGTTTTAAGGGTATTTTTGTGGAATGTATGAGGTAAAACCCTACATTAATATAGGATGGTAATGGCAAACATAACTTATAAATAACATGAAACAAATTTTACATAATTTAAGGTCGTAATTCTTGGACAATACGTGGGGTTAAATGGGAAAATGTTAGAGAATGTAATCCATGCCCCTCCTCATAGAGGGAAGGATTTATGATGAAATGGGGAGTGGTCCTCGTGATAGAAGATATATAATTCAGTACATATACCTAGGGAATGATAATCAATCCACACATTGTTATGGAAAGGGGAATGGTGGAATGGAAACACCGAAGGGGCGATGTCATCATAGGTGAGGACACTAAGGAACCCCACGGTTTCCGTGAAGCATCCCATATTTATGACATGATGTAAGGATATAATTTATCATTATGTTCTGAAGAGATTCACTTTTTTTCATCCAAAACTATTCTTATAAGGTATTATATGTTCATTTAATAAGGTAAGGTTGTAGATTTATATTGTGAACTAAGGGCATTGGGATTTATAGTTCAAATTTTAACAACATGGAATATGGTAGATACTTGTTTAATTTACTGGATCACCAAAAATGGGGGATACAAATAGTTTATGGTCATTAATATTAGACACTAGTTTTTTTTAGTTTAGTGATGTCTATATTTAACCATGACTCGTAGTTAATGGTTGTACAGTTTGGACCAAGACACATATTTTAAGGTTGTAGAGTATGGGAAAAATTCAAAATAGTTTAAATTAATAATTAGCAGACTAGAGGTTTTATGTGATGTAGTTCTTGAAAAACACGACATTAGTGGTAGGTTTGATACACTCTACATTCACTATAATCGAGGATTATGACCCATTTCTATAGAACATAAGGATAACGTAAGGTCCTTCCCCCTTGGGATCCAACATCAATGAAATTGTTTCCTAATATCATCTGCATTCTGAGAGCCAACACCATGTCAACCTAGAGGAAGGAGGGAAGGAGAACCTTCATATTAAACACTCTCACTATCCTAATCTAATTACTTTCCAAGGTATACAATGCATGATGCCTATTTTACATAAAATCTTCAAACTCATCTATACAGACTTATCCCATTCGTTTAGGAATCGTCCGGTCATAAATATAATTTCATAGTGATAGTATCTAAACTAAAATGTGTAATAATTCCTATATTCCTTACAATTGGGTGTATGTGATCTCTTAGGTGGAATTTGGAGTTGTCATCTGATAATCCCATATGGTATTAGGGTTATTATACAAGAAGCATTTTTGTATTATCCCACAATTTCAAAAATATGTATGATATGGTTTTGTTGAGTGCCTCAATATTCTTATGCATGGTATTG
Source organism: Viscum album (assembly GCA_963277665.1). Taxonomy (NCBI): domain Eukaryota; kingdom Viridiplantae; phylum Streptophyta; class Magnoliopsida; order Santalales; family Viscaceae; genus Viscum; species Viscum album. The sequence continues at coordinate 1,021,051,087 of OY728119.1, read as the reverse complement.
AGAATTATGGTTGGAATGGATGTTGGACTTGGTGTATAATTTCATCATCTCATCATCCTAGAATATATTGTCATTTTTTGGAATAAAATTAGGAAATAAAATTAATGGATGATGTTGGAGATCACAGACATGATCACTTACCAAGTTTTGAATATCTTGAGGGGAACCACTTCTTCACATTTGGAAAAGAATATGATGTAGCCAATATGTATATGCACTATTATGTTTCAACTAGAGGGTATGGATATAAAAACGAGAGTAACCATAATGAAAAGTGAAAATAGTAAATGGTTGTGTGGAGAATCTATGGTGATTTATTAAAAATGATAGTGTGGATAGGATACACATGAAACCACTTTTGCAACATGATGCATTTATTAACCATAGTGGGACAAATGTAGAGAAATCAGTGTATTTGTTAGGATAGCTTCATTCCATCATGATGGTAACCACATGATCTTCCATGGACCTCCTATATGACCTATGTTATATAATTTAATTGGATGAAATATACGAAAAATTCATCTAACCCAATCATGTGTAGTGTATTCCCTATGGTAAGCCCACTTTGAGGGGTAAACTGCACAACACACTAGAGTATTAACTCATTATCAGATTGGTCCATTGAGAGAATTACATTATGGTGTTTCTCAACCAAGGGAGTCATAAACATGTGAATTACCATGACAATGGGATAGAGGGATTTGAGGTTCTCATCTTTAATGCATCAATATTCATCTGATTTTCCTATTATTGTTTATCAAATAATGTAGATGGGGGGACGAACATCCAGTGTGACACATGATTGACAAGGATAACATGGATGGGTTCTAGAAGATAAGGATTTGGTATTCTATAACTTTTTTATGAAATCTTCTGATAATTATAAAGATTATGATAAGACAACCTATACAGTATTGATGAATATCAAATTCCGACCAACATTTTTATGCTCAAGGTCATTGATCATACTACTGGTTATTCTCGAGGTGCCACCATCAAAATTATTCTACCAACACATAATAGTATTATCAACAAATATAATAGATTCATTTAGAAAATTGACATCCATGGGCAGTTTATTGGGTGTTAGATATATGACCATGAAGTATTCCAAATCAGGGACATTGATGACCTTCTGCGGGACAAACCTGATGTCGAACTGCTGGAGGATCACCACACAAAGTTCTAGTCACCCCATAAAGATAGTGATATTGAGGATAGAAATTAAAATTTATACTCATGTTTATAGTTTAATCTCATGATTCTTCAAATAAGGTCACAACTTCCACACTAAAAAAAGTATTGTCACACTAAACATCTTGATGAAGGAGTATCTGGTCTCCTTGTCATGGATTATGCAGTTGAGATAGTAATTTTTTTCCCTACTGTATTTATTTATATGAGTGATAAGAGAACCAATGAACCATTCCAGATTGGCTATATAGAGGAATACATAATTTTCTATGATGGGTGGCATCCAAATCAGAGGCTTCAGTAGTTATTTCATGATATCCTCAAAGTTAGTCTGGTACTCCTCATCTCACTGGGAAACAATATCATTCTTTATGATCCTTAATAATTCATAACACTATCCATAAAGAGTTTCAATTAATTTGTGTATATAGGATAAGTGGCCTTCATGGCCCCATAACTCCTATATATTTCGCATGGGATTAATATAACTAAAAGCCTTGATTTTCCCATAGTCAATATCAATTTCTTTATATATTTTGATAAACTGATATATTTACCAAAGGTGACCCAAACATGAAAATTAGGGGGTTGATCATCATGTTATGGGAGTAGAAGAAGCTAAACACTTTTTCAAGATCCTCGAGACATTCTTATTACTGGTTTTATTTTGACCACCCAATCATTGATGTAGCATTCCATGAACATACAAAGGGTTTGATTGAGGATTTTGTGAATAGATTGAGGGTAATTGGCAATATTATTTTTTCTATCTAAAAGGAGTCACCTAATAGAATAAATTCACATAGGGGTTCCCTAAAGGTGTTGGAATCCCCCTCCTTAGGGTCCATCTAAATGTGATTATACAAATAATATTTATCCATGAAATGGAGGGTATAAATTCCAACTATTGCATCAATAAATAACTTTTTTCAGTAGATGGTGGACATTATCTTTTGGATAAGGGTGGTTGAGGCCTTGTAATTTGGCATAGAATGTAATATTCTCATTCTTCTTCATAATTGGGAAAATATTGACTATCCACACGGGGAACTATAATTCCCCAATAAAATTAGATTTAATAAGCCTTTTAACATCATCCTTGACCATATTACCATGAGAGAGGTGATGTTTATGGGAGGATATTTGAAGGAAAAATGATATACTGGGATCGATGTAAAAGAATGATAGTGTAAGGGTCTATCCCTGACATATCATCACAAATCTCAGTGAATACATCATGGTAATATCTAAATATGGATACATAATACTTATTATCCTTGGGGAACATGTATATATAGACCAGAATCATCCTTGAGTCATTCTCAGTATCCAGGTTCACCTAGGTTAGCTCATGAAAAGTAGTGAGGACTCCCACTTTAAAAACAAAAGGCCATGATATAAATCCCTTTTGTAATCTATTATAAGAGAACCGTATGGAGGAGTATAATCTTCTAGGATGAATGACCCAAGGATGGAACTAGTTTCTATTCTAATAGATACATAATCCATAAAGAGGGGTTCATATTCTATGTTGATTGTGGTTTCAAAAGCCTATGATAAAATCCCATCTGGTATCTGACTATGAGGTCCAATCTTGAGATAGAATAAATGGTGATGATTCAACCTTCACAATGTTAGACATGCTTTTTTTAACCTATAATAATGTCTTGGACCGGTTTCCAATGTTATAACTTCTTAGTACTTAACAAGAGTAGTGTATTATGGTATCATCCATGTCTGTCCACAGTAGGAGTTCAAGGTAATCTGCAAGTGTTCCTTTTTTAAGAGACAATGAAACACCACCCTTGTTATATAATCATGGGATATACTAGATGGATTGGGAGAATAAATATTCCCTTTAGGTCATCCAACGGAATATTTATATGGGCCAATTGATCATTAGGGGAATTGATATGCTCAACCCCATTTGTATGAACAATTTCTACATCCCTTTTGTAGTACACATCATTTAAATAGAGGGACTCACATAATTCAATGGGGTATTAATATCCTTAGATCACCATTTATTGACCATAAATTGTGTATTTGAATAACTAGTTGTATGAAGAGGGAAAAAATGCATGTAAATTAAATCATTTTCTTCAAGGTAGCACATTATTGGAAATATAATGTGAGACTACAATAAAATTTAGTTCTTGAAATCTAAAAATAGAACAAATTCTTCAATTTTTATTTCTATATGTTTTCTTCTCAATCCTATCATGTCCCTTAATAGTTATGTTATATGGAGTTAGGTTTTATTCTGTAATTCATGAATTATAGAGCACTAGGGTTGGGATGAGGTTCATCCTGGAGCCAATATGCACATGAAATTAACATATTTCTATTCCATTGAAATTCACAATGATATACTAAGTTCATATATTCCCATGAATGGTGATAACCACATATACTCATAAAGAAATTATAAGAACTCAACATTCCTCTTTAATGAACTACTCTGCATAGTTGACCTCAAACAAAGGTACCACATCATTGAACTGAATGGTGATTTTCAATGATTCGATGAGGAACTAATGTATGTATTTTGATATGTATAGATCCTATAGGATTTAAATCCTCATAGTTAAGTCAGTAATATTATTTATCACGACATAATTCAATGTTAAGAGAATATTACTTCATGTAGATAGTCGTTCCTTGGAACAGGAACAACATATGTAATTGGATTAACCACTGAGGTCTGGATTATATAAGTGATCTTCATCTACTGGATAATAGGTCATCTCTGAAAAACTATTGGTGTGTTCTAGTTAGCTAAGACTAGGAGCTGGCTAGACAGGACTTATCACATAATAATTTTGGATAAGTTACATAGTCAACAAATATAGATGGCTATGGGGGAGTACCTAATAGAGTGGATTTGGATAAATGGGCTTCCTGATCTAAGACAAATACTTACTATCTGGTATTATAAGAATAAATATTCTATTTTGAAGCACTAATATGATCATTCTATCTACTATCATGTTGTCTACCTCTAATTTTATGGTATCAGGCAGAGGAACCCTAGGGTTCACATGGGGTTCCTCACTGTGAATATTTGTGAAGTGATCAACTTGTTTGACATAAATCCTAGAGGTATTTTTTTTTCATCTCATTAGTATAATAGTATAGGGACATAAAACATGTAGGTGATTCTATCAATTTGGATGTTATGAAGACATGAAGGGTGAAAGCAAGTTTCAGCACCCGTAAAGGACTCTGATTTACCTTGAGTCACCAATGCCTAATCTTCTGAGACATAGACGGTTACAATGTAGATGAGTAGGTAGTGGTTGAAGGAGGCACTCCAACCATTTGAGTTTCTTGATTCCTCAAGAATGAATGTATAGTAACATGGTCTTGGGAGACTATGTTACAAACCAACAATTCACCATACAACACTGTCTCGTGGCTGGGAAACTATTTCCAACCACAAGTGTATTTTCTATCATTATTAGGTTTTGTAGAGATATGCTTCACTAATGATTTAATTCTGTCAAATTTGACCAATACATTATCCACTTAGTCTTAAATATAGTATTTGAAAAATAATTATTATTTTTTGGTGTGTCTATGGAACCTGTGATGTGGGAATTGTTTGGTATAACCAGTGAATCCATCCTTCCAAGGCCTATTTATTTATAAAAACATTATGATACAATTTTTTAGGGTGAAGGTAAAATATAATAAGACCTAAAAATCCAAAAATTAATTGATCATATTTCTTAATTCTCTGAAGGTAATCCTAGTGTCCTCTCTTTGATGGGTGTTTATGGCCATATTCTCTCATTGATATAGTTGTTCTTGGCGAGGATTTCCTTGGTGGGGTAGTACTAGGAGAGTCTATGCCTAGTGAGGCTCATCTAGTAGTGGGGCACATAGGTGTACCAGATTGAGAACCACTAAATTTATAACAACTACAATCTATTCCTTCATGGTACATCCTACAAGAGATAGAATTAGAAGTAGGTTCACTATTCTTTAGTCCACTATAAGGCTTCTTCCAAATGAAGATTCTTTTCTGAGAACGTTCAAAATACCCCATGTAGTTTAGGGATTTGACGGTAGGGACCATCTCATTTAACACATTCTCCATGAACATTGTATGTAGCAATTATATAGAAAATGGAATTCCATGTGAATACATGAGTCCCTTATATAAGGTTATGAATTCAGAAACTCACTCATTGAGCATCTAATTTAATATTATCTGGTCATTGATGCTCATATTTTATTTAGTGGAGCTAAACTAGCTGTGGAAATTTCTATAATGATTTTATAAACCATCAATAGACACTGTGGGGAACTTAATATATCAGAAAAAAGGTCCTTCTAAATTATATATGGATAATTGGATATTGGAATCCACATGGTAATTGAGAGTCAACAACATTGGACATCAACTTGGGGAGAAGTGGGATTGATGGTATATGGGGTTTCCTATTCCAACAAACTTGGTGGATCCAAGATTAAAATTCTCTATGGTTACTTGAACATGAACAACCAAAGATGGTTATGGTTTCCTATCAGAAACAATTTTCAAATTTCATTCTTCTTGAGCTTTGAGATCATCTTTTACAGTATCTATCCCATAATATTAGTGAGGTTTTATGACCACCAATGCATTTCCCAACTCAAACACTCATGTATAAGAAAGGTCATGATCATGAGGTGGGTAATCAATTTTCTCATGTGGGGTTGGATACTCAGAATTATCCATTTTCCATTGTCTATGACCACTTCCATTTATGGTTGTATGGGGACTCGAAGTTCAAATTTTGGTATCTAACTATGGATGAATGGGTGCCCCACTAGATGAGAGATGAGGTCCATTTTGACACTTTTAGGGTATCGGTGCTATTAAATAATGATCATAGTGGTGATCCTATTATAAAACTAGACCTCATAGAGAAATGAAAAAATCATAGGGATTGACTATTATTTTGGTGAACCCATTTAGGGTTATGTAGGATTAGTATGTCAATTGAATTTTTCATTGTACCTAAGGGAAGTTAATAACTTCTCATTGGGGGTCTCATGAGACCCATTGGTTGACTCAACTAACTAGTGTGGATGCCTATTACGAAATCTATTTGGTACTACATCGCTCCATGAGGTGGGTTTTCCCTATCATGAACAACATTAATGGCCATATTACTATAATAATCTAATTTGTCTAGTTTTACCACATTTTGCATGGTGGTATTCATAGGATAACCCGTATTGTCAGTGGACAGGCCAGATTGAAAATCATGTCTCTAACATAGGATAGTGCTGATGTGGAGGGTGGTATACTGCCCCCAACCTATGATCTTCATATATAGATATGGCTATTCTCTAATATAGTGAAGCATAATATAATTATTATAACATATTTATTAGATATTCTTGTGGTATTCATATGAATCTGAACGCAGGGCTACCAAGAGTTTTGTGATCTAGAACCTCTCATAAACAGTTGGTGAATGCATAGATATGATCTTGGATTCCTAGTTAATATGGATGATGGTCCCAAAGGTGGTGTAATGTATCCTAGATAATTGTTTAAAAAAACTACTTTGTCCTTTTCGAGGGAATTCAAAATGAAAACATCTAGATATTTTGGTGGCCAGAACACTACTAATAGCTAGTAGGAAGCAATAAGATCCCTTAGGTCCTCTTTCTCCAGGGACATATCGTCTTCTTCATCAGCCTAAGAACCAATTAGAATAGGCCTATATAAAGGTGGTATCACTCTTGTAGTCCAATTTTTCTACTGATATACCAAAATAGGGGGAACCGTGTTGGTCAAATATCTCTTACATGATGGGATGTCTCTCGGTGGAAGATCGAGCTTAAAAATCATGTCCATGTAAGATGGGGTGTTTAAAACTTCCTCATGTGAGAGATAGACAACTACCCTTTCAGACGTATCATAGTTCTCACCAACATCTAAAGGAACCATCCTGGACTATGAGATATCTCTAACTTTGTGTGTGGACATATAGAGGGGGGAAACAGATTGTAACATGTATGGTTTCACTGTGAGTCCTTGTATATAGTCTAGAACATCCTCCTTCTCAAAGAATTAGTGGAGGGATATGGTTTGCATAGGTAATTTGGATTTCAGGATCATAATCATCAATTGATGGTCTTATTCAATAGAATATGGTATTTGGGGTTAATGTTGACTCATTGATTTATCCATCTCATTTGAGTATGAGAGGTCAATGATGACCTGACACATCCTATTGTTCTGCCTCTGATAGTGAAGGGCATCTCCAAGACAGGATCACTGAGAGTGTCTGGGGTTTTCCCCATGTGTTTTGTGACTAAAACCATGATCACCACCTCACAATGAGTCTTTTTCCACCTTACCTTATATGGTTATTTAGATAAAATTAATTATTTTTCATAGGGAGTACATCCATGCTTGTTTTTAGTGGTGTGGTGGGGACCTATGCATTGGTTTTCGGTGGTGTGGGGATGAAATTCCCATTGGATTTTTGTCATATGGGGAAGAACCCCTCACTAGATTTCATCATCATGAGATGGCCTGTAATAGCTCATGGTGCCACTAGAAACTGAGAGAGTCAACCCAGCCATCTAGTGTTGTTGTTGGGGTCTCTATCCTATTGGAGAAAATATTAATCTCCATTCACCTATTAATGGGATGTGATGGTATATGATGGTAGTCGAAAGAAACACTGGAGCTGAAAAAGATGAAAATTGTTTGGAAATGATCTGGGACTACCCCTGGTGTTAGTGTTGGGTGTTTGAGGAAGGGGATGGATGGGAGTGGAAGGATCCAACCAGATCATTGGTATATGAAACAAGTTGGTGTTGGTGATGGCATGGCATATTTGGAGCCCTCCCAACTAGATCCTGATAACTGTTTGTTGCGTGAATTTTAAAAAAATCTCCAACTACATTCAAATAGGGGAGTGATCTACCAAACTGCTTTATGGAAATGATCATATATCAGTATTTTATTGGAATGATGGTGGTTTCCCCTTTTCGGCCCTCGGGGGAGGTTCTATCGATGAGGAAAATTTTTTTTGAGGTCTTTGTGAGCCATACTCAAATTGTAAATGTCCCCTTACCGCTCCTACCAATGTGGAATATCATCAATAACCCTCTTATGAATGAGATCAGTGGGTGATATGGGGTGTGTGGTCCTAGATTGTGAAGGTAGTATTGTTTTCATGGGAAGAGTATAGTCAAGCAGGATTTCCACAACAACGTTTCCCCTATCTTTGTACATATTTGTGATAGGTATCTAATTTACTATAATTCTAGTCTTTTAAGAAATATGGATTCAACTATTATTAAAGGTATAGTGCAAGAGGTCCCCATTTTCCCAACATCTACCATTCTTCCACAAAAATAAGAGAAGTCTCTGATGACAATATTGGATATAGAGGATGATCAACATTTCATCCCCAAGTGATAGGTGAGTTTCTTACCAGCCCTACCACATTTTTAGTGGGACATGTCATTGAATATATAGAACTGCTGATAAGAAAATATGATGATGAACCAAGGGAACTAGTCTACATAGTTTCATAGAATAGATTCATGATTGGGTCACCATTTTTGAGGAGGCACAATTTTAGTAATGTCTGGACCCGATGATTACCAAATATGATGGTTTTGAACTTCACTAATCTAATCTTTTTTAGAGTATAATAGTTTCATGTCGAGTTCACTATTTTTTATAATGCTTTCCCCTAGGGATATAATGTTTCATGTACTTACTATATCCTCACATCATGAATTTCAAATGGTGGGTGAATTCCATCGAATCAATCAGTGATTCCAACACCATAATCAAAATGGAAAGATGGAATTTTAATTATCACATATATTGTTTAATACATGGTGATCATATACTAGGCCACGTATATATAATATATTTAATTCATGTTTTTTAAAAGTGTTCCCTATGACATATCGAGGTGGATCTATTTAATTAAACAACTTATATCTTGATAGGGAAGTGAGCTTTTGTTAGGTGAGGTGGTCTAATTTGGCATTTTTTGAATTACTTGATGTTGGGTAGGTTTGTCACTGTTAAATTATTATTATTTTGGGAGGTCAAATCATGCATGATGAATAATAGAAACATAAACCAATACATTTTATGATGCTCATGAGAAAATTGATGCAAGGAGCATATCTTTCGATGATTTTTACCTAAAGAATCCCATATTTATTATATAAGGTTGCTATTGTAGATCAGTTCACAAGTTTAACATCATGTGGATTTTTGTTGGTCGTATTTTTAAAACTTATGGAGATAGATCATGTATTGGGTCCCCCCAAGGGGGAAGATTTCTCACATTTGTTTGAGAGAGTCATTCCACCCATGGGAAATATTTCACGCATATATTTGATACTGTTTTTTTCCTCAATGGGAAAATTTCAAACATGTATAGTTGAGTGTGTACCCAAAAGGTGAAATTTTTCACACTTGGATGGTGTAGTCTATCCACCCAAGGTGGAGGATTTCACACAAGGTGGTTGAGTTTGACTCCCCATGGAGGGATATTTCACACATGAATAGTAAAGTGTGCCCACCCGAGGGGGATGATTTCAAACATGGATGGTTTTCAAGATTGAATATCATGGAGGATACCTACATAAACTATTGTTAAATATAAATAAAAACATAAATAGTTTTATACCACATTTTACTGTTGTGTGACAGGACTGGTCCAAGAATTTTAATTTTAGGATGTAAGGAAACTCATGTCTACAATGGGAATCATGATGGATTTTATGGTTATTATTACATATAGTTTCATGGTGTGGGGTTTTTCTCCCATGGTGGGGAGTGATGGTGTGGGGATTACACATGAAAGCTTCCATATATTGGAGTTTTGTATCTTGGTAATGTAGAAGGCGTCATTCCATGATGACCATACATGGAAAATTCTGTTTTCATCACACTGGTTTTACATCATGTGTTATGGATGTTTTTTATAGTTTAAGATCATATGAAAATGATTGGAAGATAGGAATTATTGAATCATACAGAAAAGACGTAAATTGGATTTACAAAATGAGGTAACTTTATCAAGGTGATTAGAAGATACTAAAAAGGAACTCTATATCAATATAGGTATAAAATTTCCCTCATTGATGACACCATTAAATATTACATGTCCAATACTGATGTGACTCTCACTGGGGAATGATATAGACACAATTTTTTTGATTGGAAAACAAATGTTCTACAGATCAAGTACATATATTTATGGGTGAAATGAATTAGGGCAAGTCCCCTTTATTGAAACAATTAGGTTAAAGTCACAAGCTACAATTGAAGTAATTTTTGAAGACATAGAGGTAGTAGGTATTAGTTTCACATATATTTTTTTTGAATTTGAACAATTCATAGATCAGAATGGGCCCCTAAAAACTCAACTACTATGAAAGGGGATTGGCTAAAAGTATGAACCATGGAAAGGCTCCTAAGATGGGTTTTAAAGACGAAGGATAGTCTTGAAAATTTGGGGCTTTACAAAATCCAAGCATCACATGAATGTGAGTGGTCTCGTGATAGAATATGTTTCATGAAATAGGTAGAACCTTAGTTACAGTAATGTCATAGTTCACATTGTGTTAGTTTCATGAAGGTTAGTTTTCTCTGGAAACCCCAAGAGCCATAAATGGATTTCTGTTTATGTGAAGGCCATGTAATATCATAAAAGGCATCTCTACCATGGGATGACATTCTCAAAACCCCATGAGATGTAGTTTCATGAATGATGAAAACATTTGCAGGAAAATGTCAAGTTTATCTCCAGAAGATTATAAGTATCATGATTTGATAAATTTTAATAGAAGCTGGAAGGTTGTTTCCCAATGAAAGTTAAACATAAGGGGTATTTATATGTTTAGTAGAGTAAAGGGAATTCATTTACCAAAAAATGGATGTTTTCAAAAGGTATTATTTTCATTGTATATTGACATGTTTTCATAGACCATACTTATAATGGAGGATGTTTCACATGATATCATTACACGATTGGTGACTTCTATGAAATTGAGTTTCGTGGAAAAATCATACTCTATGTAGATGTTACGTTCAATTATCCACATGGATGAGGATATCTGTGAGATACCACCATTCATTAAGTCTTTCACCCTCATGAAACCTATCCCTTAATTTGGTTTTGGGTCATTTTTGCTAGATTCTTCTTTTAACTGACCGAGCCATCTTTAACCTCTCCCAAAAAACACATATTTTACTATAACAAATTAGCTTTAAAAATAAATATAGACATTAAAAAACAAATTTTAATAAAATGTATGCGATTCATCCTTAATGAAATCATATTTTCATGAATAGAAAAATCCATTAAATTAGAGAATTTTTATATAAAAATTATACATTTACCATAGAGAAAGAAAAAATATCTTATAAAAAAGTGGAATGAAACAATTTAAAAAAATTAAAAAAAATATAATCTTTAAAAATATTTTTACAAAATAAAATTTAAATATTTTAAATAAAAAATTATTTATTTTTACGGAAATAATTTATAAAAATTGATAATAGTGATTACATTTGAATAAAATGTATAATAGTAGAAAAATGTTCTTACCTAAAACTAAATTAATTAGTAGAATAAAGAGATCATTTAAAATCCCTAAAAATTATTATAACTTAATGAAAGAAAATTTATTTAACATAAATACCTTAAAACATTGGTAACTTTTAAATCAGAATCCAAAAAATGATAGAAAATTAAATGAAATTTAAAATAACATTAATATAAAAATAATAATGAAAAATATATATCAAATAATCACCATATAAAACATATAAAAAATAATATAATCATAATTAAAAACATGTGTTAATAAAAGAAAAGAGAGTTGAAAACCCCTTACCTTGGATTCTTGATTGTCCATAAATTCGCTAACCTCTTGGGTAATCAATATTATTTTATTATTAATCTAAATAATAAAAAAATTGTTTTGGAAATTTTGGAAACATTGAGTGTAAAGATAGAATAACATGGGATATTAGTGATTTCCTTGTGGAAATGTTGATACGACTTTTAACATTTACTACTATTCCTAAAAAAGATCTTTTAGATGGTGTTTATATCATTTTAATTTTTCAAAATTCAATCCATTTATTTTTCCCACTTTTAACCCCATTATTATATGTAAATATTTACCATTGTAATTATTTTTTTACTATTAATAAAATAAGAGAACTATTACTTATTTTAGGTTTTACTGAAACGATTTTTGTCACCATTTTATTATAATAAATTATATTACTCATAAAACATTATTTACATACTAGAATTCATAACATTTAATTTGTTTTGAGAAAATAATTTTTTAAGATTAAAATGAATTTATTATAATTTATTAGAATGTAATAATAACTATGTGACTATGAAATTGTTTGATTAAATATATAAAAAATTCATTCTATAAAAAATTATTTAAGAGTGTCTCTTTTAATTTTTTAAAATATAAATACGCAAAACAGGTAAAAAGATTCCTTGAAGAATTAGACTGTGTAAAATTTAACGATTTTATCTTAATTACTAATTATTCATTATTAAATTCACTATTTTTTTTATTAAATTGATTATATATATAAATAAAATATTATATATATTTCATACCCTATATAGGTTACATATAAATTTTAAATTAAAACACATAATATATAATAATAACATTAATTCTTTACAAAAAATTTATTTTTAGGTATAAATAATGAAATTAGTATTACATATAGTTTTTTAATTATTCCAATGATTCTTTTATTTTATTTTAACAATTAAAACATTCTTTTTATAAATACCTTCCATTGGAAACAATTATTATTTGTCATAAATTTCACAAAAATTAATAATTCACAATATTTTAGGTTTCTCAACAAAATAATTTTTATAAACGAATTCATATCATTTTATTATATTTAAAAATAAATTATAATATTTTAAATAAAATAATAATATTTAAAATAAATATTTTAAATGCTTAAATAATTGTTACATGATTCTAAGATATAGTTGGGATTATAAACTTCTAGGGTGTTTTCTTTTATAATACCCAATGGATGTATAAATGTTATAATTTTCATATATTGTATATATTATTCACATTATAGCCCTATAAATGTATTCCATTTTAAAATAAAAAATCACACATCTCATTTTGGATTTCACCACATAATTTATACTTTCGCGAGGTTCTTTCTCATTTTATTTTTATTTTCACTAATAATGTTTTTCAGTGATGAAGATGATTGAATGGATTTCATAGTTGTAGTGATATTATTATTTTATATTTATTTTTCCATATTAATTTTGTCACAATTATGGGATGTAATCATCTTTGGAATGTAATAATCCTAGACATGAAGTACTTTTTGTAATATATTTTTTTTTATAATGTTCCATTATGATTGATTAATATATTGTTATTTTGATTAATTCCTTGTATGATTTTATTTATTACCAATTATTATTCATTATATATAATTCAAAATTTAGCTTAACAAAATAAAATGAACACTTAAATATATTATATTATTGGTGTTGTTCCTTATAAATCATGTAAAATTCTAATTTGGGTGCCATTCTAGAATTGTTTTTGGAGTATTACAGCTTGGGTAGTTAGACTAATGCATTTATATCTATCGATAAAAAATAGGTATATTCGCATGAAAAATATTTGATGTATCTTTATGTTAGTAGGTCCTGATGGATCTTGAGTCATTCTTTATAACTAATACACTAGCCTTTACCCATGAATAATTATCTTAGTTGAAATAATATATATTTAAATATATAGAAAAATAATGGAAAAATATATACATAATAAAATTTAATTTTTTTGAAAAGCCTCCATTAATAAACACCTATATGAAACATCTATAAAAACTGCACATAATAATTTTTTATCCTTTATTGAACCCATTGAATAAACTACCTAAAAATAACTCTTTGTCATTATATTAATGATCTATAAATATTATGTAGTTAATAGCAATAATAAAGGAATTATTTCAAACAACACCATATGAATTATTAATTTATTTAAACAACATATCCAAAATAACCGTACGTGTAGGGGGTTTTGTTATTGAATCATATTTTATTATCAAAAAATCATTCTTCTCATTTTATGAAAAAAACTCAAAGAAATTAATTCAATCCAATCATTCTAAATTTCCCATTAAGGATGGTCCAAATATATAAATAATTATTTTACATATTTCCCAAAAAATGGGCCATTTCCAAGATTCATACAATGATAATTTACCTACATAGAATTCAAATCACTAATATACTATAATGGTTACAATTTCCAGTATCATTGTATCAATTATTCCAAAAATTACACCAAATATCTAACTCTTTAGAAAATATTTTATGATAGGGTCAAAAATAAGAAAACATACCTTTAATTATAATAAAAATTTGACCCCTAATCGGTATACCAAAATAGAAAAGGTGGTCCATTTTAAACTTATATTGAAGAGTGACTCTGATTTCTCAATACTTCAAAAGTTCTCTAACAATTTATGAATAAACATTGTAATTCTTTTTAATAATATATGATTTTAATAACATAATGTGTTATCCAGATTAATTCCCCTAATTTCTTTTAGATATTTAATAAGGTCATCTATCTATCCAAAAAAATATTGAAAATATTATTTCAAACACTACCACCCAATTAGCCTCCAAAATATTTCTTAATCACTGAGGTAAATATACTATAACTAAAAAAGTCAAGTTTATTTTGAAAAAAATGTAAACAAATAAAATTATCAAGTATGAATGATTTCATGCTGTAATGAGTCCAATTATCATGAAATAAATAATTCCTTCCATATATTATAAAAAATAACAACTTGGGAGAAAATTAGTTCTATAGAAATCATGGGATCAATGTTTTGATATTTTCTTTAGATATATGTATTAAAATGTAACTAATATCTTTATGTAATTACCTATGGTTCTTTAGAAAACTAATAATATAGATTATTGGATAGACTAACACACTTTAATGAATAATTATACACACTACCATTAATAAAAATACTTTTTAAAAATATGAGGGGAATGTTATGGATTGATTTCTATTTCTTAAAAAATATATTGAACAACTTCATCACTCTTGATCAAAATTTTCACATTATGATTAAACAATAATATTAAATGATGAACCAAATATATATACTTAAATATCATTTTATATGGATAATTACTTATTAAATATTTTCATGGCGTGATATTAACTCAACCATGTTTCAAAAAATCACAAAATTTATTATAAAATTTCAATATAAATTATATTGTAATTGTTTAGTGTCTGTTTCCTCACGGATTTCGGGGATGACCTCCTGGACAGGAGATTCAAACATTCCGATCGGTTTCTAGCGGGTTTGTTCGTAGAACCGGAAAGATCCAATGATTCCACATCCGTTTGGACCTACTTTCCAAAGGCAGGCGCTCATTAGCTTGTGGACTGATGAGGCTTAGGAATTTGCATTGGTCGAGAGGATGTGAGGTCGGACTCATCACACCTTTTTGAGGGGAATTATTGTCTACTCCGGGACTCTCTTTATAGATTTGAGTTATGTTCGTGAATCCTTATTACATTACCAAGTATAAAATGCGCTTTCCTTTAGTTTTAACAATCAATGATTAAATATGAAAGAAATTTAGAGAATCTTTTATATGTATTCGAGGTTCTTCATTAATAGAGAATCATCTATATCTGTTTAGAGATTCTTGGTCAATGGTATCCTTCAAAACATTTATATAAAAGTCTCTTGGTCATTATGATGACCAAGCTGGTTTTAAAGCCACTCATTGGGGCACTTGAAGTTTATCGTCATTCAGAAGGACAGAGATTATTTCAAAGTTGGGATCGAACCCAAAAATGTTCTACCTACATATCCTTTGTTTTGAAAAAGGAATCAGAACCCAAGTAGTTCGAGTAATGGAGTATGATGTTTATGATTGATAGCTCAAAGAAGAATGTGATAATTACTTTTACACTCTAAACTCACGTGAGTCATGCTCGGTGTGAGAAACAAGAGGTATTGGTAAAAATTAGACAATTGTGCCATGAAAGATGCAATCATAAGAATTTGCTTGGGGCTTATGTATGTATGACTTCCCAGATAGATGAAGGTTTAGGATTTACTTTTAGGGAGAAAATCCATGAACATTGTCCATAAAGTTATATGTGCTTCATGGAGATTTGAATACTCTAATCTTGGGGCTTACTCCTAAGGAGGATGCCCAAGTTAGGAGGGGACTTATGATTGGGTTTTACTCCTGAAAAGGAAACCCAAATCAAGGGTAAATTAGGACTGGTTAAGAGAAATTTAAGGGGGCTTGGGGTTTACTCCTGAAAAAGAAAACCCAAGATTATGACTGGGACTTACTCCTAAAAAGGAGGCCCAGGTTAGGGGACTTGGGGCTTACTCCTGAAAAGGAAGCCCAAGATTATGACTGAGTGTTATTCCTGGAAATGAGACCCAGGTTAGGGATTAAGTTTTGGGGCTTACTCTTGAGGAAGATCCCCAAGTTTGGGAACTTTAAGAATTTGGGGCTTACTCCTAAAGAAGGATGCCCAGATTAAAGGATTTATAACTGGGGATTATTCCTAAAAAAAGGAGACCCAAGTTAAGGATTCTCTCATCTTAAAGGATAAGGTTAAATGAATGAACTCTCCATAATTAGTGACATAAGGATATTTAAATCACTAGGTTTTGAGAGATATTCCACAGAATTCCTTTCAGATAAGGAAGTCAAATCAAGAAATAATGCCATAAATGGCTTTAAAGAGTGCCTTGAAGACTGAATCTTGAAAAGGAAAGGTGAAATTGCTTATGAGGGGTAAAATGGGCAAGATGGGCACTCAAAAAGATAGGGGCGCACAAGTCTTGAAAGGCGTGCAAGTCTTCCGTGGGCGCGCATGTGTTGGTCGCGCAGGTATACCTGCGCGACACATGGTGTACTTGCGCGATTTTTCAACCAGCATTGAAATACTTGAGCGACTCTTTTTTAAACCCTTTAGAATCCTCTTGAGGTTCTTCCAAAAAGGGACGCGCAAGTTATATTGACTGAAATAAGTCGGCGCACAAGTGTTTGATAAGTTTCAACACTTAGGCCTTCCTTCTTCTCTTTAGATCTTCCGTTCTAGGTAAGAAATTACCTTAGAAGTGTTCCGGAAGCTTTGAGAAGAGACTTGGGCGTCGGGAGCTTCAATCCGAGTTTTCTAAAAAATATCCTCTTGAATGGGGGGCCCACAGGGTCTATTTATATGCAAAAGAAGACCCCGGGCGGTTACTGGGCGGTTACCACTTAGGTCGTGCAAGTCACTTGCGCGACCAAAGAGCGTCGCGCAAGTGTATTTGCGCGACAGTGAGATAACTTGCGCGGTGCAGTTGTTGTTGATCCTTTGTTCATGCCTTTGTCGATTTTTGATGTTTTCTTCAAAGGTTGAATCACTTTGAGCTCAGATATTCCTCTTTTCCGATCTTTAGATTCTGTGACGAAAGGAGCATCAACAAAAGTCCCCCCTCAGAGTTGGATCCGGAGAGAAATGAGGATTTGACTCTGAGGAAATTGAATCCATCCAATGGAAAAGATGGTGCGTATGTCTTCAGTGCGCAGAAGGCAGCACACAAGTGTGCTGGAACTTGACTTTTATTCAGAGTTCCTTTGTCTTTTGTGGGCAGTTTAAAGTCATGCATGCCGGACATAAAGGGGCTAATGTTTATGTTCGAAATAGCTTTGACCAAAATGGATTAAAATTGATTCAATTCCTTGACAATTTATCTGAAAACATATTACCATACTCAAGTATGAGAGAAAATATGTAAACTATGGCTTAATAATATTTGAATCTTGGGGAATGATATGAAAAAGAGAAAAAAGGCATTAGAAGATGTAGTTTCAATGAATGAAGTTACTATTATTTAACAAAACCCGTTAGGGGGTTGAAATATGCAGGGCCACCTATGGGCATTGGCTGCATGGTCAAATAAATAGCATCTTTCGGCTGACAAGTCTGTTATGTGGACTGTTTATGCAAGGCCACCTATGGGCACGTGCTTCATAGTCAGGCGAAAGAACTCTTAGAAATTTACTTTCTTAGTGCTAAAATCCAATGAAAGTTTATGGAGATTCAAATTTTCTAAAGTATAGAGTTTGTTGTATGGAAATAGGTACTTGAATATGAGGAAGATATTTCCGAACAAGAATATCGAAGAACTGGATGAATATCACTCCTACGAAGGTCTGACCCAAACGTAGGGAAGAAGAATAAACCATAGACTTGAATACTTTCAGATAATCAAAAAGGATATGGGACAAATATGTTAAGGATGGATATTTTTTGCGGATCCCTACATACTGTCGTTTAAGACAAATAAGGACAAAAGATTCATTCTTCCCAAGAATGAAGTTACTATTATTTAACAAAAATCATTAGGGGGTTGAAATATGCAGGGCCACCTAAGGGCATTGGCTGCATGGTCAAATAAATAGCATCTTTCGGCTGACAAGTCTGTTATGTGGACTATTTATGCAAGGCCACCTATGGGCACGTGCTGCATAGTTAGGAAAAATAATTCTCGGAAGTTTTACATTTTGTGACTAGAAGTCATGAAAAGGGTTATGAAGATCTGAAAAACATTTATGGTTAGGATTATAACGCATAAAGATGGGTATTGTCCAATGTATATAGAGATACATAGGTCAATGATAACCATAATCATGTTGTGGCTGGGTCCTGAGTTGAAATTTTGGGCTTCACTACGTATCTCATAAGAATGAGAATCAAGCCATACATAGTTCATGAAATGCAGTTTAACGTCATACAGGACGAAAGTATGAGAAATCATAGTTTAGGGTCATAGAATTTGGACCATAATAATGAATACACAATGTGTGTTTTCATGAGGACTTTTCAGCCAAGGGACTGAAAGTGAAATTTGGGGTTAGGCACAAAAGACTTGGGGCTGGATTCGAGGGATACTTGAACGTTCCTACATATCCCATAAGGATGGGAATCAAGCCCACGTAGTTCTAGAACTACCCTTTGTACAAATTTGGTTCGTACATGTGAAGGGTGAAAGGGGACTTTAGTGCAATGATGGTTTAACCTAAGATAAAAAGTTTAGGAATTACCATGTATGCATATAGTCTTTTGAAAATGAAAACCATGATTGAAAAATCAATGTCAATAATAGTTCTCTCTCAAGTGAGGAAATCAAAGAATATTGTAGTTTATTGTCGTACCGGAGAAAAGTGTTGTATTTTTTAACGTCATATAACAAGAACGAAAGTGAATCAATGTGACAATATTGATTCCAGAGGCGGTTTCACGAATCAACATCATATGAGATGGTGGTGAACCGATGTGAAGTGATTGTTTTTGGGCTTGAACCTTGGGAGGTTGCCTACATACCCAGCCTGGAGGGCAAGGATCAAAGTCTGTGTAGTTCAATTAAAGAATGAATTAATGATCAAGTTGTTCTTGGGGACAATGATTTAATTAAAATGTTGTTGGGACTTACACATGGTTAGCGGCCCATAGGGAGTGTTATGGTTGATGTTCGATCTAAGCTCACGTGAGTCATACTCGGTGTGAGAAATAAGAGGTAATAACAACCTTAACGATGCACAGTTTAATGTCATGTAGGACATAAAAAAAGGGACTATGGAGTTTAAAGTCTTGCAGTTAGGACTATTGGTGCTGCACAGTTTAGTGTCATGTAGCAGGGACAAAATAACAGTTTAATGTCATTTAGGACATATCAAGGACCTTCTGTACAGTTTAGCGTCATGTAGTTAGGACGATGGGGACAATACAGTTTAACGTCATATTGGACGAAAGGGGGATTGTGCAGTTTAATGTTCAGTAAGGACAAAATAACACACCATTTATTTCATGTTGGACGAAAGTGCGAATAGTTTAAGGTCATATTCATGGACCGTGGATGGTGCAGTTTAATGTCATGCTGGACCTTTGATGATTATATAGTTTTAACGTCTTTCCGGACGTGAGGTACTTTTATACAGTTTAGCGTCATGTAGTTAGGACGTCACAGTTTAACGTCTTGCAGGACATAAGGGATTTGCATATAGTTTATGGTCATATACATGGACCAGGGATGATGCAGTTTAAGGTCATGCTGGATGGTTTAGGGAACTTTTTCAAAGTATAATGTTGTGTGGGACGAAGTTGCAGTTTAAAGTCATACTGGACCATTGATGTATAGTTTAATGTCATATAGCAAGGACGAACTGGTGTTGTATAGTTTAAAGTCATGTAGCTAGGACTAAGGTGAACCAATACGAGGATATCAGTTCTGGGGACTTTTTACAGTTTATCGTCATGCTGGACGTTGGAAGTGCCACACAGTTCAATGTCATGTTGCTAGGACACAATATAGTTTAATGTCATCTCGGACAAAATATAGGAACTTCTGTACAGTTTAATGTCATGTTGATAGGACATAATACAGTTTAGTGTCTTGTAGGAAAAACATGAACCAATGTGATTGTTTTGGATCTGGGAATAGTATTTTGTGTTTATACAAAATACTTCTTCAGAAATCGGGCATTAGTTGGAGTCGTGATGTGTTCTCCATCCATTGAGATTAGAGAATACGCTCCATTGGAGTAGACCTTATGTATTGAATAACGTCCTTCCCATTTTGGTTCAAGCTTGGGAGGCTTCTTTCCTGGTATCATTGGTGCTCTGAGAACCAATACCAATTCTCCCTGAATGAATGAATAAAGACGAACTTTTTTGTTAAAAGCTCGTGCTATTCGATTCTGATAGATTTCCAAGTTGTGCAAAGTGCACAATCTTTTCTCATCTAACTGTTCCAATTCATTCAACCGCTTTTGGGACTGCTCGTCTGTAGATAACTGATCAAAAATGGCTATTCTGAGTGAGGGCAATGGAAATTCAATTGGAAATACTGCTTCTATTCCATATACCAATGAATATGGAGTTGACCGCGTTGCATTGCGAGTGGTAGTCCGATAAGCCCATAAAGCATGAAAGAGTTTATCAGGCCATGACCTCTTATCTTTATCCACCATCTTTTGCAGTATATTTGAAAGAGTCTTGTTGAAGGCCTCTATCTGGCCATTAGCCGCTGCATGATATCGAGATGAATGGTTGGACTTAATGTTGTATTCTTGATACAATTTCTTTACCTCAGAAGAACAGAAGTTGGTGCCGTTGCCCGTCAATATGGTATGAGGGACACCAAATCTAGTAATGATGTTAGACTTGATGAAGCTAACAATGCATTTAGAACTGACTTTTTTGAGAGGTATTGCCTCTGCCGATTTGGAAAAGAAATCAGTAGCAGTAAGAATGTACTTAAACTGCTTGGTCGTAGCTGAAGGGTAAGGTCCCACCACATCCATTCCCCATGTGGAAAATGGCCATGAGTATTTAGCTGTATGAAGAAACTATGGAGGTTTATGATTGAAGTTGGCATATACATGGCATGAATGACACTTCTTTGTAAAATTAACACAATCTTGTATCATTGAAGGCCAAAAGTATCCAAGCCTTCGAATTTGATCAGAAAGTCTATGTCCAGACTGGTGGGCACCATAGACTCTTGCATGCACTTCTTTTATGACAGCCATTGTCTCTTCACCATCAATACATCTGAAGAGAACTCCATCAAAACCACGTTTGTAGAGAATTTTCTCGAGGTGGTTTGGTCTATCATAAAGAGTAAAATTGACCACACGTCACCGAATTTGTTCTTTCTCGGCTCTATCAGGTGGAAGTGTTCCATTTTGAAGGTATTCCCTGATAGGTGACATCCATCCTGTAGTATGACCATACGATTCAGGAATGAGACTAATTTCATTAATTTCCTCTGTTCTGACTTGAACATAAGGTGAAATTGAACGACGGTGGGCAATACAGATGGTTGTCTCGTCCCGATTTGGATCTGCTAAAGCTATGGCTATATTAGACAGTGCATCAGCTTAAGCATTTTGTGATCTTGGGACATAAGAAAATGTCGGTTCTGAAGGGAATTCCGACATTAACTCTCTGACATAATCATACAAAGGGATTAATTATTCTTTTCTGATGGCATAATCCCCATTGACTTGTTTGATTACCAGGTCTGAATCACCTTTTACCTTTAAGTGATTCAATTGTGCTTGAAGTGATAATTCCAAGCCTGTAATGAGAGCTTGGTATTCAGCTTCATTATTGGTACCACCTTCCCAAAACAAAAAGGAATATGGTAACACTGCCTTATTTGGATAAATGAGCACAATTCCTAAACCAACTTTGTTAAATTTAGGATTTTCCATTTTCTTCCCTGTTGGACTTCTAGAAGCACCATCAAAATACAATTCCCATGTTTGAGGACTCTCTTGAATAGAGAAAACATCTTCATCAGGGAGTTCGATATCTGAATACGTGTCTTCCACTGAAGGATGTTCAGCCAGGAAATCATCCAGAGCTTGGCCCTTAATTGCCTTTTGAGACACATACTGAATTTCGAACTGCTGTAGAATAACCGCCCACCTTGCCAGACGTCCTGTAAGCATTGGACGACTAAGGATGAATTTGAGCGGATTATTACGAGATACCAATTGGACCTCATGATGTTGCAGGTAGTGTCTCAGTTTTTGAACTGCAAAGATTAATGCTAGGAAGCACTTTTCAATACTTGAAAACCGGGTTTCTGCTTCAAGCATAGTTCTACTGAGATAGTAGAGACTATTTTCATTCCCAGCATCATTTTTTTGAGCGAGAAAGGCACCCAATGATCGCTCTAAATCTATCACATAGAGGATTAGCGGTCTACCCTCAACAGGTGGCATGAGTACTGGTGGACTCAAGAGGTATTTCTTGAGAACATCAAATTCTTCTTGACATTCTTCAGTCCACTGGTAAGTGACTCCTTTCTTCAATAATTTGGTAAAGGGTAAACTTTTGCCTGCCAAATTAGCGATGAAACGCCAAATGTAGGCTAAGTGTCCTTGAAGTCCTCTTAATTCTTTCAAATTATGAGGAGGTGACATACCAAGGATTGATTTGGTCTTCTCAGGATCGACTTCAATACCACGATGGCGTATAACAATGCCGAGGAATTTTCCTGAGGTTACCCCAAAAGCACATTTTAAGGGGTTCATCTTTAAATTATGTTGTCGAAGCTTGTGGAATATGACTTCCAAATCAACCAAATGATTAGAATGTTGTTTAGATTTAACCACCAAATCATCTACATAGCATTCAACAAATTTTCCTAAAATAGGTTTGAAGATACGATGCATGGCGTGTTGATATGTTGCACTTGCATTCTTTAAACCAAAGGGCATCACCCGGTGACAAAACACACCTTGAGGAGCTCTGAAGGCTGTATATTCCTCATCTTCTAGGGCCATTCGGATCTGATTATATCCAGAATATCCATCCATGAATGAATGTACTTCATAGCCAGCCGTCGCATCAATTAAGAGTTCTATAATCGGAACTGGGAAATCATCTTTAGGACAATACCGATTAAGATCTTTGAAATCAATGAAAACCCTAATTTGTCTGTTCTTCTTCTTTACAGGGACAATATTAGCCAACCACTTGGGATATTGAACTTCTCCGACGAAGTTGTCTTTGATCAGCTTATCCACTTCAGCTTCAATTTTGGAAGCATAGGTTGGGTGTGTTCTTCTCGCGGCTTGTTTAAAACCTCGATGTTCTTTTGCTAAACCCAAATAATGAGTAGCAACATCAGAATCAACCCCAGGCATTTCTATATAATTCCTAGAAAAAATATCTTTATTTTTCTTTAGAAAAGAAATATACATCTCTTGCTCTTCAAGGGTCATGGCCGCACTAATTAAAGTGGGGCGTGGATCTTTCTCTGTACCCAGATTTACTTCTCTGAGTTCATCCACAGTGGTAGAGATACCCTCTTCAAATGCTGGAGGAGCATCTCTAAGATCTTCCTCTTCCTCTTCATCATGTGTTATTTCTTCCGTTTCTACTTGCAAAGTAGATGAAAAAACGAAATTCTCATGATCATAAGATATGTCAAAATTTTCACATTTTGAAGAAGAAGCTTCCATTTCCGACCCTATTGATGATAAAGGGTCTTTTTGGGAAATAAAGAGGAGATGATGGATTGAGAATCGACATCATTATTCACCTATGGTGTTGCTATAACTTCTTCTAGCCTGATTAGCGATGTATAGACTTGTTGGACTTCATCACCACTTATGCTTTCATCACTACATGGTAGGTTACCAATTTCTCCCATGTTGTCTGGCTCGATCGCCGTAATTGACATTATGGATCTTTCCATAAGAATATTTTGATTTGGGACTATTTTGTCAATTTGACTGATAGATAATACATAATCTGTACTCATATGAGAAAATGGATTTATTGGAATTTTCTCCAAACCATATGGAGCATTAACTTTGGTAATTTTCTTCATTGTAGATTTTTCTCTTCTCTTCATGTGATAAAATTCCTCCTCAATGTATTGAGACTCACATGTCTTGAACGGGGCCTTATCACCATTCAATGTTCCAACTTGACCATCGAAACAGTATTTGAGACATTGATGGTATGATGAAGGAATAGCTGCATACTGATGTAGCCAGGGTCTTCCAAGAAAGATATTGAAAGCTGAGTCCTGATCAACAGTCATAAAATCCGAATTGGATACAAGATCTCCAAACTGAGTTCTGAGTGTAACTTCTCCCAGTGGTTCTTGTTCATTTTTATCATATCCTTGTAACATCATGGTAGAAGGAGATAAATCAGATTCCGTGAGGCCCAATCGACGAAGTGTACGAATGGGCATGAGGTTGACTCCTGAACCATTGTCAGTGAAAGCTCACCGAACATCTACACCATTGACTTTTCCAGATAAGTACTATGGTTTTATGTGCCCAAGGACAACATCATCTTCATCTTTATCAGTAATAGATATCACTGAATAGCATTCTACCGGATTATTCTCTATGTGATAGATTTCAGCTGCAACAATTTCAGCTTCAAACTCCTGAGGACTTGACAAAGCTTCGATGAGTGCTTCCCGAAGATCTTTTGACAGATTCAAAGAATCCAAAATTGATAACTTGGCTGGTACATGGGCCATGTGTTTCAATATATCATACTTTTGATCTAGAGGTCTGCGTTTCCTAATAGGAATATATGGTTTAGCAGGTACCTTGGAAGCAGATGCTTTGGAAGCTGATGCATCTTGTATTGAAGTTGGTAACATCCTTGGTTTTGGAAGATTAGGCTGATTAGATCCATTTACTTGCTGAGATAAAGAAGATGGTACCTTTAATCGATCTTCCAAAATAACTGTGCCAAAACTGAGTTGGCCATTGGCAGAAGAACTTGCTTGTTCTTTTTGAGCTCGCTAAAGGGCTCTACCATGAGTTTCTGTAGCATATACAGTGCTAGCATGGGTAAAATTAGAGTAGTGGATTTGGAAAGATCCACGTCATCCCCTGTATCCTGAACCTCTATAACCTCCTCAGATTCCCTTATTTGATACAGGGAATTCAGGCTCATCAAGACTGGAATATGGATCTGTTAATTGAATCATATTAACAGAACCAAATAATAACTCTTCATCTGATAAAGACTCTGCCTGGTTAGCCTGTTTAGGCTGTGCCGTTTCGTGGGACGGTGCCCGTGGCTTTGAAGTAGATAGCATGAAATCTGCCAGAGTCATAAACAATTTAGGCTTTGATATATACTCATCTTCTCCTGATTCCTCTTTCTTCTTTGAATTGCGCTGTCCTTTTGAGGATTTGTCTTTTGATGGAGGCTTTACTGAAGCTTTTGTAGGAGACACAATTGGCTTCTTCAATTGTGTTCTCAAAATGGAATGGGTCCGATTGATTGTCTTTCTGACCATCCAATCATCATATTTTTTCGCAGTTTTGCTTTTGAATTCCTGCCACTCGCCTCCTTCCTCTAAATCTGTAGCAGTAATACACGCTACATGAGCTGAATAACCCTTCAATTTGACTTGTCCTAAGTCGACCATCTTTTGCAGGAGGTCTTTAAAGACAAAACACTCCTGGATGGGATGCCCCAACATTTGATGAAAGGGACAATAATTGGGACAGTCTTCATCTCCTTCCTTGTTTGGCCTCTTGGGCACTGGTAATTCAACCAAATTATTTTCCATAGCTGAAATAAAGTAACCAGGAACTTGCTCACTTCAGAAAGAGTATGTTTTACTCTTCATATCCTCAAATTGTTTCCATCGTTGATCATTTTGATCATTTGGACGAAACATCCGTTGTTGTTGGCGTTCAGAAGGTGGATCCCTTCGAGAAGATGAAGGTTTTGAAGTAGAAATAGGTACAGGTGCTTGTTTAAGCATAACTGTAGCAGTTTCCGCTTTACCCATTCTCCTCCCTGGAGCTGATGGAATTATACGAGATTTAACCTTAGCCTGTATAAGGGAATCTACAATCTGTTGAGCGATTGAAGTAAGGTCTCGAAACCCTCCTGTGTATTTCACAGGGATCAATGGCGTGCGTAATTCATCACTCAAATTTGCCACACAGATTGGCAACAATTCCTCCTGAGGGAGTGCTAAACTCAGTGAATACGTTAATCCCTTCCAACGAGCAATGAAATCAGAGACTCTTTCATTCTCCCTTTGCTTTCAGTTTGTAAGATCGAAAAGTGTCGTTTTTCGAAAAGTTGAGCTAAACTAAAGATGTAATTTTTGACAAAGATCCTCCCATCCGATGACTGACCGGGATTGCAAGCTTGTATACCAGAAAAAATCTGGTACTTGCAAGGTTCGTACGAAGCATCTGAGTTTCAATGCTTCTTGCTGCTCTGGAGTTCCCATCATAGGATCACAACAAGACACGTAATGTGTCAAATGTTGTTCGGGGTCGCCTGATCCATTGAAAGCAGGGAAAACAGGGTTTCCAAAACAGGATGGAGGAGAAATTGAATCTACCCATTCAGGGGAAACTTTCTTTTCAGGTTGAACTTGCGCCCGTTTCCCTTCCATAGTTTCTAATCAAGCTATTAATGACTCAATAGTAGTTATTAACTTTTGAGAAACATCAGGTTGAACTTGGTTTTGGGTAGGTGCGATGAATGGAGCTTG
Organism: Viscum album; assembly: GCA_963277665.1. Lineage (NCBI taxonomy): Eukaryota > Viridiplantae > Streptophyta > Magnoliopsida > Santalales > Viscaceae > Viscum > Viscum album. The sequence goes on along the minus strand of OY728119.1, from coordinate 1,021,023,738 downwards.
GACAGACGTGGTGGTTGGTGCTGCAACTGATGGTAGTGCTGCCAACCGTTGTTGCGTTTGACCCGTAGGATTAGACCTCTGAGGGTGTACTGATAAAAGAGTATATTCCTGATCCATCTCAGTAGTTACAACAAATTCCTTCGGCTGTTGGACTTCATCATCCTTAAGAAGAAGACTACTCTGAAGTAGTTCTGCATTAATCCTTCTTAATGCTTTCATTTCTTCCTCCTGTTGTGCAAACCTTTTCTCTAATGAGTGCGATTGACCTCCTTCAGAGGAAGGGTGAGAAGTAACCTGATTCTTTCTTTTCCCCTTATTGGATACTTTTCAGAGAGGGGGGAAGTGGGTTAATTGAAGGAATACTCAGATTTTGGGTAAGCCTTTGATTGCGTGTGCGCACACCTTCTTCATTTAGGTCTGTGTGCGCAACATCTTGAGCGGGAACCTCTTCATCTGATCCCTCTGGTTGAGCCTCATCTGGTGAATCAGCAGCAACGACATCGATGACATTAATGGATGCATATTGCATGGAATCCTTTCTATCTGCATTTCTGTGATATTGTCTTTTTCCATGTACATGATGAGACATGGCATTCCGTTGACTTGATCCCTCAGGAACTTCTTGGAGAACCATCACTTGGAGAGAATCTCCTGATAGCTTGGCTCTTCGTTCCTCTTGAGGCTTATTCCCTAATCGAGAGAATACTGACTTTCTCTGAGGGAGGGATTGAGGATTTGAAAAAGTCCCCAGTCCGGTGGACTGGGGATGTTCCTGCTACTTCCGCTCAACTCCTCGAATCCCATTTGTTGACTCTGAGGGTTGGGTTAGAGAAGTCCCCAGTCTGACAAGCTGGGGTGTCTCTTGACATGCTATGTCTGAGATCTTCTTAAAATCTATCTTGATATTGCGAATCTTAGTTCGGAAATTAGGTGGATTCATTAACCTGTATGCACTTTTATCACCTGGTTCAATAGACCGTTGGATGATTTCCGAAACTTCTGTCATTTGATGACGTGTTTGCTCCAGACGAGAGGCTTGTGCAATATTCTCGCCAGCTTGATGTAGGAGCAATTCAACAAATTGTTCTCTATATACATGATTTTGAGAGGAACTAGTTGAAGCCTGTTCTTTAGCAAGCTTTTGATTATGAACAAAGCCCATTGACTATAGCCGGCCATGGGCAATAACATTGCATGAGACCATTTTCGGCGGGCTTTGCTGACTGGAAAGCACTGTGAAATGTAGTGCTCCGTGAATACCCCATCCTCTAATATGAACATCAGATGGAGCATTGGAAATTAACTGAAGCAATTTTCTTAGTGCGCCAAGGAATGAACGTTGAAGGGTTCTTTGTTTCTTTTCAGCCTTCGGATACCGAGAGACTGATAGAGATGCCAAATCAATCTGGCATTGTAACCCTTCTATTATCTTAATATGATTTTCATAATCACCGTAAGATAATACTTTCTTCTTCAATTGACAAAGAGTCTTCCATATGTTGAGACGAATATCATGGATTCCATCATCCGTCAACATCTTTGGAATGTCGTACTGGGAGTCAGCCAAAGGCCAAAACATGATGGGAACTTCACCTTTTTCCAGTTTTTTTCTCATGTTCAGAATTTCCTATTTATCATTAAATGAAGATTCTTCTACCTGTTTGGACCAGAGTTGGTGTTTCCTTGTTGCTTCATCGGATTGAACAAGATTGGTAGAGAAATCACTATTCATTCTGGAAGATGAATGACCCAGGGATGGTTTGGAGAATAACCTGAACCCCAGTCTATCTTTTTATGGAAAAAGAGTTTCACCTGCCGATAGTAAAGCATTAGACATGACTGGTTTTAAGTTTTCAAGTGCCTCGAGATAGGAGGGCTTTCTCTTCACTACATTTCCTTCTGAAGAATTTTCGAGACAACGTGAATCACTACTGCGGAGAGGACTTTCGCAGAGAAGTTCATCACCATGAGGAGGACTGTCATGATGGGTTACAGCAAAAGATGAAATCTCTTGCTCCTTGGTCTTTTGACCACACAGAGGGTTCCTGTGGCTCGCATCTGAAAAAGAAACTTTAAGATTGACCGAACATTCATGAAGAAATCCTTCTTGATGAAGTATCTATTGAAGACCTTCAAAATTAATGTTCCAATTATTTAGAACTAAGGGAGTAGAATCTTGAATTCTGACAGATAAATGTCTGAGGGCTTCAAGAAATCCAGCATCGAGCAAGGCCTTGTTGCAGATTGTCCTTTGATCTCCTGACTGTGCTGGGCGAATCTTTTTCTTAGATGCCTTCTTACTCACGTTAGAAACCACTTGTTTACGAATGTGGTTACTCTGAGCAGGTGTATGTGCCTGATCAGGAAAGATGGTCAGGTTAGGCTGACGATCTCCACTCAAATAAGGTGTATGTGCCTGACTAGGTTGTCCGTTTGATATGGGGGAGTATGCCACATAACCCTCTTGGACTGGAATAGATGTGTGTGTCTGTTCCGGAGTGAATCGTTGATGTGTCACTCCACTTCTAGGGATAGATTTATTTGTCTATCCCTGAGATGATGCTGAAGCTGTTATGATATCCTGGCAAGCATCCAGAATATGAGCAGAAATTTGCTTCTGCTCTTTCACCATTGACAAAATATGTTTGGTGACTTCAGCTGCCGGAACGGGGATATACGTCCATTCCGGGCTTGGAGTAGGTGTATGTGCCTGCTCCTGTCCTCCTTTTCCTGTCAGTGAATCCTGACAGTACTCAAGTGTGGAGGCAGAGAGTTGAGTCTGCCACCTGTTTGTCGTCGGGGCTTTCCGACTGACTTCTCCGTGCGCTACCAACCGAGACTGTTGGTAGGCTTGATTAGTATTACCAGGTGTATGTGCCTGCTGATTACACTTTGCCAAATGCGGTTGACGAGATCCATCATATGTAGTCAGACGAGCCTGCTGACTAACTAGTGATGTATAAGCAGGTGTATGTTCCAGCCTATGGTACTCCGCCGGAATTGCCTGGCGGGATTGGCGTGATGCTGCCAGAAGAGTCTGTTGGACAGCGGAATTAAAACGGACAGGTGTGTATGCCTGCTCGTTGTTCGCCACCGAGTTAGGTTGGTGGACTTCTCCGGAGATGGCAGGGATGACAACCTGCCCATTGTTCACCGGATTCCATCTCTGGCGGTTCATCTTGCCTGCTCGGGTTCGAGGAACCTAAGGTGAATGCCTGGAGTCAGTACCCTCATCATGTTGAGGGCGCACTACTGCACGAGTCTGGCGGCTATTGTTGATGGGAGCCCTTGGGAAGGACTCCTGTTTTTTTGAATTAAGGTCTTGCGGGACCTTCTCATTCACTTTCTCAGAGTAAGGGAGTGAATGGAAATTGCGTTCCGGGGATAACGACCCGAAACGGTTGGAGATGGTAGTCAGCACCGCCTGCTTCTTGATCGCTGGCCGCCGTTGTCCGGACGACCAGGTAGAGTTGTTAACTTGGAGGGCTTGACGATCGGCCTCCAGAGTTGGGATAGTACCATTGCGACGGTACTCCTTAACCAGTGCATTAGAAACCCAGTGTTGAAGATGCTGAGTTGGTGATGTCATCCTCAGAGCGGACGACGTTCCAGCAAGAGTAGCATCATTGGTTTTCACAGCAGCAGACCTCACAGTAGAGGTGTTCACAGCAGCAGCATTCACAGGGGTGAATTTAAGGAAAGCCATTTTGCAGAAGATCTTGAGAAAAGAGTGCCTGTTCCATATAACAGACATAATCAAGATGAATCTGGCCACTGCATCTTTTGGATGAGCATATGTCAATGATTGCTTTGTTGGCCCAAGGGGCCTAACAAATAAGAAGAACATCACTTTAACTTGGTTAAGGATTCACATCGGGTTCACCATTTTTGTTTCCTCACGGATTTTGGGGATGACCTCCTGGACGGGAGATTCAAACATTCCGATCAGTTTCTAGCGGGTTCGTTCGTAGAACCGGAAACATCCAATGATTCCACATCCGTTTGGACCTACTTTCCAAAGGCAGGCGCTCATTAGCTTGTGGACTGATGAGGCTTAGGAATTTTCATTGGTCGAGAGGATGGGAGGTCGGACTCATCAAACCTTTTTGAGGGGAATTATTGTCTACTCCGGGACTCTCTTTATAGATTTGAGTTATGTTCGCGAATCCTTATTACATTACCATGTATAAAATGCACTTTCCTTTAATTTTAACAATCAATGATTAAATATGCAAGAAATTTAGAGAATCTTTTATATGTATTTGAGGTTCTTCATCAATAGAGAATCATCTATATCTGTTTAGAGATTCTTGGTCAATGGTATCCTTCAAAACATTTATATAAAAGTCTCTTGGTCATTATGATGACCAGGCTGGTTTTAAAGACACTCAGTGGGGCACATGAAGTTTATCGTCATTCAGAAGGACATGTATTATTTCAAAGTTGGGATCGAACCCAAAAATGGGCTACCTACGTATCCTTTGTTTTGAAAAAGGAATCAGAACCCACATAGTTCGAGTAATGGAGTATGATGTTTATGATTGATGGCTCAAAGAAGAATGTCATAATTACTTTTACACTATAAGCTCACGTGAGTCATGCTCGGTGTGAGAAACAAGAGGTATTGGTAAAAATTAGACAATTGTGCCATGAACGATGCAATCATAAGAATTTTCTTGGGGCTTATGTATGTATGACTGCCTAGGTAGATGAAGGTTTAGGATTTACTTTTAGGGAGAAAATCCATGAACAGGGTCCATAAAGTTATATGTGATTCATGGAGATTTGAATACTCTAATCTTGGGGCTTACTCCTAAAGAGGATGCCCAAGTTAGGAGGGGACTTATGATTGGGTTTTACTCCTGAAAAGGAAACCCAAATCAAGGGTAAATTAGGAATGGTTAAGATAAATTTAAAGGGGCATGGGGTTTACTCCTGAAAAGGAAACCCAAGATTATGACTGGGACTTACTCTTAAAAAGGAGGCCCAGGTTAGGGGACTTGGGGCTTACTCCTGAAAAGGAAGCCCAAGATTATGACTGAGTCTTATTCCTGAAAAGGAGACCCAGGTTAGGGATTAAGGTTTGGGGCTTACTCTTGAGGAAGATGCCCATGTTTGGGAACTTTAAGAATTTGGGGCTTACTTCTAAAGAAGGATGCCCAGATTAAAGTATTTATAACTGGGGATTATTCCTAAAAAAAGGAGACCCAAGTTAAGGATTCTATCATCTTAAAGGATGGGGTTAAATGAATGAACTCTCCATAATTAGTGACATTAGGATATTTAAATCACTAGGTTTTTGAGAGATATTCCACATAATTCCTTTCAGATAAGGAAGTCAAATCAAGAAATCATGCCATAAATTGATTTGAAGAGTGTCTTGAAGACTGAATCTTGAAAAGGAAAGGTGAAATGGCTTAAGAGGGGTCAAATGGGCAAGATGATAAATCTAAAAGATAGGGGCGCACAAGTTTTGAAAGGCACGCAAGTCTTCAGTGGGCGCGCAAGTGTTGGTCGCGCAGGTATACCTGCGCGACACATGGTGTACTTGCGCGATTTTTCAACCAACATTGAAATACTTGAGCGACTCTTTTTTAAACCCTTTAGAATCCTCTTGAGGTTCTTCCAGAAAAGGGACGCGCAAGTTATATTGAAGGAAATAAGTCGGAACGCAAGTGTTTGATAAGTTTCAACACTTAGGCCTTCCTTCTTCTCTTTAGATCTTCCGTTCAAGGTAAGAAATTACCATAGAAGTGTTCTGGAAGCTTTGAGAAGAGACTTGGGCATCGGGAGCTTCAATCCGAGTTTCTAGAAAAAGATCCTCTTGAATGGGGGGCCCACAGGGTCTATTTATAGGCAAAAGAAGACCCCGGGCGGTTACCGGGCGGTTACCACTTAGGTCGCGCAAGTCACTTGCGCGACCAAAGAGCGTCGCACAAGTGTATTTGCGCGACAGTGAGATAACTTGCGCGGTGCAGTTGCTGTTGATCCTTTGTTCATGCCTTTGTCGATTTTTGATGTTTTCTTCAAAGGATGAATCACTTTGAGCTCAGATATTCCCCTTTTCCGATCTTTAGATTTTGTGACGAAAGGAGCGTCAACAGTGTCTCAACAAAGCAACATTAAATATTTTTAGAATATATCTAAAAAACATATTGGATTTACCATAGTATTATATTATTCAATAAATAAAATTTCCAATAAAGATACAAAATTTTAAATCTCACATTATCATTCTCTAACCTTGGTCATCTTAGATTCCAACAATACACCCCATTCTAATTGACAACATCTACTATATTCCTTGTGATAATTCTTTATTTATTCATTAATAGTTGGAATTATAAAAAAATTTAAAAAAATTTAATAGAAAAAATAATATTTATTTTTCACGCTCAGTATATCATAGCGATGATTGATATAGAATATAAGAGTTATATAATGATCTTTATGCTTGATTTAATCATTATCACTATAAAATCATATTTTGGTATAAATCCTTTTAAATGAATAATTTATATATGATAGTAAATATATATTATCTGTACCCAAAATTTTTTTATATGTACTGTACCCACAATATAAAATTTATCTTCCTAGAGCATGAAAACTTGGAACCAAATGTTCAGGTTTTCAAATACAATATACTAACAATTATTATACTAACTGTTCAAAAACCTCTATGATTTTAAATTATAATAAATTAATTAACATATACCCCTTTGAAAATAAATATAGATATTATGGTAATTGTCATAAATGAGAGGATTTATTATTAATTAAATACATATAAGGATAAGAGGTATACAAAACTACCATATTCATTGTGAGGTTGCTTAAAAACATGGAGTTATTGAATGTTACTAACACATCACTATATAGAGTGTTTTAATGAAGACATTATATAATTGATCTATTGTTCTAATTTGGAGAACATCCAAAACATAGTTTTTACACCTTAATTGATAAATATGTTCCATATTATTGGAACTATATGTGTGTGAAAATTTTACCAAATTATTTATATTATTCATTAGAACATTATTTTTAAATATAATTACATTGGAAGATGTTCGACACTGATAGGGGAGGGTTGAATTGATTTTCATGTAATGAACCATCCTAGGATCAATCATGAACTGGCACTTGCCTCATTTCTCCACTGGCCTGAAGGGTGTTATTGGTCCCCATGGAATGAGAACTATTGTTTGGGCATAAAAAATCACACATTTACAAGGATTTGTCTCCCATATTTTAATCTAAAATAAGAATGTGGTGTAAATAGAATGAATAAATATTCATGGAATAGTAAATAAATATCTATATATGTATAAACAACTAAAATAATGAAAAATGAAAAAAAAATATATATACAATCATCACATGTTAAAATCCTAAAAAAATTCCAATAAATAGAGTGAATATTGAACCCAAATAGTTTCAACATCCACAATAGTGATCCCCGATCAATCATCATATCTAACCATCTATCAATATACCAACATTGAAATCATGTATAGAAATAGTGTCAGGTACTTAAAATTGAATCATATGAGTAGGATGTACACCAGGGAATAGGTGCATTAGTACAAGGGATATAAGAATTCCCAATAGTATCTCACTAAGGATTATTTCTAAATAAATTCTTAATATTGTTCCTAATGTTATAGATTCAAAATATGATATAAAAATTGTATTTTAATCTGATTGTTAAAATATTTGTAATAACATGAAACTCAAAAAATTTCAACAATAACTCCAATTAATAAAAGAAAATGAGGATGTATAAAGATTTTAATTAAACATTTAAAAATAGAAAGAGATGTCCAAAAAACTCTAAAAATAAAAATAAATCCAAAATTATCCCTCTTTTGATGAATTTCAGGAAAATAATTTTTTCATACAGAATGTCATATACAAAACCATTTCATAAAACTCATTCAATCAATAACCACCTCATTTTCCTTTTTCATATACAATTTGAAAAAAATTAAAAATAGAATTTGAATGTAAACCAAAAATCACTCAAGATGATGTACAAGTCAAACATATTTACTATGAAAAAATGGAATTGTTGATCATAAAAACAACCAGATAATGGTACCCTATAATCAATTCAACTATGTTAAATTAAATGAACCAAGAAAATAAATTGAATAATATTTACATATAAGGACCTATTATCAAGGGAAACATTATAAAAAATATATATTTGTATCATGAACAAGTTAAAAGGATAATAGTCCAACACTACTGAACTTGTAATGTGTTAGAAGTCCTAATAAATTATCAGAGCCCTAGTAATTATGGAGATCAGGAGAAATCTTGATCTGTTCTCTAATTTTCTGGGACTATAGAAAACAACGTGTTAGCTCTTTCATTCTAACTGCGCACCTTACCCTTAGTACAAAACTCTACCCAAGGGATTTATCTTCTATGAATCCCAACCTAGATCTTATGATTACCAAGTCATTTCTACAAACAATGTTCACAAAAAATAAAATAATTAAATATCACATATAGATGATATAAATAACTTAAATGTAAAACTCATCCCACCTCGTACACCATCATAAGAAAGAACTTTTTTCACATTAATATATTAGATTTAAAATATTAATAACAATATCTAAACATCCCCATGGTGTTTCATGCCATAATATATTAAATAATTATATGTGGTTCAGTTGACGGTCTTGAAATTTTATTTAAAAACTCCATTTAATTTAATAAGTTGGGACATACAAAATTTTTAGTGATTACAAATAATTTTCACACCATTTATAAAAAACATTTCAAATAACCCATAAAACCTCATATTAAACCATATTTGAAATCCCATTTGAAAAAAATATTTATATAATCTTTTTTAAAATATAAACTCATTTCTCTTAGAAAGAAATCAGTTTTAATAACCCTTTATTAAAATCTAAATTTACTTTAGAGAAAATTTAATTCCACCATGATACCCAATCCTTTAACAATAATTTAGATATAATAAACGAAAAATGTATTAGTTTTGAAAAACATGCCTTTAAAACATCAAAAATCCCACATTATAAATAAAACCAGTTTTAAAAACACAATTAAAAAATAAAATGTCTTCAGATATTCCACTGTTACAGTTTAGAAAATTAATTACAATTTTCATAAGTTCATGCCAATAATTTAAACCATTTTAAATCATTTGAAAAATAATGTTATATAGAAATATAAATTTCATAAATATTTTTTTAAAAAAATCATGAATTTTTAAAAAGTATGATAAGGTATTTTTAAAGAAATAGAAATCTCATATGATAGAAATAAAAACTAAAAATCCTCACAATCGATAGTGAAAAGATAACCCTGAGAATAGGAATCATTCAGATCTCCTAAAAACACTAATCCCCTCAATTAGAATATTTTTAAACTCTAATAATAAGACAAAATTAGTTAGCTTTGGGTATGATGTGAATACAAAGAGAAACATAAATTATAGAAGATATGTGAATAAAAATAATAAGTTATAAGGGAATACCCACTTTATATTGAGAAAAATGAGCCCCAATGTCTAAGAAGGATGAAGGGATAGATATCCTACCATGTGAACCCTTGTTTTAATGAGAAAGTAGATAAAATATAGTGATTCTTATTTTTGTTAAATTGATTTTAAATTATTTTAATGACAAACAACATAAAAACATTACATAATATAGATCAAAAAGTTTAGTGTCTTCAAAAAATCTTAAACCATACCCAACTTTTAGAACATAAACACAGACACTTATTTAATACATTCTTTTCTATATTCTTATTGGGCCGTGTTTACTCTTTAGTATATATTGTCACGTGAGGATATACAACAAAAAGTGGTGAGCTAAAATCACAATAAGAGTATGGACTAGAAATTGAAAAAAAAATAGCATGGGGTGATCATAGTCATAACATCATCATCATAATCATGAGAGGATGCATTAGATGACATCATTGAATGTGGAAATGCATAAAAATTAAATATCACTTCTTAGTGGTCTACTACAATACATATTTTTGAAATGATATAGCATCACGTTCATGCATATTTCACATTAATTCACTAGATTAATCATATTACCCAATACATTAGAGCACTATATAATTCTTGTCACACCTGTAACATCATATCATTTACATAGTCATTCATGCGACATGGAACATATATAAATATTGAACATAAAACAACCGAGATAAATTAATGTGTTTCACTTCATAAAACATAAATTCATATACATTGTGTTCCCAAATTATAAAGTGAATAACATACTTGACAAATTAACCTTCAAGCTTGAGTGGGAAGTAAAAGGTGTGTTTTTTTGAAGAAGAGTACTTTTTGAAAAAATAAAATCATGGCATAAAATCTAGTTGAAAACATGTATAACATAGAAAAGGTAAGATAATTATGAATAAATCATTTATAATTAGTAACCCATGTGATAATGGTTTGAAATAGGGAAATCCCAAAGAAAGGGAGTTGGGTTTGAGAAATCCCCTTACATTGTTTTTGAATGCATTCATTACATTAATTTCATGTATAAAGCCTTTAGATTCACTAATTGGAAATTCCAGAACCATTTATATAGTAATTTGATTAATTATGATTTCATAATGTTTTTTATGGACCATTGGATGAGTTATATAAATTAAATTCATTATATAAGAGTTTTTGTTTTCATAGTTTTCATGATCATTTCATTTGTATACATGATTGAATGTTCGTGTAGGGCATGGATAATCATCCAGAATTGATATTATGTGTTATTAATTATATTACAGGTGTTTATATAATCTTATAATTAATATTGTTTATATACCATGAAGGATAATAATTAGATAAAATTTAATGATGATAGTTTTTGTTTAATTTGGGTGGTCTTTTGACCGTAGGGAACATATTTTTTATCATTTAGTATTATTTATAAAAGTTGTTTCTGGAATATAAAATGGTTTAGAATATACAATACAGAATATTTTCTAAACTATTTAGTTTTTCAATTGATATCCTTAAAGGAGTTTAAGTAAAATAAAGGTGAAGCAGCCACGATGATTGTAATTTGACACATCATGAGTAATGATTTCATTTAAAAAAAGGGATGGAGAATATTATTGAATAATATAATATTATCAGGTTATTATAATACTATATCAATCATACTAGAGTTAACATGACATTTGTATAAGAGAATTTGAAGATAAGATAATAAAATAAATACAATTTTAATGGAAATTAGATGACAAGAAAAAGAAAAATTACCACTTGATTTCTCTTCTTGAGTTCCTCTTCAAGGAAACTAGGCTGGGTCTTTCGACGAGACTAAGAGATACTAGATTTGGGGGAGGACTAGAAATGAGTATTTGGAGGAATTTATATTATTCCTGAAAATTGAGAGGAGTGAGGAAATGAGGATGTGAGGGGTGGTATTTATAGTTGAGGGTAGAGTGGTTTTCTCAATAGTATAATCATTAATTTATTATTTATCCACCAGAAAAGAAATAGAAATGATTACATGACTAAATAAAGTAGTGTGGGAATGTGAGTTTAAACCAGTGGTGCTTACATTAGGAGAACATCATCCATGACTCTATAATACATATATTTAGAACTTATTGTAAATTATCATATGTTACTTTTCCCAAAAATTCATGTATTTCATAAAAATAACGAAAATCCCCCTAAAAATTTATCAATGTGTAGATTCCAAAAAAATACAATTTTTTAAAATTATTTTCTAAATATAAAGAATTAAATTTTTATTTTCGATCATAATTAACATGACAAATACAAATTTAAAAATTAATAATACTTTTCTGACACTTTGATAAATTAATTAAGTTCTAATAAAATTATCATATAATTATAGGACATAAAAATACTAGTTTATGAATACATTTTAAAAAAATACATTTTATTTGATATTATTAATTTAATTACTAAATATTCCTGACTTACTATAATATAATTATATCATATTTTCACTTCTAGGATGGATAAATTTTTTATATAATTTTTTTTGGTGTTGTTACAATTCACTCGGGTGACTAACTATACATAAGGGTCATATTACTATTCATAAGGGTAAAATTAATATTCACCAAAAATTATGTTTTTCCTATCAGACTCCAAAAATCATACTGATCACAACATTTTATATCATATTTTTGATGTTCACATCGTCGAAGTGGAAAAAATTTATTTAAATACTACCCTATAAAGGTCACATAGTATTTAGTTGTTTATTTAATCATGATGTGGAATTGTGTTTTCATTTGGAATTTTATGTGACATATTTATTGGAATGGTATTTCCATTAATTAAAAATTATTCCATTACATAAATATAACGACAAAAGTGATGATAATATGAGGATGGAATTTTAATTTCACCACTTTTATAAAATATGGATAGGCGACATGGTTTTCATAAATTAAGAAATAATCATGAATGAAAAACTAAATATTAAAAATTACATTATATTGTTTGGCCAAAAGGAATACCAATGATAATATCTCATATTTTATGGGTATTATTTTAAAATCATTTATGTGATTATTACTAGACTAGGATTTTTGACGGCGTGCAATTCCGATCCCTAGAGTGCACAAAATAAATGTTTGAAATAAATAAAACTTTTAAAAATAATGAACGAGTGGTTTTCGTAAAAAAGTGAAATAAATTTTCAATGTGTGCCCGAATCAGAAATCTGAGGGAACTATTGAGTTTAGAGCATCAATATTACCTTAGGAAGGGCCTAATATTGACCTGTGTGGGTAATCTACAAGAGTTAGTTTTTGGATGTTTGAATGGAAATAAAATAAATTAATAATTTATTTTATTTTAAATGTTTCCTAAAACATAGAAACCTAATCCAACTAGATTAATAACTTATTAAGGAATGTTTGCAGGGTTATCCGCATAACCATGAAAATTGAGTATTTCCAATTTAATATTCGGAGGAGGTCCGGTTGGTAGACGACGACAGCAAAATTGATCGACGCATATTGGATTCAACGATCCTCGCCAATAAATGCGATGTTGTGATAATTCATAAATCGAATAATGTTAGGAGTTTATTTATTACAATTATTCTTTTCCCCATTCATTGATTTAACGATGAACACAGATCAATCGACAAATAGGTTGATCTGCAGAATGTGCTTTCTTGGGGGTGGGTGTTGATTTTCCTTTTCTTTGGGGTTTGATTTGGGAATTTGATTTGTGACTACTATTGGATTATATTTTGATTCATCCATTTTAATCATTCTAATAGGAGAGAATTAATGCCATGAAGAATAATGAAAAAATTGTGTTCCACTCTTGGTTATTGATTTCTTCCTCCTTTTAACCCATCGTTTTTCGCGTTCTTCCTGGGGTTATAAACAAAAAATCAATGTGCATCTGTTTTTCAATGCAACAATACCAAATTAGAAATCAGACATCACGAAAACCTAGCAATGGTGTGATGATAATGGTGGATGACGAATCAACTTGGATCAGGACAAACCATCCATCAAGCATTATTCACATGGGTGGATCAAAACGTGTTTTCGTGGCCGATCGGATGCCCAAAATAAACAGATATTACTTTGGGATGTCTAGAAGACCATAACATTTGAATTTCGAGGAAAATAGATTGTTGGATCGTAGATCAAAGCAGCGCAGAGGTGCGGCAGAATCGGTTCAAGTTTCTAGATTTTGTTCAAACACACAACATGTATCACGAAGAACACACCATGTGGTGTCGATGGTACCAGCTAGGGTATGCATGCTGCATCTGACAAAGAACACAACGTGACACCATGATGAAATTGTGTGTGGGCCCCACCAAGCGGTAACTGGTTTTCCAAGATACAATAAGCACAAACACGATGTGTGACCATCATCACATGAAATGTGTCTCCCTACATGGACTCGGCCTGTATCTCAGAAGATACATAGACACGGGTGGAGTACACTCCTTGTACTCCACCTCACAACCAGAAGAGGTTATTTACATAGGTCACCCCATGAACCAGTTTTACATTATGACACACATGGTTTGAAGCTATGTACAAGAACATAGTCTTGTTCACTAAGGGAACCTAGTTACTTGGACACGGCATGTGGTATGACCTACACACAGTGTACTTAATTTTCTAAACGACATGTTCTTATGACTTGGGCCATTTTACAAGGGTAGTAACTTGATTCGATAGACATGTCATGTGACCCTTCTATACACCATGTATACCCTATAAAATGGATTGAACCTCTTTCCCACAATATCTTGGATGGGGTTTGTTTAGGTTAGTGCCCCCTTTCTCATTCACCTGAAAGTCAGGTTTCATTTCCATCTATAGGAGTGTGATACCTTCAATAGGAATTTCCATGATCTTGTCAGGTATCCCTTCGAGAGGCCCATAGTGAGATCCTATATCCACTCATGACCATATTTAGAGTCAGGCATCGACGTGACTACTTCTACAGGCTGCAGATCCTCTACATAGTAGGTGAATTCAGATGAGTCACAGTATATGCCAAGGCCCTAGCAATGGGCATCATCTGTGTATCATGATCTTTCCCCAATTAGGTGTGTGTTATCCCAGAATGAGTGTATCTATCTGTCATGATCCTTTCTGATGAATAGTAATTCTAAAACGGATGACATCAGAGCAATAAGACTCACCGAGTAAGTTCTCCTGGAAGAGTGCTTCTTGGAACCTTTGAACTGAATCACTAGTGGGGGTATGCAGTTGGGTAAAATTTATCTATACTACAGGTCCAAGTTTTGAGTATATCCAGATTTTATTTCACTTGATATATGCTCAATTGAAATTTTTTGTTGAATTTATTGGGCCTTTACATTGTGTAATACTTTGTGGTTTTTGGGGTCCTCCATTGATTATTGTTATACTCACCCCTATATGGGCTTTACCAGCACATCTCATGTCTTGTGCAGATGAGTGGCCTTTTGATAGTGTCCAGGGTATACCTATACTGAACCGAGATTTTTGATTTCCCTACTGGTCGAGTTGTTCCTACAGATACAACCGGTAGTCCCAGTAAATCATTGTTATTACAGGTTGGACTTCGTAGTTTAATGACTATTGTGTTTGATGGGCTTGTATTCCAACCTAGTTTAAATTCAGTATATTACATTCTACTTTTCTATTTTGGTTGGGTTTAATTGTATACATGCATTTTTTCTTTAGAGTTTCTCTTTACATTAAAACATTTGTAGGCTTTGAGATGTGACTGTGTGTATAGGTACTTAGGAAATGCCACCCATGTTATTGATATGTTTAATCGGTGCTAGTCACCATACCCTGACCTATTAAATGTTTTTTTTCAGGAGTTTCGGCATGGTCCCCACTAGAACAAGTCATGAAAGAGTGGTATCAGAGTAGTCAGTTCAACCTTAGGACCAAGAGTCTGTTATACTGGTTTTGGGAAATAGTTTTAAGTGTTTCTATCTCAGATTTCAAGCCAAAGACTCCAATGTTGGTGTTGTCATCCAACGTATCCATACACTAACTCTCTAATACCTTGCTTTTCAACTTAGTTCATGAAAATAGATGATCTGGAGATGTAAAGGGATTTTACATGAATTATATAGGAATGGGCTGTGTTTTCCATGTCAATTCTGTTAGTTATCCAGAAGTACTCGTTAACCATGGAACATATTCTGTCCTTACAGGATTCCCCTGAGATACATACAAGCTATAATTCCACAGTTAAATCCTGAGGATGACCCCTTCAGTGATGAGGCATTGATAACGGGACCAGTTCCCCTAACATTACCTCCAAGTGATGAACCTGCTATACCACCACTAGTGGAGCAGGTTGTGGTACCTTTAGTACTGACATAAGAGGGGCACAAGCTGAGTGTGATCTATGAGTTCTATAGATAGAGACCCCTCAGGTTCTGAGGTGAGCCTAGCCCTCAGGTGGCTGAGGACTTTCTGGTGGTCGTGACCAGAGTTTTCCGTCTAGTGAGGACACCAGCAGACTAGGTGGTGATCCTGGGAGAAATCCTTCTTTAGGGTTCAGTAGAACGATGGTGGATTCTGACCACATAGACTCGCGACTAGAAGAATTTATCATGGACAGTGTCTCAAGGACTCTTTAGGTAGTAGTTCTTTATGCTTACACTAAGAGCAGTACATATCCTGGAGCATCTTCATCTCCAGAAGGGATGTTTGATAGTTGCTATCTATTCATCATGGTTCACCAACCTCTCAATGAACTCAATGGATATTGTCCGAGACCACTACATCAGAGCTCAGACCTTCAATTGAGTTCTATGAGAGAAATAATGAGCCAGTGTCTTTCTTATATGCATTTCTACTTATGATGGAGTGCTTGAGCATGCCTTAGTTATCGATAACATCTTTTTAGAGTAGATAGAGCCAATGACATTTAGTAGTAGGAAGATAGGCATTGAGACCTATACTTCTGGGATCTGATGTTAGGCATAGGGATCAAGATGTGGGAGATGTCACAGGAGGACCCAGGATAGGGGATCGACATTCCAGGGCTCTCAGGATGGACTGAGTTAGCCTTGAGAGAGGTGATGCTACTTGTGCGATGGAAGGGGACATATCACTAGAGACTGTTTAACCCGTCGATCTAATGATAGGGAGGTATTTTATAAAACACTAAGGTAGTGGTATAGAGTGGAGCAGGAAAACCCACAATGTGGGAAACATGGATGTGGGGTAGGGAGAGCTACATTTATTTGCAGATGTTTCGATCTAATTCCACCACCACCCATAGTAGGTCCACATTAAACTCAAGGAGCTAGGTGTAAGGTGTGGGGACATCATCATTCCATCGATGCGTATGACCTAGGGACTAGAAGTATAATCTCAGGTATGATCTATTTCATCTCTACCTTAGCTTCCATACATACAGAAACAAGTTCTAGAAATTCCTTCCTCACCACATGTCTTGTGTGAAACCATGATATTCTAGTAGAGCCATTGACTTGAACCTTACACATGGTGACACCTATAGGAGGAGACTCGATGATCATGCACCTTTTAAGATAATGTTATCTTACCCTTGGGTGTGAGAGTTTTGGTTAGAACCTCTTGGTGGCAGGGTCGAGACCTTACGATTTCATTCTCAGTATGGATTTTTTAACTTTGTTCCACGCCAAGAACAATGGCTTTAGGACAAGATTGCAGTGTGTCTGTAGAAATAGGGAAAGGTTTTCCTTTGTCATTGAAAAGGAGAACCATGCTGCACAGAATAGAATCATTCATATGATGGTGCATCCGATCACTCATGAGTTGGCTAGCCTTAGCCTTAGTCAAGTAGAAGATTTGAGGTCCAAGATCCCAACCGCAGTGGAAGAGTACGTGGACATCTTTCTAAATATGTTCAAAGACTACCTTCCAAACGGGAGATCTACATCTACATTGAATTAAACCCTAGGATGGCAATTATATCATCACAAGCATATCTGATGGATTTGATAGTGCATCACAAGCCGAGGGTGTAGTTGGAGGATTTGCAGAGAATAGATTTTTTAAGACCCAACGTTTCACCATGGGTGGTCATAGTTTGGTTTTCCAAGTAGGCATATGGTAATTTGAGGTTATGTGTGGATTGCTGGTGCCTGAACCAGTTTATGGTGAATGAAAAGTATCCACTATTGAGTATTGACATCCTATTTGATTAGTTAGTAGTGGTCTTCATCGACGAAATCCATATATACTCGGTGTCAAAGGAGGAGCATGCGAGAGACCGGTGGATGGTTCAAGACTTACTCCATGAGTACCATCTTTATGTGAATCATTCAAAGTTCCCATTCTGGACATAGGAGGTCCACTTTCTAGGACATGTCATCTCAAAAAATGGAGTAGTTGTGGACCCATAAAAGGTGAGGTAGTGTAATCATGTGATCAACCTCAGAGCGTGAGGAAGGTATAGAGCTTCTTTGGGTTGCAGGATATTACCATAGATTCATTATCGATGTCTCCTGTATATCGACACTGATGAAAGCCATGACTAGAAAAGGGAAACCCTTCATGTGGATGTAGAAGTTTATAATGGTCTTTGAGCAGTTGAGAAAGAGTGTGACGAGCATCCTGATTTTGATATTTCCATAGGAGAGTGTAAAATACATTGTTTAATGCAGAACATCAGGGACCGAGCGTGGTTGTGTCCTGATTCAGAGACAGTAAGTGATTTCTAATGGTTCATTCCAGCTTAGGACACATGAAAAGAACTATGTGACCCATGAAATTTTGTTATCAGTGGGAGGCATCACGTTGAAGAGGTGGTGACACTGCCTTATGGGTGACTGATTTATCATCTACTCTTAAAACAAGACCTTCAAGTACATCTTCTCATAGAAGGATTGGATTCTGGGAATGTGGCATTGGCTAGAGTTCCTCCAGGACTATTAATTGAAAATCATATATACTATTAGGTAGAGGAACAAAGTGGTAGATGCACTTAGCAGGGGATGAAGCTCACAACTGTTGAGTGATGCGACAGAACAGTTGGCATCATTACATCTATCATTTGATATAGAGAGGACGTAGAATACCATAAGTCGATGGGTTTCACCCATCCACTCTTACAACTATTTAGGGAGGCATAGCTTGGGGATGTCTATTATGAGTTTTTATGTGCCATTTATCCACGGGACGTACTCTTGATGAGTATTCACATGGTGGGGAGCACATAATTCTTTTCAGACAATGCATGTTGTGCCAGTGGTGTTGTGGGAGGAGGTCCTGAGGGAGTTTCCTACACCCCTCGATGGTAAATAATTGAGGGTAGATGATATACCAGGATATATGAAGACAATTCTGGTGGTCATTCATGAAGAAGGTAGTATTAGAGTTCATTTCCCGAGGCCTTACATACCAGCAGGTGAAGGCTGAGCACCAGGTTCTTGTGGGATCAGCTCACCCCTGGATGTTCCAGAGTGAAAGTGGGATGGAATATCGATGGACTTTGTGGTAGTATTAACACTAATGTCCAAGGGGCATGATTCAATCAAGGTGATCATTTACTGACTCTCTAATTCAGCTGACTTCCCATCTATGAGGGAGCAGAGTTCCATAGTGATTTTGGGATGACTCTACGTGGAGGAGATAGTTCGACATCATGATGTCCCTTTGAAAATAGTCTTATATCAAGATGAATTCTTCACATCCTGATTGTGGAATGGATTTATGGAGGCTTTTAGGACTCAACTATGATTGAGCATGATGTTCCATCAGAGACTGATGGTCAGATAAAGAGGACCATTCAGGTTGTGGAGGATATGTTGTGGGATTATATCATGGAATTTGGTCATGGTTGGGAGGACCACTTACCAATAGTGGATTTTTCGTACAATAATCTCTACCACTCCACCATTGTCATGACACTATTCAAATCCTTATACAAGCAAACCTATCGGTCACCGCTTTGTTGGACCGAGCCTAGAGTGTCAGCACTTATGGTACTAGAGTTGGTGTGAGCTACCACCAAGAAGGTGCAGATCATCCCGGAGGGGATGGAAACTAGACAAAGCATATAGAAGTTTTATGTTGATAAGATATCAAGACCTCTAGAGTTTGAGGAGGGAGACCATGTCTTCCTTCAGGTCTCACCTTGATGAGGGATACATAGATTTGGTTGGGGT
This sequence comes from Viscum album, assembly GCA_963277665.1. Classification (NCBI taxonomy): domain Eukaryota; kingdom Viridiplantae; phylum Streptophyta; class Magnoliopsida; order Santalales; family Viscaceae; genus Viscum; species Viscum album. The sequence goes on along the minus strand of OY728119.1, from coordinate 1,021,004,095 downwards.
AACAAGTTATCTCTCAGGTTCATCAAAAAAATTCCAGATACTGCAAAGAGTTGGCGAGGTGGCGTACCACATAGATCTACCACTATAGTTGCACTATGTATATGATGTATTTAATTTTTTACATATGAGGAGGTACGTGCATAACCCGTCACACATCATTTATTGGGCAGAGCTAGAAATCGATGATCGCGGGACCTTTGTTGAGTACCTAGTGGAGATTGAGGATTGGTAGGCGAGGATCCTTCATGGGAAATCGATTCCCTTGGTGCACATCTGGTCGCAACATGGGAATCTTTAGGAGATCACATGGGAGCAGGAGGCTTAGTTATTTTCCCAGTACCCACATCTTTTTTAGTAGCCTCATTTTGGGTTTTCAAGGACGCAATACCCCAAGGTGGGGAGAATGTAATGTATCATATTTTACATGTGTTATTTTTAAATAATATATGGGATTATTAGGAGGCTATTATTTTCGATAGCAAGAAATTCCAAGGCATAAAGTGCCAAAAATAACTGTTTTAAATAAATTAAACTTTTAAATAATGTGTGTGAGAAGTTTTCTGAAAAAGTGGAATTACTTTTAAATGGGTGCCCAGATCAAAAATTTGAGGGAACCATTTCATTCAGTGTAGTGACTTTACCTTATGCTAGGCCTGGCATCGACTGACACTGGTCAGCTGCAAGAGTTAGTTTTTGGACGTTTTAATCGAAATCAAATAAAATCTTATTTTATTTTATTTTAAATGATTCCTAAAATGAAACAAACTAATCCTACTCTATTAATACCTACATATGGAATGTTCATAAGGATATCCACATAACCTTGAGAAATGATAATTTTCCATTTGAGGTTTGGTGGTGACCCCATTGGCAGACAACAACGACACGATCGATCGACAAATATTGGATTCGGCAATCCTAACCAACAAATGTGAATTTCTGATCGATTCTCAAACAAATTGAGGTATGGGTTGGTTTTTTTATTTATTATTTTCCCCGTTTTTCAATTTAATGATGATGTAGGATCACCCAAAAAACAGGTTGATCAGTGAAACGTGTGTTCTTGCGGGTGGGTGTTGATTGTCTGTTTCTATGGGATTTGATTTGGAAATTTGATTTATGATAATTGAAATATTATATTTTTATTCATCATGTTTAATACTTCTAATGGGAGTGAATTAACACCATGAAGAATGACGGAAGAGGTGTGTTTGTCTCTTGGTTATTGATTTCTTCCTCATTCTAGCCAGGAATTCTTTGCATTCTTCATATGTTTATTATCGACATATTATTGCTTGTTTGTTTCACAACACAATGATCCCAAATTGAAGATTTGACATCAAGAAGACCTAGTGGTGGTGCGATGATGATGGAGGATAGAAAATCGTCCTAGATCAAGAGAGAGTGTTATTCATGCTTTCTTCGAGAGGGTGGATCAATATGCGTTTTCGAGGCAGATAGGAGGAAGAGAAACAACGGTGACTACTTGGGGCGTTAGAGAGACTATAAAATTTGAGTTTTATGGAAAATATCTCATCATATCGAAGATCATAGCACCACTTAGGTGTAACGGAGAAGGCTCACATTTCTAGATTTTTTGGTAAAACATAGTGTGTATCCCAAAGAACACGCCATGTGGTACTGACAGTGGCAGCTCGGGTTTGCGTACTGCATGTGATGAAGAACACAACCTTACTTAGGAAGACATAGATTGTGGGTCCCACCAAGTGGCGTCTAGAATTTTGGGCGACAGCAAGCACCAACATGGTCTGTGACCATCATCACACGCCATGTGGGTCCCTACGCGGACTCAACCTATATCTCAGAAGAAAAACAGACATGGGTGGAGTACTCTCCATGTATTCCACCACACTGCTTGATGAGGCCAGTTACATAGGCCACCCCATGTACTAGTTACATGGGTTAACACTCATGGGTTGAAGCTGTGTATGAGCACATAGTCACGTATATGAAGGGAACCCGATTACTTGGACATGACGTGTGCTCCGTCCTACACGTCATGCACTTAATTTTCTACATGTCTTGTACTTCTAACTCCTGCAATTTTTCACAGGTAATACACAGAGTCGAGAGACATGATGTGTCACCATTATACCCATTGTGTATACCCTATAACATGGATTGAACCTATTTTTTAACTTATCTTGGACATGTTTCATTTGGGTTAGATCCCCCTATCTCATTCCCCTGAAGGTCATGTATCGTTTCCATCAATAGGAGTATGATCCCTTCAACATTACATTTCATGATAAAGTTAAGTATCCCTCTGAGAGGCATGGTGTGAGGTCCTCTATCCATTTTTGACCCAATGTTGAGTCATGAATAAATGTGACCACTCTTATAGGATAGTTATACTCTACTTATTAGGTGGATCCAGATGAGTCACTGTACCTGCCAAGGCTCTGGAAGTGATCCTTATCTGTGTATCCTAATATTTCCCCACTTAGAAGTGTGTTTACCATAAAAGAGTGTATATATATCTCGTGATCCTTCCTGAAAAACAGTACTTGTCAAACAGATGACATCCGAGCTATCAGACTCGTGGAGTGAGTTCTCCCAGATGAGTGCTTCGTGGAACCTCTGAACTGAATCCCTGGGGGGTATGTGGTTGTGTGACTTGACTCTAGACTACAGGTATGTGTTTTGAGTATATCTAGATTGTGATTGTCTTGTAATGTTTAGTATACATTTTCTATTTAGTACTGACTTCACCTTCAATTTGGGTATTTTGTTGTGGTTTTTGGGGTCCTCTACTGAGTATTGTTATACTCACCCTTACACAGGCTTTGTTGTACGTGTCTTGTCTTTTTCAGATGGGTGACCTTTTGACTGAGTCCAGGGTGGACCAGTACCAGACCAAGATTTACAAGTTCCCTACAGGTCGAGGTGTTCATACGGATACGAGCAGAAGTCCTTGTACCTCTTTGATCTTACAAGTTGGACTTTATAGTTTGCATACTCTTTTTTTGGTGCTCTATTATTCTTGCCCAGTTTACTTTCAGTACATTACTTTCTATTGTACTCAATTGGTTGGGTATAGTTGTATACATGCATTTTGTTCCTTAGTGGTTCTCATTACATTCCAGCATATGTGGGTTGGGAGATGTGTGCGTCTGTACATTTACATAGGTAATGCCTCCCATGATAGTGATATTCCTACTCAGAGCTAGTCACCAGCCCCTGGCCTATTGGAGGCGGGCATGGGGAGTCGCTCCACGAGACCCACTGGGACGTGTCATGACACCAACCATACTCCAACCATATGTAATTGATTTATTGAAGACTGCATTCCTTTTAATGATTTCCCTTAACAATTCATAGTCCATGTGCCACAAGACATTCCGCCCAAGGTCCCCTTATGATTTCTACTAATATTTACATAGTTTGGACCGAATCATGGTCAACCCATGTATATAACCCATACACATAAATAACAATACCCAAAGAAAATATATAATAACACACAATAAATGGTAAAAATGACATTTGGGTTTCATAATTATCCCCATAATGAATGTTTCAATCATTATGAATTTCTTACTCAGAGTAATGCTAATAGATAATGAAGGAATCATTTTATCCCATTTTTGAAAAGTGAGAGGGTTGAGGAAAAAGCATAACATCCAATGAAAAAAAAATAAAAAAAAATATATAATATAAAAAGATTCTCAAAAATAGTGAATCAATATCAACAAAATCAATTAATAATCAAACACAAACATAAAAAAATAACCCTAAATAAAAGGAGACAGATTGGGGTCACCCCACCATTTGGAATGTATTATATTTGCGAAAAAAATTACATCTCTTATACCTAGACTAGTCATGATAAATATGATTGCAAAAATCCAAAAAAAACCATAAGAATATACTAGTGATGGATATCAACAAATCCATACCAAATTAAAAAGGGAAGAAAAAATAATGAAAAATTGGAATTCCTCGAAGAAAATGAACTTCCAATTTCTCAAGGTAGGATCATAAAAATAGTTTAAAACAATTATATCTGACACAGCCGAATACCACAAAATAATGTTACTATATCCACTATATCTGGAAGAACCCAAAAAAAGCTATGAAAATTTCTCAATAAGAGAAAAAAATGGGACCTAACAAAATTTTAAAAAACCATGTAATTGGGTGAAATAAGACCCTATACCCAATAAACCCTCTAGAAATAATCCCTACAAGATCCAAATTGTAATCACTAGAATATAATCTACACCAATGACAAGTAAATCTAAACCATATAAAACAAACACCCAAGACTTTGACACACCCAAACACGATCCATATTCCATTCATGGTCCGTATTATGAACCAAGATTTTTCAATGTTAGCCATACATGGAATAAAGAACAATGAGAGATTAATATTTTGATGACCACCAATCAAACAAGTGAAATATTAAGAGGATCCATAGGATGAGGAAAAACCCGACATATTTCATATAAAAATATAACTCACCAATCATTAATCCCCATATAGACCATAACCTAAAAAAACATGGAGGTCAGGCCTCAAAATTCAACCATCTAATTTGAAAAAGAGCACCTAGCCTAGATTCCTAATCAAGACATTACTAACACACCACCAAAACATAAAATTATGAAATTGATACTTTATACTCTATTGGATTCTATAAAGGGGGCATGAATGTGAAATGAATTACCCATAGGTATAGAAACCCTAATATTAATCAAGACATTTCTGAAATGTTTAATTCAAACAATATAACATGGACTCATCCTGGTCATGTTAATTTAATTGAATCATCATTTCACAACCCACATGGAGGGGGAAAATATCAAGCTCTTCCTAATCAAGTCAAACTCATGACAAGATCCAATTAAAAATTAAAAACACCACATTTACAAAGGAATTAAGAAGTTTTTATCAAATAGACTCATGATTTATGATTATTATCCATTTGAAAATATTAATATTCATTTAAAATCCAAATTCCATAAGAACCCACTCCTGTATAACCTCATGATTATTGGTGAGAGGCCAAAAACAATCATTCCAAAACATCCTAAATATAAAGAGAGTGATAAAAATCATTAAATGATCATATTTATAAACATGGGATATGATACCATTCACAGTGAATCGGCCTAGGCTTCCATATGAATCATCACTTAAGCTCATTTTCCAATAGAATGAGGGGAATTTTAAAATCCACATGGGCTGGAAACTATTTCCTGGGAACTATGAGACACATTTGAGGAACAATTATTCCGTTCGATATTAATATAAAAAACAAAAAGAAGAAGGATAAATTACAACCAAAATAGAATAAATAATAATCCTTCATATAAGAATAAACAACTATAATAAATATAATTTTGAAGAAGATAAATATGAACATATAAGACTAATATGACAATAAAACATCCAAAAAAATATAACAAAGGATAATCATGAATAGCTTTAACTTACACACTAGTGACCCCTATCTCTCACCAATTAAAAACGTTCATTCTGGGACTAACCTAAACATCTAGGAAAGAAATAGACCTGGGATTCTAAAAGTTAAACCTATGAACTACAGTCACACCATTTCACCAATTTGTTAATAGAGTTGTGACTAAACATTCCCAGAAAGATATCAGTTATGAGTATTTTTTAATCCCTAAAAAATAAATTTTATAAATTACTAATTTAATCATATGATTCAAAAATAGTATTTCCACATGCATTGTAAAATTATTTAGATAACATTGCAATTATATATTTTTTAGGAAAAAACATTTTTGATAAAATAAAACAAGGATAGTTAAAATATTTAATTAAACATTTCAATCCAATTATTTATAGCCTTAAAAAACATAGAAAGAAATATGAATCACTACCTATCCATATTTTTAATCATTTCTGGAACATTAATTTTTCATAAAAAACCTCATGGACAACCCACTAATAAAATTATTTTTAAGACACAAAACTATTTTTCTTTTTAAATTAATCATTGAATCCATTTTAATATATCCCATTTGAATGTAAAATACGATACACTAATGATTGACACCTGGTAATAATGGAAATAAGGAAAAGTAGTTCAATAAAATTACTAGATAATGGTTTCATATACTCAAATGATCTATGAAAAAATGAACCGTGAAATTAAATACACAAAAAGTGTCCCATGTAGATCATAAGAATCGTTGGAAATATCAACTGACTCACATATCTACATCTGGATATCTATATGCGGAAATTATGATGAAAATACCAAACTTTTCATAACATGGATGTTCTATATAATTAACTAGGCTGAAACATAATTAAAGTGATTAAAATATACATTGGGACCATAAAGATAATTTCAATACTATGAAAAACATCCCATTAACACATTTGATATAATCGGGTACCTGACCCTATGTGGATCAATGTACACTAAACCTAGTACTTATCCTGATCCATAATTGTCCCTCAGGGAACCCATTACATGTCAAAAATTGTCGTGATCACAAAATAAATTAAATTTTAATTCTATAAATAAAATTTCATGCCTTTTAAATTAAACCTCACTACTCCAATTATACCCTCACAAGGAAAGAACTATTTTATACTCATACATAATAATCCTAATAAGAAAAAAATTTATAAATATATTAAAATAGGTTATAAATATCAACTAGAATAATAAACAAATGAAGACTAATTTTGGGTAGGAAATGTTTATAATACAATTCCATGTAAAGTGACAGTCTGGATTAATAAAGGACTTTGATTATCCAACCTATTAAAAACAATTATAAAAAAAAATTTAAATGTTGCTTAAAATATATTTATCAATAAATATACTAAATCCCATTTAGAAACACAATTATATTTAAAAAATAACTTTTTAATATAAAAATAATTTTTTTATTTATAATATCATCATTTCTATGATCCCTTTTATAATTCCTCAATTGCATTTTAAAATCATTTCATACAACCACGCGACCCAATGGTGTCAAAATATATGAAAGACAATGATGGTAAAATACCTTAATTTATAAAAATGATCATTTAATATAATTGAAACAAACATTAAAAATAAAAAAATGTCCACCACCCATTTGAAACATTAATATGACTTTAGAAAATCCCCTTTTTCATTTTATAAAAAAAAATTACCCAACATAATTCTATGAAAAGTGATAAAACTATTTTAAATCCATATAAAATCCAATAAGGGGTACATATTGATTATAATTTCTTAATAAATAATTTATGAACATTAAATAAAGTTATAAAATTTATCATAATATAGTTACAAAGACACACATAACTCATTCAAGAAGAATCACAATTAAATCATGTCCAATTAATGTATAACATAGAATCGTGACAAGAGACATCCTCTTAAAACCATAATAAATAGTATTCTCATAATTTGAGCTATATAAAACACTAATACTAACATTAATAATGTAAAAAAGGAAAATATAAGACAACAACTATAGTAGAGGGAAAGGTAAGAAGAGAAGAGAATAATAGATGAATAAAATAGGGATTGACAGTTGAAATCCTGAAGTAAAAGAACCAAAATCAAAAGTTGAATAAGGGTGGGAGATACATAATTCAAAACACAGTTTGAATGAAAAAGTGGAATAAAATTTTGTATAGAAATATAAAAACATATGGGAAAATGTTGAACATCACCACTTCAATGAAATCTATACAAGACTCATGGTTTGGATTAATGGTATATGTATCCATGCACCACCTTTATGGATAAAACAACCTAAAAAATAACTTCATATGGGTTTTACATACGTTTTGAAAACTATTTGATAACCCTGTAGAACCACTTTGTAAAAATCTATAGATATCCATATAATCACTGATATAGTTTCTCCAAATCGTGCGTCACTTATGTGCCACTACCATTATGCCTCAATGTTAATTCATAGTTTCTACTATGATTCCCATAATTTGGAACAAATTGGTTGGTACCCATGAAAACAACTCATGTATAGATTAAAATGAACTAAAAATACAATTTTCGAACTGTGACAACATTTTTTGACTTCAATATTTTGTGAAAATAATTCATAGATTAAAAATTTATATATTTTTAGTGTTCTTTTTTGGAACATCTAAAAAACATAATCTTTCAATAGATATGAAATATGGACATAAAATACAAGTTATGAATGACATGTGGATTTTACAGATCTCTTAAAATTTTTATGAGTTATATTTTTTTAATTTAATCTCATATATTACTCCCAATATCAATCAATGAAATTTTATATCCCCTAGATAATCCCAAATAATTCATTAAACAAAGTCACTAGAATAATACTATTTAGATATTTTAGATAGAAATTCCTACTGATTTCATTGATGGGTTATTCCCCCTAATAAGGGAATAAAAAAAATAATTAGTCACAAACTATAATTTTTTGTTCTTATCACAACAACATGAAGTTTTAATATGTATAAATTTTATTATTTGTATGTGGGAATCTTTACAAATAGCACCTCATTATATATTTAGATTCAATTATGATCTTATTAAATACCCAACTTTCAACTTGATGTATGATTTCAAACTATTTATATGAAAATATTTTATTCACTCTTAATCCTAAAATTTATTACTATTTGAACTAGGATGAAATAAAATCACAAGAATACATTTTATTTATTCCAAATTTCCAATTATTCAAATGCCACTTGATCTTTAGGGATAATACTATCAAATGTTTATATAAATATAATTTATAATAATAGATTTTCAGAAGCAGATCAACTTAATTTGTTTACTTAATCCAAGGACCACTTATTATATAAAATTCACTCTGTACTAGAATCTAAAATTTGGAAAACTAAGAATTAAACCATTCAAAAATATGTCTTCTATATCTCTTATCTTTATATTATTCTGAATGTTTATAAATCACTATGTGAACATATATTGATGTTAGATCCTTTTTTATCCGTGAGATTTAATTCCATGGATATATTCTCTTTATAATAGATTCAGATAATCCTTATTCGTATTTAATACTTTCAGGTTTTTCTCTATAACAAATGATGCAATCTTTAAACTCTTAAAATTGTTTTATCTATAATTCATTATATTTTTTATATTAGTTAGATGAAAATATAATTACACACATTAATATTATATAAAACCCTTCAAATCATTTCCAATTATTTTTATCTAACATTTTTAACATTTTCATATGTGCATGTGATCCAACATCTCGATATCATTTTTCTATGCACAATTTTTTTCTCATGTATGTTTATAGGAGCCCCCATAATCATTTATCTTCTTCATAATTTATATTTTTATCAAATGAGTAAAACTGTTGAAATTTCTTATATTAATAGTGGTATTTCCTTCTCAGAATAATCTCAAACCAATTCTATAGAAATCTATAGCTCACTGTTATTCTACTGTTTATTGTTAAATAATACATCAATTTTTTGGTTGAATCAATTACATCGATTGAATTCATAATTATTAAATAAGTCTTATGATTTTTACTAAAATAACTCGATATAATTATTATCAATAGCTACATACACAAAAAAATACATAGCTACCTATCTTTGAGCCATGACACAGTCATATTTGTCTCCATCATAAATCAAATTATTCATTGTTATAATTAAAAATAAAATAAAATCTCACGAATAATCAAAATATAATTACTTTTTATTTTTTAATTTATCAATAAATCTACATTTAAATAACTTCCTAACTTCTTCTTCCTTTGATCATACTTTTCATTATTGATGATGATATTCCCCTAATTTTCTTGCTTGAAACACCCATTTGAGTGTGTGATGTTTCAATCATTTATGAACAAATCATGCATCATAATAATTTATTTATTTCATTACATTTTAAATCATTAAAACACAAATTAATTCAGTTTTTTTAGGAAAACACATATGTATAAATTAATAATTATGAGGTTATTAATAAAAAATAATATTATGATATCTTCAAAATCATTCTTATGTAGAGGAAAATTAATTTATATGGTTATATTATCCTTAAAAAATTACTATTTATTCATACTTATAAGATAACCAGTATTAGGGTAATGTACCTTATGGATCTTCTTAACTCATGGGACAAAAATAGTTAATAATTTTGACTTCAACTTACCTTTAAAATATTATTACAAAATTTATTATTATGTATTCCTTTACACCTATGACTAGACTATTCTAACACAATTTATTTTTATACGTTATCGATACTCATGTGTGACTTCATGATTACACACCATTCCCTCTCCAAATTGTAATGGACACCTAAAAAAATAGATTCGATCAAATAAAATATTAGTCTCCTTCATTGAATCTCATGCATTCATTTTCACTTGAAACATAATTGAATTATAATCAATTGACATAGGAATTTATGAAATGAATTCCAAATTACTTCCATTAAATTCAATATCTATATATCATATAATATAATCAAATTTCAGAATGTTTACATATTCCTTAAACCATTAAACAGAAGCTTCAATTACGTATTAATAAACCATCATCCAACTAATTTGGTTTTTTATTTTTACTAGACATCAAGAAGCAACACAGTAGGATGTATTCTATAACATTTAAGTCATAAAACTACTAGAAAAATCAATTTGTTAACTCCATCATGAAAAAATTTGAATGTTTTACACAAATACCACATATCTAAATCTATGGATTTTGTTTATAATACATTCTCTCCCACAACACAAAATTTGGGGCATTACGTATATCATCCAAATATTACAACCATGATTTCCTTCTAACTCCTAATATTCCCAACATTTTATTTTTTCACATTATCATGGGGAATATTCTCTTGTAGTTTAATTTGATGAGTTGAATTCCATTATAATCTTCACTGGGATTACATACAACATGCATATTGATATTATATTTTTATAATAAATACTATTGGGAAAAAATACAATCACACATTAAATTGAACTTCAATATCCCCTTTTATTTTGTTCTTAATATATTAAACATATAAATATATCAAGACACATGTGATATATTTCATTTTTTCATTAAAAGTTATATTTTATTATCCCCTTAATTAAAATAAATTAAATTCATAGATATTTCCTCTCCCCATTTTCCAAATCATTGATGCATGGGGAGGTGTTTTAGGAAAAATTAATATCCTCGTTATTCATATAAAATTTAGAAATATCTTATCCTATTGTTACTCGTTGGGAATTGTCCCCATTATTGATATACTATATCATTTTATTTTTATAGAAGTATGATCCCATATATCTGTTAACAATTATCCATAAGTATGTCATGTCAATGTTAATGAGGGATAATCCATTTCAGATTGAAGAGTTATTTTACCAAATAATCAAATCTGTCTATTAACAAAAATCAAGGTGTTACTCTATTAGAATTCATCAATTTAGGGTAGCAAAAAAATATTTTTATGATAGTTCATAAACATGCAATAACTATCATGAATCACCAAAAATCATTCAATTTTATAATTTTTTCTTCCCTATTATCATAATTGTCCATTCCCCTAGAAAATATAATAAATATAAATTTATAAAATGATAGGAAACAAACTATTCTTCCTCAAACATAATTATTTAATAGTTCTATAGAATTTAGAATCAACACAAAATTTCTGGATGCATTCTCTTTTTGGTAGCTCCACCACAATGGTTTATCTCTATACTCTACCATCATGGATGATTTAATCAAAAAAATATTTATCATGAAATTGATACCACCTAATTTTTAATACCAATTTATTTTTTAATTATCCATTATATGTTAAATTATTTTCGATTATCCTTTAATTTCACTATTTAAAGATCAACCTTGAAAATATGGGAATTAGGTGAATCTCCAAATAATCCCCATTAATATATCTTGGTTTGAGATATGCTTCTATATTTGGAGACACATTATATTGAATATCTAAAATGAATGAAATTATTTAAAATTACTTTATTATTCTCCTTCTATATATATTCAAAATTATGAAATGTTGAATTATATTCATTTCGAAATTTATTTTTATCGTAAAATATCTTTATAACATGATCATGAAAATTGGTTTCATAGTTTTCATCCGACTATTATTTTATTTCCTCTTCCACCTGATTTGGATTTATGGTAAATATATCATTAATAAAACACTCTTAATTTCTTTTCGATGTGTATTTTTCCTTATTAAAATAGATTTTAATATTTATACCATTGGTTATTTATCATTATTAGTTTTAAAATAATATTGAATAGGAATCCATTTACTGAATTTTTTAAGAGTGCTTCTAAAAATATTGCACCATCAATTAACCTCTTCTTTATATTTTATGGAACCCATTTTGGGTATCCCCACAATATCATCATCAATGATGTCTTATACTATTACATACATCTTCTGTATATCTTTATCAAGAACTAGCCTGATTTTCCCAGTAAACCGATAACTGAGCTAGTCCAGACATACCTTAAAGTGAATTCTAAATCCCAATATATCGGTGGCTAGCATCTAGAATCATACAAAATTAATGTGGGTATAATTTTTCCACTATCAATGAGAAAATAATAGAGAAAAGTCAATAATTCATACAAAATTTACACTAGTAGGATTAATGTACATCATTTCATATAGGAAATAAAATCCAATGTCATATAAACAAGTACTATAAAACTATATAAACTGGATGAAAAATACCCATGTTTCAAACTACGCCACTCACCAAATCCATAGGTCAACAGTTAGAGCCACCTCAATGATATGACTTTCCCCTGCTCGATATTGGATGGGGATAATCCGAAAAAAAGTAGAAAAAAGTAAGGGGTATGCCAAATACCATAATGATTTCACATATATATTCCACAACAATATTCCAATATCATATTAACCAAGTAAATAGCTTCAATTTTTAAAACAAATAGGTTTTTCATTTCAAATGGATATTTAATAAAATCCTGCTTACTTTTAAAAATATAGAAATACTTTAGAAAATCATATTTAATATGATGGAAATAATTTTTAAATGATGGAATAAACATTAAACAAAATATTATTTACACAAATGGAACTTTTCTTAAATGGATTAAATGAAATCATTTATATAAAATAATTTATATAATTTCCCAATGCATATAAATAAGTTTACAACAATGGAATATATAGTTTTAAAACAAAAATCATGTGACATACGTGGCCATATTAAAAATAAGTATAGTAGTTCCTGGCCATAGAGACATGACCCTATAAGATGAATAGTATTTATATACTCTTTTTTGGGATAGAGGAAAAAAGGACTCATCAACATTTACTATCAGAATTGATGTGATGATATGTGGTTTTATAAATTTTTAAGTCATAATGTGCCTCAAAAAATAACACAGTAACTACATAAGGCTATAATTTTCACTAGTGAAAAATAAATATTTTCAATTTATTTCAATACTACCTAAATTACTATTAAATACCTTTCTCAATTTCAAATATTCCATTTTGTTCTTTTAACACCATAATGAGATTTTAATAAAAAAATACCTTTTTTCAAAAAGATAAAACCCTAAGGTTTCTATCAAAATCATTTTATTCCATTTTCCAAAAATAAGAATTTGAAATAAATACTACATTTAATTTTTCAACCCAATATCAAAATTAAATTCAACTATTTAATTTTCAAAAAAATCTATCAATTTCATCAAACCCCCCTACTTACTAGAATTTGTGGGTTTTAACAACCTTCCATAAAAAATATTTGTCAATTAAATGTATAGTTTAATTAATAAAATATATCAAATATAAAATTATAATTATACAATTTCAATTTCCACAATTTCCCTAAACAAACCAAAATTCAATGGAATTAGGTGTATTCCAATTTCATGCAAAAAACCCAATTTTCTTAAAAACCCCAATTCAAAGGAATTGGTTTTAATCCATAAAAAAATGAAATCCATATAATCAAAATCATTCAATTGAATTTTATTTTAAATTTTTGAAATTAAATAAGAAAATCATGGTTAAGAAAATTGTACATCATAATAGAACCACCTACCTCAGGATCAATAGATCTTGAATCACTAACCCATGAACAAAATGACCCGATAGAGAGAAATGATAATGATGGTATACAAATCAATCATATGATTAGATTCAATATAGTTTCATTTAAATCCAAAAACAAAAATAGGCATTCATGGAACCCTAGAGATTAGTAATGAGAGGATAAAACTAATTGTGAGATGATTAGAGGGTCTTTATATATCATTTAATTGAATATGTGTGGGATTTGAGGGGCCATAAATACATATTTAGGGATCCAAGGATGATAGAAAATTATTTTATTGAATGGAGGTCCATTTAAGACCTAAATTGATGGTTTTATAATTTTTAATAAAAATTTGGATTAAGGAAAAACCCCATCCACACAGTTTCCTAGGAACATAGGCATGATTTAGAGAAATCGTGTGTTGGCCATATGCCTCTGTTAAATGGGCCTCACAGTTCTCCATTAAAGGGACCATAATTTGTCAAATTGTGGGAAATCCATGCAAATTACACTATCCATATTGCTTCTTTTTAGATTGATAGGGAGCATGTTTTATCAAATTGTGCGCCAACCATGCGCAAACCATGCACTAGCCTAGCAATTTTAAAAAATTAAAATCCTCTTTAGAAAAACAAAAATGAAACCCATGAAAATTATGTTATATAATAGGGGTATAGTAATACCTAAAAACAACAACAAGATGTTATAACCGCCCAACCATAGAAACATTATATCCCCAAAGATCATATGAAGGACCATCCATGCCAAAAATATGAGGTCACTCCCCTTTCATTACTGCCTCCCTCTACCTTGTCTCATGAATAAAAATTATGTACTAATATAGAACAAAAACAAAATGTAATATTCTACCAAAAAATAACATTGGTTTTAGATTCAACTATCATTACTTGTGGATCTGTTACAGATAAATCAGGTTCAACTTCATGATCACTCTAGCTCCGAACATTAGATGGATCAGATAGATAGTTTCTCAATTGTGATACATGAAACACATTATGTATTGAAGTCACCTGTGGTGGTAGTGCTAAATGGTAAAAACATTCCATTTTCTCATCAACCTCAATAGGTCTCAAAAATCAAAGAGAATGTTTCCCTTTCTTCCCAATCCATCGATGACCCAACAAGAGATAAAACATCAAGAAAATATAGTCAACAACTAAAAAATCCAACGAACTATGATGATGATTAACATATTAATAATATCATATCTATGTCATCAATATACTCTAACGAATCCATAATATATTTTCTAACATTTTTTGTACCTGGCATGGTCCATCCTGGGACCTTTCACCTTTCTGACCCAGACAATTGATATTTTCATGGATGGAAATAAAAGGCCTCAAACTAAACCACTATGATCCCATACTATTAACTATTTCTATAAGTGAACTCAACTAGCCCCCAGTGATCATACCAAGCCCTAACAAAGAATAAAACACTTTAATAATGCATATCCTTATGAATCTGTATAGATATTTTTGGCTGGCCATCTGACTATGGAATGGAATTACATTCTCAAATCAATATTAGATGACAGATCCTCTTAATGGACTCTCAAAAAATGATAAATGAATCCAAAATATCTATTAGATATTAAAATATAAAGAACTACTAGAAAATTAACATTCTCTTTCACATATAGATTTCAAAACTCTGAAACTTTGGCTATATCTAAAATGGGTAAAAAGTGATCAAATTTTGTTAATGATTGACAAAAAACCATATCACATTATTCTTTCTTCGGGTATGTGGAAACCCAACCACTAAGTCCATAGTGATCTCATCCTACTTCCATGTAGGTACTATAAGTTTTTAAGGAAATGCCGAAGGTTTCTGGTGCTGATATTTAACATGTTGTAACATATAATAATGAGAAACATACTCAACAATTCCATATATCATTATTGGACACCAGAACTACCATTTCATGTCATAGATCATCATTCTGGTCCCTAGGTTCACTTCTCACCGGGATCTATAGAAATCAAACATAAAAATTCCTTACCAAATATGGTACTACAACATAGCTCAGAATTCATAGAATTCCCTCTTTAGATAATGAACAACCTAGCATGGTCTCCCCACCATTAAGAGAGTCCATAAAGAAAAGAAACTCATCATAAAACTGTTTTTACTAGAGAATCAATTTGAGAAAATAATATATCAACTGACAGTATAGAAGAAAACCTTGACCTACGATTCTTGAACTCTAATATGAAATTGTGAAAATAGATCCAGCATGTTACAGTATTATGATGATTCTTTCAATACTTGGGTAGGATGTTTCATTCTCAAAGCAACTACAATGAAATTCTATTTTCCTATGGTATAAGTGATTTCAAAATAGAAATACTCTAGGTACTCCAACCCAATGCCTCTTCTAGATATTCAAATATTTTTGAGATAAGATATCACTAAATCTATTATTATTAGAAAACATGGTAAGCCATTCTTCATAAAGATACTATCTTCAACTATAAAACAATTGCATCACAGTTTCATGTTCAAGGTCTGGGGTGAGATCATTCATCTCATGTGGCATAAGATGATGAGATCTATACACAATAATTTTATTTCCTAGAATAAGAATGCACCCCAAACATGTACATAATGCATCACAAAAGATCACATATTCAAGCCCATCTATATGAAGAGTTAACCTTGGTTTAGTCATCAATCGATTCTTAATCTCAACAGAATAATTTTAATAGTTATCATCCATATTAAACTCTACTCTCTTTTGAGTTAGAACACTTATCAGGAAACCAATAGGGAGAATTCCTTGATGAACCAGTGATAATATCCAGTTGGACCCAAGAATCTCTGAATCTCAAAACAATTTGTGGTTACTGCCATGTAATAATAGACTTTACCTTATAAGGATCAACTAATGTTTCACATTCTGACAAAGTATGTCAGAATAACCTCACATTCCAAATCCAGAAATCAAATTTTGGAATCTTGGTTTAAAATCAATGATTTTTTTATGAAACTCATAATGGTTTTTATATGAGGATCATGATCCTCCTTGTAATAGGAGTTAACAAGGATGTAATACTAAATACTTACATGAATGTATCATGATAATCTTGGAAAAAAATATTATTTATATCCATTAAAACTACTTGATAATATTTTAGGTCATAGTGCATGAACATGTACTCATAAGGACTATACCTACTCCAAAAGGCAGTTTTATGATTGTTAGATTCTTTCAACCACAAATGATTTTAATAATATTTATGATAGATCTTCAAGAACCACAATTCCCCTTTCAAAATATCAAATATAACATGAATCCATGGTAATAGATATTTTTACATTTTGGTAACTCAATTGATATTTTGATAATAAATACATAGGTTAAGTGAACCACCAACATTCTATGAAAATATAACTGGCGTCTCCCAAGGTGACACACTAAGGCATATAAATCAATTAGTAAAACGAATTTACAACTATGAATTAAACTCTTTCATCTCTAATAGTTCCCTATGGTATGGGGGAATATAAAATGGTTGAGTACTATACACAAATTCAATGGAAAACTGAACTTACCTTACTGATTTTAGACCTGATAAGTTAAAAGGAAACATGTTGAAAAACATGAAAAAAATAGTAGGAAGATAACTACTTAAAGGCTATCAATTTAGATTAAAGGTAAACATTGATATCACATTCCCTGACACTAGATAATAAGGTCTGTCTCATATCTACCTTGGTTAACTTTCGCCTTGAAATACATGACACACAACACATGGTGTAGTAAAGAAGACACATTGAAGATAAAAATAAATATGGGATTTATTGGAAATTTTTAAATCCATCTAATAAATGACATTAATATATTTCATGTCCAAAACCAAAAATGAATAAGAAAGATAAACATTTGAGAGAAAGAATACAAAATCAATATTGTGGATACCCTCTTCTCTAATTCTACCAATGGGTGTAGTAATATCCATAACACAATATATAATCTCTATATAAATATTATGAAGATTAAAAACACAAGTTGAAATCTATAAATTAGTTACACTGATATCAAATATAGTAGTTAGTAATGATTATGGTATAGTAGTGGTACCTCTCACAGTTACTAGACTCATATCAACTTCCTCTAGAGACTCTTGCACTGAATGAAGAATAATTATTCCAGATTCATATAGATATAACCACATTTAACATTAATCATTTGATTTACCCACATTTTTAGGAGGTGTACAAGATCCCACCCCACTAATTAGAGTCTAATAGAAATGTAAGACTCTATACATGTGCACTGATCATCCACATGTGCCGAAATTCCTTGGTTACTCAAGAAAAAACTCTTTGAATGTCTTGGAAAGACACACTAGTAACAAACCAACAGAATTGTTCCTATTACAAGAGGAGGACTAAAATGACCCGGATGTAGAGAACTTCAATGAGAACCATCACAGTAACATTTTCATTTGAATGGAATCAAACTTCCTATAGGGGAGAAATAATCTCCCAATATCCTCAACATAGAAGCTAGGTCTATTTCAACCAGTAGTTCTCTATCTAGTTGTTCAACATTAAAAGGATGTCTTAGAATGGAAACCTATTAATAAATATTCTAAAAAATTAGAAAATCAATAATTCATGCCTTCATCTTCTCATTTGATAGAATCTCAGGTGCACAATGTGTCATCTCAACATAATGGTTAGAATACTCTCTAATGAAATTGTTAGCCTTCTCAAGATTAAAAAACTCATTAGACATGGATGAAAACATTGATTTTGGATATAAATTGTTGATTAAAAAAATTTTAATTCCTTCCAATATAGTCCCTCATTCTTCTTTGACATCACCATAATTCCCCAAAAACTCATACTCTATCCTTCCAGCATGAAGGTGTCATAGTTCACATGGATTTAGTTGGAAAAGTCCAAGAACCCCATAATAACTTAATCATGCTTAACCACTCATTATAATATTGAGTATCATTTTATACTTTGAACTATTTGGGATTCTAGTGATGTAACTCTTCAAAAATTACTTTGAGAACATCCCTTGTGGTTCAACAATAGTATCATGAACATGAATTGTATGTGGTTCATATCATTGATCATGGATAGTGCACAGAATCATCTCAACTAGATATGGGTACACTAGAGGATTTTTTAACTGAGGTTTATATATAGCATCCTACAGGATCCAAGTCACTTGTCTTATCAAAGGCATGATATTGCACAACATCATTAGAAAACAATGAAGAGATCATATTAACACTATAACAGAGAAATACAAGACACTAATCCCAAATGAATGAAAAAGTTTATTTTCATTTCTCAATATAGAAATATAAATATGGTAAAATACTAGATCTAATCTACAATATGTGTTTCCCTAACAACCCTTTGAGACATAAAGATCATTGTTGTGAGTGATGGAGAGGAACACTATCGCAAATACTACATATTCCCTGACAAGATTTCACAAATGAATATAGACATTAAGAAAAAATCTCAAACAACCCATGAGAACACATCTCCACGAACTAGCTTGGGTACTCTGGTAACCCAATAACTGAGCTACTGATAAGATAGCCTAAAGGGAATTACCGATCCCCATGGGGTGGAGAGTATCACCTGACATAAAATAAAATGAATGTGGGAATTATTTTTCCACAACCAATATAGAAGTAAAAGTGAAAAATTATTAATTTTTACAAAAGAAACTCCACATTGAGTAATATACAATATGTAAAATAGAAAATTAAATCCATATTACGATAACCAGGTACCATAATATATGAGAAACTAGAAGATAACTAATCATGTACCAAAATATTCCACTCACTAATTCCTCATGTCGTCAACAAGAGCCACCTAAAAGAGATATCTTACCCCTTATCAAAACTATAAGGGTATAATACACAGACACCTAATGGCACAAGTATGGTGTGATCCAAATTCTAGTATGACATCACCTAAATAATCTATAAAAAGATTCGAATATAAAATTACCGTGAAAATAATTCCAAAATTTGTATACAACATGTTTGGAATTTCAGAAAATCGTTTATGAAAATCATTATTACTTTAAAAAAATGGAAATAATTTAGAAAATAATTCATTACATATATTATTATGGAAATAGTTTTCAAATTATGGAATAAGAATTAGAAAAAAGGTGATTTAAAAAAATGAACTTTTTTGAAATATCTAACATGAAAAATTTTCTATAAAACAATTTTTATAAACTATCAAGGCATGTAAAATAGTTTAAAAATGGTATATAAAATTTTAAAACAATAAACATGTGAGAATCATTGTTTTATGAAAAATATATATGATAAATTTAGGATATAAGGACCCAACACTATTAAGAAACTATTATTTACATATTCCCCTTTGGGTCTTTTGAAAAGTGGACTCATCACCAACTACTAAGTGATGTGATGTGCAGATATGTGGTTTTAGATCATTGTATGTAATAAAGTGCATCTCAAAATAAATCACTAACTACCCATGGATTTCATGTTATCTAGTAAAAAAGAATGACAACCAATTTATATTAAGTCTTCTTAAAATACAATTCAATCCCATTCTCTATTTCAAATATGACAATTTTCAATTTAAAACCATAATATGTTTTTAATAAATAAATTCAATTTCACCAAGATAAACCCATAAAATTTATATAAACATAATGTTTTAACCATTTTTCAAAAACATAGATTTTAAATCAATTCACCATTTAATTTAAAAATCCAATTTCACAATTAAATACAAAATTTTATTTTTCAAACAATTCCATCAATATAAATAAAAACCCCAAATTGACTAGAATTTATATTTTTTTAACACATTCCATAAAAACCATTCCCTAATTTTCCAAAATTTAATTGAAACGATATCCAAAAAACAATCAATTTATGTTAAACAATTCAAATTCACATAATTTCCATAAACACAACCAAATTCAAAAAAATTATTGGTTTTATAATTTCATTCAAAAAAAACAATTATTCATTAAAACCCCATCTCAAAAGAAGTGGGTTTTATAGAAATTAAAACTGAAATCTAGTTAAAAAATCATTTAATTCAAAAAAAATATAACTAATTAGGTAATTAAAGATTAAAAAATTTGACATCACAACATAACCAAATACATGAGGATCAACATATTTCGAATCAGAAAGATGTGAATGGAAAAATCCAATGGAAATAAATGATAATGTCGATTTATGAATGATAACTATGTCTAGATTCAAAGTAGGGGGTATTTGATCCATATATCAACATGTTTATTCATGAATCCTATAGAGACAATAAGAGAGGCCATGGGAGATTAACAAAATGAGGGGGAAAATAAGCAAGAGAATATCACAGAGAGTTCTTATAGATTCAAATTACATTTTTTAGGGATCTAAGGGGATTCTAATCCTTATGAGTATCTCCAAGGATGATAGAAATTATTTGGGTCGAAGGAGGTATATCAAGGACCTCAATGGAGGGTTCAATAATTTTTTATAAAATTTTAGATGGATAAAAAAACCCACTTGTAAGGTTTCAAAAAACCATGTGCCGAACATTTTCTTTTGATAAATGGTTAGAAAGATTCAATTTTATTGGGTTAATGGTTTTTCAAACCGTTAATAAGCCATGTGAATCCCACTGTCCCAATTTCCTCTTTGTGGCTTGAGAGGGCGCACGATTTTCCAAACCATGCACTAACCATGCACTAGCCATGCAATTTCAAAAAACATTAAAATTTCACAAGATGAAACCCCAAATGAATCCCAACCACAAAATGTTCAAATATAGGGGTTTTAGAATACCTCAAAAAAAAATTATTGTTATATTCCATGATTGACTCTGTGTTTGATTCAATCTATCTCATTTGAATCTTAGACAACATAAAAATTTTACAATGATTCATGATGTGGAGTTTTTTTAATAATAGAATAATAGTATTATAGTTATTAGGACATTGTTGAAAACCTTAATCATTGTCCTAATTGGAGAAAAATTTTCAAAAATTTGTACATATCATTATTTCTTAAGGTAGAAAATGTTTTTAGATCTTTGTTTCTTAACCTTCTTCTATGGTATTATCTTTGCTTTAGGATAATAATTTTGACTTGTTAGAACATAATGTAATTAATTATACAAGATTCCAAATATATTCCAATACTCAATGAAATAATAAATTATATGGAGTATATTTTTTCTAGATAGATTCTTTCAATTCAATTAATTTTTTCCCAGTTGGTTTTTTCATAGTTTTAGATATTATCCCCCATTTTTCTGGTCTTATGACACTTGGAACAGTTGAAATTTTATTCCAAATTTATATGAACATATTAAAAAAAATTCAAAAAACGTAAACATTCTAGAAAATTATACTTTTCACTTTAGGTGTAGGTTATACAAATATTCCATAATTTGGGGATTACTCTAATTGGGTTGTAATTCAAATTACTTGTTCTCCAATTAGGTGAAAGATTTTTTTTATAATTTTACATATATTCCATTGATATGTGGGTGGTGGGATAATTTTTTTTCCTTCCAAATTATTCTATATATTTAGTTTTTATAACATTGTTTTTTCAAAATTGATTTAGTGAATGAGGTTTCATTAAGTCTTTTAGATACATATCTTAAATCTATTGAGGTAAGATATTATACACAAGTTCACATAATCTATAACAATTATAATGAGTTATTTAGGGAGTGAAAATAACTATATCCTAAGTTGTAGAAAATTTTATTAAAACTATTTTTTATTATTAAGAATAAAGTGTTTTTATATTTCATTATTTCCCAGGATCTCTTAGAACATTATGTTCAGGTAGCAGTTCTCAACCTCAACTATTTTAAATATCTCTTCCATATACCTCTTCAATATCTTACATTATTCATAACGAATCTTGGTAATTACATTTATTGATATTTAAATCTTTTTAACCCTTTTTCATTCACATACATATGGGTATTTCTGGCCTTAATAAATACTTTATGAAGCTCCTCTAAGGTATTGGAAACTTTAGTAATTGAATCCTTAAGCACATCCTTCTAAAAAAATATTACTTTCAATATTTCATCAGTCAATGAAATACCATATCTGAAAGTGAAAATATTTCTCCCATTTCATTCAAAATATATGAGAATAGGTCACATATTCCAACATATTTTACAAATTCATCTTCTATGGAATCATCATAAATCTAAATATATTATTTTTTAATGAAACATTTCATTGATAAAATATTTATATATTATTCCACATCAATAGGAAACCACATAAAATAATCTCTAATAAAATATTTTAAAAATTAAATAATTTGATATCATATTAATATTTAGCAGTTACACTATTATAATATAATGAATTTTTAAAAATTGATTCTATAGTGATGTGATTAAAACATTTTTCATTTGGATAAATGGTCAATCCATCTCATTATTCATAACATTGCTTTCCATGTTTTCCTATTTCATAAATATAGTATTCATAGTAGTGTATTTTATGATCATTTATAATTAAGTATAAATAATTATAGAATGATGGATATGATACACTTCATAAAAAAATAAAATATTCAATTCATCTAGAAGATTATATTATCCTTTCAGAGGTATCACAGATTGGTTATGATATAAATTAAAATACCCCATTGTTCTATGCACCCCTAAATGGGGAGTTGTGAATCTATGGTCCCTTGAATATGTTATTAATATATTTATTTCATTTCAACATCCTAGATTATTCCAACTTAATATCATATATTTTTTTCTCATAGGATCACTATGATAACACAATAAATAATGTAGCAAGAATACATGTATTTACATGATGTTTCTCGAGATACATACCCATTTATGTGAATGATTATTCACTATATGTGATTATTCTCTATAATTTTTAGTTTGTAACTATTATGGTTTGTTTTTATCATTCCTAAAATAATTCTCACAATACATACACTAGTATTCTTCTAATATGATTTCCATAAAATTATATTTTCACAACCATAATAGATTCGTATAGTGACCACCTTTCTTATCTATATCCCCACTAACTCTATAGGTTCACAACATGTATATGGATTGTTACTTTAGTATATATTATTAAAGGAAGTATATTATCCTCATAGAGATGAAACAATCTTCAAATAATATATCTACATATCACTTACAAATATAGTCTTTTAATGATGCAAATATTTACTTAATAATACATGTAACATTATCTCTACTTGTACATCATCTTTATAGATCATTAAAACCATCTCAAATGGTTTTCTTAACTCCACACAAAATACAATATTGTTATTAATTCCATATGATCCTTGAATTATAATGGATCAACACTAAGAATAAATCTAGAAACAATATGTTATCCATTTCTCTATCTTTCTTCTTCTTTATTTTAATGATTTGATTTATTAAAATTAAAATAGGTGAATGGTTAACTCATTCTTTTTTCCTTTAACTATAATATATATGAAATCTTCTATTTTTAAAAAATAATATCCTCTATAATATTCTTTAATAGTTTCATGATCTAAACTAAATATAATGTTCTTCTATTTGAAATCTCGAAGTACTATTTCTATCACCTTTATTTTCTTGTTATACAAGGTTTGAAAAAAATATTATACTCTATATTTTTAACATTAAAATTATGTCCAATGATTCTCAACCACTATTTTCATAACTTTATTGTATGTGGTAGTTCTCTACGATCTCTATTTCCATTTGGTATTCATAATAATTTCACCAATAATTTTATTGGGGTACCCTTCTATTTTATATTCTTACTCATTTTCCTTCTATTGACAAAACATAACTCTTCAGGGTCTTATATTAGTATGCTTGTGTTCCTTCCAAGAAATTTCTACAAACACTTCATCATAATTTTTCAATACAACAATCATCTATAGATTCATATTAAATTTAATTAATAAAACATTTGATAAAGGATTAATTTTCATTACATGAGGGATTCCTTATTAAAAACATATTATTCATCTTATAAAAACTGCATGAGATCATATACCTAAAATACTACATAGAACAAAAACTATTTAAAACATGGATCATTAGTTCAACACACTCATATTGAAAAATAAAATGAATAATGTTGTTCTCTATTATATTTATAACATATAATAACAAATCATAATATTTTTTTGAATTAAACATTATATTATAGAAATAATAAGTAAATCAGTATTTAAATTCCGCTATAATTTCTTCCACATTTCATCATTTTCCTCAACATTAATGATCATATTATCTTTATTTTCTAGCATTAATAGAACACCCATTTGAAAATATTTTATATTTGAATCAATTAATAATATCCATTTCACTATAAAAATATATTTCGTTCTTTATAACCAAAATCATCAAAACTATTATTTATTATAACATGTTTACAATAATTGTAAGTATAAAATGATCCATACAGGTTTATTCATAAAATATCATTTTCATTGGATCTAAAAAATAATTCTTATGCGTATTATAAATCATGATTATATATATATAATCCTTATGAAATTTCAATGGATTCATCAATAAAAGTTTTCCTTGCTTATGGATATAACTATAGGTTTTGAGCGCAGTAAAAGTGCGTTGGTGGGTGTACCCAAAATTAATTTTTTCATTAACAATGATCAAGCCTAGATCCATCACGAAAATAAAATGTCAAATCTTCAGAATAGAACAAAGAATGAAAAAGAAAGAGGGGAGTCTCAAAACCATAAATAGGATCATCATATGTTGGTTATAATTAATTTAATTAATTGACAATAATTACCTTGATGGAATTCTTTCTTCGTTGATGTTAATGATCACTATCCGATGTGATTCATCATTTATTCATAGAATCCAATTTGTAGGATTCTTCTAGCAGTCATACACACATTCTCCATGCATCTCTGGACATCACTGAAGAAATCTCTGGGTGCTAGCATGGAAGATCATTTTCTTGCAATGTCCGCATTCGACCGCCTTGATCTGGTCGAGGTGGATCTCTCTCTTGTAGCATGAGATCGTTATTGGTGGAAAAAAGACTTCTCTCTTGGCCTGATAGATTTTCCAAATCCATTGTGCACAACCACAAAAAAATTTCTAGGATAATGGGAAATATATAATTGGGATTTTAAGCTACATAGAATAATAAAAATAATTAATTTCCCGAAAGCATTTATTCATTTCATTTAATTCTTAGTAATACCCCATGCATAATAATAACAGTTGGCTATTATTATTACTTGACATGCACACAATTAATTACACCTAATATTATTTATTTAAATAAATAATATCTATTTTTATAAATTCCTACAAAAAAAATACCTGGTGTGTATATTTAATATACACAGCGTGTACTTTTATTTTTGTATTTTTCTTTATTTCTTCCACCAAATTTAATAGATCTTGAATAATGGATATTTCATTATAAAATAAATATCACTGCATTACTTTCTAATAAATTTATTATTTCACCCGCTATATATATTCTCTTGAATAACCAGTGTCGAAAAAAATTCAATTTTCCATCCTTTACTATTTATGAAACCAAAATTAGGAATAATATTTATTTAACTTGTTAAATTATTATTTAACTGAGATACTTCGAAACACATAGTGTGTGACCCACTATGACGTTTTCTCAATGGCATTAGGTGGAGCTTACCTAATGTCCAATGTTAGCATCTAGAAACATGCCAAGGCACCCATATAGAAAGAATTTAATGCCTTAATAATGTGTCCCCTCCTACGAATGCATACCGTGTAATATAATCCCATTTTATCGATATCTCGAATGAAGATTGTTTCAAGCCAGTGCCATCAACCCATGTTCTAAATTATTCTTTCATTGACATTATACAATTGAACTTGAATATTCCTTACCATGGACATAGATTTATTTAGGCTATATCAATTACATCAAAGGGCCTGATATATCTACTTCCATTATGGAACAGAAGGCACAAATACTTTCTCGCATTATCAATTAATGCAGTATCACTCGTGACGCACCCAACGTATCATACCTTGTTGTGAATAGTATGTCGTTACAGTTTTCATCAATAAATATAAGTGCGTGAGTTATAATACCCTTGAATAATAATCTTAATGTCTAAGGACCAATACACACATCTGTAGATAGGAACATCCAATGACACTATGAAATGTGGATTTCCTACTGGAAGGTCTCGATCTCATAATATCCTCCTACATATTACCAAGGGCGCACACCATGAGAAGTTGTCTCAATGTTTTATGAGTCCTCGCCTCTAATGGCCTGTATTATTTGTGTCCCTCAAATAACATCATCTGACCATAGAACATATATTCAAGAACATTCTTATAGCACATCCGAGTTCTTATATATCAGGGATCTGTTATGACCCATTAATGCACCATCTATCCTTAGGACATTATCACATGAATTTTCAAGAAGAAGAACAATCATGATGGGATAAGGTATTTATTAATGAATATAGTGAAATGTAGTCAGTTCTAGGCCACCAACTCCAACAGACTCCCACTTAGACAAGACCCAACTACCAACAAATTTTAACCCTCTAGCCCTCACAAGATATACATGATTCTACTGAGATAGGCCTTTAGTCATGAGGTCTACCGTGTTCTCTATTGTGGACACTCTTCTCATTGCAACTTCACCCCTTTGATAGAAATATATCAAGAGGTGATACTTCCAGAGTATGTGCTTTGTTCATTGATGTGACCTTGGTTCTTTTGCAAGAGCCACCGCTGTAGTATTATCACAATAAAAAATTATAATATCTTTACTACTATGAACCACATGAAGCTCTTGGTAAATGTTCAGAATCCAGAAGGTTTCCTTGGCTGCATCAAAAGCCGTTATATATTCAGACTCCACTGTAGAATCGGTGACAACTGGTTTCTTTGAACTCTTCCAGCTCACAGCTTTTTCATTGAGATAGAAAACATATCTAGATTTCAACATCAGATCATTCTGATCTATCTAAAATATAGAATCAGGATACCCTCTGACGACAACCTCGTCATCCCCTCCATACACCAGAATGATATCCTTAGTTCTCCTCAGATACTTAAAGATAGTCTTAACAACATTCCAATGATGTTCTCTTGGATCTTCTTGATATCAGCATACCATGTTCAGTTCATAGGCAACATTAATCCAGGTACATAACATGGCATACATGATGTATCCTATTTCTGAAGTGTATGAGATGTTACTCATTATATATTTCTCTTTTTGTGTCTGAGGGAACATTTTCATAGAAATATTTAGCCCATGTGACATTGAAACCAATCCCATTTTGGATTGTTCCATACTAAATATCTTTAGTATCTGGTCAATATATGTACCCTGACATAGTCTAAGTAGCCTCTTGGATCTATCACAAATGATCTTGATCCCTAGAATGTAGGCTACTTCACCCAAGTCCTTCATGGAGAAACACTTATCTAACCAATCCTTATCTGACTGTAATACACATACATCGTTTTAAATAAGCAATATGTCTTCAAAATATAATACTTGGATAATTACTGCATTCACATTAAAAATATTATAAATACACGACCACATCCATTTTTAATGAAACCAAATTCCTTTCTGGCTTCATCAAATCGAATGTTCCATGACCTGGTTTCTTCCTTTAATCCATAAATGGATTTTTGCAACATCAAAACCCATTTGGCTTCACCTGGTGTCACAAACCCTTTTAGTTGTGTCATATTAACATCTTCCTGAAGGTTCCTGTTAAGGAATGTTGTTTTAACTTCCATTTGGAAAGTCTCATAGTTATGGTAAGATGCTATTGCATGTATGATTCTTATGGATTGGGACATGGCAATTAGAGAGAAGGTTTCATCATAGGCAATTCCTTGATTCTATCTGAATCTTTTAGCCACTATCCTTGCTTTATAGGTTCTAACTTGACCTTCCATGTCCATATTTCTCTTGAATACCCATTAGCATCCAATAGGCTTTAAATTAATTGGATCATCGACCAGAACCAAGACATGGTTCTGATACATGGAATCCATCTAAGAATTAATAGATTCTAGCCGTCTTTCATCTTCTGAGCCTTTTACTGCTTCCATGTAGGAGAGAGGTTCATCATTTTCCTAAAATAATGATTTACCATCCTTGTTGACCAGGAAACCAAATCTCTCTGGTTCCCTTACCTCTATTGAAATCTTACACTATACTTGTATTTTTGGATCCTCATCCACGGTGACTTAAGGAACTTGTTCCTGTACCAACTCTTATATAACATGAGCATCATCTTCATCGAAGTCAATCTTTCTCCTAATATCCTTTTTGAGAATGTGCTCCCTCTAAAAAAGATGTCTTGCCTGTCAATAATCACATTATTATTTGAAGGGTTATATAGGTAATATACAATCATTTCCATGGGATATCCTACAAATATAAACCTTATGCCCAGGGGTGTTAGTTTGATTCCTGAGAAGGCCTGAACGAACACCTCACATCCCTATTCACATGTGTGAGACAAAATAGATTTCTTTCCATTTCACACCTCATGGGGAATTCCATTTTCCACCATGGTTGTTACTCGATTTAATGTGAATGTTTCAGTCTATAATACATATCCTCAAAAGTATAATAAAAAATCTACATGATTCATCATCGAACTCGCCATGTCCAACAAGGTGCGGTTCCTCCTTTCACTAACACCATTCCACTATAATTTATAAGGAGGAGTGAGATGAGATAGAATCCCAAACTCCCTGACAGAGCTCATATTTTCATATTTATACAAATGTTATTAATTTATTTAAATCCCTTCCCATGAATCAATTTGAGCTTATTTGCATCATTTATGACTTTTGGTTAGTTTTGAGCATAAATGTGAAAAGTGGTTAATTCTTGACATTTAATAGTTTTATGTGTTCTCTGTATTTAAATAATAACTCCTACATTTGTAATACAATTCCCATGATAACATTTTTTTAGGATGTCATGATTCTTGGGCTACATATAATTATTCAGGACCGAGTTCCAATTCGAATTTCTACATGCCCAAAAATTTCAGTCAATGTGAAAAGTTATTCTGGACAGAAGAATAGACTATGACATATTCAAAGAAGCATATCATGGACCACCGGCCTCAAAATTCATTGGTTCTAGCTGGGTGAGAAAGCCAACTAGAAGGGTCATATTATCTAAAAATATCAACAGTGAATTCATTCATTAAGGCTGCCAATTAAACGGTCAATGTTGGGTTGGTGGAATAGTGATCGGCGGCCAGAATAAGTCAAGTCTACTAAATCGGCCATAACTCCTTCCACACGACTCCAAATGCATTAAAACTTTGTGGATGGATGTCCAACTTCATTATTCACCTCCTATAAGAAGGGACATCGGCATTATTTTACCAGATGGTGGGAGAACTGAAGCTGAACTTCTGGTGGACAGATTCTAGAGGAGAAACTTTTGGTTATTTCTTTTCTTTCTTTGTTCTTTTTAGTTTTGTAATGTATTCATATTCCCCCTTCTACTCAATTACCCTTACCATGATGGGGTAAATATTATGAGTGATTGGGGAAGGTTAGGTTTTCCATTTTGTAATGTATGAGTTCATTCGCTTAATGTTATAAATTTTTTTCCTTATTATGAAGTTGGTTTCAATTGTAATAACAGCTTATATTATCTTGTGCGATTGTATTTGATTTTATATTATGTTGTTATTATTGATTTGTTTATTGATAATTATATCCATCACTAGGTTCTGGTCTATATACGATGGAATAAATCAGAACATAGTGGTGAAGTACATGACGATCGTCATTACGTGTGAGATTTGTACTGAATATTCAAGATTGTTTGGGATTAACAAGACCCGATTGGGAATTGCCTTAATCAATTGAGGGTATTCTCTACAACTCATTCACAAAAGGATAGAGATTATAACAAACTAATATTTTAGTAAGGTTTGATCACCCCAACATCATTAATCAAATAAGTGAGATGATGCGATTGTGAAATCTCATTTTAATCGATTTAATAAAAAATGAATGAATAAATAAGAACTATGATAACATTACAATTGGAAAACCAAACCCAACCTGATCACCCAATAATTATCACTATTTTTAATCGCATTACTTTTCAATTTGTTTTAAATATTATACTTTATTTCTTTTTTTAGTTTTTCTTCATTGTTTTCAAAATCAAACAAATTCAAATATGAAGTGCCAAACATGATTGTTGTGCTCTCCTCTCTGGAGACAACTTAGGTTAACTACTATACTATATTTTAACTAAGTAAATAATTTTTTTTTTCTGCATCCCATGATAGGTATGTGTCAAAACATGGTGCTGTAGCCGGGGAGATAGTGCCACAATCTAATAAAAAATATCCGACACTTTTCAAAATTAAAAAAAACACATAAAAAATATTTTTACATAATGTTTTCAAATGATTATTTCTTGAATTCATGGAACAATTAACCACAAGTGGAACATGTATATGAGGCTGGTGATGATATAGTTCAGATGAAAGAACATAGAAAAGACATAGAACAACTAGAGAGAAAACCAGATCTAGCATTTGAATATGTTTGTGCACTGATGGAGAAACCAGAACCTATGAATGAACCTGTGGATGAAAAGAAAGAAGAATTACCTATTGAGGTACATGTGGGAGATCAAAAAGATCTAGATAGATTTTGGAATGAGTGTGAAGAACCACTTTATCCACATATTCCTTACAAAGTAGAATATCTACACCCATTGAAGGTAGATTCCACCAAAGTGGTAGAATTTGAAGAATAGATGGAGGAGCCCGACTACCTTCCTCTATCATGTGAAATTCAACTCTAAGATAAACATTCCACTGTTGAATCAATTGATGTCGATACACATAAAGGAGATTATCTTTTTCTTAACTATTTTCATTCTAATTATATAGAATCTGAATTGAGTAACACCTTCCCTTGCTTGAAATTTTCAGGATTGGACAACAAATGTATTCCCTCGGTGGATGAGGAAAAAGATAAAGATACACCTAAATAAGAACAAATAGATCTCCCTGAACTACATGAATTCTTATTGGAAGGAGTTCAAGATGAGATACAAGGTGGATTTCTTGAGGAAAAAGAGACAAAAGATGATTACTTTTAATGGGAATAGCTTGATATTGATTCATCATGCTTTAATTTTATTCAAATTAAATTAATCTCTAATTTTCCCTTTGAATATTCTTTTGATGAAACATGCCTTGAGGAACCACTGGAGAATCAACAAGAAGTTGTGAAATTGGAAACTAATAAAGAGGAGGACTCATTATTTATCCTAAACCCATCATACAAGATGAATATCATTTTTATGGGGGTGTATTTAGTGTACCATATCCATGTAGTCCTCAACATAATGGAAGAAGCTCAAAATGGAAAGAAGAAGTTCATGTGGTTCATATTAAAAAAACATCACCCCCCATCGGATTGGGGATAACCAACTGAAACTGCCCATCTGGGGGTAGTAATATCCCAGGGCCCACAAAGGGGATTAAACCAAGAACTATCCTTCTATTCTCATTCTATTTCTATTTTCGTTACTTTCAATAAATTTATTGTGTTTTATTATCTACTTTTGTTTGTAGGTTTTTATATGCGTAGCACTTAGGAGCTTAACTCAACATTGCACTACCAATAAGTCGGGTTGTACCTCTCCACATCACTTTCTTGATTGTTCTGATTCATTTTAAACCATAATTCCATGTTAAATCAATTTTAATGCATTGTGGACACTGCATCATTTAAGTGTGGGG
This sequence comes from Viscum album, assembly GCA_963277665.1. NCBI lineage: Eukaryota > Viridiplantae > Streptophyta > Magnoliopsida > Santalales > Viscaceae > Viscum > Viscum album. The sequence goes on along the minus strand of OY728119.1, from coordinate 1,020,971,211 downwards.
GAGGGAACCTTTGTAGTTTAATATTTTCAATTATTTGTTTCAAAAAAAAATTCTGTGTTTTTCAAATTTTTGTGTGTTTTTGAAACTATTGATCTGAAATGAATATCATATCCATTTTTGAAACCCATTTCAATGAGTGAAACAATTTATCCCATGAAACTAAGCTTAAATGAATTCTTAAATTGAATTTGTTTCAGGTTCAAATATTAGGAAATTTCATGAAAAGTACTCTGTTTTTTTAATCCCATGATATAATTCACTATCTTTAAATTTGAAATTACTTTCTTGTGAGGCTTCTAAACCTATTTTTCATATTATTTTCATTCACCTATCTTCTTGAGAGAACCATACCATGCTTTATTTAACCATAATTTGATTTACTCCTATCAAAACTTGAGGGTTTTAGGTACATGTGTTTTAAATGATTGAGGAATTTCTTTGATTTTAAAGCCCCCTCTTCAGGATAATCCTTTTTATAATGGCCTACCTTATACATTTAATCCATTCATCCCATAGAATCCATGCACAACATGTTAGGATAGCCACATTACAAGCCAATTTTCCCAATCCAACCTGCTCTTGAAGTGAAATTGCATAATCTAGTTAAACATAAGTGTGGGGGAAGATGTCTTGTGTTGTACTACCTCATTTGGTGATACTTTGGGTAGAAAATAAAATTTTTAAGAGAAGAATATATTGCTAAAAAAATCATTCAGTTGAAATTTGTGCCTTTTTTGGAGCTTTCATGTATGAGAAGATGTGCCTTTCTAGAGCTTCAAACAGAGAAAAAAGTTGTGCCTGTCTGGAGCTTTCAAGAAAAATCATGTTTGAGATGACTGAAAATATTGCTTCTGAAATGATGAATGCTGTGAAATTTCACTTATTTTTCATTCTAGTGGGTCTTATTTACTGCAAAGGGGAGTGAGGAGGATACCATATTTAAGTTTAAATTAGAATAATGCATTTTTACTTCAAAAAGAGACAAGCACTCCTTATTCAGCCACATAATTTTTCATATCTAAATCCTACCATCCTAAAGCCACAGAACAACCTTTATAAAGTCATCATGATAAACATATGTCCTTGACTCACATCGGGTGGAGATTTTGGAATTTATCAAGCTTATGGTGACCCTTTCATGAGTATTGGATGAGAAAGACATTATTGAAAAATTGATATTGTGTGATGAGAGAAAATGAAAGTGAGGTAAGTGTTTTGTGTGCATGGGAGAAGAAATGAAGAGGAAATATATTTTGAACTGAATTGAGAACATTTAATGATGGTTGTTTATGAGGCACGATATCTTTTGTTTCTTGGTGATAAATTGTTGGATCTCAAGGTTATGTGTTTTAAAATTTTCTTTGATTAAATGTCGATGTTTACTTGTCCATGAGTCCAAGTTCTATGTGTGGGGGAATTGACAGATCTCATATTTTCATATTTATACATATGTTATTAATTGATTTAAATCCCTTCCCATGAATCAATTTGAGCTTATTTGCATCATTTTATGACTTTTGGTGAGTTTTGAGCTTAAATGTGAAAAGTGGTTAATTCTGGACATTTAACAGTTTTATGTGTTCTCTGTATTTCAAGAATAACTCCTACATTTCTAATCCAATTCCCCTGATTCCATTTTTTAGGATGTCATGATTCTTTGGATACATATAATTCTTCAGGACCATGTTCCAATTCGAATTTATACATGCGCAAATATTTCTGTCAATGTGAAAAGTTATTCTTGCCGGAAGAATAGACTATGACATATTCAAAGAAGCATATCCTGGACCACCGGCTTCCAAGTTCATTGGTTCCATCTGGGTTCAAAATCCAACTAGCAGGGTCAGATTATCTAAAAATATCAGAAGTAAATTCATTCATTAAGGCCTCCAATTAAAAGGTCAAAGTTGGGTTGGTGGAATAGTGATCAACGTCCTGAATAATTCAAGTATACTAAATCAACCATAACTCCTTCCATACGGCTCAAAATGCATTCAAACATCGTGGATGGATGTCCAAATTCATTTTTCACCTCCTATTAGAAGGGACCTCGGCCTTATTCGACCAGATGGTGGGAGAACTAAAGCTGACCTTTTGGAGGACAGATTCTGGAGGAGAAACTTTTGGTTCTTTCTTTTCTTTCTTTGTTCTTTTTAGTTTTGTAATGTATTCATCTTCCCCCTTCTACTCAATTAACCTTACCATGGTGGAGTAAATCTTTTGAGTGATTGGGGAAGGTTAGGTTTTCCATTTTGTAATGTATGAGTTCATTAGCTTAATGTTATAATATTTTTTTTATTATGAAGTTGGGTTCAATTGTAATAACAGCTTATATTATCTTGTGCGATTGTATTTGATTTTATATTCTATTGTTATTATTGATTTGTTTAATGATAATTATATCCATCACTAGGTTCTGGTCTATATACGATTGAATAAATCAGAACATAGTGGTGAAGTACTTGGCGATCGTCAGTACGTGTGAGATTTGTACTGAATATTCAATATTGTTTGGGATTAACAAGACCCGATTGGGAATTACCTTAATCAATTGATGGTATTCTCTACAACTCTTTCACAAAATTATAGAGATTATACCAAACTAATATTTTAGTATGGTTTAATCTCCCCAACATCATTAATCAAATAATTGAGATGAAGCGATTGTAAAATCTCATTTTAATCGATTTAATAAAAAAGGAATGAATAAATAAGATCTATGATAACATTATAAATGTAAAACCAAACCCAACCTGATCACCCAATAATTATCTCAATTTTTAATCACATTACTTTTCAATTTTTTTTACATCTTATACTTTATTTATTTTTTTAGTTTTGTTTCACAGATTTCAAAATCAAACAAATTCAAATACAAAGTGACAAACATGATGGTTGTGTGCTCCTCTCTGGAGACAACTTAGGTTAACTACTATACTATATTTTAACTAAGTAAATAATTGTTTTTTCCACACCCCACTACAGCCTTTGTAGTTTAGTATTTTCAATTATTTGTTTCAAAAAAAAATTTGTATGTTTTTCAAATTTTTGTGTGTTTTTGAAACTATTGAGATGAAATTAATATCATCTCTATTTTTGAAACCCATTTCAATGAGTGAAAAAATTTATCCCATGAAATTAAGCTTAAATGAATTATGAAATTGACTTTGTTTCAGGTTTAAATATTTGGAAATTTCATGAAAAGTACTCTGATTTTTTAATCCCATTCTATAATTCACCGTCTTTAAATTTGAAATTACATTCCTATGAGGCTTCTAAACCTATTTTTTATATTCTTTTCATTCACCTAACTTCTTGAGAGAACCATAGAATTCTTGATTTAACCATAATTTTATTTATTCCTATCAAAACATGAGGTTTTTAGGTACATGTGTTTTAAATGATTGAGGCATTTCATTGATTTTAAAGCGACCTTTTCAAGATAATAATTTTTATAATGGCCTACCTTATACATTTAATCCTTGAATCCCATATAAGCCTTAAAAACATGTTAGTTTAGCCACATTACAAGCCAATTTTCCAAATCCAACATGCTCTTGAAGTGAAATTGCATAATCTAGTTAAACTTAAGTGTGGGGGAAACTGTCTTGTGTTGTAATACCTCATTTGGTGATACTTTTGGTGGAAAATTAAATTTTTAATGAGAAGAATATATTGCTAAAAAATCATTCAGTTGAAATTTGTGACTTTTCTGGAGCTTTTATGTATGAGAAGATGTGCCTTTCTGGAGCTTCCAACAGAGAAAAAAGATGTGCCTGTCTGGAGCTTTCAAGAAAAATAATGTTTGAGATGATTGAAAATATTGCTGCTGAAATGATTAATGGTGTGAAATTTCACTGATTTTTCATTCTAGGGGAGCTGATTTACTTCAAAGGGGAGTGATGAGGATAACATATTTATGTTTAGATTAGAATAATGCAATTTTACTTCAAAAAGATCCAAGCACTCCTTATTCAGCCACTAAATTTTTCATATCTAAATCCTACAAACCTAAAGCCACAAAACAACCTTTATAAAGTCCTCATGATAAACATATGTCCTTGACTCACATCGGGTGGAGATTTCGGAATTTATCAAGCATATGGTTACCCTTGCATGAGTATTGGATGAGAAAGACATTGTTGAAAAAATGATATTTGTGTGATTAGAGAATATGAAAGTGAGGTATGTGTTTTGTGTGCATGGGAGAAGAAATGAAGAGGAAATATATTTTGAACTGAATTGAGAACTTATAATGATGGTTGTTTATGAGGCATGATATCTTTTGTTTCTTGGTGATAAATTATTGGATCTCAAGGATATGTGTTTTAAATTTTTCATTGATTTAATGTCGATGTTTACTTGTCCAGGAGTCCAATTGCTAAGTGTGGGGGAATTGAAAGAGATCATATTATCATATTTATACATATGTTATTAATTGATTTAAATCCCTTCCCATGAATCAATTTGAGCTTATTTTCATCATTTTATGACTTTTGGAGAGTTTTGAGCTTAAATGTGAAATGTGGTTAATTTTGGACATTTAACAGTTTTATGTGTTCTATGTATTTTGAGAATAACTCCTACATTTGTATTCGAATTCCCCTGATTCTTTTTTTAGGATTTCATGATTCTTGGGCTACATATAATTCGTCAGGACCAAGTTCCAATATGAATTTCTACATGCCCAACAATTTCGGTCAATGTGAAACGTTATTCTGGACAGAAGAATAGACTATGTCATATTCAAAGAAGCATATCTTGGAGCACCGGCCTCCGAATTCATTGGTTCTAGCTGGGTTAGAAATCCCACTAGAAGGGTCAAGTTATCTAAAAATATCAGAAGTAAATTCATTCATTAAGGCTGCCAAATAAACGGTAAAATTTGGGTTGGTGGAATAGTGATCGGCGGCCAAAATAAGTCAAGTCTACTAAATCGGCCATAACTCCTTACACACGGCACAAAATGCATTCAAACATTGTGGATGGATGTGCAACTTCATTATTCACCTCCTATAAGAAGGGAACTCGGCCTTATTCAACTAGATGGTGGGAGAAATGAAGCTGAACTTCTGGTGGCAGATTCTGGAGGAGAAACTTTTGGTTCTTTCTTTTCTTTCATTGTTCTTTTTAGTTTTGTAATGTATTCATCTTCCCCCTTCTACTCAATTACCCTTACCATGGTGGGGTAAATATTATGAGTGATTGGGGAAGGATAGGTTTTCCATTTTTTAATGTATGAGTTCATGCGCTTAATTTTATAAAATGTTTTCTTTATTATGAAGTTGGTTTCAATTTTAATAACAACTTATATTATCTTGTGTGATTGTATTTCATTTTATATTATGTTGTTATTATTGATTTGTTTAATGATAATTATATCCCTCACTAGGTACTGGTCTATATACGATAGAATAAATCAGAACACTGTGGTGAAGTACTTGGCGATCTTCAGTACGTGTGACATTTGTACTGAATATTCAAGATTGTTTGGGATTAACAAGACCCAAATGGGAATTGACTTAATCAATTGAGGGTATTCTCTACAACTCTTTCACAAAAGGATAGATATTATACAAAACTAAGATTTTAGTAAGGTTTAATCTCCCCAAAATCATTAATCAAATCAGTGAGAAGAAGCGATTGTGAAATCTCATTTTAATCTATTTAATAAAAAAGGAATGAATAAATAAGAACTATGATAAAATTACAATTGGAAAACCAAACCCAACCCGATCACCCAATAATTATCACTATTTTTAACCACATTACTTTTAAATTTGTTTTAAATCTTATACATTATTGTTTTTTTAGTTTTGTTTCATTGTTTTCAAAATCAAACAAATTCAAATACAAAGTGACAAACATGATTGTTGTGAGCTCCTCTCTGGAGAAAACTTAGATTAACTACTATAATAAATTTTAACTAAGTAAATAATTGTTTTTTAAACACCCCACGACAGCCTTTGTAGTTTAGTATTTTCAATTATTTGTTTCAAAAAAAAATTGTGTGTGTTTCAAATTTTTGTTTGTTTTTGAAACTATTGAGCTGAAATGAATATCATCTCAATTTTTGAAACCCATTTCAATGAGTGAAACAATTTATCCCATGAAACTATGCTTAAATGAATGCAGAAATTGACTTTGTTTCAGGTGCAAATATTTGGAAATTTCATGAAAAGTACTCTGATTTTTTAATCCCATGCTATAATTCACTGTCTTTAAATTTGAAATTACTTCCATGTGAGGCTTCTAAACCTATTTTTCATATTCTTTTCATTCACCTCACTTCTTGAGAGACCAATACCATTCTTTATTTAACCATAATTTGATTTATTCCTATCAAAACATGAGGGTTTGAGGTACATGTGTTTTTAATGATTGAGGCATTTATTTGATTTTAAATCCCCCATTTCAAGATAATCCTTTTTATAATGGCCTACCTTATACATTTAATCCTTAAAGCCCATAAAATCCATTAACAACATATTAGGTTATCCACATTACAAGCCAATTTTCCCTATCCAACCTTCTCTTGAAGTGAAACTGCATAATCTAGTTAAACTTAAGTGTGGGGGAAGCTGTCTTGTATTGTACTACCTCATTTGGTGATACATTGGGTGGAAAATATAATTTTGAAGAGAAGAATATATTGTTAAAAAAAACATTCAGTTGAAATTTGTTCCTTATTCGGAGCTTTCATGTATGAGAAGCTGTGCCTTTCGGGAGCTTCCAACGGAGAAAAAAGCTGTGCCTGTCTAGAGCTTTCAAGAAAAATCATGTTTGAGATGATTGAAAATATTGCTGCTGAAATGATGAATGGTGTGAAATTTCACTAGTTTTTCATTCTAATGGAGCTGATTTACTGCAACGGAAAGTGAGGAGGATACCATATTTAAGTTTAAATTAGAATAATGCAATTTTACTTCAAAAAGATCCAAGCACTCCTTATTCAGCCACAAAATTTTTCATATCTAAATCCTACCAAACTAAAGCCATAGAACAACCTTTATAAAGTCCTCATGATAAACATATGTCCTTGACTCACATCGGGTGGAGATTTTGGAATTTATCAAGCCTATAGTGACCCTTTCATGAGTATTGTATGAGAAAGACATTGTTGAAAAATTGATATTTTTGTGATGAGAGAAAATGAAAGTGAGGTAAGTGTTTTGTGTTCATGGGAGAAGAAATGAAGAGGAAATATATTTTGAACTGAATTGAGAACGTGTAATGATGGTTGTTGATGAGGCATGATATCTTTTGTTTCTTGGTGATAAATTGTTGGATCTCAAGGATATGTGATTTAAATTTTTCTTTGATTTAATGTCGATGTTTACTTGTCCAGGAGTCCAAGTGCTAAGTGTGGGGGAATTGACATAGCTCATATTTTCATATTTATACATATGTTATTAATTGACTTAAATCCCTTCCCATGAATCAATTTGAGCTTATTTTCATCATTTTATGACTTTTGGTGAGTTTTGAGCCTAAATGTGAAAAGTGGTTAATTCTGGACATTTAACAGTTTTAGGTGTTCTATTTATTTCAAGAATAACGTCTACATTTTTAAACCAATTCCCCTGATTCCTTTTTTGTAGGATTTCATTATTCATGGGCTACATAAAAATCTTCAGGACCAAGTTCCAATTCGAATTTCTATAGGCCCAAAAATTTCGGTCAATGTGAAAAGTTATTCTGGCCGGAAGAATAGACTATGACATATTCAAAGAAGCATATCTTGGACCCCCGGCCTCCAAATTCGTAGGTTCCAGCTGGGTTCGAAAGCCAACTAGAAGGTTCAGATTATCTAAATATATCAAAAGTAAATTCATTAATTAAGGCCGCCAATTAAACGGTCAAATTTGGGTTGGTGGAATAGTGATCAGCGGCCAAAATAAGTCAAGTCTACTAAATCGGCCATAACTCCTACCACATGGCTCCAAATGCATTAAAACTTCTTGTATGAATGTCCAAATTCATTTTTCACCTCCTATATGAAAGGAACTCAGCCTGATTCGACAAGATGGTTGGAGAACTGAAGCTAATCTTTTGGTGGATAGATTCTGGAGGAGAAACTTTTGGTTCTTTCTTTTCATTCTTTGTTCTTTTTAGTTTTGTAATATATTCATCTCCCCCCTTCTAATAAATTACCCTTACCATGGTGGGGTAAATCATATAAATGATTGGGGAAGGTTAGGTTTTCCATTTTGTAATTTATGAGTTCATGCGCTTAATGTTATAAAATGTTATCTTTATTATGAAGTTGGTTTCAATTGTAATAAAAACTTATATAATCTTGTGCGATTGTATTTGATTTTATATTCTGTTGTTATTAATGATTTGTTTAATGATAATTATATCCCTCACTAGGTTCTATTCTATATACTATGGAATAAATCAGAACATAGTGGTGATGTACTTGGCGATCGTCAGTACGTGTGAGATTTGTACTGAATATTCAAGATTGTTTGGGATTAACAAGACTCGATTGGGAATTTCCTTAATCAATTGAGGGTATTCTCTACAACTATTTCACAAAAGGATATAGATTATACCAAACTATGATTTTAGTAAGGTTTAATCTCCCCAACATCATTAATCAAATCAGTGAGATGAAGTGATTGTGAAATCTCATTTTAATCGATTTGATAAAAAAAGGAATGAATAAATAAGAACTATGATAACATTACAATTGGAAAACCAAACCCAACCTGATCACCCAATAATTATCACTATTTTTAATCACATTACGTTTCAATTAGTTTTAAATCTTATAATTTATTTCTTTTTTTAGTTTTGTTTCATTGTTTTCAAAATCAAACAAATTCAAATACAAAGTGACAAACATGATTGTTGTGATCTCCTCTCTGGAGACAACTTTGGTTAACTACTATACTATATTTTAACTAAGTAAATAAGTGTTTTTTACACACCCCACTACAGCCTTTGTAGTTTAGTATTATCAATTATTTGTTTCAAAAAAATTGTGTGTTTTTGAAATTTTTGTGTGTTTTTGAAACTATTGAGTTGAAATGAATATCATCTCCATTTTTGAAACCAATTTAAATGAGTGAAACAATTTATCCCATAAAACTAAGCTTAAATGAATGCAGAAATTGACTTTGTTTCAGGTTCAAATATTTGGAAATTTCATGAAAAGTACTCCGATTTTTTAATCCTATGCTATAATTCACTGTATTTAAATTTGAAATTACTTTCCTGTGAGGCTTCTAAACCTATTTTTCATATTCTTTTCATTCAACTCACTTCTTGAGAGAATAATACCATGCTTTATTTAACCATAATTTGATTTATTCCTATCAAAACTTGAGGGTTTGAGGTACATGTGTTTTAAATGATTGAGGCATTTATTTTATTTTAAAGCCCCATTTTCAAGATAATCCTTCTTATAATGGCCCACCTTATACATTAAATCCCTGAAGCCCATAGAATCCATGAACAACATGTTAGGTTAGCCACATTACAAGCCAATTTTTCCTATCCAACCTGCTCTTGAAGTGAAACTGCATAATCTAGTTAAACTTAAGTGTGGGGGAAGCTGTCTTGTGTTGTACTACCTCATTTGGTGATATTTTGGGTGGAAAATAAAATATTTAAGAGAATAATATATTGCTAAAAAAATAATTCAGTTGAAATTTGTTCCTTTTCTAGAGCTTTCATGTATGAGAAGATGTGCCTTTCGGGAGCTTCCAATGGAGAAAAACGCTATGCCTGTCTAGAGCTTTCAAGAAAAATCATGTTTGAGATGATTGAAAATATTGTTGCTGATATGATGAATGGTGGGAAATTTCACTGATTTTTCATTATATTGGAGATTATTTATTTCAAAGGGGAGTGAGGAGGATACCATATTTAAGATTAAATTAGAATAATGCAATTTTAGTTCAAAAAGAGCAAAGCACTCCTTATTCAGCCACAGAATTTTTCGTATCTAAATCCTACCAATCTAAATCCACAGAACAACCTTTATAAATTCCTCATGATAAACATATGTCCTTGACTCACATCGGGTGGATATGTTGGAATTTATCAAGCCAATGGTGACCCTTGAATGAGTTTTGGATGAGAAAGGCATTGTTGAAAAATTGATATTTGTGTGATGACAGAAAATGAAAGTGAGGTAAGTGTTTTGTGTGCATGGGAGAAGAAATGAAGAGGAAGTATATTTTGAACTGAATTGAGAACGTGTAATGATGGTTGTTTATGAGGAATGATATATTTTGTTTATTGGTGATAAATTGTTGGATCTCAAGGATATGTGTTTTAAAATTTGCTTTGATTTAATGTCGATGTTTACTTGTCCAGGAGTCCAAGTTCTAAGTGTGGGGGAATTGACAAAGCTCATATTTTCATATTTATACATATGTTATTAATTGATTTAAATCCCTTCCCATGGTTCAATTTGAGCTTATTTGCATCATTTTATGACTTTTTGTGAGTTTTGAGCTTAAATGTGAAAAGTGGTTAATTCTGGACATTTAACAGTTTTATGTGTTCTCTGTATTTCAAGAATAAATTCTACATTTGTAATACAATTCGCCTGATTTTTTAGGATGTCATGATTCTTGGGATACATATAATTCTGCAGGACCAAGTTCCAATTCGAATTTCTACATGCCCAAAAATTTCGGTCAATGTGAAACGTTATTCTGGCCGGAAGAATAGACTATGACATTTTCAAAGAAGAATATCATAGACCCCCGACCTCCAAATTCATTAGTTCCAGCTGGGTTCGAAAGACAACATAAGGTTAAGATTATCTAAAAATATCAAAAGTAAATTCATTCATTAAGGCCGCCAATTAAACGGTCAAATTTGGGTTGGTGGAATAGTGATCAGCGGCAAGAATAAGTCAAGTCTACTAAATCGGCCATAACTCCTTCCACACGAATCCAAATGCATTCAAAATTAGTGTATGGACGTCCAACTTCATTCATCATTTCATATAAGAATTTAACTCGGCCTAATTTGACAATATGGATGGAGAACTGAAGCTAATCTTCTGGTAGACAGATTCTGGAGGAGAAACTTTTGGTTCTTTCTTTTCTTTCTTTGTTCTTTTTAGTTTTGTAATGAATTCATCTTCTCCCTTCTACTAAATTACCCTTACCATGGTGGGGTAAATCTTATGAGTGATTGGGGAAGGTTAGGTTTTCCATTTAGTAATGTATGAGTTCATGCGCTTAATGTTATAAAATGTTTTCTTTATTATGAAGTTGGTTTCAATTGTAATAACAGCTTATAATATCTTGTGCGATTGTATTTGATTTTATATTCTGTTGTTATTATTGATTTGTTTAATGATAATTATATCTTTCACTAGGTTCTGGTCTATATATGATGGAATAAATCAGAACATAGTGGTGAAGTACTTGGTGATCGATTGTACGTGTGAGATTTGTACTGAATATTCAAGATTGTTTGGGATTAACAAGTACCGATTGAGAATTGCCCTAATCAATTGAGGGTATTCTCTACAACTCTTTCACAAAAGGATAGATAATATACCAAACTAATATTTTAGTAAGGTTCAATCTCCCCAACATCATTAATAAAATAAGTGAGATGAAGCGATTTTGAAATCTCATTTTAATCGATTTAATAAAAAGGGAATGAATAAATAAGAACAATGATAACATTAAAATTGGAAAACCAAACCCAACCTGATAACCCAATAATTATCACTATTTTTAATCACATTAATTTTCTATTTGTTTTAAATCTTATTCTTCATTTCTTTTTTTATTTTTGTTTCATTGTTTTCAAAATCAAACAAATTCAAATACAAAGTGACATACATGATTGTTCTGCGCTCCTCTCTGGAGACAACATAGGTTGACTACTATACTATAATTTAACTATGTAAATAATTTTTTTTGACACACCCCAAGACAGCCTTTGTAGTTTAGTATTTTTGATTATTTGTTTCAAAAAAAAATTGTGTTTTTCAAATTATTGTGTGTTTTTGAAACTATTGAGTTGAAATGAATATCATCTCCATTTTTGAAACCCATTTCAATGAGCGAAACAATTTATCCCATGAAACTAAGCTTAAATTAATGTAGAAATTGACTTTGTTTCAGGTTCAAATATTTGGAAATTTCATGAAAATTACTCTTATTTTTTAATACTATGCTATAATTCACTTTCGTTAAATTTGAAATTACTTTCCTGTGAGGCTTCTAAACCTATTTTTCAAATTATTTTCATTCATCAAACTTCTTGAGAGAACCATACCATGCTTGATTTAACCATTATTTGATTTATTCCTATCAAAACTTGAGGGTTTGAGGTACATGTGTTTTAAATAATTGAGGCATTTCATTGATTTTAAAGCCCCGTTTTCAAGATAATCATTTTTATAATGGAATAACTTATACATTTAATCCTTCCAGCCCATAGAATCCATGAAAAAACATGTCAGGTTAGCCACATTACAAGCCAATTTTCCCTATCCAAACTTCTCTTGAAGTGAAATTGCATAATCTAGTTAAACATAAGTGTGGGGGAAGCTGTCTTGTGTTGTACTACCTCATTTAGTTATACTTTGGGTGGAAAATATAATTTTTAAGAGAAGAATATATTGCTAAAAAATCATTCAGTTGAAATTTGTGCCTTTTCTGGAGCTTTCATGTATGAGAAGGTGTGCCTTTCGGGAGCTTCCAACAGAGAAAAAAGTTGTGACTGTCTGGAGCTTCCAAGAAAAATAATGTTTGAGATGATTGAAAATATTGCTGCTGAAATGATGAATGGTGTAAAATTTCACTGATTTTTCATTCTAGTGGATCTGATTTACTACAATGGGGATTGAGTTGGATACCATATTTAAGTTTAAATTAGAATAATGCAATTTTACTTCAAAAAGTGCCAAGAACTACTTATTCAGCCACAGAATTTTTCATATCTAAATCCTACCAACCTAAAGCCACAGAAAAACCTTTATAAAGTCCTCATGATAAACATATGTCCTTGACTCACATCGGGTGGAGATGTTGGAATTTATAAAGCCTATGGTGACCCTTCCATGGGTATTTGATTAGAAAGACATTGTTGAAAATTGATATATGTGTGATGAGAGAAAATGAAAGTGAGGTAAGTGTTTTTTGTGCATGGGAGAAGAAATGAAGAGGAAATATATTTTGAACTGAATTGAGAACTTGTATTGATGGTTGTTTTTTAGTCATGATATCTTTTGTTTCTTGGTGATAAATTGTTGGATCTCAAGGTAATGTGTTTTAAAATTTGCTTTGATTTAATGTCGATGTTTACTTGTCCAAGAGTCCAAGTGCTATGTGTGGGGGAATTGAAAGAGATCATATTTTTATATTTATACATATGTTATTAATTGATTGAAATCCCTTCCCATGAATCAATTTGAGATTATTTGCATCATTTTATGACTTTTGGTGAGTTTTGAGCTTAAATGTGAAAAGTGGTTAATTCTGGACATTTAACAGTTTTATGTATTCTCTGTATTTCATGAATAACTCCTACATTTGTAATCCAATTCCCCTAAATTTTTTTAGGATGTCATGATTATTGGGCTACATATAATTCTTTAGGACCAAGTTCCAAATCGAATTTCTACATGCCCAAAAATTTCGGTCAATGTGAAAATTTATTCTGGCCGGAAGAATATACTATGACATATTCAAAGAAGCATATCGTGGACCACCGGCCTCTGAAATTCATTGGTTCTAGATGGGTTCGAAATCCAACTAGAAGGGTCATATTATCTAATAATATTATAAGTAAATTCATTCATTAAGGTCGCGAATTAAACAGTCAAACTTGGGTTGGTTGAATAGTGAATGGCGGCCAGAATAAGTTAAGTCTAAGAAATAAGCCATAACTCCTTCCACACGACTCCAAATGCATTCAAACTTCGTGTATGGATGTCCAACTTCATTATTCAACACCTATGAGAAGGTACCTCGGCCTGATTCGACCAGATGGTGGGAGAACTGAAGCTAAACTTCTGGTGGAAAGATTCTGGATGAGAAACTTTTGGTTCTTTCTTTTCTTTGTTTGTTCTTTTTAGTTTTGTAATGTATTCATCTTCCCCATTATACTCAATTAACCTTACCATGGTGGGGTAAATCTTATGAGTGATTGGGGAAGGTTAGGTTTTCCATTTTGTAATGTATGAGTTCATGCGCTTAATGTTATAAAATGTTTTCGTTATTATGAAGTTGGATTCAATTGTAAAAACACATTATATTATCTTATGTGATTGTATTTGATTTTATATTCTATTTTTATTATTGATTTGTTTGATGATAATAATATCTCTAACTAGGTTCTGGTCTATATACGATGGAATAAATCAGAACATAGCGGTGAAGTACTTGGCGATCGCCAGTACGTGTGAGATTTGTACTGAATATTCAAGATTGTTTGGTATTAACAAGACCCGATTGGGAATTTCCTTAATCAATTTAGGGTATTCTCTACAACTCTTTCACAAAAGGATAGAGATTATACCAAACTAAGATTTTAGTAAGGTTTAATCTCCCCAACATCATTAATAAAATAAGTGAGATGAAGCGATTGTGAAATCTCATTTTAATCGATTAAATAAAAAAGGAATGAATAAATAAGAATAATGATAACATTATAATTGGAAAACCAAACCCAACCTGATCACCCAATAATTATCACTATTTTTAATCACATTACTTTTCAATTTGTTTTAAACCTTATACTTTATTTATTTTTTTAGTTTTGTTTCATTGTTTTCAAAATGAAACAAATTCAAATACAAAGTGACAAACATGATTGTTGTGCGCTCCACTCTAGAGACAACTTAGGTTAACTACTATACTATATTTTAACTAAGTAAATAATTGTTTTTGCAACACCCCACGACAGGTGTGTGTCACTCCCGTAGAAGATCTATGAAATCATTGTTCAGATATTATCCACCTCAATCAGATCAACGATTCCTTATATTTTTACCAAGCTGATTATCTACATCATTCTAGAATTCCATAAATTTCTCTAAGTGTTCTGACTTATACCTCATTATTTAGACATATCCATATCTACTCAAATCATCAGTAAATGTAATGATGTTACCACCTCTAGTTTTTACTGGGAAGGTTCCACAGACATCTGTGTGCACCAATCCTAGAAGCTCTATGGCCCTTTCACCCAGTCCACCAAAAGGCGGCTTGGTCATTATACCCTATAAACAGGTGTGACATCTATCAAGTGATTTTAGATCAGTAGAGTCTAAATAGCCATCTTGGCCATGCTTTGTCAAGCACTACTCATTTACTTGACCGAGAATGTGACGCCACAACTGGATGATGCATGAGTCATGTGAGTCTGGTTCATTATCAATTTCCAATACTTGGTTTCATAATTTAATACATACAAACCATTATTTAAATGCACCATAACATAATAAATATTGTTCTTATAAAAGAGAATACCCTTATTTATAAACATAAGAATAAATCCATCTATATCCAAAAAAGATATAGAAACTATGTTCATGGTAAAACTATGAACATAATAACAGTATTGTAAAACCAAAATCATCCAAGTCGACAATGAGAGGTGTTAATTGACAATGGCTAACATAGCTTGCCTCACGCCATTGGCAGCTTAAATATCCACCTCTCCTCTAAAAATATTTTTAAATCTACTTGGTTCCTGCAGTTTAATATAGTTTTTATCCCCACAAGATGTATCTAATATCCAATGTTTTGAAATGGAAAGATTATACTCAATAACGAATGCACCATTAGCATCCCCATGCTTCAGAGTGAAGTTCCTATTCTAGTGGCTTTGTTTGCCAAATGAAAACATACTTCCTCCCATTCCTTTCCATAACTCTGGATCTTCCCCTTCTTAGAGGGTTGGTGCTCAGGGGCTTTAGACAATTTATAAGTCTTTGGACCCTTTTCCTCGACCTTCCTTTTTTTATTCACAATATGAACTACAGGTTTATCATGCCCCATGACCTTATCTACCTGGAGAATTAAGGTCAGAAGTTCTGAGAGTATCTTCTCATTATTTCTCATGTTTTAGTTGATAATGATGGTAGATAAGGTCTTGGGCAGTTATTGTAGGATGATATCTATTCACAACTCGTCTGGTAACATAATCCCTTAGATGTTCAGTCGTTCAATTGGAGATCTCATATCTCTCATGTATTGCCTTCGCTTGGTAGAGATAATTAAGGTGTGACATCATGTTATACGCGTCCATGTATTCATTTTCCTTCAAGATCTCATTATACATGGCTGATAGCATGAAGCATTGGACATCTGTGGAATCATCCATATGTTTCATATTGAGAGACAGTTCCTCATCACTAACTGCTTTCTCAGGCACAACTAGAACATGATATTCCATCATAGACAATTTACTCTCGTGGAAAATGGTGGTGCATAGACACCTCTGCTACTCTTTGAAATTGGTGTGGGTGAGAAGGGTTTACTTCTTGAGTATGCCTCACAATGATATTGTTGAAGTGATTTTTATTTACATTTCTACAAATTAAGATGAGAAAAGATTTATTACTTTATTATGATAAAACTGAGACAAAATAGTCTCCCACTATTTTAACGATATTCAATAGACTTCACCATTGACTTCCGAATATTCCATTTCCTGAATATTCTAGTGGCAAAGATCCATATTTCCATTCGTATTACCCCAACTAGGGTTCTTCATGCAACTTGATGGGTTTTATCCATGAATTTCAATTGCCAAATACATTAACTCATAGCTCCTTGATCCATTGAGTTGACTCCGAAATCCTAAAATCAATTTATTTTGCATTTCCTCAACCTTAGCCTCTCAGTCACACCTAGTCCTACCATGGTAGTAAACCCTTGATGTGAACTAAGTAAACTAAACCCCAAACCTTGAATTTAGAATTCCCCGATAATTGAAAGCACACTAACTAAGGTTGGTCAAGAACATTGAACTATGGTTTGATTCTAAACAAGATTATGGAAGGCTATACCGACATAATATTTCATTTAGGGATTTTATCCTTATATGTAAGTTTTCATTTTTATTATCTTTGATTACATGATTTTTCATATTAATTGGGATATACTTATGTGATTAACCATGTATATGATAATATTTACACATAATCTGGTCTTATTTTTGTTCTATCTTGCATGCATGTTTAATTCATTTATTTTGCAATCATGAAAACACGCTCGTAATAAATAAAACATGAAACTAAAATAAAAAAAATAAATGATATTTCCATGAGCTTTTTCTATAGGTTACTTTATCTAGAGATTGATAAACAAACCCAATGACTAGTGATGAAACACCTCGAACCATTCAGGTTCGTGTTTATAGCTTTCCACCTGTCCACCTTTATATCTCCATGGATTAGTTTCACCTTGGCTCCTGACATGAGCCACCTCCACTAGCTTTGGAGCTCCAGACATTACATATGCATTCATCTCACAAGCAGGTCAGGTGTAAAAAGAGTTTTCTACATAAAATAATCAATGGGCACACATTCCATACATATTAATGATGAGAAGACTGGCAGGCCAAAAATTTAATTTGAATAAATAAATTAAAATAAACCATTCACATAGAAAGGTTCTAGTCTATCTCATGATTATCCATATATGCAACGATATTTACACATAAATAAAACTATCCTTCAATTATTTAATCATTCATGTTTAAGATAAATCACCCTGGAATCAATTAATTATATTTAAATAATCAATCCTTTTATCTTAATCCCTTTTTCTAAATTTCCCCGAAATTATCATCCATCATAATTTTAAACAAATAAATTCATATAAAATTATCTTTGTACTTGTCTTGTACCATGGAGGCAACCCAGTGAATTCCCATTAATAACTACCCAACGAGCAGAAATGAACATTACATAGATTTTCATTTAAAAAAATATATATAAAACACATATCATGTGTTGTGATTCAGCCTTATGCCTACTCTTTGGTATGTGTCACAACGGTTTGTATAATATAATAATAAATTTTAATAAATCTGTATAATTTGGATGAGTAAAAGATATGTAGTTCTGACTACAAGGCGTGTACTTTTTGTTCACCATCAATCCGAATTACACACCTGAGGACATGGTGTGTAGATGTATATCAGAAATTTTCAGAGTACATGGCATGTTCAATGGGACACATGCCGTGTAGTATCTGCATTACACGGTTTCCCTTCGGGAAATCCATGTACGGCGTACATGATCTAACCCAAGCCCGAAGGGATTACACGTCGTGTTCAGTGGTCCACATGGCATGTAATCTAGAAACTATGTGCCACCTATTCCTGGTCAACACACGGTGTCATTTATGACTTAGGAAAACCCCAACACATGGCCTTATTTGGTGGACCAGTATGATGCATTGAACATAGACTACATGGCATGTACTTCAGAATACACGCCGTGTATTCTCATGTTGTAAGGGTAAGAATTTAGGGCACATCTGGATGAGATCCTCTATTTTATTTTAATCAAAATTAAATGAAAAATTCATTTCTGTAAGGTGAATCAGAAATGAGAGGAGAGGAATAGATCTCTAGATTCAGATTTTAAATAATGGTTAACTTGAATTGAATCAACAAAATTATTAAATGACTAAATTACAAATGAAAAACTAAATAATTATAATCAACTATGTAACCTCCCTCTAATAAAACTTGTAGGTTTGGGGCGCAATGGAAGTGCGTTGGTGGGTGTACCCAACATTAATTTCAGCAATAACAATGATCAATATGAGATCATTCATGACAATAAAACACTGGATCTTCAGAATAGAACAATGAATGAAAAAGAAAGAGGGGAGTTCCAAAACCATAAATTGGATCATCATATGTTGGTTGTAATTAATTTAATTATTTGACAAGTATTACCACGATGGAATTCTTTCTCTGTTGATGTTTCCAGTCACAATCTGATGTGGTCCATCGTTTCATCGTAGAATCCATGTGTATGATTCCAATAGCAGTGATCCAAACATTCTCCACGTATCTTTGGATGTCAGTGAAGGGATCTCAAGGTGCTAGCGTAGAATAACCTTCACATGAAATTTCCTCCTTCGATTGCCTTGATCTGGTAGAGGTAGATCTCTCTCTCGTAGCTTGAGAGAGTTCTTGGTGGAAAAAGAATTCTCTCATTGCATGAGAGATTTTCCAAATACACTGTGCACAACCAAATAACTGTCTAGGATAATGAGAAATATATAATTTGGATTATTAATTACATAGAATAATAAAATGAATTAATTACCTGAAAGCAATTATTAATTTCATTTAATTATTAGTAATACCCCATGTCTAAAATAATAGTTGACTATTATTTCTACCTGACATGCGCCCAATGAATTACACCTAATATTATTTAATTAAATAAATAATACTTATTTCTCTTAAATTACCTAAAAAAAATACCAAGAGTGTATACTTAATATACACGATGTGTACTTTTATTTTTATTTTTTCATTATTTACTCCACCACATTAATAATACCACGAATAATGGCTATTTATTTTTAAAATAAATATCACTGAATTAATCACTAATAAATATATTATTTCACCCAAAATATATTCTCTCAAATAAATAGTTTCAAAATAAATACGATCAGGCATCCTTAAATAATTATTAAACCATAATCAGGAATAAACATTATTTAACATCTTAAATTAATATTTAACTGAGATACATGGACACACTTAGTGTGTGACCCTCTAGGACTCTTTCTCAGTGGATTATGTAGATCCTGCTTAAAGTCCAAGGTTAGTGTCGAGCAGCATGCCAAGGCACCCATTAAGAATGATGTTAATGCTGCAATAATGTTTCAACACCCACGAACGTTTACTATGTAATATAATCCCTTTGTCTCGATATATCAAATCAAGCGGGTTGCATTCTAGTTCCATCAACCCATGTTCTCTAATATTCTTTCTTTGAATTTCTTGAATTGAAATTTCCCATTAATTAACATGGACATGGACGTATTTAGTCTATATCAATTCCATCAAAGGACATAAGATATATACTTCCATTATGGAACATAAGGGACAAATCCTTTCATTAATTATCTATTAATGCATTATCACTCATGATGTACCCAACGTATCCTACCTCACTGTGAATAGTGTGCTGTTATAGTTGTCATCAATATATACGAGTGCATGAGTTTTAATACCCATTAATAATAATCTTAATGTCTAAGGACCAATACACACATCCCCTGATAGGAATATCCAATGACACTATGAAATTTGGATTTTCTGCTGGCGGGTCTCGTTCTCATAATATCCTCCTTGATATTACCAAGGGAACACACCACGACAATGTGCCTCAACGTTTTATGAGCCCTCAACCATAATGTCCTTTATTATTTATTTCCCTAAAATATCATCATTCGGCCATAGAAAATATATTCAAGAACACTACTATGGCACTTCCTAGTTCTCATCATTGTAGGGATCTGTTATGACCATTTAATGCAATAACCGTCCTTAAGACATTATCACATCCATTGTCACATAGAAGAACAATCATGATGTGATAAGGGATTAATTAATGAATAAAGTACAAAGTAGTTGGTTCTAGGCCACCAACTCCTACACAAACCTCTAAGGATCTTTATTATTTATAGTCTTAGTATATTCCATGATTAAAACTCCATCATACCTTTAAAATATTCTTAAAAAAATTACATGTTACATTATCAATATGGTTGGATAATAATTTTGACATTAATGCTTATTGTTGAATTTTTCTAATGCATTCCTTCATGATTACATGTCATTCTTTTTTTCAAAAATTCTCAATTCAAACTTCAAAATCCATATTTCATCAAATAATTTTTTTATACTTTTATATATGTCACTCCTTAATTTTCATTTCATTTTTAACATAAATATATTCAAATGAAATTGAAAATTATGAGAATAGAAAAATATTACTTCCATTCAATATCAATTAATTTAAACACATAATATAATAAAATGAAACCATTATCATGACAGTCACTGAAATTAAAATTTCAAATCCACTTCTTTCATTAAAACCTATAATACTAGTTTTTACGTCATTATTTTCATTAACCTTAATATAACATTAAACAAGGACATGTTATCTAAAAATTTATGTGATAAATATCTCAAATGAAATTGATTTTCACTCCACCAATTCTATATTAGAAATATATATAAAATGATAGATATTAACATTCATAATCATTTTAGAAAAAAACCACACAACTAGCCTCTATTTTGGCATATATTTTATCCAAATATTATAACCTTCTTGATAAAAAGAGAAACCTATTTTTTTATAACTCCAATGGAATAATTAACATACTATATATTTCTATAATGGTGGATCAAAATTCCATCACCATGTCTTGCATGTTTATTGAAAACAAAAATGTTAACATGATATTTTGATAACTAATCCCAATGAAAGAAACACAATAAATCACCATGGGTCACTAAAAATAATATCAAAATTTGAATTATAACTTCTTCCCTAATAACCTCAAATAATTTATACATCTAAATAATTTTTTTATATTCCATTTTCTATGTTTTAGATTTCTTCATATAGGATGACGTAATTTTTAATTTTATTCTCTAAAACCAACAAGGTATTTCCTCCTAATGTATAATAGTACTCTACTTATGGACTTCTAATCCAATATATTTAAAGAAAAAATTTAATCTAAATATTAACTGAATTTTTAAAAATTAATTGGGAAATATATTATCCCATCATTAATGATAGAAAAAAAGTGATATTTTTTTTAATTTTATTAATGTGGTCATCGATTGCATTAATTTTATTCCAGGATTCCAAAAAAGTATAATAAAAATTATCAAACATCAATTATATCAATTTAAATTTTATTTTAGTGTTATTTCAAAACAATATTAAATGTAAATAATTTTTCTCATTATAATCCGTAGTTTTTTTCCAAACACCGATATTAGTTGAAACTGGAATACAATAATTAATATGAAAAATATTCAATGATTCTTTTTTATATAATTTTTGTGAAATAAAAATATACACACACTATTTATTCATTTTTCAATTAATAAAAGAAGAATGATATTTAATTATAGGAATCTATAATTATTATCTAATAATTTTTCCGAATACATATATATATATCTATATATTTCCACTAAATATGATACAATGAATATATAAGATTAAGAAGATCTATTGTTACTTTGGTCACTTAATATTTTAGATTTTATAAATACCACCTATTTTGAAATAATTTTTATTCATATATTAATCCAAACAATTTTACCATGCTCTTGTAAGCTCTTTTAAGTAATATAAAACGTTATATAAATTATATAATTTTTCTTCTCCATAACCATATTGAGAAACCACTTCATATTCCCCATATACTTCCTCTATTTGCAATTTATTTAATAATTTGGACATTATATAAAATTGTTATATCATGAAACCCAATTTAATTGTAAACCCAGTTAATATTGAATTCATTCATGTCTTTTTACAAGTGAAAATACCTCAATATTTAACTAAATTTGATTTGACAATAGTGATTTCAAACCAACATTGATTTTCAATTAATCCTCTTTCCATTCCCAATATATATATATATATATATATATTTATATATTTGAAAATAAATTTAAATACAATTAAATTTTTATGATAATCCGATTTATAATATTAAATGTCTTATTATTCAATATATGATTAAGGAAATTATTCATAAAATTAACCCATGATCCATTTTTCAACAGTTCATTAAATTATATTAATATAACTATTAATAAAATTAATAGTGTACATGATAATTAATTTTTATTGAAATTGTGTTTTATTTTAATTTTAATTATTTATATTTTAATCATCAATTTCTACTCTACCATTACTCAGTTTTTGATGGTTTTCATATGTTAACTCCAAGAAATTTTTTGGATTTATCCATAAATTCATTATCATTTGTTGTGATTTGAGGTTCTTTAGAGTTTGAATCTTGAAAATATTCATGATATAAAATTTCATATGCAAATAGGCCTCTATATTTTTGGTCACAATCATTAAATTAATTTCGATTTTAGATCAAAAAAAGGTCTTGTAAAATCCTTATATGTTTTATCTAGATTAAATTATAACGAAACACATATTCATCTACAACAATAATATATTTTCATTAAGTACCTTATTTTTAACTAATATAAAAGTTTATATAGAACAATATAAAATTATTTGGTGTTTTTAATTCTAAAAAACATATCATATGGATTTAATTTATCTATGAGGCTTAAAAAATATGACATTTATGTTTAAGCCATTAATTTTATGAAATATTACCAATAGTTATTTGACATATTACTACCAATGATTAGTTTAATCTTTATATTGTTCACCATTTGATTACACATTTTAAAAAAACCATTTTTCTATTTATTTTTTTCAAAAAAAACCCAATGATTGAGTATAATCATCTCTAAATAAATTTATTATTCAATAAATGAATATTTTATATGAGTCTTTAGTTTTATGATTTTCTATATCCTTCAAATTTTATTTTTGAAACTCTTAATTTCCAATAATGATATAAATATATTATTTATTTAATTATTTAATAATTTTACAACCTATACTATTATAACCATATAATAAATACTGTCATGTTCCTGTTATCGAATGTTTCATGGGACCACTTGCATCAATGTGAACTAAATTAATCATGTATAATGGTCTTTAATTCACTATTAAATATATATTTCACTCTACATCCCTCTCATTAAAACACCAAAATTTCAATTCATATATCATTTAAAATTATAAATAATAATCACATGTTTCAGATTAATTTTTTTTAATATTATTTTATGAATTCGGATAATCTATAAATCCCATAGTCTAGTTTTATCAACAAATATAATAAAAAATTAGTTATATTTAGTTTTTAGTACTATTTGTCCCATATCCTTGTTTCATTGAATTTTTCAACACTAATTTATTCATAAAATATTTTAATTAAATATTTATTCATGTTTCAATACAAAAAATGCAATAAACTAAAGAGTTTTTTTCAATTTATCATGGATAAAATGAGTATTTTGGATTATTTAACTCATCTATATGTAATATAAGATTAGTACCACATTTTTTATTTAGAAATTAATATTTTATTAACTATATTGATTAATCCACATGATTCCTCATATTAATCCATATAAAACATTGTTACTGATATGAACCAACTCAATGAAACACATTTCTAGTTCTCACGAAGAACCTCTATAAGTCCCATAGTGTGTTATAGATCCCCATAGGTTGAAAACTAGGGATTGGGCATCACAAAAACCCTTTTGGGAATTGTTTTTGAAAATAATAAAATCATTATAAAAATGGATTATCCTATGAACCTTGTAATATCTTTCCATATTTTTTAAATCCATATATCAAATAACTATTAAATAATATATAATAATAAAACTACGTGAATAATGTAAATAAAATCATAAAAATTGTACCCTAATAAAAAAATAGGGGAAAATGTTGTTTGGTAAGATTACATGGTAAGATACACTTGATTAGTATAATGTAAATAAATAATAATTGAAAAACATCTATTACCCTTCTATTCAAGATATTAATATATACTCCCATAATGTTAGTTCATTTAAAACCCGATCTAGGTGAGCACTAGTCACCACCACCTCTATGGGGAATGTTTGCATCACTCATTTTTTATAAAATATTACTTACATAAACCCATTAGGTTTATATAGGGGTTGATCATAATAATACCATTATAACTTCATTGAATATAAATTTTAAAATATGCACAAGATAATATTATTTATTATATATATATATATATATTAAATTTTGTCATATTTTTATGTTATGGAAATAAAATATATGGTTTTAAATATATTTTCTTGAGTATCATGAATTAATCCATTGAAGGAAATTATTTTGATAAAATATTATTGATTATAAATAGATTTCATAAATTAAGTCATCATGGGGAGATAACAAGGGACTAAGATAAGAGATTCATACTAATGTTTTCTCTATTATCATCATAATTTTTCAAATAGGCACATTAGAGATAACCATTTTACCACAAAGAGAAACTCAATGAGTGTATCGTGTCTCATTTGGGGATATCCAAAGGGAGTGTCATGTCCAATATTACCCACATTAGGATATACATACACCCTCATAATATTCCTCCCAGTCAAAAAATGAACCTTCCTATTATGTTTAATATAATGTGAAGTTCCATTTTTAACCTTCCAATATAAATTCAACTATCACATTGATTATGAATAACATAAATTTTTAAATGTTTAAGAAATTCCAAGATTCTGTTCCTCATTTATCTTGAACGAAATTTCATAATTTTTTACCTGAATCTAGGTACAAATTTATTCCAAAAAAATTAGGAATTGAACTAAATCTATATTTTTATAACCATTTAGACATTAATATTCATTCTACTTTAAAATAACACTTTTAATATAATATTATATTTCAAAATTAAAATCAATATAGCAATAAAACAAAATGAAATTATATTAAAGTATCTGAATACTACATCGTTCAATGTCATATGGAATTGATATTTAGTCATCGACTATAAATAAATTTAAACACTAGAAATTATTTATCATTTTTATGATGAAAATTATTTAATATTCATAGGAAAAAATAGCTCTCAATTATCAGGAACCACACACAAATCGCACTGATTTTGGAAACCATTGGCCAGTATGGCCTTTAGAAAATAGGATGATATATAAATTATAATGAAGGAGGAAAAAAAGGAGAAATTAGCCACTAACCCTTTGAATCAATTCAATTAATATTTATTTTAGGGATTAATTGGGGGATGATATTTTATCTTTTGGGGGTAATAAATTTAGAGAAACATGGAGTATACGTTTGAAATGGGGAAGAAAAATGATCACAGATTCCCTAAAAAGTCATTTTTTATAAAATAAATTATAATAATTCTTGTTTGTTTCATATTAATGGTACATAAGAAGGGATTTAATGTTTCCTATCTATGAAACATACAATCTATCAAGTAAAAATTTAAATATTTAAAAATATAACATCAAATGAACCCAAAATCTAAGACTAATATATTGTAATTTTTATTAATGTAAAATGAAATCAAGGGTGTTACATCTCTTCCAACCATATCACATTATTACTTTAATAATTTTACATATATATGGTTGACCTAAGAAGATATGGACCAATACTGCCTCATAATTAATTCTCACTCCCATGTTTTGGGAAAATGATGTCTTTTTAACCATATTTCATAGACTATTTGACTTTACTTCTTTCTTAGTATATTATTTTGATAATAAAGATTATAGATTAGTTTATCAAATATAGATGGATTTGTTTATTTTTTAAAATCTACCTAATTTAAAGCATGATAGGGATATAGATGATTGAGATATAGAGAATATATTATGGATTGCGGTCATATAAAGAGGTATTTATAACAAAAATGTTACATTATAGATTATCATTGCAATTAAAAAGGTTTATATATTACTTGGGGAAATATTCCCTTATCTTCTAGGCCATTTATAACCCAAATGAGTTAGATCCATCGAAAATACATGATCATCAATTATAATTTCTAAGTATCAGTTAAAAAAATGAATATATGACCTCTTTAGACTCTAATCAATCACTGTTCATTTCCAAATAAGCTGAATATTATATATTATCGTCAGAACAATAGTATCTTCCACCAATGATGACTCCCAATCATTTTTCTTGTAGCGTATAAATTGGTATAATTTAATATATAATGATTCAATTTTAACCATCTTGATTGATTATTTATATATAATATTTTATGGAAACACAATCAATGTTTGATTTGTTTTACATTACCATTTGAATTATAATATACAATTAAAAAAATAATATTCTCCATAATTTGGATTGATAGTTTTTCCAACCAAGATTTTTAATGATGTTATTCCAATACAAACTTCACTTGAGACCCCATAGCCTCATAAAGTACCTTCTAAAATAAGGATGAAAATTAATTATATATATTAGTAATGACCATAAACACAACCTCACAATCTAATGAATATAATGTTTCCCCAACATCTCCATCATTGTAGTCTGTTTTACCTGATTGAATTCAATGAATTTTCTCATTTAATAAAAAAATATACAGGTTAAAATATTAACATGAAGGGTACGAGGAGATAAAATTATTACATTCATGCATATATAATACCATTTTCTTTATAAAATAGTATGTGGGTTAATATTTTATAGTATTTTTAATTATCAACATTCACCCACTAATAGGTGTAGAATTTTGGAACCAAATATGATATATTACATATTATTCGAAGATAGGTTTTCAATTATTTCACGTAATAATGAATTTTTAATTTTCCTAGGTGAATTTACCATTCAGATAAGTAAGAAATATATCTAAAATTCAAGCATCAAAGAATGATAAATCATGTAGAATCACCTAAAATGAATGAGTAACATTAAAGTGATATACAAATCCCATGTTTTCATTCTAATATATATATTTATATCATTAAATTTACTTTCATCATCCATTAGTAACTTTATTTTAATAATATCAACAATAAAGATGTGAATTTAATTATTAGATAAAAAAACTACCTCATTCAATTCCATAAATTATTTGTTCATGTAAACTAATAATAATATTGAGTACCACTCTTATATATATTCCCTCATGGATTATGATGGTTTCCTCTCATTTAGAGCGTTAGTGAAAAAAATTCCCCTCTCTAAAAATATTGAAAATATCAATGAGATATTCATATAAGTGCTCACCCCATCATATTTTTATGTGAATAAAATCCTTTTGAGGAAATTTATATCTCATTATTTAAGAATTTAAATACACCATGAACATCATTTTGAAGTGTTAGTGTGGAAAACTCTCAATAGAAATCATGAAAACTATTATCCCATAGACAAGAGATTGGTAGTTTTTTTGTTGTAGTAACTTTTGGTAAGAGACATATATCATGACATGATCATTTTTTTTAAGAACATATCACAATATTATACATACAAAATAATAATAAAATCAAAATATAATATAAAAGTTTTGTACGATGAAGATCTAAACTAATGAAATCTACCTATTTATGTCATCAATATTATCTTGAAATCCCAGGTATGATAGGAATATAATCCACTTATAAGTGATAATAATCAAAGGAGATACTAGATTAAAGATATCATTTATAAATAACCTATAATAGTAATTTATAAAAAAGAAGAAATATTAACTATGAATATTCATTAGTTCTTACAAATACATATTGACTCTTACCTTCAAAGGACCAACTAAAATTCCACATTCAGATTCCATATGTTCTAAGGAAATAACATTTAATATAATGAGGAATCAAATTAATATCTTTTTTTAAATTAAATTATATGAAAGAGTGCCTAAAAGAATAGAAAAAATTATTCCCATGCAACTTATTACATCATGAAATAATGAAGATCCTACCACAACTGGTAATCCCTACATCCCTAAACTATAACTCAATGATAATTTAATTATGTAATCATTATATAAAAATATGAAAATAATTATTCTAGAATTTTTTGAAATAAATATTTATAAAATTTTATTTTATTATAGGGATTCAATTTTTGGATTCCACATTAAAAATTAAATTTAAGGTGAATAGTTTTGGAATTTTACAAAAATGTAAATTTTTTTTGATGTGTGAAAAATAATCATTTTATAAATACCATAAATATTATGTAATCATAATTGTATCAAACTATATTAAAATTTCACTGAATCATTATCATGATAAAAAATATTTAATTAAATATTAAAATAAATTACTTTAAAATTTTGTATTTTATATTTAATTCCATGCTTGACTTTTTGGAACATAAGTTTTATTTTATTCTAATAAAAAAATATTTTTATGCTTTTCCATAAATACTGTATTCACAATTTAACATTATGGATTGTATTTTTTTTAATGTAAAAAACTTCATTACTAATAATAAACAAATATATGTGATGATATTAAATATTTTTAATGATTTATGTGTAAAATAATTTTATATTAAAAAAGTGAATTTTACTAAAAATATATTTTCGTCTCATTATGTGTACTTATATTAAAATTTAATTTTACGACTACATAAATATAATATATTAAATAATTTTTCATATTACATATTATAATATTTATATTTTATAATAAGTCCCATTTAATTTTAGGGAAAAAATTAATTATCATCATAATGGGTTTTCAAAACTATAATGGTTTAAATGTTTAAAAAGTAGTTAGCACAAGGTAATTAACCCATAAATAATCCAGAAAACATATCCCTAATTGATTTTGTGAAGTAATTCTCATATCTTCTATCGTATCCTTAAATCATTGAAAAATATTAGCCATTTTTTTAGAATTACTCCCCTTTTATTATAATAAAATTTGTATTTACAAAAGATTCAAGGTAATTAGTTATGAATGTATCCCTTATACACCCTATAAAAACATCCCCAAAAATTATTATTCCTTTTCCTAATATACCATATTCCCTTAAATAAAAATAATAGTCTTTATTGGTGAACATCTATTAAAAAATAAACACCCTAAACAGGTTTTTCTTCCACGAAATCATATACGTGGAGTTCAAGATGTCATGTGAAAAGTTATATTTTTCTGGATTAATATATTATATCATATTCATATACATATCACTAAATTTGATTTTCTATTTTATGAAAATGATTTTGGAACCATTATTTTTTATTAATGTCATATTTTAATTATGAAATAGCACATTCTTATTCATTCAATCATTATAATAATATTTACATTGGGTCAGTTTTACCCCCATGAGAAACAATGTTATACTATTTATAATATAGATGACTTGGGAGTATAATATATTTTTTGTATTATATTTTAATAAAAAAATTATTATATTTAAATGATTCTTTAATGAATATATAAAAATTATAATTCACTAATAAAACTGATTCTTTTTTATATAATCAAAATATAAAAAATATTTTTAAGCATTACATGAAAAATAGCGCCATAAATTTCATGAAATGGGAATGAGACTCCATAAATATATCAAAAATATTCTACAATACTTTAGTAAAATTAAATATATGATGAAACCATAAATAAATGGAAGGATTCAAATCATTGAATTAGAATAATAAAAAATGAATACCTTATTAAAAAAATATTTTAACAAATATTATTATTTACTTTGGGGCCATATAGATTTTTACTATAAAATCAGATACCTATTTCTATATACGTAAATGGTGACCCAATATATTGCCTATAATTCTATGTATACATGGAAAATGAACATGGTCTAACGTTAATGGGGTTTTAAATCTATATTTATAGGCTCGAAATCCCATGTTTTGGCCCAAGGACCACTCAGGTGAATATTACAACAGTAAAAACCATGCAGTTCTAGTACCTACTACAAATCCACCACCACTAAAATTCATTATAGGGTACCCACCATCACTATTGTTACATCAATATTGTAGTTATTCTGTTACTACACTATTACTACTCTTCCTTTCTAAAGTTCTTCTATAGTAACTCTAGAAATTTCCATATCCCTATTTTGAATGTGGGTATTTTTGATACAGGATTACATGTCCAAATACTCAGGAGCCACCCGATAAGAATTTTGAACAAATATTTATTTTTGATTTGGTAATAATAAATTATTGGTGAATATTATCTATTTAGATAAATAATAATATGGGTTTCTTATATATTTATAATATAAAAGGAATTTATATAAATTTATGCTAGATAGTTTATTACTAAGAACAATTTGGTTGTATGGGATTTTTTTACAATCTCATTTTTATTCAAAAATTTTTATATTAAAACATTAGTTAGGGGAATTATAAAATATTTATCCCTTAAAAAACATATATTTTTATAACAACTTGTTACTTATAGAGTTATAATCTCCCCTTTTAATATTCTATATATTGGGTACTAAAATCATCTAAAGGAATGTTTGTAAAAAAATCTATTTTTTCTTTCGAATTGATATTTTTTATCATCAATATCTATATTTTTATTTTATAAATGCAGTTCTATATAAATATATTTATATTTAATTTTTATTACTATAATCCTTAGCATTCTATAAATTTTTCTATAAATTAATACTTTCAACATTTTTAATATTATGTATTCTTGACTCTCTTTAAAAATGTGTGAATAGAATTGTTATGACAACATAGATGTCCACCCTGAGGGGGGGGGGGGGGTGTGAATCCGGGCCGGGTATGAAAGATAAAAAACTACCAAATAAGAACATGTTTCTTAATTTAACAAAAAACTCTTCTATCCCTTTCACATAACAATAAATGAACAACAATGTAATCAATCATGGGACATTTTGATTTTACTTGGATCCCCATCACTAGGCTATGACCAAAGATTATACAATGGTAATGTTTTGATGTACCAAAATTTCTAAGGCTCACTACCATTTTAGGGTTTAGGCTAGATCAAATATATTACTTGGATCAATGCCTATATAAGGATTACAGATAGTTCATGACCTTCAAATGGGAAACTACCTAACTCTCATTCAATAATTGACTACCAGTGGAAAGAATCACATTCTTCCACTCCATTTTATCACTTATATTGAAATTATTCAAACATATTTTATGTAAATGTTGGTCCATTCATTATAAATAAAGAATAAATAATATATTATAGATAGATTCTATATTAAATTCTCAAATTTATGTACTTGATTAATATCACATTAAAATATATTCACTCAGAAACCCTATAAAAAGTAATTTTATTCTTACTAACTTTGAAAAGATCACTATTCCAATGAGCTACAACAACCTTCTTGTATCACCATATTTCCATGAAGCTCAAACTACCTCTGTGAACCACCTTTATTTTGTGATGCACATTCCTCTTTCATTAATATCCTTTCTTTCAAGATGATCATATAGTCTTCAAGAATATCAAAATATTCATCTAGCTTTTACAGCCTTCAAAAACCTTATTATATTCGTAAGGCCTAAAAAATTAGGTTCAATTTAATATCCATCAAAAAATACCATTCTTCATAAATATTTTCAAAAGAAAAACCTTCAGGAATCTTCTTCAAGAATTCAGAACCACAAAATCACTGTGAAGTCTTTATCTACATTTTTATGGGAGTAAGAGCCGATTTATGGGTATTTTTTCCTTTTATAGATGCTTTCATCTGTTTTAACACTATTTTATGAAGCTCTTCCATCAGGTTGGAGATTCTCCTGGTTCTCATTAAGCACCATGGGAATTTAATATTTCTAAATATTATCTTATTCATAGAGAGTTATATCATTCATTTTCACATTTATGATAATCCTTCATGGTGATCCACATATTCTCAAAACACCATTCGTGAATTTGAGTCATCTCAAAACTCACGAGTTTACTATATTTTTTCTTAGACTTTTGGTAAACGATGACACCTTGTGTATGAAATAAGACTTACTATTTCTATTTAATCCATTCCTCTATCATGGATCTTTATCCAGATAACCTATAAAAAATATCTATGAATCATCACAGAATAACAGGGAAACCATCATTGTCTACAATCAGAATCAACATAATAATAAAACAATGATACCTTGTGGGATTTTTCTCAAAAATATCCTCCATTGGGTTTGTTGATAGATCTTATTATTATGATACTATGTTAAATACATTTCTAAATTTTAACACTATTTTTATCAAATGATTTAGATACTGATCAAGGATTTAATCAAGACATACTCTATTCACACACGAGCCATTCTCAACATGGGAAACAGTAGTAGCGTTCAACGTTTATCAAAGAATCATTTCATTCAAAAACCACTCAGTATATTTAATCATGAACCACATATTAATGTGATATATAACCTTTGATCGATCATCTTTAGCATCATCAGATTTAAAACTCCACCTACATCACTACTCCCCTTAATCCCCCTACTCTGTTTCTCTCCATATCATCTTCTCCACTAATCTTGATTATGAAATTTTATTTTTTAATCTTAATTCCCCATTTTCTAATGAACTTTAAGGTAAATTTATTGTGGTCTGTAATAGGGTACAGAACAAAAATAATCACATTAGGAAAAGAAAATCCCACATTGGGGAGAGGGAATCATAAATCCACAATCAGTCTTGTGTTAGGGGTCCACTATACTCTCAGAACCAGTCAATTACATTCAAATGCTTCTTTGTGTAAATCCTTTTTCAGAATAGATGCAACATATAGTTTGGTTGAATCATTATCTAACATAAAATCCCCTAATCTAGTAACTTCTAGATTAAATTATACATTATTTCAATGTTTTTTAATCATTGATTAATGAACTACATTTTTTGTAGGATGTATAGAACATGAATTATCACAATGGATCCTGATTAGAAATTTCACTTCAGCTCAAAAACAATTTGGTTGATAATTTATCCACAATAACTACATGAATGATTGAGTATCCAAAATATATTCAACTTCTATGGTCCTTGATGAAAGGTAATCATGTTTCATTCTTACTAAAGAAATACACAGTCCTCCAAGATGGAATGCACCACATAATGTTCATTTTCTATTATCTTCTATAACTCTCTAATCTAAAAATGTAAATACCAATAACAATTTCTAATATTATGAATTTTATTTCAAATCTGAATACACCATCCCCTTGATATTCAAATTTATTATTTTTTGTTGCATGATACTGGGATTCTTTGGGATTTCATTGTTATATTTCTTCTTGTCATGTGAAAAAAAAACATCACATCTTATCAAATTCAAGTGAAATAGACTTATAATATTTTTCATATATTCTACAAAATTAATTATATTTCATTCGTTATCTCATGTTACATACTTTAATCTATCCATGATTGTTATCATTTCCTTGGATTACCCTTTTTAAATCATCTCAAAACCTCCTTGACATATTTAGATTCAAGAATGAATGTTCCGTTCATCCCTTATGTCACATGTAAATCATGGAATATTATCAGTTCACATATAATTGACATTTTGAACTCACTTTTCATGAATCCCATGAACTCGTTACACTTTTCATCATCTGATCCACCAAATATTATGTGATCAACATACTCTAGAACCATCATCCTCTTATTACAGGCATTATTGACCTACAGATTGTAGAAAAATCTATACACTGAAACCATTCTTCTTCAAGAACTACTCTGTAGCAGAATAACATTTTCTTAATAGTTATTTAATCCCATATAGTTCCTTAAATTTCTAGAAAACACTATTTTCATCATCATGAATGAGAAAAACACATGTCTTCTCAATATTAACTTCTTTTTTCCTATCCCACTTCATAAATTTTTACTTGAAATTGGATTGGAATACAATGAACTGTATTCGAACATCTATAGACAAGAATAATATGACTGTCTCTAGATTCTCAATAGGTGAAAATGTTTCATAAACATAAGAACTATTTATCTAGGAGAACTCTTTTCTCACTAATCATGCATGGTTTTTATTTACTGTTCCATCATCATTCCTCTTATTGTAAATGAACCATTTAGATCCATTATGATTATTATATTTTTGTATAAAAAAATCTCCCATATATCGTTCTTCTCAAATTTCTCAAGATCTTAATTAATGACATGATCACAATTCTCATCTTCAATATCTTCATCAAAATATTTAGGCTCTACTCGAGATAGGATGGATTCCTACTATAATGACTTCACTCTTTGTGTATTAACTGGAATTTCCTAATCACCAGTGATGTTATATATATCAATTTTAGATTTTTTCTTCATTTATCATGTAGATATTTAACTAACATCCTATTACCCATAACAAATATCTTATTATTAATTATCATTTTCCACAGAAACTCCCCCTGAGGTGCTTACCTATTCATCACATACATTATACAATTTTTAATCATTTTGTTGATGATTATTTTTATTATCAATTATAGTGACCTCGTTTCTCTCAACTACCATTCCAAAAATCTTGTTGAAAATTTCATATTCTTTTATTTTTATTGAGTATCTAAGAAATATCCTCGCATCTCAATGATACTCAAATTTAGTATGTTTATCATTATTGAGAGTAAACCACTTACATCAAAGATTCAAAATCATTTCAATGGTGGATTTACTCTATACCACATCTTATATAGTTTTTTATTCATTTAGAAACCACATATCTTTGTTATAGATATAGACCAATGATAAGAGTTTTTCCTTCTAGAATTTCTCTTATATGTACATTTCATTAATCATTGTTCTATACATGTTGTTGACAATATGATTTATTCTCTCAAGAATTCCAATTTATTGAGGATTTATTACAATTGAAACGTAAAATTTTATCCCGTTATTCTCAATATTATCTTCTAGATTACTTTTTCTTAAAATTATGTTCCATTATCTATATGAAATATCGTAATCTTATTTTGAAGAATCCTTTCAGCTTCCCTATTATAGTTTTTTATGAAACTAAACATATCAAAAAATTTCAAAATGAAAAAAAACAATATATACTAGTAAAATAATAAATGTAAAGAACAAAATACCTATTATTATCAATGTATCTTAGTGAAATAGGTCTATATAAATTTCATGAACTTATTCAAGAACTCTGGTTATGTTTTTTACTTTTTCCCTTATACATATTTATAATGATCTTATCATATTGAAAATCATAACACATGTGAGTATGCTTACAATATAGTTTAAAGAGATATCTAGTTTCATCACATTTGACGTTATATTCTAAGGAATCTTATCATTAATGAACAATTCATTTTTTCCACAACTTTTTTAATTCCTATCATGATAAAACAAAAAAATCTTCTTCTCTACATAAATGTTATATGTTCCTATTTATTATTCTTCCATGAAGAACAACCACACAATATAATAATTTTATGGGACGTGACTTCTTATTAAATATTATATAATTCCCCAATATATATTTTTTTTATCGAAACAAATAATGTTTTGACTAACACTAACAACAACTTAGACATTATTATGTATCATATTTTTTACACCATATTTTGATTTTCTTGGACAAATAATCTTTAGGACATCATCATTTCAAAATTTGAGAATTCCTTCATATTAATTTTTTATAATTTTTAAAATATACTTATTACCTTTTATATTGGATGTACATCCACTATTAATGATCTATACCCTAGAACAACCATATTCATTAAGGGAAATCTCCACAACATCTTCATACTCATCTATATTTTTATCTATGTTTTTTTAATTCATGCCTAGCATGGAATTATAATATTGATCTTACATTGAGTATGATGGACCATATTCATCTTATAGATTATAAAAACAATTTATTTGTTTATTCTTATTTTGATGATACATTAAACTACTTCTTATGACCACATTCAGTCTTCTTCAACACATTTTTATACAATTTTTTACATTTTTTATGAGAAATATAATTCCATGTTTCAGAATACCCCAAACCTAAAATAGCGACCATCAAATGATATACTAAAATATTTTTCTATATATAGATGCATATGTTGGTTTTGTTCTATTTGGTACCTCTTGGATATGGAATAAACATTTTGTGAGTGTCTCATATTTCCACAAAAACATCTAATACGAGGTGCATTTTGGTGCGTCAATACAACACTATTGGTTTTCCCCTAGATTCACTAAAACTTATAGTTCCGATTCATACCCAAATCAATATTCAATATCAGATAAAGTTCTTATGGTATGATATCAGTCATTATTGCATTATTTTTTTATCAAGCCCCATATCAACCTCATTAATTAATCTTGACTTTTTCTTTTCTTCTACTAGACATTTATGCCCCACTTACATCATTTTTTATTCTTAATGAAATAATTTTCAAATGTCGTATTGAGATTCCATGTTTTTTTCCATTCATTTACACCTCCTCACATGCCAAATATTTTATCTTTATGTTCATTGATACAATTTATTTTATCTTCTCAAGTGTTAGTCAAAATTTTTATTCTAGGGAATAAAATAATTTGAACTATATCTATTGTATACATTCATTTTTCATTACTCCTTGCCAATATACCATATAAAAAATCCTTCTATAACTCTCCAATTGGCCTTATAAACTTATTTTGTGAAAAAGAATACCATCCCAAAAACACTACATTGAAAAATTGATGTATTTTTACCAACAATATTGTTATCATTTACCACAAGAACATATTTTCATTATATTATGATGACTATTTAATATTAGCCATAATTTTCAGGAAACTATTTATTTCAAGAAAACTTTTATACAAATTAATCTATAATCATTTCATTTTTAGAAATTTTAAAATAATGGGACAACTATTTTTCTCAATGACAGTTTTTAATGTAATTATGATGGTGTTTTTATATTTTTCAACATCATATATAAATAAATTTGTTATAGTAGAGATATGATATGATGATAGAATAAAATTTATTAAATTAGACCTATTATGATCCAAATATTTTATTTATTAACTCAAAAAATATTAGCATTCCATATTATAGTTTTCCAATATCGATGCTTATTGATTACTAAGGATGTTTGATTATGTATTGTAATTTTTATTGATTCCATTAAAATGATTAATTAATTGGAATTATTTTTTAACTACTAGGCCCATGAATTTTATATCCCCCTAATGTCTGAAAATGTCTTATGATAAAAAATATATTCGTTATTTACCATATTTCTTTCATATTTATGAATGATGTCTTAGTACAAGGCCTTTGTTGTTTGACTAATATGATTAGAGTAACCCATTCTATTAATGTGGAATAAGATATTTTTATCAATGAGATCATTTCTATTTCTATTTCATACATTTAGATAATACTATTTTATGATATTAGTTTTATGACATATTTTAATATTCTTTATATATGACATATTTATCAATCCTTGTTTATTATATAGTTTATCTTACTATAAGATTATCCTTAATGAGAATTTGAGATCATATTTGTATTTATTTCTATTCTTTAGGGTAAGTAGATGTGAAATTTCAACGATCTGAAGGATATACCATATTAGATAAATATTATATCATTGTAATTTTCTGTAAAATTTGATGTATCTAATGTAAATTTTAGAATTATATTTTTATCATTTATCCTATAGCTATAATACTGTAGGATCATGAGGGATGTAAAATTTTGTAATATTTAACAATTTTTTAATATAATAACTTGATATATATTACTGTTGTTGGGGTTGTCACTTACATGGAATAATCATAGATATCATTAAAAAATGCCACATCAAATCAGATTATATAATAATGAAAATTATTATTCATAATGATGGTGAATACTGCATGATCATTGGTTAATGAAAATTTCATCATATAATATGTGAAATGTACTTTTATAATTTTAAAATTATTCTTGGGTATGTCTAAATATTTCATTGTAAATTGATTGTACCTTGAATACATTTAATAACAAAGAACCATCATTCCCATTCCATTAATTAAAGAGGCCATCAATAAGTGGTAAAATATACATGACTTTTATTGTCAAAAAATTTATATTCCAATATATAATGGATAAAAAAATATTTATATATTTAATTTTAATAATGAGTATAATTATGACCTATGAAAAAATTCATGAACCAATAAAAACATAATTAAAGTCATATAGTTTATTTTTAAAATATCTTAGTTTTTCATGTACAATCTGATAAGATGTAAATGTTATCATGTCTGTCCTCAAGAAAATATAAATTTAAAATTTGACTTCCTATTTGTTTGTCCAACAATAAATTTCTATGTGAATAAAATAATGAAATATTTTCATAAGTGAGAAATTTTATATTCATGACTCCTTTCACAAGAGACTATTTAGAGAAAATATATTTAGAAATATATATAGAAATCGTCAAGAATTGTGGGTCATCGTGGATGTATAATGGGATATTTTCCCCTTAAATAACAAATACATATTTTCTATAATGGATAAATAAACGATTTATCAAAAATAATAAAAAGAATATTTTCATTTGACCATATAATATACCTGGAGAATAATATAAAATGAACTAATATGACTAATGGGGAACTCCCATGATAGAACCACATTAGATATGGAAATGGGGAATGATGGAAAATAAAAACAATTATCCTTCTTATTGGTAGTAGGTGTCAATATTTTAACTATATATGACATTGTATTTCATGATATATTATAAAAATACAAAATGCAAGATGATATAAATAAATGAAATATATATTTATTAAAGAAATATATAAAAATAATTAATTTAATAAGTATCATACCTTTTATAGTTCTAGGTTCACTTCACATTCTATTCTAATATGATATATAAAATGAAAATTACTTGATTTATACTGAGATCGAGTTCTTCTACATTTAGGATGTTCAGTATTATGTTTTATATATTTTAAATAGTATCAACAATATTTTGTACACATTTTTTATGATATACCAAATCATTAAAGGAAGTAAATTGATGTTGAGATCCATTAAGAGTTTAAAATCCCATACCACTATTTATATAATGGTTAACTCAACAAAATTTGTTTAAATTTTCCCATCAACCACAAACATGGAATTTATTTGGTTTCTCTTAAACCAAAACAATTTCATGTAACTAATTTCCATAATTATGAAAAATGTTAATCCATATTCCAATGAGTATAAATGAGGAAGATTGATTTGGTTGTCATGATCCACCACCCCTTACATTTTATAACTCATCACAAATCATTTATCTCTCTAAAAAATTCCACTTTATTATAATTTAATTGGAGGAAGATATATCATTCCTATCAGTTTTTTATTTTCTATATATATTATTAGAGATTGATCGACCACCTTAATATATGTGATATTATTAAAAAAAATAACATGATATAATATAATTATCTTAATATATATTTCAATATAGTTTCTCTTTATGTTTTTCATTTTAGAAAATCTCTAGTTAAAAGTAAAACTCTTATTAATGTGGTTTGAATTCTCTATTAATGTTCAGTTACCCTACATTATGTGTGCCAACTCCCTTGTTATTTCTAGTATCATCATATATTGGATGTACTTTTGAGTTTATATAAACAAGAAATCATTCATGGATAAATTATCATTGACCTTTTCATAGAGAATAGGCTTCCGCTATTTTTGATAGAGACCATGAAAATAAATATTAAAAAAATACGTTGGTTGTTTTAAGAGTTTCTATAAATTTTATGATATATTCGATGTTCTCTAGAAATTAATCTACCTCATAAGGATCATTTCATCAATAAAATGACTGGGTATTATGTTAGAAACATATATGAATGATATATATCTTCATATTCTCTAGGACGAAATAACTATACAATAGCAGATTATGATCGACATTATCAACCATAAAGTGTCCATATGGACTCCCCTATAGGGAAGCATACTATGAAAAATATAATATTAAATAAAACGTATAAAACAAATTGAAATAAAATTATGACCAGGTTTAAAATATTAAATCAATTTTTTATTTAATATAGAATTATGCATTAAAACTATAGAAGATTAGATTAAGAAATTTAAAATTTTCAAGGTTTTACAGCTTTGGTTTACTATTGAAAACCTATAAACCTTACCCATGCAACACCCTAGTTGTTTTTATTGGTTCATCTCAACAATAAACATCCTAGTTATGAATTAAGATCAAAATTAACCATCCTTTACATCCCAATGAATCCTAATAATATTCATAAAATGTGTTATCCAAACACTCACCCATAACATAAGTATTATTTTTTTACAATCCAATATTCTACATACTAGGGTCTTCTGATAACAAAAAAAATAAAACTAGTCAATAATTCCATTTTCTATGAATCAAATAATGAATCCCCCTTCGACAACCCAATTATTTAATGAAACATGGTTCAAAGGGAATTTATAATAACCACTAGTTGTTTTTTATCTTTGGAATTATGAACACACCATTGGGAACAATATTTCTATAAAATAAAAATAAAATAATCCATGCCCATCCTTATAAGTCAGTAATAATTTTCTTTATTTTGAAAACTCATACTTCCAATAAGTAGTTAAATAAATGTATCAAGAACCTAATACTGAATCTAATAAATAAATTATCATTAAATAGCCATATGAAAAATATAAACATACCCTACCTTTAAACACAACCATATTAGGAATAAGATATATGTTTTTCCATATTAGAAATCATATGAATTATACAAAAATATAGTGAAAATATAACTTAAAATTAAATAATAATTTGGGAACCCATTTGATTATTCATTTTATTGTGATTTACAGGCTCATGATAAGATAAAATATTAATGTTATTAAAAGCAGTTGAAATTATTCTATAGATAAATCTCTATAATGTGAATGAAAATATAGTATGTTTAAAAAATAGAAAATTGAATATATAATCAAGTTTTTCAAAATGCTAATAAATAAGACAAAATTAAAAGTTCAAAATATAATCTATTAAAATTTTAAAAAAATTAGAATATATTATTACAATAAAAATATTCCTATAATAGATATTAAGAAATACACTTTTATATATTCTGTAACAAGGGTCTCTTTTCTTGATCCATGGTAATTATATCATATTTCCAAAACCCTCTAGTTAAAACACATTAATGGTTTTTTCATTATTCATGTCCCTATAATCCATCAACTTAAAAATTCAAAAGGTTTATAATTATTTTAATTTTTGAAAGAAGTCATTCAAAATGATTGTAAAAATTATTCCATTAAGAAAACATTGAGAATTTATAATTAGAACCTCGCAAATGGTTGTTATAAGATATTCCACTAGAAATAAAAAATGATAACTGTTAGTAGTATTCTCAACAATGAGAGGTTAGAAGATTCAAAATAACATATGTTAAAAATTAATTATTTAAGTCATGAATGTAATTATGATCCGCCATGTTGGGGTCATTTTTATTAATAAACATCTATATTTGAGATTATGTATTATTCCATGTTAGTTTTAAATGCATTAAAAATAGTGTTTTCTTCTTTCTATGACCATGCATTAATCTACATCTTATGATGAAATTAATCAACCACCAAAACAATTTTTTAACATCTTGTAAAATTAAATCTTTCATAATATTTAGTTTAACGGATTTTAATCTATAATAGTTAAATCCATTACAAAAACGGGTTTAATGTTAAATTTAACACACTAATAAGTATATTGTGATTTCAAAAAAATATGAAATGGTTTTACTGACATAATAATCTCAAAGAAAACCACCCCATTTAAATAGAAAAAATCTAGAAAAGAAATATTGAATTGTTTGAAAAAATATAATAGAGAAATATTTATTAATTATATTTATTAGAAATTATATATTCATATGAAACTGAATTAATCAAATTTTTTGTGTCCTTAAAAAATCACCATAATGATTTATATTCAAGATAAATACTTATCATTCACTAAATATATCCCCAAAAAATGCATGTACAAGATAAATTCATCTATAAATAAGATATAAAATGGAGACATAAAGACCATACTATTTCAAAAATCCCTCCAACATTAGGATTTCTAAATTTATCTCCCGTATTGTAAAATAAATCTTATACAAAGATGTAGATTAATACACCAATCATAAATTTTCCAACTCCCTCCTACATTAAGAGGATGTAATGTGATGAATAATTTTTAAAAATAACTATTCCTTTTAATTTTATTAATATTAAAAAAAAATTAAATTTATATCATCTTAGAGGAATAATATAGAGTAAAATTAATATTTTAATTTAAATATTAATTATTTAATAAAATTTATAGAAGAAATTTCATTTTAATTTTAATTATCTCAAAGAAACATTTCTGTAATCGCTATGATGAATTAGTTTTCAAATATACTTCACCCACACCTTAAAAAATTCATTATTCATTAGGTGATATTATTAATTTTGAAGTCAGTTCATATAAATTCTCAAATATAAATGTCTTACATTTATATTTTTTTATGTTCTAGCGTTAAAAAAATATATTTAAATAATTTTTTTTATGAAAAAATGAACAACGAATGTATAGGTAAGAGATTATTTTTTATTGAAAATTAATTTATTTACGGGTAATAATTTTAGTTATATGTTTTTTAGATGAACATAAACTCAAAATTTCAAAATATTTTATATTAGAAATAGAAAAATGAGAACAATATTGAAATTAATTAATGTTCTCCATTTTTTAGATTTTTTTCAATGTTATAAAATATTCTGAAATAGAAATAAATTGAAAATAACTTACGATTTATCATTCCCAACATCCAAATAACATATTAAAACATATATAAATATATAGGTTTATTGAAAATGTTCGAAAACTGATCATTAATTTTGATACAGTTTATAATAATTGCGATTTCATTTGGTTTGACCCCCCAAAAAATGTTCCTGACGTTTATTTATATATATCCTAGTTGATTTTAGGATTTTATAGATAACAATTCACATAATTTATTATAATGAACTAGAGTTTGAATTAAATTAAAATACAATTATGTTAGTGTATAATGCATCCACTACACATGATCAGAACTACTTCTAGGTTCCACATATTGTGCTTCAACATGAAAGAGTGAAAATGAGTTTTTCATAATAATATAATATGAAACTAAATATTCTTCATGAAAATGTAATGTTATTGAAGTACTCTTCCGAACAAACCTATAAACACAAAAAGCAATATCTCAGTAAAATATGAGTGTAATATAAATAATAGGATAATAATGAAGACAATCATATGATAAACCATTTAAATAATTTGAAAACCTAAATTCTCTACATTAAAATATTATTCTGTTAGATTTTTTTTAATATAACACAAAAGAATAATGGAAACATAATATATGGTTGAGTAGCTATTAAATACTGTAAGTTTCATTTCATACAGCAATAATTGTTTTTGATCAATTTTTTCTTGATTAATCAAAATCATTATTTATTGGGTTACCTTCTAGTGTAGTAATATAATATAAATTGAAAAAACCAAATGTTTTACTAAATCACCAAAATATTTAGGTTGATGTAAAATATTTCTTTTTTGATTTTGAGAAATTTAAAAACAAATGAAAAGGATTAGCCAACCAATAACTGTAATTTTAACCTTCCCCTTTATTAGATTTAAATATTTAATAGTGGGGTATATTCATGATAAGAGAAAATTAATTTCATCAATATAAATATTATAAATTACCTTATTTTTAAAATCATGATTTATAGTAAGATTTGGTTTAATATTTCCCTCAAAAAAATAATATTGAAATATAAATTCAGTCAGGTTATCA
This sequence comes from Viscum album, assembly GCA_963277665.1. Classification (NCBI taxonomy): domain Eukaryota; kingdom Viridiplantae; phylum Streptophyta; class Magnoliopsida; order Santalales; family Viscaceae; genus Viscum; species Viscum album. The sequence goes on along the minus strand of OY728119.1, from coordinate 1,020,926,754 downwards.
TACTAGGTTCATAAAAAATATTTTATGGACATGAAGATATTTGGTGTTTTATGTACATGTTGTAAATTTTTTTTTCAAACCCATTAGGCTATTCAACATTAACATAATATTTAACATAAAAATTTACAAAATTAATTTTTCTGTCAACAAGAAATAATTAAAATTCAAATTTATTATGGTGAGTTGTAAAACATAAATAATCATGAGCATAGATATTGATGAAAATGCCTCGTAATAATAAATACATTATTCATGATTATAACCAATAGTATAAATTAATTCATTATATATAAAAATTATCTAATTAAAAAAAAAGTTATGAAAAAACACAATTTTCCTAAATCCCAAAGTTCAATAGTTCATTCAACCAAATTCCAATATTAATCCCTTTTATCATTATTAATCTTTTAATGAATAAGGATTTTCTAAAATTCACCATATAAGGAATTATCTTCTACTTTAGGTCAAATTGTGATAGGAATGCTTGTTACTCACATTCATTTATCCAAGAATTATATTCTTTGATAAGACAAGTCACATTTATAGTGATAAAATAAATGAGATGAAACCTTTAGATCTTTTGGTTCATATATAAAAAGTTAAATTTTTACTACATTCATGATTGAAGTTATTTAGTTGATTTAGTTTATAGATATTCATAATCCATTAAACAAACATCTCTTGGATTAACTAGTGAGATTTTTATTTTAATCATTTCTATATTACTATATAAAGTTTTTAAATCCAAATACGACGGATTAAATTCTTTCTATTTTAAAAAATTAATCACTTTGTTTTCATAAAAATTTACATAAAATATTTAATTAATGATATTATTTTTTAACTAAAAATCATATATACAATACTAGTTTTAGGATAACCAAGGAAAATCATTCATCAATATTATAATCACATTGATAAAGTTTATGTGTAGTATTTAAAATATATTTGTCACAACAAAAAGATCAATGTATTTACTATTTTATTTTTCTTCAATTTTATAACACATAATTTTTTTTATTAAATAATGGATGAAGTAAAAAATAAATTTATATTATTTTAATATGTATATAGAAACTCAGTCAAAAAATTTCATGAATCAATGTTCTCACCCAATAAATTTTTTTATTTCTTATTTAATTGTTTATTCCTCATTAAACTATAATTTTTTATGGTGGTCTTTATGCAATAAAAATTGAGTAATAATATTATATTTACAAAAAAATTAAAAATCATAATTATAATAAAGAACACCATGATTTTTATAAACAAAAATCATTAGTATATTTTTCAAATTTTTAATAGATTTGAAAACATTATTGATAGAAATTAACGCTTCAGACATCTTATTAAGAATGTAATTCTAGTTAAATATATTGTAATCACTAACAAGTAAAGACATATAGTGTTTTACAATAATTATTTAGGTTTTTAGGAAAAAATTAATCTTTTTTAACTAACCATTGATATCAAAAAATTTAGAAATCACATATAAGTTTGAAACTAGCCATGTTTGACTAAAAATATATAGAAGTATTATATATTTTACTCAAGTTGAAATTAATTTTGATAGTTCCACAGTAACAAATTTTCTATTATTTTTAGCTAACGTTTTTTGCAGTGACATAAAATTCTATTCCAAATCCTATAAAAATATTTAATAACACTAAATGATGGAAAATTATGGTTCCTAAAATATTCTACATCAAGTTTGTATGAATTTTTTCTTATTATAATATTAAAAGAATATACCTCTTCGACAATAGATAGTAAAACTAAAATTCCATTGGTGTTAACATATCATAAATTTATGACATAAAAAGAAAATATTGTTTTAAAATAAAATCCTTTGATAATTTTATGTATATAATTTTAAACATGTAGGATAAAAAAATAAGTAATAAAACCAATTTCCTTTTAACCAATCGGATTTTTCCATTATATAAATGATGTCTTAATCCATAAAAAGGAATTTTTATGTCCCGTAATATCCACATGTAAGATAACACTCCAGATACACAATATTTTTTAATTTTCTTCGTATCATGAGGAAATAGATACCCAAGAAAGGGGTGAGTTCATATGCTCAGTAATGTCAAACATAAGTGATAATAATCCAAGATAATATGTTTGATAATATTACCATATGTGTACAACAATAATACGTAATAAAGTGTTTCCCAAAATAGAATAGATAAAAAATCATTGAATAAGTTTGGGAATTACAAAATAAAATCTCATGAAATTACTATATATCAACGAAGTAAAATTATAATAACAACATGTAGATGTAAAAAAATAAAATTAAATCATTAGGGAACTTTTTAAAAGTTTTTAATATAATAGGAATAATTCATAAACATCTAATGCTACATGGACCTAAAATAATATCAATATATAATTATGAATCAATCATAAGAATAATATACCCTTTGAGAAAACTTATTATAACACTACAGTAGTGAAAAAAAATTATTTTTACACATTAAAATGTTACAAAACTCATTTTTCCCACTAATTTTTTAAAAAACTCATTACTTTCATGAATTTAAATGTAACAACACACATTTTACCAATTTTTTGGATATTAATTTCATTATCTCTACACATTAAAATGTTTAATACTCATTATGGACACTGCATTGTGAAGAAAATCATTATATCAGATCCTTAATATATCTAGAGATATAAAACATAGACAATTCATTAGATGGAAATATACAACCCCACCAGTTATCATATATATTTATGTTCTTTATAAAATCAACCATTATCATATAATAAAAACCAATTGAATAAAATGTGTTTCAAATATCATTAAAGATTAATCATATATGGAAAAAATTCATAATTCCAGTAGTAAACATGACAATCATCGGGAATATAAATCGGTTTCCAATGATACAAAACAGTATTCAAGGCAGATACCATTTAATGAAGTGTATGGTATTTTATGTATATTGATAAAGGGTTTACATTTTTGTCTCTGATTTCCAGATTCAATCAATGTATGGAATATATGAGAAGAAGCTCCAATTAAATTAATTAAAAAAATATATTTACTACTTGAAGGAATTATATAAAATTTTATTCTTATTCATAGTGGATTATTTACAATGAAAAAGGAAGCGATGGATCACTCTTATAATAGAAATGAATATTTCATAATCTATCTAGTAAAAAAATAGTTGTTGGTATCATTTGAAAAACAACCACGGTCATGAAAGAATATTTAAGAAGTTTTAGATGTATTTGAAAAACACTTTTTTGTACCATGAGAAAAATTTATTTGGAAACATGAAATATCATTAACCGTTAAATTTTTTTAGAAGATCCTTTTTTTTATAAAATATATAGAATTTGATTATCCTTTACAAACATGTAATTTAAAGATAAAAATGTTTGCAAAGAAAATATTAAATGGATGAAAATATGTGTTAATATAAAAACCGTTAAAAATATATTCACCTAACACATTGATGAAATCAACCCATATAAAAAACATTAAATTTTTCGTTATTACTTTTTAATGAAAATATATTATGTAGAGAAAGATATTAATAAATTATTGAGGCCTATATTAGGAAAGTCAGAAAATAATCTACTGAATATAGAGATGTAATAGGGATGTTCTATAATGAAAAGAAGAGACATAGTTGGTTTTAATTAGAATAAATACCTCTGGTAATATATAAGTCAAGGTAAATTGAAATTTTGAGTATAAATATAATATAAATACCTATACATTACATATATAAATATTACATGTTGTTGAAAAAATATTCATTAAATAAAAATATGTTACATGGTAGAATCTTAGTGGTTTTGTGTCTTCATAATGATGGATAGATAAGTAACCAGCTCATTAAATATCTCTTTAATCCTCCACATATTTCTCCAAAACTAGAACCCTTCTTAGAAACATCATACATAAAATAATTATTTATATCCTGGGGAAAATAAAACATAATTATAGGTGACATCAGATGCACAATAAGGGAAAAAAGGGAAATATAGATGATCATATATACATGACATGATCAAGATAGATATGATAACATGTGATACTCCATTTAAAATCATATCCAACAACCATTTGATCATAAACATGCATCATTGAATAATTTAGCATAGTTTACAAGACTTTAATCATAAAGGGATCAAGGAATATCATCCATGAGAAAAAATAACTGGCATATGATCATGTAACTAATGTGTATAATAAATCATGGAATAATCACAATCATAAAAATATTAGGTGAATGATACCTACCAAGATATTCATGAAATTTATCCTTCAAAGATATGTAGGTTTACTTACATTGGGTATGTGATAATATCTAGTGTAAGAACATTCAGTCATGAAAAAACCACCCATAGACCATCTTTTCGACTTGGAATTACATATCGTATAACCTATGAGCTCTTAGATCCTTAATCATAATAAACATAATTAGATTAATATAAAATTATTTCCAACCCATTATATAATCATATTTATTTTCAAACATATGCCAGAAGATCATAAAATTTTTTAAACATAACAATACACAAAAATGGGAAAATATGCATCATAGATATTTCATCATTACAGACTTAAACCATCTAGACAACTAATAATGATGATATCATTGGATCATATCCATATTAAAGCATAATTAACTTCAAATGATGCCATCTTAATTGAAAATAACATTAAAATATCACTTAGAAAATTTCTCGAAAAAATCCATTTCCATTTTGAAGTCATGTCTGTAGAAGAGAAAATTTTAAAAAATTTAATTTGAAAAAATTGTTTGAAATAAAATATAGAATATTATAAATAATCCATAATAACATTGAGTAGTCAAGATTATGGGAGTTTTTTCCCCTTTTGTGTGCATTAAATCAAAGATTTATTTCATATTTTAAATAAAATGTCAAAAGTACCCCATTCAGAAAATGACTGAAAAATTCCATTTACTTTTTTTTGTAAAAATTAATTCATGTGAAAAAATTAATTTAAATAGTTATTATATAAAATCCAAAAAATGTGGAAATCAATTTTTAAAAAAATGGTCATATAAGAGAAAATATTTTCAACTAAAGAAAGAATCAAAGTAATTTTTTCTTTATTATCCTAATTATTATCTTTTCAGTAATTAATGTGAGTAAAATGAATAGAGAACATGAATTATATACAAATTACCGATGAATAACTAGATTCATTAGTTTCATGAGATTTAGTTCTATGAAGTGGATCATAAACAACATAATCCTAAACAATCAAGATAAACAATACGATTGTAACATATATGCCTTACCACTTTGGTTAATTTTGAATTAAAACCTCATAAATGAGAGAAAACTAGTAGGATAATTATATTAATATAATTTTCATTATATTAATAATAATATACAATAATTAATAGTATATACACCACATAAATAAAAATATTCATGAATATGCATTCTGTCACATATAAATAAAAGTCAGATGATAATACCTTACATGAAGTTCAACTTTATTGAAGAAAGTATAACATCATGTATAATAAAAATAAATTTATTACAATTTTTAATGTATTAATTTTTAAACTTTTAATATAATATATGAACCAATTATATCATTTCAATAACTATTTATTAAAAATTCGTAAAATAAAATTGTGGTTTTCTGGTCTCAACTATTTTGTTTTTATGGAGATTTATATTTGGTAGTTCTGGTCCTTGTACTTCGACTACATTCCAGTCATATCGATAATATTAAACATTATATAAATATCACATATATTCATTATATATATATATGTGTGTGTGTGTGTTTATATTCATCTATAGAAGTATGTGATGAAAAACTCATTACACAGTTTATGGAGAGAATATGTTATATGTACACATGAAAACTATTTCTACTTTTTGATGAACCGAATGTAAGCATGTTAAAAAAAACATAAAACTTATAGAATCATTATTATATCATATATATCATACATATTCATTAAATATAACCATATTACCATCCATGTATATCAAAAAGAAAAAAGGAATCACTTCACATTATGGATGAGGCAGAACACAAGTATGCATGAGCGATATTATCATTTTACAAAGGATAATAATATGAAAAGATATATATTAAATTATAATTTATAAGAATAATAATGTAGAGACCCTATAGTTTTCTTTCAAGACATTGAAATATTTCTATATATATATTCAAATCCAATTGATGTGATGTCATTCCATTCCGAGCCTGGTGTGACTATAATTAATTTTATAAAAATACTAAAATGATTTTATATTTCACATGCATGATTACTTAAATAAAATTGGATAAAAATTAAAAAAATAATAGGTATAAAATATAAAGTAATGGGTGAATTTGTAATGTTAGATTTACCTTATGAATTACCTAAAATAAGTCGTTGTGCAGCATTTGGGAAAAAGAATCTGTAGGCGGATGTGGTTAGTTAAATAAAAATTTACATTTATTTTTCTTAATTTATTTAACATCATTATATTTCCCATTAAAAGAGTCATTTTTTGGTTTATTGGGATCTCTTCATAACATGGTGAAAGTTGTGGGGAGAATTCATCCACCTCTTTTGGAGAATAAGAATCAAACGTGGATGAGACACTATATCAAGGATGATCAAGATGCTGCAAATGCAACTATTCCTCATCTTTGTTGGAGATCATGTTATTAATCAAAAAATGATCCAAAATCAATTAAGAATCATCAATTTATAGATTATACCCTAATTTTTAAACTAGTGACCATGATCATTTTCTTATATTTGATCTATGACAATTGTGAAAATTTTCATTATCTCGAGTACAGACAATAAATTTTTTTATTCAATTTTTATTTGTTACACGATGCTTTTTATTCCAAATCTCCCAAATTTGTATTTTTTCTAGGAATATTTATTAATTTTTTTACATTTTTATACTATGATTTTACCCATCCCTTCATTATATTATTTTTGGATTGTTCTATGAGGTATTGGTTCGACATTTCTGGGTGGAACCAAGAATGATTAGATCCATAGATTTATTTGATAAACTTTTGTGGACAATGCAATGATGAATCAAGGGTATATTTTGGGGATTTTAAGATATGCATAATTCAACTAGTTACTAGATTAAGGGTTTAGTAATGAGAGATGAAAGATGGGGTGATAGTGTGGGGGAAGAACATGAGATCTTCGTATAGATAAATGGAAATATATTCTCCCAAGATGAAATGTCCATAATCGATGATAATAGGTTCTTTCTTTTGATTAATAAAACATGGAGGTGAGAAATGAATCATTAAAGGTTCGATCTAGAACAAAAAATTAGTTATTTAAATAATATAAATTCCCAGCTACACACTATGTAGTTCGATCAAAATATGCCACATAGTTCCCCATTGACTATTGTGCTAGGGTTTTGAGAATGTTAATGATGACATTCCTTGTGGCTAGGACGAAGGCAGTGTATCCCTCCCTGGGTAGATAACCCGTATGGATGTGCACATGGATAGGACCCCATTTAGGAGGAAATGACCAGGAATGCACCGTGTAATAAAGTACATGGAAACAACCAGTGACATGGGAAGAACCCCATGTAAAGGAATCATCATGTACCAATGTATATAGACACAAGCATACTTACACAAAAATGATCAGAGGAATTGGGATGATCTTTGGTGGTAGTGGAATGATGTGAAGTCAAACTATAAATTTTTAGTCATATATAGATAGTGATCCATGTACATGTAGGCACACTCTCTTGTAGTAGTGCAAGACCACATGACCTGAGGGTCCCCTTATGCATCTTTTACCCCATTCTCCTTTTTAAGGATCCCTAAAACTCTTGTATCTCATTTGTTTGGACTCGTATCTTGTCTCATGAGTATACTATCCTCAATGTGTTTTCACATAGAAAGGGATTTTATTCTTCAATATGGATTTTTACTTATGATGTGAGAAGTTTTTTGTGTGACTCTTATTTAGGTGATGCTTGATAATGATGGTGAATGTGAATGATCACAATAGGCTTCTAGAGTGTCACCCTTATACTGGGATAAGGAATGGGTCCATTAAATATCAATGGAATCGAACTATCTTGCAATTAATGGGAATGATTCATATATCTGATCTAATAGTGGAACCCTCTTACTGATAAGGAATGGGTCCCCAATGGACTATTAGAGTTTCACCGAACTTCAATGTCGTACATGGGTCATACATCTCTTATCCGAGTGGCACCATCCAGTTGAATTAGGGAATGAGTCCTAGATAACCTGAGTAGCACCCTCTAACTATGATGGAAAAGGGTACTCTACGAATAAATCGTGTGTAACCCTATTTTGGATCCAGGGTATGGTTCTTTAACCATTCTAGTGGAACCCTCATCTATGTAAAGGCATGGGTCCTCTATCAAACTACTGAGTGACACCCTCCAGGTGAGTCATGGTATGGGTCCCCTAAATACTAAGTGTAACCCACATATTTCACCTGGTCATGGGTCATCTACTAAGATATTGTTCCATTCAACTATTTGGCATAGTTTAAATGTGTGTCTTGACTTGTATGTCTCTTTAGAAAAATGTACGAGATTCTTGGAAACATTGGTGGACTCACGAAAATTTTGGAACCCATTCATGGGATGAGCTAGGATATGGGGATCTAATTATATCTAATTCTGGTTTATTTTCATTGAGTATATATATATATATATGAATCTTTGTTTTGGTATTTTTTTAATCTCTTTTTTGGGATTGAACAGTCTATAAACTCCAATCGTGTCTCTTACTACTACTGCTTCATCTTTCTAGGAGTAATACGTGGTATGTAAATACTCACCCATGGATGGGATTATCCTAATGTTTCATGACTTATAAAAATAATGGATTTTTTAATGGGGAATATAAAAGATCATATGGATACTTGGGGTATTATATCACATATGGTAGTCTAAGCTGGGAGATTAGGAGCTGGAATCACTCAGAATTTTACTATTCATTTTTTAGGATGGGATTTATTTTTGGTTGGACATGTATTTCCCCCATTAATTTACCATTTACACTGATTTTATCATTTTATTCCTATACATTTTACATTCTTTCTTATTACAGTAGATGTTTCATATTTTTCAATTATTCCTCTTCATTTTTGTATTTAGATGATTGGGTTTGTACATATTGGTACATTTGGAAAATGCCTCCAATTTTTTATATTTATTTTGGTTCATTTTTTATCTCATATCCTAGAGAGGTGGTCAAGGGGTAGCAGTGGATCATGGCCCATTCAATCAGGTAATGTTATATTGGTATCAAATATTTTCTTTATCCTTTGTAAAATGATTAGAGTAGTTCCCTTATGAGGATTTGGATGGAATTTTGGGAAAATGTTCCAAAGTTCATTCAGTTCGAATTTAACTCTATGAATTCTGATTGGGGGGGAGACCTTTATATCAATCAACTAGGACCTTGAATACCGACTTGAGAAATCTACATACTAGGACATTATTTGTAGTGATTGATGGTACAAGGATCATCTAGTATTTAGAATTTATCTATCATTTATGGGTTACCTCCTAATTGTATATATATGATCATATGACTTTGGTATGCATTGATTAAAATTTTAGGATGACTATATTACAACAAGAATCCATGAGATTGATTGTGGATTGTGAAAATGATCCCATGATTGATGAGGCCTTAGTTAATGGTATATATGACGAGATTCTTCCTTTTAGTGGATAGGTACATGCATCCCCACTAGTTTATCGTTATCTTATACCAATAGAGTAGCCTTAGGATACCCTCAGTATTAGAGTACTCCATGAGTTCTAGGGCAATAGAATGTTTGGGTTCTATGACTATCTGAATACCTAGGTAATATATGGTTTTCTTGAGTTGGTGGACTGCGTGTTTAGTCTTAAAAAGGCATTTATTGATCAGGTCATTGCACTGGTAGCCAGCAATGTCTTTGGAGCTTCTTGGTGATGGTGGATTCTTATTAAATATATGTATGATGAGTCGACACTCTCATGTAACGACATCCAAAAAATCTTTTGTGATCTGTACTACCCCTCCTACTTGCACTCAGTTTGAATTCATATCCTATGTAGATTTAGCAGGGAGGTATGATTGATGTAAATTACATTGTAAATATCATAGACCTTATACGGTACTATCTTTATATGATCTGATATGTCTAGTTTTGAGAGAAATTTTTTGATTAGGGTCTCCAAAGAGAAATTCATTCCAGAGTGGTGACCTTGTGCATTCCCACCTTTGTTAGGAAGTTGGAGATCATTATGATGATAGAGATATTCCTATCAGATGGATTCTATGTTATTGGATCTAGTAGTGGGTGTCATAGTATTGAGTCATCTTCACCAGTGTTGTTATGACAATATATAGGATATTATCTCTAGATATCTTACTAGGATCATGCTCAAGTACATGTTCAGGGGTAGCATAGAGGACTAGGGAATCTTGGAAAGGGGTGGTGCTATGGTAGTGATTTTCTAGGACACATGTCACTTGAAATCCGAACAATACATTCTTTGGAGCATACTTAAATGTCAGATACACCTCCATGAAAGAGGAAACACTATGATTATGGATCTCTCATGTGTGTATAGGATGGCCCCCAGGGTGGTAGCGATTGCAAAGGGGATGATGTTATTCCAATAGGTGGATTTATAAGTTATGTACTTTTCTATAAGATACTTTATACACTACCACGAGTTATCCCATGTCAGGATCTTGTTTTTGGTGATCAGGGCCACGAACAACTGCAGGCTAAGAAGGGATATGACCTTGAATAACAAAATATAATCATAGGTTTGACATGTTCTAATTATACAATTGATTTAGTATTATTATAAATATGTTAATGTCATTTCATTATATCATTACCCCTGGTGAAATATATGTATTTTCTAGATGAGTCATTATCCCAACATCTCTATCTTAATGTTCATATGGGGAACTCTTCTTCTATATCATTTATCTATCAGAAGTGAGAGATATCATTTAGTGAAGCATGGAGATCATGGGAAATTTTATTCATCAGGATGGAACCCTGTGATTTCATATTGTATATTTATTACTTATCCAAAATTTAATCCCATATTGACTATCATCATAAAACACATAGATGAAATCACACAGATATAAATATATTATCCTTTGTGGGCGGAGGGTTGTTTGGTTGGATGTGTGTGTTTTTCGAGAAGGATGCTACATTCCATTACCCATCATTGGGAGAGTGTATCTATTAGCGCCAAAGGCCCTTTAATAAACTATATTCCTTTATTCTGGGATTATATTGATAATTTCTCCACATACGATATTATAATAATAACTTTGAGTTGGGATATGGAGTTTTTTGTGGACTTTCCTCTAGAGAAAACATTGAAATCTACAACAGAATATCTGATGGCCCGAAACAATCATCGGGAGTAGCTGTCATAGTTATTGGACTATATAGAGAATTATTTTATTAGACCATGTGTGTCCCCTAGGGAAACTCTAATGTTGTATATGGAAAATGAAAATAGGAGCTTGATACTTTACGAGGACAATATTCTAAAATAGACCATATGATGCCACTATAGACACTATGAGTATTTTGTGATTCCCATTGTGGTGACTACTTATATTTCATTTTTATTTCATTCTTGAACTGTATCATCCAGCTATACATTCACTATTTCATTGTTGTCTTTATTGACTACATAGTCATATATTCCACATTAAATGAGGAGTAGAAAGATTAATTGGGGATGGTCCAAGATTTGTTTCGTGAGAACTTGAATTATGGTTTTCCCTCAGAGTATGGGTTTTTGATTCTATAGGTTATCTTTATTGGGATATAATTTATGACCATGGTTTGGCCATGTAACTCTAAAATATTATTTTACTGATTTCTTAGGATCCCCCCAAGATCACGTTATAGGTTCATACTTTTATTGGGTTGGTGGCGTACTGAATGAGGTTTGTGGAAACATTCTCCATGATTCCAACCACATTGACCACCATGAAATGGAAATGGAAACACATTACCTGGATAGAGTAGTTCTATTGTTCCATTGAAGTGTTGATGTTGAGGCTAATGAGTGCTCATGTTTTGAGACCGATAGAGTAGGGATTGGAGTACATAATACATTGGAATTTCTCAGAATATGGGCACAACTATAGTTTGGTATAGAGGTAGTAAGCTAACATACATTGGTTAAGGAAGTGTGACTCCATGACTAAAACTACATAACTCAAGACCTAGGGCTGGAATCAGTAGTATTATACATACAGATGTGGAGTCATTATCTCTTAATATAGAACTTTTTGGTCTACCCATACCATCAGAGTCGTAGGTATATCACCACATAGAGATAATTAACCTCAAATAGGAGTAGTGATTGGAGTTTCTATATGAAAATGGCTTCAAGACAGTCTATACTATGGGAAAGGTAAATATGGTGGAATAAACCATTCCAAGGAAGTGTTGGGACTGATTGGTACATAAGGTGTCTAAAAAGTTTTCTTCACTACTGTAGACCCTAGTTGAGTTGGAGGTTGAAACTTCTCTTCAGTCGATGGTATGGAATCATAGACACCATTACTGTATGATAGAGTCCTAGTTTGGATAAATTAACTATGAGGACATTCATTACTAGATATAGTTAGGAGATTCACCTGGTAGATTTAATAAAGGATGATATCACATTCTAATTTTCCTAGGGTAGATGGTGCTAACATTCTTGATGTGGGAGGAGGTTTTGAGGGAGTTATACACATATCATTTGGATGTACATCCCAATGTGGTGAAGATGTAAATAAAAAATCAGAATTTGTTTAAGTGGGCCGACATGAGATGAAGCATGGCTAACTTCATATTTTGATTCCTCACTTATTAGTAGTTGAGGGATGAGCACCATGTTCTAGTTGTTTTGTTGCAGTCACTTGTAATACTGGAGTCGAAATGGGTTATAATATCTTTTGACATGATGATAGATTGTTAATAAATATATAGAGTCCATGAATCAATTTTTGTGATGTTTGACCTACGAAAGAGGTCTACATAGTTCATTTCTGTTAGCGATAAAAGTTTAGTGGAGATATTGAAGAAGATGTTGGTATAGGGGATTATACAACATAATGGGGTTCCCGCAACAATTATTTATGACCTTGATTTGGGGACCACATAATAATTATGGACAGTAATATGGGGTGCATTCAGGATTTGGATGTGGATGAGTACAACATCTCAACACTAAATAGATGGGAATACTAAGTATAATATTCATGTGTTGGAGGATATGTTAAGGGATTGCATGTTAGGTTTTGGTCAGAGTTGATAGAACCACATTCCATTTTAAAAGTTTTCATAATATAATAGCTAACACTCTTATAATATCATCGACCCTTTCATGTCACTCTTTGGGAAACCCTTTGGGCCAACATTCTACTAGAATGAGATCAGTGAGACATATATAGTTGGTCTAGAGATGGTGTAGGTCAGGATGGAGATGGTCAATGTAATCCATGAATGAACATGGATCTCTTTGAAAAGGAAGAAATCTTATGAAGGTTGATGTTGTAGGCCCTTGGTCTTATAGTATAGAGACTATTTTTGCTACAGAGTCTCCCCTTGATAAGTATTATTGATATTAATCAATGGAGGAAGGCTATCCCTGATGTTGACCAGGATGTTTAAAATCTTCTAGAGGGTTGGTGATTTTTTAACCACCTTACAATACCACTATAGATATAGTGGGTGAATGATGTCATCCAAGTGTCATAACTGAGGAGATATGTTCAAGATTCCATTGACATTATTAACTAAGAAAAATATGAAATTTAGGATGGTTACACTTTTGAAGATCACCCGGTGGAGATTAAGAATCAATATGAGAGAAACTAGTGTCGATGGACTATCCCCATGGTTTTTGATTTTTGGTGGCATGAGTGTAGGAAAGAGTTATCTTTACAAAGTTAAATCCAGATGCGGGCTATGTATCATGACCTTTTTGTTTAGTTTTTATTTTTGGGAATGAACATATTTAAGGTGGATGATGTAGTGGCACTTTATTGATTTTAATATTTTAAAATATATATAAACCTATATTCATATCTAGTTGTTGATATGGAATGTGATTATAAGTCTTGGTGTGCTTTGAATTAATTTTATAAAAATAGTAAATATATTTTTTATTACATGTGAATTATTTCATAAATAAAATTTTATAACAAAAAAATCATGGATAAAATATCTAACACTTTGGTAAAATCTAGAACATGAGATTTACTTTAGGAATGAAAAAAAAGGCCAGCATAAGGCATTCATATAAAATTGGCCATGGGATGGTGTGTTTAGTTAAATAAATAAATAAACTTAATTACATATTTTAATTAAATAAAATTTATTTCCCTTTTAATATGACCATTTTAAGGATTAATAGGGTTGGATGTATAAACCTATGACTTTTTGGAGGAGTGTTCTTCCACATCCATTGATGAATCAGAATCAGATGATTAAAAGAACCTAAATCAAGTTTGATCCAGATGCAGCAAATATAAAGATTCCTCTTCTTCATTGGTGATCAAATTATTCAAATACAAACAATATATTATCATGTAAGACTCATCAATATATGTGTTTTACACCTATTAATTAAAATTTAGAGTTCTCATCATATTACGTTTATTCTTATTAAATTTTGAACCTTAACATGAAATTGAATATCGAAATTAAATTGTTTATTTAATTTGTTTCTATTATACTATGATTTCTCACTAAAATTAACCCAATTAGTATTTGTTGTCTATGAACACTTGGGAAATGATTTCTAGGCATTTGGTTTTAATGATTTTCCACATACATTCCCCATGTTCTCTGATAATTGGCATATGGGGTCTTGGATTGACACTCTTGGTATGTAATGAGATATATTGGACTCCCTAATTTATAGTGGATTCATGTATATTGAATGGAATGATGAGTCATGGATAAATTCATTTGATTTTCAGGATATTAGTTATTCCAGTGGTAACTAGATTACTGAAGTGGAAATGAGATATGAATGAAGGTGTATAGGTGTCATACAGAATGTGTAGGCTTCATACCAAGAAACATAAATCCATTTTCCAAAAACAATAGAGACAAAAACTACAATATGAGGTAGTTTCATTGGATTTTGAATTCTTTTAGGTGATATCCCAATCATTGGAGTATATATATAATTTTGAGGAGGATCCAGAAATTATATGAAAAACCTGACTACATACCGTGTAGTTTGAAGAACATAGACATAGTAGTGTCCCTTTTGATGTAGTTATATGGAGTTTAGAGTGTCAAGTATGATCCATCATTTGTATGGGACAAATTACAAGTATCCCTCACCGGGTTCACATTCTATATGGAAAAAAACATGGAAAACCCCTTGTGGGAGGCCAATACTATGAACACACTGTGTACCAATGTATATGAACATGACCATGGACACTGATGGAAGCCCAGGTGGAAGTAATCACAATGTACCGAAGTAAACATACCTGTGAAAACGTACACGAACATGACCAGAGGAATGTGTAAGACGTCTGGTGGCACAATAATGTAATGTAGTCGATATATACTCTATGTACTATTGTGTGGATAGTGACACATATACTATCAGGGGCACAACTATGTAGTTGTTAGGACCATACGACATGTGGGTCTACTTTAACACCATGTAACCCCTTTCTTCTTTTTATGAACACACATTCTATTGTATTATTATCATTTAGACATTATTCATGGATCATTAGTAGCCAATACTAAGTGTTTTTTCATATAGATTGAATTAGTATCCTCTAATGTGGCTTTTGAGATATGATGTGAGATTTTCCAGGTGTGATGCTTATTTAGGAAACACTTGATTATGATATTGATTGGGCATGATCACTAGAGGCTTCTATAGTTTCACCCTCATATTGGGATTGTGTATGCATCCTCAACCTATCTATCAAGTGGTTCCCTCAAGATAGGTAGTTCATGAGTCCTTAATCTAGTCTATGTGTTGTACAACATTACTAGGCTATGAATGGGTCCTCACCTATGTATTTTAGTGGCACCCTCAATCTTGGTAGGGAATGGATCCTGAAATTTTTATTAGAGTGGTACCCTCATACAGTAGCAGGGAATGATTCCAAAACGATAAGAGTTAAAACCTTAAATAGTGGCTTGATTTGGTCCTCTACTGATTACATTGAGTGGTACCCTTCTATGGAGTCAAGGCATGGGTCTTTATCCATCATAGTGGAACCCTCTTACGGGGAAGTGAATGTGACCTATATAGACATAATGAGGCAAATCCTCCTTCTACTATAGGTTATGGGTCCTATAAATACTTATTAGAACCCTCTTTCCATAATAGGGAATGGGTCCTCTACCTAGAGAATGTACCCATAGACTATGCGAAATAGTGGTGAGGTGTGGCGAGACGTGGATATATCTTTATACAAATGCATGAGATACTTGTAATCATTGATGGATTCTAGGAACTATGGGATATGATATAAGATGGAGATCCACTTCTCTCTCATTTGGGTATTTTAGTTTAGTCATATATATATATATTCTTGTTGATGGATTAATACCCTTGTTTTTTGGGCTGATCATTCAATTTAATCCTATCAAGTTTCTTACTCCCCTCATTATCTTTTGGCATATCATTTTGGGTATGTATATACTCACCCTTGTATGGTCTTTTCCCATACATGTCGTGTCTTATGAAGATGATAGATAGATTGTGTAATAACCATATTATTTATAAATGGAAATTAATTATAAATATTTCATATTATGACATGAAACCACAACATAATGAACTAATAATTTTAATGTGACCTATAAACATATGTTTGTCCCTTTTGTGTTTGGAATTTTCAAAATATGACATATACGGTTGCGATCATTATGTTATTTGGAGTCTGATTAGGAAAACATAATTTTTTTTATGAATAGTAACTTACTCTTATGAATATTAACATGGCCTTATGAATAGTGATATACCCTAATAAATATTAACCTTACCTATGATATTATAAAAATAATATTCATGTGAAAATATGTTGTACCTATGTTTTAGAATAAGTAAAAGAATGATTAAAAACTAGTTTTTTAAAAATAAATTATGATTTTTATTAAATGTTAAAATATTCGTATTTAGAAATTTATTTTAAAAAAATGGGCTTCATTTTTGAATTTTACATATCATAAAATGGTTGAGGTGAATTTTTGGTATTTTTTTGAAATACATGATTTTTTTTTGAATAGTAAATACATTAATTTACCGTATAAATACATTATAATTTAAACCTACTATTAATGACATCACAAGTGATGTAAGCACTCAAATATTGAACTCAAATTCCCTCATTACTTTTCGTGGTCATGGACGACTCACTATTCCTTTTGTTGTGTAGAAATAATAAACTAATGAATTTTATATTAAGAAATCCCATCTCTCCTCCACTATAAATACCACCCTTCACACCATAATTTCCATACACCTCTCAAGACTCAACCCTTGTCTAAACTCTGCCCAAGAATCTTATTTAGACCATCCCCCATGTCAAATAGCTTCTAGTATCGTCCAAAAATCATTCTTATCTTCTTTAAGGAGGATCTCAAGAGGATGATTTAAGATGTAATTCCCCTCCCTCTCTCTCTCTCTTTCTTTTAAATTCTATTAAACTTCATGTACATTTATTAATATCTCCCCACCTATGTTCATCAACATATTATGGTAACTACAGTATTATAAATATAGTTCAATTTTATGATACAAATGTGATATTAGATAATCCAACCCTCCTATCTTCTTTTTATTTTATTAAAGAGAACATTGTTCGTGAGGTGTTAATTTATCACCTTCAAGAACAACATGTTTTATTCTTCCATTTATACCATCGTATCTGGTAAGGAATTTTTTTAAGGTTTAACCATAATATTTTATATGTATTAGATCCTATTTAATGTTTTGTAACTAACATATAAAAATATTACAAAGTGATTAAATAAAACAAGTTCATTGTGATTGAAAAAACCGCCCAATTTAACCCAAACAATCATCGTTTAATTTTTAAATAATTATTCATAAACATGGAACATAACATAATTAATTATAAAAACATTTAAAAATTTAATATATAATTAATAACATTACAGTATAGTTCTGGATGTTTTCTCATTCTCTACACAAACATCTATTTATGATTACATGTGAAACCGGTCAAGAAAACCCATAAAAACAAACCATCCCAAACAATGTTCTTAAACTCTATAACTCATACAAAGGAATATAACATATCATAATGAACCAAAAATAACCATAATTATGTAAAAATGGTTTTTTAATATTCTATTAATGAATATAATGTGCTTATACAGGACATTAATGCAAAGAAAGCATTCAGATACACAGTATATGGAAATTCTCGAACCCAACTTTCATCCTTTAGGTTCCCCCTCATTCACTAATTTTTTTGATATGTTTACTCCGTAAAAATAATATTTTCATTATTTTATTTCTTTTTCTAGGATATAAAATTTTTTCATTGGTGTTTATTTCAAACATATTTTATTCCAAAATAACTCTTCTTTTAATAACACACATTTTGCTTCTCATTCATGTTTGATGGTTGTGTAGCATGTATGTTATTCCCAAATTAATTTTGGGATCCTAATGTTTATGAATGTGTTATTATGAGTTGAAACCCATACATTCCATGATTATGATTGATATATGTTCTATGTGGAAAGAATGATAAATAAAATGTTATGTTGTGAAGGGTGCACCCAGAATTATATAGTTCTCCAATGCTTTGGGTAAAGTGATGTACCTCATGATTTAAGGTGAAATAATGGGTGAACATGATGCTATATTTGTTCACAACTATGTGTGGTAGTTAACCACTAATACCAGAGTTTTTTATATGTTATGAATTGCCACATTTCAAGTCTTCTATTAAAGTGTCCTCTCACGATTTGATGATGATGTTATGATTATGCCCTCCCCAAGCCATTTTGTTCTTATATAACCTATTACTAGGATTTTAGCTGACCCCTTTTTTTGTATATTCTCATGTGACCACATTTAATAAGGGCAGTAATGTTACAATAAGAATCTATTGAATAAGGAATTAAATAAATTTTTATGTTTTATTTTATAAATTTTATGTATGGACCTAGTTTTCCCAAGACACTAAACTTTTGGAACCTATTTGTGTAATACTATTATATTGTCTATCATCAAAATTATGTAATAGTAATTTATGAAATGGATGGGTCTCTATAGTTGGTAAAAAAGGAATGCTTTAGTTAATTTGGGTATTAGGATTAGTAAACCCTATATAAAACCTATAGCATGAGACTAAGTACTAAATGCACACTAGAATATTTTACATAGGGATCCTATATATTATGCTTTTAGTATAAATCATACAAATCAATAATTTATTAATAAATTTTTAACTTATGTTTTGTTCTATGTTTCTTTACATTAGAAAATGGTGGGAACTTGGAGAATCTAGGACAACAACTCCTGCGAGGGACAATGCAATGATTTGGAAAATGACATCCCCAATGATTTGGGATGTGAAGTGCAAAACATCATGGTAATTCTTACCTAACAATCTCATGTAATAAAAAATAACCATAAAAATGGGGAATGTCCTCCTTCACTAAAGAGGGAGAAACTGGGAATCAAATGTTTTATGAGGCAATGACCACCGATGTTTTCTGGGTCTTCCGATCCACTAGTAACAGAGTGGTGGGTAAAATCCTTGGAGAAAATAATTTCTATGATCCATTATTTCTAGACAGAGAATGTGACACTAGCCATTAATTCTCTAGATGTAGAGGTTGATCAATGGTGGGATTTGATTAAGAACACTATGCCAAGGGTGGAAATTGATGTTATGAAATGGGATGACTTTAAGACCTTGTTTCTTATTATGTATTTCTCGTGAACTCTTTTTATGTAGATGGACATATAATTCATAGATCTCAAGAAAAAGGAATGAAAATATCTCATTACATGTGATGTGAATTTCACAAGGATAGCAATGTACGCATAAGTTTTTATAGAAAAAAAGGATCACAAAATTGATAGATTCTTTGGTGAATTAAAACCACACATTCAAAAAGAACTTTCAATTAGATACATTTAGAGTTTGGAAGATGTTGTTCGTTGTGCTCTAAAAGTGGAGATTGAGTTTGGAGAATGGTCCCATAACTATAGTGATATGAAAAAAATGATAGTGTTTCAATCTAGTGGATCTAATGACAAAGCTGGGAAGAAAAATAAACAATCCACATGAAGAAATTGTGGCAAGTTGGACCATGGGAATTGCCCCAATGGTTTGAGGAAGTGATTTAAGTGTAGTAATGAAGGACACCATACTCAAGAGTGTCGGAAAGACATGAAAATAATGAAGATTATTTTGGAAGATAGTAGGTGACTTACCATGTTTCAATTCTACTGCTCTAGGGAGCTAGGGAACTATACAAACCAGTGAACTAAACCTTGAGTTCTTGAGGGTAATCAGGGTCAGTAGCCACTAAATCCAAAGGAACAATGAAAGGATTATTCTATCACTACTATGTAAGTGGAGAAAGATAATGAAGTCGTACAAGGTACACTTCTTATTCAGTCATTAATGGAAAAAGTATTATTTGATTATAGTTCTATGCATTCATTTATATCTTGGATGTTTCCTAGAACTATATAATCTAGGCCCTGAAACCTTGAAGTAGAGATATATGCAAAACCACCAAGTGGTGAAATCATTGAAACCCATGTGTTTGACTCTTCTTCTATTGGAATATGTGGGAAGAATCTTCTAGCGTTTCTCGTAGTACATCCCTTGGTGTAATTCAACACAATAAGGGGAATGGATTGGATATCATTATATAGAGAATGTATCAACTGTCAGGAAATGGAAATATATTTTCCTATTAAGAACCATCCCATCCTCCTCTAGAAATCAATGTAAGATCATGAATATCCTTTGTTAAATCTTTTAATGGTGTGGGTGTTAATTCCAAACAAAGAATCATACCTCGCCCAAATGGTTGAGTTAATAGAATGTGCCAACATTGCGGAAATGGCCATCATGAGGGAATACAATGATGTATTTCCCAAAGAGTTACCTGGTAATACCCCAGATAATGAGATATATTTCTCAATATAACTGATACCCAGAGCTACACCAATCTCAATGATTCCCTATTGGATGTATCCTATTGAACTGGAGGAGTTAAAGAAGCAGCAACAATAGCATCTAGACAAAGGGTGCAAACTCCCTAGTGCATCAATGTGGGGTGCACCAGTACTCTCTTTGAAGAAGAAGGATGGAACAATGTTGATGTGTATCGATTTTTGGGAACACAATAAGATAACCATAAAGAATAAGTATCGTCTTCCGAGAATTGACGACATGTTTGATAAATTATGTGGATCTCAATGCTTCTCAAAGGTGGATCTTCATTCTCAATATCATCAGCTAATGGTGAAGAAGGAATATATTCAGAAGACTGTATTCTGTATAAGGTATGGGAACTATGAGTTTCTGGTGATGCCTTTCTAATTAGCCGCTATAAGTGGATGATATTCATTGTTAATATATTTATATTCATTTCAACATAGTCCATAAACATCATTTTTTGTGCATTACATAAATAGAACTTCATTTCTCATCTTAAATGCAATTTATGTTTAAAATGAAAATTTGGGCCCAATCAATCATCTTTTTGTGGAGAAAATTATATTAATTTTTCAAATTTGATATTTTTGTATTAGATTGATCACTTTGTTTGAAATATTTTATCTTGTAGGATTATTGGATGAATCTCAAGAGATGAAGGAGATTGTTTAGTATGAATGCAGAATTTTTGCGGAGAAAGCATACTGGGCCTAAAGACCATATAATAGAAGAGGGGCCCATAAAACAATCCCAAGGAAGCTAAAATTTTTATTGTAGAAAGAAAAAATATGGGGTTCATTTTATGAAATTGTGGTCAGAGATAATTCCTATGTTTTCATAGAGATATATATATATCTGAAATTTACATTTAAATGGTGGGACTGATATGAACACCCCTAAATGCTTCCCACCATCTCGGGAATAACATTCAAACAGATGCACCAAATGACCTGAATTTTGGACAAATGATAGAGAAAACATGGGAGAAGTTATTATATTCTAAGACCAATGATGATTCTGTCATATTTGATGTCCAATTAGAATGTCCAAAAGCAGGAATAATCTAGACAGTTTTCTGTGTAAACATCGAAACATAAATTCACTTGATTTTCTCACCCTCATTTTAACTCTCCCAATTAATGGGGATGTAATTTATTTTTGTAGGGTTTCTATATGGTTCCTAATATGCCTATATAAGGTGATGGTATTGAAGGTAATTATCATCTAATATTTTTCTTTAAATCATAGTTTTCTTTCATCCATTATATTTCTTCCAATTGTAATTTCCTACTTTCAATTTGTAATAGCATCGTCATGTTTTCCCATAAATGTTAATATTTCACATATATTATTTTAGTAAAATTTATTCTTCTTAATCACTTATTCATTTCATTTTCATAAAACATTGATACCATTTAATGAAGGTGTGAATTTATTTATACCCGCACTTGTGAGTTCAATCACACAATGGTGGAGTGTTCGTTCTTTTAATATTTTTCTTCTTCGATTCCCCCATAATTATACATCCTGCTTTACATGGTATAATAACATCAATGGAGGTCTAAACACATAAGGATTGGTCCAAGGGAGTAGCAAGGCCAGTGATTGGATGTTATTTAATGTAATTAATATTTAAATATTTTCATTATTTTAGGATTCTTATTTGATGTGTTATATTCTTTTTCATCTGTAGCAACATTAACGATGACACATTGTGAGTGCTTGTATAATCTATTTACTTTGAGTGATCAGTAAAGTGATCCTCAAAGTGAATCAGCGATTTGCCTAGGAATTGTATAGTGATTAAATTGGTGAATGATTTGGGAGAATTATCTCATTGTTTAGACACATCTTCAATTAATGACATGAACATTTTAATAAAAGAAATTTATCCAATCCACTCGAAGAGAAACCCTAAGATAAACCCATCATCAATAATTGTCTTGTTCACATCATTTTTCATGTATTTTATTTAAATTATATCATTAGTTCTATAAATAAAATCTACCTCAATTTTGGACACTTCATAGCCAATCCATCAACAAATTTGAGTGTCTCAAGGTTTCTTCTTCGATATATGTGGATTCGATCTGTACTTGAATTCACTTATGTCTTTAAAATATCAACTAATCCAATCAATTAAAACCAATGTTGGAAACTTCATAGCCATAACAACACCATCAAATCACCTTCTTAGAATGCATGTTTCTTAGGCTTCTTATTAGGTCTCTTGGATCGATAACCCAAGCCATAATACAATGAACGCTTACTCTATACAACTTGGGTAATTTTGGGTGCAACCAAATTTTTCCACCATTGCTGAGGACCAAGTAAGTTACCTTATAACATCATTTTATTCTCCCCATTTCTATTTTCTCTTCCCATTTCTCATCTCTTTACACTTTCTATTTTTTTATATTTTTTGGCTCCTTAAAATCACGATTCTAAATTTTCCAATACATACAATGGAGTATAATCAACAATTTACCTTCAAAAAATCAGGATGGAATCAATTAGTAAATCCACATTGGGAATCACTAATATTTTTTTAATTACTTTTATCAAACTTTGAATGAATACCCCACACCCAGCAACATGAAGAATATATGTAATAATGAATGTTTAAAATATAAATTTTCATACATATCAAGAATGATTTAAAAGTTAAATAATGAGGAATTCCAAAATGTAAAAACATATATCGAACCTAATCCTGAAACAATTATTGAACAATTATTTTAAAAAATGGTTAAAATGAATTTTGAAGTTTCATCACTATGAATAGAAATACAAAGCATTAAGACTTCTGTGGAACCCATTCCTGCTCATGAGGTCCATTCCTCATCACCGATAGACGAATATTTTATCCCAAAACCAGTCATCAATTTTAAAAAGAACTAACATTTTGATGTGGGATAACTGAAGAAGATCAAAGAATTTTTGAATGGTATTTAAATCTAGAAAAATTAATTTTCAAGATTTATAAGGGGAAAATTTTTCTTAATGGATTGAGTTTCCGAAATATTTCCCCAATAACGATTTTTTAGAATCACCTTTCATTGAACCATTAGGAGAGATAAAAAATATTGAGTCTATAACTACTCTCAACATTAAAATGGGAAATTTTTGGGGAGAATCATATTTTCAAAAGAAACAAGTTATTTCCAAAAGATTTATAGAAGAAACAAATTTGTATTCAAATTTCAATTATTCTATTGGAAAATTCAATCAAACTAAACTCAAAGTTATGATCTTACCTTCTCTACTCAAGAATCCTTCCATTTATGAAAACCTAGACCATTCAATTATCATCCATTTTCATCAAGAAACAAACAAATTAGGAATGTCCCTTGAAATCATAGGAAATACTCCAGATGAAACTCAATTCACCATTAATGAAATTCCTTGAACTTTCACACTCATTGATAAACATGGGATTTCACATGACAGAAATTTAAAACAAATAATCAATATCAATCATGTTGAGGTGTGGATATATGGGTTCATTAAAATGTTGAAATTTGGAATTGGATATGTTGGGGGGTACAAGTGGAGCTTACGACTTTAAACAAAAGTGCTGCAAGGGAGGAAAACCATGGTTTTCATGTTTCCAATCATTGTGAATCATCTTTATTTTTAATTTTTTTTTTCATATAATTAATTACCATAGACTATTGACCAATTATTATTTTATTAGTATGGATGGGTATGAAAGGGGAGCTCCATATTCATCTGTGTCACGTGCCGTGATCTCTGAGTAATACCTTACACAGAAAATTAAAAAGAAGACAATGTATCATTAGTTTATTTTATTTTTATGTCTTTTATAGGTTAATATATATATATATATAATAATAATAAAAATTAAAGGGAACATAATAGGTCATGGAGAAAGGTATGTCACAACCTTCCAAGATGTTGAGACTCAAACTTATGATTAAAGGGAGACTACGACATGCACTTTCATCATAAACCACCAGCTGACTTGATTTCATGATTATAATTTTAAATTTACTCTTTGAACACCTCTAACATAGCCCCATTATATGTTTTCTTTTAACACTGGGGACAATGTTATTCTATGTTGGGGGGAGATTAAAAAATGATATTTTTTTGTGAATAAAAACATGCATAAAAAGAAAACTTACATTAACCTTGAACTTGATAACACACAATGAAAAATCTAAAATAGGATATTAAATAATTTTTCAAGGCTTGATTCTGATTTTAATGAAAGTTTATGCCCATGAGTATAGTTTTTTAAAAGTGCGGTTGTCCGATGTGATTTTTCAATGTTTACATTTTCATCCTCATAATAAAAATTCCACAATGCACTTTTACTGGATCTTGGGTGTAAATTTTAGTTCTTGGGTCCCTTTCATTATAGAATAGTGCCCTGGGTCACTTTTAGTTTTATTTGAGTATCCAAAAAAATAAAAAATAATCAAATAATAATAATAATGACCACATAGAGCAATGTTTTGTCTAAATGCATGCCGTTCAGCACTTGTGGATCGTGACTCCATAGTTGTCTTGCAAAGAGTTAAGCATTATATCTATATTATAGAGAATGTAATTGATAATTTGTATTGTGTCCGACACTTGGGGATCATGACTCCATAGTTGTCTTTCCCAAATTTAGTCTTTTCATATCTATCATTGTTTAAAAAAATAAAAAAAATGGATACTCATTTTAAGCTATATTTTGATTCCCACATAGCGCTCCCATTTTCCCCTTGAAAAATAAATTGGGCCCCATGTATTTTGTTATTCACAACACATCATCATGCTTAATTGTAATTAGATGAAATGTGATGATAATTTTAACAATGGAATAATCATGGGATTGGGATATTCTTGTGGACCTATCTTGTTTTAAATTATTTTGATGGGTTTCATAATTTTTTATTGGTTTGAGTTCTTTGGGTGAGAAATTTGTATTAAAATGTTTTTGGAAAAGGGAATTTGAATTTCTTATTTGAAATATGTTTTACTCGGGACTAGAAAAACTCAATGTGGGGGTGTGATTAGCTGCTGGATGTGGCTAATATTCATTTTTCCAAAGACCATAAACATCATTTTAGTGTATTATATAAATGGAACTTCATTTCTCATCTCAAATACAATTCATGTTTAAAATGAAAATTTGGGCCCAATGAATCATCTTTTTGTGGAGAAAATTATATTCATTTTTTAAATTTTATATTTCTTTATATGATTGATCACTTTGTTTGGAATGTTTTATCTTTTATGATGATGGTCGAATCTCCAGAGATGATGAATATATTTTAGCATGAATGCATAAATGTTGTGGACAAAGCATAATGGGCCTAAGGCCCGTCAAATAGAAGTGGGTCCTAAAAAACGAGCCCAATAAAGGAAAAATTATTATAGTTGGAAGGAAAAAATATGGGGATAATTTTATGTAATTGTGGCCAGATCTAATTCTGAATTTTTCATAGATATGTGTGGATCAAATTTTTACATTTAAATGGTGGGACTGATATGAACGCCCATAAATTTGTCCAACCATTGTGTGCATAATTTTTAAACAGATGCTCCAAATGACCTGAAATATTGAAATATAATAGAGGACGCATGTAAGAAGATATTTTTCTTCTACTACTGATGATGATTCAGCCGTATTTAATGTAAAATAAGAACGTAAAAAAGGAGGATGAATCTGGACAGTTTTATGGGTAATCTTCTAAACGTCAAATTCCCTTGATTTTATCACCCTCCTTTTAACACTCCTAATTAATGGAGATGGAATTTATTGGTGTGGGGTGTCTATGAGGATCTTAATATGCCAATATAAGGAGATGACAGTGAAGGGAATTACTATCTAACATTTTTCATTGAATTCGAGTTTTTATTTCATCCATTGTATTTCATACAATTGTAATTTCATGCTTTCAATTTGTAATCACAACGTTATGTTTTCCCATGTAAGTTTTTATTTCACTTATAGTATTTTAATAATAGTTATTATTTGTCTTCACTTATTATTTTTCTTTTATTCACACTTTGATACTGTTGAATCATGGTGTGAATTTATTCATACCAGCACTTGTCAGTTCAATCACACATTGGTGGAGTGTCCGTTATTTTAATAAATTTTTCTTCTTCAATTCCACCCCATAAATATACATCTTTATTCAATTGGTAAAATAGTTTCAATGGAGGGATAAACACTTAAGGGTTTATCCAAGAGAGTTGCAAGTCTATGGATTGGATGTTATTACATTTAATTAATATATAAATCTTTTCGTTATTTTAGGATTTCCATTTGATGTGTTACATTCTTTTTTATCTTTTCCATCCTTAACAATGACACATTGTGAGTGCTAGTATGATATGTTCCTTTTGATTTCTCAGTAAAGAGTTCCTAAAAGTGAATTGGTGATTAGCCTTAGAATTGTGTGGGGAATAAATTGGTGAATGATTTGGGAGAATTATCACGTTTTTTAGATACGTCTTCAATTAATGACATATAATTTTTAAGAAAAGAAATTTATCCAATCCACCCCAAGAGAAACCATATGATTAACCCATCTTCAATAATTGTTTTGTTCACATTATTTTTCTTGTCTGTTATTTAAATTATATTATTAGTTCTCCAATTAAAATAAACCTCAAAGATGGCTACATCATAGCCAATCAATTAATAAATTTGGGGGTCTCAAGGTTTCTTCTTCAGTCCTTGTGGATACGACCCCTACATGAAATCACTTATGCATTAAAATTTTCAAATAATCCAATCAATTCAAACCAAATTTGGCCACTTCATTTCCAAATCAACACCATAAAATCACCTTATTAAAACGCATGTTTCTTAGGATTCTTCTTAGTTCTATGAGGATCGATAACCCGAGTTGTACTACAATGAATGCTTACACTATAAAACTTGGGTAAATTTGGGCGCAACCACCTTTTGAATTACTAATGCCCCTATGATCTTCATGGATTTGATGAATTTTGTCTTTAGACATTTCCTCAAAATAAATTGGTAGTTTTATTGATGATATTATCATCTACTCCAAGAGAAAGGAGGAACCTGAGGAACATATAAGACTTGTGTTGGCGACATTGAGAAAGGAGAAGTTGTATGCAACATTCATCAAGTGAGAATTTTTGATGAAGCAAGTCACATTCTTGGGACATGTGATCATAATTGAGGGAATTTTTTTGGTCCCTTAAAAACAATGTTTATTAAATAATGTCCCAGACCCTCTAGTGTCATAGAAATCCATAGTTTTCTTGATTATCTAGGTACTACCTACGTTTTGTGAGAAATTTATCATGATTGTCATGTCCTATAATTATGTTAACAAGGAAAAGGGAAAGAATGTCTACATGAAATAATGTGAGGAATGTTTCGCGGTGCTTTAGAGAAGGCTGATCACGACACCTGTACTCACACAACCAAAAAGTGGAGATTGTTTTGTTATATAAAACTATGCTTCAACGAAAGCCTTTGGTGTTGTAGTCCTGAAAAATGATAATTTGATAGCCTACACCTCCCTGTAGTTGATGATCCACGAGCAGAACTACCCAGAACCTGATCTAGAGCGGCCAACCATGATTTTTGCCTTGAAAATCTAACGGCACAGCCTTTATGGTGAGAAGTATGACATTTACACCAACCACAAGATCCTAAAGTATATATTCACTCAAAAAGATCTCAAAATTCCTTAAAGGTGATTGTTAGTGTTACTAAAGGATTATTTTTTCACTATTCACTATCATCCTGTAAAGGCGAATAAGGTAACTGATTATCTAAAAAGAAAATAACCTGCTACTCTATCCATGTTATGGATTGAGAATGACCCTAGATTTTTTCATATATAAAGAATGGAATTAGAAATTATAAGGGTTGGGATACATCCTACATTTCCCAAATTATTTTGTAAACATCCATCCAAGAGAAGAATAAGGATGCCCAAAGGAATGATGTGGATATAAAAAAGAGGGTGAATGCAGTAAATAATGGGATACTGAAAGAGTTTAATATCGACGATGAATGTGTTATTCAGTTTCGAATGTGGCTTTGTGTTCCTTCATCACCCATGATAAAGAAGTAGCTATTAGATAATGCACATATCTCAATATTCTTTATTCATCCTAGGAGTACCAAGATGTATTGTGATCTATGAGAACACTTCTGATAGGATAATATAAAGAATGATATGGAAGAATATATATTAAGGTGCTTGGTATGTCAACATGTTAAATAAAAAAGGAAAAAACCCAAAGGGATGATATATCCATTACCTATACCCATGTGGAAATGGGAGAATGTCACTATGGAATTTTTCACGAGTCTCCTCAAGAAGTCGAAGGGAAATAGTGTTATATGGATTGTTGGTGACCAAATCACAAAGAATTCCCATTTTATCACTATTTAAGAAGACCTATCTCTTGAAAAACATTCAAATATATATGTGAAGGAAGTGGCAAGACTGCATGGTGTTCCGCTCTTGATTGTCTCTTATTGTGATCCAAGGATCACATGTAAATTCTGGAAGAGTCTTCAATATGCTTTGAGTACTGAATTAAATTTCATCACGACCTATTACCCCAAAACTGATCGCCAATATGAAAGGACTATTCAGACGCATGAAGATATTCTAACAGTTTTCTCTCTAGAATTCAAATATTTTAGGGATCTGCATCTCCCATTAGTTGAGTTCTCTTACAACAATAGCTTCCACTGGAGTATTAAGATTGCTCCATATGAATCTTTGTATAGAAAGTGATTTCGAACTCCAACCTGTTTGGATGATGTTGGAGAAAGAAAGCTATATGGACCAGAACTTGTGAAAAAAAGATAGATAAAGTTCAAGTCATATAGAATCACATCAAAGATTCTCAAAGTTGGATGAAGATCTATGAGGACAACTGTCGAAGGGACTTGGAGTTTGACGTTGGAGAAAAATTCTTCCTTTGAATATCACCATGGAAGAGAGTCATGTGATTTGGAACGAAAGGGAAACTAATCCCAAGGTACATTGTCCCCTTTGAGATCCTTGACCACATAGGAGTCATGGCCTATCGTCTTACACTTCCACTGAATATAGCCCATGTTTATATTGTGTTTCACCTATCCCCCCTCAGAAATTATATACTGGACCCCTCACATGTACTCAACTCAGATGTGGTAAAGATGGAATATAATCTCTCTTACGAGGATCAACCAGTAATGATTCTGGACTAGAGAGATAAGGTTTCACAAAAGAAGAAAACCCACCTTGTCAAAGTGTTATTGACGAACCATATATTTGAAGAAGCTGCTTAGAAATTAGAAGAGGTAATGAAGGATAAGTACCCTCACTAATTTGTGTAAAGTGAAATTTCGAGGGTGAAATTTTACAAGAGGGAAAGATTATAATGACCAAATGTTTTATAAATGAAAATTAATTACTTATAAATATTTCATATAATGAAATAAAATCACAACATAATGAATAACTAAGTGCAATGTGACCTTTAAACATAAGTTTTACACTACTGTGATTGGAATTTTTCAAATATGACATGCACGGTTGCGATCAATAAGTTATTTGGTGTCTGCTAAAAAAACCTAATTTGGGGTAAATAGTAACCTACATGTATGAATAGTAACTTACCCTTGTGAATAGTGATATTACATAATGAATAGTAATATTACCTGTGATAGTATAAAAATAATATTCATGTTTCTCCTAGCAGCATGACGCTTGAATGGCTCTCCCACAACCCCATTTTTTCGGTTTAGGCTGCTCCCATTTCGCTCGCCGCTACTAGGGGAATCTCTTTTGCTTTATTTTCCTCTAGGTACTAAAATTTATTAGTTCACTAGGTTGTATCTTGCATTCCCATGGATTCATCAATTCGAAAGGATGAACTCTTCGGGAATCTATGGATCTATACTTCTTTTCAACTCCCGGAAGCATTTCAAGAATTTATGATGTACATATATTTTAGAATAAGTAAATGATTGGTTTTAAACATGTTTTTTGTTAATAAATTATGATTTCAATTAAAAATATAATTATTCATATTTAGAAGTTTATTTTAAAAAATTGACTTCATTTTTAGATTCTACGTGTCAAAAAATTGTCTGGGTGAGGTTTTGGGATTTTTCCTAAATACTAGATTTTTTGGTGAATAGTAAAATAACATAATTTACCGTATAAATACATTATAATTTAATCCCACTATTCATGACATCACAAGTAATGTAAGCAGTCAAATAAAAAACTCACATGCCCTATTAACTATTCTTGGTCATTGAATAATAACTATTCATTTTCTTGTGAGGAAATAATAATCTAATGAATTTTTTATTAAGAAAATCCCTCTCACCTCCACTATAAATACCAACCTTCACACCCTCATTTCATCACACCTTTCATAAATCACGCCTTTTCTAAACTCTACTCAAGCATCTTCCCAAGACCCTCCCACCAACCCAAAGCTTATAGTCTCATCTAAATACCAACAATAGCTTCTTGAAGGAGGATATCTAGAGGAGGATTTAAGATGTAATTCATATCTCTCTCTATTTCCTTTAAATTCCTTTCAATTACATGTACATTTCATAATATCTCTCCACCTATATTCATCCATATGTAATGGTAACTCCTATATTACACATATAATGGAATATTATGATAAAAATGGTATATTATATCATCTAACCCCCTTATCCTCTTATTTTTATTTTATTAAAGAGAACGTTGTTCATAATGTGTTAATTTATCACCTTCAAGAATGACTTGTTTTATTCTTCCATTACTTCTTTCTGATCTGGTCGTGAAACCATTTTTTGGTTGAATCAGCATATGTTATATTTCTTATTTCTTATTTAATGTTCTAGAAATAAATTATGTATATATTACTACGTGATAAAATAAAACAAGTTCATTATGATCGAAAACCCCCCATATGTAACACAAACGATCAGCCTTTACTTTTTAACTAATGATTCTTAAACATGGAATATAAAATAATTCTTTATATGATCATTTAAAATTAGGTATTATCAATAATAATATTATTGAACATTTCTAGATGTTTAATCATGTTCTATACCAACTTCTATTTATGAATACATGGGAAACCGCTCAAGAAAAACAGTAAAAATGAACTACCCTGAACAGTGATTCTAAACAATATAACACATAAAAAGAACCATAAAATAACTTAATGAAACCATAATTGACCATATTTATGTACAAACGGTTTTTTAATTGTCAACTAATGAATCTAATGTTTTTATATAGGCCTTAAAGCAAATAAATCGTTCGAATACAAGGTAAGGAGAAATTCTCGAACCCAACATGCATCTTTCGGGTTTTCCCTTATTCAATATTTTTAGATATGGTTACTCCATAAAAATCAATTTTTCATCATTTTAATTCCTTTTCTTGGATATAACATTTTTTCACTAGTTTTTATGTCAATCCAGATGTTTTCTAAAAGAACTCTTCTTTTAGGAACACAACTTTTACTTCTCATTCAAAGCTGATACTACTTGTATCATTTAGGTTATTCCCTCTTACTTTTGAGAACCCAAAGTTAATAAATGTGTTCTTATGGTTTGAAACCCATTTTATTCCATGGTTATGATTTATGGTTGTTATATATTGAAAGCACGATATTAAAAATGTTATGATGTGATGGGTGTTCCCAGAATTATATAGCGCAATATGAATGTTTGAATCTGATGGGTGACACCAGAATTATATAGTGCTCCAATGAATTGGGTAATTTGAGGAACATCATGAGTTAATGAGAAATAATGGTTGAAAATTTTGAACGCTTTGATATAAACTATGTGTGTCATTTAACCACTATTTCATGGTGTTTTCATTTTTTTTTTGCATTTCCACATTTTAAGTCTTTCATTAATGATTCCTCTCATGAATTTTATGGTGATGTTATGATTATGATCACCCCATGCCATATTGTTCTTATCTACCATATTACTGGGATTTTATCTCACACCTTTTTTATGTATATCCTCAGGTGACTATATGTACTAAGGAGAGGTCAAGTGCCAATAAGAAGTTAGAGACGAAGGAAATAAATAACTATTTTTTTATATGTTGGAGGTGACTACTAAGGAGAATAGGGATAGTTCTTACAATAGACCAAATATGGAGGTTCGAGCTTAGAGATTAAAAGCTGGTCTCTCCCAATAATTTACATTACTATTTTTGTTATGTTTCGACATATTTATGATTTTATATGTATTTAAACCCTTTTACATTTAAATTTAATATCAAGTAACACTTTTATTACCTATAAGATTCTCATGCATGGTTATTGCTCCAAATTTTGCATTTTTTTAATACATCCACACTTATAAATTGTGATGGTTTGGTATGTATATACATGAACATTAAAAAAGGATCCACAAGTCATATTTTCCTTTCTATTCTTTTCACCATCCCCAGGCCATGGAATGTGGTCTTGTTGTCTTGGTATGTATATACATGAACATTATAGTGATATCAATGTAATTTACTCTTCAAGGGACCAGAATGCTAATATTAATGCTAAAGTGTCCCATAATTATTATATGGATGATATTTTCAACCAAATATCATTAATTTAATATAATATAATATATTTATATATTTTAAATCAATTGGCAATTTTATTATTATAAAATATCATTAATGATTTTTTTTTGAAATAGATGAAATATTATAGTATAATTTGTGTATAAGTAATTTAAAATGGTTAAAAAATGATGCATATTATAAGATAAGGAATTCATGGACTTAATATAGTTAGATAATAATTTTTTTATGATTATATATAATTTTACATCTTTCTATTATCCTTAACCAAATGGTTAAACAATTTTTATCATAACTGAGGTAATACCTTTTTTAGAATAAATGGTTATAATTTTTCTAACTATCCTATAATTATCTCCTAAATTTAAAATATATTAAATTATAGATCATTTTAAATTATTCTTGTTTTATTCATATATTTTTAATATTTTTAAATAATTTAATAAAAATTATATTTCATAAAATACTATTTATGGGATTTTAAAAACTATTCACATAGTTTGAACTTGTAAACGACATGAAATTAATGAAATTTTAATATAAACCTTTCAATGAACTATAATATGTTATATTGATATTTATAAATTTCGAGACAATTAATCTCACTCAAAATATATTACTTTTAGATATTTTAAAAGCATTTACATGAATTTTCAACTGGTTTCCAGAACACCATGGAAGCATTGCGTAAAAATGTAAGATAATTATTTCATAACTAAAATTAAAAAATAAATATCCATCCAAAATAAATTCATTACTATTTTAAAAAACATATAATTTAAATAGATGTTGTTTTTATCAATGTTAATAAATATATTATATATTAAAATAAATAAAATGAAATTTTCAAATTTATCTTTATCTTAAATATTATAATCGAAAAAATGAAGTTCAGATGGGAAAATGGTTTTATTTTATATATTTTGATTATTATGTACTAAATTGACATATCCAATGAATTATATACAATTATATGGAAAACTTTTAATCACTATCACATTTTTTTAACCTCAACTATACCATTTACCTTTATCGTGGCAACACAAATTTATTTTGGTTACTAGTCATCATGAACAAAAACAAAATAGACCTATATAAAAATGTTATTCCTCATTATTAAAAATATGGAATCAATTTTTAATGATTAAATTTCTATATATGAGGGAAATTATATTTTGATAAAAATAAAAAATGAAATGAAAATAGTCATTCTAATTTTTGTTTTGAGAATCCGAGATCATATTTGTATTTATTTCCATTCTTTATGGTAAGTATATGTGAAATATGAATGATCTGAAGGATATACCATATTAGATAACTATTATATCATTGTAATTTTATGTTAAATTTGATTTATCTAATGTTAAACATAGAATCATATTTGTATCTTTTGTCCTATAGCTATAAAAATTTTGGATTATGAGGGATGTAAAATTTTGCAATATTTAATAATTTGATAATATAAGAACTTGATATAGATTACTGGTGTTGGGGTTGTTACAAACTTGTAATAATCATAGATATCGTTAAAAAATTCCACATCAAATTAGATTATATAAAAATGGAATTTATTATTCATAATGATGGTGAATACTGCATGAGCATTGGTTAATGAAAATTTCATCACATAATATGTGAAATGTACTTGTATAATTTTAAAATTATTCATTGGTATGTCTAAATAATTCACTGTAAATTGAATTTTACTTAAATACATTTTAATAACTGAGAACCATCATTCCCATTCTATAAATTAAAGTGGTCATCAATAAGTGGTAAAATATACATGACTTTTATTATTATAAAATTTATATTCCAATATATAATGGATAAAATAATATTTATATATTTAGTTTTAATAATGAGTATAATTAAGACCTATGAAAAAATTCATGAACCAATAAAAACATTATTAAAGTCATATAGTTCATTTTTCAAATATAATAGTTTTTCTTGTACGGTATGATATGACGTAAATGTTATCATGTGTGTCCTCAAGAAAATATATATTTAAAATTTGACTTCCTATTTTTACATCCAACAAGAAATTTCCAAGTAAATAAAATCATGAAGTATTTCTATAAGTGGGGAATTTTTGATTCATGAACTCCGTTAACAAGAGACTATTTAGAGAAAATATATTTAGAATTATATATAGAAAACATCAAGAATTGTGGGTCATCCTGGATGTATAATGGGAAATTTTCACCTTAAATAACAAATACATCCTTTCTATTGAGAATAAATAAACTATTCAGCAAAAATAATAAATAGAATATGTGTGTGTGACCATCCAATATATCTGGAGAATAATATAAAATGAAATAATATGATTAATGTGGAATTCCCATGATAGAACAACATTAAATATGGAAATGAGGAATGATGGAAACTAGAAACAATTATACTTCTTCTTGGTAGTAGGTGTCGATATATTCACTATATATGAAATGTGATTTGATAATATATTATAAAAATCCAAATTGTGAGAAGATATAAATAAATGAAATATAGATTTATTAAAGAAATGTATTAAAATAATTAATGCAACATGTATCATAGCCTTTATAGTTCTAGGTTCACTTCACATTCTAAGTTAATATGATCTACAAAATGAAAATTACTTGATTTTTTCTGAGATCGAGTTCTTCTACCTTTAGGATGTTCTATACTATGTTTGATATATTTGAAACATGATCAAAAATATTTTTTACACCTTTTTTATGATGTACCAAATCTTTAAAAGAAGTAAATTGATGTTGATATCCATTATGAGTTTAAAATCCCATACCACTATTTATATAGTGGTTAAATCCAAAAATTTTGTTTACTTTTTCCCATGAACCATAAACATGGAATTTATTTGGTTTCTCTTAAACCAAAACAATTTCATGTAATTAATTTCCATAATTATGATAAATGTTAAGCCATATTCCAATGAGTATAAATGGGGACGATTGAGTTGGCTATCATTAGCTGCCACCACTTACCTTTTATAACTAATCACACTTCTTTTATCTCTCTCAATGAATCCCCTTTTATTATAATTTAATTGGAGGAAGATATATCATTCCTATTAGTTTTTCATTTTCTATGTATATTATGAGAGCTTGATCGACCACCAAAATATATGTGATATTATTAAAAAAATAACATGAGATAATATATTTATCTTAATATATATTTCAATATAGTTTCCCTTTATGTTTCTCATTTTATAAAATTGCTAGTTAAAAATAAAACTCTTTTTAATGTTCTTTGAATTCTCTATTAATCTTCAGTTACCCTGCATTATGTGTGCCAACTCCCTTTTTATTTCTAGTATCATCATATATTGGAAGTACATTTGAGTTTATATAAACCTAAAATCATTCATGGTTAAATTATCATTGAAATTTTCTTAGAGAACATGTTTCCTCAATTTCAGATAGAGACCATGAAAATAAATATTAAAAAAATACATTGGTAGTTTTAAGATTTTCTATAAATTTTATGATATATTCGATGTTCTCTAGAAATTAATCAACCTCATGGGGATCATTTCATCAATAAAATGACTGGTTATTATGTTAAAAACATATATGAATGATATATATCTTTATATTCTCTAGGACTAAATACATAGAAAATAGTAAATTATGATCGACATTATCAACCATCAAGGGTCCATATGAACTCCCCTATAGGGAAGTATACTAAGAAAAATAAAATATTAAAGAAAACGTATAAAATAAATTGAAACAAAATTATGACCAGGTTTAAAATATTAAATCAATTTTTTAAAATAATATTGAATTATGCATTAAAACTATAGAAAATTGTATTAGAAAATTTACAATTCTCTAGGTTTTACAGCTTTGGTGTACTATTAAAACCCATAAACCGTAATCATACAACCCCTAGTTGTTTTTATATGTTCCTCTCAACAATAAACATCCCTAGTTATGAATTAAGATGAAAATTAATCATCCATTACATCCCAATGAATACTAATACAATTCATAAAAAGTGTTATCCAAACACTCACCCATAACATAAATATTATTTCTTTACAATCCAATATTCTACATACTAGGGTCTTCTGATAACAAACAAAATAAAACTGGTCAATGATTCCATTTTCTATGAATCAAATAATGAATCCCCCTTCCACAACCCAATTATTTAATGCAACATGGGTCAAAGTGAATTCATAATAACCACTAGTTGGTAGTTTATGTTGGTAATTAAGAACACACCTTTGGGAACAATTTTCCAATACAATAAAATTACAATAATCCATGCCCATCATCAGAAGTCAGTAATAATTTTCTTTATTTTGAAAACTCATACATCCAATAAGTAGTTAACAAACTGTAACAAGAACCTAATACTGAA
This sequence comes from Viscum album, assembly GCA_963277665.1. Taxonomy (NCBI): domain Eukaryota; kingdom Viridiplantae; phylum Streptophyta; class Magnoliopsida; order Santalales; family Viscaceae; genus Viscum; species Viscum album. The sequence goes on along the minus strand of OY728119.1, from coordinate 1,020,888,567 downwards.
TCTAATAAATAAATTATCATTAAATAGCAATATGATAAATATAAACTAACCCAACCTTTAAACATAACCATATTAAGAATAAGATATATGTTTTCCCATATTAGAAATCATATAAATGATACAAAAATATAGTGAAACTATAACTTAAAACGAACTGATAATTTGAGAACCCAGTCGATTATTCATTTTATTATGATTTATAAACTCATGGTAAGATAAACTTGTAGTGTTATTAAAAGTAGTTGAAATTGTTCTATAGATAAATCTATATAATTTGAATGAAAATATAGTTTCTGGAAAACATAGTAAATTGAATATATAATCAATTTTTACAAAATGTTAAAAAATAAGACTAAACTAAAAGTTAAAAATATAATCAATTAAAATATTAAAAAAATTAGAATATTTGATTACAATAAAAATATTCTAATAATACATATTAATAACTACACTTGTATATATTCTGTAACAAGGGTCTCTTATCTTGATCCATGGTAATTATATTAATATTTCCAAAACCACCTGGTTGAAACTCATTAATGGTTTTTTCATTATTCATGTCCCTATAATCCAACAACATAAAAAAAATCAGAAGGTTTATAATTATTTGAATTTATGAAAGACGTCATTCAAAATGATTGTAAAAAGTATTTCATATAGAAAAAAATGGAGAATTTATAATTAGAACCATGCAAATGGTTTCTATAAGATAATCCCTTAGAAATAAAAAATGAAAACTATCAGAAGCATTCTCAACAATGAGATGTTAAAAGATTCAAAACAACATATGTTAAAATTTAATTATTTAAATCATGAATGTAATTATGATCCTCCATGTGGGGGTCATTTTTATTAATGAACCTCCAAATATGAGATTCTATATTATTCCACGTTAGTTTTAAATACATTAAAAATAGTGTTTTCTGCTTTCCATGACTCTGAATTAATCTACATCTTATGATGAAATTAATCAACCACCAAAACAATTTTTTTTGCATCTTGTGAAATTAAATCTTTCACAACTTGTATTCAAAAAATTGTATTCTATAAAATATAAATCAATTACAAAAATGTGTTTAATGTTAAATTTAATTCACTAATATGTATATTGTGATTTCAAAATAATATTTAATGGTTTTACTGACATAATAATCTCGAAAGAACCACCCCATTTAAATAGAAAAAATCTAGAAAATAAATATTCAATTGGTTGAAAAAATATAATAGAGAGATATTAATTTTTTTTGTTTATTAGAAATTATATATTTATATGAATCTTAATGGAACAAATTTTTTGTGTCCTTAAAAAATAATCCTAATGATGTATATTCATGATAAATACATATCATTCAGTAAATATATCCCCCAAAAATACATGTACAAGATAAATGCATCTATAAATAAGATATAAAAGGGAAACATAAAGAACATACTATTTCCAAAATCCATCCCACATTAGTATTTCTAAATATATCTCCCGTATTTTAAAAGTAATATTATTCAATGTTGTAGATTAATACACCACTCATAAATTTTCCAACTCCATCCTACATTAATAGGATATAAAGTGATGAATAAATTTTTAAAAGAACTATTCCTTTTAATTTTATTAAAATAAAAAAAAATTAAATTTATTTCATATTGGAGGTAAAATATAGAATAAAATTAATATATAAATTTGAATATTAATTTTTTTAATAAAATTTATAGAAGAAATTTCCATTTAATTTTAATTATCTCAAAGAAAAATTTCTTTAATCTCCAAGATGAATTATTTTTCGAATATAATGCACCCACCCCGTAGAAAATTCATTATTAAATAGGTGATATTATTAATTTTGATGTTCGTTATTACAAATTCTCAAATATAAATTTCTAACATTTAGGTTTTTTTAAAGTTGTAGCGTTGAAAAAATATATTTTAATAATTTACTTCAAATATGACATAATTAACAATGAATGTATAGGTAAGAGATTATTTTTTATTGAAAATTAATTTCATTATATGTAATAAATTTAGTTATATGTTTTTTCGATGAACTTAAACTCAAAATTTCAAAATATTTTATATTAGAAACAGAAAAATTAGAACAATCTCGAAATTAATTATTTCTCTCTATTTTTAGATGTTTTCCAATGTTATATGATATTCTTAAATAGAAATAAATTGAAAATAACTTAATATTTATCATTCCCAACATCCAAATATAATATTAAAATATATATAAATATATAGGTTTATTGAAAATATTGGAAATATAATTGTTTATTTTGATACAGTTAATAATAATTTCTATTTCATTTGGTTTGACCCCACAAAAAATGTGCCTTACATTTATTTATATATATCCTTATTGATTTTAGGATTTTATAGATAAAAATTCACATTAATTTATTATAATGAACTGGAGTTTGAATTAAATTAAAATTCAATTATGTGAGTGTATAATGCATCCACTACACTTGAGCAGAACATCTTCTAAGTTCCATATATTTAGCTTCAACATGAAAGAGTGAAAATGAGTTTTTCATCATAATATAATATGAAACTAAATCTTCCTCTTGAAAATGTAATGTTATTGAAGTACTCTTCCTATCAAACCTATAAACACTAAATGCAATATCTTAGTAACATATGAGTGTAATATAAATAATAGGATAATAATGGGGACAATCATATGATGAACCATTTAACTAATTGAAAACCTAAATTATCTACATTAAAATATGATTCCTTTAGATTTTTTATAAATATAACACACAAGAATAATGGGAACATAATATATGGTTGATTAGCTATTAAATACTATAAGTTTCATTTCAAACAGAAATAATTTTTTTGGTCAATTTTTTTTCTTGATTAATAAAAATCATGCTTTATTGGGTTACCTTCTAGTGTTGTAATATAATATAAATTGAAAAACCCAAATGTTTTACTAAATAAATAAAATATTTATGTTCATGTAAAATGTTTCTTTTTTGATTTTGAGAAATTTGAAAAATTCAGAAAAGGTTTTGCTAACCCATAATTGTAATTTTAACCTTCCCTTTATTAGTTTTAAATATTTAATAGTAGGGTATATTCCTGATAAGAGAACATTAATATCATCCATATAAATATGATAAATTACATTATTTCTAAAAACATGAATTATAAAATGATTTGGTTTAATATTTTCCTCAAAAAATGTATATTGAAATATAAATTCAATGAATTTATCAGACTAGATTCATAGAAAAAATTTACGAACATGAAGATATTTGGTGTTTTATGTACATGTTTTAAAAATTATATTTTTTCAAACCCATTAGGCTATTAAACATTAAAACAATATTTAACATAAAAATTTACAAAATTAATTTTCATGTCAACTTGATATAATAAAAATTCATATTTATTATGGTGAGTAATAAAACATAAATAATATTGAGCATAGATATTGATAAAAATATCTCGTAATAGTAAATACATTATTCATGATTGTAACAAATAGTATAAATTAATTAATTATATATTAAAATTATCTAATTTTCAACAAATTTGTATTAAAAACACAATTTTCCTAAATCCCAAAAGTTCAATAGTTCATTCAACCAAATTACAATATTCATCCCTTTTATTTTTATTAATCTATTAATGAATAATCATTTTAAAAAATTCATCATATAAGCAATTATCTTCTACATTAGGTAAAATTGTGATAGGAATGCTTGTTACTCACATTAATTTCTCCAAGAATTATATTCATTGATAGGTCGAGTAACATTTATAGTGATATAATAAATGATATGTACCCTTTAGATCTTTTGGTTCATATATAAAAATTTAAATTTTTGCTACATTCATGGTTGAATATTTTTTATTGATTTAGTTTATAGATATCCATAATCCATTAAACAAACATCTTTGGGATTAACTATTGAGATTTTTTTTAATATATTGAATATTACTATAAAAAAAATTTAAATCCTAATACGAAGGATTAGATTCCAGCTATTTTGAAAAATTAATCACTTTGATTTCATAAGAATTTATATAAATTTTTTACTTAATGATATTATTTTTTAAACTAAAAATCATATATACCATACTAGTTCTTGGACAGCCAAGGAAAAATCATTCATCCCCATTATAATCACATTGATAAAGTTTATGTGTAGTATTTAAAATGAATTTGATACAACAAAAAGAACAATGTATTTACTATTTTAGTATTCATCAATTATATAACACATAATTTTTTTATTAAATAATTTATGAAGTAAAAAATAAATTTATATTATTTTAATAAGTACATAAAAACTCGGTCAAAAAATTTCATGAATCAAAGTTCTCACCCAATAATTTTTTTCATTTCTTATTTAATTTTTTATTCTTCTATTAAACTATAATTTTTTTAAGGTGGACTTTATGCTATAAAAAATGAGTAATAATATTACATTTAAAAAAAATTAAAAATCATAATTATAATACAGAACACCATGATTTTTCCAGACAAAAATCAATAGTATATTTTTCACATTTTTAATAGTTGTGAAAAAATTCTTGATAGAAATTAATGCATCATAATTCTTATTAAGAATGTAATTCTTGTTAAATATATTGTAATCACCAACAAGTAAATATATATAGTGGTTTAAAATAATTATTTAGGTTTTTATGCAAGAATTAATCTTTTTTAACTACCCATAGATATAATAAATTTTAGAAATCACATATAAGTTTAAAAATATCCATGTTTGACTAAAAATATATAGAAGTATTATATGTTTTACTCAAGTTGACATTAATTTTGATAGATCCACATTAACAAATTTTCTATTATTTTTAGATAATGTTTTTTACAGTGACATAAAAATCTATTGCAAATCTAATAATAATATTTAATAACACTTAATCATCGAAATTACAGTTCCTAAAATCTTCTACATCATGTTTATATTAATTTTTCATATTATAAGATTAAAAGAATATACCACATCGATAATAAATAGTAAAAATAAAATTCCATTGGTTTTAACATATCATAAATATATGACATAAAAAGAATTTTTTTTTTGAAAATAAAATCCTATGATCATTTTATGAATATAATTTTAAATAAGTATGATAAAAAATTAAGTAATAAAACCCATTTCCTTTTAACTAATGGACATTTTACCATTATATAAAGGATGTCTTAATCCATAAAAAGTCTTGTTTATGTCCCGTAATATCCACATATAAGATAATACTCCAGATACACAATATTTTTTAATTTTCTTCATATCATGAGGAAATAGATACCCAAGGAAGGGGTGAGTTCATATTCTCAGTAATGCAAAACATAAGTGATAATAATAAAAGATAATATGTTTGATAATTTTATCATATGTGTATATAAATAATAAAATATAAAGTGTAACCCAAAAAAGAATAGATAAAAAATCATTGAAAAAGTTAGGGAATGACAAAATAAATCTCATGAAATTACCATATATCAATGAAGTAAAATTATAATAACATCATGTAGATGAAAAAATAATAATATTAAATCATTGGAGAACTTTTTGAAAGTTTGTAATATAATAGGAATAATTCATAAACATATATTGTAACATGGACCTAAAATAATATCAACTTATAATAATGAATCAATCATAGGAATAATATACACATTGAGAAAACTTATCATGAAACTACCCTAGTGAAAAAAATAATTATTTTTACAGATTAAAATGTTACAAAACTCATTATGCCCACTCATTTTTTAAAAACTCATTACTTCCATGAATTTAAATTTGACCACACCCATTTTACCAATTTTTTGGATATTAATTTCATTATCTCCACACATTAAAACTTTGAACACTCATTATAGACACTCAATTTGGAAGAAAATCATTATATCAGTTACTTAATATATATGGAGAAATAAAACATAGCCAATTCATTAGATGGAAATATACAACCCCATTAGTTATCATATATATATATATATATATATATATTCTATATAAAATCAACCATTATCATATAATAAAAACCCAATTGAATAAAATTTGATTCAAATATCATTAAAGATTAATCATATATAGAAAAAATTCATAATTCCAGTAGTAAACATGAAAATCCTCGGGAATATAAATGGGTATCAAATGATAAAAAACAGTAGTCAAGGAAGATGTCATTTAATGAAGTGTATGGTATTTCTAGTATATTAGATAAAGAGTTTACTTTTCTGTCTCTGACTTCCACAATCAATCAATATATGGAATATATGAGAAGAAAATCCAATTAAATTAATTAAAAAAATATTTTTACTACTTAAAGGAATTATATTAAATATTATTCCTACTCATAGTGGATTAGATGAAATGAAAAAGGAAGCGATGGATCAATCTTATAATATAAATGAACAAAACATAATCGATCTAGTTAAAAAATAGTTGTTGGTGTCATTTGAAAAACAACAACGATCATGAAAAAATATTTAATAAGATCAAGATGTATTTGAAAAAAACTTTTTCGGACTGTGAGAAACATCACTTGGGAAACATGAAATATTATGAACCTTTAAATTTTTTTAGAAGATATATTTTTTATAAAATAAATAGAATTTTATTTTCCTTTAGAAACAATAATTTAAAGAAAAAAAGTTCGCAAAATAAATGTTAAATTGATGAAAAGATGTGTTAATATAAAAACTGTTAAAAATATATTCACCTTACACATTAATAAAAACAACACATATAAAAAACATTAAAAGTTTTGTTAGTACTTGTTAATGTAAATATATTATGTAGAGAAAGATATTAATCAATTATTGAGACCTATATAAGGAAATTCAAAAAATAATCTAATGTATATAGAGATGTAATAGGGATAGTCTTGAATGAAAAAAAGATACATAGTTGTTTTTAATTATATTAAACACTTCTTGTAATATATGAGTCAAGGTAAAATGAAATTTTGTGTAGCAATATAATATAATCACCCATACACTCCATATATAATTATTACATGTTTTTGAAAAAATATTCATTAAATAAAAATATGTTACATGGTATAATCTTAATGGTTTTGTGTCTTCATAATGATGGATAGATAAGTAAACAGTTCATTAAATATCTCTTTAATCATCCACATAGTTCTCCAAAACTAGCATCCTTCTTAGAAACATAATACATAAAATAATTATTTATATCCTGGGGAAAATAAAACAGAGTTATAGGTGACATTAGATGCACAATAAGGTTAATAAAGTGAGATATCAATGATCATATATACATAACATGATCATGATAGGTATTAGAACATGTGATACTCCATTTAAAATCATATCCAACAATCATTTGATCATAAACAGGAGTCATTGAATAATTCATCATAGTTTATAAGTCTTTAATCATAAATGGATCAAGGAATATCATCCATAAGAAAATATAATTGGCATATTATCATGTCATTAATGTGTATAATAAATCATTGAATAATCACAATCATAAAAATATTAGGATAATGATTCCTACCAAGACATTAAAAAAAATTATCCTCCAAAGAGATGTTGGTTTACTTACAATGGGTATGTGATAATATCTAGTGTAAGAACATCCAGTCATGCAAAAACCAACCATAGACCGTCTTTTGGACTTGGAATTACCTCTCGTATAACCTCTGAGCTCTTAGATCATTAATCATAAACCACTTAATTATATTAATATATAATTCATTCCAACCCATCATATAATCATATTTATGTTCAGACATATGCTATAAGATCATAAAAATATTCAAAATAACATTACATTGTTATGGGAAAATATGCTTCATAGATATATCATCATCACAGAATTAAACCATCTTGACAAATAATAATGATGATATCATTGGATCATATCCCTATTAAAGAATAATTAACTTTAAATGATGCCATCATAATTGAAAATAACATTAAAATATCACTTGGATAATTTCTCGAAAACAATCCCTTTTCATTTTCAAGTCATGTCGGTAGAAGAGAAAATTTTAAAAAATTTAATTTTAAAAAATTATTTGAAAAAAAATAAGGAATATTATAAAGAAATGATAATAACATTGTTTACCCCATTCTCCTTTTTCAGAATCCCTAAAACTCTTGTATCTCATTTGTTTGGACTCGTATCTTGTCTAACGAGTAGACTATCCTTAGTGTGTTTTCACATAGAATGGGATTTTATTCTTCAATATGGAATTTTACTTATGATGTGAGAAGTTTTGAGTGTGACTCTTCTTTAGGTGATGCTTGATAATGATGGTTAATGTGAATGATCACCAGAGGCTTCTAGAGTGTCTCCCTTCTAATGGGATAAGGAATGGGTCCTCTAAATATCAATGGAATGAAACTATCTTGCAATGATGGGAATGATTCATCTATTTGATCTAATAGTGTAAACATTTTACTGATAAGGAATGGGTCCCCAATTGACTATTAGAGTGTCACCCAACTTCAATGTCATACATGGTCATACATCTCCTATCTGAGTGGAACCATCCAGTTGAATTAGGGCATGGGTCCTGGAAAACATGAGTAGCACCCTCTAGCTAGGATGGACAAGGGTACTCTACCAATAAATTGTTTGTAACCCTATTGTGGTGTCAGGGTATGGTTCTTTAACCATTATAGTGGAACCCTACAGTATGTAAAGGCATGGGTCCTCTATCAACCTACCGAGTGACACCCTCCAGGTGAGTCATAGTATGGATCCCCTAAATAATGAGTGTAACCCACATATTTCACCTGTTCATGGGTCATCTATTAAGATATTGTTCAATTCAACTATGTGTAATATTTTAAAGGTGTGTCTTGTCATGGATGTCTCTTCAAACAAATGTATTAAATTTAAGGAAACATTGGTGGACTTACGAAACTTTTGGAACCCATTCATCGGATTGGCTAGGATATGAAGATCTAATTCTATCTAATCATGGTTTATTTTCATTGACTATATATATATTTATGAATCTTTGTTTTGGTATTTTTTTAATATCTTTTTTGTGATTCAACAGTCTATCTTCTCTAATTATGTCTCTTACTACTGCTGCTTCATCTTTATTGGCGTCATACATGGTATGTCTATACTCACCCATGAATGGGATTATCCCGAATGTTTCATGACTTATAAAAATAATGGATTTTTTAGTGGGTAATATAAAATATCATAGGGATACTTAGGGTATTATATGACATATGGTAGTCTAAGTTGGGAGATCAGGAGTCGGAATCACTCAGAATTTTACTTTTCATTTTTTTAGGATGGGATTTATTTTTGGTTGGGCATGTATGTCCCCCATTAATTTAACATTTAAACTGATGTTCTCATTGTATTCCTATACATTTCACATTCTTGGTTATTACAGTAGATGTTTCATATTTTTCTATTATTATGCTTCACTTTTGTATTTAGATGATTGGGTTTGTACACATTGGTACATTAGAAAAATGCCTCCAATTTTTGATATTTAGTTTGGTTCTTGTTTTTTATCCCCAATCCTAGAGAGGTGGTCAAGGGGTAGTAGTGGATCATGCCCCATTCTTTCATGTAATGTCATATTGGTATCAAATATTTTCTTGATCCTCTGTAAAATGATTGGAGTAGTTCGCTTATGAGGATTTGGATGGAATTTCGGGAAAATGTGCCAACATTCTTTCAGTTCGACTTTAACAGTAGGAAATACGATTGGGGGGAGACCTATATATCAATCAACTAGGACCTTGAAAACCTACTTCCTAAATCATCATAATAGGAAATTATTTGTTGTGATTCATGGTACAAGGATCATCTAGGATTTATAATTTTCCTGTCTTTCATGGGTTACATCCCAATTGTATATATATGATCATATGACATTGGAATGCATTGATTTAAATTTTAGGATGACTATATTACAACAAAAATACATGAGATTGATTATGGATTGTGAAAATGATCCCATGATTGATGAGGCCTTAGTTAATGGTCTATATGATGACATTCATCCTCTTGGTGGATAGGTACATGCATCCCCACTAGTTGAGCATTATATTATACCAATAGATTAGTCTTATGATGCACCCATAACTATAGTACTCAATGATTTCTAGGGAAATAGAATGTTTGGGTTCCATGAATATCTGAATCCCTAGGGAATATTGGATTTTTGTGAGTTGGTGGAATGAGTGTTTAGTCTTAAAAAGGCATTGATCGTTCAGTTCATTGCTATGGTAGCCAGAAATGTCCATGGATCTTCTGGGTGATGGTGGATTATTATTACATATATTTAAGATGAGTCGACACATTCATGTAACGACTTCCAAAAAAACATTTGTGATCTGTACTACACCTCCTACTTGCACTCTGTTTGAATTCATATCCTATGTAGATTTTGTAGGGAGGGATGATAGATGGTAATTAAATTGTGAATATCATAGACCATATATGGTATTATCTTGATGTTATCCAATAAGTCTAGTTTCGAGCACACAATTTTGATTAGGGTCTCCAATGAAAAATTCATTCCAGAGTGCTGACCTTGTGCATTTCCACCATTGTCAGGGAGTTGAAGAATGTCCTGATGATAGAGATATTCCTTTCAGATGGATTCTATGTTATTGGATCTAGTAGTGGGTGTCATAGGTTTGAGTCATCTTCACCAGTGACATTATGTCAATATATAGGATATTATCTCAAGAGTTCTTCCCAGGATCATGCTCATGTACATGTTCAGGGGTAGCATAGAGGACTAGGGAATCATGGATAGGAGTTGTGCTATGGTCGTGATTTTCTAGGACACATGTCACTTGAAATACAAACATTACATTCTTTGGAGCATACTTAGATGATAGATATACCTCCACGAAAGAGGAAACACTATGATCATGGATCTCTCAGGTGTGTATAGGATGGCCCCCAGGGTGGTAGTGATTGCAAAGGGTAAGATGTAACTCCAACAGGTGGATTTGTAAGTTGTGTACTATTCTATAAGATACTTTATACACTGCCACCAGTTATCCCATGTCAGGATCTTGTTTTTGTTGATCAGGGCCATGAACAACTGTAGGCTAATAAGGGCTATGACATTCCAGAAAAAAAGATAATCAGAGTTTTGAAATGTGCTAATTATACTATTCATTTAGTATTATTATAATAATGTTGAAGACATTTCATTATATCATTAACCTGAGTTAAATATATGTATTTTCTAGATGAGTGATTATCCTAACATATCTATATTAATGATCATATGGGTAACACTTCTTCTATATCATTTGTCCCTCAGAAGTGAGGGATATCATTTAGTGAAGACTGGTGATCATGGGAAATTTTATTCATCAGGATGGAACCCTATGATTTCATATTGTATATTTATTACTAATACATAATTTAATCCCATGTTGACTATCATCATATAAGACTTAGATGAAATCACACAGATGGAAATATATTCTCCTTTGTGGTTGAGAGGGTTTATATGGTTGGATGTGTGTGTTTTTCAAGAAGAAAGCTACATACCATTACCAATCATTTGGAGAGTGTAGCTATTAGCACCAAAGGACCTTTAAGAAACTATATTCCTTTATTCTGGGATTATTTTAGGTATTTATTCACGTATTAAATGATAATACTACCTTTGAGTTGGGATATGGAGTTTATTGTCGACATTCCTCTGGAGAAAACATTGAAATCTACAACAGAAAATCGGATGGCCCCAAACTATCTTCGGGAGTAGCAGTCATAGTTATAGGACTATATAGAGAATTGTTTTATTATACCATGTGTTACCTCTAGGGAAAATCTAATGTTGTATATGGAAAATGCAAATAGGAGCTTGAAACATTATGTGGATTATTTTTTATTGAATTATTAAAAGATTAAGAAAATCGTAAATGTTACGAGGATTGATGATCTCTTTGACCAGTTTGGATGTGTGAGTTGTTTCTTGAAGATCAATTGTAGGTCTGACTATAACCAGATGAGTGTTCACGAGGGAAATATTCTAAAGTAGGCCTTATGATGTCACTATAGACACTATGAGTTTTTTTTATTCTCTTTGTTGTGACTAATTATATTTCGTGTATATTTCATTCTTGAACTGTATCATCCAGCTATTCATTCAGTATTTCACAGTTTTCTTTATTGACTACAAAGTCATATATTCCATATTAGATGAGGATCTTGAAGAGTACTTGGGTATGGTACATGATTTGTTTCGTGAGCACTTGAAATATGGTTTTCCCTCAGAGTATGGGTTCTTGATTCTCTAGGTTATCTTTATGGGGATATAATTTATGACCATGGTTTGGCCATGTTACTATAAAATATTTTTTTACTGATTTCTTGGGATCCTCCCAAGATCACGTCACATGTTCTTACTTTTCATTGGTTTGTGGCGTACTGACAAAGGTTTGTGGACACATTCTCCATGATTCCAACCCCTTTGACCACCATGAAATGGAAAGGGAAACATTTTACCTGGATAGAGTAGTTATATTATTCCATTAAAGTGTTGATGTTGAGGCTAATGAATGCTCATGTTTTAAGACCGAGAGAGTAGGGATTGGAGTACATAATACCTTGGAATTCCTCAAGATATGGGCTCAACTATAGTTTTGTATAAATGTAGTAAGCTAACATACATTGGTTGAGGATGTTTGACTCCATCACTAAAACTACATAACTCATGACCTAGTTCAATAATCAGTAGTATTCCCCATATGGATGTGGAGTCATTATCTCCTAATATAGCACTTTTTGGTCTACTTATACCATTAGAGTATTAGGTATATCACCACATAGAGATTATTTACCTCAGATAGGAGTAGTGATTGGAGTTTCTATAGGACAATGGCTTCGAGATATTCTATACTACGGGAAAGGGAAATATGGTGGAATATACCATTCCAAGGAAGTATTGGTACTGATTGGTATATAAGGTGTCTAAAACGTTGTCTTCACTACTGTAGACCATAGTGGAGTTGGAGGCTGAAACTTCTCTTCAGTCGATGGTATGGAAGCATATACTCCATTAGTGTATGATAGAGTCCTAGTTTGGATACATTAACTATGAGGAAATTCATGACTAGATATAGTTAGGAGATTCACCTGATAGATTTAATGAAGGATGATATCACATTCTAATTTTCCTAGCGTAGATGGTGGGAACATTCTTGAGGTGGGAGGAGGTTCTGATAGAGTTATACACATATCCTTTGGATGTACATCCCAATGTGGTGAATATGTACATAAAAAATCAGAATTTTTTTATGAGGGATGACATGAGATGAAGCATGGCTAACATCATCTTTGATTCCTCACCTATTAGTAGGTGAAGTCTGAGCACCATGTTCATGTAGTTTTGTTGTAGTCACATGTAATACTAGAGTTGAAATGGGTTATAATATCTTTGAAAATGATGATATATTGTTAATAAATATTTAGAGTCCATGAATAAATTTTTGAGATGGTTGACCTACTAAAGAAGTCTAAACAGTTCATTTCTGTTCGCAATAAATGTTTAGTGGAGATGTTGAGGAAGATGTTGGTATGGGTGATTATACAACTTAATGGTTTTCCCTTAACAATTATTTATGACCTTGATTTAGAGATCACATTATAAATTTTGAGAGTAATATGGGGTGCATTCAGGTTTTGGATGTGGATGATTACATCATCACAACACTAAATAGATGGGAAGACTAAGTGTATTATTCATGTGTTGGAGGATATGTTGAGGGATTTCATGTTAGGCTTTGGTCAGAGTTGCGAGGACCACATTCCATTTGAAAATATTTCATAATATAATAGCTATCACTCTTATAATATCATTGAACCTTTCATGTCACTATTTGGGAAACCCTTTGGGCCACCATTGTACTGGAATAAGATCAGTGAGACATCTATAGTTTGTCTAGAGATGGTGTAGGTCTGGAAGGATATGGTCAATGTAATCCATGAATGAATGTGGATCTCTTTGAAAAGGAAGAAATCTTAATAAGGTTGATGTTGTAGCACCTTGGTCTTATAGTATAGAGATTATTTTTTCTAGAGAGTCTCCCCTTGATAAGGATTATTGATATTAATCCATTGTGGAAGGCTATCCCTGAAGTTGATCGGGATGTTTAAGATCTTCTAGAGGGTTGGTGATTTTTTAACCACCTTACAATACACCTATAGCTATAGTGGGTAAATGACATCATCCAAGTGTCATAACTGAGGAGATATGTGCAAGACGCCGCACACATTATTAACTAAGAAAAATAAGAAATTTAGGATTGTTACCCTTTTGAAGATCACCCGATGGAGATTAAGGATCAATAGAATAGAAACTAGTTTCGATGGACTATCCCCATGGTTTTTGATTTTTGGTGGCATGGGTGTAGGAAAGAGATCTTTTTACTACGTTAAATCATGATGCGCACTATGTATCATGACCTTTTTGTTTAGTTTTTATTTTTGGGAATGAAAATATTGAAGGTGGATGATGTAGAGGCACTTTTTGCAGTTAATATTTTAAAATATATATAGACCTATATTCATATCTAGTTGTTAATATGGAATGTGATTCTAAGTCATGGTTTTCTCGGAATTATTTTTATAAAAATATTAATTTTATTTTATATTACATGTGCATTATTTCATAAATAAAATATTATAACACAAAAAAAAATCTTTGATAAAATATCTAACATTGTGGTAAGATCTAGAACAAGAGATTTACTTTAGGAATGACAAAAATAAGCCAGCATAGGGAATTCAGATAAAAGTGTCCATGGGATGGTGTGTTTATTTAAATAAATAAATAAATTTAATTACATAATTTAATTAAATAAAATTTATTTCCATTTTAATATGACCTTGTTATGGTTTAATAGGGTTAGATGTATAAACCTAAGAATTTTTGGAGGAGTGTTCTTCCACCTCCACTGACGAATCTGATTTAGATGATTAAAAGAATCTAAATCAAGATTGATATAGATGCAGCAAATGTTAAGATTCCCCTTCTTCATTGGTGATCAAATTATTCATATACGAACAATATATTATTATGTAAGACTCATCAATATATGTGTTTTACACCTATTGATTAAAATTTAGAGTTATCATCATATTACTTTTAATATAATTAAATTTTTAACCTTTACTTGAACTTGATTACCGACATTAAATTGTTTATTTAATTTGTTTCTATTTTCCTATGATTTCTCACTAAAATTGACCCAATTAGTATTCGTTGTCTAAGAACACTTGGCCAATGATTTCTAGGAATTTGTTTTTATTGATTTTCCACATACATTCCTCATGTTCTTTGATAATTGGCATATGGGGTATTGGTTTGACACTCTTGGGTTGTAATGGGATATATTGGACTCCCTAATTTATAACGGATTCATGTATAGTGAATGGAATGATGAATCATGGATAAATTCATATGATTTCTGGATATTAGTGATTCTATTGGTAACTAGATTACTGAAGAGGAAATGAGATATGAATGAAGGTGCATAGGTGTCATACAGAACGTGTATGCTTCATACCAATCGACAAAAATCCATTTTCCAAATACAATAGGGACAAAAACATCAATATGTTGTAGTTTCCTTCGATTTTGAAAGCTTGTAGGTGAGATCCAAATCATTAGAGTATATATATAATTTTGTGGAAGATCTAAAATTATATGAAAAACCCGACTACATGCCGTGTAGTTTGAAAAACATAGAAATAGTAGTGTCCCTTTTTATGTAGTTATATGGAGTTTAGAATGTTAAGTTTGATCCAACATGTGTATGGGAAAAATTACAAGTATCCCACCACGGGTTCACATTCTCTATGGAATTGAACATGGAAAAAACCCTTGTGGGAGGCCAATACTAGGAACACACTATGTACCAATGTACATGAACATGGCCATGGACACAAATGGAAGCCCATGTGGAAGTAATCACAATGTACCGAAGTACACAGACTTGTGAAGACATAAACGAACATGACGAGAGGAATGTGTAGGATGTCAGGTGGCACAATCATGTCAGGTAGTCGATATATACTCTATGTACTATTGTACGGATAGTGACACATGTACCATTAGGGACACAACTATGTAGTAGTCAGGACCATACGACATGTGGGTCCACTTAAACATCATGTATCCCCTTTCTTCTTTTTAAGAACACACAAAATCTTTTATTAATATCATTTAGACACTATTCATGGATCATTAGTATCCAATCCTGAGTTTTTTTTCATATAGAATGAATTAGTATCCCCCAATGTGGCTTTTGAGATATGATGTGATATTTTCCTAGCGTGATGCTTCTTTAGAAAACACTTGATTATGATATTTATTGGGAATGATCACTAGAGACTTCTATAGTTTCACCCTCTTATTGGGATTGGGTATCCATCCACTACCTATCTATCAAGTGGTACCCTCAAGATAGGTAGTTCATGAGTCCTCTATCTACTCTATGACTCGTACAACATTACTAGGCTATGAATGGGTCCACAACTATGTATTTTAGTGGCACCCTCAATCATGGTAGGGAATGGATCCTCAAATTTTTATTAGAGTGGTACCCTCAAACAGTATTAGGGAATGATTCCAAAACTATAAGAGTTAAATCCTTAAATAGTGGCTCGATTAGGTCCTCTACTGATCACTTTGAGTGCTACCCTCCTATGGATTCAGGGCATGGGTCTTTAACCATCAGAGTGGCACCCTCTTTTGAGGATGTGAATGCGACCTATATAGACATAATGAGGAAAATCCTCCTTCTACTATAGGGTATGGGTCCTATAAATATTTATTGGAACCCTCTTGCAATAATAGGCAATAGGTCCTCTACCTAGAGATTGTTCCCATAGACTATGAGAAATAGTGGTGAGGTGTGGCTTGACATGGATATATCTTCATACAAATGCATGAGATACTTGGAATCATTGATGGATTCTTGGAACTATGGGCTGGGCTATAAGATGGAGATCCACTTCTCACTGATTTGGGTATTTTAGTTTAGTCATATATATATATATATAGTCTTATTGTTGGATTATTGCCCTTGTTTTTTGGGTAGATCATTCAATTTAATCCTATCACGTCTCTTACTCCCCCAATTATATTTTTCCATATCCTTTTGGGTATGTATATACTGACCCTTGTATGGTCTTTTCCCATACATGTCTTGTCTTATGAAGATGATAAATAGATTGTGTAATAACTCTACTTTTAATAAATGGAAATTACTTATAAATATTTCGTATAATGTCATGAAACCAAATCATAATGAACTACTAATTTCTATGTGACCTATAAACATATGTTTGTCCCTTCTGTGTTCGGAATTTTGAAAATATGACATATATGGTTGCGATCAGTATGTTATTTGGAGTCCGATAAGAAAAACATAATTGTTTGTGAATAATAACCTACTTGTATGAATAATAACATGACCTTATGAATAGTGATATACCCTAATAAATATTAACCTTACCTATGATATTATAAAAATAATATTCATGTGAAAATATGTTGTACCTATGTTTTAGAATAACTAAAAGAATGTTTTCAAACTAGTTTTTTTAAAATAAATTTTGATTTTTATTAAATGTTAAATTATTCATATTTAGAAATTTATTTTAAAAAAATGGGCTTCATTTTTGGATTCTAAATTTCATAAAATGGTTCAGGTGAATTTTTTGTTTTTTTTGAAATACATAATTTTTTGTGAATAGTAAATACATTAATTTACTATATAAATACATTATAATATAAACATACTATTTATGACATCACAAGTGATGTAAGCACTCAAATCATGAACTCAGATTCCCTCATTACTTTTCTTGGTCATTGAGGACTCACAATTCCTTTTCTTGTGTAGAAATAATAAACTAATGAATTTTATATTAAGAAAAGCCCTCTCCCCTCCACTATAAAATCCACCCTTCACACCATAATTTCTATACACCACTCAAGTATCAAGCCTTGTCTAAACTCTACCGAAGAATCTTCTCTAGACCATCCACCATGTCGAAGATCTTCTAGTGTCCTCAAAAAATAATTCTTATCTTCTTTAAGGAGGATCTCAAGAGGATGATGTAAGATTTAATTCCCCCCCGCCCCTCTCACTCTTTCTTTTAAATTCTTCTCAACTTCATGTTCATTTATTAATCTCTCCCCACCTATGTTCATCCACATAGTATGTTTACTAAAGTTTTATAAATATAATGGAATTTTATGTAACAAATGGGATATTATATAATCCAACCCTCCTCTCCTCTTCTTTTTATTTTATTAAAGCGAACATTGTTCGTGAGGTGTTAATTTATCACCTTCAAGAACAACTTGTTTTATTCTTCCATTTATACCATCATATCTGGTAATGAAACAATTTTTAAGGTTTAACGATAATATTTTATATGTATTATCTCCTATTTAATGTTTTGTAACTAGCATATGTACATATGACAATGTGGTAAAATAAAACAAGTTCATTGTGATCGAAAAAAGCGCACAATTTAACCCAAACAATCATCGTTTAATTTTTAACTAATGATTCATCAACAAGGAATATAACATAATTAATTTTAAAAACATTTAAACATCTAATATATAATTAATAACATTAGATTATAGTTCTGGATGTTTTCTCATTCTCTACAGAATCATCTATTTATGATTACATGTGAAATCGGTCAAGAATACCCATAAAAACAAACATTCCCAAACTATGTTCTTAAACTCTATAACTCATCCAAAGGAACATAAAATATCATAATGAACCACAATGAACCATAATTATGTAAAAATGGTTTTTTAATATTCTATTGATGAACATAATGTGCTTATACGGGACATTAAAGCAATGAAAGCGTTCAGATACAAGGTATGTGGAAATTCTCGAACCCAACTTTCATCCTTCATGTTCTCCCTCATTCACTCCTTTTTTGATATGTTTACTCCTTAAAAATAATATTTTCATTACTTTATTTCCTTTTCTAGGATATACATGTTTTTCATTTGTGTTTATGTCAAACAAATATTTTTTCAAAAGAACTCTTCTTTTAATAACACACCTTTTGATTCTCATTCAGGTTTGACGGTTTGTGTAGAATGTATGTTATTACCACTTTTATTTAGGGATCCTGAAGTTTAGGAATGTGTTATTATGAGTTGAAACCCATTACATTCCATGATTATGATTGATATATGTTCTATGTGGAAAGCATGACAAATAATATGTTATGTTGTGAAGGGTGCACCCCGAATTATATAGTGCTCCAATGCTTTGGGTAAAGGTATGTACCTCATGAGTTAAAGTGAAATAATGGGTGAACATGATGCTAGATTTGTTCACAACTATGTGTGGTAGTTAAACACTAATACCTGATTTTTTTATTTGTTATGCATTGCCACATTTAAAGTCTTCTATTAAAGTGTCCACTCACAATTTGATGATGATGTTTTGATTACGCTCACCCCAAGCCATTTTTTTCTTATATAAACTATTACTATGATTTTATTTGACCCTTTTTTGTTGTATATTATTAGGTGACCACATTTACTAAGGAGAGTCATGTTACAATAATAATCTATAGAATAAGGAATTAAATAAATTTTGATGTTTTATGTTGTAAATTTTATGTATGGCCCAAGTGTTCCCAAGACACTAAACCATTGGATCCTATTTGTGTAATACTATTATATTGTCTATCTTTAAAATTATGTAATAGTAATGTCTGAAATGTATGGGTCTCTATAGTTGGTATCAAAGGAAAGGTTTATTTAATTTGGGAATTCGGATTAGTAAACCCTATATAAAACCTATAGCGTGAGACTTAGTACAAATATGCACACTAGAATATTTTACATAGGGATCCTATATATTATAATTTTAGTATAAATCATAAAAATTGATAATTTATTCCTAACTTTTTAACTTGTGTTTTTTCTAGAATTATCTACTTTATAAAATGGTTGGAACTAGGAGAATCTAGGACAACAACTCTTGTGAGGGCCAATGCAATGATTTGATAAACGATATCACCAATGATTTGGGATATGGAGTTAAAAAAATCACGGTGATGATTACCTAACAATATTAGGTTATAAAAAGTAACCATAAAATGGGGAATGTCCTCCTTCACTAAAGAGGGTGAAACTGGGAATCAAATTTTTTATGATGCAATGACCACCGATGTTTACTGGGTCTTCCGATCCACTGGTAACAGAGTAGTGGGTAAAATACTTGGAGAAAATCATTTCTATGATTCAATATTTTGAGACAGAGAAGGTGACACTAGCCAATAATTATCTAGATGGAGAATTTGATCAATGGTGGGATTTGATTAAGATCACTAAGCCAAGTGTGGAAATTTATGTGATGAAATGGGATGACATTAAGACCTTGTTTTGTAATATGTATTTCCCATGAACTCTTTTTATGTAGATGGAGAGAAAATTCATAGAGCTCAAAAAAACGGAAAGAAAATATCTCATTACATGTGATGTGAATTTCACAAGGATAGCAATGTATGCTTCGGTATTTGTAGTAAAAAATGATCAAAAAATTGATAGATTCATTGGTGAATTAAAACCATGCATTCAAAGAGCTCTTGAAATTAGATACATTGGGTGTTTGGAAGATGTTGTTCGTTGTGATCTCAATGTGGGCATGGAGTTTAGAGAATGGTCCCAAGACTATAGTGATATAAAACAAATTATAGTGTTTCAATCCGGTGGATCTAATGACAAAGCTGGGAAGAAAAATAAACAATCCACAAGAAAAAAATGTGTCAAATTGCACCATGGGAATTTCCCCAATGGTATGAGGAAGTGATTTAAGTGTAGTAATGAAGGAAACCATGCTCAAGAGTGTCAAAAGGACATGAAAATAATGAAGAATATTGTGGTAGATATGAGGTAACTTCCCATGTTTCAATGATACTACTCTAGAGATCTAGGGAACTATGAAAGCCAGTGCACTAAACCCAAAGTTCATGAGGGTAATCAGGGTCAGTAGCCACTAAATCCAAAGGAACAATGAAAGGATTATTCCATCACTACTACAGAAGTGGAGAATGATAATGAAGTCGTATAAGGTACAGTTCTTATTCAGTAATTAATGGAAAAAATATTATTTGATTATGGTTCTATGCATTCATTTATATCTTGAATGTTTTCTAGAACTATATAATCTATGCCCTGAAACCTTGAAGTAGAGATATCTGCAAAAACACGAAGTGGTGAAATCCTTCAAACCCATGTGTTTGAATCTTATTCTATTGGCATATGTGGGAAGAATCTTCTATCTTATCTCGTAGTACATCCCTTTGTGGAATTCAACACAATAAGGGGAATGGATTGGATATCATTATATAGAGAACATATCAACTATCAGAAAAAGGAAATATATTTTCTTACTAAGAACCATCCCATCCTCCTCTAGAAATCCAAGTAAAATCATGAATACCCTTTGTTAAATCTTATAATGGTGTGGGATTTAATTCCAAACAAAGAATAATTCCTCACCCAAATTGTTGAGTTAATAGAATGATGCAACCTTTCGGAACGGGCCATCATGAGGGAATACAATGATGTATTTCCAGAAGAGTAAACTGGAATTCCCCCAGATCATGAGATATACTTCTCAATATAACTCATACCCAGAGCTACTCCTATATCAATGTTCCCCTATTGGATGGATCCTATAGAATGGGAGGCCTTAAAGAAGCAGAAACAATAGCATCTGGACAAAGGGTGAAAACGCCCTAGTGCATCACCGTCGGGTGTGCCAGTACTCTCTGTGAAGAAGAAGGATGGAACAATGTGGATGTGTATCGATTATCAAGAACACAACAAGATAACCATAAAGAACAAATATCATCTTCCAAGGATTGACGACATGTTAAATCAATTAAGTGGATCTCAATACTGCTCAAAGGTGGATCTTCATTCTCGATATCATCAGCTAATGGTGAAGAATGAATATATTCAGAAGATTGCATTCTATACAAGGTATGGGAACTATGGGTTTTTAGTGATTCCCTTATGATTAGCCGCTGTATGTGGCTAATATTCATTTTTAATATATTTATATTCATTTCTTCAAAGTCCACAAGAATCATTTTTAGTGAATTATATAAATAGAACTTCATATCTCATCTAAAATGCAATTTATGTTTAAAATTAAAATTTGGGCCCAATCAATCATCTTTTTGTGGAGAACATTATATTCATTTTTTAAAATTTGATATTTATATACATGATTGATAAATTTGTTTAAAATATTTTATCTTATAGTATTAATGGATGAATCTCAAGAAATTATGGATATTTTTTTGTGTGAATGCAGAAATTTTGCGGACAAAGCATAGTGGGACTAAGGATCACCTAATAGAAGTGGGGCCCATAAAACATGCCCAATGAAGTTAAATTTTTTATGGTAGAAAGAAATAAATATGGGGTTAATTTTTTTATACTATGGTCAGAGATAATTCCTATGTTTTCATAGAGATATATATATATATAATATATATTTAAATAGTGGGACTGATATGAACGCCCATAAATTCTTCCCACCATTTCAGGAATAACATTCAAATAGATGCACCTAATGACCTGAAATTTGGACAGCTGATAGAGGACACATGGGAGAAGTTATTATCTTTTAATACCACTAATTATTCGGCCATATTTAATGACTAATTAGAACATCCAAAATCAGAAATAATATGGACAGTTTTTTGGGTAAACATCGAAACATCAAATTCCCTTGATTTTCTCACCCTCATTTTATCTCTCCCAATTAATGGGGACGGAATTTATTATTGTGGGGTGTCTATAAGGTTCCTAATATGATGATATAAGGATATGGTATTGAATGTAATTATCATCTAATATTTTTCTATGAATCACAGTTTTTCTTTCATCCATTATATTTCTTTCAATTATAATTTCATACTTTCAATTTGTAATCGCATCGTCATGTTTTCACATATAAGTTATTATTTCACATATATTATTTTAATAAAATTTATTCTTCTTCATCACTTATTCATTTAATTTTCTTCACACTTTGATACCATTGATTCAAGGTGTGAATTTATTTATACCATCACTTGTGAGTTCAGTCACACAATGGTGGAGTGTTCGTTCTTTTAATTTTTTTATTCTTCTTTTATTCCCCCCATAAGTCTACATCCCGATTCACATGGTATAATAACATCAATGGAGGTATAACCACATAAGGGTTGATCCAGGGGAGTAGCAAGGTCATCTATTGGATGTTATTTAATGTAATTAATATTTAAATATTTTCATTATTATAGGATTTCCATTTGATGTGTTATATTCATTTTCATCTTCGAAAACCTTAGCGATGACACATTGTGATTGCTAGTATAATCTATATACTTTGAGTGATCAGTAAAGTGATCCTCAATGTGAATCGGTTATTGTACTGGGAATAGTGTAGAGATTAAATTGATGAATGATTTTGGAGAATTATCTCATTGTTTGGACACATCTTCAATTAATGACATGAACTTTTTATGAAATGAAATTTATCCAATCCACCCGAAGAGAATCCCTAAGATAAACCAATCAACAATATTTTTCTTGTTCACGTCTTTTCTCTTGTATTTTATTTAAATTATATAATTAGTTCTCTAATTAAAATATACCTCAATGTTGGCCACTTCATAGCCAATCCATCAAAAAATATGAGTATATCAAGGTTTCTTCTTCGATCGATGTGGATTCGATCCCTACTTGAATTAACATAGGACTTTAAAATATCAAATAATCCAATAATTTCAAACCAAAGATGGCTAGTTTATAGCCATATCAAAACCATAAAATCACCTTCATAGTATGCATGTTTCTTAGGATTCTTCTTAGGTCTCTCAGGATCGATAACCCAAGCCATAATACAATTACCGCTTACACCATACAACTTGGGTAAATTTGGGCGCAACCAAATTTTGGAGCCATTTATATGAACCAAGTAAGTTTCCTTATAACATAATTATATTCTCCCAATTTCCCTTTTCACATCTCATTTCTCTTCACATTCACCCTTTTTATTTTTTTATTTTTTTTGGCTCCTTAAAATCACGATTCTAAATTTTCAAATACATACAATAAAGTATAATCAACAATTTACCTACAAAAAATTAGGATGGAATTAATTAGTAAATCAACATTGGGAATCACTAATATATTTTAATTAATTTTATCAACCTTTGAATGAATACCCCCCACACAGTAACATGAACAATATATGTAACGATGAATGTTTAAAATATAAATTTCCATACCTATCAAGAATGATTTAAAAGTTAAATAATGAGGAATTAAATTATGTAAAAACATATATCAGACCTAATCCTAAAACAATTATTGAAAAATTATGTTAAAAAATTTCAAAAATGAATTCCGAAGTTTCATCACTGAGATTAGAAATACAAAGCATTGAGACTTATGTGGAACCCATTCCCGCTCATGATGTCCTTACTAATCACCGATAGAAGAATATTTTATCCCAAAACCACTGATGAATTTTAAAAAGAACTAACATTTGGATATGGGATAACTGAAGAAGATTGAAGAATTTTTGAATGGTATTTAAATCTAGTGGAAATTATTTTTCTCAAATTACAAGGGTAAAATTTGTCTTACTGGATTGAGTTTCAGAAATATTTCTCCAACAATGATTTTTTTAATTCACCTTTCATTGAACCATTGGTAGAGATAACAAATATTGAGTTTATACCTACTCCCGACATTCAAATGGGAAATTTTGGGGGAGAATCATATTTTCAAAAGAATCAAATTATTTCAAAATGTATTGAAGAAAAAAAAAATTGGATTCAAATTTCAATTATTCTATGGGGAAATTTAATCAAACTAAACTCAAAGTTGTAATCCTACCTTTCCCACTCAATTATCCCTCCATTTATGATAACCTAGACCATTAAATTATCATCCATTTTCATCAATAATCACACAAAGGAGGAATGACCCTTGAAATCAAAGGAAAGAATGCAGATGAAACTCAATTCACCATTAACGAAATTCCTTGGACTTTCACACTCATTGATAAACATGGGATTTCACATGAACGAAATTTAAAACAAATAATCAATATAAATATTATTGAGGTTTTGAAATATGGGTTCATTAAAATGTTGAAATTTGTAATTGGATAAGTTGGGGGTACAAGTCGAGCTAACGACGTTAAACAAAAGCGCTGCAAGAGATGAAACCCATGGTTTTCATGTTTCTAATCATTGTGAATCATATTTATTTTTTAATTTTTTTTATTTTTCATATAATAAATTACCATAGACTATTGACCTGTTTTTATTTTATGATTAAGGATGGGTATGAATGGGGAGTTCCATATTCATCTGTGTCACGTAGCGTGATCTCTGAGTAATACATTACATAGATAATTAAAAAGAAAACAATGTATCATTAGATTATTTTATTTTTATATTTTTTATAGGTTAAAAAAATAATATATATATATATAATATAAAATTAAAGGGAACATCACAGGTCATGGGCAAAGGCATTTCACAACCATCCAAGCTGCTGAGACTCGAACCTAGGATTAAAGGGATACTATGGCTTGGACTTTCATCATAAACCACCAGGTGACTTCATTCCATGATTATAATTTTAAATTTCATCTTTGAACACATGTACCATACCAACATTATATGTTTTCTATTAACATCGGAGACAATGTTATTCTATGTTGGGGGGAGATAAAAAAAGATTTTTTTTTGTGAATATAATCATGCATGAAAAGAAACCATCGTTTAACCTTGAACTTGATAACACACATTGAAAAATCTATAATTGGATATTAAATAATTTTGCAAGCCTTAATTCTAATTTTAATGCAAGTTTATGTCCATGAGATTAGTTTTTTAAAAGTTTGGTTGTGCAATGTGATTTTTCAAAGTTTACATTTTCATCATCTTATTAAAAATTACACAATGCACTTCTACTAAATCTTGGGTGTAAATTTTAGTTCTTAGGTCCCTTTCATTATAGCATTGTGTCCTGGGGTCACTTTTAGTTGATTTTGAGTATCCAAAAAAACAAAAAATATTCGAAAAATACTAATAATGACCACATAGAGCAATGTTTTGTCGGAATGCATATGGTCCAACACTTGGGGATCATGACTCCATAGTTGTCTTGCCCAGAGTTAAGCATTATATCTCTATTATAGACCATGTAATTGAAAATATGTGTTTTGTCCGACACTTGGGGATCATGACTCCATAGTTGTCTTGACCAATGTTAGCCTTTTCATATCTATTGTTGTTTAAAAAAATCAACAAAAAAAAATCAAAAAAAAATGGATACTCATTTTAAGCTATAATGTGATTCCCACATACCGCTTCCATTTTCCCCTTGAACAATAAACTAGGCCCCATGTATTTTGTGATTCACAACACATCATCATGCTTAATTGTAATTTTATAAAATGTGACGATAATTTTAACAATGGAATGATCTTGGGATTGGGATATTCTTTTTGACCTAGCTTTTTTAAAATGATTTTGATGGGCTTCATAATTTTTTTTTGGTTTGAGGTCTTTGGGTGAGCAATATGTAATAAAAATGTTTTGGAAAAGGGAATTTGAATTTCATATTTGAAATATATTTTCCTTGGGACTAGAAAAACACAATGTTGTGGTGCGATTATCTACTGGAAGTGGCTAATATTCATTGTTCCAAATTCCATAAACATCATTTTTAGTGCATTATATAAATAGAACATCATTTCTCATCTCAAATGCAATTCATATTTAAAATAAAAATTTGGGCCCAATAAATCATATATTTGTGGAGAAAATTATATTCATTTTTTAAATTTGATATTTTTGTATATTATTGATCACATTGTTTGGAAAATTTTATTTTTAAGGATTGATGGTTGAATCTCAAGAGATAACGATGATATTTTAGCATGAATGCATAAATATTTCGGACAAAGCATAATGGGCATATGGCCCGTCAAATAGAAGTGGGGCCTACAAACCAAGCCCAATGAAGTTAAAAAATTTATAGTAAAAAGGGAAAAATATGGGTATAATTTTTTGTAATTGTGTCCAGATCTAATTCCGATGTTTTCATAGAGATGTGTGGATCCGATGTTTACTTTTAAATGTTGGGACTGATACGAATGCCCATAAATTCTTCCAACCATTATGTGCATAAATTTTAATCATATGCACCAAATGACATAAAATTTTGAAATATAATTGAGGAAACATAGAAGAATATATTTTTTTTCTACTACCACTGATGATTAGGCCGTATTTAATGGCAAATTAAAATGTTAAAAAGGGGGATGAATCTGGACAGTTTTCAGGGTAAACTTATAAACGTCAAATTCCCTTGATTTTATCACCCTCCTTTTAACTCTCCTAATTAATGGAGATGGAATTTATTGTTGTGGGGTGTCTCTAGGACTCCTAATATGCCAACATAATGAGCTGGTAGTGATGGGAATTATTATCTAAAATTTTTCATTGAATCTGAGTTTTTCTTTCATCCATTGTATTTCATTCAATTGTAATTTTTTGCTTTCAATTTGTAATCATGGAGTTATGTTTTCCCATGTAAATTTTTATTTAACTTATAGTATTTTAATAATATTTATTATTCGTATTCACTTATTATTTTTAATTTATTCACACTTTGATACTGTTGAATCATGGTGTGAATTTATTCATACCAGCAATTTTGAATTCAATTACACAATGGTGGAGTGTCCGTTCTTTTAATAATTTTTTCTTCTTCAATTCCACCCCCATAAATCTACATCCCGATTCAATTGAAAGAATAGTATAAATGGAGGTATAACCACTTAAGGGTTTATCCATGGGAGTAGCAAGGCTAGGGATTGGATGTTATTTCATTTAATTAATATTTAAATATTTTCGTTATTTTAGGATCTCCATTTGATGTGTTACATTCTTTTCTATCTTTTCCAACCTTAACGATGACACATTTAGAGTTCTAGTATGATCTATTCCTATTGAAGTCTAAGAAAATTGATCCTCAAATTAAATTTCTGATTAGCCTTGGAATTGTCTGGGGATTAATTTGGTGAATGATTTGGGATAATTATCAAGTTGTTTAGATATGTCTTCAATTAATGACATGAAATTTTTAAGAAATGAAATTTATCCAATCCACCCCGAGCGAAACCCTATGATTAACCAATCTTCAATAATTTTTTTGTTCACATAATTGTTTTTTTGTTATTTAAATTATATCATTAGTTATCTAATTAAAATATACCTCAATGTTGGCCACATCATAGCCAATCAATCAATAAATTTGGGTGTCTCAGAGTTTCTTCTTCGATCCTTGTGGATATGATCCCTACTTGAATTCACATAAGACATTAATATTTCAAATAATACAATCAATTAAGACCAAAGTAGGTTACTTCATTGCCAAATCAACACCATAATATCACCTTATTATAATGCATGTTTCTTAGGTTTCTTCTTAGGTCTATGAGGATCGATAACCCAAGATGTACTATAATGAACGCTTACACTATAAAACTTGGGTAAATTTGGGTGCAATCTCTTTTTGACGTACTAATACCCCTAATATCTTCAGGGATTTGATGAATTTTGTCTTTCGACATGTCCTCAAAAGAAATTGGTAGTTTTATTGATGATATTCTCATCTACTCCATGATAATGGAGGAACATGAGGAACATATAAAACATGTGTTGGCGACATTGAGAAAGGAGAAGTTGTATGACACGTACATCAAGTGAGACTTTTGGATGAAGCGAGTCACGTTCTTGGGACATGTGATCATAATTGAGGGAATTTTTTTGATCCCTGAAAAACAATGGTTATTAAAGAATGTACCAGACCCTCTAGTGTCATAGAAATCCATAGTTCTCTTGATTATGTTGGTATGACCTACGTTTTGTTAGAAATTTCTCATGATTGTCATGTCCTACAATTATGTTAACAAGGAAAGGGGAAAAGTATGTCTGGACGAAATAATGTGAAGAATGCTTCGAGGTTCTTTAGAGAAGGATGATCACGACACCTTTACTCACACAACCAAAAAGTGGAGATTGTTTTTGTGATATACAACGATGCTTCAAAGAAGGACTTGGGTAGTATAGTCATGAAAAATGATAATTTGATAGCCTACACCTCACTGTAATTGAACATCAATGAGCAGAACTACTTGGAACATGATCTAGAGCTGCCAGCCATGATTTTTGCATTGAAAATCTAACGGCACTACCTTTATGGTGAGTAGTGTGACATTTACACCAACCACAAGAACCTAATGTATATATTCAATAAAAAAGATCTCAACATGCGTTAAAGGTGATGGTTAGAGTTACTAAAGGATTAGTTTTCACTAATCACTGTCATCCTGTAAAGGCGAACAAGGTAACTGATTCTCTAAAAATAAAATAACCTGATACTCTATCCATGTTATGGATTGAGAATGAACTTATATTTTTTCATATATAAAGGATGGGTTTAGAAATTCTAATGGTAGAGATACATCCTACCTTTCCCAAATTATTTTGTAACCATCCATCCAAGAGAAGATTAAGTATGAACAAAGGAATGATGTGGATATACAAAAGAGGATGAATGTAGTAAATAATGGGAAACTGAAAGAGTTTCATATCGAATATGATTGTGTGATTAAGTTTAGAATGTTGCATTTTCTGCCTTCATCACCCTTGATAAAGAAGGAGGTATTAGATAATTCACGTAGCTCAATATTCTATATTCATCCTAGGAGTACCAAGATGTACTATGATCTCCGAGAACACTACTGATAGGATTACATAAAGAATGATATGGAAGAATATATATCAAGGTGCTTGGTATGTCAAAAAGTTAAATCTAAAAGAAAAATGCCCAAAGGGATGATGTATCCATTGCCTATACCCATGTAGAAATGGGAGAATGTCACTATGGAATTTTTCACGAGTCTCCTCAACAAGTCGAAGGGAAATAATGAGATATGGGTTGTTGGTGACCAAATCACCAAGACATACCATTTTATCACTATTAATAAAGACCTATAGCTTGAAAAACATGGAAATATATATGTGAAGGAAGTGGTGAGACTGCATGGTGTTCCACTCTTGATTGTCTCTGATCGTGATCCAAGGTTCACATGTAAATTCTGGAGGACTCAGCAAAATGCTTTGAGTACTGAATTAAATTTCATCACGACCTATTACCCCCAAACGAATGGCCAATATGAACCGACTATTCAGACACATGAAGATATTCTAAGATCTTTCTCTCTAGAATTCAAAGATTTAAGGGATTTGAATCTCCCATTAGCTAACTTCTCTTTCATTAATAGCTTCTACTTGAGTATTTAGATGGATCTATATGAATCTTTGTATAAAAATCGATTTCTAACTCCAACCTGTATGGATGATGTTGGGGAAAGAAAGCTATATGGACCTGAACTTGTGAAAAAGAAGACAGATAAGTTTCAAGTCATCTAGAATCACATCAAAGATTCTCAAAGTTGGATGAAGATCTATGAGAAAAACTATTGAAGGGACTTTGAGTTTGACGTTGGAGATAATGTCTTCCTTTGAATATCACCATGGAAGAGAGTCATGTGATTTGGAACGAAAGGGAAACTAAGCCAAAGGTATATTGTCCACTTTGAGATCCTTGACCGCAAAGGAGTCGTGACCTATCGGCTTACACTTCCACTGAATATAGCCCATGTTCATAATGTGTTTCACGTATCCCCCCTAAGAAATTACATACCGGACCCCTCAAATGTACTCAACTCAGAGGTGGTAAATATGGAATATAATCTCTCTTATGAGGATCATCCAGTAAAAATTCTAGACTGCTGATATATGGTTTCACAAAACAAGACAAACCTCCTTGTCATAGTGTTGTTGACAAACCATATATTTGAAGAAGCTACTTAGAAACTATAAGAGGTAATGAAGGATAAGTACCCTCATTAATTTGTGTAAAGTGAATTTTTGAGGGTGAAATTTTACAAGAGGGAAATAATGTAACGACCAAATGTTTTATAAATGAAAATTAGTTACTTATATATATTTCATATAATAAAATGAAATCACAAAATAATGAAATAATAATTGCGATGTGACCTTTAAACATAAGTTTGACACTTCTGTGTTTGGAATTTTTGAAATCTAACATACACGGTTGTGATCAATAAGTTATTTGGCGTCTGCAAAAAAATCCTAATTTTGGGTAAATAGTAACCTACACTTATGAAAGGTAAATTACCCTTGTGAATATTGATATTCCATAATTAATAGTAATATTACCTGTGATAGTATAAAAATAATATTCATGATTCTCCTAGCAGAACGACTCTTGAATGGCTCTCCCACAACCCCATTTTTATGGTTTAGGCTGCTCCCATTTTGCTCGCCGCTACTAGGGGAATCTCCTTGTCTTTATTTTCCTCTAGGTAATATGATGTTTTAGTTCACTAGGTTGTCTCTTGCCTGCCCATGGATTTAGATGTTCGAATGGTTGACCTATTCCGAAATATCTGGATCTGTACTTCTTTTCAACTCCCCGAAGCATTTCATGAATGTATGATGTACATATATTTTAGAATAAGTAAATGATTGGTTTAAAAATTGTTTTTGGTTAATAAATTATGATTTTAATTGAAAATAAAAATATTAATATTTAGAAGTTTATTTTAAAAAATTGATTTCATTTTTAGATTCTACCATTCAAAAAATTGTCAGGGTGAGGTTTTGGGATTTTTCTAAAATACCTAATTTTTTGGTGAATAGTAAAATAACATAATTTACCGTATAAATACATTATAATTTAATCCCATTATTCATGACATCACAAGTGATGTAACTAGTAAAATAAAAACTCAAATTCCCTATTAACTATTCTTGGTCATGGAAGACTAACTATTCATTGTCTTGTGAGAAAATAATAATCTAATGAATTTTTTGTTAAGAAAATCCATCTCCCCTCCACTATAAATACCAACCTTAACACCCTCATTTCATCACACCTTTCATGCATCATGCCTTATATAAACTCTACTCAAGCATCTCCCCAAGCCCCTCTAACCCACCCAGAGCTTATAGTCTCATCTAAACACCAGCACTAGCTTCTTGAAGGAGGATTCAAGAGGTAATTCATCTATCTCTCTATTTCTTTTAAATTCCTTTCAATTTCAAGTACATTTCATAATCTATCCCCACATATATTCTTCCAAATGTTATGGTAACTCCTATATTATACATATAATGGATTATTATGATAAAAATGGTATATTATATCATCCAACCCCCTTATCCTCATATTTTTATTTTATTAAAGAAAACGTTGTTCATAAGTTGTTAATTTATCACCTTCAAGAATGACTTGTTTTCTTCTTCCATTACTTATTTCAGATCTGGTTGTGAAACCATTTTTATGGTCAAATAAGAATATGTTATATGTATTATTTCCTATTTAATGTTCTGGAAATAAATTATGTATATATTACTAAGTGATAAAATAAAACAATTTCATTGTGATCGAAAAACAACCATATTTAACCCAAACGATACGCCTTTAGTTTTTAACTAATGATTCATAAACATGGAATACAAAATAATTCTTTATAAGATCTTTTAAAATTTGTTATTATCATTAATAATATTATTGAACATTTAAGAATGTTTACTCATGTTCTATACCAACATCTATTTATGAATACATTGGAAACTGCTCAAGAAAAACCATAAAAATGAACTACCCTGAACAATGTTTCTAAACACTATAACTCATCCAAAGAACCATAAAATAACTTAATGAAACCATAATTCACCATATTTTTGTACACAAGGTTCATTAATTTTCAAATAATGAATCTAATTTTTAATATAGGCCTTAATGCAAAGAAATCGTTCAGATACAAGGTGAGGGGAAATTCTCAAACCCGACATGCATCCTTTGGGTTCTCCCTTATTCAATCTTTTTGGATATTGTAACTCCATAAAAATAAATTTTTCATCATTTTAATTTATTTTCAGGGATGTAATTTTTTTTCTCTAGTTTTTATGTCGTTCTAAATGTTTTCTAAAAGAACTCTTCTTTTAGGAATACAACTTTTACTTCTCATTCACGGCTGATAGTTCTTGTATCATTTATGTTATTCCCTCTTTCTTTTGGGAACCCAAAGTTAATAAATGTGTTTTTATGATTTGAAACCAATTTTATTCCATGGTTGTGATATATAGTTGTTATATATGGCATGAACGATAATAAAAATGTTATGATGTGATGGGTGTGACCAGAATTATATAGCGTAATATGAATGTTTGAACCTGATGGGTGGCACTAGATTTATATAGCGCTTCAATGAATTAGGTAATGTGATTAACATCATGAGTTAATGTGAAATGATGGATGAACATTTTGAAAGCATTGATATAAACTATGTGTGTTATTTAACCAATATTGCATGATGTTTTCATTTTTTTATGCATTTCCACATTTTAAGTCTTTCATTAAGGATTTCTCTCATGATTTTGATTGTGATGTTATGATTATGATCACCTCATGCCATATTGTTCTTATCTACCATGTTACTGGGATTTTAGCTCACCCCTTTTTATGTATATCCTCAGGTGACTATATTTACTAAGGAGAGGTCAAGTGCCAAGAAGAATTTCGAGATGAAGGAAATAAATAAATGTTTATGTTTTGATGTAGTAATTATTATGGATGGTCATAGTGTTCCCAAGACACTAAACATTTGTATCCTATATGTGTAATAATATTATGTTGTTTATCTTTAAACTGATTTAATAGTAATGTATTAAAAGGATGAGTCAGTATATGTTGGAGGTGACTACCAAATAGAATAGTGATAGTTATTACATTAGACCAAATATAGAGGTTCGAGCTTATAGATTAAAAGCCGGTCTCTCCCAAAAATTTACATTTCTAGTTTTGTTATGTTTAGACAATTTTATGATTTTATATGTATTTTAACCCCTTTAAATTTAAATTTACTATAGAGTAACACTTTTATAACCTTTAGGATTCTCATGCATGGTTATTTCTCTAGATTTTCATCATATTTATATCATCCACCCTTATAAATTGGGATGGTTTGGTATGTATATACATGAACACTAAAAAAGGACTCGCATGTCAGATTTTCCTTTCTGTTCTTATCACCATCCCCAGGCCGTTGGATGTGGTCTTGGGTTAGTTGCGACTCAAGCCCAATTGGGTGAGGTCCTGATAAATAATATCATAAATATGTTATATAAACATTAAACATATTATAATGACCATTAATGAATTATGATTAAGGAAAACTAATTGTATCACTACGGGGACATGGTATTTGACATGTAGGCATGCAAGACACCTTCTTTTCTCAATTGATCTACTATTGGGGGATAATGGAGTTTACATAATAATAGTGACATTTACATATATTTAGGATATTTATTATTTTATTTCATAATGAATACCATATATTTATAGGTTCGATAATATGAAATATACTGTAAATATTCAGGTAAGATGATTTCCTTTTCTTTGGGACAACTCATTTGATCATTTATTAATAACCATTGAATGAAATATTAATATTACCAAAACATCCAAATCATTTATATTGATGTTTATAAGATAATTGGTATGGTTTTTGTCTATATATAAGGATCAATGTGTTGTTAGTAAATGACGAGAGGAGGTTCCATTTTATAAGTTCGGGTAGGGGTACTTTTGCAATTACTTAAAGTATTAAATTAATACAAATTAATTTTCATGAAAAATGTATCTCAATTAATATAATCCAAACATCAGATTATTGATATTATAAATAATATATGAAATAAAATATTTTCATGTGTTTTGTATTTCTATACCATTAAATCTTTGTTTTATCACTTTATTAACCATTTCAGAAATTATAGTGATATCAATGTTTTTTACTCTTCAGGGGACCAGGATGTTACTATTAACTATAAAGTGTCCCATAAGTAGTATATGGATAATATTTTCAACCAAATATCATTAATTTGATATAATATATAATATTTATATATTTTAAATCAATTGTTAATTTTATTATTATAAAATTTCATAAAAGTCATTTTTTTGAAATAGATGAAATATTATAGTATAATTTGTGTATAAGTAATGTAAAATGGTTGAAAAATGATGAGTATTATAAGATAAGGAATACATGAACTTAATATAGTCAGAAAATAATGTTTTTAAGATTATATATAATTTTACATCTCTTTATTATCCTTAACCCATTGGTTAACAAATTTTAATCTTGCCTGAGGTAATACCTTTTTTGAATAAATGGTTATAATTTTTCTGATTAGCCTATAATTATCTCATAAATTTAAAATATATGAAATTATAGATCATTTTAATTTATTCTTGTTTTATTCATATATTTTTAATATTTTTAAATAATTTAATAAAAACTATTTTTCATAAAATACTATTTATTGGATTTTAAAAACTATTCATATAGTTTGAGCTTGAAAACAACATGAAATTAATCAAATTTAAATATAAACCTTTCAATGATCTATAATATGTTATATTGATATTAATAAATTTGGAGACAATTTATCTCACTCAAAATATATTACTTTTAGATAATCTAAAATCATTTAAATGATTTTTCAACTGGTTGCCCAAACCCCATGGAAGCATTGCATAAAACATTAAGTTAATTATTTCATAACTAAAATTAAAAAATAAATATCCATCCTAAATAAATTCATAAATATTTTAAAAAACATATAAATTGTACAGATGCTGTTTTTATCAATGTTAATAAATATTATAGATATTAAAATAAATAATGTGATATTTTCAAATTTATCATTATCTTAAATATTATAATCGAAAAAATCATGTTCAGATGGGAAAATGGTCTTATTTTAAAAAAATTATTATTATGGACTAAATAGACATATCCAATGAAGTATATACAATTATATGGAAAACTCTTAATAACTATCGCATTTGTTTTAACCTCAACTATACCATTTACCTTTATCATGGCAACAAAAATTTATTTTCATTACTAGTCATAATGAACAAAAACAAAATAGACCTATATAAAAATGTTATTCCTCATTATTAATAATATAGAATCAATTTTTAATGATTAAATTTCTATATATGATGGAAATTATATTTTGATAAAAAAAAATTAAATGAAAATAGTCATTCTAGATATTTTTTCGAGAATCTGAGATCACATTTGTATTTATTTACATTCTTTAGTGTAAGTAGATGTGAAATCTAATTGATTTGAAGGATATACCATATTAGATAACTATTATCTCATTGTAATTTTATGTTAAATTTGATGTATCTAATGTAAATTTTAGAATCAGATTTTTATCATTTATCCTATAGTTATAAAACTATTAGATCATGAGGGATGTTAAATTTTGTAATATTTAACAATTTGATAATATAAAAACTTGATATAGATTACTAGTGTTGGGGTTGTTACATACTTTGAATAATCATAGATATCATTAAAAAATACCATATAAAATTAGATTATAAAATAATGAAAAATTATTATTCATAATCATGGTGAATACTGCATGAGCAATGGTTAATGAAAATTTCATCTCATAATATGTGAAATGTAATTGTATAATTATAAAATTATTCTTTGGTATGACTAAATATTTCACTTTAAATTGATTGTACCTTGAATACATTTTAATAACTGAGTACCATAATTCCCATTCTATTAATTAAATTTTTCATCAATAAGTGGTAAAATATACATTACTTTTATTATGAAAAATTTTATATTCCCATATATAGTGGATAATAAAATATTTCTATATTTAATGTTAATAATAAGTATAATTAAGACCTATGAAAAAATTCCTGAACCAAAAAAAATATTATTAAAGTCATATATTTTGGTTTTCAAATATATTATAATTTCTTGTTCAATCGATAGGACATAGATGTTATCAAGTGTGTCCTCAAGAAAATATAAATTTAAAATTTTACTTCTTATTTGTGCATCCAACTAGAAATTTCCAAGTGAATAAAATCATGAAATATTTTCATAAGTGGGGAATTTTTGACTCATGAACTCCTTTCCCAAGAGACTATTTGGAGAAAATATTTTTAGAATTATAATAGAAAACATCAAGAACTCTGGGTCATCCTGGATGTATAATGGTCAATTTTCCCCTTAAGTAACAAATACACAATTTTTATAAAGGATAAATAAACTATTCATCAGAAATAATAAATAGAGTATTTGAATGTGACCATCCAATATACCCGGAGAATAATATAAAATGAATTAATATGATTAATGGGGAATTCCCATTATATAACCACATTAGATTTGGAAATGGGGAATGATGGAAACTAAAAAGAATTATCCTTCTTATTGGTAGTAGGTGTCGATATTTTCACTATATATGAAATGGGATTTGATAATATATTATAAAAATACAAATTGTGAGAAGAAAATAAATGAAATATTGATTTATTAAAGAAATATATAAAAATAATTAATGAAAAATGTATCATATCTTTTATAGTTCTAAGTTCACTTAAAATTCTATGCTAATATGATATAAAAAATGAAAATTACTTGATTTATTCTGAGATCGAGTTCTTCTACATATAGGATGTTCAGTATTATGTTTGATATATTTGAAACACGATAAACAATATTCTTTACACCTTTTTTATTATGTACCAAATAATTAAAGGAAGTAAATTGATGTTGAGAACCATTAATAATTTAAAATCCCATACCACTATTTATATAAGGGTTAACTCCAAAAAATATGTTTACTTTTTCCCATCAACCACAAACACAGAATATATTTGGTTTCTCTTAAACCAAAACAATTTCATGTAATTAATTTCCATAATTATGAAAACTGTTAATCCATATTCTAATGAGTATAAACGAGGATGATTGATTTGGTTGTCACGAGCCGCCACCACTTACCTTTTATAACTCATCACACTTGTTTTATCTCCCTCAAAGAATCCCGTTTTATTAAAATTTAATTGGAAGAAGATATATCATTCCTATCAGTTTTTCATTTTCTATGTATATTATGAGAGCTTGGTCAACCACATTAATATATGTGATATTATTAAAAAAATAACATGAGATAATATAAGTATCTTAATATATATTTCAATATAGTTTCCCTTTATGTTTTTCATTTTAGAAAATCTCCAGTTAAATGTAAAACTCTTTAATGTGGTTTGAATTACTTATTAATGTTCAGTTACCCTGCATTATGTGTTCTAACTCCCTTGTTATTTCTAGTATCATCATATATTGGATGTACATTTGAGTTTATATAAAAATGAAATCATTCATGGCTAAATAATCATTGAAATTTTCTTATAGAAAAGGCTTCCTCCATTTCAGATAGAGACCATGAAAAGAAATATTAAAAAATACATTGGTTGTTTTAAGAGTTTATATAAATTTTATGATATATTAGATGTTCTATAGACATTATTCAACCTCATGAGGATCATTTCATCAATAAAATGACTTGGTATTATGTTAAAAACATATAATAATGTTATATATCTTCATATTCTCTATGACTAAATACCTAGACAATAGTAGGTTATGATCGACATTATCAACCCTCAAGGGTCCATATGGACTCCACTATAGGGAAGTATGATAAGAAAAATAAAATATTAAAGAAAACGTATAAAACAAATTGAAATAAAATTATGACGAAGTTTAAAATATTAAATCAATTTTTTTTAAATAATATAGATTTATGCATTAAAAGTATAAAAATTTAGATTAAAAAATTTACAATTTTCTAGGTTTCACAGCATTGGTGTACTATTTAAAACCCATAAACCTTAACCATGCAACCCTTAGTTGATTTTATAGGTTCATCTCGACAATAAACATCCCTAGTTATTAATTAAGATGAAAATTATTCATCCTTTACATCCCAATGAATCCTAATACTATTCATAAAAAGTGTTATCCAAACATTCACCCGTAACATAAATCTTATTTTTTTACAATCCAATATTCTATATACCAGTGTCTTCTGATAACAAACACAATAAAAATGGTCAATTATTCCATTTTCTATGAATCAAATAACGAATCCCACTTCCACAACCCAATTATTTAATGCAACATGGTTCAAAGGGAATTCATAATAACCACTCGCTAGTTGTTTATGTTGGGAATTTAGAACACACCTTTGGGAACAATTTTTCAATACAATAAAATTAAAATAATATATGACCATCCTTAGAATTCAGTAATAATTTTATTTATTTTTAAAACTCATACTTCTAATATGTAATTAACAAAATGTAACAAGAACCTAATACTGAATCTAATAAATAAATTATAATTAAATATCCATATGATAAATATAAACTAACCCAACCATTAAACATAACTATATTAGGAATAAGATATATGTTTTCCCATATTATAAATTATATTAAGGATACAAAAATATAGTGATACTATAACATAAAAGGAACTGATAATTTGAGAACCCAGTTGATTATTCATTTTATTATGCCTTATAAACTCATGAGAAGATAAAATATTAATGTTATTAAATGTAGTTGAAATTATTTTATAGATAAATCTCTATAATGTGAATGAAGATATAGTTTGTTTAAAACATAGTGAATTGAATATATAATCAATTTTTTCAAAATGATAAAAAATAAGACAGACGTAAAAGTTCAAAATATAATAAATTAAAATTTAAAAAAATTTAGAATATTTGATTACAATAAAAATATTCAAATAATAAATATTAAGAACTGCACTTTTTTATATTCTATAATAAGGGTCTCTTATCTTGATACATGGTAATTTTATTAATATTTCTAAAATCCCCTTGTTGAAACCCATTAATGGTTTTTTCATTATTCATGTCCCTATAATCCAACAACTTAAAAAAATCAGAAGGTTTATAATTCATTGTATTTATGAAAGTCGTCATTCATAATGATTGTAAAAAGTATTTCATCATGGAAACATTGAGAATTTATAATTAGAACCTTGCAAACGGTTTCTATAAGATAAGACCTTAGAAATAAAACATGAAAATTGTCAGAAGCTTTCTCAATAATGAGATGATACAAGATTCAAAACAACATATGTTAAAATTTAATTATTTCAGTAATGAATGTAATTATGATCCTCCATGTGGGGGTCATTTTTATTAATGAACATCCAAATATGAGAGACCGTATTATTCCATGTTAGTTTTAAATTCATTAAAAAGAGTGTTTTATTCTTTACATGACTATGCATTAATCTACATCATATGATGAAATTAATCAACCACCAAATTTTTTTTACATCTTGTGAAATTAAATCGGTCACAATCTTTAGTTTAACTTATTTTAATCTATAATAGTTAAATCAATTACAAAAATGTGTTTAATGTTAAATTTATCTCACTAATATGTATATTTTGATTTCAAAAAAATATGTAATGGTTTTACTAACATAATAATCTCAAAAAAACCCACCCCATTTAAATAGAAACAATCTAGAAAAGAAATATACAATTGTTTAAAAAAATATAATAGTAAAATATTCATTAATTCTGTTCATTAGAAAGTATATACTCTTATGAAACGTAATGAAACAAATTTTTTGTGTCCTTAGAAAATCATCCTAATGATGTATATTTAGGATAAATACATATCATTCACTAAATATATCCCCCAAAAATTCATGTACAAGATAAATTCATATATAAATAATATATTAAAGGGAAACATAAAGAATATACTATTTCCAAAATCCTTCCCACATTAGGATTTCCAAATGTATCTCCCGTAATGTAAAAGTAATCTTATAAAAAGATGTAGATTAATACACCACTCATAAATTTTCCTACTCCCTCCTACATTAAGAGGATATAAAGTGATGAATAATTTTTTAAAATGACTATCCTGTTTAATTTTATTAAAATAATAAAAAATTAAATTTATATCATCTTGGAGGAAAAATATAAAATTAAATTATTATATAAATTGAAATATTAATGTTTTAATAAAATTTATAGAAGCAATTTCCATTTAATTTTAATTATCCTAAAGAATTTTTTTTAATCTCCATGATGAATTATTTTTCGAATATCATGCACCCACACCTTAGAAAATGCATTATTCAATAGGTTATATTATTAATTTTGAAGTCGATTCTTACAAATTCTAAAATATAAATTTCATTCATTTAGGTTTTTTTAATGTTGTAGCTTTGTATAAATAGATTTAAATAATTTATTTTTAATATGACACAATGAACAATGAATGTACAGGTAAGAGATTATTTTTTATTGAAAATTAATTTCATTATATGTCATAATTTCAGTTATATGTTTTTTTGATTAACATAAACTCAAAATTTCAAAATATTTTATATTTGAAATAGAAAAATTAGAACAATCTTGAAATTAATTATTGTTCTGTATTTTGTATAAGTTTTTCAATTTTATAAGTTATTATTAAATATAAATAAATTTAAAATCACTTAAGATTTATCATTCCCAACATCTTAATATAATATTAAAATATATAGAAATATATAGGTTTATTGAAAATGATGGAAATATTTTTATTTATTTTGATACAGTTTACAATAATTGCTATTTAATTTGGCTTGACCCCCCAAAAATGTGCCTTACATTTATTTATATATATCCTAATTGATTTTAGGATTTTATAGATAAAAATTCACATTAAATTTATTATAATGAACTAGAGTTTGAATTAAATTAAAATTCAATTATTTGAGTGTTTAATGCATCCACTACACTTGAGCAAAACAACTTCTAGGTTCCACATATTGAGCTTCAACAAGAAGGAGTGAAAGTGAGTTTTTCATCATAATATAATATGAAACTAAATCATTCTCTTGAAAATGTAATTTTATTGAAGTACTCTTCCTATGAAACCTATAAACACTAAATCCAATATCTCACTAACATTTGAATGTAATATAAATAATAGGATAATAATAAACACAATCATATAATGAACCATTTAAGTAATTTAAAACCTAAATTCTCTACATTAAAATATGATTCCATTAGATTGTTTATAAATATAACACACAAGAATAATGGAAACATAATATATGTTTGAGTAGATATTAAATACTATAAGTTTCATTTCATATAGCAATAATTGTTTTTGATCAATTTTTTTTCTTGATTAATTACAACCATGATTTATTGGGATACCTTCTAGTGTATTAATATAATATAAATTTTAAAAACCAAATGTTATACTAAATCTCTAAAATATTTATGTTGATGTAAAATGTTTCTTT
The DNA here is from genome assembly GCA_963277665.1 of Viscum album. Taxonomy (NCBI): domain Eukaryota; kingdom Viridiplantae; phylum Streptophyta; class Magnoliopsida; order Santalales; family Viscaceae; genus Viscum; species Viscum album. Next base: position 1,020,846,154 of record OY728119.1, on the reverse strand, counting down.
TTTGATTTTGAGAAATTTAAAAACTATGAAAAATGATTAGATAACCCATAATTGTAAATTTAACCATCCCCTTTATTAGTTTTAAATATTTAATAGTAGGGTATATTCATGATAAGATAAAATTAATTTCATCAATATAAATTTGATAAATTAAATTATTTTTAAAAACATGAAGTATAAAATGATTTGCTTTAATATTTCCCTCAAAAAACATATATTGAAATATAAATTCAATGAGTTTATCATACTAGGTTCATAAAATTTTTTTATGGACATGAAGATATTTGGTTTTTTATGTACATGTTTTAAAATTTTTATTTTTTCCAAACCCATTAGGCTATTCAACATTAACACAATATTTAACATAAAAATTTCCAAAATTAATTTTCACGTCAATAAGAAATAATTAAAATTCATATTTATTTTGGTGAGTAGTAAAACATAAATAATCTTGAGCATATATATTGATTCTTCTAATAATAAATGCATTATTAATGATTATAACCAATAGTATAAATTAATTCATTATATATGAAAATTATCTAATTTTCAACAAATTTGTATCAAAAAACACAATTTTCCTAAATCCCCAGATGTTCAATAGTTCATTCAACCAAATTCTAATATTCATCCCTTTTATATTTATTAATCTATTAATGAATAAAAATTTTCTAAAATTCATCATATAAGGAATTATCTTCTACTTTAGGTCAAATTGTTATAGTAATTCTTATTACTCACATTCATTTCTCCAAGAATTATATTCATTGATAGGTCGAGTCACATTTATAGTTATATAATCAATGAGATGAACCATTTTAACGTTTTGGTTCATATGTAAAAAAGTTAAATTTTTACTACCCTCATGGTTGAAGATATTTTGTTGATTTAGTTTCTAGATATTCATAATCCATTAAACAAACATCTATGGGACTAACTATTGAGATTTTTGTTTTAATATTTTTTATATTACTATTAAAAGTTTTTAAATCCTGATATGAAGGATTAAATTTCATCTATTTTGAAAAATTAATCACTGTGATTTCATAAAAATTTACAAAAAATATTTACTTAATGATATTATTTATTAAACTAAAAAGCCTATATACCAAACTAGTTCTAGGATAACCAAGGAAAAATCATTCATCAATATTATAATCACATTGATAAAGATTATGTGTAGTATTTAAAATGAATTTTTTATAAAAAAAGAACAAAGTATTTACTATTTTAGTTTTCGTCAATTCTATAACAAATAATTTTTTTAATTAAATTATGGATGAAGTAAAAAATAAATTTATATTATTTTAATAAGTACATACAGACATAGTCAAAAAATATCATTAATCAAAGATCTCACCCAATAATTTTTTTCATTTCTTATTTAATTTTTTATTCTTTATTAAACTATAATTTTTTAAGGTTTTCTTTATGCTATAAAAAATGAGTAATAATATTGCATAACATAAAAAAATTAAAAATCATAATTATAATACAGAACACCATGATGTTTCTAAAAAAAATAAATAGTATATTTTTCACATTTTTATTAGATGTGAAAACAGTCTTGAAAGAAATTAATGCTTCAGAATTCTTATTAATAATGTAATTCTAGTTAAATATATTGTAATCACCAACAAGTAAAGACATATAGTGTTTTGCAATAATTATTTAGGTTTTTAGGAAAAAATAAATCTTTTTTTAACTAGCCATAGATATAAATTTGTTTAGAAATCACATATAAGTTTAAAACTAGCCATGTGTGACAAAAAATATATAGAATTATTATATGTTTTACTCAAGTTGACATTAATTTTTATAGATCCACTGTAACAAATATTGTATTATTTTTAGCTATCGTTTTTTACAGTGACATAAAATTCTATTCCAAATAATATAAAAAATTTTAATAACACTTAATCATGGTAAATTACAGTTCCTAAAATCTTTTACATCATGTTTGAATGAATTTTTTACTACTAAAAGATTAAAAGAATATACCTCTTCGACAATAAATAGTAAAAATAAAATTACATTGGTGTTAATATATCATAAATATATGACATAAAAAGAAAATATTGTATTAAAATAAAATACTATGATCATTTTATTTACATAATTTTAAATAAGTATGATAAAAAATAAGTAATAAAACCCATTTACTTTTAACTAATGGACATTTTACCATTATATAAATGATGTCTTAATACATAAAAAAGATTTTTTATGTCTTGTACTTTTCACAAATAAGATAATACTCCAGATACACAATATTTTTTAATTTTCTTCATATCATGAAGGAATAGATACCCAAGAAAGGGGTGAGTTCATATGCTTTGTAATTTTAAACATAAGTGATAATAATAAAAGATAATATGTTTGATAATATTAGCATATGTGTACAACAATAATACATAATAAAGTGTTACCCAAAAAAATATATATAAAATCATTGAATAAGTTAGGGTATAACAAAATAAAATCTCATGAAATTACCATATATAAATGAAGTACAATTATAATAACATAATGTAGATGTAAAAATAATAATATTAAATCATTGGAGCATTTTATAAAATTTGGTAATATAATAGGAATAATTCATAAACATGTAATGTTACATGGAGCTAAAATAAAATCAACGTATAATAATGAATCAATCATAAGAATAATATACCCTTTGATAAAAATCATTATGACACTACCCTGGTGAACAAAATAATTATTATTAAACATTAAAATGTTACAAAACTCATTATGCCCACTCATTTTTTTAAAAACTCATTACTTCCATGAATTTAAATGTTACCACACTCATTTTTCCAATTGTTTGGATATTAATTTCATTATCTCCACACATTAAAATGTTTAATACTCATTATGGACACTCCATTGTGAAGAAAATAATTAAATCAGTTCCATAATATATCTAGAGATATATAACATAGCCAATTTATTAGATCGAAATATACAACCCCACCAGTTATCATTTATATATATATATGTTCTATATAAAATCAACCATAATCATATAATATAAAACCAATTGAATAAAATGTGTTTCAAATATCATTAAAGATTAATCATATATGGTAAATATTCATAATTCCAATAGTAAACATGTCAATCCTCTAGAATATAAATGGGTATCCAATGATAGAAAACAATATTCAACGCAGATACCATTTAATGAAGTGTATGGTATTTTCATTATATTGATAAAGGCTTTACTTTTTTGTCTCTGATTTTCAAAATCAATCAATGTATGGATTATATGAGAATAATATCAAGTTAATTTAATTAAAAAAATATATTTACTACCTAAAGGAATTATATAAACATTTATTCTTATTCATAGTGGATTTGATGCAATGAAAAAGGAAGCGATGGATCCCTATTATAATACAAATTAACATTTCATAATCCATCTAGTTAAAAAATAGTTGTTGGTATCATTTGAAAAACAACAATGATCATGAAAAAATATTTAAGAAGATCTAGATGTATTTGAAAAAAACTTTTTTGGACCATGAGAAAAATCAATTTGGAAACATGTAATATTCTTAACCTGTAAATTTTTCTAGAAGATATATTTTTTATAAAATATATAGAATTTTATTTTCCTTTAGAAACAAATAATATAAAGGTAAATTTTTTTGAAAAAATGATAAATTCCTGAAAATATGTGTTAATATAAAAACCGTTAAAAATATATTCACCTCAGACAACGATGAAAACAACCCATATAAAAAACATTAAAATTTTCTTTATTACTTTTTAATGAAAATATATTATGTAGAGAAAGATATTAATCAATTATTAAGTCCTATATATGGAAAGTCAAAAAAGAATCTAATGAATATAGAGAAGTAATAGGGATGTTCTAGAATGAAAAGAAGATACATAGTTTGTTTTAATTAGAAAAAATACTTCTGGTAATATATGAGTCAAGGTAAAATGAAATATTGTGTAGAAATATAATATAATCACCCATACATTCCATATATAAATATTAAATGTTATTGAAAAAATATTCATTAAATAAAAATATGTTACATGGTAGAATCTTAATGGTTTTGTGTCTTCATAATTTTGGATAGATAAGTAACTAGTTCATTAAATATCTCTTTAATCCTCCACTTAGTTCTCCAAAACTAGCACCCCTCTGAAGAACATCATACATAAAATAATTATTTATATCCTGGGGAAAGTAAAACATAATTATAGGTGACATCAGATGCACAATAAGGGTAAAAAAGAGAGATATCAATGATCATATATACATAACATTATCATGATAGGTATGATAACATGTGATACCCCATTAAAAATCATATCCAACAATCATTTGATCATAAATATGAGTGATTAAATAATTCATCATATTTTATAGGACTTTCATCATAAATGGGTCAAGGAATATCATCCAGGAAAAAATATAATTGGCCTAATATCTTGTCATGAAAATGTATAATAAATAATGGAATAATCACAATCATAAAAATATTAGGTGAATGATACCTACCAAGACATTCAAAAACTTTATCCTCTAAATAGATGTAAGTTTACTTGCATTGGGTATGTGATAATATCTAGTGTAAGAACATTAATCCATGCAAAAACCACCCATAGACCATCTTTTGGACTTGGAATTACCTCTCGTATAACCTCTGAGATCTTAGATCATTAATCATAAACCACATAATTAGAGTAATATATAATTCCTTCCAACCCATCATATAATCATATTTATGTTTAAACATATTCCATAAGATCATAAAAATATTCAACATAACATTACACAATTATGGGAAAATTTGTTTCATAGATATTTCATCATCATAGACATAAACCATCTAGACAAATAATAATGATGATATCATTCGATCATATCCCTAGTAAAGCATAATTAACATCAAATTATTCCATCTTAATTGAAAATAACATTAAAATATCATTTGGAAAATTTCTCGAAAAAAATCCCTTTTCATTTTGATGTCATGACTTTAGAATAGAAAATTTTAAAAAACTTAATTTGAAAAAATTATTTGAATAAAATATTTAATATTATAAAGAAACCATAATAACATTGAGTAGCCAAGATGATGGGGGATTTTTTTCCCTTTTGTGTGAATTAAATCAAAGATTCATTTCTTATTTTCAATAAAATGTCAAAAGAACCCCATTCAGAAAATGACTGAAAAATTCCATTTACTTTTTTTGTAAAAATTAATTCATGTGAAAAAATTAATTTAAATATTTATAATATAAAATTCAAAAAATGTGGAAATCAAATTTAAAAAACATGGACATATAAGAAAAAATATTTTCAACTGACGAAAGAGACAAAGTAATTTTTTATTTATTATCCAAATTATTATCTTTTCAGTAATTAATGTGAGTAAAATGAATAGAAAACCTGAATTATAAACAAATTACCAATGAATAACTAAATTCATTTGTATACTGAGATGTAGTTCTATGAATTGGATCATCAAAAACATAATCCTAAACAATCAGGATAAACAATACGATTGTAACATATATGCCTTACCACTTTGGTTAATTTTGAATTAAAACCTCATAAATTAAAAAAAAATTAGTAGGACAATTATATGAATATAATTGTTATTATAGTAATAATAATATACATTAATTAATAGTATATACACCAAAAAAATAAAAATTTTCCTGAATATGTATTGTGTCTCATAGAAATAAAAGTGAGACAATAAACCATTACATGAATTTGAACATTAACGAATAAAGTAAAACATCATTTATAATAAAAATAAATTTATTATAATTTTTAATGTATTAATTTACACACTTTTAATATAATATATGATCCACTTATATCTTTTCAATAACTATTTATTAAAAATTCGTTAATAAAATTGTTGTTTTCATGTCTCAACAATTTTGTTTTTAAGGAGATTTATATTTGGTAGTTCGGGTCCTTGCACATCGACCATATTCCAATCATATCTATAATATTAAACATTATATAAATATCACATATATTCATTATATATATATATATATGTTTATATTCATCTATAGAAGTATATGATAAGAAATGCATTACACTATTTTTGGGGACAATATGTTATATGTACACATGGAAACTATTTTTAATTTTTGATGAATTGAATGTAAGCGTGTTAAACAATACATTAAACTTATAGAATCATTATTATGTCAAATATATCATATATATTCATTAAATTTAAACATATTACCATCCATGTAAATCATAAAGGAAAAAGGATTCACTTCACATTATGGATGAGGCAAAACACAAGTTTGCATGAGATATATTATCATCTTCCAATGGATAATAAGATGCAAAGATATATATTAAATTATAATTTATAATAGTAATAATGTAGAGACCCTATAGTTTTCCGTTCAATACATTGAAATATTTCTATATATATATTCAAATCCAATTGATATGATGATATTCAATTCTGATCCCGGTGTGACTATAATTAATTGTATAAAACTTCTAAAATTATTTATATTTTACATGAAATATTTCGAAAATAAAATTGGATAAAATATTAAATAAATAATAGGTATAAAATATAAGGTAATGGTTGAATATGGAATCTTATATTTTCCTTATGAATGCCCTAAAATAGGTTGGTGTGAAGCGTTTGGATAAAATCATCTGTAGGCGTATGTGGTTAGTTAAATAAATATTTACATTTATTTTTCTTAATTTAGTTAACCTAATCATATTTCCCATTAAAAGTGTCATTTTTTGGTTTATTGGGTTATCTTTATAACCTGGTGATAGTTGTGGGGAGAATTCTTCATCCGCTTTTGTTGAATAAGAATCAGACGAGGATGAGAAAATATATCAATGATGATTGAGATGCTGCAAATGCAATTATTCCTCATCATTGTTGAAGATCATGTTATTAATCAAAAAATGTTCCAAAATCAATTAATAATCATCTATTTATAGTTTATACCCTAATTTTTAAACTATTGACCATGATTATTTTCTTATATTTGATCTGTGTCAATTGTGAACATTTTCATGATCTCGAGTACCGACCATAAATTTTTTATTCAATTTTTATATGTTACTCCATTCTTTTTATTCCAAATAACCCAAATTTGTATTTTTTTGTCTAGGACTCTTCATTGATTATTTTTCACATTTTTATACGATGATTTTACCCATCCCTTCATTACATTATTTTTGGATTGTCCTATAAGGTATTGGTTCAGAATTGCTGGGTGGAACCAAGAACGATTAGATATGTAGATTGATTGGATAAACTGTAGTGGACAATGGAATGATGAATCAAGGGTATATTTTGAGAATTTTAAGATATGAATAATTGAACTGGGTACTAGATTAAGGGTTTAGTAATGAGAGATGAAAGATGATGTGATAATGTGGGGCAGAACAAGATATCATTATATAGATCTATGGAAATCTATTTTCACAAGATGAAATGTCCATAAACAATGATAATAGGTTCCTTTTTTATTAATAAAACATGGAGGTTAGAAAAAAATCATTTAATGTTTGATCTAGAACAAAAAATTTGTTATTTAAATAATATAAATTCCCAGTAACACACTTTCTACTTCGACAAAAAGATTCCACATAGTTCCCATTGACTATTGGGCTAGGGTTTTGAGAATGTTAATTATGACATGCCTTGTGGCTAAGGCAAAGGCAGTGTATCCCTCTCTGGGTAGACAAGCATTATGGAAGAGCACATGGGTAGGACCCCATGTGGGAGGAAATGACCAGGAATGCACCGTGTAATAATGTACATAGACACAACCAATGACATTGGAATAACCCCATGTAGAGGAAACATCATGTACTAATGTACATAGACACACACATACTTACAAAAAAATGATTAGAGGAATAGGGATGATCCTGGGTGGTAGTGGAATGATGTTAAGTAAAACTATATAATTTTTAGTCATATACAGTTAGTGATCCATGTACAAGTTGGCACACTCCCATGTATTAGTGCATAACCACATGACCCGAGGGTCCCCTTATGCATCGTTTACCCCATTCTCCTTTTTCAGGATCCCTAAAAATCTTGTATCTCATTTGATTGGACTCGTATCTTGTCTCATGAGTAGACTATCCTTAGTGTGTTTTCACATATAATGGGTTTTTATTCTTCAATATGTATTTTTTACTTATGATGTTAGATGTTTTGAGTGTGACTCTTCTTTAGGTGATGCTTGATAATGATGGTGAATGGGAATGATCACCAGGGGCTTCTAGAGTGTCACCCTTCTACTGGGATAAAGAATAGGTCCTCTAAATATCAATTGAATGGAACTATCTTTCAATAATGGGAAAGATTCATCTATCTAATCTAATAGTGTAACCCTCTTACTAATAAATAATGGGTCCCCAATTTACTATTAGAGTTTCACCCAACAACAATGTCGTACATGGGTCATACATCTCCAATCTGAGTGGTACGATCCAGTTGAATTAAGGTATGGGTCATAGAAAACATTAGTAGAACCCTCTAGGTAGGATGAACAAGGTTACTATACCAATAAATTGTGGGTAACCCTATTGTGGAGTAAGGGTATGGGTCTTTAACCATTATAGTGGAACCCTCATGTATGTAAAGGCATGGGTCCTCTATCAACCTACCGATTGACACCCTCAAGGTGATTCATGGTTTGGGTCCCCTAAATACTGAGTGTAACCCACCTATTTCACCTATTAATGGGTCATCTACTAAGATATTTATTCATTCAACTATGTGGCATAGTTTAAAGGTGTTTCATGACTTGGATGCCTTTTCAGACAAATGTACGAAATGCAAGACAACATTGGTGGACTCACGAAACTTTTGGAACCCATTCATGGGATGGGCTAGGATATGGAGATCTAATTCTATCTAATTATAGTTTATTTTCATTTACTATATATATATATATATGAATCTATGTTTTGGTATTTTTTTAATCTCTTTTTTGGGATTGAACGGTCTATCTACACCAATCGTGTCTCTTACTACTACTGCATCATCTTTCTAGGAGTCATACTTGGTATGTATATACTCACCCCTGGATGGGATTGTCCTGAATGTTTCATGACATATAAAAATAATGGATTGTTTCATGGGGAATATAAAATATCATAGGGATACATGGGGTATTAGATCACATATTGTAGTCTAATCATGAATATCAGGAGTTGTAATCTCTCAGAATTTTACTTTACATTTTTTTAGGATGGGATTTATTTTTGGTTGGACATGTATTTCCCCCTTTAATTTAACAATTACACTAATTTTATCATTGTACTCCTATAAATTTCACATTCTGGGTTATTATAGTAGATGTTTCATATTTTTCAATTATTCCTCTACACTTTTTTATTTAGATGATTGGGTTTGTACATATAGGTACATTAGGAAAATAACTCTAATTTTTGATATTTATTTTTGTTCTTGTTTTTTGTCCCCTATCGCAGAGGGGTGGTCAAGGGGTAGTAGTGTATCATGCCCCATTCAATCAAGTAATGTCATATTAGTATCAAATATTTTCTTGATCCTCTGTAAAATGATTGGAGTTGTTCCCTTATGAGGATTTGGATGTAATTTAGGGAAAATGTGCCAATGTTCTTTCAGTTCGACTTTAACACTAAGAAATCCGAGTGGGGGAGACCTATATATTAATCAACTAGGACATTGTATACATACTTTCTAAATATACATACTGGGATATTAATTTTAGGGATTGATGGTACAAGGATCATTTATGATTTAGAATTTTTCTGTCTTTCATGGGTTACCTCCCAATTATATATATATGATCATATGACTTTGGTATTAATTAATTAAAATTTTAGGATGACTCTATTAAAAAAAGAATATAAGCTATTTATTATGTATTGTGAAAATGATCCCATGATTGATGAGGCCTTAGTTAATGATCTATATGATGAGATTCTTCCTCTTGGTGGATAGGTACATTCATCCCCACTTTTTGAGCATTAGATTATACCAATAGAGTAGTCTTATGATGCACCCAGTATTAGAGTACTCCATGAGTTCTAGGGCAATAGAATGTTTGGGTTCCATGATTATCAGAATCCCTAGGTAATATAGGATTTTCTAGAGTTGGTGGACTGAGTGTTTACTCTTAAAAAGGCATTGATCGATCAGGTCATTTGCACTGGTAGCCAGGAATGTCCATGGAGCTTATTGGTTATGGTGTATTATTTTTTACATATATGTATGATGAGTTGACACTCTCATGTAATGTCTTCTAAAAACTAATTTTGGATCTTTACTACCCATCCTACTTGCACTTAGTTTGAATTCATTTCCTCTGTAGATTTAACAGGTAGGGATGATAGAGGCAAATTACATTGTAAATATCATAGAACTTATATGGTACTATCTTGATATGATCTGATATGTCTAGTTTCGAGCTCAAAATTTTGATTAAGGTCTCCAAAAGAGAAATTCATTCCAGAGTGGTGACCTTGTGCATTCCCTCCTTTGTCAGGGAGTTGGAGAATGTTCTGATGATAGAGATCTTCCTTTCAGATGGATTCAATGTTATTGGATATAGTAGTGGATGTCATAGGTTTGAGTCATCTTCACCAGTGATTTTATGCCAATTTATAGGATATTATCTCAAGAGATCTTCCTAGGATCACGCTGAAGTACATGTTCAGGGGTAGCATAAGGGACTAGGGAATCAAGGATAGGGGTGGTGCTATGGTACTGATTTTCTAGGACACATGTCACTTGAAATCCAAACAATACATTCTTTGGAGCATACTTAGATGAGAGATATACCTCCATGAAAGAGGAAACACTATGATTAGAGATTATGTGTGAATAGGATGGCCCCCATGGTGGTAGTTATTGAAAAGGGGAATATGTAACTCCAATAGGTGGACTTGTAAGTTTTGTACTATTCTATATGATACATTAAACACTGCCACCCATTATCCCATGTTGGGATCTTGTTTTTGGTGATCAGTTCCATAAACAACTGCAGGCTAAGAAGGGATATGACCTTGCAGAACAAAAGATAATCATAGGTTTGACATGTGCTAATTATACTATTGATTTAGTATTATTATAAATATGTTAAATTTATACAATTATATCATTACCCCTAGTGAAATATATGTATCTTCTAGAGGAGGCATTATCCCAACAATTCTATCTTAATGTTCATATGGGGAATTCCTCTTCTATATAATTTATCTATCATAAGTTAGAGATATCATTTTTTGAAAAGTGGTGATCATGGGATATTTTATTCATTATGATAGAACCCTATGATTTCATATTGTATATTTATTACTTATCCAAATTTTAATTCCAAATTTTCTATCATCATATAATACATATATGAAATCACACAGATTGAAATATATTCTCCTTTGTGGGTGAGAGGGTTTGTAAGGTTGGATGTGTGTATTTTTGGAGATGGATGCTACATACCATTACCCATCATTTGGAGAGTGTAGCGATTATCACCAAAGGACCATTAAGAAACTATATTCCTTTATTATTGGATTATTTTAGTTATTTCTTCACATAAGATATTATAATACTACCTTTGAGTTCGGATATGGAGTTTTTTGTCGACTTCCCTCTGGAGAATACATTGAAATCTAGAACAGAAAATTTGATGGCCCCAAACAATCTTCAGGAGTATCAGTCATAGCTATAGAAATATATAGAGAATTGTTTTATTAGACCATGTGTGTCCCCTAGGGAAACTCTAATGTTATATGTGGAAAATTCAAATAGGAGATTGAATCATTATGTGGATTATTATTTTATTGAATTATTAAATGATTAAAAAATTGTTAAATGTTACGAGGGTTGATGATCTCTTTGACCAGTTTGGATGTGTGAGTTGTTTCTTGAAGATCAATCATAGGTCTGGCTATAACCAAATGAGTGTTCACAAGGACCATATTCTAAAGCATGCCTCATGATTTCACTATAGACACTATGAGTTTTTTGTTATTCCCTTTTTTGAGACTAATTATATTTTGTGTTTATTTATTTCTTGAACTGTATCATCACGCTATAAATTCAATATTTCATTGTTTTCTTTATTGACTACACAGTCATATATTCCACATTAGATGAGGAGCATGAAGAGTACATGGGGATGGTCCAAGATTTTTTTCTTGAGCACTTGAATTATGGTTTTCCCTCAGAGTATGGGTTCTTGATTCTATAGGTTATCTTTATGAGGATATAATTTATGACCATGGTTTGGCAATGTAACTATAAAATATTTTTTTAGTGATTTCTTGGGATCCTCCCAAGATCACATCATAGGTTCTTACTTTTCTTGGGTTGGTGGCGTACTGACAGAGGTTTGTGGAAACATTCTCCACGATTCCAACCCCTTTGACCACCATGAAATGGAAAGGGAAACATTTTACCTGGACAGAGTAGTTATATTGTTCCATTGAAGTGTTGATGTTGAGGATAATGAATGCTCATGCATTGAGACCGAGAGAGTAGGTATTGGAGTACATAATACATTGGAATTCCTCAAGAGATAGGCTCAACTATAGTTTGGTATAGAGGTTGTAAGTTAACATACCTTGGTTGAAGAAGTGTGACTCCATGACTAAAACTACATAACTCATGACCTAGTGATGGAATCAGTAGTATTATCCATAAGGATGTGGAGTCATTATCTCTTAATATAGCACTTTTTGGTCTACTCATACCATCGGAGTCTTATGTATATCACCACATAGAGATAATTCAACTGAGATAGGAGTAGTGATTGGAGTTTATATAGGGAAATGGCTTCAAGATAGTCTATACTATTGGAAAATGAAATATGGTGGAATATACCCTTCCAAGGAAGTATTGGGACTGATTGGTACATAAGGTGTCTAAAATGTTTTCTTCACTACTGTAAACCCTAGTTGAGTTGGAGGCTGAAACTTCTCTTCAGTCGATGGTATGGAATCAAAGACTCCATAAGTGTATGATAGAGTGCTAGTTTTGATACATTAACCGTGAGGACATTAATGACTAGATATAGTTAGTAGATTCACCAGATAGATTTAATGAAGGATGGAATCACATCCTAATTTTCCTAGGGAAGATGGTGGTAACATTCTTGATGTGGGAGGAGGTTATGAGAGAGTTATACACATATCCTTTGGATGTACATCCCAATGTAGTGAAGATCTACAGAAAAATCAGAAGTTGTTTTATTGGGCCAACATGAGATGAAGCATTGCTAACTTCAATTTTTGATTCCTCAGCTATTAGTAGGTGAGGGCTGAGCACCAAGTTCTGGAAGTTTTGTTTCAGTCACTTGTAATACAAGAGTTTAAATGGTTTATAATATCTTTTTACATGATGATAGATTGTTAATAAATATATTGAGTCCATGAATCAATTTTTTTTATGGTTGAACTACTAAAGAAGTCTAAACAATTCGTTTCTGTTATCAATAAAAGATTAGTGGAGATGTTGAGGAAGATGTTGGTATTGGTGATTATTCAACATAATCGGGTTCCCTCAACAATTATTCATGACCTTGACTTAGGGATCACAATATAATTTTGGAGAGTAATATGGGGTGCATTTAGGTTTTGGATGTGGATGAGTACAACATCTCAACACTAAATATATGGGATGACTAAGTATACTATTCATGTGTTGGAGGATATATTGATGGATTGCATGTTAGACAATGGTCAGAGTTGGGAGGACCACATTCCATTTGAATAGTTTTCATAATTTAATGGCAAACCCTCTTATAATATAACGGAACCTTTCATGTCACTATTCAGGAATCCCTTTGGGCCACCATTGTACTAGAATGAGATCAGAAAGACATCTATAGTTGGTATAGAGATGGTGTAGGTCAGGATGGAGATGGTCCATGTAATCAATGATTGAACGTGGATATCTTTGAAAAGGATGAAATCCTAATAAGGCTGATGTTTTAGGCCCTTGGTCATATATTATAGAGACTATTTTTTATAAAGAGTCTCCCCTTGATAATGATTATTTATATTAATCCATGGAGGAAGGATATCGTTGAAGTTGATTGGGATGTTTAAGATCATATAGAGCGTTGGTGATTTTTGTTACCACCTTACAATACCCCTATAGCTATAGTGGGTGAATGACGTCATCCATGAGTAATAACTGAGGAGATATGTGCAGGACGCCACACACATTATTAACCACGAAAAATAAGAAATTTAGGATGGTTACACATTTGAGGATCACCTGGTGGAGATTAAGGATCAATATGAGAGAAACTAGAGTCAATGGACTATCCCCAAAGTTTTTGATTTGTGGTTTCTTGAGTGTAAGAATGATATCTCTTTACTTCGTTAAATCCAGATCGGAATGAAATATTGAAGGTGGATGATGTAGAGGAAGTTTTTTTTCTTTTAATATTTTAAAATATATTTAGACCTATTCTCATAACTACTTGTTGATATGGAATGTGATTCTAAGTCCTAGTGTGCTCGAAATTAATTTTATAAAAATAGTAAATATATTTTATATTACATGTGCATTTTTTCATAATGAAAATTTTATAACAGAAAATAAATCATTGATAAAATATCTAACACTGTGGTAAAATCTAGAACATGAGATTTACTTTAGGAATGACAAAAAATAGGTCAACATGGGGCATTTAGATAAAAGTGGCCACCGGATGGTGTGTTTAGTTAAATAAATAAATAAATTTAATTACATATTATAATTAAATCAAATTTATTTCCCTTTAAATATAACCTTGTTAAGGTTTAATAGGTTTAGATGTATAAACCTAAGGCTTTTTTGAGGTGTGTTCTTCCACATCTATTGATGAATCAGAATCAGATGATTAAAATAATCTAAATCATGATTGATCCAGATGCAACAAATGTGAAGATACCCCTTCTTCATTGTTGATCGTATTATTCATATATGAACAATCTAGTATCTTGTAAGACTCATAAATATATATGTTTTAGACCTATTGATTAAAATTTAGAGTTATCATCATATTACTTTTAATCCAATTAAATTTTCAACCTTTACTTGCACTTGAGTACCGACATTAAATGGTTTATTTAATTTGTTTCTATTGTCCTATGATTTCTCACTAAAATTGACCCAATTAGTATTCGTTGTCTAAGAACACTTGGCCAATGATTTCTGGGCGTTTGTTTTTTATGAATTTCCACATACATTTCTCATGTTCTTCGATAATTGGCATATGGGGTATTGGTTTAACACTTTTGGGTTGTAATGAGATAGATTGGACTCCCTAATTAATAGTGGATTCGTGTATAGTGAATGGAATGATGAATCGTGGATAAATTCATATGATTTTTAGAATATGAGTGATTCCATAGGTAAATAGATTACGGAAGAGGAAATGAGATATGAATGATGGTGCATAGGTGTGATATAGAACATATAGGCGTCATACAAATCAACAAAAATCCATTTTCTAAAAATAATAGGGGCAAAAATGACAATATGATGTAGTTTCCTTGGATTTTTAAATCTTTTAGGTGAGATCCAAATCATTGGAGTATATATATAATTTTGTGGAAGATCTAGAAATTATATGAAAAACCGGACTACATACCTTGTAGTTCGAAGAACATAGACATAATAGTGTCCCTTTTTATGTAGTTATATGGAGTTTATAATGTTATGTATGAACCATCATGTGTATGGGACAAATTACAAGTATCCCTCCCTAGGTTCACATTCTCTTTGGAAAAGAACATGGAAAAAACCCTTGTGGGAGGCCAATACTAGGAACACACGTTGTACCAATGTACATGAACATGACCATGGACAATGATGGAAGCCCATGTGGAAGTAATCACAATGTACCAAAGTACACACACCTGTGAAAACATACACGAACATGACGAGAGGAATGTGTAGGATGTCAAGTGGCACAATATTGTCATGTAGTCGATATATACTCAATGTACTATTGTACGGATAGTGACACATGGACTATTTGGGACACAACTAGGTAGTAGTCAGCACCATACGACAAGTGGGTCCACATACACACCATGTTACCCCTTAGTATTTTTAAGAACACACGCCCTCTTGTATTAGTATCATTTAGACAGCATTCATAGATCATTAGTAGCCAATCCTGAGTGTTTTTTCATATAGACTGAAATAGTATCATCCAAAGTAGCTTTTGAGATATGATGTGATATTTTCCAAGTGTTATGCTTCTTTATGAAATACTTGATTATGATATTGATTAGGAATGATCACTTGAGTATTCTATAATTTCACCCTCTTATTGGGATTGGGTATGCATCCTCTACCTATATATCAAGTGGTACCCTCAACATAGGTAGTTCATGAGTCCTCTATATACTCTATGATTCGTACACCATTACTAGGATATGAATGGGTCCTCAATTATGTATTTTAGTGGAACCTTCAATCATGGAAGGGAATGGATCCCCAATTTTTTATTAGAGTGGTACCCTCATATAGTATTAGGGAATGATTCAAACTATAAGAGTTGAAACCTTCAATAGTGGCTCGATTTGGTCCTTTGCTGATTACATTGAGTGGTACCCTCCTATGGAGTCAGGGCATGGGTCTTTAGCCATCGGAGTAACACCCTCTTATGGGGAAGTGAATGTGACCTATATAGACATAATGTGGGAAATCATCCTTCTACTATAGGGTATGGTTCCTATAAATATTTATTGGAACCCTCATGCAGTAATAGGGAATGGGTCCTCTACCTAGATCTTGTGCCCATAGACTATGCTAAATAGTGGTGAGGTGTGGCTTGAATTGGATATATCTTCATACAAATGAATGAGATACATGGAAACATTGATGGATTCTTGGAACTATGGGCTGGGCTATAAGTTGGAGATCCACTTCTCTCTCATTTGGGTATTTTTGTTTAGTCATATATATATATATATATATATATATATATATATTCTTGTTTTTGGATTATTACACTTTTTTTTGGGTTGATCATTCAATTTTACCCTATAACATCTCTTACTCCCCACATTATTATTCGGCATATCCTTTTGGGTATGTATATACTCACCCTTGTATGAAATTTTCCCATACATGTCGTGTCTTATGAAGATGATAGATAGATTGTGTAATAACCCTATTTTTTATAAATGGGAATTACTTATAAATATTTCATATAATAACATGAAACCACAATATAATGAACTACTAATTTATATGTGACCTATAAACATAAGTTTGTCCCTTTTGTGTTTGGAATTTTTAAAATCTTACATATACAGTTGCGATCATTATGTTATTTGGAGTCAGATAAGAAAAACATAATTTTTTGTGAATAGTAACCTACTCTTATGAATAGTAAAATGACCTTATGAATAGTAATATACCCTAATAAATATTAACCTTACCTATGATATTATAAAAATAATATTCACATTAAAATATGTTGTACCTATGATTTAGAAAAAGTAAAAAATGTTTTAAAAATAATTTTTAAAAAATAAATTATGATTCTTATTAAATGTTAAATTGTTAAAATTTAGAAATTTTTTTTTAAAAAATGGGGTTCATTTTTGGTTTCTACATGTCAAAAAATAGTTCAGGTTAATTTTTGGTATTTTTTTGAAATACATGATTTTTCGTGAATAGTAAATACATTAATTTACCGTATAAATACATTAAAATTTAAACATGCTATTCATGACATCACATGTGATGTAAGAACTCAAATATTGAACTCAGATTCCCTCATTACTTTTCATGGTCATGGATGACTCACAATTCCTTATCTTGTGTAGAAATAATAAACTAATGAATTTTATTTTAAAAAACCATCTCCCCTCTACTATAAATACCACCCTTGACACACAAATATCCATACACCTCTCAAGACTCAAGCATTGACTCAAGCATTGACTATACTCTGCCAATGAATATTCTCAAGACCATCCCCCATGTCAAAAAGCTTCTAGTATCAACCAAAAATTATTCTTATCTTTTTTAAGTAGGATCTCAATAGGATGATTTAAGATGTAATTCCCCCCCTCTCTATCTTTCTTTTAAATTCATCTAAACTTCAAGTTCATTTATTAATCTCTCCCCACCTCTGTTCATACACATACTATGGATACTACAGTATTATAAATATATTGTATTTCTATGATACAAATGGGATATTATATCATCCAACTTTCTTCTCCTCTTCTTTTTATTTTATTAAAGTGAACACTGTTCGTGAGGTGTTAATTTACCACCTTCAAGAACAACATGTTTTATTCTTCCATTTATACCATCATATATGGTAATGAAATTTTTTAAGGTTTAACCCTTATATTTTATATTTATTATCTCCTATTTAATGTTTTTACCTAACATATGTACATATTACAAAGTGATAAAATAAAACAAGTTCATTGTGATAGAAAAACCGCACAATTTAACCCAAACAATCATCGTTTAATTTTTAAATAATGATTCATCAACATGGAATAAAAAATAATTTATTATAAAAACAATTAAACATATAATATATCATTAATAACATTGTATTATAGTTTTTGATGTTTTCTCATTCTCTGCAAAAACATCCATTTATGATTACATGTGAAACCAGTCAAGAAAACCCATAAAAACAAACATTCCCAAACAATGTTCTTAAACCCTATAACTCATCCAAAGGAACATAAAATAAATTAATGAACCAAAATGAACCATAATTATGTACAAATGGTTTTTTAATATTCTATTAATGAATATAATGTGCTTATACAGGACATTAAAGCAAAGAAAGCGTTCAGATACAAGGTAAGTGTAAATTCTTGAACCCAACATTCATCCTTCAGGATCTCCCTCATTCACTCATGTTTTGATATGTTTACTCCTTTTAATCATATTTTCATTATTTTCATTCCTTTTCTGGGATATAAAATTTTTTCATTGGTGTTTATGTTAAACAATTTGTTTTCCAAAATAACTCTTCATTTAATAAAACACCTTTTTCTTCTCATTCAAGTTTGACGGTTCGTGTAGCAGGTATGTTATTCCCACTTTTATTTTTGTATCCTAATGATTATGAATGTGTTATTATGATTTTAAACCCATTACATTCCATGATTATGATTGATATATGTTCTATGTGGAAAGCATGATAAATAAAATGTTATGTTGTGAAGGGTGCACCCCAAATTATATAGCGCTCCAATGCCTTGGGTAATGTGATGTACCACATGAGTTAAAATGAAATAATGGTTGAACATGATGCTAGATTTGTTCAAAAATATGTGGGGTAGTTAACCACTGATACCTGATTTTTTTATGTGTTATGCATTTCCACATTTCAATTATTCTTTAAAGTGTCCTCTTGCGATTTAATGATGATGTTATGATTATGCTCACCCCATACCATTTTGTTCTTATATAATCTATTACTAGGATTTTAGCTAACCCTTTTTGTTGTATATTCTCAGGTGGCCACATTTACTAAGGAGAGTCAAGTTACAATAAGAATCTATTGAATAAGGAATTAAATAAATTTTTATGTTTTATGTTGTTAATTTTATGTATGGACCTAGTATCCCCAAGACACTAAACCATTGGATCCTCATTGTGTAATAATATTATGTTGTCTATCTTCAAAATTATGTAATATAAATGTGTGAAATGGATGGGTTTCTATAGTTGGTATCAAAGGAATGGTTTAGTTAATTTGGGAATTAGGATTAGTAAACCCTATATAAAACCTATTGCATGAGACTAAGTACAAATATGCACACTATAATATTTAACATAGGGATCCTATATATTATTCTTTTATTATAAATACAACAAATCAACAAATTATTACTAACTTTTTAACTTATGTTTTGTTCTAGAATTCTCTTCTTTAAAAAATGGTGGGAACTAGGATAATCCATGACAACAACTCATGCGATGGCTAATGCAGTGATTTGAAAAATGGAATCCCCAATGATTTGAGATGTGGAGTTCAAAAAATCATGGTGAATCTTACCTAACAATCTTAGGTTATCATAAATAACCAAAACAATGTGGAATGTCCTCCTTCACTAAAGAGGGAGATATTGGGAATCAAAAGTTTTTTGAGGCAACGACCACCGATGATTACTGGGTCTTCTGATCCACTAGTAATAGAGTAGTGGGTAAAATACTTGGAGAAAATCATTTCTATGATTCATTATTTTGAGACAGAGAAGGTGACACTAGCCATTAATTCTCTATATGGATAGGTTGATAAATGGTGGGATTTGAATAAGAACATTAATCCAAGGGTGGAAAGTGATATGATAAAATGGGATGTCTTTAAGACCTTGTTTATTTATATGTATTTCCCACAAACTCTTTTTATGTTGATGGATAGAGAATTCATACATCTCATGAAAATGGAAATAAAATCTCTCATTACATGTGATGTGAATTTCAAAAGGCTAGAAATGTACGCTTCAGGTTTTTTAGTAAAAATGATCACAAAATTGATAGATTCTTTGGTGAATTTAAACCACGCCTTCATAAAGCTCTTGAAATTAGAAACATTGGGAGTTTTTAAGATGTTGTTAGTTGTTCTATAAAAGTGGAGATGGATTTTAGAGAATGGTCCCAAGACTATATTTATATGAAACAAATGATAGAGTTTCAAGCTGGTGGATCTAAGGGAAAAGCTGGGAAGACAAATAAACAATCCACATGAAAAAAATGTTTCATGTTGCACCATGGTAATTGCATCAATGGTATGAGGAAGTGCTATAAGTGTATTAATGAAAGACACCATGCTCAAGAGTGTCAAAAATACCTGAAAATAATGATGAATATTGTGAAAGATTGGAGGTAACTACCGATGTTTCAATGCTACTACTCTAGGGAGCTAGGGAACAATGCAAGCCAGTGCACTAAACACTGTGTTCTTGAGGGTAATTTGGGTCAGTAGCCACTAAATCCAAAGGAACAATGAAAGGATTATTCCATCACTACTATGGAAGTGGAGAACGATAATGAATTCGTACAAGGTACACTTCATATTCATTCATTAATGGAAAAAGTCTTATTTGATTATGGTTCTATGCATACATTTATATCTTGCATGTTTGCTAGAACTATATAATATAATCCCTGAAACATTGAAGTAGAGATATCTGCAAAAACACCAAGTTGTGAAATCATTTAAACCCAAGTGTTTGACTCTTCTTCAAATGGAATATTTTGGAAGACTCTTCTACTGTATATTGTAATACATCCCTTTGTGGAATTCAAAACTATAATGGGAATGGATTGGATATCATTATATAGAGAATGTATCAACTGTCAAAAAAAGGAAATATATTTTCATATTAAGAACCATCTCATCATCATCTTGAAATCCATGTAAGATCTTGAATATCCTTTGTTAAATCTTTTAATGGTGTGGGTGTTAATTCTAAACAAAGAATCATACCTCGAAAAAATGTTTGAGTTAATAGAATGTGCCAACATTATGGAAATGACCATCATGTGGGTATACAATGATGTATTTCTTGAAGATTTACCTGGAATTCCCCCAGATCATGAGATATATTTCTCAATATAACTCATACCCTTAGCTACTCCTATCTCGAAGATTACCTATTGGATGGATACTATAGAACTAGAGGATTTAAAGAAGCAGCAACAATCGCATCTGGTCAAAGGGTGCAAATTCTCTAGTGCATCATCGTGGGGTGCTCGAGTACTCTTTGTGAAGAAGAAGGATGTAACAATGTGGATGTGTATCAATTATCTTTAACACAACAATATAACCATAAATAACAAGTATCCTATTCCAAGGATTGATTACATGTTCGATAAATTAAGTGGAGCACCATACTTATCAAAGGTGGATCTTCATTCTCGATATCATCAGCTAATGGTGAATAATGAATATATTCAAAAGACTGCATTTAGTACAAGGTATGGGAACTATGATTTTTTGGTGATTCCCTTCTGATTAGCTGCTGTAAGTGGCTAATATTCATTGTTAATATATTTATATTTATTTCTCCAAAGTCCATAAACACCATTTTTTGTGGATTATATAAATAGAACTTTATTCTTCATCTTAAATGCAATTCATGTTTAAAATGAAAATTTGGGACCAATCAATCATCTTTTTATGGAGACCATTATATTCATTTTGTAAATTTTATATTTTTGTATATTATTTATCACTTTGTTTGAAATATTTTATCTTGTAGGATTGATTGATCAATCTCAAGATATGATTGATATTGTTAGGTATGAATGCAGAAATTTTGCGGATAAAGCATATTGGGACTAAGGACCATCTAATAGAAGTGGGGCCCATAAATCAAACCCAATAAAGCTAAAATTTTTATGGTAGAAAGAAAAAAATATGGGGATCATTTTATGAAATTATGGGTAGAGATAATTCATATGTTTTCATTGAGATATATATATATATCTGAAATTTACATTTAAATGGTGGGACTGATATGAACGCCCATAAATGCTTCCCACCATTTCATGAATAACATTCAAACGGATGCACCAAATGACCTAAAATTTGGACAGATGATAGAGGACACATGGGTGATTTTATTATCTTCTAAAACCACTGATGATTTGGCCATATTTAATGTCAAATTAGAATGTCCAAAAGCAGGAAGAATCTGGACAGTTTTCTGGGTAAACATCAAAACATCAAATTCCCTTGATTTTCTTACCCGCCTTTTAACTCTCCCAATTAATAGGGATGGAATTTATTATTGTGGGGTGTCTATAAGGTTCCTAATATGCCGATATATGTAAATGGTAGTGAAGGGAATTATCATCTAATTTTTTCTTTGAATCTTAGTTTTTCTTTCATCCATTATATTTCTTTCAATTGTAATTTCCTGCTTTCAATTTGGAATCCCATCAACATGTTTTCCTATATAAGTTATTATTTCACATATATTATTTTAATAAAATTTATTCTTCTTCATCACTTATTCATTTAATTTTCATTACACTATTATACAATTTAATGAATTTGTGAATTTATTTATACCAACACTTGTGAGTTCAATCACACAACGGTGGAGTGTTCGTTCTTTTAATATTTTTCTTCCTCTTCAATTCCCCCATAAGTCTACATCCCGCTTCACATTGTATAATAACATCAATGGAGGTCTAACCAATTAAGGGTTGATCCAAGGGAGTAGCATGGTCGTGGATTGGATATTATTTAATGTAATTAATATTTAAATCTTTTCATTATTTTAGGATTTCCATTTGATGTGTTATATTATTTTTCATCTTCGACAACATTAATGATGACAAATTTTGTTTTATAGTATGATCTATTTACTTTGAGTGATCAGTAATGTGATCCTCAAAGTGAATCGATTATTGTCCTGGGAATTGTGTAGGGATTAAATTGGTGAATGATTTGAGAGAATTATCTCACAGTTTGGACACATCTTCAATTAATGACATGAACTTTTTTAGAAAATAAATTTATCCAATCCACCCCAAGAGAAACCCTATGATAAACCCATCATCAATAATTGTCTTGTTTACATAATTTTTCATGTATTTTATTCAAATTATATCATTAGTTCTCTAATTAAAATCTTCCTCAATCTTGGCCCCTTCATAACCAATCCATCAAAAAATTTGTGTGTCTCAAGGTTTCCTCATTGATATATGTGGATTCGATCCCTACTTGAATTCACATAAGTCTTTAAAATATCAAATAATCCAATAAATTCAAACCAAAGTTTGACACATCATAGCCATATCAAAACCATCAAATCACCTTCTTAGAATGCACATTTCTTAGTCTTCTTCTTAGGTCTCTAAGGATCGATACCCAAGGCAAAATACAATGACAGCTTACACCATAAAAATTGGGTAAATTTGGGTGCAACCAAATTTTTGCGTCATTGCTGAGGACCATGTAAGTTACCTTATAACATAATTTTATTCTCCCCATTTATCTTTTCACATCCCATTTCTCTCCTCTTTCACCCTTTTTAATTTTATATAATTTTTGGCTCCTTAAAATCACTATTCTAAATATTCAAATACATACAATAGAGTATAATCAATTATTTACCTACAAAAAATCAGGATGGAATAAATTAGTAAATCTACATTGGGAATCACTAATAATTTTTAATTACTTTGATCATCCTTTGAATGAATACCAAACACCCAGTAACATGAATACCCCACACTCAGTAACATGAAACATATATGTAATGATGAATGTTTAAAATATAAATTTCCATACCTATCAAGAAATATTTAAAAGATAAATAATGAGGAATTACATGATGAAATAAAATATATCGAACCTAATCCTGAAATAATTCATGAACAATTATGTTAAAAAATGATTAAAATGAATTCTGAAGTTTCGTCACTGAGATTAGAAATTCAAATCATTAAGACTTCTGGGGAACCCATTCCCTCTCATGATGTATTTTTCTCACCACTGATAGAAGAATATTTTTTCCCAAAACCATTCATGAATTTTAAAAAGAACTAACATTTGGAAATGGGATAACTGGAGAAGATCGAGGAATTTTTTATTGGTATTTAAATCTATAGGAAATTAATTTTCTGGATTTACAAAAGAGAAAATTTGTCTTACTAGATTGAGTTTCCGAAATATTTCTCCAATAATTATTTTTTAGAATCAACTTTCATTGAAAAACTGGGAGAGATAACAATACTGAGTCTATACCTACTCCTGACATTCAAATGTGAAATTTTGGGGGAGAATCATATTTTCAAAAGAAATAAATTATTTCAAAAACTTTGGTAGAAGAAACAAATTTGGATTCAAATTTCAATTATTCTATGGGAACATTCAATCAATATAAACTCAAAGTTGTGATCTTACCTTCCCCTCTCAAGAATCCCTACAATTATGATATCCTAGACCATTCAATTATCGTCCATTTTCATCAAGAATCACACAAAGGGGGAATGGCCCTTTAAATCATAGGGAAGAATCCAAATGAAACTCAATTCACCATTAACGAAATTCCTTGGACTTTCACACTCATTGATAAACATGCGATTTCACATGACAGAAATTTAAAACCAATAATCAATATCAATCTTATTGAGGTGGTGAAATATCGGTTCATTAAAATGATGAATTTTGGAATTGGTTAACTTTGGGGGTACAAGTTGAGCTAAAAACGCTAAACAAAAGTGCTGGAAGGGAGGAAACCCATGGTTTTCAAGTTTCCAATCATTGTGAATCATCTTTATTTTTTAATTTTTTTAATTTTTCATATAATAAATTACCAGAGACTATTGACTTGTTTTTATTTTATGAGTAAGGATGGGTATGAAAGGGGAGCACCAAATTCATCGGTGTCACGTGGCATGATCTCTGAGTAAAACCTTGCCCGGAAAATTAAAAAGAAGACAATGTATCATCGGTTTATTTTTTTTTGTTTTTATAGGTTAAAAAAATAATATATATATATATATATAATAAAAAAATTTAAAGGAATCATCATAGGTCATGGGTAAAGGCATGTCACAACCGTCCAAGCTAGTGAGACTCAAACCTTGGATTAAAGGGAGAATATGGAATGTACTTTCATCATAAACAACCAGGTGACTTTATTCCATGATTATAATGTTAAATTTCCTCTTTGAACACCACTCCCATACCCCCATTATATGTTTTCTTTTAACAATGGGGACATTGTTATTCTATGTTGGGGGAGATAAAAAATTATATATTTCTGTGAATAAAAACATGCATGAAAAGAAAACATCCATTAACCTTGAACTTGATAATGCACATTGAAAATTCAAAAATTGGATATTAAATAAATTTTCAAGCCTTGATTCTGAATTTAATGAAATTTTATATCCATGAGTATTTTTTTTAAAAGTTCGGTTGTCCGATGTGACTTTCCAATGTTTACATTTTCATCCTCTTAATAAAAATTCCACAATGCACTTCTACTGTATCTTGTGTGTAAATTTTAGTTCTTGGGTCCCTTTCATTGTAGAAAAGTGTCCTGCGGTCACTTTTAGTTTAATTTGAGTATCCAAAAAAAATAATCGAAATATAATCATAATGATCAAATAGAGCAATGTTTTGTCCAAATGCATGTCGTTCAGCACTTGGGGGTCGTGACTCCATAGTTGTCTTGCCCAGAAAAAAGCATTATATCTCTATTATAGAGCATGTAATTGACAATATGTGTTGCGTCAGACACTTGGGGATCACGACTCCATAGTTTTCTTTCCCAAAGTTAGTCTTTTCATATCTACTGTTGTTTAAAAAACAACTAAAAAATCAAAAAAAAAAATTGGATACTCATTTTAAGCATTAATGTGATTCCCACCTAGCCCTTCCATTCTCCCCTTGAAAAATAAACTGGGCCCCATGTATTTTGTGATTCACAACACATCATCATGCTTAATTGTAATTGGATGAAATGTGATGATAATTTTAACAATGGAATGAGCATGGGATTGGCATATGCTTGTGGACCAAGCTTGAATTAAATGATTTTTATTGGTTTTATATTTTTTTTTGGTTTGAGGTCTTTGGGTGAGAAATATGTATTAAAATGTTTTTGGAAAAGGGAATTTGAATTTCATATTTGAAATATATTTTACTCAGGACTAGAAAAACTCAATGTGGGGGTGTGATTAGCTGCTGGAAGTGGCTAATATTCATTTTTACAAAGACCATAAACATCATTTTAAGTGAATTATATAAATATAACTTCATTTCTCATCTCAAATTAAATTCATCTTTAAAATGAAAATTTGGGCCTAATAAATCATCTTTGTGTGGAGAGAATTATTTTCATTTTTTAAATTTCATATTTTTGTATATGATTGATTACTTTTTTTGGAATATTTTATCTTTTAGGATTGATGGTTGAATCTCAAGAGATGACGATGATATTTTAGCATGTATGAAGAAATTTTGCTGATAATGCATAATGGGCCTAAGGCCGGTCAAATAGAAGTGGGGCCTACAAACCAAGCCCAATGAAGTTAAAATTTTTATAGTAGAAAGGGAAAAATATGGGGATCTTTTTTTCTAATTGTGGCAAGGTATAATTCTAATGTTTTCATAGAGATATGTAGATCTGATGTGTACATTTAAATGGTGGGACTGATATGAACGCCCATAAATTCATCCAACCATTGTGTGCATAAATATTAAACAGATGCACCAAATGACATGAAATTTGGAAATATAATATAGGACACATGTCGGAAAATATTTGTATTCTACTACCACTGATGATTTGGCTGTATTTAATGTCAAATTAGAATGTCAAAAAGGAGGATGAATCTGGACAGTTTTCTGGGTAAACTTCTAAACGTCAAATTCACTTGATTTTCTCACCCTCCTTTTAACTCTCTTAATTAATGGAGATGGAATATATTGTTGTGGGGTGTCTCTGAGGCTCGTAATATGCCAATATAAGGAGCTGTTAGGGAAGGGAATTATTATCTAACATTTTTCATTGAATATGAGTTTTTCATTCATCCAATGTATTTATTTCAATTGTAATTTTCGGCTTTCAATTTGTAATCGCAGCATTATGTCTTCCCATGTATGTTTTTATTTCTCTTATAGTATTTTAATAATATTTATTATTCTTCTTCACTTATTATTTTTCATTTATTCACACTTTGATAATGATGAATGAAGGTGTGAATTTATTCATTCCAGAACTTGTGAATTCAATCTCACAAAGGTGGAGTGTTCGTTATTTTAATAATTTTTTCTTCTTCAATTCCACCGCCATAAATTGACATCCTGATTCAATTGGTAGAATAGTATCAATTGAGGGCTAACCACTTAAGGGATTATCCAAGAGAGTAGCAAGTCCATGTATTGGATGTTATTTCATTTAATAAATATTTAAATCTTTTCATTATTTTAGGATTTCCATTTGATGTGTTACAATTTTTTTTATTTTTTCCAATCATAACTATAACACATTTTGAGTGCTAGTATCATCTATTTCCATTAAGTTCTTAGTAAAGAGATCCTTAATGTGAATTGGTGATTGGCCTTGGAATTGTGTGGGGATTAAATTGGTGAATGATTTGGGAGAATTATCACATTGTGTAGATACGTCTTCAATTAATGACATGAAATTTTTAGGAAAAGAAATTTATCCAATCTACCACAAACGAAACCCTAAGATTAAACCATCTTCAGTAATTTCTTTGTTCACATAATTTTTTTTGTCGGTTATTTAAATTATACCATTAGTTACCCAATTAATATATACCTCAATGTTGGACACTTTATAGCCAATAAATCAATTAATTTGGGTGTCTCAAGGTTTCTTATTCTGTCCCTGTAGAAACGATCTCTACTTGAATTCACTTAAGCCATTATAATTTCAAATAATACAATAAATTCAAACCAAAGTTGTCCACTTCATTTCCAAATAAACACCATCAAATAACCGAATCAGAATGAATGTTTCTTTGGTTTCTTCTTAGGTCTTCGATGATCGATAACCCAAGATGTACTACAATGATGGCTTACACTATACAACTTGGGTTAATTTGGGCACAACCACCTTTAGGATTACAAATTACCCTACAATCTTCATGGATTTGACTAATTTTGTCTTTATACATTTCCTCAAAAAATGGTTAGTTTTATTGATGATATTCTCATCTGCTCCAAGATAAAGGAGGAACATGAGGAACAAATAAGACTTGTGTTGGCGACATTGAGAAAGGAGAAGTTGTATGCCATGTTCATCAAGTGAGCCTTTTGGATGAATAATGTCATGTTCTTGGGAAATGTGATCATAATTGAAGGAATTTTTTGGGTCCCCTAGAAAACAATAGTTATTAAAGAATGTCCCAGACCCTCTAGTGTCATAGAAATCCATAGTTTTCTTAATTATCTGGGTACTACCTGCGTATTGTGAGAAATTTCTCATGATTTTCATGTCCTATAATTATGTTAACATGGAAAGGCGAAAAGTATGTCTAGACGAAATAATGTGAGGAATGCTTCGAGGTGCTTTAGAGAAGGCTGATCACGACACCTTTACTCATACAACCAAAAAGTGGAGTTTTTTTGTGATAAACAGTGATGAATCAAAGAAATCATTGGGTAGTATACTCCTAAAAACGTTAATTTGATATCCTACACCTCACTTTAGTTAAAGATTCATGAGTAGAACTACCCGGAACATGATCTAGAGCTTCCATCCATGATTTTTGCCTTGAAAATCTATCGGCACTACCTTTATGGTGAGAAGTGTGACATTTACACCAACCACAAGAGCCTATAGTATATATTCAGGTAAAAATATCTCAACATGTGTTAAAGGTGATGGTTAGAGTTAATAAATGATTATTTTTTCATTATTCACTATCATCCTATAAAGGCGAACAAGGTAACTAGTTCTCTAAAAAGAAAATAACCTGCTACTCTATCCATGTTATGGATTGAGAAATACACTATATTTTTTCATATTAAAAGAATGGATTTAGAAAATCTAAGTGTAGGGATACATCCTACCTTTCCCAAATGATTTTGTAACCATCAATCCAAGAGAATATTAAGGATGACCAAAGGAATGATGTGGATATACAAAATAGGTTGAATGTAGTAAATAATGGGATACAAAAAGAGTTTCATATCAAAGATGATTGTGTGATTCAGTTTCGAATGTGGCTTTGTGTGCCTTCATCATCCATGATAAAGAAGGAGATATTAGATATTTCACATAGCTCAATATTCTCTATTCATCCTAGGAGTACCATGTTGTACTGTGATCTCCGAGAACACGTCTGATATTATAAAAAAAGAATGTTATGGAAGAATATATATCAAGGTGCAAGGTTTGTCAACATGTTAAAGAAAAAAATACAAAATCCCAATGGGATGATGTATCCATTGCCTATACCCATATGGAAATGGTAGAATGTCACTGTGGAATTTTTCACGAGTCTTATCTAGAAGTCGAAGGGAAATAATGAGATATGGGTTGTTGGTGACAAAGACACCCTGAATTCCCATTTTATCACTATTTAGGATGACCTCTCTCTTGAAAAACATGCAAATATATTTGTGAAGGAAGTGGAGAGACTGCATGGTGTTCATCTATTGATTGTCTATGATGATGATCCAAGGTTTACATGTAAATTTTGGAGGAGTCTTCAACATGCTTTGAGTACTGAATTAAATTTCATCATGACCTATTACCCCCAAACTGATGGCCAATCTGAATGGAATATTCAAACGCATGAAGAAATTCTGAGAGCTTTCTCTCTAGAATTCGAAGATGGAACGGAACTGCATCTCCTAGTAGTTGAGTTATCTTAAAACAATAGCTTCCACTCGAGTATTAAGATATCCCCATATGAAGCTTTGTATATAAAGAGATTTCGAACTCCAACCTGTTTGGATGATGTTGGAGAATGAAAGCTACATGGACCCGAACTTGTGAAAAAGATGATAGATAAGGTTCAAGTCATCTAGAAACACATCAAAGATTCTCAATGTTGGATGAAGATCTATGAGGACAACTGTCGAAGAGAATTAGAGTTTGACATTTGAGATAAAGTCTTCCTTTGAATATCACCATGGAAGAGAGTCTTGTGATTTGGAACAAAATGGAAGTTAAGCCCAAGGTACATTGTCCCCTTTGAGATCCTTTACCGCATATGAGTCATGTCCTATAAGCTTACACTTCCACTGAATATAGCCCATGTTCATAATGTGTTTCACATATCCCCCCTGAGAAATTACATACCGGACCCCTCACATGTACTCAACTTTGAGGTGGTAAAGATGGAATATAATCTCTCTTATAAGGATCATCCAGTAATGATTCTGGATTGGAGAGATAAGGTTTCACAAGACAAGACAACCCACCTTATCAAAGTCTTGTTGATGAACCATATATTTGAAGAATCTACTTAGAAAACAGAAGAGGTAATGAAGGATAAGTACCCTCACTAATTTGTGTAATGGGATATTTTGAGGGTGAAATTTTTCAAGAGGGAAATAATGTAATGACCCAATGTTTTACAAATGAAGATTAATTACATATAAATATTTCATATTATGAAATGAAATCACAAAATAATGAACTAAAAAGTGTGATGTGACCTTTAAACATAATTTTGAAACTTATGTGATTGGAATTTTTAAAATCTGATATACACGGTTGCGATCAATATGTTATTTGGTGTCCGATAAAAAAAACATAATTTTAGGACAATAGTAACCTACACTTATGAATAATAACTTACCATTGTGAATAGTGATACCTTATAA
Organism: Viscum album; assembly: GCA_963277665.1. Taxonomy (NCBI): domain Eukaryota; kingdom Viridiplantae; phylum Streptophyta; class Magnoliopsida; order Santalales; family Viscaceae; genus Viscum; species Viscum album. The sequence goes on along the minus strand of OY728119.1, from coordinate 1,020,814,840 downwards.
CGAATAGTAATATTACCTGTGATAGTATAAAAATAATATTAAGGTTTCTCCTAGTAGCACGATGCTTGAATGTCTCTCCCAAAACCCCATTTTTACAGTTTAGGCTGCTCCCATTTCACTCGCCGCTACTAGGGGAATCTCATTTTATTTATTTTCTTCTAGGTACTAAGATGTTTTAGTTCACTAGTTTATCTCTTTCCAACCCATGGATTCAGCAGTTCGAAAGGTCGACCTATTCAGGAATCTCAAGATCCACTCTTCTTTTCAACTCCCCTAAGAATTTCATTAATGTATGATGTAACTATATTTTAGAATAAGTAAATGATTGGTGTAAAAAATGTTTTTGGTTAAAAAATTATGATTTTAATTAAAAAAATTATTCATATTTAGAAGTTTATTTTAAAAAATCGACATCATTTTTATATTCTATATGTCAAAAAATTGGCAGGGTGAGTTTTTGGGATTTTTTTGAAATACATTATTTTTGGTGAATAGTAAAATAACATCATTTAACGTATAAATACATTATAATTTAGTCCCACTATTCATGATATCTCAAGTGATGTAAGTAGTCAAATAAAAAACTCACATGCCCTATTAACTATTCTTGGTCATGGAAGACTAACTATTCATTGTCTTGTGATGAAATAATAATTTAATGAATTTCTTATTAAGAAAATCTCTCTCCCCTCCACTATAAATACCAACCTTCAAACCCTCATTTCATTACACCTGTCATGCATCATGCCTTATATAAACTCTACTCAAGCATCTTCCCAAGCCCCTCCAACCAACCCAGAGCTTATAGTCTTATCTAAAGACCAATACTAGCTTCTTGAAGGAGGATCTCTAGAGGAGGATTCAAGAGGTAATTCATCTATCTCTCTCTATTTCCTTTAAATTCCTTTCAATTTCAAGTACATTTCATGATCTCTCCCCACCTATATTCATCCACATGCTATGGTTACTCTTATATTATACATATAATCGAATATTATGATAAAAATGGTATATTATATCATCCAACCCCCTTATCCTCTTATTTTTGTTTTATTAAAGAGAACGTTGCTCATAATTTGTTAATTTATCACCTTCATGAACGACTTGTTTTCTTCTCCCATTACTTCTTTCAGATCTGGTCATGAAACAATTTTTATGGTCAAGTAAGAATATTATATATGTATTATTTCCTATTTAATGTTATGGAAATAAATTATGTATGTATTATTAAGTGATAATATAAAACAAGTTCATTGTGATCGAAAAACCACCCAATTTAACCCAAACAATCACCCTTTAATTTTTAACTAATGATTAATAAACATTGAATATAAAATAATTCTTTTTAAGATAACTTAAAATTTGGTATTATCATTAATATTATTATAGAACATTTCTGAATGTTTACTCATGTTCTACACTAACTTCTATTTATGAATACATGGTAAACCTATCAAGAAAAACCATAAAAATTAACTACCCAGAACAATGTTTCTAAACTATATAACTCAACCAAAGAACCATAAAATAACTTAATGAAACCATAATTGGCTATATTTTTGTACAAAAGGTACATTAATTGATAACTAAGTAATCTAATGTTTTTCTATAGGCCTTAAAGAAAAGAAATCATTCAGATACAAGGTAAGGGGAAATTCTCAAACCCAACATGCATCCTTCGAGTTCTCCATTATTCAATCTTTTTGGATATGGTTACTGCTTAAAAATCAATTTTTCATCATTTTAATTCCTTTTCTGGGATATAATTTTTTTCACTAGTTTTTTTGTCAATCCAAATTTTTTCTAAGAGAACTCTTCTTTTAAGAACAAAACTTCTACTTCTCATTCACGGCTGATAGTTATTGTATCATTTATGTTATTCCCTCTTTCTTTTGGGAACCCAAAGTTAATAAATGTATTGTTATGATTTGAAACCGATTTTATTCCATGGTTATGATTTATAGTTGTTATATTGGGATAGCATGATATTGAAAATGTTATGATGTGATGGGTGTGCCTGAAATTATATAGCACAATATAAATGTTTGAATGTGATGGGTGACACAAGAATTCCATATAGTTCCAATGAATTGGGTAATGTGATGAACATCATGAGTTAATGTTAAATTATGGGTGAACATTTTGAAAGATTTTATCTAAACTATGTGTGGTATTTAACCATGATTTCATGATGTTTTCACTTTTTATGCATTGCAACATTTTATGTCTTTCATTAAGGATTCCTCTCATGATTTTGATGGTGATGTTATGGTTATGATCACCCCATGCCATATTGTTATTATCTTCCATGATACTGGGATTTTAGCTCACCCCTTTTGATGTATATCCTTAGGAGACTCTATGTACTAAGAGAGGTCAAGTGCCAATAAGAAGTTAGAGACGATGGAATTAAATATATTTTTATGTCTTGATATAGTAATTATTATATATGGTCATAGTGTTCCCAAGACACTAATCCTTTGTATCCTATATGTGTAATACTATAATGTTGTTTATCTTTAAAATGATTTAACAGTAATGTATGAAAAGGATGAGTCACTATAGGTTGGAGGTGACTACCAATGATAATAGGGACAATTATTATATTAGACCAAATACGGAGGATCGGGCATAGAGATTAGATGTTGGTCTCTCCCAATAATTTACATTTCTAGTTTTGTTATGTTTAGACATATTTATGATTTTATATATATTTTAACCCCTTTACATTTAAATTTTCTATAAAGTAACCCTTTTATAACATATAGGATTCTCATGCATGGTTATTACTCTAGACTATTAATCTTTTATAATTCATCCACACTTATAAATTAGGATGGATTGGTATGTATATACTGGATCATTAAAAAAGGATTCGCAAGTCAGACTTTCCTTTCTATTCTTGTCACCATCCCCCGGCCGTTGGATGTGGACTTGGGGTAGTTGCGACCCAAGCCCAATTGGGTGTGGTCCTGATAAATAATATCATAAATATATTATATAAACATTAACGATTTTATAATTACTATTAATGAATTATGATTATGGAAAACGAATTGTATCACTATAGGGACATGGTATTTGACATGTAGGAAAGCTGGACACCTTCTTTTCACAATTGATCTAATATTGGGGGGTAATGGTATTTACATAATAATAGTGTCATTTAAATATATTTAGGATATTTTTTATGATATTTAATAATGAATATAATATATTTATATGATCTATAATATGAAATATATTGTAAATGTTCATGTAAGATGATTGCCTTTTCATTGGGACACCTCATTTGATCATTTATTTGGAACCATTGAATGAAATATTAATATTACCAAAACCTCCAAATAATTTAAATTGATGATTATAAGATAATTGGGATGGGTTTTGTTTATATAGAAGGATCAATGTGGTGTTAGTAAATTGGGAGAGGAGGTTCCATTTTATAAGTTCGGGTATGGTTACTTTTGTAATTACATAGTGTGTTAAATTATTACAAATTATTTTTCATGATAAAATGTATCTCAATTAATATAATCCAAACATTTGATTCTTGAGATTCTAAATAATATATCAAATAAAATCTTTCCATGTTTTGGGTATTTCTATACCCTTAAATAATGGTTTTAACCCATTATTAACAATTTTAGAAATTATAGTGATATTAATGTTTTTCACTCTTCAGGGGACCCGAATGTTACTATTAATGGTAAAGTGTCCCATATATAGTCTATGGATGATATTTTCAACCAAATATCAATAATATAATATAATATATTATATTTATATATTTGAAATCAATTGGTATTTTTATTATTATAAAATATCATTAATGATATTTTTTGAAAAACATGAAATATTATAGTATAATTTGTGTGTAAGAAATGTAAAATGCTTGAAAATGAAGCATATTACAAGATAAGGAATACATAGACTTAATATAGTCATAAATATTTTTAAGATTATATATATATTTACATCATTCTATTTTCCTTAACCCATTGGTTAACCAATTTTAATCTTAAATGAGGTAATAACTTTTTTTAGAATAAATGGTTATAACTTTTCTAATTATCCTACAATTATCTCATAAAATTAAAATATATGAAATTATCGATCATTTTAAATTATTCTTGTTTTAAATATATTTTTAATATTTTTTATTAATTTAATAAAAAATATTTTTCATAAAATACTATTTATGGGATTTTAAAAACTATTCATATAGTTTGAACTTGAAAACAACATGAAATTAATGAAATTTTAATATAAGCATTTCAATGATCTATAATATGTTATAATGATATTTATAAATTTTGAGTCAATTTATCTCACACCAAATATATTACTTTTAGATATTTTAAAATCATTTACATTATTTTTCAACTGGTTGCCCAAAGACCATGGAAGCATTGCATAATAATTTAAGCTATTTAATTTATAACTAAAATTAAAAAATAAATATCCATCCTAAATATATTCATTAATATTTTAAAAATCATATAATTTGAACAGATGTTGTTTTTATCAATGTTAATAAATATTTTAGCTATTAAAATAAATAAAATGACATTTTCAAATTTATCTTTATCTTAAATATTATAATTGTAAAAATCAAGTTCAGATGGGAAAATGATCCTATTTTAAAATTTTTGATTAGTAAGGACTAAATAAACATATCCAATGAAGTATATAAAATTATATAGAAAAATTTTAATCACTATAGAATTTTTTTTATCCTCAACTATACCATTTACCTTTATCATGGCAATAAAAATTTTTTTGGTTACTAGTCATACTGAACAAAAACAAAATTGGCCTATATAAAAATTTTATTCCTCATTATTAAAAATATGGAAGCAATTTTTAATGATTAAATTTCTATATTGGATGGAAATTATATTTTTATAAAAATGAAAAATGAAATAAAAATAGTAATTCTAGAAATTTTTTTAGTATATACTATTTTTAAGAAAAAATAAATCATAAAATTGATTCCAATGAACAAAATTTCATTATAAATAATATATTAGATCTCATTTAACTATGAAAATTTCTTAAATGAAAATGAATTTTTTAAATTTCTTGAAAGAAAAATATATTTTTAATGAAACTATAATTTTTTAATATTTAGATGAAAATAATGTTTTTTAAAAAAATCCAATTTTTTTTTGAAGACTATTTTTATATGATAATTTCAAAATTAAATTTTTATTTATCAAATAAAATTTCAATAATTTTAAAAAATTAACTATAGTATTTTCTCACAAAAATAATAACAACTTTTTTTTGATGAAATGTATTTTTAAGAATAAACAATCATTAAGAAAAATAATATGACTATTTTCTATGAATTTAATAATAAATTTTTTATATTTCATAATTTAGTTACTTATATATAAACATTCAAATTTTAGAAAATTTTAATAGAATCAAAATAATGTAATTGTTGGGTCCGTTTAAGCTCAATGGTGAGTGATGTAGACACTATAAAATAGGGTGTTCATTTAAAATATATGGTTGTTACATTATTCTACGTAATAAATTGTTTTCTAATAATTTAAAATTTTTCTAAAAATTCAAGGTTTTTGATATTTCAAATCAATTTTTTGGAAACCTACATCATAAAAAAGAATAATTAAAATACATTATGTAAAGAGGCAAATTGAAATCTGAAGGACTTCTATAATAACTCATATTTTGGTTTCTAAATTGTATAAAATTGGGTGTAAGTGAATATATATACATAGTGGAAAGATAAATGTAAAAAATATTAAAGAGAGTGATATAGTGTATTAATAAGAAGATATTGAATGACCACAAAAAAGTTAATGATCATAAATTCATATATCAATAAGGTGTGAAAAGACAATTGCATAACAAAAAATTATCTTAATAAGATAAATTTATTATTTCAAGATACTTTTCCTTGATTTGACTAATTAATTTATCATATGTAATAGAAATATAATTGAATATAATTATTTTAAAACTATCATTTCATCGTTTAATAAATTTCTACCAATATAACATATTTTCTCCAAATGATGAGAAGTCAAGATGATGTTTTTGATTCATGATGCACAAAAATAAACTTCTTATCTATAAAATGATCCATAAAAGGATAAAATTATATTTATATTATATTAACATATTAGAAAAAATAAAAAGGATTTGAAAAAGGTGAAATATATATAAAAAATGAAAAAACCATGATGGTAATAAAAAATATATTTTAAAAAAAAAATTATATAATAACACAAACAGTTCAACATTGATCATTCCATAAATAAATAACCCTAAATACAAAACCCCCAAAATAAACTCAACATTAAAGAATTTTTAAACTCTATTTTTATCTATATTAATCATCATAAATACCAAATATTTTTATTTTATTTTTCATAAATAATATATAATCTTATATCATTTGTTAAACTCATAGAAAACATATTCCTCAACCCAATGAAGCATCTCTAAAAATATATTCAATCACTATGAAAATATACCATTTAAAATTATAATGTAGTGAACCTCACCAAAATATCATGAATCAAATTTAGATACTATCCTAAAAGGTAATTCTAAGCATTACCTTCAATAACTCTTAAATTGTCGCCTTTCTAATACTGAAATTTTCAACCATCATGTTTATCTATATACCACTATACAATATACCATAATTAACATAACATATAATAATATGTTATCCCAATGGTCTCATTAATCCTAAAGGGTGTATTACTCCTAGAACATAGAAATGTTTTGAAATGATGTCAAAATACTATCACTTAAAACCTCAAAATGGGAATATGTTCCTTAGAACATATGATCAGCCACATATATATATTTATATGACCCATTATAATTTCTATAACTCTAAAGATAACCACAAATGAAAATATATATTATTTTAAAACATAACCTAATATTTATTCCTCAAATAAAACTATATACTATTCCATAAATCAGAAAATAGAATAAATTTTTTCAAATATGACCTCACTCAGTTTGAAATCGAATCCTAAACCCATTTTAAGGTCACCAACACAACACAATCCAATTTAATTCATCAATATTAATCATCTAATTATCCCAAATAAATAATACTATATCAACATTAGTAACATATTAAGGGTTATATTTCCCTCTACCATGTGTTCACAAAAAATGCAGCCTTACCACTAAATCACTTTTCTAGGTTATTAGTCTCACTCAAGATATTATTTATAATCATTAAAAAACAATTTTGGTACAATCCATAAAAATTTAATGATTCTTACATCTATAAAAGCATTTATATTAAACCTATATATCATAAATCATGAATCCAAATATAGAAACACTTTAATCCTTTCACACTGTTGATTATCATGAAATGGGTTCTTCCCAAATGTAATTGTTAATAACTATATTAGGGAATTTCTTTTAATTATTTAAATATTTCACAGATATAATACATTAAACAATAAAATGTACCTTTGGATGAAATTTATTTCCATCTATTAGTATTTCCATTTTCTCTTATAAATTTTTTGTCAAGTTCCATTTTATTCCACACTAAAACATATTCATATTCTAATAAGACATTTCCCTGAGTGTTTGTTATTTCTTTATTGGCATGTAAAAAATTTAATCTTCTTCCCTAAATGGACTTCATGAAACTACATTTTTCCCTTATTAAGTGTTTTAGAAAACCGACCAAAGTTGAGACATTCAATAATTCAATGAGATATTTAATTTGGAATATACACTTAATTTGACCTTAAATATCCTATTTCATTTGGTATATCATGAGGAGGACAATCTTATTTTCCCTAACAATATTCATTGACACAAATAATCTTAGTTATAGTTAATTACTCAAACCAAAGATTTTAGTGTGAGAAAATATAGACATATTGAGGAAACATATAATCATGAAAAATCATTCATAGTAAATTTAAATCATGTCACCTTATTCAAAATCTATTGTAAATTAGGATTAACCCGTTATAAAAATTTTTATTTTCAATTAAAATCCTTAAAAATGGTCTATAAAGAAAATTTGAGTTATATGAAGAATAACCCCATAGTGTGTCAAAACTAGTGGGAAATATAATTATGAACAATATATTGTTAAATAACTATTATACGGGTTATAAATACAAGATGTTTTTGTTCTAAAAAACATTCCCCAATAGTATTTATATAGGAATGTATTTCTAGAAAAATGATATAATTTCTACCTTACTAAAACATTATGGTGTTATACTTTACATATAAGTATCACCACTATTTTAACTAGTCGTATCTAATACTATTTCCTAGAGATTATCTAACACCTTAACTAATTCCAACTATAGTAAAACAAACTTTTCATATATAAATATAAAATATTATTAGATTAATATTTATTATATAATAGTATGATCCTTTCAAAAACAACAATGTTTTAGTGTCTCTAGAAACATGGATACATAAACAACTTGTTAGGAAAATATCTGTATAATCTCCCACTATGTTTTTCATAACTAGAATCCTTCTTAGTAACATCATAAGAAAATAAATATTTATATAATGGGAAACATAAAAAATAGTATATTTTGATATCAGATTCTCAGTAAGGGTGTAAAAGGGATATTTTAATTATCATTTAAAAAAACATGAGCATAATCGGTATGGGAACATGAGATTATCCTTTTAATAAAAATATCATAATTTCATAGATCATAAAAATTATTCCTGAAATAAGGCTTAGTTTTTCATAAGATGTGAATTATAAATAGATAAATTAAAATGATCCATAATAAAATTACATTTTCATAAGGTCATGTCAAAAAAGTTTATTATTATAGTGACCCAAAACCTCGTACCATAGAGACTGAATTTAGATAATTACATTACAAAAAGATACAAAAAAGCACATCCAATAGTAATAAATATTTTAGTATTATTAGTAAACTATATAAATTTTTAAAATTACTCTTTTAATTGAAAAAATTATATAAATAAAGTATTTTCTGTAATAATACCATTATTTTTGATAAAGTATCCTTATATATTAATTATAAAACACTTCCTACTGTAATTGGGAAAAAATATAAGAATGGGGTTTTAATATATACTTAGTAAGTGTAGGATTACAGTTAATGTTTTAAATAAGTAAGTAATAATCAATATATAATGGTAAATAACTAAAAAATATCTCTTATTAATATCATGATCATCATATGATAAAAATAAATAAGGTTTAAATAATTACTTATAAATAATCACTTGAGATTTAATACATTATTAGGGATATGATAAAAAATTGAATATTCACATGGGTTATCAATAAATGGATTCATAATTATGGAATTAATAATGTGAAAAATATAAATCATACCATATAGGCCTTATTATTAAACATATAAATAACTAGGTATGACATCATACAAAACAAAATCTAGTTTATCTCATGAGAACTACAGATGTATTAGAGGACAATAGTGGCACCCTTTATTGATATACTAAGTGAGATGAATTTTTCATAATAATTTAGTGAATAATAGTCAACATAAACATTAATAATTAAAATTATTCATAAAAATGTTATACTTACCCAAATAAATAATCATTTTTAATAACCACTGAAATTAAATTGGTGAATTGTAATAAATTTGTGCATCTAAAATATAGATAATCATAAAATATTTTGATAAATAATAATGATGGTATCGATAAAACATTTCCTCAGTGGACCATATGTAAAATATAGTTTCTATTTTGTAGAAAAAATTAAATTCATTGAAATGATGCTTAATTATTTTAGTGAAATATACATTTCAATTGGAAAACACACATATAAATAAATCTCACAAAACATTTTTAAAATAATTTCCATTTAAAATATCTACTTAAAACTCATGAAATATTCATTAAAACATATATTTGGAATGATTTTGTAAAAATTAGTTCATGTCGTACACATTAAAACGAAGGCTTCAATACACATTTTCTATAAAATACAAATGAGATTTGTTTTAAAAAATAAACTAACGATTCATTTTGAATTTAAAAAAAAATTAAAAATGCATAAAAGTTTTATTATCATGTAATTTTGAAAAGGTAAAAAAAATTCGAAATCAATTTTAAAGAACATGGGTTTTGAGTTAAAATGATATCCGACAAAAGTGACAAAGGAAGTCAAATTTTCTAAAAAACATTCTCTTACTAAATTTAAGTTCCAAAGTGTTAGAAAATATAACTATTAGATTAAACTGTTCAAAATTAATAATATTTGGATAAAATATATTTATTTTAATATTAAAATATCAAATAATCTCCACAAGGTAGATTTAAATATAAATAACCTCAAAATGATAAAATTAATATATAAACCCTTACAAAATTGAAAACCCCTCAATCAATGCCCCATAAATGAATGAAAAAAATGAATCTTAAAATAAAATAATGAGAAATGGATTCATAATATAATATATCAACTTCAATATATACACCATGTAAAGGAAATATTTATTGAATATGTCATATGCCTCATGGAAGGAAAATAGAGGAGAGAAACTCATACATTAGCTCTGATTTCCTTCGTATGTTTCTATAAATCAAAAATAATGGATTAATGAATTTTGTTCAATTTAAAAAAGAAACTTAAATTTTTTTATAATATCACATATGATCCTCTTATAACACTTTATGATTTTTTTTCAATAATAATTCATTATTTTCATTGTTTTTTGTGTTAATTTCATTGTTTTATCATGTTCTTTTTACCCTGAATGTTCGCATTATTTTTAATTACATATATATATCATCTATATTCTTCTAATAATTTAATAAATATCCAATTTACTAACTATATACATTTAGAAGACCAATTATAAAATTTGGATATTGAAAATGATTCGTGTCGCTTCATGGAGATGGTAGTCCCATCGTATACACAAGAAACGATATCATTTACTTAATGAGTTAAAGGGTAAGGTATTAGGTGTTATATTAGTTTAACATAAACTATATAATCTCATAAATATCACATATATTCATCAATGTTATTCTTATTCTGTTTCATGTAAATAATAAGTGAAAAATGAATCAGAACACTTTATGTTGTGTCAGTATGCTGTACACATGAAAGACATCATCATATCGTTTATGTAAAAGAGATTAAAAAGGTATATATGATATAATAATTAAATATTTATAATAATAATAATATTATATATATATATATATATTAAAAACATAATTACATAAAACCTTTCTTGGAGGTGATAAAAAATGAATGACATTGGTTCGTGGGGTGGTAGTCCATTGTATACATGATCAACTATTTCATAAATCATTTTATAAAATAAGATAAGGATTTAAATTATAAAATTTTCATAATAAAAACACATTATATGGAAAAAAGAATTATGTAATTAAATAATCATTTTCTATGAATAATTGAAAATGTTAGATGAGGAAATAAGATGAACCACCTGGTTGTAGATGTTACACCTTCTTCAGACAACTACTTTAGTTTAAACCAAAAGGATTCATGGGATAGATTTATGACCATACATAGCATTATAGGATTATATGATGGAATTAATGATTTTTTAGGGTGTATATTTTTATGAAACAATGCTTATTTTACGTGTCATGAGGATATGAGATGTGTGGCCTTTTATATGTGAGGTGAGTGGAAAACTTGTAATCGTTGAAAAAATTGTTTCCCCTAGTTATTCAAATTATAAAAGGTTGAAAATGGTAAATTTACAAAATATAAGATATAATGTAGAAATAGATAAACTCAATTGGTTCTTATATGTTTTGGGATGTTTTATACCTTATATTTTTAGTTTAACCCCTAATAAATCTATTTTAACCTTAACCTTAAAAAATAATTTTTACTATATTCACTATTCTGTTGGGTCAAAAATTAAGTTGAACATTATGGATAATATAAATTATTTTTATTCTAAATATTTAATCCATTTGTCAAAATCCCATTCTTTGAATTAGAATATTATTAATGAAAATTAATCCTGCAATTGTGATGTGAAATTTTTTTCCATAAAGTAAATTGCTAAATGATTAAAACAAAATTATATCAAAATTCAATACAATGACCTATTTTTCATCATTCACTGATATATTTTCCTTTTTAGAAAGTATTAATAATAACAATAAACTGATATTTATGAAATTTAGATTTAAAAATTTATGTTATATTTCAAATTAATTATATAAAATTGGTAATAAAAAAATTTATATTATGTGAGAAATGTGTGTGTAGACATCCTTTCAGAAAAAATAGAATTTTTATAAAACATATATTTTTTATTTCAATTGGTTCTTATTTTATTTATAATATATTGATAATTGTTGAATTAATTTTATTCACATGTAATAAATATAATTTTCTTAATTTATTTAGTATTATTCAAACTAGATGACTTATTTTATATATTATAATTATCATATAAATAATAATATTTTAGGAGAGTTTCACGATTCATTCATAGTTGGTGCTGCATGAATTGAATGTTATCAATGGGATTGATTTTATTTAAAAAATATATATTATAATATATCTTAATTTTACATTTTCTTTTAATAATTGGGTTGTATTTCATATATACTATTGAACATGATACTTAAAATTTAATATATTGGGTTGTTACAGGAAAAAAGTGTGGATAGAATTATCATAGAAATCGTTTGTCAAGGATATCGGCCATGATATTCATAACATGTTAGTATTGGGATAACCAATCATTAACCTCCTTCGGGCTTTAGATAACCACAAGTGTATCATATTTGGAGATATGGTTGTCCTCTCATTTTTTTTCTTTAGTGGTTGGTCTAACCTTTATTATAACCATTGAGCATATATTACATTAATATTTACCAAATACATTAAGAGGGATATATAATTATGGGAGAACCCATCACATAATCATAAATCCATTTATATTCATCCTATAAGATCATAAAAATATTAAACATAACTCAAATGTGGGAAAATAAAATAGTTTACATCGATATTTCATCATCTTAACAATAAAACATCTAGAAGAATAATTAATATAGTATAATTAGATCATATCACCGGTAAATAATAAGTATCATCAATTTATATCATCATATAAGAATATTAATTTAAATGATTACTTAGAATATTTGATGGGGAAATACCCATATCATTATGAAATAAATTCATTTATATATATAATATTATTTATTTTTTCTAAAATATCATGAAAACATATAAATTAATATTATAAACATTCATAGGCCATGATGATGGAAAATTATGTTCTTGTTATCTATATTAAAGCTATGATTAAATTCACATTTTAATTTAAAATACAAAAGTAACTTATTTAGAAAATAAAAAATATTATTTCTTTAAAAAATTATGGAAAAACATTATTCATGGGTATAATTGACTTTAAAAATTCATTGTGGAATAGTAAAAAACTTCGTGAAATCATTTTTACTGAACATGGACATGGATGAAAATTAATTTATTATAACAAGGAGGGAAATAAACTTATTTTTCCTTAAAAAGTTATTTCTGTATCTTGAGTACATAATTTGAATAAAATGAATAAAAAAGGATTTATTAATAAATAAACATATAATTAATAAAATCGTGAATTTTTTATACGCGAATCACAAAAATTCAGTCGTAGATACTTTATTATAAATATTCACAATAAACAATGGGATTGTAACATAAATTCCTACAACTTTGGTAACTTTTGAATTAATTTCTCAGGAAAGGGAGAAAATATATTGATATGTATGTCTACCTATGTTTCTTGATAAGAAAGATAAAATACATTTTAGGGAATTATATTCACCACATAAAAGAAATTAGTGGTTAATATGTTAAGTATCAATGAAATAAAAGTGAGGTGAGAGACACATACCACATGACCGACTTCATTCTACGTAGTCATAAACTCATATATAATAAATATAAAATATTTATAATTTATTAAAGGTATCCTTAAAATACAAATAATATCATATATGGTTCACTTATATATTTTCAACACCCAATTATTCAAAATTCTTTATTCAAATAATCTCTTTTGGGTGTTAACTGATTGTTTTCATGAAAATTTATGTTATGTAGGTCCAATACTTGTACGTTGATCATGGTTACAACATGAAAAATTTTAAAATTGATATAAAATTAAATAATATAGACATATTTATTTAAAGACACCCTTAAATGATAGAGAGTAAGAAATGAATCTCATTGTTTGTGGAGATGGTAGGGCATACGTTCACACGAACATTATTTTCACTTTTTGAAGGATGTGACCAAATAAATATAAATAATAATTCTCCTTAATATACTAATTATTATATAATATATTTCATATATATATATGTTATATATAACTTCATTAAAATCTATCAAATTCTTATCTATAAAACAGATCACATTGCTTCATAGAGGTGGTAGTCAACAGATACGAATGAGTGATATTATTTTTTCAATCATATAGGATAGTATGTTATTATATGTGATATTATAACTCCAAAAAAAAATATCATATATATAATATATAAAAAATACAAATATAATAATAGAAACCCATTGAACATGATTATGTATAAAGGATTGCATCTCTATGTGAATATAGTTTTGTGCACATTTTCTTCAACGATACATTCACGTCCCATTTACTGGATTAGAGGGTTTATATTTAGGTTTTAGTAATCACAATAAAATTTCAGTAAATTTCTGAAATTGAATAAATTAAATTCATGATAAATTTTATATATTTAGAGTATGTAGATTAATAAATAAATTTAAAAAATCTGGGTTGATGATTTCCTATTTTTCTGAAGACCTTATCTAGATCCATTCATAAGGGCCCATTGAATGTTATTTTTTTTGAATAAGGGAACCTATTAATCAACGAAAATGATGTTTTTATGAGATTTGGTAATGGTTTTGTTTACCTATATTCTTAAATATTTTGTGAAAAAAAGATTAGAGGAGGTACCCTTTTAAAGGTGAGGGAAGGTGAACTCTTTAAATTACTACAACATTTAAATTAATATAATTCTTTTTTTTAAATAATGATAAAATTTGATATAATTCATATATAATATGATTAATTTTTAAAATACTAAAATAAAATAAAATAAAATAAATAATTTTTTATTATGTTTGTATCATAATCTCTTAGTATTAACCCATGTTAGCCCTTAAAACAATTACAGTGATATAATTTTTATTTACACTTTAGGGGTCAATAAAGTTAATATAAATAAATAAGTGGCCCAAATTAGATCAATGATGATATATTAAATCATATACCACTTACGTAGCTAAGGGTTGGGTTTTTATGATTTTAAATCATTTTAAAATAATATATTATTATAAAATATCAATAATTGTTTTTTAGATGTACATGAGATATTATAATATAACATGGGTCTAACCCATGTAGAATGGTTACAGAATTGATTTTTTTAACAGAAGTCAAATATAGACCATATATATCCATTAATTTTTTTTAAGTTTAGATACCAATTTAAATTTGATATTTCATTTTAACACCTTAGTTAATCAATTTTAATATTAATAGTAGTAATGAGTTTTTTTAACATTATTGTGTTTTAACTTTACAAATGAGGTGAAAATTGGCATAGAAAAAAATGGGATGAAATTTTAGTTCATTTATAGTTATAATTTTCAAGATGAAATAATTTTTTGATTTTAATTTTTTAATAAAAATATTTTTATCAAAAAATACTATTAATATTATTTTAAGAAATATGCCCGTAATTAATCTTTGTATACAATATGAAATCATTGGAATTAAAATATAAAAATTAAAATTAATTAAATTTCTTATATTTATCTTATTTTTTGTAGAAACATTATCTTACCCAAATGATATTACTTTAATATATTTAAATCATTTTCACAATTTTTTACTACTTGCCAATGAACCATGTTAGTGTTACATAAGAATTTATAGTGATTATTTAATCACTAAAAATTTAAAATAAATTACCAATATAAAAAAATTACATAGTATTCTAAATAAAAATTTAGAACTGGGAATATTTTTTATCTATATCCTAATGAATTATATATATTAAATGTATGAAAATAGAATTTTTTAATTTATCATTTACAAAATTATTATAATGTTCAAAATCAATTTAATATTCAAAAATCTCATATTTTAACATTTTCTATAATTATGGATGAAATTTACACCTCTAATTAACAAAATGGTAGTGTTTTAATGTATTTAGAGCCTTATCACATTATTTTAATCCTAATTAACCCATTTTCCCTTTAACATGTTTACAAAAATGTCTATTTTTACTATTCAAATTGAACAAATGAATGGTTACTATTTTATAAAATTTGAATCTCTTGATTATAAATTTAAAATCAGTATTTCCATGTCTTTTTTAGAAAACCCGTAAATATTTATTTAATATAATGATGGAAAATGGAATAAAAAAGTTTTATAGAAAAATTCCTTGTATGTAAAAAATGTCTTTATATGAAATTAAATAATAAAATATTTTCCAGTGAACCTATCTGAAATATTACTAATATTATATAAATAATATTACTTCGGAACTATTCTAAAAAAATTGAACTTCATAAATTCATGAAATTAAAATTCAATTTTCAATAAAAATGATTTTTAATATTCACTTGTAAATCAATATTTTCTGTGAAAATACCAATATGACACCTCAATATATTTTTTGATATTATTATTTAAAAATGGATTCTATTATTATATAATTCAACTTATAAATTTTCTGGAAATTATTTACAATATCCCTTCAGAAAAAGAAATGAATTTTTTTTGAAAAAAACATATTCTGAAGAACAAAATGGATTTTCAAGAAAAATCTATACTAATTTCCTAAAATCTAATAATTAATTTTTATATATAATAATTTATTAACTTATATCCATAACCATCAATTCACTAACTTCATTATAATGGTTATAATATAATAATTTTTCATGGTTCATTAAATATCTATGATGCACATTTTATACACAATTAAAAAAAATGTTCATTTAAAATATTTGGGTGTTACACATAACAAATAATAACATACATTGACATGGTAAAAGAAGTCCATGATGTTATAATCAAATCATATAAAATATTTTGAGGTCGCATAATTTTAAATATATCCCCTGAAATTAAATTTGGGACAAAGAACCCCTCAACTTTACTCCCAACTTCATCTAATGTTAATGAATATCCAATATAAGAAAAATAAATATATTAATATACTATTATAGAAAATTATTCATATATAATACCTGTAACAAAATTCAATTATAAATTTTCACCACATTTATATTATTCATTTATTGTAACACCCAAAACTTTTAATATATATTTTTCCTTTAAATGAATTTAATATGTATGATATCTTGCTTTAAATGCTACTCCAAAATAATATGGGACATAACACATAATATTAATATTATTAATAAAATTATTTGAAAAATAAAACCAATTCTAAATTAAAATATTTCCATAAATTAATTGTTTTTCATTTAGTGCATATGTAATTAATAAGATTCCATATAAAAATTTATTAATTCTAAAATAGCTATTTAAATTATTAAATAATTAAACCATCCATTTTTTATTAATTATTAGTATAATATATAATTTTTAAATTAAATATTATAATAACAATATTTAGATTATAAATTTCTATGAAATATTATTGAGAATACATAATTTTTAAAAGTAATTATTTTCAATAAAATAATTTTTTCTTTATTTTTTGATGTTTATTATGAAATATATAATTATATATAAAATAATTTTAGTTTTAAAAAATTAATTTTATTTTCAATTATTCATAACAATCCAATGTTAAGGATTTTTTTATATTTTTCTAATATATTTGATTTTTGGGAGAAAAGTGAACAATACAATTCTTAATAAACCATTACATTTATTACTATACAAATAAGTATTGATAAAGTAAAATCATTAAAAAAAATTCAAGATGAATTTTGAATTTATGTAGTAAATCTTTTCCTTTCGAAATACTTTAATGAAATTAAACAAAACAATGTTTAACAACATCATTATTATTTTCCTATTATATATTTTTTTGTTGACAATTTTAATTAAATATTAATTTTGTTAAATAAGGTTTTTACCTGATTGGAAAGTCAAATTAAATTTATTTAATTCCACTCTAACCAAAATTTGTGATTAAAATCAAATAGAACTATAAATTTATCCCATAAATAAATTTTAATCATAAAAAATATTGTTTTCATAAAAATGGGTTCTTACATGTTACATGGGCCATTGTGAATATTAATGTCACCTAGACATAGTAATTTTATATAGTAAAATATATTTAATTTTTTTAATCATTAGAAATAAAAATATTTAAATAGTGTGATTCTTTGGTTTTTAAAACTAAACTAATTATGTAAAAATTCTTTACCTTTCAAAAACAAAAAAAAATGTAAAAATGAAAATTATAAGATTAATGTACTTAAAAACATATTTAAATTATATGTGGAAATGAAAGGAAGTATTATTATGAACCATAAATCATACATAACTCTATTATGATAAATTTTGGAGAGTTATTTAGAAGTGAAATGTTACATCTCGACCCAGGAGCCATAAAATGGTGAATGGGCTAGTGGGTCACATGGTCTCAAGCATTCCTCCCCACACTAAAAAGGTTTCTGAATAGAAGTGAAGGACTATGATGGTGTGGTGGAAAGAATATAACATTTGGATATAATTAAAATGATGGTATCATAATTTAATAATAGGAGGAGTAATAATATCAACCAGTAACAAAATATAAATCATATATTCCTTTATAATAATAGTTAGTTCCAAGGGTAGTGTCAAATATATAATGATGAGCATGTCCTAGAGCTATAACAAATACCTGAAATACATATAAATCGGTATCCAGTACAGGATAGGTATCAAATGTAAAAAAATACAAAAATGAATATATCTAGATAACATCATCATCCACATAATGGTCTTATTATACCCTACTCTTATGCCATAATCAATCAACCACCATCAAGATGAAACATTACCCTATCCCTACCAGTATCCATGAATCCAATCCGGGTACCAAATGATGTCACAAACTGGGTGTGACATGACATTCTGTAGTCCTCCCACCAATGGTTTTAATAATTAAGTCAAGACTACTCATATAATATGAGAACTGTGAATTTATAATAGGAATAAATTTGATAAAAATAGAGAAGATATTGTATAGTCTACCAAAACTCACTATGATTAGGATACAATAAATATATGCTAAATCCAATGTAAGGAAATTTATCACTAAAAGCCTATGTCAAGTAATCTAGTATCAAAATTACATAGACTATAACCCAAGTATAATGAATAGGTTTCCCTCTTTGAGTCCATGGAGAACATCTATAGAAAACTCATTAATGAAATAGGTGGAACACAAAGAGTATCTCTTAGGTAGTCCAAAAAATATTGGTCCAATTTGTGAAAACTAAGGAATCCTAGGGCTTCATTGGTTCCATACCATGAATCCACCCTCTTTATCCTTTTGATTCCCCAAATCAGTTCCATACTATTTTATGCACATTAGTGTCATATTGTTTCATTCATCGTAGACAATATTTATATAATGAATCAAGGGAGTTTATCAAATTTTATTCCCATTATCATTTAATTCGTTACAAAGATTTCATTAACTATATTATAATCTTACACATGATAAGTTATTCTCCATTTCAATATGTTCATATTAAAATGAAAATGTGTATTAAGGTATTTAAAACCTTTTATAGTTTATTTTGTTCTCATATTTGAGTCATGGTTATGAAAAAAAATCAACTCAACGAAAGGTTTCATATCCATATACAAGGGAAAGAACCAACTACAAGTGTGGTTTAGGGTATGGTTATCACCCTACAACTTTGTATTAGGGTTTCATGGTATTTAATAAGAATTAATTCAAGATTTTATTTAGTTATTTTTTAATTTATTATGTAATTACAAAACGGTCTATTGTTTGTCATGACAATAAACTTATAAACAAACAGAATTTGAGTTAAAAGGTATATATAAACTACCTCATTCATATCGAAGAATTGTCATCCAGTATCACCCTTTGATTCAGCCCATATCATAAGTAAATAAAAGAATATAAAAAACCAATTAATATAGTTCATAATAGGGTTCATAAAAATAACATCCCATATGGTGAAGAAATCAATGGAAGGAAGCTGAATGTAGATCTTACCTTTGGAGATACAATGGAAAAAATGATACTCAAATCATAGATTTGATGGTAAAGAGAATTTAATAACTATGGAAGAGTTTATAGGGATATCTAATATGTTATAGTGGTAAGCTGGAGATATGAAATGAAAATAGTTTTATCCTTTTTAAAAAAATGTGGTAAATAATGAAAATTCACCCAAAACTTATGGGAGAACTAATTAACAACATGGTTAGATAAACATTGTGATAACTATGTCTCATTCAATACATATGGATAGTGTACTAACATGGTTATGGAGCATGGTATTCCAAACCAAGCCTAGCCAATGCGCTCCCCTCTATAGATCCCTCAAACACTCTACAAATTTTTTCTAAACCATATGGCCATTGTTGCACATTTTGGTCAAACTGTTCACTTTCTACATTCTTCCATAATTCCGAAGTTCATGATCCAAAAAATCCCCAAACACTCCAAATTCCATCCATAAGTGATAATAAAATTTTAAAAGGATAAAAAAAATTATTGAAAATGAAATTTAAAGGATATATACTTATAGAAATACATAGGATCTTATGATCTCCCCCTATTTAGATAACTCATCATTGATGTGACATTCCATGGTTGATGTGGCATCTAAATAGAGTTCTCGGCACTAGAAACATAAATTTATGTATATATAGAGTATCATCTTTTACAATGATGTGATTTCATAACATGAGTATAGAGGAACTGAAATGTCTTAGAGATATTTGTCTTTTGATTCAACTATACAGATAGGGTTATCCTTGATGGAGGAATATACATAAAACTCAACCTCATTCTGATTAATAGTGTCTGATAGGTAATAATGAAAACAACGTAGCTATGATACATGAGAGATGTACTGTATGGATTGAAACATCATAGGTAACTACATCTAATCACCTACAATATCAGCTATTTCTAAAATCCTCAGATGGGCCATCATAATGAGTTAAAATTATATCATATGTCTAAATCAATATATTCTATATACTAGGATTGATATGTAAAATTTCTTAATCCCCAACATGGAAATCCATAGGTTATCAATGGATACTGGTATAGGATTTTTGACTAGGTGAAGTTCTAAACATACACTTTCTAATTATCAACACCTTCTCTGATGTCTCTTGAATGGGATGATGTCCATGTAGTGATTCCTCACCCAACTCAAACCCGAATATAGGTTATAAACATGGATAATTGAATAATGCATCAAAGGGATACATAGTAATAGTTTCCAAAAAACTATTCTTGATGGAGATTTCAAAAAACCATAATCTTATATAATGAACCCACCAAAATAGAGGACACATACTCCAAGAATTTCCTCTATGACCTGTATCATATTCTCTAACTATCAATCAGTATAAGGGTGTTATGTTGTGATCAAAATCACATGTAAAGTAAAATACTTCTCTAAACCTTTGCAAAACCAATATGTGAATAATGCATTTCTATTTGATTCAATGGTATGTGAAACCCCATGAAGATTAATGATCTAACAGATGTATAGTATCCCACGATCATCTAATGATACAGTTTACTTTATAGGTAGGAAGTGTAAAACCTTCATCCATTTTTACACATTGATTCATATAGAATCTCTACCTCAGGGATACCTTTGTAACCTATCTACAAGATCACTACTGACTTTGTTTTATTTCCACTGTAGAGTGAGAAAATTATTTAAAAGATTCATTATTTCATTGTTTTTCCCATTCACATAAATTTTTTTAGAAGATCGAGTGACAAAACCACCTATCTATTTCTTCACATCATGACACAAATACTAACTTCGTAATTCACAATACATCTATGAAATATTGGGATTCACATACCAAGTTGATGTCTAAGACACTCACATAAATTCTTCCCATATTATATCTATAACCTAAAAGTGACCATGAAAATGTATAATTTCATCCTCAAGAATGGTCAAACCAGGTGATGGGTCCTCACCTACCTTGATCTACCTTATGTACATTCCTTATAGATATGATAATTGTCTAATATTTACCCTATTAAGAAGTGTAGAATTAATATCTAAGGATGATATAAAATTAAACATGTGACTATCCTACAAACCCAAGTGAATTTTTGTTAACAAGGCCATTGATTTCAATTCACTAATGGCCTCCCAATATACTTGGGTCTATGACTTATGACTCAGTTAATCATAAATTGAATTATTTGTATGTATTAAAATAGAATAAAAATGTTTTTTAATAGGAACACGAGTAAATAATTTTATATAATGATAGAAAATGGAACATAAGTAACGAACAAATTAATTTAATATGACATGTATCATACATCTCTAGGAACACAAGTAACGAATAAATTAATTTAATTTAATGATAGAAAATGGAATAAATATGTTTTTTAGAAAAATTATTTGTATGTATAAAATATTTTTATTCCAAATTAAATAATAAATTTTTTCCTAATGTACTTAATTGGATTATTATTATTATTATATAACTAATTTAACTTTTGAAATATCCTAAACAGAAATTAACTTTGAAAATTCATGAAACAAAAATTCAGTTTTCAATAAAACAATTATTTCTACAATTCACATCTAAATAAATATTTATTGATAAAATAAAAATATGTCACCTTAATATAATTTTGAAATGATAATTTAAAAAATGATTTTATTATTAAATAATTCAATTTATAATTATTATAGAAAATATTTACAACATACCCTCAAAAAAATTAATGAAAACTTTTATTTTGATGAAAACGTATTTTGAAGAAAAAAATGGATTTTGAAAAAAAAATTGCATTATTTTCCAATGAATTTAATAATAAATTCTAATATATCATAATTCAATCACTTATATCCATAACCACCAATTCATTGACAATGTTATAATAGTCATAAAATTATAATTTTTCATGGTTCGTTAAAGATCTTTGATGCATATTATATGCACTATGAAACATAATGTTCTTTTAAAATCATTGGGTGTTACACATAAAAAACAATAACATACATTAATATGGTAAATGAAATCCATTATGTTATAATCACATCATAAAAAATATTTTGACGGAACAAAATTTGAAATATGTCTCTTGAAATTAAATTTGAGATAAATATCTGTTTAACATTATTCCCAACATCAATTAATGTTATTTAATATCCAATATAAGAAAATTAAATATGTTAATATTATATTCCAGAACCTTATTCATATATATTACCTTTATTAAAGCTAATTTATAAATTTTCACAAAATTTATATTATTCATTTATTGTGACACCCTTAACTTTTAATATATATTTTTTCTTCAAAAGAATCTAATGTGTTCTATAGCTTGATCAAAATGCTACTCTGAAAAAATGAGACATAACATATAAGATTAATATTTTTAATAAAAATATTTGAATATTTAAACCACTTGTAAATAAAAATATTTCAATAAATTAGTTTTTTACATTTATTACAAATGTAATTAAAAAGATTCAATATAAACAAATTAATTCACAAATAGCTTTTTAAATTATTAAAAAATTAATCCAACAAGTTTTTTGTAATTATTATGATAATATTTAATGTTTAAATTATATATTATTATAACATTATTTAGATTATATTTTAGTATGAAATATTTTTGAGAATATATAATTTAAAAAAAGATATTCTTTCAATAAAATAATTTTATATATATATAATTATAATTAAAAATATATAAATATATATTAAATAGTTTTAATTTTCAAAAATTATTTTGTTTTAAATTATTCATATCAATCTAATCATAATGATTTTTTTTTATTTTTTTAATATAATTTATTTTTGAGTGAAAAGTGAAGAATACATTTTTTAATAAACCATATCATTTATGACTATAAAGAAGTAATGATAATGTAAAATAATTTAAAAACATTTCATGGTCAAATATAAATTTATATAGTTAAAAAATTCCATTCAAAATACCTTAATGAAATTAAACAAACCAATGTTTAACAAAATAAGTACTATTTTCCAATTAAATAATTTTTTTTGTTTATTTTAATTTAATTTTATTTTTATGAAATTATGTTTTTACCAGATTGAAAGAAAAATTAAATTTATTTAATTCTTTTGTAACCAATTTTTTTTTAAATTTAAATACATTTATAATTTTATGCCATAAATAAATTTTAATCATAAAAATATATTATTTTTATAATAATGGGTTTTTTCATGCTACATGTTCCAATGTTAATATTAATTTCACATACACGTGGTAATTTTATACTATTAAATGGATTACATATTTTTAATCATTAGAAAAAAATAGCTAAAAAGTGTGTTTATTTTGTTTATTAAAATTAATCTAATAATGTAAAAAAAATTTAACCACAAAAAACAAAAAAGGTCAAAGTGATCATTACAAGTGTAATGTCCTTAAAAACATGTTTGAAACATATTTTTAAATTAATGGTTGTATTATTATAAACCTTATACGATCCAAAATTCTATTATGATAAATTTTGGAGTATGTTTTAAAAGTTAAATGTATTGTCTCTACCTAGGAGCCACAAAATAGTGCCTCGAGCCAGTGGGTCACATTGTCTCATGAATTCCACACACACTCCAAAGGATGCTGAATATAAGTAATGGTCTATGATGGTATGGTGGGATGAATATAACATCATGATATAGGTAAAATTATGGTATCATAATTGAATATTAGGTGGAATAATAATATCAACTAGTAAAAAAAGTTAAACAATCTATACAAGAGTAAATATAGTTACAACAAAGGGTTGCGTCAAATATAAATTGATGAACATGTCGTGGAGCTACAAAAAAAGTCCTGAAATACATGTAAATTGTTATCTAGTACAATACATGCATCAAATGTAAAAAATAAAAAATGAATATATCAAGATAACAACATCATCCATAGCCTGGTCTTGTACTACCCTTTTCTTATTCGATAATCAATCAACCACCATCAAGATGGAAATTTACCCTATCTCTAACTGTATCTATGAATCATATCTGGGTACCAAATGATGGTACAAACAGGGTGTGACATGACATTCAATAGGCCTCCCACCAATGATATTAATAATTAAGTCTAGTCTATTCATATAATATAAGAACTATGAATTTATAACATGAATAAAAGTGATAAAAATAGATGATATATTGTCTGGTCTACCAAAACTCACTATGATTAGGAGACCATTAATAAGTGTTAACTATAATGTAAAGAAATTCATTACTAAAATCATGTGTCAAGTAATCTAGTATCATAATTACCTAGGAATTGATCCATGTATAATGAAAATGTTTCCCTCTTTGAATACCTGGAGAACATGCATAGAAAACACTTTAAAGACATAGGAGGATCCGAAAGAGTATCTCTAAGGTAGTCCAAAAAATATGGATCCAAGGTGAGAAAACTAATGCATCCTATTGCGTCATTGGTTCCATTCCATGAATCTACCCTCATTAACATCCTGAATCTGCACATCAGTTCCATACCTCATGTCGCAAATTTGTGTCATACTAAGTCATTCATCATTAACAAGACTTATAATTTGAAACAAGGGACTATTTTAAAATTTATGCCCTTTATCATTTAATTCATTACTAACATTTCATTAACTATATTATAATCATACACAAAAAAATGATATTCCCCATTTCAATATGTTCATATGAAAATGAAAATATGTTTTAAGGTATTTAAATCCTTTAGTAGAATAATTTGTTCTTATATTTGAGTCCTAGTAAAAAAAGAAAAATCAACACTCTTAAAGGTGTTACATCTATTGTTAAGGTAAATACCCCACCACAAGGGTGGTTTGGGTTAATGTTATCACCCTACAACTGTATATTAGGGTTTCATGGTATTTCACAAACTAGAAATCAATAATTTATTTAGTTATGTTTTAATTTATAAAGTAACTCACAAAAGGTCTAGTGCATATCATGAAAAAAACAATTTATAATCAACGAAACATTGGGATAAAAGATACATATCAACTAAGGATGTGTTTAAAATTATATCTAATATGTGAGAGTGGTAAGATGGAGAAACGAAATGAAAATTGTTTATCCTTTTTAAACAATGGTGGAAAATAAGGAAAATTCACCCAAAACATAAGAGAATCACTATTTAGGAGCATGGTTGGATAAACATAGTGCTAACAGTGTGCCTTCCACTACATAAGAATAGTGTTCCAACATGGTTATGTCGCATGTTGTTAATGATCATGCCTAGACTATGTGATCCCCTATATGGATCCCTATAGTAGTTTGCAATTTTTTTCTAAATAATATTGCCACAATTGAACATTTTGGCCAATCTATTCACTTTCTCCATTCATCCATAATTTAGAGGTTAATTATCCAAACAATCCCCAAACACTCCAAATACTATCATTATGTGATTATAAAAATTTATAACGATAAAAAATGATTTAAAATGGAATTTAAATGACGTGTACCTCATTGAAAAACATATTATCTTATGATCTCTCCCTATTTATATAACTCATCCTTGATTTGACATTCCATGGGTGATATGGAATCTAAATAGATTTATAGGCACTAGGAACATACATTTATGTATATCTATGGTCTCATCGTTCACAAGGACATTCTATCATCATACCCAATCTAGAGGAACTGACATGTGTTGAAGGGATTTCTCCCTTAGATCAATGATATAGATAGGTTAATACATTAGGTATGAATCTAAATAAAACTAAACCCCATTTTATTAAAAGTGTTTGATATTTAATAGTGAAAATAATGTAGCTAGGATACCTGAATGATGTCTTGTATGGATTGACACTTCATAGGTATGTAAAACTAATAGGTTACCATACCAACAACTTCCAAAACATCAAATATTCCAAAATAATGAGTTAAAATCTTATCAGACCTCTAAATCTATATATGCCACAGCCTAGGCAAGATATATAAACCAGCTTAATACCCAACATCTTACTCCATAGGTTATTAATGATGATTGTTATATAATTTTTGACTAGACTGAGTTGTAACCATCTTCTTTCTGATTATCTACTTCCTTTTTTATGTCTATGGAATGATATGAGGTCTAAGTAGTTCTACCTCCCCCACCATAAACTAGAAAAGATGTAATCAACATGGCTGACTGTATAAGGCATCATAGGAATCCATCTGAATAGTCTCCAAAAAACTATTATTGTAAGAGAATTCAAAAAAGTATATTCTTATATAAAGAACCCCCCCAAATACAAGACACATGATCCAAGAATTTCCTATATGACTTGTATCATATTCTCTAACTGTCAATCAGTCTAAGGTATGTATTCAATGATCAAAATATCAGGTGAAGGAAAAACCTAGTATAAATTTTTGCATAACCATGATTTAAATCATGCATTACTATTTTATACAATGGTATGTGGAAACCCATGATGATTCATCATCTCATGGATGTACAGTATCCCAAGATCATCTACATATAAGGTTTACATGTTATGTTGGAAGTGTGAAACCTTCATCCACTTGTACATAATGATTCATATAGAATGAATACCTTAGGAAGACCTTTGTCACCTTTTCACAGGTTCCATGGTTACTTTATCCTATTTCCACTCAGGAGTGAGAAAATTATTAAAATCTAAATCATTCCGTGGTTTTTAACATTCTCATACAAATTGATGGAAGATCCGGAAACTAAACTAGCTATCAATTTCATCACATCATGACGCCAATACTGACAACACAAATCCCAATATGTCTTAGTAATATCGGGAGGCACTTCTCGAGTATAGGTTTGAGACACTCGCATTACTTCCCACAATATGATATATATATCATAAAAGTGACCATGAAAATATATAATTTCATCCTCACTAATGGTCCAACCCGGAGCCAGGTCCTCACACAACATGCTTTCCATTTTGATCATTCCTTCTAGATTTGATTGTTGTCTAATTTTTACCCTATCAAGAAGCGTGGTATTAATTTCTAATGATGATATTAAATTCAAATTGTGACTATACTACACCTCCAAGTGAATTTTTTTGAACAAGGATATTAATTTATATTCACTGTTGGCCTCCCATAACAATTGGTTTTATGTCTTGTGACTTTTTGAATTATCTACAAAATTACAACTACCAATTATATAGGACATCTAAAAAATCATGAAAATAAATATTCTCAAGAATGATTATCTCTCTATTGTTCATTTCATACATCATAAATACCTATTTAGGGATTTTATTGTTTATGTATTGAATTAACTAATTTATTAAAAAATAGGTCCTTTAGGAACATTAGTTATGAAAAAATTAACTTAATAGAATGATAGAAAATGTAATAAAAAAAGTTTTTCTTAGAAAAATTCCTTATATGTAAAAAATGGTTTTATACCTATATTAACAAAATAATTTTTCCAGTGGACATAATTGTATTATTATTAATATTATATAACTATTTTTTCTTTGTAAATATTTTAAACAAAAATGGAATGTGATAAATTCTGGAAACAAAAATTCTGTTTTTAATATAAAAGTAATTTTACTATTCCCTTGTAATCCATTATTTTTTTGAGAAAATATCAACAAGATACCTTAGTATATTTTTGGTATCGTGATTTAAAAATTGATTTTATTATTAAATAATAAAATTTATAGATTTTCTAGATATTATTTATGATATTCCCTCAGTTAAAAAGATGAAATCATTTTTTTGAAGAAAACATATTTTGATGAATAAAATGGATTTACATTAAAAAAAATTCTTAATTTACTAAGACATTAACAAAAAATTTATATATCATAATTTAGTCACATATATCCATAACCACTAATTCATAGACTATG
Organism: Viscum album; assembly: GCA_963277665.1. Taxonomy (NCBI): domain Eukaryota; kingdom Viridiplantae; phylum Streptophyta; class Magnoliopsida; order Santalales; family Viscaceae; genus Viscum; species Viscum album. Next base: position 1,020,785,712 of record OY728119.1, on the reverse strand, counting down.
TAATAATGGTCATAAAATAATATATTTTCATTCTTCGTTAAAAATCTATGATGAAGATTATATGCACAATATAAAATTATGTTCATTTAAAATCATCAGGTGTAACACGTATAAAATAATAACAAACATTAATATGTTATAAGAAATCCATTATGTTATAATCACATCATATATAATATATTGAGGGTGCATAATTTTAAATAAGTCTCTTGAAATTAAATTTGAGACAAAGATCCACTTAACTATATTCCCAACTTGAACTAATGTTATTGAATATCCAATATAAGAAAAATAAATATCTTAATATAATATTCCAAAACCTTATTCATAGATATTAAATTTAATAAAATTAATTTATTAATTTTAACCACATTTATATTATTCATTTATTTTAAAACCCTAAAATTTTAATATATACTCTCCTTCAAATGAAGCTATTGTGTTTGATAGCTTGCTCCAAATGCTACTCCAAATATAAAATGGGAAATAACATATAAGATGAAAATTAATAATAAAAATATTTGAATAACAAAAAAACTAGTATAAAAATATTTCAATAAATTAATTTTTTTACATTTTGTGCATATTTAATTAATAAGATTCAATTTAAAAAATTTATTAATTCCTAAATATCTGTTTAAATTAATAAAAAGTTAAACCAATAATTTCTCAATAATTATTATGATAATATATAATGGATAAATTAAATATTATAATAAAATTATTAAGATTATAAATTATTAGGGAATATTATTTGCAATATATAATTTTTTAAAATATATATATTCAATAAAATAATTTTTTCATTATGTTTGGAATTTAAATTTAAAATATTAAATTATATACAAAATAATCTTAATTTTAAAAAATTAATTTATTTTAATTATTCATATGAATCTAATCAGAATGATTTTTTGATACTTTTCAAATATAATTGTCTTTTGGGTGAAAAGTGAAAAATAAATTTCTTAATAAACCATAACATTTATGACAACATAAAGAAGAAATGATAAAGTGAAATCATTTAAAAAAAATCAAGATCAATTATAAATTTATGTAGTAAAACTAATCCTTTCAAAATACTTTGATAAAATTTAATAATCCAAAGTTTATCAACATAAGTATTATCATTCAATTAAATATATATTTTTTTGTTTCATTTAATTAAATATTATTTTTGTGAAACTTGGTTTTTACCTGATTGGAAATATAAACAAAAATTATTTAATTCCTTTGAAAACAAAATATGTTAATAAAATTAAATTCATTTATAATTTTATCCCATACATAAATTTTAATCATAAAATGGGTTTTTACATGTTACATGTGCCAACATTAACAATAATTTTACCTACACAATGTAATTCTATATAGTAAAATATATTTCATATTTTTTATAATTTAAAATAAATTAATTAATAAGTGTGTTTCTTTATTTTAGTAAAACTAAACTAATGGCATAAGAATTTTTTACCCTTCAAAGACAAAAACGGTAAAATTGAATATTATAATTAATGTACATAAAACATGTTGAAAACATATATGGAAATTAATGGTTGTATTATTCTAAACATTTTATCATCCACTACTCTATTGTGATAAATTTTGAAGTGTTATTTAGAAGTGAAATGTAATGTCTCGACCCAAGAGCCACAAAATGGTGCCACGAACCAATGGGTCACATGGTCAAATGAATTTCTCTGGCCACTCCAAAGGCTTCTGAATAGAAATGAATATCTATGATGGTATGGTGGGAAGAATATAACATCATGATATAAGTAAAACAATATTATCATAATTAAATAATAGCAGCAAGAATAATATCAACTAGTTACAAAAGATAAATCATATATACAATAGTAATAATATTTAGTGCCAAAGGGTAGTGTCAAATAAATAATGATGAGCATGTCATGGATCTATAAAAAAGAACAGAAATAAACGTAAATAGGTATCCAGTACAAGACATGTATCAAACGTTAAAAATAACGATTGAAAATATCCAGATAACATCATAACCCATAACCTATTCATTTTCTACCAATATCCTATTCCATAATCAATCAACCACCGTAAATATGGTACATTACACTATCCCTACCTGTATCTATGAATCTTATCTGGGTCCCAAATAATGGAACAAATAGGGTGTTGCATGGCATTCAGTAGGCCTCCCACCAATGGTTTTAATAATTAAGTCTAGTCTATTTATATAATATGAGAAATAAGAATTTATAAAAGGAATAAAAGTGATAAAAATATAAAAGACACTATCTGGTATACAAAACCTCACTATCATTAGGATACCATAAATACGTGCTAACTGTAAAGTATGGAAATTAATGACTAATACCCTATGTCAAGTAATCTAGTATCAAAATTACATGTGCTATAACCAAAGTAAAATGAACATGTTTCCCTCTTTGAGTCAATATAGAACATGCATGTAAAACTCATAAAAGACATAGCTGAAACCCAAAGAGTATATATAAATTAGTACAAAAAATATGGATCCATGGTGTGAAAACTAAGGCATCCTCGTGTGTCATTACTTCCATACCATGAATCCACCCTCGTAAGCATCATGATTACCCACATCGGTTACATACCCCGTGTTGTATATTTGTGCCATACTGTGTCATTTATCATTGAAATGATTTGTAAAATGAAACAAGGTACTACATCAAATTATATTCTCTTTATCATTTAATTCATTACAAACATTTTATTAACTATATTATAATCATACACAAACTAAGTTATTCCCCATTTCAATACGTTCATATGAAAATGGAAATGACTTTTATGGTATTTAAAACCATTAGTAGTATACCTTTCTCTCAAATATGAGTCCTGGAAAATAAAAGAAAAATCAACTCACCCAAAGGTGACATATCCATAGAAATTCAATGAACCCACCACAAGGTTGGTATGGGGTATGGTTATCACCCTCCAACTTTCTATTTTGATTTCATGGTATTTCGTTAAAATAATTCATTATTTTTTTAGTTATTTTTAATTTATGAGGTAATTCCAAAAATGTCCAGTCTGTCTCATGATAACAACAATTTATAAACAACCAACCATTGAGGTAAAAGGTATAGAAAAACTACCTCATGCCTATCATGGATTTCTCATCCAATATCAACCTTTTATTTAACCCATATCATAATAAAACAAGAGAATATGAAAAATAAATTAATATTTTTCATAATAGATTTCATAAAAATAACATCCCATATGGCGAAGAAATCAATTGAAGGAAGGAAGATTAATATAGATAATACTAGTGAAGAACCAAAGTAAAAAATGCAAATCAAATCCATGAATTGATGGAGGATATCATTTAATAACTATAGATAAGTTTTTAGGGATATCTAATATTTGAGAGTAGAAATATGGAGAAATGAAATGAAAATAGGTTTATCCATTTTAAATAGATGAGGTAAATAAATTAAACTCACCCAAAACTAATGAGGAGAAAAATTTAATAGCATAATTGGATAAACATTGTGCTAACTGTGTGCCTTCCACTACATATGGATATTGTACTAACATTGTTATGGAGTATGGTATTCCTAACAAAGCCTAGCCTATGCACTCCCCAATATGGATCTCTAAATCACTATAAAAATATTTTCTAAACCATATGGCCCCCATTTCACATTTTGGCCAAACTTTTCACTTTATCCATTCATTCAAAATTTAGAGCTTCATGATCCAAACAATCCCAAAACTCTCCCAATATCATCCTTAAGTGATTATAAAAATTTATAAGGGTAAAAAAAGGATTGAAAACTAAATTGAAAAGATATGTACCTCATAGAAAAACATATGATATTATGATATACCCCTCTCTAGATAACTCACCCTTGATTTGACATTCCATCGGTCATGTGGCATCTAAATATATTTATGGGAAATATAAATATACATTTATATATATCTATGGTGTCCTCCTTCACAAGGACGTGCTTTCATAACACCCAGTCTAGAGGAACATACATGTCTTGGGGAGATTTACCCCATGGATCAGTGATACAGACAAGGTTCTCCTTGATGGATGAATCTACATAAATCTCAACCTCATTCTGATTAATATTGTCAGATAGGTAATAGTGAAAAAAATGTTGCTATGAAACATGCAAGATGTCTTGTATGGATTGACACATCATATGTAACTACAACTAACAAGATATCATACCAACCATATCCAAAACCAGAAATGGAATAACATAATGGGTTAAAATCCTATCATACCTCAAAATCTATATATGCCACAACCAAGGATAGATATGTAAAATTGATTGATCCCCATAATAAAATTCCATAGGTTATCATTGGAGACCATTATATGATTTTTGACTAGATTGAGTCATAAATATCCTCTTTCTGATTATCTACACCTTCTCTGATGTGTCATGAATGCGATGAGCTCAAGGTAGTGATACCTTCCCCACCTAAAACCAGAATATAGATTATCAACATGACTAACTATATATGGAATCATATGGATCCATATGAATAGTCTCTAAAAATCTATTATTGTAATAGAATTTAAAAAAATTATATTCTTATATAATGAACCCCCCAAAATAGAGGAAACAAGTTCCAAGAATGTTCTCTATGAACTGTACCGTATTCTCTAAATATCAACCAGTTTAAGGGTGGTATTCCATGATCAAAATAACACGTGAAGTAAAAATCGACTATAAACATTTGAATAACCAAGATCTGAATCATGAATTTCTATTTGATAGAATGTTATGTAGAAACCCCATAAATATTCATGATCTCATGTATGTATAGTATCCCAAGATCATCTATTGATAAGGTTTACCTGATAGGTAATAAGTGTGGAACCTTCATCCACATGTATATAATGATTCATATAAAATCACTACCTTAGGGAGACCTTGGTAACATATCCACAAGATCCATGGTGACTTTATCCTATTTCCACACAGGAGTGAGAATTTTCTTTAAAAGATTCATTATTTCATGTTTTTTCGCATTCACATACAAATTTTTTGGAAGATCGAGTAACAAAACTAGATATCTATTTCTTCATATCTTGACACCAGTACTGATAGAAAAAATCCCAATGCATATTAGTATTATCAAGATACACATCCCAAGTGCAGGTTTGAGACAATGGCATCACTTCCTCCCATTTGGTTTCTATAACAAAAAATTGACCATGAAAATGTATAATTCCATCCTCACAAATGGTCTAACCAGGTGTCAGGTCCTCACCCACCATGCTCTCCCTTATGACCTTTTCTCATAGATATGATAATTGTATAATTTTTACCCTATCAGGAAGTGCATAATTAATTTATAAAGATGTTATAAAATTCATATTGTGACTATCCTACACCTTCAACTGAAATTTGGTGAACAAGGCCATTAATTTCTATTTACTAATGGCCTCCCATAACACTTGGGTCAAAATCTTATAACTTAGTTAATCATCTACAAAATTACCACTACCTATAATTTTAGAGCTCTAAAAATTAAGAAACTACAGTTTATTAAGCATGATTTTCTATCTAATGTTCATTTCACACATGTTAAATATTTATTTAAGGATTTTATAGTCTATGTATAGAAAAAAATACTCCCCAAAAAATAGTTACTCTAGGAACACAGGTAATGAACAATTATAGTTGAATTAAGGTTGTATGTAAGATAATTCCACTAAGGTGGTATCAATAAGCCATACATGTCCTCCTCGAATCATTCCCCCTACAGTAAGATAGTTCCCATCCCAATTCATAATGAGTAATATTAAACCATATAGCTTCTTATAGGATCTAGCACTATCAGTATTCGTACTGATGATAATAAACTCTTTTTCTATTGAAATTCCTTTTCAGACTCTTCAGTCCATATAAATATAAAACACTTTTTGGTTAAGACCATGAGAGGTGTATCTAGACATGAAAGTTCATGCAGGAATCACCTATAATAACCATTATAACATAATAAACATTGAATTCCAAAAACAATCTTTGGATAATCCAAAGACAACACAATACTCACCATCTCTAGTTCTACTAACACTTATATCTTTGAGATGATGTGACCTAGGAAGTGAACATTATCTATCTAGATTAGGAAAATTTTTAAATATTTTCATATAAACTATATTTTCTCAGTGTATTTAGAAGGATTTTAAGGTATTTATCAGGATAATTTCATGTCTAACAATACACCATGATTCCATCCATAGAAACTATAATGAATGAAACTAGATGCTAGTGAAAAAATCTAATCATCAGTGTCAGGAAAATGGATGGTGTGTTTCTGAGATAGAACAACATAAATATATTCTCATAAAAACATTAAATTATATGGGAAATATTATGTGTTATATATATTGGTCCTAACATGAATCTTGTGATAATTTTATCTCATATCAATTTTTGAGAAAACCAAAGCACCTTAGCTCCATTCAGATTTTTATTCTATATAGTGAAGTGGATAAAGTGATTAACAATCACAGTTTCAATTTATAATCACATAAAAATAAATGAATGTTTCAATCTTCATTATTACTTAAAAGGATTGATGAACCTCATAGAGAAGTACTAGGTTACATAAATCCTTTTAACTCAAAGTCCTCCAGTTTTCACATCATATCCTGAAATATAGAAGAAACAATCTAGTAAGGAGAAATTGATTCCAGTGAATCCCCTAAAATGGGCACTATTTTAAACCCTACCTATCTATCTAGAGGTCTCTATGAAAATTCATAATGGAAAATGACCATGTCATAATCAATCACAATATGAAAATAATTCTGATGTGTTATGATATCATCCACACAAGGCAAGAAATCAAGGTCATCACCCCACCTATTATATTATTATTGGGTTACTCCTGACTTCATTGAAAATATCATTCACCCTTATGTATATGTATACAAAACTATTGTGATGTTAAAGATTCCATTTAAAGATATTAATTGTCTTTGGCATGTTAAAGGACCAAACAGTCCATTCTGAGAATGTAATTAAATCCCATCATCTCTAGAATAACTTTATCATATAAGAAATGATAACCACTGGTTTCGAGGGGAGATTTATTGAATTGATATAATATTTATATTCATAATCCCAATGGAGTATCCAAATACATAATACAATGAATGCACTAAATCCAAATCCAATAGATTCCCATGGTTTCCATAGAAATAATAGAATGTGAGGTACCCATATCAAAATTGGAGATTCTAGAGGAGAGGATACTAGGATCCTACCTTAAACTATAAATATCTCATAACTCGTTTTCATAGGTATAGGTTGTGTTGAGTACCTATGGACATAACATTATCCATGGGAAAAAATAGGCTTCCTATTGTTAGACCACTTTTTATTTACAAGGCATCTAGTTTCTATATCTATCATATAAGACGACCTCTTGGAAAGGAATGTCTAGTGACATTATAGATCTCATTAATAAATAGAGTAATGCATCTCTATTTTCAACTTAGAGTCATTTTCATACCTCTCTAATTGAATTTTGGTGGGAATGTACAATAAAACATAGTATTTAGCCATCCATTTTTAAGATCATCACTCAACAAGGTTTCTATCACATTGGATCCTCATGTGTCCCTACCACTCAAAATAGTGATAGAAAATAGAAGTACCATCACTCATTCGTTGGATGGTATTTCCCTCAAGTTAGGTATCAAACCATATCTTCCAAACACCTAAGACTATGTCACTAGATTGTGAAGCTAAACTACCCTTCTCTATTCCAGCATCTTCCCTTAGTCTTCATTTAGTAATAAGTTACTAATTTGCTATTTTAAATATGGTTTCTTATAAAAAAAATTCACTTATGATCAAATGACTTGATTGAGCCCTTCCTCAAAGCATCGTGTCATATACATCTCATAAAAAATATAGATATGCACATAGTTGTGGGGAACTATAAAGAGGTCCAAATATTCAAAAATGGCCATATCCTTGTCTCTATATGGATCAATTCTTTACCTCAATCATCCCATGAATTATTAGAAAAATTGTATTCATCAAAACTAGATTAGAAGTCCCTCTAAACCATATCGCGATGATTATCTACCAAGTTAGAGATACCCCACCAATGATTAAAAGATACTTGAAGAATATATGCCACAATATTGGACCTCCTTTTTGGAGGAATCTCCTGGTTATCAAATATAGATATGATAGTCATAAGGGATGTATAAGAAACCTAGTATCCACCATCCCCAATAATGTTGGGAGATGCAGCTGCTGAAACTCATACTTAAACCCTACTGTAGTCGAGATAGGCTGAGTAATTTTTTAAATAGTATGTATAATGCATATTAAACCCTCTTAATAATAGGACTCATAACACCTATCAGGTATAACTAGAGGTTCTAGAAGTGGCACTAATGGAGGTTATAATGGTGGTCCTAGGACCACAACCCTCAAATAATGTTAATCACCACCCTCTTAACACAAAACTAGAAGTATTAGTGGTGAAATGTATCTAAAAATTCTAGACACACACCAGATATAATATTTTTTGATGAAAATATCAATGATACCTGAATAGGATATATATGTATCTCTTATAAAATGTAACACCTCACTGTGTGCTACTAAAGAAATGTATGGTTGATGACAAGATAATAAAAATGTAAAATATATTTCCTACTTCCCACTTCCATGGTTGGTTCAAGGTCAATTATCTACTATAAATATGGTGTCTTAATATATAGTCTGTCAATTTCAACTTATAAAGGAAATACTCTATGTGTTTCAATTGGAATACCTACTGAACAATGGCCTTATCATTACATAATATAAATTAATTAATGTTAGGTTTTAATTTATATAGTAAATATTAATAAATTTATGAATTATATAGATTACTATTTTAAATTTATAGAATCACATAAACCTAAAAAATTAAAATATGCCATAGATTTGATCCAAACCATAAACACATTCAATCCAATGTGAGCAATAGGCAATGACACAACATTACATAATTGTTTGCTTAAGGTGTATGGGTTAATTTTTTTTGGAAACGCTTTTTAGGTTGATGAAATAATTTTATGTAACCAATTATGTTTCTCATTACCCATCAATAAATGTTTTTCGAACAATCTTTATATATCATTATGCACATATTATAAATATCATGAAACCAAAAAATGAAACTTTTGTGACATGTAATATGTATGGCATACGAATTTCATGGGCGCCTAATATGAATAATGGTACCAATATCTTCTTTCTACAATAGGGGAAGGGGAAATCCTAAATCAAAATTAGAACAAAATATCATAGGCACCACCAAATGGTGAAATGATAACACAATTAATAAGGGAAAATAAAAAATCAACTCTAATTAACATGTAATTAATTTTTTTATCAACATGGTTTAGATACCCCTAAAAACATCTTATTTTAAAATTTCAACACATTATTAGCCATATTAATACTAATTCCAAATAGATAGAACAATTGGAAAGAAAATCCCATGACACCACTTTGAAACATCCAAAACATAGATCCACTATATGGTGCCTCGAGATGGAGGATCAAATGGACTCAAACAATCCGCCTCATATTCCATAGGCATCTAAATAGAATGTATGGGCTATGAAGGTATGATGGTTAGACAAAAACATCGTGATCATAGTAACATAATGATTTCATATGTTAATATTAGGTGGAAGAATAATATCAACTAGAAACATAAGATAAATCACTAATAAAAAATTAATAATAGTCAGATCCCTGGGAAGAGTCATATATAGATTTATGTGCATTTTATTGATCTATAAAAAGGGATTGAAATATAGGGATATAGGTATCTAGTTAAATGAATTTAATAAAATTAAAAAAATTTGAATGGAATTTCTCCAGATATCATCGTGATATATTGATCATTCTTATACTCCCCTACATCTATTCTATAATCAATTAGGAACCTCCATGCACGCACCTTCCCTTATCCTTAACTACATCCATGATGTATATCTGTGTAAAAAATAGTGGGTCAAATAGGGTGTGAGAAAACACCAAATAGGAAACCCCCATCAGTGTCAATAAGAATTAAAATCTATTAATATAAGATAAATTGTATGCATGTAATAAAATGGATAAAAGTATAATTGATACTATCTAGTCAACCATACCTCACTATGATTAGGCAACCACAAATAAGTAATAACATTAATATAAGGTAAAACACCAACAATGTAATTTTCCATGTAATCCAGAATCAGGCCTACATCAGACAGGACCCAAGAAAAATTACAAGGGATTCCTCTTTGATTCCACATATGAAATCCATAGAAATCCTAATAATGGCATGGGTGTAGAATAAAGAGCATGTCCATGGTCGTACAAACAAGATGGATCCAAGGTGTAAAACCAATGCATCAATGTGGTTCTATGGTTCCATAAATAAAACACCCTATCATTGGTTCCATAATTACGGTGACCACAACATATCTATAAGGTATTTACCACTTCCTTAAAATACTAATTTTTACATCCTTAATAGGATATATATAAAGATTTAAAGGATCATATCAATATCAATTCCCTTTATCAGTCATTAACTCCTCAAAACCAGTTCCTAATTAATTTTAGATTCATACACAATCCAAGTGTGTCTCCTTTTGATTACTAGATATAAAAATGAAAAATGTATTTAAAGGTTATTATAACCCTTATCATTGAACAATACCTTATTATTTTACACATGGTAAATAAATGTGAGATCACTCACACTATGGTTAAATATGCATAGAAACGGGAAAGAACCCACCACAAGCGTGGTTTAGATTGAGGTTAACAAACTCTAACCATGTATAATAGTGTGTATGATTTTTGATACACAAATTAAAAATTAAATTTAGGGGTTTTTTAAATTATGAAGAAACAATTGGATGGTTTAGCTTGAGACTTGAAGAAAACAATTTGAAAACAACTATTAATTATGGGAAATGTTATAGACCACCTACCTTATGCCTGTTGAGTAATACTCATCCATACACTTCCAAAAATATGTTCCATATGAGAAGAAAACATGAAAAAATTAAAAAAAACATTTCATTAGAGCCTAAATGAAAATAATATACCAAATTTCAATGAAATATAATGAAAGAATGAATTGGAATGAAGATTGTACCAATAGAGATCCAAGGAAAATAATGACACTCGAATAAGTGTTCGGATGATAATGATCCTTCAATATAATTAAGAATGTGTAAGAGGAACACTTATGTGTTATAGGTGTATTTTGGATAAATTAAATGAAAAAGGGTTTATAAATTATAAAAAAATCATATGAAAATATGGTAAATTTTCCCCAAACATGTTAGGTGAATGGTTGACTACATCATGATCCAATTGTGCACCTACCACTTCCCAATAATAGTGGAACCACATAATTGGAGAGATTGTTTTTCCTAACTATGTTCATATTATGAGCTACCATATCTGGAGAACTATATCAATTCACATTGTTTTTCCAGCCACACAGTCTCTAGTGAATGGTTTAGACAAAATTCATGCCATCTATTTTAATCAATAATTTTGTAGCACTAGGCTAAAAAACAGTAGGCACTTCTAATTGTTTTCATAAGTTAGTAGAAAAATTTATAAGGATAACAATTAGTAAGAAAACATAAATTTAAATAATCTTTTTTCATATAAAAACCCTAGAAGTTTGATGAACCATTTTCTCTATTTATATAATTTTCAAATATTTACAAACATGAAATTAGCACAATATATAAAAGGGAACTATCCCCACCACATCATGAAAACACAAAAATTTGTTACCCATATCAATTTATTCCAATTAACAATTATTTATAACCCATTTCATATTCCTTAATCCATTGGCCATAAGAATGTGGATTCAGACCTTCCTTTTTAAGGCTTCTTCCATGGGAAAACCAAAGTCATCAATAAGAGTTTTTACAAATAAGTTATTTTCATTTTTATTTATTTCCCATTTTTATTATAATTTTTATATAATGAAATATGTGTTTTTCATATTGATAATTTTATTTATCTAATGAAATAACTATTAAACACCTTTCTAATTTTCTTTAAATAAAAATTAATATCATCATTCGTGTATTGTGTGGACTACTGCTACCACAATGAATCAACTTCCATTTCCCTTGTGCATATATTCAATGGATAAATTTTTAAAAACTAAGAATGAATTTAAAATATATAATATAATAATTATTATGAAAATAAATATTATAATTGCACTTTTTTTGTTCAAATTCATTGATAAATGAGATTATTTATAGTACCTTGTGTGGAAAACATTCTCCCCAAAAGAAATGTATTTTTTATATATATCAGAATTAATGTATATTAACATATCTTCAAATATGATTCAAACCCTTAATATTATATATATAATACAAATATTCTACTATATTAAGGATATTATTAATAATTATCCACTTCCATAATCATAATCATTAATTAATTATGGTATTTCTTTTTTGGGTCAGTCTCACTACCTACTTGTGCAAATCTATAAAAAAAATTTATGGATTAAAATGAGAATGAAATTATGGATGAGATATTATATAAATAATTAATAATTATTTTAGTATTTTGAAATTTAAAAATTAATTTCGAAATCATTAATTTTTATGCCATTATTCATTTGTTAAAGATCACTAAAGCATGCTTATCACCAATTTTATTTACAAGAACCATGACTAAAAATAAATATAATGAACATATAACTCTATAAAATGTAATTTAACATTAAATATGGTACCTTTTATGATCCATGAATAATGATACTTTGTTGAATAATTACGAACAACACTATGATTATGAAAGTAGTTCAAAATGGCAACGATAACTGAAACATGATATTGATAATAACAAATAGTTTACTAATATAAAAATAGAAAATAATTTTAATTGATTTTTATAATTGGTTGTAAGCATGAATAATGTTATTTAATAAGATATTAATGTATTTATATTTATTATAATAGTGATTCATTTTCTTTAGTGGATTTTAGGATTTAAGGTAAAGGTTTTTAATCTCAAATATAATTTCTTGAGACATGTTTCCAATGGTTCACTATGAAAAGTTTTGTATAATGTGATTAAAGAATATTTTGTAATAATAAAATGTTATAATACATATATATATTTCATCTTCATTATGTTACAAAAAGAAATTCATAAGGATCCTAATGTTATATGGCTTTAAAAAAAATTTCACATAAGAATCTAGTATATCAGTGAGCTATATATTATCACATAATGTTATTCCTAACAAGAAACCTTCTTAGACATATCATAAATAATACCGTTCATCACTATTTCTATAAATTAAAAATAATAAATGTTGAGAAAATATGATATGTAAGGGAAAACAATGATGAAATTGAATATAATGAGAATAGGGGTATCTGAACATGTGAAAAAAATATAAAAACCAAACCCTTCATATCATTGATAATAATGAAGAGTTAAGGAATAAATATTGTTATTTATTAACACATGAATCAAAATAGAATATAAGAACATAAAACATCAGATAATAACATTGGAATAAAATATGGATTTATTGTATAAACATAATCATTGACAATCAATTCTATAGCAGTACAAGGATAATTGCATAGACTATCACATTGGATTAGGTTCACTCATCAAACCGTCATAGTAGTCAATGTCAACTACTAATACCATCATAGTGTACAATGTGGCTTAATGAACTAGGATTACTCTAAATTTTAGTGCTTTATATCATGAGATATAAATCATTACACAATTCAGGGAGGGATATATAAGTCCCTTCGTATCATATAATTAAAATCAGACTTATTTATTCTAGAAGATAAAACAATATTCCGCATATAAAAAACCATGAAATGAAGTATATTTTCATAGCAGTTTACAGTTAAAAAAATTATGGAAAAGAAATAGTTATCATAATGATTTCATCATTTCATAAAGCATACCCCATGGAAAAGGAACCAAGTTTCATATGCATTATATCATGGACTATCCCATGAATGTGAAATAGATGTCGTAATCATATTTTCATCATTAAAATAATGAAACCATAGAATTTATAATAATTGACTTCTTGGGTCATTTTTCATGTAATGAATAATTATAATAATAGGATTACATCTGAGATAAAAATTGATTTTGAATGAAAAATCATAAGGAATTTTACTTGAGGAAATTATATTTTCCTTTAAAATATAGGTTTTTAATTAAAAATTTAAAAAATATTATGGAAATAAATTTATTTCAAAATTATCTAAGAATATTTTATAGTAATCCTAAAATAAAATATTGTTTATTATGTAAGTAAATTTCAATTCTAGCCACGCACATTTAAACAAGTATTCCTTTCACATTTTTGTTGAAACATAAAGAAGTATTGTTTGGGAATCGACAAGAATTATTATTAAAAAATATAATAATAATTAAAAATTAGGTAAACAAATATTTTATAAATAAATTTTATAATGTTAAAAAAAATTGAATCCTTTTTTAGAAAACATGGTTTTGGAAGAAAATGATTTTTCAACATTAGAAAGAAAGAAATAAGATTTTTTGCAAGATGATAATATTAAAATATTGCGTACATAATGAAAGTAAAATAATTGTAAAAAACCTTTATACAGAAATAAGTAGATTAGAATAAGATAAGTTATTTTCATGAGTGATATCTCATAATATTCCATCATATAATGAATAATGATGAGAAAACAAGATAACTGATTAGATTATAACAAAAAACTGTTACAATATTGGAAACAATGAATCATGATCACAATTAATGAATAAAATTCAATAAAACCAAAAATATAATGAGAATAAATAAATTCAGGATATTAAATTTCATAGGGAATGTATACACACCTCAAAAAATAGTATAGTTTCATAAGATAACATATGTCTTAAAGAAAGATATTTGGGACAAAATCCATAACATTTAGTCTTGATGTCTATCGAACATATAAAAACCTGAATTATATTAAATATATGTTTATAATAACAATATTATAGATATATATATATATATATCAATATATATATGATTTAATTATGACATTTAGTTACATGTTTCTTAAAAATTCCTTTTTAGTCAAATTTCATGCAATGAATAATTTTTTTAATGTATTTTTGGATTTGTAATTTGTTTTGGTATTATTATTTTTATAATTGTTTGAAAATATCTATAATTTTAAACATACAATAAATATAGTATATATTTAGTATATATAAATATATATTAATCTATAAAAGTTATATATAGAAAATGAAATACATCGTTCATTGAGACAGTAGGCCTTACATATACTTAAATGTCATTTCTATTTTATTGATGGACTGAAAGAAATAAATTTAAATAATATATTACTATAATAGACTTATTTTTATTTTATATATATAGAATATTAATTTTCATTCCAATGTTTATTACCTTCAATTAAAATCATGAATGAATCACACCACATCTTGAGATGGTAGTCCTCCATACAAAAAAGTGACGTTATCATATTCCCAATGAATGGGAATTAAATATGTATATGTGATAAAATAATTAAAATATCATAATTATATCTTAAATATAATATAGGAACATTTAGTAATTCATTACATCCATCATTCAGCGTTGGTGATTTTAAATAAATAACATTGGTTCACTATATGGTATTCCACCATACACAAAAATGATGATTTCATATGAAATTATTTAATGTAGAGTTTTATGTAGTTAAATACATAAAAATAAAAAAATATAATTATATTTAATATATTTAATTTAATATATCATAATTGTTTAAAGTAATTATTTGAGTTGGAGTATGAATGAAAAATACACGTTAATGAATGTTACCTCTTCTTCTGGTAGGTTTCTTATGTTTTCAATTAATGCCTTAAAAGGATGCATTTATGACCATATTAATGTTTCTAAGAATATACAAGGGAAGTAATGCTGACATAATTGTAGTTATTGACCAGAAAATGGGTTTTTAAGTGTGAGGAGGATAAGATAAATGGTATCCTTATATACGTGAGGTGTGTGGAACACATATATTTTTTGGAAAGAAAATAGTGTAACCTTGTTGTTTGCATCCAAATGTTTCCAAAAAGTACCATTATTGAAATTTTGTCGTTATAAGGTCAACATATATAAATAAAATGGTTTTTGGAATGGTGTTTTTCATTTTAACACATATTCTTTTTATTCAACCTATAGTAAATCCATTTTTTACTTTAACTATGGTAAATGGTGTTTTATAGTCAAAATAAAAATTCAGGTAAAAAATATGTTTAACATATTCGATAAAATAAAATATTCAAATTTAATAAAATTAATCCCGTTTGTCAAATTCCATTCAAAAAATTGGTTAAATATAATTTAAAATCAATCTTGTAGACCTGATGAGAAATCATTTTTCTAAAAAAAATGTTCAAATTTTAAAATAATTTTTTATCAAAATTAATTATGAAAATGATTATAATGACCCAAATTTGATTAAATAATATATAATTGAACTAATTTTACATTTAAACATATTTTAAATAAAATGGAACTGTTTAATTTCATAAAAAATGCATGCTTTATGTAAAATTTGAAATTTTCAACATTAATCCAAAAATTAATATTTTTAGAAAAATCCAAAAATTTCACCATAACATAATTATAAAATTCTAATTTTAAAAAATAATTTTATTTTAAAATTTTTAATTTATAAATTTTTCAATAATTAATTTTAATTTATTTAAAAATTTTAAATAACAGTATGTTTTTTGAGAAATATTATTTTTGAAACAAAAAAAACACTTTACTGGTAATAAATTCATTTTTTAAAAATATGTTTTATTTATAAAAAATAGTTATAATTATTATTTTAAAATTTTAAATTATTTTTATTTTTAAAAATTTTAATGTCTCATTAATAATGGTATTATGGTTATAATAATATTTATATTTTCATGGTTTTTTAAAACAAAATGTTGCGTATAACAGAAGTTATCAAATAAATTTTATTTATTTGAAAAAAGATTCATAAAATCTTGTGTTGTCACATTATAACACCATTAATATTTATTTATCCCTATAAATTACATTACACCAACACAAATATATGATGGTTCTTCTATATCTTCATATCATCAAGTTCCTACATAACATCCTTAAAATGATGGTTTTTTCAGAAATCATTGAATAGTGAGTAGTCATATTTAATATAAATTTGTATTAATGGTATATAATATCCATTATTTTTTTTTCATAATGAAATTTAATCAATAATATTATCTTTTAGTTCAGTAAATATCTATGACTAGGCATCTACTTTCTAAGAGAGATACATGGTACACATCATGAGCTTTAGAGAGGATTGGTGGAAGCGAATAATGATACGCTATCATCATGTTACGATAAATATTTTAAAATTGAACGATATACAAATGGTTTAATTTTTCCTAATTTCTAAATTTCATTATATTTTATCATGGAGAAATTCTAAGAAACACCTTGTCACTAACTTCTTATTTCAGATCACAATGATGACTATTTTCATAAACACTCTTTAACCTTCGTACCACCCTTATGTGTTGTTGAATAACTATATATTTATCTTAAATTTATTATTTTATTTTAGGTCCCAAAATATATATTTCTCTAAATTCATTAGAACACGTTGGATCTACACACTACTTTCTTTTGAGGGTTTCATAAGGAGTCATATGAACACTTTAGTGACTGTTTTTATTGATAGAAAACATGACTAGAGAAATGTTTTGATTCCCACAAACATTAAAATATATAAAACAATATCTCAACCTATCCTATAGTTTTTTAATATTTTAATTGGATTGCATATCTTTTTGAGAATGATATGAAGGGTTGAGACCCAACTATGTATCAAGTGCTAGTTGAAGACCTCTCGTTAATATTGATGTAAAAATTTGATCCTGATCAGACATAATTTAATGTGGGACTCCATGAATCCTTACAAGTTCAAAAATTTATATAAATGAAAGTCTATCCATAGATAAATATTCTCTAATATATATTTAGTGTGATAAATTTTTATGGCGATTGACTACAACGCATATTTCATTATTCCATTTATATATTTTTGTATTTTCCAATGACAAATTGTATAGTTTTTTTCTCTCATTTCATTTCTAGTATCGGTTCAGTGTGTATTACCCATATAGAATTTGTATGTTAGCTCTAAATTTTAGGAATACCATGAACCATGATACAAACTCCATGATATGTCTCCTTACAGCATCCAAAAATAAATACTCCTTCAAATATATATTTATCTTTATAATTACAGGATGAATATTTAATTAATAACTACATGATTCTTATAAGAAATACTTAAAATATTTATTGGATGGAACACAAACACGATTCATAATCCTTATCATTCTATTAAGATATAGGTCAAACTTCTAAACATCTTTTTTAGATCTAAATCCTCTTTATGTTCCTATATAAAAATAATATAGATAGATGACTAGAAATTCAACTAAGAAATATAAAATGTCAAACATAATTAATTATTTCAAAATATATTCATTGAAAATACAAAAAAATATTTTTCCCTTCATCATCATAGATAAGAAGGCATGGTACATCTGACCAAATTATTCAATCAATTTTTCCTTTTTCCAAGGGTGTTAATGTATTGAAAAATTATAATATATTATCATTTCAAACCATATTCTCTGGAATATATTGAATTCTATTTTTATGAAAATATAATATAAAATTTTATAATTACTATAAAATTCATACTATTCCCCATAAAGATAATTCGTCCATAATATTAACATAAAAATTACTATAGCTAACTCCAAATCAATAGTTGGGTAATTTTATACACGACTCATCAATTATAATGAGGCATAATCTATAATCATTTCATTTATAATAAGAAAAAATCACAACTTCTTCATGGATTCAAAACTATAGATTCAAACATTTCTCCACAGTAGGGAAATGTAAACATTTATGTGTTCCCAAATATTATCTGAAGTTCCTTAAAATTTTCATCACATTCATTCATTAAATGGAACATCGATCCCTTCTTTGTTATCATGGTGAGTAGATTAGATAAACTACAGAAATTTCCATAAAAAATATTTCTATAAAATTCATCTAATACAATAAAACTAAATATCTCAAACACCTTGCAACTTTTGGGTCAATATTCAATAGATCGCATCATTGATGAATCTACTAATATACCATATTTTAAAATTATATGACCAAAAATTAATCATTTTGCAGCACCAAATCAAAATTTTTAAATTTTTCATATAGTTTATTCATCATTATGATATTTAGTACATTTTTCATGTTACCTTAATTCTATTCATTTCTCTTTTAATAGATATGATTGTCCACTATAAATACTATCACAAAGTAGTCAATGAATCCTAAAAAGATTATATTCATTAAATCAATGAAGATAATGGGGGTGTTAGTTAAACCAGAAGGTTTCACTATATATTCAAATTTTTTATACCTTGTAAGGAATTATTTCTTTGGTATATCCTCATTATTGAGCCTCCATTTATGATATTTAGAATAATGGTAAATCTTGTAAAAGTATTTAGTTCCATGTAGTTGAAAAAATAGGTCATCAATATGGGGTTGAGTATACTTTCTCATGATTGGGATCTTGTTAATATCCTAATAATCTATGAAGAGTCACATCGATCCATGTTTGTTTTTAATAAAACAAAAGTGAAACCTATGGTGACACACATGGTTGAATTAATCCCTTTGTTTGTTCATGTTAGAGTTTGTTCATCAATTCATGATAATTAATCATGACCATTATATTAGAAGTCATTCAAATAAGTTTAGAACAAGGAAAGATTTCCTTTGAAAACATAACATTATGATTTAGTGGAAAACATATAAAATCATATGGATAGAAAAAACGAAATTCCCTCATAATAAAAATATAATGGATTTTAGATTTCTCAAAAATAAAATTATTTTAAAACCCTTATATATAGGAATAATGAACTATAATGTGTTTTTATTACCCATCAAAGAATCTCACTTATCATCACATAGATAGATAACCACGTGATGGTATTTAATATAAAAAATACCACTATTGCATGACAATAGATGTGGAATCATTGTAGACAATCTCACTTCATGCCTATGATAACAAAAAATTCAACCATAGTAAGAATGAAATAATTTAAAAGAAGCACATTCCCAAAAAAGATCATTTAAAGCGTAATCATATACTTAAAAAGTGATCATCATACAATTAACAATTTTATCTAAAAATTATACATCTATTAATTTGGGATACATCATGATATACTTATAAAATTATTCAAATATGAATGAATGGATAGATCTATTGTTAACTAAGAAATTAACTATTTTAGAGTGGATTTTAAGTGTACTTTTCATCACATAATTATCCTAACCCTCGTCCAAAATAGTGACAACATTATATTTCTCCCATTCCCTCAGCTTAACATATTGATGAAATCAATAGTTATCATTAGCCTTTATATTTTGGCACTGGTTAGTAACATTAATATACTACAGGAATTTGATTCATGTGTATGCTTCTTTCTCTCTATTCACATCATTATCTAACATCTTCCCATAACATATTCAAAATTTTTTTTGATGGCCATCCTTCCCACAGATAAAATATTTTATAGCACCAGTAATGAAATTTACTCCATGTTTCCTTCCACACATTGAGCATGAAGGGAAGATAATATTCTTCTCTCTATGTATTTTAGTGTTTCTTACAAACAAATTTTTTTATCCTATCAAAACCACGAGATTATTGGGAAGATATGATCTCTATTTCAACATTGACATCACATACAACTATTTATTATTATCTACTAGAGTCCCTTATATCTAACTCCCATTGATGAATTGGTTTTAATATACTGAAAAATCATTCAAAATGTTTTAATACTATATTTTAATTATAAAATAATTACTCACATGCCTTGAAAAGTTTCCTCAATGGAACCAATAGGTTTATAATACTTATTGTTTAATTCAATGAATTCTTTTTCCATTTTTATATGAAGCATATGAGGGAGTTTCTTATTGAAAATTATTCTTTGAAACTCTTCCCACTCCATAGAGTTAATTTAATAAATCTATATAGTATTTTTGATGAGATTCTACCATTGATCTACTTCACCTACAAAATAATAAGCAACCAAAATGTTTTTTTTTCAATTTTATAAATACCATATAATATAAAATAAAATTTCAATTGTGCTGATCCATTTTTCTACATCTAGTGTGTGATATACCAACTTGGAAGCCAAAGAATGATTCCCTGAGAAGGTTGGACAAATGCTCTGAAGAGTGCCTCCCCGTTCTATAGAGGGTGTTGACTAGACGCGAGGGTCTAGTACGTATGTCGTGGGCATACTATACCCTATTTTATCAGAATAAACTAACACAGGTTGATGAAAATAACAATTAACCATGTATGGAAGTGTAAAAATAACTAGAACAATTCCATGAAACAAGATAGTCAAAAACAGAAAATACAATACTCAACCAAAAGTTAAAACATTCTATCACAATGCAAGTGCTAAGTGTCTACAATGAAACTAAATGTAATGACCCAAAAACTCCAAACGGGTCCTGATCCACATCTGGTTCCCTCTCCCATGCTCTAGTACAAAATTGTAACCTATCACTTGACCTTTTACTTATCATGTCCTGCAATAACAATGTATTTGTGGGTGTCGATATGGAATCTCGAATGGGTTATGAGAACAAATTAGTTTTCCACCACCAACAATGTCTAAAAAGAGTCCAGTAAAAAGAGTGTACATGAAAATTTATGAATCAATTAATATAATTCAAAATTAAATAGTTATTAAATTGTCATTTAATATTTAATCATCACATTAGACCAAGTTCAATTCATGTTTCCCATTTGAATCATTATTCATTATCATTAATCATTTTGTGTAGGTCATTATTCCTAGAACCCCAAATATCATTTGACTCACCATTCATTTATATCATTAATCATTTGGTGTAGGAAATCATTCATGGAACCACAAATCTCTTTGATTGTAGGTCTCCATGCCTATCACTCTGAAATTTCATTCTTGGATATCTATTGAGGAGGAATTCCAGGTCCATGTACCAAATTCTAATCGGTCTAAGATTCCATGCCTAACACCACAAAATCTCATCAATTTTATCTTTTTTTAATTCTCAATAATTTTTCACAATATTAATTTACTAATATAATGATTAGTTAAACATTTCAAAGGCCGTTATATAATTAAACAATATGCTAAGCACATACCCAAATAATTAATTCGTAAATTAATTAATAAATCAAAACCATTTTTATTCCACAGTTAATTTATCAAAATTAATTAATCATTTCAAAACCAACATGTCATAATTAATTCTTACAATTAATTCCTTTAATTACATCATGACACATTATTAATTCTCCCAGTTAATTATATTTTTTCACCATCCTGGCATGCAATTAATTCACAAAATCAAGTATCATTCAAAGATAATAAACCATCTATATTTAGTTTTCCCCAATTACGTTTCATTTCAAATTAAATATAATATCTCAACTAAAATATCAAATCACCAAAAGATCATTTGGGAAACCCCCTTTAATAGTTATGTTTTCAATCATCAATTAACCACCCTAGAAAATCACAAGTTAAATCCATTTTCCAAATTACTCAAATTTAGGAATTCATTTATCTTGGGAATTTATAAATTCAATAACCCATACAAATATCATAAATTATGACTATAGGAGATCAATTTAGACTGTCTACATCATTTTATTTATGGATGATATCCTAATAGAAATCGTTAAAATCCATGTAGCACAACGTCGTCGAACATATTTGGAATCTAAATCCCTAAAACTAAAATTAATGTCAAAGGAATAAATTTTGGGAAAATATATATCTATATCTAAAATCTTATATATTGATCATAAAATAAAGTTATAGATCCAATGAAATAGTGGATATCCTCCATGAAAGTATCATGGAAGGATAATGGTAAGAACATGAGAAAAACCAGAAGAAATCCCCATACTATGTGGAGAGAGGATCTTAAATCTGGGATTTTGATCTCAATGAACATTGTTCAGATCACCTTGGAGTCCCTTTAGATGGTTTTGGGATCACCTAGAATTTTTCAAGCTTGAGCTATGGATGAAAATATGGAACTCACGAGGGTTCAGTTAGTTTTAAAAAGGATTTTTGGAATTAAAATCATGTGCACACTACTTCATGGGATAATAAACACAATTAGGGAAAACCATGCACCAACTCTACAGACACCACTATCCATCTTTTCATGGACGGCATGGTTTGGTCGCATAGTTTGTCAAACCATGCACAAATAATGTAGTCCTCTCTATCTAGTTTTTCACACGTAGTATTGTTTAGTAACATGATTTTTCAAACCGTGCGCAAACCATGAAAAACCAACTTTAAATTTGTCATAAACATTCACCCAAACACACCCCAAGTCACTAATACATGTTAAAATTAAATTAATGATTATAGAAGTACCCAAAAATGCAGCTGAGATGACTCCAGAAAAGGCTAGGATCTTACAATATCCCCACATTATAACAGCTCGTCCTCAAGCTGCACTGTTGAACTTCTCTAAGATTCCCATCCAAAAATATTGGTCCATTGGGCACTCATGTCAGAACCCCATTCCCATGTTTCCTCTTGAAAATTACCATGCTTCCATAACACTTGATCTAATGGCACAATCTTTCCCCGCAACACATTCTCACTATGACCGAGCACCTATATCTGATACACCTCAAAAAAATGAATCTATCACGAGATCACATTTTCCACATAAAACACATGGTATTGGTCTTAGAGATACCACCATAGTTTTGAAATAAGATAAAAATCATGCATAACACATAATTCATGTGGAAGTGCTAATCGGTATGGCACTGGCCCGATTCTCCCCATCACCTCAAACAGTCCCACAAACCTGGGTGAAAACATGCCATACCTCTGTATCCATGGGTCACCCAATCTAGGATTAACTCTAAAAAATACATTATAACCCTTTGTAAATTATAGAGGTCATCGCTACCTATTAGTATATGTCTTATGTTAACTCTGAGCTATATCCAAATGCTTTCAAATAAACATTACCTTCTCTGATGTCTCCTTAACAGGACTCGGTCCCAACAGCTCGGACTCACCCACCTCTAACCAACAATGTGGTGATCTACAAGGTCTACCATCATGTGCTTCAAATTGTTCCATATGTATAGCTACTTGATAACTATTTTTATATAAAAACTCCAATAAATCCAAAATTTTCTCTTAATAACCACCAAAGCCAAGAAGAAAATCTCACAACATATCATCTAACACATGTATGGTACGTTCTGATTACCCATCTATCAGTGGGTGGAAGGTCATACATAGTAGCACCTTTGTTACAGGAACCTTTTTTAAACCCTGCAATATGCATGAAGTAAAGCGTGAATTGAGATATGAAACTATTTTCTATTTCCCCCCATGCAAATGAACTATCTGTCTCACTTACTGTTCCTCCAACATCTCTACTGTAATGGTTTCAATGATATGATAGAAGTATGATACCATCTCTAGTATATCCAAAAAAACCCAAATAGCATCACTATTCCTAAGATTATTTGGAATTCCAACACTAAAATACATAGTCACATCATCCCACATCTATTCTAGAATAGGTAATGGTTGAAATATGACTCTAGGTCATTGATGCCCCACTTTCCCCTACTGACAGGAGAAATATCGTGTTATAAACACTACAATATCTTTTTTCTTACATGGACACCAAAAATGTCATCAAAGGATATGATACATTTTTTCAACCATGGATGTACCCACCACCTTGAAGCATTAAATTCATGCATGGGTTCCTCTCGCACACTCGTATGCACAACAACCCGATTTTTTACATAGATGATCTCATCCCCTTTTATATTCTAGTCTGAAGGTGTCTCCACACCATTAAGGCTTTCCATCAAGGCTAAACACTATGGATCCTCATATTGCCTATCCCCAATCTGTATTAAGAGTATAGACTTCACTGGTGTAGAAACCAGAGTCATCCTCTCTTGACTTCCTGAACTACCACATGAATTTCCTCCAGTAAAGTCAACATCTTCCACTCTGCACTCGACTAATTTACCTACAGAGTCTATGTTTTTTTCTCAAAGCATCTGCCACACTATTCTGCTTTCTGGGTGTATATGCCTCTTCAAAATAAAAGGAATGAATATAATCAACCCATATTCACTACTCAAGATTCAGGTCATGTTTTGAAAAGATATAATTCAAGCTTTTATGATCTATAAAAACTATAAAATATTCCCCTAATAGATCATTTCGGCAACACCTAAGTGCATTAACCACTACTACCAACTCGAGGTTAGGCATAGGGTAATTCCATCCATGTGGCATCAACTGATGAGACACATAAGCAATGTATCTACCCCCTTTCATCAACATAGCTCTGAGTCTGACCCTATATGCATCACAATCCACCTTGTACTCTTCACCTGAATCAGGTATGACCAAAATTGGTGTCGATGTCAAGTGATTCTTCAAATCCTAAAAAGCATTCTCAAATGTTTTTTTACTAACTATCTTTATCCATTTCTTTTTCAATACAGTAAGCGGTTCTTCCAAATGGGAAAAGTCATAGATGATCCTCCTATAATAACTATTTAATCAAAAAACATAAACACCAAAAATCATTTTTGGGCTGCTTTTATGAAATCGCTAAAGTACTTTTTTTGGGTCCACTGCCACACCTTCGACTGAGATGATATTCCCTAAAACGTTTACCCAGTCAATCCAAAATTGACATTTAGATATCTTGGAATATAGTCGATGCTATATCAATGTACCCAAGACGATTTCAAGATCATGGCCATGATCGTTATGATTCTTAGAGTACACTAAGATGTTATCAACAAACACCACCACAAAATGATCTGTGTACGAATGAAAAAAAAATCATCAAGGACATAAAATCTAATCGAGGATTTGTAAATCCAAATAGAATTTTGAAAATCCCATAAAGACCATACCAACTCCTAAAAGATGTTTTTTGAATATAAGAAGTGAGAACACTAGCCTAATGACACCTTGATGTCATATCAATCATTAAGAACATATTACCCCCCTTCAGCTTGTCAAACAAATCAATGATATGAGGAAGATTATATCGGTTCTTCACATTCATTTTATTCAACCTCGTGTAATTGACAAACAAACATAGACTCACATCTACCTTCTTCACAAACAAAACAAGTGATCCCCAAGGTGATGTACATGGACAGATTAAGCCTTTATCCTTAAACTCCTCCAACTATATTTTGAGCTCTCGGAGCTCTGTCGGTCCCATTATGTAAGGTGGAATAGATACCGGATCATCCCCCAGTATGATCTCAATAGAGAATTCCACATATCAATCCGTTTTATGTCATAAAAAGTATTCAGAAATGATATACAGAAATATTTTTACTACAGGTGGAAGGATGTCTTTCCTACCACACCAATCATAAAAAAAGGACCCATAACTTGTGGTGTGTGCTCTTCCAATTTTTGATTAACTATCCCAACTTTTCCCTCATTGATATGCCATTCTCCATGAAGGATACATTTTCCACACTCAGGAGATACAAAGGTCACTCTCCTATGATAACAATCTTTGTGGGCTCGCTATGTGACTAGCCAGTCCACACCCATAATAAAATCAAAGCCTTTTATATCAAGGAAATTAGTATCCCAATGGAAATGATACTATCCTATATATAGAGAAATCCCCTTCATAAATAGTAATCCCTAATCCGTATTCCCAATGGTTTATCGATATTCATCATCCTTCTTACAGGCTCCCCCTCCAGGCTCAAGCCAACAACAAGGTTTGAAGATATAATGTTATGAGATGCACTAGTATCAAAAAAGGATGAAGCTAAAGTATAAGAAACTAGAATAGTACCTATCACTGTTGATGGGCCAGCATCGCTCTCCATAGGAGTAGGTTTCATTACATGTAAGTGTCATGCCCCTCTTCTATGTGGTGTCTTATGACACCCTTGAGTAGCACCACTCTGCTGGTACGAGCACACATACCCTAAAGCACCACGTCCACTACATATACCTCCCCTTCTAGTAAAACTCCAAATGATGGACTTATATGTTGTAGAATACCCCCTTCCAAAACTCTGACTCTAATAAACTGCTCCCATAGAACCATCATACCGCTACTTCTTGCATATCATCTATAAGTGTCCCGTCATTCCACAAAATTTGCAATCTACTGGTGGTTGAAGAAAATGTGTATAATAGTGTCCATGCCTACCACACAAGTGGAGACGTACATGGGAAATATTCAGTGTAACT
This sequence comes from Viscum album, assembly GCA_963277665.1. Taxonomy (NCBI): domain Eukaryota; kingdom Viridiplantae; phylum Streptophyta; class Magnoliopsida; order Santalales; family Viscaceae; genus Viscum; species Viscum album. The sequence goes on along the minus strand of OY728119.1, from coordinate 1,020,758,230 downwards.
GTTCCTCTTGAATATCCACCTTGATTTCCACTCTCTTGACTATGATTCTCGTGATGTCGCTTCCTGCTCTTGGAAGGCGCAATCCATGATCATTCAACTTCCATTCTAGTACTGTAATCTCCCTTTTGGTTCCCCTTTGAAATGGGATCCTGATTAACAACTTCTAAAAATTTCCTTAGCCTAAAAATATTCACCTAGGACATAATTCCACACATATGCCTGTCCTAAAATCGTTTTTCCAATGTGGCCTTATCTGCCACCAATACTGGGGAAAAATGCTTTAAATCTGGGAAACATTAAACATACTCCATTATGAACATTCTTCCTTGTGTTAGATGCATAAACTCTAAATATTTATCTTGCATTAGTGTGTCTAGATAGAGGTTCTATTAGAATATCTCTAGAATACCCTTCCATAACACATCATCAGTCTGTCCAGATCATACATGAATGTCCCACCAGCGCTTCACAGAACCCTGCAACATATAAGCAGCCTACATGACCCTCTTCTCACTCAGAGTCTCCAAATGTTCATGTATCATCTCTATGGATTCAATCCAGAATTCATCTCCCTCAAGTCCACCCACTCCAATAAATATAGGATAGAGTTGCAAAAAAACTCCATTGTCAACTCACACATTCTTTTTTGACCTCTCCCTATGTCGTTTTCCCTTTATTTCATGAAACAAGAATATTTCCCTAAGGACATCTCTCTTTCTTCCTCATCTAGCACCAATGGTACCTCAAGCTCCCTTTCTAGAAGTTCGTTCCTGGCCATACCCCTTGGTCTCTACCTCAACAAGCCTCATAGAGGCATATCTCTACAAAGACAAAAAATAGAATTATGTCTCATAAGGAAACCATATAAAATTTATGTATAGGAAGAAGCCAACAAAACAAGTTTCATCATGTAAATTCTCCATTTTCTCACCACACGGTGAACACTATAGCCTTATCACTACCCTCATCCATCCTACTCCTTGGTCTTGGATAACAATGTTATATTTACTATCGTAATTTAATTCAAGCATTTATTAGACACATTATCTCAAATAAATTATTTAATCATTACCATTTATTCATTCAAGGTTCTTATTAAATACCCATTTATTCTCATTTAGCATCATTATTCCAATATCACCACAAAGAAAAATAGTTCATGTTAAAAAACAAACCCATAACCCATATTCCCATGACAGCCTAGAATGAAAAATTTCCCAACAACCCTAAGGGCCTAGAGTGATGCATGTAGACACAAATATATTGCCTCTTTATGCCATAAATCAAAATAAAACAATTTTTAAAACAAATTCCACATCACACCACAAGTGCATCACCCAATGTGAAATAATATACAAATTCAAAAACAATCACAAATCACAACAATCCCACCTTGGGTACTCATATTTTCCCCTATACATTGGGTTCCAACACCAATGCACAAGATCATTACCAAGCATCGAATCTTCCATGTTTCCTATCTACATTTTCCAAAATAGTAAGGTATCGGAATAAAGAAAATAAAACTCCATTGATTCATCTTTGTGACATCCCGGAGCCAAATCCACTAAACGGTGCCCCGAGATGGTTAGCCGCATGCCCTCAAGCTTTCCTCCAAATTAACCACAGGTTGCTGACTAGTAGTGAGGGTATTGGACGTCGGACATAGGGATAATATAACCTCTTTTTTCATAATAATATAACACAATTGAAAGAAAATAACAATAAACTAAGTATGGAATCATATAAATAACCAAAATAATAAAATGACATATAACAGTCAAGACTAGAGAATACAATACTCAACTGAAAGGTAAAACATTCTATGACAACGCAAGTTACAAGTGTCTAAAATGAAACTGATAGTAAAGGCATAATAACTCCAAATGGGTCCTAAAGCATGTCTGGTTCCCTCTCTTTTTCTCTTATCTGAGACTGCTACCTATCATAGAGACATTCCCTTATCCAGACATATAACAACAATTTCTACTCGGGGGTCGATTAGGTGGCCCAAATAGAGTTTGAGTATAACTAAGAAGGCCACCACCAACTATGTCAAAAAAAGTCAATTCATTAGATAGTGCATAATGATTTATAAATAACTAAAAACAATGCATAAATTAATTAGTTATCACATTGTCATTTAATCGTTATCTTCACATTAGACCATGTTCAATTCATGTTTCCCATTTGAATCATCTTTCATAATAATTATTCATTTGGTGTAGGTTGTCAGGCCTTGCACCTCAAATCTCATTTGAACCCTCATTCATTAATATCATTAATTTTTTGGTTTAAGAATTCATTCATGGAACCATAAGTCACATTGAGTGTCAGTTTCCATGCATATCACTCCAAGATCATAAGCGTAGAAAACAATTGGGGAGGAATTCCATGTCGAAGTCCCAAATTATAATAGGTCTTGGACACCATGCCTATAACCACAAAATATCAACCATTTAATCATTATTTAATTATCAGTAATTTCATAAATTATTCATTTACTAATCCAATAATTAGTTAAACATTTCAATGTTCATTAGTTAATACAAAAAATAACTAAGAACATAACACATTAATTAATTCATCAATATTTAATCAATCAAAACCATTTTCATTCCATAATTTATTCTTCAAAATTAATTATCAATTTGATAACCATCAACTCATAAATAATTATCTCAATTAATTATCTTTAATCACATCCTGACACATAATTGATTCTCTTAATTAATTATCTTTTGTCAACATCATAGACCATAATTAATTCTCACAATGAATTATATTTCAATGCTAGACATATTTGCACATCCAAATACTTATATTAGCACATCCAATATAATAATTAAAATATAATATAAAATCTACAATATATCAATTTGGGAAACCCCGTTCATTTTTTCCATGACCAATCATCAATTTTCTACTACGGAAAATCCCATGTTAAAACCAAATTCATAATTACCCCGATTTCGGAATTAAATTATCAAGGGAATCTAGCTATTTCATAAATCAAATACATATCATAAATCATGATTATGGGAGTTCAATTTAAACCACCAACCATGGATTATTAATATATTTTATCCCAATGTAAATCCCAAAAATCTGAGCAGCACAATGTCATCGAACAAGCTTGTAATCTAAATCCCTAAAACCGAAATTATGATCAAAGGCATTAAGACTATGAAATTATAGATCTACATCTACAATGCTAGACCAAGATTATAAATAAATGGTTTAGATCCATGGAAATTTTGGATATCCTCCATGAAAATATCATGTAAGGATAGACGAATGAACGAGAGAAGAAACATGATGGAATCCACTTACTGGGAGGAGAGTGGATCTTCAATCAGTGCTTTCAATCATGAAGAAAGGTGATCAGATCGCCTTGGATTCCCTCCTAAAGGCTTTGGTAACACCTATAATTTGTCAAGACTATGAAAAAATAAAAAAATATTGAATTCCCAGGGGTTTTAGTGGTTTTAAAGAGGATTTTGGGAATTAAAATTTCATGTTCAAGGTTTCTTGGTACGAGGTGCACGATTAGGGAAAATCGTATTCCAGCTGTTTGGAATCCAATGCACAGTTTTTCACAGTTGGAAAGGTTTGGCACCACAGTTTTTCAAACCATGCAAAAATTTTGCAGACCACTCTATCCAGTTTTTCATGCTTAACACAGTTTGGTCGTATAGTTTGTAAAACCGTGCGCAAACCATGCACAACCCTCAGTCCTTTTGTCTTCTATAAAAGTTCACCCAAATGCACCCCAAGTCACTAATCTATGTTAATCGTACTTAAATGATTTATTATAACATAAAAATGTGTCTGAGATAACTATATAAAATTATAGGAGCTCACATAGTGGGTTGGTGGAACCAATGATGTAAGGTGGGAATTACCTCATGAAGGAATCAGTAAAACTATTGTTCAACATTTGATATTTTGGATGTTTATCATTTTTAATTTTCTTGATAAATATCGATGTGTTTAGAAACAATATAGTTTATTACATTTCCTATAATGATTGGATACATAGATGGATAATTGTTGTATTTTCTATATCAATCATGATTTACATTGTTCTTTTAGGTTCCATCAATTTACAAAAAAAATCATAATATAAGAAACAATAATAATTGATGGAAACCAAATGATACAAAAAATTCACTTATAGGATATATGAATTATGGAATGTGCATTCTAATATGTGAAAGATTAGGTTTATCCTAGGTCATTCTTAGACATTATCAATATAATGACTTCATGATGGTTCATAATATTTTTTTGGAATTTTTGATGCATACCCCCTTCTATGTGAAACCAGGTTCCCAACATGGCTCATTATCATACACCGGGTGATGAATAAGTCCATATCAATGTTACCTTCTCTGATTTATTGCCTATATGTTACACTATTTCAAATAAATATCCACTTTTAATATCCAAACATTGATGTAACTTCTTAGAATCTTCTAACTCTATCATTCACCAATATTTTATGATATTTTCTTTTATGGTTTCTCAACCTTAGTCTTATCCTATAAAAATTCATTATAAATATACGTAGAGTTCTCACTAAAGTCTTTATATCCTCTTTTATGAAGGATGACTAATCATATCATCTAATACCAACTATAAAAATTCAATATTTTCATACATAGATTTTACATATTTGATGTGAATATTCATTATATTACACAAACTCATGTCTGGGGAAATAGTTATTGGGCCTTTGGAGACTTGGAAGCATAAAAAACTGGTCTATAAGTGAGTTACATCTTCTCCAACTATGTTGATCATAAATATGACCAATCTTATATATATAATACGTAATACCATTCATCATACCTACAGTAGTGTAAAAATAATAATGGATGATATTAGATGCTCTTTACGGTTAAAAAAGGCAGATGCCACCATATTATGGGCATATGGGTATAAGAACATTAGAATATAATTTTAAATCCATAACCATCATATAACAGATAGTTAACACGAGTCATGAAATTAATCATGGATATCAATAGGAAATAAATCATATTGGTATTGAAGAATGTAGACCATGAGGACATAACATTGGCATAAGATATGGATTTTTGGTATACACATTATCATATAAATAATTTCCTTAGTACTTCAGGGATCATTTCGGAGTTTACCATAGTATAATGGTTTTACTACAAAAATCATAATATTATGCAAGAATTACCTCCAAGACTATCATAGTGTATATAGTCCCTTACTAAATAAGGATTAGTCAAAATTTAAATATGGTTTATCACATGTGGTATAAATCTTTACCCAATGCATTGGGGGGTGGGGGAGATATTGTTCCCACCAGTCACGTAATTAAATCATATATATACGTTATAAAAGATAATAAATCCTTCATAATATTAGAACCCATGAATTGAAATGTTAATTAGATACATTATATAATAATATAACCTTTTGATATAAAATAGTTTTAATAATCATTTCATCATTTCATCAAACATAACTCATAGAAAAAGAAGCGGGTTTCATCACATTTTTATCAAGGTATAACCATTAGATGGGAATTGAGTTCCATCAACAACATTTTATCATAAAAATAATCCATTAAGTTAAAAAATAATAATTTTATCCTTGGTTCATGTAACACCCTGAGATTTCATAGTATGTTATCTCTTCAAAATAATTCAACAACTTGCGCAACCTGCATCACCGAGTTTGAGCGTACCACAACATACCAAACAAGCCATTCAAAAAGTGGTTAGGAATAATGTTAATAGATTTTTGATTTTTATATACTATATTAAATTTTATATTCCATATTATTTGTTTCTTAGACATAATATAAGGACATGTTCATTTTTTCATATAAAAGAAGTATTTTTAAAAAAAATCAATTTTACCACCTTTTAATGGAAAGTCCTTTTTTAATCCAATATTTGACACTTTTATATATTAAATTTGACAAAATAAACTTCTTCTTTAGAATCGAGACATTAAAATTTATTTTGGATAAATTCTTGGTACTTTTCTGATTACTTTAATATTTTGATAAATAGTTAAAAATACTAAATTTTGATTGAAAACAACTTTTTAAATCAAAATAATTTATACTGTTAAATTATGCAATTGAATGGTTTTTAAGTATAAATAGATTTTATTTTTATCATTTAATAAAATTGAGGTCATTATAAGTAAATTTACTTTTAAATTTGACATAAAAACATGTCATTCTTTAGATTGTTTTCAATTTTTAAAACCCCGCTTTTTGGTTTTGACAATGGGAATTAATTTTAAATTAATAAATGAAGCTTATATGTTTTGAATTTGATAAAATAGGCATCATTTTTGAATTATGAACATAAAAAATATCTTATGGAATTTTTTTTATTTTTCTAAAAACATTCAATTTTTTATGAATAGTAAAAAAACATTGTGTTGATTTTTTAAACCGACTTATTATTTAAAAAATTATGTATTTTATTTAAATTTATTTTAAGTAAAAATAGATTTATAATACCAATATAAGTTCAATTTAATTCATTTGAGTCATTTTATAATAAAATTAGATGTATAAAAATTTATCGAACCTTTTACCGTCTTTTACCCACCTCCTAGGAGCATTTGAAAATTTGTATAAAACATAATTTTATTGTTTCTGTGAGTTGAATTTAAAAAATAATAAAGACATGGTTGATATAATTAAGTAAAATTTTGTTCAATATGCTGAAAATAAAGTTTTTGTGAATAATAACTTTTGACTTTTATTTACCACCGATAAAAGTAAATATGGTTATTACGGGTAAAAATTATATCATAATTACCCTAAAACATGTCATAATTCTATAAGATACATGTATTTAGACAATGAACTACCTTTGGAATAAAATATGATCCTTTATATCCACTTGTATTAGATTAGGACATTTATTATTATTTTATTCAAAGTAGAGTTAAAAGTGTTAATTTATATGTTTATAAACTAATACATTTTTAATATTGGGATATACATAAGATAAATTCGACTATAAATATTAATTAGAAATATAAAACAATTTACTACATCATGGTATTTTATTTATAATATTTAGACATTAAATAATTAATTTTATTTATGACACAATTATGATGCAGTAATTACCATATAAATTAAAGAATGAAATAATTGGTACTATAAATATTTAAAAAATTAATTTAAATGTTTTTAGGACATATCCGAATTATATAGGATAATATGACATTTTAGGTCTGATTAAAAGTATTTTATTACAAGTAATAATGTTGTGATGACTTTCACAAAAAGAAAATACAAAATAGTTTCAAAATTTACATAAATCAATTTATAAAACAAATACTATATTATTTGATGATATAATATTCATAAAAATGTAAGGTTCGACCAAAGCGCTTAAATAATATTATATATGTCATTAATGAACCAATTGAGGTTCTCTTGTTTGTTTAGTGTATGTTTATTAACCATATAGTGTAAGAATACATGAAGACACGGGAGAAGTTAAATTATTTAACTAAGAGTTAAATCTAAGAGAAAAGGCTAAAATGGAAACCTAAACTTGTCTAAAACCTATTGGTTGAGTGTATTTAGACCCATAACAACCTTAGTATAGAAATAAATTCATTTGGAACAATTATATACTGAATATGATTGTATAATAAATTAATACATTAATCTTTTCCAAAAGTGACCCTCACCTCTCTTATAAAAGAGCACTTTCCCTTCTCTCAAATTCACACCTCCAAAGCCATTTGGTTTAGCGAAACCCTGCCAAATATCCTATCAAATAACATCCATTCATCCAAGAGTCCTTCATTTGTTCATAAAGACAACCTATGGAGCCCTTTTGATCAAATCAAATGGAAGAACCCAAAGAAGAGGTAAATATTTCATCACCTCTTTCAAGTTTATTTCTTCGTCCACATCCGCATTATTTAATGTTTACATTATAAAATAATAACTCTAGTACATTTTATACACTGTGATGTTATTATGAAAATGGTACAAACATTTTCAATACTCTTTCCATTCTATGAATGAAAATGCCACCAAACATGCGTATGTATGGATTTTCGTCTCCACGTTGTGGTGTAGTTTGTTTTTCAAACACTTCATTATATGGATAGGTATAATAATGACTATAAATGATGTAAATAATAAATATAACATGTTAATTATTCTTTATATATGATATAACAAAAAATTACATATGATTTTACCATTAATATAATGATATTTTCCCTTATACGTACGTATGGATTACTGTCTCCATGACACGATGCGATTCATTTCCACATTCCCCATTCAATGATGATTATAAAAATATATATCATTAATAAGTATATAATATATGAAATAATAGTTCTACTGAGTTTATATATATATATATATACATACTTACATATATCTTATTCACTTAGTTATGTTCACTATGATATGAAAATGGAAATATCCTTTATGCGTTCGTACGACCTACCGTCTCCATAAATGTTGTTTTCCATTTCATTTATAAGTCTATTATAAATATTTATATTCTAAATCTATATGATATATAAATCATTTTTTATATTTTGGAAGTATTTAAATCATGATATAAATGATACGATCAAGAATAACATGTTAAAACACTTACGATAAAGAAAGCGATTATTACCTGAAATGTTAATTTAACATGGAAATCATTATTAAATGGGTAGTATAAAGTCATAAATGAATCATGTATGATATAATAAATATGAATATGGTTTTGGTATAATTTAATAACATACTATGGTCCTTATACAGGAATTTAAACGTACCATTGACCAAAGTAAAGTGCAAGGTAAGGGTTTATTCATCAATCTCATTATTATCTGAGATTGTTAATGTGTAAGTTTTTAATGGGAAATATTTATTATCCCATTCCGTGTTTAATAAAAGAGTTTTAGAAGATATCATTTTTATGGAAAACATTTACTAAAATATCATTTTTAAATGATTTAAAGTTTTATTCTTCTAAACCCTTCTCATTAATGTTCATGCACTATCAGAAAAATAGTCTTTTGAGACGGGGTATTTGCGACGGGTTTAATTCCCATCACAAATGGTCCATCATAGGGGTTATTTGGGACAGGGGGTTCGTCCCGTCGCAAATATCATGATATTTTCAACAGGATTTGTGGTCATGTTGCAAAAGGTAACATGCGCTTTGGTGTGGGATGCACGCCAAAGGTTTGGAAGGTTATTTGGGGCTAGAACACCCCCACCCCCACCCCTCGCAAATAATGGTGTCGGTAAATGAGTTATTGCAATGGGATGTTGTCCAATCTCAAAAAGGTGTGTCGGCAGGTCACTTTTTGTGACGGGACCCATCATAAATACCCATTTAACAACCGGCCGTAATTAATGCGGTCGAAGGTATTTGCAATGGGTCCCGTCGCAAAATGTATTTTTTTGCAACATGAATCTCGTCGGTAATAGACCCATTGTAACTAATGTAACTTATATATACCCTCTCTATTTTTATTTCCCTTCCTCTCATTTCTCACATCCTCTCCCTCTGTCACTAAACTCGACTTTTAGAGTGAAAATTTCTATCAGTGAAATTTTATTTACGAAGATGTCGTGAAGGCCCTTACACTAATAGTAGATCAAGTTTAATGGTAATTATATTTTATTTAATTTAGTATTTATTTAATTTTTATGTTAATTTTTATTACTGTTGATTAGTTTTAATTAAATTATTTTTAAATTGTTCTATTATCTGTATTTTATTAATTAATTGTAATATTTAGTAATAATTAGTATTAATTAGTAGTAATTGATGGAAATTAGTACTAATTAGTAGTAATTGGTAGTAATTAGGAACAAATAGGAATAATTAGGAATAAATAGTAATAATTAGTAATAAAAAGTAATAATTAGGAATAATTAGTAGTAATTAGTACTAAATAGCAGTAATTAGCAACAAATAGTAATAATTAGGAATAATTAGGAATAATTCCGAATAATTATTAAGAAATAGTAATAAATAGGAATAATTAGTAATAAATAGTAATAAATATTAGTAATTAGTAATACAACTTAATAATTAGGAATAATTAGAAATAAATAGGAATAAATAAGAATAATTTGAAATAAATAGAAATAATTAGTAATAAATAGGAATAATTAGTAATAAATAGTAATAAATTGTAATAAATTGGAATAAATTGGAATAAATAAAAATAAATACGAATAAATAAGAATAAATTGGAATAAATAGGAATAATTAGGGATAATTAGGAATAAATAAGAATAAATACGAATAAATATGACCAAATAAGAATAAATAAGAATAAATAACAATTAATAGTAAAAATATGAATAAATAGGAATAAATATGAATGAAAATGATAAAAATGAATAATTTGTAATAAATAGGAATAAATAAGAATAAACATGATTAAATTGGAATAATTAGTAATAAATAGAAATAATTTGTAATAATTTGTAATAAATAGGAATAAATAAAAATAATTAGGAATAATTAAGACGAATTAGTAATAAATCGGAACAATTAAGAATAAAAAAGAATAAATTGGAATACATAAGAATAAGTTGGAATAAATAGGAACAAATAGGAATAAATAGTAATAAATAAGAATAAATAGGAATGAATAGGAATGAATAGAAATAAATACAAATAAATAGGAATAAATATGAATAAATAGGAATAAATAAGAATAAATAATAATAAATAAGAATAAATAGGAATCAATACAAATAAATAGTAATAAATAGAAATAAATATTAATATATATTAATAAATAGAAATAATTAGGAATAATTAAGAATAATTATAAATAATTAGGAATAAATAGTAATAAATAGTAATAAATAGTAATAAATAGTAATAAATTGTAATAAATAATAATAAATAGTAATAAATAGTAATAAATAGAAATAAAAAATAATAATAGTAAAAAATAGTAAAAAATTGTTAAAATATTAAGAAATGGTAAAAAAATAATAAAAATAAAATTAATTGTAATAAATTACAATATCTTGTAATAATAGGGAAAAATTGCCAGTGGATTGACGACACTCCTTTTGCTCGATAACTCTTCTCCTTTCAACTTTCACTGACTCAAAAACATTATTAAAAGTCTACTTCTACGTATGCATATCCAATCTCGTATGCATGAGTTTGAATATTCATTCATAGAACCACATTTTTTAGAATGTGTTCAGTCAGAAAAAAATAGTTAAAAATAGTAAAAAATTAGTATGAAATAGAGAAAAATATTAATGAATAGTAGAAAATAGTTAAAAATAGTAAAAAGAATACCAATTATAATAAATTGTAGTAACTTTCAATGACTTGGAACAACTTTCATTCGATTGAAGGCACTCCTTTTTATCGATGACTCTTCTCCTTTCAACTTTAACTGGCTCAAAACATTATGAAATTTATGCTTCAACATATGCATATCCAAGATCGTACGCACGAGCTTGAATATACATTCGTAGGAAAACATTTTTTAGATTTTTTTTAGTCATTGACAGTTGCAAGAAGATGATTCGTTGATTAAAAATGGGCTCTTTTGTCCGACAGATCATTTATGTTCATGTTTCTCACATAGAAATCACAATGAAGAATTTACTCGGAGGTATGATTATACATTATCATATGAACAAGAATGAATATGTATACCTATGAGAAGATTATTCATTTTGATTTTAGTGATAGAAATTTTCAAGTAAATGAGCCATCAGAAAAAACAAATGTCGTCAATCCACTAAAAATTGTTTTTCCCAAAATTAGTATTTGCGACGGGTTCTTTTGTGATGAGATCCCATCACAAATATTTTTATTAATAGTATTTTTGACGGGCCTGTCGCAACTAGTATTTGAGACGATCCCATCACAAAATGTTTATATATATATATATATAATGTATATAATCGAAGGCTTAGTTGTGACATTGAAATTTCCTGTCACAAATACTATTTGCGACAGCCTGTCACAAAAAGATTATTTATATATATATATTGTATATAATCGGAGGGTTATTTGCGACATGGAGATTTCCCATAAAAAAACTTTTTTTGCGACGGGCCGGTCAAAAAACAAATATTTGCGACATCGTTTTCTACAACGGGCTAATTTCGATGGGATCCCGTCGCAAATTAGCCGTCACAAATACCTATAATTCCAATACTGAAGTTTTTAAAATGGTTTTAATGATTTATTTATATGAACATGATTCTTTTAAAATGTTAATTATTTTCAAAAGTCTCAATGTGGTATGGGTCACTATGATTCTGTTGACACTCCTTTCATTAAAATGTTAAACATTGGAAAAGGGGAATATCTTAGCTCAAAGTGATTCAACCTTTGGAAAAATATCAAAAATTGACAATGGATTGAATAAGAAGAACATTGCACAAGGGTCGCGCATGTTCTAAAATGGTTGTGCAAGTACACCTGCGTGCTGCAATGGTCGCGCAAGTACACCTATGCACCGAATTTGGTCGCGCAAGTCACTTGCATGCCCTAGGCAATAACCGTCCGAGGTCTTCTCCAGCCTATAAATACCCCAGGTGGGCCCCCCATTTCAGGATAATTTTTTTCAAGAAATCAGATATAGAGCTCTGAACGCCCAAGTCTCTTCTTTAGGTCTTTCGAACACTTCTAAGGTAATTCATTACCTAGAATGGAAGGCCTAAATAGGAGGAGTAAGGTCTAAGGGTTAGAATTCACTAACAGTTGCGCGCCTAAGTGTTTTACCCTTAAGGGAAATGAAAACACTTGCCCGTCGCCCTACTTATTCACGATAAATTGCCCGCCATCTTCTGGAAAGCCTCTAGGGATGATTCGAAAGGCTTTGATCTAAGATCGCCCAAATATTACTCTAAGGGATGAAAATCGCACAAGTACCTATGTGCCGCGCAGGTATACCTGCGCGACGAGGACTTATGCGCCCAAGCAGTACCTGTGCGCCTACCAGGACTTGCACACCCCTACCTTTTTGGGTGCCTTTCATGACCATTTTCACCCCTCTTATGCCGTTCCACCTCTCCTATTCAAAATTCAGTCTTCAAGACACTCTTCAAAGCCATTTATGGCATAATTTCTTGATTTGGATTCCTTATCTAAAAGGAACTCCGTGGAACATCTCTCAAAATCTAGTGATTTACAAATCATTATGTCACTAAAGATTGATATTTAATTCATTCAACCTCATCCTTTTAAGATGAGGTAATCCTTGATCTGGGCCTCCTTTTCAAGAGTAATCCCCAGTCCAAATTTTCATTACTGTGGGCATCTTCTTTAAGAGTAATCACCAAGTCCTCTGATCTGTGCATCATGATTAGGAGTAATCCCTAGTCTTAAAGTTCCCAAATATGGGAATCCTCTTTAGGAGTAAGCCCCAACCATAATTCTCTTAACCTGGGCTTCCCTTTTAGGAGTAATACCTAATCTCAAATATGGGCCTTTTTTTAGGAGTAATCCCCAGTCTTAATTTCCTTTTGATATGGGCTTCCTTATCAGGAGTAAAACCCAAGCATAAGTCCCCTCCTAGCATGGGAATCTTCTTTAGGAGTAAGCCCCAAGATTATAGTATCAAAATCTCCATGAAGCACATATACCTTTATGGACCATCTTCTTGTATTTCCTCCCTGAAGTAAATCTTAATCCTTATTTATTTTGGGCAGTCAAACACACATAAGCCCCCCATCATTGCATCTTTCATGGAACAAATTGTCTGGTTTCACCGATACCTCTTGTTTCTCACACCGAGCATGACTCATGTGAGCTTAGAGTATAAAGTAATCATGAAATATTTCATGAGCCATCAATCATGCATAAGAATCATACTCCCTTACTCAAACTACGTGGGTTCTGAGTCGTTTTTCAAAACAAAGGATACGTAGGTAGCCCATCAGCGGGTACGATCCCAACTCTGAAATAATCCATGTCCTCCTAAATGAAAATAAACATCAAGTTCCCCACTATGTGGATTTAAAAACAGTATGGTAATCATAATGAAAAAGGGACTTTTATGCATTTTTTAGGATACCATTAACTAAGAATCTCTAACAAATACAGATGATTCTTTATCGATGAAGAACCTTGAATACATATAAAAGATTTTTTGAATTTCTTATGTACCAATCATTGTTTGTTAGATTAAAGGAAATCTAATTTTATACTTGGTAATGTAATAAGGATTCACGACCATAACTTAATTCTATAAAGAGAGTCCCAGAGTAGACAATAATTCCCCTCAAAAAGGTGTGATGAGTCCGACCTCCCATCATGTCGACCAATGAAAATTCTTAAGCCTCGTCAGTCCACAACTGATGAGCACCTACCTTTGGAAAGTAGGTCCAAATGGAAATGGAATCATTGGATGTTTCCGGTTCTACGAAAAAACCCATTAGAAACCGATTGGAATTTTTGAACCTTCAATCAACGAGGTTGTCCCGAATTCCCGAGGGAAACAAAAAAATGGTGAACACGACGTGAATCATTAACCATGTAAAAAATATGTTTTACTTATTTATTAGGCCCCTATTGAAAACTCAATGAGAGGGCCAACAAAAAAAATCATTGATATATGTGATCATCCAGAAGATGTTGTGGCTAAAGTTATCTTGATTATGTCTGTTATATCAAACATGCACTCTTTTCCAAGATTTTTTTCATTCTAAGAAATGGATGCTCTCAAGTTCACATCGGTGAATACATTTGCTATGAAAACCTTTGCTGCAAATGCCACTTCTGCTACTCCTTCTGGATCATCGTCCGCTCTGAGGGTGACATCAGTTACTCAACGTCTTCAACGCTGGGTATCAAACACACTGGTTAAGGAGTACCGTCAACACGGTACTGTTACAATTCTGGTGGCTTCCCGACAAGCCCTCCAAGTGAACAATTCACCCTAGTCGACCGGACATCAACGATCAGTGATCCAGAAGCAAGCGGTGCTAACAATTGGATCTAACTGTTTCGGTTCGTTATCCCAGGAACGCAATCACCATTTGCTCCCTTATTATGGGCAGGTGAATGAGCAGGTCCCTCAGGGCCTTAATTCAAAGAGACTGGAGTCCTTCCCGAGGGATCCCATCAACAATCGCCACCAGACTCATGCGGAAGTGAGCCCTAAACATGATGAGGGTACCAACTCCAGTCATTCGGCTCAGGTTCCTCGAACCTGAATAGGCAAGACGAATTGCCAGAGGCGGAATCCCGTTAACAGTGAGAAGGTTCTAATCTCTGCCATCTCCAGAGAAGTCCACCAACCTAACTTGGTGGAAAACAATGAATGGTCACACACACCTACCCATTTTAATTCCGCTATCCGTCAGACTCGTCTGGCAGCATCACGCCAATCCCGCCAAGAAATTCCGGCGGAGTACAATAGGTAGGAACATACACATGTTAATACATCATCAGCTAGTCAGCAGGCTCATCTGACTACATATGATGGATCTTGTCAACCACGTTCAGTGAAGTGCAATCAGTAGGTACATAAACCTACTAGTACTGATCAATCCTACCAATAGTCTCACTTGGTAGCACTCGGAGAATTCAGTCAGAAAGCTCCAGTGACAAATAGGAGGCAAACTCAACTTTCATCCCCCACACTTGAGTACTATTTTGATTCACTAACAGGAAAAGGAGGACAGGAGTAGGCACATACACCTACTCCAATCACGTAATGGATGTATATCCCCATTCCAGCAGTTGATGTCACCAATCGTATTCTATCAGCGGTGAAAGAGCAGAATAAAATCCCAGCTCATATTCTGGATGCTTGAAAGGATATTATAACAACTTCAGCATCATCTTAGGGAAAGACACATAAATCTATCGCTACAAGTGGAGTGACACATCAACAGTTCACTCTGAAACAGACAAAAACATATGTTCCTGTATAAGAGGGTTATGGGGAATACTTCCCAATATCATATGGATAACCAAGTCAGGCACATACATCTGATTTGAGTGGAGATCTTCACCCTAACCTGGCCATCTCTCCTGATCAGGAACATAAACCTGCTCAGAGCAACCACTTTCAGCAACAAGTGGTTTCCAAAGAGATTAAGAAGGCATCTAAAAAGAAGACCTGCCCAACATAGTCAAGAGATCAAGATCCAATTTGTGACAAGGACTTTCTCGATGCTGGAGTTCTTGAAGCCCTGAGACAGTTATCTGTTGGAATTCAAGATTCTACTCCCTCATTTACCAATAGTGGGAAAATTAATTCTGAAGGTCATCAACAGACACTTCCTTATGAGAGCTTGCATCATGAAAATTCAGTTGATCTCGAATTTTCATCTTCATATGAGAGCCACAATAACCCTATGTGTGGATAGAAGACCATGGAGAAAGGGATCTCCTCTTTTTCTACAACCCACAATGGAGGTACTCTCTCCATGATGATGAATTTTTCTGTGAATGTCCTATCTGCAATAGTGATGCACATTGCTCGGAAAATGCTCCAGTGGACAATGTAGTGCCGAGATAGACCTCTTATCTTGAGGCACTTACAAATGTGAAACCAGCCTTGTCTGATGCACCATCTCTAGTAGGTAAAATAATTTCTCAATCGGAAGATTTCCCAGGGTGTAGGTCAATATCCAAACCACCCCTAAGTCATGCATCTTCTAGTTTGATCAGCGTTTTCTCTACCAATCTTGTTGAATCTGATGAAGCAACAAGGAAGCACCAGCTCTGGTCAAATCAGGTAGAAGAATCTTCATTGAATGATAAAGAGGAAATGATGAACATGAGAAAAAAACTGGTGAGGGGTGATGTGCCAGTCATGTTTTGGATTCTGGATGACTCTCAGTATGACATTCCAGAGATATTGTCAGAATATGGGATTCATGATATTCATCTCAACAAATGGAAAACTCTTTGTCAGTTGAAAAATAAAGCATTATCTTATGATGAATATTAAAATAATGATAAGATAATAGAAGGGTTACAACGTCAAATTTACTTGTCATCTCTATCAGTCTCTCGATATCCGAAGGCTGAAAAGTAGCAGAGAAACCTTCAATGTTCATGCAGTGGCACACTAAGAATATTGAGCGAGTTAATTGCCAATTCCCCATCTAGTATTCAAGTAAGTGGATGGGGTGTTCATGGACACTCCATTTCATTGTTCTCTCTAGTCATCAAAGCCCGCCAAAAATTGTATCATGCAAAGTTATTGCCTGTGGTCGGCCACAGTCAATGGATTTTGTTTGTAATCAAAATATTACCCCAGAAAATGCCTCAACTAGTTCTTCTCAAAATCAATAATACAGAGAACATGTTTTTGAATTACTACTACATCAAGAAAACAAGAATATTTAACAGGACTCTCATTTGGAGAAAGCTCATCATCAAGTGAAAGATGTTTTGGAAAACATCCAACGGCCTTTCAAGCCAGCTGATAAAAGTGGATTCAGGATGATGCATCTAGATAATTTCTAGACCAAGATCCGCAAGATCAGGAGAGCTTTAAAGAATGTCTCAGACATAGCATGTCAATAGCCACCCCAGCTTTCCAGACTGGGGAATCTTTTAAACCAACCCTCGGAATAAAAAAAACAATTTGAGGATTTGAGCGGGAACAATAGGAAAAACCCCAGTCCTCTGGAATGGGGACATTTTCAAATCATCAATCCCATCCTCAGAGAAAGTCGGTCTTTTCATGATTGGGGAAGAAGCCTCAAGTGGAACGAAGAGATAAATTTTCAAGAGATTCCCTACAAATTATTGTTCGTTAAGAAGTTCCTCAGGGATTGAATCAACAAAAGGAAATGTCTCATCAAAGACATGGAAGAAGACAATATCCTAGAAATGCTGATAGAAGGGATGCGATACTTTATGAATCAATAAATTTCATCAATTTCATTGTTTCTTATCCACCAGATGAGGCTCACTCATGGTACTCAGATGAAGAGGTTCTTGCTCAAGAAGTTGTATGCACAGACACAAATGAAGAAGGTGTACGTACACGAAATCAAAGATTTACCCAAAATCTGGGTGTTCCTTCAAATAAACCACTTCCCCCTCTCTGGAAGGGATCAAACAAGGGGAATTGAAAGAATTGGTTTACATATCCTCTCTATAGAGAAGGCCAATCTCTCTCACTAGAGCAATGATTTGCGCAACAAGAGGAAGAAATGAATGAATTGAGGATGTTGAACACAGAACTACTTCAATGTAGTCTTCCTCCTAAGAGTTCTAGAGTTATTCAGCCAAGGGAGTTTGTTGAATCTACTAACATGGATCAATTATATCCTTATTTATCATCACACCCTCACAGGTCTAATCCTATGGGTCAAGTACAAAAACAATTAGCATTGCTGCCATCAGTTGCAGTACCAACCACCACATCTGTCCAAGCTCCAGTCAGTGCACCTGTTTAGATTCAAGCTCAACCAGATGTTTCTCAAAAGTTTATAACTACTATTGAGTAATTAAGAGCTCATTTTGAAGCTATGGAAGAGAATTGTGTGAAGGTTCAACCAGAAAAGAAAGATTACCCTGAATGGGTATATTCAATCTCTCCCCCATCAAATTTTGGGAACCCTATATTCCCTATTTTCAATGGATCAGGTGACCTTGCATAGTATTTGATGCATTACGTGTCTTGTTGCTATCCTGTGATGGGAACTCTGGGGGGTCAATAAGTATTGAAACTCCGATGCTTCATGCGAACCTTGCAAGAACCAGCTTTTTTCTGGTATACAAGCTTGAAATCCAAGTCAATTACCGGATGGGAAGATCTCCGTCAATGATATCTTCTTCAATTCAGCTAAAAATTTCAAAAGACAACAGTTTTCAATCTTACAAACTGTAAGCAATGGGACAATGAAAGAGTCTCTGATTTCATTTCTCGCTAGAAGGGATTAACATATTCTCTGATCTTAGCACTTTCTGAAGAGGAACTATTTCCAATTTATGTGGAAAATCTGCTTGAAGAATTACGCACACTACTAATCCCTGTGAAATACATAGGAGGGTTTTGAAACCTTACCTCAATCGCTCAACAGATTGAAGATTCTCTTATACAGACTAAGGCTAAATCTCGTGTAATTCCATCAGCTCTAGGAAGGAAAATGGGTAAATCAGAAACTGCTATAGTTATGCTTAAACGTGCACATGTACCTGCTTTTACATCAAAACCTTTATCTTTTTGAAAGGCTCCACCTCCTGAGCACCAAAAACAAAGGGCGTTTCATTAGGATGACCAAGTGGTCAAAGATGAAAACAATTTGAGGATATGGAGAGAAAAACATACTTTTTCCGAAATGAACAAGTTCCTGGTTACTTCATTTCGGCTCTGGAAAATGATTTGGTTCTGTTTCCAAGGCACAACAGGCCAAGCCAGGAAAGAGATAAAGACCGTCACAATTATTTCCCCTTTAATCAAGTATTGGGGCATCCCATCTAGGAGTGTTTTGTATTCAAAGACCTTCTCCAAAAGATGGTCGACTCAGGACAAGTAAAATTAAAAGGTTCTTCAACTATGGTAGCATGTGTTACTGCTACAGTTCTAGAGGAGTAAGGTGAGTGGAAAGAAGTTAAGAACAAAAATGCACAAAAATATGATGATTGGATGGTCAGAAAGACGATCAACCAAACTCATGATATCTTGCGAATGTAATAGTTGAAACCAATTGTACCTATTGCCATGAATGACACAACAAAACCCTCTTCATCAGAGGGAAAATACTCAAAGAAACGACATGAATCAAAGAAAGAAAAAGAATCAGAATAAGATGAGTTTATGTAAAAGCCTAAGTTGTCTTTGACCCTAGTAGACTTCATTCCATCTACTTCAAATCAACGGGAATCATGCCACCAAATGGCATAGCCTAAACAGACTAATCATGCGGAGTCTTTATCGGATGAAGTGTTGATTTCGGTTCTGTTAACATGATTCAATTAATAGATCCATATGCCAATCACAGTTTCAATTTCGATGAGCATGAATTCCATGTATCAAACAGAGGAATCATAGGATGTTCTAGATGATCCAGATACAGGGGAAGTTGTGGATCTTTCAAAAGCCACTATTCCAATTCTACCCCTGCTAGAACTGTGTATGCAATAGAAACTCATCGTAGAGCCCTTCAGCGAGCTCAATAAGAACAAGCAAGTTCTTCTACCAATAACAAATTCATTACTAGAACAGTTATTTTTGAGGATCGGTTGGGGGTTCCCCCTTCATTATATCAACAAATAAATAGATCTAATTGGTCTAATCATCCAAAACCAGGAATATTTCCAACTCATATCACAATACAAGATGCATCAACTTCCAAAGAATCTACATCCAAGGCACCTGCTAAACCACATGTTCCTCTTGGGAAAAGCAGACCTATGGTTCAAAAGTACGATGTATTGAAAAACATGGCCCAAGTACCAGCCTTTTTATCAATTCTGGATGCTTTGAATCTGTCAAAAGATCTTCGGGAGGCACTTATATAGGCTTTGTCAAGTCCTCAAGAGTTTGAAACTAAAATTTCTGCAGCAGAAGTCTATCACATTGAGAATAATCCTGCAGAATTCCATGCAATAAAATCTTTTACAGATGAAGATGAAGATAATGTTGTGAATAAGCATATTAGACCTTTGTACATATCTGGGATGGTCAATGGTGTAGACATCCGAAGAGATTTCATTGAAAAGGGTTCAGGAATCAACCTCATCTCCATTCATACACATCATTGATTGGGCCTCAAAGAATCGGATTTATCTCTTTCTACCATGATGTTACAAGGATATGATAAATATGAACAAGAACCATTGGGCAATGTTACACTCAGAACTCAGTTTGGGGATCTTGTATCCAATTCATATTTTATGGTTGTTGATCAAGACTCAGCTTTCAACATCTTGCTTGGAAGACCCTGGCTACATCAACATGCGTATAACACTTTATCATACCATCAATGTCTCAAATATTGTTTTGATGGTCAAGTTGGGACATTATATGGTGATAAGGCCTCGTTCAAGACATGTGAGTCTCAATACATTGAGGTGAAATTCTTTCACATGAAAGAAAAGGATAAATCCACAACAATGGAGATTACCAAAGTTAATTCTCCATGTGGTTTGGAGAATATTATAGTGAATCCATTTGCGCATGTGAGTACAGATTATGTGTTGCCTATCAGTGAAATCGACAGAATATACCCAAATCAAAATACTCTTATGGAAAGATCCATAATGTCAAATACGACAATCAAGCCAGACAACATGGGATAAATTGGTGATCCTCCAAGTAGTGATGTAAGCCCAAATGGTGATTTCTTCATTTCATCTGCTGAAATCCAACAAGTCTATACTTCTCCAATCAGTCTAGAAGAAGTTATAGAAAAATCATAGGTGAACAATGATTTCGATTCTCAATCCATCATCTCCTCTTTATTTCCCAAGGAATACCCTTCATCATCAATTGGGTCAGAAATGGAGGCTTCTTCTACAAGATGTTCAAATTTTAATATCTCTTTTGATCATTGAAATTATACATTATCTTATACTTTTTCAAGTAGAAACGGAAGAAATAACACATGTTGAAGAAGAAGAGAAAGATCTCAGAGATGCTCCTCCAGCATTTGAAGAGGGTATCTCTACCACCGTGGATGAACTTAGAGAAATAAATTTGGGTACAAAAGAAGATCCACACCCCACTTTAATCAGTGCGGCCATGAATCTTGTAGAACAAGAGATTTCTATTTCTTGTTTTAAAAAAAATCGAGACATATTTTCTTGGAACAATACAGAGATGCCCAGGATTGATCATGATGTTGCTACACACCATTTGGGTTTACCAGAAGAGAATCGTGGACTTAAGCAAGCCACGAGAAGAACACAACTAACTTATGCTTCCAAAATTGAATCTGAAGTGGATATAATTATCAAAGATAACTTCATCAGAGAAGTTAAATATCTCATGTGGCTGGATAATATTGTCCCTGTAAAGAAGAAGAAAAGAAAAATTAATGTTTGCATTGATTTTAGAGATCTTAATCAGAATTGTCCTAAGGATTATTTCCGAGTTGCGATTACAGAACATTTAATTGATGTAACAGCTGGCTATGAAGCACTTTCCTTCATGGATTGATATTCTGGATATAATTAAATCTAAATGGACCCAGAAGATGATGAATCCACAGCTTTCAGAGCCCCTCAGGGTGTGTTTTTCTACCAGGTAATTCTTTTTGGCTTAATGAATGAAGGTGCAACATTTCAGTGTGACATGAATCGTATCTTCAAACCCTTTATAGGGAAATTTTTTGAATTCTGTGTGGACAATTTTTTGGTCAAATATAAACAACGTTTTAATCACCTGGCTGATTTGGAAGTCATATTCCAAAAGCTTCGACAACATAATTTGAAGATGAACCCCTTAATATGTGCTTTTGGGGTAACCACAAAAACATTTCTCGGCTTTGTAGTATGCCATCATGGTATTGAAGCCGATCCTAAGAAGACAAAGTCATTCCTTGGTATGTCACCTCCTTGAAATTTTAATGAATTAAGAGGACTTCAAGGACACTTAGCCTACATTCGGCGTTTCATCGCCAATTTGACAGGAAAAAGTTTACCCTTCACCAAATTGATGAAGAAGGGAGTCACATACTAGTGGACTGAATAATGTCAAGAAGCATTCAATATTCTCAAGAAATACCTCTTGAGTCTACCAGTACACATGACACATGTGGAAGTAAGACCACTTATCCTCTACGTGACAGCTTTATAGCAATCATTGGGTGCCTTTCTTACTCAGAAGAATGATGCTGGGAATGAAAACAACCTCTACTACCTCAGTCGAACTATGCTTGAAGCAGAAACCCAGTATTCATGTATTGAAAAGTGCTTCCTAGCATTAATCATTATAGTCCATAATATGAGAAACTACCTGCAACATCACGATGTCTAATTAGTATCTCGTAATAACCCGCTCAAATTCATCCATAGTCGTCCAATGCTTTCAGGACGTCTGGCAAGGTGGTAAGTAATTTTGCAGCAATTCGATATTCAGTATGTTTATCAAAAGGCAATAAAGGGCCAAGATCTGGCTGATTTACTAGATGAAAACCCTTCAGTGGAAGACACAACATCAGATATTGAACTACCCGATGAGGAAATGTTCTCTATTCAAGAAATTCCATAGGCATGGGAAATATATTTTGATGGTTCTTCTAGAAGTCCAACAAGGAGGAAAATGAAAAATCCTAAATTCGACAATGTTGGCTTAGGAATTGTGCTCATTTCTCCAGAAAAGGTTGTTTTACATTATTCCTTCTTATTGTGGGAAGGTGGTACCAATAATGAAGTATAATACCATGCTCTCATCACAGGATTGGAATTGGTGCTCCAAGCACAAGTAAATCACATAAAGGTGAAAGGTGATTCAGACCTGGTAATCAAACAAGTCAATGGGGATTATACCATCAAAAAAGAAGAACTAATCCCTTTGTATGATTACGTCAGAGAGTCAATGGCATAATTCCCTTCGGAACTGACATTTTCTTATGTCCCGCGATCACAAAATGCTCAAGCTGATTCACTTGCTAATATAGCCACAGTTCTGGAAGATCCAAATCGGCATGAGACAACCATCAGTGTTGCCCACCGTCGTGTAATTCCACCTTATGTTACAATCAAAATAGAAGAAATTTATGAAATTAGTCCCATTTCTGAACCTTATATTCATATTATAGGATGGATGTCACCAATCAGAGAATACCTTCAAAATGGAACATTTCCACCTCGTAGAGCCAAGAAAGAACAAATCTGGTGACATTTGGTCAATTTTACTCTTTATGATAGCCCAGATCACCTAGAAAAGATTCTCTACAAATGTGGTTCTGAAGGAGTTCTCTTCAGATGCATTGACGGTGAAGAGACAAAGGCTGTCATGAAAGATGTGCATGCAGGAGTCTATCGTGGCCACCAGTCTGGACATAGACTGTCTGATCAGATTCAAAGGCTTGGATACTTTTGTCCATCAATGATAAAAGATTGTGTTGATTTCACAAAGAAGTGTCATTCAAGCCAAGTACATGCCAAATTCATTCCTTAACCTCATGAGTTGCTTCATACAGCCAAATACTCGTGGCCATTTTCCACATGGGGAATGGATGTGGTGGGACCTTACCCTTCAACTACAGCCAAGCAGTGTAAGTATATTCTTACTGCTACTGATTTCTTTTCCAAATGGTCAGAGGTAATACCTCTCATGGAAGTCAGTTCTAAATGCATTGTTATCTTCATCAAGTCTAACATCATTACCAGATTTGGTGTCCCTCATACCATATTGACGGAAAATGGCACCAACTTCTGTTCATCCGAGGTGAAGAAATTGTATCAATAATACAACATCAAATCCAACCATTCATCTCGGTATCATGCAGTGGCCAATGGCCAGATAAAAGCCTTCAATAAGACTCTATAAAATATACATCAAAAGATGGTGGATAAAGATAAGAAATCATGGTCTGATAAACTCTTCCAAGCTTTATGGGGTTATCGGACTACCACCAGCACTACAATGCGGTCAACTCCATATTAACTGGTATATGGAACAGAATCCTTCTTTCCCATTGAAGTTAAATTACCCTATCTCAGAGTATCCATTTGTGATCAGTCATCTATAGATGAGAAATCCCAAAAGAGATTGAATGAATTGGAATGGTTAGATGAGAAAATATTGTGCACTTTGCACCACTTGGAAGTCTATCAAAATCGAATAGCACAAGCTTTTAACAAATATGCCCATCTTTGTTCATTCACTCAGGGAGAATTGGTATTAGTTCTCATAACTCCAATGATACCAGGAATGAAACCTCCCAAGCATGAGCCAAAATGGGAATGAACTTACTCAATACATAGGGTCTACTCTAATAGAGTTTATTCATGAATCTCGATGGATGGAGAACTCATCACCACTCCAACCAATGCCAGATTTTTGAAGAGGTATTTGTTTAAACACAAAATATATCATCATTGGTCCAGTATGACCTTAAACTGCACCACCATCCAGCAAGACGTTAAACTGCATAACCAACGGTCCATGTATATGACCCTAAACTATTTGCACATACGTCCAACATGACGCTAAACTGTGACGTCCTAACTACATGACTCTAAACTATATAAAAGTCATTTACATCTAGAAGGACATTAAACTACATAACCAACGGTCCATGCATAAGGCCTTAAACTATTTTCACATCTCGTACATCCAGCCTGACATTAAACTGCATCATCAACGGTCCATACATATGACCATAAACTATTTGTATTACTTTCATCCTACATGTTGTTAAACTGTGAAAAAGTTCCCTAATTCGTCCAACATGATGTTAAACTGCAAAATCAATGATCCTTGCATACGACCTTAAACTATTTGCACTTACGTCCAATTTGACGCTAAACTGTATTGTGCCTTTTCGTCCAACATGACGTTAAACTGTGAAAAAGTCCCTAATACGTCCAACATAATGTTAAATGGTGTGCTCTTTTGTCCTCACTACATGGAATTAAACTGCATAGTCCCCCTTTCGTCCAACATGATGTTAAACTATATTGTTACCATCGTCCTAAGTAGATGACGCTAAACTGTACAGAAAGTCCTTTATACATCCTACATGACATTAAACTGTGCATCGTTAAGGTTGTTGTTACCTCTTGTTTCTCACACCGAGTATGACTCATGTGAGCTTAGAGAAAATTTCATCTATAACAATCTCTCTGGGATAATTACCATGTGTAAGTCCCAACAATATCATTTTTGTAGTTCTTTTTCCCCAATAACAACTTGATCATTAATTTATTCTTTAATTGAACTATACAGACTTTGATCCTTGCCTTCCAGGCAGGGTACGTAGGCAACCTCCCAAGGTTCAAGGCCAAAATCAATCTCTTCACATCGGTTCACCTCCATCTCATACGATGTGGATTCGAGAAACCACCCCTATAATCAATATCATTACATTGGTTAACTTTCATCCTTGCTATATGATGTTAAACTATACAACACTTTTGTCCAGTATGACAAAAAACTATAACATTCATTGATACCCTATCCTAATAGGGAATCATTATTTACATTGATTTTAAATCTTGATTCATTCCAATGACTACATGCATATATGGCAATGCTCGAACATTTTATCTTGGGTTAAACAATCATTACAGTAATGTCCCTTTTCACCCTTTACATGTACGAACCAAATTTGTACATAGGGTAGTTCTAGAACTACGTTGGATTGATTCCCATCCTTATGGGATACGTAGGAACGTTTGAGTGTCCCTCGAATCTAACCCCATGTCTTTTGGGACTAACCCCAAATTTCACTTTCATTCCCTTGGTAGAAAAGTCCCCATGAATACACACACCGTGTATTTCTTATAATAGTCCAAGCTCTATGACCATAAACTAAGATCTCCAAAACTTTTGTCCCACACGATGTTAAACTGTAGTTTAAGAACTATGTATGCCTTGATTCCCCTTTTTTATGGGATATGTAGTGAAGTCCAACATTTCCATTCAGGACCCAGCCATAACATGATTATGTTTAGCATTGATCTCTATATCTCTTAATACATAGGAAAATACCCATCTTTATGTGTCATAATCCTAAAATTAAACATTTTCAGATCATCATAACCCTTTTATTAACTTCTAGTCACAAAAAATGTTTTAAATACTAATAGTTTGTTTGCCTGACCATGCAGCATGTGCCCTTAGGCAGCCTTTCATTAACAGTCAACATGACGGACCTGTCAGCCCAAAGATGCTATTATTTGACTATGCTGCCAATGCCCTTAGGTGGCCCTGCATAATTCATCCCCTAACGGGTTTATTAAATACTGGTAACATCATTCATGGGAGGAAAATATCTTTGGTCATTATTTGTCTTGACAATATTTAAGGATCTGAAAAAATAACTATCCTTAACATATTTGTCCCATATTGTTTTTCATTTCATGAAAGTATTCAAGTCTGTGGTTTATATTTTCCTTCCATATGTTTAGGTCAGACCGTTGTAGGCGTAATATTCATCCAGTTATTCGATAATCTTGTTTGTAAATATCTTCTCCATATTCAAGTACCTCTTTCCATTCCTCAAAATCTATACTTTGGAAAATATGAAACCTCATAAAAATACACGGGATTCTTAGCAGTAGAAAAGTAAAATTTCTGAGAGTTCTTTTTCCTGACTATGCAGCACGTTCCCTTAGGCGGCCTTGCATAAGTAGTCTACATAACAGACCTGTCAGCCAAAAGATGCAATTTATTTGACTGTGTAACTAATTCCCTTAGGTGGACAGGCATAATTCAACCCCTCTATGGGTTTGTTAAAAAATGTAACTTCATTCTTGGAAACTACTACTTCTAATTCATTTTTATCTCTTTTTCATATTATTCATCATATTATAATTTTCTTAATTCTTAGTTTACATATTTTCCCTCAGACTTGAGTATGGTAAAATATTTTTAGATAAGTTTTCAAGGAATGTATTCAATTCAAATCCATTCAGTAAAAGCTATTTTTACCTTAAACATTATCCTTTTTATGTCCGACATGCATAAATTTGAACTTCCAATAAACAGAAAACCCATGATTTCTCCTTTTAACATAGAGACAAATAGTCTTTTCTCTCTAGATACAACTCTGAGGGGGGACTTTTGTTGACACTCCTTTGGTTACAGAGTCTAAATATTGGAAAAGGGGAATATCTTAGCACAACGTGATTCAGCCTTTGGAAAAATATAAAAAATTGACAATGGAATGAATAAGAAGTACATCCCACAAGGGTCATGCATGTTCTACAATGTTCGCGCAAGTACACTTGCATGCCGCAAAGGTCACGCAAGTACACCTACATTCTGATGTTGGTCACGCAAGTCACTTGCGTGCCCTAGGTGATAACCACCCAGGGTCCTCTCCAACCTATAAATACCCCTGTTGGGCCCCCCATTTCATAAGAAATTTTTTCCAGAATTCAGATACAGAGCTCTGAATACCCAAGTCTCTTCTTCAGGTCTTCCAAACACTTCTAAGGTAATTCTTTACCTAGAATGGAAGGTCTAAACAAGAGGAGTAAGGTCTAAGTGTTAGAATTCACTAACACTTTCACGCCTAAGTGTTTTATCCTTAAGGGAAATGAACAAACTTCTGTGCCGCCCTACTTATTCACCATAACTTGTGCGCCATCATCTGGAAAGCCTCTAGGGATGATTATAAAGGCTTTGATCAAGGATCGCCCAAATATTACTCTACAGGCAGAAAATCACGCAAGTACCTATGTGTCGCGCAGGTATACCTGCGTGACCAGGACTTGTGCGCCCAGGCAGTACCTACGCGCCTGCTAGGACTTGCATGTCTCTACCTTTTTGGGTTCCTTTCCTGCCCATTTTCACCCCTCTTATGCCATTCCACCACTCTTATTCAAAATTAAATCTTCATGACACTGTACAAAGCCCTTTAATGTCATGATTTCTTGATTTGGATTCCTTATCTGAAAGGAACTCTGTGGAACATCTCTCAAAATCTAGTGATTTACACATCTTTATGTCACTAAATATTGAGTTTTCATTCAGTCAACCTCATCCTTTAAGATGAGGGAACCCTTAATCTAGGCCTCCTTTTCAAGAGTAATCCCCAGTCCAAATTCTCATTACTGTGGGCATCCTCTTTAGGAGTGGGCCCCATGTACTCTAATCTGTGTATCCTCTTTAGGAGTAATCCCCACTCTTAATGTTCCCAAATATGGGCATCCTCTTTTGGAGTAATCCCCAACCATAAATCTCTTAACCTGGGCTTCATTTTCAGGAGTAAGCCCCAATCTCAAATATTGGCCTCCTTTTTAGGAGTAAGCCCCAGTCCTAATTTCCTTTTGATCTAGGCTTCCTTCTCAGCAGTAAAACCCAATCATAAGTCCCTCCTAACTTGGGAATCATCCTTATGAGTAAGCCCCAAGATTAGAGTATCCAAATCTCCATGAAGAACATATACCTTTATGGACCCTATTCCGGTATTTCCTCCCTGAAGTAAATCTTAATCCTATTTTATTTTGGGCAGTCATACACACATAATCCCCACATCATTGCATCTTTCATGGCACAAACTGTCTAGTTTCACCAATACCTCTTATTTCTCACACCGAGCATGACTCACGTGATCCTAGAGTGTAAAAGTAATCATGAAATATTTCATGGGCCATCAGTCATGCATAAACATCATACTCCCTTAATCTAACTACGTGGGATCTAATTCCTTTTCCAAAACAAAGGAAATGTAGGTAGACCATCAGCAGGTATGATCCCAACTCTAAAATAATCCATGTCCTCCTAAATGAAAATAAACTTCAAGTGCCCCACTGAGTGTCTTTAAAACCAGTATGGTCATCATAATGACGAAGAGACTTTTATGTATTTTTAAGGATACCATTAACTAAGAATCTCTAACAAATATAGATGATTCTTATTCTATGAAGAACCTCGAATACATATAATAGATTCTCTGAATGTTCTACGTACCAATCATTGATTATCAGATGAAAGGAAACCTCATTTTATAATTGGTATTGTAATAATGATTCACGATCCTAATTTAAATCTATAAAGAGAGTCCCAAAGTAGATAATAATTCCCCTCAAAAGGTGTGATGAGTCCGACCTCCCATCCTCCCGACCAATGAAAATTCATAAGCCTCATCAGTCCACAACTGATGAGCGCCTAATTTTGGAATTTAGGTCCAAATGGATTTGGAATCATTGGATGTTTCCGGTTCTATGAAAAAACCCTTTAGAAACAGATTGAAATTTTTGAACCTTCAACCAATGAGGTAATCCCAAATTCCAGAGGGAAACAGATTCAAAGCTATCTTTTAAATTAATTAATTTACAAATTCTATGACTTTTAAATGATTTCATGAAAATGTGATATTTCTCTCAAATATTTTTGTTGATAATTTTCAACTCTTCCAACATACTATTCTGGATGTCATTCTTGATGGAAGATTATTTATTATGATAAGAATCTTATATATTGTATTGATGTTTTTGTGATATATTTGGCTGTGGATGTGTTATTTTTATACCATTCATGGTTTAGGGTTAATGTATTGTCATTTCGTATATAAGGACCAAGCCATAAATCATTACATAATCTTGAATTAAATGAATAATTCAAATTGAGGATCTTTTCATGTTTGGAGTTTTAGAGAATTAGGACATAACTATTACCTGTCAAAAGATTACAAAGAAGATACATTTACTCAGTTTCCATTTTTTCACAAAATAAAAACTCTTGATCAAAAGATTATTGTCTAGTTCCATGTTTTAGATATCATGAAATTTCCTTGGTCCCATCCATAGCCCTATTCCACTTTATGTCCGCTGAAAAAAATTCAAAACATGGTATGAACATAAAAAGCTCAATAAGGGATATAAAAATATGGAAAGAAAACATTAGTAAATTTATACATAAGAATCATTTAAATCATACTTTACTCATAAAGCATAATCACTTTAAAATAACTCATGAAATAAGAAGTTTTATGAATAACTCATGTAAATCATAAGACATAATTGTAACTTTAGGAATTCATAAAATTCATATGTAGGTAGTAACCCTCATGGTTACGTTTGGAATACCCATCACAGTATATTCCCTATATCTCTTCAGAGAAACCATAGTGTTTAACCCCTTTTCGTTACCCAATGCATTGGAGAACTATCTCAGGCTCACTCGGCCTTAGTTTATCATGGAACCACACGATTTTATAATCTTTTCCCAAGAACCATATCATAATCATAACAAATTACTTAAGTATAATGGAAATATATAATTACTACATTTCAAAAACAATATATCATTTTAAGATACTAAAATAATAAATCCATTCTAAAAACCATTTTCAATACCAAAATACATAAAAAGAGTATATGGTATTTAATTCCCTTTAAAAACATTACGACTTGTTAAGGAAGCCAAAGGTCAAAAGGGTTTTATACACCACATAAAATAAAGTTGCGTATAAATCAAAGTATGCCTCAATAAAATGATATTGAAACAAAGTCCCTTACAAAAATGGTATCCTTAGATTAAGGATAAATCAATTACAAAATTATGTGTGACAAATAAAAATATACCCAATATAAGTGGATATTAAGTGTAAAATAATCAGAGGTCGTTCACACATATTCATAGAATGGCATAATCAATAAGTATATGTTTAACCCAAAGAATTGAAATTAGGTAAAGAAGTTACCTTATAGAAATTCGACAGCCTAACGATGTCACTTTAAAAATTCAGAAAATGAGATTATGAGAGGTAAAAAGGGTCTCTTATCACATTTGCATAACATTTAAAGCAATTACTATTTATATAAAAACATATACAAACATAAGAAGATGTAAATAATAAGACATAACAAAAAGAATTCTTTTAAAAAATGGAGGGTGAAAGGTTCCCTTATCGATTTGAAATGTACACCCCATGAATGAAGGGTCATAAAATGAAGATGTAAATAACCATAAATTAAGGTATATTACACAAAGAATACAATCATGGGCCGTACATACACCACACCAAAGGAAATATTGGAAAATGAATCATGATTCTCATGGGAACAAAAAGTGAGATAAAAACTCTTTACCTCATGGTAATCAATTGAGTCGTATAACAAAAAGGTAATAAGAACCAAATTAATCCCAGAATACCATGAATATAATGATAATATATATATCAAAAGTCAGTACAAAATACACCACATGAAATAAATAAGTGGCGAACTGTATAAATCTTACGGAATTAAAAGTGAGATAAGAAATCCTTTACGAAAATTCGGCTGCCTAACGATGCCACTTAAAACATTGAAAAAATGATTTATGAGATCAAATAGGGTATATAATCATATTAACAGAAAAGGAATGTATGATGGATAAATATATCATACCCCAAAATATGAATAAGTATGATTAAAGGCTTGACATGAAAATAGAACTTTGCAAATGAGAAGGCTAAAAGGATCCCTTACAAAAATTCGGCAGCCTAACAGTGCCACTTAAAAATTCTTAATATGAATGGATGAGAGAATGAGGGGGCCTCTCACCATTTGAAAATAAAAAGGACATTAGGATGAATATAAAATAACATCCCCAAAATAAGAACATGGATTTTAAAATAAATTACATAAAGGAGAATACATTAAAAGTAAGAGAGAGGTGGGATCCCTTGCATGATGTCCGACTTGTCTTGTTTGTTTATTTATTTTCCTGAATAATAATCATTGGTCAATTTATAATTTCTTATGTACCTCTATTAAGGTTTATTTTTCAATTCATATCACATATTATAATGTTATAATAATTAGCTAATTATGTGAGTTCATATCATACATTTTTGTCGATGTTCGGTACATGTGTCAAAAATGAACATGTTTGAAAAGAATTTTCCATGTATTTATAAGTAAATCATATCCAAAATTGTATTAATGATTTAAATATCATATATATCCATTATATATTAATTTTTTACTATCCCATAAAATTTTTAGATAAAAAATGAAACGCACCATTCATGGAGATGGTAGGTTGTACGTACGCATGAACACTACTTTCTATTCATTTTCATATTAATGGAATTAAAACTAAATGAGAGACATATATATTATAATTCCAGAATTATAATCATCATAGAGATTTAATATATTTCAAATATATATATATATATGTGTACTTATAATAGTACATAAATTTTAGAGATAATAAATGAAATGCACTGTTCATGGAGACGGTATGTCGTACGTACACATGAACACTACTTTCATTTCAATTTCATACTTTAATGGAATGAAAACATAAGGATAAAAAGTTATATCATAATAAATTATAATATCATATATAATATAATTAACTCCATCCTTTATATATCTTACATATGGCATTAACGATTCAAATCACTTTGAGGGGGCGGTAGTCCGCACTTCCTAAAATGAAATTATTGCGTTTACCCATCATGGATACCATAAAGGTATGAAATAAATGAAAAATAAGTAAGAATAAGGATAAAAAATATATATCATATATAAATAGAGTTAAATATTAATTTCTACCAAGAGAGGTGTTAAAAGAAGATTGAACAATCATCATTTCGTGAGGAAGTAATTCGCCACCCACAGAAACAGTATATTCTTTAACTATTAGATGGAGGTGTGTGTATGTGTAGCTCGAATCCTTATCATAAAAACATCCTAGTTTATTTAAGATACTTTTTTTTGTTACAAAATAAATTAATAAAACGATTTTAGGGGTTTAGAGGAGAAAAATAATACAAAATAACATAAGAGAAGACATTACCTTTAAATCAGGTAACTCTTTTTTATTTGAGCCCAATGCTCCATTGGAAAGACTTCTGCCCAAAGTGAGACTTCTATGAGTAACAAAGTGATATTGGGAGTATATTTCAGCAGAGTTTGGATGAGCCAAAGGGCTTGAGATGTGTTATAAATGGGTAGGAAGTGGGGTCTTTTTATAAGGGAGAGGAGGGACTCTTTTGGAAATCATGAAACTATTATTTTATTATAAAATGAAATTTAGTTTCAAAAGCTCCATAAATAATTAATGTTGAGGATAATTTGGCCCATCTTAGAAATAATATCATCCAATAGGTATTGAACAAGTTTTGGATATATTTTCTTAAACTTTATCTTCTTATTTATTTAATTTATTCAATAATGACGTAAACACTGCATCATTATCGTCTCATAAATAATTTTATTTATTTAATGTCTAAAAATAATATAAAAATTACCATGATGTGAGAAATATTTTTATATTTCTAATGAATATATATTGTTGAAAAGAAAAATTTTAGAACCTCTTGTAAAAGTTTTTTTAGTAAAACTATACAGGTTTATGACATTTTTATTTTTACATTAAATAAAATGTATTAATTTTATTATGTCACCCATGTGGCTCCATGGGGTCCCAAAAATTGACCCATGGATTGTCTTGGTCGGCCATGACTCATCCAATATTGTCAGGACATGTGTCATGATATTTTTATATTTTTATAATATCATTTTTACCTTAAATGACCCTAATTAACTTTAATCACGGTTAACAAAACTCAAAAGTTACTATTCACCAAAAATTATTTTCATCACATTGAACCACATTTTACTTACTAATGAAAACAATATATGTCGGATTTTTTAAATTCAATTCACTGAAGTAGTAAAGTTTCTTTTAATGAAAAATTACGTTTTTTAACTACCACTTAGTGGTTTCACAATTCATCAAAAAATGATGTTTTTTAGAAAATTATAAAAAATTCACCCTAAGATATATTTTAAATTCTGAATTCAAAAATGATATCCATTTTACCAAATTAATAACATAGATGTTTCATTAATTAATTTTATAATTAATTCCCGTTGTCAAAACAAATTGCGTGTTTTTAAGAAATAATATCTATCAAATGAATGGCACTTGTTTACGTCCAATTCAAAGTGAAATTAATTACAATGAATACCATTTGATTAAATGGTAAAAATATATTCTAATGAAACTTTAAAACAAATTAAAAAGATAATCTTACCATATAAATAGATTATATTAAAAGGAAGTTTCAATTAAAATACAACATTTTTCACTATTCATTAAAAATTATACTTTATCAGAAAAATAACAAAAACATACACAAAATAAATTTAGATGTCCCGATTATAAAAAAGGATTTTATTTGGTCCAAAATAATGTATAAAAGTTGCCAAAACGATTTTTGAAGAGGTTTCTCCATCGATTGGTGATAAATCGACCTTTTAATGAATATTAGAGAATTTGTGCCTAAAATTAAATTCCTTCTTATTTTAAAACTTTATCTTTTATTGGATAAATGTAAAAACATTTAACAAACAAATATAATAATATTTTAGTTATTTCTATTCATTCCCACCAATACAATGGCTAGGAGATAACTAATATTTAAAATAATATTATTATATTATTAGTTTGCAACATTAGATTTTAATGTAACCAGTTGTTGTATAACGGGTAAACCATCGATCATAGAAACCCCTTAAAGTAAAATTAATATTTTATTCATGAATATTAATTAATATGAATATTTTATATTCTTTATTTACCAGGAATGTTACATCGTATACTAGTTTTAATATGAATGTTTATATTATGTTTCAGCCTTCTCAAATGAGGAATGTATTAGACAAAGTAAGTGATGGGTGGATCACACAATAGCTCCTCGATGCATCGGTAGGTCTCATGAGACAACTAGAAGTGAAATTAGCTAAGGCCTTTCCCAATTTGATATATGGTTTTGGCCGAGGCCTAAATCATTTTTTAGATGTCTTGGCTGAGGCCTTGACAAAATGTTTCAGAATGTCAATAATTATACATTCCGTCATTATGAAAATGATATTGATGGTTTCTGTGGTCATTCGACGAGAAGAATAACCATGACAATATTTTATAATGGCATTATTTACTCAACTCATATTCCTTCCATAAAGTATTCATGTTTGTTATCTATAAAGTCATGTGTTTTCAATTATTCATCATGCCTAATGTTTATGTTATCTTCTGCTGTATTACCTACCAATACTAAGCGTTTGGGATCACATATTTCTTATGATTCATTTTCCTAAGATTCCATGAAGTGTTTTATGATCGATAAGTAGGGTTAATCTAGTGGATTAATGATGCTCTCAAATGATTATTTATGTTATGTTTTATTTTCCTAATGTTTAATGTAACATTTTTGTATATTATATATTTTCCAAGACTGCTAAATTGATTAGTCTTTCAGGACATGATTTCTTGTAATCATGCCAATGTATTAAAATAATGCACTGACTCTAGGCTTCTAGGGTCAGGGCATTACAATTGTTATAAGAGGACGTTAAAAACAAACATGGAAATAGATTTAGATAATATCTTATCAGAGAACATTACCCTAAGATAGTCATTGAGGAATAGTATAGAAGAACTTCCTAGAATTTTGGAACTGTAGATATTTTGTGTTTCGTCCAAGAAATACATCCTTTTCTAGATACGAGCAGGTAGAGGTGGATCTGGAAAAAATGTACCTAGGAAAAAAACCCAAAAACATTGCTTTGAGATAGACTCAAATGTGAAATGTTGCATGACAATGGTCCCAGGTGCCCTCTTGGTTACGGAACTCATGGGGAAAATGCTTAGGATAAATCACATTTTCATTACAATCCATTATTAATGGTTTAGTAATAAATACTTCTTGAAAGAAAACATTTTTATGATTATGGATTATATCCATAAACTGTTCAATTTACGTTAGTTATTTTACAAGTTTGGAATTAGGAATTGA
This sequence comes from Viscum album, assembly GCA_963277665.1. NCBI lineage: Eukaryota > Viridiplantae > Streptophyta > Magnoliopsida > Santalales > Viscaceae > Viscum > Viscum album. The sequence continues at coordinate 1,020,721,848 of OY728119.1, read as the reverse complement.
GATTCATAAACTTGAATAGTGTTTTTAATTGTTGTGAAATGGCACCCAGTAGAAGGAATGAGAACTCCAACAATACATATGACATAAAAAGTATTAGGGATCTTATCTTTCATGGTAGTAAGTAAACATTTAAAAGGGTAATTTTCTCCCACATATTATCAATATAGGAATAAATATTATCATGTGTTTATGTGATATGTAATGAATTATCTAAGTCCTATGTCTTTGAAGGGAATCAAGAGAAGAAAAATATGTTATAAATAATGATGGATAAAGGAAAAAAGGGAATGAAGGATTTTCCCACATGTGAAAACTATGGAAAGAATCACCATGGTCGATTATGGAAGTTAATGTAAATTTGTTATAAGTTTGGAGAAAAAGGACACCATGTATGTGATTGCAGGGGTATGAAAAAGGTTTCTAATATAAAATGCTTCATCTTCAAGGAGTTGCGACACTATGTGAATCAATGTCCCAGTAATAAGAGAATATCGCAAATGATACTATTGGATAATAATAAAATTATGATATTACCGTATATGAATAGGAATAAATAGTGTTGTTATGTTGTTATTAAAGAATTATGTCGTTTCAGTGTTGAATAGATGACATAACAGTTATATGAATTTTGGAAATAAATAAGGATTGTAATGCAGTACTATTTCATTGAGGATTTGATATTATATAGTTCTATGAAAAGTGGTACAACAACAAGTTAAACTTTTTGGAAAATACAAGGTTGGAGGATCGATAAAGCTTAATATGATCTTGATAGTGAGGTAGTAATTTTGGATTAATAGATGGTTGATTTGGAAAAATTTTATGGTATTTTATTGACTACGTTGGAAATGATTAATGGTTTGTTTATTTCATCATTGTCGAATTATTAAAATTTTTGGATATAATTAATATATCTAGTATTATATAAGGATTAAGGGGGAATAAATTTAATCAATAAGGTTTTATGGTAATTCAGTGTGTTACCGTGTTTTAAAATAATACATGATGAAGGTATTCACATGTTATCGCTTGGCCAAAAGAATCTTCATTGGGTTTATCGTCCTTATAAATCTGGGACTGTGAATTTGGACTGAGGTATTTTGGAAACGTCTAAAGGATGGAATCTATTAATTTTTACTTTAGATACTATTGTTAAGGTAAAATAATTTCTTGATATTATTTTTGGATTATCATAAAAAGGACAACCTGGAGGTCAGGCGACAACTCGTTGCGTCCAACAGGGCCACGAGACATGAACCCACAACCGAAGGGAAATATTGGTGCATCAACTACCACTAGCCTACATGATGTCCCGGTTTGTATAATGTTGTTTTTTAGTATTCTGACAAATGAATTATAAATTCATTATTTTTGGAACCCTATATTATTGGGACAAATAGAATATTTTTAAGTTTGATTATCTTTTAGTGTGAAAGATGACTTTGTCGTAGAAATTAGCTAAATGATTGAACTCTACTTTTCATGTGTATATTTTCCTCCTATTCTACGAATAAAATAATTATAAAACATTATGGAAGGGATCTTAAAATAATGTGTTGTCCTAATACCTTATGTTTTGTTGAACCAACGATAATTTAAATCATCATAGATTAATGGATTTGAGGCCCTAGGTTTTACACTTTTTTGTGATTGATGACATCAATCTCTCCCTATAAATATTTAAATTTTTTCTTCAATTATATGTCTCTAATTTACACCATTTTTCTTCTAATCGAGATCATAATTTTGTGGTGACTTTTTCATTTCCCTTTCCTTCTTATTAAAAGTAAATTTTATTAACAGAAATTCCAATGTGGATTTTCCACAAAGATATTTTCTATTTTTAAAATTTTAATTTTGAAGAACAATTTCAAATTGTGAGGATGCAATTTATTGAAGGAGGGGATAATGTAACACCGTAAGATTTCATAGTATGTTATCTCTTCAATGTAATTCACTAATTTGTGCAACATGCAACATTGAGTTTGAGAGTACCAAAACATACCAAACTAGCCGTTCAAAAAGTTTTTATGAATAGTGTAACAGAATATTGAATTTTATATACTATATAAAATTTTAGAATCCCTATTATGTGTTTATTAGACATAATATAAAAACAAATTTATTTTCTTCATATAAAAGATGATTTTTCTTAAAATGCAATTCCAAGGCCTTTTAATTGAAAAATGATTTTAAATCCAATATTTAACAGTTTAATATATTAAATTTGACAAAATAAACTTTTCATTAGATGAAGAAAATTTAAATATATTTTGAATAAATTTTTGGTACTTTTTTGATAACTTTCACATTTTGATCAATAGATAAAAATACTAAATTTTATTTGAGAAAAACATTTTAAATCAATATAATTTATCGTGTTAAATTATGAAATTGAATGGTTTTGAAGTATAATTAGATTATATTTTTATAATTTAATACAATATAGGCCATTATAAGTAATTTCACATTTAAATTTGACATAAACACATGTCAATATTTTGATAGTATTTACTTTTTAAAAAGCCACTTTTTGGTTATGACAAGAGGAATTAATTTTAAATTAATAAATAATGTTTCTATGTTTTTAATATGGTAAAATGGACTTCATTTTTGAATTTGTAATATCAAAATTATCTTAGGGTAAAATATTGGTATTTTCTTGAAAACATTCAATTTTTGATGAATAACGAAAAACACTGTGTTATTATTTATTTCTATCTTTTTTTTAAATAATTATTTATTTTATTTAAATTAATTTTAATTAAAAATATGTATGAAATATCCATATAAGAACACTGTAATTCATTTTAAGTCATTTTATAATAAAATTAGATGTATAAAAGTTTATTGAACAATTTACTCTCTTTTTCCAACCTCCTCGGAGCATTATCAAATTTACATAAAACATAATTTTACTGCTTCTGTGAGTTGTATTTCAAAAATTAGAGAGACATGGTTGATATCAGTAATAAAAATGTTGTTCAATAAGGTGAAAATAATTTTTTTGTGAATAGTCACTTTTTACTTTAATTTACCACAGTTAAAAGTAAATAGGGTAATTATGTGTAAAATTGACATCCTAATTAGCCTAACAGATGATCTAATTCTATTCTATAAATGTATTTTTACCAAAAACAACTTTTAGAATAAAATATGATCTTTTAGGTCCATTTGGATTAGATTAGGACATTTATTATTATATTATTTAAATAAGAGTTAAAAGTGATAAATTCAATGTTTATTAACTACTAAATTTTTTATATCAGGTTATATATAAGATAAATTCGACTATAAATATTAATTATTAAGATAAAATGAATACTTATATCATGGTATATTATATATAATTTTCATACATTAAATAATTAAATTTTTTATGACACAATGATGAGGTATTAATTACCATATTAATAGAGGAATCAAATAAATGGTATTAGAAATACTTAAATAAATATAATTTAAATCTTTTTAGGACATCCAAGAATTTTATTAGTTAATATTACATTTTATGGATGACTAAATGTATCTTTTTGAAGTAATAATGTAGTGACAAATTTCAAATAAACAAAATACAAAATAGTTTCAAAATCGACATAAATCAATTTTTCAAACAATTACTATATTATTGTTTGATATAATATTCCTAAAAAAAAGGTTCATCCAAATTGATTAAATAATACTATATATGTCATTAATGAACCACTTGAGTTTCTCTAGAATGATTATAGTACATTTATTAATCAAAAAGTGTGAGAATACAAGAAGACACGATAAAAGATAAACTATTTAACTAAGAGTTAAATCTAACAGATAAGATTAAAATGGAAACATAAATTCGTCTAAACACTACTGGTTGATATTATATAGACCCATAACCTCCTAACTCGCCAAATAAATTAATTTGGAGCCATTATTAACCGAAAATTATGGTATAATATATTAATACTTTACTATTTTCTTAAAGTGACCCTACCCTCTCTTATAAAAGGGAACTTCCCCTGCTCTCAAATTCACACCTCCAAATCCATCTGGCTAGGCCAAACCTTACCGAAATCTCCTCTCAACTACCCTCAATTCATCCAATAGTCCTTCATTTGGTCAGATCAACAACCTAAGGAACCCTTTTGATCAAATCAAAAGGAAGAACCCAAAGAAGAGGTAAATATTTCATCACCTCTTTTTAGTGATTTTCATCTTCTACTATCACTTTATTTGTTGTTAACATTATAAAATAGTAAATACAATATATTCGATAAACTGTGATGTTATTATAAAAATGTTAAAACCATTTTCATTATTGTATCCATCCTATAAATGACAATGTCACCATACATGCATACGTATGGATTACCGTCTCCACGTCGTGGTGTAGTTTGTTATTCAAACACTTTATTATTTGGATGGGTATAATAATGAGTATAAATTTTGTAAATAATAAATATAAGATGTTAAATATTATTTATATATGATATAACACCAACTTAAATACTATTTCAGCATTAATATAATAATATTTTTGCTCGGGCGTATGTACGGATTACTTTCTCCATGACGCAATGAGAATCATTTCCAAGTTCACCATTCAAAAATTATTATCATAATATATATATCATTAATAATTATCTAATATATGAAATAATAATTCTACTAGATATATAAATATATATATATATATATATATATGTACTTACATATAACTTATTCACTTAGTTCTGTTCACTATGATATGAAAACGGAAACAACGTTTATGCGTACGTACAACCTACCGTCTCCATAAATAATATTTTCCATTTCATATATTTTTGTTTTATACATATTTATATTCAAAAAATATATGATATATAAATATTGTATTATATTCTGGAAGTACTAAAATTATGATCTAAATGATATGATCATGAATAACAAATTAAAACACATACGATAAAGAAATTAATTATTACCTAAATTGTTAATTTAACATGGAAAACCTTATTAAATGGGTAGTATAAAGTCATAAATGAATCATGTATGATATAATAAATATTAATATGGTTCTGGTATAATTTAATAACATACCATGGTCATTATACCTGAGGTTAAATGTACCCTAGACCAAAAAAAAGTAAATGGTAAGGGTTAATTCCTCAATCCCATTATTATCTGAGATTGTTTATGTGTAAGTTTTTACTGGGACATATAAATTATGCATGTCCATGATTCATAGAAGAGTTTTCAAAGATATCCTTTTTAGGGGAAACTTTTACTAAAACACCATTTTAAATGTTTTAAATATTAATTCTTCTAAACCTTTCTCATTAATTTCTATGTTCTCAAAATGGTTTTAATGATTTATTTATATGGACATGAATGTTTTAATATGAAAATTCCTTTCAAAAGATTCAAAGTTTTATTGGAATATTTGATTCAAAACTATCTTTTAAATGAATTCCTTTATAAATTTCATGTCTTTTAAATGATTTCATGAAAATGGGATATTTCACTAAATTATTTTTTCTTGTCATTTTCAATTATGCTAACATCCTTTACGGGATATTATTCGTGATTGAGGTTGATTTATTATGATACAAATCATTTATATTTTCATGAAGTTTTTGTGATATATTTGACTGTGGATGTGATATTTTTATACCATTCATTGTTTAGGGTTAAAGTATTGACATTTCGCATGATATTTTTAATATGCATGGATATGATATGTTTCAACCACTCCATATGAGGAATATATTGGACATAGTAAGTGGTGGGTGGAGCCCGCTATAGCTCCTCGATGCATCAGCACGTCTCATGAGACAACTAGAGGTGGAATTGGATGAGGCCTTTCCCAATTAGGTATTTTGTTTTGGACAAGGCCTAAATCAATTTTTACAGGTCTTGTCCGAGGCCTTGACAAAATGTTTCAGAATGTCCGACATTATACATTCCCTCATTACAAAAATAATACTGATAACTCATTTGGTCATTTGACTAGTAGAATGCCCATTATTATGTTTTATTATTGCATTATTTACTCAGTTAAAATTCCTTCCATAAAGTATTCATCTTTGTTATCTATAAAGTCTCGTGTTTTCAATTATTCACCTTTCCTGATGTTTATGTTATCTTCTTCTGTATTACCTACACATACTAAGCATTTGAGATCACCTGTTTCTTATGTTTCATTTTCCTAGGATTCCAATAAGTGTTTTATGATCGATAAGTAGGGTTATGTTGTGGGATTAATGATGTTCTCAAAGGATCATTTATGTTATGTTTTATTTTTTCTAATGTTTAATGTAACTTTCGTGTATATTATTTATTTTCTAAGACTGCTAAACTGATCGGTCTTTCGGGACTTGATTCCTTTTAATAATGCTAATGTATTAAAATAATGCACCGACTCTAAGCTTCTAGGGTCGGGGCATTACATTTGGTATAAGAGGATGTTAAAAACAAACATGGAATTAGATTTAGTTAAACTCTAATTAGAGAACATTACCCTAAGACATACTTTGCGGAATAGTATAGAAGATCTTACTAGATTTTTGGAATTGTATAGAATTTGTGTTTTTTCTAAGAAATACATCTCTTTCTAGATATGAGTAGGTAGAGGCGGCTCTAGAAAAGATGTACCTAGGGATAAAACCCAAAATCACCGCTTTGAGATATACTCAAATGTGAAATGTTACACAACAACGGGCCCATCTACACTCTTGGTTACGAAACTCTTAGGGAATATGCTTTGGATAAATAACATTTTCATTACAATCCATTATGAATGTTTTAGTCGTAAATACTTCCTGAAAGAAAACATTTTTATGAGTATGGATTATATCCATAAATAGTTCAATTTAGATTAGGTATTTTACAAGTTTTGAATTTGGAATTGTGATTCATAAACTAGCATAGTGTTTGGCATTGTTAGGAAATGGAGCCCAGTAGAAGGAATGAGAACTCTAGTAATATATATGATCCAAAATGTAAGAAAGATTTTTTATTTCATGGTAGTAAGTAAAAATTTAAAATCGAAATTGTCACCCACATATTCTCAATATATGAATAAATATAATAATGTGTTAATGTGATAAGTAAAGAATTATCTAGGTCATATGGCTTTGAAGGGAATCAAGAGATGAAATATATGATAGAAATAATGATGGATAAAGGGAAGAAGGGAATGAAGGATTTTCCCACATGTGAAAACTATGGAAAGAATCACCATGTTAAATTCTTGAAATTAATGTGAGTTTGTTATATGTTTGGAGAAAAAGGACACCATTTATGTGATTCCAAGGGTATGAAAAAGGTTTCAAATATAAAACGATTCATCTGTATGGAGTTGTGACACTACGTGAATCAGTGTCCTAGTAATCAGAGAATACCGAATATGATACTATTAGATAATAATAAAATTATAATATTACCATAGATGAAGAGGAATAAATAGTGTTCTTATGTTTTTATTAAATAATTATGCCATTTCAGTGTTTAATTGATGAAATAATGGTTATATGAATTATGGAAATAAATGAGGATTGTACTGTAGTACTATTTCAGTGAGGATTTGAGATTATATAGTTCTATGAAATGTTACACAACAACATGTTAAACTTTTTTGGAAAATACATGGTTGGGGGAATGAAAAACCTTAATATGATCTTGATTCTGAGGTAGTAATTTTGGAATAAGAGATGGTTGATTTGGATAAATTGTATAGGATACTATTGAATACCTTGGAAATGATTAATGGTTTTTTTATTTCATCATTGTCGATGTATTCCAAATTTTGGATATAAGTAATTTAACTAGTATTATATAAGGATTAAGGGAGCGTAAATTTAATCAATAAGGTTTTATGGTAATTCAGTGTGTTACCATGATTTAAAAGAATAGATGATGAAGGTATTCACATGTTATCGCTTGGCCAAAATAATCTTCATTGTGTTTACCATCCTTATAAATCTGGGACTGTAAATTTTGACTGAGGTATTTTGGACACGTCTAAAGGATAGAATCTATTAATTTTTACTTTAGATACTATTGTTATGGTTAAATAATTTCTTGATATTATTTTTGGATTATCATAAAAAGGACAACATGGAGGGAAAGAGACAACCCGTCACGTCCAACAAGGCCACGAGACTTGAACCCACAATTGATGGGAAATAAGGGTGCATCAACTACCACTTGCCTACATGATCTCCTGGTTTTCATAATTTTGTTTTTTTACTATTCTGATAAACGAATTAAAAATTCATTATTTTTGGAACCCTATATTATTAGGATAAATAAAATATTTTTATGTTCTATTATCTTTTAGAGTGAAAGATGAGTTTGTCGTAGAAGTTAGCTAAATGATTTAACTATACTTGTCAGGTATATTTTTCCCTCATATTCTATGAATAAAATAATTATAAAACATTATGGAAGGGATCATAAAAAAAAGTGTTATCCTAATACCTTACGTTTTGTTAAACCAATGATAATTTCAATCATCATATATTAATGGATTTGAGGCCCTCAGTTTTACACTTTTTTTGATCGATGACATCAATCACTCCCTATAAATATTTACGTTTTTCCTTCAATTATATGTCCCTAATTTCCACCAATGTTCTCTTTATCGAGATCATAATTTTGTGGTGACTTTTTCATTTCCCATTCCCTCTTATTAAAAGTAAATTTTATTAACCCAAATTACGATGTGGATTTTCCACAAAGGTATTTTATATATTTAACCATTTAATTTTGAAGAAAAAATTCAAATTGCATGGTTGAAATTTATTGAAGGAGGGGATAATGTAACACCCTAAGATTTCATAGTATGTTATCTCTTCAAAGTAATTTAATAACATGCCCAACACGGAACACTGAGTTTAAGTGTACCAAAACTTACCAAACTAGCCATTCAAAAAGTGGTTATGAATTGTGTTAGAGAATTTTGAATTTTATATACTATATATAATTTTAGAATCTGTATAATGTGTTTATGAGACATAATATAAGAACAAATTTATTTTGTTCATATAAAAGAAGTATTTTTCCTAAAATGAAATTACATCCCCTTTTAATAGAAAATCCTTTTTAAATCCAATATTTGACATTTTTATATATATAATTTGACAAAAATAAACTTATTATTTAGAAGAAGAACATTTAAATTTAATTTGGGTAAATTTTTGGTACTTTTCTGATAAATTTCATAGTTTGATGAATAGATAAAAATACTAAATTTTAATTGAAAACCAAATTTTAAATCAATATAATTTATAGTGTTAAATTATGAATTTGAATGGTTTTGAAGTATAATTAGATTATATTTTTTTCATTTAATACAATGTAGGCCATTATAATTAATTTCTCATTTATATTTGTCATTAATACATGTCAATTTTTTAATAGTTTTTACTTTATAAAAACCCACTTTTTGTTATTGGAAAAATGAATTAATTATAAATTAATAAATGAAGTTTCTATGTATTTAATTTGGTTAAATGGAATTTATTTTTTAATTCAGAATATCAAAATTAACTTAGGGTAAAATATTGGTATTTTCCTGAAAACATTCAATTTTTGATGAATAGCAAAAAAACAATGTGTTATTATTTAAAACCAACTTTTTATTTAAATAATTATTTATTTTATTTAAATTTATTTAAATTAAAAATAGTTATATAATACCTATATAAGTATAATGTACTTAATTGAAGTCATTTTATAATAAAATTAGATGTATAAATGTTTATCGAACATTTTACTGCCTTTTACCAACCTCTTTGGAGCATTTTCAAATTTTCATAAAACATAATTTTACCACTTATGTGAGTTGTATTTCAAAAATTCAAGAAACATGGTTGATATCAGTAATAAAAATGTTGTACAATAAGATGAAAATATTTTTTGAATAGTAACTTTTGACTTTTATTTACCACGGTTAAAAGTATATAGGGTAGTTAAGGGTAAATTTTTTATCATAATTACCATAACACATGTTTTAATTCTATTGGATAAATTTATTTCGACCAAAAACATCTTTAAGAATAAAATATGATCTTTTAGGTCCACTTGGATTAGATTAGGAAATTTATTATTATATTATTTAAAGAATAGATAAAAGTGGTAAATTCAATGTTTATTAACAAATAAATTTTTAATATAAGGTTATATATAAGATAAATTCGACTATAAATATTCATTAGAAAGATAAAATGATTTCTTATATCATGGTATTTTATATATAATTTTTATACATTAAATAAGTAAATTTTTTTATGACACAATGATGAGGTAGTAATTACCTTATTAATGGAAGAATCAAATAAATGGTATTATAAATATTAAAATAAATTTATTATAAATGTTTTTAGGACATCCGAGAATTTCATTAGTTAATATTACATGTTAGGGCTGACTAAATTTATCTTTTTGAAGTAATAAATTTGTGAAAAGTTTCTAAAAAACAAAATACCAAAGAGTGTAAAAATTGACATAAATTAATTTTTGAAACAAATACAATATTATTGGTAGATATAATGTTCCTAAAAATCAAAGGTTCGAAAAAGGGATTAAATAATACTATATATGTAATTAATGAACCACTTGAAGTTCTCTTAGAAATTTATTGTACGTTTATTAACCATAAAGCATGAGAATACAAGAAGACACGGTAAAATATAAACTAATTAACTAAGAGTTAATTCTAACAAATAAGATTAAAATTGCAACCTAAACTTCTCTAAAACCTACTAGATGAGATTATTTAAAACCTTAACCACCTAAGTCTCCAAATAAATTCATTTAAAGCCATTATTAACATAGAATTATTGTATAATATATTAATACTTTAATATTTTCTTAGAGTGACCCTCCCCTCTCTTATAAAAGGGAACTTCCCCTTCTCTCAAATTCACACCTCCAAATCCCATTGGCTCAACCAAACCATACCCAAATCTCCTATCAACTACACTACATTCATCCTAGAGTCCTTCCTTTGGTTTGAGAGAAAACCTAAGGAGCCCTTTTGATCAAATCAAAAGGAAGAACCCAAAGAAGAGGTAAATATTTCATCACCTCTTTTAAGTTCTTTTCTTCTTCCACTATCATTTTATTTATTGATAACATTATAAAATAGTAAATACAGTATATTCTATATACTATGATGTTATTATAAAAATTTTACAACCATTTCCCTTACTTTATCCATCCTATAAATGAAAAATTCAACATACGTGCGTACGTATGGATTACTGTCTCCACGTCGTGGTGTAGTTTGTTATTCAAACACTTTATTATTTGGATGGGTATAATAATGAGTATAACTATTTTAAATAATAAATACAAGATGTTAATTATTAATTATATATGTTATAACACCAAATTGCATACTATTTCACCATTAATAAAATAATATTTTTTCTCGGGCGTATGTATGAATTACTTTCTCCACGACGTGATGGGAATCATTTCCACGCTCACCATTCAAAAATTATTATAAAAATATATATATCATTAATAAGTATCTAATATATGACATAATAATTCTTCTAGATATATATATAAATATATATATATACTAACATATAACATATTCACTTAGATCTGTTCAATATGATATCAATATGGAAACAATGTTTATGCGTACGTACGACCTATCGTCTCCATAAACGGTATTTTCCATTTCATATATTTGTATATTATAAATATTTATATTCTAAAAATATATGATATTTAAATCCTATTTTATTTTCTGTAAGTATTTAAATTATGATCTGAATGATACCATCAAGACTAACACGTTAAAACACATACGATAAAGAAAGCGATTATTACCCAGAATGTTAATCTAACATGGAAATTCTAATTAAATGGGTAGTATAAAGTCATAAATTAATAAAGTATGATATAATAAATATTAATATTGTTTTGTTATAATTTTGTTACATACCATTGTAATTATACATGAGATTAAACATTCCCTCAACCAAAAGAAAGTAAATGGTAAGGGTTAATTCCTCAATCTCATTATTATCTGATATTTTTTATGTGTATGTTTTTACTGGGACATATTAATTATCCATGTCCATGTTTCATAAAAGAGTTTTCAAAGATATCCTTTTTAAAGGAAACTTTTACTAAAACATCATTTTAAATGTTTGAAATTTTTTTCTTCTAAACATTTCCCATTAATGTCCATGTTCTCAAAATGGGTTTAATTATTTATTTATATGGACATGAATGTTTTAATATGTTAATTCCTTTCAAAAGATTCAAAGTGGTATCATAAAATATGATTCAAAACTATCTTTTAAATGAATTCCTTTATAAATTTATTGTCTTTTAAATGATTTCATAAAAATTGGATATTTCAGTAAAATATTTTTTCTTGTCATTTTTAATTATGCCAACACCTTTACGGGATATTGTTCTTGATTGAGGTTGATTTATTATGATACAAATCATTAATATTTTCTTGTAGTTTTTGTGATATATTTGACTGTGGATGTGATATTTTTATACCATTCATGGTTTAGGGTTAAAGTATTGACATTTCATATGATAGTTTTAATATGAATGGTTATGATATGTTTCAACCTCTTCATATGAGAAATGTATTGGACTTAGTAAGTGGCAGGCGGATCCCGCTATAGCTCCTTAATGCATCAGAAAGCCTCATGAGACAACTAGACGTGGAATTGGATGTGGCCTTTCCCAATTTGATATATGGTTTTGGCCAAGGCCTAAATCAATTTTTACATGTCTTGGCCAAGGCCTTGACAAAATGTTTCAGAATGTCCGACATTATACATTCTCTAATTACAAAAATAATATTGATTCTTCATTTGGTCATTTGACTAGTATAATACCCATGATTATGTATTATTATGGAATTATTTAATTAGAAAATATTCCTGCCATAAATTATTCATGTTTATTATCTTTAAAGTCATGTGTTTTCAATTATTCACCATGCCTAAAATTTTTGTTATCTTCAGCTATATTACATGTTGGATCAAATATGTAATTGATATTAGATGGAAAAATACAAGAGGAGGTGAATTTTAGGTTTAAAAACATTGTGTTTAAACACTTAAGAGATTAGTTTAAAAGATCTTAAACTAATACAAATCACAACAAAAACAAACAACCACAATTTTATTGAATATAATGGTATGATGTGATGTAATACTATTAGAAAAGTAAAGTAATAGTATTCATGATGAATACAATAATAAGAGTAATATAAGTGTGAAGGATTCTACCATAAAGTGTATAGAATCTATTAATAAAATATGTAAAATAATAATTGTAATTGAAACAATTACAATTGAAAGTGTAAAGAAGAAAGGAAACAATACAAATTCCTTTCTAATACAAACAGCAACGAAAATGTAAAAGTATTACAATTCATTTTAACCCAAAGAGAAGGGTTATCCTTTCACATAGGATAAGAGTTCTGTCTTACCACTACCTTGGTAAGCTCACGATACGATGATCAGAACCTATGTCTACCTATCCCCGTCAGCCCTCGATACGATGATCGGTTCGTCTGTCTGCCTATCCCCGACAGCCCTCAATACGATGATCGGTTCGTCTGTGTGCCTATCTTCGGAAGCCCTCGATTTTATAGGTAATCGTCACCTCTGTCTTTCAATCACTTGAAAGCCCTCAATACAATGATTGGTCGTACAACGCACAAATCATAAGAGACGTCACAATGTCTCTCTCTAGAACTTGATAGAAGCAAAGTATCACAGTTATCTCAGCGTGTTCTTCTATTCTCGGCTTCAATTGACCTCCTATTTATAAGCCTTAGGTTCCAATAGTTACATTTCCTGCAACGGTCATATTTTTACGAAAAACTTGTAGGGACATGGACACATGACATTATAACGTTCATATTGACACAGAAAGAACGATATCGTTTTGATTAGTTTGTAACTAACTCAACGACAACGTATTGGTTAAAACATAAGACATATGAAGATGATAAACAAGATTAATATTAATATGAAACATGTGTTTTTGACTAAGTAAAAAAATAAGAATGTAATGAAAGTATGAGTATTATTAGTATTACTAAATGTAATGTATTGATATGATACAAAGTAAGATACAAAAAAGTGAGTACGATTGACAGAGTTAGTACAATACGATTAGCGGAGTCTGTATGATACGATTGACAGAGTCAGTATGATAAGATTGACATAGTCAGTATGATACGATTAATAGAGTCAGTACGATATGATTGACAGATTCAGTATGATACGATTGAAAGAGTCAGTACGATACGATTGACAAATTCAGTAGGATTTGCAAGATAAAAGACATTTGTGATTTCCAAAACATGATATAGAAGTCAAAGGAGAACTTTTGACTCAACAATCTTCCCCTTTTGGAAAGCACAAAACACAAAGTGAAGACAACAAAAAATACTTATCTTCCCCTGAGTTATTGGAAAACTCTTCATAATATGAAATTTAATACAACTCACTCTCCCTTAGCTATATATTTTCTTAAGGATTGTATTCACAGATTTTCCTTGGTTTTGAAGTATTTGATTAAAACATTCACCCTTTGTAAAAAATTCTCCCCTTTGTGATTTACAAAAAGAATGGGGTAAAATTGAGTTACCTGAAATAGTAAGAGAAAAGAAATACCGTACAGAAGAAAGTATCATAAAAGTTATTACAAAATAGGCATGTTCCATTAGAAAAGAAAAACAAATACATAAGTCAATTGTTTTCTCTTTCCTTTTCCTTCTTTATCAGCTCATGAAGAAAAACTTGCATCTTTTTTATTTCATTCTTGTCTTCATAAATTGAATCATCCTAAGATCTGAGAAGCTCTTATTGGTCAGCAAAAATTTGATCTTGATTCTTGATAGTCTCCTCCTGGATATTAATTACATCCTCAAGGGTATCAGTTCTGTATTGAAATTTTTGTTATCTTTGGATAACACAGAATTTTGTTTAACAAAACTATTTCATATTTTAAAGATGAATCCTTTGAGAATTTAGACTGAAAAGAATAAATTCTTTCTTGCAATTATTTTACTGATGGAATATCAGCTCTATGAGTTACCTGATTCAATATTTCAATAGTTTCATTGTCATGTTTATTAAAAGAAATCGCAAGATCATTTGACAACCACCTTATATATTCAATTGATATCACATGGTCATTCACTGAGATTTATGTTTTATATGACCCTTGGTCATCCTGTTTCAAGCCTTCTTCTGAGCAGCCAATGTTTTAGATAAAACATTCAAATCAGCTTCAACTGAAAAAACATTCATTCTCAATTCTCTTACAGAGCCATATTTCTTTTTTGATTGTCAGTAATGAAGTCAATTTCCCCTTCCAAACTAGGAAAGTATGGAATAGTATTTTCAACCCTTCTTAAAACATGAACAATGTAATCACTTCTCTTGAGAGAAATCATTTGTTCTGAATTAGTATCTTCATCGAACGAAAGTAGTTCATTTGATCGGCTTGAGTCAACAACTGGCTGTTTTCCCTTTTATTTTTCATTCTCCCTTCTTTCTTCTTCTACTTTGTCACTGATGGCAATAACGTTTTCAGTATGAGAAGATTGAGCACCTTGTTTTTCTTGAGGGGGTGTTTTATCCGGATTTTTAGAAGTTTCAATAGGTGCTTGATCGGCATGAGGAACTTGTTGAATACCTTCACTTTTCATTTGAACCGATTATTCTCTACACTTTTTCGAACACTGAAGGAATTCCAAAAGAAGATTTCTTTCCTCTTCTTCAACTTCCTCTATCTCTTCCATCATGTGTTTTCCTTTTTCTTTCTCTGGAAGACTTTGTACGATTAGTTCTTTATGTATATCATTCGTTAGTTGAGCAATAGAATCATCAACCTTTTTGAGTAATTTAGAGATATCAAAGTCTTGAGCCTTTCTATTCAAAATATAATTCTTTTTCTTTTCATCTTGAAGGGTTTTTTCTACCCTTATTCTTTTTTCAAAAGATTCAGCTAGGTCAAGACCGAACATTGGATCACCATCCTTTATCTGTTCTCTTTCTTTTCTCCACTTAGCCAAAACCTCCTTACTGTAATTTGGTATCTTCATTGGATTTGAACTGGTTTGTGGATCTGACTTTTGAGGAACACCAACAGAATGATTGTCTTTGACAGGTATAGGTGCTAATTCATTATGAGCCAATTCTTCTTCAAAATATTTTACAAAAAGTATTGAATTTTGGTCAAAAAAATATTAAACTTCTTCAAAGTACTCTTACTAGTCCAAGAGGGCTTCAAATATATCAGATTTACATTCAAAGGAATATTACAAAACATCATACTCTCGAGAATGAATTTTGTAAGAATGGATGGATATATAATCATTTGGGACTAAATTCCTCCTCACTTAACATTCTTGATGGTTTCAAAAACATATCCCATGAGATTTACTTTTCTGATATTTACAAGATAGTCAAGCATAAATACATCAGAAACTTTTAGAGATTCTCTATCTCCTTTCTTTGGGATAAGAAAACCTTTCATCCAAAGAGTAACAAATTTATTGTTCGGAAATAGATGAGCTACTTTCCTCTTTTCTTAGTTGATAATAAACTGAGACTTTTCAACATTTTATTTGATAAACAAACCAACTTCCTCTGGGAGTTTATGAGATGGATAGAATGAATCACCTTCTATTAGAACATTTAGAAAATGATCTGATTCATTTAAAGACATGGAAATTTTTTTATCGTACACAACAATGTTGATAGTCAAGTTTTTATCGAATGATACGGTTTTATAAAACTGAGTGACTTCATCAAACATAACTAAATCTTTAGAGACTGTTTTTTCAACGCATAAATGTTCCCAGCCTTGAAACAAAATGATCCTTCTACTTGTATAATCTTACGAATCAAAAAAGTCCCGAGAAAATAACCTTTCTCTAAAAAAGTCTTTCACTGTAAAATTCCTTGAAGACATTTCGGCAGGAGTATTAGTAGAGGATTGAGACATATAGTTGAAGCCTCTTGAAAGATCGCGCGATGACATAAATTAGTAGAGCAGAGCATCGCCAAAATCCTGAAAACTCGATGTGGGATTGGGGGGGGGGTCTATTTATAGGCGGACAAAGGGTGTTCGTTGATCTTCTATGGTTGCGATTAGATGAAAAGAAATCAACGGATAAGAAAAAAGTAGAATTAAAAAATTTTAAAAAAAATGAAAAGTTTGTACCTGCCGGAGATCGTTATGTAATTGTTGGTTTAGATAGTATTGAAAGAAAAACACAGGCGTATGATGTAAAATAATACCATCAATCATCATGCCGGTGGAATAAAAAGTCGTTACCATTAACTAACAAGCCGATGGAAAACAATATTTTTACCATGAACTGACTTGCCGATGGAAATGAAATTCATAACCATGAACGGACATGCCGATGGAAAAGAAATTCATTACCATGAATTGACGTGCCAATGGAAAACAAATTAATTACCATGAATGGATGTGCCGATGGAAAAGAAATTCATTACCATGAACGGGCGTGCCTATGGAAAAGAAATTCATTACCATGATCGGATGAGCCGATGGAAAAGAAATTCATTACCATGATCAGATGATCCGATGGAATAGAAATTCATTACCATGATTAGACGAGCCGATGGAAAATAAATTCATTACCATGATCAGACGAGCCGATAGGAAGATTGGTAAATAATATACTAAAACTGTCAATATGATAAACAGAAAAGTAAGTAATTCAATAAGACTGTCAATAAGATAAACAGATAGGAAAAAATTCATACCTGGAGAGAGAAAAAAAATAAAAATAAATAATTAAAGATCTCAAGATAAAAAGAAACATAGTAAGAAATGTTCTCCCCCTTTCTAAGAGGAGTTTGTTTAATTTAATGAGAAATGTAAAACATGAAGTAGTTATGAATGATTATTTTAATGTAATCATTCCAAGATTCTATTTTATAAACTCAAATCTATCGGAAGGTAATGGTTTTGTAAAGATGTCAGCAAGTTGATCTTGCGTTCCGTTTATTGTAAAATGATATTTCTTTTTTGTGTGTGATCCCTAAGAAAGTGATGCCTAACATCTATGTGTTTTGCACGAGAGTGGTGTGATGGGTTCTTATTACGACATATGGCGCTATTATTGTCACAAAGAATTTGAGTTTTTGAAAAATTTAATCCATAATCAGCGAGTGTGTGTTGCATCCACAACACTTGAGCACAACAACTTCCAGTTGCTACATATTCATCTTCTGCACTGGAAAGTGCTACTAAGTGTTGTTTCGTGCAGGACCAAAAAACCATATAATATCCTAATAAATGACATGTCTTAGATGTAATTTTCTATCCATTCTACAACCACCGAAGTCAACATCAGAAAAACTTTTTTAAAAAAAATCATTTCCAGATGAGTAAAACAATCCTAAATCTATAGTGTATTTAAAATACCGAAAGATTCTCTTTACAGCTTTCAAATGAGACACTTTTTGATTAGATTTATATCTTGCACATAAGCATACAGAAAACATCAATTCTGGTCGACTAACTATCAAGTATAGAAAACTTCCTATCATACCTCTATTTTTTTTATCTACTGGTTTTCAAGTTTCATCAAGATCAAGTGTATTTGAGTTTCCAATTAGAGTTCTAATACTTTATGATTTGTCATATCCATAATTTTTGAGTAAATCTTTAATATACTTATGTTGAGATATATATGTTACTTCCGGTTTTTGAGAAATTTGAAAACCTAAAAAGAATGTTAACTCACACATCATACTCATTTCAAACTCAGATTTTATTAAATTAGAAATGGAGTCTATTAAAGATTGCTGAGTTGATCCAAATATGATGTCATCAACATAGATTTGAACAATCAAGAATTTTTTATTTTCCATTTTTATAAAAAGGGTTGGATATGCTGTACCTTTTGTATAATCCTTTTGTAAAATAAATCATTTAAGTCTATCATACCATGATCTAGGGGCTTGTTTAAGACCATATAGGGCTTTGGTAAATTTATAAACATGATTAGGATGTTTTGGGTCAAGAAAACCAAAAGGTTGTTCAACAAAAACATCTTCTTGAACAAAACCATTTAGAAAAGCACATTTAACATCCATTTGAAATATTTTGTAGTTAATGTATGCTACAAAGGCTAATAGAATTCGAATAGATTCGATACTAGTTACCGGAGCATATGTGTCTTCATAGTCTATTCCCTCATGTTGATTAAATCCCTTAGCATCAAGTCTTGATTTATTTCGAACAATGATTCCATTTTCATCACATTTGTTTCTAAAAACCCATTTTACACCAATTACAGTTGTTCCTTTATGTCCTTCAACTAAATTCCAGACTATATTCCTTTCAAATTCATTTAGTTCATCTTGCATTGCTTTGAACCAATATTCATCACCTAAGGCCTCACTTGGGTTTTTAGGTTCAAATTGGGAACGAAAATCAAGGTGTTCTATTTCATTTCTTAAAGAATTTACGGTCCTTACAAGTTGATTTACATCACCAATGATGTTATCACTGGGATGATTCCTATGAAACAATTGATTTGGATTTTGTAAAACCTGTTCATCAACATATGGTAGAAATTTTTCTATGGTAAATGATTCAGAAGTATCTTCTTGAACATTTTCTTTATCATAAGGATCTCCTATCAAAGGATGATAAATAGTTTTTGAAAACACATCAGAGGATGTAGGTTGGGATGATCTAAAAACAAAAGGATCAGTTTCATCAAATTTTACATGTATTGTTTCCTCAACAGTATAACTATTTTTATTGAAAACTCTATAAGCCATAGAAGTTGTGGAGTAGACCAGAAATATTCCTTCATCATATTTTGGTCTGAATTTGTGTAGATTATCTTTTGTATTCATAATAAATACTTTGCACCCAAAAACTATGAAGTATGAAACATTAGGTTTTCAGCTATTCCATATCTTATAAGGTGTTTTATTTAGAAATGGTCTTGATAAAACATGATTTATAGTATAGAAAGCACTACTAACAGCTTCACCCCAAAAGTGATTAGCAATTGATTATTCACTCAACATGGTTCTAGTAATTTCATGAAGAATACGATTTCTTCTTTCAACAACACCTTTTTTTTTGAGGGGTTCTTGGAGATGAGAAATTGTGAGTAATACCTTTCTTACTACAAAAAGTTTCAAAATCACAATTTTGAAATTCACTACCATGATCACTACGAATAGTTATCAATGGTAGGTTTTTCTCATTTTTAACATCGGCTCTAAAAGTATTGAAATAGGAAAGGGCTTCAGATTTCATTGTTAGAAAATAGACCCGTGTGAATCTAGTAAAGTCATCAACTAAAACAAATACATAGTATTTTCCTTCAATGCATCCAGTTTGTGAAGGACCAAAAAGATCCATATGAACTAGCTGTAATGCACTAGAAGTTGAAACTTCATAAATTGATTTAAAGCTAGTTTTATGTTTCTTTCCAAATTGAAAAGGATCACAGAATTTTGAAGAATCGTATCTAAGATTTGTTAGTCCTTTTACAAGTATTTTCATAGAGAGTTTACAAAGGTTTCTTGGATTGCAGTGTCCTAGTCTTCTATGCCATAGCCACGAATGGTCTTCTATTGCACTTAAGCAGGGTAAATTTTGGTTCCTAAGGTCTTCTAAGTTAATATTATATACATTCTCTTGCCTATGGGGAAGATAGAATGAATTCATCCTTGGAATTGTGAACTAGACACTTATCATGTCTAAAATTAAAAAGGTAACCTTCATTACATAATTGACTTATGCTGATGAGATTGTGCCTAATAACTTTAACAAAAAAAACATTTGAGATAATAAATTTTCCATGATGAACAATATTACATATACCAACAATCTTTCCGTGAGCATTATCTCTGAAGGTATCCTTTCCTCTTTTTGTTTTGACAATATTTTCAAAGAAATCATTGTTTCCGATCATGTGTCGAGAACAACAACTATCCATGTACCAAATATTCTTGTTGGTACACTTCTCATTTTCCTAAAAAAGAAACAATTCGTTTTTTGGAATTCAAACTTGTTTGGATCTAGAGTGGTTAGATAAGAGAATTTTAGGAATCCCAATTTGTTTTACAAAATGAGCTTTATGAAATCTTGAAGATTGAGTTTTATTAAGAGAGAACTCTCTTTTCCAGTGTCCACCACATTAGCACTCAGAAAAAAAGGGGTTTCTTGTGGAACAAAATAGTTATTACTAAAAACAGGTTTGGAATGAGTATAGCCATGTCCAAGATGATTTCTCAAAGGCCAGATTTGGGAATACATTTTGTCAAAATTTTCCTTTCCACTAGTAAAGTTTTACAAATATTTCTTTAAAGAGAAAATGTCTGACTTTCATTTTAAAATTTTGTTTTTATCTTCCAAAACATTTGATTTTAAACTAGAGTTAGGCTCTAAAACATTATTCTTATAAATCAAATTTTCTAGATCCATAGAAAGTTAATCCTTATCAGATTTGACTTTCTCAAGGGTTTTTAAAATTCTTTCAAAATCAGAAGTTTTCATATCACGATCATTAGAATGATCTGATACTTATTTAGTTAAAACTGAAATTTTAGAGTGTGCTTTATCACGCTTTTTCTTATGTTTATAATTTTAATTTTAATGTAATTTAGAAAATCTAGATACCACGTCAAAAGAAGGTAAAGTATCATCTTCTGATGAAAAAGATTCATCATTTTAAGATTCATAATATTTATTATCAGTATAATTTTCATTTAAAGAGACATTTGTAATAGCTTCAGCATTATGTACCTTAGCCATGAGACAATGATCTTCAAATGGTAATCTGGCTATAAGTCCAATATTCCTTTGTCTTAAGGACTCATATTCTGATGAATTATCTGATGAATCACTACCAATTTCACACAAAGAATCATTTTCCTTCAATACTTTCATTTTCTTATAATACTTTTTCTTATTTCTTTCAGAATGTTTCTCCTTTCTGTCTTTTCTCTTTAGTAAAGGACAATCAGTCCTTATGTGTCCCACTTTCTTATATTCATAACAAGTTACCTCTGAATCTTTCTTATCCTTCTTATCTTCCTTTTTTAATCTATATCGAAAGTCATTCTTTCCAACAATCTTGTTCATCCTTCGAGAAAGATTGGCTAACTCATTATCCAAGTGATCACTGTCACTTGATTCTGATATAACAACTTTCTTGTCTTCGGATCTTGTTATTCTTTCAGGTGTTTTATCTTTATATATAAAGGCTATGGTAACATTTCCATTATTCTTATTATTGAAATCACCATCTCTCTTCATTCTTGTCTCATGCTGTAAAAAAGTTCCAAATAGTTCATCAAGAGTAATATGGGAATCTTTTCTATTTGCATCAATAGCTGTCCTTTTTGACTCCCATTTATTTGGCATTATATCAACAAACTTTATCTACAAGAGCATCATCATCAAGACCTTTTTCTCCAATAGATTGTAAACTGTTGACAATTGTCATAAATCTTTGTTGCACATTACATACTGGCTCTCCATAATAAAAAACAAATCCAAGATACTCAGCTCGAAGCATTGATCTTCTTGTTTCTATAACCTTGGATGTACCAAAATGTGTGACATATAATTTCATCCAAATATAGTTGGCTGCTTCAAAATAAGATATCTAACTGTATATATTCCTGGTCATAGAGCATAACAAAGTATTGCGTACCTTGTAATTCAGTTGATATTCTTGATTCTCTTGGTTACTGAAAGTACTAACTTCTTTGTCAGGTATTTTGTAATCTCCAGTAAGCATAATAAAATTGTCTACACCAGTATTGATGAAAAACGTCTTTATTCTTTCTCTCCAGTACTCATAATCATTCCCATCAAAGATAGGTGGTCTAGAAGGATTTAGGTTATCAATTGACCCAATATTTATTCCTACTATCTAATGAAACAAAAAGTTTTCCACTCCACATGTTAGTGTAGTATGAGTGTAAAATGAATTTTTGATAGAAATAGAACAAGTAATACGAAACAGGTGAAACATCCTCTGATACCAAATTTTGGATCGAATATGTAATGTATATTAGATGGAACAATACAAGAGGGGGTGAATTTTAGGTTTAAAAACATTGTGTTTAAACACTTAAGAGATTAGTTTAAAAGATCTTAAACTAATATAAGTCACAACAAAAACAAGAAACCACAATTTTATTGAATATAAAGGTACGATGTGATGTAATACTATTAGAAAAGTAAAGTAATAGTATTCAATATGAAAACAATAATCAGAGTAATATAAGTTTGAATGATTCTACTATAAACGGTATAGAATCTATTAATACAACATGTAAAAGAATAATTGTAATATAAACAATTACAATTGAAAGTGTAAAGAGGAAATGAAACAATAAAAATTCCTTTCTAATACAAATAGCAACGGAAATGTAAAAGTATTACAATTCTTTTTAACCCAAAGAGAAGGGTTATCCTTTCACCAAGAAAAAGAGGTCTATCTTACCACCACCTTGGTAAGCTCACGATATGATGATCAGAACGTCTATCTACCTATTCCCAGTAGCCCTCGATACGATGATTGGTTCATCTGTCTGCCTATCCCCGACATCCCTCGATATGATGATCGGTTCGTCTGTCTACCTATCCCCGACAGCCCTCGATTTTTTAGGAAATCGGCACCTCTGTCTTTCAATCACTTGAAAGCCCTTGTTACAAAGATCGGCCATACAAAGCACAAAGCCTGAGAGAAGTCACATTATCTCTCTCTAGAACTTGATTAAAGCAAAGTATCACAGTTATCTCAGTGTGTTCTTCTACTCTTGGCTTCAAATGACCTCATATTTATAGGCCTCAGGTTCCAACGGTCACATTTCCTCCAACGGTCATATTTCTCTGAAAAAATCGGAGGTACTTGGACACCTGGCATTATAACGGTCATATTGAAATAGAAAGCACGACATCATTTTTATTAGTTTGTAACTGACTCAATGACATTGTATTTGTTAAAACAAAAGACATATGAAGATGATAAACAAGAGTACGATTAATATGAAACATGTTTTTTTGACTAATTACCAAAACAATCAAGTAATGAATGTATGAGTATTATAAGTATTACTAAATGTAATGTAATGATATGATACAAATTAAGATACACAAAAGTGAGTACGATTGATAGAGTCAGTACGATACGATTAGAAGAGTCAGTATGATACGATTGACAGAGTCAGTATGATACGATTGAGAGAGTCAGCACGATACGATTGACAGAGTCAGCACGATACGATTGACAGAGTCAGTACGATATGATTGATAGAGTAAGTATGATACGATTGACATATTCAGTACGATTAGCAGGATAAATTACATTTTTTATTTCCAAAACATGATATAGAAGTCAATGGAGAACTTTTGACTCAAAATTACATACCCTTAATGAACGTTTGAGATCACACCTTTCTTATGTTTCATTTTACCAGGATTCCAAGAAGTGTTTTATGATCGATAAGTAGGGTTAAACTAGGGTATTAATGGAACTCTCAAAGGATCATTTTTGTTATGATTTATTTTTTATCTGGTAATTTAACATTCGTGTATATAATCTATTTTCCAAAACTGCTAATCTGATTGGTCATTTGGGACTTGATTCCTTGTAATCATGCCAATGTATTAAAATATTGCACTGAATCTGGGCTTCTGGGGTCGGGGAAATACAGATAATATAACCAATATATCGTAAGTAATATAAAAGAAATCTATATTAGAATGATAATTATTTTATAAGAAAAATCATGTGGAAGATTTCATGAGGAAAATATCCATTCAATGAAAATCACATTTTCTGAATTAAAATTAAATATATAATATTTCAAAATACAATTTTATTTGAAAATGACATTGAATAAATTAAAATTTATCCCCAAATAATTATTTTTCATGATGTTAGGGAATTTCAATTCATACTATATATGATAAAAAAAGAATCCATTTAATTTTTTTAGTAAAATTCAAATGGCCTTGTTTGAAAAATTATAGATATATTTAATTCAAAAAATTTAATAAAAATTCAATCATGGGTATAAAAATATTTGTAAAATCATTTGGATAATTTCAAATCCTTTTTTTAATTTTTTATTAGTGGTTTTCGATGAAATAGTTTTTTCGACCGAATATGGAAATAAATGCAATTTTTATGAAAAATTGCATTTTGAAATATTGAGAAGATAAAAAGGGGAAATGAAGGGAAAAATTATTCTATATAAATATATATATATTAGGAAAATATATGTGTTTTTGAAGAGGTTTATTAAAATATTTTATCATTTGAAGCATAATTATGATAAATAATTAAAATAATGACAGTGTATCATAAATACTATACACATTGGTAACATGGAATCATAAAAACAATGGAAGATTAAGATTAAATTAAAAATATAATATCCTAATATTAAATAAATTCATGATATTAAATGTAAAATGGAATTTATATACACCACATTAAATAATATAGGTACATAACATGACATATGTCTCAATGATGGTAAATTAAGAAAAAATCCATTATCTTATGTATTGAATTCAATTATACACATTAAAACCAACTATATAATAAATATATATTTAATAAATAACTATTAAAATCATAAATATATATACATATATATCATAACATATATGATTTCTTTATGAATTTTTTATCTATTTGTTGTTAACAATTCCATGTTAATGTCATGTTTCGGGGTAATATCTACACTATTTTTCATCTATGTTTTTTTATTATTTTGGTCCTATTTTTTATCATGGAGGAGTAATATTCATAATGTTAACCATAATATAAATATAATATATAATCATTATAAATTAATTTTGACTAATCATTTAAAGTTATAGACAGAAAATGAAAATCA
This sequence comes from Viscum album, assembly GCA_963277665.1. Taxonomy (NCBI): domain Eukaryota; kingdom Viridiplantae; phylum Streptophyta; class Magnoliopsida; order Santalales; family Viscaceae; genus Viscum; species Viscum album. The sequence goes on along the minus strand of OY728119.1, from coordinate 1,020,695,944 downwards.
CCATTCTTGGGGGTGGTAGGTCGTACCTACGAATGAACATTGTTTTAATTATCTCAATGGATTGAAATAAAAATATGAACATACTATATTAACTATAAAAAATTATTTTAATTCTATATAAACCATTTTATTTAATTATACCCATCATTATTACCTTCTTTTTAAATCATGATTAAATCACATCACTTCTTGTGGTGATAGTCTGACGTACACAAGAGAAATGTTGTTGTATTCCCATAGAAAAAGAAGTAAGAAATAATATATGATATAATAATTCCATAAGAATAATAATATAATATATTTAATATATAAAAAATTAATCCATCAATATAACTAGCCGTGAGAGGTAGTTAGGGAAAAGGAATAACATTAGTTTTCAAGACTGCAATCCTCAATACATACAAATTATGATTTCATGTCCCATTTGATGGAAGTAGAGGTGGGTGTAGGTCATTACAATAAAATATAAAAATCTAAGTAAATATATGATACTAAGGTTATTATATCATCATGGTTAAATAATAATTTAAGGGGATTGAGGAATAGATAAAATAAGAATTCTAGTTCAATAATGTTACCTCTTCTTAATGCATCCTCCTTTGGTTTCCATTAAAATACTTCATAGACCAAGTTTATGATTAAACTAAGGATTATAGTATGATATTAGGTAATTGAGAAAGATATTTGGGCCATTATTTTATGAATAATGTGGTTTTGGACGTGTAAATAAGGGAGGATAAGGGGTTGCCTTCAACAATAAGGTGAGTGGCACACATGTAATTTTTGAAAATAAAAAAGGAATACCCATGTATTTCACATGAAATAGGTATAAAAAATGGACCATTATTATATGGTATAAATATTCCCATAATGTTGGTTTTGGATATGTTTTAGTTATTTTGTAACCAATGCCATTTTAGTTTAATACCCTGGTAAACACAATGAAGTTTAAGAGTGTAAAATAATTTTTATTGTTTTTAATATTCATTATTATAAAAATTAAGTTAAACATATTAGATAAATTTAATTAAATTTATTAAAAAATTAAATCTATTTTCTAAAATTATATTCAGCAAGGTTTCAAATTTAAATGTAAAACTGAACCTACAGACGTAACGAGAAAGAAATTTGCAACGGAGAAAATAATCACAAGTATAAAATGTTTTTACAGAAAATATTAATATAAAAATGATAGAAATGAAATAACAAGTATTATTTAATATATAAATAAACCCTTTTCATTTATACCCTTTTTAATAACAAAATATACATTATAAACCCATAAAAACCATTTCCTAGTAAAACAAAGAATTTTCACTATTCATCGAAACATTATTCTTTTTGAAAAATACAAAAAATTATACCTAAGATAATTTAGAATTTTTTTTTTATAAAATCATTTTATTTTATATAAATAATTTTATATAAATAATTTTATAAAAGTGTTAAAAATTAATTTTATTATTGTTTATCAAATAAATAAATTATCGTGTTTTTTTGAGAAAATAATATATTCAAAAAATCGAATGATATTTCTGAAAATTAATATATTTTTTCAAAATGGTTTTCTTTTTCTAAACCAATATACATAATATTTATTTTTTGTTTGTTACAATGCATGAAACCATGTTGATCAATTATGTAAAAATGTTCTTGTTTAAATAATAATATTAATAGTTTTTATAGGTTTGTTAAAACATAATGTTGTATGTAATGAAAGCAATTAAAGATGTTTAATTGATCAAAAAATTATTTATAAAATATTTAGGTATTATATAATGAATATATTTGGACATATTGCTAAAATTATTTAGATTTGAAGATCTATGTAATTTTCTTTCATTTATTGGATTTTAAATCAAAGTAAACCCTCATTATAAGGTTATTTCATAACTCATCTCTGTTAATTGAGTCAAAATTATTCGTTATAAAATTATTTCTCATATGGTTTATATATTGAAATATAATATTCCAATTCATTTCAAATTTTATACCTGTCTAGAAATTTTTTAATTTTAGATCATATTCTTTTACAATAAAAAAATTTCTTTTTCAGAAATTATAACATCTTTAAGAATAATTGAAATTCTATTTGATGATGGATTCCCCTCCATGTATATGTGTTCCCATCATGAACGTATTCACCATTATATTCTTAAATATATTTAGGTTTTCTCTCATGACACCTTTACCATTCCCCCCAAATACATTCAAATGTTTGTTTTACTAAATCTATTTACAATGTTGGATTTCAAAAATATATATATCAAAAGAAACATTATATCCTTTTAAAATAATGTATTTTATATAATAATAAATATTCAATTGAATAACAATTATTTCATTTCAAGGATCAATTATATTTTTTTTAAAAAAATTATACATTTTTAAAATATATAATGTCACATTTGAATTCTTTATGTCATTTTCTTAGCTTCTTGGATGAATTTTATTTTTCCAAAGAAAAAGGTTTCAAAATTGTTTCACTTTCAATTTTATATACATTATTTTCATTTCAAAAAATATTTATCCTTAAAAATTGTTTCAATTTTATTGGTAATAATTTACCTATACAAAAATTATTGTTCATTGTGATCATAACTTCATCTTATAAAACTAGGATAAGATCAATTTTTGATAACTCATTTAGTTTTCCCAATCAATCTTTACACATAAATTCTTTATTTACATAGAAATTATATTTAATTAATATCCATAAAAATGTAATAATAAAATAATATTTTTGGGTGATTTATATTTTTGTATCAACCATTTACATTATTGAGATTATTATTAGTGATACTACCTTATTGTGTTTTGAACCCCATTTTTATTTCTGTGGGAATTTTTTTATATTCTATGTGATTCATTTCAACTCGAACTCATATGTAAGAATGATTGAGGTGTGGACTCATATATCTCCCTAAAATGCATTGCAAAATTTTGATATCACACATTATTAGTATGTTAATCATGGTAATTGTTTCTCTATACAACCTATAGTAGAAGAGTTTTGTTCGTTCACAATATGTATCATTTATATTTTGATTTTTCACAATATTTAACAATGGAATTTTTATGATCAGAATAGGAAGCTTATTTATTTTATTTTAAAAAAATATCATTTTTGAATTATATTTGTTTATAATTTTATAGTTTACATACTATAATTTTTTTTCCCAAATTTCGTTATTTTTCTCTATTTTATATTGTTTTATATATCTAGTCTATCTCCCCAAGATTATTCTCTACTGGTCAATTTAATTATCTCTTGATTTCACACCCTTTTCCAATGGTATAATTTTTTTATTTTAGATCACATGCTCAACTAGAATAGATTTTGAAAAAATATTATCATTCCATTTTATTTTTAATAATAAATTTATACCAGTTCAGGTTTTCCCAAATGATTATGATCTAACCCTTGATGAAATGTTGATGAGTTTTTTAACTTCTGATCATTTCATCTCCCCAATTTCGTCTTTTTCAATTTTAGTAGGGAATTTTTTATAGGATTTTAATTTTTAGGAAATATTATATATTGATTCCTAGTGGAATAATAAGAGTAAATAAAGAAAATATTTTTAAATAGTGGAGAAACATTTTTTAGGAAAGACATGCATTCTAATATGTAAGGTCTCTAAACCTTATTGCCACACCCAATTATTCATGTCTTTGATTTGATCCGGTTTATTTGAAATACTGATACAAATTTTTGGGTCATGTGTGATATTAATGTAGATGTTTTATGTTTCATATATGTTTAATCACCCTATGTTGGGTTCCCCATTGCTTGTTTAGGATTTTTTGGTGAAAGGGTGGTTAGTTCATGAATTGGGCCAACCATGAGCCCATTTCTAGTTTTAAAAACCTAATTTTTTTCTTATGTAACTCATTTGTTTTAAAACTTATTTCACCCATTACACTTCATAATTTTCCTCATCTTATATATTCAAACCAGAATATCATTTTGAACCCCATAAGAAATCACAATCTTGGTGAATTGGGGTAATTTATTTAGGTATTTGGCCAACCCATGGGCCCATTTACAGTTCAAAAAAAAAGTTATTTATTTTATATATAATTAAATTTTTAATACTTTTTGGTGATTCTATATCCCACCCTAATCCAATATCCTTATCCTCACCACCATTAACTATTTTTCCTCTTTGAAGATCATAGTAGTCGTAGAGTGTGTAAACATTCTGAATGTCTCTCAAATCTTCCATAATTGATAAGGTAAATTGTATCATTCATAAATTAAACAATTCATACTATTTGGGACACAAATATTCTCTCCATGGTTCATCATAAAATTGGGAGTCCCTCCAAAAAGTTTCAATCCATTCCATTTTATCTATGGTTGCAAATATTGTGGAATAAAAAGAGTTTTCAAGTTGAAAAGGTGAGATTCCTTCTCATTTATCCTCCATCTTTCTCCTTCATTCATTATTTCTTGGTTTTATAATCTCCCCTAGTCCTGTTCAACATAAGGTTCTGTTATTCCATGATTTTAAAAGGGTTTTTATTCATTTTTTCTGGTCTTCACAGGTTAAGGGTTTGTAAACACTCAGAAGGTGATTTTGGGTGTGCATTTCCATTACGCCAAGGATTTGAGATAGGATGTCCCTTGAACAATCCCTTATCATTTAATTTTCATCATTCTCCTATTTTTATAACCTTATTTAATTATATCTTATGTTATTAAACCTTGTTTTTAAAGGTTTTGTGTGACTATTATGACTTATGACTTATTTTTGTTAAAAATATATTTGTTTTGGTATAAATGTGCACTCCTCTTGTTTGATAAATTATTCCATGAACCTCTACACTTGGTTTATTTTATTTTGAATATATATCAGTATCTTCAATAATTTTATGTCATGAAAATGGTATTTTATTCCTTTTTAAGTGCTTAACATAAGTTGTTTTGTTAAAGAGTGAATACCACATGTACGGTAAATTGTCTAGTTGGCTTTTATGTGTCTAGTTCAATTTAAAATAATTTGTTTGGATTTATAAATAAATTTTTTTCATGTAACAAATTTTTTGGGATCCTTTTATCTCTCTCCAATTTATATTTGGTTTTACAAATAAATCAGCTTGGGTTTACAACATGTTTTGGCCCGAGTTGCTGGAAAATGGAATGTTTCACATTCTTATGAAAATGGTAGTTTTTTTAATATGTAACATTTGTGTTTTATGGGATATATTAATGTGGTTTTATACTATATATGGTGTGTATACACCTATTGAAAAAAATTTAAATACTGAAATTTTTTAAACGTTAGTTTTAGGAAAATTATTGAAGGCATGTTTGGCCTTTCCTAAATATAAAGAATGAGTGTTTTACTTGTATATACAATTATATATCAATTGGGATTGATTTATATTCCATGAAATGATTTTCATAAATTTTTTTAGGGTTGAAAATTTTGTTGGGTGTGGTCTTGTTGTGTTTTTATAAGTCATATTGTATTTTTGAATGAGTTTTATGTGCAAAGCCTCAATACACTCCTTGAAATTATTTTAAGAAAATTTGTAGTGGTTTGTTGATTCGTGAAATAAATGTGAAGAAATTTTATGCGATGTTTGTGTTTTTATGTTTTCGGAATGTAATTTCTATGTGGAATGTGTATTTCATAATATGTGTAACTTGATTGATCACTAAAGGAAATCCTATGTATCTAGGTGGGTGGATGTATACTAATAAACTTTTGACTTCGTGGGGTTTGGCCTCTATTTCACATAGAAAATTTGATGATGAAAACACTAACTAATCTATGATGATGATGATTTTGTGGAACACTATGTTATGGTTATTCTCCCTACTAGTGGATCGTGTGCACTTGAACGAATATTTATTGTGGTTACATTCACCGAGATATGAGGTACCTGGGCCTCACAACTTACTAGAGCCTAGTGGTGTTCCTGTGAGTTGTGCTCATTGGATAATTTTTACTCACCATCAATATATAGTGTGATTGGTTGTTAAATTCAGTATTGTGTGTTATTTATATAAATGTGTATAATATTCAAAGTAGACCTCATTAAAACTACTTTAATTTTTAATTTTCTCCTCTTTGAAAAATTGTTACTTGTATTTTTTATAAAACATGCAAGTTTTTTTCTGATAATTATAATAGCATGGAACCTAATTCAAAAAAAATATTTTTATATTTTGTATTTAAAACAAAAAAGGGATGTTTATTTTATTTTAAATAATGTTAATTGGGAATGGAATATCAGGCTAACCTACTGAGTTTTAATACTCACACCTATAGTATTATTCTATTTGTATCCCTTGTGCAGGTTTCATCATGAGTTAGATCACCTTGAGCGACATTTGATCATTGTGTTGGAGAGTGAAAAATGGTGTCTCATGGAGTTAGTTGGTTATCGGGTTTGTTCAGTTGAGTTGTTTGTTTAGTTCTACTTTTAGTTTCTTGTTCAAATATTGTTTAGTTCAATTTTTATATAAATGCATTGTGGGCTGTCCATTTATTTCTGATGTTTGTTTGATTGTTTATATATGGGATAAATCCTTCCCTTTTGTACTCTATTGATGCCCTTGGTGGGTGTCACCATCCCTGGAGGATCAGGAACGCCTCTCAGGACTTTTTGTGTGCTGGCCAAGGTGACCGGTTCTGGGTTGACTCGGGCTAGTTCATGACAAAATGGTATCATAGGAGGTCAGCTCTTAGAATACCATAATTTTTAGTGTGCCCTTGTTATTTGGGGATGTCAAGGTAGATGTAGTAGGATTGTTGGGACTTGAGGGGTATGTGCAGGAAGGGAATCACGAACTCTTGCTCATTCTGATCCTTGGGTTTCCATGGGACGTCTTGCCTTATTAGTTTCCTTGGATATTTCTGATTGTTTGGTGTTGGTATATGACAAGGGGAGTCTGACTATTGGCATCTATAAGCTCGCAAGAACTGGAAAGTCATGTGGAGTTAGGGAATGGTCTTAATAAGTCTATCCTTCTTTGTCTTTTGTTTTACATATGGATGCCAACCATATGGTCATCTTACCAATCGACACTAGTTCCTTTTTGTGGGTTTCTTGGACCTTTCATGAATTCTGAATTTTTGTTTTGAAAGTCCATGCGTGAGAATAATGGAAATGGGTATTAAAGGAATTATTGGATTTTGAAAATTGAAAAGGGGTTTGAAAAAATTAAATATAACAATGGTTTAGGGAAGGTTGTGTTTTTTAAACATACTTTGGGGAGGAAGTGGAAATGATTTAACAGGATTGGATTTTCCTAATGTAAACATGTGGTTTGTTGAATTTTTTTTAAACTATGAATCATTTTAAAGTAACTCTATTACATTGTTTTAATTTAGGGGTTTTGCGCTATGGAAAAGTGTTTTAATTTGATTAATAGGTTTTGGAAATTTGGTTTTGTGATGCTTGTGTTTTTATGGAAAGGGGTTTTGGCCTTTGTGGTTGTCAGATTATGAAAACAGACCTTGCTGATTTTTTTTAAAAAAAATTAGGAAATGGATATTTGGAATATAATGGTTGTTTTTTTATGTTCTATTAAATTAAATAGATTGTTTTTTAATCAAATGGTTCTTGATGAAGTTTGGTTTATTTTGTGTAATATGAATTTTTTTTTGACTTGGTGGTTGGTGTTCCTTTTTATGGTACATGATTTTAAGAATGATGGTGTTTTGTTTTAGCCTTTGGTGACATCATGGGTTCTCAAAAGCATGGTTCTATTGATATCGGGAATGACAGCCTATATGGAATGGTTTTTTAGTGCCTGAGGTGGCATGTAAATGTTCATGTGAGTGAGACTTGAAGATACACCATTGGTGAATGTGAAAATCCACCACATTAGTTATTTTTAAAAAGTGTTTTATCTAAAAAATTGTGTTTTTGGGTTTGAACTGACGGTTATGTTGATGGTTTATACTATGTCTTAGAAGTTTTTTCAATTTAGTATGCTTCATTTTGATCTATAATTCATACTCCTGTTGCATCTTAAGATGGGATCTTGTTTGTGGCTCGGTTTGGGAGTAATGTTTAATGGGTATCTAAAGATGTGTTGGATGATGTGATGTGGCCACAGATAGTGCAATGTTTTCAAGATTTGTAATTGATAAACCTAAGGATTATTTCTCATGTTTCACAAGATAGATCCACCTCTTAAAATAATTCCTCATCCTATTAGTTTAAAGAGAGATCTGTTTGGGATCGATTTAAAGTGCTTCCGGTTTGTGATAATTCTTGTGGACATAGCAGTTCTGTTTTTTTATTTTCATGCTTTTAACCACATTTTTTGTCCATTATCCTCCTCATTAAGAGTGATATAGAATTTTGATATGTATCTATGATTTCCTATTTATATAAAAGTGTTTTTTTTGGTAAAGAGAGTTTTTTTTTGAGTGGTGTGATAGTTAGCACCTCACTGTGGGGAATTAGATGCTTCATGATTTTGGGCTCCATCCATAGGCCTCGGAGTGAAGCTTTTCACGCAGTCTGGAAATCTACAGAGGTGTGGGGAACATGACCAGGATCCTTACTCCACCATTATGGTAAGGTAGTTTCTATGTCAATTTTGTGGTTCCTCATTAATGGGAATTTCTATTTGTCAAAACAAGTGTGGTGGACTTACCCCTCACACATTGTCTACAGTTATGCCTTCATGGATGTGGGTTTCTAATCAATTTCCTTTTCTGGACCACCTTTGTAAATTCGGTGTGGTCTTGGTGTAACATATTTGTAGTTGGATAGTTTTTTGTATTTACATAGATTCATTAGTTGTTCCAGTGAAAAAAATTTCGAATCCCCTTCCCTCCCCTCCCTGAGTGGTGGGTGTCTGAATCTGTGCTGAAAGTGTTGTCCAAGTTCACGTCCCCATTGTTCGGGAGTGTCTGGTTTATATGTTCATGTTGTAACCCTATTAACACTGATTGGTGGGTTTTGGTGGGATATTTTTTTTGGACTTGACAAAGTGAGGCCCATTTCTAGTTAATGTTGAGTTCTTGTTTTTTCGTTGCTAGTTGGTTTATAATGGTAGAGAGACCCACCACAAGTCTCGTTGATTTTTACTCCTATAAACATGTATAGTTCTAGTTGTTTATTAATGTTGGGAAATCCATTTTTTACTCGCCTATATTACTTGGTTTTCTTGATTGATCTTTAGTAGGGTGATTGTTTGTTTCATTGGGAAAAGGTCCAACTATCGGGGTTTTAGCTTGGTTGTGGAGGTGGTGGATTAACCATTCCATTGATTTTCACAAAGTGGTTGTGATTTGGTGTTTTGTTTGGGAAAGAGGAATAAGTTATGATAATGGAAAAGGATATTTCACTATGATGATAGGTTATATCATGTTGATAAAGAATACATAGGTGTTTAGCTTTCAGCTGGAAAGTGTTATGGTTTTTTGGGGGTGGAATGCTTTAATGGTGGGGAGAATTGTCACACCCAATTTTACATGTCTTTGTTTTTATCTGGTGCAGTTGATATCCTGATACATTTCTTCGGTCTTCTGTGAGATTAATTTTGAGTGTTTAAGTTTCATCTATCTCTAATCATCCTAATTTGGGTTCCCCATTTCTTATTTAAGAGTTTTTGGAGAAAGGGTGGTAACTTCATGATTTGGGCCAACGGTGAGCCCATTTCAAGTTTCACAAACCAAATTTGTTTCCTTTATAACTCCTTTGTTTTAAAACATTTCTAACACATTCTACTTTATAATTTTCCACCACTGATATATTCAAACCAAAATATCCTTTTGGAACCCATAAGAATTCATAATCATGGTGAATTAGGGTTACTTATTTAGGTATTGGGCCCGCCCATGGGCCCATTTCTCGTTTAAAAAAAATAAATTTTATATTTTATATCTAATTCAAATGTTAATATTTTTCAGTAATTACACCTCCCACCCAAGTCCAATATTCCTATCCTCACCCACATTATCTATTTTCCCTGTTTTAAGATCAACATAGTCGTAGTGTGGGGAAACATTCTCAAAGTCTCTCAAATCGTCTAGAATTGACAAGGTAAATTGTATCATTCATAAATCAAACAATTCATACTCTTATGGCCACAAATATTCTTTACATATTTATTCTAGACCTTAGGAGTCTCTCTAAGAAGTATTAAGCCATTCCATTTTATCTAATGGTTCAAATAGAGTAGAATATGAAGATTATTCAAGTTGAAAAGGTGATATTTCTTCTCCTTTATCCTCCATCTTATTCCCACTTTCATTGTTTCTTGGTTTTATAATCTCCCCTAGTCCTGTTAGACTGAGGTTTCTGTTATTAAATGATTTTTATGGGTTTTTTATTCATTTGGGTCTGGTCACCATAGGATTAGGGTTTGTAAAGCCTCATATGGTTATTTTGGGTGCGCGTTTCCATTAAACCAAGGATTTGAGGTAGGTTGTCCCTTGAACAAGACATTATCATTTATGTTTCATCATTATAATACTGTTATAACCTTATTTATATGATTTGTACTGCTATGAAACCTTGGTTTTAATGGTTTTGTGTGAAAATTATGTTTTATGACATATTTTTGTTAAAAATATAGTTGTTTTGGTATAAATGTGCACTCCTCTTATTTGATAAATTATTCCATGTGCTTCCGAACATGGTTTATGGTATTTTTAATATGAATCAGTATCTTGAATAACATTATGGCATTAAAATGGTATTTTAAACCTTTTTAAGTGCTTAACATAAGTTATTTTGTTAAAGAGTGCATGCCATGTGTTCGGCAAATTTCCTGATTGGCATTTATGTGTCTAGTGAAATTTAAAATGATTTATTTAGATTTATAAATACATCGGCATCATGTGAAATATTATTTTGGGATCCTTTTATGGATCTCACATTTATATTTGGTTTTAAAAATAAATGAGTTTTTGTTTACAACATGTTTTGGTCTGAGTTACCGGAAAATGGACTATTTCACATTCTTATGAAAATGTTTGTATTTTGAATATCTAACCTATGTGTTTTATGGGATTCATTAATGTGGCTTTATTCTATATACGGTGTTTAGGCAAATATTTTTAAAAAAATTAAATGAATAACTTTTTAAAATGTTAGTTTTGGGAAAATGATTAAAGTCCTGTTTAGACTTTCCCAAAAATAAAGAATGAGGTTTTTACTTGTATATACAATGTTTTGTCAATTGGGGCATTTTGGAACAAATCAAAAGGAAGAACCAAAATAAGTGGTGAATATTTCATCACCTCTTTCAAGTTCTTTTCTTTTTCCACTTCCTCTTTCTTTGTTGTTTCCATTATAAAATAATAAATCCAGTATCTTCTATATAATATGGTGTTATTATAATATTTTGACAACCATATTCATTATTCTATACATCCTATAAATAAAAAAGTCACCATACATGCATACGTATGGATAAATGTCTCAACATCGTGGTGTGGTTTGTTATTCAAACAGTTCATTATTTGGATGGGTATAATAATGAGTATTACTGATATAAATAATAAATATAAAATTTTAATGATTCTTTATATATGGTATACTACACAATTAAAAAAATTATTTATTATAACAATGATATTGTTTCTTGTTCGTACGTAAGAATTCTCGTCTCCACGATGAGATGAGATTCATTTCCACATTCACCATTCAACAAAGATTATAAAATATATATCATTAATAATTTTGTAATATATTACATAATAATGAAACTATATATATATATATCTGTGTGTGTTTGTGTGTACTTACATATATCTTAGTCACATAGTTCCGTTAAAGACGATATGAAAACCAAAACAACTTTTATGCATATGTAACACCTACCGTCTCCATAAATGGGGTTTTACATTTCTTATATATGTCTATTATACATATTAATATTATAAATATATTTGATATATAAATTATGTTTCAAATTATGGAAGGATTTAAATCATGATCTATGTGATATAATCAAGAGTAACAAGTTAAAACACATATGATAAAGAAAGAAATTATTAACCTACATGTTAATTTAACATGGAATTTATTATTAAATGGGTAGTATAAACACATAAATGAATCATGTATGATATACTAAATATTAATATGGTTCTGATATAATTTCATAACATACTACAGTCTTTATACAGGAGGTTAAACGCACCCTTGACAAATGGAAATTAAAAGGTAAGGGTTAATTCATCAATCTCTTTATTATCTGAAATTGTTTATGTGTAGTTTTTCACTGAGAAATATTTTTAATCCATGTACATGTTTCATGAAAGTGTTTTAAAAAGGATTATTTTTAATGGGAACATTAACTAAAAATTAATTTTAAATTTTTTAATGCTTTAATCTTATAAACCTTTCTCATTGATGTCCATGTTTTCAAAATGATTTTGAGGATTTATTATGTTGACATGAATATTTTAAAATGTAAATTCTGTTCAAAATATTCAAAGTGGTATGGGAAACTTTGATTCAAAAATATCTTTTAAATGAATTCATTTATAAATTATGTGACTTTTAATATGATTTCATGAAAAAGGGATATTTCTCTCAAAGAGTTTTACAGATCATTTTCAACTATGTTAACATCCATTACAGGATATTATTCTTGATCGAGGTTGATTTATTATGATAAAAATCATCCATATTTTATTGAAGGTTTGGTGATTTGTTTGATTGTGGATGTGTTATTTTTATACCATTCATGGTTTTTGGATAAAGTATTGACATTTTTTATACTATTTTTAATACGAATGTTTATATTATGTTTAAACAATTTCACATGAGGAATTCATTGGACATAGTTAGTGATGGGTGGATCCTGTTATAAATCCTCGATGCATCACTTGGTCTCATGAGAAAAACTAGTGTCTTGGCCCAAGGCCATGGAAAATTCTTATTTGTAATCTTTACACAAGGCCTTAACTATATGGTAATGTAGTCCACAATTATGCATTCCATAATTATGAAAGTGGATATTGATATTGTTTGTGATTATTCTACTTGTAGAATATCCATGCGAATAAGTAAATGGAATTATTTGATTTGATCTTTTCCATATTATGCTTAATTTTATGTTTAAATGGAATTTTGTAGTCTAATACATTTCATTAAATGTTTATACTTATTTGTGAAAGCTTCCAATATATTGTTATCTTTACTAAGAATCTGAGATCACCCCTTTCTATGTTTTATTTTTCATAGGATGTGAAGAACTATTTTATGATTGATAAGTAGGGTTAAGCTAAATGATTAATGGAATTCCTAAAGGATCATTTGTTTTGTGTTTTTTTAATTGTGTAAATTAATGTTCATGTATGGAGTCTATTTTCCAAGACTACTAAACTGATCAGTCTTTCGGGACTTGATTCCTTATAATCATTCCATTGTATTAAAATAATGCACTGATTCCCATAACTATGGTCGAGGAATTACATTTGGTATCACAAAATGATTATAAATAACCTTAGAAACTAGATTTAGAAAAACTATGATTAGAGATCACTACCATAAGATAGACATTGAGGATTAGTAAAGAATAAATTCCTAGAATTTTGGTATTGTAGATATTTTGTGGTGTTTCTAATAAATAAATCCTTGTCTGAATATGAGCAGGTAGAGGCGGCTCTGGCACATAAGTACTTAGGGGTGAAACCCAAAAACACCACTTTGAGCTAGACTCGAATGTGAACTAGTGCATGACATGGGCCTTACTGCATTCATGGTTAAAAAAACATGGGGGATAAGCTTAGGATAATTGTTGTTTTCATTACAAACCACTATAAAGGGTTTATGAGTATATACCTCCTCAATGAAAACATATTTTATGATTATTGATTATATACATGAACTGTTCAATTTATGTTAACTATTTTAGAAGTTTGTAATTATGAATTTTGATTCATAAACTACCCTAGTATATTCCATTGTTTAGAAATGGGTTCCAGTAGATGAAATGAGACCTCATGCAGTACACCAGATCCATAGAGTAAGATGGATCATATCTTTTAAGGAGTTAAGACAAAATTTTGAAAGGAAATAGTCTCCCATGTATTATCAATGTATGAATAAATAGTATCATGTGTTAATAAGATAAGTAACGAATTTTATGAGTCCTATGTCTTTGAAGAGAAGCCAGAGAAGAAAAATATGGTAGAGAGAATGATGGATAAAGGGAATAAGGGAAATAAGGTTTTTCCCATATGTGATAACTGTGGAAAGAATCACCTTTGTAAATTCTTGAAGGGAATGTGAGTCTGTTATAATTATGGAGGAAGAGGACACCAATTATGTGATTAAAAGGGTGAGAAAAAGGTTTCAAATGTACATTTTTTCACCTGTAAGGAGTATGGACACTACGCGAATCAATGTCAAAATAATTAGGGCATACCCCAGATAATGATATTGGATAATAATCAGGTTATTATACTATCGAATATAAAGGGGAATGATTAAGAGTTCTTATGTTGTTATTAATGTATTGGGAAATTTGTGTATTTTATTAATGATTAACATGTTCAAAGAATTATATTGTATATAAGGATTTCACTACATTACTATTTCATTAAGGACTTGAGATTAGTAGAACTAAGAAAAGTGATTCAATGGAAAGTTAAAATTCTTGGAAAATACATGGTTAAAGGAAATAAAAAACATTAATATTGTCTTGATACATAGGTATTGATTTTGGAATAAGAGATGATTGATATGGATAAATTATATTAGATATTTTTGAAATCCATGGAACTGGTTAATTGTTTGTTTATTCCATCATTATTGGAGTTTACAATATTTTTGGATATAAGTAGTATATATATTATTCTATAAGGAATAAGAGTGCATGAATGTAATAAATGTGGTTATATGGTTATTCAGGGTGTTACCATGTTTTAAAAGAATACACCATGACAATATTAACAAGTTATTACATGGAAAAAATTTTCTTCATTGTCTTTACCTTCCTTATAACTTATGGATTGTGAGTTTGGACAGAAGTATTTTGGATAAGTAAAAAGGTTTCAATTGATTTTGTTTGACATTGGATACTATTTTTAAGTTTGAATCATTTCTTTATATTATTTTTGGAATGTCATAAAAAGGACAACCTGGAGGTCAGATGACAACCCACCACATCTGGAAAGGCTGTGAGACTTGAACCCACAACCGAAGGGTGACAAGGGTGCATCACCTAGAAATTACCTATGTGATGTCCTGGTTTTTATATTTTATTTATTTTTAAATATTCAATCAAATAAAATTTAAATTCATTCTTTTTGGAACCCTATATGATTAGGATAAATAGAATATATTTTAATTCTATTATCTTTTGGAGTGAAAGATGAGTTGTTGTAATAATTAGATAAAGAATGAAACTATACTTGTCAAGAATATTTTTCCTTGTTTTCTATGAATAAATTAATTCATAAACTTTAGGGAAGGTATATTAAAACAAATAATGTGTTAACGTAATACCTTATGTTTTGTAAAACTGATGATACATTAAATCATCATAGATTGATAGCTTTAAGGCTCTCAATTATAAACTTGTTTATGATTGATAACCTCAATCAATGCCCATAAATATTTATTTTTCCCCAAATTATGTGTCTCAAATTTCCACCATTCTCCTCTTAAATGAGATTATAATTTTGTAGTAACTTTTTCATTATTTTTCCCTCTTATTATGTATAAATTTTATTAACCCAATTTCCGATGTGGGCTTTCTGAAATGGTGATTTTCTATTTTTAACCATTTATTTTCAAAGAATAATATCCAATTGTGAGGACACAATTTATTGTAGTATGGGAGAATTTAACACCCCAAGATTTCATAGTATGTTATCTCATTAAAGTTATTCAATATCTTTCTCTACACGCAATACCGAGTTTGAGTGCACTACAACTTACCACAATAACCATTCAAAAATTTCATATGAATAGTATTAACTGAATTTTCAATCTTATATACTCTATATAATTTTAACATTCATATAATGTGTATCTTAGACATAGTATAAGAACAAATTCATTTTTTCAGATAAAAGATGTATTTTTCAGAAAATGAAATTTTACATCCTTTTGATGGAGAACCTTTTTTAAAACCAATATTTGACACTTTTATATATTCAATATAATGAAATTAAATTCCTCTTTATAAGCGGGACATAAAAATTTTGTTTGAATAAATTTTTGAGACATTTCTAATAACTTCCATATTTTGATGAATAGTGAAAACTACTATGTTTTAATTGAAAACACCTTTTTTTATAAAAATAATTTATAGTGTAAAATTATGAATTTTAATGGTTTTGATGTATAAGTAGTTTATATTTTTATCATTTAATACAATGATGGTCATTATAAGTAATTTCACATTTAAATTTGACATAAACACATGTCAATTTTTTGATAGTTTTCTTAAAAACTTGATCTATTGTTTTGACAGCAGGAATTAATTTAAAATTAATAAATGAAACATATATATATATATTATTTAGTAAAATAGAATTTATTTTTTTATTAGGAATATCAAAATTATATTAGGGTGAATTTGTGGAATTTGTCTGAAAAGTTTCAATTTTTGATGAATAGTGAAAACACTGCGTTCTAATTTAAATTTGAATATTTATTTAAATAATAATTTATTTAATTTAATTTATACTAATAAAAATAAATATATAATACCTATTTAAGTTCAATTTAATTAATTTGATTCATTTTATAATAAAATTAGATGTATAATATTTTACTGAACCTTTTAACCTATCTTACCCACCTCCTAGGAGCATATCAAAATTTGCATAAAACATAATTTTATAAAAAAAATTGAGTTTAATTTCAAAAATCATAGAGACACAGATAATATCAGTATGTAAAATGTGTGTCAATAAGATAAAAATAATTTTTGGTGAATTGTAACTTTTGACTTTTATTTAAAAAGGATAAAAGTAAATTGGTTAATTAAGGGTAAAATGATAACATAATTACCCTAACAGATATCTTAATTTTATTGGATTAGTATAATTAGAACAAAAACGAACTTAGAAATAAAATATGATCCTATTTGGTCCACTTGTATTAGAATAAGGATATTTATTATTTATTGATTTAAAGAAGAGTTAAGAGAATAAAATTAAATTTTTAATAACTAAATAAATTTTAATATAGGGTTATACATAATACAAATTCAACTATAAATATTCATTATAAATATAAAAATATTTCCTTAATAATTATTTTTTATTTATATTTTTTATACATTATATAAATTAATTTATTTCTTACAAAATGATGACGTAGTAATTACCTTAATAATGAAATATTAAAATAAATGATATTATAAATATCCTAATAAATTTAATTTAAATGATTGGTGAATGAAACTAATTTTACAGGTTAATAGGACATGTTATTATTGAACATATGAATTTAGATCGATGTAATAAGTTTTTTAGGACTTTTAAAAAAATCTTTTATTAAATAATGTCAAAATTCACATAATTGAGTTTTTAAAACAAATACTATATTATTGGTTGATATAATATTCCAAAAAATATAAGGTTCAAACAAAGGAACTAAATATTATTATATATGTCATTAATGAACCTATTGGGGTACTCTTGGATGTTTATAATAAATTTATTTACCATATAGTGTATGAACACAAGAAGACATTGTAAAAGTTAAACTATTTTACTAAGAGTTAAATGTAAAGGATAAGGTAAAAATGGAAACTTAAACATGTATAAAACCTTTTTTGGAGGTTTTTTGACCCATACACACCTTAAACTCTAAATAAATAATTTTTGGGCTATTAGAAACTGAAAATGATGATATAATAAAATAATTTTCAGGATTTTCCTAAAGTGACCCTCACCTCTCTTATAAAAGAGAACCTTCCGTTCTCTTAATTTCACACCTCCAAAGCCTTTTGGCTCAGACAACCCATGCCCAAACATCCTCTCAGCATTACTCCATTAATCCTAGTGGCCTTCCTTTTGTCCGAATACCGACATAAAGAGCCCTTTTGATCAAATAAAAAAGAAGAACCCAAAGAAGAGGTAAATATTTCATAACCTCTTTCAAGTTATTTTCTTCTTCCACTTCCTATTTCATTATTGTTTCCAGTGTAAAATAATTACTCATGTATATTATATATAATGTGATCTAGTTTTAAAAATGTTACAAACATATTAATTATTCTATCCATCCTATAAGAGACAAAGTCACCAAACGTGTGTACGTATGTATTATTGTCTCCACGTCATGGAGTTGTTTGTTATTCAAACACATCATTATTCAAATGAGTATAATAATGAATATAACGGATGTAAATAATAAATATAAGATGTTAATTATTATTAATATATTATATACCATCCAATTAAATATGATTTCACCATAAATATAATGATATTGTCGCTCATGTGTACGTACGAATTACTGTCTCATCGATGTGATGATATTTATTTCCACGTTCAACATTCAACGATGATTATAAAACTTATTTAATTAATAATTGTGTATTATATTACATAATAATTATACTATATATATATATATATGTAGTTACATATATCTTATTCACTTAGTTCTGTTTAATATGATATGAAAATGGAAACAACGTTTACGCGGACATAAGGCATACTGTCTCCATATATGGTGTTTTCCAATTAATATATATGTATGTTATACATATTTATATTCTAAATATATATTATATATAAATCATGTTTTATATTCTTATTGTATTAAAATCTTTACCTAAGTCATACAATCAAGAGTAACAAGATAAAACACGTATGATAAAGAAAGAAATTATTACACGAAACGTTAATTTAACATGGAAATTATTATTAAATGGGTAGTATAAAGGCATAAATGAATCATGTATGATATCATAAATATTAATTTGGTTTTGTTATAATTTAATAACATACTACGGTATTTATATAGGATATTAAACGTACCCTCGACTAAAGAAATGTACAAGGTAAGGGTTAATTCCTCAATCTCATTATTATCCGAGATTGTTTATGTGTAAGTTTTTACTGGGACATATTTATTATCCATGTCCATATTTCCTGAAAGAGTTTCTAAAAGGATTATTTTTAAGGGAATCATTAACTAAACAATCATTTTAAATGTTTCAATGAATTATTATTCTAAACCATTCTCATTAATATCCATGTATTCGAAATTATTTTAAGGATTTATTTATATTGGAATGAATATTTTAAAATGTTAATTCATTACAAAAGATTCAAAGTGGTATGGGACACTTTGATTCATAAATATATTTTAAATTAATTTCTTTATAAATTGTGTGACATTTATAATGATTTCATGAAAAGGGATATTTCTCTCAAAGAGTTTTATTGACTATTTTCATCTATGTCAACATCCATTATTAGATATTATTATTGATCGAGGTTGATTTATTAAGATAAAAATATTCCATATTTTATTGAAGGTTTTGTGATATGTTTGAATGTGGATGTTATATTTTTATACCATTCATGGTTTATGGATAAATTATAGACATTTCATAGGTTAGTTTTAATATGAATGTTTATGTTATGTTTAATCCTTTTCTTATGAGGAATTAATTGTAATTAGTATGTGATGGGTGGAGCCCACTATAGCTCATTAATGCATTAGTAGGTCTCATGTGACAAACTAGTGTCTTTGAACAAGGCCTTGACAAAAATCGTATTTGAAGTCTTGGCACTAGTCCTTGACTATGTGGTCATGAAGTCTCACATTATGCATTCAATCATTATGAAAGAGGCTATTGATATTACATTTGATTATTGGACCAGTGTAATATCTACGAAAATAAATAAATGGAATTATTTAATTTTATCTTAGACATATTTTTCTGAAGATTAAGTTTAAAAGGTATTTTTTAGTCTAATACATTGGCTTAAATGTTTATTCCTATTTATTAAAGTTTCCACTATATTGTTTTCTTTACTAAGCATCTGAGCTCACCCCTTTCAATGATTAAATTTTTCATAATATGTGAAGATGTATTTTATGATTTATTAACAGGGTTAAGCTAAGGGATTAATGGGGTTCTCAAAGGATAATTTAGGTTTTGTTTTATTTTCTAATGTGTAATGTAATGTACATATATGTATTCTATTTTCCAAGACAGCTAAACTGATCGGTCTTTTGGGACTTGATTCCTTGTAATCATGCAAACTTATTAAAATAATGCACCAAATCCCATAACTAGGGTTGTGGAGTTATATCTTTCATAACAAATCCATTACTAAAACCAATTTTTTTTCATTAATGAGGTACTATTAAAACAGTAAATGAAATATTACAAAAAAAATCAACCTCAAAATGACATAGTTTTTCATATTATTACATTTTGTATTAGTTAATCCATAATAACACTCAATTAAATATAGGTTTACCTAGGTTGTGTTCCATATTATTACATAGACTAATTCCTTCACATAAAAATTTAATTATATTCCCTTATAAATATAATTTTATTAACAAAATCATATCCCACAAGAGTGTGTAGAAACATGTGTTGTTTTATGCCCACTAATTTTTTTACCAAAGTGATGATTGTACAGGTTTTAAACCAGTAATTTTCATGAGGATTACACATTGGTGAATATATTCCACAACCACATCTAATTTCTTATATTCTAATAGTGATTTAATTTCAAGGATAACTACATAATCATTACTTTAACAAAAATAGGGATCTTATCCAAAAAATGAATTTATTCCTTAAACACATACTTATGGTTTTCGCAATTGAATTATTATCAAAATCTCTAAAATATTCCACATAAACATAGAAAAACATGTGTTTTATATTGAACATTGAAATTATGAAAAACCACAACTTATTCACACTTGATCAAATTTACAACCTAAACAGATTACATCTTAATAACTAATGTTATATAAACACTAATTTGAAACTAAATATGATATTCCGAATACATGAAAATCTAAAAATTACATGATTTAAATAATATACTACATTAAAATACATTCTAATTAACTGTTTTTTATATTTTTCATGAATTATGATAAAAAATTAATTATAAAACTCTCCAATTTTTTCCAATTATTTTTTCTCAAATATTATATACAAATTATTAATACACAATTTTTTTTAAAATATATTAGAATTTATCAACATAAAATTATATTATAGATTGATAATATGTATTAATATTCATTACAACTTAGTGATATTATAATATATGAAAGGGGTGTTCTCAGATGTTCAATAAGGGTAAGTAAAATTGAGAACTACCAATGATTATAATTGACAAAGAAGACCATATTTGAAAAAAAATGAGATATGATAAATATATACCGAAAAGATAAAAGTTGAAAAAATCATGGAAAAAATCATGGTATAACAAATGAATATATCATGTAATTATCACATTTTAAAGAGTAATAACAATAATAACCTATATTAGATCCAAAATCTAATAATCTTATGTCATGGGAGTATAAAATGGTAGAGTGGAATAACATTGAAAAGAGGAATAAAAATGGTATGTAATATAGATTTAATGGAATATAATTATATAATGTAAAAACAATCATATTTAAGGTAAAAATTTTGAGAAAACTTATTATTCCTATAAATTTTAAAACATATAATTATGATGATAAATTAATTGATTAGAAAATGAAATTTCCCAAAAAAATATTATCAAATGACTCATTATGTACAAACATTAAAATATTATAAAAATCACAATACCCATTCCTTTGGTCACAAACACATTATATCCATTTATTATATGCTGGGAGAACACATTATTCCCACACCTTTATGAACAATCACATGATATCTACACCTTTATATCTCATGACATATTAAACTTATCGAATGTATTTGATGGGGATATATTATCCTACCCATAATTATCCATACCTATGTGAACCAAATAAAATAAATCATAATAACAATATATTGAACTCATGGAATGAAAATGGGAAACATATCCCTATTAAATGAATTATATAATGATATATTTCACATTTCAAACAATAATCATGATAAATACATAAAATATAAATGGATATATAATGAATCAAAAAATTCTTATAGGTAGATACCATTCAATGTATATATATTATTTAAACCATATAGGTAATGGTTATAAACTTTAGTCAATATTTTTCCAAGTAAATTGATGTATGGAATCAAGTTGAACAAACATCAATTGAATATATATAAAATATAGCATTTATAAATAAAATACCTTAGATGAAAAGTTATGCCATTTGCCAATAAATGGTTAGGAAAAACAAGGTAGTGATGGATCAATCCTACGATTGAAAATAATATTTAATAATCCATCCATATAATTAATGTTTCATGATATCAATAGAATAATATCCTATATAATGAAAAAATAGATGATGTGGCCTTAGAACAAAAATAATTTTAAAAAAATTTAATAAATCAATTTGGAAATAAGGAATATAGAAGAACATTTTAAAAAATAAAATAATAATAAATATTTTTATAAAAAATATAGGATTATAATATCTTTTATATGGTATGAAAATTTAAGGAATATTAGTCATTGAAAAATAAAAAATGGTGGAAATATGTGTTCACAAAGAAAAAATAAAAACTGGTTATTTCTACACTTTGTTGAAAATGACCGATAAATAATACATTAAATTTTTCATTTAAACTTTTCAATAAGTTCATTGTCTGAGAAAATCACCACAATAAATTATGTATAAATTTATAAGTAAATTTTTAAAAATAATATAATAAAAACACATATGGGAAAGGTGGTTCCTAATGAAAAATATGAGACGAGGTTGGTTTTACTTACGAGAAACACTTTTGGTAAAATATGAGTGAAGGGGACGAATATTTTTTACGGTAAATTTAAAACACCATGAACTAAAAGTATATTTTAAAATAAATTCACTCTCAAGTAATCAGACCATATTATAGTTATCATGGAACATACTATGAAATATGTCACAAGAAAATATATTTGAGACAGTGAAGCCCTTAGAATAATTCCTAATGACCACTTAAAAACATGAACTTATATCATAAAAAAAATTAAAATCTTAGTCATTAATTTTTATACCATATTAATATATATATAATTTTATCAAACTAATTTTCAATTAGTCTTTATATGTATATTAGTTGATTATTATATAATTTCAATAATATGTGAGAGTTATCGTTAGTGTTTGGAACTAGTATTACAATAGTGGAATTTTAATTTAATGATCTCAAAAAAAAATTCATTATAAGAAAATAAATGGTACTATATTTTATTATTTTTTATTAATTAAAATGTTATAATTTTATTCAATGTTTATTTTTTTACAATCCATAATTTCCAAATCCATGATGATCATTTTTTGGTAATTTTTGGCTAATAGATGTTATTATATTAACTAGTGAGTTTAATAATAATGCTAAAATTATTAAAATAAAATATAATAATTATGTAGTATTTTATTTCATGGATTTTCAATAATTATTTTCTTCGATTCATCCATTATATTATTTATTCCAATTTTTCAAGTACGGTGTTATACTGACTGAAACCAGAACATAACATAATTAATGGTTGATTATGATGTTGGTTATTAGTAATAAAATTATTATTGATAAATGAAGATTTTAATTAAGGGTTTATTAATATTATAAATCATAATTGAAGTTTATTTTAAGATTTTGTAATTGATAAAAATAATTAACATAGTTTGAATAAATTGTTTTTCATCATAGTGCACTCTTGTAGAATTTTGAATTTAAAATTATTGTTTTTTCGCATAATATTAATATATTTTCCAATTTTTTACCAAAATTTTAATAATTGCATAATAATAACATTTATCCATTAAACTAATTCTCATAACCATCCATGAAATGCAGTGGTGAAAAATAGAATTTATAGTTTCATGAAAATGGTAATATTAACTTACACATAGATTTTTTATTTTATTTCCCATTTAATGGGATAAATTTATATGGTAGGGTTTCCATATAAATATAAATTTTGGAGAGACATAAAGAGGTGGGGATATGACACTTTTATAAGTAGTGATATATTGATAGATATTTTCTCTAAATGCATCATCTTAATTTAATGATAGAACATGATTAACATGTAAAGATGAATAAAAAATGGACAATATTAGCCAAGATATAATATTTAGTGAATATAAAATACCAACAATCATAAATAATTTTTTATTGACATGTTAGTATTTTGTCAACTTTGGTTAACCCATTTAACCATTTTATCTTTCATATTGGTAACTAGTTTTCTAACTATGTAATTAATTTCTTATTCTTAAAAATTAAATTCTCTATATTTAGTAATAAAAACATTATAATTAAAATCTTTTAAAATAATTTTGTTATATTAACATTATAAAATAGAATAAGTAAATTTTAAAAAAACTAAATATCATATTTAAAACTATTTTAGAGAAAAGTGTCACAAATTTTTTAAAATATGAATCAAATTTTATCAAACTAAAATAAATATTTTAATATTTATAATGGTTCTTATTAAAAAATATTTTTCTATAAAAAATGGTTTAAATATTTCAAATTCATAATTATATACTAATAATTTCATAAAATTCAATGAATTTAGGAAAAACAAATAATATTATCCTCAAAATAAATATTATCAAAAAATACTAAAATATTTGTCACAACATAATACTTTCATAATGAATCTAGAAATGGATTCTATTTTTGAATTTTTTGTACGAAATTTTCTAAATTTAACATTTAAATACAATCCCAAAATATTATTATAAGAATATTTTTTTAGTAAAACAAAATTTTAATATAATTTTTATTCTTGTTCAGGATTTTTATATAACTCAAATAATGATACTAATAATCAATCAATTTTTTATTTTAATAAAATAATTTTTTAATAATACAAAAATATTTCTTTAATAAAATCTAAAAAAGATACGAAAAAATGTTTCGTGAAATAAATTTTAATGTATTGACTTGTCTAATTAAATTTTAATAAAATAACACACACAAACACACTCACACACACACACAAAGATATATGTATATATATATATATATCATAATATGATTACACTTATTTATAATTGTGTGATAGGTTTTAATTTTCTTATTTATATCTAAGGTAATTATTTTGTAGTTTTTTTCTATTTCATTTTTTCATTTAAAAAATAGAAATTCCATATTGTATTTATTTAAGAAGAACATATAATTAAATATAATATCCTCACAACACATTTATCTTTTATATAGTTTACAATGTAACTCCAATAACCTAGTGTGATTCAAATAATTATGTTCCGTTTGTAATAAAAAATAAAAAATATTATAAATATTTGATTTTCCAATAAAATAAATATCAATAATTCAGAAGATTTCACACAATATGTTGTCTCCAAAAGTGACTCATCCACAATTTAGATTTTCCTATTCTTAATATAACACATTCCACTATCAATGTATCAATTACTACCACTATCTATGCACCCATTTTCTAGAAATTTCTAGTCAATAAATTTTCATAAAAATATCTACACTATGTTTTAGGTACACCAACATCCTTAGGTGTAGAAATGATTGTAAATAAAAAAATTATGTACCTACAAATTTACAACTCTTAAATTATAAAATATTTCAAGTAAATTAGTGATAAAAAATTTAGGATAAAAAATATATATCATGATTTATATAATAAAAATTTCTCTATTGGCTACCCCTTTGTAATTTTTTACAAAATTTTATACTTATATATATAAATTAATTTGAATAAAAAAGAAATTTATAGAAAGTATAACATTCCACATCAGAACTTCTATATGGTTTTATTTGTTGATGAATTATATTAATATGTTCTCTAATTTATGTAAATCTAGCAAAAAGTTTCATCAAACCAAGAACCACCAATTTATTTTCAAAACTAAACCTTAACATATAAATATAGAACATGAAATTTATATAGAGTCAAACAGGGATGAATGTTTATAAAAACCAATATCATGCATTGAAATTATATTTTTATTCTTAGAAATATTATTAATTTCATAATGATAATTATCAGTTACATTTTCTTTTCGCTTTTTCCATGATATATACATATCTCTACATTTTCACTTGAAGGGAAAATTTTTTTTTATGATGAACTATTTTTTCATCACTCAATGAAGTTAAATATTCATCACCAGATGTAAAAGAAAATTTAGAATCCATTTTTTTATTTTTATGATATTATACATTTTCCTTCAGTCTAATAAATATTTCATATTTTGGAATATTCATAGATAATCATAAAGTATTCTAACTATCACTTTCACTTTCTAGTAATAAACTATTATATGTAATGTATCCTCCACTTTCACTCAAAGAAACTAAGTCTTTTATACTTTTCCTCTCTACACATTTAGATGTTACCCCCATCTTTTTTTCCTATCCACTTAATATATTGGGAAATTTTGTCTTATATGACCAATACCCTAAATATCATAACAAATAATATTAAAATATGTATATGTTTCATGTTTCATACTTTTAAAATTATAGTAATCATAATAAATGTTCTTATTTATGTTTATATAATTCATTGTTCTTTTAATTTAATAAGATTCACCTTTACTAGATTTTGTATAGATAACATTAGAATAACTTTTATAATTGTTTTTAAAAAATTAGTAACATGATTTATAAATCTTTTACAAATATCACTAGAAATAGATGAAAAGGAAACAACATTCATATTATTATCATTGATAGTATTTATACAGAATATAATCATTCATAAGAATTAAATTATAATATTTTCATGAAGACTTATCTTATGTAATTTTTTTGAATCATCAATTTATATACACATACATTCCAACTTTATTAAATATATGTCAATTAAATTATGCACTAGATAATCATCTGATAGATTCATATTACCATGATATTGTTAAATTTTCCAAATATTCATAAATTGATGATGTATTAATGAAACAAACATTATTGGTTAAAAATATAATGATTGACTATTTTTTCATAAAAAATATATTTTCGTTTCCTGATCTTCCGATGTTCCAAAATGTTTAACGTCAAGATTCATCAAAATCTTATTAAAATTTTCACTAAAACATACATGAGTATATATATTCTTAATATTTGAAAATATAAATTTATTTCACACGTAATAGTTATCATAGAATTAATTATTATTATTTATTGAAAGTGTAAAAAGCACCTTCTTTATAATAAATTAATATTGTATCAATATTTGATAATTATCCATTAAATTTTTTAAAATAAAAATATTTATATAATCACCCTTTTAACCGTATCTCTTTCTATAAAATATCATATATCGATTAAGATTATTTTTTTCTATAGATTACACATTTATTCAATCGATAATATAAATAAAACATTCTCCACTATAGAAATAATATAAGGTAACTAAGATTTTGATAAATTAATAAAAATTCAAAAATATATATCATGATTAATCTAAAAAATAGATACTTTATTGGATAATTTTTTTTCCAAGAAAAAAAATCATAAAAAAGTCAATTGAGGGTTTAATTTTTTATTGAAATCTATATATAATTTTCAAACCCAGTTGAGTTTTAATTTAATAAATAATTATGAAGATCATATATAATCACATATCCATGTTTTTAAATATATTGGGAATAAAACAAAAAATAAGTTATTTTAAAGGAAGTGGAAATTTATTGAGATTAAATATTAGTAAACATAGACTAATATAAATTTGTTATTACTTCAAAAAATCCAACAATAGTGAAAATAAAAGATAAAAATAGTAAAATTTAAAAAAAATACTTGATTAAAATCCAAAAAAATCTTTATTAGATTTGAAAAATACATAGATTAACTAGTGTGTTTGGAAGATGATTGAACCTACTACCATGTACCTATCTTCCTAACCCTATAATCTATCAACATACATATATCACAAGGTTGATCACCATTCATATTCTTGGAAGCCCTCAACATAAACCCATTTAAATTATTATCTGTCTTCTTATCCAAATAATACATTGATCACAAAGGATTAAAAAAACCTTACTTTGTCTTTCAATACTAGGAAGGCCTCAAACAAAATTATTTTGAAAAAATAATTATACTATGAAAACATTTATAATTTAGAATGAGGAATACTTGATTATATTCTATACGTGAAACCATTTGAAGGAAAAAAACCAAAAACCAAAATTTACTTAATTAAGACATATTGTAAGATTAAAAATTGATTAAAACCCATTTTTTTTATATTTTAGTCACTTTTCTAATTTTTATTCACAATATGGATGTCATTTTGATATATGAACATAAAACAATTAAATTATATATTTGGAAGTAGTAGTGACTTCAATAGAATTTCATTTTTTAACCTCTAAAATGCATGGTAATTATAAAAATAATAAATCATGAATTTTAGTGTACCAAAATTTAGACATGGATTGTAAAATAAATGAAAACACAATATTTAATGTTAATTAAAAATAACTAACAATGTATATTTTGATTTAAAAATATGTATATTTATAAAGAAATTAATAACTAAATAATTTAAGTAACTTTATATAGATTTAACCATAGGTAAAAATTACTGAAATATGAGATAAGAACATATTGAGATTAGGTAAAATAGATAATTATAATAAAATTATCAAATTAAGAAAAAATAATTAATACCCTTCTCTATGTGACATGATAGTCAAATCCATTTATGTGATATCCTCTAAACCATTGTCATGGAAAACATGTGTAACCACCACCTCAATGTAGGGAATTGGCATCAATCATGTCATAAAATAGATTTTGTGCATACACGTGTAGGTTTTACATATGTTCTTAAAAAAAGAGACCAATTATAATTAATTGATCACCCTATATAAAATAATTATAAGATAATCAAGTTATATCTAGCTTATAGTATTGATAAATGAGTGACACATTCATAATTTTTTAAAATCAAATAAAAATGGTTTGCTATAAATTTTTGAGTTACATAAATATAATTATTTTATGAAATGATTTTGAGAAAATATAACTAATGATTTTTGTATAATGTAAGTCATCATAAAGAGATACAAAACGTCCATGTTTATAAATTCCTAGAGATTTTTCGTTATCATCATCAGAATCTTAGATAAGGTGTAATTAAATGCACCATGTAAACCGAGTGATCTATTCAAGGGGGAGTTCGTTTCCCATGAACATATGTCTAAAAGGGGAAATATATCCCTCAATAGTGGAAACATGTTATACCAAGACCTTCCTAAGATCCCTCTAAAGAACCAAATGTTCCCACCCATGTTTTTTTAAAAAATGTAAGGTTCCATTTTCCATTATCTATTATTAATACATGTATAAAATTAATTATGACACTATATAGTGAAGAAAAGATCAATATTTTAAACTATTCAATTCCTTATATTATATAGATGAAATTACATTAAAAAATTAGAATCTAGTTATACATTTCATTAAAACTATTATTGGAATAAAATTTAACTAAATGATTATAATCATTTAAAATTATAAATTCCATGTATGTGAAAATAAACTAATTGATGTAATATTATAATATGAAATAAAAGCAATATGAAGTTAATTGTTTTTTAAAATTCCATGAAAGTCACTCAAACAATCACTATTAAAAATGTAATGGAATTTACATTGAACAAAAAACCAGAATCATATTGATTTATCTATAAATTAAATCATTCCTCCACGAGAAGGAATATTAAATTCTTATAATACATGATATATTTTTATTATCAAGAACCACATATAAATCCCAAATATTCAAAAAATAACAGGATGACGTTTTTAAATGAATGGCGGAAGATAGATAAATTATGAAAAATATATAGAAAATGGTTAAAGTAGTTAATTACATAAGGGTTTTTAACATTAATGTTGAATGATGGGTGATATTTACGGTGGATAAAATATCCCATGGGGGATGATGTTTAGAGTGAATATGAGGATACCATGAATATCAACAATAAACATGAAAGAAGATTCTTGGAGATAAAAAACTTTTAAACATTCAAATTTTACATTATATATTGTTAACTGTGTATGGTACCTCACCTGGAATACTAGGGGTAGTACCCTTGAAATATATGACCTATATGTGAATATCCTATAAAAATTGGAAAATTTGATCCAAACTCAACCCAAAAGATAAGAATAATTAATAATAAAATATAATTGCAATAAATGACATTTTCGGTGTTTTAGTTGATTATATAGTATGAATTACCACCATCAAGAAAGTATTTTTTTAGTTTACATGCCCACTATGTGAGTTAATTAGTCTATGATAAATTTTTTACTTCTTTTTATATTCTCCCGAAGAAATAATTTATCAAAATAGGATGTTAGCAATTCTCTAATAATTTTTTACAGTAGGTACTAATGTAATCATCCCACTCTTCAAATGGAGAGAATTTATTTTTCATTGGGATATATAAAATTTCGTATCATTATTTTTATTTTATTATAAAATAAATTTTATTCAAATTCATATAATTATAATAATATAATATTCAAATACATTGTTCCAAAATTGAGAAAATGAAAATAATATATACAAAAATAATTTCAAATATTAGTTAAATTATTTGTGCTTATCCATCATTATCATCAAGGGGGTGACTTTCATTTTTGTTATATTATCACCTCATCACAATAGGTCAAGGTATGAATCAATAAAACAAAAACCATATACATTATTTGGGAAAATATGTCATCATATTTTATCAACATGTTTCTTTCCCCTCTATAAAAGATGTATTTTTAGTTACTTTCAATGAATGATTTATAATTTAATCTCTAACCATTTTGATTTTATTTTTATATAATATATTTATGAAAATATTTTATATTTATCATTAAAAATAAATTATTCAATTAACAATAAAATTTTATATTTGTTCAATAAAACAATTTTTTAAAATTATCATGCCCTATTCAACACTTTTTATCATTATCAGCTATATTGTTCCTAAATTAAATCTTATTTCTAGGTTCATGTTTTTAATTAATCTCCAAGACATTTTATAATGGAAACATAACCATATAAATGTTATTGGATTTAAATCACACATTATTCAATTTAATATTTATGGTTATTAATATCCATATACTTTTCATCAACAACATGGTTATAGTAAAAAAATTCTATAATATTTTCTTGAATAACCACTTTATCATTGAATTTTTTTATAATGTAATTTTTTTTATGATTTTTTCAACTACACTTAAGATATTTTCAATAATTCAAATTCTATCGTTTTTAATCCTCTAGGTATCAAAACCATATATTAAAAATCTGAGGTCCAATGTAAGATCAAATACTATAAAAAAAGATCATTTTATTTTATTTTATAATGTATCTCTTAAATATTCACAGTTATAGAATCTTATGGTTAAGTTATAAATTTGATTTCAATAATATCAAGACAAATAAAATTACTATATTCATAATTTCATAGTAAAATATTCTATTAAAAACTATTCTATGCTAATTTTATTTATTTTATTTTTTTAATGAATATTTCGTGAATGATTTAGTTATGAGGTTAGATAACCATGATATCGATTAAGAATATATAAAAAATCATTCTTATATATCTAAAATATAATCTAAGAAATATATCATGCATAATTTTACATCAGACATTCATTCACCTCTCTTGAATTTACAATCAAATAGTGAGAGGAATTCATCACTCTTGACATCATCACCTATTTTTGGTTAATCGAGACAATGATTTTCTATAGCATTAAATAATTTCTCTTTGGATGACAAATAAAAGAATTATTTTAGTTTCCCATGTATCTAAAAATATTATATGATACATTGAAAATCATCAGATTAAACCATAGCTAATTTATTTTATAAAATATCCTGAAAAATTAGATTATAAAAAAATCATATTCTTTATACACAAAAGTTAATAATGTAGTCAAATATACCATCAGTATAAATATTTAATTAGTCGAGTTTTTATACAAAATACATATACTTTTTCCTTGTTAAGAATGTTATATCCTTCATATATATTGTTTTATTTTTCTTAATATTATTTTTTTTGATGTATAGATGTTCTCCATTTTGTAATATTATTAGAATGTGATCAAGATAAGATTTTTATTTTTTTTATTTGGGTTGAGTAGTTATTTTTCATTTCATCATATAAAATTTTAGGACGATCCCATACAAAAATTATATATATGGTAGAAGAGAATACATAAATCCTATGAGATAATAAATATGGTCAAATGCGATTCAATGAAATATGAAAATTGAATCCCTATATGAGTTGGAACCCTTCATCATTAATATTATTCTACATGTCTAGATAATATTTTGGATAGTATATATGGAATCTAACCATGATGCATTGATACCATTTCATATATCCAAAATATCCTAAATCACAATAAGAGGATGTGAAATTTATGGTGATCAAATTTATTCATCCAAAGGATAGTCTTCTTATCTGATCATTAAAAATCATACAATTCAATTCAACCAATAATGTAAAAATATTAATATGAAAAAATTAATAATGAAAATTTTCTAATTTTTATTTTTTTCATCGAAATTTTGAAACATAAAAAGATAATACCTGAATGATGTTTGAATATAACAATTTATTTTTAAAATATTATATATTTTTATATTGAAAATTTTAGAAGGAATTTGAAATTTTTATTTTACAGCTACTGTCATTTTGATACACCAAATTAAAATTATAAATATTTATAGTTATAGAATCCCAATGAGACATTTTGAGATATTTTTTAACCACAAAGAGGGGTTTTCAATGCTTGAAGTGAATCTTGGGAGCATTGAGTGGAAATTATAATTTTATTAAATGATTTTTACCCAGAATATAGTTAACACAAAGTTAAGGGAAACCCTGAAATTTTAATATACTGGGTGAATTTATTGAATGGTGTGAAAAAAGGTTGTGGAGAACCATGAAAACATTATAATTTATGTTTTATATGGGGATACATTATTGGAAAATGGTTTAGAATACCATGTGATCAAAGTATAAAAGTTGGTGCTACTCAAATACTGGCATAAACATGGTGTAAGAATTCATGTAGGAAAATCATGATGAAATTTATTTTTAATTAGAACAATAAAATCATAATTACCCCTTCTAAAATTTTAAGACCCCACTCTTATCTCTTCTCATCCCTCATAGGCAGCCAGAGTAAGAGGGTCTTCCTCTTGATTATAATTGATTTACAAATTCTATAACCTGGTTTTGAAAATGTTTTGATGATAATTTGAGGTGTAATTCACCAAAATTTTAACCTCTTATCCCTCCCCTTATTTCCCCTATAATTATAGATGTTTCAGTTTATGGATTTGTTTTTATGTTACATTGAATCATGGTGGGATCAAGTCTTTATGATGGGGATGTTTCCAGACATGGATATATTACATTCTAGTGGAATTTATGAATTTTTTATTAGCCAGTACATTAAATGTACAAAGACTAATGAATTTTAAGTTCGATTTTTCTAAAATTAAATTAATTAATTAGTTATTGTAGTGAGGCACTTTTCATAGAATAATGTCTGATGTATTAAATTTTTCTTTTATGAGTGGGCAGTCATAGTTTCAATGTTTTCATATAAACATACAAGTTATTAGGAATTTATAAAGAAATTTAATAAATTCTAAAATTAGTTATAATTGTGTATAAATAATTAAATATTTTGTTTGGGAAATATATAGGGCCTTGAGTAGTTAGGTAATTAAAGGTCATACTATGATGATAATTGGAAATAATGTTCAAGAATTATTTTAATGGATTAGCTTTAGATGAGGTAGGTGGTTCCTAAATTTTTTTTGAAAAGATTATACAATTTATTAATGATTTATGTTATATGGGGTCATGATACTTTGAGTGGTTAACCTTTTTTGAAAGGGATTATTCAAATAATATTACATGAAATTAACGAATTGTTATAGTCCATGATGGAATGTAGATCTATAGTGATGTCATGGTTGTTGTTGGGCATGGTTCTATGTGTAAAAGTGATTGATGGAGAATAAAAAACCTATATATGTTTAAATTAAATTTAATGGATATAAAATAATAGACATTGAGAAAGTTTCCCTTAAAACCCTTGATTAGGGAGTGGTGGTGGACTGTATATGGACATCCATGGGTGTTATAATGGAACCTCGGTATAGTGTGTGTTAGGCTTTAGATACATTATATACCTTAGAATTGTTGATTGTATAAAAATTGTTATCCCATATAATATATGAATTCCTCAACAGTTATATCCTGAGATGGATTATGTATTGGTTTTTTGAGTTAACCATCATATAATGACTAAAGAAATGAAATGGGTATTCATCCATCTCTTAAATTCTATTACCATTTGAGATTTCATATGAGGATGGTGGGGCTATACTAAGATATATATGATAATGTGGGATGTTATACCTTCAGAATGAAGTGGTTTACTTAATATATTTGTATGAGATGGTGGATTCTATATAGGGTATTATGGATATGATATTACCTAGGGGACATCACAGGGTACCTTTGTTTTATATTAAAATTGGGAAGGGCTAGTGATATGAGGTTTTTATAGCCAAACACAATTATCATAATAGAACGCCGAGATATTGTTGGAAGAAAACCATTTTATTCATGAAATGGGGTATGGTTAGTTTTTTTTGTCAATCATCATTTGATGTTATAAATTCTTACTAGGAATGGGATCATACTATTTAAGAGGAGAATTGTACTGAAGGTGGTGTCTTTTCCCAATGTTTTCCAATTTTTTGGGCTTGAAAATTGGAAAATGAAGAAAAGTTTGTTTAGAAAAGGAAGTTTCGTGCAAGATTGTATGTGTTTTGGAAACTTGCTTGTAATGATTTTTTGGGGATTAAGATGTTGAAAAATTGAAAAGGACTGTGATGCATGAAAAATCATGATTTATACATGAAAAATGGTTATAGTATGGAAAGAATTGCACCTAGAATGAGAGGTTTTGTGTGACAATGTAGGTTTTTCATGTGGGGTCTGGTAAAGACTATAAAAAATAGGTGACCCAACTCATTTAAAACTGCTGAAGACACATAGAAGATCTACGTTTTGATGCGAGTAAAAGAGGAGCGAAAATTTAGTTGAGAGTAAAATATAAAGTTGCGTAGAATAGATAAAGTTGTCTGCAGAAGTTAAGTTTTCACGCAAAAGTTAATGTTGCATGTAAAGGGTTTAGTTGCGCGAAATGATTTCTATGTGAAAGGAATATCTTGTGTACATAAGTATGATCTTGCTCTCACAGGGTTGGTATTATGTGAAATTGTCAGTGTAATCTAAATATAGGTTCTAAATATATGGTTTAGTGGTTCAGTTCTTTCAATGGCATCAATTCAAGACTTCAATGGAAGAATTGTTTCATGCTAAATAGATACAAAGATTTCAATTCAAATCTATTTAATCAACCTTCAATTCGATAAACTGAGTTTGAATTATCTCAATGAAATGATCAAGGAAGAGCTGAGGGAAGTTATCTGATGGATGTAGTGAGCTATCCCTAAAACCTTTTAATGTCACTATACCTAGAACTGAGTTACTGTGATTGAATATTTTAATCCTAAAACTAGTAAAGAATATTGGATTTTGGAATAACTGACACACTTTCGGAATATGCTCATTGGATGTTTCCCTTTGCGGTGAACCAACTAAAAGTTTAGTGTCATCTCCCTACATTCAATTCGTTGAAAAATTTAATAATTTCCTAGTAATTTGGGAACATGATCAAATCATTGGAAAGGAAAATATGACACCTTAATTTACCCCACCCCTCAAAGACTGTCTAGGGTCCTTGAGATATATAGGGTGAGTGGATCTAGCTGAAATGTTGATGATGGGTTTTATGCTTTGTTAGACAACCATTCTTATTACTAATGATTCAAAATATTGTTTATTTTTTCCCTAGTTATATTTTATAAAATAATATATTAATGTATTTATTCTCTTTATATAGTTTTTATGAATGAAATTTCTATGAGACATCCAATGATAGGGCATTATGGCTAATGCATTGTGGGTTTTAAAGATGTCTCTTGTGATCTGACTATGAGCCTCATTAAATTTAATGGAATATATATTACATGTGATTGCATAATTTATAATACGAGAAGGATTATATATTCCCAATGATCTAGTGATTTTTACCCACTAATATTTGGATGCCTAATACTCATATGATCTAAATATGAGCCCAAATATATTGAGTTTTTATATATATCCCCCAGTATTTAGTGTTTTTCTCTATGGGGTGGCTTGGAAACTCCCTAGGATTTTTCGACATTCACCTTATACTATATATATTCCTAGTAGGGCTAACATTAGTATATTGATCTATATAACAGAGATCATATGAAACATCCTTCGATTCCATGATGATCTTAATGAATTAGATCCTTATAATACTCCATATGATCTAGAGATAAAGAAAATACTATATAGATTCCAAGGATACTTCTTAGAATCCCTCTTTTATACCAGATAATTTAAAGGATGAAAAGGGTATATTCATAGATCTAGATTTTATGCCGGTTGGTATATTATTTTAAGAGACATATGACACTGGATGATGTATATTTGTTTTATTTTATGTATCAACATAGAACCCAAGTATAAGAGGTGATTATTTTATTATTATTCTTTATTAATTTTTTTAATTTCTAATAATATAATATGTTCATACAATTCATTATTGGGTATGTTTGGGACCATGTGGGTTTTTCTCTACTACGATTTACTCACAACCTACTTGATCATCCATTGGACATGGTTACTTGAGTGGACTTCACTGTATATAGGTTTATCAAGAAAATATGCAGAATGTTCCATGATAACGAATGACTGTTCACTTGGTGTTTGGAGACCCTTATGGGATGACATTAAGGATGGATGTAGATCCACTAAAATATTTTTTTAATTCATTTTATGTAGTTTCAGTCTAGTTGGTAATCACTTGGGATGTATGAATTATTACTTCTATATTTTATTAATTAGAGCATCGTTATGTTTTATTGTTTGTATGTAATGTGGTTCATTATTACTGTGGATTAAATTTTTTTATTTTATATTTTTTACTCATACATTCATTTATAGTCTCTCCATGGTATAACAATAGAAGCTCATTTATAGTTAAAAAACTCAATCATATAAGGTGGCATGACTAAAGTCATGTTCTGTAATATGTCCTTGAACGTAAGATTGATTCTTGGCAGTGGATGCGGAAATGTTTTATAAAAGCATACCTTTATATATATGTTAATATTTTGGGATATATTAGTTAGGGATTAGGGATGTGTCAATGATGGTGAATGATCATATAATGGTATGTTTTGATGACCTTTTTGAGTTTAGGTAAGAGTTACCTAATATATTTGTTCATTATTCATCGTTCTCATGAAATCTATTGTGAAATCTCTTAAATATTATAATTGTATTATGATTCATAATAATGGTTTTCATTATGGTTCAATTAGTAACTGTTCTATAAAAATTCCATATTCTTGAAAAATAATATTCACATGAAATACATATGATTCTATGTGTTTGATATCAATAATGATGAGGGTTTAATAGTTTAATGCATGAAAACAACATGTTTGGTATTTTCCAACAAAAAATATTTATGTCCATATATTCAACTGAACCATGGTATATTTCACATAGATAGGTCATTTTAATCTTATAGAGGGATATTCATTAATTCTAAATATGAATTCCCTCCTTGTATGGGATGTGTAGTTTCCCCCATTAGGTTATTATAGGAACAAGGTTACTTCTTGATTAACCCCATGTGAGTGATTAAAGAATCTTTTATGTTACAAAAAATATAAACAATGACCAATATGATGTTTTCCTAAGACCATATTCATGTAAATCTATATAAAAATTCCATATGATTATAATAGACTCAATATAGAGTGTTTCTAGATGAGCTCTATGTCCTCAAGGGGGTAAAAATTAACTATACTAATAACCGTGTTGGTGAATTTTGTTTAGTTGTTCAATTGTGGGGGTTCAATTTTATGGAAAATCATTTTTGTTGGAGTCACTGTATACATATTTGTCATAGAAAATCCTAATGCTCCACACATCCATAACTAGGTAAGGACTTTCTTTACCATGGTAGAGGTCCATTGGGGTTTTAGAACAAATGGATCTCAGGAACACACTTTGGCTAAGAGGATGGTAGGTTGGACTCCAAACATCCTCTCTGGGGGAATCAATGTATACTCCATGATTATATAATAGATTTTATAATTTTTTGATAATATTTTCCTAATCCTGATATGGAATAGGTTATAATAAAAAATGATCTTAGGTTATGTCACATTATATTTAGAGAGAGGGGTCATGTTAGTGGATCCATCTGTATGTATCCATCCTTTTTTATCCATTTCCCTTTTATGGGAAGCGACTAATATGTTGAATCCTCATAAATAGGCACATCACCATCTGTTTTTAAACAAGGAGGCGGTTAATTTTTAAAGGATGATATTGAGCCCTTATGAGGTGTCCTACATATCCCTTTGCATAAAAATAATCAAAAACCAGGTAGTTAGTTAAACTCATGTAGTTAAATGTCATACAGAAGGGAAATACAAGGGAGAAAAAAATATTTCAACTCAAACCTTGAAATGATATCCTATGAATCATGGATATAGAAGTAATATGGGTTACCATAGTTAGTTCACACTATTTGGAATTTCCCCAATGTAGATAATCATTTCCGTTGAGTAGTTATATCATGCCACTAATAATGGGTTACAAACTATGGGTTTACTGGGTGGTGAAGATTCAGGATGCCAATGATGCACCCCTTAAAACTCACTAAGACCATGTGAGAAAATATCAGTATATGAGAAAAATTATCACATATAACTAGCCTAATTTCGTGTAGATGAGTGACGATGTTCTGAAAAAACCTATTATATTATTAATATAGATAAAGATCCATAGGTATGTGTCCTATGTATCCTGGTATTATCAAAAATCAGAATCATCTTAGCTCTGTGATTTCTCAACCCATTGCTGTTTGAGGAAGGATCATTGTCCCATGGGAGATATTATGTCCCGATGGTTGTAATGTTAGAGACATGGGTAGAAATACACCAAAATTGATTCCAATTTGATTTTGAGAAAGGACCTTCGGAAGGCTTCCTAAAAATCACGATTATAGAAGGAATAAGATACCATAATGTTCAATATGTTAGGGATTAAACATTAAGTATTCCCATATATATGGGAAATATCATATTTATCCATTGATTTGTGATTACACAATCAGGTTTCTATTTCCTTTAGAGTGGCATATGACATGAATGATATGATTAGTGAAACTCTCTAATCCCACATGAGAAATTATATGTGTGAGAAATAAGGGATATAAAATAATTAGTCTCACTACATATGGATGTGGGACTTATGCACTATGTCAACATGTTTAAGGTTTTATATGGATCTTGAGCCTTAAAAATTGGTGATATTTTTCTTGGTTATGTAAGGAATCAGTGTTCTTTTAGTTTTTTATTTTGGGGTTTACACACTATAGCTTCCCTTCACAGAGGCTTGACAAGGTTATCATGTCAGGGTAATCCTTCCAATTCCGGTTGTCTTTTTTGCATGATATACATTTACTATCTTCTAATAATTACTTGATTGTTTTCTTAACATACTATATTATATATCCCTTACATATCCAAATAAAATCGTATGAACCAATTTAATTGTCCATGGGACATCACATAATCTAGACAGACTTCATGGAGGTCATCACATGAATGAGGCTGAAATTTCCAGAGGACATTTAATTACCCAGATGGCATACCGTATAATAAATTTCATTATCTTGGATGAAAATCTTAGAGGGTGTCAAGTGATCCATATTACTTTCTATATGGTCATCGTAAAGGTTAGTAGATAAGCTAGGAGGGTGTAGTGAGAGTAAATGTGAAATTTTTGGAGGTTTCCACATGTACTACCTGACTTCTCTAGGTGTCATTTCAAAATCAATCATACATATTTGGGGGATGTCCCCTAAAATATCTAACATACTCTTTGGGTGTCACGAGATCTATTGAGATTGTCTGGAGGATGATGCATGAGCAAGTTAACATGTCTACATAACATCAAAATATTTGAATAAATTGTCCTAAGGACTTAAAAAATCTATTTATCATATCCTTATGTCATCATGAGACTTTTATGGAATAGACTGATGCAATTGTTTGATTTGGGAGACATGTATAGAGGTCATTTTGGGGTTTATATGGAATGCTTAGAGGGTTTCATGAGAGTTGGGTAAAATGACCAAAGGGATCCATATGATATTCTCTGACATATCCAGTAGACATATCATGATGTAAATAATATAGAAATGGATATTTTTGTGATTTGGGTTATTTTTACCTACATTGACTCATGGTTAGGTTGGTTTATAGGAATCACATGATGATTAGTGTATATGTTTTTCTCAGAATTCTCTCATATTTTTATTAGCTATTCGAGAATATTTCTCATGCTGTAGATTTTTTCAGTACATATTTTTTATGTATCATGTGATAGATCAAGTGTGTGGGAAATATTTCCCAAAAGCTATCTAAAGTCCTTCACATTATCGTTTAGTTGTCATGTGATGCTCTTATGCATGTCCCCTGATAATTTTTGTTGGTTCCCAAAAATTTACCTTCCAGAAAACCATTCAGATCACAATATCAATAGATCTATATATTCCACTTGGATGATGGACTGTGTTGGTGCATGGATCCATGGATTTATTTTTTATTCTTGGATACGGGATGTATAGGTCTCTCCAACCTGGTTATTATCCACTTTACATCGAATGTGTTGCGAAAATCATGGATGGAGTTGATGGAGGGATTTGATATCATATATTTTGTGAGAACTTGATGGAGGTAATTTTTGGGGAATCATATGATTTTTATCAAACACAAGATCAACCCATCAACACCCTATTTATTGTATTATGTTAAATTAAGTGGTTGTTTTCGAACCATGTGGACATGTTGTGGGACTTTCATATTTACCGGCTGATATGTATAAAGACATTCATGAAATTAAGAATCCTATTTAAAGAATTATTATTGTTCAATGAAAACTTTTTTAGTACCCGTAATTTATAGTACATCACCCTTTCATTGTGTTTTTATTGATATAATGTATATGGTGTAATGTTGGGAGTGTTTTTTTGATCTTTCACTATGTTTTGGGGACAAAAGGAGAGTTACATAGGTTGTGCATAGTTTGTCCAAATAGTGTGGAAATCTAAGTAGAAACCATGCACATGGGATGATTTGAGGTAGACAGGATCGAAAAAGTGGGAACAATATTAGTGAGAACATGTTAAGAGGTTGATTGAGGGTCTTACTAGGTAGTAACTAATACATAGTTAGCACATAGTTTGTTTGGCCATGTAAACTAACCGTGAACTTGTTTTAAATGAGATCCTAAAAAAGTGGACCTCACACATTTTTTCTTCTAAGGTGATTCTTTTTTGATCGTAAGAATCTATAAATCTGGATTTATCATCCACGAATATATAAGAAGCTCTCCTAGGAAATTTGTATTCATTACAAAGGCTTACCTTGGTGGTTTAAACCAATATTCTTGAGGTATGTGATCAGTGTTCATCATTCATGACCAGTTTATTCGATCTAATTATATCTACTTCTAATCTCCTATTGGTTTCTCATTTAAACAACTATAATTGGATGATTTATGAGGTTTAATGCCATATAATTTTAGTTTTGGTCTTGATCTTTATAGGAGAATAGATCTAAGGTGGTTTTATGAAGAATAGACTGATTTTCTTAAGGGTCTCCATCCATTTTCTAGTTTCATAAAAAACATTGAAATTTCTGGATTCTCACAAGAGTCATATGTATAGAATTTATTATATTTGTTTCTAATTTATTTAATTGAATGGAATTTATTGTTAAATATTTGGTAAATACATGGAATAAATCTTCTACAGTGATGACATATCATTTTTGTGGAATTATGAAATCTCAATGAATTATGTGAATATTTTATTCCTCTCTTTATTTTAATATATTCAGTTTAAATTATAGATTTTCTAGAATTGATAAATGGTTCGATGAAAAATTAGTTTTCAATAAAATGGGTTTTTATTGAAAATTTTTAGCATTGAAATTGCATTGATGGAATAGAGATTCAAAAAAGGGGGTTTTATTGAAATGAGGTTTTGGCATGTTCTTTGGGCATATTGGTATGTGAGTTCATATTGCATTTTTGGGTCCTAGTAGAAATATGACATTATTCTTAGTGAAAAATATGAAATGGAAAATGAGATATAAATACCCTGGTATGACATGATAGATCAATGAGAAAATGATCATGAGTATGAAACAGTCGTCACATAGCATGCATGGTTGGTTGTGTGGATGTGTTTAGTGGATTAGGTATGAAAAAGGAATATTGAGAAATTGTTTTAAATATTTTTTTAGTTATTTTCTTGAAAATTGAATTGCTGGAAAGTTGGTTTCAATTTCACTTTTATGCTTTTGGTTATAATTGGTTTTGGAACCTTGTTTATATTTTTTTATAAACTTTTTAGAGAAATTGTTTTATATAAAATACATTATATAATTATTAAAAACTCTTCTATACAAGTGTTATGAGTAGGGAATTCATTGGGGAAAGCCTCAAATTCTTATATTAACCCCTTATTTGGAAAATTTTTTCATTTGTAGATTCTATCTTTTGGGATAAGGTAAATGGGAACATTTCACATGTTTTTAGCACCACTTCACAATTCTTAGAATTTTTTATGATCATGGTTCATGGGTAATGTGGAGCGTGGAGTCTTATGGTCTCCATGGAGTATTTAGTTGGTTTCCATTTTCTTCTATTATTATTTTTGGGTGTTTTTATATTTCACACATTGATGTGGTTTTTATATACATGAAGTTGTTGGTTTCCTTTAGGTTGATTAAGAATCGTTTATTGATCTGTTTGGTGGATAGTTTTTTCATGTATGGTAAATCATCCCCCACCTATATTTGGAACCCTTTGACATTTTCTGCTAGAATTTGGTTTCTTGGGGGTCACTTAAGGTATACTAATGATTTCTTTTATTCCCAATCCAGTGATAATTAGCGAGTCATGAAAAATGGTATCATCTTGTCTGGTCCATGTATAACATGCATGTTTCACATACATGGTCTTAGAGTTGATCCATCCTTGTCTATTCCTTGGATTCTGGTATTTGAGAGGAGTATGATTGACATAAAATGAAATGTAGAGAATAAAATGACATAGAAAACATATTTGTGCTGAACTTCAAGTTACCATGTTGTTGGGTGCATGTATATTTTAAAGACATTTATAGGATACTAGAATCTCATTATCATGGATTTAGCTAGTGAGATGAGCATGTCATGCATTATTGGAATGAAATACCACTAGTATTACATAATACGTTTGAATTAATGATTTATGGCCTTGTGGGAAGTTGTAAATTTCTAAAAAATTCAAGATTCATTTTAAAATCAATGATTTTGAAAAGATGATACATGGTGTATTTTGAAAATGGTTTAATTTTCACAAGCAATAATGAATTTTTAAAAAATTATTGAACAAGAAAAATGTTTTTTAAAAAATGTTGTGATAATTGATGTGATAGAATTTGAAATTCTAAACCATCATTTTCTAGGGAGTGAGACTTACATTTTTGTTGGTTGTTTAGAAA
This sequence comes from Viscum album, assembly GCA_963277665.1. NCBI lineage: Eukaryota > Viridiplantae > Streptophyta > Magnoliopsida > Santalales > Viscaceae > Viscum > Viscum album. The sequence goes on along the minus strand of OY728119.1, from coordinate 1,020,652,116 downwards.
AAGGAACCAAGTAGGCATTGTAGAAACCAACCAAAAGAAGCTGTAGAGAATGTTGTTTCACTAGATCCAAAGGTGAACCAAGAGCTACTTCAAAGCATCCTCTAGGTGTTATAAGATATAGACATGGTGAACTAAAGTGATTATCCATGGCATGTGGACCATTATATCTAGTTCATAATGCATAAGCCCCTATTTTTTTAAGGGGGTTTTGAACCTTAGAGGGTGGAGGTGTGGCTTAGTATTATTAATCATATATTCAAGTTCATTAACACACTGGTGGAGATAAAAGGTCAATATGGAGATGTATGTGCTTGAGGATATTTCAAACTAGTTTTGGGAACTAGTAGTGTATGAAGAAGAAGATAAAAGCGTTTATTTGGATAATTTTTAGGAATTGTTTAAGAAAAAAATCTATCCCCACACATTCATGATCTAGAGGACAATAATCTTCTTAAGACTATAGTAGGATAATCTCAATATCACAGAGTATGAAGCAAAATTAATGAATATAATGTGATTTTCACTAAAATTTGTGGATAGTGTTTCCTTAAAAGCACACATCTTTAAATCATGGATAAGAAAAAAAAATTGATTGAATATTACAGTGATCAATATTAATTATTTTGTTGAGAAAGTGTACATAGTGGTATTGGATGAGAGAGATATCTCATAAACTATAGGAATAGGAATTATGATGATCCCTACTGGAGACAGTAGAAAATCCAATGATCATAGCAAGAGAAAGAGATACTTTTTTCCAAGGTTGGAGCAGGAATTAGAATATGATAATAAGAGCATTAAATCTTCCTCCACGAACAAAAACCATGTAGGGATGGTAACAAATGTGGTTCACTTGACCACATAAAGTAGGAGTGTATAAAACCATCATGATCATTCTATAATTTCAACAATATAGGACACTTTAATCACTTTTGTCATAGTGCTCTGAGTACCATTGCTCAAGAAACTTCTCAAGTGTTTCAAGCATCATATGCTTCTTCAGGGCAAGGATAATAGAACTATATTCTTCAGTAGAGAAATCATTGCTATAGTGATTCTCTAAATACCGTGAATCCTTAGCAAGGACAATCTCAGCAAGGTAAAAAATAGAAGAGTGGAGAGACAACACAACTGTAAGGAGTTGATAATATTATTATGTATGATCATGATAGACTATCAATTATGAGAGGTCTGATTCTTTTAAATTATAACATCATCCAAGTATTTTTTGACACCAGTTCATTGCATTCCATCACTGGTTCTAACATTGTTTACCTACAACATTTAAAACTCAAAATTCAGCCCTTTATTATAAAACTAAAAACTCTTCTGGGTGAAAGAGAATGTCAAACCATTTTATGTAGAAAATGTTCTATAACAGTTAATGGAGTTGACCTAAAATTGGGTTTATCGATACTAGATATGGCATTCAATGATGTAATTCAGGGTATGGATTAGCTGAAAATGTTCATATATTATATGAATTGTTATTGTAGGAATGATAATTGCATGACTAAGGGAATTAGGGAGAATCTCTTCAAATGGGATAAGGTCATAAAGAAGGGTGAAACTAGATTTTTGGCACCGATGGTGGGAATGATTTCTTAATATATGGAAGCATTGACTTAGGCATCAATAAAGGAAAACTAGGATGATTGTTTTCCAATATTGGTGGATCAATCCCTAGATTAATTTCTTGAGAACATCTCATGGATGAAACTATTAAGGTTTGTAGAGTTATGAATGATCTCCTTCCAGGGACTATTCCAATTTTTGTACTGTCATATAGAATGGAGCCATCATTGTTAAGGGAACCGAAAGTGTTGTTGGAGGAGATGGATATCAAGTTTTTTCTTCAGCAAAGTGTATCTCCGAGGGAAGCACCGATCTTGTTCATGAATAAAGAAGATGGAAATCATTGGCTATAAATTTTTTATCATTATCAGAACCATGTTATGATAAATAATTTGTATTCAATAAAACATATTGACGATTTTTCGATCAATTGAGGGGAGAGAAGTGGTTCTAAAAGATTTACTTCTAATCAGGGTATCATCAATTTCATGTTTAGATGGAATATATTCCGAAAACAACATTCAGAAGTAAATGTTTCCACAATGAATATGGTGTCATGACTTTCGGTCTCACAAATGCACCATTGTTCTTTATGGAATTGATGAATCGGACATTTCAGAAATATCTAGACACATCTGTTGTTTTTTTTGTCAACAACATCAAGATGTATTCAATGAAAATGGGTGAACATGAGCAACACTGGGAGACATTGTCACAAATCTTACGAGAAAACTGTTTTTATGTCAAACTATATATGTGTGATATTTGGATACTGGAGGAATGATTTCATGTCCATGTGATTTCCAAAAAGATATTTCAGTGGAACATGAAAATATTGAAGTTGTGATCTCGTGGAAACCACTAAAAATTATCATTGATATACAATGCTTTCTTTGGTCAATATAGTTATCACCAATATATTATGGGTGATTTCACATGTCTATCATCATCAATGACATCTTTGATAAAAATGAATACTCCATTCCAATAGACAAATGAATTCAAGAAGTATTTATATGAGATGAATGTTCATCTTACATAAGAACCTATCTTGATTTTCCCAGAATCAGGATAGGGATATGTGTTGTACTGTAATGATTTATGATCAGGGTTGGGTTCTATTCTTATACAATGAAACCATGTTGTAGTATATAGTTCACATATATTAAGAGTGCCTGAGAATAATTACCAAACACATGACTTGGAACTAACAATAGTCATTTATGCTATTAATACATGACAAAATTATCTATTTATTGATAAATTTACTTTGTTCATCGACCAAAAAATCATGAAACCCAATTTCCCATAGTGAGATTTGAATATGATGCAAAGGGGATGGATGTAGTATCTCCAAATGTTTTACTTTCACTTGATGTATACACCGGGATAAGGGAACTCGACCGTATATTTATTGAGCAGAAATTCATATGAGGAGTTGGAAAAAGAGGCTTCACATGAATGGACGTAGATGTTGGTCCTGGTAGACAAGCATGTGGAATATGATGACCAAGGTGAGGTTTTGGTTTCTTTTCAGCTATTATAGTTCCTGATTTAACCAATACGGTAAAAGGGGCACAAACATCGGATGCATAATGGTAGGTTATGGTTTTAAAATACAATGGGGGGGAGACTATTGAGGGCTAGAAACGTGATGGGAATGCAGTATTGTGGTTTAATAATCAAATGGTTTTACAAATTTCTTGTGATGGAAAATTGCTTCATACTTACCTCCATTCGAGATGATTTGAATTTCCAGCTACACAGAAGATGTATAGGGAGTTCAAGGCCCTATTTTGGGGGAGCGACATGAAATGTAATGTGGCTAAATTTGTTTCAAAGTGATTAACCTATCAGAAATTCATGGTCGATCATCAGATACAAGTGGCTCTGTTGTAGTATTTAAAAATTCCAGTGTGGAAATGGGAGCATATAGAAATAGATTTTTTTATAGGTCTTCCATGAATGGTATTCAAACACGATATCATATGGGTTATATTGGATCTTTATACCATATTGCACCATTTCATTCCTATTTGTAAAACTCATATAGTGGATGATCTATCAAAAATAAATATACATGAAGTGGTAAAGAGACATGAAGAACCGGTTTTAATCATCTCATAGACAGAGATCCGAGGTTCACATCTTGTTTTTAGAAATCCTTAATGAAAGATCATTGAACTCAGTTGAATATGAGCAGAGTGTATCATACTCATATGGATGGTCAATCCGAACAGATGATATAGAAGTTGGAAGTAATTTTTCCAGCTTATTTAATGGATTTTTGTTTCTTATTAGTGGAGAAATTTCTCTTAGTGTAGATCTCATATAATAATAGCAATAAGGCCTAGATACATATGGATTTGTTTGAATCATTGTGTGGGTTTGCATTTAGTTCTATACTATGCGTTGTGGAACCAAGTGAAATATCACTAGTTGGGCAGAGACTTGTCCATGAAACAATGGGGAATATGTAATTAATTAGAAGGAGGGTGGAGTCGGTACAAATTAATCAGAAATGTTAGGTAGATCATCATCAATGTCCTCTGTCATTTTCATTGAGCGATCATGTGTACTTGAGGATCTCTCTATGACATGGACATTGGCATTTTAGGAACCAGGTAATGTTATCTTCTAGATACATTTCCCCTTAAGAGATACCAGAACGGGTTGGAGAGGTGGTAGGTTGGTTGGAATTGACACCACAGTTATGTGCAATGAATAATGTGTCCCACGTATCTCTGTTGAAAATGTATCAGCCTGATCGAGACAATGTGATCAGATAAGATCATATTGACCAAGATTTGGATGCTTCAATGTTACATAACCTGGTGCAGATTATGTATAGACAAGGGAACGTCTTTGGGGAAAAAATAGTTCTTGTGTGGGTATAATGGAAATAAGGAATATTCTGGATGAAAATTTGGAACAATAGATGAAAATAAAAGATAAATGGTGAGAAGTCTATCAGAGCAGTAAAGTTTTCTTACTTTACAGTGAATGAAAGACACATATTATAGAGAATTTAGTACCCATAGTTTCTTGTACATTAACCTTCATTTAGGTTTTAATTGATATAATGTATATGATTTAATGTTGGGATATTTTGGTAATATTTCACTATGTTTTGAGGACAAAAAGAGACTGGCACAAGCTATGAACGGTTTCTCTAAACTGTGAGAAAATACTAGTAGAAACTATGTGCAAGAAAATATTTGAGGTAGAGAGCATAATCATAGTAGGATCATGGTTAGGGAGACCATTCAAGGTGGTCATGTGATGGTCTTCCTATGTAGTATTTAATGCACAGTTAGTGGATGATATGACTAACCATACAAACTAACTTTTCACATGGTTTAAATGGGATCCATAAAAAGTGTATCTCCAACGTTATTGACTCTAAGTTGCTTGTATTTCTTTCTAAGTGGCCATAACAAAGGATCTTTCTTCCTTTAATGTAGAAAAACTTCTACCAAGTTCTTTGGAGTCAATATGAATCATTCCCTTTATGTTTTGATCCCAAATTCTTGAGGTATGTTATTATTCATTTTTGTTCATGATCAGTTTCTTATTTCTACTTAGATATAATACTACCCTCCTCTTGGTTTCTTAGATCTACACATGTTATGGTTTGGAATATGTGGGTGTATTCCAAATAAGTAATGTTTTATTCTAGATATTACTATAAGAAGAGATCTAAGTCAGTTCCATGAAGAATCCACTGATTTTCAAAAGGATTCTTCATTTGTTTTCTAGTTTAGGCCTAACCTATAAAGTATGTGTATTATATCTCAACCCCTATTTCTATATTTGATTGGCATAGTTTAAAATTGTTTAAATTCAATGGAATTTATTTTGAAAACCTTTTTTCAATGAATGAAATAAATCTTCTTATGTGATGAATTATCCTTTTTGTGGAGTTGTGAGACTCATTGAATTGTGTGATAATTATTTTAGTTTCTTGAATTTAAAATAGTTTTTTTAAATTGTGGATTTTCTGGAATTTGTAAATTGTTTTATTAAATATGGGTTTTCAATAAAATTTGAGTTTTACATATATGGTTTTCCATTAAAATAACATTGATGGAATTGGTGTTCAATAAAAAATTGTGTTTTTATAGAAAAGGGGAATAATCCTTGTGCATATTGGTCTGTAAGTTCATATTGCATTTTTTGGTATTGTTTGATATGCGATTTTGTTCTCAGTTTCAGTAGTCCAATGGAATGTAGGATATAATTATGTTTTGACGAATTGGTAGACCAAGGAAAAACCACTCATGAGTATGGAACTGTCATAGCTTAGAATGTATGTTTGGATGTGTGGATGTGTATAATGGACTGAATATACCAATGGAATATTGAGGAATTGTTTTAAATCAATGTTTAGTTAATTTCTAAAAAAATAAATTTTTTGAAATTTATTTTCAATTGCACTTGTATATTTTTGGTAATGAATTGTTTTGGAAACTTTTTTAAATTTAGTTGTTAAATATTTTGAGAAGTTGTTTTATATAAATTGTTTTATATTATCGTTTCTATCTCTAATATCCATGTGGCGTGAGTAGGTATGTCATTCAAAAAAACTAATTGAGTTTTATAATCACCCCTACTTTGGAACTTTGGTTCTTTTACAGATGCTATCATCTTGGATAGGGGAAAAGGATACATTTCACACGTTTTTAGCACCACTTCATGATCCTTGGGCTATTTGGTGACATTGGAGAATAGTTCATGTGGATCTTGGAGTCTATTGGTCTCCTTTGAGTCTTTAGTTGTTTAATGTTGTTTACATTGATAATTTGTAGGTCTTACATTGTTTTACAAATTGATGTGGTTTTGATATATATAAAGTTGTTTAGTTACCTTTAGTTTGTTCATGAATCATAGAGTGATCCACCTGGGGAATAGTTTTTTCAAAAAGGGTAAATTACACCCACTAATATATGAAACCCATCGGCATTTATTTACAACCATTGGTGTATTGGGGAAGTCTCTTATGGATTATAAATTTTTTTGTATTACCAATACAATTATAATTAGTGGTTCATTTAAACTTTTCTTGGACCTTTTTCAATGCATGTATGGCTTACCATCAGGCCATCATGAGATATATTCATCATGAATAAAGGATTTTGTGATTTTTTTATGATCAGGTGATTGTTTCACATGATGTTTATAAACATAAGATGTTCCCACATTTTATATTTTATTTTCTTTTCTTATTTTTCAATGGTTTGGGGATCTTGATAGACTGAAGAAGTGTTTTTCAAGGCACACTCTCTCGCCACCGGTGATGTGTCCTATGACCAATAAAGGGTCTTGTAGAGTTTCATGATCATTTCATTGACTGACCCTTCATTTTATATGGATCTAAACTGAGAGAATCAGACCAATTTGATAATCCCAAAGCCGTTAACATGAAAAGGGTGACATGTTAGAGGGCTCTTGTGAGATGAGTAGAACATGTTTCCAGGGGATTTTTGTGTCTTGAGAACCACCATAGAACATCACGTGATATTTATAACTGTAAGGTTCTACTTATTTTTTAACTCTTCATTTAAATAATTACTTTACAAGAGTTTGGGGGATTGTAAGTTTGGTTTAGTGTTGTTAAGGACAACAATTCTCCCTATCAGTGATGTATCGTGTGACCAAAAAAATGTCTTATAGTGATGCGTGATAATTCTCATGAAAAAACCATTTTCTTTATGTTTTGATCCTTAAGGGGGAGCATGAGACTATCTACAAATATTTATATTATTTTTTGGGATGGGGGTGACATGATAGTAGTTACTTTCACTTCTATGTAGAAATATCACCAGATCTTCTATAATGCCTCACAGGATTCATGGATGCTTTTTATGAATTTTATGACTAGAATTGGATCCTAATTTTTGAATATTTTATCTCAATTTTCCATTTAATTTTGGATGGCTTGTTAAGGACCTATTGACTTACAATTACAATGACTTAGGTGTGCATATCTAGAAGCCACTACACGATCAAAAATTGTCTGAGGTGTATTCATCAGAGTATAATGACCTATTAAAGGTGATTTATGGGATCTTCCACAATTCAAGGATTTCTCATATCTCCTTAGTATGACCTAGTAAGGTCTCATTATTTCATGTCTATTATAGTATCAAATGATCCATATGACCATGTATACCTTATTCTTATATATATTTGTTGAGACAGTAATAACCATATTTAGAAATTTATTCCCCTGTGATCGTGTCACTTCTCAATTGGAAGGCATCGACAAATGCCTCTCCTCTGGAGGAACATCAATAGGGACAAGGGATCAATTATATGGAATGTAAATACATGCCTAATGTATTTTTCCTATCTCTAATTAGTATCTTGGGTGACGCCTTGCCCTTCTTGGTGAAATTGGTAGTTCCACAAAATATGTTATAAATAGGGGAGATGATATTGTTTCGTTCACCATCTAAATCACATATCATCTCTTGCACCCGACATCCATTACATAACCCTTTCATATGACCCATCTATAAGAACTTATTGTGAGATATATTCGTGAGACCTTCCCATGAGAACATCTTGAATGATATGTTTTTACTAGGTAATTATTCAAATAATCCACAAACTATATTTTGGTTATTTTTTAAATTCATCCATTGGGGTGAACAATTACCTGGGATGCTTTCGCGGTATCTCAAATCTCATTAACATGATATTTTTTTTACCATTTCACCACTCATGTGACCATGTCAAGGTCACATGATAATGAGTCTTATGAGGTGTCATAGATTTCTGAAATGTTATGTGGATTTAGGTGGTCTAAGACAACTTCATGATCCAAAATATTTTTGCATCCTTTATGAAATGCATGAATTCCCTGATGATTGATTCAATGATCATAATGATTCATTATTTGATATCCTTCCTCTGAAAAAAGATTATTTAAATATTCCATGAACATTCCACTTATTTATGTTTATATGGATTTTGGCACTCATCATACATCCAATATTACAGATAGTCAAAGGGACATGATTCTTAGAAAGATTTATGATAGACCTCGATATTCCATTAATTCTAATAAAAATGTTTTTATGTATATTATTCTGTTTGAGAATAATAATTATCCTTTTTCACACCGAATTCCTCAATATGGGTTTAGAATTTTTTATGAAATTTTTATTCCTTATATAGACTATAATCTTTCTTCTAGTTGGGTGTCAATAACTGGGGATGTATTCAAAAGACTCTTGTCAAGGATGTCTAATTGGTCACAACATGATCGGAGTGGTTTTCTTATACTTTGTAAAAATCTCCATTGGGTCTGGATGACTGTGATTTCATTTAAAATCCAATCAATCTAATCTATTAGATTTTATATTAGTATATTCTCAGAGCCACTCATGTGGAATAAGGAAATCGAAATGAGATATCCATCTTGGAGGAAGCTTTTCTAATGTATTTTGGTGGGAATTCTAGGTTAGGTAATGCTATATAAAGTTCACAACCATGTTATCTATTTTCCATATTTATGAAGCAGTATGGTTTTCCCAATTTATTTTTAATCACTAGTTTGACCTTTTTTGAGGGATGGTTAGCTGTAAGTGACTTGGGAAAATCTATTTTCATACGTCCCATGTATAGGTACGAATTAACCTATTGGATATGTACAATCTGGGTGGGATACCCAATCTAAGACAGTTTTATGTTGTGTATCTTTTATTCTAAAGTGTCTAGGATCACATTTTGAAAACTCTAGTAATGGAAAGGGGTTATCTGATCATTGTGAAGGAAAAGAGGAGAAATTAGTTTTTAGTATCCTAGAAACAACTAATTTCTCATAGATCATGTATATGTTGGAATAAGATTATGGGATATAAACCCAATATGTTGGATACCCTCTCTCAGGGAGATGTATGAAGAGTACAATCCTACTAAAGATGTGTGAGATCACACTTTAAAAACTCTAATCGTGTATAGGGACATTCTCATAATTGTGAATAAAAAATGATAATTGATATGATTATGTACTCTCTTTTATCTTTCAATAATTGAATAAATATTTTCCTCATTCTTAGTAATGATAGGCCTACTTCTATGCACCACCATTATTTCTATTCCAGATAGGATGAAGATATTTTTGGTTCATATTGTTCCATTTTAGAAGCCATAGATCACACTTTATGGGGATATCAAGTGATGATAGAGATCTATCCATTCCTTTGGCTGGAAGTCATAATGTCAATATTCATTAACAGGTGCCTTTTCCATGCAAGGGATGGTTATTTAGAAATATGGGTCAGTACGCTGGTAATGGAAGCACACCTAGAATATGGATGATGCTTTAATCGATAAGTGCCAATTGTTACATGCCATTAAAAACACTTGGGCCACATTCAACAAGTCAGTGTCCCCTATATGATCAGTGGACCTCCTCAATTTTTATTTGGATGGAGAGGGGAAAATTTCTATTTCTACGAAAAATATAACACCAACATGATCCTTTGTGTCATATCATGCCCTTGGTTTATAATCATATACCTAGTTGGGACCATGTCACAGGGCTCTAAAGAGGTTAAAAATGTGTTGATTCAATCTAATAGCATTTATTTCATCCTTTTACTCTAACCGCTAGAAAAATAATTGATTATGGTATATGACCGCTTATGGAATGGTTATACAAGATATACCTTTGGGATGGGGTTCTTATAGCCAAGATAGAATAGTAGATCATTTGTGATCCATTTACACCATATCAGCTTTCTCATCAATTTGGCACCACCCAATGGGTCTCCCATATTACTTTGGTTGGCATGTGAGTAGAGAGAAATGCTAGAATCATCTTATAGTTTCGTTTGTTATTGTTGTGTGAAGACACCAATATTGGTGTGTTAATCATACTTTTTCATTGTGTGAAAAATACATTTTCCTCAGAGACCTATATATTTGTCGAAATAATGAAGTTGAATAAGAACACGGGTGAGACGTTGAGGATGTTCTCCCATCCTGGTGATGACAACCCCAATAGTGGGACATTATATTTTATGTTTATTATCCCTTCGTCATAGGAATGGTTTTATGGATATATTGAGTGATGAATAAACAAGAATCACTCTCCTTCTTCCTTGGAAATTTCATATGCTCAAATATTACATAGGATGATCTGGAAGCAGATTCATTACTTGAACTGTAATATACATTTGGAAATATTTTGTGTCTAATAGGAATTAATTCAGTATTTATTTTATGACTTTGTGGGACATATTTTATCACCAATAAATGTCAAATATCTTGAGATAAATAATCATGACCAAAAAATATTTCTCCTCAAATTATATTGGCTTATAGAATCTCTATGATTAGGTTTCCCTTTCTAAACAAATGATTGAGGCCTTGGAAGAATTGTATAAAATTTCATATGTTATATGTAATTTTCAAGCAAAAATGGTTTCATAGACCAAGAATATATTGGGATATGAGGTGATCATATAATTATATAGGTATGCCCTTTTATTATCATCATTTTTATTGGAAAATGATCAAAAAAGAACCGATGAGAAAACTATATTAGTCGAGAACCTCATTTTTTGGGAAGAAATAGAAGTGATAGGGAAAGTGTCACATCAACATTTAATGGATTCATATCACAATTATATTTTCAAATTTTCCAGCTCATCATATCAAATATTATTACAGTTTGATCATTGAAATGAATTATATTCTTGATGAGACTCTTGGAGAGACTCTGAAATGTAGATATTCTACTTATTTTACTCTATTAATGAATTTATTTCATGAACCATTTAGGTTCATATCTAGTATTTATTTAATTCATGATGTGCATTAATTTTCACCGATCTAATGTGATATGTATCACCAGTGATACAAATCATTGTCATAATATCAAATAAAATTGAATGATTGTATCCGAATATTTGAACAGAAAATATTATTTACAAGAAGTTATCATCATTTCACACTAGTCAAGAGGTTCATAATAGATGTATATGTTCCAATTATACTGTGATTTCATAATTATCTAGAGAAAAAATTAGTAGAATATATGACCTAGAGGGAGAGTTACACATCATTTACTAAAGATAGTAGGCTTCGTGTGCATAGTTTTATTTATATATATATATGGGGGTGTTAAAAGATTTTCTATTTTTTCATACTAAATTGATATTGTTATGTATTTTAGTCTATTTTATCTTGAATCTCCTCGTTCTTTAATTTATATTTTTTTAGACTGAAACTTCTATCACTATAGTTTAGGGTCTTTTATCTCCAACCATCAATAAATATAGTTTAGTTTCATTTATCTCTAGACTTCTATCATGGAATTTAAGGGGTTTTTAGGTCATACCCTCTGTTTTTTAGTTTAGGTTCTTTTAAATCTAACAGTATATCACTGTAGTTTCAGGTAGTTTATCTTAGACCTTCAATAAATATAGTTTTGGTTATTTAATCATAGACATTAGGATGAAATGTAGATTAAGAATTTTTACTTGGTATTAATCAATGGTCATGTAATTAAGTGATAACAATCAAAGAATGACTCAAAACACACAAGGATGATATGTTCTATCTTGGTGTTTTTGAGGCTCATGAGGATTACATGTCCTTTAATTCTTGGATGAGATGTCATTGGTTGGTTGGTCCAAGCCCTTATGCAATGGAAGAATTTTTAAAAAATATTTCTCCGCTCTTTTCCAATGTTCATGGAATATTTATTAGGGTAATATAATTTGGGGGATAAATACTAGGGTAGCTAAGAACACCTGAATAGTTTGAATATGGATGATATAAGTCATAACAAAAAATTTTGAGTCAATGAATATGGAATGGGGTAGACATGTGAGGGATGACCGATAACACCTTGTGGTGATATGATCCCCCATAAAATTTGTCTGGTATCATAAGGTTTGTATTTCCATACCTACAAGGAGGTGATTCCTTTAGTTTGTAGGTCAATGTGTTTAGGAATTGATATCAAGGCCAAGAGAAGATGATCCCTACTCCATTCCGAGGGCCACAAAATATTCTTGAAGACTCAAATATCCAGATGACGACACTGGGTATATAGGAAATATATCCAAAAAAGGGTTCATACACACTAGTAATGTTTATCTCATAATTGTAATGTTCGATCCCTATGCACTATGGTTTCAAATCATGGGATGTATTCCCTAGAGAATGTTGTTTCGGATTCTTACATTGAAATATTGTACAAAACACAATGTCATAAAATTCAGGATATTTAATCTTCAAGGATAGTCAGGTTTGAGGATTGTAAATCATAGTACATTGTTCTCGTGTTAGAATGATGATATGATATAATCATACAAGGAATGGAAAAGAGCACACCAAACCTTGGAGTACTACAACTGTGACATCTGGGATCACAAGATTTAGAACACCCTTTTATAGTGTGATGCATTTGGATGATGACCAAAGGCACATATTAAGGTTATATATACATAAATTCATAGTCAAACTAAGGGTCCCATGAAGCCAGACATCCTTTTACAAGGGCCATAGAATGTATATAGTGATACGAGGTTCTTGAACTAGGAAAATTAATATTTGGAATGTATAATATCCAAGAAGTCATAAAGAACCCTTTATGTTGTGTCACCACCTAGAAAAAATATTTCCATAGATATGATATGTGTAAAACCATTAATATTACCTACTTTTAAAGAAATGAGTCTAGTTAAAATTGGATGAATTTTAAAGGGGTTCAAATTATGTCATATAAGATTTATTCCTTATATATAGTCCCATGTGTGTATAGAATACTACATTTTGATTTATATTAATACATATGAATAAGATATTAATAATATGTTAAAGGGGACTCATTTTTAGTTAGCGTACTCATCACACAACAACAGGATTCTTCAAAATCTTACATTGCACACAACATTCAGTTATACTGAAAAATAATACAATATTATTATTATTATTTTAAATCGTAGTTAACACCTTTCTTTTTGAATGGATGGAATGAATAGTATCAACTGAAATTTTATATATTGTTCTACACATGTTTAAATGAGTATTTATTTATTACTAAATTTATTAGACATGGAAACAAAAACCAAGGGAATATAAGGGATGTGTTCTTATGGAAACAAATTTAAAATAGAATAATTTTGTTTTCATATCTCTATTTATGAATTTTTATTTATTGATAAATAAATGATATATATTCAATGTAATGTTTTAAATTAATATTATATGTTATATATATTTGATATAAGAATAAATTCAATTTTTTCAGAGAAAAGAATTATTAATTAAAAAATATATCTTTACAAACTTTTGAGGTCAAACCCTTTTTTTGAATATAGTTTTTAAAACCATTATATATTTTATTAGAATCAAAAAAATTAATATTTAAAAGTTGAACATCCAAATTTAAAATGGATGCAAATTTGGTATTTTCCTACTATAGATTATTTTTTAATGAATAGTGAAAGAAACAACATTTTAATTCAAAACTATCTTTTAATATAATTTATTTATATATTTAGATAATACATTTAATTATTTTAATGTTTTATTACATTATATTTTTATAATTTAATCCAATTAGGTTCATTAGAACTAATTTCACTTTGAAATTGGACAAAAATGTATGTCAATCTTTTTGGTAGTTTTTATTTCTTTAAAACACGTTTTTGGGTTTTGAAAATGGGAACTAATTTAAATTAATTTCTATAGTATTTGTGTTTTGAATTTTGGAAAATGGATTCCTTATTTCTAATCAGGATGTCAAAATTGTGTAAACAACTATCTTTTATTTTTATTCATTATGAATAGTACCTTTAGTAAATATTTTAATAACCATGGTTAAATGATAAATTCAGAAAATAATGGTAAAAAATAATATTATAATAATATAAAATTTCCCAAACACGTATCCAATCCCAATTGGATAAGATACTTCTAAACATGGGAATCTTTTGGTTGATTTAAGGACTCCCTAGATCCACTTGTGTGTGAAAAGTACATTTAATTTCTTTTAATTTAATGTTAAGGAAAATAATCCTAATCATTTATATTTTAGTAAAACCATTTTTATATGTAGTTATATAAGTTATTTTTTCGATTATAATTATTAATTATAAAGATAAATATATTTCTTACTTCATCGTATTTTATTTATAATTTTTAGACATAAAATAATTAAATACTTTAATGACACAATGATGATGTAGTGATTACATTATTAATGAATGATTTAAATAAATGAGATTATAAATACTAAAATAAATCTTTTTCTTGAAACTTTTTATGCCATAAATGAATTTTAGGGATCATTATTATTGGTTATTTACGATGTTTTTTTTGAATAATAAATTTGTTATGGAATTTTAAAAATTCATCGTATTAATAATATAAAAATTGACAAAAAGTTGTTTTTTTAAAAAAAATATTTTATTAATTGATTTAATAGTCATAAAAATAAAATATTCGGCCAAATAACTTAGATAATGTTGTAATGGTCATTAATGAACAACATGAGTTTCTATGGGGATATTATGTTAGCTATATTAATCATAAAATATTAATATATATGAAGACATGATAATACTTATATTAGTTTAATAAGGGTTAAAGCTAAATGATAAGGTTAAAATTGAAACCAAAAATTTTCTAAAACATATTGGTTGAGAGGATTTAGGAAATTCCACATATTATCTTCTAATTAAATTATCATTGGACATTTTGATAATAAAAATGCAGTTTATAATAAAATAATATTTCAAGACATTCCTAAAGTATCCCTCCTTCCTCTTATAAAATGACAAAATCACTAACCCCTTACTCACACCTCTCAACCCCCTTGGATCATCCAAACTCTACACTAATAATATATAAACAACCCTATAATCCTCATAGATTACTGACCTTAGGTAGAAGGAAATTCATGAATGCCTTTTGGCTCAAATCAAAGGGATTAACCCATTTTCAGAGGTAGGATCTTCTCTTAAGTTTCTTTCAAATATTCTAATTCCTCACTCCCTATTATTTTATTATTATTTTATTACATAATTACAATAGTATCCTAAATATAATAGGATTTTTCATGAGAAATATTCGAACTACACTTACACAAACGACCATCTAATGGATTTAGAACATACTGTTTTTGTGGATGGTGAACTACTGCCTCACGAAATGATGATTGGTCAATTGTCTCTTACCACCCCTTATGGTGGCCATAATAAAAGCACTGTATTTATATGATATATATTATTTTTATGTTGTATTGATTCTTCTGTAATTTTTATTTACAACATACATATAGGATTTTCATGATTTGTAAACATGATAATTTCATTTGTGTAAACACGGAATACCGTCCCCTCAAAGTGACATGACTCGTTCATTCGATACATGGAACATATAAATGATAGAATTAATGAACTTATGTAACATATATTAAATATGATATTATATTAGAATTATAATATACCTATTTATCATTATGTTTTAATTCAATTTATTTTGACATAAAAATGAAAGTAGAGTTCATGCGTAACTACAGCTTACCATCTCCATGAACGGTGAATTTAATTTATTATCTCCAAATGTTATCGAATATTATAAAAAAATATATATTGGATATATATATATATATGAATAATATTATGGATATAATGGACTTTTAACCACAAGGAAAAATTGTAATTATAACCAGAACATTCTCGACTCAAGTACACAATATCGACAAAATGACCGATATTAACTTAAATAATTATGTAATTTTTATAACTTGGTAATGAGTAATATTAATAGAATTATAAACTAGATTTTTTTTGAAGAAAGTAGAAATTTACATACGTATAATATTCAATAAATTAAAGAAAAAATGACTCATGTCAGACATGAGGTAAGGGACTTCCTCTCAATATCCATTCATTGAGGCATATTTTGATAATATATATCTCTTTATTTTATACGGTGTATAATAAAACCCCTTGAATTTTACTTTCATTCGAAGGTAATATTTTTTGTATGAATCGTTTTACTAAATAAAAAAGGAATTTTTTTTATGTATGCGATGATTGTTACCTCTTGGCCAACGTAATCAGTACTTGGCTTCCTCTATATGCCTTAATGTTTTTAAAAGGAAACAAAATCACTTATTTCATTTATGGGTGTTTTGGTATTGAAAATGGATATTGAAATGGATTGTGTATTTAAATTTCTTGAAATGATAACTTGTGATTTCAAATAAAATTTTATTACTGAAATGTTGGTATTTTCAATATTTTATGTGTTATGATTATGTAATAGTACGTGGACTTTTGACGGGTCGTTACGAAATAATCTAATGAAGGGTGGTAATGTGATAAACCAAATGATGGCTGGTTTCATGAAAAACCATGGATGGTTTGTTGCATTATAACCTCCAATTCTTTGGGTATAGAATTCGTCCGTTTGGATATTCCATTTAGGGATATGTGTGGAAGTCGACTATATGGTTATTATATTTACGTATCTTTATGTCCCATGTTACCTTTATATGATCTACATTGTTTTCTATTATATTTATGGTAATATTTCTATTTCAAAAAGGGTATGAAATTTTCTTATATTTAGTGAAGTGTTTTTGCTAATTGTTTATGGTGAAAAATATTAAATTATGGTAAATTATTCATGGTTTATATGTTATTTTGAAAAATTAACAGTTTTCCTTCATAATGAATCACTTTCTAAGATTTTAATGTTCATCGCAAGTTTTTAAATGTTTTTCATAGGACTTAATGATGAATATGGTCAAGGAAGGGATCATGGAAATTTCTTTCTGTCTAAAATATGGAACTAGGCATGTTTTTTTCTAAGAGTTTTTGTTTTATGAAAAAGTCGATATTGATTTGAAGAGTATACATGTAAGATTCTTGTTGTTATGTATAATATTTGACATAACTATATAAATATATAAACCTAAAAAAGATACTCAATGTGAATTGATAACATAATTAACGATTATATATAGTTTAAAGATGGGGCATTACAGTTGGTATCAGAGATCAGTATAGATAACTTTAGATGTTAAGGTGTTATTTAAGCATGAGTGACATAACAATAATAGTTAGAATATTAGATTGATTCATAGTTATTTTAGATAAATTTATTTAGTTTATGATAACATGAATAATTATATCTTAATATTTACCATCATCATATGATATTATATCATTAATTTTATATTATTCTCACATTGACTTTTTTGGGTTTAGTTAATGGATGGATCAAGCAAGATCCAAAGTTACAATGGATGTGAAGAAAACTGTGATAGTTTTTTGAAAAAGAAGCCGAATGAAATTAGAGCTACCATGATAACTCTAGTTGTTTTTCTCAAAAAAATATCTTGAGTCATGACTAAAAACATTAAATATGGGGATTTTTATAAGGAATAATATTTGATAGAAATAAATCCCTATAGATGATTTGGTAATAATCATAATGGTATGTATATTAAAAAACATATGTGTCAATTATGTGGAAAGAAAAATCTTGGAAAAAGATTCAAAAGGACATGAATATGCTATAAATATGGTATTTATGTTAATAAAGCATGAACCTACTATGAAAAAGGAAGCGTCTTGTTGACTCCAAGAAATAGAAAGATGTTTTTTCTCAGGGATCAATTGATTGTTTTAAATGTGGTGTGCATGGTCATTATACAAATAGATGTCCTACAAAAAGGATTGTGAATATGATCATCATGAATATACAAATATATGTTTATCAATAGCTAATTCTATTTAAATTGAGTACGAGGAAACTGGAAATGACCAATTAAATGTATGGATTATTTCTTAGATGATGTTTTGACATTATAGAATCATAGTATATTATTCATGATTTTGATAGTAGGAAAGATATATTATAGAATAAGATAAAAATTAATGGTTAATTTATCTTGAAAATTTTTGAATGAGTACGAATTCTACGTATTATTGATTTAAGAGATATGGTATATTTTTTTATGATAAAATGAATAAATGTATTAAGGCTATTTTATTATTGGGATTACATTGGAAGACATTTTTTAGTTTGTGTAACCCTGAAGTTTGATATTTGAAAATTTTATTCAAGAAAGAATAATCTTTTCTTGTGTGAAAATAATGGATAACATTATGGGTTCATATTATATTTTGTTTTTGAGGTGATAAATGGTTATATATTTTTCGTATTCAAAATGAAAGGTATTAGATAACCTTATTGGATAACATATTTTTTGGTTAGTTTTGATGAAATTATCTTATTTGTAAGGATGATATATGAATTATATGGTATTAAAAAAAGCATAAACCTCTGGATGGGTGACAACAAGTCATGTCCAGAAATGCTATGTGAATCTAACCCATAACTGAAGGGAAACCAGGGCACTTCACCTACCACTGGCCTAGGAGAAGTCTATAGTTAGTATGACTTAATATTTTTAGTTAAATGATTATATTGATGAAGAATAAGTTGATATGGCATATTATGTTTTACCAAATGGATATCTTTGTAATGGATAATGATTTGGTGATTAAATTATTATGGTTATTTTGGATGACTTTTGCTCATTTGGGAACACTATATGCCTATGGAAAATTGAATACGTTGGGATTTCAATTGAAGAGGAATGGTGGAATTTTATTTTGGAATAATATTTTCTTTTTTGTGGAAATATATCCATTTGGGTTATTTATGTAAATGAATAACCTATCATATAGGATATGTGATTAGGTTAATTACTTATTAGTGTGAAACATTAAGAGTAGCTAATCTTTTTTGGAGGTAAATGATAAATTTTTTGTTCAAGAATATGTGATCAAATCCTTCTAAATTTTTTGTTTCAAAAATATTTTTTATTATTTAGAAATATTTTAAAAAAACTGTGTATTTAATTTTATTTGTTGAGCCTTGGGTATTGTTTGTTCAATTATTGATATAAAGAGTAATATTTCTTTTTATTAATGATTTTCCTTTTCGGGGATTATTTAATCTTGTACTAACCATTTTGATTTTTGTTAATGCATAAAGATAGAGAAAATATATGGTTTATTATTTTTGGATCATTTTATTCTTTATAATTTTATTCTAGTTCTTTAGTTGTGACCCATTAATCCAGAATACTCATTGTTTGATGAAATGATCAGTTTTTTATAATCCTATTATAGGATGAAACTCTACATCAAAAGTACGTATATTTTCTTATTTTCAGAGTAAATATCATAAATAAATTATATAACATTATGAAAGGGAACATAAAATAATAAATTTTTTCCCAATTACTATTCCTACTAGAAAATAAAATACTATTTAACACATCGTATGTTTTTAGTTTTCTGGTTGTAAACTATTTCTTGGACATGTTTCCTGTCACTCTCTTTCAGAACATGATGGTTAGTTTTCTCTTCCATATCCCTATTTTCAAGGAATCATAGTAAGTTTTATCTCATGTGACCTTTGTACTAACCTTTATTTGTTTTAATGAGATAGTTTAATGGACTCTTTTTCTGATGTGGGACGTTCAATGTTATTTTCAAACCAAACTTTAAAATTGTGAGAACATAATTTCCAAAAGGGGGGAAGGATGTATAGACCAAAGTATTTATAGAATAATAATTTTTTATTTCTATTAATATTTATGAATAATATATTAATTTTATGTTAAAAGAGATGCTTTTTCAAATGTTTCACTCAACACGCAACAATGGGCTTCTCTAAAATCTGACATTGCACACAACATTGAGTTATAATAAACAAATAATACAACGTTATTTTTATTATTTTAAATGATAGTTCACACCTAATTATATGAATGGTGTGAATAAATAGTATTAATTTAATTTTTAAATATGTTTCTACACATTTTTAAATGATTATTCGTTGATTTCCAAATTTATTAGAAATGGAAATAAAAACCAAATGAATATAATTTATGTGTTTTAATGAAAACCTATTTAAAATAGAATAATTGAGTTTTAATATCACTTTTTATGGATTTTAAATAAACAATATATGATATATATTTAATTTAATTCTTTAAATTCAACTTATATGTTTTCTAGATATGATATTCAAATAAATTCATTTTTTCAGATTATAGAATTATTTTTATAAAAATGCACTTATACTGCATTTTAATGTTGAAACCATTCATTAAATATTGTTTTTAAAACAATACATGGTTTATTTGAAAATATATATGTTATATTTAGAAGTGGAACTTAAAATTTTAATTTGGTTGAAATTTTGGTATTTTCCTTCTAAATTTCATTTGTTAATGAATAATGAAAAATACTACATTTTATTTCAAAACTACCTTTTCATATAATATATTTATATAGTTAGATAGTACTTTTAATTAGTTTTAAAGTTGTATTGGATTATAATTTTATCATTTAATCCAATATTTGTTATTGGAAGTATTCTCAATTTGAAATTGGATATAAATGCACGTCATATTTTTGGTAGTTTTTACTTCTTAAAAACATGTTTTTTAGTTTTCACAATAAGAAATAATTTTAAATTAATTTCTAAAACATCTTTATTTGAAATTTAAAAAATTTATAACTTATTTGGAATCATTAGGTCCAATTTTTTTAAATATTTTCATTCATTTATATACATTTTGAAGAATAGCTTGAGTAAATATTTTATTTTCCATGGTTAAAGGCTAAATTAAGTATATAAGGGTAAAATATAATATTATAATAATATTAAATTACCCTAACAAATGTTCTAACCATTTTTTAAGAGATATATATTACCATGGGCATCAATGGGTCAATTTTAGGACCCCATGGAGCCACTTTTGTGTGAAAATGATATTAAATTAATTTTATTTTAATGTTAAGGAAAATGAACCTAAACATGTATCTTTTAGTAAAAAAATATTTATATTGGGTTATATAAGATTTAATTTTTACCATAAATAGTCATTAAAATTAGAAAAATATTTCTTATATCATTTAATTTTATTTATAATTTTTATACATCATATAAATAAATATATTTATGACCCAATGATGATGTAGTGATTACCTTATTAAAGAATGATTTAAATAAATGAGATTATAAATAATAAAATAAACTAATTTTATAACTATTTATGCCATAAAATAATTTTATTGATGAAATTGATTGTTATTTATGTTATTTTTTTTCAAAATAAACATGTTTTTATGGATTTTTAAGAATTCGTGATATTAGTAGTATAAACAATGATATAATTGTGTTTTTTAAAAAATATTATTTTATTAAATGATATAATAGTTCTAAAAATATAGTATTATGAAAAATTACTAAGACACTATTTTTAATGCCATTAATGAAACACATGAGGTTATATTGGAATTTTCTGGTAGCTATATTAACCTAATAACGTGAATATGTAGGAGGACATGTTAATAGTTAAATTAGTAAACTAAGGGTAAAAGATAAATGATAATGTTAAATTTGAAACCAAAACTTTTCTAAAACATATTGGTTGAGAATTTTTCAAAAAATAATCATGTTATATTTTAAGAGAATTTGTTTTAGACCATTTTATAATTGAAATTCATTTTATAATAAAATAATCTTTCAAAACCTTCCTAATGTACCCCTATTCACTCTTATAAAAGACCACCACCTATAACCCCATACACACCTATCAAGCCACTTGGATCTTCAGAAATAACCTCCAATAATCTCCCAACATCCCTATATTACTCATAAAATCCATACCTTATGAATATGGCAATTCCATAAATCCTTTTGGCTCAAATCAAAGAGTGTTACCAGTTTTAAGATGTAGTGTATTATCTAATGTTTCCTTCCAATATTATACTCCTTCACCTCATATAATATTCATATTCTTTGATTACATAAAAAACAGTTTCCTCTATATAATATTATTTTTTATGAGAATTATTAGAACTACAACTACACACACCTCCATCTAATTAATTTAGAACATACGGTTTCTATGGATGACAAACTACTGCCTCACGAAATGATGGTTGTTCAATTATCTCCTACCCCATATAATTGGGTCCATTATTATGGCACAGTATTTATATGATATATATTATGTTTATATTTTGTTTGTGATTATTTAGGATTTATTTACCACATATCTTTATTCTTTTAATTATGTTTAAACACAATAATTTTATTTTAGGATGTGCATACTACCTCCCCCTCAATGTGAGATGACTCGTTCTCGCCATACATGGAAAATATAAAGGATGATGTAAATGAAATTATGTAAAATATATAAAATATGATATTATACTATAACTGTGTGTCATTACATTTTCATTCCATTAAATATGAAAATGAAATGAAAGAATCGTTCATGTGTATCTATGGATTATTGTCACTATGAACAGTGCATTTCATTTAATATCTCAAAATGTTATGGAATATTGTAAATACATATAAAACGCATATATATGATATATATATATGAAAAATATTCTAGAGATATTGGACTTTTCACCACATTGACACATTGTAATTATAACAAGATCTTTTTCGTCCCAAGTACCCAATATCGACAATAAAATCGATGTTAACTTAAATAATTTGGTAATTTTTTTAACATGGTAATAGGTGATATAAAAGGAATAATGAAAATGAAAAATGATCTGAGGAAAGAATAAATTATCATAATTTCATTATTCATGACATTAAAAAATGAATGTGTTATGTCTGACATGTGGTAAAGGACTTCGTCTCAATCTCCTTTCGTTGAGGAATATTTAGATAATATATACCTCCATCTTTTGTATGGTTTATAATAAAACCAATTGAATTTTACTTTCATTCAATGGGAGTGTTTTTTTTCCTATGAAGTGTTTTACTAAATTAAAAATGAATGTTTTTAACGTATACATCGACAATGACCACTCTTCTACCGTAATCATTATTTGGATTCGTTAATAAGACTTAATTTTTTTAAAAGGAAATGATATCTATTATTCCCTTTTGGGTGTTTTGGTATTGAAAACAATTTTTTAAATGGATTGAGTATTTCAGTATATTGAAATGATATCTTGTGATTGCAAATTAAATGTTATTACTGAAATGTTAATATTTTCAATATTTCACCAGTTATGATTGTGTAATGGTTATTGGACTTTTAACAAGTGGTTATGTGAGAAACTAATGACGGGTGGTTATGTGATAAATCAAATGGCGTGTGGTTACAATATAAACCAAGGATGGGTGGTTATTTTATAACCTCTAATGCATTAGGTATGGATATCGGCTGTATGACTATTCCTTTTTCTGATATGTATTGAAGTTGACTGTATGGTTATTCCATTTATGTATGTTTATGTCCCAAGATACATTTATATGTTATAGGTTGTTCTCTATGGGATTTATAGTAATCTATTAGTTCAAAAAATGGTAAGTAATGAGATTATATTCCAGGATGTATTTTTGCTACTTCAATAATGTGAAAAGTATAATTTTATAAACTTTTTTTCATGGTTTACATGTTGTTTTGAAAATTAATAGTTTTCCTTCTTTATGTATCCATTAATGAGATTTTTAGGCCCATCACATTTTTTGAAATTTTTTTCATAGGACATAAAGATGAATAGGGTGAATGGTGAGATTATGGAAATGTTATGCTGTCTAGAACATGGAACGAGACATGTTTCATTTTAAAGTGATTTTTATGAAAAAATGGATAGTTAGTTAAAGTTTCTAATTGTAATATTCATATTGCTTTGTATATTTGAGGACATAATTATCTAAATCAAAAAACATGAAAATATCCTCAATTTGAATCATTAACTTAATTCATGTTTATGTAATGTTTAAGGTTTGGAAATTACAACTTATTTTTTGGCCCAATTGTTTTTACTAAAATATGTGTTTGAAATGTGTTTTGAGCGATGACATGATTTTTTCTCAGGCCACACTTTTATAGTTTTGAAAAAAAATATGTTTTTGTGTATCTTTTTCTTTTAGTTTATGGAATTTCAATTATCAACATTATATTCTAGATTTCAGTGTCATATATTGTTGACCTAAGTGCAGGTTATTTATGTGAGTGAGACATAAGTACCTAATATGGGGGATGTTACACAAAATATAAATCGGGAAACCATGGGTCAAGAGCACTCCAAAGTACATATGAGTGGGAGATGAAAATATCGTAAATCACGGTTATAGGTTATTAGTTATTATGTAATGATTTTGGACAATCATAATATAGATGTCTCAGAACACTATCAAGTGTTCAGTTATTCCTTAGTGACATTAGGCTCACAAGGAATAAAAATCCCTCCTTACAGAACTAATATTTCTCTTTTTGGTAGGTATTATGACATATGCATCAATATCATGGTTGAGAAAAGATATCCCTTTCATTTCTGAGTTCCATGAAATATTTGAGGTAAAATTACTTTCTTGATAGATGACATGTGATATATGAATTAAGAAGATTAAAATATTGTGTATGAAACCCATACATAAGATGAATGGTGTAAGTATATTGGGATCTGTTGATGAGGGATGATAATGGATTATGGTCTGAAAATAATAAAATGCTATTAAATTGATTCAATTTCATCCATTAAATATATTATCATTTGGTAACAACATTTTCCTTTCAGTTTGACATTATGTGGTAAGGATGTATTTTTTGTGTAGTTTTAATTTCGTGTGACCATGATGTTTTTCTTGTAGTTTAATCATCATGAGTTAAATATGTGGGAACTAAAAATAATAATTTATAATGATATATTACATGCCCATGAAATCCTCAAGTTGATTTGACTCATAAAATAGTTGAATGGTCTTGTATGGTGTGTCTACTATGAAGTTGGGGTTCATTTTTTATTGGTTTTCATTGATGGGCCTGAAATTTGAGATCCATGGGTCACTATGTATACTTTGATGATAAAAATTATGCCACATGTTGTTCTTGAATTTAATACTCTATAGGGAAGTATGACATTTACGTAGAGGAAATAATTGTTTCCATTTATTGTGGTACACTACCATAGGATTAGAGAGTGTGGTTCCACTATGTATCATGTGATGAGAATAATAAAGCCACTTGTATTTTTTGAGGAACTGTGCATTTTAACATCATGTGATAGGGGTATAAGATTCTTGACATAACATGTTTTAGTATGGCCAAACCGAAGGATGAAAATATAAGCATCATTATGTATCATACAATAATAAAAATCAAGCTATATGTTGTTCTTGAAATAAGAGTTTCCTATGAATGTCTATCATATACACTTGGAGTGGAGATTTTTTTGTTTATTGTTTTTAATACAACTAGGGATGGAGATTCTAGAGTCATTATGTATCATGTGATGCCAATATTCAAGTCACATGTAGTATGTGAATAGAGGTGTTGTATGAGACTAACAACAATAGTACAGGTACACTCTGTTGGGGTCCACAAGAATGTGTATTTTAACAATCTATAAATGTAAAGGGGAGAAACCTTATATTTTATAAATTTAATGTTCAACTATCAATCAATTTAAATATTAAAGTGGCATAGAAGGAATATGTAGTTCAGAAAAAGTATATTAGAAATTTTTTTGAGTTTAACCTTCATATTAATGGAATGAAAATGTTTAGTAACTACGTATATGGTACTTACATACTATATTTGAATTATTTTTTCTTATAAGATCGTTGTTTTTTATTCTCTATTCCTCCAGTAATTACTAAAATTTATAGAGACATGAAAGACTATTTATGGTGGGATATCTTGAAGAGATATATCATAGAGTTTGTATCTTAGTGATTTGTATGGAAGTACATTATGCATTATAAAAATTTAAATGGTATATTACGTCCATCACCCGTACCATAATGGAAATGGTAAATCATCGCAATGGATTTTGTCTCTCGGCTCCCCAACACATCTAGAGGTAATATTGATATATGTGGTGTTGTCAATATTCTTACAATGTAAGCATAGTTCATCACTATTAGAGAATATTTATCTCTGGATCAACTTT
Source organism: Viscum album (assembly GCA_963277665.1). Classification (NCBI taxonomy): domain Eukaryota; kingdom Viridiplantae; phylum Streptophyta; class Magnoliopsida; order Santalales; family Viscaceae; genus Viscum; species Viscum album. The sequence goes on along the minus strand of OY728119.1, from coordinate 1,020,625,543 downwards.
CTAGGATATATATTAAGGATGTATTATGGTTTTTTGGATTACCACATTAAATTGTTTTTGATATGGATCCAAGGATTACCTCAAATGTTTGGAGTAGTATTCTTAAAGTAGTTTATATAATGATGAGTTTAAGAAAAATATAACAATCGAAAATAGATGTTTGGTCTAAAAATATAATTTATACACTAGAGGATATGATGATAGAACATTATCATAATTTTAAAGTTGTTTGGGATCAACACTATCTTCTATTTGACTATTCTTACAATAATAATTATTTCTCAATACATTAGATGGATCATTATGAATTCATTTATGAAAAAGAAGTGTATTGGTCTAACATGTTGGAATAATGTTGGAGAAAGAAATATTTTGGGACCTAAAATAGATTAAATAACTTCATGTAAGGTAACATCCATTCAATAACACTTAAGGGAAGCACAAAATTGATTGAAATGTTATGGTGATAATCAACAATATGATCTCAAATTTGATGTTGGTGAAACTGATGTTGTAAAAATTACTCCATAGAAGAAGCTAATGAGATTGGGGAGAATGAAAAAAGAATCCATCGGTATTTAAGACACTTCTTAATTATTTATTATATCGGGATGGTAACCTGTTTGTTGGTGTTTCCCCCAAAACCACTCTCAAGATCATGATGTATTCAATATATCTTTATTAAGGAATTAAATACCTTTTCTTTCACAAGAACTAATATCATAGGAGATTAAAGTGGAGAATGATACTTTTTATTAGTAATTTATGGTGTAGATTTTTAATCATGGAAATATTTTTATATTGAAAATTTCCATAGACACGATTAATGTTTTATGGGGAAACCCCCAGTTTGTGGAATCCACATTGGCACATGAGGATATGATGATGAAGCAGTATACTCATTTTTCTATATTAGAATGATGGAATTTAGAGCCAAAAATTAATTTTATAGAGGATATAATATATAAACCTGATATTTTATTAAAAAATTTAATAAATAAAATTTCATTGATAGCTTGCATTACACTCAATTCCATGTTTTAAAAAACATGACAAAAAATTAATATTTTTATTTAACAAAGAGTGTTATAAACAAGATATTAATCATGCTATAATTAATATTAATAACCACATTTAAAATATTATGTATAAATATTTTATATAAATAAAAACTACTAATTAAAATTTCTTATGTTTAGGTAATGTCTTTATATGTTTCGAAAATATTACTTTCTCTAAAAAATGTTTTTAAATTATTTTTTAGAATTAAAATAATATTATTCATGAAAAAAGTCAGAAGATTAATTTGCTAAAATAAAATGTATTTTTAAGTCATAATTTCAATATTATCTTAGGTAGACTATTGGGGATTGTTTTGGAATGATTGATTTTTTTTAATTGTGAAAATTCATATATTTATTGAAAACATGATTTTCATTTAAAGAATTTATAAGGGTCATTGTAATTTTCAAATCAGTTTTAAATTATAATTAGTAAATTTATATTCAATTAATATAATATTGGTCATTTAAATTATTTTCATTCTGGATTTTGTTATAAAAATGGGTTTATTTGTTGAATTCTTTTTGGAAAGCAGATTTCTCATCGCAGTTGTGGGTTTATTTTTAAAAAAAATTGGAACATAAATGAATTCAATTTGATAAAATGGATTAAATATGTTGAATTGGAACATTTTATTTTATCTAATAAGTACAACGTAATTTTTATCATTATGGGTAATAAAAATAGTAAAAATTATTTATTGTGATTGTGGTAAAAATGGGTTTAGTAGGGGCTAAACTAAAATCATATTGGTAAAAAATGACCCCAAAATTTTCCAAAACCATTTTATAAAATAAATTCGATTTTTTAATTTCTAATTCTTGTAAATATTCAATTTTGTAATTATTCTTTTAGGTTAAAACATTGGTACACCTTTTTCTTTCATGAAATTACAATTGTGCCACTCATCTCACTTATTAATGGCCACATGTTTTCTTCTCCACTTATCAATTAAAAAACCATTTAAATCATCTAATAAATACACAAATATCTCCCATAATTACCTTAATTTTTCCCATAATACATATTTTTTTTATAAATCCATAATAGTAATGATTTTGGTGAAAACCTATGATGTTTCCCTGAAGAAGATGCAACGTTCTACAAGGGGTGTTTCTATTGTATTTCTTCCATGAACTAATTAAATTATTTTTAAACCGCGATGATATAATAACCATAGAATATTCCATATATATATATTTTTAAAGAAATTTTTAGTCCTACAAGGTCAAATACCCTAATAGGGGGTGAATCAGGGTTTGACCGATTAAAAACCTCTTCCCCTTTAGATAGTGTTTCACTGTTAAGAAAAAATCTCTTCACTCTATTTCATGTTGAAAAATATAAACAAAAACTAAATCCTACATGATACAAACCAATTTTTATATGGTTCACCCTTACTGGGCTATGTCCAAGGAGTATACCCGGATGATTTTCTGATGTACTAAATCCACTATAAGCACACTGTTGTTTATAATGCTTGGATAGGACTCACTATCCCTCTTATTTTACAACCAATCACATTTTGAAAGCTCACTACTCTCTCAAATGATGTGTTTTCAATTCTTTTTCTTTTGATCCACTCATATTTTATAGACCTGTATGTCTCTTCCATATAATGAATACCAAAATCATCAATTCTATTTAAATTATCTATTGAAATTTTATTTTTATACTCAAATGAATACCTCTTTACCACAGAATTGAATTGGGAAACCTCAAATTTTACGCGCTACCATTATTATGCCTGGTGGATAATTCCATTTCCTTGGGAAACAAATATATCTTTTTAAATGAAATCCCAAATAAACATTTTTCACAATCTCAATAATTCTACATAACCATCATTATATATTGAATGTTAACTTTTAATCACAACATCAATTTTTACGCACAACACCAAATTTTCCGTACCAATTCTTTTCCATATTTTTTATGCACATTAGTGATAAGATCTTATCTAAGTCTTGATATTCATTGAATGAGGGTGTCACCATGTATATAATGGAAACCTAAACCCTACGTAAGAAAACCCTCCATGAGTTCGTAATCCTTTTTGGGCGTGAAAAAACACATCTTGCACACAGCACCGTATTTCACGCAACGCTCCAATATTTCATGCACCACATGCATTTTCCAATTTTCAAACATGTGATCTCGAAAAAAATCTTGAAAAATAAAAAATACCTCTATTTCACAAACCGTTGTTTTCCAAAACCACATCTATACATTTTACAATTTGAAATCCCAAAATTTTGGAAAACACTTGAAGACAGCGCCACTTTGTATCTAATCATTTTGTACCACCTTGATATCTCTCATTCCTTTATCATGGTTCTTCTGTCAATCATGGATTTTCAAAAACCACTCAGGAACTCCAAAAATCACCATTGATTCCCCCTCTATCAACAAACTAAACATATAAACCCACCTTCTAAATAAACAAAACATTGATTCTTTCTTTGTCAATAAACACAATCTCGTCAAAAAATACTTCAATGCCACCTTGGGAGAATTTTTACCATCTATTATGATGAAAAATCATCTCCACATCCATCATATGGGATACAAAATCAACGTTCATGTGTAAGGTTGACTACCACCTCGTGAACCAATGTTATTTGTTTTCCATCACCAACTCTCATGAATAAATATAATTATTGATTAAATGTTTATACTTTTTTACTATTTTATTATATATTTGGTATTATTATATCACATATGCCATTTTAAAGTTTTCTATTGGAATGAAATAACAGCGCTCGTTTGTATGGTGGACAACCATCCTACGAACCGATGAGATATATTGAAGCATTTCTTTGATGTTAACATGGATGGTTTTAATTAATATACCTGATATATATGACATAATAATGACTCAAAAATTGTAATATATTAATTAACTTTCTTTATTTCAATCTATCTTGAAAATGGAAACATCTTTCATTCATACGTGTGACAGTAGGTTATCTCCATGAATGGTTTTTTTCATTTTCTATCTATTATATTTATAATTTACAACATAAATAAATATATAACGAGAATATATCATATTTATATCATATATAAAGTTATACACATTATTTTATCATGGAAAAAATAAGATCAAATAAAAAATAACTACTCACATCATTCAAAAAATAGTTATTCTATGAAACGTGACATTAACAAGGACTTATTAATAAAAAAATAATAAAAGGTTATATATAAATCATATACGGTATGATATTTACATATTTATAGTTTTGTAATGGATTTATAATAAAATTATATTTTTTATAGGATTTCTGAACATAGATGAAGGGAGTATAGACTTAAGGTTAGGAATTTTCTACCAATTTTCCTTTTTTAGACATATGTTATGTTACAAACTCATTTTATTTTATGAGGTTTATATAATTCCCCTTTCAAATGTGACCTGAAGAATTTAATTATTCTCATGATATTTTATGTTTAATTTAATGTATTTATTTCATGGTCCTTATGATTCAATGTTACAAAAGATGAAAGGGGTATGTGTTCTAATCTTATTGTTTATTAGGATATGTAATGATTATGATTCCATTAATGAAACATTTTTATCTATATCTCAAGAATAACTTATATTTTTTTAATTTTTTTATCTTTATATATTAATTCTTTCTTCTCCACTTTACTCTCTTTATGTTCTCATGATTTCAAAATTATTTTTTGAGAAAAAAAATCATAATTTTCCTATTTGTTCAATGTATCTATTTATTATAAAACCAATCATTCAAAAAAACATTCAAACAATTTATTTTAAAATATTACAAATGATTTATTAAATACATTTCCCATTATTGAGTTTTTTATAACATTTTGAATGGTGTTATATTTTTATTTTCAAGGAAATATTCTTTATTCATTTACGAAAAATGTGAAATGAATAATTGTTTTAATATGTACGACATAAATAGAAATTTTTGGACATCATGTTCGTTATTTTATTTAAGAGTTACATTATAATTCATTAAAATTATTTTCAAAGGAAAATAATTTACAAATATATTACAATTTATAATTTAAAATAATTGATTTTCAAAGAAAGGATATTTTCCTCAAGAAATGTTCAATGTGAATTTTCTTTCAAAGTCAATTTATATCTATGATGACCTATTTTTATGTCACTTGGGATTTAAGAGGTATATGATCCATGGATACCATTATTATTAATTCATTTAATGGTTTATTTGTATGATGGTAGGATATTAATGAAACCCATTTCTCTTCCATCAGTTATACTATGGTAAAATGTTTTTGAAACCCACTTATTTTTCGATGGGATATGATTTGATGAAATAATGAGATGATTATGAATCCAATTTATCTTCCACATGTTATATTTTGATGAAATTTTTTTGAATAGAATTTCATTTCACTAGATATTATATGATAATTTTTTTATGATATCCTGTTATACATATGTATGATTTATACTATGTGAAGGGTGGTCTATATACCTCCCACTATTGTATTAGGTAAATATTCAAATCTCACAAGATAAAAAAGATTTGAATGGGGTGTGAACATAGTTAAAGAAGGGAATATGTAAACTATTATAATCTTGGGAGTGAATCATGACTACTATGATGGTTTAGGGGTGAACAAAATACACAAATATATTTTTTAATCACCCTTGAAATATTAAGGAAATTATTTTCTATGAATATATAAATACCACAAAAATATATCAGTTCTGATTTTTATTACCTCATGATTCATATATTTTGATTTCATTATGATTAATTCCTTATGAACTTCCAATTTTTTTTACCATGAATCATTTTTATGATATATGAAATGCATGGAATGTGGTTCAAATGTTATTCTCTTGTTCTCATGCCAATATGATCATGTTTTGTTGATATCTACATTGATTACACTAACTAATTAGTTGAGTTATTTGTTCTTTATGTTTCTTTTCCCTTAGTGATGATGAATGGTATTATGTTTGATATTCCAATGAATTTTTATATTAATTAATAACATAGTGGGACATTACGTAGCACACTTATGTACTGGTTGTTTAAGATTCTATATTTTCAAACCCAATATACCTTTATGGTCCTTATAAGTGTGTTTCAATTATGTAAATAATACTAATATAGAAAGATGTAATATATATGTGTGAGTATTTTGGGTTGTTAATTAAACTAATAAAATTTCATTATATGGGATATAATGATGTTATTAAATTGTGATGGTTGAATAATATTTGAAGGAGGAGGAAGAATAAATAAAACAAAAATGCCTAGTTCAAAACTATAATTTTTATTCAGACACCAAATTAAGGTTCACAAAAACACCATTCTTAGGTTGGGATTTTAAACATATTAAGTCATATAGGATGTTGGGAGGGTTGTAATGATGGAACTTGGGTTGGGATTGGTAAAGAAAAATAAAATTTGAGGTTTGATGAAAAGAGGAGTGTGGGTGACCTTTTATAAGATAAGGCATGGGTACTCTAGAATATCATAAAATATAAAATTATTATAAAATAAAATTCATGTTATTTTTTATTTTATCATACCATAACCATTTTTTACAATCAATGTGATAACATAGTTTTAACTCATTAGTCGTCAATATTCAATATATCAAAAAAATGGCCTTAAAATAGAACAATATTGATATGTTTAGCCATATCATAATCATTATGAAAATGATGTGATTTTTATAAATTTTAAATAAATTAATAAAAGGTTTTACTTTATAAAATATCATTAATATCGATTTTAAATTTATTCAATGAATTTGACTTTATAAACAAAACAAAAAAGTTGTAATTCAAATAATAAACTCTAAAAATATTATAATATGTTATTTTTATAAAACCAATTCATAGAATACAATATTTATTTAAAATCATGTTACTTTCAATATTTTTATAATTATTTATATTCATCTATTAATTATGTTAATATTATTATATTGTTTCATTAGAATTTAATGAAATTTTTTATTTACTAAATATTCAAAACTATTACCATGATAAAAATGATAAACTTGAATTGAATTTTATTACTAATCATAACATCATATAAAAACTATTTCATAAATATTGAGATAAAAACCAAAGAGAATAACCTTTTGGACATTCCATATATAAAATTATATAAAGTAAAAATCATGGACAAATTCCAAAACGTGTCATATATTATAAAATTTAATAAATATGGAAAATATATACACATACAAGGAAATTAATGAATGTTTTAGGGACATTATTTATTACTTATCTTGTTATTTTTAATGTTAATTATTAGATTATCCCTTTAATATGTGATCAAAAATTAATAATGTTACAATTTGTAATGTCTAAAAATAAAAAGATACTATTTAAGAAATTTAAATCCCCCAATTCCAATTTTGGAATCAATTTATCAAGATTAAAAATAAATAAATCATAGAATTTAATTAAAAATGAAACTAAAAAAAGTGGCGATTTTTTTTTCTTAAAAGAATTCCTTTATGGTATATTATTTTTATATTAAATAAAAGTATAAAATTATTTTCATGAACTATAATTGGATTATTTCATATTAAATGTAACTAATAAAGTTTTCAATATTTCCATATATAGAAATTAACATTTTAAATAATTTAAATGAAAATAACATGTTTTTTAAGAATTTTATTTTTGAATATTTAATGAAATTTTAATATTTCAGAGGATTCTCTAAAATTCATCATAAAATAATTTTTAAAAGTGTAATTAAAAAATGACATAATTTCCTCAAATAAAAATCATATAATTTGGATAGAAATATTTCAATTAAAACCATGTAATGCCTGAAAGTACAATATGGGTAAAAATGAATCATTATCCATTTTTACTGATAGATTACATATTATTAATATAATTAATATATCCTAATTAATTATAACTAATCAATATTACGAATAAGTAAATATTATTTATTGTAACATTAACTTTGTTTTTTAATTCATCCCAACTTTGGAAATTATTTCCCCACAATTTTATTCATTATATAAGAAATTAGGTATATCATTCCCACATATCATTTCCTGATTCCTAGATTAATTTTTCAATCATATGGGATTGGCACAAAACCGTGACCTATAGAATCATCTTTTTACCTTAAATTTCGCCTTATACATAATACTATTAATAGGATATTCCTAATAATATTTTTATCTTCTAACAAAATTACTTTTGGGCTCAAAACATGAGATGAATCTACATAAATTTTATTAACAACAAAACCTGAAATACATTGTGTACATAGAATATACTAAGAGGAAAGGATAACAAATATGAAACAGATCCAAATTTATCTACGTTTTTATAAAGTCTAATAAATTAGGGACATATCTTCACTTTTGTATGAAAAATACATAAAAAATTTCCATGAAGATAATTTAAGAAAACCATGATCACTAATCTCAAGTGACTAATCCTTCTCCTAGTTATATGCATAACTTTTTTACATTATAATACAAGAAAAATAAAAATCGTAGTGTCATTATTTGATATTTTCCATCAATCAACGACTTTGGTTTTTGTGGGATCTATTTTTTTGCCATGTTTGTTTATAAAGTGTCCAAGTAATTAAATTTTGTGGAACCCAAAATCACATTTTCTAAATTTTCATCATAACATATTTTTTTAGGGTTTTTTTGAAAAATCATTAGTTGTTTTTCATGATTATTAATAAATTTTTATTAAATGAATATATAATCAATAAAAAACCACCTAATTATATAAATTTTTTTAAATAATTAATTTAATGAGATCTATAAATAAATTTAGGAAATTTGCAACCCAATGAGAAAAAACAGAAACTCATAATGATTTCATATTTTCTAAAATGATATTATTTAAATTTCATCCTCCATGACCAATAATAAATGGTACCCAGACATTATATTAGGTTTTAGAGAATACTATTATCCCTATAGATAATCAAATAATTCATCTATTTCAGGAAATGTATTAATATTCATGATATTAATGTTATTCAAAGATATATAATCAAGGATAAATGTCATGAAAGCATTATTATTTTTATTAAAAAACATGATTACCCCCATGGGGAATATTTCAACCTGAGGTGTGTCTGTGGGATAAAACAGGTCGGTCTGATTGATATATGTTAATTACATTCTATTATAGATTTTCATGTCAAGTTTATCATCATTTTCAACATGATTCACGTTGTGGCCATTTTTTGTGGATTAGATGGTCTCACCAAGGCTATGATATATATCATTATTATGTCATGAAGAGTATTAATAGGATACTTGTCTAGTTGGGTGACTGTAGGTAGTTCAATGTTTCTAAAATCCACCCACATTCAGTATGATGTGCATGGATGGTCTCTTATGGGTTTGTTTACAGAGCCATAAACACCCAATGACCCTTTTATATATGATATGTGGACCTACTATCCAAAGGATGCTGCTTGTTGGATGATTTGTCCAATGAAATTTAGGGTCTCTATTGGTCGATTGGATATGAGATCGGGCTCATCACACCATTTTGGAAGGAATTATTGCATATTTCTGGATTCCCTTATATATTTAAGAACGCTTCATTATTTTTTGAATCCATGGTTCATTCTAAAGAATTTGTTTGCAGATTAACCTTATGTCGTGAGATCAATTAGAAATATGCATGGGTTTAGACTCATAGGTATGTATATGAGGTTCTCTATTTATGAAGACATCTATGTGTATCTGAGGTTCATCGTCAATGATATCCTTTTATAGACACATTAATGATTCTTTTGACTTTTATAGAGACAATTATGATTTAGACCATGTGGTGAGGTGCTCTAGAGAATATCATCATCTACTGGGGATAGAAATCATTTCAATATTCGGATCAAACCCGCAAGATGGGTTCCTATATATCCTTGTGAGAGGATTTAGATTCCACATGGTTTAGTGTCACTATACTAAACACATCACCATTTTGGGTCATGTGACAAGGGCCGATTCATGTTTTTTAACTTCATGTGGCCATGATGTCATGAAAAGAAATTTCAAGTCACGATTTAATGATAGACATACACCAATGAGTCCCAATATTCACAGAGGAAATATCTCCTCCTGGGTGGATATGAACCTACCTATGATATGGAACATGAAATACTATGGTAATTTTGGGTATCATTTTTGGACCATAGAGAGGCTTTCTATATATCCAAATTAGTTTTGAATCAAATCCCTAAAAGTACGATATGAGTTGAGACATACACCCTTGAGGCTGCCTGTTTATGGGGGTGATTAGAGATCATACATGGTAGATTTTCATTTCACAGAAATAATTCCGGTCTTACTACTGAAGAGGATTCCCTAGAATGTTTTGGAGAGTTTAATTGGGAATGACTTCTAATGAGAATATCTTTTGAGCTTGGGCCTTAGCAGACATCTTATGTAACCTAATCATAGTAGGAATCTTAGTACTCATAGTTAATTTTATTTAGGTCATAAACATTATAGGAAGTGGAAAATGCTTTGGGGTTATGCAGATGTCATGATCACCACCGACCTCTAAAACCATGTGAGTCAACATTAGTTTGAGAATGAAGAGTATGTCCTGGAACGAAAATCTCACATCCTACATCATCTACTAATAGATGTTCTTGGAACTTAATGGGTGGGAGAGATTTAGGGGCATTGAATGTGACAAATTCCTATCACATTTTAACTTCCAATATTTCCACTTTAAATGATGTATTTGGATATGTCTCAGGTAGAACCTATGAGGAGCAATAGCTCCACCTCACATGGAATGGTTATAGTCCTACCTTATGAGAAGATCCATGAAATGAGTTCATGGAAAGGGGACATCATCGCTCCTCATCAATGGGAGAAGTAGGCATGATCCATTTGAATTTTCACTATACCTAATTAAATAAACAATATAGTTATTACCCATGATCCCTTGAACGGGGAGGTCCATGTGATTATCCCAAAGTCAGTCCCCATGTTACCATGGGAATGTAAACCTAGGGACAATACGTGGTACCCAATCCTTGTTTTGATTACCTACACGTCCCCTCATAATAAGGTTATATAAACTTGAAAGTTAATGATGATTATCTATGTAGTTTTATTATACTTGTTCAATGGATTTGGAAGAGGATTTCTATAATGTTATTGGACTCATTCGTATTGGGGTTATGGATGTTATGATTGAAATGGAAGGAGATGTTTAAAGATGGATAATAGAACATCCAAAGGAGCCCGTTTCTGTAAAACATTTTTTATTGTGGTATGTGGGCCTCCCTGCATAGCACATTGATACATGGGTGGAGGGACTGTCTATGTACAATGTATGTATGAGGACCTATATGCAGTCTGTGTAGTGTTTTCTTATGTGGGAGTAGTTTTTGTCTACATATAATGATGCTACAAGGCCCCGAGTTCCTTCAATATAGTGAGGTGTTATGCGGCACAGGGTTCTACCTGCATAGTCTTGTGCTATATGGGTTACTTGAGTGAAGAATGGGCACTGATCCTTTCATTCATAGGAAGTGAATTTAACACCGGGGCTATGGTTATCATTTTTACAATTATGTTCACTGCCTACCAATTAATATCATTCTTCCCTATTTTTATGATATGTGGTATGTTTATACCAGCTAGAAGTCATTGGAAGAGGTCCTCTCCTTGACGATCTATTTCTTCATAATTCCATCTCAAAAGCCTATCCAATCCCTTGAAGTCTATTCTTATTTATTATGGATTCCCTTGGGGTCCTTTATTAAAGTGTTCGGTAAGCTGGATATAGGGATCCTTCAGAACATTTTATTGAATCCAATTGAGAGATCACCCCCCCCCCCCCCGTGGAAAAATCAGTCAACAGAGGCCCATGCGGTTGCAGTTCGTGATGGTGAAGATCATTAACTCAATCCCATGAATGATTTAATATTGTTCATCTGGTGATACTATCTTTTCCATATCCATGAACCATTGAGTTCATGGGGATGGTACACATGGGCATAATACTCTCCCCATATTCCTCCAATGATGCAGTTTGTGGTGACAGTATGTGGGGAGTGAAATCTCTTTCTCAATTTATCCAATGATTTGGTTCGTGATTGGAGTAGTGAATGGAGGAATAATTCTCCACCTCCATTTAGAAAATGACCCGATTCATGGTGAATAACAATTCCATTGTCTTTATTCTGTGTACTACTCGATTCGTGGGTGATTCCTGATATGTGTTGTTCCCATGATTCAATATGCGGACCACTTTGGGTTCTTCTCCAAATATGGATTCTTTATCAATGTTATTTAAACCATTCACCCAATTTGTTTTATTTCATTTACCAAAATTATGGCAGTGTTTAACTTCCTTTTTCACTATTTTAGGACACTAAAAATGACCCCCATTGAAATGTGTCCTAATTAAGATGAAGAGAATGCTATTCCAATGTAGAAAATGATCCTAAATTGAACTGGTTTAATGTAGGAAGGTGGAAACATATGGGGACTATTCCTATATATAGGTTGTAATGTCATTTTTAATTTACTATATTCTCTCCAAAAATAGCTACCCAAATTTATCTCAGATCTCTTTTCTCATTCATATGGAAATCACTACAAGAAATCCTTCATCCACAAACCATGATTTACATTCGGGGAACTAAAAAATCATCAAGGAATCCCTCATCCACATACTATTTTTTTAAAATCATTGACCTAAAATTTTTATTTTCAAACTAAACATTATATATTATCAATATTATAATTTTATATGTACAGAAGATCTATTATTGTGTGACTTTCCATATATGTGAATAGTTTTGTTCACAAGCCAACACTTCATAGGCTAGTGCTACAAGGGTGTTCCATGAACTATCTATTTTCATGGAATTCCTTCATTTAACCATTTCTAGGTTTCATTATTTAGAATTCTTTGATTAATTTATTCCACAAACTGCCTCTGAGGTTTACTACATAGACTGCTTTTTTGTGTGGTGTATTTTAGTCCTTTTCCATTATTTGGCCATTTTCCCAATGATTTTCTTTGAATGAACTTGTTAATGGTATTTTTTGTTACAGTAATGAGAATGGATCATCCCTTGACATTAGTGGATACCACCAGAAGATGGGATACTATAGTTTAAAATGTTTAATACAAACTCCAGCCTCATGTCATTTCTCATGATGGTATTCTAGTAGACCTTCTCTCACAAAAGCTCATTTCCTACCCCTTATCCAATCTATTAGCACTATATTGCTTCGGTCTCCTAGATTATTCCCCCTTTCAATAGGTTGATTGGAATGGCTTCAATATTAATCTTCATAAATCTCAATAGTATTACCGAACAAATATTATTGCCTGGGTAAATCAGGAATACATTAATCCAAGAAGTCATATTTGTTCTATATGGATCAATGTGAATGTAGAGAAATCAATAATTCCATAAAACATATTCCAAATCAATAATTTAGAACAACCCAACTATCGTTACCTTATCACAAATCAATACCAATAAAGGGTGGATATCTAAATAAGATCACTAATCTGGTGTGTTCTTCTCTAATGAGTTAGCCTAGGCATCTTTGGATCATCAGAGATTCATGGAATCCTCTACGCTGGAAGAAGCATACAAAATTTACAAAGTGGTGTGTCTCTCCCAATTCTCCATATATTCATTTTGCAAGATACTGCCTGAGATATTCAGCCACTAGTTTTAATCACTAACACCTTTTACTTATCCCACTATGAGGTGAGGATCATTTTACAATATGTATACCAGATTGGGGGACTTCCTATCATTGGTGATATGTATGATGAATTTTTACCAATGGAAAATTCATACAGGAACATAGAGAAAGGATACCCATTGTTTTGAGAATTTCATTCTATGACTGAGAGGCTACATGATCATCCTCTTCATTCTCACTCACATGATTCGTTTTAGGATTATCCAATACTATTCTAATAGGTGAACATTCCTATATTGAGAGTTCACCATATCCAAACCCATTTAACCAAGATGTCATCACTCATTCTGGGATGTTACAAAGCTACCCTCGAGATGGGTCAGTACACCACCTGGGGTTATGAGGTCCTAACTGATGTATGTTAAATCATAGTTTCAAAGGATTATTTTCCATTTTCCTAAGTGAGTGGATCAATCCCTACCATGATGTTTATACTAGTGTTTGAGATTGAACATTAATGATGGGGGTGATGCAAGCAGAGGGGCATCCCAAAAATTTATCCATCCCCACCCTTACCCGAATTTATGGGCTATTATGGAAGATACCTTAAGGGAAGCATATAAATAATCTCAACATTCAATTTCAATTTTTATATTATTGGATTTGAAATAATTTTAGCAGATATGAATATTGGAAAATCACAAAGGATCAATATTTGGGATTCCATCCAGCTTTACACAATATTTTTATTTTTTATCCCATGTCATTGAGTGTTGAAAATATATTTACAAGCTTAGTGATCCTTTATATTTTACATTTTTCACAAAACCCCATGTCTTATATAAAAATACCAATTGATGGGTGGGTATATATGGAATCACAATCATCCCTCATCGCATATTGGGATGAAATATCAACAACTTCTGTAGACATGATAACCATTTGTGAAACTTTTGTTCCCAACTAGTGTGCGAGGCAGTTCGGATTCCTTTAGTGAGTCACATTCCCCCTATTTACACTGGATAATACGGAATCTCACTCGTTAGTCCTTTTTAAACTATGGTTGACGATGATTTTATAGAATCATGAACTCTTGTCTTTATTCCACCGATAGGGTTATCTACTTACTCATCTTTATATTATGGCCAACTGTGGGTAGCATGAAATCCTTACATGATACTGACCCAACTAGTCTGATGGGTGAATAGTCTATCGACTTCTTCCAACACCATCTGACCAATTCTAGCTACACCATTTCCCTCCATTTCAATTACACGATGGATCTCTACCCATTATCACATGCGGTGGTAGGGGACCTCCTATATGCAGCTTATATCTATAGATAGAAACACAGACCCTCAATATCTTGGTGATAAGGTTTGTAATCCTTTATAATTTTTCCCTCATGGAATTTCGTGGGGATTACTTGAAGTTGTAGTCAATCCCATAGGATTAGTTTTAGATATTGATCCTCCAATAGAATGAGAAGGCTCTCTTGTTTGGGTAACTCATCCTAGGGTGGATCGATTATCCGCTGTTCAATTCCTTGACTATATACCACTTGTAGAATGAGAAAAATGTCAGGTTTCCAGTGTATCAATAAGACAAAAAGATATGCTGGGATGGATGTGGTTTTTAATTGTTAATATTGTTGCTGAAACACCTCTTCTAGAGTTTTCTAAACAGAAGAAAACACATCGATATATATATACTTACTTGGGTTCTATCATCTTTGACTACAGACATCTCCAAAAACTTATATACCATATTGTATTAACTGTACAGGATTTAGAAATTTTTGAAGACAAACCTGATCATTTCAATCCATTTTACCTCCAAACAAAGTCCTTTTGGGATCTTACCTATGAGAGATAACACTTATTGACTATGGAGACATATACTCTGGACCAATTGATTTCTCAAATGGAAGAGTTATAAGAGTATGAAGCTCTTTTTTCAAAGCTATAGGTGAAAATGGAATCAATGAGTTCCAACGTTGAATCCATTAAATAGGAAAAGAGGGATCTTGGTTCTATTATTAAAAAATTTTGTCCCTTAGATGAAGCTAAAGATACACAGAGGACTGCTTTAAATAAATCTACTGACATTACATGCCAAAAAGTCATTGATCTGTTGGAATGATCTAGGAAGGCATCGTTATTACCTTTTTATATTTTTCCTATGCCACTGAATTTATTTTCTATTTGTGAGAGGCTTGATGTTGTAGATATCCTTTTTATCAAAATTTATTAAAATGATCACATTTTTCACCCAAGTAGTTTTCCTTCCCCATTTCCTATAGTGTGAATCTATGATGATCAAAAATATTTTAAACCATAATCTCAACTAGATATCAATCGAAATCAAAATCCTGGATGACTAAAATAATCAAATCATGCTCAAGTATTTTCTTTTGATGAGCGGCTCATCGAGCATAGTTCGAATGTTGCTAGGGTATTATGGAAAACCCTAGAAACATGGTCTCCTTTCTATTAGTACCCTATTTTGGAATAATCATATTTCTCTATGGACTTAGAGGGTATAAATTATCTTTTTATTAGGTCTCCCTTTGACCGGTTTTGACCTATAAATCATTATGTCTGTTGATTTTTATTTCCTCCACATTTTTTTTCAAATTCGTACGTATCATTAGTTTAGAGAATTAGAACTCAAATTTTTTCTAGGATTCCCTTTTCAGGTTTTAAACATAGAAATAATTAACCCTATCATGGTCAATATAATTTCTTTCAAATCGGAATATAATTACTAATTTTTTAGATCAAATATCATTGGCCAAGACTAGTGTTCTAGGTCGAACAGTTTCAACCACGCTTTGTAGGGTTAGGGCCCCAATTAAGGACTCAATAACTAAGAATGTATTGGTATATTTCAGACATTGATATAGTATTTTTGTTGATTCTATTGTTCATTTTCAAGATAATGGGATATGATATGTGTTATGGAATCCACGGGGCATAATGAAATGGGAGCTGATTCTCTGGAGGCCGAGTTTTCCATTTGTTGACTACCCATTTTTGTAGACTATTTATGCAGAGTCACCAGGGCATTCTGTGCGTTAGTCAAAAAAATCTGTTCGTAGGACACTGGAATCCCATTTCTAATGGCCATGAAGTTTTATTGAAATTTGGACTTGTTTTATGCCTGTAAGACCACAATGGTTAGAGTATTTAGGGAACAATTTCTAATAGTAATAATTGAATTTATATCGGATTTTGTGAAGAAACCACTCACACAAGAATTTGAATTTGGTAAAGGAGGGCCAGATCATGATGTAGTTTATCATCATACAAATAGCTACATTTGACACTTATGATGTGAATTAATTTTACTCCATCTAGGGGATATGTGATATTCATTTATCATAATGTTTTGCTCAGGAATGTTCTATCACCTTTAACGATGAGAGGAGAGATAGAGGATGTAATCTATAATATATGGGGTTTCCAAAATAGGGGAATGAAGTGAGATGTAAGAATCATAAGTCATATGAAAGATGTAAAATAAGCTTATGATAAAAACATTTGTATTGGATGATATTCTATTTTTGTGGGCACTTAATGTAGTGCCATTGGGCCATTGAGTGCATAGTCAAACAAAGGTGTCCTAAAGATATAGAATTCCACTTCTTATATCCAATTAGTATTATAGAGATTTAAATCGTTTGGAAATATAGAATGGTTTGTAAAAAATGGGTTCCTAAACATGTAAAAGGGGGTATTGTAGGCCAAATATTTTTAAGAATATGTGATGATGTTCTCCCCATATAGGTGTGAGTAGGTTATCCATCCAGTTCTGACCATTTTGTGGGAAAGAATGGGACAATACTATTTCCTATATAGACCAGAAATATGAGACTCCCATTTCACTAAATATCCTATGATAATAGAAATCAAGCCAGAAGTTGTTCTTTTAATATTTATCCATATTTAGTTCTGGTTCATGCATATAAATGGGGTATTTTTTTTGTTTAAACACAAGGTTACTAATGATGTGGGACCAATGTTGAACTTTTCTATACAGATTCTATTAATGCATAAGTATATGGGGGAGGAAATTTTGGGGTGTGTTAGGGCCCAATAATGAACATTAATTGTTGAGAACCAAGTAGTTTTAGTTTCATGTGATTAGGATATCGATGTAGAAGTCCTGATTAACCAGGTGATGGTTTGGACATGGTGTTCCATCATGGTCATGATGTGGATTGGGAAGAATGTGTAAGTTGATATTTGAAGGGTTCATGGATCATGATAGAGGATATGCAGATTAAAATCCATTGAACTTACAAGAATATACAATGACTCCCCTGAGGATGAATTTTCTATTTGTTGATGTTCCATTTTTGTGGCCAACATATATAGAGCCATTAGGGAATTATGGGCATAGTCAGACAATGGATTCCATAGGAATATAGCCTCCCATATATGATTGATGTGTATGTGTATTAGTATACCAAATTTATCAAATAATAGAGTTTTATTGATGGAATATACGTGTCTGAATTTGTTAGAAACGTCCAGGACTTGATTACCTATATAGTTGGAAACTCTTCTAGGAGTCCTAAAGTTAGTCTCTAATCATAATTTTGGATCGATTGTAGGAATTAGGTGAATTTAGCTATATTTCGGGTGCCTTTGTGTTTTATTTTATATGGATAGGAAATTATTTTTCTCAATATGGAAGGGAAAACTCTAATATTCCATTGAAAGCCATTCTAGCTGGATCCGTCATTATGGATTGATTTTCCCTAGCTCTGTGGGGAATTCCCCACGAAAATTCCTAATCTCATGTGAGTTATGCTCAGTGTGAGAATCAAAGGGGTGGAAAGGGGTCACTCCACCACCTAGGGATGGTATGATCAAACCAAGGAGCATTTTTTTTCCATTTTTGTTAACATCATGTAGTGAGGATAGCGGCGACATAAAGTGAACATGAGAGCAGTTGGTGGTCCATGTAGTTTTATGTCTTAGGGAAAGGATGTTGACATCATAGCTTAACATAATGTTTCAGCGATGAAATATCATAAGAATAATTTGTATTAATTGCAAAATCCTGTCAATATATCACTGGTATGCATCATATGTGAGTGGTGGAAGACATTGAAAACCATGATTCTGAGATCCCTAGAGTCGGGAGGGATGATTCAAGTATTTGGATCAACTGAGCATACATAAGTTGGAAATTACTCTCTAAAGGATGTATCATACTTTAGTAGAATACCCATTTTTTCTCAACATATGCAAACCCACAGGGTCATTCAATTTGTAGTCAAACAAAGTTGTCCACGGGACAGTGGAATCCCATATCCAATAGCCATGGGTGATTATAGGGATTCACAATTGACTGAGGAATAGAGAATGATTGATGAATAGGGGATATCTGGTTATGTGGGAAATATACAGAAAATTATTAGTTATAAGATATGAGATCCTCTATATAGATATGATTCATTTGTAGTGGGCAAGATATTTTGACTAATTTATAATATGAGGATTAAGGTTTGGAATCATTCACATAGATATACATTAATACATAAGAATTGGGGACATTGTTTCCCCATATAGCTGGACCTCAGAAGGCCCATGTGTCACAACATATCTCATCACACCAAGAATCAAAATAGTTTTAGTTCTTGAGATACCATAACATTAAATTTAAAGTGTTTAGTACTTCTTTGGACTTTCATTTTAGCATCATTCATTTATTCCACTTAAATTTCCATACACAAGTCTATCCTATATGCAGGGAAGGAATTTTTTGTGATGTACGGACCATGAAATGGTATTTGGGTGCCATTATGTATCTTATGATAATAGAAATCAAGACACATGTAGTTTTAGTATCCCATGTAGTTTAACATTATTTAATAAGGATGAGAGAGAAATAATGTGAATTAGATGATGTGGGTGAAGTTTCAGGATTGAACTTCATGGAGGATTCTAATGAAATATATTTAGAGGGGAATCAATGTTTACATAGTTATAAAAAGATTTTCCCTATGCCAGTCAGACCCACATATAGAAAAGGGGAAATTGTTTTGAATGGCGGATGGACCATGATGATGGATTCATGAGTCACAACATATACATTGATGTATGGAATCAATCCACCCATTGTTCTTGAAAACACTTCATCTGAGTCTAACCTATTCTTAGAGAGGTGGAATTTTTGTCATGTGGTGGTTGGACCAAAACATAGGTTCGTGGTGTCTCTATTTATCCTTTTAGTTTACTAATCAAGACGTACATAGTTCATATGGTAACTAATAGTTTAATGGCACCTGGTTATGGCATTTCATGGATTCCCCCACGCGAGTCTGACCCAGATGTTGGGAAAGGGGCATTATTGACATTTTCTTGTGGTTGGAATGGGATTTATCATCTAGGAATGACTAAATATCCCCTTAATGGATGGGAATCAATCCATACATAGTTATAAGGATCCTGGTTCCAGATGGACTTCTTCATAGGGAGGGGGAATTTTATAAGAGAATTTCAAGATGATGGTATAATTACACTCCTATATGCCTTTTCCATCTTAGGAAACTCATACCACCAATCCTAAACTCATGTGTGTTATGCTTGGTGTGGGAAACATGGAGCGTTGATGATTCCCCTATATGTTGAGGAAATAGAGGATATTATAGATGCATTTTGTGTCATGCGATGGCTAGAGAATTACTTATAGTTATGGTGTATCTATGTATCACACTAATGAATATGAATCAAGGATTACATAGTTCTTGAGATATTATATAGTTTATTTTCATGTGTTTATCACTTATTTTGCCATGAAATTTAACGTCATACAATTAAGTCTTCTATATTTCCTTATTCATGTCTAACCTATACATATGGAGGAAATTAATTCCACATCAGTAGGACCAATATATTGGATTTAGGTAACACTTTGTATCCTATATAGGCTAGAATCAAGACACACCAAGTTTTGTAAAAGGCCCTCCATGTATAGGATCGGGGCTATACACAAGGATGTGGTGAATTTATTTGATGTTGGTGGCTAGACCAAGATGACAGGTCTGGGTGTCACTACATATCCCATTAATGAATCAGAATCAGGAAATATATAGTTATAGAAAAAGACCTCTATTCCTAGTCTTAGGCCACATGCAATGGGGGTAGAAAAGTTATGTGGCAATTGGAACATGATATAGAATCCCAAAGTCACTACGTATTATAAGAGGGCCGAAATCAATGCACATGTAGTGCTAAGATAGACTCCCTATTCTTGTCTGACCCATACATAGGAAGGGGGTCATTTTTATATTTTTATTATCTTTCCCTGATATGAAATATAATCATTTGCAATGAATCATAATTAGAAATACAATTACCTACATATAACTTAACATCATGTTGTTTGTAAAATTTTGCACTGTCGTTTAATGTCATGTGGAAAAGAATATTTGGTAATGTAGTTTAACATCATGTGGTTAGGATGTTTTTTCCATGTAGTTTAACATTGTATTATTAGGATGATCTGGCCTTGAAATTTAACATAAGGAAATATGGATGATTTGGCCATGTAGTTTAATGTCGTGCAATTAGGATGAATGTTGAACAATTAAAGAAATTATTTTTTAGGAACCTTGTATTGGTGTGGGTTTTGGTTAGTTGTCCATCCATTTAAATTAAGTCATATGCCCCATTGGAGTTTATCTTGTGTATGACCTATGGTCCTACCCACTTTGGCTATAATTTTTAAGGTTTCTTTCTAAGTATCGTTGGAGTAATGATGTGAAATACTATCTCTCCTTCTAGGAATGACTTAACTAGATCCATTTATTGAAGGATTATGAGATCAAGTTATAGTATACATCGAAATAATGGTGAGTTTGAAATATTTTCTCATCCAATCATTCTATATCCTGAAAGAATTTCTGAGACTGATCATTTATGGATAGTTTATTGCTGAAGACAATGCAGTGTAATGGTAATTGATATTCAATGGGTTGAACAACCTACATTCTATATACTATTGATCATGGGTATGTTTGTGTGGCGATGCAAGTCATGGTATAATAAGCTCACAGAGCATGGAGGAGCATATCTGACAATGGTTTCTTGTCCTACAACCATTTTTTTGAGTATATTGGGCAGGGTCTTCTTAAAGCACTTTATCATCCCATTCTTCAATACATGGGAGTGGTATGTACAACAATCTATTATTCCATACAATATATACCTCTTTTCTTACTCATTAGAATAGAAATTAGTTCCATTTCTTTAAGTATTGTATAAGGGACACAAATTCTAGTGATAATGTTGGATTTCTCAAATATGAAAACTCTTATTTCCACAACCTCATAATGGGGTAGAACCTGTGCCCATTAAGAAAATATAGAGGTTATTGTGAGATTAAACATGAACTATTTGGTGATATCAAGAGGATATGTTCCCTCAACATCAATTCTCTATATGAAAAATGACCAGGAGTACCTGGCTATGTGAAGTAACCTGGAGGGTTGTTGGATGAAATTTGCATAAAATGGATAGGGATGTAATTTTATAGTGAATATATTTAAAACTTGTGTTATAGTGGGGAAATAGTATTTAAGCCTCCAAATTTGATGAGAGGGTCCAGATTTTGGTTGATGGCCTTCACAAGATTTTTTCATGTACTTATTTTATGATATCAATGATCTCTTCCACATCGATGAACCTAAGAAGGATCCCATAAACACCTAAATGGATTGGTGTCATCTAGATCGTTGTATGACCAAATGGTTTGGTGATTAGACTAATCCTGTTGATTTCATCCATTTTTTCCTGAATGAATGGTAGGACGATCTGAAGATGAGAAATACTGATAAATTTTTTGTCACAGTCTAGATAGGACAAGGTTGTGGTTTAATTTACTAATTCATTAGCATGTTCATTTTCTGAGAAGGGGACATAATTCATTGTTGTCTCTGATAGTGATTTTTCAATCATCTCTTGAACATGGTTCGTCAAAAGTGTCAACTCCACTTTATTGATTACACAATAACCACCGACTTTCATGATGACCAATTCTAAATTGCATTTATCTTCTGGTGTCTAGAATGTACCTAGAATGATAGATCAGTCCTACGATAATGGTCTATTATTTTGATTCATTGTTTGTGATTCACTTTGAGAGTATGAAATAATTGGGTAGAATAGCCTTTTTAGGGGTTTATGAGTTTCACTCCTAGCCTGACCATTTTGAGTCTGGGTTCTTCCATTATTTTTTTTGATGAGATTCTAGTGGCACCTTCGATGACCATTTCATTCATTATATATTTTTATTAAATATATAACACGTTGTCATTAGGTATCTCAACAACTAATTTGGTTACAATGTTGAGGTATTATCTGCTAGGAAATCATTTAACGAATTTCCTTTGATAGCTTTCTATGGTATAAACCGTATGTTAGACTATCGCATGATGACTGCCAACCATGAAAGGCATCTAGTTATCATTAGATAGCTGAGAATATACTTGATCGTGTTTATAAGTGAGACCAAATTGACCTCATCTTGTTTCATGTAATTCCTCATCCTCTATACTACAAATATTAAAGCAAGGTAGCTATTCTAGATATTTGAATAATGATTCTCATCATCAATCATTGTTTTCCTGAGTTAGTAGAGACTATTCTCGATTCCAATATCATTTTTCATTGTATTAAAGGTGACTATGGATTTCTCCAAGTTGGTCACAGACAAAATGAGGAGTCTTACATTGACAGACATCATTAAAACTAATGGTCTTATGTGATATCTCTTGAGATTGTCAAATTCCTCTTTGACAATCATTAGTCCATTGATATTATACCCCTTTTTCATCAACCTAGTGAAGTGATAACATTTAAATTCAAGGTTGGATATGAAGTTCAAAATTTAGGATATGTTTCCTTGATTTCCACTCAAATCGTTGAGGATGCAAGTAGGAGACATGTAATTGATGGAATTTGTCTTCATAGGGTCTACTTTGATGCCACATTGGCATTTGATGAAGCCGTGGAATTTGAATGAGGTAATAATGAATGGACACATTAGGAGGTTAATTTTCTGTTTGCGGTGTCAATGATTATTGATGGTGGTTTCAGGATCTCCCATGTGATCTAAGAGCCATCGTGATTACTGACCATAAAATCAACATAGCATTCGATGAACATTCCTTAGAAGGGTTTGAAAATGATATCCATGGAACACTGATACGTGGCATTGACATTTTTCAAACTCAGAGGCATTAGATTATTGAAAAGCACTCCCTATATATCCTTTAAGAAAAGGGATTTTTGATCTTCGTGGGACTTTCATATTTTATAATAACCTAAATAAGTTTTTAGGAAATAAAGAGCCTCATATACGGTAATTTCAATGATCATTAATTCTGTGATCCGTACTTGGATTTTTATTGGGAAATGACCATTGAGGTCCTTAAAATAGACATATACATTGATATTCCTTATTTTATTATTTTTGGGGAAAATATTTTCCTACCATATGGGAAATTGTAACTCTTTAATGAAGTTATACCAAATTATATGGTTGTCTTCAGCCTCTATTTTGGAATTATGTATCACATGAGTCCTTATGGGTAGTATCTCTTAACCCCGATGGTCTTCTAGAAAACCCAAGTGGAGAGTGGCCACCTTAGCATCATTTGATAGAATTTATGTATAGTTTCAAGTGAAAATATCTTGATTATGCTTCTGTAATGAGATATATACCTATTTCTCATCAGAAATCATGGCCACACAAATTATAGTGGGTCACGGGTATTCTCAAATTCCCAAGTTAATTTCCTGGAGTTCATAAATGGTGTTAAAGACACCATACTAAAATTATTGTGGGGAATCCCCAAGTTATTGTTTTTACTCTTCTGCCTCCTCACTATTATTATCTTCATCTTCTAATGGGGAAGCAATCCATGAGATGAACATTCCATTATTCTCTCTAATGGTTTCATTTTTTGTGTCTGGGAGAGGAGGCTTCCTTTATTTCTTCAACAATTATTGGGGGACTCTATAAGGAAGTTACAATGAGGGTTAAATGAATTTCCTCTTGTTATATAATTTATGGGACACTTCCCCTTTACATAGTGGGCGAGGAAAAGATTTTTAGGATGTTTTGAAAATGGTTTGGGGACATTCATTTCCAAACCCCCACAATTATATTGGTATATAGTAAGGTTTTCAACATTATCAGACTTAGTATACAAGATTAAAATCTTGAGGACTACTAAATACATGTACAAATCTAGACTTGTGAACTCAATGTAATTGATGGCTAGTATGTATTCTTCCCCAAGATTCTTGAGGTCATTGGTGGGAACCATTTCCATCCCATTTGGGGCAACAATCCAATCAACACCATTGACTTGAAGATTCTTCCTCTTTGTCTCATAGAAACTAGAATCAATATATTGTGATTTAAAAATGTTTAATGGGGCCTTATCAATATTCATTGTCCTATTCTATCCATTAATTCCATATTTGAGGAACTGATGGTAAGATAAGGGGATCGTTTCCTATTGGTACAGCTAGGGATTTCCATGAAGGGAATTGTAGGACATATTTTTTCAGAAAACCATTAATTTAGGGAGAGATAAGAGGTCACTAAATTGTTTTTCAATATTTAGTTGGCATAAAGGATTCTGCATGCATTTTTCACAGCCCAACTGGGTATTGGTGTTGTGTGTGAGATCGACCTCATTGCAACCTTGTCGACGAAGTGTCCATAGTGGGAGGGTATTAAATCTAGAAAATTGTCAATGAAGACTTTACATATATAAAAATTGTTTACCCTATAAAAAACATATAAGGGTATGATGTTTCCTCCAATGATGTAGTCTTCATCTTGATCTACGAAGGAGATATTTCTGTGGAATTCTATATGATTTATCTCTATCTGGTATACTTCATAATCTTCTACATCTACATCAATCTCCTTGTGAATTATAAAATCATTGATGAGTTCTTCTATGAGATCTTCCGATAGATTTAGTGAATACACGATTGACTTCTTGGATAGTAGTGATGTTAACTATTTTATAATATCAGATTTCTAATCTAAAGGCTGTTGATTCCAAGATCATGGGTTTAATTTTACAGGTAATTTTTGATCTTGAGCATTTGATAATGAAAATTCATCCCTTTGGATCAGATTTGGAGGATCATCCATCCATTGGGGATTGGTCTAGTTTGGTCTTCTCACATGCTGAATGAAATTAGTCACATTTTATTCCTCTAATGGATATTTAATTAAGAATAATCCCTTGTGTCTTCTTTTGGGGGGAAATAGAATTTTTATATCCCTATTTGATATGTTGTAGGATCCTTCTCTAGGTTTTTTTAACATTAATATTTTGATCGGGGGTATGACCATAAGCTTGATTTCTATCATGACTGCACTTTCATAGATATCCCTGGATTTAGGAATGTCTTCAATCATCCCCCCAATTGGTAGTGGGGACTTTTGGTTTATAACCATTTTCATCATCAGAGTATTGATCCATCTTTTGGAAGAAATTTTAGAATCCAAAAATTAGATCCTCTTATAATGATGACATTACCCTATTATTGGCCTCTTGTTGTGTCATTTGGTAAGTTGGTTCCCACTGTTCCATTTGACGGGGTGGTGACCATATCATCAGATATGTTGGCATCAACTATACTAGTTTCAATGACATGTTTTTCCTTTTGGGACATTCACATTTTTTTCACTTGATTGTCTTGACCATTCTGATAGGATTGTTTTTTGGGTGGTTGAACTTTTGTGTATTGTGTTGCTGAGGATGTCAGCTTTGTTGCATCATGTGATATTGGATCCGTAGTTGAGAGCTTTAACTATGGTTTGTAGATAACACGGGAATAGTTGATTGTTTTCCGAGTCATCTAACTATTGAACATTTGATCCTTTTTGGTAACATCTTTTTTCCAATCCCCTCCATAATTTGGTATAGCTGGTGAAAAATATGACACTTGTGATGGTGGTGGTAACATCTTGAATTGTCTGGAATCTATCATCTTTTGCACATCGTGATGAGGATGGGGTGGCTGCTGATATCTAGGGGGCCCCACAGGATTCAATGCAGGCCTAGAAGTTGGAACCAGCACATGTTGTGGCTTAATTGTGATATAAACGGCTGTAACTATTCCCTGTATTTTTTATGGGGTGATATCATGAATTACTCTATCCTTTAAGTTATGGAGGATAAGTCTCAGATATCACTTATATATTTCACCTGAATAAGTGGTGTTCACAGCTCAAGATGGAGGATTTCAGTGAACATGACCAACATTTCATCATTGGGGAATAGGCGATTCAATGTGCAAGTCAGACCCTTCCATCGAGTAATGAATTATGAAACTATCTCATAATATTACTATATATCTATTCACGAGGTCACTGACTACTGTTTTTTTAATCATCGAGCTGAACTAGTATAGGAACTAGCATTGTAGATTGAACCATCCTATTATTGAGTTAATTGGAAAACCGGTGTACTATACAAAATCGTAACCTGATAAAGTTCATAGAATGAATATAAGATTAACAAAATCTTATTTCTCTAGGGTTCCCATATTGGGATAATAGTAATATTTGTAGTTCATTAGATGTTTCCCCAGGATACATGGGCCCTTGAAAAATGGGGATATGGTGTTCTTGAAATTTAGCAGTGGTAAAATTTTTCTTACCATGTCGGGGTATGGTTTCAATTCTAACTGTATCAAAGTGTTTCACACATCTATGTATTCTAATCAGGTATTCAATTGATCTATGTTATTCATAATCTATTGATCTGTTTCCTATTGAACTTAATAATGACGGGTTGCACCATCGGGCATGATTGGATGTGTCGGCGTTGTTGGAACATGACGAAGATACCTAGCCAATGGAATCCTTTATCGATTTTCTAGAATATATTCTAGTTGTCTTCTTAATGAGTGGAAATATTTGTATCCATATGGGATTGGTTCCAGGTAGATTGGAGGTCCCCTGAATACCATGAATGATCTGTTTGGGCTCGTGTCATCTGTCGTGATGATCCCTAGTTTTTGAGTCACCCCTGTTGGATGTGTCTATTGGCACTCTACATGAGGAAAATATCTAGTATGATGGACTTCTTGATGAATCTCAACATTTATTTTCCATATCTCTTTCATTTCTTCATCTTGTTGAGATAATTTCTACTCCAAAATGAGAGGAACGTTTTCATTAGGAAGTGGGTGTGTATTTCATGAAACTTTATTCTTATTCTTCCCCTTATTAAGTATTCATAAAGGAGGCAGTGATCGATTAGCTGAAGGAGAACCCAAATTTAAGGTGGCCCATTTGTTTCGGGTATGCACACCTGTATACCTAGCATGTAATTCCTTTTAAAGGTAACCATCTTCTCTTACATCTTCTTCATTTGGATGATCTTTGGTAAGGTCCTTGGGATTTACATACACAACATTCAACATTTCATACTGTATTGGGGGTGGGGTGGGTAATGAGTTACGAATGGTAGGAGGGAGTCTTGTGTCCCTTGTCGGATCTTCTCCAACCATTTCGGGATCCATTTCTAGTTTATTGGTAAAGAGTATCTCGATGTGATCCTTGTTGTGAAATTTTTGTACACCGCATCTATGGGGTACATTAGTCATGATATGGGATGGAACAAGTAACCTCTCTATTTGTTGTCCTCTTAAGGAGGGAAAAGACTTACTTCCCTTAGGTTGGTGGTTGAGGTAAAAATTCCCCTAGCCCTATCAGATAGGGTTGCTCCCATTATCATATTAATCTTTATTAGTCTATATTTAGAGGTCTTATGGGGGTACATTGTGTTAATAATTCCTCTAGACCTGCATTATGGGGTTTGTCTAGTATTATAGCAGTTGTAGGTTTTATCACTGCATTCTTGATTTCATATGATCTAATACGGGCATGAGCCGGGTACAGTACAGGATATGTATGTGAATTATTTGCATCTGAGGACATTATCACTTCTTATTTTTTGGACTCCCTTAAGTGAAAATACCTCTGAATGTTCTAATTAACAATTTTTAGCAGTTTTTTCATGGCTTACTCTCATCATGTTTGGCACTTTTGAGACATACACAAGGACATTTCTCATTGGGAGAGACACTTCTCATGAATAAGTACTTCATGTTACAGTTTTCCTTGGGTAATAAAATTACATGATTCTATTTCAAGTGGGTTATTATAGACTAGAATGGGGTTGAAGTTTAGATCTTCATGTTATCCCCACCCTCGATTGTGAAAACTATACGGCGTGACACTGATGAGGAAACCACATTTCACCAGTGCATAGAGGCAAGACAACTTAAGGTTTTTATTTTTTCTTTTCATATCACATATGGCCTATAGGAAGAAGGGATTATAGATCAATTTTATGATAAATAACCACATATTTAATAACATGGTTTACATACCAATCATAGTGTATAAATTTCATTTTCATTTAGAAGAGATTTGTCCAGACATTAAAGATAATGTTGTGCATACATTATTCTGAAAACTTTTTTCAATACTAAAATGAGAAGTGGTTGTGGAAAAGAACACAACTAGGATATCATCCCTAACTATATTTCACCTCACAAGTAACATATTATTTTTTATTCTACTAGGGCTTCCATTACATGTTGTTCCCATATTGGATGCTTTGTGATGATTTCATCATAAATAGCAGGGTTAGTATGGATATTATTGATGAATGAATAGGGTGGGAGTGGATTAAAGGATGAGCATGGTCACAGAACATCTTCTAGATGAGAAATTATTTCAATTTTCAATGATATTGTTTACAAAATATCAAACAATTTCCTTCAATGAACCTCAGAAGATGATGGATTTCTCGTATTTGGAATGGTGGGGAGATGACCTTCTTGCTAGTGTGAATTTAGGCTATGGGGAGGACCTTAATAAGTGAGGACATGGTGATGAGGAGTTACATAGTAGCTTATTGATCAATTGTAGGGAGATTTTTCACAACTGTTATCGTGGGGAGGACCTTCCGGGTGGACCATAGTAAGGGGATGACCTTATCGTGGTTTGTTTTCATTATAGGTAGAATTTCTATAGTATACATTTTAATGGGGACATTCAGGATGTAATGCAAAGAGGTTATGGCCTTATCATTACTTGATATCACTATAGGAGGGCCATTTTAGTGACTTCCATCTTGGTTTGGACTAACAAAATTGCTTAACATCTGACTATATGGAGGAAAATATCTATAGCATTTACCCTGGGGAGGACCCTCAGGGTGGAAGAACGAAAGGGGAGGACCTTCTTGTTGTTTGATATTTTGGTCAGGTGGAGGTCTACCCTAACACAAATTAGGAGATAGTATATCACGATTGATCATTTATGGCCCACGGAGTAAGACCCCATGGGTGCTCTGATGAGGGCCTTTAGAGCAGCTGGTAGCAGCAATGTAGAGAGGTTCTACAAAACTACTATATATGGTTTCAAAATTTTGGAATTAATTGAAAGGAAACTGACCCACTATTCATATATGTCTTATGGAATCAATAACTATAGCTTCTAACATAGATGAATCATTAACATGAATTTCTTTTCCCTTCTACCTCTAGCACCTTTCATTTTCCGGTGCTCTCTTATAGGTAACTGGGGCCAGCTCCTACTGTTAAAAACCTACATATATGGGACCCTATATGGATGGTTCCTAAGCTATAGATAATATATTCCAACCAGATTATTGTGTTCTCATAGGGAGATATGCATACTCTAGAGAAAACACCACACTGTACAAGTGTCCCGCAATTAAAAAGGGTGTTTTTTTTTGTGATATGGTTGTCCTTATATCACTGAATATTTCCATTAACCCTCTTATTTTGGAGCATGTATACATGTCTGCTCCAGATAAACCATCTAATTTTGTGGATGAATAACCCCACATGAGGAGATATTATCATGGGCCTGACTCCTCACATTTCCTATATACGTGAGGAATTATTTACAGGTCTGGAGGATATGGTCAAGAACCAATGATTGATCCTCCATCGGTAACATGATGTGATGAGACACATCTTTCACTGTAATAGGTACAAATGCCCATTTTTGTGTTAAAGAATGTTTTTTTACTTCTCTGGTACCCCATGTGTTTCCAGTGGGTACTAGCTGTTCTCTAATGTTAGGGCAGAAGAACGAGTCTTCCACAGACATGTAGCTAAGATAGGTTGTCTACTTTATCCAGTTTCTACTATGTTTTACTGGTGGGATTTATATTTGAAATAATTAATTTGTGACTGATTATTTTCCAAAGTATTTGACTCATGACCATGATGTCAATCCACATGAATTTGTCTCTAATTGAATACGCTACCCACCATAATTGACTTTTGATCTTGATATCTGTATGTATGAATTTTCATCATCATGTTGATTTTTGTCTTTTTTGACTAGTGGGATTAATATTCCATATAATTTCAATTTTAATGACCATAATTTTCATAACTATTTAGATACAAGACTTGGTATTTGTCAGTAATAATTTTCACCTTCTTTTAGCTGGTTTCCAATTAATTTGGGTGGACGGATTCTTGTGCATTGATAGAGACTTGCATCTTCCAAAAATTTGTTTCCATGATTAAATTTATATATTGGAATTAATTAGTATAAATAAACATTTTTTCATAATGTTCCACATTGTTTCTGTAGAGGGATACATAAGAGAGAGCAGTGATAGGTGTCTGTAAAATGGTTGTTGTGGTATTTCAATGGTGGGATTCCGAAGATGGAACACTTTTTAATGCTTACACATGGTATGTTGTTGTGCTTGTATAGTGAATATCCTCTCCATGAACTAGGGTAATGGCATTATCCCAATTTTGTGATCTCCTCCCTTGGTGGAAATCTCTAGGGGCCCATCTTCATTGTAATTCATTGGGTTCCCTTGACATGATAATATCTTCAAATTGAGAAAATTGGGACATTCAGCGCTAGAAGTGGAATTCATTTGTTGGGTTCCTAGAGTGGAGATCCACTACAATAGGAATGATTGTTTTGGTGACATCCTTATATACCTCCCTTAGGTAAGGGAGGAACATGTTATCATGCTTTGGGGACATGCTTCCAAAGTTATTGGAGGTGGCTAGTGGGGCCTCCTTTCACGGGGACACCACCCACGAATGATGATGCAGCTCGAGATCATTTACTGATTAGAGGTACAAAATTACAACCTCTATTGTGGGTATAGTTCCCTTTTGGAGTACTATTTGATTATTTATTTTGAATACCAGTGTTGAAGATGCTATGTTAGTGAGGGAGTCATGTTCTTCAATGGGGACTCACCATGTGCGTCAATCGTCATGATTGTTCTTGAGAACATAGAGGTTTCAATTGAATTAATGGTTTCTATAGAGACCCGCATTATATATAATAGGTATATACAACAATTTGTCTTTAAGGTAGAATTATATCATCTCATGAATAAATTTTTAATTTGCTGGCCCTCATCCTTCTTGAATCGAAATGAGAATGAGGTGGGGGACTAGCCACCAAGGTTAATGATAACCATTGTGTTCCTATATTTATTTTAGCCTGAGTTGTGTGTATGGGATAGAAGAAAATGGTTTTATGTATAACATCTAATTTCATTATATTATATTGTTTCACTTTGGTTTAATCATATTTTCAACCTAATCTACGTTGTGAACCTTTTTGGTGGGAGATATGGTCACATTAGGACTGGGATGTTTATCCTACTTCTGTCATTATGGAGTTGATATAGTTGAGTGGTCATAGAGGGTGATTGTTGGGGGTTTAGGGATTGTGAAATCACCCCACGTCAGGTATGATTTCCCTCTATGGTATCAAGAGAGATTAGTCACACAGAAAATAACAACCAAGGACCCTTTTATCAATGATTCATTAACCTACATTACAAAATCATGCGCTCGTGGTATTATTTCTCTAATGAAACTTAATGGATCCATTTTCAAGGAGATGGGAGGTAGGACTCATCACTCCCTTTTGGGGGGAAATAATTTCTATTCTGTGACTCTATTTTAGTTTTAATTAATGTTCATATGTTCATGAATAATTGGTTTATTCCCAAGCATATTTCTGCTGATTACCCCTTGGTCACAAGATCAATCAGAAATATGCATGGGTTTAGAATCATTGGTATGTATATGAGGTTCACTACTAATGAATAAATTTATGCGTATTCAAAGTTCTTCATCAATGTTATCATTTTATGGACACATTAATGATACTCAATTATTTACAGAGACAACGATTATATAATCAATATGTTGAGGTGCTCTGGAGCTTATCGTAATCTAGGGGGAAATATAATTTCAATACCATTATCTAACCCACAATATTGGCTTCCTAGATTTCCTCATAAGAGGAATCATATTTAAGTTATTTCGATGTCAATTTATTGGACACATCAACTTTTAAGGTTGTGTGACCCATCCATGAAATTTAACATATTATAGCCAGGACATCTAGGTAGAATATTCCAAATAAATATTTCATGAGGGAATTACGCTAAAGCATCAAAAGAGGTCCAAACGATATATGGTCTACTAGATAGTTATGATAGTACCAGGGATATGGCTTGGGAGATACTAGGTTAACTTAATGTATCAAATCTTCCCATTAGGGAGGATTCCTATGTATCCTAGTTAGTTAGGAATTAAATACCTCATAGTTCATTATGATCCGAGACTTACACCCTTGGGGATCCTGTTTGTGGGGGGTGGAATGATTGGGTCAGACATATGGAAGATTACCATTTGAGAGAAATATGTCGAGGCTTACTCTTGTAGAGGATTTCATATCATGTTAGATGGATTTTTATGGGGTCTGACTTATAAGTATAATGTCGGTTGGGATTGGGCATTAAAATATCATCATACGTATCCTAACTAGAGTAGGAATTAGAGTTCATGTTGTTAATTATATTTGGGGCTGACACCTTCTAGGAGAATACCAATGCTTTGGGGTTATATGGATTTCATGATCACAACCAAACTATAAGTCTAATTGATTCATGCTATGTGTGAGAATTCATAAGAGACATTGGATCTGAAGATTGCATGCCAGACAACATCTACTGATAGATATTACTACAACCCATGGGGAGAGGTAAATCAAGAAGCTCCCTATTAGCACCATGAATTAATTCATGGGATTTAAAATAATTTACTATATGTTTATTGAAATTAGAAATACCTCTAGAAAGATCATTTTCATTACCATCAAAAACATGTTCATCATCATAATGAATCAGATATCTTCTATGATTTGATAAGGAATTCCCAAGGGTTATATTTACCACTCTTATGAAAAACTAGAAACGTGATTTTATTACCATTATATTTCATTTATAGGTTATTTCTCATATCCTTATACCTTGACCTATTTTTTATTATTGCTTTTTAAGAACACATGGTCATAAAAAAACAACATTTCTAACTTATCATTATATCAAAAAAATTTCTTATAAAATTTTATTTCATGAAATGTTAATTACTTTTGGTATTTTTTATTTAATCCGAAGTAAAATTTATTAATATTATAGTCAATATGATAAATAAAATTTATTGTGAACCTTTCTTGTTATTTGAATTTTTCATCATATGTAACCACAAAATACATATTAGTATGCCTTAATTCCAAGAATTTATTTTTAACCCTAATACATATATCCTATAGAAAATATTTCTCAATGAAAATGTTTATAAATTTATCCCATTATAGGCAACAAATCCTTTAATATATATATCATTCTTAATCACATCCCACCATTAACCAACATCATCGCTAAAATGGTAAATGTAAATAGTTTCATTTTAATGATCTGAAAAATAAATTACATCAAATACACTATCTATAGATTTAATATTACCATTATCCCCAACTCGTCCAGAAGAAACACTTTACGTAGAAGAATTTTTTCTCATAAAATACTCTAATATCGACACATTTCTCAATAGTAGATCTAGTTTCTATCATTCATGGATACTACTTCAATTTATTCATTTCATCAACTAATACCTAATAGTAAAAAAATACTACATTCTATTTCCAGACATTTTAAATTACTGATTTTGAAGGATATATCTCTCTTACTATTTTCATACTACAATATACCTATTTCAATTATAAAAAACCATTCTGAAAAAACACAGTTAAGACGATGCATTATGGAAACAATTTAATGGAATATCATGATAATAATGAATAAAAATATCGCAGGGGTATTTAAATATATCATTATCACTTTATAAATTATCTAAACCTCCCTCTTATACCAAATATAAGGGACCATCCATAATCATTACACAATCCCATTTTTTCAATCAAGAATTCACATGAATTACTAAGAACCATTTTTGTTTACATTTTATAAAATTAGGTCTTAAATATTATATAACATAAAAATATGTAAAAAATTTTACACTTATAATTAGTATCTATATTTTCAATAATTTAATCGTTGTAAAACAAAACATTATTTATTTTATTTATAAATTTTCATGACTTTAATCTTGAGTTATTCTTTTCCCTTTCACACCCATAAACCCTATGATTTTTTTGGAAGATGGGATGGTCACAAAATTGTGATTAAAGGACATAAAAAGAATGAAAAATGAATTATTCCATGATTCCTTTTATAAATTTTCCATTTTAAAAAAAATGGGTTCAAAATATAATTTTTTTACACATGAAATCAACATCATTGTCGAATGGGTTTCATAAAACAATTGAAAATAATCTTATATGAAAAATTAAAATTAAAAAAAGTTTCTTTAAAGATTTGAAAAATATTAAAAACTTTTACCTGAATATATACTTATTAAAACTAATAATAAGAATGTACTCTCACATTCCAAAACAAATAAGCATTTTTCATACCTCTTGGAGATACATATATTTCTATAAATTCATATAGAATGAATATAAAAACATTTATATAATATAAGGAATTACATTCATATCACTCGAAAATATATAATAGCCATCATTGTTAAAAATTTAATAAAATTTATGATTCACAAGTACTAATCATCATAGAAATACCTTGAGTAACCAACAAAGATGCACTTGAAATTACCATTAATGTCTTATGTGGACTTAATATCTACTAATCCTCTATATAGAATTATTAAAAAAATTAATGAGAGTATTTTCACATACCAACATGTAATTTCATTATAATGTAACTACCTATCATCATTAAAATTTCTAATAACCATATAATTACCTTAACTCATAAAATACTTAAGTGTTCAAAATAATATTTTCACCCATAAGAAAATTTCTGTGGATATTTAAATATCATTTCAACTTTGAAACCATTTTTGAAAATAATAAGAGTATATTGAAGGATGGGTTTTCTTTTGATAAAAACATTATATACTATAATGGATTACAAATAACTTTTATGGATCTGTGAAAATTCATTATCTCTATATAAATTAGTATTAAACATTATTTTTTTCTTTTAACAATAAAGTTAAAGGTTTCAGAAAATTATATATATAAATTATATTTAAAAAGATTTAAAACAATGTAAAAAATAGAGGCATAAATTCCATTTATAATTTATTTATTTGTACATAAATGAATTAAGAAATAATATTTTCCAAAAATGGACCCGAAAAGAAATCATTATGAAGAAAACATTAAATGGGTATTTTAAAAAGAATTTCCCTAACATCCATTACAAAATGTTATGTGATTTATATATCTAAAAAAATAAAAAATATGATAATTATTTAATTATATAATGAAATATTTTGGGATTATTGTTTCATTAAATTTATATAATACCATGTTATATACAATTATATATTCTTCTAACATCAACAAAATAATTTTCATATTATTCAGTTTATATGTCCAGAATGAATATGGTTGGTTTACTATGGATAAATAGTTTATCATTTTATTAATCATGTCATGATAATAATTTTTTTAAATAAATAAAACTTTTAAAATTATTATTGAATGATGTTTATGAAAAATGAATTATGTTACAATCATGGAGACTGTTGGTCTTGTGTATGCTTGTGTAATGTTTTTGTTTTTGAATGATCATTATGAAAAGAAAGAATGTAATATTTTATTATTATAGATTGATAATAAATTTTTAAATGGTATATTATTTATCATAATTCATTTATAGATATCACTTATGTTATGTGGCGATGAAAATTGAATCACATCGCTTCATGTAGGTTTTTGTCCACACATACCCTTAAAAGTAATTATCATTTAGAGTGTATATAAATATACCAAAATAACTGATATATAATATTTAATGAATTATATATACATATTATTAGTATGAAATATATATAAATTAATTCTATCATTATTATCGTATGGGATAAGTGATGATGAAAAATAAATTACATCGATCTATGAGATGATAGACCACCGTACACATATACGATGGATTAATATCACATTGTATAGTTGTTGGAGATGGATATAGGTTATTCCATTAAAAAAATAAAATAAAAATATATTGAACTTACTGTTGATATTATATCTTTATTTTTGTATCATTTTTGAAGAAGGTGGAAGAATAAATAAAACAAAATTATTGTTTACAATTACACCTCTTATTTAGACACCCTTTTATGATTTACACAAAAAAACATGCATACAGTGGTTTTTGGATCAAAATAAGTCTTATAAGACATGGTGACATATGTAAAAAATGGTTTTGGGTAGGTATTGGTAGAATAAAACGTCCTTTTATGTTATTATAAATGGGGAGGGTTGGTGTCCTTTTATAAGGTTAGGGAGGAATAGTCTTAAAATTTGATAAAATATTAAATTAATATATATATATTTTAATTTAATATTTGTAAAAATTGATTTTATTTGAAGTAATGATGAGGATTAGTTAAAAATATATCATCCGGTAAAATTGATACAAATTTAAAAAAGGTTTTTATAATTATTTATTTTGTTTTAACCAACTTTAAACCTTTTTGGAAATAAATATAACAAAAATATTACACTTTAATGGATAATATAGTTTCCATAAGTGAAAAATTGGTTCATAAATTGACCATGGTTGATAATTTAAAACTATTCAAAATTGCTTGGATGATAAGGGTATTTTTAGGTATTTTTTAATAAATTATGAAATGTTATTTCTTATGAAATATCATTAATGTACATTTTGGAACTAAAAATTTAATTTAACATTAAAAAACAAAAAAAATAGAATTAGAATATAATCCATTAAAACCCTAAATAATTTATTTTTATCTAAAAAATTTACAATAAAATATAATTATTTAAAATTATAATACCTTTAACATTATAAATATAACGTCATACATTTTTTTATTAATTAAATAAATATTGTGCCAATGTTTCCAGTGCATTTAAAGTTATTATTTATTACCAAAAAATTATAAAAAAATTCCATGATAAATAAAATAATTTAGATATAAAGTAAATATAAATAAGAAACATTTAATTTATTTTTCCCCATTTTTACAAGTTTGTGATACTAATATAAACAGAATTCCATTACTAATTTTCATTAAGTAAAATAATTGTATGTTCGAAATCATTAATGATGATAAAAAAGGTAAAATATTAAAAAATTAGAGGATTATTTATGATATATAATCATTAAATAAAAAGGCAACAATTATCAACATTTTTCAAAAATTACCATGTTTTTTGAACTCTTAATTACTCGATTTACATTTAACCATTGTAATAGAAATTACTAAAGATATTATTAATAACACACAATATGAAGAGGGAACTATTTACAAAATCTATACCCCCTATATAAAATTATATAATAATTTATTTATTGTTAAAACTATGAATGGGAAGAATTTAATTTAAAATTAAACTAGAAAAACACGATAAAAATGATTATTCATAAAAATAACTTTATAGGTATATTATGATTTTATAAATATTTCAATTATAAAATTCATTTCAGAAAAGATTATTTGATTATTTTTAATCAGAATTATTTAATGAAATTGTAAATATAATGAAAAATATAGATTTCCTTTATAAAAATTTGTAAATAAAATGAAATTTTCAATAACTAATTGGGAGAACTTTGGGATGAACAACGCCATAAAATTTTCTTGTATAGATTTCAATAAAAAAATGGTTATTTATTTTATGAATCAATGATTATATCTTATTTGTATTAAAATGGTAATAGTCCAAGGATCTTCTATTGTGTTTTCATCAAAGACCCTAAAAAATGTTCTTCTCAAAATCGCAAGGGTTATGTATTTATCCATTCTAAATTTACAATGCATGTGTAACACCTGTAAATAAATTATTTTAATATTTTCTTTCTATAGATACAGTATGTCAATATACATATTTGTACTTATCATTTTTTTAAACCACAATTCTAATATTTTCTAAATTGAATTAGGTTAAATTAATTCCATTTATTAATTCGTTATATACATATTATCTTATTGTGATTTTTTTAAATGATGAACTTTTAGGGGGAAAATAAAAATATTATATTATTGTAAAATATAATTTCCTTTTACATAATAAATTTATAAAAAAATTTATTTTATCCTAAATTAATATAACTTTCCTTTAGATGGAAATAAAAAAATTAATTATATCGGAATAAATTTTAAACGTCATATAGGTATAAAAATATTTTCATTTTTAAAAAGTTAATTTTTTTCTGAAAACATGTATACATCATGATTTTTTGTATTAAAATAAAATTAATTTGTTCCACATATAGATAATTTCATTTATTATAATGGATTCAATATTTTTAGTAATCATATTAAGAATTATTTATCTTTAACATAATATTTGGACATAAAATAGTAAAATGAATAAACAATTTAACCATATTAAAAGGTTAAATCATTTTAACCTAGGATAAAAATAAATGATTAGTCTACTATATTTTATATTAATTAATATTGGCTTAAGACATTTAAACCCTTATCAACTCAATATAAATATTAAATTTATTACGGGAAACTATTATATTAATATTACCTTTATAATATTTTAAGTAATGAGAAATAGATAATTTAACTCTCTTGTTTTTAATTTATCTTTTATGTTCACATAGGGATTTAAATATGTCATGAAGAAACTATTAAATATTATTTTAATAATAATGAACATATTTTTAATATTTTAATTTATTTATAATTATAATTTAATCTTTTGTTACATTAAATGTGTATTCAATGACGACACAATATTAATTCAATTAATAGGAAAACAGAAAAAATTATATTAAAAACAAAAAAAATTATATAATTTAGAATAATTATTGTGTTAAAATAAATTTATTGATAAATATAATCTATTTTTGAAGAATTAATGGTTTATATTCAAATTCCATAACAATCTCGATGACACTAAATTCGAAGTAAATCAATTAGTTCAAAAATTTCATTAAAGATATTTCTTAATAAATAATAATTTATTTAATGACTGAAAATTTAAAAAATAATACTACTTTAAATTGAATGCAATACATTTAAAATATTTACTACTGTCTATTTATGTTCTAATTTTCCATTTATGGTAACATAATTGACCCTCATTTTGAAAAAAAAACATTGTTTTTGTAGTGATTACCAAAAGGGTTATTGGGTTTTAAAACACCAAGATAAGGGTTAGAAACATCAATTAATATTTTTTAATTATTATTTTACTAGGGTATTTTAACACATTCTAATCATATATTATAAATATAATAAAAATTTCAACTTCTCCATCAAAACTAATTTATATTAATTTTACACATTAAGTAATTCCCGGAATGAATGTCTCACCGCTTATAAAAGGATACCCCTATCATCATTACAATACTTTGTGGAATATATCACACCTAATAAATAACAAATTATCTAATAATCTTCGCTAATAATTATGTTCATGTAATTTTATTCTTTAAATACCATTCCACGGGTCCATTAGAATGGTACTAAAGGAATACAATTGTATAAGTTGTAATCAACATTACCTACTCATTACAATTTATTTATTTTTAAATTTTTTATAATATATTTTAAAAATAATAAAAAATAAATAAATAATAAGAATTTTAATTACATGTTAATTTAATTATGGGATAACCATTTTCCAAATCATTTCTATACAAATAAATGTGAAAACATTTCTCATTTGTATGCACAACTTACTACTTCCATGTAGCATTATAATTATTTATTAACCACCACAATACTTGTGTGTTAATAAAGATATATATAATTAATGTATGTAAATTTTATGATATAAATGTTATTAATTAGTTATAATGTATAACTTTAATTTTTATCCATCTACTTGATAAAAAATTATAATATCTCCTATTGTATGTGTGGACTCCCACCTCCACAAAGTGAACTAATTAATTTTTTATATACACATTTAAAGATTTATTATAAATATGTTTTTAATGAATAATTATTATATTTATATTGTGATTAAAATTATATAGATAATTTAACCATGAACATGATACAAGGACCAGAACTATAGAACTGATACGTAAGTGAACAATTAATTAGTTGACACTCAAAAATGATGATTTTAATGAAAAATTTGTAATAAATAGGTATTGAAATGTTATAAATGGATCATCAATAATTTAATAATTATTAATATTATTATATTATATCAATATAATAAATTCATATTTATTACGCATATGGATAATAGAACATCCAAAGAAATTCAGGCCTATCATGAGTGTTTATTACCCAGTCACATCATTATTCATGATTATTAGTGTTTAAGTTTTCACTTGGAAAATTATATGACATTGTTATATTAAATCCCATAAAACTTGTTATTATATAATTTTTCTAGTGTTTTAATCTATTAGGTATATCTTTATCATCATTAGAATAGAAAGAGAGAAAAATAACGTTTTAAATGAAAAATGAATCTGATTATTAATTTAGTTAGGAATCATTTGCCTCTATTTCAATAATTTTTATCAAATGTTTTAAGAATTATATAATATAATATATTTATTGACTTAATAAATTTTTACCATTATTTGAATTGCTATAAAATGTTTTAAAAGGCATATTTTTATTCTTTTATGAAAGTGGGTCTTTTTACCAATTGTTTTTAATGGAATCTTTGTTTTATATATACTACAAAAACACATTTTCAAACTACCATGACTACTATTTTCTATAAATAATCCATTATAATTTTTTAGTCTTATTTTAGAATAAAAATTTGTTTTCCAAGCATTGATTAAATTTTTTTACTTTTATATAAGTGATTGAAAAAATGAAAAGGTTATATTTGTTAAGAAATATTTGTGTTATCTTTATAAACTACATTTATCTATGATTACATCCTTTGAAAAATATTATGATTTATGGGGGTTATAATACGCTAATACCACCCACTATGTTGGTCTCATGGGATAAAAAACACAGTTTTCTATATATTAATAGGTTAAAATATTTAGATTTTATATACTAGTTTTTCAATATGGTTTTTTATTGATTTTGTATTGGATTTTTATTCACCGATTTTATAGGATGAAATCATTGGACATAATAATTAATGGGATGGGATTATTATAACCCTCATATGCATTGATAGTTCACCAAATAAAAACTAGTTTGGTTATTTGAAAAATGAATAACCTATTTATGTATGGTTTCTTGGAACAATGCCTTGGTGGTAATATTTTCATATAAGAAATTATGAACTCTAACATTAATAATCTAGTTGTTGGTATCCACATGATTATTTATATTATAGTTTTATCAATGGATTTAATTCCATTTTTATGTTATTAGTTTAATGGAATACATGCTTGTTTATTATCTCAACCAAATTATTAATGTTTTACATACTTTATGAAATTTTTTTTTCATAATTTCTCTTATTGATCATCTAATCTCACCCTTTATTAGGTTTTCCATTCCTCTGGACTACAATAACTGATCGGTGAATGAATTATATGAATTTTTTGTATAAATAATAATGGTCTTAGAAAAATATTATTTTATAATTCATGTTTTTAGATGTATTGTGAGAATATTATAAGTATCAATTATAAAAAAATAATAATAAACTATTTGAAACTATAAGATGTGATAGAATGTATTTTTTCCAGTATAGTAAAATTAATTACCAGATCCGGGATACATGAGATGGATTTTCATAGTTAGTAACAAGGAAATTTTACTAGAATCCCTTTGAACTATATTTCATAAGAAAATGTATTTAGTAACATAAAACTATAAGAAACTCAAAGTATATGTCTACTTTTATAATAATAACATAAAATATTTGTTATCGTATAGATTATGTTTTTCCCTACCAATGTATCTCTTCATAGACACTACATATTGACATGGTTTGACACCTCTATGTGATTTTATTGGGTTAATTCAAATTTTATTTATAAACAAATATGAATGAATTTAAAATGTTTATATTATTTGTTATTATTACCAATGATACTAATCCTATGATCATGAGAATAGTTATTCTTGATTTTTTAGTAATGTTATGTCTTTCACTAGTTCAAAAATTATATGTCATGATTTGTAATTTCATGATATATTGTAGTGTATTACGTTGTATTGAAATGGTTCCTTGTGGAAGGAATTGACGTTTTATCAATGTAGATAATCTATTTGATGATTTTCCTCCATCTCTAGATAATAATACCAGAGAAAGAGATGGAAATGAAAAAATTATAACTATATCGTGACATATGACACATGTGATGGGAAATATCCTTCAACATATTAGTAAAACAAATTATCTATTACCTGGTGCAATATTGCGGGACTAGTTCATGAATCATAATCCTCCACCATTCAAAGGAGTAGAGAATCTAATTGTATATGAGAATTAAATAGGGTACCTATAAAAGATATTTATTTCATTAAGAATTAATAAAATGGTGGTTGTTTTCATGGATGTTTATCATCATTATGGGGATGCATATCGGTGTTTTTCACTGAATGAAAACAATAAAATTTAGGAGGTAAAAAACAAGGATTTTATTATTTAAAGGTACTTTTCATAGAAAAATATTTTTCATGTATTCCATGAGTGAATAAATAATGACAATTCACATGTCTAAGATAGAAGAAGAAAAATATTTCTAAGTATAAATCCAATACTATGAGGTTAGAAATCCATGTTTACAAATAAATACATAATTTAAATATAATGACTGATTTTTTGTGTCAAATCCAATGATTAAATGGGTGATAGTCACCCAAAAATTCTTATCAAACTAGTATATAATATCATTTTATATCCAAATAGAAAAATAAATCATTAATTTATTTAAAATTTATGGAAATAACAATAATAAGAGGGTGGGTGTTCACTATTGAATAGGAAATATGAAAATGTAGAAGTACGGAATAGAGAAAATTTAAATTTTTAATATCTTTTAAAAAACCAGTGAATATTTTTGCTAAGAATGATAAATTTCTTTAAGTTTAGAGAGAAAGGCTCCCAGAATCATAATTTTACGGGAATGAAACAATCTCATTGTTTTAAATTCTTCATCTATAAGAATATGGGGAACTATGTGAATTAATTTATTAGGTGTCAAGGTAATTTTACATAGATTTTTCCATAGTATAGAATCCATGAAAATGAAATCATTATAGCTGGTGATGACGTTTGTAAATATATAGAAGCTTGTAAATTAATCACAAAATCAAATTTAACCATGGTATTATATGTTTCTA
Organism: Viscum album; assembly: GCA_963277665.1. NCBI lineage: Eukaryota > Viridiplantae > Streptophyta > Magnoliopsida > Santalales > Viscaceae > Viscum > Viscum album. The sequence continues at coordinate 1,020,581,066 of OY728119.1, read as the reverse complement.
AATTATATAACACATTTATATATTCCATATTTTCCTGGAAAATTAGATATTTTACTAACACCTTATAAAGTGAATTTTCAAATAAGGATCATAGTAGAAATTTTAATAAAAATATATATTTCAATCAATTTCCATTAAAAAGAATATTTAAAATATTTTCATAAATGATGATTATACCTATGGTTGGATTTGAAATAATCATTTGAATGGGGTATATTTCATATTAAAAGAAAACAATTTATTACTATGGAAATGAGGTTAAATATTTTATAAATTCCATAAAATATTCATATTTATAAGGTATAAAACAAAATCTTAATAATAAATTGATCCTCCTCTAGTGTATATCCTTATGAAAATTCTAAGAGTATAAGAACATAAAAAACCTACCAAAGGTAAAGGTAACTCATGAACAAAATAGACTATTTTGATTAATAAATATATTGATGTTTTTTCATGAAAAACTACTTGAACATACATGATTGTGTGATGTTGAGTTTTATATTAAACTCATCCCTGATATAGTAACTATATATAAGACTCCCTATAAGATTGAAACCATGCTGGTAGTGCAGTTTACAAAATTAATAAAGGAGTTTTTTGAAAATGGATTTATAAACTCAAGTGTTTCCCCATTGGGAGATCATATTATATTGTTCAAAAAGATTGATGGGACAATGTGGTTTTTCATTGAATACATAGAAATAAATTCCATTTACACTATTAAAATGTATCCTATACTAGATATAAACATCATATTTGGTAAAATTCAAGGAGATAATTATTTCTCATGGAATGTACCTCTTCCAATCTTTCATCAATTTCATGAAAATATGGAACATATTACAAAAAAAACATATAAGGTATGAATATGATTTTTTATTAATGAACATTATATTGACTAATGGACCATATATATTTATGTATATGGTGAATATAGTGTTTATTGAATATCTTGATAATTTTATAGTATTTATTTAAAATATTTTAGAAATCATTAAATGTTATAAAGAGCATAAGATTCATTTATGAATAATTATTTGAGACTATTAGAGAAAATGATTTTTTGGGAAATTTATTATGTTTGAATTATAGTAGAATGAATCTTCTTTTCAGGGCTATATTGTTACTATTTATAAAATATCATTTTTTTCATAAGATATAATAGAATTAAATGAGTTTCTATCCTAAAAAATATAACATAGGTATTTAGTTTCCTTGGATAAAGAGGTTAAAATTAGCGATTAGTTGAAAACAAATTTTAATTAGAAAGACCATTAACTAAGATGACAAGTTAATGTGTTATGTTAATATAGTTAGTGAAATATTAAGATGTATTTGAGGAAATATAAAGGATGTTCATCAATTCAACGATGTTGAGACTAACATTTATAGGTTACATATTTTTCATATATATCTACAGAAAAAGTAATGTAGATGTATGTGTCCTTATAATGATTTAAAAATATATTACCTACCCATCAAGAGAGTAGATAATAAAATAACAAAATTATCCAACTCAGGATATTTAATTTTCATTCGTGGTTTGTTTAATGATATGGAAAAATTGTCTTTATAAAAAATTCTATAAAATATAAACATATCATAAGAGTATAAAATAATTCTTTACAATTAAAGAGATCAAATTACAGAAATTATATGCATAGATATACTTGAGGATTATGATTTATTAATATAATAAATCCCTAGAAAGGATAATAAGTTTGTTGATGCATGGAGTAGGAATGATCACAGAGTTTAGTTTAAGATTACGATTGATAGTGATTCTATATTTAAAGACATAGAAATTTACTATGTTAGAATTATTTGGGTAGGGGAATGAAAAATCGTTTATAAAATATTTTCCAATTTTTTTTATTGAAAATGATAAAAATATATCGACCTATTATTGATAAATTGGATAATTATATATATTCATGAGTGATTGAGAATGTGGTAGAAATGATTTGGAAAAATATTATTATGAAATTTGGAAAGAGGACATATGTTTAATATATACCTGAGATGAAAATGGAATAATTCCATGATGCCAAAAGAGTCAATTATTGTATACACCCTTATTGAATCATGATGTAAAGGTATTTAAAAACATTTTTGTAGGATTTTGGTAGATTTATAATTATGTATCATGATATACACAGTAGCTTCCACAAGGACACCCATCACAGCCACCTGAGTCGACCTCACAGTATCACGTACCCCACAACCATCCCCACATTGTCCATACATCCCTTGAGAGTGAGAATCAAGCCCTCCTCTGCGACAAACAACCTCCAAATTCCCGAACTTTATACAACCATTTTGCTGGTTTGGTGATGGATTACTAGGTGTTGGACTGTGATGGGGTTGTGTCGGTGGGTGAAAAAGGTTCGGAGGGGAAAAGTGTTGTGGATCCACGTGGTTATATTGTACAGTTGTAAGGGCAGGAGGATGGTAATGAGGATGTTCTTGCCTTTGAATCCACTAGAAATTTACTGCATGATTTGCAGAATGGGAAGGTCTCTAACAGTGAGGATGATTTTTCAGTCAATGAAGTTGGAAGAATTTCACAGGAGGCTGTTGCTAGTGATATCTTTGGGATGAAGGGGACATATGTTGGTTGTGAGCTTGCAGGTCATTCAAAGTGTCTTGATATTTTCAATTCTATCATTCAATATCAGTAGGAATGTGGTGTGTAGGAGGGTTACTGTGTAGTACGCCTTCCTAGAGAATGGGGGGATTGTCTCGATAATGACAAGGAAATTGAAGGTGGCATGGTTCGTACTTCCTACAATGATGTTGTCTGGGGTGGGAAAAGCAAGGTGTCTGGAAATGCGGAAGTGATGACTGCTCCACCACGAAGAATGCCGAGGATGGATTATTTTTATCTGCAAAATCCAATTACTACCTGCTCCGCCATTGGGGGGCAAGGCTGGGCTGCACAGTCTTCTAAGGAGCTTCTATCTTTGGAGAAGTTAAACCATAGAAGGATGTACGCCAAGATCTTGCGACACTACGACAGTTCAGAATGGGAATCAGCTACTACAGAGGAAGAAATCAATCATGGGTATAGTGATGGGTTGGACTAAGATGATATGTACTTGTATTTTCATTCTGTTGTAGTTGCTTGTTTGAATTTTCTTTTCTTTAATTAATAGTTAGAGGCTGGCCTATGACTGAATTTCATGGTTATCAGGATACTTAATTTTACCATTGGTGAATTTTGGGAGACGATGTAGAAAATAATTTATGAAATTTATACCAATTTCAATATTGAAATGGGATTATATTAATATAGAAATTTTCACTACACTACAAAAGACACCAAAAATATATGATACTTTTTGGGTTATTGTCAACCATATTACTGCATCTAAAAATTTCCATGAGATATTGGAATTTTTAATGATTGATAATATTACAACGATCAATATTAATGATGTTCTAAGAATTCATAGTCCAAATATTTAAATTATTTCTGATCATAATCCTGGATTTTTATCATTATTTTTTTAAAGAATTACAACAGAAAATGATACAAAGATTTATTTGAGAACCAAATATAATCCTCATATATATGGTAATCATGATAGTAATACTAAAATATTAGGATACATGTTTTGGTCATGATCACATCACATCCAAGGTACGTGGGATCATTATTGTCCCTTTGAAGATCATCATTATAAAAATAGAATCCATTATAATATTAAAATGGAACAATATGACTAATTATACGGAATGATATCTCATAATAATACTTGTTTAAATTAATTTGGTGAAAGGAATATTGTAATACTATAACTTTTGGAGGAGAAAATGGTGAAGGTAAAAAAATTCAGACCAAAATTAGTGAAGCTAAACGTGGGAAAATTGGTTATGATGATAACTGAAAGAAAGATTTGAAATTTAAAGAGATAGATAATTTTTTATTTATATTTTCTACATGGAAGGGTTTGATATTATTTGATAAGAAATTAAAATAATTCTCTATGTATATTTAAACTTTTTTAATACTTAAAATAAATGGAGTTGTGGATAACCATTTTGAAATTCCACATATCCAATATAAATTCCTAGATTTTTCAGTATATATATATATTAAATAATTAAATACTAGGTAAAAATAATTTTCTCACATATGAAGAAATATGTTCTGAATGTGATCATTTATATTATAAATATCTTACAGAGATCATTGAAACTAGATAACTAGTGTTAAAATATTCGACAACTTGGTTGGTAAATGTACATCGGATGAATCATAATTTAGAAGACGTGACATGATAATAAGAAAACGTTATGATGTATAAACACAAAAATATATTGATGTAGTAACATTATGAAAATTTCTATGATGAAATTTTTGCAATAGGGTAGAATGTTTCTCTCAAGATTAAAATATAGTAATTTGGTCTTTAAAAAATTTAATAACGAAATACAAATATTTATATCCAAAAATATGATTAAAATATATATTCTAAAATTTTATTAATTTTATTTTATAAAATTAATTTTTTTTGATGGGATCCTATCAAAATTTTCTTGGGTTGATATTTAAGGATTTTTGTAAAAGCATTGATTTTTCAGTGAAGAGTGAAAGACATTATTTTTTGTCAAAATATATTTTTTATTTTAAAAGACTAATAATTATATAAATTTAAAAATTAATAAATATATATATTAAATGATTATAATAATCTTATTAATTAAAATTATACTTGATTTTGATAGAAAATTACATTTTGGAGTTAAAAATGATTTTTATCAGAAAACTTTTTTTGTTTTGTTTTGTGGGATTATTATTAAATGAATTTATTTACATTAGAGATAATGAATTTGGTAAAATAGATTCCATTTTAATAATCAGTATAAAAAATATTATATAATTATGATATAATGTTATTATAATGAATCGTAAAAATAGAAAAACAATTTATCACAATTTTAAACAGAAAATCTAGTTAGTCTAGGTTAAAACAAATGGAAAAGGACATAATTTTTCATATTAATTTTTAATATATGAATTTATTTGGGCTATGTTGACGCTCCTTTTTCATCACATTTTCTAAAAGAATGTAAAGGTAAAGGAATTATCACGAATTGATTCATCCTTTGAAAAAAACATCAAAAATCGACAAAGGCATGAACAAGGCTTCAAAAGCACACGTGCCATGCAAGTTCCATCATAGTCGTGCAATCCCACTTGCGCGACGACTAAAGGTCGCACAAGTGACTTGCGTGCCAAAAAGGATAACCGCCCGGGTCTTCTTCAGCCTATAAATAGACCTGCTGGGGCCCCCATTCGAGGATGATTTTTTCGAGAAACTCAGATTTGAGCTCCCAGTTCCCTAGTCTCTTCTCAATGCTTCCAAAACACTTATAAGGTAATTTCATACCTAGAATGGAAGATCTAAATAGGGGGAAGAAGTCCTAAGTGTTGAAACTCATCAACACTTTCGCGCCTGAGTGGTCAGCCCTTAATGGAAATTTCCACACTTGCGCTCCACCTAACTCTTTCAATAGAACTTGCGCGCCATTCTTCTGGAAGTACCTCAGGATAATACTAAAGGCATTGATGAAGGATCTCCAAAATATTACCATACTGGTTTACAAACGCGCATGTACCATGTGTCGCACAGGTATACCTACGCGACAAGGACATACACGCCAACACAGTACCTACACGCCTGCCAAGACTTGCACGCCCCTACCTTTTTCGGGGCCCTTTTTACCTATTTCACCCTTTTTATTCCATTCCACCTCTCCTATTCAAGATTTAGTCTTCAAGACACTCTTCAAATCCATTTATGGCATGATTTATTGATTTGACTTTCTTATCTGAAAGTAATTCTGTGGAATATCACTCAATACCTAGTGGTTTACACATCTTTATGTCACTAAAGATTGAGATTTCATTCATTCAACCTCATCCTTTAAGATGAGAGAATCCATAACCTTGGACTCCTTTTCAGGAACAATCCCCAGTCATAATTCATTAATTTGGGCATCCTATTTAGGAGTAATCCCCAAGTCCTCTAATCTGGGCATCCTCATTAGGAGTAAGCCCTAGATCCCCTAACATGGGCCTCTTTTTCAGGAGTAAGCCCTAGTCATAATTCCCCAAATTATGGGCATCCTCCTCAGGAGTAAACCCCAGACCGTAATTCCTTTAACCTGGGCCTCTTTTTCAGGAGTAAGCCCCAGTCCAAGTCCTCATTAATTTGGGAATTTTTTTAGGAGTAAGTCCCAAGTCCGCTAATCTGGGAATCCTCCTTAAGAGTAAGCCCCAGTCTTAAAGACTCAAATATGGGCTTCCTTCTCAGGATTAAGCCCCATGCATAATTCCCATAATTCTTGCCTCCTTTTCAGGAGTAATCCCCAATCTTAAATATGGGCATCCTCCTCAGAAGTAATCCCCAGTCCAAGTTCTCATTAATTTGGGCATCATATTTAGGAGTAAGTCCCAAGTCCCCTAATCTGGGCATCCTCCTAATGAATTAGCCCCAGTCATAATTTCTCTTAACGAGTCATAATTTACCTTTCATTTGGGATTCCTTCTCAGGAGTAAAACACAATCATAATTCCTCTCCTAATTTGGGCCTCCTTTTCAGGAGTAAACCCCAAGTTATAGTATTAAAAAATCCATAAAGCGCATATACCTTTATGGACCCGGTTCATGGATTTCTTCCCTGAAGTGAATCTTAATCTTCATTTGTCTGGGAAGTCATAAACACATAAGCCCCACATCATTGCATCTTTCATGGCACAATTGTCTGGTTTCACCAATACCTCTTGTTTCTCACACCAAGCATGACTCAGGTGAGCTTAGAGTGTAGAAGTAATAATGAATTCTTTTTTTGAGCCATCAATCTTGCATAAGAATCATACTCCCTTACTCGAACTATGTGGGTTCTCATTCCATTTCTAAACAAAGGAAACGTAGGTAGCCCATATGCGGGTTCGATCCCAACTCTGAAATAATCCATGTCCTTCTGAAAGACAATAAACATCAAGTGCCCCACTGAGTGGATTTAAAACCAGCATGGTCCTCATAATTACCAAGAGACTTATATATAATTGTGTCAAAGGATAAAATTGACCAAGAATCTCTAATAAATACAGATGATTCTCTATCAATGAAGAACCTCGAATACATAAAAAATATTCTCTGAATTTCTTACACATCAATCATTAATTGTCAGACTAAAGGGATGATCATTTTATTCTTGATAATGTAATAAGGATTCATGAACATAACTTAAATCTATAAAGAGATTCCCTGAGTTGAACATAATTACCCTAAAAAATGTGTGATGAGTCCGACCCCCCATCCTCTCGACCAATGAAAATTCTTAAGCCTCATCAGTTCAAAAACTAATGAGCGCATACCTTTGTAATGTTGGTACAAATGGATGTGGAATCATTGGATGTTTCCGGTTCTATGAATAAACCCATTAGAAACCGATTGGAATTATTAAACCTTTAATCAAGGATGTCATCCCCAAATTCCGAGGGAAACAAAAAATGGTGAACCCGACGTGAATCCTAACCAAGTTAAAATGATGTTTTACCTATTTGTTAGGCCCCTATTTAAAACTCAAAGGGCCAACAAAAACAATCATTGACATATGTTCTCATACAAAAGATGTAGTGGCTGATTTTGTCTTGATTACATATGTTATATCAAACAGGCACTCTTTTTCAAGATCTTCTTGCATTTCCAGAATGGCTGCTCTTAAGTTCACACCTGTGAATACTACTGCTGAAAATGACACTGCTGCTACTCCTACTGGATCGTCATCCTCTCTAAGGATGACATCACCTACTCAGTGTCTTCAACGCTGGGTATCAAATGCGCTGGTTAAAGAGTACCGTCAACACGGTACCATCCCATCTCTGGAGGCTTCCCGACAAGCCCTCCAAGTGAACAACTTACACTGGTCATCCGAACAATGATTACCAGTGATCAAGAAGCAGGTGGTGCTAACCACCGTCTCCAAACGTTTTGGGTCGTTATCCCCGGAACACAATCATCCCTCACTCCCATATTCTGGGGAGGTGAATCAGCAGGTCCCTCAGGGCCTTAATTCAATGAAGCAGGAGTCCTTCCTGAGGGCTCCTATCAACAATAGCTGCCAGTCTCGTGCAGTAGTGCGCCCTCAACATGATGAGGGTACCAACACCAGGCGTTCGGCTTAGGTTCCTCGAACCCAAGAAGGAAAGACGAACCGCTAGTGGTGGAATCCGGTCAATAGTGAGTAGATTCTCATATTTACCATCTCCAGAGAAGTCCACCAACCTAACTTGGTGGTAAGCAATGAGCGGGCACATACACATGCCCGTTTTAATTCCACTTTCAAGAGACTCGTCTGGCAGCATCACACCAATCCCTCCGGGCAATTCCAGCAGAGTACTATAGGAAGGAACATGCACTTATTTTTACATCATCAGCTAGTCAGCTGGTTTGTCTGACTACATATGATGGTGCTCGTCAACCACGTTCGGCGAAGTGCAATCAGCATGCACATACAACTACTAGTATTAATCAAGGCTACCAATAGTCTCGATTGGTAGCACATGGAGAAGTCAGTCGGAAATCTCTGATGACAAACAGGCGGCAGACTCAACTCTCTGCCCCCACATTTGAGTAATGTCAGGATTTACTGACATGAAAAGGAGGACAATAGAACGAACATACACCTACTCCAAGAACGGAATAGATGTATATCCTCGTTCCGGCAGCTGAAGTCACCAAGCATATTCTATCAATGGTGAAAGAGTAGAAGCAAATCCCTGCTCATATTCTGGATGCCTGCCAGGATATTATAACATCTTCAGCAGCATTTCAGGGAAGGACCTATAAATCTATCCCTTCCAGTGGAGTGACACATCAACAGTTCACTCCGAAACAGACACACACATTTGTTCCAGTACAAGAGGGTTGTGGGGCATACACCCCCATATCATATAGACAAACAAGCCAGGAACATACACATGATTTGAGTGGAGATCATCAGCCTATCCTGGCCATCTTTCTTGATTAGGCCCATACACCTGCTCAGAGCAGCCACTTTCATCAACAAGTGGTTTCCAAGGCTAGTAAGAAGGTGTCTAAGAAAAAGACCTTCCCATCATAGTCAGGAGATCAAAATCCAATCTATAATGAGGACTTTCTCGATGTTGGAGTTCTTGAAGCCCTCAAACAGTTATCTGTTGGAATTCAAGATTATACTCCTTCATTTCCCAATAGTGGGAACATTAATTCCGAAGGTCTTCAACAGACACTTCCTCATGAAGTCTTGCTTCATGACAGTTCAGTCGATCTTGAAGTTTCATCTTCAGATGGGAGCCACAAGAACCCTCTGTGTGGTCAGAAGACCAAGGATCAAGAGATCTCATCATTTGCTGTAACCCACCATGGTTGTCCTCCCCATGATGCTGAATTTAGCTGTAAATGTCCTCTCCATAGTAGTGATGCACATTGCCCGAAAAATTCTCCATTGGAAAATGTAGTTCTGAGAAAGCCCTCTTATCTTGAGGCACTTGCAAATTCCAAACTAGTCATGTCTGATGCTTCATCGCTAGCAGGTGAAATAATTTCTCAATCAAAAGATACCCCAAGGTGTAGGTCATTCTCCGAAACACCCCTATGTCATGTATCTTCTAGTTTAATCAGTTATCTCTCTACCAATATTGTTGAATCCGATGAAGTAACAAGGAAGCACCAGCTCTGGTCAAATCAGGTAGAAGAATATTCATTTAATGATAAAGGGGAAATGTTGAACATGAGAAAACAACTAGAAAAAGGTGAATTACCAGTCATTTTTGGCATCTGGTTGACTCTTAGTATGACATTCCAAAGATGTTGATGGAAGATGGAATCCATGATATTCGTCTAATCATATGGAAAACTCTTTGTCAGTTGAAGAAGAAAGCATTATATTATGATGAATATGAAAATCATCTTAAGATAATAACGTCATATTGATTTGGCATCTCTATCTGTCTCTCGATATCCAAAGGGTGAAAAGCAGTAGAGGGCCCTTCAATGTTCATGCCTTGGCGCACTAAGAAGATTGCGTCAGTTAATTGTCAATTCCACATCTGGTATTCATGTCATAGGATGGGGTGTTCATGGAGAACTACATTTTATTGTTCTCTCCAGTCTGCAAAGCCTGCCGAAAATGGTCTCATTCCATGTTATTTCCCATGGCTGGCCAAAGTCAATGGGCTTTGTTTGTAATCAAAATCTTGCCCAAGAACAGGCTTCAACTAATTCCTCTCAAAATCAAGAATACGAAGAACAAGTTGTTGAATTACTCCTTCATCAAGAAAACGAGAATATTGAACAAGCCTCTCATATGGAGTAAGCACATCATCAAGTGACAGAAGTGTTTAAAATCATCCAACAGTCTTTTGAACAATGTGATAAAAGTGGATACAGGTTAATGCATCAAACTAATTTCTGGACTAAGGTTTGCAAGATCAGGATAGATTTTAAGAAAGTCTCAGACATATCATGTCAAGAGCCACCCCATCTTGCCAGACTAGGGACTCTTTTAAACCAACACTCAGAATCAACAAATAGGATTCGAGGACTTGAGGGGGAACAGTAGGAACAGCCCCAGTCCACTGGACTGGGGACTTTTTTAAATCATCAATCCCCTCCTTATAGAACGTCGGTCTTTTATCGATTGTGGAAGAATCCTCAAGAGTAAAAAAGAGAAAAATTATCAGGAGATTCCCTCTAAATTAAGGTTCGTCAAGATGTTCATGAGGGATCAAATCAATAAAAGTCAATGTATCATCAAAGACATGGAAGAAGACAATATCACAGAAATGCTGATAGAATGGATGTGATGCGCTATACATCAATCAATTTCATCAATTCCATTGTTGTTGATCCACCAGATGAGGCTCACTCAGGGGACTCAGATGAAGAGGTTCCTGTTCAAGAAGATGTACGCACCGACACAAATGAAGAAGTTGTGTGTACACGAAATCAAAGGATTACTCAGAATCTAGGAAATCCTTCATGTAACCCACTTCCCGCTCTCCGAAAAGGATCCAACAAAGAGAGGAGAAAGAATCAGGTTACATATCCTTCCTCTAGAGAATGACAATCTCTCTCACTACAGCAATGCTTTTCATCACAAGAGGAAGAAATTAAGGAATTTAAGAGGTTGAATGCAGAACTACTTCCGGGTAGTCTTCTTCTTAAGTGTGCTGGAGTCATTCATCTAAGGGAATTTGTTGCAGCTACAAAGATGGATCAATAATATCATTCTATATCAGTAAACCCTCATAGGTCTAATCATACGGGTCAAGTGAAAAAACAGTTGGCAGTGTTACCCTCAGTCATAGCACCAACCACCACATATGTCCAAGCTCCGGTCATTGCACCTACCCAAGTCCAAGTTCAACCGTAAGTTTCTAAAAAGTTATTAACTACCATTGAGTCATTAACTGCTCGGTTAGAAACTATGGAAGGGAAACCTGCGCAGGTTAAACCAGAAAAGAAAGTTTACCCTAAATGGGTAGATTCAATATCTCCTCCATCCAGTTTTGGAAACCCTGTATTCCCTATTTTCAATGGATCAGGCGACCCAGAACACCATTTGATGCATTACATGTCTTGTTGTGATCCTATGATGGGAACTCTGGAGTAGCAAGAAGCAGTTAAACTCTGATGCTTCGTACAGACCTTGCAAGGACAAACCTTTGTCTAGTATACAAGCTCGCAATCCCAGTCAATTGCTGGATTGGAGGATCTTCCCCAAAAATTCCTTCTTCAATTCAGCTCAAATTTTCCAAAGACAACAGATATTGATCTTACGATCTATATGCAAAGAGAGAATGAAAGGGTCTCATATTTCATTCCTCACTGGAAGGTATTAACATATTCCCTAATCTTAGCACTCCCTTAAGAGAAATTGTTGCAAATATGTGTGGAAAATATGCATGGCGAATTACGCACACCATTGATCCCTGTGAAATACACCGGATGCTTTCGAAACCTTACTTCAATCGCTCAGCCGATTGAAAATTCCCTTATATAGGCTAAGGCTAAATCTCTTGTAATTCCATCAGCTCTAGGAAGGAGAATGGGTAAAGCAGAAACTACTACAGTTATGCTTAAACAAGAACATATACCTATTTCTACTTCAAAACTGTCATCTTCTCGAAGGGCTCCACCTCCTGAGCACAATCAAAAAAGGTCGCCTCATCTAGATGATCAAAGAGATCAAAGATGAAAACAATTTTAGGATCTAAAGAGAAAAACATACTCTATCCGAAATGAAAAAGTTCTTGGTTACTTCATTTCGGCACTGGAAAATAATCTGGTTCAATTGCCAAGGCCTAAGAGGTCAAACAAGGAAGGAGATGAATGTCGTCCCAATTATTTCCCAATTCATCAAATGTTGGGGCATCCCATCCAGGAGTGTTTGGTCTTCAAATACCTCTTGCAAAATATGGTTGACTCGGGACAAGTCAAACTGAAAGGTTCTTCAGATCATGTAGCATGTGTTACTGCTACAGTTACAAAGGAGGAAGGTGAATGGAAAGAAGTCAAAAGCAAAAACGCACAAAAGTATGATGATTGGATGTTCAGAAAGACAATCAACCGAACTCATGATATTTTGCAAACACAATTAAAGAAACCGATTGTGTCTTCTTCCATGAATGTTGTGGAAAAACCCACTTCATTAGAGAGAATGTCCTCAAAGAAACGACATGATTCAAAGAAAGAAAAAGAATCCGAAGATGATGAGTATATGTCAAAGCCTAAGTTATCTTTTACTCTGGAAGACTTCATGCCATCTACTTCAAAGACACGGGCACCGCCCCACCAAACGGAACAACCTAAATAAGCTAATCAGGCAGAGTCTTCATCAGACGAAGAGTTAATCTTCGGTTCTGTTAATATGATTCAATTAACAGATCTATATGTCAGTCACAGTTTTGATTTCGATGAGACTGAATTCCCTGTATCAAACAGAGGAATCAGAGGAAATTCCAGAGGCTCAGCATACAGGGGAAGATGTGGATATCTCAGAAGTCACTATACCAATTCTACCACTTCTACAACTATGTACGCAGCAGAAACTCGTGGTAGAGCCCATCAGCGTGCTCAGCAAGAACGAACAAGTTCTTCTACCAATAGCAAATTCAGTCCTGGCACAATTATTTGGGAAGACCGGTTGAAGGTTCCGTCTTCTTCCTCTAAGCATGTAAATGGATCTAATTTGTCTAATCTTCCAAAACCATGAATATTACCTACTCTTTTCCCAGTACATGATGCACCAAATTCCAAACCATTGAATTCCAAGGCACCTATTAAACCTCATGTTCTTGTTGGGAAACGTAGACCTCTGGATCAAAAGTATGATGTATAGAAACACTTTTCCCATGTACCAGCCAGGTTATCAATTCTGGATGCTTTTAATTTGTCAAAGGATCTTCGGGAAGCACTCATCGAGGCTTTGTCAAGTCCTCATGAGTTTAAACTGAAATTGCTGCAGTTGAAATCTTTCACATAGAAAATAATCCTGCAGAATGCCATGCAATAATATCTTTTACTGATGATGATGAATATGATGTTGTACATGGGCATATTAGACCATTGTACTTATCTGGAAAGGTAAATGGCGTAGATGTCTGAAATGATTTCATTGACAATGGTTCAGGAGTCAACATCATCCCCATTCGTACACTATGTTGATTGGGCCTCATTGAATATGATTTATCTCCTTCTACCATGATGTTACAAGTATATAATAAAAATGAACAAGAACCATTGGGTGAATTTACACTCAGAACTCATTTTGGAGATCTTGTATCCAATTCGGATTTCATGGTTGTTGATTAAGACTCAGCTTTCAACATCTTGCTTGGAAGACCCTGACTACATCAACATGCAGTTATCCCTTCATCATACCATCAATGTCTCAAATATTGTTTCGATGGTCAAGCTGGGACATTTTATGGTGATAAGGACCCGTTCAAGACATGTGAGTCTCAATACATTGAGGTGGAATTCTATCACATGAAGGGAAGGGAGAAATCCACAACAAAGGAGATTACAAAAGTTAATGCTCCATATGGTTTGGAGAAGATTCTAGTAAATCCATTTACACAAGTGAGTACATATTATGTGTTTCCTATCATTTAAATTGACAAGATAGACCCAAATCAGAATAATCTTATGGAAATATCCATAATTTCAATTATGGAAATCGAGCCAGACAACATGGGAGAAAGTGGTAACCCACCAAGAAGTGATGAAAGCACAAATTGTGACATCTTCATTTCATCTGCTAAAATCCAACAAGTATATACATCACCAATTAGGCCAGAAGAAGTTATAGGAACATTGGAGATGAACAATGATGTCGATTCTCAATCTATCATCTCCTCTTAATTACCCAAAGAAGACCTTTCATCATCAATCGGGTCAGAAATGGAAGCTTCTTCTTCAAGATGTGAAAATTTTGAAGTCACTTCTGATCATGACGATTATGCTTTATCATACAATATGAAAGTAGAAACGGAAGAAATTACACATGAAGAATATGAAGAAGATCTCAGAGATGCTTCTCCAGCATTTGAAGAGGGTATCTCTACCACTGTGGATGAACTCAGAGAAATAAATCTGGGTATAAAAGAAGATCCATGCCCCAATTTAATCAGTGCAGACATGACCCTTGAAGAGAAAGAGATGTATATTTCTTTTCTAAAGAAAAATAGAGATATATTTTCTTGGAACTATACAAAAATGCCCGGTCTTGATCATGATGTTGCTACTCATTATTTGGGTTTACCAGAAGAACATCGAGGATTTAAGCAAGCCGCGAGAAGAACACACCCAACCTATGCTTCCAAAATTGAGGCTGAAGTGTTTATTCTTATCAATGATAACTTCATTAGAGGAGATAAATATCCCAAGTGGTTGGCTAATATTGTCCTTGTAAAGAAGATGAACAGACAAATTATAGTTGTCATCGATCTCAGAGATCTTAATCATCATTTTCCTAAGGATGATTTCCCAGTTCTGATTACGGAAATTTTAATTGATGCAACAACTGTCTCTGAAGAACTTTCCTTCATGGATGGATATTCCAAATATAATCAGATCTGAATGGCCACAGACGTTGACAAATCCACAGCCTTCAGAGCCCCTCAGGGTGTGTCTTTCTTCTGGGTAATGCCCTTTGGCTTAAAGAATACCGGTGCAACATATCAGCATGACATGCATCGTATCTTCAAACCCTTCTTAGGGAAGTTTGTTGAATTATATGTAGAAGATTTTGTGGTTAAATCCAGACAACGTTCTAATCACTTGGCTGATTTGGAAGTCATAATCCACAAGCTTTGACACATAATTTGAAGATGAACCCCTTAAAATGTGCTTTTGTCGTATCCACAGGAAAATTTCTCGGCTTTTTTGTACGCCATCATGGTATTGAAGTCGATCCTGAGATGACCAAGTCAATCCTTGGTATGTCACCTCCTCAAAATTTGAAATAATTAAGAGGACTTCAAGGAAACATAGCCTATATTCGGTGTTTCATCACCAATTTGGCAGGCAAATGTTTACCCTTCACCAAATTGATGAAGAAGGGAGTCACTTACTAGTGGACTAAAGAATGTAAAGAAGAATTCGATATTCTCAAGAAATACATCTTGATTCCACCGGTACTCATGCCACCTGTGGAAGGAAGACCACTTATCCTCTAGGTGACAGCTCTAGAGTGACCATTGGGTGCCTTTCTTGCTCAAAAGAATGATGTTGGGAATGAAAACATCCTCTACTGTCTCAGTCGAACTATGGTTGAAGAAGAAACCTTGTATTCAAGTATTGATAAGTGCTTCCTGGCATTAATCTTTATAGTTCATAAGTTGAGACACTAACTTCAATATCACGAGGTTTAATTAGTATCTCGAAATAACCCGCTCAAATTCATCCTTAGTTGTCCAATGCTTACAGGTCATTTGGCAAGGTGGGCGTTTATTTTGCAGCAATTCTACATTCAGTATGTGTCTCAAAAGGTGATAAAGGGCCAAGCTCTGGCTGATTTTCTAGCTGAACACCCTTCAATGGAAGACACGTCTTCAGATATTGAATTCTCTAATAAGGAAGTCTTCTCTATTCAATAAATTACTTAGGCATGGGAAATGTATTTTGATGGTGCTTCCAGAAGTCCAACAGAGAGGAAAATGGACAATCCTAAATTCAACAAAGTTGGCTTAGGAATTGTGATCACTTTTCCAGAAAATGCAGTGTTACCTTATTCCTTCTTATTGTGGGAAGGTTATACCAATAATGAAGCAGAATTACAAGATCTCATCGCAGGCTTGGAATTAGCGCTTCAGGCACAAGTGAATCACTTAAAGGTGAAAGGTGATTCAGAGCTGGTAATCAAACAAGTCTATGGGGATTATGCCATCAAAAAAGAAGAACTAATCCCTTTGTAAGATTACGTCAGAGAGTTAATGGCAGAATTCCCTTTGGAACCGACATTTTCTTATGTCCCAAGATCACAAAATGCTCAAGCTGATGCACTGGCTAATATAGCCACATCTCTGGCAGATCCAAATCAGGATGAGACAACCATCAGTATTGCCCACCGTCATGCAATTTCACCTTATGTTCGAATCAGAACAGAGGAAATTAATGAAATTAGTCCCATTCCTGAACCGTTTGGTCAAACTGTAGTATGGATGTCACCTAGCAGGGAATACCTTCAAAATGGAACACTTCTACCTGATAGAGCTGAGAAAGAACAAATCCGGTGATGTGTGGTCAATTATACTCTTTATGATAGCCTAGATCACCTAGAGAAAATTATATACAAATGTGGTTTTTATGGAGTTCTTTTCAGATTCATTTATGGTGAAGAGACAATGGCTATAATGAAAGAAGTGCATGCAAGAGTCTGTGGTGCCCACCAGTCTGGACATAGACTGTCTGATCAATTTCAAAGGCTAGGATACTTTTGGCCTTCAATGATACAATATTGTTTTGATTTCACAATGAATTGTCATTCATGCCAAGTACATGACAACTTCATTCATCAACCTCCATAGTTGCTTCATACAGCTAAAAACTCAAGGCCATTTGCCACATGGGGAATGGATGATGTGGGACCTTACCCTTCGGCTACAGCCAAGAAGTTTAAGTAAATTCTTACTACTACTGACTTCATTTCCAAATGGGAAGAGGCAATACCTCTCATGGATGTCATTTATAACTGTGTTGTTAGCTTCATCAAGTCTAGCATCATTACCAGATTTGGTGTCCCTCATACCATATTGACGGACAATGGCACCAACTTCTGTTCATCCGAGGTGATGAAGTTGTATCAAGAATACAACATCAAATCCAACCATTCTTCTCGGTATCAGGCAGCGGCCAATGGAAAGATAGCAACATTCAACAAGACCCTTTCAAATATACTACAAATGATGGTTTATAAAGATATGATTTCATGGCCTGATAAACTCTTTCATGCATTATGGGCTTATCGGACTACCACCCGCACTGCAACTCAGTCAACTCCATATTCACTAGTATATGGAACAAAAGTCGTCTTACCAATTGAAGATCAATTTCCTTCTCTGAAGGTAGCCATTTTTGATCACTCATCTACAGATGAACAATCTCAAAAGCGATTTAATGAATTGGAATGGTTAGATGTGAAACTATTGTGCACATTGCACCACTTGGAAATCTATCAGAATCGAATAGCATGAGCTTTTAACAAAAAATTTCGTCTTTGTTTATTAACTCAGGGAGAATTGGTATTAGTTCTTAAAACTCCAATGATACCAGGGATGAAACCTCCGAATATTGAGCCCAAATGGGAAGGACCTTACTCAATACATAGGGTCTACTCCAATGGAGATTACTCATTAATCTTGATGGATGGAGAACTCATCACTACTCCAACCAATGCTAGATTCTTGCAAAAGTATTTTGTATAAACACAAAAGATATTACAATAGTCTGATATGACCATAAACTGCACCACCTTCTAGAAAGACGTTAAACTTCCTCATTAATGGTCCATACATATGACATTAAACTATTTGTACTTTCATCCCACACAACGTTAAACTGTGAAAAAGTTCCTTAAATGGTCCGGTATGACCTTAAACTGCACCACCATCCAGCAAGACGTTAAACTTCAACATCAATGGTCCATACATATGACCATAAACTATTTTTACTTTCGTACCACATGACGTTAAACTGTGAAATAGTTCCATAAGTGGTCCGGTATGACCTTAAACTGCACCATCGTCCAGAAAGACGTTAAACTTCATCAACAATGGTCCATTCATATGACATTAAACTATTCGCACATTCATCCAAAATGACGTCAAACTATGAAAAAGTACCTAATTTGTCCTCAGAGCATGACATTAAACTTCACAGTAACCCTTCCGTCCAGCATGATGTTAAACTGCACCATCCATGGTCCATGCATATGACCTTAAACTATTCGCACTTACATCCAAAATGATGTTAAATGGGGTACACATTTCTTCCATCATGACATTAAATTGTATTATCCAACATGACATTAAACTATATTTTCCACATCGTCCTAACTACATGATGCTAAACTATACATGAAAATCATTTAATACATCCAACATGTCATTAAACTGTACTTTTTCCCAACTACATGACATTAAACTGTGCAGCACCAATAGTCCTAACTGCAAGACCTTAAATATGAATAGTCCCTTAATATGTCCTATATGAAATTAAACTGTGCATCGTTAGGGATGTTTCTACCTCTTGTTTCTCACACCGAGTATGACTCACGTGATCTTAGAGTAAACTTCAACCATAATACACTATTTAGGCCGCTAACCATGTGCATGTTCCAACATCATTTTTTAAATCGTTGACCCCAAGAATGACTTGATCATTAATTCATTCTTTAATTGAACTACGCAGACTTTTACCCTTTCCTTCCAGGCTGGGTATGTAGGGAACCTCCCAAGGTTCAAGACCAAAACCAATCTCCTCACATCGGTTCACCTCCATCTCATACTATGTTGATTCATGAAACCGCACTTAGAATCAATATCATTACATTGGTTCACTTTCTTCCTTTTTATATGGAAATTAAACTATACAACACTTTTTTCCATTATTAAAATAAACTACAATATTCTCTGATACCCCCACCTAAGAGGGAACCATTATTTACATTGGTTTTTCAATCATGTTTCATTTCAAAGACTACGTGCATACATGGCAATGCCCAAACCTTTTATCTTAGGTTAAACCATCATTGTATTAATGTCCCCTTTCACCCTTGCGTGTACGAACCAAATTTGTATAGTGGGTATTTCTTGAACTACATGGGCTTGATTCCCATCCTTATGGGATACATAGGAATGTTCGAGTGTCCTTGGAATCCATCCCCACGTCTTTTTGGGCCTAACCCAAAATTCCACTTTCAGTCCCTTGGCTGAAAAGTCCCTATGAAAACACACACTGTGTATTTCTTACAATGGTCCAAGCTCTATGACCCTAAACTAAGATCTCTAATACTTTTGTCCCACGCGATGTAAAACTGTAGTTTAAGAACTATGTATGGCTTGATTCCCATTCCTATGGGATACGTAGAGAAGTCCAACATTTCAATTCAGGATGCAACCACAACATGATTATGGTTAGCATTGATCTGTGTATCGTTATATAGATTTGAAAATACACATCTTTATGTGTCATAATCCTAACCTTGAATATTTTCATATATTCATAGCCCTTTTCTTGACTTTTAGTCATAAAAATGTCATATTTCTGAGAGTTCTTTTACCTGACTATACAGTACATTCCCTTAGGCGGCCTTGCATAAACAGTCTCCATAATAGATTTGTCGGCCAAAAGATATTATTATCTGACTATACAGTCAATGCCTTTAGGTGGCCCTGTATAATTCAACCCCCTAGCGGGTTTTTCGGATACTGGTAACTTCATTCATAGAAAGAAAGCCTCTTTTGACCTTATTGTTCTTAAATGACAGTATGTAGGGATCCACAAAAATTTACATCCTTAACAAATTTGTCCCATATCCTTTTTCATGATCTGAAGGTATTCAAGTCTATGGTTTATATTCTCCTTCCCTACGTTTGAGTCAGACTTTTGTGGGAGTGATATCCATCCAGTTCTTCGATAATCATGTTTGGAATATCTTCTCCATATTCAAGTACCGCATTCCATACAACAAACTCTATTCTTTGGAAAATTTGAATCTCCATAAACTTTCACTGGCTTTTAGCAGTAGAAAGGTAAATTTCTGAGAGTTTTTTTTCCTGTCATTGAAGCACGTGCCCTTAGGAGGCCTTGCATAAACAGTCTACATAACGAACATTTTAGCCAAAAGATGATATTTATTTGACTATGCAGCCAATGCCCTTAGGTGGCCCTGCATAATTCAACACCTTACGGGTTTGTTAAATAATAGTAACTTAATTATTAGAAACTACTTCTTCTAATTTCTTTTTAGAACGTTTTCATATCATTCGTCATATTCAAATATTCTTAATCCATGGCTTACATTTTTTCCTTCATACTTGAGTATGGTAATATGTTTTTAGATAAATTGTCAAAGAATTGAGTCAATTATAATTCATTCGGTCAATGTTATTACAACCATAAACATTAGTCTCTTTATGTCCAAAGTGAATGACATTAAACTACCCACAAAAGGCAAGGGAAATATGAATAAAAGTCCAGTTCCAGATCACTAAACATACATTTTTTATGATTTAGGTAATATTGAGCTATTAAGAGTTTCAAAGTTTATAGGGTTATTTATATTAATCCTAGTAAAAATCAAACTATGCTTGAAAGGCCCATTGGCATTGGTAAAATTTAAATCAGGTAGAAGAAGAATACAAGCATAAAGGATTGAAGATAAAAGTACTCTTCATTGATGCACAAGAATTAGAGGGACATCCACAGATTGGAGACTCTTCTCTTTTTCCAGAGATTACAAAAATTGTCAACATAAGTCTTCACTTGATGTACAACATCCTGAGATTCATCAGCAGCTACTTGAAGCTCGTGCACTCAACCTGCTTCACTCTTCTCAGCATGATGGAGTGCCTTCTAGGAATCTGCATTGGCTTTCATACCATTTTTTTGAGCTCCCTACAAGGAATTATTGAGCTGATCAAGTTCCCCAGTAATAGCATCTAACTATTTCTGGAGCTACACCTGATGGACAACTTTTTATTTGATTTTATGCATCATCTCCTTCATCTTTGTGGCATAATCAGCCTCATATCGTGATAACGCAACTTCAAATTCTCCGATGTTAACCGACAGTTTCACCCCGATCAGATCTTTATGACAATTTTTCTCATGCTCCCTCCTGAAGATGACCTGTTTCACCGCAACATGGATCATTTCATATCCAAAACCGCAAAGTCCTAGCATGAAAAACTGGGATGACAATCGAGGGATATTCGATGATATCTCTTCTAACAGCACCTCAGATATGATTTTCCATATGTTGTTCCATGCCTTGCGTCATGAAAAGCTGAATTCTTTAAGAACCTCTGGGTCTGATTCAAAATCATCATCACAGGGGGGGCATGTAATCTGGGATTAATGAACTTAAGGAAGTTCCATGTTCTCCTCTTTCCCCCCCTGACCTGTACTTCTTCACTTTCAATTCCCATTGGGGAAAAGGCTGAGGCCTCACCTCGAGATCTAGCCACTGCAGTTGATGGCCCTACATGATTAATTAAATGCTTTGGATAGCTTCAAAGGTTAACAAAAGAATTTTTTGTCTTCCAAATTATGTACAATCACAAATATTGTTATCCCTTATCTGATGATGGATCAGCAAACTGATAAGACTCCTCCCCATATTTTCCAGTCTCAATAAGATCATCAAGATGGGTGTTAGGAGGGTTTAATAGGTTTAGCTCTACTTGAGCTACTGTTTCTGCAATAGTAGGGTTGACATCAATGTCCACACCCTCTTTAGGCATTGGAAGTTCAGTAGCTTCTATGGATGGAATTGCATATTATTTTCAGTTATGATTAGAAGTGTAAATTATAAGAAAATTTTCTGGTAAAAGGATAACACTCACGCCCAATCTCTTCTAAATCACATGACAACTTAGCATGATCATAAAATTATTCAAAATACATGCCATGATTCATCATTTCATCCAATTATGTTTCAAAATCATGGTTAGTCTTACCATTGGAAGTATTTGGAGTGTCTTCTTGACGACTTACGTCCTACAGCCCCTGACCCTAAACAACATCTTCGGATAAAATCACGTCATCAGTTGCAACAGCCGCTAGAAGCTCTAATACAGGAGTTGAACCTGAAGTATCACATAATGGTAGCCAGTTGGTATTTCATTCAAAATTTTTATGAAGCATTGTTGACTTACCAGAAATAGGATTGTCTCTTCTTGCAACAGCAGCAGGAGGGATACTTCGAATAGATGCTCGCTCTTCTCCAGGAGTAGCGAAGTCTGCTTGGATCTGTGATTGTTCTAGAGCACCTTATATGGTCCTTGAAGGAGGATCAGTCTTTTCCTCCAGGGGGAAATTGAATAAGCCCCTGCAATCCCCAGATATATGAGTAACCTTTTTATGGGTATAGACTCATGATTACCCGAAAGACTTATCGCTGCTAATGAAGCGTTTAGATGTGGACTTCCTCCTTTGTTGCCTTTGCTTCATTGGTTTTTTGGGATTATCAGCAGTCTCCCTTATTGGCACATGGATTGGTGAATGGAAGGCTATGTCCAACGCCTCATTCATGGTCTGTTAACCTGGATATATCTCTCCAAGTTCACAAGGAGAATCAGCGGTAGCCCCGATGGAATTACCACCAGGGCTATACTATGGCGAAGGAACCTCAGTTACTTTCTTTGCAAGCTACAAGATGGAGAAAATAATATCCTTAAGTATCAAAGAATCGACTGGAATCAAGTTGCATAGTGAATAAGGGAAAAAACATACATCTTCAAGAGAAATATAATCATGCCACTCCTCATCTCCAGAACCACCATCCCCCTCAGTGGTGCCACGATCAATCATTTCCTTCACCCGCCTGGTGAAAGGAACAGACTCATCAATAACATATATGAGCATTTCCAGCCCTCTAATGTAATCCCCCACTTCATTGGGTTTATCCTCATATTGGATATCTGTAGAAGCCAGAAGATTCCCTATTCCAGGAAGTTGTAGGCCCTCACATAAATCCAGCCAGGTGGTCTCAGTACCACAGTACAAACTCTGCCATAACTAGACATCCTCTAGTCATAGATATGAAGGCTGCGAGGAAGGTCCTACAATCATTGTCCTCAATTTATTCCAATCTCCTGCAACTGCAGATAGAGAATAAGAAAATAATACTTATTGATTTATAAAGTAGTAGTGATTAAATTACCACGATGAAGTAACACACCCAGAGTTGATGGAGTAGGTATCTTGATTCTGAAAAGAGGATTATATCGGGAATGAAACTGCTTTTCCACTGGTTGTGCCTCATCATCCCCATCGTGGGAATCTGGTGAATCAGTTCTAGATGATGAATCTGTCGAATCAGCTTCAGGTGGGGAAGTAACACCTTCATGAGGAAGGGTTTCTTTCTCTACAGTCCTCTTCCTTTTCCCCACCTAATAAACTGGGTGATTTAGCACCCCTTTGGGGTATGATGCTATCCAGTGTTCAGCATAATAAGTAGTCAAGTTATATGCCGCTTTTTCAACTGGTAGATCAAATACCACCCCATTTTCTCCTTTGACGTCAGCAACCATAGTTTCCGAGAAACCATAGATGTTGCTCTAACATAACATGTACTAGAGGAGATACAATAATCTGTTGTAGAAATTTGAATTGACGTTCACATATATATGGAGCATATGCCTCGCATATAATTTCTCTCTCAATCCTGGAAACTAGCACACCATCCGTGCAAGCAAGCATGTATGCCCTAAAATTCAAATGGGTTTCCCCATCATCAACAAACTGCCTAGTTGGCGGACTTCTATAAGGAAAGAAGATGAATTCCTTAAACATGCTCAGCCTCACATTCATGTCGTAGGAATTAATATCTAATGGAGCAACTCCAGAGAATTCTTACACTGATGGCCTTAAATAACTTCCAGGAATTTGTAATCCATTCTGTACATTGTATATCCTGATGTGAGTGGCAATCCATCCCCATAAAACATGGAATGGTCCCACTATTCTTAAAGGATATTTACCCATGTATACATGAAGTAAACTCTTGTGAATCTTTTCTAACATGGGGGTAGCCAACCCAACCATTTTTTCCTCAGCTAACTTTTCTGCAATGATGAAGGTCTCTGGCCTGACGACTCCCTTCGAATCCCTGACTGGAAAAAGATAAACGATGAGCCACATTAACAAGAAGCCCGCCAGACAAGTCTTCTTTCGGATCCTTTGATTCACCTCATATCCCCGTTTCTCAAACTCTCTTTCTTCTAGAGTTGGCCAGAATATGCCAGGAGCACCCCTCTTCTTAGGTTCTAGGTAGGTGGCAGGACGTTTGGGCATATTATCCTTGGGATTCTTTTTCTTGGATCCTTTCTCATTCGACTCATTCTCCTTTGGATCCATTTCTTTCTTCTCAATAAGAAATATATTCATCCACTCCTCCAGATTAATATCCTTTCTAGAATGATTTAACGAGGTCTCTGAACTCTTGAGCATGTGGAAGATCTTAAATAATTCCCGAGCTAAAGCAGGAGTCTTCTCTGAATCATTCCAAGTCACCTTGGGAGGAATGAATTAATCATACATATCGCCCAAAATTAGAGCCCCTTAGATCCTGTGGACATCCCACAGTCTGATACCTACTTCTACATGAGTCAGATGGAATGAATTAGTTTCTGGGATCTAGTGGATGAGTATTTATGGCTTGAAGTTATCATGTTTGTAAACATATGTTTCCCAACCCAAACAACTTCGTATATCTCCACCCCTTTCGGATCTTCGACAAAATCTGAACAAGTTTGTCACACCCAGTATGCCCACATCCATGATTGCTTCACATCTCCCCCAGGACAGAAGTCCCGACTATTCTTCCAGCCTTTGGATTGATCCATCTGAGCATTTCGGAAGATTGAAGGATGACAATGTGGTTGCAGCTCAGGCGTTTGATGTTTTAAATCTGGTGTACAAGGGCTATGATGCATCATGTAGGCCTTATCCGCTATTCCAGCATTTATAAATCCTCCTCTACATGACATATTTTCTGAATATAAGTTGGTGTAATTTTGAAACCATGAAAATGGAAGATGGTTCTCTCCTTCTAGAATGGTGACTTCTCACAGATGACCATATCCATACTACGGAAGATAAGAACTTTGGGGGAAGTCGTGATGATATTTCTTCATATAATTAGCCAAATCCGGAAGAGTGATATCTTTAACATTATAATAATCATGGCCAATGATGTTCATCATGTCATCAATCCGCTTGCTTGCCAGTTCATCAACTATTCTGGGTCTAAGAGCCATTGATTCAGCACAAAAGTTGAATAAATTTACTTTTAAGTAAGTTGATTTTTAATAAAATTTGTGAAGGAATTTTAGAAAAATTGAAAAGGTATTAAATCATGCATGTATGGATGTGTCTCTTATGTTTTGATTAGTCGTGAAAGTGTTAATGTGCCACACAAGTTTTTGGCATGCAAGTATCACCACACAAGTCCAATTACCTTGACAACATCACGAAAATGAAGAAAGATCGAAAAATGAGCGAACTTGCGTGGCAAAGGGGACCTGCGCGGCGAGAGATCGAGAATCTAGAATAAGATTCTATGTGTGGAAAATGACCGCGTATTTATAGGCCAGGCGGCCCATCTTCGCACCTACACCTAGTGCGATCCAGCCCTTTGCGACTCGAACCTGCGCGCCAAGTGTTGCGCACTAAAAGACTTGTGCGCCATCATTCCTTTGGTTTTCTTCTTTTCCTCGGATTCACATCCTCATTTCATTCAGATCCAACTCTGAGGGGGGACTTTTTTTGACACTCCTTTTTCATCACATTTTCTACAATAATGTAAAGGGAAATGACTTCTCCCAAATTGATTCATCCTTTGAAGAAAACCTAAAAAATCGACAATGGCATGAACAAGGCTTCAAAAGCACATGTTCCACGCATGTTCCATCACTGTCGCGCAAGTCAACTTGTGAGATGACTAATGGTCGTGCAAGGGACTTGGACGCCAAAAAGGATAACCACCCGGGTCTTCTTCAGCCTATAAATAGACCCTCTGGGTCCCCCATTCAAGGAGGATTTTTTCCAGAAACTCAGATTTGAGCTCCTGGTGCCCTAGTATCTTCTTCAAAGCTTCGGAAACACTTCTAAGGTAATTTCTTACATAGAACAGAATATCTATAGAGGGGGAATAAGGCTTAAGTGTTGAAATTTATCAAAACTTGCGTGCCTGAGTGGCCAGCCCTTAAGGGAAATGGCCACACTTGTGTGCCGCCTAACTCTTTCAATAGAACTTGCACGCCATTCTTCTAGGAGTACCATAGGATAAATCTAAAGGCATTGATGAAGGATCACCCATGTATTACCATGCTGGTTTACAAACGCGCAAGTACCATGTGTCGCGCAGGTATACCTACGCGACAAGGACTTGCACGCCCAAGCAGTACCTACGCGCCTGCCAAGACTTGCGCGCCCCTTCCTTTTTGGGAGCCCTTATTTTCTATTTCATCCCTTTTATGAAATTCCACCTCTCCTATTCATGATTTAGTATTCAAGACACTCTTCAAATCCATTTATGGAATGATTTCATGATTTTACTTCCTTGTCTGAAAAGAATTCTGTGGAATATCTCTCAAAACCTAGTTATTTACACATCTTTATGTCACTAAAGATTGAGATTTAATTCTTTAAACCTCATCCATTAAGATGATAGAATCCTTAACATGGGCCTCCTTTTCAGGAAAAATCCCCAGTCATAATTCATTAACTTGGGAATCCTTTTTAGGAGTAATCCCCGAGCCCTCTAATCTGGGCATCCTTCTTAGGAGTAAGCCCCAGATCCCCTAACATGGGCCTCCTTTTCAGGAGTAAACCCCAGTCATAATTCCCAAAATTATGGGCACCATCCTTAGTAGTAAGCCCCAAACCTTAATTCCTCTAACCTGGGCCTCTTTTTTAGGAGTAAGCCCCAGTCCAAGTTATCATTAATTTGGGAATCTTCTTTAGGAGTAAGTCCCAAGTCCCCTAATCCTGGAATCCTAATTAGGAGTAAGCCCCAGTCTTAAAGTCTCAAATATGGGCTTCCTTCTCAAAAGTAAGCCCCAACCATAATTCTCTTAACCTGGGCCTCCTTTTCAAGAGTAAGCCCCTGTCTCAAATATGGGAATCCTAATCAAGAGTATGCCCCAGTACAAGTCCTAAATAATTTGGGAATCTTCTTTAAGAGTAAGTCCCAAGTCCCCTAATCTGGGCATCCTCCTTAAGAATAAGCCCCGGTCTTAATTTCTCTTAACCAGTCATATTTTAACTTTGATCCGGGATTCCTTCTCAAGAGTAAAACCCAATCATAAGTCCTCTACTAATTTGGGCCACCTTTTCAGGAGTAATCCCCAAGTTAGAGTATTCAAATCTCCATAAATCACATATACCTTTATGGACCCTATTCCTGGATTTCGTCCCTAATGTGAATGTTAATCTTCATTTATCTGGGCAGTCATAAACACATCAGCCCACATCATTGAATCTTTCGTGGCATAATTGTCTGGTATCACTAATACCTATTGATTCTCACATCGATCATGACTCATGTGAGCTTAGAGTGTATAAGTAATCATGAATTCTTTCTTTGAGCCATCAATAATGCAAAATCATCATACTCCCTTACTCGAACTATGTGGGTTATGATTCCTTTTCTAAACAAAGGATACATAGGTAGCCCATCTGCAGGTTCGATCCCAACTCGGATATAATCCTTGTCCTTCTGAATGACAATAAACTTCAAGTGCCCCACTGAGTGGGTTTAAAACCAACATCTTCATCATAATGACCAAGAGACTTCTATATAAATTTGTCGAAGGATACCATTGACCAAGAATCTCTAATAAATATTGATGATTATCTATCGATGAAGAACCTCGAATATATATAAAAGATTCTCCGAATTTCTTACACATCAATCATTGATTTTCAGACTAAAGAAAAACTCATTTTATACATGGTAATGTAATAAGGATTCACGAACATAACTCAAATCTATAAAGAGAGTCCCGGAGTAGAAAATAATTCCCCTCAAAAAGGTGTGATGAGTCTGACCTCCCATCCTCTCGACCAATGAAAATTCCTAATCCTCATCAGTTCACAAACTAATGAGTGCCTACCTTTGGAAAGCAGGTCCAAATGGATGTGGAATCATTGGTTGTTTCCGGTTCTACGAATAAACTAGTTAGAAACCTATTGGAATGTTTGAACCTTCAATTAAGGATGTCATCCCCAAATTCCAAAGGAAACAGACTCATAAGACCTTATTATCATTATTTAGTATTTTATTGTATGCTATTCAATGAAAATTAAAAATATAATATTTTATGTAATGAAAAATACAGGATTCCTCTCTCTATTTTTTAGATTTCACTTATATGTTCACGCAAGGATAAAAATAAGTTGTGAAATAATTATAAATATTAATTTTTTAATAAAGAAATTATTTTCATGATGTAAACTTATTGAAAATTTTAAAGGATATATAAGTACCATAAATTTGTATTCAACTTTGAAAAATTATTTATTCATTTTATAGAAAAATATAATAATTTATTTTCAAAATAAAAATAATAATAAAAAATTGGGGGATTTATATTTTTTTTAAGGAAAATTATATATATATATATATATATATATTTATGTTTGAATGTATAATATTTTAATTAATAACACCTATTACTATCTTTTTTTAAAAATTAATGATGTATATTAAAAAATTACAATTATGATATTTAGTACAAAAAAATATAAAATGTTTTAAAATTGATAAGAATCCATTTATTATAGAAAATAATTTTATGTAATTTAAAATATCAACCATGTTCAATATATTTTTATATTTTTATTTAATAGTAACATTCTTGACTCCTAAAGGGTAGAAAACTTTTATTTCATGGTAATTGTTCAATGGGTAAATGAGTGGAGGGTTGCAAGTAAGATATACGGGTTAAAACATCACATAAACTTGTATAAATATTCTTTGGTGAGACTATATAAAATAATAAACATATAAAATAATAATTATATATATTTTTTACTTTTCATAAAAAATTAGTTTATATTAAATTATTACATTATGTAATACCATAAGTACTCTTCCCCTCAATTATAAAAGGACACCCCTCCCTTCAATTCTCAACACCACCATGAAAAAGAATTATCAACCAAAACCTAACAAAATATATTTTAAATATTCCACTATATTAATGAAATGTTATTTTTTTCTTAAATTAATATTAAAAGGGTCATTAAAAACGAATCTAAAGGATGTCAATTGAAGAATAGGTAGTCATATTTTCTTACTCTTTCAAATTGAATTCTTCTTATACATCCTCTGGAAATATTGTCACTATACTAAAATAATAAATATAATATCATAAAGATATTGATTTTTTATTATAATTATTAAAAAACCATTTTCCATTCCTTTTATATCTTATAAAAAGAAAAAACAATTCTCATGTGTACATATTACTTGACACCTTCACATGGCGGTGTAATTTCATTCATCACCACTTCACTTTGAGGGTTATAAAGATGAAACTAATGAATATATATGATATTTATGAAGTATTTATGATTATTTTTATATAATATCTCAATTATATACTTCCCCTTCTACTTTTTATAAAATTATGAAATCCCTCATTGATACACGTGGATTTCCACCTACACCAAGGGATTTGATTAATTTTACATGTCCTTCCTACTCAAACTATTATAAATATTTTAATAATTAATACATGTGATACTTTAATCGTTATTTAAATTTTGGAGATTATGGAAACATAACCAAGTTACAAAGACAAAAACTATCAAAATGAAAAATAGATGAAAAAGGAAATTGTAATCACTCATAAGTGACTATAATAAGAATTTATTTTTAACAAAAAGGTATTGAAACAATATAAGTGGATAATATTTGATTTTATCTGTATGTATATGTTTCTTTCATAAAATTATAATTAATTTAATTTTACTAAACATGCCTCTAAAATAACATATAATGCATTCCAAACATATGGCAATTATTAATTTCACAATATCATAATTATTTAGGGATGATTATGTTTTTTTATATTAGGGAAATTAATATATATAAATATATATATATATTAAAACACCTAAAATATATTCTTCTGTGGTTATTTATGGGATTTTCATGTTTTTTTTCTTTTTTTAATTTCTTTATAACTCAAAAAACATAATAAATGATTTAATGGAAAACAACTTTTATTTTGTGTAACATCTCACTTATTCTCATTGGCTTGAGGGTGGTGTATTGCAACATGACCTTAGCTGACGTCCCCAACACTCCAATGGCTGGAAATAAATGTTGAAGGTTTTCAGAACATTTGGGGGATGATTTATCATTTATTATTAAATCAACTAACCAACAATAAATTATAAAACATACCACTACACGATGAATGATAACCATTAAACGCAACTCACCATTTCATATATCAAAATCCAACTCTGATCAATTTCTACAAGGAAAGACTAGAAAATCAATGTAAATGCTATATAAAAAAATAATAAACTCCATAATGGCCAATACTCCTTGCTTCATAAGCTCAATTCTCCAATATCACCAAACAACCCATATATCATATGGTTGTGATAAATACATGTGATACTTTATCTTTGTTTATGCCCTAGAAGACAGAAACCTCAAAATCACTAAAGTCACACAGTAGGGATGCGTATAAAACATAGTATGCTTTACCCAATGAATTCACTACTCATTCCACTTAGATATAAAAGTCATTAATATTTATATAAAACAACTTATATAAAACTCTAAAAACCCAGATCTTTAAAACAACCTTATATATGATTTGTTCCATAAAATTTCATATAAAAAACTTTAAGGATCGAGTTGTCTAGTTTATTAGGAAATTAGGTAAATTACTTAATATCTTTGAACATAAAATAAAATGTCTTTATTGAAAACATATTTTACATGACCACAACACTCCTTTTACACTTATCATTGCATGGGATAACATTATGACTTACATATGAAAGGAGTGACTTATATTTCCCAATAAAGGAGTAAACATGGCATGACATAAATAATTAAATACATGTTAGGAAATAGGTATACTAACTGAGCATAATAGAAAAATTAACATAAAGGACTGAAATATCATGATTATAATAACAAGAAAATGTGGCAATGACATACAACACAATATTAGCATGAGCCAAGTCTCATTGAACAAATATTAGCATGATTAAACCCTCTTTACACTTTAATTAGAATGCATAAAACTTAATTTCACTAGAATTATCAAGATTAAATACTCATTGAATATGGTTTATCAGAATATTAAACATTAACCAATGAATTGGAGTGCTATTAGGGTGAACCCTTTATAAACTTTTCATTTCATGCATAAGTGTTCCACATATATCATATAACTTGGAATCAATCAACATCATATCTTATTACACAATTAATGAATGTGGAATACTTAATTGTATGTTTCATTAAATACATAAATGTTCATAAATATGAATACCCATGATAGATACATGGGTGTGGTATTCACTACATAGTGATTTTGTCATGTAAAATTGTAGTGCAATTTCGTGAGCAAAACAACATGACATAAATACTAAAAAAAATGGTTGATAAGATTGAAAGAGATATCTCATCATAAGTACATTAAATGTAAAGTAAGAATTTAATATATATAAATGATCCAATATGTGGAATTTTGAAATAGAATGTGTAAAATAATAATGAATCTTGATGAAGGTAGAGGAATGAAATAACTCTAATGTTGTTTTGGCATAGTAACAGGTGTAAATTGGAGGGAATAATGAGAGAGAAAGATGTATATAATCATTCAAACATAAATAGGGTAGTATGGGGGAGGTTTGAAATCTTCCTCTATATTTATAATTGGAAAAAATTGAATGACAACTACTAAAACATGGACAAAAACAAGAAAGGAAGAAATACCTTACTTCAACATGTGACTGAATGAGCTTTAGGAGGGGATTCATGAGAGCTTGTGATTCCTTGGGAGGTTTATAGAGAGAGGATTTCATATTAGGGTCGTTATCCAATGTTTTTTATTCAAGATATGTGGAATCATGAGTGGGATTATATAGGAAATTTTTGGGGAGTTCTTCAATATTTCACAAACATAACTTTTAGAATTTATAAAATTAAACATTCAAAAACACAAACAATCGCATGGTTTTTAAAAATGGTTTTTTCCATAGGGTAGTTGAAAAAATTATTTTATAATGCCAATGTATGATCTTATTAAAATATTTGGATTGCTTATGTTGAGGTTAATCACACTCTCAGGGAAATCATTTTAAAATGTTAAAATATTTTGTAATACTTTGATTGTCCACTAGGGAACTATAAAATTAATCAAAAAAAATATATAATCAAATTTTTATAAAGGTTAAAAAAATATTGTACGAATATCCCTTTTATATTATTTTATTGGTTCGCTATATTTTCATTATGATTTCATAAAACACATTAAATAATTAAACTGTATTTAATTTTTACACATAATTTCGATTATGTCAGAAAAATATGAAAAATGAATCATTAGATAATTTCAACATCCTAAATAAATAAATAATATTCATTTTTTATAAATTATTTTCAAAATATGTTATTTTTAAATTTTGAAATAATAATTGACATTTTTAAAAAATTCAGGGGTTTTGAAAAAACGTTCTTTCAAACAATAAGAAAAATTTCAATTATATTAATAAAAATCGTATGATAATTTAAATATAATAAAAACTAATTTAGTAATCATATTTCATTAAAATATTATTTAATTCAAAAATACATTAATTCATCTAAATAGATTACATTATTGATATCAAATATTAACTAAATATAATATTTTTTCATTATAAACCATTAAAAAAGTAACAATAATAAAATTAATTAGTATTCTTTATAAAAAAAATAATTCACAAAATAAAATTTCTCGTGTATTGTTACATAACCCCATATAACACATGAATAATACCTAACGATAAGGTGTTCAATGGTGATAGACTCTTGGGGCAGCTCCGAAAACATGAGTCATGTGGAAATATCTATTAACATCCACTTATCCCATAAGATACTCTTTTAAATCATAAATTACTAAATCTCAGATCGGTCCAGAGTGAACCCTAGGGATGCTACATTCTTTTTGAGCTCCAAAAAATGGGCTTCGTATGTACAAATTCTACTGCATGAGACCATAATTTCTTTTGTCTATGTAAATTGGATTTGTTAATGCCCTATATTTATACTAATTAATTGATCATTTTTAAATGGATATATTAGCAATGGTAAAAATTCATAATAATTTTTTAAAAAACCAAAACATAAATCCAATTATGTGGATATGTTTTATATAATCATTTTATATAATAATATATTTAATTTGATCAATATGACTTTCATTAATAAAATATCAGGTCGTTACAATCTTACCCCCTTATGAAATTTTACCCTCAAAATTTCCTTTTCCAATACAAAAACAGATGTGGGTTTCTCAGCCTCATCACTTCCTCTGGTTCCCATATTTCTTTTTCAAACATGGGGTTTCTTTACAACACTTTGATGTGGGGAATTGGATTATTTTGTAGAACTTTTCCATAAAATGTATTATCTTCCCTAGCTTCTCTTTATAGGAGTGGTCATTCTCTAATGGTACCATCTCTAGATTGAGTACATGTGATTGGTAAGGTTTGTACTTCTTTAATACTGATAAATGGAATACATCATGTACTTTAGACCAATTTAGTGGGAGTTCTAGTCAATATGACGCTGCTCCAATTCAATCAAGGATCTCAAAAGGGTTTATTTACCTTGGAATAATCTTTAACTTATAACCAAATATTAAAACTTTTTTCCACGGTGGTATGTGTAGGAATACCATGTCTCTAACATAAAACTCTTTGTCTCATAGATGGTTGTCAGCATAGCTCTTTTGACGACATATAAAAGCCTCAATGTTCTTATAGATGGTTTTGACTTTCTACACCATTACATTAACCATTGCTGGACCTTGGAGTTTTTACTCACCAACTTCATCACAACAAACCGGTTTTCTGCACCACTTACCATAAACAACATTAGAATGAGCCATTTGGACTCTTGAGTAGAAATTATTCTTGTAAGAGTACTAGACTAGAGAAATATAAACATCCCATAATCTATTAAATTTTATTGAGGATGTTCTCAACATGTTCTTAAGCGTATGGATGGTCCAATTTGATTTTCCATCATTTTGACGTTGATATGTCATACTGAAGATCAGATCATTAATTAGAGCATGTTGGATACTCTTCCAAAAGAGAGAGGTGAATCTTGGATCTCGATCAGATACAATCAATAGTGGTTCTCCATGAAGCCTTACAACTTCATGGGATGTCTTCAGAAGTTTGATGAAAAATTACATTGTGATGTTGTCACATTTCCATATTGGTATGGGTAATGGTTGTTTCATCTACTTATACTTATTCTCCTCACCCCTCAATTGATGACATAACAAGATCATTGATGTATACTCAACGATCTCCTTCTTCATGTTTTCCCAAAAATAATTCTCTTGGGGATCTCGATACATCTTTTGGTTTCCAGGGTGATTGGGGAAATTTAAACTATAGGAATCATCCAAAAGTTAATTCTTTACCTCAGAATTTGATAGAACACACAATATTGACACAAATATAACAATTCCTTATTCATTAACATTGAACTCCAAGGATTTCCCTTTTCAAATAGTTTCCACATTCTTCTGAATTTCCACATAATCCTTGTGTCCATTATTTAACCATTTCAAAGGAGATGATAGAGAAAACATTTGTGGAATGATTGATGATGTTCCCTTCTTTATGATTCCAATGTCCTTATTCATCAAAAATTAATTTATTGGATACTTTTAAATTCTCATCAATGGAAAAATTTTTGGGTCCTTTATAAGTAGAAAATTTTTCACCTGGCTTTCATTCCTACGGTGGTAATGGATTGACTAGATGTAGTCATTGATCTACTAAAACTATCTTCAGTGGCGCATGTTCAACACTTTCTGTGGGAATATATACTTGAGTCTTTTGAGATCATTATATATTTAAAGCTTCTCCCCAAAATTCGAATGTCACTAAATTTATGATGCAAAGATTACTGCAGCCATCCACATATAATCAGTTGGAATTTTTTTCTTAGGAACATTCAATT
Organism: Viscum album; assembly: GCA_963277665.1. Classification (NCBI taxonomy): domain Eukaryota; kingdom Viridiplantae; phylum Streptophyta; class Magnoliopsida; order Santalales; family Viscaceae; genus Viscum; species Viscum album. Next base: position 1,020,545,553 of record OY728119.1, on the reverse strand, counting down.
GCATTGAATCCTAGGCAATGACTTTGTCATTTTTCATCAACACACATCCCCGACCCTTTTTAAAGCGTCACTGAATACCTGAATCACTTCTCCACTGGTGGGTAGTTTGAGCACAGTCACATTGATAATCCTTCTTTTCAAATCCTTGATGTTGTATTCACATTTAGAACTCCAAAAAGCATGACTCCCTTCTGAGTTAGAATGGTAGTAGGGTTGGAAAATCGTGAAAAATTCCTAACAAATTGGTGATAATATCCGGCTAACCCAATGAAGTTATCAACATTTGTTACCGATGTTGGCCTAAACCTTCCCTCAATTAAATTTTTCAAGGATGAATTCATATATATCCCATTTCTTATGATGATATGACACAATAATGGGAATTACATAAAATAAAACTCACACATCCTATAAATTTCATAGAGTTACTCTTGTCACATGGTCTCTAGTACAATGCATAAATGATCATCATGCTCCTCCTCAATTTTAAATTATATTATAATATCATCTATAAAAACTCCCAAAAATTTGTTGAGGTAATCTCTATGGACTCTATTCAACTATTTTGTGATGAATTATGGTGAATTAGTGAGTCTGAAAGGTATTATTATGATTTCATAGTGCATGTACATTGTACGAATAGCAGTCTTGGAAATATACTCCTTCACCCTTACATGGTAATATCCAGAACATTAGTCCATCTCGAAGAATTATTTTTCTCTACATAGATGATCGAACAAGTCATAAATTCATGGAATAGAATAATTATTCTATATCATGATTTTAGGGGTCATGATAATCAATGAAAACGTGCATTGACCCTTCCTTATTCATGATGAAGAGGACTAGTGCACCCCATGTGGAAGCACTTGGGTTCATAAACCCTTTATCAAGATTCTCATCTAGTTTTTTTCTTTAGATCCTTAAGCTCCACTATAGCCATTATATATTGATTCATGGATATTTTCAATTCCTTAGTAGTGATATCAATCAAGAATTCAATATCTAAACTAGGAGGAAGACTATGAAATTTCTCAGGAAACAGTTCAGCAAATTCCCTTACAATATGAATGTCATCAATGATGGTTTCCTCCTTTGAATCCATCATCACTGAAAGAATCCAATCCTATTTGGGAAGTAATATCAATGCATGGGATGATGGTGCAAAATGATATTAAACATCCTCCTTACACTTGTACTTAATCGGGGGTTGATTTTCCAGATGGATAGTAATTTCCCTCTCATGACAATTTATGTCTTCTCTATATTGGGAAACTGAATCCAGGATAAGATTTGAAACAAATTACAACTGAGGCAGCATAAAAAGGATCTCTATATAAACAAATTTTGATAGGGTAGTATTTATAATAATTGATGAAATAATTTCTCCATTTCCATTCTAAACAACATCTCTACATCCATGATTTTTGGTGTTGTGGGGATTGTTCAACTAAACATTCAGGATATGAAATTTTTCCTATAACCATAATAAAAAATTACATTTTCTATTATCTAATGAATAACTAGTGTACCTATCATCAATTCATTTTTTAGGATTTCATCGGTGGTAGTGAAGGAAATAGGTCACTCTTGCTGCCTTGGAGGATGTTGGTTGCCTCCCAAAACCTTTGTCTTAGGACACTAGTTTGCAAAGTTACGTTGTTCCTTGTAGAAGATGTAATGAACAATGTTTCGAGGGTCAAACAGAGTGTTCCCTTCCTTTTTCACAACACTGAGTTTTTATTTTAATAGATTAATGGATAGGTTCTCTTCACTTCCACAACTAATTCATTTCCTCATCCTCATTTGGCAATTTTTAAGGGTTCTTATTTTTGCATCTTTGGAAAGTGGGTGCTAGAATTTCATAGATCCATTAGATTAATCCATCTGACCATCGTAAATAATTTCAACATTCATATTTCTATTCCCATGATAAACCCAAGTGCCTCCAATCTATTGTTCAATATTGAGGGAACATCAAACAATTTCTTTATAGCTATCAATGTCACATATCTCTATGGTATTTTGTAGGGTAGTTTTTAGCCACCAAAGAAGGATTAAACCTTTAATTTGGGGGAAACAAAAAGATAGAGGCCTATCGTATAAACCTTGTGATGTGTTCATTGTATTCTCTGATGGATTCACCATATTTGTTCATGAGATAATGGAAGTCCCTTTCCTTATTATGTCAGAGGGTGCGGGGAAAATATTTTTCGAAAAACATTTCCTGGATATCCTTATATTCCAACACATAGATCTTTTCATTAAGTTTCATATTTTTGATCAAGGTCCACCATTGATCAGCTTTACACTCCAAATGATACTCAGTTAGAAGAACCATCTCTTATTCCTAACAATAAAGGAAAGAGAGAATATTCTCAATGGATTTGATCTATTATTTAGCTACTGAGGGATCAGATGATCTGTTAAAAGTAGGAGGCCTTTATCTCATGAAGCTATTTATTGCGGCTTGTTCTTTCATGGGGGAGGGGGGATGGAATATTCTCTTGACCCATGTTTCTATTAAAAATTTGAGTTAACTAAGATAGAGTATCATGACAATGCTTCAATTCCTTCTCCCATCGGATTGAGAATCTCATTATAATAGTCATCTTATTGTTCGTCACATCGGTTGTTACCTTGAGTCCTCCTATTACAGACCATTGGATGAAATAAATGATGTTTTAGGGGTAAAAAATTTAGGGGAATCCTATTAAAGATATTGATAGCTTATAAATTACATTTATTTCCTTCACATCAGAATTTATTGGCTACAATCTATGTTATCCACAATCTACATCCCAAAAAATATTCTTAGGAGAATTTTTTTATTCCTTTGATAATGGTTCATACTATTCCAATGAATTTAGAAAAGCATATCCCCCACGAGTGTTGAACCATGAGTGCATCAAGGCTTGTTGTTGTGCACCAGTTACCATTCGAGACTAGCTCAAAGTGGTGTTCTCAGGTTTTACCCCTAGATACATCTGTGCCATAGCCACATCTACTTGTTCGTATCAAGATGGGAATGCATTTTGTTGATAAACCAAATACTCTATACTCTCTAAAATTTAGTGATGTTTTTATTATACTTAGTCTAATATATATGGATTTCACTAGGGTATTCAAATCCTAATCAAAAAAATAAATAAACCTATCCTCTGATACCAACAATTACAACACCACCCTCTAATACACACATAAACCTGATTTATTACACAAATATTCACTAATGAAAACTCATTGGATCGAGAGTTTTAGTGTCTTGGGAAATTAGGAACATTACTTAACAACATAGAACATTAAATGAAACATTCTTATTGAAAACATCTTTTAGATGACAATAATATTCGTTCGTACATAGAATTACATGGGATAACCGGAGGGAAAGGATATGAAATGGGCAAGATATAGAGCCTAGTATGTGAGTAAATAATAAATAACATGAATAATACAATATATTTTATGCAATAGTAAGATCAATGGAGTATAAGAGAAACATGAACATGAAGGCATGATATATAATGATTATCAAAACAAGTAAATGTGGAAATAACATACAACATGATATTTACAAGAGTCAAGGATCATTGTACATGGCTTAGTAGGAGTAAAACCTCATTTCACTTGAATTAATATGATTAAAACCATGCTGCACTTGAATTATCATGATTAAACTCTCATTAAACATGGCGTATCATGATACTAAATATTACCGAATGCTTTGGAGCACTATCAGGGTTCTCCCTTTATAAACATTTCATTTCATGCATAAGTGTACCACATGGATCATATAACATAAAATCATTAAGCATCATAAGTAATTCCATGAATAATTAATGTGGAATACATACAAGTAAGTACAATTCAATATGTATATATGTGACAACCCGGACCCGAATGCCACTTAATGGGTGACCCATGCCCGGTGGGCCACATAGCCTCAAGCACATCTTCTCAAATGATAGATGCTGTCGACTAGAAGTGTGGGACTAGGGTGTGTCTGTGGGAAGCCTGTTACATCATTAGCAGAGTGTAGCATGGTGGAAGAGATATAAATGAATAGTAAACAGAGGAAGAAATATAAATAAATAATAGAAGCCAGCTAATGAAATAGATAAAAAAGAATAAATATAACAGTGTCAATTGGAATAGTGATGATGTAATGTCATATCACTAGAAAATGGGAAATCTTGGATACAAGACAATAGTAATAAAATGATACCAAAGTTAGAAGAAAAAAAATTATATTACAAGAATCCCGAGATCCTACTCGGTTATCTAATATCAAGATCCATCCTATCAGTACAGAATCAAGTATTAGAAGACGCATTCTTCCCTTGGTCAATACATACAACCATGTAATCTTCTCCGGGTACCAAATAGAACCAAGAGAAGGTGTGAGATAAATCTCAGTAGGACACCAGAAATGGTGTCTATAACATCTGGCATGTGTAATGGAATATATTAGTGTGTAGGCATGCAAATTTAACACAAAGAAATCACTACAATATAACTAAATAACCAATTAGCTGCTTCATCCCTCAGCTGGTGTCAGTAAATGTGTCTAGTTTAGTAATTAATCAATTACTATTATCGTTAATAGGTCACATGAGGCATAGCTGACACGGAATGCTATCAAGTGAAAGATTTCCATGAAAAAACCAAGGTAAAGTAAACTGACAAGAAAGCTATCTATGTAGTATCTGAGTCCAGCTAAGGGATCAGAGTGTAATCCAAGGAATTTACAATAAGGAACATATAGGGTACAAGTTGATAAATATAGGTAAAATGTTTATAAGGATGATAGGTCCCTATGGGCTTTAACCATGGCACATACTAGTCAGTGCTGGATCCAGGAAGTATATCAGAGGTATCCTGTAAAAAGGAAATGGACCCAATGGTAGTATACCAGGAATCCAAGGAATATAGATGAACTGGAGTCTAGGTGGGTATTAACATATGAAAACCATATCCTTGAATCATAATGGGGTTCCCATGACCCAAGGTTTTCTCCTCTCAGAATCCAAGGTGACCATGAGTCAGTCCATTCCTATTTGATATTTTAATCATGTTATAATTCATTTGGTTCGTGTCTTTCCTTCTATTACTGTGGATATGTCATTTATAATTGAAACCATTTAGTTATTGGTCTAATCCTTGTCTTCTTATTAGTGTGGATAGGCCAAGTATTGTTCCAACCATTTAATCTAGCCTTAGTTATCCATTAAATCTTATTCAATTATTATGGTTCAATCAGCTACCATCTATCAACATGGAATGGGGTGGTACATGGATGTTACCTTTATTCAATCTCTTTTGATATGAAAAAGTTATATACTTAGTATACATTCCATTTTACATTTCATATTTTACATTTAATAAATATTTATAATCACTTTCCTTAGGCAGGTTAAGTAGTGATTATACAAGGTGCATGAAATTACACAATTATCATTAATAAAAATCAATTTATTATAAGGATTCACATTTTATTAAAGTTAAATAAAAGGAACACCTGAATGGTGGCTCAAATGTACTAAAACACTAAAACCCAATTATTGCATATCCTTGGACATTAGGCGGATTGAGTAGTGGGTGAAACCACTAAAAACTAATAACCTATTTTGAAAGAGCATAACCATACAATTCTAACGTGTATAATCACAAAATGTTAATTTAAGAAATGGTTTCCAATGAAATCGGTGGGCCCCACACAAACATTCCCAAAACAAAGAATTGTAGGGATCAGTTATAGACCTCCCACCTTTGGTTTGTATGAGCCTTCTCCTCTGGTATTGTCCCTTGATTTTACTCAGATTGGAGTAGATGTAAGAAAAGGTGAAATAAACTCACATGGAAATAACTAGGTTGAGAGTGAAAGTTAAGAAGAACGGATAAAGAGAACATGAGTGCATAGTGTTGAACATTAAACATGATGAAAAAAAGATCGATCAAATGCCAAATGAAGGATATCTCTTGATCCTTAGATTTAGACTTCATAATGACCCAAAAGGATGAAAACTATGAAAATACCACAGGTTCATGGATTAGGAAGAAGGAGAAAGATTAATAAATCATTAAGGTAATTTTGGACATTTTACATAGGTTTTTAGCATACACACGGTTTGTCGACATTGTTTGTCAAACCATGAAAAAATTGCGCGAGGTGGTTCTGCTTACATGGGAAAATGTGGTGTTCAAATGGTATGACTGCATAGTCGCATGCCAACTGTGTGAGGTTCCACTATATAAAAAAACAATCTACCCAATTAGGAAAACGGTGTGCTAACAGTGCACTAACCATCCAACATGGCATGTTTCCCCATAAAGAGGTGTTCGGAGCTCCAAAAAATATCTAGAATCCCTCATAACCTTTGCTATCTCATTATTAATTTTTATTAGGTCGAAAGTAATTATTTAGATATATAATTAATGGATTCATACCTGAGGGAAAAACTATGTTCTTATAGTCATACCCCCTAAAAATAACTCACCCCCAGAGTTCAACTTCCATGGGTAAGGAAACATTGTCTGAGAGAAACTCTGGCCACTAAGCACATACACCAACTTCCCTCGACAATTTCTGATCCTGTACATTGACATGCTACCAAAGCACCCTTATGAGAGGGATAGAATTGGATCGTAGATCCTTCATACATTAGTCATGTATTTGTGCTAGATAAGGTAGTGTGGTCATCTATCTCAACATCCTTGGTATCAAAGGTATGATACATGTCAATATGATATTTTAAAATCTGTGATACATGAAAGATTTCATGTATGGAACAATACCTCTATGGTAGTAGCAACCGATAATCTACCAACCCCGATCTATCTAGAATATCAAATGGCCTAATGTAACAAGGTGGAAACATTCCCTACATCTATAACCATCCATGCCCTAGCCTAGGCATTCCCGATGAAAAACAAGATCCTAAACATAAAACACAATATGTTGTCGAAGGTTATATGCATAGGATTTCTGTGTAGATTGAGCAGTATTCATTTGCATCCTTATTAGATAGACCTGGTTTAAAGACTCCTAAACAAGATGAGGACCTAGTAGGGCTGACTCGCCTACCACTATCATGCACAAGGGTGAACTACATAGCCTAACATATAAGAACTCAAATGTATCCATCTAAATTGATTGCTGGAAAATGTTATTATAGCTGAACTCAATGAGAGGGATATACTTATTCTAAGAACCACCAAAATCAGGGACACATGCTCAGACAATATACTCCAAAACATGTATTGTTCGTTCGGATTTTCCATCTGTAAGAAGGTGAAAAGATGTGCTTATAAGAACCTGAGTTCCGGTAGCTTTCTGCAAACCCAACAGGTGTCGTGAAGTAAAACAAGCATCCCAATCTAAAATGTAATTATGTATATTCCCATGTAATCATATGATCCCGTGGACATTTAGTATTCCCAATTCATCAACGGATAAATTCCCTTGAATACAAATGAAGTGGGATATTTTATTTAGTCTGTCAATGACTACCCAGATATCATCTCTACCACTCAGCGACCTAAGTAATCCGACTAAAAAATCAATTAAAACATCTTACCATTTCCATTACAGATCATGAAGTGGTTGTAATAAGCATGACGGTCTCTGGTACTCCACCTTCACCTGCTGAGAGGTGGAACACCGAGTGATGAATCCTATAATCTAATGTTTTATTCCAGTCCACCAAAACTGGCATCACATATCTCGATACATCTTCAAGATCCCTAGAATAACTACCCACTGGAATGTTTGGGTCTCTTACATCAAATCCTATCTCACATCTGTAGGAACTGAGATACCTCCACATAGATGCATGAAGTCATCGACATTCATAGACCAACCCAGAGGTGGGTTATCTCTTGATATTCTCTCACAGAGAACCAAACCATTAGAATATGAAAATTGACCACTCTTTAACTTCTCATGGAGGGAAGATGTAACTATTAAGGCTAGGAGGTAAGACTACTTGTAACTATCAGGGGACTCCGGATGATGTTCAGAAAAAAGGTCTATTAACATCCATTCATTACTGTCTTCCTGTACGACATGCGTTTGAGTTTGTCGACTTAGTGCATCTGCCTCAACATTTCTTTTTTCCAGGCATATAGGCAGGTTCAAAATCATATGTTTGTACATATTCGACCCATTTTCACTATCGGATGATCAAGTAATTCTTAGAAAATATATAATTGAGTATTTTTTGATCTGGATAAGCCATAATGCACAAACCCATTAGATAGTTCCTCTAGCAAAGAAAGGCAAGGACAACATCTGCTAGATATAGGTCATGCATCGAGTAATTTCTCTCCGGATCCATCAACTACTGATATTAGTATGCAATGAATATTTCTTCTTACATCAACATTTCATCAATGAAAATACTTGATGCATCATTGAAGATGATATATCCTTTACCAGGTTCAGGAAGAATCAGAATCGGTTCTAAGACAAGCCTCCCTTACGACTCCTGAAATTATTTCTCAAATTCTTCTGACCATTTGAACTTGATACGATTCTTTGTAAGACCAGTAAGAGGTGAATAAAGATGTGAAAAGTCTTGAATAAAATTCCAGTAATATCTTGTGATTTCTATGAAAATTTAGATATCAAGCCCGGTATTAGGATGTTCTTTGTAGACTACAACAATAACCTTTCAATGGTCAAAAAATACTCATGATTCTGAAATAATATGGCCCATAAGAGGACTTTATTGTTCCAAAATTCACACTTATAAAGCATGGCATAAATAATATTTTCTATCATTGTACATATAATGATCTTAAGATATTTTTCATTATCATTATGTGTGCACGAATACAACAAGATTTCATCCATAGAGATGTTGAAAAAAGAGCACAAATGGGGATGTAAAACACCGTTAATCAAAGACATGAAAATGGAAGGCATGTTTTTGAGATCAGACTACATAACAAGATACCCATATAGACTATAACTACTATAGAAAGTTATATGAGGTATGTATGATAGTCAGACTCTCACCTGATGAATCTCAGGTCGATAATAGGAAAACATTTTCTCTATAGAGATGGTAAAAGAAATCATCTATTCGAGGAAGTGGATACCAGTTCTTGACCATATGCTAGTTCAACATTATATAATCCATGCTTATATGGAGTGTTCCCTACAAATTCTTAGTAAAGAGAATGTGTGAAACCCAAGAGTTTGTATTATGTCATATAAATACTTTGTCCTCTAAGTCCTCTATCTTCTACATGAGATCCTAAATCTCAATAGGTGTCATCCTGTATGAAGTAATTGACAGTGGAGCTTCTCCTAGAGATAGATCAATTTTAAAACCTACCACTCTTTTAGGAGGCAATCCAGAAATGTTATCCAGAATGTCTTTCCTGAAACGATTAACTAATGGAGGGAAATTAGTTTTAATCAAACCCTAATCCTCTATGAACTGATTTTCAATATGGGTAGTCACTCCACATTGCCAATGATTCTTCTAGTCTCTCTCTCCTAGGCTAAAAATTCAAATCACCTTTGAAAAGATAACTGATGCCACATGGTGATGTAAAAGAAACCACGCAGCAATAACAATCTACAATGGTGTGATATTGGACTAACCAATCCATCCCAAGAATTACATTAAATCCCATCATCTCTAGAAAAATGTGATTCCACTGGAAAAGGTAACTGCCTACATCCAGGGGATAGTCCCTACACTCGAATATTACCTACATCCTTATTCCCATGGCATTATCAAGGGTCATTATAACATAGTGATAATGTATCTCTAGTCCGATAAATTCCACATTAGATACAGAAATAAACGATTTTGAAGCACCTGTATCAAATAAAGAAGAGACAAAACTAGATGCTACTAGAATAGTACATCGTACAGTAGATGGTCCCATATCCTGATCCTCAGGTATCAGTTGTAAGGCATGAAACAAACATGATCCAAATCCCTGTACAATATATTGAATGAAGTGATCAAGATTGCTCTGATGGCGCTGCTAGTGATCAAGGATCAGACTACCATGACCACAACCTCCTCCTCGGCCAGACCTACCGGTGCTACTCCAACTCCCTACCTAACACGGTGCAAAATAACATTCTACTCATGGTGGAGCTGATGTAGATCATTTTTCCTTTGCTTCTAGTGGAATGTTCTTATAAAAGCGCCAAATATGACTCATACGACCATAATCCCGACACTCCAAAGGATCTCTATCACACTGTGAATTCTTATGCCATGGGTTTCCACACTAATTCCACACTACAGAGCTATCAAACTGGTTACTCTAGCTGCCACTTCCCTAACAAAAAATCTCAAGGAAATGTTTCCTTCAACCAGAATAACTACCGTCATGTCGTGACACTGATCTTTTAAACTAGGTACTTTCTTTATCCCAAACTTATGATAAGTGATAAGGGCCTGATTAACTATTGCAGATAAGGTAGGAAGGTGAAATACATTCAACTGAGTTCAGATGGATTATTGGATCCCATCCTCAAAACATCTAGCATGTGAAATCTCTCCACCTGCTAGAAGTGGTGAAAAGCACTCTAAATCAGTGAAACGTGCTGAATATTCCATACCTAACATAGAACCAATCTCAAGATTCATGGACACTATGGATCTATCAGCTATCAATTAATGAGGAAAAAATCATTATACAAGGCACTCTGGTTATCAACCCATAACATTCCCCGATGACATCCGGTCGGGGTAACAAAATTCCACAAATGCATGGCCGAATCCTAAATCATGTTTTTAGAATTCTTGAGTCTGCACGTTGGAGGAATTTATAGATGCACAATGATTGATAGCATGGGCTCTATCCAAGACGTAGAAGCCTGAAAACTTCCTTCCCTTAAAAAAGTAGGAGGATGATTATTCCGGAACATGCCTGTTAGATCATTCATCATAGATGAAACCAATGGAGCACTAGTCATTGACTTCATCATATATAAGAAACTATCATTGACATGTGAATTAGTTCTTGGATTACGTATAGCAGGCGGTGCCTCAAGTGGATCTTTTTGATGTAAGACTCACAGCTCATGGACCACCATGTCTAGAGCATGGTCATCACCACACTCCTTGTGAATGACAAGAGGACTTCATTACAACCATGGTCTACAAATTCTAAGCACACACATTATAAATGAATAAAATCATACGAAATCATAACTTGCAGAAAATGAATGTACGAAAAACTCAATATCCCAAGAATACTAACCAAACTACCCGCTTAGAAAGTCAGACGTCAATAAGTTCTCAAGTATATGTTTCATGTAATTTTGCAGTTAATTTCTTGGTTCATTCCTTTACCATTCCAAAACATGACAGGGAGGGATAAGTATGTGTGACCAATTCATTTTTTTATGAGTCACTATGTAATGGATGGTCATTTATGATGAATCATTTCCCATACACCTATCATCAAGAATGACACTTGTTTACTTATAACATAATGGCTTGAATCGGTAGATGAATCATGAAAACCCATGATAACCCATACACCTCATGAATTAATAAATGAAATAAATTAATTGAAGCCAATGTAATAATGGTACACAAATTTATCACAACATCACTCAACAATCATAGGCATATCCAGTAATACAGATCAGTGAAATACACCTATATGACAATGAAATTGGAATGACATGTGAATTCTAGGTGCCTATAATGATTCATGTTACAGTGCTCCTTGACCTCATATAATTGGTCTAAGGATGAAATAGATTCTCAAACTTAGTAAAAATCAACAGCACCACATAGCATGTGAATCACCCAATGGTGAAATAATATCAACTATAATAGGAAAAAGTAGAATAAGAATTGCCTTTTAGGTAACTTTTCTTTTACCCTAAACATGGGTTCAGGACGCCCAAGCACGACTTATGACCACGTCCCATGCATTCTTATTCTCTAATATATTGTCTCCAAATTTTATGTCCAAAAAAGAAACCACCGATGATACCACATTGTGACGATCCGAACCTAGATTCGACTTAATGGGTGCCTCGAGCATGGTGGGCCCCATAGCCTCAAGAGCATCTTCTCGAATGCCAGAGGCTGCTGACTAGAAGTGAGGGCATAGGGTGTGTCTGTGGGATGACTATTAACTTATTAGTTGAGTGTAGCACATCTGAAGGGAAATATATGAATTTTAAAAAACTGAAGCAATATAAATTAATAGTTGAATAAAATTGATGCAGTAGATAAACAACAATAACTATAACTGTATCAACAGGAACTGTGATGATGTAATGTCATGTCACTATAAAATTAGAAATAATGGATACAATACAATATCCATAACATGTTCCACGAGGTAAAAGAAAACAAAGTCTACAAAAATCATCATGTGATCATACTCTGTCATCTTTTATCAGGCTCTATCCTATCAGTAAACAATCAAGTATTAAAAGTTTCATGCTTCCCTTTTTCAATACCTGCAACCATGTAATATTCATCGGTTATAAAATGGATCTAGAAGAGGGTGTGAGATAAATCTCAGTGGGACACCACCAACATTGTTTATAACATCCGTCCCATGTAATAGTATATAGCAGTGTTAGGCATGAATATATAAAGTAAGGAAAGAAGTACAATATAACTAAATGACCATGTATCTACTACAGCCCTCGGCTGGTGTTTGAACATGTGATCAGTTTATAAATTAATCAATTATCATTTAATGTTAATAGTTCATGTGAGGAATAGGAAACATTCACGTCACATCATGATAGTATCTGTAGTGAAGGTCCTAAGACGTAACAAGGAAACCAGACAATGATATCCTATGAGGAAGTGCCAGTGTAAAAACAATGTTATATTTAACTCTTGGAAAGCTAACTCAGTAGTATTTTTGTATATCTAAGGGGTAAGAGTGTAATCCAATGTGCATAATCCTATAAGGTTCCTACCGAGTCCATGGTGATTGACTAAGGTAAAATGGGGCTAAGAAAAGATAGGGCCCTTTTTTATTTAACCATGGAACCTACTAGTCAGTGATGGATACAAAGTGTGTATCCCTGGTATCATGCAATATGTAAAGGTACCCAATGGTATTACACTAGGAATCCAAGGAATATACAAGGACTGGAGCCTATGTGAGTATCAACCTATGAAACCTATATTCTTAATTCAGAATGTGGTTCCCAATACTGAAGGTATTATTTTCTCAAAATCCATGGTGAGCTCAAGATAGTCCATTCCTATTTGATATATTAATCATGTTATAATTTATTTGGTTCTAGTATTTCCATACATTATTTTGGATAGGTCAATTCGAGTTGAAACCATTTATTTTTTGGTCAATGCCTTGTCTTTCGTTACAGTGGATTGGCCAAGTAGTGTTGCAACCATTTAATCATGTTTCTGTTAGAAATTAATACTTATTAAATTATTGAGGATCACTCTACTACCTTACATAAACTTGGAAAGGGATTATATGATAATTTAACTATTTTACAATCTCTTTTGATAAGGACATGTTATATACTTAGTATACATTCCATTTTACATTTCAGATTTCACATTTAATAAACATTTGTAAGAACTTACCTTAGGCAAATCAAGTGGTGAGTATACATGGTGCATTCCATTATGCAATTATCATTAAAAAATAGTCCATTTATTATAAAGAGTCTCACATTATGAAATTAAATAAAAGGCACACCCAAAGGGTGTCTCAAACACACTGAAACACTAAAACCCAATTTTGGCATAACCTTAGACATGTGGAGGATTGAGTTGTAGATGAAACCACTAAAACATAATAAAATATTTGAAAAAAGAATATCTATATGATTATAATGTGTATAATCATGGTATTATAATTTATGAAATGGTTTCCAATGAAACTGTTGTACCCCATAAGAAAATTCAAAAAACAATGAACTATAGGGATGAGTTTTAGACCACCCACCTAAGGGTTGTACGATCCTTATCCTCCAGTATCATCACATGATTTTCCTTGGATTGGAGTAGATCTATGAAAAGGTTAAAAAAGCACACAAGGAATAACTATGTTGAGAGTGTACGAGAATAATAATGGATAAAGATAAGTCGATTACTTTCCATTGTGCATCCAATGTGATGAATGAAAGCTCGATCAGATGTTGGACGAAAGATATCTCTTCATCCCTAGCTTCAGCCTTCAAAAAGCACCAAAAGAAAGAAAAGCGTGGGAAATAGAATAATATCATGGATTAGGGGCAAGGAAGAAGATTAATAAATAGTTGATGGAATTTTGGACATTTAACATAGGTTTTTATCCTATGCAGTGTTTGTCAACATGGTTTGTCAAACCATGTGTAAACCGTGTGAGATGCTTCTACTTACTTGGGAAAAGGGGATGTTCGCACAGTTTGGTAGCATGGCCGTGTGACAACGGTGTGATGTGACACTATCCAAACAAAACACAATCCACATAGTTAGGAAAACCATGAACTAATTGTTCACTAACTGTGAGACTTAGACTGTTTTCCCAAAAAGTGGTGTTCCTTGCTCCAAAAATCTCCGGACATGCTCAAAACCTTTTTTAACTCATTATTAATCTATATTACATCCAAATTATACATTTAGAATAAAAATTTAAGGATCCATAATTAATTGAAAACTTGGGTTCTTACTTTATGTTCATAACGGTGAATACCCTTGATTGAGACATGGGTATGGTATTCACTCCACAATGATTTCGGATTGGACAATTGGGGTGCAACCTCTACAACATAACGTCATGACATACAAATTCATAAAAATGGATGGTGATATAGAAATGTATATCTAATCATATATACATGAAATTTACACTTATGGGTTCATATAGATACAAGTCCAAATATTATGAATTTGGAAATAGAAGGTATAACATAATAAAGAAACATGATGAAATATGAGGAATGGAATAACTCCAACGAAATTTCATCATGGTAAATGGTATACATGGGAGGGTCAAATTAGAGATAAATAGGTCTATCATCATTAAAATATAAGGAGGGATGTACGTGGGAGGTGAAAATTCCTACCATAACATTTTAAATTTAAAATATAAGGGAATAACAAATAAATAAACATGAAAACCAGATAAAGGATGAAATCCCTTTCTTTAGTATGTGACTTCAAGAGATTGAGGAGGATATTTATGAGATATTGGGGTCCCTTCTGAGGTTTCTAGAGAGATTAAGGAAGAGTATGGTTGTGATCCAATAATTTTGAGTGAAGCGAAGTGGGATCTTGGGTGTGCTTATATTGCAAATGAGAGGGGAATTCTTTTATTTTTCACAAACATAGGTTTGGAATTCAATATAATTAAATATTCAAAACCAAAAGGAATCCAATGGGTTTTCCCAAGTTTTTTTTCAAAATGGTAGTGGAAAAAATTATCTTATAAGGAAAATGGACGAACTTATTAAAATAGCATCCTTTCTTATGTAGAGGTGAGTCACACTCTCAAGGAAATAATTTTAAAAAGTTAAAAATATTTTATAAGTCTTGGAGGTTCTACTAATGTACCATAAAAATAATCAAACCTATATAAAATAAAATTATGTTAAAGGTAAAACATATATTGGTCAAATATAGATTATATAGTATTTTATTAAATCACTATTAAGTCATTATGATATCATAAAACACAATATATATTTAATCAGAATTTAATTTTTACCTAAAAATTCAACTATCTCAGAAAATTAGGAAAAATTCACTATTAGATAATTTTGACATCATAAATCCAAATATAAAAAACATTTTATAAAAATACATTTCTAAATATTTGAATTTTAATTTTAATATAAAAACTGCTATTTATCCACCATTCAAGGGTTTTGACAAAAATAGCTCTCAAAGAATAATAAAAATTACAATTGTATTCATAAAATTTATATGATTTTTTATATTTCATTAAAATTATTTTATCAATAATATTTTGTTAAAATATTATATAATAAATGAATATAGTAATTCAACAAAATATATTTCTTAATTTAAATTAAATATTAACTGAAAATACTATTTATGATTTAAAAACCATTTAAATTGTGACAATAATATAATGAATGCATATACATTATTTAAGAAATAAATGAACATAATAAAAGTTCTAGAGTATTATCACATAAACCCTTATAACACCCGCATAAGAAATAAGGATAAGGTTTCATATGGTTACAGACTCTTGGTGCTGCTCGAAAAAAATAACTTGGGTGGTAATCTCTATTAACTAGAAATTCTCCTATAGGTGATTATGTTCAAGCATAATGTCTTGAAGCATGGCTTGGTCATGGTCTAGATAGAAGGAATGGGATGCTAACTCCTTTATGAGATCTTAAAAATGTGCTTGGTATGGATCAATTCAATTGGATGAGGCTATCACTTCCATTCTTTTATTAAATTATATTTTTTAAAGTAAAATATTTATACTAATCATGTGATTACTATTTAGTGGCTATATTAGCAGCGGTAACAATTCATAATGGTATGTTAAAATCCAAAAAAATCCAGGGAAGTTCATATTTTTTATATAAATATTTTACACAATAATAAATTTAATTATATCAAGAGGATTTTCATTAATAAAAGTTTGGGTTGTTACAAAAACAATTATAAAAAATCATTTATAACTACATATAATCAACTTTAATACAATTTTTTACAAAACATTAAAAAAATATTAACAATTTCCCATCCAAGCTCTTTATCAATGAAAACAACCAATTCTAGCTTTATCCCACTACACAAGTTCCCTTTTTCATAACCAATTCATTCTAGAAATCCATATTTCAAACCATGCATACATTGTTACGACAATTCAATACTCATAACCAGTTTTTGGTCGAACTAACAATTCATCATAAGGTAATTATTTCTCATGTGCCATTACACCATTGGAACTGTGCATAATGTCAAATTTCAACCAAGCCTGACAAATGAAATATGAACACACCCAAAAAGTATTCCCAAAAACCATGCCAACCCCATTTAAATAAAATAACCCTTATATTGAAAACCCTTTTCCAACATGTTTTTTCAATTAAACTACAATTTTTTGGAAGGGATTTTTCCAACAAATCATTTCAGTATTTCCAAAATAACATATTGTAAAATTACAATTTTAAAATCATAAAAATAAACAAATTTCCACAACAATTCACCAAAATAACACAATTAAATCAAAACCATGAATCATCAGTAATGAAGATTTTTACCATGATATTCACACAAATTTCATAGTTAAATTCATAAAATTAAATAAATTTGAAACTAAGTCAATTTATTCTAGCAAAGGGAGTCTATGGTGGTCCCACATACATAGATCATTTTGATTAAAACAGATAACAGATGAAGAACACTCATGATACTGATTAAGAATTCCATTAAACTGCATTAGATCACTTCCCTTATCAACAAAGTTAACAAATATCATCATATATAGAATATGAAATATCATATATACCCAAAACATGAATATATATGAGAAACTAATGTAAAAGGAGGAGTATATCTAAGTAGAACTTTGTAAACAAGACAGGAACAATGAAGAACAATCACTTACTGCAAGAACCGGGATTCAAAACGATATGGAAAGGCTCTAGATCAATCCAAATTATATTGAAAGTGGTTCGACTATATTTTAGATAGAGGAATATTGAAATTGGACCTAATAAGAGGAAATTGGATAATTTATACTAAAAAATGTGTGAGATTCACTTTTTTAGGATATCACTTTGACTACATGCGCAGTTAGTCCCCATAGTTCAACAAACCGTGCTCCAAACATGTGATAGCTACAACATGGAATGAAACATGAATGGATTACACACATGATCTCCATAACTATATACCCATATTTCTAAAGCTAATGTCTAACATCTACAACACTACATGGTTTCTCCTTGGAATATGCACGGTTTAGAAAAACCATGTCCATCACATGTGCTTCTCCATTAAACCCAATAACACTTTAAAATATCCCCATGCTCTCCCAACATAAACATTTATATTTAATAGAAATAAAATTCACAAATTAAGGGTTACATAGCAAAAACTGGGGGGGTACTACATTCTCCCCGTCATCGGTCTTTTTATCGTCAAAAAATAGAATACAATCCTTTCCTTGATAGAGTTCTAGTCATTCCTATTTAATTCTATTCTGGTGTTCCCATGTATCTTCTTAAATATGACCATGTTTCCATGAAATGCAAACTACTATGATGAATTTTACCTTCATGTATTTTTCCGTCCTATCCCCAATCGACACAAGGATATGTACCAATAAAGCATCCATCTCTAGGTTAACATGATCCCATATGATCACATGATCAGAATTAAGAAGATACCTTTTCAACTGTAATACATCGAACACATTTGCACCTAACTTAGCCATGTTGTAAATAAAAACTAATAATATTCCTCCCAAATGCATTACAGTATATCGAAAGGGAAAATATATTTAGTTGATAACATCCCATGCTTCCCAAAATAAAAATTTCCAAGCCTTGGATAAATCATAAAGAACATATGATCACTCGTAGCAATGGTAAATAGTTATCGAAAGTGATCCACATATGATTTTTGATGACTCTTGTCCATATCCATCCTCATTCTAATCAGATAAATCGTTTATATTATTTTTTGGACAAGGATTGACCCAACTAGTGAAGAATCACCTATTTCCACTGAACAAAGGGGGGAATGACAAGGATGACCATACAATGATTTAAAAAAATCCATGTGTTTTGAGTCCTGATAGATGATGTTATATAAAAATTTCACTGATGGTATATGTTCCTCCAATAAGATACCAAAATTAATTATTCAATCCCCCTACATGTCCTCCAACCTTTGTATCATCCTTTCTGGTTGTCCATCCATCGGTGAATGATACGTCGTACTAATGGGAAGATGAGTCCCATGGGATTTCTATAAGTATTTACAAAAATGATATTTGATCCTCGGATCTCTATCTAACTAGATTGAAGCTAGAATTAAAATTCTCTTTACCACATCGTAGACATATATTTTTAATAGATCCTCCACTCAATTAGTTTCACCAATAAATATGAAATGGGCCGACATTGTGAGATGATCCACTACCACACATATGGGATCATGTTTCAAAACCATTAATGGAATACATGTATCAAATTACAAAGATATTTTCTTGGATGTATATACTATAATTGGTAAAGAATGCAATACACCTACTGGTCTCTAATGGCCAGGCTTTACCTGTTGACAAGTTATGCACCGTGAAATGAAATTTTCCACTTTCCTTTTCATGTCGCTCAACCAAAATCATGCCTTCTACACCTTATAAATCATAAAAATTATTGAATGAAAAAATCCATCTCTAATGGAATTGTGCATGATTAAGTTTCACCTCACAATCCATAGGTACAACCATTCGATTTCTAAACACTAACACTGAACTCACATCTAGTTTCCATCCCTAAATAGTCTCCCCACTATCACATTTTGATCTAATGGACACACATTCCACATCATATATATTTTCATCATTTACTATCTATAATAAATCAGTAAGATGCATTGTTGAAAATAAAACTACAAAATTACATCATTCTTCACATTCCACAATCATGTCATCTAGAACAGACATCAACTAACATTCATCTAAATGTTCTTTTAACAATATAGAATATGACTTTCTTCTTAGTGAATCTACCAGAAAATAACCTTCACATTGTTTATAAATTAGGTCAAATTCGAACAATTGATGATACATTATCAATATTCATTGCCTTAGATTCAAATCATGTTGTGAGAAAATCTGTTTAAAGCTCTTATTATACATGAACATAGTAAATTCATCACTAAAGACATAATTGTTCCATGTCTACAATGCACAGAAAACTATAGCTAACTCCAAACATATGTTCGGTAGTTCTTCTCATTCACCCGCTATTTCCTTGATCCATAAGAAACAAAATCACCTCCTTTCATGAGAATTCATCCCATCCCAAATCCTATAGAATTATAGTACACCACGTACCTTGTCCTGACTCTGTCAAAAGCAAGAGAGGTGCTGATGTAAGGAAAATTTTCATCTATTGAAATTTTTTGGAATACTTTAGTCAATTGGAATAGATCATTATTTTTTTAAATATATTATAATGGAAGATACCTGTTATAATTCATGGACAAAGTGTCAGTAATAACCATCTAGACCAAAGAATATTCGTATCGTAAAGAAATTCTTTTGTGGTTTCCAAGAGATAATGGTTTTTATCTTTTAAATATCCACAAGAAATACTTTTTTAGAAATTACTTGTCCATGATTGTGTACCTTTTGGATTCCCACTTTGATAGTTTTCCAAACAAACAATGATCTCTTAAGATTCCTGACACTCTCACAATGTGTTTCTCATGATCAACCTTTCTCCATGAATAAACCAATATTTCATCCACAAAAACCACAAAAAAGTAATACATATATCACTAAAATATATGATTCATGAAATAAACAAACACCATTGGTTCATTCGTATTATTGAAATAAATGACTATATATTCATAATAGCCATATCTTTTTTGTAAATATGTTTCAAGTATATCCCCCTTCTGAACTCGCAATTGGTGAAATATTGATTACAGGTAAATTTTAGGGAACTAATAATATCCTCTAAAATTTCATTACAGATCACCATTTCATGGTAGGGTCTACCAATTATTTATTGTAACTTTTTTATGCTTACGATAATCAATGTAGATCCTTGGAGTTCCATATACATTCCTCACAAACTAGACTGGTGCAACCTATAGAGACATGCTTGGAGGAATGAATCCTTTTCTTCAATACTCCTCCAATTGGACTTTCAATTACATTAAATCTATTGGTGCCACACAATATGATTGAAGGTAAATAGGATTGGAACCTAGAAAAATATCCTTCATAAACACTACTTCCCTTAGAGGTGGTAACACTTAGATGTTTTTGGGAAATCATCTATAAATTTATCCGCAATAGCTAGAAAACAATTTTCCTCAATCTCTTCTATTGATTCTAATGTAAACACAACCATCCTGTTGGATAATTTTCCAGCTACTGGTATTAACAAGCTCAATGTAGCTTCATTTACAACCCTTTCTCCAATAAATTAAAGTTCAAAATTATCCTCAGTCACAAAATTAACAATCATTTCATAATACATGATGTGAGAATTGAATGTTTTAAACTAATACATACAAATTATTACATCATATAAAATAATATCCATGAACATGAAGTCCCATTTTTCCTCATCTCCAACAGTCACAGAACATGATATACATAGGAAGGCTCCAAATTTTCTTTTTCCGAGAGAAGTTTGATGTTTTATCATAGAGGGAATCATATCATGTTTTGAACATAGAAAACAAAATCGTAATGTGATATGAATGAACTCAGTGAATTAGTATGAGAAAAATAGTTTTATAAGGGAATAATTAAAAAGAATTGTACCTCTCACTATAGATGGTCCAACTAAATCATCCAAAATCTTCTAATTATCCC
The DNA here is from genome assembly GCA_963277665.1 of Viscum album. Taxonomy (NCBI): domain Eukaryota; kingdom Viridiplantae; phylum Streptophyta; class Magnoliopsida; order Santalales; family Viscaceae; genus Viscum; species Viscum album. Next base: position 1,020,524,028 of record OY728119.1, on the reverse strand, counting down.
TTTACAAACACTTCATCGCTGCACTCTTCTGAGTATTTACATGATGAGATTTACCTTTCTAAGGAGTCATGGTATTCCAATAATCATCATGGATAGCTATTTTTAGTTGATGAGACTGATTTTATTGTCCTCGCTCGGTTGAAGAAGATTATGCATGCGACACCTGAGATGTGTATTGATCACCTAACCTCGGAGCACTATGATAATTGAATTACATATGTCCCATATTGTTGAAATAATTTAATTCTCTTGGTGGTGTTATGAACTCTCACTTAATGGGGTCAAAGTATTCACATTTGAATCATCCTGCCTATGTTGTGTGCCTTGGAGGAAGATTTACTGATCCAATTGTCAGATTTTAATTTCCACTCCCACTATAGAAATATTTGTCCCTTTTGAAATTTATCCTAGCATTAGATATCCTACTTGTTCACATGGGTATCAACATAATTTGTCCTCCAATATCTCCTTATATTTCACATTCATCCACCATCTCTCTACTGACCATAACTTTATAGTCAGTAATACAATGAACAACTATATTTGAACGAATCTCTTATTTTAGACCTTATTCAAATGCATGTTCTGTCAAGGCCACACTTGATTCACACTCATGTGAAAAGAATACTAAATTCCTTAATTTAGCTGCATACTCTATTACTGAATGATTTTCCATTATTAGACTGAAAAATTACATTCTTTTCTATATACATAATGTGTAAGGATAGAAATGTTTATTGAAAAATTCCAAAAATCCTCCCAACTAAGGACTTGATCCAAAATGGCATGAAACAGTAGCACCCACCACTATCATGAAATGTCTTTCAACATATACATTGTTAAAATTATCTCTATCACTGCTAGAGTGATGATGAATTTAATGATATAATTCATCTTATTCAGAAATTCCCTTACTCTTCTGATTTTGAATCACCCCTGAAGATGGGGGTATCTTATTTCTATATTAATATGGAATGGTCTACCTCTATGGGATCATCCCTCCCGTTCCATGTGCCCAAAACTTTCAATGATTGGGAGATTGTGTAAATTATCCCTTAGATCACTTGTGGTTCAAGTGAAACCACTATCTCTATACCTTATTCCGGTTTGTTTCTTCGAAAACTTCTAGGTGCCATTTTCTAAACGAACAAAAAACTCTTTATTTCTCACTCTCTAGAAAGTGGAGGATTAGTATTGAAATTTATAACACCACATCTATCACAATATTACTTCCCAAAATAAACCATATACATATTCCACTATTTTAGAATACATTTTACTTGCTTTGTAAAAATTAAAACATTTTCAATAATACCATAACCATGTTTCCTTTAAAACTCTTTTATTTGAAAATAATTTAATATTTTTTAGAAATCAAAACTTTTGTAAAAACTTATAGATCATAACTTAAAATGATTTATGCACTCCTAGTGGGAAATAATTCCTCTAATGCATGTCCTGTACATCTCATTTATAAACCCATGCCAATAAGATTTCAAAATCATAGATATTTATATATATCACTTTTGTACCCAACACTCTAGAAACATGTAGATCAAAATAATATGTTATCTATATCCTTTGAAGCTATACATTTCATGTTCCTAAAATCCTACTCTATTGTAAGATTACATCATAAGGAATAGATATTAATGATTTCATCTCTAAGAACTAGAAAACTGTAGACCACTGGTTCGAAAAATGAATGACCGAACATATACCAGTGGCAACATACCACTTATTCTCATTGACTCAAGGTTAGTGAGATGCAACATGGGCATAAGAGACATCCCCAGGATGCCAAAGGCTAGAAATAAATTATGAAGAGTTAAAAAAACATTTGAGGGTGATTTACACTTTTAGAATATAATATCTATCAAAAAATACATAACAACAATATACATATATATGAAACTTGAAAACCACGGGAGAAAAATCATCATTTGATATATCCAAATCATACTCAAATAATGTTACACATGGGAAGTCTACAAACTCAAAGTAAATAGTGGAAAGAACTTATAAAACTAGTAGACAACCGAGACTCTATTGTCCACAAGTTCCATAATCCAACATCATCAAATATCCCATGTATCACAAGGGTGTGCTAAATATGTGTGATAATTAACCATTTCCCATGTCTCGAAAGATAGCATGTAAAAAAGAACCAATGCTCCATAGAATGGGTGATAATAAAACTCAATTGGATTTCCCCATTGACTTCCCAACTCATGCCACTAGGATATAAAAGCATGCATCATTTATATGAAACCATTTATCTATATGAATTATGAAAAACAATTCATAACTAAATATAAATAAATTAAAAACAGTTAATAAATCAATATAAACAACTGATTTATTAACAATTTCCCAATTAAACCCTTTTTCAATTATATGAACCACACTCAACACTTTCCTATTTCAGAAGTTCCTTGGTGAATAACCAATCCATCCCACAAATCCATATTTCAAACTATGCATGGTTCATTATGATAGTTCCATACACATGAGTGATTTGTTGTCGATATACCAAGTCATTATAAGGTAATTATATACCATGTTCTATTAAAAAAATTTCACCACACGTAAGGTAATATTACAACCCGACTTCAAAAATTCAATATGAACACACGCACCATGTATGCGCCAAACTATGCCAAAACCCATTTCAAAAAAATTATCCTTTTAATGAAAATCATTTTTATTAAGACATTTCAATCAATCAATTTGTTGTTGAATTTTCCTTCAATAAATTAATTTCAGTATTTATTGGAAACCCATATTTTAAAATACCCATTATAAAATCAGGATGTGGAACTACATGGAACAACTATTAAAAAAAAGTTCTAAATCCCATCAAAATATTAAATCATCAATAATGAAGATTTATTCCCTAATTTTCACACAAATTTCATAATAAAAATCTTTAAATTAAATTAATTTGATACTATGTAAAGAAATTATACAAAGAGGAGTCCTGATTTAAGCATCCTACCTTGAGCATTATGATGAAAGAAGAAACCGGACAACGAATTCTTAAAAAACTAGTTAAGAATTCCCCCAAACCCCCTTGAATCAATTCCCATGTCAATATAAATAACAAATGTCATCATATAATCCATTCATAATATTATATCTACCCATGATGATCATATATATAATAAATAAATAGAATAGTATAAGTATATATATGTATATCGTTGAAAACATGACTATAACTGTGACAAATAAGAAATTACAGAAAGAATTGGGATTCTAAACACAATGGAAATGATGTGAATTGATAAAAATTATCATGGGAGAGGTTCTAAAACCATAAAGAGAGATAAATATAGAATTCGGGCCACATAGAAGGAAAAACTAGGTAGTTAATGTCATTAACAGATGAGATCCACTTTTTTAGAATCTCACTTTGACCTCATTCATGGTTAGTCTGCATAGTGAGAACAACATTGTGCAAATCATGTGTTATCTACTACATAGGATGAAACTTCCACAACCTCCTCACATTGTCTCCCTAACTGTGCAACCACCGTTTCAAAACTATTATCCTATATCTTCAACTCTGCTTGGTTTCTCATTGGATTCCATGTAGTTTAGACAAATCATTCCGAGCACGTTTGATACTCCTTTATCCCCAAACAGTCCTTTAATGACCCCCAAACTATGAAATTATTCATTTTATACTGTATATACCTTAAAATAATAAATTATGGTTCACACACAATAAACCAATCTTCTATAATTTGAATTTAATCTAGAATATTTTTCATCCATATCCATATTTTCCTTAAATTGTTTTAATAATATTAGTACAATTCCACCTTGAATGAATATGGAAATTTTTATAACTATTTTAATTATTATAAAATTTTCGAAAATTATTATACTATTCATTATCCAAATAATGAACTTATTACCAATGTTTTGAATAGAATCATTGTTTTAATTCACAATACACATGTGAATTTTCCAACTAACATAAATACTATTTGATTTGAATATTCCATTATAATTTTAAATGATTTTTTAGTGATTTTTTGGAATAATATTCAATAAATTTTTTATATTAAAATTATAGATCTATAATTTAAAATTTTATTTTCCTTAAGAGAAAATCTAGTGATCATTACAAAGTAATTTTTTCCATTCCAACATTCATTGATGAAACTTATTATTTATAGGGTATATATTCATATATAACCACCTATAATTTTTATGTAGATAAATTATAATCATAGTTTTTTTTATTTATTTGGGAAAATATTACCATTTTATACGCTAGTATTTCAATCTGGTGGTTTATGTTGATTATATATATAATTTTTTATTCACCCCTTTAATTAGATAAATACATTGAACGTAGTAAGTGATGATTGTAACACCTCGAGCTTCCACGATACGCTTCTCATTCAATAATGCAATAGCTTGCATTGTACGCAACTTCGAGTTATAAAACACCGCGACTAATCAAAGTAGCCGTTATGAATAGTAATAACCACTTTTTAAAATTATAGAAATTTTATATTTCAAAATGGACTTAATTTTTTGATTCGGAATATCAAAATCAGCCTATGATGAATTTTTGGTATTTTTCTGATAACTTCTAATTTTTTATGAATAGTGAAAAATACTTAAAACAACTTTTTAATAAAAATAATTTATTGTGATAAATTATAATATTTAGTGATTTTAAGGTATAATTAGAATATATTTTTACCATTTTATCCAATGGTGGTCATTAGAATTAATTTAACATTGAAATTGGACATAAACAATTGCCAATCTTTTGATATTAATTGTTTCTTAAAAACACGCTATTTGTCGTAACATCGGGAATTAATTATAAAATTAATTAATGAAACTTATATGTTTGGAATTTTGTAAAATAGACATCATTTTTGAATTCGGAATATCAATTATAGCTTAGGGTGAAATTTTGGCCTTTTCTGAAAAACATCAATTTTTGATGAATAGTGAAAGCACTAAGTGGTAGTTAAATAACTGATTTTTCGTTTAAATGAAATATTACCACTTCTGTGATTTGATTTTCAAAAATCCGACATACATGGTTGTCATTAAGAAGTAAAATGTGGTTCAATGAGATTAAAATAATTTTTTGGTGAATAGTAACTTTTAAGTTCTTAATCGCGATTAGAGGTAATTAGTGTAGTTTAAGGTACAAATAATGTTTTAATAATATGAGATGAGCATGACAATTGTCCTACTCCTATTGGATGAGTAATGGCCGACCAAGACAACCCATGGGTCAACTTGGCGACCCCATGGATCCACTTTAGTTGGAAAATGACATTAATATATATTTATTTAATGTTAAAATTAAATTGACACAAACATGAGTTGTTTTACTAAAAAAGTTTTTAAGTGGGGTTACAGAAGTCCAAATTTTGATTATAAATATTCATTAGAAATCTAAAAATATTTCTTGCATCATAGTATTTTTTTATAATTTTTAGACATTAAATAAATTAAATTATTTATGACATCATTATGATGCGGCGATGACCTCATTATTTAACGATTTAAATAAAATGAGAAGATAATGCAAAATCCAAGGCTTACACTTGTCCAAAGCCTATTGGATGAAGAGATTTAGAACCCTTATCACCTTATCCACGAATTATATAAGTGTGGGACCTTTAGAATCCGAAAAGCATTGTACAATAATGTAACATTTCAATATTTCCAAAAGAGCCCCTCCTCTTCTCTTATAAAAGGCCCCCACCTCTACCACCTCATTTACACTTTCAAGCCATTTGGCTCGGCCAAACTCTGCCCAAATACTCTCCCAACTTCCCTCCCTTACTCCTAGAAGCATCACTTTGGACAGAACTCTTACCAAGGAAGCCTTTGGCTCAAATCAAAAAGAGTTACCCGATTTTGAGGTAATGTCTTCTCTAATGTTGTTCTGGATTATTTTTCTTCTCCAACCCCCTAAACTCTTTTTATTCATTTATTTTGTAACAACACCAGTATCATAATTATAATAGGATTTTGTTATAATAAGGATTCGAGCTACACTTACACACACCTACATCTAATGGTTAAAGAACATACGGTTTCTGTGGATGGCGAATTTCTGCCTCACGAAACGATGATTGTTCAACACTCATATAACACCTTCAAAGGTGGCCATTAAGATGTCACTATTTTTATATCTGATATATAATATGTTTATGTTTTACTTATGCTTCTGTATTTCTCATTTATGGCATACATTATGATTTCCATTATGGGTAAAACGCGATAATTTCATTTTAGGAAGTGCGGACTACCGCCCCCTCAAAGTGATTTGAATCGTTAATGCCATATGTGGGATGTATAAAGGATGGAGTAAATGGTATTATACAGTATATTATACAGGAATTATATTATACATTTATATCATTGTGATTTAGTTCTATTAAATATGAAATTGAAATGAAAGTAGCGTTCATGCGTACGTACGGCTTACCGTCTCCATGAACGGTGCATTTCATTTCTTACCTCTAAATGTTACGTAATATTATAAAGAATGTATATACTGGATATATAAGATATATATGACATGTAAATCATGAATATAATTCTGGATATAATGGATATTCTACCACATGAACAACTTTTAATTATAAGAAGTTTATTGTTGACTCAAGTACCAAAGATCGACAAAACGACCGTTTTTAACTTAAATAATTACATAATGTTCATAACATTGTAATAAGTGATATAAAAAGGATAATGAAATTGAAAATGGTTCTTAATAAGGTAGATATTAACTCTAGTTTATTATTCAGGAGGATAAAGAACAGTTGAGTCAAGTCGGACACAAGGTAAGGGAACTTCTTAACCCAACTTCCATTCTTTGGGTTAATCTCCTACTTTCAAATTATGTCATGATATTATTATGTCCTATCTTATATTTGTACATTAATTATGTGTACTTATAGTGAATACACATAATAGATCTATTTTATTTTAAAAAATGATCTTTTTAAGGACTTCGTCTCAATCCCTTTCATTGAGGCATATTTGGTTTTATACACAACTTTCTTTTATACGGTGTATAAACCCCTTTGACTTTTACGTTTATTCAAAAGAAATCTTTTTTATCCGAAGTGTTTTAGTAAACGACAAAAAGGGAATGTTTTTATTTCTATACTTATGCGGCGACAACGACTTCTCCACCGCCGTGACCATTATTTGAGTTTCGGCTTCCACTACAAGCCATCACTTTTTTGATGAAAAATAAATAAAAAGTTTTAACTTTCGTTTATTTTGGTTTTGAAAATGGTTTTGAAAACGTTTTTATTATATCAATGAGTTGTATTGATATCTTTTGATTGAAATGTGGAAATGTTATGTTTCCTTTATGCATGTTTTATGTGATACGATTATGTTATGGTTTATGATATGTTTAAACCTATTCATATGAGGAATGCATTGGACTTAATAAGTGACGGGTGGAGCCCGCTATAGCTCCTTGATTCATCGGCAGGTCTCATGAGACAAACTAGTGTCTTGGCACGAGGCCTTGACAAAATATTATTTGTGGTCTTGGCACGAGGCCTTGACTACGTGGTTATGATAGTCTGGCATTATGCATTCCATCATTATGAAAGTGGTTATTGATATTGCATGTGATTATTCGACAAGTAGAATATCCATGTGAAGAAGTGAATGGCATTATCTCATTTTACTTTTTCCATATTATGTTGATGTTCATGTTTAAAAGGCTTTTGTTTTAGTTATACATTGCCTTAAATTTTTTTTGTTTATTTATGAAAGCTTCCGCAATATTGTTATCCTTAATGAGCATCTGAGCTCACCCCTTTCAATGTTTTAATATTTTCCAGGATGTGAAGAAGTATTTTATGAATGACCTGCAGGGATAGTCAGAAGAGGATATGAGTGTGGACTATGAAGACTTTGTTATTATTTTTTCACTTTATGATGTAATGTAAGACTTATGAATGTATCTAGTGTTTCCAAGGCTACTAAACTAATCGGTATTTCGAGACTTGATCTTTTGTGATCATGCCAATGTTACAAAGTAATGCACCGACTCTGGGTAGCTGGGGTCGGGGCATTACAGTTGGTATCAGAGGCAGTTTAGTACTAACCTTGGAAGCTAGATTTAGATAAATTCTGATTAGAGCACATAGCCCAAAGATAAACTTTGAGGATTAGTATAGAATAACTTCCTAAAATTTTGTTATTGTAGAGATTTTGTGAGTTTTCCGAGCAATACATCTCTGTCTGGATACGAGCAGGTAGAGGCGGCTCTGGCACAGATGTACCTACGGGTAAAACCCGAAAACACCGCTTTGAGCTAGACTCGAACGGGAACTGGTGCACGACAACGGGCCTTGCTGCACTCTTGGTTACGACACTCCCGGGGGATATTCTTAGGATAATTCTCATTTTATTTACAAACCACTATGAAGGTTTATGAGTATATACTTCCTCAAAGAAAACATTTTTTATGGATTATATCCATAAATAGTTCAATTTATTTTAAGTGTTTTATAAGTATGGGATTATGTATTTTGATTCATAAACTGATCTAGTTTATGCCATTGTTTAGAAATGGCGCCTAGTGGAAGAAATGAAAACTGTATCAATGCACGCACTGCATGTAGGGATTGCCCTCATGCTCAAGATAATTATAGTGTGGATGGTGATGCAACCGGTGCCGATCAGCTAATCACCATACTGGGACAACTTACTCAGGTTATGAATAATAACCTTACCCGTATGGAGCACCCCGATCCGCAACGTGGAGGATCAATGTTTGACCGCTTCATGAGGCAACAACCGCCAACATTTAATGGGGGTACAAATCCATTAGTATCTGAGAAATGGATAAACTCCTTAGAGAAAATATTCCAAGCCTTGGGGAGTAGTGAAAGGGAGAAAGTTGTCATGGTAGTTTACCGCCTCACTGGAGATGCCGATCAATGGTGGTCACTAATTTAAAACACAAAGGAAGATGATGACGTATCGAATATGGAATGGAGGGAATTCAAAGAGCTTTTCTTAGAAAAATACTTTCCTCGTGACCATCGAGCAGATATGGAAAGGCAATTTCTGAGTTTGAGGCAGAAGGAGGATGAGAATGTTGCAAAGTATGAGGATAACTTTACAAGGTTAGCGAGGAATGCTTCCGATTATATACGTAACCCAAGGAGTAAGATTGATCATTTCTTTGATGGGTTAAAACCATTTCTCCGTAGAGCTTTAGTATCAAAATCCTTCTCTTCATACGAAGGTATTGTCTCGTGCGCTATCAAGACGGAAAAGGAATTCTCTAAGTCTTATGAAAACAAAGTAAAGCAAGAGAAGAAGAGAACGGTGGAACAAGAGACTAATAAAGGGAAAAATGGAAAGAAGGATTTTACATTATGTGATAATTGTGGGAAGAATCACCCTGGTACTTGCCTAAAAGGAATGGGAGTTTGTTATAAATGTGGAGAAAAGGGTCACCAGGCGCGTGATTTCAAGGGAAAGAAAGAGGCTATCAATGTTGAATGCTACAATTGTAGAGAAATGGGTCATTATGTAAATGAATGTACTAAGAGTCCGGGAAACTTACCTCGGAAAAGGCCAAGGGATCAAGGACAATCTTATGTTGTTACTACAGTTGAAGCAGAATAACTAAGGTATTGGTGCTTTTGGACTCATGGATTATATTCTGGTTATTAGAATAATGTGATATATATAAAGATTGTACTGAAGTACTTTTTTATTTCAGTAAGGTTTTAATATGATTAAGGTAATCATATTTTTAGTATGTGACAATAAGAGAAACTAATCTTTGTTTGGGGAATCTGATAAATTGATTTTGGAATTAAGAGACCTTTTAGAGAAAGTCTGGACAGAGGTATTTTGGATAACTATAAAGGTTGGAGTGGATTAAGTTGAACCTTGGATAGTAAATTTAAGGTTAAAAATTTTCTAGAGATTATTCTTGGAATACTATAGTTTTATGAAAAGGACAACCTGCAGGGTGGGGAATAACCCGTCGCGTCGGACAAAGCTACAGGAATCGAACCCACAACCATAGTGCGACAGGCCTTTATTTCCTACCTCTAGCCTACAGGAAGTCCATGGTTATTACAAAATAGTTTTACTAATCTAAATGGTATGTGTTAACATTTTGAACCTTATACAATTAGGATAAATAGAATATTTTTGAGTTCCGTTACCATTTGGAGTAAAAGTTGGGTTTGTGGTAAAAATTTATTAATGAATGAAAGTATAAATAACAAGTATGTATATTCCCTTACGTTCTTATTAAATCTCCTAAATAAATTCCTCAACATTATAAAAGGTAACTTAAAACAATAATGTTGTCGGTTAACTTTTCCAACTGGGGATTCAATGACCGTTTAACCAATCACAAGTTTGTGATTTTCTTGTGGTTAAACTTTCTCCTAATCCTGTTTTCTATAACTCTCCATCAGACCTTGATGGTTTGTTTCTCCTCCATATCCATATTTTCATATAATCCTAGAATGGGCTATATCAGGTGACCTTTGTACTGATCCTGCTTTCTTTTAATGTTATATATTTATTAACCTTATTTCCGATGTGGGTTTTCCTCAAAGGTATTTTCTCTTTTCAACCTTTTATTTTCAAAGAAAAATTTCAAATTGCGAGGACGCAATTTATTGAAGGAGGGGAGAATGTAACACCCCGAGCTTCCACGATACGCTTCTCATTCAATAATGCAATAGCTTGCATTGTACGCAACTTCGAGTTCTAAAACACCGCGACTAATCAAAGTAGCCGTTATGAATAGTAATAACCACTTTTTAAAATTATAGAAATTTTATATTTCAAAATGGACTTCATTTTTGGATTCGGAATATCGAAATTAGCCTATGTTGAATTTTTGGTATTTTTCTGATAACTTCTAATTTTTTATGAATAGTGAAAAATACTTAAAACAACTTTTTAATCAAAATAATTTATTGCGATAAATTATACTATTTAGTGATTTTATGGTATAATTAGAATATATTTTTACCATTTTATCCAATGGTGGTCATTAGAATTAATTTAACATTGAAATTGGACATAAACAATTGCCAATCTTTTGATATAAATTGTTTCTTAAAAACACGCTATTTGTCGTAACCGCGGGAATTAATTATAAAATTAATTAATGAAACATATATGTTTTGAATTTTGTAAAATAGACATCATTTTTGAATTCGGAATATCAATTATAGCTGAGGGTGAAATTTTGGCCTTGTTCTGAAAAACTTCAATTTTTGATGAATAGTGAAACCACTAAGTGGTAGTTAAATAACTGATTTTTCGTTTAAATGAAATATTACCACTTCTGTGATTTGATTTTAAAAAATCTGACATACATGGTTGTCATTAAGAAGTAAAATGTGGTTCAATGAGATTAAAATAATTTTTTGGTGAATAGTAACTTTTAAGTTCTTAATCGCGATTAGAGGTAATTAGTGTAGTTTAAGGTACAAATAATGTTTTAATAATATGAGATGAGAATGAAACTTGTCGTACTCATATTGGATGAGTAATGGCCGACCAAGAAAACCCATGGGTCAACTTGGGGACCCCATGGATCCACTTTAGTTGGAAAATGACATTAATATATATTTATTTAATGTTAAAATTAAATTGACACAAACATGAGTTGTTTTACTAAAACAATTTTTAAGTGGGGTTACACAAGTCCATATTTTGATTATAAATATTCATTAGAAATATAAAAAGATTTCCTACATCATAGTATTTTTTTTATAATTTTTAGACATTAAATAAATTAAATTATTTATGACATCATTATGATGCGGCAATGACCTCATTATTTAACGATTTAAATAAAATGAGAAGATAATGCAAAATCCAAGGCTTAAACTTGTCCAAAGCCTATTGGATGAAGAGATTTAGAACCCTTATAACCTTATCCACGAATTATATAAGTGTGGGACCTTTAGAATCCGAAAATCATTGTACAATAATGTAACATTTCAATCTTTCCAAAAGAGCCCCTCCTCTCCTCTTATAAAAGGCCCCCACCTCTACCACCTCATTTACACTTTCAAGCCATTTGGCTCGGCCAACCTCTGCCCAAATACTCTCCCAACTTCCCTCCCTTACTCCTAGAAGCCTCACTGTTTGCAGAAATCTTCCCAAGGAATCCTTTGGCTCAAATCAAAAAGAGTTACCCGATTTTGAGGTAATGTCTTCTCTAATGTTGTTTTGTTTTATTTTTCTTCTCCAACCACCTAAACTCTTTTTATTCATTTCTTTTGTAACAACACCAGTATCCTAAATATACTAGGATGTTTTTATAAGAAGTATTCGAGCTACACTTACACACAACTACATCTAATGGTTAAAGAACATACGGTTTCTGTGGATGGCGAATTTCTGCCTCACGAAACGATGATTGTTCAACACTCATATAACACCTTCAAAGGTGGCCATTAAGATGTCAATATTTTTATATAAGATATATAATATGTTTATGTTTTAATTATGCTTCTGTATTTCTCATTTATGGCATACTTTATGATTTCAATTATGGGTAAAACGCGATAATTTCATTTTAGGAAGTGCGGACTACCGCCCCCTCAATGTGATTTGAATCGTTAATGCCATATGTGGGATGTATAAAGGATGGAGTAAATGGTATTATAAACTATATTATACTGGAATTATATTATACATTTATATCATTATGATTTAGTTCCATTAAATATGAAATTGAAATGAAAGTAGTGTTCATGCGTACGTACGGCTTACCATCTCCGTGAACGGTGAATTTCATTTCTTACCTCTAAATGTTACGTAATATTATAAATGAATGTATATACTGGATATATAAGATATATATGACATCTAAATCATGAATATAATTCTGGATATAATGGATATTCTACCACATAAACAACTTGTAATTATAAGAAGTTTATTGTTGACTCAAGTACCAAAGATCGACAAAACGACCGTTAATAACTTAAATAACTACATAATGTTCATAACATTGTAATAAGTGATATAAAAAGGATAATGAAATTGAAAATGGTTCTTAATAAGGTAGATATTAACTCTAGTTTATTATTCAGGAGGATAAAGAACGGTTGAGTCAAGTCGGACACAAGGTAAGGGAACATCATAACCCAACTTCCATTCTTTGGGTTAATCTCCTACTTTCAAATTATGTCATGATATTATTATGTCCTATCTTATATTTGTACTTTCATTATGTGTACTTATAGTGAATACACATAATAGATCTATTTTATTTTAAAAAATGATCTTTTTAAGGACTTCGTCTCAATCCCTTTCATTGAGGCATATTTGGTTTTATACACAACTTTCTTTTATACGGTGTATAAACCCCTTTGACTTTTACGTTTATTCAAAAAGAATCTTTTTTATACGAAGTGTTTTACTAAACGACAAAAAGGGAATGTTTTTATTTCCGTACTTATTCGGCAACAATGACTTCTCCACCGCCGTGACCATTATTTGAGTTTCGGCTTCCACTACAAGCCATCACTTTTTTAATGAAAAATAAATACAAAGTTTTAACTTTCTTTTATTTTGGTTTTGAAAATGGTTTTGAAAACGTTTTTATTATATCAATGAGTTGTATTGATATCTTGTGATTGAAATGTGGAAATGTTATGTTTCCTTTATGCATGTTTTATGTGATACGATTATGTTATGGTTTGTGATATGTTTAAACCTATTCATATGAGGAATGCATTGGACTTATTAAGTGACGGGTGGAGCCCGCTATAGCTCCTCGATGCATCGGCAGGTCTCATGAGACAAACTAGTGTCTTGGCACGAGGCCTTGACAAAATCTTATTTGTGGTCTTGGAACGAGGCCTTGACTACGTGGTTATGATAGTCTGGCATTATGCATTCCATCATTATGAATGTGGTTATTGATATTGCATGTGATTATTCGACTAGTAGAATATCCATGTGAAGAAGTGAATGGCATTATATCATTTTAATTTTTCCATATTATGTTGATGTTCAAGTTTAAAACGCTTTTGTTTTAGTTATACATTGCCTTAAATTTTTATGTTTATTTATGAAAGCTTCCGCAATATTGTTATCCTTACTGAGCATCTGAGCTCACCCCTTTCAATGTTTTAATATTTTCTAGGATGTGAAGAAGTATTTTATGAATGACCTGCAGGGATAGTCAGAAGAGGATATGAGTGTGGACTATGAAGACTTTGTTATTAGTTTTTCACTTTATGATGTAATGTAAGACTGATGAATGTATCTAGTGTTTCCAAGGCTACTAAACTAATCGGTCTTTCGAGACATGATCTTTTGTGATCATGCCAATGTTACGAAGTAATGAACCGACTCTGGGTAGCTGGGGTCGGGGCGTTACAATGATTGAGACCCATCGTTGTACCTTGATGCATCAGTAGGTCTCATGAGGCAAAAATATTTAATTATTTGGTAATTGTGTTTCCTGTCTATGTTTGATGTCAGGGAAGTAGGCCATGATAGTAAGATTATGATTTTTATCATTATGTTTTCTATAATTATGAAAAATATAAATTATATCCTTATTATTGTTTATGTTTTTATGTTATCTGTGGATTTATACCGCTTTTATGGAATTAGATTTATGTTATATTTGATTAATGGTTATATTTGATTAATGGTTATATTTGTAATAATATATTTTTATGTACTTTATGATTGTTTCTGTGATGTTTTTTTCCATTACTGAAAATGTGTTCTTAGCCTTTATTATATATTCTATTCCTCATAAACCATGAAGAGATGTATGGATTATTTTAGGGATTTACTAGAAGAAATAATTAAAAATCACATAAAAATTGGTGTATTATGTTTAATATTTTCATATTTAATGTGAAAATCATGTATGTAACTATTTTACAAAGACTAATGAACAAATCAATACTTTATGATGATATATATATTTTTTGGCCAAATACAGAAACAAAACCACCATATCTAGGCTACTAGAGTAAATTTGTTATAGTAGGTGTTATATGAAGTGGTATTTAGGTTGATGAATTAATTTAGAAATATAATTACTAAATTTCTTATGTTAATTTATTTATTTAAATATCCACATTAAGCTACATATATAATAGAGGTACAATCCCTTAATAAATAAAAAGATACATAATTTGATAACACTATAAGTTGGAGGGGTTGAATCAGGGTTACCAATACTAGAGGTTGGCTGGTTGGGAATAAACTTTTTAATCATTTTAAACACCCACCAAATACATTGAAACCAGCCTACAAGATCATGTTGGTCTAATATAGTGCAGACCCATAGCATCATTAGTAACAAATTCCATCCCCTTGATAAGAAAAGATCCCTTGTTAAATGAGGAAACCATTCTTCGATTTTCCGGTTCCATAGAGGACAGAAAGTCAGCGACCATATTCCCTTCCCGCCATGTATGAGAGATCTCCATATGGTTCCCCATTAGCGTCTTGCACCTCCTGATAGTATAAAAAATATTTGAAGGAAAACTACCTTGTCTATGAAATGCTTTTTATAGGATCATAGAGACTATCTCCACCATCTTTAGAATGATCTGCCTTTGTTTTCATACCTCCAGTCCCGTAACCAAGGCCAATGCCTCCACCTGAAGCACATATCCTCTACCATAGGATGTTTTGAAAGCCGCAAGAACCAACCCATCCTGATCTCTGACAATGCCGCCCCCATACATCTACCCAGCAATCAACAAACCATCTGCATTGAGCTTGAGCCCCTGGCTGGGAACTCGCCAACGAACCCATCGACACTGCCCCAAACTACTGGCCTGGTAGTCGCAGCACCGGTTCAGCACAGCAGCACTCACAGACAGTGTATATTGGCACTCCAGACTCATCCTGATTAGATCCAGAAAGAAAATTTTTCACTTTTAAGATAATGCACACTTGAGTTCCTGCAATGTTTTTATGGCAATACTCATTTCTAACATTCCAGATTATCCAACACCCCACAATTAGGTTGATCGCCCTTACTCTCCTCTCAACCCCCTATGTACCAGCATACCTAAACCACGATATTAATAAATTATCAGGCACCCCTTCATACAATCCCATGAAAATAAGGTTCCAAATGCCAGCCACACCCCTTTTCCTATTCGGTATCATGGGAGAGGTGTCCCACTGATTTAGATTTGGGAAACCAACAAAACCAACACCTGGAACCCATCAATACTCCCATGCATTGCAGATTATTATCAGTACGCAGGGATTTATTCCTCACACACCACAGTAGAAAATTAAATTTGGAGGGAACCTCCTTACACCATAGAATTTCCCACTAATGATCTTCATTCAACATGTCCCTCTTTACATGGTTGAAATCCTTAGTAGAGAAACTCCCGATGTGGACGCCATGAAAATAAGTCTTTCATGGTCCTCACTCATTACTGTGTTACTGAAAATACCAAGATGACTCTCATCAAGAACGGCCAGTAAAAACCAGGGATGACGGCTTGCCTCACAAAAGGACAGATCTGGAGTGGGACAACCTGGGAACCACATCTTCCCCAACCCCCAATCCTGCTGCTAGAAGTTAATATTCCCTCTTACCACAAGCCATCACGAGTGTTGATACAAGGTCTCTAGGTATGAATGAATCAGTTTCCAAATACTTGTATAATGAATTCTCTGGTTATTTGTATTCATTCCATAAATAGCCTTCATTGATCTGCCCCAAAGAGATCGACCTTCCAAAGCGTCCCACACAAGCATAGCATGAAGCACTTGCAAGGTTGTGGAGACACTCCTAAAATTAATGCCCCTTCTGATAAAGGCCTTTCCAGTCATTTCCCCAAATCCCAGTTATGTTTTCCCTCCATCTGCACATACCATATGAAGGACACCATAATCCCCTCTAGGTAAGAAATCACACTCTTCAGGACCTTCAAGTTGGAAAGAATGTGCATGGTAATTGAAACTAAGACACTGTTAACAAGAGTTATTTGACCTCCAAAGGACAGAAATCTATTTTTCCAAACATAGATGTGCCCTGTAATTCAGCTTATGAGCTTTTCAAAATGATGAACCCTAAGGGAAGAAGTAATAACTAGGGCCCCGAGGTACTCCATGGGAATTTACCCTCTACCCATACTCATGTTTTCACCCAAGTCCCTCTCCCTCCTCACCAAGATCCTCCTAGATGTGATGAAAAGGATTTTATCTTTGTTCACCACTTTCCCACTCCACTTGTATTATTCTACTAGGATCCCATTCAGTCCTTTCACTAAAATTATACTACCGTTGATAAATATAATTGTGTCATCTTCAAACATCATGTGAGTAATACTCTTCGTGACATTATTGTTATGATAAGGTCTAATTTTCTTATTGTTGAGACCCTGATTAATATAGTAGCTGAGGGAATTTTTGGAGATAATGAAAAGGGTGGGGGGAGAAGGATCCCCTTGCATATGACCTCAAAAATACTTGGAGAACCCAAAATACTTACCCATAAATGTTGTTTCAATCCACGCTAAGCTGATGAAATGGAAAATAAGATCCCTAGTCCAATTGGAGAATCCCATGCAAGACAAGACTCGGAGAACAAATCCTCATTCCAACATTTCTTAAGCATTTCTCATATGTAATTTATCCACCAAATTGCCTCTTAAGGACTCTTTGTTAATTCCACATACCATTTCATGGACCATTTCTATTGCGCCCTGTATTGACCTCCCTTTAATAAAACCATGTTGTTCAAAATTCATCTATGCATCGAGGTGATTAACCATTCTTTTGTTTAGTATACTAGCCAGAATATTATACAGTATATTACACATACTGATGGGATGATACTAATAAATGGACTGAGTATTACACACCGTGTGTAAGATAACCATATTCAATGCACAAGCAATGCGTGACAGATCCTCACACTGAAAGATATCATGAACAACATGCACCATATCCCCTTTAATAATGTCCCAATTCTGTAGGTAAATGGACCCAGGAAATCCATCAGGCCTTGGGGAACTGTTAGGAAATCCCCCTTCTTTTCACACCCTCATCCATGTACTCCAAAACACTGCTTGTAATTCCCTTAAAAAACACAACCATACCTCTCGGGTACCCCCTCCCACCATCCCAACATTGGGAGATTCCAATAAGGAATGTACAACTTCATTGATCATGGCCCATACCTCTTCGCGATCATTGGAATAAGATCCATCATCCCTATGAATGTTAGGCCTCTGAACACACTAACGTTCTCTAATACACGCATGGAATTATCCAGAGTTCTGGTCCTCCTCATGAAGCCATTTATCCCGTGCACGTTCTCTAACAAGTCATTCCTGTTTCAGAAGATAATTAGTGAGATTATCCTTTTTAATTCAAATCTATCTAAACAAGGACTCTCCCATTCCTACTCCAAGAAATTATCCATGAGTTCCACCTCCAAACTGATCTCAGTAATGTCCTAATCCTGAGAAGGAATCTTACTTCTCCAGGCGCGAAGAAACATTTTGAGTCGCCTTAACTTATTGTGAAGATTGGTCCATGGGTTCCCCTAACCCCGCAAATCCCAAGATTCCTTGACCACCTCGGAGAAACCCGGTTCCTCCATTCATGTTCTAGAAAAAATAGCATGATCCTCCCATGAAGACACTCAACTTAAGGATAGGCTGAGCGGAGAATGATCAGAAAGGCAGCGCACAAAATGAACCACTTTGGAATCAGAGAAGATAGAAATTACAGCTCAGTTCAAAAGACACCGATCAAGCCGACTGTATATGTGCCTCCCTCCCCATTGGTTGTTACACCATGTGAAATTAATCCCCTTATATCCTACATCTCGAAGTCCATTCCTTGCTATGAAGGACACGGAATCCTAATTGGAATTCTGGGGGATAGTGCCACCCACTTTCTTCTCCTCTAGGCTTGCAATGATGTTGAAATACCCTCCAACAACCAAGGGATCACCTCCTAGATTAACAACTTATCAACCACCCCACAAAGACTCTCTGTCCTGGGCATTGAACTTGGCATAAATAATGGAAAGTAGAAACACTTGACCCCCAATGAAAATCTCAGTAGTCATAAACTTATCTGATGCACGCAGAAGTTCAACATTGATGTTATCCTTGCAAAAAAATACATATTTGGGAATTTTGGAGATCCCCATGCATAAAACCCCAATCATTAAGCCTCTGTGCATACTCTTGAATTTTTCTAGAGGCTAGTTTTGGTTCCTGAATAACCACCAAATAATCATGCCTATTACATAATTAATTGATGATGATATCTGACTTTCCCCTAGCGCCAAGACCACATGCATTCCATATTAAGGCATTAAACATTGACTCGAGAACACCAGGAATTGGACCCATACTCCTAGCCCTTGACTTGTAGAGACAATATTGTTGTGGAACCAGCCCCAATATTGGATTTAGAATGAGTTTTAACACCAGAATGCACCTGCGCAGAGATTTCCACATGGGAATCACCACCTCTGAACAACACACTGAATGTGGCTTTTGGAGACACAATACAATATCCTTATATCCATCTCTGATCCAACTAGTACAATGGATGAGAATGAAGATAAGAAGGATAAGAGTAAGGTGTTGGAGAGGATGGGGGAGAAGTCACTACTAGTTGCTCCGTCGAAGGCATAAGGAGGAGTCCCCTAGATGAGGATGGATGAAATACATCTAGATCACTCGAGTAAAGTTCCATCCCTGAGATGTATACGATGAAGATTTTCGAAGGAACCCATGCGAGCATAGTTTTTCAAAGAGTCATCCCCACGAGAAGCGATCCCTAATCCGAAAACTGAACCACTGGATCCCCACCCACACCTCTGAAGATATGAACGAGATCACCACTAAGGGGAGGAGACTCCTCACCGTTAGAGAAATGCATGGAAGACGAAGCCTCTGATATCTTCACTAGGAGATTATATGAAACCTCTTTAACCTGATCGTTTCTTATGGAATCAGTGATATGAGCACAAGGATGCTAACCCTTGAGCCTCGGAACCTCCAGAGGATTGACGCCCTTCATGCCAGTTTTGCGACAAAACTGCAACGAATTCCCATAAATGTTACATAAAGAACAAAACCTTAGATAGGTATGATAATCCAGAGCTCGATGACGATCTGACATCCCCTTTATCCTGATCACAAGAGGGTCTTGAAGCGATAGAAAAAGATCCACCTCAATGAAAATCCATTCTACTGAAGCCTCCTCCAGCCTGCTAGTCCTCTCATCCACACACAAAAAAGTCCCCAATGAATCCCCAACATCCTTAAGCAAGGACTCATTCATGAGGGGAAGGGGTAACTCTGGAAGTGATATCCACACTACCGCATTGGAACATTCTCGGCTGGCAGGGATGTCCATCGACAATCGAGAGAGAGAGAACCTCCAACGCCCACTGCGCGTGACCTCTTGCACCATGATGTCATGAAATCCTCCCTGGAAGCCAAAACAATGCAGAAACACCTTCTATCCAGAATTGAAACAGAAGTTGGAGGATCTAAACAACATTGCCTAACACACTATTGAAAAACTGCGATATGAGGCTTATCAGTATCGAACTTCTCCACTAGAGTCCACTATAGATCCAAGGACGCTGTCGCGATAGATGTCGTTGATACCTCGAGCGCACGAAAACCCTCCTCTGAAAACGATGAAGAATATTTATGGATGTCCGATGAAGAACTCTGAGATATATTTCCTCCACGAGGATTCAGCAATAGGGCCTCCTTGAAAGAGATCCCCGGAGGTCGATCCGAACCATCTCTGTTCACTAGAGATCCAAGCACAGGTGCAGAGGACCCCCTGGGGGCGCCGGAGCAACAGACGGGAGAACAGTTGAAACCATTTTCAAAATTTCATCCAATGATAGAGGAATTTATACTCTTTACCGTTTATTTATCTCACCTTCAAACAATAAATTTTGAACTCCCATCCTTGTGGGTAAAATAGATTTCACATTATCCATATATATTTTAGGTTTCTTGAATAGTTTTTCATGCTTTCATAACATAAATATAGACAATAGTATTTACATTGTTTACCATAACATGATTAAATCCAAAAACCATGAATCAGTATTATGACATAAACCAAAATTAATATTAATATCACTACTTTCAAGGGTTACAAATAGGTAATTTTTATTCCCAATATCACTTATTACAAGATTTAGTGCTATGTCCCAATATTCAAAGGTTAAATCCCTTTAATGTTCCTTATTTTAATCACTACCAGTGTAAAGGTATACCTTTACATTTGATGTATATGTGAGTCCCATCTATGTTACCACATTAATGGGTTTCATATTATGGTGTGAATGGATTATATTTTTAAGACCATACATGTTTTTACCTTGACCACTTTAAAATCACCTTGATGAAACCGATCCTTTACTTTCTAGAATTTATATGGAAAAAATTCACATTTTGTACAAATAACATTCGAACTCATATTTCATTTTAGTTGGAAAATTATTCACTAAATATCAATGATTCTTATTTCTATAATAATAATATAACATATTAATATTTCTGAACACAAAAAACACAATCATCTATTGTTGAGATATATTAATTGATTCTAATTCATCAATATTCTATGCCTTTAATGGAATAAAACTATCTAAGTATTCTAAACAATAGATATTCAGTATTATTTATGTTTAAATATACCTATATATTCTCTCAGATTTATATAGGTATTTTTGAAGAGAACAATACATTTTTCAATCTATTTGATAGGATTGAATCTCTTCAAATCTATGGTAATTCCATGAATCATATGTGTCTCAGGTTTAAAATATATATTCTATATATAAAATATATTACTACCTGATATTTTATCTATCTACACTATATGAAATTACAAATATATAAATAAATAAAAATTAATTTTATTCACATTAATTTTAAGATTTATAAATGAATTTTAAATTCATCATGAGTTTTGTAATTAATATTACCAAATGGGGAGGATATTAATTCCCATGATTGATTCCATAGAGAAACTCATAATTTTCTACATGAACAACCATTAAATTTGGAAAAATCATATCTGAAAACCAATGTGTTTGTGGTCATTATCTTTTAAATAATTCGAAAGGATAATAAAAAATCCACAGTTGAATACCATTAACCCTATATTTGAGAATAATAATATATTTTCAGGATACTTCTGAGAGGTAAATATTGTCCTAAAATATAATCTTGTATTAATTCATGGATACTATGAAATTTATAATGCCTCTGTTGTGCAATATAATCCATTTAGAAAAACAAAGTGATGTAGTGGAATCATTTCTTCATTGTGGCGTGGTATCATAAAAAATATATGAATATAAAAAATTGGATCAAATTACCTTTCTACCAGGGCCAATAGCTCCTTGGTGAATCTTCTATAATACTATGTCCTGGGAGGTTTCTTTTATTGAAACCATCATAACAAATCTATTATAACCATTTTTGATGGTGGAACCCTTGACACTAATGTGTGTGTAAACATTCATAATGATTTTTCTTCATTAAATTAGATTTAAAATTTTTCAATCTCCCACATTACAACATAGCGATCATGAAACATTCCATATACACCTACAAAGTTCGCGTGTACCCTTAAGGGATTGGAATGGATACCCTTACAGAAGTAGCTAAATTTTCACATGTTGACACATTATTTGTACACCTTTACATATAATATATCATTAACATTATGATGATATCACTTTACCCATATTCAAACCACCTGTACCCATATGTGAGTAGCTTAGATACCCGTACATGATTGGTTACCTTTACAACAGATTCTTGGTTTCCTTTATTCATATATAAATATACCATTACATGGGTAAAAAATTAACATCATTACCTATACATAGTCTCTAGGAACATAACATATAATAATATCCACTTATCTCTCCATTACCTTTTCCTTATTTTTTATAAGCCTTATGGGAAAAATGATTCCTTAATATTTATCCAAGAAACATGTAAATGATTCGAAAATATTTAAAAATTGATATTTTGAGATTAGTTATAAAAATAATTCATATATAAATTTTGAATTAAATTAAATATTCTTTGTAAATGTTTTTAACTATTTTACCATGGATTTTTGTTAAAAATGATTGGAAATATAAGGTTGACTAAGAGATATGGGGTTACAGAAATATTTTGTAGTTTTACACATTTTACATCATAAAAATAATTTTAAGAATAAAAACATCAATGGGACCTATTAATGGAATTATTTACGATTATTTTGGTCTATAAAAGAATTTAAATTAATGAAGACTTGTGGAATAAAATTCAGACTAATTCAGTAAAACCATCATAATTTGAAACCCCTACAAAATCCAGTCAAGCTATAAATAATAGAAATATTAAAAAATTAAAAACATGAATTATGTCAATCAAATTTTAAATCAGTTAAATACCACATAATAATTTAGTGCTATGTGTAATTAATGATACATTTTATAAAAAATGTGTTTATAATGTAATATTATAGGGGGATTTATCATCTAGAATAAGAGTTTATATATTGAATTCATCTTAATAAATCTAATTTTTTTATTCTTTTAACATGTGGTTTTGTTATTGTTTGAATGCCAGTCATTGGTTCATTCTTTTTTTTCTCATTTTATAATTTATTCTCTCTTTTTATTCAATCATATTATTTATTGATATCATTGAAATAAAATAAAATTGCATACTTTTTTATGCTCTTATATATATGATTTGATTTCATTTATTAAATCCTATTTAAATTTTTATACTACCACATTGACATGAAACCACTATGGGTTTTTGGTCAATAGTAGGGGTAGTATGAACTATGTGAATTTTTTAATTGAGAGAAGTGAAATTTATTAACAAAAGAATTATTTTTATAATTAAATCTAATTTGATTTTCTTGCATGAGCTAGACCAAGAGATTACATGGGAATGACCATAACTAAAATTTAATAGACCAAAAAATTCCTCATAGTTGGATATATATTCCACCATTATTGTTTAAAATAATGAAATTATACTAGTTACCACATATGGAATCAATAGAGGATTATAATCTTAATAGATCTAATTTTCCAAACTGAAGCTAAATTGGTTACTCTTGAACAACTATGTGGTCTAAGACAATGGGTCATCACTTCTCCCATTTATAAATATCCTTATCATAAGGTCTACAATATTGACCTCAAAATATTGTCATCCTATTATATAAAATCAATTTTCCTCATTTTATAAGCCCAACCACTATGTGAATTTTAAGAAATCCTCTTATCATGATACAGTTGCTAGGATACTGACATTTCCATGTTTTCCCTATGCTTTCAACCCAATAAAACCATTATGTTAATTATTTTATATATAGTTTAGTTTGGAATTTATAAATTTTTTATCTCATCACACCCATACTGAACCAATGTGGTTTTTTGGGATGGAAAAATTTCAACACAGTCACTAGGGATATGTTGACTACTTATAAACAATGACCTTGGGAAAGAACCAAGGACCTCATAACATAATTTTTTCCTTCACATTTATTCTTATTTAGTTTAACAATTTTTAGACAAGGATTAGAAATTGCATCCATATTGTTCTACTTTTTTATATTCTATGGTCCACTGAATCATTCCTGATACATTGATGCTTAAGGATTATTAGGTTTTGATCCTGAAACCAAAGGATATAATTTTTCATGTCACCATTCCATCATGATTGAGAATAAAAATCTCATGCCACCTAATACAAAAAATTTTTAACATGTTCCCCCTAAATAGTAGAGGGAGAGAACACTATAGTAGGATTTCACCATTATGGATTATGTATTTCCAATTTTGTTCTAACTAGCATTGTTCTCCATCTAATCCATTATTATAATTTTGAAATCATTTCATGACTCATTTAAATGATCCATAATCTATTACATTTAAGTGTAAATTTGTATTAGGATACATATAATCCTAATTAATGTTTCCTAGAGGTCTACGAACATTTTTTAAGTTAATTGGTATCTATTTATGTAATCAGACATTGGTTTTTCCATTTATCCCTACACAAAAGTACCATGGATTTTTGTAAAATAAATAATACATTGACCATTACATCTATGGATTATTTTGAAGAAAATTCCTGAATGTTACTTAATTCCCTTGAATATATTGAATCTATATACTAATATTCAAAATTTCACTAATGAAGATATAGAGTAAGACTCAAAATATGGGGTTTTCCTAAGAGATATGACTCAAAAGTTCCTACATCATTATATAGATGTGTGTCTAAAAATTCAACATTTCTACCGAGGATTGTAACCAACTACATTAATAATAGTAGACATAACCCTTAATGGTCGAATCAATCACATGATTCCAAAAAACTGTAATGAAATTTATGATTAATTCTCTAATAATGACAATATTTGGAAGTGTGATCATGGACTGTCCAGACACACGCTTCATAAAGATGATGAGATCACAAGCTGTGTAGCCTAAGTTAGAGATCTAAATATGAATCTAGAGAATATATAGGTATCTCAACCACCACCACCACCTCATTAACGTATTTTAGAAAATCAATATTGTGAGATGTGTAGAGGTTGACAGCCATAATAAGACTTTATAAAAGGAGTGGAAGAAAATAAAAATCCGGATTATAAATATGTAAATTACAAGAAAAAAAGCCAATAGTTTATAAAACCAAAATAATAATAGTTTCTATATTAATAGAAAATTCCAATAAAAAATGACAACCACAAAATCAAAATTACTATCAACAGAGGACTAGAAAATAACCACCATGAAATTAAGGACCACCTAGGTAACCAAT
Source organism: Viscum album (assembly GCA_963277665.1). Lineage (NCBI taxonomy): Eukaryota > Viridiplantae > Streptophyta > Magnoliopsida > Santalales > Viscaceae > Viscum > Viscum album. Next base: position 1,020,498,151 of record OY728119.1, on the reverse strand, counting down.
GTAGAATCCTAATCAATGACCCCAAAAGCCATTTTAACATAACCTTTTCCACGTAGATCATAGTAATTCCCCCATCAATAGTTCCAGTTATATGTAATACTGAATCCAAAAAATACCCACATGAAACAATAAAAAATTGACAGTATTCTTACTCTGTTAATTAGAATAGTGGAATAAATAATCTTATCCCAATTTTTTTTATTGAACCAAATTGATTATCTCCATAACATTGACCCCCATATGGGATAAATATTTTAGAATATATCAACTAAATTACTGAATATGTTACAACAAAATACTATGTCACACCCTAGAGAGGAGGATAATGATATTTTCCTTCATTGTAAAAAGAATCTATGATTTTAGAAATCATGATGACGTATGGAAAAGATGTAATATGAAACTAAAATGAATGTGAAAATAATTAAAAAATATAAAACTATTAGAACACTTGATGATAGTAAAAAATTATATTTGTAATATGAGATAATTGGATAATATCTCAATAATGAACTTCCAGATAAAGTAGATGTTTATGTGGAACCACCACTAAATAGACCCGCAGTTCCCTTTTCAATGTGAATTAGATAATGAATATAGAGTGGAAATATAAGGACCCAATGTTTTATCAATGGAAATACCATCTTATAATTGTTCCATATATTATAATCACGTTATTATGAACAATAACATATTATAAAACTAAATACTATGTGATCGCCAATCATATTTTTTCCACTTCTATGTTTTGAATTTCAAAAAGAAGTCATTTACCTTTGTGCTCAGTAAGTTATTTGGTGTTTGATGGAGACAATTTTTTTTTGTTAATAGTAACATACCCATATGGAAGGATTATTTAAACACATGAATACATTATTAGATCTATCTCTTTAGAATTAAAATATTGATGGGATAAACATATCCCATTGGTTGAGTTTTTATACAACAGTAGCTTCCACTCGAGTATTCAAATGGTTCCATATGAAGCTTTTTAGGGAAAGTGATGTAGAACACCCAAACGTTGGGATGAAGTTGGAGAACAAAAGCAACTTGGACCAAATATTCTACAAGTGATGACAGAGAAGGTTCAAGTCATCTGGAGACACGTCACAGCTGCTCAGAGTCGGAAGAAGAGCTATGTTGAAAACCATATAAATAAATTGGAGTTTGACGTGGGGGAAAATGTATTCCTTTGAATATCACCATATAAGAGAGTAATGTGGTTTGGAAGGAAAGCGAATCTAAGCCCAAGTTACGTTGGCCCGTTTTATATTTTTGACCACATAAGAGCTCTAGACTATCGAATTGAACTTCCACCGAATATGGATCATGTTCATTATGTGTTTCACATATCACTATTGGGGAAGCACAAACATAATCCCTCACATGTACCGAACTCATAGTTGGTGCAGCTGGAAGATGATCTCTCCTATGAGGAGCAGCCAGTAATGTTTATAGACCGAAGGGATAAGGGTCTACATAATAGGAAATTCCATATTTTCAAAGTGTTGTGGAGGAACGATATTTTTGAACAAGTAACTTTGGAATCGGAGGAGGCGATGAAGGAGAAGTACAGTTACCTGTATGTGAAAAACAAAATTTCGAGGGAAATATTTCATATAGGGGAAGAATGTAATGACATAATGTTTTATCAAGGGAAATCCCTTTTTATAATTATTCCATATAGTATAATCACATTATTAGTAATAATAAAATATTATGATACTAAATAATATGTGATCACTAAACATAATTCTTCCATTCTATGTTTTGAATATTTAAAAGTGGTCATCTACATTTTTGTTCGGTATGTTATTTGGAGTCTGATGGAACCAATTTATTTTGTGAATAGTAACATACCCATATGAATAGTAATATGACCCTAATGAATAGTAAATTGTATTATTATTTTATTTTATTTAGGGTTTAAGATAATGGCATCTTGGTTAATTTTTCTATGTAATGTAAAATCATTTATAGAATTAATGTTTTTAATTTTTAAATTAAGAATGATTTTATTTAAAAATTAAATTAATAACATATAGAAAATTACTGTCAAAAAATGTAGTTCATTTTTTGATTATATATCTCAAAAAACATTAAGGGTGAATTTTTTGTTTTTTTCTAAAATTATATCATTTTTGATGAATTGTATAATACTGTAAAAAAACCGTATATTCAAATTATCAAGAAATACACTTTTTATGTCAATATAAGTGATTCAAGACCACTAGGTTCCGAATCACTTTCCATTATTACTATTTGGGGTCAGATGAATTATGATTATTTATAGTATTGAGCAAAAATATTATAATAATGATTTTAATATTGTAAAATACCACCTGCCCGCCACTATAAATACCACCCTCATTCTCTTCTTCGCCCCACACCTATCATGCCTTGATCTTTAACTACATTAATCCTAATACACATACTAAGGAGCTTCCCCACATCCTAGACCTTATGGTCCCACCAAAAGGCCAAATTATAAGACCTTATGAAGGATATAAAGGAGAAGAGATCAAGGGTAAGAATCCCCTTTATTTTTCATGCGTTTTTCTTTCCATTCCTTTATTTTTATTATAATCTCCCCTCATCCTCTTATCTAGGATGTATGAAAGATCTATATATTTTTTATTCTGGACGTTTTCATTTTCATTGAGTATTAATCATTACAACACCCCAACCTTCCACGGTATGCTTCTCACTGAACAATACATGTAATGCCCTGACCCTAAATACCCAGTGTCAGTGCATTATTACATAACATTGGCATGATCACAAAGGATCAAGTCTCGAATGACTGATTAGTTTAGTAGTCTTGGAAACAGTATATATATTCATAAGTCTTACATTACATCATAAGGTAAAAAAACTATAAAAACATCTTTTCTTCATATCCCCTCATACTATCCCTGCAGGTCATTCATAAATTACTACTTCACATCCTGGAAAAAAACATTGAAATGGGTGAGCTCAAATGCTCAATAAGGATAAAAATATAGCATAAGCCTTCATAGATAAACATAAACACTTAAAACAATTTATAACTAAAACAAATGCCTTTTAAACTTGAACATCAGAATAATATGGAAAAGATAAAATGAAATAATGCCATTTAATTATTCACATTGATATTATACTAGTCAAATAATCACATGAAATATCAATAACCACTTTCATAATGATGGAATTCATAATGCCAGACTATCATAACCACATAGCCAAGGACTCGTGCCAAGACTACAAATAAGATTTTTCCAAGGCCATGTGCCAAGACACTAGTTTGTCTCATGAGACCTACCGATGCATCGAGGAGCTACATCGGTCTCCACCCGTCACTTACTAAGTCCAATTCATTCCTCATATGAACACTTTTAGACATAACATAAACATTCATATTAAAACTACCATAAGAAATGTCAATACTTTAACCACAAACCATGAATTGTATAAAAATAGCACATCCACAGTCAAACATAACTCATTCGATACAATATGGAAGATTGTATTGTATCATATTAACCTCAATCAATGATAATGAATGATATTGACATAGATGAAAATAACCATCAAAACTATTTGATAGAAATATCCCCCTTTTCTTGAAAAGATTTAAAAGTCACACTATTTGTTAAGAAGCCGTTTAAAAATAGATTTTTGAATCAAAGTGTCCCATACGACTTTGAAACTATTAAAAGGAGTTTTGAGTTGAAAACATTAATGTCCATATAAATAAATCCTTAAAACCATTTTTAACACATGGACATTAATGAGAAAGATTTAGAAGAATATGTCTTTAAAACATTTAAAAATGGTATTTTAGTTAGAGTTTCTAACCAAAAGAGAGACCCTTGAATAAAAATAATAGAGGTAATAAAATATCGGTGACATCATGAGAATAAAGGGACTCATGATATACTATGTCATAGTACATTATATACACCACATAAAAGTTATTTGGTGTATAACAACAATGAAGTCACAATGGAATGTAAATTGAGAAGAAATATCTCAGAAAGGCCGTATCCTTAGGTTAAGGATAAATCAATGACATAATTATGTGTGACAAGTATAAATACACTAATTATTATTGGATATTCACTGTAAAACAATCAATGTAAATTCACATAAATTCTAGTAAAAACAACACCAATGAATTGAATGTTTATCTCAACAAATCGAGATTGAGTAAAAATTACTCTTATCAAGTTCATACTGATGACTTGAGAATTTATCAATGGAGCGATTTTGTGTATAAAAATTATATCCACAGAATGGGGAGTGGAAATTATGACATAATCAAATTAATAGTGATTCCACACATAATCTTGGAGTAAAATAATCAATGAAGTATAAGTACATCCGTATGAGTGGAAATTGAAATTTCAAATTCCCTTATCGATTTGGTAACTTATGAAACATGCACCCAAGAAAGAAGGATCATACAATGATGATTTAAATACCCATAAATTAATGTATATTACACAATTAATACATTCATGGGCAGTACACACACCACATGCAATAAATAAGTGGTGAACAATGGAAATCTCACTTAATGAAAAGTGAGATAAGAAACCCCTTACTTTGTACTTTTTCCTTGGTCAACGGTACGTTAACCTCCTGTATAATGGTGAAATAATTGTTATTGAATTATAAAAGAATCATTTACATTAATATGATATCATATATGAGCTTTTAACATTGATTTGTTAATAATATATTAGTATTATCATCATTTCTGGTGTTAACTTACTCGTTTTCCTCTATATTCTTTGTTACGTAAGCCCCGTTTGTTATGGAAAGGTTGTATCTTATTCATATACATAATTATATAATGTCCTTAAAAGTTATTTTTAAATCATCAAATGATAATTATACTTGAATGGAAACGATGGAGAGTGAATCTCATCGCTTTCGTGGAGACGGTAGTCCGTACGTACGCACAAGCGACAATATCATTCTTTTAATGTTAAAATAATATATAATTGGATTTATATCATATAGAAAGAATAATTATCATGTTATATTTATTATTTACATGAATTACACATCATTATTATACCCATCCTAATAATAATTTATTGAATGATAATTACACGATGACGTGGAGACGGTAAGCCGTACGTACGCACGTATGGTGACATGTCATTCAAAGGATGGATAGAATACCGAATATGGTCGTACCATATTTATAAAAATATTATAGTATATAGGAGATACTGGATTCATTATTTTAGAATGGTAATAACAAAGAAAAAATAAGTTGAAGAAGAAATGAATTTGAAAAAGGGTGGTAAAAACATTACTTATTCTTCGGGTTCTTCCTTTTGATTTGATCAAAATGGCTCCTTAGGTTGGCTTTCTGATCAAAATAAGGCTTCTAGGTTGTTTTTAGGGATGTTGAGATAGTATCCGGGCAGGTTTTGGCCAAACCAAAAGGCTTTGAAGGTGGGAGGTAATGAGAGGGGGGAGTGCTCTTTTATAAGAGGGGTGAGGGGCACTATTGGAAAAGCTAGAAATATTATTTTATAATAAATTCACATTCGGTTTATAATGGATCCAAAGTGTATTATGTAATGTTGAAGGTGGGGATAGTTCAAAAACCACACAACCAATAGAATTTAGATAGGTTTGGGTCATTATATTAACCTTATATTTAAGTATTAACTCTTAGTTAATTAGTTTCACTTTTACAATGTCTCTTTGTATTTTTATATTATATGGTTAATAAACAGAATATATACATCCAAGAGACCCCCAAATTTGTCCATTAATAATACAACTATCATGATATAAATCTCTTGGCCGGTCCTTATATTTTTTGGAATTTAATATCAATAAATAATATAATATTTGTTTTAAAAATTATTTTATGTCAATTTTGACACTATTCAGTAATTAAATTTTTTGAAACTCATAAATGAATTATTACTTCGAAAAAAGTCAATTAAATAAATCCTAATATCTCATATTAACCTATAAAATTCGTTTAATTCAATAAAAGTCTCCAATTATATTTATTTGTGTATTTATAATATCAATTATTTTAATTTTTCACTATTATGGGAATTACTGCATCATCATTGTGTCAAAAATAAATTAACTTATTTAATGTCTAGAATTTATAAATAAAATATCATTATATAGGAAATATTTTTATATTTTTAATTAATATTTATAATCGAATTTATCTTATGTTTAACCCTATAATAAAAATGCTTTACTAAATAAACTTTTATTTTATCTCTTTTAACTATTCTTTGAAATAAATAATAATAAATGTCCTAATCTAATCCAAGTGGAACTAAATGATAATATTTTATTCATAAGGCTGTTTTTGTTCAAGATACACTTGTCCAATAGAATTAGGACATGTGTTAGGGTAATATTAATATCATTTTTACCCTTAATTATGGTGTTTACTTTTAATTGTGGTAAATAAAAGTTAAAAGTTACTATTCGCCAAAAATTATTTTCATCTCAATGAACCACATTTTACTCCTTGATATTAACCGTGTCTCTCTGTTTTTCGAAATTCCAGTCACAGAAGTGGTAAAATTATGTTTTATGAAAAATTCAGTTTTTTAACTACCACTAAGTGGTTTCACTATTCATCAAAAATGAAGGTTTCCAGGAAAATACCAAAAATTAGCCCTAAGATATATTTGATATTATGAATCCAAAAATGATTTCTATTTTACCAAATTCAAAACATATCAGTTGCATTAATTAATTTAAAAATTAATTCCCATCGCCAAAACAAATAGCGTGTTTTTAAGAGATAATAACTATCAAAAGATTGACACTAGTTTATGTCTGGTTTAAAAGTGAAATCTCATCCAATGACCAACATTGTATTAAATGGTAAAATTTTATTCTAAATATACTTTAAAACCACTCAAATTCATAATTTCTCACTATAAATTATATCCATTAAAAAAATTTATTATTAAAATTTAGTAATTTTCACTATTCATCAAAATATGAATGTTATCCAAAAAGTACTAAAATTTCACCCTAAGCTAATTTCAATATTACGAATCCAAAACTGAAGTCCATTTCAAACGATAAAATTTATAAAATTTCAAAAATTAGGTATTACTATTCATAACGGCTAGTTTGATTGGTTGTGGTGTGTTAGAATCTCGAAGTTGCGTACAATGCACGTCATTGCATTATTCAAAGGTAAACATACCATGGAATCTTGGGGTGTTACATTATCCCCTCCTTCAATAAATTTTGTCCTCAAATTTTTTTAAAAATTGGCCTTGTGAATATAATGGAATATCCCACATCGGAAAAAGAGTCAATAAAACTATCACTTTAAAAGAAAGGAAGAGAGGTATAAAGGTCACCCAATATAACCCATACTTGGATTCCATGTAAGAAAAACATGGATATAAACTATAAACTATGTGTTCTGTTTTGATGGAGAGGGATATAAAACATGATCAGCAGAATGTTAACAATAAGAAAATGAAAAACTTGTGTTGGGACAAACGGTCCATAGTCTCCCAATAGGAAAAGTAAACGGAAAACATTTTTTTTGTTTTAAGTTACATTACATTAGGACGAGAAATTCATTTATGATATTGACTAAGAACATAAAGAGATATACTTACTTTATATGTATAGTTTCATTCTTTAATATATTTTTTCCACTAAATCAATTTTTTGATCAATGAGTATTCAAGAAGACTTGGTCACAATGGAAGAGCTAGAATAAACTTCTATAGAAATACATGATCCACGTAGGATAAAATATATATTAACATTGTCTTTAGAGAATAATCAAAACCAAAATGGTTAGTATAATATCAGATGACCCCCCAAATGGATATTCCATTAGATAAAAAAACACTAATCTTAATTTCTAAAATTAAACCTTCAATACCCCAAAGATAAATAAATACCATTAAATAATCAATTGTCCTCAAAATACTTCAATATAATCCAAAATTATTTTGAAACTCAAAACTTATAAGAATGTAGTCTTCCACGTTAAATTGTATCTCAAAATGTCATTAATTACTCTTAAATTCACATACTTAAAATTAATTAACCTAATCATTTCCATAAAAAATAGAAATCAATATAAATCCATAATAAAAACATAGATAAAAATCCACCATTACTCCTCAAATGAAATCCCATACTATTCTATTTTCCATATAACAAAGAAAACAACTTCCAAAATAACATTTATCACATAATTACCAAATCATTTTCCTATACTAAGGGTATTCATTTGATAAGACATAAGATCCCAAATAAAATTATTAATGATCAATAAAATCATTTAACTAAAAATAATAGTCACACTAACCAGGGACTTCACGTAGTCCAATGGTAGGTGATAAATCACATTCTCACTTTGGTTGTGGGTTCGATTCCCACATCTTTTTCTGATGCGATGGGTTGTCACACGGTCTGTGTGTTGTCCTTTTTCAAAAACTATATTTTAGAACATTACCAAAATGAGATAAATTCCTCAAAATAACCATAACATAATTTAACCACAAATCTTATCTCATACCTTTCATTTTCATCCCAAATTATAATAACTTATAATTTCCTCAAACACAACAATAATATAAAACCAAATGGTTATTTATAACTATATTCACAGGAGAAAAGATAAATCTTCCTCAAATATCATTCTCAGATGGAAAACTTTAGTGTTAAAAATACAAGAGAAAATTATTCCAAAGTAAACCCATCAACAAGGAGCACTAATACTTTTTAAACATTTCTACAACCATTTATTTCCACATAGCTTCTTCTTTGACCAAGAAAATATATTATAGAATAGGGCATTCACTCGGGTAATGGCCAGGTCCCCTATATTTACGGAAAATGACTGTAAATGGACTCTTGGGACCATTTTTATCTTCTTCCATAGTACTCTTCATTTTTCTTCAGCAATTCTTCACATTATGTCTTTCCTTCCCACATGTAAAGCATTTCTTTGTCCCATTAGGACACATTACTGGGTGTCTCCATCAACATTTGCTGCATGATGGAAATTGACGATTCCTTTCTCCATGGTCTCCACTGTTGGTGCTCTTATCATTCATCGCCTTTCTCTTATTTGTTGTGTCCAAGAATTTGTTAATATATATATTGTTGATCATATTTTTGGAAAATTGATTTGGAATAAAGAAGATATCTTTTACACCTATCAACATTCCATATTGTTGATCATTTCCACCACCGTTCCCACCTTTCACATCATTCTCAATGTCACTATGACTTCCTCGGAATCCAACCATTGACTAAAACCAGAAAGCATTGTGTGAGTGACAATATTCATTAAATGATTTAGATTTTAACATGTAACCATATTCTCAATTTGAAACACATTAGGATTAACCAAGGTCATTTACTCTCATATTATATATTTAATACTTCAAATCGGTTAGTAAAGAAAGCGTAAATTATCCTAACCATATCCACTGGGAGTGTCGTAACCAAGAGTGCAGCAAGGCCCGTTGTCGTGCACCAGTTCCCGTTCGAGTCTATCTCAAAGCGGTGTTTTCGGGTTTTACCCCTAGGTACATCTGTACCAGAGCCGCCTCTACCTGCTATTATCCAGACAGGGATGTATTTCTCGGAAAACTTACAAAATCTCTACAATACCAAAAATCTAGAAATTTCATCTATTCTAATCCTCAAAGTTCATCTTAGTTATACGCACTCTAATCAGAATTTATCTAAATCTAGCTTCCAAGGTTTGTACTAAACATCCTATGATACCAACTGTAATGCCCCGACCCTAGATACCCAGAGTCGGTGCATTATTACATAACATTGGCATCATCACAAAGGATCAAGTCTCGAAAGACCGATTAGTTTAGTATTCTTAGAAACACTAGATATATTCATACGTCTTACATTACATCATAAGGTAAAAAAACTACAACAACATCTTGTCTGCATATCCCCTCATACCATCCCTACAGGCCATTCATAAATTAGTTCTCCACATCTTGGGAAAAATAAAACATTGAAAGGGGTGAGATCAGATGCTCGGTAATGAAAAAAATATAGCATAATCATTCATATATAATCATAAACACTTAAAGCAATTTATAACTAAAATAAAAGCCTTTTAAACATGAACTTCAGCATAATATTGCAAAGATAAAATGAAATAATGTCATTTACCTATTCACATAGATATTCTACTAGTCGAACAATCACATGCAATATCAATAACAACTTTCATAATGATGGAATGCATAATGCCAGAGTATCATAACCACATAGCCGGCCTCGTGGCAAGACATCAAATATGATTTTGCCAAGGCCTTGTGCCAAGACACTAGTTTTTCTTATGAGACATACCGATGCATTGAGGAGCTATAGCAGGCTCCACCCATCACTTACTAAGTCCAATGCATTCTTCATATGAACATGTTTAAACATAACATAAACATTCGTATTAAAACTAGCATATGAAATGTCAATACATTAACCACAAACCATGAATGGTATAAAAATATCACATCCACAGTCAAACATAACTCATTCGATACAATATGGAAGATTTTATTGTATCATATTAACCTCAATCGATAATAATGAATGATATTGACATAGATGAAAATAACCATCAAAACTATTTTAGAGAAACATCCCCCTTTTCTTGAAAACATTTAAAAGTTACACTATTTTTCAAGAAGTCGTTTAAAAATATATTTTTGAATAAATGCGTCCCATACAACTTTGAAACTTTTAAAAGGAGTTTTAATTTTAAAACATTAATGTCTATATAAATAAATCCTTAAAACAATTTTTAAAACATGGACATTAATGAGCAAGATTTAGAAGAATAAGTCTTTAAAACATTTAGAAATGGTATTTTAGTTAGAGTTTCTAACCAAAAGAGAGACACATCATTACAAATAATTGAGGTAATAAAAACATTATAATATCATGAGAATAAAGGGATTCATAACATTCTATGTCAAAGTAAATTATATACACCACATAAAAGTGATTTGGTGTATAACAACAAAGAAGTCTCAATGGAATGTAAATTGAGATGAAATCTCTCACAAAGGCTATATCCTTAGGTTAAGTATAAATCAACAACATAATTATGTGTGAAAAATATAAATACACTATATATGATTTGATATTCAGTGTAAAACAATCGAAGGACATTCACACATATTCTATTAAAAACAACACCAATGAATTGGATATTTATCTAAACAAATCGAGATTGAGTGAAAATTACTCTTATCAAGTTCATACAGATGACTTAAGAATTTATCAATGGAGTGATTATGTGTATAAAAAGTGTATGCACATAAAGGGGAGTGGAAATTATGACATAATAAAATGAATAGTGATTCCACACAAAATCTTGGAGTAAAAAAATCAATGAAGTATGCGTAAAGCCGAATTAGTGGAAATTGTAATTTCAAATTCCCTTATTTATTTGGTAACTTATGAAACATTCACCCATGGAAAAAGGATCACAAAATGATGATTTAAATACCCACACAATGAATAAAATCATGGGCAGTACACACACCACATTCAATAAATAAGTGGTGAACAATGGAAATCTCACTGAATTAAAAGTGAGATAAGAAACCCCTTACTTTGTAGTTTTTCCTTGGTAAACGGTAGGTTAACCTCCTGTATAATGGTGAAATAATTGTTATTGAATTATAAAAGAATCATTTACATTATTATGATATCATATATGATCTTTTAACATAGATTTGTTAATAATATCTTAGTATTATCGTCATTTCAGGTGTTAACTTACTCGTTTTCCATTATATTCTTTGTTACGTAAGCCGTGTTTGTTATGGATAGGTTATATCTTATTCATATCCAGAATTATATCAAGTACTTAAACATTATTTTTAAATCCTCAAATGATAATTATACATTAATGGATATGATGGATAATGAATCTTATCGCTTTCGTGGAGAAGGTAGTCTGTACGTACGCACGAGCGACAATATCATTCTTTTGATGTTAAAATAATATATTATTGGATGGTATATAATATAGAAAGAATAATTATCATGTAATAGTTTTTATTTAAATGAATTAAACATCATTATTATACCCATCCAAATAATAATTTATTGAATGACAATTACACCACAACGTGGAGATGGTAAGCCGTACGTACACACGTATGGTGACATGTCATTCAAAGGATGGATAGAATACTGAATATGGTTGTACCATATTTATAATAATATTATATTATATAGTATATATTGTATTCATTATTTTAGAATGGGAATAACAATGAAAGAACAAGTTGAAGAAGACAGGATTTTGAAAAAATGAGGTAAAAACATTACCTCTTCTTCGTGTTCTTCCTTTTGATTTGACCAAAAGCGATCCATATGATGGATTTATAATCAAACTAAGGCCTATAGGTTCTATTGAGGGATTTTGATAGTGTATTTGGGTAGGTGTTGGTCGATCCAAAAGGATTTGAGGGTGTGAAGTAATGAGAACGGCAGTGCCCTTTTATAAGAGGGGTGAGGGGTACCTTTGGAAAAGCTAGAAATATTATTTTATTATAAATTCATATTCGGTTTCTATTGGCACAAAAGTGGATTATTTAAAGGTTAAGGTAGGGATAGGTCGAAACCCACTCAACAAATAGAATTTAGACAGTCTTGGGTCATTATATTAATCTTATCTTTAAGTATTAACTCGTATTTAATTAGTTTCACTTTTACAATGTCTCTTTGTATTTTTATATTATATGTTTAATAAACTTACTATATACATCCAAGAGACCCCAAAGTGGTCCATTAATTATTCACCAATAATGATATAAGTCTCTTGGCCGAACCATAGATTTTTAGGAATTTAATATCAATTAATAATATAATATTATTTTTAAAAACTCTTTTATGTCAATTTTCACACTATTCAATATTTGATTTTTGTGAAACTCATAACAGAATGATTACTTCGAAAAAATACAATTAAATCAATCCTAATATGTCATATTTTCCTATAAAATTAGTGTAATTCAATAAAAGTCTTCAATTATATTTATTTGTGTATTTATAATATCAATTATTTTAATTTTTCACTATTATGGTAATTACTGTATCATCATTGTGTCATAAATAAAATAAACTATTTAATGTCTAAAAATTATAAATAAAATATCATTATGTAGTAAATATTTTTGTCTTTCTAATGAATATTTATAATCGAATTTATCTTATGTGTATCCCAATATTTAATATGTTTTAGTAAATAAATGTTTATTTTAACTCTTTTATCTCTTCTTTGAATTAAATAATAATAAATGTCCTAATCTAATCCAAGTGGAATTAAATGATAATATTTTATTCCTAAGGTTGTTTTTGGTCGATATACACTTTTCTACTAGAATTAGGACATGTTTTAGGGTAATATTAATATCATTTGTACCCATAATTACCCTATTTACTTTTAACCGTGGTAAATAAAAGTAAAATTTTACAATTCAGCAAAAATTATTATCATCTCAATGAACCACATTTAACTCTTTGATATTAGCCGTGTCTCTCGGATTTTCGAAATTCCACTCACATAAGTGGTAAAATTATGTTTTATGAAAAATTCAGTTTTTTAACTACCACTTAGTGGTTTCACTATTCATCAAAAAACGAAAGATTCCATAAAAATACCAAAAATTAGGCCTAAGATATATTTGATATTATGAATTCAAGAATGATGTCTATTTTACCAAATTCAAAACAAATTAGTTGCATTAATTAATTTAAAAATTAATTCCTGTCGTCAAAACAAATAGCGTGTTTTTAAGAGATAATAACTATCGAAAGATTGCCACTTGTTTATGTTTGGATTAAATGTGAAATCTAATCCAATGACCAAAATTGTATTTATTAATAAAAATATATTCTAAATATACTTTAAAACCACTCAAATTAATAATTTATCACTATTAATTATTTCGATTAAAAAATTTGTTTTTAATTAAAATTTAGTAATTTTCACTATTCATCATAATATGAATGTTATCCAAAAAGTACCAAAATTTCACCCTAAGCTAATTTCGATATTACAAATCCAAAACTGAATTCCATTTCGAAAGATAAAATTTATAAAATTTCAAAAAGTAGGTATTACTATTCATAACGGCTAGTTTGATTGGTTGTGGTGTGTTAGAATCTCGATGTTGCGTAGAGTGCACGTCATTGCATTATTCAAAGGAAAACGTACCGTGGAAGCTTGGGGTGTTACATTCTCCCCTCCTTCATTAAATTGCGTCCTCGGAATTTTTTAAAAAATTGGGCTTGAGAATATAATGGAATGTCTGACATCGAAAAAGAGTCAGTACAACTATCACTTTAAAAGAAAGTATGAGATGTATAAAGGTCACCCAAGGTAACCCACACTAGGATTCCATATAGGAAAACATGGATATGGACAATAAACTAAGTGTTCAGTTCTGATGGAGAGGTATATAAAACATGATTAGAAGAAAGTTAAGAATAATAAAATGACAAACTTGTGTTAGGACAAACGTTCCTTAGTCTCTCAGTAGTAAAAGTAAACGTACAACATTTTTTCTGTTTTCAGTTACATTACATAAGGACGAGGAATTCATTTATGATATTGACTAAGAACATAAAGAGATATAATTACTTTTATAGTAGACTTTCATTCTTTAATAACTTTTCACCACTAACTCATTTTTTTTGAACAATGAGTATTCAAGAAGACTTGGTAACAATAGAAGATCTAGAATAAACTTCTATAGATATACATGATCCAAGTAGGATAAACTATATATTTATATTGTCTTTAGAGATTAAACAAAACCAAAATGGTTAGTATAATATCTGATGACCCCCCAAATGGATATTCCATTAGAGAATAAAACACTAATCTTAATTTCTAAAATTAAACCTTCAATACCCCAAAGTTAAATAAATACCATTCAATAATCAATTCTCCTTAAAATCCTTCAATATAATCCAAACAAATATTAAAACTAAAAACTTATAAGAATGTAGTCCTCCACGTTAAATTGTATCTCCAAATGACATTAATTACTCTTAAAGTCACATACTTAAAAGTAATTAACCTACTAATTTCCATAAACAACCCAATTCAATATAAATCCACAATAAAAACATAGATAAAAATACACAATTACTCCTCAAATAAAATGCCATACTGTTCTATTTTCCATACAACAAAGCGAACAACTTCCAAAATAACATTTATCGCTTAATTATCAAATCATTTTCTCATACTACGGTTTTTAATTTGATAATACATAAGATCCCAAATCAAATTATTAATGATCAATAAAATCATTTAACCAAAAATAATAGTCACACTAACCAAGGACTTCACGTAGTACAGTGGTAGGCGATAAATCCCAATCACACCTTGGTAGTGGGTTCTACTCCCACAGCTTTGTCTGACGTGACAGGTTGTCACACGGTCTGCGTGTTGTCCTTTTTCAAAAACTATATTTTATAACATTAACAAAATTTTATAAATTCCTCAAAATAACCATAACATAATTTAACCACAAATCTTATCTCATAACTTGCATTTGCATCCCAAATTATAAAAACATATAATTGCCTCAAACCCAACGATCATATAAATCCAAATGGTTATTTATAACTATATTCACAAGAGAAAATATAATTCTTCCTCAAATATCATTCTCACATGGAAAACTGCAGGGTTAAAAATACAAGAGAAAATTATTCCAAAGTAAACTCATCAACAAGGAGCACTAATACTTTTTAAACATTTCTCCAACAATTTATTTCCACATAGCTTCTTCTTTGACAAAGAAAATATCCTATAGAATAGGTCATTCACTCAAGTAATGGCTAGGTACCCTACATTTACAGAAAATGACTGTAAATGGACTCTTGGGACCATTTTTATCTTCTTCCATAGTACTCTTCATTTTTTCTTTTAGAAATTCTTCACATTATGTCCTTCCTTCCTGCACGTAAAGCATTTCTTTGTCCCATTGAGACACTTTCCTGGGTGTCTCCTTCCACATTTCCTACATGATGGAAATTGAGGATTCCTTTCTCCATTGTCTCCACTGCTAGGGATCTTATCATTCATCACCTTTCTCTTCTTTTTTGAGTCCGGGAATTGGTTAATATATATATTGTTGATCATATTTTTGTAAAATTGATTTGGCATAAAGACGATATATTTTAAGCCTATCAAAATTCCATTTTGTTTCTCATTTACACCACCGTTCCCACCTTGTACATCATTCTCATGGTCACTATGACTTCCTTGGAATCCAGCCATTGACTAAAACCAAAAATCATTGTGTGAGTAACAGTAGTCATAAAATCATTTAGAGATTAACATGTCACCATGTTCTCAATTTGAAACACATTAGGATTAACAAAGATCATTTACTCTCATCTTATATATTTAATAAATCAAATTGGTTAGTAAAGAAAATGTAAATTATCCTATGAATATCCCCTGGGAGTGTCGTAACAAAGAGTGCAGCAAGGCCCGTTTTTGTGCACCAGTTCCCGTTCGAGTCTATCTCAAAGCGATGTTTTCAAGTTTTACCCCTAGGTACATCTGTGCCAGAGTCGCCACTACCTCCTCGAATCCAGACAGGGATGTATTGCTCGGAAAATTTAAAAAATCTCTTGAATAACAAAATTCTAGGATGTTCTTCTATATTAATCCTCAAATATCATCTTAGTTCTACGTGTTCTAATCAGAGTTTATCTAAATCTAGCTTCCAAGGTTTGTACTAATCTTTCTCTAAAACCAACTGTAACGCCCCGACCCTAGATACCTAGAGTCGGTGCATTATAACATAACATTGGCATGATCACAAAGGATCATGTCTCGATAGACCGATTAGTTTAGTAGTCTTGGAAACACTAGACATATTAATAAGTCTTACATTACATCATAATGTAAAAAAAACTACAACAACATCTTGTCTTCATATCCCTTCATACTATCCCTACAGGTCATTCATAAATTACTTCTTCACATCCTGGAAAAAATAAAACATTGAAAGGGGTGAGATCAGATGCTCAGTAAGGATAACAATATAGCAGAAGCTTTCATAGATAAGCATAAACACTTAATGTAATTTATAACTAAAACAAAATCATTTTAAACTTAAACTTCATCATAATATGGAAAAGATAAAATGAAATAATTCCATTTACTTATTCTCATGGATATTCTACTAGTCGAACAATCAAATGCAATATCAATAACCACATTCATAATGAAGGAATGGATAATTCCAGACTATCATAACCACATAGCCAAGTCCTCGTGCCAAGACTACATATATGATTTTTCCAGGTCCTTGTACCAAGACACTAGATTGTCTCATGAGACATACCGATGCATCGATGAGCTGTAGAGGGCTCCACCCATCACATACTAAGTCCAATTCATTCCTCATATGAACATGTTTAAACATAACAGAAACATTCGTATTAAAACTAGCATACGAAATGTCAATACTTTAACCACAAACCATGAATGGTATAAAAATAGCACATCCACAGTCAAACATAACTCATTCGATACAATATGGAAGATTGTATTGTATCATATTATCCTCAATAGATAATAATGAAGGATATTTACATAGATGAAAATAACCATCAAAACTATTGGAGAGAAATACCCCCCTTTTCATGAAAACATTTAAAAGTCGCACTATTTGTCAAGAAGCCGTTTAAAAATAGATTTTTGAATCAATGTGTCCCATACCACTTTCAAACTTTTAAAAGGAGTTTTAATTTTAAAAATTTAATGTCCATATAAATAAATAATTAAAACCATTTTTAAATCATGGACATTAATGAGCAAGAATTAGAAGAATAAGGCTTTCAAACATTTAAAAATGGTATTTTAGTTAGAGTTTCTAACCAAATAATAGACACTTGAATACAAATAAAATAGGTAATCAAAACATTGTAATATCATGAGAATAAATGGATTCATGATATAATATGTCAAAGTACATTATATACACCACATTAAAGTGATTTGGTGTATAATAACAAAGAAGTCTCAATGGAATGTAAATTGAGATGAAATCTCTCATAAAGGCCGTATCCTTAGGTTAAGGATAAATCAACGACCTAATTATTTGTGGCAAATATAAATACACTAAATATGATTGGATATTCAGTGTAAAACAATCAAAGTACATTCACACATATTCTAGTAAAAACAACACCAATGAATTGGATGTTTATCTCAACAAATCAAGATTGAATAGAAATTACTCTTATCAAGTTCATACCGATGACATGAGAATTTATCAATGGAGTTATTATGTGTATAAAAATTATATCCACTGAAAGGGGAGTGGAAATTATTACATAATAAAATGAATAGTGATTCCACATATAATCATGGAGTAAAATAATCAATGAAGTATTCGTATAGCTGAATGAGTGGAAATTGAAATTTCAAATTCCATTATCGATTTGGAAACTTATGAAACATGGACCCCTGAAATAGGATCATAAAATGATGATGTAAATACCCATAAATTAAAGAATACTACACAATGAATACAATCATGGGAAATACACACACCACATGCAATAAATAAGTGGAGAACAATGGAAATCTCACTGAATTAAAAGTGAGATATGAAACCCCCTACTTTGTACATTTTCCTATGTCAATGGTAGGTTAACCTCCTGTATAATGGTGAAATAATTGTTATTGAATTATAAAATAATCATTTACATTAATATGATATCATATATGATCTTTTATCATTGATTTGTTAATAATATCTTAGTATTATCATCATTTCGGGTGTTAACTTACTCGTTTTCCTTTATATTCATTGTTACGTAAGCCGTGTTTGTTATGGATAGGTTGTATCTTATTCATATACAGTATTATATCAAATCCATAAACATTATTTTTAAATCATCAAATGATAATTATACTTTAATGGATACGATGGAGAATGAATCTCATCGCTTTCATGGAGATGGTAGTCCGTACGTACGCACGAGCGACAATATCATTATTTTGATGTTAAAATGATATATAATTGGATGGTATATCATATATATAGAATAATTATCATTTTATATTTATTATTTACATGAATATAACATCATTATTATACCCATCCATATAATAATTTATTGAATGACAATTACACCACGGCGTGGAGACGGTAAGTCGTACGTACACACGTATGGTGACATGTCATTCAATGGATTGATATATTACTGAATATGGTTGTACCATATTTATAATAATATTATAGTATATAGGAGATACTGGATTCATTATTTTATAATGGGAATAACAAATAAAGAAGAAGTTGAAGAAGAAAATATTTTGAAAAAAGATGGTAAAAACATTACCTCTTCTTCGGGTTCTTCTTTTTGATTTGATCAAAAGGGATCCTTAGGATCGCTTTCTGATCAAAACAAGGTCTAAAGGATGTAGTGAGGGAAGGTGAGAGAGTATTTTGGCTGGGGTTGGCCGGACCAAAAGGCGTTGAAGGTGTTAAGTAATGAGAAGGGGGGGTGCCCTTTTATAAGAGGGGTGAGGGGCACCTTTGGAAAAGCTAGAAATATTATTTTATAATAAATTCATATTCGGTTTTTAATGGCTCAAAAGTGGATTATTTAATGTATAAGGTGCAGATAGGTATAAAACCACTCAACCAATAGAATTTAGACAGGATTGGGTCATTATATTAACCTTATATTTAAGTATTAACTCTTAGTTAATTAGTTTCACTTTTATAATGTCTCTTTGTATTTTTATATTATATGGTTAATAAGCATACTATATACATCCAAGAGTCCCCCATGTGGTCCATTAATGATAAACCTATCATGCTATAAGTCTCTTGGCCGAACCTTAGATTTTTACGAATTTAATATCAATTAATAATATAGTATTTGTTTTAAAAACTATTTTATGTCAATTTTGATGCTATTCAATAATTGATTTTTTTGAAACTCATAACAGAATGATTACTTCAAATAAAGGCAATTAAATAAATACTAATATGTCATATTATCCTATAAAATTAGTGTAATTCAATAAAAGTCTCCAATTATATTTATTTGGGTAATTATAATATCAATTATTTTAAGTTTTTACTATTAAGGTAATTACTACATCATCATTGTGTCATTAAAAAATTAAATTATTTAATGTCTAAAAATTATAAATAAAATATCATTATGTATAAAATAGTTTTATATTTCTAATGAAGTTTTATAATCGAATTTATCTTATGTGTAACACTATATAAAAAATGTTTTAGTAAATAAACTTTGATTTTAACTCTTTTAACTCTTATTTGAATTAAATAATAATAAATGCCCTAATCTAATCCAAGTGGACCTAAATGATAATATTTTATTCCTAAGGTTGTTTTTGGTATAGATACACTTGTCCAATAGAATTATGTCATGTGTTAGGGTAATATTAATATCATTTTTACCCTTAATTATCCTATTTACTTTTAACTGTGGTAAATAAAAGATAAAAGTTACTATTCATAAAAAATTATTTTCATCTCAATGAACCACATTTTACCCCTTGATATTTATCGTGTCTCTCAGATTTTTGAAATTCCACTCACAGAAGCAGTAAAATTATGTTTTATGAAAAATTCAGTTTTTTAACTTCCACTTAGTGGTTTCACTATTCATCAAAAAATGATTGTTTCCGGAAAAGTAAAAAAAATTAGGCCTAAGCTATATTTGATATTATGAATTCAAAAATGATGTCAATTTTACCAAATTCAAAACATATCAGTTGACTTATTTAATTTAAACATTAATTCCCATCGTCAAAACAAATAGAGTGTTTTTAAGAGATAATAACTATCAAAAGATTCACACTTGTTTATGTCTGGTTTAAATGTGAATTCTCATCCAATGTCCAACATTGTATTAAATGGTAAAAATATATTCTAAATATAATTTAAAACCACTAAAATTAATAATTAATCACTAATAATTATTTCGATTAAAAAAGTTTTTTTAATTAAAATTTAGTATTTTTCACTATTCATCAAAATATGAAAGTTATCCAAAAAGTACCAAAATTTCACCATAAGCTAATTTCGATATTCCGAATCCAAAAATGAAGTTCATTTCGAAAGATAAAATTTATAATATTTCAAAAAGTAGGTATTACTATTCATAATGGGTAGTTTGATTGGTTGTGGTGTGTTAGAATCTCGAAGTTGCGTACAATGCACGTCATTACATTATTCAAAGGAAAATGTATCGTGGAAGCTTGGGGTGTTACAATATAGTTCTGTGTGTTGAACACAACTTTGAGGTTCTAACACACACCACAGCCAATCAAAGTAGTCGTTATGAATAGTATTACCCACTTTTTGAAATTTTAAAGATTTTATTTCTCAAATTGGACCTCATTTTTGGATTCAGAATATCGATATATTCTTAGGGTAAATTTTTGGTACTTTTCTGATAACTTTCATATTTTAATGAATAGTGAAAATTACTAAATTTTAATTAACAACAACATTTTTAATTGAAAAAGTAAATAGTGATAAATTATGAATTTCAGTGGTTTTAAAGTATAATTAGATTATATTTTACCAATAAATCCAATGTTGGTCATTGGAAATAATTTCTCATTTAAATTGGAAATAAGAAGGTGTAAAAATTTTGATATTTATTGATTGTTAAAAACGTGCTTGTTGTTTTGAAAACGGGAATTAATTTTAAATTAATTTCTGCAGATTATGTGTTTTGAATTTAGAAAAATGGATTCCATATTTTGAATCATTAGGTCCAAATTTTGTATATAGGTAAATTTTATTTTTAGACATTTTGAATAATTACTTTGGTAAATGTTTTATTTTCCATTGTTAATGGGTAAATCTGGTAAATAAGGGTAAAAAATAATATTATAATAATATTAAATTACCCTAAACGGTGTCCTAACACAATTGGTTGACACGTGTCTGACCATGGTCATCTTTGGGTCGATTTTGGGACCCCATGGGGCCACTTGTATGTGATAATGACATTTTATATTAATTATGTTAAAGTAAATAAAAAATGACAGAAGGATATATCATTTAGAAAAACAATTTTTACATAGGGTTATATATGTTATATTTTCAACTATAAATATTAATTATAAATAGAAAGAAATTTCTTACATAATGGGATTTTATTTTTAATTTTTAGAAATTGAATAAATAAATTTATTTGTGACAAAATAATGATGGATTGTTTTCTTTATTAATGGCAGAATTAAATAATTCGTATTATAAATGATAAAATAAATATAATTTGAATGTTTTAATGAAATCCAAAAATTTTATTGTTTAATACGACATGTTAGAATTACTTAATGATTTTTTTTCTAATTAACATTGTTTTTACGATTTTCACAAAAATCAATATTTTTATATTGTCAAAATAGACATAAAAATGTTTTTAAAACGAAGATTATATTATTAATAGATATTCTATTACTAAAAATCTATGTTTCGGCCAAAGGATTTATATGATTATAGGAATGTCATTAATGAACCACTTGGGGTTCGTTTGGAAATTTATAGTATGTTTATAACCAAATAATATTTAAATACAAAGAGACATGAAAATTGTCAAACTAATTATCTAAGAGTTAAATCTATAAGATAAGGATAACATAGTGACCCAATCCTATCTAAAACCTATTTCTTGACTGGATTTAGACCCATACCCAACTTAGCTTCGAAATAAATTAGTTTGGAGCCATTAGAATCCTAATATGAATTTATTATAAAAAAATATGTTATGTTTTTTCTAAGGTGACCCTCACCCATCTTATAGAAGGGCATTCCCCCTTCTCTCTAATTCATAGCATCAACGCCTTTTGGATTGGCCAAAACCTTCCCATATATTCTTCTAAATTCCCTCAATTCAGTATATAGGCCTTAGTTTTATCATAATGCCAACCTATGGAGCCCTTTTGACCAAATCAAATGGAAGAACCCAACGAAGAGGTAATATTTTCACCACCCTCTTTCATGTTCCATTCTACATCCACTTATTCGTTCATTGTAATTTCCATTCTAAAATAATAAATCCAATATCATTTATATATTTTGATGTTATTATAAATATTGTACAACCATATTCAGTATTCTATCCATCCTTTCAATGACATGTCACCATATGTGCGTACGTAAGGATTACCGTCTCCACATTGTGGTGTAATTGTTATTCAAAACATTATTATTTGGATGGGTATGATAATGATGTGTAATTGAAACAAATAATAAATATAACATTATAAATATTCATATATATATATATTATATACCATCCCATTATATATGATTCTAATATCAAAAGAATGGTATTGTCACTTGTGCGTACATAAGGACTATTGTCTCCACGCACGTGATGAGATTCATTCCCCATAGTATCCATTCAAGTATAATTCTCATTTGATGATTAAAAATAATGTTTATGAACTTGATATCATTCCGGATATGAATAATTTACAACCTATCCACAACAAACACAGCTTATGTAACAAAACATATAAAAGAACATGATTAAGTTAACACCCGAAACGATGATAATACTATAATATTGTTAACAAAGAAGTGATAAAGGATCATATATGATATAATATTAATGTATATTATTCTTTTATAATTTAATTACAATTATTTCAACATTATAAAGGAGTTTGACCTACCCTTGACCAAGGAAAATTAAAAGGTAATGGTTTATTTCACAATCTCTTCATTATGCGAGGCTGTTTATACGTAAATATCTATTGGGACCTCTTTTTCATCCACATCCATTATTCGTAAAAATGTATCATAAAAAATTCTTACTATTTTATAGACTATGGTTTAAAGTCATTTACACCTTTTTTTACTTTTTATAAGATTTTTATAAAGTAATCTTTCTGTCGTTTTCCAAACAAGGTCATTTTTAACCATTTTGACAAAATTAAGGTAAGAATGTATTTTTTTAACTTATATGGAGGGTGCGGCTATTTTCGACCATTATAAAATCATCGAATCTTCCATTACAATCTTATATGTTTTTTTCCAAATTATATGTTTTATTTTATAATTATGTGACATTAAATGAGTTCAAAAAAGAGATATTTCTGGAAATTTCATTGTTTTCATCTATGTCAACATCCTTTGATGGATTTTACGCTTATTTGAAGTTGATTTATTATGATAGAAATCATCCATATTGTATTGAACGTTTTGTGATATGTTTAACTATGGATATGTTATTTTTATACCATTCATGGTTTAGGTAGAAAGTATTGAAATTTCATATTCTATTTTTAATACGAATGTTTATGTTATGTTTAACCTGTTCATATGAGGAATTCATTGGAATTAATAAGTGATGGGTGGAGACCGCTATAGATCCTAGATGAATCGGTAGGTCTCATGAGACAAACTAGTGTCTTGAAACATGGCCTTGACAAAATATTATTTGTATTGTTAGCACAAGGCCTTGACTATGTGGTTATGATAGTCTGGAATTATGAATTCCAGCATTATGAAAGTGGTTATTGATATTTCATGTTATTATTCAACAATTCGAATATTCATTCTAATAAGTAAATGGAATTATTTCATTTTATTTTTACCATATTATGATGATGTTTTTTTAAAAGGATTTTGTTTTAGTTATACATTACCTTAAATTTTTATACTTATTTACGAAATATTTAGATAAACTTTTATCCTTACTGGGCATCTGAGCTCACCCCTTTCTATGTTTTATTTTTCCCAGGATGTGAAGAATTATTTTATGAATGACCTGCAGGGATAGTATGAGGGTTTATGAGTGTGTTCTATGGAGACAAGATGTTGTTGTAGTTTTTCATTTTATTATGAAATGTAAATATTATGAATGTATCTAGTGATTCAAAGTCTTCTAAACTAATCGGTCTTTCGAGACTTGATCTTTTGTGATCATGCCAATTTTACATAATAATGCACCAACTCTGGGTAACTGGGTTCGGGGAATTATATTTTGTATTAGATGAAGTTTAGTACAAACCTTGGATGCTAGATTTAGATAAACTCTAATTAAAGAACATATACCTAAGATGGATTTTGAGGATTAATATAGAAGAACTTCCTAGAATTTTTGTATTGTAGAGATTTTGTTAGTTTTCTAAGAAATAAGTCACTGTCTAGATATGAGGAGGTAGAGGAGGCTTTGGCACAGATGTACCTAGGGGTAAAACCCAAAAACACTGCATTGAGCTAGACTCGAACGAGAACTACTGCACGACAACAGGCATTGTTGTACTCTTGGTTACGACACTCCCGGGGGATATGCTTAGAATAATTCTCATTTTCATTTCAAACCATTATGAATGGTTTATGAGTATATACTTCCTCAAAGAAAACTTTTAATGACTATGGATTATATCCATAAACTGTTCAATTTATTTGAAGTGTTTTAAAAGTTTGGATTTTTGTATTGTGATTCATAAACTAATCTAGTGTATGCCATTGTTTAGAAATGACCCCTAATAGAAGAAATGAAAACTTTATGAATGCATGCAATCTATGTAGGGATTTTCTTTATGCTCAATATAATTATACTGGAGCTGATGATACAAATGGTGTTGATCAGCTTATCACCATACTGGGAAAATTCACTCAGGTTATGAATAATAACCTTACCCGTATGGAGCACCCTGATCCCCAGCGTGGAGGATCAATGTTAGATCACTTCAAGAGGTAACAACCACCAATATTCAATAGGTTTACTAATCCATTTGTAGATGAGAAATGGATAAATTTCATAGAGAAAATATTCCTTGCCTTGGGGAGTAGTGAAAGGGAAAAAGTTGTTATGGAAGTTTACCTCCTCCCTGGAGATGCTGATCAGTGGCGGTCATTGATTCAAAAGAAAAAGGAAGATTTTGAAGTATCCAATATGGAATGAGGGGAGTTTAAAGAGATTTTTTTAGAAAAATATTTTTCTCGTGACCATCGAGCAAATATTGAAAGGTAATTTCTATGTCTATGGAAAAAGGAGGATGGTAATGTTGAAAAGTATGAGGCTAACATTAAATGGATAGTGAGGCATGTTGTAGATTACATACATAACTCAAGGAGTAAGATTTATTGTTTCTTTGATGGGTTAAAATCGTTTCTCCATTGAGAATTAGTCTCAAAATCCATCTCATCGTACGAAGATATTGTCTCATGTGCTATCATGATAGAAAAGGAATTCTCTAAATCCTATGACATTAAATCAAAGAAGAAGAAGAAGAGATCTACTGAACACACATGAAATGGAAATAAGGGGAAGAAGGAATATGTTTAATATCCATCCTGTAGTAAATTTTGGATGAAACACCCTAGAACATTCTTGAAGGGAATGGGAGTCTATTACATGTGTGGTGAAAAAGGCCACCAAGATCGTGATTTCAAGGGGAAGAAATAATCTACCGATGTTCAATGCTATAATTGTAGGAAGATTGGGCATTATTCGAATGAATCTACTATGATTAATGGGAACATACCTTTGAAAAGGCCATTGTATCAAGGTCAATCTTATGCTATCACTAGTGATGAGGTTGAAGCTCTGAAAGACGTGGTGGCAGGTAATTTAATGGTTTCCTCAATTTTAGCTGATTCTTTTTTTGATTCCGGATCATCACGTTGTTTTATATCTTCCCAGTTTTCTAAAAAAATTAGATATTTCCAATTTGATTTATCAAGGGAGTTTTCAGTTAAAACTCCCAAGGGAGTATCATCCCAACAAATTTTTGAGAATCAGTCCCCAGTAGAGAATATAAATTTTCTTTACCTACTGATATGATCATCATACGCATGATTGAATTTGGTATAATACACTATATGGATTGGACTTCAGACCACTATGTGATGATTTATTGTAAGAAGAAGGAGGTTACAATTTTTGATGATGATGATAAAGAACACCTTATCTTTAGAGAAGAATCATCACCACCTAATTCCAATCAAGATCCACCCCCTGTAGCTCAACTAAATTCTATTTTTGTGGAGGAAGAGAATGAAACAATTGTGGGTGAGGAATGAAAATTTCAAATAGAGGATGTACCTATTGTGAGAGAATATGTTGATGTGTTTCTAGAATAATTATCTGGACATACTATAGAATGAGAAATTGAGTTTTCCATTGACCTAATTCTTGGTTCAAGGCCCATATCGAAGACCCCTTACAGAATGGCCACTATGGAATTAGTGGAACTAAAGAAACAACTAGAGGAAATGTGTAATAAGGGATTTATTCACCCTAGTGTTTCTCCATGGGGATCCCCTTTACTTTTTGATAAGAAAGAATATTGATCTATGTTTTTATGTATCGACTATAGGTAAATCAATGATATAACAATAAAGAACAAGTATCGATGATTTATTTGACCAACAACATAGAGCTAAATACTTTTCAAAGATTTACCTTTGTTCTGGAAACAATCAGTTGTGTGTGATGAAGGAAGACATTCCAAATATAGTATTTCGAATTAGGTACAGGCATTATGAGCTTACAGTAATGCCTTTTGGATTTACTAATGCACCCTATGTATTCATCGGTCAAATTAACAGTCTTTTCAAGTAATATCTCGATGATTTTTTAGTTGTATTTATTGATGATATCTTGTTATACTCCAAAATCTATGAAGATCATGAAAATAACTTGTGCATTATCCTTAAGACTCTTATAGGACATGAATTATATGGGAAGTTTAGAACGTGTGAATTCTGGCATCATGATATTTCTTTTCATGGCCATATTATTACTAAGGATGGAATTTCCGTTGACCCTTCTAATACTAAGGCAATCCACGAATGGCTAGCACTGACGAGTATAACTCAGGTATGCAGTTTTATTGGTTCATCAGGTTATTATCAGCGTTTCTTCTAGAATTTTGCACGATTGGCTAACCTCTTCACGAAGATCACACATAAAGGGGTTAAATTTATTTTTACAAAAGAGTGTGAAGAATGTTTTGAAGAACTGGAGAGAATATTAGCCAATTCACCTATATTGACTATATCATCGGGGAATGATGGGTTTGTAATTTATTGTGATGCTTCAAAAAAAGGACTTGGTTGTGTCCTTATACAGAATGATAGGGTAATTTCCTATGCATCATGACAGTTGACAATTCTTGAGAAAAACTATACTACTCATGACCTTGAGTTAGCTACTGTAATAATTTCTTTGATGATATGGAGACATTATCTCTATGGAAAAATGTGAGATATATACTGATCACAAGAGATTGAAATAAATTTTCTCACAGAAGGAACTCAACATGAGGAAAAGGAGATGGCTTGAACTTATCAAGGAATATGATTGCACGATACACTACCTCCCAGGGAAGGCAAATAAGGTGGCAGATGCTCTGAGTAGAAAGGGTCAAGAGTTCTGAACAAAAGGAGAGTTGAAAGAGATCCAATTTTCATTGATCTGGTAAATTTGGATATGGGAATAACCATGGAAGGTGAAACATCGATACCTTTTCAAATGGCTTCCAACCCATCTTTACTAGAAAGGATTAAGTGTTCTCAGACTGATGATAAAGAATTTCAAAAGAAGATTAAAACTGTGAATGATGGGAGATTGAGTGACTTTGTGTATGAAGATGGAATTTTGAAATTTGGGAAGATATTTTGTGTTCCTGATATACCGGATCTAAAAAGGGAATTGTTGGATTATGCTCATAGTTCCAATTTCTCAATACACCTTGGGAGCAGCAAAATGTATAGATATTTGAAGGAATATTTTTTGTGGGATAATATAAAGAGCGATATTTTTATTTTATGTCAAGATGTATGGTTTTTCAACAAGTGAAAGCTGGAAGGAAATAGTCTGGATGAGTCATGCTGCCTCTTATCGTACCTGAGTTGAAATGGGATAATATTACGATGTACTTTTCATGGGTCTACCAAAAACTCCTAGATAGAACGATGCAATATGGGTCATTGTTGATCGTCTTACCCAGTCATCACATTTTCATTCTATAAGAGAAGATCTATCACTTGATCGTTTATAATGAATATATAATAACAAAGTTGTGATACGTCATGGAGTACCCCTATTGGTTATTTCTGATCGTGATCTCCATTATACATCAAGATTCTGGATAAGTCTCTAGAAAGCCTTGGATACTGAACTTCATTTGAGCACTGCCTACCACCCCCAAAATGATGGAAAATCAGAACAGACTATTCAACCCATAGAAGACATGTTGATATCTTCCTCACTTTACTTTCAGGGTATGTGGGATCAATATTTACCTCTGGTGGGATTTTCCTATAACAATATCTTCCATTCAAGTATTCGGATGGTACCATATGAAGAGTTAAATGGAAAGATATTTCACACACCAACCTGTTGGGATGATGTTAGGGAAAGAATACTTGAAAGCCCAGAACTTTTTGAGGAAACAATGAGAATGGTGAAGGTAATCCAAACCCACATCAAAACATCTCAAAGTAGGAAAAAGATCTATGCTGATAACCGAAGGAAGGATTTGGAATTTTAGGTAGGAGATCATGTTATCTTGAAGGTATCTCCATGGAAGAGTGTTATACGTTTCTGTAAGAAGGGTAACTTGAGTCCCAGGTACATCGGACCTTTCGAAATTCTAGAACGAATTGGGTCTGTAGCATACAGTTTGTCAATACCGCCAAGTCTCTCCAATGTTCATGATGTGTTCCATGTATAACTGTTGAGAAAATACATGCCTGACCAAACCCATGTACTCACTTATGAGGAAGTAGAACTAGAACCTGATCTATCTTATTGTGAAGATCCCATCAGGATTCTTGATACAAGAGAACAAGTGCTGAGAAACCAGATGGCTCGTCTGAAAAATGTTCTATGGGGAAACTATAAGATTGTAGAGGCAACAGGGGAACCTAAGGAACTTATGATGAAAAACCACCCAAATATTTTTACGTAGAAATATTCAAAAAAATTTAAGGACAAAATTATTTGAATGAGAGTAGAATTTAACACCCCAAGCTTCCACGGTACGCTTCTCTTTGAATAATAAAGTAGTATGTGTAGTACGCAACTTCGAGGTTTTAACACACACCACAACCAATCAAAGTAGCCATTATGAATAGTAATACCCACGTTTTGAAATTTTATAAATTTCATTATTCAAATTGGACTTCATTCTTGGATTCGGAATATCGAGATTATCTTAGGTTAATTATTTGGTACTTTTCTGATCACTTTCATATTTTGATGAATAGTTAAAATTACTAAATTTAAATATAAATTTTTTCTATCAAAATATTTAATAGTGATAAATTATGAATTTGAGTGGTTTTAAATTATAATTAGATTATATCTTTACTGTTTAATACAATTTTGGTCATTGGACATAATTTCACATATAAACTGGACATAAGAAAGTGTCAATCTTTTGATAGTTATTATTTGTCAAAAACAAACTTTTTGTTTTGACAACGGGAATTACTTTTAAATTAATTTCTGCCACTTCTATGTTTTGAATTTAGAAAAATTTATTCCATATTTAGAATCATGAGGTTCCAATTGTGTAAATAGGTAACTATTATTTTTAGGCATTTTGAATAATTAATTTGGTAAATATTTTATTTACCATGGTTAAAGGGTAAATCCGGTAAATAAGGATAAATAATAATATTATAACAATATTAAATCACCATAAAACGTGTCTTAACCCTATTGGTTGATACCTGTCCGACCAAAGGAATATTTGGGTTGATTTTGGGACCCCATTGAGCCACATGTATGTGATAATGACACTTTATATTAATAAAGTTAAAGTAAATACAATAAGCACACAAGCATATATCTTTTAGCAAAACAATTTGTACATAGGGTTATATATGTTATATTTTTTACTATAAATAATCATTATAAATCTTAAAAGAGTTCCTACATAATTTAATTTTATTTATAATATTTTGTCATTGAATAATTAAATTTATTTATGACACAATAACGATGCAGTATTTTCCCTATTAATGAAAGAATAAAATAATTTGTATTATAAATGTTAAAATTTATATAATTTGAAAGTTTTGATGAAATCCACAAATTTTATTGGTAAATATGACATAATAATATTACATAAATGATATTTTATTAATTCATAAAGTTGATAAGACTTTAGAAAAAATCAATTATTAAATAGTATCAAAATTGACCTAAAGGTGTTTTTAAAACAAATATTATATTATTAATTGATATTATATTCTTAAAAATATATAGTTTGGCCAAAGGAATTATATGATGATAGATATGTCATTAATGAATCACTTGGGGTTGTCTTGGAAGTTTATAGTTTTTTTATTAACCAAATAATATAAAAATCAAAGAGAAATGATAAATGTCAAACTAATTAACTATGAGTTAAATCTAAAACATAAGGTTAATATAGTGACCCAAACCTATCTAAAACCACTTTTCTGAGTTTTTTTCGACCCATACCCACCTTAGCCTCGAAAACAATTTGCTTGGGGAAATTAAAAACCGAATAATAAATTATTATAAAATAATATTTTACGCTTTTCCTATGGTGCCTCTCACCCCTATTATAAAAGGGCACTCACCCTTCTATCTAATTAATACCTTCAAAGCATTTTGGTTCGGCCAACACCTGACCAAATATTCTCTCAACTTCCCTCTATTCAACCTAGATCCCTTATTTTGATCAGAAATCCAACCTATGGAGCCATTTTGATCAAATGAAAATGAAGAACCTGAAGAAGATGTAATGTTTTCACCAGCCTCTTTCAAGATCCTTTCTTCTTCCAATTCTTATTTCGTTGTTATTTCCATTATAAAAAAAATACAGTATCTTCTATATACTGTGATGTTATTATAAATATTTTACAACTATATTAAGTTTTATATCCTTCCTTTGAATGACATGTCACCATACGAGCGTATGTACGACTTACCGTCTCCATGTCGTGGTGTAATTGTTATTCAAAACATTGTTTTTTGGATGGGTATGATAATGATGTGTAATTGAAGAAAATAATAAATATAACATTATAATGATACTGTATATATGATATACTATCCAATTATATATTATTTTAATATCAAAAGAATGATATTGTCGCTTGTGCGTACATACGGACTACAATCTCCATGAACATGATGAGATTCATTCCCCATTGTATCCATTAAATTCTAATAATCATTTTATGATTAAAAATAATATTTAAGGGCATGATATAATTTTGAATATGAATAAGTTACGACCTATCTATAAAAAACATGACTTATGTAACAATACATATAATATAAAATGAGTAAGTTAACACCCAAAACGAGGATAATACAAAGATATTATTAACAAAGAAATAATAAAAGATCATATATGATATCATATTAACTTATATGATTCTTGTATATTTTAATAAAAATTATTTCACCATTATATAGGAGGATAACTTACCCTCAACCAGGGAAAAGTACAAATTAAGGGTTTATTTCACAATCTCTTCATTATCAGAGATTCTTTAGATGTAATTATCTACTGGGACCTCTTTATCATCCACATCCATGTTTCATAAAAATGTATTTCAAAACATTATTACAATTTTATAGACTATAGGTTAGAGTCATTTATACCCTTTTTGACTTTTTATAACATGTTTATAAAGGATTATTTCCATCATTTTCCAAACAATGTCCTTTTTATCATTTTTGACAAAATTAGGGTATGAATGTATTTTTTAACATATACGGTGGTTGCGGCTATTTTACACCATTAAAAAATCTTTGAAGCTTCCCATATAATCTTATATGAATTTTTTCAATGTTATTGTTTTATTTTATAATTATGTGACTTTTAAATGATCTCAAAAAAGAGATATTTCTCTCAAATAGTTATGTTTTCGTATATGTCAACATCCTTTGATGGATTTTAAGCTTATTTGAAGTTGATTTATTATAATACAAAAAATCCATATTGTATTGAAGGTTTTGTGATATTTTTGATTGTAGATGTGTTATTTTTATACCATTCATGGTTTATAGAGAAAGTATTGACATTTCATATGTTAGTTTTAATACAAATGTTTATGTTATGTTTAAACCTGTTCATATGAGGAATGAATTGGACTTTATAAGTGATGGGTGGAGCCTGATATAGATCCTCTATGCATCGATAGGTCTCATAAGGCAAAATAGTGTCTTGGCAAAAGGCCTTGAAAAATGCTTATTTTTAGTTTTCGCACAAAGCCTTGACTATGTGGTTATGATAGTCTGGCATTATGAATTCCATTATTATGAAAGTGGTAATTGATATTGCATGTGATTATTAGACTAGTAGAATATCCATATGAGTAAGTAAATGGAATTATCTTATTTTATTTATTCCATATTATTTTGATGTTCTAGTTTAAAAGGCTTTTGTTTTAGTTATACATTGCATTAAATGTTTATGCTTATTTATGAAAGTTTCCTCTATACTGTTATCCTTACATGGCATATGAGCTCACCCATTTCTATTTTTTTCCCATGATGTGAAGAAGTATTTTAAGAAGGACCTGCAGGGATAGTTTGAAGGGATATGAGTGTGGTCTATGGAGATAATATGTTGTTTTAGTTTTTCAATTTATGATTTAATGTAATCTTTATGAATCTATCTAGTGATTCCAAGGATACTAAACTAATCAATATTTCGTGACATGATATTTGGTGATCATGCCAATTTTATGTTATAATTCACCGACTCTAGGTAACTGGGTTGGGGAATTACAATCATAATTAATCTTATCCTCTCACACCTATTGATGGAATGAAAACATTGTCCGTGATGTGTCGAATTACCATCATCGTGGACAATGTGGTTTCAATTTTCATTAATTCCTTTATATCTAGTCATGAAACCATTTTTATGTTTGAACCAGATAATATTATATTTATTATATCTTATTTCATGTTTGGTAACTAAATTATGTACATATTACTAAATGTTTAAACCAAACTAGTTTGTTGTGGTCAAAAAATCACCAGAATTAACCCAAACTATCACCATTAAATTATTACAGTTGATTCATCCACGTGGTATATAACATAATTCAATATAAGATCATTTAAAATACTTTAATTTCATAAGTAACATGTAATTTTAGTTTTGGATGTTTATAAATGTTCTATAGAAGCATCCATTTTTGAATACAAGTTAATCCTTCAAAAAACCATAAAAATGAACAGTCCTGGACAAAGGATTTAAACCTATAACTCATAAAAAGGCCCATAAAATAACCTAGTAAAACCATAACGAACCATATTATTATATAAAAGGTTATGTAATCATTAAATAATTAATATAAAACTGTTATTCAATACTTTAATGTGAATAAATCATTTATATACATTATATGAGGAAATTCTCAAACCCAAATTTCTTTCTATGGGTTCTCCCTTTTTCACTCTATTTTTTGTATGGTTACTGCTTAAAAATAATTTTTTTCATAATTATCATACATATTTTGGGATATAAATGTTTTCTGCTAGATTTTATGTCAAATAAATGTTTTCCAAAAGAACTATTCCTTAAAAAACACACCTTTTACTTCTCATGCAATGCTGATGGTTCTTGTATTAGGTTTGTTATTCCCACATTCATTTGCGAACCCAGAGTTTTTTAATATGTTATTAGGAGATGAAACCCATTATTTATATGGTTTAGTTATGTTTATTTTAGATATATTTTATATGTGGGATTCATGATTATGATAATGTTATGATGCGATAGGTGCACCAAGAATTATATAGTACAAAATGAATTTTATGATGTGATAGGTGCACCCGGTATTATACCGCTCTCTAATGGATTGGGTTATGTGTTGAATATCACGAGTCAAAGTGAAATGATATGTGAAAAAGATGGTAGATATTTTCGCAATTATGTGTGGTATTTAACCCCTATGACATGATGTTTTTTCATTTCCACATTTCAAGTCCTTTATTAATTCTTCCACTAATGTTCATGATCTTATGCCTATGTTATGATTATTCTCACCCCATGTTATATTTTTATTATCTATCATCTAATATGGATTTTATATCACCCAGTTTTAATGATTATCTTTAGGTGACTACTTTTGCAAAGGAGAGGTCAAGTTCCAATAAGAATCTAGAGAAGAAGGAATTAAATAATTGTTTATGTATGATGTTGTAAAGGTTATATTTGTTCCTAGTTTTCCCAAGACACTAAACCGTTGGATCGTAGTTGTGTAATAGTGTTATTTTGTTTATATTTATAATGATTTAATAGTAATTAATGAATGTTAGTGTCTCTATAAAAATGATAAAAAAATCTGGTGATGTTCATGAAATTACTTATCAATATCATCTTTTAAGTGGGTATCACTCAAATTATTACTTATAAAAATTGTTAAAGTATATTATATTAATTTATAGAGAAGTGGATGAATTGTTAATCATTTAATAAAATTAATAATTCTCTATATTTATTCATTATAATATCTCACAAAATACAAGCGATATGAGAGGCGATACGATTCCTTCACTCTAAGGACATGAAATTTTGGCAAAGCCTTGTAAGATCCTTATGTATGTATCAATATAATTAAGTTGAATGTGTTAATAAATTAGGGAAAAATTTTTGAAAACAAAAATAATAAAAATTAGCTGGTTGACTAATTAATAATCTATCCTCTATGAATTCTCATGGTTGTTTTTGTAAAAGTAGATAAATTCATTTTTCCGACTGATTTTCATATCCAAGATATAGAAGAAAATTGAAATTTCCCGATCATTATATAGAGTCTATTTCTAACCTATAGTAATGAGTTTATATATTTGAATCATGGAAGTATTATTTTAATGATGAAGATATATATTTTGTTTTTTATTTAGTGAAATCCTCCACAAAACGTGTTGATTCATTAGATTGTCAAAACATTTTTTGATTGATGAAAAGGAAGGTTTTATTGGATCTTAATGATGGGAGAGAGAATTTATATCCGGAATAATATGACTATACTAATTATGAGGATGTGAATTGATAGATATAACATTTTAACCATTTATTATATGTAATTCAATTATTTAATCATAATTGTTTTCAATTTGGGTTATTGACATCAATTTCGGATTTATAGGGTGGTTTGAGCATAAATGTGAATATTGTTTAATTTTGAAATATAGATAAAATCTAATATCATTGGAAATTAATGTATATCTTTTATACTATAACTATAATTTATGTGATTACTTTTTATTGGATTCCCCTATATATTTTCTTTCTATTTGTCTTCAAGACAAGGATTTGTTTCGGTCATCCAAGGGTCCAAAAAAATCAATCACGTTTGAATATTATTCTGGACGACCGCATGGACACCAACACAATTAATTGATCATTAATCTGTCAAAACATATCTAATTGGGATGATTACAATATTAATGGAATGAAAATTAAATTATGCGTTCCGATTTTGATGGTCATGGAAATTTGACTTCATTAAAGTGGCCCATGAATGCTCGTATTTTGGGATAGAAAAAGGAAACATTCATCTAGAATTAAATATCATATTTAATTGTACATTTATAATAATAAATAGGGAGGATCAATCTGATATTTTGGAAATAAAAATAGATGATATTTTTGAATATTTTCTAATAAGACTATATTCCAAAATTCTGCCATTATATTGGCCTACCACGATCAAACAGTTGGTGGACCGAATCTAAAGGAAATCTTAAAGATTGATTTTTATGATCTAAAATTTGAAGACCCCAGGATGGAAACCCATGTCCTATATAAAAATAGGATCACCCATGGTGAAGGAGGAGTATGACCTCAATATTGTAATGAAGTCCTAGGGATGTGCTACTAACATTGGAATTTTCTGTTATTTTAAATTTAGTTTTCTTTTCTCATGTAATGAATTAGAATATTTTTAATTCAAGTGCTTACATATTCTTCCATCAATCTTTCTTTTCGAAACCTAATCTAATTATTCGCTATTCTTCAAGTTCTATCAATAGTGACCTATTATCCTCACAATATGAGAGGATAACATGCGGATTGGGCATGGGGTTGGATTCACAACATTCTTCATTATTACACAATAAATTCAAAATATTTTAAATATATTTGTGTTGGAGGCATGAGTATTTCTAGGGTGAGGGGTCATCCGCCCAGACACTATTTAGAAATCCCTTTCATTTCCATGATTAATAAATTTTCCTCCCATCCCTTAGGAAAACCTGTCATACTGTTGAGTTGGGGTTTCCAAAATGGATAAAATGGCATCCGGTGGAGTTGAGTCTTTTTTGGGATAACATTCTCAGTTGAGGTTTTATACTATTTGACTATTGGAGGAGCTGTGGTTTGGTGTGATAGATGCATACTATAATCACACGATAAATAAATAAAGGTAAAGTTATTCATTAATGATGTTTTTATAAATGAATTATCAAATTTAATTTAAAAAATAAATAAATAATGAATGAACCCGTGTTATCCATCCCTAGGAATGAGTTCTTTCATTACTAATTATATTATATAATTTTATGTTAGTATGAGTTTTAACATTTCATTGGACTCTTAAATTTCATTTCATTATAAGAATAATTAACAGTAGTAAAAAATAATTAGTTTAGTTGATATTGATTAAGTAAGTGAACATCAAATATAGCTCCTCAAGTGAGATGATCCTAGTTTCCCACTATGCTATACTAGGATTATAAATACATTTTTCCACGCCTTGCAACAACCATGCATCAAAACTGGCATAGTTGTCGGGGACCTTATTAGTTGTTTAGATTACTTTTTCTATATTCAAATTTTATATATTTTCTTTAATTTGTTTTAAAAACTCATAAAAAATATCTTTCCATGATAAATACAAA
The DNA here is from genome assembly GCA_963277665.1 of Viscum album. Taxonomy (NCBI): domain Eukaryota; kingdom Viridiplantae; phylum Streptophyta; class Magnoliopsida; order Santalales; family Viscaceae; genus Viscum; species Viscum album. The sequence continues at coordinate 1,020,460,222 of OY728119.1, read as the reverse complement.
CTTCAATTATTCTATATGGAAAAATTTATCACAGGTGCCAGAGATTGAAATCGAATAAAATGAGGAGGCCCTCCAACAAAGGGTTGTTTCTTTAATGATAAGGTTCACACAAAAAGAAAGAGTACTTGCAATATGGATATCACTTGAGTATTTTATGTTCATGGCCGATGAACTCAAAACTGGCATTCAATGATTCAAGGCTAAGAAATAAGTGTAATAGATCGTCTCGAATTTCACTAAAGAAATCCATGATGTTGAATCTAAACTCGAGGTGGAGGAGCATGATTACTTACATCTATCCAATTATAATTAACTCCAAGAGGCATTTTCAAATCAAGTAGAGATTGATGCTGAACCAACTCAGGGGGTTTAACCTTTCATTGACTCTATCCCTTTTGGTTTTATTGAATCGAATTTAATTTCACTACCTCTTGTTTTTCTAAATCAGATATACTTTTATTTTCCTTTGAGGAAGAAGACGAAATTTCACCTATTGAGGAACACCTCGAGCCCCCTTAGGAAATTATTCATATGATTGAGGAAGCACATGAAAATATAATAGTGGATCATCATGAAGAACCAAATATACAAGATTCCTACCTGAAAAGGGATTATTTTGAAATAAATACTGAAAATATAAATTTTGAATCACCCTTTCATTATTATTTTCATGTATCATATATGAAGCACCATTTGATTTTTAAGAAGACATTTCACTAGTAGAAATTGAAGAGGAATATGTTCATTGCTTCATCCTACCCTCACCAAGTAAGTAATACAACATTGAGAAGGGAGAAGATCTGGTGTACTCTATACAAGGAATTCTCCTCAATAATAGCAAAGAACATCAATCTGGGAAGAAAAACATGTTGTGGATCATTTCCAAGATGATACACCCACCATCTGATTATAGATGATAGTTGGTACTACCCTCTAGAGGTAGTAAAAGAATTCACAGCCCACTTGGGGGATCACACCAAGACTTATATTTACATTATTTCCATGAATTTAGATTCCAAATTCTTTTTATAGAAGAAGATTAGCATGAAGCCACTCCCTCTTATATTTTCTAGCGTTAATGACATGATCCTTTAACTTAATAGAGTAATTATCTCTTGTAGGTTCATGATGGCTGAAGGGAACCCCCAATCAAAAAAACTATCTTCATTTCAAAATGGAGTTCAATTTTAATGATTAAATTTGAAACACCTTATATTTTTTTATTTAAACTATAATTTAGTTCCAACACATGAATTTTGTTTTACATTAAATATCTTAAAGAAATGGGTTTTATATGAATCTAGTGATGCACTTTTTTTGATTTCAATGTTAATGGTATTGAATGTGTAAAATGGATAATTTGATGATTAATGTGAAGCATGGATATTGAAATAAGGGATCATGACATGTGGGAATTAATTAATTCTTGTAAATAAAATTTCCCTACCATTTTTCATGAATTTAATTTCTAAATTAATGTAAATTAAATTGTTTTTATTAATAACTCCATGAGTGATTTTCCAATGATATATTTTTCTTCCTAAGAGTATTTCTAGGCCAAATATTTCCTATTTTACATTGATAATATTTCTTAAGTGATCTTGGGACATGCCACCTGTTAGAACATGTATTGTAACATGTCAAAGCCATGAATATAGAAAAATAGATTTAAAATGATTAAGGCACTACCTTGTCTAGCCATATAATTACCTGACACCCACCCTTACATTTATCTTTCATTATCCCACATAATCAATGAATTTACTTTTATGTTTAAGCCACATTTCATGATGATATTTCTTTACCTACCTGGACTTTTAGTCATTTTTTATTGATATTTCATGTTTGAGTGTGGGGGAAGGGCCATTCCTATGAGTTCATTGGAATGTGTATCATTTTTGGGTGATGTGAGGTGTGTGTCAACATTAATGAAAATTTATTATTAGAAAATTGGGCATCAGTCATCATTTCTTTATGATTCATTTATTTTATCTTGTTTTCTTTAAAAAAAGAGAGGAAAATTTTAAAATAAAGTTATTCTTTTCTAGAGAATTTCAAAAATAATTAAAAAAAAGAAATAAATTAAACTATGACATTCTGGAGCTTATTCAAAAAGGGGGAGAATATGGATGAAATCATTCTTTGTAATTATTTATTGACAAATGTACTATTTCATTAAAAGGTTTGGTTTTGTGTTTTAAATTATAAAGCGGGTTTTAGTGAGGTTCATGTTGTGTTTTTACTTGATTAATCATGTATTTTACTTAAGAATCAAACCACCTACATCTAGCCTTAAATTAATTCAATCTTTTACCCACCAACCCTAAAAGACAGTGTCATTTGTACCATTTTTGCAAGTCCTCATGTGATTATTTGTTTTTTTCTATAAAATGTTGAGAAATTTGTTCCATTACAGGCCTATGGATAATAATAATGTTCTCATGATATGAGCAAAACTCTACTTTAATTGTATCATGAGTTATGAGATAATATATTCAAAAGTGAGGTGGATCATGATTTGGAATGTTTAATAATAATAAAATGAGAAGATTGAATGAATAAAAGAGAGCCTGCATAATTTTTGAAAGGGGAGTAGAAAATTAAATTGATATTTTTTATGGAACATGAAAATATGATGGGACATTGATAAATTTTTAGTTTTACTGCATTGAAATTTGAATATTGGCCATATTGGTACCATTTGAATTCAATGTTGAGATTTTATGCTTGAGGATAAACATATTTTAAGCGTGGGGGAATTGAGAGAGATAATTTATTCATCATTTTTATATGTAATTAAATGATTTAATTATTTAAAATTTATCAATTTGTGATATTTAGATCAATTTTGTATTTATAGGGTGTTTAGAGCTTAAATGTGTAAACTGCTTAATTTGGAAATATAGACAGATTTAATATCTTTAGTAATTAAAGTCTATCATTTAAAATATAACTTTAATTTTGGTTTTGAATTTTTTATTGGATTCCTATATTTATTTTCTTTATTATTTTCTTCAGGACCAGAATTATATTCGGCCATCCAAGGGTTCAAAAAATTCAATCTATTTGGAATATTATTCTAGATGAACGTGTGGACCACACCTCAATGAATTGATCACAAATCAGTCAAATCACGTCCAATTGGGGTGATTCAAATTGAAATGGAAATAAAATTAATTTAGGAGCTCATATATTGATGATATTGTAGATTTGACTTCATTAATGTGGACCATGGTTGCTCATAAATTGGGGCATAAAAAATGAAACATTCATCCGGAATTAAATCTCATATTAAATTTCCCATATATCATACCACAGGGGTGGGGGGTCAATCTGAAATTTTGGGATGAAACGTAAAATTTATTTATAAATATTTTTCATTAATAGAATATTACAAAAATTCAGCCATCAAATTGGCATACCATAATCAAAATATCGGTGGACAAAATCTGAAGGAAATCTAAAAGCGAGATTTTGAGGATCTAAAATTTGAAGACCAAGGATGGAAACCCATGGCCTATATAAGGTGGATTTTGACACCACTTTTAGAGTCATGTCCTAGGGACGGGCTGCTAACTAAGGAATTTATTTTTTTAATTTAATTTTTGATCTCATGTAATGTATTTAAATGTTTTTAATTCAAGTGTTTCCATATTCTTTCATGTCTCTTTCTCATCCAAACCAAATCTAATTCTTCTTTTTTATTCTTATTCTATCCACTGTGAACTATTATCCTAAAAAATGAGGGGATAACATATGGATTGACCCTAGGGTTGGTTTAATATTGTTCATCATTATTTCACATTAAATTCAAAATGTTTTAAATCAATTTGTCATGGAGGTAGGAATATTTCACTGGTGCGGCCATTTTCAACCATGACACTATACTCAAATCCATTTATTTTCATTTATTAATTAACTTTCCCTCTTTTCTCTTATGAAAACCCTTCATATGGTCGAGTTGGGGTTTCTAAAAGAAATGAAACAACATCTGGTGAAGCCGAGTCTTTTTTGGGATAACATTATCGGTTGAGGTGTTATTCTATTTGAGTATTAGGGGAGGTGTATTTTGGTGTGCTAGACGCATAATAAAATCACACAATAAATACATAAATGGAAAGTAATTCATTAATTAGGTTTCAATAAATTAATTAACAAATCAAATTTAAAAAATAAATAAATAATGTATGAACCTGTGTTATCAAACCCAAGGACAATGTTCTTTATTCAATAAGTATATTCTGTAATTGCATGTTATTAAATGTTTTAACATTTAATTTGAGTTCTAAAATTTATTTCACTGATATATTAATTAAAATAATTAATAATAATTAGTTTAGTTAATATATATTATGTAAGTGAACAACTGAAGAGGCACCTCAAGTGAGTAAACCCATGTTAGGCATCGTGCTATACTAAGAATATAAATTGCATTTTCCATGCTTCATGATAGACGTGCATTGTGAATTATATTAAACCTACAAATAAAGACGCCATTCAACTATTCCTACCCTCGTATTTAATTAAAAAATATTTAGAGTTGAATCATATTATAAGAACGTTGATGTACTCAATCTTAGAAATTTTAGATACACTACTAGTAATCATTAGCTTTGTAAAAAATAAATTGTATGAATATAAAATAATTCATGTTTTAAATAGGCATAAATATTCAATATCCTGGTGTTTGATTGATATAAAACTTATCAACTCCATGATTTTCACCCCAAAAAATCAATTAGAATAAGGTTATATAACAGAACATCAACCCGGAGGTGAAACACACCACTTATCAAAGCAGTGGTTAAAAATGATATATTGAATCTTTTCAATGGTAGTTTAAAATTTTCCATCTTATTTTGTGATTTTGTTATCTTGTAGCAATTCATCAAAATAAAATGTGGCTTTAATGTTATAAAAAACAGTAAATATGATATTACCTCAACTAGAACCATTACTAGATGGATTGTATATATTAACTATAAAAATATCAAAATAGAATCTCGAAAAACCGTTGAATACTTCTAATATAGGATCGGAAACTATTGAGATTAGATAGGAATGTATTCTAATATTTTATAGATAGATATTACAAATATAATATAATTTTAATAGACTTATGTAATATTTAAAAAACCATGATCACATATCCTTTTGAGAACTATAATTATCAAAGATTTAATTCAGAATAAGAAATGAATAGTAAACATTCCAATAGTGTTTAACACACAATTTTCAAGGTATAGATAATGATTTTGATTGTTTTTTGGGTTTATATTTCTATGTTTTAATGACCCTCTGATGTTTTCCTTAGTAATATGTAAATAGTATAGAAAATTTGTAAAGAGATATTCTTAGTGATTAATTGGGAAAAGTTTCTTTTCATGTTACAAGGAGGTATAATCCTTAGATATAAAATTCTAAGTCATGGAATGGAATTCAACCTGAAAAAATCAATGTGATTCATGACTGACATGGAATCATAGTCCTACATGATGTAAGGAGTTTTCTAGGTCACATGTTATTTTCTCAATATTCCTTTCACAATATTACCAAAATAAACCACCCACTAACACAAATTTTATATGAGTAAATTCTATTAGATTTAAGAATGGGTGTTAGTAATAATTCAATACATTGAAAATTGATTGGTGGACACTCCTATCATTTATCACCTGATTGGGATAAGGACTTAAAATTAATGTTTGATTCAAGTGATGTATCTTTATGGTATATTTTAGGACTATAGTTTGGATACATATTCCATTAAATTTATTTTGTGAGACACATGTTAAATTATGATTAGATCATCTATCTGAACACATAAAAATAAATGATGGATGTGGCCTTATATTTTTATAAATATTAGTCATAAATCATGATCCCTTGATTTATAGGTAACACTGACCATGAATCACTAAAATAAATTTTGATTAAAAAGGATGGAAAAACATAGCTAATATTGTAGATCTAGCTACTTTAGTAATTTTTAATAGTTATTAATGACATGAATGGAACCTAAAATATCAATTATGATTATTTTTTCTCAAAACCCATTACCAATCACTAATAATGATGATGAAATAAATATTAGGTTTATTTTCTCGATGAGATGATGTTCGATATGGATGTATAAACAAGACTATAATTTTCTGATATGATAAACTATATTACAATTGGATCCATTTATTCAACATATCCTATTAACATTTGAACATGTTCATTGTTGATGCGTATCAATATTATTGGGCTGATCCACTACTATTTAAGTGTTTCGTATTTGGATAGATACCATTATGAATTAATAAAGATGAAATTAAAAGTGTGATAAAATTATTTCACATGTTCTCAACTGGTGTGCATCATGGGCCTGAACGCATTTTGTACAGGATCGTATAATGTGGTTTATTATGGACCATAATCCATTGATTTGGGGATTTTTTTTTAAGTTTTGTAATCAGTGGTAGTAGGTAGGCACTGTTGGAAAATTTTCTGTGATTCCCAACAATGCAATATTGGAAGTAGAGATATTTGTTGTTTAGGGGATATATTTTATATCCACATTTCTATATAATTGTGGAATTATTTATATCATGGCATTTTATACTACGTTAGAATATAGATGGAAGAAAAGACTACTACTCTCAATAAAAACCAGGTGACCATACATATTTCATATAAAAAAAATTTCTCTCTATGTGGATTTTATCTAGTACTCATTAGTGATTGGGGAAGTCACTCAAATAATAGTGCAAGAAAAGGAATTATTAAAAATTTGGTAGTTTGAAATAGTATTGTAACTCATTACCACTCATATACTAGTGTAAAATAAGAATATTCCAATTAGTAGAATAAGAAAATTTTCAAATAGATTGTCAATTCATGGAGGAAGGACTAGAGTCTGAAGGTTGGATATACCCTATTGGTGAGCCATACAACATTGAAAACAAACATTGACAAAACTCCTTTCAAACTGTTCTATGATCAACCCTATCACTAGCTAAATTAATTACATAACCTCTCATATTTAGAAACTGTATATGTTATTCTTATATTCTCACATAGTTTGGAAAAAATATCACTTCAAAGGATGATATTGAAGAGATTACAATGGAAGATTATGAGAATGTCTATATTTATATGGTGGGAAAAATAATTATAATGACATACACATCATCTGATTTACATCCAATGGTGGTATGTGGTGTTATTCAATCCACATATAAAATTAATCCCCAAAAACTGAAGTCATGATGGTCGGTTCTATATAATGTTGTTAAATTATTCGAATATGGATCATCATAAATTCAATGTGTGGAGGGGCCAAACATAAATGTGAATGTGTATTGGTTAAAAATTTATCAAAATATAAAAAAATATAGATAAATAAGGATCTAGATATAAAATGTAGCATGAACTAGGAGGAAACCTAGGTTTTTTCCCTATGGTAAAATTATGATAATTGATAATGAGTGGCCAAGATATGTCTTGATCAATAAAAATAATAATATAAATAAAACCATTTATTACATAAAATTTCATTACCTAAAGTATCCAAAATAAAAACAAAACGAAATATTAAAAAAACATATGTCATAAACTCTATTTTATAGTTTAATGATATGGGTTTCATTTTTAAAAATGAAACAGTATGGAATATGACATAAGAACTCATTAAACCCCCACACCAAACCTTATATATTTCCCTCCCCCATTATCCATCCCCTCATCCCTCACCCATATCACCTTCCATCTACCTACCCTCCCTATGTTTTCTATCCTTCTATCTCAACATCTGAAGCACTCCTTTCATGAATGTAGAATCGATGGGTGTAAGTCATCCTTCATAAAAATGAACTGATATAGGTTCATGTTTCTCAATGTCCAAACAAATGATCCTAAAGCCTCCCTACCCATCTCACTCATCTCTAAATCTTTCATATTAAACCGCATCATCATATTCCTCAGATTCATGATTTATTCTGAATGCCACCTCTCAAAAGAAATAACTCTTCCTAATAATGAACATCTCTTCCATATTATTTTAGATCTCAATAATTAGGTATGATTCACCCATTTACAATACATTCCATATAATATGTATAATACTTTGGTTTTGTTCGTACTATAATAGTTACTCATCTTTGAAGAGATAATGTTGCAACTTCTATGGATGTACACATCCAACATCATTAATGTATAGACGGGGTAATTTTGTAAGTTCTCTATGAATATATTAATGATGATGTTTGAGATAGATGTCAACCACATTAAATTTTGGTTGGGAATCCATGAAATTTATCTCACACTAAAATAGTTTGAATAAATCTTGGGTATTTATTGGTCTGATTTTTCTGCCTCTCATACATATGTTTCCATTTATCTTGATCCCAAATGATGGATAACCCATACATCTAGTCACATATTGCACACGATCACCTAATAAATCAAGATCTATTGATAGTATGTAGAGCATAACTAATGGCTAATGTTGTACCGATTAATCATCATTCCTTATCGCATGGATGGATGGCATGACGAGCCTCCCATGGAGCCATCACGAAGACTATGGTCACCATGCCCATCACTACAATGATCTCCCCAGTTCCCAATAGAGAACAACCATTTATAATCTGTTACAATGAATATGTGAGGCGTACAAAATTTACTATTAGGGGTGTATCCTTTATCACCCACAAGGATTTAAATCTATTTTATTTGAGAAATCTTATCCCTATCCACCAGTCATAATGTTGTCGTCCATGGAACAATTCATTCTCCATAATATGGGGCTACTTTGAATGGTTGGCAACCACTAATCTTAGGCACCTGAGAATTGAAAATCCCATAATGAGGCCCCTAATCCTAAGGTTTCTACTTGACCTTATTATATCGCAACTTTACCCATTACATCGATACCTAAATACATTGTATCTTATCTTTATCCCACTACACCTTCTAATCTTTTTGAGGATTTTCACATCCATGGTCACCTTTTATAGTGTATTCCGTTGAACCATTGGTAGATCTACCACCACAAAACCATTCCTTCTATCGTTTTATTCTCTACACTATCCACAAATATAACCTTACAAGAACCCCAACTAGCATCTAATGGCCCAGTTTTAACCTGCATTCTTACCCAATCCATGTTAGACACATATATTTCTAGGTTCATGATTCCTCAATTGATCACATACCCTACTAACCAGCAATGATTTATACCTAATCATGAACAATAGGGTAAGGTCCCTACTCTTCCCTCTACATTGGAGACACCTTTTATTTATAAATCGTCCATAAACTTGTGCCTCATATGGATCAGCACCTCACTAACTACTACTCCGACCATGCATACTTCGGGCACCCTGAGACCTACCTCGTTCACTATTTTATCCATTGATATGGAAGAGTAGATCCAGACACCTAATATTTAGGATTTTAACTCTAATAAATATATATGAGAGTATTCCCACACTATTTAACTCTTTCCCCACTTGTACCACACCCCCATTATAGACCGTTTTGGGTGTATTTCTCTTGTATTCATTTTATTCCCTATGCCTAGATTATTTATTTATTTTATCTAATCGAAAGAGTTTGATTATTTTTGGTATAAATTTCCTACATTATCCTTAAAACATATGATTTCATTTAGATATGTCTTAGTATACTGCCTATATTGTGCTTATTAATAAATAAATTAGGAAAAAAAATGGCCACCCAGAAGACATAATTCCATAGTTAGAAAATATATAGAAAAGTGTTGATTACATCCATCTAAAAAACCAAAATAATCCACCAATATGACTCACATTGATTCTACATCTACCACAATAAAATTTTGGTAATCCTATTCTTGAGGTGGTAAACCCCACTAAGAATCCAACAGACTACAAAGACACTTCATCAAATTCATAAAATAAACAGTGGATAACAGAGATAATGGACAACATTGACTTTCCAATTTTCCATTAGTTTAGCCGATGACATCATAATTATCCATTTATGGGATTCAACAAATATTTTTTGTATTTATAGTTTTTGTTGATCCTATTAGGACTCTATTATCATATTCTAGAAATTCTTATTATGTATTTTCCGAGGTCCCCTAGTTGTATTCAAATAGATGTTCTATTCCATATTACATTCTCTCCAATTTTATTTTATTAATTCAATATTTACTATTACTAGATTTTTATTGGTTATATCACATGGAATAATTACTTCTCTATTGGATTTATATTTTATTACATATTTTTAGGTATAATTATTCCACATCAAATTATAATACCTCTCACATTGGAGTTTCATTTATTAGATTTCTCTCTTGATACCCAATAATAAAATCAAAATTTCCAGTCCAAATATATTTATGCTATTATTGTTTTCTCTCCCACAATACATTCCAAAATAGTACACACAAAATTTCAATTTTATATGTGGTTGATGGATGAAATTATTGAGATTTATTAAATTGACAACCAAACTATTGATTGTTCTAATTAGTCCATGAGTCATTTTTCATTTGAAGAATTCTTTAAAATGAAATAACAATGAAAACTAGAAAATAAGAAAATATTTCAATTGAAAATGTTAACAACTATTTTTATCCTTACATATAATTTTAGTATGATTGGTTAGTGGATTTATTTACATTAAATTCTCATTTCATGGAATTTATTTTTCTTTAATTAATAATGGTTGTTATTCAATGGGTGATTTCCATTTTATGTATTCCAATTTTTTAGAGGATTCCATACCTATATTTTCATATACATTTATGAGAATATTTAAATAGTGATTCTTGGGTGAAATAAACATATAATAGAAAAGAAATGTGATCATATTAAGTATATGAATAAAAAAATATTAAAGTGATTGAGTTTTTTTGAGCTATTTGGTTCCTAATAACCACCTATATATTTATCATTATTAAGCTGTAGAATCAATGTATGAACTTATTAGGATTTAAACATGTTAGATAACCATTTTATGAAATTATATCATATCATTTTATTATTTCATTATTTTCACACAAGTTATTGTATGTGAGGTAGTTGGTTTTGACGAAAATGGGATGTTTTCTACTGAGGATATATATGAGGAATTTTCCACATGATCAATGGGGTGTGTTCAATGGTTCTTATGATATTTAATTGAGGACAATGCTATATAAAAAAAATTGAGTTATGTAATAAAAAGGCATAAAATCACAATTAATAGTCCTATTAATCTCATGGTAGATCATCTTTGGTTATGTGGTGGATTTAAGATCTAGAGGAGACATAAATATCAAAATATATAAAAAATAGAATAAGAATAAACATGTTATCTTCATTGAAATTTTATGATACATCCATGGACCAACCTTGATATTTTTAGAGTTTGGAGATGGTTCTTTCATGAATAGGTTTTTCATTTCACTTATCTTAATGATCAAGAATTTAATGAGATATTCCACCCTCATATTTGTTATTTAATATTTTTCACATAGACACCTACCCTCATCCTTAGAGTAATTTCAACCTTAATGAAAAATCCAATATGATTAACTATGTTTTTGTCATCACTTAGTATAGATTTTATAACTAATTAAAACATATTGTTAGGAAAATGTATTCAATCCATGAACATAAATCTATTTTCATTTTACCTCAATTTATGGGAGAAGAATAACTGCGAGGTAAATTATAAAATTGTTATAGATTCAAGGGAACAATTATAAATTTAAATTAAAGAAGTATGTATTTGAATAATTAACACGATAAGGAGGTGTGAGAGGTTTTATCTACAAGGGTGATTATATAGGAATATCCCTCCATTCTGACACTATGTTTCATGTTCATTATTTTTTTGACAGTTCTCATTAAAAATAGTTTCATTCAAAATATAAATTTATTGGAATTTTTTATTTTAAATAAATTGTTTTTTGTTATGGGAATTAGATAATTCTGAATCATATATACCATTTGGATTCAATTAATTAGTCTTTATTCAGATTTTATACATTGTTACATTGTTTTTTTGTTGAAAATTGTAGGAAATATAAGCTGGAGTTGGAAAAAGGGAGTTTTTTCCCAAGAATGATTTTTCAGTAATTTTATTCCATATTATTCATTTATGACATAAAAAATAATAATTGACCAATTGCATAAAATTCATATTATACATTAAAAATGTAAAATATTCTAGATTAATTAATACTTGTAGTGTAACAATTATTCTATCATTGTAAATCCATCACAGTTACAAAATCCTGAAAAATCTTGTCATTCCATAAATCATAATGATATCAAAGCAAGAGTGTAAGAAAAAATTTCATTAATGGTGTAAATATTAAAATTATGTAATAATATTTTAGTGTAATGTAAGATTAATGAATACAATTGACATAAAACATGGCCACTCTATAATAATTCTTTCATGTTTAATGTACATGCATAAGAAAAAATAAAGAGAATGCATCATACTTTTTATTTCCCTCCATTTTTTTATTCTTTACCTCGTTTTTACATTTATTCCTTTCTTATGTTTTCCTAAACTTATTTCATTTTAAGAAAACTAAATTTATATTTTTTTCACCATATGTTTACATTTTTATTTAACTTCTAATCGTTGGTTCATTAATTTGTTTCCATAGTATAATTAATCCCTTTTTTACTATTGTGGTGTAATTTATTGATCTCGTTAAAGTAAACTAAAATTCCCTGACTTTTATGTTTCACCAATGTTGTATTAAACTGCATTGATCCTTTTGATGTTAAATTTTCTTAATTCCATGCATGGATAAGGCGTCCTAGTGTTAGGGGTCGAGAGTAGGATAATATGTGCTTAATGAATTCTTAAATTTAAACCATGAGAATTTATTGACTATGGAAATTGTTTTCTAATAAAATCCAATATATATCCATTGTATGAGCTAGAAAAGATGATTTTAATGGATATACCCCGAAATAATTGAAATATACCTAACTAGGATCGTCAGGTTAATGATTTTCTGACTATTTTAGTTTCACCTAAGTCGTTTTAATTATTAACCACATCTGGATTGAAGAGTGGTTTCTAATTTGAATATATCCTTCCTTATGGACTAAATTGAATTTATTAACACATGAACAACTAAATGGTCTAATACAATTGAATTTAATATATTAGAATATTCTTAACATAAGCTCCGGGAAATTTACAAAAAACCATTTTCATCTTCTAATGTAAAATCAATCTTCCTAGTATTGGAGACATATCCTATAAGAATGACATGAGGATTCCACCTATCAAGATCCAACCGTTGGGTTACCATATTTTCCAAAATCTACCTATGGATTTAACCATATAATTTCATTAGGATATGACATTGAATCTATTGTAATATATTATTTATAGATTTTTAATATCATCATAACCATGTAGAACCAATGATGTTATATAGGCCGGTCAATGCCAACACACATCTTAGTTATCAACCTATACCATTCTCCTTGACCATCCATAATATTGGTCATTGAAAACATTTTAAAAAAATCCAACTTTAATATGTTGGTATTAATAACAATCACATGATGTGGATTTTGTGGACTATACACTATATACTTGTTCTCCTCTTTATTCAATTTATCCATTGAAGTATATTACCTACTTTGTGATATCATCCTTTCTCTTAAATTCTTAATGAAATACAATTGGGAATTAGAAAAAAAAAGTTTCTTTCAATACATCCTCTTTTAGATTTATGTTTCACTTCTCTTCTATCTCCTCCTATTTGAAGGGAATATCATCTTCATATCAAACCACCATTAATGAAACAACTAGTTCTAACAAATATAAACTGTTTGTTTCACTATCTTCCCAATATGTTCAAAAAAACAATTCATTATTTGGAATCAACAACATATTGATTAAGATATTATGTCCACTACATTGGTCCCTCCCTCACTGAAAGAGGATGGACCCCCATCACCCCTATGGAGGCCCTCCCACATTCTTTCTCTCCCTTTTACAACCCTGGATTTATCCATTCTTTACCTCAATGTTCTCTTTTCAATAAAGTTGATAATTTATTAATATTATTACATAGAATCCTCTCTTGAAATCTGAATTCAAATATACCCCATATATTATATCTTTGATATTTGTCACCCAATTTAAACAATTTCATTTGTCAGTGGAATTTTCTGATATTTTTTTAATGTGTATGGTTTAGAATATCATGAAATAGTCAATCTTTGGTATAAATGACTCATCATGGGATTATTTTCTTCTAAAGAGGATATGATATTGATATGGTCTAGTGCCCCCTAGGTCTCCAAAAATGCCAATTTCATCCTGTTTGGGTAGTTCAATGAATTTCAAATGAAATATGAATCACCTATGATGACCATTTGTGTTAGTGTTCTTGGGATTCAATATCCTTTTCAATACCCTTCAGTAATTTGAATTCATTGGAATTTTGTGGGTTGGTATTTATGATCTGCAAGTATAAATCATGAATCATGTCGTCCAATTTTCCTATAAATTTCTATTGAGGTTGATGTATTGATATTTATAGTATTTTTTGTGCATTTCTTTTGTAGAATAATATAGATACAAGAAATCAATTCGTTTTGAGATATGGGTCGATTTATTCATTTCGTGCTAGCATCTTGGTCACCTGAATGATGTTTTTATACATTGTAACCATATACAAATATTTAATAAAGGGATTACAAGTCCTGACTGCAGTGTTCAAGAGCTCGTACATGATTTTAGTTAGAATGATGTTGATGGATTCATAGAGCCAGTGTCTCCAGCTAAGAGAGATGTTTTATTAAGGCATGCATTTCCAATATTTTTGGATGTTTCTAGATGATGAAAAAATTACATGGAGGGTTCATATATCCTTTTCAACACTATTTTAGGGAGTCTATATGAGATTTAGGTCCTTTTTCATATACTGAGGGTTCGTGTTCTTCAAATGGAACCGACACCATGGAGGGTTTACAAAAGTCAGGGGTAGTGTTCTCTAACATTGGATTTTCTCTGAATGTGGAATTCCAATTACATATTTAAAAGGTTAGTGGGGATGATTTAACTCATGGCATGTAGTACACTTGGGTTGTTGATGTTACACCAAATTATATTTTCCCTAGTAAATTTACGCTAAGCATTGAGTTGGGAATATGGTTTTACATTCTATAAATTGAAGGATTCGACTAGGGTAAATCAGAATAAATACTGGGGGATGTTTCTTATGAAAGGAAACGTTTTTGAGTGCATGATGTAAGAGGTGATATCTCCTACCCATGTTTAGAAGATAGTGGATCCAACTGTTTAATTATAGGGACACATATTCGGAGGAGGAATAAGGTAAAAAAGGAAACAAGCATTTTCTCAAATTCATTCTTATTGAAAAACACAATCCCAGTGGTTGAATGTTCAATTTCATTATACCAAAATTGATGGAGACTATATCATCTAAGAAAAAGCGGCCCATGGATAAAAAACTCGAACTTAATACTGAGTAGGATCAAGGAATGTTCCAATGAGAAAGGCATTGGAGCGTTATTAAAAATAAGACGGATGGTATGATGGGAGAATCAAAAAAGTCCCACGATGCTCTGGTGGTGGTTAACAAGTCCTATATTGAAATTGAAATGATTGGGTTTAACTCATTATGGGATATTACACTATATTCCAGCAGGAGGAACACATGGATTTTCTAACTGAATAATAATTCTAGGAACTTATTATTCACTTAGAGGAGGTTTTGAATAAATATTCACTTATGAATAATGCCTCATAGGATGCTTCTGATTAGATTATTGAGATACATATAATAGTGGATACCAATAAATATCACACGAAGGGGGTTAATATGAAAGTCCATATTGTTGTACATTTATTTAATGAATAAAAACTGAATATAGAGGAGTACATGAAATCATGGAATAATATTGCTTGTTGGTTTGAATGTCTCATCAAGGATGATACAACTACTAATTTAGGTTGCTTCGATTGGAAATTATTTATGGATATTGTGACAAATAGGCTGAAATTATACTCTAATGGTTTGGACATCATGTATGGTACTTGATGCTTCTTTCTTGTATTATTTGGGTTCTTACTCTCCCTTTAATGTGTTTTCAAAAAAGAATGTAAAAACTGGGTTTCAATATTAAATAGAAATATACATTGAAAATAGAAATTTAAAATTCAAATCTCATTCCATAATTTTTAAGAGATTATCAATGTAAATTTAGGACATTTCACATGAGATATCACTAAAACATAAACAACTACAAACATGGATCTCAATGTAGAATACATGAATTTTTATAGACATCAAAAACATTTTCCATAATAGTTATGAATACTATGAAACAAAAATATTTCATCTAATTTTTTCTTTCAAAATACAACATATGATATCTATCACATAACACCAAATCATTAGTACATAAAATTAAAGTACTTATTTGTTGGAAAATACAAAATTATTAGGTATTTGAGACCAATAGATTCACATATGACACTGACTATTGCAAAAATGGTTTATATTAACAAATTATCTCATATGAACTTATGAGATTTCTGATACCCACAATCATTAAAAACATATGATATGTCTTAAAATACTTTTACATATTCTAAAAATCTCAATGAAATTTTTTCTATCAACATTAATTTTTGTTATCACATAATGGTGTCAATAAATGGGAACCAATTATTTAAACACATACTAGAATTCATCATATTTTTTATATTCTAAAAGCATTAAATGATACAAAAAAAGACACATATTTGAGGAATAAATATATTATGATGAAATTCATTTTTATTATTGCCTCAGTTTTGAAATGAGATTCTTCCCTGGGAAAAAAACCACTTGGTTTTGGGCCTTATTAAATATTTTTTTTACTACCATCATAAATTATTTTTATGAATAATCAATCTAACTGATCATATCACCCTGTTAATTTTTTACCTCTCCACAAATAGTTGGAAATTATAAATCATATGGGGAGTGGGGTTCATGATGCTTCCTAGGCTGATGAATAATACTAATTGAGATAAAAATAATAATAACTATCGAAATTTCCATATCTTCTTTTCATATTTCAGAAAAAAGGATATTAGCTTTTATTGTTCTTCATTATAAGTTATTAATTGAAAAAAAATCATCTATATGAAGTATTTCCTTCAGGTGATACCTCTTACACACATAATTTAATTGATTTGAACATTTCATACATCAAAGGCATTGTATTTTCCATATTTATGGAATCAAAACATATAAACAAGTAGCTTCTTGGGTTTCACCACTAATGGATCCCATATCCATATTTCCTCTACATTAGATATTCTTATTTTTACTCACATTAGATTATGTCCAAACACTTTTTCAAACACATTACTTGATGATAAAAAAGCATCAACTTTGAATACATTTTCATTGGTGGGTTTAACATCACACTATATTATAATCTATTTTCTGTTAGAATAATCTCTTGTATTTTTTATTTTAGATTTGACTTCTCCACCTCCAAGATAGTTAATGTAATTTCATAAGTCTTGGTTATTTATAAAACAATATTGAGGCTCATTACCATCTTCCAAAACATTAATCATATTTTCTTGATTAATATTATTTTTATTGGATAACCAATATCCTTGTATGTAATAGGATTAGAGTGTCTTTATATGGATTATTTACCATTACATGCATTTCACCATTTGAAATACATTTCCATATTATTGAAACTACAAAAAAATCAATAAGAATCATATCACATTTGGTCTCTTCATGAATGAGGTGTTGGAACCATTTTTTTTATTGTAACATAATTTTGTTTTCTGTCCTTGAAACATAGACTCATGTTGTGTAAAAATCTTCCATAATAAACTACCATTGGTTATTTAATATTTTTTTCAACCAAAATATTAGATATTGAACATAACATGTCTTTAGTTTCAAAATTCAAATATGGATTTATCAAAATTTCTTTTCAATATATATATATATATTATTATAGGGATATCTATATTAGAATCTATTTTGTTCATAAAATCCATATCGTTTACTATTTTCTTGTTTTTGACTTTCTAATCAGCAACAACACCATTCGTATTTGAAGCAGCATCCATACCTGATTTTTTTTCATTCTTAATGTAGGGTTTGGATAGGTTTTTGATAGACATAAATTCTATTAACCTGAAAATTTCCTTTAATATCTTTTGGGATTATTCATTAATAATATCCCTTCTCAACTATATCTTGTTTATTTTCTTAGTTTTCATTGAAGGACCATTCCTTGGAATAGAAATATGCTGTATTTTCAATTTCATCTAAATATTTACATATTATTTTATATTCTACGAGATAGATTTAAATTTTACTTACATTACCCACATGGGGATTATAATCAGAATTATCTTGACCATATTTAACCTCAACTGGAGAACATGACTTCAGAGATGAATGCTTCTATGTATTTTTATTTTCAACTTTTTCATTTGGTAATTATGAAATAGATAGTTATAATTTTGAAAAAAACTTATCTAATTTTATCCCCATGATTTTTTACATCATGTAATTATTGTCTTTTTTTCAATATAGTCTTCAAGAGACACAGTTAATCTCTCTATGTCCAATGCATCAATTTGAATTTTCCATTGGCCAATCTCAAATATAAATATATATATTATCAATAAAAATATTTCATATTATAAAACATCTCTAATAAACCAATAGAGTAATCCATGAATTGGATACAATATTTTTTCCAAATTTATTAATTATTTCTATCAAAGAATAAAATAACTATATAGAAAAGAATTTAAACAACATCATATAAATTCAGAGATATAAATAAATCCCAAATTGAACATATCACTTTACTACCACATGAAGTAAATAAGAAATTTACTAAATGTGAGGTAACCCTAGGGGTAGTGAATATGGGTGCGTAATTCTTGGATGTATCTTGTTAAGGGTGAACCATATCTAAAAAATATAACTACCAGATTATATGTCAATTTATACACCCTGTATTTCAATATCATCAAACATATAATACCGAATGTGAACCACTATAATATCATTAATCATAAATATCTCTTAAATTATCCATGAGTATCTGGATGGATATTATCATATGGGAATGGAATGAATGCTGATGATAACTTCCCCTGAGAATATATCCATATACCAATATGAACTACCTTAAAATATTTAAAAAATTTATTTTCACTACTACATGATTTGGGTTTAGAGATTTAAATTACTTATATCCCATGATAATAAAACCCAACATCAAATGTGGTTAACCCTTTAGTTAATAATAACCATATATATTTATGCATCTATAGATAGTTTTGGATTTTTTTGAAACATGAAGATGCATTCATCTATGGTTAATAAGCCTTACCCAATACCTCCACGGTTTTGTATCTTACAATTCCAAAAATTGAAAGTAATGTTGTAGAATAGTTTCTTTACTCTATTGTGCCCCACCCATTAAAACTATTGAATACTGAAAAACCCCTCTTACCTATTTGGTGTAGCCAATAGCTCCATAGTGCAACTACCACACTCATATGATGTTAAAAGATCATTAATCTGTTTCCATCCTCATTAAACAATTTATGCCACCATCCCTAGTGTAACCCGAGACACAATAACATGTCAAATATCACAACACAAATCTATTTAAACTATTTGGATTTTCTTCAATGTAATGTCCCAAAATAATTTGTTTTAAGGATTCAACCATCCACCAACCAATACACATGTTTCCAATACCATTACATGAGTTACTTTAATACCCGTATATGTGTGGTTAACTTTATATATGAATCCTGGTTAACATTATGCATTTACACAGTATTATTAGTTACATTTAAACATGTATCAATTTAACCTAACAAATTTTGAATACATCATCAATAAAGTGGCTTGACATCACTAAAAAATTAAACTATCATTACACATGATTTATAGTTACTTTTATATTGGTATCCATTTACCCTTATGAATGTAATTAAAGTGTTAGATTACCTTTAAATAGTTATTAGGAACATCACATCATGAAATATACACTTAAATCCCTGTATATTAGTTCTGTGTTTTATGAGACGTATGAATTTAATAAGTCTTTAAAAAAAATTTAATTATACTATCAACACTTTGGGCATTTTGAAAAATTGTTTCAATTTGATTACAATAAACATCTTTGTCAATAACCCTGAACATTCTATTTGACCAACCATATCCTTGGTCATAAAATCTAATTTCAATAAATAAAACCTATATAATTTTGTATTAATAATATATGTGAATGAAAATTTTATCTCATCTATGGTATTCCTAGAAATTTAAAACCAATGATTGTCTCAAATTTTCTTTATGAGACCATTATTAAATTAAAATACATTATTTATAAAAATATGTGAGTGTGTAGTTTAATATATTTAATATTTTTTAACTAATTCTTGGTCTTGAAACACCAATTACTCTGATCCAACTCCCATGAATAAACCATATATATATGTGTTTGTGTGTGTGTCTAATGGGTCCAAACATAATAACTAGCTTCAGTACATTATCCACACCATCAAGGATTTTCACCATGAAAATAGAAATCCTACTCATCATGGTGATTTTATTGAGCATGTATCTAGATAAAATTCTCCCATAAACTCATCTATATGTTTCCATAATTCCAAATAAATCATATCATTGTGATATCTCACTCATGAATCATCTTATGCTACAGATAATTTATGGCCACAGTGTAATCTGAAAAGAGGGACTCTCATCATTGTCTGGATTTCCCTAGTGAATATCATTTTACAGGTCCTATATGTGTCTTATTAGTTGTAACATATTGTAGGCCTCATATAATTGGCCCAAATATGGTTGAAAGGATAGGTGGTATAAAACCTCTCCATCCCTATATATGAACTATAATTTCCAGATGAACCTGAGCATGCTACTCTAACCAATCCTTTGAATAGTTCATCATGGAGGGACCATTAGGAAGATATTATCTCCTTTTTCAAACTCCAATGTTTTATCATTCCAGTATGTGAAATATTTGGAGTAACTCAAGTGTAATGGCCGAAAATTTAATAAATTTTTTTCCTTTTAAATTTTCTTTATTAATAAATTAAATTATAGAAACCACATTCACTACATTGTTTTTAGAAAATTATAAGTTATATAATGTTTCATTTAAAATATCATTAATAATTATAACCATTTATATTATAGACATTATATAGTGCTTTCATGATTATAATATAGATAGGTCTATGATTAATCCAATTGAGATAGACAAATGATTTTATGGCCACAACTAGTAGAATCATACCCTATAAAGCCAATTCAATAGAGATTTCATGAATGATAAATTCAGTAGGGTTTTACTTGGATTAATCACAAATATATATTCAATAACTAAATCATAAGGGAAAAAATTTATAGGATAATTTAAAGAACATTGATATTATGTTTAAAACCATGTTTTCCGAACCACCCCAAGAAACTCTCATCGTCACACACCTTACTCTTAGGGAATTTTAGCTTTCAATAAAGTGATATGTGTAGAGATAGTAAGAGTACAAATTTTAGTATATTTATTTTTTTACCAAATAATAATTATATTTTTATTTATTAAAAAATAATCATCAATGAATAATAATGATAAAAAAAGGGAAGTTTACAGAGTGAGACAAAAATTGTATTTTTTGGAAATATCGTAATTCAATTAGGGAACCCATTTAATAAATTATAAAATATTTGAAAAAAATTATATTTTACTTTAAAATTATTATTAAATAATATTTATTAAATCTATGTGATTATATATTTGTATGAAGTCAAATATACTTTTTTATAATGTGTAGAAATTTTATATTATAAAAACCATCACATCTAAATGAATGGATATTTTTCATTTAAAAGTATAAATTCTCATATTTAGATAATTATTTTAAAAATATAATTTTTATTTTTGAAATATTAAAACATAAATTATCCAACCAGATAATTTTCATAATTTCCACGACATTCCAATTTTCAGGTATGAATTTTATACGATATAAATATATAGGTTGCATTATGACATATCTATAATCCAAAAGTCATGTAATATATTCCATTAAATTTATACAAAATAAAATAAATATATTCCCATTTATATTAATGTGTTCTATAAGTTATTTTTTAAAGTTTATAAAGCATTAAAGATAGTGAAAATATGATATTATATAATAATGTTTTAAAATCTATTCCTAATGAACATGGATAACCGCCACATCCCCAAGGATATTGTATTCAGGTTTTAGGATCTTGTCCATATAAAATAATTAAAATCAAATTTATTTGGAGGAAACCATGTTAACAAACCACAGAAAGGTGTTTTGTTTTGATTACGTTATCAAAAAGAGTATAGAACCCATGTTTTCAAATTAATAATAATGTCCCCTCTAATTCTCAATAATAACCCTCCCAACCTCCCATTCCTAGTCACTAAAATCCCTATTTTCATGATATTAATATTCATTTATCTCTCTTATTCTCTCCCATGATGTATAAAAATTATTAAAAATCCCCTCACAGGATTTTAGAAGTTACCCCTCATGTTAAGGGATCCTCTCCATTACCTCTTAATTTAGGAACCTTCTATATGTATTACATTTTTTATTTCAAATTGATAATGTTGGGATATGTTTATACACATACTTTTTAATATACTTATGATTACTATGTAATGGTATTATATTTTATCTCACATTAAACCCTTATATAATATTTTATGTACAACCATTATGTAGCCAAATTTTTCTATGGATTTTCCATAACTAACATTTGTATCATTAATACATGTCTTCATTTACACTAAATGGTATTCAACTAGTCATAAAAATCCATTATAGATTAGGTATTTACATGTATTACATAATCAATAATTAATTTTTTATTTTAGATTGATTAAATACATCATTATGTTGTATTATCGTGGTAGAACACTTATTCAAGTACATGAGATGAATGTTAAAGGTTGTCCTAGAATTATATATCTCTATATAGCATTGGGTAATGTTTTTATCTCATGAAGTTACATTTATAGTTCATGTGATGTTATCAGAAACATAATTTGTGATGTTCACTGGGATTTTATAATTTACTTATATTTTTGATTTCACGATTTATGTTTTTCCACATTACCATGTTTCCATTATGTTATCATGTTAAAACATGACACATTTATCATGATTATGACTCTCACCCCTATTATATCACATTTACAAACTCTTGGATCAAATTTAATACTTTAATTTATGTTAATATTATTTTATACACATATTCGTATTTATTTATCACCCAATTCGTATGTACATTCCTAGGTCATCCCCTGTAATTTTGGAAGATCTGTGGAAGATAAGAGATTATTATGAAGTGTTTAAATAATGTCATTATATTTTTATTTTTTGTTTTTATATATTTTCCTTAATTTAAAAATTCAATAGGCCTCATAATCTTATGGTTTTTTAAAAGTCTTATTTTATGTGATATATATTGAAATAAAGTGTAATAATGATATGGTTTTTCATAGTTGGTATCATAAGAATGTCTAATTATTTATGGGATTTAGATTAGAAAACCCTATTGGGAATTTAGGTATAAAAATAATAATTGAAAACATCAAAAAAAATTTATTGTATAAAATAGGTATTTTCCAAATAAAATACAACCCAATATGGATACTAGAAGTAGATATTTAATTGAAATTGACGTAATTTGGGGTAATAACCTTGAATAGGGTGTACTGGGATAGAATATATCATCACATGGTGTAAAAAAACATGTACATGATACACATATGGTTTAAACTCCTATGAGATATGATTTTATAAATTCACTATATCATTAAAAATAATTTTTGACGGAATAATAACACGTGCAAGATTTTATCTTAGAAAATAGATCATGGAAAATATCGATTAAAACCAAGATATTAATAAGAAAATGTATATATGTAATTTGTGATTTATCCCTTTAATATTCAATATTTCTTGTTTTAGTCATTAACAGTGAAAAATTCGCATCATTAATATTCCCTTTGTTATAGTCAATAAATGAAAATAAGATAATTAACTCAACAAGAATTATGAAGAATAATGTATTGAATACAAAAATTATATTCCTTATCCGATGGGAGAAGGACTCATGTACTTCATGAAAATATATTCCCAATTAACTCATGTTTAAAACAAGAGTTTCAATAAGTTTTAATTCCAAAATACACCTAACAAAGAAAAATAATCCATTAAAACCATTATTCAATAATTTCTTCTAACATTTAGTTGATCTTATGATCCCTTAATAATGGAACAATAGACCAACTCCATTAAGATGATCATCTTCATTCGTAAATATATTGGGAAGGAGAAGTTGGTTCTATATATTTGACACATGAAATGAAAATATTTTCAATAATGGATATTGGTAAAATATAAAAATCTATAGGAGGAGATAAAATAAATTATGTGAAATGAATTCCATAAATGGAAAGTGAAAAATATTTTCCACAAACACAAGGACATAAATTCGATATGGATTTATTTTGGCTCATGAAAAAGTATGAAAACAATATTAGGGTATGAATAGTGAACTTGAAAATAAATTAATCATATTAATCGGATATCTTCATCACCTTTGATATAAGGCCCCAGCCTTAAACCTTACATAAAATTGAAATAAATGAATAATTAACATTGAGGATCTTTTCAGGTTTATAGTTTTAGAGAATTAAGACATAACTATTACATCTCAAAGATTACAAAGTATTCTCTTCTAATAAATTTCTATAAAATAAAAACTCTTAAAAAGAAATATGTCTAGTTTCATGTTTTAGGTAACATGACTTTCCCTTGATCCCATCCTTGACCCTATTCCATGCTATGTCCTGTGAAAAACATTTCAAAAACTTGGGATGAGCATAAAAACTCATTAAGGGATACACAAAAAACTGTTAGTTTATCAAAACAAAAAGTAAACCATGTATACTTTATCAAGGTAATACTTTTCACCTTTATGAAGTATTAAAAACTATTCAATGAATAAAATATCATTACATCCGTTTTTGTTACCAAAGGATTACCATAAAACCCATATAAAGAACACATAACATATATAAAGGTAACTTGGGACATAAACATACTTAAGTGGAATAACCATACGTCGACTCCCACACATATCACATAATGGAATAGCCATATGGCCAATTTCCATACATACTAAATGGAATAGCCATACGGCCGACTTCCATACCCAATGAATTGGAGGTTATAAGGTAACCACCCGTCCTGGTATTCACGGCACCACCCGTCATATGGTTTATAACATAACCACCCATTAAAATGTCCAAGTACCATAATAAAATCATAAAACATAAAACCAATATAAAGGAATGATAACATTTCCACATTTCAATCATAATAGAATCATTTATCAAAACCATTTTCAATAAGAAAATACATAAAAGAGAATATGGTATTTATTTTATTTTAAAAACATTATGGCTTGTTGAGGAAACCAAAGACAAAATAATACTCGCGGCGGTAGAAAAGGTCGTTGTCACCGCGTACGTTAAAAGAAACATTCTTTTTTGTCGTTTTGTAAAATTCTTTGTAGAAAAATATTTCTTTTCTATAAAAGTAAAAGTCAAAGGGGTTTATACACCGTATAAAAGAAAGTTGTGTATAAAACGAAATATGCCTCAATGAAAGGAGATTGAGACGAAGTCCCTTACAAAGACGGTATCCTTGGTTTAAGGATAAATAAATTACATAATTATGTGTGACAAACTAATACACAAAATATAAGTGCATATTATGTGTAAAATAATCAAAGGTCATTCACACATATTCAAAGGATGACATATTCAATAACTATGTGTCGAACCCAAAGAAATCGAAATTGGGTTAAGAAGTTCCCTTGACAGCCTAACAATGTCACATCAAAATGAGTTGATGAGAGATAAAAAGTGTATCTCATCACTTGGAAATAAAATTTACATCAATCAGGATATAGAAGAACATATCCCAATATAATAGTATGTGAATTAAAAGACATAACAAACGAAGTCTTTTAAAAAGAGGAGGGTGAAAGGTTCCCTTACCGACTTGGGTAACTTTCGAAAAGTACACCCCATTGAAGAAGTTTCATACAATGAATATGTAAATACCCATAAATGGAATTATATTACAAAAGGAGTGTAATAGTGGGTAGTACATAAACCACTAAATGGAAATTGTGGCAAATGTAGCATAAATCTCACAGGAATAAAAGTGAGATGAAAAATCTCTTACGAAAACTCGGCAGCCTAACGACGCCACTTAAATCTTCCAAAATGGATTGATGTGAGGAAATTGGGTCTCTCATCACATCAACATAATTTTTATAGAAATATGAATATAAAATAACATCCCCCAACATAAAAAATATGAGCTTAAAATAAGTGACATAATGGAGAGTACTTTAAAAGAAAGAGAGAGGTTAGATCTCTTATGAAAATTCGGCAGCCTATCGGCGCCACTTAAAACTTCCAAAATGGATTGATGAGAGAGAATAGGGTCTCTCATCACATGAACATAAAAATTACAGTAAATTTAATATAAAAGATCATCCCAATAACAAGAAAGATGAGCTTTAAAAGGAAAGACATAAAAGTGTGTACTTAAAAAGAAAGAGAGGAGTAGGATCCCTTACCTCGAGTCCGACTTGACTCGATCGTTCTTTAATCTCTTGAATAATAAACATGAGTTTATTTATACTTCCTTAAGAACATTTTTCAAGTTCATTATTCCTTTTATAAAAATTATTACCATGTCATAAACATTATGTAATCAATTAAGTTAATAATATTTGTTTTGCTGATATTTGGTTCTTAAGTCGAAAGTGGACTTCTTACAATTACATGTTGTTCGTGTGGCCAAATGTTCATTATATCCAGAATTATATTCATGATTTGGATATCATATATATCATATATATCCAGAATATACATGTATTTATAATATTACATAATCATTTAGAGGGAAGAAATGAAATGCACCGTTCATGGAGACGGTAAGCCGTACGTACGCATGAACGCTACTTTCATTTCTATTTCATATTTTTATGGAATGGAATAATAATGAAATAAGAGTATATTATAATTACAGTATAATATAATATATAATATCATAGTTACATCCTTTATACGTCCCACATATGGTATTTAACGAAACAAATCACTTTGAGGGGGCGGTAGTCCGCACTTGCTTAAATGAAGATATCGCATTTACCCATAATGGAAACGATAAAGGTATGCCCAAAATGAAAAAAAAACAGAAGATTAAGGAAACTATAAACATATAATATATCATATATAAAAATATTGACATCATAATGGCCACCTTTGAAGGTGTTAAATGAGTTTTGAACAATCATCCTTTCGGGAGGCAGAATTTCGCCATCCACGGAAATAGTATGTTCTTTAACCATATTATGTAGTTGTGTGAGAGTGTAGCTCGAATAAATCTTAAAAAAACATCCTAGTGTATTTATGATACTGGTGTTGTTACAAAAGAAGTAAATAAAATGAGTTTAGGGGGTTGGAAAAGAAAAATAAAACAAATGAACATGAGAGAATGAATTACCTTTAAAAGTGTAACTCCTTTTGATTTGAGCCTAAAGGCTTCCTTTGAAAGGATTATTCCAAAAGGGAATCCTCTAGGATGAGGAGAGGGATGTGGAGAGAGTAAATGGGCAGGTGTTGGCCGAGCAAAAGTCTTGAGGAGTGTCTGAAATGAGGCAGAGGTGGGGGCCTTTTATAAGAAGAGGGGAGGGGCACTTTTTGAAAGTAAAGAAATATTACATTATTTGAAAATGTGTTTCGGTTTTAAAAGTTCCCACATTGATATAATTCGTGGATAAAGTGATAAGGGTTCTAAATCCACCCATAAAATAAGTTTTGGACATGTTTAGTTCATATATTTTACATTATCATTCCGTTGTATTTAAATCGTCAAATAATGATGTCATCGCTGCATCATTATTATGTCATAAATAATTTAATTTATTTAATGTCTAAAAATTATAAAAAAATTACTATGATCTAGGAAATAGTTTTATCTTTCCAATGAATATTTATAATAAAACATCTGACTTGTATAACCCAATTAAAAAATTGTTATAGTAAAACATATCATGTTTGTGCCATTTTTTACATTAACATTAAATAAAAGGTATTTATGTCATTTTCCAAGAAAAGTGCCTCCATGGGGTCCCCAAGTTTACCCATGGCTTTTCTTGGTCGGCCAGGACACATCAAATAAGGTTAGGACATGTTTCACGGTATTTTCATTTTATTATAATATCATTTTTCCTTAAATTGCACTAATTACCTCTAATCGCGATTAAAACATAATAAGTTACTAT
The DNA here is from genome assembly GCA_963277665.1 of Viscum album. Classification (NCBI taxonomy): domain Eukaryota; kingdom Viridiplantae; phylum Streptophyta; class Magnoliopsida; order Santalales; family Viscaceae; genus Viscum; species Viscum album. The sequence continues at coordinate 1,020,431,754 of OY728119.1, read as the reverse complement.
TCACCAAAAAAATATTTTTATCAAATTGAACCACATTTTACTTCTTAATGGCAACCATGTATGTCGGATTTTTAAAATTCAAAACACAGAAGTCGTAAAATTTCATTTAAACGAAAAATCAGTTTAATATAAGTACCACTTAGAGGTTTCACTATTCATCAAAAATTGAAGTTTTTCAGAAAAATACCAAAAATTCACCCTAAGATATATTTGATATTCCGAATTCAAAAATGAAGTCCATTTTAAATAATTCACAACATATAAGTTGCATCAATTAATTTAATAATTAATTCCCGCTGTCGGAGTAAATAGCGTGTTTTTGTGAAACAATAAGTATCAAAAGATTGACACTAGTTTAAGTCCGATTTCAAAGTGAAATTAATTCCAACGACCACTATTGGATTTAATGGTAAAAATATATTCTAATTTCACTTTAAAAACAATTCAAAAGATAATCTAATCATATATATAAATTATATTAAAAAGAGGTTTTGAATTAAAAAACAACATTTTACACTATTCATTAAAAAAATGAACTTTATCGGAAAAATACCAAATATTTACACAAAGTAAAATTTGATGTCCCGATTCTAAAGAAGAGTTTTATTTGGTCCAAAATAATTTATAATAGTGATCTAAACTATTTTTAATGACAGTTCGCCATCAAAAGGCGATAAGTAAACCTTTAGTGAAAATTAGGGTATAAAAGCCTAAAATTGAATTCTTTCTGTATTTTAATCCTTTGGATAAATGTAAAAACATTTAAAAAACATATATAATCATATTTTAGTTATTTATATCCATTCCCGCCAATACAACGTCTACATGTTAACTTCCATTTAAAATAATATTATTTTATTATTAGAGTGCAACGTAAGATTTCCGAGAAACTCATTGTTGCGTATTGGGTACGCCATCGAGCATAGCATCCCCTTTAAACTAATATTAATATTTGATTCAAAAATATGGATAAATATAAAGATGTCATATTATTTATTTACCTGGGGTGTTACATCCTTCCCCCCTTTTGTGAATTTCGTCCTAACAATTTTAAAATTGGGATTGGAAACATCCTTGAAAGTCCCACATCGGAACAAGAGTTGGTAAAACAATCACTTTAAAATAAAGAAGGATAAGTACAAAGGTCACCCGAGTTAACCCATACTAGGATTCCAAGTATGAAAAAATGGACATGGAGGAAAAAACAAAGGTTCATGTTCTGATGGAGAGTGATAGAAAACATGTTTAGGAGAAAGTTAACCACGAGAAAATCACAAACTTGTGATGGGTTAAACGGTGTTGGGTTCCCCAGTAGGAAAATATAATAGAATTTTTTTTTGTTTTAAGTTACTTTTTATTGAGGAATTTATTCATAAGGAAACATAATCACTTATCATGTTGAATTTCAACTTTTACTAGATTCCTTAATCAAACTCATATTTTTTCCAAAAGACGAGTATTTTGGGAGACTTGTTCACATTAAGAGTACTATAATCAACATCTAGGGAATCACCTAATCCACCAAAGAGAACTATATACATACTATGTCTTTAGGCTTTAACCAAAACAAAAACCAGAAAGGTTAGTACAAGGTCAGATAATCCAGAAAAGGATAACCCTTTATAAAAATAAAATCTATTCTTAATCTCCAAAATTTGTCCAACAAAACCCAAAGTTCAACGAGGACCATTTTTCCATAAAATTCTTCAAAGTAAACCAAACTAAGATTGAAACCCAAATATTTGAAGGATTTAGTAACATAGTATACCAAGTTAAATCGTAACATTTATCTCCAAACAACATCAGTTGCTCCTAAAGTCTCGCATTGAAAAGTAATTATCCTAATCACATATCCTCCATGATAGGTTAATCATTTTCATAAATAACCCAAAATAAACTTACTCTTAATTTATAAAATCATATAACTAAAAAGAACCAGTCAAACTGACCAGGGACATCACATAGTCCAGTGGTAGGCGATAAATACTAGTCACACTTTGGTTGTGGGTTCGATTCCTGCAGCTTTGTCCGACGCGGCATGTTGTCACACGGTCTACATGTTGTCCTTTTTCCAAAACTATATAATTCTTAAAACATTCCCTAAAAAGTGATAAAATCTTCAAAAATAAACATAACATATTTTAACCTCAAGTTTATCTCATGCCTTTCATTTTCCACCATAACATATAATAACCCATAATTACCCCAAAAGTAAGGATCATATAAACCATAATGGTTACCTTTTTAATTATTACCTGAACTTCCACATCAATTGGTCATCTCTTACATGAAGCATTATAGAACATACCAAGGTTCACATGGTTGATCATGACTCCTTGATAGTTGGTTTAGAACAACCACAAGTTTCCTCATTGAATACCCCATTTCATCGAGTCTCTTAATCAGAGAACCACCATAGTTTCCTTCAAACCAATTGTCACTTTGGTGCCTGTGAGATCCAGCCATTCACTAAAAATATAAAGGTCATTGTGAGTATATCAACATAACCATCATGTACTAATGAGGAATATAAACACTAAGATATACTTACTCATTCACTTTATCTAAAACTAGGACTCTTTCTGAAATCCTAACCATTATGGTAATGTCACTTGTGCTTAGAGAATACCCTAACCTCTAAAGTTATCTAAACCGACCTTTGATACCATCTATAAGGCCCCAGCCTTAAACCTTACTTAAAATTGAATTAAATGAATAATTCATATTGAGGATCTTTTCAGGTTTAGAGTTTTAGAGAATTAGGACATAACTATTACATCTCAAAAGATTACAAAGTATTCTCTTCGAATAAATTTCCATAAAATAAAAACTCTTAAAAAGAAAAATGTCTATTTTCATGTTTTAGGTAGCATGACTTTACCTTGATCCCATCCTTGACACTATTCCACGCTAAGTCATGTGAAAAACATTTCAAAAACTGGGGATGAGCATAAAAACTCATTAAGGGATACACAAAAAACTGTTAGTTTATCAAAACAAAAAGTAAACCATGTATACTTTATCAAGGTAATACTTTTCACCTTTATGAAGTAGTAAAAACTCTTCACTGAATAAAATATCATTACTTCCCTTTTTGTAACCAAAGGACTACCATAAAACCCATATAAAGAACACATAACATATATAAAGGTTACTTGGGACATAAACATACTTAAGTGGAATAACCATACGGTCCACTCCCACACATATCACTTAATGGAATAGCCATACGGCCAATTTCCATACATACTAAATGGAATAGCCATACGACCGACTTCCATACCCAATGCATTGGAGGTTATAACGTAACCACCCGTCCTGGTATTCACGGCACCACCCGTCATATGGTTTATAACGTAACCACCAGTTAAAATGTCCAAGTACCATAATAAAATCATAAAACATAAAACCAATATAAAGGAATGATAACATTTCCACATTTCAATCATAATAGAATCCTTTATCAGAACCATTTTAAATACGAAAATATATAAAATAGTATATGGTATTTATTTTATTTTAAAAACATTATGGCTTGTTGAGGAATCCAAAGACCAAATAATACTCGCGGCGGCGGAAAAGGTCGTTGTCACTGCGTACGTTAAAAGAAACATTCCTTTTGGTCGTTTTGTAAAACGCTTCGTAGAAAAATATTCCTTTTGTATAAAAGTAAAAGTCAAAGGGGTTTATACACCGTATAAAATAAAGTTATGTATAAAACGAAATATGCCTCAATGAAAGGAGATTGAGACGAAGTCCCTTACAAAGACGGTATCCTTGGTTTAGGATAAATAAATTACATAATTATGTGTGACAAAAGAATACACCAAATATAATTGGATATTATGTGTAAAATAATCAAAGGTGATTCACACATTTTCAAAGGATGACATATTCAATAACTACGTGTCGAACACAAAGAAATCGAAATTGGGTTAAGAAGTTCCCTTGACAGCCTAACAGCGTCACATTAAAATGAGTTGATGAGAGATAAAAAGTGTATCTCATCACATTGAAATAAAATTTACATCAATCAGGATATAGGAGAACATATCACAACATAATAGTATGTGGATTAAAAGACATAACAAACGAAGTCTTTTAAAAAGATGAGGGTGAAAGGTTCCCTTACCGGCTTGGGTAACTTTCGAAAATACACCCCATTGAAGAAGTGTCATACAATGAATATGTAAATACCCATAAATGGAATTATATTACAAAAGGAGTGTAATAGTTGGTAGTACATAAACCACTAAATTGAAATTGTGGCAAATGTAGCATAAATCTCACGGGAATAAAAGTGAGATGAAAAATCTCTTACGAAAACTCGGCAGCATAACGGCGCCACTTAATTCATCCAAAATGGATTGATGAGAGGAAATAGGGTCTCTCATCACATAACCATAATGTTTACAGATAAAGGAATATAAAATAACATCCCCCAACATAACAAATAGGAGCTTAAAATAAGTGACATAAAGGAGAGTACTTTAAAAGAAAGAGAGAGGTTAGATCTCTTACGAAAATTCGGCAGCCTATCGGCGCCACTTAAAACTTCCAAAATGGATTTATGAGAGAGAATAGGGTCTCTCATCACATGAACATAAAAATAACATTAAATGTAATATAAAAGATCATCTTAATAACAAGAAAGATCAGCTTTAAAAGGAAAGATATAAAAGTGTGTACTTAAAAAGAAAGAGAGGAGTAGGATCCCTTACCTCGGGTCCGACTTGACTCGATCGTTCTTTAATCTCCTGAATAATAAAACTGAGTTTATTTCTACTTCCTTAAAAACTATTTTAACGTACATTATTCCTTTTATATAACTTATTACCAGGTCATAAACATTATGTAATCATTTAAGTTAATAATATTTGTTTTGCCGATATTTGGTTCTTAAGTCGAAAGTGGACTTCTTACAATTACATGTTGTTCGTGTGGCCAAATGTTCATTATATCCAGAATTATATTCATGATTTGGATATCATATATATCATATATATCCAGAATATACATGTATTTATAATATTACATAATCATTTAGAGGTAAGAAATGAAATGCACCGTTCATGGAGATGGTAAGCCGTACTTACGCATGAACGCTACATTCATTTCTATTTCATATTTTTAGGGAATGGAATAATAATTATATAAGAGTATATTATAATTACAGTATAATATCATATATAATATCATAGTTCCATCCTTTATACGTCCCACATATGGTATTTAACGAATCAAATCACTTTGAGGGGTCGGTAGTCCGCACTTCCTTAAATGAAGATATCGCGTTTACCCATAATGGAAACCATAAAGGTATGACCAAAATAAAAAAAACAGAAGCTTAAGGAAAACATAAACATATTATATATCATATATAAAAATATTTAAATCATAATTGCCACCTTTGAAGGTGTTAAATGAGTATTTAACAATCATCGTTTCGGGAGGCAGAATTTCGCCATCCACGGAAACCGTATGTTCTTTAACCATTTTATGTAGTTGTGTGAGAGTGTAGCTCGAATAAATCTTATAAAAACATACTAGTATATTGAAGATACTGGTGTTGTTACAAAAGAAGTAAATAAAAAGAGTTTAGGGGGTTGGAGAAGCAAAATAAAACAAATGAACATGAGAGAATAAAGTACATTTAAAAGTGTAACTCCTTTTGATTTGAGCCTAAAGGCTTCCTTTGAAAGGATAATGCCCAAATGGAATCCTCTAGGATGAGGATAGGGATGTGGAGAGAGTAAATGGGCAGGGGTGGCCGAGCCAAAGGCTTGAGGAGTGTGTGAAATGAGGTAGAGGTGGGGGCCTTTTATAAGAGGAGGGGGGGGGGGCACTTTTGGAAAGTAAAGAAATATTACTTTATTTGAAAATGTGTTTCGGTTTTAAAAGGTCCCACATTGATATAATTCGTGGATAATGTGATAAGGGTTCTAAATCCACCCATACAATAAGTTTTTGACATGTTTAGTTCATATATGTTACATTATCATTCCATTTTATTTTAATCGTCAAATAATGATGTCATCACTGCATCATTATTATGTCATAAATAATTTAATTTATTTAATGTCTAAAAATTATAAAAAAATTACTATGATGTAGGAAATCGTTTTATCTTTTCAATTAATGTTTATAATAAAAAATCTGACTTGTATAACCCAATTAAAAAATTGTTTTCGTAAAACATATCATGTTTGTGCCATTTTTTACATTAACATTAAATAAAAGGTATTTATGTCATTTTCCAACCAAAGTGGCTCCATGGGGTCCCCAAGATGACTCACGGCTTGTCTCGGTCTGCCATGACACATCCAATAAGGGTAGGACATGTGTAAAGGTATTTTCAATTTATTATAATATCATTTTTGCCTTAAATTTCACTAATTACCTCTAATCGCGATTAAAACGTAATAAGTTACTATTCACCAAAAAAATATTTTTATCTCATTGAACCACATTTTACTTCTTAATGACAACCATGTATGTCTGATTTTTAAAATTCAAAACACAGAAGTGGTAAAATTTCATTTAAACGAAAAATCAGTTTATTATAAGTACCACTTAGTGGTTTCACTATTCATCAAAAATTGAAGTTTATCAGAAAAATACCAAAAATTCACCCTAAGCTATATTTGATATTCAGAATTAAAAAATGAAGTCCCTTTTAAAAAATTCAAAACATATAAGTTGCATTAATTAATTTAATAATTAATTCCCACAGTCAGAACAAATAGCGTGTTTTTGTGAAACAATAAGTATCAAAAGATTGACACTAGTTTAAGTCCGATTTCAAAGTGAAATTAATTCCAACAACCACTATTGGATTTAATGGTAAAAATATTTTATAATTTCACTTTAAAACCAATTCAAAAGATAATCTAATCATATAAATAAATTAGATTAAAAAGAGGTTTTGAATTAAAAAACAACATTTTACACTATTCATTAAAAAAATGAACTTTATCGGAAAAATACCAAAAATTTACACAAAGTAAAATTTGATGTCCCGATTCTAAGGAGGAGTTTTATTTGGTCCAAAAGAATGTATAAGATTGATCAAAACTATTTTTAATGACAGTTCGCCATCAAAAGGCGATAAGTGAACCTTTAGTGAAAGTTAGGAAATAAAAGCCTAAAATTGAATACTTTCAGTATTTTAAGCCTTTGGATAAATGTAAAAAAATTTAAAAAACATATATAATCATATTTTAGTTATTTCTATCCATTCCTGCCAATAAAACGTCTACATGTTAACTACCATTTAAAATAATATTATTTTATTATTAGATTGCAACGTAAGATTCCCAAGAAACTCATTGTTGCGTATTGGGTACACCATCGAGCATAGCATCCCCTTTAAAGTAATATAAATATTTGATTCACAAATATGGATAAATATAAATATGTCATATTCTTTATTTACCTGGGGTGTTACATTTGAAACTAATTTTGACCACATCTTTGGTTGGCTAGAGTCTAATCAATGAAAATCATTTTATGATTTACACTTTGAGAGATATAAAGAAATTTTCCGACATTTCATCAAATTCATAATAAAGATGGGTAAATCCCAACGGTTCTACGGGTCTAGATATAAGAAAAAAATGTAATTTAATCATGGGTTTATGATAAATAAAACTCAGGGTGGAAAAATGTTCCCACATCCCACTTATCAAAAGCGTGGGAAAAGGAATCCCAAAAATTTCCTAAAGTTGAAAAATAAATGATTTAAGCTTATAAGGAAGGTCATATAACATGTGATTAACCATTTAAGAAACCCACCAATATTATGGTAAAAATGTATTCTCTAATCTACTCTAAACCTATACTTCCATGTTTCAACTACAAGTAATAGTAACACTATGATAATATTTCCCTAATTCATGGGATATTGATAATAATTTATGAAAATAACCTCTAATGACTAGAGATAAAGCATGATCTTATTCTATCACTAAATCCAAGGAATATCCTGATAAAAAATTGGTGATTGGTACACTATTAATTCATTTATTAATAGAAAATATATTATTTATTATTTTCCCTGTAAATTTTTTATATTGTTCAAGGTTAGTATATGTAATATAAAACCACCTCAAAACCCAGAATTCTTATTATTAATAAAAAATTAAAAGGGGGAATTATTGTATCTAAAATATTTAACTACTCCCATATCCATATTTTTGGAATAAATATCCTTATTTATATTGTGATACTATATTTATAAAAATAGAATTCTCTTATGTGTATGGACTTATTTTCCTTATATGTGGAAAAAGAGAAATTATCAATAGAATAAAACCACCCTCTATATCTAAAATCACACTCTATTTCATTAAAACATCAATAAATATGGACATGTTTTGAAATAATCTTTTAGGAGTGTATATAATTTTATTATGAGATTGTGTACCTATATCAAATTATTGATACTAAAGAGAATATCATCCATGATTACATTCTCTTAAGTAGGGAATATGTTGATGTGTTTTCTCAAGAATTTCCTAACATTCCTCCAAGACATGGGGTTGAGTTATATATTGATCATATATATAGAGATTTTACAATATCTAATATTCTATATAAAATATACATTATTTAACTAGAATTAATAAAGAAACAACTATAATATAATCATTATAAATGGATTATATGTCTATGTGCTTTACTGTGGGGGTGAACCGGTCCATTTTGTTAAGATGGAGAAGAAGTCAATGTGCCTCTTCATTACTTATCTTGAGCTCCATAGGTTCACGATAAAGAAATATTATCCTCTTATATAGAAGTATAACCTTTTAAATCAGATATTTGGACCCCAATACTTATCGAAGGTTGATCTTCAGTTATGATATTATCATTTAAATGTAATGAGTGAGGATATTCGTAAGAATACATTTCATACAATGTATGCGAATAACAACTTCATAGTGATTCCATTTAGTCTATCTCAAAATTAATAAGTCTTTATATAAATTATGAGTTTTGTATATAGGAATTACCGGAAAAATTGTATTATTTATGGAAGACTAGATTAGTTACTCCAAAATCAATGAGAAACAGGGTGATAATTTTCTTGTTTTATTTAAGACAATGAAGAATGTATAATTTTATGATATGTAATAAAAATATGAGTTATTTTTAGAGAACAAACATTATACATAAATATTATCCTCTGAAAGTTGATATATATGTATACTACAAAAACATGGGCTACTTAAGGATCACCTATAACAATTTATGTGATAGAAATACCATGTTTCCTTGGATTATATGCATACTATTATTTATTTTTGAGAAACTTATTATGATATTAAATTGTAGTAACAAAACTAACACTGAAGGGATTCATTTTTTTGGACTATTGAATACAACGAGTTATTTACATAGTTGAATAAGAGGTTAATTACTACACCTATTGTCAGAGTACCCACCAATGGGGAATGATTTGTGATTTAAATAAATGAGTCTAAAAAATGGTTTATGTTGTATACTCCTGAAAAATATGAAATTTATAACTTTTTATCATTCCAATTAATGATCCATAAATTTATCTTCTAAACTCATGATATTGAATTAAAATTAGTGAGCATTATGTTGTATATTTGGAGATATTATCTATATAGAGAAAATAGAGACATATATACATATTATAAATGTGTAATGTATATATTAACCAAAAATCAGACTAGTATGAAAAATGGAATGTGGTTATATTTTCTCTAGGATTATTATTATTCATTCTGTTACCATCATTAGAAGGAAGACATTATAGCTTCTCTGAGTTAAAAGGATCCCATAACCCTCTTCATAACAATGATTGAATGGGAACTAATCACCATGGGCATAAAATTGATGGATATAAAAAAGGATCATTACCCTACCAAGATCAAATAAATAATCAACAATCTATTCATGAGATTATCATAGATTCATAGAAATATGATTAGCTTTTATAGAAATTGGTAGCAAAGGTTTTAGATTCAAGAATTTTTAAAGTTAGAGTTATATGTTTTGAAACAATGATATGCATCCAATAAAAAACATAACCAAAGCGGAGTCTATTGGATGAATAACACAGATCATACTCTATATTAGGGAATAAATCACTACGATTTATAAATTTTTAGTGAAAAAGATTTAGTTGGAAAACTTCAAGGGAGATATTGTAGAATTTGAGTCATGATTCATGGTATAATAAAAAATCAAGGTGAGCTGGAAGATGGTTATATATATATGAAGAAAATTTTAAACATACAAGTATTTAAGTTGAAACATTTTACATGGATTTAATAATAGGACTCCCAAGGAATCCTAAAGGAAATAATTCCTTCTAGATGTCAGTCAATCACCTTAAAAAGTCATCATATTTCATTACTATCAAGGAATATTTTTCTCTTGACCAATATTCTATGATGTATGTTATAAAAGATGTATGGATTCATGGAGTTACACTCTACATTATATTTGATCTAGATACAAGAATTACATTGAGTTTATAAAGAAGCCTTTTGAGATCATTGTATTTGAGCTGAGTTTTAGTAATTCTTATTACCAGTATATAAATGTTATGTCTGAGAGTACCATTATAAATATGGAAGATATTTTGAGATAATGTTCATTGGATTTACAAGTATGTTGGGATCAATACCTTCCTATACTTGAGTTCTCAAATAGAAATCAATTTCCATTCATGAAATCAAATGAAACCATATGTGGATATGTAATTGAAGAGTTATTAGAAATTGACCGTATGGGATCAAGTAAGAGAGACAGATACAATGGAACATAATCATATCCAAGAGATGAGATAGAAGTTTCTAACTATATATAAGAATATAAAATCTAGAATATTCTTATGAAAAAACATAGATTGTTATCAAATATTTATAGATATTTGGGTGGAGATAAATTATTCAATTTTATATCCCCATGGAATTATTTCATGAGTTTTTTGAAGAAGATAAATCATAGTCCAAGATACATCATCCCATTTTATATCCTTGTTCACATCGGAGTTTCGGCCTATTGAATAGTGTTTCCATGTAATTTATCTCATGTACACGATGTGATCCATGGAACCCCCTTACGGACGTACATTCCATATCTCTAGAATGTACAGAATCCTACTATTGTAATTTTGGAGAAGGATCTTTCACCATAGGAGAAGTTGGTGGAAATATTAGCACATATAGAGAAATTTACTTTTAAATAGAAATTTCCCGTTGTTAAAGTCTTGTGGGGGAACCATAGGTTTGAGGAAGCAATGTGCGACATGGAAGAGGAAATGAAATAATAGTTCCCCAATTTATATTAGTGTATTAAATAAAATATTGAGTGTGAAATTTCAAATTGTAGAATAATATAATATTTTGATCTTTTAAAAAAATATTCCCTTTTTAAAATTCCCAATTATGAAATAATATTATAGAAAATTCAATTACTACGATTGTTTTTGGACTATTATGTGTAATTTCCAATGAGATTTAAAAGAAAATTATGTATCATAAACATTAAAAGTATATCCCTTTATTGTAATGGTTTTATTTATATATATAGTGTTTTTGTTAAGCAAATTATCACATAAAAAAGTGATGGAATCTAATATTTAGATAATAACGTATGCATCCCATTTTTTAGAGCTTCGAAGGGAGATAGTGACTCTAGAATTTTAACATGGCCAAAATGAAGATAATATGTAATAACTAATGAGCAAGTGAAACCATTTACATGATATGTTCAATAGAATTTAGATCATATCCAAAACCATGTTTTATAAAAAAACCTTAAGAAACATTGACTACAACACACATTAATCATTGGTGATATTGTAGTTTAATTAAAGTATATTAACATTCACCATTAAAATTTGAATTTTTAAATTTTTTATTTAATTAAATAATTATCATATTAATATATTATTAACTTAAAATAATTCTAGATTACTTTTGATAAAAATTATATATATATATGATGAAATAAAAATTTTATTTTCAGAAATATACAGTTTCAATAATGACAACCTTTTTATAATTTCATGAATAATTGAAATAAAATAAATTTAAATAAAATACTATAATTAAATAACATTTATTACATATAAATTGTAATATAAATATATGAAATAAAATATCCTTTTTTGTGGCATATAATCTAATATTGTTAAATAAAACAACTTTTCACAATATATGGGGACTATTTATTTAAAAGTATAAATTATTATATTTATGAAAGTATTTTGATAATAAAGTATTAATTTAAAAATATAATGTAAAAATTATACAATGGTTAACTTTTCATTCTTTTCAAATATATATGAATTTTTATGTAAAAATTAAAAGCGTTATATATATAGTATATATAATGACATCATATTGACATAAAAGTGATAAAAAATATGACATAAAAGGTTTCCATGATGAAAAAATATTTTAAATTTAATAAAAAAAGTGAAGTTATTTTATTTTAAATCCTTAATGGATCCTCCAAAATCTCTATTATATTGTAATCTTTTAAAATTAATTGTTCTTGATCATGACTCACCTCTAAATCACCAACAATATTATTTTATGTATAATGGTAAATGAATTTATAATATTAATAAAACCAACCCAATTTAGAAGTAAATATGGTTAAAGTACATCATAGGTTTCTAGTTTTGATTACTTTTTCATATAGAGAAAAAACCTATGTTTTGAAATTAAACAATGATGTCCCCTCCTTTATCCATATAAAACATAGAATACCCCACTACACTTCACTAAAATAAATTGTATCATGATGTTACTATATCATTCCCTCTCTATAACCCTCTCATGTTGTCCTCATTATTTTTATATGATCCTCCAATGCTTTTAGAAGTTCCCTATATGGACTCTTAATTATGTTATCTTATCTATGACTTAACTTTTTATTTCTAATTTTTCATGTTGGGATATATTTTCACACATACCACATACTATAAAAATTATTCTCATGTAATGATAGAACCATTTCACCCACATTCACCTCTTTTATAAAACATTTTGTACACCCATTATGCTGCAAACTTTATCTCGATATTTATCATGAGAAAACATGGTGTAGTGAATAATAAACTCAATTTAAACTTTATGGGATTTCAATAGTTGTAAATATCATTAATTTATAAGAATTTAACATTTATAAAACCTACACTCTGTAAATATTGTGATAAAATATATGAAATTCGTCCTAATGTTGTATGATCTATGTGGAACACATATTCATATAATTGATATGAAAGTGATGGGGTGGCCCAATATTATATAGGCCTATAATGCATTGTAAATTTTTTTATTACAAAATATTCCATTAATGATACATGCGAGGTTATTCTAAGCACACTATGTTATGTTTTATTGGAAATAATCCTTGAAATATTTTTATAATGTTATACTTTATGTTGTTTCCATATTTCTATTTTGAAAGTATCATTTAATTTTATTTCATTATTCATTTATCAATATTAATATTGTAACCCTTCTTATATTAACTTAATATTCCCCATGGATCACATGTAATTCATTACATTATGCTACACTTTTTTATACCCTTAAGAGGATTTATACATGACCCTATTTTTAATATACATCTCCATGTTATCAAATGCATTTTCATAAGATCCATAAAACATAAGTACATGTCTTGGATTATTTAAATAAATTTTTTATTTCTAATTCATGTGGTTATGTATGTACCGAATTACCAAAATAATATAGGACTAATGATCTTCTGGGTTTTACTAAGTGTTTTATTGTGTTATGAATCATGGAATAATGTTTAATAAAGATTTGGGTTATCATAATATGAGATATTCATTGTTCAAATTCCACTTGAACTTCCTGCATCTTTTTATGCACTAGATTCTATCTCATAAGTGATGAATTTCATATCTATATCAAACACATTTGTGGCATAAAATGTCTCTCATACAATGATTTTAAGGGATCCATACTAATAGGGATGTTATAAACATTATTATAAGAGAAATATGAAAATAGAATGTAACCCCCTAACTATAACCTATGTATAATATGTAAGATGATCATTTACCCTCCAAAACATGGATATTTTGTTGTATGTAGTCATTTGTATAGAGGAGTAATGTAATGATCACCCATCATTGGGTCCAAAATATCTCTTAAAAATCAATCCCTAATTATATGTGAATAAACCATTATAATTATAGAAAATAATTATGGGTACCCCATTAAAATGGAGGATCTTATTTATGGACAAGAACCCTAAAATCCCCAAAAACCAACACATTTTGAAAGAAAAAAGGTATGCCATATTTTTAGGTAGACCAGCAATGCCCTTATAGGGACATGTCCTTACACTATCTATAGAATCCCCCTTATGAGATCCAATAATATTCCATCCCCCAAGAACATACGGATCTCAAGAGCGTTTTTAAGTCAAAATAAAAACTAATTTTCCTTCATCAACTACTTACATGCATGGAATCAAAAAATCCATAACAACACATCATAAGATATCTTCCCACCAAACTATAATTGAAGACCATGTAATATCTTCATCAATCTAGGATATATAAAAGATGATCATAACCCCTCACACAATGTGATCAGACCATAATATTCACTGTTAATGGAAGACATGTTTCCCATATTTAGAATACCCATTTAGCGAATATGGAAAAGGTATCTTATTTTACTGAATATCGTAATCTATGTTTCAATATAGGACCACTCAAAGACTCCATGAAATAAGATGAATCATTACAATTAACCAGAGATAATATATCCCTTATTGCTCCACCAGGGTTAGTTGTAATGTTGGAAATTTCACTGAGGCCTCCTCCATCAAACGAGGATGAGATTTAATGTTTATGACATCTTCCAACACATTTCTCATTATTATATTATAGATTATATAATATTCATATTACTATAAGAACTGCAACATATTTTTCTATTTCAAATTGAGGTGTAATTTGGAAAATATATACCTAAAGTCAAGTGGTCTCAATAAACTAAAAACCATAGAACTAGATTATAGTGTCTCAATATATTTAAGATTAAGTTCACTAATTTTAGGTTTATGTGTTGAGTCACATAGTTATAATTATGTGGTCTGAAATTCTATGATCCTTAAGATATTATTTCATGCCTCTATATAAATATGAAAAACATTATAGCCCCAAAGGAATTAAAAACAATCATATACATAAAAATCGTCTCAAGAAATTTCATCAAACTAGCACAGGTCAACCACTACCTCAACTTCTTTTAGGCCATCGTACATCACTCGGTGTAGATGAATGACTTAGATATTTATGTTTGTGAAATTTGAAGGGATAAAATTCTATAGATGTATTCCATAAACATATTATGTAACATATAAACCCTGATTAAAATCGATAATGAAAATATTATCATGGGAAGATGTGAAAAAATAACTACCTTTATCATCATTGAGTCTATAACTACTCTTTTTTCAATGATGACCTATCCCAAAATGTGGAACACAAAAAAAAAATAACACATTAAAATCATGACATATTATTGGTTCTCCCTAGGTAATCCTGAAACCATATTCAAATTCATTAGTCTATAATCCTCCAACATAGTGTAAGTGTAGATATCATCTATAAATATAACAATGAACTACTCTAATAAAAGACGATGTTTCAGATTTATAGGTCCCATTGTTGGCACCATAAAACATGCCACAAAATTTTTTCAAATGATTCAATACACGATACATGATCGTATTCCTTTTCGCAAGATTCGATTTGGTAGGTCGTAGGGTCTGAACGGAGTTACGGATTAAGAGTTATGGACATTTGAAGTTGGGCTGGAAAACTGGTTCGGAAAGCCCATTCGTGAAGCCCCCTCCATGATCGTGGAGCACCACTGCGAAGTAATGAGGCGGGAAGCTCTTCGAACCTGTTTGACATTCGCGACACGCCGCGAAGCAGAGGAGGCAGGATGCTCTGTGAACGAATTTGAAGTTCGTGATCCCCCCACAAAGCGAAGGAGGTGAGATGCTCCATGGTCGCCTTTGACGTTCACGATCCACCGCGGAGCAAGCTCCTTCTTCACGCCAAACGCACTTTGCTTCACAGAACCCCTTGCATATAAATACCCAGCTCGCACCCATTCTCCAGACAGCCACTCCACATCTCAGACGACCACTTCGCCGCTTGGGCGGCTGATCTCCCGGTCCGCGGAGCTCCACTTTGCGGCTCCATGATGCCATGATCCGCGAGCAGCTTCCTTCACATTGCTGCTCCGTGATCCGAGGCTCTACGAGTCCATGATTCGTGAGCCAATGCTTCTTGATGCTACTCCATGAGTCCATGCTCCGCAAGCCAATGCTCTGTGATGCTGCTCCGTGACTCCATGTTTCGCGAGGAATCCGCGAGCCGCCCTTGCTTTGCAAGGGGCCCATGCTCCGCGAGATCCATTTGCTATGCGAGACCTTTGCCTTGCGAAGCTACATCGTAAAGACCTATCCTTTGTGAGGATCCTACCTTTGTGCCCATCGGTCCATACCATGGGGGCATAGCCCCCGAACCCCCGCTCGTGGTCAGTGTTGTACTGTGAATCCGGCCCTTCGGGGCGGTCCCTTCGCTACAGTCACATACCCCCATTAAAAATGGAGTGTCTCACCATGAACATTTCAGGCTAGGAAATCATGATTTTATATTATTCCCTCATGCACTACCTCCTTCCACTTATGGAATACCATGATTCAAAAGACTCATCTACACACCATGAAGCACCTTTAGTCGACATATTCCTCTAGGTCCCTTTCACATGTCATGAGTTGTGATTCTCATCATCAATTCCCTGAGTACCTTGAGTTGATCCATTCCTCAAGTAACTCATCCAAACCCCATGACATGGCTACTATTCCAGGTGCAACCAGAAAGGGCCGCCCTTTTGTAAGACCCAACACCATCCATTTCTAGGAACCTTATCCCAAGAGTGCTATCTACATGACTCTAAACTGTAGTACTCCCTATGTGCCACTCATAGGATGCCTCTTTCTTATAACAAGAGATACCCCATGATCCTAGAATGAGATGATAATAGTCTTACCTACAAGACTCTAAACTGTAGTACACCCTATGTTCCAGACATAGGATGCCTCTTGCCCTATATGATAGATGCCTCATGCTCCCAGCATGTGATGCCAATAGTCTTATCTACATGATTTTAAACTGTTGTAATCCCTATGTACCAATCATAGGATGCCTCTTCCACTAAATAAGAGATTCCTTATGCACCAAGAAAAAGACGCCTAATTCCATGATTGTAGTGGCATAATTCCAACACCCTTTGGTGTTAACCCATTTGGTCACTAGAGCATATGAATAGAATCATAAGCCTCAACCCACCAGTGTGTTGGGATGACCTCATGGACATACACGAGGAATACATTACAGGCTGCATACTTGCGTATGCCCCATCCAAGACTACCGCTCCATAGTGGCACCCGGGCAGCATCCTTTCATAAGCCCCCTTCACCATTTCCACTCCTTAGTGGAACCCGTGCAACATTATTGAATAAGCTCCATCCACTATTTCAGCTTTTTAGCAGCCCCTGGGAAGCTTCCTAGCATAAGCCCCATTCAACATTGTCGCTCCATAGCGGCACCCAGACATCATCTTTGTGTATGCCCCATTCACCATTGAAATTCCATTGCGTCACCCATGAAACTTCCTTGCGTAAGCCCCATTCACCAGTTCTACTCCATATTGGCACATGGGCAACATCCTAGTGTATGCCCCATTCACCAGGGCCACTCCACAGTGGAACACAGGATGCTTCCTAGCGTAATACACGTTCACCAATGCCATTCCATAGTGGCGCTTTGGAAACATCCTAGACTAAGCCCCATTCACCAGTGCATCTCCATAGCAGTACCTGGGATGCTTCCTTGCGTAAGCCCCGTTCAGCAGTGTCGCTCCATAGCGTCACCCGGGCAACATCCTTGAATAAGCCCCCTTCCCCAGTGGCACTCCATAGCGGCACCCGGACAACATCCTTGTGTAAGACCCATTCGCCATTGCCGCTCCATAGCAGCACCTGGGTAGCTTCCACGTGTAAGCCCCAATCACCAGTGCCGCTCCATAGTAGCACCCGGGCTACATCCTCACGTAAGCCTCGTTCACTAGTGTTTCTCCATAGCGGATCCCAGGTAGTATCCTTGCATAAGCCCCCTTCACCAGTGTTGCGCCATAACAGCACCGGGGCAACATCCTCAGGTAACCCCCATTCACCATTGCCGCTCCATAGTGGCACCCGGGAAGCTTCCTAGCGTATACCCCATCGACTGTTTTGATCCTTATTCAGCGGTAAGCTGTTGTGATCCTATCTATCGGTATGTCATTGACATCCTTTTACAGTGGTAAGCCGTTGTGACCCAATTCGGTGGTATGAAATTGACATCCTATGCAATGGTATGTCGTTGAGACCTTATTCAGCTGTAAGCCATTGATACCCAATCCAGCGGTATGTGGTTGACATCCTTATTAAGTGGTAAGCCGTTGTGACGCAATCCAGTGGTAAGCCATTGACATCCTTATCCAATGGTAAACTGTTGTGACCCAATCCAGCGGTAATCCGTTGTAATCATCATCCATTGGTATAACGTAGTGACCCAATCTAGTGGAAATACATTGTGACCCAATCGAGCGGTAAGCTGTTGAAACCCCCAATCGGCGGTAAGCTATCATTAGAAGAACTACATAGACTTTGATTCCCTGCCACGGGGATACGTAGGAAGCCTCTTCAAGGATCAAGATCGAAACCACCATCATCTTTTTCCTCGGTCCTCCATCCTAGAGTAAGTCCCAACACCATGGGCTGCCTAACTCGTAATCCCCTCCTCCATTCTCATGGAAGCACCCTTCGTGACGTGATCGTCAGTCCCCTGCAACCTCTTGTTTCTCACACCGAGCATTACTCCCATGTGCTTAGAGTGAGCACCAACCTGGACACACCCTTGGAATCCTAGAGTGTAATACCCACACCATCTATACCAAGGCCCTTATTCACATCGATTCACTAACACACACCCCCATCTCGCATGACATTAAACAACACACCTGAACTACGAGTACTTTAATCCAGGTCAAAGCATGGTATGTAGGAAGCCACCACGAGGATCAAGCCCACCACCAGTGGACCCCTGGGTTCACTTTCATGCCGATTCACTGACGAAACACCACCATAACTACATGGACATTTATCCATGTCAAGGCATGGTATGTAGGAAGACTCCACGAGTTTCAAGCCCACAACTCAGTCATTCCGACCCCCTTCACATCAGTTCACCCTCATCCCACATGATGTTAAACTGTATTCAACACCACCCAAACAATGATGACTTTGATCCATGTCAAGGCATGGTACGTAGGAGGACTCCCTTAGATTCAAGCCTGTCACCCAATAGACCATGGTCCTTCTTCATGTCGGTTCTCTGACACACCCTCGTCTATCATGACGTTAAACTTCATCCCAATCCAGCTGTATGATGTTGTGACCCCACCATCCAGTTTCTCTGAAACCCCTTCATGTCAATTGAACAACCCCTTCTCATTCTTAACTATGTGGTATTTGATCCATGTCAAGGCATGGTACTTATGAAGCCTCACGAGGTTCAAGCCCATCATCCGGTCATTCCAACCTCATTCATGTCGGTTCACCCACCTCCTTGGGCAGCATTGAGCGTAAGCCCCACACCATTCTGAACTACGAGGACTTTGATCCATGTCAAGGCATGGTACGTAGGAAGCCTCTCTGAGGTTCAATCCCCTATCATCATTCATCGGACCAAGGTACCTTTCACATCGGTCCTCTGGCCAACCATCCCGAACTATGAGGACTTTGATCCATGACAAGGTATGGTACATAGGAAACCTCATGAGGTTCAAGCCCAACACCCATCGGACCAAGGTCACCTTCACGTCGGTTCATCAGCACCATCCCAAACTATGAGGACTTTGATCCATGTCAAGTCATGGTACATAGGAAACCTCACGATGTTCAGGCCCAACACCCATCAGACCAAGGTCACCATCACGTCGGTTTACCAGCACCATCCCGAACTAAGAGGACTTTGATACATTTCAAGGCATGGTATGCAGGTAACCTCACAAGGTTCAAGTGAAACCCCATCGGACAAAGGTCCACCTTCACATTGGTTCACTAAAACCATCCCGAACTACGCGAACATTGATTCCCTACCACAGGGATACATAGGAGGTCTCTTCGAGGATCAATCCCAACTTCACTGTTGATGTTGCAATGGCCCAATTTCATTACCCCTCCACTTAATTCATCCATCCATCATCCATCCCAATTCTCACCTAGTCCGCCACATCCTAGTTGGGTCATGCCATCCACATCTTCTACTGATCCAAGCAGTACTCAGGACGCTATCCACATGTAATCCCCAGTATGTCTCCGGGTCGTTTTCCTTTGTGTATACCCTGATTCATCACACCTTCGAACTACATGTGTTTTGATACCTGTACTCTATACATGGTACGTAGGAAACCTCAATGAGGTTCAATCCTAGCCAATAGTAAACCGTGGTGTCCCCCATTCTGGGGTGCACTCTACCTGATCCTCCCTTAGTGGTGTTCAGATCAACCATTACCGTGTGACATCTCCCCTTCATGGGGCACGCCACCTTAGATCTGTCCTCATTGGGCATTCTGATCCGTCCATCATCTATGTATTCCCCCCTTGGGTTATAAAAAAATGATCTGTCTCTATGGGACGTTCTGGTCACTCTCATACCATCTCTATAGGACGTTAAACTCACAGTCTACCTCGTGGTAAACATGAGATGCCTGAGAAAAACCTCGGATGAAATGCCTTTGGTGTAACCATCTTCACAAGATGTTAATCATTCCACATACCATGTGTGGAACATTGGAAGCTGAGGAAAACCATAGATACATGCCTATGGCATATGATTCCACGCATTCGACGTGGGATGCATCAGGTTCTGCACCCTTGAGATGCCCTCTTATGAGAAAGCATATAGGTTCCCCAGTGTCCATGCACCCAAAGATGCCCCTAAATGCCTGATGTTGTCATCTACTCCGACCTAAGGTTGTTACCATGTTAAGACCTCATGGAATGTCCAAATGGAAGTAGTGTAATTAACCAGCGTCCATGAAGATATGGCAACAGGAATGAGATTCACGAACAACATATTAAATCTGTGAGGGAGACCGAGACTAGGTGATGAGTTCCAAGGAGGAATCAACGGAAGGAAGTACCGACATCCCATCATCTCGTTTCGATCTAGGAGCAGATGTCCTTAAACAAGGAGCGAATGTCGCCCACCTTTGGAAAGTGAGAATGAGGTGTAACAGCAATGCATCCTCACAGATGGATGTGCGCTCCCCTGTGAAAGCATCTGAAACTCCCATGAAATGTACATGATCATTCATTACACAAAAGAAAATCACGTGAAACACCTAGTTCCAATAGTGATATCAAAATACCATCACTAGAATATCTTCCTTGATAAGCCTCAACTGGTTTTATCCAGACTTGAGATCAATCTTTGAGAATCATCTCACACTATTTATTTTGATAATGATGTCATCAATCCTGAAAATATTGCATGATCTTGACCAGCACATGGTTCAGAAAATGATAATCAATACACAAACGTAAGCTCTCATTAGCCTTATTTCTGACCAACACTAGAGCCACGTAGGGGGAACACTAAGATAAATGAATCCAAAATATTAAAGGTCCTATAATATCAACCACATCTCCCAGATATCAACAACATCTAACTAATATGATGTAGAAGATATCTGTCTATCCTAGAGAGATTGTAAATGCAGCATTCTATATCTTGATGTGTAGGACTTCCAACAACTTCTTAGGGGAAGACATCAATGTACATATCCACCAAAACATGAATCTAGGTATCTGATGTGAAAATAACAGAAATTACAAAACATTCTAACATATGGGAGATTGGCTGTAGTTTCATTCACATATGTCTCACAAATTATAGCTTATTTTTTTTTTCTCTCTCTCTATATTGAAGGATAATCTTTTCCCACCAAATAAATGGAACATAACACACAAGTGGTGATAGTTTGTTTGTGAATGTACAATTTATAGCCATTCCATACATAGAATAATGTCATATGACTTCATTGATACATCCAAGAGGTTCTATGTGAATCTCTCCAAACTGTGATTCAAATTTCACTTGCAATATATGTGTCATCTAGAGGAATAACTTTTTATAGGAATATTTATCCCCTAATAATGGGATAAAAGATTTATATGAATATTATGATCTTGAAAATGGGATAAGGGACTGGAATAATTATTCAAAAATCCACTTAAAGGTATTAGTGCTAATTTATAGAAGAAGTATTTTTTACCATGATTCTTCTCATGCACTGCTTGACCATATCCCACAATAGCCAACATATACCAATTATACCTAGCGCTAATAATTAAATTATAAAATTACACACATAAGAGTGATGGTGTATATTTATAATAACTCTATCCACAAATTTATGCTTCTCCACCTATATGAATCCCAACCCCTCTCTATTCAAGACCTCCCTAGGGTCCTACCTGGCCAACCCTAAGAGAACTTGGGTCATGAATATTACTCTACCATGGAGGTCCTTGACCTTTTTTTCCACCATATCTATTTCTTCTAAAAATGATTACATAATATGTGACACTTCCAACAATAAACCTAGAACATCCAATATCTCTATCTCTTGACTAAATGGATCCTCTTTGTGATATCAGCACTATTTAAACATGATATTGAACATGATTTATTGAAGACCTACAACACTAGGAACTATATGTATGATGTCATCCAGTTGTAATATTTAATCTAGACCCAGGATTTCCACTACCAACTCTAGCTATTGAGACTCCTCTACAAGGGATCTATCCATGGGCAGTGTTATGTCTAGCACCCTAAAAATGCGGGAATTCGTATATAGATTATGATAGGTCATATGTCCATGCATAGGCCATGTTCAAATGTCTTCACAAGAATGTACCGATCTCACAGCATATTAAGAGAGTAATTCATGGGTTCAATTAATATTTATGAGTAATCCATTATAGTCTTATCACTCAAATATAAATATAGATGATCATAAATCCATATAGAGTTAAATTATGAATTGTGGAACTCACTTAGGTAAACTTGTTGCAACTTCTTCCATGAGAGTATACACTAATTATGTTCTTGGGTGAAAAAACTATACATAAAATCTAATGATAGGTGAATAATAATGATTAATGATCAACAATTTAGTAAGATGTTATCCACACATGTATAAAAACTAAGTCCCCAAAATCAAGACAATCCTAAGATAACTGAGGGCCTGAATCACTACAAACATAAGTGATCTTTATTGATAAATTTTTTAAAACTCACTCTCCCTATTCTCAACATCATCCAATTACATTGGAATAATCATCTACTCCATACATAGATAATCATATCCCAAAACTGGTAGAGGAATATCTATGAACCTCTAATTAGATGTAATCATAGTACTCAAAACTCATGGATAAAACACCACATGAACATGCTGATGAAATGAAGCCTCATCACATAAATGGCATTCATCATGACACCAAATCAGAATCCAAGATTTTTATTTTCATATTGGAATCAATAATTTTAAAAATACATGAAATGGTTATATGTTCATGTATGTGGTTCTTACTCAAGAAGTATATAGATTTCAATGACTTATTCTAATATTATGTGTACCATTGGTTTTCCCACAACAAATGTCTCAATAGTATAATTATAAATTTATTTAATCTGATCCCTAGTGTTTGGATATATCGATTTTCACACCATCACCAGGTTCCATGGGCTATTAGATGAAATAGAATCAAATTATAACATTTGAATTGTATTTCTAAAACAATCTGCAGAACACTCCTATCAATAAAAAGTGATGATATGATAGAATATATATTGATACCACTATTTAACAACATAAACCACCAGGTCCCCTATTGGACCAATATTAAGACAAGTGTGAAACACAAATCCCACCTCCTATAGAACGAGGTCTATTGACTAGCACCATGTAGGAATTTCTCAGAAATAGGAGGATTTATACTAGTGATCTTTTAATCATATACAACTCTATGTATATCACAATAATATAGAATAAAATATAGTATTTACAAAATAGTAAACAAATTAATTTAATAACCTAAAAAAGATAGTGTACAAATATAAATATAACAAATGAATAAAAGGGGGAAAATATAGTCACAACTATAAATAACGTATTTCCAACCTAATAGTCAATGATAAGGAAGAGTCTTGGTCACCAAAAATAGACCAATACTTATTATCAATATCACCCTATACTTATAATCTCCATTAACTCCTTGATTTATAATTCCACTATATACCTCCTTCCATCAACAGAACACATGAAATGTTTTGGAAAACCCCATTAATACTGTGTGTCTATACATACCCGACAACATGCCCCAAATAACAACGAGCAAAACAATATAATAAAAAATATATTGTATCCCACTAAACAAGGAGGTGAAAAAATAAACACTAGATATGATAGAATAATAAAATAAATGAAGACATATGTGGAGAAGGAGATGACACACTCAATCCTAACATCAAGTAAAAAAATAAGATTTTATCAATGGTTCCATGAGCTAGTATTTTTCTGAAGCTAGTAGCCCAACATAATGCTCACCAGATACAGTGGACCCATGCATCACTGAGGGTGTGTCATGGATGTAGATTTATGAATCCAAGAGGTTGGTGGACCCATTCCTCATTTTTTCTCTATATTAAGAGGGTTAGAATCCACATATTGAATACCCATTCCTTGATGTGTGTATGTGGGTGGAGAGGAGGGTTTCCAATCCTATATATTCATGAAATGGGGACACATGAACTGAATTTCACATTCCCTAAAATGGGTTCCCAACATTGTTAATACTCTAAATATCTATATAAAGTCACAAAATCATCCAATTGTAAATGATGGAGTGATTTAATCCCACAAAATCATTTTGTATCTCTCATGTAAAAAATAAATATTTCCACTATGACTTACTTTTAATTATTGATTGTATACTCATTTTTATGATTTTGAGCAATGAAAACGGTTATAAAAAAGGTAAAATATCAAATGTATGGGTTTATGGTTTTTTAGTTTTTATACATTGGGTGTACTCTCAGGTCCACACCTAGTCATTTCATAATGGTCTATATGGAGAAAAAATATATAAAAAGTGTGTCATCCTAGCTACATGATGTGTTGGACTACTCATGGTCCCACAAATTTACTCTTATACAGAGATCATCAGGATAGGTCGTTTCACAATCTATATAGTCCCCAATAAGTGACGTTTGACAATTAACATAGTTGGAAACACTAGCTATCCCAGAAAGTAGATTATGTAGAATGACTTCATCTTGAATACATGATGTATTGTTATCATTAAAAAAACTTTAAATACTACATATAGAGGTTCATAACACTATACACTCCATATATGCCACCATCAATTATACTCAAAAATACTTCCATGGAACTTATATCAAATAAAACACCACAAGTTATAGACATTGGAATTTTGGATTTTTGGAAATAAATGTTTCCATAAACCTAAGTGAAGATCGTTGTGAATTCATTGATATCTTGGAATACGATCCTCTATATTTCATATATTAACCCACTGTGTATCATCAATAAATTTTTAATTAATGAAAATCCTCAAAAATCCCAAAATAAACATGAATTTAGGATTTGGACATGTCTCAAACCATATTATCCCTAAAATCCATGGCATATCACAAGAAGATGATGTAAAAGTGAATAAATAAGGATTTAAATAATAATAATTAATTCAAATAATCATTAACCATAGAAAAAAATTCCATAGAACATAATAAGGAAGAAGTAATTAAAATACAAGAAATTCAATGAAACAGATAATGTCATGGGTCAATGAAATAAATAAATAGGGTCATTCTTTAATAAGTAAGAAACAATTCAAAGAAGATAAGTAATACATTATTAAAATGTTAAATAATAGGGGGATCAGAATATAAAAATGGCATACCTCATTGATTTATCAATCACTGAAAAAAAGGGTTTTTAGTTTTTGTGTTGATTTGGATGATGAATTATAGTGAATCCAATCATCGAACAACAATCTTACAACATTTTTTCATGAAATATAATATTTATAGTGGATCTCTCAATATTCAATGTTATGTTGATAACATTGGGGAATTTACCTGACATTGATTTTGTAGATTTGTCTCTAGTTTAAGGAATGAATTTAGAGAAATAAATTTATAATAAAATTTAATATATTTATTTAATCTAATTCCTACACATGACTTCACATATTCAGAATACCTGATGTAAAAAACCTCTTGTTTCTTCTATTTTGAACCCCACATTCAAAAAGATCTGTCTAATATTTCTTATAAGAGACTTATATTAATATGGAAAAAAATTATTTTAACAATGATTCGTTTTTAATCATGATTTAATATCACTAATATTTTTTATATATCAAATTAGGTGTCCTAAGGAATAACTAACACAAAATCAAATCCAATGAATAATCAATATATATATATATATGAATGTATATATATATATATATATATATATAAATTTCAATAATTAAAATCATTGTAAATATAATTTTGTATACTTATAAAAGTGGATATACTGTTTTCAGTAAAAACCAATAATAACATATAAATGATATAGGAAATGAAGTTAAAAAAATATTTAAAGACATAATTGGTGTGTTTCTTCTTAAATGATCTCATGGATCAATAGTGGTGAATCAGTGATCTTAGTTATTTTTAGTTTTCATTCAATGAACCCATCAACACTATTTAGTTTTTTAGGATTTTATCTATCTATAAATTTTTAAACACAGACATACCAAATTAACATGAAAATTTTCATTATTTAACTCTCATGGCAAGATGGATAATCCATTGTATGATTTATTACAAACTAAGATTACACATCCCACAAGAATTCACCAATGTGTAAAAATAAGTAGGCCATAACCATGAATCCAATGTATGTATTTATATTTACCATGATGAAGTGTATCTCCCACACAAGGGAATCCCAAACATTATAAAGATCAACTCTTTTTGTAATAATTTATATGTCTTCATCCAATAGACAATGATCATGTTTTAGGGTGTCATATGTTTTCTTCTTGTGTTGTTTCATAGTATACAGACCCCAATTCATCTTTCGTTCACCGCACATCATGAAATGACTTATCTAAAAATAAATCATACGAATGGTTATTTAAGATCAATAGAGAAAACAACCCCTTTTCACTCTATTGATAACATTATAACTATCTTGCATAATGTTATTTTAATAGTTTACAATAACACATATTTTTTAATCCTCAAGGAAAATATATTTACTAAATAAAATTTTATTAATATACATATATATCCTTTTTATTTTCTATTATTATATGTTTAATTTTAGGTACATATATATATATATTTGAATTATCTAAGGGGATTTAATATCAATAATTAAAACTACATGTACTCCTCTTAAAAAACACATTTAATATCATATATACATGTAGTAATAGTCAGGAATCATCATCCACTGAAATAATTTATAATTTTAGTATTTTACTTCATTATAACTAATATATTTTCATCATTTAAAAAAAAATTCATATAATATCAACATCTATGGAATCACTATTTAGGGAAAAAACATTCATTGAGTTCTTTCATAAAGTATATTTATTATTTTTACACCAAGATGACATATTTATTATCACTGTGACATTTTCTATTATTCTATAGAATAAATGAAAATAAATTTCCCTACTACATGATGTGATAGTGTGTAATATTGATTCTCTAGGAAATCAATTATTCAGAAAACCCATCACCATGACTGGTAGATAGTTCTTCTTTCAACTCCCAAAGCATATATGATAACCTAACAAAAGTACACCACATTCACCAAATTTCCCAAAGAGGGAGATATATTTATTTTATATGGAATATAAATCAACCACACAGATAAAAAATTCACTTAAATTTACCTATGGTGTGTCCATATTCATATTTTTATGTTGTAAATAGACCAATAAAATATAATTATTCTTTTCTTTATCCATAATCACAATCCCCATTTTTTATATTCATTTAATGGAAAATTACTTCACTTAGAATCATCTGAATTAATTATTTTAGTCTTTAAAATTATTTTTTGGTATATGGATCATCAAATACATACCAAAATAATTTTTTCTCTTCCACCTCAAATAATTTCATTTTCAAAAAATAAATCCAACAATAATTTTGGATTATCTTAGAATATAATTCATAAATAAATAATACCTATCTTTTGGAATGAAGTAACATGAAATGAGAAAACGGTCATATTATATTCTAGTTCATGTTATACGGAATAAAATTCATGTGTAATATGTTTAGAAGTCATATGAAATTTGGGAATTTATAATGAATCCATTTGGAAGTCATTGCAATTGATCAATGTTCGATAAAAATGATTCAATATTTATTTGGAGAATTCATATACTCAAATAATTTTCTATAATTCCAAAACAATCTTTGACCAACAAAAATATTATTTAACTATATGTGATTTTAAAACTGTTCAAAATCCAATTAAAATGATTCCAAATACATTAAATAATCTAAATTAATGGAATGAAATTACCATCAAATAAATCTCTAAAAATCACATGATTTTGATTATAATTTTTATTTTGAAAGAAAAAGAAATAAAACTATCATATCCACTACAACCCACCCAAATTATTATTCTAAATATATAAACCAAATACTAGAGGAAATTATTTAATATAAAGACATATTCTAATAAATATATTAATTTGGATTTATTTTAAAATAAAAAACATAAATCTCATTCAAAGTACAAATTATTATTGATGAAAAATAACTAAAATATTCTAAGACTACATGAGATAACATACAAATGCAAAAAATATTTAATAATAGAGAAATTTTCTTTATAAAAAAGTGATTTATATATTAATATTTTAAATCATTATTTCATCATTATGCTTATTGATTTTGTGAAACATTAGAAAAAATATTATGAGATATATATCATTAGTCAATACTTCATCATCATATCGTAGTATCAATTATTTCAAAGAAAACTTTTAATGAAAAACAAACATTTATGAACATCCAAAAAATTATTAAAACTATTCACACATGCATTATACCAAATTTATAACACTCCCCTTTTAAAAAATATATTGTAATATATAACCCCTTATGGGAAACACAATCCAATGGGAACTTCTCTATAAATATACTCACCATTCTATAGTATATAGAATTTAAAATATAAAGGAAGATTAATATTAATAAATTTTCTCTCTAATATTCAAAAATGTTCAGTGACTCAATGGTAGAGGGTAATGTCAACCTTACATTAGCCTTATAAAGATCTTGGATAAACTCTCAACATCTTCCATTGATTTGGGAATTCATAAATAGACATTGTATTAGATAATGTATCAACTATTTTATGATTTTTTGAAAACAATTCCAACATTAATTCATTTATTTAAAAAAAATACTTAATTATGTGATATTTAATTTTATTTTTCCTTGATTGTTTCATATTTAATGAGATTAATTAATTAATTTAAAAAAAATTCATTTTTTCATCCCAAAATCAATGGTAACAACACATAAATCATGTGGTCTTCTTACTCAGTATTCAATAGTATGAGTTCAATTGTGATATGTCTAGTAAAAATATATGTTTCCTAATAAATACCCAAGGTTATCTAATTATATATTTTAGTAATCTATGATCCTCCCACCAGTGAAGATATCACAATTATTTGTGGAATTTTTGTCATCAAAAATACCTTCTCAATCAACATATATACAACCTAACAGTTTCTACATTCCATTTAAATAATGTTTTATGTAATTGTCTTTTATTCCTTTAATAATAATTTAAAATAAAGGATGTGGGACTATTTTAGTGCTTGTTGATTCCTAAAGCATAGTATAACTAAATATATGAGATCTGGCCTAGATGTTTTTATGCACATCTAAAATCTAATAAGCCTCCTAAATTACATGGGATCAACTTTTTTTCCTTGTTCATTTGTTTGTATATTTTTTCCTACTAAATTGGGTGATCAAAAAAGATTTTAATACTATAGAGGAAATATTTTTTGTGGTATTCAAATGAAACTTCACTTTAGAAAGAAATATGTGAAATTTCATGTTATAAATTTTCAGAAAATTAATGTGCATACTCTCTGCAATAATAGAAATTAAAAAAAATATTCATTAATTTGGTGAACTACTCATATAATTCATTATCATTTCTATAAATACAATACCATCTATATAAAAAACAACTAAAATATATATGTATTTTTAATCATAAATGTATATATTACTCATTACTCACACCTTCTATAAAATTGAAATCACTAAGATGTTGTTGAATATATAATATTAGTCTATTTTGGGATTTTTATTTCCAATTTTCACCCTTCATTTAACTATAAACAGAATTACTATTTACACAAATGAGAAAACACATGGTTACTCAATTTAGGAATCATTTTAAATTCACCATTATTGGAGGCATATATATCATCTATTAGAAATATCATTTATCTATATTTTATTTCAATATCAAGAGAGATTATAAGGTTTTCATGATTTGAATCTTGCTTAATGAAATCATCAAATTAATTCAATTTAACAATATAATGGCCTTTACCAACCAATTATGTATTTATTTCACCATATTTATCAATTTTCTTTCAATTTTGTTAGAATTATTCTTTTTTAGTAATCCCCTTATTGTATTATTGGTTGGGAACTAAACCCTCATAGTGAAATCCATTTAATTTTTTTCTTATTCATCATTCATAAATGTGACCCACATTGGACAATTCATTGATTCTACAAATTATTTATGCAAAAATTGAGAAAATAATGAATTATGAGCTATTGTACTCTAAGTTCCTCTAGTTTATGATAGTTGATTTTTTTTTCACAAATAACAATTAGACATCCATTTACCTTTTCATCCATAAATGAGATGAATTATGTTATCAAACATTAAAAATGTATTTTTTTTTCATTTATGTTATTTTAATATTCTTATGATTATTTTGAAAGTCGGGCACTAAGAAATCATGTGATTTAAAGACCTAATAAGAAAAAAATGAAATTTAATAAAATATTTCATATATATATTTATTGATGACATAAATTGTTTCTAAAAAATATGAATATCGTTTGAACAGATTTTCTAATGGTAAATATTAGTCCACAGTTGGAACTCTAGTATGTGGTTTACTATAGGTGAGACCTAAAGTTGTTCGTCCTGAGATGTTTAGATGGGGCACTTGTTGGTGGACCTAATAGTTACATTATTTAATTAAATTTATTTACATAATAAACCCTATCCAAAATAACATTCCAAAAGAATGTAGGGTGAAAAATATGAGACCATTGGTGAGTTTAAAATGTGGAGTTTATCCTATGAGCAACCTAATGTTGGTCGACATGGGACTTTTGGTAAAGAAATATATTGTAATTTTCATTTAAATAAGATAAATAATTTATTCATTTATTTTAAATTTATTTACCAAAACAATTTTATTATATATGTATGACATTATAGAAAATCACTTTTGTTAGGCACATAAAACTAGTAATGCTAAGAGGAGATTCCACCCTTACTTGATTGGAAGATTGGGACTAGACGATGACTAGTGATTAGGTCGAGGTGAATCAACCATAGTTTGGTGAAAAAAATCACATTCATTGTTAGAATATAAGTTAGTCACCAATGATTGATCCATAATTGAGGTAGGACTCATTAATTTTGGTTTCCACCCCACTTGATTAATATATTTAACATGATAAAATTTTTCCTTGATCCACATTTAAATGAAACATTTAATGAGTCCATATATTGAAATAAATTTATTTCTCAATTTATTAATTTTTTATCCATTTTTATTACCCCAGTTTCCCCCTCTAGGAAATCATTGGGTGAGAAATATTAGGAAATGGTTGTTATTACATTTTTTATTAGTTATTTCCCCCAATGTTCATCACATTTTTCATGGTTGGATAAAGAGTTCATGATTCAACATTAACATGGCCAGTTCAATTGTGATCAAAACCCGAAATTCATTATGATAGAACAAATAACCTCCAGATCGATGGTTTATAGATGGATTGATAAATGAGTGAGTTGTTTGTTTTTTAATATATTGGATTGGGACTATAGTTGTTTGTTTTGTGACATGAGGTTGTTAGAGTTTTGATCAGTTATTCTTGTTTTCCAGTTGACATGTGGTGATGACTTACGATGTAACATGATCTTCTTTGAGTGGAGATCATGCAAGGAGTCTCATGGTGGAGGCTACTCAGCATTGACATGGTGGTGGCCAAGCATCAATTCCCACAAAGGTGGTCAAGACCGGTCTATATAGTAAACTTTAATATTAGTTTTATTATTAATTAGAAAGTTGAATAATAATAAAAATAAGAACAATATTGGTTAATATTATTGTTAATAATAACAACAAAGGTGAACAGAATAATAATAATAATACTTATAACGGAGGTTAATAATAAACATAATTTGATGAGTTACTTTATAATAATGTATTGATTAATATGTGTTGAGTCTCTTTTGAGGATGTGTTGGCTGGAGTGTAACTTTTAGGGAAGTTGGTATATTCAATATGGTTGTCAATTAATGGTAATTAATAAAACAAATTAAATTTATTAAAAGGTATGATAAGAGGAATGTACTGTAGTGTAAACCTAGAATAAGGGAAAATGGATGATTTTTATTTATCCTAGGAATTATGTATTATGAAAATAAGGTAAATATAATAATAATAATAATAATATTATTATTATTATTCCTGTCACATATTAATCAATTCACAATATTTATGTGTGATGTCAAATTGATTTTCTATTAGAGACAGCGTGACCCAGGAATTATGAAGGTCATATTATGATCGATATAGGATACCTTTTTCAAACCCATTCCTTAGGTCAATGAAATATCTAATGGTAATAAAATTATTATTATTTCAAATTATTTCATCTGAAATAACATCGTCATACAATGTTAGATTGAAAAAATGTTTATGGAAATGTTATCCAAAAAAATGAGGTAATTGATTCAAGACCAATATCAGGGTCTAATTTGACTTATGAATTTATCCAATGAACCATCTTTTATGATTTATGTGGTAAAAAGTCACTTTTTCCCTGGGTGTTCAATTTGCGAAAGAAAATAGCCTATTCTGAGCATTTTTCCACGAGGATAACAATTGTGTGATGCATTTTAATCCAGGGTCATTTTCATAAGTATAATTGTAGAATTATGTTTTTTTCTTTGATCAATAATGATTCTCATTTATTCTTCATGATTTTGGCTGATATATGCCATTTAATACCCTTACACAACATGTACTATGAAAAGTCCAACAAGCTGTATGTTGAAATGGACATGACCATGAAACCGAGCGAGACCCCATGCTATGTGGCCCCCTGACATGTCATATATCTAATTTTTAGGAAACATCAATCTAACGTATCAACTTTGTTTAGAATTATTTTTTTGCTTACTAGAAGCCTATCATGAGTGTTTATTCACAAAAAATGTCATTATTCCTACAATTGTTGATTTCGAGATACTATGTGGCATGTTTTGAGCGCGACGCATGTCTAGGAGATGATCGATGATGATAGTGATCATATAAGATCTCTAGTTGATATGGGAAGAGGGTACATGATGAAAACCAAGTACTACCCTCAGTAGAGTTGGGAAGTGGAGTCCTTACAGACTACCAAGTGGAACCCTTCAGTAGATCTGGGCACTGGAGTCCTCAATGATTAACATTAGGTGACCTCCAATAGAGACGAGAAATAGAGTCATCAATCACTACCATGTGGCACTAATCAATAAATCTATATAGTGAGTCCTCAATGACTACCGAGTTGTACCCTCAATTCGAGCACGATAGTGTAGTCCTCAATGATTACTGAGTGGTAACATCCAATAGAGCTTTGTAGTGGGTCATCTTTCAACAATTATAGTGGATCCCACATATTTTACTTGGGAATGGGTCCTCTACATTGATTTTGTGGCCACTCAACTATGTCACACAGTTAAGAGGCACGGTATTGACTTGGAATGTTAATTTTGGATAGAGGCATTGGATGAAGGCCATCATTTAGTGACATTGGAACTATTGGAAACTCTTTCCATTAAACTGAATTATGAAATGGAGACCCTATTTATCTCTCATTTGATTTTATTTAGACTGAACACACACACACACAATCATATATATATATATATATATTATTCTATATTAATACCATTATATTGGGTTTATCTCCATCAATGAGAGTAATATCAACGCATGGTATTCTCCTTGATTCATATGGTTAGATTCTCATGGATGGATGAGTCTACTCTCTTTGTATAGTTGGTAAAGAAAGAAAATGTATTTTATCAACTCACCAAGATAATCCACTTTTGATTTAATGAGGATACTCTCTCCTAGTTTGGGTTGTGCTATTCTTTTTTACTGTATCTTACATATACTATATTTCAATTCATGTTTTATGTGTCTTTATACTTTCCATTATACATTTAGGGTGGCATACTAGTAATGTATATACACACTCCTACATGTGATCTTAAAACACATGTATGGTTTTATGTAGACAATGGACATGTAAACTGTGAAATTATAGAATCATAGGGATGCATGATACTTTCGACCGTATAAGATGGTCATGACATGAAATTACAGAGTCGAGATATATTAGAAAATTTTTCTAGTATTTTTCTAGGTTGGGCATGTATTTTCTCTTTTACCTTTTTGTTTGATTTGTTGTTCTATTTTACAAAATAAATTTTATGCATGTTTGGTTTAATTTTGAGCTGTGATGCATCTTTTAATATATCCCTCTACACTTATGCATTGAGATTGAAGTGTGTGTGTGTAGGTACTTAAGGAAAGGCCTTCTCATGTAATATTTTCCATTGACATTGATCACCACGACCTATATTATAGAGGTTTGTATGGTGTAAATGAAGATCATGATCTATATTGGTGAAGGTTATGATAGATTGGTATAAGAATAGTTCATTCTTCAGAACGGTGTTTTGAGTAGTCCCTTTATGATGATTTGGTTGGGTTTAGGGAAAAAGTATAAAAGGGTATCAAGTGATGAACATAGGATAGGGAATCTAATGATGGTGTGGGAGGATAGTTTATCCATTAAGCTAGTCCATTACTACATACTTATTGACTCATTATAAAGATACATTTATTGCATGGACCAATTGTAAAATTATCATATAAGATAGAATTTGACCTTCTATCTTGATTTATCTCCCCATAGATATATATATGTATAAATTCTCATTTTACGGGGGCATGTCTTTATCACATTGATAAGAATCCTCTAATATAAATATCCATTTTATCTACATATGGAACATGATGATAATATGATGAGTGATAAGTCATTATATATGGGTCTATCCCAAGAGATCATTCCTCATGCAGGGTTGGTAGCAGCGCCCACAACCTTTTGAGAAATATATTATTCCATAATAGATGATTGTGGATTATGTTAGTAATAGTGAACCACATGTAATCTTATAGAAGAGGACACATAGATTCCTCAGTTATACAGTTCACCAAACAATGGTGGATTTTATTGAGTGGGTGATGTGTGTGTTTAGAATTGTAAAAATCCTAACATATCAAATAGTTTCACTAGAAACTAGTACCCATAATAGAAAACTATTTTGTTCAGGGGGTACTAGAAGATTAAAAAAATATTTAGTAAAAATTGAGGTTTTTGACAAATGGATCACATATGTATCATGTTGCGCGAGACTCATTTGATAGGTGGTGGAGGTTTGGACTAATCATGTGGTTTGAATATCCCACTAGGTTATGATATCATATGACATTGATCTTCACAATTATACATATCTAGGATGACACTAAGTGTTTCTAGATTCTAAATATGGAGATTATTTAGCATGGAATTAAACATGAAATGAAGAGGGAAACTTCACCCCCATGATGTGTCATTTTGAGCTGATTTAAAACTGTGTGGTTGAGTTAATGTCCTCCCAAATATGATTGTATCAAGGTTTAGTGGAGGATTTTATATGAATTTTGTGATTGAGATTTGAATATGTGGTTTTATGTCGAATCATACCCTAGTTAATGAGATAAATTAGGTATGGGAATGGTTGAGCTCTTGGAAGGTGGAGCTTCATGTCTGGAAAGTCGAGTGTTGTTTGGGGAGTGAACTATGCTACTACGACCCAACTAAAGTTTATTCCACAAATTCAAAATCCAATTTTCCCAATGTGTAGACCTTGTTTGAGCCCAATTTATACTAGATGAGGCCCCTTTTTCAACCCTTTGGTAGGTGGCCCCTTCTGATATGATTGTTGGTCACCCATTCCCACTTATTGGGAGACATTACACTATGAGGAGAGAGAGTCTCCCAAAAAACATTACATATTGTTAAGGAAAACCTATTATGTTTCCATACTATATAATGGGTTTCAACCTTCCATGCTCTGATTTTTTCTACCATTGAGTATTGTAGTTCTTCTCGGTTGTGTGGTAGAGTTTTCCTTCTTTGACGTGGAGTGATTCATGGAATGGGTAGTATGAGCTCATTCATAAGGGGATACAACCAATTCATTTTCACTTGGATAGTATTCCACCAGAATAGTGTAATATAAGAGATCTTAGTTTCCTATTATTGTGGAGGAGTATTATCGAAAACAATCTTGTGGATGTTATAGGTTTACCTTACCATCAAGAGTTTGCTTCATGCATGGTCTTACCCAAGGGTTGACCAGATATATGTGCTGGAATATAGAATGACCAATTATATGCATGGTATATAGATGTGTGTTTGGAGGAATATTTATATAGGGGGGTTTTTATCTCCCAGTGTGTTTTTCCTGGGAGACCCGTTTTATTCACATAAGTGGGGGATGCGATGTTGAGGTCTGATTCAGATTGGAGCCAATCGAGTTGAGTGATTATTTGGGAGGATTATACATCCCAATGAATCAATGAATTATTCTCCCAAATAATTGGGGGAGTGGTACTATTTGTTGGACCATAGGATAAGATATCACAAGCTCCAGGTTTTAGAGGTTCATGTTTCAAGTGTGGCTTCTAAGAGATGCTAAAGTAGATAGATCTCATATTTATATCCTTTGGTGAGCCGAATTCCCCAATAGAATTTTCCAAACACATGACATGGATACATACCATTTATTAGGTTGGTTTGTTTTAGTATTTGTTTTAATGTACATCCATTTCAATAAAATCATATTTGGGGAACCAGAGACACATGAGGATAGTTCTTGGAATGAATTGGGAGTACTAGTAATATGGATGCCTTTATGGAGATAGTTTCCGAATCGATAGATATCTTCTTAAAACATTTACTCTTAGACATTTGACTAATTATATATCCTTAAAAGGATGATTATTTTTTGATATTGTGGTCCATATATGGCTTTTTCATAGTATTAGATTCTCACAACAATGTTTTCTTTCTATTGTGGTTGAGCGGGGTGATTTAGTAGTCAAACTCTTTTTTTAGACCAAATACATGGTGATCCCCCATATTTAGTAGCTAATGAGTTATGTGAATGACTCATTGTATGATACTGAACATTGAATGTTCATTTATGATATTTTAGTTTCGTTTTTCAAGGATTTGGTATCACTAGGAAATAGATGATATTAACCCTTCAAGGGATCGTGGATTATTTTTCTGCTTGATTTTTGTTAGCACTAGAAACCAGCGAGAGAGTTGGATGTGGAATAAGTGTGCCCACCATTTTCCTTAGTTATTTATTTTTTGGGATGAAATGATTTGAATAAGGTAATAAGAAAGAAAATATATATTATTAATGTAATCCATTGAATTATTTCTAGAAATATTTTCGAACCTAGGAATTGAGATAACTTTCAATTCAGAGACGTGGTGATCCCCAAATTAATTTTATAAAAATATTAATTATCTGTTTATTAAATGAATAATGGTTCTTGAAAAAGAATAATATCTTTTGAATGACGTATTTTACCATAAATATATGGACACACTTAAATCTATATCATGGGTTTACCAAAGGCACGACATATTGTTGGTCTACCTGAGATGTTTAGATGGGACATCTATTTGGTGGTGAATTTGATAAATTAATTTTTTGGTAAACTATAACCCAAATAATTCACTGATGGAAACTCTAACTAAAAACATGATATCACCTTTCAGTTATGAACACATAGTTTACCATTAGAATGACCTATGGTTGGTCGGCACGGGATGTCTGATAAATGTAGTTGTTGGAAAGTGCATTTAATTTATATAAAAATATAATATTTTTATTTTAAAATATTTTAACTAAACCATATTCATCATTATGTAATATACTGGGGAAAATCACCACATTTAGGTATATAACCACAGTATCATTGAGTGTAGCTTTTACCCCATATTTGTTGGTGGACTGATATTGTACAACAATTGGTGATCAGATCAAGGTGAATCAATAGACTGTGGATGAAACACACCATCTTCATTGCCATCATATACATTCTTCGCCAACAATCAGTCTATACTTGAATTAGTACTCGCCAACTGTGGGTTTAAAATATTTTTATTTAAATTATTTTATGATCAAATTTGTTTCCCAGATCTGCATTTAAATGATCCTTCTCACGATCCAATGTATCAAAATAAATTATTCCATCAATTGTTTTCTTACTTATATAATTTTTATCAACACGGTTTCCCCTACCATGAAATTATTAGGCTGGAATGCTTGGAAAATGATTTTCATCACATTTTTGCCATGTTATTTTCCCCCAAAATTCATCATATTTTTCATCATTGAACCATGAGGTCATGATTCGACCATGTCAGGGAAGGGTCTAATAAGATTTAACCCTCATATCTTTTGCGGTTTAATGATTGACATTAATATCAATGGTTTGGAGATGGACTGATAAATGATTTGGTCGCAGTTTTGTGAATAGATCATATCAGTAATGCTATTACATACTTCTGATTGGATGCGGTTTTTGGATTGGATCAATGATTCTCAATTTCTTTTTTTGAATATGATGATGTCATAAAGTTTAGTAAGATTGTTTATGAATAGAGGACATGCATGGAGTCTCATGATAGAGGATTCTCAAAGTTGACATTGTGGTGGGTAGATTCCGATCATTGACAAGGTTGTCAGTCTTGATCAATAGGGAGTCTATTAATATAAATGTTATTTATAATTATAAAGGTTAATGATAATAATAATAATAAGGTTGGTAAAATTTTATGTTATTAATAATTATAAATTTGAATAATACTAATAATAAGGGTGGTTAATAATAATAATAATATTAATATTAATATAGTTGGGGAGCTAATATATAATAATGAATTAATGAATATGTGTTGAGAGGACTTGGAGGTAGAGGGGGAATGATCTAGGACTTGAGGGGGAGTTACAGGGTTCAATATGGTTATTAATTGATGATAATTATAAAAATACTTTTCTTAATGAAATATAAGAGGATGGGAGGGTGTTGTGAACAAGGAATAAATGGAGAGAGATGATATACATTTTCTCTCCATATATTTAATGCTTAATAAAAAATATAAATATAATATTAATAAAAATATAATACAATTATCTATATTTTGGTTGTTAATTCATAATCTGGTAGTAACATTTTGGTACAACATCGAATTGACGAGCCTTCAATGACAATGTGACCCTAAAACTATGATGGTAACTTGAAGACCAATGATGGATACCTTTTCATAATCCTTCCATGGGTAAAAAAATTTGAATTATAATTTTTTTATTAATGTGGAAACATGTATTTGAAATAACATATCTGAATGGTATAATATTAGAAATTCTCATGTGAAAACCCAATCTTAATATTGATGAAGATGTTCTAGGAGAAATATCGAGTGTTTAATTTCAACTTGTGGCTTGAGCCCAGGAAGCATCCTTCATGTGTTATGTGGTGAAATGTTACTCTTTCACTGAGTGTCTGATTTGGGAAAGAGAATGGCATACCAAGATTGTTTCTCCATGAAGATCAAAATGGAGTGATATTTTAGGCCATCAATGACCATTTTCCTATGTATAATTGCGAAATTATTTTTTCCCTTGGATCAACAACGAGACTCGGAAATTCATTAGGATTTTTTCCATGGCATGTTCGGTAATACCCATAAATACCCTATATAACTACATGGCCAAAAATTCATATACTGGCATAGAGATAATTGGTTGTAGTGTGGGACCACATTCAATATGTGCCCTCGACATGCGTTGTACCTTTTTTAGGAAAATTAATCCTCTCATATATCCATAATTCATAATTGATTTTTGGCTGGTGATTAGTGTATCGAGAGTTTTTTTCACGTATAATATGATGGTTCCAAAAATTGTTCTTTTTGGGAAGCACAACTGAATGTTTAATGATATATTATAGGATTGGTAACACATAATGATGGAAGTTATCATGTAGTCTCACCAAAGTCCTACAGAGTTGTACCATCTAGTAGGGTGGGAAAATGGGTCCTCGATGACTACAGATTGATACCCTATAGTATAATTGGGTAGTGGGACCTTGATGATTACCGAGTGGTGCCATCTATTATAGGTTGGAAGTGGAGCCCTTGTTGACTACTAACTGGTACCCTTTAGTAGAGTTGTGTAGTGGATTCCATGAAAAATGTTGAGTCGTACTTTCCTATAGAGATAGCCCATAGATTCATCGATGAAAACTAAGTCATAATATTGTATCTCATTTATTTGGAATTGTATTTCTTCCTATGAGTATCCATTCCAATGTTTTATACATGCCGAATGTGCCCTAAATTATGTATTTTGGGATATGATTTAGATTATTAGGGGAATGATTATTGGTTTGGAAATTCTAAAAGAATGAAGTAATCATGTAAGATTACTAGGTAAATACAATGTGGTACCCGATAGTAGAGATCTATAGTGGACCCTAAAGAAATACAAATGGGAAACCTCCAATAGAGATTTCAGTGGGTCATCGATTATTTCTGAGTGGTACACTCTATTAGATATGGGCAGTGGTGTCCTCACTGGCTACCGAGTGGTACAATCTAGTAGATATATATACTGGATTTCTTGAACACTATCCCTTCCAGCCCTCCAATGGATTTGGGCAGTGGAGTCCTTGAGGACTACCATGTGGTACCCTCAAGTAGGGATGGGTAGTGGATCTCTCTATGACTACCATGTAGTATGATCCATTAGATTTGGGTACTAGGACCTACATCGAAGATTAGAGTGTATTCATCATATTGTACAGGGGAATGAGTCCTCTTCCTAGAGTATTTGGCCCCTCGACTATGAGAAACATTGAAAAGGACTGGATATAACTTCTACAAAGACTTGTGAGATACTAGGAATTATTTATGTACTTTTGGAATTATTAGATAAATTTATCTTGTGCGGAGTTGTGATTAGGAGTTACCCTCTCTACGTAATTTGGGTTTATTTTAACTAAGCATATATATATCTATATATTCTCTTATATACAAACCCTAGGATTTACTTACTCTCCTTCTATGGGTGGTGATGATGCACATGGTATTCCACATTCATTATTTTTTTTATCTTTTTATGGTTGGATGGGTCTACACTCATGGTAATGTTTGTGAAGTCATGAAGTTTTTTTAATATACTCTTCATGTAGACACTATTTCGGTTGTATGGATTTACTCTCTCATTGTTTGGGTTGAGCTATTCTCTATGAATCTATCATGCATCTATTGAATTCATATTAATGTTGTATTTCTTTCTGCTTCCCCTCCAAATTTCAAGGCATCATACCAATTATGTATATAATCACCCCTACATGTTATTTTACTACAGGTTTCATGTCTTATTATGATTTTTTATTACATGGTGGTGACATTAGTGGAACTTAGGGATACCTGGTGCATTGGACCACATATGGTGGTAGCATCTTTTGTTTCAGTAGCTGGGATCTTTCACCTAAAAACTTTTCATGTTTTTTTTTGTTTTCATGTACTTTACACATTATTTTTAGTTTCACTGGTGAAACCAATAATTTTAATAATTTTAGATGGGATTATAAAGAAGAGAAGGGGGGGTCAAAAATGGGGTGATTATAAGGGTTATATGTTGTAGAGGCAAAGGGTGTCTCTGTGAACCACATTCACATCCTCTGGATGAAACAAAAAAAATAAAAGATTATCATGACCGGTAATAGTTAGAAATTCAGTGAATATATTACCTTATATCCATGTATAATAGTTTTCCTTGATGTTGTTCACCATCTTCTTATATCTCCGAATGATATACTCAACCGATCATGGAATAAGAACCAATGTCACATAGAGAATTATAAACTATAATCAAGGTAGTTTCCACCACCAAAATATGTTTAGGGTTCTCGATACAATGTTAGAGGCCTTTGATAATTTCTTGGGCCTCCACATGAATAGAATAACCCCTACTAAATAAGGCATAGAATGGAAGAATAACATATCCCCTTGTGTCATGAATCACGCCACCTCTACACATCATTTCCATGATACATGATCTATAAATATTCATTTTAAGGCCCTCTATATGTGGGTACCACCAGACACATCTACCCAACCTAATTCTATATATATTGGAAAGTAACGATCCAGTCCAAAGAGAGATGTTTGAAGGTGACATCTCACACATTTTAAACAACTAAACTATGTAATTTATAATATTTATAGTTTTAATGACAAGTCCCATTGTGATACAAATGGTTCCCTAATGTCATATTTCGTTTCTATCTTTCTATAAGCCCCAATAGACTATCTCCAGGTTGAGATATGTTCCATAATCTCTATTCCACTATCCCTTATCCCATGGAACCAATGGTTGATTAATGTGATGTTCATGGCCTCCTTGTAAGACCCTATTGTAAATCAACCTAGTTCACTCCACTATGTTTTCAACCAATCACATTAAATGAAGATGTTTTTGTGCTTCCACACCATGGATCCCTGAAAAATTTACATTTTTATGTGAGATTCACAACCACGTACATTATGTTATCCATGGTCAGTATTCCATTGTTCCTTACCCACCAAATGGGGAAGTTAATATTCAATGATATTAATTTAATCCAAAGATGTTCATGGTATTAATTCCTAGAATTAAACACCATTTGGATTATATATAATTCCATATACATGATGTTCACTAAAAATGATACTTTGAAGAAACATCTATCGTGTTCCATGTTTAAGAATATAGTATCAAATATGTTACCTTGTTCCTTATCCAACATTTCATAAATGAAGTCTCTGTGGTCACTGGCCTTCTTGAATGTGATGACCAAGAGATGGCATCTAGGGAAGCCAAGTCATGTGCCTACCCAATTTCACCACCAAATATTAATGTCGCAACTATCCAAAATCCATCAAGTGTGTTGATGGAGGTCCAAATATTATGGTTGAATCATATTCTAGGCAGATAAAGCCCTTCCTCTCTTACATCTAATTTTTCACTCATACATTTCCTACGTGGATATTCCCCATAACATTTTCCCCTAAAAAATATACGAAGATTGTTTAGTGTGGAGACCCTTTGTTGTCCCTAAAACACTTCTGAAATTGATCCCTCCCTCAGCTAAGGGTTATCCTGCCTCTCCCACGCCACCCAATGTTTTTTCCCTCAATTATCACATCCCACAAAAAAGAAGACATAATATATTCCATTCGAGAAATCATTTCTTTTATAACATTGATCGAGGAGAGTATGTGAATTTTTATAGAATAAATCACATTATTTATCATAGTGAACCTTCCTCCAAATTACATGATCCATTTCATCCGATTTATGATTATAGTGGTGATTATTCCATCAACTTCTCAGTGTGATTATGTCATGTATTTCAAAGAGATAACGAGGAACACAAATAATCAAAAAGGAATGTTCATTTATATATTCCTATTATACATTCCAAGTCCTCAACCCTAGATTTTGAACACCTAATACAGTTGATATAAATGGTTTTGTCTCTATTAATTACTTTTAATCACCATTTTTAACAATCCTATAGGATTTTGTTAACACCAATAAAGCATATGATGATACAATTAGAAAAATGTAATTTTACCATATGTAAACATTAGATGAGATATACCCAAGGATTTTTTTCATGGAATGGTAAGGAAGGATGGTTCCCGCTGAAATGATATGATCAATATACCAACATAATGTGTCATATGTGAGGATGAAAATAGTGGGGGTGATTGGATTCCATTGTCAATGACCACAGACCGTCTTGGAAAAACTCTATTGTTTATCCATAATAGATTTATAAATCTAGGTGGTTCTTATACAATGAAATAGACAATCATTATCCCA
Organism: Viscum album; assembly: GCA_963277665.1. NCBI lineage: Eukaryota > Viridiplantae > Streptophyta > Magnoliopsida > Santalales > Viscaceae > Viscum > Viscum album. Next base: position 1,020,387,121 of record OY728119.1, on the reverse strand, counting down.
TGTATATAAACCAATCCTAGATAGGATAGGGATTCGGGCAGAAAACAAATGGGAATATAAGGGGCGATTCCACTAGGGTTTCAGTCTTTCACTACCTCCATCTACCTCGGAACAGCTCGGTGATCCTGATCGATTCATCGTCATGACTATGACTGCAGTTCATCTTTTGTGGAGGTGTCAGCGACCTCGTGGTCTTGGTCGGTGCGACCTTTATCTCCGTTGTTGGCCTATTCCCACCTCACTCCATTTTAACTGGATAAGGTTTCTTTTGGTAGCATGAAGATGGTTCTACGGTCGAGATCTAGGCTCCGCGACTGAGGCTTGAAACATCATCATTTGTGGGATCGTTGGGTGGTATGATGTGGTCTCTGAGGGTTTTTTGGATGGCGTCGGTGGGATATCGGTTAGGGCTTGCGGCGGGGTTATTTGTCGAAAATTTTGGTGCTCGAGTTGCTTACGTTCTGGTGATGGAGTTCTTCTTCTAATCTTTTTTCCTTCAATAGTTTTTAGGATGATTTTGCTTCATTTTCTGGGTTTTTCTTCGGTATTTTCAGTTCGAGGGGCATTTATTAAGAGGTTCGTGATTTGGTTTTGGGGTGTTCTGTGGTTTTGGATCTAGAGTAGCTATGGTTTTGTTGTTGCAGTTGTTTGTAGAATTTGGGTTAGCTATATTTTTAAATTCTTTAAAGATTATTTGGGCAGTAACGGTTTTAGAGACATCGGTTTACATTTTCTTCTTGTGATGAACTAGTTTGTGGGTTTTTTTGAATTTTGTGGAGGCTGTACAATTATTGTGAATCATTGTGTAATATTTTGGCTGGTTATTATCTCTGATGTTTGTGTTCTATTTGTGGATGAATCCTATTCAAATCTTCTATGAAATTTTGATGTGCTTGTAACTGGATTTCTACATGTATCTACTTCAGATGAGGTTCAAATCAAGAATCTTCCACCTGCCCATGCCATTTGGATATGGAATTTCGAGAGGGTATGGCTCTACCGTCGGTTCCGTGCCCGTGCAATTTTTCACGGGACTACTAGCCGAATGGTCATGTGATGGTGAATCTTGTCACAAGGTGTAATTTATAGGGAGGAGTAGATTCTATAGCCTTGATCTGTTTCTTCGTTTTAATGGATTTTGGTTGTAATGACGTATTTTTTGGTTTCTCACTTTCTCCTAAAAAGTTTTTTGATAATAAAAAAAGTTAATTTTCAGTCAGTCAGATAGGATAGGGATTATGAAAATCCACTCCAAATGATCATAAACCGTGTTTATAGCCTACTTATTTAAAATATTTGGGCAGAATGATTTTTTATTAATATCTCCAATCACCTCTTGAACCAATCCAGTGGCCCATTTAATTGAGTGAAATATTATATAACCTTTTTTTTCTTAAATCCATACAGACATATAAGCAGTCTATCATTTATTAGGGATGCATTCCATCACATTATATGGAAAATTTCACAAATATATTGGTCCATAGTGTTGGAGAGATTGGGGATACTTCAACTTTGGAACTGTTACCATCTTAGTGTCATAGGAATCTCAAGGAAGATAATAAATTTTTAAGAATCCCCATGTAGAATGCAACATATAATTATTAATGAAGTCCCAATATGATCTATAAATATATAAACGAAACCTATCAGGCCCAGGAAGATTTTCATGGATGAGTGACCAAAACACATCCCAAATATACTCCTCCTCTACAATGAATTCCAATCCTTTTTTGACAGTATAGTTATATACCACAAGAACCTTGTCAAGAAAATTTGTGATTCCTTATTGAGTATCCATATTGATTCATGGGATATAGCCAACAATAATAATAAGAGTGACTTAATTTTCTTATTCCCGAAAAATATGAGTAATTTGAATAGGATCTATCTTACAAAAGTAAGTTGGGTATACCGGTGTACCTTTTCTATTTTATTAATCCATGGAAGATGGATGATTTATGGTCTCTTTCCCACATCTATTTAATCATCAAATTCTAATGTACTAGAAATTCCTATTGAGGCAACATGTTTGGAAAAGGTTTCTTCCTATTTGTGATTCCATCTAATGAAACCTCATTCCAATTGTTTTCAAGGATTGACATAAACCTCTCAATCTCCACACCGATCATATACAATTCTAGGTTGTGATGTGGTTTATCATTTATCTAGGTTAGTAAATATCCTATAAGCTTCTAAAATTTATTCTGACATCACCTCCATCAAAAACAATATGGTGATTTTCTCCTTGATTCACTAACAATTAGAATGAAACTAGGGTCCTTAGTCCAGAGGTGGGAACACAAGAATATCTAATGATATTCACTACTGGTTTCCACTATAATGAGATGTGGATAGTGTCCTAATATTATATGGTGCAGATGTGTAACCCTGATATTAGTATTGGAGGAGATGGCAAAACAAGTTTAAATAAAACGGTCGAGCTGACACTAGGTCTGCTTCCTTCCCCTCTGGTTATTGCACCATGTGAACATGTATTCAACATAGCCTAGATACATCATTCAACTATTGGAAATGTAGACAACAAAATAGTTTACGGCCTTATTTGGGAAAAGAACATCCCTTTTTACTCTTTTGGTACTACCACAACATCGAAATATCCCCAACAAGCCAAATAGTATATTCGGGTACAAAAGAATTGAGATCACACCAAAGGCATTCATGATCATTCAAATCACATATTTCATAAATGAAATAGAAGAAGAATAAGTGATATCCTGAATTGATTTTTGTGGTGATAAATTGATATGAGGATGAAACTAAATCCACATAGATTCTATGATTCTAGAAAAGATAATTGTGGAGGTTTTGTTGGTAGACATGTAGGTATTGTTCCAATCCCACAATATAAGTGATGTCCAATATCATAGAAGAATATTGTTTTAGCTCCAACATTACCATACGATTCACTGAGTTCTTATGAAATTCATTGGTTATGATGTATGATTTTACACGGGCACCAATACAATAAGAGTTATTGATGATGATCAATATCATTGAAATGAGTATCATTTAGGCATGGCCATAGATTTATGGAAATGATGATTTGAAGACACACATCAAAATGCTATGATCTTTGACAGAGATATGTTAATGAAAACATTAGGAAGAGATGTAGATGTCACTGCTAAAGATATCATATCAACCTGAATTACTTGCTTTGTTGTGTTCATGATAGGGGAGGGGCTCACCGAATATGGATAGATAACCCATTCTGCTCAATGGTATTCACTATCTAGGAGGTAGAGAGGGCCTAGCATTTCATGTGATAATGCACTGTTTTACAAGGAGATGTATTGGGTTGAAGACCCTATGGGTTTTGAACCAGTATATCTAGAGACCATGACTGGGATGGGTACTAGGTAGGAGGGAAATAGATTTATGATAAACAAACATACATGTACTATAGGGTTTTCCTCCAAATAAAGCAATCTAGGCATTTTTAGTGGTGGGTTTAGAGAAATCACCATCATACATCGAGAGAGATCCTCCAAATTATATCGAACTTGTAGGTAGAAATTTTCCATAAGGGAGTTGGGAGTCCCATCACATCTTGGGGGCATCTCCATGTCCCCAACATATTTCTCTGAGTGGCGTTTGTGAAAAATCAACAATGAATGCCCCTACAATTTTCCTTCTAATCAAAAGTGGGGAGGTGAGGGGTAAATCAATGCTTGAGACTAGTCCTTCATACCCACTACCAGAAGATGGATGCGTTGTGGGATAGGAAATGTGAGTTCCATATCCTCAACAATATGGGCCATCGAAGCATCATTTTGATAAATGGTTTAATCACCAGCACATATGAAGTATCGCATCACTGCACTAATTCCTCATAAGATTGAAATACTATCATAGGGGAATAGGAGTCCTAGAAGAGAGATCCACATCACTTCTCTAGATGGGTCAAGACCAAATTGCCCCTCTATCAACATTGTGAACATGCAGAACATCCATTTTTGTACCCACTTAGATCTAGATTAGAGGGCCTTGATGATGTCTTCTTTAAAAGATAATAAAATACAGAAAGAATCAATATTTAGCACCAAAACATTGGCCAGAATGTTCATATTGCTTGAGTCCACATGATAATGAAATAAGATAAATAATAGTTTTTTTAAAACTAAATATCATAACCAAAATCCAACTGAGGTGATATGATACTTACCCTAATGAAGCTATTGTAACGGAGAATACAGGTAAGTTGAATTCGTAAGAGTTTGTCAATTCTTGATGGACTACTGGAATTGATGGAACCCCAAGAAGAGGGGTTTACTAGAGAACATCCTTAAATGACAAGCCTTCATAGATGCATGGGGAACTGGTGTCCCAATCCCACACCCTTTTGAGAGGGGGAGGAGGAGGAGGAAGTGCATAAGGACCAAAATCAAAACAACACATCATCACTGGAGTAGTAGGAGGACCGACCACAATGTTTTAACAAATTTTAAAGAGAGGTGTTGTGTGTGTTACTGTATATATAGGTAATTAGGGAAAAACCTCTACATGTTAGATATTCCATCGGCATTGGTCTCCACTATTTGGCCTATGCGAGTGGGATTGGGTTGGTTATTTCTCGATCCCTATCATTGGTAGGGTAACGACCCTCATTGATTGAAATGGAATAATACTCCTCTAAAAACTATACATTTTCAGTGATTTCCTCTCTATTTGAATTTTATTTTGGCTATTAAAAAAAACTTTCATCACTTCTGGAACGTGGTTCTTGATATATAAAATCCTCCAATGAATGTTCTAGGATCATCAAATCAGATGTATGATCCATTATTCATTTCTCTATTATACAACCATTCATTCAAATTCCATTATGTTGATATCAATGAAAATCTTCAACAACAAATCTTATTTTAAACATACCAAAATTTTCACTTCTTAAATTGATAATAAAAATGATACATAACACATTAAGAAATATGAAACATGGATTATTATTCAATTTCAACTCATATAGATTCATATAATAGTTTTGTTCTATTATAATAAGGATTTTGTACTGGAACCACTTTCATGATTGATTTCATCAAATTATAGAATGAGGTTTCTTAATCAATGTTCATAGTTTGATCCATATACAACATGATTTTATTTTTTATTTTTTTAACACATTTTTCATTATTGTAAATTATTTAATGAGATCATCATCAATACCATGATTCTTAATATAATTTTGAAATTTACCAATAGTGTACTTAGTGCCACTTTTTATTTATTTTTATCATGTAGTTACATATATTATTCTCTATGACTTATCAAAAATTATTAAACATCATAAGCACTTTTTTATGTTCATAAAAATAATTCATTTAAATTAATAAAATTCATATATAAAATAAATAAATTATTTTCCATAGTCTAATAATTATTTTATAATGGTCCCATAGGTGTATAAAGGAATCAGATCAAATGTATTGATTCAATTTCCCCAATATTTTGTGGTGAGTTTGTAATATAAACCCTATGGATTGTGGAGTGCATCCAATCGATCTATAAATATTTCTCTATCTCTATCTATCATGTGAACATAAAAATAATTATATACATCAATGATCATACTCATATTCCATTATCTTTGATAACTATTCCTCTAGTCCCAGGGTATGCACCTAATTTATTGAATTTAGTGTGCTTTTCCGCCAAAGTTGCGGCGAGTACGTCCCTGAAAGCACAAATATTTGAATTAGGAATAAGGTAGGAAATTCAATCAAGGATTATAGTGATTTTATTAATTATTATATAGATATGGTGAATATATAGGTAGTTAATGAGCGAGACATATCATGTTCTATGGGAGGAGAAATTATGACGATCCATACTAGATATTGCTGAATCTCCAAGGATGGGAGCATGAGAAATAGAGATACCTATATCCAAGGTGGGAGTAGGAATAAAATACTAACAATTGGATCAGTAAATCTACCCCCATGACCAAAATGACAAGTAGGGATGGTAATAATATGGTTTTTTGGACCACATAATCTGGGAGTGTACAACCCCACCATGATCATGCCATAATTAAAACAATATGGGACACTATATGTAATTTTTTAACATTACTCTGAGGTCCAGTGTTTGAGACACATCTTAGGTGTTCCAAGAAACGTATGCGTCGATAGGGAAATGCCAGCAGAACTAGCCTCGTTAGCAGAGGAAGTATATACATGGTGATTCTTGAAATACCATGACTCCTCAACAAGGAACGTATCATCAACGCAATAAAGAGATGAGTGAATCAACAATACAACTGTGTGGAGGTGATTTGATGATTGTGACTGACCAAGAACTTCTATATATAGTGAGTGGTATGATTCTTTTAAAATATATATTCAGTTAATTATTTTTTGATACTATTTCATCTCATTCTATCATTGATTCTAATCTAGATTAACTACTATGTTTAAAACATGAAATGATGCCCTCTTTTATAAAACTGAAAACTCCTCTTGGTGAAATAGAATGTCAATACATTGTCTGTAGAGAATTTGTAATAACGGTTGATGGAGTTGAGTTGGAATTGGATTCTCAATGATGGAGATGGTTTTATATGATGTAATCCTTCGTGTGGATTTGCTGACAATGTTCAAATATAACATTTATTGTCATACGAGGATAGTTAGTTTCATGATGGAGGGTGGAAGTGAGAATCTCTTCAATGGACAACATGTTCTGAAGAAGGGTGCCACAAGATTGTTGACACCAATGGTGGGAATGATCTCTTACCAGTTTGGGACATTGATTTAGGCATTGATTGAAGTGATCTTGGATGAGAGTCTTCTAGAAATGGTGGATCAATCTCCAGATGACATTCCTAAGATCTTCTCAGGCGTACCACCTATAAGTTATGTTGAATTTATGATTGACCTCCATCCAAGAACCAGTCCAATTTCCCCTTCTGTCTTAGACTATGGAACCAAAATAGTAAATAAAATGAAAAGTGTTGTTCGAGGAGATGGAAAACAAGGTTTTAATTTAACCAAGTACATCTTTGTGGGTATCATCAGTCTTGTCATGAAGAATTCAAATGGAACTCTTCGGATATGCATTGATTATCATAATATTAACCATTAACTGGTATATAATAGGTATCCACTACCACAGAATGGTTGTTTTTCCAACAATAAATGGGAGATTAGTGGTTCCCAATGATTGAGTTGTGATTAGGGTATAATCAATTGTACATTTAAATGGATGTTATTCTGAAGACATATTTCAAATGCCAATATAGCCCCTATAAATAGGTTTTCATGCATTTGGGTCTCACAAATTTACCATCGGTCTCCATGTAATTGATGAATCAGATATTTTGGAAATATCTAGACTACATTGTTGTTTTTTTCGACCACATCACATTGTATTCAATGATAAGGGAGGAAAATGATAAACACCTAGAGACAGTGTTAAAAATATTAAGAGAAACCTGTTTATATTTCCAAGTATCTAATTTTGATTATTGGATACTGATGGTATGCTTTATTGGCCATGTGGTTTCCATAAAATGAATTTCGGTGGATCCTAAAAAGATAGAAGTTGTGATATTGTGGAAACTGAAAAAAATATCTTTTTGATATGATTTCTTCTTGGTTTATCTAGTTATTAAAAATACATTGTGTCTGATTTCTCAGGGATAGCATCATCAATGACATCTTTGACAAAGAGGAATACTACATTATAATAGATAGATGAAGGAAAAAGGTCATTCCAGTAGATTAATTTTCATCTTATATGCGAACCTATCATGATTTTCCAATAATAAGGATGGGAATATGTGGTGTACTTTGAAGCATCAGGATAAGGGTGGTGTTGTGTTCTGATTAAAGGAAACCATTTTGAGGCTTATGGTTCAAGGTTTTTGACAGTGAATGATAAGAATTACCCAACACATAACTTGTAACTAGATGTTGTAGTTCATACTAGGAATGCATGGCATCATTATCTCTATGGCCATAAATATACTTAGGCCACAAACCAAAAAACAATGAAACAAATTTTCCCACAGTGAGAGTTGAATTTGAGGCAAAGGACAGGGATGTAGTATCTCCAAATTTTTTAAATTTGAATTTATGTATAAAATAGGAGAAGGGAATTATGTGTTAGATGAATTGATCTGAAAGTCGTATGATGGGTTGGAAATGGAGGCTTCACATGAATGGAGGTTGATGTCGGTCCTAGTTGTGATTCATGTAGAATGTGAGGACAAACATGATGTTGTGGTTTTCATTCAGCTACTATTGTTCCTAATTTGGGGCACAAACATCTCATGCATAATGACTGGTTATGAGTTCAAAACACAATGGTGGGGAGACCACTTATGGTTAGAAACATGATGGGAATGTATTACTATTTTTTAATAATAAAATGGTTGTACCAATTTCTTTTCATTAACAACTTCTTCATACATACCACCATTAGTGAGGGATTGTACATCCGGCTACACAGAATATGTATCGAGCTTTGAAGGCATTGTTTTAGTGTAGTGCCACGAAAATTTATGTGGCTGAATTTGTTTCCAAGTACATTAAATTTCAACAAGTTAAGGAATAGAATTAGAGACCAATGGGTATGTTGTAGTATTTTCCAATTCCTATATAGAAATGGGAGCAGATAGCTATTGATATTTTTATATGTCTTCCATGAATGGTCTATAAACATAATTTCAGATAGGTTATAATGGATCATCATACCATGTCATCCCATTTCATTATAATTTCTGAAAATCATACAATAGAAGATCTATATAAAATCTATATCTAAAAGTAATAAAGAAACACGTAATATTAGTTTAAATCATCTGACATATAGAGATTTGAGGTTGAAACCTTATTTTTTGAAATACTTATAGATATTCCTTATCACTTAGACGAATATAATCACAATGTATCATCATTATAATGATGAGAAATACAAATAGACGATATAGATGTTAGAAGGCATGTTGTGTACTTGTGTACTGATTTTGGTGGTGATGGGGGGAGAAATTACCATTAGTGGATTTCTCATATAATAACAACTACTAGGACCAGATATATATGGAATCGTTTGAATCATTTTATTCGCATCATTTTCATTCTATATAATGTGGGGTGGAATCAAGTGAAACATCATTATTTGTGTAGAGCATTTTCCATGAAAAATGGAGATTATTTTGTTAATTTGAAGGAACATGGATTCAGATCAGATTCATCAGAAATCTTATATAGGTCATCATCGATGGCCAGTTTCATATTCTACCAGTGATCAAGTGTTCTTGACAATCCCTCCAAGGCATGAAATCTTCATTTCAGGAAAATAGGAATGTTTCCTTCTTGATACATTATTCTTTTTTAGAACATAGAATGGGTTGTAGAAGTTTCATATCAATTGGAATTTCCACCACAACTTGGGTTGGAAGATATTGGGTTCCACGTAGCTCATTGGAAAAGTATAATCTTGATCCAGACAACGTGATCAGATGAGTTCACATTGACCTAGAGTCAGATGCTTTGTTGGTACATAAACCAATGAGAATTTTTGATAGAAAATAGAAAGTATTTTGAGAAAAAATCATCGGTCTAGTGCAGGTTTTATAGAATCCTGGCATATTCTGGATGAGACATGGGATGTGGAGAAGGAAATAAAAGAGAAATGGAATGATGTATTTGAGAGAAACAATGGTTCCCTATTTTCTGGGGATGGAATGAAAGATGGTGGGGAGAATTTGGTACCCTCAATTTCAAGTATTTAACAATTTATTTGGGTTTTATATATATAACGTATAAGGGGGTGTTTTAAGTGTTTGTTGATATTTCACTTTATTTTTTGGGGAAAAAGAGAGGCGCATGTGTTGTGAACTGTTTATCCAAATAGCGTGTAAATCATAGTAGAATCCATTTGATATATGTTATTTGAGGAAGTGGGATTTGTCACAGTGGGTACATTGTTAGAGATACTATTCATAGAGGTCATGTGATGGTTTTCTTAGGATGTAGCTAATGCACTGTTAGTGCATGGATTTTTATACATTTCAAACTAAGTATTCACATGGTCTAAATGAGATCATAAAAAAAGTGGATATCACACGTTGTTTTCCACTATGATTCTAGTTTTTTCTCTTAAGTGGTTATAACATAGGATTTCTCTTCCTTTAAGGTTGAAGATCCTCCCACAATACATTTGGACTCAATCTGAAGGATTCCATTGGTGTTTCAAACACATATTCTTGAGGTATGTGATCGTTCTTCATCGTTCTTGATTGGATTCTTATATCTTCTTAGATACGATTCCCCTATCCTATTGATTTCTCATTTCTAAACATGTTATGGGTATGTCTACAACTGTCTATTCCAAAAAAGTCATGTTTTTGTCTTTATCTTGCTATGAGAACATATCTAAGGTGGTTTTATGAGGAATCAACTAGTTTTCTTAAGAGTTCTTCATCTGTTTCATAGTTACATCAAAACCTATGATGTATGTGTCTTATCTCTCAGCTGCCCCACTAGAATTGATTGCATTCATTTACAATTGTTTAAATTTAATGTAATGTACTGTGAAATCTTGTTTCAATTCATGGATTAATCTTTTTGGGTGATGAATTATCATTTTTGCGGAATTGTGAAATCTCAGTGAATTGTGTGAAAATTGACATGGTTTCAGGAACATAAAATAATGATTTTAAATAATGTATTTTCTACAATTTCTAAATGTTTTGATGAAATATGGTTTTTTTAAAAAAAAAAGGTGTTTTATTTAAATTGATTGTCATTGAAATGACGTCGATTGAAATAGTTTTCTATAAAAATATGTTTTATTCAAATGGTGTTCTTGGTATGATCCTTGTGCATATTGGTGTGTCAGTTCATATTTCATTCTAGTGTCTTGGTTGAAATATGACCTTGTTCTTAGTGTCAAATTTCGAATGGAACACATGGTATAATTACCTTGTGAAGAATTGGTAGATTGAAAAGAAACCACTCAAGAGTATGGATGTTTCAACACATAGTATGTATTTTTGGTTGTTTGGATGTGTGGAATGGATTAGGTAGGACAATGTAATATTGAAAAATGGTTTTAAATCATTGTTATATTAAAAATGAATATTTGGAAAATTGGTTTCAATTGCAATTTTATGATTTTTGTTATATATGGTTTTGGAATTTGTTTATATTTAGTTATAAAGTATTTTAAAAAATTGTTTTATATAAATTGTTTCATATAATTGTTTCTATATCTCTTATACTAGTGGAGTGAGTAGAAAAGTCATCGGGGAAAACATATTGAGTTTTATACTCACCCCGTCTTTGGAACATTGGTGATTTTTAAGTTGATATCATTTAGGATTGAGGAAAATTTAACATTTCACACGTTTTTAGCACCACTTTGTGATGCTCGAGCTATTTAGTGATCTTGGAGCATAGGGAATATGAAGCATTGAGTCTTGTGGTATCCTTGGTGTCTTGATTTGGATTTAATTTTTTAAATTGATAGTTATAGGGTCTTCTATTGTTTCACACATTAATTTGGTTTTGATATATATAAAGTTGTTTAGTTGACTTTATGTTATTCAGGAATCGTTTTGTGAGATGTTTGGTGAATAGTTTTTTCTTAAAGGGAAAAACTCCCCCACAAGTATTTGAAGCCCATTGGTATTTTTTTCATGAAATTTATGATTTTGGAATGTCTCTTATGGACTAGAACTGATTTGTTTTATTCTCAATAAAATGATAATTAGTGATTAATTAATACTTTTTTGGTTCTTTAACAATATAATTATGGCTTACCATGGGGCCTTCAAAAGATATATTCGTCATGAATAATGGATTTTGGGATTTCTTGTGGATAATAAGAGCATTTATAATGATTTTTATGAACTTAAGAGTGCCATATATTTTCTATTTTACTTCATTATCTTATATTTCAAAGGCTTGGGGATCTTGAGGGATTGCAGAAGTGCTCTCCAAGACACACTCTCTCCCTACTGGTGATGCGTTGTTTGACCAACAAAGGGTCCTATGGTGATTCATGATCATTTCATGGATAGACCCTTCATATTACCTTATGGATCTAAATGGATAGCATGATACATCATTGATAATCCCGAATCCCATAACATGGAAAGGGTGACATGTTACCAGGATCTTGCAAGATGAGGAGAACTTATTTCTAGGGTTTTTGGTGTCTTGAGAACCACCATAGAATGCCACATGATATTTATGACCATAAGAGTCCCTATATTTATTTCACTCATTATATAATTTTTTTCTTTTACAAGGGTGCGAGGTCTCGTGAGTTTGGTTGAGTGTTGTCGAGTAAACTAATTCCCCCTATTGGTGATGCCCTGTGTGAGAAAAAAAGATCTTATAGTGACGTGTGATCATTATCATGGACAAACCCATTTCCTTATTTTTAGAGCCATAGGGGTAGCATGGAACTATCTAGAAATTTGAAAATTATTTTTGTATGCGGTTTACATGATAATATGTACTTGTTCTTATATTTGTACATGTTACTGGATCATCCATGATGCCTCACAAGCTTCATGGAGGCTTTGAGTGAGTTTTATGACCAAAATAGGCTCTTAAATCGTGGATATTTTATCCCCATTTTTCACGCCCTTTTGGATGCCTTGTTTGTATCATATTGCCTTACAATTTTCATGACTTGGGGGGTGCATGTCTCATAGCGATCACATGATCATAAATTCTCTAGGTTACATTCACCATAGTAGAATGACCTGTTAAAGGGGCTTTATGGGATCTACCACAGGTCAATCTTTTTCTTTTCTCCTTTTTATGACCTTCCAAGGCCTCATGACCGCGTGTCTCTAAGAGGATCACATGATCCATGTGATCTGGTATACTATATTCCGACATATCATTGCATAAAAAAGAATACCCATATTTTGGTATTTATTACGCAGTGGACTTATCACTTCTCATTTTGTAGGAAACGAAAATTGTCTGCCCTCCTGAACAACGTCTATGGGGACAAGAGACCACTTATAAAGACTATAAATGCCTTCCTAATGTGTCTGTTCTATCTCTAATCAATATCTTGGGTGATGCCTAGCCTTCCAAGTGTAATTTTTAGTTCCATGGAATATCATATAAATTGGGGTGTCGATATTGTTTCATTCACCAAAAAACTCACATCATAGAGCTGTTTCACCCTGTATCCATTAATTAACCCTTCTGTAGGACCCTTCAACAAGAACTAATTGAGAGATCTATTTGTGAGACCTTCCCATGAGAACTAATCGAAAGATATTTTTTACTAGGTTCTTGATCGAATCAACCACAATCATAATTTTGTATATATCATGAAAATCCTCTATTGGGATGCACAATTACATTGGAAGATTTTGTAGAATCTCCATGATCATTTGAATGATATTTTTTGACTATTTTATTACACATGTGACTATATCAAGCTCACATGTTAACAAGTCTTCTGAGGTGTCACACATTTCTGAAATGTTCTGTGGATTAATGTGGTGTATGAGATCTTCATGATGCAGGAGATTTGTGAATCCTTTGTGAAATAAATGAATTCCATAATTCTTTATTCAATAATCATAATGATTCATGATTTTTGTTTCCATCAATTGAAAATATTTTATTTCAACATTCTAGACATATGAAACAAATTTGTGTTCATACAGATTTTGGCTCTCATCATTATACCAATAATTCATATAATCAAAGGGACATGATTCCTAAATTTTTTTATGCTATACCTCAATATTGAATGAATTCTTATAACATGGTTCTAAAATAGATTATTTAGATTGAGCTTAAAAATTTTCCTTTATCAAACTAGATTACTTTATACAGGTTATGATATTTTGATGAAATTGCAATTCCTTCTTTGGACTAAAATATTTTTTCTTGTTGGGTGTCAACATCTATTGAATGTATTCAGAAGTCTCATGTTGAGGATGGTCGATTAGTCACAACATGATCCAAGGAGTTATCTTATAAATTGGAAAAATCTTCATATTTTCTTGACAACTCTATTATTATTTAATGTCAAATAGCTTAGAGCAATTAAATTATATTAGTCTATGATTTGAAATAATCAAATTGGATATAAAACTCGAAATGAGATCTCCATCTAGGCTGAAACATTTCGGATGAATTCTTATGGGAATTCTGGGTCAGATGATTCTAAATATATTTCAATGACTTGTTATATTTTTTTCCATATTTATGATGTAGTATGGGTTTCCCAATTTATTTTTCATCACTATTTTGAACTTCATCGAGGACTGGTTAGGTGTTAGGGACTTGGGACCAACTCATTTCATATGACCCTTGTATAGGTGGGAAACTACCTATGGGGTATCTACCAATTGGGTGGGATATCCCATTCAAGAGATATGTACAATGAGTACGTTATAATCATTGACATACAATATAACATAATGAAAAATCCAATCTTGTAATGGTACTAGCTCGTCACTATGATGGAAAAGAGGATAAAGGAGTTGTTACTGTCCTAGAACCAACTCATTTCATATGTCCCATGGATATTTTGGAATATTCTTATGGTTTATCTACAAATAGCTAGCATACAACCTATGATAGAGATGTGTGAAGAGTAACATCTTTCTGAAAATGACTGATATTACACATTGGAAACTCCCCTCATAGAGAGGGAGATGCTTATCATTTTGAATGAATAATTTAGAATGCAGATGATTATGTTCTCTACTTTCACTTTCAAATATTAGATTAATATTTTCCTCTTTCTTATTGGAGCTAGGTATACATCTATGAACCACTATTGATTCCATTCTTGATAGGTTGGTGATAGTTTGGGTTCATATTGTGCCATTTTATAAGCCATGGATCATACATCATTGGGATATCATGTGATGATATATATATTTTTAAGCCTCAGGATAGAATTATTTATGATAATATTCATTAACAGGTTACTTTTCCCACACGAAAATGCATTTATAGAAATATGGGTCAGTACACTATTAATGCATGCACAACACGAAATGGGATGATGCATTAATCAAGAAGTTCCATTCGCTACATGCCTTTAAAAAAACTTGGGCCACATTCAACAAGTTAGTTACCCATATATGATTAGTGGTCCTCTATAATTTCTATTTTGATGGAGAGGGGAGAATTTTATTGGCTATGAATAATATAACACCACCATGATCTGTGGTGCCGTATCCCTCCAAAGGTTGTTGAACATATCCATGGTTGGGGCCAGGTAACAAGGATCTAAATAGGTTAACAGTATATTGATTCAATTTAATAGCTTTTATTTCATCCATTATCATATTCTAACTAGACAAATCATTGAAAATGGAAGCTAATCTCTTAAGTTATGGTTATTCAAGATCTCCTTTTGTGATGGGGTTCTTACAACCAAGATGGAAGAGCTGATAAAATGTGATTCATATACACCATATTTTTTTTCAATTTTATTTTTCTTCACCCAATTGTTCTCCCCTCTTACATTGGTTGGCATGTGATCAGAGAGAAACCCATGAATCATCTACTAGTTTCTAATGTTTTTGTTGTGAAAAGTCACCTATATTGAAATCATTCTTCAACATATTGATTCTATAACCATTAATACTTTGTATTTTACATAGTAATGGGTAGAATTCCACTATGGTGGTGCACTAATAATTATTTTTCTTCATGTGGAAAAACAATTTTCTTCATAGACCTATCTATCAATCAAAATGATGGAGGTGATTGAGTACTTAGGTGGGACATTGCGGAACGTCCCCCATTATGGAGTTGAGAATCCCTATAGTTGGAAAAGATATTATGAGTAAATTATCCCTATTAAATTTGAAAGGTGTGATGGCTATATTTAGTTAATAATATACAAGAATCACTCTCTTTATTTCTTTGATTTTTTAGAATCTCAAACATGACAAATGATGATTTAGAAGTAGATTCATTACTAGACATGTAAACTTTATTTGGAAGTATTTCATGGATAATATGAATTCCAAAATCCATTATTTTATGACCTGGGGGATATATTTTTCCACCAATCAATGTAAACAATTATGAGACAAATTATATTGACCCAAAAATATTTATCCACAAATGATGGTGGCTTAAAGAATATCTAAGATGAGGCTCCCCTTTCAAAATAGATGAATGAGGCCATGGGAGAATTGAAAAAATTTACCAAGTTTTATCTAATTTTCAAGACAATATGCTTTCCTAGAAAATTTATATATAGAGATATGCGGTGATCATAGAATGACAAAAGTACGACTAATCATTTTCATCATCTTCCTTGTGAAATGATCAAAAAAGAATCGAGGAGAGGATTACTTTAGTCAAGACCCTCGATGTTGGGGAATAAGTATAAGTGACAGGGCGAGCATCACATTAGCGCTAAATTTATTATTATCAACATAAACCTTTCAACATTTTGATCTCACCATTTTAAATATTATTATTGTATGATCATTAAAATGGATTCTATTCTCGATGAGATTCTTGGAGAGACTCTGAAATCAGGAGATTAATTCTACTTCACACTATTAATGAATGTATTTTCTGAACCATTTAGGTTCACATATAGTTTTTATTTCACTGATGATGTGCATAAATTTTCATTGGTATGATGTTATATGAATCACCAGTGATACCCATCATTTTCATACTATCAAGTAAAAATTAATGTCTCTCTCTGAATATTTGAATCAAAAATGATAATTTTCAAGAACTTATCTTCAGTTTCCACTAGTAAATGTGTTCCTCGTGGGTGTATATGTTCCAATTATATTGAGATTACCTAATTATCTAGGGGAAAATTTGGTATAATACATGACCTGGAGCGAATGTTCTCCATCTTTCACTAAAGATAATAGGATTTGTGTGAATAGTTTTATTTTTTCCATAAACATATAAGTGGTCATTAAGATTTCATATTTTTCATACTAAATATGAACAATTAAATATTTTAGGTTATTTTATCATGGAACTTCTAGTGCTATAGTTTAGGGTATTTTAGATCGGAACTTCTATCACTGTATTTTATGGTATTTTAGCTTAGACTATCTATCAATATAGTTTAGTTTCTTTTGTCTCTATCTTTATATCATTGTAGTATAGCTAATTTTAGATAATATCATATCTTGTTCTAGTTTAGGTTCATTCAACTCAATCATATTATCACTTTATTTTATTTTATTTTATCTTGGACATTTTATCACTATAGTTTTCTGCATTTAAGCATTTGCCTCATGATGCCATGTATATAATGAATTATTACCTAGTCTTAATCGATGATCATTGAATACAGTGATGACTATCATTTAATTAATCAATACATACTTAGATGCTATGTTCTTTTTTTGTGTTTTTGAGGGTCATGAAGATTTCACGTCCTTGAATGCATGAAGGAGATTCCTCGGGTTGGTTTGTCCAAGCCCTTATACATTGGTATAATTTTTTAAAAGAGGTTCTCCACTTTTTCCAGGGGTCATGGAAGATTTATGGTGGGTAATATTGGTGGAGGGATAAATACTTTGGTAGCTGGGGACACTTTTATTGATGTAATATGTTTGATATAAGTCATAACAAAAATATTTGAGTTAGTGATTATGAAATGGGGTAGACATGTGAGGGATGACCAATAACACCTAGAGGTGACATGATCCACAATAATGTTGTTAGGTATTGTAAGGATTGGAGTTCCATACATACAAGGAATATATGGATTCAGTTGGTAGGTCAATGTGTTTGTGTACTGATATCTTGCTCAAGAGAAGATGATCCCCACTCAATTTTCAGGGCCATGATAGATTCGTGAAGACTAAAACATCCAGATGATGATGATGGGTTTATTAGAAATTGATCTAATTAGGGTTCATACATTCAAGATAAGTATAAAAATTAATTGTGAAGTTTAATACCTATGAACTATGGTTCCAAATCATGATATGTGGCCCATTGGGATTTTAGTGTCACATTATTACATTGATATAGGGCACAAAACATGGTGACATAATATTGATGATATTGAATCTTATTCGACAGTTATGCATGAGGATTGTAAATCATAGTACAATGTTCTCATGTTAGGATGATGATATGAGAAAAGCATTCAAAGAACGGGCAGGAGGAAATAATCATTTGAATTCTTCTGTATGGATATCAAGGATAACATGATTTAGAACACCCGTTTTCAGTGTTACTGATCTAGATGATGACCATAGGCGCATATGTAGGATCCATATACAAACATCTATATTCAAAATAACGGTCCCTTAAATCTGGACATCATTTTCCATGTTCCATAATGGGTTTATATTTATTTGAGGTTCTCAAATCATGATTTTCAATTTTGGGAATGTATAATATCCAATAAGGGTTTAAGAACCCTATATTTTTTGTCACCACCTAGAGAAAATATTATCATAGAGACGATATGTTAAAAATCATTAATATTACCTTTTTCTAAACCAACGATTCCAGTGTGAATATCTATACCTTTACAGGGGATAAAAATTTATGCATATGATATTTATTCTTAATTTATTTGTGCCCAATTTTTTTCATAAACTATAGGGATGATTTTTTTTCAAGTGATGCTTTGATTTTATCTCAGGTAAACCATTTATAGTTTTAACTTATTCGGTTTTTGTATCTCTTTTTTATAGTAGTTAACGTATTTCTATTTGCAACATTATAGGCTAGATTGTAGTGTCCTATATCTTTGACCTTATTGGAGTAAATTTATGTTTGTGATGATTAAAGACATAATATGGGGGATGTTACACAAAATCACAATTAGGAAACCCATTTTCAAGATCACTCAGATGTCCTTATGATTGATAGAAAAAAATATTTTAAATCATTGTTTGAGTTTACTAGTTATTATGTAATGATTTGGGACAATCATATTAAGGATGGATCAGAACACCCCCAGGTGTTGTGTTCTACCTTGGTGACAACAGGTTCACAAGGATTAGAAATCCCTCCATATAGGGATAATATTTCTCAGGTTTGTAGGTATTGTCCCTAATGTATAAATATAATGTTCAAGAAAAAAGATCCCTTTTCCATTCCAAGGGCCATAATGTATTTTAGGCAATCTCAGGTTCTCGAGACCTGAAGTATGATTTATGAATTAAAAGATTAATGGATTGTGGAAGATCCCCATACTCTATGTGTATGGAGAATTTCTCTGATATCCATTGATTAGGGATGATATTGGATGAGTGTATACATAGTTTAAAATCATGTAGAAGTGATTCACTTTCTTCAATGAAAATTATTGTCATTTGATAAAAACATATTCTTTTTAGTTTAACAATATGTGGTAATGATGTATTTTTTTTGTATGATTAATTTCTTGTAACCATGATGTTTTCCTTGAATTTTAATCATCATGAGGTAAGTATGTGGGAACTGAAAAGTACAATTTGGAAAGATATATTACATGTACCAGAAATCCACATGTTGATTTGACTATTACAATAGAAGAATGGTCTTGTATGGTAAATATACTATGAAGTTGGGGTGAATTATTTTTATTGGTTGTTGTAGATGGGCCTGAAATTTGTGATCCAGGTGTCACTAGGAATATTCTGATGATAGGAATCAAGCTACATGTTGTTCTTGAATGATAAAATCTATAAGAAGGTCTGACCTATACGCAGAGGCCATCATTTATTCCATTTATTATGGTACATGATACTAGGATTGGAGATCCGAGTGCCACTATGTATCATGTGATGAGAAGAATAAAGCCACATGTAGTTTTGGAGGAACTGTGGAGTTAAACATTATGCGATAAGGATATATGAATCTTGACATAGAAGGTTATATATTATTTAGATATAAGGCTGAAAATATATGAATCACTATTTATCCTACAATAAAAGGAATAATTTTATACATTGTTCTTTAATTAAGATCATCTTATGAAATTCTATTTTATACAAATAGAGTGTGGAATTTTTTATGTTTTTATTGACTAAAACTAGGGATGTAGATTCTAGAGACACTATGTATCATGTGATTCCAATATCCAAATCACATGTAGTCCGTGAATAGTGGTGTTGTCATAGACTAACAACAACAATACTGGTTCTCTATGTAGGTGTCCACAAGAATATGTTGTTTTATGTCATGAAAAGGAAATCAACTATGTATTTTAACATCATGTAGTGAGGACTCATTATATTCCTTTTATTGTATTTTATTTATGAACATTATAACCCTACCATGAGATGATATTCATTGTTCATGTAGAGAAAACCTTACTGAAATCCCTACTTTCATGTGATATATTTTTACTGTGAGAAACAAGGAATGAAAAGATACCTCTTACCATGTGGTGGTCAAAGGTGAGTAAAGTGGAAATTTTTATCATGTGGTGGTTTGATCAATATATTGAATCATAATGTGCTAGTATATCTCATTAAAATGAGAATCATGTTTTTCATAGTTCTAGAAACCTATATAGTTTATTGTCATGTGGCATGGAAATAAATTGTGTAGTTTAATATCTTGCATCGAGGATATGGTTTACTCGATGTGAAAGAGATGTTGCATTATGGGTAGGAAACAATTTGATGTTTGGGAGTCACTACATATCCTATTTTGGAATTAATAAATTAATACATTGTTCACAGAATGATCGACTCCTTATGTGGATTTGACTATCACACAAGGAAATGTGTTTTTTATCCCTCTCTCACATTGATCTAGTTCATGTGTGGTGAGTGACTAGTGAGACAATTCTTTCTATGCTGTTTAATTTCATATGGTGAGGACATCTTCAATAAGTTTGACATCATTATATGAGGACCAGTTCTATATAGTCGAAATAAATTTGGTTAATATGTGAGATTCTATGTAATTTAATGTCTTGCAGCTTTGTCTTGGGTTTCTAAATAGAGATGAATATGAAATATTTGGAGATTTGTTTAGTTTAAATTCATGTAGTAAGGATGTGCTTCATATAGTTTAGCATTATGTGGTTAGAACTTTCTTGAACAGTTTGACATCATATGACTAGTATACCATTGTATTGTTTAATATCCTAAATCCAAGAAATATATGTATTATTTAAAGTCTACTTGTCATGAAATGAGACACTATGTATTTTAAATACTTTTCACTGGGACATGATGCTCGATGACAGTTTTGTGATGTATTTCATGATAAATTTCACATTTGTGGGGGTGTGACAAGCTCCCCATACAATTTTTCCATTTAGTTGGATCCATTGTGGTAGAACGTTTTTACGATATAAGCCACTTTAAATTTGGGTACTAGATTTATAGGATTCTTCTTTGGTATCATTGGAGATCTAAGAGCCAACATCATCTCCCTTAGAGGAATGAATTGATAAAGGCCAATTTATTGAAGGCCTATGTGGTCTAATTATAATGGACTATGATTTTATGAAATGTATGAAACCTATAATCATTGATCATTTCCATATCATCCAACCGCATTTTGATTACTCATTATTCGAGAGTTTTCCAAATATGTATATAAGAAATGAGGGGAATAGGATTTTTTTGGGAAATACTACCTCAAAAACATGCAGAAATGAGTACAATGTTTCTTTTGTAGAAGTACATGTTGTGGTAATATGAAGCCATAAAACCTAGATGACTTTATTGAACTAGGAATACTTTTCTTTCTTAACTATATTGTAAAATGTGTTAGAAAAGGTCTTATTGAAGCTAATTATTTTTCTATTTCCCACTACATGATATGAATATGACTCTTCAGACTCGATGTTGAACACATGGTGGAATTTATTCACTTCCGAAGAACAGATGTTGGTTCTGTTGTTTATAAATATTATTTGAGTGAACCTGAACCTAGTGATGATATGTGAATTTATGATGTTTAGGATATTATTTGTCCCGAATTCCTCGAGGTTTATTCCCTTAGCCTATTTAGATAATAGTTTGGTTCCATAATGGTTGTTCTTGAACTACTTATCTATGGATAGGGGATAAGGATGCAGAATATCAATTCTCTAAAGAGATAATCAACAAGAATATTTAGAAGTTTGTATAAATTTTAGTGGTGTATGGATGATATTTGCATGGATCTAAAATGAATGATATTTGCAGTTTAATTCCACACAGTCATATATCATGACTTTCTAGTAATTACCATGTCTCTTGATTTTGATGGAGAGCCTGGTCCTAGACAGAAGAGAACGACATTATCAAACATGGAATTATTCAGTGGGGTAATGAATCAATCTGTTTCTATACATATAAGGTTGATTCTATTAATTAATCACTTGTAGATGACTTTTTCCTCATTTCGGTCATCTAGTAGGGTATAGATCACTACATTACTTCAAATATGTTTTTTTCTATCTCAGGCTATCAAGAGAGTCCCATTTTAGAGATTTCATGTTATAAGTTGCATCAATCTAAGGGCGGATATTAGTTCATCAAACTCAATATATGTGTTAACATTATTGATATATTCTATATCACAAAAATAAATTGAAGGGACTACTCTTTGGTCCATGATATAGATTATTGTTTCCTCTTGAATAGTGTTGTTCGGTACTATGGATGCATTATACAATGCATTATCATGATAATTCTTTGAGCATGGAACACGAAAAAATACATGATAAATTGTGGATTCTATTATTAGACCATTGACATAGTCAGTGAGATGGGCCAATTATTCTTTTTTAATGGCCTATTCACCATTGATCCACTTTATCACTAGATCATATTCTCATTTAATATTCAGGTAGTATATTTGAAGCTATAAGTCCCATTTTAAGCATGATATGAGGACTTGATATTATACATCATTATTTTTTATCATTTGGATATCAAGAAGGAGTATGAATAAATTATATTTTTTGGAGAAACAAATACAATTCATAATCTATCCTAATTGAGATTCATATTTTCCATCCATTTTTTGATAGGAATACGAGACATGTATCAATAAAAATATCCCATGTCCAGGGAGTGTCATGTGAAAAAAATCATCATCAAGGAGGTATGTGTCTACTATTATACTATCATTGGAGGGATGATTCATGAGAAAATCAACCATGGATTTCATTTTCAATGCCTTCTATGACTTGAAATGGATGTCATATTGTTACAAAATGACCACCCTTAATGCTAGACAACTAGTTAGTATGAGGAATCCAAGGTTGTACTTATGTGGATCAATACGAGAGACCTGATGAACTTTGTTGTTTTTCATGTAATGCATCATCTTTTTCACTACAAAAATTTGTGTGATGAAGTTCTCCTCAATATCTTATTATTAAGTCTTAGTACCTATCATTTTCAAATGAGTTAATAGAGACTATTATAATATCACCCATCATTTATCCATGGGAGTAGAGAACATAGTGAGAGTTCAATTGTGGCCACATATTTATGGCATGGATTTACCTCCATTGGTGGCATCATGATAGGTAGGTGATGTTGATACTGACTCAGACTTTTTTAAGGCTTCATAGTAGAACCCATGTCATTGGTAGATGATACCATACTTTATTATCCAAGTTAAAGGGGGATATTTTCTAGCCAATTTTTCTATGAATCACTAAATATATGCAATGTTCTTTTACATTATCCTCAGTTATAAGAAATTTCTAGGGGTGAAATTTCTAAAATTGAACTTTTCTTCTCTGGTTCGAACATGATGTTACAGTGGCATTAAAAAACCCATTGAACTTCTCTAAGGATTCCCTAAAAGTGAATTTCACTATATTAATGATTAGACAATGTGGTCACAACTTGTAAATGAGTGTTTGAAGATATGTGAAGTGATGACATAATTAATATGATTGGAAAAAAAGGTTATCAACATAGCATCTGAAAATTCTTGTTAATAATGGCTTAAAGATATGATTCATGTCCCATTTCTAAGTTGTGTCAATGTTCATTATGACAAAGTGCGTGAACTGATAGAAAAATATCCCTTGGGGGCTTTGAAGGTAATGGATTCGCCATCTTCAAGGGACATATTTATAAGATTGTATTCTGAATACCCTTCCATGATGAAAAAAATCCTATCATCGAATAGTTGAATCAATAAATAGTTTTGTAATTGGTAATGGGAAGTCTCCATTTAGGTAGTGTCGATTAAGGTATTTGATATTGATGTTGACCTTAATATTCCCATTCTTTTTCATGGTGGGGATAATATTTAAAATCCATCATGAATATTTTTTATCATAGATAATATTTCTTGTTATTAATTTTCCAACATTGGCATATACATTGGAGGTATGGGAGGGTTTCATCATCTTGGATACTATCTTGAGTCAACAATGGTCATTGGGTAAGAGAAGATGGTGTGTTTCCACATCTAGATTTATCTTATTAATTTTTGAATATTTCGAAGAGAAAAAATATAAATGTTTATGTAGAAATAATATATGTATATTCTTCTTTGAGGGTAAGGTAATCACTAATCAGTGTAAGACATGAGTCTTTTTCTCTTCCTAGATTTATGAGCCTGATCTCATAGATGGTGGTAGAGACACCTTCCTGAAATATAGGAGGGGTATTGCTAAAGTTAACCTCATCTTCTTCCATCATTGAGTATGAGGATGCATCCTAAGATATAGTTAAAATATGCAGGCATATCTATACTTTCAATGTGAGAGAGGACATGATAAGAGAAAATATCTTCCCATAATTCCAAATTTATTCCAATTAATTGAAGAGAAGATTGTATTTTTTGTTGTCACAAGATATATAATGGTCTTGGAAATCTGGGACTATGTCTATTACCTCAACTAGATTGATGGGTATTGCATAGTCATTTTTGATCATTCTACCGGGATTTCCAAGAGTCTCCTCTAATCCATTGAAGGTTGTATCGTATATATCATCATCCACCATTGGCTATTTTCCTCCCCTTTTATGGAAAACATCTTCAACATATTTGGTTATCACATTAATTTAAGGGGAAACTATCACTATGTAGTATTATGACATTTTCATTTGTGGGGTTTTTCATACATTGATGGAATGCTGATGATAATGCCATGTGTAAATGGAGAGGGTTCCTTTTAAGGAGGAAATTTTATGTGGTGTCTTGTTCGATAAATATAAAATCAGTGTCCGATTTGAGATTCCCAAACATAGATTTCAGTTTGATATTCCCTAGAGTTATATTATCATTCTTGGAAAACCCTTACATGGTTAACTTTATTAGAGATAAATATTCTTAATAATATCCCAAACATATTAGGGTTTTAATTGGGGTGATATTGATAATGGAGAAATTTTTAATTAGATCAATTTTGATGTTCATATTGTTGAGACTTCTCAAAACATATAGGTGTATTATGTTTCCCTCGAACTTTTCGTTAGCAATTCTATAGAGGATAGGCCGAAATGTAATTATAATAACATATTATAAATTCTATAGAACTCGATTTTAGGAACTCCTATCTTATGTTCTACTGTGATTTAGTGGGCATTAATTAGTTACTCCCTATGTTTTTTTAATTATTGATTATATCAAGTATTGAGGGGATGGATGGAATTATCTAATGCTATTTCAGAATGTTATGTTTTTGTACTAGAGGTTGGAAATTCCAATGATGGGGTTCCACATTGACAAGTAGCCCAAGTGACGATTCAGTTGAGGTAGATAGTATTGGTTCTTTTTTAGTGGTTTAGAGAGCATCTTGATCCAATGGAATGGGTCATTCCGACCATCCTTGTTTCTTGGGGTGACTATGTAATCGAACCCCTACTAGGCGATCATGAATAACAACTAGTTTCTGATGACCCCAAGAGGGTTTTGAGACACCTCCAAGTATTTTCTGGGCTTGAAGGAGTGCTTTCCCATGCGTATCATCAAAATACACATTCTCTTTGGTGACATGAAAACTATATTTGGTCCAATAATTCCATTAATATCACATGAATCCATTTTCCAGATGCATGTAACCTCATGTCCCCTAATTTGGTATAGGGATGTCAAACCTAGAGTCATATTCATCATTTGAGAATGAATATTCAAATTATATTGTTTTGATAAAAATAATGATGAGATCTTCGTTTGAAAAGGGTTCTACTTGGTAGGTTGGTTCCCTTATTTTAGATGTTGTATGTAAAAAAATACATGAGTTAGAGCTTGTGTTTGAGTACAATATGATTCCTCATCTTTTTTCACATCTAGTATCATATGTCCTCATCCATGTTTATGAGACATATCTGATGTCACCTTCTTTTTTGGTGGAGTTATTGTGTGGTTTTTCATATATTCTCTACTGGTAGCATGCACTCAGTAAACTATTTTTTTATCCTCTATACATACATGGCTAGAACATTCTACCAATTACCCTCTTCATATTACTAAGAAATGGTTATGTAGGCCCCTATATATGATGATTTATCTAGAACCCCTTATCTTGTATCGACCATGCCTTGAAGGGTGTCTTTAAAGGTGGTGCAATCCTAGATATGATGACATAACCTTATATGGAATGTGTAGTTGTCAGTATGGTCAATGAAGTTGAATACATTTTGATTCTTGGGTTTTTGTAGCATGAGAAGTTTGTTTCCTATTTATGAAAAAATAGGGGAATTTATCATTTTTGAAGGATTATTTTTTATTGAGTCATTTCTCTAATCATTTGAAAGAATTATTCCTCTATTCTTTTTGAAAAGAGTGATCTTGTGGTTATTTATACATGATAGGATCTGTTGGGTGGTTCATGGCCTTTTAATGTTCTTGAATGAGAACTTATACTTTTTTGAGCATAACAATGACAACTTATTACGTATCTGTCATTTTAGTTTGTGCTAATGTCACGACTCTATATTTATCAGGGTTCTTCTAAATCGAATCCTTTAAAAATTTACCCATTTATTTGACCTCACAAAACCCACCTAGATACATCATTATGATCAATGGTGTCTGTAAATCATCTGGGATATTTTAATTATAGAGTTGTAGTAATTTTTCCAAAAGTAGAGGGATATTGAGTGAATAAGTTAAAAACTTCAATATGGATATAAAATGTGACATACTCTCATTTTTATGTTTCATGAAGTTCATTAGGTAAAAAATAATAATTTTACTCATTATTGAGATTAAATGTCAATGGAATTGACAATGAATGTATTCTAATCTACTAACATATCCTTATAGAAGCCTATTATACCATACAGTGGATGGACCTACCAGATACTACAAAAAAATATCATCTTGTTTACCTCATACTATTCTAGTGGGCCTATCATCACCCAAAATAGGGGTACCAAGTGTGTTATAAGTTGAATAGGGTCTCAAGTTCCATTAATGGTGGGGAAGGTTGGATTTCAAGAATTGGGTGGTGGTAAGGTAACATCCACCCATTAGGGATATTGTTTCTTCAATGGCTACAAACATACACATTGCCCCTCCATGTCATCTACTCAAGGATACGAGGATTCTAGGAATCAAAGATGTTTTGTTGGTACTTTTATTTGAGCTACATATTATTTATAGGGAGTAAGAAAGTCCTATTGAGGTGGTCTCATTTTTATCTCTTGATTATTATGGACTCGTGCATAGACTGAGTGATTACCCTAGTGACGGAAAGGATTACATCATAATCAAGGGAATGTTATGATAAATTTTTCCTTCTTCATTTATGTAGATGGAATTCTTATATCAAGAGCTATTGGCACTCATATATCACTTTTGCAGGAAAATAATCTTAGGGAGGAAGAATTATCATCTATTTCTAAAGATAATACCAAATGGAAATATTTCCTCTGAGTATATCCTTGTTGATTTGTATGATACTGTGTATCAAATTTTTTATTTTGAAAAATGTTCACCCATTTAAGAAACCTTAATTAATTTGGGATATTGTGGGTATATATTCACATATTTCCCCTTATATTTGTCAGTGTCCAACTGGAGAGGAGAAAACATGATATTTAGAGGTCCCATATTTTGGAACCTTTTTTGGTTTAGGGTGTTTACAACCTCAATTGGTCCATTAAATTAACCATCCTCTCATGTTATGCCTTCCATGTTACACCCCTCAAAATTTTCAAATTTATTAGCATATATATTAGGTTGGATGTGTGGAAATTCATAGAGGTATATCTTGAAAATGTGGTTGTCACATTACTTTCAACACAACAAGATTATTGATTATTCACTACATGTATTAGGTTTGATTCTCAAACACCATTCCATATTAGGCTAGATTAGATTCTAACCCTGATGAGGTATGACATCATTCACTGGATTCACCTCCTATATCGGCCTATGAGTAATATCCTTGAGGAAGATTCATATCATAAATTTTCAAATGACAGCTGAATAGCATAGGTTTTTCTCGATGCTGATAGAATATATGGGATGCCGAGAATTTATATTTACCTCTTATCCTAGAGATGATTTATTCTATATGTACTGATGATTATGATAAAATTTCTCCCATCAGTACATGCTAGGTTTTATTCATTGTCAATATTGAAACTGATTGATCCTAGTCTAAAGATTAATTCATTAGTGGAATATGGAAATTATTATCTTTTATATGATAAATTATGTGTTCTTTATCATAATAAAATATATTTCCATAATGATATGAGTATTG
Source organism: Viscum album (assembly GCA_963277665.1). Lineage (NCBI taxonomy): Eukaryota > Viridiplantae > Streptophyta > Magnoliopsida > Santalales > Viscaceae > Viscum > Viscum album. Next base: position 1,020,358,525 of record OY728119.1, on the reverse strand, counting down.
AGATACCATGGGTGTAGTGACTGGAATATGTTCTTGTACCTACATTTGTGAAAAAAATTTAATATTAAGGGGAGTTCATCATTTGTTATTATGATGAAATTTCATTTTGTAAAAGTGTGAACTGGTATATAATAATCCATATAATTCATATCAAATATATTATAGTAGATATCGGGAATTTTATTAGGGATACGGTCCCACATCTTTCATCTATGTACCACTGGAATATAATTATGATATTCATGCATGGGGATAGTGAGATGCACCTCCATCATGACTGATGCATAGATATACCCACATACTTATTTAGAGTGTTCATGAATATGAGTCTTCCCACAATATTTTCCTGAAATATATTGGTCGACATCATTTGTGGGAGTAAGGATATAATCCCAATCACTGTTATACTGATCCTTCCATGTTTGATGTGTCATCCTTATTACCCGTTAATGGGCATGTGAGGTTGGAGTGTGTTGGGTGGTACCATCATTTGGTGGATGATGGGTGAAAGTGGGATAGTGATGGAAACATTAGTTAGTAGGATCCCACCCCATTAACATGTGACCTAGAAGGGATTTGTAGTTAACCCATTTATCAAACATTACTAGATACTAATGGTAGTGATTGACACTCTTTTGGGGTGATCATTTGAGTTGGTTGTCTTTGGAATCATGTATAATGGATTTACTATAGCCTTCTTGGGATGATACAGACTCATCAATTTCCATTATTCATGATCCTTACTAGAATCCTAGATGGTGAGTATCCTACCATGTCAATGTTTTTCCCAAACAATTTCAGTGACCACCACACATTGATGATGTTTGGTGGGTGTAGTCAATTTGAGGTCTGTAGGGGATATAGTTGGAGATAGTTTTTAGGAATTTTTGACGGATGAATACATTAATTCGGATCAAGGAGTTGTTGATGTGATTAGTTTATTTAGTCATGAATAAGACAAGGATAAATGTTACTTATCAGTGTACCATTGTAGGCATGATATGTGCTAAATTAGAAACACATGGGTAGAACAATTTACCATTTCATTCATAATCATTCCATTCTACTTATGTGGAATTGTTAATGTTAGGATAAAATTATTTCACGAGAACCACATATAATGAGGATCTTCCTAAAGATCCATGTTAGGGTCAACCAATTAACCCTCTATTTGAGAGTTTCATTTCAGGTTCATCATTTTGGTATTTTTATGAAATGAGAAAATTGACCAATAGATAATAAACCAATCATTTTGGTTCTTGACTTATTTATGAAATATTCACTTTTTTTGTTTCCTTAAGAATATATAGGATGAATTAGACAAGTTTTCTAATTTTGGACGGTTCACTATTATACAAAATCATTCATTCTAGTAACTCCATTTTTTAAAATTTAATAGAAGATCCTAATGATCACCATGTATTTTACTAGGTACAAACCTAACTTCCAATGGATGAATATCAGTAAGGGTTTTAGACCAAATCAACCTTAGTAACTCACATTGGCTAAGGGGATGAGAGGTTGGGTTCATCACACACTTTTGGGGAATTTTTTCCAACTTAGATACTCTATTTTATATTTAATATAAGTAAAATAATGTCATCCTAATCCCCATTTGAGGAATATTACCTTAAACACAATCGTAGTTTAAGTCTCTTTATTTTCCAGGATATGGGTCTTTATTAGTGAATCAATCTATATGCATCTGAGGTTATTTATCCATTTCCCTTTCATGGGTTTCTATTTATATGTTGAAGTCATATAACCAGGAAACACTGAGTATATTATTTTCTAATGCTGCAACATATATTTTGATGATGGTATTGAGCCATTATGAGGTGTCATGTAATCTTTATTGTATAATAGGATTTAAAACCAAAATAGTCTATTAAAACGAGGAATTTTACCATCATTTGGAAATGAAATATATCGGGGAACTGAATATTTGATCTCCCACGTCATGGGGTCATCCTACGTGTCATGGTCATGGTAGGAATATGAGTTACCATATTTCATTCTTGTCCTTTGGACATTCACCAAGGTCGATACCCTTGAATATTGGGTTTTTACATCATTCCACTGATAAGATCATGCACATAGAATTTCCCTGGATGGTGTAGATTCATGTTTCCAATTATGTCCTCATTGAAAATCTCTAACACAATGTGAGATATGGACAATGTGGGAATCTAGGGTTAGCTTTAAATCAACCTCATCATATAGGGATGAAAGGTTTACATGTCGAGACAACCCACTGGATGATTAATATATTGCCATAGTCTTAGGAAAGAATCCTATATTTCATGGTTATATAGTGAAATATATTCATAATTATTTAATGATATCATAATACACTATTGTATAAAGAAGGATTATAGGACCATGGTAGGGACTAAGTCCAAATGGTCAGAATGTCATAGACACATAAGCACATATGCCAAGGTGGATACCCGTTTGAGTCTAGGTTCTGGCCTTCAGAATATATAATACATATTCTCGTTATGGACTGAATTTGATCCCTATTAATTAAATATGTTGGAATGAAACAATATGGATGCCCTTATATGCGAGAAATATCATATTATTATGTTGATCAGGGCTTACCCACTAATGTTTTAATTTCTTTATAAAGTCTTATGATGTGAATGATATTATCGTTGTAAATCCCTAATCCCAAGTAAACAGTTCTTTGCTTGAGAAATAAGGGATAGTAAATAATTAGTGTTAATGTTTATGGATGTAGGAATTAGGTACTGGGATATACATTTAGAGGTTTGATATAAATCTCAATCCTAAGGATGGCATCCTACATATCCTAGATATGTTAGGAACTAGATACCTCATGGTTTATTAAGATGGGTATTAAAAAATGAGGCTACCCTTTATAGTGTATGGACAAGGTTATTAAGTACATAAATTCCATGGTGACCAGGTCCATATGTAATCATGAATTTCATTGATTTTCTTCATAACATGTATTGATTTCCTGATTCTTAGGTATGATAATATCTTCTTAATATGTGTTAACACAATAACGTGGCTCAGTTGAATTGTCCAAGGGTTGTAACATATATTAAATGGAATATCTTGAGGTCATCTCTTAATAGAGGCTGACATGTCTGATGAAAATTTCAATACCTGGTAAATAAATTAGATAATTGATCATATGATGTTGAATAACATGGTTGGAGGGAATCTCATGATCTAGTTGAATTTTCCTGATGACATCATGAAAGATGGATAAAACACATGGAGGGTGTCACAAGATTCAATGTGACATGTATGGATAACATTTCATGTCATAGATTTCTTGTCTAGTTGTCATCTTAAATGATGATTGACATTTACGATGGACATCACAAGTGACATATGACACGCCTGGAAGCCATCATAAGATCGAGACGTCTTGATTGAAAGACATTGTTAGAGCCAGATCACATTTCCAAAAGATTTTATAATATATTGATGGATTTTCTAGATGACGCAGGAAAATCTAATTTTCATTTCTTGGTGTCATTCTAAGAAATATTTTATAAACACGGTTGTCGTAGTATAATTTGGAAAACATTTTTAGAGTCCATCACATGGTATGGATGTCAAGGATGAACAGTTTTGCATGACATGGGTTGAATGATCATAGGGCCCCATATTAAACTCTCTAACTTATCCATGGGATATTGAAATATCCAAATTGTATACCAATTGGGTAATATATGATCTAGTTGACATGTCCTAGTGTTTTCACTTGAACTAGTTGTTTCATGCAAAGACAATGACAATCACCATATATTTTATTTTAATAAGTCTCATTTTCTTTTTAATCCCTATTTGAGCATTATATTTTATATATCTTATATTTTTTTCATTGCTAATTTGTTTATATCACACATGACTAATCATTTTTCCAATATTTTTTTGAGTAAGCTACAATTTTTTTCCTTTTTATTATTTATGAGTGATGATGTGATGTGACTATATTTATCGCATGACTTGCTTAAATAGTTCCCAAAATTCAAATTTCTAGGAATCCTTTCGGTTCTCGAGATTATCTTATCAGATAAAACTATCCTGAGGTCTAATAGTTTCAATGCAGGGATCTAATGATAAATTTTTAGATGTGAGATGAGGGATTTATCATCCTTTAAACCCCAATTATTTTATTCTTTTTAATGAACTTATCATCGAAATAAAGGCTGATGTGGATTAGGGAAACTAATGTCATGTGTTTCATAAGATCATAAAAATATACATTATAGGGGAATCACATGATTTACATTGACCTCAAGACCATAAAATAAATTTCACATTTATTTGATCACATATTATTAATTTGTAATTTCTAAATCATGCAGACATTCCAAGGGACATCAATATTTTTATAACAATATGTAAGGGAATTTGTGAGATCAAGATGCCAGTTGAAAGGCTTTCACCTGATCTAATAAACCATTCATAGGTCATTTCTCATGACAAGGATGAATTAATCGGGGCCCTTCAAGAGATATGGATGTCATGCAAAAGGGATTTTTTAGTGTCTTGAAGAGAACAAAAGTTCATCAAAAAATGTTTATGACCACTAGAACCTCCCATATTTTTTGTTTTATTTTCTTTTTTTCAAATTGTTGTGTATCATGAGATATTTCTTGAGTGTTTTTAAATATAATCACTCTCCCCACCAGTCATATAAAACATGACCAACAAAGGTTCCTTTGGTGATGCACAATCATTTCATGGATACACACCTCTATTTTCCTTATAAAGATGAAGGGTGAGATAGAGTCCTCTTGGACATGCCTGAATCCCATCACGTGGTGAGGGTGACATACTAGCGGGATGTCCTGAGATGAGACAATCATGTGTCCATGAGTTGTAGTGTCTTTAGAACTGTTAGGGAATTTCGTGTTATAGTTACAACTTCAAAAGTATCCACAATTTTTCTATTTTTGTTTCATTGTTTATTTTACATGATAATGGGTTACATAGATTTTTATTCAGTTTTATCGAGTTAAATATTTATCTCTATTTGGAATGTCTTATGTGACCAAAAATGGTCTTATAGTGATGCATGGGAATTACCATTGACAAAAAATTCATTTTATTTTTTGATCCAAAGGGGGAGTTTGAGATTGCATAGACATGTCTTAATCAGTTCATGTGATGGGGGTGACATACCAATGGAATCTTATATGGATTTTAGAACATGTATAAGGGGCTTCTACATTGTCTCGTGGGATGCATGAGTTATTCAAATGAGTTTTATGAATGTAAAAGCCTCTGAATATTGGATATTTTTTCTCATATTTTCATGGGAGTTTTGAATGTCTTGTTAGGGATATGCCACCTAACAATTTTTATGAACTAGGGGTACTCATATGGAAGACACCATTTGAAAAATGATGGTCTTGGATTCCTTTTAATGATTATATGTACTTGTCAAAGCGGCCCCACAGGATCTAAAATAGTCTAAGAATTGCACATGTCTTTTTTAGGTGATCTCTCAATGTCTCGTGATCACCTATCTCTTAGAGGACAATGTGATCTGTGTGATCATGTTAACCATCTTCTTCATTTATATTAATGGAAAGTAGTACCATATTTAGGTATTTCTCCCCGTATGAATTATCCAATTCTTATTTTTTGGGAGTCAATAATTGTAAACATATTACTTGTGATGATTAGTGTTTTATTAAGAAAATTACATAGAATGTGGTTCTTGAGGATATTTAAATGTATATTATATCCTTTTAGTGGTATTTTTGGATTGTCATTTTGTTATAGTCATATATCACTATTGTGATTAATTTTTTTATTTTTTGTTATATTGGTTTTATGTGGGTCCTAGTGTTATTTTTGTTGAAATGTAGAGTTTTGGAGGTTTTTTTGGGTATTGCACATTTTAACCATACTATTAGTGGTAACCGTTCATTTCTAGTGCCATGTCTATTATCATAGAGACATATCCATTTTTTATAGTCTCCATATCGTTTTTCAAAAAGTCTAGAGCATGCATGGGGGTTATCCACATTTTTTTCAAGTTGGACGACCCAAACTATAAAATTATATTTAAAAAACCATGTTGTCAAACCATGAAACCTTCCTAAAATCACATATAGTTATGTCTGAACTTTTAAATCCTTTGAATTAAAAGTAATTTTACCCCTTTATCCCCCATATGTATTGACCAAATCTTGAAAACCCAAGGGAAATTCCAATATTCTTCACCCTATAATATTAGGCTCATTATTTATTTTTTTCATTTTATTTTAATGTAAATATACTCAATTTATCTTCTTTCAGTTTTATCGCATTTTTCTCTTGGTTTGGAATATACCTATGAACCATAGATCTCCATTATCCAGACATAGGGTTTGGTGTAGATGCAATGATGTGGTTTTTTGTGTCAAAGTACTATATGCATAGAATCTTTCTATGTTTTTTTACATTAAAGACAACATGATCCAAAATAATTCACCAATGTTTCCACTTTTCCTATGTGTTTCTTTCTATAAAATTACATCATTTTGGAATAAGAAGTGAAAAAAATAAATCTCAATCTATTTTTAGTTAATGTTGGAATATTTGTGTCATTCTCTTGATTATTTGAATCCATATACATATGTTAAGAGTTCTATATAATGGATTTCATGTAATAGTTTTGTTTTATAATTTTTTAAGTAAATTATTACCATATTCAATGAATTTGGGAATTTCCAATGAGTATTTTTAAATATTATAATTCATAGGTGTTATATTTTTATCTTTTTTGGGATTTAAAGTTTAAAATATTGTTTTAAATAGAAATTTGTTTTAAAATGTGGTATTGACCTAGATATTATATTTAAAGGGGTAATTTGATGTATTTTAAATGTGTATTTTAATGGGTGTTTTGTATGACCCTTTTTAATATTACATTAACATCTATTTAATGATTGTTTGATGGAAATAAAATAAAATTAGAGTTATTTAAGATTCCATAGGGGAGAAATAATTTTGTTAATTGTTTCATTAAAATGTAAATTGTTATTTATAAATGTTTAAGGGTCTTGGTATTCTAATCAAAGTTTCAATGTTAAAGGACTATATATAACCTTTATTTTACACGGTTGATTATGAATAACCTCATTGACATAAACATTATTAGTTCACACATTTTCTTGGTTATTTATATCTATGTGATGATTTTTATCCCCTTAATTGAAAATAGTATTTTATTCCATTGAAGTATGATAAAATAATAAGATATTGTTTTATATATAGTTGATGAAGTTGAGTTAATGTTATTGCTAGAACCGTATTTTTTATCTAAGCTTTCATGTTCACATTCCTACACATTATATTGCTTGGGAGAACCAATTAACTTAATCTGAGGTTTATTAGTTTTTTTCACTAATTATTTTATAGGTTTTTAGTGTCCCTTTAATCCTTATAAAAACTGAAAATTAGGAGAATTAAATATTTTTAATTACTTTAGTATGTGATAAATTTCTCTATTCTGGTTTGAAATATTAATTTGTCAATACATGATCTATAGAAAATTGTTAAACATTAATGTATCTTATATCAATGACCTAGGGTAGAGCCTATGAAAAACTTATTTTGTATATTTTAAGTATACACCAAATGTTTGATCATATGATGGATTTTTTCATTCAAATTGTATATATAATTGTGCCTCCAATATAATTTTTCCTTTTATTATTTTTAGTCATACTTATAGGGCATAAATTCATATTCTTAACCCATGTGAGTTTATCACCTCTTTTTAAAAAAATTATTTTCAAATATTCATGGGAAATTTTTGTAAGAAAGCTCTTGTGCTGTTTTTTTAAATAGTACATCAAAATTGGATTTCTATAAAGAAGGATTCAGCACGTGAAAATTTTTTGAACAAGTTTTTCCCTTTTTAAGGAAACTAATTTGAAAATTTTGAATGTTATTATTGACATGAAACCAGTTTTAACACCCTTATGATTGGAATATAATTTTTTAGTTATACTTTTTATCTTGAAATTTTGAATTTCCTTATAATATGATTTTATAGATTGAAAGGGAAGAGAACTACAAGGTTGTTTAGGTCTTCCATGTTTATTTTATTTTATATATTTTATATCCAACATCAGCATTTTTTTAGAATACATTGGTCTATTTAGTATGTGTGGATAAATGAAAGGTTTCATGTATTATTTATAAGGCTTGGATCAAGTCTGTAAAAAGGGCATTACCATAAAAAGTATCAATCCTTCGTTTTTAGTCATGAATATATTTTATTAAATTCTTGAGGATCATATTAGATTAGTTTTTTTGATAATTAGGCCATAAAACATACAAAAAGGACCCATATATTTTATATTGGATAGTTTTAATCAACATTAATATTTTAAATAATATAATTTTTTTAAAATAAAACACGATTTCTTCTTAAGAAATATAATCAGGAATTTCAACTTTACAAAATATTTTATCATACCAATCACGAAACCCAATGAGAAATATTCTTAAATAAGAGATAAGAACATAAACATCAATAAGGGTCATATAATGAAAAAATTAACTCTTATTCTATTAATATAAAAATAACAAATAAATTTGGGTTCTAAAAGCCAAATTTTGTTACCCCATAAATCGACTTCATTTCCAAAATATTTTGAGAAAATATATCATAATAAATCATTAATTATAAATTTAACACATAAATATTTCCTTGAAATCATGAAAATAAAACTATTTTTTGACCAATCCATAATTTTTATCCCATGAAGTAGCATATGTATTCGATTTTCTAAAAACAATTATCTACTTGGTTAATTTTCTGAATTCCTAATATTTCCCAAGAAACCAATTGAACAAATAGAAAAATAATATAGGTAACATGAGGTTATATTTAATATCATTATTACATATGTAATTATTGTCATTGTTATAAATAAAATGGCCTTCTTGGTTCATAAGTTATAACCATCACAGTTATACTTGGAGAAACCACCACAGTTACACTTGTAATAGCAATCACATTAATACTTGGATTAACCAAAAATGTAAAATTATAAACCTAATTACCACACCGTTCAAGGGTGGGATATCACAGACCCAACCATTATCTTTTATAATTGAACCACACAACAAAATAAATAATTCCCATGATCTATATAACAGTTATAGCACATAAAAATTTGAAATTTCCAAATGTTATTTCCATGCATAAAGAATTATTTAATGATTTTGAAAAATCCAATCCATTTTAAAAATCATTTTGAAAATAATTTGATCATATGAATAGATAGTTTTTCATAAAATAAAATACATAACCTTATAAAGGATGTTAAATAATTTATATGGTGTATGGAAAATCTACTATCTCTATATATGTTAAAATTTACCATTAATTTTAAGAATGTTCAAGAATGTGAACTATTTTTTTTTAAAATACATAAAAATATTCCATTTTAAAACCATTGATATAATTTGAAATGAGATATAATGTGTTTTTATGTTTCGTTTTCCTATATAAATGGATACATAAAATTATTTTATAAATATAGAGGTGGGAAAAGGTGTTTTAAATAAATTTTAAATAGATTTTTTATAAATAAATTACTTTTCTTATATTCTGAAATGCCTCTTTATTTACTTGGCTATATGTATAATAATATTATTTAAATTATTTAATTTTATGAGAACCTTTTTCACGTTTATTATTTGTTTATTTTATTTATTATCATATTATATATAATTAATTAATCAATTAATTAGACATTGAAAATTTCGATGTTATCTGTCTTGTATGTCCAAAATGATATTGGTATGTTGAATATGGGTAAAGTGGTAATTTTCTATTCATCTATATAATGATAATTATTAGAAAATTATAATTTTTATAAATAAATTAATGTTTTAAATTTAATCATGAAAGATGGTAATGAAATATTAACTATGTTACAGACATGGAGATATACGGTCATAAATATACATGTGTACCATTTACACTATTCAATGATAATTAAAGAAAGTAGTTTTCTATATTTTCGTCCTTCAAGAATGATAATAATATCAAAAATATAATATTATTTATTTAAATACACTAATATATATCATCCCTATTATACAGTTATAGAAAAAATAGTAATATCACTTTGTGGAGGATGTAGATCACATGTACTCACAAAAAATGTTATATTTTTTCAGTGTATCAAAATGTAATAAAATAGGTGATATATTCCCTTGTAAGAGTAATAAATATTTCATTAATATCATATATATATACATTATGTCCATTATTTTATATGTTATTGAGATGTGGTGATAGAAAATTAATTACATCCATCCTTGATGTGGTATTATTATATACACATGACTGCTGGATTTTATTCCCATTTGATGGTATTTAGAGATTAATATTTTAGCACCCTCGGTTTTATGATTATTTTTAATAAATAAAACATCATTGAATGATTTTGTTATTACCTTTACATTATCTATGTTGGTATGAATAAGATACTTTTTTAAATATTATGTATAATGGATTTATGTGAATAAATAATATATATATATATATTACATATTTTTTACTAATATATTTATATGTTTTGAGAATATAATTTTCTCAAAAAATGTTTTAATATTTTATTTAGAAAAATATTAAAACAATTTTTTTTAAATTTTAGAAAAAAAAATTAAATAATATAAAGACAATTTTGGAAATCATAATGTAAAAATTATCTAATTTTTAATATTTGGTATCTTTATGAAAATATTGATTGACAATGAATAGTGAATAAATCGTTTTCAATTGAAAAAATTTATTTCATTGAATGAAATTTTGAAGGTAATTTTTTACTTTAAAATAGTTTTGAATATAAAATTAATTTAATTATATATAAATTAATCTTGTTTATGTCATTTAAATAATTTCCCAATATATTTTTAATATATAAACATTTTACACATATGAACATCTTTTTCATTGGAAGATCGCTACCCATCACTTATGTGGCTTTCATTTAAAATTAAATATTCATATTATATGTAAAAAAATTAAAAATGGATTCCATATTTTTAATAATTATATAGATGTTAACAAATAATTTCTTTTTTATTTTCTACCACAATGAATAATAAAAACTGAAAATAATTATTTAGTATGGTTAAGCTAAAAATGGGCTTAATATGGGATAAAATAAAATAACACGAGGTAAAATTTACCAAAATAAGTTAAAAAACTCATATTATGGAAATATTTATACCTTGAAATTTCTATTTCTATATAATGTTTTATTTTGGGTCCTCGTTTCATGGGGAAAACATGGGTAGACCTTATTCGTTACAAAAATTACAAGTGTGTCACTCAGCTCACCTATAAAATTATATACCTTCTACCGTTCACATTAAATATATAAAAATAATTTTTTTCAGGAAATTCCTAACCAAATATCTTCCTCAATTCCCTAATATCATTCTAGATGAATTATTTTGGGGAGAAACCCACTCTAGGAATATTTTTTTTGCAAGCCTACGATGGTTACCAAAACAAGAGGTATCATTTTTCGACAAACAATTTTATTCTTTTTAGTCATAAACCACCATGAATTATTATGAAAAAATTATGAACTAATAAAAAATTGTATTCCACATATTTAGATAATATAATTCTATCTAAATGTTTTATAAGTATCATCACTTATATCAAATGGAAAAAAATCACCATTCCACTGTATACGGACTACAACCCCACAAAAAGATATTATTTTTTTCCATCACTAACTATCATGGATAGATACAATTATATAATAAATTTTTATATAATATATTCATGATATTATTATACAATTTTAATTATTATATCACAAAGAAATACCTCATTCCATTATGTGGGAATATGATAATGTCAGTCTTGTGTAGAACAGACTACCACCTCACATAGCAATGTGATTCATTGATGTTCTACATGTAAGTATAAAAGTATGAATTAAATTAATATATTTTATATATATGAAATGGTAATGATTATATTATGTAAATATTTTTTTCGTTCAATTTATTTATGAAATGGAAGCAATGTTGATTTGTCGGCATGACCTACCTCCTCTATGATCTGTGTAATTCATTTTCCATCACAAATATTTATAGAAAAATGTAAATATATATATTTATTATATATAAAATTTATAAAATTTTTAATTTTATTAGTATAATGATAAATTTAAGAGGGATGAAAAAAATGATAACATATATGAAAACAGTGTAGTTATTCCCCAAAATGAGAATTTAACGTGGGATTGTTAATAAACGGGAAATATAAGGTCATATGTAAACAATTTAAGGAATGATATATATATATATACATATGGTTTTTTATTATATTTGTTATAATATTATATTTATCATATAGTAGGTTTGAATTTTTATGTAGAAGTTTAAGACTTTTATTAATAGATTTTGTCACAATTTTCCTCTTGTGAGAAATATGTTATATTATGCACCTATATTAATTAATGAGGTGTACATACATACCCATTGACCTGTAATAGCATGAATTTCAATATTATATTGATATTAAATGATTCAATTTAGTTTATTCTTTCATGGGTTTTCAGATTCTATGTTATCAAAGTAGTAATGGTTTTATTTTACAATCTCACTGTTTACTAGGATTCCTCATGTATAAGCTTTTTATGTGAATTACTATGAAATATATCTATGTGAACTCATATATTTTAATCTCCACTGTATATTTTAATAGAATACTGGTTTTCTATTCACTTTAAATTATTTATTTATTTAATAATAAAAAATATTTTTATTAGTAAAAATATTCTTTAATTCTCTCTTCGGTCTAAAACACTTTTTATTCCAAAAACCATGTCATCAAAAAACGTTTTATGTAAAACTATTATTAACATTATAAAAATGAATTATTAAATAAAATTTTACACATGTTTTAGTTTTGAATAATTTATAAATATTAATATTTTTTCTATTTTTCTAAAAATGTCCATTTTCATTTTATTGAAAATGTGAATATAATATTTATTTTAACGTTTACAACATGAATGTAAATATCTCACTTCATGAAGAATATTTTAGTGGGGGATTAATTTAAAAAATTTCTTGTTATTTTGTAAATAATTTTTTCCCAAAATAATGAATAAAAAGTTTTAATATATTAATTACCATTATTTCTTTTAATATTTCATTAAAATGGAAACATCATCCATATGTATGTATGAACTATTGTCTCTATGAATGGTATATTTCATTTTCAATCTATTACATTTATATATTAAAATATATATAATAATATAATTAATATATATGATATTTATATCATATATAATGTTATATACATTAGGTAATCGTGGAAAAAAAAGATGACCTAAAAATTAACAAATCAAATCATTAAAAATAGTAGTTTTTCTCTGAATCATGACATTTACAAGGACATGTTAATTAATGAATAATAATAGGTTATATTTAAATCAAATATTGAATGAAATATAAATATTTATAGTTATGTGATGGATTTATAATAAATTTATATTTTTATAGGAGTTTTGAACATATAGTAAGAGAGTCTAGAATTATGCTTAAATATTTTGTCTTAATTTACCTTTATTGAGGCATATATTATGTTATAAATCCATTTTCTTTTATAAGGTTTATATAAATACCTTTTTATATTTGACATTATGAATTTATTTATTATCATGATATTTTAAGGTTTATTTATGTTATTATTTCATGGGGATTATGATTCGAATTTTCTAATGTTGTAATGTGTATGTGTTCCAATCAAAATATTTAGTAAGATTTCTCATGATTATGATTCAATTGATGAAATATTTTGAACAAAATCTCAACAAAAAAAATATATTTTTTTCATCTTTTTATTTTTAGATAATAAATTTTTTCCCTCCACTTTACTCTCTTATAATTTCTTGTATTTAAAATTATTATTTATGAAAATATATCTTCCTTTCTATCTATATTCAAAAAAATTATTTCTTATGATATAGGTTTCTCAAAAAAGGTTTTCAAATTTTTTAAAATTATAAAATAAATTTTTTAAATAAATTTCACATTATTAAATTTTTTATAAATTTTTAATGTAATATTAAATTTTTTTCTCAAAAATATAACTTTTTTTTTACCAAAAATGTGAAAGGAATATTTTTTAAAATTTGTTTGATGTGAAATGAAATTTTTCGACATCATGATCATTATTTTATTTAAGTTATCCTTTATAATTAATGATGTTTATTTTAAAATAAAAATATTTTTAAAAATATATTAAAATTTATAATTTAAAAAAATTTATTTCCAAATAAAAGAACTTTTCCCCAAGAAAAGTTCAATGTGATTTTTCTTTCAAAATCATTTTCCTTCTAAGATGACATATTTTGATGCTAGTTATGAATTACTTGGGATATGATACATAGATACCAATATTATTAATTCTATTAATGGTTTATTTTTTATGGAGAATAAATATTAATGAAACCCATTTCTGTTCAACCAGTTATACCATGATAAAATGTTTATAATCCCACTAACTTTACCAAGGGATATTCTTTGAGGAAATAATGAGATGATTATGAAACCTATTAATTTTTCCAATGTTATATTTTGATGAATTTTTATTGAAAATAATTTCATTTAATTAGTTATAATAGGAGATATGTTTTATGTTATTATGTTATACATATGTATGATTTACACTATATGAAGGGTGGTACATATATCTCCCTTTAATGTATTGGGTAAATATTCACATCTCATGGGAAAAATGATTGGAATGGGGAGTGACACTTTTTTAATAAGGGGATATGTAAAATATTATAGTATTGGAAGTGAAACATTAATACAATGATGGTTTTGGTGGTGAAAAAAATCAAAAATATATATATATTTTATTGATCCTTGTGCTACTAAGGGAATGAATTTCTAATATTTCACGTATACCTCAAATCTATATCTTTTTCCAATGTTATTTTCTCTTGTTTGTTATCGTTCGATTCCACTATGATTAATGCCTCATAATGTTCCAATATTTATACCATGAATTATATTTATGATATATGATTTTCATGGTATGTGTTTCCAATGTTATTCTCTTGTTCACATGCCCCAATGATCATGTTATATAGATATCTACCTTGTTAACCCTTACAGAACTACTGAGTTAATTGTTTCTTGTGTTTCCTTTCCCCCCGTGATGAGGAATAATATTATGTATGATATAACACCTGATTTTTATAGTTCTTAATTACAATGTGGGATATTACCTAGCTCACTTATATACTAGTAGTTTTTGTTTCTATATTTCCAATCCCACTATAACATTATGAACCTTATGTGTGTGTTTGTGTTATGTAATGAATATTCTTCTAAATATATTTAGTATATATGTATGATAATTTTGGGTTGTTAATTAAAATAATAAAATTTCATTATATGGGATATAATGATGTTATTATATTATCATGGTTGAATAATATTTGAAAGAGGTGTAACAATAAATAAAATAAAATGACAAGTTAAGAACAAAAAAATCTTTTTTAGACACTAAATTATGGTTTACAAAAAAAATTCATAGGTTGGGTTTTCAACAAACCACGGAATATATGATGTTGGTAGGGATGTAATAAAGGCACATGGGATGAGATTAAAAAGAATAATAAAATTTGTGGTTTGATGAAAAGAGGAGAGTGGGTGAAATTTTATAAGATAAGGCTAGGGAACTCTTGATATATCATAAAATATTAAATTATTAAAAATTAACATTCATTTTATTTTTTATTTTATCTTAATTTACCCATTTTTTCGATCACCATGATAATAATGATTTTACACTTCATGTGTCAATATGCTATTTATAAAATGATAATGGCCTTAAAATAGAAATATATTTATTTTTTCATCAGTATCAAAATAATTTAGAAATATATATTCTTTTTATAAATTTTAAATAATTTAATAATATAATTAATTTTATAAAATATCATTAATATCAGTTTTGGAATTATTCATTTAATATGAATTTTAAAACCACAAAAAACGGTGTAATTCAAATATCCCCCTATAGAAATACAGTAATATGTTTTTTTATATAAAAAATACATGGACAGAGATAATTTTTAAAAATTATGTTACTTTTTATAATTTTAAAAGTATTTACTTTCATATATTAAGTGATAAATATTAGGATAATATTGATTAATCATTTAAGGAACTTATTTATTAACTAAAATTCAAAACATGTACCATGGTAAATATAATATACTTGAAGTGAATATTTATTATCTATCATAGCCTATATTTAAAACTGTTTCATAAATTCAAAGATAATAAAACAAAAAGAATGACATTTTTGACATTCCTTATATAAAATTAATTAAAGTTAATATAATGGAAAAATTTCAAAAACTTGTAATATATTATAAATTTCAATAAATATAGAAAATATATACTCATACCAGAAAATTAATCCATGTTTTAGAGACATTAGTTATTCCTTATCATGTTATTTTTAACTTTTATTGTTATATTAACCCTTTACAATGCTATAAAAAATTATTAATGTTACTATTTATAATGTCTGAAAACAAGAGGAATCTATTTAAAATATTTTGACCCCCTAATTCTAATTATGGAATCTATTTTTCAATATTGAAAATAAATAAATTATATAATTTAATTTAAAATAAAACAAACAAAATATGGTGAAAATGTGTTTCTTAAAAAATCACATTTTATGTATATTATTTTTTATATTTATTTAAATTATAAAATTATTTTTCAAAATATATAATTGGATTATCTAATATTAAGTGGAAATAATAATGTTTTAAATTTAACCATACGTAATAATTTATATTTCATATAATCTAAAATAAAATAATGTTTTTAAAAAA
This sequence comes from Viscum album, assembly GCA_963277665.1. Lineage (NCBI taxonomy): Eukaryota > Viridiplantae > Streptophyta > Magnoliopsida > Santalales > Viscaceae > Viscum > Viscum album. The sequence continues at coordinate 1,020,341,618 of OY728119.1, read as the reverse complement.
ATATGTATTTTCTAATATAAATTTAAATATTAATATTTTAGAAGATTCTCTAAAATTCATATTAATAACATTTTGAAATGAGGAAATAAAAAACATACTAAATATTTTCAAATAAAAATCATTTAATTGGGATATCAATATTGTAAATAAAACCATATAATGCTCGAAAGTCCAATATGGATAAAAATAAAGCATTTTCCCTTTTACTAAAACATTTCATAAAATTAATATAATTAATATAACCCTATAAATTATAACTATTCAATACTAATAACATGTGAAAATTATTTATTGTAACTTGTACTACGTTTTTTATTCTTCCCCACTATTGAAATTATGTCCCCACAATTTTATTCATTATATAAGCAATTGGGTATATATTTTCTACTTATCATTTCTAGATTCCCAGATTACTTATTCAATAATATCGGATTTCCAAAATACCTTAACCATGAGAATCAACTTTTTACAAAAAAATTACTAATTATACTTAATAATATTTATAAGCTATTCCTCATATTTTTTATCTTCATACTAAATTACTTCTAGGCGCAAAACATGAGATAAATCTGCATAAATTTTATTAACATCAAAACATGAAATAAATTGTGTACCTAGGATATAATTAGAGGAAATGTTACCCAATATTAAATTGATATAGATTAATATAGTTTTTCATACAGTCCAACAAATTAGGTACATAACATCACTTTTTTACAAAATGACACAAAACATTTCCATGAAGTTAATTTTAGTTAAAATTGATCACCTACCTATAATGAATAATACTTTTCCTAGTTAGTTGTATATGTTTTTCACATGATAATAATAGAAAAATACAAATAATATTATCATTATTTGGTATTTTTCATTCAACATACACTTTTTTGTGGGATCAATTGTTATTCCTTGTTTATTTATAAAGTGTAAATATAATTAAATATGATCGGACCAAAACCCAAATTTGATAAATTTTAATCATAACCTCATTTCATTTATATTGTTTTTTTATATTTTGTTCTTTGTTTTTCATTATTCTCATTAACATTTTATCATGGTAATATATAATATATTAAAAAACCACACAATTATCTCAATATATCTAAAAGAATAAATATATGAGATCTTTAAATACATATAGGAATTTTTAAACCCAATGGGAATAAACAGAAAATATTAATGCATACATCATGTCTAAAATGCTATTTCTGAAATGTCATCCTTCACTACCATTATTAGATGGTACCCAAACATTATATTATCCTTCAAAAATACTATGCTCCCTAGAAATAATCAAATAATTCATCCGTATAAGGAAATATATAATTATTCATGATATTAATTTTATTAAAAGATATATAATGAATGATAAAACCCATGGAATCAATTTTATTTATATAAAAAACATGATTACACCATGTGGAATGTTTTATCCGAAGATGTGTGTGGGGGGGAGAGAACAGAATGGCATGACATTTAAAAACTAATTGATTTATATTATAGTGTTTCATGCCTGGTTTTCCATCTTTTTTCACATGATTCACATTATGATCCTTTTTAGTGGTTGATATGGTCGCACTAGGACTGTATAGTGTATCATTCTTGTGTCATGATGGAGGTTCTATAGTCGAGTGGTCCAGGTAGTCGATTAAAGGGGGTTTAGTGTTTTAAAAATCCACCCACAATGGCTATAATGTGAATGGATAGTCTCCAGCAAGTTTATTTGTAGATCTTGAATCACCCAACAACCCTTTATCCCTAATCAATGGATCTACTGCCGAATGGAAGATGCTCGTTGGATGATTTGGTCAATGAAATTTAAGGGCACTATTAGTAGAGTGGATGGGATGTGATTCTCATCACAATATTTTAGTGTGGTATTATTTCCTATTTTTGGATTCACTTATAGATTAAAGAATGTTTCATATGTTTGTGAATCATTGGCTCATTCCTAAGAATGTGTCTACATATTACGCCTTAGTCATGATATCAATCATACATATGCACGGGTTCAGAATCACTGGAATGTATCTGAGGTTCTCTATTGATGAAGACATATTTGTGTATTTGAGGTTCTTCATCAATGTTATCCATTCACATACACATTAATGTTTCTAATGACTTTTATAGAGACAATGATGATTTAGGCCATGTGGTGAGGTGCTCTAGAGTGTATCTTAATCTAGTGGGGAGGGAGCTCATTTCAATATTAGGACCGATCAAACAAGATGGATCCTACATATCATAGTGAGAGGATTTAGATTCCACATGGTTTAGTGTCACATTACTAGATACATCATCTTTTAAGGTCATGTGATAAGGACCCGTTCATGTTCTTTAAAATCATGCAGCCATGATGACAATCTAGGAAATGCCTAGACAAGATTTTTTTATGGACTTACACAAAAGCAGCCTAATATGCCTAAAGGATATATGGTCTCTGGGGAGGATATGAACCTTCGTCTGATATGGACAAGGAAATACTAGGGTAATTTAGGGTTTTGGGTTTGGAACCTTGATAGGTTTCCTAAATACCCTAATTTTTATGGAATAAAATCCCATTTAGATAATTTTGAGTACGGACATACACCCTTGAGGTGGCCTATTTATGGGGCTAATAACAGCTCACACTTGGGAGTTATCCACTTAAGGGAAATAAGTCGGGGCTTATAGATGAAGTGCATGCCCTATCAAGTCTGGGATAATTTTATTAGGAAATACTTCTATGTAGAATATCCCTTAAGCTCGAGCCATAGGCATGCATCCTATGTATCTTGATCAGAGTAGAAATTAGTGTGAGAAACATGAGGATATAGTGGAACTAATTAGCTCACATCTAACATCATCTACTATTAGATGGTACTAGGAACCAATGGGAGGGATATAGAGAGATTGATGGGCCTTGAATGTGACAATTTCCACTCCCATGTTAATATCCACGATAGCCATGCCTAATGATCTATCTGGGCATGTATCAAGCAGAACCTATAAGCATCAAGAGACCAACCTCACATGTAAAGGTCATGGACATAGATTAGGATAAGTTCCCTAAAATGAGTTTTGGGTAATGGGAGAAGCATCACTCCTCATCAATGGGAGAGTCATGCATGATCAATTTGAATTTTCATTATACATCATTATATTGAAATGATAGTGATTATCCATGATCTCTAGAATGGGTATGTACATGTGAGTATCCCATGGTCGGTCCCTATGTAACCAACGGAATGTAAACCTAGGGACATTCTATTGTACCCAATCCTAGTTGGAATTACCCACATACCCCTCTTACCATGGGTTTGTGAACTCACAAGGGTATGATGATGCACTCTATATTTTTATAAAATGGATTTAATGGCTTTAGAAGAAGCATTTTCTATTTCCATTTTACTAGTTCATAGAGTGGATTTGGAGGTTATAATAGAAATTGAATTAGATGGTTGAAGCTAGATAATATAACATCATAGGGTACCCCATTTTGCATAACATTTCCTTATACGGGATGCTGATCCCCGTTCATACTGTATTGATACATGGGTGGAGGGGATGTCCATTTATAATTATAGTATGAGGACCTATATGAATTCCACATAGTGTTTGGCTAGATTGGACTAGTTTCTAGCCACACAACATGATGTTACAAAACACCGAATTCCGTTCATATAGTGAGGTCCTACGCAGCGCAGGGTTCCACCTGTGTAGTCTTCTGCTACATGGGGCTCCTATGTAAATAAGAGGAATTTATCATTTGGTTCACTAGAAGATCATTATACACCTGTATATGGTTCTCATTTGTTCAATTACATTCACATTGTTCCAATTAATCTCAAGAATCCCAATTTTCAGGCTCTGTGGCATGTTTATGCCTGTGAGTATTCAATAGAAGAGTTCATCTGTTAGTTGATCGATCTCTTCAGAAATCTATCTCCCATGCCTATCCAATCTATGGATGTCTGGTCTTCCTTCTTCTGGATCCCCATGGGGTCCTTTTATAGAGTTTTTGGTAAGATGGATATATGGATCTCTTATCACCTTTTATGGAATCCCATGGAGAGATCATCCGCCCAGTGGACAAATCAGTCAACGGAGGCCCATGTTGTTGCAGTCAGTGGTAGTGAAGATCACTGCCTAAATCCGTCAAATGATTTCATATTTCATCTATGTCTATGATATACTTTCTTTATCCGTGAACAGTTGAGATCACATGGATGATAAAAAAGGGCATAATCCGCTGCCATTATTCCTCCAACAATGCGGTTTGTGGTGACGGTTTATGGGGGTTGAAGTCTCTGCCTCAATTTTTCTGATGATGAATTTAATAGTTGGAGATGTACACATGGGAAAAATTCATTTCCTATATTTCTCCAACAACATAGTTCATGATTACTACCAGGGCCATTTAATTCTTTCTGTGTACTACTGAATTCATGGTCGATTACTCCCAAAAATTGTTCCCATGATTTAGTATGAAATCCACTTTGGTTCCTTCTTTAAATTTAGATTATTCTTCAATATTCTCTAAACCATTCACCCAATTTGTTTTATTAAAATTTACAAAATTATGTGATTATTTACCTCCCCTTATCATTGTTTTTAGGACCCTACAAATGACCCCCATTTTAATGGGTTTTGATTAGGACGAGCAGAAGGGTATTCTAATTTAGAAATTGATCTTGAATTAAAATACTTTACATTATAAAGTTGGAAACATAGGATGACTATTCCTATATATAAGGGGACGGTTATATGTATTTTACCATACTTCTCAGAAAAAGTACCTTCACAAATTTCTCTAATCTCTCTTTGTAGCTGCATACCGAATACACTACACGAAATACTTCATCCACAAACCATGATTTTCATTCTGTGAACCAATAAATCTTCAAGGTCTCCCTCATCCTCGAAATATTTTTTCAAATCATCAACCAAGACATTTTATTTCTAATTTGAAATTTATGTATTCTCAATATAAGCTTTAGATTACCATAGAAATAGAAACTGTGTGTGACTTTCCATATATGTGAATAGTTTAGGTCAATAGCCAACACATCACGGGCCAATGCTACATGGGAATTCAATGAACTACATGTTAATTGGGAATGCCTTCACTAAAACATTTTTGGGTTCAATATAAAAAATTATTTGTTGAGTGCCTTCCAAAAACTGCCTTCGAGGTTCAATATGTAGACTTCTTTTTTGTGAGGTATTTTTTATTCCATTTCATGTATTTTTTATTTTTTCAGAATATTTAATTTGAATGAAATTATGAATGGTTTTTTTGTTATAATAATTATAATGTATCTTTTTTTGACATTAGTGGATACACCAGAAGATGGGATACTATAGTTTAAAATGTTTAATACAAACACATGTTTCATTTCATTCCTCGTGAGGGTATTATGGTTGACCTTCTCTCACCGAAGCTCATGTCCTACCCTTTATGCAGTCAATTTTCACACTATGGATTCAATTTCCTGGATGATTCCCATTATCTATAGGTTAAAAAAAGTGGTTTCACTATTCATCATGACACATCTCAAAATTATTACCGAATGAATATTATTTCCAGGGTAAATCTGTTATTCTTCATACTAATAAGACATATTTGTAATGGATGGATCAATGTGGATGTAGAGAAATCAAGGCTGACATACTACTTCTTCTAAATCGGCCATTTAGGAATACCTAACTATTGTTACATTGTCAAGATTAATCCCAATGGAGGGTGATGATCCCAATAATATCTCTGATCTAGTGTATAATTCTCTAACGAGTGGGCTTGGGCATCCATGGTTCATTTGAGCTGCTTGGAATCCTCTACAGTAGTTCAAGATATCAATAATTACAAAGCGGATGGGGTCTCCAAATTATCTATATATTCACTCAGTGGGATACTCCCTGAGCTACTCAATCACTAGTGTTTAAAAAATAACACCTTTCACTTATCCCATGGTGAGGTGCAGATCAGTTTAAGGGAATTCTACCTGATTGGGGGGCTTCCTATCCTTGGAGATAAGTATGATCAATTTTTTCAAATGCAAAATTCATATAAGAAAATTGAGAAAGGGTCCCCATTGGAAGGGTAATTTAAAAATATGATTAAGAGGCTACCTGGTCATCATATTTATTCTCTCTCACTTTTTTATTTTAATATTGGACATGACTATTATTACATGTGAACAGGACTAGGCTGAGAGTTCGTTGTAGCCGAACCCATCTAACCTGGATGTTGTCGCTCATTCATGGATCATACTATGATAACATCGAGATGTGTCACTACACCACATGGGGTTATGAGGTCCGAACATATGTATCTTATATGAATATAATCATAAGTTTCTTTTTCTATTTTCCTAAGGGAGTGGCTCTATCCATCCCAGGACATTAATACTAGTGTTTGTGTTTTCACAATAATGACGGTGTAGATTCTAGAAGAGGGGAATCCCAACAATTTAGACATCCCCACCCCTTCTCAAATTTATGAGATATTTGGGAATATCTAGGAAGGGAGGCATCTGAATCATTTAGATGAGCCATTTCAATTTTAGAATGGTCGGATAAGAAATCATTTTACCTGATACAATTATTGGAAAATCACAATGAATCCTTATATGGTGTTCCATCTAGCTTTACTCAATATCATCGTTATCCATCAAAAGTCATTGAGTTTTGAACACATCATTTACATGTTGAGTGATCCTTCATTTTTTACTTTTTTACCCTACCATGTTCCATACAAAATAATATTAGATAATGGTTGGGGATCTTTTGAAGCACATTCATACATTATACCACTATTGGATGGAATCATTACAGCTCATGTAGATATGTTAACTATTAGTGAACCCTATGTTACCTAATAGTTTGTGAGGATTTTCAAATGCCTGTAGTGGGTCGCATTAACCCCCTTTACCCAGGATAAGAGAGAATCTCACTCAGTGGTCCTCCATAAACTATGTTTGTTGATGATATGGGCGGACTTGTGTATTGATGTCTTTATTCCACCCAGAGGGGGATCTAGCTAATAATAATTGGATTATACCCAATAGTGGGTATCATGATATCATGATGAGATACTAGCCTGACTTGTATGATGGGTGTAAAGGAACTTGATTTCTTCTAGTCCCATCTTACCTATTATAGAAACCCCATTTTTCTACATTTCGATTACATGAATGTGCTCCTCCCATCATCAAATGCATTATGTGGGGACCTCCTATACACAAAATATATCTAAAAAGAGTGACATAGACCCATAATCTCTATGTGACATAGCCTATAATCTTTTTGATTCCATTTCTAGTGGATTGTCATCTGGAATCCTTGAAGGGGAAGGAAACCCCCTGGGCTTAGTTCTAGATATTTAAACTCTTACTGAATGAGAAGGATCCCTTGATTATATAAATAAGACTTGGAAGCTCCAGTTTCCACTCTGTAATTTCCGAACTACATACCTATTTTAGAAAGGGAATAATTACATGGTGATAATATTACATGAAGACAAAAAACCATGTAGGGATGGATGTGGTTTTGAATCAGTAATATTGTTACTAAAACTCCTCTTCCAGAGTACACATAAGAGGATGAAACCCTTAAACAACTATATACCAACTTAGGGTCCTTCGCCTTTGACTACCGATATCTTTACTAATGAGTATACCGAATGTTATTAACTCGATATAGTATAGAATGTCATAAAGGCATCCTTGCTCAGTTCAATGCTATGTACCACCAAACAATGACCATTCAGGATATTACTAATGTGCGTCATCACTTAATGATTATGGAGTCATACACTATAGACCAATTGATTTCCAAAATTGAATAGTTAATGGAATATTAATTTATTATTTGAAATCTATGGGTGAAACTGGAGTCAACGAGTTCCAACTTTGAAGACCTTATACAGATTAATAGGGAACTTATTTCCATTCGTCGGAATGTGAGTCCCTCACTTGATGTTGAAGCTACAACAAAGTCTACATTAGAAAACTCTGAAGATGGAACATTCCAAAAAATAAATGAACTATTGGAAATATTAAGATATGATTCACTATAATCTCTTTAATTTTTCTTGTTCCATTGATTTTTTTAGTTAGAGATATGCAATAGGTTGAAGAAATCCCCTTTATCTGCATTTAATACAATAAAAATATTTTTCAACACATTAGTTCTCCTTTACCTATTCATGTAGTGTAAATCTGTCCTGATCAACTATATTTGAAAACATAATATAAATTGGATATCAATATAAATTACAACCCACGATGAATAAAATAATTAAATCATGCTCTAATTTATTCATGATCTGAGGGGCTTAGTAGGCATAGTTTGACTACTCCTAGGGTTATATGGAAAACCACACAAACATTGTTTCTATTCCATTAATATCCACATTTTGAATATTTTTATTAAGGGTGGACTTATAGGGTTTAACATAACTTTTCCTTATGCCTCCCTTTGATAGGTTTTGACATAAAAAGAATTGGTTCAGTTGATTTTTATCTGCCCAACATTTTTTTCATAATTCGTATGTAGAAAAGGTTTAGAAAAATAGCACTAAATGATTTTCTAGGATTCCCTTTGTAGGTTTCCAGACTAGGGAGTGTTTTCCCTATCAAAGTAAATTTAATGCATTTCAAAATTTAATGTGATTACTAATATTTTAGATTGAATATATTTGACCAAGATTGATGTTTTTGGGAAAACAGTTTAGACAGTGCTTTATTAGGTGTGGGCCCCAATAAGGCACATGTTAACTATGATTGTCCCGAAATATTTCATACATAGATATAAGGCTTTTGTTGATCCTATCATTCATTTTCTGTAAAATAAGATATGACATGAGTTATGGAGTCCATGGGGAATACGTGGATGAGATATGATTCTTTAGAGATTGAGGTTAACATTGGTTGACTGTCCATTTTTGTAGAACTTTTGTGCAGATCTATAAGAAAATTGTGTTCATTAGTCAAAAAAAGTATTCATAGGACACTGGAATCCTATTTCCAATGGCCATAAAGGTTAATGGACATTTAAAATTTTTTATTTCTCTATGACCGTTATGGTTGGATTGTTTAGTGAATGATGTCTAACAGTAATAGTGGAATTTATATTGGATTTGGTTGAGAGACCTCTCACACAAGATTTTGATTTATCTAATGTAGGGATGTAGCATGTTGTAGTTTATGATCATACAAATGGGACATTTGAGACTCATGATTTGAATTCATTTTACTCTATCACAGGGATACACAATCTTCCAATATCATAGTGGCATGACTAAGAATGTTCTATCACCTTCAGGTAGGAGAAGTGAGATAGAATGTTAACTGTAATCTATGGGGTTTCTAAAATAGAGGAATGAGGTGAGATGATATCATCCTAGGTCGTATAAAAGCTGAAAAATAAGCTTCTAAAGATGATTTTCTACTCGCTGATAGGCTATTTTTGTGGGAACTTTATATATAAATGTACTGGAATTTTGTGCACAGTCAAAAAACGGCTTCCTCGAGACACTAGACATCCATTTATGGTATCCATGCATGATTATGGGTATTTAGACCCTTTTGGATATATAGTATGTGTTGTTGAAAAGCCGTGCCTGAACATGAAAAGGGGGAATTATAGGCTAAATTTTGACAAGAAAATTTAAATATGTTCTTCCCATTCATGTGTGAGTAGGTTCTCCATCAATGTCCAACCCATGTGAGGGAAGGAACAAGACAATAATATATTTTAGATAGACAAGAAATATGAGACTCCGGTGTCACTACATATCCTATGATAATAGGAATCAATCCGAACATTGTTCTTTTAAATTTTATCCATATGCAGATTTGGTTCATGGAAATGAATGAGGTAATTTTTTTTGTTTGCATGCAAGGTTACTAATGAATTGTGAGGGATATGGAATGTTCCTATACATATTCTATTCTTTTAAAAGAATATAGGGGAGGACATTTTGGGGCATGGAAGAGCCCAATGACGAACATTGATTGTTGATCATCATGCAGTTATAATTTAATGTGATTATGGTAGTGATGTAGAAGACATGATTAACCAGATGATGGTCAAACCATGGTGTTCCAACCTGTTCAAGATGGGGATAGGAAGGAATGGGTAAGCCACTATTTCAGGGGATTGTGGATCAAAAGAGATGATATGGGTATTAAAAGGCATTGAGGATACTGGAATAGGAAATTCCTCACCTTAAAAGGAATTTTTCATTAGTTTACATGAAATTTTTGTGGAAAATAAATATAAAAACATCAGTGAATTATAGACATAGTTAATAAAAGGTTTCCATAGGACATTAGGCTCTCATATCTAATAGATGGAGAGGTATAATAGGAAACACAATTTCATAAAGTATGGAGTTTGATTGATGGAATATATGTGTAAGAATATGTTAGAAATTTGTAGGACGTAATCACCTATATAGTGGGAACCTTTTCTAGGTATCCCAAAATCAGGTTCCATGAATTGGTTTTCTCCATTTGCAAGGATTAGGTTATTTTATCTATTTTTGGGGTACCATGAAGTTTAATTCCATATGGTTAAGACTTTAGGATTCCCAATAGGGTGAGGAAAACTGTAATATTCTATTCAAAGTTATTCCAATAGGATCAGTTATTATGGATAGATTTTCCATGGATCTGTGGGGAATTCCCCACCAAAATTCCTAAGCCCAAGTGAGCAATGCTTGGTGTAAAATACAAGGGGTGGAAAGTGTATTACTCCACCACCTAGGGATGGTAGGATCAAATAAGGGAGTATTGTTGGTCCATTTTTTTAACATCATGCAGAAAGGATATGGGTGACTAGAAGTGAATTAGAGAGTTGTTATTGCTCCTTGTAGATTTATTTATTGTGGAAAGGATGTTGACATCATAGTTTTACATCATTTTTCAGGGATGAAATATCATAGGAATCATGTGTATGGATTGGAAAATAATTTTAGGATATCCCTGGTATGCCTTAGATGTGAGTGGGAGAAGAAATTGTAAACCATGATTCTGATAGCCCCCGAGTTGGGATGGATGATTCAAGGATTTGGAGCTTATGGGAATACAATAGTATGAATGTGTCCATAGGGCACTGGGGAATTCTATTCATAGTCAAACAAATGTGTCCATAGGGAACTGACCTTACATATCTGATAGCCATGGGTAATTTTGAGGATACACGATTTACTAGGGAACATATATTGTTGGATGAATATGGGATATCTAGGTATATAGGAAATATCCAGACCGTGATTAGTGATGAGGTTTTAGATCCTCTACATAGATCAAATTCATATGTATGGGTCATGATCTTTGACTTCTATTTATTATGGGATCCTGGTTTAGAATCTTCCACATATATTTACAACCTTATTCTACAAATAGAGACATTTTGTTTTACTTGTGGCTGTTCCTAGGAAACCCATGTGCCACTACATATCTCATCAAACCATGAATCAAAACACACATTGGTTTTGAGAAACCATAAAATTTAATTTTTTGTGGTTAGTAAATCTATGGAATTATAGTTCATCATCATACATTTTAGACTAAAAAATTTCGATTCTCATGTTTTCCCTATATGAAGGGGAGGCATTTTTTCCAGAAGGATGGACTAAGATATGACATTCAGGTGTCACAACATATCCTATGATGATATAATCAAGACAAATTAGTTATAGTATCCCATATAGTTTAACATTATATGATAAGGATGTGATTGAACTAACATGAATGACATGAGGTTTGTGAAGTGTAAGGATTTTGCATCATGGAGGTTTCCTATGAATCTCATTCAGTTAGAAATCAATGTCCACATAGTTCTGAAATCATGTTCCCTATTCCAGTCTGACCCACACAGGGAAATGTACACTTATTTTTGAATGGTGGTTATACAAGGATGAAGGATCCATGAGTCACTACATATCTTGAAGGATAAGGAATCAATCCATATATTGTTCTTGGAAACTCTTCAGTCAAGTCTCACATATGCATTGATAGGGGGAATATTTTTCATATGGTTGTTGGTCCATGTTTTAGTGTCAAGGTGTCTCTTTTTATCCTATGAGGTCCAGAATCAAGCCCAACATAGTTCTTGAGGTACCTTATTGTTGAATTCCATGTGGTTAGGACTTCTCATGGATTCCTCTATGAAAGGCTGACCCATATACATGGAAAGGGGAATTGATTAATTTTCCTAGTGGCTAGGCTAGGATGTAATATAGGGGGTTCATTGTGTAGTCTCTTAATGTATTGGAATCAATCAATATGTATTTATGAGGTTCCATGTTCTGGTCATACATGTTCAAAGGGAGGGGGAATTTTATAACAGTCCTTCAAGATTATAGTCTTATCATACACATTTATGCTATTTCCCTATCAGGAAACCCTTTCCACCAATCAAATGCTCATGTGAGTTATACATGCTGTGGGAAACATAGAGCTATGATGATTCCCCTATAGTACAAGGGAAATAAAACATATAACATAATAATTTTGTGTCATGTGATGGCTAGAGAAATTCTTATGGTAATGGTGTCACTATTTATTCCACTGATAAATGAATATGATGTTGTACGTATTTCTTGAGATACCTTACTGTTTATTGTCATGTGTTTAGGACTTATTTGGCCCTCAAGTTTAACATTATGTATTTAGGACTTCGGAATTTTCCTACTCATGTCTGACCTATATGAAGGGTGGGAATTTTTACCATGTCCACTAGACAAACATATTGGATTTATGAATCACTATCTATACCACATAGGAAGGAATCAATCCCTACATAGTTCTCTTAAACAACCTCATTATATAGGAACAGGCGACACACAAAGAGAGGTGATTTTTTTTTGATTTTGTTGGTAGGACGAAGATAAAATAATGGGTGTCACTACATATCTCATTAGTGAATGGGAATCAAGAAACACATAGTTCAAGAAAATTCCTTCCCTCCCTAGGTTTGGTCCATATGCAATGAGGGACGGGATATTTTGATCATGGATGGACCAGGATATAGAATCCAAGAGTCACTACATATGATGTGAGGGCTATAATCAAGACACATGTTCTTCTAAGATACACTCCATGTTCTGGTCTTACCCATACACAGGAATGGGGTCATTTTTATCATTTTTATTTTCCCTTGCATGAATTTGAATCATTCATGATGAATGAAATTTCAATGCATAATGATCTTCACATATTTTAACATCATGTGGTAAGGAAAATCCTTCCATGCAGTTTAACATTGTGTGGATATGATGATTTTTCCACAAATTTTAACATTGTGTAGTTTTGATGATTTGACCGTTCAATTTAACATAATGCTATTAAGATTATTTCTCCATTTATTTTAACATTGTGTGGTTAGTATAAATGTTGTATAATTACATAATGTATTTCTTCAGGAACCTCTTATTGAAATAAAGGCATATTCTCCATTGGAGTAGACCTTTTGTGTGACATATGGTCCTTCCCACATTGGAAATAATACTTGGGGTTTCGTTTGGAGTAACATTGGAGTTATGAAGAGAAAACCAATTTTTTCATTCAAGGAATGACCAATGGAGAACAATTTTAATTAAGGATCATGAGAACCAATTATAGTATACATCCAAATAGTGTAGGGTTTGCAATTTTTTCTTATCCAATTATTCCAGCTCCTCAAATTCTTTCTAAGATGGATCATCTATGGATAGTTGATCACTAAAGGAAATTCCACGTGATTGCAATATATCTTCATTCGGTGGAAACACCACGATTTTATTTACTAATGAGTATGGGGTTGCATGGGTGGCAACATGGGTCGTTGTGTGTTAAGACCACAAGGCATGGAAGAGCACATTTGACAATGATTTCTTGTCCATAACTACACTTTTTTAGATTATACTGGATAAGGTCTTCCTTAAGGCCTTTATATTCTTGTTGGCCTCTGCATGGTAGTGGGATGAACAAATGTCCTTAATGTCATATAGTAGATTGAGATTTTCTAATTTAATAGAGTATAATTGGTTCCATTTTATGTCAGTATTGGATGAGGGACACCAAAACCAGTGATAATGATGGCTTGCTCAAATCCAAGAATTCTTATTTCCCTGACCTCATTATGGTGTACAACCTCTAACTATTTGGAAAATATGGTGGTTTTGGGAAATTACTGTTGTACTATTTGGTTATAGATAGAGGATATGGTCCCATGTTGTCCATTCCCCATACGAAAAATACCAAGGAGTATATGGCTCTCTAAAGTAACTTCGAGTATTGGATGATGAAATTGGAATAAAATTGATAGGTATGGAATTTCATAGATAATTCAGTGAAATATTTTGTTATTGTAGACTAATAGTTTGAATTCCACAGAATTTAATGAGAGGGCGTGGATTCCAACTTATGTTATCTACAATATTATGAATTTATATATTTCATGATTTTAATGATCTCTTCCTAATTGATAAAATAGAGAAGGATCATGTTAGTAAATATCTTATTAAGGACCTTTTTCTATGTTATGATGTCATACATAATAAAGATGATTGCCCATATTTGAATTTGATCCCATATAGACATATCTAGTGGGATTTATCCCTTTTGGAGGTAATTTTCAATTAGAGTCATCCAGCCAGTGTTATGACCTTATGGTTTAGTGATTAGAATATTTTCATTGATTTCCGCTATCTTAGCCTGAAAAAATGGAAGTACCATCCCACAATCAGAAAAGATGATAACTGTTTCATCTTGGTCTTGATCGGCCAAAGATGTGGCTACTTTTATCTAATGCATCATCATGCACATTTTGTGATTAGGTTACATAAGTAAATGATGGGATTCATTGTATTTATTCCATCATCTCTAAATCATGGGTAATAGAAGGGGTCAACACCCCTTTCTTCATAGTAATTCACCACTAACTTGCATAATGACTAGTTTTAAATTTCATTTATCTTAAAGTGTTCATCTTTTACTAGATGTGAAAGCTCTAGGCCTATAATAAGATTCTGGTATTCTGCTCCATTGTTCGTGTATCCCTCTTAGAGGAAGAAAGCATATGGTAGAACTACATTTTTTGGGTATTTGATTTTGACTCTCCACCAGACCTTGTTGAGTCTGGGATCTTCCAGTCATTTTTTGTTGAGATTTTAGAGGCACCATCGTTGTGAATTTTTGAAATCATAGAGTTTCATTGAAAAGAGAACACATCCTCATCATGTAGCTTAGCATCTAATTCGGTTACCTATGTTTTGGTATTCTCTAATAGGAAATATGCTAATGCCTAGCCTTTGAATACTTTTTGGGGTATGAAACATATGTCGAACAACCACAGGATGACCACCCATCCTAAGAAGCATAATGTTAACATTAGAAAACTTATAATATACTTGAGAGGTTTTCTATGTGTGGCCAAATGGACCTCATCATGATTCATGTAATTCCTCATTTTCTAGACTAAAAATATTAATACAATGTATCTATTATCAAATTTTGAATAATGAGAATTGTCATAAATCATGGTTTGGCTAAGGTAGTAGATATTATTCTTGCTGCTGAAATCATATTTATCTGCATGGAAGGTTACTAGGGTTTTCTCCAAGGTAAACACATACAAAATTAGTGACTTACATAGATATGTGACATTAGAAATATTGGTCTTAAGTGATATCTCTTTAGATTGTAAAATTCATCTTCAAAATCAACAGTCCATTAACATTCTACCAAGTTTTCACCAACCTAGTCAAGTGAAAACATTTACATTCAAGGTTTGATATAAAGCACTGAATGTATGCCAGGTAACCTTGATGTCCTATCAAATCAGTGAGGTTGTAAGTAAGGGACTTTAAAAGGATGGATATTGTCTTCTTAGTTTCTACATCGATCCCACACTAGCATATGAGGAATCCATTAAATTTTACTAAGGTAATAATGGAAGCACACTTTAGGGGGTTCATTTTCATGTTGTGATTTCATAGTTTACTGATGATGGTTTCATGAGCTACCCAGTGATCCAAGAACTATCATTATTTAACAACCAATTCATCAACATAGAATTCAGAAAACATTACTAAGAAGGTTTTGAATATGAGATGCATGGATCAATGATATGTGGCATAGAAAATTTTCAAACCAAGATTCATTACATTATTGAAAAACTCTCCGTATAAATTTTTTAAGGTTGTGGAATCTTGATCTTCATAGAAAATTCATATTATATTATAAGAAAAATAATTTTCCATGATAAAGAGAGCCTCATATATTGTACATACATTGACCAGTATTTCTTTGATTAGTATTGGGAATAATTTTTTGGGAAATGCAAATTGAGGTCGTAATAATTTCCATATACATTGCTATTTCCACTTTAATTTTTGATTGGGATAATAATTTCTAACCATATGGGATCGTAGACCTCTCTAATGATGTTTTATCTGACGAGCATGTTCACTTCAGCCTCTATTTTGGGAGCAGTTATCACATGAGTCCTTCTGGTAGATCTCTTGTAAAAATGATGGTCTTCTAGTAGACCCATTTGGTGAGTGGACACATTGGAATCAAGGACTTGCATTTTTATATAGATCCAGGTGAAAACATCTCTATTATGCTTTAGAAAAGAGGTTTATTTCTCTTTTTCATATGAAATAATGGCCGCACTAATCCGAGTGGTTCGTGTTTATTCTCAAATTCGAATGTTTATTTCCACGAGTTCATAAATTGTGGTATATAAACCACAATAAATTGGTGGAGGGGAATAACCTTTGTATTCTTCTTCATCCTCTACCTCCTCACTATTTTTTCTATTCATCTTCTAATGGGGAAGCAATTCATGATATTATCATTCCAATTTCCTCTAGAATGGTTTAATTTTTGTGGTCTTAGTGGAGAGGAATCCTTTTTTCCTCGATTGTAAGTGGGGGCCTCTATGAGGAAGCTACGGTGAGGTGTAAAATAGTTTCCTCAACTTCTTTGAATGAGGATAATCCTTATACTACCATATCGGGTGAGGCATGGGTTTTCATGGATTTTTGATAATGGTTTAGGGAAATTCCTATCTGAACCACCAAAATTATCTTGGGGGCTAGTGAGGTTTTCAAATTTATATGGCTTATTAGATGTGACTGAAAACCTGAGTACTACTGAATACATGTCCAAATTTAGTCTTTTTCACTCAATATAATTGGTTTCCAGTACGTATTCTTCCCCAAGATTCTTGAGGTGATTGATGGGAACCATTTACAAACCATTTGGGGTGGAAATCCGATCAACACCATTGACTAGAAGTTTCTTCCCCTTTCACTCATTGAAACCTAAATCAATATAGTGTGATTCTCATAGGTTAATTGGGGCCTTATCACTATTCATGGTCCCACTATATCCATTAATTTGATATTTGAGGAACTGATAGTAAGAGGAGGGGATTGCTGCCTATTTATGTAACTAGGGCCTTCCTTGAAGGTCATTGAAGGATGTATTATTTAGGACCACCGGAAATTCTAGGTGAGCTACAAGCTCTCGAAATTGGATTTCAAGCTTAATATTCCAAAAGGGATTCTACTTGCTTTTATAATATCCCAACTGAGTTGTGGTGCACGGTGTGAGATCATCCTCATTGTAGACTAGATAACGATGTGTACATAGTGGGAGAACATTAAATCTATAGACGTTTTTAATGAGTAATTTTTCGATATCTACACGGTTTATCCTACTAGAATCAAATAAGTGTTTGATGTGTCATCCCATTATGTAGTCCTCATTTTGATCATTTAAAGAGATTATTGTGTGGAATTATTTAGGATTTATATCTATCTGGTAGATTTCATCATCCACTATATAAGCACTAAACACCAATATAATTAGAAAATATGTGATGAGCTCTTCACTAAGATCTTCTGGTAGATTTAGTGTATCCATGATAGAATGCTTCGGTGGTACAATATCTAACTTATTCAGAATATCATGTATCAAATATAAAGGATGGTGATTCATGGATCATGGGTTCTCATTCAAAGGAACATTTGGAGTTAGATAATTTTATGATGAAATTTCGTCACATAGGATCAGAGCCGGAGGATCATCCATCCTTTGGGGATTGGGCTGGCCAGGTTTGCTCAAAATCTGAGAAAAATTAGTCACCTTTTAACGCTCTGATTTATTTTCTAGAAAGATCCAACTAGGGTTTCTTCTTTCGGGGGAATGAGATTTTTCATATCCATATTGGATCTGTTGGAGGGTCCATCATTGGGTTTCGGCAACACTAATGGGTTGAGTGGCGGTGAGACCATAAGGATGATTTCAACCAATCCAACATCTCCCTTGATATCCATGGATTTTTCTGTAATCCATTCCTCCCTGTAATTGGGTGTGGGTAATTCTGGTTGACAACCATTTTCATCATCAGAGTATGGATCCATCATGTTGATGAAATTGACAAATCCAAAAATCATATCCTTTTCTGATGATGACTATGCCTTATCATCCACTATGCTGGTGTGGTTTGGCGGGGCAATGCCCATTATTCCATTTGGTGGGGTGGTGACCATATCTTCTGATCTGTTTGCATGAAAACAACTATTGTTAATGAAAATTTTGAATTTTATGGAAGTTTATTATATTTCACCTTATCATATCAACCCTTCTAATAGGATTTATTTTGCGTAGGATGTCCTTTAGATGATTTTGGGGCATATGTTGTCAGCTTGGTTGCATCAGGAGCTATTGGACACTTAGTTTCTAGCTTTAAATATTGTTTGAGGTTAACATGGGATGAAGGAATTAATTATGAGTCCTCCAACTATAAAACTGTTGATTTTTTTGTTAACTTTTTTTCCACTCCCATCCTTCGATTGAGATAGTGGTGTAAAATATGACACTCACACTGGTGGTGGTACCAACATGAATTTTCCAGAATCTATCCTATATTATAGGAGGCATTTAAAGACAAATCACATCTAGATGATTTTACCTATGATCTGGTGGAAGTGATAACAGTTCACCAATGATCAAGACGTACTTCATCACCCCTCTTCAGATCTGGAAGCTGAAGGGAGTTTTAATTCCAGGAGGCTATGATGTAACCAATGACACTATCATCATTGAATGAGTAAATTTTATTATTATATAATTCAAATTGATTTCTCCTAATTCATTTTTGTGCATCGTGGTGAAGAAGGGGTGGCTCCTAGCATCCAGGGGGCCCCACACATTTTAGTGAAAGCATAACAACTAGATCATACACTTGGGGTTGGTTAATTATGACATAAACCATTGTGGCTCTTCCCACACAATTAACTGGGGGTGATCGGGCTACATAGGATTTAAGGTTAGTTTGTTGCACAAAATCGGTTATCCTTTGAGTGATGGAAGAGAATCCTAATAACTCACTGGAATGTGTCACCAGAATAAGTTGTGTTCACATCTCATCGTGGAGGATGTCAATGCACATGACCAAGATATCATCTTGGGGGAGCAGACAGTTCAAGGAGAAGTCAAACCCTTCCCTCTAGTAGTAATTCCTAAAACACTCTCATTGTATTATTGTTCGTAGTTCATTGGGTCATAGACTATTGTTTTTTGAAACATCGAGATGATCAAAAATAGAAACTGGAATATGAGATCCACTCATCATGATATAGTGTTAGTTGTTAAACTAGTGTACTGTACAATGGCTTAACCTAATAGAGTTCGTAGAAAACATCTGAGATTCACAACATCTTGTTTTTATGGGGTTCATATCATCGGATAATAGTAATATGAGAAGTGTATTACAGGTTTCTCTGGGTACCTATGTCATTAACACGAGGAATATGAGGATCTAAAAATTTTTGGGGGCAGAAAATTGCTTACCTATTCTGGGTAAGGTTTCAATTCTGACTATATCAGAGTGCTCCAAGCTTCCAGGGATTCTTATAATATCATTAATGGATTTATGTTATTCATGATCCCTTGATGAATTTCCTATTAAATCTGATAATGTGGGTTTCCACCAAGGGGAGAGATTGTATTTTTCGGCACTGATGGAACTTGATGAAGATACTATGTTGGGTAAACTCATTATGGGCCTTCCAGAATCTATTCTGGTTGATTTATCAATGGGAGGGAATAACCATATCCTCCTAGAATTGGGCATATGTATATTGATAGTCCCATCACTACCTTGAATGTTATTTTTAGACTTGTGTTATCTATCAGGATGATCACTAGTGGTATAGGATCCTCTATCGAAAGTTAGTGTTGCTGATCTATAAGAGGAAAATATTTAGTATGATGTCTTACTCGAAGGATCCCAATGTTGATTTTACACAGTTCTTTCATTTCATCATATTGTTGAGAGAATATATCCTCAAACATGAGGGGATCATTCTCATTAGAAGGAGGTGGTGAGTTTTATGAAACCTTATTCTTATTCTTCCCCTTATTAGAAATTCAAAAAAGGAGGCAATTCTGGATTTGTTGAAGGAGCACCCAAATTTATGATGGCCCATTGGTTTCGGTTATGCACACATTCATACCTAGTGTGTAATGACTATTGAAGGGAAAAAAATTATCCCATATCCTTTTCATTTGGATTAGTTTTGGAAAGGTACTTGGGATTTACATCCATGACATTCACCAACTCATTCCACATTGGGGGTGGCATACTAGGTTCTGAATTGTAGGACGGACTCTTGCATACCATGTTGGATATTCTCCTTCCATTAAGGGATCCTTTTTTATTTTATTGGTGATGAGTGACTGAACGTGAGCCTTGATTTGAACTGGTAGTAAAACTCATCTATGGGAGACATGAGTCATGATATGGAATAGAATGAGTCACCTCCCTATATTTTTCATCCCAAGGAGAAAAAATATAGACATCCACTGGGTGGTTTGTTGAGAAAAAAATTCCCCAGCACCATGGGAGAGGATTTCTCCCATTCTCCCATTAATGTTTATATGTCTAGATTTTTATTTCTTACAGGGGAAATTTGTGTTAATAATTCCCCCATACCATAATGTTGAGGGTTCTCCGGTTTTGCAGCTGTTATAGCTGTTATCATTGCCTTCTTGATTTTGTATATTCAAATGCAGGCATTAGCCAGATATAGTTCTGGATATGCACATGAATTATTTTCTTCTGATGACATTATCATGGATTATTTTTTTTCTTCACATAGGACATAATCCTACTGATGTTTCTCAATATACTTTACAAGAGTTTGTTGATGGATTCCTTACAACAAGCATGACACTTTTGATAGTTACTCAAGCCCATTTCCTGTTGGGGGAGCCACTTTTCTTCAATAGGTACTTTAGTTTTTGTCCATCCTGGTATAATAACACTACATATTACCATCTCTAGTGGGTTATGATTGATGAGAAATGGGGTGACCTGTAAAGCTCTATTATCTCCCATCCCTCAGATGTAGAAACCAGTTGGGGAATCATAGATGAGGCAATATAATTTCTCTAGAGCATAGAGGAAGGAAAAATAATGGTTTAGATTTTTTATTGTTTGATCATAGATGTCCTAGAGACAAATGTTATTCTCTATCAATTTGCAAATGAAGCACTACCATTATACTAACATGGTGTTCGTAGCAGTCATAGGGTAGATTTTTCAGTTTTTATTTATAGAGAGTTATCCATATATTAAGGTAAATTTTGTGCATACAATCTTCTGAAAACATTTTTAGAATGATGAACAATGAAGTGGATGTGGGTCTAATAATTTTTGTGATATCATCCCTAGCTATATTTCTCATCATAAGAAAAATATTATTATTTTTATTCTACAAGAGCTTCCACTACATGTTGTTCCCAATATGTGTGATGTTTTATGATTTCATCATGTAACATCCCCAAATGATAATGCGTTAAATGACTAAATGATATGACACATGTCAACAACGTACACGTTCCATTTCGGGAACCTACATGATTAGAACTCCACAGTTTAGCATGCTTGGCCTGGAGTACTAATTAGGATGGGTGACCTTCTGGGATTTTTCCCAGGGTGTGTGTGAGTGAAGACAAAGCACACTGGAAAGGACCTTTCATTTCAGGAACCTACCTGATTAGAACTCCACAGTTAAGTGTGCTTGGCCTGGAGTAGTGATCAGGATGGGTGACCATCTGGGAAGTTTCCCAGGGCGTGTGTGAGTGAGGACAAAGCACCCTATAATGGACATTTGTTGGCCCGTGGGGAAAATCGTTAGTCAGAGGACCCATTCATGCATGTGGGTGGACCATGGGGTGGGCCCCACATGTCTATCGGGAAACTGGTGGTACCTGGTGGGCCAGGACCTGATGACCATGTTACGGTGGGGTGGTCGTGCTGTCACTAGGGCCCAGTTGTCACATTTAAGTGTGGTGCACTGCCTTGGTTGAGATGTAGAGCCCACAACGAGGGCGTTGTTCTCTAAAGGGGGGGGGGGTGATTGTAACATCCCCAAATGATAAAGGGTTAAATGACTAAATGATATGAATAATGTCAAAAAGGTGCACCTTCTTTTCGGTAGCCTACCTGATTAGAACTCCATAGTTAAGCATGCTTGGCCTGGATTAGTGATCTGGATGGGTGACCTTCTGGAATGTTTCCTAGGGTGTGTGTGAATGAGGACAAATCATATAGGAAAAGTCATGTGTTGGCTTGTGGGAATTTTCATTAGTCATATAACCCATTCAGGCATGTGGGTGGACCCTAGGGTGGGCCCCACGTGTCTGCTGGGCAACTGGTGGTACCTGGTGGGCCAGGACCCGACGACCAGGTTAAGGCGGGGTGGTTGTGCTATCACCGCGACCTAGTTTTCACATTTGGTATCAGAGGAGGAGCCCATCCTTAAGTGCGGTGCACTTCCTGGGTTGAGTTGTAGGGCCCACAACGAGGATGTTGTGCTCTAAAGGGGGGTTGATTGTAACATCCCCAATTTATAAAGGGTTATATGACTAAATGACATGACTCATGTCAACATGGTGCACCTTCCTTTTCGGGAACCTACCTGATTAGAACTCCACAGTTAAGAGTACATGCCTTGGAGTAGTGATTAGGATGGGTGACCTTCTGGGACGTTTCCCAGGGTGTGTGTGAGTGAGGACAAAGCACACTGGAAATGACATGTGTTGGCCTGTGGGGACAATCATTAGTCAGATGACCCGTTCAAGCATGTGGGTGGACCTTGGGGTGGGCCCCACATGTCTGCGGGGCAACTGGTGGTACCTGGTGGTCCAGGACCCGACAGCCTTGTTAGGCGGGGTGGTTGTACTGTCACCGGGGCCCAGTTGTCGCATTTAAGTGTGGTGCACTGCCTGGGTTGAGATGTAGATCCCACAACGAGGGCATTGTTCTCTAATGGGGGGGGGTGATTGTAACATCCCCAAATGATAAAGGGTTAAATAACTAAATGATATGACTAATGTCAATAAGGTGCACCTTCCTTTTCAGGAGCCTACTTGATTAGAACTCCACAGTTAAGCATGCTTGGGCTGGAGTAGTGATCAGGATGGGTGACCTTCTGGGATCTTTCCTAGGGTGTGTGTGTGTGAGGTCAAAGAATACAAGAAAGGACATGTGTTGGCCGGTGGGTACTATCATTAGCCAGATGACCCATTCAGGCATGTGGGTGGACCCTAGGGTGGGCCCCACGTGTCTGCGGGGTAACTGGTGGTACCTGGTGGGCCAGGACCCGACAACCAGGTTAAGGCGGAGTTGTTGTGCTATCACTGGGACCTAGTTGTCACACATCATATGTAGCGACATTATTAGGGATTTTATTGATGTGATAAATGTGTGGGGGTAGATAAAAGGATGATTATTTCAATGGACCATCTCATAGATGAGATATGATGTTACTTTTCCTTGATAGTGTTTATAGAATATTATAAAATTTCCTTCCAAGAACCACAGAAGATGATGGATTTCTCTTATTTAGAACTATAGGGGGAGGACCATCTTGCTGCTGTGAATTGGGCTATGGGGAGGACCGTCATAGTTGAGTATGTGGTCAAAAGAACTACCATCATAACCTAATGTTTTTTCATAGGGATATTTTTCATAGCTTTTACCATGGGGAGGACCTTCCGGTTGGACCGTAGTAAGAGGAGGACATTCTTGATATTTGTTTTCATTGTATGGAGAATATCTAAAGAGTACACATTACGAAGGACTTTATGATGTACTTCAATGAGGGTATGGCATTCTCATTATATTATTTCACTGCAGGAGGGCCTTCATAATGAATTCAATCACGGTGAGGACTACAATAATATCTTGATGTTCAACTACATTGAAAAACTATCTATGGAATATACGATGGGAAGTACAATAAGGGTGGAAAAAATAAAGGGGATGATTTTATTTTGATTATTCATTTGGTCAAGGGGAGGTCTACCCTGACACACATCAAGAGATAGGCTATCACGATTGATCATTTTTGGCCCACGGAGTAAGCCCCATGGTTGATTTAAGGAGGGCCTTTAGAGATACTAGTAACAACATTTTAGATAGGACCTTCAAAACTGCTATGGATGCTTCCAAAATTTTGGAATGAATTGATAGGATCTTGAGACAATATTGATAGATGTGTTATGAATTCAAGAACTATAGAATCTTGGCAAGAAGAATCATTAAGATGCATTTCAATTTCCTTTTGCCTTTGGTACAATTCAATTTTCAATGCCCTCTTTTGGGAAACTAGGGCCACCATATGTTGGGAACAAACCTCATTTACGGTTCCCTATTTGGATGGTTCTTGCAAAGCAGTTGAGATATTACAAACGACCTCTTGAGTTTGGGTAGTGATATGTGCCCGATCTGGAGCAGCCACCACATTGAACATGTGACCCCCAGTTGAAAAGGGTGTTTGTTCTTGATCTGTAGTAGCCACCATATTGGACAAGTTTCCCCCTATTGAAAAAGGTGTTTGTTTGTCATCCAGTTGTTCTTATTTCACAAAATATAACCATTTACCCTTCTAGTTTGGAGCTGGGATGTTTGACTACATCATAGAAACCATCTTCTTTTGTCATGAATTTCCCCACCCGAGGAGATATGATCGTGGGATCAAATCCTCAACATTCCTATACGTGTGATGACGTATTGAAATGTGTGGAGGATAATTGTTAGAATCAATATTTGATCATCCATCATTATCAGGATGTTCTAAGATACATATTTAAATGTAACTAGTATATATGTACATATTAATGTTAGAGAATGTTTTTTCTTACACTGGGATTCCATGTGTTACCAGTGGGTGCTGGTAGTTTGCATATCTTGGGGCAATGGAATATGTCTACCCATGACTTCTTTCTAGGATATGCCATCAACGTTTTCTAGTCGCCACTATATATTATATGTAAGATTTATATTTTTGAGCATGATTTTGTGTCTTCTTGTTTTCCGTAGTGTTAGTCTCATGACCTTGATGTGAATCCACATGAATTTCGATCTGATTATATAATCTTTCCACCACATTTGACTTGTGTTTTTTATATTAGACGATATGAATTTGCATATTCGTATTTATTTCCAATATATTTGACTTGTGGGCTTCATATTCCTTGTAATTTATATAAGAAGGCCCTCCTTTTTGTTCCCTATTTATATGGAGATCTTAATATGTGTTACACATTTTTTTCACCTTCTGGTAGCTAGTTGCATCCTTATTTGGGTGGAGGGATTCTTGTGCATCGACAGAGATATTCATCTACTGAAAATTCATTGCCCTGATTACATGGTAAGATTGGTGAGAATCATTATAAATATGAATTTTATAATAATGTTCCACTATGTTTCTGTTGTGGGCGTCATAATAGGGAGCAAGGATAAGTGTCTGTTCATAGGTATCTGTAGTATTTCTATGGTTGTCTTTAAACAAGGGAACAATGTTTTATGTCAAACTGTGGTATGCCACCCTGTTTTAATAGTGAGTATCCTTCTTAGGAACCATGGTAACGACCTATTTCTGATTCTATGTTCCCCTCCATTGGTGGAAATACCTAGGTGACCATTTCCGTTGTAATTCATTAGGTTACCTCAACATGAGATTATATTCAAAGTGAGGATATTTGGTCGTGCATTGCTGGAAGTGACATTCTCCACCATGGGTCCTTGAGCGGGGATCCTGTACAATAGGGAAAAAGTGGTTAGTGACTACTTAATATACCTTCCTTAGGAAATGGAGGTACTTATTATCGTACATTAGGTACATGCTCCCAAAGTGATTGTAGATGGTTAGTGGGGCCACCTTTTGTGGGGATGCCAACCACAGATGGTGATGATATTAGTGAAAATTTACCGATTGGATGTACTACATCAAATCCTCTAGAGTGGGGACAATTTCCTATTTTTGGTACTATTTGATCACTATATTTGAATCCCAGTGTTGAAGATGCTTTGTTGGACATGGATTCATGTTCCTCACAGGGGACTCTGTTGGTGCATTGATCATCATGTGTGTTCATGAAAACATTTATGTTTCCATTTGATTAAAGTTTTTTTTCTAGATACCTATAGTCTATGTAAAAATAAAAGATTAAAAAACCCCTTCAAGGTATAATCTCATGTTCACATGAAGAATTTATTAATCTTATTGGAATTATTACTTCTAAAAGAGGAAGGATATTGAGGTGGGTTGACCCACAACCTGGGTTAAAGACTCTCACCGGGTTCCTATTTTTGTTTCAGCCAGAGGTGTGTTTGTGGGAGAGAACAAAATGGTTTTATGGATAACATATAATTTAATGTTGTAATATTGTTTCACTTCAGGTTAAGAATTTTGATTTCGACCTGATTTTCAATGTAACCCTTTTGGTGGGAAAAATGGCCACGTTAGGACTGGGTGGTATATACTTATTTTTTCATAAAGGAGGTGATATATTTGAGTAGTCCAAGAGGGTGATTATAGGGGGTTCAATGTTTTTTAAATAATCCCACATCAGGTATGAGGTCCTTGAATGGTATCTTCTGGGTTTATTTAAAGAGACAGAAAAAACCAATGACCCTTTTATCAATTATTCATTGACCTGAATTAAAATTGTTAGCACTTGCTGGATTATTTTTCCAACGACACTAAATTACTACGTTGGTTTCGAATATGGGAAGTCGGACTAATAAATCCCATTTTGGGGAATTAATTACTATTATGGGACACTATTATAGATTTAATTAATGATCATAAATTCATGAATCATTAGATTATTCCCAATAATGTGTCTGCCCATTACCCCTAGGTCACAAGATCAATCAGAAATATGCATTGGTTTAGAATAATAGGTATATATCTAATGTTCTCAACTGATGGAGGCATCTATGTGTATTCAAGGTTCCTAATCAATGTTAACCTTTAATGGACACAATATTCATTCTCAGGTCTTTTAATGAGTCAACGGTTATTTAAGATAAATGGTGAGGTTCTCGTGAGCTTATCATAATCTTGGGGGGAAATGATCACTTAAATATCAGGATCGAACCCACAAGTACAGATTCCGACCTATCCTCTTGATAGGAATAAGATTCCACATAGTATGATTTTTCTTTACTGGACACATCTCATTTTAAGTTGGTCAGACCCATCCATGCAGTTTAACATATTTTATCCAGTATATCTAGGATGAATATGTCTAGTTAAGATTTCATGAGAGACTTACACTGAAGCATCACAAGAATTCCTAGGGATATATGTCCTACAGGATGGATATGACCATACTGGGGATATGGCATGAGAAATACTAGGGTAATTTATGGTATTATTTTTAGATATGAGGGTGGATTTCTATATATCCTTGTTTGTTATGAATTAAATCACAAATATTTCATTATGATTTAGAACTTACACCATTGAGGAATCTATTTGTGGGGGGGGGGGCATGATCGGGGCACACACTTGATAGCTTCCCATTTGAGGGAAATAAGTATAGGATCACTCTTGAAGAAGATGACATAGAGTGTTTGAGAGTATTTAATGGTGAATGGCATATAAAAACAATGTATCTGGAGCTCAGTCCTTAGGCATGCATCAGACATATCCTAATTAGAGAGGAAATATAGTTCTCAAGGATCATTATATAGTTTGATGACACCATCTAGGAGGATACCCATGCTTTGGGTTTATGTGCATTTCATGATCACCACTAACCTCTAAGCCCACATGATTCATACTATGTGTGAGAAATAATTGGAGACATTGCATATGATGACATCACAACCCCACATCATCTGATAATAGATAGTACTATAGTTTAAAGGGAGAGAGAGAGGGGATATGAATGTTCCAATTTTTTCTCCCATGTAGATATCCCAGATAGCCACATCTGATGATCTATCTGGATGTGTATCAGGAATACCTTAATAAGAGAAAGAGAACCACCTCCCATGGAAAGGATATGATATTACCTTAGTACTAGTGATCTGAAATGAGTTCTAGAAAATGGGAGAATCATATCTCCTTATCAAAGGGAGAATCCGGCATGATCCATTTTACTTGTCAGCATCCCTTATTGAATCGAAAATCCAGTGATTAAACTTGATTCAATGAATGAGGAGGTACATGGGAGTATCCGAAAATTGAATTCGGGCCTCATAAAAATAAAATGCGATAGTTTTATGGAAAAACATGCGAGATACACTTTTTTAGTATCTCACGTTGAATGCACGCATAGTTAGTGCATACAGTTAGACAAATCATGCGATAACTATGGGTTAAATACTGGATGGGATGAAACATGAATGGCCTCATAACCTGTTCTCCTAAAATTATTTCCCATCATTTTAATCAAATTTATGCCATCTACAACTCTACGCAGTTTCTCTGTAGAATTATCTTGGTTTATAAAAAACAATGTGTATCCCTTGCAGATTCCCATTAACATCAAAAACTAATTAAAAGATCAAAATCTCACCAAACCATATCCTTTTTATTTTATTTAAATAATAATTAATAATATAAGGGTAACATACTAGAAACCGGGGATTCTAAATTCTCCCCATTGTTGGTATTTCTGTACATGGAATGTAGAAATTCATCCATGCCCTGAAAGTGTTCTGGCCATTGCTCATTATTTTCATTCATGTGTTCCCATGTCTCATCCTGATTTTGATAATGTTTCCACAAATCCATCTATAGTATAATGCTTTTAATCTGAAAGTATTTATCATACCGATCCCAAATCTGTGTTGGGATATATACCAATTAAGCATCCATTTCTAGGACATCATGATCCCATCTGATCACATGGTTAGGATTAAGCTAATACCATTTCAACTGTGACATATAGAAAACATTATAGAGAAAACTGAACCATTATGGAAATTCCAACTAATATTCCTACTCTATAACAAATTACAGTATATCAAATAAGCTTATATATCTAAGAGATAACATACCCTGCTTCCCAAAATGATAATGACCATGCCTTGGAGAGACCTTCAAGAACATATGATCACTCACTACAATGGAAAATGCCCATCGAAAATGATATACATATGATTTTGGAAGACTCTAACAAATCACTGTCCTAATTCTGATCAAGTAAACATTCTATATTTTTTATTGGACAAGGCACATCCCAACTAGTGAGGCCTCACCTATTTCCACCGAACAAAGTGGAGAACAACAAATATTCTCATACAATTCTACTAACAGATCCATGTGTATCAATTCTAGAAATATGATGTTAAAAAAACATCAATAAGGGTATATGATACTTCCATGAGCCACCCAAAACGAATACACAAACCCACAACATGTCCACCAACCATTGAATCATTCTTTCAGATTTTCCTTCTGTCTGAGAATGATATTATGTACTCATGGTCATTTGGGTCTCAAGGGATTTTTATAAGGATTTACAAAAATCACTTCTGAACCTATAATCACTATCTGACATGATAGAAACTTGAATTAAATTTCTCTTTACCACTTTGGAGATAGATATTTTGGATAGATCCTCCACTCTATGAGTTTAACTAATAGAGATGAAAT
This sequence comes from Viscum album, assembly GCA_963277665.1. NCBI lineage: Eukaryota > Viridiplantae > Streptophyta > Magnoliopsida > Santalales > Viscaceae > Viscum > Viscum album. Next base: position 1,020,311,665 of record OY728119.1, on the reverse strand, counting down.
GGGATAACATTGTGTGTTGATCCACAATCACTGATATGGAATCATTTTCAAATTCAATATTTGGTGACATGTATCAAAATCCATGGATTTGTGAACCCATTTCCATACTAGAATAGGTAAAGACATCAACACACCTATTGATCTTTGATTCTCTGCCTTAACCAGTTGACATGTTATGCACTATGAAATGAACATTTCCACTTTTATTTTCATATCGCTCAACCAAAATTGTGACTTAAACACATTAAAAATCAATTATATTCTTAAATGAACAACCTTTCTAGAATGGTGTAAACCATAATGATGTTTCACCTAAAAAGTCCTAGGAACAACCATTCGATTTGTCAACCACAACAATGATCTCACTTCCAATTTCAAGCCCTCAATGATCTCACGGGAATTTATTTTTGACTTAATGGAATCACATTCTACATCATATGTCATTACCTACTTTACTATATTTACCAAATCAGTAACCATAATTCTTGAAAACAAAACTAAAACATCACCTTATTCTTCACAATCCACAAGAATGATGCCTAGAATCGACATCAACTGACATTCATCTGATGCTTCTTTTAAAAACGTAGCATATCAAATTCTTATTAATGCGTCTTCCGCCAAATTACCTTAATCTAGTGTATACATTAAGTAAAATTGGAAAATTTGAAGATTATATAACCATATTCATTCCCTTATATTCAAATATTGTAGTGATAAATTGTGTTTCAATCTCTTATTATTCATGAAAATAGTAAATTTTTCACCAAAGAGATAAGGATGACATGTCTTCGATGCACAAAAAAATGAATCTATCTCCAAATCATGTGTTCGGTAGTTCTTCTCATACACCCTAAATTTCTTTGATTCACAAGAAACATAATGATATTTATGAATGATAACTCATCGCAACCCAAATCCTTAAACATCAAAGTTCCCCACATAACATTGTCATTATTCCCTTAAAATCAAGATAGGTGTTGATGTATGGCAGATTTTCATCTCTTGAAAATATTTCATGAATTCCTTAGTCTATTGGAAAAGACTGTATTCCTTTTCAATGATTTTTTAAGTGAATCTATCAGTGAAAATTTACACTAAAATCATCAGTAATAACCATCTAGACCAAAAAACATTGTATCTCAAAGTCATTCTTATGATGTTTCTAAGAGATAATAGTTTCTATATTTTTTAGAACCAATAAAACACCTTTTTCAGAAATTACATGTCCATGAATGTGTACCTATTGTATCCAAATATCACATATTGATAATATCTCATACAAATAATGATCACATATGATTCGCAACACTATCACTAGTTTTTATTCATGCTCATCCCTTTTCCCTGAATACACCAACATTTTATCCAAAAAATAACCCAAATAATAATACTGATATCACTAAAATAAAAGATAAATCATGTATATAAAGACCACCAGTGAACTCTTATGACCGAAATAAATGACCACATATTCATAATGGACATATATTTTTTGGAATGTTATTTTCAGAATATCCTCCTTCTGAACTTGCAATTGGTGAAATATTGACTGTATGTCAATTTTAGAGAACCAATGAGATACCCTCAATTGATCAATCATATCATAAATACATGGTAGTGTATATTGATTATTTTACATAACTTGGTTAATATTATGATAATCAATGCACGACCTTAGAGTTCCATACACTTTCTTTACAAACTAGACCAGTACTGCCTAGGGAGACATGCCCGACTGAATGAATCAATTTCTTTCTTACTCATCCAAGATCACATTAAATTACTTTAAATATATTAGTTCCACAATATATGATTGAAGTAAAATATTATTGGACTATGGATGGAAATCAATCATAAATTACACTTCCTTTATTAATGGTAACACTGAGATGTTTTTCGGAAAGCATCTAGAAATTGATCCACAACTACAGCAAAAAAATTTTCCTCAATCATATCCTTCGACTTTAAACTCAACACCACCAACTTGTGAGAGATGGTTTCCACTATTGGTGCAACCAAGATTGGTGTCCCTACATTTTCAACCCTATCTCCATTAATGAAATGATCAGCTCCATCCATAATCAGAAATGTAAATAGTATTTTATAATATTCCAATTGAGAATTAAATGTTTTCAACCAATCCATACATATTATTCCATCATAGACATCCATATCAAACTCTATGAAGTCCCAATTTATCTCATCTCCATCAACAGTTGTATAACATGATATACATAGGAAGGCTCCAATTCTCTTTCGCTGAGAGAAGTTTGATGTTTTAACCTATAAGGCCTCATTTATTATTTAAAATGTATGAAATCAACATCACAGAAAGAAATTATTGAATGAAATGTACTAATATAAAACAAACAATTGTATAAGGGTATAATAAAAAAGGATCATACCTATAACCATAGATGGTCTAGCCCGGTCATAAAAAACATATGATTATCTCCATACAGCTGCGTCTTCACTGCACTCTTCTTAATATTTCCTTGTAAATATTTCCCATTAGAAGGAGTCATGGTATTCTTAGAATAAACATGGCTAGCTCTGCTATATTAACAAGAATACTAATTTTTTCCTCAACCGGTCGATGAATATGACGTCTGCGACACCAGAGAAGTTTTTCGAGCACGTAACATCTGAGCACATTGATGATAGCATTTCGTATGTCCCATATTATTGCAATCATCGGATGCCCCTAGTGTTCTGGTACAATCAAGCTTGATGTGGCCAAAGGATCCAAATTGGAATTATCCATCCTTTTTGTGGGTCATAGAGAAGGATTTATGGATCAAGTTTTATGATTCTGATTTCCACTCCCACCCTAGAAATAGGTTTCCCTTTTCCACATTAACCAAGAATTATTTGTCCCACTTGTTCCCATGGGTATCAACATAATTCCTCCTCCAATAACTATTTAAATATTTATTTTGACCACTATCACTCTATTGACCATTGCTGTATAGACAGAAATACATGGCACAAATTTTATTGAACAGTTCCCTCATTTTTGTCCTGATTCAATGATACGTTTTTTGAGGCCATTCTTGCTTCAAAATCAGGTTAAAAGCACACATTATTCATCAATTTAGCTACATACTCTATGAATTAGAATTTTCTGGCATCATACTAAACAATTCCATTGATATATGTATCTAGAAGTTGTGAGGATAGAATTTTCTGTTGAAAAATTCTAAAAAAATCATCCCAACTATGTAATTGATCCATATTAGCATGCAACACTAATTACCACCACTAGAATGAAATATCCTTCATCATATACATCGCTAACATTACCATAAGTTTTTTTTGGAGTGCTAATGAATTCGATGATATGATTCATCCTATTCAGCCATTCCCCTGCTCTTTCCAGTTCAGAATCATCCCTAAAGATAAGTTTATCTTAGTTCTCTAATTTGATGGAATAGTCTTCTTGTCTTGGATCATCCCTTTGGTTCCCTATGTCCAGACCATAGAATTACTTGATGATAATATATACCAGTTATTGGATAACCTACGGTTCCTATGCAACAACAATCTCTGTAGCATCTTCCAATTGGTTTCTAGGATGACAACTATGTGACATTTTCTAAACCATAAATCAACGTATGTCTTACACTATTGAAAATAAAGGTTTAGAATTGAAAATTATATCACATCATCTATCTCAATATTACATCAAAAAATAATCTATATACATATTCCACTTTTTTTATAAATTTTTATGTGCTTCTTGAAAATCATAATGTTTTCAAAAATACCACAACCCTGTTGCTTTTCAAAATCATTCATTTGAGAATTATTTAAATTTTTTTACAAATCAACATTTTTTCACAATCTCGTATATCATCACTCGAAATGAGGTATATACTCCTATTGGAAAGTAATTCCATTGATGAATTTCATGATCATACCATTGGATAAACCAATGACAATAAGATTTTCGTATCATAGAACTGTCTCGAAAACACTTATGTACCCAACACTATGGTAACATGATGTGTAGCATAAACAAGTTATCTACGTCCTTTTATGATATAAATTTAATATTAAAAAAATAATTGTCAATTATAATATTAAAACCCAAGGAATAGACATGACTGATTTCAACTCCATCTACCAGAAAACTAAAGTCCACTTATTCACAAAAGGAAGGACCATGCTAATACAAGTTGAAAATCTCACTTATTATCATTGAATTGAGGGACAATGAGATGTTACCTGAGATTAAGAGACATCCCCAAGACACCAAAGTCTGGAAATAAATGATGATGTGTTTCAGAACATTGTGGGGAAAATTTAAATAGTAAGTATAATACAATTAACCAACAATACATAACAAAACATACATCTATATGATGCTTGAAAACCATGAAAGGCCACTCAACATTTCATATATCAAAATCATACTCAAAAAATGTTCCATATTGGAAGACTAAAAACGTAAAAAAATATCAAATAGAAAACAAATAAAACTAATAGAATCCAATACTCCATATCCCACAAGCTCCATGCTCCAACATCACCATACAACCCAAGTATCACAACGTTGTTGAAAATAAGTTGGATAATTTACCTTTTCTCATGTCTCAAAAATAAATAATGTAAATATAACCAATGATTCAAAAAAGAATCCAGTATAAATCTCATTAGGAATTCCATAATGATGTCATTACTCATTAATCAATGATAGAAAAGGTTAGAAACATTTATATAAAACCACTTATATACAACAATAATGTAAATTAATTCATAACTAAATATAAAAACTTCAAAACAGATTATAACTCAATATAAACAAATGATTTATTAACAATTTCTACGAATTTTTTTTTATAGAATGAAACCACACCCGACTTTATCCCATTTCACATGATCGCTCTAGAAAACCCAATCCATCCCACAAATCCATATTTCCAACTATGAATGATTCTTTATGAATGTCTCATACCCATGAGAGATTTATTGATGATATATAGTGTTATCAAAAGTTATTTGTATCCCATGTTCCATTACACCATTAGAACCACCCACAGGGTTATATGAAAATTAAGACACAAAACTTCATCATGAACACACTCTTAATGTATGCCTAAAACCATGAAAAATAATTTCAATAAAATTACAATTTTATTGAAATTTGTTTTTTTCAAGACAATTAAATAAGAAAAATATTTTGTTGAATTTTTTTTCCAAAATATCAACTTTTTATTTTTTGGAAAACCATATTTTAAAATAACAAATTTAATATCAAGAATTTGTACCACCTTGAACAATAATTCCAAAAAGTACCCAATTCCATCAAAAACCAAAAATCATCACTAATGAAGATTTCATCCATGATTTTAACAAAAAAATAATAATATAATTCATGTAATTAAATAAATTTGAAACTAAGAAAATCTATTATTGAAACAGGGTTTGAGAGTTAAGAAACCTAACATCATTGTTTTGATGAAAAAAGAAACTCGACGAAGAATTCTCACAAAACAATATATTAATTCCACCAAAACCCATTGAATCAGTTCCCCTATCAAAAAGAATACCATATATCATCATATTATGAATCCAAATCCATGATCTACCCATAATAGTCATAGAAATATGACAACTATTGAAGATGAGATGTAGATCGATGTAGATCTATAAAAACGTGAGAGGAACTATGGAGATCAAGAACATACTGTAAGAATCAAATTTCAAAACTCCATGGAAGGGCTCTATATAAATACCTAAAATCATGGAAGAGGTTATAAAACATTCAAGAGATATTAATATAGAATAATTTCTAAATAAGAGGAAAAACATGGAAGTTTATGTAAAAAATGTGTGAGATCCACTTTTTGAGATCACATATTGATCCCATGCATGGTTAGTCTTCATAGTTAGTAAAATAGTGCACTATTCTTGTGTTGGCTACTACATAGGATGTAACATCCATGACCTCCTCAAAATAGCATCCCTAACTATTTCCCACTATGTCGAAGCTACTATCAAACATCTTCAACTCTACATGGGTTCTCCTAAGATAATGAGCAGTTTAGACAAACCATCCATAGCCCATCTGCTACTCCTTAATACCCAAATACTCTTTGAAAGATCCCCAAAATATGCCTCCATTCAACTTTATAATATATATACATAAAAATTAAATATAAGGGTTACATACCAAAAAATGGTGTAGTTAATTTTGAATTTAATCTTTAATATTTTTCTTATATATCCATATTTTCTCTAATTCTTTTAAGAATTTTATTATTATTACCCCATGGATGTGGCACTTATTTCCAATGGTGTGAATTCAATCATTGTTGTTACGTACACTGTACTGGTTAATTTTCCTGCATACATGAATATTATTTGATTTAAAAATTCCATTATAATTTTCAATCGTTGTTTTTAGAGATTTTTTTAATAATATTCAATGAATTTTTGTATATTAATATTATTTATCTCAAATTAAAAAAAAAATTATCCTCAAGAAATAATCTAGTGATTATTATAAAGTATTATTTTCCTATTGGAACATTCATTAATGAAACTTATTATTTATAGTGTATACACACTTCTATTCCTATCCATCATATTTATCTAGATGTATTATAATCATAATGTTATTTTTATTTCTATGGTAAAATATAACCATTTTATACGATAGAATATCAATCTGATGGTTTACGTTGATTATGTATAGAATTTTTATTCACCCATTTAATTTGATGAATACATTGAACCTAGTATGTGGTGATCGAGCCCCATCATTGTCTCTCGATGCATCGATAGGTCTCACGAGACAATAAAATTTGTGTATTTGGTAAATTCCTTTCCTGATTATGTATGTTCCCATGACAAAAGGCCATGATAATAAGATTATGATTTATATCATTATTCATTATATATTTATAAATATATAAATTATATCCATGTTATTTTTCTGTTGTTATGTTATCCTAGGATTTATTCCACTTTTATGGATTTATTTTTACATTATATTTTATTAGTGGTTATATATTCCACAATATAAATTTTTTATTTAATATATGGTTTCATCTGTTATATTTTTTCCATTACTGATAATATATTCTTAGACATTATTATGATTTCTATTCCACAAGAACCATGAAGAGATGTATGAATGAATTTAGGTATTTACTGGAAGAAATAATAATACATAACAAAAAAATTGTTATATTATAATTAATATTTTCATATTTAATAAAACAATATTGTATGTATCTATTCTAACATGAAATATTAGAAAATAAATATGTTAGGATAAAATACATTTTATTTTGTCTAAATATAGTAAAATAACCATCATCTCTATGCTAATAGAGTCAATTTATTATTTTATGGGTTATATGCAATATTATCTTTTTTGATAAATTAATTCAGATAAACAAATTATTAAATTTATTATATTAATTTATTTCGTATAATATCCACCCACAACAAAATTTTAACATAGGTAAAATAAATTAATAAATAAAAAAGGTACATAATTTGATATCACTATATGTCAGTGGGGTTGAGTCAATGTTACCAATGCTAGATGAATTTAAACACTTTCCCCTTTATTTATCTCACCTTCACTTTTTGAATGTTGAACTCCCATCCTTGTGCACCACATAAATTTCTCATCAACCATATATCTTATAATATTCATGAATTTTTCTTCATGAATATGTAACATAAATATAGAAATTTTTATTTACATAGTTCTCACTTACTTAGTTAAATCCAAAAACCATGAATCAACATTATTTCATAAACAGAAATCAATATTAAGATCACAATATTCAATGGTTTCAGCTAAGTAATTATTATTCCAAAGATAACATCCTTAAAAGGTTTAATTCTAGGTCCCAATATTCCATGTTTTAATCCCTTGAATGTTCATTATTTGGATCACTATTAGTGTAATGTGATTCCCTCACATTTTATGGACATGTAGGAAACGTTTTTATTAGAACATGAATGTGTTTAATATTATGTTATGAATAGATAATCCTTTTAAGACATTACCAGATTTTACCTTCACCACATTTAAATAACTGTGATTCTATACATTCTTTACAAACTAGTATATATATGAAAAAAATTCACATTACTATAGGCACATCATTCAAACCCATATTTCATTTTCTTTGGAAAATTATTCACTGAATGTTAGTGATTCTTATTTCTAGAATAATAATGGAATATATTAACTTTTATTGATACAAAAGAAACATCATATTCTATTGTAGAAATATATTCAATGATTATAATTCACCAAGATTAAATGAAATTAATGTAATTAAACCTTTTACTTCTTCTAAAAATATATCATCAATATTCCCCCTATTTAAATATACTAATATATTCTATAATATTTCTATATGTAGTTTTATAGAGAAATATGCAGTATTCAATATATTAGTTTGTGTTAAATATCCACTAATATAGATTCACTCCAAGAATCCAATATGTTTCATGTTTAAATAATATATTTTATATCTAAAACACATTACAACCTTATATTATCTCTATATAAAAAATATTTAATTACAAATGTATAAATAAATAAAAATGAATTTTAATCACTGTAATTTTATGATTCATAAATGTATATTAAATTCATCATAAGTTTTCTTCTGAATATTACCATATTATAAGGGTTTTAATACACATGATTGATTCCATAGGAAAAGTCACCATTTTTAGGAACAACCCAAAAATTTGGAATTCTCATATTTGAAAAACACTTTGATTGTGGAATTTATCTTTTTATTCATTTAGATGGATAATAAATAAAACCAACATCTAATATATTTAGTCTTATATTTGAGAAAAAAAGAATATTATCAAGATTCCAATAATAGGTAAATATTCTCCTAAAATATATTATTGTATTCAATAATGGATAATATGGCATTGCCAATGCCACTACGGTGCAATATCATCCACGTTTGAAATCAAATTGATGTTGTGGAATTACTTCTTCATTGTGGCATAGAATCAGAAAAAAAAATTATAATAATATCAAAAAAAAGATAATATTACGATTATACCTTATAAAATATCTCATTGGTGAATCTTCCATAATCTTATGTCATGGAAGGTTACTTTTAGTTAAACCATCAAAATAAAACCATTGTAACCATCTTCGATGGTAAAACCTTTAACACTAATATGTGTGAAAACAGTCGAAATTAGTTTTATTCATTACTTATTCTTTAAAAATTTAGTACTCTCTCACATTACAACATAGAAAGAAGGAAACATTCCACATAACTCCACATAATTCACATGTACCCTTTAGTGAGTGGCATGGATACCCTTACGCACATAGCTAAATTTATACAACATGACTCATTATTTTTATACTATTACAAATAATTCTCATTTCCTTTATGGTGATATCTCATTACCCATCTACAAGTCAAATTTACTCATATACGAGTATATTTTTACCCTTACATGAGTTTTTACCTTTACAAACTATTATTGTTTACCATTATACATGATTCAATTAACAATGACATTGTTAAAAAAATAACAAGATTACCATGACATAGTCTCTATGAACATAACTTATAGACATATACACTTATATCCCTTCAACATTTCCATTTTTTATAATCCTTATGGGATTAATGAATCCATAAAAAGTATCAAAGCAACATTTCAAAGATTCAAACATCTTTGAAATTTGATTTGTTGAGATTCATAATAAGACTAATTTATATATACAATTTGATTTAAATAAATTATTCTATATACATGTTTTAAACTGTTTTACCTTGGATTTTAGTTGAAAATGACAGGAACCATGAGGTTGAGTTAGAGATATGGAGTTACAGAATTTATTTCTAGTTTTACTAATTTTACACCATATAAGACATTTAAGGCATAAACACAAAAGGGGAAAAATTAGAGAACATATGTATGATTAATTTAGGTCATAATATAATTTAAATTAATGAATACTTATGGAATAAAATTCAGACTAAAGCCCTAAAACATCAATTTTGGAAAATCCTACCAAATCCAATCAATCTATAAATCATAAAAATATCAAAAAATCAGAGACAAGTAGGATTTCATTCACATCACGAATAATTCAAATACCACGAATGAATTTTGGGAAATGGGTAACTAATTAAGTATTTTATATAAAATGTGTTTATATTATAATATTAATATGTTGTTTAACATCCATAATAAGAGTTTCTACATTGTCTTCATCAAAAGAACTCTAAATTTTATATATTGTTTTAATATGTGTTTTTATTAATCATTGAATGCATTTCAATGGTTAGTTTATTTTTTCATGTTCTTTAATTTATTCCAATTTTCTCTATCATGGTATTATTTATTAATATCATAAAAATAAACTGCAATTTCATGTTTTTTTACACTCATCTACATAGGATTTTATTTCATTTATTATTTTCTATTTATATTTTTAAACTACGATGAAGAGATGAAACCACCATGAGTTTGACATTAATCGTAGGGTTAGTTTAAGTATACTGATTTTTTGAATTTAGGCTAGGGAAATTTATTATCAAAGGTGTTAGTTTGATAATAATATCCAATTTTATTTTCTTGCATGAGTCCAACCCAAAAATGAAAAGAGAATTTCCAGGGAAAATTTTTTAAAGAACAATATATGTCCCATAGTTTTATATATTTTCCACCATTTTAGTTTAACATAATGATATAGTATTAGTGACCACATATAAAAAAATAGTTGTTTCTAATATTAATATATATAATTTTCCAAACCAAAGATAAATTTTTTACTCTTAGACAATTATATAGTCTAATATAATGGCCCATCCGTTATTTTATTTAGGAATATACTTATCATATGATCTCAAAAATTGACCTCAAACCTCTGTCATCCACTTAAGTAAAATAAATCTTCTTAATTTTAAAAGCCCAGCCACTAAGAGTAATGTATGTATTCCTCAGGTCATGATCCAATCACTAGGTTAGAATCATTTATATATTTCCCCTCGATGTTCAACCCTATAAGACCGATATGTTATTATTATATAGATAGTATTTTTTGGGGTTTATAAATTTATAATCTAATCGCACCAATAATGAACCAATGAGGTTGTTTGGGATAGTCAAATTTGAACACCGTTATTAGGGATGTATTGAAAACATAGAATCAATGATCTTTGGAAAGATCCTAGGATCTCTTAACATCCTAGTTTTACATTTCCATTTGTTTCCTTTTAGTTTAACAATTTCCACACAAGGATTGTCACTTAAATCAATTTCATTATACTTGTGCATATTATATGGTCCACTAAATCATCCTTGGTGCCTCTATGCTTATGAATTGTTAGATTTTGATCCTTAAATAATGAGATATCTTTTTGTATGACACTATTTCATCATGGTTGAGAATCACAATCCCATGCCTCCTAATTTAAAAAAATGTTCAATATGTTCCCCCTAAAAATTTGAGGCAGAAAACACTATAGTAGGAGTTCACCATTATGGATTATGGATTTCCATCATTAAAAGGTGTTCCACATAGAATTGTTCATCCTCCAATCCAGTATTATTCTTTTGAAATCAACCCTAGACTCATTCAAATGATCCATAAACAGTTAAAATTAAGTGGAAAGCTGGTTTAGGATCCACATGATCATATTTTATGTTTTTTAGAGGTATATGAACTGTTTGAATTTTATGGTGTATCTTTTTATGTAATCTGAAATTAGGATTTCAATTTATCCTTATATGATAGTGCACTGGTTTTTTATAGAAGTAAAAATATAGAGACCATTATATCTGAGGTTGATTTAGAAAAAAATCCATGGCATGTACATTATTCAATTGCATGCATTGAAGCTACATAATGATGTTACAAATTTCACTAATCATGATAGAGAATAAGACTCAAAGTATAGTGATTTCGAAAGAGAGATAACTCAAAAGTTCCAAAATCCTTAAATCAATGTCTGTCTACAAATTAAATATTTCCACTAGGGATTGAAACCAAGTACATGCATAATATTCGACACAACCCCTAATAGTCAACTCATGCTCAAGATTCCAAAACATGTTAATACAATTATGGATTAACTCTCCAACAATGAAAATATTTTGAAGTGTGATAATGGAAAACTAAAACACATGCTTCACAAGGCGGATGACACCACAAACCTTAAATCCCATGTTAGATATCTATCTACAACCAAGAAAATATCTAGTTTACTCAACCACCACCACCACCTCATTAACCTATTATGAAAATTGAATCATGTGATATGTGTAGAAGCTATCACCCATAATAAGACATTATATAAGGAATGGACGAAACAAAAAATCAGGATTGTAATTATGTAAATTACTATCAAGATAACGAATAGTTTAAAAAACTACAATAATAGTTGTAGCTTTATTAACAGCAAAGACCAATCCAAAAATAACAACCACAAAATCAAAATTACTATCAATATGGGATTGGATATTATCCACCATGAAATTAGGGACCACCTAGGTACCCAACATAGAATCCTAAACTTTGACCTCCAAAACCATGTTTTATATATCATTTTCCACATAGATCTTATTTATTCTCCAATAAATATTTTAAGTAAGTTATAATAAGGAATGCAATAAAAATCCCACATCAAACTATAAAAAAATTAGAGTATTCTTAGTAGGTTCATTCATAAAGAGGAATAAATAATTCTAACCCACGAAATTGAGATATAGAATCAAATAGATTCACTCCATAATATTGACCACCTAGAGGAAAAATTATCTTAGACTCTATTAGAACAATTACTGGACATGTTATAATGTAATACTAAGTCACACTAGAGAGAGGATTATAATGATATGTTCCCTCATAGTATAAAAGATATGAGTTTTAAGAATTCATGATGAGGTATGAAAAATAAGTTAAATGAATCCAAAATTCCAATGACATGAATCTACATATACAAAACTATTACCACACTTGATGGTAGTAGAAAATGAATAATGGAATCTGAGAAAATTGGAAGAGATCTATGGAATGAACATCATGATAAAGATGAATTTTATATGGAACCACCAAAAAACAGTCCCACTCTTCCCTTTGAATAGAGAGTGAGAAAATGAATTTAGATCAAAAATGAGAAACGTTTTTTGGTGGTCGTCATTAAATTACATATCTATATCCCCTTTGAAGAGGACCTCACTCGTATTATTACTTATAAAATATATTAATGTATTTTCTCTAAATTTATAGAGAATTGGATGACTGGTTATCCGTTTCCTATAATTTTTAATTATCTATAGCTATTTAGTAGAATCTCTTGCAAAAGATAATGGATATTAGAGGCTCTATGACTCCTTGCAATACATGGACATGGAATTTTGAGAAATCCTTGTGAGATCCTTGTGAATGTAACAATATAATTCATTAGAATATGTTAATAAATTACCGTTCATATATATGAAACCAAAAATAGTCTCACATTAGATGGATGAATAATTAGTAAAATATCTTATAGGAAATATCAAATATGTTTTTGTAAAAGTTCATTAATTCATTTTTCCCAAAAAAAATTATATCCTATATATGGGAGTGAATTTAAATTTCCCCATCCTTTTATGGAGTAAATTTATAACCTATAGTAATGTGTTTATAGATGTTAATCATGGAAGGATGATTTTAAGGACAACAAGATACATGTTGTGTTTGATTTAGTGAAAGCCTCTAAGAAATGTGTGGATTCTGTAGATTTTGAGGACATTTTTTGATTGATGAAAAGGATTATTTCTTTGATCATGAAAATGTGGGAGAGATATTTTATCAAGAACAATATGACTGTACTAAATATGAGGATGTGAATATATTAAACCTCCAAAGAGAGACACAATTCCACTATTTGTACCCTCATATTTAATGACACAATAATTAGAGGTGAATCATCTTCGGAGAACATTTAAGTACTCTATCATTGAAATTTAATATTCTATTCCAGTAATAATTAAATTTTTACTAAATCAAGTTTAAAAAGATAAAATGATTTACATTTTAAATAGCTATAAAAACTCAATATCTCGGGGTGTAGTTGATATCCAACATATCAACCCCATGATTTCACCAGAAAATTATATTAGAAGAAGGTGATATACGAGAACATTAACCCTAGAGGTGAATCACTCCAAAGATTAATGATGTGGTTAAAAATGATGTTTTGAACCCTCTCAATGCTAGTGTAATATTTTCCATCTCTGGTAGTGAAGTTCTAATATTGATGTAATTCCTCGCAAATAATGGTGGCTAAATTGTTATAAATAACAATGAAGATTATTTCACAACAAATAGAACCACTTTTGGATGGACATTATCTACTAACTATAAAAATTTAAAAAATGAAGCTCAAAAAGACAATTATATGCATCTAATATATGATCAAAATGTAGAGAGATTATATATTCATGAATTCAATTATTTTCTAGATAGATATTCCAGATATAATAGAATTTTAATTAACCTATATGATTTATAATAAACCATGATCACATGTCCCTTGGATTCATATTATTATAAAATGATTTAATATAGAATTAGGAATGCATTGTAAACATCCCATTGGAATTTGACACATATTTTTCATGATACAGAGGAGGATTTATAGATATTTTTTAGTATATTTTTCTTGTTTGATCGAATTTATGATGTTTTCTTAGGAATATATGAATAATATAGGGACATTATTAAGATATGTTCCTAGTGATAAAAAGGGAAAAATATCATGGTCCATAGAGGAATAATCCCATTATATGAAATTATAGATTATAGAATAGAAGCCAACTTGGAAAAAATAAATGTGATTCAAGACACAGTAGGACCAATTGTCATCAATGGTATAATGAGTTTTCTAGGCCACATGGGATTTTATCAGTGTTTCTTTCATGATTTGTCAAAAATAAACCACCCGTTGAAAAAAAATTATAAGAATAAATTCTATTAGATTTAATAATGAGTGTTATTAGGAATACAATACATTGAAACTAAATTGATGGCCACTCGAATAATTTATCATCTGATTGGGATAAAGACTTCAAATTAATGTTTTACTCCAATGATGTTTCTTTAGGAAATATTTTTGGATAGTAGTTTTGAATCATAATCCTTATAATTTATTATGTGAAACACATGTTAATTGACTCATTGATCAATTACTTGGCCACATAAAAAAGTTGCAAAATTTGGTATTAAAGTTTCATTAATTTTAGTCATAACATATTCTCCCTAAATTTACAATTAACACCGACCATGAAAATAAAGATACATTTTGATTAAAATTGATGTCAAAACATTTCTAATATTGTAGATGTGGATAAATTAGAAATTTTATATAGTTATCAATGAAATCAATAAAACATAAAATGTCCATAATGATTATTTCCTCTCAACACCAACTACCCATCGCTAAGAATGATGATGATCTAAATATTGAGATTATTTTTTAGATTAGACATTGTTCAATATGAATGTACAAACAAGACCGTGGTTTTATGATACCATAACCAATATTACAATAAGATCTCTTTATCTATACATCTCCTGTTAATAGATGAATACGTTCATTGTTGATGAGTAACAGTATTTTTTGGATGATCCACTATTATTTAAGTGTCTTGTATGTGGATTGATACAATTATATGTCCAAAAGGATGAAATTAAAAGCATTATAAAATTATGTCACATGTTTTCAACTGGAGGACATCATGGGATTAATGTATTGTGGATAGGATCTAATAATTTTGATTATTATGGAACATAATACATTTATATGGATGATGTTTTTTTAAAAAAATTATCAGTTTGAGTAGATAGTAACCATTTGAATGTTTAAACATATTCCCATATAATCTCATATTCGAAGTAGAGATATTTGATTTTTAGGGGATATATTTTATATACCCATTTCTTAATTCTTGTTTAATTATTTATGTCATGTTATTTTATAATATGTTACAAAATAGATAAAAGAAAAGACCACTACTCTCAAGACAACTTGAGTGGTCATACATTTTAAATATATTCTCCCTATTTGGATATGATCAATTACTAATTATTTATTTAGGAAGATAGTAAAATAATTGTGAAATAAAAGTAATTCATAGAAAATAGACTATTTTAATCATATAATATAACTTATTAAAACCCATAGACTAGTGTAAAAGATCAATTTTCCAAATCATAGAATAAGAAAATTCTCAATTAGATAGTCAATACATGTAGGAAGGACTGTAGTCTCAATCTAGAAGATGAATAATTGGTGTACCATATAGATTTTAACTCACAGATTGAAAAAAAATCCATTCAAAATTGTCTACAATAAACCCTATCACTTTCTAAAACAACTACAAGACCACTCATATTCAGATATCAAAAATTTATACTTAAATTCTCATAAAGACATACAACAAATACTACCTCAAAAGGATGAGATAGAATAGATTATAATCGATTCTTATGAGAATTTATAAATTTACATGGAGATAAAAATGAAATTTATTGAATTACACATCGCCTTATTTAATTCAAAAGGGTGGTGTAGTGTTATTCAATTCTTGTCTAAAATTATTCCCAAAAAACTAAAGTCTCAGTTGTCGGTTCCATATAATGGTGTTAATGTATTCCAATATAGAACTTTAGAAATTTAATGAGGGGAGGGAGTGAATTTCTAGTTGGTAAAAAATTATCATGTTCCCTTTTAAAAAATGATAATCATTTATTTCAAATTAAAATATATTAAAATAAATATGAATCTAGAAAAAAATGAGGCACTAATTAGGAAAAATATTAGTTTTGTTCCATATAGTAATATTATGATAATTGAAAATAAGTGGACCAATGATTATTCGATTCTTTAAAAAATCATGATATAAATAAATCCATTTATGTTGTAAAATATCATGGTGCAAAAAAATCAAAAATTAAGAATATAGAAATAACGAAAAATTACAAAAACATGTTTTTTAAAATCAATATTTACATTGTAAAATTATGGGTCGCAATTTTTAAAATGAAACTATATGGACTGTGATACAAAAACTCATTTCACCCACACCCCCATACCTTAACTATTTCCTCCTCAATTCTCCGTCATTTCATCCCTCTCCCACATCCCCCACCATCTTCCTACCCTCCGTCACATTTCTATCCTTCCATCTTGACATATGACACCATCCATCCATGATAATAAAAATAAAGGGTGTCGTTATTCCTCCATCCAAATGCACTGATATAGGTTCCTAGTTTACCATTTCCAAACAGAAGTTCCAGAAGCCTCCCTCCGCATCTCACTCACCTCCATAAATAGCATATTCCACCTGATCATCCTCTTCATCACATACATGATCTGATTATGAATCCCACTATTAATAGGGAATAACTAATCCTAAACATGTCCATATCTTCCTTCTTGTTTCAGATCCCATTCATTATGTATGATTCACCATTTTAATATCCATGATGATTAATATGAAGAATTATTTGGTTTTGGTTTTACTAAAATATTTACTCATCATTGAATAGGTAATTCTTCTATATAAATGGATGAACCCATAACACATCATTATGGTATGAATGGAGAAATTTTGGATGATACCTATGAATTTAATAATGATGATTTTTTAGATAGATGTCATCCACATTACACATCGGTTGGGAGGCTGGGTAATTGATCTGACACTATAATATTTTGAATAAATCTTGGGTATTTTTTTATCTGAATTTTTCACCTATCATACATATGCTTTAATCTATCATGACCCAATAAGATGGTTACCTCATTGACATGGTCACAGATAACACACAATCCTGAACTCATTCAAAATTCAGGGATAGTGAGGATCACATGACTCAGTGGGTGATGCACTCTTGATTAATCATCATATGTTATCCCATGAAGGGTTTGCCTGAAGAGTCTCCCATGGAGCCATAACGTAGACCATGGTCATTGTTCTAATCACCATAATGGTCGTCGTAGTTCCCAATAGGGATCAACCATTTATAGTATGATAAAATGAATAGGCAAGGAGTAAAAATGTACCATTAGGGATGTATCCATTTTCACCCACATATATTGAAACATATTTTCATTTGAAAAGTCCCATCCCCTTCCATCCGTTTTCTAGTCGTAGTCCAAAGAACTATTTATTCTTCACATGATGGGGCAACATCGAATGGTTTCCGACCACTATTCTTAGGCACCCGAGTTTTACAAATCCCGTAATGAGTCCCATAATCCTAATGTTTCTACATGACCTCATTCTATTTCTACTTCGCCCTGTACTACAATACCAACATCCTCTATATCTTTTCTTCTTCCCACTAAACATTCTAATAAAGTCTCAATGTATAGATTATACTAGTGGTATCATATATGTATAGTTTTCAATGAAATTAAGGAGGTTGAGAATAAGTAAAATAAAAATCTTGATTAGGGATATTATCTATTATTCAAGAAAATTATTTTTTCACCAAAATGAATCATGGGTTGGAGTTCAAATCAAACTAAGGATTTTGGGATGACATGAGGGATGTAAATAAGTGATTTGGGTAATTATTTTCCCAGCCAATGGGGTTTGGAAGTGTGAAGAGGAGTGTAGAGAGAGTATACTTTTATAAGTGTGGTGTGTGGAAATCATGTAATTTTAGAAATGAAAAATTGATATAAATGGATTTTAGACAAGATTTTTATCATCTTTAACCCTTATATTTTTAGTTAAATCCCCAAGTAAACCCATTTTTACTTTTACTATGATAAATATGTTTTACTGGTTTTACTATTAATTATAGTAAAAAAACAAATTTAAAATTATTAGATAATATAAATTTTTTTAATTACAAAAATAAATACATTTTTAAAATTTCAATTTACTAATGGGTAAAATTATAATTTAAAATTAATCCCAAATCTATAATGAAAAAGTGATTTTATAACGAGAAATTATTTCAATTTTTAAAATATTTTTTGATCAAAATCAAATATGTAATTGACTGTAATAAACATAATTGGATTAATAGCAATCAAATTTGACGAATTTTACGTTTACAACCTTCTTAAAATAATTTTTTTTAATTCATTAAATGAAAATAATATTCTTAAAAAATAAATATTTTCACCAATAATCGAACGCATTATCTTCATAGAAAATTTTCTGAATTATAATTTAATATAATTTTGACAACATGATTTAAATAAATAATTTCATGTATAAAAATAATTTTCTAAAATTAGAAATATTTTATTTTATATAATTTCCCAAAATTTATCAAAATGGTTTGTTAGAACAATTCAGTTATAAACATAAAATTGGATTAAATAATATCTATTTTCTTGATAATAGATATGGAAAATTTTAAACATATAATTAAAATTAATTAGATAATGTTAATAAAAATATTAACTAAAAGTGATTTATTTAATTTATTTCTATAAAACATGGTTGTGTATTTAAAAATAATTTTTTAGAATCAATTCCCCTTTGTTTTAAAATTGTTTTTATATTAATGTATAAATAATTGGTCGCAAACTAATTCATCATATATGTTCATAATTTAGTTAATGAATTTCATATAGTCTAATAAAACTGTTATATGTTATATTAAAAAAAATATTTCATAATTATGTCACATTTCATTTAAACATGGCATTTCTTATAGCACAAATTAAAATCAATATTACATTGAATGTAATGAAATAACAGTGTTTAATGCTACATAACCTATAATGAGTGTTTCATGTAATGAAATAAAAACTAAGGGTTTCATTTAATGAAATAAAATATATTTATTTCATGTAATGAAAAATATCAAAAAGACTATATTTATTTGAAAAAATTACAATATATCCAGCTGTCAAATTCTACCCCTTTAAATAAATTGTGTCCTAACAATTTGAAACAGTTTTTGGTAAATAAGGGTTTAACATTTGATAATCGATTTATGGTTATCCAACCCAAATACTTATAGAGAGTGGTAGGGTCATAAAAAAGAAAACTAACACCCAAATACTGATGGAGAGTCATAGAGAATATGGTTATGAGAAATTTATCAACAAAAAATCCATAAACCATTAATTTCGGAAAAAAGGTAATTAATATCATAAAAAAAATAATGATACAAGGATTATATATTATGTCAAAATCATTTTCATAATTTTGTCTAATTTTCTTGAGAATATATACTTAATTATTTCATTCCATTTTTTAATCACATCTCATCCTTTTGGGGTCCCATATTCAATTTATACATCATATCATACATTAGGGGATGATTTTTTCTAAATATGAAGTAATAAATATGATCTATAAAATATTTATTAGTCAATAATTTTATAACTATTTTTTATTAAAAACTGTTTAGAAAAATATATCTAAAAATGTAATATGATTTAATTAAAAATTTATATCTAAATTTAAAATTCAAACTATTGTATCCTACATTTAGTGGTTATTTTATTTTTTTAGCACTAGATACAGTAAATTACATCCTAAATATCCAAATAGTTTTTTAGAAATGGTATACTAGATTAATATATGAATAACATATTACCTAGAAAAATGCACATTATAATTTTTTTGAGAATGACATTATTACCTCCAGCATGTCCTTTCATAGAAATCATTGAAAAATTCATGGATTCATGGGGAAATGAATCATAAAAGTGGATAAGATCTAATGTTTTGTAAGGGCATTCATACAATATTAGATGTAATGAATAATTATAGAATAATAATTATAAAAGTGTAAATAACAGAAACACATGATGTTTTATCAATAACTTGAGAATAATATAGAAGGAATATGTGATGGTAAAATAGTTTTATATAAATAATCACATGAACATTAAAATTTACCCTAGATATTATGAAATATTTAATAATCACATGGAATATCAATAAATGAATTCCTAATGATCGAGTTCATATTGATTGAAATATAAAACATATAGTTGAGGCTTTGTTCCAAGTTCTCTATTTCTAACAAGGCTTTATGCCTACATTTAGTACCATCAACATCATTCTTAAAGGAAGAACTGTCAATTTAATTCTGACATATTATATAATAATAATCATCCTAAAATCTAATACATTCTACCTCTTGCCAATATTTTATATCGTCAACTTCGAGCTGAAGTTGAATAATAATGAATTTTTTTAGACATCTAATACCATCAACTTCATGATAAAAAATAATATCATCCAGTTTATGCCAATATATAACACTATTGACATCATGCCGATATGTAATACTAACAAAATTGTGATTAAAAAAATAAATATCACTTATAAGTCCAATTCAATACACATATGGATAAATAATTTTACTATTAAAAAGACTAAAACAATCAATAAGTATTAATATTGGATGAAATAGTCAAATAGAATATCAAAACATTCCATAGTCAAATGATCGTAAAAAATATATTGAAATAAAATGATTGTTATCATTATAGAACATGAAGAATATAAGATTCAACAAAGGATATTATCATAGATTAATATAGATTAATGATATTATTGAAGTATTTCTTGATAAAAAATCTATTTTACTTGAAAATAATTTTAATAAATAAAAAATGTACACCAAAAAATGAATGAATTCAAATTAAAAAAACATGTAATATTGTAAATGAGGCTTGAGAGAATTATAGAGTCATGATAGTGGGAATGATGGACCCCAGGAAACCATAAGAGGGGAGGCGTGAATTAGGGTGTCAACTCATTATTTTAAACTGATGGATGTTTTTCCAATAGTGGTAGAAATCTGTTAATCATAGTTGGGGAGAAAGTGATGAAAGAAAATATTCAATAGCAATGTAGGGACACAATACTATAATATGGTTAACCATAAAGAGCTATATCCAAGGAGCATACACCAATAGGTTTCATCTCATACCAAATTCCGATAATCTTTAGTGGTTCTAGATTACAAAAGATTAGAAAAATCACTCTATGATAAGAACACAACCATTACAATGATTTAGGAATAGTTCAATGTGTCCCTCAGATCACATCACAAAACTCCACCTTGCTCACTGCATTGGAAAGAATATGAACTCAATTTATCGACATGATGGAAACTTTAATGGGTTGGGATTAAATCATGCATTTTTTATTGTAGAAATAATATATATTGAAGTTATTTTATTAACTATGTATGTAATAAACTTTTCAATATACTATTCGTTCACAGACATGTCCTCTAAGAAATCGCCTTTTTCCTCCGTGTACCGCACTTCTCTATATACCACATTAAGGAACCATTCCCAGAAAATCATGTTAGCATACTGCTTCTAAAAACCACCACCACATAACAATTAAATGCCATACCATCATAAACCACTTCAACATACCACTTTGGCACGCGAAACCTGAATACTGTTTCTGTAAAATACCATCATGTACTACCTTTTAAGACAACCATTTGTGAACCTCCCCTGCTCCACATACAACATGTGCTCCACATAATTCCATTCTTTCTCTGTGTAATGATGGTGATCCACATACCAAGTACTTCCTCCATGAATTGTCTCTCATATGTGGACAAGTCTTCCTATAAACCACTTCATAATTCACAATCTTCCACCAAATTTCTAATCAGATCCTCCTTTATGAGGTTTTATTCCCAAAATCCACTCTAGACATCATCAAAATCTTGGTCGATCTTTAATCTCAGTTCCCTAAATTAAATTATGGGATTAGAGCTCCTTATATAGGAAAATAAATCCTCAAAATCTACAAAATCATGATTTTTTATATCATCGTTACACTACAACCATCACCACGTACGACATCACCAATTAACAATATTTCCTACACATTACATGAACATATATTCTCCCTACACTGTTGCATAAATCATGACCCTGTTTCCATAATCATCAACCTTCATAGCTCCTGAAAACAGCATCTCATTGCTGTCAATGAGAAGCCATCCCGTGAACTATTTTCCTCTCATGATCTACAATTCTTGCCGCAAACCACAAACTTTAACCATGAACCAATTATTGTTCTGCGAACTATATTTTTCTGGTCTTTATATCAACCTTTGACATTTGTGAACCATTCATAGTACATGGTATGCATTACCTGAACTATGTTATGTGGTTCCATTTATTTTCTAAATTCCTTCCCGATTATTCATATCATTTACATCTATGTATAAATCATTTCTTTTCTAAAAACAATCATCATATTTTGAGTCCCAAAAATTTGAAAAACACTAGGAAAATGTGCAACCTTCAATACTAAAATCATCCTCAATCATATTACCACATTCCTTTATATCTCTGTGATCTTCCATGTGAAGTAGGAAATAAACACATACTAAAATCCATTAAAATAAATAATTATTGGGTTGAACAATATCCCAATTTGGTATTGTTGGAAATATATAGATATGTTCAATGAAGCACTAGCTGTAACAAAAAATTAATTCATAAGAAACAAATCAACTTACACTCTACATCTATGTGATAAATTCTCCATGTAGGAAACACTAGGGGATGTATAAAATGGGTTTTCATGATTCAAAGCCCCAATTTTGTTTCTCCATTATCATTGTCTCCAATAATTTTCACTTTTGTAACTCATCATTCTACCCTAATGTGAAATTGTTGAATTATTCTATTCTTCATCATCCTTACAATAGAAAACCATTTAATTCTCTATCATCCCACCATAGAAGAAACATTTCAAATTTCAGTCACCTCATTTAAACCATAAATAATTGAATTTATCCATTCTCCCCTACAAATAAACCCAATGATTAACATTTATACTAGTAGAGATCAATGAATACACTTATGGATCATATATCCCCCATAAACCTGCATCACTTCAATGAATTTATTAATATAAATAACAAAACTAGTGAGAGGGGATCATTCATGACCTTCATATACACTAGGACATTGTTGAATACCAAGAATGAACTGATGTTTATTAAACATGTGTGATGACATGAGATTTTCCATGATTTCAACCACTTGATCATTAGTTCCAACATGATCCATTTTAGTCAATCCTTGTTCAACATTTTCATTAATGAGGTGATATCTGATTTCGATGTCTTTCATACGAGAATA
Organism: Viscum album; assembly: GCA_963277665.1. Lineage (NCBI taxonomy): Eukaryota > Viridiplantae > Streptophyta > Magnoliopsida > Santalales > Viscaceae > Viscum > Viscum album. The sequence continues at coordinate 1,020,287,534 of OY728119.1, read as the reverse complement.
TTCAATTGGATCCTCCATAATATAAATTGGGCCCTTGTTATTATAATGAATCACCATTGTATGTTTCACCTCATCACCAATATCAGTTAATTGTTTCTTCATACAATGTTGCTGAGTGAAATCCTTTGTAGCAGAGAAATATTCATCTTCAATAGTTCTGAGAGAAGTGACTTCCCTTTTTTTAGTGAACCAATGAATTTATTTTATGAAAATAAAAAAAGATTCACAACTTGTGTATTTTCTATCTGACACATCACCTGCCAAGTAACTACCAAAAAATTATGATATTTCATTATCTTTTCATGCAGTTAATAGCATTCCATAATTGTGTGTACCTGGTGTGTACCTAATTATTCTTTTTTTACTTCATCCATGTAATCTTCGTTTATGTTACATTGAAATTGGTCCATATATATTGTGTCAAACACAATATTTGGTATGGTCATAGTCAATTAAAATATGTTTAAAACGATTCCCTTCTATATTGTGGGATATACATATGTCCCATTTTTTTCTTTCCCAATTTTGTCCCAACTCCAATCCAGGATTACATTTGTTAGTAATCATGCATATCATATTTTAAAAAAAACTTTCTTGCATAATTTTTCTGAGAAATTAATGTGTAGTCATTCCTCTGATTCACCTACATCCCCAATAAGAATGTGATATCAAAAATCATAGGCATTTCAAAACCTGATTTAACATAATTGGAATATTCATCCATTGATCCTAACTTGTTACAACCAAATGTAATATCATCTACATACACTTGAACAATGAACTAATCTTTCTATGAATTCTTCACATAGATATTTTGATCCACTCCTCAGCTTTTTAATTATATAATCCTTGGATATGAATAAAATAGAGAGTACCATTCTCGTGGAGCCTATGTTTGATCAAATTGAGCCTTCATTAATCTAAAAACCTTCATTTCATCAATACCAATAAGAAATCCCACTGTTTGTTTAATATGGAAATCTTCTTCAAGAACTCCTTTTAATAAATCTTTATTGAAATCCATTTATTAAACATCGTATTCTCATTGAATGGACATGGAATGAAATTTTATTATTGACTCCAATCAAGCCACTAGATAAAATGCTTCTTTAACATCAACACCTCCAATCTTTTAATAACTTATACAAACAATCTGTGCATTATTTCTGATCACATTTCAATTATTAGAAAATTTATTTTCAAAAATCCATTTCATACAAATCACATTGAGTATTTTTCATGCCTTCCTCAACTTTTTTGTGTGAATTCATTCTTTTTCCATACTCTTACTCATCATTAACATCATTACAAGATGAATTCCATGATAAAATTTTGGTATTTTATTTAGTGATCTTTACATCGCTGCTTTCCACAATTTTCCCAAAAACATTTATTGAATCATTTGTGGGATTTTATATTCAGTGAATATCTGAGGAAAATTCCTTCATCTATAGAATCACCATGCATTCCCTTATTTTCCTTATTCGATAAAAAAACATAAATCAAAAAATAGAAAAATACTTCAAAGTGTCCTTCCTTCATTGCCGCAAATCAAATTATTTCATTGTTTCCTCCATATAAAGCGGTTTTCTATTTTGGATATAAACTAAAGCATGAAAAACCACTTTCTGGTACTGGTGAGTGATATGACTCACAATCCACATAGTTTGGGCTATACTATTCACCTTTTTGATTCTAGAACTCAAAAAATCCATTATTTTTTGGAGTTCTCTTAGAATCCACCTCATGTTTTGTTCTAGGCCTCTCTAAATAATTTTCAAACTAAATGGATGTGTATTCTGTTCCATTTTTTTACCATTAAACTTCTATTTTCTAGCCATTTTCATTCTATACAATTCAGTGATAAGTTTTCATGCAATCAAGAATTTTTTTTTTCTTGTATATAATCATCATAGAAGCTATTATACTATTATAATAAATGAAAAATATGAACTTCTTTTAACATATGTTTTTGTGACATTTATAAGACCACATACATCTATATTAATGGGATCGAAAATATTTGATACCCTTTTTTCATCGGATGATATGAACTATAGAACAAAATTACTCACATGAAATAATCACAAGCCTTCTTCTATTCATGCTTTATATTTTGGATATCAATGAAATTCTTCAGTATCAAATATCTTTTCTATTTCTTGTTTATTGATGTGACACAACCTATAGTACCAAAAATTTCTTCCGTCTTTGAAAATCATGTAACAAATGTTATATTTACTATAAACCTGATATAATTCTCCATTTCTTCTATATCACTTTATGAGATAATTCCATGTCCTTCCTTTTATAGTGATCCCTTTTTGATTAAATGCCACCATATGTCTTGAGTCATATAGTTGGCTCAAGCATAAGAGATTGTGACACAACCCATACACAGAATGATATTTAGTCACCTTCAGGTCACAATTGTTCAATTCAGTACTCTCACAACCTTTGATCTTCAATGAACCATAACTATTGAATATCATAATTTCATCATCCTTTTTCAGGATATTCATTAATAGGTCTAGATTTCCAATCAAATGGGATGGTATATAATATCAAGAATACATGTACTGATATTCTAAGTTGCTTTGTCAGCTACTTCTATATGGTTGAGTTTCTCAGAATTATTCTTTTCCTTCCATGAAATATTAGATTGTAGTAGGATAAAGAAGGAATTTCTGGTCACTCTTGTCTGTGAGCTAGTTTTTCATTCTCATATTCTTCATCTAGTGAAGAAAATATGTTTGTATGAGAAACAGCATTGGGTCGGCGAGTATTGACTTGTCTCTATGTTCTTTAGGAAATGTTCCATCCATTTCTCTACATGAAATTATCAACATTATGGCCAATGTTATAACAAATTGAAATGATATACCTAGAAACCTTTTTTCAATAAATAATTTATATATGAATTTTTTATCATTTTTTGACTTCCAATTTCTTCCATATTTCATATAGTTCCTTGAATCTTCACAATATGAAACGGTTTGCCCAAATATGCACATAATTTTCATTTTATAAGTGTAAAAGTCTTTTCAATTCTAATCCTTCTCATGTTATATTCATAACGAGGGTAGTTTGATTTCCCATCATTTCAATATTATTGGGAATAGTTTTAAGGCATCCTTTTATTTTAAATTGATGGCTTCTTCTTCAGCACTTCATGTAAATTTTTAAGAAGCCTAACATTCATTTATCCTTTATTTTGGATCATTTTATTTTCAAAATGGGATGTTTTGACATCAAAACCAATTCCACTATTACCCATGCACGCATGTATTTGGACATTCAAACTCATTTCAAGCCCATAAGAATTACTCTTAGCACACTCTGATAACACAACATCAATGAATTTTTTGACTATATTTTCTTCTATATATCTTTTGAAATTCATTCACTTTTGAGTTTACTCCTCCATGAAAGAAATTCTTCTTCAATTTCCTCTATAGTTTTGGACTCCTATTCATGTCTCAAGGTATGTTCATTAATGACCATTGCATGTCCTTCAATTTTCAGCTTTAGTGAAACAATATCATCTTGAGATTCAAAAGTTATTGAATGTTCCTTTACAACTTCCTTAATTAAATAAATTTTCGATTCTAGTATATCAACATATTCTGATGTATATTCAATATTTTCATTTCAATTTCTTTGTCTCTTTAATTGATTTCCATGATTATAAAAAGAATATTTATTATTAAAAATTAGATCAAAATTAATAGTTAGTTTATTATCTCTAGATTTATCTCACTATGGTTCCGATTTTCCAATGGTTTCTATCATTGACCCACATGTTCTAGATTTAAATTATATTTCTTCTTCCTCATATAATCCACTAACAACGTCTTATTTTTCAAAAAAAAATTTCTCTATAGTTTATAACCGAAATTTACATCTAACTATTTTAAAAATACTTTTTTAGTTTTCTCCAGGTCTCTAGTATTACTTTCATCATCATCTAACATTCATGTTCATAGAGAGGAAATGTGCCCAACACTACCACAATAAAAGTGATCCAGAGGTAAATTGCGTTAAAATTTCGATTCTCACTTCATGAATTTCATGTCAATGAGAAAAAGGATTTCTTTTTACTCATTTTCTTCATCAAAACTATATCCAAACACTTGAAATTTTCTATGAATTTTAATTTCATTTAATTTCTTACTCATGTCGTTACATCTTCTCGACTGACTCTCATCTCATATGCCACCAGGCTGTTCAGTAGACCATTTAGATAAATATTGTAAGGATCCCCATCCTTAGGGGATGACACATTTTCATTATAAAGCAGTGAAAGAGATATAAATATTTACTTTACAATATAAATGTCTTTTTTTTCATCACCATGTCCATGTATTTCACTAACAGCATCAATAATTTGATTTCAAAAGGCATCAGCATTTTCCTCAGGATGCATCTTCAGATCATCAAACCAATTTTGAAAAAAATTTAGTTTCTCCTCCTTCATATTGATTTCACCTTCATAAATATTCTTTTTTTTACCAGATAATCATTTATAATGGTAGAATAATCATATTATATATATCTGATAAGAGATATCTACATTGAGGGAAGTAAGTGCTTTAGAAACTATATCAAGAATTTTTTATATGTATCAGTCATAAACATCCATGATGGATTAGTAACCTATAATCCTTATGCAGTGAAAAATTGGATTTTCATTCAATGAGATAATAGATTGGACCACATCATATTATTTCATATCTAAATTTTTATTCTATCAAAGAGGGGTACTTCGCAGACATTTATTGTTTTCTCCATTGATGAAATGAAGAGAATATTTCACACCAACAACCTTTTCTCTCTAATACCACTTGAAGGACCATGAAACACCTAGGCGGGGAGTAGTGAATTAGGGTGTCAAACTTTTATTTTAAACTGATGGATCATGTTACAATGTTGGTAAGAACCTATTAAACCTGTCTAAGGAGAAAAAATAGAAAAAAACATTCTCATGCAAAATAAGCACACAACCATTTTACTTGGTTCACCACTATGGGCTACGTCCAAGGAGCCTATTCAGATAGGTTTTTGGTCATACCAAATTACATTAATATTATGTAGTTTTGGTGTTAAAATGTTTAGCACAATAACTTTGTTATAGGAGCAATGAATTTACATTGTTTTTGATATAACACACTTCATCCCTTAGATCATTACGTTGGACTACCCCTTGCTCATTGCATTGTGAAGAATCTAAACTCCATTTATTAACTCGATGGTTTCTTAAATTGTTTTTCATTAAATCATTCATATTCATCTATAGATAGTTGCTCAATTAAAGGTATGTTTCCCCTATGGATGTAATATATATTTCCCCGAACTTTTAGTTTGTAAACATGTCCTTCACCAACTGGGCTTCTTCCACTGCGTACTGTACTGCTCCGTGTACCACCTCTGTGAACCATACCCATAAAATAAGATCCATGTATTTCTTCTAAAAACCTTTTATTTATACCTATTATGTATAGAACCTCTTCATACTGCCTCCACATACTGCTTCAGCATATGACTCACATGTATCACTTTTGTGAACCACCTTCACCTACGGACTCCTCAGACAACCTTCCATGAACCCCCCTTGATATTTTACACAAATGATCCATATACTACCTTTTTCCTATGTATATGGAATGTTATCTACAAAAAAAAATTCTTCTTCCATGAATTTCCACTCCTACACAGACAAGTCTTCATGAAAATCACTTCGCATTTCACCAAATTTCATAGAATTACTAATCAGAACCTCTTACATTAGGTTTCACTAATCTAAACCTCTCTAGACATCACATAAATCCTTCCCTATTTTAAATATCATCCCCATAAAATAATTAAATGGGGAATTTCTCTTCATATATTAAAATAGATCTACAATGTCTGCTAAACAAATATATACCAAATCATCATTAAAATAACTTTTCACCACGTATGGATTCACAAATGAACCATTTTTTCGACCCATTCTGCATACCACCATTCTACCTACACATTGGAACAAATCACCTCATTGTTTCCATAAAATAAACCCTTCACAGATCCTCAAAACCTGATCTAATATTCACCAATGACATCCCTAGCTCATAAAATGGTTGTCTCTCTTGAACTACATGCCTCCTTGTGAACTACATTCCTTCAATGTGATCTATATTTGTCAACTCCATGTAGTTCCCTTAATCATCCACAAACCATTGCAGTTACATGGTACGCGGATCGTGACCTATGCTATGTGGATCCCATTATATGAAAATTTTCTTTATCATTCCACATCTCGTTCACTCGTATGTATAAAATCCGTCATTTTAAAAAAAACTTCTGATTTTGGATCCCAAAAATATTTGAAGTAGTAGGAATATGATCCACCTTTAACACTACTTTGAACCTCAATCAACAGACCATATTTATTGATAAACTCACTAATCCTCCATGTGCTGATTGGAAACAAAAACATAGTAAACTCCGTTACTATCAACATACAATATTTCTTCCAATAAGAAATTACATTCATGTTTTATAAGTTAAAATAAATTTAATTTACACTTTTTAATAAAAAGTGTACATTTTTGGGAAACTACAGGAAGATCCCTTTTAAAATATTTTATAAATAGTTAAAAGGGATAAAAAATGAATATAAGTAGTCATTTAATAATAGTAAAATAAATTATAAAACATTTTTTGAAAACATTTTTTGGAAATGGAAATATTCATTAGTTGATATGAAAATGAAAACAATATCAAATAGTGATAAAATTGTAAAATAATTCCAAATGACATGAGTTTCTATTGAATGTTAAGCATAATCAAAGAAATAACATAAAAAAAATGGTATATACCATGAATAAATAGAATTTAATTATATAATATATAAAAGGGTTAGTATATACACTTCATAATAAAAATAATTAGGTAATAAGACCTGTTTCTCAGGGAAATAAAAGTGATGTGATAAACCCTTCAAACATTATAATATGTTGAATTGTATTCCCCATGAATGAAAAACATTTAGAAAAAAAATAAATATCATTAGAATTATTTAATTCCTTATATAAAATATCAAGTGGGATTTATATACACCACATAATAAAATATAGGTTCATAATTAAAAAATAACCATCAATGAATAAAATTGGGATGAATTCCCTTACGTGAGCCTCTATTTCTATTAAATTTGTTAAAAACATATCATCCTTTATGAAAATCCTTTAGATATATTCTTATGGGGTCTAGGGTTAGTATTTTCAAATGAACATGACATCTATAACATGGATAAGAATGTTAGGTAGTGAAAAAATTTGTTTTTTTGTTGATATAGATAGATATAAATAGTGTTAAAGAAGTGAAGGGTTTTCCTTTTAAAATTGAAGTGGTGAACTTTTGAAATTTATAAAATTTTTAAAATATAATCATAGTATTATAGTGCATAAAATTCACAAGGTATATAGTTTTGTTCCACATATTATTTTTTATCATTATTAAAAATATTTTTATTATTTTTTAAAAATTTATTAGAATATTAAATTCATAAAATTTCATCATTTTCAATTTGGACAATATTTATGACTTTATCTTTATGAATACGCAGATAAAAAGATATACTCAAACAAGAACATTTAATAATGCATAATATGTCATTTTAATATAAAGATTTCATATATAAAAATAACTAATTCAAATTATATTAATTTTTAAAATTTTAATATCATTTATTTAATTACATTATCAATTGAATAATTATTGAATCACCTTCCTGTTAACATTTAATGTAATTTTTTCATCACTAAAAATTAAAAATAAATTACTGAGATATCAATAATTATTTTAAAATTAAAAATATTGTTTACATATGAAAATATCATTGAAATTACAACATTTTATAAATTTTGTATCTATTAGAAACATTAATGTGACATCTTCGCAGATTAATTAAATAAAATTTTAAAAAGGTCACAATCTCATCCAGATGAGCATTAATGGTCATATTAGTAAACCATGAATTCTTATGGATGTGAATTATTTATCAAATTATATTTTTTAATGTTTTAGGGTTATTTTATAGTACTTATTATATTGTTTTAAACCTTAAATATAAGATTTATTCTTTCATGTGGTTATAAAATATACCATGGTTACTATTTATAATGACCCAATATATAATGGGAATATTTAATAAATTTTAAATCCTAAATACAAAAAATATGAAATCCAAATTCAAAATTAAAAACAAATAACTAAAATATTTCAATTTATAATTAAATCGAAAAAAATATAGAATAATGCTTTCAGAAAAAGTCCCTTTTATGTATAAATATATATTTATTCTATATTCATCAATGAAATTTAGTCCAATATACTCAATTGCGTTATTAATAATATTTTATAAATAATATCACTTTAAAGTATTTTTAAATAATGGAAATTTCCAAATGGTTCAAGAAAATATTTTTCAATAATAATATGTATCATTAATTAATCATTAACAAATAAATATTTTCAAAATAATATTAATTTTTTCCCAAAACTAATTTTTATATCACATTTCAAAAATTTCTTTCATTTTATCAAATAAATTTTATAAATTTGAAAAAAAATGAATTATATTAGTTTTTCATAAAATATAATAATAATAATTTATTAAGAAAATGTATAATATGAATTTACTCAATTTTTATTGTTTATTTTATAAAACATAATAATTAATTTTTTTATTATGTGGTTTATGTATTTCCCATAAAATTGGTTTATAATATTTATTCCCAATAATTCAGAGGATATTTTACAATGGAAATACTCAAGGAATAATATTGGGGGGTTATCTAATATCATTTTTGTGTGTTGTGTATGCTATTGAATATTGTATTATTTTAAAATAATAAGAATGTGTGAACCATTATTTATCAAATATAATACAATCATTTAAAAATACAATTGGTATAATATATTTGTCTGTTACATTATATCATCCTTCAAATAATTGCACCGTCACAATCCTAACATTTGATCAATAATCATGGTTTTGACATTGGAAAATTCATTTGTGGAAATCCCACATCATGGAAAGGGTCAAAAAACATACACATTAAAATTGAGAAGGTGAATTTTAAAGGTCCTCTTGGATAACATATAATAGGTTTCTATGTAGTAAAACATAATTCAGAAGTGAAAACGGTGATATTGTTAAAATAAAGAACTCTAAAGGATGAAGATTAGTGATATGGAACATGATTATTAAAAGTATAACTATTAAAATACCATAAATTAGAGCTGGGTTAAAATGATATTTATTTATACATATGAGATTTACAAATATAATATTTTTATTCCAAAATATCATTCCTTAAGTGGAGATATTAATTTACTATGATGGTTAAAAACAATTGGAAATTTACATATTTCAAAAGTAATGTTTCTTCCATAATCTAAATTCCACCAGAAGCGCATACTTTTCTCTTAATGAAGAGTATTATTTGTTTTATCCTTGAAGCACATGAATTATATTTTATTGATCAAAAATTCCACACAATAAAATATTCCTCATATCTTTATACATTAACTAAAACTTATATGGTGAGTACAAGATAAAATAATTCCTAAAATAAATAAACCATCAGGTGAGTGAAAAACTATCAATCCATGAAAATTCAACTAAAATATCAATAATTCAATATAAATAATTGAATAAATAATTATCCATAAAAGTAATAAAATATATTTCAACTAAATTTTGAAACATAAAAAAAGTCATTTTACCACCTTTTTCATTTATGATAAATCTGATATTTATCTCTTAAAATGCACTCTCTCTAAACATATAACATACATGATACATAATTCATTTCCACAAATTACCTGAATCAAAATATTTCCAAAATAAAATGATAAATTCCTCTAAATTAAATATCAAAATTTATTTCTAAAAAAATTAATATAATTTTTTATTTACCATAGTCATGTAGGGTTCCAAAAATAGTGAGCATCTACCAAAATAATGTAAATTGCACAAAATTAATTTTAAATATCATATTTATATTTCATATAAAACATATGTTCTCAAAAAAAACTTATCATTTAACAATTATACTGTTTAAATAAATATAATCTATTTACTTTTAACTGAGGAATCAGAAAGGTCAGTAATAAGAGATGTACTCTTATCACCATACAGTTTGGGGTTTGAGGGTCGCAAACATACTAGAGGTGATGGGTTGTTTCTCAGTTGGTGAGTTGTCTCATTTATAAATATATATGAATATATTCCTTATAAAATTTCAAAACATTACCATAACATGTTAACCCTTAATGAAATGTTTTAAATTAAAATTCCATCTCACACATTTAATTGTGAATTCCCAAAAATAAAATAACCCATTACTACATTAAAATCAAATATCATATAAATCCTAATGTTTTTCCTTACAATTAAACTTATTCCCACAAAATGTAATTGAATTATTCCTTAAATCAATATTTCACATACTAAGACAATGGGTTTTATTTCCACAAATGTCTCCCAAAATATGATTAATCATGATTATCTCACATAAAGTAAAACCGTAAATGGGAGTTTAATAATTCAAACATATGATTAACATTATACGCATTAACCCATGATGGTGTCTATAACACATTAGTTAATGAAAATATATATATATCCTTAATAAACACAATTTCTTATATGTTTCATGGTTCTTTTAAACATAATTCCATTAGTTAAATAATTATTCAAAATATTGTTTATCACATTCAATTTTAAACCAGCTCTTTCTAGATCCTTTAATTTACTAAATCCAAAATTCAAAAGAGAACGCATCAAACTACAATAATTAGAGTGATATACCGAATAATCACGAAATTTTATTCAATGTATATCTAAATCATGAATCTGTTTTCTCAATATATGAGTCCTTAGGAAAAAATGAGGATACCCATATTTATTATGAAATCTATATGATGTTAACCTAGACATAGACTTACCCTCAAGATAGTCATAGGCTTATATTATCTATTATATGTTATCCTAAAACTAGTTCCTAATGTTTAATAAAATTTCTCTGATAACAAATTTAATGAATTGAACTCTTATTTCCTAGAGATGGTGGTTAATTATTAAATTTGAACTAGGTACAAGGAATCACATCCTGAAGGACCTAATTTTTTATTAGTCTAGGTAAACAAGATAAATTCAATATTTACATATTATATTTGTAAACACAAACTAGAATATAATTTTTTCTTTTTTAACATTATTCCCTCCAGTATATCCCTGCAAAATAATCATAATTCAATTAGTTGATTCTTAGTGAATGGATACACAAGAAATGGTTTAGATATACTGATTAGTAGTATTACACATACAATAGGAGAATTCCTGAAAAATAAGGAATAATAAATATGGAAAGGTAAATAACTAAAACACATCCCTTTTAATAATCATCTAGCGAATAATATATAATTAATAAATAATGATATAATAATAACATATAAATAATCACCTATGAATGAAACATTACTATGGATGTTCTAAATAGTCAAATAATAACAATGAATATTATTTATTGAATTCATATTGATGGAATGAATAATTAAATACATATAAAACATACTATCTATGATCTATTTCAAGAAATATAATACCATCAAGGTTTTGGACTGACTTATAATATCAAAAACTTCATTCCATCATCTAATTCCATCAAATGCCTTCATACATTTAGTACCGTCAATTTCATTCCCACATATAATACATTGTAATTTTTTGTGACATCTAATACCATCAACTTCTTGTTGACACTTAACATTGTTTTCTTCATGATGACATATCATTCCATCGACTTCATGCTGACATCCAATACCATTAATTCATGGAGATATATAATACCATTGATTTATTCCAAAATCTAGTACCATCAAATTCATTTCAACATAAAATTTTGTCCCATATTAATTGAAATGAACTCTTAATATGGTTAAATAATATAACTTTATCAACGTGCCTTACCAAAAACAATAACTTTCTATACTAGAAGAACCAATCATATAAAATATCAATACATTTCTTTATTAAACAAAATATAAACAACCCAATGAAATATAATGAATTCTATCATTATGTCACATCATTATCATAAGAATCACCAAAGGATATTGACATACATTAAAGTAAATTAACAATTTTACATGATATTTAATGGCGGAAATTCCATTTGACTTTGAAAATAATTGTTCAAATCTAAAAACTATGCACATAATAAAGAAATATTATTCATTAAAAATAACCATGTAAACATGTATGTGAGGATTAAAATAATTAAGGAGTTATGTTTGAGGTTAATTTTTTTCATGTTTTATATGTTAAAGAAACTTTTCATTCAAACTTTTCTATTAAATATAAAAAGTATCCTTTTTGGAAAAATATTGTATTATTCCTTTAAAAATATTTTTTAACTAGTCATTCATGGGTAAAAAGTGACTTTAAAAAATCATTGTAGAATAGTAAATATATATTTCAAAACATGTGAATTGAAGAGAAATATTACTTAGCAGAGAATTAAATTTAAACTATCTCAAATATTGAAAAGATTGTGAAATAAAACCTCACCCTGTGGGTTTTATTTGAATTATATTCCCCATGAAAACAACATTAAATGAAACATTAAATATCATGAAGAAAATTATATTCATCAAGTAATATATAAAAGGGTATTTATATAAAACATGAAATCTAAATAAGTTTTGAAAAAGGAAAATGTCCCATAGATGTATAAGTGAGATATGAAACCATTAACACATTTTAATCAGTTCAATCATATACCCCATGAATAGATAACATTTTAAAAAACATTATATATAATGAGAATAAAAATATTCATAATATAAAGGGACAAATGGGTGTTATATACAAATCATAAAATAATATAGATACATAGAATAAAAACATTTCTTGTGATATAAAATTGAGACAGTGTGCTTTACCTCTGGTTAGACATCCATCAAATGTGTTCATACATCATCCTGATTTATATACTTCTATTAAATAACATCCTAAGGGATGTAGGTATGGTATTATGGAGTGACCATAATCACTATAACAAAGATATTGAATTTCATAATTGATATGAAAGTATTTTTTCCGAGTTAGATGGCTCAATGCTGTGTAATGTTGTGAAGGTGTGTCATTTTATAATTGAGGTGAGGAGCAAGTTTGGAAATATTCAAATTATTTAAATATAATAATACTATTCTGGTGAAAAATTATTCAGAAAGAAAAAATAACAGAATATTGGATGAATTCATTGACCATATATCATTCCTAATATAATTATTTAATATTTTTTTTAATTAAATAGTTCAATAAAATACCATTATTTTCAATTATTGACTATATTCATTACCTTGAGTTAAATATTCTCTAGATAATAATAAATTATTGATCCCAAACTTTTAGTTAATCTATAATATATGAGATAATTATATAAATTTATTGGATCACATTAATTAATTCAAATTATTCAATTTTTAATATTATAATATCATTTATTTGATTTTTCCATTAATTGAATAAATATTGCATCAATGTTGCGTAAAAAATTAAATTTACTATTTAATTAATAATAATTAATAAGAAATTACAATGATTTATATTGTTATTTTATTTTTAAAAGTAATATTTATAATCAAACATATCATCTAGATAGAACAATTCTAAAATTTTAAAGTTATTAAAAACATGAATCTAATATCTATGACTTTTCATTAAATGAAATATTACAAAGGACATTATCAAATCCAACTCTATATAAATTTTTATATAACAAAACCATGAAATATTATGGATGAAAGTTACTTATCCAAAAAAATTTGGGCTAGTTTTAGGGTCATCATATAGTCTTTAATGTATTGTTTTAACACTTAATTAATTAATTTTCCATTTTCCAACATAATAAAAATTAACATTACTATTATTCATATTTCTCAAAAATAATAGATGCATATTTACAAAATATGGACCTCCATAATCCAAAAAATGAGTGATTTTTTTTTGAAATTTAAAAAAATTGAAGTGTAATTATTCAATTTCAATTTGAACCATAAAAACACAATTAAATATATTTTATAGAAAAAATCACTTTTTAAAGATGAAAAATACATTTATTGAAAAATAACAGAAAGAAAATTATTCCAATAATCATAATTATACTATTTATTATATTATTTTTTCTCTCTAAGGCAACATGTTTACGTGTTTGGGGAAAATTCACAAAAATTGTCTGATTGCTGACTTGCAATCTTCTGTTATTTAGAGACTTTCACGTCACCATCATTATTTCAACCCGATCCCTATTTTTATTCTTTAGGGGTGATTGGATTGTCCCATTGGGGACTAAGAAGTTTATCCATTCTGTATTATGAAGGATAGGCAATAGTTAAATTGTCCCAGCGGGCAATTTCATGGGGTTATATCTTTGTCAAATCATTCCTCTTATGATATGACTACCTTTTATAGTCTCTAATGGTATTATTTATAGATACAAAATCCTATAATATCTCTAGTTTCCCTGATTCATGGACCTTCATTCCAAGGGAACGTTCTCATTGGATGAAAATTTAGCCAATGTGACTTATGGACTCTATTTGTTGAGAGTTTGGGAGGTTGGGCTCATCACTCCATTTTGGGGGGAATTATTGCCTATTTCATTACTCACATATAGATTTATATTGTGTTTATATGTTCATGAATCCTTAGTTCAGTCTCAAAGTGTCTATCGATGAGATACCCCTTGTTGCAGGATCGTCATGGATATGCATAAATTTGACACTATAGGGGAAATACAGAATTAAGCCATTCAATAATGCGCTCTGGTGTTTATCATCATCTAGGAGAAAAAGATGGTGGATTGATGTTGGGATCAGAACCATAAAATGGGATTCCTACCTATCCTTAGAATAGGAACCAGAGCCCACATAGTTCAGTTAACTTGGGGAAAACACATTGAAAATTTTTATTTGACGAGAATATGATTAGTTGAGTCCTTTTTTGAAGGGAACCCTTTTTGATCTTGGGCATTTAAGAAGTCATCTTACCTATAAATGTTTGAATAGTAATATGAGTTCTCTTAGTTTATGATGAATTTATTGTTTGGATGTTGTTATCATCACATGTCTCTAATCCCATGTGTGTCATACTCCATGTGAGAAACATGAGGATGTGATAGATTCAACATATCACACAACTTATCTCCCACTGATAGGAGAGTATTGACATACGTTGGAAGAAGCAGAGGCAATAGTGGGAGAGGTTTCAGAGCATTGAACCTATTAATGTGTGATAACATTGGAGGTCATGTGGCTCATATCCTAGATGATTAGGGACTTACCTCTGTGGGAGTGCCCCCTTAAAGCATCATATAGAATCCACTATAGTTTAAAATCATATAGTTTAGATGATGACTAACATGAGGATAATCATGTTGGAATATTCTAACGTTCCTCAATCATGAGTGGTAAGGATCTTACAAAGCATGATTCTAGAAGATATTAGATCAAGATAAATGTTTTGAGGCATTGATGCCATGGTGGTGTACAATGGTGGGAGAGGCCTCTCCTAAGGATTAATTTGACTCTGGCTAACATTCCATTTTGTCATCAATATATGTAGAGCCTCCAGGGAATTGTGTTCAGTGTCATGAAGAGGTGTCTGCAAGATACTGACCTTCCATTTGTGATAGACAAGGATGTATATAAAGATCTAAAATCACCTAGTCTAATACAGATTAAAGGCTTATAGATTAGATGATGGAATCATAATTTAATGTTGGGTTATAAGGACTAGTAAAATAATGTATTATTTCATGTGGATATGATTATTTTGGGACATTCATCTTAGGGTAATATGATGAGGACCACTTGTTATATAATCCATGATTAACTATAGGGAAATTATTTCGGGATGTTTCAACATGCCCTGAACATGAGAGGGGTGGAATGTTTAATCATTGATTATAGAGGATTTCAGATCAGGTGATTTGATATGAGGTATGGCATCCATTGAGGCATACAGAGGTAGGATATGCCTCCCCTAAGGATGAATTTGTCTCTATTTGACATACCATCTGTAAAGGAAATATATACAGATCCGTCGGTGGATGATGTATATAGTGAAGAAGAGGTGTCCTTATGAGACTGACCATGTATATATGATTTTTGGGGTGGATTATGATAATCTCAAATAACCCGATATACAATAGTTTAATGTCATATATCTTAGACAATGGCCTCAAAATTTAATGTTGTGTTATATGGAATGATACCATACAGTTTAATGTTATGCGGTTAGGATGATAACACATTGTTTAGGGTCATAGAGATTGGAAGATTGGTTATCGAATCCATGATTAGTTGTAGGATAATTTGGTTGGGATGTTATGGCATTATTCAATCATAATAGTAAAGGAATGTGTAAAACATAACTCTAGGGATTCTTGGATGATGAGAAATGGTATGGGGAATTAAATCCATTTAGGCATACATAGGTAATAAATGACACTCCTATGGATTAATACGAGTTTTGTAGATTTCCAATTTGTAGGTAACATATATAGAGACTCTAGGGCATGATGTGAATAGTAAAAAAATGTGTCTGTAGGACACCGGACTTCAGCTTCTGATATCCATGGAGGTTTATGAGGATATTGAATCACCAGATACATAGAGTTTGATGGATGGAAAGGATGTGTCCAGGAAATTAGATAACATTCAAGATGAGATTGTCCATGGAGTTTTGGGTCAGCATGGAATGGGAGGCTGGTGATTGGGATTTCGGGAGGTGAATATGGAATGTATCATCTCATGTTATTTAAGGTACATATGTTTGGTTGGAATAAGGGAACAATATAAAATGTTGTTGACCCAACCATACAATCTTATAGTGTGACCGTTCATTTTTCATGGGGGTCCGTGATAGTAGAAAGGGATCAGCTCCGAGGGATGAAACCATAAGAAAATTGTGATATAGAGTGGGAGTGTGGTGGTACAGTCACTGCGATAGGGACTTCTATGTGTGAATAGTTTTTCTGCATGGGTTTGTCCATGTTGGAGTATCCACATAGAAGAAGGTCGTGAACTATCTATCTATAAAGGTTTTTTTTATGAAGGAGATAGTTGCATTGAATGTTACTCATTGAAGCTGGCCGCATAGGATGGTACATGTAAGATCTGGCCATGTATTATGGTCCACATAGGAGTTGTCCACATAAGATGTTACATGTGGGAGCTCACTGTGTAGGATGGTACACAGAAGAGCTAGCCTCTAAATATCATCTACATAATGTGTTCTGCATATGGAAGTCCACGTACTATCTTCTGTATATGGGAAATTTGGAACCATTTTTATTATATGTTTTTATTGGTTTTCTGGTTGGATGGGTAGGGTCTTCCGAATATTTTTAGTGCCAAAGAGTTCCATGAAGTGACACCCGCATATGGTTTATGTGATGTTTTCTGCAGACTACTTGTGGTTCGTAAGATGGAATCTAAAAATTGATTTTGGTTTGGGAGACATTTCTCCCAAACACTCTATATTCTTTGTCCCTTTTCACTCATCCAAGAGCTATCTCTCTATCTTCTACCACATCATCATTTAGATTCCATATTGGTCGTTTTATAGAGTTTTAGGTAAGTTGTATCTATAATTAATTTTAAACCTTTTATAGAAACCCATGTAGTAAATTTTCCCACATATGACTCGGTCAACCACGATTTGTGGAGGTATGGGGTGACACAGGATTATCTCTATCTGCGAACCACATCATTTCCAGGGATGGTGTGTGGGGAGTACCTCTGTCAGAATGTCACAAATCAAAATGGTTTGTCTCATCATTACTTCATGGTTGGAAACTCACCTTGAATGGTTTAATTCACTGGCCGACACCTCACCAGCCAGTGCGTCATTGGCCATCTACGTAACAATGGTTTGTGATTTATCCCTTTCGTGACTCATTAATTGTAATCAGTGTATGAGAAGTCATGGGTACTTTTCAAAAAAAAATTCTTCACTTCTATGATGAATATTTCAATCCATCAATGAATTTTATTTCGTCAACTTGCTTGCTGGATTATTATTTTTCTCAATGCTAGATTTTCAGGGCCCTACAAATTACCCCCATCAGAATGTAGTCCATTAAGAATAAAGATGATGATATTCCTATGTATAAGTGGTCTTCAAATGGATGGCCACATAATTATCTTTTTTTTCCTGAGTAAAGTGACTAAGAGAACCTAGTTTTACTTTTTTTGGGCTCAAATGGATAACCCCAATTTTTTTTTTGTCTTTTTCTACGGTTGCACTAATTTTTTATAAGACTTTCTGCTACTAGCATAGTAGGTACAACATGAAATTTTCATAGGCCTCCCAATGTGGGTTTTAGACCTAACAAGATTTATGTATCTTTTTAATATTTTATTTCTCAATATATTTGTGCTTAATCCATACATAATATATGTTTAGTGAGCAAATACTCAACTTTTATCTTGGGGTTCTGTTTGTGGGTTTTTACTCTAGTGAGTAATGTGTCTTTTTAGATAGAGTTTTATAGTCCATCCAATAAGACATATTATTAATGTTTTATGTCAAACTGATTTGAAAAAACATTATGGGGTATGGGCCCCATTTTTGGAATCATCATCTATGATTGTCCAAATAATATCGGGCATGTATTTGGGATTTTTTATGGCCCTAAATTTTTGAGTTATGGATGTATATGAGACATGGGAGCCATTTTATGCATATAGAAGCCAAAGAGTACTCTCCTAAGGATGAATTTTCCTCTAGATGACGACCAATTTGTTGGCCACATATGCAGAGCTTCCATGGTATGATGTAAACAATCAATCAAAAGGTGTCCATAGGACACATGCATTTCATTTCTGATGCCTTGGTAGATTTATAGCACTTTGGATTTGTTTTTTGATTGGGGACCACTATGGGTAGCCTATCTGAGGGATGATATATTACGGTATTGGGGGGATTTGTATCTTCAATGAATGGGAAACCACTCAAACATGAATATTATTGTTTAAAGGAGAGAAAGAGATTCCTCAGTTCAATTAGAAATAATTTATATCTATGGTATTTTAATATGTGAAAGATAATTAAGTCATATTCTAGGGGGTTTCCAAATCCTAGGAGTGAGATGGGGCATAAAAGTCATGTGGGCATACCGAAAATGGATAAGACTCTATTGAGGACGAATTTACCTTTGGTTGATGGCCGTTTTGTTGGTGACATATGCAGAGCCAATGGGGAATGATGTGCATGGTCCAAGAAACTTGTATTTATAACACCGGCCTTCCTTATCTAATGGCGTTGAAGGATAATGAAGACTGAGACCTTTTTGTACATGGATTATGGATTATGAATGGTAGTGTGCCAAAATATGAAAGGATACAATTATTTGGATGAACATTATCAGGAAAACTAGAAATAAGTGGTGGATTTTGTTTTTCATACATGGATAAAATACATGCATACAGATGGGGTATATTTATTTTACATAAGAATTGAGAGACTAGAGGTGAATGGTCCAGGATGTTTTGATATGTCCAAAATGTTTATATGATAGATAATGTAATCCATAAATTTTAGGGTCCTTTAATCATGAGGGATTTCACGAGTCTTGGGGTCGATTAGAAATACTAAGGTAAGAGATGACTCTCTTGAGGAAAAATTATCCTTTTTTATGACCTTTTTGTAGGAAACATATGCAGTGCCACCGAGGAATGGTGTTCATAGTCAAAAAAATGTGTCCAGGTGACACTGGCCATCCACCTCAGATGGATGTGGAGGATTAAGGGGATTCATTATTACTCAAATGACTTAGTTTGATGTATAAAGCTAGAGTGTCTAGATACATTAGAAATGTCCAAGATATGATTCACCCATGGGATCAAGTGACCATGTACATAGATCTGACTCATATGTATAGTAAGGAATTTATCCCATATTTGTAGTACCTGGTAGTTTAGCATCATACAGAAAGGACATGAGGTTACTTATGAACAATGGAACCATAACATACCTTTTAGGGTCATTCCTCTAGGACCTAATTCCTGGAATGAGTTTCCATGATGTCATGGTGGATCTCTTACTTAAGTACTTATGCTCATGTGAGCTATTCTCGGTCTGAGATCCAATGGATTAAAAATATTTTGGGTCACCACTTAAGAATAGAATAACCAATGGAATGGTTCATTCTATGATTAAAACAATTCTATACAGCTGAACATCAAGAAACAGGGAAAAAAACATGTACACTTATGACCATTTAGTATAGTGTTTTGCGGCGAGGAAATGGACATCATAGTTTATCGTTATGTTGCGGGGAAAATGTATAAAATGTCCATAAATATCTTTGAGTTTTTTGTGTTCAGTATATTTTGGTATTACACAGACATGAGTGATGATATAAAGTTTAAAAATTATTCCTAGGGGGCTATTGGATCAGTAGGAATGACATGGTGCTGGGAATCCATTAGGCGTATGGAAATAGGAATGCAATCTCTTAGAGATGAATTTTTCATTGATTGATGGCCATTTTCCGGATCCATTTGCAAAGCCACTAAGGCATAATATTTATAGTCAATCAATGGTTTCTCCAAGACACTAGCCTTCAATTTTTTATGTGCATGTATTTTTCTATAGATCCATGCTTTCGTAGCATCTAGTGTTTGATAAATGGGAAAGATGTCTCTAGGAACATAAGAAAGTCCATACTATGATAAGTTGTGATCTACATAATCAATTACATTGATCTAACCAATATTTAGGGGTAAACGATCTTTTGGATTATTATGTTTTCATAATTAAAATTTAGAATATTCATCTTCAATTTGAAGATGTTGTGTGGGAATTGGGGGCATGTTCGGGGTCTCGTACCACTGAGAAGTGGGACAGACATGACTCTTGAGGAAACATGAAGATTAATGTCATGCGGTTAATACATTTCATGGATTCCCATATGAATGTCTGACCAATTCACGGAGGAAGGCAAATTTTTATTCTTTTAATTGGATGTATGAACATGGATAGAGGATCTGGGTGTAACTATGTATCCTAAAAGGACAGGAATCAAGCCATACATTATTCTAAATGTTATCTATACCAGTATGACTCAGACCTAGGAGTAGGGGAACATTGGTTTCATCTGTTATAGGAATTGGGTCCATTATATTCCTATATTTTTTTATGTAAGGGAATCCTTACCACCAATCCAAATCACATGTGTGACATACTCAATTTGAAGAACATGGACTGATGATGATTTTCCTCGTAGTATGGGGTGACAGATGATAAAATAGATTCATTTTTATAGGGTCTGGGCCATGATTGGGGGTCGAGTCATCTCTACATATTTCACTGATGAATGGGAAACAAGTCGTACAGAGTTATTAGAAAACCATGTAATTTAACATCTTGTGAAAACGATGGATAATATACAGTTTAATGTTATTTGATTTGGTCAATTTTTACCAAGTAGTTTATCGTCGTGTGATTAGGATAATTTATGTTATATGGTTTAACATTGTGAATCTCAGAAAGTATGATGTGCTGTTTAGAGTCATGCATCTAGGACATTAATTGTTGAAATGTGAATTAATTATAAAAAAACATTGTGTTAGTGGGAACTATGATGAGCTATCCATTCATTGATACCAGGGCGTATGCTCTATTGGAGTAGACCCAATGTATGTATTATATTCCTTTTTACTTTTCCTCCAGAATTGGGGGATTATTCACAAGAGTTATCAGGGTTCTAAGGACCAACACCATCTCTCATTCTATGAATGAATGAAGGATATCCTTTTTGTTGAAGGCTTGTGTGATCTGATTTTGATGGACTTTGAAATGGAGCAATGTGTGTAGTGTTTTTTCATCTATCTACTCCAACCTGTCAAACTGCTTCCGGGATCTCTCATCCATGGAAATTTGATCAGAAATATCCATGTAGAGTGATGTAATTTGAATTTAAATGTGAAAAAGAACCTATTCCTTGTATACTAGTGAGTACAGGGTTGCATGGGTGGAAGTGTGGGTTGTGGTCCAGTATACCCATAAAGCATGAATTAGATTTTCTAGCGATGATTTTTATACTTGTCCACCATTTTCTTAAATTTTTTGGACATATTATTGTTGGAAGCATAAATCTACCCATTGGTTGTTGCATGGTTGTGGCATGAATGGTTTTCTTTTATTCCATAGTCATTGTAGAACTTATCCAACTTAGCAGAGAAAAATTTGGTGCCATGTTTCATTAGAATTATCTGATGGACAAAAAGTTAGGAAATGATATTGGATATCACAATGCTAGAAATGCTTTTCCCCCAAACCACATTAAGGGTTATGGATTTTTCCAATTTGGATATAAAGTCGGTTGTTGTGAGAATGAACAAAAATTTTCTAGCTCTAGTAAGGGGATATAGTCCCAAACACCCATCCCCCATATAAAAAATGGCCAGGAGTACCTTGATGTGTGAATTAGCTCTAGGGGTTGGTGAATAAAATTGGAATGAATAAGTTAGGAATAGAACTTATTATTGAGTGTGTCAAAACCCTATTTCATAGTGGCCCAATAGTATCCATGTCGTCGTATTTGATGGGATAGATTGGTTGTTGATTGGTGTGCTCCACATGATCCATGGTTCACTTCTATCATGATGAAAATAGTCACATTTACATTGATACACCTTAGAAGGATTATGTCATGCCCTCATTTAAATAGAACTTTTCTTGGTTTTTGTGATTATACAAGACAAAACTAAGTTCCCGCCTTCAGATATTTTATCATCACGCCCATTCTGGTGCCAGCTCCCCCCTCAGGATATAATTTGCAACGGGAGTCAACTAGCTCAGGGTGTAACTCTAGGGATTTGAAATGGGGATAAGCTCATATATGTCCTTTATATTGTTCTAAATAAATTGAAAAACAATCCAATGGGGGGAAATGTTGATGATTATTTTATCTTGTTCTAGATTAGCCAAGGTTGTAACTGTGTTTTCCAATGCACTGACTTGAGAATTTGGTGACCAAATCACATATGTTAGTGTCAGATCTGAAGGTAATACTACAATGCGTTCTCAAAAAATGTTTATAAAGTGGGGCCAATATGTTTTTCTTAATGGAATAATCACTATTGGATGGTTGACAACTAGCTCTGAATCACCGTTTATCATAAGTTGTTTGGCTCATGCACGAGGTGCTAGCTTTAGGCCTACAATGATGGATTGGTATTCTACTTCATTACTTTTTTACCCCTCTAAAAGAATGAAGGAGTAAGGCAAGATAACCTTTTCCAGAGATATTCGTATAACTCCAAGCCCAAATTTTTTGATATTGGTATCCTCTATCCTTTTCCAAATTTAGATCATGGAAGCACCATTGAAGGAAATTTACCATTCTGGTGAGAAAACATGGGTGGATTATTCTTATTCATTTTTATATTGAGTATCCAATGGAGTCATTTTATCCGAGGGGTGGTCTTCCAAGAATAATGCCAAATCCTAGCCTTTGATGAATTTATAGGGAAACATACTATATGTCAAACTATTATAGGATGACTACGAACCATGATAGATGTCTATTTAGTAATGGTTTGCTGAGGATAAACATGAGTGGGTTGTAGTGGGAGACCATATGGACCTCATGGTACTATAGGTAATGCCTGAATTTCTAAACTGCAATGATTAGGGCTAAGAAGATCATTTTAATTCGTGAATATTGATTCTCAGACTAAAACATTATTCAAATAAGGTAATAATGACGGTTCTCTCAACATGTATCATTCTTCTATGTGAGTAAAGTATCCAATGACAATTACAAGGAGATTATATACACAATTAGTTGTCACCCCTAGGCTGGAGGCAATAGTACCAGTGCGATTAATAGATATCTTTTGAGAATTACAAACACTTCATGATAGTCATTATCCCAATAGTATGAATCCTCTTTCCGCATTAACATGGCGAAAGGAAAACACTTACCTACAAGGATCGCTATGAAGAAGAAATGTAGGCTTGGTGACCAAAAAGACCCATAAATTCAGCGAGGTTGTGGGGAGGAGACATTACAAGGATGTATTGTTTCTTCATAGGGTCAAATTAGATGATGAGATGGAATGTGAAGAAGATTCGGGATTTCACAAAGGTAACACCAAAAGCACAGTTTATGAGATTATTCATTAAAATAGGCATTATAATTTTGTTGAATACTGTTTCATGATTAGTCCCGTGTTTTGTGAACATTCATGATTTAACCACCAGATCATCAATATATCACAAGACAAAATTTCCCAATAAGGGCTTTAAAATGAGATTTATATCATGCAGATTTGTAGCGCGCACATTTTTTAGACCAAAGGGACTCATCATATAAAAAACACACCTTGGGGAATCTGAAATTAGAAAAACATCTTCATCTTATTGTGACATTAAAATTTGCTTGTATCCAGAATATCCATCCATGATTGTCAGGTCCTCGTATCTGGTAGCCGCATTGATCAACAATTCTGAGATTACGGTTGAGAAATCATCTTTCAAGCAGTGCCAATTGAGGTCCCTAAAGTCAATGCAGACTCTAATATGTATATTTTTTCATAGGGACTATTTTTTCAAGATAGATCATATATTGGACATCCCGAATAAAGTAATTTTGGATTCGTTTGTCAAATCCATCTTCTATTTTGTAAGCATGTGTCAGGTGGGTCCTTCTGGAAGCTTGCTTATACCCATGATGGTCTTCCGACAGACACAGGTGATGAGTGCTGACCTTAAGATCGAGGCTTGGAATTTATATGTAGTTCCAAGAAAACAAATCATGATTCTTCTTTAGAAAGGTGTTATATTCCTCTTTCTCTTCAAATGGTATATCCACTCTAATCAGAGTCAGTCATGGGTCATCTTTGTTTCCCATTTTTATCTCCCGAAGTTCATCGATTGTAGTGGAGACACCTTCTTCGAATGCGGGAGGTGAATCATTCAGGTCTTCTTCTTCGTATTCACCATACTCTTAATCATCTTCTTACTCTTCTTATAGTTAGAGGATTCTCAAGATGAACTCATTAGAATTGGTAGAGAAACTGGAACTTCAATATACAAAAACTGAAACTGATCCTTTCTCACCAATATTCTACCTGTAACTCTCTTATGCGGATTGAATGTAATTAAATTTTTTAGTGATAAGAAAATTTCTTCAACCTTTAGTAAATCTGAGATTTTTAGGGGTCAATTTGAGGGGTTGGGAGTTTCTCTTTTTGGGATATCACTATCCTCATAGGGGACCACACACTTTTTAGTGTCTTTGTACTCAGTTTCCATAATGGAAGTCATGTAGGTGGTTGAGTCTCTATCCACGATTAGACTTATTCACCCAACCTGGTTGAGGGTGATGCACCCAATTTGTGTATACATTTTCCATATATATAATTGAAGATAAAAAAATGTTTTCATCAAATATCTGTTGTTTTATGAACATATTCTTCGATTTTGGTGATTCTGTTTACTTTCAAGAGATTTCTGGCTAAATACATGAATCAAGGGATGCATGTGAAAATTTTGAAACTACACGGTGTGTACTTTTAAACATGCTGTGTACATCCAGGAAGGGACACGGACCGAAGGAGGGAGTACACGCCCATGTCACCAGGAAGAAGATACATGCCATGTGTGGCGGTGCTACACGCCATGTACTACTTTCTAGAAGTATTGGTTGCCAAAGAAAAGTCCACACGCCAATATGGTCGTTGATGAAGAAACAACATGTGTGGCGGCGCTACATGCCATGTACAGTCAACTTGTAGGCGACACCGTTTTCAAAAGTCAACAATGGTGTGCTCGGCCACCTGCCAGCGGAGAAAATGGCGCCAAAACGTGTTGACAAAAAGTACACGGCGTGTACTTTCTATACACGCCGTGTACTTTATTTTTTTTATAAAATGAGACTTTGGCCTATGGATTTGGGAGTTCAGAACCATTAAGAGGAAAGTGAAGCTCTGCTATCACCATTCCCAAAGCTACTGTCGTCACTCCCCCATTACACCTTCCGATACTCTACCTCAACGCCTACATGATGAATCCGTCAGGTATCACGTGTGTTGTTTCTCCCCTAAATTCTATGTGTAACTAAACCCCACGTGTTGGGGCTGTGGATGATTGGATCATAATTTTTATATTATTTTATATAGTTGTGTTTGAATCGTTGTAATTCGTCTTACTCTCCTTAAACCACTGTCTAATATAACTGAGAATTCTTAGCCGGATCAAGGGAAGGATTCTCATAAATACAAAAGAAAAGTAACGGTGAAAACATCAATGACCATTGGAAGGTTTTCACCAATTCAAATAATGGACTGGACGTAATAAAGAATTAAGGACATTGACTACCTGACCAAGGAGTCAGCTGCTCTAATTCCAAACAAGAGGAACCAGACCATGGAAATCCTGCAACAAAATGAAATCCTGAATAATTGAATTATTATGAACAACACAACCTTTTAAACAATCTGCATAAGTACTCCTTATTCACCACATCCCCAACACATCTTTTCTTTCCATTTCTGAAAAATCTTTAAATTTACCCGTTGTTTTCTTTCAAACTGTATCCATTCATCAATTTAAATCAATTTAGTTTCAATCAAAATCCAAAATCAACCCAATCGTTTCTAAATTTTTCATAAATCACCTAAATTAAGTAGTAACTCAACTGAATTCATGCACGCCATGGTTGCCTATGGATCGACCCCGAACTTATTCTATACTAAAGTTCTAAGAATGGGTAATTAATTTGGGACGCATATAACATTAATCAATGACAAGCAAGGCCAAATTTTGGCGCCGTTTCCGGGGATACCGTTTTGTTTTAGTTCTATGATTTAAATTGTGTTAATAATTGATTTAAGTGAAAATTAAAATCAATAATTATCAAAAATCTATTTTCTAATACCATTTTAATTTTTTTCCCCTTTTACGCTTGGTTTCCGTTTTTGTGTTGTGTAGAGCTTAAAGTTTATGTTTTGACGCTTTACATGATCCAGAAGTGCCGAGTCATCGGAATTAGTTCCTCTTGACCCGGAAATCGAACAGACCTTGCTTCATCGTCGGCGTACACGGACAGAAACTCACAACCATCAACCACAACCCATGGTGAACAAGAAAGAAGGAGAACCATCTGTTTATGCTGCGACTGAGCATCAGTACCAGGATCAGCAGCCTCCTGCTGCTGGTCTACCAGAGCAACCTCCTGGAGCCTTCATGGAATTCCTCCCAAGGGATTACCAACGGTTTCCGCATAAACTCTTCCCACGACCATACTTTTACCCTCAGGAGCAGTTTATGCAAGCTCCACCCCCATCAATAACATCCTCCAAGACGTACCCTTATGGAGTACGGACTTCCATCGATTCACGAAGCTGATACGGGCATCGTTCGTCCTCCGGTCCAGGCCCAGCACTCCGAGATCAAGCCTACTATCATGTAGCTGATCCAGAACATAGTCCAATTAGGAGGCCTGACTAGTGAGGGCCCGAACGCCCATCTCTCCAACTTTTTGGAGATCTGTGATACCTTTCGGTACCATGGCGTGTCCGAGGACGCCATCCTTCGTCTCCTATTCCCCTTTTCTCTACCTGATAAGGAAAAGGACTGGATCAAGGGGTTGCCACAATGATCTATCCTCACCTGGGAGGAGCTATCCTAGGAGTTCCTATACAAGTACTTATCACCATCCAAGATGGTGACACTCCGGAATGAGATTCATAACTTCCAGCATCACGACTCTGAGTCGTTGTACGAGTCATGGGAACGCTTCAAGGAGATGTTACGAAAATTCCCCCATCACGGACTCCAACACTGGATGCAAGTCCAGACCTTCTATGGTGGACTTACCACGAATACCAAGTCTGTGGTGGACGCTGCTGCTGGAGGTACTGTGATGCGTAAGTCCCCCGAAGAACTATTCGAACTACTGGAATACATTTCAGCCAATAGCATCTCGTGGAACTCCGAGAGGGGGACTCGAAAGTGAGGTATGCACAACATTGACGCTACCACTATGTTAGCAGCTCAGTTGGACGATGTGTCCATGAAAATCGACGCATTGAACCTCATAGGACCATCTCAAGTTCATGCGGCGAACCATCCAGCATGTGGCGACTGTGGTGATAACCATATCATGGGGGAATGCCCGGGTTCTGTTGGAGGCCCCTCGACGAGCGAGGTGAGTTATGATACCCAAAATAGAGGGCCCAACAAGTACCAGTAGTACCAGAACCCGGCATGGCGGGATCAACAGACCACAATCCGGGGCCAACAACAACAGAATCCTCCGCCCCAGCGACCGCCCAACTACAACCAGCCTCCATATCAGAACCAATTACAAAGGCCGCAACAACCTCAGTAGGGTCCTTATCAGCAACAAGGGTGTCAAAACCCTCTCCACAGCAGCCACAACAGCCACCTCCTCCACCGTCTCAACAGCCACCTCAGTAGAAGAACACCTCATGTTTAGAGGATCTAATAACTAAATTCATATCTACTGCTGAGACTCGGTTCCAGAATCAGGAAGCTTTGATTCGGGGCTTGGATAATCAGATTGGCCGTCTGGAAAATCAACTCTCTGGGAGGCAGCCCGGTACATTACCGGGAACACCGAAAATGACCCAAGGGAGGAGGCCAATGCTATCATGCTCTGGAGTGGAAAAAAGCTCCACCAGATCCAATCAGCACAGAAAGCTGCATCCACACCCACTGTTGATAAAAAAAGGTACCAATACCAACCCCTCCTCATCTAAAATCCCACAGAAGGAGGCTTTACAAAATAATGAAAAGGAAGTAATCCAACCATTCAAGCATGACTTACCCTTTCTGGAAGGATTGAAGCAGAGGAAGAAGGACCATCAATTCAGAAAATTCATGGATGTTTTCAAGAAGCTACATATCAATATACCATTTGCGGATTCCCTGACACAAATGCCATCATACGCCAAATTAATGAAGGAAATCCTCTCGAATAAGAGGAAGATGGAGGATTTGGGCGTTATAACACTAACGAAGGAGTGCTCCGCGGTGGTTCAACATTCCATTCCTCCTAGACTCCAAGATCCAGGTAGTTTCACCATTCCTTGTACCATTGGATCCTGTGAGTTTGGGAAGCCCTTCTACAACTTAGGGGCCAACATAAACCTCATGCCCCTCGGAGTTTTCAAGAAGCTGGGACTCCATGAGCTCAAGCCTACCCACGTTGCCCTTCAACTTGTGGATCGATCCATCAAGCACCCGAAGGGACTAATAGAGGACGTACTGGTCAAGGTGAGTAGGCTGATTCTCCCTGCTGATTTCATCATCCTCGACATGGGGGATGACCAGGAAGCACCTCTTATACATGGAAGACCTTTCTTGGAAACAGGGAAGGTACTAATCGATGTGCACCAAGGGGAGTTTATTTTTCGGGTAGGTGATGAAAGAGTTTCCTATAACGTCATCAAAGCCATTAAACATTCTTCTTTGTCAGATCATGAGGACTATTATGCAGTGTCCACCATGGTTAATCATTTTTGCGAAAAAGGGGATGAACTGATATGTTCTTTTATTTCGAATAATTTAACTGATCCAGATATTCTATTAGAAGAAGCACCAGAAGACTTGCAATTCATAGAAGGCCACGGTGGAAACTATTGGTAGTGTATAGTTCTTCCTGATAGTTTGGAATGGGACAAGGTGCATCCACTTGTGCCTTCGATTTTAAAGGCACCTGAACTCGAACTGAAGCCTCTTCTATCTTCTCTCATGTATGGGTATTTAGGACCCAATCAATATTTTCTTATTATACTTAATGCAGAACTATCACAGGAGTAGGAAGATGCACTTATGCAGGTTCTCAAACAGCGGAAGCATGCTATTGGGTGGACAGTCGCTGATCTGAAGGGAATTTTCGATACCATTTGCACTCACAAGGTGCTACATGAAGAGGGTTCCAAGAAATATCGGCAACCACAATGGCTCTTGAATCCTCCAATGAAGGAAGTTGTAAAGAAGGAGGTGATCAAATTATTGGATGCAGGCAACATCTATCCCATCTCAGATAGTCCGTGGGTGAGTCCTCTCCAAGTGGTACCGAAAAAGGGGGGTATCACTATGATTTCAAATGAAAAGAACGAACTCATCCCTACATGCACTATCACGGGATGGCGAGTCTGTGTGGATTACCAGATGTTAAACGATGCAGCAAGAAAGGATCACTTCCCCTTTCCATTCATGGATCAAATGCTAGAGAGGCTAGCAGGGCACAACTTCTATTTCATCCTCGATAGTTTTTCCGGTTACAACCAAATCTACATTTCTCCAGAGGATCAAGAAAAAAGCACATTCACTTGACCCTACGGCACATTTTCTTATCGAAGGATGTCTTTCGGAATGTCTAATGCCCCCGCCATCTTCCAGCACTGTATGTTGGCCATCTTCCATGACATGGAGGAACGAATCCTAGAGGTATTCATGGATGATTTTTTCGTTTATGGAAATTCATTTACCATTTGTTTACGACACCTAGAGCTTGTTTTGGAAAGATGAAATCACACTAACCTAGTCTTGAACTGGGAAAAGTGTCATTTCATGGTGAAAAGTGGAATAGTCCTTGGCCACAGAATTTCAGCGAAGGGGATAGAGTTGGACCCGACGAAGATTGAAGTCATTTCATGACTACCAATACCGACATCCGTCCGCGCCATCTGCAGCTTCCTGGGGCATGCTGGATTTTACAGGCGGTCTGCACGCGACTTCTCCAAAATAGCCCAACCTCTCACCAATCTTCTAACCAAGGATTCCATATTTGAGTTCGATGACCATTCTGTCAGATCTTTTGATAAACTAAAGTAGCGCCTTGTGAATGCTCCAGTTATGATTTCTCCCAACTGGGAGGAACAATTTGAGGTGATGTGCGATGCGAGCGACTACGCAGTGGGAGCAGTTTTAGGCCAGCGACTTGACCGGATTTTCTGACCTATCTATTATGCCAGCAGGACGCTCAACGAGGCACAGATTTACTACACCACCACCGAAAAGGAGATGCTCGCAGTGGTTTTTGCATTTGACAGGTTTCGTTCATACTTAGTGTTGTCTAATGTTATTGTTTATACTGACCATGCATCACTAAAGTACATACTCAACAAGAAAGACGTGATTCCCTGATTGATCCACTGGGTACTCCTACTACAAGAATTTTATCTTGAGATCCGGGATAAGAAAGTGAGTGGGAACTTCATTGCTAACAATATCTCCCACCTCGAGCTGCCTCGCTTGGAGAAGGAATAAGATTGGGAGATCAGGGAGGATTTTCCTGATGAAAACCTCTTTTCGATCAGAGAAACACCTCGACCATAGTATGCTGATATCGCTAATTTTATGGTTACAGCTGTCGTTCACCCCGACCTCTCCTTCCAGCAAAGGAAAATATTTTTCTCTGATGTGAAAAGGTACTTCGAGGAGTATCCTCTGCTATTTAGATCCTGTGTAGATGGAGTGATCCACCGTTCCATCCCGGAGAATGAAGTTCATTGTGTCCTGAAGTTTTGTCACGCCTCACCAGTAGGAGGACATCATGGGCCGGACCGTACCATAGCTAAGATCATGCAGTCTAGATGTTTCTGCCCACTATGCATAGAGATGCCAGTGCCTATGTTTCCTGTTGCGATCAGTGCCAGAGTACAGGTAATGTGGGACGTAGAGCCGAGATGCCTCAGCACCCCATCCTGGATGTTGAGATTTTCGATGTCTAGGGCATAGATTTCATGGGTCCTTTTCCCTCATCTTTTGGGAACACTTGCATCCTAGTCTGCGTCGACTACGTCTCCAAATGGGTTGAAGCTACTGCTAAATCTCACGACACAGCCAAGGTAGTCATAAATTTTTTGAATAAAAATATTTTTATCAGGTTTGGAGTTCCATGAGTACTGATCAGTGATAGAGGGACCCACTTCAACAACACACTGATGAGAGTAATATTGTCGAAGTATGGAATAAAGCATCAGATGGGGACACCATATCATCCCCAGTCTAGTGGACAGATAGAGGTCTCCAATCGTGATCTCATGTAGATCCTAGAGAAAACAGTGAACACTTCACGGAAGGACTGGTCCAAGAAGTTAGATGATGCCTTGTGGTCATATCAGACTGCTTTCAAAACACCACTGGGAATGTCCCCATTCCGCCTCGTCTATGGAATGACCTTCCATTTTCAAGTAGAATTGGAACACAAAGCCTACTGGGCCATCAAAGCCCTGAAGTTTGATCTAAAAGAAGCTGATGAGAAATGGATGTTCCAACTGTCGGAACTATATGAGATCCGGTTAGAGGCATACGAGAACGCCACGTTGTACAAGGAGAAGACAATATCCATTCACGGCCGTATGATATCATGAAAATCTTTCCAACCCGGTGATTAGGTGCTTCTCATTAATTCTCGTCTTCGCTTATTTCCAGGAAATTTAAAGTCAAGCCGGTCGGGACCATTCCACCTTATCCATGTATTCCATCACGGAGCGGTAGAAATTTCGGGAGAAGATGGTCAACCATTCAAGGTAAATAGGCAGTGCTTGAAAGCTTACCATCCTACAGATAACATGGTGGGATCGTTTTCCACTATACTCCTCAGGTAATCAACGTAATTAGGTTGAGCCAACGACCTAAAACAAAGGCGCTTCCTGGGAGGCAACCCAGAGGTTACACGCCGTGTCCCACTTATATACACTGTGTGTACTTATCTTTTTAATTTGTAAACATAATAGTATAAATCTATAGAATAAAAAATCAATAACCAGGGATGATGCCGATGCCGATGGAAAAGTCACTAGAGTTTATTAGAGCCGTCCTCGGTTCGAATCCTCCTGATCTACCTTCGGCACAGGGTTCCTCCATTTAATTACACGACGTTTGTGGTATTTTCAATATATATATATATATATGTGTGTGTGTGTGTGTGTGTGTTTAATAAAACCCATGGTGGGGATGGGCCGGTTGGCTAGAATTGTAATCCGGTTTCAAAAGGCTCGGGTATTAATCCAGACTACCGTCCCATTTCCATCATTTGTTCTTTTAATAAAACCACACGACCTGTACTCCGATATATGCCTTGTGCGCCATGATTTTTCAAATATAAATGAAAAGCGTTTTAAAAATAAGAAATAACATGTGTGTACCAAAACTACACGCCGTGTAACGCGACTATATAAGTAGCGGGGTACACGACTTGAGGTCGTATCGCACGGTGGTCCCAATTTCCTCCCCTCTTCCCGTTTCTTCTCCCAAACGCCACCCGAACCCCCCTCCCCCTTTGCCAGATCCGTCGATTTGGGGCGTTTCACGTTTTGATTCTTCTCACATTGTGATCCTCAGTCCAGGTAAGCCGTTATACACCCTCTATTTCTTGTTTTTAGAATCATTTAAGGTGTTAATCAGATCGGACAACCGTTCAGCTTCTGCCTGTACACGACCACGATATGAAGAACACACGCCGTGTATATCTGTACACAACCACACACAAACTATTTCGGAATTTGAATGTACACGGAGTATATGTTCGGTACACACCGTGTAGACCATTTCCTTTGGCCTCTTCATATGTCGCGCATAACACGACATCTCACCCCATGTTCAGTAACACGGCGTGTCTGTTCGGTACAAGCCGTGTCATTTATATCTGTATTCGGCCCGTGTCTCCCCCTTTGCACGGCCATGTTCATCATGTCCAATACACGCCGTGGCCTGTACTTACACGGTGTGCATTTTTTTCTGAGAACTGATAGCAACATGGCAGTGTAATTTTTATTACACGACCACCTGCACTTTGATGTGAACACGGTGTGTATGTTCGGTACACGCCGTGTCCTATTACATGGTATCTTTCCACCCTCGACGTGTCTTTCCAGAGAACACGGGATACTCTCCATTTCTGACTACACGCAGTGTACTCTGGAGTACACACTGTGTACTTTTATTTTCCAGTCTTCTCACATTTTCTGTGTTTTTATTTTTCTTTTGTTTTTTTTCTTTTTCATTCTATTTCAGGATATTGCAGATCATGATCCTTCTCGCAGGAAGCGGCCAGCCTACGCCATCGAGGGCGAGAGGCCTAGCTATCGTCGGATCTGACTCTGACCACCTACGCAGCCGGACCCCGACGCTCCAGTCTTTGAGCTCCCTCCATTGGCTATTCTGCCACCACTCACT
Source organism: Viscum album (assembly GCA_963277665.1). NCBI lineage: Eukaryota > Viridiplantae > Streptophyta > Magnoliopsida > Santalales > Viscaceae > Viscum > Viscum album. The sequence goes on along the minus strand of OY728119.1, from coordinate 1,020,253,246 downwards.
CCCTCAGATGAGGCGGGGCCTCCTTCTACTGCATCAGCTTCCACATTCGTTGTACCATCATCCTTAGCAGCTGGTCCCTCTTCTAGCACACCTTCCACTGAGCCACCTTCTTCTTTGGCGGATCCACCTTCAGAGCCAGATGTTGCTGCTGCATCGTCACCTGGGCCGAGACCTGTAGGTTCTCCCTATCCCTACATGGTATTCCCGGTCAACAACCTCGCATACGACAGGATCCGACGCTTCTCTCATCGTCTGATACCATTGAGTGGCCGGTACATTGACAGCAGCATTCTGCAGCGGCTCGGTATTTGGGAGGAGTTGGACGTACTTCTCGGGCACACGACACTCCTTGAGATTTTCTAGGTCAGCACTCCTGTGTTCTGAGATTTATTTTTCGAGTTTGCGTCATCCTTTGAGTTCGATGGAGTAGAGTAACGGGAGACACCTGGAGATGTGGTTCCAGTAGTTCGATTCTGGCTAGCCACCCGATGTTTTTCTCTGAAGATGATAGAGTTTGGGCGAGGGTGCGGCTTTTAACCCATTCTATCACACCACCCCCCATTTCTAACATGACCTGGCCTGAGCGCTCTGACCTTATTGCCATGGGGCGGGAGATCGCTGGGCCTGACCACCGGTACTCCCCCACTTCACATATGTGCACTCTTATAGTCGACCATGTCCTTCGCTTCACCCACCGGTGCTTTAACGCCATTATTTTTCCCCGCCATGAGGATATGGGGGTCGTGACCGGCCGTGACATGGAGCTTCTTACCTGTGTCATCCGGTACACCTACCCGGACCTCCCCTATCATGCTGCCTCCTATTTCCACTCCATGTTTACCAGCCGTCAAGGAAACCTGAACGGAAGGTTTTACACCACCTGTCATGCCCACAACTTGGTGGTATTCGAGCCCTCATTACCTCATGACATGAGAGGTTCACCCCAGCGGAAGGACCTCCTCATGCTCATTCGCATGAGATTGTTCTAGAAGTAGGGGGTGCCTACATCCTTGCTTAGGCTCGAGGCCCGCCACCTACTATCCCAGCCCCAGCTGCTGACCCCGCTCCTCCTTCCCCACCCTTTCCAGTTTCTCCACCTCACCCACCTCCTACTGACCCCACTTCTTCTGCCATTCCTTCTTCTGTCTCATCCCCCATCCCACCTACCCACACACCCTCGGTCGATCCCACCCTTTCCCTCTGCCTAGAGACGATGTAGCAGAAGTTAGCCTGTATCATTAGCCGCCAGGACACCATTGCATGGCATTTGAATCATCTGGACGACTTCCATTACCAGATAGAGAATCTGTTGGTGCATATTGCTCAGCATCTTGGTGTTCCACTGCCTCAGCGACCAGCCTCTACCTCTGTTCCTGGCCCTTCTGTTGCTGCTCCACCGCCGTCTCATGTGCCGGCCACAGATTTCGTTCCGATGACTACGATGAGCTCTGCTGCTGCCACTTCTGCAAGGCCAGGGCCTGCTGCTGAGCATCTGATCCCGAGTCTAGCACCTGCGGCTCCTACTTCTTCAGCTACCCTTCCTGATTCTGTGTCAGAGCCTCACCATTCCATGCCTCCTGCAACACCTCTACCGGCTGATTTTCTACCAGATGATGCCTCCCCTAAGGCGACCCCATGATAGTGACATTTTCCTTTATTTATCTCTTCTTTCATTTTCTGTGTTGTGATGTTATGCATGTTTGTAGTTTTCCTTTTTCTCGACAGTCACAGGTACGGACATGGAGCGCCTTGGGCATCACTTTTCACGAGGGGAGTATTTTTCCATTTCTATTTTCTTTCTTTATGGATTTAATTCTTCCACAACTTTCCCTCATTTTGTTCCCCATTTCTCCCCATTTACCACCCTTTACCTTGTTGTTGCACTTGGTGGGCCATGTAAATTATTTAGTGTGGGGGAGTATCTATATCTTTCACCTTAGTCATTTCCCTTAAACTAACCTATGAGACATCATTATTAGACTCTATATTTGAAACTGTAAAGAAATATTGGTTAATCAGTCTTATAAATGTTAGAGTTATCAGTAGGAAATTTTGGAAAGGTTACATGCTTTTTAGTTTTTAAGTATTTTAAAATGATTGATGATATAGTTTCAATTTCAAGCTTTCATCCTTGATTAAATTACATTAATAGGCTAATCAATTATATGCATATCATGACCTGATTGTCCCATTATTATTTTTCCACTCCTGAGAGGTATTCTAAACCATTTCTCATATTTCTTTTCTAATACCCTCCTTCTTGAGAGATTCTTAGGATATGCATCACTACCAGAATTTGCATGTTTTTCTTTTCAAAACATGAAGAAATTTTTGAATTACTTTAACATTATTGAGGCATTAGATTGTTTCATCCCCTTTATCTTGAGACCTACCCGACATTTAATCTTCATTAAGCCCATAGAATCCATGAACAGCCTTTATAGGAAGCTACATTACAAGCTTATTTCCCTTCATACCCTATTTCTTTTTAAACTTTGCATGATTATTCATTTAATATTTGAAGAGGGAGTTGGCAATACATGGAATATTTTTGTGTACATCCATGAAATAAAGTGTGGGGGAGTGCCTCTTGATTATTTGGGACAGAATGGGTTCCAAACATCTACTCATTATATTTATAAGGGATTCCCTTGTGTTTTGTTGTTTAATTAAAAAAACAACAACAACAAACAAACAACAAGAGGACCTTATGCTTATTTTCCCATAAACCCTACTTGCCAAAAGAAGTTGGTAATGATTACAAAAGAATTTGACTGAGCTTTTGAAGGATGTATTTTTAGTGAGCTTTACATTGAATATCATGAAATGTTGTTTAATGGAATTAGCCATCTTTTTTCAAGCCTCAGAATTTATTTTCACATCTGAACCTACCAACCCTTTGCCACAGAAACATCTGAACCTTATTGATAAATCCCTGATGATTTTTGTAATTCAATTTTTCTGAAGTAGAGAACAAGATATCTTGAAAACCTATGGATAGAGTGTATATGCCTTGGATTGAGCATAACTTCGATTAAAAACATCTTGAGTGTGGAGTGAAATTTTAACTAGTAAGGTAAATCATCAAGTGGCATGCTTATTTTTGAATGGTTGAACAATGTGTTGAAAGAGGATGAGAGTAGTTAATTACATTATATATGAGGCATGATTTTAATATCTTATGAATTGAATTTTTTTGTGCCTTTTATAATTTTTCCGCAATAAATTTATCAGTTATACGTTTGATTAATTAAATTACATCCTTTTAAAGTATAGGTTCTCTTAATTCGATGTTGATATTTATGCTTGAGGGAAAGAAAAAGACTAAGTGTGGGAGAATTTGATGCACCCAATTTATGTATAAATTTTCCATATATATAATTGAAGATAAAAAAATGTTTTCATCAAATATCTGTTGTTTTATGAACATATTCATTGATTTTGGTGATTATGTTTACTTTCAGGAGCTTTCTGGCTAAATACACAAATCAAGGGATGCATGTGAAAATTTTGAAACTACACGGTGTGTACTTTTATACACATTGTGTACATCCAGGAAGGAAAACGGACCGAAGGAGGGAGTACACGCCCATGTCACCAGGAAGAAGATACATGTCGTGTGTGGCGGTGCGACACACAGTGTATTGCTTTCTAGAAGTGGTGGTTGCCGAAGAAAAGTCCACACGCCCATATGGACGTTGATGAAGACACGCCGTGTGTGGCGGCACTACATGTCGTGTACACTCTACATGCAGGCGTCATCGTGTTCAAAACTCAAAAACGGAGTGCTCGGCCACCTGCCAGCGGAGAAAATGGTGCCAAAACGCGTTGACGAAAACTACACGGCATGTACTTTCTATACACGTGATGTCCTTTATTTTTCTATTAAATGAGGCCTTGGCCTACAGATTTGGGTGTTCAGAACCATTAAGAGGAAAGATAATCTCTAATATCACCATTCTCGAAGCTACAATCATCACTCCGCCATTCCACCTTCCGATACTCTACCTCAACGCCTACACGATGAATCCGCCAAGTATCACGTGTGTCGTTTTTCTCCTAAATTCTATGTGTAACTAAAACCCTCGTGTTGGGGATGTGGATGATGGGATCATAATTTGTATATTGTTTTATATAGTTGTGTCTGAATCGTTGTAATTCGTCTTACTCTTCTTAAACCACTGTCTAATATAACTGAGAATTCTTAGCCAGATCAAGGGAAGGATTTTCAGTGATACCAAAGAAAAGTAATGGTGAAAACATCCATGACCATTGGAAGGTTTTCACTGATTCTAATAATGGACTAGACTTAATAAATAATTATGGACATTGACTACGGGACCATGGAGTCAGCTGCTCTAATTCCAAACAAGAGGAACCGGACCAAGGAAATCGTGTAACAAAATGTAATCCTGAATGATTGAATTATTATGAACAACACAACCATTTAAACAATCTGCATAAGAACTCCTTATTCACCACAACCCCGACACGTCTTTTCTTTCCATTTCTAAAAACTCTGTAAATTTACCCGTTGTTTTTTTTCAAACTGTATCCATTCTTCAAAGTAAATCAATATAGTTCCAATCAAAATCCAAAATCAACCCAATAGTTTCAAAAAATTTCATGCTTCACTTAAATTAAGTAGTAACTCATCTGAATTCATGCACGCCACGGTTACCTATTGATCGACCCCGAACTTATTCTATACTAATGTTCTAAGAACGGGTAACTATTTTGGGACACATATAACTTCAATGAACGACAAGAAAGGCCAATGGGTACTACTTACTCATCCCCAAGCTGTTTTAAGGGCTTGGTGGGAGCCATTTCCAATTCATTTGGGGCGGGGATCCAATCAACACCATTAGTAAAATACTGCTTCTCTTTTAGTTCATATAAAACTGAATTATTGTAATGTGTCTCCCATGATTGGAACATGTATTTATTAGTGTGAAATGTCACATTTTACCAATTAATGAAATATTTAAAGCATTGATGGTATGATAAAAGAATTGAAATGTTGTGATGAGGTCAGGGCCTCTCAAACATGAGGTTTAAGGCCATGCTTTTCCACACCACCTGAAACATAGAATCAGTCACATGGTCACCAAGAAATGTTTTAATATTGATCCATCCCAATTGATTTTTCTAAAATTTATCATATCCCAGTATAGATGTTATGTAGGGTGTTATACTATTCTCATCATTTCCCAACCGATAAAGTGTTCACAATGGGTGGAGGTTGTATTTAGAGCCATTGTTGGTGAAAATTCCTTCAACATCATTGCCATTTTTCTTTTAAGACAAAGATAAGTGTTTTATGTGACTATTAATGATGAAATATTCATCCTTTTCTATAAAATAGATGATTCTGTGGCATTCATTGTTATTTTTCTCTACCCGATAGACTTTGACAGTTCCTACATCAGCCTCAAATTCTTGGGGACATAGTAAAGATTCAATAAGTGCCACCATAAGGTCTGCAGAAAAACTCATCGAATACAATATAGATATATTTTCTATTAATAAGTCCATATACATAAAAATGTAGTATTTAATCTAAAATGGTTTTCACCTCATAGCTTCGTGATGTGCATTGATGGGTGCTCTAGGGTATTGAGCTTTGGATGTAGAGGGTCTGGCCTCTGTGATAGGAGATGATGGTGCTTCTATGATTTTTTTGTTTGGATGAATTTCTCTTCCTATATTCATTGGTATATATGAAATCTATTCTATCTCTGACAGATACTCCATGATGATTGGGCATAGATTTCATTTGACGGGGGAGGATAAAATCATAGGTTCCTATTTTGTCTACTAGAGGGTTCTTTTTCTTGTTTCCTTACTATTAACAGTTTGAGATAAGCCGTGGCCAGGAATTTGAATCTTTCCATGATCATTCCTTCTAAAAAACATGTATCCCATACATCTTCTTCATCCATCTCTTCAGTTAGTCACAATGAATTCCGGTTTGTGGCCATAGTCCCGAACAACGAAGGGTACCATCAAGTGAATGACATTAATGGAGCTTATGGTAATATATTAATCTAACAATGATTTTATCTAACTACCTTCTTTTGATGGTGTTGTGTGGTGTCATCTCATCCTCTTGGTCCTTCATTCATATCATCTCGACCTTAAAGGATTATAGGACTGAGGATGATGGATGTGTTACATCAGGATCTACTAGGGGCACAACTAGTTTCTTCAACTGTGCCTAGAGGATTCGATGATATTGGACAACAATTTTCTGAGTCATAAAACTATAAAATTGTTTCTCTTTTAGTCTATGGACTATTTTCCCCTCCTCTTCGTATTTTGGGACTCCGGTGGGGATATACGCCACTCGTTCTAGAAAATGACCCAACTTGAATTTTCTGGAATCCACCATCTTTTGAATGATGTCTTTGAATATGAAGAATTTCTGGATTGTGTGTCCCAATATCCAGTTATATGGGAAATAATTTGGATGGTCATTGAGCCCGACTTCATCAGATCGCATTGGATGTGGTAGCCCAAGCATGTTGGACTTCATCATGGATATGAAATAACTCCAGACTTGGACATGCCAGAACGAGTAGACCATATTTAATCATTCTTAAAAATAATTTATTTTTGCACCAATTCTCTCATATTACTGAGGTGGGGGTTGATATTGGTATTGAGGGGGTCTTTCATAGTTTGTCAGAGGCCTGAAAACTGAATCTTGTGTTAGTTGCGTCTTAAGGAAGATATAAGCAGCTTCTAATTTTCCCATTCTTTTTTTTTTGGATTATGGGGCCACTTAGTACAAGTGATTGGTCCTATATAGGGAGTCTTCATCGTTATTGGGAAATGATGGATAAACATTAGTACCCACTTATGAACATCACTTGGATGAGCAGTGTTCTCAATTCATCACAAAGGTTATCAATGCACATAGAGAGAATTTTATCATTGAGAGCGGGCGATTGAGTGAGTAAGTCAGGTCATTCCATCTGGAAATGTTGTTTGAATCTCATTCGTTATTTCAATTATTGTAGTTAATGGGATCATTGACTTTTGACATAGGAAATTTCGAGATGAACAGTAAGATAAACTGTCACTAGAGGTCCTACTAGTCTGGGATTGAGTTAGTTGGTAAGATGGTATACCTTACAAAGGGAGATCCTTGTAGAGTTAACACGAATCGCCAATGATTGACAACTTCTTGCTACTATGGGGTTACCATCATGGGATTATAGTATGGGGAATAGTGAATAATATGCATTTACGGGTCCCCCGAACCATTGAACACTGGGATTATAGGGTCCCAATGTTTGGTGGTGGAAGAACGATGCCCACCCAATTAGGGAAGTGTTTGAATTCTTGTTATATCGGATCATGTCTCCCTTCCATGGCTTCTAGTAGAGTTTTCAATTTCTTGATGGTAATCCAGATGCCTTGATTGATATCTTTATGGACTTGATCTTGGGTGGGTGCAGAAGGGGGAAAAGATTGACGTACTGGAACTTCTGTTATTTATGGCAAATACCAAGCTGGGGGTATCCTTTGTGGGTCATTTATGAGTATATTCTAGATGATTCACTAGTTTAGATATGTCTTTATGCCTTCCAAGGAAAGATTCATGTAGGTTGAAGGTCCCAGCGCTAGATTAGACGATCATCCGAGCATAGTTTAATTTACCTGGATGAGTGCTTGTGGTTTGGGAACCTCTTCTATGAAAACCTACAAACATTTCATCGGGGGAACACATCTATCAAGATATCTCCCATGACACAGCCTGACATTGATCTGCCTGGTAACTTTCATTTCTTACTCCTACATGGAAAATCATTCCTTGAGTTTGAGAGACATGTTCTTTGTGGGAGGAGGATGTGGGTAATAGAATACCTAGGATTTATTCTTATCCTTGTTGGGGATTCATGTAGGAGGTAATGGCTGATTAAATGATGGAGCACCCAAATTTATGACATCTCTCTAGTTCTAAAGAGGCACAGAATTTGTCTAGGGGTGGGATTCCTTTAGGAGGGATCCATCTTCTCTTCTTTCCACTCCGTTTGTATCATTTCCAATAAGATCAGTGGGGATGAAGTTTACTATGTTCATCGATGAAAATCACATTTGGGGCAGTGTACCCAGTACCGAATGGTGTGAAATATTTTTTAATCATTTATTGGACTTTATCCTTTCATTTTGTGGTATCCTGTATATTTATCGGTCAAAATTAACTAAGAGGGAGCCCTGATCTACATCGTTATATTCCTTAATCTTAGTGGGAATAATCCATGAGATGACTACATTCTGTTTGTCCATGAAGGTTGTTATTCTTGATAGATATGTAAGTATAGGATAGTCTATAAAGGAGCTGGCTGCATATGTTGGTATGCATAGGAGCTGGCCATGTAGGATAGAATGTGAAATAATTATCCTCTATAGATTGTTTGTGTGCTATGTTATGTATATGGAAGTTCACATACTACCTTCCGCATATTGGAATCTATGAACAATTTTTATTATATTGTTTATTGCATTGATGGTTGGATGGATAGGTTCTTCCAAATATGGTTCGCGGGATGGATTTCCATGAAGATACAACCACATATGGTTCACCGGATGTGTTCTATAACCTCTTTATGGTTTGAGAGATGCAATCTGTTAAATGCTTTGGGTGAAAAATAAAGTCCTTTGAACAGCTTTGGGACAAGTTAAATTTATCCCACACCCTCAATGTTCTTTTTCCATTTTTTGAATGTCCATGATCTCTCTCTACATCTTCTTCCACAACCTATTTTAGATCCCCTCTTTGTCCTTTTATAGAGTGACAGAGATGTTGTATCTGTAATTATATATAACATTTCGCTGAATCCCATAGAGAAAATCAAGCCTACAGATGACTCATGAGATCATGATTTTTTGAGGTGTAGGATGGTGTTGGCTTCTCCCCATTTGCAATCCACATCAGTCATGGTGTTTGTGTGTGGTGAGTACCTCTGTTAGATTCATTCCAATGGAAACAGTATGTGGTGGATTTAGTTCAATGGTGAAAAATCTCAGTGACCAGTTTCATTCGCTGGCCAACACCTCGTGATGCAGTGCATCATAGGCCATCCTCATACTGGTAGTTTGTTGTTTATGTCTTCTATAAATATTTCTAGGTAATTAGTGTTTAGATAGGCTTGGGTCCTTTTCCAACCCTAAATTCTTCACTTTTCACCTACATTTTCAATACACTAATGTATTTATATTCTTTTCCCAACATAGACAAGTATTTTCCTTCCCAATGATGGTTTTTTAGGACCCATCCATTATACTACTTATTTTGAATAGAAAATATTTTAAAAAAAAATTTATATTTGGAAATGGTAGATATAAAAAGGCAGTTCTAAAAAATAATATGTATTATTCACTATTCACTAGAAAATTAAAATTTATATATAAATATAAAAATATCACCATAAAATAATTTTTAAATATTAATTAAAAATTTTATGTTTATTTTATCATATACATTTTTAGTATGTGGAAAAAATTAATTATATCATTTTCTCATAATATGAAATAAAATAATTTTTATTTAAAACACATAAGATGAATTTATTAAATTTGATTGTTTATATACTAATAATAAATCATTAAATCTTTTTTCATTAAAACATTCCTATAAACATAATTATTTGGTTAAAAATATTCATATCAAACAATTCTACAACAAGGTTATATTATTAATATTTTAATAAAAATATTTTTGCATTTATTTACGATTGCTGTTACATGTTTTATATGCTTTCGAAAATAGTTTTATATTAAAAAATCAGGGTTCTGTGAAACTATATATGTAAAATTGATTAAATTTATTAAAAAATATACATACTATAAAATAATAGGGTGTTACAATAAACCACATCCAAAATATAACTTAAAAATTTCCATAACATGAAAAAATAATAACACCTAAAAAATACAAATCAAATAATGATGTTCACTAAATATACATAATTAAACATAAAATAAATCCCCAAAATATCATAAAGTTGCTCTTGATTATCACATATCATATATTTCAAAACCATAGTCATAGTTTTTATTGAATCTTGGTAATAACCATGATTACTATAAAATCATAATGAAAACATACATACATTCTCATTCCTTGAATAAAACCATTTATTATTTAAAATATTTTATAAATCCAATAATACTATAAACCCCACTAATGATAACATAAATCACATTGTCTATAAATCATTAAATAGTTACATGGAAATCAATACTATCTCATTTCCATTATTCATTATAGTCATATATTTTGTCAAATCCAAACAAAAAATCCTCATTATCAGGTACATATTATGATTTATCTTCCGTAAATATAAACATCTACATTTCATTAAATAAATTATATTGGTTATCAGTACCATTCTTATTATTTTTACAGCACCTTAATAAAAAATAATACATAACAATCCATATATTTTTCATTATTCATATAAACTAATTCTTCTATTCCAATATATAAAAACATCAATCATTCGTCTTCTTTCTAAAACCATTAAAAATGATTAATAATCTTATTCCTTAATAGCTCTCCCTATAATATAAAATTTGAATCATGTATTAACATTCATCAACATAATTTTAATCAGGATACTCACATTTAAAATAAAAAACCCTATAATAAAAACACATATATTTCAAATGAAATTTAATGTCTCCTCATCATCAACAATATATACATTACTTTTACAACCTAGTTGATTCACATAATGATCTCCCCCTTAAAACATCAATTTGTACAAGGCCCATAATTTACATATTTGAAACATTTAACCATCGATGATATTTTAGGGAGACCATTTTATCAACTATTTCTTTAAAAGATCATTTCATTTTCCCTTTAAAACTTCTTTATTTATGAATTTATTTTATACAATAAAAAAATTTATCATCCCACAATGATATTAACTTGGTTACTTCTTCCCACATTATCAACACATATAAAACTTAATATTATTTCTTATATTATCTCCACCACCAAATATTATCACTCTAATCTTTGGTGAGTCTAAGTAATGGTTATGTGTAAATTTTTTAATTATATATTGGGATAATAGATTAGGATTTTTAACAATATCATTCACTCTAGTTTTCATCTCATTAGGATTTTCTTCATCGAAATTTATATTGCATCCATCATTGATCATATTCATTCTAGTTCCCATTCTATTCCAAAACTAAAAATCATTTATTGAGTAATAAAAATCAATGTGGGGAAGAAATGATATCATCAAAAATAACATATAGGATGCAAAAATTTTGATACAATATATTAAATATATAAAAAATCAATATTATCAAGGTTCATTCATAGCCATTATTAAAATATTTCATGATGGTTTACAAAGATTTTGTGAACATCAAAATCATATCACCATGACGTGTCAAACGAGGTGTTCACCAAGGATGATTTTCATGCACTATTTTGTGATAAAATCCATATTAATTAACTATTTTTGTAGTTTTACCCCTATGTACCTATGTTCAAAATCCACATCTAGTTATTATATCTGTATAAAAATTTAATTGTCTAAACAAATACATTTTACATCCTTTACCCAAAATCAAGTGCATTTTACTATAATTTGGATCATTCATGGACTCATCATTAGATATATCCCAAGAAATATCATTATAATTACCCAGAGGGGATCAAAATAATTTTTTCTTATCCATGTTTCCAATGGTTAAATAAAACTATCCTATAATACCGATAATATTTTAGATAGAAGAACATGTTGGAAATGGAGGTGTGAATCAAGATTTCAATCTTTTATTTTAAATATAAAGTTATTTTTCTCACATTGGTTGGAATTTTTTATTCCTATTTGGTGTAAGTATGGTGTTATTAAACATTCACATGTAGAGTGAAAAGACAATAACTTTACATGGTTCACCACTATGGTCTAGTTTAAGGAGCATATGATTACTGTTTGTCAATTATACTGAAATATATTAAGAATCACTATTAATTGTGGAATATAATTGTACATACTCATTCACTCAAAGTTAGTCATATTCTCTTTAATCTTTTTAGGGACTTTATAGTGCCTCCCACAAAAAAAATTCATATAATACCACATTCTCACTAAATAGGTTGAAGTATCACTTAGTTTAACAAATTGACGATCAATTTAGTATATTGGAATTCAATTATTTTTTTCATACTAGAAGAACACTATGCTTGGACAAATGTTTGGAGAAGATTTATTTGAAAAAAATATTCACTTAAAACATTTGTTGATCTTTAAATTTTTGCAAAGAAACCTGACTTCATGAAATACCCATTATATTTCAATGAAATTCCTTCATGAAATAACCTATATAACATCCCAAAGCACCATAACTTCATTAATCTCATAAACATCCGAGAAAAAAACTTCCTTTGTGAATATAACTACCTTCAGGGAACATTATATCATTGTGAAACCCATGGTCTTGATGAAACTCCCATAAGTCAAAAGAATTTACATCGATAATGTCAAAAACAATACTTTTTCCATGAAAAACATAAAAAAGAACTACAAATTCATGAATATCCAAAAAATTTATAAATAATTTTCATTTATAAGTTTATCTAATTATATTTAGTTAAAATGATGTGGGCATAGATGGAAGAATTCTTATTTCATGTATTATTATTCTATATTATGTGGATTGATTTCAAGACCAACCACTTAAAATGATTGCGATTTTGAGTCCCAGTGTGACCGAAAAATATGTTTAAAAAATATTAAAATTTTAAATAGCACAAAGACACAAATTTTAAATAAGAAGAGTAATACCTCCCAATCAGGTTCCCAGATCAGAAATCCATGCTCACCATTGAGTTCAACATAGAAACATTACCCTTGTTGTGACCTAACATTGGTCAGTGCAGATCATGTATTGAAAAAATAACAAAGTATGTAACCAGAAATAAAATAATTATTTAAATGAATTTTCATTTTAAAATCCATATTAACTATGAATGGGGGCTCAGATTGGAATTCTGATTCTTCCATTGATTTTTTAATTCAGTTTTTTTCATAGGTGAGACACAAACATTATTTGTGCACGTAATTTTTGGAAAATATATAATTGGATCAGAGAATAATAAAATAAACAAAATAAAGTAGTATTATTTTTTGGCTAACACTATAATAGAATATTTATTAGATAGATTATTATGGATAATTTTTGGGGTCAGCCATATAACCCTGGAGAGGCTTAAGGACAGCTAGAGAGAACATTGGAGAATCCTCTTCGGCGAATAGTGAGGGGTTGTGGATTGACAATCCACAAACCTCAGATTCAATGTATTTTTTCAATGATAAAAATGGAATGTCATTCTTCACCAATGAATGTTCAAAATATAGGTAGGGTACATGTTTAAATTGATTTATTCCCCATTATAAATTTCCTCAATGAACGTTAATCAATCAATGAAAATATTAATTGATTGATTGCATGTATTGTGCGAAGGGGTTATTTTTAAAGAGATTTTATCGGGATAATTATCAATTTTATAATTTGGTGATGGATTCATTTTCCATTCTAATGGAAATGAACAATGATTGACACACAGATCTATCATGGATTATTATTCGTGATTTAAAATTATCCTCCCTCCAATCATCATTTCACCATGGATATTCTTCATTAGACTGAGGATCAACATGTCCCTATCAATCGATCACATCCCACCAAATTATTGGCACCACGAACTGATAACATATATGTGGGAATGAAAATGCAGGAAAGAGGTGCAATGATGGAGACTGAATGATTCGAATGAAAGATGATACTTGATTTCTTTTTAATATTTCAACAACAATAAACAAGGATTTGATCTATGTTTTGAGTAGATCTAACAATGTTACACGTTGTTCGATGAAAATGATTCCTCAACCATCCCATATCTATGGACTTTTAGTTTATCAAGAATCAGTAGAGGCATGGTTTCCAATGGAAGCGACCAATGGTGTGGAACCAGTGATCTAAAGTGGTGTACGTTGGTGTGGTTTGTGTGTGTGGTGACAAAGGTAGTGGGATGCGATGAATATGGTGAGAAATGGGTGGTAGGCAAGGAGGTGCCAGTGGGGCCGACAGAGGTGGTTGCGACATCATCCCCTTTGAGACATGGTGAAGTTGAAATGATCTATGTCAGATTAGTGGGCTATGTTAGGCTACTGGGATAGGCTGAATGAATCAGACCCATGTTAGATGTTGGGAAACTAGGGTGGAGACTGGTAATGGTTGACTGCAATAGCTCGAGCTACCATTGGCACACTAACTGCGATGGTCGACCATGAATGTCGACTACGGTTGTAGAAACCATGTGTCTGGTCCACACGACTAATCGACCAACCATGATGGTAAGACATAGTGGTAGTTTTATAGGCCTCAATATTCCAATGTTCTATTTCACTCAAATGATCATATATCCAAAATTGAGATTTAAATTCATGAGTTGTCTACGATGTTGGGACCCTGACGCTGAGATGATCTTTTTTTGGAGAAGTGGTGGTTTTTTAGTCAGGACCAGTATAGTATGATATTGTTCCCTTGTTCATTTTCCAATTTGATCAGAAAAAAATTACACCCACATCAATGGATTGTAATTTTCTCTATAGGTATGGTCTTAGATATAGTATGGTATCCCACCCAAAGATTGGAGTGTGATCTTTTCTCACCTCTAATTGAGTATGTGGAATTGTGTAACATCATGAGAAGGGCACTAATCCTCAATCTAGAGAGCCACATCAGTTGGGTCTATGGATCCCCTGGTTGGTTCTGGGTGTGATACCCTATGTATAATGTATTTCTAGATTGGGTATGTTGTTTCCCCTAATGACTCTTGGAGTGATCTATGGTTTCCTTCATTCAGTAATGGGTGTGACACCATCAATATGTATGACTTACTTGACAAATTAATTATCATTAGGGTAGGTCCCAAATGATCTGGACCTATTTTTGAGTGTCACATATGATATCATGGATTGAGTATTGAGTTCTTATAGAACGAGCGTGTTTTAAAAAGAATTAGGTATGTGGAAGTTGGTTAGACCACCTGATGGCATGGTGTATTTATTGAATATATCTAGATATTCATTTTATATATGATGTGGAAATATACCTATATAGAGATGATTTTATTTCCATTATTGTATTACTTTTTGGTTTTGGGGTGTCCTATTGAGTAATTTAATACTCACCCCTACATGGGAAACTCCTTGATGTGTCATGTCTTGGGCAGATAATTAACCTTTTGATGGAGTCCTAGGTGGACCAAGACCATTTTTTTCTTAGTGACACTAGACATACCAAGGTTTATTCTTGAATCTCTAATCACCAATCTCAATACCACGCTTTTAGGTTGGAATTGTGTGACATACATTCTTTGACATGCTTATGTTCCTTTCATGTGTACTTTATGTTAATAATTATATTACTCTGGTAGTGGGATGTAGTTGTATGCCTGCATTTTTAACTTATTGGTTTTTATATTTCATATTTTTTTGGATTAGAGATCTTTGTGTTTGTACAGGTACATAGGAAATGCCTCTACTATTAGTTATTTTTCTAATTGATTGTAGTCACCTGTACCTCACCTATTGGAGATGAGATTTGGGAGTTGTATCATTGGTCACACTAGAAAATGTCATGAAAGAGTGGTATCAAAGGTTTTGGTTCTAGTTTTGGACTTGGAGCCTGTGAGGTTGGATTTGGAAAATAGAGTTATGTGTTTTGTATTTTTCTTTCAGTTTAGGGATTCCAGTGTGGGGCGGAAGCCGACGTATCCATACCATAGTTCTCTCAATACATATTGTTTTGGCTAAGTATATAGAAAATATGGTTGAATTGAGAAGAGTGGTACATGAATCATATAGGAATTGTAGTTTATTCCACAACCTTCTTTGGTTATCTCCCTGGAAACACTCGGTAGACCATGGTACATCTTGGTGTATTTTAGAATGTCTCTACATATACATCCACCATGTATTCCACAAAATTATCACGAGGATGATATACCGGGTGATGAGACGTCATTAAAAATATTTACACTAGAGATTGAACATCCAAATTTTCCACCCACCATTCCATAACCTATATAGAAACACATGGAGCATGAATTACTTGGTGATGAGTTGTAATGACCGAGCACACTTCATCATTTTCACCAGCAGAGACCCCTTAGGTTCTGATGTGATATTGAAACATAACAAATTGAGGACTAGATTGAGGTATTGATCTTATTTTTCCATATACCTAAGACACCTAAAAATTAGATGGTGTTAATGGAATATAGCCTTCTACATGGCTGGATAGGGTTATCATGGGGATTGGAAACCCAATGTGACGATGATAAACATATTCCATGGATATAGTTTGAGAACATTTTTAGAGAGTATTTATCACATTATAATATTTTTATTTACATATCTAGGAGTTTCTACAACTCTAACAGGATGACATTTCAGTATCAATTTATTCATAAAGGAACACAAAAATTTCCAACAACTTGATGGATATGATACACAATCATAAATTCAAGGCTCAAACCATCATCTGAGGTCTGTGTAGAGACATCTGAGCATATGTTATCCCTATGTGAATTCTTATATATGATATGGTTTTTGAGAAAGAGTATGTTTATGAATGTTTCATGGTTAAACAGATACATCTAGTGATTTTTTGCAATTGAAAAGCACAAGCTATGGTTGGTAGTAGGGGTCTGATGTTAATCTCATAGACATGGATGTGTGAGATGTTTTAATTGGAGGTCTTAGGGAAGAGGGTCTATAGTTCAGGGCTCATAGGGTGG
This sequence comes from Viscum album, assembly GCA_963277665.1. Taxonomy (NCBI): domain Eukaryota; kingdom Viridiplantae; phylum Streptophyta; class Magnoliopsida; order Santalales; family Viscaceae; genus Viscum; species Viscum album. The sequence continues at coordinate 1,020,236,400 of OY728119.1, read as the reverse complement.
GTCCATTCAGACTACAAAGAGGAAGTATTATTCATGTGATGGTATGGGTCATCTCTCCCAAGATTTTCCATCCCCTTTTTATGTTGATAGGGATATTTTGGATGGACCACTGAGTCATAGACATTAACAGGAGGAAAAATGTTTTAGGGTGGTGGACATGACCGATGTGTTTCGAGAGCTCCAGAAGGAGGCTGACATTTTTACATGTTACCATCACCACCCCCAATTAGTTCGCACAGGGATATGTAGCTAGAGGATGTGGGAGTTGACAACTACAAGCCGTCAGGGAATATGACCCAGGGGATACAATAATGTCTCAAGATATGATCTGTGTATTTTATATATTAACTTCCATATTGATAGAAATAGATCCTATTTATTATTCTCATTCCAAAAAACATGTTTCAGACTCAATGATTTCAGTTGAATCATTAACTGAACACCCACTCTTGGATACTGATTCTTATAGCGACCCAATAATCATGCACTGGTGCCGATGGTGTTTCCTGACAATTGGAGGTGAGTTTTTTGGTTGTGGCCTTTTTGTTTTAGTGTCAATTCCTAACAAAATATTTATTAAATATGGATTGGTTATTCATATTTCATGCTTGTATTGACTATTTTAGGGGTCTTGAATAGTGTTTCCACAGTGATGAAACACGGTTTTTTCTAATTAGTAAAATGAAAAGTAGACATCATTGAATGTACTCAAACATAGGTGGGTGTAGCCAATGACTCAACAATTTTCTAGCCTAATCCTTAGTGTATTGGATTTTATGAGTCCTCAATTACCTTTTGTGGTTTTGGTGTTACAGTGGATCTAATAATGTTTGTGGATGTCTTTTATATGGATCACCCAAAGAGTTTAATTGTGGTGTTGATTTTCCTTCGATCGTAAAGGTACTATCAGAGGTCTAAAACCAACTTCTCTAGAGTGGTAGCTCCATTTTAATCTTTGAATCAAAAGGGTAATACATATATATGATAGAGTGGATAAAACAATGATTTTAGGTGTTGTGATTTAGGTTAATGAGCACTCTCATACAAAAGTTACTAGAGGAAGGCATCAGGTACGTTGTGTTCAATGATGCATATGGGACCTGGATTTTTTGTGTCTTGGTGTAGAGGAATGAAATGATTACCTATGGTTTATGGTAGTTGAGACCACATGAGCATAACAATGTGGTCGATGATCCTGAGTCAGTAGTGGTAGACATCACATTGATAATGTGGAAACACTTCCTGATTGGAGAACAGTTTTTCATCTACTCTAATCACAACAGACTCAGGTGTATATTCTCTCAGAAGAAACTGAACATGATATTTAGTTAATGGATTATGATCCCCAAGACTATGAGTTCAGGATTTTCTATACTACTGTTAAGTGGATCATGTTGTAAGATCCCCTCAGTTGTTGATCTAGTATGATGTTTTGAAAGGATTCATTAGAGTAGTAGGCTTCATTGCCCATATCCATTACGGATGTTGATGGATTATATTACAAATAGTCAATGGGTTTAACCCATCCACTCATACATTATATAAGTGAGGCACATCTAGGGGATACCAACTATGAGACTATAAATATTGAGATATACATAGGGAATACTCTTTATGGATATTCAAAAAGCAGGGAGAACATTATTCTTTTTAGGGAATGTACAGTAGAACTAGTGTCATTGTGGGAGGATGTTAAAAGAGTTTTTTACGCATCACTTTTGGTGGTGTATCAAGGTGTGGAAAAGATATAATGAGACCCCTAACATTCATTTTGGTGATCGTAGTTGAAGAAATGAGTTGTAGGGTTTGTTTCTCGATGCCTTACTTGTCAAAAAGTGAAGGATGGGCACCAGGTTCTAGGGGGTTTAGAGGAACCCTTGGAGGAACCAGAATGGATATGGGATTGGGTATCGATGGGATTTATGATGGTTTTACAACATAAATCAAGGGGACATGATTCCATCTAGGTGATCATTGAAAAAAACACCATGTCATCCCAAATTCGATCTATTCAAGAGCATATTTCTATAGAGAGATCAGGACACATCTAGATTCAAGAGATAGATCAACTCCATGGAGTTCCATCGATGATTTTTTTGGATCATTATTATCTATTTACATTTTTTTTTGGGAAGGAGACCACATTTTTCTTCAGATTTATCCTTTATGGGGATAACAAATATTTTGATGGGGTAGAAATTAATTTATGAGGTTCATAATCTCTATCCAGATACTTTAATGAGTTAGTGAGGTGGAGTACCACATGGATGTACAAAAATAGTTACATTTTATATATTATGTCTTCTATGTTTATCATTTGAGGAGTAACGTTCATGACCCCTCGCACATTTCCAACAATGGTGAGCTGGATATCGAGGATGGAGTAAATTTTTCTAGTACCTAGTGGATATCGACAATCGGTCTGTGATAATATTTTTTGGGTGGTCAATTACTTTAGTGTGTGTCTGGTGGAAGCATATGGATATCATGGAGAGCAGAAAATAGTGGGAGGGTCAAGTTTGTGCTTAGTACCCTCATCGATTTGAGTAGCCCTTGTTTTATATTTTCACAGATTTAAAACCCCAATAATGGGAGAATTTAACTTCCTAGATTTTCCATGTATTATTTTTCAATATTGAATGGATTTATTTCAAAACTATTCACAATGATGGCCAATGATTATGAGGTCTGGTGTGACTAGAAAAAATATTTGAAAAATATTAAAATAGTAAATAGCACATACATGAAATTTTCTTGAAAAAGATGAATAAATCTCAATTGGTTTCTTACATTAGAAATCCAAGGGCATAATTGGTAATAGTAGATTCTCTTGAGGCATGACCTCCCATTGGTTAGTGTGGGTAATTGGTCAAAAAAGTCATTTAGCAGGTAACCATAAATAACATAATAAAATAAATTAATTTTATTTTTATAATATTAATAACTCATGGATGGGGACTCAGATTGGTAATATAAGCCCACAAGTTAATTTTTAATGTGGTGTTTTCCTTGGGCACAAAATAACCATTTTTATTGTGAGTCATTTGTGGAAAATCCATCATAGGTTCAAAGATGACTAAAATAATTAAAATAAATTGTAATCTTTTGTTTTTCCAACACTGCGATTGATTCATAATTAAATAGATGATAATGGGGAAATCATATAGTTAACCATATGACATTGGAGATGTTAAAGGACTACTATAGAGGCCTTTGGATAATTATCTCAAGAGAATGATGTTGGGTCCTTGATTGATGATCAATGTACCTTAGATTCGAATGATCTTTCCAACAACGAAAATTTGACATCGATCTCTATCAATTATTTATCCAAATATATTTAAGGAATGCATTATAAATGTTTAATTACCCCCTGTAAATTTATAAAAAAAATGTGAATCAATCAATGAATGGATTTATTCAAGGATCATGTGTATTGTGGGAAGCGATCCCTTTTCCATGGATTGTATCCAGAGAAGATTCAATGGTTTAATTTGGTGATGGATTATATTTCCCTTATAATAAAAAAACAAACTCAACACAAAAATTGATCAAGGTTCATTCCTATTGATTTAATATTATTGTATCCACCAATTCCTCATTTCACCATGGTTGTTCTTTGTTGGCTCAGGGATCAACAGATCCTGATCAATCGATTGTTTCCAACCCTATTCTTGGTTAAACAATTATATATCATATATTTTGAATCTGCATGGAATGATAGAGGTGTGATAATCCATAAAAATAAATTCAAATTATAGATGATTCCTAAATTCAAATTCTTCTGCACATAATGAATAACGACTAATTGACCAGTTTTTTGAGGAGATCTGACAAGAGGATGCATTGTTCGATGATTGTGATGCATCAACAAGCAGTGATATATGACTGTTTAGTTTTTTCAAAATCAGAAGATATGTGGTTGTCTGTATAAGAATCCAATAGTGTGACACCATTTACTACCTTACAACATCAGAGCATAGTGGTGGGGTATGTTCAGGAGGCGATGACCACAGATGCGGTGACGACGGTAAGATGAAGTGACAGATGAGTGCCATAGAAGGTGCATACCGAGGCTCCATTGGGGAAAAATGAGGCATGATGTACGAGAAATTATGGTGATGGTATGGGAGAAGTCCGACTAGTTTGTAAAGTCATGATTGTGGACTAGGCCAGACAAAGGATACCTCAGTCAGATCCGGGACAACCAATAAAGAGACTGATTATTGTGAACCATGCGACTGTAGTAACTCGAGCTTCTAGGGGGGGAACTAAACATGATGGGAAACCACATGTGTAGTTACCGCATGGAAGGTCCACTTGGTTAGTTGACTAACCATAACAGTTGATCCACATTCCTGGTATGGTAACATGCATTTTCTCTCAAATGACCATTTTTCTAAAACGTATCTTCCAATCGATGTGAAATCTGCAGCATTGATACCATAATATTGAGATGATATTTTGGGGTCACATGGTGAGTTTTTAGTTTCAAACTGTATGTGATGAGAGTGTTCCATGGGTCCATTACTCAAGCGATTAGTATGACATTTTATCTACATCACTAGATTGTAATAAATTTTAGGGGTAGAGTTTTAGATAGAGTATGGTATCCCTCCCCATTACTAGTGTGTCATCCCCTATCAGCCCTAGTGGTGTCTATGGGATCACGTAACATCATGAGTAGGGTGTTGATTCTCCATCAGCTGGCTACCTCTGTATGGTGTGGTTCATCCCCCGTTTGGTTCTAAGAGTGATCCTATACATAGAGGGTTTATTCAAATTACATGCGTGGTATTCTATAATGAAAAAGGGATAGATCCTTGTTGTACGCAATTCAGTTCTAGGTGTGACCCCCCAATTTTTTTATCATAGTCTTCCTTGAGTAATGTGTTCTCATTTGTGAAGGTCCTAAAAGATATAGAGCTATTTGTGAGTGACTTTTATTTTATCAGGGTTCTAGGAGTGAGTTCTCCCATTACAAGAATGCTTCAAGAATAATCATATAGCCTGAATGTTGTTATGACCCCCTGATGGTGTGGTTTCTCTCATGATTATATCTCAACATTATTTTTATATATTTTGTGGACATATACCTGTGTTGAGCTTACTGTACATTCATGTTTTGTATTTCATTGTGAATTTTGGGTATCCAACTATGTATTGTTATAGTCTCCAATGAACAAGTGTTTCCCACATGTGCCATGTTTTGTGCAGATGATTGACCTTTTTACTGAGTCTTAGGTGGAATTAGGACATATTATACTTATGAGACCAGAAAAATAGAGGTGTTTTCCGGAATCATTAAGAGAGTAGTCACATAACCTCAATTTTAGGTTGGACTTGTGAGAATGACTCTTTATTATAGGCTTGTATTCTAGATCTATTTATTTTACTTTACATAATTCATACTATGGTTGACATATTTTGTGGTATTCCAACATTTTTTTTACAAATTGTATTTATCATTTCTACATTTTGTGGTTGTAGAGATGTATGCATGTGTACAATTACATAATCAATTCCTCAAATGATTGTGATATTCATACATAGTGCTAGTCACTAGGCACTGTCCAATTGGTGGCGAGGATGGGGAGTTGTGGGATGGGCCTCACTGGGAAAGGTTATTACATTAGCCACCTATTTATAGACTCATCCATTAATGAAGATAAAAAATATCAAACAAAATTTTTGTGAACCCCTGGTATGATGTTCAAAAAGATAATATATATTATAATATCTAATGTAATTTAACCAATTCACAAAAATTCTCATTGCTAGCAATATTTTTTAAAACCCATCACACACATAATGATTATGATAGTTGAGAAGAACACCATATTTCTATCATGCGTCTGTGATTCTCATTCGGGATGCTCAAAAACTACCTAATTATCAACAATAATAAAACCCAATATTTATTAGACATATTCATTAGGCATATTTGAGAATAATAATTCCTAGAAAACTACCTTTTAAGGATCCTACTCTTTATTTAATCTTTTGATTCCAAAAATTTGGAAGACCATGAGATATTAGACCACCATCAACATTTTACCCATCTACACTGTAATAACTCATATCATGAAAACTCATTGATCATACCTAGTGTATATTAACATGAAAACATAATATCCAATTAAAAAATGAAAAAAATTGTTCAAAAAATAACCCCCTTTGGGAATGTTGACAATATATAGATAAATTCAATAAATCACAATCTTTGACCAAAAACCTAAATGAATTGCATGATCATATTCATTACTCTTTGTCTATCTGATCAAAACTCAGTATGGAAAAAAAATTAAACATAAGGAATTTCATGACACAATATACCACTAAACAATATTGAATACCAATTCTCATTGAATTTCATAGAATATCCCATTTTTTAAAAACCTAAAAAACAAGTATTTGTAGTTGTAAAGATCAAAAAAACTCCTCTTGTATCATATATCCTCATTAAACTAGCACCACATCCAGTACTAGATTAAAAAATTTCACACAAACAAGAGTTGGGGATTATCCATAACCTTATAATGCATTGGGAGGTTGATTAAAATTGAGATTCAATTAATTTTTCTTGAACATTTATGTTGTCAATGGCTTAGTCAAAATGTCAGCCACATTGTATTATATTCCAGAATGCTCCATCATAATAACACCATTATAAACATTTTCTTTTATGAAGAGATATCTAATCACAATATGTTTGTTATGCGAGTGATGGACATGATTCTTTAAAAGAATAATCATTCTATTGATATCACTATGAAAATCCATTTCTTATTTATCCTCATCACTAACTTTAGTCGATTTATTCTTCATCCACAATAGATGAGCGGATTAATTTGTAAGAAATATATACTCAACTTCAATTATATTAATAGATTTGTTTTCTGATTACTTGATCAACCATCCTATACATTTATTCCAATTAATAATTCCCCACCACTTATGGATTGTATATCCACCACATATCCATCACAACCGGCATCATAAAACAATGATATTTCATTATTTCTTGTTGCTGTAATTTATAATAGAAAAATTAGGTGTCCCATGAATATAACCCATGATTCATTTAATTTAATCCATATTTTCTTCCTTCATATTACACTTAATGTGGGTCAATAAACATGTGTAATATATAATATATATCCCTATTTTAATCATATATAATATGTTTCCAATTATTATCCTATATAGGGTGGGATAAAAAAATTTATTATCCTCTTGCTTCCCAATTTTTGTCCCAATTGCAATTGGATTTAACATTAGTTTAAAGTCATGAATGATGAATTTATTCAGAAGATATATTTCTTATTCTCCTTGATATATGAGTGTGTAATCATTATTTTGAATCAAAATTATACCCATAAAGTATGAGAGATCACTAATCATGGTCATCTCTAATTCTTATTTCATGTGAATGCAAAATTATTCAACAGATCCATTCCAACATTATCAAAAAACAATATAATTTTCATACATGGGAATCATAAAATTATCTTCCAATTAATTCTACACATAATATTAATTTAGAAACCTATTATTTTAATCTATGCCTTTTGAGATACACATAGAGCCTAAACATTCATCATCATGGTGTCTATATCAGACCATAGAGAGACTTCACTAATTTGGAAACATAGTGTAATCATTTACAATAATAAATTCCACCAATTATTCAATTTAGAATTCTTCCTCAATAACTCAACCTAAAAATTCATTTTTCACATCCATATGATATATTTTTTATTATATTTGACTTGACATGGAATATAGTATCTTGATTGACTCTAGTATAAATACTAGAGAAAATGTTTCTTCATTATTAGTTCATTTAATCTATGTATGTATTTTACACAATAAGTTTAACATTTTTCTGATCATATTTCAATGGTTGTTGAATTTTTTTTTCAATGATAACATTGTGCAAATCACATTGTGATTTCATGGTCTCTTAACAATATCCCATGTTTGGATAATGTCTATCTGATAGAATTCTTCATTCATGTCCTTAACCCAAGATTTATTATTCAATGATTCTTTAAACATGGTTGGTTCTACAATTGATATGATGGAATAATGGGATTCATCCTACATTATCAATAACTATATCAAAAAATTACAATCCCCAATGAAGTTGGATTGATCAATTTTTCTTTAATATTTTTCATGTGAGGTTCTAAAGATGTTTATTTAGGAATTGTTTCCTATTTTCATTCTAAATCTGATTATTTGTCATTTTGTGAGCCTGGAATATTTTTCAATCCTTCCAATATTTATGCTTTTGAATTTGTTCCTTGAATACAATACAATGAAACTTCATTAATACCAACATATGAGATCCTCGAGATATTAATGGTTTTATCCAAAATGATATTGACAATAATAATATCTAAAAATTTTCAAAGAAGATTATCATATCATTTTTAGACTTCAATATTCACTAAAAATCCAAAGAATATTCCTTCATTTGTATAATCACCATATGCGACAAGATTTCCTTCATTGATTTAGACGAAACAGTTAATTTTAAAAATGTGATAATAATTCAAATTGGACTTATTTCTATACCATATCTCATATACTGTTTTGGGTTATCCCATTAAAATACATGTACGGTACTGATTGTATACTTCTTCATGAAGAACCACTTTCTAGTAATGATGAGATACACAACTCTCAATTTGAATATTTCTAGCCATATTTTTCAATTGTGTATTTCTACATTCAAAAACTGTATTTTTTTAGGGTTTCCCACTATATAAACCTAATTCCATATCCCATTTTTTCGATATAATTTTATAATTCAATGAATGTGTATTCTCATTCATTTTCATAATGTAGAATCTTGATTATGTGAACTATTTCATTTCTTTCTATTCGATGATAAATCATTATGAAATATAGAATATTACATTTCTATTGCACAGTCGACAAAAATTCCATTTTATAAAAATTATCAACAATAAGAACGAGTTATATCTCTATATTTGTGACTAATAGATTGATTGGAAAACATACGCCCGTGTGGATGAGATCAAAGAGATTTGATATCCTTTTAAAATTAAGTAGATATGAACTCCCAACCATTATTTCTCACATTTAAGAATCAAATGTAATCTGTTATTCATTATTTATATTATTAATTTCAATGAAAATTGTAATTAGAGATATTTGTTCCATGTTTTTTTTAATGTGACCCATCCTTCGAGTTGACAATTTTTTTCTTTTTCGACTGTTACGTAATACGTATTATCTTTACTGTCAACTTGGTATAAATTTTCATATTTTATGAATCCTTTCATGAGATAATATCCATTATTTCCTTTGATAGGGAACCGCTTCTTATTATGTGTTACTATCAGTCCTAATTAATAGAGTTTTCTCATTCTTAAAAAAATGACATAGAAAGATTAATTCACTTTTCCTTAGCTCGTTTTTTGTTAGTTATATATTTCCACTATAATTGATCTTTAAATCACATTAATTTCAAAATACCACTATTTTATTAACACTTTTATTTTCATTTTTTTACAAATTTGTATTCCCTATTAGATTGGATGGGCATCATTTGTCAAAAATCATGGTTCTACTTTTCTTGGTATCTTTGAGTTATTTTTCTATAGGGTTTTCATTCCCAATTTTCATCATTTCCTTCGATGAGAAACTTTATTGGGAAAAATATTATGATTAATTTACTAATATATTTGGAATATTTAGGGGTTCTTCATACTCATATTCATATTTTACAAGAGAATACCTATTTTGAAGAGTGACTCCACCTGGTTGGTGTGTATTTTCTTTTCTACGTGTTATGTGGGTTTTGTTCCCACATTTCCCTTTCCTACAAAGAAGAGATTAATTGAAATAATAAAAGTAGTTAAAATAAGATCTATAGATACTATTTCATCAATTTGAAGAAAGATACATATAGATTTTCCATTTTTTTAATTCTAGGAGCTTTCTGATTCAGGTAGATTCCTTCCTTTTAACATTAAGTCATGGTATGGCCTAAAAATACATAGAAGTGACATTCCATTAAGGGATAATTCTTCTCACATAAATTCCTGGTCGCATTCCCTTATTTTGTAATGGAATTTGACTGGAGAATCTATATGAAATTTTGATGATAAATTTTATATCTCTTTTCTATTTTCATTGAATAATTCTATTTTAAGACTTCCAATGACTTTGTTATGTGATAAACATTTTTGGTTCCATTTATTCAGGTTTATCCAATTTCCATACATTGATGTTTCAAAATGACATGATGTTCCATTTTTACCTTAATAGTGGATATTTTATTATTCATGGACTTCTATACTTTTTCAGAACCACATCTATCAATTTCGAGAAGCTCGTCATCTGATATTTTTTCAGACTCTAATTTATTAATTCGTTCCCTGGATTTTGATTCAATTTACAATTTAGTCCATATAGTAGAAAACATTTCATCAAATACATCAAATATCAATTAATTTTCCTTTATACTCTTTGTAAGGTCATTGATGACATTTTCTTGATTATAAATCACGAGTTTAAATTCTAAAAGATCTTCCAATATTTAAATAGTTGGAACATTCTCATCATCCTCTTATTACAGTCAATAAAGTACTGCATTATGCTGGTCAACATAATAGGGTGAATATTTTATCACAAATCTCAACATTATATTAATATATATTTGATTTTTAATCTCATACACTAGACCATCAATTTTCATGTTAAGATAAATAACTCCATGAATCATATAATCATCATTTTTTTAAGTTCAACATTTTCATCTCTAACCACCATAGATGCCTTGGATCAAGGTTTAAACTCTAGTTATACATCCTCCAAATATTAAATACCATCATATTATATATTGAAGACAAATATTTTAATCTAAAATTACAATCCATATTTGATGTCTCTATTATTACAGAACATTTTCAATGACTTTTTCCGGATTTCTGCTTTATGTTCATTATCATAAAATTTACATAGAAATAGAGGTTAAATACTCAGAACATTATCACACCAAATACAAGCCAACATGACCTTGACTTCAAATATCCCATTCCATATCGTTATTTTCATCACAAAAAGTTTTATGAGAACATCTTCTTTATTTTCACTTACATTGGAATCCTCTTATTTTAACATGGATTTGAATGTAATTACTTTCTTACATGAGTGGATGCATTTTTGGTCAAACTCACATTTCATAATAAACTATAATGATAAGTAGATCATGATTAAAAAACATATTAAAATCACATTCTTCAAGGTCTATCAATTTTTGATTATGTAGATGTTGAATCCTTCTCAGGATTGGCTTCATAATGTCAATATCATTAATTTATTCACAATTTAATAAAATTTTCCTAGCATCATTAGTAATACAATTAAAAAATATATTTACATTTTTATATAGATTCATTTTCTGATCATTAAATAGTTTTTACAAAATATAGATGTTTCCGTCCATCACATTTTTAGCACCTTTGAAAATATTATATAGTTTCTCCCACATAGACATGGATAAAGTGAAAATATTAACCACTAAATATATTTGACCTGATAGATCAAGAGTATGGGTATATTGTTCTTTGGTATATACATAATACATTTTCATATCTCTTTCAGTCATATAAAGGCATGTCACATAAGTGAACTGAATCCACTATGCAGTTTAAAAATGAACATCCAACCAACATTATCACATATTAGATCTAATCCTATTCATCCTAAAAGAAATGAGTATTCCACCAAAGTGGGGGAATCCCTTATCATTCCATAAATTTAAGATGTACACTAAAGAGTTAATTTTTAACTTCGAAAAACCATTATGCTATGATACCACTTGTCGGACCATAGAACACCTTGACATAGTAGGGGTGAATTAGGGTTTAATTTTTTGAAAGAGACAGATCATGTTCCCAAATTTATAGGAACTTGTTAATAATGTCTGATGTAATCAATAAAAATAAAATACTTACATGAATAGAGGCAATAAAATAGTTTTAAATTCATCACCACTAAGGATTAGTCTATGTGGAATATTTTAACACTATTTCAGTCATACAATTATACAATAATATTCATAGGTTTTTTGAATTTTGTAGTTCTTAAAGAGTCCCTATACTTTATGAACACTACCATTAATTAATTTTAGGGATATGACACTACTTACATTAGAACACTTCCATTGAATACCCCTTTCTCACTACCTTGGTTGAAGACTCACATAATTTAATGGCTTGAATTTTTTTTATTAGATTGTAATTTAAGTCTTTGTACCTGAAAATCACGAGACTCTTCATGTACTGATTTACTATGTAGATGTAGTTTAATGAATTGTTATGATAAACCAGATGTTCAAAACTATTATTCTTGATGAAACCGTCCTTTTTGGAAACTAAATTATGTCTCAAAAAACTATAACTCTAGGAAACCTACATGACACCATAAATCTCCCTATTTTCATGAATCCAAGATCCTTCATGAAAAAAACAACATTTGTATAACATTATGTCTTCACAGTACTCCAACTCTTCAAGAAACTCCTATAACTCAAAATCATTTTCATCAGTTAAGACATAACCAATCATTTTGTGGGGATCATGATCTTCAAGAAATATAGATTTCTAAATCTCTTAGCCTCCATGAAATCTGATCTATATATCATTTTATCCAATTATATTTTTGTAAAATGATCTAGGGGTAGCCACCTATTTATCAGCACATCCCTTATTGAATATCCCATGCACTGTCTATAATTTTTTTGAACCTTTCAAATTATTTTTGCAGAGATTCTATATTCATGAAGCTACAATGAAATTGAACCCATTCAGGATGCTTCTTGTATCCATGAATATCTATCATTAACCCATCACACGTTCATTATTTTTATCAAATTTGAGAAGAAATCCATATTTTTATTTTCATTTACAAATATCTTTTTCAATTCTCCCCATATTTGTGATGATCAAATTAGGAAAAACCTAGTACTTAGAAAGAATATTGCATTACCATATTTGAGAAGTGTCAATCCTAGAAAAACAACGTTTTTAAGATTTATCATTCCTCGTAATGTTTTGCCAAAAAAATTTGGAAAGCACTAGGAAATGATTCCTCATTAAACACTATAGTCATCTTCAGCCTAAGAACTCTTGTATTAAAAATTACATTATAATCCCATGTTTGTATTGAAACTAAAAAATAAATACACTTCATTTATCCCAATGAAGAACCTTGATTTCAAAACTATAAGTACCAAAAATTTGGAACATATATATTTACTACTTTTTATGAATATTCATTACATTACAAAAAAATTCATTAGTGTTATTAAGGTATACTACCATTAAAAATTTTGTGAAAAATTAAAGGTCCTTAGTATGCTATGTTATCTCCCACTATGTTCTTGATTACTATCACCCTTCACAAACATATCATAAATAATAAATTTATTCATAAAATGTGGAAATAAGACATATGAAAGGGAGTTATCATATTCCCAATATGTGTAAATAGGTGAGATACATTTGAAAGACATTAATGTAATGTTATGATTATATGATCATAACAATTTAAAACCATACCATGTATATCAATGACCGTAACCATTAGGAATGTATAAATATTATATGTTAATAAGACCTGAATCTTAATGGAATCAAATAACATGTTACATGAGATCATAAATTTGAAATAAGAAAAACAATTTTTGAATACATATACGCATATAAAATCATTTACACAACACTAAACTATCATTATCAAGGATATGGGTGTGGAATATGTTCACTCCACAAACCATAATAGTATTTATAGTTCACTCTAAATACCATCATGATCGACAAATTATTTTATTGAACATGGTTTTCTCTCCATTATAGTCTTATCCATCTCATTAGATATAAATATTTACCGAATTCATTATTAAGAGATGTTGGTCCCACCCATAACAAAATTAAAATCTTACATATGGTGAAATAGGATCATAAAACATTCCCCATAAAATAACCCAGGAAAATAAATAGATTTTATAAACATTTCATTATAACATAACAATTATAAAAGGAAAATGTTTCATAATCTCGTCATAATATCATTAAACAATAACCTGTGAAAAAAACAATTTTCATAAAAATATTTTCATTTTATGACCTATAGAAGAGAAATATGTTTCATAATCCCAATTGAATCACAAATATATAACATTCATAGGAAAAATAATATATTTATCAATGGATCATATCCTTAGTTAATCATAAATAAAATCAAATGATTTCATCTTAGATACAAGATTATTTTGAAAAATCAATTGGAATATTTCATGGGGAAAATAACCATTCTAGGAAAATCATTTTATAAAACTAATCATTATTAAATATTTTTAAAAATCATTTACCTTGAAAAATTCTTTGAAATATTATAAAAGAAGCATTAAAAATCATTTTCATAATTTATAAAAAAAATATGATTTTCTATAAAATTTTATTTTTAAAAATAATAAGATTTAAAAATGAATTTATTTTAAAATAACCATGGAATATTTTGAATGGAATTATTGGTCATGGAAATATAAAAATCCATTCATTCCATACATGTTAAAATAATGATTCCCCTCACATTTTCGAAAAGGTATATGCGTATTATTTAGAAAATGTCATAAATATTCCTTTAAAAACAAATATTAAAAATTAAAACAATTTATAAATGTTTTTAAATTCATTAACTGAATTTAAAAAAAATTAAAATAATTTTTTAGATATTAGTTTTGTGGATGAAATTATTTTTTTTGATCGATGATGGAAATATAAATGATTTTTCATTAAAAAGTTATTTTGAACTATTTTGTATATAAATAGAATAAAATTAATGCAAGAATATATTCTCAAGGAATAACAACATAATATTAAATTTAATTAATTTATTCAGAGATATATCATAATGTTTTATCGTTGGATGAATAATCATAAATAACCCAAACAAACTATGAGATTGCAACATATATGTCATACCAATTTGGTATCATTGAATAATATCATTAAATAGAACCTGTAATAAATTTTAAATAAGTAGATTCATGATATATCTAGTAAATTGGGAGATATATACACCTTATAGAATAAGATATGTATATAACATATGTCCCAAAGAAGACAATTTGATACTAAAATCCCTTTGGCATTGATAACTTTTGAAACGTAAAACTAATGAAAAATATATTATAAATTGAATATGTATATTACTATATATTTAACGATATTAATAAGAAGAATAATTCATGGGTATTCTAAACACCACATAAATGAATCAAAGGGGGAATATTTAATTTGTTGGACGGAAAAATAAAAATGAGATTCAAATCCCTTACATCATTAGTAAACATTTGGATTGTAGAAATAATAATGAATAAAAACAATTATATAATTAAATACCATTTAAATAAGGGAGTTAATGGTATTATATATCTATTTTAATTTATAAAATCCACACTAAAAAACTTGTTGATATTTTTTAAATGTGTCCCAAAAATAAAAGATATTAGAAATCACCTTCCATATGTCTCGACATACTTCATACTTGTTTAAAAATAAATTAGAATAAATATAAAATTACTATACTAATATAATATTTCAATATATATATATATATAATACCATATATAAATAAAATATGACCTTTTATTACCCATTTTTTACAATTTTATGTTAATTCCACCATCATGAAATTGTTGTTTTTTCATATATGCTCTGATTTATAATTTTTTGGTCATGTATATTTAATAATGGTAACATAATATATAGGTTGTTAAAATTAATATAAATATTATATATATTCAGTATATATTTATTTATATAACTCTATAGAAGTTAGACATAGAAAATTGTGTGTACTGTTCGTGGAGATGGTAGGCCATACATATGCATTAATGTTATTTCCATCTTCATAATGTGTTGAAAGAAAGAAAGTATATTAACATATTAATATTATTGAATATTAATTATTTAATATGAATCACATATTTTCATTAATATCATCATTATTACATTCTATGTCAATTATGAACTAATCACAATGCTTCATGAGTTACTAGTCCACCGTACACACAAACGACGTTATCATATTCCCACAAAATGGAAATTATTAATTTAAAAAAGAAATAATGATTATAGAAGAATAATAATATCATAAATTTAATATTTTATAAAAAATATCATTATATTCATCCATGAGAGGTGTTTATGGAAAACATATAGCATATGTTCGCAATGTGGTAGTCCATTGTACACAGGAATGTTGACTTCGTGACCCATTTGATGGAAGAGGAGAAGGATTTATGTTATTATAGTAACATAATATCATGTTATTATATATAGGAAACATATTTCATCATATAATCATGTTTCAATTATAATTCATGTAGTTGGAGGATGATATAAAATAAAATTCATGATTACGGGCATTACCCATTTTTTAAAAAATATCTTTCTGTTTCCACCAAATGGTTTCTTATGGTGAATTTCAGAACACAATATATCTTCTAGGATCATAGTATAAAATTAGGAATTTAAATTTAGGTAATTTTTGAATCAATGGGGTTTGGATGTGTGAATAAGAGTGGATAGGGTTTGACCTATTATATGTGAGGTGGGTGGCACACATGTACTGTTTGAAAAGAAAAAGATATACCCATGATTATAAAATTAAAAAAGGATATAGAATTATTATTTAAAAAAACATAGGAGGAATAAGGTCTATATATGGATATTAAATTTTATTTAGAGTAGATTTGTGTCAATTTTAAAACATAACTATTCAATTGAACCCCCATGTAAACCAATTTTTGCAGTAAACATAGTAAATAATTGTTTCTAATTTTATGATTAATTATATTACAAAATTATGTTGACCTCATTATATAATATATATTATTCTGATTCGAAATATGGAATCCTATTTTAAAAATTATATTCAAATAAGTGGGAAAATATAATTTAAAATTAATTCCACGAACAGGACAAAAATGCAGTTTCCAATAGAGAAAATGACTAAAAGATTAAGAATTTTTTATATACAAATACTAAAAAATCAGATAAGAATGACCTAAATTTGATTAAAATAAACATAATATTAATAATTTTGCTTTTAAAAAAATATTAAAATAATTATTATCTTTATAAATTCTTTAAATGAAATAACATTTCATATTAAAAACTAATATTTTTCACTATACATTGAAAATTTTTTGTTCACATATTTTTTTTTCTAAAAATAACCGAAAGATAATTTGAATATACTAATTTCAAAAATTAATTTCGTTTTTTAAAACATATTTTCTAAATTTGGAAAAAATTAATTTTAAAATAAGTGCACAAAAGTTGATAAAACAACTTTTTAGAGGAGTAGTTTTTAACAATAAAATTAGATTTATTCTTATCTATTGTCTAGATATAAAATAAGATAAATATTATACATTAGATTGAATATATAATATAATATTTTAATCTAAATAAGTCATCAACTATTATTTATAAAATATATTTAGATTTAATATTTTGGTGCGTATAAAAATTATTTTTTCCAAAAAAGATTTCATTTTTTTCAGGTGGATTTTATTTTCATTTCTAATTATTTTGTCAAACAAAATTCATCATATATATTTTTAATTTAGTTAATACTATTCAAACCCATCATTCAAATATCTTGGTGATAATTACCATATAAAATAATAATATATTTATAGTTTCTTATTTTTTGTTTAAACATGGTTTTATTTGTAATGGAAGCTAAACATATTGTTGCAAGTAATACATATGAATCCCAGAGTTACGGATAGAAAAATATATGACAAGTGATTCATGTTAAAAATACTAAAAAAATGTTTCATTAAATTTAATATAATCTTGTTGTTTTTTGTGATGGTTGATATCTAAATGATTAAAGTTTTTTTGAAAAAAATTCACAAAATCATTGGATCTTATGATAATAAAATCTAAATGTGTTTACTCATTTTTGATAATGTCGCATGAAAAATTTAGAAAAATAAAAATTTATACTAAAAATGGATGTTGAGTCGTACAAGTCACATCATGTTTTAGTTTTACCTGATACTTATTCATACACATCATAACTGACTTATGTATTTATTTTATAAAGTAAAAATGACAATCCAAGAATGTTTCTATGGGTTTCATTGCGTGAAAAATAATTTTACCGAAATTATTAATATTGAATTGATAGCAGACACATAGATACATACAAGGAACATTGTGTATCAGATTTAGGTAAGGCTAATTTCTACATATAAAATATGAAATATGGAAGATTTTTCATAAGTATCAAAACAACATAAATGTGATTTATTTTGTGTTGAAGTTATAAAACATGTTATTATCTAAAATGAAACTATTATTTAATATTAATGGTCCAAACATACATAAGATTAATGTGAATTTAATTTCTACTCACCAAAAATGACATATATATTATGTTTATAATGTATCAAGAATAACTAAATGTGTTTTCTTTATTTTTATTATATCTTGTGTCTTTTTTTACATAAATGAAAATTTAAATTGAAAAAATGAACTTTGAGTCATAACAATCACATTATATATCATCATTACAAGAGTTATATTCCTATATATCAAAAAATATTTATTGATTATTTTCCTAACAATCATAATTTTTTTGTTTTGATTATGTGAAATTTTTCTTGAACTAAAATATCAATTTTAGCTAAAAAAACTCCCATATAGTCAAATCGATCCCACCATGCATCATATTGAGGTTCAGTTGATTCCTACACTTCAAAAATGATTTATGGAAAATTTTAATAATGTATCAAAACAATCCGAAAGTGTTTTCATTCTTTTTATTTTGTGATATTTGTTTTGAACTATAAATTCAATTTTAAATTGAAAGACACAATTTGTGTAATGATGGTCATAATGTTCATCAGAAAAGAGGGATACTAATTCCTACACATAAAAAACGATTGGTAGATTATATTAATAATGTGTCAAAAAAATATGAATATGGTTTCTCATAATTGATTATGCCATGTTTCCTTTTTACTAAAATTTTAATTTAAACTAAAATGGAAAACATTGAGTCATACCATTCACATCATGTTTCAGATTGTGGTGAGACTAATTCATACATATCATAAATGACTTATGAATAATTTTACAAATATATCAAGGAATCCCAAGTGTATTTTCTCGGTTTTTAAGTTGTGACACATTTTTTTTACTAAATCATAATTTTCAAAATAATAACTAACACTTTGAGTAATACATTCCACATAGTGTATCAGATTAAGGTGTGGACAATATCTACAAATGGAAAATGATTTATGGATCATTTTATAAATTTTTCAATGCAATCAATATTTATTTTCACACTATTGTGTAAATATATTTAGTTTTGAACTAAAAGGTATATTTTAAATGAAAAAATGAACACATTGAGTTATAGTGGACACATCAGGTATCTAATTCAGTGGAGTAGATTCCTAAATATCCCAAATGACTTATTGGTCATTTTCATAGAATATAAAAAAAGTTAATTTTTTCCATCTATTAATAGTGTGATGTGTGTTTTGAACTTCAATGTATAATATAAACAATAGATATATACTTTGGTCATATCATTACACTATCTATCGGATTGGGGTCTGGAAAATTGAGGTTCAGTTGATTCAAACACTATTCAAGAAAAAATTCATGATAAATCTTTTGGGATTTCATTTTCTTCCATTTGAAATATAGAAATATTCTAGGTATATGTTTCCTTAATATTTACTCTTCTTTTTAGGGAGATTATGGTTCCTCTTCCATTTGAAAGGAATATATTCTCTATTTTCTATCATATTTTATATAGTTGAATAAAAATTATAACTTCCAAAAATAAGAGTGAAAATAAGTAAAAAAGTATCAGATAAAATTGATAAGGAAATTAAATTAAAATTATTAGATAACATATGAAATAAATAAAATAAATAATTTATATAAATTCACCGTTTTAGGATGTATGAAGACAATCTTAACCCACATATCTTTAACCAATACAATTATTTCATCCTTAATGTACAATCTCTCTTGTTCTTAAGCAGTATCATGCATGTTACTTTCTCTATAATAGTAGGCCCACCATGTATTGGATTGAGTTAAGGGTGATTCCTACACCTAAAAAATTACTAATGATTCATTTTCCAATTGTATAAAAATAATATAAAATAGTTTCTATAATTTTTTGTTTTTAATGTATGTTTTTAATTAAAATGTAAAATTGGAACTAAGAACATAAACATAATATCATAATGGGTATAGTGTGTTTCATATTGAGTTGCATTTGATTCCTACACATCACACATTTCATATTATTTCATCATTTTATTCAACATTAGGGGTTATATAAAAATATTTCTATTCTATAACATATAATATTGAATGAATTGTATAATAAAAAATTAAAGTTCATCATCTTGTGTGTATCATCTTCACTGACTGAATAATCATATTACATGAGTCTATATTCAGTTTATCATCCATCTTTATGTTCTCTATGAAAATTTAAACAATATTTATTATATTTAAATGATAATAAAATTATGTAAAAATAGGATAAAATTATGATAAATTCAAAAAATATGATCTACGATGTCACCTATTCTTGGAATACAATCTGAAAGCATGCGTTCTATCCATTTATCACCAAACTAATATATTTACACTTATAAATAAAATGAATATTGAAAGTCATAGTAATAATATAAAAATATAAATTAATAATGTATTAATACATATTTTTAAATTAATTTAAATTTTCATTAGAAATAACCCTTCCATGATGGATTTTTGTTGATGAATTATGATATTTTTCCTAAAAAATTAATCCTCAAAACCACAATATTTTTCATTAGTTTATACTGAGAAATAGTAAAACATTGATAAAAATATTTAATTATTTATATATGTTTTGAAAGTGTAATGTTTTTATATGTACCCTAATACATATCATTTTAAATGTCAATGGGCTTTTTTAGCTCATAAGATATCCTCATTCCCTGATTTTGATGATATTTAAACACCTCCCTATCCTAGATAATTCATTAAAACATAATATAAAATGTATAACCTAAATTTTATTTGTAAAATGTAGTATTAAACTTTGTAAACATTGATAAACATCATCACTTGTGGTTAGTTTATTTTCGATCCAAACATTGAATGAAGAAAACAAAAATCGTGAGTATCCATATTTACTACAATGGGTAACTGATGGTTCCAAAAAAATGAATAAAAAATGAAATGAATAAAAAATATTTTATAAAATTATATTGTATTTTCCCCAGAATCTTAGGTATATAGAAAGTTCAACTGTTAGTTTGTCTTCTTTTACACATTGTGGATTTTATTTCACTATTAATCTATATTTATTTAATTCAAATGAGAATAGTTGTTTACAAGGAATGCGACGACTAATGAGTCCATATATTTTTTTTCATAGTTTCTTACCTTAAAATATTATTCATATATTTTAGTTTTGACCAAAATCATGTGTTTTAGATAAGAACAAATATTTCTTGATGGGTACTAGGTAGTATATCTTTTTTATCTTATGATGAAGGTTCCACTGTTAAGTGGTTCGTGTCAGAATCCTCAAAATATTCAACCCAACATTTGTATTGTACAATGAGTGTTTTTAGGGGGTATGTTTTTGTTCCATCACTCCATTATAGGTACAATTTCTTAATATAGTCTCTAGTGGGGTTGTTCATGGATCCAGAAACACGCAATGACTCTTACTTCCATGATTCATGGGCCTTCTTTTTAAAGGTAGTCGTTCATTGGATTACTTTGAAAATGACACAAAAATACTGACATCGGTCTAGAGGATGGGAACGTAGGCTCATAGAACCCTTTTAGCAAGAACTATTCCTTATTTTGGAACTCTGTTATAGATTTAATCCATGTTCATATGTTAGTGAATCCATGGATTATTCCCAAGCATGTTTTTGTTGAATAAACCAAGATAAGATCAATCATAAATATGCATGGGTTCAGAATTATCTATATGAATTAGAGGATGTCCATTATTGAAGTAATTTTTATGTATATGAGGTTCTTTATCATTGTTACCCTCTTATTGATACATTTATAATTCCTTACTCATTCTCTAAGACAATGCTAATTTTGATCTTCAGGGAATGGGATCTAGTGTTTACTATCACACAAGGGGGATGATAATTTTTAAAATGTTAGGATCAAAACTATAAAATGGGATTCCTATATATCCTTTTGTTAGGAATAATAACCCATATTGTTCAATTAAAATTACTGATTAATATCACATTATCAGGATGAGAGTGGAGCGAAATTAAAATGATTGTGTCGGGATTAAACCTCAAGGAGGTCTTTTATGTATCCCATATAATTGCGAATAAAATTACACATAGTTTTGAAATCTAGGACTTATGGGATGAATTGAAAATTTTATGGGGAATGATTTGGAATTACTCTTAATAAGAGGACCTGTTACCTCTGGTTGGGAAATAAATATGTGGAGAAGGCCCATTTATCATGGACCTTAAATATGAATCCTACATATCAAAGTTAGGTTTGTAATTATAATTTACCTATTGTTGTAACTTATATTTGTTGATACGTCTGATTAATATCAAGCCTTAGATTGGGATCATATGTATCTTGGGTTGGGAAGGAATCAAAGTTATCATAGTTCAACTGGTATAGTGAATCATGTTGATGCAATGATCACCACTAATCTCTAAAATCAAGTGAGTAATGCCCACTTTGAATAATAAGTGGAAGCGTTAGATCTAGAACGTCTTTGGCTTTACCCACTCTTATAATGGGAATTGTGGGGGATGATGGTTGAAGAAGATAGGGATACAGAACAACCCTGAAGAATTTCCTTGGACATAGCTCAAATTGTGTTCCGTAAGATTGGTTATGGGAAATGGGAGGAGCATTTTTCTTCATCAATGTGGAATAGAAAGAGTTATTATCCCATATTTATAACATTCCCTTATAAAAGGGGAAGGACAATGATTACCCTTAATCAAATGAACGGGAGGTATATGTGAGCATCCTGATTTCAGAACATACATTACCATGGGAATGTAATGTTAGGGAAATTCTGGGGGTCCACCTTATTATGGGAATTACCCAGGTTACTCCACTGAACATGGGTATGTAAACTTAAAAAGGTGTACTAATTCACTGGATGGTTTTATT
Source organism: Viscum album (assembly GCA_963277665.1). Taxonomy (NCBI): domain Eukaryota; kingdom Viridiplantae; phylum Streptophyta; class Magnoliopsida; order Santalales; family Viscaceae; genus Viscum; species Viscum album. The sequence goes on along the minus strand of OY728119.1, from coordinate 1,020,213,127 downwards.
ATAATGGTATGATGGATTTGGAAAAGGCATTGTCCTAGTGCCATTAGACTATTTATTTGAGGGGATATATATAATGTGATGTAAATGTAATGAAATAAATGAAGGAGATGGTGGAATGCTCGAGAATACCCTGATCCATTTACCATTTCATTATGCGGGTGGGGGGTTACCCTATATAGCATGTTTTTATATAGGGTAAGGGGTTGTTAGCATACTGTGATACTACTTGAACCTAGAATCGTTCTATGTACTACATTTCTACATGAAACCATGTTCTGTCTGTGTAGAATTTTGCTACAGGGTTCTTTGTTCCATCCACTTAACATGATTCTATGTGGGGATAGGATCTATCAGAGTAGTGATTTTCTATGAGGTGTAGCGTTCCACCCACATAACATATGGTTATGCAGGACGCATGATTGAAGAATGACCATTGGTTATGTGGGTTGCATGAATATTATATGGAATGGTTTCTTGGTTGACAGTTTTCCAATTATTATTTAATTTCCTTCATGAATGTTATGAGGTGTGTTATACCTACATGTAATCATTGAAATGGTATTTATTTTGTGGTTCTCTTTTCTTCTGTGCCTTTGATCGATGATGTCTAAGAAAATGTTCCCCCTCTAGGTCCTTTTATAGAGAGGAAGATGAAATGGATTGAATGGACATATAACATCTTTTGCGAAGGCCCATGAGAGAAACATAGTCCATAGATGACTCGGTCAGTGGGGGACATGGTCATCATATGTGGTTGGGAAAATTACGGCCTCAGTCTTGTGAACGACTCCATTTTGATCGTGGGGTTTAGAGTATGTGGTGGATATTTATATTCATCCTTCCTAAAAAAGGATCTCATTTGTAGTGTACTAGCACCAACATCACCATCATGCAAACTAGTTAGTTCAAGGATTCTTCATGATACCATGGACCACCATATAGAGTATCAACATGTAAATTATTTAACATCCTTGACACCTATTAATTGATTTTTCAAATGTTCCTTCTCCAACCTTATTAATATTTTCATTAAATTTAAATTCATTTACATCCATTTTCTAATCTATGGGATTATTTTATTTCTTTTTTCATAGTTTTCAGGACCCAAAAAATCCCCCAATCAGAATGGGTTCTGATCGGGATGAAGAGGAGGATATTCTAATCTAGAAAGTGGTCTTGAAATCAATTGGTTTTTGTATAAGGGTGGACCTATGGGGGACTATGAATATATATTTGGGGAAAGGAAATTTTTTCTTTTACCATATTTCTAGATTAAGGTTTTGATCTCGCGATTCACTCATCCACATAATTTTTGCGAATTGTTTCCTTTGTTGACACCCTTTGCCTAATAACTGAACCTTTCATATCTAAATTGATTTTCCCTTGAATAGTGAGTTTGGGATTCCACAAACTTCTAGTTTTAACACATCATTCTTATTTTTTGAACCATTGATTCACTTGGAAAAATTTCATAGACTAACACGTCATGATCTTCTATGTACTATTTGTTATTGTACAATACACTCTTTGGATTATCAGCACGTATGAATTAAAATATTTTGTCTCATTTTATTCCTTTTAATGAAAACTATTATTTGATCCTGCTGCTACAATGACCCATTTATCTATGAATGAATGGTGTAAAGACATGATATAATCTACTAAAAACAAGGTCCCTTCCATTCCATTTTATCAGAATTTATCTACAGTACCTAATGTTGGTGGAAAATAGTATCAAACATTTGACCTGCTGGGAAGTTATGGATTTGGTATACTATATGAGGAGTTGATTCCAAAACCATGCACATCAGGCCAACCCATGGCCAGGATTATTGATAAGAGAATCATTCTTAAAGAACCTATTTTAGTTTTGGGACATTTCAATGAATCAACTACTAGATATTTTCTAAATGATACACGACAGTCACTTGAGGATTTATTGTGAGGATCAGAGAACAATGATAATTATTATCCTATAATTTCATGAAAGGTGATGAAAAATGATCAACATGTATGGTCATGAAAGCCATATCATTCTTTCAAAGTCTGATTTAGCCTATATTAGTGGTGGGATTTCAGGGATTACTAGTTTTGGATGGAATTCAAACCCAAATTGTATTTAGTGAGATTATATGATGTAGTTTTGGTATCCCAAATGTATGATAATAAAATTCATTCTATCATTCTACATCATCTTGTTAGTGGGATCCCAAATTACAACACCATAAATTTATTTTACAGGGAGGTTGGTATAAATATATGGGATATCTGACTGATCTTAGGAGTTCCCATCATTAGAGATATTCATGACCAATTAATACCTCTTTTAAATACCACAGATGATGAGGATAGGACTCATCCTATTTATAAGAAACTTATTGACCATGAGAAATTTCGTTCAAATGATACTCACCCTTTCCCAAATAAAGACATACCCATTTCTGATTAGGACAATTTATTTTCTAAAAAATAGTCCAGAACTTCATGCAAATAGGACAAGGTCCTATCTGACAATTAAATGTCATTTGAATGTAGTTTCCTACTATCTTGTCTTGTAAGAAGTCGAAATTCATGAATGGGGATGAGAACAGTTTCTTAATGTTGATAGGTTGTTTCGAGTTATGGACAACATGGTTGTGTTTGTACACATATTGTTCTTACCAGTGTGTGACTTTAGTAATGGATTGAGAGTCACAACCTTCATTATAGTGTCTTAGCCACTAAATGATATGTCAATATGGGAGTTATTCTATTGTAAAAAATATACAAATTATTGGGAGGAATTAGTGAGATGAAGCCACCTTGCAAGTATTTTTTTCCATTCCCAATCCTCTAGGGTTGAATGTGATATCACGTGGGGGTTATACTTTTATCAACCCCCAACCGATTATGAGTGGTTATATATAGATGTATCTCCAAAGACTAAGTGTTGTCATTCCATTATAGTGGGTAGTACTATATTAGTAGGATGAGCATAATGAAAGAGATGAGTGGAATGGAATGGAATTGATGGACCAAATCAATTTAGATGACCACTTCACCAACAACCCCTATTTTCCTACCACTATCTTCATAGTGAATAATGAATTAGAAGAATTTGTAAAATGAGGATATATATTTTCCTTGAGAGAGATTGTTTTGGTTGTTCAAATCGATGGGGAGATTATTTGTGAGGGATGTATGACATGTATATTTGTTCATCAATTCTACATTGTTTAGATGTTGTGTCATCTTGATATTAATAGTGTACAATGGAAGAAACATTTTCTGATAGCTTGAAAAAATTGGAAAATGTTCACCCATGAAGACACGTAGTACATGATTTTGATTCTAGATAGAGTGGGTTTTAACATACCATCAAAAATGGTTGTGTTGATATTTGGATTAAGTCACACCCAAGTGATCTGTTGGAAACGATGATTCACATGGTCATTGTTCATAAGGAATATAGGGCTATAAAGAAACAAATTAATGATAGTAGGCATACTAAACCTAGAGTTCTACCATGGGAATCCCATATATATAATCCATCGATGAAGGAATTGATATCCTGGGGTTTGACCTTCATGTATTATGGCACTACAATTACGTACTAGTTGTTTATATCATCGAACATAAACTATTCTTTTAGACTGGGGGGAAAAGTATATTATTAGGATTATTGAATCATTTAATGATCAATCCCATCACTCATTGTGTCACTTACATAATGAAAATAATGTATGACATTGGATTTGACTATGTTCTAATTCACACTAACATATCTTATGATGATGATTGGGAAAAGGAGGATCCCCACATGTGGGAGGTTGAAACCTTGATCTATGCTCAACAGAATTGTTGTAAATATTCTTGCTAAGTATATTCCATAGTAAAGACCATGGTCAATGAGGATGATGATAATTTTGATGATTATCATGCCTTTGGGAGTGACAATATTGTCGATTTACCTACTATGATTGAGGCATTGAAAATTTTTCACCCTCTCTTAGAGTCTCAAAATCATCTATCCCCTGAGGGTTCTTGGTCTACAGAGGTATCTATGAAGATTTTTTGGTTAACGGGACCCACTACTCTTCACTGAACTAATCATCCAGATCTAGGAATCCCTATTATGTCGGTATTTATCTTGGTGGTTTTGGGATGACATGATGAAGAACACTTTGAATGAATAGATATGGGAGATTCTTTAAAATAACTGTTTGTTTTTCCATATTATGGAGTATCCATTTCTACCATATGAATTTCTACTGACAATCATCTCTGTGAAGTAGCCTTGTATTTGAATGTTTTTTGAAACCTACCTTCATAATTCCAAATGCATCAGTCATTGATCTGATCTGATAGCATTCATGGTTATAATCTCAATGTTAGACAATAAAAAATGATATATAGTTATATATGATGACCCCAAATATACATTCCTTTTTATGAGGATCCTAAACACTACTTCGTACCCTTGTAGGAATTTTAGGAGGTTTAAGAGACAACATTTTCTCTGATATATACCCCCAAGGGAAGTACAACAAGATAATATGTACCTTGAGATGTTGGGGTTGCAGCAGAGGGATACCCTGGAGCTATATATCATATTGATATAGTCTTTTCAGTCCCCACCAAAGTATTTACACCTCCATTTTTTATACAGCTTCAACCATAGTGTCATCTTCCTAGAACTCCATGAAGGGTTGATAATCAATATGTCTATAGATGCATATAAAATCAGATATTACAGGTAACATCCATACAATTTAAATAGATTTACATACTTGGACATTTCCATTTGTTGTTCTATTATGATACATTTGTCATGAAGTAGATTTGATAAGAAACTAGATGACCTCTACCCAAGCATTAGTGAAACATACTACATCTGAAGTACAGGGGGGTACCACTGGCAGTTTAAGACAAAAATGTTGGAGAATCTAGGCCAATCTAATCCTTTGTGGGTGTCCAATGACCTTAAAGGATATTCATTTAGGAAAAAGGGACTTTTCCAATATGGGAGTAAATCATTCATGGTGGAGCCTTTAGCTGTGTGTGGTGATCCTGACCCCTGCATAAATGATAGATATAATTTTACCAGCAACATTTGAGTTGAGTGGGGAGCCTCAATTATCGGAAAACATTAGAGAGATTACAGCACTCAAAATGCCAAACAACCTAATCTAGATGGATTTTCCCTCATAGAAGGGGTATCTTATGGAATCGATGCCCCCATTAAGAATACATATCCTGCTACTCTAGGGGATACAAACATGGAGGAGTGAATAGTTACAACATAAGTTAACCTAGTACTGGACATAGTTATTTATTCTACAATGGCCATTCCTATTGGCACATTCTCTATGAGAGACCTTCTAGGGAATATCAATACAGCAAAGCATAGTCCTGCTCCACCGGTGTCTTTGGATGATCTCGAGGATCATACATATTTTAAGGGAGAAATAAGTAATTTTTGGGTGGTGATTCCTTAATGGATGTCGGATATGTCTTTACATCTATGAGTGGAGGATATTTTTCAACTTCTCCATATATTTCTTTTTTATTAGAATCCAAACAATTCATTTTTACGTTATTTTTTATTTCAAGATCACAACTAGAAGAATTTTAATCTATGGTGGATACATGAATCATGAATCTGGCTAACACTACTGGATATGTGATGTATGATGGGTCAAATAAGACTAAGGATATTGACTGAAGACCACATATAGTGGAAATCATTCTTTAATACATTAATGATGGTGAGAGTGATTCTAAATTAGAAAAATAGGTATTTGTTTGAATCAATTGTATTTTATTGAATGTGTGGGGAGACATTTGGAAGATGATATCAAAAACACCCCTATCAGACATGCTGAAAAAGATTCCCATGTTATGAACCATGTTTTCAATTTTGGGTATATGGGTCAATTATTGTGGTATCCACAACATAATAATGTAGGTGATCATTATCTGAGAGGTATCCAGCAGGTAGGAAATTCATATTTCCACTTAAGAGTATGTGGATCATCATTCCAATGCCACACAAATCCTAAGGAATAAATCTTCTAAGCATGTTGGAATATTTATAAGGTTTCTGGGTGATCTCACATAGCCGAGGGCCTAATTTGAGTAGGTTGTTTAGTAGGTGGTGGACCAGAGAAAATAACTAGACCAACAAAAACTAGAAAAGGTGTGTTCCATGCAGTAGTTGTGGAGGGAAAATGACTAATGGAGGAGTGTGAAATGACATTAATTAATGTTGTATAGGAAGATTCATTTTAGTGGGTGTATATACAATACTGAAACCATGTCAAAGGTCCCCTGAGCCTTCAAATAATCAAATCATACAGTGATAAAATTATATTAATACACTAAATGTATTTGGTAATTATATTTTCCTTATCATATGTAGATGCTTCAGAGTGTGGATTCCCTTATTATCTTCAATAATTATAATAAAAACGAATATCTCCTAAGTTCTTTTCCTTCATATTCTCATTCATTGTCAACAAATTTCTATTGAATATAATTCAAATATAAATATTTCCCTGGATATCTATCTGAATGATGATCTAGGAAAATTACATAAAAAAAATCAAACCATTAACTATGTTTTTTTGAGATAAGGGAGTCAATGAGAATAGTTTCAATATTAATATGGTTTTTCCAAAGTCATTAAATTCTATGTGTCTCTTCGTTTATTACAATAAATATTTATAAAACTAATTTTATTTGGGATTATCTGGTATAAAGCACCTTTTCATAGGACTCCTTTTTTTGGGTTTTGACATAATAATATTTGTACCTATATATATATTAGATTTCTCAATATTTTTTCTAAAATGCTCAATGTCTAGCTTTAGCGATTTGTTACTTTAATTTTGTTCGAGATTCCCATTACTTGTTTTTTTCCTTGTGAGTTTCATCTCTTATTCATCGGTATTTTATTGTCTAGAAAACTAAACTATCATTACTGATATTTTTGGTTGAAAAACATTAATGGAGAATGAAATTTTAGGTTGAATATCTTGGACCACGAATAATGTTTCAGGTCGAACAATTTTGACCATGATAAATATTTTAGGTTGAATATTTTATACCCTAATTTTCATGTAACAGGACCAAATTTTGGATTCATTGACCAAGGATGTCCCAATATCATTAAAAAAATAATTAAGGTATTTTTAATTCGAATGACCCGAAGGCCTTCATTTTTTTTGATTTTTGATAACCCCCTTTTAAATGATGAGGGGGAACCCTTACAAGGCCCATAGGCTCAGTGATAAATTGCTAATAGGATTTGGAGATTACATGACCCAAAGGTCTCTCGGAATATTGATGTTGGAAAAGTCTCTCCTAATAAAACAATTTCCTTCAATTAACTTAACTTTTATAGGGGTACCTTATACGGATCCATCGGGGCATTGTGAGCAATGTCAAAAAAGGATTCCTTAGAATAAAAATCGCCCATTTCTCTATGGATAGAAAATTTTATGCTAATTTAATTTTGTTTTGTCATTGAATTCCACTGTGAGCAACCTATAGAGAGAATGATTTCTGAATCTAGTGGGGGAATATTAATTTCCTTTGAAGTGAAATTCCACTCCAACGAAAATTTTCTAGTGAAAAAGATGTATGAAGTATAGTGCTGTTTAACATCGTACAATCAGTACATTTGATATTTATGATTTAAAGTATACTTACTCTAACCATAGGGTGAAAATTATTCATTTTTTACACGGTATTCTGACAAGAAATGTTCTATAATCTTTATAAATGAATGTGGAATGTGGATTTAAACTATAATCTGGGGGTTTCTAATACAAAAAAGGTGTTGATATGATAACATAATAGCGAATAAAATGTTAGAAAAATCCTCTCCCATTGAAGGATTTTCCTTTTGTTGAAAATAATTTTCTATTAGAAACATGGGAAGATACACCAGGGCATTGTGTGTATAGTATATCAAAGTGTTCATAGGAAACTAACCTTCCACTACTATTTTCCATGGATGGTTAAAGAGATTCAGAACATTCTGTACATAGAGGATGTTTTGTTAAGGGGAACTCGATGTGAAATGATCAATTTCAGGCTTATGTTTCTCTAAAATGGGGTGAGACATTCATCCCATAGAAGTGTGTGGATCTTACTTATGCCCATATGACCCTTTTAATGTAAAATAGGAGAAAATATGTTTCATGGATTGACCCATGAATAGATATTCATGCATCACTACATATCATATGATGATAAAAATCATGAGGGACAAAGTTCTCTTAAGGTTAAAGGTTTATCCATATGCGGATATACTTCATCCATATTAATGGGGAATTTGTGTCTTGTATACCAGCTCCCTAATAAGTCTTGATCCATACCAAAAATTATTTTGAGGATTTATATTTCTCACATGTGAGTGGATGGAAATATATCCATTGGGGTGTCTGGATCTGATAATGAAAATTGGGTATCATGCATTATGTAGATTTTATTTCAATAAATTAGAACATTTATATAGAAGCCCCGGGTAACTAGAGGATAACCAGACTAGGATATTTGAACATTTCTAAGATGTGGGTTGGAAGGGAAGTGTAAAGCCTGGTTCTAAAGGCTCTCCGATCAGTAGAGAAGGTAAAAGGCCTAGAATATGTTGGGTTAATGGAGGTTGTAAAAGCCTATGCAGAGGAAGAATATTCCTTTATATGATAAGCCTTTTTTGTGCATTACATATGTAGATCATCCAAGGAATTATGATAATAGTCACACAATGGTGTACTTAGGAGTCTAACCTCCCATTTTTATGGTAGGGAGGTTTATGGATATCCATTATCACTCAAAGCATGGATCATGATATATGGGAAGTATTTCTCTAGACGTATTAGAAATATTCAGGCCATAAGGCCCCGTGGAATAGAATATTTACCTACATAGATGTGAATAATAAGTACGATGGAGAATTTTTATTCATTTCATTGAGCTGGACCTAGTTTTATTGATTTGGGTGTATTGAAAATAGATTCCCTACTTAGGACATGAACATATGACAGTATTATGGGAATTTTAGTTATATTTATTTTCATTGAATGTGGTTGGATATACGATCCACTATCCAAATGTAATTTTGTATCCTAAACACATAGGAATCAATTGAGATGCAGTTCTTGGGGAACCTTATAGTTTAATGTTATGCATTGAGGACTTTAGGTTTCCAAACATGGATGGGTGAACTCTAGCATATTGTTTATGGTAATTCTTCCAAGACCAACTATCATGGATTGATTTTACATGGATTTATATTGAATCACATACCAAGGTCCCCAAGCCCATTTGAGGAATTCTTGGAGTGAAAAAAAGGGGAGGAATGAATTTAAACCACCACATATTGTGGGTGAAATATTGGAAAGGTGAATTTTATACTCGGGGTGATACTGGGATGTTTTAACATCGTACCACAATGTTTTTTTTATCATACAATCCAAATTCAGGATATTAAGACAATTATTGTACTATTTAACATTGTGTGGATATGGTGTATATTCCTTGAAGTTTAAGATCATGTGGTGAGGATGAGGATGAATCAACCTAAAACAAGGGTCATGTTATTCTTCTTGAAATGGGCCTTCAAATAGGGAATGTGTGGAGGATCCTTGATTTTTCTTAGCTTGCATGAAGAGTAGGAAACATTTTTATTTGTTCCATGACTGGATCCAAGTCAAAAGATATAGTAATCACAACATTTACCATTGGATTATGGGAATAATACCAAAAATAGTTCATCACAAATGGGATCCTATGTAGGTCTATCTAATATGTTGTGGGGCTTGTTTCATTTTTAGGGTGGATGGACTAGGGTGAGAATAACAACATCACAATATATCTGGTCTAGATAGGAATAAATACTTATGTAGTTTTGTGATGCGAAATGGTAGGTGTATAATGATTGAAGTGGTATCCTCTCAGGTGAGAACACTATTATTCCCTTCAATTTATCCTCATGTGGTGAGAATGTTTCGGCCATGCGGTTTATCCTCATGAGGTGAGGACACTAGCAGCATGGTTTAACATCATTTTACAAGGATGAATTGTCATAAATATAATGAGTATTTATTGTCTAATCAGTTCAGAATATTATAGAATGCCCATAATGTGAGGGGCATATGAAATTGTATACCATGATCCGAGTAAAGATGTATAAAAGATCAGATAGAGGTGCTCTAAATACTTAATGGAAATGTGAATTATATATCTGTTGTACAATGTATACTATATCATTAATCTATAGATTGTCTTTCACAGTTGAGTTTTATTTTTCGTTATTCAGATGTGGGTTTGTAATGGCATCAGTGAACTGTAGTCCAACAACAACATACCCAACATCTTCCTCTCCATCAATTCTTTATTGGTAAAATGAAAAAACCATTTCTAAAGTGAATAATTGTGAAGAGGTTTGTAATGTATGGTCAAATTATAACATTGATAATGAACATTATAATATTGTAGGTTCCCGGTCATGTATTGTGAAATTTAATTACCTACTGTATTCCCAATGTTCCACAGCACACAGAATGCTTAATTTTAGTCATAGTAAAAAAATTCCAACCACGCACAAGTGGTTCTACAACTCATGAAAATATTTCATGAAAAAGTTCACAATGTTGATGGACAGATTTTGTGCAACAGTTGCAAAATCTCTCCAAATTTCCCTAATCCAAGGTTCTTATTTATTTTAATCCATTAAATATTATTAGTCTTTTCATAATTTAATAGTACTGACTAATTTTACTAATTTTTAATCCCTTTGAAATCACATTTATAAATCAACAGATATAGAGTGCAGCTTCTTGTGACAGATAAAACGGACTCCTTCTCAATAGTCCTATTTGATAAACAAGTTATGAAATTTTTAAGCAATACAACTACTGATTTGAGAGAAGCATTGATACAAGTATTACTACAAAATGTAACAGCAAGTTTCCAAGATATGTTTTCTTCAATTGAACTAACACTAACTATAATTTTTTAATTAGGATGATGATGATTAGAGATTTCCGACAGAATTGAATTTTTTAAAATCAAAAAAGGTTATGTTATCAATTCAAGAATCATATATTAATATTAAAAATCATCACGGTTCTATCATAGGATCATCGCAGTGTTGAATCATTTCAAATCAGTGGAAATTTTGGCTCTGGATTTGATACATAATCTATAGTTTTATCAAAAACTAATGTATACATATGTTATCTTCCATACGTTCTATTTAAGAATTCTTTATTTTAAACCTTGAACATAGTTTCGATGGTAACCACTATTCATTTTAACTACATTCTATATGTAGAAAAACCTACTGTCTGAATTTGTTAGTGAATATGTTTTGGATCAATATCATCATTTACCACATGATAGTGTGGGTAGAACATGCCAGGAAAAAAACTGGAAATCCAAATGACGGAAAAATTAGAAGACAAAATAGAAAAGTATGGCAGATGATTTCACAAGAAGTGGAAGGTAATACACTTTCAACAGTTTGTTTCTTATATTTTGTTCTCTATAATGATATAAAATATTAATTCAATTATATTTATTCTATTTATATTCAACATTACCCTTGAATTAGATCAAATCAGTATAAATTGAACATTCAGTGATATGTTCTCAACAACAATACAATAATCACAGGATGTACGCTGATTATTGTTGTTCCTTTATAAGGTTAACTGTATTTAACATCATTGTTTTCATATTCAAAATACATTGTTATAGTTATATTCAATAACTGTTTTTTAGATTTTATTTACATTCAACGTAATAAAGTTTAATTCAGTGTGTATTTTATGTGTTAAATGCAATAGGAAATATTGTATCTTCATTTTGGAGGTATAGAACTTCAACAAACAGAAAATCAATGAGGGGATGCATAAGTTGTGGAACTATTTCTTATGTTCATGTAATTTTTTTCTTCTAACAGTCTTACTTATCAAATGTCAATCAAGTATTTCAAAACTGGACAATTGTCTTTAACAAGACTTATCATCAATATTAACTAAGGGATTTATATTTATTTTTTTCATTCGTTAAGTGAACCTTTTAAAGGTGCAGTTTACCATTTTCCAATCTTCAGTGGTCATTCTTCCTCTTTACATACAGGTATATCTTACCATAATCATTTTCCAACTTCCATGTATGTCTGTATTTCCATTTCTAATGAAGCTATTTTCAGTTTCAGGCAGTCTTACATCCTTTATATATGTTCAAATTTATTACTATTTCCATGCCTCTTATCATACAGGTATTCCTTAGGATTTATAATTTCCCACAACAATGTATATGTTTAATTCTTTGTATGTTGAAGTAGATTTTAGGTGCTGGTAGTCTTACTTCTTCTAAATGTGTCCGCATTTAATATAGTGATCCTGGTACTTTCTATGATGGTATTCCTTATAATTTTTGATTTACCATTCTCATGAATGAATGTAATTCTATTTATGTCGAAGGATATTTCAGTTGCATGCTGACTTACTACCTCTATATGTGTTCCAAGTTCAATACAGTGATCCTGCCTCTTTTCGTTCAGTTATATCATACAATTATTATTTTCACACATCACTGTATGTGTCTATTTCTATTTACGTTGATGAAAAATTTAGTTACAGGATGTCTTAATGCAACTACCACTTTCACCACCATCATCATGATGAAATAATTATTCGCAATTGCTACATGGTATGTCATTCTAGTCACTTGAACACTTTCATTCATTATCATCAGCAATATCAAAGGAAATATTTGGTTCCATTTCAATTATATTGATGTTGTTTACTGTAGTGTCATATGAGGAAGATGATGAGGATTCGAAATTCCCCACTTACATCATCCAGAGTGGGGAAAAACTGGATGATCTTACTCCTATCTCGAAGAATTGTTTTTGGGCATGCAGATGAAAATTGAAGGTTGATCACTTTTTGTAGACATTATTGGTTTAGTATTCTTGTAGTCATCACTTGCGTATTCTACCTATGAATTAGTTCTGATATTTCTCTTCTCTATCAAAATTTGATTCTTCCCCAGAATTGTAACTTTTCAAGGTCGATCACTTTCCTTAAACATTTTTTAATCTAATGTAGATTGAGTGTAATGTTAGAAAAATACTCTTCTATGTAAATTAATTTTTGTTTCTTCAAAGACCTTATGGAGCTGAATATGATGGTCCTGGTAAAGAATTAATAGGGTATAATTCTTTCTATTCATTCAATATTAGTCTGAAGTTGAAAGAATATCCATTTGTTGAATATGGAACAACTTTCTTACTGTTGATACTGCTCATTGAAAAAGTTTTACCACTTTGTTTCATAATATTTTCATCGAGTTAGTTAGTCTTTAAATAAATTTTATTTCTTCATTATGTCGTTGATAGAGAGGGTTGCACAATATGATACTATTCATCATGAAAAAATATGTAACTAATATACCATCATTCAAGTGTGAACTATTTTTTCCAGGTACATGGCCACACCAACTCCATTTTAAAATAGTTTTATTCTTTTTACAAATGTGTTATATCAACATGATAACAGTGCATGTTTATCAGTGAATCCTAAATAACAAAGGTATTCACTACATTTTATATTTTTGATGTAGTTATTCTAATCATGATAGTTGTTTCTTATAGTTCATTTATTCAGAAAATCACTATTTCTTATAGTTATATTATTCATGTTTAAGAGTTACTGGATTATTCATTTTGAAGTACTTCTCTTATTAATTACAACTTTGGATGTATTACTATCCAAAATAATAATGATTCATTTTATGCAGTGTATTTTTTTAAGGTAGTTCTTTTATTCATGACAATATATCTTGTTATTTCAAAGAAACAATGATATTGTGAATATCTATTCTCCCCCTACAGATTATATATTCAGGAATTTAGATATTAAATTCATATATTGGATGAAAATAAATATATTGAACAAGGTATTCTCTAAATTCAACCATGATCCTTAAAAATGAATAACATGATATAATTACACTTAAATCACTTCATCTTTATGATTAAAGTTGTTTATTATTACTAATACGGATGATTTTTTCATTTCATAAAAATATTTCAAATCATTAATTTATTATGAAAGGAAAGTAAAACATTAATTAAAAGAAGACATACTATATTCCAATGTAAAAAATTGGTAATTTTTTTGATTTATATTATTCACTATTTTTTTCTCTTCCTTCATGATTTTGGCAGTTAAGGGATCAACACACTAACTTGATTATAAATGATTTCTTTTGGTCACTCCTGAACAGGTTCCTCCAATAAGTTCCTAAATGAATAAGGTATAATCTAAATTCTATTTTGATCCTTACAATCAGAAGTGATTCGTTTTATGTTTTCTATTGTGTTGAAAAATACAGGAAGATGGTAAATTTTTTTCAAAAACCTACTACAATGTAGCTGGAAACTGGAAGTGGGTGACCATGTATGGATACCATTTCAAATTACTATAATATAGTTCTAGTCATGTCTATATGAAATGAGCTATAGATTCTGATTCACTCATATGAACTCAATTTAAATATTCACTTTACATCTTATCATTTCTTATTAGATATGACAAATACATTAGGTTTTATAATAAATCCATGGTGAAAATGAGAGTATTATTATCATATATACATAATGATAATTCATGTTTTGATGTATCTTTTCACATCATGTTATTTATTTTTTGATTCCTTTTCATTTATATTTTCAGATACCTGTTTTTTTCAATTAATTTAAATAAATTTCAATTATTTCATTCACTGAAGCTGTAAATGTAACATATTTTTAACTATTTTGCATTATTAACTACTCAAACTATTAACACATTTTTATGAAATCGGTTTGAATTATATCCTCGTGCATATGCATGGGTGAGGTAATAGTTCTTCTTGAAATGGGCCTTCAAATAGGGAATGTGTGGAAGTTCCTTGATTTTTCTTAGCTTGCATGAAGAGATGGAAACATTTTTATGTGTTCCATGACTGGATCCATGTCAAAGGATATAGTAATAACAACATTTCCCATTGGATTATTGGAATAATACAACAAATAGTTCTTCACAAATGGAATCATATGTAGGTCTAGCTCATATGTAGTGGGGAATGTTTCATTTTTAGGGTGGATGGACTAGGGTGAGAATAACAACATCACAATATATCTGGTCTAGATAGGAATCAATCCTTATGTAGCTTTGTGACGTGACATGGTAGTTGTCCAATGCTTGAAGTGGTATCCTCTCAGGTGAGAACACTATTATTCCATTCAATTTATCCTCATGGTGTGAGGATGATTCGGCCATCCGGTTTTTCCTCATGCGATGAGGACACTAGAATCATGGTTTTGCATCATTTTACAAGGATGAATTTTCATAAATATAATGTGTATTTATGGTCTAATCGGTTCAGAATATTATAGAATTCCCATACTATGAGGGGGGATATGATATTGTAGACTATGATATGAGTGACCATTATATCAGGATGAAATATATAGGGCTCGGAAGCCATTGGGTATATATAGGTATGATATTCATCTCATGAGGATGAATTTTCCTCATTTTATATTCCTTTTTTCTTGGTAAAATTATGAATTTCCATAGAGGCAATGTGTGCGTAGTCAAATAATGGTGTCCGTAAGATAGTAACCTCATATTTTCTGTGTCCTAGGATGATTATTAGAATCCAATATTTCATCTGGCATGGAGATTGATTGATGGAAATGCTATATCCATGAACAGAAGAAATATACAGACCTTAATAAATTGTGATGTATAGAATCCCCCACATATATGTGGCTTGTTTTAAGGGGGTTTTTTCTTTAAAAAATCCTTCTTGTAGGAATCATTCATTGGTATCTACTTTACAGGATTGAATTTTTGTGCAGGGGATGGGGATTGTTTTATTATTTTCCCTACTGGACCTAGGAAAAAGGTTTGAGTGTCACTATGTATATCATCATACTAAGATTAAATCCACTAGTTGTACTTAATGTACCATGTTGTTTAACATTATATAGCTTTCAATTCATGTTCCTAAAGTGATGGGTAAATGCATGATGTCCATTTTTAGGTCCCTCTTCTGAGACCATAGAAATCTTGTTGCGAACTAGTACACATTGAAAATATGTGGAATCTCTATCCAAAATTTATAAGCACACGTGAGGTGTTTTCTGTGTGACAAATAAGGGAAATGTGGCCTTATTACACCATGTAGGGATAACATAATGAAGGATATGGTAATTTTATCCTTTATACATTGTCGCAACTGGTCCTAGATTGGAGATACAAAAGAAATTATATAGATTTCCATGTGCAAGTCTGCCTCATAGTTAGGGAAGCAGAATTCTAAATTTGGTGGTTCTGGGCACCAAATATGTTTAATACATGCATTAATACGTATTCTGTGATTCTAGTAATCATGCCACAAATAGTTCTAGAAATATATTCTCTTCATAAGTCTGGTCCATACGTAAGAAAAATGGGAATTTTTTTTTAATTTATGGTGGGAGGACTATGATGTAGAATTTGAGGGTCACTACATATATTGGGAGGATAGGAATCAATACATACGATGTTCATAAAGTATATTCTCTATATATTTCTTACCCATTCCTAGTGAGGGCTATTTTTCATGGTGATGGGACTATAATGTACCTTTACTCTTGGTGTATGTAGGGGATTCTTTTATCACCATTCCTATGACCACATGAGATATGACAATTGTGTAAAACAGGTAGTTGATTGTGTTTTTACTTATAATATAGATTCCATTGAGTTTATAACAAAGGTATTTTTTATCACATGGAAACTTGACAAAGATAAATGATTGAGGTGTCTCTACCTATACCATTTATAAAGGAGAATCAAGATATACGTAGTTCAATGAGGAGACCTCTCTACATTGGTTTTCTCCATTCAAATGGAGGGGGAATTATTATTGATGGTGGTGGGTGGTCATAAGACATATTTTATAAGAATCACAATCTGTCATGTGTGTACATGAATCAATCAATATGTAGTTCTGGTGAAAGTGGAATCCAACGTAGATCTAGCTCTCCTGTAAGAACAATGTCATTTTATATTTATCCAACATAGATATTACTCAAGTGTTAAAAATCATTGATTGGGACAGAATTATACATGTATAGTTTAACATCGTGCATGAAGGGAGATTCATCTAGTAGTTTAGAAATGTTCGTTCAGGATGTTTTGGCTATGTAGTTTAACGTCTTGCGGTTTGGACCTAACTCACCTGACAAGAATGTTAAGGAACATTTTATCATATAGTTTAATGTCATGATGTTAGGATATCAATTATACACAATTTAAAATCATTATATAAGAAGGTTTTAACATGTAGTTTAACATCAAGAAATCAGGATGTTTTGGCCATTTAGTTTAATGTCTTTCAGTGAAGAGGATTTAATCGTGCAGTTTTCCATCATGCATTTTAGGAAATGGTCTGTTGGATACACGAAACGTTTCTTTAAGAACCTTATTCTAGTGGAAACTATGGTGATCTATCCATCCATTTAAATTAAGGAATATGATCTATTGTATTAGACCATTCAATATAACATATGTTCATTCCTATTTTAGCTCCAATTTTTTAGGTTTCATCCTATGTATGATCAGGGTTTTGAGTAAAAATTTTATTTATGCATCAAGGAAAGATCATATGTGAGCCTTTTTATTGAGGTCTCATGAAATATAATTTTGGTAATCATTCAAATGGTGCGAAGTGATCAATTACTCTCATCCAATCACCCGAACTCATCAAGCCATTTTTGGGATTTCTCATCTCTGGAAAATTGATCACAAGTAGTGATGCAAAAAGATGGTATTTGAAATTCGATAGGTTTAACTACCTCTAAACTATATACTAATGAGTTTTCTGTAGCTTGGGTGGAGGTGCATGTCATGGATTGAAAATACCACATATCATAGAGATGATTTTCCCACAATAATTACTTATCCTTGTTTAACATTTTATGGTGTTGGTAGGATATTGTCGTATTTAAGTCCTATATCTCTTTGTTTGATGAATCATGGTGGTAGGATGAATGTTTGTCCTTGATTCCATACTCATGATATATAATATTCAATTCAATATACCTAAATTTGTTTGATTTTCTATTAGTTTTATTTATGGGGCACCAAATCTGGTGATGATGATGGATTTCAAAATTTTGATATTGTTCATGGCCTGGTCTTTTTAAAGAGGACAAATTTTCCCATTTGGAAATGATGTCGATTTCTCTGAGAATATACTAGGATTTTTTTTTCCGTAGTAGGAAGGTATGGTCCCATGACATTCATTCCCAACATGGAAAATGACTTTGAGTAGTTATCTGTGTTAATTAACTCCCAGGGTTTGTGGATGAAATTGGCATGAATTTGAGAGGAATGAAACTTCATGGTGAATTAAATTCAATCCAACATCATAGTAGGCCAAAATTACTGAATCTATTGATTTTTGTGGGGGTAGGGACATGGATTATAATTAATTTTCACCAATGGATCTGGAATGAACTTTCTCAAGAAGAAATCACTCACATCTCCATGAATTCTCTTGAAAATGAACCATTAAGGACCTTATTATAAAGGACCTTTTTTTATTCGTGCCATCATACATAATTATGTTGATTTTTAATCTTCAAATATTCTACCTTCTAGCATTATCTAGTGGAACCTCTCCATTTGGATGTTAATTTTCAACGGAATCATCTAAATGGTGGTATGATCATAGAGACCAGGGATGGGAATAATCTACATGATTACATCTATCATAGCCAGAAAAAAAAGGTAGTACCATCCATTGGGGGGAAATGATGATTATCCTCTCATCTCCGTCAGGGTTATCCAGAGTTGTGGATGAATTTGCTAATGCATTGGTCTACACATTTTGATATCGGAGGACTTGAGTTTTTTCCGGCTCTAATGAAAATATTCCATCAGTTATCAGGAACGATCCATAAAAGGTATTAGTTCCTCTTTCACGATATAATAGTCTCCATTGGCTTTCTTGATGACCAGTTCCATGTTTCCTTTTACCTCTATGTGTTTGGATTATACATGAAGTTCCAGATTCAGGTTTGCAACGATATCCTTGTACTCCACATCCCTGATTTTGTACCCCTCTGACTGTAGGGATGAATAGGGATGTAATGCTTTTTTTCAATGATATGAGTATGACTCCCATCCCTTCTCTATTGAGCTTGGGGCCTTCCACTTCTTCCATGTCAGTCATCTGGATGCACAATCTAAATTCCATTCCAATATTTGGAAGTATTCATAAATTGATAAAATCCCATCATTATGTAGATTGAAATCCAATGATTTCATCAAAGTAGTGGGATTTTCTTCCATGAAATATAGTAATTACTACACCTTCATAGCTTTTTTTGTGATAAACTATATATCTAACTACTACAAGATGACCACCCATCATGATATTCATTTAGTAAATATTGTAAAACTAACAATTTACTTGAGCAGGTTACTCTACAATACTAGGTGGACCTCATGGTTATTGAAACAGTGTCACATCATTTAGACTAAAAATATCTGGGCAAGACATCTCATCTAAATATTTGAATCATAGGTTTCACATCAATCCTGGTTTATCTAAGGTAATAGAGACTCTTTTTGATGTATGCATCATTATTATTTATGAGGAAGGTGCCTAGCACTGGCAGCATTAAGATATATTTCTGAATATTATTGAACGCTTCTTGACAATCACCAGTACATTGATATGTGGCCCCTCTCTTCATCATACTAGTGAAGGTAATGTATTTCCCTATAATTTTGGATCTGAAGCCAAAAATATATGTCTAATTACCTAAAAATCCTCTAAACTCAGTGAGGTTGTGAGGTGGTGAAATTCCAAGGATGTGCCATGTCTTCATGTGGTCGACATCAATTCCAATGTGGCATATAAAGAAACTAATTAAGTTCCCTAAGGTAACACTAAAAGAAGATAAAATGGGGTTCATTTTCTGACTATGTTGTCTCATTTTTTTAAATATGGTTACAAGATATAAAAATTGGTTTGAGAATTTTTGTGATTTATCCACTAGATATTCCACATAGCATTGGACATATCTTCCCATGAACGTTTTAAAAATGCATAGTATAGAGCATTGGTATGTAGCTCCAGAATTTTTCAAAAAAATCAAAATAAACTTGTAGTAAAATACTACATGGGGTCCAAGAAGGAAGTGACCTCTTCATCAAAATAGAAAATTCATATTTGGTTATATCATGAATAGCCATCCATGAAATAGATAGCCTGATATCTAGCAGCTTCAGTGATGAAAAATTATGTAATGTGGATCAGAATTTCACCCTTCAGGTAGTTTCTATTGAGATCCTAGAAATCGACGTAGACACTGATTTGGTCTACTTCAGCCTCCATTTGGGAGTTATGTGTTCGGTGCATCCTCCTAGCACAACATTTTTGTAGATATAGTCGTCTTCTGATAGGCGTAGGTGGTGAGTGGAAACCTCGTGATCGAGGCTAGTAATATCAATATAATTCCTGGGAAAATATCTTTATTCTACATTAGTAAAGAATGGTATAATTCTTATTCATTAGAATTAGTGGCCTCACTAATCATATTGGGACACATTTCTTCTTTGGTACCTAGGTTTGTATCCCCATGTACATCGATTGTGGTACAGTCAACCTTCTTCAATTCATGAAGGGACATCCTTAAGGTATTATTCTTCATATTCCTCTTCATCATCGTCCTCATCATTTTCTTGTTCTTATGGGGAATTAATTCTTGACATGAGATCTCTAGTTTTGGGTGAATAATCACAATTCTAGCATTCAAAGGCTAAGGATACATCTTCTGATCCAGTTCACAGTGAGGAATTTCTTCCAAAGGATGGGGCGAGGGAATACAAAGTGTTTTATTTCACTTATAGCAATAATGATTGAGTTATGGATAATGTAGATACCTGAATATGTATTGAGGGAATTTTCATTCATGTAATCACTATTTTTTGGGTGTGAAATGTATGTTTTTAACTTTTAGGCTCAGTGGTCACGACTAGAATCATGAGAAATGTCAAACACAGACATATATTTGAACACTTGAACACCTCCTAATTGATGGGAAGTATGTATTCATTACCGATCTTCAAAAATTGTTTATCAGGGACCATTTTCAAACCATTTGTATTGGTGAGATAATAAATCCCATCAACTGTAGGTTGCTTCCATTCCTGCTCATAGAATCCAGCTTAGATATAGAGTAAATCGCAATATTTGAATTTTACCTTATCATTGTTCAATGTTACACTCTGTACATTAGTGAAACATTCCATGCACTAATGGTTTGATGAATGAATAATTGTGTGTTGATACGACCAGGTCCTTCCTAACTGGAAAGTTGAAGGTTGTGTTTTACCGGACCACTAGAAATTACGAGTCATAGAGGAGGTCTCTAAAATAAGTTTGGAGCTTGATCTGGCCTCGAAGATTATTCTCACTCTTCTCATAACCCAATATGATTTTGTTGTATGGGGGTTAGGTTATCGTCATTATATCTTAGTCGATGAAGTGGCAATAGTGGAATGATATTATATCGGTTTCCATTATCTACGAATACATTTCAGATAACGACATCAAATTTCTAACCAGACACATATATGTTTTTTATGCGTCCCTGCAAAATGAAATCATCATCTTGATGAGTTAATGAGACAATATCATGGTATTATAAAGGATATCCTATGTTTCATAGACATTGTGAATGATTACATTGTCCTCAAACTATAGGGGTCATTACAAATCTTCTACAAAAACATATTTGATATATTTTGACAAATTTAAGACATCGAGGATTGAAAACAAGGATATTAGTAAATAAAATTGTTTAATAATGACATTTTATTTATCCAATTTCATTCACATCACAACTTTAGTAATATATTTCATAAGATATTTTGGTTCTTGAGCAATAGATGAAGAAGGATAGATCCTCGGGACTT
The DNA here is from genome assembly GCA_963277665.1 of Viscum album. Taxonomy (NCBI): domain Eukaryota; kingdom Viridiplantae; phylum Streptophyta; class Magnoliopsida; order Santalales; family Viscaceae; genus Viscum; species Viscum album. The sequence continues at coordinate 1,020,191,099 of OY728119.1, read as the reverse complement.
GAGCAGGTGGTGATTTTGTGCATTGTGAATTTGGTCATGTAAGTCTGCATGCATTCCATGGGAGAATATACATTTCTTCATTTTCCAATGGATATTCCATGATAATTTTAGACAAAAAACTCTTGAATTTGTTGTCACAGTATCCAGTGATAGGGAAATAATATGGTCGGTTCTCAAGAGCTACATTATTAGCACTATTTGGATCTGGTATCCATAGTATGTTTCAGTTCATTGGGGCTGAAAATTATCCATAGACATGGTCATATCTGAAAGTATTAATTTCATTCCTTTTTTACTGTAATTTAAATCACGTAGGTCCCCTTCACTCAACCTAACGAAAACAATGGTGTTTTTGACAAGCATGGGGCCATGCATGATTTCTTGTAGGCCTTGCAATAGGGGGTGGTGTAGGCGATGTCATAACGGTAATGAAAACCTGTTCAACACTTCCCAATTTTTTATGGGGCCGATGGGGATTCCTCAAAATTGATATTAGTACATTTTAAGGAATACTCAAATATTTGAGAAGTGTAAGATAAATTCGGAAACCCAATCATATATTTTTTCACGATTAATGGATTTCACATCTCGAAATGGATGTTATCAATGCACATAGAAAGCATCCCATCTTGGGGAAGCTGTTGGTTCAGAGAGTAGGTCATACTATTCCTTCAAGAAATGAAATTAGAAACTATTGTATTCTCTATTTTTTGTAGTTGATAAGGCTGATGACTATTGTTTATAGAAACTTTGAACTATAAAAATGAATTGGCATCAGATATCATCTAATACTGTTATTTACTAAGCTAGAAAACTGGTATACTATAAAACAATCGAACATTTTAGAGTTTACACATTGAATATGAGTTTCATATATTCTTATTTCTCTATGATTACCATCATGGGATCATAATAAGATTCATAATGCATCTGATATTATTCCTGGTCACTAGATCTAATTAATATTGAGAAAATATAGTGGCCAAAATTTGGTGGTGGAAGAAAGATACTCACCCATCCGGGGTACGGTTTCAATTACAATTATATCAGAACACGTCACCCTTCAATGGATTACAATCATGACTCCAAATAATCGATGGTATTAATGATCCCTTGAGTTTTCTCTTGTTGAACATCAGCATGGGAGGGTGTAGTAGGGGGAAATTTAGTCGGGCCATCACAGCCAAAACATGAGGTGGATACCCATCAGGCGGAGACCTTTGCAGATTATTCAAAAATTTCCAGATGTTTCCTCAATGTACGGAAACCATGATATCCTATCAAGATTGGTTTTAGGTATACTAACAGTCCTAACGCTACATTCCACAAGATTTCTGGACATGATTCATTTTACGGGTTGATCCCATGTGGTAGTGGAACACCAACATGAAGGGTATGTTGAAGATTTACTAGGGGAACATATAAATCATTATTACTTCCTTAGTGTATCTCTGTGTTGATCCATATCAACAATTTAATTTATTCCTCATGTTAAGAAAATATCTCTTTGATCATTTGGGATTCATTCTCATTGGTGGGAGGTGGGTTGTGTATGGACATGCTTTTGTTTCATCTGGTTTTTGGGGATTCACAAGTAGGTAATATGGGATTTATTGAGGGAGTTCCCAAATTTAGGTTGGCCCTCAGGATATTGGTATGAAAAAATTAAATTTGGGGGTAGATTAGATCATTGGTGGAATTATCCTCTCCATATTCACCTTCATTTTAATAATTCCCTGAGTGGTTTAAAAGGATGACCTCCAAAACATTCACTGAGGCATACACATGGTGGGTGTCGAAGTAGTCACTGAAGGTTAAGAGAGATTTTTGTATCCTATACTGTATTTTCTCCATCAATAAAGAGATCTTATTTGAGTTTCTTGGTAAAGGGTAATTTGGAGGTAACCCTTATATGACATTATTTTATTCCTCTCCTATGGATTAAATGAATCATTTTATGGGATGGAATGGGTTCCTTACCTATTCATTTCCCTCCCTATGTGGGAATATATTGACATCCTCTGGGAAAGTAGATGAGGTAAAAAAATCACCATCCCTGCAGGATGTGCTTGCTCTCAATCCATTATTATTTTACCTCATCCTAGAATTCATAGTATTACATGGGTATTTTATGATTAAAATTCCCTATCCATTTGGGATGGGGTTGATCCCGTACTGCGAAAGTTTTTGCTACATTTTTAGATTTCATTATTCTATGAATCCCTATTCGGATGTGATCCAGATATGGTGTTGGATCTATATGTTAATAATTTTACTCTGAGGATAAAAGAATTTCATGATGATTTTCTTCACTTAGGAAAGACACATATTGTATGATATCAGTCTACTGGTTCATGATTTTTTTGATTTCTCACTCCCATTGTACATCCCACTTTTTATAGTTACTCAATGCCAATTCTTGACAATCATTCCACCTATCCTAGATTGAGATTTCATTTGATCACTCTCTTGTTATTACATGATTTCATTTCCAATGGGTTTGCTGGACAGGATGGTGGTGAAGTATAAAGATCCATATTCTTCCCATCCTGGGATAGGAAGATCATATAGGTCATCAATGTTATGTGAATGCAACTTTTATAGTGTGTGGAAGTAGATAACTTCAATATATTTCATTCACCTCTTTGATTGTAATCTCCCCACATACAAAAGGGCTTCTAGGTCAATTTATTTTTAATTCTCCTCTAGTATGTTAGCACGGTCTACATAACCATCATAGAGAAAAAATTTCAATGTCAACTAGAAGAGAGTTGTCCAGATATTGATAGGTATATTTTGCGTACATTCTTCTCAAAACTCTCTTGGTATGTAGAACTATGAAGTGTCTATGGGCCAAAACATAATTGGTACATCACTGATATATAAATTTATTCTCACAATAAGTATATTCTTTTTTTTCATCTTCTACAGACACCTCTTCTAGGTCAACCCAAAATGAATGATTCTTGATTGTTTCATTCTGTGTTGTGGGGCTGGGAGGAGTTTCATTGTTATATAAACCTTATGAGGGCGGCTCAGAAGATGTTCACGATCCAACACAATATTCTGGTTGTGAAAGGTTAGCTCTTTTCAATGACTATGTATTAGACATTTCTGACTCTTATTACCAATCACCTCATAATATGAGGGATTTACCTGATTTTATCTATTAAGGTGTGGAACATCCCATCAGTGTGAATTTCAAAGGTAGGGAGGGCCTCTTGTTATAGATGTTTTCTTTGTGAGGGATACCACATGGAATGGTATCCAACCCCAAGTAGAATTGCTATGGTGTGCATCTTTGGGGGTGGGGATTCCAAGTTGTACTGAAACATGGGGAACCATCTTGTTACTTGATGTCCCTATAGGGTAGACCTTCGTAGTGACTGCCATCTAGGAGAGGACTACTATCATGCATTGATGTCTGACTATAGAGAGAATTTCTACAAATTATCCCCTTGCGAGGAGAATCAAGGAAGAGGACATCCAGGTGGCCATATTCTGTTCTATCTTTTTTTCATGGGGAGGGATACTTTGATGCTCATTAATAGATAAGCTCTCAAAATCGATCATTATTTTTCCACAAAGTAAGCCTCTGTGGATTCTGAATATAGGCCCTTCAAAACAAATGGTAACAATATTGAGGGGATGTCCTTTGCAACTGCTACTCACACTGACATGACTTTTTAATGGGTTAACAATATCATGATGCTCTATTCAAATGATCTTTATTGAATCAATAACTCTAGTTTCTATTAGAGTATGATCAGGAATGTTCTCTTCATTTTCCAGTTTCCTTGGGCACATTTCATTTTTTGGGTCCTCATTTTCGAGCAACTAGGGACACCTTTTATTGGTAATAGATATGAAATTCAGTTTCATGTGTGGTATGTTACACTAATTCTATCTATAAATGTCGACATACATCTCTTGTTCTTGTATAGTTATATATATACCCAGCAGGGGCCACCGGGGTAGACCAATGTCCCTAAATTGGAACGAGTTTATGTTACCAATTCAGATTTCCTTCTATCATAGAATATGACCATCAAACTTCCTAGACTAGAGAAGTGTTGGAGGTCTACACTGATGTTAACATATTAATTTGTGGAAGAGTAACCCTACATGGGGAGACAAGGTTGTTGGCCTAACATCATGTTGTTTGTATAAATGTGATTATATCTTGATAGTTGTGGAGGCTATGATCAGTAATTGATTTCTGATCCTCTATAATTTCGTGAATGTGATGGGATAAATCTTTGGATTGAGTAAGTATATCTTCTTATATAAATGTAGGAGATGGAATTTGAACCTTCTTTGGTCCTCCTTGCACTCCCATTGAGAACCGGTAGTTCTCTTGTGTTGTTGCAAGGGAATGAGTCTTCCCCTAATTTAAAGCTCAGATAATCTAACTGTTTACACAGGTATCCACCATATTTTACTCGTGCGATTTGTATTTGTGAGTAGGAATTCGAATCTTATGGTTTTATATTTTATTTTCCTAACTCTATTGATTGGAATCCGGTAAAATTTATATATGGTTATATTTGACTTCCATCATTTTTGACTGATGGGATTAATATGAGGGAGCATGAATTTTACACTGCCAATAATTGACATCAACCTAGTTGGACTTGTGGGTTTCATTTTCATTTGTAGGGATATGGTTCGTCCTATAATCTATCATCATATTTGGATGATGGACTTCATGCACATCGACATATATTTAAATAATCCAATAATTTGCGCCCATATTTGTGTAGACGCCTTAGTAATAATTGTATGGAACATGTACGCACATGTTATAGGGAACCATATTTTTATTGTGAGTTTTAGAAGATAGAACATGGATAATGTCACGCCCATTTTATTCCATGGTATTTTCACATCATATCTCTTCCTCATGATATAGGGTGATGACTTTCTATTGTTTATATGTTTGTTTCCTGTCATGGGCATCCCGATGGCCTTATGTTCATGGAAATTTTGAATAATCCATCAGTGTGGTATCATTTTTATAATGTGGATACTAGGTCACATGACAATGATGGTGACATCTTCTAGTAGGGTCCCTTGAATAATACCCATGTACTGTAGGGATGAATTCAACGGTGATGACTTCATTTTCCTCCTTATGAGAAGGTAGGTACTCGTTGTCACATTCATGGCACATGCTCCCCAACTATTAAATAAGTAATGTGGAGATTCTCAATTCTTGAATGTTGACCAATACTGAGTGGGAGGCCGACTCGACATTATGGAATGGAAGGCTTAGCTTGCTGCCTCCATGGCAGTATAGTACCATTTAGATGGTAATCACTAACTAGTGAATTTGAACCCCAGTATTGAAGACAACGGGTTGGCGGTGTCATCTAGTTCTTCTTTGAGGACCCATCCCCCAAATAAATTATAGATATGTGTGTTTGATAAAACTATCAAGATTAATTTGGATTGAAGGTAAACCTGTGAATTGAAAATAATATATATACAAATTAGAGAAATAAAAACCCCATCAAAGTTCTATCTTCTGACCACATGTAAAATTGATGATCTTTTTGGGCCTTCTTCCTTTTATGATATGAATTTCCCTAAGGTGGGGTAACCCCGCAACCATGGTTAAGGATTGATGTTGGGGACACCATTTTTGTTTCGACCATCATCATTTGTCATAACCATGAATGAAAATGGTCCAATTTGGATTGGTTAGTAAAACATTTTTTTTATGATGGATGTTCCACAGTTAAGTGTTTCACATCCGAACCATTATTATTTCTCAAACCAAAGGTTGTTTGAACCAATGAGTTATTTTAGTTGTTTTTTTGTAGTGAAATAACTCCATGTTGGGTATAATGTCCTTAGATGGTCTCCAAAAGTTTTTTTCATGGTGCCGGAAATACCCAATGACACTCAAATCCATGATTTATGGACCTTCATTCCAATGGTAGGTAGTTGTTTGATGACATTGAAAAGGACAGTTATGGATTCACATTGGTAGAGATTATTATATCATTGGATCATCACACCATTTTATAGGATAAGGGGATAATTAAGTTAATGAAATTAATAGATCCACTGATTAGTTATTCATATGATAATGAGTCTTCCTGATTTATTTCCTATGGGGGGGATATTTTGGTGGGGGTAGTGATTGTCACTAAATATTTTTTGTCATAAAAACTAAGAGTTTCAAGCACATATTTTGACATAGTGAATGTTCATATTCCTTCACATTCTCTCTACCATTCTTGTTGTACTTCTTATTGGACACTCAAACATTGTAGGATTATGGGGATGAGGATGTTTGCTATGTAGTATTAGAAGATGTCAGTGGTGTAGTCGATTGATTCAACTATGTTTGGATTATTCCATGGGCTCAATTGATAATTTTCAAGTCATCTAATAGTTTAAATTATTCTATTTTTTGAAACCACATTTTACAACTCCCCTCATTCTTCTAGGACATTTGTGGAATCATATGCCACTTGTGCTGGTGGTGGTACCAGTTTGACTTTCCTATAATCTATCAATCTATTTAAGAGGTAATTTTAGACAAAAAACTCTAGAATTTTCTGTCACAGTATCCAGTGATAGGGGAATAATATGGTCGGTTCTCAAGAACTACATCATTAACACTATTTTGATCTGGTATCCATAGTATGATTTAGTTCATTGGGGATGAAAATTATCCATAGACATGGTCATATCTGAAAGTGTAAATTTGATTGCTTTTTTACTCTAATTTAAATCACATAGGTCCCCTTCACTCAACCTAATGAAAACGATGGTGTTTTTGACAATCATGGGGCCATGCATGATTTTTTGTAGTCCTTGCAATAGGGGGTGGTATAGGTGATGTAATAACGGTAATGAAAACATCTTCAACACTTCCCAATTTTTTTATGGGGCCGATGGGGATTCCTCATAATTGATATTAGTACATTTTAAGGAATACTGAAATATTTGAGAAATGGGAGATAAATTTGGAAACCCACTCATATATTTTTCCATGATTAACAGATTTCACATCTCGTAATGGATGTTATCAATGCACATAGAAAGCATCCCATCATGCAAGAGCTATTGGTTCAGAGAGTAGGTCAGACTATTCCATCAAGAAATGAAATTAGAAACTATTGTATTCTCTATTTGTTTGTAGTTGATAAGGCAGATGACTATAGTTTATAGAAACATTGAACTATAAAAATGAATTGGAATCAGATATCATCTAATACTGCTATTTACTGAGCTAGAAAACTGGTATACCATAAAAAAATCGAACATTTTAGAGTTTACACATTGAATATAAGTTTTATATATACTTATTTCTCTGTGATTACCATCATGGGATCATATTAAGATTCATAATGCATCTGATATTGGTCTCAGTCACCAGATTTTATTAATATTGAGAATATATAGTGGCCAAAATTTGGTGGTGTAAGAAAAATACTCACCCATCCGGGGTAGGGTTTCAATTCCAATTAAATCAGAACATGTCACCCTTCAATGGAAAACAATCATGACTCCAATGAATCGATGGTATTAATGATCCCTTGAGTTTTTTATTGTTGAACATCAACATGGGAGGGTGTAGTAGGGGGATAATTAGTCAGGCCGTCACAGCCAAAACATGAGGTGGATACACATCAGGGGGAAACCATTGCAGATTTTTTAAAAATTTACAGATGTTTCCTCAATGGAAGGAAACCATGATATCCTATCAAGATTGATTTTAGGTATACTAACAATCCTAACACTACATTCCACAAGATTTCTGGACATCATTCATTTTACGATATGATCCCTTGTGGTAGTGGAACACCAACATGAAGGGTATGTTGACGATTTACTAGGGGAATATATATATCATCATGACTTCCTTAGAGTATCTTTGTGTTGATCCATATCAACAATTTCATTTATTCCTCATCTTGACAAAATATCTCTTTGAGCATTTGGGATTCATTCTCATTGGTGGGAGGTGGGTTGTGTATGAACACGTTTTTGTTTCGTTTGGTTGTTGGGGATTCACAAAGTAGTTAATAAGGGATTTATAGAGGGAGTTCCCAAATTTAGGTTGGACCTTAGGTTAATGGTATGCACAAATTTAATTTAGAGGTAGATTATATCATTGGTGGAATTATCCTCTGCATATTCACCTTCATTTTAATAATTCCCTGAGTGGTTCAAAAGGCTAACCTCAAAAACATTCACTGAAGCATACACATGGTGGGTGTCGAACTATTCACTGAAGGGTAAGAGAAATTTTTGTATCCTTTACTGTATTTTATCCATCAATAAAGAGATTATATTTGAGTTTCTTGGTAAAGGAAAACTTAAAGGTAACCCGTATATGACCTTATTTTATGCCTCCCCTATGGGTTAAATGAATCATTTAATGGGATGGAATGGGTTCCTTCCCTATTCATTTGCCACCCTATGTGGGAAAATATTTACATCCTCAGGGAAAGTAGTTGAGGTAAAAAAACCACCATCCCTGCAGGATTTTCTTACTCTCAATCCATTATTATTTTACCTCATCCTAGATTTCATAGTATTACCTAGGTATTTTATGTTTAAAATTCCCTATCCAATTGGGATGGGGTTGATCCCGTACTGCGAATGTTTTTTCTACTATTTAATTTTTCTTGATTCTGTGAATCCCTATTCGGATGTGATACATATATGGTGTTGGATCTATATGTTAATTATTTTACTCCAACGATAAAATAATTTCTTGATGATTTTCTTCCCTTAGGCAAGAGACCTATTGTATGATATCAGTCTACTGGTTCATGATTTTTTTTGGATTTCTCACTCCCATTTGACCTGCCACTTTTGATACTTACTCAATGCCAGTTCATGACAATCATTCCACCTATCCTAGATTGAGAATTCATTTGATCACTCTCTTGTTATAATGACATTACATGATTTCATTTCCAATGGGTTTTCTTGACAGGATGGTGGTGAAGTATAAAGATCCATATTCTTCCCATCCTGGGATAGGTACCTCATATAGGTCATCACTGTTAAGGGAATGAAACTTTTATAGTGTGTGGCAGTAGATAAGTTCAATATATTGCATTCACCTCTTTGATTGTGATCTCCCCACATACAAAAGGGCTTCTAGGTCAATTTATTTTTAATTCTCCTCCAATATGTTAGCACGGTCTGCATAACCATCCTAGAGAAAAAATTTCAATGTCAACTAGAAGAGATTTGTCCAGATATTGATAGGTATATTGTTCATACATTCTAAAAAAACTCTCTTGGTATGTAGAATTATGAAGTGTCTATGGGCCAAAACATAATTGGCACATCCCTGATATATCAATTTATTCTCACAATAAGTATATTCTTTTTTTCATATTCTAGAGACACCTCTTCTAGGTCAACACAAAATGAATTCTTCTTGATTGATTCATTCTGTGCTGTGGGGCTGGGAGGAGTTTCATTGTTATATAAACCTTATGAGGGTGGCTGAGAAGATGTTCATGGTCCAACACAATATTCTGGTTGTGAAAGGTTATCTCTTTTCAATGACTATGTATCAGACATGTCTGACTCCATATTACCAATTACCTCATAATATGAGGGATTAACATTATTTTATCTATTAAGGTGTGGAACTTCCCATCAGTGCGAATTTCGTAGGTAGGGAGGGCCTTTTGTTGTAGATGTTTTCTTTGTGAGGGATACCACATGGAATGGTATCCAACCCCAAGTAGAATTGATATGGTGTGCATCATTGGGGGTGGGGATTCCATGTTGTATTAAAACATGGGGTATCATCTTGTTACATTATGTCCCTATAGGGTGGACCTTCGTAGTGAGTGCCATCTAGGAGAGGTCTACCATCATGCATTGATGTCTGACTGTAGAGAGAATTTCTACAAATTATCCACTTGGGAGGAGAATCAAGGAAGAAGACATCCAGGGGGACTAATTCTGTTCTATCTTTTTTTCATGGGGAGAGATACTTTGATGCTCATTAATAGATAAGCTCTCAAAATCGATCATTATTTTTCCACAAAGTAAGCCTCTGTGGATTCTCAATATAGTCCCTTCAAAACAACTGGTAACAATATTGAGGGGATGTCCTTTTCAACTACTACTCACACTGACATGATTTTTTAATGGGTTGACAAGATCATGATGCTCTATTCAAAGGATCATTGTTGAATCAATAACTCTAGTTTCTATTAGAGTATGATCATGAATGTTTTCTTCATTTTCCAGTTTCCATGGGCACATTTAATTTTTGGGTCCTCATTTTCGAGCAACTATGGACACCTTTTATTAGTAATAGATTTGAAATTCAGTTTCATGTATGGTATGTTACACTAATTCCATCTATAAATGTCGGCATACATTTCTTGTTCTTGTAGAGATATATATATACCCAGCAGGGGCCACCGGGGTAGACCAATGTCCCTAAATTGGAACGAGTGTATGTTACCAATTTCGATTTCCTTCTATCATGGAATATGACCATCAACATTCCTAGACTAGAGAAGTGATGGAGGTCTACACTGATGTTACCATATTAATTTGTGGAAGAGTAACCCTACATGGGGAGACATGGTTCTTGGCCTAACATCATGTTGTTTCTATAAATTTGATTATATCATTATAGTCGTGGAGGATATGATCAGTAATTGATTTATGATCCTCTATAATTTTGTGAATGTGTTGGGATACAACTTTGGTTTGAGAAAGGATAACTTCTTATATCAATGTAGGAGAAGGAATTTTTACCTTTTCTGGTCCTCCTTGCACTCCCATTGGGAACCGGTAGTTCTCTTATGTTGTTGCAAGGGAATGAGTCTTCCCGTCATTTATAGCTGGGATAATCTAGATATTTACACAGGTATCCACCATATTTTACTTGTGCAATTTGTATTTGGGAGTAGGAATTTGAATCTTATGGTTTTCTATTATATATTCCTAAATGTATTTATTGGAATCTTGTAAAATATCTATATGGTTATATTTGACTTCCATCATTTTTGACTGATGGGATTAATATGAGGGAGCATGAATTTTACACTGCCAATATTTGACATCAACCATGTTGGACTTGTGGGTTTCATATTCATTTATAGGGATATGGTTCGTCCTATAATCTATTATCCTATTTGGATGATGGACTTCATGCACATCGACATAGATTTAAATCATCCAATGATTTACGCCCATATTTGTGTGGACGCCTTAGCAATAATTGTATGGAACATGTACGCACATGTTATAGGGAACCATATTTTTTTTGTGAGTTTAAGAAGATAGAACATGGATAATGTCACGCCAATTGTATTCCATGGTATTTTCACATCATATCTCTTCCTCATGATCTAGGGTGATGACTTTATATTGTTTATATGTTTGTTTCCCATCATGGGAATCCCGATGGCCTTGTGTTCATGGAAATTTTGAATGATCCATTGGTGTGATATCATTTTTATAAGGAGGATACTAGGTCACATGACAATGTTGGTGACATCTTCTGGTAGGGTCCCTTGGGTAAGACCCATGTACTGCAGGGATGAATTCATCGGTGAAGACTTCATTTTCCTCCTTATGAAAAGGTAGGTACTTGTTGTCACATTCATGGCACATGCTCCCCAACTATTAAATATGTAAGGTGGAGATGATCAATTCTTGAATGTTGACCAATACTAAGTGGGAGGCCGACTCGACATTATGGAATGGAAGGCTTACCTAGCTACCTCCATGGAGGGAGAGTACCATTTAGATGGTAATCACTAACCAGTGAATTTGAATCCCAGTATTGAAGACAATGGGTTGGCGATGTCATCTAGTTCTTCTTTGAGGACCCAGCCACCAAATAAATTGTAGACGTGCATGTTTGATAAAACATTCAAGATTAATTTGTATTGATGGTAAATCTGTGAATTGAAAATAATATATATACAAATTAGAGAAATAAAAACCCCATCAAAGTTCTATCTTCTGACCAAATGTAAAATTGATGATCTTGTTAGGACCTCTTCCTTTAAACATATGAATTTCCCTAAGGTGGGGTAACCACGCAACCATGGTTAAAGATTCATGTTGGGGACACCATTTATGTTTCGACCAGCATCATGTGTCATATCCATGAATGAAAATGGTCCAATGGGTATTGGGTAGTAAAAATGTTTTTTATGATGTATGTTCCACAGTTAAGTGTTTCACATCCGAATCATTATTTTTTCTCAAACCAAAGGTTTTATGAACCAATGAGTTATTGTAGGTTTTTTTTGTAGTGAAATAACTCCATGTTCGGTATAATGTCCTTAGATGGTCTCCAAATGTTTTTTTCATGGTGCCGGAAAAACCCAACGACACTCAAATCCATGATTTATGGACCTTCGTTCCAATGGTAGGTAGTTGTTTGATGACTTTGAAAAGGACACTTATGGATTCAAATGGGTAGAGATGATTATATCATAGGCTCATCACACCATTTTTGTGGGATAAATTTTCTTTTTTATGACACTCTCTTATATATTTATTCCATGTTTATACATTTTTTAATACATGGTTCATTCCAAAGAATGTTTCTATGTACTACCCATGGGTAATATCAACAATGAATATGCATGGGTTTGGAATTATCTGTAGGAATTTGAGATTGTCAATTAATTAGGATAACATTATGTATCCTAGGTTCTTCATCAATGTTACACTCTTTTTTAATATTGAAAATTTCATTATCCATTCACTAAGATAACACTGGTTTTAATTCATATGTCATGCCACTGTAGAGTTTATCATATTTTAGGGTGGATGCGAATTGATTCAATGTTGGGACAAAACCCATAAGACGGTATTCTTATACCTAATTGTGGGAGGAATTTGAAATAATGTTTTTTGAGGGCTCATATAGATTAATGAAACACAGTCAGCATGAGAGTGGACCTTTGTAATAATGAAGGTGTTGGGATTGAACCTCAAGGAGGTTTCCCACTTATCCCAGAAAATTGGCAACCAATGTCCATAAAGCTCTAAAAACTAGGATTTACACGTTGAAGTGGAAAATTTGAGGGGGGCATGATTGGGTCTTAAACCAAATAAGAGACCCATTTACCTTTAGTTGGGACATATATCAGTATAGAAATCCAATTGTGATCTAGCCATAGATAAGTTTCATATGTAACGTATTTATTCCATGAATCAGAGTTCTCATAGATCAACTAGTTGAGTGAATCGTGTGGATTCCATGATCTCCACTAATATCTAATCCAACATGAGTAATATGTTCGGGATATGACACATACCTGAACAGTGGTTAGGGTACTAAGTCAGATGGAGTGCCCTAAGATTGGTTCTGGGAAAAGTGAGGATCATGATTCCTCGCCAAATGGGAAATAAGAGTGATTAATCAATTTTAATCTCTATACCTCATAAAAAAATGATGGTGATTAAAATTAATCCCTAGAATGGGGTGTTACATGTAAGAATAATGAGGTCAGAACCCATATTACCATGGTAATGTAAACAGAGGGACATTATGGGGGTCTGCCTTATCATGGAAATTAACCATGTGACTCAACTTACCATGGGTATGTAAACTCAGAAGGGTTCACTGATGTGCCTGATGGTTTTATCCTATGGGATCAATGGGTTGGGAAGTGGCTTCATCCTTGTTCTATTTTACTGGTTAATAGATGGGCTATGGATAGTGTGATGAAAACAAAAGAAAATGATAGAAGCTAGATGGTGGAATTCCTGAAATACCTATATTTATGTTCTATTTCATTATACAAGATGGGGTATCCCACATATAGCATGTTTCTTTGTGTTTGAAGAGGAAATCTACCTACTGTGATGGTAAATAGACCTAGATTTGGTCTACATAGTATTTTTCGATGTGAAAACATGTTCCTAATGTGTAGCATTTAGCTATTTGGAATTGAGTTTTTTCCACGTAGCGTGATGCATTATGTGGATGAGATCCATCCATGAAGAGATTATCTATGATGTAAAGTGTTCCACAAACATCACATAAATCGATATAGGATTCTGGATTGAAGAAGGGGAATTGGTTATGTGGTTTAGGGGAAATTAATCCACATGAAAATCTAGGTCCATGGCCTTCCAAATAATATTATTTTCTCTTATTGAAAGCGAAGTGTCTTGTTATTCCTATATGGAATCATCAAAATAGTCTATTTTATATAATTATCCCGTATTTTGTGCCTTCAATAGATCATGTCTTCCAAAATTTCCCACATAGAGTAACTTTTATAGAGAGGTTGAAGAATGGGATCAGTGGGCCACATACCGTCTTTTGCAAAGGCCTAATAGAGAGACCAAGTCTAAAAATGACACAATTTCTAGGGCACAAGGTCATCATCAATGAGAGTGAAAATTACCACCTCATTCGCATGAAAAACTAAATTTTATTCAAAGTAAGCCATATACTCTACCTCACATGTGGACCATTTGATTTTTTGAGGGATTTTATATACGGGGCAGGTATATCAACCTACTTTATAGAAATATTTGTGTTTGTAGGGTTCTGGAACTGGCTTCACAACCCCTTATATTTTTTAGTTTGTGGACACTTGAAGAAACTATAGACCACCATGCTGAGCGGCGTTCCACAAAGGATTTCTGCTTCATGGCACTAGTTCTTTCCCTTTCTAAATTTTTCTTCTCAAAACATCATTAATTCTTTTTTCAATTCTTTTTCCATCATTTTTCAAATCCCTATGAATATTTTATATCCCATTGAAATGATTTTTGGAAGCAAAAAAATTGTCCTCTAAAAATTAAGAATTGTATTTATTCATAATTAATATCATAGATCCACTATTGGAAACAGAATCTTGAAAACACACCTCATGTATACATTTTCAATGGATACTCCTAACTATTCATGATTTAGGATTTCATTTACATTTAAAAATACAATATAATATGTAATTGAATCTAGGTACTAGTTTTATTTGAAATAAATTATTGTTATATCACAACTTTCTAATATTTTATCTGAATAATCCATTAATTTTAGTTAATGTAGAAGTTTAATGGGTGGGATAAATGTAATTTATAATGATAATTTTGATTTTTTGGTTGATTATTTATAATGTTTTGATTTTACATTAAGTATCATCTTTTCCCTATGTTTGTTTTTAATAACATTCATCATTTTATGACTGTTTTCATTAATTGTAATTGGTTTTCTAAACCATATAAATTTCAAATTAATTACTCCTTATAAAAATGTATTTTCATACTATATAATAGTAATTCAATGATGGTTAGAGTAGATGTTTCACCTATATGAATATATAGATCATCAAATAGAATAGGTAACTTGACATCAGGATTGTCAGCTACAAGATTACCTACTCTAAAATGACTGATTGGATGTTTTTTAATGTATAGAGTATCTTTGTGGATATTCTAAAAAATATCAACCAGAACATTAATATATGTGGGTGTTGATAGATAATAAAAATAATTAGTTTTACAATGTATATCATCAGAACATGAAAGGTACTAGTGTATTCCCATTTCAAATTTCATTAAAAAATTATGAAAATACAAATTAAATATTCTATGATTAACCTTTTAGGGGAATGGATAACCTAAATTCAGGTGGGGTGGGGTGGGAGGACCTTCACATATTGGTTTGTGGTGTGTTCTCTTCTTTTTGATTCTTTCCCACAAAAAATTTTATCATCTCTGAATTCTAATTACGATTTTAATCTAGAAAACCTAATCATTCCTACATCTCCTAAATTTTATTATATTTATCCCCCATTTCCTTTATTTTCACAAAATATGATTAGAGTTACACCTGAAATCTTACACTTATGATTCATTAATAATTATCTAGCTACTTCAAAGCTACTGATAGTAGCTACTCATCAAGAATAACAGAATGAAATTCTTATGGAAAAGGTGAATAATAATGCAATGCCCTGCCACTAGAATCCAAGATCGTGAGCATTATATTATTACATTGGCATGATTACAAGAAATGAAATAAAAAAAGGAATAACAAATTTAGCTACATTCTATTACCATATTACATACATGATACACAAAGTACATTTAGAAAGATACAAAATACAACATGATACATAATAAACTAAAAAAGGCCTCCTTGAATGTTTCATCAAGATTATCTTCATCATAACCTGGAGAAAGGAAACATAAAAAGGATGAGCTCAATAGATCAATAATGGTTACATATAAAGGAATATTGAATCAATAATATGTGATTTATAATCAATTAGACAAGACTAATTTGGATTGATGAATAAATTAAAACACTCTGCATCAATAAGATGAGAATAAAAATTAATTCATGGATTTTTTCATAGTGAAAACCTCATAGATAGTAACGACTGATTAATTAAAAAAAGTGTGCTTTTTATTTTTCCATCTTGTATTGGGGACATGAAACAGCATATTGTCGAGAATGTTTATGTTTGATCATAGAAACCCATCTGATATTATGAATCAAACTTGAATGGCTTGCAGCAGACAAATTTTTCTCATGGGACCTGTTGAGGAATCAAGGGGCTATAGTAGGCCACATCCATCACTAACAATCCAAATTATTCTTTATAAAAATATTTAATAAAAAAAGTATTCATTTTTTATATTCTTTAGGAATAGAGTATATAGCTTCATCAATATTTCCCATGTTAAAATATCATTCAAAATAAACATCGTATTTGAAATGGAATACGACTTAAGGAAATATTCATATCCATGATGCAATAAAATAGATATATACAAGAATTATAATTTTGAGTGAAAAATTATCTTGAATGGGTAGTGGATACACCATATAATAAATATTAGGTTTACAATACCAAGTAAGTCTAAATGAAATAGAAATTGAGAAAAAATCTTTTACCATATTATCATTAATCGAGTCATGTGGCCAAAAATTAATAATCACCAAATTAAACACAAATTACCATGAGTATAAATATAATATTGATTTTATATATCAAATTTAAGTACACATACACCACATTTATGAAATAATTGGCTAACAATGAAAATCTCAAGGAATTAATATTTAGATGATAAAACCCCTACCTTAAAACTGAATTTGTTCTTTGATTGATCTTAATAACCTGGATAATAAAATTTAGCTTTATTAATTAATAATTATATAAACTTATATGCATAAAATTTATTTGTTATAAATTTATTAGGTTTATTAATGACATTTTTTAGGGTTTTAGTTATTCAATTATAGTTTTTGGAAGCATTTTCTTCCTTGGTTTTCATGATCAATTTGCTTGAATGAATGAATAGAAGATCATTTAAAATGCTACAAAACATCAAGAATTATTGATATATATTATTATTGAAATTAATGATTATATATTATCTTATAATTATTTTGGTTATATACTACGAGGATTACTCATTCGCTAATTGTTAATGATAAACAGTTGGATTCACTTGGTGGTTTTATGTACATTGAACTTGTTCGGTATTATTATTTTATGTTTTGTGTGTATAAGGATTACCAAAAATTTAATAAGATAAAAAAATTTATTATGATTTTGATAAACCATTAAAAAGTATTGTTTAAAATTAATGAAAATAATAATAGAAATTGAAAACCCACCATCCTTGATTGTGATAAATTAAAACATCTCAAACAGTGTTTTTATTATTAGAATAAGATGGGGGGGAAATAGTGATGATGATGAAATATTACAATATAGTAATAATATTATAGTGTATTTAAGGAAATTTAATTTTCATATCAATTGGATGAGATGAGTTTTGTATATTTGAACAAAACAATGTCAATTGTAAAATAATTTGAATGAAAAAGGAAGAGAGGTTCACCTCTTGAGTACTCCTTATTTAGAATCTCTTTAAGGCATTTTTTTGTCTTTTAGGTGCGACCAAATGGTATTTGATGTGGTGGGAGGGATTGGGAAGTATATTTGGAAGAACATAGGTAATACTAAAAATATTAGTGGTGTGATAGGAAGAAGGGATGAGGGTTGTTCTATATAGTGGATGAGATAAGGGTTTTCTAAATATTTTAATAATTAGTTTATTATTTTTACCTAAGACAAGAAATAGTATATATTCCATGAACAAAATTTGATATATGAAAATTTTAGTTTAAAATAATGGTTGGTTACATCAGCCATGATTGAATAGTGTATTTATCTCATAATGCATTTATATTGTAATTACCGTACTTTTCTTTTCACAAAAAATTTATGTATTTCAAAAAAATCCATCAAATTCACCTTTACCATTTATCAACATGTAGAATACAAAAATTAAATTTCTTTTCAATTTTTTTAATATTACAATTTCAATTTAATTAAAATCGACATTTAATCAAAAAATACCAACACTAAAAATATTCTTCCTCATTTTAATGATGCCTAAATTTTATTTTTACATTCATGGGTAATGATACCATTCATAAGGGTCATATAAATATTCATTAGGGTATCCTACTATTCATAAGTGTAAGTTACTATTCATAAAAAAATATGATTATTCTATGGGACTCCAAATATCACTGTGAAAGAAACTATGTATGTCTGTATTTTGAAATTCAAAATATATTAGTATAAAATTTATGTTTAATTGGATGGTTATGATTGTCCCCTATAAATAACCATTTGTTGTTTCACAGAGACTTTGTGCTTCATGAAATATAGGCTATCTAATTAATTGAATATTTTTATGAGAAACATAGCTTAAAATGTTTGGGTGTTATATTCTTCCAACATTTAGAAATTATTTCTGAGAAAATTTTCATTTATAAATACCATTAATAAGATGTGGATAGTTCTTCTTTATTACATCCTCAGGTTCCAATGTTTCCTCATCTATCTTATGGTATCTCCAAAGAACCTTTACCATACATGTCATCTGATATCTCAATAAATTTTCTCTAGTGTCGAGAATCTCAATTGGCTCATCACTGTAAGAAAAATCAGGTTCCATATCAATTTCATCATAGGTGAGTACATGTGTTGGGTATGGCATGTATTTATTTAACAAGGTCATGTGGAACACATTATGATCATTGGAGATACGTGGTGACATAGCTGAACAGTAAGTTACAACTCTAATTATTTCAAAAATTCTAAATTGTTTGATGTACGTAGGGATCTTTTTCCCTTTCATACCTAATGTTAAGACACCATTCCATGGAGATACATTTTGAAAAACCTTATCTCCTACTTGAAATTCCAAATCCTTTCTCTATTTGTCAGTAGAACTCTTTTTACCACCGTGGTCTACTTTCATATGGTCCTGCATTTTTTTAACATTGATTATTTCTCTTTAATCATTCTGGGCCTATAAGATTCCTCTCGCAAAACTCATCCCACCAATTTGGAGTTCGACACCTCTAACCGTTTAAGGCATAAAAATGATCTATTTGAATGCTATAATTGAAACTATTATTGTTCGTAAATTCCACAAAATGAAATTTTCGATCCCAATTACCATGATAGTCATGATAACAAGACCTCAACATGTCTTCCTGTGTTTGAATAGTTCTTTTTGAATGTCCATCAGTTTGGGTTGATAATCAGTACTCATGTAAAGATCAGTATCCAAATCCTTTTTGAGACATTTCAAAAATATTAATGTATATTTGGGTACTGAATCAGAAAAAATCAATAGAGGGACACCATTATGTCTTAAAAATCAATAATATAAAGTCTTTCTATGTGATAAAGTTGTAAAACCGCTCTTATAATAAAGAAATGTTTTGATTTTTTAAGATTGTCCATAATTACCTGTAGAGTATCATTCCTTCTAGGTGACCTCAGTAGTCATGTGACATAGTTTATGGTAATATCAAACAACTTCCACATTGTAATATGAATAGGTTTCATGAACCCTCTAAGATGTTGTCTCTCCGCATTAAATTATTGAAAAACTAGACGCCTTGTCATATAGTCACAATTTCTCAGTATATGTAATCCCTCCTAAAATGCTCTTTCAAATAACTATACATTTTGGTGATACAAGGGTGTATGGAGAAATTTTATCTATATGAATCATCTAATATTTCCCTTTTTATCCTAGGTGCAGATGGAACACATAACCTCCTTCAATCATTTAGAACTACATCCTCATACAAAAATTATTCTAATCCTCCACCCTTAACTGCATTAATTTAATTTTGTATATTCTTCTCCACAAATTGAGATGTTTTAATCTTCTCTAGTAAATATGGTTAACAATCATTAGAAAAATGAATGATTCTTAACCTTAATTATCAATTACAAGAGAAATCTTTATCATATCCATGAATATTGGATCTCTCCCAATCCTCATTTGGATCATAAGTCCATCATCGTTCTTGCTTAATGCATATGCAGCCTTATTTTACTTTAATTGGTGGTAGTGATTTGAACAATAATAGTCTTTTAATAACTTTTTCAATCTTTTTTACCACTTGTTGAGTACTTTCCGTGTAAAAATGTATTTTAAAATCTTGTGATGTTTATATATCTAACATCTTTCACCAAATAGAAAGAGTCTCAATATTATTGGAGAAAATATTATGGATTCAAAATCTAGAACTTATTTTGGATAATTGTTCTTATGATTATTTAACTTTCTTGATTCATATGAAATGAATTTATCATTTTTCATAAGGAGTAAACCTATTCTATTCATTAATGCATCAATGCATATCTGAAATCCATAACTTCCAAAGGGAATAGTAAAAAATAGATCAATCGACAATATTGTTTTCAATTTTGGAAATAATTATGTACATCCATTTTTCGATCCAAACATAACCCTTTTATGCATGATCATTGTTAGAGGGTTATCCAATTGAGGAAAATTCTAAATGAAACACAGATAGTAACCTACTAAGGAAATAAAACTATATACATCAGTTATGTTTGTTGATATATACCATATGTGGATTGCCTTTTTATTTGAGTGACCAATTGAGATTCCATACTTAGTGACAATATGTTCATGAAAATTAACTGATTAAATACAAAATATAAACATTTTAATCCTCCCATATAATTCATTTTTTCAATTAGATTTCAAAAAAATCTGCAAGTGATTCTCATGGTCTTTGTAATTTTTGAAGTATACTAGGATACCATCGTTAAATACCTCAAAAAGTGAACAAGATATTCATTGAAAACCATATTCATTAGAGCCATGAAAACATTGTGTGCATTATTCAATCTATAGGGAATTACTGTAAACTCTTATTTCGATACATGGTTCCAAATGCTATTTTTGGAATATATTGTTTCGCACACATAACTGATGATATCCAAATAAATGTTGAATATTAAAAAAAAAATTCCCTACAGGAAGTTGATAAAATAAATCATCAATGTGTGTAAGAGGATAATTGTTCATTATAGTAATAGAATTGATTTCCCTATAACCAATTCATAGCTTACTCGATCTGTCGTTCATCTTGACAAAGAGGACATGGGATCCCCACGGAGAAACACTAGGTTGAATAAATCCTTTGTTACTAACTTTCTATAGTTTTTCCTTATCTCTACTAATTTTATTGTGTACATTATAAAGGAATTAATCAATATAGGCCTTGCACATAGAATTAAATCAATAGAGAACTCATCTTCTCTCTCTAGAAGATATTCAGGTAAATCCTTTGGAAATACATAATTTTATTTTTGCACAATAGGTACATCTTCAATTTGAAGATTTCATTCTTCACCCATAGATATTGCATTATATTCCACCCCAAGAAATGAATTTTGTATAGCTAATGGGGGTGTATCTAAGTAAGAATCAGATTGGGAGGTTTTTTCTATAAAGATAAGGGATTCTATACCATTTTAAAAAATTGTAACTTCTCTATAATATCAATAGACCATCACGTCATAACATGAAATCCAAATCATACCATGGATTGTATAAATGTTTATCACACTTATGATGATAATTTTAGATACTAAATCATGTTTATGTGTTATGACGGGGACTGATTGACAGATCATTATTGCAATGTTACATCGCCAAGGAGTTTTTTCTAACAACTCCTTTATAAAGTCAAGTTATACATGTCTAATTTTATTCAAAAAATGGGATAATATAAATAAATGTGATGATACAAAATAAAATAAGGCATTGTCTATGTTTGAGGAAACAATTAATGTACCTCCCACCACGTCGTTATGAACATTATATTCCATAATTGTTATCACATTACCTTTACCTTCCTCTTGTAGCCTTTTCTGATCCATATTTACTTGGTGATGACGACACTCTTTTTCATATTTTACTATCTTTATAAAGATCTATCATAGTACATCATTGAATTGTTTCTTCCCATTTCATTCATTAGATCTATGGAAATTTACTCTACACTTATAGTAAACTCACATTCATTTCAATAATTTCCTAGCGTGATTCTTTCCACAGTTCTTGCATAATGGGAATTGTTTCATTCCCTTCTTCTTATTTGGTACATCACCATTTCCATGGTTATCAGATTACTACCTCTTGTCTTTTTTTCCATTGAAAACATTTGATCTAGTAAATTTATTATCTATTTTTATGTCACTATATAAGATTTCATCATATGATGAAAATGATTGAGAAACCAATTACCTTCAAAGACATGTCTTAACACCTTCAAATAAATGACCCATATTGTCTTTTAAATCATGTATGTAATCTACAACATAAATGGATAATCGTTTGAAGGTATCCTCATACTATGTGATACTCTCTTCTTCACTTTTCTATAGGATATGGAATTTCGTATTCATTTTAGTTCATTGTTCACAAGGAAAATATTTTCTAATAATATTTCTTTAAATGTTAACCATAATATATCTTAAAATTATAATTCCTCCATTGTATTATGGATCATGTACCATCATTGATCATCATCACCATTGTGGAAATATACATCATGTACTACCTTTTCATTTTCATTGCATCTTAATGCCAAAAATATCTTTTCAAGTGACTTGATCCAATGCTTAGCTACCAGTAGATTATTAGTCCCACTAAAATATGGGGTATTTTATGAATGAAAAAAATACAATATCATTGTAGCATGGTTATTCTTCACATCCTGATCTTGGTGTGCAAATATAGTCACAATATTAACCATGTAACGCCCCGACCCCAGTTACCCAGAGTCGGTGCATTATTACATAACATTGGCATGATCATAAGAAAGATCAAATCTCGAAAGACCGATTGGTTTAGTAGCCTTGGAAAATGCCAGATATATTCATAAGTTTTACATTACATTATAAAATGAAAAACTACTACAACAACATAATGTCTCAATAGACCACACTATTATCCCCTCATAAAATCCCTGCAGGCCATTCATAACTTACTTCTTCACATCCTGGGAAAAATAAAACATAGAAAAGGGGTGAGCTCAAATGCCCAGTAAGGATAACAATATAGCGGAAAGAATAAACATTTAAGGCAATGTATAACTAAAACAAAAGCCTTTTAAATATGAACTTTCAACATGGTATGGCATAAATAAAATGAAATAATTCCATTTACTTATTCACATGGATATTCTACTAATCGAATAATCACATGCAAAAATCAATAACCACTTTCATAATGTTGGAATGCATAATGCCAGACTATCATAACCACATAGCCAAGGCCTCGTGCCAAGACTACAAATAAGATTTTGTCAAGGCCTTGTTCCAAGACACTAGTTTGTCTCATGAGACCTACCGATGCATCGAGGAGCTATAGCGGGCCCCACCCGTCACTTATTAAGTTCAATGCATTCCCATATGAAAAGGTTTAAACACAACATAAACATTCGTATTAAAACTAGCATACGAAATGTCAATAATTTCACCATAAACTATGAATGGTATAAAAATAGCACATCCACAGTCAAACATATCACAAAACCTTCAATACAATATAGAAGTTTTGTATCATAATAAATCAACTTCAAATAATCTTAAAATCCATCAAAGGATGTTGACATAGATGAAATCAAAATTATTTTAAAGAATTATCTCCTTTTATTTTGAAATCATTTAAGATCCATATAAAATAAAACATTTTCTTTGAAAATATTCTTATAAGCTTGTATGGAAAGCTTCGACGATTTTATAACGGCGGAAAATAACCGCGCCCTCCGTATAAGTTAAAAACAACATTCTTACCTCAATTCTGTCGAAAAGGTTAAAAAGGACCTTGTTTTGAAAACGACGGAAAGATTCCTTTATAAACCTCTTATAAAAAGTCAAACAAGGGTATAAATGACTTAAACCCATATTCTTATAAATAGTAAAAATGTTTTGAAATACATTTTTAAGAAACATGGATGTGGATGATAAAGAGATCCCAGTAGATTATTACGTATAAACAACCTCGGATAATGAAGAGATTGTGAAATATCCCTTACCTTGTACTTTTCCTTGGTTGGGGTAGGTTAACCTCCTGTATAATAGTGAAATAATTGTTACTAAATTATACAAGAATCATATACATTAATATGATATCATATATGATCTTTTAATATTGATTTGATAATAATATCTTAGTATTATCGCTGTTTCGGGTGTGAACTTACTTGTTTGCTTTTGTATGTTTTGTTACGTAAGACATGTTTGTAAAGGATAAGTTGTATATTATTCAAATCCAGAATGGTATCAAGTCCTTAAAAATCATTTTTAAATCATCAAATGATAATTATACTTGAATGGATACGATGGAAAATGAATCTCATCGCGTTCGTGGAGACGGTAGTCCGTACGTACGCACGAACGCTACTTCCATTTAATTTTTATTTTAAAAGAATCGAATACAAATGATACATAGGTATATTACTATTCCAGTATAATATAATATTTTATATATGTTACTTAAGTTCATTAACACCATCCTTTATACGTTCCATGTGTGGTATGAACGAGTCATATCATTTTAAGGGGGCGGTAGTCCGCACTTCCTCAAATGAAATTATCGTATGTATATACAACATCAAACGAATAATGGTATGAAATAAAATGGAATTACAGAAGCTTATATATAAAATATATATCATTAACATCATATTTAATTACAGTGCCATCATAATGGCCACCATGAGAGGCGGTAAGATGTATTTGAACAATCATCGTTTCGTGAGGCGTTAGTTTTCCATCCACAGAAACATTATGTTCATCATCCATTAGATGGAGTTGTGTGTATGTGTAGTTTGAATCCTTCTTATAACAACATCCTATTATATTGAGGATACTGGTGTTGTTACAAAAGAAAGGAAATAAAAAGAGTTTGGGGGTTGAAGAAGCAAAATAAATGAAAATAATTTAAGAGAAATCGTTACCTTTAATTTAGGTAACTCACTTTGGTTGGAACCAAAGGACTTGTTGAAATGCTTTCTGCCTAAGGGGAAGCTTCAAGGAGGAGGAGAGGGATGTGGGGAGCTTAGTTGGGCAGAGTTTGGACGAGCCAAGTGGCTTGAGAGGTGTGAGGAATGAGTAGAAGTGGTCTCCTTTTATAAGGGGGAGGAGGGGCTCTTTAGGAAAGAGTGAAAGTATTACTTTATAATATAATTATATTCGGTTTATAATGGTCCAAAAATCATTGAGGTCGAAGATAAGATGACTCATATTCTAAATAACATCAACCAATAAGAATTGGACAGGTTTTAGATAGTATTTTAATCATTATAATCTTATTTATTTAAATGATTTATTAATGAAGTAAACATTGCATCATTATTGTGTCATTAATAATTTAAATTATATGATGTCTAAAAATTATAAATAAAATATCATTATGTAGGAAATCTTTTTAGCTTTCTAATGAATATTTATAATCGAAAATTCAACATGTATAACCCTATGTAAAAATTGTTCTTCTAAAAGATGTAAGCTTATGCCATTTTTATTTTTATTTTAACTTTATTAATATAATGTGTCCCTACCACATACAAGTGGATCCAAGGGGTCCCCAAATTGACCCAAGGATGCCCATGGTCGGGTATGTGTCCACCAATAAGGTTAGGACACGTTTTAGGGTAATTTTGTATTATTATAATATTATTTTTTAACCCTTATTTACCGGATTTACCCTTTAACCATGGTAAATAAAATATTTACC
Source organism: Viscum album (assembly GCA_963277665.1). Taxonomy (NCBI): domain Eukaryota; kingdom Viridiplantae; phylum Streptophyta; class Magnoliopsida; order Santalales; family Viscaceae; genus Viscum; species Viscum album. Next base: position 1,020,164,999 of record OY728119.1, on the reverse strand, counting down.
ACAGTAACTATTCAAAATGTCTAAAAATAAAAGTTACCTATTTACACAATTTGAACATCCTGATTCCAAATATGGAATCCATTTTCCTAAATTCAAAACACAGAAGTGGCAGAAATTAATTTAAAATTAATTCTCGTTGTCAAAACAAAAAGCGTGTTTTTAAGAGGTAATAACTATCAAAAGATTGACACTTGTTTATGTTCGGTTTAATTGTAAAATTATGTCCAATGACCAAAATTATATTAAATGGTAAAAATATATTCTAAATATACTTTAAAACCACTCAAATTCACAATTTATCACTATTAATTATTTTGATTAAAAAAGTTGTTTTTAATTAAAATTTAGTAATTTTCACTATTCATCAAAATATAAAAGTTATCCGAAAAGTACCAAAATTTCACCCTAGGCTAATTTTGATATTCCGAATCTAAAAATGAAGTCCATTTTGAAATATAAAATATATATGATTTCAAAAAGTAGGTATTACTATTCACAACGGCTAGTTTAATTAGTTGTGGTGTGTGTTAGAACTCGAGGTTGCGTACAACACACGCTATCGCATTATTCGAAGGGAAACGTACCGTAGAAGCTTGGGGTGTTACAAACCAATCCAACAATGAATGTGTTTCCTTGATCTATGGGGAAATCCCTTCATTGTCGGTGGGTATTTATTCCCTTATTCCATTAAAACAAAACACTAAACAATAAAATACAAAACAAATTGGGTCATAATTTATAATTTCAGACTAGAAGACACCTAAAATAATATGAAAATGATGCCTAACTACAATCATAATCATAATAATAGTTTCAATTTACTTAAAACTACATAATAATGGTTTATAATGAAAATGAAGATTATCTTAAACATATACCTTGGGAGTGTCAAACCTGGTGCATAGAAATTCCAATTGTTATGTACTTAGATACCCTAGGTCAATCCTGAATCTCCTTATTAGAGGTATTACTCCAATATATATATGTTCCAGAACCACGTCCACCTATAGCTTCTAGACCGGGATGTATTTTATAGGAAGACCAACATAGTCTCAACCCTACCAAAATTCTTTGATGTTACTCTATACTTATCCTCATAGTATACAGTAGGGATATTTCATGTAGAATATGTTTCCTAAATTTAGTATCCATGTCGATGCTAAACTTCCTCTAATAACAATTGTAACACCTCGACCCCAGAAACCAAGAGATGGTGCATTATATTATTTTTTTGGAAGAATTACAGGAAATAAAATCATTATGTACCAATTAGTTTAGAGGTTTTTGAAGTCTAGATTATATACATGATACCCAATGTTCAGTACGAAGTATATAAAATACAATATGATACATAATAAACTGAAATAAAATGCTTCCTAAAAATTATATTTAATGATATCTTCTTCATAACATGGGGAATGAAAACCTAATAAGGGTGAGATGAAATGCTTAGTATGGGTTACGTATAGAGGAATAATTATTCAATAATAATCAAATCATAATTAATTATACTTGACTAATATGGCATGACGAATAAATGACAACACTTACCTTCAATTAGGCGGGAATAAAAATGAATCCATTTATTTTTTCATTGTGAAATACTCATGGATAGAATTAAATGAATAATGAATAAAGATAATGATTATTATTTGAATGTCATGTATTTGATACATGAACTATCATACCATTGAGATAGTTTATGTCTGTGGGTAAAACCGATATTATTTTTAGAAACAAACTTGAAGGGGTTTCTACGAACTGATGTGTCTCATGAGACATTTCGACGCATCGAGGGGATATTATTGTCCCCTCTCATCACAAACTGTCCAAATATTTATTTATAAAAATATTTAATATAATGATAATATGCCTTTTCTTAATTAGTATTGAACAGAGGAGATAAATTCATTAATATTTTCTAATTTAAAATATCATTCCTAATAGAAACTCTATGTGAAATGGTGTACGACATAAGGGAATAACCATATCCATTAAACAAGAAAATTGAAATTTACCAGAATCATAAATTTAAATAAAAAATTTTCTGAAATGGGCATTGGATATACCACTTAAGAATTTTTAGCTTTACAATACTGAGTTAGTATTAATGAAATTGAAATTGAAATAATGTCTCGTACTACGATGTAATCAATCCACTCGTATGACCAACAAATATCTATCACCAAATAAATAACATAATACAATGAATATAAAGAAAATAATTATATTACATATAAAATGGATGTAAAAATACACAAAATTCAATTCATATATAGCGAAAAATGGAAATCTCACAGAATTTAAAATGAGATGAGAAAACCCTTACCTTATGCCTGAATGTGTTTTTCGATTGATCATAATGACATGAATAATAAAATTTTGTAGCATTAATTAATAATTAAATAACCTAATATAAATTTAATTGATTATTATAACTTTATTGGCTTCATTCAGTTTATTTTTTTTGGGGTTGGGAGGATTAATTTTATTTTTTAGAAGTATTTTTAACTTTTTTTTCATTATCAGTTTACTTGAATTCGTGAATAGATGTTCATTTGAAATGTGGTAAAATATCGTGAATTATTAATATATATTATTTTTGAAATAATATAAATATAATTATCTTATACTTATTTTGGTTATATACCATGTGGATGAATCATTAGCTAAAATTTAATGATAAATGCTTGGATTAACTCTGTGGTTTTGGGCACAATTAACTTGTTTTGTATAATTATTTTATATTATGAGTGATTAAGGTTTATAGAATACTTTATAAGTTAAAATACATATATTATGATCTCGTTAGACAATTAAAAAGGTTTTATTACCTGTATTGAAGATTGTAATAGAAATTGAAAGCTTATCTTCTTTGAATATGATAAATTTTCAAATCTCGGACAATGTTTTCAATTATAGTATAAGTGGAGGGGAAAAGGGAGATGATGATGAAATATTCAATTTAGAATAATAAAATTAAATTTAATATATTTTATGTGAGTTATCATATATTTTGTAATATTTTATGTGAGGAGAGAGAGAGAAAATAGTGGAACTTGTAATAGAAGATGAAATAAAAATGAAGAGAGGTTCAACTCTTCAGTACTCCTCCATGAGAATCTCCGTAAGGAATTAGTTTTGGCCTTTTTTCTGAGACCATAAGTTCTTGGATGTGGTGGGAGGTATTGGGATATTTATTTTTTAGAACATAGGCAAGGTTCAAATCACGAGTGTTGTGAGAGGAAGAGGGGGTTATGGGTGGTTTATATGGTGGAGGGGAGGTGGATTTTCTTAATATTATAATCATCAATTTATTATTTTTCCCTAAGATAATAAATATTACTAATTCCATCACCAAAAATAGTAATAAGAGAATCTGGGTTAAAACTAATGGTTTCCTATATCCTCCAGGATGTAGGTAATAGTGTATTTGTCAAATTATGTATGTATACTGTAATTATAGTATTTTACTATTCAGGAAAAATTCATGTATTTCATAAAAACAACAAAACATCACCCTATAAATTATTCTACATGTAAAAACAATAAATGGAATTCTTTGTTAATAATAATTATCAATATATGTGGAATTTAATTTACAATTAAAATCCAAATTTAATTGAAAAATAACAACACTTAAAATATCATCCTTATTTTGAAGGTGCCTAATTTTTTTTTATAATTTCATACATAATGATACAATTAATAAGGGTCATATTAATACTCATAAGGTTAAGTTATTTTTCATAAAAGTAGGTTACGATTCATAAGGGTATGTCACAATTTACTGAAAATTATGTTGATTCTACCAGACTCCAAATATCACATTAATCGCAACCGTGAATATCTGTTTTTCAAAATTCAAAACACAAAAGTAGAAAAATTATGTTTAATGGATAGGTTATGAATATCTCTTATAAATAATCAATATTTGTTTCATAGAGACATAATGATTAATGAAATATAAAATATATCATGAATTTAAATCATTTAATAGAAACATACCCAAAAATGTTTGGGGTGTTATAATTAATATATTAAAAGAAGTAATCATTGTTATGTAATATTAATTTTAATCAAAAAAATATTATTATGTCTGACATACACATTCTTCCCTCTCTTTTTTGTTTTTACCCTATTAGTAACCCATATTTATTTATATATACCTCATTCCATTACACATGATGTGAGATGAAGGTGGATTTTTATTTTGAATAATCAATCTTTATATAATAGAAGAACTTAGTTATGATTTAGATTCATTTAACATAATGTTATTACTATAGATTTAAAATATATACCATATTTTTCTATTGGATCTTAAACTATCCATTCTTCTTTGATGGGGTATGTTGGTTTCTTTACATGTTTATTATTTTCATAACTCATTATTTATTTCATAAATTAAAAATTACTATTCAAATAGATTAATACACATATTTTAAAGAAATGTATTACCACTCACAAAATCTGTGAAAAGGTTTATCCTAAATATTACCAATAAACAGATCCCATACTTGTTGGTTTATCTAGTTTTTATACATCTAACTTGAGTGTATGATTATTTTCCATCCGCTACATTGAAAAGATAGTTCATTTTAATTTCTTGAATTCTTATATGATCATTTCTAGTGAGCATTAATTCTGATTTCATTCATGATTAATCATATATAAATGATCTCCATAAGAGATAATGAAGATTAAATCACTGTTTCCTTGTATTTTTTAGTAAACTAAGGATAATATATCATATTGTTACCCTAATCTTATCCCAAATTAATTTCTTTATCATGTTCACAACATTTCTCCATTACTCTAAATTAATAAGTTTGTGAATTTGAGTGGTGAGCTAAATGTAACTACTAAAAATGGACTTTTCAGTTTAATAGGCTTACTATTGATATTCCATATATCCTTAAATTATAATTATGTACTTATCACAAAAATAATTTTTCCTAACACAGTTATTGTATAATATGTCTTTTTTATAGTACATTGGTTCTTCACTATCTATTTTTCATTAGCATCAACATTTTTATTATGTTGTTCCAATATATTTGTATCATCATCATGTGTATAATGTTTTTTTATTATAAATTTTGAGAATCAAAATGTTGATATGCCTATTTTTCCTCAAGAATGGGATCATGGTTGAACATTTAATTTAGATTACAAAATAGGTAAAGTGAATAGATAATATTACAAGGTAACACATTGTATATTATAAAAACATATATCTTGACTATTGAAATAATGTTTTAGGGTATTTTAAACCTCCATAAAGTATTAATATATCTTCATTGTGGCCTCCTATGACAAATGAAACCCCATCATCATTAGGACTGCTATGAAATTATTTCAATGTCCCAATGAAATGTTCATACTTAGTTGAATTGATATCAGAATCTTTATTTGTTTTGGATGATACCATTAAAATTGAACTCTTTTAATTTCCTATATCTAGAACATACTATACTTGTACAACCAATGTTTCCATTATAAATGGTTCTTCATTGTACCCTTCCTTACTAAAATCCACTTTTGATGTATCCCAATTCATCTTTTTTTTAAATTTCACTCATATTATCAACCCACATGCATTAATAAATATACACTTGAAATGATGAATAATATAATATGGTAATTTTTTTTTAGATTCAAAACAATGAAATATTTTTTAAAAATTATTATTTCATTCCTAGTTTCTAGAAACATGCATAAGGTTAGCCATAAAGGTAATTGACACTTTTTCATGGAATTGTGTTTATCATTTTAATTTAAATAGAAAATATAAAAATTAATTACACAACCATTATGTGATAATAAATTCACACATGGTCCTCTGGCTTTCCCTCAATGTCATTAAAAAATTCAAAAAAAGATTTTCTATTGACTGCATAAGAATATGGTCTTGAAACCATCCAATAATCTATATATTCTGTGTATTTAATTCCCATTTTTAATCCCGTTATGGATTAAGATGCCTAATAATTATATTGGGGTTTATGGAATATTGAGAAACCTATAGACACTTATAAAAAATGTAAATTTGAGAATTACCCATCTCATTAAATGTAACGATGATAATATCTATTGGAGAAATTCAATCACCCATAATTCTTTATGTGTAATGAGATTTCAGTGGACCATTTCCTTCCACATCAGATAGGTATTTGTTATAGAATTCAATGGAATTATAAAAATCATAACACTCCACAATAAAACTTTATAGCTAACTTAAATTTTTGACATACCCTTTCAAAATCTACACATTCCATTCAATGTAGTACACCTATCTATTATGTATAGGAACACATAGTATAATTTCCCTTGCAAAATTTATCCTCATGTGAAACATCATATCATATTATTTTTCTTATAATAATATCTCTAATTCAGATAATATGAAAACAATTTCCTTTTTCACCTTGGTATAATTTTTATGGTCTATAATATTACTGAATATATCATTGAAAGGGAAACAAAGCTTGGTTAATGTATGCCAAACATTCTTGGTTAAAATTCAACCTAATGCTTTAAGAATTATATCTCATATCAAAACATTAATGTCATGTCATTTTAAACCCTTTAATAGTAAATCAATCATTTAAATGATATTATTTATATTTAATGAGTTTCCATATGAATCCTTTACATCATTGATGATGTTTCAAAACTGATATATCACTTATCTAAAAATAGTGTATTTTGGTGGAGGAGGAAAAATATATTTTTCACTTCCACAATAAGAGATTCATTTAAAAACCCCATTTCAATCATGTCCAATGTTGCAATAATTTTATCAATTTTTTGTAGTGGTATTTAGTTATTTTCCAATGATCATACCAAATTAATTTTATTATAAATGAATATCATAAAAAATAATGAGGTAGAACCATTTCTAGAATGGTAATTCTAAAAAACCTGATCCCTTTTTCTATCTAATTTTTATAAGATTTTGGAAAAAGGACTACCGAAGTATGTGTCCATATCATTTACTTTATGTAAAAAATTTACATGTTAGTGGATAGAATATTGTACCTTGTTTAAATATCCCATTGAATGATGTCATCTATAATTTTTTACTTATTTTAATTCGTATGAAATATATGATTCTAGTCGATAAAATTTTCAACCTATTTTATGTTTATCTTATTCAAAAATGGTACACCCTTGATTTACTTCAATGTTATATCATGAAGAAATAATATAATTACGTATAAAATTTATTATAATATACAATAGGGCTCTTAATGTGAAATCTTCATTTCATAAGAATCACATAATGTAACACTTAAATCCAATAATAATTTAAAATCATGAATCAACAGATCTAAATAAACATCCATATAATTAACTTGTAGATTTCATCAATATATATGAAATTATGACATAATATACGTTAATTTCAAACATAACCATGGTGGAATGATATTATTTTCCAACATAAACAACCATGTCTTGTTAGTGCTTATTTGAAAGACAAATAGATTCAATACATTTATAGATATCACAATACAAAAGTTTCTATAGTCATATCCAGAGTCAAGATACACGAGATAAATTATTATCCTCTAAGGATAATGTATCTGGTGACATATTCTCCAATATTAATTTCTTTTTTTGTTCCACATCAATTTTATTTTGTCTTCCCAACATCCATATATGCTCTTAAACATTGGGATGATAAAAAATGGAAATACTATTTTTATACAAAATGATACATATTTCATATATCATGAATAACTAGAAATTAGGGAATTCGTAGTGATTTTTGTTCTTTTTAAATAGTACACAATCATTTGGATGGGAATTTATCCTTTTAGAGATCATACCCATATAATAGAGCATTCATTTATAATCATATGTTCATAAAGTAAGCTCATTATATTCTAGGAAAATATGATTAGAAATAGAATTATTTTCATTAAAATAGTTTCCCCACTATAATTTTCCCTCTATTAAATTTTGTAGCTTCACTATGGATATAAATGTTTAATATTTAGTAAAAACAACATACAATAGTATCATTGAACAAAAAATTAAATTTTCAATCAATTTTGGATAATCAAGAAGTTCATATTCAATTTTCAATTTCATTTCTCTATATGATATTGATCATTAGCACATTAAATCATACTCTCAATATGGTCTTTTCCATTGTTCCTGCTTTCAATCATATTATATGATCCGTAAAATGAACTGTTATCCCAATCGATAACTATATTAAAATTTTCACAAATAATATTCGGACATTTATAGCATTAATATATTATTTGATAGATCACATATTCATGTAACTCATTTTGAATAATAATTCTAGAATAAACCCACAAAAACATGGAAAAAGTAATGGTGAAGAGTTGTAGGCATTATTTTACGAAAACATGATAATCTGATTCTCTCAATCCTTGTTCTATTTTTTAATATGATATAAACCCACCTTATTTTGAATAATATCCATAATATTTGATTTATTAATAGTATTATTAAAAAATATAAATAAATAAATAAAATTTGTGATCACAGAACCCCTAAAAGTACATTATATGAGTTTCATTTATGCTACATGAAGACATTTTATAAGACAATATGACACAAATGATGCGAATTTATATAGTTTTATAGTGATGGAAACAATTGACAGTGAAAAAATTTCATATATATAATGTTACAATGAATATAATTAAATTTTAATATATTTTAAAACATGGAAATTTAATGCTTGATTAGTTAGATGATATCGTACATGATCAAATAGAATTTAAATATCAAGAAATTATTTGGATAAATTTATTTAATAAAGTGTGTATAGATTGTGTTTATTCCTTTCATCACTTGCTATGAGTTGTTCCAGGTGGTGTATTAGTGTCAGGATCATAAGATGTCTAATTTCATCTTTTTTTAGATGATTAATGCATTGATAGGCCCCAATCAAGGGGTTATATGAACCCAATGATTGAATTTTTTTAAATTTATATCTAGTGAATAATAATTCTCAAATAGGTATTACCAAGTTTATTCCCATTTATAATAGTTCACATGTTATCATATTGGACTTTCAAGAACACATTCAAAACAATTCAATTAACTAAACACCACATGCCAATTTAAAACCATATATTTCCTTTAGAAAAGTAATTTTTTTCTAAAATAACCCAAGAGACATTATATACATTCACTATAATAAAAATAATGATTAAAATAATAAAATAACATTTAATAAAACATGGCATGAAAGTATAATAATTACATTGAGGTATATGAATTTAAAAAGACTACTAACATTTGAAATTACGGTTTGGAAATTCAAATTTTTAAGAACGTCATTTTAAAAAGATATTCATGAAATTAAACTAGAATTCTTGAACTAACCTATTTCTACACACATGTATCCATTTATAAATATAGATATCACTCATAATTTGGATCTTATTCACACATCAATGTGTAAATATATTCAATAATGAATAATATATTTATATATATATATATTCGTAATTTAATTCCTCCATTAACAAGAGATTAAAATATCCATTTTGTCCCTTTAATGGTTAATTATTGTATAAATAAAAAATCTATTTCATAAACAAAAATATCATTTTATCCTGAAAGGAAAATATTTAATTTTCATCAAGTACAATTAATTTTTACAGATGTAAGAAAAATATCCCGAAGATAAGCATGTGTTAAAACATTATTATCATATCATTTTCATTCACCATCATACAAGCTATGTAGAAATGGGTTTTATCGTTCACAACATGCAGATTCATTAAATCAAGGAGGTAAATAATTTTTATTGAGTGAAATTGACATGAAGGATACTAAGATGGTGAACAAATAATTAGTTGAGGAAGGGGATATTGGTTGTATAATCAGTGATGTAAATCAATGAAATATAAGATCACTCACATGAACCATTCAAAACATTTGGTAAAATATAAAACAAATAAGGATGTTTGAGGGGTAGAAAAAGACAATATTGGATCACATGCTTAAGATTTTTATGGTTTCTATTCGTCCAAGATGACTAGGTGTGGGAGACCAAAGATATTCAATTCATTGAGACCTTGAATGACATGGTTGAGTAGAAATATATTAAGATGCTATTTAAAATATTGAGAAGAGAATTATAAGCGTCGTTAAAAAAATGATAATAAAGTGTTATTTAATCAGTGCTAAAATAATAATCCCTAATTAAACCAATCATTTTTAATGCTTTTTTCTGATTGTAAAGATCTAATTTTAATAATATAATTATTATAATTAAGGAATTTACATGTAAAATTATAAATAAATATAAATGTATATAATATTAATAAATATTTATATAATTTTAAATATATTTACATTATTTTAAATAATTATTTATAAATATAATTATAAATATATATAAATACATATAAATATATATAATTATATATAATTATAAACAAATAATTATTTATATAATTAAAATAAAATAAAATTGTGAAAATATTTATTTATAAATATACGTACATTCATATAATTATTATTATAAATAAAATTAAATTTACTTAAAAATATTTAAATATAATTATTAAAAAATTTATGTAATTATATATATTTATATTATGCCTTCACGACATAAGTCAACTGGTTACCAATGATATAATAAAAAATCTTATATTCAGGAGTCTAGTGTTAGACCCCTATTAACCTTCAAATTTTGGCATGAAATGTTTTTCATCCTTCAAGATTGGAGAGATTCCAAAAGGCAGGATGCAATCATAAACTGCCAACCGTGGTGATGGGTGTGTCCACTGGTGGGGAAAGGAAACACTGACTAGCTTCAATGAGTGATGGATAGCTGGTGGATGTGTTGTGATTCTAGCCTAAGAGTGAAAAATGTTGCCATTACAATGGGATATGGATAATGATATTAGTTTGGATGGTGGTGGGATTGTTCCTCTATGTGAGGTAGTTTACTAGCAGTGAGGTGTGACGCTAGGTTTCTATGTCAGGGAGAAGGGAGATGACTGTGAAAATGAAATGAATGGGCATTAATAATAATGGATGGATATGTTGTGTTTATTTGGATGTATTATATTGGTGAAACCCCGAACGACGTTAGGGTGGTGGCCTGGAGGATTTCATTGTCACTGACACTTAATCAGGAGAGAGGATGGGGCTTTCTGTCACTGGTTTTCATGGGAGGTTCCATCTATTGTCACCACAAAAGTGATGGTTTAGATGCAACAAATTTTCGTCATTATGAGTAGAAATTATAAGAATTATCAGGAATAATTGTTAATTGACATTAGTTATGTTCTAAGTTGGGTCATTGGGATGTTAATGGGTAGGTTATCCCTTGTGGAGGCTATGACTTATCCCTCGGGTTTGAAGCATGTGTATGTATTTTTTCTTAATTGTATCCCTCATTACATTATACATATACATTTATTAATTTATTAACATATAAATGAAAATAATTATAAATATAATAAATATATATACTATTTATTTATTATATTTTTATAATTATATACATATATAATTATTTAGAATTTTAGTTTTTTATTAATATATTTATAAATATTTGTTTATAACTGTATGTATGTATATATATATATAATTATATATGCAAAATTATTTATATTTATGTAATTATATATATATATATATATTAATATAAAAATAACAAAAAAATTAAACAAATATAATTGTTATATTTTTATAATAATTTAATTATATATATTTATATATAATTATAATTATAATTAAATAGTTTATAAATATTATTTTATAATTGAAAATATATTTATATATTTATATATATTTCTATCATTAAATATATTTATATAATTATATAAATTTGTTTAATTACCAATATCTATATAAATATGTAAATTTATAGAATGGTTTTGGGAATGTGGTACGTAACCAGACATGGGATGATAGAGTGCACATGTAGGTGAACTTGGAGTGGAGGGGTCTTGGTTGTGATCGTAGAAATAAATTTGGGATGCAATTTCCAATTTTTAATGGACCTGTTAGGGCTAATACGGATATTTATATTTTGATTATTGGAGTGATTTCAACATAGTAGGAAATAAATCAAAATTTTGAAGGTCAAATTGATTAAAATGCTGAATTTGGTTATAGATGAAATGTGGTCCCTACTGGTGTGACATTAGATGGTTTCCAAGGCCTTTATGCTTCCATGACAAGGGTTGAGGTTGTTTTAGAAGAGATTGTGGATGAAGTGTAATAATGAGATAAGAAGTCTGCACTAGATATAGTTGATCAATAGTTTTATCAGGATCATTTGATTGATTCAAGATACAATAAGGGAAAATAAATAAATAATGATGAGTTCTCCATGTAGTCTGGAAGTTTTCTTATTAAATATAAAAAATGTTGATAATTTCTCAGATAAGGACATTCAAAATGTCCCTAAATCAACTATGTTGATACATTATTCATGTAATATTGTGTTTTCAAGACCAGAAGAAGTGGGTGATAATGTTTCTCATGACACATTGGAACATCCTAAGGTATGCACCAATCCTACTATTTCTAATGTGAATGTTGTTACTTTTACTACTAGATTTTCCAAATCAATATCTGAGAAGCTTGTTGGTGTTCCTCCTCTAAATTAAATCTAGAACCCCAAAGGGGGTGTCCTTTCATATGGTGAACTAGAGAAAGAGGCTATCCATCTGGATATGGGAACTCCAATACTAATGAAGGTGATGAATAGGAATGAACCATTGACAAAAGATATGAAAATTATATTGGTATAAGAGGGTTGGAAATTCCCCACCCCTCAGAAATCCATAGCTTGTAAAACTACATCCAAATTAGTGCATATATCTCATATCAAATTGTAGGCAGAACATCTACCTTGAAATGTGAATGATCGTAAAATTGATGAATGTAAATTCTCATCCAATTTCAATGATCTCATTAAAAAATCCGATATCTATTTTTGAAAGTCTCTAAATAAAAAATGTGACCGTACATGGGACAAAAAGTCAACTATTATTCTTCTTTAGGAATAATAAAGTGAAATACATATTAAAGGTCTCATTAACAACGTGACATAAGGGTTTTCTCAAAAATATGTGTAGTTTTTCAAAACAGTTCTTGATGAGTTTTAATATTATGAGCTTTTTCTTTTCAATAAGATTCTATCAATTCACATTGATGCTGGTTTTTGATCAATATCTATGAAGGAATTTGAAGAGTTATATTGGAAATTCATTACCTTCTCTATTTTGAAGGAATCCTCTAATTCATCATCGGATGAGGAATGTGATCCTCTACCAATAGATAAGTCATAGAGAAGAGGTCGACATACAAAGGGAAAATGTATATACCAAATCAATATGTGAAATAAAAGGATTTCCCAAAATTGATCTCTTATTTTCAATATATAATTTTGTGCCTCCATTTTCCTTTCATTCTGTTGAATTATTTTATTCCAATACCAAATTTGGTTTCATAGGTTTTAACCCATTACCCATATATTTTAAGTATATTAATTATTTAAATATATTATTTATAAAACTATCTTAGAAAATTAATTCAATGAATTCTAACTACATAGATTTTAAACACACACTGAAAAACATATAAATAAAGTATTTTTGAAAAAATTTCTTATATAAATTTCAAACATTTTTAAAAAATAATAACATAATAAATAAAAATTAATAAAAAAATACATAAAATAAAAATTTATCAAAACTAATACATAGTAAAATTATAATATGAATAATAAATGAATAAATTCCAAAAATATTATATCAAAATAGAAAAAAATTACATAAAATGTGAAATAATTACATGTCATACATACAAATATACACATTTTATATTTATAAACATCCCTATTGTGTGTCCCTATTGTCGAACAACCCTTGTAGTCGATGTTTATAGCATCGGGCGGTACAAATTTCTACACGGGGTAGGACATGGATGTATAATTTCTTAACAAGAGAGAAATAAAGTGACTGAGTGAGGCTACTTGTGGTAGGATTATATAATATATGAACATTATTGGAGGATATAGTGATCATAAAATTATGAGAATATACTGCTCATGATTAAAGTAACACATATTGGAGTTGGGTATGCAAATAACAATGAATGGCAGTTGTGGTGAGGTTGTTAGTGGTAGCGTGTGGCGTTGAAAAAAATGGGGCATGAATTTATTGAAATGGTTGGAAAATTTGGTGAATTGGGGTTTTTTATTTATATATATATAGGTTTTAGTTATTTGGTAAATACGATGGGGAACCGCCACGTCATGTGGTGGTTTTAGAGAAAAACAAAAAATTTACACTTCAAGTGGAACTTTCAGCTTACTTCTTTTTGAAGATTTACTAATAATTAAAAAAAATTATCCATTAATACCACATTAATTGGTTATGGTGGTGGAATAAAAAAATTTATTGAATCCACTTGAAATGGTGCCAAAATATTAGTCCCCCTGAAAAGTGGCCTAGCACTTTCATTTCATTAATAAAAACCAATTCTCCCATTTATTTCTCATGTGGTGTTACACTCTGTACTCAAATCTTTAGGATTCTTCTTTGTAGCCCCAATATCCCTCCACTACAAAACCCCAACCAAAACAAATTTAGATTCCAACATATGATATTGTGATTATTATATTTTTCAATTTGTTTATTTTGATAATTTATTTATTTAAGGTTTTATTAAATAGTTTATGTATTATATTTACCACCGAATAATTTTATAATTTCATTTAATGGTAAATTAAAAAATTAATTAATTACATAACTAAATTTAATTAGTGTATAATTATTTATAATTTTAAAATATTTAATTAATAAATGAATTTCAAATAGTAGTTAATTAGTTGTAACTAGTATTCACATAATTTTTCATTGTAAGTAATTTATTATTAATTAATTGAAATTAAGAATTAGATAATTTTAGTGAGAAAATAAGTTAATGTAATTAGAAATTAATTAATGGTAATCAGGAATTAATTAAAAAAATTACTTAAAAAATATTAGTTAGTAAATTATTAAATTAATTTCTTCTTAAATTTTTGTAAGTAGTAATTACATTATTTTTAATTAATTTTAATTACAAATAAATAACTTGTAATTAATAATAAATTTATGTAATTTTCATGTAATTAATTATAAATATTACTTATTTTATTTTAATTAGTAATTAGTTAATTTTGTAATTAAATGTAATTAGAACTTACATAAATATAATCAGTAATTAATTTATTATTACATAAGTGTAATTGGGGTTAGGTAATGGTAATTAATTAATTAATTAACTTAATTATAAATTATTTAACATTAATTAATAATTAATTAGTTCAGATAAGAAATTAATTAATAATGTATATAATTGTAATCAGTAATTAATTGTGTTTAAGTAGTAATTACATTATTTTAATTAGCAATTAGTTATTAATAATTAATATTAATTAAAAATTATATAATAGTAATTTTTAGTCTATTTATGTATTTAAAAATTGTGTAATCATCATTTAAATGTAGGGAACCACCCCTTTATTAAATGAAATAAAAACATAGAAAGGTAATGGATGGGATCCGACTTGATAAAATTTCGATTTTCAATGAAAAAAAATCAAAATGCATGATTTTTGCTGATTCCAACCATAATAAATCACTCATCCTTCTGTTTTGAATTATAATTAATTATATGGTGCCGACGACCATGACCTCTTTTATATTAGTCCCTCCACAAAGTCTTTGACTGCTGTAGGATCCCATCAATGTAAGTGTCTATCTATACTACCCCTATAATCTTGATGAGATTCAACATTCATAGAAGGGCCTCCAATAAATGAATCCCCATTTTATTTGACTACAATGACCAATACATCACTGTTCACATCATTGCATGAATGATCACATCAAATATCCATATGGATAGAGCTGATCTGCTTACATGAAGAAGTAACTGAAAAATGTACAATATGAATAGGGGGAACTATTATGGATAAATATGAAATAATAGACCATACATTAATGAATTCCTTACCAGGCTCAAAATAATTAATTATGGACTTCATAAAAGTACAAACTAGATTTCTTCTTTATTCACTATCTTTTATGAATATTTTATTTTTTTCTAAACTAATGGGCATATGATCCACCATATATCTATTGGAAACTATATAAGAACCACTACTATCCTACTGATCCAAATTGTACGTGTTCTAATTATTACTAGGGGAGTCAACCACATCCAATGAGATCATTCAATTATTAATATCCAATTATAATACCATATAAAGAGGATATATGTTTTCATGTTTATACAAAGACTTAATTGTTGAGTGGGATGAAACCACAATCAACTTTTCAATACCCTTCTTTTTGGAACTGACTAACACATGTTCCAAAAAAATATATCCACCAAAACTCTAGCTATATAAGGTATAGAAGTGGGAAAAGGACTGTCCATTCATTTAAAACTGAGATATGGGCTCTGTTTGTACAAAAAAATTTATTATCATCCTTCACATTCAAGTGGGGCCATGCGATTCTGGTCATATCAGCATGAGTTACCAAGACTAAGCATTCCACATTCCCCATAACCACAGGCTAGTAAAAAAGTGAATAAACAAATTTTTCATATGTTCCTGGTTGTGTACAGATTTTATACAAGTGTTCAATACATAATAAAACACCTTTAAAAAGAGATGAAATCCCCCTATCATTTTCATTGTACATGGTTTCTTAGTGGAATTCACATTCTAATCCTTCTATTTTCAATGATTTTCCTCTTGTAATTGAGCTGCACATATGGAATATGTCACAACTCTCTTCCAATTCAGAATATTATGTTCAATAAACATTCATTCCTAGAAAAAAATTAGAAATTTATCATATTCAATTTTGGCATGAACTCATCCAAATCAGTGGAGAGAAAAATTTGTCCGCCTATGTCGATCCCATATCAACCTCAACCAAAATATGAGTACAATTCCCAAAACTAGCTAGTTCTGTATCCTTATCGAGATTAATTAGAACTCTCATTAAAAGTGAAATAACCTAAATGATATTCTGGTTCCATAATAACAGGTTTATAAAAAAAATTGACCCATTTTTGGACATAGGTGTTATAAACCTCCATTGGATTGATGTTCACATCCCACTCCCGCATGTGTATAATGCTAAGATTGAGGGTGGTCAAGTTGAGTACCTACACCAACATCTTCGGGTCTTCTATGTGGAAGATCATATGAATAAAATCTTCTTCTCATTGAGACACATATTCATTCATTAAGGAACCACAACATAAAAATCCCCTGGACCTGGTTATCCATTTTCCATGGCTTGGAAACCATGGCTAAAATGAACCATGTAAAAATTGAGTGATAGCCCATTCGCAGGTATTCCAAAAACTACTAGAGAATCATATTTGAAAAGGTAAATGACTCACATTAAATACATAACTCATATTAAAGACTATTTTTCAAGAGAGAAGAATGTATTGTCTGTGGTAGTTATTAATTCCAAATTTTAGATAGGCCCATGAGGGGGCTATTTTAAAGAAACCAAAGGAATCTTATGTCTGAATGGATAATTCCAGGACATGAGAGGGAGGTGTTCACAAGAATTATTTGTGGCACACACAATTACCCTCGATGTGAAAACCCTTTAATGACAAATATGACTTCAAATGAAGAATTCTGTGATGACATGCCAAAAACACGCCAAGGCACTGCCACACAATCATCCAGGTGTGTGCACAAGATTTCCTTTGGCACACTACCCCTTGCACACCAAATAAGACGTCAAAGGGATCCATTCATAGCCACCTTTTCAGAAATTTACCAATGATAGGGTCAGAAGGAAGAGAGTCTTGTGTGCTTGTTTTCCAAAGGAACACATACACATTCACACCCAATACAACGTCAAACAGTAATTTTTGAAAAGCCACACTTTCCTTCCACCACTGGGGATTTCAGTTATAAAATGATGCATACCCCCTCCCCACAGGGAAGTTTACAGAAGATGAAATGATGTCGTGTTGCGTGAAAGGCGCCTCTTCCATGAACACACGAAAAACACTATGGCATCCACGTATCATATATTGTATGATAGGTCCCCTAAGGGTCCTCATTCTGGTGGGACCTATTGGGAAAGATTTTGTCAATTTCCTTTTACCATAACTCTTTTGCACACAATGATTCCCACCAGTGTGAATGTTCCCCTACATCGGGCCTATTTTGTGCACATCCATCCAGTTTGCACACAGCCATTCCATCTATCACACAATCTCTCATCTTGAACGCATCCATCCTTTTGTGCTCTATGTACCATCCTTACCTAGAGACACCATGTCCGAGCCCCTCTTATGAACAAGACACATGTGTCATGTACTTTTCTCCAATAAGACCTTCCAAAATTGTATAAAGTGATTTCAACTTCTCTTGAGTAGTGATTCACATTTCCTTTCTAATCCTTATGCTTCTTCGTATAGGCACACTAACGGATATTACTTCTTTTCATAGCCACACTAACGTAGGCACCTTATTAGGTCACTCCCCAACACCCCCTCACAAAGGCATTGTCAGTGAATTCCCTTCAATAAGGATTAAATAGTTCTAGTAATGTAAGTCCTATAGGTGTGGAGTGAACCTTACTTTTCTGGGCTATGGGATAATAAATTACAAAGAACCATCATCATAATCAGATGATGTTAAATTGGGTCCTCACCCCATGCAACACATTTCATATTCCCCTTCTCAGACATTCTCTATGCCTGCTCGTCTCCACAAGAGTGAGATCATCCAGACATGGACTGAGATCCTCAATGCTGGAGAAGCGGATGTCTGTGGGGATGGGAAAACATCATGGGGAAATCCCCTAGCCTTTTTTGCATGATGTATCATCCTAACTCTTTCTCTCTTCTTCTGTCACAATGACTAGAAGAATTACGGGAATAGGGAACATCGTTACCCTATCCTTCCCCCTCTGGGATTTGACTTTTTCGTACCTCCATCCTGGAGTATATCCCAATCTCTATCTCCCTAGGACGCTAACCATGAAAAGGCACATGATTCCTCTTTGAGGAGTAAACTAGGAATAAGCCCCTATTTCATCTTTGGGCCTCTAACCTTGTGTATTCCCAACTCCACTTCCCACAGACGCACCTTTCGCAACATGATCATCAGATCTTTTTTACATTTTCATTCTCACATAGAGCATGAACCACATGGGATTAGAGTAAGCATTGGCCATGGAATTTTTCCGGGACCTCCTAAGAACATAATACCCAAACCCACATCTGAACTACATGTACATTGTTCCTTGTCTCCAAGGAAAGGTATGTAGGAAGCTTCTATGTGGTTCAAGATCATCACCTACATGTCTCGACCCTTCATTTCTCTTCACCATTGTCCTGCATTACATTAAACATTATAGTCTCACCGAACTACATGTAACATGATCCACTTCTGCTACGTGAGGTATGAAGGAAGCCTTAAAGAGGATTATGCCCAAAACCCTTAGTTTTTACCACTCCACGTTAGTCCACCTTCATCAAACATGATGTTAAACTATAGTACCATTTTCATCCTACAAGACACTAAACTGTTCCCATTTGATCTATGTAGTCATTGATCTCCGTCTCCAAGAAGACTATGTAGGAATCCTTCCTGAGGTTCAACCAATCTAGTAGAATTCCGTTGTACCCCAACTAGTAGTATTCCATTGGATACCCAACCAATGGTAAGTTTTTGTCATCCCCACACGACGATATGCCATTGTAAGATGAACTATATGGGATTGATCTCTTTATTCTAGACATTTTATATAGGAACCTCTTTGATGTTCAACCACAATCACTAGTAAACATTGGTTTCCCCCTTGATGGGACTAATATCTTGGGTCCTCCCTCGAGTTTCAATCCAACCCTGGGTCGTTAATCACGCGTAATCCCCAGTACATCGTCGGGTTGTTTTCCAATGTGCACAGCCTAACTCTATACCCCCATCCTGAACTATGTGGAAAATGATTCCCTACTATGGGGATATTTAAGAAGCCTCCCTATGGTTCAATCACATAACCCATGTCTCTTCACGGCCTCTCTACCTCGAGCCTATGTGTTTCAGGTAGGTAATGCCTCATACTAGGATTTCAACTTCCTCTAGATCCTATCCATGTGTCCATTCTCAGGAGTAGCCACCTTAGACTAACTATCACCCTACTGAACTACGTAGAAATTGATTCCCTGCTGTGGGGATTCATAGGAAGTCTCTTTGGGGCTGAAGACCAACATCGCTATCATCATCATGTCGATTACATCTCATTCTCCATCCACTCTCAAACATCCATATTCATCCTGATTCATTCCAGGGCCTCCACATCCCAGGGAGATCATGTCGCTCACTTTCTCATTACCCATAGAAGTAATCATGTATCTAACCACATTTTATCCCCCAAATCATTGTTCGTTCCATATGTTGCACCCATCTGATCCACTCCCGTCGGTGTTCAGATCTATCCAATCTGTCTCCTCTAGACATTAAACTCGTGGGATACACATTGTTAAACATGGGAAGCTGGAGAAATCCTTAGAGAAATGCATAAGGAATATAATTCCCCACACTCGATGTGGGATTCCTAGGGATTCTTCACCGTTGAGAAGCCCTATCATAATGGGAAGAAACCTAGACATATCAGTGTTCCAACAACCAGACATGCCAAAAAATTTCTATCATGACTACTCCCTCGAATGAAGGATTCTACCCTAACTTGAACCCTTAGAATGTCTTGAGATAAGTAGTTTAATTTACTAGAATCATTGAAGACATGGCAATGGGATGAGTTTCCAAAACAACGTCTTAAGTCTATGAGGGAGACCTAGACAGGGTAATGAGTTCTGAGGACGAATCCTCAAAAGGAGAGATTGGCATCACATCACCCTGTTTTGTTCAAGGAAACGTATCCCTCAATGAGCGATGAATGCTGCCCACCTTTGGAATGTAGGAATGTGGTGAAAAAATTGTGTGTCCTCCTCCATAGACGGATGCGCGCCCCTACAAAAGTGTCCAAAAGAAAAGATGAACCCGACTTGATGTTCTTATCCTCAATGTTGAAATTTGTATCATTTGAGACATAAATGGATTAGCATGTCATCAGATCTAGTTTTCTGGTGCGAGTTTCAACCAAAAAAATAGTGTTCTTTTCATGAAACTCACTATAAATTGGGTCACTTGAGCATTTAACATCTTGGTCTTGATGATGTTAGCGTGGATCCTTCATAAAAACAGTAGAAGATGGTATGGAACTAGGGAACTAAACATCACTTTTGTTCTTTTAGCACAAATCATTTAATATCTCTACATTATAGTACCCAATCTATCATGATAAGAAGTCAATCACCGCCCACCCACCGATGTAGGGGTAGGGACAACATCTACGCGATATTCATGTGTGTCCCCATATCTTCTATGATAACATCCAAATCTATAGCTTTAGGGTTCCAATGTCCCATATCTTCATTTGAATATATCCATAGAAGGGTAGTTATTGACATTGTTTGATGATACGAGAAGGAGGGGATTATCCCATCCCAAGATATGGAAAGACGGGCATAGATACTTTTGGGCCCCGTCACCACTGCCACCCCAAATGCCGTGTAGGGATCCACAAATTCCCAATCCATCGTATAACAATTTTAGGATCCTCCCCGCAAAATTTTTCAATGACTCCCTCCCCTATGATAATGAGGTGAGGGATTTCTGGGCCATCCTATTGGGAATCCCACTCTAGGAGATCCCAAGAAACTCCCACAAGGTCACATCAACACCACCACCCAGCCCCACGATCTAATGAGATGGTGAGCTACCCACCTACACCACAAACCCCTATTTGGTTAACCAGACATCATTGTCATGTGCTGGCTCAGGATGACGCCCACCGAGGAGCGTCAATGTCAACAACTACCGTGGCTCATGCCACTGCTGACACATACCAGTAGTCCCCCGTTTGTTCCTACCAAGTCCACACCTACACTTGACCCGTATTGAGTACCCAAACACCCGATGATTAGGAAGGACTGACTCTCTTTGTTTGCAAAAATGGTGGTGCCCGTCTCTGGACGAACCGCTACATTGGCCCCTAATACGGAGGTCCTCTCCGTACCATCAACAATGAGATCCCAGGTCTATACCAATCCCATGTTATGGTTGGATGTCCTCCCAAGGCCACCATCAATCCGAGTGAAGGCCCTCCTCACTACATTGACACCCATTATAGATTCCTCTTCTGCATAAATGACCTCAGGTATGGAGCCGCCTCTCCTATCACTGGTTGCCGATGTGAATATGTTACCCGTCCAGTCAACTGTCGATGTGGGGGTCTTCCCCATGTCATTACATTAGCCAATGAAGGTCCCCATCATCCCAAAAATCAGAGAATAAATGGTTTTACTCTCTTCATGGGATCCCAACATAATGGTCCAACACAATTTCAGCTCGATCAGTATGAGGACCCTCCTCTATAACAACCCAAATATTTGTTATTAAAAATTTATCTTTATCTAATTAAATGAATAACTATTTAAAATGGTCTTCTAAACATATGAACCTCCTTTTTTATGTTTTTGTAATTCAAAATAACGTTATGAATTATTACTATTGCTAATATAGTCATTGACCAGTGTGTTGGGTCAGAGAGTGATGGAATGAGGGGGGGGGGTGGTGAATTGCCTTTGTAAAATAATTAGCAACTTAAAAATAATTTATAAATGCAGAGGAAATAAAAAGGGGCAAGACACAATTTGATAACGGAGTTCGGCTTAAACCAAAGCCTACGTCTCCACTCCTAACTCAACCGTTGAGAGATTTATACTTCAACATGATTTTTAATGGTTGTAGTAAGAAACCCACTAGCCGTTTTAAGGTAGGCTAGATCACCTTCATACAACTTTCTTTTTTATTATAGTTGTAGCAAGAAACCCAAAATGAAAGTGAGGAAGAAAAGGATGGTTTGTTTTAATACAAACCCAATGAAGAACTAAACAATTGAAATAAATAAATTCTAACAAACTAGAGGAAGCCTTGAGCGCCATGAGTGTGAGAGTAGTTGATGTAGAGGCAGCCCAAGTCTTCAAGGATGGAAATGGATCACATGTAGCCTTAGAGATTTGTCGTTAGAGCTTCAAGGGATCAAAATATCATTCCAATATATCGGTTGGTCTTCCCGGAATCCATCCTCGTCTATTTATAGGAGAAATATCCCCAAATACTTCAATATGGCCGTTGGAGGGCTTTCGGAGCCTGTGGGGGTCAAAAGTACAAGTCTGGTCAAAGCCCAACGGCTAGTTTGACTGGGCTTACCGGCTGACAGGTGCTTGGCCACCGGCTGGCCGGTGCTCCAGACAGAAGGCAGAGCATTCTTTCTGGGTTCCAGCGGCTGGCCGGTGCTGGGCCACCGGCTGGCCGGTGGATCAGACAGAGAGCAAGCCCTCTGTCTGGTTCCACCGGCCGGCCGGTGCTGGGACACCGGCTGGCCGGTGGGTCAGACACCGGGAGGCCGGTGGCACCTGGCAGTGGGCAAGGCCTACTGTCTGGTACCACCGGCTGGCCGGTGGTCAGGCACCAGCTGGCCGGTGGTCAGGCACCAGCTGACCGGTGGAACCTGGCAGAGAGCATTGCTTCTGCCAGAGACCACCGGCTGGCCGGTGGTAATCCACCGGTTGGCCGGTGGACTTAGAGAGTCCCTTTCCAATCTTCTTAGGCCAACTCTTTGGCAACCTTTTTCCTATCATCAAACAAACTTGAAAACAAGTTAGAACACGATGAGAGTGATTGTGATCATTAAAATCCAAGAGAGATGGGTACAACAATCTCCCCCAAATTTGATGATCACAATCACAAAAGAGAAAGCTTTTAAAAGGATATGCCAAGTAAAAAAGAAATAAGAATCTTGGACATGGAAAATTTTAGAGATCATTTTAATACAATAATTTCATAGATGTATCATGATATTAATCATGAAAGGATTGAAATAAAGAGAATGGTTCATTTTGAAATTGTAACCACAAGTCATTTAAAAGAAACAACTGAAATCAATAACTTAACCATTTAAAAACAGATTTTGATGAAAGTAATAACTTAAAATTGAACTTTTAAAAAGAGCACTTAATTAAATGAAATAAGTAACTATGTAATAGAGAGTTTTTCTCCCCCTTTGGGATTATCAAAATAGGGGGAAAAGTATGAAAGAAAATTAGAAAAACAATAATAAGGAAGTAAGCAATGACAAACAGGATTGATAGATAAGACAACTTGAATTTTATAAAAGATGAAACGTTACATAGAAAGTTAAAAATACAAATACAAATACAAGTCAAAAAATAGGAAAGGCTCTATTCACTCCTAGAGGGTCGAGAGTGACGACGACGCCTGAAGGTCAGAGGAGATGGAGGAGCCTGGACCGCCTCAAAGCGACGATCAAGAGAATCGATCCGAGAGTGGAGATGATCAAACTGAGAGCTGAAGTAAGAAAACTGCAAGTCGAGTCGGGTCTCAATTTGATCCTGGAAGCGAAGGAATTGATCAGTCGTCACCGACAAGCCACCAGTATCAGCGGGAGGGGGCACAGCCTCAGCAGGCTCCGTTGCTTCATCACCCGCTCCACCTTCCTCAGCAGCAGCAGCAGCAGCCTCACCTTCGCTGTCACCACTCCCTTCCTCTTCATCAGCACCACTGTCCTCACTATCTGAAAGAGGATAGGAAGCGGCAATAGCAGGAGGCATGGCATGGGAATGAGGGTGTGAATGTGTCTGAGGGGAGTAAGCCTAGAGAAGGCCATCCTTGTCAGTAATCCACTCCTGACGCCAAGGATGCCAACGAATGTTCATCCGTTGCACCATCATAAAATTGATGATGCTATCCTTCTTTGGCTGCTCGAAAGAGGTAGCACGGAGAGGGACATCAAGAAAGGTAAAGATTTTGGTCAACAAGCGCCCGTGAGGTAGAGTTTTGGATCGGCGCGGGTGGTCAGCCACATAAGACATGGCCCGGAACAAGAACCGGACCAAATTGAAATGAATGCCTCTGGTGATATAAGAGAGAAGATAAATATCAATAAATTTCACCGTATCGTGATCACCGATACGGGGTGCAAGGTTGGTCTGAATGAGGCGCTCAATGATGCGATGGTTAGGGGAGAGCTGGGAGAGCTTGACAATGGGATCGTTGGGCTGCCCTGTGAGATGATCAAGAGCGACAGCAAGATCAAAATCAGGGTCCCGAGGAAACTCCCCCTGAGAAAATGCATGAGGTCCAACATGAGGAACTCCTATCATCCTGGAAATCTCCAAAGAAGTGAAAGTAATGGGTAGCCCAAGAGCGGTGGTGGAAATGGTATCGACGTCGTCAGAAACCGACCACGTCAGGTGAGCATAAAATTCTTTGACAAGAAGGGGATAAATAACATCCTTCATAGGAGGTTCAAAAAAAGAATGCCAGTGTTGATATTCAATAATGGAGAAAAGCTCGAGACGAGCAGAAGAAAGCCAAGAATAGTCAATTACTCTACCAGGCAGAATGACTTTGTCATGCCAAATGTCCGGAAGTTGAGGGATTGAAAGAGGAGGAGGTGCTTCTTGAGCGATACCTTTTCCTTTGTCCTAGAATGTTGTATTGGATTCTTAGAAATACTAATGGCACTAGTGTTTTCACACCATATAGGGACATGATCGTAGGAAAGGCCATAATCCAAGAGAGTTTGTTGCATCCAAATAATTTGGACACAACAATTACCAGCTGCTACGTACTCGGCCTCGACAGTAGAAAGAGAAACACAGTTTTGCTTTTTGCTACTCCATGAAACAAGGGACTTTCCTAGCGAATGACAGGTTCCACTAGTACTCTTACAATCTAATTGACATCCACCAAAATCAGCATCCGAATATGAAGAAAGTTCGAAAGAAGTATTAGAGGGATAAAACAAACCAATGTTTTTGGATCCTTTTAAATACATAAAAATTCTTTTGACCAATTTAAAATGAGATTCTTTGGGATTGGCTTGACAACGAGCACAAAGGAAAACACTGAACATGATGTCAGGACGGGTCACAGTTAGGTAAAGTAGACTCCCGATCATATTCCAATAAATCTTGCTATCCACCGGTTTCCCGGCTTCATCTAACGTAAGTTTACAAGAAGTACTCATGGGGGTACTAATTTCCTTTACTTGATCCATACCAAAACGACTTAAAAGTTCGTTTGTGTAATTTCCTTGGCTTAGAAAAATACCATTTGAATTTTGAAATATTTGAAAACCAAGAAAAAATTTTAATTCCCCCATAAAGCTCATTTCAAATTCTTTTCTCATTAAATCTGAAAAATCAGTACAAATTGATTCTTTGGTTGAACCAAATATAACGTCAACAACGTAAATTTGGACAATTAAAAGATCTTTGGAAGTGTGTTTTAAAAATAGGGTACAATCAGCTTGACCCATTTTAAAATCATTTTCTAAAAGAAATTTTGTTAACCGCTCATACCAAGCCCGCGGGGCTTGTTTTAAGCCATATAGAGCTTTGGTTAACTTAAAACATGATTTGGAAATTTTGGGTCTTCAAAACAGGGGGGTTGTTCAACAAAGATTTTTTCTGAATTAAAACCATTTAAAAAAAGAACTTTGTACATCCATTTGAAAAAGATTGAAATTTAAGTGAGCAGCGAATGCCAACAAGATCCTAATGGATTCCAATCTAGCAACGGGCGCAAAGGTTTCACCATAATCAATTCCTTCTTCTTGATTATAGCCTTTAGTTACTAGGCGAGCCTTGTTCTGGGTTATATTTCCTTGATCATCAAGTTTGTTCCTAAAAACCCATTTAGTGCCAATAATTGGATGATCATTGGGTCTTTCAACAAGAGTCCAAACATCATTTCTAGAGAATTGATTTAGTTCCTCTTGCATTGCAAGAACCCAATTCTCATCATTAATGGCATCATTAATGGTTTGAGGCTCTAGTTGAGAAAGAAAGGCTTGATGTTCAACCTCGTTGAGGATTGATCTTCTAGTTCGAGTACCGGCTTGAAGTTCACCTATAAAATTTTCTAAAGGATGGTCTCTAGAAGGTTTCCAAACCTTAGGCAAGGTGGAAGGCGAAGAAGGTGAAGAAGGTTCTTGATGGTCATCCTCCTTGGGAGGAGAAGAGGAATCATTCAAATGAAACTTATCAAGCTTAACATCAACATCTTCAATGACCGGGTGAGGTTTTGGAAGAGTTTCTATCAAATTTTACATGATATGATTCTTCGATGGTTTTTGAACGTTTATTGAAGACACGATAGGTATTGCTTGAGTTGGAGTACCCAAGAAAAATACCTTCATCGGATTTGGCATCAAATTTCCCTAGGTTATCTTTTGTGTTAAGGATAATGCATTTACAACCAAACACTTTAAAATAACCAACTTTGGGCAATTTGCCTTTCCAAAGTTCATAGGGGGTTTTCTTAAGAAGGGGTCTTACAAGGACTCTATTGATAGTATAACAAGCAGTGTTTACCGCCTCGGCCCAGAAATATTAAGGGAGGTTGAATTCACTAAGGAGGGTTTGAGCTATTTCTTGGAGAGTTTGGTTTCTCCTTTCAACCACTCCATTTTGTTGTGGAGTCCTAGGGGCAGAGAAGGTGTGATTGTATCCTTGAGAAGAACACAATTAATTGAAATCTTTGTTCTCGAATTCACCTCCATGGTCACTACGGAGCGATATAATTTTATATCCTTTTTCGTTTTCTACTTTCCTAGAGAATTTCAAAAAGGTTCTACAAGCATCATTTTTATGAGCTAAAAAGAAAACCCAGGTTCAACGAGAAAAGTCATCTACTAGGAAAAAGGTATAGGATTTCCCACCTAGACTTGCTACAGGGGTAGGACCAAAAAGATCAAGATGAAGGAGCTCAAGAGATTTTGAAGTGGACACTTCCTTCTTATATTTGAAAGAAGATTTGTGTTTCTTGACAAGTTGGAATGGCTCACAAATCAAATCTTTCTTAAACTTATGTTTAGGAAGGTCACATATGATCTTGTTCTTATTAAGCTTTAGAAGTGAATGAGAGATACAATGCCCCAACCTTCTATGCCAATGCCAAGACTCATTGTCAAGAGAATGTAAACATTTAACATTTTGGCTAGCTAAAGACTTTAAATCAATAATGTAAAAATTTTGAAAACGGGAAGCAGAAAATATCAATTTGTTTTGAAAATCAAACACATTGCATAAATCATTTTGAAAATTCACCGAAAAACCACTATCACAAAGTTGACTAATTCTAATTAAATTATGTTTTAAACCTTTAACAAATAAAACATCTTTAATTAAGGAGGTGCTACCAAAAACAATGGTACATATTCCGATGATCTTTCTTTTTGAATTGTCACCGAAGGTGATGTATCCTCCATCGAATTCTTCAAGGGAGTTGAACTTGGAGGGATCGCCACACATGTGCCTCGAGCATCCGCTGTCGAGATACCATGAGCCTTTCGAAGTCCTACTTCTTTGGCGTTTATCCTACAAAATCAAGAGAGAATAGATTTTGGTACCCATATAAGTTTGGGTCCGGAGAGATTTTCTAAAAGAGACTTTTGAACCCATACTTGTCTAGAGGGATACATCCTAAGATATTCATTCGAGTAGGTAATGATTTTGGGGAGGCCATATCTAGCATTTTTACAATAACATTCATAAATCATATGTCCAGTTTTTCTACAATAATTACAAAATTTGTTTTGAGAGCTCCCCCTTACAAAAGTAGTGGGTGCTCTAGAAGAAGTGGCTTTCTTGTTAAAGCCAAGTCCATGTGTGGTTCTTGCCGAACATTGAGAACCTAGCAATTTGGTCAAATTTTGTTCACCTTGGGTGAACTTGGCAAGAGATTCCCTTAAATCTTTAATATTTGAATTCAAAGAATCAACATTTGGAATAACTTGGACCTTAAGGGAAAGTTCCTCATTCGTTTTGAGAAGTTGATCTTTTTCAGAAATTAGAATTTTGTGTTTCTTTTTTAAGGTCAAAAATTTAGAGGTATGTTCGTGAAAACCTTCCTCTAATTGATCTCTCACATTTTGGAAATCTTCATAAGACATGTAATTATTAAAAGAAGAAGATGAGGAAGAGGAGTCGGAAGAAGATACCTCATCAAGTGCCATTAGGCATTTTCCACCATCATCGCTTGAGTCTCTTGAAGACATGGATTCATCGCTTGCACTCCATGTTGACGCTTTGAAAGCCTTCTTGTTTTTCTTTTCCTTTAACCATTTCCTAAAAAGAGAGCACTCCGGTTTTATGTGGCCTTTCTTTCCACATTCAAAGCATGTAACTTCTTTTTCTGCTTTTGGCACTTCCTTTCGTGCCCATTGAAAATTCTTCTTTTTCTTCATGAACTTGCTCATTTTTCTTGCATGTTGAGAAATCTCGGATTGGCTATCATCGGAGGAGCTTTCCTGCTTTTCTTTGAATTCTATGTCCTTTTTCTCCTTGAATATTTTACCTTCTTTATCGGCTTGCCTCTTTATGGTAATCTCATAGGTCATAAGTGATCCAATGAGTTCTTCAACCGGCATTTTCTTGACATCTTTCGCTTCTTGGATTGCCGTCACCTTTGGAGCCCATGAGCTTGGTAGGACCCAAAGAATCTTCTTGACCATCGTCTCTGCAGAAACATCATCTCCAAGAGACTTTCTCCCATTACACACATCAGTAAAGCGAGTAAACATTTCCGTAATAGATTCGTGTGGGTGTATGGTGAAACTTTCAAAGTCTTGACGATACATATCTAATCTAGTGTCTTTGGCTTTGTTAGTGCCCTCATGGGTCACTTCCAAAAGCTTCCAAATTCCATGAGAAGTGGTGCAAGTAGAAATACGATTAAATTCATTACGGTCTACCCCACAATGTAAAGCATTCATGGCTTTGCCATCAATCTCCAAATTAGCAATGTCTTCGGGGGTCCATTTATACTCATATTTGCTAGAGAGAGTGTAGCCTTTCATAACAATTCTATATATAGGATAGCAAATACTTCTAAGAAATGTAATCATGCGAGTTTTCCAATAAGTGTAGTCGGTTCCATCAAAGAATGGAGCCCGAGTCATGGAATACCCTTCGGGTGCTTGTGAGGAAGAAGCCATCACTATGGATTTTAGGTTTGTAACCGGTTAAGGTATTAAAAAAACTTCCCTCTGATACCAAATGTTGGGTCGGAGAGTGATGGCATGAGGGGGGGGGGTGAATTGCCTTTGTAAAATAATTATCAACTTAAAAACAATTTATAAATGCAGCGGAAATAAAAAGGGGCAAGACACAATTTGATAACGGAGTTCGGCTTAAACCAAAGCCTACGTCTCCGCTCCCAACTCAACCGTTGAGAGATTTAAACTTCAGCTTTCTTTTTAATGGTTGTAGCAAGAAACCCACTAGCCGTTTTAAGGTAGGCTAGATCACCTTCGTACAGCTTGCTTTTTTATTATGGTTGTAGCAAGAAACCCAAAATGAAAGTGAGGAAGAAAAGGATGGTTTGATTTAATACAAACCCAATGAAGAACTAAACAATTGAAATAAATATATTATAACAAACTAGAGGAAGCCTTGAGTGCCATGAGTGTGAGAGTAGTTGATGTAGAGGCAGCCCAAGTCTTCAAGGATGGAAATGGATCACAAGTAGCCTTAGAGATTTGTCGTTAGAGCTTCAAGGGATCAAAATATCATTCCAATATATCGGTTGGTCTTCCCGGCATCCATCCTCGTCTATTTATAGAAGAAATATCCCCAAATACTTTAATATGGCCGTTGGAGGGCTTTCGGAGCCGTTGGGGGTCAAAAGTACAAGTCCGGTCAACGCCCAACGGCTAGTTTGACTGGGCTTACCGGCTGACCGGTGTGTGGCCACCGGCTGGCCGGTGCTCCAGACAGAAGCCAGAGCGTTCTGTCTGGGTTCCACCGGCCGGCCGGTGCTAGGACACCGGCAGGCCGGTGGGTCAGACATAGAGCAAGCTCTCTGTCTGCTTCCACCGGCGGGACGGTGATTTAGACACCGGGTGGCCGGTGGCACCTGGCAGTGGGCAAGGCCTTCTGTCTGGTTCCACCGGTAGGCCGGTGGTCAGGCACCGGCTAACTGGTGGAACCTGGCAGAGAGCAATTCTTCTACCAGAGACCACCGGCTGGCCGGTGGACTCAGAGAGTCCTTTTCCAATCTTCTTGGGCCACCTCTTTGTCAACCTTTTTCCTATCATCAAACAAACTTGAAAAAAAGTTAGAACACGATGAGAGTGATTGTGATCATTAAAATCTAAGAGAGAGGGATACAACACAGTGATCACAAGATTAATATAAATATAGGGATTTAAAGAACACAATTTACCCAGTCAATGGAAGTGATGGCCTCATCTATTATAATTTCTCCATAAGAAGAACATTTGTCAGTTCTTATGAAGGTGGTGAAATCATAGGGCTTCACTCTTGACCAATCCCAATCCATGCTTCAACACGTTAAACTCGAACGAAACCACCTATGGGAGAAGTGGAGGTTGATATATATTACCTCCCAAGGGATGTTATCTGAGCCACCCCAAGAGTCTATCACCATTAAAAACATTACAATTAGGTATTAGGTGTGTGTTATAAGGGGTTATGTAACAAAAACATTGCACTATGATTATGTGCATTGTTTCTGTATAGAATAAAGAATATGCATTCATTTTATTATTGTTACTTTGAAAATAGTTTTTAAATCACAAATATTATTTTTAGTTAATATTCAATTAAGAAATATATTTTGATGAATTAATGGATATATTAATTAAATATTAGTATAAAAAAATAGTATTACTAAAGTATTTTTTTATTAAATATAAATTATTTTATAATTATTACGAATATAATTGTAATTTTTATTAAGGATTGAAATCAATTTTTGTCAAAACCCATGAATTTTATATAAATGTTAGTTTTTACTATTAAGGTAAAAAAATCAGAAGTATATATAATCATTTAGATAAAATGAATATTATTTTTGGAATTAGGATGTCAAAATTATCCAGTAGTGAATTTTTCATAATTTTCAGAGATAGTTGAATTTTTGGGTAAAAATGAAATACTGTATAAATATATATTTTGTTTTACGAAATCATAATGACCCCATAGGGATTTAATAAAATACTATAAATGGTATGCTCGGTAAAATTATGTTTTATCATTAATAGAAATTTATTTTAGGTTTGTATGATTTATTTTACAACGATTTAGCAGACCCTCTGAGACTTATAAAACATTATTTTTTTAAAAATTTTTTCAATGAGAGTGTGACTCAACTCCGCGTAATAAATCATAATATTTTATGAAGCTAAGAAATTGTTCTTATAATATATTTTTTCCACTCCCCATTGTAAAAAACCATGGGTTGGTTTGTGGTTTTGATTAGTTTAATGTGTGGTGACCAGAACCTAAATAATAAAAAATTACATCACTTTTCCTTTATAAAACCACCCACGATCCCACATAATCTTCACTAAAAGAATTTCAAGCTCGACCAAACTCTTCCATACCCTCTCTAAAATCCTCCAATGGTTCCTCATGATCCCAATAAACCTCTCTCAAGCCTCTCTATTTCTTTTAGGATAACACATCCAAGTAAGAGATTTCTTCCTTTCTCATTTTCATCCATGTTTCTTAATATGGTTATACCCTTTTAATTTTAATTAAAAATGTTTGGTTATGAATTTGAACCTACCATATACTTACATCCTTTTATTTTATATATTAGATACCCCTTTCCCTCTCATTAATTCCTCCTATGTACATCTGTTACCATGCCGAAATTCCGCAAGGAATTTACCTCTCCTAATTTTTATTCAAGAAAGTGTTTGTATTATTATTATAAATTTCATTACATATTTTGGTACATGTATCTATAAGCCCCAATATGTTATATTTCATGTACATATAAAGATACACACCTTTCTCTCTCATCGAACATATTTATTAATTCTTATGTCACACAGTTATATTGTAGAAATTGCACCGCAATTTTCCATGACAAAGTCATTGGGTAGTGAATACCATTCCCATTTATCTATCAAGGGTATTAACCTTTATAAAAATTTAATTATTGATTAAAGAGTTTCATGTAATAATTCCACATTCTTTTATCATGGAATAAATGATTATTTTTAATGAATTCTTGTTGTATGATCGTTATGGAACCCTTATGCATGAAATGAAATGATTAAGAAGGGTGTCCCTCCTAGCGCTCCAATGCATTGGGTAAAGATTAGTATCATGATGCTTCAAGTTCAATGAGGGTTTACTCATTATAATTCATCTTTAATGAGGTTTTACTAATTCACCATGTGCATTAGGCCTTGTCTCATTCTAATATCATGTTAAATTGTGTCGCCACATTTCCATGTTTTGATAATCATGCTATATCATGCCTTTAAGTTAAATTTTATCTTGATATACATTGATATCCATATTGAATAACATGTTATTTATTATTAATATTTTTCCTTTTTTACTCCCTTAATTGGCTTTGTAGCTCACGCTTTTCTTATGCATGACCTCAGGTTATCCCATGCGATGATAAGTACGAAGGAATGATGTGGTCTTGTAAAAGAATTTATCAAAAAGTTGTTCTTTTTCATGTTTTAGTTTGTTATGTAATGTTACTAAGCCCCCCAAAAATAGTACTCTATATATTCTATGTTTTATCAAGTGAAGGTTTTGTATAATAAATCATGTTTTAGTGTGTAATAAAAATAAGGGTTGTTATAGTTGGTATGAGAGGATATGTTTAGTTATTAATGGGATTTGGATTAGAAAACCCTTGTGAAATCCTTATGGATAAGTATAAGAATAATAAAAACAACTCAATATTTTTTAGGATTGAGTGAGTGTATTATTAAGAAAATAAATCCCTTTCTAGATATTAAGAGGTAAAGGTAGCTCTCACAATGATGTGCCTAGGTGTAAAACCTAAAAACACCACATTGAGCTAGACTCGAATATGAATTGTTGCATGACAACAGGCCTTGATGAAATCTTTGTTACTACACTCTCGAGGGATATGATATGGTAAATTCATAAGCATCGTATGAACCAATTATTAATGGAATTAAAAATTCCTCTAAGAATATATGTTGAGAATAAGATAATGGATAACATTGATTAAAGCCAATAAATTGATTAGTTAAGAAAATAAATGTAATTTATAAGTCATCTATTTTGTATTCTGATTACCCATTATGTGTTACCCCTAAATTTCCATTTATTCTAGACAATGGATGTTAATATGAGGACTCAGAACAAAGACTGAGGTGAAGATCAATGTGACAACTTTTCTAATAAGATTCCCCATATGATTGGGGCAGGAATCATGAACATTGTAATCATACTCTATCAGTTAACTCATGTTCTTAATAGAAATATGTATCACGTGGAACATTAAACCCACCCATGAATGAACATATTGCAATTGATAGATTCATGGGACAAATTCAATTTACTTTTTATGGATCATCTGATCACTCAATCGCATTGATCAACTCCATTTAAATGATCTTGTCTATTCATCAATGTTCCGAAAAAAAGAAGATTATTTTGGCTAGATATCATATGGAAGGTTAATCTTATCAATTGTGGAAATTGATCCAAAATATGAAGCCTATGGAAGATATTGATTCATTTTAATAGAAGGGTATCTATAATATGTTTTTCAATAAATATTTTCCACGCACCCTCCAATGTAAGATGGTATGGAACTTCCATTACCTCAAGAAAAAAGACGATGAACCCATCAGACCGTATCAGGAAAACTTTACAAGGCATTCATGATATGACTTTGTCTTCGTTGTTACCCCTAAATACAAGTTTGACCTATCATATGATGGGATAAAACCTAGCCAACGGATATCCCTAGTGATCCATGACTTCGAGTTCTATGAGGAAATTGTTCGATGTTCCAACAAAGTAGAAATTTGGATTTAGAATCACAGGGGTATCATGAGGATAAGAAGCATATAGTGGAATTCAATTCTAGTGGTCCTATGTATGAATCCAATGGCGATATAAAAATCAGGCTCCCCACATTCCACATGTGGGTAAAGAAGAGCCCCAAAAATCACCTCAAGGGGATGATGAAATGCTTTAGGTGTGGAAGAGAAGGGAACCAGGCCATGATATGCTGACAAGAATACCCCAAGAATGATAAGTATGAGAGGAAAACTCCATTATACCCTATATGCATTGATAATTACTTAAATTAAAAAGAACAAGGGAACTTTTCAAAATAGTACCCTATGCCAAGTGTTTTTAGAGGAAACCAACAACCTCCAAGGCAGAAAGGGTGACCTTTTATCATCACGACTATCGAAATGAACCCCGAAAATTATATAGAGTTAAGTACACAAGTTATTTATTAATGAATAGTGAAAATACTTTTTTATTCTATTTCTTTGCATTCTTTTATATCTCTAATGTTCAGTAGAACAATATCAACGCCACCAAAAATCATTGAAGTATGATGCTGATGAGTATGAAAAATGGTGAAATAATTTCCTCCCATGAATATGAATCCACTTATCTTTATTTTTGGATTGAACATCGAATTAAACCATGTATTACTCTATATTATAGAATTTTATGCAATTATTTGTATGTATTGACTTTCCTCATATATAGATAATGTAAATTTTCAGGAGAGAGAAATCACTCCCCATATAGAAAATCATCCCCATATTTTGTACAAGTGCAAGGAAGAGTGTGAATCTTATTTAGCACTATGATCTCATCTGTGGATATTACTTCCCTATAAGAAAACACATTTGGATCAGATTATTGAGTCTAATGAAACAACAATCATCGAAGAGATGCCTATTGTGAGGGAATTCACTGAAGTGTTTCCCAAAAAATTTATTGGTCTTCCTCCTGAAAGAGATGTTGAATTATCAATTGAAATTATTCTTTGGGAATTGCCAATATCCAATAATCCATATAGAATAGATGTTGTAGAGCATGAAGATTTAAAGAAACAACTATAGAATAATTTGGATAAAGAGTTTATATACCTAGGTACATCACCATGTGGTGCACTAGTCATCTTTTTCAAGAATAAGGATATGTCAATGCACCTTTACATTGATTATCGTGAGCTCAAAATAATAATGATAAAGAAAAATAATCCTCTACTATTAATTGATGACTTTTTTTTATCATCTATGTTGATCACAATACTTATCCATGGTGGATTACAGTCAGGATATTTCCAGGATAGGATGAAGAATAGGCATATCCCTAAGAATCTTTTTGGTATAAGGTACGGGGATTATGAATTCAATGTACTTCTTTTTGGACTAACTAATTCTATAGAAATATTCATGGACTTGATGAATATAGTCATTAGGGATTACTGTAACATCCCATGTAAATAAATAAATAACATTTTTTCATAATTATTCCTATTTGTGAATTAAATATTAATTTTAATTTAATGGTGTTCATATGATCGATGGAGTACCTGATCCGCATCAATCGGTTTCTTTGAAATATTACATTGCACACTAATAATTTAACATTATTATTTTAAATGGTAGTTAACGCCTTGTGATTGTATTGGTGGTAATAAAAATTATTAACTAAAATATGATTATACATGTCTGTTAAATGTTTTTACATTTATCCAATAAATGTTAGGTTCTTAAAATATGAATGAATATAAATTTAAGCATAAATACTCTAATATTCACTAAAAGTTCCATTTACCACCTTTTGATGTTTAACTCTCTTTAAATCTAGTTTTGGTCATTTTTATATGTTATTTTTTAAAAATTAATTTATCATTTAGTTTCGGGCCATCAAAATTAACTTTGGGTAAATTATTTCTATTTTTTTTATAAAGTTCATTTTTAATGAATAGTGAAAATATTGTATTTTAATTCAAAACTGATTTTAATATAATTTATTTGTAAGCTTATATTACCTTTTTAATTGGTTTTAATGTGTAATTATAATATATTTTTAGCACTTAATACATTTTTGGTCATTGGACTTAATTTTACTTTAAAATTTGACATAAACAAGGGTTGATCTTTTAACAGTTATTGTTTATTAAAAACACACTATTTTTTTTGACAACATGAATTAATTTTAAATTATTAAATCCATCATCTACGTATTTAATTTCATAAAATAGAAATAATTTTTGAATTTGGAATATCAAATATATCTTATTCTGAATTTTTGGTAGTTTTCAGAAAAGCTTCAATTTTTGATGAATAGTGAAACCACTAAGTTGTAGTTAAAAACTGAAATTTTCTTTTAAATGATATTTTACAACATATGTGGATTGAATTTAGAAAATATAACATACATGTTTGTTATTAGTAAGTAAAATATTTTTCAATCAGAAAAAAATATTTTTTGCTGGATAGTAACTATTGACTTTTATTTATCACGGTCAATGTTAAATAGGGAAATTTAAGGATAAAAGAAAAGAATAATAATAAACAATTACCTTAACACTTTTCCTAACATTATTGGTTGATTCATTTATGTCCATGGGAATATTTGGGTAAATTTTGGGACCCATGGATCCATTTGGGGTTGATAATTATAGTTTAGATTAATTAACCTAATGGAATGACAATAATAACACAAAAAAATCATTAGTTAAATAAATTCTTTCATGGGTTTATGTAAGTTATAAATTATTCTATAAATATTAATTGTATAGATAAGACGATTTAATACATCATGGTATTTTTTAAAAAAAATTAAACTTCAAATAAATTAAATTATTTATGACAGAATAATGATGTAGTATTTACCTCATTAATAAATGGTTTAAATAAATAATATTATAAATATTAAAAAAATAACCAAAAACCATCAAATTTTTATTGGATTATTTTATTTAGACCATGAGTCATTATATATTCGACTTTAATTAGATTTTGACCTTTAGAAACTGACTATCATTAAATTATAAATTAGTATCGTCATAGTTTCCCAGAGAGCCCCTCATCCCTCTTATAAAAAGCCCTCACTTATAACTCATTAATCACACCTCTATAGCCTCTTGGATCATCAAAATACTACCCAAATAATTCTTAAAGACACCTCCTCTCCCCATAAAATCCTTACCTTATGAATAAGGCACTTCAAGAAGTCCTTTTGTTTCAATCCAAAAAGAGTTACCCAAATTAAAGGGAAATTATTCTCTTAACTTATTTTCTTTTATTTTACTTCTAAAACCCTTAAATTTTTTTATTCCATTATTTAATACCAGAAACAGTATCCTTAATATACTAGGATGTTGTTATGAGATTTATTTTAACTACACTTACACACACCTCCATCTAATGGGTGAATAACCTAATGTTTCTGTTGATAGAAAACTAATGCTTCCCGAAACGATGATTGTTCGATTATCTCCTACCACCTCTCTTGGTGGCCATTAAGATGACACTATATTTATATATGATATATATGATGTTTATTTTTTCTTTATGATTCTGTATTTTACATTAATATCCTACCATTATAGTTTCCATAATTGTTAAATGCGATAATTTCATTTGAGGAAGTGCAGACTACCACCCCATCAATGTGATATGACTCATTAATGCAATGTGTTGGAAGTATAAAGGATATATTTAATTATATTATATAAGATATTATACTGGAATTATAATATACATATGTATAATTATGTTTTAATTCCATTAATATATGAAATATAAATTAAAGTAGCGTTCTGGCGTACGTACAACTTACCGTCTCCATGAATGTTTCATTTCATTTCATTACTAAAAATTTTATGTAATACTATAAATAAATGTATATACTGGATATATATGATATATATTATATCTAAATCATGAATATCATTCTAAATATAATAAACTTTTGACCATGTGAACAACTTGTACTTACAAGAAGTCCATTTTTGACTCAAGTACTAAATATCGGTAAAATGAACAATATTAACACAAAAGAATACATAATGTTTATAACATGGTAATAAGTGATATTAAATTAATAATAAACATGAAAAATGTTCTTAAGAAATTATAATTTCACATTAGTTTATTATTCAACAGATTAAAGAACATACGGGTCATGTCGGACATGAGGTAAGGGACTTCGTCTCAATCTCCTTTCATTAAGGCATATTTTGTTTTATACAAGAATTTCTTATATACGATTTATAAAACCCTTTGAAATATAATTTCATTAAATGGGAATATTTTTATTCAAAGCATTTTACTAAATTAAAAAAGGAATGTTTTCTAACGTAAGCGGTGACAACGACCGTTTTCCGCCACTGTGTGTATTATTTGATCTTTGGCATACTTAACAAGCCGTAGTGTTTATATAAAGGAAAATAAATACCATATACTTTTTGATATATTTTGGTATTGAAAATTATTTTGATAATGGATTTTTTTTTCAATATGTTTAAATGATATATTGTGATTGAAATGTGTAAATTTCCTCTTTCCTTTATGTTTGTTTTATGTGTTATGAATATATTGTGATTATTGGTCATTATTTAGATATACGGGTGGATTTATGATAAAACAAGGGATGTTGAGCCCATGATAGCTCTCCAATTCATTGGGTAATGTGACAGAGGTAAATTCTAATGTTTCTCATATGATATTTAGGGAATATACTCTGATGGGTATTCCAAATGTTACTCTCTACATAGTAGTGATAGCTACAATGTTAGTAAGATATTAACGCAACAAGTTACCTTTATGATTTAAGTATTCTTTGTGTTATTCATAAATATTATGATCTCATGAGGTATGATAAAGAGATTATATTATGTATGAAATGATGAACTAATGTATCCTTTCTTTGTTTTATAACCCTTACGAGGATTTTTATGCTCATCCCATGTTTTGAAATGTATTTCGAATGACATAATAATGAATAGGGTCAAGGTAGGGATCACGGAAATTTCATTCTGTCTAAAATAAGGGACATGGCTTGAATTTTTTTCAAGAGTTTTTATTTTATGAAAAAATCAGAAACTGATTAGAAGTGTCTACATTTTAATTTTGGAGATGTAACTTAATAGTTATGGCATAATACCGTAAAACTCTAAACCTGAAAAGATCCTCAATGTGAATTATTCATTTAATTCAGGATTATGTATTGTTTATGGACGGGTCCTTATAGTTGGTTTTATAGATCAATATAGATAACATTAAGAGTTAGGGTATTGTTAAATTCACATCCATAAATTACAATATGTTGAAATGATATAGCATTTATAGATCACCATGTTGCTTCACCAAAGATATTTCTGTGTTTAGGATGTTTTTTAGAGGAAATAGATAAGCTATGTTTGGATGAAATGAGGTGGAAGACAACCTTCCAAATCAGCATCCTGAGAAGGTCAGAATCATAACTAAACAGTTTGTTACAGTGATGGCATAATAGACTCAGACTATAAATAGTGGTGATATCCATGTACGAGATTAGCCAGATCAACCACATATGAACATGTCAATAGTGGAGCATTTCATGATGCAACACCCCCCATCATTCATAGGATCATATGACCTTGTGATAGCATAAGGGTGGACTAAAGCACTAGAAAATATTTTTTAATGTAATGGGGTGTTCAGAACATCAAATGGTTAGTCTCGCTGTTTACCGTTTTGAAGGTGAAGCTGATCAGTGGTGGTCGATGGTGAACAATATCTGGTATAATGAGGATATTGATACTCTTGATTGGTATGAATTCAAAGGTATTCTTCCTGATAAATATTTTCCTATGTTGTTTCATCTTTGAATGGAATAAAATTATTGGAATTGAGGCAAGATGATGAATCAATGGATGCTTATGAAGAAAAATTCACTCGACTCTCAATGTATGCTCTAAATTTCATACAATATGTTGATAGTAAAATCAACCATTTTACTCAGGATTAAATCAAATTTATTGAATGGACATGTCATCTTGTGAGTTAAAAAGTTGTGAAAAACTAGTTCGTTGTGCGGAGATGGTGGAAATTGTGTTTGTCGATGATCTTTTGTTCTTTGAAAAATAACAAAATAAGAGGTCGAGGTGGCAGGAGAAAGGGAGGAACACTTCAAAAAAGTCTTATGGTAACAAACTTAAGTTTACAGTTTTTGAAAAATTGATAAAAATAATGATGGGGAATATCTTTTGAAATCTGGTAAGTGTTACTAATGTGGTAAAATGTGACATAAGGCCCGAAATTTCATTGAAAAATATCTGGTTAATGGTAAAAAATAATATGATTTATAGTTAATAAAATGTTTTATGTGAAATGAAATGGGTCATTCAGAAATTGAGAGTCCAACTCAGAATTCAACTGAGGGAAATCATCCGGAATAAAATCATCAAGGGGTGGTAAAATCCTTTTCAACTACTTTAAAAGATGTTGGGCCATCAAATGAAGTAGTATCTGGTACACAGTTTGTTTATTTAGATTATTCCAATGAGTTGTTTGGTTCAGGGTCCACACATTCATTCCTTTCTGAGAAGTTCTCTAGTAAATTGGGAATTCCATATCAATATATGAATCATGAACATATGGTAAAATCATCAGGGTGAAATGTTGAGACAAAAATAAATTATAAGAACCCTCTTGTCTTTGGGTGTGAGAAGAATCATCCTACAATCCTAATTGTTTTTCCTATAGTAGAGTTTGATGATATTTTGAGTATGGATTGAATTTCTATTTATCATGAAAATATTGACTGCAGAGTTAAATAGGTTTCATTTCAGAAAGATTTTCTGTTTGTGTACAGGAATGAACCCTTGATTCTGAAAACATATCGGGAAGTGGAGAAACTAGTTAAAGATAGAAATGAATGTTACATTGAACAGACTATTGAAAATAAAGGATCTATTGAGATTAATAATGTGCCAGTGGTAAATGAGTACCTTGATGTTTTTCTGGATGAGTTGCCTAGTATTATGCCTAATTGAGAATTTGAATTTACTATTGACTTAGTTCTAGATGCTATGAAAATTTCAGGACACCCTTATCGAATGGATGAAATTGAATTTTTAAAGTTAAAGAATCAATTGTAGGAGTCATTAGATAAAGGTTTTATTTCACCTAGCACATCACCATAAGTTGATCATATCTTATTTGTTAAAAATTATGATTGTTCATTGAGACTTTTCATTGATTATAGAGCATTTAATGTCATCACTGTTAAGAACAAGTATCCTTTACCTCATATCGATGATTTTTTTGATCAGCTCTAGGGATCTCAGTATTTTATGAAGATCGATTGGAGGTCGGGGTACCATCAGTTGAAAGTAAAGGAAGTAGATATTCCAAAGACCACATTTCATACTAGATAGGGAAATTATGAATTTTTAGTTATGACTTTTGGTTTAACCAATGCACCTATTGTATTCATAGTTTTTTTAAATAGAATTTTCCACAGATTCATGGATAAGTTTGTGCTTGTGTTCATTGATGATATTTTGGTTTATTACAAAAGTAAAGAGGAAAATGAATATAATTTAAATGTTTTCATGCAAGCCTTAAAGTAAAAGAAACTATTTGGGAAATTCAACAATTGTGAGTTTTGGTTATAGAAAATTTCTTTCCTTGGTTAAATTGTTTTAAAAAAATGGCATAACGGTTGATCCTTCTAAAACAAAAGTGGTTGAAGAATGTCTAAGAACCGCAAATATAACTGAGATTCGTATTTTTCTTGGTTTGTTAGGTTATTACCAGATGTTTATTGATAATTTTGAAAAGTTATATAGTCCAATGACTATGTTAACTTGAAAAGGTGTTATATTATTTTGGACAGTAAAATGTGGTGATTGTTTTCAGAAATTGAAAATAAGATTGGTGATTTATCTAATTTTGGAACATCCTTCTAGAAATAGTGAGTTTGTTATTTAAAGTGATGCTTTGTTGAAAGTACATGGTTGTGTCCTTCTGCAGAATGATCTGTTAATTGATTAAGCTTCATGTTAGTTGAATCCTCATGAGTTAAATTACCCTACAGAAGATTTTTAATTTGTTGCTATTGTTTTCGCTTTAAAAATATAGGGGCATCATTCGTATGGAGTAAAATGTTAAAAATATACTGACCACAAATCCTTGAAGTATATATTCACTCTAAAAAAACTGAATATGATAACGAAGAGATGCTTGGAATTAATAAAGGATTATGATTGTAGAATTCATTACCATCCAAGAAAGGAAAATAATGTGGATGATGCTTTGAGTCAAAAATGTAATGCTTCATTAACCATGATACGTTTGGAACGAGATCCTTTGTTTTTTTATTTGAGAAACATTGGAATAGTTGTTATTGGTGCATGAAATTATTTTCTTTTGTTTCAGGTGTCAGTGAAATCATCTCGATTAGACAGACTAAATCAAGAATAGAAAAAAGACAGAGGGTTGCAGAAAAAGGTATAGATGGTTCCTAAGGGTATGTTTCCGGATTTTAACATTGATAATGATTTTTTTTTTGAGTTTTTGAAAAAGATAATGCATGCCTAG
This sequence comes from Viscum album, assembly GCA_963277665.1. Lineage (NCBI taxonomy): Eukaryota > Viridiplantae > Streptophyta > Magnoliopsida > Santalales > Viscaceae > Viscum > Viscum album. The sequence continues at coordinate 1,020,121,455 of OY728119.1, read as the reverse complement.
TGTTTCACAGTTGAAGAATGAGTTGTTTTGTGAAGATCATAGTTCTTTGATTTTAGTTCATCCTGGAAGTACTAAGATGTACAGAGATATTCGAGAGTATTATAGGTTGGATGGAATGAAAAGAGATATTACTGATGTTACTCTGAACTGTATGACTTGAAAGCAGGTTAAAGCAGATCAACAGTTACTAAAACAGATGCTTCAGTAATTACTAGTTCCATAGAGGAAATGGGAAAATATATCTATGTACATCATTGTGTGATTACCGAAGACATCTTGAGGTAATAATGAAATCTGGGATATTATTGATCAGTTGACTAAATCTGCTCATTTCCTTCATATTATAGATAATTTGTCTCTAGATCAACTTTATCGCTTATATGATAAAGAGATATTTAGCCTACCTAGAGTTCCCCTCTGCATTGTATCTCATCTTGATTCCATGTTTACTTGTAACTTTTAGAAAACCCTTTTTAATTTGTTGGGAACTGAATTAGTTTTTAGTATAGCTTTTAATCTGAAATCGTATTGGAAGTCAGAACGAACAATTCAGACCATGGATGATATGCTATGTGCTTTTTCACTGGATTACCAAGGAAGTTGGGACCACCATTTTTCATTGGTTGAATTTTGATATAATAACAGTTTTCCTTATAGTATACATATTGATCCATTTCAGGAATTATATGTAAAGCATTTTCGGACTCCATCATTTTGGGATAAAGTAGGTGAAATGAAGATGATTGGACCAAAATTGGTAGAAGATATGGAAAAGAAAGTACAGTTGATTTTGAAGAACATGATAACATCTTATTGTAGATAGAAAGGTTATACAGATAATTATAGGAAGGATATATCTTTTGGGGTAGGTGATCATGAATTTCTCAAAGTTTCTCTATAGAAAAGTGTGATGTGTTTTGTTATGAAAGGAAAGTTGACTCCGAGGTTAATTGGACCTTATGAAATCTTTGAGAAATATGGATCAGTTGTATATAGAGTGGCTTTACCTCCATGTTTATCTCAGGTACACATTGTGTTTCATGTTTCAATATTGAGAATGTATATGCCAGATCCATCTCATTTTTTGAGCAGAGAGGTAGTTCAGTTGGATGAAAATCTCTCTTATTAGGAATAACTAGTCGATATTCTTGACCTTATAGAGCTTGTGTTGTAGAATAAGTTAATTCCTGAGCTAAAGGTTTTGTGAAAAAACCATATGGTTTAAGAGGCAATGTGGGAATCTGAAAATGTTGTGAGGGACAAATACCCCCATTTATTTGATAAGTTCAAAAAATTGAGAGGATGCAATTACTAAAATGGGGGAAGGAAGTAACATCCCTGGTAAATAAATAATAATACATTTTCATAGTTATAAATATTTTTGAATTAAATATTAATTTTAATCTTAAGGGTTTGATATTCTTGATGGTGTTAATGATTCACAACAACGGGTTTCTTTGGACTCCTACATTGCAAAATAATAATATAAAATTATTATTTTAAATAGTATTTAATGTCTATCCATTGTAATGGTAGGAATAAACAGAACTAACAAAAATATGATTTTAAATGTTTGTTAAATGTTTTTACATTTATATAATATAATTTATGCTCTTAATATATGAATTAATCTATTTTTAAGCATAAATACTCTAATATTCACTAAAAGGACGATTACCCACCTTTAGATGGTGAAACCTCATTAAATATAGTTTTGGTCATTTTAATATTCTCTTTTTTACAAAAAAAATCATTTTTTATATTTGATAAATCAAAATATAATTTGGGTAAATTTTTGGTATTTTTCGGATAAAGGCCATTTTTTATTGAATAGTGAAAAATAATGTCACTTAATTAAAAAGTTCATTTTAATATAATTTATTTATATTAATAGATTAGGCATAAATAAGTGTCGATCTTTAGACAACTATTGTTTCTTAAAAACACACAATTTGTTTTGACAACAAAAATTAATTTTAAAATAATAAATTAAACATATATGTTTTGAATTTAGTAATATAGACATCATTTTTGAATTTGGAATATCAAATATATATTAGGCTGAATTTTTTCTAGTTTTCTAAAAAATGTCATTTTTTATGAATAGTGAAACTACTAAGTATTAGTTAAAAACATACATTTTCATTAAAGTGATATTTTACCACTTATGTGGATTTAATTTCTAAAATACGACATACATGGTTTTTATTATTATGTAAAATTTTGTTAAATATGATGAAAATAATTTTTGGTGAATAATAACAGTTGACATTTATTTAACGTGGTCAAAGGTAAATACGGTAAATCAAGGTAAAAAGAATATCATAATAATAAAAAATTACCTTAACACTGGTCCTAACATTATTTTTTGAGTCATTTACGACCTTGGGCATCTGTGGGTCGATTTTGGGATCCCATGGAGCAACATGGGAGTGATAATGATAGTTTAGATTAATTAACATAATGTAATGACAAAAATGATACAAACAAACATCTTTTAGTAAATAAATTATTTAAATGGGGTTATAGATGTTATCCTTTAAACTATAAATATTCATTGGAAATATAAAACTATTTACTACATCATGGTTAATTTTTATAATTTTTAAACATAAATTATAATAAATTATTTATGACACAATAATGATGCAATATTTACCTCATTAATTAATGATTTAAATAAATAAGATTATAAATATTAGAACAATATCCAAAACCCATCCAATACTTATTGGATGATTTTATTTAGACCATTAGTCATCTTATCTTCCACATTAATGAGTTTTTGAACTTTATAAACCGAATATCATTATATAATAAAATAATATCTTCACACTTTCCTAAAGAGCCCCCTTATAAAAATTGATCACTTGTAACTCATTCCTCACACCTCTCAAGCCACTTGGAATGTCCAAACCCTACCCAAATAATCTCTCAAGTTCCCTCTACTCCTCTTAGAAGACATAAATTAGGAATAAGGCACATCAAGTAGTACTTTTTGTTCAAACCAAATGGAGTTACCCTAATTAATGGTAATAGTTTCTCTTAACTTCTTTTATTTTATTTTACTTCTACAACCCCTAAACAATTTTCATAACGTTATTTTATAACAAACATAGTATACTCAATATACTAGTATGTTGTTATGATAATTATTAAACTAAAAATACACACACCTCCATCTAATGGTTGAATAACATATTGTTTCCTTGGAAGGAAAAATTACACCTCACGAAATGATGACTATTTAATTGTCTCATACTTCCCCTCGTGGTGTCCACTAAGATGGAACTGTATTTGTATGTGAAAAATATTATGTGTTTTCTTTATTCTTCTATATTTTAAATTTATATCCTTATTTTATGGTTTCCATAATCGGTAAATGCGATAATTTCATTTGAGGATGTGCGGACTACCGCCCCCTCAATGGGATATGACTCATTAATTCCATATGTGGGACCTATAAAGGATATATTTAATTATATTACAAATTATATGATAGTAGAATTATAATATACATATGTATAATTTCATTTTAATTCCATTAAAAATATGATATAGAAATGAATGTTGCGTTTTTTCATATGTACGACTTACAGTTTCCTTGAATGGTGCATTTCATATAATACATACAAATGTTATGTAGTATTGTAAATAAAAGTATAAACTTGAAATATATGATATATACGCTATCTAAATCATGAATATCATTCAGAATGTAATGATATTTTGAACATGTGAACAACATGTAATTATAAGAAGTCCATTTTTGACTGAAGTACCAAATATAGACAATACAAACATTATTAACATAAAAGATTACATAATTTTTATGACATGGTAATAAGTTATATAAATTGAATAATAAACTTGAAAAAGGTTCTTAGGAATGGTGAAATTAAATTTAATTTATTATTCACGAGATTAAAGAATGAATGGGTCATATTGGACCTGAGGTAAGGGACTTCATCTCAATCTCCTTTCATTGGGGAATATTTTGTTTTATACATGACATTCATTTATATTGTTTATAAGCCCCTTTGACCTTTTATTTCATTCAAATGGAATCTTTTTATTTGACTCATTTTTCTAATTGACAAAAAAGGAGTGTTTTTTTAAACATAAGCTGTGACAACGACCTTTTTCCACCACGGGGAGTATTGTTTGATCTTTGCCTTCCTTAAAAAACTGTGGTGTTTTTTAAAGGAAAACAAATACCATATACTTTCTACGTATTTTGATATTGAAATTGGTTTTGATAATGGATTTTTCTGTCAAAATATTTAAATGATATATTGTGATAGAAATATGGAAATTTCATATTTACTTTATGTTTATTTTATGTGTTTTGTATATGTAATGGTTTTTGGGAATTATTTACGAATATGGGTGGTTTCGTGATAAAATTAGGGCGAGTGAGACTGATATAGCTATACAATGCATTGGGTAACATGACAGAGGTAAACATGAATGTTTCTCCTATGTGATTTAGGGAATATACTATGATGTGTATTACAAATGTAACTCCATATATAGCTGTGATAGATACAATGTATGTATGATATTAATGCCACAAGTTACCTTTATGATTTTTGCTTTCTATGTGTCAATCATAAATCTTCTGTTTTCATGAGGTATGTTAAAAAGCTTATGTTATGTATGAAATGATTAACTAGTGTTTTCTTTCATTATTTTATAACCTTTACTGATCTTTTTATGCTCATCCCATGTTTTGAAATGTTTTTCAGAGGACTTAAAGATGAATAGTTTTTAGGATGTGATCAAGGAAAATCAATTCCATCTAAAACATAGGACTTGACATGACTCTTTTTTTCAAGAGTTTTTATTTTATAAAGAAATTAAAACAGAGTATAAGTGTCTACCTTGTAATTTTCTAGAAGTAATGTAATAGTTATGGCATAATTCTCTAAAACTCTAAACATGGAACGTTCCTCAATGTGAATTATTCATTTACATTAATATTGTGTAATGTTTAAGGCCGAGGGCTTATAATTACCTCAAAACTTTTGTGGTAGTCATTGCAGATGACATTCTAATATACTCCAAAACCAAGGAGGGGCCTAAGGAATATACAATCATTGTACAAGAGACCATGAGAAATGATAAGATCTATGAAAAGTAAATCAAGTATGAGTTATGGTTGAAAGTGGTCTCATTCTTGGGTCATATCATCAAGAGTAGTGGAATATCTGTGCATCCCTCCATGAAAACTATAATTAAGGGATGGTTGAGGCCAACCACGGTAATGAATATCTATATGTTCCTAAGGTTAGTAGGATATTATCACCAACTTGTGAGAAATTTCTCAAGATTTTAAAACCCTCTTACCAGGAGAAATCAGAAGGGATTAATTTTTTTTTGGAGTGATGAATGCAAAAAATCATCAAGGATTTGAAAAAGAGGCGTATCAAAATGATTGTGTTCATATTACCCACAAGTGGGGATATTTTTATGGTATTTAGTGATGCTTAGAAGAAGGGAATGGGTTGTGTTTTGATGAAAAATTAAAAAGTAATTGCCTATGATTCAAGGAAATTGAATGTTCTGGAGAAAAAACTGCCAATCACATTATATGGAGTCCGATGTAGTAATATTCTCTTTAAAAATGTGGCCACATTATATATTTGGGTAGAATTGTTAAATATATATAGATAAAAAATCCTCATGTATATATCCAATCATGAAGTGTTGAATATATTCCAATGATGATTGTTACAGCAGATTAAAGACTATGAATGCTCATTTAATTACCACCCTTGGAAATTGAACAAGGTGGCAGATTCTCTAAGTAGAAAGGACATACCGATTTTGTTATTAACGAGAATAAAAAAGGATCTAATATTCTTATATTTGATTAATATGGACATGTAAATCATAAAGAAGTGAACATCATCTTTCCTTTCTCAAATAATTTCTCAACCATTTCCTTTGGAATGGTTATTGGATGCCCAAAAGGATAATATGGGAATTCAGAAGAAGGTGGAAACAATCAGAAAAGGGAAATCCTTAGTGTTAAATGTTAATGAAAAAGTAATTGTTATATTTAGTCAGGAATATGTGTTCTATCAAATTCAGAGTTATGTAAAGAACTTTTGAATGATGCAAATGGTTTGAATTTCTCAATTCACCCAAGAAACACAAAGATGTATTGATATCATTGAAATAATTATTGGTGGGATAACCTGAAGAAAGAGATCACTGAGTATACATCAATGTTCATGGTATGTCAGTAGGTGAAGGTTGAGATAAATAATTCTATGGGGTTGATACTACCATTACCCACACCATCATGGAAATGGGATAACATCACCTTGGACTTTGTCACAAGACATACAAAGACTTCCAAAGGAAACAATGTTGTCTTGTAATTTGAGGAACATATTACAATGACTACACACATCTTTGTAATTAGAGTTTATTTTTCATTGGATCAATGATAATGGATATATATTAGATAAGTGGTAAGGTTACATGGAGTACCACTATATATTGAATTCGATTGATATCCAAGATTCAACTCCATATTCTGGAAGAGTCTTCAACATTCATTGAATTGTGAGTTGAAATTTTTTATGGCTTATCATCCTCAAACTAATGTCCAATCTGTGCAGACATTCCATACACTTGAGGAAAAGTTGAGAGCATTCTCAATGGACTTCCAAGGATGAAGGGATCAACATCTTTCTCTAGATGAGTTCTCTGACAACAACAATTTCCACTGAAGCATCCAAATGTCTCCTTTTGATGCCATATATGGGAAGAGGTGCATAAAAATGACGTGTTGGGATGCTGTTGGGGATAGAAAATAAATTCAAAAATGGTTGATGGAATTGTGGAGAATGTTAAGACCATCCAGTAGCACATTATAGTTGTTAAGAGTCGACAAAAGAGCTATGTTGATAATCTTCGATGATAAATAGAGGTTGATGTTAGAGACATACTATTCCACTTTATATCACCGTGAATGAGAGTTATGAGATTTGGGAATAAGGGAAAGCATAGCCCAAGATACATCAGCCCTTTTGAGATCCTTTATCGCATTGCAGCAATGGCCTTTTGACTTAACATATCTCAATTACTTGATATATTCCATGTATCACTCTTATGAGGTACATACTTGAACCATTTCTTGTACTCAATCTAGATATGGAACCATTGGAGACTGACCTCTCATATGAGGAGAATCTAGTGATGATTATAGATCTTAGGGAAAAAGTTCTACAAAATAAGACAATTCCCATCATCAAGGTGTTGTGGCACAACCACAAGTTTGAAGAAGATATGTTGGAATCGAAGGAAGTTGTGAAGTAGAGTTACCCTCATCTTTTTTAGTGTTGGAAATGGAAATTTTGAGGGTACAATTTCATATTTGTATAATATTGTAATGACCAAAACATTTGTTAAATAAAATTCCTCTTGATCAAATTCAATGCATTACTATATAAACTTTTAATTAAAAGAATATTCACTACATTGGTTCTATGATTTCAGATTTCAAAATACTGTTATTAATTTTTACCATTTCCAAAATAGTCATTGAATAGTGATCACGTGATATTTTTAAATATAGGGATTTATCTAACCGAATTAACTCAGAAAATTGATGTGATGACCTCATACGGTAGAATTCCTCCATACCAATACCATTTTTTGGAGCTTGGAAAGGAGGTGGCGTCATTTGTCTTTGATCTTGGCCAATCCCAAGACAATCTTCAACATGTTAAGATCGAACAGAGCTACCTACGATAGAAGTCGGGGTTGATAGAGATTACAACTCGATATATGTTATTCAAGCCACACCAAGAGTTTTTCATCGTTGCACACCTTAACCATAGGTATTATGCGGGTGTTATAAGGGGTTATGTTTCAATACCCTAGCACTATGATTATGTGCATTGTTTTTATATATAATAAAGAATATACATTCATTTTATTATTGTTACTTTTTAAATAATTTTTCATGAACAAATAGTATTTTTACCTAATATTCAATCCATAAATCAATTATGATGAATTAATTGATTTTTGAATTAAATTATAATTTAATAATATATTATTACTAAATTACTTTTTATTAAATGTAAATGATAAAATATTTTTACAAATAAAATGGTAATTTTTATTACGGTTTAAAGGCAGTTTTTGTCAAAACCAATGAATTTTTGATTAATGTGTGTTGTTATTGTAAATTTAAAAAATTCACATGGTTAGAATATTTTCTAGATAAAATGAATTTTAATTTTTAATTGGGATGTCTGAATTATTCAATGGTGATTTTTTCATAATTTTCTGAGATAATTAAATTTTTGGGTAAAAATTAAATACCGTTTAAATATATACTATGTTTTATTACTTAATAATTACCCAATTGTGATGTAATAAAATAAAAATAAATAGGTTATTTTGAGAATATATGTTTTACCATTAATATAATTTGATTTTAGGTTTTCTTTATTTATTTTACGAAGGCTTTGTAGACCCTCCAAGACTTATAAAACATTTGTTTTTTTAAATTATTTCCTTAATGGTCTGAGTCACATCCACATAAGAAATACTAATATTTGTTGAATTTAATCCATTTAATTATAAAATACAGTTTTACACTCCACTCTAGCAATAACCATGGAAAAAACAATTGGTTGTTTTGTCAGTGTGATTAGTTTAATGTGTGGTTTACAAAACCTTAATAATAAATAATTCTCTCCATTTTCTTATATAAACCCACCCAATATCCCTTTTAATATTAACTAAAATTATTTGGCTCTAGACCAACCTCATACATCCTCTCTCTAGAATCTTCCAAATATCCTCATGATCCCACAATACTCTCTCAAGCCTCTCTGAAGTCATTGGGATCACACTTCCATGTATGAGTTTTTTCCTTTCCCATTTTCGTCCACGTTTCTTAATGTTGTTATATCATTTTAATTTCAATTACTAATGTTGGGGTATGATTTTTCATCTCCTCTACACTTCCCTCCTTATGTTTTAATGATGATATACCTTATCTTATTAATTCCTCTTATGTAAACCTGTTTCCATTCTGAAAATCCGTAAGGAATTTCTCTCTCTTCATTTACATTCAAACTATTATTTTGTATTATGAATCTAAAATACATTATATATTTTTGGACATGTATCTATATTCCCTGAATACTATTCATTTCATTTACATATAATTATACACCCCTTTATCACCTATCAATCATTTTTATTATTTCTTATGTCATGCCATTATTATGTACAAATTCGTCCATGTTTTACAAGACAATGTCACTGTGTTGTGAATTCCATGCCCAATTCTCTATCAAATGTATTAATTGATGGAACCATGACCATTCTATGATGGAAATTGAGGTTGTTTTGTGCTGGTTTTCAATCCACATTGTAATTTTAGTATGTTTTCCAAAAAAGGGATCATATGGTTCAAGAAGACTATAGTACTGAAGGTGGTGTCGTTTTCTAGTGTTTTCCAAATTTTTTGGCCGAAAATTCAAATAATGAAGAAATGTGTATTCAGAAAATTATGTTGTGTGCGAAATGGTATGTGTTATGTAAACATGAATGAAAGGCATGTTTCAGGATTAAAACATCAAAAAATTGAAAAGGTACGAGCTGCACGAAAATTATGGTTTTGTTCATGGAAAACGGTTCCTATATGAAAATAATTTGCATGATGAAAGAGAGGTTTTGCACGACACATTAGGTTTTTGTTCCTGGGGTTTGGAAATTCATATAAATAACAGGTGACCCTCCCCATTTGGTACATTTGATGACTTAGATTAGATAGATTTTTTGATGCGCATAAATGTTTTACAAAATGGGAATTGTGGAAAAAAGATAGACTTGCGTGGAAATTGTACAACTAAGCATGAAAACTAGAGTTGTGTGAAAAAATTATTATTTTTCAAAAAATATTTAATTTTAATGAAAAAATATACATTTATGAGGAGGATTTTTCGTGTTAAAATCCAATATTTAATTCAAAATATCGATCTTGCATGCATAGGGAAGGTGTTTCACTCAATTATTAGTGTCGGCCGAATACATATTCTGAATATCTAGTTCATTGGTTCAGTGATATCAAGTGTGTTAATTCAGGACATTGATGCATAGATTGTATCATTCTGAATCGAGAAAGATATAAACGAAAATCTATTAATGAAACCATCAAGTCAATAAACCGTGATTGACTTCCCTCAAGGAAGTGATCAAGGGGGAGTCGAGGAAGCGACCCTGAGGGATGTAGTGAGTAATCTGGGAACCTTTGTAATGGCAGTGTGTCTGGAACAGAGTGACTAATAACAAATGGTGTAACCCTAAAATTACTAAATATTAGTGGATTTAGTTATGACAAAAAACTATCAGTGTATGATCCTAGGAAATATTCCATTGCGGTGAAGCAAGTAACAGTGTTGTGTCATCTGCCTACTTTCATTTTTTTGACATATTTAACAAGTTCCTACTAATGTGGAAGAAGATCCACATCATTAATAATAATAAAACTATACCCTAATTCACCCCTCCCCTCTCAGACAATTTTGGGGTCATTCTTTAACCTTTATGCACATTTACATATTGATTAATGAGTTTCCGGTATTAATTCCACATTCCATTATCTTGGAATAAATGATGATTTTTAATGAATCCTTGTTGTATAATCTTTATGGAACAGTTATTTATGAAATGAATTTATTTAGAAGGGTGTGCCATGATAGCGCTTTAATGGATTCGGTAATGATTAGTACCATGATATGTCAATTATAATGAGGGTTTTCTCATCATAATTGAAGTTCAACTAGAGTTTACTAATGCTCAATGGGCAATGGGAATTGAATCATGATAATATAATGTAAATTTTTTGGCCACATTTCTATGTTATGATAATCATGGTTTGTCATGCCTTTATGTTCAAGTTTATATTACACTGCATTAATATTCCTATTTCCTAGAATGTACTATATTTTTCATGTTATGGATTTTTACTCCCTTACTAGGATTTGTAGCTCACCCTTTTATTATGCATGTCCTCATCTCATCCCATTCAAATCCTTATATAATGGATTTATGTGGTCATGTAAAATGATTTTTGAATAAGATGTTGTGTTTTATGTTTTATGTTGTAATCTAATGTTCCTATGACCCAAATACATGATACCCCTCTATATTTTAGGTTGTATTAAGTGAAGTTTGTATGTTATAAATCATGTTAATGTGTGTATTAAAAAGATGGGTTGTAATATCTTCATAATTACGCTACCAAAGGGAACAAGAATGGAATCCCTACCCATGATCCCACCAGCACCAGTGGAGGTCCCACCTACTCCATCACTTCCCACGGAGATTCTATCTACATGTCATCTAGTGGACACAAATCTCATCCTCATGGTCCCTTTGAAATTTGTCTCGGTTCTCCTCACACCCCACCCAGGTGGAAGTCCCCTCTGCCACATTATCAATTTGGTTGAAGGTCCACCCCAAGCCAAAAATCATCCATGTCATGAAGATCCATCCTAGGGGGGAGGGCAGGCCACCACCAACATATGAAGAATATTGGGAGGACTCGTACTGCAATAAAAGCCCATATTTTTCTCAGATTAAAAGGAAGAATGTGATTCAGACATGGAACCCTTTCCTTATTCCTTTGTGTTAAGGGGTGGGGAAGGAATGAGGCATATCAGCCTCAAACTATTGGAATGTGTGGTCCACTATATTCTCACCCCCATCTGTAGATACATCCTAGAGGAGGAATATTTTTCTCCTTCCTAGGGTCTGGATTTGTAACCCTCCCGATTGTCCACAGGGTCATTCTATGCTTCGACCAGAGATCATGGAGAGTTGTTCTGGGGACCAGTAGTGGATGAAAAACATCATGACCCGCCCCAATAAATTCAAATTCTAAAGCAAATGTTGTGGTCTCTTGTCCATCATATCGATATTTGGTGTCTCGTTTCTTTCGTTCTTCACAAGACATCCCTACATACAACGACTTTTCATCTCGTTTTTTGTTTTCTTCATCATCCATTTTACCCCATCAACGGTCTGCATCAGTGCCATTATTGGCCTCAAAGACACCCCAATCGATGATTATGGAAACCTAGGACCAGATCCTAATTTTGAGCCATGGATCTTTTGGTTCCTACATGTAGTGCATCATTTCCCAAAGATGTTTTGTCCAATTGCAACCACGAACATCAGTGCGCTAGAATCAGTTACCCATGAGGAAGTCACATTTTTTTCTCCAAACCCTATGGGCTATGCACTTCCATATACATTATTGGAAGGTGTTATATCCCAAGATTTAGACACACATTGAATATATAGACTAGTAATTTTTAATTTTCAACTAGGATTCACTCCTCATGGAAGAGCACCCCGAGTCACCTGGTCAACACATGAACCTCAAGCATTTATTCGTTCAGAGCCTTAAAGTGCTTCATAAAAGTATCAAGGAGGCTTCCCCCCATGTTCAATTTTTTGGCCGTATTCATTATTAATACCTCTATTTCAGTCCATTCTATTTCCATCCCATCATACCAGACGATATCAAGCATATGCCTCAAGTAGAGTTGTTGTAAACATTACCGATGTTTTGTATGAAAGGACAGAGACAGAGCTCCTTGGGGATAACATACCCCCTATGGGAGTGCCACTCAAATTGGATCCACTGGTATAGTTTACTCAACAGTAGATAAATCTGTTGTGTATTTTCGTGCCCACCAAGTCATTAGTTCCTGACCGGAATCCCAATTAGGAAAGGATCACCTTGGAGCCATCAAACCCTTTTACCCATATGGCTCCATAAAATAGACATAGGATGATCCTAAAAAATCTTCATTTTTTCAACAGCTTAATGAGCATAATATGATGGTTGATGACCTCCTTTCTGAATTCACCACAGTGTGGTGACCTATCTACGGTGATCCCCAACCATGGATGTAGTATATGGTACAACAATACCCCAAAAAATTTCCTCTATGTGACCTTGACCAACCTACCCACATAGACATGATATAGGCAAGAACATATGGTATGTGGGAAAGGTATGTGTCATCAAATCCACCTAATAAGTGTCATAATCACTTGGACCCTGCTTGGGTTCCCCATGCTGCTTCGCAGGTCATCCCACTATCCTTTCCAAAATCCACTACGCCTACATACGATGTTGAATAACCATCCATCACATAGGTGGATAAGGATCCGCTTCAAGACAAAAATTTCCAAAAAGATGATGCAATTGTGGCACTTATGTAACTCCCCGACCCCGGTTACCCAGAGTCGGTGCATTATTGCGTAACATTGGAATGGTCACAAAAGATCAAGTCTCGAAAGACAAATTAGTTTAGTAGCCTTGGAAACCCTAGATACATTCATAAATGTTACATTACATCATAAAACAAAGTCTCCGTAGTCCACACTCATATCCTCTTCTGACTATCCCTGCAGGTCATTCATAAAATACTTCTTCACATCCTGGAAAATATTAAAACATTGAAAGGGGTGAGCTCATATGCTCAGTAAGGATAACAATATTGCATAATCTTTTGTAAATAAACATTAACATTTAAGGCAATGTATAACTAAAACAAAAGCCTTTTAAACTTGAACATCAACATAAAATGGCAAGTGAAAAATGAGATAATTCCATTTACTTATTCACATGGATATTCTACTGGTCGAATAATCACATGCAATATCAATAACCACTTTCATAATGATGGAATTCATAATGCCATACTATAATAACCACGTAGCCAAGGCCTCGTGCCAAGAACACAATTAATATTTTCTCAAGGCCTCGTTCCAAGACACTAGTTTGCCTCATGAGACCTACCGATGCATTGAGGAGATATTGCGGGCTCCACCCGTCACTTATTAAGTCCAATGAATTCCTCATGTGAATTGGTTTAAACATATCATAAACCATAACATAATCATATCACATAAAACATGCATAAAGGAAACATAACATTTCCAAATTTCAATCACAAGATATCAATACAACACATTGATATAATAAAAACACTTTTAAAACCATATTCAATAACAAAATAAAATAAATTTAAAACATTGTATTTATTTTTCATTTAAAAAGTTATGGCTTGTAGAGGAAGCTGAAACACAAATAATGGTCATGGTGGCGGAGAAGTCGTTGTCGCCGCATACGTAAGACAAAAACATTCCTTTTGTCATTTAGTTAAACGCTTTGTAAAAAAAGATTCCTTTTTGAATAAAAGTCAAAGTCAGAGGGGTTTATACACCGTATAAAAGAAACTTGTGTATAAAACAAAATATGCCTCAATGAAAGGGGATTGAGACGAAGACCCTTACAAAGATAATTTTTTTAATAAAGTAGATCTATTATGTTTATTCACTATAAGTACACATAAATAAAGTACAAATACAATATAGGACATAATAATATCATGACATTATTTGAAAGTAGGAGATTAACCCAAAGAATAGAAATTGGGTTAAGAAGTTCCCTTACCTCATGTCCGACTTGACTCGACCGCTCTTTAACCTCCTGAATAATAAACTAGAGTTAATCTATACATTCTTAAAAACCTTTTTCAAGTTCATTATTTCTTTTATATCACGTATTACAATGTTATGAACATTATGTAATTATTTAAGTTTATAACTGTCATTTTGTCGATCTTTGGTACTTGAGTCAAAAATAAACTTCTTATAATTACAAGTTATTCATGTGGTGAAATATCCATTATTTCCAGAATTATATTCATGATGTAGATATCATATATATCATATATATCCCGTATATAAATTCATTTATAATATTACATAACATTTAGAGGTAAGAAATGAAATGCACCGTTCATGGAGACGGTAAGCCGTACGTACGCATGAACACTACTTTCATTTCTATTTCATATTTAATGGAATGAAATCATAATAGTATAAAGATGTAATATAATTCCAGTATATTATAATTTATAATACCATTTAATCCATCCTTTATACATCCCACATATGGCGTTAATGATTCAAATCACTTTGAGGGGGCGGTAGTCTGCACTTCCTAAAATGAAATTATCGCGTTTACCCATAATGAAAATCATAAAGTATGCCATAAATTAGAAATAAATAAGCATAAGGAAAACATAAAAATAATATATATATCATATAAGAAAATAGTGTCATCAAAATGGCCACCATTATAGGTGTTAAAATAATATTGAACAATCATCATTTCGTGAGCCAGTATTTCGCCACCCACAGAAACAGTATGTTCTTTAACTGTTAGACGAAGGTGTCGGTAAGTGTAAACCAAATACATATCATAAAAACATCCTAGTATATTTTAGATACTGGTTTTGTTACAAAATAAAGGAATAAAAAGAGTTTAAGGGGTTGGAGAAGCAAAATAAAACAAAACAACATTAGAGAAGACATTACCTTAAAATCGGGTAACACTTTTTGATTTGAGACAAAGGCTTCCTTGGAAAGATTTATCCCCAAAGCTATGCTTCTAAGAGTAATGGAGTAAATTTTAGAGAGTATTTGGGAAGTGTTTTGCCGAGCCAAAAGGCTTTGATGGTGTGAGTAAGGTGGTAGTGGTGGGGGCCTTTTATAAGAGGAGAGAAGGGGCACTCTTGGAAAGATTGAAATGTTACATTATTATGAAATGCTTTTTTGGATTATAAAGGTCCCACACTTTTATGTTTAAAGGATAATGTGATAAGGGTTCTAAATTTACAAATACAAGAGGTGTTTGACAAGTGTAAGTCTTAGATTTTACATTATAATTTCATTTTATTTAAATCGTTAATTAATGAGTTAATCGCTGCCTCATCATGGTGTCATAAATAATTTAATTTATTTAATGTCTAAAATTTATAAAACAAAATATCATGATGTAGGAAATCGTTTTATATTTCTAATGAATATTTATAGTAAAAAATATGACTTGTATAACCCCATTTAAAAATTGTTTTAGTAAAACAACTCTTGTTTGTGACCTTTTTATTTTAACATTAAATAAAAAGTTATTTATGTCATTTTCCTACCAAAGTGGCTCCATGGGGTCCCCAAGTTGACCCATGGACTGTCTTGGTCGGCCATGACACATCCAATAGTGGTAGGACAAGTTTCAAGGTCATTCCATATTTTTATAATACTATTTTTACCTTAAATTTCACTAATTACCTTTAATTGCGATTAATTAAACTTAAAAGTTACTATTCACCAAAAATTATTTTAATCCCATTGAACCACATTTTACTTCCTAATGACAACCACGTATGTAGGATTTTTTAAAATAAAATCACAGAAGTGGTAATGTTTCATTTAAACGAAAAATCAGTTTTTTAACTACCACTTAGTGGTTTCACTATTCATCAAAAATTGATGTTTTTCAGAATAATGCCAAAATTTCACCCGAAGCTATAATTGATATTACGAATTCAAAAATGATGTCTATTTTACAAAATTCAAAACATATATGTTGCATTAATTAATTTTATAATTAATTCCTGCTGTCAAAACAAATAGTGTGTTTTTAAGAAACAATATATATATAAAGATAGTCAATTATTTATGTCCAATTTCAGAGTGAAATTAATTATAATGAACACCATCGGATAAAATGGTAAATATATATTCTAATTATACATTAAAACCACTCAATAGTATAATTTATCACTATAAATTATTTTTATCAAAAAAGTTGTTTTAAGTATTTTTCACTATTCATAAAAAATGGAAGTTCTCAGAAAATTAAAAAAAATATAACTTAGGATAATTTAGATATTACGAAGACAAAAATGAAGTCCATTTTGATATATAACATTTCTATAATTTTAAATAGTGGGTATTACTATTCATAACAGCTACTTTGATTAGTTGTGGTGTGTTAGAACTCGAAGTTGCGTACAATGCAAGCTATTGCATTATTGAATGAGAAGCGTATCATAGAAGCTCGGGGTGTTACAACTTATTTCTCACTTCAAGGAATTTGAAACTCAGTATGTGGAAATCCCCCATGATGGCAAGCCAAATATGATGTGGGTCGATGATATGATTGCACCCCCAGGTTTTAAAAATCCCACCTTCTCCCCCATTAAGGTAATGGGTGACCCAATGCAAAATCTAGACCAATTAATCTCAAGGTACAGACCCATTCTAGGTACTCTAGCGCAAAGAGAAACCACCATTCTTCATTGTTTCATACAGACATTGGAAGGGAAAACATTTGTCTAGTAGAAATAGCTACCCATTTGGTCAGTCACCAACTAGGAAGATATCTATTGATAGTTTCATTACCTGTTTTTCTCTACCAACTAAGAGATGAGTATTACAGACCTCATCAAGTGTTAGAAGAGGCCTGACGAGCATGTAAGAGACATTTTTGCCCAGTGGAAAGGCATCACATATTCCTTGGACATGCCTCTAACCCAAGAATAGTTGATAATAATGTGTGATGGGAATGTCAACACTGAATTGGTCCCATCTCTCATTAATCAAAATTACTAAGTGGGATTTTGAGACTTATTTGATAAGGCCCAACTTCTAGAGGAAGCCATACAGTAGGCCAAACAAGAACATTCTTTTCCTCCTTCAATTCCTGCAAGAAGAACCTCTAATGATGAGCCTACCACAGTGGCCCAAATAGAGCCCCCCGGTTGCAAGAATTGTTACCAGTGGAGCCACCACCCCAACCTCACAGAGGCCTTACACTTTAGGAAAAACTCTTGGCCCACTAGAGCCTCCTCAGAATGGGAAGGTTCACCTCTGTAATTTTCCTCAACCACTAACTATGTGAGATAACAAGGTTCCACCCCCTCGATAGGCTCCTCTAGACCCTCATCAAGGCCAGTCTCCTGGATCTACCTTTCTTAATTAGAGAAAATGATCCTACTCATTCAATGATGCGGAGTTCTCTAGTTAATTTTAAGTGCCTTAGAATAGGGAACTCTATGTTTTCTCAAATAATAGAGGCTGGAATAGGTGGACCTCACAAATCACCCCAATTATTACCCCTATCACCGAATCTGATAGAACACCCTCAAATAGTTCTATGTTCATAAAGACTGAAATCAAGACCAAAATGATAACAAAAAAGTCTGGTTGGGCCTGAATCGGGCATATGTGGCATGTGTATTCTTGAAGCTAAGCAGCGGCAGTTCTAACGAAGGTGAATTGCACCAGGTTTCTATCTATGGGTCCTACATGTATGATGACTGGATGAATCTTAAAAAGGTCAACCATGCCTATGGTATTATCTGTGCACATATGCATTGACATGAGACCTCAAGAAGATTCCACAACACCCACATCTAATACTTATGCATCAGCGACTCATCCACCATTTTCTTATAAGAATATGCATCAGCAACGTAAGGGAATGAAAAGTCTCCACCGATGCCACCATCATCCCGTAACCTCAAAGACTTCATGCCCCTAGAGATGGTGATTCTCACTAGAACCCATCCCATGATGGAGGATTCATCCAATTATGATCAAGGGTACATGTTGGTTAACATTGAAGAGCTGGTAAACCCATACATGATTTTCGACAATGAGGAGCACTAGAAAAATCCTACCAAGGTTCCCCAATCATCACCAACATCTATGGGGCTGTGGATATATGGGTCATCAGAGTTCCTTGGTCAATACTTCTAGATAGGTTTTTCATGCCATGGAAATAGGGAAACATGACCAGTGTGAAGCCCAGCACGCGCAACATGCTCATATGGTGTTATCGGGTCTCCCTTTGCCATTGTTTCTGTTACTTGATCAGGTATATCTTCCTCAACCACACCATAATCATCCATTATATATTACATTCTAGCCTCAACCATCAGGCCCAAATGTTGTAGTCTCTCCAGAAGAATCAAATACCTATAAGAAAGACATTCCCACCACTAGCCTACCGCCGGTTCAGCCAGAAGGGCCCATCATGCCCCCAGCCGCAGAACAAACTCCATTAAAGAGAAGTTCACCCTTAACACAAATTAATGGTATCTTTAAGCTTATATCCAAAATTAATATGATAATATCCATCATTGAGGATATTCTCTGGTCAGTGGATATGAGTGAATCCCTCAGCGATGCTTTAAAAAGCCCCCTATAATTTGAGATGGAGGTAGAAACTACACAAGTCATCCATGCAGAGGTGGTTGAGCATGCGGAATTTCAGGCCATAACCTCATTATCTAGAGAAGATGAAGGATCTCCCATATAGGGGAACATCCTCCCAATGTATATAGTTATACAGTTAAATGGCATAGAGGTTCATTGATATCTTTTGACATTGTATCTGGGATCAAACTAATCCCAAGCTGGACACTTCAAAAAATGGGGTTGTCTAAGGATTATCTGAGTTCCTATGACCTACAAATACTAGGTTATGAAAGGAAATCACAAACACTGGTTAGAAATATCCTTCTAAAGACCTAGTTCGATGGTCTGGTTGCCAACACCAGGATCATGGTTGTCTCCTAGGATACCACCTACAATGTGCTGATAGGTTGGCCATGGATTCACCAACACGACTTGGTTCATTAAACATATCACTAATGACTTAAATACTCTATTAATGGTCAAGTTATAATAATCCATGGTGAATCATCTCCCTTTTCCTGTTGTGAATCCCACTATCGGTATGCTAACTATTATAAGAGAAAAGGCAAGAAAATTCAAGCTAACATGGTTAAACAAACTTGGGTTGTGAACAACCAGTGGACAGACCTAGATGATGCCTACATTTTTCTGACCCACCGATCAAAGGAAATGACCCTGGATATGGTAAACATCATATTTATTTTATAAATGGGGGTAAACACATTCCCATGTCTATGTGACATCAAAATATCACCTCATCTTCCAACATGAATTTAGCTCAGGTGATCCCGGATCCCCCTACTCCCATAAGGTATCAGGATGTCCGACCCATGTCAACAATAATACGCCATGCATTCTTATTCCGTCGGGATGGGATAGGATAGATCAGGCTGACACACCACTATTTCCTCGATATCATCAATTGTGGCCCCTTGGGCGGATGATCAGGTGGGATCAGATTGATACCTTTCATTGTTATGGTTTCAACATCACAGGAGTCCATGGATGTTCTATCTACCACCGCTTAGGATGGCACTAGAATCCCATCAGTATCTTTTGATGTATAGGAACCAACTCACAGAAAGGATACCTCTTCTATATGTGAAGGGGAATATTTTGAAGATGCACTCCCACCGTTGAAGAGGGTGTCTCCACCACGATTGATGTACTAGTACAGGTGTACCTTAGTAGAAAGAGGGATCCGAAACATTCATTTATCAGTGCCACTATACCTATAGATGAACAACATTAGTATATGGACTTCTGGAAGAAATATCGTGATGAATTTTGATGGAGTTATGATGAAATTCCTGGGCTAGATCCCCATGTAGCAGTCCACCACCTCAGTCTCCTAGAAAATCATCATGAGTTCAAACAGCCTCTCTGAATGATGAACCCTTATCAAGGTGTTGTGGTCAAGGATGAAGTGGATAAGGTATTCAAACCCAACATTTACAAGGAGGTCTAGTACCGTATATTTCAAAAAAAAATTGTACCCATTGGGAAGAAGAACAGACAGATCATAGTATGCGTCAAATTCAGGGATCACAACCATCACATCCTGAAAGATGATATTCCCCTTCCCATGATAGAGTTGTTGATTGATTCCAAAAATAAGTTCCAGGCTCGCACATTTATAGATGGGTATCCCGGGTATAGCCAAATCTAAATAGCCCTTGAGGATGAAGAGTCTACAACCTTCATGGCCCCACAAGGTACTTTTTGAAACCATGTAACTCCTTTGTGTCTAATAAATGTAGTAGCCACCTATCAGCATGCCATGGACCACATATATAAGTCGATCCTAGAGGAATTGTTTTAACGATACTTGGATGATCTAGTGGTCAAATATCTCTAACGTCATGACCATCTCGATGATCGTGATAAAGTGTTCGTCTTCCTCAGTTCTCACCATCTAAAGATGAACCCATTGATGTGTGATTTCAGTGTCATGTATAGAATGTTTCTCTATTTTTTTTCCAAATAAATAGGCATTTAAATAGATCCAATGATGTTTAATGCCATTATTCATATGTATGTTCTAAGAAACATTTATGATCTATGAGGGTGTCAAGTCCCCTTGTCCTACATGTGCCGATTCATTGCGAATTTGACTGGAAAGTGTTATCCCTTTTCTCAACTCATGAAATTATTTTATGACTATCAATGTGATGAGGAAACGCCAGACTACATTTTAGGAAATCAAGAAGTACCTATTGTAGCCTCTATTCCTAATTCCACCAGTTTCTGGAATGTCGCTGGTCATTTATGTGACCACCCAAGAATGATATCTCATCTCCCTTCTCACCCATAAGAACAATGAGAGAACAAAGTACAATCTATACTATCTCAGCTACATGGACCATGATATAGAGATTTGGCACTCCCCCATTTAGAAGAGCTTCCTCGAACTTTTATTGGAAGAATAGAAATTGTAACATTAATTGAATCACTTTGAGGTAAAACAAGTGAGCCATATGGATCTGCTGAAGTACATCCCGAATCACCCCATGTTGATAGTCCGTCTAGTTATATGGTCAATGATCCACTAGTAGTTCGATAACCAGTTATGCCCCAGAAGGATATTAATTTTCATGCATTGGAAGACCTCTGTTCCACCCATCCATCTCCCATGAACTAGCCTTTGGAAATTTATTTTCCCAAAGAGGCCATCCCCTTGTTAGAACAATCCACTAAAAGTTAGAAAATTCACTTTTATGGTGCTTCCAGAAGTCCTACCGATAGAAGGCTCAATTACCCCAAAATCATCTAGTAGTCCTAGGTGTCTTCTTCATTAGGGAATCACATGGAATTATACCATATTAATTCCTATTTTAGAGGGTTGTATGAATAATTAAGAGGATTATCTGGCTCTCATAACTGGCCTTGAGCTACCCCTAATGATTTATGTCCCCCACACTCATGTTAAAGATGTCTCCAAAATAGTCATCAAGAAGATCAAAGGTGACTATTTCATTAGAATTCCAGAGCTCATACCGCTATTGGAACTTACCCACCAGTTGATGGCCCAATTACCATTTGGGCAAAGGTGACTCACATCCCTCGATCCTAGAATAGTCGAGCCGATTCCATGGCTATCCTGGTTTCATGTCTTATAGAGACTAATCAAGATGATTTGGTTATCCATGTAGAACACTAGAGATTAATAACCCATGTAACATTAAATGATGATGAAAACCCACAGGTAATTCACCTTACTACCAATGCCTCAATGTTATGACCTCCGAGTCCCCATGATGCAGTTATGGAAATGAACATTGACTGGATGACCACCTTTTTTGAGTACTTCCATCACAGTATCCTACTAAAAGATTGATATGAGAATGAGAAAATATGATGCCACATTTTGCAGTTTACCCTCCAGAGTGGTCTTGATCTTGAGAAGATCCTCTACAAGAACATGTTTTATGGGGATCTCCTCTGTTGCATTCATGGAGTTGAGATTTCTCAAGCCATGAAGGAGGCTCATGCGGGTTCATATGAGGCTCATCAGACTAGGCTGAAATTATCTCACATTATTTTTAGATTGGGGTAATTTTGGACCCCCATGTTCCGTGACTATATTGATTTTTCCAAGAGTTTCCATGCATTCAAAATCCTTAAGATCTTTGTACATTGGCCTCAAGAGCCTCTCCACACTACCATGTACTATTGGCACTTATCAGTCTAGGGACTCGACGTCCTGGGACCATATCCACCAATGACAGCTCCATAGTGCAGGTTCATACTGACTGCTACAGAATTTTTTCCATGTTGTAAAACGTAGTTCTGCTTAAGGGGGTCAATGTCCTTTTTATTGCTGATTTTGAAAACTGGATGATTGAGGAGTTCAGAAAAAACCTCTCAATCATTTAGAAAAACAAGGTTGGTACGAACAAGATTTTTTGGATGGAAAAGCTCCCCAACCCCCTCTGGGATTACTAGAAGACCACACAAAATTCCACCCAGGTGACCCCATACTCCCTGGTGTACGAAATAGTAGCCGTCATGCCCATCAGGATTCAATTGTCTTCATTGTGAATAACATTCTAGGATTAGGAAAAACCATATAAGGTAATGAAAATTTGTCTCACTAAATTGGAAGTGCTCGACGAGAACATGATTCTTGTCTCGCACAATCTAAAAAGTCATCATAACATGATCTGTAGATCTTTCAACAAGAATGTTCACCTCTGCACTTTCATGAAAGGTGACCTGGTGTTGGACTTGAGAACACCAATGAAACCATGAAGGAAACCAACCAAGATGGAGCCCAAATTCTATGGACCTTACATCAATCACAAGGTTTACCCTAATGACACCTATTCCTTGGTTACTCAAGATGGTGCGTGTATCCCACCTCCCACCAATGCTAGATTCCTCAATCAATACATTGCCTGAGTGAGCTATTGGACAACATCACCTTAATCAGTTACATTCTGAATGACATTATACTATTTTTTCCCATATGACATTAAACTACATGTCGTCCCTTATGACATTAAACTATATCTTCTCCCATGTGACCTTAAACTATCTCATCATCTCCACATGACGTTAAATTGTGTGATTCGTCTAAATTGGTGAATATAAAACTAGGTTGCATTCATCTTGAATGATGTTAAACTACAATATGAAGATATAAAATTATGGTCCAAGCTCTATGAACTTAAACAATGATTTCCCTATATCTATTTTCATGTAATACATTAAATAGCACATTTGAAAACTATGTATGGATTTATTACCTTCTTCATCAGATACATTGGATTTCTTGGAAGAATCATCATAGACCGAAACCCTATAAACCCATCTATTTGACTATCCCCATGGGTTTTGTATTCTTGGATGATCCCACATGGTGTATCGTAGACTTCTTTGTCCCCATCAAGTCATGGCTATAATGATCGCACCATGTGCCTCTCTTCATCCTTCTATCATCCAACATCTTCACTGAATGATGTTAATTTGATCTTCCCTTTCAGAACTACATATGGCTTGATTCCCATCTTTATGGGATACATATAAATTCTTGGACATTTATTTAGTAGGATTATACCCAAACATCAGGATCACCCCGTCGAAACACATGGTGTGATGTGGGATTTTATCCTCATTCAGGGTAGGTTCACCATGACCCCACCATGTATCACTCTCCCTAGTGGTCTCCACTTATTTTCTCATCCCACATGACCTCGAACTGCTTGTGCATACATACGCTTCATGCATCCCCTTTATTTGTGTCTCCATCATCATTTTCATCTAAAAGGACCCTTGAACATAATGGATTGTTGGCCAAATGGATCTCTTTCCATTTCGGGCCAACATCCCAGATGATTATGAATGATAAATTGATACAATTAAAACATAGAAAATATGTTCAGCGGTTGATGCTCATTTTTTTATCTCGTTTCAGGTCACATGATGTGGATACTACACTTCAAATTTGGTAAACAACCATACTCTATTGTTTTCACCATCCATATATGTATCAAATGTCTGGTTTATATATTAATTTAATCCTACAATCCCATCAAACGTTTTTAATCCTTGTGCAGGATCATTAGTGTGGTCAGGATCACCCTTGCATGATCTCCATCCCTAATTTTCGTACCCTGATATGTTTATGAGATTCTGATCCTATATATTGTTTCCCATATCAACCATTTATCACATGGTATTAGGACATTTAGTATGGTAATAAATGTATAAAGGGTCTTATATCTATGGTCTGACCCTCATGACCTTATACTAAGATCACAATCATCCTCATCTAAAGATGTTAAAACGTGAACTCGCAGGGAATTCCTATCTTAGATCCCTCGTCCTTTTCCCCCCTAGCCCATGTGCTCATTTAGGATCGTATGGTGTGGTATGGGATTATGTATTTATTCATGAAGGATTACTCAACATTCCATATAAATTCTTTTTGGGATACCATTCCCCTAAAATCGACCATACTACATGATAGAAAACTATACAGAATCCTCCAGAACTACGCGTGGCTTGATTTCCATCCTTATGGGATACACAACAGTAACATAAAATTTAGCCTTCAAGTCCAGAACAATTTCTTAAAAACCTCCTAATCATCATGTCCACCTATATTATGTTCCTCCAGGAGAGGGGTATACAGTATATTATGGGCTTATGTCCTCATTCACTTCGGGTTTGTGAATACCACACAACGTATCACATTCTCCTGAGAGCTCTTCGTCCCCCTATTCTACAATCATTTTTTCAAGTTGTATGCTCTTATTTTAGGCCACTAGTATCTATTTGAATGATCACAAATACGCCCTGGAGCACTCTAATTCAGGACCTGGAGGGTTGGATTATACATTGAGATGTTATCACCCTTTCTCAGGATTCATGTTCCCCTTCATTTGGGCTTTCATCAACTTTCACATCGATAATGTCCCTCGAACAGTACATATGCTTGGCCTAAGGGATCTCCTATCTTGTAAGACCAACATTTTCAAGGTTATCGAATGTAAAATTCATATAATTTCCACATTGCTAATAAGGTCAGTGGACGATGCTCATTTTTTGTTCACATTTCAAGTCACATGATATGGATGCTTCATTTTGAATATTGTTAACAGTTATCATCAATCATCACACCAAACCCATCAAGAGATAAATATTTGTTGCCTGATTCAAATATATTTTCACTCCATCATGCCTAATTAGAATTTTGAAAATCTTGGTGTAGTCCCTCTGTGTGTGTTTGCATGATAGGATGACATTTCCCCTTTTAGTGTATTCCATGCATTGAAAAAACCTTCTCGACCCTTGTTTCTCACATAGAGTGTAGCTCACGAGGGATTAGGGATTTGGTCTTGGTTTTCACCCATTTGGAATAGTCTCTCTTCACTATGGTCTGATATTTATGACTTTAAAATGGGATCTTTCAATGTCTTTTCTACAAGGCATAAGAACTGCATACCTTTATTTCTACATATATATTGATTCTAGTCCTCGTGGGATACTTAGGAATGATAACGAATCTCTTCTGCGGGTCTAGCTCAAGTTGTACTAATTACATATTTTATTCTTCCTTTTGGTCATTACTTTCATAGGGTTGCACGGTTTATTGTGTGCTAATGTCCTCATTCACGCCATGTTTTCAATAGCTGCAACAAATACTTCACATCTAAGAGCTGGTATCTCCTTCCTCTTGTCCCGCATGACATTAAACTACACAATTAGAACTATGTATGTATTGATTCTCATCCTCGTGGTTTACACAGAACCACCCAAAAATCTCATATTCAGGATAAACCCATATTATATGACCTTTTTGGCCCCTCGTCTCATGGTTTCTTACCTAGAACTTTGTGTGGTGTGGTACGACCATATGTCATCATTCATGTTGGGTATGATTCATCACGCCATGCACATTCCATATAAAACCTCATTTCTTCTGTATGTGTTCAGTACATATGTTGTTAGATCATGATGATAGGTCCCACATAACTTCAAACTATTAGGTCTTTATAGCATGATGTTAAAATGAATCAGTTGGTCATGTCATACCATCCTAAACTATGTCATTATCATCCTTTCCACATATTGAAAAATCACTCTGCAATGTGTTGTCCTCACACGAGGTGGAATCATGTTTGGTAATGGTAATCCACAATAATAATTTTCATTTCCAACATATGGATTGATTCTGGTAGTGATGCCTAGATCACCATACTAGTTTTATCACATTACAAAAAAACACACAAACATCCATCCTAAAAAAAATAAAGATCTATGAAATGCTGATTATTTTTGTGCATGGGCTGGACCCACATGACAGTACTGTCACATGAATTGGTACCTCTCTATGACACTCTAGAACAACATATGTCATGATCCCCATCCTAATTGGGTATGTAGTAGTGCCCATATAGTTTACCATAGGCCCAACCCAAATTTCATTTTTTCCCTTGACGTAAATATTCCTCAGGGAAAACATGGAGTGAAATGGGCTCTTATCATCCTCATGTACATCAGGTCTTGAAATTACCACACTGCGTGTCTCCCTCCCTCCTTTCTATTTATGGTTTGATATCTAAGTCCTTAAAACTATGTTCTCACTATGTCTTTGTTGAAGGACACCCAACTGCGTGACACTTCTAGAACTACATATGCATGATGAAGGAGGATATCCCCAAGACTACATTTCATACAAGGTATGATCACCATGAATTAATTCTAATATCTTTAAGATACACTAATGATATAGAAAGAATCCTGAAAATTATAAATAGAGTATTCATATATTAACTTCAAAAACCTGTGATAGTATTTATATAATATTTTCTAATATATTCCAAAACCAGTGTGGGGCATGAGAAACATAAGAACATTATTCTAGAGACTTTACGAAAGGAGAAGATCTATAGAAAGTACAAAAAGTGTGAATTCTAGTTGAGGGAAGTCTCATTCATGGGTCATATCAGCACAATAAAGTGGATATGTATGGATCCTTAAAATAACGAAACTAAGGGATGCTAGAGGCTATAATTTGTGACATATATCCATAGCTTTCTAGGGTTAGATAGATATTATTGTAAATTTTTGAGAAATTTCTCATGATTTTCAATCCCTCTTACAAAGATAATTTTGAATGGTGTCATGTTTTCTTGGAATGATGAATGTGAATAAATTATTATGGAGTGGATGTAGAGGTTTATCATTTCCTTTGTTCTCACACTACCCAAAAATGGGGAGCTTTTCGAAATATTCAGTGATTATTTGAAGAAAGGAATGAGTTGTGTGTTAATGCAGAATGAAAATTTAATTACATATTTCCCTAGGTAGTTAAAAATTCATGATCCAAATGTTGTAATAATCACGTAATAATAATGTTTGTATGATTAAAAATCCAATTCAGTCTATAAACCATGTTAAATCTATGAAATCTATATCAAATCAAATGTACAATTGTTTATTAAAAGATATAAAAAGCTCATAAGTGAGATACACTCTATTTGGTTAAAATATACTATCTATTTATCTACTTTATAATAAATTCTCTGAAAAATGATTGAGTTTAATCCATTCCATAAATATCACTAATTAATTCTGAATACAGATATTTTTCAAAGTTGAGACATCGTGACAAGAAGACACTGTTACCATGAGACACTATGAAGTAGACACTATGACAACCAAATACTGTGAAAAACAGACACCATGACAACCAGACATTGTGACAAGCTGACACAATGAAAATGAGACACCGTGAATCAGACACCATAACAACCAAAAATTGTGAAAAGTAGACATTGTGACCATGAAACACTGTGAAGAATACACCGTGACAACCAGACACCGTGACACCGTGACACCCAGACATCGTGAACCAGTCATAGTGAACCTGACACCGTTAACGAGACACTGTTTCCATGACACATTGTGAAATTGTTTCTTAATTTGTTTTGTCATCATTCAATTTAATTTCTAATGGTCTTATTTGAATATTTTAAAATTCACTGAATTAATTAATATTTTTTTGTAGACATGTCATCTGATAGTACGAGGTACGAGGTGTATAATAGATGAAACCTATCAGCTCATACATATGGACTATAAGATTAAAGAGTAGTGTAGACCAGAAAAAATACGATACAGAAAACGTGAAACAAGCGGATGGGCAGGAGTATGACAACGAAGAACACACATAGAGAATTATTTAAGAATGAATTGTCTCATGCAACTCAGTGCAGCTGAAAAACAAACAATGTGTACTTGAATCTCAGAATTGAGAATATATTTGCACTTTCAAAAAACAAAACTAACATAAGCTTGATCTGTTTTATTTTTGGACACTCTATTTTCCATACAAATACTTGATTTCTACATCTACTTCATCGTAGCAGTCCAGAGCTACAAAGACTAACCATCACAGCATTTCTAAACCTATCTCAATATTTCTGCTCTGTTGTACATCATTTAACTATCATTCTAGCAGTTTGTGTATCTGTATAAAAACACAGTCTGTATCCTACATTAAACTAATGGATATAAGATATACTTACTCGAACATCATATTACACTTGTTTATACCCACTGATAATTGTGGAAGAGGTCCCTGTATGGCCTGTTTGTTTTTTCCCATGAAGAACTGTAGAAGAGGTCCTTGTGCGACCTAGACTATTTTACGCCCTGTTTTTTAACCCTGATATAGGGTGTAGATCATGTTTATTTATATATACTTCCTGGTGGTAGGTGATCACCAAGAGTAGTGGATTAGGTCTTAGATTGAGACTAAACCTCTTGTTTCATATCCGCTGTGCTGCATAATTTAGTCTTCTCTGTTTTACTTCATTACTGTATAATTCTGAAATCACTAAATTTATATTGATAATTAATCTTGTAAAGAAGTTATAATTGTATTTTATTAGTAGAATAACATCAATATTAATATTAATGACTAAAATTACAATTAGTGAGAAATAATAAATCTTCTAAGAAGTTATTTAGACAGTCACACTCTTATAACATTATAACCTTGATTAAATGAGTATTATTTAACCATTAAAGGGGAAAACCTATTTATGAATAATTTTTAACTAGAAATTTTATAGATATTCAATTATCCCCACCCCCTCTTGAGTAATCTACTCCAACCAAAATTTGGTATCACATGATTTTTATTAAGACTCTGTTTAACCTAATTCAACTATTATTGTATATGTACACTGATGATCTAAAATTTCAATTAATTCTAAATTTCTATGTTTTTCAATGTATTTGTGTATTATGGATATTAGATTGGAAGGTGTTGTAACCAAAATACCACCATTCTTTAATGGAACCAACTATGATCAATGGAAAATTAAAATGAAAATAAATTTAGAATGTGTGGATTTTGAAATTTCATCTTCTATTATAGATGAATATATGATTCCTCCCACTGATAGAATCAAATGTGATGAACCTATATAAAATGATACAATAACAATTGAAAAGCTATATATGCTTTATACTTCTCTTTAGGATATGAATAGTTGAATGGAATTTATTTTTGTTAAACATCCCATCAAATTAGGGATACCCAGTCAATCTCACCTGCAAAAAAATCTACTATAAAAGGAATGAGAATTAATACTTATAATATTAAATATGATAACATTAATATGAATCCTGGTGATCCTTTCTCTGAAATGTATCTTTGTTTCAATGAAATTGTCAACACAACGATTTCTCTTAGTGGAGATGTCACTGCCATGGAACATATCATGAAAATTCTAAGATATATGATAGAAAGATGGAGAGGAACCTCTGTCCCTATTAGAGAGTCATGTGACAGTAGCCTGATACTTATAAAATAACTCATTGGGAAACTAATGATGTATGAAGAAGAGTTTAAAGTCAACAAGGAAGTGGAGGTTGAACCAAAAAGAAAATCTTTTGTATTCAAGACCACCATCTCCAAAAACAAAGACATAGGGAAATTGGAAGCTTCTATAGAAAGTTCCATTAGTGAGAAATCATCACCTAACAGTGATACGGAGATGGATCAATTAGCCAGAAGATTCCAGAGATTTTACAAGAAGAAGAAATTTTTCAGAAATCCTAAATTCAAGGGAAAATATGACCCAAATTGAAGTAGGATAAAGGATTTGAAAATAATTTACAATACTGGTGAGATTTTCTGCTAGGAATGTATCCACAAAGGACATATCAAGGCTGACTATCCAATGATCAATTACAAAAAGAGATATGAGGACAAGGACATGAAGTATAAAAAGGAAATGAAAGGAACCTGGAGTGCTTCAGAGAACAGTTCAAGCGACTTAGAAACATCACATAATGACCAAGCTAACAAATCCAATATGGATTTCATGACAAACACATCTGGGGTAACAATGTACTCTCCTATAAAAAATTAATTATATTTTGGAGTTGAGAGTGACTCTTAAAATATGACTACTGAAGAAATGTTTGAATATTGTATCATGCATGAAGAAACATGCAATGAACGAAAATAAAAATATAAATCATTAAAGAAATAGTATGCTCTTACTGTGACTTTTAAATATGAACTCATAACTAAAAAATAGAAAAATGCACAAATTCTCAAAGAGAACAATAAATAAAAAATGCCTAATGAGAAATTGAATAATGACCTACAAAAGTTTACCGATGGGAAAAATTACCTTACTCAAATTAAAGGTAGTCAAATTGCCCATAAATACAACATTATCATTGGTTATCAACCAATCAAAATATATATTAGTAGGACAAATTTTGTTTTTAAATCTAGGATATATAGTTTTACTCCCAGTTCTTCAAACAAATAAACTAATTCAATTTGTGATACACATTATACTGTTACATGTTTTTTTGGACCAAATAGAGTTTATTTTTCAAATACTGTACATAATGATTATATGAAAACTATGTGGAAGATACGAGTTCCTAAAGCACTTATTACTAATATTACTAGACCCAAACAAGTATGGGTACCAAAATCTGTTTTGGATTAATAATTTTGTAGGAAAGAAACATAAATGGTTCCTATAAATTTTTTTGGTACATGGACTGTGGATGTTGAAGACAGATGATAGGAGACTACTCATGCTTCAAGAAACTAATAAAAATAAACAGAGGACTTGCCCTATTTGGGGACAATGCCAAAGGAAATATTATTGTCCTCATCCAAATTGGTAACTCTAAGTCAATTTTCATTTCTAAAGTAATATTTGTTGATTGATTAAAATATAATTTTCTTAGTATATCACAATCATGTGATGATGGTTTTCATGTTAGATTTGAAAATGATGCTTGCAATGCCTTTAATTATAAAGAAGAATTAGTGTTTCCTCCATTAATAAATGAAAATGTTGACTCTATTACCATGGAGTCCATAGCTTCTCAAAATGCTTCATGGTTAAGTGTATTTCATAGAGTCTTGGCTCTATCATAGGAGACTAGGTAACTATAATATTCACTCCCTTATAAATTTTAATAGAAAAAAATTACTTGAACTCTTACCCAATCTTGAGTTTCGAAATGACAAATTGTGAAATCCCTTTCAATAGGTAAAACAATACAAAATTTCCTTCAAACCAATGGAAAAAGTGTAAAATTCTCAACCTCTCGAGCTGGTTCACATGGATTTGTTTGGAACATCTAGAGTTTATTTTTTAAATGGGATGTAATATGTTTATGTTCCTGTATATTAATTCTCCAGATATTCTTGAACATTCTTTCTGGCTCACAAAAGTTAAGCCTGCTCTTATTTTATTAAATATTCCCAGTTTGTGGAAAATCATAGTGGACATAGAATTAAATATTTAAGAAGAGCTCATGACTATGAGTTTGACAATCAAGATTTGGAATCATTTTTCTCACCAAACGGTTATAGATACAATTTCTCTACCCCTATAACACCTCCATAAAATGGAGGTGTAGAATGATGAAACAGAACCCTACAATAGATCTCTAGAACAATGCTTAGTGAATATAACCAACCAATTTATTTTTGGGCTAAAGCTGTTAATATAGTCGAATAAATAATTAATTGAGAGTTGATCTGACCTATTTTTAAAAGGAATATTTATGGTTTATGAAACAATAGAAAACCCAAGGTCAACTACATCAATGTTTTTTGTTGAAAATTCTATATTCTTTAATGCTAAAGAAAATCTTGAAAAAATTTCCGGCAAAAGTGATGAAGGTATCTTTTTAGGATATTCCTTGTCTAGTAAAGCCTTTAGAGTGTTCAATAAAAAAAATAAATGTGTGGAAGAATTTGTTCATTTAAAATTTGAATAAACAATTCCACATGAGACTAATAACATTCTAGGGAACCTGGAGGATTAGGTATAAAATTTGAACATTAATCCAAAATCCTCAAACCATTCAATGAAATAATCTGTCAAAACCTCCAATTTTGGAAATTCCATAGACTGAAGTCCCAATGAATATAAACATGTTAGTGAACCTAAAATCACTAGTACCATCTTTTCTAGAGCTATTAGAACTCTTAAGAACCATCCTTTAGATGCTGTTGTAGGAGACCGAGACAAATGATCTAAAACTAGAGCTTCTCTTAGAAATCTGGTTGAACATCAAGTCCTTTTTCCCAACATGAACCAAAAAACATTAATGATTCTTTAATTGATGAATTTTGGGTGATGGCTATGAAATAATAACATAATAAGTTCGAAAGGAACAATGTTTGGAAATGTGATGAAAGGAGTTAGAATGTATTCACCAAAGGCATTAAATGGGTGTTTAGAAATAAGTTAGATAAATCTAGTAACATATTTAGAAAAAAGTATAGATTGGTTGCACAAGTCTATAATAAAGAAGAACCAATTGACTATGAGGAGACCTTTGCACTAGTATTTATACATGAATCCATCAGAATACTGCTTTCTTATGATGCAAATCTGAATTTTAAACTATATCAAATGGATGCTCGGAGTTCATTCATAAATGGTTATATAGAAGATGATGCCTTTGTTGAACAACCACAAGCATTACAAAACCCCATTTACCAAATCATATTTTTAAATTATCAAAAGTTTTATATTGTGTAAAACAAGCTCCAGGAGCCTAGTTTGATAGATTGAGTAATTTTCTGATTTCTTAAGTTTTTACAAAAGGAACAGCTGATCCTACACATTTTATAAATCAAATTTCTAATGATGGTTTAGATGTTAAAATCCATTTTGATGAAATTATCTCTGTATGATCAAGATATTATTTATGTATTTATTTTCATAAAATGTTACAAAATTATTTTGAAATTAGTTTAATGGGTGAACTAAAATTCTTTGTCGGATTTCGAATAATTCAAAATAATGATGGTATTATTTTAACTCAAAGTAAATATACATGATATCTGCTATAATTTTTTGGATTAGATTGCATAAATAGTAGTTACACTCCCATGATTACCACATGTATGTTGGATCTTGATGACGATGAAAAATTTATTGATCAAACCACTTATTGAGGAAAAATTGGAATTTTACACTACTTAATTGCTAGTCGACCTGACATTATTTTTAGCATGTGTATGTTTTCTCGTTTCAAGAAAATCATATGTAATCTCATTTAAATGCTATAAAGATAATTTTCATATACCTAAAGAATGGAACCAATATATGACTGTTATATACCAATGTAAAATTGTTTGAATTAGTTAGTTATTACGATTTTGACTTCGCTTGATATAAGTTTCATATAAAACGAACATATGGAACATGGCACATTTTGAACAAGTCACTAGTATAATGGTTTAGTAAGAAACATAATTATGTTACATTATCTACTATAGAAGCTGAATACATATATTCTGGAAGCTGTTGTGGACAAATCTTGTAGATGAAACCCACATTAAATGATTATAGATATCGATTCAGGCATGTACCTATAAATTGTGACAACACAAGTGATATTAACATCCTGAAATATCATGTTTTACATTATAGGAGAAATCATATTGATGTAATACATCACGTTTTGAGATATCATTATCAAAATGATGATATCACATGGGAATTAATTGGTACTGAATATCATCTTGTTGATATATTTACAAAACCATTAAATTATAAAAGAATAGACAACATCATACATGAACTAGGCATGATAAATTTTATGTAAATTTATTACTATTGTATATATTTATGTTTCATGTTTATAGTCTCTTAGTTATTATTTCTTGAATACTGTCTGACAGTTACTATCTCACCATGTGATTCAGTCACTGTCTCACTATAATGATAAATCACAGTCTCACTATAAGGATCAATCACTATCTCAGCTTAAGGATCAATCACTATCTCACAGTAAAGATCAAATTTTTTCACTCTGGAAGGATCAATCGATATCTCACTATAAATATCATACACTATCTCACCATGAAGACTTGATATGGTCTCACCATAAATATTCTTCATGATTTTTATTTATAAAGTAAATATTGTGTCACAGTATTATTTCATTTCACCTATTTATTTTATCGTTCTTTTACATTAGCAATGATAGGTATTCCTAAATGACAAAATAAAGGAAGTGTCACATGTAATTCACTTGAGGTTTCTTCCGTTTACTCAATTTGTAACCCTTCTTGAATCCTTCATCATTTCCCTCTCTTAAACCTTCGGTGAATGACCCGGATGAAATTATCTTCGTCATTGACTCCTTGGAAACGTAGCACAAGGAAGAAGAATATTGAACGCATTATGGCACCCAAAGATCTTCTAAATCAAAATACGATGAAACAATTAGTAATACATGATAAATTGATATTGCCTGAGTGGATTCTGTCGAGTAAGTCTCTTTTTTTGAATGTTTTAAAATAGCAAGGTAGGTAAGAATGGTTTTCGATGAAAGATAGAGCTATATAACCTATGCTAGTGGATCAATTTTATCAGTATGTTTAGTTATCCTTTAATTTTGAAGATGGTAATGTTGTGAGAATATAGATAAATTGCCATAAATTAACATTCTATTTGAATTTATGGGTTGCATTCTCTAGGATACCTTATAAAGGCACTTTTGAGGACTATCCGAGATGGCCTCCACCTTCTAGTGAGTTATTTGTTTTCGAAGATTTTTTGAAATTCATAACTAGAAATGGAACCAAGAGGAAGTTCATTACTGCTAATCTGGATGGAGAATCTAGACTCATGATTAAGTTCATATAAATCTTTATTAGCCCAGAAAATGTGATTTCTATGTACTAAAATATCATGATTTGTTTTCTGATTCATCTTATGAAAAATGTGCATAAGACAAAGCTTTGAAAGTATGTAATACACCATATGTGTGAGAAGATAAAACCAAATCTATGTAAACCTCCCTATTTTATTCTTGGATTATTTCATCCCTAAATCATGCCAACGGTCTAGTTGGACCTAATGAAGATGTTGTCAAGGATTGTGAGTTCTGGATTTCAAATGACATTATCAAGAGGATGAAAATCAATTAAAATCATTGGAAAATGGAATGGGTGGATGACAATGATATGATTTATGAATAGTTTAATCTAGTGGAACATCCCTCATGACCAAATGATATTTCTGATCCTGGTTAGGAACCATATGAAAACGTTGAGTATTCTTAAGAAGAAGAAGAAGAGGATATTGTGCCTCCCAGGGAAACTATTTCTGATAAAGAAGACAATACTCATGTCCTTCATGTAGTAAGTGAAAATAATGTACCTTCTTCTGGAGATGTTACTAATCTTGATGATCAACCAGAAGTTGAAATATATTTTATTGTCAAAGAATCCAAAATAATTCTATGGATGATATTGTAGATGATTAATTACCTGTTATGCATGAAGCTGAAGTTAAAGAACTCCCAGTGGAACAATCTGTTCCTGATGTCATTCCTTCGACTGAGGAAAGGCTGGAGATAGCTTTTCAGTGTTATATACATAATATCGGTGAGGAAATAAGAGATGAGTTCAAGGAAATAGATCAAGACCCTAAGCCTCTCAGTCATGAAAATCATGCAATAGTTGAGGGGGAGAAACACCCAAATAAAGAATCTATTGATGTACCAAACCCGATTGATCCACGTCCTGTAGACACTCAGTATAATTTTCCCAGATTTTATGACGTGAATGGATCCCAGGAAGTCTCATTAAAAGTACATGACCCTTCCACTATGTTCTAATTGAAATATGTATCTAATATTTTCATTAAAAAGATCATGAGCCTGTATCAATCTCTATTTGTAAACCTTCATCAAAACAACCATACATGGTGAGTAAATATGATCTGAAAGAATTTGAATCTACCTTTTGTCTTGATTTGAAAAACTCGTAAATACCCAACTATCTCCTATAAAAAATCTAAGTGAGAGATAGACCTCACTATTTTTGGGGAACATTATATGGAATATTCAACCCGAAATGCTTCATGAGATTCAGAAAGTCAGAGTTGAAAAAATATTGCTTTGCGATGAAGTGAAGACTTTAAGAGGTATGAATGAAGACATGCAGAAAGTGTTAAATTCGATATCAGAGCTTTCTTCTAATCTTGTGGAGCTAGTTGTTCTTCAAAACCCAAAGAATTTTACCGCTTTTATTCAACCTCATTTAGCTACCTTAGCAGAAACGTTCATTGAAAGAAACGAATAGATTAAGAAAGAAATGCGAGACATTGTTGCTGATCTTAACAAACTCCCTGAGTAGTATACAAGGTTCCACAAAAAAGTGATAAATCAATTGAAATGACTCACTATCGTTGTTTGTGCTTCTAAGGCATCTGGGTAATCATCTCAATCCTTCTTAGACAGTGACCTACTGAGAACAGTGGTGAATGTAGAACTTCAGACTGTGCTTAGTGGTTTCAATAAAGATTATCTATCGGAAGTTATCAAGAACAATGATTTTGTTCTTGATCGGGTCCAAATACATTAAATAATTGATAAGTATTCTCAGCAAGAGATAGTCAACAATGCGGATTTATACTTCAACCAAATCTTCTTAAAGACTTATATGACCAATCACTCCAAATATTTTGTAGAAAATATGAATATTCCTCCAGTAACTCAATCTTTCTAGACTCATGTCCAAAAGATCATAGAGTTCACACATCTTTTGGATTTGTTTATGGAAGGAAAGGATGAATTTGAGAAAGTTATGCAGTATGTTGGAGAGATCATTGCTGATTTTATCAGGCTTCTAAGGCACTATATTCATTTACAGAGTACAACCATTGTTTCTACTACTTCTACACCTCTGTGACCTGGTTGGCCATCACTCACCTCTTCCCTAGCCTTGATATATATATCTATTAGTCAGGAACTATGTCTGATCAGGCATGTGTTCCTTGATAAAAATCTACCTCGGTCTTCTACTATACCTACTCTGGCTCCCTCTGTTTTTGATGGTCTTCCATTACCTTCCTTTTTAACCATATCACTCTCTTATTCTACTTCAACCTCTGCTTCTATGGCTTCCTCTTCAGTATGTGCTGCTAAGGGAAAATGTAAGACCATCTAGTGAAGACGTAAAATGCTTACTCTCTTTTGATAGGAATTGTGTTACCTTTGTTTTACTTTTTGAAATTCCCGTCTTTTTAGCTAATACATTATGAACATTTCTTGTCTCTTTTTTCTTTCTTTTTCTTGCTACTTTTTGATAATCAAAAATGGGGGAGAAAAATATATAGGAGATCACTCCCTCTATATATGTTATAATCACATTCAAACTATGTTGTTAGAACAAATATAAAAAATAAATATACAAGATTTTTTATCATAAAAAATTGGGATATTGTTGAAATCCTCATCTGTTAATCAATTTTTAATGTTCACAAATCCTATTTAGTCTATAAACCTTGTTAACTCTATGAAATATATCTCAAATCAGAAACTCATTTGTTTAGTAAAAGCTATCCAAAGCTCTTAAGTGCTATACACTCAGTTTGGTTACTATATACTATTTGTTTATCTACATTATAATGACTTATATATCAAATGATTGAGTTTAGTTCATTCTATAAATATAACTTCTTATGTTTGAATACATATATTTTCCTATGTTTTGACACAATGACAAGAAGACACCATGACCCTTATACACCATGAAGCAGACATTGTGACAATTTGACACCGTGAAAAGCATAAACCATGAAAACCAAACACCGTGACAAGCAGTCACAAGTACCATGAGACACCATGAAGTGGAAACCGTGACAAAAAGACACACTGACAAGAACAAACTATGACTATGAGACGAAATTAAATACACACCATGATAGAAAGACACCATTAACTAGACACTGCGAATGAGACATTACTTCCATGACATACTGTGACACTTTTCTTAATACGTTTTTTTATATTTCAATTTAATCTGTAACGGTGATATTTGATGATTTTAAATGCACTGACATAATTAATATATCATTTTAGACATTTCATTTAATAGTAAGATGTAAAAGGTATAGAATACATGCAACCTTTCATCTTAAACACATACAGTCAATGTTAAAAGAGTATTGTGCCCCAGAAACAAATATGACACAAAAAAAGTGAAACAAGCGGGTGTGAATGAGCATGAAAATGCAGAAAACTCATAGAGAATTATTGAATAAATAATTGTGTCATTAAAATCAAAGAGTCTGAAAAACACTTGAATCATACATGAATCCTAGAATCGAGAATATCTTCACACTATCACACATCATGAAGAACACAAGCCAGATCTATTTGATTTGAGACACTCTGTTCTCCATACATGGAATTATTTATGTGCCTGCTTCATCTTAGAAGTCAAGAGCTGTAAAGACTAACATTCAGAGTATTTCTAAACCTATCTTAATATTTTTTTCTCTATTGTACATCATTTTACCAGCTTTCGAGCAATGTACGTATCTCTAAAAAAACACACTCTGTCTCTTGCATTACACTGATAGATACAAGATATCCTAATTAAAAAATATTTTTACACTTGTGTATTCCCACAGATATGTGTGGAAGAGGTCCATCTATGGCCTGGTTTTTTGTTCCCATGAAGAACTATAAAAGTGGTCCCTATGTGACCTGGACAGTTCTGTGTACTATTGTATAACCCTTATCTAGGGTGTGGATACATTTTATTTATATAAACTTCTTGGTGGTAGGTTATCACCTAGCGGAGTGGATTAGGACTTAGCTTGAGACTGAACCCCTTATTTCGTATCTGATGTACTGTTTAATTTAGTCTTCTCTGTTTTACTATTTTACTGTATAATTCAGAAATCACTAAATTGACATTAATATATTCTCTTTGAAAGAATTAAAAATCATCTTTTCTTCGTATAATTACATCAAAATTAATATTAATGACTGAAATTATGACTACTGAGAACTAATCAATCTTCAAAGATGTTATTTAAATAGTCAAACTCTTATAAAATTATAATATTGATTAACTTGATTGTATTTAACCTTTTAGGGGAAACATGTTTAAGAATAATTTTTAATCAGAAATTTTTATAGATACTCAATTTGCCACCATCTTGAGTAATCTACACTGACCAACACATAACTATCACAAAAATTATTTGGAGTTGGTAGTAGAGATATTTTAAATGAAAATCTGGTGGCACTATCTCTATGGTGAGAAATATGAAATATATACGGATACAAGTGTATATATATATATATATATTCACATATAATGTAATAAATATGCACCAAATAATATGGTTAGAAATTATCAAATATGAAGACTACTCAATCAATTACCACCCAGGGAAGGAGAACATGGTGGAATATGCTCTATGTAAAAAGAATCCTAAAATTAGATCATTGATGGTAATTTAAAATGATACAATATTTTAGTTCTGATGAATATGGACATGGGAATCAAAAAAAAGGGAAGATCATCAACCTTTTCTGAATTGATTTCTCAAATGCTACATTTGGAATGTGTAAAGGATTCTGAAAAATATGATGTGTGAATTCAGAAGATAATAGAAGCTATATGAAAAGGTAAATACTCATAGTTCAATTTTAATGTAGAATTAATCATGATATATAAATCAATAATATGTGTTCTATCAAATACAATGATAAATAAATAACTTTCAAATGATGCACATTCTATGAATTTCTCCATTCACCCAGGAAATAAGAGGATGTATTGAGATATCTAGGAGAACTATTGGTGGGGTATCATGAAGAAGGATATTTCTGAATATACATCAATGTAACTTTAATTTCTGAATGTGAATAGTTAGAGGAAGAAGCTTGAGTTAATAGTACAACCATTACATATAAAAACATGGAAATGGGATAACATCACATTGGACTATTAAACCAAACATCTGAAGACATCCAAATGAAACTATACTATCTAGGTTGTTTTGGATTGTCATACAAAGGATTCACACTTCATTTAGTTTTGAGAGAATGTCTTATTAGATCGATTGGAATAGATATACATCAGAGAAGTGGTATGGATGCATAGTGTACCACTAGTAGTTGGGTCTTATCGAGATCAATGATTAAACTCTACGATTTGGAAGAGTCTATAATATGATCTAAAGATGTAGTTAAACATTAGCATGACCTACAAGTCTCATCCTAATATGAAATTTTAGTAGACTAATAATACATATTAGGATATACTGAGATCTTTCTCAATGGACTTAAATGGATTATGGTAACTACATATTCCTTTGGTGGAGTTACCTTACAATAAACATATCCACTCAGGCATTCAAATAGATAATAATGAATCCATTTATGGGTAGAGGTGAAACACACTGACATGATTGGTTGATGTTGGGGAATGAAAACATCTACGTCTAGAAATGTTCATAGAAATCGTGGATACGGTTGACACCGTATAAGAGCACATCAAAGATCACTAAAATCAAAAAAAAGTGAAATGAAAGAAATCATTTAAAATAAATATAGTTTGATGTTGGAGATAAGGTATTCATCTATATATCTCTATGAAATAGAGTTATGAGATTTGGTATGAAGGAAAAGATTTTTCCAAGGTACATATTCCCTTTATAGATCCTTGACTACACAAAGGTAGTGGACTGTATACTAACACTCCCACCAATAATGTCTCAAGTACATGATTCTTTCCATGGACCACTCTTAAGGAAGTACATACCATACCCATCACAAGTACACAATCCCTAGGTGATACTACTGGAGAATTTCCTCTCATATGAAGAAATTTTCTGATGTTCTTAGAATGTAGAGAAAACGTTCAATTAAATAAGAAAACACTAATCGTCAAAGATTTGTTGAGAAAACACATGTTTCAGGAAGCAATGTGGGGACCAAAGGATATGCGGAGGCAGAGTTACTCTCATATTTTTTACTATGTGAAAAAATAAATTTATAGGGAGATATTTAGTAAGTGGGGAAGGTTGTAATGAACTAAACTATAATGAGTAAATTCCCATTCTATTAATTAATTGTCTTATGGATATAAAAAACATTCAGTTGTTTTGTTTTATTATATAAAATTCGTTTTAAATGACATTTATGTACCTTAACACTGATAATATAGCCATTGAATAGTGATCACATGAGTAGTATAAATAGAGGGCTTTAAAAATTCTTTTTGACACAGACCGATGAACTGATGGCCTCAACAAGTAGGATCATACCCATTAAAGACATTTATCAGAGCTTATGAGGAAGATTGAATTTCTCTTCTTTTCCCTTGGTAAATCTTATGCCCTGATCTAATAACATTAGCGTGATTGAAACCTTTGACGGTAGAAGTTCAATCCCATCGAGAACACAACCCAAACAATGTTCACCAAACGACACCATGGAATCACACCATCACACACCATACTATTAGGGAATATGATGGTGTAATAATGGGATATGTAACCGGAATAAAGAATTATAATTTTTTTTCATTATTTATGTATTTAATAAAGAACATAATATCATTTTATTATTGTTTTTTTTAAATTAATTTTTATGCACAAATAAATTATTTGGTTAATATTATAATTTAATTATGAAATATATTTTTATGAATTAAAGGATTTTGAATAATATATTAGTTTAATAAAAAATTATTATTATGTTACTGTTTTTATATATAAATGATTTTATATATTTTTTGAATTGAAATTTAATTTTTATTATGGATTGAAAACAGTTTTTATCAAAACCCTTAATTTTTTTAAAAAAATAGATTTTATATTAAAAGGGAAAATTAACATATTTAGGAAAGAAATTAGATAAATTTAATATTAATTTTGTAATCATACGATTGAAATTATCCAATGGTGAATTTTTCATAATTTTTAGAGACAACAGAATTTTGGGTAAAAATTAAATACTGTATAAATATATAAAGTGTTTTATGACATAATAATGATCTAATAGTTATGTAATACAATATAATCAAATGTATATTCAGTAAAATACATGTTCTCCTTAAATATATTATAATTTTGGGTTTATTTTATTTATTTTACAAATATTTGTTTAATCTTCCTAGACTTATAAGTTTTTATATGATTTTAAAAATAGTTCATTGAATGTGGGACTCATCTCCACAAAATAAATGGAAATATTGTAATTTATTAGGACCTTATACTTTCAAAATAATGTATAATAATTCATTTTTCCATAATACTTGGGAAAAAACAATGTGATGGTCTATGATTGTGAATATTTTATTGTATAGTGTCAAAAATCAATATAATAAGTAAATCCACATCCTCTCATACATAAACGAACCCTAGATCCCATTTCTATTCCATAAATATATATTATACACTAGAAAAATATTAAATATACTCTCTATAGATCTCCAAAGGTTCCCCCAATCTCACAAGAAGCCTCTCCCAAGACTTTGGGATTAGACATCCATGTAAGGGATCTTCCACCCTCTGCCTTTATCAAGCATTATTTTCATGTTGTTTTTTTTAATTTCCTTTATAAATATATTAAGATATTTTATTTAATATCCCAATTTATTAATTTTTTTATGAATGATTAGATCCCTTTTATCTCTCACTTATCCCTCTTATGATCACATAAGAAATTCTTTTACCATGATAACTTCTCATATGTGGTTTCACTCTCACCTTTTTCATCAATCACCTCTTTTATGAAATACCATTTAATTTACATTTTATTTATTTGGGATATTATATTCAATGACCCCCATACTTTAAAATTGATATATAAATT
Source organism: Viscum album (assembly GCA_963277665.1). Classification (NCBI taxonomy): domain Eukaryota; kingdom Viridiplantae; phylum Streptophyta; class Magnoliopsida; order Santalales; family Viscaceae; genus Viscum; species Viscum album. The sequence continues at coordinate 1,020,077,697 of OY728119.1, read as the reverse complement.
ATTATACCTTCCTTTCAATCCCATTAATCCACCTATGATTTTTTAAACCCACTAGTTACTATGTCGAAATTCCGTATGGGAATTCTCTCTTCTCATTTCTATTCAAGAATTTATTTTATATTGGGAAAATAAATTAAATTTCATATTTTGGGATATTATGTTCCATGATCCTCTTATTATTCATTTAGTGTATTAATGATGAGATACCCATTTCTCTCTCATCAACCCATTATATGAACTTCTATATGACATTGTTATGCTGCAAAAATTACTCCATGAGTTCTCAAGAAAAAATATCATGTGGTGAATACCATATCCATTTATCTGTCAAGGGTATTCAACATTATTATCACATACTTATTTATTGGATAATTACTTGTATTTATTCTACATTCCATGATCTAGGAATAAATTATTATGTTTAATGAATACATGTTTTGTTATCTATGTGGCACACTTACACATGAAAAAGAAATTATTATGAAGGGTATACACTGATAGAACTACAATGAATTAGGTAATGTCTAATATCATGACACTCCATGTGAAATGAGGGTTTAGTCATTATAATTCACGTTAATTTAGGGTTTCCTCATGTTAATTAATTTGCAATGAGGGTTTATTCATGATAATACTTATGAAAACATTCTTCGCTCATGAAAATATCATGTTATATGTGGTTTCCACATTTCCATGTCATAATAATCAACCTATATCATGTCATTATGTTCATGTTTATCTTATGATCCATTGATTTGCTGATTTCCTAACATGTATGATATTTTTCATGTTATGCCTTGTTTACTCCGTTACTAGGCTTTATTGATAACCCATTTATTATAATGATCCTCAGGTTATCCCATATAATTCTTTGTACAATGGAATTTTGTTGTCATGTAAAATAATTTTTCAATAAAGTTGTTTATTTCATGTTTTAAGTCTTGATGTAATGTTCCTATGCCCCAAATACACTAGAACTATGGATCTTCTGGCTTGTATTTAGTGCATGATTATGTATTAAATCATGTTTATGTTTGTAATAAAGATGAGAGTCATTATATATATGTCCAAATACTAGTATCGAATCTCCCTTTCCAAACATATTTAATAATCACCCCATATAATTTCCATGGAAAAAAATCAAACAATTTCTTTTACAACCCATTCAATCCAAAAAAATACATCTTTCTTCGAAGAATATAAATCTCAAAAAAAAAATTATTTTCCAAGAAAAATATCCAAGAGAACACACATTATGAAATTAAAAAATAATATCATATATATTAATAAATACGATAAAATTTCATTCATCTATCTCTTTCACGTAAAGGTATTTTACAGCCTATCTTTTGATGAATATTATCCGCCTAAAACGTCTATCCAAAATGTTATATCTACCTCTAGAAGCTTGTTTTATCTCATAGAGAGCCCCATTTATCCATTTAACTATTGTATAATTATTTTTAGGTATAAATAAATTAGTTTTCTCAATGTATACTAATTCTACCATGTATCCATTATAATTGGAATAATTATCAATCATTTCATATGTTTTTTATTTGCTATTAAAAGAATCATCAAGGAATATCAAAATGTATTACATCCTTGTAACCTGTTAAATCATATATTCAATAGAAACTCCTTTTTTAAATGGTTAGCCCTTATATAATATCCTAGAGTTATTCCTTGATAATTTCCATTTATCTTTCATCTCATTTTTGAATACCCACTTGGTTTTGGTAGCATATATAAATTCTGTCTATGGAAAATATTCCAAGTATATTTTTATTAAATCAAATATAGTTCATTATTCATATCCTTAAACTAAAATTTATGATCGATAGAATCATTAAATAAATGTGGATAAATCTATGAGATACTTGTTGTATTACTATAAGAAAAAATATTCTTCTTTTCTAAAAAAGCATTTTTATCTACCATTTACTCTAAACATCCATATGTGTATTTATTTATTGATATGTATGTAATTTAATTAATGATTACTCTTTTTCATAAATTGTCTAGCAAGTGTTAATGCTTGTGACTTGTGGTTAAAATCCTATTTTAATTCAAATTTATAGGTATATTTTCATTATATTCATCATATAATTCCCAAACTATTTCATATAAAACATTATGGAATGATTTGTTTTAAATTACCTTAATTTTGTACCAATCAACTAACATATAAATATTCTTGTTTGAGCAACAATAGTCTTATACATTGGAAAACTATCACAAGAATGATTCATTTTATATCATATCATCAAGAGTCACTATATTGTTGTTATTATTATTATCCAACTGATACTATAATATATTTATATTATTTATTGTTAATTTTATTATACACTAAATCTATCAAGAAGGGTTGTTAGAATTAAGACCTAAAAGTCACCACTTCTAAAGGTGATGATCTATACACAGAATATATCTCTAAAAACAATGACAGGTTAAACTAAAAAAATCATATTTTCCCCATTTCCACTATAAATATAATCACTTCTCACCAACACCTTACTTATAAGGATTTTAAGATTTTCATTATTGATGATTGATTCCATCTTTGGCCTGAATTAACTCAACATAAATTCCTCAAAACAACAATCCATTTGTTATACATTATTTTTTTTTATAGAAACCCCCATAACATTCTCATATTTCCCATAAAAAGAAATAATAATATCATATTCATTTTAATTATTATTTATAAGTAACACATTAATTATTCGTTCAAAATTATAAATAAATAATTTAAAATAAATGTCAAGACTTATTTATTAATGTGTTTTTGGTGAACATAAATCTATTTGGATTAATTTAATTAACATAGTTCATTTTATTTCCACTATTTAATGATTCCCATTTACCATCTTTCACTTTTGAAAGTACTCACAAAAATATTATTGACTTTGATCTATTGTGGTATATCCATTACACTATTTTCCCTTTATATTGTACTCCGACACTTGTAACCAAGATTGTTTAGAAATTATTTCAAGGATTGTTTTCATCTTCTGTAAGATCATAACATGAATTATTTTGGTGACTAATTAGAAACCTAATTTAACTAGTTCATTATCATTTTATGAAAATCAATACATATTAATTCCCTTTATTGGGGAATTATTTTTTTAAAAAAATAAAATATATTACATTATTACATATCTAACAATCACTAAACATTCTTTTGTTTAATCCCTTCAATAATCAATTCATATTTTACATAATCTTGTATTATTCTAATTTTGCTGCTCTAATTACTTTTATAATCATGGAGATTTCAATCCAAGAGGAAATAAAATCCTCTTGGTGTTCTTAATTATTCTTCATGATCTTGGTGTCACCAATAATATGTGATGATAATCCCCATTAAAAATACATAGAATACTATGATTTCTATAATTAAGATCCACTTAAATAATATGCAACCATTCTATTTTTTAACAATATTAGTATTATTTTCATTAATATATAGTTGTTCTATCATAATAATATTTTCTTAAATTCATAAAATGTGGCCTTTTTCCCACATTCTATATAATTGTTATAAAAAATAAAATATTTTATGGACATGTAGATGAGAATAATTTCATTTTACAACAAGACACTTCTCAAAAATGATTCTCTAATTCATTGGAAAGCTATACTTCAATTTTTTATTCTCTGACTCTATGGAAGATACATTTTAAATTAGAAATTATATATTTTGTTAAAAACATACTCCACTTTACCAAAAATAGATTTTAAAACATTATATGCATTTAAAAAATTGATTCAGTCTAAATATCCATCCCACGATATAGTTATTTTTTAAACATATATTTGAAATTTTTGAATATTTACATTTAAATTTTACTTTAACATTATTGTATTGCAATGATTTTTTTATTTATCAACCATATCAATCCATTATTTGAATTTTTTTAATATTAAATATCCCATATGAAACTTTCCATCATTTCATATGTTTAGTTTTTAATAAAATAGTGTTAAAAACTTCACAACATTTTCTAATGATTCTAAAATTATTTCAACAGATTTTATAAAAATTATTATCACTTTACTAGTGTAAGATCCTAGATATGAATTCCTCTCAACGGTTCCCCTTACTTGGTAAGCCACATGTCCTTAAGCACATTTCCCTAAATTTAAGATGATACAGACTAGTATTTAGGGCATATGTGTGATATTGGGGAAACTATTCTCCCGTTGGAGGTGTATAACACAACGTAATACAATAAAAAATCAATAAATGAAGTAGTAGTAACATACAACAGTAGTAAACAATGGAAAAATGATAAAAAAACAACCAAATTTCATATCATTCAAATGTTTATGTGGTATACTACATGTTCTAGGAAAATAGAGAAGAAAATTTCACTATAGTAATACATGATATAAGTACCAAAAACAAAAAACGAATAATTGAATCTCAAAAACATCACACAAGCCATATTGGTCCCGTGATCTCTTTATCTTATGGGGAATATCACGTTCCTGGAGAAGGGATCATTCCCTTATCAACTCCTGAAACAATATAATATGTTTGATCTAAAAAACATAACCCAAACAGGGTGTGAGACTAAATCCTAGTAGGAATCCATTGAATTTATGTTCCTATCTGTCAGTGAATATATATGACAGTTAGTGTAAAATGATGAAATTATTATGCTATGATGTTCTCAAAAGTAAAGATTCATTCAAGAAATATATTCAATTTATATTCATTCTATGTTCAGTAACAAATAAATTACATTTAATTATATAATTCTCAAGATCCATCATAATCTTGATAACCCCTATGTAAATGTTATCACAATAGTTATCTCAAAAGTCAATATATACATTAATACGTTGAGACTAAATCCAAGATTCATCTCTATCTTACAAGACACATCATAATTCATTCCATCTCAATATTCCATTTATAATATGATTATATCCTGGAAATTCCTAATATGGAATTCATGTATCTCTCTAGGTTAAAATTCACATACATATTAATTTACTATCCAGAGGATCCTATCAGTAACTCTGTCTCACTATTGGTGTTGTGTGAGTTTATTTCTGTTGATCAGTTAAAAAATCCTATAAATAAAACACCACTATTAACCTATAGATATAAATAGTTTTAATAATACCCATTCATGGTATCCCTCATTATCAGAAACGTTGGACCTTTATTAATTCTTCCATGAATCCATCGACTCCATTTATTGTTCACTCATAGATTAATCTTATAAACCCCCTTTATGACCATCAATGGAGTCTATAAATGGATCCAATGGTCACCTGAGTTATAGGGTAAAATAGTCACATTAACCCATTAATGGATTTGTAATTTACATACAAGACTCTCCCATTTTTATTTACAATATTATCATTTCATATTCAACCACACATTTCATTAAGCATGAAAATTTCATAACCCAATGAATCCAATAATATATCATGAAAATACAAACATCTAAAGGTTTTCGTTTCTGAAAATGACATGGAAACAATTATCATAATAAGAAACACATATGAATTAAAATATAACATAGAATTAATGTTAAAAACACATGTGGTATCAATTATCGTAACATGAAACAAATGTAAATATAAGTATTAAATATTTAATCATTAAAAAAATCATGTTTGAAGGATATTATAATAAAAAATTCTAACCATCATGCTTAACAAGTCATAGGTAAACCAAGGTTATGGGGCATGAAAATCATCCTAATACCCATTAAAATTAAATTTTAATTTATGAACCTTGGAATTCATTAATAATTTTAAATCCTTTTTTAACAACCCAAAAATGGGAAACAATGTGACGCCTCTTAGGAATCCTAGGGAAAACGACAATAAACCGACATCCCAAGGAAACAAACCCATGTGGTGGCCCAAATTCAGTGTAGACAACTCTATACCTGAATAATAAAACATATTCAATTACCTGAACATCGAAAGGAAATGTTTTTGTTAAATTATAAATCCCAAAGACACCCAAAAATGGGTGTGTGGAGCTCCAACATATATAATCATATTGGTAATTAACTAATGTAATGAGACCACCTACCTCATACTCATACGAATATCATCATCCAACATGAGCCTCTAATCCATCCTAGAATAGAGTATATCAACAAAACTGGGGTTATCTCCAATGATTCGATAACATGTAAAATATATAAAATCAAAATAATGTCACAATTAGAAATGAGAAATCACTAATGGGGTTCCAACAAATTTTTTGGAGATCAAATACGTGTTAAGATGACTAATTCGGTGCCAAATCGTCATTCATTTCCTCTGTTAGAGAAAACTCAGTTGACGGTTCTATCCAAATGAAGAAGAAGAAATTAATAATGGGTTCCAAAAAAAGGTACACAATGTGTAATTGATAATACATGCTATCTATGAGAAAAATTTTCCTTCATCTGATGAAATCTATTACAAATCATAAATAGGTCATTCTGACATCCACTACATGGAGTGTAGTGGGATTAAATGGTTTGAAACCCACAATGACATCATGTAATGGACATGTACCAAGTACTTGGCTTGTTTTAATCGTGTTTCTCAAGGATAGACTGAAATAAAATATACATACCTCAAAGGAAGAACAATGTTCTTAGAAACAACTCCTATTAAAGAAATTCGTCCCTGAATTTCCCTTCCAAAGTTGTTAATGAATTATATAAGAACAAATCAATACTCTATTATCATACATAAAACTCATTCTCCCAAGTATCATCATGTACTATGTTATGATTCTATAACACCCATACTATAGGAAATGAATGTCCATGGAGATCCTTCATCCTATGATACCCAATATTTATAGGATGTTCCCCAAAGGACATATTTTATAGTAACTCACCCTCATCGATCTGAAAAGAGTGAGATGAGTCTGAAATGTAACATCACAACAAAGAAACATGGAAGACGTTGTGCATTTACTGGTACCTATAATGTAATAGAAACTAATAATAAATTAGGAGGAATCATTCTAGAATCTCTAATGGCCCGATGTATTTTGGTGAAAGCTTACCAAATCTCATAATCCTCTTGTGTCCCAGCCTCAGTGTAAACCGTAGAAAACTTGATCCCTAGCCTTGAACACCAATGTTCATCTATGGAGATCGACATAAGATTTTTGATGACAATCCGTAGTTGACATCCCTTCCAAATCAACTGCAACGACTCAATGGTATCCTAGATAATATGAGGTTCCAACTTATCTGCATCTCCAACCTCTACCTCTAGACAAACTAGGTTTGATTGACATGGCCTACAATTCAAGGCCATATACGGTTCCATATGAAAATTATCCTGAAATTTATTAATATAGGAGAACACTACTAGGGTGTGTTTCTCTTCTATGAACCCATGAAAACCAAGATACATGCCTATATCGTGTCCTCTATCACCTTAATCGTGCATTAGGACTGGTCATCTGCTCATGGGTCATAATTTTTTCACAGAAGCCCCAGTGTACACATCGAATTCTATATCACTTGCCATTAATTAGAAGTAAAATATTAATCCTTATATAAAATTATATAATGTATGACCCCATTTAATCATACAACCTCATAGACATAATACCTCCCATGATCATTAACATTGAAGGTTTCCTTGATCAGCTGGAAATATGAGACCTTTTTTAGCCTATCATCAATGACCCATATGACATCATCACCTTGAGGAAACCTTGGTATTCACATAAAAAAATTCCATCATAAAATAATTCCACTTCCACTCATGAATGGGTAGCTATTGTAAAAGTCCAGCTGGTGACTGGTGTTCTACCTTAATCTGCTCACAGGTAGATAACCTTAAGGAAAAAAAGTTACAACTCTTTTTATACCTAGCCACCAATACAAACAATGTACTTCCTGATACATCTTGGTGACACTAAGATGCACTTCCCATACAGAGGCATGAAAATCCCACATCAGCTCCTCAAGAATGTCTGCGGAATCCCAAATGGAACCAGGTAAATGTAGATCCCCAAACTCACATATTGACCAACTAGGAGGAGTGTCTACACCTGTCACACTATCAGATAGAACAAGGAATTTAAAAACTAATATATTTCTTATCTACACATTTTCATGTAGGGTAGAGGTAAAATAAAAAGAAGGAAGAAATGCCTGCCCCAGAGTATCATCAAACTCTAAATGGATCTCAAAGAACAATGTCATAAGTGGAACTCTCTACTAGCCTACTGCACCACATGTATATGAGTCCTCCTGCACAATGTTTTGTCCACTACATTCTTATTACTAGGCTTGTAGGAATGGTCTATGTAAAATTATTATGTTTTCCCCCACTTTTGATGTATGAGATTCAAATTAAACTTCAAAAATATACATGAGGATTTTATTATCCAGGTACACCAAAAAACTCCCTCCTAGTAAGAAATGTCTCCAACATTGTAATGCATGAACAACCACAGCCATCTCAAGATTATGTGTATAGTAAATCCTCTCATATGGCCTCAACTTCCACGACCTTCACCCAATGACCTGATACCCTTGCATAAGAACAACTTCTACATCGATACATGATGTGTCATAGTACATTGTGCAAATATTTCCATCTCTATAAAAATAATTATTACCATGGAGGTAAATCTACATTTTATCTTCTTAAAGGACATCTTAAAAGAATATGACCATACATTCTTTCAACCCTTTTTAGATAGGCCTATCATTATCATTTCTAAATGTGAGAAGTCTTGTATGATGCAACTTTTGTAACTAGATCGTCATATAAAACATTACACCTCAAAGACGTTCTTAGGATTCTTCTTGGAAACTACTACTATCACCTTCTCTCGGTACACCGATACTCCTATCTCTGAGATGGTGTGAACTAGGAATTGAATCAGATCCATCTAGAAATTGAACATTATTATCTTAGCATATAATTGATTCCATCTCAATGTACTCAACCATATCTCATGATGTGTGTCATGGTCGATTCGATTATGATAACACACCAAGATATCATAAATGAAGAACCCAATAAACAAATCATGAAAACAGTGGGACACTCGTTTCATCAGTGCCGTAAAAACAACTTGTGATTTCGTGAGACTGAATGACATTTAAAAGTATTCATATAAACCATATGTACTCGGGAAGGTCTTTCGAGGCATGTTTAATGATCTAACATGCACTTCATGATAACTAGATATGAAATCAATTTCATAGAATACTCGAGCTCATTGAAGATGATCAATGATATCATCTATACTAGGTAGCGGATATTAGTAATTTCTGTTAGCTGGTTCAACTTATGATAATTCATGAATATCCTAAGGGTGTCGTTATTCTTTTCAAAAATATTAATAGAGAACCCCACATAGAATATCTCAGTCTAATGGAACTCTAAGATTCCAAATACATTTGTTTCCTATTAGGCTCAGGAAAATCCATTGTATCCATTCTGTAAGGTGGAATGGATACCAGTATAGCTCTTATAATTTTCTTGATAGATAAATCCACCTATATCAATAAAGGAAACCCTAAAATATTGATCGGGAAATCATCCCTCAAAATATGAAAAACTGAAGGGAAATACCTCGGACATTTCCCCAAGTCATCGAAATATAAACACCTAATAAATGATATCATCCTACCAAACCCATGATTCTCAGGTATAGCTCAGTTTGACTTGACATCCCATTCACCATTTTGTAGAAATTCTCTACCCTCTTGTGAAATGAATCTCACCCTACGAAAATATAAATGATCATGGTCTTCAAAGGGAACAAACCAGTCTATTCTGAGAATGACGTCAATGCATGTAATCTCCAAAACATAGAGTTCCCATTATAAATGACACATTCTAACCTCATGGGGGATCTCCTTGTACTGATTCACACCTATTGATCTCATAATGATGAATGTTTCTAGAGTCATAACTTTTTTAAAAGGGAAACACAAATATCCAAAATGGTCAATAACATAAAATAATGCGAAGCCTATGTATCAAATAACTAGAGAAGATAAAATAATGGAGACTAGAATAATACCTCTAACAATATATGCCCCGAGATCCTACTCTTGAATGGTCTATTTCACTACGTATGTTTTACATGTACTACTGCCTTGCGAAACTGAATGGACACCATAATCTGAACTACCCTATTATCATTGAGATCATGGGTTCTGACTACCACAACCTCAACCACCACCCTAGAATGAATTGCTTGATGCATTCTTGTTCCTTAATTGGTGACAATTTATACACCTCACTCTTGAACATGTAGACAATAAAAAATATTTCTCACTATATACTTGAGGAAATATCATACATAAGAACATAATATATCCAATATTTCTGCAATTCCAACTTTTATGTTGGTCATGCAAACATTATGGCCTCATAATACCCAACCTAGCACATTAGTAACATCTCGGTTTTCTAAAAAAAGATATGTCATGATTGCTAACATGACCATGAGAATGATCCAGATGATGCTTCCTACTACTAGCTCAGACAGTCCCAGATCTCATTGCTGAACCACCCATGCTGGAACCTCCATATTCTCTCATATTACATTAGGTAATTGATTCTTCATTTACTAAAACAGATGAAATATTCAACCTGAATAAATTTACATGTGATTAGACATCATACCTAATATCATACTCAAATTTCCTAGTCATCGATTCATTGTCAACGATCAAGATAGGTTTGAATCATTAATATTAGTAAAAAAGTAATAATATTCAACAACTAACATTGTTTCTGACTCTAGATGCATAAATTGTTGGCATATATCTACAATAAACATCTCTGGAAAACAATATCCATAGAATACTATTTGAAAAACTCCCAATTCCATTAATCGATGATGCTTCGACTAAGTTATAACATCCCATCATCTCATGGAAGAATCTTGTAGAATATACATTGTGAGATCTACCATCATCTTAGGAGGGGTCTCTAGATACTCAATGATCGAGTTATTGGACTCTATCCAGGAATCCACACCCTATAGTCCCTCATCCATGAAAAACATGGGTGGATGATGCTGCTGGAACACTCACGTCATCACTTCCATAGACGGGGTAGGGTGTGGTTCTCCTTGAAAGGTTTGAGTGAACATCAAAATGACGTCATGGAACTACGAATCTTCACATGCATATAATATAACTAAAAGTGCCGCAACTGGATAGAATGGGGGGATCCACTAGTATCCCATATCCTACCACCTTCTGGGTATGATCATCGCAATACTCATGGCATGCAACTGGAGGATGTCATTGTGGAATGACATTACAAGGTCAAGAAAGTACCTTAATTTAAAATTATCTACAAGGTTCATAGTTCTTGATAGCATGAACTAAATAAGATAATAATTACCTTAATGGTAAATAAGAGAGGTGTACATGACATGTATACACCATACACAACGTGTATCTTCAATCCTTCACATAGGCATGTACTTCGGCCATACTAGGTGTGTAATAGCACTAGGTATATGACATGTCTGGCTATTTCATATTATGTAATTATGTCACCCATAATAGCAATGTAGTTTTACATGGTCAAAGACACATGGGGCCTTCCTATGTAAAACTACATCGATTACACTTTCCAAAAGACATCATTCAATGTTCCTCTTGACACGATCATACAGATTATCATTTTCTATTCAACTTATACACATAGAATATATCATCTACATAGAAACATTCCTTCTTCCATAATAGAAGATGACATGGAGTGTGTTCTTAGAACCACACCCCATTTTTTTGGGTTTCCAAATAGAAAATACCTAAAAATTCCCCAATTCCATTATTTTTGATATGATAAAGCCATGAAATTCGAAATTCTAATATGTGGGGGCCTATAATCCTTGTGAACCAATGCGAAGAATACCCTATACAACATCACAACAAAATACAACATAAGGCCAAAACATGATCAAAGAAATTCCATTATATGTGTGCCCAAACACCTTAGAGACCAAAGATTGGCATCCATCCAATTGACACCCTGACACATTCCAATACACCTATCACAAAAGAAATTATATCAATCAAGGAACCTATCACAACAACATGAAATAATTAATTCTCTCTAAATGGAAGGCAAATAATGCATGTCATGTGATTTCTTAAAATTTCATATTTTATGTCTGATAAGTAACACACTCATCTCAATAGGATGAAAAAAATTTGAATCAAAATAATATCAATAATAGGATCTTAATATAAGTGAGTCATCCAATAGGGATATCAAATCAATAGTAAAAAATAAAAATCAAAAAATCACAAGTCAACAAGATGCTATTTGGATTTTTGTTATACATGGGGTAGCTGGAATCATGAAATGTTTATTAACAAAATCCATTTCATTCTTATCCCTATATAATGTCACAAAATAGTATGTTAAATAATAAATAATTCCTCTAATTCGACATTATAAATTACTTGACTTGGAAGCCACTCAATGGTTCCGCGTACTCGATTGGCCGCATGATGTCAACCATATTTCCCCAAATTCCATAATTTTCTGACTATAAATGTAGGCCTCAGTGTGATAGTGGGGAAACTATTCCCTCATTGTTAGAGTACAACACAACATAATAAAATAATAAATAAATAGTAGATGCAATAATACTATAAAATAGATGTAAACAATGGAACACTGATAACATAAATATCTAGATGTCATGTCACTAAAAAGATGACGATACATGCTAAATGTTTTACAAAAACAAAAAAAAACATGTTGCACATTGGTAATACAAAATCTGAGTTCCAACAATAAAATTGAAAAAAAGAACTGAGAATCATATCAAGCCTCCACTTGGTCCCATTCTACCCTTCTCTTAAGTAGCGAATAAAGTATCTAGAGAAGGGCGCTTTCCCTTATCATCAACAACAACAAAATAATCTATTTTGGTTCAAAAAAAGACCCAAACAGAGTGTGATACTAAATCCTAGTATAAAACCACCCGTGATATATTCCAATTGTTCAAGGAATATATATAACATACATGGTACAATGATGAAAGAATTTACCTAGTAAGTACTCAAAAGAAAATGGTCCTACAAGAATTGTTATCTATTTTTATTCATTTATTGATAATTAAAAAATAAAATAAATTATTTTATTTAAGTCTTAGGATTATAAAAAATCCCAAAAACCCATGTGTTAAAATAAACACCACAAATGTCTCAATAAACCATTTAAATAATTTCACATGAATACTGAATCCACAATTTTAATTTGTCTTGGAAATGTGTGATACATCACTCCATTTAAATATTTAATTCAAAACGTATGTATTTCCATGAAATTCCTATGATATAATTCATGTATACTTGTAGGTGAAAATATACCTACATCATATGAGCACATCTAGATGATCCTCTTAGGAACCTGGTTTCACCATAGGTGTTGTCCGAGTATATGTTAGGTGAGCCATCCTTAGATCCTATAAATGAGACCCAATTATTACCAAATACATATAAATAGTTCTAAAAGGACACTTCCATGATATCACTCATTCTCTGACCCGTTCAGACTTTATCAATTCTCTATGAACTCATCTATAACATTCATGGTTCATTCATAGCTTAAACATATAGGCCCCTTTTTACTCCATCCATATCTTTCCTCAATGGATCCATGGGTCACGTATCATAAAGTTAAAAATAGTCACATGAGCCTATTCATTGCATTCTAATCTGAATCCATGATTCAAGAACCATCATTTATCCTTTTATTAGTGATGAATTAATTAAACGTTTCTGTAGTCCTACAAAGGTAAAAACCAAAAGCATCTAATACAATCTAATTAAATAACAAACCTCAGATGGCTTGGCCTTTCAAATACTAACATGGAAAAATTATCATAACAAGAAACACATGTAAAATTAAAAAATTACATTTCTTTAATATTAATAAACATTTTTTATAAATATTCTCATAAAAAGAAACACATTTAATATAAATTAATAAATGGTTTTTTCATTAATAATCCCACGTGGGCAAGACTTTATTATAATCAATTCAAACAATAATTCTAAACAAGGAATAGGAAAACAATGGTAAAAGGAAAATCCAAAAATCCTAATACCTATAACAAATTAATTTAGAATTTATCAACCATTTAATAAATTAATAATACAAATTCAGTTTTATAACTTATGAATGGGAAATAAGAGAATGCCACTAAGGTATCCTAGTTCAAATGACCATAATTGGTCCTCCAAGAGAAACACGCCCATGTGGTGGAATTAATTCAAGGTAAAAAACCCTATAAATAAATAATAACACATATTAAATTACCTAATAATCAATAGGAAACAATATAGTTCAATTATAATTCAGGGCATAACCAACAATAGGATGCATGACACTCTGGAATATATAAATATCATGAAAATTAATAAAATGCATGAGACCCCCAACCTCATACTGGTATGAATCTCTTCATCCATATTTCGCCTCTAATTAATCAATGAAAGGAGTATATCTAAAACTCAATTATAAAAAACAAAGTATAAATTACTAATTTTAGAGACATAATCACGTATAATAGCTCAAGAGGAAACAATAACTCATCGATGGGGATCCAATGAATCTGGAAATGTTTGAATCAGATTTCGAATGATGCATCTTGGGGGAAATATTCATCTAGAATAGTTGTTCAAGAAAACAAGGGTGGGGTTTTTTTCAAATGAAGAAGACAATGAAATTTCCATATTTGTCAAAAAAGAACAAAAGTCCAAAATGTGTACTAGAGAATACATGTCGTGTATATTCCAATTTATTCCTTGTTTTACTGAAGTCCCTTATATGTCATGAATAGGTCCTTACGACAACCATTTCATAGAATTTACTTGGATTACACAACGTGTAACCCCCAGTCACATCGTGTAACTAACCCGTTGCTAGTACTTGGAATATTTTCCACCTTTTTCTCATATACATAATGAAATGAAAAGATTTGTACCTGAAATGATGAATTGTGTTCTAACACATTGTTTCTTATATGGACCCATCCTTAAATAATACCTAATCTATATTTTTATATCATGTTAATTATATTACATTTTTTGATATATAAGGTTTATTTTTTTATTTGATTATTCCATCACCATTACCAAAATAAATATTACATCACAAACTGTATAATTTTACATAGTATCATTTTCTATAAAAAAACATTTTTTTATATTACAAGATTTTATATCAAGACATATATTAATATTTTTCATCTTCACCTCATCCTTTTCCCTAAAAATCCTTAAAACTTTTTGAAAAACATTTTATTAAATGTAATGAGTATAAAAAATATTAGCAAGGACATTAAAATAAAGAAATTATTGGCCATGATAATTCAGGAATAATTATAAAAATTTTATCTTCTGAAAAAACATTGGGCTTTATGAAAATATGTTATTACATATGAAATTATATTTTCTAGCCATAAGTTTTCATAAAACATATCAAAATAATTCCTAAAGAAAAAAATCTCATAATATTTTTTTCGAAATACATATTATCCTAAGAAATATTTTTCAGAATGTTATACTTTTCACCGTTATGAAGTGTCAAATAATTTCCTTTAAATTTAAGACTATTAACTTACCATATGAAATCATGATTAAAATGTAAAGAAATAAGAGGAATGAAAAATTAATTTAGGTAACAGGAGACATCATTTCATGTCTATAATAATTGTCCAAGTAACCCAATGCATTAGAGGTATTTAAAAGGCATAGAAATATTTGGTTTATATCAAAACCACTTATCATTTTTTATTAACATAACAAATTGTCTTTGGTTTATTAAGGATCCACCCATCCATGGTTTATAATGAAACCAGATATTATAAAAAATAATTCCCAACAACAATAACCGAATAATAAAATATTAATTATTGAATTTTCATAAAAATATTCACAAAAATATTCATTTCACCAATCTTGACTGATTTATTGTTAATTACATATCCATTCCATTAAATAAATATAGTTGAAAATAACAAGAACATATGGAAGGATGATTTTTTATTTAAAGAAAAAAGGAATTTTTTTAAAATAATCCCAACATTAAATAAAATTTATTTCATTGGGGATAATCATTAATGGAATTTATAAAAAGATATATTATACTTTAGGTATTCAGTAAAGAATGTTAAAATATTTCGAATGAAATATGTAAAACATTTATTTACAAAAACATTTAAAACATGTAAAAAGTGATAAAAAATATCATTTAAAGGTATTTTTTACCTATGCAAACACAACTATAAAATAAAATTTAAAATGAGGACTTAGGAAATATATATTTAGAAAATAAATCAATAAGGAATTTAAAACAAATTTTTATGTAAATATTTATAGGACCATAAGCCTAACTCATCACATATATTATTTATCATATATAATAAAATAATTATAATGTTAAAATTTTCTTTTTCTTAAAACCATTTTCTTGTTTCAATTAATTTGTCTAATATAGTACCATGATATATACAATTATATAATCAGTTGATTTCTTATCATATAATGTTTATGATACATGAATATAAAATAAAAAATTACTTTTATTGGTTGACAATGCTCAGAGAGTTCATTATTCCATCATAACCGACAATTATACATCAGATAAATAACATTTTAAAAATGAATTATAATTGTCAAACAAACCATGAAATATAATTATGAAAAATGAACCATGATACAATCATGGAGTTTGTAGGCCTGATACATGCTAGAGTAACAGTTTCATTTTTAAACAATTATGATAGAATGGTGGTAAGTGTTATTTTTTAAATATTAAATTAATTTTAAAAAATAAATATCATATCCTTTATCTAAATAATGTTATATATTGTATGTTTGATATTAGGTTATGAAAAAATAATCACATTTCTTAGTGAAAGTGATAATCCACATATATGAACAAATGATTCTTTCATGTTTCATTGAATAAAACAGTTATAAATAGGCGATATTTTACTCAGACATAATTTAAAATATGAAAATAATATCATATTAATATACTTTATATCCATAATTAAAACAATTACAGAATGGCGTTGATAGAAATTGAATTGTATCGGTTAAAGTGGTGGTATTTCACCGTACACATGAATGATGGTTTTCAATCTCATATTATGAAAGAGGAGATAAATATAGGTTTTTAAATTATATATATATATATATTAGACAATTTTTGTTATGTAATAATTTTTATTATATTTAAAGGTTGTAGAAGAAGAAATAATAATAAAATAGTTTGTACTAATATATACTACTTATTCATAAAACCTCCTTTACTTGTCAACGTAAGCCAAATAAATACGGAAAAAAAATAAATAATACAACTAGAATGTTGGAATTTTTGATAGTATTAGGAATAGTCATGTATTGGGTGAACTAAATGGTTCTTGATGTTTCTATATTAGAATATAGGAGGGGACCTTTTATATTTTGGTGTGGTGTATTCTTGAAATTTCGTAATGTATTAAATTAATATAAAATAA
The DNA here is from genome assembly GCA_963277665.1 of Viscum album. Lineage (NCBI taxonomy): Eukaryota > Viridiplantae > Streptophyta > Magnoliopsida > Santalales > Viscaceae > Viscum > Viscum album. The sequence goes on along the minus strand of OY728119.1, from coordinate 1,020,060,173 downwards.
TTTTTATGTTGAAATGGATACAAATAAATATAATTCTAATATAATATTAGGATGAGTCCAAAAAAACTTATATGATAAATATTGGATATGTTTAGTTTATGTTTTCTTATGTATCATTTTTAACCATCCATTAACCATTTTGATGAATGTTGCGATAACATTGGTTTTTAATATTTAGGGATCAAGATAAATACTAGAAAAGAAAAATTTTCCCCTAAAAAGAAAATATTTTATATTTATGAAGATATACAAATCCGTTGGTTGAATATAGGTTTTATAATAAAAGCAAATATTTTATTAAAATATTTTTTTATAAAATATTATTTATGAAATTTTTCAAAATACATGAAATATTGTAATATAGTATGTGTCAAACCCATGAAAAATGTTTAAAAAAGACAATTCTACAATTCATGAAATAATATAATATAGTATATTCAAAACTCATATAAAATAGTTAAAAATGAATTTTATTTAATATAATGAATAAATGGTATTAATATAATATAAAAAAAATTTATTTTTTTATTTCATATTAGACCTTATATTTTTGATTAATCCATTGGTTAACACATTTTAACCATAACAACATTAATTTTTTTTCAATATTAGTGGGTTATAATTTGAAATGTAAGTTAAAAATTGGTACATAAATTGATAGAGAATGAAATATAAGATAGTTTACAATTATTATTATCTGTTTTAAGAAATTTTACGACTTTAAATGATTTCATAAAATATTATATCCATGAAAATATCATAAACATTAATTGCATCATTATTAATTATATTTGAATTTGAAAAAATGGTGATAATGGAATTAAAATATACTACTCTCACACATCAATAAATTTTTATCTTTATTTTAAATTTTATTTTAACACTATAATTCACATTTTTTTAAAATATTTAATATTTTTAAAACCAATTATTTTATTTTTCAATTAATTGAAAAAATTCTATATTGTTGTTGAAAAAATATTTAATATAATTATTTAATAATAAATTTAAATAAATTAAAATGATAATAAAAATTTTAAATCACAAATAATTCTTTTAGAACTAAACACAACCTCTATTTATCCCTATGAAAACAATTTAGAGATAAGAAAACAAATGGAATGAAATTTATGAATTTTCATTTTATAAAATAATATAAAGGTCCAAATTAAATCAATGTTGCACCATGTTTCCATATATTACAAACATGTATGTGAATATAAAAAATACACTCCTAAAAAATGATAAATTAACATTTTCTGGTCATTTTTAGTCATTACCATAGTATTATTAACATCAATTACTCGATTCACCCATAAAACTATGATAATTATATATTTTTGTTACCATTATAAGTGACCAGAAAAATTATATATTATAATATCATCTAGGATAAATACCCTGATGGGGGGGATCAGTGTAATATAGATTAAAGGAACTACTCATTCAGAAATTTTTTCTTCATTAAAAAATTATTCTATCACCTTCACATTGAAGTGATTGAAATAAATTGAAATAACACATGATACAAATCAATTATACTAGGTTCACCCTCACTAAGTAACATCCAATTAGAATAAAAAAAATTACTATATACATAATCTATTTAGGATCACCACCAAAATAAGGATCGAGATAGGTCACTTTTATCCATAGGATCACTATCGTTACAATGTATCGAGAGAGATCATTACTTCTTGTGGGTCACTCCATAAATCATTCCTTCCACGACTCACTATTGGTGGAATAGATAACCTAATTCCACTTATTCTATTCACAACTCTAGAAAGGACTTAGAAAAAGTTTATTAAACTGTTAATCCCTTAATTATCAATAATTGACACATCCTTAATTGTAGGATTATGTTCTATTGATGTCACACTTTCATCAACATAATGAATATCACATTACAATATTTATACTATAAAATCCATTCTAAACACTTTTTGTGATGCTAATGGCCTTCTTGAATCTCGTACAACCTTTGATAAGGTTTATAATTATTCACTAGAATATAATACCTTTAAAATCATCACAATGTTATCAAATATAACATATTTAGTGAAGAAAAACTAGCTTTCATGAAGCAATCGTGTTTCATGATGTTTTAATACATTTTCAGAGATCTCTTGTATTTGTCATGGCTCACCACTATTAATCATATTTTTATATCCATCACAAACTTCAGAAATTTTTTGATGCTCAGAACCATTGGACCACTATCATAGTCTTCACAGGCATCTGTTCCTCAAGAACCATTTCATAGGAACCTCTTTACTAGAAAAACATTATGAATTATGAACCTATGTTGTTTCAATAAGGTTTTTTGTTTTTTATATGGGGGTACATGCATGTTTATAGGTATTACATACCATTATATAATATTGTATCCTTATTATCACTTATTTTTCAATGATCTCCAATATTGTACTCAAAGATCTCTATATCCACCTTTCACCATGGGTATTTCCCATTAACGATGTTTTTCATATTTGTGGATTTTACCATCAAACCATTATGCATTCGTGATGTTCCACATTTTTTTGTAACATCATTAACCATTTTATAACCAATAAAAATGTAATTGAATGTTTATATATACAATAAAAAATATATTACATAAATAAACCGAATATTTATCTAACAAATCATTGTGAAAAAATTTATGTCATATTAACTTGGAAATCACATAGGCTGGTTGTAGGAATTGCATCATTTTCTCTCTTTGGTTGCGGGATCTATCCACTTAGAATTTCCAAAAGAAATTATTTTTCTAGTTAATAAAAAAATATCAATATAATTTTCATAAAAATATAATAATGTGGTAGGCATCCTCTAAAAACCATTAATAACAATAAGATTAAATTAAATCATGTTTTATGATCAAATTTTTCCTCATACCAATCAACATACAACCTAAAATATCTAACAACATTATTCTAAAAATATATATCATGTTATACGTAAGGGTTTCATTTACCTCAACCTAATAAAGCATATTAACAAATATCAATAATCACCTTAACATAAAATCACTTAAAACATAAAAATATTGTTATTTTCCTTTAGAAATTTGATCAACATGAAGTTAATCGAAAAATTAGGGAATATATAACTCATAGGATAAACTCAATTGAAATCATTCTGGTCTATAAAGTTAGCTAAACCATTCCACTAATACTGATAATAATAATTAAAAAATAAAAATTACTTAATATTAAAAAATTCATTCCATTAAATTGGAGGATTTTAATGGTTTATAGCTTTTGAGGATCATACCATTACCCTTACAAAAATAAATATTACATCATAAGGTGTACAATTCAACTTAATATTTATTTTCCCACAAAACAAAAAAATTTGGATATAAAATATTTTATTTTAATGATAAATCATCAAAATTTTCATCTTGAACTCATATTTATCCTTATTCATCCATAAATATATATGAAAAAATTAATAAAACTGGGAATGGGAATTATAAAAACATGCAATTCTCATAAGATACAGAAATAAGGGAACCCGTAACTTCCAGAATACATAATTTTTTTTATCATTTTTCAAAAATAGTCCTTTCCAACAAAATGAACATTATATTACACACTAAATTTTATATTGCCCAATTATTTTCATAAATTTAATTATTAGAAATAAAAAAACAAAAATGTAACCCATAATAATTTCTTTGAAATCACGATAAAATCAAAATAAAAAACATTTTCACAAAGCTATACTTTTCAACATTAATTCCTTAAAATATTAGGTTACTAGATCACCTTGTGAAATCATGTCGTTTCACTAAAATCTAATAATGAATAAATAAATATTATAGTTAACATAATAAATCTTATAAATTTAATCCTATTTTTTTATATGGAAACTAATGTGTTTGGATGGGTATAACAGACTCACACACTCACTGTTTATAACCGAACCACCCGACCTTGGTTAATAGTGTGAGACCCATTTTTATTATAATAGAACCACCAATACATGGTTTATAAATGAACCTAAAAATCCTAAAAAAAATTCCAAATAACCATAAGATATTCATAAAACACGAAATCTAGAATTTTAATCATTACATTCATAAAAATATTCTTTACACCAAAAAATAACCATATCCAAATATTGATATATCAATTCCATTTAAAACTCTTTTTGATGGTAAATATGACATGGCGTAGAAGGTTTTCTTCGTTAAGGAAAAAATAAAATCATATAATGGAATACAAACATCAAAAAATAATTACTATAGTGGGAAAAACTGTTGACGTCAAATACAATAAAATATAAAATTATTATTTTCTTTTGTAGTGAATGTCAAAATATTCAGTGTAAAATATGTAAAATGTTTCCTTTTGAAAAACATTGAAATAACATAAAAAGGTTATAGAAAATATAAAATATAATTATTTTTTTTTCAATATAAATCTACCCATAAATTAATTTTTATGAATATGTACATGAATGAAAAAAAACATAGAAAAAAAATATTTATAATGTTTAAAAAAGTGGTTTAATGATAAATTAGCCCTCACCTAAAATCTGACTCATCCAACACGTTCATTATCAGCCTGAATAATAAAAATTTGTAAATTAATTATTGACTAAAGAACTAATTCCATTCTTATTATTTCATTTATTTTGTTTTTTACCATTCTATATAAAATTATTTAACCAGCTTTTTTTTTTGTGGATATTTGGATGATATTCACTTTATATGACCAAAATGACTTGTGTATGCTGAATATGGTCTAATAGGTAATTATTAAAATGTCAATATAATCAAAATTATGAAATAATTATCATTTTTAACCAAAATTATTCATTTATATCTGACCATAATTGATGGTAATGAAAAATGATCTACATTATAATCATGGAGATTGTAGGTCGTATATATGAATAAGTAACATTTTTTTAAAATAATCATGATATATATATTTAAAGTATTATTTTATATCTCTATAATTTTTACAACATAATTAATATCATATAATTTATGTAAATAAAAAAATATGTAGCTTTTATATTATACGGTGATGAAAAATACATCACATCACTTTTTAGTAGTGGTAATCCAAATAAAAGCACTAACTCCAACATCATATTTGAAGGAAGGTAATGATAAAGAAAAAGAAAAAATATTAATGTTAGAAAATGAAAAATATTTACTTTTTATCAAATATGTTAATTAATTCAATCATTATAAACTTATGGGGTAGGTGGTTATGGATATTGATTTACATCGATTAGCGAGGTGGTTGTTTGCTATACACATGAATTATGGTTTTGTTTACAGTTTGATTTAAGATGATATTGATATAGGTTATTACATTAAGATAATAAATTATAAAAATATTCACTATGATAAATATTTTTATTCCATAATAATTGAATAATATTTTAGGGATGAAGAAAAATAAAAAAAGATTCTAAAACGATATACATATACTTATGACAACCTACTTTTCATGAAAATGTTATCATTATATTGATTAAATTATGCATAAAATAAGATTTATAAAACATGTTAAGTTTTGATAGTAATATATTCATTCTTTTATTGGTTGTGAACGTTGGGTCATGAATTTTTTTGTGAAGAAGATAGGGGGATCCCTCTTATAAAGCGAGGTGGGGAATTTGTTGAATTTCAACAATTAATAAATTAATATGAAATAATTTTCACGATCCTATGTATCAAATTTAGAATAATTAAATAATAATATTATTATTAGTAAAAATAATCTCATTAAATGAAATGTAGAATTTCTTTTGGGTGATTTTCCCTTTATCTTTTTGGTTTCATCCCACCATTAATCCTTTGACAATTACCGTGATAACAACATTTTTTATTATTTAAGGGTCATATTAGTTACTAATAAAGATAAATTGGATCATAAATGGATATTTGTTGAGATTGTAAACAATATCCCTTTCAAATAGAAAAATATGGTATTTATAATAACGTAAAATAATTCAATTAAATATTTTATATTATACAATAACATTTTTTTCATTTTTGGAAATAAAGTAAATATTACAATATGATATTTGTCTAAATAATGTAAAATGGTTCTAATATGACATAGATTCGAAATAAAATAATATATGGAATTTATATAATCATCCTATAACATTTATAAATTTTTTGATATCGTTTCACACCCCATCTATGGTATTAACCCCTTATTTAACCAATTTTCTCCTTAACCGTGGTAATGATTGTTTCAATATAAGGGGTTATAATTTTACTTATAAGTTGCTAATTTGATCATAAATGGAAAAGGGATGATATTATAACCCATTTATAAAAGTATTATTTTTTTAATTTTTTTTATATTTTAAATTATTTTATACAATATTATGTAATTTACAATATCTTTAATTTCAATTTTTATTAGTTCATTTATTTGGAAATGGAAAAATATTTAAAAAAAATTAAATCGATATAATCCATTAAAATATAAATCAAATTTTAATTTTATAAAAATACTATGATATATAATAAATCATTTAAATTACAATATTTTTTCATTTTAAAATAATTTATTTTTTATATTATTTGAATAAAATTTATGTCAACGTTGCATAAGAATTTAAGGTAATTGTTAAATCACTAAAATTTAAAATAAATTACAATGATAAAAACAAATCATTTACCATTAATATTAATATTTTTAAAAAATTAATCTTTTATTTATCCATATTTCCAAAAACATTGAAATAATAAAACAAAGAGAATAAAAAATTTAATTTTTCATTACAGAAAATAATATTAAGGTCAAAATAAAACTAATACGGATCCATGTTTCCATATTTTAATAATGAGGATAGAAATGGATGAAATAAAAATTTTCAATTGAATACTGTTAATATTTACAGTCAATTTTTATTCCTTATCATATTTTTTGTACATTAATTATATTATTTAACCTTACAATAAAGTTAAATATTTAGTACAGTTACTATTTAAAATGATATAATATAAAATTTAACTATATAAAAAAAATTTAACTCGTCATTAAAAATAAGGAATATTTTTTTCATTATTAAATTTAAATATGTGGTAGAAATTAATTTATGACTAAAAAGAAAAATATAATTAAAAACAACTTTTTAGAAAAATATATTATTAAGTATAAATTTTTTTTCCCAAATTAATGTATAGCGATAATTTTGATGAATATAATTTGATTATTTATAATACAAATTAACTAATTCATCTTTAAAGATAATTCAATATTGAACTTTACTTGGTAAATACTTTATATGAACCACACTTTTTAAAAAATCAGTATTTTTTTATTCTTTTAAAAATCAGTATTTTTTAGTATTCTTTTAAAAATAAATCATTTTAAAATATATCAATATTTAAAAATGACATAATTATGATATGGTGATTTTTAAAAAAAATGAAGTAAAATTTCTAAATGTTACAGAAATTAATTATAATATTGTATCACTAAAAAATAAAAAATAATTTTTGAAGAAAACATATTTTTTTAAAATTTATTTATTTGACTAAACGTTGAGATATTTTACTAAGATGTTATTAATATATAGTAGTAAAATTATATATATTTTATAATGTATGTAATCTTATATAAACCCTTTAGTTAATTTCTAGGTTATAAGGGTCATATTTATATAATAATATTTTAGTGTTCATTAAATATGAGTGTTTCATATCGAATACAATACAAAACATAGTTTTCTTTTTTAAAATTTCCAGATCATACAATCATAATAATTTTAAGAAACCATTATTTTATTAATTGAAATTATACATTATTATTAAACATGAAATCACTAAAATATTACCCAATGAGCATTTTATCATATTATCATTATAATAGAAATGTTTCATGGTTATACATACAAGTGAAAATTCTAAAAAAATTTATTTATAGTTTGATAAAATATATATTACATTGAGTTCAAATGTTTTATATAATAATAGTTTGATCTTTTTTGTTTTTTTGAAAATAGTTTTTTTCTAGTGAATAGTAAAAATATCATTATTATTAATGTTTGGACATTAATTGAATCATCCTTAAATAAAAATGGAAATACTATTTATAAAACAATTTTTTTGAAGAAATATGTATTAAAGGTATTAAATAATGCATTAAAAAATATTATATTGAATTTGGAAACCTAATATGGAAATTTTTGACCATGTGTAATGTTATATTCTAATAAATTAACATCATTATCCATTTATTTTACTATGTAATTACATGGGTACATTCAGTTTTGGAATGCCTTTAAAGCCATAATACAGTAATTTTATATTAATAAAACAATAAATGTCATGAGAATAAATTATATATCATATGTTTTGGGTAAATAAAATGTTATACAAGAAATATTAATATTTAAATTTTTTTCATCATTCAGTTTTTGGTTATTAGATGATAATTAAATTCATGATCATCACAAAATATATTTTTTAAATTAGGTTAAAAATGTGAAAATATAATGTAAAAGATATTGAATAATTCACATTGAATTTATATTCATAATATAAAATTTAATTAGTTTATGTTTTTAAATATGGAAAGGTTGAAAATTTTTAGCTGGGGGATTAAACTGATAGTAACAGTCACAAATATCAGAAGAACATGTCTAAAATTTTATTATATGATTGGATTTAGATCATAAATCAACTATAAATGGAAATTGAGTTTACAAAGTACATATTTCGAAAAAAATAACATTATAATATGTTAATGTTATGTGTATTCATAGAGACTCTACTCATCTCACTTATAAAAGGATCCCTTCACTTGCTTACATATTTAAAAATATAAATAAAAAATCAGTTTGAAAAATCCCAATACAAATCACATTACAATACCCTAATCAATGACCTATAGGTTTTTTTTCTCAAAAATGTATTGACCTAATAATTATCAAGGAGAGATCCAGTGGGGGATACATATGGAAGAGACAATCATCATAATCATGACCATTCATGTTTACCTCTTCTTCATCCTCCATTACAATCATGATTTCAATAAAAATTAAATTAAATATTTATAAATATTATAAATATTATAATTTAGTGATAATAAATAAAATTAAATCATAATTTATAATTATCTATCATCTAATTGAAAATGAAAATTCTAAATTGATGTATATTAAAAAAACATCCTCTTAGTATGTCATTTTACATATTTCATCACTACATCACATTGCTAGTCATAAATATAGATTAAATGAATCAAAAAAAATTATGAAAAAATTATGGTTATTTATGGGGAAATAAATATCTATTATCCCTTTCTACAATCAAATAAATTAAATTAAAATTTTGTTAGTGTGTACGTGAGAACTATCTTCTCTTTATACAATATATTTAATTTTATATCACCGTATTATATGGGTGGAACAAAATCCTTCATATCACTAAATAAATATTTTAACTTTTTTTTATATTATTTTGATTGTTAAACCATGCTCATGTTGAAAGGATCATAACTGATAAATTGAAAGATGCATCAAAAATCAGACAGTTAGTATAGAAATAATGATTTTAACAAAGAATTATTAATACTGGGTAATAAAAATTTAAAAGAGTAAAAAAATTATTTTATTTCATATATATATATAATATTTATTAATTTATTATAAAATCAGATATATCATGGTCATCCAAGTTGAATTCTGATGTTATGCTTATTTTTACAATCCCATTTTATCTGGGATGGTTTGTGTATAAATTTCAATTGGGAGACTTTTATGGACATTCCCACCTAAAGCCCATATATTTTATTATCCTAGGGTTATGTTTTTTTTCTAAATATTTTATACCTTTTAATAAATATAGTAGATAAATGAATATACATAATTATTATATTGAAATCTAACTACGATTCGCCTATTTGGTAAGGAATCATTTTCTATATATATAAATTATCAATTTTCATCAAGAATGCTCTTTTCTATATGTAAATGAGTTTTTAGGTCAATATCTATTAAATTTAACTTTTTATTCATAATATTAATTGAATTTTTTTATATTTTCTTATAATACATTTTCTACCTTCATTATAGATGTTGGAAAATAATGATTTCTAATGTTTACCCCATAAAAACCTTTTAACACCATCACAACAATTCGTCATTATTTGGTTTTATTTCAATTTTAACATGGTTTCTGATATATAATCCCTTTTTTCATTTTATTTATGATATATTAACTTACATTATATAATGTTAATATAGAATAACATACCATATAACTGGATACCATATAGTAAAATACCCCATAAAAATCTACTCTATATCATGATACCCTATAGTAATGATACATATATAGAATTACTGTATAGAATGATACCCTATAAAAATATAAACATCGTTAAATTATCTAATTTTATGTTACCTATGAAATAAATACCCTATAAAAAATTACCCTTTTATAACTAACATGATGACAACTTACCCAACAACATGTTACCCTATAACAGCATACCCTAAAAAAATTTCAATTTAGTAATTTACACTCTACCCAATTAGAATATAAATATTTAACCTATAGTATATAAACTTAATACATTGTGGTAGTCCAAATATTAGGGAACATAATTTTCCAATTTTTTTTGTTTTTGACTTTACAAATAGAAAATGAAATTTAATATTATTTTCAAGGAAACACCGTAAGTTATTTATATTTTTATTTTCATCAATGTAAAAATCTTTTAATGTTACTAGTAATAAAGTAGAAATATGATCTTATTGTTTTATTTTACTTCTCTATTTAGATGGATTATGATGAGATTATTCTCTTTTCTAAGGAATTTTTATTTTGTTTTGTACTTTATATCATTTTTTTCATGACGAATCCAATGGAATTAATTAGTAATGGGCGAGTCTATTAAATCCATGTCTCACGGGTGCAATGATACTTCTAATGATACAATAATGATTGTTCAAGGACTTAATCCTTACATAATAATGTATGATATTATTAAATGTGGAAGCGATTTTAATATTATGATGGCTTTGTAAAGTTCCTTCAATTCAAGATTACGATTTTCAGAATAAGGGTATAGTGGAATTTTTATAAAATCTTGATATGTGTAATTAATAGTTTGATAATTATTTACCTCGATATATATTAAATCATTATAAATTATTTAATTTTTTCTATGTGTTTTTATTGTCCATAAGTGTATTTATTTCTTAATAAATTGATTCTATGGAATGTTTATTCATTATTAGTCATATCATATTTTTTTCCTTCAAAAATTAATTATATATTTGAATATACTCAACCCCGAATTAATTATATGAGATAACATATTATTTTTTCCCATCCTCTAGGTTAACAAGAAAGGAACATAAAATGAGTTGAACGATGTTCTAGATGCAATAAAAAGTTTTAGGATGTTAAAGTTATATGATTTAATACTCAAAGGTAATATTATAGTAATGTTTGTATTGATTCACAATATATTAATAAAAATTATGATTATACGAGATGAAAAAACATATATTATATTGAAATTATATTTTGTTACAACTAAATATAAGATACTTTGTTAGGAGAATATGTATTTGGAATCATATAAATTTTAGTAGAATTTTTCAGAACATGATATAAATGTTTGTCGATATATGACTTCAAAATTATTACAAACCCCTAGAAAATTAAATAATATCTTAGATAATATTTCAAATCCAATGTAATTTTATTCTTTGATTTAATGTTTAAATGTTATAAGAAAATATATTATATTCATTTTTTAGAAATGGATTGTAGAAAAATGAATAGAATAATTATACACACTTGTAACGTAAAATAGGGATTTATATCATGAGAATGTCACTATTTTTAGTGATACTGGTGATATATCTGAGTGAATATATACTATATTAGGTTATTAGACTCAGGTTATAACAAATAAACATTCCCATATGAAGTAACCTACAAATCTAGAACATGGTGTGAAAATATTGGACCACATTCTATAACATAAATCATTATAATTAATTGTAACTACTAATACCCCAGAAGTTTAACAATTGATTAAGTCTATAGAGATGATATTTCTATCATTGGGATGTAGATAAACAGATAATTTTATCAGTGTAGTTTTATGTCTGAAGGGAGATGCTTATAAATCGTGATCCTTGATTCCAAAAAAGGAGGTGTAGATGATTGATGATACATAATGGAATCCTTTTGTGAAGAAATTATTTGATAAATACACTCTACATTAGAAAACAGTTTATATGGAAAGGTAATTCATAAATTTAATTTAGAATTTGGAGGAAGATGTCACTGAGTATAAAGACAAAATAGCGAAGCCAGTTATGAATGTTGTATATTATATTCACAATAGAAGAAGTAATATTGATCACATCATTATTGGGTTAAATCCCAGCATATGAATAGAATTAATCTCTTAATTTTCTTCCTCTTATATGGATAAAGTATCAATTTAATAACCCACTAATAATTCTCAATTTATTAAATTTTATAGAGAAAATTGGGAGAAAAATTGGATAGTTGTCTAAATTTAATGAAACAATGAGTGAATGGAGGGGGTTATAATTATGAATGAACCATGATTCCTTCATAAAATACCTTACTAGGGAATGAATAATGGAAATTAGTTCATTATGTTGCAATAACCATGTACTAATTACCATTATATCGATAAATAAAGATCATATATTCATGATATTATTCATGTTTCAAATTATAATTTATAGGAAAGGCAAGACATAATTCCATATCAATTTCATTAAATAAATCTGTACTAGAAAAGTTAAAAATATCCTTCTAAAATGTTAAGGATTATATTATTTAGATTAAAACCATTATTATGGGAAATTTAAATAATTTTTTTTATTTTTGAAAGTGGTTACATGTTTCATCCATACCATTGAAGAAAGTAGGGATAATAGACAAGGAACACAGTTCAAATTTCTCTATATACCCTAGTAACATAATTATTTATTGTTTCCATGAGAAAATTTCTTTTGGTATGGTATGAAGTATTAAATTATATGTCTCTAAATAATTTGTGTGACATAACGATAAATATAAAATAAAACATTTAATAGGAGTCATTCAACAACTTGCAATTCTAATAAGAATGAGGGGAAATGTTATAATAGACATTTCCCAGAAAATGTGAGGACTCTAAGGAGTAATAATACTATATGTGCCATTGTAAATCATCATAAAAATTCTAATCATTTTATATTTATAAGGGAATATCTACCCTATTATTTCCTTTCCTATTTTTATAAAAAATGAAATGGTGAGTCTTCCCTGTTCAAATATATCAATTGTAGACGATCATGAAACTTAATTCACATATAAATTCTACAGTAGCATTTAAAATCAATTCAACATTGATTTACATATGAGAACTAACCATTATCAACAAATTAATGCATAATCTATAGCTAATATTCATACATTAGAATACATGATGATACCATCTCAAATTGATCGTAAAGGTACGTAGGATAAATATCTACCACTCATTGAATTTTCATATAACATTAGATTCCATTAGAGAATTCAAGTAATGCAATTTTGTGAAATATATAGAAATTATGGTTATACTACAACTTGTTTGTTTGAATTTGGAGAAAGGAATATAATATTTTAAAAATTATTTAGTAGACATCTAAGAATTTTTGGTCTATTAAGAGCAATAATAATGTATCTATAAAAACGGAAAATATATGTGGGAATAATAGAAGGATATTAAATTTCAAGTGGGGTATAGGTTTTTATTAAAGGTATATTAATAGAAGGAAATTATCTTCTTTTAATTAGATGTTTTGTCCATGGTACATCAGACAATTTTAAAATTTGAGGTGAATTGGTGACATGGATTCTTATTTAGATATTCCACCCAACAACTCTAACGTTTCTTATGACATGTGTTTTTAATTACTGAGAAAATAAATACAGGGGAAATACACACACTCACTTTTATGGAAATAGATGTATAACATTAATATAAATATAATTTATTATATACTCTGATGTCTATCATATAAGATAAAGTGTTACAAAAAAAGAGAAGTTGAATGGTGAAAGTGAATTGGATAAATCACATATTATAAGAGAGACTGTGGGATTCATAAATATAATGAATAAATAACTACTATATTTTTTTATGAATTAAATTATATCACCATTACCAGGAAAAATTATTTAATGGGTGAGTAGGTTAATTACATTTATTTTACTATAAATAGTAAATACTACATCCATAAATTATTTCCTAATCCATATTATAATATTTTATCACAATAAATGAGATGGTTTACAATTATATTTAATCATGAGATTTATAAAAAATTATATTTCTATTTTTTTTATTATGATTGTGTTGAAAATTTGTAAATAAGCTTATGTTGTAATTTGATATTTATTTTTAAAATGGTTGACTTTCTAATAAATTATGATAATACATTTTTTATATAGAATGAATTATATGAAATAATTAAGATATAATAATGTTATATATGATAATAGAAAAAGTTTCATGAACCAAATATTTATTAATTTAATAATATAATGGATTTAAAAATAATATTTTTTTTATAATCCCATGTTTTAAATTTTTTAACCTTTTTTATGTTTTCTATTATAATGTAAAATGTGTTGATCCTCTTGTTTTATTTGGTAATTTTAATGTTAAACTAATTTTGGAGTGTTAAAAAATTCTCATTATTCTACATTAATACGTTATAAACCATCAAATTTCATGTGAACCAATTATATATAGTAGTGTGCTTCAAATTCATTTTTATTCTTGAAAATGGAATTCAATAAAAAATATTATTCATTTCATTTTACATAAAAAAATAAAAATAAATTCGATCACATATAGAAATTTAATCCTTTAAATTGCATTCTATATTTTTAATGACCATATAAAAATTATATAACAAAATCAGTATCATTTATAATTATAAAATTCAGATACCATTGTAGAAGTTTTTCACAAAAAATGGTAAAAAGGGATAATGTGGTTGTTACACTAAGTGAAAGGGTAATAACAATGACCCAAATTGTATATTTTGATTTGTTGGATGAGTGTGTTGTGATACTAAATCATAATATGTAATGCCCCGTCCCTAGAATCCCAGAGCTGGTGATTTATTTTAATACATTGGCATGATTACAATGAATCAAGTCTCGAAAGACAGATCAATTTAACAGTCTTGGTAAATAGATTACATATGTAACATCCCGATTCCGGAAGCCACACAGAGGCAGCCCATACCTGGTTGGTCACATGGCCTCAACCGCATTTCCCCAAATTCCAGAGGCTACTAACTAGCAGTGAGGGTCTTGGGTGTTATAGTTGGTAACAAATGCCCTTATTGGCGTAGTACACATCAGAAGTAAATTAAGATTCAATAAATGAAGCAATAAATAAGCAAAAATAATAAACAGCAGAACTAATAAATCAGAAAACAACTGGAGCTCATATGTATATATATATATATATGAAATGATGCATGATACATATCTAAGAATGTATCCAAACAAGTCACAATGCTGAAAAATACAATAGTACAAAAACAAGTACAAAGGAAATTAAACAGCTCCTCAGCATCGCATGCCAAGGCTTTGTCCCATTCTCTCCTACACCAAAGCAATCATGTACCAGAAGTCAAAGGGTGTATGAAATTGTCTATACCTGAACAACAAAGTCTATTCGGGACAAATAACATGACCCAAATAAGGTGTGAGACTAAATCCTTGTAGGAAACCACCTGAAGATCTGTGTCTAATAGTAAGTGAGTCTATGATAGGTAATAGTCTAAAAGCAGTAAATAGTTGTAGCAATAGTAGGCAGCAATCAGTAAGTAGTAAACAAGATGCTGTACAATAAGTAGTGGTAAAGCCATAGGTAACACAAATAGGAAACCATCTGGGATGTACTCACAGCCATCCCCTCTAGTCCTATCCATGAAGCACCACAACCCTCTAGGCAGTGCACTCAACATAACCCCTCTGGTTTGGTCATACAAAATTGTAAGACTCTTCGGGGAAGCTCACTCGTTCGATTACCCTTATAGTCTAGGGTAGTCAGGGACTCTCTGAGGGAGATCAGGCGATCTAAACCTCTTGGCCCCAAGGTCTAGAGACTCTTTGAGGAATTTCACTCAGTGAATCCTCCTATTGCTTTAGGTATACCATAATATCTCTAAGGAAGCTCACTCGGTCAATTCCTCCTCTCGCCTGGGAAGGATTTAATGACATTAAAACAGGGTAGATACTCTCTGAGGAAGCTCACTCAGTCAACCCTCTTTTAGTCTATATTAACTAAGACTCTCTGGGAAGCTCACTTGGTCTACCCCATGTAGTCCATAATGTCCAAGACTCTCTGAGGAAGCTCAATCGGTCTATCCCTGTATAGTGTATAATATCAAAGACTATCTAGGAAGATCACTTGGTCTATCCCTTATAGTCTATAGCACCGGGTTCTCACGGTCCCATGCCAGTCAGTGTATATTAATGCTATAAAGCCAAAGTACACCTATAGAGCTACTTGGCTAACCAAAGTACATCTATAGTGATACTTGGATAAACAGTATACAAAGCAACAAGCATGTTAACAACATCATTCCATCCTACGATCACAAGGCAAGGAAATAGGTACAACGACTAATGGATAAAGAGACCCAATGGTTTCAACAAGAACAAAGCATGGGAAAAAATCCAAGATCGAAAATTATCGAAAAACAAGATCAATTTACCACCACACAAGCATTAAATAAAGGCAGGAATAACCACAAGGGATAAAAGGTAAACACGCAGTACCCCATCCATAGGTATTGGTGGAATTTTCACATAAAACTCAAAGATATCAAAAGGTAAGGCACAAACCATCTACCTCGATCCTAGAAGATCACTATTCTTGAACCACAAGGCTTGATTCTCCTCAGAACGATGTAGATCTACAAAAACTCACAAAACCTTCAACCCACAATAACCTAAGAAAGGGGATGAATTAGAAATCAAGTCTATAGGAGAAGGAAGGACTCAACGCTGTGGTTCCAATGCAATTGATGATGGTCAATTCAGAGAATGGTCGGAGGCACTGGGGCTCAGAGAAGTTTCGTGGTCGTACGGGTCTCTCTTTGTCGAATGAGCTAGAGAAGAATATAGTTATGTTGATTATGCATGACCCCGGTCCCATGAATGAAAAAAATAAAAATACATGGTGTGTACTTCTTGAGTACACAACATGTACTCCACTTCTCTGTACTCTACATTAAGCAGCGTCCACTTCACCCCTACACAGCGTGTGTGTGGCTCGGACAGGGCCAACACATGGCTTGGCATGGAATGGGAGAACACGGTGTGTACTCAAAATGTACACAGCGTTTACTTCAAAAATTTAGAGAAAATTGACTTTTCTCAAAAACTCAAAGAAAAAGAAAGACATACCTAAAAATGAATATCCTGGTTCTTACAAACGTTCCCCCTTAAAGAAATGTGTCCCTGAATTTCCCTAGTGAGGAAAATAAGAAGAAATACCGAATAGCTCCAACCACTGTGATCTTACATCGGCCTCCCACTCCCAAATCATGTCCTTCACTCGCCTGTGCTACCATAACACCCGTACTAGAGGAACATACCAGCCATGTAGAACCTTCTTACTGTGATCGACAATCCAGATGGGATTCTCCTCAATCAAAACATCCACTTCACGCACAACCTCATCCGGTTGAAAGACATGAGACGGGTCTAAAAAGTAACGTCGGAGCTGAGAAACGTGGAAGACATTGTGTATAGACTAGTACCTTAGAGGTAACTGAAACCGATAGGTAACCACCCCACCTCTCTCCAACACCTGAAGTGGCCCGACATACCATGATGAAAGCTTACCCTATCTCTGAATCCTGTTGTGTCTCATCCTCGGTGAGACACACAAGAAAACCTGATCCCCAACCTCAATCTCCAGAGGTCCTCTCCGCCGATCACCATAAGACTTCTGTCGAGACTGTGAAGTAGCCATCCTCTTTCGAATCAACTTGATCTACTCTGAGGTCTCCCAAACAAGACGAGGTCCCAGCAAAGCTGCCTCTCTTGCCTCTATCCAGTATATGTGTGATCGGCATGGCCTACCGTACAAGGCCTTGTATATTCCCATCTATATAGTCACCTAGAAACTATTGTTATAGGAAAACACCACAAGATGAATATGCTTATCCCAAGAACCACCAATGTCTAGAATGAAAACTCATAACATATCTTATAGAAACTGGATCATGCGTTCGGACTGGCCATTAGTCTAGGGATGGTATGCTTTACTCAAAAGTACCTGTGTACCCAAAGCCTTCTGAATTCCCTGCCAGAACTGAGAAGTAAAGTGCACATCCCATTCCGAAACAATGGAGTGTGGAACTCCATGTAGACATACAATCTCTAAGATGTACAACCGTCCCAGCTCATAAAAACTGATGTACTCCTTGATCTTCATGAAGTGAGAAAACATTGTAAGCCTGCCGACGACAACCCAAACAACATCACTCCCTCGAGGTGACCTTGGTAACCCAGTCACAAATTCCATTGTGTCAGCATTACAATTCCACTCAATAATGGGTAACTACTGTAAAAGCCTTGTTGGTTGCTGATGCTCTGCTTTCACCTGCTGAAAAGTAGATAATCTCATGATAAAACACGAAACATATCTCTTCATACCTGGCCACCAGTACTGGCGGGGTAGATCATGATACTTATTGGTAACGTCAGGATGAACTGCCCAAACTGAGAAATGAAAATCATGCATCATCTCCTCACGTATGTCTCCTGGCACCCATATGCGTCCCTGAAAATGTAATATCTCATCCTCGGCCACTGTCTATTTAGGAAAAGGGTCCTCTCCTGACACACTCTCTCAAAGGACTATGGCATCTGATTCTGATAGCTACCTCATTTGTACCAGATCATGAAGAGAAGAGGTAATAGGTATAGAAGATAGTTAAGTCTTTCCATGTCTGTCGTGAACCTCCAGATGCATCTCATAGAATAGATCCATAAGCTGCCACTCACTAGTGGTCTCCTGAACTGCCTGAACCTGAGTTCTCCTACTCAATGCATTTGCCACTGTGTTGCCCTTTCCGGGCGTATAGGAGACCTTGAAGTCGAAATACTAAAGATACTAGAAGCACCTACGATGTCTAAGATATAGATCATGGTGAGGGACGATATACTTGAGACTCTTGTGGTTGGTGAAAACAACGAAGTGCTCTCCCCGAAGGTGGTGTCTCCAATAGCGTAAGTCATGAACAATAACTTCCAACTCCATATCGTGCATCAGGTAGTTCCTCTCATGTGGCCTCAACTATCGAGACACGTAAGCAATGTCCCCATCACCCTGCATAAGCACAACTCCCAGCCCGATACCTGAAGTATCACAATAAATAGTATTTTCCTTGCCCGGCTATAGCAAGACCAGTATCGGTGCTGACGTCAACCTCCCCTTCAGCTACTGAAAGGCAGACTCACAATAATCTGACCATAAAATCTTCTCCCCCTTCTTGGTCAGACTAGTCAGTAGTGCTGATAGGCATGAAATGTATTGTATGATATTCATGATGCAACCAGCATTTCCTATATAACTCTTCACCTCAAAAAAATTCTTCGGCTGCTCCCAGGAAACTAAAGCTCTCATCTTCTCTGGGTCCACTAATACTCCTGTCTCTGAGATAACATAACCCAGAAAATAAATCGGATCAATCCAATAGTGGCATTTCAAGAGCTTATCATATAACTGATGCTATATTAGTGTACTCAGAACGATCTCAAGATGTGTGTCATGGTCGTGTCGAGTGTGAGATTACACCAAGATGTCGTCCAAAAAAACCACCACAATGTAATCCATGTACGGATGGAACATTCAGTTCATCAGTGCCATAAAAACTACTGGTGCATTCGTGAGACCGAAAGACATGAATATATACTCGTATAGACCATACCTGCTTCATAAGGATATAAGAGGTATATCTGATGGTCTAACACGCAACTGATGATAACCGGACCTTAAATCAATCTTTGAGAACACCCAGTCTCCTTGAAGATGATCAAAGAGGTCACCGATTCTCAGCAAGGGATATCGTTTCTTGACCAACAACTGGTGAAGCTTCCAATAATCCAAAAGAATATGAAGGGTGTCATTTCCCTTTATTGAAAACAAGATAGTTGAACCCCAAGGAGAAGTACAGGGTTGGATGAAAACCATTGCCTGCAACTCCTCCAACTGCTTTTTGAGCTCCTAAAACTCATGTGTAGCCATCCTATAAGGAGGAATGGACCCCGGTGCCGGTCCTGGAACGAGCTTAATTGAGAATTCTACCTCATGCTCTGGAGGCATACCTGAAAAGTCCTCGGTAAAGACAACCCTGAAATGCTCCCCCACTGGAGGAAAGTCTAACTGGGAAGTCCCCTAGTCATCCAGATAAAGACTGGCAATATGGGCTATTACTCATCCAAGCCCATGATGCTCTGGTCCACCTCTACCCGCCTGGACATCCCACTCGCCTCTATGAAGGAAAGATCCACCCCATGATGATACAAAACTCATCCTATAGAAATAGAAATCGACGACTTCCTAGAAGGGAACCAACCAGTACATCCCGAGAATGAATTCATAGCCCTTCATCTCTAGGACATATAGGTACCATAATAAAAGACACCTTGTAACCCCAATAGGGAAATATCTACATTGATGTACGCTAGATGTCCTCATTTCCAATGGCGTGTCAAGAGAAAACAAGTCGGCAGACGAGACGATACAGAGCCCAAGGCTCTTTACAACAGCAACATAGATAAAACTATCAAAAGCACCCTTATCGAAAAGGGCTGAAGATAAAACTGAGGCTAATAAGATCATACATCGAACTATAGAATGGTTGGGATCCTGATCTGGATTGGTCTTCTCCACGGTGATGTTCAGGCACGTACTGCGGCCAAACACCCCTGGCTGACCACTCTGAGATGACCCACTCTATTTTCGTTGAAAACTTTGTGACTGACCACCGCAGTCATGACCTCCAGCTCCGCCCTAACGGCTAGAAGAACTCCAGTTCCCAGACTCGTGTGAAACTGGTGAAGCATCTCCTGATCACGGAGTCATAGAAGAACCCCTACCAGTAGCTCAAGGTCAGAAAATATGACAGAACCACTGAAGATGGACCATCTTGCCGCATGATTGGCACTCCATTGGGTCTCTCTAGCACTGAGGCATAGTGTGCCCACTCCTACCACACATGTATCATACAACCTATCTTCCAGAAGTTACATCCTGCCTGCCCTAATCCCCTCGGGAAGACTCCCTACGGAACTTCCTACTATCTGTAGGAGGAACACCAACTCTAGATGTCGAACTACCCTAGCTCACAACTCCAGAATCCCTCAGGTTTCCCTCTGTGATTAGTGCTTGGTTGACGATAGAGGATATCGAATTCAACTTGAAGATATTCACCTATGAATGGATCTCCTGCCTGAGACAATCCTGGATCTTCCTAGCTAGGAACAACTCATCACCTGCTAGGATCGGCACGAAGCGCTGTAGCTCGGTAAAGAGGGACGACTTCTCCATAATAGATAGAGGACAATGCTGAAAACTCATAAAAGACTGGACTCGGTCAGCCCTCATGGTCTCTGGGTAAAAGTAGTCATAGAAGGTGTGAGGAAACACATCCCAAGACATACTCTCCTGGCGCCCTGACTGTGAAATCATCTCCCACCACCTCTTGGAGGTGTCACAGAGTATATAAGTGGATAACTTTACCCTTTTCTCTGGGGGTATCTCAAGATTCTCAATGATCATCAGCATGGCCTCTAACCATGAATCTACAGCCTGGGGTCCTCCATCCCCTGAGAAAGTAGGAGGATACAGCTACTGAAATACCAGTGTCAATTCTGCCATCGACGGGGCTGGAGGCGGTGCTCCCTTAAAAGTCGGCATCATCCATAGGAAGTCCTCCCTAAATTGCGTATCGGCACCTGCGAAAGGTCAGAATACTAGTTCCATGACTGGAACATCAGGTAGATCAACAAGAGGTCCCTGATCAGCCATATTCGGTGTCTGATCATTGTCTGGAAACATACTTACAACCAGAGGACATCTCTGAGGTATAGCTCTGAAAATATCAAAAGCACACCTTAGATCGGGATTATCAAATATATAGACCACAAGAGTACAAAATAGGAACATGAGAAGGAAATATTTGAGTTTATGAAACACGACTACAAGGCATGTATAAAAACTACACAGCATGTTTAGTTAAACCAAAGACATGGGCGCGTACTCCTGCCTCCTCTGGCCATGTAACAACCCAACTACACAGTGTGTTATCCCCACACCCAACATGTACTTGAACACTATTCTCCTGCCCGAGTCTCTTGACATGACAAACCCACACGGTCCTCTTACCCCTAGACTACATGGAATGTTCACTAAGGACACAGGGTGTACTAGACAAGGTTTTGGAAACCCGTGTTGTTAGCTACATGGCCGGCTACACGGCTGACCCTTACATGGCGTGTTCCAAACAAACACGACTTGTATAGGAGAAGATAACACATACCCGTGTAGTTCGTGACAGGGATGGGTACCTGGAACAGGACTACACAGCAAGTTCTTAACCAACACAACATGTTCTACAAGAGCTTCCCCACCTCGTGTTGTTAGTGACACGGCTGGGTACACGACTCTATAGTGCACGGTGCGCACCTAACTTACACAACGTGTTCCTAAAGACGTTTCCTCAACACAGTGTTCCTTCTCACACAATCAGTGACACGGTCAGAAAATATAGGGTCTGTAGTAATAAAGTACATTCTGTGTATTCTGGGTTTTATCGGGAAGTAGCTCAGAAACTGCACCGAAGCCTAGAAACACAGAAAATAAGGCATGTAGGTGAAAAATTCTGATCAGTGAGGGCCCATACTGCCCACGACCGAATGCTTGGAATTCAAAAAAAATCATATATAAGGAAAAAAGGTCAATGATTCGCCAATTTATGATTCAAGAGGGCCCATAACACCTCAAGAAACAAAATTTTTCATTCATTTAAGCAAGGTACAATACAAAAAGTACTCTATCAATCAACTTATATTTTATCAAAGCATCTATCATTAAAGCATGCATAATCTAAAAAAAGTCTATCACAAAATCATGAAATCGCTAATTCATCCTAGATGGCATGACAATAATGCATGGAATGTGATTTCTAATAAGTGCCTATATGATGCATGAGATGGAATAACCTCATCTCATCAGGTTGGGACAGAAATAGAACAATAATAGTAACAACAATAACAACAAAAGCCATGTGAATAACTCTAGGCGAAATCATATCAACTATAAAATCTCAAAAACCTGAGAACCACAATAAATGAGGTCGTATGGCTTTTCCCTATACACAGGTTAGCTACTCCCGGTAACAGCTTATTACCATGTACTGAATCCATCATATCCCTGACTAAAGGCTCCAAACAGTAAATCAAGAGAAAATAAAACCTCGGATACCAATTTGTAATATCCTGGTTTCGGAAGACACCCAGAGGCACCCCATACCTGATTTGTCACATAGCCTCATGTGAATTTCCCCAAATTCCAGAGACTACCAACTTGTAGCGAGATCCTTGGGTGTGATGGAAGGGAAACTATTCCCTCATTGGAAGAGTATACAATGGAACTAAACAAACATGCAAGAGATGAAGTAGTAAATAACCAAAAATAATAAATAGTGGAATGACTATATCAGCAAAAAAATGGAAATCATATGTATATATATATATGAAATAATGCATGATACATATCTAGGAAAGCAGCCAAACATGTCACAAAGGAGAAAAATAAAATAGTACCAAATACAAAAGATAGTAAACATCTCCTCAGCATCGCAAGGCAATGCTTGGTCACATGCTCTCCTTCCCTAGAGAAATCAAGTACCATAAGTCAAAGGGTGCTTTCCCTTGTCTATAACTGCAAAAACATAGTTAGTTTAGGGCCGAAAACATGACCCAAATGTGGTGTGAGACTAAATCACAGTAGAAAACCACTCGAAGATATGTTCCTAATAGTCAGTGAGTATATGGAAGGTAGTAGTACAAAAGTAGTAAATAGTAGTAGCAATAGCAGGCAGCAATCTGTAAGCAATAAACATGATGTTATAAAACAAGTAGCGGGGAAGCAACAGCTAACACAAAAAGGAAACCCTCTATGATGTACTTGCAGCCATCCCCTCTAGTCCTATCTATGAATTACCACAACCCTCTGGGCAGTGCACTCAGCCTAACCCCTCTGGTTTGTCCTTACTAAATTATAAGACTCTCTGGGGAAGATCGCTCGGTCAATTCCCATTATTGTCTAGGGTAGTCAGGGACTCTCTGTGGGAGATCACGCGGTCTATCCCTCTTGGCCCCATGGTTTAGAGACCCTATAAGGAAGCTCACTCGGTCAATCCTCTTATAGCCTCATGTTTACCACAGACTCTGTGAGGAAGATCACTCGGTCAATTCCTCTTCTAGTATGGGAAGGCTTCAAAGACATTCAAACAAGGTAAAGACTCTCTAAGGAAGCTCACCCAGTCTACCCTCTTATAGTATATAATAACTAAGACTCTCTGGGAAGCTCACTCGGACTACCCCCTATATTCTATAATGTCCACGACTCTCTGGCGATGCTCACTCGGTCTATCCTCGTATAGTCTATAATATCAAATACTCTCTCGGAAGATCACCCGGTCTATCCCTTATAGTTTATAGAACTGAGTTCTCATGGTCCCGTACCAGTTAGTGCATATTAATTCAATAAAGCCAGAGTACACCTATAGTGCTACATGGCTATCCAAAGTACACCTATAAATCTACTTGGATAAATAGTCTACAGAGCAACAAGCATGTTAACAACATCATTCCATCCTACGATCACAAGGCATGGAAACAGGTACAATGACCAAAGGCTAAAGAGACCCAAAGGTTTCAATAAGAACAATTCATGGGAAAAACATCCTTGCAAGACAATTATCAAAAAACATGATCAATTTACCTCCACACAAGCATGAAAGAATGGCATGAATAACCACAAGGGAAAAATGGAAAACATGAAATACCCTGTCCATCGGTATTGGTGGAATTTTCACATAAAATTCATAGACATCGAAAGGTAAGGCCCAAACCACCTACAAATTTCCTAGTAGATCAATATACATGAACCACGAGGCTTGATTCTCCTCAGAATGGTGTAGATCTATGGAAACACACAAAACGTTCAACAAGCGATAAAATAAGAAAGAGTAGGAATTGGAATAAAAGGCTCTAGGAGAAGTAAGGACGCACCACTATAGTTCCAAACACAATCAATGGTTGTAGATTCAGAGAATGGACATAGGCATGGGGGCATGGAGATGATATGCAGCCGTACTGGTCGCTCTTGGTCGAAGGTGCTGGAGAATAAGATTGTTATGTCGAGTAGGAATGACCCCGTCCCGTTTAATGAAAAAAAATTCACGGCGTGTACTTCTTGAGTACACAACGTGTACACTAATTTTCCATTCTCCACATTAAGAAGCATCCACTTCACCCCTACACACCGTTTGTGTGGCTCGGACACATCCAACACATGACCTCGTGCGTCAAGGGAGTACATGATGTTTACTCAGAAAGTACACGACATGTAATTCAAAAATTTCCAGAAAATCCTCTTTTCTCAAAAACCCAAGGAAAAAGAAATACATTCCTGAAAAAGAAGATCCTGGTTCTTACAACAGACATTAATGTTACATTACACATTAGAAAAATAAAACACAACATAAATGTCCTTTGAGAACTCTGTTAATCTCCTAGATTTACCCTATTTATCAATCACAATACACTTCGTGGAATTCGAGGAAAATAATACATAAGAAAGGGTGAGTTCAAATGCTCAGTAAGGGTATGTAATACAGTGGAAGATAACATAAAGATTTAGCATGATGGATAATTTGAAACACATTCCTTTACAAATAATAAGCATGAACACATTACGGCTGGAATACAACAGGTATAAATAATGCCATAATAAAACCTAGTCATGGGTATTATACCAGTAGAATAACCACATGAACCATCAATAATATTTTCATAATGAGTGAGTTTATTATAATGGATATTTTGGAACATTATGTGTAGTCCTAAACCATGAAATCTAAAAATGATTATGGCCTCAGTGAAAACCATATATCAAATTGGGAAAGGCCTCATCAATTCAAAGTCTAATTGTCTCATGAGGCCTATCGATGCATCGAGGAGCTATAGTAGGCTCCACCCGTCACTTATAAAGACAAATACATTACTCATATGTAGGGGAAGAATCATAACATAAACATTACTATTAAAACTACCATACAAATTGACTGTATTTTAACCCCAAACCATGAATGGTATAAAAATAACACATCCTCAATCAAATATTTCACAAAACACCAATACAATATGGAGGATTTATGTCATAATAAATCAAACCCGATCAATAATAATATACTGTAAAGGATGTTGACATAGATAAAAATGATTTGTAAAACTCTTTCAGAGATATATGTTTTTTATGAAGATATTTAAATGTCAAACATTTATAAGGGAAGTAATTTAAAAGAGATTTTTTAATCAAAGTGACCAATACCACCTTGAAATTATTGAAAATAATTCTCATTTTAAAAAATTCATTTCAATATAAATAAATCCTTAAACTCATTTTTAAAACATGGACATTAATTAAAAGGATTTAGAAAGATAAATTATGAAAAAAATTTAAAATGATGATGTTTTTAAATAAACCTCCCCAAAAAACATTAAAAAAATACCTTTTGAATTTTTTTTATGAAATATGGGTATCGATGATAAATATTTTCTAGTAAATACTTACACATAAACAATCTCTGATAATAAGAAGATTGGGGAAATAACCTTTACCGTGAACATACCCTCGGTCGAGGGTACGTTTAACCTCATTTATAATGACCATAATATGTTATAAAATTATTTCGGAACCATATTCATATTTATTATATAATACATGACTCATTTTTGAATTTATTCTACCAATTTAATTTTTATTTCCATGTAAAACTATCATTTTGGGTAATAATTGCTTTCTTTATCATACATGTTTAAACTTGTAATTATTGATCGTATAATTTAGATATTTATTTACATAATTACAGAATATAACACATGATTTAGCATGTTTATTTTGAATATTAATATATATAATTGAAAGATATATGAAATGGAAAACACCATTTAGGGATACAGTAGGCCGTACGTAGGCATAAACACTGTTCCCATTTTTTATTATATTGAATCGAAGTAAGTGAAGAAGATATATATAACTAAATACCCTCACACACACAAACATATATATATATTTATATTCAATATTATTATTATTTCATATATTGGATACTTACTAATAATATATATTTCTATAATCATCATTGAATGATGAACATGGAAATGAATCTCATTGTGTTGTGGAGATGGTAAGTCGTACGTACACAAGAGATACAATATAATTCTAATGATGCTGAAATCATATATAATTTAACGGTATATTATGTATAAAAAATAATTAATATGGTAAATTTATTATTTACAAAAATTATAGGCATTATTATACTCAACCATATAATGAACTATTGAATAACAAACTATACCACAACGTGGAGACGATTAGCCGTGTGTACGCACAGATGGTGAAATTATCATTCATAGGATGGATAGAATAATGAATATGGTTGTACCATATTTATAATAACATCACCGTATGTAGAAGGTATATAATTTATTATATTTTAATTGAAATAACAAATAAAGAGAATTTGGAAGAAGAATAGAACATTGAAACAGGTGACAAAATAATTACATCGTTTTTAGTGTTTCCTTTTGATTAGAAGAAAAAGGAACCGTAGAATGGATTAATGGCCAAGGTAAGGACTTTAGGATGAATTGATGAATGTTGGGAGAATATGTGGGTAGATTTTGGCCAAGACAAATGGCTTTGGAGGTGTGATTTTGGGAGAATGTGATGTACCTTTTTATTAGAGAGGTGAGGGTCACTTTAGAAAAATCATGAAATATTATTTTATAATAAAATCATTTTCGGTTTCAAATGGCCCAAAAATGATTTATTTGTATGATATGGTGAGTATGGGTATAAAACCTCTCAGAAAATATGTTTTAGACATGTTTTGGTCAACATATTAACCTTATCTTTTAGATTTAACTTTTAGTTAAATAGTTTAACTTTAAAGATGTCTTCTTATATTATTACACTATATTGTTAATAAACATACCTTAAACATCCAAGAAAACCTAAAGTGGTTAATTAAATACATATATTATAATATCTAATCCCATTGGTCATACCGTAGATTTTTAATAGTATTATATAATTTAATAAAATATTTTTTGTTTTAAAAACTCATTTATGTCAGTTATGATAGCATTTAGTATTTATATTATGTAAAATCCATCACAACTTGATTTCTTAAAAAACGATACATTGAATAAATAATAAGATGTCTTATTCCCCTTGAAAATTCTATTATGTCATTAATATTTGAAATTATATTTACTTTAATATTTATAATACTATTTATTTCACTCATTCATTAATAAGGTAATTACTGCATTATCATTGTGTAAATAATAAATGTAATTATATAATGTCTAAAAATTATAAATAAAATACCATTATATAGGAAATATTTTTATATTTCGAATTAATATATATAGTCAAAAATATATCTTATATAACACCTTAAAAAAATTTTTTTACTAAAACATATATGTTTATGTAATTTTTTTCTTTACATTAAATTAATTAATATAAAGTGTCATTATCTCGAGAAAGTGTCTCAAAGTGGTCCCAAAATAGGCCCAAGAATGTCTAGGGTCGGAAATGTTTCAACCAATTATAATAGGACACAAGGTAGGGTAATTAATTATTATAATAATAATATTTGTTTACCCTTATTTACCATATATTACTTTTATCCATGGTAGATAAAATATTTACAGAAGTAAAAACACAGGATTTATAAAAATAAACATTATGCATATAAATAATTTGGACCTCCTAATTCTGAAAATGAAATCAATTTTTACAAATTCATAATGCATAAGTGGCATAAATTAATTTATTATTAATTCTCGTTGTCAAAACAAGAAACTTGTTTTTATGAAATAATAACAATCAAAAGATTGACACTTGTTTCTGTACAATTTAAATGTGAAATTACATCAAATAACCTAAAATATTTAAAATAATAAAAATATAAATTAATGATTCTTTATAACCACTCAAATGTATGATTTATCACTATAATTTATTTTTATTACAAATGTTTTTTTAATTTAAAGTTTTTATTTTTCACTATTTATCAAAATTTTGATGTTATTAGAAATGTACCGAACTTTTATCCAAAGTAAATTTTTATGTCCTAATTATATTGAATAATTTCATTTCATTTAATTGATTATATAAAAGATTCAAATATTGGTTTTAAAAACGTTTCTCTTTTAAAATGCGGTAAAATTGTTCTTTTGAAAAGTACATCTTTTATCTAAAAAAATGAATTTGTTCTTATAATATTTCTAAGAAACACATAATACGGATTATGAAATTATATGGAGTATATTAAATTCAGATTTCATTTAATACTATTAATAACGGCTTTTTGATTGGCTAGTTTGGTAAGTCGTGGTGCCCTTGAACTCGGTGTGGTGTGTAGGGCTAGTTAGTGAATTACTTTGAAGAAATAACAAACTATGAAATCATGGTGTGTAACATTCTTTCATACTTCAATAAATTTCATCCTCACAATTAGAAATTGTTCATTGAAAATAAAAGGTTAAAAATAGTAAAATACCATTGTGGAAAACACACATCAGAGATTGGGATTATAAAATTTAGTCTTAATAATAGGGAAAGGGAAATAAAAAATCTACCCCCAAATTATGATCACTATTAAAAGAATATTAGTGGAAATTGGAGACACATAATTGGAGGAAAAATTAAAATATTTATAGGGAGTGATTGAGATCATAAATCACAAAAAATTATAAAATCGAGGGCCTCAAAGCCATCAATATATGATGATTTAAAATATCCATGGTTCAACAAATCATAAAGTAATAGGTAACACATTTTATTGAACATCCATTCCCTAAAGTTTAATAGTTAATTTATTTTAAGAATAATAATTATATAAATATATATATACATGACAAGTATTGTTCCATCCTTTAACTAAATTCTACCACAAAATCATCTTCCACTACAAAAGATAATAGAACTAAAAAATATAATATTTATCATAATTTTATAAGGTTCTAAACATATACCATGAAGAAAAATAATTTCTAATAACCATGAACATCTTATAAGCTTTTAGTAGGGCATAAATCCATGCCACACTTCGGTTGTGGGTTCGATTCCTGCAGCTTTATCGAACGCAATGTGTTGTCACCCAACCTGGATGTTTTCATTTTTATAAAACTATAGTATTATAATATTCCAAAAAAATATTAATAAATACTATCTATATATCAACGTAATCCATTCTAACATTTATGACTATCCAAAATATATCCTCCCAAATTCTCTCTAATAGGAAACTAAATTCCAAAATCAATTGTAACATCAGATTCCCCTAACAATGTAATTTTTCTCTTATTGTCACATACTAAAATTATGATTACCCTCATCATATTAAAACCTTAAATATAAAAAAATTAATATTGTACAATCCAAATATATATAACATTTTTATTATAATAAAAAAATAAATCTTGAATCCAAAAACACAAATATATTAATTATTCCACTTCAATTGTAGTAACAACAGAAGCTTGGCCTTTCTACTTTGGCCTTGTATTAGGTAATTTCCCTTGGCAAATAGGACATTAATTTTCAGAATGCCTCTTTTCTCAAAAATTATAAAATTCTACATTGACAACCAATTTCTTTACCTTGCAATAACGAGATTACTGTCCTTTTTCACCACACTTTTAACAGACTCTCATTCCCTTCTTGAAAGTACCTTGGTGTTTCTTCCCACACTTACCGTAGGATGGATATTCAACTTTTCCCCTCTTCCTCTTATTTCTATTTCTAGAGTTTTTAACATATCTATTCTTCTCTTTATTTATATTTAAGTCGTAAGACATAATGAATTCCTTTGTTGTCCTGATAGCGCACGAGACATTATCCTCATACAATGAGAAGGTTTGTGAGACTAATGCTTGACAGAAAAATTACTTTAACCCACCAATGAATCGATCAATATTACTCCTTGGGTTAGTTATATAATATGTTTAATGACTTTTTATCTTTGAAGTTTTGTCCTTATACTTTGTGACATTCTCATCCTTTTTTCTCTTCAGACTCTGAAATTGTCTTTACATATCTGCTTGATGGTCAAGATGAGTGTATTTTTCTAAAAAAATATCTTTAATCTCCCTCCATTCGATTTTTGATACATATTTATCTTCATTTTTGTTTTTTATTAATGACTACCATTGATTTGTATCTCTCGTGAGTTGATAAACTTCCATGATTACTTTTTCCCTTTCACTACTCCAGAAATCATTAAATATTTTCTTTAAGGAACTTATCCATTTATCAACAAATAATAGATTTTTACTCCCATTTACTTTTGGTGGTTGTTTCCTTATGAATCTGTCTAACATTGATCCTTTGTGTTGTGGATCAGGGTGCTCCATACGGGTAATATTATTATTTATAACCCGATTGAATTATTCCAGTACGGGGATAAGTTGATCTGTACCAGTTGCATCACCAGTTCCAGTGTAATTATTTTTAGGAGGGAAATCCCTGCATGGATTATGTGGGTTGATAAATTATCCATTCCTTCTACTAGAAATCATTTATAAACAATGGAATACACTAGATTAGTTTACGAATCACAATACATAATTCCAAACTTGTAAAACTGTTAACGTAAATGAATAGTTTATCTATATAATCCATAATCATAAAAATGTTTTCATTGAGAAGTATATACTCATAAAACCATACCATGCACTTTCCATTGGTAGAGGGTACATTTAACCTCCTGTATAATGACCATATTATGTTATTATATTATTTTGAAACCATATTCAAATTTATTATATAATACATGACTCATTTTTGACATTATTCAGCCCATTTGATTATTATTTCCATGTTAATCTAACATTTTGGTTTATAATTTCTTTCTTTATCATACGTTTTTTAACATGTTATTCTTGATCGTATCATTTAGATCATTATCTACATACTTCCAAAATATTACACATGATTTATCATGTATATTTGGAATATAAATATGTATAATTGAAACATATATGAAATAGAAAACACCGTTTAGGGATACAATAGGTCGTATGTAGGAAAAAACCATGTTTCCGTTTTCTTATTGTATTGAATCGAAGTGAATAAGATATATGTAAGTAAATACACTCACACACACAAAAACACACACACATACATATATATATATATATCTATTAACTAGCATTATTATGTCTTATATTGGATACTTAATAATAATATATATTTTTATAATAATCATTGAATGATGAACATGGAAATGAATCTCATCGTATCGTTGAGACGGTAAGTCGTACGTACACAAGTGTGATGATATCATTCTACTGATGCTGAAATCATATATAATTTGATGTTATATTATATATAAAAAATCATTAACATGTTAAATTTATTATTTAAATCAATTATACTCATTAATAATATCATCTAAATAATGAAGTGTTGAATAAAAAATTTTACCACGACATGGAGATGATAAGTCGTGTGTACGCACACATGGTGACATTATAATTCATAGGATGGATAGAATAATGAATATGGTTGTTCCAAATTTATAATAAAATGACAGTATATAGAAGTTATAGGACTTATTATATTATTATTGAAAAAACAAATAAAGATAAAGTGGAAGAATAATTGAACTTTGAAAGAGGTGACAAAATAATTACCTCGTTTCGTGTGTTTCGTTTTTATTTGAAGAAAAAGGCACCATAGATGGATTTTTGGTCAAGGGATGGACTCTAGGATGAATAGATGAATGTTGAGAGAAGATTTGGGTAGGGGATGGCCAAGACAAATGTCTTTGGAGGTGTAATTTTGAGAGAATGGTATGTACATTTTTATTAGATAGGTGAGGGTTACTTTAGGAAAGTCTTGAAATTGTTTTTAATAATAAAATAATATTCGGATTCTAATGGCACTAAAATGATTTATTTGTAGGATATTGTGGCTATGGATCTAAAACCACTCATCCAATATGTTTTATACAGGATTTTGTCACCATATTAACTTTATCTTTTAGATTTAACTTTTAATTAAATAGTTTGACTTTTACCGTGTCTTCTAATATTCTTAGACTATATGGTTAAAAAACTTACTCTAAACATCCAATAGAACCTAAAGTGGTTAATTAAGTAAATATATAATAATATTTAATCCCTTTGGCCATACCATTGATTTTTAATAACATTATATAATTTAATAATATAAAATTTGTTTTAAAAACTCATTTACATCAATTATGATAGTATATATTATTTGGATTATGTGAAAGTCATCACAAAATGATTTCTTCATAAAATATACATTGAATCAATAATAACATGTCATATGACCCTTGAAAATTCTTTGATGTCATAAAAACGTTGAAATGTGATTTATTTTAATATTTATAATACCATTTATTTGACTCATTCATTAATAAATTAATTACTGCATTATCATTGTGTAAAAAAGAAATTTAATTATTTAATGTCTAAAAATTATAAATAAAATACCATTATATAGGAAATCATGTTAGATTTTGATTTAATATTTATAGTCTAATATATAACTTATATAACACCTTGTAAAAATTGTTTTACTAAAATATATATGTTTATATCATTTTTGTCTTTACATTAAATTAATTAATATAAAGTGTCATTATCACTCGCAAGTGGCTCCATATTGTCCAAGTATTGACCCAAGGATTCCCATGGTCGGAAATGTATCATCCAATTGTAATAAGAAATAATTTAGGGTAATTTAATATTATTATAATAATATTCGTTTACCATTATTTACCAGATTTACCCTTTTACTATCGTAGATAAAATATTTACTGAAGTAAAAATTCAGAATTTCTAAAAAAAGTTACCTATTTAAAAAATTTGGACATCCTTATTCCAAATATGAAATCAGTTTGTAAAAATTCATAATCCATAAGTGGAAAAAAATTATTTAAAATTAATTATCATGGTCAAAAAACGTGTTTTTATGAAATAATAACAATCAAAAGATTGAAACTTGTTTCAGTATAGTTTAAATGTGAAATTATATCAAATGAACTAAATTATACTAAATAATAAAAATATAATATAATTATGCTTTATTACAACTCAAATGTATGATTTAACACTATAAATTATATTGATTAAAAAAGTTTTTTTAATCAAATGTTTTCTATTTTTCATTATTCATGAAAATATGAAAGTTATCAGAAAAGTACAAAAATTTTACCTAAATTAAAATTTCTTGTCCCAATTATAATGAATAATTTAATTTCATTTAATTTAATATATAAAAGTATCAAATTTTTATTTTAGAAAATGTTCTCCATTAAAAGGCTGTAAAATAGCACTTATTAAAAAATAAATCTTTTGTCAGAAAAAATGAATTTTTTCTTATAATATATATAATAAACACATAATATGTATTCTAAAATTATATGGAGTATATTAAATTCAAAATTCAGTTAATACTATTTATAGCTGCTTTTTGAATGGCTAGTTTGGAAAGTCGTGGTGCGCTCAAACTCGGTGTGGCATGTAGCGCATGTTATTGAATTACATTGATGAAATAACATACTATGAAATCATGGTGTGTTGCATTATCCAATAATTCAATAAATTTCATCCTCACAATTTGAAATTGTTCATTGAAAATTAATGATTAATAATAGAAAAATACCACTGTGGGAAACACACATCAGAAACAGGGTTTAAAAAATTTAGTCCTAATAGAAGGGAAAGGGAAATAAAAAATCCACCAACAAATTATGATCTTGATTAAAAGAACATTGGTATAAATTGGAGACACATAATTAGAGGAAAAATGATAATATTTATATTGAGTGATTGAGATCAAAAATCACAAACTATTCTAAAATTGAGAGCCTCAAAGCCATCAATCTATTATTATTTAAAATATCATTGGTTCTACAAATCATAAGGTATTAGGTAACACGTTATTTAGATCCCTTACCTAAATTTTAAGAGTTAATTTATTTGTAAAATAATAATTATACAAATATATATATACATGAAAAGTAGTGTTTCATCCTTTAAATAATTTCTACCACAAAATAATCTTTCATTCCAAAAGATAATAGAAATAAAAATTATAATAATAATCCTAATTGTATAAGGATCCAAAAATATACCATGAAGATAAATAATTTATAATAACCATGAACATATTGTAGTTTTTTTTAGGTCATAAATTCTTGTCGCACTTCGGTTGTGGTTTGGATTCCTGCAACATTATCTGACGCAACGGGTTATCACCCGACCTATTGGATGTCATTTTACTAAAACTATAGTATTATAATTTTCCAAAAAAATCTTAATTAATACCATCCAGAGTTAAACTTAATCCATTCAAACCTTTATAGCTATCCAAAATACTTCAGCCCAAATTCTCTCTAATAGGTCACCAAATTCCAAAATCAATTGTAACATCAGTTTCCCATAAAAATATAAATTTTCTCTTATTGTCAGATACTATATATATGATTATCTTCATCATATTACAATATTAATGATAACAAAATGTAAAACAGTACAATCCTAATATATATCACATTATTATTATAACCAATAAATAATTCCTGAATCCAAAAACAGAAAAATATTAATTATTCCTCTTAAACTATAGTAACATCATAAGCCTGTCCTTGCTCCCTTATCCTTTTCTGAGGTAATATCCCTTGGAATATTGGACATTAATATTCATAATTCCTCTATTATCTATAATTTCAACATTCTACGTTGACATCCTCTTTCATTCCCTTGCAATCACGAGCTTGCCGTCCTTTTTCATGACACTTGTAAGAGACTCTCATTCCCTTAAGGAAAATACTAGGGTGTTTCTTCCAACATTTACCACTGGATGGATATTCATCTTTTCCCTTCTTCCTCTTATTTCCATTTCCAGAGTGTTTAGTCGATCTCTTCTTCTCTTTCATTACATTAATGTAATAAGATATAAAGAATTACATTTCTGTTGTGATAGCACACGAGACAATATCTTCATACGATTAGAAGGGTTATGAGACTAATGCTTGAGAGAAAAATGAATTTAACCCATCAATGAATCCATAAATATTACTCCTTGGGTTATTTATATAATTTGTTTCATTCCTTTTAAATCTTGTAATGTTATCCTCATACTTTGTGACATTCTCATCCTCTTTTTTCCTCAGACACAGAAATTGTCTTTCCATATCAGCTCGATTTTCAAGAGGAAAGTGTTTTTCTAAATAAATATCTTTAAACTCACTCCATTCCATGTTTGATACTTATTTATCTTCATTTTAGTTTTTGATTAATGAATACCATTGATATGTATCTCGTGTGAGGTGATAAACAACAAGGATAACTTTTCCCCTTTCGCTACTCCCTAATGCATTAAATACTTTTTTAAGGAACTTATCCATTGGTCAGCTAATAAGGGATTTCTACTCCCATTGAATTTTGGTGGTTGTTTCCTCATGAAGTGGTCTAGCATTGATCCTCTGGTATGTGGAATAGGTTTCTCCATATGGGTAAGATTATTATTCATAACCTGAGTGAATTGTTCCAGTATGGTGATAAGCTGATCTGCACCAGTTGCATCACCAGATCTACTATAATTTTCTTGAGTAGAAGGGAAATCCCTGAATGGATTACGCGGGTTGATAAATTTTCCATTCCTTATACTAGGAATCATTTCTAAAAAATTTCATACACTAGATTAGTTTATGAGTCACAATATATAATTCCAATCATGTAAAATAGTTAACATAAATGGAACAGTTTATCTATATAATAAATAATCATAGAAATGTTTTCATTGAGAATAATATACTCACAAACCCTTCAAAATGGTCTGAAAATTAAATAATAATTATCCTAAGCCTATACCCTGGGAATGTCATAACCAAGACTACAGCAAGGCCTGTTGTCGTGCTCCACTTCCTATTCGAGTGTAGCTCAAAGTGGTGTTTTGGGTTTTGCTTCTAGGTAAATATGTTCCAGTGGTGCCTCAGCCTTCTTGTATCTAGACTTGGATGTATTGATTGGAAACATACACAATATCTACCTGACCAGAATTCTAGGAAGTTCTTCTATACTAATCCTCAAAGCCTCTCACAGCATAATGTTCTCGAATTAGAGTTTATTTAAATCTAGTTTCAATGGTTTTCACTAATCTTCCTATGATACCAACTGTAATACCTCATCCCAAGAATCCCAGAGTTGGTGCCTTATTTTAATACATTGGAATGATTACAAGGAATGATGTATCGATGGATCGATTGGTTTAACAATCTTGGAAAAAGGATTATATACATGAATGTTACATTACACATTAGAAAAATAAAATATGACATAAATGATCCTTTGAGAACGCCATTAATCCTCATGCTTAACCTTGTTTATCAATCATAAAAATCTTCTTATAATCCTAGGAAATTAAAACATAATAATTGGGTGAGCTAAAATGCTTAGTATGGGTAAGCAATACCTCTGAAGATAATATAAACATTAGGCATGGTGAATAATTTAAGACACATGCCTTTACAAATAATAAAAATGAACACTTTAGGGAAGGAATATGAGATGAGAAAATAACTCCATAATAGAACATAGTCATGGGTATTATACTAGTCTAATAACCACATGAACCATCAATAATATTTTCATAATGAGGGAATGTATAATTCCAGACATTCGAAAACATTTTTTCAAGGCCTTGGCCATGATGTGTAAAAATGATTAAGGCCTCATGCAAAACAACATATAAAATTGGGAAAGTCCTTGGCCAATTCCACATCTAATTGTATGACGAGAGATATTGATGCATCGAGGAGGTATAGCAGGCTCTACCC
This sequence comes from Viscum album, assembly GCA_963277665.1. Lineage (NCBI taxonomy): Eukaryota > Viridiplantae > Streptophyta > Magnoliopsida > Santalales > Viscaceae > Viscum > Viscum album. The sequence goes on along the minus strand of OY728119.1, from coordinate 1,020,021,926 downwards.
ATCAATTGTAAAGTCCAATACATTCTACATATGAAAAGGTTGAAACATAACATAAACAATAATATTAAAACTAATATTCCAAATTGCAATACATTAACCCTAAACCATGAATTGTATAAAAATAGAACATAGACAATAAAATATATCACAAAACCATCAATACAATATTTAATACTTTTGTGATAGTTAATCAACCACAATCATGAATAATATCCCATAATAGATGTTGATATAGATGATAATGATTTCTTAAATTCTTTGAGAGATATATCTCGTTTTTATGAAAATATTTAAAAGTCACCCATTTATATAGGAATTAATTTTAAAGAGATTTTTGTAACAAAGTGTCCCATTCAACATTGAAACATTTGGAAATAATTATCATTTCAAAATATTCATGTCTATATAAATAAATCCTTAAAATCATTTTGAAAATATAGACATTAATTAAAAGGATTTAGAAAGAAAAATATTCAAACATTTAAAATGATGATCTAATTAAATAGACCCTACCATAAAACCATAAAATATTCCTTTGGATTTTTTTTTTGAAATATCACTATCAATGATAAAAATTTCCCATAAAATATTTACACATAAATAATATCAGATAATAATGAGATTAAGGGAAAATAACCCTTACCTTGCACTTTCCTTTGGTCAAGGGTACATTTATCCTTCTATATAATGACAATAGTATGCTATTAATTTATACCCTAACCATATTCATATTTATTATATCATACATGATTCATTTGGGACATTACTGTACCCATTTAATAATGATTTCTAAGTTAAATTAACATTTTGGGTGATAATTGATTTCATTCTCGTAGGTGTTTTAACTTGTTATTCTTGATTGTAACATTTAGATCATGATTTACATACTCCCAGAATATAACACATGACTTTTAATGTATATTTAGAATATAAATATGTATAATAGAATGATATATGAAATGAGAAAACACAGTTTATGGAGACGGAAGGCCCTAAGTATGCATAAATGTTGTTTCCATTTTCATATCGTATTGAATGGATGTAAGTGAATAAGATATATGTAAGTACATACACACATAAATAAATACACACACACACATATATATATATATGTATATATATCTATTCATTGGCAATATTATGTCATATATTACAATTTTATTAATAATATATTATTTATAATCATCGTAGAATGGTGAACTTGGAAATGAATCTCATCACGTCGTGGATATGGTAAGCCATACATACACACAAGCGATGTTATATTTCTATTGATGGTGAAATCATATGTAATTTGATGGTATATTATATATATCAAAATCATTATCATTTTATATTTCTTATTTACATACATTATACTCATTATTATACTCATCCAAATAATGATGTGTTGAATAACACATTACACCACAACGTGGGGACGATAAGTCGTACGTACACACGCATGGTGACATTATAATTCATTGGATTGATATAATAATTAATATGTTTATAACGTATTTATAATAACATAATAGTATGTATAAGGTAATGGATATTGGTATGAAAATAACAATTAAAGAGATAGTGGAAGATAAATAGAACTTTCAAAGAGGTGATAAAATATTTACTTAATTTTCAGGTGTTTTCTTTTGATTTGAACAAAAGGGAAACATAGGTTGGATTTCTAGTCAAGATATGGGCCCGGGGTTTAATTGAGGGATTTTTTGAAGATATTTGGGTAGGGGTTGGACGAGCCAAATGGCTTTGGAGGTGTGATATTGAGAGAAAGGAAAATACCCTTTTATAAGAGAGGTGGGGTCACTTTAGGGAATGATTGAAATATTATATTATAATAAAATAATTGTGGTTTGCTAATGGCTAAAAAATTATTTATTTCTAGGAAAATGTGTTATATATTGAGAACCACAAAACCAATAGATTTTAGATTGGTTAAGGTCACCATATTATCCTAATCTTCTAGATTTAACTCTTAGTAAAATAGTTTATCTTTTATCGTGTCTTCTTGTATTATTACAATATATGGTTAATAAACGTATTATAAACCTCCAAGAGACCCTAATGTGGTTCATTAATGACATATATAATATTATATTATACATTTAGATGATTCTTACATTTATATAAATATTATATAATTTAATAATATAATATTTTTTAAAAAACACATTTATGCCATTTTTGATAGTATTTAGTATTTTGTTTATGTGCAAGTTATCACAAATTTATTACTTCAAACAAGAGACATTGAATCAATCCTAACAAATAATATAAACCTATAAAATTCGTGTACGTTATAAACACATTGAAATTATATTTATTTTATTATTTATAAAACAATTTATTTGATTCCTTCATTAATATGGTAATTATTGTATCATCATTGTGTCATAAATTTTTTTTTTTATTAAATGTCTAAAATTTATAAATAAAATAAAAAAATTTAGGAAATAGTTTTTCATTTCAAATTAATATTTTTACTAAAAAATATTACTTACATAATACCATGTAAAAATTGTTTTAATAAAAAAATATATGTTTATGTATTTTTGGTCTTTAATTTATATTAATTAATATAATGACTCATTATCACTCCCATGTGGCTCCATGTTGTCCCAAAATCACACCATGGATTCCCATGGTCAAACATGAATCAACCAATAGTAATAGGACAGCTGTAAAGGTAACTTAATATTATTATAATAATATTTGTTTACAGTTTTTTACCTGATTTACCCTTTAACCATGGTAAATAAAATATTTACTGATGTAAATGCTCATAATGTATATAATTAAAAGTTACATATTTACAATATTTTGACATTCTAATTCCAGATATGAAATCCATTTTTCCAAAATCAAAATTCCTATGTGGAAAAAATTAATATAATATTAATTATTGTTGTCAAAACAAAATGGTTGTTTTTAACAAATAATAACAAGAAAAAAGATTAACACTTGTTTATGTCCAGATTAAATGTTAAATTAAATACAATGAACTAAATTATATTAAATGATAAAAATAAATTCTAATAGTACTTTAAAACCACTAAAATGTATAATTTTATAGTATAAATTATTTCGATTAAAAAAGTTGTTTTTAATTAAAATTTAGTAGTTTTCACTATTCATCAAAATATAAAAGATAAGAGAAAAGTACCAAAGATTTAACAAAACTTTGATTTTATTTTCTAATTCTAAATAATAATTTTATTTCATTAAATTGAATATATAAATGTTTCAAATATTGTTTTTAAAACAGGTTCACCAATAAAAGGCTGTAAAATTGCATTTTTTGAAAAATTATTCTTTTATCTAAAAAAATGAATTTGTTCTTATATTCTTTCTAAGAAACACATAAAATGGATTCTAAAATTATATGGAGTATATAAAATTCAAAATATAGTTAATACAATTCATAACCACTTTTTGAACGGCTTGTTTGGTATGTTGTGGTTTGCTCGAACTCGGTGTTGCGTGTAGCCCAAGTTATTGAAATATATTAAAGAAACAAAGTACAATGAAATCGTGGGGTGTTAAATTCCCCCCTACTTCAATAAATTTCATCCTCACAAATTGAATAAATTTTTGAAAACAAAACGTTGAAAATTGAAAAATACCTTTGTGGAAAACCCACACCAGAAATGGGGTTAACAAAATTTAGTCTTAATAAGCAGGAAAGGGAAATGAAGAAGTCACCACCAAATTGTGATATCGATTATGATAACATTGGTGGACATTAGAGAAACATAATTAGAGGAAAAAAGTAAATATTTAAAGGGAGTGATTGTGGTCATCAATCACAAACATGTGTAAAATTCAACTCCTCAAAGCCATCAATCTAAGATGATTTAAATTATCATTGGTTCAACAAAACATAAGGTATCAGGATAAAACATTTTTGGGTTTAATTTCTCTTCCTTAGAGTATAATATTTAAATTATTCTTACAATAATAAATATATATATATATACTTGATAAGTATAGGTCCACCCTTTAACTAATTTCTTCAACAAACTCATCTTTTACAGTAAAAGATAATAGAACAAAAAAATATTATATTAATCATATTAGTATAACTTTCCATACATATATCAAGATAAAAACGTATTTTTAATAACCAAAAACAAATTTAAGGATTTTGGTAGGTCATAAACCCTTGTCGCACTTTGGTTGTGGGTTCGATTCCTATAGCTTTGTCTGAAGTGACAGGTTATCACCAGACCTAAAGGTTGACTTTTTTCTAAAACTACAGTGTTATAATATTCCATAAATATTATTAATTAATAATATCCAAATTTCAACTTAATCCATTGTATCCTTTATAACAATCCAAAATACTTCTTCCAAAATTCCCTATAAAATTACACTAAATTCCAAAATCAATTGTAACAGTAGATTCCCTAAACAATATAAAGATTCTCATAATATAACATACTAAAAATATGATTAGCTTCATCATATTAAAACCTTAATGAAAAAAAATTATTACAATATAATCCCTATATATATATATTACATTCTTATTATAACCAGAATATAATTCTTGAATCCAAAAACACAAATTCATTAATTATTCCACTTCAAATGTAGTAACAACATAAGCTACGCCTTTCCCCCTTATCCTTTTCTGAGGTAATAACCCTGGCGCATAGGAAATTCATTTGTATAATTCCCCTTTTCTGTATAATTATAAAATTCAACTTTGATAGCTTGTTTCATTCCCTAGCAATCATGAACTTGGTTGACTTTTTCACCATGCTTATAACAAACTCCAATTCCCTTTATTCAAGTACCATGGTATTTCATCCCGCATTTACCATAGGATTGATATTCAAATTTTACCTACTTCCCCTTATTTTAAATCTCATATTGTCTTTCTTGGATATGAAGTTGTCCGAATTAGATAATTTCTTTTTCTCTCTTGATAGCACATGAGACAATATCTTCGTATGTTGAGAAGGATTGTGAGACTAATGCTCTACAGAGAAATAGATTTAACCCATCAAATAATCAATATATCTTACTCATTGGGTTACGTATATAATATATTGCATTCCTTGATAACCTAGAAATGTTAGCCTCATGCTCTGCAACATTGTTATCCTTATTTTTCCTCACACTCAAAAATTGTCTTTCCATATCTACTCGATGGTCATGAGGAATGTATTTTTCTATGAAAATATCTTTAAACTCCATCCATTACCTGTTTTATACTTCTTCATCATCCTTTTTGTTTTGGATTAATGACCACCGTGGATGTTCATCTCCCATGAGGTGATAAATTAACCCATTCGCTACTCCCCAAAGTGGGAACTATTTTCTCTAAGGAAATTATTCATTTCTCATCTACTTATGGATTTATACTCCCATTGAATGTTGTAGTTTATTACCTCATGAAGTAGTCTAACATTGATACTCTATGTTGTAGATCAGGGTGCTCCATTCGGGTATGATAGTTATTCATAACTTGAGTGAGTTGTCCTAGTATTGTGATAAGCTGATCAACACCAGTTTCATCACCAGATCCACTATAATTATATTGAGTAGGAGGGAAATACCTACATAGATTACATGGGTTGATAAGGATTACAATCCTTCCACTAGGTGATATTTCTAAATAGTGGCATACAATAGATTAGAATATGAATCCCAATACAAACTTTCAAACTTGTAAAATAGTTAACCTAAATTGAAACGTCTATGGATATAATCAATAGTAATAAAATAAATTCACTACGATGGTATATAAACATAAACCATTAATAATGGTTTGTAAATAAAATTATTATTATCCTAAGAATATCCCCCTGTTGTGCCATAAACAAGCGTGCAACAAGGCCTTTTGTTGAGCCCCAATTATCTTTCGAGTCTAGCTCAAAGCGGTGTTTTCGAGTTTTTCCTATAGGTACATATATGCAAGGACCACCTCTATCTACTTGTATATAGATAGGGATGTATTTTGTGGAAAACTCCAAAAATTTCAACATTACCAAAATTCTAGAAAGTTATTCTATAATAATCCTCAAATTCTATCTTAGGGTAATTTTCTCTAATCCGAGTTTATCTAAATCGGGTTTCTAAGGTTTGTACTAAACATCCTCTAATACGAACTATAACGCCCCATTCACAGAATCCCCAAGCCGGTGAATTATTTTTATACATTGGCATGATGACATGGAGTTATGTCTCAAAGGACATATCATTTTACAAGTCTTGGAAAATATATTACATATATGATTGTTACATTACACATTAGAAAAATAAAACACAACATAAATGATCCCTAGAGAATGCCACTAATCCTCTAGCTTAACTCTTCTTATTAATCATTATACACCTCTTGGAATCATGGGAAATTAAAAAATAAGAAATGTGTGAGCTCAAATTCTCATTAAGGGTAATCCATATAGAGGAAGATAACATAAACATTAGGCAAGATGAATAATATAAAACACGTGCCTTTACATATAATAAACATGATCACTTTATGGAAAAATTTGAGATGAGTAAATAATGAAAAAATAAAAAATAGTTATGGGTATTCTTATATTCTAATAACCACATAAACCATCAAAAATATTTTCCTATTGAGGGAATGTATAATGTCGAACATTCTGAAACATTTTTTCATGGCCTCAACCATGAAGCCTAAAAATTATTAAGGCCTCGGCCAAAACCATATTTAAAACAGGGAAAGAACTAGTCCAATTCCATATCTAATTGTCTCATGAGACCTACCGATGCACCAATGAGCAATAGTTGGCTCTACATGCCACTTACTAAGTCCAATACATTACTAATATAAAAAGGTTGAAACAAAACACAAACATTCATATTAAAACTTGCATACGAAATGTCTGTACTTTATCCCTGAACCATGAATGGTATAAAAATAACACATACACAATACAATATATCACAAAACAATCAATACAATATGGAATATTTGTACCATATTAAATCAACCTCGATCAAGAATAATATCCTGTAATGGATATTGACATAGATGAAAATGATTTGTAAAACTCTTTTAGAGAAATAAACATTTTATTTGAAAACATTTAAATGTCACATGTTTATAAAGGAATTAATTTAAGAGATAATTCTGAATCAATGTTTCCCATACCACTTTGAATAATTTTAAAATAATTATAATTTCAAAACATTCATGACCATATAAATAAATCCTTAAAATCATTTTGAAAACATTAACCTTAATTAAAAGGATTAACAAAGATAAATCATAAAAAAAATTAAAAAATGATGATCTAGTAAAATATAAAATCCCATAAAACCTTACAAGATTCCTTTTCAAAATTATTTTATGAAATATTGGTATCTATGATAAATATATGCAAATAAATACTTACACATATACAATCTCATATAATAATGAGATTGAAAAAATAACCCTTACCTTGCACTTTCCATTTGTCAAGGGTATATTTAACCTCTTATATAATTACCATATTATGTTAGTAAATAATACTAGAAAAATATTTATATTTATTGTATCATACATGGTTCATTTATGAAATTAATATACCAATTAAATAATGATTTCCATGTTAAATTAACATTTTGGGTAATAATTTCTTTATTTATAATACATGTTTTAACATTTCATTCTTGATCCTATCATTTAGATAATCATTTACATACTTCATGAATATAACACATGATTTATCATTCATATTTACAATATAAATTTGTATAATAGATAGATATATGAAATGAAAAAAAACTATTTATGGATAAGGTAGGTCATACGAGCGCATAAATGCTATTTCCTTTTTCATATCATATTGAATAGAAGTAAGTGAAAAAGTTATATGTAAGTACATATATAAATATATATATTCTATAGAATTATTATGTCATATATTAAGTAATTATTTACAATTTATATGTTTATAATCATTGTTCAAAGGTGAACGTGGAAATCAATCTCATCCAGCCGTGGAGACGGTAAGCCGTACATACGCATGAGTGACGATATCATTCTATTGATGGTGAAATCTTATGAAATAATACTCTATATTATATATGAAAAATAATTAACATGATATATTTATTATTTACATCAATTATACTCATTATTATAAATATAAAAATAATGATGTGTTGAATAACAAACTACACCACGACGTGAAGATGGTTAGCCTTACGTACGCACACATGGTGAAATTATCATTCATAGTATGGATAGAATAATAAATATGTTTGTAAAATATTTATAATAACATCATATTATATAGAAGGTTCTATATTTATTATATGGGTATGGAAATAACAAAGAAAGAGAATGTTGAAGAATAATTGAACTTTGAAAGAGGTGATAAAATATTTAATTCTTTTCGAGTATTTCCTTTTGATTTGAATAAAAAGGCACTATAGGTTGGATTTATTCACAATTTAAGGCCTATATATTTAAGTGAGGGATGTTTGGAGGAGATTTATGTACGGTTTGGCCAAGAGAAATGGCTTTGTATGTTTGATTATGTGAGAAGGGGAAGTACTCTTTTATAAGAGAGGTGAGGGTCACTTTAAGAAGAGCTTGAAATATTATTTTATAATAAAATATTTATAGGTTTATAAAGGATCAAAAATTAAATATTTCAAGTATAATGTGGGTATGAGTCTAAAACCACACAACTAAAAGGTTTTATATAGGTTTAGGTCACCATATTAACATTATCTTTTAGATTTAACTCATAGTTAAATAGTTTATCTTTTATGTGTCTTAATGTATTCTTATACTATACGGTTAATAATCTTACTCTAAAAATCCAATAGATCCTAAATTGGTTCATTAATGACATATATAATATTATTTAATCATTTTTACAAACATTATTTTTTTATCAATATTATATAATTTATTAATATAATATATTATTTAGAATGTCATTTATGTCAATTTGACACTATTAAGTATTTGGTTTATGTGAAAGTAATGAAAACTTAATTAATTTGAAAATGATACACTGAATCAATACGAAAATTTTATATGCACCTATAAACTTAGTGTATGTCATAAAAACTTTCAAATTATATTTATTTTATTATTTATAATACCATTTATTTTATTCTTTCTTGAATAAGGAAATTATTGCATCATCATTGTTTCATAAATAAATTTACTTATTTAATGTATAAAAATTATAAATAAAATACCATTATGTAGGAAATATTTTTATCTTTCTAATTAATATTTATAATCTAAATGGTAACTTATATCACTCCTTGTATAATTTTTCTTTAAGATATATGTTTATGTCATTTGTATCTTCACATTAAATTAATTAATATAAAGTGTCATTATCTCTCTCAAGTGGCTCCAAGTTGTCCCCAAATCGACCCAAGGATTACAATGGGTGGAATTGTATCTACCAATAGGAATAGGACACATGTTAGGGTAATTTAATATCATTATAGTAATATTTGTTTACCCTTATTAACCAGATTTACCATTTAACCATGGTAAATAAAATATTTATTGAAGTAAATACTGATAATGGCAAAAAAATAAAAGTTCCATATTTATACAATTTTCACCTACTTATTCTAAATATAAAATACAATTTTTCCAAATTCGAAATAAAAACGTGGAAGAAATTTAGTTAAAATTAATTCCCGTAGTGAAAACCAAAAATCTTGTTTTTATGAAATAATAACTATCAAATGATTGACACTTCTTTACGTCCAATTTAAATGATAAATTATATCCAGTGTCCTAAATTATATAAAATTATAAAAATATAATCTAATGATACTTTAAAGACACTAAAATTTATAATTTAACACTATATGCTATTTCGATTAAAAATTTGTTTTCTACTTAAAATTTATTATTTTTCACAATTCCTCAAAATATAAATGTTATTACAGAAGTACTAAAAATTTATCCTAACTAAATATCTATGTCCCGATTCTAAAAAATAATTTAATTTCATTAAATTGAATATATAAAAGTGTGAAATATTGGTTTTAAAAAATGTTCTCCATTAAATGGCGGTTAAACTGTATTTTTTGAAAAATACTTCTTTTATCTGAAAAAAATGAATTTTTTCTTATATTAGTTCTATGAAACACATAATATGGATTCTAAAATCATATGGAGTATATAAAATTAATAATTAAGTTAATACTATTCATAACTTATTTTTGAACGACTAGTTTGGTAAGTCGTGGTTTTCTCTAACTCACTGTTGTGCGTAGCACAACTTATTGAATTACTGTGATGAAATAACATACTATGAAATATGGGGGTGTTACATTATCCCCTCCTTCAAAAAATTGCATCCTCACAATTTGAAATTGTTCTTTGAAAATAAATGGATAAAAATAGAAAAATACCTCTGTGGAAAACCCACATCAAGAATTAGTGTAATAAAATTTAGTCTCAATAGTAGGGAAAGGGAAATGAAAAAGTCACCACCAAATTATGATCTCTATTAAGATAAGACTAGTGGAAATTAGAGACACATAATTTGAAGAAAAAAAGTAAAAAAATAATGGGAGTGATTATGGTCATAAATAACAAACATGTGTCAAATTGGGGTCCTCAATGACATAGATCTGTGATGTATTAAAATGTCATTGGTTCAAAAAAACACAAGGTATTAGGGTAAAACATTTCTCATTTTAAGATACCTTCTCTAATGATTAATAATCAATTTATTTATAGAATAATATATATATATATACATGAAAAGTAGACTTCCATATTTTAACAAATTTTTACGAAAAACACAAATTTTACTTCCAAATATAAAAAACCTGAAAAATATTATATTTATCTTAATAGTATAAGGATACATACATATAACATGAATAAAACTAATTTATAATAACCAGGAACTTTCAGTTGGCTACTGGCAGGTCATAAAGCCTTGTCACACTGTTGTTGTGGGTTCGATTCCTGTAGCTTATTTCGATGCGACGGGTTATCGCCTGACCAGAAGGTTGTCCTTTTTCTAAAACTATAGTATTATAATATTCCAAATATTATTAATAAATACTATCCAAAGTACAACTTAATCTATTCAAACATTTATACCTATCAAAAATACTTCTGGCCAAATTCTCTCTAAAAGGTCTCTAAATTCCAATATAAATTCTAACATCAGATTCCCCCAACAATTTTATGTTTATCTCACTATCACATACTGAAAATATGATTACCTTCATTATATTAAAACCATTATGAAAAAAAAAGTACTACAATAAAATCCTTATATATATCACATTCCTCTTATATCTAGATAATAATTATTGAATCCAAAAACACATATACATTTGTTATTCCACTTCTACTATAGTAACAACATATGTTTAGCCTTGCTCCCTTGGAATTTTCTAAGATATGTTCCCCTAGGACTTAGTAAATTAATTTTCATAATGCCCCTTTTTTCTAAAATTATAAAATTCAACATTTATAGTCTCATTCTTTCCCTTATAATCATGATCTTGGTGGTCTTTTTCACTACACTTTTAATATACTCTCATTCTCTTCAGGAAGGTACTTGGGTGTTTCTTCCCACATTTACCACATGATGGATATTCAAATTTTCCCTTATTATAATCATTTACACTTCCATATTGTTCACCAGATATATTATTCCCTTGTTTTCCTTTGATTTCATAAGACATAGAGAATTCATTTTTGGTCTTGATAGTGCATGAGACTATATCATCGTACGATGAGAAGGATTGTGAGATTAATTCTCAACAGACTAATTACTTTATCCCATTAAATAATCTATTAATATAACTCCTTGGGTAATGTATATAACCTATTTCATGCCTTCCTATACTAGTAATGTTATCCTCATACTTTGTGATAATCTCATCGTCCTTTTACCTCAAACTCGGAAATTTTCATTCAATATCTGCTCGATGGTCATGAAGAAAATATTTTTCAATGAAAATATATTTAATCTCCCTATATTACACGTTTTATACTAATTCCTCTTCCTTTGTGTTTTTTATTAATGACAACCATTTATTTTCATCTCTCAGGAGGCCATAAACTCCCATGAAAACTTTTTTCATTTCTCTACACCCCAAATAACGAAATTGTTTATCTAAAGAACTTATACATTTCCCAGCTACTACTAGATTTGTACTACCATTGATTTTTGGTGGTTGTTTCCTCATGAAGTGATCTAGAAATGATCCTCCGCATTTTGGATCAGGGTGATCTATAAAGTTAAGGTTATTATTCATAACCTAAGTGAGTTTTCCCTATAAGGCAGTAAGATTATTAGAAGCAGTTGCATCACCATCTCCACAATAATTATCTCGAGTAGGATGGAAATCCCTAAATGGATTATGTGGGTTGATACGGTTTCCATTCCTTACATTAGGTGTCATTTCTAAATAATGTCATACACTAGAATAGTTTATGAATCACAATACATAATTAAAAACTTTTAAACCCATCAACATTAATTTGACAGTTTCTGGATATAATCCATAATCATAAATTTTTTTTCCATGATGATTAATATTCTCATAAACCCTTCATAATGTTTTGTAACAAAAATGATAATTATCCTAAACATATCCCTGAGAGTTTTGTAACCAAGAGTGCATTAAGGCCCATTGTCGTGCACCAGTTCTCGTTCGAGTCTCGCACAAAGTGGTGTTTTCAGTTTTTACCCCTTAGCACATCTGTGCCAAAGCTACTTTTACTTACTCGTGTCCTGATAGAGAAATATTTCTCAAAAAACACACACAATCTATACATTTCCAAAATTCTAGGAAATTATTCTATACTAATCCCAAAAATCTATTATAGGGTAATGTGATATAATCAAATTTTATCTAAATCTAGTTTCCAATGTTTGTACTATACTTACTCTGATACCGACGGTAATTCCCCATACCCAAAATCCTGGATCCGGTACATTATTTTAATACATTGGAATGATTATAAAGAATCTTGTCCAGAAGGACCGATCATTTCATCATTCTTGGAAAATAGATTACAGACATGAACATTACATTGAAAATTAGAAAAATAAAATACAACATCAACGATCCTTTGAGAACAAAATTACTCCCCTAGCTTAACCCTTCTTATTATTCATAATACAGTTATTGGAATCTTGGGTAAATAAACCATAAGAATGGGGTGAGATCAAATGCTCATTATGGGTAAGAAATACATCAAAAGATAACAAAAACATTTGGCATGGTGAATAATTTAAAGCACATGCCTTTAAAAATATTAAACATGAACACATTATGGATAGAATATGAGATGAGTAAATAATTTCATAATAAAACATTGTCATGGGTATTCTAGTAGTCGAATAACCACTTGAACCATCAATAATATTTTCATAATGACTGAATGTATAATATCAGCCATTCTGAAACATTTTGTCAAGGCCTCCTCCATAATGTCTAAAAATGATTAAGGCCTCAACTGAAACCATATATCAAAGTGGGAAAGGACTCAGCCAATTCCATGTCAAATTGTTTCATGAGACATACTGATGTACCGAGGATCTATATCACGCCCCACCAATCATATAATAAGTCCAATACATTCCTCATATGAAAAAGTTGAAACATAACATAAACATTTATATTAAAACTAGCATATGAAATGTAAATACATTAACCATAAACCATGAATGGTATAAAAATAAAACATCCACAATAAAATATTTCTGAAAAAACTTCAATATAATATGGATGATTTGTATCATATTAAATCAACCACGATAATGAATAATATCCCTTAAAGGATTCTCACATATATGAAAATTATTTGTAAAACTGTTTGAGTGAAATATCCCATTTTTATGAAAAAAATTAAAATTAAAATATTTGTAAAGGAATAAATTAAAAAGAGATTTTGAATCAAAGTGTCCCATAATTATTTGAAACTATTTAAATTAATTATCATTTCAAAACACTCATGTCTATATAAATAAACCCTTAAAATCATTTTGAAAACATGGACATTAATTAAAAGGATTTAGATAGATAAATATTTAAATTATTTAAAATGATGATCTAGTAAAATAGACCCTCCAATAAAACCTTAAAATATTCCTTTTGAATGTTTTTTTATGAAATATGGGTATTGATGATAAATATTTCATGGTAAACACTTACACATAAAAAATATTGGATAATAAAGAGATTGAGGAAATAACCCTTACCATGCACTTTCCTTTGGTTGAGGGTACGTTTAACACCCTATATAATGAACTTAGTATGTTATTAAATTATGAAATAACCATATGAATAATTATTATATAATACATGTTTCTTTTATGACATTGTTTCACAAATTTAATAATATTTTCCATGATAAATTATCATTTTCATTAAAAATTGGTTTCATTATCTTATGTGTATTAACTTGTTATTATTGATCATATCGTATAGATAAAGATTTAAATACTTTTGGAATATTAAAAATTATTGATCATGTATATTTATAATATAATTATTTATAATAGATTGATATATGAAATGGAAAAATCCGTTTTAGAAGATGGTAGGTCGTACGTACGCATAAACATTGTTTCCATTTTCATATCATACTAATTGGAAGTAAATGAATAAGATATATGTATGAACAAGAATATATATATATATAAATTAAGTAGCATTATTATGTAATATATACATTATTATTAATAATATATATTTTTATAATAATCGTTTAATGGTGAATGTGGAAATGATTCTCCTTGCGTCGTGGAGACGGTAAGTCGTACGTACGCAAGTGTGACGATGACATTCTATTAATGGTGAAATAATATATCATTTGACTGTATATTATACTAAAAAAATCAATAACATGTTATATTTATTATTTACATCAATTATAATCATTATTATGCTCATCCAAATAAGGAAGTGTTGAATATCAAACTACACCACCGCCTGGAGACAGTAAACTGTATGTACACACACATGGTGACATTATCATCAATTGGATGGACAAAATAAGGAATATGGATGTTCCATATTTATAATAGAATCATAGTATTTAAAAGTTACTGGAATTATTATGCTGGTAAGGATGTAACAATGAAAGAGAATGTGGAATAAGAAAATAACTTTGAAATAGGTGATAAAATAATTACCTCTTTTCAGGTGTTTCTTTATGATTTGAACAAAATGGAACCATAGGATGGAATTATGCTAAAGGGGATACAAATAGGTTGAATTTATGGATATTTATTGGAGATTTGGGCAGGGTTTGTCCGAGCCATATTGCTTTGAAGGTGTGATTTTGAGAGAATGGGACGTATCCTTTTATAAGAGAGGTGATGATCACTTTAGGAAAAGTTTGAAATATTATTTTATAATAACATCCTTTTCGGTTTATAATGGATCTAAAATTAATTTTTTCTTGGATATGGTGTGTATGGGTTGAAAAACACTCAACCAATGGGTTTTAAACAGTTTTAGGACACTATATTATCCTTTTCTTTTAAAATTATCTCTTATTTAAATAGCTTCTATTTTACCATGTCTTCTTTTATTCTTACACTATATTGTTAATAAACATACTATAAACTACCCAGAAAAGCTAATGTTGTTACATAATGACATATATATTATTATTTAATCCTTTTTAGATCCTTAGATTTTTAGAAATATTATATAATTTAATAATATAATATTTGTTTTAAAAACCCTTTTATGACAATTTTGACACAATTTAGTATTTGGTTTATGTGAAAGTCATCACAACTTTATTACCTCGAAAAGGATACTTTTAATAAATCCTAACATGTTATATGAACCTATTAAATTTTTTTATGTCATAAAAACATTGAAACTATATATATTCTAATATTTATAATACCATTTTTTTGAATCTATCATTAATAAGGAAATTATTGTATCATATTTAGGTCATAAAAAAATTAATTATATAATTTATAAATTTTTTAAATAGAATACCATTATTTAGGAAATAGTTTTATCTTTATAATGAATAATTATAGTCAAAAATATATCTTATATAACTCCTTTTAAAAAAAAGTTTCTAAAAGATATATGTTTATGTCATTTTATTCTTTACTGTAAATTATTTAAAACAAAGAGACATTTTCACTCTCATGTGGATCGATGTAGTCCCCAAATCGATCAAAGGATGACAATGGTCTGACATGTATCAACCAATAGGAATAAGAAACATGTTATGGTAATTTAATATAATTTTAATAATATTTGTTTACCCTCATTTACCAGATTTACCCTTTAACCATGGTAAAAGAAATATTTACTAAAGTAAATAATCCTAATGTCAAAAAATAAATGTTATCTATTTATAAAATTTATACCTCCTGATTCCTAATATGAAATCCGTTTTTTGAAATTCAAAATATATAAGTGGAAAAAATTAATTCAAATTTAATTTTTGTTGTCAAAACAAAAATCATGTTTATAAGAAATAATTACTTTCTAATGATTGAAACTTCTTTATGTATTTTTTAAATGTAAAATTACATCCAATGACCTGAATTATATAAAATGATAAAAACTTAATCAAATGAAATGTTAAAACAACTCAAATTTATAATTTATGACAATAAATTATTTGATTTAAAGAGATGTTTTTAATTAAAATAATTTATTTTTCACTATTCATCAAAATTTGAATGTTATCAGAAAAGTACCAAATATTTATCCAAAATAATATTTAGATATCTCTCTTCTAAATAATAATTTAACTTCATTAAATCAATTTTATAAAAGATTCAAATATTGGTTTTAAAATATGATCTCTATTTAATAGAGGTAAAATTGAAATTTTTGGAAAATACTTATTTTATCGGAAATAATGAATTTTTCTTATATTGTGTTTAATAAACAGAAAATAGGTATTCTAAAATTATATGGAGTATATAAAATTTATAATTTAGTTAATACTATTTGTAACCGTATTTTGAAGGGCTAGTTTGGTAAGTCGTGGTGCGCTTAAACTCGATGTTGCGTGTAGCACATGTTATGGAATTATTTTGAAGAACTAACGTACTATAAAATCTAGGGGTGTTATATAATATTATTTAAATGTGGTTTACGTTTTTCTATATTTACATTAAAATGATGTTTTAGTTTTTTAATGTTGAGAGTATTTACAAAGGTTCTATTACGTTAAAAAATAAAAGGATCCCCTCAACCTATCACATCTTCACACACTTTTAGAATAATAAATCAATCAATAACAAATAAATACTTTCTTAAATGCTTATCTAATTATTATAGGTTGTTTTCTAACCAAAATACAAACAAAATAATTCTTAAAGAGAGATCAATATTCAGATACACAACGAATAGGTCATCACATTAATCACGACTATTCAAGATTCATTTTACATCAAAATATAGATAATAAATATATAAATATTAATACAATGACAAAAATTTCAAAACTATACTGAATTTTTCTTATATTTTATGGAAAAACCAATACCCACTTCCCTTATTTCTAATGGAAAATGAAAACATCCCCCATGTGTACATGGTGACTACATCATGAATAGATGTCCCATTTAATATTTCATAACCAACTCATGTGGTTGGTTACACCAATAGAATTTATTAATAATTATTATTTATTTGGAATAATTATTATATATATATATATATATATTTCGTTATCAATATTAATTACACAATATACATTAATAAAAAAGAAAACATCCCACGTGGGTATATGCGAACTACCACCTCTATAAAAGATGAATTAAATTATTGATGGGTAAATGATTTTTATGGATCCAAACCAATTTTTAAATATTAAATTTTATTTATATGCACTTTTTTAAAATTATAGATATGGTAAATGTATAAAAATGTTTATATTGATTGATCCATCAAATTGAATCTTTCACGAGAAATATGATTGTTAGCACATAAACATTGAATTTAAAGAATAATTTCAATTAAATCGGTAACCATATGTTTTAACTAAATATTATCTGTAAATTAAAACATATATATGGTTATTAAATATATGTATAAAATATCAAAAAAAATTATACCTAAGGTTAGAGAGTATTTTTCTGGTGGATGTCTAAGGTAAGTGTTTATTTTATAGTACTATATTTATCTAGGATTATTCTTGTTTAAATTTGCATTTAGAAAATATATTGTATTTATCTCCTATAATGTATTTATTTTCTTATACTATGGTTATTTCAATGGTTTTTAGTCAAAATTTTAATTTCTACTGTTTAATAATCAAATCAAATGAATTTTTATAGTAAAAGTTGACTATATTCTTCTATTTTGGACATGAATATTTCTCCTCTCTATCCACATTTATTATATTTATTCAATAATTTTCATTTATATAAATAAATGATATCTGAATGCAAATTTATTTTAAATTTTAAAATTGATTCAATTTAATATGAAGAATAAATTGATGTATTTTATTATAGGTCATTTTGGAATTTTTTTATGAAAGTGGGAAATGAATTTTTTTTTCGTAGTTACAACATGAACAAATTTCTATGAAATCATAGACATTCATAATTATTTTAATTAATTTCTATGTTGCCATGGTGTATCAAATTAAATGAATTTTTTCATTTTTGTTTAAAATATAATAACATACTGAATAACAATTTCCCTATGATAATATCAACTCTAACAAGTCACCCTATACAAAGTTATCCTACTGTAACATACCAAATATAAATTTACCTTTTATTAAGATACAATATGGTAACATAATATATAATAATGTTCCATAAACTATGTTACCCTGTATAAATTATTCATATAACATGTTTTCCTATAAAATAATTCACTACATCATGTAACCAATAAACATTTAACCTATAGTAACTCACCCTATTAAATGTTTCCCTGTAGTAAATTACATACAAAATGTTACTATATAATTATAAAACCTATAGTATATTTCAATAAAACATAGGGGTAAACTTTTTATTTGTAAAACACATTCAAAATATTAATTTCATAAAAATAAAAAAATAAAATTATATTTCAACAAGTTTTTAAATAAGATTGTAAATGTTATTATAAAAGTTCTTTTCATCTAGAAGAAAATGAATTAACGAGACTTATGAAATAATAGATATATTCTATAATTTTACAAATACATATTTTTTCAATGTATGGATTATGATCATATTATTCCATTTATTGTCAAGGGAAAATATCTAAATTTTGTATGCTTATTTCCCAATTTGTATTTATGTTGATTACTATGGAATTTTGAATATATATTATATTATTTATATCTTAATTTCAAATTATTAATGCATTAGAATTATTTAGTGATGGGAGGACCCTGATATTATATTCCCCCTTAAGGGATCAGTATGTAATACGAGACAAACTGGCATATGTATTTCAATACATCTTACCAATCAATGTATAATGTCATAATACAAGGACATTCAATATTTCTAGCCTAGATGTCACTAATCTCATTCCTTGAGATAGTTTTCCATATGACCTAAGGTGTTTTTCTTCATATGTATAAGGCTACTGACTAGCTATGAGGGTGTAATAGTGTTATAGTATTGAGACAATCACCTCATATTAGAGTAAGAAAATAGTATAAACAAATAATCATCAACCAAAGTAGTAAAAATCAGAGTGAAGAAGCAATAAATAAGCTAAAAATCGATAATGGTTTAATAATAAAAGGAATATAATGAAATCCTAGATATCCATTATATATATATTATTGATCGCTTACTTGGATAACAACATATACATGAGTACATTAAATAAATTGAAAAAAAGTAATTGAATATACTTATTCCTTGATATGAACCACTTATCTAATATCCACATTCATATTCAATCTATCTTTTTGACCTTTCCTTGGAATCATTACATACTATTCTTGAAACCAATTGCACATCTACTTATGTAACCTGGTGAAATTTCCAAAAGAGTTGGAGTGAGTGAATAACTAAATTTGTCACCTCCAACATGGTCTTGTACATATCAAGTAGAATTATGTTTATTTATATTTGAGTTACTCATAAGGATAATAATAATGATATCAATAATATAAAACTAATTATAAACCATTATACATGGTTCTACATATAAAAATAGTTTAATTTTATCATCCTACTGGAGATAGAACTGGAAATGCAATGAGAAATGAATCTACAATGAATGCATGGGTCTGTGATCTAGATCGATTGGAAATCCAATAAATATGCCACAGAGTGGGATTTCTTACCAGTCATGCCACATATATTCAATTTGATCTTTTGATCTAATATTGGGAGTAATGAAATATTATTTGAAAAGTGTAGAAAATGCCTCTATTCAAGCTGTGTCACCATTGGGTGATACATGTCCTAGACTTGTATTCACCCATACTAACCTCCAATCACTATAATGAAGAATATTTGTAATAACTAAACATCCAATATAATTGGACCTGAGTTGGATGTCATACCACTCATGTTATTCTTAAGTATAATCCAATTTATATGTTCTAGGTCCTAGTCCATAAGTTTTCACAGCATAATGACTCAGATAATCCATAAGGGGGATGGTCCTTAGGCAACCAATAAGAAATTATCAACAGATCCATTTTTATGTGTTAATTCCATTCAATATATGGATCAATGAACCCCTCAATGATAATTTATGAGGTTACAGTAATGGTGCATCACCCTAACCCTATGGTTCATCCTTTATTTCCCTTAACGAGAAGAGATTCATCCACAATCCAAATGAAATAGGGGTATGATACAACCTCCAAAACCTAAAAAATATGACCATTAGTACTGGATGAATAAAATTTAAAAACTTGACTTCCCCAAACAGAAACCTATGAATATGTATTGTTTATAAGATTTAACCCATGAAATATGTATTGTAATCCCAATAGTCGTGCATGATCAACAGTCAGATTCAACAATGTATATCTAGGTATCAAAACAAACATGCAAGATTACTTTCATGACCATAGGATGAACCACTGGGCATCCTAATAAATAGGAAGGCTCAATAGTCAAATCATAAGAATCACCTACATCAATCCCAACAAATAAAAAGGATTAACAAATTTGTTATAGGAAGCACCTTTGGGAATCCCTATCACATATCAAATATTGTCAGTTAGAATAACCAGAATTTTAGGAATTATGTTAGGAAATCATTACTGTATCAACAACAACCACATCAATGGAAAAATAAAAGAGATAGGGTGGAAAAATATCAAAAATTTAAACTAAAGTTATATCAGATTCGGAATATATGTTTATTTTAGGAACTATGATTTCACACACTACCAACTCTATCCAAACACATCATGCACTTAGTCAGTTTTGTATACCACCGAGGCTCCCACCAGGTTCACTCAAAAAAATAGTGGAATCCTATATTGGATTCTCTGGTAACACATGTAAATTATGGAATCCATATTGGGATAATATTGGACCACTCATAAGTATGTACAACACTCATGAGTTTTTGACATTGATTAAAAAGTCAGTGTCCTCCATCCTTGGATCCAATAGGTTATATCATATTTGGAGGCATCCCACAAGGATTCCTTGGACCCATTCACAGTTTAATGTTGAGGTATGAAGCCAACACATAGGAGTTGTTTGGGACCCTTCATATTCATATATATTAACTGAAATAACTAATTTAATTAACCTATCAATATAATAATCCAATGTCATTCCCTTCACGTATAGGGGAGAACCCAAGAGAATGCATAATAACACAAACATAAATTATACCACATAGAAGGTACAAAAAATCCTACCAATAGTATTCATTATAGTTATATTCAAAAAATCAAAAGTATATACTATGTGATGTCCATTCTCAAATAAGTCATGATGGGTGTTGACTCCCAAAAATGGAAATATAAACAGTTAGTCATGAAAATTTTATAATTATTTAATTTAATCCTAATAGATTAATTAAAATAACCACTTTTTTAAAAATAGAAAAAGGCACATTATCAAACCAATCAACTGAATCACCCCATAAGGATGAAAAAACACTCTCTAAAAACACACATATAATTCTCAATGTTTAATCAGGCATAAATTCAAAGATATGAAACTATAAAAAACCACAAAAAATTTTATTTTATCTTATAAATTTTTTTAGTTAACTATAAATATGTTCCACAATGAAATGATACGATTTGAAGTGTAAATTGAATCTCAAGTCACCCACATCCTAGGATGAACCAATTACCCATTAATGATATATGATTCCACATTGATTAATTGGAATTAGTTCCAAAATAAATATCTAGATGTTCCGACGTTTTTGGAAGATGAGCAAGGAAACCAGAGTGAATCATGTTGTTAAATACTTAACTCTAGTTACTCAATTCACATGATGACATAAGACTATCATAAAAAAAATGTGAGATAAATTTGAAAGATGTATATTGGGACAATTCATGCATCAAGGGATCTGTTGGTTTAATGAATAAATAAATATGGATTAAACCATTTTAATGAAAAAGGATAAAATTATAACATTTGCCATATTTATAGGCATATAATTAGGATTCTGGAGTTAGAAAACAGTAAACTAAACATTTAGTGATACTATCCAAAGAACCTATAGTGAATAAGGATTTTTACACTATATATGACCCATGATCTAACCATGAGGAGCCATTATGCCTAGGCACCCCTTCTCCATAGGGATTTAGTGCACCGTGAGATAAAATGTGCACCAACTTTGCGAGTCTCTCAGGATAACTATAATATTATTCATGGTTTACTAGAACCCCATGAATGGTTAACCACAATGTGTGACCATAATAAAACATTTTATATATTTTTCTACATGAATATTACTAGTTATACTCCATCATTCCATCGATGGTTGCCTCTCTTGGAAATGTGTCTATGAATATTGATGCTCTCAAAACACATGTTGCCCAAAACCCATTCAGTATACATAAAAACCTTTCCAACATTAAAATCAATCTAAAAATAGCATATCTTTGTCATCTAGTTATCAGTTTTGCATTTTGTATATTAGTTTAACATTTTTTTGTCCAATAGTTGAAAACATCATTTTGAAATTTCTAACTCAAAAAACATGCGACATTACAAACTACCCACCATAAAACTTATTTAACCTAATAAGACTAGACAAGCATTAAAGTAAACAACCCAAACTATGTCGGACACTAATT
Source organism: Viscum album (assembly GCA_963277665.1). Taxonomy (NCBI): domain Eukaryota; kingdom Viridiplantae; phylum Streptophyta; class Magnoliopsida; order Santalales; family Viscaceae; genus Viscum; species Viscum album. The sequence continues at coordinate 1,019,998,750 of OY728119.1, read as the reverse complement.
ATATTAATATATCGTGTACCATTTATAAACACCCAATTAACTTTAAAACATTGCTTTATCATATGACACTCATCTTGCCAAATAATCACTCCAATGATTGAATACACTCTCAAAACATTAGGACATTTAATTGAGCTCATCAAAACCAAACCATGATCAATTTTCTTTTGATTTACCAAGATACATATGACCCTCATATCCATATATTATTACATTCAATTTCCAATTCTAATCGAAGTAACTACCTACATAAGAACATTCAAATGAAATATTCCCCTAGAATCCACATGATGCACTCAACATACTACTCAACTCATAACCCTAATCAAAGAAGGGGAAACTACATCTTTCTCACCCATATAGTGTTCCTAATGGATTTCCTCAATGAAAAAATTCTACTATTTGAGGGAACTCAATCTGAACCACATCCATGAAACAATTCTAACAGGAATACATCTTTAGTGAACATCATGCAATTGAAACCTAGTTCCATTTGTCCATGAAATTCATAATGAAAAGAACTCTCTAATTACCTTTTTATCCTCCCATTACTTTACAATCCACTCCATTATAACCAAAAGTACACAACATCAAATGAATTTATGATCAATTTAGAAAAATCACTCTTCATATCTTGACCTCATAAACTAACATGTATTGAAACTCACTCACTGCCAATTGATAACAATAAACATCAAAACATTTCCCTTTCCCGCATCTCCAAAATGATTTCTAGGAAAATTAAAAATTTCAACTTACCATGATGGTCACCATCCTCCAAAAACCTGTCACGTAATATGAACTATATAGATCACATTATACAACTCCTTGGGGTCAACACAGATGAATTATCTCATGTAAAACAATGAAGGAAATTTAAAAAGAAAATAAGCTCTACATATATACAATTCTCTCTCAGTGTACAAAAGAAAATGTATATATATATTACATGATAGTCTCCAAACAATGATTATGATTATATTCCATCATAATTCATGCATCTCTCTTTCAAGACATTATAAAATCGAACCAGGATATATTTACATTCAACAATCTTTTGATACCACATATAGTAAAAATGAATGACTAGGTCCAACCACATGTTAATTACCTCATGGAGCATAATTTATTCTCAAGGAATCCTCTACCATAGAGATACATTGACCATATTTTCAAAACATCTATGAAATTATTTCTATTCTAGTGAAATATATTAAAAACCATAAACACTCAGCTCACCCACAAGCATATTAATTTAAGGAATGTAACATTATTGAAAATCCTCTTGATAGAAGGTAAACATATCATAATTATATCAGATAACAATGAGTGTAAAAGCTTCCAACATCGGATTAACTGTCTATGATGCTCTTTGAGGATCCTATTAAGAGACTACACCTAGAAGGGTCCTGATATCAAGTAAATAGAGAAAACATTGATCATGATTGGGAATCCATATATATTAATAGCCCTTGATATTTTAGTCCACTATAAAAATTCAGGTACTTATCATCATCACAGTATAGGATCATACTAGATAAATGTATAGGATCAACAACATATGCACAACATCATCTCAATGATATATTTCATTGATTACTATCATGGTTTAGTTAAGTTGAATATCATACAAATCTATATTTTAACTAATGCCATATATTTTGTTACTAACACTATAAATAACTGGACCTAAGCATCAACACCCTTTGAGGGGTTCCATCACTAGGATCTATGTGGCCTATTGACCTACTAGGTTCATTTCACCACATGAACACCAGGAATGAGTCCTTCATAAATCTATCAAATACATCATGATATATCCACGTAGACATTGATCAAAAGAAAATATAAATACAAGTTATCACAAATAAGTATAATTCCCATATGAACCTATATGTTTAATATCCATTTAGGTTGTTGAAGACAAAAATATAGCTTCAATATTCAGTAAAATCATACACTAACAGTCCTATAAAATATAAACCAAATGTTCGAAATATGACTCATGAGATTCCTCTAACATTTTCCACAAAAGATTCAATACTAGTTAGTTTAAACTCTCTAATGGGATTATAACAAGAGTTATATTAATGTAATATCACCAATAGTCCATGATACATAAATTCATAGTATTTCATAAAATCAAAAATACATGTGTATTTCTTGAATAAAAAATCAAATAAAACTGTGACATGAAAGATCATAACAACAAACCCATATCCTTGGAAACCTGGAATTATTAGAGAAACAAGTGTTCTCAATTCACCTATTTTGTATCCATAATTAGCACTAAGACATTTCTAATTCCCTTTTCAACTATATCCCAAATATTAATATTATAAGAAACAAAAAACAAATGATAAAGAATTATAATTTCCAAGACTATACTCCACTAAACATTCCCCAGAGTGGGATTCCCACAATGTATCAATCATTCCTTCCCATATGCTAGAGGATACTGACTAGAAGTGGGGGCTTATCGGTGGTATAGTGGGGAGATAGTAAAAATGTATCATAAAAGGTAAACCACATAAATAAATAACTATAATCCATAATTGTAATAATTATAGTGAAGAGGAAATAAATTTAATGAATCATTAGCATACTATAATTTTATATGGAATAAAACGATGGTTGTAGAATCCATGTTATACATAAAATACTGATCTCTCAATGGGAAATCACAACAACAAGAGTATATAAAAGAAATAGAAACAAATGTAAAATTCTCATTTGTATACATTGTGATGAAACAAAAACCTAATTTCCTTGTACAAATCTGACTCATCTTGCATGATTAGTCTCAACCATCATTCGATTCTATGGCTCTAACCATGTATATATTTAATGAAGTACCATTGTAGAATGGAAGCCTAAAAAGGTAGTGAGTACATAAATTAGTAGGGAAACAAAAAAATTTCCCATACATAACTAGTAAAATTATTTGTCTGTATATGTGAGATACTCGTCTAGATAAACATAATAATAACAAAAAACAACTAAAAATAATCAAAAAGACAAGGTCTTATAAGTCATGTACATGAAATTTTCATAATATAGCATGGTTAGAAATGGAAAATAAAAGTAAAATTAACCAATATTTTATACTTGGGTACATGATAACAATTGGTTGGACATCCTTTGAATAAGGCATTGATATGGATTTCAAACTGCACATGACTAGTTTTATAAAATCAATCCTTTGGTCTATAATCTCGATTAATGATACCAACATTGGCCAGAACTAGAAATGTTTCTAACAAAAATATGTAAACATAAAAGTGGGGATGAGTACATGTAAGAAAAAAGGTTTTACCCTTACATGCCTCCAATAACAAAAATTATAGACTCAATGTAATAATCAGTTATCATATAAACATGGTACAGAGCTAGATATCATACCACTTAAGCCATGTAAAAATTAAGTCCAATGTCTCAGCTCAAACCATGATTTTTATTATCGAAACCGTAACTGTTGAAGATCCCTATCTCTGGAGTGTACAGTGGTCCTGTCACGACTCTGAGGTACTGCTCACTATCCTAAGACTGCTGAGGTATTCCTCCTGTCGAGTACCGCGGGCCAGCCACCCAAACACAGTAGTGCTTCCCACTGGGGTATGCCACCCAAACACAGTAGTGCACACCCCCTAGTAGCCTACAGAGGTACTCTCCGGACGAGTACCGCAGGTATGCACTGTCACACAGGTAGTGCTCCATCCGTCATTGTTCTACACCCAAACAAAGTAGTGCTCCGTCCACTGGGCTAGTCGACTCACTCCACGTCAAGTCGATCAAGCAATCGTCAGGTCTCAGTCAGCTACACGGTCTCCATACTCCATATGCTCGTCTTTAGGAGGGTCCACTCCAGGAGCTATAGGACGATACTCCATGTATCTCAAAGTCCCACTAAGAAGTATCTCAAATGACCGCCTTGTCATAGGGGTCTCAACGCAACAGACGGCGCGTCAATCAGACGCCCGGTCTGTGAGTTACTAGCCTTTTCATCCCCGGGGCCCGGTTGGTTTCATATGTGAACCAAACCGGTCGTATCTCAACTTTACCCCAAACTCTCATAGGGTATACTCATAGGGACCATTTCTCAATGTGATCACCAATTCCGCTGACTGTTCGTCAAACAGACGTTAGGTCTGAAAGATAACAGCTTTTCTGTTCCAAGGGCCCGGTTGGATTTCGGGTACAATCCAACCCGGCCACTATCCAACAGCAACCAAAACTTGGGCGATGTATTTCAAAAGTTCCGTCTCATCAAAAGGAATTCAACGAGACAGACGGCGCGTCAATCGGACACCCGGTCTGTGAGTTATTGGTCTTTTCGTTCAAGGGGCCCGGTTGGTTTCGTGAACGAACCAACCCGACGGCACTCCGACGACATCCAAACCTCGAGCGGAGTAAGCCAAAAGATCCGTCTCACATAGAGGAATCCATCAAAGTCGACGGCACGTCAATCGGACGTCCAGAGCTCAAGATATAAGTGTTTCCGCTCCGAGGGCCCGGTTGGTTTCGTATCCGAACCAACCCGGCCGAACCCAAAGTGTTCCGAAACTTTGAGTGCGATAAACCGAAATGACCGCCTCGATCCAAGGATCGCATCACCGTTGACAGTGCGTCGTTCGGAGGTCTACATCTCAAGATATGGGCGAAAGACCGTGAGGGGTCCGAAAACGGGGGTTTCGGACCCAGACTGACCCGACCCGAGACCCCCTGGGTCGGCCCGAACTGGGTCGACCCGACCTGGGTGCGGGTCCGGCCCGGCCGACGCGGTCCGGCCCTGTTGGGCATAGCCCGGGCCGGTCTGCCTAAGCCGGCCCGGCCCGCCCGGGGGTTCGGACGAACGACCGAATCGTGCGTGGGGTGCTGCCCCCGCGTGAAAGGCAGCGACGCCATGGTTGGGGCTGCCCGCGCCAGCGGACATGGCAGACGGCCACGTGCCACCGCTCCCCTCCGGTCTTGCGCTGTCACGGTACCACACTCCTCCGCCGCGACTTTTTCCGTGGCAGATTCCTCCGGCGGCGCTCCGGCCGCCGCCGCCGCCGACCGCAGGCGCCGCCGCACCGGCGCGGCGCACTGGCAGGGGCTTCTACGGACCACCGAACGTGCTCTGGTGGTCCGATTCTCCTATGGACTTCGCCAGTAGTCACCCCGGGATCCGACCATCACTGCAAAGATCCCACAACGCCCATCCGTCTTCGTTTGTCGTCGCCCGTCAATCTGCACGTCAAATAACAAAACACGCCGTCGTCGTGGTTCTCCGGCGCGACGCGAAGGCGCCGCGCACCTTCGTCGTGGCCCGACTACGACCGCAGATGTCTTCGGGTTTCTCTGACGCGGCGCAACGGCGTCGCGTCCTTGTTCTTTTTCATGACGCAGCACGACGGCACCGCGCATTCCTTGCCGCACATTTTCGCACTGTGCGATGACAGTACGCCCTTCCAGTTTCTATCCACAAAAGAAACCCACAAGGATAAGGAGGAGGGTCGGCCGTGTTTGTGCGGTCTGGCCCCCTCTCATTAATTGATAGCAAATGGTCATATCTCATGAAGATCGTCAAGGTAATAATCATGAACAAATTAAATAATAATCCTCAACATCAATCCGCATGAACGAACGATCCGCGGATCAACCGGGAATTGGTTGGTCCGCGCTCGTCGTTCTTTTCTCAAAAGATAAGAGAACGCCAAAAAATAAATTCCCCTACCTTGATAAATGATGTCTCACGTCGGGCGTCGCGAGGAAATAATTCGTAGGCAACGTCAGAGTGTGTCTGATGCGGCGTCTCCTCACTTGTCGTGGAGAAGAGAAAGGATGGCACGTCGATCGTTCTTCACGGAACTGGCGTTCTTCGTCGAAGAAGATGACGTTCTTCGTCGAGAATGAAGTCCTCTTCTTTTCACAACAATTCTCTCCCAATATTCCTTAGCACAATGAAAGCCCTACCAAAATAAAATAAGAATATACCCTCGTTATTTTATTAACACAAGCCATTTCAAATTTCAAAACTCAAAACACTTAATTAATTAATTGAGTAGGTTCAATTAATTAATTTGTGTATGTTGGGAAGAGTTAAGAGAGGGAGAGAGAAGGTCCTCTTAAATGTTGGGAGAGTTAAAGAGGGGTTTCTTTGAGAGTTACAAATTAATGAGGGGGGGAAAGGTTATGATAGTTATGGGAAGTTGTAAGGTTGGGGCTCGTGTGGGACCCACCTCACTATTATCCTCATATGGGTAGTTAGGTGCCCCACCCCAACTCGCCCATGTAGGATATAGCCACTTAGATACAAAAAACTAAAATTGTTCCACAATTTTATTCACTTCATATATAACCCACAAATTTTAACTTCTCCTCTCGAGCAAACGCAACTGCGGTAAGGGTCCCCTTAAGCAATTACTGGCGTTGTGAGTTCATCGGTGCCCTCAGATTTCAATTCTGAGCACCGGTTCAAAAGTTAGAAAAACCTGCTTGTTGGTTCACTGAACGTACCCGAGCTAAATTTTGGAAAATGATTCTGGGCACACCGGGCCTCGGAATCAGGCGCTGTCAGAAACTACGTTCTTGTAAAATTCCAAAGAAAATTAAGAAAAAAATTTCCATGAAAATTACGGGTCTTTACATTACTCCCACCTCAGGGCTTTACGTTCCCGTAAAGCTTCAACACAAACTAGGGTCACAAAAGCGGTATTGAGCACACACCTAAGCCTTCCTCTCCCATGTGCTTACCTGGAGATTTCGTACTGCCAAATAAAGTGCACATGAGAAATCTACCGTCCTCATAGGATCCGCTCATGTCGATCTTCGATCCCTACTAGAACCTCTGTGGAAGTAATCACATCGCCATCGTCTTGCTCCTCATGGTCGATGATATGCGAAGGGTCGAGCGCGTATCTCCTCAGTTGAGATACCTGGAAAACGTCGTACACCTGGTGCAACTGAGGTAGAGGGGTCAAGCGGTAAACCACCTCGCCTACCCAGCTGAGGACCAAGAACGGTCCGTTGAATCTTGGAGATAACTTTCCACCCTGGCCACATCTCCATAAACCTCGTTGAGGTGAGACCCATATAAGGACGTGATCATCATCCTCGAACTCTAGAGGTCTCTAATTCCCGTTAGAACTGAAACTCAAATGAGTGCTGCCATGTGGGTATGGTTGACCGACTCAAGAGTGATCGGTCTCACCCTCCTGTGAAAGAGTTTATCCGGAGCTGCCTGAGGTTTCCTTTTCACCGACCAAGGAAAACCCATCCCAATGTTTGCCTAAAACTGTCAATTTGAGTATGAACAGTTATTGCCCATTCCATACAGAAACTAATGTCGTAAGGCCTCGACGCTGCCACCAAGAGATTCCAACCGAAACTCTCACCTCGATGGTCTGACCACACCATCGTCGTAATAGTGACTATCGAGTCTCCTCTCAATGTATCTCTAGACGTGAGGGTCAGGTCCACGACTTCCAGAAACTCTAGGTCTGGAACAAGATTTGCGAAAGCACGGAATGGTTCATATCGACGTCTGTTACTATAGCTGATAGTAGTGGACATAGACTATCCCTTGAATCATTTTTAGAGCCATTGGGTCACACTCCTTGACCGCATGAAGCTGCACTCTTCCTCCTCCATCCAGCTCCCTGAGCCTGGCGGGGATAACTAAGGCGGGTGGTTGTAGCATGTTAAGATGTACACCACCTCATGCTGCTCTCCTAGCTCTTCCTCCAAATCTTCTGCTCTGCAGACTCATCTCTCATTAAAGCTCTCTCTTCTTTAAACATTTAACATGATCGAGTCTCTAAGACTAGAGCCGGTTTCCTGTTTCTTACTACTCTATACAGTCTTCATCCGCTCCTCGATGATCTGTACCTTCTTTGCATATGAACTGAAGGAGCTGCTAGAATTTCTCCTTTTCTGATAAGAGAAACTGGGTCTCATCCCCTGGATAAACCACACCCATTGCCTATTACAGTCAATCCTGACATGAATGACCCATTCAAGCCATGGATGACGTCGTAAGGCCTCGACGTAACTACTAAGAGATACAACTCTCACTCTTGCCTCCAAGGGTTGAGTCACACCGTCGGCCTCAGTGCGAGGTCACTGGGTCTCCTCCAGTAGAAATCTCGAAAGTGAGGGTCAAGTCAATAGTTTTAACCGGGACCACTCAGTATCAACCAAAAAAAGGACAAGAAAGAAAAAAAAGATAAGTGTCTTTTTATTATTGTAGCTAATAGTAAAAAGACAAGAATACAACAACAACATGGAACTAGAAGTACAAGGGACGTATCCACTGGTTCTGCTCCTTTCTACCTGCTCCCGGAGCTCTAATGCCTTGTCCACTACTCGGCTATTGCTCAAGCACCGGCCGCTGCTTCTGCCTCGGTGGCTCCTCCAAAGCCTGTGGATAAACTGTACAAGGAGTCGGACAGTCACGTGCCAGGTGACCCTTTCTGCCGCATGAGTAACACTGTCTGTTTCTGGCACGCCTAACTCTATCCCTACCCCGGGTGCCCCGCACCACCGATCCTAAAACCCGAGATCGCCCAACTGCTGGTTTGGTCCTCCTGGCCTCTGCATCATCTGTCTACTACCCAAATATGACTCGGCTAATGATCGAATAACACGCGGCAAAGGTAGCAGCTCCTGAACATGCTCGGGGTGTAGAGGTACTGACACAAACTCCACCCTAAAGAAGGTCTCAAAGTCTTCCCATGCGAAGGTCATCCCGTCGCAAAACTGGAACAAGTGGCTCCACCACCTGCCTGCTACTGCCTGAAGAAGGCTGGCAGCAAAGATCACCATGAAGTCTGCAGGCGTCCCCACTAGCCTGAAGACTCTCACCACAGCCTCCAGCTAAACCTCATCTGCCTACGGGTCCATCTCTCCCCAGAACCTGGGTGGCCTCTGGCGCTGGAACTCATGCAGTGCAATCATGTGGCGTGCATCGCCTACTGCTGGGGCTGGTGGCATCGGTGGCCCAACGTATGGCAGTACCACTAGTGCCTCCGCTGGTGCCTCAACTGCAAGAGGGCCCTGTACCGAAGCCTCGTCGCTCAACAGGCTGTCAGAACGCACATCCCTCTGGGCTCTAGCTGGTCGTCTGAGAAAAGTCATCCTGAAAGAAACAACGTGACAAGGTCAAACGATTATACCTGGTGAGCTAACCTAGTTTGAGCTGATATTTAAATAAAACTTCTGGAAACACACATGCAATCAGTTTTTTCGTGCACAAAGTCGGAATTCAGTTGTCAGGGTCCTGGTGTATGGATACGTCGGTCGCCCGCACCAAAACAGGACTCCCTGAACTGAAGACCACACTTGGTACCCTTAACACTATTTCTTCACAGAAAGAAAAAATATCATAGTTATAAGTTCTGCAGTAGAACCGACTCCTCTGATAACAATTTGTCACGACCCGTCCTCGGGCCCGTGCCGTGACTACTCCAAGACCGCCTTCCATAGGCTAGGGGCTGGCGACTAGCACCAAAGGCGTAAATCCCGATAACTGGGAAGGAATTGCCTTTATAAAAGTAAACAAAACACCACAGAGTACAAGAGGAAGTAAAAAACTAAGTACAAAGAGAAGTACTGAAAGGTAAATGGGCTAGAATACACACCCAAATGAACGTACAACTATAACTGAACAAAGTACAATAGAAAAAGACAACACCTGGAAGAACGGAAGTGACTCCTGGGTCGTCCTCCTCGGATCCTACCTGAAGGGTAGGTACAGATGGTGCAACACATGGATCGTCCACCACGGATCCTACCTGAAGGGTAGGTACAGATAGCCTCCACAATTCTCTCGCCCGTCAACCTCCTCTATGTGTCATCTCATCGCGAAGTCCACCTCCGGATACTGACTCGTTGTGTGGTCCACCTCCGGGTACCGTCTAGTCCTCGAACACTCGGCCTCTGTCAGCACTGTCCGTCGTCTGCAACCAACACAACAAGGTGCGGGCATAGCTCGTGCAGGGGTGAGTATAACGATACTCAGTAGGAACCCTGAGACCCTCAAGGTCTCACTATAACCAACATGGATAACCACAAAGAAGATCTCAACAGATAACCTTTACTTAGGTATATGTCCATGCATATACCTAAGTTATCAAGTAACCCATCTAAATCATAAAGAAAACACCAAGATCATGAAATCAACGGATAGCCACTACCCAGGTATATTCCCATACATATACCTAAGTTATAAAGTGACCCATCTCAATCATGATGTAAAAACACAAAGTTCAAAAGTCTCAGCTCAAACTAGGATTTTCATTATCAAAACCTTAACTGCTGAAGAACCCCATTTCTGGAGTGTATAGTGGTCCTGTCACGACTCCGAGGTACTGCTCACTAACCTATGACTGCTGAAGTACTCCTCCTGTCGAGTATAGCGGGCCAGCAACCCAAACACAGTAGTGCTTCCCACCAGGGTATGCCACCCATACACAGTAGTGCACACCCCATATTAGCCGGCAGAAGTACTCTACGGACGAGTACTGCGGGTCTACACTGTCACACAGGTAGTGCTCCATCCTCCATGGGTCTGCACCCAAACAAAGTAGTGCTCCGTCCACTGGGCCAGTCGACTCACTCCAAGTCGAGTCGGTTAAGCAGTCGTCAGGTCTCAGTCGGCTACACGGTCTCCGTACTCCGTACGCTCGTCTCCGGGAGGGTCCTCTCCACGAGCTATATTTCGATACCTCAAGTATCTCAAAGTCACACGAAGAAGTATCTCAATGGACCGCCTTGTCAAAGGGGTCTCAATGCAACAGACGGCGCGTCTATCGGACACCCGGTCTGTGAGTTACTAGTCATTTCGTCCCTGGGGCCCGGTTGGTTTCGTGTGTAAACCAAACCAGCCGTATCTCAACTGTACCCTGAACTCTCATAGTGTATACTCATAGGGACCGTTTCTCAACGTGATCACCAACGCCGCTGACTGTTCGTCAAACGGATGTCTAGTATGAAAGATAACAGCTTTTCCGTTCCAAGGGCCCGGTTGGATTTTGGGTACAATCCAACCCGGCCACTGTCCAACAACAACCAAAACTCGGACGAAGTATGCCAAAAGTTCCATCTCGTCAAGAGGAATTCAACGAGACAGACGACGCGTCAATCGGACACCCGGTCTGTGAGTTATTGGCTGTTTCGTTCCAGGGGCCCGGTTGGTTTCGTGAGCAAACCAACCCGACCGCACTCCGAAGGAATCCAAACCTCAAGAGGAGTAAGCCAAAATATTTGTCTCACTTAGAGGAATCCATCAAAGTCTACGACATGTCAATCAGACGTCTGGAGCGCAAGATATAAGTGTTTCTGCTTCGAGGGCCGGGTTGGTTTCGTATCCGAACCAACCCGGGAAAACCCAAAGTGTTCCGAAACATTGAGTGCGATTAACTGAAACGAACGTCTCGATCCAAGGATCGTATCGCCACTGATGATGCGTCGATCGGAGGTCTACAACTTAAGAGATGAGCGAAAGACCGTGAGGGGTCCGAAAACGGGGGTTTCGGGCCCGAACCGATCCGGCCCGAGACCCCCAGGGTCGGCCCGAACCGGGTCGGCCCGACCCGGCCGGCGCAGTTCGGCCCTGCTAGGCGCGGCCCGACCCATTTTGCCTAAGCGAGCCCGGCTCGGCCAGGGGTTCGGCCAAACGGCCGAACAGTGCGGGTGGCGCTGCCCCCGCGTGAAGAATCGCGGCCCCACGGTTGGGGCCGCCCATGCTAGTGGACGCTGCAGCCGAGTGCATCCCGCCACTCCCCTCCGGTCCCACGCGGTCGCGGGACCGCGCTCCTCTGCCGCGGATGAAGCCATGGCGGATTCCTCCAGCAGCGCTCCGGGCGCCGCCGCCCCCGACCGCCGGCGCCGCCGCACCGGCGCCGCGAGCTGGCAGGGGCTTCCGCGGACCACTGGACGCACTCCGGTGGTCCGATTCGCCTGCGGTCTTCGTCAGTGGTCACCCCGGGATACGACCTTCGCTACAGAGATCTCACAATGCACGTGCGGATTCGTTTGTCGTCGCCCATCAATCCACACTTCAAATAACAAAACACGCAGTCTTCGTGGTTCTCCGGCGCGACGCCAAGGCGCCGCGTCCCTTCGCCGTGGCCCGACTCCGTCCGCGGATGTCTTCAGGTTTCTCCGACGCAGTGCGACGACGTCGCGTCCTTGTTCATTTTCATGACGGGGCACGATGGTGCCGCACATTCCTTGCCGTACGTTTCCGCGTGGCGCGACGGCACCGCGCCTTTCCCGTTTGAATCCACAAAAGAAACCCACAAGGATAAGGAGGAGGGTTGGCCATGTTTGTGCGGTACGACCCCCTCTCGTTAATTGATAGAAAATGGTCATATTTCACGAAGATCGTCAAGGTAATAATCTCAAACAAATTGAATAATAATCCTCAACATCAATCCGCATGAACAAACGATCCGCAGATCAACCTGGAATTGGTTGGTCCGTGCTCGTCGTTCTTTTCTCAAAAGACATGAAAACACCAAAAAATAAATTCCCCTGCCTTGATAAATGATGTCGCACGTCGGGTGTCGCGAGGAAAGAATTCGTAGGCGATGGCGGAGTGCGTCTGATGCGGAGTCTCCTCACATGTCGCAGATAAGAGAAAGGATGGCACGCCGATCGTTCTTTGCGGAACCGGCATTCTTCGCTGAAGAAGATGTCGTTCTTCGTCGAGAAGGAAGTCCTCTTCTTCTTCACAACAATTCTCTCCCAATCATCCTTATCACAACGAAAGCCCTCCGAAAATAAAATAAGAAGCTACCATCATTATTTTTTTAACACAAGCCATTTCAAATTTCAAAACTCAAAACACTTAATTTATTAATTGAGTAGGTTCAATTAATTAATTTGTTTATGTTGGCAGGATTTAAGAGAGGGAGAGAGAAGGTCCTCTTAAATGTTGGGAGAGTTAAAGAGGTGTTTCTTTGAGAGTTACAAATTAATGAGGGGGGAAAGGTTATGAGTGTTATGGGAAGTTGTAAATTTGGGGCTCATGTGGGCCCCACCTCACTATTATCCTCACATGGGTAGTTAGGTGCCCCACCCCAACTCCCCCATGTAGGATATAGCCACTTAGATACAAAAAATTAAAATTGTTCCACAATTTTATTCACAACATATATAACCCACAAATTTTAACTTCTCCTAAGTAAACGCAACTGCGGTAAGGGTCCCCTTAAGCAATTGTCGGCATTGCGAGTTCATTGGTTCCCTCAGATTTCAATTCCAAGCACCGGTGCAAAAGTTAGAAAAAACTCGCTCGTTGGTTCACTGAACATACCCGAGCTAAATTTCGGAAAATGATTCCGGGCACACCAGGCCTCGGAATCAGGCGCTGTCAGAAATTGCATTCTTGTAAAATTTCAAAAAAAATTAAGAAAAAATTTCTCTTGAAATTTCCGGGTCTTTACAGTATGAGAGGGTATAAAAACATTCATTGATATCAGGAACCTTGCAAGTATGGTGAAATTCCAGCAATGCATCTTGGAAAGGATGGAAGTGTGATCAAAACTATATATGTGATAAGATAGCTTTCCTTGAGGTGTCAGTTCCCTTGAGAAAAAAATGGACATGGTTTCAAGGTTTAATGAATTTGTTTCTATATACTATGTAAAGGATTCCCAGTACAATAAATACAGAGATTATGAAAAATCAATAAACATGATGCCTTCAGTCATCCATGTCATATTACTATGTCATAGTAAAAGTATATAAATGTTTTAAGAATTAATATTTATGTGTTGATATTTTTATGAAAATTTTATATTTATTTTCAATTTAATAAATAAAAAAATGATTTAAATGAAATTATTTTTCATAAAACATATTAAAAAATTAATTTTTTTGTCTTTTGAATATTCAATAATTTTATTAGACATTAATTAATTTCTCAAAGGGTTATAAAAGTAGTATAAGAACCCCTTAATTCTACATGAAAAATGGGTGTTCAAAACCCATCTAGTGCATGTTACTATATCAGGACTGCAACACACCGTAGCAGCGGTGACAGTATTGGAAGGATGAGCACTGTAGCGGCAGTAGGTTATTGTAGCAGTAGGGTACTGTAGCAGCAGCGGGCACTGTGTGGTATTGTAGCAGCGCGGGTACTATAACAGTACTATTCACAAAATGGTTCTTGGGAAAAAAGGGAATACGTGCAATGTAATTTGATAATTCCCACTTGGAAATTAGGTTATGTAATGGGTCGCCCTCAACCTAGTTAAAGTTGTATTTTCTTTTCATTAATAATAAATGAGGCTTCAGCCCCAACATTTTAAAAAAATAAATACAGTAAAAATTTAAAATTGGTATTTTAAAATAAAATTTATATTTTAATTAAAATTAAAATTTATCTTATTTAGGTAATTATTTTAATAAAATGGAGTACATTTATTAATTATACACATTGTAATATGGTTTGTGTGATATTTTTTATTTTTCTAAAATAGTAGATTATTTTTGTGAATAAAAAATTTCCATAAATTACAGTATATATACATTATATGTTAAATACACAATTCTTTATTAATCACTAATATAAGTTCTGTAATCTTTAACTACCCTTATTTATTTAATTTTTTATTTCATGGAATCATTAATTTTTCTTGGCTTGAGATAAAATAATAAACTAATGAATAAAATAATCAAAAAATTCCCCTCTCAAGCACTGTAAATACCACCACTCGCCACTTCTTCACCTCACACCTATTAATCCTTGAGGCTTGTACAATTTTCTAAAAATCCACATCACATTAATCTTCACCATTTTTAGGAATTTGTTTTTCTCAAAAAAGTCCAAAATTAATTTTCTTAAGGATGTTCTCAAGTAGAATAATTCAAGATGTAAAATCCTCTTTCACATTGTATATTTTTCATTTTGTTTTTATAATACTTTTTACTCTTCATCTGTACAAACATGAATGATAACTACAGTATCATATATAAAATAATTTTAATATTATAATTTAAATTACACTTCCAAATATCTTCACATCTTCCATTTATTCTAGAAAATTAAATCATCATCCGTGATGTGAAAATTTAATGCCTTTAGGGATAATGCCTTTTTGGTTTTCAATTCCACCATCAAGGCTATTTAGAAAACCATTTTTATGTATAAAAATAGTATTATATATTTATGAGAACAAATTTCATTTTATAGAACCATTAGATATACCTAATATTAATTAATAAATTAAACTAGTTCATGATGATTGAAAATATATGAAAATATACTAAACCATTATCACTAACATTTTATTTAAATATTCATCCTCATAATATATAAACTAAAGAAATATATAGATATTTAATATTATATAATTTAATTAATAACATATAATATCAATAGTGGATATAAATTTTAATTTAACATGATTTTCAATACATGTAAATATCTACATTGATCCTAAATACTGGGGAAATGAAAAGTCCACAACAACAAAATTTTATATAATAATTCAGAAAAAGGCCATAAATGAACACAATAAAGTTATATTAAATAAATTAAATAATAAATAGGTTCTAGTATAAATTATTAATTAATTTTATCTCAATATCCAGGACATTAAGTGCAAGTGTAAAACATTATAAGACATAAGTTAATGGATTTTTTCATAACCTTCGTCGTCTCCTTGGGTTATGCTTTATCACCCATTATCAAATGTAATTTTTCATCATCTTTATGTACATGATCAAAATTCTTTTTATGTTGTAAAAAAACATTTATCCATATTATGTAATCATTCATTTATAGGGAGATATGTGTATTAAATATGTTACCTCCTCAAATATTTCTGATGGAATAATCCCATTTTATGTGAACATTTTAATTTATTACCCATTTTTATGTACACAACATAATATTTTTTAAGACACAATCTTTCTTTTCTAAAATGAATCTTTTTAACATGAAAAACCATATTTTTTATTTCTATATGTATGATAAATATTATTTTTGTATCCACTTTAGTAACTATTTCATTTTTTAAATCTCAACCAAGAGACTCCTTTATTATGTTTCTTATGAACTATTTTTAGAAGAATTCACTTCCGATAGAAATCCCTTATCATGGTATATAACTATTTTAAATTATAAATATATTATTATCATTTAAATATATTCTATAATGGAAACCAATATAAAATTTCCATTGAAAACATATTACCTGTGTGTTGTGTATGTATTTTCCATTTAATTTAATATCATTATTCATTAAATATATATATTTCATGTATCATTCATATGATTATTATCTTAAAAATTAACCATTTTACATATTTTTTTAACTAATTTAAACTATATTTGAATAATTATTTGAACATATAGATTTCAATGGGATTAGGTTAAAAAAATCCCCTCGATGTATCAACATGTCACACGTGACAAAACAATTGAAAAAAACCATTGTGTTTGATTCCATGTAGAATTAGAAAAGATTTTAGTCACAAACCTTAAAAATATTGATGGTATAACACATCATGTTCCAGATAGATGAATTCCTAAAAATGATCATCTTCATTATTAGGTATTCAATTATTACATTTCAAGAGGTTTTGACAAAAATAGAATCTATTGATGCTTTTTAATTCATAATGTATTGTTACAATTTCTTTCATGTTATTTACCTTGACGTAATGACTATTACATATAGAAATTAATTGACTTAATTTTCTTTCATATAACACTTATTGAGAATTTTAACTCTCCCTTTTATTTTTCTTCCATACCCAGGTCGTGAAGATTAAATATGTTAAAAGTGATAATAATTTTTTTATTTCCTTCTATTATGTTCTTTTTTTTACATTCTTATATAATAATGGAATTGTGTACGTATCTAGTTTCTTCAGTAATACTAATATTATAAATCCATTCTTTTTTTATCGCTTATATTTAAACTATTTTAATAAATGGTCATATTATATAGTCTTCTCGGGACAAGGTTTTTGTAGTTGGTTTCAACAAAAGATATTAGAAACAAAGGAAACTAGATTAGGGAATAATCCCATAAGATAAAAATTGAATATAATTATTGAAGACCATACTATAATTTTGGTAATGTAGATATTATATGGGACTTTTATAAATATATCCCTAACCAGATACTATATATTAACATGATTATGGATATTATATACGTCAGGGTAACAAAATCTGACCAGGTGCATCGTTCCTGACTCGACATAACATGGTACCTGATAATGGTCTTTTCTGTAGACCTGGATTTACAATCTTGGGGGGTATTCTCTGAATAATTCACATTCCAATTACAAAATATTATTAATTATTTAAATTTAAATATGTTCCAAATGAAAACATATTTATTATTGTGATATTAGTTATGTATAAATGTTTATTTTCTGTAAATTTTATTTCTATTTTTAAATTATTTATTATGATTCATAAACTAATTCACCATATTTCATTATTTTTAAATGAATACTAATTATGGGAAATGAAGAAATACCTATGGAAAATAAAGATATTTCAATTTTGATCATTCCAACATAGTTTGTATCGGAGTTAAGATAAAATAAACATATTAGGTTAGCATACTTGGGTTATTAAAACGTACCATAGTACACCTATTATGGATCTTTCTTTGTGTTATATGCCCCCATATTTTAGTTGTTATACTAATATACAAGAATTATAAAAGTGGGTCATGTACCTAGAAAAGATATTTCTATTATTGGGAAGAAATGAAAATGAAAAGGTATAACTAATCATATATTGACTTATAGGAAACACAAATAAATAGTTGTCTTTGATCGAGTATACTAAGGAGGAAGAGAAAATGGAAGACAATGAATGGAGAACTCTTATGGAAATATTATCCTAAAAGTACTATCCTCATGAACAACTACTAGAAATGAAGAGAAAATTAATTATTACAAAACAAATGGAATATGAGAGTATTGTGGAGTATGAGGAATCCTTCAGATGACTAGCTTAGTATAATATAGATAAAATATATTATTAGTAAGAAAAGATTGATCATTTCTCTTAAGTTATTAATCCATGTCTCTGAAGGGCACTGGTTTCTCAAACATTGGTATGATATGATGAAATAGTATTATGTTCTATCAAAATGGAGAAGGAATTTTCTTGATCTTATTTATTAAGGGAAATCAAGAGGAAAAGATATATTAAAATTAACATGGAAATGGTGAATCAACAAAGAAGTAAGGAATGATAAAATGTGAAAATAGTGGAATGAATCATCCTGAGAATTTCAAAAATGAAATGTAGGTTTTTTATGTGTTCAGATAAAAGGATATTAATTATAATTACTACAAGTTAAATAAATATTTAATTGATATGAAATTAATAAAAATTAAAAAATTTGGTCATTAATAAAATCAACGTTCCAAGATTTAGATGAATCTGCCATAGAAGAGGCCTAGGGGTGATGTCCATGATTATATGATCATAACAACTGAAGTTTAAGTACCAAATGATGTGGTATAAAGTACAATAACCATATCTTCCAAAATATCCATTGAATTATTTTATGATGCTTCATCAAAATATTTTATATATTCCCAGTTATCTAATAAAATTATATATTTCTTATTTGATTTCAAAAGTAATTAATTAGTTAAAACTCATAAGGGATGTACCATTGAATCATCAATATGTTATTCAACACCCTTTATGACACATAAATTTAATTTATTTGATTAAATTTTCATCATTCTTATAGTTTAATTTGTTATAACCAACATCATTTACATGATTCCAAAATATGATGAAATAATTTATTACAAGAAGATAACAATTTGGATTTGTGAGGAATTTGTTTAATCCCTTATCTTTAGAGTAGAAAACTCATAATCTAATTCTTATCTATATCAACCGCTAGTATATCTATTGAATGAAATTTTTGGATAAGAAGAGAAAAAACATACCTGGTAGAGGAAATCCATATTCAAGTTTAGAATATACCAATTTTATTGAAATAAATTGATGTATTTCCCAATAAATTACCTGGTCACCCACTAGATAGCATGAAGTTACGTTTACTATTGATTTATTCCATGCTACAAAGGCCAATATCAATACCTCATTATAAAATGGATCCCATGGAATTATTAGAGATAATGAAACTGCATTAGGTGTTTAGAAATAAGGTTTTTATTTCCCCCTAGTGTTTCCCAATGAGGATCCCATTTTCTTTTTGTTAAGAACAAAGATGGATTTTTGGGGTTGTGCATCAACTATAGAGAAATAAATGCTATTAAAGTAAATATAAAGTATCCTAAACCTAGAATTGTGATTTATTTTATCGACTTCATAGAGGTCATTATTGTTTATTGATTTAAATTCATTTTAGATGTGAGAAATTCCATATAGTGTAAGATATATTAAATACAACATTTTGATCTAGGTATGGACATTACGAGTTTATTAAAATTATAATTGGACAGACTAATACACCTAATGGTTACATGTATCTAATTAATAGAGTATTTAAGGAATATCTTGATAATGTTTTGTAGTATTTATTGATGATATGTTGGTGTACTTTAAAATATATGAGGACCACGTGAACCACTTGAAAATTGTTTTGAATTTACTTTGATGAAATATAGTATATGGGATGTTTATAAAATGTGAATTCTAGCATCAAAAAGTTTAGTTTTATTCAAATGTTGTTTGTACGGATGAAATATAAGTTGATCCTCCATGATATGTAGATTCACTGGTTTATCATGTTATAATTGACATTTCATTAATTATTTTTCCAAATTGGATAAGCCATTAACCAAGCTCACATGTAAAGGGGATATGTTCATATGGACAAAATAATGTACAAAATAGTTTTAAAAAAATATTAATATGATTTTTCTATTATCGAATTTTGACTCATCCATCAGAAATGATGGATATGTCATATACAGTGATGCATCAAAGAATATCATATATTGTGTACTTATGAATAACGATAAATTTATTGTATATACATCATTGTAGTAAATGTCTTAAAAACAAAATTATCCAACTCATGATATTGATTTGACATCCATAATCACTTCATTGAAGATATGGGGGAAACAACTTTATGGTGAATGATATGAGATATATATGGATCAAAAGAGTTTTAAATTCATCTTTAAATATAAATTTTTCATAATTAGGAAAAGGAGATGGCTCAATAGAATCAAATATTATTAATTCTCAATACACAACCACCCAGGAATGAAAAATAATGTAGAATATACATTATGCAAGAAATATCATGTTCTTCTGACTCAAATGAGGATTGATAAAGATCCCACCTTCATGGATTTATTATATATGGATTTCAATATTGTTTAGTAAATAGAAAAATCACTCCTTTTTCAAATCATTGCTAAACATTAATTACAAGGGAATATAAAAAGATCTCAATAAGATGATGAAAATTATCAAAAGAAAATTACATGTAGTAAAGACGTATAATTGGATTACTTCACGTAGGAGGATATAATTATGAAATTTGGAATGAATTTATGTGTCCCATCAATATTTGTGATAAAAAGAGAAATATTAAATAATTTTTATTTGTCAAAACCTACTATACACCCTCTGAGAACCATGATGTATAAATATTTGGAGGAAAATTTTTATTGGGATAAAATGAAGTGAGAAATTACTAACTATATGTCATGGTTTTTATATTTTAAATATGTGAAAGCTGTGAGAAAAAATCCTAGAGGAATCGTGTAACCTATAGATATTCCTATGAGTAAGTGGGATGAAATTTCTAAGGAATTTGTTATAGTACTACCAATGAATCTACCATGGAATAACAAAATAGAGGTTATTATTGATTGAAAAACCAAATCTACAAATTCCTCATTATAAGAGAATTTTCTCCACTAATGTTCCAAATAAAGCTTTATATTAATTATGTTTTTTGGGATTTGGGTTACATATTTCTATTTTGTCTCATTTATAACCACCATTAACATCATCTTTTGGAAGGGTATTTAGAATGATTTTGGATTTAATCTTTATATGAGTACTTCTAATCAACCTCTAATAGATAGATAGTCTGAAATGGATATTAAAAAAAATAGAAACCATGTTGGGGTTATGCTTAATTGAGTTCCATGTTATGTAGGATTAATATTTACTTTTGGTGGAATTTTAATACAAAATATAGTTTCTATTATAGTATTAAATTTTTCCATTTGATGAATTATAAAAAATATATTTAGAACTGAAATATTTTGGGATGATGTAGTTGAGAGGTATAATTTAGGAACAAAACTTATTTATGAGATACAAACAAAGGTAAATACTATTTTGTCTCATATAAAAGCAGTTCAATGTAGACAAAAGCGATATTCTGAAAACATGAGATAAGATTTAGAATTTAATGTGGGAGATCATGTCATTCTGAAAGAATCTATAAGGATATGTTTTTTTATGATTGGTAATAATGGGAAATTTATTTTCGAGGAAAATGGAAAATTAAAACATCTCGTGTGAATTGGAGTTGTAGAATACTGATTATAAATTCCAAAAAGTATCCCCAATGTTCATGATGTGTTCCACATATCATTGATAAATAAGTACTCGATAGTCCCAATGTATGTACTCACCTATGTATAAATAGAACTGGAACAAGATTTGACTTACTATGACGATCATATCATGATTTCTGAGTCAAGATAACAAGTATTGAAAAATCAGACAACTCAGTTAGTAATGGTTCATTATTGAAACCATAAAATCGAAGAAGAAATGTGGGAACCTAAAAAATATATGAAGAATAACTACCCTCATTTTTTAGAACAAAATATTCAAGAAAAATTTATGTAAATTTTTTCTATAGGATTGAAGAATATAAAACCCGATGATATTATGTAATGTATCTTCTTAAATAATTATATTTTCTTGCACACAACACAGATCTTAAAGGATCATGAATATAAAATTAAATAGTAACTTGTCTATTTGGATAGTAATGTGAAAATTAGGAATAGTAATTTAACCATTAGAATTGTAACCACACATATGGAAGTAGAAATAAAATTTAGAAACATTATGAATTGAAGTATGATATTTTTATTTCATAGCATAACTAAATTAATGTATTAGAAATTATTAGTTAATTGATGATATATTTATAAAAAATAATTTCTTATATTAAATTTATAATTAATATAATGGTATAATGAAATTTTTATTTCATAACATATATTCAAAAAATAATATTTTTTCAATATTTTAAGATAATTCAATGAGACCTTAATTTATTTTTCCATGTTCTATATAATCTTTTATAAATTTATAATTGGTATTTTCCCAGAAATTTATAATTTAAATTAAAAATATATGTTATGACAGTTATAAAATTCTTTTCAATAAATGGATTTTTTTTATAATTTTATAAATTGAAAAAATACATAGGGATAATTTTTGGGATTTGTTTAATATAGTTGAAATTTTGGTGAATTGTAAAATATAGTAATTTACAGTATATATATTTTAGAAGTTCAAAATAAAATATTCCTTATGTCATCATTGATGTAAACACAATAATATATAAATATCCTTCTCTATTTACTTTAAATATTCATGTAATTAATATTATTTCTTATCCTGGTCCAATGTAATAATCTAATGAATAAAATAATTAAAAAACACCCCTTTACTCCACTATAAATATCACATCTCAACATGAATTATCCTACCTCCTGTTAAGCCTTGAATCTTATAAAATTTATATCCAATCCTCTTACAATGTATCTTCTCCTTGACAAAGAGTTTATAGACTCATCAAATGACAAAAACATTCCCCTATAGAGGTTCTTAAGGAGATTTAATCAATAGGTAAAATCATCTATTACTTTCTTCATATTCATTTTAATTTTTGTTATAATCTCTTAATCCCCTATATGAAAAAAATGCATAATAGTTATATTATATTATATATAATATAATTTTATTATTTTAATGGAAAATCCACCATCATTTCTCTTCTCCACTTTTGTTTATTCTAAAAATTAAGACATGGTTCGTGAGGTTCTTATTTACCACCTCCATAGATTATGTGATTTTGTTTTTAAATTATTCTTTCAAGGATGTTCACAATACCATTTATGTGGTTAAAAAATATTAGAATATATCTATAACAACATAATTAAAATTGTGTAACTAAATATATACATAATATTAATTATTATAAAAAACTAGTTCACAATGATTAAAAAAATACAACAATTATCTATATGATTTTCACTAACGTTTTATCTAATGAATAATATTCATAACACAAAAACAAATGAATTATATAATGATTTATGATTATTAAATTTTATTAACAACATATAATTTAAATTATGGGCAACTATGATCATTTTACATGATTTTCCATTAATGTATACAGGTAAACCAATCATGGAAACCAATGAAATGAACATTCATGAACATGAAAATTTTATCTTATAACACATAAAAAAGGAAATGAATGAGCATAATGAAATTATAATAAATCAAATAAATGTTAAATATTTTATGAATAAAATATCAAGGAAATAATTTTCATTATCCTAGATATTAAATGTATGTGAAGAACACTTTCACACATAAGGAAAGGGATTCTTTCTAAACCTCCATTTTTCCTTTGGGTTATTCTTTTGTATTCATTATCCCAGTGTAATTATTATTTATTTTAAAATAATTCTTTTAATTCAATGTAAATTTTCCTAAATAATCTATCTTGAAATTATACTCTTTTTTATATTAGGAGGTATATCTTTTAAAAAGGTTCGCTTCTAAATTCTTCCTGATACACAATCCCAATTAATGGAAATATTTTATTTTAATACGCTTTATCAGGTACAATCCATAGTTTATTTTAATCCACTAAATTTTTTTATCAAATATCTCTTATGATCATGAAAATATTCGTTTTCCATTTTTGGTTTTCTGTTAATAATTATTCTTTTTCAATCTATAAAGGATCTTTTAATTTTTTTTCTTTAATAACACAAAATTTGATCATATATAATGTTTCTTAAAAACTAAAATTTTCATTCTTTCAATTTATTTGGACATCACTTATCATGAACAGTTCAAATTTTCCATTATTAATATCAATGTATGATTACAATACATTATTTCATGGAAACCATTTCAATATTCCATTAGACTAGTTATTCATTGTCTGTGGTGTATATGTATATACCTTTTATTTACGATCAACATTAATTAAATATCCATATTTCTTGTATCAGGGATATTATTAATGTCTTAGTAATATAAAATTTTTATATAAGTTGTTTTTATTTAAATTAATCAATGTATGAATAATTCGTTGTACTTTTGCTGATGTTTGGGGCCCAGTTAATGATGGCCCCTCGATGCATTGACATGTATCCTGGTATAATATTTTTATAAAAGAACCCTTCATATTTGTTTCCAAGAAAAATGATATGGGGTTTTACTCATATAATTTAACCATATTGATGGTAAAATTGTTCAAACTCTATATACATGACTTCTAATAAATATTTTATTTCTTTACTCAGTATTTATTTATTACTTTCAAATAATTTTTCACAATGACACAATATATGGATGATTTTTTATTATTAGTTTATTTATTGGATGTGTTTTTTAAATTATTTACGTTTAAAAAAAATTAATTCCTTATTTAATTTACTTCACATATTATTGTCCCATATAACCATTAATGGGTATTTGACCTCACCCTTTTATGTTTTCTTCCTTCCCATGATATAAAGATAAAATCATTGAGGATGTGAAAAATAGTATATTATTTTTTTGGGTGTTCTATGTTTAATAGCCAATTTAATAATGGAACCATTTATAAATCTAATTCCATAGATTCCACTAAACTGATCAATCCTTGTTGACATGATCTATCTCATCTATGAAATTGTAATAAAATAACTACTGACTCTAGGTTGGGGATGTTGGGGTTCCTATACTAGGCATTAAAATTAACAATAAGCCTTAGAAACTCAATAATAGAATGTACTTCTAGTCATCCAAAAAAATATTCATTAAACCTAACACATCCTTACGAATCATCTATTGGAATCTAAATAAACAAACAAGATTAGTAGTCGTATTCCTTAAATCATCTATGAGAACACCTATCACAAATCACCTAGTGTCATGAACAATTTGTATAATTCTATGAATCCCATATATCAATCATATTTAAATAAATGATAATCATGTGAAATAATAATAAAAGTGTGAGTTTGGATGGATGAGAAAACACACCACTACTACCATAACCCCTTGAGCTTACAATTTTGTTGCAGGTTCTACGGGGACACCCGCTACCATTTCCATCTAAACCCATTGAAACACTTGGTCAATTCATCCAACCCCCTGGGCACCCAATGGTGTCCCTTAGATAAAAACACATTAGAGTTATCCTAATCTGGATCTTTGGGGTTCTCCTGTAAATTAAGGAATCTCTACTATGATCCATTATGCCAAATTTTTTAATAATATTCCTCTTGGGTTTTTCACTGGGAGAAATAAATTAGAGTCATCTTATATGAGATCCCCTAGGTTATATCATAATTAAAAGCATCTTATAGGGGATTTGTAGTCCGATTAATAATCCCATGTTTAGGAATGTATTCAACAGGAATGGGTTGTTAGTGTCCCTTGTAATTAATTCATTTTTACTAACTAACATAATATAATTATTATAGAATTATTATAATTATAAATTGGTGGTGTTTTCCCAAGTGAAAAAAAAGAAATCATATAATACCATAAAAATCCACAATATCAGAAGAAAGGTAAAATAGATCACCTATAATTAGGAACCATTACATTTATTTTCAAAATATGAATATTACATTACATGGACTTCCCATGAACAATCGAGCCTTTTTAGGTATTCTCTCACAATAAACCTCCACAGACAATTAATTATATCAACAATATAATTAATTATTTAAAAAAGAAAAATTAAATATAACGAAAAACTTTAGTTACAATATGTATAATAGATAAAAATTGACCTGTCAATCCCACCACACTCAAATGTTGAAAAAACTCCATAAAAACCATATCTCCTTTTCTTCCTCAAATTGTCCATATTTATTATGAATTGGAGTTAAAAAAATTATGAATAAATTCTTTAAAAATCACCATATGTACATAACTCGATGAACAACAAGGAAACAAAGTGCATATGATATCTTAGGTGACCCTTTTATAATGTCGAACCAATGAACCAACACAATAGTCTTATTACACCATGATCTGATAAAATTAATACCAAAACACCTAACCATTTAGACCAAAGTTAGAGACATATGAATAAGAACAACATGATGGATAAAGGGTTTGATGACTTACCTCTTGGCATAAAATGCTTCAAATGGAATTATATTCTATTCAAGAATAAGGGATATTCATCCTAAGGATGATCATGAGAAAACTGAGTGTGGAGAGGGAGATCCTATAAGAATGGTGTATGAAATGGGGTTAAAATCCTTTTAATGAAATTTTATGAATACATTAATTTTATACATTTTAAAGAGGAACAATGTTAGTCCTCTTTGATAGAAATGTCTTGTTCTAACCATGAAGTTTTACATTCAAAATCAACTCCAATATTCATGTTTCCTTCCACATATTACAACATGGTCTTTAACAATGTGTTGAAACATCCCCCAAACACCCATACCTCATATGGCCACATTTCATGGTTATAAAAAACATGTGCTAATCGTACAAGTCTCTTATTATACATGACCCATTTTCATGGTTTAATAGGACACATCACATTATTATCAAAATTTTGTTCCTATAAAAGATTGACTCCATGTTTTCTAATAGTTACTAATAACCATGAACCAACCATTTACCAAAAATTGTATCTATTAAGTATACATCCCCAAATGTTAATGGTCCAAAAAATCATTAATACTCTGGAGTCACATTCTGAGCCGTAAACCACATCCCAAAAAATCTAAGCGTTCAAAATATCATAATTGCATTCCAAATCATTATTTCACATTTATACCATCCATCAGTTAAAAAATCAACATCCCTTTACAATTAACTAATTAAAAATCATGGTACCTAACAACCATGATTTTATGATTATAATGTATCAGAAAAAGTATTTGATAGATATATTATTATGTTTTTTCCATGTGGTATTAATAGAAAAATTTTATTTTTTTGACACAAGTAATGAACGGTATGAAATTATTTTCTAAAATTATGTATTTAATAATTATGAGACCAGTTATTATATTACATTTTATTTTGTTATCCATTAATGTATATAATTATAATTTAATATATTATATGTAATTTTTAGTTTTTATTCACCAATTATGTTTATTTATTCCTTATGTTTTCAATATAGATTATATTTTACACAACCACTTACTGTGAATCTAAGCTCATTCAATGTTGTTTCCAAATTTTTAGTGTATTGAGGAAGGAATTTTGAATGAATTCAAGGAAATTTTGGAATGAAAAATTATTTTTCCATGATTTTAAAATGTCATGTATAAGGAATAAAATGTAATAAATATGTCATGTTTTTATATAGTATCATAAGTCAACTATACTCTTTGATCTAATTATATATTGAATTCATTCTTTATAAAATAATTTAATTATCCATATTAATTTTCCCACAAATTATTCATTATTTTATTCATTTTTATGTCATTTAATTTTCTTATAGTCTATATTCCAAATTATTTGAACATAATTAGAAGTAACCATGTTAAAATAATTATTTTAGAGAGTATAAATTAAAAAAGAATCTTTTCATGGTTAAATGGATTTTTTAACATTGTTGGCCTACCATGAATGTTTTTTTTTCAAAAATGATGTTTATGTTTTAAACACAACTTGTACAAACCATGAATAAACCATGGGGCTTAACAAAATTTTAAATGGAAATAAATTTCCATAAAATAACCCTTCATATTTTTAATCTAACTAATACCCTCATCCCCTATCATTACAATGGTACCCATCCAGGGGACCCCATAAACAAGAATCCCCACTTAAGTATTCTCATATATGGTTTTATTATTATAATTTCAATGTGTTTAGGATTAGGTGTGTTTTTTTTAATCCACTTCAATTTTCCCTTCCATTATCCCCATTTTCCTCTTACCTAAAACTATAGATTTCAAAATGATGAACCCTAGGTTGGCTCATGTTCAAATTTCTTGGTGTAAGGATTTTTATGGTGTTTTATCTATATTAAATATCATATGTACTGAATATTTTATTTTTAGGACCATTATCCTTCAGTTTTAGATATTAATCAAATGGAAGGATTTTTTTTATTTTAGAAACATTGATTTCCATCCAAATAAAAAAATATTTAGGTTTAATGTGATTATATTGTATGTGTGATGTGATTTTAAAGATAAAAAATTTAGTTTTCATTTTGTTTCCATTGAATGTAATGGATTTAGCATATAAAATCATATTATTAAAATTTTATATTAAACTACAACACAGAGACCATGTTTTTGATAATTACATACCTGAATCATATAATGTAGTTTAAAATTTTAGAATAGAGTTTTAGGTTTCAATGTCAATGTTTAAGTTAATACATGTATATTATGGTTGTTTTTTGATCTGAATAGAAATTAAAATATAATATATATATTATGTATTTTATGTATTTTATTATGATATTTAAATGAGTCCTAATCTTATTTCACACCTTCTAATTCTAAAATAATAAAAATGTGGAATAATTGGAAACTTTCTATTAGGTGGTTTCATGTTAATCCATTTCATCATGGAATAAATGTGATTTCTCAAAATTTAAAATGGATTTAAAACTATTTTTATGTATAAAAACATATTTCATAGAAATTTATATGTTGTTGATTTATAAATAGATTATTTTATTTTGTGTAGAAGTTATAATGGTTTCATAAAAGTGACATGTTTATTTCATAATAAATAATTTTCACCATTTAAAATTTAATGAATTTTAATGTCACATGGGAACCTTTAGTACCTATGTTTTATGAATACGACATGTATGAATAAAAAAGTTCTACCCTTCTAATCATTTTCACTACATTAAAATCTACCTAAATGATTTGATATAATTAATTTGTTAACATAGAAAGTATTTATTTTTTCTCTCCAATTCCTCACGCATTAGAATGTTTTTTTGTTTATTTATCATTAAGAGTACCACTACCCATGCATGAGACTTATCCTTAGTCACTATCGGCCATCATATGATTCTTGTTTTATTTATTTACAATTCTTTTTTTACTTATAGAAAATATACCAAATAATCTAAAATATATAATTTTAAGGGTTTCCTAAAACAAAGTATATATTAAAATTTTATGTCATAAATGGACTATATTATTTTAATTATAAAACCCACCATATTTCCCCAAAATGGTATTAAATAAAACAATTATATTTCATTGGTTTGTATATAAATAATGTAACCATAAATTCATAGTTGTATTTAAAATTATCATGGAATGGATATTTTGTTTAACAAAAATTAATGTTGTGTGTATCCTTGGAATATATATAATGAATTTATT
The DNA here is from genome assembly GCA_963277665.1 of Viscum album. Taxonomy (NCBI): domain Eukaryota; kingdom Viridiplantae; phylum Streptophyta; class Magnoliopsida; order Santalales; family Viscaceae; genus Viscum; species Viscum album. The sequence goes on along the minus strand of OY728119.1, from coordinate 1,019,969,173 downwards.
ATCATGCAAATATTATGATGAAATTCGATTTTTTTAATAGTTTTTTAGTTATTTTTGATATTTTTTTTTGAGAAAGGATTGAATAAAGGAGTACCTTGCATGTTAGTTTTTCATTGTATTTTTCCCTTTTTTCTTATTGAGTAGGTTAAATTAACAATACTTTTATACCTTATGCTCAATTAGTGTAGAATTTTATATTATAAAGATGGGTGATGAATATTAGGGTAAGTTTCTGTGGAAGGAGTTAGAGGTCAGTTAATTAATTTTTTTCATTATATATTTTTTTACTAGTTTATTCATTAAAATTTTAATTAGATTTAATACATGATTTATGTTACCGAAGTATAATGAATGTACATATCATGTTGTATGTTGTGGAGATATTTCACTACATATAAAATATTAAATTTTCCAAATAATAATCCCCAATGATTTTTCTGACGCATTTTTTGTTTTCCGTCATCATATGGGTTTTGTGGATACATATCAGGTTTGTACCATAGATGATCAGATTTCTAGTAGAATAATATGCTATGATGGTGTGTAAAAAAAATATAATAACTTGTGTTCTTGAGATATCCTAGGTTTTTAAATTCTATTTATTATTTGGCGATTAATTATAGATTGGATATTGGATTATTGGGTTTCAAGAGGAAAGTGTGTAACATTAATATTTAACCCATATTTTGTTATAGTCATGTGTTACCAATGGATGTATAGTTTGGGTTTTGAATTTCAATATTTCTATATATATTCACAACAAATTTGTGTTCTGATATATAATATTTGGAAATTTTTGATGTTTTATGGGTTTTAATAATATATGTCATTTTTGTAGAAAACTAACATTAGAAATGGAGACAGAAGATTTGATCATATGACATGAAATACCATATATATCACTTGGCAATTGTTCTCAAAACATTATGCTATTTAGTACCCTCTTGGATATATCTTTTTATCCGATTTGTCCAAGTTCTGTTTTCCAGTAATCTTATTAGATCATTAATAATACTATTCTTTTCAAATTTTAAATTTCACTTAGTTAAATAAAAATATTCATCTTAATATATAGATTATAAATATAGTAATACATTGATGATTTGGATTAAAGTAACATTGGAGTTTAAAATGAATTCTACTATTTGAATGAATAAAATTTTGTTTTTATTTTTTGAGTTGATATTTTAATATAAGTCTTAAAATGGACTTCTTTTGTATGAAAATTATGGTATTTCCAATTATCATTAAATATATGGGTTTTAAATTATGTTTAAGTATAATATGAAATTTTTTCGAAATTTAAATATGTCTACATGAAATTATTTATTATTTGTTTTTTTTAAAAGCTATTGATATTATAAATTTTTAAATAGTATCCTTAATATATTTTAGGAAAATAATGTTTCATAGATTCATAGATGTTTTTATTATATGTTATATAATTTTTAAATTTGGTACTATGATTTTTAAAATTTTTACATTTTGAATCAATATTTTTTGGTTCTATTTATTTATTAATTTTTTTCCAGTAGGAATTCAAAATATCTTATATTTGATATCAATTGGGAAATTTTAATGGGTTGTTCAATTATATTATATTATATTTTATTTATAATAAATTCTGTGTATGTTGGGGTTTCTCAATGGATCATTCATCTTAGGATACTTGTGTGGCCTTTCCAAATTTTAGTCCTTCCCACACTATAGGGGGAGTGGTTGGTCAACCATTATTTCCTTTCATCTTGGGTGTGTCAGTATTTTTATTTCCCCTGAAAAAAATTCTATCTATTCTATTTATCAATAATAATTTTCTAAACACTAGTTATTTTATCTTTCATAAATGAAATGTTAAAATATTCTATATTTTTTCATGGTTGGATTGTTATTCATGCATCAACGGGATGATGATTTGTAGAGACCCGAAGCTTGACGTACATTGACATTACATTACATTTGAGGAATACTTAGTACATAACAAAAACACACACACAAGGACCGTAATAGTTTAGTGTCTTTGGAAACTCGGAATATAATCCTCTAATCCTGGTGAAAGATCTTCAACATCTCCCATAAAGATCTTCTTTTTTATTATACCTAAAACCTTTCTTTATATCCTGGGGAAAATAAAACATAAAAGGGTGAGCTCAAATGCTCAGTAAGGGTAAACAAAAGAAATATCAATCACATCATATACATAAGCACATAACTTTTGGAAATCTTAACCTGTAAAAGAGATCATAATTTCATAACCTGGGATAACTCATGGCAGTGAAATGTAATCACAATAATCATAACATAAAACATTAAAATTTGTGGCATACACACATAATCATAGAGAATCATTTCTTATTAGTCAAGAATCATTGCCAAGACTATCTTAGTAGACAAAGTCCCTTTCTGAACCGAGTCACCCTCGTTCCAGTCCTGTTTCACAGAACTGGTATAACCTACCATTCCAGCCATGCCTATCTCATGAGATATAAAATCTTTACCCAATGAATTGGAGGGAGATATAATTCCCACCCATCTCATAATGATACCATTCTTATGTGTGCCACAAAATCATAAATCATACATCATAGAATAACCCATGAAATAAAATGGGATTCTTAAACATCATGCCATCATAACATAATCCATAAACAATTGATATCATTTCATCATAAGAAAATTGAATCCATTTAAATCATAGAGAAATTTTACTTGAAACATACACATATGAAATAATGTCATTTTAGATGTAAAATAGTTTTGACAAAACACTTGAAATTAATTCATGAGGAAAATATCCTTTCTTCTTTAAAATCATGTTCTTTTAACAAAATTCCATGAAATTTTAAAAGATAAGGGTTTTATTGAAAATAATCATGCAATCTTGTATAGGAAGCTTCTTGAAAATTAGGCTTTATGAAACCGTAAAAATCCGTTCACGCCGTATAAGTTAAAAATAACATTCTCCTCGTACTTTTGTCGTAAAAGTCAAAAAGTACCTTATATGGTAACCAAACGAAAGATTCCATTCATACAATGTTGTAAAAAGTAAATAAAGGTTAAAAATGACTTTAAACATCCACGGAAGAATGCTAAACATTTTATGAAATCATTATTAGAAATCATGGTCATGGATGATAAACGTAACCCCAGTAAATACTTACGTATAAGCAATCTCGGATAAAAATGAGATTGAATATTTATCCCTTACCTTAGGTCTGATTTGCTTCGTAAGTGTCTGAACCTCCTATATAATGATTTAAATAATGTCATTGACTTATTACAGAATCATATTAATTGTTATTATATCATATATGGTTCACTTATGACTTTATATTACCCGTTCTTTTGTAAATTCATGTTAAAGTAGCGTTTTGGGTAAAATCGTCTCATTTGTCGTCCGTGTTTTAACTTGTAATTATTCATATGATTACTTAGATCATTATTACTTAATTATAGAATATAAAACATTATTTATATATAATATATATTCAGAATATACATATATATATTGGATCGATAAATGGAAAGAAATACACAGTTCATGGAGACGGTAGGCCGTACGTACGCATGAACGCTGTTTTCGTTTCCTTATTGAATTGAGTGGAATTAAGTAGATGACATACATATATATACACATAAATCCAGTAGCTTTATAATGTCATATATTTCATTATCATTTCTTATATATACTTTATAATCATTCTTAAATTGTTAACATGGAGAATGAATCTCATCGCGTCGTGGAGACGGTAGTCCATACGTACGCACGAGCGATGATATCATTTAAATAATTATTGAATTGAATTGGAGAGGATGATACAATATATCAGAATCATTATGATGTTATAATAACTATGTATAGTTATTCTTTACACCATAATACCCATCCATTTAAGGTGTTGGTGGAAAAACAGATTACACCACTGCGTGGAGACGGTATTCCGTACGTACGCACGCGCGGTGATTTAGTTTTTCGTAGGATGGATAGATGGTGAATTAGGAATGATTCATAATTATAATAAAATATCAGTATATGAGTGATACTTATGTTATTACTTCATAATGAAACAACCTAAGAAGAAGAAGTGGAAGAAGAAATAAAGGTGAAAGAATCGGTAACGGAAATTACCTCTTCTTTGAAGCGCCTTTTTGAGAACTCCTCTTAGAGCACTAAAATTGGTCTTTGAGGAAGACCAGAACCTCTAGGATGTTTCTAGGGAAGTGGAGAAGAGAATTTGGCAGGGTTTGGCCGGGCTTGAAGGCTCAAAGTTGTGTGAGGAAGAGAGGGAGGAGGTGTCCTTTTATAAGGGAGGAGAGGGGCACCTTTGGAATAACAAAAAATATTATTTCATTATAAAGTCATGTTCGGTTTTAAATAGCTCCAAATTGATTTATTTCGAGGCTAAGGTGGGTATGGGTAGCAATACTCTCATCCAATATAATTTATACATGTTTAGGTTCCTATTTTAACCTTATCATTTAGATTTAACATTAAGTTAAATAATTTTACTTTTACTGTGTCTTATTGTGTTCTTACACTATAATGTTAATAAACTTACTATAAGAAGCCAAACGAACCTTAAATTGTTTATTATTAATATATATAACCTTATCTAAGTCATTTGGCGGAACCTTAGATTTTTAGGAATAAAATAACAATTAATAATATAATATTTGTTTTAAAAACTATTTTATGTCAATTTTGACACAATTTGGTAATTGATTTTTGTGAAAATTATAACAAAATGATAGGTTCGAACAAAGTTAATCAAATCAACAATAATATGTCATATTAACCTAGAAATTAGTGTATGTCATAAAAAGTCTCAAATTATATTTATTTGAGTATTTAAAACATCAATTATGTAAATATTTCATTAATAAGATAATTACTGCATCTTCGTTGTGTCATAAATAAATTAAATTATTTAATGTATACAATTACAAATAAAATACCATTATTTAGTAAATATTTTTATCTTTCTAATGAATATTTACAATAGAATTTATCTTATGTATAACCCTATATTAAAAATGTTTTAGTAAATAAACTTTGATTTTAACTCTTTTAACTCTTCTTTGAATTAAATAATAATAAATGTCCTAATCTAATCCATGTGGGCCTAAATGGTCATATTTTATTCCTAAGTTTGTTTTTGGTCGAATTACACTTGTCCATTAGAATTAGGACATGTGTTAGGGTAATAATAATATCATTTCTACCCTTAAATACCATATTTACTTTTAACCGTGGTAAATAAAAGTAAAAAGTTACTATTCACCAAAAATTATTTTCAACTCAGTGAACCACATTTTACTTACTGACATCAACCGTGTCTCTCGGATTTTTTAAATTCCACTCACAGAAGAGGTAAAATTAAGTTTTATGAAAAATTCAGTTTTTTTAACTACCACTTAGTGGTTTCACTATTCATCAAAAATTGAATGTTTTTAGAAAAATACCAAAAATTAGTCCTAAGATATATTTGATATTATGAACTCAAAAATGATTTCTATTTTAACAAATTCAAAACATATCAGTTTCATTAATTAATTTAAAAATTAATTCCCGTCGTCAAAACAAATAGCGTGTTTTTAAGAGATAATAACTATCAAAAGATTGACACTTGTTTATAACTGGTTTAAATGTGAAATTACATCCAATGACCAACATTGTATTAAATTGTAAAAATATATTCTAAATATACTTTATAACCACTCAAATTAATAATTTCTCACTATTAATTATTTCGATTGAAAAAGTTGTTTTTAATTAAAATTTAGTAATTTTCACTATTCATCAAAATATGAAAGTTATCCGAAAATCACCAAAATTTCACCCTAAGCTAATTTCAGTATTCCAAATCCAAAAATGAAGTCCATTTTGAAAAATAGAAATTAAAAAATTTCAAAAATTGGTTATTACTATTCATAACGTCTAGTTTTAATAATATTTTAATAGCATATCGTTGTTTAGCGAAACTTGGGGTTATGTACAACACACGCTATCGTGGAAGGTCGCGATTGCGTGTAATTCAAGCCAGGTCAGTGATGTGTGTTGTGAAAGCTCCTTCTGGTGTAGCGTATAACACAAGACATTAATGAAATTAAAAAGAATATTTTTCATAAAATCTCGGGGTGTTACATTCTACCCCCCTTAAAATGAATTTCACCCTCGAAATTCGTCGGGGTTATAAATGGTTTACTATTTGAAAGTTTCTTTGATAGAAACCCACATCCTAAAAATTAATACCAAAACTTATCTTTAAAAACTAAAGTATAAAACGTAATGGTTACCCAAGTTAACTAATCACTGGGTATCTACATAGGAGAATATAGTTGAAAATATGGACATGGAAGAGAAATCTAACCATCATGTTCTGATGGAGAGTGGTAGAGGACATGGCTATGAAAAAGCCAACAATCACAAAGCCATAAATTTTTGATGATCTAGGGTACCATCTGATTTATCGGATATAAGATCACTTGGAAAACATTTTTGGTTTTCAATATCATTTCCCTAAATTTGAAAATTTTGAATTAGAAAAATACTTACTTGATTTTGGTACAATCTCACTGTTGTTCCTGCTTTTAATAGTTTCCACTTCATCCCTTAAAGAAATGAAGTGTTAAAAGATCATATGATAGAATGATGGGTCATTCCATCTATTTCAAACAAAATGTTAGGAATAGTTATCAAATATTCATAAGTCCGTCTTTTGTGAGGTTGAACTTATACTTCATATATCATACCTCTTAATAAAATAAAACTAGTTTCTACTAACCAGGGACTTCCTGTAGGCCAGTGGTAGGTGATAAAGGCCAGTCTCACTTTGGTTGTGAGATCGATTCCCACAGCCTTGTCTGACGCGATGGGCTGTCACCCGTCCTGCAGGTTGTCCTTTTTCTAAAACTACATTACTATAACATCCCATCAATAATATCAAAAAAAGTTCTATCCTTAAACAATACTAACTTATGTCCAACATAATCCATTCCAATCTTTAGGCTTATCTAAAATACTTCGGTCCACTCTCATAACATAGTGAAAACGATTACCAGAGATTTAATACCATCGTTGATCCCCATATATCATAAGATATGTTTTGTTGGTCACATTCCAAACATTCAAATTCCTTAATCATGTATTCTCTTGAATACCCATTGAACCTTAGTGAAAACATGAATGCAGTTAAAAGTTAACACCTTCCACATACCAAAATCCTCAAAATTTATATATAATCAAACCATGACATCACTTAGTCCTTATATCAATCATGAGCTCATGAATACTGTTAAACATTTCATTTTCTCGTTTTCCCTTCATTATGCGCATATCATCTTATTTCCAAAAATATCTCAATCACTTTGAATACCACATTAGACCAATACATAAATATTCCAATACTCCATGATACAACATTATTTTGGAATCCCATTACATAAACACTTAATCATTCCACCACATCGTTTTCATATTCAACATCGCCAATAGTGATAGCATGTGACTTCCCTTTGTCCTTTGCCTTAAGCGGTTGCTCATGTCAATCATCACTAACCCTTGGATTAAGACATTTATTAGCATAATACCCCATTTCCTTGCACTTGAAGCATTGAAGTGTTGGTGGTGCGTTCTCTGCAGTGTTTGCTTTATTCACATCATTAGAATCCCTTTTTCCATTACTTCGACACTCAAATGCTCGATGACCTTCTTTTCCACACTTAAAAAAAATTTTGTAGTCCCTTTAAGACAATTCCCACCATGATTCTTTCCACACTTTGTGCATAAGGAAACATTCATCTTCTTTTCACCATTATTCTGAGATTTCTCCTTGAACTCCATCTTTCTTTTCTTGTCAAAACAATGAGATGGATATGTAACACCAACTTCCATTTCTACCTTGATAGCACAACACACAATTTCTTCATAGCTATTGAAGACTCTTATAGCTAATGCCCTTTGAAGACTTGGTTTTAAGCCACTGAAAAATCGATCAACTTTACTTTCAGGTTGGATGATAATGCCAGATGCATACCTTGCAAGTCTTGTAAAATTCGCTTCGTATATACCAACAGATTCATCATCCTTCTTCTTCAGCTCAAGAAATTCCATTTCTCTCTTTGTTCGAAGAATACGAGGGAAGTACTTACTGAAAAAAAAGTTCTTGAACTCGTCCCATTCCATGGACTCAATTTCATCTCTTGGCCTCGTATTCTTGATCAGATTTTACCATTGATCAGCTTCACCTTCCAAACGATATACTGCTAAGATGACTTTATCATGTTCAGAACATTGAATAACTGAAAATATCTTTTCAGTGGTACTGATCCATTGTTCAGAAACAAGTGGATCAAAAGTCCCACTGAAAGAAGGTGGACGTTGCCTCATGAAGGACTCAATAGAATATTGTTCCCTTCTCTGCTCATTTGGAAGTCCAGAACGATTCATAGCTTGTGTAAGTATAGCAATAAGATTTTGCACTCCACCTCCCATAACATTTGTTTGTTCAGTAGGGCAATCATTGCATTGTCCATTGCATTGATCAACACGGTTCCTTCGGGTTCCAGCCATCGTCTAAAACCCAAAAATAATAGTGTGAGAGGCAAAAATCATAATAAAGGGGGAGTAACTTCAATATCTAACTTCTTAGGTTAAATTATATGTTTGTTACCGTAGTTATAGGACTGTATCCTATACATATACTTATCCTTAGTGACATCCCTAGACATACCTTAGAAATATCTCTAGGGATCTCACTAACGTTTTCGCATCCTAGTTTCCAAAGGTTGGCTAAACCTTTCCTCTGATACCAACTGTAGAGTCCCGAAGCATGACGTACATTGACATTACATTACATTTTCGGAATACTTAGTACATAACAAAAACACACACACAAGGACCGTAATAGTTTAGTGTCTTTGGAAACTCGGAATATAATCCTCTAATCCTGGTGAAAGATCTTCAACATCTCCCATAATGATATTCTTTTTTATTATACCTAAAACCATTCATTATATCCTGAGGAAAATAAAACATAAAAGGGTGATCTCAAATGCTCAGTAAGGGTAAACAAAAGAAATATCAATAACATCATATACATAAGAACATAACTTTGGGAAATCTTAACCTGTAAAAGAGATCATAAATTCATAACCTGGGATAACTCATGGCAGTGAAATGTAATCACAATAATCATAACATAAAACATTAAAATTTGTGGCATACACACATAATCATAGAGAATCATTTCTTATTAGTCAAGACTCATTGCCAAGACTATCTTAGTAGACAAAGTCCCTTTATGAACCGAGTCACCCTCGTTCCAGTTCTGTTTCACTGAACCGGTATAACCTACCATTCCCGTCATGCCTATCTCATTAGATATAAAATCTTTACCCAATGCATTAGAGGGAGATATATTTCCCACCCATCTCATAATGATATCATTCTTATGTGTGCCACAAAATCATAAATCATACATCATAGCATAACCCATGAAATAAAATGGGATTCTTAAACATAATGACATCATAACATAATCCATAAACAATTGATATCATTTCATCATAAGAAAATTGAATCCATTTAAATCATAGAGAAATTTTACTTGAAACATACACATATGAAATAATGTCATCTTAGATGTAAAATAGTTTTGACAAAACACTTGAAATGAATTCTTGAGGAAAATATCCTTTCTTCTTTAAAATCATGTTCTTTTCACAAAATTCCATCCAATTTTAAAAGATAAGGGTTTTATTGAAAATAATCATGCAATCTTGTAGAGGAAGCGTCTTGAAAATGAGGCTTTATGAAACCGTAAAAATCTGTTCATGCCGTATAAGTTAAAAATAACATTCTCCTCGTACTTTTTTTGGAAAAGTCAAAAAGTACCTTATATGGTAACCAAACGAAAGATTCCATTCATACAATGTGGTAAAAAGTAAATAAGGGTAAAAATGACTTTAAACATCCATGGAAGAATGGTAAACATTTTATGAAATCATTTTTAGAAATCATGGTCATGGATGATAAACGTAACCCCAGTAAATACTTACGTATAAGCAATATCGGATAAAAATGAGATTGAAAATTTATCCCTTACCTTAGGTCTGATTTGCTTTGTAAGTGTCTGAACCTCCTGTATAATGATTTAAATAATGTCATTGACTTATTACAGAATCATATTAATTGTTATTATATCATATATGGTTCACTTATGACTTTATATTACCCGTTCTTTTGTAAATTCATGTTAAAGTAGCGTTTTGGGGAAAATCGTCTCATTTTTCATTCGTGTTTTAACTTGTAATTATTCATATGATTACTTAGATCATTATTACATAATTATAGAATATAAAACATGATTTATATATAATATATATTCAGAATATACATATATATAATGGATCGATAAATGGAAAGAAATACACCGTTCATGGAGACGGTAGGTCGTACGTACGCATGAACGCTGTTTTCGTTTCCTTATTGAATTGAGTGGAATTAAGTAGATGACATACATATATATACACATAAATCCAGTAGCTTTATAATTTCATATATTTCATTATTATTGCTTATATATACTTTATAATCATTCTTAAATGGTTAACATGGAGAATGAATCTCATCGCGTCGTGGAGACGGTAGTCCGTACGTACGCACGAGCGATGATATCGTTTACATAATTATTGAATTGAATTGGAGTGGATGATACAATATATAAGAATCATTATTATGTTATAATAACTCCGTATAGTTGTTCTTTACACCATAATACCCATCCATGTAAGGTGTTGGTGGAAAAACAGATTACACCACGGCGTAGAGACGGTATTCGGTACGTACGCACGTCCGGTGGTTTCATTTTCTGTAGGATGGATAGATGGTGAATTAAGAATGTTTCATACTTATAATAACATATCAGTATATGAGTGATACTGATGTTATTACTTCATAATGAAACAACCTAATAAGAAGAAGTGGAAGAAGAAATAAAGGTGAAAGAATCGGTAACGGAAATTACCTCTTCTTTGAAGCGCCTTTTTGAGACCTCCTCTTAGAGCACTAAAATTGGTCTTTGAGGAAGACCAGAACCTCTAGGATGTTTCTAGGGAAGTGGAGAAGAGAATTTGGCAGGGGTTGGCCGGGATTCAAGGCTCAAAGTTGTGTGAGGAAGAGAGGGAGGAGGTGTCCTTTTATAAGGGAGGAGAGGGGCACCTTTGGAATAACTAAAAATATTATTTTATTATAAAGTCAAGTTCGGTTTTAAATAGATCCAAATTGATTTATTTCGAGGCTAAGGTTGGTATGGGTCGAAATACTCTCATCCAATATAATTTAGACAAGTTTAGGTTCCTATTTTAACCTTATCATTTAGATTTAACATTAAGTTAAATAATTTTACTTTTACTGTGTCTTATTGTGTTCTTACACTATAAGGTTCATAAACTTACTATAAGAAGCCAAACGAACCCCAAATTGTTTATTATTAATATATATAACCTTATCTAAGTCATTTGACAGAGCCTTAGATTTTTAGGAATAAATTAACAATTAATAATATAATATTTGTTTTAAAAACTATTGTATGTCAATTTTGACACTATTTGGTAATTGATTTTTGTAAAAATTATAACAGAATGATAGGTTCGAAAAAAGTTAATTAAATCAACAATAACATGTAATATTAACCTAGAAAATTAGTGTATGTCATAAAAACTTTCAAATTATATTTATTTCGGTATTTATAACATCAATTATGTAAATATTTCATTAATAAGATAATTACTGCATCTTCGTTGTGTCATAAATAAATTAAATTATTTAATGTATACAATTACAAATAAAATACCATTATGTAGTAAATATTTTTATCTTTCTAATGAATATTTACAATAGAATTTATCTTACGTATAACCCTATATTAAAAATGTTTTAGTAAATAAACATTGATTTTAACTCTTTTAACTCTTCTTTGAATTAAATAATAATAAATGTCCTAATCTAATCCAAGTAGGCCTAAATGGTCATATTTTATTCCTAAGTTTGTTTTTGGTCCAATTACACTTGTCCATTAGAATTAGGGCATGTGTTAGGGTAATAATAATATCATTTCTACCCTTAAATACCCTATTTACTTTTAACCGTGGTAAATAAAAGTAAAAAGTTACTATTCACCAAAAAATATTTTCAACTCAGTGAACCACATTTTACTTACTCACATCAACCGTGTCTCTTAGATTTTTGAAATTCCACTCACAGAAGTGGTAAAATTATGTTTTATGAAAAATTCAGTTTTTTTTAACTACAACTTAGTGGTTTCACTATTCATCAAAAATTGAAAGTTTTTAGATAAATACCAAAAATTAGGCCTAAGCTATATTTGATATTATGAACTCAAAAATGATTTCTATTTTACCAAATTCAAAACATATCAGTTGCATTAATTAATTTAAAAATTAATTCCCGTCTTCAAAACAAATAGCTTGTTTTTAAGAGATAATAACTATCAAAAGATTGACACTTATTTATAACTGGTTTAAATGTGAAATTACATCCAATGACCAACATTTTATTAAATTGTAAAAATATATTCTAAATATACTTTAAAACAACTCAAATTAATAATTTATCACTATTAATTATTTCGATTGAAAAATTTGTTTTTAATTAAAATTTAGTAATTTTCACTATTCATCAAAATATGAAAGTTATCCGAAAATCACCAAAATTTCATCCTAAGATAATTCCGATATTCCAAATCCAAAAATGAAGTCCATTTTGAAAAATAGAAATTACAAAATTTCAAAAAGTGATTATTATTATTCATAATGTCTATTTTTAATAATATTTTAATAGCATATCGTTGTTTAGCGAAACTTGGTGTTGCGTACAACACACGCTATCGTGGAAGGTCGCGATAGCGTGTAATTCAAGCCAGGTCAGTGATGTGTGTTGTGAAAGCTCCTTTTGGTGTAGCGTATAACACAAGACATTAATGAAATTAAAAAGATCATTTTCCATAAAATCTCGGGGTGTTACATGATTATTCTATTGAATAATAGTTCTACTTGATCATTCATTTTTTGGATGTATTTTTTCTCTCACAAATATTTTTTTAGAATTATATTTTCTTAATGTATGATCCCACAAATGCATAAAATTTTTAAACTATTGATATTTGATCTAGATAAAATCCATTATTATGGACATATGAATTTTCTAGGATACTATTTTTTAAACAATATTTTGTTTCCTTCATAATTCCATAAGAATAGTATATATTAGTTAACCATTGGTTATGATATTTGGGATTTGTATTATTATAGAGAATATTCAATCATGTCATCCTTTTTTTGGAGATCACCACTTTTATTATAGATAACATTTTTCTATTCAATATTGTCTTCTTGTTTGAAAAATGTGATGGGTCTTTTTAAAGTGAATCTGAAACCTAGAAGAATCAAAAATATCGTGGGGAGACCACTAAAATTGATCTTGTGTTGTTGAGTAATTTTTTTATATATTATGTTTTTCAAGCCTAACTATTTCCTGATCACATTAGAGTTTTTTTTTAACATTTATTCCTCTAGTATCCATATTTTAACCTTTTATAATTCTCATTAATTATGGGGTTGGGAATTTGTAGCATGCCCATTTTTTTGTTTAATACTATAGTTAATTTTTTGGGCTCATTTCAGATATGAATTTTCCTTGTGGTATATTTAATGCTGATCTACATTTTGGATGATATATTTTCAGTTATTGGGGGATAAATGTTTCCATGGAAATTTAATCATATTTAGAATGTTTGAATATCCTCTTTCTCTTTTAATCACATGTCTGATTTTGATTATTTTTTCCCCAAAAGTATTTTCATAGGGAGACATTAAATAGAGTACCCCTTTTTATAAATTAATTAAGTATATAAATAGTTTTTATTTTCAATCATGATATTCATTTTCTGTAATTTTTTTTATGTTTAGAATATTAATTTATTCCATTTCACCTTTTTACTGAAAAGATAGTGTTAACTGTCAAACTACATTTTCTTTAGGGCATGCCAATTGAAAAGCTATTATGTATGGTCGGAAAATTGTTTTTATATTGAGGGAAAACAACACTATAAGGTTTTATTTCTTCTAGTACAAGGAACTTGGTTGGTGAATGGTTTTTATTGAACATTATTAAACCATGTATTTCCCTATGATTTTAAAAAATTAAAATTCTATAAAATACACCATATTGTTTTTGTCCCAAAAATAAACTCCATCCAAACCCCGTATACATGCAAAACTTAGTTAAGGGAACCCTCCTGAAAATAAACCATATGAAATTCTATGATATTTTCTCTCAACATCTTCTAATTTTAATTATATTAGTGATGGCAATGGATTTTTATTTTCTACTTCCTCAGCACCTTAGCTTCTCCTTATTTTCCTATTTTTACTCACTATAGTGAATTTTCATCTCCAAAATAGGTGGGATAATGTTATATATTAATATAGGTTTTTTTTATGGTGTAATATATGTTATGAGTCTCCTCCTACCATACAAAATTTTATAAGTATTATGCTTTGGTTTGATGTAGGTTTTCCTTTAAATTACTCTTTAAATTTTAGAATAATATATTTCATGAACATTGAACACATGTTTTTGGTTAAGATGATAATATTTTATGTGTTATGTGATTTTAAAGAGATAATATTTTGAAATTGACTCAATTTAATTATATTGGTTCGCCGCATTGATTCTCAGGGTTTGAATTTTCATTTCAACTTCCACTTACACCTAGTGTTTGTTAATTGCCTAATTTTCTTCTCAATGTGTTTTTGTCTTTGAGGCCAATTTAAAATATAATAATTTTATTTTTTTGTTTTTAGTATAAAAAGGTTATATTTAACACCCTTATATGTAATTATTATTTTATAATGGCATGTAATGGAAATTTAGACTAGTTTCCTACCGTCCAATTTTGATTCAATGACAATGAGGTCTAGTTTGAACCCTCATAGTAGGTTGTTTTATAATATTAAAATTACTGATACATATTATTTCTTTTTTCAAAATATTATATAATTTTAAATCTATTTAATGCATCAAGTTATATTTCAAGAATTTCATATATGGGTTTTATTGACAAATAAAGGGTTTTGCTTCTTCTGGGAGGAAAAACGTGTTTCAAAAATTTGAATAATTATTGTAGAAAAAGAATTAAATATTTAAATTATAATTTAAGGAACAAGGAAATACATTTGGGAATCATGTGTAAATAGGTTGATGATGAATATAAGTATTCTAGGAATTTTTTTCCTCATTATAATTTGGAATCAACTACAATAAAAACTAATCTTTACAATAACATAGAATTATTACTTTTGGAACACTGAAATTTTAATCCTTAATAACAAATGAATGGGAGTTGTTTTCTATCATTTGATAACTAAGTATTTTAGGATCCTCATATTGGGTTTAAATTGAGTTACATTAGGTTATTATAGTGTTCCTTTTAAATTTATATATAATTCCAATTTGAAATCAAGTAATGAAATTATTTAAATCCTTTATGGTGAAATGTTTCTTACAATAATATATATATATATATAATTTTTTTCTTGAAAATATTTTATTTATTTTATATTTTAGACAAATGGTTTTTGATGTTTTATTAAATGTATTATGACATGTGATTGGATTATAAATAAAAAATGAATTCTTAAATTTACAACTATTTTAGCATTTTGTTAGATGATTATTTAAATAAATATTATACACGAGGTTTGGATTCATGTAATACATTTTCATATTTTATCCAATCACATATATTATTATATATTCAATTATATGGTTTAGTTTATGATCTAAATTTGGTACATTTTTTTAATGAATATATGAATTCATTGAGTAAATTAGACGAAAATTGGTCATTTTAAATTTATTTCTCTTCCCATATTGAACCACCCTAATCAACCTTCCAAGTTTAATTTTAAATAAATCTGTAGTGCATTATATACATGGATTACTGGGGATAATTAAAATTTATCTTATATGATGAGAACAGTGGTATTTTATTTAGTGTTATAAATTTATAAATGAATTGTAGATACTATAATTATGCTTTTCACAATTACTCTACATTTCATAGGTATTTTTTCTTTACGTCAATTTTATTTTCATACTCCGTCGATATACACTACTCCCTAGTAAATATTAATTTTTTAATATTAATTTCAACAAAATAGTAATTATCATTCCTGTTAAATATATTTATATATTTATTCATCTTTTCAAAAAAAATTAGAGAATTAATTAATTTATTATATTGACTATTTATTTTCAAAACATTTCAAGAACAGTTTTCTATAATTTTTTCATATTATCTTTTTTCGTGTCTTCTATTTATATATAATCTATATTATAATATTATTCCATGTTTCATGATGTTATTATCATTAAAAAAAATATACAAATTCAGAATTATCTCACAAGGTAGACTAGTCACAATCCCCAAGACTCCATATACTTTTCCATTTTCTTCTTTGAACTATTTCCTTATTTTTTATCATTATTTTTTTATATCATATAAACCATTTTAGAGAACTTCTTAATCCTTCCCATATTCATATTCAACATGTTTCAACATATCTCAATTACAAAAAAGTTCATATCTTCACAAAACGTAAGTAATTTTAGTGGAGACATCTATTGTACTTACCCTTTTTGTTTTTCTATGTTTCTATTTTTGTTCAATATACTAATTTATTTTTTATACATTTATTCATCGTAACATGATTCTATGGAAGGAATAACTTACTCCTCCTTGATCATGATTATGTTCAGGGATTTTAACAAAATTTCCTACCGGTCTATCTATTAAAAATATATATTTTTCTCTCATTTCAAAATTGTGGTTTGTATTTTTCAACTCATTTTGTTAAAAGTATTCCTTATATTCTAATTATTATATATTTTGATCAAACCAATCATGATAATTTCAAATTAGTTTCAAGAAAAATATTGATCATCTAACTAATAAATTTACACCGGTGATGTAACATGTAATCACACTTTCTATACTAATGTACTCTTAAATTATCACGTTTTATTTCATTGTTATGTATTTAAAAATTTACCTCTATATTTACATTTTTAGTTTATTGACCATATGATTTTATTCATAATTATTATTAAGAATTTTCCCGAATTAATTAGTTATTTTGAGTCATATTTCTTTTTTTATTTTATTAGATAAGGAAAAATAATATAATTTCTTCAATATTTATATATCTCAACACTTATCTTGTTTTCATATGTCATGCATCTATCTATTAGAATTCATAAAATACTACAGTCACAAAATCACATATATCATGACTTTATGATTAAATACTAGAGATTATCCTATTATTATAACCATGCATGATATTACACTAATAATGAGAACAAACCCATTATTCTTACTAGTTAGATTATCCACAGTTAACCTTGATAAGAGATAGTTATCAAAGAAAACCTTGTCAGATATGATACAACATAATGAATTCCAGTCAATTTATATGTCACATGGGTGTGATGTGAATAAATGATTTAGGATTATATGATTTTTTTGAAATAAAATATTATAATTGTTTGAGGTAATAATCAACTCTTCAATTTCTTCCTCACCATTATATAACAAAAATGAAAAATTATAAATGAAATTCATGGATTTTTTATTGGTTCAACATTAATAAGTGAACCCACATGATTTCATTTTTCTATTTTTTATAAATACATAGATTATATCCCTATTTTAATTAATATTTATTTTCACTAATGAATAATCACACAAAATGGTTTTGTATAAATCCTCTATTTCATTGGGAAGGTATAATCAACTTCTCAAATGAGGTATGATGTTATTCATACTGTTACTACTAGTATCCAAGATTTTTTTCTAATATTATTATGAGTATTATATTATGTGTATTCTAGTATGTATCTAAATCTATGAATATAATATTAATTAAAAAATAGTACATTTACCACATGATATATATCTATAGTATTTAATTAATGATGTAATTCTTCAACAATGTTTTATAATGATTGATCATTTGATGAGTGTGTGAAAAAACACCTCGTTTCGTTTCAACCTCAACAATAATTGACATGATGATCAAAAAATACGAATGGGTTTCCTCAACACCAACAATCAATAATAAAAAAATAAATTTTCAATACACTATTCTATATTTTTTTTATATTCATAATACTATGTTTTCTTAGTATTAACATATATCATTTTTCATTCTTAATTATCTCAATTATACATATTTTACATTAAAATATTTTTGAATAATATTACCATTATTTTTTAATTAAAATTCAACATTTTATAATAGAAATAAAATAACCACCCCACAATAGGTTTTTAAAATATATTAATTATTGTCAAGATAATGAATTTTAAATACTTTAATTTAAAATTCCTTGTAATATTGTCCTCTGATCTTCTTTTTTTTTTCATCCAAAATTTAGGTATTAATTTACATATTTGACTAAAAAATATTTAAAATTTTCATATTTATAAAATATATAAGCATAATTATATTTATCTTTTAATATTTCTCAATATATGGGAATCATTTTTTAAAAATATAAACATTATGTCACATAATGTGTCATTTTCTTCATAGAAAAATTTTATCCATCAATTGATATTCTGATTCATAATGAAAGTCATATGAGATCTCTAAGGAAGTCTTAATATCTTTAAATAAAATTCTTACATGATCTCAAAAAATTTCCATATTGATCTCAATGTCTTACATGATCTCAGACAGTCATTTTTGATTCCCATTAAAATGTATTCTATTATATAAAACTCGTATGAAATCACAAAAAAATAATTACATGATTATCAATGTATTGTAAAATCATTAAAAATGTCATAAAAATGACAAAATAATTTAATAAAATCTCAACAATTCATTTAAAATTTAAAAATTAATACTAAATCTCAATAAATTATTAAAAAAACGAGGTCTTATAAAATAATCAATTTCCAACAAAAACTACAAAGAGTTTTCATTTTTTCACCTCTGAAAAATCCAGAAATCTTATTATAAGAATATAACTTCCTCTAAAAAGATTCATAGAATCTCAATAATTCTTAAAAAAAGATAAATAATTATCCTTTGATTATTATAAATAATTATTAATGAAATATTCAACCTTCTTAAATAATTTCATTCAGTTCTTATAAGTCATGTTATAAAAGTTTTTTTGTGTCATCCACCACCAATATAGTTGACTATATCCTATATAATTTTAATTTAATATCATTAAATATAAAAATCAATATTTATATTATTTAATTACAATGAGGGAAAATATCATCCATAACACTTGAGTGATTCATAAAATATATATAATGAAAAAATATCCTTATACTAAATCGTTAAATATTTTAAAAAAATGGTTATAAAAATAAATACATAGTCATTCCAAGGTCTCTAAGATCCAATAAATAATTAATAATAGTATTTCCATAATTTATAACATATGAAATTAGTTTAATCTATCTCATCCTTCCATAAATTATATATATATATATATTATTAAATATTTAGAAAAAATTTTGTAATCTTCATCTCTTAATATTTTATAATCAATTTGACACACTTTTTTTGACTCATAATATCTTTTTTATACATTGTATTGATTATGTGGATAAATATAAAAATTCATAATTTGAGACACTGATGAAAAGATGTCTTATCTTATGGGAGGTTTTAAGATTTTCAAATATTAAATGATGAAAAATTGATGCTCTATCTACATAAATGGAGTAAAAAAATAAATTTTTGAATATCCAATATCATATTACAATGGTCCCATTAAGTATTATTTTTATATATAAATTTAATTATACAAAAAACATAACATTAATCTTCCATAAATTCCATATCTTATTTTCAATTTTTGTGTGATCTTATAAAAAATAATTTATAATGAAAAGAGCATGCTCATAGTGAAATAGTATACATTAAATTATAGCACATAAAAATAAATATACATGACTTATCACATGGAATCCTGATATTTAGTATATAAAACACATAATTGAATAAATTTATTTATCATTTTTTAACTTATAAAAAGATATTTATATTTTATTTGACCTACAAAAAAACATGAATATCATTTGAAACAACAACTCTTTCTTATGTATCATATAAATTAATATTATGATGTATGAGATTGTTTTGTAATTTTTAATCACCAAATTACTATGATTTATTCTCATATTAACTCTTTTTTATAATTAAAGGTAATTTTTTTCATAGTGTAAAATTATAGTTAATATTATGTTTTACAATTCTTTAAAAAATTTATCTTTCATCATATATTGTGTATATATTAAAAAAATATAGTTACTCACACACATATAAACATAATTCAAATAAAAGAATTCCTCAACTACGAATTTTCACATAAATTAATTAAATTATTTATTTCTCCTAGTCAAAAATATTAAACACCATAATTTGAATAAAAACCATTCTAAAATATTGGTCTCATCAAATTGGGGTTTGAGGGAGATCAGTTCACATGGTGTAATAATAAGAGAGGTAGGAATCGATCCTGGTGACACCTTTTCGAAGCCTTTGAAATTTCCATGCTATTTACACATTCCTACATATCATGGTCATTTATTTCAGACACTGTCAGTCCGATAATTCCTCTCTCAGAATTGTTATACTATATAAGACTGATGGAATTGACTCCTTAATGTCCCCTCACTAGATTTCAAAGGATTCTGACTTCCAGAAAGTGGTCAAGGATTCATGGTGTAGATCTTGGTAGGATAGTTATTGGAAAATTCTTCATAAAAAAATATAACACATCATGGGAAATATACAGTGTTGGTCCAACACCAAATTGTAACACTCTTAGAATCTGAGGAGAATTAGAAAGGAGATTGGAAATCTGGAATCCTGCCTTCAAAATAAGTATAATTAAATCTAGTTTATGATCTTACCAAAAGAAAAAAAATAATATGCAGATTTTCTTCTTTAATGGTAGATGGTGGAACATAAACAATGAAGGGTTAAATCGTTTCATGAAGGGGACTTCAACATGAAATTCATCCATGTCTTCCTCAAAGTGAAGAAACATATCAAGATACCTAAAAACTATATGAAGGATTGATCGTTCTCTAATAATAGTAATGGGGCGGGGATGATGGAGAAAAAAATTTCAAGGAGGTTTTTTCAGGACCTAACTCTCTCATGTCAGAAGGTTACTCATGGGACATTGCAAACCTCATGGATACAATTCCAGGGTTTTCACAATAGTAATGAATGAGAATTTGGAGACCATCCCTTATGTTAGGGAGGTTCGAGATTTAGTTTGGTACCTTAAACTAGAAAATTCACCATCTCCCAATGACTTTAATAGATCTTTTTATAGTGGATTTTGGGATCTTATCAACAGATATAGTAGATGTGGTTCATGATATCTTTTGGGGATACATTCTTTCTCATGTGTCTCGGTCCATAAAGTTTATTCCAGCTCCAATAGTAAAGACATCCCCAATAAATCCATCAGTACAAGACCATTTTTATGTAAAACATTCCATACAAATTACAAGGCACCATTATCAATAAACAATTTACAATTTACATTCAAAGATGATCCTCAAAATGGAAACATGGATTTCTCAATAGAAGGTCAATTTAGGGGGTGATTGGGATGGCCAGAGAGATCATTGGTGATATTAATCATAGGGATTTTCTCCAATATTAAAATTAATCTTGAAATGATAAAAGAATACGATATGATAGAGTGGAATTACATTATTAATTTGAATTATTGCATGGTTTTCTCTCCATAGGTGGCTGATCTCCAATTATGATTCTCCATCTCCTCCTATATAGCTATGAATTTCATGGGGAATTAATATGGATTGTTCAAAAAATAACATGGTCTTAGGAAATGTGATCCCCATTACCCCACATTATTTATCCTTAGCCAAGACTCCCATAGATTAAAATCAATAAATTAATTAGTCTGGGTAGAATTTTCTCCTATTTTTTCAGATAGAATGTCCCTGGAATTTATCATCTTATGTTTCTAATGGCATTGTTATCATATTACATGGTAGTAATTGGTCTATCAAGGGGATCAATGTAGTCTTTAAAGACTAATGTAAAGGGTGTTGATGAGTGATTAATAGTGAGAAAAGAATCATTATTTATAACAAGTGATCTATTATAAGGGTTTATTCCATGAAATGAATATTAGGTATAAAAAGAAGAATTTTCCCAATCGGGTACCTGTATGTCTGGAACTCTCCTATGAAAATTTTCATCCACTATTATTGAATTTTGTTTTATAATATAACATGAAGAATCTTGAATTGGAATAATTTTTTGACGTGGAAGATGAATAACATTGTTAAACAATGTGCTATCCTCTTTCTACATGCACATCATCTCCTCTATAAATGTTCTAAAAGGGGATATGTCTACATTGTACAATATGATGGAATCTATATTAAGGGATGAACAATCTAAATGGAATCTCCATTGAGATGTGTTTAGTATGATTGTTAGGCCTCTGTCTAAAGAGGTGGTCAATGTTAGGAGTGCGTCTACCTTAATGCAGGGCCTTCAGGCCGAGCTCACAAGAGATGTCCTCAAAAGGATAATTTTTTGTGGAATGATTATGCAAGATATGCATGATAGATGCATTGACATTAAGTGATGTAGAATTTATTCTCTTTGGTGTATCATTCTACCATATATTTTATCTCTATAATAACATACATGATGGATTTTTTTGAAAAGGTTATATTATCCATTGGAACAATAATTAAGAAGTAGCGAGTCTTGACATCCGATGTTTCCCAGTCTCTAACATTATGATTCAACAATCAAATGTTTTTGTGAGATTTATCTATTATATCTTGCATTAGGAACAATGAATTACAAATGATAAAATTGTAATTAATTAATAACTGAACATTTATGTATTTACGAGATTCTCATCTAGTGTCTTATCATTTAAAGACAACCTTAGAGTACTCTTATCAAATCAAGACAATGATGTATGAGGAGAAGTTATTTGGTGAAGACAGATTAAAAAGAAGTTAAATTTATTTATTTTGAAAATCTGTAACAAGGTACTTCTAACAGAAGATAACATTCAATGGTTGTGAGTGATTATAGACTCAAAATTCATCTATTTTAGGGTGCCATAGACTTAATGTATTGACTACATTTTCTTCAGAAGTTTGTGGGAATACATGGAATGGAATGAGTTTGAATGTTTCATGTCCAAGGGCTCCTATGTGAAATCATAAACCACCTTTCTTGAATAGTGGTTCTAAGGGATGAGTAACTGCGGATAGGGAAGTGATATGAGAAATATCCTCCGGGTGTCTAGTAGTTGGGGGATTCAGAAGCAACCAAAGAAAGCCCTCTATAATTGTGTCTCAGGCTGCTGATCAAGACTCATATTTAAAACCAGGTATATGATTTTATATTTGATTATATATTGATTGTTGTGGCATGAAGACCCTCCATCAGGACTCTACTTGTGGGAACCTCAATATCCAGCGATGTCAATAGTTAAAGGTAGGGAAGATGGGTATGTTAGATTCTGTATCCTAGGAGTCTCAAAATAAATATGGACTACTCAAACAACATGAGTATGATGCGATGAGGTGAGGTGATTCGGGACTCAATGTGATTGGTATTCCTTACTTCATGTGCTACATTTGGTAGAGGTAATTCTTTATAATGGAAGGCTCCTACTATATCCTCTGGTTTGTTATTATCAACTCAAAATAATGTTCACCTGGTGGAAAATGAAACTCATTCTATTATATTGTATGATTTAAGGTGTGATATTAGATATATCCCATGGATTATTGTTTACATCATTCAGAGGAGAAAGGGGATATTGAGTGACAACAAGGATTGTTTTCATACATGGCGTGAAGGGAAAATAGTGGAACAATATATGCCTTCCAAGGTCTCACATGGAGTACACATTTTCTGTTTTTATGGTCTTTAGTCCTTTACCCCAGAGAGTTTCAACCATGTTTGTGTAGATCCCTTCGATCATAAAAACTTCAGACCACCATGACACCTTATATTTTAATATTTTCATATGGATCTGCATTATTTTGTTGTTTTCAATTTAATTAAATTAAAGAGAAATTGGTTGGCCATTGAACCATTCATTCTGATTTGAATGAAGCATGATTAATTTTTCTAAATATACACTACCATACATATAAAATGATAACATCAGTTATCATGAGGTAAAATTATTGTTATTTCAATTGATATATCGTTAAAAGTTTACTTTTTCACAATCAGCAATTTTAAAATCCCTGCCAGAACTAATTCATTAACTTCATTATTTTTTTATGTAAGGAATATTCAAATGAACTATACTATAAAATTATTCAGTTATGGAAACCGAAATATCTACATCAATTCATAAAATTTATTTGATAATATGTTATTCCTAATAATGGGTATACATTGAAGTGGACATAAAATTTCACCATATACATAATTCTGAATAAAAAAATTTAAAAATTATATGATGATCCCTATCATTAGACTAACCCATAATAGAATCACTATACATAAAACAATCAATATATACTTCTATTTTTGAATCATATAATTAATAGTCAATTTATAACTCTATCAGGATGAATATATTGATACATGATATAAGAAATTCAAAAATAAATCATTTTATATTTGTCTATATATAATATGATTGGTCAAATAACACCTTATACACACAATATTCATTTATCAACTAAGGGTATGAAGTCAATATAGTCTAGGATGGGTGAAGAAAAATTATGAAATTTAAAAATATTATTAAAACATTATTCAATATGATATATTGACGATATATGTAGATTGAATGTGATAATTAAAAAACATATAAAAGAAATCATATAGATATGAAATATAGTATATTGATCTTGTAGTATTTGATAGATGATTTTAGAGAGAAACATATAAACTAATTAGTATTGTCATTATGGAATGTTCATCCCCACTTAATGGAAAAATGAACCTATTCCTATGTGGTGATGAGATTTCTAGTTTTCTATATGATATGGGTTAAAATTGAACACATTTTGATATAATAATAATAATAATGGTTTTAAGTGAATAGTAATATGTGGGAAACAATTATTAGTGGTCATAAGTTTTTTAAATAACATTATAACTGGTTTTTACATTTGTAAGGAGTTTAATGATCATTTTCTAAATGTAAAATTATGTTATTAGATAAGTACTCAGGTTGCCTCAATTATAAAATGCATCCATTTTTTAAAAAAAAATTATGAATAGAAAATATACCCACTATTTTATTTTGTATATAATATTGGCTGATACATTAATGGTGGAAGTGGGAAATATCCTACTTCACAGATAGAGAAATGGAAAAATGTTATATGATTCTATTTATATATGTCTGTGATGGATCAATGATGTGAGATATATTATCTCCTAAATTACTCCCATTTACATGCATGTGGTTTGTCATTTCTTTTTGGGCACAATGTTTAAATTTTTGTTAATGATATATCAATATGTTCTTAATAGGATTATGATGAGAGGGGTTTATTTCTGGGGAATATTTACGGTTCATCTAAATGCATTGGATATCAAACATGCAAAATTATCCTGGTAAATTAGATGATTTTTTAAATTATCTAATATAATTAAAATCATGTGATATGAAGTTTTCACATTGGTTTTATCAATTGAAATTATGGAAATAATTATATACATAAAGAAGAAATAATAGTTTCCCTTAAAAAATATAAATTCATATTTATGTTTCATGAAGAATAAACGAGGTAGAAGAAGAGAATAACAAAAAGAGAAGAGGATAAGTTGAGAAGGATTCATTTTGTATGGATTTAATTTAATATACTTTATATTTTGCTAAGTTTTTATTGGGAATTATATAAAAAAATTTCCATCATAAAGAAAATCCCATGTCAGGATCAAGAAACTATCCTATGGTACCCGGAGGGGTCCTCATTCCAATGGATGATTTTCTAGAGCCATAATTAAGGTGGATGAGAAGTTGGGCCTTGTATAAGCCCAACAACACCCATGTTAAAAAAAAGAGTGACATTACCACAATATGGGGAAGGAAAAATTTTCAGAGAATTCTTTATGGTTGGTACCAAGAGGTAAATGAGAATTTTGGTTACAAAGAAGTGACACCTGATTTGTTATCCATGAACTCACTCCATGTTAGTTTAGATGTTGGATAAAATATATGTGGGTTACTCTTATCATGTCTTATAAATATGGACATATGTGCAGCCACACCTGGAGGATCATTGGACCTATTTAATCACTCAAGGATATCAACCCCTACCTCCAACCATCCAATGAACTATAGTAAAGTATATTTTATGCTGAACATTCCTGTCATCAAACCATGATCTCTTGGATCTACTTATTATCGAGTTGATGAGTGGAAAAGGCCTCAAATCATTATGTCCCCATGATATGGTTTAACTGAATATAGATAAATTGGTAAAAAACCGCATAAAAAATCGAAAAGATGGTTGTAATGTAAATTCTATTATGTGTGATGGAGTATGATTGTAATAGGTGAAAAACATGTTATCCTAATCACATGCATGGGAGGTTCCCACCAAAAAGGGTCATCACAATCTCATGATGGAAACATGTCGTGGTTTTTATCATACATGTGTGACTAAACCAGAACGATTAGTGTATTTCATGAAGTTGTATATATAGAATAGATCTAGGAGAATCTTTGGAGTCAATTATGTGGAATATGTTGTGGGTATTAGGTGTAACACCCAATTATTTCATAGTATGTTATCTCTTAAAGTATTTCAATAACTTGCGCTATACGCAAGACTGTGTTCGAACGCACCACGACCTGATAAACTGGCCATTCAAAAAAGAGGATATGAATATTATTAACAAAATTTTAAATTATTTATATCCTATATAATTTTAACCTTCATCTTTTATGTTTCATATAAATAATATAAGAAAATTTCAATTTTTAAGAAAAAAGATGTTTTTTTTCAATAAAGTTGTTTTTAGGAATTTTAATGGAGAAACCTTTTTTAATCTAATATTTGACACATTATCATGTTGTATTTAGATAAATTAAATTCAAATTTAGAACAGGGACATAATAAAAGTTGGATAAATTTTCGGTACTTTTTTGATAACTTTCATATTCTGATTAATAGTGAAACAAATAATAAATATTAATTAAAAAAATATTTTAATTTAAATAATTTATACTATTAAATTATAAATTGTTCTGTTTTTATGTATAATTAGATTATATTTTTATCAAAAAATAAAATTTATGTCATTGGATTTAATTTCACAATTAAATTGGATATAAACAAGTGTCAAAATTTTGATAGTTATTTTTTCATAAAACACGCATTTTGTTTTGACAATGGGAAATAATTTAAATTAATTTCATCCTCAACTATTTTTTGAATTTTGAAAAATGGATACCATATTTGGAATCTGGATGTCCAAAATGTGTAAATGGGTAGATTTTATATTTTGACATTAGGAATATTTACTTGATTAAATATTTTATTTACCGTGGTTAAAGGGGAATATCTAGTAAATAAGGTTAAAAATAATATTATAATATTATTAAATTACTCTTTCTCATGTCCTAAACCTATTAGCTGATACATGTCTGGCCATGGGAATACATGGATCTTTTTTGGACACCATGTAACCACTTGGGAGTGATAATGACATTTTATATTAAATAATCTAAAGTAAAGATAAAAATAACAAAAGAAAATATCTTTTTGTAAAACAATTTTTATATGAGGTTATATAATTGATCTAATCGATTATAAAAAGTAATTAGAAAGAAAAAGAGGTTTTATACATCATTATATTTTATTTATGATTTTTATACATAAAATAAATATATTTATATAGGAAACAATAATGATATAGTTTTTTCTTGATTATTTAAACAATCAAATAAATGATATTATAAATATTAAAATTAATATAATTTGAAAGTTTTTATGCCATAAACAAATTTTATAGGTTAATATTACATGTTATAGTTTATTAAATTTATTTATTTCTATGAAAATAAGTTTTTAGGACTATAACAAAAATAAATTTTTCAATAATGAAAAATTGACATAAATGTGTTATTAAAACAAATACAATATTATTGGTTGACATAATAATAATAATATAAGGATCAGACAAAAGACTTATATAATTATAGGTGAATAATTAATAAACTACATTGGGTTCAATTTAAATTTTATACTATGTTTATTAACCAAATAATATAAAAATACAAAGAGGCATTGTAAATGTTAAACTATTTTACTAAGATTTAAATCTAAAAGATGAGGTTAATATAGTGACCCAATCCTTTATAAAACATCGTTTCTGAGTTGCTTTCAACCCATTCCAACCTTATCCATTAAATAATTCATTTTTTATCCATTACAAATGGGAAATTATTTTATTATAAAATAATATTTCAATCTTTTCCTATGGTGCCCCTCACCCCTCTAATAAAGTGCACATCCCCTTATCTCAAATTCACACATTAAAATCCATTCGGCTAGGACAAAACCTACCTAGATATCCTCTCCACTATCCTACATTAATCTTTGAGGACTTACTTTAGTCATAAATCCAACCTATGAAGTCCTTTTGATTAAATCAAAACTAAGAACCCAAAAAAATGTAAATATTTCATCACCTATTTCAAGATTATTCATATTCCACATGTTATTTCCTTGTTGTTTCCATTATAAGTTGATAAATATATTCTATTATATATATTTTGATTCTATTATTATTATGTTAATACAATATTCATTATTCTCTTCATCCTTTGAATGACATGTCACCATATGTGCGTACGCACGACTTACCGTCTCAACGTCGTGGTGTCGTTGTTGTTCAAAAAGTATTATTTGGATGGGTAAAATAATGATGTATAATTGATGTCAATAATAAATATAACATGATAATTATTCTGTATATATGATATAAAATCCAATTATATAAAATTTCAATATAAAAACAATGATATTTTCACTCATGTGCTCGTACAGATTACCATCCCCACAAACACGATGATATTCATTCCCCATCATATTCATTAAAGAAAAATTTCTATTTGATGATTAGAAATAATATTTCAAGACTAAATATTATTATGAATTTGAATAAGATATATAATATCCAAAATAAACACAAATTATATAACAATTCATTTAATGGAAAACGAATTTGTTAACACCCGAAACGACGATAATAATAAAATATTATTAACATGGTTATATTAAAAGATCACATATGATATAATATTAATGTATATGGTTCTTTTATTATTTAATAACAAATATTTAACCATTATACAAGAGTTAAACCTACCTTAGACCAATGAAAAGTACAAGTTAAGGGTTAATTTTAGAATCTCTTTATTATCAGAGGTAGTTTTTATATAAGTATCTATTGGGACCTCATTATCATCCACATCCATGTTTCATAAAAAATGTATTTCAAATAATTTTTACTAGTTACTATACAATGGGTTAAATTCATTTATACCCTTATTTTAACTTATATGTTTTTAATGGAATCTTCCAATAATTTTCCAAACAAGGTACATTACGACATTTTCGAAAAAATTAAGGTAAGAACGTTTTTTAACTTATATGGTGGGAGTAGTTATAATCTGTTTTTATAACATCATCAAAGATTCTATTACAAAACATATAATAATATTTCCAATATAAATGTTTTCATTTATAATTATGTAACGTTAAACGATTTCAAAAAAACAATGTGACATTTCAATCAAATAGTTTTCATTTCATCTATGTCTACATCCTTTGATGGATTTTATACTTTTTTGAGGTCGATTAATTATGATAAGAAACTTCCATATTATATATAAGTATTTGCGATATGATTGACTATGGAAATGTTATTTTTATACAATTAATGGTTTATGGTTAAAGTATTGACATTTTGTATGCCAGTTTTAATACAAATGATTATGTTATATTTCATCCTTTTCATATGATGAATGTATTGGACTTAGTATGTGACCAGTGGAGCTTGTTATAGATCCTCAATGCATTGGTAGGTCCAATGAGACAACTAGAAATATAATTGGTCGAGGCCTTTCCCAATTTGATATATTTTTTTGGCTGAGGCCTCAATCATTTTTAGACACCTTGGCCGATGCCTTGAAAAAATGTTTCAGAATGTCAGACATTACACATTACCTCATTATGAAGATAATATTGATGGTTCATGTGGTCATTCGACTAGTATAATACCAATTATTATGTTTTATTATGGTATTATTTACTCATCTCATATTCCAGCCATAAATGTGTTCATATTTATTATTAGTAAATGCATTTGTTTTCAATTAGTCACAATACTTAATATTTATGTAATCTTCTAAGGAATTGCTTACCCATACTAAGCATTTAAGATCACCCCTTTCTTATTTATAATTTTTCCAAGGTATAATTATGTTATATTAGATTTACTTGCAGGAATAATCTTGCAGCTTTGATGTTTCTAATGGAATAAATTAACATTGTATTTATTTTCAAGTTGTATTAATGAACTTATGTATGAATCATGATTCGAAAAATACTAAACTAATCGGTCTTTTGGGACATTATTTCCTTATGATAATTCCAATGTTATGTAATAATTCACTGACTCTGGGTAAATAGGGCTGGGGCATTACATTTGGTGCTAGTACTCACCTATAAATTTTGGATCACTCGACCAAGGGTGATTTGGTGATATATCAATGTTGGATATCATTTTTATAGAAAACATAACTTCTCTGAAGAATGTAATTTCACTATGGGAAGACATCCTCATGACAATATTTCATAAAGGGGAATTAAGAAGGTCATGAGTGTTCAAATATTTCACAACTCTTTTGACACAATTCATAAAGCAACAAGGTTTTGTGAAGAAATCATGGGATATTATGTTACACATCAACTAGAATTTTTTAAATATATGAGATTAATTAAACCTCTTAGTTAGCATGGTTTTATTTCTAAATCTTTAGGGTAGTGTCTCGTACATCGTGCTTTCCGAACAAGAAGATAACACATGTTTTCCTTGTGTAATAGGGCATAAAAATAATAGTGTTCTTGAAAGAATTACACATAGACAGTGTGTTCTTGGAATAAGGATTGGTGTCCACACCAATCCTTTTACTAACGACATACATGAACACATTATCCAGACAAATGAATTGATCAAAATATATAGAATCAGTGGACGGTGTGTTCTTTAATATCATGAGAAAAATATGACCATGATTTCAATTGAATGATCATTAAAAGATTAATTTTTTGTAATCAGAAATTTTATAATCACTACTATAACCAATTCAGTAATATCATTGGGTTACAAGTAAAAAATATTCAAAAAAATCTATTATTCACTTATTCAATCATGGAGACAAAAACATCTACAACAATTCATTTAATTTATTTGATAATATATGATTCACAAAAAATGGTAAAAAATTAAGCAGACATAATATTTCATCATATACATAATTATAAAACTAAATAAACCATTTAAACATGATATGATAATCTCTATATTTAGTCCAAACCTTTATAAAACCTCCATGGATAAGACAATATATATATGTTTCTATTTTGTAATCTTATAATTAAGAGTCAATTTATAACTCTATCGTGATGAATATATTGATACGTGATAAAATAAATTGAAAAAATTCAGTTTATAGATTTCAATATATAATTTTTTTACTTAAATAACTCATTATAAACACAACACATACATATCCACCAAGTGTATGATGTCAATATATTTTAGTGGGGGTGAATATAAATTATAATATTAAAAAATATATTATTAAAAAAAATTCAATATAACATATTGACAATACATGTATATTGAAAGTGATAATTCTAAAACATATAAAAGAAATAATTATGATATTATTTAGTGAATATTGATCTAATAGTATTTGGTAGCAAACTTTAGAGAGGATCTTATAAACTCTTTAGTATAGTCATTTTGGAATGTTCATCCCTAATTAAGGCAATATATGAACCAACATCTAAGTGATGATGGATTATCTAGTGACCACAATGATGTGTGATAAAATTGAACACATTTTGAAATCATTACACTAATAATGGTTCCGGATGTGTGGTAATATGTGGGAAACATGTATTAATGATCATAGGGTTTGTTACTACCATTTCAAATGGTTTTTCTTTTTTCTATAGAGGTGAATGATATTTTAATTGATTTAAAATTATGTTAATCAATATGTACACATCTTTTTCAATGTATAAAATACTTCAATTTTTTAAAAATATTGGGGCCGAATCCTCATTTTTATTAATAAAGAAAAGCAAAGACCTCTTTTAACTGGGTAGAGGGAGACCCAGATGCTACAGTACCCGCACAGTACCGTCGCCGCTACAGGGTCATGCAGCCGCTACAGTACCCGCCGATCAACACTACCGCCGCTGCAACAGTACCCGCTACAGTACAACTACAGTACTACTACAGTACCCAGTTCCCAATGGGTTTTGAACCCCCATTTTTCATGTAGTATTAAGGGATGCTTACCACTAAGACAAACCCTAACTATATAAAATAATTCCAATTTTG
Organism: Viscum album; assembly: GCA_963277665.1. Lineage (NCBI taxonomy): Eukaryota > Viridiplantae > Streptophyta > Magnoliopsida > Santalales > Viscaceae > Viscum > Viscum album. The sequence goes on along the minus strand of OY728119.1, from coordinate 1,019,936,419 downwards.
TAATGTATTTTAATGAATATATAATAAACCAACTATTTAATTTTTTATATTATATTGGTCTATACATTAATAGTGGAAGTGGTAAATAACTTACTTCACAGAAGGGGAAAATGGAAAAAATGTTTTCTAATTCCAATGATATATATATGTGATTGATCAATTATGTTATATCTATCATCTCTGAAAATATTCCCGTTTACAAGAATGATTTTTATCACTAAATTTTGGGAGAAAATGTTAAGTTACTTTCAATGATGTGGTTATATGTACTTAGTAAGCAGATGGCAAGAGGGGTTATTTGTACAGACCCATCCCACGAGGCCCATGTGGTTACTACCCCAAGCCTGCCTTCCATAGGCCAGGGGTTGGAGACTAACACCGAAAAATAATTTCCCTAAAATGGGAAGGAATTGCCTAAATATTTGTATACTCACTGACATTGGACATTGTCCATAAGTAAAACAAAATAGAAGAAGATTTGTACAACCAGAAATAAAAACCACCACTGAGTGTAAATGTATATACTAATTATAAATGGGCCAATATACATGCCCAACCAGAAATCAGGTATAACAAAATTGAAAAATAGCTCCTGATATTTTTTCCAAGGATCCTACCTAAAGGGTAGGTACAACTTGTCTCTACAGATCCCCATTCCTAATTTTCACCTCCACAAACCGTATAGTCCTATCTCCCAAGACTCGGTCAAAACTAACCGTCTTATGCACCAGACAGATCAAAGTGTGTTTAAGTCCATATCGGGGTGAGTATAATAATACCTAATAGGGACCTCAGGACCCCAAAGGTCTCCCAGAATTCCACAAATGAAAAACCACAAAGCATGATCTCTATCACAAAGCACAATTAAGGACTCATATCAAACTAGTTATTCATCATAAAGAATATGAATAAATATTATTAGTGTTAATGGTATGAAATATTATTCTATTGACAGGCTTTTTCTTCTTGTCCACAAAAGGACGTTTGGTGGTGACCCAGAGAGGATCTCTAGGTGGTGACCCATAGAGGATCATTAGGTGCTGGCCAACAGAGGATCGCTAGGTGCTGACCCAAAATTGATCATTAGGTGCTTACACACAGAGGATCACTTGGTTCCAACCCACATATGATCTTTATGTGCTAACCCAGGGATGATCACTAGGTGCTGACACATTGATGATTGCTAAGTGCAGACCCATAGTGGATTGTTAGGTGATGACCTATAGAGAGAATCGTTTGGTGCAGACCCACAAAGGATCACTACGTGTTAACCCACAAAAGATCGCTAACTGTTGACCCATGATGGAATTCAAGGTGATGACCCATAGAGGATATATCGGTGCTGACTAAACTGGATCGTCATTCCTTGAACAGGTCATAACCAGCCACTAGAATCCCACACAAATCTGGGTTGATTTAACGAGTAAATTCTCCTCAATTCATTGGTTCTACCAAATTTTCCATGAAGTCGCACAATGAAATAATATGATAAACCAAGATGAAATAAGGGTTTTAATTCATGGTATGACCAGTAAATCAGATGTCTAGTTTGTATGTTATAGGAATTTTAATGTCGGGGGCCTGGTTGGATTCAATTCTGATCCAACCCGATCGTACTCCAAATTTTTCCAAAACCCACGTGGGGTATCTCAAATGAACCGCCTCATCATAAGGTTCTGGCATCGTAGATGGTTTTTCAAACACACGTTTGGTTTAAGAGATATAGCCATTTATTCAAAACTAGGTTGTTAGTGGGTCTGGGTTAGGTATGAAACTATCAGACCGACCCAATCCCCGCCCAGTACAGCTCAGCCCGACCTGAACGAGATTCACTATTGGCTCTGTAACAAACCGCACTTATTTCATACATAATCTTGAATTTATTAAAGAAAAAACATCCTTTTACATTGAGGATCTTTTCATGTTTAGATATTTAGAGAATTCAGACAAAACATTCATAACATTACACATTGTACATAGTGGATACCATAAAATCAGTTTCCATTTTCCTCAGAATATAAAACATTAAAACATAAAACAACACTCCTTGAAAATTCTTCAACATTTAACATGTCTTCCTTCCTTGTATTAATCATCCAATAACCTGTGAAAAATCATTTAAAAACTTGGGATGAGCACAAAAGCTCAGTAAGGTATGAAAAAGAAGGAAAAATCACATTATTCCATGAATACTCATGACGTATGAAAACATTTTCAAAAGACATGATTTCCACCCATAAATAATTACTTTGTGTAACATGTGATTTAAACAAGATCCACACAAACATAAATATAATCATAGAGGTATATTGGGGTATTACTTACATAATCTTGTAACCATCTTGGCCACCTTAAAAAATTTGTAACCCTCACGACTACCATACTTTGTGTAACCATCGCAGTTACACGTGGAGTAACCATACGGCCGACCTCCAAATTACTCATACCCAATGCATTGGAGGGAAATATAGGTCCCACCCTTTTTCATAAACAATTCCCAATAACCAAAACATTATCATACAACATAAATAATAGAATAAAAACATTTCTTTTGAATCTTGTAATAACTGAATTTTAAAAAGGGGATTTTAGAAAAAAAGTCCATTATAAACATCATATACATGAAGTGAGACTTAATAGAGTGGTTGGAATATGTATATACCCTATAAAAACACATAATGAAAAATAATATAGACATAAAACATCACACAAACAATTTAAGTAGCACATAAATAATAAATTAGACGGTTAACCAAAATAATGGAAATTAGGTAAAGAATTCCCTTACCTTGGGTTTGTCTTACTTCAAAATTGTTTAAACCTCCTGTATAATGGTTAAAAGAGTGTTATTAGTATTTTAATGAATCATTTACATGTTTATAACATCTTATATGGTCATTTCATGACCTCATTTCACCCCTTAATTGTTAGTATTTTATTCCTTGCATTATTTTGGCTGAGTTCTTTTGTGATTTTCACAATCGGTTCATGATGAATCGTTCTTGTTGATTGGAAGTGAAAATACAGAATTGGAATGGATTGGTTTTTAAATATTTCCAGTACCATAAATTATACCATTTATCACTTTTATGATTTATATGATGATGATTCATAAGTTAAAACATTAATTATGTTCGTTTAGATCATTTAAGTGGTTCTTTGATAATTACAACCTCATTTAGTCTTATAAATTTGAATCACGAGTAAAAAAGAATTCCAGAACCTTATGTGAGTCATATAACATATATTATAACCTGTTTCAACCATATAAATGGTTTCATGACCAGATTGAAGGAAAAAATGGAAGAAGATAACATGTCGTTTTTTGAAGGTGATAAATTTAACACCTCATGAACAACATTCTCTTTAATAAAATAAATGGAAGAGGGAAAGGGTTTGGGGTCATATAATATAACATTAGAATCATAATATTACAGTATATATATAATAATGGATTTAAAAAAGTATTTGGATGAATATAGGTAGGGAGAGATCAAGAAAGGAACATGAACTTGAAAGGAAATTTAAGGAGAAGAGAGAGAAAAATTACCTTTAGATTCCTCCTCTTGAGATCATTTTTAAGGAAGCTAGGATTGGTCTGTTGATGAGACCAGCAGCTTTTGGAAGTGGGGGATGAGCTAGAGAAGGTTTTTGGGAAGAGTTTAGAGAAGTATTGGAGCTTGAGAGGTGTGAGGAAAAGAGGGAGTGAAGGGTGGCTTTTATAGTGGAGGGGAGAGGGGTTTCCGTAATATAAAATTGATTAGTTTAATAATATCACCTAAGACAAGGAATAGTGAGTCATGGATGACCAATAATAGTAAATAAGCCATGTGAGTTCGGGATTTGGGTGCTTACATCACTTGTGATGTCAATAATAGTGGGTTTTAATTAAAATGTATTTATATGGTAAATTAATGTATTCTACTATTCATCAAAAATTCAAGTTTCTCAGAAAAATCCCAAAAATTTACACCAACCATTTTTTGATGTGTTGAATCCAAAAATGAAGTCCATTTTTCAAAAATAATTTTCTAAATATTACTAATATAATATTTAAATAAAATCATAATTCACTTAAATAAATAATTTTTAAGATTAAAACTGATTTTATAGTTCTTTCAAAAATTACGTAGGGTCTTATAAAACTATCTAAACCTATTATACATTGATTCAATAATTTATGAATACATTACAGGAAAATAAATATTCTTTTAAAGTAATTAATTAATTATAATTAATTATTTATGACTTATAAAATACCAAAAATGTTTACTAAGGTCAAATTGTCAATTTCTAAGATGTCTAAATTTTATTTTATTATTCATAGGTAATGTTCCTCTTATTTACTATTCATAAGGGTCATATTACTATTCATAAGGGTAGGTTACTATTTACAAAAAAACAACTCTATTTCATCAGACTCTAAATAACATACTAAACACAATTGTAGATGACAGTTTCTTGAAATTCAAAACATAGAAGAAATAAAATAATGTTTAAAGGATACTTATAAATATATAAATTAAACAAATTTTCAAGAATTTTCAATTTATTTTTAGAAAACCTTAGGATGTTACATTATCCCCATCTTCATAAAATTGCGTCCTCGCAATTTTATTTACTTATTAAACAATTGAGGGTATTTTTCCCTCATAGAATTTTTAGACTCCCATGTTTCTTCTTAAACCATGTGGTTTCTCCACAAAACCTTTACCTAGTGGATTACCTTATTCCACTATACCTGTCCTCTTCGATCAAGAATCTGAACTGGTTTTTCTTCATAAGAAAGGTTCTATGCCAGCTGAACTGCTTCTGTTCTTAAGACATGTGATGAATCTGGAACATACTTTCTCAACATCGAAACATGAAAAACATTGTGTACCTTAAATAAGCTCGGAGGTAATGCTACGCGGTATGCAACTGTTCCAAATTAATCCAGGATTTAAAAGGGACCGATAAACCGTGGACTTAGTTAACCTTTCTTACCGAAACGCATCACACTTTTCCAAGGAGGGATTTTAAGGAAAACATGGTCACCTACCTCGAAAGAGTAGTCTTTCCTTCATTTATCTGCATAACTTTTCTGCATGCTCTGAGTTGTCCTCATGTGTTGCTGGATCATCCTCACTTTCTCAGCCACTTCTTCTACTAATTCTAGCCCCATCAACATTCTTTTACCGACTTCATCCCAAAACGCTGGAGTCCAACACCGCTTTCCATACAAGGCCTCAAAAGGTGCCATCTGAATAATGAAATGAAAACTGTTATTATAAGAAAACTCAACTACGGAAAGATGATGATCCCAACTTCCCTGATAGTCCATTGAACAAGCTCACAGCATATCCTCCAAAGTTTGAATCGTTTTTTCTGACTTCCCATCTGACTGAGGATGAAAAGCTGTACTGAAATTCAACTCTGTGCCCAAAGAATTCTGAAGTCCCTTACAAAATTTAGAAGTGAACCTGGGATCTCGGTCAGACACAATGGAAAGAGGAAGTCCATGTAACCTGACAATCTCCTTGAGGTACAATCGAGGAAACTGATCTAATGTCATTGTATCTCGAATAGAATGAAAATGAGCAGACTTTGTTAGCCGATCAACAATAACCCATATCGCATTGTTTCCTCGAGAATTTTTTGGTAGTCCCACCACAAAATCCATTGATATATTCTCCCATTTCTATTCTGGCACTGGAAAAGGCTGATGCATCCCCTTCGGTAATGGCAGCTCTGCTTTAACCTACTGACATGTTAAACATTTCATTGTAAAATCAGCAATATCTCTTTTCATCCCATTCCACCAGTAATACTCTCGATGGTCTCTGTACGTCTTAGTACTTCCAGGATGAATAGAAAATGGAGAACTATGAGCTCCACACAACAATTCTTTCTTCAGCTGGGAATCACAAGGCACACACAACATTTTTCCAAATCTTAAAACACAATCTTTATCAAGATTAAATTATGGAAACTTACCCATTTTAACCAATTCTACTTTTTTCTGTAGCTCACGGTCTTCCCTCTGTGCTTTCATAATTCTGTCTGACAATGAAGACTTCACTGAAACCTGAAACAAAACAGATATATTCCCTTCAGCAACAACTTCTACGCCAAAATTCATCAAATCATTAATCAAGGGATCATGTTACAATCGTAGCATGGTTAATGATGCATGATTTTTCCGACTTAAGGCATCTTCTACTTTGTTTTCTTTTCAAGGATGGTAATTGATCGTGAATTCATAATCATATATCAGTTCTAGCCATCTTCTCTGCCTCATGTTTAATTCCTTCTGAGTGAATATATACTTAAGACTTTTATGGTCAGTATAAATTTGGAATTTGGTTCCGTATAGATGATGCCTCAATATTTTCAAAGCAAAAACCACAACTACCAATTAAAAATCATGTGTGGGATAATTTATCTCATGAGGATTAAGTTGTCTCGAAGCATAGGAAATTACCTGATCATTTTTCATCAAAACACAACCAAGTCCCTTCAAAGAAGCATCACTGAAGATGAAAAACTCACCATTCCGAGAAGGTAAGGCCAAAACCGGAGCATTCACCAATATCTTCTTTAGTTCCTGATACAACTTCATTGGATGGCCCAACACCTACTGTCGTAGTCACAAAGGATCTCACTACACCTTTCTGCTTGTAGTCTGGCTTCTTTTCATCATTTGGATCCCTCTTTGGAAAGGAATTTGTATAGTGACCAATCTCACCACATTTAAAACACTTTACAGTTTTCTTATCAGGATTAGTCTTTGGATCATTTTCATTGTAATCTCGGGCCATATATCCAAACTTACCACATTTAAAACACTTCCCAGTTTTGATAAGACATTCCCCAGGGTGCTTCTTGCCACACTTTTCACAAACTAGAAATTGGATTTTCTTACCATCAAATTTCTTTGGTTGATTCTTACCCATTTTTTGCCAATGGGACCTCTTCTTCTCTTTGTTTCCAAAATGAATGTGATCGTCAGAAAATTCCATCTCTACCCTCTCAGCACATCAGACAAGTTTCTCATAACTTTTTAATTCACGGGAGGCCAACGCCCTTCGAACCCTTGGCTTCAATCCTGAGTAAAATCGGATGATTTTGCTATCGAGATCCAGAATAAGATTTGGAGCATACCTCGCCATTCGGGTGAAGTTCGCTTCATACAAAGCCACTTAATCTTCCTCCTTTTGTTTCAATTCAATGAATTTCTTCTCCATTCTATGTCGCACCACCTTAGGAAAATATTTTTCATGAAAAAGAAATTTAAATTCATCTAACACTAAGGCATAAAAATCCTCCCTACCCCTAATATTCCTTACCATTGACCACCACTGATCAGTTTCCCCTTCAAAACGATAAATTTCAAGACTTACCTTTTTATTGTCTGAACATCCCATAACATCAAATATATTTCAAGGGCTTTAATCGATCCTTATGCTGCCACTAGGTCAGAAGATCCATTGATTGTAGGAGGATGTTGTCTCATAAAATGTTCCACCACTATCATGTTCCATTGGGGTACCTCTATTGGTTCTCTTGCATGCATTCCACAACCATTTATATCCTACATTAGCTGATCCATTACTGTCACAAACTGTTCGGTTTCAATCCCTACCATTCCGGGTTGTAGATCAGGAAGGATGTCATTCTGCCGGTGCCTCTCCTCTTCAGCATCCATGTTCCTTATGTAGAAAACCATTCTGAACAAACATTTATTATATGAAGCAACATGGTAATCTTTAAATTCTATAACAAATTAAACATAGAGTGAAAATTATTTATGGTATTCTTTTAGCATCACCGTATCCCCCTAAAGTTATCTAAACCATCCTCTGACACAAATTGTGAAAACCCACACTTATTTCATACATAATCATGAATTTATTCAAGAAAACACTTCCTTTTACATTGAGGATCATTTCAAGTTTAGAGCTTTAGAGAGTTAAGACAAAACATTCATAACATTACACATTGTACATAATGGATACCATAAAATCAATTTCCATTTTCCTCAGAATATAAAACATTAAAACATAAAACAAGACTCCTTGACAATTATTAAACATTTAACATGTCTTAAATACTTTTATTACTCATCCACTTACCTGTGAAAAATCATTTAAAAACTTGGGATGAGCACAAAAGCTCAGTAAGGTATTAAAAATAAGGAAAAATCACATTAGTGCACGAATACTCATGACATATGAAAACATTTTCAAAAGACATGATTTCCACCCATAAATAATTACTTTGTGTAAAATGAGATTTACACAAGATCCACACAAACATAAATATAATCATAGAGGTATCTTGGGGCATTACGTACATAATCTTGTAACCATCTTGGCTACCTTAAAAAATTTGTAACCCTCACGGCTACCATACTTTGTGTAACCATCGCAGTTACACGTGGAGTAACTATACGGCCGACCTCCAACTTACTCATACCCAATGAATTGGTGGTAAATATAGGTCCCAAACTTCATCATAAACAATTACCAATAACCAAAATATTATCATACAACCTAAATAATAGCATAAAAACATTGCTTTTGAATCTTGTAAAAACAGAATTTTAAAAAGGGGATTTTAGAAGAAAAGTCCCTTATAAACATCATATACTTGAAGTGAGACTTAATAGAGTGGATGGAATATGTATATACCCTGTAAAAACACATAATTAAACATAATATAGACATAACCCATCACACAAAAAATTTAAGTAGCACATAAATAATAAAGTAGACAGTTAACCCAAAGAATGTAAATCGGGTTAAGAATTCCCTTACCTTGGGCTTGTCTTACATAAAAATTGTTTAAACCTCCTGTATAATGGTTAAAAGAGTGTTATTAGTATTTTACAGAAAAATTTTCATGTTTATATAATCTTATATGGTCTTTTCATAACCTCATTTCACCCCTTAATTGTTAGTATTTTGTTCCTTGCATTATATTGGGTGAGTTCTTTTGTGATTTTCACAATCGGTTCATGATGAATCGTTCTTGTTGATTGGAAGTGAAAATCCAGAATTGGAATGGAGTAGTTTTTAAATGCTTCCTGTAACATAAATTATACCATTTATTACTTTGATGCTTTATATGATGATGATTTATAAGTTAAAACATTAATTATGTTCGTTTAGATCATTTAAGTGGTTCTTTGATAATTACAACCGAATTTAGTCTTATAAATTTGAATCATGAGTACAAAAGAATTCCAGAACCTTATTTGAGTCATAAAACATATATTATAACCTGGTTCTACCATATAAATGGTTTCATGGCCAGATTGATGGTAAAAATGGAAGAAGAGAACATGTCATTTTTTAAGGTAATAAATTTAACACCTCATGAACAACGTTCTCTTTAATAAAATAAATGGAAGAGGGAAAGGGTGTGGGTTGATATAATATAACATTAGAATACTAATATTACAGTATATATATAATAATGGATTTACAAAACAATTTGGACGAAGATAGGTAGGGATAGATCAAGAAAGGAACTTGAACTTGAAAGGAAATTAAAGGAGAAGAGAGAGAAAAATTACCTTTAGAATCCAGCTCTTGAGATCCTTTTTACGGAAGCTAGGCTTGGTATTTTGATGAAACCAGCAGCTTTTGTACGTGGGGGATGAGCTCGGGAAGGTGTTTGGGCAGAGTTTAGAGATGTCTTGGAGCTTGAGAGGTGTGAGGAAAAGAGGGAGTGAAGGGTGACTTTTATAGTGGAGGGGAGAGGGGTTTCCTTAATATAAAATTGATTAGTTTAATAATTTCACCTAAGACAAGGAATAGTGAGTCTTGGATGACCAAGAATAGTAAATAAGACACATGAGTTCGGTATTTGAGTGATTACATAACTTGTGATGTCAAGAATAGTGGGTTTTAATTAAAATGTATTTATATGGTAAATTAATGTATTCTACTATTCACCAAAAATTCATGTTTCTCAGAAAAATCCCAAAACATTACCCCAACCATTTTTCAACGTGTTAAATCCAAAAATGTAGTGCATTTTTCAAACATAATTTTCTAAATAATATTAATTTAATATTTAAATAAAATCATAATTTACTTAAAAAACAGTTTTTAAGATTAAAACTAATTTTATAGTTCTTTCAAAAATTATGTAGGGTCTTATAATATTATCTAAAAACTATTATACATTGATTAAATAATATATAAATACATGAAAAGAAAATAAATATTCTTTTAAATTAATTAATTAATTATTTATGACTTATAAAATACCAAAAACGTTTACTAAGGTCAAATTGTCACTTTCAAAGATGTCTAAATTTTATTTTATTATTCATAGGTAATGTTCCTCTTATTTACTATTAATAAGGGTCATATTATTATTCATAAGGGTAGGTTACTATTCACCAAAAAAACAAGTTTGTTTCATCAGACTCTAAATAACATACTGAACACAATTGTAGATGAACGTTTCTTGAAATTCAAAACATAGAAGAAATAAAATTATGTTTAAATGATACTTATAAATATATACCTTAAACAAAATTTCAAGAATTTTCAATTTATTTTTAGAAAACCTTGGGATGTTACAGGATCGGCCCACTGGGTTGTGGGCTCGGCCCTCTAGCCACGAGCTCAGCACGTTTGTCCATGGTAGGGGCCCAACTTACCTGGCTGGGTGCTACCCACCTGGCTGCTGGACCAACATGGCCTACTGGCTGGGTGCAACCCTCCAGCAGGGTATGGGGTCTGCTCCCCTATCGAAGGGACAAAATATTTGTGGGGGTTTCAATTAATGACTCTAATTTGGCCCCCCCACCTGGCTGGTTCGCATGGACTCGTCAATGGTGGGACCCGCATGGGAGGGTCCTCCTTTCACCCATCGTCGCAGCTCAAAGTCACTTTAACTCCTTATATGTGAACAGTCATGGCGCGCTGCCTAACTTGAACATGACTAATGATGGTCGGCCACCACCTTGGTTCACTGCAGCACCTTTGGGTGTCACAGCATCCTCACAGTTAGCAAGAGCATGCCACCACCAATTGTCTTTGCTCCCACGCCAGCGGTGCTTCCACAGGCCACCGGTGAAGCTCTAGTGGTCCTATATTCTTCTAGACTATTCCTAAGGACCTTCCAAGACACTTCCATCACTATGTGGCCCCCATTTTTGTCTTGTCGCCTTATTAGATGGTCTTCCATGAAGAATTAAAACAATATTGAGATCAGTGGAGGGTCTGTGAATTGTTTGGTTCTACCCGTGCCCTCCATGTTTCCCTTATAACATGGTAAGGGTTCAACATCATCAAAAGGAAATGAAACATTAATCCCTTGAACAAAAACCCTACCTCCAGCTCGTTTAAAATTATGTAAATTAGGGTGATAAACCCGAATTCTAAGGTGTTCATCATTTCCCGTCGTTGTCCAGTTCAAATCCTGTAATAGTCATTCAATCTTCATTCTACATTGGTGTAAGAAGTCACCGGAACTTCATCATAGGGTTCTTTCATGAGTGGCCAAGTCCCATTCACTTTCACTGTTTAAATAGATGAGAGGGTTCCACCCATGTTTCTTTTCATTAATGCAACTCATTAATTAACCACAATTAATGTTCCATCAATTCAACGAACATTGGGGTTTGCAACCCAAGGTTCATGTCATTAAATTATGTCCATTCAAGAATGAAATTATACTACGGTCCCACCATTTGATACTCAATGGTCGTAAAATGAATAAAATAACATCTTTAGTAATTTTAATATTTTTTATAAATTCCGAAATATGTACTTTTCTACCAAAATTATTCAAACAAAGACAAGCATAACTTAATCAAATATCAGAAATATGAGTTCAACAGTTCCCTCAAATTTATAATCTTAGCACCAATTTAAAATTTAGAGACCGACACACACATGTTTATTAAACTTATCTTAAAAACAGTTAAACAAATTAATAATAGTCACCCTCAAACTGCACCAATCATTGTTAGGCTCCGCCTAAGGGGAATGTGCCATCGTGAGCTCAATGGTACTCTTGGATTTCCAATCGGAGTTATCATTTATGAGTTATAATGATTTGATAATAAAATAATTGTTACATAATTATTTTATTTATGACTAAAAACTAACTTCCATTGATGGCCTACTCCGTCCAATTTTAGGATATGCCTAAGGAAAGCATACCATCAAGATTTCAGCGGTGGTCTCAGATTTTTAGTCCAATTTTCCATTCATGAGTTTTAATACATTGAATATTGAAATTATTTTTTTAGTTATTTTATTTACAGTTCTTCCAATTTTGAGGTTAATCACTAGAGGCATGCGCCAACTAAACATAAGTTACACCTAGGCTAAAACCACCTTTCTAAATGAAATGGTTCCCTTATATTTATGATATGAGAACCCATTTAAGAGTGATTCTAAATTTTTAAAAAACTACTCATGTGCCTTATTTGAAGCATATAATTTTTTTATAGATCATTCCAGGCACTCTAGGAATTGAATTCATGTGCAATAAATTTTCATAGCCTCATAATAATAACATTTAATATAAATAATATGATGGAATTTTTTTTCCTTCACATTATTCCCATCATAGGGATTTTCATCCTCAAAAGATACAAAAATGGATAAGAAATACATCAGGGTACTGAGCATGAATGAGAGCATCCCGCTCCAATATCATATCTAGGAGGATCTTGTGCTACCAACGAACTCACACAAGAGGAATTGACCTTCCTTGATGGACTAGATCATGTCGAACCTCTATCTTCACTAGGGACACCATGAATGTCACCCCATCATCAATGTCCATAATCCACAGTTTATAACGTGAAAAGTGTCATAAATGTTCCCTCTAAAAAATGACACATGGAAAACATTATTCACCCATTGCATCTGTGGGTGAAGAGTTACGTGGTACTCCACCTCTCCAACTCTACTGAGGATCTAGAAAAGATCAATGAAACTCCAATATAGCATGCCACCCCGGCTAAATCCCCATAATCCTAATCGAGGACTCACCTGTAGGAAGACATGGTCTCCCTCATCGAAATCCAAGGGAATCAATCTCCTGATTGTATAATACATCTACCATCTCTATGGAGCCTTCATCCGGTCCTGAATGATCTGAACCATATCAGTGGTAGCCCGTACCATCTCTGGTCCCATTAGTTCTGACTCCACTATGTCATTCCATCGTAGAGGTTATTTTCATGGTCACTAGTTCAATGCCTATGATGGTACCATGATGATGGTGGAGTGATAACTTTTGTTATATTAAAACTACACTAGGGGAGGAGTTCCTCCCAACTGTGGCCAAAATCCAGGATGCAAGCATGAAGCATGTCTTTAAGCATATTTTTTTTCAACTCTGTCTGACCATTTGTATGAGGATGAAAGGCGGTGCCCTAGTGTAGCTAATTCCCGAATGCCTACTATAATCCTTTCTAAAATAAGGATTTAAAATGAGAATCACGATATTAGATGATCGTTGATAGAACCCTATGATATTGGGCTATATTATATACATAGAGGTGCCCAAGCCCTCTATTGAACCCTACTATCAGATGGGTAGGATGTGGGATGAATTGGGGATTCTGTCAATAATCACCCAGATAGAATAGTGGACCCTAGAATTAACCGGTATCCTAGTCATGAAGTCCATGGGGATGCCATCCCACATTACCACTGATACCTCTAGTGGACGAGTCAAGCCTGTTGGTACTTGGTGATCATCCATCACTTGCTGGAAAGTGAGACCTCACAAAATGAACTTCTCCACTACATTCTTCATCCTTGGATACTAGTACATACTTCAGAGGTCTAGGTATATCTTCATCACACAATGATGTACAACCAAATGGAATGTGTGGAACTCCGTCAACGCCTCCTCTCGTAGAGTCACTTGTAGCGTTGAGCATTATATGGAAAGGATATCAATATCCCCACCATACTGAAATCTCTCATGAGACAATATAGAGGATATCTGAGAACGTTAGGTCTTGTAGTCAATATCCCTATTTTGTGCCTCCCAAACTCCCTGAAGAATGGGGGGAGTGACAGTCATGGACTGGAAGTATGTTTCTCCATCACTATCCTTGATGGATAACTCCAATGCGACTAACTGCTTTGTCATCTCACTCAGTAACTATAACCGAAAACTCATTTTGATTGTGTCTAACACCATGTTAACCATCCCAGAAATGTAGACTATCGTATGGTCATAATCCTGGATAATCACCAGCCATCACAACAGTCTCAGGTTTAGGTACTTTTGTGATAGGATATACCTGAGACTCTTGTGATTAGAGTATACAATAAACCATTCTACCAACTACACTCTAACCTCATAGAGCTCTACGAGAGCCATCCGATATGAAAATTGTATATTGGTGACATCCTTAGGTACATTCCAATGCATAAGTCCCACTCCCTACTGAGAGATAATATTTGAAGAATCTTTTCAAAGAATGTTCATGCACTCATCCACTACTGTTGGGAACTAAAAATTCCAAACACTTTCTTCTAAGTGGGAAGGGTTGGTTGAGTCATGACTGATTAGTTTCACCCTCTTATTAATAAGTATATCCCATTCTTCCTGTGATTCCTTTTTCACCAAACAATGAAAACCTCATTCCAACACTGTAGATATACTATATCATTTTTCCTAAAACATTCAATCAGAGAATGAATTTTGGATGACTATTCCATACCCAAATGAACGTCATAAGTCCCCGACACTACCATGAAGAGGTTCCAATCAAAACTCTCCCCTCAATGGTATGATCACACTATCAGTATAAGTGTGATTATTGAGTCTCCTCCAATAGTAATCTCTCAACCTATGGGTAAAGTAAATAGATTAACCATGAAATCTAGGTATTGAAAAAGATTCATGATGAGAAGGTAATATTTTTACCTATGAATATTAATATATAACTAATAGTAGACATAGACTGTACCTCAAATAATTCATGGAGTCCTTGGATCACACTCGAGGACCGCATGCTACTACTCCCTTACCCTATCTTCCACCTCTTATATCCTGGTATTGACAACATTGTGGTGGTTTTTGTAACTTGTAAAAATGTATAAAACCTGATACTACTCTCCTAGATCCCCTTCCATGTCTTATTCCTTATAGCTTCATCTATCCCTATCACTTCCTCTTCCTGAATCATTTTACACATCCATGTCTTGGAGACATATGTTAGTTTTCTGCTTTCCCACTTCTAACATTCAATGGATGCATCTACTCAGGAAAAGAAATTTTCAACCAAAAAGGTTTCGTCTAGTACCCTAAAATAAGTTGGAATATAGAGATGAATAGTGTTGGCTCATATATCCCAAAACACAACACTCTTGGAGTTCCGAGACCAGAAGCACAAGACTTATCAAATTCATCGAGTACTTGGAATGGTCGGTATGCCATGAAAAATTCTCCACAACTGAGATGTCATCCTGTCCAAACTATAAAATCTCTTGGGATTATATACCCCTAATAGTTTTTAGAATGAGTCCCATTTAATAAGATAAATTTTCAAGTTCTATCAATGTATGTGACCTCATCATATTATATGGGTAATCTAAACCCTTCCATCGCCCTACTAAGACACATAGAATTCTCACTTCCAGGACCACCATCTGATATAATGTTAACCTAGCTAGATGGAAACTTATTCACCACCTTAGGACAGTCCTCAGACACATGTTATTCAGGATCACCTTAGAACCTGAGGGGTATCATTCACTAAAACTCGTGTAAGGAACTGAGTATATATGTGTCCCCTACCATTAGCGCTGGTAGTAAGTGTTGATCAAAATGTATTGGTATCGCTAGGACACCACCAAAAGGTAGCATATTGAGAAAAAAATCCACGTACTGATGCCTCATCACCATGTGGAACATCCTCACGGTCACACATTGGATTCCTAGAAAGCTGTCTGTGAGGAGGAATCTTGAAATAGAATCAAGATTAACAACTATTAATAAGTTATACATCGTGAGCTGGCTCAAAAGATATCAATAGAAAAACATTTTCTAAACAAATGAAAATAGTGTTTTAGTGTGCCAAGTCCGAAAACAAAATCATGATCATGGTGTATGGATACGTTAAACACTGAAACAACACTGGACCCGCTGAACTGATAGCTGAATAAGAAACACATAACACTATTGCCCCAATTGAAAACATAGAATCTTTGTTATTCTGGTAGAACCAACCACACTATGACACAACATTGTAATGACCCACCCCCCGGGGCCTATGGTGTGACTACCCCATACCGCCTTCCATAGGCCTATCGTTGGAGACTAGAATGATATATCCCTAAAATGGGAAGGCATTGTATCAAAACCCATATACACAAAGATAGGGAACACTATGCACATGTAAAACACAATGATGGAAGATTGGTACAACCAAAACTAAAAATTACCACTGAGTGTAAAATAAAGTACTGAAGGTAAAGGGGCCTGTATACATGCCCAACTAGAAAGAATGTATGACAAAAAGGTGAAAACAATTAGGAGATCGTCCACGAAGGATCTTACCCCAAGGGTAGGTACAACTTGTCTTTGTGGCTCTCCACGCATTCTGGTCACCTTTGAACACCTTCTATTCATGGATTCTAAGTCGCGGTCAATGTTTCTGGTCATTTTAAACAGAGATTAAAATGTGTGGTAGAAGCCCATGCATGGGTGAGTATAACAGTACCTAGTAGAGACTCTATGACCACCAAGGGTCTCTCAGAATTACACAATAGAAAAATCACGAAGCATGATCCCAATCACAAAGCACAAGTAAATACATAGCTCAATATAGGTATAAAATGTAAATAAAATTAATAACGAGGATTAGTCTTGAAGAAAAAATCATTTTATTCGATTGAGAGGTATATTCTTCTGTACCACAATAGGTCACATGATGCTGACCCACAAAGGATCACTAGGTGATGCCCCACGAAGTATTTATAGGTGTTGACCCATAGAAGATCGCTTGGGGTGGCCCCACATAGAATTTCTAGGTTCTCACCCACATAGGATCACTAGGTACTGACCTACAGAGGTTAGCTAGATATTGTCCCATGTATGTTCACTATGTTATGACTGACAATGGTTCTCTAGGTGCTGACCCACATGAGATCTCTAGGTGCTCACTCATATATGATCATTAGGTGAAGAACCATTGAGGATCACCAAGTGTTGACCCACAGAGGTTAGATAATTGCTAACCCACTGAGGATCACTAGGCACAGACTCACATAGGATCCCTAGGCACTGACGCACAGAGGATAGTTATTCCTTCATCATGTCAGAACCAACCACTAGATTCCCGCACTAAGCATGCTTAATTCTGGGAGGATCAGCTCCATAATCCATTGGTTTACCTCAACCAAAAAAATTTATCAATAATAGTTAACTTGATAAAGCCACATTTCATAAGTGTTCCAATTCTAGAGACATCACGACAATCAGACGCCCGGTCTATATGTTATAGAAATTTTTCTTATGGGGGCCCAGTTAGATATGAGTCCGATAAAACCTGATCATACATCAACATTATCCAAAACCCAAGTGAAGTATCTCAAAAGAATCACCTTTTCCCGAGAATTCAACATCATAGATGGATCGTCAAACAGACATCTGGTTTAAGTGATATTGCATTTTAAAAAAAATTGTTCCATATGTCTTTCTGAGTCTGGTATGACCAGGTCAGACTGACTCAACCCGGTGAGACTAACTCAACCCGGTCGGACGGACATGACCCAACCTGGTTTGGATAGGCTTGACACGAAGGGGAAAGGTCATGGGATCTTGCTTTATGGCCATGGGCTCGGCCCGCTGTGTAATACTTGTGGCCCTTCCTAGATGGCTGGGTGTGGCCTGCCAGGCCACTAGTCCAACCGGGCCTACTGGATAGGTGAAGCCTACCACCTGGGCACAGTATTCCACTACCCACCCAAATGAACAATATGTCTGTTCAGATTTCAAACTACAGTTCTTGTTGGCGCTGCTCTACTAGGTTGGTCTCTGTGGACTGATCAACATTGGGACTCGCAGGCACAGGTCCTCCCTTGTCCCACCACCGTGACTCAGAGCCACAACACCTTTTTTACATCATGCTACCATGGAATTCTAGTAGACTTAAATGCAACTGACGATGGACAACACCCCTTCATCCCCCACAGTGCATTCAGGTACCCCTACCTCCTCATGGCTTGCATGAGTCCGTCGCTACTGATTTCCGCAACTGATATATCAGCGGGACTTCTACTGGCCACCGGTGAAGCTTCAATGGTCCTATATTCTACATGACTATGCTTATGGGCCTTCCATGACACATCCATCACTATGTGACCCCCAATTTCATCTTGTCGTATTAATGGTCGGTCATCCCTAGAGAAGACAAACAATATTGAGATCAGCAGAGGGTATGTGCTTTGTTCAGTTTGTCCCACGCCCTCTGCATTAACATTATAACTTAAGAAGGGTCCAACATAATCAAAAGTAGATGAAACATAAAACCCTTGAACAATACTACAATTTCAAACTCGTTGGATGTTGCTGTAGAGGAGGAGGATGAACCGATGTTCAAAGGTGTATTTCATCACCCATCATTTCCTAGTTCAAATCCCCTGATGGTCTTTGAATATCTATTGTACATTGGAGAAAGATTTCATCGTCACTTCGTTAGAGGGTCCTCTTTTGAGTGTCCAAAACCCATGCCCATGTTTGGTTTAAATAGAAGAAATAGAACAACCCATGTTACATTTGATTAATGTGGTTCATTAATTAGGATCCTTAATGAAACATAATTAATTTTCCATTAATTCTACAAACATCATGGGTATGTTACCCAAGGGTCATCTAATTAAATGACTCCCATCCAAGACTGGAATTACATGACGGTCCCACCATTCACTACTCCATGGTTGAAAAAATAATAAAATATCTTCTTTTGTTTTATTATAAATTTTATCTGAATGTTCGAAAATATAACTTTTATGTCATACATTTCCAAAAAAAATCCATGATTCCCTAAATAGAATCCTAGCACTATGAATTCCATGGTGCCCTCATATTTTTATTCTGAAAACGATTCCAAAAGATAGAAATTACTACTCACATGTTTACTAATAATACCATAAAAAAGTTTAAAAAATCATTAACAGTCTCCCTCGACCCCCACTAGTTATGGTTATGCTTTGAATAAGGGTATAAATCCATCAGGAGCACAATTGTACTTTTATATTTCCAATCCCAGTTACCATTTTGGAATTATAAGGATTTGACATTAAAACAATTATTAAATAAATATTTTATTTACGACAAAAAACTAACTTCAATTGTTGGCCCACACCGGCAATTGTTAGGATATTCTTATAGTAAGCTTACCCATACGAGTTCGGGGGTGGGTTTGGATTTTAAATCCATGTCACCATTCATGAGTTGTAAACATTTAAAATATAAAATAATTTTATTTAATTATTTAATTTACTATAATGCCATTTTCTAGTATTATCACTTGAGGCATACGCCGACTAAACATTAGATGCGATTAGGGTAAACCTGCCATCCTGAATGCAACAATGCCCACATATTTTTATTTGTGCATCCATTTAAATGTGGTTATACATTTTTAGTAAAATATCTCACTCGTTATATTTAAATAATAACATTTTTCGACGGATCATTCAAGGCACTTCGGGCCTATGAATCACATGCCATTAGTTTTTTCAATATTTTAATAATTCCATTTAATAAAAAATTCAGGAAATTCAACATGGTTTACATTAATTATAGGTATGTTTGATGTATCACTTCAATTTATTAGATGACACACTTGAAAAATTATCCTTGTAAATTAAATTATTTTTTAATTGATCATTAATTATTAAAATCATTTTATAAGTAGTTTTCACATTGGATACATCATGTTAATTCCATGAAAAAAATATCTATGTAAACAAAAAATAATAGTGTCCCTTCAAAAATATAATTTCATATTAATGATTCATGAAGAATAAAAGAGGTATAAAAAAGAATTAGAAGAAGAAAATAATATCAGTTGAGAAGGATGGATTTAGAAAGGTTATATTTTTATATACATGATATTTTACAATGATTTTAATGTGAATTAAATAATGAATTAGTCCAACCTAGGGAAAAACACTTATTAGGGTTGAAAAACAATACTATAGGACCCAGAGAGGTCACCATACCCATTTGATCTTTTCTTGAGCCACAGAGAATGTGGAAGAGAATTTGGGCTATGTATAAACCTAAAAACACACATGTATAAGGTTCAATAGAGACATTACCACCATACGGGGATGCACAAAGGTATGGTGAAATTTTAATGGGTGGTATTGAGTTTCACATAAGAAGTATGGTTACTAATATGTGACACATGATTTTTAAACCATGAACTCACCACATGTGAGTTTCGAGGTTGAATGAAATACATGAGGGATACCCTTTTCATGTCCTAAAAGTACAGACATATGTGAAGCCACACCAGGAAGATCATTTGATCCATCTGACCACTCAGGGATATCATCCCATACACTTTACCAAACAATGAACTCCTGTAAAGCATATTTTAAGCTGAACATGCCTATCTTCAAACCATAATCACTTGGATCTATATATTATTGAGTTGATGAGTGGATAAGGCCTTAAATCATTATTTATAAATGATATGGTTTAAATGAAAATAGATAAATTGATAAAAAACTTCATAATAAAAATGAAAATGATAGTTTTAATCCAAATTTCAGTATGGGTGATAGATTATGAGCATAATAGGTGAAGAACATGTTATCCTAATCACTTGCATGTGAGATTTCCACCATAATCGGTCATCATAATCTCATGATGGAAACAAGTCATGTTTTTTAGCATACGTTTGTGAATAAACCCAAATTATTACGGTGTTTTATGAAGTGGAATAAATAGCTTAAGTATATTGTTATTGATGGAGTCAATGACGTGGAATATGTTTTGGGTATTAAGTGTTGGTACTTGCCTATAATAGAAGAATGACTCAAAAGAGGGTGAGTTGGAGATATATAAATGTGGGATATAATTTTATATAGAAAACCTAACATCTAGAGAGTATCTAATTTTACCAAGGGAATACCTCCTCATGATAGAATTACATGAAGGAAAAGTTGTAAGGTTAGGAGTGTTTAAATATTTCACAACTCTCATGAAACTCATAAGGACAAAACATGGTTTGGTGAAGCCATGTTGGGATACTGTGTTACATATATCCTATGATTTTTTCAAATATATTTTATTAATGAATCCCTCCTAGTTATCATAACTGTATTGATACATCTTTATGGTAGTGTCTCTTTCACCATGCTTAATGAACAAGAAGAGAACCCATATTTTCCTTGTATGATGGGGCTTAAAAATTTTAGGGTGCTTGAAGGAATTACACTCTGTAATTATGTTCATTGAATAAGGAATTGTGTCCACCCCAATCCTTTCACTATGGATATAGATGAAAACATTGTTGAGAAACATGAATTGATCCTAATCTATAGAATCAGTGGAAAATGTGTTAATGAATAAAATGAGAGTAGTATTTCACATACATCCATTTGGTTTTGTCAGGGTGATAAGGGATTCACTTGTGTGTGAATTCTTATGTGAAGTTTTCTAGTTGGTCTCGACAGAATTTGAAGTCTTATTGTTACATCTAAGAGCATAATGAGTCTCTTAGTTGGACATGGATAAAAATTCATATGTTTTTATCCCTAAGAAAAAGGATCCAATTGGATGGAGCCAAATCATTGTAATCACTTCTTTCAATGTGAAAAATCCTTGTTGGGGAACTCGCATGGAAATGGTCATATATTTTCATATAACCACGTAAATATAGTGTGATTATCACTCTATTACTACTAATACACATGATTTTAGATAAATATACAATATTGAGTGGATTGGGAACCTTAAAATGTTTTAATGATTAAATTGAATGAAAATTTATTCATAAAATGAAACTACTAATTCACCCCTATCTTCTTAGGGGTAAATTGGGCCTGTTAATTTTCACTACTGAACCACCATGATATCATTGTTACATTATCATTATTTGTGTTATATTATGATTGTGAGTTGATTATTTGATTAATTGTTTTATATTAAATTATTATGTATAAATAATATATATAGTGAAAATATAAAATAAGTATGACCATATTGTAATATTAGTTATGATTCCCGAGCTCAATGTATACTCTTCACTCTTCTCTACATTGTGAGAGGAATGATTCAACTAGAATAATCACTTTTTAAATCTAGTGATATGATTCTATATGAACATTAACCTTTCCCACATAGAGAGACTACCCAATACGTAAATCCATTTCTACAAACTAAGGAACAACTTGGGAAACCTAAAAGTTGTACTAGAGTTACAACCCGAACACATACCTTTTAACGAGGATGTAAAATGACAACCATAAATTCATTTTTTTATTATCATTAAATAAATATTATATCAATTAGAAAAATATAATAAAACTTAAATAAGAAATCCAAATTAAAATGATTATCATTATTTTAAAGGTGATGGAGATTAATTTTTATTAGATCTCTTTAGTATGAATTTATCAAACAATAATGTTATCTTATGATATAATAATAAATCAATGTAAGAGTATTTATGATTTAGTAAAATCATAAATAAGATTTTTTATATTCCATTTATTCCCTCTCAAATAAACAATGACTATATCGCATGGTTTCTCTATAAAAAAAATACTTCTCCAATGATCTATCTTCTGATTTTATCAATCTCTAATCATTAAAATAATGGATTATATCATTTTAAATAACATAATGGTACTCTTGACCACTTTTGACTTTCATAGTATATAATCACATATTTCCATGTTTATAAATAATAAAAACATAGAGAAATATTTTTAACTATTAATGAAATATTCCATGCTAAATGATACACTAAATAATTAGTTATAATATTATCTTAAGCATGTGTTTGTATTTTTCAAGTCAATAAAAGTATTAAAAATGTAATGCCCCAAACCCATTATCCTAGAGTCAGTGAATTATTTTAATACATTAGCATGATTACAAAGAATCAAGTCCCAAAATACTGATCAGTTTAGCTGTCTTAGAAAATAGATTACATACTTGAACGTTACATTAAAAAATAGGAAATGAAACACAACACAAATGATCATTTGAGAACGCCATTAATCTTGTAGTGTAACCTTTATAATCAATCATATTACACTTTTGGAATCCTGGGAAAATAAAAAATAAGAAGGGGTGATTATAGATGCTCAGTATGGATAACAATATAGTGAAAAAATTCATAAATAAGCATAAATATTTACGGAAATGTATAAGACTAAAACATAATCTTTTTAAACATAAAATTCAATATAATATGGAAAATATAAATCAAATAATTCAATTTACTTATTCACATGGATATTATACTATTCGAATAATCACATGAAAACATTTCAAATGATGTTTTAGTAAAAGACCCACATAAAAATCACCTCTTTGAATAATCTTGTATGAAACATAGAAAGGGATAACAAACATTTCCCGTTACTAATTTTGTAAAAAAAACCTTGGATAATAAAGAGATTGTGAAATTAACCCTTACCATGTACATTTCCTTGGTTGATGGTATGTAAATATCATGTATAATAGTTAAATCATTGTTATTAAAATATACAAGAACTACATAAATCTATATGGTATCATATATGATCATCTAATATTGTGTTGTTAATCGTATTTTATTAGTATCAACGTTTCAGGTGTTAGCTTATAAGTTTTCCTTCATATGATTGGTTACGCAAGCCATATTTTTTATGGATAGGATATATTTGACTCATATACAGAATTAAATTATGTTCATAAAGATTATTTGTAACATTAAAATTAAAATTATTCATTAATGATTACGATGGGGAATTAATCTAATCGCGTTCGTGTAGACGGTAATCCGTACAAACGTACGATCGACAATATCATTATATTTATGGTGAAATATTATTAAATTGGAATTTATATCATATATAAAGATTAATTAACATGTTATAATTATTATTTACATCAGTTATATTCATTATTATACCCAGTAAAATAGGGAAGTGTTTGAATAACAAACAACACCCAAAAGTGGAGACGGTAAGTCGTACGTACGCAAGTATGGTGACTTTGACATTTACAGGATTGATATAATAATGAATATGGTTTTACCATTTTATAATAACATCACAATATATATGAGGTACTTGAGTTATTATTTTGGTATGGAAACAACATATAAAGAGGAAGTAGAAGAATAAAATAACTTGAAAGAGAGTAGTGAAATTATTACCTCTTCTTCGTGTAAATCCTTTTGAGTTGAATAAAAGGGATCCATAGGTTGGATTTCATATCAAATTAACGACTCAATGTAGATGTGATCAATATTTTGGGTATATTTGGGTAGGTTTTGTCCAAGAAAAATGGCTTTGGAAGAGTTATTTTGAGAGAAGGGTACCAGCCTATTTATAAGAGGGGTGAGTGTCACATTAGGAAAAGATTAAAATATTAATTTATTAAATTATAATATTCGGATTATA
Organism: Viscum album; assembly: GCA_963277665.1. NCBI lineage: Eukaryota > Viridiplantae > Streptophyta > Magnoliopsida > Santalales > Viscaceae > Viscum > Viscum album. Next base: position 1,019,911,802 of record OY728119.1, on the reverse strand, counting down.
ATGAATCTAAATGAATTTATTTTTTTATTAGGTGGTTATGGGTTGATATACTCTCATATAATATGTTTTAGACAAGTTTTTGTTACCATTTTAACCTTGTATTTTAGGTTTAACACTTTTTTAAATAGTTTAACATTTACCGTGTCTTCTTGCATTCTTACACTATATAGTTAATAAACATACACTAAACATCCAAAAGAATATAGAGTGGTTCATTAATGACATATATAATATTATTTATGCTTTTGGACAATACATTTATTTTTAAGAATATTATATCAACTAATAATATAGTATTTTTCATAAAAAATAATTTATTTCAATTTTTACACTATTTTGTATTTTTTTGTGAAAGTCATAAAAACCAAATCACTTAGAAAAAAAATTATATAAACTCCCCTAACATTTCATATTAAAATATAAAATTCTTGGATGGCATCAAAAATGTTATATGCAACAAATTTTAATATTTATAATATAAACTATTTTATTATTTCATTAAGAAGGAAATTACTACATCATCATTGTGTCTTATGTAAATTTTATTATTTCAAATATAAAAAATATAAATAAAATAAAATTATATATTCATTATTTTTATCTTTCAAATTAATATTTATTGTCGAATTTAACTTATATATAACCCAATATTAATAATAGAGTTTTTAATAAATATTGAATATAACACTTTTAACTCTTCTTTAAATAAAATAATAATAAATGTCCTAATCTAATCCAAGTGGACCAAAAGAACCATATTTTCATCCTATGTTTGTTTTAGGTCGAATTAAACATATCCAATCGAATTAGTGCACATGTTAGGGTAATTATAATATCATTTTAACCATAATTACCATATTTTCTTTTAACCATGAGAAATAAAACTCAAAAGTTACCATTCACCAAAAAATATTTTCAACTTATTGAACCAAATTTTACATAATAATGATAACCATTTCAGTAATAGTTTTGAAATTCAAATCATATAAGTGTTAAAAATATGTTTTATGAAAATTTGCAAATCCTCTTATATTGTGGGTAAAAGATGATAAATAGTACAATGATAATTTATACAACTAATTTTATTGTAAAATGGATCCAATTAATTACATTGAACATATATCAGTATTATATATGTATTTTAAATTAAAATAAATTAAAATAATGTAAAATATAATTTAAATAAAAAATCGATTTTAAACAATAACAAAGTGTTTTTCACTATTCATCACAAACGGATTGTTTTTAGAAAATTACCAAAACTTCACCCTATGTTAATTTTGATATTAATAATTCAAAAATGAATTATATTTTACCAAATTCAAAAAATTTAATTTTCATTAAATAATTTAAAATTAATTATCGTTATCAAAACAAAAATGTGGGTGTTTAAAAATGTAATAACTATCAAAATATTGTCATGTGTTTCTATAGAATTTTAATGTGAAATAACTTATAATGACCTACATTATATTAAATGATAATAATATAATATGATAATTCAAAAACATTAAAATACAAAATTTAAAACCATAAATTATTTTGATTTTCAATTAAAACATAGTATTTTTAACTGTTCATCAAAATATGAAAGTTATCAGAAATGTACCAAAATTTTATCAAAACCAAAATTTTATGCCCCAGATATATATATAATTTTAATTTCGTTGAATTAAATATATAAAAGTGTAATATCATTGAAAAATACTTCTTTTATCTGAAAAAAATTAATTTTTCTTATATTATGTCTAAGAAACACATAATATGGATGTTAAAATTATATAGAGTATATACGATTTAAAATTCAGTTAATACTACTCATAACTGATTTTTGAAAAAAAAAATTGGTATGTTGTGGTTCACTCTAACTTGGTGTTGTGTTTAGTGAAATATATTGAATTACTTTAATGAGATAAAGTAATATAAAATATGTGGGTGTTCTATTCTCTCCTTCTTTAATAAATTGTGTCCTGGCAATTCCAAATTGTTCTTTGAAAATAAATTTATAAAAATTGAAAAATACCCTTGTGGAAAAACCACATCAGAAATTGGGTTAATAATATTTAGTATTAATAAGGGGGAAATGGAATTGAAAAATTCACCCCCAAATAATGATTTTGATTAGGAGAAAATTGGTGGTAATTAGAGACACAATATTTGAGGAAAATGGTATTATTTATAGGGAGTGATTGGGTTCATCAATCACACACCAGTGTACAGTTGAAGGCTTGAAATCCATCTATATATGATGATTTAAAATATAATTAGTTCAACAAAACATATGGTATTAGAATAAAACATTTTTTGTTTTAAGATCTCTTCCATAAATTTTAAGAATTAATTTCTTCATAGAATAATAGAAAAAAATATACATGAAAAGTAGACTTTAGTCCTTTAACTATTTCCTACCACAAACTCATATTTAACTCCAAAATATTATTTAATTAAAAAATATTCTATTTATCCTAATAATATAGGGTTAAAAAATATTGAATATATAATTAATTTTTCATAAAATTTAAGAAATATATTTTACACAAACTAGGACATCACGTATTCCAGTGGTAGGTGATCCTCCTTTGTCCCCCTTCTTTTGCAGGTTCAAGTCTCCTCACCTTACAGGAAGCGACGAGTTGTCGCTCAACCTCCGATATTTCCTTTTTATAAGAATCCAAAAATAATCTCTTGAAATTATTTAACCTTAACAATAGTATCCAATGTCAATCTTAATCGATTCCAACGTTTAGACTTATCCAAAATAATTCTATCCAATGTCACGATCCAAACATTATAAGGGAGGTAAGCACAATGAAGATCATTTTTTCCACCTAATAACGTTTAAATACCTTCATCATGTGTTATTTTAAAGCGTTGTAACTCCCTGAATTACCATAGATCCTTAGTGATTACATTCAACCTACCTTACTTATTATAGAATACTGGATATACTTCTTCTATCCAAAAATGTTGTAAACTCCAACAATGATGGAAAATACAAATCCCTAATCATTTTCAAGGCAGTCAAGAAAATCTAATATAATTTATCCAAACCAATCATATAATATTACAAAATAAATAACTCAGTATCAGAACCATATTATAGTTTATCTTTCTCTCAACAATATTTTTTCCAAAAAAATTAACCTCTTATTGAGTAACTTTTCTTAGTTCCACAGAATCTCACGTCCTTAATGAAATAGTACAGTAGAACAATCCTTATATACTCTATAATTCTTATAACATCTACATAATTAGTACAATACTCAAATGTTACGATACTTTCACAAAAACATAAGAAATATAGTATTTCATCTTCATATTCTGTTGTATCATTACATGATTATTACCAATAGCATTATTTGGGGTATACAATGATGATTTGGAAATTGATTCTCATAGTGTCTCTACTCCTTGCAGATGAAGCATTGTACATTAGAAACCATTCTCATACAATTGAAATCAAATACTTGGTGTTCTTTTTCTTCACACTTATAACAAACTCCCATTCCGTTCAATCATTTACCAAGGTGAATCTGTCTATAGTTATCACGTATGAAAAAATCCTTCTTTCCCCTCTTCTATATATCCATCGTTCAAACTTCCATCATTTTCTTCTCTTTATTCCCTTCAAATCCATATGACTAATAGAATTCCTTACATATCTTAATAACACATTATACTATTTCATCATATGATGATAATACAAGGGAGACTATTTCACTTTTAAATAATTTCTCAATACCATGAAAGATATGATCGTTCTTAATCTTTCAATCATGTGTATTGCTGTAATTCTCATTAATTATACTTGGCGCCATTTCTGAAAAATTAAATAAACTATGTTACTTTATGAATCACAATTCATAATTCAAAACATGTAAAATAACTAAGGTAAATTGAAAATGTTATGCATATAATCTATAATAATAAAAAAAAAATTTGAGAAAGTATTTACTCCTAAATTATTCAAAATTTATTTTAATGAATATGTGAATTATTTTAAGCATATCCCCCGGGAGTGTGGTAACCAAGAGTGCAGCAAGGCTCATTGTCACAATCTAGGATACCCAGTGTTAAGACTAAATCTCCAGGTTAGAGTTTTCACTCCAAGATACATCTGTTCTAGAGCTGCCTCTACCTGCACGTATCCAGACAGAGATGCATTTCCTAGAAAATACATAAAATCTATACAATACCAAAATTCATAGAAGAGATCCTATAATAATCCACAATGTATATATTATGGTAATGATCTATAATAAGAGTTTATCTATATCTATTTATAAGTTTGTTTCTAAACATCCTATGATACCAATTGTAACGCCCCAACCCTAGATGCCCGGAGTTAGTACATTATTTTAATACATTAGCATGATTACAAGGAATCATGTACCGAAAGACCAATCAGTTTAGTAGTTTTTGAAAAAATATCGCAAACATGATCATTACATTACAAATTAGAAAATGAAACACAATATAAATGATAATTCAAGAAAAACATTAATACCCTTTCTTAACCCTTCTTATCAATCATAATACTCTAATGAGAATCCTTGTAAAATAAAACATAAAAAAGGGGTAAGCATAGATGCTTAGTAAAGATAACAATATAGTGGAAACATTCATAAATAAACATAAATATTTTAGGCAATGTATAAGACTAAAGCATAATCCATTTAAACATAAACATCAGAATAATATGGAAAATATAAATTAAATAATTTCATTTACATATTTTCATGGATATTCTACTAGTCGAATAATAACATTTAATATCAATAGCCAATTTGTTAATGATGGAATGAGTAATACGAGACATAATAAGCACATATTCAAGGCCTTACGCTAAGATTAAAATTAATATTTTTTCAAGGACTTGTTCGAAGACAATATTTTGTCTAATGAGACCTACCGATGAATCGAAGTGATATAGCAGGCTCCACCCCTCACATAATAAGTCCAATGAATTTATCAAATGAAATGGTATATACATAAATTAAAAAATCATATTAGAACTAGCATACAAAATGTAAATATTTTATCTATAAACCATGAATGGTATACAAATAACACATCCACAGTCCAACATATCAAAAAACCATCAATACAATATGGACTATTTTTATTATAATAAATCTTATGCGATGAAGAATAATATCTCATAATGGAGGTTTGTACAGTTGAAAATAATCAATTAAAATCATTGAGAGAAATATACCTTTTTCATGAAATCATTTAAGAGTCACATTATTTAGAAAGGTAGTCATTTAGAAGATATTTTTGAATCCCAGTTTCCCATACCACTTTGAAACTTTTTAAAGGAATTCATATTTTAAGACATTATTATCCATATAATTAAATCCTTAAAACAAATTTTAATACATGGGCATTAATGAGAATGGTTTATAAGTATAAATCTTTAAATCACTTAAAATTTTGTTTTTTGAATATGTGTACCTTAAAACAATCCTTTGAAAACTCTTTTATGAAATGTTGACATGGATAATAAATATATCTCAATAGATACATATGTAAAAACAACCTCGGATAATAAAGACATTGCTGAAAAAAACAATTACCTTATACATTTCCATGGTCGAGGTTATGTTAACCACCTGTATAATTGTTAAATATATGTTATTTTATTATACAAGAACGGCGTACATAAATATTATATCATATATGATCTTATAATATTGGTTTGTTAATAATATGTTAGTAGTATCATCAATTCAGGTGTTAACTGATATGTTTTCCTTTATATGCATGGATACGTAAGCCATGTTTTTTATAGATAGGATATATTTTATTCATAAACTGAATTATATTAAGCTCATAAACATTATTTTTAATAATAAGATGATTTTTTGAATGATTATTATGGGAAATGAATCTCATCGCGTTCGTGCAGATGGTAATCAGTACGCATACATGAGCAATAATATAATTATATTGATAGTGAAATAGAATGTAATAGGATGGTATATAATATATAAAGAATCATTATCAAGTTATTATTATTATTATTTTAATCAGTAATTCTCATTATTATACACTTCCAAATAATGAAGTGTTTGAATAACAAACTACACCATAACATGGAGATGGTAAGACGTACGCACACACATATGGTGATTTTATCATTTATATGATGGATAGAATAATGAATATGGTTGTAAAATTTTTATAATAACATCAATGTATGCACTAGGTACTGGAGTTATTATTTTTGTATGGAGACAACAATGAAAGTGGAAGTGGAAGAAGAACAGAACATTAAAGAGGGCGGTGACGTTATTACATATTCTTCTGGTGTCTACCTTTGTGTTGATCAAAAGGGATCCATAGGTTGGAATTATGATCGATATGAGGAATATAGGTTGATGTGAGGGAATTTGGTATTATATTAGTACAGGGTTTGTCCAATCCAAATTGCATTGGAGGACTGATTTTTAGAGAAGGGGAAGTGCAGTTTTATAAGTGCGGTGTGGTCGCTTTAGGAAATGATTAAAATTTTAATTTATTATACAATTATTTTTGGTTTATAATGGATCCAAATGAATTTATTTAGAGCCTTAGGTGTTTATGGGTTGAAATCCTCTCAACAAATAGGTTTTAGGCAAGAATAGGTTTCCATTTTAACCTTATCTTTTAGATTTAACTCTTAGTTAAATAGTTTCACTTTTACTGTGTCTTCTCGAATTCATACAATATATTGTCAATAAACATAATATAAAAAAATAAAACCTCTAGTGGATAATTAATGACATATATAATATTATTTATTCCCGTTTATTGATCCTTATATTTTTAAGAATATTATATCAACCAATAAAATATTGTTTTTTTAAATTAATTTATATCAAATTTGACACTATTTAGTATTTTTTTGAAAGTCATAACAACCTTAACACATTGAAAATATATTTTATAATCTACCATTAAATTTCATATAAACCTATAAAATTTGTGGATGGCATTAAAACCATTAAAATCAATTAACTTGAATATTTATAATATAAACAATTTTAATATTTCATTAAGATGGTAATTACTACATCATCATTGTGTCATAAATAAATTTAATTATATTATATATTAAAAATATAAATAAACTATGATTAATTAGGATATATTTTTATCCTTATATTAACATTTATAGTCATATTTATCTTATGTATAACCCTGTATTAAAAATGGTTTAGTCAATAAATGTTCAATTTAACACATTTAACTCTTATTTAAATAAAACAATAATAAATGTCCTAATCTAATACAAGTGGACCTAAAGGATCATATTTTATTCCAAAGGTTTTTATTGGTTGAATTATATTTATACAATAAAATTAAGACATGTGTTAGGGAAATTATAATATCATTTTTACCCTTAATTACAGTATTTACTTTTAACTGAGGTAAATAAAAGTCGAAAGATACTATTCAAACAAATTATTTTCTTCTTATTAAACCAAATTTTATATACTGACATTAAATATGTATCTCAGATTTTTTAAATTCAACTCATATAAGAAGTAAAATTATGTTTTATGTAGATTTGAAAATGCCTCTAGACGGTGGGTAGAAGACAGTATAAAGTTAAATAAAAACTTATACAACTAATTTTATTATAAAATTACTAAAATTAATTAAATTGAACATATATAGTTTATATATATATATTGACAAAAATTAAATTCAAATATAATAATTAATTAATTATATAATAAGTGCTTTTTGAACAATAACTTAGTGTTTTTCACTATTCACCAAAAATTGAATGTTTTCAGAAAAATACCAAAAATTCACCCTAAGATAATTTTGAGGTTCTGAATTCAAAAATGAATTCTTTTTTTCCAAATTCAAAACATTAAAGTCTCATTAATTAATTTATAATTAATTTTCTTAGTCAAAACCAAATGGTGGGTTTTTAAAAAAGTAAGAACTATAAAATGATTTACATTTGTTTGTGTGAAATTTTAAATGTTAAATTACTTATAATGACATTTATTGTATTAAATTACAAAAATATAATCTAATTATACTTCAAAACTATTATAAATCATTATTTAATTCAACCAGTTCTTTTGATTAAAATTTTTTTTTCAATTATAACATAGCATTTTTCACTATTCATTAAAATATAAATGTTATCAGAAAAGTACCAAATATATATCCAAACTAAATTTTTATATCCTACTTCAAAAGAATAATTTAATTTAAATAAATTGAATATATAAAATTTTCAAATATTGGTTTTAAAAAGTGATCGTCATTTAAAGGTGGTAAAATTATATTTATTAAAAATTACTTCTTTTTTCTAAAAAAATGAATTTGTACTTGAATTATGTCTAAGAAACACATAATATGGATTTTATAATTATATAGCGTATATAAGATTCAAAATTTAGTTAATAATATTCATAACCTCTTCTTGAATGACTATTTTGGTAAGTTGTGGTGTGCAGCGCAAGCTACTAAATTACTTTAATGAGATAACATACTCTGAAATTTTAGGGTGTTTCAAAAAATACCATCACAACTTTTATTAAATCGAAATAGATAATTTTTAGTAAAATATAGTATTTAAATTCTCTTAAAATAGGAAATTAATTTCTTTATAAATTTTTTTTACTTTTCTTTACAGAAAATTTATAAATATATTTTTTATAAAAATAAATTATTTAAGGGAATGGTTTCCTATAATCATAGAGATAACATAAACATGAGATTATTTTAAAGGAAATTTTTTCATAAGGATTATTTCACCAATAAAATTGCAAATTCAGTACGATTCATTTTCCATATAGTGGTCATTTTATTTTTAAGTATCATTTTCCTAGAATGGTCATGTCATCCATTATCATCAATTGATCTATATGATTAATTTTTTTCATATAAGCGTCATTTTTCCTAATGCATCATAATTCATACAAGTTTAATTTCTCTTCGAACTATTATTTTACATGTAAGAACCATTTTTCCCATAATATTAATTTTTTACTCAATACTGAAGATATCTAGAAGTATCATTTTTTTGGTTTTCATCTAATCAGTTTTTAATGTCGTAAGATCTCGTAAATTATTTTTTATGGCATTCAAAATTCCATTCATATCAATTTCAAAACCACTACAATTGACTTTCCTAAAATAACATGACATTGATAATATGGTATTACATTTAGAAATTGAATGACTTTAAAATATATTTCATATGTTTCTAGTAAAAATTGTATGTTCTTTTACTTGATTAAAATTATGAGATTCAAAAATTGTAATAATTTATGAAAAATTCATATGACTTCGAAAAAGGATGAAAAATTAAAATCATTAAATAATAGAAGAACACAGTGATATTAAAATTTTTTTTAAAAAAAATTATATTCATCCAATAAAAACAAGAGTAGAGAAATTTAATTTCCAAAAAGATGTTGGAAATTAGTATTATACAATATATATATATATATATAATTTATAAATAGTGAAATTTATCTATAATTTCAATAATAATAAATATTAACCGACTCTAACAATCACTCTATCGATTAAACATGAAACTGAAAATATCTACCATTTGAAAATCACAAAAAATTATAATTTCATGAAATAACAAAAAATTTACACCATTAATGAAATTTATAATATTGTTATAAGAAACTATAAATTATTTAAAAACTATTTTTCCTTTATAAATGTTTTATCTTTCAAAAATATTTGACCAATTAATAATGAAAAATCATTTTAAAAATATCTATTAAAATATTAATTTAAAAAGTAATCATGTCTAACTCATTCTATTGTATGCATAAAAAACTTTCAAACCCCCTTACTTCAAGATAATATAAAAGCATACATTCATTAAAGAAAATATATATTATATCTCAAAAACATATATTTAATATGTTAATTTATATATATTTCTAATAAAACAAATAGTGTGAAATTAAAATGTAATTAAACTCTAAAAAACAATTCATATATTAATAAGTATAAAAACTATAAAAACTTACTAATTTAGTAGAAACTAGTGAAATTGACTTCATATAGATAAATTTATTCCTTGAAAATTTATTCAATATTATATGTACTATAGATCTATTGTAAAAATTAAATAAATTTCCATACTTAAAAAAATAATTTTAAGACAAATCTATATAATATATGATCAAATCTTTTCTTATTAAGCATAAAAAAATCATATCATTTGGAGAATATATGAGTAATTTCATTGTAATTTTCAACAAATTATAAACAAATTAGTCAAACATTATCATTCTCAATTATAAAAGGAAATATTAAATAAATATTATTTACCTCTGAATTTCATAATGTATTATTAAATAGTTAAATAAAATATTTATTTTTCAAATACTAAGGAATTTGTTCAAAATAATAATTTCCATCAATAAATTTATTTTATTATCGATGAACATTGAAAACCAAATTTAGTAGAATAATAATATACTTAGTATAATCTATGGATGATTAAAATAATAAATTATTTTTAAACTCATGAATTTAAAATTTTACAAATTAAATTGCTCAAACATGGTCTACATTTTTGTTATTCCTATGAACTCAAAATCTATAATGAGAATAAGATGTTAAATAAAATGGTTTTCGAATATAATATAATGAAAAGGTACTAAAAGTAACATTAAATCGTCTAATTATTAATTTAAAACACATTAAATGAATTCCAATATGTTTATATGGAATCCTCGAACAAATGAATTCATTGAATATAATATTAGGTCTAGAAGTACTTCATTAAATTTGGAATTTAGCAATTCCTCTATATAGTTTATTGCATAACATTTTTCCTGATTCATCAAAAGATAATTTTGAATTAGTTTATATTGGGGTTCTAAAAATTTTAGTTGAATCACAGTTATACTTATTAACATGTATATTTCTATATTTAAATTAATTATAAATTTTTCATTTTTATTTAAATAATTTAAAGAACAAAAATTATTTTTATTTTACATATTAGTCTCATATCTAATTCAAAATTCCTCACAATAGAAAATTAATTACAAGGTAAATAATTGGTAAATCCAAAAATAATATCGTCGATATATATTTTCATAATTACAATATCATTCAAACATTATTAATTTTAAAAGATAAAAAAAATTTCCTTATTTAAATATTTTTTATAAAAAATCTAGCATTCATTGATTAAGGTATTTTCCTGAAAAAATATACACTTTATTTTGGAATAAAAAAACAATTAAAATAATTTTTCATTTTCAGATACATATGTTTCATTAACACACCCCTCTTAATAAATTAAACCATATAATGATGGTATTTTAAAATCTATTTGAAAAAATTGAAAACCTATAAGAAAAAATATCAAATAATATGGAAATAGATTCTATCCTTGTAACCAGTTCACAATAATCTTCGAAATAAATACCTTATTAATAATTTCTTAAAATATATTAAATATCCTAAATCATAAATATATTGTTATTTTTATAATTCATATTATTAAATGTAAAATTATTTGTAATAATAAATTTATCCTCATAATAATCATTTAGATTCTAAAAATTAATAATATTAAAGTTGATTATGTTTATTAGGAATAAAAATATTCTAATATGAATTATTAAATGACTAGAATATATTAATAGAAACAAAATCAATTTTTTTTCAAAAATATTATAATAAATTTTCTGTATTGAATTATATAATAAAAAATTTCAATTAACTTTCCAAAACAATGATCATTAATAATTTCTAACCTTTAATATAAAGTTGGTAGGAGACAGACACACATTAAACTGTTACATCAACATTTTAGTGTGCATATTCAAAAAGTTTATGCTCTTTAACTTATTCATTATCATTCTATTAATATGAAATTTTCTTCAAATTAATATTATCCGGAAATATAACATGTATTGATTATTTTAAAATAAAATTTATACAATTTAAAACGGTATATTCTTTAGTAACATTAGAATATCCTATAAATAATCTTTCATCACAATTTGAATTAATGATTTTTATAATATCTTAATTATTAAAATTAATTACCTTAATTTTTTTAAATCCACAACATTATGTTTCAACCATTTAGACAAATCATAATGATACTTACTGAAAATTGTTCGAAATAGATAAATATTTAAAATATAAAAATATGTGTGAAGATTTTCAATAATTAAATATTAAATAAAATTTAATTAATTAATTATTATTTGAACCATTTCATGAAATGGTTTATTTTTCAAACATATAACACCATTTGACAATAGTGTTCTATTGTAATGCCACGACGTGGGAGCCACCTGACGACACCTCATGTTGGTCAGTCACATGACCTCAGGCGTGCATCCCCATTCACTAGAGGTTGTTGACTAGCAGCGATGGTCGTGTATGTGAGTAACGGGGGGTATATACCCTCTATTATTAAATTAAGACACCAAAAAAATTATTTAAGAAAATTATGAAGCATATATATTGAGAATAGGTCCATAGTCATAGGTTTACCAAAATAGAAAAAACAATATTCAACAGAAAGGTGAAAAATACTATTCAAATATAATTTTCAAGTGCCTAAAAATGAAACTAAAAAAGACACTAACGACTCCTTAGAGGGTTTAAAACCATATTAAGTTCACTCATACAAGATTATACCAAAATTATAAATCTAATCAACGGACCTTTCCCTTAACCAACACTATGATAATAAATTATATTTAGGTGCCCCTCATGAAATATGATTAGGGTGTCAGTAAAACTAAGTAGACCACCCCCAATGGTGACTAAATCAGTTCTAGTCAAAATATATTTCAAGAAGTTAATTAAATATGAAAATCGAGTTCATAAATAAATGGTTATCACATTATCATTGATTCCTTATTTAATCACATTAACTCTAGGGTTCCCAAGGATACCCATAACTCTATACTAGATTCAGATCATGTTGGATCCCAATGTTTCCCCTATGTAATATCATATCTTCATACATTCTATGACTCATTATGAAGTTATATGTATTCAAAGGTGATATAATATCCCAGTAACTAATTTTAATCATACCAGAGTTCAATGTATTATCATTTAAAGCCATATCTCTAAGTGATTTTATAAAAATTATTTAAATTAATACCTAAATGCTAATGGTACTAATATCAAATTCATAAGTAAGATGAACATGTTACCATTATTACAACTAAATATAATACTAAGTTCTCAATCATTTACCCATAAGTATAATGGTCATGTTACTATTTATACTTATTAATTTAATTACAATGTTCTCACTCTCTTACTCACAATTAGAAAGTCCATTTAACTATTTATACTTCTCAATTTTCAATGACCATGTTCCTATTATTTCACACATAATTAATTCATAATTATTTATCAACATCAATTCCATTACTAATTAAAAAATAAATAAAATAATTTATATCCTCAATTAACACTCCAATTAACTTGGTATGCTAATTCATTAATTAATTAATCTATTAATTGATAAATAAATAATTCATATCTGAAAATTACTTTTCTAGAATTAATTACCACATAATAAATATTACCACTTTATAATTAATTCCAAAATTAATTATGTAGTTCATAACATCCAAGAACATCATTAATTCATGATTAATTATCTCAGTTTATCTAATTCAAAATCTCATAATTAGTTATATTGGATACAAAAACTAACTCCCATAATCATTTAGGAAAATTAATTATCTAATAAAACAACCCCTTGGTTGGATGATTAATTCCTCAGTTAATTATCGATTTCAAAAATGATTCAATAAATCAATATGTGAACCTAATAAAACAAAATTTTGACTTCAATTTCTAAAAAAATATACATTTATAAAATTTTGAATATAAACTTCAAATCCAAGAAAATGGGTATTTTATTTTAGACCAACTACCGTAATTTATTGATAAACATTTTTTCAAATGAAATAACCAAAAAAATGAGTATCACAATGATGTAGAATAATGATTCGGAACTATATCTCTATTTGATGATCAAAGATATCATGATCTATGTAATCTAAATAAAGAATTGTAATCCTAGATATATATCTCACTGTAATGGCTTGGATCTAAATAATAGAGGATACATTCCATCAATATATCAAGGATATAGAGAAGAATGAACATGATAGGATTCATGATGAAATCTACTTTCTGAAAGATGACCAAATCATCGATTTGGGACTTTATTCTCGAATAATAGATATTTAAATACCATGGAAGCCCTTTATTAATCACTAATATAATACAAGAATGTCTAGTCTCCAAAAAAGGCTGTATAGGACCTGTTTTGGGGGTTCATTGGATTTTAAAATAAATTTGATAGTGAAAAGAAACCACATGTATAGTTTAACAAAAAGTGTTCCAACTATTTGGATCTCAATGCCAAGGGTTACACGTTTTGCTGGGTTTTAGTGAATTGGTTGTAATACCATGTGCCATTTATAGAGATGCACATCGATTGAGTCTTTATAGTTATCTAGGATCGGTGCATGGTTTTCTCTAATCGTGCGCCAACATTTCTCAATCCATATTTTCTCAATTATTTCATAAAAATCCACCCAGATGCACCCAACATCATAACTAGAACCAATGGTACCTAAATAAATCAACAATAATCTGATTTGGGGTCTTAGATAACTCCAAAAAAGTTGGGATGATACAATCTCACCACCTTAAAATAGCTCATCCTCGAGCTGTGTTTCCAAGATTATATAAAATTATAACCCAAAAATATTGGTCTATTGGGCCTGCATAACTATATCCATTACCATTTTTCTTCTAGAACATGTCCATGTTGCAATAACATACAAACTACCAGCCCAGTCATTCCCCACAACACTTAATCACTATGGTCCAACAAACATATCTGATACTTCTTAATGGTCATATCTATCTCCAGGTCATCCTCACCAAACATTTATCACATGGTTAGGGTCAAGGTGATACCAGTATTGATTTTAATCATTGATGAATTCAATAATAACAATATTTTTTTGAAGATATAATCAGTGTGCCACCAACAGTATTCTATCCACTACATAAAATAGTCCAACAAAACAATGAACTAACTTTACCTACCTTTATATTATGAAGTGACCCAAAATATGGGACACCATAAGGAACACAATATCAACCTCCATAATCTCCATGGGACTTCTTCATCTATCATCATTCGACTTATTCCTACTTTGAGCCATATCCGTACATTTTTTAATCAACTTCACCTACTTTGATGTCCCTTCCACGAGACTCGGACCTAACAACTCATAATCACCATATACATATATAATAGTGGTGATCTACATGGAAATCAAAAAATATCCTCATATGGTTCCATCTATGTCACACCTGAATTTCCAATTCCATGATTTGGTTCAAATCCTCCATTACTTCATAGATTTCTCTTGGATTTCGAGTGTTCTGGGTTTGAAATTATAGTGTCTCTTGTGTTATTGATCTATTATATTTTTATTAGGGGTGTTAGATGGTAATTGGCCTCCTATTTTGTAAATGGTATGGTGGTAGGTTGTGGTTATATTCATTTGGTTTTTTAACACTCCTAGTGGCACCAATTGTGGGGGTATTTTGTTGAGGTTATTTGTACCCATGAGTTGGATGATTCTTGGGGTGAAAAGGGGGTTTTATTTTGGGTATTATTTCCCCCTATTTGTTCCCTATATTTCCCACATGGTTTCCTCCTTGGACCCCCCTAAAAATAGGAGGAAAATGAAATTTTTTTGGGTGGCCAGAACAAGACCCACAATTTGGCCACACGATTCCAAATTGGGCAGGCAAACCCTGTAAGTGTTTCCAGGTCTTTAAAAATACATTCCAATTTGAAACTATTTCCTTAAATAATAAACCCAAATCCACCACATTATTCCCCATTTCGTGCCCTACCTCTATGTCCAACCTCCAAGGACACTCCGCCTCCCTGGGACATCATCTTTGAAGGGTGATTTGATGGGGGGAAACATCAAAATTGTAAAAGTATGTCTTCCTCTCCCTGATTTTTTCCCTTTCCTTTGGGTTTCTTCCAACCTTTCCTGAGTTTAAAAAAAAGAAGCTAGGTTTCATACATAGATTTTATCCATGTGTATTTTTGGAAAACTCATGTGGTTTTAGGGTTGCTTTGACCTATTGAGATGCAACAGTGGTGCGATTTATTTTTCGAACCAAAAGTTGAGTGTTTCAACACAAAAGCTAGGCCATTTTTTGTGTAACCATTTTTTATGAGTTAGATTTCGATAATTACTTATTTATCATCTTCCTCCTATTATTTTTGTTGTTTTAATTTTTTTTGGGTTGCTTTGGATTAGTTTTTAATTTCATAGTTACATTCATGCTCTAAATTTGATGTTTTTACATGTGAAACTCTTGTGGTATCAATTGGGTTATTTTATAACATATTAAAGTGATATAGTAAATGTTTTTTGGGCATTAAATTATTCTTTGGTAGGGTCTTGGTGTTCTTGTTGGTTTAAAGGGGGGGTTTTCAACGGTTTTATGTGTAAAACCCAATTGTGCCTCCTAAAAGTGTTTTTTGAACATGGGTGTTTGTCATGTGCATATATAGTGGTATTATTTTAGGTGATTTTATAATACATGAGATTGGTTTAATAAATATTTTCTTGGGATTCCAATTCATTTTTGTATAGGTATTTGTGTCACATTAGAATAAATGGGGGTTTTGAAATGGGTTTCGTGTGCGAAAAATAGTTATACCCCATGGGTTTGTTTTGTGAAAAGTGTAAATGTTTTATTTGGATAAACAAAGAGGTAAAAAGATGTATATGTAATGTTTGGGTGATTTTGGTCACCTAATATGGGATATTTAATGGTAAAGTGGTTATTTAAGATGTTAATTATTTTTATAATGATTTATAATTTTGTGAAAGGTTTTACAAAATTGTGATATGGGTGAGAAAAATGTTTATAGATTATTGTTTGTGAGTATGACTACAAAATTATTTTTTAAGGTGGGAAGGTTATTATGTGATATTTGTGTGGGATTTTATGTGAGTTGGAATATCCTAGAATGGTTTCATAAACTATTTTAATGGATTTTTGAAAGTGTTTAATAAATGTTAAAAGTGTTGTGGGCTATTTGTTGTGAGTATGTTTTCAAAATGAATTTTAATGAAAAATGGGTTATGCGAATTGTGTGATATGAATGGAAGCTTTTTTGTTAATGTTTAGTGTGGAAGTGGTATTTTCATGTGCATATTAAATTTCATAGCTTGTTGAACTTCATTGAGCACAAGAGGGAAACCTGAGTATCTAAGTTGGTGGACATGTACTAGTAATATAGTAATCCCTTAGGGGTATGGTCTCAGTTTCACATTGCACGATTGAAACTTACCAAACTAACAATAATATTATGATGATAATTATTGGGTACCAATATTTTAGGCATATGGTTCCTACTAGTGGGTCGTGCATGAGAAAAGATATTGTGATGGTTACTTTCACAGAGATATGAGGTACCTAAGACCCACAATGAGCTACTTCCATGGGTTATTTCCAATTGCATCTTCTCATTCGATGATGTGTTCTTACTATTGGTATATTTTATGATTATTTGTAAAATAATTTAGATTTGGAATTTATTTTAAAAGTTATGATTTTTTATATTATCCCAGTTGAAAACATTTTTTCTTTAAAGATTCAAATTTTAGAAATTATAACTAGCTTACATGTTTTGGAAACTTGAATGATTTTCATATCTAAATATTTATCACATGGAATCTCTTTGTGGTAGTAACCTACTGTGATTTTTCCCACACCATACTTATTACTTTGGGTGTATGTAAACTTGGTTATTTTGTTCACAGGTTTGGGTACAACTTTTGAGCCAATCGTTCGGGATTCAAGTAGTTCATCGTAGTGTTGTCCTGTAGAGATGTCTTGATGGTGATGCCTCTTATAAAGAGGATGGTTCCTGGGTGGTCATCATTGGTTTTCTATATTTTTTATAGTCTTTTACTATTGTTTTGAACTATGTATTTTAGTTATGAAATTTTATAAAGGATGGTTTTGTAACAAAAATCCAGATTCATTTTGTTGGATTCATTTGTTTTTTAATGTTTATAAATATGGGTAAATCATTTCCAATTTTTTGTTTATTATACCCACAAAATTTCTCATACCCATAAGGATTGGGAACACCCTTTGGGACTTGTCAAGGGATGGGACTCGCACACGTTTTTATGGCGTCTAGATTTGGTTTGTGACAATATGGTATTAGAGGAGGTGTATCTTAACTCATTGAGTCGTGTTACTTGGGGAACAATCGGGATTTTATGGAGTTAGGATTTTAAGGAATTGGAATTCCAATTATGGGTAGTGTTCCTAATCACCACACCTCCGGAAAAGATTCATGTTTCCAGGTGACATTGGGGCTTATCTGAGTCCATTGGTTTTCTTGGATTGGTGATGACTAAGGGAAGAGAAAAGAAAGATGGGTTAATGGTCTTAGTGAGCTCGTTGGGCCTAGAAAGACATGTAGAGATAGAGATATTTTCTTATAACACACTATGTGATGGTGAATTGATTGGAATATAGTAGCCATCCATATGTCCAAGTCACCAACTAAAGCTAGTTTCTCTCATATTTTCTTCTGTTCTTTAGTATTGAAATCATGGTAGTTCTGTTTTAAAGAAAAAATGACATGGTTTTAAGAAGCACAATGATTATGTTAAATGATTTCCTAATAATATGGGAATGGATCGATTGTGAAATGGTGGAAATTAATTTTCATAATTTTTTTGAAAGGGAAAATGGTGGCATTACACCACTATTAAACGTAGAAAATTATGTTAATTTCCGACATGAAAAAGTGTTTCAAATAGTGTTATATAAACTATAGAAAAGTTTTTTAATGGGATAAGATGTTTTGAAATTTATTTGAATGAATTGAAATTGATTTTTAATTTGAATGATTTTGTCTTTCTGAAATGTTTTTTAAGCATTAAATTGTGTTTGATTTTGTCGTTAGGGTGTCTGAGAAGAAGGGATGTGCTGGTTGACTGTGTTAGTTTTGAATAGTGGAATGAATTTTCATTTTAACCTCTGGTATTTCTATGATCGACCACATGAATGGGGTTATATGGAATGATGGATGGTTTAAGACATGGATGGATGAGTGACATAATGGATATGGGGAGGGTGCCCAATGTGGCATAGAAACATGCATGTGTGAGACCCATGTGGTTCTATTGGTGGATACGCTAACCACTGAACCATTTTTTTTCAAAGAAATATTTTTTAGGAAGACATAATGTCTTGATGACTAGATTTGGATGGTCTGTATAATTTTTTTTAAATTATGTTGTTTTGGGATCTTTTTAGTCCTTTAAACCCTCTTTTTTGAAAGGTGTTTTGGTTTTGTGTTTGGTTGATACGCTTGGATGGAAGGCCTGTTTGTGGTCTCTTAAGAAAAATGTTTTGGGATCCCTTAAAATTGTTCCCTTATTGTGTAAGAATCTGTTTTATGGTATGTATTGACCAATGGACCAACTTGGTTGGGTCCTTGGGTTTTCCCATCGGATAGAGTACGCCCCCATTAAGGGATAATGCACGACTGAAGTGCAACACAAATTGTTTTGTCATTGGAAGACCCTCCAGTTGATAAATATATGGAATATTTATCTAGATTTTAATATTGAGTTTACACCTTTTCCTTTCTTGGTTTTGTAGATCCTATTGTACTGGGATAGTGCTAATGAATGGTTGAAAGAGACCTGAGTTTCGTATGTTATTTAATTTGACGAAGGTGGAAGTGGTCTGGGGTGGTTAGTGTGGATTAGTATCTGGATGGTGTTTAAGAGGTCCTTTGGGTTTTTCATATTCAATTCAAAGAAAGAATTAATATTATACCACCTTTGTGGGAATTATATTCATGAGATGCTAATATGGACACTTTCTGGAATTGTGAGTTGTTTTGGAACTTTACTTAAGGATCCATTAATTGTATTTTTTCATTCAGTCGCAATGGTAATGTTCGGTGGTTCCTTGTGATGTCATGTGATAATTTTAATATAAATGTGAAGGCCATGGAATCCTCTGAGAGTCTCTATTATGTTGGGAGTATGAATGAATTTAAAAAACATAAAATACATTATTTTTTATAATGGTGTTCATATGTGTCCTTTCTTTTTGTTGTTCATCACCCGAAGAAACAGGCTGTGACATGTGTGAATATTTTATGCCCTTATTTTAGTGGAATTTCAGTTTCAGTTAAGGTGAGTTTGCAATGTTTTATGTATTGGTAAACCTATAGGAGTTTTTGGTGTCTTTTTTTGTATAACAAGAAGGATAAGCTCCATTCTAGGGATTTCCAAATCCGAACTATAATGCCGAAGTTTCTTCAATCATTTGAGCTCTAGCCATCAGACCCAAAGGGAAGCTGTCATGTATTCATCAGAAATACAAGGGGCATTCAAACCCTTGTAAAAATTCTTATTCTCATTATAAATGATATTAAGAGGTTAAACCTCTGGTTTCTTCAACTTGGATATTTTTTTCTCGTCCAGTGGGAAGAGGTAGAGGGCGTCGTGCCCATGTTATCGGCCAATTTCATTTTTCCACTTTGGGTTCCCTTGTGTTTTTGGAGTATAGATGGGAATTTTTCTAGTCAGGTTGAGCATACAATTAGTGCATGATTATTTGTGACTATGTGCTAGGAATCCATGTAGATATAATGATCCCCATTGTTAGTGCACGACTTACAATGCTCTACGAACTAACCGTATGACTTTTGGAAATTTTTATGTTATGTTTCTTCTTATACCGGATCATTCTGGTTGGTTAAAATGGTTGGTTTTGATATTTGGGAGACCAAATTTGATTCTCAGGTCTGTTCCCTTTTAAATTTCAAATGGATGTCTACCCCTTGTACCGGGGTTTCTGTTCAAGCCTTCCCATGTTAGTGTCCCAATCCCGTCTCGGAAATTATTTCAGTTGTCTCTTATAGTGTGGAGCCCATTTGTGTATCCCAAAACTAATAACTCAGATAGGTTCATGGTCTTGGATGACAATATTTGACATTTAGGATATATCTAACTACCTACATCATCCATGGGTAGATATTGGGATTGGTGAGTGCACAACAGTTTAGTTAAAGCAAGGTATGTGTAACATTGTTCATTGTTATTGTTCACTTGGGTCAATTTTTGAGTCTTGTTTGGAGAATGTTTTATGATATTTCTATTGGGATAATTTCTTAATGTATTTTATTGTTCTGGTAAAGTGACCTATGTTTTTTATGGGTAGAGTATTCCATCATTAATTGATCACTGAAGGTGTTTTGGTCTTTGGGGGTGAATCATGAAAAAAGAGTACATCATGGTTTATTGGTTGGTCTTGGTATTTTTCTATTGGACATGTTGATGATTTCCTACTGTGTAAATCCATATGGCGAGGAGAATTTTCACACCTATATTTTCAATTCCATTCTTTGGTTCAAATCCTTTTTCTGTTATTAGCTTTCTCTTTGTTTCTAGGTGTTCCAGGATTGAAATTTTGGTGTCCATTTTGTTATTGATCAATCACATTAGTCTTGAGGGTATTGGATAGAAGTTGGAATCCTAATTTTTTATTGGGATGGTGTTAGGTTTTGGTGATTTCTATTTGGGTTTGTGACACTCTTAGTGGCACAATTTGTGGGTAAGTTGTTGAGGTGTTTTGTACCCATGAGTTGGATCAGTCCTGGGGTGAAAAGGTGATTTTAATTGTTGTATTATTTCACCATATTATTGTACTATATTTAAAAAAATTTTACCCCTTACACCCCCAGGAATGTGGAGGGGAGTGGCATGGTTATGCATGGTCGGAGCAGGCCGCACGGTTTGGCCACACGGTTCCAAACTGTATAGACAAACAATGTAGGTGTGCCCAGGTCATTAAAAATACCTTTCAATTTCCTACGTTTCCCTTCTGGAATACACCCAAATCTACTAAATTATTCATAATTTAATGACCTACCTACATGGACAGCCTCCAAGGTCACTCCCCTCCCTTTTACCTCATCTTTGAAGGGATATTTAATGGGGGAAACATCAAAATTATGAAAGTAGGTCTTCATCTCCTAGATTTATTCCCATTCTTTAAGGTTTTCTCCACCCTATCACAAGTTGAAAAAAATATAGAATCTAGGGTTTGTACCTACTATTTAACCATGATTTCATTTGGTTAAATATTGTGTTTTAGTGTTGGTTTTCACCCCTTGAGGTGCGGCGGTGGTGCGGTTGATTTTTCACACCATGATTTGTGTATTTTTAAACAAAAGTTAGGTGATTCCATGTGTAACCATTTCATGACGAGTTAGTTTGATTGAATTACATATTTTATATCTTCCTCGTTTTTCGTGTGTGGTGTGAAGTCTATTTTTGGTGTATTTTTTTAAGTGTTTAATTTCATAATTTCATTATTTCTACAAATTGGGTGTATTTCTTTGTGTAACTCTTGTAGAATAAATTGGGTTATTTGTTAACATATTAATGCTGATTATTAACTATTTTATAGGAATAAAATTCTCTTTTTTATTGTATTTGTATGACTTTGGGTTTTAAAGTGAGGGTTTCAACGGGTTTTATGTGTAAAACCATGTAATTCCTCTTGAAAGAGTTTTATGAAAATGGGGAATTTTTATGTGCATCTTTTGTTGTATTATTCGAGGTGATTTATAATTCTTGAGAGTGGATTAATAAATACTTTCTTAGGTATTAAATAATGTATTTTATTGGTATTGGTGTTAATTTAGTTTTAAAAGAGGGTTTGGAAATGGATTTGTGTCCGAAACATAGTAATACCCCATTGGGGTCGTTTTGAGAAATGTTAAAATGTTTTATTTGGTTAAAGAAAGTGGGAAGGGGAATATATGTATCGTTTGGGTGAGTGTGGTGGACTAATATTGGATTTTTAAAGTTAAATAGGTTATTTAAGATGTCAAAACATTTTTTGAATGTTTTTTAAATTGGTTAAATGGTTTACTAAATTATGATGTTGGTGAGAAACATGTTTATGGGTAGTTTCATGTGAGTTTGACTAGAAAGTGATTTTTGAAGCTGATAAGGGTATTATGTGATATTTTTTTTGGAATTTATGGGAATTTTAATCTCCTAGAAAGGTTTTATAATTTTTTATGGATTTGTCAAATTGTTTAACAAATGTGAAAAGTTTTGTGATATTTTGGTGTGAGTATGATTTCAAAATACAATTGAATGAAATTGTCTGTTATGGTTCTTGGTTGATTTAAATGTGGGGTGTTTTGTTATTGTTTGATGTGGAAGAGGTATTTTCCAATGAAAATTATATTTCATGTCTTGTTGAACATGTTTTATCACAGGATGGATACCCGGATATCTAGGTTGGTGGACGTGTACTAGTATGCTGGTGATCTCGTGGGATTTGGACTCAGTTTCACATAGAAATTTTGATGCATATAAAACTAACTAAACATTGATTATGAATAATTTTGGGATCTATTAGGCATTGTGTATGTTCCCTACTGGTGTCTCATTCAGGAGAATGGATATTGTGATGGTTACATTCACCGAGATATGAGGTATCTAAGACCCATAATGAGTTCCTGCCAAGGGGTTATTTCCAATTTCATGTGGCCATTAGATTATTTATACATACTATAGGTATACGTTCTGATTGGATGGAAAATTCAGTTTCTTTGGATGTTATTTTAAATGTTTTGATTGTTTAAATTTTCCCACTTCAAAACTATTTTTATTTAAAGTTACAACTTTTAGAAATTGTAACTAGCTTATATGTTTTGAAAACTTAATTTCTTTTCATCTCTAAATGTTTACCACATGGAATATCATAGAGGTGGTATCCTACCATGAATTAAATCACACCATACTTACACCATTGGGTTTTAGTATACTTGGTTATTTTTTCCAATGGTTTGGGTACAACTTTTATGCAAATGGTTAAGGCTTCCAGAGGTTCATCGTGGTGTTGTCATTTGGAGATGGCACAAGGGTGGGGCCAATTTCCCCGAGGATGGTTCTTGGTCAGTCATTATTTGTTATAGTCTTTGACTGTTGTTTTAAACTATATATTTCAGTTATGAATTTTCTTAATGGATGGTTTTGAAACAAAACTATAGATTCATTTTATTGTATTTGGTTGTTGTTTAATTTTTTCATACTCAGGTAAACAATTACTAATTTTTTGTTTATGATTCTCAGACAACTGTGCTTTCTCATGTGGATTAGGAACGCCCTTCGTGCCTTTCTACGGGCTAGTTTTGGAACTAATTTTGATGGTGGCAAGATTTGGATTATGACAATCTATATAGATTACTCATAACTATTGTTATAAGAAAACTTCATTAAATACAAGAGCTAACCTCAAGGCCCACCAACATCAATCACACATTCCCACAAAATATCCTCCAGAAACAATATAGAATGCTCTAACTACCCATCTGTCTATGTGTAGAAATCCATACTCAATAAAACATGTGTACCAATAATTTTCTATATTCCATGCTATAATATTGAAGTAAGGAAAGTATCATGGTCTAAAATTATAGTCCATGGAGCACCATGCAGATGGACTATCTCCCAAAGATATAGTTCTCCCAACTTCAATATTTTATGGGGTTCCATTATAGGAAAGAAATGTGTTACCTTTTTCTGTTGAACCACAATGCCCTAAATAGGGTTACTCTTCCTATGTTTCTTTGGAAGACCCATCATAAAATCCATTTTTATTTTATCCCACATACATTCCAGAATGGGAAATTATTGTAGTAAACCTCTATGTCGTTGATGCTCTCCCTTGATATGATGATAGGTGATGCATCATGTGATAAACCATACTCCATGATTCTTCATTCCTGGTGACCAAAACTATTGCCATCGGTAACATTACATATTGGTAACACATAGATCAATTTCCTACTTCCTGGAATGAAATTCTCACATGATCTCCTCAAATATGGTCGTAGTTACAACAACTCCATTATCTAAATAGATGATATCATCCTTATATATCAATCAGTCCAATGGTATATCCCTTCCATATAGTATCTCCCTCAAGGCTAATAACTATGGATTCTCATACTATCTACCCCTTATCCCTATAAAAATTGTATAATCCACTTCCATTGAAAACAAAATTATCTACTCTTGACTCTCCTGAACCATATGAGTCTATGTTTTCCCAATCAAGGAATAATCCACACAATTTTATTTTTTGGTGGAATATTCCAGTTCAAAATAATATGACTATATATAATCCCCCCATATCCTCTTCATAGGATTCATGTAATGTTGTGAAAGGATATACCTTAGGCTCTTCTAGTATATTCGACCCATATACATTTCTGAAAACATGTAGTTCCCTCAACACATAGGGGAATAAATCACTAATTCAATCTAAAGGTCATGTATAGGGTAAATCCATTCTTGTGGTCTCAAATACTGATACCCATATGCCACGACATGATCTCCCGACATCAACACAACTCGGAGTCTGATCTCAAAAGAGTCCCTATAAACCTTTTACTTCTCAAATGACATAGTTAGGATTAATATAATTAATGATTTCAAGAACTTATTCAACTCCATGAAGGCCTCCCACATGCCTCTGTCAAAATAAAAATTATCAATATCCTTATCAATCCCAAAAGCAGTGCTGATGAATGGTGAAAGTCATTGATGAATCTCTTGTATCATAGTGCCAATTCCGAAAATCAAAAGATATAGAAACATTCTTTGGTGGATCCCAAGAAAAAACTACCTATACCTTTTATGGTTCTACCACCAAACCTTCCTCTGAGATGATGTGTCCCGTGAATTGTACCTAATCATTCCAAAACTGACACCTAAATATCATAGTGTATATATGATTCTCTCTCATTGTACTCATGATGATGTGAAGATGTTAGGCATGAACATCATGAGTATTCTATTACACCATGATGTCTACAAAAAAATCCACCACAAACAATTATAGATACATATGAAATATCATCTACATCAAATCCATAATAATGAGTGGTGCATTTTTCTACCCGAATGGAATTACAAAAAACTTATAGAGTCCAAACCTGTTCTTAAATGTTGTCTGTTGTTTATTAGAAGTGAAAAATATAAATTTATGATACCCCAATCTCAAACTGGTCATTTAGAACACACCAGGTCCATTCAATTGGTTGAATATATTATCTATATATTTATGTGTATATCGATTATTCATATCAATTTCTTCTTCTAATGGTAACTGAAATACAAACGTAATCACTCGTCATATTTCACTGCAAATAGAACTTGAGATCCCCAAGGTAACGTAGTTGTATAGATAAATCCATTATCCTTTAACTCATCCAACGTGGCCATGAGCTATTGAATATCATTTGGCACCATTATTTATGGTGGAATAGATACTAGATCAACCCCCATCTTGTGATCAATAGTGAATTCAGCATCTCTCTTAGGTGGTATACCGGATAAATTTCAAGGGAAAACAACTTGGAAAATTTATTCTAATAATGAAGGGTCATGTTGACTAACACCACCATAATCCTTCAATACACTAGAAAAGTGGGCTATAACCTCTCCCAGTTGCTGAGTAATTGGACCATCTCGGATTTCTTGTATAACTCAATCTCTACAGTGATTGTACATGTCTCCCTTAGGATATATAAATGTAAATGAAATATAATAACAATCAATTTGTGATAGTTATGTTACTAGATAGTTAATACCCATTATCAGATCATATCCGGTCATATCTGGAATATATAGATCCAATAGAAAATAATATTCCCTGATCACCAGTGAACACCCGATTCATATTAAGATATCTCTATACATTGTTCGCAATGGTGTATTGATAAGTATAATTTGGATGGTGATGCAACTAGAAATCCCTTATCAATTCATATACGTTTTTACAACATTCCTAGAGACACATTTCTTGTAATTTGTGAGACAAACTATGATCTAAGAAAAGTTATCACCTTCATCTTTATCTGGCACCATTTTATCCTCAGGTTCCCTGCCAGAAAGACCATTCCCATCCATGCCCCATAGTGCTCCCCTCAATAAACAATATAAATAAAATTCTCTATAATTATAAACCAACATATTAGGTCTCATTACACAACCTTATAACATTTATATAAGATGACAAATCACAATAGGTCAAAACATGAAATTTCCCCACACCATGAAACACATTCAAAATCAAGGTGCTATAACTACCCTTAAGAACCATAGTCATGTGTTTATTAAAAAAGGGTAAATACACTTTCATAATCATGTATATCATTTAGAAACCCCATCACTCTCATTCTTAATAATTTTAAAATATTTTTAATATCATGTTTGATAATATTTTTCATTTTAAATTTAGACAATATGAAAATAGATCATGTTCAAAAACATACACCTACCCAATTTTCATCTGTGTTTTTAAAATAAGGTATGACACGATAACCATATGTTCCTATAATTATGCATGAAGACTCAACTCTTTTCCAATTCTAGGCCATGAATCAATACAAAACAATTAGTAAAATAAATCAATATTTTCATTCCATTACCGATAAGTATAATGATCATGTTACTATTTATACTTACTATATGAATGTACCTATTACCATTCCTCTACTCACAAGTACACTAAACATGTTACGATTTATACTTATCTATTTAGAATGACAATGTTCACATTGTTCAAAAAATAATTAATTCAAAATTAATTATTCTCCTCAATTTCATTACCAATTAAAAAATTAGTTAAATAAATAAATATCCTTAATTAACTCTTTAATTCATTAGGTATGACAGTACATTAATTTATTCATCAATTAGTTAATCAATACCACAATTAATATCACATAATTAATTTTCTATAATTAATTACTTTATTCTAAATATCAACTCTTCATAATTAATTCCATAATTATTTATCTATATTGTAACATCAAGGAACATAATTAATTAATGATTAATTATCTCAACTTATGTAATAAAATATCTCAAATTAATCCTCTGATAAATTATGCAGTTTACAACCCCAAACACTCATAATCTATTTCCAAAATTAAATATCAAAACTTAAAACCCCATATTATTATGAATATTTCTTCAATTAATCATCGATTTCAACAATGCTCTGATAAAACATTTAGTCAACATAATTAAGCCAATTTAGGAATCTAATTGATAAAAATGCTAGAAATTATATAATTTTGAATACCCTCATCAAATCCATGACAATGGGAATTATATTTTTGACCACCTACCTCTATTCAATTACATAAATTCATTCAACACAAATCCCCATAAATTTGGGATTCAAAATGAAATGTGTCATAGTTTTGGATATACATATTCCTAAATGAAGGTCAAGAATATAAGGATCATTGAAATAATTTTCTAGATCAAAAATCCTAGATCTGTATATCATCAAAAATTTTTAAATCTATAGAAATAGAGGATAAATCCCACCAAAAAATAACAGAAAGGGAGAATAATGTATGGTTTGGGCATCGGAATGAAATCCACATATTGGGAGAAGAGAGGATCTTTGATTTGGGATTTGAATCTGTAATAATGGAGGTTAAAGGTATTTCAAAACCCTCCAGAAAGAAAGGTATTTCAAAACCCTCCAGAAAGCATAAAAATCATACAAGAATGTCAGGTCTAGAACCATAGTTGAGTAGGATATTTTTCAAGGGTATAAGAGATTTGAAAACAAACTTTCAGGTGAAATAAAACCACATTTAGATTTTAATAAACCGTTCACCAAAAGTGTGGCCCTCAATGCATGGGGTTACATGGTTACCTAGGTTTGGGTGCACAATTTGTATTATTGTGTTCTAGCTATGTGGATCCCCTCTATAATTTTATACATAGTAAATTTGGTTGGGTGCATGGTTTACTCTAACCATGCACCAACAATACACTGCCCCCTATTTCTCAAATATTTTCTAAAACTCCATCAAAATGAACCCCATGTCATAAATCCAACAAATGTAACAGAATTAAAAAAATGTACCTGAACTTTTACTTGAGATAACTCTATAAATGGTTGCTATCTTTGAATATCATCACCTTGTAGCATCTCATCCTTGAGAAATGTTTCCAATATTATCTATTATTTTGAGACAAAATGATCAGACCATTGAGCCTTCATGTCTGCTACCCATTCTAATGATTTCTATTTCACATGTTCATGTTTCCATAATACAAGAACTATTGGCATGGTATTTACCCAGACTACTTTTTCTCTATGATCAAACACACATATCAAATGCTTCTAAAAAATGAAACTCTCTCTTGTTTGAAATCACCTACATCGATTACATTGGAAGTGTCAGGGTGATTAATCTATAGTTTTGAAACATGGAATACATAAAGAATCACAATATATTTCAAAGGAAGATCCAACTATTATTCCACATGCCCAATTTTATCTACTACCTCCAACAGACCAAAAAAAGTAGGTGCTAACTTTCCCTGCCTTTGTATCCTGTGTTGATCCATCCTAGGTGACACAAAAAGGAACACACAATCACCCACTATTAACTATAGCAGTAATCGTAATCTATTATAACATAAATTTTGCCTACTCAGATCCATATCCATCCAATTTCAAATCAACTTCACCTTCTCCGATGTCTCATGCATGAGACTCAGTACTGACTACTCTGACTAACCCACTTCCTTCCATCTTAGTGTTGATCTTTATGGCCATCCAAAAATATCCTCACATGGTTCAATCTTTAAAGTTTTTTAATAATAATTTTCATCAGAAAACTAAACATAATACATGTACTTCTCCAATAAACCTCGAAATATAATCACATATTCTCTTGAGATATCCTCAAGACACTATATAGTACACTCACACTGCCCATCTATTTGTGGGAGGAAATCCATAATAAAAAAACTAGATTAAAAAGAAATTCTACAAGAACTTCCTGATGCATGATGTAATGTGTGAATCATGATCTAAAACCATAGTTTGTGGCACCTCGTGGAGACAGACTCTCACCAGAATATACATTTCTCCCAACTACTGAACTATAAGGGGTTACCATGTAAGCAAGAAATGTGATACATATTTTAGTCGATCCACAATGACCCAAATAGTGTCACTCTTCTGAATCCTTGTATTAATACCCACAAAAATTATATTGTGAAGACATCCCACTTCTATTCTGTAATATAAAACGACTCTAGTAAGCATCATAGACATTGATGGTCACCCTTCATCTACTGTTAGTCGATTGATCAATTAAAAAACTCTGCTATGTGATTTTTCTTGCCTAGCCACCATAACTGACGTCATAGGTCATGGTACATTTTATTGTCACCTAGATGTACAACCCACTTTGACACAAAAGTTTCCCTTATGAGAACATCTTGTATGATCGTTGGCACAACAACTAAATTATTCACATAGTTGATCTCATTCTCATATATCAACCAGTACAACGGTTTCTCCCCACCATCAATGATTTCCCTCAAGGATAAAAAGAATAGATCCTCTTACTGTCTATCCTTGATCTATCTCAAATGTGTATATTCCATAGTAACTCTAACCAAATTCATCTTATAATGAGTAGCATAAACCATCTATGATTGAGTTTTAATACTCATGGTATCATCCACAATATTTCCTATCATCGGTGTATATTATATTTCAATGTCGATTAACTACATATCATCATTCCATTTCCACTTTAAAAGAATCAAATCACACTATAAAATGGTACTCATTATTCTCTTGTGATCTATACAAATTGTAATTTTTTTTCCCAAAATATAGTGTCACCAAAACCAATGTGAATAAACCACTCATTCCAAATCGAGGTCTTGTATAGGGTAACTATGTTCACGAGGTCTCAACTACCAAGACCCATGCACTGTGACTTGATCCTCTTACTCACACAAAATACTGATTCTAATCATAGATGTGTCCCAAAAAATGAACACTCCTTACCAAAATAATGTATGTGAAATATTGGTGCTGAGGTAGGTAACTTATTTAACACTTTGAAGGCCAGGTTACATGGTTCTCACCAAAAAATCATTACCCCTTGTTGGTCTATCCCGAAAGTGGTTCAATGCAATCGGAAATGTCTGGGATGAATTTTCTGTAATATCCATCTATTCCTAAAAATCATTGTATACAAAAATCATTATTGGGATACTCCCAAGAAACCACTCTCTGAACCTTCTATCATTCCACTTCTACTCCTTCTTTCGAGATGATGTGTCCCAATAAGTATACTTGGTCATACCAATAATGCACTTAGATAGATTGGAATATACAAAATTCTCTCTAAGTGAACTCAAGATTATGTGAAGATGATGGGTATGATCTCCAAGAGTCTTTAATTACACCAACATTTCATCACAAACAACTTCATGATATTATCCAGATACAGATGGAAGATATTATTCATCAAATCCATAAAACTAAAAGTTCATTTTTCAACCCAAAAAACATTACAATAAACTCATAAAGGCCATAACTTCTCTTAAATGCAATTCACAGTATATAAAAAACATCAAAACAATCAATTGATAATATCGTAATCTCAATTCAATCTTTGAGAAAACAGAATTCCACTTCAACTACACAAATAGATCATTGATATGTGTAGGATGAAATCAATTCCTCGCATTCATTTTTGTTCGTCTTCAGTTATAAAATAGACAAATTTAATCTCACTTCAAATTTACTTTCTAACAATAATGGTGACATCCAATGTCACATAGTTGGATTTATTAATCATTTAAACTTCAACTCCTGCAACTGAGTCTCATTCAATTGAATCATATCTATTTCCTTTCTCTATGGTGGAATAGATACTGGGTCAACCCCAAGCATGATCTCAATATTTAATTTCATGTCTCTCTTAGGTGGTATCCATAATATGTAATTAGGAAACAAATCATGAAAAAAGGTTTACTACTGGAGGAATTACATATTTAATAACTCCCCATGCATCGTGTATTATAATGTTACATGGGATGTGAGTGCTCCTAGTTGTAGATCACTTGTCCCTTCTAAGATTGACTGTATATCCCACTATACACAATTAATGTATATGTCTCCCTTAAGATTTATTAATGTTACTCTCCTATAGTTACAGTCAATGTGGTATCGATATTTGAGTAGCTAGTCTGTACCCATAATGAGCTAAAATCCATTCTTATCAGTAATATACAGATCCCATAGAAAACACTATTCTCTATTCTGTATTGATCAAACCATTCATAGAATGATGTATCTAGAACATGTTCTAAGTGGTGTATCTATGGAAATTACTCCACTCCAAAAATACACAACTATTCTCAGACTAATAACATGTTTTGTATATATAAAGTAATTAGAGGAACATATATCAAATAAGGCGCTAGCTAATGTAGAATCTATAAGAATGTTACCTCTCACTATCAATGGCCCAGTACACCTCTCTACAAGTATAGGTTTCACCACATGTAACTATCATTACCGTCTTCCGTATGATTTTTTCTACCACACATGAGTATGACAACTCTACTAAAAAGGGAGCTCTAACATCATTGACCCATGTCCACTACCTCAAATGACTCAACCTGTAAAACTACATATGCCAGATCGGTATGGTGTAGTATAACCCCTTCCCACACTCTCACTATGCCTAACTACTCAATCAACACCAGTTTCAATAATAGTGTCATAGACTACCACATAGATTACATATCAACTCAATAAGGCCATGTCCTATAAACTCTCCTTTATGACTAGTCTGCTTCCCAGTGTACTGGATTGAGTTTTCATAACGGTGCATCCTACTCTCAGAATTTTTTGCTCTGGATCATCTCTTAAAAAATACTTGTTTAGTACTAGAAGCCTCCCTTAGGATCCCATCAGCTATGAGATCTTGATAAACCATCTTAAAAAAAATATTTTATTGGAAAATATTGACTTCGGAAATAATCTCACACTTAAATCCATCTTGAAAGTATTCAACCAAAGCTACCTCATCCCCTATAAACCCCAAAGATAAAAATCTCATATATTTAAATCATAAAAAATAATCTGTCATGGACAAGATCTATTGGGTTACATGCACAAAATCAATAGCTTTCACTTTTCATAGTCTTTATAGATAAATGTTATCCAAGAAGCTCTCCAATAACTCATTCCATAACGTACTGTTAGTTTTTCCAGTTCATGTATGAATGACCCAACCACACTTCACTGATGCCCATGGTAGATAAACATCCATCTAGACTATCCTCTCAACTGGATTCTCCAAATGGTCACTTATTGTCTCTATGGACTCGTCCTATAATTCATCTCCATGAGGCCCACCCTGTCTATTTAAAATTTAGAGGGTGATTCAATTGAAACTTCATTGTCAACTCACACATTATTTTTACAACCCACCATGGGTAACTTTATATGAATTTCATGAAATATGAAATGTTCTCCCATAACTTATCCCCCCATATTCAACTAGCACCATTAGTTCCTCAGGTTCCTTGATTTTAAGACCATTCATATCCATAACCCTCAGACTTCCCCGTAACAAGAATCCTGAAGACATATTCTATACAATTCCAAACACAAGTATTAGGTCTCATAACACAACCTTATAAAATTTTTTAAATAAGAAAAATCACAGTAGGACACAACATGTATTTTACCCACCTCTCATCTTATAGTCAATACTGAGGCATTA
Source organism: Viscum album (assembly GCA_963277665.1). NCBI lineage: Eukaryota > Viridiplantae > Streptophyta > Magnoliopsida > Santalales > Viscaceae > Viscum > Viscum album. The sequence continues at coordinate 1,019,878,060 of OY728119.1, read as the reverse complement.
TCACTAAAATTATCCATCCTACTTTAATGATTTGGTTAAATTGTAATCACACAATCATAATCATGTTTCTCATTAGAAGAAAAGTGTTCTAATTTTTTAACAAATTACTATATTTCTCAATTCATTTTTGGAACCATTTTTTATTTTAATTTCACTAAAAATCAGTTCTTGTAAAAAAAAGATACTCATATCCTATTTAACCATGCTTGTCTAAAATGGTTCATGTTGCAACTACTATGAGTTCCTAGACTGATTCATTAAAACTCAAATCTCATACCATTATGGGCCTTGAATCAATAAAAAATTTCAAATAACCAATAATAACATCACACCACAAGTTTATCACTAAAGGGGAGATAATATTCAACTTTAACAACATGAAATAATAACATCAATTCCATAATGGGAACTTAGGTTTCCACCCATACATGGGTTTACAACTCCCATGATCATGTTTGTTATTCTTCCTTGACTCCTCCTAGTATCATTTCTACCATTACCTAAATATTAAAAAAATAAAAACAATGAAAACTTATCTTTGGTACCACTTTTCAATGCTCCCACCTCTCAGGATCCACCTGACAGTGCCGCGTGCCATTCGATCACATTACCTTAGGTGCGCCTCCCTGTATGCCTGAATCTATTGACCTATAGATATGGTCTGGTAAGTTAGTCATCGGGAGACTATACCCTATTTTATTAGAGTAATACACTAGCAGGAGAATATAATAATATTTATAAGAATATATAACCAGAACAATGCCATTGACATTGGATAACCAAAACCTCAAATACAATATTCAACATTAGGGGAAAACATGATATGACAATATAACTATCAATTTTCTAAATACAAATCTAAAAATAAAGACACTAATGAATCCCAAGCGGGTAACAAGGCACATAAATTTACCTCATCCATGATCCAATTCCAATCATCCTTCCAATGTAGGGCCCTTTCAATTAACCGACCTTTTAACAATGAAGTCACTTTAGGTACCAATCAAGCAAACTGATTAGGGTGTATGTATAACTATGTTGTCCAACACAAATGGTGTATATAATATTTATAATCCAATTATTGTGTATCCAGTTATATAAAAAAAATTATTGAAAAAATAAACTCTTATCAGATTATTATTTAATATTTATTTAATCACATTAACTCTTGGGTTCTAGAGAATACCCATATCTCTATACAATATTCAGCTAATGTCTTTTCCTATAGTATTCCCTAGGTAATATCATAACCTAATAACTATTTTGAAAAATGTCAAATATTGATGTATTCAAAGGTGATATGACATCTTACTACCTGATTCAACTAATGCTGGTGTTGGAGGTATTATCATGGGAGGACATATCTCATAGTGCCTTTAATACCATTGATTAAATTATCAAATAAATTCCAATGTTACAAAAAAATATACATAATGAATATGACAATGCTACCTTTATTAATTCCAAATAGAATAACTATATTCCCATTCTTTACCCATATGTACAATCACCATGTTACCATTTATATTTCTTATTTGATTAACCATGGCCCCATTCCTTTACTCACAAGTACAATGACCATATTTCCATATATACATCACAATTTTGAATGAACATGTTCTAATTCATTCTTACATACATAAATCACAATTATTTATTTTCCTCAGTTATCTTAATAATTCCACAATAATTTAAATTCATCAATATCTTTATTAAACACTCAAATTAATTAGGTACACCAATCAATTAATTAATTCATTAATTAATTAATCAATAACACAATTCATATCTCATAATAAATTCTCGAGAATTAATTACCCAGTTATAAATCCCAAAACTTTTTAGTTAATTCCCCAATTAATTATCTAGATCATGTCATCAATGCACATAATTAAATCTCGGTTAATTATCTCAATGTAGACAATTCAATTTCTCATAATTTATCTCTTGATTAATTATCTAGGATAAAATACCTATGTCTAATAATCAATTTCCCAAATTAATTATCAAATAATATGCACCTTAGTCTCCATTATAATTCAACAATTAATCATCAACTTCACCAATGCATTGATAAATCAATTTTTCATCATAATGAAAAAAAATTGGAATTAAATTGCTATGGAATTCTAGAAATTTTATAATTTCTCATATATCCGTCATATCTATGACTATTGGAATTAGAATTCAAGAAACATTCCTCAATTAGTTGTCACATAATAAGTCAATATAAATCCTTAATAATATGACATACATACTGAAATAGATTGGAGTTCCAGATCTATATCCCTAAGTCTAGATCAATTATTTAAAGATCTAATCAATCATGATCCAGATATAAAATCTTAGATCTAGATCACAACAAAGTTCTTTAGATCAAAATAAATAGAGATAGATTCCATAAAAAGATCAAAAAATTCAAGGATAATGAACGAGTAAGGTGTATGGATGAAATCTATATAACGAGCGGAGGAAATATTATTGATTTAGGCTTTGAATATTTATGAACCGAAGTCAGATGGCTTTTGAACCCCTATTGGAAGCTCCAAAATAATCAAAAAGAATTTAGTATAAAGACAATGTTGAATGAGAGGTATTTCATTGGTTTTAGATATTATATAACTAATTTATAGGAGAAAGGAAACTACGTGCATGGGTTTTTAGGAAGAGGATCATGTTTAAAAAAAATGTGGCAACTATGTCACTGTGACTATACAGAATGCTCACTGTCTCACTGTGACGACTGCCAACTATCTCACCGTGATGACTGTTTTTCATCTCACCATAATGCCTACTCACGGTCTCACCGTGAAGATTTATTTATATTCTTATTTTAACTTGTATCGCCGTAATTTTTATTTCACCGTTGTTTGTGTTACCGTGTTTTTGTTTTTATGATATTTGACATTCTCAAATGATAAAACCTAAGGGTTTAATTCAATTCCTTACCCGAAATCTATCTTGAACATTCTATTCCCTCTTGCCAGAACCTTCAGTGAATGCCAAGGATGAAGCGTCCATCCTCACCTTCATCTGAGAAGCACTTCTCTAAGAAACAGAAGAGGATACCAAGGATATCTCCCGAAGGAACCCTAATCCCAAACCTGGTAAGTCATACAGTTGTACTTAAAAAGGAGTTTTTCCTAGTGTAGTTTTTGTCTACAAGATGTTTAGTTTTAAAAGTTTTAAGAGAACAAGGATGGATTGAATGGATCACTGGACAGAATAGAACGATTTACCTGAGACTTGTATCTCATTTCTATCAGTATGTGAAGTTCTCCTTTGAGTTTGGAGAAATCTTTTTGGTGACAATCTGGATAAATGGCTAGAAGTGCTCTTTCTCTTCAAGGTTGTGGGCTACATGCCTAAGAATTCCACATCAAGGAGTTTTTGAAGATTACCAGAAAGACCCTCCTCTAACAACCGACATCATTGACCTGGAGAATTCTTTGGAGATCCAGACTGGAAATGGCACCAAGCGAAGGGCCATAGCTGCGGAATTAGATGGGAAGTCTAGACTTCTTTTCAAGTTTGTTCAGAATTTGATTAGTCCAAGAAAAGGAGACTTTGTTGTGATGAAGTATCAGGATGTGTTCCTGATCCACCTGTTGAAGAATGGTCATAAGATTAATCTTTGTAAGTATGTTATCAACCATATTTGTGAGCTTATCAAAGTCACTTCCAAATCCACCTCCTTGTTTTACTCAAGGATGATCTTAGCTATGATAGTTTCAAAAGGGATGGTTGAACCAAATGAAGAAAATTTAGAGGACCTCGATTTCTGCCTATCCATGTCTATCATCAGAAGGATGAAGATTAGCTGGAACCCCTAGAAAAAGAAATGGGTTGAGGAAAATGATCAAGTGTATAAAATGTTTAATCCTGATGACTATCCCCGAAGGCCAAAAAATATATCTAATCCTGGTTTGGAACCAGATGAAGTGGCTGGGTATTCAGAAGAAGAAGAAGAAGAAGAAGAAGAGGAAGTAACAACTGAAGTATCTCATAGAGAAGAAGCTAGAAGACCTACAATGGAAACAGTTTCTGCTGAAAAAAAGGATTGTTGTCCTTACTGTTATCCCTGCTGAAATACCTCAAGGAGAGGAAGGTGGTGCTAGTTTGAGAGAAGAGGAAGCTCCTGCTTCTAGTTCGGATGTAAACCCAAAAGCTCATCCTAATGCTGCAAGGATGTTGGTTTTTCCTGATTCAAAATAGCAAGCAACCTTAGAGGAAAATCCTGTTGAATAGAATCTTTCTGTTGAGAAATAAGAATGTCTGGAAGCTCAACCAGTGGAATAGTCTGTTCCATAGATTATTCCCTCTGCGGAAGTGAGGATGGAAATTGCCTTTCATCTGGCAAGGCAAGAGTTTGCTGAAGATATTAGGGATGATCCTGAGGATCCTGTCAATGTTCATAAGCTTCATGAATCTAAAATGGAATCACAATTTGAGGGATAGGAACCTAAAAACCTTGATATTGTGGAAGCTGGATCTGCTGAGGCTTCTAAACCTTCTATCACATATTTTTTGTACACTCGGTATGAATTTCCAATATTTTATGATGTGAATGAGTCACAGAAAGTGAGTGTAACAGGAATGGATCTTTCTTCTCTGTTTCAACTGAAGTCTTTAGCTCATCCAAAACCAGTACGAGACCAAGAGCCTCAACCTCAATCTGAATCAAAATCTGGGACTGAAGATGACTCTGAACCTCAACCAGAATCTGAACCACTACCTTTACATGCACCCTTACCAGAGCATCACTCCATTGTGACCAAAGATGATCTGAATTTTTTTGGAGAGACATTGTTAGCTGGAGTTGAGAAAATTGTCTCCACTCAACCTCATCCAGTGACTCAGTTAAGTCAAGAAGATGCATCAATTCTATTGGAAAATATTATCTTGCATATTCAACCAAGGATGATCCGATAAATTCAAGAAGTCCGAGTAGAGAATAAGCTACTGAGTGTTGATGTTGAAAATCTGAAAAGTATGGTAGCAAGTTTGCATAATCAGTTATCTTTGAGATCAGAGCCTGCTCCTGTTTCTTCACCTGCACCTGTTGCTGCTTCTCCTGAGCCATCTGATTCCCTCATTGCTAGGGATATTGTGTCTCAAGTTCATACATAACTACTTTCGTTTTATGAGAAGATTGAAAAAAGACACACCAAGATGCTAGAACGCTTGAGAAAGCTTGTGGAAAATCTGAATATGCTTATAGATTAATACACTGGATCCCTGCAAAAAGTTTTGAAATAGCTCAAAGTTCTAACCGAAGCTGTCAAAGCTTAACCTACTTCTGGTCAGCCCTCCACATCTTCTTGTGGATGATTCTATGATTAGATCCATAATTAAGGAAGAACTTTATAGTGACTTCAGTGTCTTGGATCTATCCTCTTTGTCAAAAGTGATTCAAAACAGTGATAGAGCATTGGACTTCGTTATAATTCATTCTAAGATAGCCAATGATGTTCAACAAGAGATCACCACGAAAATCGAGTTGTACCTCTCCCAGATTTTCTCTAAAAGTGATACGACAGATCACTTTAGATATCTTGTGGAAAATTTCAGAATCCCTCTGCTGACTCAAGGTTTTAAAGATCAAGTTCAGAAACTTACAGAGTTCACCAGATTGTTGGACATATTTCTAGAGAATAATGATGATTTTGAAAAGTCTATGCAATATGGTGGTGAAATAATTACTGATTTTATAAATCCTTTGTAGACGTATCTTCATGTGTAGAGCACTGCTATAGTTGCTCCAACTGCTACACCCCTTAGACCTGGTCTACCTACCTTAGCCTCAACTACCATGACAGTTAGCCAAGCTCTTTCTCAGATTCGGACAGTCATTCTTGACCAACCACATCCTAGATCCTCTACTGATCCCTCTTTGGCTCCATATGTTTTTGAAGGTCTACCATTAACTTCTTTGTCTACCACATCTATGCCTTCTTTTACATCAGCACCAGCTCGTGCTGCTGATAAAGGCAAGGACAAGGTGGATTGCAGAAAGGTTTGAGGACTATTTTTTTCTTTTTGATGAGATGTCATTTCTTATTTATGATTTTTACTTCTTCTGTATGTTCCATTTTGAACCATTTTTTTAATTCCAAATGCCGTTTTTCATTTCATTCTCTCTACTTTTTGAGAATCCCAAAAGGGGGAGAAAAACTCCAAGTATAAAAGGGGGAGAGAAACTACAAGTGTTAGTACTATAATGATTTTTTCTATTCTGATATGCTAGTTTCTTTAATGCTACATTTCATTTTTATTTTGACTATATATGATTTGTGATCATCAAAAAGGGGGTGATTGTAGGACTCCTCATGTGTTAATAATGTTTTAATGATCACAAATCCTATTACTATTAATTAATCTTAATCTTCATTGCACATCATGCTAATGCTCTTCAATCTCAATAATAACTACACATCATGTTTTAATACTAACAAATCTTATGGATGCTGATTACTCTCTTTATTATTTTCAAGTCTTATGCATGATCACAAATATCACATATATTATCACACCATCATATTTATGATTCATGATCTTTTACTCTCTAATGATTAAACTTAATACATATTCTGCATATTACTGTCTAAGTCCAAATACAGATACCTGTCTATGTATGGAGACACCATGAAGTACTCATCGTGGCCAGACACCGTGAAGTACTCACTGTGAATAGACACCGTGAAGGACTCACCGTGACCAGAAACCATGAAGGACTCACCGTGACCAGACACCGAGAAGGACTCACCGTGACCAAACACCGTGAAGGACTCACCGTGACCAGACACCGTGAAGGACTCACCCTAACCAGACACCGTGAAGGACTTACCGTGAGCCACATACCGTGAACTACACACCGTGACATGGACATACCGTGAAGCTCATTCTGTGAGCCACATACCATGAAGAAGACACCATTTACATAATCACTGTGACACTGTTTCTTAACTTTCTGTCAATATTATTTAAATAATCGTAACGGTCATATTTGATGTTTTTAATAAAATTAATGTTATTTAATGATAGTTGTTGTAATGTCAGGCAACCGTATCTCATACTTATGAAAAGTGAATCATTCCTACAGCCATAACTTGTGGAATATAAATATGATTTAGATGCAGTACATGGTGTGAAGCGGGTTGCAAGTGTGAATATACAACACGAAGAGATTACATACACCTGAGTTCACTATACTTAACAAGTAGAACAATCCTGAACAAGAAGGGGACTATAAGTCTTTCATTTAACTCTCATGAATGAAATCCAAAACTTCTGAAGAACACACGTCGAATTAAGCTATCATTTTCACTCCTGAAGAAAACAAGCTGACTATGAGACTCTGTTTTTGAACAGAAAAACCAGAGAAGGACTAAGAAGCCTTCCTGCTGAATCCAACGAACCCAGAGCTGCATTGATAATCACTAGATCTTTCTAAACTCTCATCTATCTTCTCTATGTGATTTCTTTATTAACTTTCGAGCAGTGTGGTGTACTCTGTATTTCTTAAACACACACTGTCTCTTGTACTGAACTCGAGGATATCAAAATCCTAAATCCAAATCTCTTAACTCTTGTCTACCCACGTCAACTGTGGAAGAGGTCCTTGTGTGGCATGGACTTTGTTTTGTTTCCCACGAAGAACAGTGGTAAAGGTCCATGTGTGGCCTGGACAGTTTTGAAAACTGATGTTAACCCCGATCCAGGGTGTGGATCAAATTTATATAAATTTGAGAGGACTAAGTATCGGCTTGAGACTGAACCTCTTGTTATATCTGCTGTGCATATATAATTTAATTTTAAAGTATACTACATAAATATTATTTATTCCTCTACAATTACTTTGAAATACAATACTATTTTAAAGCTACCTTGATAGTTAAATTAGCATGTTTTTACACTTATTATAAAACAGTATATTTGTTTAAAAAGTTAGTTTGATCTTCTGGTTAAACTAACTGAGACCTAAAAAATCTTGGAGAAGCTAAGTGAACATTTACAATCTATATAAATTCACTATATTATAACTTAATTTATAAATCGGGGGATTTTAAATAGACAATATTTTAACAGAAATTTTAATTGTAACTCAATTCACCACCCTCTTGAGTGTCCACTCCGACCAACAGTTTACACATTATTAATTTAAAATGAATCCTCAAGAGACTCTTTATACCCCATTATCAAAAGGGGTTCAATATTCATCCTCATAAAGTAAACCTATTGATGTGTGATATTTTATAAGACATGGATCATTTCCATCAAACGTAATCCTCAATAAAATTCTCTTATTAATTTTGGTGATGAAATATCATTTTATTAGAAAATTCAATAAATGTGTAATTTATAGGATGAAATCATCCAAACAACCTAGACAGCTAATTGACCATGAGTCCCTATTCAATATATGAATGAATGTATACACCAGTGTCAATGAACTACGATTTTACCAATGTATCTACAAAAACAACAAAACAATGATTCCATATTCATTTATATAGATATAATTTGAACTATTAATATATGATTCAGTTGAAATTTTTAACGTGACTTCTACTTTTTTTATTATCCCTTTCATTCCAACTCCAACAAGTTAGAATAACACAAACAAACCTCATCTTACTTCATTAACGAGGCTTATATTTTCGTGGTTTCTTCGGGAATTACCTAAGGTATGACCATACACATCCATATACATTATAATAATTAATTTATAGATCTATGAAGCCCCTTCTATATATATATCATTATTGAGGATAATATTAAATATCTAATCGAATAAAATATATATTTCTACAGAAGATTTAAAAAAAATAGATAACATAAAATCCTATCATTTCATAAGTGATTAAAATTGTAGGGGTTAGCCTACATCATTCATGAATGTCCTATTTACTCTTTCATGATACCCTCAGATCCTATTGATTTCTTCACACGATCTACATTATTGCTTACTCGTGATAACATTTATCTATAGGAGAACCTCATTATGACAAAACTATTAAAATTCATTCGTTTTTTTTCATATATATCTACTAGGGAATTCATGTTTATAACATAGTATTTACATTGCAATTTCTAAAAACAAAATTCTATTAAAATGAAATTATCACCAATAGAATCACATTGGTCTACTTTCAATCCCAACATTCATTAACCATTTTCCTAAAAACAAACCTATGTATTAAATTTATATTCTCGTTTGAGTTAGATGATCCTCTATAATCATTACGTAGAAGATAAAATATATCACACCAAACATAGTATTGCATCCTTACACATTATTTAATATCATACCTTCTATGGTTAATAATATAAAATTAAAACAAAATTTAATTAATGTAAGGTGGATCAAAAAATGAGTTTCCATTGGTGTGTTGAGAAATTCAATAACCCACAAACTGTAAAACCAATTATTCAGAAGTAAGAATTATTAAAAACACTGGAACCATGAATATAATTCAAATAAAATGATGAACAATGTATGTTCAACATAGAGACCAAAAATCATATTTAAATTCCATAGGAAAAAGTGTCCAAAAAGTAGGATGTCCGTGAACCATAGTCAATATATAAAAATTTCATTCATAGAACATAAGAAAAATACCACGCATTCAATGAAATGGATATTTAATCAAATATTTTTTACAAAGTATGAACGATATCAAGGGATTATTTTTATTGTAACAATAAGTAATATTTTCATTCGAGAAACAATGATGATTTCATATTATTCACTAAATGTTTATGAATTTTATATAAATAATAAAACTATTAGTAAAATATCACTACATGAGATTGAAATATTTTAATTCATAGATTCACTATACACTTATCTATTACACTGATCTGATTTTGTGTTCATTGAGAAAATTATCACAACTTTTTTTATTGTAGTACATAGATAGTCATACAAGATTCACCACCTTCCAAATTTCATTGATATAACTCAATATAGTATCTTAATAAAGTTGTCATGTATCTCCTTTCATAAAAACAACTAGAACTGAAAAACTATTAAATAAATATTATCCTGGAATCATCTATTCATTAAATATGTTGTACCTCTATGATTATATCAGAACATATAAGCATTATAATTACTTGTTTCCACATAGGGAGATTTTACTACCACCATTTTCATAATAAGTAAATATATACTCTAATGTGTGATTTTTGGGGAATATAACAGTTTTGAATAAACAAATGATATTATAAAACAATACATCACATCCCAAAAAATATATTATATTAATTACCTAATGTAAAGTAATAAAAATGTAGAAACTATTGGTAGTGTACAATAAAGTGTAGAAATTTAATTAATCAACAATTGGAAAAATAAATTAAAGGTGTTTTGACATGATTTAGTTTAAGAAGAACATGAGAAAAATTAATGGAAAATTTTTATTTAATTTATGGGATGATTTATGTAATTATTTGAGTTTTTAAATATAAATTTTCTATGCTATCATATTATTACATCGATTAACCCACTAATGAAATATAAATAGTCACTAAATTCAATATCAGTTAATATCACATCAATGGGATAAATATAAAATGACTCTCAATCATTATTTTTAATTTACAAATATAAATATTCAATTGAAAGTGAAATAAAAAATAGTATCTCAATATTCTACTCAATAAATATTCAATCAGGTGACGGAAATCTTCGGGAAAATTTAATATCCAACTATATTCGACACTTGATTAATTTATTGCTTCTTATTTCACAATAATTCATAATCCTTCCATAGTATATAAAAATATAAAATGGGTTGAGAAAATATGTCATCATCTAATGTATTATATATTTTTAAATATCAAATTAAAATAATGAAATTAAGTTATATATGATTATATTTATTTTTGGATGAAATAATAGTAAAAGGATTGTATATTGATGTTTAAAATCAATCATAAAAATATTATCCCCCCAAATTACCTAGTCATTAAATAGCTTCATCCCTCCTTTCCTAGGGATATGTTAAAAAAGGAAAAGTTGTGGTGATATAAAAATGAAATTTATATGTAAACACATTTGACATTGTCCAATAAATTCTTCTCATCATTGATCTAGATTCACATTCATTACTGTGAAATAAAAATTAATTTAATTATCCTAGTTTCCTAAAAAATGAAGTTCTTATAGATGGTTTGATAAATTTACTACAAAAAATTTATTTCTAAAGAATTATTCTTCATTTTTTCTTTGTATATGTGTTTCTCATGTGGAAAAAATAGAATTCAAGTTGTGTATAAAAATTAATCATTTCACACCACAACATTTTCTTATCTTTTGAAGATGGAAATGATATTTTTTATTAATTTAACTCATCCATGATTTTCAAATCATCATATTCAAATTTAATGAAATAAGATGATTCTCCAAATATTTACCAATATCTCACATGAAATTGTCAATGGATTTTAACCACAAGGATTTGTCATCCAGTTTCTAATTATATATAAGGATTTTATAATTATGATATTGTTTCTGTTATGTTAGTTATCATAATCCCTATTTATTATTTTTATACATTCAATGAATTTTGAAATATCTATATAATTTCATATATAATCTCATATTTCTGATTTCTAGGATGAGTTTCTATAATACTAGAACTCACAAAAAATTCACCACAACACGGACCACTAAATATAGATTATAAAAGTGGATATGGAACTATAATTTTTTAATACCTATTATAGTCATTAATCAACTCCACATGACCCTCCAAATGATTTATATAAAATATCACATTGTATGAAAACTATATTTCTTCCCACAAAAGAAAAAAATAAAAATATATTATATTTTAATAAAATATACAATATGTATGATATTTTCATTAGAAAATTTAGGTTGAATGATATATATATAGTAAACAATATATATATATATATATATATATATAATTTATTACTATTTTCTACTAATATATAGAATTTATAAATATATAAAATACATTACATATTGAGAATACTATATTTGTAAAATTTTTGTTTCACTTTGATTGATACATGTAATTTTTAATGTTGAGAAATTCCAAATAAAAAAATGTTACACAAAAGCTTTCCCTAAAAAAATTTCCATCAATAGAATTATAAAATGTTACAATATCATTTTATTCAATATAATTGTGTTATTAATGATTCTTCTTAGAAAAAATATGTTATATATCATCTCTCCATGGGAAATATATTTCACTTATCTTCTTTTAGATTGTAAAATATTCACAATAAACTTCCATTCATGGATTTCTCAATAATCCAAATTCCAAAATAAGATATATGATTATAAAAACAATATGTACTGATCACATAGAATAAATTCATTACATTAGAGTTCAAAAATAAATTTCCCATAAAAAATCATTTGTTTTTAAATTAACTAAATAAATAACTATAGATAATTAAAAATCATGAAATGTGTTGATTTCAAAATAAATCCCAAAATATTTAAAAAAAAGTATAATTGATATTTTTTTCCTTCAAATGACACAATATTAAACAATAAAGATTGGAAATAAAATTTAAATCTGATGCAAATGTGATCTATATAAATTACCCTAAAATTATGACTTTGAATCCTTATCAGATACATATAAAATAGTCAAAAAATGTAAAATTTAATGCATTATCCATTTAGAATCATCTATTTCAAAAATAATTATTAAAACATATCATTATTAATAAATAAAATTTATTTATTTATTTAATTACATATATTTGATATATTCACACATATTTCATCCTCAAATTCCCATAAATACATACATCATTAATGTTTTCTATCATCACACAAATATTAATATTAGTAAATAATTACTCATTGAAACAAATGAATGAGTCACCATATTCTTTTTGAGAATATAAATATCAACCCAATACGTTAGTGACTTGTATAAATATTAGAGAATTCATAGATTTATTTAGTGTTTATGTGTCAGAATGTATTAAATAATGATAAGTTTGAGTCAAAAGTTGGAGGTTATACTCTTTTATAATAAAAATGCCAAATTAAACGTTTATAATCAATAATGGAATACAACATACTACCATATGAGTATATTTATATCCCAAAAACTCATACATATTTTAACATATAGTTCATTCTTTTAAAATTTCATTTGAATACACTTGCCTCCACAAATTCCAAAGAAAGCGATATTTTTTCTTTTTATCTATTTATTTTTGATGAATTTTAATTTTTTAGGTTGGGATATATCATTGAACTCTAAAAATTATTAAAAAATCCACAAACCATTTAATAAATAATATATCTCTCTTACAACTACCTATATTTAGTGTTTCATTATATATAAAATATTTATCAAACATTAGTAACATGATTAATTTTTTTATTTTTCAAAATACCATTCCAAATAGTTTATGTTTAAAAATCTCCCAAAACGTCCTCTTATTAATGTGTTCTTATCAAATAATCCACAAATTATATAGTATACACGCAATAAATAAAAATTCCATGTATTTTATTTTATAAAGTATTATAAAATATACAACTATATTATGTTGGATTGAGATTCAGGTTTTAATGGGGTAACCAAAATAGGATGTTATTGGATACTAAGGGATCACAAAGGATAGATGTAAATGATAATCTAGAATGAATGTTAATTGTTCAAAGGTTATTTTTAAATTTAATTAATACATAAATAATTTAAAATAAAGGGACCCTAAAGCATAATGATTTTTATTAAAAAAATATTTTTGGGTAAATCAAGAATAGTTTGGTTCCCTTAAGAAATGAGGGAATTGTGAAGAAGATATCAAAATTAGTTTAGTGTCCACATAGTTATGTGACCCTAACATTGAACACAATTTCAAAAAATGTTATTCAAAAATATTTATTTTTTCATTACTTATATAAAAAATTGAATCTAAATAATGTCCACTTAAAAAAATAATATAAATTTAATTCACATGTCAAATTGTTTTCTCACAATGGAATATTTTAAATAATATTAGAGCCATAAATTTGAATGTTGAATTTATTAAAAATATTTTTAAATAATTCCAAAACACCAAATAAACCTAAAAAATATATAAAATGTATTTGATTTGTATTAATAAAAACTATGATGGTTCCTAAACTAAAAGAATATTGGTGTCCCCTTCATAATTGTTTAAGAATGTAATTTTCTTAGTGAATTTTTAAAATATAATCTCATTGATTGATGATTTTGTATGATTCAAAAATTTCTTTTTTAGTTGGTGACCATTAATAGTTAACTAGATTTGTCACATTATCTCATTATCTACAAAAAAACAAATGGATACACATTTGTGTTAGTAAATATTCATTCATATATGGATTTATGTTACACCAAAATTAACGAAATTGTTGGTTTTTAATGTATTAAATGTTTTTTTCATGGATTTATATTTATGAAATCATCATGTCATATGAATCATTGGGTTTTTCTTATCGAAATTCCATAGTTCACGATGGATTATATTATAATTTTATCCATGATTTGAATATAAATTTTCTATTACCTTCTTTATTTTTCAAAATCATAATTAATATTCGTAACCCCCTAATAATCCTGCAGTTCTACCCATATAGGAATATAAAAAAATTCCCATGAATCACCAATTAAATGTGTATTTAAATAAGGGTTCTATAAGAAAATAAAAAATTCCATGAGATTTCCTCTAAACAATTTCTCAAATATTTTCTATTCATATTGATTATTTTTTACATGATTCCCTTTATCTCTTTATTAGACACTTAAACATGTCCATTAATTATAGGATGATATGTTATTAGGGAAGAATGTTTCACTTCATACTTTCACATCAATTCATTTATTATTTAATAAAAAAATAGGTTCCTCCGTAACTAATTATTTGTCTTATTATTTAAAATATTAAAAAAAAGTTAGTTCAGACAATGGAATATACAAAAATTAAATCATTAATTTTTGTGGTTTGGATTTCAATCACTTTGAGACATAATTTATAGACCACCAGATTTAAGATTTTTAAAATGAAAATTTAATTTGGTCCATACCTCATATAATTTTGAATTTGTTTTTTTCATGCCATTCTTTTCTACTTGATATATTCCAAGTCAATTAGCATTTTTCATTTTTTTATAAAAATAATTGGTTTCATTAATAAATTTGGTTCATAAATTCAATATTAAAATCCTTATATACTATTTATACAAGGAAAAATAGTTCATTATTGTATCATGTATCCCTAAATTTTATCCTAGATTTTATCTCAATGTCATATTGAAATATTCCAATCATTTGATTATTTTGGATTATCCAAAGGTTAGGATGAACCTTAATATAATATTTGGATTTATCCTTATGTAAATATATTTTTTAGGGATCAAAAGTAATGAATAATTAGAATAAAAAAATATACAATTTCATCATACAATGTTACTTCACAGTAAAATGTCTAAATGTTTCTATATTTTCCAAAACCCAGTTCAATATGAAATACAACCGGATTAGGTCACCACATGACCTTATGAATTACTTCAACATACATGACTTATTTTAAAGATAAATTTCATTTAATTTCCATTCATGCGTTGTTTTGGGGGTTTTCCAAGCTTTTATGGAGGAATGGGTGACTTTTCCTGAATTAAGCCAATCTGTGATCCCAATTCCATATTTAAAAATAAATTTTTATTCCCTTATATCTCATCAATTTTTCAACAAATGTTATCCATTACAATTCCTAATTGTCATCCCCAGACCTATTTACACCACCATATTAATTTGGACCATTTAAAAATCCATAATCATGGTTGATAAATGTTTTTATTTAAGGGATTGGGCCTTCCTGAAATCCCACTTTTTTCATTACAAATACATATTAATTATTTAATAAATCATTCAATATTTACGTTTTCTTGGTGATTCCAACTCTCACCCTAGCTCACTTACCTAAGTAGCGCACCCATTCTCTTCTCCCACAATCTGGAGCTCAAAAATATCGCAAAATTGGTCAAAACATCTCTAGATTTCAGAAATCACACAGATTATGAGTGAAAAATTGTTTCTTTCACAACTCCTTCTATTTTTACTTTTTATCCCCCATTCTAGTTCTTTAATGATCTACTCACCCTTTTTAGAACCTCCCTTGAATGGTTGGATGTTTTTAAATTCAGATACTAGTGGATTTTGGGTCGTTTTATTCAAGATTGTTTTGAGTTAGTGTTTCTCTCTTCAATTAATTCCTTCTCCTTCGGGATTCCCCCCAGTTTCATTATGTTATAAAATGTATAGAAGTTAGGGTTAGAACATATGGTTTGATTTGGTGTATGTTTGGTTAAATATTGTTGTCTATGACTGGATTTATCATTCTTGTGATGTGGCAGTGGTGTGGTTGATGTTTCGCACCATGTTTTGAGGGATTCGACACTTTCGGTAGGTGGTTCCATGTGTATTCAACTATTGATCAGATATATTTATGTATTTAATCATTTTTAATATTCCTTATATGTTGTGTGGGGTGTGAAAATTGTTTGTTATTTATTTGGTTATGTGTTTAAATTTATAGTTTCATTTTATCATAAAATTTTGTGTTTTCATGTGTTAGTCATGGGGTATTATTTGGGTGTTTTTGATAACATATGGGATTGGTTCAATTAATCTTGTTTGGACTTCTAATTCTGGTTAGGAAATTTATTATTTTCATGTTGGCCTAAAAAGAGGGGTTTTAATAGGTTTTATGTGTAAAACATTGTTATACATCTTGAGAGCATATTATGAAAATGTGTGTTTTCATTTGGATCTTTTGTAGTATTAATCAATTTTATTTAATAAAACATGAAAGTGGTTTCAAAAATGTCTCTAGGGATTCTAATTCTGTTTTGGATAGGAATTGGTATGGGTTTTGATCTTAAATGGTGGTTTTGAAATGGGTTTTGTGTTCATGACATATTTACACAACTTGGGTTCTTTTTATGAAAATTGTAAATTTTTTAGTTTTTTAAACAAAGTTGAAAAATGGTGAATATTTACTATTTAGTATGTGTGTTCAACTATTAAGTGGTTTTGAATGTTGAAGTGTTGTTTTAAGATTTCAAACATTTTTATAATGTTTTATAAATTTCTGAAATGTTTTATTAAATTGCCATGTTGTAGTGAAACTTGTTTGTGGGATGTTTCATTTAAGTTTTTTGATAAAAATATTTTGAAGGAAAAAAGGGTATTATGTAACAATTGAGATGTCTATTATGAGATTTGTGACAAATTGGAATTGTTTTATAAAATTTTTTAATGTATTTGTTGATGTGTTAATGAAATTTGAAAATTGTTGTGGGCTATTTTGGTGTCAGTCGGATTTCAAAATCAATTTGAATGCAAAGTGGACTTTTGAGACTTGTGTTATATACATGTGTAATGTTTGTTGATTTTATGACATGGAAATTATATTTTCATGTTAAAACTATATTCACTGACTTGTTGAACTTGTTTGAGCACAATGGGAAAACCCAGGTATCTAGGTGGGTGGACATGTACTAGTATGCTAGTGAATTCGTGGGGTTTTTCCTCAATTACACTTAGCAATATTGGCGCTTACAAATACAACAAAACTATAATGATGATGATTAGGGACCACTAGGTTATGGTCATGTTCCCTACTAGTGGCTCATGTATGAGAACAAATATTTGTGATGTTTACTCTTATCGAGGTACGAGGTACCAAGGACCCACATCTAGCTAGATCCTAGGTGTTATATCCCATTGCATGTGCTCACTGGATATTTTGTTCTTTCCATCGGCATATGGTATGATTGGATGGAAAATTCAAGATCTTTGGTATTTATTTTTTAAGTGTTTATTATTTAAATTAGCCCACCTAAAAACAATTTTTATTTAATGTTGATTCTTTTAGAAATTGTAACTAGCATATCATGTTTTTTAAAACATGCATGATTTTCGTCATTAAATGTTTATCACATAGAATTTATTAGTGGTGGTATCCTATTGGAATTTGGATCACCACATACTTACACCATTGGGTGTAATTGGACTTGGTTAGTTTGGTTGTTGCAGGTCGGGTACAGTTTTTAGTTTTAGGGGTTCAAGATTCTATTAGATCCTTGGCGGTGAAGTCTTTTGGATATGAATTGGGGGCGGTGCCTGATGCCATGAGGGTTCATGGGAAATTCCCTTTTGGTTTTGTACCTTTGTTATAGTCTTGTTGAGTTGTTTTAAAATATATAATTTAGTTTTGTTTTTTTGTAAAATATTGTTTGGTTTGAAAACTCTAGATTCATTTTTTGGATACTTTTGTTGTTTTATGATTATAAACTCAGGTAAATCATTCCCAATTTTAATCTTATGATACTCAGGAACATGTTCCAGCAAGTGGATATCATTAATGCCCTTTGGGCCTTGTTGTGGGCTGAGTTGAGTGCCGGTTTTGATGGCGACCAGATTCGGTTCGTGATAAAATGATATCAGAGGAGGTTCAGGTTAACTCTTTGGGAATGTTTAATTGTGGAAGATTCAAGATAGTATTGAGTTAGGATTTTTGGGAATTGGAATTCTAGTTATGGGTATTATTTTTGGTCACCCCACCTCATGATGGGATTCATGTTTCCAGAAGAAGTCGAGATTTATCTAAGTCCTTTGTTTTTTATTGTTCGATGATGAATAGGGGAAATGAAAAGAGAGTGGGGTTAATGGTCGTAGTGATCTTACAGGGACTTGAAAGACATTTGGAGCTATTTATATTTCAAAGAACACTCTATGTGACAGTGAAGTGGATTGAATATGACCTCCAACCATATGTCTAATTCACCCACTGAATCTATTTTCCTCTCTCAATGATTTGTTCTTTAGTTTTGAAAACATGACACTCTGGTTTTATGAAGAATAATGTTTTTGTGAACTTATTTTCAAAAAAAGAGGTAATGGTTTGATTTATGAAATGGTGGAACAGAAATATCATAATTTTTTTGAAATGAAAAATGGTGTGATTACATCTATTTTTAAAATAGGAACTATATTGAAGTTGTTTTTGAAATGGGTTTCCAATACATATTTTTAAACTATCAAAGGGTGTTTTAATGAGATGTGATGTATTGAAATTGATGTTAATATATTTAAAGTGAGTTATTTTCTAAATGGTTGTGTCTTTCTAATATTTTTTTTAAGATGTGAATTGATATTTTGATCTTGTGGTTATTAATTTTGAGAAAAAGGATCTGTTGGTTGACTGTTTTGGTTTTGAAAAGTGGAACGAATTTTTAGTTTTAACCTTTGGTATTTCCATGATCCACCACATGCATGGGGTAATATGTGATGATGGATGGTTGATGGCACGAATGGACTTGTATCGAGATGCATATAAAGAGGGTGCCCGATGTGGCACAAAAACATGCATGTGTAAGGCCGATAGGGTACCATTGGTGGATGTTCTAACCAATGAACTGTTCGATTTTAAGAAATGTTTTTAAATAAAAACATGATATCTTGATGTATTGATTTGGAAGGCTTATATTATGTTTTATTTTTAAAAAAAATTTGATGTTGAGGGAGGTTTTGAAACCAAGAACTCCTCTTGTTTAAACTGTGTTTTAGGTTTATGATTAGTCGGTAAGCTGGGTAGAAGGACCGGTTAGTAGTATCATCTAAGATATGTTTTGGGACAACTTTATGGTGGTTCCATTCATGTTATGGGATCGGTTTTGTGGATTTTTTTGACCAATGGACCATATTGGTTTGGTCGTTGGGTTATCTTATTGGATAAGGTACTCCCCCATTAAGGGTTAATGCATAATTGATGCGCAACCCAAGTTGTTTTTCCATTGGAAAATATTCGAGTTGATCAATATAAGAAATATTTTAACGATCATTGTTGATTGATTCTACACGCATTCCTTTCTTTGTTTTTTAGATCCTCTTGTAGCGGGAGAGTTCTCTTGGAAGGTTGAAAGAGGCCTCAATTTCTTATGTTTTCCTAATCCGTCGAAGCTGCAAGTGGTCTATGTTTGTTAGTGGGGATGAGTGTCTCGATGGTGTCTAAGAGGTCCTCTGGGTTCTTCACAGTTTCATTGAAGCATTAGTTCATTTTAAACCACCATTGTGGGAAATATGGTCTCGATAGAATATTGTGGACACTTTCTATAATTGTGTGTTGTTTGGGGATGTTGTATAACGTCCCTCTCCATGCACTGTTTATATTAGTCACAATGGTCAAGTTCGGTGATGCCTTGCGATGTCATGTGCTCGATTGACTGAAAAGGTGAATGTTGGGAAATCATATGAGAGTCTCTATTATGATGGGATAATGTATCCAATGAAAAACATAAAAATATTCCAATTTTGAAGAAGGTGAGTATATGTTTTCTTTACTTCTATTGTTTCTCACTAGAACAAACAAGGTGTGATGTGTGTGCATATTCTAAGACCTTGTTTCAGTGAAATATTGGTTTAGGGTAAAGTTATTTTGGAATGCATTATGTCTTTAAAAACTTATCGGGGATTGCGTTGTAGTTTTTGGTTAAACCGAATGAAGAATTCTCGTTTAGGGGGTTTCCAAAGCCTAAATGTGAGGATGAAGATGCTTTAATCATTTGAGCTCCTGCCATAGGTCTCAGAGAGAAGCTGGCACATAGTCATGGGAAATCACAGGTTCGTTTAAACCCTTGTAAAAATCCATATCCTCAGTATGAAAGATAATAAGAGTTTAAACCTATGATGTCATCATCTTTCTTATGTTGTTCCGGTTGAGTGGAAATAGGTGGAGTGCCTAGTACCCATGTCATCGCCCGGTGTTATTCCCTCCCCCATTGGTTTCCATTGAGTCTTTGGATAATGGAATGATGTTTTTCTAGATAGGTTGAGAACATGGTTTTGTGCTTGGTTAGTAGTGACCATTCCCCAGAAAACCATGTAGATAGAAGGATTCCATCTGTTAGTGCATGGTTTCCCAAATCGTGTAGACTAACTATGTGGTCGTCCCAACTCATTATATTTTTGGGTCTTTATGTACCAGCCAATGATTTTTGGTTATGATGGTTGGTTCTTATGGTGGGAGACCCACTATGAGTATTATATAAATTATTTTGTAAATTTATGATCGAAGTATAACCTTTGTACTTGTTAGTCCATTCAGGCATGCCCCTGTTAGTGTCCTGATTATGTTTCGGAAAGAAATATACATGTAGTCTCTTATGGTGGGGAGCCAATTTTTGTTCCCTGATACCAATAAATCAGAAATATCCATGGTCCTAGCTTGGTGGTAGGTAGTCACGTTTGTAGCTACCAATCTACTTACATCATACATGGGTAATCATTGAGATTGGAGAGTGCCCAATGTTTTAGTTATAGCAATGTAAGGGTAACCTTGTTCGATGTTGTTGTTCGTTTGAGTGAATTGATTGAGTCTTGTTCGGATAATGTTTAAGTATTTTTATTTTGGGATAAATTTTGAATTTGATTGATCATTTTATGAATGTGGATTGTGTCTTGGTTGTGTGAGTAATAATTCATTAATTGATCACTAGAGGTGTTTTGGCATTTGGGGTGAAACCTGGTAAGGGAGTACCTCATGGTTTCTTTAGGTGGGTTTGGTTTTTTCTTTGGCCTTGATTTGACTTTCTAGGGAAAAATGTCTGCATGGAGGGATAAATTGTCACATACATGACTTATTTTTAAGTTAAATTCCATTTAATATCCATCCGTGCTTTGTTTTGGGTGTTTTCGATGCTTTTATGGAGGAATGGGTGAGTTTTCATGAATTGGGCCAAAACATGAGCCCAATTCCATATTTAAAAGTAAATTTATATTCCTTTATAACTCCTTCATTTTCAACATTTTTCATCCATTCAAATTTCTAATTGTCATCCCATGACCTATTAACACCACCATATTAACTAGGACAATTTAGGAATCCATAATCATGGTGGATATCGGTTTTTAATTAAGGGATTGGGCCTTTCCAAAATCCCATTTTCTACATTAAAAATAAATATTAATTCTTTAATATCTCCATTAATATTCACGTTGTTTTGGTGATTCAAACTCTCACCTTATCCCACTTACCTAATCTGCACCCCCATTATCTCCTCCAACAATTTGGAGCTGAATAAAATCTCCAAAGTGGTCGAAAGGTCTCTGTATTTCCGAAATCACCCAGATTTAGAGCGATAAATTGATCCTTTCACAACTCCTTCTATTTTTTCTCTCTTCCCCACATTCCAGTTCCAACATGATCTCCTCATCCTTTTTCGAACATCCCCTCAATGTTTGGATGTTTTCAAATTCAGATACTGGTGGAGTTTGGTTCATTTTTTTCAAGATTGTTTTGAGTAAGTGTTTATCTCTTCAATTTCTTCCTTCTCCTTAGGGTTTCCTCCCACATTCATTAAGTTCTAAAATGTACAAAAGTTATGGTTCAAAACTATGGTTTGATTTCATGACTTTTTGGTTAAATTTTGTTGTCTAGGGCTGGATTTATCTTCTTTGTGATGCAGCGGTGGTGCGATTGATGTTTCACACCATGTTTTGAGGGATTCGACACTTTCGGTAGGTGGTTCCATGTGTAAAAAATTATTTATTAGTTAGGTTTGTGTATTTACTCATTTTTCATATTCCTCATATGTTGTGTGTGGTGAAAAAACTATTTTTGGTTGATTTGGTTAAGTGTTAAATTTTATAGATTCAATTAACATGAAATTGGGTGTTTTCATTTGTTACTCCTAGGGTATCATTTGGGAATATTTTATAACATATGGAATTAGTTTACTAAATCTTGTTTGGTCTACCTATTCTGGTTTGCTAATGTATTAGTGTCATGTGGGCCTAAAAAGTGGGTTTTTGAATAGGTTTTTTTGTGGAAAACATTGTTATACTTCTTGAGAGCATTTTATAAAAATGTGTTTTCATTTGGATATTTTGTAGTATTATTCAAGGTGATTTTATAAAACATGAAAGTCGTTTTATAAATGTCTCTAGGGATTCCAATTCTGTTTTGGTTAAGAGTTGGTATGGTTTTTGGTCTTAAATGGGGTTTTTGAAATGGGTTTTGTGTGCAAGACATATATACACTACTTGGGTTCTTTTTATGAAAATTGTAAATCATTTAGTTGGTTAAAAAAAGTGGGAAAGGGCTGAATATATACTATTTGTTCTGTGTGATCACCTATTAATGGGTTTTTAAAGGTGAAGTGACGCTTTAAGATGTCAAACATTTTTACAATGTTTTGGAGATTTCTGAAATGTTTTATTAAATTATGATGTTGGAGCGAAAATTGTTTGCGGGTTGTTTCATGAATGTTTGATGATAACAAGATTTTGAAGGTAAAAAGGGTATTATGTAACAAGTCAGTGGGATGTTATAAGAGTTTTAATATATTATAATGGTTTTATAAAATTGTTTAATGGATTTGTGGAAGTGTTGGGGGATATTTTGGTGTCAGTAGGAATTCAAAATCAATTTGAATGGAAAGTGGACTTTTGTGACCTGTATTGTATACATGTTGGTTGTTTGGGGAATTTATGATATGGGAATGTTATTTTCATGTGAAAAGTATATTCATTTTCTTATTTAACTTGTTTGGGCACAATAGAAAAACACTGGTATATAGGTGGGTGGACGTGTACTAGTATGCTAGTGAACCCGTGGGGTTAGGACTCGATTTCACATAGAAAGATTGACACTTAAGAATATAACTGAACTATGATGATGATGATTGGGGACCACTAGGTTATGGGTATTTTCCCTACCAGTGGATCATTTATGATAACATATATTTGAGATGTTTACTCTCACTGAGAAATGAGGTACCAAGGACCCAGAGCTAGCTAGTGCCTATGGGTTATTTCACATTCCATGTGCTAACTAGATATTGTTTTCTTACCCTCGGCATACGGTATGAGTGGCTTGAAAATTTTGTCGCTTTTTTATTTATTTTAGAAGTGTTTATTCTTTAAATTATCCAACCGGAAAACTTTTTTTTATTTAATGTTGCATCTTTTAGAAATTGTAACTATCATTTCATGTGATTGAAAACTTGAACACTTTTCATCATTAAATGTTTATCACATGGAATCTATTAGTGGTGGTATACTATTGGGATTTGGATCACACCATAATTACACCTTTGGGTGTAAGTAGGAATGGATAGTTTTTTTGTCACAGGTTGGGTACAGTTTTTAGTTCTAGTTGTTCGGGTTTCTAGCAGGTCCTTGCTGGTGAATCCTTGTGAAGATGGCTTGAGGGAAGTTCCTCTGGCCACGAGGGTTCATGGGATGTTACCTTTTGGTTTTTTACCTTTCTTATAGTCCTGTTAAGTTGTTTTACAATATTTAATTCAGTTCTGATTTTTTGTAAAAGATTTTTTGGATTGAAAAATCCAGATTCGTTTTACTGGAATCTTTTGTTGTTTTATGTTTATAAACATGGGTAAATAATTCCCAATTTTCGTTTTATGACACCCATGCACTTGTCCCAGCCCGTGGGGATTGGGAACTCCCTTCGGGCGTTGTTTCGGGCTGGGTCGAGTGCTCGTTTTGATGGTGAATAGATTTGGTTCGTGAAAATGCCTCTCCAATTTCTGGAAGACTCAATCAAGTATCATGTATCATGGATAATAATTGTTTTATATTATATTCCATAAAATATTGTATAATAAATAATCAAAAAATAAAAATTAATACATCTAAATAATATATATTGAGTTATGAAAAAGAAATTAATAACTACATATCCAATTAAATATATGAAAATGTCTTAATAAAGAATCATATCACAAATTTGGACAATAATCTAATGAAAATAAACCAAAGAAAAAAATATGGGTCCCCCAACATCACTGTGTCTTTCCTCATAACCATATTTAGTACCCATAAAATATATATTTTTATAATATGATACTATGAACACTACCCAAACTGAACCTATGGTCAATGAAGTGCAGTTTGGGAATGAAAGTTCCATGGCCTCCTGATCTTTGCGCGAGTAAATAACTCAGTAGTGATCCAACAAGGAGTTAAATTGCATAACCATGAAATAGAATGTTTGGTTCATTTGATATTATCAATGGAATAAGGAAAATGAATTCTGGAAGAATAAAAATACTATAATATTTTATCATAAAGTTCGATATTGACACCCAAAATTTACTAAAATATCCTTTTTCAATATATGAAATCTCAATGAAAATTGTATGTCAATGGCATCAAAAATTCATTTGAGGCTCAAAATCCACTATATCACCATGTATTTATCCTCACAACTCCAAGGATAAAACCCATGGGATCCCAAAATGTATCATCCAATCTCAAAATACAATATATCCCCAACTATAAATTATTATATATACGGACTTCAAAATGACAATCATTGATCCATGGAAATAATAAATGAACTCCCCTAACTCATAATACCTTTAATTTGAACAAAAAAAAGAAACCAAATATTCATAGAAATATTCTAGGGGATCCCTCATATATATATATATATAAATGAATTTACATAAATAATTTAGAGCCCATATCTAATGAGATAGTCATAGTACTCACAAAGGCATAGGTGTAATTATATATCCATAATCATATAAAAATTTATGTCTATGTGAGTGAGTGTGTGTGTTGGAAAAGTAAATATTTTTCGACTTGGCACCCCACATAATCTATCTAATATACCTTGAAGGGTAATCATAGTTAACCATAAATCCAAAAATTGATTCAAAATCTTGTTTTTATTATCAAGGGTTGGACCTAACGATGTATCAACCATAGTAGGATAATGTTACTGAATCTAGTACTATGGCCACACAAACAACTATCACTATCCATTCCCATATACATCGTCTCACCAATCATCAAGATTCCATTGTTGTATGCACTAGGGTCCTCTATGTTTAATGCTATCCTGGAAAAAAATCAATGATCATATTTTCACAAATATGTCTTTTCAGACAACAACTATCAGTCGGAGGGAAAACATTCCATTAGCAATGGAAAAATATAGTGGAAGCCCAAATAGCTTCATATGAAATTATCATAATTGATATTCCCATAATCACATCCCTCTTCAATGTCATTGTAGGTAAATTTGAATAGTAAAACAATCCATTAGATTCATCTAGACTAACAACCCAAGTAATCATATCCCAACGGAAGATGAAAATTCACACCATGGTCAGTATAGTTTCTAATGAATATAATGTGTCTGATGGGTTTCACATGGAATACGAGTGTCCATAATCAGTATCCAATGTCCAGTTATATAAGAATGAAATAATGCAGACCTATAAAATTGTCACTATGTTATGTTAATATGACTTAGTGTGACCCATTCAGTGAACATACTTAATAAGGAATACACTCATATTCAAAATGTCAACTATGGTTACACATGGTATCTATATTGTGTACCACTCCTACCTCATCCTTAGAACATTGTCCATATTTGACATAATAAAATAATTCATAATTTAAAAATTTTAATGAAATAAAAAGGTTGAAATTATATTTGTGGTGTAAATATAAAACCATTAAAAATATATTAAATATTGAATTTAACATAGCGGTATGATAAACTAGAAAAATAGAGTCATTTCCCATTATATAAATGGAAATAAAATCATTTACTGAGCGTTTCCAAGTTGTTAATGGCTCAAAATTCCATTTTCCATCCACCATATACTATATATTTTTCCAATAATTATTTAAAAACTACAAAAAATATTTTACAATAAATTAAAAAATAATTCAATAATGGAATAATTTAAAAAATCACACTAGAAGAAATACCCTTATTAGATCCATTGGAAATGGGGTACGAACAACATCAAATAGAACCATTAACCTATGAAAAAAAAATTCCCAAAATATTTTTAGGATTACTATTATGATTTCAGAAAAAATCATCAAATATAGAAAGAATATATTATAGAAACCAAATTAAATAGAATATAATTTGATAATTTTAAATCATCTATATTGAAAACCCCATGTCCAATCTGAACCAAATCAATGTCATGCTCTGATGACTTCTCCATGCAGCTATGAAATTTTCACAAAATATCCAACCCAAATATACTCAAATCATTTGGATAAAGTGAAAATAAATAAGAAATTAAGAATTTGAATATTTTACCTTCAATCATAACTAAAAGACATATATAATAACATTAATTTGATGTGAATTAAGAGTGGTAAATGGAAGATTAATACTAGAAAAAAATGTATTCCTCCTAAGTTCCTCACCCTCAAATAGAAAATGGCCAATGACACCACAAATATCTAAATTCATCCTACAAGAAATCATTCTATAACCCAATATTTAGTCAGTGGCCTACTAATAAATTTTATATATCAAAATATGTCTGACTTCACTCATATACTTTCCAGTTAAATATTACTCCTTCTAGGAATCATTACTTATCCAGAAACATTGATTTTATTTGTCTATACTATTGGATATCATTTCTAGTCCTAGGTATCAAAACAATACCTCTCAAAAAATTAAATAAAAATAAAATTCTAATCGAGTATCACAACCCATTTTGGAATAGGGTATTACTATGTAATCGCCATAATACTTATCATCATCAAGAAGTATCATCAACCACTTATTAGACAAAACCAACTAATGGGATATTGAAAAACATGATGGATTCACAAAAGTTTATTTCAAAACACCCAATGAAATTCCACTACGAAACCCCAAACATTATCCACAAAATTAAAACAACGATTAGCCTCTAGTTTTAACTATAACTATAAATTCTAGTATTGTGCTAATCCATTATATTATATCCATACACTCAATTATGTGTTCCCATATGTCATTCCCATGACCGTTTATTACCCTACCGTTGGATATTTTTCCATTCAATGAATGTTTATCCATGAATTGTTTGACTATTATAATATTATAGAAAATGAATTTGCCATTGTTAGATGGCCCAATCAATGTGGTCTTTAAATTCATGTGCACAAATACAGATAAAAACACCTAGAATAATCAAGTGCTACTCCTAGGACTAATTTTGATCCAAATCAGATGAGACACTTTCTTCAAATAACAAGGCTAAAATATACTAAATTTTCCAATAAAATCCCTATCCAATTCTAAGAAAATTTCAATTATATAAAACTTTATGCACATGATGTAGTTCTTTAGTAACCATATCCAATTATACATGAACTAACGAATCAAAATTAAAATGACTTATTAACTTCCATTATATTTGACATTAACTACTAGAATAAAATTCAACCACTTGATCAGTATATTCATTTTTAATAATTATCACATGATCATTAAGATCTAACACTGAATTTTGTACCATAAATATTGTAAGAGTCCATAGTGTAATTTCCCCAATAATCAATATTATATGAGTTATCACCATGAACCCACACACCATAGATCCAAAACACTCTCAAATAACCTCAATTTCATCTTTATCCAGACAAAAATTCCCTAACTCCATTAATAATTATATCCCAACATTAATTTTTTTATTAACAATGGAACCACTTTTACTTATAATTAGCCACACACCATCATCCGAAATCCTCCTAGATTGTGCTACAACCAACATCACTACATCAAGTCCCCTCTAATATTAGTATCATGTCTCACATGAACAATACAATTCTCAAAATATGGGAATGGTCATATTGTAGCTAAAATAATATAATATTATGATCCCCTTGTACCACACCACTTAAATTATTGATCCTATGAACTCTATGTAAATTTATTTCTCTTAAATTATGGAAAAAACATATAAAAAATATACACATATTCCCAATTCCTAATAATGTTAGCATCAACACCCACTAAATTTATATTGATCAAAGGGTCATGTACAAAAAAATTCAATTCCCAATTCCCATAATATGTATTATCTTATTTATATCCTATGTAATAACATCATCATGTTCCATCATAACTCTTATATACATACTACAAAATTAAAACTTCTCACACCATCAAGAGTCACCTGGTATTGATAGGGCCACCATACTTGATCCCTCCATAATATTGTCCCTCAACATAGGAACATTTTACATTATCATTTATAAATTTGGTTTTCATTCCATCTAAAATCTAATCATACCCATCATTCCACATCCCACATATGAAAACTCTCAGATCCAAAATTACACAGAATTAAATTTAATCACCCACAACACATCAGTCTTGTCAAAAAGTGATGGTTGTACACTCCCATACCATCCAATTATATAACCCAACTCTTGATATCCAAAGTAGAGTTTCATGGAACATATTCCCTCATTCCATTGCAAGTGAACATACCTTTGTCACATGGAAGTATCATCTAACCATAGAACCATTTGAAGACCTCTTAAAAATCACTAATATCATTATTTCAGCATATTATTAGAAAACTAACACAATTGGAATAATTTAAAATTTAATGTGTCTACAAAAACTCTAATAACACTCTCAATGAAATACTATAATAAATATTTCATAGTATCCTACTGATCTGACCCTATAAAAATTTCATAAATACCAAAATGTCTATATATTCATAATATACCAATTATAAAATGAATACATAGGACTTTATAAATCTCTCCAAGTTTATTATCATCCTATGGGTAACATATTCCTAGTATAAACCACATACACTAGACATGCCATACCAAAAATAAGCATCCCCAAAGAATCCCCCTAGATAAATTGTTCATCCTATAACACCATCTATGAATAAATTTTAAAACCTAGAATTTATCCATGATTTTAACATATAATTCACTAACTTTATGAGGTTAACCCACTCTCATTGGTTACCCTCACATATTGTTAAACAATTACTCTTTGAAATCTAAAGTCACTCCACAATGGTTACAAGATCCACGACATATCCCAGAAGCTAAGTCGCAGAAAGTCAAGACTCATTGGAAGCATCTAAGGATTTCCATATAAATTACATGAGAAAATCATGTGATAATCCAGCCAATCTATAGAATCACATATATAAAAAGTAGTGAATCATTTGAAAAATCACCCCCCACATGGGGAACAAATCATTATTGGAAATCAGTAAATGAGACTACTCCCATTATGATTATAATATCTTCAAAAATATTTATATACAAGGTATCAACATACCATAATCCCTTTCGAGTTCCCTATGGTGGTAACAATTATCAAATTCCCCAACATAGGGTTTTATCACCCAAGAACATAGTGCCTAAATATACATACTAGTGTCACTGTATAATAGGCACTTAGAGTGACTGCATAATCATCATCATCATGGATCACATCATTGAGCCACATTATCTATTGTTAAATAAAAAATTATTATAGTCTATATAATTATAATTACATTAAATTTGTGCAAGAAAATACTATATATGTTAGTATATCTATTTTAAAGTACCATTCCATAATTTTTAGTTAAAAAAATCCCATATAAGAATGTGAATATCATGTGAATTATACCTGAGAAATATGACATATGAATACAAAACTTCAACCCAATGACTTGGAGGTAAAACATATATTGTAATTCCAAAAAATCATAAAATTCAAGTGATCCAATCTTTGTTAAAAAATACAATAATGGTATTGAAAATAGAAAATACAAATTTGATATCACATGTTACTTTCCATTCCACATGGATGTTTTTTTCAACACACTAGTACATTTTCCATCATAAGAGCTTAATAATTTCTTATTCTTTTGTATATTATCTCCAGAAATAATTATAACAAAATATTTGATACCACTATGAAATTCCCCAATGCTAGTTTACTATGAACAATAATAGT
This sequence comes from Viscum album, assembly GCA_963277665.1. Taxonomy (NCBI): domain Eukaryota; kingdom Viridiplantae; phylum Streptophyta; class Magnoliopsida; order Santalales; family Viscaceae; genus Viscum; species Viscum album. The sequence goes on along the minus strand of OY728119.1, from coordinate 1,019,847,262 downwards.
TTGAGCCCCTAGTGACCTCCGAAATTTCTCCAACACATAAGTGGAAAAACTATATAAATGGGGGATTATGGTTATGACATAGTGATACTATACCCCATACCAGAGTATGAAATCATGAATACATAATCCAAGACTTATCCACAAAATAAATAAATGTCAGGGTAAGAATATGAACGTAATCAAAAATTTGTTGTCGATTTTTTTGTAAATTAGAAGAAACAAAAAACTAATCACCAACTAGTCTGATAATAATAAAAATGTAGTAAAATATGATTTTTATCTACATCAATGATCCATTAATAATCCCAATTTCCATTTTTCTCCATGATATCTTACTCAAATGTTTTACATCAATGTATTACCAACCTAAACATATGATCGGTGACGTGCTTCTTCGGTACCCAAGTGTAAAGGTCACCAAATTAAGAAGGGTGTGAGTGCACTTATTAGTATGGAACATCCAATGCGATTACATAAATATCCAGTAAATTCATTGACATGTTCATGAGTTATTATCAATAGATAAATATAATAAATTGAATAATCATAAATATTTTACCACTATTAATCCTTGGTTTTTAACATGACACATGGGATAAACCAAACTTACTTCATCCAAATCCATATGTCTCTAAAAAAATACCTTGAGGATGAAAACCCATTATCATATAGGGATCAAGATCAAAGTAATCCCCTAAGTAGAAATCATGATGAATATAGGGATAAAACTCACTATATCCCATCTAGTGTCATCCATGAACTAAGCCAGTTATAGACAGAACCAGAACTGATTATATATATATAGGGATGTAATGATCAGAATAATAAATGTATATAAATATTCCAATTCACCCCTTGTCAAATTATATATATATATATATGGACCCCAAAGTGATATCATAGATCCAAGGAAATAGTCAATGGAATTCTCCATCCATATATTAAAATTTGGGAATATTTCACTCAATAGATCCCATGAGGTTCTACAAGGAATAAAAAAACAATATAAATTATCATATTTATGTAATGATATGTGTATATATATATACATACATTACATCTTAGTGGACCACTAATCTTATTCGATTCATCCAACAAATTGTGAATGGAAAGCATGATTGACCAATTTCCAACAAATGATACACTATCATGATAAAACTCCAAAGGGAATGACCTGACCTTTTCACACCCATATAAGTATGAAAATTTTATTTTAGGTTATGTGTAGACACATGAATATAACGTTTTCTATTCTAATATGAATCCTCTCAAATTTTTCAACATAATACTAGGGCACCATCTAGGGACCTCTAGGTACCATTTTAGTTAGGGAACCCTTCATTGGTCCTCAAATCTAAAAAAATTTATCTTCTTTAAACACATATAATGTAGAGGGAATACCTTTCCTCAAAAATTTCAATTTCCTATTCTAAACTAAGTAGCCCATGGGTATGTTTCATGGGGGATATAGCCTTAATTCCAACACATATCCATGTCAGATTAGGTTTGTTCAATCACCTAAATGTTCCATTACTCAAATTATTATCCCCAACCAAATAATGACATATTCATGGTGGGGGAATACTCATACTATGTACTCTATATTATATAAAGACTCTAATGTGATTCAATATTGACACATGGCCTACGTAGGCCCATCATATTAGTCAAATGTTCACTTCAATAAGGAGGGATCATAGATTGCCTATAATAATTGTTTATTTTGTTCATTAATTTGATTCCATGAGTGTACCAAAGGGTCCACACATTTCAAAGAATTGAATAATTATTATTATAATAACCCTTGAAGACCATGAAATCTATCTAGTTCAAAAATATCATCACGTCTATTTCTCTATTTATATTTTATATATAAGAATTTGATTTTTAATTAAAGAATTTACATTATTTAATAAGGTGAAACTACCCCAGTGGTGAGACCACATACCGTGTGATGTAAAAAAGAAAATTATCATAGTAATATTATCATGGAACATCCTACAATAAAAATTTATTTACATTTATATTGTATCAAAGAAGATTAAAAACTACGATCATATATATCTGGATTATATCAACCTGTAAGAATACCTTCACCTAAGGCCATATTTCATGTCAATAATCACTAAATAATTTAATATAATATACTGAAATTAAATAAAAATTAATTCTACATATGTATAATGCCCAGAATCTGACATGGGAATATAATATCATAGAAATATTGTTCAATGGGATGTGAACCACTCATTGCATAGCCCTGAACTTATGAAAACTGAAATATCAAAATTATATAGCTAATTTAATGGCCATTTCCCAATCTAATTTCAAAAGTAATAAAATTTTATGTCATCATAAATCAATCCAAAAAATTGAATCATATTGAAATCCTCATCCTAGTATATCCTCCTGTAATTTAGATCTAAATACCAACCATTCATGGATGATTTAACTATTCTCTCCTTAAAGAATCACCAAATGTATAGCTCGGAAAAAATAAATACCATGAGAAGAAATAGTATAAGATAAAAATGAATAACATATCATTGATCACAACCCAAATGCATATGGAATCACCCCAGCTGAAGGGGATTCATGGGGGTAGTATTAGAAATATGATAATATGAAAATTCCTCCCCTATACACCATGGCCCTACCAAACCGAAGGGTATTCAACAATAAAAACTACAAAAATAATTCTACAAAAACTATAAATAACTTATAAAACTAGCTAATGGGTATCACTGGCATGTTGGTGGCCTATCAGATTGTTAGTGACACCGGTTGGGGTGTTTGGATATTACCCCACCCACCAGCCACCTAGTATGTCCACATTGTCTAGATGGTGTATTATGGTCAAATATCAATGTCTCCACCATCCTTAGCCTCTCTTAGATTTCTTTAGAGCACCTATACCCCCAATAAGAGATCAATTTCATCTAAAAAGTGTAATAAGTTTATAAAAAAATTGGTTTCCTTAAATTAATTCAAGATAAATTCAAACCTCAATCACCGAGGTTGGTATCAACCATTTTATAACTGCATTTATATTAGATGTGTCAACAAATATACCCAAACAGGTGGAAAAATGACTTAAGAGGGTTAATTTGTGTAAATAAATTAACATATACTAAAAGTGGGGTATAATTTCCATGTTTTATATTTTTCGTATTAGAAATACCAAATTGAGATCATGTTATTTCATTCTCATAGAATATATGGTAATTTTATTACAGATGACTATCAATAAAATTGATGGTTTTATCTAAATATTCTTCTAATCAAATATACTAATATACAAGTATAATTTTATATCAAAATGTAATTTCTTTAAATTCATAGTCTTTATATCATAAACAGTAATAAGTATTCGGTATTTATTTTCTACATACTCTCAATTGATAATATTTGTATCAAAGATAAATATTTTAGAGATATTTAAATTACTATTAATTTGAAAAAATAATAATAAATATGGGGAATATGATATTTATTTTTTATTATGATATTATAATGTTAATAATAGAAAATATTCAATGCACGTTAATATATCATTATTTATAATAAATTATATTGGTCCACAACAATGAAAATCAATCAAGTATAAAAATCCCCTTTCAAAATTCTATTGTAGTTTATTCTTTAATTATTACTACTCAACTAGGTAAATTAAATAAGGTATATTTTATAGTTATAAATATCATTTTATATTATTTATTAAAATTAAAACCTCACATCCTAGAGGAAGACCATGGAGTTCATTCGGGAATATATCATTATAATCCCTTATAATAATAATGATGTTAATATTCATTTAATAACCAATAATTTAGGATAAATTTACCTAATTGTGGTGTATAATAAACTATATTATATATTTATCTTTCAGTAGGATCTCATAAAAATCCATAAATTAGTATTTTATCATAGTATGGTGTGGGATATGAAATGTGACCTCTTTATCATAAAAATTAATATGTTCTCTATATAGGGAAGGCTAATCCACTCCCGAAATAATATCAAATTCAAACATGGAGAGATGAACATGATCCTCCTAAAGTAAGATCCCATAAATGTCATTACAAAAGAATTATATGTTTTAGATGATATCATCCTTCTTCCAAGGGTTTTCTGAGATAGTTCATTACAAAGGGTCTGAGTGTTGAAATATAAATTCTTATCATACATTTGTGATATAAAAGAATATTAATAACTAAAATAAAATATTGAATTTGAAGATATATAGTGGACAAAAATATTACCTTGCAACACTTCACAATCATGTACAAACTATAAAGTAGTGATAACATATTTGATATCTTAATCTCCTTATTCAGGTCATCAATAATGCATATTGCTTTAATAACACTATGGTTAGGAAAAATAATTGAATAATTACAAAACTCCATTCAAAACATGACTTCAAGAATGGGAGGAACATTTTTTAGATCCTCCTTATCCACTTTTACATTAATCATACCCTTTTGAACAACTTTTAATATTGTGTTCAATGTGGTCTATCCTAACACACCTAAATCACTTCCCTATTCAACTGAGGTTGTTTTCTCATTTCTTCCTCTATTTTTGATATATATGTAGTGGGAAATTTTTACCCATGTGAGTTATCAATTAATCATTGATGACAGTCAAAATTAATTTATTTTCCCAAAAAAATGATAGCCACAAATTTTCATCCCCAAATTTATCACACATAAAAAATACCCCTCTATAATCAATATTTTCCAATGAATAATTCCATATAAAGAATTTATATTAATTAGATAAATAAATGGTTGGTAATTCTTCCATATTAGGGGATATAACCAAATTCAATCCTTGTGATCATATTGATGTTTTATTCATAATTGTAAATATATTCATTTTCAGTATGTTTCAGATTAATATATAACCCCACCATGTTTTATAATGTGTTTTATGAATTTTTATTATAAATAAAACAATCATAAAATCTTCTCGTTCTATAGATTCCAATTAAGTCATTACTATTTTATTCATAATGAGACTCAACCATTATTCAACATCAAATTCTAAATGTTAAAATGAAAAAAAAATCCTTCTCTTTCATAAAGAATTTGAGGATATAAAATATATATTCCATCACATTAATCCATTACTCAATAATAAAATAATTAAATGATCCATTGATGGTGGATGGATGCTAACACAGAAATTATTTAATAGAATTAATATCTAATTTTGGTCAGTTTTATATATGAAATCATATTCTAATCCCTTATAATTGTTCATAATGATAATTTTACTTAACCAAATAATAATTAATGAGAGTATGTTGATAGGTTTTTAATCGCAAGGCTAATCACATTTAATTTGGGTAATGAAAAAATCAAAACCAACCATACCATTAAAGTATAACTACCCCTAATTTCATATATTACATTTCCATATCCAATTTCTAGTATCTAGATAGGGATTTATTTCAAAGAGAGACACATAATATGAACATTTATAAAATATTAAAATATTTCCTAATAATTAGTTTTATTCTTATAGGTATTAATAAATTTATATAATATAATCCCAAAATTAGAAAAACCTTCCGATTGATACCATATTTTGTGAACCATGATTAACATTATTAAATGATAGATTTATTTCATGGTCTAATTACAAGATTCCAGAAATAATCACATATTCATTAGATCCAAAGGTTTAGTGTTTTATTAACAACCTACATAAATATAATATTTTACAATACTTATAAACATTTATATATATCAATTCCCATTAAAACCTCTTCTGAAAATATTATATGACATAATCATATTCATAATATGGGGAATGGATGTGAAATAAGTTGTGGGAACTAATGCTCAAGAAGAAAAAAAATATCAACTATTAATAACTATTAGATCATATATTTCATGTGAAGATTTTTATGGGACTAATATTATAAAAAATACAATGATATAATAAATGATAAAAATAATTATTGATAGTTAAGGATCATGTCATCGAAACAAAGGACTGTAGAATGGTAATTAATAAAATGGATGTTAAATATATATAAAACATGAAATCAATGCATAAGAAACACCAATATAATTATAAGATGGAATATCACAAGTGTTTTTCGTAGTTTAAAAAGAAGTCAAATATTAGGGAAAAGGAGAAAAAATATGCATATTAAAAGACTATGATAAAATTCAATCTTATTATGCATTTATTTTTTATAAATATAACAATTTAAGGAAACCATTTTAATTTTTGAAAATAAATCCATATATGTATAAGAATCATCATTTAAAGATATATAAAACCATAACCAATTCATTGGAGGGTTATTTAAGAACCCACCACTGACCATCTATATAATATAGAGTCAATTAAAATCAAATTACGCAACCTATGCTAAATTATCATTGGAATGATAAATTACTATAACACATTTTCCAAATGGTATCAGATAAAAAATATGACAAATTTGATAACAAATAAAATGATCATCCAAAAAGTGGACATATCGAGTGATTTTTGATCCATTAAATTATTAGATATAAATTCATTGAAAATGAATTATAATCATCAAAATATGTTTTCCTAAAAAGTTTCATAATGCCATATTAAACGATTCAATTTTCATGTTACAACCCAAAAACATTTTCATTATGAATATTAAGATGAAAAAATTAATAATTTACCTGGAAAATATTTCTATAATGATCCTTTGAATATAAAATATTCACACATACAAATGATATGAATAAGGTATGAGTATATTATCTCTATAAGTACCATCTATGAAGATATTGTAAAATAACTTCATTGAAAACAAAAATTATTAAATAGAAATAAAAACATTGGAAATAAAAAAAATATAAATATAATTTGAGATAAACCCTATTTTATTTTATTCTAGGTAATTAATTATAATATAGGTATTTAAAAATTTAGATATCTGTGGTATAATCCAATTAAAGATACGAGATTTATTCTCAAAACATTTTGAGTTCTACAGAAACAATAGTTTCATAAATGAATAAATTTTCATTTAAAACATGATTTAATTGTGAAATAATATTAAAATAAATACCTAATTTTATCATAGTATATATATATGATCATACATGAAAGGATTATAGACACTGTGAAGTGATTATGACCCAACAAATCGATTTTATTCATGATAAACCCTTGCCCTTACTTCTTATAATTTGAGTGCATTCAGTCCAACTATATCACAAAAATAAAAATATTATTCACAAATTAAATAAATTTATTATTTTTAAGAACATTCAGAAACAACTTTGTAAACATAAAATATATTTTTTTGTTATTTATCATCTATTTTAAAATGTTTGTGTAAAAAATAATGAATTTTATAAACTAGTTTTGTACTTGTAGTGTTGTTTTTCATTCTTAAAAAAATTAATCATTCTGAGATCAAAATATATTTGTGAATGTATGTTTTATAATAATTTATAATATATAAATTTCATTTTTATTGCAATGGAAATTTTTTATGATTAAGAAATCAAGGATGGACTAGTCATTTGTATTTTTAATGAATAAAATATGATATATTAATGACATCATTAAATATTGATATATGATTCCAAATTCAAAAAAAAATTGTGAAAAATATTGTTAAATTTTTATATGAATATATGAAATTTCAAAATCATCCATGAAGAAAAACATCACAACATCAATCATGAAGGTGAAAAAAATTTCTAAACCTGAGTATTTTATAATGGTGAAATTGGATGAAATTATTTTTATATGACGATAAAATACATTGTAAGGAAAATTAATCATTTCATTTATATCATATAGTCTTGTTAAACTCATTCATAATACGATAAAATATAGGTTTTTATGATAAATTATTTTTTTTCATGGTGGGGAAACTCTTATCATAGGAATAATTATCATTCCCATTTAAAAATGAATATAAAAAGTAATGGTACATTGATAATGATCATTTAAAAATTTTAATTTATTCATATATTATATTATTATCAATAAAATACATCATATTTACCATAATTTTGATTTGATGATGGAAAAAAAATTACATCACACTGTGGAGGACATAGTCTATACATTCACATAGTCAATGTGATTTTGTTTACTTAATGGATTTAATGTATTGAATATTTAATGTGTACCTGATGTAAGGATATTTTATAATTGAAATTATAAAATCATTATTATATTAAGATTGTTATAAATCACATTAGGATGGAATAGGATAAAATATAATATAAATAAAAAGAAATACTCACATTTGAAGCATGTGTTTTCTCTGGGAAAATATCTTCAAATTGAGGAAATTATGAAAATTTAAAGTGAGTAGAATATTATGTATGTGATATTAGAATTAAGGATTATAGGATTATAATTTTATAAATTTTAAATTAATTATTGATGTTAATGATTCTATATTGATATAGAATCACTATGAGGGGGAGGGATAAATCTATAATCCCGATTTATTTATTTGAATGTTTAATAACTGAGTAAGAATTTTTTTAACCTGTGAATAATGTTAGAGTTATGATAAAATTATAAAATATATTTCAACTATAACTAATATATAAAAATAGAAATATTTATTTCAATGCATTATATTTATATGGTACAATATAAAGTAATATTCCCTACAAAGTTGGTAATCCCCCTCAACATGGATTTGTGTACAAACTTATATCAGGTATTCAAAGTAACATGTTGTAATTTTTTATGCACACATGTAATAATTGATCCATTTTACCCTGGTTCTACCCCACCGGTTTTTGTTTCTACCATAGATTTTTACACTATTCAGTTGTCCTAAATAAACCATCATTCTTCACTAATAGTTATATAGCCTTTTGAAAATCATTATCTATAAATAGTTATGACCCAACAATAAGAGATTACTTCTACTTTTTTGATCAACTATAGAATGATCATTTTTTCTCTTCAATAAATATGGGTCAACCATGCCTCTACATAATCTTCATCATCTAATAAATCTTTATTAAGATGTTTTGGCACTGAAACATATTAATGATCATATTAAAACCCAAATAAAGTAAATCACAATGCTTCCAAAACATTGTTGAGATGGTATGTGGAGTATGATATAATCTATAATACCAAATGTAGGATCAAAATAATATAGATACTAAATGAAGTATCTAACAATGCTCAAAATAAAAGAGCGGGTGAATTCTATAATTTAAAAAATTCTTTTGGAACTTTTTATGAAGATTATGTTTAACAAGGTGAAATAAGGTAATTCACAAAACCTTTAGTTCTACACACATTCTAGATTCTGAAAATATAATACTGAGAAAGTGATTCTAGAAAAGATGGTTCCAGAAAAGAAAACATAATAAATGTTTACAAAGATGATGTAACATAACATGTAAGTAATTAATAATAATAAATTCTTATCTTTGTCTATTTATGAATTATATAGTGTTTTAGAGGATTAAAATGAGAATAAATACAATCTAATGCATGGAATACACTAATATTTTTAAAAGATTGTTTTACCGCCTTTTGATGGTGAAACATTTTTAAATATATATATTGACAATTTTATAAGCTATAGTTGTCACAATAAATATATTCTTTATTATTGGTACATTTAAATTTAATTTGGATAAATTTTTGATAGTTTTCTGACAATGTTCATTTTTTAATGAATAGTGAAAAATATTGCATTTTACATCGAAACTGCATTTTCATCTAATTTAATTATATGGTTAGATTATATTTTTAATTTGTTTTAAAGTGTAAATAGAATATATTTTTACCATGTAATCCAATGGTGGTCATTGGGATTAATTTTACTTTGGAATTGGGCATAAAAAAGTGCCAAACTTTTCATAGATATTGTTTCTAAAAAACCCGCTATTTATTTTGACAACGGGAATTATTTTTAAATTAATTACTGTAATTTCTGTGTTTGGAATTTGGTAAAATGTATTACATATTTTGAATCATAAGTTCCAAATTATGTAATCAAGACTCTGTTTTTTTGACATTATGAATAGTAACGACGGTAATTATCTTTAATTATCTTGATTAATTAGTAATCGGGTAGTTAAGGATAACAAAATAAAATAATAATAATAAAAAATGACCCCAAAATGTGTACTAATTCTACTGGTTGTGTCATGGCCGACCATGGGATTCCTTGTTCCAAACTTGGAGACCCCATGGAATCACTTTTGTGTGATAATGACTTTTTATCTTTTTATTTTTAAAGAAAGATAAATATAACAAAGAATGTATCACCTGAGTAAAACATTTTTAATTTTGTCTACATAAATGATCTATTGGACAATAAAAAGTAATTGGAAATCTAAAATTATTTCTTACATCATAGTATTTTTTTTATAATTTTTAGATATTAAATAAATTAAATTATTTATGACATAATGGTGATGTATCGATTACCTCATTAATTAATGATTTAAATAAAATGAAAAGATAGTGTAAAATCTAAGACATAAACTTTCCAAATACCTATTGGATGATTATATTTCGAACCGTTGTCACCTTATCCCAGAAATATATCAATGTGGGACCTTTTAAATCTGAAACACTTTTTAAAATAATGTAACATTTCTTAACATTCCAAGAGTGCCCCTCCTCTCCTCTTATAAAAGGCCCCCACCTGTACCTCCTTAACCACACTTATCAAGCCTTTGGCTCAGCCAATACCTGATCATTTTATCTCTCAACATCTCTCTATTCATTCTAAAAGCCTTACCTTAGGCAGAAAGCTCATCAAGAAACCATTTTGGTTCAAACCAAGATGAGTTACCCGATTTAAAGGTAAAGTCTTCTCTAATGTTCTTTTGTTTCATTTTGCTTCTCAAACCCCCTAAACTCTTTTTATTCATTTATTTTGTAACAACAACAGTATCCTAAATATACTAAGATATTGTTATAATTATTATTCAAGCTACACTAACACACACCGTCATCTAATGGTTAAAAAGCATACTATTTCCGTGGATGGTGAATTTCGGCCTCTCGAAACGATGATTGCTCAATATTCTTCTAACAACTTCAAAGGTGGCCATTAAGATGACACTATATTTATATACGATATATAATTTTTTTATGTTTTTCTTAATATTCGTAATTTTTCATTTCTGGAATACCTTTATGTTTCCATTATGGGTAAATGCGATATATTCATTCTAGGAAGTGTGGACTACCGCCACCTCAAAGTGATTTGATTCGTAAATGACATATGTGGGACATATAAAGTATAGAGTTAACAATATTATATATGATATTATACTGGAATTAAAATATACCTTTATTTCATTATGATTCCATTCCATAAAATACGAAATAGAAATGAAAGTAGCGTTCATGCATATGTACGGATTACTGCCTCCCTGAACAGTGCATTTCATTTCATACATCTAAATGTTATGTAATATTATAAATGCATGTATATACTGGATATATATGATATATATGATATCTACATCATGAATACAACTCTGGATATAATGGATACATGATCAACTTGTAATTATAATGAGTTTATTTTTGACTCAAGTACCAATAATCGTTAAAATGACTATTATTAACTTAAATAATTACATAGTGTTAATAAAATGGTAATAAGTTATATAAAAGAAATAATGAACATTAAAAATGTTCTTAAGAAAGTATAAATTAACTCATGTTTATTATTCAAGATATTAAAGAATGATCGAGTCATGTTAGATATGAGGTAAGGGACTTCGTCTCAGTCTCCTTTCATTGAGGCATATTTTGTTATATACACAACATTCATTTATACGGTGTATAAACCCCTTTTACATTTACGTTTATTCAAAAGGAATCATTTTTATACGAAGCGTTTACTAAACGACAAAAGGGAGTGTTTTTTTTGTCGTATGTATGTGGTGACAATGTCTTCTCCGCAGTCATGACCATAATTTGAGTTTTGGATTCCTCTACAAGCCATAACCTTTTTTTACCATGTTTTACTTATCTTTTATTTTGGTATTGAAAATGGTTTTGATATTTTTTTTATCAATGTGTTGTATTGATATCTTGTGATTGAAATGTGAAAATGTTTTGTTTCCTTTATGCATGTTTAATGTTCTATGATTATGTTATGGATCTTGGGAATTGTTTATGAATAAGTGTGGTTCCGTGATAAACTAATGGCGGGTGAGACTGATATATCTCTCCAATCCATTGTGTAACACGAAGGGGTTAAACATTAAGGTTTCTCCGAAGTGATTTAGAAAATATACTATTATGGGTATTACAAACATAACCATGAGGGTTACTCCCTACGTAAGAATGTTATGAATGCCTCAAGTTACCTTTATGTCTTATGATTTCATTTATTTATTCATGATTTGATGAGGTATGATAAAATGATTAGGTTTTATGAGTAAAGTATGATTTCATACATGGACTAATGTTTTCATTTAATACATTTATATCCCATACTATGCTTTTTATGCTCATCCCAAGTTTTTGAAATGTTTTTCACAGGTCAAGGGAAAGGTACATGATGTGATGATAGGGTCATGGATGTGTCATGAATGAATCCATGTTTTATTTTAAATATGTTTCTGTTGATGGGGAAAAAATTAATACTATATTTTATGTAACCAATTTGTTTAAATGTGGAATGTAATGCATGATTTATGATTTATTCTCTAAAACTATAAACCTGAAAAGATCCTCAATGTGTAATCTTGTAATAACTCATGATTGAGTAATGTTTAAGGCTAGGGCCTTATCGTTGGTATCAGAGGTCAGTTTAGATAATATTAGGAGTTAGAATTCTATTAAATGAATATCAAAAAATATTTTTTATGGTAAAATTGAAATGATATATCATTTGAAGATTACCATGTTTCTTCATCTAATACATGTTTGTTCAGAATGGTTTTCCACAGAGGAAACATGGAAGCAGTGCTAGGAAGGAAAACAGAAGGAAATAACCTTCTGAATCAGCATCCTGAGATGGTCAGGATTGGAACTGAACTGTTTGTTATAGGGATGGCACAGTTGACTCAAGCAATAAATGGTGGTGGTATCTATGCACGATATCAGCTAGATCAACCACAGAGGAAAATGTCAGTGGTGGAGCATTTCATGAGCCAACATCCCCCATCATTCAGAGGATCATCTGACCATGTCCTAGAGTAAGGGTGGATTAATGAAATGGAAAAGATTTTCGATGTCTTGGGGTGTTCAGACAATAAAAAGTTTAGTCTTTCTATTTACCGTTTGGAGGGTGAAGCAGATCATTGGTCATCAATGGTTAACAATACCAGGAACACTGATGATATTTATTCTCTCGACTGGGATGAATTCAAACGTATGTTTCTTGAGAATTATTTTCCTAAGGCTGTTCGACATAGGATGGGAAAACAATTCTTGGAATTGAGGCAGGAGGACGACTCAGTGGGGGCTTATGAAGAGTGGTACACTCGATTGGCAAGGTATGCTCCAAATTTTATTCGAGACCTTGATAGTAAAATCAATCATTTTTACTCATGATTAATGGAAAAATATCTAAGGGAATTGGATTCTCATGACTTAAAAAGTTATGAAAAGATTGTTCGATGTGCCGAGAAGGTGGGAATGGAGTTTTCCGATGATCAAATGTTCTATAACAACCAACAGATTAAGAGACCGAGGTGGCAAGAGAAAGGGAAGAATTCTTCAAAAAGTTCTGATTGTATGAAAACTAAGTTTCCAGTTTGTGATAAATGTGGTAAAAGACATGCTGGGGAATGTCTTCTGAATTTTGGAAAGTGCTACCGATGCGTTAGGATGGGGAATAAGGCTCTTGATTGCACTGATAGAGATCAGGGTGATGGTAAGACCAAATTGGATTTTCAGTTAGTGAAATTTTTTAAGTGCAATGAGATGTGTCACTATGCTAATGAGTATCCGAAAAAGAGCTTGAGTGATGGGAAGTAGTTAGAATACGAGCAGAAAGGGGTGGTGAAATCCTTTGCAACTACTTCAACAGATTTTGGGCCATCAAATGAAGTGGTATCAGGTACTTTTTCTGTTTTTTCAGATTATGCCAGTGTGTTGTTTGATTCGGGGTCTACACATTCATTCATCTCTGAAAACTTTTCTATTAAAATGGTAATACCATCTCAAGAAATGACTCCTGAACTTGTGGTAAAAACACTTGGGGGAATTGTTGAGGCAAAAAAAATTTATAAGAATCTTCCTATCCTTATTCGTGGAAAGAACGTACTTACAAACCTTATTGTTTTACCCTGAGTAGAGTTTGATGTTATCATGTGTATGGATTGGCTCTCTATTTATCGTGATAAGATTCACTGTATAGATAAAGAAGTTTCTTTTTAGATAGATTTTTAGTTTGTGTACAAGAATGATCCCTTACAATTGATAACATATCACGAAGCTGAGAAACTTGTAAAATATGGAAATGAATGTTTACTTGCACATATCATTGAAAACAAGGGAACTATTCATATTAATGATGTTCCAATTGTAAATGAGTATCTTAATGTTTTTCCTGATGAGTTTCCTGGAATAATACCATATCGGGATGTCGAATTTATCATTGACTTAGTTCCTGATGCTAAGCCAATTTCAAAACCCCCTTATCGAATGGCTCAAATTGAACTTTTAGAGTTGAAGGATAAATTAAAAGATTTATTAGAGAAAGGTTTTTTCGACCTAAAACATCACCATCGGGTTTTTCTGTTTTATATGTTAAAAAGAAATATGGTTCAATGAAAATTTTCATTGATTATAGAGCCTTGAATAACATCACTGTTAAGAACAAATATCCTTTTCCTCATATCGATGATTTATTTGATCAGCACTAGGGAGCTCAGTTTTTTTTAAAGATTTACCTGAGATCGGGGTACCCTCTGTTAAAGGTAAAGGAAGCTGAGATTCAAAAGACTGCGTTCTGTACACGATATAACGATTATGAATTTGTAGTTATTTTTTTGGGCTAACCAATGCACCTTCTGTATTCATGGACATTATGAAAAGAATTTTCCATGAGTTCTTGGATATGTTTGTGGTTGTTTTCATTGATGGTATTTTGGTGGTTTCTCAAAGTAAAGAGGAGCATGAAAGACATTTAAGGGTTATTTTTCAATCCTTAAAAGAAAAGAAATTGTATGGGAAATTCAGAAAGTGTGAGTTTTGGTTGCAAAAAAGTTCTTTCCTTGGTTACATTGTTTCTAATGATGGGATAACTATTTATCATGAAAAAACAAAGGTTGTTGAAGAATGGCCATGACCTACAAATGTAAATGAGATTCATAGATTCCTTGGTTTGGAAGGCTATCACCGATGTTTTGTTATAAATTTTTCATAGTTTTCTAGTCCAATGGCTAAGCTAACTCGGAAGGCTGATAAGTTAATCTGGACAAAAGAATGTGATGAATGTTTTTAGGAGTCGAAAAAAATATTGGTGAATTCTACAGTTTTGGCACTACCTTCTAGGAATTGTGAGTTTGTTATCTACAGTGATTCTTCATTGAAAGGACTTGGTTGTGTCCTAATGCAGAATGATCAGATAATTTCTTATGCTTCACGACAGTTGAAAACACATGAGGTAAATTAACCTACACATGATTTGTAATTAGATACTATTGTTTTTGCTTTAAAATTTTGGAGGCATCATTTCTATTGAGTAAAGTTTGAAATATATACCGATCAAAAAAGTTTAATGTATATATTCACTCAAAAAGTATTGAACATGAGACAGAGGAGATGTCTGGAATTAATCGAGGATTATGATTGTGAAATTCATTACCATCCAGGAAAAGAAAATAAAGTGGCTGATGCTTTGAGTGGAAAATGTAATTCTTCATTAACAATGTTGCATTTGGAATGTGACCCTTTGGTTATGGATTTGATGAACTTTGGCATATAAGTTGTTGTTGTAGGATGTTCATCTATTTTTTTTTCAGGTATAAGTGAAATCTTATCTATCAGATAGAATTAAGCAAGCAAAGAAGCATGACAATGAGTTGCAGAAAAAGGTAGTGCCGGTTCCGAAGGGTATGTTTCCTGAATTCAACATTGATAATGATTGTGTTTTGAGATTTGGGAAGAGATTGTGTGTGTTGTGTGATTCACAGTTGAAGAGAGTGTTTTTATGTGAAGCTCATAGTTCTCTGTTTTCATTTCATCCAGGTAGTACTAAGAAGTATATAGATCTTCGGTAGTGTTACTGGTCGGACGGAATGAAAAGAGACATTGCTGATTTTACTGTTAAGTGTTTGACTTGTCAATAGGTTAATGAAGTGAGGCAGTTACCGAAAGGGATTCTTCAGCCTTTACCAGTGCTATAGTGTAAATGAGAGAATATATCCAAGTACTTAATTGTGGGATTGTCGAAGACACCTCTAGGTAATAATGCAAAGTGGGTTATTGTTGATCTCATGACTAATTCTGCTCATTTCCTTGCTATACGATATACTTTTTTGCTAGATCAACTTTCCTGTTTTTATCTTAAAGAGTGTCTCAGGTCACATGGAGTTCCTCTCTCCATTGTATCTGATCGTGATCCCAGGTTCACTTCTAACTTTTGGAAAGGCCTTCAAAAGTCATTGGGTACTGAATTAAATTTTAGTATAGCTTTTCATCCTCAATCAGAAGGGCAGTCAAAAAGAAAGATTCAGACTTTAGAGGATATGCTACGTGATTATTCGATGGATTATCAGGGAAGTTAGGACAAACATCTTTCTTTGGTTGAGTTTTCTTATAATAACATTTTTCATTCCAGTATACAGATGGCACCATTTGAGGCGTTATATGGGAAGCAGTGCCGAACTACAACTTTTTGGTATGAAGTAGGTGAAAGGAAGTTTATGGGTCCAGAATTGGTAGAAGTATTGGTAGAAAAAGTTCAGCTGATATAGAAACACATGAGAACAGTTCAGAGTAGGCAGAAGAGTTATGCGGACAACAGGAGGAAGTATCTCTCTTTTGAGGTAGGTGATCATGTTTTTCTCAATGTTTCACCATGGAAATGTGTGATGCAATTTGGTAAGAAATGCAAGCTAAGTCCAAGGTTCATTAGACCATATTAAATTATGGATAGTGTTGGACCAATTGCATACCGAGTGGCTTTACCTCCGTGTTTATCTCAGGTACACAATGTTTTTCATGTTTCAATGTTAAGGAAGTACATGCCAGATCCATCTCATGTTTTGAGTCCAGAGGTAGTTCAGTTGGAAGAGAACCTCTCTTATGATGAACAACCTGTACATATTTTTGACCACAGAGAGCAGGTGTTACGGAATAAGGTGATTCATCAACTAATGGTTTTGTGGAAAAACCAGATTATTGAAGAGGAAACATGGGAATCTGAAAATGCAATGAGGGATAAATACCCCCACTTATTCCATAAGTAAATAAATTGCGGGGACACAATTTCCTAAAGTGGGGAAGGATGAAACATCCCAAGTAAGTAATGAATAATATGAAATTATTATCTATGTCCATTTATGAATTAGATAGTTTTTTAGAGACTTAAAATGAGAATAAATCCAATCTTAAGCATGGAATACACTAATATTTTCAAATGTTTGTTTTACATCCTTTTGACGGAGTACCATTTTTAAATCTATCTTTTGACAATTTTATTTTCCCTATTTTTCAAAATAAACTTATTCATTATGATTGGGACATTGAAATTTAATTTGGATAAATTTTTGGTATTTTTCTGACAATGTTCATTTTTTAATGAATAGTGTAAAATATTGCATTTTACATCAAAGCTTCATTTTCATCTAATTTATTTATATTGATAGATTATATTTTTAATTAGGTTTAATCTGTAAATAGAATATATTTTTACCGTGTAATCCAATGGTGGTCATTGGGATTAAGTTCACTTTGGAATTGGGAATAAACAAGTGCCAAACTTTTCATTGATATTGTTTCTAAAAAACAAGTTATTTGTTTTGACAATGAGAATAATTTTTAAATTAATTATTGTAATTTCTTTGTTTGGAATTTAGTAAAATGGATTACATATTTTGAGTCATATGGTTCAAATTATGTAATCATGACTCTTTTGATTTTGTACTTTATGAATAGTAATGACGGTAATTATCTTTAATTATCTTGATTTATTAGTAATCGGGTAGTAAAGGATAATAAAATACTATCATAATAAAAACAAATGACCCCAACATGTGTCCTAATGATACTGTTTGTTTCATGGCCGACCATTGGATTCCTTGTGCCAAACTTGGGGACCCCATGGAATCACTTTTGTGTGATAATGACTTTTTAACTTTTTATTTTTAAAGAAGGTTAAATATAATGAAGAATGTATCACCTGAGTAAAATATTTTTAATTTTGTCTAAATAAATGATATATTGGAAAATAAATAGTCATTGGAAAGGTGAAATTATTTCCTACATCATAGTATTTGTTTATGATTTTTTGACATTAAATAAATTAAATTATTTATGACATCATGATGATGCAACGATTACGTCATTAATTAATGATTTATATAAAATGAAAAGATAATGTATCATATAAGACATACACCTGTCAAAGACCAATTGGATGAGTATATTTCAAACCCTTATCACCATATCCTAGAAATATATCAATGTTGGACCTTTTAAATCCGAAACCCTTTTTAAAATAATGAATCATTTCTTAACTTTCCAATAGTGCCTCTCCTCTCCTCTTATAAAGTCTCCCACCTCTACCTCCTTATCCACACTTCTAAAGCCATTGGCTCAGCCAAGCCTTGATCATTTTATCTCTCCACATCCCTCTCTTCATCCATGAAGCCTTACCTTAGGTATAAATCTCTTCAAGAAACAATTTTAGTTCAAACCAAGAAGAGTTACCCGATTTAATGGTAAAGTCTTCTCTAATGTTCTTTTGTTTTATTTTTCTTCTCCAACCCCCTAAACTCTTTTTATTAATTTATTTTGTCACAACACCGTTATTTTCAATATTCTAGGATGTTTTTATAATATTGATTCGAGCTACAATTACACACACCTTTATCTAATGGTTAAAGAGCGTATTATTTCCGTGTGTGGCAAACTTCTGCCTCACGAAACGATGATTGTTCAATATTCTTATAACACCTTCAAAGGTGGCCATTACGATGACACTATATTTATATACGATATATAATATTTTTATTTTTTCCTTAAGATTTTGTATTTTTCATTTTTGTCATACCATTATGGTTTTCATTATTGATAAACGTGATATATTCATTTTAGTAAGTGCGGACTACCGCCCCCTCAAAGTGATTTGATTCATAAATGCCATATGTGGGACATATAAAGGATGGAGTTAATGATATTAAATATGATATTATACTGGAATTATAATACACCTTTATAACATTATGATTTCATTCCATAAAATAGGAAATATAAATGAAAGTAGCGTTCATGCGTACATACGTCTTACTGTCTCCATGAACGGTGCATTTCATTTCGTACCTCTAAATGTTATGTAATATTATAAATGAATGTGTATACTGGATATATATGATATATATGATATCTAAATAATGAATATAACTTAGGATATAATGGATAAATGAAAAACTTATAATTATAAAGTGTTTATTTTTTACTCAAGTACCAATGATCGTTAAAACGACCGTTATTAACTTATATAATTACACATTGTTCATGACATGGTAATAAGTGATATAAAAGGAATAATGACATTGAAAAAGGTTCTTATGAAAGTTGAAATTAACTTATGTTTATTATTCAGGAGATTAAACAATGATCGAGTCAAGTCGGATAAGAGGTAAGGGACTTCGTCTCAATCTCCTTTCATTGAGGCATATTTTGTTTTATACACAACATTATTTTATTTGGTGTATAAACCCCTTTGACATTTACGTTTATTCAAAAGGAAATTTTTTTATATGAAGTGTTTACTAAATGAAAAAAGGGAATGTTTTTTTGTCCTACGTATGCGGCGACAATGAATTCTCCACCGTCGTGACCATTATTTGAGTTTCGGCTTCCTCTACAAGCCAAAACCTTTTTTTCCATGTTTTAATTATCTTTAATTTTGGTATTGAAAATGGTTTTGATATGTTTTTTATATCAATGTGTATTATTGATATATTATGATTGAAATGTGGAAATGTTATGTTTTCTTTATGCATGTTTTATGTGATATGATTATGTTATGGTTCTTGGGCCTTATTTATGAAGATGGGTGGTTCTGTGATAAACTAAGTGCGGGTGAGACCGATATAGATCTCTAATTCATTGGGTAATGAGAAGGGGTTAAACATTAAGGTTTCTCCGAAGATATTTAGGGAATATATTGTGATGGGTATTCCAAACGTAACCTTGACGGTTACTCCCTACGTATGAATGTTATGAATGCGTCATGTTACCTTTATGTCTTATGATTTCTATGATTTATTCATGATTTGATGAGGTATGTTAAAATGATTATGTTTTATGAGTAAAGTATGATTTCATACATGGAATAATGATTTCATTTCGTACTTTTATATCCCTTACTGAGCTTTTTATGCTCGTCCCATGTTTTTGAAATGTTTTTCACAGGTCAAGGGAAAGGTACTTGATGTGATGATAGGGTCAAGGAAGTTTCATGAATGAAACCATGTTTTGTTTTAAATATGTTTCCATTTATGGGAAAAAAATTAATACTATATTTTATGTAACCACTTTGTTTAAATGTGGAATGTAATGCATGATTTATGATCTAATTCTCTAAAACTATAAACCTAAAAAGATCCTCATTGTGTAATCGTGTAATAACTCAAGATTAAGTAATGTTTAAGGATGGGGACTTATAGATAAAGATTGTATTTTTAATCATATAAAATCTAACGAAATCAGAGTATGGAAATATAAGAATGTATAAGATAGTAATACTTTCCTAAACAATCAAAATGTATCAGAAAACATGAAACAAACATGTAACAAGTAGAAAGTCTTTTAACCCAATGAGAAAAGTATCCAATAACCTTGGATAAAAGTACCTTGATTTATACTTTCATGAAATTCAATCTTACCCAATCTAGGGTAAGCCCTTAATATAAAGATCGGTGTTTGTCTTGCTATTCCTGCTATCCCTCAACATCAACGTAGTGGGAACATATGTCTCCCTCACCAAGGAAGTCCTTGAACATTATTGTATTCGGAACCTATGTCTTCCTATCCCTGGAACCCTCGAATGATCTCAGCAATATTCAGAGTCACATGAAGCAATTACGAACAAGGTGTTTAGTATGCACAAATCCTGAGAGTATCCCTTTAGAAATCTCTTCACCATCATGTAATCTCTAGAGTCATAAAATGGTTCATCTAAAGCTGTGATCTCATTATTATGTGATCATATTTATGGGGAACACACCAATGGTTGGATACCTCCTCCAACAGTCATATTTTCCTTGATTTTTGGAGGGACATGTACACGTGTCACTCAAACAATGTTTAGTTAGTAACTGAATGCATGACATTGTTTTATAACAAAAACAAGTGTAAGAAAAAATATGGTTACAAAACCAAAATAAAATATTTGGAATGTATGGAAATAATAGTTCAGAGTCTAACCAAAAACATTTTTAGTGTGTATAATACAAGGATATTTTAATTTTGTTTTGTAAGGAATTAAGATCCCAAACTCTATAGAATTCTAGAGTCTATATTCAAGGAAATTCAAGAATCTGGATTCACAAGAATTCATAACCTGAACTTACAATGATCGAAGTAAGAGTTCATGGGAAGAGTCAGAACATATAATGTTCGGAGTTATAATTCACTTAAATTTGGTGTCATAACTCATAAGAGTTTGGAGTCTCAATTATGAGAACTCAGAGTCATAACTCATAAGAGTTCGGTGTCCGAATTTAGAGAACGTATAATTATAAATCATAAATGTTCTGATTCTGATTTTAGAGGACTTGGAGTCAGTACTCAGAAAAGTTCGTACTCTAAATTCCGAGAACTCGGAACCTGAATTCCGATACTGAAAACAGAATTCTATATATCAGAGTATTATTAGACTCCGAGTATTTGGATATGAATGCGAATTTTACACTTACACAAAATGACCAATGAAAAACATGGTAAGGAAAAATTTCTTTAGGGAATGAAAATTTTCCTTATGAAAGTAAAATAGGGTAAATAAAATTTTCCTTAGGATAAAGTGTTTGTGATTTTAAAAAATTGAGGATTGGTAATGTCATAAGGATTCCTTATTGACCCAAAAATCTCACCAAACATGAAATAATGGAAAATTAATCAGAAAACATTATTTACTCAACAATCATCCACTTTTTGGATAGCACAAACATTCACCCGAAAATGAAAATAAGGAAATATAAAATATTTTTATAGACATTAAAAAAATAGATCTACATTATCATATGGGAAAATATGAAAATGACAAACTCCCTCTTAGTCTTTGGAACACTATGTATTGTATTCTAGATTTCAAGAAAGATATTTTTCATTATCTTGAGTACATAAATATATATAATGAAAAATCCCCCTTAGATAAATTCCCCATTACATAGGGATATTTCTTCTTTACATAGTATTCTTTTTCATTTCATCCCCTTTGCGATTTTCAAAAAGAATTTGAGGGAATGGAAAATATATTTTGGTACCTGAATGATTAGTACAACACATCCAAAAGAGACAAGGAACCAAAAATTTCATTATGATTTGAAATAATTTGTACAAGGAAGAAAAGTACAACAAAATATCAGATTGCAACAATGTTATCCTTCTTCATCCATTGGCATAAACTTCATGAATATAATCTTCAGATTTTTGAGCTGCTTATAATCTTCATCTACTCACTTTAGAAGCTTATTTTGATCCTCAACTTTATTCTCTTTATCCTTGATTATTTTTTCCTTAGACTTAAGAGCCTCAGCCCTAGCCTTCAGGAATTCTTCTTACATGACAAGATTTTCTTCATTCTCAATCCAAAGATCCCATTATATCATCTGGCTTTGGGAAACATAATACAACTTTCCATTCAAATCCTTTACTTCTTGAATCTGAGAAATTTTCCCAAGAGTTTGCTTTTAATCAAAACGTGTTGTAAGCACTTTGATCTTACGATATTCAATGTAAAAAACATCTTTGAAACCATTTTGTAATTCCCCAGGATATATCAAATATACAACTGTCTTCGTTGACTAGCCATCCATTTTCATACAGGAATTTTTGTGGGCATTGTAATTAATGATGAAATTCTTGAAATTTTCTTAATGATTGACAGACATGTCCATCACTATGCACACTAAATTGGATTTTTGACATAATTTTCTTGAAGAATCTGGCATCTAGAATCTTTTCTTGGGATAATTTTAATGGTCCTACCAAAATTCTTCAATGAATGCACAACAAAATAAAGTCTAAGTGATGGTGATTCTGAATTTGACACTTTTCTTGGTGAGGGAGATTTCTATAGATCATCATGTTTTTTCTTTAAAGATCCACTAGCATCCTTAATCTTCACAATAGTTTTTTTGATGTATCAACAACCACATGTTTCCCCTTAATAGTTCTCATATCAGCTTCTTCATCTGGAGATTCATGTTCACTATCAGATAGCTAAGCAATTCAATCTTCATCTATCTTCTCCTTCTCAGCTCCTGCCTCAAAATCATCAGGATGAATAAAATGGTGATTAAAACATTCTTCCTTAGATAGCTTGTTCACTTCATCTACATCTTTCCCATCCTATTCTTTCTGATCTTTTCCAGGGGTAGCTAATTTTCAAGATTTTTCATCAGAAGTTCAGATTCACAATTTATCTGATAGACTTTCCTTCTAATGAAAGCCTTCAACATATTTAAGTATATATTTAGTATCACCACTTATTTCTTCTTCATCCACTTCTTTTACTAGTACTTTTGTTTATTCAAAAGTCCTCTTTTGACTTTTATGTCTTGTTTTGGAAATCAAAAACAACTTCCCCAATGTTTATCGTACTTACTATGCTTATCGTACTAACTATGCTTATCATACTGACTATGTTTATCATACTGACTATGCTTATCATACTAACTATTTTTATCGTACTGACTATGTTTATCGAAATGACTATTCTTATTGTACTGATTTTGTATATCGTATTGATTATGTCAGTCATACTGAGTAAGTAAATTGTACTGACTAAATAGTCCTAACTCTTTCAACTGTACTAACTCTGTCAAACATACTGACTTTTTCGTATAATACTATATTTGCATCCAATCAATAAATTAAATAATGTAATACTAATAGTACTCATATTTTCCTTTAATCACATGCTTTTTTATATATATTTTTTATGAAAACACATGTTTTACATCAATCATACTCATTATTATCATTTTCATATATCCTTTATTTTAACCAAAACGATGTTTTGGAGTTAGTTATAAACTAATCAAAACGATGTAGTGTTTTTTGTTTCAATATGACTATTATGATGCTAGGTGTCAATGTCCTAATGAGTTTTCTGGAAAAATATGACTTTTGGAATAAATATGACCATTGGAACCTGAGGCCTGCAAATATGAGGTCATTAGAAGATAATAATAATAACTAAGAGACTTTGATAATTTATTGATTCTATCAAGTTCTAGAGAGAATGACGTTGTGACTTGTCTCTTGCTTCATGAAAAATTATTGAGATTACAAAACATGAATGGGTCATTCTTAGTTTTTGTATTTCAATAAGTGATTTGTTTTTATTCCTATGATTTAATAGGTGATAACGATTGAGGGTTGATGAGGATAGGTAGACGGTTCTACCGATCTTCATATCGAGGGCTTTCAAGTGTTTGAAAGACAGATGTGCTGATTATCTACAAAATTGAGGGCTTGTAGGGATAGCAAGACAAACTTACCGATCATCGTAACGATGGATATCCAAGTTGGTTGTAAGATGGACCTTTTATCCTAGGTTAAATGATACCCTTCTCTTTGGGATAAATAAATTGTAATAATTTAACATTTCCACTGCTGCTTCTATTATAAAGGGAATTGTTTTGTTTCTTTTCATCATTTCGTATTCATTTGTAATTGTTTCAATTACAATTATACTGTTATAAATTATATCGAAAGATTATATATGATTTATGGTATAATCTTTCACTATTTTGTTTCTCTAATTATTGTAATCATTTTGAATACAATTTCTTTACTTTTCGTATAGTATTAAATCGTATCATATCTTTTATATCCAAGTCATTTGTGGTAAATTTTATTTTTTGTGAATTGTCTTAGATTAAGAGCATTTAAACTAATTTCGTAAGTGTTTAAACACAATGTTGTTAAACCTATAAATCACCCCTTATTATATTGTTCCATCTAATATATATATATTCATTTATATATCGATCCAACTATTAGTATCAAAGGAGGTTTCTACTAATTTTTATTAACTGTTCTATTGACTTTTTAATGTATAATAGTGTTTTTATTACAAATTTCTGTTTCATCTACAAACTGTACTAACGTGTAGAGTGGAAAAAAATTTATGTTTAATTAGATGGCTGGAATGAATATTGGATCAATTTTCAATCCTAATCCAACAATACCACTTATCATTGATGGGAATGATTAGGAGTACTGGAGAGATTAAATGAAAACATTTGTTATCAATACTGTTGTAGAAAATTTTATTATTCTTAATAGAGGTTACATAATTCCTGACACAGAATTCAGTACTTTCACTAATCAAGAAAATCTAGAATATAAAATGAATTACAATGTACACAATTTTTTCTATGTCATATAAATAGGAATATATACATCCTAATATCATATGGTGAAGCATCCAATTGTATTTGGAAGAAATTATAAGTCCCACATTTTGGTAAATCTATGGTTATAGATACAAGGAGAGAAATGCTTCGATCAGAATATCATGGATTTATTTTTCCTTATGAAGAACCAGTATGTAAAGTTCAACAATGATTTATGACAAATATCAATAGTTTAAAATATATGGGAGAAAAAGTTATTGATGATGAAGCCCTTGTAGAAAAAATTATTGATATAATGTTAAACGAATGGGAGTGAAAAAGGACAGCTATTTATGAATACATGAATGTTTCATAGAATACTCTTGATGAAATATTTTGAACTCCTCTACATCATGAGACAATAATGAAGAGAGATGTTAATTTCAATAAGAAGAAAAATGTAAATGGAATTGTAGCTTTTACTACTACATCTATTGAAAAAAATCCTGAAAGGGTAATAGGATCCAATACTAAGAATTTTTTAATATCAAAATCAAGTGATTATGGCCATTCAGATAATGAGTTAGCCAATCTTGCTCGAAGGATGAACATGGTTGTGGGAAATAAAGACTTCTAATACAGATTCAAAAAGAAATATAGGAAGGATTAGAAAGATTCAGAGGTTACATGTTATGAATGCAATAAATTAGGTCATATATGACCTGATTGTAATTTACTAAAGAGAAAAGATTGAAAGGTAAAACATTCTGAAAAAAATAAAAAGTATTACAAGACAAAGAAAAATAAATTCTTGAAGGAAAATGAAACTTGGAGTGCAAGCGGTGGTGATTCTTCATATGATTCTTCAGAATATGAATCTTTAGTACAATGGAATATTGGACTTATTTCTAGACTACTAGTTGAAGATCATTGTTTCATGGCTAAGGGACACAATGCTGAAGCAATTACAAATGTATCATTAAATGAAAATTATACTGATATTAAATATTATGAATCATTGAACGATTATTCATTATCATCAGAAGATAATATATTACCCTCTTATGAAGAAGTGTCTAGGTTTTCTAAACTACATGAGAATAAATATTCTAAACTCGAGAAAATGTTTGATAAGAAAAATTCTAGAATTTCTATTTTATCTAAAGAAGTATTAGATGTTTCCAATGACCATGATATGAAAACATATGATTTATAATTTAGTTAAAAAAACCCTTGAGATAGTAAATTCTAATAAGGATAAACATTCTAAGGATCTTGAAAATGTAATTTTTCAGAAAAATGTTTTAGACACTAACTCTAGTTCCAAAAATAGCGTTTTTGGGGATAAAAGATTAGTTTTCAAAATAAAGTCAGATATTTTTTCCTTGAATAAATGTTTGTCAAACTTTACCTAGGGCATGGAAAACATTGATAAAATGTATTCTCATATTCATCCTTTGAGGAATCATTCTGGTACTGGTTATACTAATTCAAAACTAGTTTTTAGTAAAAACTATTTTATTCCTCAATGTGCCCCATTTTGTACTATGTGTCGTTGTGGTGCACCCTAGAAAAGAAATTGTTCCCTTAATAGAACATAGCCTTTATGATTTCATGAAAATAATTTTAAAAAAAAAATGTGGATTCGTAAAATTCTTTTATCTAACCCTTCTGGATCCAAACAAGTTCGGATTCAGAAAAACTAATTGTTTCTTTTTTAGGAAAATATAGAGTGTACCAACAACAAGAACATTTGGTTCATGGATAGTGGTTCTTCCCGACATATGACCGTAAAAAATATTTCTTTGAAAATATTACCAAAATAAAAGGTGTAAATTTTACCTTCAGAGATAATTCTCAATAAAATATTATTGGAATATGTAATATTATTTTCAGGGAAAAGATATTATTTCAAATGTTTTGTTTGTCAAAGGTCTTAAGAATAACCTGATAATCATAATTCAATTATGTGATGGAGCATAAATTGTGAATATTATATATGATAAATGTTTAGTTCATAATTCCAAGGATGAATTCATTCTATTTTCCCATAGGCAAGAGAATATATACACTATTACCTTAGAAGACATTAGGACCGAAAAATTTACCACTGCAATCTATGAAACCTTTAAAAACATTCAAATAAAAGACTTGTAAAGGGTCTTCTAGATCATAGTTATGATTCTTCAAAGGACTGTGGTCCTTGAAAATTTGGAAAAAACATAAAACTTTCTTTAAATCAATTAATGATGTTTCAACTTCTAATGCATTACAGCTATTGTACGTGGATCTTTTTCGTCATTCACAAACGAGATGCATTAGAGGAAAATACAATTTATTTGTTTTAGTTGATGACATTACTAGATTTACATGGGAATATTTTCCAATAATGAAATCTGATGCCTTTTTCTATTTCAGAATTTTTAGAGCCAAATTAAAAAATGAGAAAAACCTACCATTGATACCTAACCATAGTGATCATGGTGGTGAATTACAAAATTCAAATTTTGAATAATTTTGTATTAATGAAGGTATTAATCACAATTTTTCATCACCAAGAACTCCCTAGAAAAATGGTGTTGTTTAGTGGAAGAAATCTAATTATTCCGGAAATGAAAAGAACCATGTTGAGTGAATACTCATTTGCTATGAACTTTTGGGCTGAAGCTACTAGTACTGCTTGATATACTATAAATCATGTTTTAACCAGAACATTTTTTAATAAAACACCTTATGAATTGTGGACTGTCTGATAACCTAATGTTTTATACTTCAATTTTTTTGGATGAAAATTATTAATTTTGAATACTAAAGAGAATCTACACAATTTCCATACAAAATATAATGAAAGAATATTTCTAGGATATTCTCTAACCTCAATGGTTTATATACGTTTCAATAAAAATACATGTACTGTTGTTGAAATAGTGCATGTTAAATTTGATAAAACTAATCATTTTGTTTTCAACCATCCCCAACCTACATCTTCGGTTGTGTTTTAAAAAATTTATTATCAACCTTTATTAGAAAATATTTTTTATAACGAATATTTTCAAGAAAATGTTTTGGAAGATTTTACCCCATATTATTTTCTACCATATGTTGATGAATATGTTTTAAAAAACCCAAGTCAATTGCTTCTTAGGAATCATCCTAGTGATAACATCATTGGCGATGTAAATCAACCTATAATAACCAGAAATTCATTGAGAAATGAAATAGAACATCTTACTTTTCCTTCTCATTTCGAACCTAAAAATCCAAGTGAGGCCTTAGGTGATGAAAATTGGATTAAATCATTGCAAGATTAACTAAATGAATTTGATAGGAATCAAGTCTGGACTATAGTAAAAATACCTAAAGAAAGAACTATAATTGGTGTAAAATGGGTTTTAAGAAATAAATGAGATGAAATTGGAATCATAGTAAGAAATAATGAAAGACTTGTTGCTAAGGGCTATAATCAACAAGATGGAATAGACTATGAAGAAACATATTCTCTGGTAGCTAGACATGGATCTATTTTAATTCTATTATCCTTTGCAGCATACTTTAATTTCAATCTATTTCAAATGGATCTCAAATGTTCTTTTTTAAATGGTTTTGTTCAAGAAGAATTTTTTTTGAACAACGACCTAGTTTTTTGGATTAAAAATAAACTAATCAATTTTTTATAATTTTCAAAGATTTATATGGGCAAAAACAATCCCCAAGATAATGGTATGATAGACATACAATATTTCATTTACAAAATAATTATCCAAATGGTACAGGGGATCCAACAATTTTTATAAAAATTAAAAATAAAAATATTTTTATTGTTCAAATTTATATTGATGACATCATAATTGGATCAAATAAGAAGTCTTTAACTGATGCTTTTGAGAATTTAATGAAATCTCAGTGTGAAATGAGTATGATGGGTGAGCTAACAATCTTTTTTAGGTTTAAAAATTTCACAAAAACCAGATGGAACATATATATCTCAACATAAGTATATCAATGATCTACTCAAAAAGAATGCATATGATAATACTAAGAGTATTAGCACTCCAATTGTTACCACAAATACACTTGATCGCGATGAAACTGGAAAACCAGTAGATCCAATAACTTTTAGAGGTATGGTAGGAAGTTTTTTGTACATGATGCCTAGTCGACTAGGCTTAATGTTTTCTTTATTCTTATGAACAAGATTTCAATCTAATCCAAAAGGGACTCATTTAAACGTAGTAAAAATAATCTTTTGGTATTTAAAAGGAACACTGGATTTAGATCTTTTCTATTCTTCTAAAAATTATTTTGTTTTAAAAAGTTTTTCAGATGGTGATTTTGGTGGTTGTATAATGGATAGAAAGAGTACATCTGGGACATATCCTTTATTATGAGATTCCTTGGTTCCGTGGTCATTCAAGAAACAACACCCACTAGAACTTTTCCCTACTGAAACTGAATATGTAGCAGCTGGAAGATGTTGTGCTCAAGTGTTGTGGATGCAACACACACTCACTGTCTATGGATTGAGCTTTTCCAAAACTCATTTTTTATGTGATAATAATAGTGCCATAGATCTTAGTTAAACCACATCACATCACACTTGTGAAAAACACATTGATATTAGGCATTGCCTACTTAGGATTCACACAAAAGAAGGATATATTATTTTACAATTCATTGGAATGCAAGAACAACTAGCTGATATTTTTACAAACCCATTACCTTTTAATAGAAATTAGTTTATAAAACAGAATCTCGGAATGATTAAATTAAAATAATCATTCATATCTAATTCATGTTTTACACTTATATTTACATTAAAAAAATCATAAAAGGGGGTGAAAATTTTATTTATTGTATTTATTAACTTTTTCATATGGTCTTTATCTTTTATTATTTTAGTTTCTATTTTGTCTTGTTTTTAATCTTGTCTGCCTAGTTACCGTATTTATTTTCTGTTCATCGGCATGTCAACCTATGGTAACAAATTTTTTTCCATCGGCATGACAACCTATGGTAACAACATTGTTTTCAATTGGCATGACAATCTATGGTATAAACTTTGTTTTTCATCGGAACATCAACCTATGGTAACAACTTTGTTTTCCATGAGCTTGTCAACCTATGGTAAAAACTTTATTTCCATCTACACATCAACCAATGGTAACAACTTTGTTTTCCATTAGCATGACAACCTATGGTACCAACATTGTTTTTCATTGGCACGTCAACCTATGGTAACAACTTTGTTTTCAATTGGCATGACAACCTATGGTAACAACTTTGTTTTTAATCGGTACATCGACCAATCGTAATGACATTGTTTTCCATTGGTATGAAAACCAATTGTAATGACTATTTTTAAACGATCTCAAAACCGATCATTTATTTCCTTGTACGGTTGTTTTTTAAAAACAATGATTTCCTTAGAATCTCAAAAAGGTACATTATTTAATGTTTTTTTGTTTTTTATTTTGTTTTTTTCAGTTTTCTCATTTTTATCTCTTTAAATCATACCTGTTGATTTATGTATTTTCTTAAAAACCACAGAAGATCAATAGTCATTATTTTTCACCTATAAATAGATCCCCCATCCCAAAACCACACTGGTTTTTCAGAATTTTTGGTGAAGCTCTACCTCTCTATTTTATGATTTCGTACGATCTTCCCTTTACTTAATCTTTATGTCTCAGTCCTTTTCAAACACACTTTCCAAAATGCCTTCAAAAAAGTTTTCAGAGAAATAATTCTTCAGAGAAATATTAGTTTCTTATTACTTCTTCGACACATTTTACTCAATAATCAAGATGATTATTTTGTTTCAAGGATGGGAAAATATATTTGTTGAGAAACTTGTATCTCATGATCCAATTATTATTTATGAGGATTGTAATTTATACAAAATTGTTTCTTTTGACAGAAATATGATGATCAACTTTGCTGTGTACGATAGAAAAATATCAATGTCGTTGAAACAAGCATCTCACTTTCTCAATGTCTCAACAGAAGGATATTACTTTTGTCCATATCATAAACTACCAGAGTAAGTTGGTACATTTAATAGAGAATGTGCTGAAAATTGTTATTTCTTATAAATTAATAAAAGATAAAAGTAGATCATTTATCTCTAGATAACAGATTCGTGGTGCTTTGGATTCCAGGATTTCTTATACCATGGAAAAGGGATAGATAAACTCTTAAAGTTTCTGATATCATTATACAAGAGTATCCTGTAAACATGAGAACAGAAATCTCATGGGTTACATTTTTGAAATAATCAAGAATTTCATGTCTTGGGTGATCATGTCTCATTTGATTATGTATCCCTATTATCTTACAAAGTTTATTAATGAGAGTTTCAAGTTCTTTAATATTACTATGAATGGAAAATTTAATTAACTGAAGCCTTCTTGGATATGTAAGAATACATTGAAGAAGTTGTATGATTGTTTTGATGAAAATTCAAAACTTTTTGTTGAAGATGTGAATGCTGAATCAGTACAAAATCAATCGGCACCTTTTCCAATTGAAGATAATTGAACTATTGTTGCTCCTCAAAAGTCAAATTTGCAATCATGTACTAAGACAAAGAATAAAACAATGTATATCAAGGAGAATGTGTCCAAGTTGAGGAAAGACAAAGAACAAAGAAAATAAGACGATCCTATGTTCAGACTTGATCTAGCTAAAGATTTAGCTGAGAGGGTAAGGTTACAAGATACTCATTAGGATGAAAAGAAAATGAAGACTCTTTTGAATAGGAATTCTCATGACTTTGATGTATCTAAAATCATGAAATTGGCTGAGGTGGAAAGTGCTCATCTAATGGAATAAGTAAACCAAGAACCTATCATATAGTGTATATTAGAAAAAGAGAATGTTAAACTAGTTTTGGATGAAGTTTAGGAAGTTGAAGAAGTGGAAGGTGATTTTCTATTGGAATTTATTCAGAGTTAAAAAAATATTAGAGAAGATTCTTTGCAAAAAAAAGTGAAGGCATTCAACAGGTTCCTCATTCCGATCAAGAACAAGCTGAATCTACTGAAACTCATTCAGAAAGTATTCCTTCTCAAGTTAAGTAAGGTGCTCAATTTTCTCATACCGAAAAATTAACAATTATTAGTGACCTAGTGGAAGAAGAATGAAAGGAAAACGAAAGATCAAAAGGAAAACATCCAGTTGAAGACACAAGCTAATCAAATGCAATGGATTCATAGGATGAGGATACAGATTCATAACGCACAATTTTTCTCAAGAATTGTGATTACATTGTTCATTTATTGAGGAGAATTGAGAATACTATTATTTATTTTCCTAGAATTAAGGGAAAATTTATTTCATCATTGACAATCAAAGGAAGAAGTTTGGTTCTGTAATAGAACTTAGAAAGAGAGTATTGTGAATTTAAGCTAATTTAAATGTTCTATCTGAATGTTCAGCTGATCATAAGAAGGCTTGAAATATGATGAATAAGTGGACATACAATACCGAACGCTCATTGAATGATCATGAAATATCAATTGAATACATAAGGATACTTTCAAATGATCCTACGATTGCTTTCAATAAGCTTGAAAAAGAAACTGTTGAAAGGATGAATCATTTGTCAAATATTCATGGAGCCGATACTTAAATAATAGAGCTGAAAGAGAGATTTAATGCTTTCCAATCTGAGGTTTCGAAGGATTCATCTTTCAAAGATTAAATAGTTATCTTGAATAATAAAAATTCTTTTTTTTCAAAAGACAATAAAAATTCCCAAGACAGAATTGATAATTTTGAAGAAGTAATCAGAGTTCAAGAAGAGACTATCAAGAATCAAGATCAGCTTTTTTCCGATCAAGAAGAGCTTCTCAATTCCATGGGCGATTCTATCTCTGAAGAAATGAAAGAAATTAAAAATATGAAATTTGTTCTTCATGAAATGATAAAGAAAGATTAAAAAGGGAAAACAAATGAATTTATTATTTTATCTTTCTTTATTCACTATTAAAATTCTATAAACTATTGATGTGGTATATGTTTTCTCTCCCATCGACTTGTTTTTTTTTCTCTAACTTTTTCAGGAAACTCAAGATTACACATTTCTTTTTGTTATTCACAAAGGGTGAGAATCTTTTATATGGGGAATAATGTTTAAAACAAATAATCCTAAATCAAATAATATTAACGAATAAAATCCTTAAGAAAGTACATACTTAAGGGGGTGTTAGTTGTATTCAATTTCATATTTAGTAGAATTTTAAATAACCCAGGGGAGATATATTTTTTTTTCAATTTATTCTTTTGTGATTTCCAAAAAGGGGGAGATTATGGAGTCAAAAGTCATCTTTTGACTTTTATGTCTAGTTTTGGAAATCACAAATCTCTTCACCAATTCTTATTGAACCGACTATTCTTATCGTACTGACTATGCTTATCATACTGACTATTTTTATTGTACGGACTATTCTTATCATACAGACTATGTTTATCGTACTGACTATTCATATCTTACTAACTATTCTTATCATACTGATTATGTTTATCATACTTATTCTTTCAATCATACCAACTCTGTCAATTGTACTGACTAAATAGTACCAACACTATCAACCATAATGACTCTATAAAACTTACTGACTTGTACTCATATTTTACTTTTTTCACTTTCTTGTTTTTATTATTTATCAAAACACATGTTTTAGTTATGAACTAATCAAAAAGTTGTCATGTTTTCTATTTCAATATGACCATTATGATGCATGTTGTCCAATTCCTTCCAAGTTTTCAAGAGAAATATGATCGTTGGAGGAAATATGACCATTGGAACCTGAGGCCTATAAATAGGAGGTTACTAGATAGTGATAATAACAACTGAGAGACATTGATCATTATTTTCTTCTATCATGTTCTAGAGAGAGATGATGTGACTTGTCTCTTACTTCATGTGAATGCCTTGAGATTACAAAATGTGAATGGATCATTCTTATTTTTGGTATTTCAATAAGTTATTTGTTTTTCTTTTGGAGACTGATCAGGTGATAATGATTGAGGGCTGCTGAGGATAGGTAGATGGTGTTACCTATCTTCATATCGAGGGCTTTCAAGTGTTTGAATGACAGAGGGGTCGATTACCTGTAAAATCAAGGGCTTGTGGGGATAACAAGACAAGAAAACTGATTATCGTATCGAGTTCTTACCAAGGTGGTGGGAAGATAGGCCTTTTATCGTATGGGAAAGGATACCCTTCTCTTTGGGATAATAGAATTTTAATAATTTTATATTTATGCTACTGTTTATATATAGAAAGGGAATTGTTTTGTTTCTTTTCTTCATTTCATTTTAATTTGTAATTGTTTCAATTACAATTATACTGTTACATATTACATCGAAATATTCTATAAGCTTTATGGTAGAATCTTTCACTATTGTAGTACTCTAATTACTGTAATCATTTTGAATACAATCGTTTTACATTTCTTATAGTATTATATCATATCATATCTTTTACATCCAAGTCATTAGTGGTTATTTGTATTTATTGTGAATTGTATTAGTTTAAGATCATTTAAACGAATTTCTTAAGTGTTTAAATAGAATATTTCTAAACCTACAATCCCCCCTCATGTATTGTTCCATCTAATATACATATTCATCTATTTATCGATCTAATATCTTCGTATTCTCATTCTTCACTATTTCCGGAGTGCCAAATTTTTTACCCGGAGTCTCAGGTATGCCTTCTACCAAGAAAGATTTTGGTATTGGGATACCCTCTGATGCATTCTCAATATCCATTAAAAGATATTGAACAATTTCATCTTCATTAATCTTCTAATATTTCTTCTTTAACTAATCTTCACATTCAAGATACTCAGCTGTATTCTCCTTAAGGAATTTTGACTCAGTAGGGTGTCATCCATATATGGGCTCCCCTTCTTTACATTCTTTCTTATCTTCCCTGCATTTTTCTATAACATCATCTGGATAGGCTTTTTGTTTCATAGTTTTTGGAGGTGTGGATTTGGAATCCCTAGATTTTGGGGTTTTCTATTCCAATTCTACTTCCTTCAACTTCCTCTTATTTCCTTTCTTTTTCGATGGATCAGGCCCTTATTGTTTCATTGGAACAACTTCAGCTTCTTCCACTGGTAGGTCATAAAATTATCCGGACTCATTGGAAAACCCAATTTTCATCCTCTTCCATGTATTCTCACTAACTAGAATGACATTGCAATTCCGTGGCTTCGAACTGCAAGGAATTCTGAATGATTCTAGACACCAAACAATCAATAAAGAATGAATGGCCATATACATGATTATCTGAGCCTTCTTGTTTCCATTATTAATATTCTCAATCTTAATGAGAATATTCTTAACCAAATTTACCTTAAATTGGTTCAATAGAAAATCTATGATGTACATGGAACTCTTTTTCAATTTTTCCTTGTCACCATTTCTCGGAATGATAAATCCTTGAACCCACAATTCAAGGATACAATTATTTTTCGAGAGGTTATAAATATTTGGAGTCTTGACATCTGTAAGATAGAGGCACTCTGTAGCTTTCACCTTTAAAAATCTACCTTGAACATCCGACAACTTATGAGAATAGAATTAAACTTCTCCTATATATGGAACTCCAATAAAACTAGTTGCCTTAGTATATGAAAGAGAGTAATTCTTTCCATATCTTTTTAAAGAAAACATCTCTCTACATTCTTCCGTGATAAAACAAACTGATTCATAAAAATCAACAAGAAAATCCAGGTATGAAAAATCATGAGCCCCATGATTCGATATGCAAACACTCGCTCATCCATTCAATTAGATGTTCTTCAAAATTATTGAATCATTCTTAGTGAGGAAGGTCAGATGCCCCAAAATTTCACTATACACATTCCACTCTGGAATTAGATTGATAGTAGACATATAATTCCGAGTGGATTCATCAACATACATTAGGAATTGAGAAAACTCTGAGATATTTGGAACGAGTTTAATTAGAGGGTCATAACATCCGCATGTGATACATTGAGATCAATGTGGTACAGCCCTTATAGGGTGCTTTATATAGGTGTTAGATGTGACTATTCATCTTCCAAACTCAATCCCATGGATGAAAATCATTCTGATCAGATCTGATGGTTGATATGATAGCCACATGGAAAAAATGATATAATCCTATCATTTGAGGTTTTTAAGAAAAACATTTTTAGTTAAGGAAAAAATATCCATAAGATATAAAAACAAAAGAAACCACCAGCAAGTAAAAGATGATTATGAAAACTCAGGAAAAGAAACATACCTTATGGATTTCGAGGATGATTATTCATATGGAGGAAACAAATTTCATGATGAACATTATATTCGATTATAAAGATTTTGAAAAACAAAAAAATCCATTACGAAAATTTTGATTAAAAAAAGCTTCGTTATGAAAATTTTGAGTACGAAAGTATTCATTATAAAAATTTTGAGTATGAAAATATTCATTATGAAAATTTTGAGTAAGAAAATATTCATTACAAAAATTTCGAGTCTACTAAAAAAATTTAGACTACAAAAAAAATCCATTATGATAACAAAATTACACTACGAAAAAAATTCATTACATGGAAACAAAATTAGACTACGAAATTTTTTTATAGAAAAACAAACACAAAAATGTACTCATCCTATAAAAAAGGAGTTTATTACTTGAAGTATATTGGAATCAACAGAAAGATAATAAGGAAGATTACCTTATGGTTATCATTCCTATCTTCTTTTTAATGTATTCAAATCTATCAGAGGGTAATACTTTTGTGAAAATATTAGCAAGTTGATCTTGTGTTTCGATAAATTGAAGAATATTATCCCCTTTAAGTGTGTGATCCCTAAGAAATTGATTTCTAATATCTATGTGTTTTGCACGGGCATGGTGTGTAGGGTTTTTGATTAAAGAAATGGCACTAGTATTATCACACAAACATTGTGTTTTGGTAAAACTCATAGTATAGTCTGTGACTGTGTGTTGTATCCACGAAACTTGAGCACAACAAGTTCCAGCAGCTACATATTCAGCTTCAGCTGTAGAAAGCACTACTAAGTTTATCATCATGAATGAACAAGACACTAATGAATCTTCTAAGAAATGACAAGTTTTTGATGTAATCTTTATATATATTCTATATCCACCAAAGTCAGCATCTGAAAATCTTTTTAAAATAAAATAATTTCATGAAGTATAAAAGAGTCCTAAATCCATAATTCAATTTAAGTAGCAATAAATTCTTTTTACTACCTTTAAATGATATTCTTTATTATTTGATTGATATCTTGCACATATTAATACAGAAAAAATTATGTCTGGACGACTAGAAGTCAAGTATAGTATACATCATATCACACCTTTAAAATATGATTGATCTATTGGTTTCCCAGCTTCATTAATGTGAACAGTGTTTGTGGTAGCTATGGGAGTACTTATACTCTTATTGTTTTCATATCCATACTTTTTAAGAAGATCTATAACATACTTATGTTGGGATATAAAGATTCCTTTTGGTTTTTGAGAAATTTGAAAACCACAGAAAAATGTTAACTCACCCATAATACTCATTTCAAACATAGATTTCAATAGATCTACAAAGGAATCCGTTAATGATTTTTTAGTTGAACCAAATATAATGTAATCAACATAAATTTGAACAATAAGAACATTATTATTATGTCTCATTATAAAAATTGTTAGATCTGCATTACCCAAAACATAATTATTTATATAAGTTTATAAATATGTTAAGTAATTTTTTGTAACATAAAAACTTGGATGTTGTTCAACAAAGAATTCCTCTTGTATAAAACCATTAAGGAAAGCACATTTCACATCCATTTGAAATTGTTTGAAATTTGAAGAATGCTGCATAGGCAAGTAAAATACTTATAGCCTTTAGTAACCAATCTAGATTTATTTCTAACAATGATTAAATTTTCATCACACTAATTTATGAAGACCCATTTTACTCCAATAACAAAATATTACATAGTTATTTCAACCATGGTCCAGACTTTATTCCTTTCGAATTCATTTAGTTCATCTTCCATAGATTTTATCCAACCATCATCACCTAATGCTTCATTAGTTCGTTTTGGTTCTAGTTGGGAAAGGAATGATAGATATTTTATTTCATTCTTTAAGGAACTTCTAGTCCTTGCTAGTTGATTCACATAACCAATGATACTATCACTAGGATGATTCTTTAGTAACAGTTGATTAGGGTTTTTTAAAACCATTTCATCAACATAGGGTTGGAAATCTTCGGGGGTAAATGTTTTAGAATTATATTCTTGGACATATTCCTTGTCAGAAGGACCTTCTATCATGGGATAATAAAAAGGTTTTTAAAACAAAAACAAATATTTAGGTTGGGGTTGTTTAAAAACAATGGGATCGGTTTCATCAAATTTGACATATACTATTTCTTCAATATACATGTGTATTTATTGAAAACTACATAAGCCTTAGATGTTGTGGAGTATCCTAGGAAAAATCCTTTATCATATTTCGGTGAAAATTTGTGAAAATAATCTTTAGTATTTAAACTAAATACCTTGCAACCAAAATCCTTGAAGTAGGAATTTCTAGGTTTTCTACCATTACATAACTCATACGAGGGTTTATTACGAAAAGGTCCATTCAAAAATTGATTTATGGTTTAAAAAGCAGTACCTACAGCTTCAGCCCAAAATTATTTGTCTACAGAATACTCACTAAACATAGTTCTTGTTATCTCTTGAAGAATTCTGTTTCTTCTCTCAACAACAATATTCTATTGAGGTGTTCTAGGTGCTGAGAAGTTATGAATAATTTCTTTCCTACAAAAAATAGTTTTATAAATAGTATTTTGAAATTCTCATTCCGGATCACTATGAATAGTTTTCAATGGAAGGTTTATCTCATTTTTATCTAGGGCTCTAAAACTTTGGAAATAAGAAAAAGCATCACATTTCATTACTAGAAAATAGACCCATGTAAATCTAGTGTAATCATTAACTAGAACAAATAGATAATATTTGCCTCTAATTCTCTTAGTTTTTGTTGGTCAAAAAAGTACCATATTCACTAACTGTAATGCATTAGTGGTTGAGACTTCACCGACATATTTAAAGCTTGATTTATGTTGCTTTCTAAATTGAAAATTATCACAAAATTTTGAAGAATCAAATAAATGCCCATGTATATCCTTAACTAGTCTTTTCTTAGAGAGTTTTCATATGTTTCTAGGGTTATAGTGTCCTCTCCAGCTATGTTTTCATGACCTGACCCTACCCGGGATCGAGCCACAACTACCCAAAGCCCTCCTCCATACGCCAGGGGCTGGAGACCAGCGCCGAAGGCAAAAAAACTAGGGGAGGCCTTTGCCTAAGTACATGTACCATCAAACACACATCCCATTCAATTCAGAAGTTCATAGTAAAAGGAAAAGTAAAGCACCAACTACAATAAATAAAAATCAAGTGAATCGAACTCTAAATAGTACAAAGAAAGTTTAGAAGGTAAACTGAAATGAAAATAGGAAAAACACATTCCCAACCAGAAAAGTGTCATAACCCGACAACATGTAAACAAAAGTAAAACTGCTGGGAGAGTCCGAGAACTGGAACCCGAATACGAACAAAATACGCGGTCCCATATCCCAAACTCTCTATAAATCATAAGCTCCTCTGATGTCACAACCAACCTTTCGGTCATCTGCAAGGTCACACCAAATGTGGGAAAAGCACAAGTAGGGTTGAGTATAAAAATACTCTGAAGGAGGCACCCGAAGGCTTGAGGGAGCAACATAGGAGGTACAGAATAGGTGAGCAATAGATCAAATAGGGAAAAGTAAATGAGTACAACAGAGAGTGCAGTAAAGAGTAAAACTCAACCCAATAAGAGGAAGGAAGTAGACACATCCGAACATAAGGAGCAAGATGCAGTGGGAAGATGAACTTCTCGTCGAGTCGTCGCTACCTATAGCAGGAGAGTAGACTCATCCAACCATGAGAAGCTAGACACGGAAAGCACGTGGAATACCTTACATGTATTCTCCTCTCCTAGAAGGAGAGTGACCAAAACCCATGGAGTGGGTACTGGAATATGGTATATACATATCCATATGCTCAATCAAGATTCATGAACAAGATCGTAAGGGGATCTCCATACCATAGCTCAGCCCAAGGAAGTGAGTAACCAACAGTCCCAAAAGTAAACCACCATTGATGCCTAGTATCTCGTAATTTTTCCCCTTAACTAAAAGTCAAGGGTCTCAAATCACCGCACCTTGACACTATCTTCTTTGGTAAGGACTGACACACCACAGGGTTTTAGGCCGCGTCACAAGGACATGTCTCGATGCGAAAAGTGACCCTCGTACATGACAGTTTGGGGAATAATCAAACCACACCATGTCATTGTCACACAGAGAGGTCCTCTCAAAGTAAATGTTGTCACATCACTGACCCGTACAATCCAAGGGTCCCGCTCTGATAGTCACGGAGAAAATCCAAAAATTATCTGAGAAAAAAGGGCTGAGTATGAAAAAATTCATCGGGTGACCCACTGCCTAATCTTTGCTGGAGGGTAAACTGTAAGAGGTCATTAGGAGACCCACTGCCCAGTCTCTGCTGGAGGGTAAACCCTAAGAAGCCAATGATCAACACACTGCCTAGTCTCTGCTAAAGGGTAAACCCTAAAAAGTCAATTAGCAACCCACTGCCCAGTCTCTACTGCAGGGTAAACCCTATGAATTCAATGAGAAACCCACTACCCAGACACTATTGGAGGGTAAACCCTATGAAGTCAATGAGAAACCCACTAACCAGTCTCTGTTGGAGGATAAACCCAAAAAAGTCGGTGAGAAACCCTCTGCAAAGTCTTTATTGGAGGGTAAACCCAAAATTTCTCTGGCCATCCCAACTAGATGGTATAACACTAGCCAATAGAACATGGAGTGGGTATCGCACAACCACCAAACTCCAGAACAAAACCAGGGGAAACCACCCAACTCCGTTGGTCTAAACCATCGAGAACAAGAGGACCCTCTACGTCGCGAGAGGTCAAAGGTACGTAAAGAAGAACACGAAACATACAAGGGTCCCACACGGCGTGAGGCCCTATGTCATCTCTGGACAAAGCACACAAAATTCCTTGTGTACCAACCAAACCCTTTACCTCCAAGCATTCCCGTATACTGCCAGAGTATACAACATTTCCAGCCCAAGGGATATAATGCACATGGAAGCCAACGTTTATGTGAAGGGTGAAAACATAATTTCACCATCCCGCTTCCTCCACAGCCTAATAATGGCCACATATATCTCTTCAAACATCAACTTCACTCACACGGTAGTGAACATGATCACACTCCAAGGGGTTTTCACAAACACCGCAGGAAGAACCATCACTGGAACACCTTTCTTACTTCCACATTTAATAAGATCTCGAAAAAGACTCTGCACATCCAAACATATCATACCATTGTAATCCCCATGGAAAAACATGAGATATAGACTATTTAGTCACCTCCAATGGGAATTCGATGTAAAATTCGTTCAACACTACTTTTCACCTGAACGGCATCACGTGGTCCCGAGCCTCAGCCCCAAAAACAGTCGGGTGCATTACACCATTGAGATGCCCTTGGAAATACATGTCAAATTGACTTTTGAATAAGGTGGAACATATTTCCAAAGAAGGAGATTCATTTCGCCGCACTGGTCATGAGAGGTGCTTCATGGGACCCACATCACGGTCCTGAAATGCCACAAACTGATTGCACTATTGCGATCTTCCTGGAAAAGTACACAAGATTGACTAATCCCTTTTCTAGAACGGACACCCAGTTATAAAAATATAAATCAACGCCAGCTCCAAAATGACCCTCGTGGGGCCTGCACCAGCATGCTAAATTAAAGTATGTGGATTTTCCCATTGCAATTCCCTTGTAAAAACACACAAAATTGACTGCTCACACGCCCCGAACGGACGTCTAATGAAACAGTTTCTAAACTCATATCACAACATAAAATACAGCCTATGGGGCCCATGGCTAAACTCCATTTTCAATTCCCGAAATCCCCTTGGACTTCTTCATCATGATTCCAGGCTCACAAATCCATTGACAGTGCTCAAAACGGACTCTAGACGTGTCTGCGCCTCCCAAAACAAGAACTCCAACAAAATAGCCAAAACACTTAATGTACGTGTCGTGGAACCAAGCCCCTTGTCTCAGGAATTAAAATTTTCTGACACCATCATAAAAAGTTATTCTTGAGGTGAGGAAAGAATCTCCACAGATGGCACGTTAATCTGATGCCTCGTCTAATTTTTTAGAAGAGTTTTAATTTTCAAAAGGGTGAAAAATGGTGGGTAAGGCCGGTTCGGCCAACCCACCATGCCTGAACCGGCCCACGGTTCGTGCGGGTTGGCTGCCTCGCCCAGACTAGATGGAGCCGGTCCCATTCTACCTTCACAGGACCCGCAATACACAGGTCCTTGTCTACCAGCCAGGGTCACGAAGACCCCGGGGTCTCCCGCGTCAACCCTTCTAGCAATGTCGACCGGTCTTCTGCTTCACACGATGACATGTTTTATGTCATTCCTAGGGTAAACACATCATTTTGGACCCATCTGTACACTCCGATTTCTAATATGAAGCACCATTTAGGAGTTATTCGGTATATTTGGCGTTCCCAGTTTGAACGTACTGAAAATTTAATTTCGGCCACACAAGGGCTCAGAATCGCACGCCATCCAAAGGCGCTGCTCAAGAATAACATCAGAAAAATTCCAAAGTCTTTTATAGAAAAAAATGGGATCTTACATCATTAAATCCTTCATTATTT
Source organism: Viscum album (assembly GCA_963277665.1). NCBI lineage: Eukaryota > Viridiplantae > Streptophyta > Magnoliopsida > Santalales > Viscaceae > Viscum > Viscum album. Next base: position 1,019,803,688 of record OY728119.1, on the reverse strand, counting down.
TTATCCATGAAATGAAAAACAATGTAACAACTCAGGGTACTAAGCCCACACCTAGCTCTCCCGTACCAAGAAGAACTCTTGCAGAGTCCCACGTCACCGCACACAGACCAAAGGATTTGATCTGATCACACAAGGTTTACCCTTTCCAATAACTTGTATAGGAGCATGCACACTTCTTCTCGAGTGAGTCACGCGGGAGACACTTTTCACCCAAACCAGACTTTGGGGTTAGGGAAGGCGGTAGGGAACCTCGCCATTCCTTTGCACAGTCTCAAACGGTGTGAAGGCCCTCTGGGGTAGCACACCTCCTCGACCAAACTCCTACGTCGCACGCCACGACTGGAATCACCGTTTGGATCCGGGACAAAGCCCGGTGATTACCTCCTTCATAATATCCTTATGGTGAAAGACCCATGGATATCTAGTCACGCAAGATTTCATAGTCGATGCCCCACAACCAAGACTCTCTTACACGTTCGAAAGGTGAAGGAGTTGCCACCATGGACTAAAGAGAAAGGTTCCATGCCTTATATTCCACTAAAAAAGGGTTACACCGATGCCCCATGTCACCCTGGTGACATCTCAAGCAAGGAGCAGGGAGAAAATCATTTCACACACAGAGTCTAACAATTATACTACAAAACATAGAAGAGTTGTAGATCGTACCCTTTATCACCACATTCTCTGTAGGATCGTAGACATCCAAAGCTCACGGTTTTCTGCGGTCTCAACTGTTAGCTCCTGGAGCCTGACGTGGACTGCCAAGTGGTGATGGGAAAACATTGTAAATTTGTCCCCCACTACCAACTCCTCCAGATCCTCTACTAGAACCACCTCTCTGGGGGCTACTTCGATCACGGAGCTTCCTCTGTCATGGTAGTGCACCCGCTACCTGCCCGATATTCCTAGTGCACCTAGTCAGGCAGACTCGCACCAGGTGACCTCACCCATCGCAAGCATAACACCAACTCTCTTTGGGCTGCATTGATTCCCTCCGATGAAACTTTGTTGTACGACCACGCCCCAGAGTCCGGTTATTGGAAAACCACCTGCATCGAGGTTCTGTCAACCGACGCCCGATAACTACCGCAGACATCTCGGCTCTGTCGAGCCTGCTACCACCACCAATTGTAGAGCATGACATGAAGTTCTCTGTCACTATTTCCTTCTCTAGCACCCTGACATATGAGGGAATTCCCACGTGTACTATGATATCACATATCTCTCCACAGAGACCCTACTCGAACATTCATGCTCGAAAGCTGTTGTCGTGGACCATATCCGGGTTAAAGCATGAACAGTCTGCAAAACTATTCATTTACACGGTCACCATCATCTCTCCCTGATGAAACAGTAGGAGTTCCTGGATCTGAATAGAGCATAAGAAGGAGGGGTAAAACTCCTCATGAAACAATAGCTAAATGTCACCCCACAAAAGCGATGAATCGTCATGAAACTGAGTCACCATACTCCACCAACGCCCAACAGCTCTGTAGAAAAGGCTGGCTTCAAAAGCCACCTTTTTATATGTTAGTGTCTATGCAAGCCAAAAGAGGAAAAACACTTCCTCAAGACAATCCTCTGCTGCCTGAGGGTTTGGATCACTACTGAACCTCAACGGTCTCTATCGATGGAACTCACGGAGCACGCTCATCCTGCACTCAAGCTCTATCTGCTCTACTGGATTTTTCTACTACTCACCAGGTCGGGGTGCTGCTACCAGCCCTCTCGGAGAAAGGGACTCGCATGATGGGTCCTGGATTGAGGCCTCTTAGCTCCAGGTTCATCGTTACGAACCAAAGCTGGTATCCTGGCTAGCTGTATTCACGCAGACATCTTGATTGTTTTCAAGGAGTATCGCTGTCAGTTGAGAATAAATGTATATAACGATAGCAAAAATGGGGACCTTACTCGATAAGGACAGTCAATGAATCAATCCTATTTGATGCACAAAAATAAATTTCCTTGCAACAAGTGTCTCAGAATGCCTAGTTGACAAGTATGTTATCAGGGTCCTGGTGAATGGATACGTCGGTCATCACACCATAACTAAACTCCCAGGCCTGAGAGCTACTCTCGAGACATGTTGAAACTATTTCCCTAAATCCCATCCAATTCCTTTATAGGGATTTCCGAACAACATCCCATGGAATGAACAACCTCTGATACCACTTTGTCATGTCCCGACCCTACCCGGGCCCGAGCCGCAACAACCCCAAGCCCACCTCTATAGGCCAGGGGCTGGCGACCAGTGTTGAAGGATAAAAAACTCGGGGTGGCCTTTTCCTAAGTACCTGTAAACACACATGCATCCCATTCAATGCAGAAGTATAGAGTAAAAGGAAATGTAAATTACCAACTACTATAAATAAACCACAAAGTGCATCAACCTTTAAACCATACAAAGTAAGTGTTGAAGGTAAACTGAAAAGAAAAGGGAAAAAACATGAGCCCAACCAGAAAATTGACACAACCCGACAATAGGTAAACAAAAGTAAAACCGATGGGATAGTCCCACACCTTATACCCAACTACGACCACCGCCCGCAGTCCAAGTTCCCGAACTCCTAAGATCCTTTGAAGTCATGACCAACCTGTCTTTCATTTACAAGGTCACACCAAGTGTGGGAAAATCCCAAGAATGGGTGATTATAAAAATACTCAGTAGGATGCCACAAAGGCTTGAGGGGGAAAAAAGATGTACTGAGGAGGTGAGAAGTAGATCGAATAGGGAAAAGTAAAGGAGTACAACAGAGAGTATAGTAATGAGTACAGCTCAACCCAACAAGAGGAAGGAAGTAGACTCATCCATACACAAGGAGATAGAAGCGGTGAGAAGTTGAAATTATCGTTGAGTCTTCGCTGCCTATAGAAAAAGAGTAGACTCTTCCAAACATTCGAATCTAGACACGGAATTCATGTGGCATACCTCGCGCGTCTTCACCACTACTGGAAGAAGTGTAACCAAAACCCAAGGAGTGGGTACTGGAACAATGTATATACATATCGAAATGCTCAATCAAGAAGCCCAAACAATATCATAAGGGGATCTACATCCCGTAGCCTAGCCCAAGGAAGTGAGTAGCCGACAGTCCCAGAAGTAAACCACCTTCGATGCCCATTATCTCATATGTTTTCCCCCAAACAGCATGTTAAGGGGCTCAAATCACCACACCTCGTCACTATCTGCTTTGGTCGGAACTGACTCACCCACATGGTTTTAGGTCGCGTCCCAAGGACACGAGCCCTTGGGAAACGTGTCCCTCATACTTGAGAGTTTTGGGTAGATTCAAACCACACCTCGTCACTGTCACATAGTCGAGAGGTCCGCTCAATGTCAATGTTGTCACATCATTGACCTTTACAATCCAAGGGTCTTGCTTCGGTAGTCACGTAGAAAAGTCACAGACTAGCCATGAAAAATGATTGATCCTAAAAGAAGTCATTGGGTAACCCACTGCCCAGTCTCTGCTGGAGGGTAAACCCTAAGAGGTCTTCGGGTGACCCACTGCCCAGTCTCTGTTCGAGGGTAAACCCTAAGAGGTCGTCCGGTGACCCACTGCCCAGTCTCTGCTAGATGGTAAACCCTAAAATGTAAATGGGAAACCCACTACCTAGTCTCTACTTGAGGGTAAAACCTATGAAGTAAATGAGAAACCCACTTCCCAGTCTCTACTGGAGGGTAAACCCTAATATGTCTCTGAGAAACCCACTTCCCAGTCTTTGTTGGATGGTAAACCCGAAGAAGTCAGTGAGAAACCCACTGCCCAGTCTCTCCAGGAGCGTAAACCCAAAACTGCCCTGGCCATCCCTACTAGATGGTACAACACTGGCCAACAGAACACGAAGTGGGTATCACAAAACCAACCAACTCCAGAACAAAACTAGGTGAAATCACCCAACCCTGGTTGTCTTAACCATCGTGAATAGGAGTACCCTCTACGTCGCGAGAGGTCAAAGGTACGTAAATCAGAACACGACACGTACGAGGGGCCCACACGATGTGTGTCCCTATTTTATCTATGAACCATGCGCACAAACGTCCTTGGGAACAAACCGCCACATGTACAACCATTCATTCTCATATACTCCTAGAGTATACAACATTTCCAGCCCAAGGGATATCGTGCACATGACACCCAACGTCAACCCAAAGGGAGAAAACGTAATTTCGCCAAAACGATTCCTCCATGGCCCAATCACGACCCAACAAATCTCCTCAAAAAACAACTTCACTCACACGGGAGTGAATACGAACACACGCCAAAGGTTCAACACAAACAACGCAGAAAGAACCACCACTGGTACACCTTCCATGCTTCCACTTTTAATGTGATATCGAAAGAGACAATGCACATCCAAATGAATCGTACAGTATTAATCCTCACAAAAAAAACAAGAGATATAGACGATTTACTCTCCTCCAACGGAAATGTGAAAAAAAGTCGTTCAACACTGATTTACACCTGAATGGCATCTGGTGGTCCCGAGCCTCGGCCCCAAAAAACAGTCGGGCGCATCGCACCATTGCGAAGCCCTCTGAAAGACACATCAAATTGACTATTCAATTGTGTGGAATGGATTTCCAGAGAAGAAGATGCATTTCTCCACACCTCACATGAGCGGAGCTATGTGGGACCCACATCATGGTTATGAAATGCCACGAACTGATCACACCATTGAGATCCTCCCAGAAAAGTACACAAGATTGATGAATCACGTATCCGGAGTAGACAGCAGGTGATAAATATGGAAATTAATGCCAACCCCCAAAACAGACATCATGGGGCCCACACCAGTGTGCAGAATTAAAGCGTGATGATTGTGCCATTGCAATGCCCTCAGAAAAACACTCAGAATTGACTACTCACATGACCCAAATGGACATCTAATTAAAAAAGCTTCTAAACGCTGATCGCAACTTCAAAGACGGCCCATGGGGCCCATGCCTCAACTCTGGTTTCAACACCTGAAATCCCCATTGCAATTTTTATCTTGACTCCAGGGTCACAACGCCACTAACGGTGCTCAAAACGGACTCCAGACGTGTCTTCGCCAACCAAAATAAGAACTCTTGGAAAAACACCAATCCACATAACATATGTGTTATGGCACCGAGTTACTTGTCTCAGGAATTAATAATTCTAATGACCATCTAAAAAAAATTCTCGAGCCTAGGAACGCGTCGCTGCAGACGGAACGCGAATCCGACACCTCGTCTAATTTTTAGTTTCGTTTTAATTTTCACAATGGTGAAAACAGGTGGGTCAGGCCGGTTCGACCGACCCACCATGCCTGAACCAGCCTGTGATTCATGCGGGCCAGTGGCCTCAGCCGGACCGGCTGGAGCCGGTCCGATTCCACCTTCACATGACCTGAAATACACGGGGCCTGGTCTGCCAGCCGGGGTCACGAAGACCATGGGGTCTCCCGCGTCAACCCGGCCCACAAAGCTGTCCAGTCTTCCACATTGAGCGCCGACATGTTTTATGTCCTTCCTAGGGTAAGCACCCCATTTTGAACCCATACATACACTAAGATTTATGGTCTTAAGCACCGTTTAGGTGTTATTTCATTTATTTGGTGTTATCAGTGTGAACGCACTAAAAATATAATTATGGCCACACCGGGTCTCGGAATCGCACTTCGTCTGAAGGCGCTGCTCTGGAATAACATCAAGAAAATTCCAAAGTATTTTACAGAAAATACTGGGTTCTTACATATTCCATAACCATGAATAATCTTCCATTTCCCTAACTAAAGGTAATTCCTGGCTCTTATGGTCTTCTATGTTTAGTGTGTAAACATTCTCTTGCCTATTGGGTGAAAGAAGTAACTCTTCCATGGATTTGTGTACTAAACAATTGTCATTCCTAAAATTCAAAAGGTTACCTTCATCAAATAATTGAATTATACTAATGAGGTTGTTCTTAAGACCATTAAACAACAAAACATTTGAAATCAATGTTTTTCCATGAAGAACGATATTACATATACAAATAATTTCTCCCTTAGTATTATCTTCGAAAGATATATTCCCTCTTTTCATCTTGATAATCTGTTTAAATAAGATCTTATTACCAATCATATTTTGGGAACATCCACTATCCATGTACCATGTATTACTATTGGTACTTTCTTTATTTTCCTAAAAATAAGAGTGTTCAACTTTCGGAATCCACACTTTCTTGGATACTGAAATTTCAGAAAAAAATCATAGGTAACCACATTTTCATATAAAAATAGGCTTTGTAAAATCCAAAAGATTGGGTTTTTTACAGAACAAATTTTTTCCTAGTGTCCACCTCGCTGACACTTAGTGTAGAATATAGCACTTTGAGGAACAAAAAAATTGTTACTAAAAATTGGTTTAGAACTGGTATACCCAAAACCAGAATTATTCTTTAGAGGTCGAATTTTAGAATACATTTTATCAAAATTTTCTTTATCTAAGGTAATGTTTAAGAAACACTTCCTCAAGGAAAAATCTTCAGACTTCAGTATAATAACAATATTCTTATCTTCCAAAACATTATCTTTAGAAATAGAGTTAGGCTCGAAAACATTTTTCATAGAAATTACATTTTTTAGATCTTTACAAATTTTATCTTTATCAAAATGCACATCCTCGTGATTTTTTTAAATATTTTCAAAATGAAGGGTTTTCTTTTCAAGATCATTAGAGAGATCTGTTATTTCATTAGTAAGTGTATAAATCATATAATTTTCATTATCAAGATTTTTGTTGACTTTTTAATTTTCATTCTCAAAAATCTTTGCAATCCTAAAAACTTTTTCATAGGTAGGTAAAGTATTATCCTCATCAGAAGAAGATTCATCATCAGAGTATTTATAATATTTACTATCATTATAATTGTAATTTAGGGATACATTGTTCATAGATTCAGAATTGTTTACCTTAGCCATTAAGCTATGGTTTTCAATAGGTTGTCTGACTATTAGTCCAAGATTCTTCTGACTAGAAGATTCGTAATCTGATGATTCATTTGAAGAGTCACCAGCACTAGCACTCCAAGTGCCATTAGCTTTCAAAACATTATTAGCTTTAGCTTTGTAAAAATTCTATCAGTTTCTCTCAAAATTATTTTCCTTTCATTCCTTTCTTTTATACATTGGAAAATCAGGTCTTATATGTCCATCTCCCTTGCATTCATCACATGTGACTTCTGAATCTTTCTTATCATTACTTTATTTCTTCTTATATATGGATTGAATGTTCTTCTGGCCAACAATCTTGTTCATCCTTCGTGCAAGATTGGTTAGTTCATTTTCTGAAGATTCACTTCATCTAGATTTATATTGTATAACAATATTTTTAGATTTAGATCTATTAATTATCTCACGAGTATTGGATTTCATATGATATGAAGTTGTAGTAAAATATACACTACAATTATTATTCTCCTACTTAATGTTTTCAGCATCTCTCTTCATTCTAGTATCGTGTTAAAGAAGAGTTCCAAAACGTTAATCAAGAGTAATCTTAGTAACATTTCTATTTTCATCAATAGAAGTTCCTTTGGATTCCCACTCATTAGGCATGACATCTATGATCTTTTCCACAAGATCGTCATCATATAATCCTTTCTCACCAATAGATTGTAAAATATTAACAATATTCATGAATCTCTATTGCACCATTTGTATGGGTTCTCCCTATGGATATAAAAAACCATGATATTCGTCTCTGAACAAGGCTCTTCTAGTTTCAATAAAATTGGATGTTCTAAAGTGTGTAACTTCGAGCTACTTCTATATACAATTTTATGCTTCAAATGATGATATTTGGCTATATATATTTCATGTCATGGAACAAATCAAAGTATTGTGTACCTTATAATTTAGTTGATATTCTTGATTTTCTTGTTTGGGGAAAGGACTACCATCCTTGTCAGGGATTTTATATCCTCTAGGAAGCATGAAAAAATTGACTACTCAAGTATTGATAGTAAATATCTCCATGTGATCTCTCCAGTATTCATATTCATTCACATCAAAAATAGGTGGTCTAGTTTGGATATAGGTTTTCTATAAAACTAACATTGATTCCTTCCATGTTAATGAAAACATTACACACAAACATGTTTGTAGTAATGTTAAGTACAGAAGGAAAATATTCCTCGGCAAGAAAAATATAGAACAAGAGTATCTCTATGCAAAAAAATCCGAACATTATGAGTCCCAAAAGATGATTCCAGCAATAAGATGAAGATGAATTCAATCCTAAATCTAACCGTGAGATTAATTTAGATTGAACCAATTCTTTGAAACAAATTGTTGAGATCGTTTTTAGGGTATGATATACTCTATAATACCAAATTTTGGATCGAAATAATATAGATACTTAATGAAGTATCTAATAATGTCCATATATAAGATGGGGGGAGAGTTATATAATTTAAAAAATTACATTGTATATTTTAAAGATGAATATGTTTAAAAAGGTTAAACAATGTAATTCACAAATCCTCTAGTTCTACAAATTTTCTAGATTCCGGAAATATGATTATGAGAAAGTGATTCCAGAAATGATGGTTCCAGAAAATTAAACATAATGAATGTTTAAAAAGATAAAGATTCTACCTTAAAGCGTATATAATCTAACTACATAGGATTATACAAGTATAAGGAAGTATAACATAGTTATATTTTCTTCAATGATCACAATATACCGGAATACATGAAAAAAACAAGTAACAATTAGTAAGTATTTTATCTCAAAGAGACGGGTATCCAACAAACTTGGATTGAGGTCCCTTGATTTATACTTTCATGAATGTATGTCTTACCCACAACAGTGTAATCCCTCGATACGAAGATCAGAGTCTGTCTTGTTATACCCGAAATCCCTCAACTTCTAGGTAGTCGGAACCTCTGTATTTCTCAGTACGAAAGTCCTCGAACATAAAGGTAGTCGGAACATCTATATTTCTATTGGCGGAAGCCCTCGATTGTAATCAGCAACATTCAGAGTTGTACGAAGAAATTCCTAACAAGGTGTTCAGTATGCACAAAGCATTAGATTCACTGTTTAGAAATCATTTCAACATCATGAAATCTCTAGAGTCATAGAACGTCTCATCAAAAGTTGTGAGCTCATAAAAATGACCTCCTATTTATATTCACAACTATAACGGTCAGCTCCCTCCTCCAAGGATCATATTTTTCCTTGAAATTCGGAGGGACCTCTTCACGTGTCACTCAAGCAATGTTTAGTTAGTAACTGAATGCATGACATCATTTTATAACAAAAACTAGTGTAAGAAAAAATATGGTCACACAACTAAAATCAAATATTCAGAATTTCCAAAAATAAAAGTTTGAAGTCTAATAATAAACATATTCAACGTCTATAATACAACGATATTATTATTATGTTTTGTAAGGAATTCAGAACCTGAACTCTATAGAATTCTAAAGTCTAAATTTCATGAAAATTCAGAATATGGATTCACAGGAATTCAGAACCTGAACTTATAATGTTTAGAGTTAGAGTTCTTCAGAATTTGGAGTCAGAACATACACATTTTCGAGTCTAAATTCATTAGAATTCGGAGTCAAAACTCATAAGAGTTCGGAGTCTCAATTCATAGAACTCAGAGTCATAACACATTAGAGTTCAGAGTCTAAATATAGAGAACTCAGAATTAGAAATCATAATAGTTTGGAGTCTGAATTCAGAGAACTCAGAGCCCGAAATCATAAATGTTCGGAGTCTTAATTCAGAGTACTCGGAACCTGATTTCAGATCCTGAAAACATAATTCACTAAATCTGAGTATTATTAGATTCTGAGGTTTTGCATACGAAACTGAATTTTACACTTAGACAAAATGAACAATTAAAAACATGGTAAGGAAAAATTTCCTAAGGGAAATAATATTTTCCTTAAGAAAGTAAAACAGGGTAAATGAAATTTGCCTTAAGATAAGGTGTTGGTGATTTTCAAAACATGAGGATTGGTAATGTTATAAGGAAACATTATTGACTAAAAATCACCCCAAACACGAAGGAATGGAAAAATCATAATAAAATATTATTGAATCAACAAACATGCCTAAAAAGTTAATTTTCATTGTCATTATAATCAAACAACATATGGTATAAACACTAAACATTGGTTTTTTTCTAATGAGTTTCCATATGATTAGCCTCAGCTCACTTTTCATTAGTTTTTCATGACCTATTATATTGAACTCCATTTAATTTCCCTATTTTTATTATTCTATATATGATAATGGGACTTATATAATATTTTAGGAACGCCAATAAAATACATACACTCTTCCACCTCTTAATCTAAATAGTCATGGTTTTATGTAACAATAATTACATATGATGAAAAAATATCTACATGAAATATAATTCTACTATGTCAGAACCTAATTGGATTCTAATGACATAAATTTGTCAACACTTGTACTCAACCACATGTATGAATAGTGTTTAATGAACTATATATAGTACTGATACTCTATTTATTTAGGCGTTCCAATATAATATTGAGTAGTAAATTAAATTTATTATCTGAGATAATGAAACTATGAATTTGAAAGATTATGGATAATTTTTATTCAACATTAATACTTATTAATATTCAATACAATTCTAGAAATTGATTTTTCTGACATAGTTAACAACATTAGATAATAAACATTGAATGATATTATTATAATCATCATAGTTATGGATTTTTTTAAAAAAATTAAATATACTTATAACAAATTTTTCTAATTGAACATGATTAAAGTTCTCAATATGATGCACTCACAATATTTCTTTCTCTAATGGACTATCATTCAATTTACATATATTAATAATAATCCTTATGATGAGATATAGTCATCTTGATCTGATTAAATCTAAAATCAATATCCATTGGATATAAATATTTCATTTTGATTGAGGATTTTCAAATAAAACCTCTTACAGATAATCAGTTTTATGATAATTTCATGTTATTAAATATGATTCTCATATGTCTAATTCCAATCAACACAATCTCCAAAATTCAAAGCCCTTTCATTCTTGGAGTGCCCTCACATTTTTTATATATGATGAAATCATAAATATATGCATATATGATCATTCAAGAGTTACAATAAAAGTATTTTGACTATTTAATCATTACTGAAATATCTATATGGTGTTCTATACTTACTATCACTATATTATAGTGGTGATATCCTCTACTCCATTTGATTAATTTATAAAAGCACAAAATCATACATCACCCTCCACATAGCCACAACATAGTACGTATAACATATGACATCCTATGGTAATAACTATTTTGACTCCTCCATAAGATGATAACTTCTTTGATACACATGTCCGATGATTTTTAAACTAGCATCTTGATTATAATAACTTTTATAGAAAAAATAATATCAAAATCTCACACTTTTTACATATTCCCATTATTATTCCATTAATATGATTTTTTCAACTTATCCCTTTTTACACTCATGTAAAAAATAGTTCAAACATTATGTATGATCATGAATTTTTTAATCATGTTAGTTACTTAATTATATAAACAAAATCAACTATCTTAGTAAGGTAACAATCATATCCATTATAAGGAATGTTCCTTGTATATGTTCTCTCAAGATTCTCAATCATTATAATGTATATTTATTTATAAACAAACATTTATATACTAAAAATAAGCTAATCTATACACACTTCAGTAGCATAATATTCTTATTTTTTTGTCAATAAACTCACCAACAATGAATCAAAATCGTGTTCAATATGTCTTCTTAATAATTTCCTTCTATATGATATTTTTATTTTCATTCAACCTATATTATTTTTACCCTAGATTGACAATAATATTAAAACGATAACCTTGGGATCAAACCATATCATCTTTAAATATCTAACACTTTTGAAAAATATTTCCCTAAAGAAAAATAGTATGGAAAGATTTTATTAATAAGAATACATTAACTATTCCACTCTAAGTATATGTGGGTTAACCCTGTGTAAAAAGTAGTGAAAAGTAATAGTGATCATGTTATCAATATCATAACTCCCATTTAGTGTTGTCGTCATACTTCATCTAAAATCATTAAATTATTATATATCTATGTATGTTTATCTAGATAAATCCGTTATCACCCTTTAAAAATATATCAAACTATTTAAATTGAAAAAAAAATTATTCCATTGGTATATTAGGTTTGCTAATATTTTAGAATATTTTTATGAAATAATTTTTCCTCATACCTCAGCCTCAAATTTTCTCCCACTGAAGGGTAGACAAAAATCCGTCATTATGGTTGTAACAATAAAAAATGATACATCTTTATACAAAATGAAAGAATAATACAACAATCAACCAATATCCTTAAAAATTCTACTTTAATTACCTACATGTTAGTAATGAGAATCATTCTTATATTTTGAAAAAAGATTTAAATAAATTTTCCATATATTTAATGACTGGGATTCATATTATATTTCAATATAATATTTGTAATCTTAATAATATTAGATTTAACATGGTATATACTTTATTGATTTTTAAGTTGATTCATTGTATTTTTAATAGATTTCATTTTATAGTGAGAATCATCATATGAATCTTATATTCTATAATCAATGATCATAACATCTTTGTTACATTGTGTATCTAAAATCCTCTTCATTATTCCATCTTGGTATGGTAAGATCCCGACAATTTTTTTGGAAAAATTCCCATAATTGACACAAATCATGCATTTCTTCTGAATACAAATGATTTTATCAAATTAGAACATGTTACAATAATTGTACACAAATTTAGAAAACATTTTCATGCCTTCTTCATCATTATACTTTTTCGATTTCTTAATCATTATAACCATTTACTCCTGATCTATAAAAATAACTAGGGATACTTTTTCTAATTTTGAATATTCAGAACATAATTAATTTTATACGACTTCAATTCTCATTTAAATTTATAAATATTTAATGTTTTGATTTTAAATATTTAATATCATTCTCCCACAAATACATTATTTTCTTCCTCAAAATACATTCATAAATTTTTTATTTCTATTCACATCATAGACCCCCCCTTATTCATGATATTTTACTCATAGAGACATTTGGTCGAATATGAGTATAAAATTTTCATAATAAAACCACATAAATAATAGTAATCTATAAATCATGATATTTCTGATAGATATTTTAACTTATCTAATTTTTTTAATGATTTGTCACAAAATCTCTGAGGATTTTTCATCATACATTCTTTATTAATTTATCCACTATTCTATGAGATGGATGATTTCTCAAAAATAATACAATTTGACCTTGAAATTTTAGAATAAAAAGTAATACATTGATATTGTTTAGGAAATGAAAAAACCTACTTATATGAAACTAATGTTTCACCATATAGACAATATTCACCATTAAACTCAACTGTTTGGGTGATGTATTCATTCATCGCTCTTAACTCACTTTTTATTTTTGGATAAATGTTCATATTTATAAAACTATATATATTTATCAACAAAAATTTCATTAATAGAATTAAGAATATTATAAAATTCAACATTACTTATCATATTTTGGTTAGATTCCTCAACATGTGTTTTTTCTCCTTTGTTGAGATTCCCATCACCAGATAATTTTTATTCTATTATTTTAATACTTTCAAGAAGATACATATTCATTTGATGATATCTTAGAGTATTATAGTTTATATAATCCTTTTTTATACATTCACTATTCTCTAATATAATCACAGTAAATTCAATTTTTTATTTCTTTATTTCTTTCTTTATTTTTAATGATTCTTAATATCATCATAAAAATTTACATTGTGAATAATTGAAGTTCTATTGTCTCTTATCCATTATCATTAATTTATGATAAAGAAATTCCTTTTCTAATTTTTTATAATAATTTGAAATAACAATATGAATCATTATTGTTTTAATTATTACTATACTAGGCTTTATAGAACAAGCAATTATTCTTCTTGAAAAGAAACATTTTATTCTGATTCTTCCCATTATCTATTCTTGACTTCTCATCATCTAATTATTATTTTGAGGAACTAATCTTAAACCTCGTAACATCTAGTATAATATGGAACTTATCATTGAAATTTTAAAATTTAAGTGATATTTTAACTTTTAAATTCTAGTTTTACCTTTTCCATCTTTTAGAAATTTGTGTAATTCTTTTCTGATATCATTTTCCATTTATCCTTCCTCAGAATCTCTTTCTATTCTATAGATTCATTATCTTTGTGATTATATTTTAACAAATATTTAAAATATATTTCATTCTTATTATTCTTCTTAATGAATTTATATTTTCTATTTCAATATTACATGGGAATGTTCTAGAAATCATTAATAGATAATTCTATTTAATCATATAAAATTGATTATAAACAATCAGGTATTTTCTAAATTTTTCTCAGTAGTTTCTTATAATTAATATATTTTTCTTGATTCACACTGAAACCCTAGTATTTATGAAAATATCATGACATTCTTAAATCTTTCATTAATAATATATTCATAACCCATTTTTCTTTCTCCAATCTTTATCCCCAAAATTTTATCTTTTATTCCTAAACATTTTAATTTCCCATAGATTTATTTATAATGATATCTAACCTATTATAATACCTTGTAATTACTATGATATCTATATAAAAATTAATCACATTACTCATTACCATGGAATTATTAACTTTTACATTAATTTTTTAATTTATAATCTCAATATTTATAACAGAATCATCAATATGTGGTGGAAACCACACTTTTTCTCCATCTCTAACATCAATTTGAAGATATATTATATAGTGTAACATCATATTCTTCAAAATATTATAGTTTATTCATGAAATACTTGAACACCCATGGTATCTACTAAATGTGAGTTCCCCAACCTTTGTACATCAGTGAATCATTAATCGGGAACATTTCTCACATAACGAATTAAGAAACCTGACTAATAATGGATCATTAAGAGGGGTAGGGGTGGTTCAATAAACCCTTTTATTTCATAGTATTGTGTCTTAAAAATATAATTAAAAATTTCAAAACCTTGAATATTTTTAGAGATAGATTCTACTATAAGGAAATTTCATAACCTTACTACATAATCAGTAACATAAAAATAGAGATAAGATCATAAAATTTAAAATATTCTGTACCAAGTCATATTCATTCCCATGTTGGTTATCAAACCAATACATATTATTTTACTAAAATCATTCAAGATAAGAAATGAAAAATTGAAACTATTCTAAACCCTATTAATCATTAACCCAATTATCCCATCTTCCACCCCTTGCAATAATCATTTCTACCATAGTAGTTTATACCATCCAAATATCATTACTCTCTCAAATTTAATTATATATAGTTATACAATGCAACCAATACTTTCCCATAAGATATTATACAACCTCATCTACATTCTGGACATTTTTTTTCCTGACCCAATCTAGAACATTCTTATCATTCTCCCCAATTTCATAAGATGACCTTCACTTGTGTAAAATATGAAAGTTATTAAAAACGATCTAAGGAGCCTATTGGCCATGAAAAAAATCTTAATTGAAGGAATAACTAGATATTGTAAATAAAAAAATTCCCATAATGAAATAAAAAACAACCATATTATAATCTTTCAAATCAAACACCTTTTACTATTCCCTATATTTCATATGTCTGTTTTTATGGGTCTCCATATGAAGTATATAAACATACCACACTTCATTATAGTGTAATCAATTATATTAACCCCTATATGATGTTATTGGTATGATCATTCTCCTTTTGATGATGTAATATATTGGTTGATGAACATTTGTCAACTGAGTAGAAGCATTGATTCACAACACACAGTTTAATTCCTATTCATCCGTTGATTGTTTATGATGAAACTTTTCTTCCATCAAATAAAACATGGTGAAATTTAAACCTTATGCACTGAAATTGAAATTTGATTTGATTATCATGGAATTAGTCATTCCTTGCATCCAATATATCATATCTAAGAACAATTTTTATCACTCTTCAAAACTTATAACAAATATCTTTATATAGGAGTTTTTCAAAAAGTATTGTTGAAAACAAAAATGTATTTTCACAGTCAATGTCAATTTTCATTTCAATGTTTTCCCTCATAAAAATTTCACTACAATTTGTTAAACATTAATGAAAATTCCTTAAGGAAAAAACATCATCATACATAACCAACATCTCTAGATATAAAATAATGAATAATCACATCTACATAATCACGTTAAAAGAAATTATAAAACTACTTTAAATTTCCACAGAATGCCAATATATGAATGAAAATGCAAAAATGTATTCATCTTATCATCTAATAAGACTTCTATAATTACTGGAAAATAATTTGGTTTCCTTTTATTCAGAAATATCTTCTGAATAACTTTTAAAATAATTGTGTGATGAATTCTCAAATATATATATAGTTGATCTTGATAAGAAAGTTAGATAAGTGATTTTAAAATAAATCCACTCATTAATCATCATTAATCTAAAGTCATCATGTATCCCAATACGATGTTAATTCATATGATTCTACTAATCTTCATATTAATCATTGTATCCCTTCTCTTCTTAGAGATACCTCAAATCTCTTTATATGATGGCATCATGAATATCTATCTACTATTTCATTCAATTTTATGACTAGTGTTATAATATTAAATTAAACTTCATTGAAATCTCTATCTATAGATCGAAATTGGTAATATCTATCATTTATAATTGAAATTATATTCCCCATTCAATTAAAATATATAATCTATACTTCCTAGATCACCATCCACAAAGTAGAAACTCATCCCTTGTTACACGAACACATATTAGATAAGAAAATCTAAAACTGGTCAATCTAAAACGAAAATTATTAAAACTTCATACAAGGATTATGCAGCTATTCTCATGATACTAAACCTTCATACAACCATTGAAAACATCACATTAGTTCACTTTTTTCTTATCCACCATTTTTACATATTTTATTTTAATTGTTCATCTTATCAATTTGTACATACTGATATAAACCCATTCAAACATTATCTAGGATAATGAAATTCTTCCTGATGTTAATAAATTAAATATTGACCAAATTCATATAACCTATATAATAAATCTCTATAAAAGTCAAAATTAATTTTTCTTACATATCAGCATTAAAAAATTTATAAATTTCTTATGTAAAATATTATATATATACATATATATATGTTGAAAAAAATGTAATGACATACACATTGGAAAAACATATGGATAACATGAAATGTTTTATATGGAATCCTTTTATAAGAGAAGAAAAATATACTTTTGAATCACACATAAATTTTTATTATTAAATTTCTAATAATAATTTTTTTCCTTAGGTATGTATTATAACCCATTATATAGAACATAAAATTTGATTAAAAAATCATATAATTTTATGATATTACACCCCCAAAATATTTCATCATCATAATTTTATTACTTAGAGGAAAACAATAGAATGTACATTTCTTTCATCACATCCTCACTATCACATGCAGCTTCCACAAACTAATAATTAATTTTGATAATGTTTACTATAGTAGTGTTATTTTAAAACAATTTGATATCACATTGATATAGTATTTTCATGGGTTATTCGTAACATAAGATATCATGTTCAATTTTAATAGATTTTAAATTCATTATATGTGAAGGGTTTCATAACTAAATTCTCAAATTTATTACATGGAATACATATTTTACATGAAAGAGGTAATGATGCGTTAAATGTTAATCTACTACCCCGTCAGGATCTCAGTTCTCAAAGGGACCAAAGCACCTAGGGCTCAGATTTCCATTCATCCAATACCACCAAACATGATTCCATAAAGGTGGTTAGAATAATAAGTTTCCTACAAATTCAATAATTACATCTCATATATGGTTATATATATATATATATATCTTCTATTAATTTTGGGGGTTTTCATATGTAATTTAATGGTTTGAAAATTCATCATTATTAATTAAGAAGGGTCAGGATTAATCATCTTTCAGACTCCAACTTCATTCTATCATGTTAGTGTTTTACATCTCCTTACATGCAATGTCTTATGTGGTTCACACAGAATTTTAGAAATGGAACTACTGATTTATGAGAACTCTATCAAGGGAAAGTGTTTATAACAACATAATTATTATTACATTAAACAATATCTTAGTATACCCTTAAAATTTTGGATGTCCCTCTTAGAGATACCATATTTTTTAGGGTGATATGGTATGTAAAATAAACATTGTCTCAAATTATTTCTGATGACCTTCCTATAATATTGAGGTTAACCCGTGATACGAAATAGAGAAAATAGAACATAGAACACTATTTTTTTGTACACGTTGTCTATTATTGGTTTAAGATAGTGGATCAAGAGATACATATTATTTATTGGTGATAAAATGTGATGAAATTGCAAGGTGTTCAACTAAAAACCAAATAAAATTATGACCCTTATATGTTTTGGGGTGTCCAAAAAAATTGATGGATATTTTTCCCATTTCCATTCTAATAGGTTTAATTGTTTAAACATAATCTTAAGATTTTGTTGTTTGTCCTTGGTGTTCGGACATAATAGAAACTAAGATGTTTAATCCAAGATTTCCTATTTTGTTATTAAATCATTTTTTTAAGATATCTATACATATTCATGATGCCTGGATGAATGGAGGATGATTGGAAATGAAGATAATATATAAGATTCTCCATTAGATATTGTTTTGACGGGACATGTATTTGTGTTCCAAATTATATAACTCATTATTATCATGGATAAATTCAATAATACTCACTATCTATTTTTAGATAAAAATAAAATTACTACGATTCACTACAAATCACTTGAATGAATCATTTAGAAATTACTTGGAAATGATATCATTTTTCCTTCCCATATGATTCAATGATTAATTCATTTGAAATAAATATGTATTGATACTTTTTCAATCTTATTCTTGGATATTTTAAAATTACACATATATCTAAAGAAATTAAAACCTTCATTTTCCTCCAATGGATGTAATATATTTAGATGTTACAATCATTAATTAATTATAGTCATCATGTTTTCCCCATATAAAAAATTAATTTCTGTGAAAATATACTTTTGCAACTTGTGGAATGTTTAAATATCACTCTTACCACTATTAATATGATGCTTACAAATTTGGAATGCAATGAGTAATGGAATCACCTTCATACAATTATTTGGGTAGTTCTATTTTTTATTTATCAAGTCAAATAATCAATTACCATCTTTATTTTTGTAATAACACATAAAAACAATTCAACAAATAATCATTGAAAATAATGAGCCCTTACCAACTACAGGGTAGTGAATGCACATGGATAGTGTTCAATGTAATTATTTTCATCATAAAGAACTACTCCCATTCTGTTTCATGGAGGATCTTTTCTCCCTTTTGGGTTTACTTGTTTAGGGGTTTGTAAAATCAATATAATTTTCCCAAAAAATAGAAGTATATTCCTTATATTCCAAGGAAACATTCGATCTTATTCAGAATTCTTAGTCTTATATATTTTCAATTACGTCTATATTGCATTTTTTATAGATATAACCTCAATTGAGATAACATGATCTATAAATCACACTCATTGAAAAAATTAAAACTTAATGAAATTGTAATATAATTTATCCTTTGGGAAGGCCCATATTAGAATTCCCAAATACACTTAATGTTCTTGCTTAATATTACAATACATGAAAACATATTTAATAAATAACCCCACATATTCATCATGTTAATATCTAAATACACTACTATTAAAATTAATAAAGTTAACATGTTAGTTTCCAAGAAAAAATGACATCACTATAAATTCATAGTGTCGAATAACTATATAGAATGATATTTGGCATATCATTTATCAATACACTTAATTAGTGAAACTAAACATGAAGGATAATCTATGAAAAAATATTTTTCTCCTCACATTTGATCATGAAAATCATCAATACAATGGGGAGTATTAATTTTTCATGATCATGTTATTATTTAGTTCACAATAGATAATGTTTAGGTGTATTGATCCATCCTTATTCTTATAAAACACAATAGTGTGCCCTATAAATTATCCCTCATTCATGAAAATTATATATATAATTTAGAATGTAGTTTTTTTCAATTATTCCAAATCAACAAGGTACTTATATATAAACACTTTTATAATGGAATACATCTAGGTATTGGCATAATTGAAAACTAAACCTCATTATCACAGAAAATGGATCGGAAATTTGTTAATAAATACATTAATATACTCTCATAATGTTTGAAATTAATTATTATTTTTACGTCATCCCCGATCATTTGAGCCATTATTCTATCATTATTGGTTAACACAATACATATTATATATTTTTCATCTAAAAGTATCTCAAAATAATAAATTAATGAATATTAAATCATAATATAGTTCAAGGTATAATTTAATACCTCGTTATCCAAAAATATTTTATTTTCTCTATATAGGGATAATATATCCATATCAGGTATCATATCAAATTGGACTATTACAATAACTGGATCCAAAGGGAGTATCATCCCATAAAAATATATGGGATAATTATTATATATCTATGAAGATATAATTATTTTCTTATGGGGTTTGATAGATAATACATTACCCATAGTTTGAGGAGGTAAATCCACCTTATTTTTAAATATGTGTGATATAAAATAATGCGAAACCCTATAAAATATTAAGTGATTTTTTTATCACTATTAATGAATGACTATATCTTTCAAAACATTATTTTCATACTCTACCATTGAAAAAGTGATAGAATATTTTCTCCCTTTATCTCTTAGTTTTTTAGGTTTCCAAGGATTGTTCTCTTCAATAGATCTTGTGATAAGGACATTATTTTTATAATTTCTAAATGCCTTTCCCCTAAAACATTGCATTGTGGGTGTTACATAAATCTACAAAATCATATCCTATGTTTTTTATCTTTTTATTAAGATATTTTCGATATATTTCTGTAATATGGAATTCCTCACCACACAAAAAACACTATCCATATATCATGTGGCATTTTAACATGTGATTCGAACAAAATTTATGAGATAATGATATTCACAACATCCTTCCCCCATGTGATACAACACCATATAATCAATGATACAAACCCTTTCTTTTATTATACATAAATAACAGATAGTCCCAAATGTTCTTCACCAACATTATCGATCATATATTAATATAATTTTACCTTTCATAATATCTTATACCTTATTAACTTATAATTATTGGTTTTAATCTATAAGTGAAACATTAGATATTCCATTCTGATTGGGAGATATAACCATATTAATAATATGTGATCCTCAAGAATTTTTCTAAAACAATTCACACACAATATGGGTAGAATTAGTATCAGGAATCTGATGGACCAATGATAATATCATGAACAATGCACAATTTTTATAGTCTAATTACTCAATTTTATTATATTAGTAATGTAAATTTACTGTTTTATATCATATCCTTATAAAAATAAATATCCAAAATGGATTTCTCATGCTCTACGCATTGGAAGATAGAAAATATTTTCTACATCACATTGATCCATTTATTAGTAATAAGTGAATTTTAAGAGACACTAATTATCATGGACATGTAAACATAATGTATTGAACAATAGTTTTTCCCATTTTGGTGAATATGGGACATCAATGTGATTCCTATTATTAACCATTACACGTAATAGTTGCATAAACATTACTATGAGGATGTTTACACAGAATCCCATATTATTTTCTAGTTAATTAAGATAATCTCCATAATCTACCTTGTAATCATTATTATCATATATACTCATCATTCAAATCATTAAATGAAAGAAACAATTGTTTTTGGGTATAATTTATTAACTATAATGAAGGAAAACTATGATTTTACAATTAAAACTCTAAAATTATATACATATACATATATAGTGACAAAAAATATTCAATAATATTTATCATTGTTAACTAGATTTTTATAAACACTAACCTAAAATTATTAAAATTAATCTACATAGTTCTTAAAGACAATTTAAATTCACCAAAGCCTATTCCCTTGGAGTTTCTATCAAGGTGTGAAATAATAGTACCAATCATGTATTAGGGTAATGTTTTAGTAAATAATAAACTAACCCATAATTGGGTGATTACACATCTGATCATTTTTTTCATAGCTATATCAACATTTGAGTATCTATACAGTGAAGTATTTCATGAATGACCACATTGTATCTACTGTAGAAAAACACTTGTATGTTACCTTATACCTATACTCATTCCAATAGGTCTCACTAAATTTTTCTGAACTAATCCAGTATATTAATAATCCTTAGCATTGATAAACAATATAGTTTTTAAAAGATAAACATACATAAATAATTCATTGATTACATTGTTTAATTTATAAATTCAACAAATAGTCACCCAAACAATAGAGAAATATGATTACTACCTCAGAGAATAATTCCAAAAACATTTTATATTACCAAACATTTAAGCATTTTTTCATAACCATTATTCTCTAAACCCATTATACACATATAATTTCACATAATCATATTTATAAAATCGGTAATAGAAACAAAACAGGTGGAGATATCAAAATATATAAAAGGAAAAAATTATAACCTGTCAAAATAGATAGATATTGAATATGAATGAAATAATAATTAAAAGAGTAATATTAGATTAAAATATATTGAGACCATAAGAGAAGAAAACATGACTAGTCATAATGAAACATAAGAATAATGAAAAGACATAAAAACATACCCCTTAAGAAGATAGTAAACATGTTATCATTAAAAAAGAAATCACAATATCTTTATAACATGGAATATTATAAATTACTTTAATATTAAAAAATAATGAAAAATTTAGATATATTGTTGATTAAATATACACATAAAAAATATTGTTAAAAATCCATGTATCTATAAATTTATAAAAAAATACATATATATCCACCCTTTATTTTTTTGAAGAAATTAATTTATGTCCATATATCAATATAAATAAGATAGAAAATTATATCAAATGAATTAGCGGTTAAATGAAGAACCCACACATAATAATCCACACATATGAATTCTATTTAAAACCAAAACATTCATTTTATAAAAAAAATAATGTGAATAAAATTGGAAATCATAACTATTCTAAATGATATCATTTGAAAAATTATAATTTGAAAAAAAAGATGATCACCCCATAAAATATTATATTAGGTGAAATTTGAACCATTACCTTACTAGAGATAAGTTCATTTAAAATGATAATGGAATAAGAAAAAAATATTTAAAAAATTATTAATAACATCATTAATAGATGTGATTTTTGAGTCACATTCAAAAATTAAATTTTCTAGAGTGAAGGGTAAATATCAAAAAAAACAATACTTCGAAAAAATAATACATAAATAACTTGCATATAAAAAAAATTTCTTTCAAAATTTTATTATTATTATATACACACATAATTATGTTAATGAAAGTCCATTGAAATATTGGAAAATGCCATTATTGAAACCCACATTCTTAAAAGGACATAGAAATATTAATTTAAAAATATATAAATATAAATGTTATTGATTTTAAACAAATATTATTCTTCACAAGGGATATGTGGAAATTTGTGGAATTTAAAAATGTGTATATGAAGGGGAGAATCCTCTAAAAGAGACACGAATTATTATAAAAAATGTCATTTCAATAAAACACAATATATGGAAAAATCATGATTATAATGTTGTGAACACAATCTCACCAAAAAATAAAGAGTAAATAAAACATAAAATTATTATATTTTACATTTTATCTTACTTTGAATGTTTTTAGACAAAGAGAAGTGATTGTAACAAAAGGAGGGGATTTTAGAAACAAAAACCCTTTAATGTTAGTCCCTCAAATTTTAATGAACTGTAACAACTATATATTGAAAATAAATTTCTTATTAAACTATTTTGTAAAATTATTAATTTATATAATTTCATTTAAAATTAAATTATAAATTTTTAGTATATGTTTATAATTTAGTTATCGACAATTTCCAAAATAAATTATTTGAAATGTTAATCACATAGAACTACTTTTAAAATTATTGAATTTGTAATCATTATTATATCAATATTTATCATTACTATATCCTACATGGAATATTTCTTTTGTTATAAAATAATTTATATAATTATAATTTCATTTCATATGTGTTTTAGTATTGTTTTATGATGATGAAGTTATCGACAAGATAATTATGATTTGTTTAATGATTAAAATGTGATATATTAACAACAACAGTATATATTGATATTATTATATAATAATAATATAGGAATATCCATTTTTTATGTGAATATAAAATACTATAATAGTCTTAGACATAAACCTTACAATAATAGTCATGTAGGTGGTAAAAACCTCAAAAACAAGTGTGTGTTGTAAATATTGAATGAGTAAGAGAAAACAATTATATTAGGATAATAAAACATTTAAATAACATTGAAAATGATATATATATATATATATATAATATTGAACTCATTCTTATATATATCCATAATTCGTTGTTATTAAAATTTTATTTTGTTGTTAATCGAGTCTGTAGACTGCACGTACACACGATTAACAATTATATTTCTCAATCATTAGGAGGAATGTATTTATATTAATTATGATAATATCCGACTTGTTTTTGAGTCATATATAATCTATTTATTCATAAAATAAATTCATTGAACCATCCATGGGATATGGTGATGAAAAACAAATCACATCGTGCTATGAAGACAGTTGTACACATGTTTGCATGTTTTATGTTATTTATTTTTCTTAATGGATGGAAATTATTTTATATTAATTATATAATTTATATAATGTATTATAAATATAATATTTATATAAATTTTTTTATATAAATTATTTTATAAAATATTTTATGAATGATTAATATATAATAAAATATTATGCTAAGGTAATACTATGAATGGAAGCTAGTGTTTTCTCTAATAAAACTCCATGGTTGTAAGGGTCTTAAAATGAAATATTGTGACTATAATATTATATTGTGGGGATAATATTATAAGAGGTGGAAAATTTATAGTTTTATGGAGTAATTATATAGTTAAATCTAACATTAAATAGTGTATATATCATCCATTTATAAGAGAATAAATGTTTCCTTTTGAAACACACATCATTTATTAATAATTAGATCACACTATGAAATGGTCAATGGTTAAAAGGTAAAAAATTGGGTTGTGGGAAAATATAATGTTGAATCCCTTATTATCCATTCAAATTGGGAAATAGTAATAGTGATTCAAGTATTTGATTTTCAAATTTGACCTTTACAGAATAAATGTGTACTATGGTAACAAATGTTTGACATTAGTAATTATATTGAAAGCCAAAAATTAAAATTATATTATTTAACCTAATATTAATCATATATTTAAAAATTATAATATCATTTTATCACATAAAAATTATAATAGTAATACCCTGACCCTAGTTATCCAGAGTCAGTTCATTATTACATAACATTGTCATGATCACGAATGATCAAGTCTCGAAAGAGTGATTATTTTAGTAGCATTTGAAATTATAGATTTATTAATAAGTTTTAAATTACAATATAAAAGAAACTAAAACAACATAGTCTCCATATGCCACACTCATATCCCTTATACTATCCCTCTATGTTAGGCATAATATACATCTCCACGTCTTGTGAAAAATAAAACAAAGAAAGGGGTGAGCTGAGATGCTCATTATGGATTAGAATATAGTGAAAACATTTTTAAAAAATCATAAACATTTTAGGCAATTTATAAGGATGAAACAAAAGCCTTTTAAACATGAAATTCAGCATAATTTGGAAAATATAAAATCCAATAATTCTATTTACTTATTCACGTGGATATTCTACTAGTCGAATAATCACATGCAATATCAACAGACACTTCCATAATGATGGAATTCATAATCCCAAACATCAAAACCACATAGTCAAGGAATTGTTCCAAGAATACATGTATTATTTTATCATGGTCTTGTTCCAAGATAGTATTTTGTCTCATGATACCAACCAATGCATCTAGGAGCTATAACAGGCTCCACCTATCTCTTATTAAGTCCAATGCATTCCTCGTATGTAAAGGTTTAAACATAACATAATTGTTTTTTAAAACTGGCATACGAAAAGTGAATAATTAATCTATAAACAATAAATGGTGTGAAAATAACACATCCATAGTATGAAATATCACAAAACCTTCAATTTAATACATAATTTTTGTATCATAATAAATCAACTGTAAGTAAACTTAAAATCCATCAATCGATGTTGACAAAGATGATATCAAAACTTTTTTACATAAATATGTCATTCTATTTTTAAATAATTTAAAAGTCATATAAAAATAAAATAAAACATTTATATTGAAAATATTCTTATATTCTTGTATGGGAAGCTTAGACTATTTTATAATGGCAGAAAATAGCCACACCCACCGTATAAGTTAAAAAACATTCTTACCTTAATTTGGATGAAAAGGTCAGAATGTACCTTGTTTGGAAAAAGACAAATATATTCCTTTAAAAACATATATGGTAAAATAATGGAATAAATAACATTAACCCATTGTCTAGTAAATAGTAAAAACGTTTTGAAATATATTTTTATGAAAACACGGATGAGGATGATGAAGAGGTCCCAATTGATTCTTTTCTAAAAACATCCTCGGATAATAATGAGAATTTTAAAATAACCCTTACATTGTAATTTTTCGTGGTCTAGGATATGTTAACCTTCTATATAATATTGAAATAATTTTTATTAATTTATACAAGAACTATATACATAAATTTGATATCATATATGATCTTCTAATATTGCTTTGTTAATGATATTTATGTAGTATCATTATTTCAGGTGTTAACTAATTCATTTTTCTTTATATGATTTGTTATGTAAGTAATGTTTTTATGGATAGTATGTATCTTATTCATATTCAAAATGATATTAAGTCTGTAGTTATTATTTTTAATCATCAAATGAAAATTAGTCTTTAATGGATACGATGGAGAATGAATCTCATCGCGTTCGTGGAGATGATAATCCATACGTACGCATGAGCGACAATATCATAATTTTGATATTAAATTACTATATAATTGGTTGGTATATCATATATAAAAAATAAATATGAAGTTATATTTTTTATCTATATCATATATAATCATTATTATACCCATCAAAATGATGATGTATTTGAATAACAAACGATACCACGACGTGGAGATGGTAATCCGAACATACACACCTATGGTGACTTTGTCATTAATAGAATTGATATAATAATGAATATGTTTCTACCAATTTTATTACATCATCAATGTTTATATAATATAATGGAGATATTATTTTAGAATAGAAAAATCAAAGAATTCGGAAGTGGATGAAAAAAAAATTCAAAGAGGACATGAAATATTTAACTCTTCTTCGAGTTTTTCATTTTGATTTGATCAAAAGGGCTCCTTAGGATAGATTTATAACTAAATGAAGACCTAGAATATGAAAGGAGGATAGTTGGAAGGATATTTGGGTGGGTTTTGGATGTGCCAAAATGCTTTGTATGTGTGAATTTGAATGATGGGTATGTTCCCTTTTATAAGAGAGGTTATGATCACTTTTGGAAAGACATGAAATATTATTTTATAATAAATTCATTTTCAGTTTCTATTGGATCAAAAATAATTTATTTCAAAGATAAGGTGGGTTTGGAGACAAAAACACTCAACAAATAGGTTTTAGATAGGTATCATTTATCATATTAACCTTAAATTTTAGATTTATCACATAGTTAAATAGTTTGACATTTACCATGTCTCTTTGAATTTTTATATTATATGGTCAAAAAATTTAATATAAACATCCTAGGGAACCCCAAGTGATTAATTAATAACATATATAATTTTACTTATGTCCTTTTTCCAAAAATTAGGTTTTTAGAAATATAATATCAATTAATAAAATAATAATTTTTATAAAAACTCGTTTATGTCAAATTTGAAACTATTTGTTATTTTGTTGTTAAATTCATAATAGCATTATTACATAAAAAATTAATTTAATCAACAAAAAATTTCATATTAATCGATAAAAATATAATAATTCATTAAAAGTTCAAATTATATTTATTTGTATATTTATAATATCAATTATTTTAAACATTCATTAATAATGTAATTTATGCATCATCATTGTGTCATAAATAAATTTAATGATTTAACATCTAAAAATTATAAATAAAATTCTGATATATAGTAATTATTTTTATATTTTTAATGAATAATTATAGTATAATTTATCTTATGTATAACCCAATATTAATAATGGTTTAGCTATTTAACTTTGATTTTAACTCCTTTAACTCTACTTTTGATAATATAAAAATAAATGCCCAAATCTAATCCAAGTGGACCTAAAAGATCATATATTATTTCTAAGTTTGTTTTTGGTCGAATTAAACTTATAAAATATAATTAAGACATGTTTTAGAGTAATTATGATATCATTTTTACTCTTAATTACCCTATTTACATTTAACCGTTGTAAATAAAAGAAAGAAGTTACTAGTCACCATAAATTATTTTCATCTTATTGAACCAAATTTTACATAATGATATTAACCATGTCTCTAAAAATTTTGAAATTTAACTAACATTAGTGGTAAAATTATGTTTTATACAAATTTTCAAATTCTTCTAAGATGTGGGTAAAAGACGGTAAAAAGTTCAAAAAATATTATATATCTACTTTCATTATAAAATGACTCCCAGGAATTTCATTTAACATATATAGGTATTATGTATCTATTTCAACATAAAATATATTTAAATAAAATAAATAATTTTATTAATAAAAATTCAGTTTTACACAACAAATCAGTTTTTTTAACTATTCATCAAAACTTAAATGTTTTCAGAAAAATACCAAAAATTAACCCTATGATAATTTTGATATTCCAAATCCATAATTGTAGTCCATTTTGAAAGATGTAATTTATAAAATTTAAAAAAGTTGGTATTACTATTCATAATGATAAGTTTTATTGGTCACAATATGTTAGAATCTCAAAGTTGCGTACAATTCAAGCTGTTGCATTATTTCAAGGGAAACGTATCATTGAAACCTAGGGTGTTACAATAATGGTATTAAAAGTTAATATATTAATAAACATACATAATTGTTAAAATATATATATTTAGAAAAAACATTTTAATGATTTAAAAATATATATATATATAATTATATTACATGCATATTATATTGATGAAAGTTTTCTATTATAAAATAAGAAACATAAGAGGATTTATCGGAAATAAGAAACCTAATTTCATCATATAAGCACATAATTAATGAAAAGAGGAAAAAATAATTTTTACTATTTTAAATTAATTTAGTTTTATAAATATTAGACATACGATAATAATTTCAATATATATTTTAAAACTCGTAATTTTATTCCAAAAAAGTTATTTTATTTCTTATATTTTTTATATTTGATGATAAGATTAGATATTTATAATTTGATAAATTTTATAAATATTTAAAAAATAAATTTTTTGACATTAAATAAGGCATTACAAAAAAAAGAATCAATTCATTATATCTAGATATAGATGTCACTCATTAAGAAATAAAATATATATTTTAAAATTTATTTAAAAATTTTTTTATTAAATATTTTAAAGAAAAAAACTAATATTATGAAAATTTACTTTTCTGGAAATAATCATTATCAAAATTAACTAATATTAATTTATACATTCTATACAATTAATTTTTTAATGTCATGGTATTGATTATATTATTATTAATAATATTTTAAAAATTAGTAGTTCTTTTTTATTCATAGTTTTAGCGTGTAACCAAATTCATCAAACATAATATTATTTTTTCAATGTTTAGAATTTATGATCATTAAATTATGTTGATCATTCTTCATCACAAGCAATGTCTTTTCAACCATAATACATCTGGAATGTCTAATTATATGTTCTCATTCAATATATTATTCTTTCTCTTTACACTTCTTCATTATTTTAACAGGACCCAGGTGACCCAGAAAAATATTTTTTTCAAAAAAGAAGCAATATAAGAGAAAAATAATAATAAAATAGTTATTTTATCCCCATACATGTCTATGTAAAATAGTGCTTTCATGTGAAATCAGATCTATGAATCACCATGTGTGTCCAGGATATAGACAGCTCCCCACTCAAGACATACATCACTTCATTCCCTTGATCTAGACACAGCAAAGCAAGACAAAATTTAAATATGAAGGACCAACCCCATGCATGTCTAGGCGCAACAAAATAGACTAGAAGAAAACTGATGCTTTCATACAGAAAATGATATACATGCCTTCGGTATACTCTCACACCCACCACAGAAGCAAAAACTTCACCGCAAGATAAGTGCAACACATCATATAATAACAAACTATAAAAATACTTCATGAAAGGGACATCTTTCCTCATTTCATGAAAAAAAACATCTTACTGATGTGAAAAATGGTAGATTTCTCGTGATCCCTTTTAAGAAAGGAATTATGTTCTTTAGGAGCCTAATCAAACCAAGAAATGTCAACTCCATTGATGATTAGTGAGCTTCCAAACCAAATGAGAGTGACCCATCCTGATGGAAGAGACAAGCACAATAGAATCACTCTCAAGCAATAAATTATTCCAAAAAAAATCCTTTTCTATCTCCACTGCAATAATTATGCCAATAATTTAATCTTCAGGAAATAAGAAAGATGACAAGTACTAAGAAAAAAATCAAGTGCACCACCATTATGATTCCTAAAAACAACAGCATATCCCGATGGAAATTGATTACTTCTAAAAACACCATCAAAATTGACTTTTTCCATAAGGAAAATGACTCCTTCCATAATACATCATAGGTTCCATGAAGAGGCCAAGAGTTACCCTTGACCCCAATCTACTGTAAAAATAACATGTCATGCACTGAGTTAATCCAATAATGCTTCTTTCGTGTTCTTTCCTCACGCAAAACAACAAGAATAGAGGAAGTGGAACCACTAATGGAAAAAGAGTAGCTGTCAAGAATTACCGTTATTCAAGAAGACCAAATGATATAAAGATCATCTAGAGAAGCCTCCCGAAAGGGATCCAGTAGTTATGGAGAAAGAATAATTGAGTCTCATCATTAGAGAATATCCCATATAGAAGTCACACACGGCAGAGATATTTGAAAAATATAAAAAAAGCCTTCCACATGAATGAAGAAGTATCACTGCAAAGAAAAAAATTGTCAATATCATACCAATACTGATGGAAGAGCACAAACAATGAACAAAGAGAGATACTGCATTCTTAAAGGAAAGAATCTATAGGAATATTCCTGTGAGCCAATCTCTAGGCCAAAACAGACTATTAATGCCTTATAAAGTTCATCTAAAACTCACTCATCCACATAAAAACTATTTTTCATGATATGAAATGTCTCTAAAATTTTTTATAATATAAAAAACCATTGACAACAGGTTTCAGACCTTAAATATGCTTTGTTATAAATATAGTAGTCATAAACATTATTGGAAATATGATCCTGGAGATTCCTTATACTTTCCATTTATTCCGTAATCATTGTATCCAATTCGACAATAGGATCATCACTCATTAGATACTCTCCATTGGTACAACTAGTCCAGTTTTCTTTCCTTATGTATAAAGATGAATTCTTTGAAACAAGCCACCTAGCATGAGCATTAATAGAATTGATATTTTATTTAAAAGAAGGATAAAAAGATGAATTCATGTCATTAAAATCACTCTTTCTAAGTATATCCTTGAATTTATATCTGAGGATTTAAAGTCACTCATAAATACTATTTGAAAAACTACAAATATAATATTCTTGTAAGGATTCACTGAACAGGGAAATGTTTTTCATACCAAGTCCCCCTATATCATAAGGTTTACAACAATTGTTCCATGAAACTGTAGATAATTTCATCTCAAAAATGATACATCTATGAATGAAATTTTTTATAGAAATAATAATGTTGATGATGAGAGAAACTATCCATTTATAGACCATGAAAGAATAAACAAACATAGAAACAATCATAACATTGAACAAGCATACACGACTGGCCAAGGAGAGAGATTTTCCCTTCCACGTTGCACGATTCCTATATATTTTACATAGAATATTAGAAGAATAACATGATTTTATACTCACACAAAACATTGGATTACCCAAATATGAAATGGGAAGTAATTCCACATGAATTTCCAATTCTATAGTAATTTCCATCTTCATATAGGTGGAGAAATTCCTAACATAGTAGATGAAAGATTTATTCCAACTATTGTCTTTTCCTGAAACATTTTCATAATATAAAAGGGTTTGTTTGAGGTTCTTAATATTTTTCTTAACCAATTGAGTGAAGAGAATGATATCATCTACATACATCAAATGAGTAAGAGTGAACAAATCTCTATCAGTACAAATAGACTTTTGTTTCCCATTTCCAGCAATAATATAATGTAATCTGCTATGATAATCCTCTATAATAAAAAAAATTGGAAGCAAAAAGATTGTTATGTTTCCTGAACCCTCTAAAACATGGAAAAACCCCCTCAGGATAACCATTAATAAGAACAGAGATACGAGATGACATAAAATTGATTTTGACCCAATTAATGAAAACATCATTAAAAGGAAATTAATGAAGAACCATAAAAATGAAATTAAAGTTTATTTTATCAAAAGCTATAATGAAATCATGTTTGAGAGTAATATTACAACACATTTGGGATTTCATAAGAAGATTAAAAATCTCTAATATAGTAATCAAGAAATCCTATGTAGAACTCCCTTTTATAAGGAAAATCTAATTAAGAGATTCAATCTTACTAGAAATAAAATATTACCTCAAGGCCATGATTTTGAAAATAATATTAAATATTGTGTTAACTGTGGAAACTGGCCGAAAAAGGTGAATCTCATTACCATTGTGTAGCTTTTGAATTAGGGAATGGAATTGAGCATTCAACCCTTGATAAAGAGATCCACCATTAAATAATTGAGAATCCAACTTGAAAAATTTATCAGGAATAATATCCCAATAATTTTGGAAGAAAAAATTGTCTAATGGATTATATGTAAGCATTGAATTATCCTCTTGTTAAACATGATTCAGAATAATAATCCCCCCATGATCAACATGAGGGACTTGAATATTGATGATATAATTAAGGTAATAATCCAAATTCTCATAATCATCCTTACAATTGTCCAAAATAGTATTCCAATTTATGATTAATGAGATAAGCCTCGAAACCTACTTAATTCACTACACGTAGATAGATTTTTTTTGATTTTATATCACCACCACTTAGACTATTTACCCTAAAAAAATCCACATTGTAAGAAATCTATGAAATTCAACCTATTTTTATTCTTGGAAAAAAGATTATTCTCCCCCAAGATATCATATGAGAAGTCATTAGAAGTGTTCTGCTCTAGCATGTGTTGAATAGATTCCTCAAGGGAAAAAATTTCAGATTCAAGAGAACTGAAATGAACATTACTCAAAAACATCATATCACTTTTAATAATTTTAATATTGATAACACAATACAATTCATTTTCTCTACAATTATTAGAATTACAGCTCTATTCAACAATTATCCTGAATTCATGATGATTGAATTAGGATTTATTAAATATAAAAGGCATCGAATTTTTGGGATCCATTCCCATAAGATCAACAAAATTGGGATCATTATCATAATTAATTATAGAGATATTAATACATGAAATGGATCTACAAAAATCAAGACAAGATTCATTAAAAAAATCCCTATCACATTTATTTGCAACAACCCTATAAAAAAATTATTGTACAATGTGATTTTAGCCCCAATAAGGTTAACATCAACCAACCCGTTATCATCAATGCATGATTTGATGTCTCTTGAGGAGATGATGTTATTAATTGATCCATTTTTCACAACAAATCACATGATAGAATTTAAGTATCCAATAATGTTCCATGATCCATAGATGAAAATTTTACAAGATCTAATTTACATCCCTATGTTTCCTTGATACAGATATCGGTTATGGGCATAAATAGAAGAGCATAAATGCTGATGACGAAGAAAATATAATGAACCAGTGAAACATTTATCACTATTATCATGAAACGAAATACAAGTTAAGGAAAAAAGATATAGAACACAAAATCTCCTCACATCAGATTGACGACTATTAAAATCCAAAAGATGAAAGCCCATATTTTTGAAATTATAAATACTAGGAGAAAACTTACTTTTATACTAAGGAATGCCAATAAGAAGAGGCCTAATATTTTTAATGAATAGACTAAGGTAAATCATAGTTTCATGTTTTTTCAATCCCTTGAAATTTCAGAATAGAATATTCATTTAAATCTTTGACCGGGATGAAGCCCCCCTTTTTTAACGCCTTCTTTTTTCTACATTACCGATAAAGGAGGCCTTCCAACCTTTCAAATAGAATTGGAAACACCTTGTAATATAGTTTTAATATTTAAAGCTCTTATTTTTCCTTTTACAATTGGATTCAAGGGACCAACATCAAGAATTACAACTCGAATAGAGGATGATGCATGAACCCCCGTATTCTGTAAATTAGCATCAACCCTAGAAAAATCAAGAACTATAGTCTCAGGTGCTTGTATTTTAACACTACAAATGGTTAAAACATTATCCTCAATCATCATTTCACGTATTGAAAAAACTATTTTTTGAGAAGAAGGGACATCATTCACGACTTCATATAATGCAACGCCTTCATTGGATGAATCAAGAGGCTTGATTTCAACAGATTTCACATCAAAAATATCAAGAGTTGAAACATGAGCCTCAATCAACACATCCGGCACTATAGAAACTATATTGTATGAATTAGGAAAACCAATCCCCACTTCTTGTAATGTATATCCTGCATTAATTGAAATAGGAGCCTCAATTAAGATATATTCAATAGAAGTGATACCCCTGGAAAAATCCCATAAAACGTGAGATAGAGCATTGACAGGTGGAACTGAAATAAAAACTAAATCTGTATAGATTACAGTATTGTCACCAGGAAGATGCTATTCATTCTCCTATAATGAAAACAAAATCTCATAAATACTATCTTCCTTGTCAATGTTCAAAAAAAATTCATCCAACACATTTTCCCATGATACATGACTAATCAGAATAGGAGGACTGGTCAGACCATGATTCATACCATGTTCAACATATTCACTGATATCTTCCCTGAATTTTCTATGAGGAACTATAACATTGGAATGGCCAGGTTTGTCCTTTTCAGGACCCTCATTTTTGACAGGGTCATAATTTTTCTTTTTATACCGGCTACCCTCTTTCAAATCCTTGTCCTTAGGTACCTCATTCACTTTATTTTGTAGTGTCAGACAACTAACAAAAGTTTGGCCTACAATATTGCAGTCATCACAAAATTGGTGAACCAGTTCATTCACCATTTTAACATCAATCATATTACCATTTGAAATAAAGGTGTTATTATCCTGTATTTGAATCTCTAGATTAACATCCATAAGGATTTTTAAAAAATATCCAATATCCCCCACCAATGTATTCTAATCCATTCTAATTGGAGTTTCAGTGCATGTGGGATGTTTTTTAAGACCATTGGGATACAAATACATCCAATTCAATCCATGTAGTTTAATTTAAATCTGAGCATTTGTTTTACTAAACATGAAGGGATTCAAATTAACATCCAATTCATATTGTCTCAATGTTCTAGGATCTAGGATGTTGACTACTAAAGTCCCATGATATATTAAAAGAATCCCCCGATTGAGGGATTATGTGAAATAATCCCATCCCAATAGACATTAAATTCCATTTACTAAAGTTCCAATAATTAGAGAGCCTACATTTATATGAAATGTACGATCATTGTTTACCCCATTAGAATAAATAACAAGGCCATGAATTGAATTCATACAATGATCAATACATTGTTTCAATGATATGAGATCCAAAAATATAGGGAAATCATCATTTTAATGTATACTAATATTAAAAGTTTAAAGCGTACCTATTTTTCTTAGATTAAAGAAGCTAAAAAAATATTTTAAAAATGAAACCACTTATGTCTAACAACAGGGATGTCTGTTGGATACGATGAACCATTAAATATCATTCAAGAGACACATCCAGCATGGTTCTTAGCATGTATTATAGATTTTTCCTTTTAATTGTTAATAATTATATTTTATTTCTATTATTATTTACACAAGTTCTATAAATTTGAACGAATTTACCAAAAAATGTTCTATATAATTAAGAGATGTATCTTTCTTCTTTACTCAATATACTTATGTTATATATTTACTAAATTCAATATTTTTCTATTATCGATTATCATTTATTCATTATAACCTATTCCTTATGATTCTATTGAAGAATATCATCATCATCATGTTCTTTATATTCTATTCTCTTGTTGTTTAAGGGAAAATTCATATTAATGATTATAACACCCCTTTATTTGATTCACTTGATGAGGAGCCAACCCTTGTTTTTCCATAACATCATTTAACATTTTTTGAGAAAAAATATAAAACACCTATATGATTCTCATCACATTCATGAGTTTCATTCTGGTCATTAAAGGATTCAACATCCTCCTATTTGATGTCATCAATTTTTCAGGGATTTGAATTTAATATATTATTTGGACATATTATAAAAAACTAGAGTCATTATCATCTCATTATAAAAAAATTATTATATATATCATCTGTGAAAATTCCATCTTGATGTTATATAGATGATATATTTTGGTAAAATATATCTCTAATTTTTATCATTTACATTTTATACAATAGCAGTATCATTTAGATTATAACTCAAACACATTATGCTAATAACTATCTAATTAACTATGGTGGAATAGTCATCAACAATATCACCATTGTAAATCCTAACACCATAAAATTTATTCCTGTAAATTTTCTATTTTTAATCATTAATATTTACATTCTACATGTTATTCTATATTTTATTGATATCATAATAATTATTGAGTCATATAACATAATATATATGGATGTGAATAAATTTTAATGGTCAAAATAGAAGTAAAATAGTAGGTATATTATGAGAGAAAATATCCATCGATACTGTAAATTTTACAATTTAATTTTTTAGCATTATGTCAGTATGGATTCTATGGAAGGAACTAAAGTGGGTTACTATTGAAGAAAAAATAATAATAATCCCAATTGTTATTGAAAGTTAAAAAATCAGGCATCAGGTCTATATATCTATCAAATTCAACAAGGGATCGTTGGCCATTGGGCATCTAGTCCACGATGAAACATGTTTGGAATGAGAGTTTTTTTATTATATATTAAATAATTCTTTTGAGGGTGATATTTTATTGAAAACTATCTTTAATAGTGCTGAAAAAAATACATGATCACCCAAATAGTCGATGTAGGTAATGGTGACACTGAATGAATGAAATGTTTGTGGGGATCGATAATTAACTTATAGGATGGTTTATTTTAGTTTAGTCCTTCTTCCAATAATCCATTAGGCCATGATATTATTTAGCATTTTTTATTATGTGCCTCATGTCTCGTATAGATTTCTTTCCTAACCAAGTAAAAAAATTTATTTTTCTAGAATTAAAATTAAAATTGAATATTAAATAGAATGGTGAATAGTATACTTAGTTTTCCCAAAAACCATGAAAATTATTTTCTCTACAATATTCAAGGGATAATATCATTCAAGATATACAATTTCCCTTATCAAAACACACTGAAATCCAGTAAATGTGACAAATTATATGGAAGAATATTGTTTTACCATCCCTGAAATTTAATTCCATCAAATAATGTGAATCCATTTTCCTTTTATAGAATTCATGTTCCATGTTTATTAATATATGATCTCTTAGATAAGCACATAATATTTAATATGACATGATGTTACATGTCACTATGGAATACTACTTGGGATGGGTTTCATTTATATTTGTTTTAAGATGTCTCTCATAATTATAAAAACATTATTTTATTAAGGTGGTGATCAAGTTAGTACAAACTCTCCATCACCTTGAGTGTGGAATTTTTATAATAGTTTCAAAATAAAGAAATATTTTTACACGGTTCATCTACAATGTGATAGTATAATATTTTATAGGTTTTGTGATGAGATATGAAACTTATATTTATCACTTTAATATAGTAGTTACTTTAGGAGATAATGTTTTCTAACATGAAAAATAGGATTGTCAAAAACATGTGAAATATTCTTCAATTTGTTTTCTATATCAACAAAAATATATGTGTAATTTTTTTACATCTACCAACAGACTTAATAATTATGCACTATCTACTATATGTTGAAAATATAATTTGTTAAACATATCATTCATTAACATCAATGATTTAATATTATACATAAAACTTCATAAAATTATTCATTAATATCATGGAAGAATAATATATTTGATTTCCTTTAATAATATTTTGAATAATTACCATATAAATGAGAGAATGAAAATATTTCAGCATTCGTTATCATTAGAATAAATCCCCTATATCATTATTTTTCATATATTATTTCCTTGTACCATTCCAAAATTATTGATGTAGTGCAGTTAAATGTTCATTAGTTTCCTTCCCATTGATATAATAGATATTTTATGGAATATATTATCAACGTAGTAAATTATTTTTGTAATTTATCTTCTTTATTTAGATATTTTATATTCACTGAATTGTGTAAATAATATTTCTATATTAATTTATGGAAACCTCCAATGATTCTCATCATCCTATAATATCATTGAATATTTTTATTAAATATCCAAAATAATAATTTAAAATATATAAATCAAAAATCATCAATAATTCTTCATGATCTCCCCATTCAATGTTAGTCAATATTTCGTTTTAAATATCGATTAATACAAATTATTTTTATCAAAGATTCCATCAAATTACTATGAATTTGATTTCTTTAAAATAGTAAATAATTAGTTATTCATGAAGTAGACATTAATTCATCGTGTGGAGATGAAAATATTTCTCATATTGAATCATAATTTAAATATTTTTTTATATTTAATCAATTATGAGATGTAAGGAATCATTGTCTTATCTAATCCTCATTATTTGAAAAAAATTTAAGGATTATTTTTATTCATTATTTTTCATGATGGAAGGAACATTAGGAATTTTTAAGGAACCATACAATGTTGTATTGGGAAAAATTTTATTTGTATATTTTAACCTATATTTCCTTATAATCAATGAAATGTCTCAAAAACCTTACAAGGATTCATTATATGTACCAATGATTGTGAAACATCTGTTATGATTTAAAAATAACAGAACGACTTGTATCAACCTTATTATTATAATATATTATAAAATCAAATCCTAGAAAAGTTATATAATCCTTATAAATATATTTTCTCAATATTACAATATTTTATATCTAAAACATAAAAACTATAATCATCACTGAAAGTTGTCTAAAGTTGTTGATTTTTTATAAATAATAGAACATTATGTTCTCTTTAACCTTATTAAGTTATTATGTAAATCCTGATTATTTTTTTAAACATTAAAATTTTTATAATCTTTTGGACTTATTCAAAATTAATAAAATATAAAAGATTAGAAAAACTTTTTCTCAACTTGAAATACATCTAATTACACTCAAATCCTTCTTAATCACTTGAAAATCATTCTTAAGACCTTTAAACACTTCTCTTTTATTGTTGAAATCATTAACAACATTAATAAAAAAATCCATTTGATACATCACAAATAACTAGGGATGAAGTCATTGTAGTGTTATTTACATGGAATTAAAACTCAACTACTTTGTAAAGAACGCTCATGTGATCTTCAATTTGATTTATATAAATTTTTCCTTATTCTCAAAATAATTATATTTTAACATCAAACTCTACCATGCCTAATTTTATTTTTCTAAAACATTTTAATTAGGATTATAAATGTTATATAATGTCAGAAAAATGAAACCATAAATCCCAAAATTATTTAATTTTAGTTTTTTAAAGGGAAAACAAATTCTAAAACTCAGTTTCAAGTGTGGTTAATTTTGTTGTGTTATTTCTAGTTTTATTGAAGGATAAGAAATTATAACAGAAAAAATTTAAAATATGATTTCATTTAAATATTTTTTATGTGTTTGATATCCTATAACCCTCATAACATT
Source organism: Viscum album (assembly GCA_963277665.1). Lineage (NCBI taxonomy): Eukaryota > Viridiplantae > Streptophyta > Magnoliopsida > Santalales > Viscaceae > Viscum > Viscum album. The sequence goes on along the minus strand of OY728119.1, from coordinate 1,019,763,242 downwards.
GTGATTAATTAATCTAAGATACACTGTAGAAATTATATTAAATAAATATTACCATTATAGCAAAGTGATTGTATTAAAAGTAATGTAATATTGAAACCATCTTATCAAATATATGATTAATAGTTTCACAATTAAAAATTTATAAAGAAAATCCAAGAAATCATTATAAAACTATAAATGATAATAATTAAATCACATAAAGAAAATAATAGTTTATTTTTGTAAGCGATTTTTTTAAAAAATATTTTTTAATTGTACCTTTTATATTATATTAAAAATTTATTGTTTTTCGAAATTTATTTTAATAAATTTCATTTAATTATTTATTTCTTCAATGAAATTTTTATTTTATATAAGTATTGGGATTTATTTGAAATAATTAATTGTTATGTGAATACTGAAATATGCCAATTTTATATATAAATCTACTTTTATGATACTATTATGATTTAAAAAAATTAAACAATTATGAAATTTTTTTACAAATGAAATAAACTTCTATATAGTAATATTTCTAAATATAAAATATAATATTAAACATATAAATCTTTGCTTCACATTTTGGAAACACAAGTAATGTTTTTATTCAAATAAATAATATTTCCAATACCCTTATTATGTAAAAGTTTCCATGATGTTATTTTCTATTTTAATAAGATTAAATGAAAAATAGGGCCCCTATTGTTAAATAAAACGCACGTAATTCAGTTACAATTAAATAATTGTGATGATTACAGAGTTGTTCATATTGGCCAAACATGTTCCTAATTCATTGGTTGAAGGCACAATGTTTACCTCATTAGTATAAGATAATATGATATTAATTATAAATATATATTATATGAAAAAATGGAAAATTGGTTATGATTTTTGTAGTTCCCTTTTTTGATCATCATATTGTTGATGATTCTAGGAGATAAAAGAAACTGTAGTCTATAATTAATGTGAAAAAATTATTTTAATGATTTTCATGAGGAATATTTTTGAGAACCATAGTATAATGGGTTGGATATATTATTGAATGTTTTTGATTAAATCCAGCTAAATGAGAAATGGGATTCACCTAGATTCCCATCCAATGGGGATCCATCTGATGTATCAGTTTATAGTCCTGGTCATCTGACAATTTCATCTGAGATCTAATACATTAATTTTGTTTGATCCATTATTTGGGTTGTAGATTCCATTTAGCGGCAATGTCTTCCATAAAAAGAAATCATAAGAAATCTATGCATCAGAAGCTCCATTGAATGATTAAATTATTATCTCCTGAAATTTTATGTTCGATTTTATTTTCTAAAAAATTAAATCTCCATCATATATATATATATGATTTGTATGTTATCTTCCATGAGTGGTCAATGATTTATGTTCATTAAAATGGATCTCAATGGGTGGCATTGAATAATTCTCAATATGAATCCTCCAATAATCATTTCACTATTATATAAATAATAGAATGATCTAAATGTAATGAAATTCCATTTTCATCATAAATCAATGATAAAATCAAAAAAAAATAGTGAGATGAAAACATTTTTTATAAAACTAATGATTTTTTAGAATACATGATGTTATGTGGTACAAACATGTTAATCTTGTGATGTGTTTTCTATTAATACCATGATCTAGATCATTTGGTATTTGTAGGTTATCACTCCTCTATGTGCATATCACTCATTAGAAGGGGCAATTTTGATAGACATAACATTACAATTTTATTATTTACATTAAGTAGGTTCGATGTGTTCGATTTCTATATAAAGTTTGTCCTAATATTGTGTTTTCTAAAAAATTTCATAATATGAATATAGAGGGATTTTGATCAATACTAGTTCATGAATAATGATATTATTATATGTTGTTTATGTAGTTTATCTTGTCTCTCAAGTCATATTAGTTACTGCATTCTATGTTTAGTGATGTTAAAATTCAGGATATATTTTGTGAGATGTATTGAATATTTAGAAATTCAGTGATCCATCTAAAAAAGTTACAAGAAGTAGAGGGATAGTTTATTTTTCTTTATAAAAATGTATTACTCGTAAAAATATCTTTGAAAAAAATTGGTTCATACAGTCCTTAGATATGTATTTTATTCTCTCTATGTCCCTTTGTGATGAGACTAGTTTTCATAAATCAATTCAAAATAATTATTTGTTTCATTTTTTATTCATGAAGAACAATATGAAATGAAATAAAATTTATTACATTTTTCTAGGAAGAGTATTTAATATACATCTAGTGAATGTAACTTGTTTGAGAAGGTTGTGTACTCACATTTGAGGTAGTTTTTTGAAAAAACGATATGTGGAAAATGTGTGTATATTTATGTAATGATTTTAATATTAAAATAAAAAATATTGGTAATGAGATACATTGATCATGCACACTTGTGTTTGATTGATATTATGATTGTGTTTGATCTTGTGAGGGATGTTTTTTGAGATGAGTAAATAACAAATATAGTATTTTTCTTGGAATAATATGAATAAAGTGGCATTGACAATCCTCTATTTTTGTTTGTAATTTCCTAAAAAATAATTATAGTGATTGTGTGAATACAAAGTGACAGTGTGATTGAACATGTATTTAGGGTGAGAAAGGATTATATAATTGTGAATAGTGAGTATTGAAGATAGTGAGTATGTCATGTATTAAAGTAATAATGATAGTGTAAACTCATTTGGTTGAGTGCATACACAGTTTAAAATTTCAAAAATTGTTATGCCACATGAACAAAGAATAATGAGATTGTATCTGATATACATGCATGAAGAAAGCATAGGTTATATTTTTTTAGCCAACATACATATATTTTAGATAGTGATGTTGTAAATGTGTAGTGTATTGTTCTTGCATTAATTAATTCATATATGTATATGAAATAATGGGTGAAAATATAAATAAGATCATGCACTGAACTATTACCTGAAAAAGGAAAGTTCGATATAAATTGTATGATAAGATTGAACTGAGTTTTTGAGATTTACACCAGATAATTATATTAAAATTTAAATTTTCAAGTATTATGGAATCTTTATTTTTTTATTATGATGTAGATGTGTGTTAAACTGTATATATTATCTTCCACAATTCATGAAAATATATATAATGGGAAAGCATGTAATATTTTTATCATATTTAGTGTTAGTTTAATTATTTCAAATAATGTGATCAAATACACTATCAGCTAATTCTTAATGGCTCGTATTGGAGGATCAGTTTTGTGTTGCAGTGTAAGATTAAAAATCTTGCGATATTTGTCATTGTTTTAGTTGATGTTTTTAAATGATGTTATTATAATTGTATAAATAACAATATTATGATACCATTATATTTTGGAAAATGGTTCGAATAAAACACTAATTTTTGTAGGTTGATTTTTGACCAACCCACTTTAAACTGGTGGTTAATTTATAGTTCGATATATTTGTCTCAGTTCATCCCAATCACTGCAATGACATTTTCAACCTCATTGTGGGTTAACCATGAAAATATATTATGGGATATGAATTATTTACATTAAATATTTCATATATTATATATATTGTAAATAGATTATATTCATTCACTATGACATGTGTAGATGTTTAAATAAATAATTGTAAATGAAAAGAAAATAAAAATTGTTAAAATATTTTGTACACTAATTCACCACCCTCTCATTGTAACTGAAAGATACACATTATAGTAAAATTGGTATCTGAGTATTTGTAATATCTATATTTTCATCTATATTATTGTATTAGATGTTTTTCTAATAATTATACGAAGTGCATATTTGAATTTGATAAAGTAAAAGATTTGTATAATATGAATAATGAAGTTAACATCTATATTAGTTTTAACAAGGTGGATTCTATAAAAACCATGAATAATATAAAGAAGAAATAATAAAGAAATTTTAAAAAATTTATAATGAAAAAAGATTCATAATGAACTAGATTATATCAGAATGGTAGTCCGTGACTAGTTTCTGTTAAATCAATTGACAATGATCCATTTGATGTGTATTGTTCATGAGTTTATGGAGAAAAATTTGTTCATTCCCACATCAATTTTTATTCAAAAATCAAAATTTATCATAAAAATGTTCCTAATAATGTTTTTAATTATATATTTTCATTTATCAAGTGAAAATGCAATGAAAATTAATATCTTGAAAATGAAAATGTGGATTTTGAGAAATCATTGTAAAAATATATTAAAATATATCAACTTATCTAAAAATTATTGATTCAAAATGAGAAACCAAGTCACTATGCAATAAAAATTTCACATATTTTTAAGAAAAATTAAAAAGAAATATTTTATACAAATAAGTTACTAAGAAGGTAATTATTGAGATGATTCGTAGATTTAAATAATCTCAAAAATATATCTTGAATTATAAATAATCTAAATTAAAAATCAATGATAAGGTTGATATATTCATCTTAGAAGAAAAATCAGATTAAAAGACTATTTTTCATTATAATTAAATGTTCACTTTTTTAATGATGAATTGAATAAGAATATTTATAATAAGGATATGACTGAGAGATATTATTCAAAAGAGATCTGTGCATTGAATAAACTGCACAAAAACTCTATGAATGTTATAAAATCTCAATTATAGGTTCTTGAAAAGATAATCAATGACAGGAATAATTATATAATGGATGTAATTAAAATTTATCATGATCATGACTAGTTTACAAAGAGGTAATGGGAAGACAAATGAAAATATATTAAAGATAAGATAAATTCTATCATTATGATTTCTCTTTAAATGGATATAAATTTGGAAAATCTGAAGGAATCAAAATTAAATAATTATCCAAAATATTGTCAACATTTTGTGAAATACCATGAAGATCACAAGATATAACTAAATCATAAATATACTATGTTGAAGGTCTTCATCATAAATACTGATAATATACATGATATATCTTAAAAAAATGCTATAATTAGAAAAGTATCAATGAGTAATTCTTAAATTATTCATACTTATTATAGTACTTATTAAAGTGGAAAGTAATATATTAACATTATGTAAATATGAATTAGTTTCAAAATCAATAACATATTTAACCATTGACATAAAATATTCTATTTTACTAATGTTAATTCATTTATAATTACATATTCCAAAAATAATTTTCGTTAGACATGGATGGAGATGACTGATGAGAAAGGCACTATGTTGTCAAATGTGTATATGAAAAATATTGTGAAATATTTTTTCCATAAAGATCTCAATTGAATAATAATATTTTATAAAATAAAAAATATTTTAAATATAGCCATATTATAACATAAAATAAGAAATCATGTTTTTTTATTTAGTTAGTGTTATAAGAAATTTGTGTATCAGGTATTTAATTATAGGATTATTATGACTATTCCTGATTATTATATGGGGAACATATTAAGTGTGAGGATATTTAATGTTAATAGAAATCATGAATAACTAAAACATAATTCCTAGATGATGAAATATTTTTCTATTAAGAATACATAAGAATGATTTTCAGATGACAATGATTATTAGAATAAATGTGGTCATTATTATGGTTTGTGATGGTTTGCACCAACAAATCGCTATTCATATTATTATATAGAAAATATACCACAATGAATTTAGAGGTAAAAAAATTGGAAAAAAAAATATATTCATGGGGGTATGATCTGGACAATGTAATTACAAAAACTATGATCAAAGCTACAATAAATATAGATAATGGGAAAAATGTCACACCCTTAAAAATATTCTTCAACTATGGATGAAAATATAATATTGTGGGCCTTTTCAAACATGTCATAACAAAAAATTATAGTATATCTATGATGAAGTAGAATAATAACAAAATCTTAAAAATAAGGAATATGATCTATATAGTTCACGATAATACAGAAGAAAAAATATTAATTCAAGAGAGGTTTCTTAAAATGTATAACCCAATGATTGATATAGATTTATAAGTATGGTGAAAAATGTATGGGAATTTATTTTATAAATGAATGACATGGGTTCCAGAATAAATAGAACTAAGTACGAACATAGGAAAACATCCCATGGATTATTATTTTTAAAATTCTACTTTGATGAAGTATTATACATAGAAGAACACTTTTGAGAATGTACCAAAATAATTCTTAGTCATTTGGACAGAGTTTATGGAATTGGATAAAAAGATGGACTAGTAATGGGTGAAAGTATGTGTACAAATCTCTTAAGTGAAAAACTATATTTGATCAAAAATTAAATATGAATAAATCATGATGTCTATGATTTCCATAAATGATAAATTTTCATATATAAAAAAATATTAAATAATTATACATTTTTCAATATATAGAATATAATTTAATAGAATTTATGGGTTATGAGATAAATATCATTCAAACTGTTATAATTAAGAATCATTGACGAACTACATTTTTCCAATATAAATTTTTTATTTGTTTATTTTATTTAGGTGATTAGAGTTGAGTCATATATTCAGTGAGATTCCTGAAAATAGGAGTGTTATGAAAAATATTATAAAACATTTAGAAGCTTATCACTTATGAAGTAATTCATTTAAATTGCAATTATAATTTTTGTTGATGATCATTCATGAAAAAATTAAATTCATGATAAATTACATGTAGGTGGATCATCCCTCTAAGAGGAGAAATGATAAATAACTATTAGTGTTGAATATATCAAATAATTTCCTTGAATAATTTATTTTATGTTAAGGGATTTATTTGCAGATTTCAAATTCTGAAAATTGAAGCTTGTAATAAATTTAGTATGTTATCATATCACTAAATGAATAAGAATTCTTATATAGAAGGATATAAATAGATAACCTGATGAAAAAAGTAAAATATATTTATAAATGTGTAGTACATTTCTGCACAAGAATGTTTTTATTCTACTTGGTGAGATAAATGTTGGATAGTTTTTAAAAAATATCTTTTTAGCATTCCTAGAACGATGGATTCTGTGATCAAATAATTTTATGAAAACATTATTACCAACTATCCTATCTAAATTGATCACTCTTATTTTCTAAACCTGTATTGCCTATGTTGGAATATATATGATTAGTTAATAACTCATAGATTTATTAATGATGATGTATTTCTTATCTCAAAAATATCAAACTAAAATTTTGATAAGCGGCATCTCTTATGAAATGAGTTGATTGAATACGAGGAGGAGAAATGTTCAGTACATACATAGTGTCTTGAGAAAAAGTTTTCAAAAAATAATTTCTTTGGATTTCTTTTTAAGTAGCGGAGAAGATTAAATTGACATTGAATGTAAAATGGGCATTGAAAAAAACATAAAAGGGGGGACTTAAATACTCAAATAGAATAAATTTTTTATTTTTGTTGCAAATGTTATCAATACACAAGTATTATAAAAAATCCAACATGACTGAAATTAATGTATGGTATTTAACCATTTAATTTTTATGGAGAAGTATTCATATATTAAAAAGTACATTTATACGAGAAGATTTTTTTTTAAAAGGATCAATTTTAAATATTTCTATTATAGAGTTATTCTTATCGACCAATACATGTGCTAGTTTAATTTGGAGAATGGAAATTGTTTACCACATTTGTAAAATATTATATGAAACTAATTATGAATCATAAAATTGAGGGAAAGAAGAATAGTGGTTATGATTTTCGTTTTCTGTTGGTTTATCCTCATATGGTTGACGATTTTGAGATATAAAAGAATGAGTAGATTATAATTGTTGTGTAAATATGATTTTACTATTTTTTAGGAATATTTTGAGAACCATTGTGAAATTAAATGGATTTATTCTTATAATATTTTTTATGTAAGAATAGTATAAATCCATTGGCCTTCACCTAGCAATAAAACAAAAAGAGATATATGTGATCTATCAATTTATATTCCTACTTGTCAGAGCATCTTAGTCGAGGTCATTTCGTTTGATCTATTCGATCCATTATCTATGTCATCTGTTCCATTTTTCTATGATGCATTTTTTAGAAATACATATTAAATGATATATTCTTATGGATCACCATTTCAACATCAATATCCGAGCTCCCATGATTCATCATATGATCATGTTTTTCATATAATTTGACTCAATCAAATCAATTAGATGAGTTTGTTTTCTACCTTTGGATGATTATGATTTACATTCGTTGAAGGATATATCCACGAGTGAAATCAACCGATGATTAATCTAGTGCTTCCAATCGTCATTTCATCATTATAAAAATCTATGGTTGACTAAATTATAAGGAAAATACATTTTCATCACAAATCAATGTCAAAAACTCCATATTAGTTGTGAGAAGAAAATGTTGATTATTGATATGATGATTCTTTGGAACATTTTTTGTATGGCATTTAACACAATTTAAACTATTGGGGCTTGTATCTAAATACCTTGATCTAGAATATTTATTATTTGTAACTTATTTCTCATCTGATTTCTTATCACTCATCAATGATGATATTTGAGAGAGGCATTACAGATTCAATATTCTTCTATGTGAAAAACGTTCAATGGGTTTGGGTTCCAAATATTTCATCTTATGATAACTATAAATCCTAAAAATTGCTTATGAGGATGATAGAATAATTGAGAACTGTAATGGTTCCTGAATGAGATGTTTTTCATTTTTTGATTATGTAGATTTACTTTTATGATGAGTCTTATTTTTTCTGCATTTTTAGTTCAGTGATGTAAATTTACATATAGTATATAGAGAGTTGTGATGAATCACACAAAGTTTTTTGATCTGTGTAAAAAAATTACATCAATTATAGGAAGAGTGTACTTAAGTGTGTTTGAAAGTAAGACTCATGAACCTGTTTTCTAAAGAATAATCAGTTCCCATAGTCCAATGATTTGTATTTGATACTCTAAATGTTGATTTGTAATGAAACTGGTTTTCATGAGGTAATTAGATAGCATTATTTGTCTCCCTTTTCCTTAAAAAAATAATAACTTATGGATAGTTAACTATGATATCAGATGACTATTATTAAAAGTATACCTGTTTTGTCTGAATTATTATATAAGACTATATACTCACCATTAAGGTAGTGATTTTTCAAAAAGATTTGTGGATATTATGTTTATATTTTCATGAATAATGTTTGAGTAACATCATAAACATTAGTTATGTGATACATGAATCATGGATAAATGAGGTTGACTTATATAATTATTATGTTTGAACTTTTGAATGAATTTATTGCCAACTAAGTAAATCAATATAATAGTAGTATTCTTGAAATAATTTTAATATACAGGAAATGAGAACAATTTTGTTTCAGTTTTTCATAAAATATATGTATTGGGAGTGTGTGAATAAAATGATAATATGAGGTTGTAGAAGAAATATGTGGGTTATTGAATTAAATAATAGTGAAGATATAATATTGAATTCAATGAGAATCATCTGTTTCAAATGTAGTATATTAGTTTACATTCATTGGATTGAGTGAATATAGTGCTTTGAATTTAAATTAGTGATAAGATTCTTGAGGGAGAAGAATATATACAATATGTTTTATGCATTCCATAACATAATGAAATTTATATTATCTTAGGTGTTATAAAAATAATATAGACAGTGAACAAGTAAATTATTTTGAGTAGTGTTCTTTCATTATTTAATGCATACATTCACATAAAATATTGTGTATAAAACAAATTAAACCACTAATTGAACTTTTACTTTTATTAGGATCATGTAATAAAAATTTCATGATATTTGTGAATTGAATTTTACATAATTAATACAATGTATTATATTATAATTCAACATGTAGATTATTGTAGAATATTTAGTTGTTCATTATGATATTGTATTGATTTTTATTAGAATTATTACCATCTATTATTTTGGAGAGTATATTAAACAGACTATCATGCAATGTTTATGACTAGATTCAGTGCCAGTTTAATTGATTCATTTAAAGAAAAAAAAGTGGAGAGTCATCTTATTCTTAGTGGATCACAAACGATGTTCAGTTTTGTATTATAGTGGAATAATATTGTTTTTGTGATATTTATCCATAGTTTAGTTATGATTGTAAAAACTGGTGGGATTTTAGTATAAAGAACAGTAGTGGGATTCATGTAAAATTTTGAAAACGATCATACATACAAAAAATTTCTTTATAGTGATAACTGACCAACCCAATTATAATTAATGACTCATTTTTATTTAAGAATTTGTGTTTCGGTTCCTCTAAGACAAATAAATATAGTAGTCCCACACATTGGGGTTGAGCCTTGTAAAATTCTTTGTGTTGTGATGAATTTACTATCCATAATATATATAGTATAATTTTATTTCTAAATAAGGTAGATTAATTCAATTTATCAAGTGTAAGAGTTTGAATAAAAAAATGTAAGAGAAAAGAAAAGAAATGATGGTAAAATCATGTGTACACTGACTCACCCCAATCTTAATGCACTGATATGATCCACTGGGCACTTCACATATGTATAAACTTTTGACTTGAGGTATGAGTTTTTTCTCAAATTTTCTTCTCTATGGAATGAATTGTATAATGAAACTATTTTTTATATGTTGTATATGATAGTTTATTAAATATTTTATAATTAATATATTTTTATTAATTTTATTCATTTATTTATTTGAATTTATTTAATTCATAGAGGTTTTGAATCAAATGATATAAAATTAATAAGGGGTTTCACATCTGATGTTCTTTATTTCATTTAGACCACTTTGATAATTTTTCATTTGTTTTCATTATCCGAAATATTTTCTCCCTATAAATGTGTATTATTATTATTTTCAAGAAAACTGAATTGATCTATAATTCAATTGAATATAATCTCCTTTATGAGGTTTTGATTCATTTCTTACCAAAATTATATGGAATTTATACCTAAAGAACAATTTTAATCAAGATTAATTATTCCTTAATACTATTTAATAAAATTATATTTTATTTATCCTTTAAAATCCATGTATTTTCTCCTTCATGACATATTTATACGTTTTCTATATATTGGTTTAATTTTACTATATTTTTTCATCAAAATGCCGAACTTTTTCAAAAATAAAATTTGAACTTATTTATATTATATTGGTAGAGAATCCTTCTAATCCATGTCAATGATATTAAATTTTTTATTGATATTTCTTTATATTAAAAATCATGATAATGTAAATTTATATTACATTTCTCATTTTAAAAAATGATTAAAAATAATTTTTTTTAAAAATTTATACAACTCACATTTATCTTATTAGGAATGTGTGGAAAAAGTATTTTTTTTAATGTATATGAATTGAATCATTATTTTAATTCTCATTTAAAAACATTATCATGAATCGAATTTGAAATTTTTTCATTATATTTCAAATAAAAATTTGTTTTCTTTAGTTGATAGTTTATTTTTCAAATTTACATAATGAAAAATATTTTTACTATTTTTTAAAATCTTATTTCCAGATATCTTATAGTTTTTAATCAATTTAAAATTAATTTCTATATTTCTAGGATTAAATAGTAATTTAGAGCAATGATACTATCCGGATTAACTTTATGAATGGTTTATTATGATTATTTATTAATTTTAAATTCATGAAAAACTTTTATTTCTTATAGATATAATACACTATGAGAAATTGATGAATAGTTTTATTATCTTGGGATACACATATATATGATTTTCAGTATGATATGGTTTATATAATAATTATATATCCATACAATTCCCTGAGTAATTTTTTATGTTTCATGCGATAATTTGACTCATAATGGGGATTTAACCGCATCTATTAAGGAACTACAACCACAATAATAGTAGTTGAAAAGTGAAAGTACATGGGAAATTATGGGAATGGGGAGAGAAACAAATATACTTCAGGATTATATCAATAATGAAAGTATTAGATGTAATATTTGACAATGGAAATGAAATTATATATTTTTTATGCTAAAAACATATGACTTATAATAATATTATGATCTTAGGGATGATTATTTTTTGATGATTTTGTACTCTTGAGAATAATGTGCCCTATTATAATAAATATTTCAGTCAATGAATATTTATTTATGTTTCTTGTCATATTTGGTATGTGTTCATAAACAATGATGATGATTTTATCATACCTATATATTTATATTATACTCACTTATAATCATCTATTATTATCCCCCATGCATAACCTTACTGACCATTAGTGATCTCCCATAATTTTGTTTTGATATCTATATATTATGATGAATGTTATTGTATAAGCTATTTTCTGAATGGTATCATGTGTGGAATGTTTTTTCAGATAATTTCTAGACTTATTGTGGGAATATAAATGGGTGTATAGTGAGAAAGATGGTCAATGGATAACAAAGCCATGGGTTTTATTATGTAAATAATTTTTTATAACTATTTAAAACTCCAAAAATAGAAGATCCTATGTATGCATCTGGATTAGTATTTTTAATTGTCATTGTGTTTGTGGATGAAAAAAATTGGTTTAAAAAAGTTTATCTAGCATAACATATTGGTATACAGGTTTCATGTATTTTAAATTGTTGTCGTCATTGGCTTTTGATTACTTCATAGGTTATGAAGTCATTAGAGAGGGATATTGAAGAAAAAATGAGGAAAAAATGGGTCTATATTGTTAATTATTACCATAAAATTAAAGGTATAAATAAACATTTTAAGGATTTGTTTTACGGTATTTCTGTGTGTGTAATTTTTTTGGGGGATGCATTGATAAAAAAGTGAGATATATATAATCAAAAGAAAATTTATGTTACCCAGTTTTATTTTCTTTTTGGTAGACTATTATTGGGGACATAAAATTAAATTAATGCATAACCATAGATATTAACACAGTATTTTATGATGATGTAATTATATTTAAATGGAATAAATGGGTTTTTGAGGATATGGGTATATAAAAAATATGAATTTGAAAATTGTTTTTTTGAATAATTGATTATTTTTATTTAAAAAAATGTTCACTACATTATGAACATTATATGATTAGGGTAAGAAAATATTATTTACCATGATTGAGTGCTATTTAAGAAAAAAATACATTTTAAACATATGGAATCATATATTTTTCTTTTTTTTAGTGATTCATGTTATTTTTTGAAATTATTAATATATTTTAGAGAATTTATTATTAGGGTAAATACATATTTGGTAAATGAATTTTTGAGTAATTAATCTTATTTGGGGATAAATGTTTATTTGATCTTGGAATAATATCATACTCAATCATTCTATGTTTTGGATTTTTATTTTAGGTTAGATATATTTTGAGAAATTATTATGGTTATTCATTTATGGTATCCTATCAATTTTACATTGGATGTTTTTGTTGCGGGTTTGAGATAATTTTATTTTTTCTCCATAAGATGATTTATTCATATTTTCTTAAATTGGGGTAACAATTTCGTATTTGATAAAACAAATTCTAGTACGGACAACATGTCATGTAATTCAATAAATTATGACTACTTAAACGTTAAATTCAGTTTATTTGGTTTGAAAAAATTATCAAGGATATTTATCATATGTCATAAGAAATCTGTGTAAAATAGATCGAAAACAACCAAATAATGATATAGTGGAAATTAATTATATGTAAATACCTGGAAATTTCAAGGAAAAGTTATTCTTAACTTCTTTTGAATTTTACAAGAACGTTGTTTCTGACGGCGCCTGATTCCAAGGCCTGGTGTGCCCGGAATCAATTTCTGAAGTTTAGCTCGTGTACGTTCAGTGAACGAATGAGCGAGTTTTTCTAAATTTTGAACTGGTGCTTGGAATCGAATTCTGAGGGCACCGATGAAACTACAGTGCTGGTAATTGTATAGAAACACCTTTTCCGGAGTTGCGTTTGTGCGGGTAGAGAAGTTAAATTTGTGACTTAAATGGAGAAAGAATAAAATTGTAAAACAAATTTATTTTTAAGTTTAAGGTGGTTTTAACCTACATGGGGAAGTTGGGGTGACACCTAACTACCCATGTGAGGATAAATTTGAGGATAAATGTGAGGTGGGGCCCACACGACCCCCAACCATTCACATTCCCATAACTCTCATAAACTCCCCCTTTAAACTTGTTATCTCCCTTAAATTAAGTAACTCTTCCACTTCCTTATTTAATATTCCAACCTACCTCTTAATTATTTAAACAACTCATGGATTAATTAATTAAGTGAAATGGATATGAATTTTGTAAATTTGAATGCATGGAATTGGTAAATAAAATAACGTTGAGCCTTATTTTATTTTGGTTGGAATTGTTGTGTTAAGAGAAAGGGAAGAGATCTCTTGAGTTTTGAATAATTTCTTCCTCTGAAGAAGAATGCTTCGTATCCTTTGTTGTAGAACGCGAAGAACGTCGAAGCATCGACGAAGAACGCAGTCTCATCTTGTATCTTCTCTCCACGTCGAAGGAAGCGAGACGCCACATTTGTCATCGGGCGAACACTGATGATGCGCCTTCTCTTCTTCTTCCTCCGCGTCAAGGGAGGTGACACCACCATGGGGAACGTCGCCATCGACAACGACTCTTCCTCCGACGTCAACGGAATCGGCACCGATCTTCCGCGACGTCTGATCACCGTGACGCCAACTTCCGCGACATCTTTTTCCGCGATAAACCTCGATCGACGACTCCATCGAGGTAGGGGTTTATTTTCTTCTTCATGAATACATCGTCACCGTTTTTCGTTTTCTAAATAGGCCACCTGTTATCGCAATTACAGGAAGAGGTCGGACCACATGAACACGACCGACCCTCCTCCCCCTTGATGTTTATGTTTGTTATGGTTCGAAAGAAGGTGGCGTGGTGCAACGACACCGCACGGTGACATGGTAAAATGTGGCGAAGATGCGCGGCGCCGTCGCACCGTGCCGTTGAGGACAAACGAACACGTGGCCGGAGTCGGGCTTCGGAGAAGGGGCACGGCGTCATCACACCACGCTGGAGAACCCCGAAGGCACCGCGGCCGGAGTGGGGAAGCAGTGGAGGGGCGCGGTGCCATCACGATGCACCGGACGGACCAAGGCTGCGGCCATTGGCCGCGACGGAGCAGAGAGCGGCGGCCGGTTTCCAACCGCCGGTGTCGGAGTAGGGGGACCGGACCAGCCGGTCCCATGGCGGCAGCAGCCTGCCGGCCAGAGCGGGCTGGCCGGTTAGGGGAGAAGCCGGGGGTTCGTAACCCCCGGTTGGCCGAACAGCAGCGGCCCCCACGTGTGGGGTCGCGTTTAATTGAAGAGGGGGCAACCCCCCCCCCCCCCCCCACTCACCCACTTCACCGCCTAGCTCAGTTACACCGAGCTGGCCTGCGGACCGCCAGTGCGCCAGTGTGCCAAGCTAGACCGAGCTGTGCCCAAGCGGGCCAGACCCGGACCAGGGCTGGGTCGGGCCCAGTTCGGGCCGAACCAAGGGGTGTCGGGCTAGGTCGGTCTAGGCCATAAACCCCCAATTTCGGACCTCTTCTGGTCATTTGACCATAACATGGGCTACGGACCTCCCATCGATGCACCGTCAGCTGCGATGCAATCCCTGGATTGAGGCAGCTGTTTCAATATACTACACTCAAGGTTTCGGAGTACTTTGTGTTCGGCCGGATTTTTCCGAGCACGAAACCAACAGGGCCCTCAGAGCGGAAACACTTATAACTTGAGCTCCGGACGTCTGGTTGACGTGTCGTCGACTTTGATGAGTTCCTCTTGTCGAGATGGAACTTTTTTCATACTTCTCATGACTTATGGATGCAGTTGGATAGTGGTCGGGTTGGGTTGAACCCGAAATCCAACCAGGCCCCTAGAACGGAAAAGCTGTTAACATTCAGACCAGACGTCCATTTGAAGAACCGTCAGAGGTGTTTGTGATCTTGTTGAGAAACCGTCCCTTTGAGTATAACCTATGGGAGTTCGGGGTACGGTTGAGATACGGTCGGGTAGGTTCGTACGCGAAACCAACCAGGCCCCCAGGACTAAAAGGGTAATAACTCACTGACCGGGCGTCCGATTGATGCGTCGTCTATTGTGTTGAGACCCCTATGACGAGGCGGTCCGTTCAGATACTTCTTCGTGGGACTTTGTGATATATGGAGTATCGACCAGTAGCTTGTGGAGCGGACCCTCCCGGTGATGAGCTAGCAGAGTGCAGTGACCTAGTAGCTGGCTGGGAGTTGGCGACTGTTGATCGAACGTCTCGGAGTGTTTCGGATAGCCCAGTGGGGTGTGTATGGTTGTAGGAGTAGACCCACGGTGGATGTGTGCTTGATTGTAGCGGCAGACCTGCGGTACTAGACAGAAGGAGTACCTATGTAGGCTATGAGGGGGTGCGCTTGGTCGTAGTGGAAAACCCATGGTGGGATGCACTTGGTTACAGCGGCATGTCCACAGTACTCGACAGGTGGAGTACTTTAGTAGTCCAGGTTAGTGGGACGTGCTTGGTTGTAGCGGCAGGCCCATTTTACTCGACAGAGGAGGAGTTCTCCAGCAGCAGTGGTTTTGACATCATAAATAAAATCTTGGATTGAGCTGAGTCTTTAAACTTTGTGTTTACCTCAGGATTGAGATGGGTCACTTGATAACTTAGGTATATTTATGGGCATATACCTGGGTAGTGGTTATCTTTTGATTTCATAATCTTTGTGTTTCCTCATGATTGAGATGGGTTACTTGATAACTTAGGTATATATATGGGTATATACCTAAGTAGAGGTTATCTGTTGAGATATTTATTTGTTGGTATCCTTGTTTGATTTAGTGAGACCTTGAGGGTCTTGGGGTCCCTACTGAGTATCGTTGTACTCACCCCTACACGGGCTATGACCGCACCTCGTTGTGTTGGTTACAGATGATGGGCAGTGCTGATAGAGGCCGTGTGTTTGAGGACTGGATGGTACCCGGAGGTGGATCTCACGATGAGTCTGTATTCGGAGGTGGACTTAACGATGTGACGATACACGGAGGAGGTTGACGGGTGAGAGCATTATGGAGGCTATCTGTACTTACCCTTTAGTTAGGATCCGTCTTGGATGATACAGGAGCTGCACTATCTGTACCTACCCTTCAGGTAGGATCCGTGGTGGACTATCCAGGAGATGCGCTATCGGTACCTACCCTTCAGGTTGGATCCGAGGAGCACGACCCAGGAGTTGTTTCTATTCTTCCAACTGTTTTCTTTTTCTGTAGTACTTTCGTTCAGTTGTAGTTATACATTCAGTTGGGTTTGTATTCTGACCCATTTAATTTTCAGCACTTCTTTTGTACTTAGTGTTTTACTTCCTCTTGTACTCAATAGTTTTTTGTTTACTTTTATAAAGGAAATGCCTTCCCAATTATCGGGATTTACGCCTTTGGTGATAGTCTCCAGCCCCTGGGCTATGGAAGGCGGGCTTGGGGTAGTCATGGAATGGGCCCCTAGGACGGGTCGTGACAAATTGGTATCAGAGGAGTCAGTTCTACCACAGGGCTTATAACTCTGGTATTTTATTTCTATGAAGAAATAGTGTTTAGGGTACCGAGTATGGTCTTCATTTCAGGGGGTCCAGTGTTGGTTCGGCGGCTGACGTATCCGTACACCAGGACCCAGAATACCAATTTCCATCATTGTGGACAAAAACATGGATTGAGTGTGAGTTTCCGAAAGTTTTAAAGTCAGCTCAATCCAGGTCATCTCACCAGGTATAAATTGTTGACCGTGTCACATCTGTTCAGGATGTCTACACACAGACAATCAGTTGGAGTTTCTGAGAGAGTACTCGATGGAGGCTCATCGAGTGACGAGGCTCCGGTGACGGGCCCTCTTTCTATGATGGCACCCTCAGGTGGTGTACCAGCATCACCACCACAGGTTGGGCAGCAAATGCCACTAGTCATTCTAGAGAACTATGCACGCTGGCAGAGCGCATAACACGAGTTCCAGCAGCAACGACCTATGAGGTTATGAGGCGAGGCAGATTCCCAGACAGCAGAGCACGACTAGAGGTGATTTCTAGAGTTTTTCGCCTAGCTGAGACACCAGTGGAGTGGATGGTAGACTTGGCTAGTAGTGTTTTCTAGTGAGTGACCATGAGGATGGAACTCATAGTGATGAGGCTTCGGTATGTGGACCGATGCCGGAGATAGTACCTTCGGGTAGTGTTCCATCTATAAATCACTACATGTTGGTCAGCAGTTACAACATGTGGTACTGGTAGGTGACACATATAGGCTTACTGCCATACACGTGTTCCAACATCAGATACCCTCAAGTTCCAAGGCGAGCCTGACTCACGAGCAGCTGAGGGCTGGCTAGAGGAGGTGGATGAGAGTTTTCTATAGCTTATATAGCTTCGGCAGGATGACATGTCGGTAGCTATGAATTCATCGGGGTGTACCAAACTATTCCTAATACTCGATGAATGCTATTCGATCGGTGTTTCTGGGATTGAACATATGATCCATCACCTTTTCTCCATACATTCCTACTTATTCTAGGGTGCTAGAAAGAACCTTTTTGATTGAGAATTCTTTTGTTGAATGGATGTAGTCAATGAAGGTTTTCAGTGGGAAAGCTCTAAATTGGCACCAGTCTCGGAGACATGGGCGTGTAAAATGTTTCAATAAGAAGAAATGTTAAGGATAGAAAAATCTGTAGAGCATTAGACGTGGAAGTAGAGCTATGAGAGAAGCATGGGGTGGTGTACTTTTCGACATGTTACAATCACCCGCCTTTGTAGTTCCCGCCAAGCTCAAGGAGCTGGAGGGCAGGGGAAGAGAGTAGCTGCATGCGGTCAAGGAGTATGACCCAATGGCTCTATGAATGATTCAAGGGATAGTCTGTGTCCATTACTTTCTTCCATAATAGAAGACTTTGATACGAGTCATTCCTTCCATGAATCTTGTCCCAGACCTAGAGTTTCTGGTAAGCCGTAGACTTGACCCTCATGTCTGGAGATTTCTTGGAAGGAGACTCGATAATCACACTTACGCTGACAGTGTGATATGACCCACGAGACGAGGGTTTTAGTTGGAATCTCTTGGTGGCAGTGTCAAGGCCTTATGGTGTCGGTCTGAGTATGGATTTGATTCACAGTTTATACATGGATTGACTGTATTAGGAAAAAAGGTTGTAGTTTATCTACAACGTTGGGATGGGGTTTTCCATGGTCGGCGAAAAGGAAAACCCCGGAAGCACATAATGGAATCATGCATAAGAGGGTGCATTTGATCACTAAAGAGATGGAAAAACTTACAATTGTGCCAGAATTCTCCAGAGTTCCAGCACCACTACCAGAAAAGCTTTCAGGAACTGGGTTGACCGGTGTGTCCAACCTGTGGGTGTTGGTTACGTAGTTCACTACGACGCATTGGGGACTGGACTCGGGTGTGTCCTGATGTAGGAGTGGGAAGTGATCGCCTATATATCACGGCAGATGAGACTGCACAGAGCTAACAGGAAGCCTATAGAGTTCAAGGATAACGACCACATCCTTATACGGGTCTCACCTCGACGTGGTTTACGGAGATTTGGTCGAGGCGGCAAGTAATCTGCGAGGTTCAGCAGACCTTTTCAGGTCCTCAGTTGGGTAGGTGATGTGGTTTACCTCTTGACCCATCCACCTCAGTTGAACCAGGTGCACGACGACTTACACGTACCTCAACTAGGGAGATTCGTTTTTGACACGATGCATACCATCGACCATGTGGAGCTGGACTTTTGCGATGGGGTGAATTTTTAGAGATTCTAGTAGAGGTTGAGGATCGACAGGATCAGGTCCTACGAGGACAGTCGATTCCTCTTGTGTGCTTTCGTTGGCAGCATGGGAACCACCAGGTGAGCACATTGGAGCGGAAAGCTCAGATGCATGCTCAGTAACACATTTGTTTCCCTAGGTTGTGTTAAAGCTTTATGGGGAAGTAAATCCCTGAGGTTATAGTAATGTAATGTCATGGAAATTTCAAAGATAATTTTTTCTTAATTTCTTTGAAATATTACAAGAACGTAGTTTCTGACGGCGCCTGATTCCGAGGACCGATGTCCCTGGAATAAATTTCCAAATTTTATCTTAGGAATGTTCATTGAACGAACGAGTGGGTTTTTCTAACTTTTGAACCAGTTCTCGGAATCGAAATCCGAGGGTACCGATGAAACCGCAGTGCCATTATTTGCTTAGGAACACCATTTCCAGATTTTCATTTGTGCGGGTGGAGAAGTTAAATTTGTGACTTAAAAGAGGAATGAATAAAATTGTAAAACAATTTTATTTTTACGTCTAAGGTGGTTTTATCCTACATGGGGAAGTTGGGGTGACACCTAACTACCCATGGGAGGATAAATTTGAGGATAAATGTGAGGTGGGGCCCACATGATCCCCAAGCATTCACATTCCCATAACTCTCGTAAACACCCCCTTTAAACTTGTTAACTCCCTTAAATAAAGTAACTCTTCCACTTATTTTATTTTCCAACCTACCTCTTAATTAATTAAACAACTCATGGTTTAATTAATTAACTAAAATGGATTTGAATTTTTTAAATTTTAATGAAATTCATGGGTAAATAAAATAAGGTGGATCCTTATTTTATTTTGGTTGGAATTGTTTTGTTAAGAGAAAGGGAAGAATGCTATTGAGTTTTGAAGAACTTCTTCCTCCGAAGAAGAACGCTTCATCTCCTTTGTTGAAGAACGTGAATAACTTCGAAGCATCAACGAAGAACGCCATCTCATCTTGAATCTTCTCTCCACGTCGAAGGAAGCGAGACACCGCATTCTTCATTGCGCGAACACCGATGACGTGCCTTCTCTTCTTCTTCCTCCGTGTCAAGGGAGGAGACACCGCCACGGGGAATGTCACCATCGATGAAGACTCTTCCTCCGACGTCAATGAAATCGGCACCGATATTCCGCGACGTCTGATCACCACGATGTCGGCTTCTGCGACATCTTTTTGCACAAAAAACCTCGATCGATGACTCCCTCAAGGTAGGGGTTAATTTTATTCTTCGTGAATACATTGTCATAGTTCCTAGTTTTCTAAATAGGCCGCCTGTTATCGCAATTGCGGGAGGAGGTCGGACCACATGAACACTGCCGACCCTCCTCCCCCTTCATATTTATGTTTGTTGCGGTTCAAAAGAAGTCAGAACAGTGCAACGACACCACGCGGTAACATGGGAAAATGTGGCGAATATGTGTGGCACCGTCGTTCCATGCCGTTGAGGACAAACGAACCCGCGGTCGGATTCGAGCTATGGCGAAGGGGCGTGGCGTCGTCGCGCCGTGCCAGAGAACCCTGATGGCACCGCGTCCAATGCGGGGCCGCGGTGGAGAGGCACGGCACCATCGCGCCGCGCCAGATGGACCAAGGCCGTGTCCATTAGCCGCGACAAAGAAGGGAGCGGCGGCCGGTTTCCGGTTGCCGGTGTCGGAGCAGGGGGACCGGACCAGCAGGTCCCGTAGCGGCAGTAGCCGGCGAGCCGGAACGGGCCGGCCGGTCAGTGGAGAAGCTAGGGGTTCGTAACCCCCGGTTGGCCGAACAGCACTGGCGCCCACGTGGGGGGCCGCGTTTAATTGAACAGCGGGGCAGTCGCCCCCCCCCCCCCCTTGACTGCCCAGCTCGGTTACATCGAGCTGGCCCGCGGGCCGCCAGCGTGTCGGGCCGGGCCGCGCCCAAGTCGGGCCGAACCCAGACCCGGGTAGGGTCGACCCGGTTCGGGTCGACGCAGGGGGTCTCGGGTCGGGTCGGTTCGGGCGCAAAACCCCCACTTCCGGACCTCTTCCGGTCTTTTTCATATAAAAATGGCTACAGCCCTACGATCGATGCACTGTCAGCTGCAATGTGATCCTTGGATTGAGATCGTCATTTTGATATACTACACTCATGGTTCGGGAGTACTTTGGGTTCAGCCGGGTTGGTTCGAGCACGAAACCAACCAGGCCCTCGGAGCGGAAACACTTATAACATGAGCTCCGGACGTCCGATTGATGTACCATTGACTTCGTTTAGTTCCTCTTGTCGAGAGGGATCTTTTGGCATACTTTGCCTGAGTTTTGGACGCAGTTGGATAGTGGTCGGGTTGAGTTCCAACCGAAATCCAACCAGGCCCCTAGAACGGAAAAGATGTTAACTTTCAGACCGGATGTCCGTTTGACAAACCGTTAGCGGAGTTGGTGATCATGTTGGGAAACCGTCCCTTTGAGTATACAATATGTTAGTTTGGGGTACGGTTGAGGTATGGTCGGGTTGGTTCGTACATGAAACCAACCAGGCCCCCAGGACTAAAAGGCTAATAACTCACAGACCGGGCGTCCGATTGACGCCCCATCTGTTGCGTTGAGACCCCTATGACGAGGCGGTCAATTGAGATACTTTTTCATGGGACTTTGTGATACTGAAATTATCGAGCAGTAGCTCGTGGAGCGGACCCTCCAAATGACGACCTAGCAGAGTGCAGAGACCATGAAGTTGGCTGAGACTTGACGACTACTGATCGATCGTCTCAGAGTGATTCGGATAGCCTAGTGGGGTGCGCTTGGTTATAGCAGTAGACCCACGGCGGAGGTGCCCTTGGTTGTAGCGGCAGACCCGCGGTACTCGACAGAAGGAGTACCTGTGTAGGCTATGAGGGGGTGCGATTGGTTATAGCAGCAGACCCATGGTGGGATGCGCTTGGTTGTAGCGGCAGGCCCACAGTACTCGATAGGTGGAGTACATCAGCAGTCCAGGTTAGTTGGACATGCTTGGTTGTAGAGGCAGGCCCACGGTACTCGACAGAGGAGGAGTTCTCCTATAGCTGTGGTTTCGATATCGTAAATAAAATCTTGGTTTGTGCTGAGTCTTTAATCTTTGTGTTTACCTCATGATTGAGATGGGTCACTTGATAACTTAGGTATATGTATGGTCATATACCTGGGTAGTGGTTATCCGTTGATTTCATAATCTTTGGGTTTCCTCATGATTGAGATGGGTTACTTCATAACTTAGGTATATGTATGGGTATATACCTATGTAGAGGTTATCTGTTTAGATCTTTCTTTGTGGTTATCCTTGTTGGATTTAGAGAGACATTGAGGGTCTCGGGGTCCCTACTGAGTATCATTATACTCAACCCTGCACGGTCTATGCCCACACCTCGTTGTGTTGGTTGCAGACGATGGGAGTGCTGACAGAGGCCGAGTTTTTGAGGACTGGATGGTACCCGGAGGTGGATCTAACAACGAGTCAGTATCTGGAGGTGGACTTCACGACGTGACGATACTCGGAGGAGGTTGACGGGTGAGAGAGTTGTGGAGGCTATATATACCTACCCTTTAGGTAGGATCCGTAGTGGATGATCCAGGAGCTACGCTATTTGTACCTACCCTTCAGGTAGGATTCATGGTGGACGATCCAGGAGATGCGCTATTTGTACCTACCCTTTAGGTATGATCCGAGGAGCACGACCCATGATCTGTTTCTATTCTTCCTTCTGTTGTCTTTTTCTGTTGTACTTTCGTTCAGTTGTAGTTGTACTTTCAGTTGGGTTCTTATTCTGACCCATTTACTTTTCAGCACTTCATTTGTAATTAGTGTTTTACTTCCCCTTGTACTCCATGGTGTTTTGTTTACTTTTATAAGGGCAATACCTTCCCAGTTATCTGGATTTATCCCATTGGTGCCAGTTGCCATACCCTGGCCTATGGAAGGTGGGCTTGGGGTAGTCACGACACGGGCCCCTAGGACAGGTCGTGACATTATATATATATATATTCTCAAATTAAGTATCTCAATGGAAAAATACATCCACAAATTCCATATTGACAAGGAAATATATAATATTACTATTTGCAATGTATCATAATGATATCAACTTCTACATTTGGAAACTCATTCACAAATATGATTTTTATATGAGTACATAAATTGTTTAAGAAATAAATAGGTATGGATTTGTCACTTATATTAGAATAAATATTAAATTACATTTTAATATGAAATTTAATTGATTTAGTATATAAGACATTTTCATTCCACTTAGGGATCATGATCTTCCACTAATATGAGTAGATTATAAAAATGTTTCAATCCATTTAAATTTATACAGAACATAAAAAGTGTGAAGATAGAATTTATCTAATAGATTTTAAGGTAACATAATTATTTTTCATAATTTTTTTAATTAATAATTAATATTTTGATAGCTTGTTATACATGAATCACCAATAATAGAGAAACCAAGATATAATATAAATGTTTTATAATTTTAATATAATTTTTATAACCAATATTTTGGATTGGAGGGAATAGATAGTTGTAAACATATTATTATATATATATATATAATAATTTTAGTAATTTATATTCAGTAATTAGTTAATTGTGAATATGTAATTCATATTTATGGATTAAAATTAAATCATATATGGCTATGAAGAGTTACATTTTAAAAAATTCTTTTTAATTATTTATTAACTTATATTTTTTATATTCATTTAAATGAAATTTTACTAAATTAATGAATTTAAATTTGACCAAAATAATTCTATTTTATAGTTTTTAATATTAAAATTTTCTTAAGGTGAATGTTTTTGGATTTATCAAGTATATTTGACTATCAATGAATCGGGAAAAATATGATTTCAGAAATAATGTCACAGTTAAGAAATTATCCTGATAGATGAATGATTTGATATTATATTGAACCTTTTTTTAAAAACAAAAATATATTTATATAGAGATATAATGAATTTAAAATATAGGTTTGACATTATAAATATATGGTTGATTGTTTGAAAATAAAAATATTTTTTTTTAATAAATACTTTCTTTCATACCAATGTTTTAATCATGTTTTTAGATGGATTCTTTGTTTATTAAATTGGGTTTAAAAATAAATATTTTTATATTTATAACCATACTAAAATTATTTTTAGGGTGGTATAGTTTATTCCTTATTTTACTATGAAATAATTTTTATACTAAAAATTATGATATTTCTAAAAAATATTTTTCATTGCATTAAGGGAACATATATTAATCATAATTATCAAAAAGTTAAGGATAATTAAATATTTGAAAATATTATCCATATTTAAAATTTGAATTTCTATAATTATTTATAACATTATTTCCTTTTTTTTAATAGTAAATATTAACCATTTATTTTTTTAACATAATAAATGGGAAAATGAGTTATACATTGATAAATTTATGGGATATGGTCTCAAAATCTCTCTAGTATATTCATTTATTTCATTGAATGAACTTATTTTAATGAACATTATCATTTATTTGAAAACACGGTTGTTCTGGGACCTTTTACATTTTTGATGAGATTTAAATTATTTTAATTGAAAATCATATACAAAATGTTACTTTATTTAATTTAAAATGTCAAATATTAATTCATAAGAATACAATTATGATATGAATTGTTCTAACGTGATATTATAATGTAAAAAAAATTTGGATATAATTTATTAATTTTTAATAAAAGTATAATTACCTAAAATTATTATGTATCATGATTTCAATTCACTGAAAGTAGGTTAAAAATTAGAGTAAATTGTTTTAAAATATTAAAAGTTATGTGTTTTGGATATGTTAAAGTCTTACCTGATTTTTTAGGATCATAATTGAAGATATGAAAATTTTAAAATAATTATATTTTTAAATAGTTGAATTTTAACTCTTAGGTAATAGTGATGTTTTTAATATAAAATTATTTTTATATTAATAAAAATGAATTTAATGATATTTTATATAAAAAAAATTAATAAATTGATTTAGAAATCATAAAACATCTATAATTTGTCATGTTGAACAAAAATAGAAAATGATATCAAAAATTTCTACTTAATATCAAATTTTTAATAACCCAATCAGTAGAAATATATACCTGATATATATATATTACATTATCGATACATAATACAAGACTTCCATAAGGGTAAAAAAACATAATCATATTAGAGGATCAAAAACATATATATTTATTAAAATTATAGTTTACAACATAAAATAAATCTTATAATATCCATGAGAACATTATTATCACTTCTAGTAAATACTTGATGATTTAAAGGGGCTCTTTTAGTTTTCTAGCAGCAAGAAAAAATGAAGGACAATAGATTCTTATTAAGGGAATCTGTACAGTGGAACCTATAATTACATAATTGTTGAATAAATAGTATGGAAGATGAGGTAAATGATCCAAAAAGTCCATAAAAACATTAAAATGATGAAATATATTATCCATGAATGTATATAAAAACATGGATACCAATTACATATCCAAAACTGATGGAATAGATAATATAGGATATCATAAACATACCATCATGGACTTGGGAAAATACATAATATATAAAAGGGTACGCTATATAGAGATAACAAACATTTTGTTTCCTAGGAGACATACCCATTAATCGAGGATCAATATGTTTTAGGGCCTCACCCATGACAATTTATGTCCAATGCATTAATTGAATAATTAATCTAATAATCAATAAAAAATAATCTTTTTTGGATTAATTATTATTATTCTGTATCATAATAATAAATATATGACTTCTCAATACTTCTGTATTAAATTGGTGTAATTTTACTCTATTTAATCGTGACTCAACAAATACCTTATACAGAAATGGGTATAAGTTTAAGCCAATAATTTCTACAAAAATTCAATGTAAGGAATTTTGGTGAACACTATTAATTAAATTAATTGTAATATGAGGAATTCCAAAAGAAAATTAAACAAATGTAAATTTAGACATATTCATTGGTGATGGTTAGGAATGAAAAAAGAACTGATTGATCATAAAACTGATATAAAAAAGACTGCATAAGCCATCAAGAGGAATATGTTTTGTGGTTAATTATTTAATAATCAACATAGAATCTATGAGGTATTTTCAATGTATATTTATGCGACCATACCACATAAATAATGAAAATTTAGTAGAGAGGGGAACATTCACCATGTTGGGTTATCAATAAAAGATAATAATTGAGATTAATATTATTCATTGGTAGGAAAACATAATAGTGGTAGGTAAATCATTCATTATAGATTATATAGAGCATGTGAATTAGACAAATCCTACCCTTGAAGTGTTTAGATGGGTGGACATTTTTGGCCACTAATCATTCACCATAGTGAATAAGGGAACTATGAGAGTTCTGGCTTTTTCCAATGGTATTTTTCTGATGAGCCAATAAATCGTATAAAATAGTCAATAACACAAGACTATTTATTATGAGACATGATTCATTTCACAAATAATGATAAATTAATACCTATTTGTGACAAAAAACCAATCCCACCACAAATACCTTTGGAGAACATGGTCAAAAAAGTGTGACAAATATTATTTGTTACCGATATTTTATATTTACATAAAAACCTATTGTCATTATTTTTAGTTTTTAATGGAATTTATAACTTATGAAAAATAATTATTTTATATAAGATTATTTTCATGGGTTATTTCAGAAATAAAATTTTTATCACCACCCTAATTACTTATATTGGGTACTATGTACGATGGGTCTCATCACTAATGCTACTATCTACAACGAGTATGTAGTTACAAAAAGTCCCTTCGCTACTAATCTATCCTATATAAAATCCCCAATGAGAATATTCACTATTCACTCATTGTCATTGATTTTCCCTTATCAAATGATCTTCCCTTATTCCATTTATTTATCTGTTTAAAAGAGTAAAACTTTTTAGTAACATATATTTTTAAATTATCATATGGTAAAACCTATAATTTTATAGTATTTATTTAATGTTTTTAATTGTTCATTCATTTAATATTTTTTAATAAATACTTAGTATTATTTATATGTAATTATTCTTAGTGTTTTGAAATTAGTTATATTTATCAATAAGATGTTTTTAATAATACTAATTACATTTAATTGAAAAAAATATTTTTAGTTAACAAATTTTTCTTATAATATCTAGATATTATTAAGACGTGTTATTAATTTATACTAATTGCTAAAAATAAATCTCAATTAATAATTTTTTCTAATTATCAAAAATGTTTAATTATTTATTGTAAATTGTTATATTTTAAAAATAAATAAAATTTTTTGTAGAAATTAGTATAAAATAGTGGGTAAAAAAAAACTAGCATAATTTCATTGAAGCTAAATATAATTCATAAAAATGTATGGTAATTATTATAAATTAAATGTAATTACTAGTAAATATTGTCAATTTGTAAAATATAGTCGAAAGGAGTTTTAATAATCATAATTAGAGAAATGGAAAAAAATATTAAAAATAATGGAGATGATCAGAAATTGATAAAAGGTTCATAATTGAGTTTTAATTATTATGACTTAGTGAATATGTTTTTAAATTAGTAAATATTATTGGAAATGAGGGGTAATTATTTAAAATTACTAATAATGTTTGGTAATTATTTAATATTATACATAATGAGCGGTAAATATTAAAAATTACTCTATATGAGTGAAAATTATTTAAAATTTTAGTCAATGAGTGCTAAATATTAATGCATGGAATTAATGATAAATAATTTTAAATAATTAGTGTAAATTCTAATGAATTATTTAAAATTGATGGAAAATATTGTTAATTACATAAAATTAGGAGAAATGATTGTTAATTTGAAAAAATTAACTAAAATGAGGGGTAATAGTTAAAAATTACTAGTAATGATAATCAACTAGTAAATGTTATCGTTAATTAGGGGAAATGAGTAAAAATTACTCGTAAAGAGAGTTTATTTGAAAAATTACAACTAATAAGTTGTAATTACTAAAAATTACTACTAATGAGTTGTAATAACATAAAATTAGGGGAAATTAGTGTTAGTTATTTAAAATTTGGAGAAATGAGATGGAATTATAATAAATTATTAGAAATGATCATTTATTACATCAAATTTGCAGAAATGAGCATTCATTAGTCCAAATTAGAAGAAATGGGTATTAATTAGTAATAATAACCTATATTTAGTGGTTATTGGTAAACAAACTAATGATAATGAGTGATAATTAGTTGAAATTACCATTTATTAGTAAAAATTACATGTAATGGGTGGTAATTAGTAAAACATCATGGTATTAATAATGAGTAAAAATTATTAAAAAGTAAAAAAATGAGAATAATTTATTTACAATTATTATAAATGAGTGTTAATTAGTTAAAAAATCTTGAAATGGGTATTAATTAATTGAAATTAAAATAAATGAGCAGTGATTATTATAAATTACAGTTTTTTATTAGTAATTTTCATTAATTACATGTAATAAGTAGTACATAGTAAATATTACTAATAAAAAGTTTTAATTAATAAAAATTTCCAATATTTAGAAATAATTATAAAAATTAGTACAATGATTATTAATTAGAGAAAATTACCAATATTTACTGTTAATTAGTAAAAATTTCAAACTATAAGCTGTAAAAAGTAAATATACATTTAATTACCACAAATTAGTGAAAATTACTCGTAATGTGAAGCAATCAGAAAGAATTACCCATAAGGAGCTGTAATTGGAAAAAATTGTCGTTTATTAGGGGTAAATAGTTATGATTACCAGCAATAAGTGATAATTTTTAGAAAATTTGTTAAAATGTGTTGGAATATATAAAAATTAGATTAAAGTGGGTGTGAATTATTATAATTTTGCATAAATGACTGTTAATTAATTAAAAATATTATAAATTAGTTTTAGTCAGTAAAAATTAGTTGAAATTGGTGGAAATTAGTAAAAAATACCAACAATGAGTGCTAATTACGGAAAAATATCGGTAACTTGTAGAAATTAGTAAATAATTAATTTAATGTGTTTTAATTTGTAAAAAAATACCTTCAATGAGAAGTATATAATAAATATATTTTAGAAATGAGTGCAATTTAGTAAAGAACAGTATAAATTATATTTCATTTGAAAAAAAATATTGTCAATGAGTGGTATTTAGTATATAATACATTTAATGAGTTGTATTTTGTATAAAATAACCTAATTAACCATTGTGAAACATAATTAATCAAATGTAACAATTATTAACTAAATATAACAATATTTATACATAATTTGTAATAGAAGGTTAACCTAGTTGAGTTGGGGATACTTGATGTAGAAGTGTTAAATCGGAAAATGGAATACAAAAGATTGGGTAGTGATTCTATATATCTCTATGATCATCTCCATCCCCACTACTCACTACTTACATCGAGGGAATCATGGATTTGAGGGGATGATAGAGATGATGAAGTGATTGATTTCAAATTCCCATACATTGAGAACGTTTTGAGGAGAGGCTATCATGGGTAAAATCATATGTTGACCCATGATTTCCTATCATCAAAACAATATAAACTCAAGGGAACTTAAATTCATTTACTCAAATGTCACCTTCAACCCCCACAAATACATTATTCCAATGCACCACTTGTCTATACAAAAATATTCTATAATGATAATTATTGGTTATTATATAGAATAATAATATAAAAATGTAATTTTATTTTTTAGATTTTATTTTTTTGGATAAACTCTTCCTTATGTAAGATTAATTATTTGAAATGATTGATATTTTATATTTTTTAGTAAATATGGAACAATTATGTAGTAATAAATATTAAAAAAATATTGTTATTTGATAAATCATCATAGGAATCCAAATGGTTCAAGTATAAATATTTTATATATTAGGGGAGTTAAATATTTTTTATAATAATCCTCAACTATAATAGAATTTTATTGTGAATCTATAATTAAATGTCAATGTATTAAACGTTATTGGTGGAGATTTGAATCATTTGACAATGTTGGGGTTCATCTATTATGTATTTTTTTGGAAGATTAGTTTTTTTGATATCATCATAGATTATTCAGTTTATTAAATGATACAAATAATTTTTTTCCAAATCCATCATGGTATAAAAAAAATTTCCCATGAGGTTAATGGTCCATATTTTCATCAAAAATCAAAATGATACATATTTAACATCCTAGTTAGAAACATGTATACTTTATGTGTTACTGATGTTTGTTGAAGATGACTTATATCCTCGTGGATAGATATTTAAATTTGAAGTAGTTACAAAATTTACAGTAATTAAATAAGATAACGGAATGTCAAATAGATACTATAATTAAGTATACACTTTTGTAAAATTATTTTTACCTAAATATTATGTTTTTCCTAAAATATTTAATGATATCAAGTGGATGGTTCATATTTTTTGTAATAATTATCAAAATAATTGTCCATGTTCATATTATTTCTTCATATATTATGGTGAATATTTTTTATTATTTAGATGTCCTACATGTGGAAAATTAAATTATATAGTGGATCAAAAGACAGATGATTTTATTTGATCCCCTAAAATAAGGGAGTTATTTCACACTTATGCCTAGATTTTAGTGTTTATTTTGGTCTATAAACACAGCTTCATTTATTTAAAAGATAAAATCCAACATTTCAACAGGTTAGTGATTAAATCATCCTCGCGATGGTGATTTTGGGAATCATTTTGACTATGCACATACACCTTTTTCTTTAGAATCACTAGTAGAATACTAACCTATACCAATGGTTTGGAACCGTTGGTATAAGCCTCCAAACCGTTGGTATAGCCTATACCAACGGTTTGGAGAACCGTTGCGAAGTAAGCCGTTCGGATAGGTCTATACCAACGGTTTTCCCAAAACCGTTGGTATAGACCTAACCCAACGGTTTTCAAAACCGTTGGTATAAGTAATATGAAAATCTATTACAACGGTTATAAAACCGTTGGTATATGTATTTCAAAAAAACACATGTGGTGGTATTTGATCCCACAACCCCCCGTTTATAATTGAACGCCTTAACCACTAACCTAACATAACTTTTATAAACATAACTTCATAAATATATATATGTATTATCATAATTATTTAAAATTTATATTTATATAATGTTCTCGGGTAGTAGACCTGGAAGAAATCAAAGAATCTATCCCAATGGTTCTCAAAACCGTTGGGATATGTGATAATTTCTAGGGGCGAATGATGGATTTCGGGCTGAGTTTTCCCAACGGTTCTCCCAAACCGTTGGGAAAGGGGTGTTTTGAGGCCCCTTTCCCAACGGTTCTCCCAAACCGTTGGGAAAGGGGGGGTGTCTTTCCCAACGGTTCTCCAAAACTGTTGGGAAAGGGGTGTTTTGAGGCCCCTTTCTGAAAAGTTCTCCCAAACCGTTGGGAAAGGGGGGGTCTTTCCCAACGGTTCTCCCAAACCATTGGGAAAGGGGTGTTTTGACGCCCCTTTCCCAACGGTTCTCCCAAACCGTTGGGAAAGACCCCCCTTTCCCAACGGTTTGGGAGAACAGTTGGTAAAGGGTGTATATAAGTGTTGGGAAAGATCCGATTTCCAGTAGTGAATCTTGTATTGTCTTATTCAGTATTTCTATTGGTGGTTTCTAACTATCTTTTTTGTATGGAATTCAATATTCTTATTTATCTATCTTTATAACTCTTTATGTCAAACCTATTTTTATATTAATGAATGTTCCATATATCTTTAAAATATTATATATTATAGGAAATCCAAAAAATAATATCAATGATTATTTTAATTTATTTATTGATGTGGTAAATTTATAATGGATTAAGTCTATCAGTAGATTTAATATTGTTGTGAAGCAATATTTCCAAATGAAAGAGTCATAATTAAGAGAATTATTGTATTTATAGAAATTGAAATGTTATTTGGATAGATTACAAATGTACCAAAATTACTTTTATACTATTATAGTGACAATTGTGGGGTTATGTTCTTAAATGGGAGAAATACATCCTTTTTACTGTCATTATAGATTTATTCCTATTAATCATCAATTCCAAAGTAATATAAATCATTTAAAAAAAGGTAAAATAGAATGAGTTAGACCTCTGAAATGATATTGGTTATTGATTGAAAATATATTTTATTTTCATTATTTTATATTTCTATTGAATTGAAATAAACCAAAATAAAATACTAATATTTTGAAAACATCACATTTGGATTAAATGAATTATTTTTTGTTATCTCCCATATTGGTCTTATAGTTTTGCATGTCAGATGTTTTATTCAATGAATATTGAAAATAAGTGTTTTGATAATAAATTTCATATAGTTATGGACACACAATGTAATAAAAAAGAATATATAATGTCATGATTACATATTTCCCACATTTTTAGTTGACCAGAACATGATTTTTTTAAAAGAAAAACTAGATCACCAAAAAAATCCAAAAAAGATTATAAATATTCAAAATTAAAAAATTATAAATTTTTTCAGTGGATTTAAGATTTGAGTCTATGAGATATTCATGTTTTCTTTTTTCTAAAATCGTTATGAAATAGTCATATTACTAGAAAAATTTTCATTATTTTCATGTAATATTAGAAATAGTTCAATTGATTGGATTTATAGATTTTTTAAATTCATAATTGATGCCCTTATAGAAATATCACAACTTTTTAGATGTATTTGGTTGGAGACAACATATTATGATACACTTAGTAAACTTAAATAATTTGTTTTATTAATTTTATATAAACATGAATTTATTATTTTCATGCTTTCTTTTATTAAATTGAATATTTGGTATATCATTTTCTATGTTCAAAAAAATCTAGAGGGATTGAAAAATAATAATGGATGTACCCATATAGGTGATTGATGTATAAATTGATGATAAGTTTACATAAAAAAGGACGTTTATGGTTCAATTTGAGAAGAATATTTATTGGAGAAAAGTAATTTTTACTAGACCCATTATTTCCAAGATGAATATATTTCAAAATATGACAGAATGAGTGGTAATGAGGGAGATATTGATTATGAAATGAATACTCAATTATCAATATTTAATCAATTTTAACATGGAATTTGTGGAGTTCATGAATGATTGAATTCAGATGATGAATATTACATGACTCATAAACATATTCTTCAAATCAATTGTGAAATGAAATTATTTTTATAGTGACTACTACTATAAATTATTAATTATTTTAAAAAATGTATTTAATAATATTTTATTTTTATATTATATGATTATCATATTGGGAAATATTTTACACCAAATACACCACTAGAATTTGAAATATGGTGGGAGAATTATTTTGTACTTGTTTCAATTAATTGTATGTATGTTGTTAATCAATTAACATATAAAATCAATTAATTATTTCTTATATTACTAATTGATGTAATTTTTTTAGTTATCATTATATCCCGATATAATTTATAATACTTTATGTGAATTGAGTTACCCACCATCCAAAATGGTTAAATATCATAACAAATATGTGGTTTATGTTATTTGTATTTCATTTACATTCATATGGTGAATTGAACTATAATACCGAATAACTATGTTTTCTTGAGAGGATCTCATTATAGATAATGTGCTTTTTACTTTTATGGATTACTGGATACAATAATTCAATCAGGTTTTTTTGAGACATAATTATGAAAGGATGTTTAATTTCCATTGGTTTGATACTAATAAATGATTTCATGTTAATCCACACCGTGAAATTTTTGACATTGATTATCACATCCTTATCAATGTAAATAAACAATTTTTAGTATCTTATAATGAACGTCCATTTTATTTCAAAAATTATTATTCATCTTTAAGAGAAATTGTATATTAGTGGAGATTTATATAAATAAAATCCCCCATAAATTAGTATATGAAAAGTTAATTTGGTTCTATTAAATTAAAAATAATTTATATTTTCTAAGAGAAAACTAAAAATTCATATTTTCAATAAAGAGCCCTAAATAATTTTGATGACACCAAAATGTTATGGGTTTATGGGGATAATGATGCTGAGGATGTAACTAATAAATATTAATTAACATGCGATGATGGAGTTGAAACACATATAGAAATTGATGATATTTAATAGGATGAAAAATATATTGACACCATTGTATATAAATATTAGGATGTGGATATTTAATTACATAATTACAGGTTGTATATTTTATTAACAAATACATATATATTTTACAATTTATAAATTATTGTTTGAAAACATTATTGGTGTGTATTAGATGGTTGAGAGGAAATATGATGACATTTTTTACCCTTAAAGAGTCTATACTTCCTAGTGATAAGCATAATGTTACACCATCTTACCATCCAATTTCAGGTTGTTTATATACATGGAGGATTCACGTTATTGTGATATTGATGATTCTAAACCACATTCATATGCAGTTTCGACATATTTATTTTGATCCACAAATGCAAATGTATGTTTAGTTTAATAATTCTGTTAATTTTTATTATCATTAATTTTTTCTAATTTGTTTATATATATGCTTTTTTATTTTCCTAGTTTCCCATAGTTATACTCATATTGTTATTTTATGGTGGAATAATATTTAATAGAATTGTTTTCCAGAGCATAGATATCTCAGGGTTACATTCCTTATGATAAATGATAGTACATGTTTGACAATAAGATTATATGTAAATACATAATAGATATTTTGAAATTTATTTACCTACAAACATTACATTTTTAAAATGTTTTAGTGTTCCTATTTTCCCATTATTGATATCATGAAATCATCTATTTTGGAGGTTAATAATTCCTTCAATAGTGAACATTATCATCAGTATTTTGACAATTAGAAGAAGAGATCCAGAATGAAAGCTGGAGTAATGTTTTTTGATCAGTATGGTTGTATCTATCAACCCAATTAAATATACTCTTAGGTCTAGGAAGTATTGTTCTCATATTATATGGAATTTTAATTTTAGAGTAGATAGTTTTTATATAAAAATAATCATGGGATATATGAGTTCAAATGTTGATCTTGTAGTTGAATATTTAGTACTCCTTCATGACATGTGGTATGTAATTTTATTTATAAAATTATGAAAAGGTAAATGTAAACTGTTTATTTTATATTTTATATAGGCATATGAGAAGTTTGATGGAAAATTGTTTGATGTGTTTTAGTGGAATTATACTAACACTGACCCTAGTGAGATTACTATTGGTCAATAATATCAAATTCTGCTCATTATTGTTTCTTTTAGTTTCAAAATTAACTAAAAATATTAGTTTTACAATTTAGGTTTCAATTTTCATTTTATGGAGTCACATGTGGCCATGAAATACCACATACATGATAAGAGTCACACATAGACCAAATTTAATGCACCAATTCTATAATGGGCTTTAGGATGTTACCTGGATGCACATGACAATGTATACCATTGAGAAAGGTTGAGTTATTAGTATCATTTCTTGACTGATTCTTGAAATTTCTTATAATAATTTCGCGTTCTCATTTTCCATATCAACTGTTGACCATAGAGATTGTTCATCATGAGATGTAGATTATAAGAAGAAACTACATGCTCAAGATGAAGTTAGAGAGACTCTACATACTAAGAAGGAACTGTTTCATCAATAGCAAGAGTAGCTGCATGAGGACCAACGTTGATCCATGAACCGTAACAACAATAGATTATGGAGCAAATGAAACAACTTTTGAAGTGTATTGGGATGTAGTTACATCCACCTCCACCTCATCCAAATGACTGCCCCCTACTCAGTGATATATGTATTTTTTATGAATTAATAATGATAAAAGTTTTAAAGAAAAAATTAATATTGTCAATAATTCAGATATTTACATTTTTGTATATTTTCATTTATAAATATTACAATATTTTCTTTTATATAAATTTTTTTAAAAAATAATTTTATAATAATATTAATTATTTATTTTTATATTATTTTGATGTTATTTATTTATTTTTTATTTTAACTTATTTTAACTTATTATGTTATTCCTTAGTTATTTTTCATTTCTAAAATTTATCTTCTTTTATATTATTTCTGACACTTTTGATCCACCATCAAAAATAATTTTTACATATGGGCATGAATCCCATTATAAATGATAGAAAATTATTACCTGATAAAATATTATCTGACATGACGGTTCACAATAATTTTGTTTTGTTTCAATAGGTCTTCATTGAATAATATTATATGTTATGCCTTTTTAAACAATAGATCATTTGGGATGGAATCCCATAAAAAGTGACATATGAATTGTTTTTTTTAATTTTGTGAGTTAAATAACATTGAATAATCTTTTGGGTGATTACACCATGGGGCATCTGTTTGAAAATTATAGTGTCTATATAGGTATCTGCATTATATGAAAAGAACACACCCTTTTCTTCCCAAATTGTTTATTTTTTTACATTATAAATGGATAAGAGGAGACTTTAATGATTGAAATAATCATTGTAAATATTTTAGCTGGGTGATAATGCTATATAATTATAATAATCATGACATTATTATTATTGGGTTTTAATGCGAAATGGAAGTGGTGAAATAAGAACACATATTTTTGCATAATAAATGAATAGTAAAAAAATTCTCCAAAAAGAGGGGATACAAATAATATCATTATGAATTTATTAAATTGGACACACTAAAAATATATTAAAATCCCATAAATATATTTAAAAAATACTATATAAAATTAATTTTAATTAATATTTAATAAGATGGAATGAAGACCTCATGTTCCCATGTAACTTCTTAATTAATTGAAGGACACTATAAAACCATATTATCTCAAAAGAATAGATTTTTAGTGGGCGAGGGAAGTTAAAATCATTTCCAATACCTATTGGTTGGGGTGGGATGAGATAATTGGTTGGAGTGGTCCCCTTGTATTAGTTAAAAGTGGTGGTTTTCATGGAAACCAATGATATATATGGGGTAAAAATGAAATCACCTAGGTTTTAAGAGGATTAAATGAATTATGTAGATAATTAAACTTTAGAATTATTGGGAATTAATTTCATACCTAACAATACATTATAAAATTCGAAATTATTCATCTAAATTTAAATAAATTAAGAAAATTCATTTCTATATCTTTCTCTTATTAATATTGATTTAAAATTAACAACAGTCATTTAGTTATTAACAAAGATATATGATTCCCCCACTAAAATATGATTTAAAATAGGAATCCAAATTTATAATCCATTTATAAAATTAAAATGTTAAATGTCAGAAAATAAACACTTAAATTAAAATATACGATATAGTGAAAAATACTTTTATAGACGATTTCATTTTTTTACATTAATATTTTCTTAATTTAATTTCCTATTAGTTAGTCATTGAATGAGTGTTCATATGTTTTTTATATGATTAAAAATATTTATATTGCAATTATTGAAAAGTTTAGATTATATTTTCTTTATTTATAAATTATATAAATCTTATACCATTAATTATATGAAAATAAATTGTTTATATTTAAAGTGGTATTCAATCTTTAGAGTATATGATTTATTACCATTAATAAAGAAATTTTTTATATGTTGATTAAAGTTTACCAAAATATTCTAAATATGAATTCAATTTTCCCATATAAAAGTAATTTCTATTGGGAAAAAATATTTTTTACATTTTCTCATGAAAATACATTTTTTAGAAAAAGTTTATTTTTACACATGTATTTTTTCTATAAAATTAATAATATTTTTAATTTTTATTTCATATAATTGTTTATAATAAAAGTATTAAATTTTATGTTTCTTCTAAATATTTCAAAAATTAATTCCAAAAAATATTATTCAATTAAAATTAAATAACAAAAATAATATCTTTAATTTGAAATTATAATATAAGTTCATGAAATTATAAACATATGTTTTATAAATACCAATAAGTTTTTCAAGAAATATTTTTTACACTTAAAAAACATATTTGATCAAATAAAATGGTTTATTAACTTATATGACTTTCTTATATAATGGACATTTTCTTAAAAATAATGTTTTTAAAGAAACTTTATTTTTCACTATTCATATAATAATTAATTATTTAAAAAAATATATCAAAAAAATAACCAAGGTTAATTTTTAATAGACTAATCAACATTTTTAATCCATTTTGAAAATAAATATTCTATAATTTTATATTTTTTATTTTACATATAATCATGAAATAATTCCCCTTAATGTATGAATTGTGTAATTGTTTTGGGTAGTAATGTTGTTGTGCTATAGTAGGGTCACATGAATAACATTATTCCACATTAAATAGTTTATTACTAGAAATAAATTTATTTTTATCTACAAAAAAATTATATTTCTTTCTTAAACATAGCTTCTTTTTCCTCTAATTTTGCCATCTCTATTATTAGATTTCTCAAAAGGAAATTCAGCATTCGAATATCCCAATTCCACAACTCATACAGTGTTCAATAAAAAATAGACCATATCATATATATATATATAAGAGAAATTAGGTTCCCCTTCTACTCTCTTAGTTGTGAGTACATGCATCTATTCTAGAATGTACTTCTTTAACGATAAAATAGGGGTACAACATGCATATTAGAGAGAATGGGTGGAAAAGTGGGGTTGTATGTCACAACTAAAAGTATTTATATTAATTATCAAGGATTTATGTAACTAGGATTTTATCACCAACTTTTAATACCCTATAAATCCATTATATGGTTATTAATGTGAATATACATTATCCCCCTCTTATTATTCTAGATTATTTCATTATTTGGCCGCAAATTTCATTTCTCTTCTTTGGGTCACATTGTTATGATTTGAGTGTTTATTTTCTTTCTCGTTTGTCTTATCTACTTATTTCTATAATACTATCTTCCATTGTCTATATCTTTTGTTAAACAATTTATTAAAAATTCACTTCTAATAAAATGTATCAGTTGGTTTCTACTACATTCTAGAATAGAAACTATTATTATATGAAAATTATAAATAATGTAGAAATTTTTCCCTTTCTCATTGGATGGAAAGCTAATACTATATAAGAATAAGATAAAGTGTATGAATAGCTATTTAATATTTCCAAAATTTTAAGGAAGATATGTGGTTCTTAAATGTTATTCTATTTTAAAATCCTTTAGAAGACACTTCCATAATTTCAATGTGATCTTAGTGTCTTAATCGACTAAAATTGTTAGATATTCCCCATAAACCCCATGATTTCATTGATATAGATGTAGGAAAGGAATTCAATTGGAATACCTTTCCTTATTACATATAAACTGGTAGACAAGGTAGGATTGTCAATGATGACCCGTATAATATCGTTTTTCCATTAAGTTAATGGATTTACTTTGGTAAAGACTATATATATATTGTCCCTTAATAATTATAGGTATAGAAAATGGTTTCATGAATCCATTTAGAAATTGTATTTCATTATTTACCTATTAGAACAATAACAATCAGGACAGATAATCCAAAATTGATTCCTTCAAATAACCATATGTGAACTGTTCCAAAATTTACATTTATTAAATTTCACATATAATTATTTTTATATGAAACGCTAAATAATAATTTATAGATCATTATAATTCACATCATTCATTTTTTTATTATTTTAATATATCACCAATGAATACAAAAATGATATTATCAACATAATACTTTAATAACCTACATATATCATCTATAAATATAGATGGTGAATTAATCAATATAATGGGAATTATTGTAAACACATATTTTTCTAAATGCCATTCAATATTTCAACATCATTATATCATCCTTCTTCACTCGTTAATAATTATAACTATATTAAATATAGAACATTGAAAAACATGAAGCTCCATAAAGCTGATCAAATATTTCCTTAATGTGTAGTAAAGGGTACTTATTTTTTATTGTAAGGGATTTAATATCCATATAATTGATACACAATCTCATAGAACCAATATTCTATTTCAGGATAAAAATATGGTCTCTCTATAGTGAAACACAATGGTTTGTAAATAACATGTCACAAAAATATGTAGTTATTTCTCAACCTATACCAACTTAATTAGTGAAATTACATATGGGGACTCAGATATAGGTCATAGATCCTAATTATAATTTAATATAAAACAAACCATTGTTCTCTTATATTGTACAAGGTAATTCCTTAAGAAATACATTAGTGTAATTTTACACAATGGGTACAAAATATATCATTAGGATTTCATTCCAATCCATAGATAGTTTTTTCTCTCCCTATTATCCAATAATATCATTAAGGTAAAAAACTAGAGGAGGTACTAGGAGAGGATCATGTGTTGAAGCGACTCTCTTGAAAAAAATTGACTTTAAAAAACATTATAAATAGAAATCTATAGCTCATGGATAAAAATTATAGCAATATATATTAATTAATATAACCATGAACCCACATTAAAATATATAGTTATAAACCAATAGTATTTACATTTCTATTTTTGATACTGTTAAATGTGGCCTAATTTTAGATATCAAAAATAATGTACATCAAATATAAATATTGGATTACATTCATACCATATAGCCTATTAGGTTTAGTGTTTTAGAGAATTTAGAAAATATATTTCATTATTAAAGGCATGTATTTAGGTGATTATTTTTCAAAAAAAATCATAGATTTGTTTTTCAATATTATCAATTTATCATCACCCATATGATAACCATATAGAAAGAAATTTAATAACATCATTATTATTAAACAATATAAATATGAAACATAATAATGGTGTGATCAAGCACTTATTAATAGTAAACATATACATTAAAACATAATTTCTGGAGCATGCAGAAGATAAGAATAAAGGTATTTTAATATAATAAAATTTAATGAAAAATACATAAGATATTTTAAACCCATGGAAACATGGATAAATAGACATTTTATATGGCATAAATATTTTAAAAATGATAGATTCATATGAATAAATAATTATGATCCATGTGATGGAAATAAGAATCTATAGAACTATTAAAAACTAATATTGAGAAAATATGTTGGCATCTAAGAACATTTTCTCTATCACAGAAGATCAATAATGAAAAAATTAATTTTAGAAAAAATTAATAAATTTAATACACATCTTTAATAATATCTTTGCATGTTACCTTTAATGATAACATATATTTCCTATTTAGTGGGAGAGATATATCAAGCTAATCCACCATATATGATTTATTGACCCTCCCAAAATAAAGTGCTTCATCAGGATCACCAATAATAAAAAAAATTCATATATAATACATGAATATAACACCTAGAATATCCATGCTTCATCATCAATACTTAAAAGACATCCATTCTAAAATATAAAGATTTATCTATGGAAAATAATTGTGTTTCAAGAAATATATTTAAAAAAGATGACTTAATAGAAAAAGATAAAAACGATGGATGAAATTATTTTATAATATACCTAATTAAGAATATGAATGCATTATCATTTAATAATATAACATAACAAAATAGGGTGGGGTTAGAATTGATATTTCTTATTAATCTTGAAAAATTCTGAATATTAGATTTATTTTCAATTTTTCATATCCACAAATTTCACCTGAAAAACTAAAATCATTAGAATATAAATTTTATAATAATGTATTAACTTCACTTATAAATAATAATGATACACTTATTTTAATATGATCATTTGAATTGGTCTAAAAAGATCTTTAAAATGGTATTTAAATCCCTGAAGACCATTGCTATAGTCACTTAAAATACCATTAACTTAAACTCTATCATTGAATACTCAAATGTTGTATTCCTTCATGTAATAAAAAAACTCCAAACATACGGTTGAAAAAAAAATTTCAAAATATTATTGATCTTCCAGCCATTTTTTCCCTCACACATAAAGTAACTTACAAATGTAGGGTTGTTTATTAATACATTATATTTTATCAAACATATTGTTCTATCCAATCATAGGGTTGACAAAGAACATTTTAACAATATTATGAGGAATATGATATATACATGTTAAATCAAATATAGGGGTTTTAAGAATACACTATTTTTACGCATACAAGTTTAAGGTAGTGTAATGTTTTTTAAAATACTTTCAAAACACATTTAGAATACTTTATAAAATATTATAACACAAAAATACTAAAATCATGGTGATAAATAATATTAGAAAAAATAAATAATTTAATTTCATCAGAAAATGTTAATGGTATATTATATCATAATAACAAATTTGATTTATATAGTGTTCTCAATACAATATATTCCCAAAATCTCACAATTTTTGATGATCACAATACACACAAATTAACTAATAGAAAACATATAAATTTTAAAAATAATTGAAATAATATATTTAAATAGAATCTAAGATTAGTTTTATTTTAAAAATAATATAAATAGTAAATCTATTATGATAAATAGAAAATATAAACTGGTAATTGAATCAGGAATGTTTTTTAGTTAAAATTCTATTGCATTAGGTGATGTAAAAAATAAATTATATAAAAATAGATTAAAACACAATCAATGTAGCACATAACTATAAATTAATTTACATTATTCTTAAGAGAAAACCGAGATACGTTTTATGGTAGTATTAATTAATAGATATAATTATAAAAATTAAATTTAATTAGAAAATGAATTTCAAATTGAGTATTTTTATAATTGAAAGAATTATTTTTGATGATATAGGTTAAAATTTAGTGTTGGATGGATGTTAAAGTTCTGTTTCAAAAGTGGTGTTATATTCTAGTGAGACTTCAATATCTTGATGAACATAATTTAAATATTTTATTTCACACCTTGTGATTTTTTATTATTTAATGCCAATTAATTCATAAATTCATGTGTTATGTCATGCCATTAGACTTTCAACTAGATTTACATTGAGAAATTCTTGATCAATTTCAAATGACAGAACAAATTGAGATAGAATTGAACAAAAATGAGTATGAAGAGTCTGGATTCCTTGGTCTTCTAATTTTAGCATCTCAATAATGTCTCATTTATTATCCAAAAAAAATTAAAGGTACACTACCATTTTTATGATTAATAATCCAATCATGATGACTAGACAAGGCATCTATGATGGATTAGAAAATTATGACTATATTTAGTGAATTTTGATTTGATAATGTATGTTGTCTAGATGGAGTGGAACTAATTATTATAAATTGAATATAACTCTGCATATTTTTTTAATAAATCTAAAATATGATTCAAAAAAATGATATATTTGGAGCATTCCAAAATGATAAATTATCTCTCTATGAAAAGGATTAAAATATATTGTTAAGAGTGAACTTAATATGAGAAATTTCAGTTGGTAGTGAATAGATTCTAGTTTCACTCTAGGAATAGTGGTACACATTTTATCATAAAAATCTCTTCATTTATCACAATATTCACTTTGAATAAATCATTTTTCTTCTAACAATTTTTTTAAATAAATATACAATCATTCAATTTTATTATTCAATGAATCATAGGATTCTAATGCTTGGTGTTGGTATGGTAATCAATTTTTGACCAATAAAATTGATTGTTATTTTCATTTCTCTATAGGGGATGAAAATTCAACCACATGAAGCTCTATATACGCAAATATCACAAAGTATTCCTGGGCTATTGAATGAGAAAGGATAATAGTTATTTCAATCTATTATATACATGTAGTGTCTTCTAATTCATGTATAGACATTTAATTTAAATGTTATTTTTTTTAAAACAATGTTTATAATTACTTATTTGATTCTTAGATTAATCATCATTGATAATATGTGAATTTTTTTATCTCTGTTGACTGTTTTGGTAACTGCAACAGTTTCAAGAACCACTACTTACAGTTCCTGAATTGTAAGCTCATCCATTTGTTTAGGGTAGGTGACAAGGGACTCATCATTTGGTTATAGTATTTTTTCATAAATATATTGGGTGAATTCTCTTTTTGATTCTATATTAGATAAATTTTGTCAATTTATTCATATTTATTAATGAACTTTATCATTTATTCTATATTTTTAAACATCATCTTCTTGAATTTGGACTATAGTTGTATATCCAAAAATTCCATTC
Organism: Viscum album; assembly: GCA_963277665.1. NCBI lineage: Eukaryota > Viridiplantae > Streptophyta > Magnoliopsida > Santalales > Viscaceae > Viscum > Viscum album. The sequence continues at coordinate 1,019,718,332 of OY728119.1, read as the reverse complement.
TGCCTTTGAGCTATTGGAACATATCCTTAATAGTTTTATTAATAAGTTAATAAAAATTTAAATTTTAATAAAATCATGAAGAATTATATATCCATCATAGTTTTTGGATTAAGATTATTAATGTGATGAAACATGGTTTGAAACTATATATCTCTAATTGTGAATCTTTATAATTATAGTTTTGAAATTATCCTTTTATAAGGTAAAAATACATCCTTGTTTATTCTAAGAAATAATGGTGAATTTACCTTAACATGTACTTTGTAAAATAAAAATAATATAACTCTTCCTTAATAATATAATATACATTTTTAGATACATAAAATTTTTGATTTTAAATGTTAATTGAATAACTATTGACTTGGAAAATTTGACCAACAACTTCTGGTCATTGTCGATGTCCCTAACATGATTTTTTTATTTGGAAGGATTTGAAGGTAAATGTCATAATATACTATGATTAATGTTTTTTATTCCATATTTAATAAATATTTAATTGAATACCCATTCATGGGTACTTGTAAAATCTTTAGGAATTTTATCCAAAGAGATTGAAAATTCAATATCATTTACAAGAGATATGATGTCACAATGTATGAAACCGTAACTATATAAATAAATCATGAATTACTCATTTACATATATATAAATGAACAAGGTTTCATTAAAAATAGTTTATATATATTGAATTTATAAGGCTTGGATGAGAAGAATATTTCTCTAGGTATTTCATTTGAAATATATCACCAATCATGGGACAATGATTCAAAAGGATACATGTTGTTTGGCCATTCCACTTTTTTATGAGCTCATGTTTATTGAACCATACATATTTCTTCATATTCTATTGTTATTGGATTTTTATTTTAGGGTTTCTAATGAAAGAAATATCTATATAAGTTCAAACGAATTGAATACTGAGAGTGATAGTGAATGAGTGGAAGAGAGAGGGTTTTTAATGGTTATGGTGATGCTAGTCCGATAAATCGAGAAAATTACTATGTGTAATAAATAATTTTTTATTTTGAAGTGATTTGTTTTTTCCAAAATGAAATAAATTATTGACTTTTTTAAATAGTAAATAATTAAATTAAATATAAATGATATATGAACTATTAATTCATAATCTAATTAAACAAATCAATAAATATTTATCTAAAGTTAGATAATCCAAAATCCCCCTTAATAAAATAAAAAACTAGCATTGGGATGTTTTTTTGTTAAAATATCAACTAGTAGGTATTTTATATTTACAAATTCTAAAGACATACACCTTTTAATAACATGGTATCTTAAAAAATGATATCCAATATCATTATTATTTGTTCATGAATGACTTATATGATTTTAGAAAATATTAGTTTCAATTTTATCATCACATAAAATATTTATATTATTATAATTAATCCGAAAGTCTAATATCATGCGGTTCATCCACAACACGGATTCAAAAAACTTCCTACATATATATATTATACCACATCTCCTAACAGAGTAAGTGAATGTTGTTTCTTAAATGGAAATGAAAATAATTATTTTCATAAAAAGTGGTATGTTTCTGAGGGTCCTTTTTTGTCTAATATATATCCTCCTAAATTAGTATATGAATATGAAATAAAATGGAAATCAATTATTTTATGGGTATAATAGAGATTAAGAAATAGTTCATTATAAATCTCAATGTTTATTAATAGTTGTATGATTTGATTATTTTGGGTGTGATTGAAATTAAAAAAAATAAAAATATAGAAAAAAATTGGTTATGTTTTCTATAATTAATCTATATTAAAATTAAAATCATAAATCTATATATATATTTTTCAATTGGTAAACCGGCTTCATCCATATCATATTTTACATTAGTACATATTTGATTTTTATATGTCTTACAATTTTCTAGTCTAATAATTTTTGTCAAATTATAAAATTAGAATATTTTATTTAAAACGTTTACATATTATATTAATAAAATTTTAATTCTAAAAAGAAATTTAATTCTCCCTAAAATCTAATTTTAGATTCATTTTGGAAAATATTTGAAAAATCATTACTAATACTTTTACTTTTTGATTAGAAACGAAAATCATCAATATAGATTTTTACTAATATTATATTAGATGATTTAGTTTTATAAAAAATATTAGGATTTTCTAACACCATAGATAATAAATTTTCCAATAAAAGAGAGATTAATCTTTCATACCATGATTTGGGTTCTATTATAAGGCCATAAATCTCTTTAGTAATCTATAAAAAAGAATTTTATATATGGTGGTTCTCAGAACCTATTGGTTGTTGAAGATATTATTACTCTATTAAATATGAATTCAAAAATTAATATTTTACAACCAAATTATGTAATGTAAACATTTTATGAGATGCACAAGGTATAATGTTCCTAATTTCATCTAATCTAGAAACATGTAAAACGGTTTCATCCTAATATATTATTTTATTTTGGTTATATCCATTAACTAATTATATAATTTTATTTCTTGTAATAACCCCTTGATCATCATGATTATTCATAGTATCCCATTTTCTTCCTATTAGTTGATAATCCGTTGGTCTATCCACTGGTTCCCAAAATCTATTTCTACTGAATTTTTTATTTTCTTCATGTATATCAATTTACAAACATTAAACCTTTATATATTCTACTATTTTTTGAGGATTTAATTATTTTTTTATAAATTAAAGAAAATCAACTACGTTTTCCACAATTATTCACTCATTTATCTTGATTTCCTATTACATTTTCCAAATTATGGCCTTTTAAGGTTCATGATTACTGTGGAAAGAACCTTTTATGATTTTCTGTTTCATATTATTTTGGACTAGTCTAAATTTTATTTTCAAAATAAATCTTCTGCAATTTAGGCCACACGTTGTCTAATGTGTAATAAATTCTATCTGTCTAATCCTTCTATTTATCAAAAGGATCGAAATCATAAAACTAATCATGAAATGATTCTTCATTAATCCTTGAATTTTTATTACACACTCTATAGTCAATTTATGGTGATGAATATACTGGAAAGATTTTGTTATCAGCCTTTGGATCGCATTTACCTTGTTTTCCTTAGTGCACATGATATATACCTTCAATCCAAATACTTTAAAGATACATAAATTTAAATTTATATTATTCCAATGTTGGGAAAAAAATAATAATACTCTTGAATCTCATATTCTTAACCATGATCAGTTATTAATGAAATTATTTTAAAATACTTTCCACATTGAAAATTTTTGGATAATCTTTACAAATAATTAACCTATAGCCTTTATGTTATAGAAAATAGACCATTGTAAATATTGAAAAATAATAAACTGATACTTATTTATATAATTTTATAGGAAAACATACTCCCCTTCATGGTCCAACAAATATATATGTTAATGTTTTTTTGGATTAGATGTCTTAGTATTGTTAATTGATTTGAATAATGATTTCTATTGCTTTCCAATTCATCATACATCAAATAAATTATCATTATCATATTTATGACTAGGAAAATTGGAAAGAAAGTGTTTATTAAATAAATTATATTAATTAAATACATTGTAGTGTCCAATTGTTCCATGAAATGTCCTGGACTCATTCTTCTTAGTAGTTAAACAAGTCACTTATTATTTACACACGGAATCAAAATTATGGAATAGAAATTTAAGATAATTTTGCTCTAAATTTAAGTATTTTATCATTGAAAATTGGTAATTAATTCTTAGAGAAATCGACATACGAACCATCATCACAGATTTGAGATATACATATTTTTTTTTTCTCCCTTCAAAATATATTTCTTTTTGGATTAATATTTTATTCTGACCTCTAACTCATCCTACCCCAACCACCAACCAATCAACATTCTCTCCAAAATGAGATTAGTCCTCTATCTTGTCTTTCATGGGTAAAAAATTTTTATGAGTCACCACTGTTCTGTCTTCAAAAGACACTTTCAATATAACAAATAACATTATATTGATGTGAAAATATAGTTCGTCGTAAAAATGTGTATTCTATAGGAATGATGAACATTGTAGAATAATATAGATGACAAAATCTGAGAATAAATGAATACTCTTAGTTTAAATAATGTGACTATTCATTTTTAAGTATATCATATAGAAAAAAAAACAATTTATTTTTGATCATGAATATAATTTGTTTTAAGGCATACCGTGAGTTTCTATTTAAAAAATGATTCGTAAATAAAAAGTAAAAACTAATTTCTTTTTAGAGATTTTGAAGATGAAGAGGAATTATTATATAAAGATAAGGAACACCAATTTATTTAACTTGAGGGAGTGAAAAAATATCATTATTGAAGAAAAAATGGGGGGATAGGATTTTATAGTAGTTATTGATAAAAATGTATTAGAAATTTCACATATGATTCAAAACAAGAGGATTTACATCAATATGATGAGAAAAAAGTATCTTTTTATAAGGATCGAATATGATAGAGAAGAAATCATAAGGATTAGAAATGATGAGTGATTAAATAATATTTGTATTAGTGATGAAATATTTCGATCAATATACATGCAATAAACGAATATCATGTCCATAAAATCCATGGTCAAAATTTTATCTTATGAAGACAATTTTTTTGATTCATGGAATTTAACAAATATTTCTAATATGAAATTTATCATAAATGGTAAATATAGTTGAATTATAATATTAGAAAAGAGAAGAAATGAAAATTTCTTTCTTATTATTGCAGATAATAATAATATATATCTATATTTTAAACTCAAAAAGTATATACAATAAATGTATACGATATTTGAGTGAACATTTTGTTGATGAATTAGAAAATTTTATAGGTTCATATAGTATTCATGAAAATATATAACACCACACTCATTAGAGACATAAATATATATGTGATAAATACTGATTATTGTTACAGAATTAAATATATGATGTTCCCCACAAAAAAATATATTAGGTGTTTAATATAATAACTTGTTAATGGAGACATAAATAGAATATTAATGGATATAAAAATTAAAATTTTTATCAATAATGTCATAGAGTTTACTATAAGTAATATGGATGATTATGTTAAGAAAAATTATATAATTCTTTAATTTTTTAGTGTGAACTCCACAATAAAAGTTTTCCATTATTTGGAATATCTAGATAATTTTTAATAAGGGACGAATAATTATTAGTAAGAAAGGCTTAAATATGTAATTTTTGATAGAAGAGGCCACAAAATTATTATAAATCGTTAATAAATTTCTGTAATATTTAATCAATAATAATACTCCACATAATATGTGTGATGTAATTATTGAAACAATGAATTACTTTCAAATATTTATATTTAAATGTTTTATTTTTTATAAAGTTAAAAATAATAAAAAAATATTGATATCAAAGAGATGATGTATATATTATTGGTTAATCATTGTGGAGGATAATATATATTATTTTATCAATGGAAATAAAAATATTACTATAGAAAAATACTTAAATATATCGAATGAACATACTTTTAGAGAAATATTATTTCAAAAATATTAAAAAATAGAAATTTTATATATCAAAAACATATGGAGTAAAGAGGTATTGATATATAATAATTAGAAATAATTGATGACTAATATGATGAATAATTTTCATTAACTATATAATATTTATGTACTATGGATGAAATTGATGAATATATCTTTACTTATAATTAGATATGTCTATTGAGAACAAGTATTATGAAGAAAAAATTTAAAAATTGCTCATGTAAAAATTTGATCAGTGATATTTTGATAAAGATATTAGGGTTTTCATTAGGAAGATATATAATAATAATTATCTAGTCATAATTGTGAAAAACTGAAAATTGGAGAGTAATTAAAGTCCACTTCATAAAAAAAAATTAGTAAATTTTTTAAAAATAGAAAAAAAATATGGGAAAGTGATTCAAAATAATTCAGCCCTCATGTGAAAAAAATATTATAAAATTAAATTAATTAGTGTCAATGGTAAATAATCTAATAATTATATATTTGAAATGATAAAAACAATTCTATAAATATTTGCTGAAAAACAAAATTGGTGGTTTTCCCAATAGATGTAAAATTATACTTCAAAAATGTAATCTTCTATAAATAGGTTTACGATGAATTTTTTGATGGAAAACTCATATAAAATTATGATAATAAAAGGCATTTCATGAATATATCATATAGAATGAATATAGATCTATGTTTATGGATTTCAATTCTTGAGGAATTCTTGAGAAATATTGTGTTTTATAATGAGAATATTAATTATAATCTATATTACTATTAATAGGTTTTAAATTTTCGATGCTTTTTATCTATGTGGGTTTTTTACGATTTGGATGATTTACTAATGATAAATATAAGGAGTTCGTGTAATTCATGTGATGCTAGTCTGTAATTTAAATTATTGGTGAGTTAACCATTTTCTAGAGGTTTTATATGTTATAAAGATATAATGCTTCAATTATTTCTCAACCTAAATATGTTAAAAAAGTATGATATTTTTTATAATTTATTATTGAAATGTTATTACAATAATATTTTCTACAAGATTATGTTTTCAAAAGATGAAAATTAAATAGAGGTCAAAATTACAGAGTATATGAAAATATTTATATAGATACAATACATAATAATTTATGTATTGGATATTGTATTTTCTATATGACATGATGTGAGCTACGAAATATTTCCTAAGGGAAAATATATTATTTATATTAATGAAATACATTAGTATATTGTTATAAGGACAGATTCTGGGATCGTTTATAAATATAAATCTTGAAAAAAAAGGGATATTTTTATTAAAATTAGTTTGATTTATTAAATGATATCAAGTATAAAACATCTTGGGAATATATTATAGTTATATATGTTTTAATAGGAAAAAAAGAATAAATATAACATTTCATTATGAACTATTGGTTTTTAGCACATGGTCACCACCCAACATTGAACACTACTATAACTGATAAATTAATTATTAGAAGAAATTTGAGTACAACTGAATTATAATATTATAATAAAGTATGATAGCAATATTTATATAACATGTGGTATCGATGAGTAATAGTAATGAAGAGTTGCATTGATTAAAATTTAATTTTATGTCATTGAACATCATTTAAAGTTAGTGTTTTTCATAAATGGGAGTTTTCAATTCCAATTCAGTATTTTTATGTGGATAATACTCTTCGGTTAATTATTAATATGTATTTAATGATGTCTAATAAAATGGGGACTATATTAAAACAGTGATTGAACTGATTCATATTTTTTAATCTAATAGGAAATAACTATTGCTGCCAATACATGAGGCTAATGGAATGTTTAATCAAAAAACTATTCATATAATACTAGTTTATCATAAAAATAAAGGCATGTATAATATTATTATGAATGATATGTTAAATAATAATTTCACTATATAGAGTACGTTGGTGGTAGTAAGAAGATAGTCTATTGAAGGAACATGTTAAAGGGATAAGTGGAGTCTTCCAAATCTAAAAGAGAGATATTTTTATGATAATTCCTTATAGAGGTTTTAATGAATTTTTGTGGAGAAATAAAAAATTAAATCTTATATGACACTGAAGAAATAATTTATTTGACATTATATAAAGTGATGAAAATTTTGGAGGACGTTTAGGGATGTATTTTATGTTTGAGTAGAAGATCATATCTACTCTATAGCTCTATGTTATTATGGCATGGTATAAACCACATCTTATATAAATGGACCGAGAGATAAAATTTATATTGATGGATATTATATAGGTATTATAGCTTCAATTATTTTCAGTAAATATTTTTTTAAAATCTTACCTTTGAATTATATTTTTAATGGTTAAATGCATTTATTTAATTTTAATAATGATATGAACAATGAATTTATATACATATTTATCACATAATTTGTTTTATTTTTTTACATATAATATAAATATAATTATAAAGTATAAATTAAATAAAATTTATGATAATGTACAATAGGTAAATATTTTTTTATTTCACTAAATTCTCATTATAAATATATTCCATAAAACTAAACATTATAAAAATGTAGAGTGAAAAAACCTCACAAAAAATGATAGTAACTTGTAAATCCAGAGGGTTGTGATATATAATAATTAGAAAAACCAAGAATAATATGGTTTATTGAAAAGAAATATTAGATATAAATTTGAATATTTTAATTGAAATATAAATAACATTGATTGAAAATTTGATAAATAAATAATAATAGAAAAAGGACATTTTTAGGGAGTATAAGGATTATGTAATAATTAAAATAGTAAACAACTACTAGAGTATAAAATTACTATTAATACACAATCATGCCTATTTGGATAGAAAAATTTCCAAAAGTGTTACTAATAATGTAACCATGTAAAAAATTTCTATAATAAATTATATTGGTATATTTAAAATTTGAATACCATGAAATTATATCATATAGTAAATAAATCATTTCAGGAATAATTAAATGTTTTTATGAGGTATGAATTATCATAATCAATATAATATTTATTTATATATTAAATTAATAAAATTAAAATTATCTCCTTTTGATGTTTTTTTTAATTTGAAAATTTTTGTAAAAATAGAACTTTGAAATTATGGCAGGATAATTTTTTTTGCCTTTTTTTTCAAATATAAATCTTAGGTGACTTGTGAATTGTATGGTTTTTATATGATAATTATTATGACATAATAATAATTTAAAAATAACTTATAAATCACTAATATATTATTAATAACAAAAATGTACATAGTAAGAAATTTAATTAACTTAAAAATATAAAATTTAATTTAAGTATCTAAAAAATGTCAATTCCAACTGTATACATTATTATAATAAAAATAATTTTATTCAAAACATTGAATAAAATATTTTAGTGATTCCATTCAATGTTTTGAATATTTAAATAACACTATATTTATTTATATTGATCAAGAAATATTAATTGTTTAGGGAATCATCCTTAATCATACAATTAATCCAAAATGATAATTTAATGAATATTTCATTCGAAGATACCATTGCTCATGCCTATATAAACAATCGTTATCCACCAATTTTTCAAAAAAACTAGTAACATGTTCCATTAAAAATGATCTTCCAAATTATATATCTAAACACTTTTATTTATGTGGTTGATACCCTATTCTAAAAAATACCCTTTAATGAAGGATTAACTCTCTTTCAAATCGAAGATTCATTTAGTACATTTTAAAACATCCAAATAAGAGGATTTTTGTAACTATTGAATTATTACATATTACCTACCATATTTAATTATTGATTTAACGTTAATTTAATAGTACATTAATATATTGCTTTTTTTAACAATTTATTTCATTTAATTATTATAAATTTTAACCATTTTCAAATCATTATTCACCTTCTGTTGGTTTATATTATCTTTGTAAATGATGATGTTTTTCTACTAATTAATTGTTAATCTTGGAATAAATTTTTTGATAATAAATAATAAAGAACATTATCAATATTTTCTCATAGAAACAATAATTCTACGATATTTCTCTTAATCTATAATCTTTTCGATCTATCTATTAAAAATAGATATTTTTACCACCTGAAAAAGAAGAAGAATAATACATTGAAACATATAGAAATTATGAAATCATCATCTTTGGAAAATTATAATTACTTTCATATTGAATTATATTGACAACCATATAATGAATGTCAAAATCATTAACTTGAAACTAATATATAATGAATAAATTAATGAAATAAAATAATAATAATTTAATATATAGGAAAATGTTTATAAAACATGTAATTAATAAATGAAACTTATCTATTCATTATGTTTCAGGAAATATAATTAAAACTATAACATTAAATTAGGTTTCATTGTAACATATAATCTAAAATCACTCAATAACATCCCATCTAATACAACATAAGGCCTTATGGTTGTCTTCTCATTTTAAAGTGGCTAATGAATAGTATAAAATATCTAATTAATATATTGGGGGGGGGGGGAATTCCCTTAATATTATAGTAAAAGGAATATTAAAAATTATCACAGAAAATGTAACTAGTGTATATGTAAACCAGTAATACATTTTTTTTAAAATAATTGGAATATAGTCATATAATCAAACATCCCAACCAATTTCTCTGTATCATGATGAAATATTTATAGTAAATATAGATAAAAATAATACAAGGTGGCTCTAAAACTATCAAACATCCTCACCATAGACCCATCTCTAATATTGGATGATCTACTATAGGACGATCTACTTCACATCCTATAGCCTATGATATAAAATAAACTATATTTCAATACACACACACACACACCACATAACATGCTTTGGGTATAAAAAATTAATCTCAGTTGGGTGTCACCAAATTCACCTAGCATATGCTTCTATATATGTATATAACATGAGGAAATAAAATAAATAATGTAACAAATAATCAATATCATGGTTTTCCCTTTTCCAAACCTAGCCACCACAACACACAACCTATTTTTCTCAATTATTGCTGGTGAATAAGTTACATTTTGTAATAAATCCTAACCCATACCATGAGATCGATGGATGGGTTTCATACTAATCTGCATCCCATAACCAATTATATAGTTTAGTGTACCTTTTCATGTCCCATCAGCTACTATCTCTCTCAAAGGGTAGGTTCCTTCACCAATCCCCAATATCACATCTCACCTCATACAATACATACACCCCCACCTTGCAACATAGGTTTAGGATCATATATAACATAATTTTACAATAAAACAGCTACTACTATTCACATAGGGTATGACTCACTGTGAAATGTCACAAAAATTTCAAGAAGGGGGGAATGTAAATTTTAGACATCTCATACAACAAAACCATTCACATAGAGAAGAATCTCATAGACACATTTTGTAATTTTTCCTATACAACCTTAAATATAGGGCAAGAACCACAATATCCAACATCTCTCACAAGGCGAGCTATGTAGTCACAATATATAATCACTTTCCAGTCACAAATCTCAATGATAATAGGAGGACCTCCCAATATCCACCCAATTATATTAGTTAATCCACTAGTTCATGGTATTTATAATGGATAATAATATTTTAAGCAATATGATGAGGGAATTATCATAACCATCATACCATAAAAGGAAAACCACCTAGTTTAGGTCAGTATCACTGTAATTCACACAACAGGCACTTGTATCACCTAGTCATATTTCACGTGACCTAATGGGGGAATCATGATTATTAAAATTACACACTAGGAAAATAAAATAATTACTATGTGGGTTCGAAAGCTAGTCACATGAACAATGAATAAAAATAGAATCCCAAAAAATTTAATATAATCACCTACTCACAATATAAGTACTAGTACCTAGATAAGTAGACATATATCTGAAATTTTGAATCATCATCTATCAAGACACATTATAAAATATCCTCAATAATATGTTGGTCTTATAAACATTAAAATCTCATGAAAATCGTTATTTTCATGCCACCTATATAATAATCAATTTGTTATCCCAAAATATTCCATATCATTTTATATTGACACCATCATGAACTCATCACCCAATCATCAACACAAATGATGTTGTCCCAAACTAAAATAATAATCAATATGTAAATACATTAATCATCTAATTTTTTGATAACATCCATATCTCACTAAACATATAAATTTTTTTGATAACTCACACTAATCCCCCCAGAAATCAAGTTCTTAATTTCATAGGAAATAATCATGACCTTTTCCTAAGAACAATATCAAATTTCATCTTCAAGATATCTCATTCCTATCATCAATATGAAATCCTCCACATGACACTGCATCAATGCCTACAGTATTATTACCACTAATGGTGTATTCCATGTAAAAAACTATCCCTCTAGAATTTTTTCCACTATATGAATTATATATTCACATATCTCATCTATCAAAATTATTGTTAAAATTTTAATTATAGGGAAAAACATGTCCTAGGAAACCATAATAATCAATTCATAACTAATCAAGAAGGTGAGACCTTCCATGAATATATTGTGACCTCAATTGATATCTTCACTCCATGGTGATGTATTAGTTGGGTGATCCAAGAGATAATAAACAAAAAAGGGTCACTAATTCTTTATCTAGAATAATGAATGTTTCGCTGTTTATTTACCTTGGTTTCTCATAGTAACACTCATTTAAATCTGAACAAAAACCACCAGAAAGACATGTATAACCATTCATAAACTTGTATATGTTATAGTATTGTTGAGAGAAACTATTACCAAAATATGTTACTATCCATATTTATATTAATTCATCCTTTTTCTAGTACGTCCATGTATCATCCAAGATCATATTAATATGAGAGACCTTATCGAAAATCAAATAATAAATATATTTATCTATAGAATCTTACAATATTTTAAGATTAATTTTCATATATATGATCACCTAAAAACTCACCATGAAGTTTCTAATAATATAAACATTGTACAATGACATAGAAATTACCTATCTTAGTTATCAAAGAAACTCTATAAAAATAATACAATATATAATAACATAATAACATAATGTTCTAGTTAAATTAGCATAAAAAAATCATGAAGAAATAAAAACCAATGGCTAATGAATTGGAAGGAGAACAGAAGAAGGAGGAGTAAATAATAATATAAAACACTACATGAAATTATAATTAAACACAACAATAAATATGAATAAATGAGAATATAAAAGAAGGTATTATTAATTGAAAATTTATCTTCATGTATGGTTGTTTCCTCTTAAAAATATAGAGGACAACATATAAATGATGGAATCGAATCTATCAAAAAAAATTATAAAAGTGACCAATTGTGATATAACCCATACATCATAGGATAAATTTCCCTTTCCAAACAACATTATATGTGTGTCTCTTATATTATTGGTCTAACATAAATTCCCAACTAATGAAAAACTCTATGGATTGGATTTCTTGGTGTGGAAACATCGCTTTACACCTTATACTTCACTATGCAATGTGTTTCCATAAAAACCACAACATGTCATACCTCATGGGAAACTTCATCATGATGTTACCAAAGGGATATAATGTGAATATAATTTCTCTGAAAATTAAAAAAACAATACATATGATTTTTCACAAACCCCTTTGAAGGGTAACCTGCACATCATGATACTCCCATATATCATATAACTTTGGCCAAATAATGATTATATGTTGAATTATTCACACATATATAGTGTCTCCAAATGTTTGATTAATTTATTCATTAAAAATATATTATGTAATGTTTATTATCATGACATGATTCCAATTAATTTTAAATAAACCTTATATATATATATATAAAGAATGTTCCTTAGTGAAGACACCACACAAAATTAACTATGCTGGGAAAAACAATATCAATATTGTGACTTATTTTCCATTACCCTTAATAATGTGGGATATATCCTAGGATTTTAAATTATATAGATTAACCCCTCTTCATAGTATGACCCCCACTAATTATATTGTGATTATCCACATTAGGAAAATGTCCACAGCAATGACACCTCCAACTATACTAAAAAACTCACATGATCACAAAATACACACCTTAATGCATTATTCATAACAAAAAATTAATCTATGAATGTTTAATATCATTATAAACCATACCCAATTCCTAATTCTCATAAGTACCATATTTCATGTCCAAAATTTCAAATCTATAGGGAAAAATATGTTATTTAAGTTAATAATACATTTAAAAACTGTATTATAAGTCTTAATATCTACATGATGAATCCAAAAAAATATTATGAATTATACTATTTGGATTAAAATCCAATACCACAACTAATTATTAATTTAATATTAAATTGTTATTATTTAAACCCAAAATATGGTTAGCATGATACATTGGGTTTTACTCAAGAAGACTAATTTATTCCCCAAATAAACTTTTTTATAACTCATATAATATATGGTATGTTGTCTAAACATCACCAACTATAAGAGTCACAATAAAACTATTTATTAATCCATGATTTTTTTGACAAAAAATTAATTTCCACACTAATCGGTGCATCATCATATCACCCATCCATGATTCCAAAATTCCAAAAGGAATCCAAATATCATTTATATTCACACAACCAACTCTAAACCCGAATTCAGTGGTATTTTAAGGTTTATCCTCTACTAACTAAATAATAAATCAATATTCATCCAATAAAAATGATACATCGTCAACACAACTCACTCTCTAAATAGGCCAACTTCGAACCTAATCCTAAAATAGATACATGATCCCTATATGAAACTATATTTGAATAATAATGTGTGAATTATCAAGGGAACCATATAAACTTATATATTGAAATAAATAAAATTAATAGTTCAATCATAACTACCCACCTATCAGGCTAACCACATCTCTAACCCTACTAATATAATGGTTAGAAAATAAACACTAATAGAATAAGAGAGACCATATGTTCATCATCATCACTATTCCAATGAATTAAAACACATGATCTCCAAATCACACAACGATACTATTATTAAGTGAAATTTCTAGAAATGTAAATCTTAGTCATAACTATCATCCAACAGAAACACTTATTACTACATATTCATTTTATAGAAGTAACATCATCCATGAAAATTTTCAAATCCATCCAGTAGGAGTGATAATATGTTCATGAATCAATGGTGAACACCCCATCATAGGGAGTGACTTATTCTTATCCATTATCATAATTACTTACTTGTTGAAACATCACACATATATAACTATTTCCAGTTTAAACGCATATAAATAGAACAAACCTGGCAAGGCCCATGATTGGATAGACCATATCATAGTACAAAAATATATTTTTAGTATCTCCTATCATTGTAATATGAATCCACCAACTATTACTTAAATATTAAGATCAAATACACATAGTCATCCTACTAGATCCACTGGTCACTACAATATTATAGTGAACCCTTAAAAACTTCCATGAATGTCACACAAATCTTCTATGAGTAATCAACACATATATGCATACATAACCCAACCACCAACAATGAATCTATGATGTTAATATAGAAGACATAAAATCTACAAAGGACCACACATGAATCATAAAAATATTCACTATACATAAAGGTAAAAATTTAAAACAAGCACACAATATCCCATACTAATTGATATCTTCATGAGAAGTCACTACTACTTTCACTCTACCAATAACATGAAGTGTGAACCTAAAATGAATATTTTCATAGTTTATCACCCTATGTGAATATCAATTAGATTAAAATATAATAGGTCTTCTCTGTGGGATCAAACCATAAACAAATCGACTCATGGTCAAAGGATTCATACATGAACATACCATTTATAATATTTTCTAAAAATTTATCAATGATTGTCATTACATGTGATTTCTGCTTTTCTAAAAGACATTTATATATTATTTAACATCAATCCTAAATATATATCATCACAAAAATTTTACTTATTGATTCTTCTATGCCACTTGAAAAAAACCTAACATTCTAGTAATCCATCCAATCACATAATCCCAAAGAATCATGGATACCAAAATCACTCAATGCTATTTATTTCAAAAAATTATATGGTATCACACACGTTCTTAAATCTACCATATTAATGGTATAAAAATATTCAATGAAACCATTATTCATCTAAAACCACATATAAAGAACACTTTAAATATATAAAACCATTCCTTTGGACTATAATCATTGAAAAAAACTATCATGGGTTATAATATAAGAATTTAAACTAGGTACAATAAAATCACTTTCATGGAATATTTTAGACAAGAATCATATAACACTTTCTTAAAAAACCTACGAGCCTATAAAATGTTCTACTTTTGAATCGTAAACCAAATATTTTTTATAGATAAAAACTATATATGTTTTTTAGCACGATAAAAAGTTTAATATAATTTCCAAATATATATAATTCACAAAAAAACAAACATATATCATGTGGACTCAACATTCCAAAAAAGATGTATTAATTTTATTCACTTTAAAATATAGGGTAATATCTAAAAAATAATGATTTTCTAAAAAATTAATCATAGTATACTATATATATCCATCATTGAAAAGAACAAAGATCATGTATCATGTAAACCTTTTCACATATGATTCCCCTAGATGAGGTATTATAGATCACATGTTTATATTCTATCATTTTATCTAAGACTTTTCTATTAGTCTATTTATTATTTCTGAAATTTTATGATTATTAGTTTTCTATGAAATTTTTTTGTAACACTATATTTGAAATAAACTATTGGTATCCTAGTAAATTACTATGATAGATAAAGACTCAATCCCCATATATAATAGGCTATTAAAAATGAACTGTTGAATATGTCATATGTAACAAAAAATGTTCACATGATATTAAAATCATTAATAAAAATTGAACAATGTAAAATTTTCCCTTAAAAACAATAATTATATACATATCAAATAATCCATACACGAAAATGTGCATAGCATTCATATTGTAAAAACCGGATCACCCTCTTAGGAAAATACATATAATCAGTAATGAAGAAAATAAAACTACACGAAGATGATCATCAAACAACAATAACTATATCCTCCACCCCAAATCAATTACAAATAAAATTAATCTAGTGTGATTGAAAAAACATATAGTTCTATTCCGTGTAGAACAAACATAATTTGTGTGTGAACGAAAACTTTCCCATATTGTGTCTAGGAAATAAACCTCAATTGGATTTCAATATGTGTCTATAAAAAAACAATAATATATATATATATATATATATCATTGTGTTAATGTGGAAATTTTATAATACAAACAAAAAATAATGATGTATTTCTAGTCACGATTTGATATATAAGACACCTTGACACCAAAACTTACATTCTCATCCATTTTAGGAGAAGAATTATCCCCTATCTTTGTTACATATTTGAGAAATTGATATTAATGGAATTGTTTCATACTAAACCACAACCCAAACATGAATATGTGTGGTAGGCTGTATTACTGAGTCTCGATCACCATTTTATTTTAGATTATGGGCATGTACCAATCTCCACCATCAAATTTTGACATGTATTATTATCATATGACCACCCCATAACTATGGGTGAAGTTAATATATCATATAAATCTAAAACACATAGACCACTCCACCCACACATTGTGTGGGTGTCACTATCCCATTACAATAATTATTAGTTTGCGGAGGGTGGGTTGATTGAAAAATAGTCATATATCCCAACAACCTCATTGGTAATGGCCAAATGGACATGTATCATATGATATCATGTTGTGACATAGATATAAAAATGGAATCAAAATATCAAAATATTTATACATGCTAATCAAAACCATCACTCGGTATGTCCTATATTAAATAACACATATTATTGATTTGAGGAGGGTATCTAATTATCTAACTTACTTCACACAATAAAACTCTATATTAGTGTTTGTAAAATGTATACTCATATGTCTCTATTATATATGGTAGAATCTATGTAACCATCCCCTCACACATTTTAAAAAAAATCTCAATTTAAATAACATGGATTACCATAAAAAATGACACCTCTTATCACGTCATCATAAACTTTTCTTCTAAGGATTGGATCACAATAGTATTCCTCTTAAATAATACAGACCACAATGTCACTAGTTTGGTCCCATTTAAGGCCACACAAAAATAAAAAACAATATGGAATCCTAAAAATTCCCATATACTCACTAATTCACAAACTGATTATTAGTTACTATAGAAAATTCCTTTCTTCTAATGCTCATTTTATTAAACATAGATCATAATTGGATAATTATTTAATGACCACCTCATTTGCATAAGAATTAATGATGATGTTGTCAGTAAAATAACATTAACCACATGGGAGTCAATTAGGTCCTAAAAACATAACCCACTATTTACTCATTTATAAAAACACACACTCACCCCTTGGGGATATCATAAATTATTCGATTACAAAACCTTCCCCCATGTTTATTATTCCATCAACTCCTAATATCCATATAACTTCATCATTCTATTAAAATTGAACTACATTTTTCTAACTGAATGTAAGAACCTTTGGTATCTAGTGATACATCTCCCATGAATTTCCAAAAGCCCATCCATAGGTCTACTCTTATAGTTTCCATTATATAACTCTCTATCCAATCATGTTTAATAAATCCTCTATAATAAAACAAATAAATACCCAATGTAATTTTTCATCTAATTTGATTCCAAAAGTCTAAAATACACCATCAATAGGGTTCTCCCTAATATGTGAGAGACATAAAGTCATCTCACCGATTATTATTATTCTTAATCCTTCATAAACAAAAAAATATCATGATTAATCAATCCTCCAAAAATTACAATTCATCTTAATGAGGATACATTCCATTGGTCTCTCATAAATATAACCGTAATTTTATCACATTATTTTACAATGTTGTAGAGTGATCCCAAAAATACCCAACACTCAATAGAACCATTTATTGATCTATATTTAACACATTTCAAAAACATTTATTTACTTAGTGAACTATAATTCCATATATCTTCTTTCGAAGAGACATTCTACTATGAATGTACAACTAAGAATAAAAAAATCATGTTTCTTATTATTAGGAGCATATAATTCAAAATAGATTTTACATCCCTCTCAAACTCCAATTATCATTTTTCAAGATCATTGATCCAATTTCTATGATTATACACAAAAATAATCGATAATGTCTATACATATTAGTAAAATAATTAATTAAACATATTTATAATTAATTTATTAAATTAATTCAATGAGGCATAATTTAATTGACATTCATAAAGAAACCCCAAGTCATAAATACTTCGTGTAACAAAATTATGACATTAAATGGTATAATATTTGTACCATCATGAACAAAATCAATATGATATTGACAATATTTCCCCATGCTTACATGTATTATTATTAAACCATATACTAGAGGTACCAAAATTTACGTAAAACGGAGTCAAAAAAATAATAGAGTATGGATGAGTAAATAATACATTCAATTACAATAGATAACAGGCCATAAAAACAAATCCAAATGGGGGATTGGAGGGATTAAATAATTATTAATGATTTATGTAAAATTGACCCTTTAATACAACTTTTCCCTTTAAAATGTTTTATTGGAACAAATGGATAAGATGGGTCATCCAATTATATAAAAAACATTACCATGTCCTCATTAGGGAATGGAATATACAGTCATTTATTATTGATCTCATTTATATAAATCCCCTATGGAGTGGCCCCTATAGTCATGGTGGGGCACAACCCTCCCAGATAGAATAACAAAAATCATGGATAGGCCACTATCATGTCGGATCCCAAAATTATGGTGGGGAATTTTCCAACTAAATCATGGTATTCTATCCCATGAGACTAAACATCTCACCATCAACCTCAAAATTAAATAATTATGGGGTTCATGGGGTGAATAACCATTAATGTTATATATTTTTTGAAGGGAATATAATTTATTTCCTGAATTAAATATTTAAGGATTAATAATATTAGGTTTCACCCTCACCACAAAAAGACATATTATATATAAGGATATTTTAGGGTGTCATTCCCACCACAAATTATAAAATGAAATTAGAGTGTTCATATTTTTTAAAATAAAACACATATCTATATCTTTTATATTACGTCAAGTTCATTTATATCTTTAACCTCAAACGAAAAATAATATTCTATAGTGAAAACTTCCACAAAAAATCAACAATGTCATGAAACCCACAAGTCATGTTGTGACCCACTTACCTTAATCCTTCATGTATTGGCTTCACTATAACACTAAGTAATGACCTTAATAAATTCTTCATCATAGTGTGACCCTCAACCATAATTTTCTTATGAGCCACATACTGTTAAAAATTTTAGTAAGACTATATAGAACCAACTTTAATTCTAGAATAATTATAAAAACACTAATGAGGCCTTAGATAACACTAAAAAAATTAACATAGATATTTATTATAATATTCCACCACATATTATTGTCTTCAGTGGGAGGAATAATTCTACATGTCCTTTAGAGACGTTCCAAAGGTGCTAATATCTGGAAGTAAACTCATATGGCTTCGAGAATATATTGTGGAATGATTTTCCCTTGAGAAAAACCAACCAACTAAATGATACACTATCAACAAACTACAAGATGAATGTCAAAAAAACAAACAACTCATACATTCACAAAATCGAATAACAATATTCAACAATACAACCCAAAAACAAATAAAACCCAACATAATATCAGAGTACTATGAAAAATATTATATAATAGAATAAAATAAACCAAGACAAACTCCACAGTTATACACCAAGATCCACACTCTAAGCACCACCACATCTCCCAAGTATCACCATGAACCGCTAGCAATGATATGCTTCACCTTTTCCTATATCCCGAAATACGATATCTACAGAAGCACAATGATCCAAAGCAGGGGGTGAGTACTAATACCCTTTTGGTTTTTCCCAAATTACATCACTACACATTCCACTATGATAAAACTGTTAGAAAATTTTTATAAACAGTTTATTTAAAATAATCACAAGTGCAACAATTACCATAATCAAATAATACCCTTATCGAGCCACATCACCCAAACAAAGCAATAAAAGGGAAATCCAAACAATGTTTCCATATTCCGTCCTGTTATTTAACATTAGCACCATAATTTACTTCTTGAAAAGTAATTCACAACAATACATCCAAAATGGTGGACCTTCCATCCAACCCATTCACCCATTCCCACTAGTGGTACACCCAGCCCACTTATCCTTTGATGGTAGCCTCTCCAACCAAAATCCATCCATATATTATTGTGGTGCTTCCCGCCCACTTCAAAACACCATTCCAAAATTTCATAACCAATCATATAACCCACCATTTACACACAACATTAAAATAATCATTTCCATCAAATGGTAGTCCACTTGAATAAATCACCCATTTATTGAAACCAGAATTTTATAATTTTTTATTATAAACAACATTTCAATAAAAAATCATTATCAAAAATAATTTTTCATCATCCATTTTCACAAATCTATCCAAGAAACACATTATAAAATTTCCATTTTCAAATCCACATTAAGATAATT
The DNA here is from genome assembly GCA_963277665.1 of Viscum album. Lineage (NCBI taxonomy): Eukaryota > Viridiplantae > Streptophyta > Magnoliopsida > Santalales > Viscaceae > Viscum > Viscum album. The sequence continues at coordinate 1,019,697,103 of OY728119.1, read as the reverse complement.
ACACCCCATAACTCCCTTATCCAAAAAATCACCAAAAACATCACCAATGGGTGTTCTAACCAATTACACACAACCAAAGAAATATTATGAAGAAAAATTAGTTTTAACCTTGCTTAATGTCCTAGAAAATAGATGTTGGGAGAGAAGGCACATACTTCAGGGTGACGATGAATTCGACCCACAAGTAATCACACCCAATATCTGAGAAAATAAACCAATACGACTGCTCTATATCTCCTTTCATTTCATCAAAAAGCATTAAAATCAACATCCAATGCCAAAAAAACCCTAGATAAATAAGAAAATTATTTAAATCTAGAAAAACAAGAAATAGATAATAGTAGATATTTAGTAAATGAATTTTAAACCATGAGAAAATCATTATATTGGAGAAACAAACTTCAAAAAACCATGATACCCCTTAGATTTTCTTCAAAACCATGTGGCAGAGCACCTCCAACCATTCAAAAAAAATACTAATTGATGATTGAGTGTGATATGATTTTGAGAGGATAGTTCAATTCTGATGAAGCCCAAATTTAAAAACTCAAGATTTAAGTGGACACATGATTGGTCTGCACGGTTTGGAAAACTGTTCACTAATCGTGTGCATGCCACTGTCTCAAGAGGATTGGTTTTCATGGTTGGATCACATGGTTTGGAAAACCATAAACATGTTGTACGAAGCCTACTTTCACCCCTGTATGTTTTCTTGGATAACCCAAACTATTTCCCAAAACCATGCTCTATTTTTGATCCATTAGAGAAGCTTCCAAACTTATTAAAACCCATTCCAATCTATCCCAACATCATTCCAACTCTTCTTTTGCACTTTCAACACCTAAAAATGAATAAAAATCGATAAATACCTCAATACAAGGGTGATAAATGTTCCAATCTTTATAGCTCAAATATTAGACACATTCTCAAATCCATCCATTCCATAGTATAAACAAAATTTCCGAGGAACGGAATGATCTAATTTTTTTAATCTAGAAATTTATAATCCAACACTTTTCATTTTAAATGCATTTTTTATAATTTCATGGAAAAATAATATTCATATGCCTCAATTATTTTATAATAATTTTAGTAAGTTATTTTAATTTTATTATTTATGGGAATTAATCCATTCCTCCCATCAAAATATTATCATAAGTAAAAATTATATTTATGTAACAAATTCTCATCTAAATACCCTTTGTTTTGAACATTTCAAAATATCTCAATTATTTTCATTTTTATAATTTTTATAAATTTTATTTTTTATATTTTATCATTATATAATGTGGATTTGTGGGATTTAAAATTATATTTCATGTTCAATCCCTCATAAACTATTGGATCATACATCACTAAAGCTTTAAATGTCTTGACATACTAATTATATTTTATTAAGTCAAACTCGTTGTTATTTTTTATTACTTATATAATAACTTTGATATATAAATTATTTTATTTTTTATTTTTTATATTAATTCAAATTTCACTATCCTAATATTCATTTTAAGAATCCTATCATTTTTTTCTTGGGTCTGATATTCATTCATAAATATAATAATGTATACCTTGATTGTTAGGATTCAAAAAATTTATTTTTTTTTGTTTATAGATAAGATGGGTATAAGAGATATTATTTACTCTCAAAAACAAAATTTTTCCACAAGATTAGATTCAAGAACTGTTGTTCAATCTAGTATTTTAATTACTAATTTTTAATGATTATTTAATTTGCTAGTAAATATCAGTCATCCATAAAATATTATTTCTTTTTATTTCATAAGTATTGACCTTCAAAATGGTTTTTTTTTCAATTTATATAGAATCATTGAATTTATTTTAATGTAGTTTTATTGGAATTGTAAAGTTGTAAAAAGGATAATCAATATTTTTTTTGGTTTTCTCATTCCGAATGAATAGATTAAATATGATGTTTTAAGAATTATAATGAATATTTATATGGGCAGAGATGAAAAAGTGAAATATATAATGATATTTCTGAAAATAAATAATGAAATTAACTTTCAATATGAGAAATATTCATAGATACTATATATAAATTCTCAACCCTCATAAATACAAAATAACCCATTATAATAATTTTTATTGGAATATGAAAAATATGAAATGAATGTTGTTTTGAATGAATGAATATTTAAAATACTTAGGTCAATATTTAAAAACTATCATCATATAATTGAGGAAGACAAATAAATTTTTTATATAAATTGTAACCTATGTTATTATACCATGATTAAGACATTCTATGATGGGAATATGATTCCCTGTTATTTGGGAGAATTAATATATAATAAATAGAAATTTAATATAATTAATCAATATATAAATTTTGAGATAAATATTCTTATTAAATAGTTGTTGTGGGATATTTTGTAAAAATAATGTTTTTTTAATGAAATTTATGATCAGTTGATATGTGTTATGAATATTATTGTAAATATATTTCTATGATTTCACAATGTTGAATCGATAGAGTTAGTCTATGAAATATTAAGGATATAAAGATGAAAAATGTGATGTAATTTAATATTTATTATAATTCATATATTAACAATTTTTTGATCCATTAATTATAAGATATTTTAAATGGAAGATATTTGGATATATTTATGAAAAGGGATATTATTTCATAAGTTTTACGATGATTTTTGAATAATGCGAAATTATTGGGAATGACATAGAAGTGAGGTGTAAAGAAATTCAAACATTACAATAGGCCATGTTAATTTTAAAGGGGTCTATTCAAGTATTGGGAAAAAAATTCATTATTGTTATTTAACAATATAGGGATGAAATTGATGTTGATTTCATGGTATTATTCCATATATAAATTTTCAATGCCTTTTTAATAAGACAAGGATGATTCTGTAATTGATATAAATAGTTTGGTTATTTTTTATATAGATTATTCAATTTTATATAGTATATAATTATTTTTTTTAATGATATATACTTTCCTTTGGATGAAAGTTTAATGATTTTACCACAAAAACATAACAAAAACTCATAGATAACCTCTACAGTGTAAATATAAAAACCCAAAATTAATTAATGGATTATTGGATGATTTAATTCCATAAGAAAGGGTTATGTGATGTGTGGTTTAATTATTCTATTAGTTTAATCCGACAACATGATGAGTTTTAGTGACGTAGGATGTTTATTATCACACGGATGTGAATTATGGTTATCTAATGTGGGTTCATGGGATATAAATGTAATTTGGTTATATTACAAAAACAATTTTATATGTGATGGACTAAGTGGGGAAAGATATTGATGATGGGGATATGAATCGATTTTTTGAATTATATAGTGATGTATACGTTGTTATTATGACCATAGGATCTGTTTCAAATACCTATAATGGTGTGTGAATCCGATTTTCTTATATTATTTATCAAATATCAATTACACATATTATATTTTCCCCTTTAAAATATTATTTTCTATTGATGTTTGAGATAACTAGATTCATTTTCATTAGAAATATGAAAATAACACATAAAATGTAAAATTGAAATGAACAAAACAACAAAGAATGTTTTATCATGGTTAAACCATGATGTCGAAAACTTAATCCTTTCTCTAATAATGATTTCGAACTCATAGATTCTCAATTTTTAATCTATATTTAAATTACATGCAGTTTTAGTATGGAATATCTTTCACCCTATCACCATATTAAATAGTTGAATATACACATTATTCCCCTATTCATTATACTACAACCTATTGACTTCGTTCTTCTAAATGTATTCACTAACATCATTCCAAATAATTGATGTGTATCTATAGTTACTATTATATGTCTCTTTATCACCAGGATAAAATATTTTTCTTCAATTTCTACTATTCATCTTCCATTTGATTTTAATGTGATGTATAATACAATTTGATTTTGGGTAAATATACTTTTTATATTTCATTTTTAACACATTCTCAGAAAATTATCACACATTTGATATTACATAATATTATTAAGATAATATATCCTCAAAATAGAATTTCTTGACCCATAATTATGAATAATGATTAATAATCAAACCAATTTACACCTTCCGTTAAACGTGTAAATGGAATTTGGGGTACCCTTTCTATGAAAAACTGTAGATTTTTTAGTAGGAATGTCAAAAACAAATAAATATCATTTATCCCATTATAGAGGTGATAACTTTGTAGATTTTTTAGTAGGATTGTCAATAAAAAATATATATATATTGTCCCATTATATAGGTGAATCTCTTTTTTTAATCATACATTATTTATATTATTTATCCAAATATATATATATATATATATATATATATCATAAAATTGTATCTAGTGTGGAATTTAAATCCATATATTTTGTATTTTTTATAGTATTAATATAATTTTATATATTATATTTTATCTTCTTTGTATTGGTTGGACCAACAGTTGTCATTTTCATACATTCGAATGAATAATTTTGACCATTCCTACACTATATATTAAGGTTTTAAGGTTATTTTTAACCATACACATTCAAATTATGAAATTGTTTATTGAATTATGCATGTAAATTATTAGGAGTATGAAATCATATTTTAGTTGAAATATTCTTGTTTCACTATGATTTTCTGATTTTTCTCACTAAAATTTAGCTGTAATTATAATATTATACACCATAATTTTAGAAATATATTATCTTCAAGAAATAAAATATTGATCGAGTCATTAGTAGAACATTTCCCAAACATCCAACATCAAAAACACTTAAAATTCATATTCATATTTTTTCAATGACATTAATAGGTTTTTCTCTTTTTTTACTTTTTTTTATTATGTTAATAATATTTTTTTCCATTAATCAAGGGATAAATATCCAATAATCCAACAACTGAAAAACATAAAAAAATAATCTTCTTTTTTTCTTTCACATTTGTCTTGATAGTTTTTAGACTTAGTTATTATTTGTCGTTGTTATTTTGAATACAAAAATTCATTTCCTTCATAGTATTCTTACTAATTTTTATAATTCTCAGTTAAGATAATCTCATATATGATTTTCTTATATCTTCACATGATGACTTGGTGGATCTATTATAATTTTTATCTTCTATGTTATTTCAAGATATTTTCATTTGACTGTGCACAAGAAATAAAAATAACAAAATGAAATTTAGTTTTATCGAGAGGGTGGATTACCTTCATCAAATATATTATAATATATGGAACATTAAAGGATATAATGTTGTGTTTAAAACATAATAATAATAATTATTAGAAATAGTAATTTTATAATCATGTGTGTTAATATATAAATTGTCAATAGATTTTGTTGTTTCCTATTTGCTGATTATTGGATTTTTCATCATTACATCAATCTTGAGACATTTCATATTAAAAATCTAATTATATTTTTTAGGTAATTTCACCCATTAAAAATAATATATATTACCCTCATTAATTTGATATTCATACATTTCTCATGTATCTTTTAGAATATAATCTAAATCTATTATTCAATGACTTATAACATTTAACTAATCATTCAGGTCATATATGAAATTTTATTTTATTTTTAATAAATACATTTCTGTATATATTTTATCCAAAAAAATCAGAAATATATTATTTAATTATATAATTAATTAGATTAAATATTTAATTGAAATGAATAAAAAAAAATTTTTATATTTAACTAGATCAATTAGATTATTACTTCATTAATACATTATAAATAGAGAATATTCAATTCCAACATCCCCTAATTATTTATTGGGAATCTCATCATATATCCCCTTGTTGAATAAAAAATCGATTCTTTCATCCTAGATAGTTAATTTCATTATATTATCCATTAATTATAATTGAAAAAACAAAATGATTCATTAAACACATCTTTATCATAACTGGAACAATATTCATATGGGGAGTCCTTTTCAATATATTTATTCGTTTAAGTACCACTCTAGTTATCAGCAGATAATTATTATTCATATTTTAAATTTTAAATTATATCATTGAATAATGTCCCCCATTTTCATACCATTATTCAAAGTCATTGAAGAAACCTCTTATTCTACTTTAATAGTGACAGAATCTAAATTTTATATATTCATATATATAATTTATATATGTAAATTAAAAATGGAATGAAAATTAATAAAAAAAAGGATAACTATGGATCTCACACCAATGTTTTTCTATAAGGATATATTACTAACACATTTGTGTGTTTGTGGGTTGTGGGAAGCATCTCTGAATAATTAATTTCATAAAATTAAATTACCCCTTTAAAAAATTAACCACCTTTGGTATTGTAAACTCTATTATTAGTTTAGATAATTGAATATATTTTCTTTTATAAATATTTAATAGATAGATTATAATTAGTAATAATGTTGTGAAAATTAAAAGGTTTTTTTACATGGTTCAACCTAGGAACAAGAAATCTAGTCATTAATATTACAGAGATATCATAGAGATATATTATACTCTACTAAAATCATTATAAATAACAGAATGATTTTTTTCACAGACATTTAAGGAAAAACTAATAAAACACAAAATGACAAAACACAAAACTACATGTGCCAACAAAAATGTCCAGCCCATTAATATCATATTTGAGACTCATATAAGCATGATATCTAAATAATTACCATTGAAGACAACTAAACATTGTTTTCAGGACATTATTGATTAGGTTATTGAACAAATAGGCCACATTGTCTCACATTTAACTGATCTCTTCTACATTTAATTTTATTGTATTAAATCCTCTTTTCCAAAAAATGTCATTCCGATTGATTTTATTAATTTTTTCCTTATTTTTGTTAATAATAATTAATCTCTCATATATCCATTCTACTAAATATATAGGGGCTATAATTTGAATTTCCACCTTCAATAAGTATTCTTCCTAAAGGCTGAGAGTGTCCCATGTTAACCCATAATATGTAGCCTCATTACTTACATCGGCGTGCTTGTCTGCCAATACAACAAATGCTTCAAGTCCCATCGCTACTGAATTAGCTAGCATATAATTGAAATTGTTAATCACACAACATTATTTATCATTTTTTATGAACACCACCTTCATATTAATTCCTTAAAAATATGGAGCCATATTCTATCTCCTTGGTATTCTATTTTGAAGTATATATTGTATCCATGGGTTCAGCATGTTAAGAATAATTTTTATCCATTTTACTTTTTACAGTTATAAAAAATTAAACTCACTATGTCCCAAAATCGTTTCATCACCTTCTCCCTTATTAGATAATGAATCCCTTAACTTATTTATCCATCTAAATTATAGCTAGTGAAACGGTCAAAATCATGATCACATGAATCAGATCTAGATTGTACTTTTTATTCCTTAATGGTAGAATTAGTCTCACATTTGTCTCATTCACATTTCATAGAATAAATTCCACAAAAACTAATACTAACATTTATACTATACAATTCCCTTCATTGGCTGGATCCTTTAAAAATAAAAAACCATGACTAAAAACATTGAATTGATGTCTCATGGATATTTAATTCCACTAAAACATCCTTGTTTGATTCATGACTCACCACATAATAAAAATTTCTACTACCAGACCTCACAAACCCTTCTTATGACAACTAATTCACATTGTCGTGGATTTGATCCGTAGCTATAGTCATGATCATCTCGAAAATTTCCAACAGTTCTTGGGATGTTGTAAACTAGTTAATGGATAGTCCATATCATTCCATATATACTGTAGGATATCACCCATAATAGATTCATCATTTACTGGTTTTGGTTCTTACTGAAAATTAATTCTCTAAATTAGAACAACAATTACCCTCATTTCCAACATTGTTATAGTAGTCTTCTCCATTTAAAGCTACTATTGATTCATAAAATCATGAACAATAATTTAATAATGTCGGTATAGATGGGAATTCTATGTTTGTTTCACCATTTAATGTTAAGAAATAAAAATATTTTACAAGGATTTGAACACAATCGATTTTTTTGCATATAAACTCTTCCAAAAAATCAATCGAAATCAACTCCACTGGCAGTTTGGAATCATCAACCTAAACAATTGTGTGTTGGGATATATAATGTGAGTTAGAATTATTTTTTCAATCTAATCTCTTGAATTGGATGACAATGTTTCCTACAACATGAATAATTTTATTTATTTTAATGGATAAAGGAATAATAATATTGTGTAACCATAATACCATTAAATAGGGCCCTAATTTCATATGTACATTGTAATACCACTAGAATAGGAATAAATGAATTTCATTTCAATTTTTTAGAGAACTAGGACAAGCTCAAATCAGGTACTTGGACGAAGAAAACCTTATCGTTTAATTCCCCTTATCCAATTTACCTACAAGCTCCTAACTCTACATGCGCCACAAACTAGAGATAAAAATATAAAAAGTAAAAAATATAAGGATGTTGAGATATAAAAAATTACACCATATTCAAATCCAAAATGATGATGCTACATTGAAATTAGAAGAGGAATGAAAGAGCATATGTGATCCCTTGAAAATTCATTGAACCCTTAGGAAAAGGGATATTGATGGAAAATCCCAAATGAAATGGGATGAGGGAGAGGGGATGGAGATGGAAGATGATCCTCAGGGATATAAACAATTACATCGCCCACCCCTATAGTGATGTGGGACCATTTGATTTCTTTAATACTATTACCCACAATTAGTAGAATACAAAATAGAGTTTAAATGTTGCAGTAATACTCTTTAAGTCCATATATAGTATGTAGAATATATCAGTACATCCACATTATTTTTTCTACTATATTAAATTAGTGTCGTTGACTTCCATTTTATATTGATGAATAATATAATTTAATGGTATTTCTACAAAGTATCTAGGGTTTCCTGATATTTCTCATTATTTTATTACATTCTTATCACATTGATTTGAACCTATGATTTTAGTGACTATAAATTTTGTAAAAATAGAAAATATCGAAAATCAGTTCCCGATATAGAATAAAAATCATTGTTTCTAAATTAAATATCTTCCACTTCATTTATTTTTATACATTTCATATACATGGTATTACATGAAGCACATCATTTATTATTCTATAACGATCTAGATCAAATTCACAATAGTATTATTAGATTATATTTCACAATCATTTATACTATAAGAGAATTTATTCCAAGAGAAGATTTTGATAACCTTTTCACTTCTTTTAAAGTGATTCACATTTTTTCAATGAGGTCCAGAACATATAAATTACCTTATCTTTCTTGAGATTTATATTTTTTGAAATAGATATCATATTTTACATTTATGTGATGTACAAAATCCCTATAAAATTTATTATAGGGATTATATTTTTTTTATCTATATTTTTATGGGGGAATATTCCCATAATCTAAAATATTATTTTTCTATAATCATATGCCTTTATTGGTATTATAGGATATCCTATTAATATATATTTTTTATTTTTATTCATGTTGAATATGTCTCCACTTAATTCTACTGATATTCTCAAGAATCTTCCTTTAAATATATCACATGAGTAATACCAATAAAATAAATATAAAATTTTTAATGAAAATTTATCAATAATGAATATATTTTAGTTTTGATCATTCCTTAATAATATTTACAAACTCTTAACTCTAGATTAATATTATTATAATCATTTAATTAAATGATTATTGAAAATATAAACTAATCAATTCCCTTTATGAATAATAAACACATTTATTATATATAGAAATCTATTGAATATTCCCAGATACATAAATTTTCATTTCTAAATATATCTATTTATGAATTTCATTATTATTTAATTGTTGAATTTAATAGAATGACAACTATTATAGACCTTCCTCTTTATAGAGTGGAGATTGTTTACTTGAAAATATTTTACGAATAAGTAAAAAATCATAATACAATTCCAAAGATTTAATATAAAAGTTATTTTTAGTATTTCTAAATTCTAAAAAATCCAGAATATTTAAATAATGAGAAATCTATTTTTTATATTCCAAATAAACAAATAATTTTTAAAAACCATCTAACATAAATGTTCTTTTTGACATATAAAATTAGTGTTTAACAATTGTATAGTGATTCCATACCATTATCGATTTTTTATAAATCATGTGTTTTTTTGAAATGATAAATGATCCATATAATGTTAATAAATGATCCTTATAAACAGACAAACTAATTTTTATGAATAAAAATTAATATTTATGATCTATCAAAATAATATTAATGATTTTCTTAAATTTGATTAATTCCAATCAAAATTTGTATCATAAAGATAAATGAACCTATTAATGATGAAACAATCCTTATAAATTTGTAGGATGTCCTTATAATGTTATAATGCATCCTTATGAATTAAAAATTACTATATAATAACTCAAAAAATATCCTCATATAGCCTAGGATGATCCTTGTAAACTATTTCCTTTTAATATATAAATAATATTAATTTTAAATATGAATTTTTCTAAACATTATAATCCTTATAGAATTCACATGACATATCATTTTTTATAGTTCCAATAATTGAATTTCATAATAATTCAAATAACCTATGTGTAATTTCACTTTATATTAGGGAATCATTAAATAATGTAAAATAACTTCAAACAATCAAATAAAACCTACAAAAATTGTTGGTATTTTTAGAATAACTCAAAGCCTTATAATATTATTTCAAAATATATTTTTGTATTGAAATACTCAGTTTTGAGTATTTCTATTAATTACATCTTCCTTATAATTCTAGTATAACTTTATTTTATTTTATTGTTTGTCATCGTGATTTTATGTAACAAATAATACGTCATTCGTGTTTAATATACCAAGTGAATTTTTCATCATAGTTATATTATCTCTCTTCACCACTATAAACAATCATTAGTTTATTTAGTAAAAATTTCATCATATATTTTCAATAATTTAGTTCAATAGAAATATTCCTCTAATTTTTTAAACAAATATTACATAAATTTATTTAAAATAATCATCAGTTATTATTTATTTCAAGTAAGTAGAGCTCAACAATCAGAAAATGAAGATACATGGTATCATGATATTGTTTGATTTTTTATTAAAAAATTTCCTCTATTATCTTTTAACAAAAAAGGTATGAGAATCCATTTCATGGTCTTCATTGAGTATACTCTTCCATAATAAACATAAAATTGGAGTTATACATTTAAATCAACTAATAACTATAGTAAAAACATTGGTAACATAATATACATATTCTCTATTAATTCATTTTGGTACATTTGTACTTTTTGAAAAAGAGGAAGTAGTTTAATTACATGATATTAGGGTTGAATTTGATGATATTGACACCAATTTTACACATGGTTTGTGATGGGGATAACATGGTTTTGGGAAGGGATGATCTGTTAGGGTGCACACCTTATTATTCAATGATTATTACAATGGTGAAAACTACTCTACTAATAAATAGTAACAATAAATGATTTTCAATATAAAGATTACTTGTTCAGGAATTTCTGGTTCCCTATGCTAGAGACATAGTAATGCAGTGTGATACCTTAATGGTAGAAATATTTCTAGTAAAAATTAGTTAATGAATAGTATATCATGTAAGGGTATACGTCAATAAAAATAGATAGTCTGAACTTGTGGATCGAGGCCTAACCATCTATTACTTGTAATGGGTGATTAGTGATTAACTTGTGGGTGGATAAAATCCTGGTGGTGTATATTATTAATTATTTGGTATCTTGTTGTTGGAGACATATGTGGGGTTGAACCTTATTATACCTAATTGTTCACAATGGTTTTACAGAATCACGGAGGAGTGGTTCAACAGTGAAGTCGTTATTGGTGGACACCTCCATAAACATGGACTAGTTGTGGTGATTATTATATAAGGATATTGGAAGAGTAAAAATAATTAAGATGAAAATTTTAAATATTACTTTTAAGATTGTTGACACTGGATGATGATTGTTGTTTTGTTTTATAATCAAATTTTCTACAAATGAATTATTTTACTTCATTTACATTAATATTGTAACATCCTAGGTAAATAAAATTCAATACATTTTTTTATTTAATATTGTGTGAATTAAATATTAATTTTACCTTTACGGGGTTCCTATGTTCGATGGAGTACCCGATATGAAACAACGGGATTCTTTAAAATGTTATGTTGCACAGAAGGCTAATTCATACTAAAAATATTAATATAAAATGACAATTTTAAATGGAAGTTAATTACTAGTCGTTGTAATGGAAGGAATGAAGATAACTAACTAAAATATGATAATAAAGTTTGGTTATATGTTTTTTAAATTTATCTAAAAAATATATAGGCTTAAAATGTGAATTAATCTAATATTAAGCATAAATACTCGATATTCATTAAATGGTCGATTTGCCTCTTTTTAAAGGAAACCCCTCATTAAATCTATTTTTGGTAACTTTTATGTATTCTATTTGAAATAATAAAATTATTCTTTATAATTGGGAAATCCAAATTTACTTTGGTTAAAAAAAATTATTCTTCTGATAAAATTCAATTTTTAATGAAATGTAAAAAATGTTGTATTTTAATTAAAACTGCCTTTTAATCTAATTTATTTATATAGATAGATTAGATTTTTAATTGTTTTTAAAGTGTAATTAGATTTTATATATACCATTAAATCCAATGTTTGTTATTATAATTAATTTCACTTTGAAATTGGATATAAACAAGTGTCAATCATTTGATAGTTTTTATTTCGTAAAAGCACGCATTTTATTTTGACAGTAGGAATTAATATTAAATTAATTTATTCCACTTATGTGTTTTGAATATTGAAATATCTATTCAATATTTATAATCATGAGTTCCAAATTGTGTAAATATGTAACATTTATTTTTAGATGTAATGAATATTTACTTCAGAAAATATTATATTTACCATGGTTAAAAGGTATATATATAATAAATAATTATAAAAAAATATTATTATAAAAAACTAAAATTAGACAAACAAGTGTCCTAATTCTATTTTGTTGATACATATCCGAACATGACCATCCTTGGGTCGATTTTGGGACCCCATGGGGCCACTTGGGAGTGATATGACACTTTATTTTAATTAACATAGAGTAAAAACAAAAATGACATAAACAAATCTATTTTAGTAATTTAATTTTTACATGGAGTTATATAAGTTATATCTTTTGATATAATTATGAATTTGAAATATAAAATTACTTACTACTTCATGGTAATTTTTTATAATTTTTTTACATGAAAAAAATTAAATTTTTTATGACACAATAATGATGCAGTGTTTAACTAATTAATAAATGATTTAAATAAATAAGATTATATAGACTAAAATAATATCAAAAACATGTCCAATTTTTATTAGATGATTTTATTTTTATTATGTGTCATATTATCTTCGAATTTATTATGTTTTGGACACTTAGAAACCAAAAATAATTGTATAATAAAATAATATTTCCACACATTTTAAAAGAGCCCCTCCTCCCCCTTATAAAAATCCCTCACTACTAACACATTCCGCACACCTCTCAAATGACTTTAATAATCCAAACACAACCCAATTAAGATCCCTACATCTTTATATTACTCCTAGAATCCTTCCATTTGGCATAAGTCAATTCAAATAAACGTTTTGTTCAAAACAAAATGAGATACCTGATTTAATGGTAATGTCTTCTATTAAGTTATTTTGTATTATTTTCCTTCTCTCACCACATGTACTATTTTTATTCATTTATTTTATACAAAAACAAGTATCTTAAATATATTAGGATGTTTTTATGAGATTTATTCGAACTACACATTCCCACACCTACATCTAAGGGGTAGAGAACATATTGTTTCTGTGGATGGAAGACTAACAACTCACGAAACGATGATTGTTAAATTTTCTCCTACCACCACTTCTAGTGTCCATTAATTTGGAACTATATTTATATATGATACATAATATGTGTATGTTTTCATTATGCTTCAGTATTATTCATTTATATCAAATTTTTATGGTTTCCATTATGGGTAAAGGCGATAATTTCATTTTAGGAAGTATGAACTACGGGCCCCATAAACTGATATGACTCGTTAATTCCATATGTAGGACATATAAATGATGAATTTAATAATATTATATATGATATTATACTATAATTATAATATACATATGTATCATTATGTTTTAATTCCATTAAAATTAGAAATAGAAATGAAAATAGTGGTCATGTGTGAGTACGACTTACAGTCTCCATGAATGGTGTATTTCATTAATTTACTCCAACTGTTATTTACTATTTTAAATACATATATATATTGGATATATAATATATATAAATCCTTAATATAATTCTGGATATAACGTACATCTGACCACATATACAACTTATAAATATAAGAATTTCATTTTTGACTCAAGTACCAAATATTAACAAAATGAATTTTGTTAACATAAAAGATTTATAATGTTTATAACACTATTATATGTAATAAAAAGGAATAATAAACCTGAAAGGGGTTTTTAAGAAAGTATAAATTTACATTATTTTATTATTTAGGAGATTAAATAATGAACGATTCAAGTCAGAAATGAGGTAAGGGACTTCATCTCAATCTCCTTTCATTGAGGTATATTTTGTTTTAATAAACATATTTCTTTTATAAGATATATAAACACCTTTTTCATTTCATTTCATTTAATGAAATTTTATTTATGTGAATCATTTTAATAAAATACAACATATATTGTTTCTTTTCATTGTAAGCGGTGAGGATGACATTTTATGCTATCGCGAGTGTTATTTGATCTATAGCTTCCATAATAAGTCATAACGATTTTAAAAGTAAAATAAATTCCATAAACTCATTCAAATATTTTTGTATGCAAAATGCTTTTGATAATGGATTTGTTATGTAAATATATTTATATGATATATTGTGATTGAAATGTGGAAATTTTTTCTTTCCATTATATTTGTTTTATGTGTTATGTATATGCTATGTTTTTTGGTATTTGTTAACTATATGAGAAGTTCAATGATAAACCTTGCGAAGGTGGGCATGAGATTGCTCTCCAATGCATTAGGTAACGTAACAGAGGTAAACATTAATGTTTCTCTTAAGATATCTATGGAATATATTGTGATGGGTATTCTAAATGTAACTCCCTATATAGCTGTGATAGATACAATGTATATATAATATGGACACCACAACTTACCTTTATGATTTATGTTTGTTATGGGTGATTAATAAATATTATGATTTCATGAGGTATGTAAAAGAATTTATGTTATGTATGTATTGATGAACTAATGTTTTTTTCTTTGTTTTATAACACTTTCTAAGCTTTTTATGCTCATACCAAGTTTCAAAATGTTTTTCACAAGACTTAATAATGATTATGGTCAAGGATGGGATCTAGGGAAAGTCATTCTCTCTAAAACATGGAACTAGACATTAATATTTTATCAAGTGTTTTGATTTTATGAAAAAATGGAAATTGAGTAGAAGTGTCTTCTTTTTAAGTTTTGAGATGTAATATAATAGTAATGGCATAACTGTCTAAAACTATAAATCTGAAATGATCCTCAATGTGATTTATTCATTTAATTCACGATTATGTAATTTTTTAGGGTCGGGTCCTTATATTTGGTATTAGAGTTTGGTTTAGATAACATTAAGAGTTATGGTATTGTTAAATTAATTACAAAAAATTAATTTATGTTAATATTAAAGTGATATAGCATTTAAATATTACCATGTTTCTTTGCCTAAGATATTTCAATGTTCAAAATGGTTTTCTGTAGAGGAAATAAGGAATCTTTTTCGGGACGACATAAGGAGGAATACATCATTATAAATCAACAACCTAAGATGGTCAGAATTGGAACAGAATAGATTTCTGTAGTGATGGCACAGTTTACTCAAGATATAAATAGAGGCGGTATCGATCAACGAGATCCGCAAGATCAACTGTAGAGGAACATGTCAGAAGTGGATCATTTCATGAGGCAGGTTCCCCAATGATTTTGAGGATCATCTGAGTATGTTCTAGATGATGGGTGGATTACTGCAATGGAGAAGATTTTTGATGTTATGGTGTGTTTATAACATAAAAAGGTTAGTCTAACTATTTACCATTTTGAAGGTTAAGTTGATCAGTGGTTGTCGATGGTGAAAAATATCTGCGATAGTGTGGAGATTGATGATTTTTATTAGGATGAATTCAAAGGTATGTTTTTTTAGAAATAATTTCCTAAGGAGGTTTGTCTTTTGATGGAAAAATTATTCCTAGATTTCAGGAAGGAGGATGACTTAGTGGATACATATAAATAAAAATTCACTCGACAGGCATGGTATGCTCCAAATTTCATTCAATATATTGGTAGCGAAATCAGTCATTTTTACTCAGGATTAAAGACAATGTATCGAAAGGTTTTAGATAATCGTGAGTTCAAAAGTTATGAAAAACATTTTCTATGTGCGTTGAATGTGGAAATGGAGTTTTTCAATGAAGATGTCTTCTTTGATAATCAACATAATAAGAGGTAAATGTGGTAGGCTAAAGGGAAGAACTCATAAAAAAAGTCTAATGGTAAGAAACATAAGGTTATTGTTTTTGATAATTTTGTTAAAAATCATGCTAGGGAATTTATTCTGAATTCTGGTAAGTGTTACCGATATGGTAAAATGGGATATAAGCCTCATAATTGCATTGAAAAAGATAAGGGTAATGGTAAGCCAAATTCTTTTTTACAATTAGTAAAATGTTCTATGTGTAGTAAAACTTTTCATTTGGAAAATGAGATTTCAATGGAGAACTCAACTATGGGAAAGAAGCTAGAATGCAATCATAAAGGGGTGGTGAAATCCTTTGCAACTAATTATACAGTTGTTTGTCCATAAAATGAAGTTGTATCAAGTACTGAGTTTGTTTGTTTAGATTATTCCAATGTTTTGATTGATTTGTTGTCCACACATTCATTCATTTCTGAGAAGTTTTCTAGTAAATTTGGAATTCCTTCTCAAGATACGATTCTTGGTATTATGGTAAAAAGCACCACGGGGATTTTGAGAAAAAAAATCATAAGATCCTTCCAGTCATTGTGTGCAGAAACAATCAACCGGCAAACCTTATAGTTTTTATTCTAGTAGAGTTTGATGTTATTTTGTGTAAGTATTATCTTTCTATTAACCAAGCTAAGATTAACTGTAGAGCTATAGTGGTTTGTTTTCAGAAATATTTTCATTTTGTGTACAATAATTAAACCCTAATTTTGATAACATATCAGGAAGCTGCGAAACTAGTAAAAAATTGAATTGAATGTTAACATGAAAATATTGTTGAAAACAAACGAACCGTTTAGTTTAATGATTTGTCAATGGTAAATGAGTACCATGATGATTTTCCTGATGGGTTGCTTAGTATAATACATGATCGGGATGTTGAATTTGTTATTAAAATAGTTCCTTATGCTAATCCAATTTCAAAACCCCCTTATCGAATTTCTCAAATTTATTTAATGTTAAAGAAGAAAATACAAGAGTTATGAGAGAGAGGTTTCATTTAACCTTTCACATAACCATGGGGTAACCCTATCTTATTTGATAAAAAGAAATATTGTTCAATGGGACTTTGCATTGATTATAGAGCATTGAAAAAAATCACTTTTTATAACAAGTATCATTTTCTTCAAATTGATGATTTTCCTGATCTTCTCTAGGGAGCGCAATATTTTTTTACGATCGACTTGAGGTTAGGGTAACATTTGTTGAACGAAAAGTAAGTAGACGTTACAAAGACTTCATTTTGTACTAGATATGGACATTATGAATTTCTTGTTATGCCTTTTGAGTTAACTAATTCACCTTCTGAATTCATGGATCTTATGAATAGAATTTTCTGGGAATTTTTGGATTTGTATGTGGTTGTGTTCATTAATGATATTTTGGTTTATTCTAAAAGCAAAGAGGAGCATGAATGTCATTTAGGGTTTTTCTTCAAACCATATAAGAAAATAAACTATTTGTGATATTCAAAAAATGTTAGTTTTTGTTTTAACAAATTTCTTTCCTTGGAAAAATTGTTAAAAAATGGCATAATTGTTGATCCTACAAAAACAAAATTTTTTGATTAATGGAAAAGACCCACAAAAATTGCTGATATCCATAGTTTTCTTTGTTTGGAATGTTATTACTAGAGTTTTTTTGAAACTTTTGCACGGTTATCATGTCCAATGACTAAGTTAACTCAAAAAGGTGTCATGTTCATTTTGAAAAAAAATTGTGATGCTTGTTTTTAGAAATTAAAATCAAGATTGGTTAATACTGTAGTTTGGTCACTACCTTCCAAAAATGTTGAGTTTGTTATTTACAGTAATGCTTTGTTGAAAGGACATGGTTGTGCCTTTATGCAGAATTATCAGTTAATTTTTTATGCTTCATGTTAGTTTAATCCTCATCAATTAAATTACCATAGAAATGATTTTTAATTAACTACAGTTGTTTTTATTTAAAAATATAGAGGTATCATTTTCATCGAGTAAAATGTGAAATATATACTAACCATAAATGTTTAAATTACATGTTGACTCAAAATGAACTGAACATGAGACTGAGGAGATGACTAGAAATAATCATGGATTATGATTTAACGATTATTTATCATCTGGGAAAATCAAATAAAGTGGATGATTCTTTGATTAGAAAACATAATACATAATTGAACATGCTAAATTTGGAACGAGATCATTTGATTTTTGATTTGATGAAATATGTCATAGAAGTTGATGGTGAATGAATTTCTTCTATTTTGTTTCAGGTGACAGTGAAATCATCTATATCAGACAGAATAAAAAAAGTTCATAAGGAGGACAATGACTTACAGAAAAAGGTAGTGTTTGTTTAGTAGGGTATGTTGCCTGAATTTAACAGTGATAATGATTGTGTTGTGAGGTTTGGGAAAATTTTATGCGTGCCGTGTGATTTACAGTTGAAGAATGAGTTGCTATGTGAATCACATCATTCCTAGTTTTCATATCATCCTGGAATTAATAAAATGTACATAGATCATAGGGATTATTACATTTGGGATGGAATTAAAATAGATATTGCTAATTTTACTATGATGTGTTTGAATTTTCAGCAGGGTAAAGTAGAGTGGATGTTACCGAAATGGATGCTTTTGCCTTTACCAATAACAATGTCAAGACCCGTCCTCGGGGCCCGTGCCGTGACTACCCCAAGCCTGCCTTCCATAGGCCAGGGGTAGGCGGCTAGCACCAAAGGCGTAATTCCCGATAACTAGGAAGGCATTGCCTTTATAAAAGTAACAAACACCACATAGTACATGCAGAAGTAAAACACTAAGTACAAAGAGAAGTGCTGAAAGGAAAATGGGCCAGAATACAAACCCAACTGAAAGTACAACTACAACTGAAAAAAGTACAACAGAAAAAGACAATAGGTGGAAGAACAGAAGCAGCTCCTAGGTCGTCCTCCTCAGATTCTACCTGAAGGGTAGGCACAGATGGCGCAGCTCCTGGATCGTCCACCACGGATCCTACCTGAAGGGTAGGTACAGATAGCGCATCTCCTCAATGTTCTCGCCCGTCAACCTCCTCCGAGTGTCTTCTCGCAGTTAAGTCCACCTCTAGATACTGACTCGTCGGGTAGTCCACCTCCGGGTACCGTCCAATCCCCGAACACTCGGCCTCCGTCAGCACTGCCCGTCGTCTGTAACCAATACAATGAGGTGCGGGCGTAACCCATGCAGGGGTGAGTATAACGATACTCAGTAGGGACCCAGAGACCCTCAAGGTCTCACTAAAAACAACAAGGATAACCACAATGAAGATGTCAATAGATAACCTATACTTAGGTATATGCCCATACATATTCCTAAGTAATCAAGTAACCCATCTCAATCATGAGGAAACACCAAGATTATGAAATCAACAGATAACCACTACCCAGGTATATGCCCATACATATACCTAAGTTATCAATTGACCCATCTCAATCGTGAGGTAAACACAATGGTCATAGACTCAGCTCAAACCAGGATTTTCATTATCGAAACCATAACTACTGAAGAGCCCCGTCTCTCGAGCGTAAAGTGGTCCTGTCCCGACTCTGAGGTACTGCTCACTAATCCAAGTCTCTGAGGTACTCCTCCTATCGAGTACCGCGGGTCTTCTTCCAAATACTGGGCGCTCCGTCCGCTGTGGTTCTGCCACCAAATACCGGGCACTCCCCCTAATAGCCCACATAGGTACTCCTCCGTTCGAGTACTGCGGGTCTGCTGCCAACTACCAGGCGCACTGTCTGTTGTGGGTCTACCACCAAATACCGGGCGCTCCGTCCACTGGGCTAGTTGACTCACTCCAAGTCGGGTCGGTCACGCAGTCGTCAGGTCTCAGTCGTCTACATGGTCTCCGTACTCCGTATGCTCATCTCCGGGAAGGACCGCTCCACGATCTACTGCTCAATAATCCAAATATCACAATGTCCCACAGAGATGTATCTCAAAGGACGGCCTCGTCATAAGGGTCTCAACACAATAGACGGCGCGTCAATCGGACGCTCGGTCTGTGAGTTATTATCCTTTTCGTCCCAGGGTCCTGGTTGGTTTCATGTGCGAACCAATCTGGCCATATCTCAACTGTACCTCGAACTCCCATAGGGTATACTCATAGAGACTGTTTCACAACGTGATCACCAATGCCGCTGACGGTTCGTCAAACGGACGTCCAATCTGAAAGATATCAGCTTTTCCGTTCCAGGGGCCCGGTTGGATTTTGGGTACAATCCAACCCAGCCATACTTCAATCGCATCCAATCCTCGGGTGAAGAATGCCAAAATTTCCGTCTCATAAAAACGAATTTAACAAATTCAACGGCACGTCAATCAGACGTCCGTAGCTCAAGATATAAGCGTTTCTGCTCTAAGGGCCCGGTTGGTTTCGTGTCCGAACCAACCCGGACGAACCCAAAGTTCTCCGAATCCTTCAGTATAATATACCAAAAAGACCGTCTTGATCCAAGGTTCGCATCGCCGCTGACGATGCATTGGTCGGAGGTCTACAGCTCATGATATGATCGAAAAACCGTGAGGGGTCCGAAAACGGGGGGTCTGGGCCCTGACCGACCCGGCCTAACCCCCCATGGGTCAGCCCGAACCGGGACGACCCGACCCGGGTCCGGGTCCAACCCCGCTGGGTGTGACCCGGCCCGGCCCGGCCGGCGCGGTCATGTCCGGTCTGGGCGCGACCTGGCCTGGCGGTCCGGCCGGGGGGCTCGGCGCTGGCCGAGCGGCCGCGCCCAAAGAGCCCCCCACCCCACCCCCCCCCCCCCCCCCGCGCGGGGGCCGCTACGTGTCACCGGACGCGGCGCAAGGCCTCGTCCCTCGTTCCTCGGTTCAGTGCGGCCGCAGAACCCTGCTCGCTGTGGCAGATTCTTTTGGTGGTGCTCCGGGTGCAGCCGCCCCCAACCGCCGGCGCCGCCGCGCCGGCGGGGGCTTCCGCGGACCACCGGACGAGCTCCGGTGGTCCGATTCGCATGCGGTCTTCGCCAGAGATCATCCTGAGACCCGAACTTCATTCCAAAGCCTTCAAAATTCCTTCTCCGGCCACCTCACCATCGATCGTCGATCCACACTTCGACAGCAAACCACGGGGTATTCAAATCGCCTTCGTGGCCCGCCTCACCATCGATCGTCGATCCGCACTTCGACAGAAAACCGCGGGGTCTTCAAATCACCTTCGTGCCCCCGACTCCACCCGCGGTTTCTTTCGGCCTCAGCGGTGCGGTGCGACAGCACCGCGCTTCTTCTCTGCGTTCTTTCTCGTGTCCGCACGGTGCCGTTTCACTATACCGCCTTTTTTTGTGCCGCAACGAATAAAACAACAAAGAGGGAGGAGAGTCGTCCATGTTCATGTGGTCTGACCTCCTCCCATTAAGTGGGTAACAAGCAGCCCAAAAGATGAAGAACAACAAGGAAAATTTCACGATCAAAAGCGAAACAACCCAAACAGTTTTCTTTCCCGCAATAGACTATTCCCAACCCGCAAGGAAAACGTTTTCAGATCAACTAGGTAATAAGTTGATCTGTGTTCTTTTTTTTTCTTTAGGAAGAAGGAAATCAAGGGAATAAAATCATTATTAAAACATAATTCCCTATCTCAAGCATTGTCGTCGAACGTGAGTTCGTCATGGAAGAGGCGTTGTTGATGTCGCGGTATACGGCGTCGCGTCGTCGAACTCCGAGGGTTTGGCGTTCTTCCTCGAAGGTCAGAGCGTTCTTCGCGTTCATCACGTTCTTCGCTTTCTTCATCGAAGAAGAACACTTTCCTCCAAATCCTCTCCACGCCACAAGTTCTAACAGAAATAAAATAAGATTTATCTTATTTTATTAACGCACATGACACGTTTGAATTTCAAATAAAAGAAACATACAATTAATTCAATGAATTAATTGTAATGATTTAACTGCCCAATTATTGAGGTGTTTCTTATCTAGAAAAACACACAGTTGACTTTCATTAAAGAGGGGTTTTCGCGGGTGCGTTACTTAGAGGAAAAGAAACGGTGGGGCTCGTGCGGGCCCCACCTCACAAAAATCCTACCAAGAGTGTAGGATATTTTGGATTGCACCCTATCCGCTTCAACTTAGCTTAAGTATATTTAAGTGGCTTTAAGTGGCTTTAAGTGAAATAAAATAAAGTTGTCGCACCACTTTATTTTATTTTCTTCACTTAACCCCAAAAAATTAAAAACCACAACCGAGCAAACCCAACTCCAGAAAAGGCATTTCTATGAAAATATCGGCGCTGCGATTCCATCGGTGCCCTCAGAATTCGATTCCGAGCAACGGTTCAGAAGTTAGAAAAACCCGCTCGTTCATTCACTGAACGTACCCGAGCTAAATTTCGGAAAATGATTCCGGGCACACCGGGCCTCAGAATCAGACGCTGTCAGAAACTGCCTTCTTGTATAAACCCCAAGAAAATTTAGAAAAAATTTCCCTTGAAATTTCCAGGACTTTACATTACTCCCACCTCCAGGATTTACGTCCTCATAATGATTTAACACAAACTAGGGTCACAAAAGCGGTACAGAGCACGCATCTGAGCCTCCCGCTTTCATGTGCTCACTTGGAGGTTCCCATAATGCCAGTGAAAGCACACATGAGGAATAGGTTGTTCTCGTAGGATCCACCCCTGTCGATGCTCGATTCCCACTGGAACCTCTGTAAAATTCACCCCATCGCCATCGTCCAGCTCCTCATGATCGATGATATGCAAAGGGTCGAGCATGTATCTCCTCTGTTGAGATATGTGGAAGTCGTCATGCACCTGGTGCAACTGAGGTGGATGGGTCAAGCGGTACAACACCTCGCATACCCAGCTGCGGACCAAGAAAGGTCCGTTGAACCTCGGCGATAACTTTCCACCTTGGCCACTTCTCCGTAAACCTCGTCGAGGTGAGACCCGTATAAGGACGTGATCGTTATTCTAGAACTCAAGAGGCCTCCAATTCCTGATAGAATTGAAACTCAAAACAACTTCTGCCACGAGGGTAAGGTTGACCGACTCAAGAGTGATCGGTCACACCCTCCTGTGCATGAGTTTATCCTGTGCTGCCTGGAGTTTCCTTTTCGCCGACCATGGAAAACCCATTCTGACGTCGTATTTAAACCACAACCTTATTGCCCAATACCGTCAATCTGTGTATGAACTGTGATTACCCATTCCATACTCAAACCAATGTCGTAAGGCCTCGATGCTGCCACCAAGAGATTCCAACTGATACTCTCACCTCGAGGGTCTGACCACACTGTCGGCGTAAGTGTGATTATCGAGTCTCCTCCCAAGGTATCTCCAGACGTGAGCGTCAAGTCTACAGCTTACCGGAAACTCTAGGTCTAGGACAAGATTCATGAAAGCAAGGAATGATTCATATCGACGTCTGTTACTATAGTAGCTAGTAGTGGATACAGACTGTCCCATGAATAATTTTTAGAGCCATTGGGTCACACTCCTTGACAGCATGCAGCCGCACACTTCCTCTGCCCTCTAGATCCCTGATCCAGGCGGGGATAACTAAGGCAGGTGGTTGTTGTATGTTACGATGTACATCACCTCACGCTTCTCTCCTAGCTCTGCCTCCACATCTGCTGCTTCACCGGAACATCTCGCCTTAAAGCTTCATCTTCTTGAAATATTTAACACGCTCGAGTCTCTAAGACTCGTGCCAGTTTCCTGTTTCTTATTGCACTGTGTAGTCTTCCTATCCTCCTGGATGATTTGCAGCGGCTTCGCCTACGATCTGGAAGAGCTGCTAAAGTTTCTCCTTGCCGAAAAGAGAAACTCGGTCTCATCCCCCTGGATGAACCACGCCCATTGCCTAATATAGTCAATCCTGACATGAAGGATGCATTGATGCCATGGATGACGTCGTAAGGCCTCGACATAACTACCAAGAGATCCAACTGTCACTCTCACCTCCAAGGGTCGAGTCACACTGTCGGCATCAGTGTGAGGTCACCGGGTCTCCTCCAGTAGAAATCTCGAAAGTGAGGGTCAAGTCAATAGTTTTAACCGGGACCACTCAGTATCAACCAAAGAAAAGTACAGTTAAGAAGACAAAGATAAGTTTCTTTTTATTATTGCAGCTCATAGTAAAAAGACACGGAGAAACTACAAACAACATAAACAAAACATGAGGCAACATGATCAATAGCCTCCAGGTCTGGAGCTTGTCCTGCTCCTGTCCATCTGCTTCCGGAGCTCCATGACCATAGGCCTCATCTTCCTTAAGGTGAGCTATCCCATGTCCTCCTGTCCCCTACAGTCGGGGTGGGCCTCTTGGTGGTGGTGGTGGAAACACCCTGAAGCGTCGTCCACCTCCAGCTGCACGGCCAACTCCTCTTCCATGGCCGCCTACTCCTTGTGGTCTGCCCTGATCGAACCTCTGCCTCTGGCTGGGAGGTTCTTCATTTAACTGTTAGTCATCTGCATGGCGGGTCGGACAGTCACGTGCCATGTGACCAAACCCGCCGTAGGAGTAACATTGTCCACTCTCGGCACGACTGACTCTGACTCCACCCCGGTTCCCCCGCACAACTGAACCTGAGTCGTGCAGGTGGCCACCGGTAGGTCTGGTCCTCTTGGACCTCTGCGTCATCTCTCTACCGCCTACTGCAGAAGACTCTGCTGCAAGCCGGCTAGTGGTGGGTTGTGCTACTGGAGACTTCTCAGGAAGGAAACTCTCCACTAAGAGGGATCTCTCCAACACCCATGTCTAGGTCGAAATGCTGTGAGAAACAACAGAATCTCTAATCTCCCGCCTGAGCCCCTGCTCGAAGGTTCGGGCCCGGATGAACAGGCCCCGTACCATATCTGTGGAGTAGCGCGAGAGGTCTGTGAACCTCGCTGAATACTGTACCACTGACTTGCTGCCCTGCTGAAGCTGAAGTAGCTCCTGTATACGCACCGCTCGAAGGGTGGCTGGTACAAACTCTTCCTGGAACAGGCTATCGAAGTCTGCCCATAGAAGTGTCGCCTCGTCATGAATCTGAAGCATCCGGCTCCACCACCTGCCTGATGCTGCCTGAAGACTCTCACCATATCCTCTAGCCAATCCTCAGACGCCTGCGGGTCCGTCTCTCCCGGGAACCTGGGTGGCCTCTGGCGCTGGAACTCATGCAGTGCTCTCAAACGACGTGCACCCTCTACTACTGGGGCTGGTGGCATCGGTGGCCCAATGGGTAGTAGTACCACTGGTGCCCCCGCTGGTGCCTCAACTGGGATAGGGCACTGTACTGAGGCCACGTCGCTCGGCAGGCTATCAGTACGAACAACTCTCAGGGCTCTAGCTGGTCGTCCGCGGGGAGGCATCCTGAAAGAAACAAACATGACATGGTCAAAATATTTATACATGGTGAACTGACCTGGTTTGAGCTGATATTTAAAAACTTCTGGAAACACACACACAATCAATGTTTTCGTGCACAAAGTCAGAAATCAGTTGTCAGGGTCCTAGTGTATAGATACATCGGCCGCCCACACCAACACTGGACTCCCTGAACTGAAAACCACACTCGGTACTCTTAACACTACTGCTTCACAGAAAGAAAATATCAGAGTTATAAGTTATGTGGTAGAACTGACTCCTCTGATACCAATTTGTCACGACCCATCCTCGGGGCCCGTACAATGATTACCCCAAGCCCGCCTTCCATAGGCCAGTGGCTGGCGACTAGCACCAAAGGCGTAATTCCCGATAACTGGGAAGGCATTTCCATTATAAAAGTAACAAACACCACAGAGTAAAAGTGGAATTAAAACACTATGTACAAAGAGAATTGATGAAAGGTAAATGGGCCAGAATACAAACCCAACTGAAAGTACAACTACAACTGAACAAAGTAAAATAGAAAAAGACAATAGCTGGATGAACGGAAGCGGCTCCTGGGTCGTCCTCCTTGGATCCTACCTGAAGGGTAGGTACATATGGCGCAGCTCCTAGATCGTCCACCACGGATCCTACCTAAAGGGTAGATATAGATAGCATAGCTCCTCAATGTTCTCGCCTGTCAACCTCCGCCGAGTGTCGTCTCGCCGTGAAGTCCACCTCCGGATACTGACTCGTCGTGTAGTCCACCTCCGGGTACCGTCCAGTCCTCGAACACTCGGCCTCTGTCAGCACTACCCGTCATCTGCAACGAATAAAATGTGGTGCGGGCATTGCCCTTGCAGTGGTGAGTATAACAATACTCAGTAGGGACCCCAAGACCCTCAAGGTCTCACTAAAACCAACAAAGATAACCACAAAGAAGATCTCAACATATAAACTCTACTTAGGTATATGCCCATACATATACCTAAGTTATCAAGTAACCCATCTCAATCATGAGGAAACAAATAGATTATAAAATCATCAGATAACCACTACCCAGGTATATTCCCATACATATACCTAATTTATCATGTGACCCATCTCAATCGTGAGGTAAACACAAAGGTCATAGACTCAGCTCAAACCCAGATTTTCATTATCGAAACCGTAACTGTTGAAGAGCCCCATCTCTGGAGTGTACAGTGGTCCTATCACAACTCTGAGGTAATGCTCACTAATCCAAGTCTCTGAGGTACTCCTCTTGTCGAGTACCGTGGGTCTGCTACCAAATACTGGGCGCTCCGCCCGCTATGGGTCTGCCGCCAAATACCGGGAGCTCCCCCTAATAGCCTACAGAGGTACTTCTCCGGTCGAGTACCGTGGGTCTGCTGGCAACTACCAGGTGCTCCGTCCGCCATGGGTCTTCCGCCAAATATCGGGCTCTCATTCCACTGGGCTAGTCGACTCACTCAAAGTCGAGTCGGTCAAGCAGTCGTCAGGTCTCAGTCGTCTACACGGTCTCCGTACTCCATATGATCATCTCTGGGAGGGACCGCTCCATGAGATACTGGACAATACTCCAAGTATCACAATATCCCATGAAGATATATCTCAAAGTACGGCCTCGTCATAAGGGTCTCAACACAACAGACGGCGCGTCAATCGAACGCCCGATCTGTGAGTTATTAGCCTTTTCGTCCCAGGGGCCCGGTTGGTTTCATGTGCGAACCAATCCGGCCGTATCTTAACTATACCCCGAACTCCCATAGAGTATACTCATAGAGACCGTTTCACAACGTGAACACCAACGTCGCTGACGGTTCGTCAAACGAACGTCCAGTCTGAAAGATATCAGCTTTTCCATTCCAGGGGCCCGTTTGGATTCCAGGTACAATCTAACTCGGCCATACATCAACAAAATCCAATCCTCGTGCTAAGAATTCCAAAAGTTCTGTCTCATCAAGAGGAATTCAACAAAGTCATCGGCACGTCAATCGGATGTCCAGAGCCCAAGATATAAGTGTTTCCGCTCCGAGGGCCCGGTTGGTTTCGTGTCCGAACCAACCTGACTGAACCCAAAGTTCACTGAAACCTTGAGTATAATATACCTAAACGACCGTCTCGATCCAAGGGTCGCATCGCCGCTGACGATGCTTCGATCGGAGGTCTACAGCTCATGATATGAGAAAAAAGCCGTAAGGGGTCCGAAAACGGGGGGTATGGGCCCGGACCGACCCGACCCAACCCCCCTGGGTCGGCACAAACCAGGTCGACCCGACCCGGTTCCGAGTCCGACCCAGCTGGGCGCGACCCGGCCCGGTCGGCGCGGTCCGGCATGGTCTGGGTGCGACCCTGTCTGGCGGTCCGGCCGGGGGGCTCGGCGCTGGCCAAGCGGCTGCGCCAAAGGAGCCCCCCCCCCCCCCCCCCGTGCGGGGGCTACTCCGTGTCACCGGACGCGGCGCCAGGCCGCATCCCTCATTCCCCGGTTCCGCGCGGACATGAAACATTACTCGCCGCAGCGGCTTCAGCCGTGGAGGATTCTTCTGGCGGTGCTCCAAGCGCAGCCGCCCCCGACCGCCGGCACCGCCGCGACGGCGTGGCGCCCCGGCGGGGGCTTCCGCGGACCACCGGATGCACTTCGGTGGACCGATTCGCCTGAAGTCTTCACCAGAGATCATCCCGGGACCCGACCTTCGCTGCAAAGCCTTCAAAACGCCTTCGCGGCCCGCGTCACCATCGATGGTTAATCTGCACTTCGACAACAAACGGTGGGGTCTTCAAATCCCCTCTACGGCCCGCCTCACCATCGATCACTGATCTGCACTTCGACCGCAAACCGCGGGGTCTTCAAATCGCCTCTGCGGCCCTGACTCCGCCCACAGTTTTTTTTTGCCTCAACAGCACGGCGTGATGGCGCCACACTTCTTCGCCGTGTTCTTTCTCGTGTCCGGACGGTGTCGTTTCACTGTACCTCCTCTGTCCGTGCCGCAATGAATCAAACAACAATGTGGGAGGAGAGTCAGTCGTGTTCGTGCGGTCCGACCTCCTCCCGTTAAGTTGGTTACAAGTAGCCCAAAAGACGAATAACAACAAGGAAAATTTCATGAACAAAAGAGAAACAACCCAAACATTTTTCTTTCCCGCAACAGACTATTCCCAACCCGCACGGAAAACGTTCGCGGATCAACTAGGTAATAAGTTGATCCGCGTTGTTGTTTTTTTAGGAAGAAAGAAATCAAGGGAATAAAATCATTGTTAAAACATAATTCCCTACCTCAAGCATTGTCATCGAACGCGAGTTTGTCGTGGACGAAGCATCATTGATGTCGCGGTATACGGCGTCGCGTCATCGAACTCTGAGGGTTGGCGTTCTTCGTCGGAGGTCAGAGCATTCTTCGCATTCTTCACGTTCTTTGCGTTCTTCGTTGAAGAAGAATGCTTTCCTCCAAATCCTCTCCACCCCAGAAGTTCCCACAGAAATAAATTAAGTGTTATCTTATTTTACTAACTCACATGACACGTTTGAATTTCAAAGAAACAAAACACACAATTAATTCATTGAATTAATTGTAATGATTTAACTGCCCAATTAATGAGGCGTTTCTTATCCAGAAAAACGCACAGTTGACATTCATTAAAGAGGGGTTTTCGTATGTGCGTTACTTAGAGGAAAAAAATGGTGGAGCTTGTGCGGGCCCCACCTCACAAATATCCTACCAAGAGGGTAAGATATTTTGGATTGCACGCTATCCGCTTCAATTGAGCTTAAGTAGCTATAAGTGGCTTTAAGTGGCATTATGTGAAATAAAATAATGTTTTCGCACCACTTTATTTTATTTTCTTCACTTAACCCCCAAAAATTAA
This sequence comes from Viscum album, assembly GCA_963277665.1. Lineage (NCBI taxonomy): Eukaryota > Viridiplantae > Streptophyta > Magnoliopsida > Santalales > Viscaceae > Viscum > Viscum album. The sequence continues at coordinate 1,019,667,299 of OY728119.1, read as the reverse complement.
AAACCACACCCGAGCAAATGCAACTCCGGAAAAGGCGTTTCTAAGCAAATACTGGCTTTGTGATTCCATCGGTGCCCTCAGAATTCGATTCCGAGCACCGGTTCAGATGTTAGAAAAACCTGTTCGTTTGTTCACTGAACGTACCTAAGCTAAACATCAGAAAAATATTCCGGGCACACCGGGTCTCGGAATCAGGCGTCGTCAGAAACAACGTTCTTGTAAAGTCCCCAAGAAAATTTAGATAAAATTTCCCTTGAAATTTCTGGGTTTTTACAACCAATGTGGAAATGGGAAAATATATCCATGGACTTCATTGTGTGATTAGGAATGACATATCGAGGTAATAATTAAATCTTGGTTATTGTTGACCGATTGACTAAATCTTCTCATTTCCTACCTATTTGAGATACATTATCTCTAGATCAACTCTCTCGGTTATATGTTTAATAGATTGTCTGGTTGAATGGAGTCTTATTCTCCATCATATCTGATCATGATCGTGGGTTTAATTATATCTTTTGGAATGGGTTTTTAATTATTTGGTACTAAATTAAATTTTAGAATAGATTTTCATTTACAATCAGATGGGCAGTAAGAACGAACAATTCAGATCTTGGAGGATATTTTACGTGCTTTCTTGATGGATTACCAGGGATGTTGTGACCAACTTATTTATTTGGATGAATTTTTTTATAATAATACTTTTGATTATAGTATACAGATGGCTCAATTAGAGGTATTATATAGAAAGTGTTGTCGAACACAACATTGGGTTTCTTTAAAATCATACGTTAAACACAAGACTGAATCATACAAAAAAAATATAATATTATTATTTTAAATGATAGACAATACCTAGTGATTTTAATAGTGGGAATGAACATAACGAACTAAAATATGATTATTCATGTTTGTTAAACGTTTTTACATTTATCCAGTAATATTTAGAGGCTTAAAATGTAAATTAATCTAATTTTAATCATAAATAATATAATATTATTTAAAAGGCTGATTTACCACCTTTTAATAGAGAACCATATTTAAATCTTGTTTTGGTCACTTTTATGTGTTCTATTTGACCAAATGAAATTCTTCTGTATAATTGGTTGATAAAAATTTACATTCGGTAAAAATTTTGGTATTTTTTTCATAAAAGTAGAATTTTATTGAAATGTGAAAATTGTTTTATTCTAATTCTAAAATGCCTTTTAATTTAATTTATTTATATGGTTAAATTATATTTTTAATTTTTTTTAATGTCTAATTAGTTTAATTTTTTTCCATTTAATCCATTTTTGGTTATTTGAATTTATTTTAATTAGATATTGGACATAAACAAGAGTCAATATTTTGATAGTTATTATTTCATTAAAAACGTTTTTGTTGTAACAGCGGGAATTAATTATAAATTAATTTAGGCAACATATATGTTTTGAATTTGGAAAAATGTATTCCATATTTGTAATCATGAGGTCTATATTGTGTAAATAGGTATCTCATATTTATATGCATTATGAATATTTACTTCAGTAAATATTTTATTTACCATGGTTAAAGGGTAAATCTAGTAAATAAGGGTAAACATATATAACTATAATAATATAAAATTACACAAACATGTTTCCTAATCCTATTGGTTGACACACTACTGACCATGATCATCCTTGGCTTGATTTTGGGACCCAATGGGGCCACTTTTGTGTGATAATGACACTTTATTTCAAATTAACATAAAGTAAAGACAAAAATAATATAAATAAATCTATTTTAGTAAATTAATTTTTACATGGGGTTATATAATTTAACTCTTAGACTATAAATAATAAATTTAAGTCAAGAAATATTTTATACTTAATTGTATTTTATTCATAATTTTTAGATATCATATAAAATAAATTATCTCTGACCAATTACTGACACCTCTCAAGCCCATTATCACCTAAAAACATTTCCAAATTAATATACATACATCCCTATATTACTCATATATGTATTCCCCTTGGATAAATGATATTAAAATAAAACTTTTGATTAAAGAAAAAAGGACATGCCCGACTAAAAACTAAGGTCTTATCCTAAGTTCTTTTCTTTTATTATCCTTCCCCAACCCCCAAAAATCTTTGTATTCATTTAATTTATAACAACACTCATATCCCCAAAATAATAGTATTTTTTATGATAAATATTTGAACTACACATTCACACAACATCATCTAATGGGTAAAGAACATATTATTTCAGTGGATGACAAACTAACGCCGCACTAAATGATGATTGTTCAACATTTTCCTACTACCTTTCATGGTGTCCATTATGATGGAAATATATATATTTGATACATATTATGTTTATGTTTTCTTTAAGCTTCTATATTTTTAATTTATATCATACCTTTATGGTTTCCACTAAGGGTAAACATGATAATTTCAGTTTAGGAAGTGTGGACTACCGCACCCTCAATGTTATATGACTCATTAATGCCATAGGTGGGACTTATAAAGTATGGTGTTAATAATATAATATGTTATATAATATATCAATTTTAATATTCCTATGTATAATTATGATTTTATTCAATTAAAATGTAAAATAGAAATGAAAGTTGCATTCATGCATACGTACGGCTTACCGTCTCCATGAACGGTGCATTTCATCTCTTACCTCCAAATGTTATATACTATTATAAATACATATATGTACAAGATATATATGATATATATGATATCTACATCATTAATATAATTCTGGAGATAATGTAATTTTGACCACATAGAAAACATGTAAATATAAGAAGTTCATTTTTGACTCAAGTACCAAATATCGACAAAACGACCGTTACTAACTTCAATAATTTTATAATGTTTATATCAAGGAAATATGTGATATAAAAGGAATAATATAGTTGAAAAAGGTTCTTAATAAAGTATAAATTAACTTTAGTTTATTATTCAGGAGGATAAATATTGAATGAGTCCACTCAGATACAAGTTAAGAGACTTCGTCTCCATCTCCTTCCATTGAAGAATATTTTGTTTTAAAACAAGAATTATTTGTATATGTTGTATAAACAAATTTTAATTTTCATTTCTATCAAATAATTTCTTTTTCTATGATGCATTTTATGAAATGTCAAAAAATAAGTTTTCTTTTAAACATGAGCGATGAAAATGTCATTTTCCACCGGCATGAGTGTTATCCAATCTATGGATTTCTTTACAGGTCGTAATATTTTTAAATTGAAAATAAATACTATATAATCTTTTCTGAATTTTGGTATTGAAAATGGTTTTGATAATATATTTTTTATGTCTATATATTAAAATGATATATTGTATTTGAAATGTGGAAATTTTCTCATTCTGTTATATTTGTCATATGTGTTATGAGTATGTTATGGTTCTTGGTAATTTTTATGTATGTCGGTGGTTCCATGATAAAACAATGATAGGTGAGCATGAGATAGCTCTCCAATTCACTTGTTAATGTGACTGATGAAAATGTGAATGTTTCTCCTAAGAGATTTAGGGGATATAATGTGATGGGTATTCTAATTGTAACTCCATACCTAGCAGTTATATCTACAATGTAAGTATGATATGGATCCCACATTTTACCTTTATGATTTATGTTTTCTAAGTGTCATTCATAAATCTTATTATTTCATGAGGTATGATTAAGAGCATATGTTATGTATGTAATTATGGAATAAGGTTTTCTTTCTTTGTTTTATAACCCTTAGTGAGATTTTTATGCTCATACCAAGTTTCAAAATGTTTTCAAAAAACATAAAGATGAATAGGGTCAAGTATGGGATTAAGGGAAAGCCATTCTATCTAAAACATATAACTGGACAAGACCGTTTTTTCAATAGTTTTTATTTTATGAAAAAAATAAAAACAGAGTAGAATTGTCTAATTTGTAATTTTTGAGATGTAATGTGTTTTTTATGTCCAAAATATATAAAATTATAAACCATAAAAGATCCTCAATGTGAACTATTCATTTAATTCATGATTATGTATGGTTTTATGTTCAGGTCCTTATATATACTTATAAGTTTTGAGGAGGAACCTAATGAGTACATTTTATTTTAAGAAACATTATTTATAAAAAGATTCAATTTTTTTATGGATTGAATTTATAGAAAGTTTAAAATAACCTATATATAGATATGTGAAGTATATCAATAGATACTAGTTCATTTTACCCTTTATGAGGATAATCCGCTATTGTAGTTTTGAGGTTGGTTTGGCATTGTAACAAGATGTTTTTTTACATGACATGTATTTATATAAAAAAATGTATTATTGTTATCAACGTTTTTATAATTCATGGTGATGCATAGTTTATTATTCATAAATTGTAATACCTTCTATATATGGGTGCTGAGATTCCATTGGTTCTAGTCACCAACATGTGACCCACTTAAGGCAGGCTTCCATGGAAACACTCCAAACCGTTTGTGGATTTGGTGGAGTCCAAATAGGGGAAGGTTATGAAAATATACTTACTACTCATTTTTGAATGCTAGAATATTTATTATTTTGATTAAAGGGTATTTAGTAAGATAACCATAAAATTTCATTTAATAAATAAATCGATTCTTATGACCATATATTTCATTATTAAATATGGTGTGAATACCCATTAGTATATTATTCTTATTGAATGTTATCTATATAGATATATGTAAAACAATTTAATGAAAGGGGATATATATTACCAAGATTTTATACCATTTTACTATATTTGGTGTAAATATATAATTTCATATTATTTAAAATAAAATATATTAACCAAGAATGTGATACCATTTTTTTTAATTGGGAAATATTAGAATCATATATACCCAATTATTTCAATAAATAAAATTTTTATTTGTCTATCCTTATTTATGTATGGGATTCCACTCATAATATTATGATATAAATTTATAAACATTGTTTTTATATCATCGACCTATTGGTCTTATTATATGAATGTGGGATTTTAATTATATAATCTCAAGATAAAATTTTAAGTTTCATTATACAAAAAAACATATGTAGTGATGTTATGAACACTATTTGTTTTGATGTCTCTACACGATCTCTTGAAAATATATGTATGACGTCTCACTATAAATATTCCATCATTGTAATATTTTTTATTATTATCCATGTGATTATCTATTTTCATTCATTTCTCATTTGGGGATATTTTATGCTTACATTATTCTTATTTATAATATTGTTATTTACTCTAACCATATTACTTATTAATTTGAGATTCCACTATTCACTACCCCTAACTGGGCACCTGACTTGTTCTTTAATTTTTTCCCGTTCTCACTATAATACCATGAAAAATAATATATATGGTATGGTGAAAAAAGGAATAATATTATATCATGATATTTTCATTATGTTCTTTGTGTTTCTATTTTAATGAAATGATTATGTAAATATTATGTCTATTGAAAGTAACAATCATTTTTATAATGGATATCAAGATATATTTATTCAATTACAATTAAAATAATTGTTTATGGAATGTCTATCCATAGAGTCAAGGTAATTCTATTTTGTATCAATGATTTAATTATAGAAACCTTAGCAAGATGGTTTTTAAGAAACCTATTTTTATAAAAAAACATTATGATGAATCTATAAATTTTTTTAAAATCTTATAGAATTGTTACAAAAAAAGATATTCAGTTAAAATAAATGCATATGGAAAAATAAATAATTTTTCATAGAATTATTTATGTCTTTATGACAGTGTTATTAGATTTTTCATACAAGTATAACCACTTTATAAAGTGAGAATATTTTCAAATGTTTGTGTTATTATAAGAACATCACTCAATATATGTGATTTAATAAAATCATTTTGTGAGTATCATTTTTTCCTAATAATTTACAAGTATTATATAGAATAATATTAAATTATTAAAAAAATATTAAAAAACATTCATTATATGGTTTTCAAAGAATTATATGGTGGTAAATGATAGATATTTATTATTAGAAAATATACATATATAAACAAATTATTATAAAATTAATTTTTCAAAATATTATTAATTTTTTTATGAAGAAATTTTTTTAAACATTGATATTTTCACATTATTCATATACATATATAAATGATTTTTTTACATATTTTATAATAAGAAACCAATGTATACAAAAATAATAAAGATATATCAAGGAAGATTTTGATAAAAAATGTATGTTAAATGTTTTTACATTCTTTTTTAATTCAAATATATAACTACATATATCATATGATAAAAAATACAATTCAATATATGAAGAAAAATATTATTTTCTATATTTCAAGTTATAAATTAATATATACCTTCGTATTTATCTTTTTACATATTTTTAGGGCATGTTTCATTTTATAGAAGGTTAAATACTTGATATTTATTTTATATTTTTACTGATTTTCCACTTTAATTATATTATTATATTTATAATATATGATTTATTTAATAAACCTATGAACTATATTTTTTAAAGATCCTGATAATTTTTTTAGGAAATTCAACATTTGTTGTTCAGTGTGTATATTGAGATATTAAATTTATTAATATTACTTTATAATTAATTTCTCATGTTTACTGATAATTAGAGTTGGAGTGAATTTAATTTTAATGATCTTGAGTGGATTTTCATTAATGAGATTGAAAATTCAGGAGCTACAAATTAGTAACTCAGAATTTTTTCAAGATATATATGTTACATTCTTCTACTCTTTAATATTCATTCTAATTTTCAAGGAAATAAATAATATAATTTTTTCATGATCTATTGATATAGAATATTAATTCATCTTGTTGTAAAATATATATATGATGAATTTAAAAAGGGGATTATGTCATAACAATCAATTAAAATAAAATGAAAAATATATGTATATTCTTTGAAAATAAAATTAGAAACATATTATTAATTTATTAAGAAATAAAACACATTATTATTAGTTTTAAAAGTATAATGTTTTTATAGAATAATTTTTTCGTAATTTTTTTCTCATGAATAATAAATGAAAATAATTTTTTATATCTAATTAAATCAATAATTTTATAGTCCACTTAAAAAAACTTTTCCAAAAATTAAAAATATAGTAAGAATGTTAGAATTATTGAGAACTATCAAAACATGTTTTATTAGATTATAATGGTACATATGGATCATAAATTTATTTAATGGTATTTTGAAAGGATGTTTTAGCACTCAAGATAAAAGATATCAATGATAGATTATAAATTATGATGGTTTATGAAGATGTCAATCATGCCATTTTTAATAAGTGATAATAATAATATAAAGATGATGATAAAACCACATGTATTTAAATATCTCATTAAAATGGTCTAAGATGGATACAATAGGATTTGTAGAAATAAGTATAGTCATGAAATAATTAGATGGTAATGATACAATATTGGTAGTAATGGTTGTAACAGAAATAATTAATACCACAATAAGACAACATGAATATTTAAAATTTCACATATTTGAGAATTATTGATATGTAATTACATAAATATAAATACAAAATATATGTATCATTAGGTATTGATAAGAAATACAAAGTTATATTTCATTTTTTATAACATAATAATACCTTGTTATTTTTCACCATCAGTTGGTAATCTAATAAATTTATATTGGAAAACTGATAATCCCATATTTTTCATTAATTGACAACTCTCATTGATTCTGATATAGAATCTACACTGGTTGATGGTGTTGAATTGACAACAAGATATTACTAATTTTATTTGGAAATTCATTACATTTGGAAGCCAACACTTTTTATAAATTTTTGTTTTAATGGTATATGAAATATGAATGCCAAAGGAAATTTTTTTATATACTTATCAAGACAAAATGGTCATGATGATAGAAAATATAAGGTGAAATATGTAAATGATAAAGGTTTAATTTATAATAATTTTCATGACTCTATAAAATCTGTTGATGATAACATTAATTACCAATCATATTCAGGTCTAGATCATATTTCATGATGCCCTATTATGGATGAAAAGCTTGTTGAGTCTCCCAAACAAGCTACACGTAATAATTCTTATGAGTTCACAAACTCTTGACATGTTGATTAATTGAATGAAAATATTTTGGTTATGAATCCATCAGTTTTACCCCCTATGGTAGTGCTCTGTATGTGTCTAATTTAGTAGAATATTTTCAAGATGTTGAGGTTGTAGATGCAATGCATTCCTCTGATAAATGTGAATTGAAAATTCATACAACTGAAGATAATTTTATATCTGTTGATCTTCCCAAATGAGAAGAATCTAATAATTATCAATCTGTTGTTATTTTTGTATTGAACCCCTCAGTTAATAATGGTCATTATGAACAACACATGAATGTTGGTGAGAATGAAAATGATGTTGAGAAAAGATATTATTTTAAGCCATAACCTGTAAATTTTAAGGGAGTTATGGATGATTTAGCAAGTGAGAAATTGGAAACAAATCCCAATGGATGATTTTACCAATTATTATTATATAAATATGTTAAGAAATATCAAATTTAGTCATGGAAGGAGATTATTAAATCTAAGAATAAATTTCCTCCTTTAAGTGGTTCATTCAATATTGATGGCAATGATGAGTCACCTCAGGAAGAAAGTGACCCTATGATTATTCTAACTGATGTATATGTTTAATATCAAATCATTAAATCACCCATTCATTCTATTTTAGTATTAACTACACCAAATAAGGGAATGAAAAAGAACAGTGGAAAAAAGTAAATAATTGAATAAAAAAATAATAACGGTCCTCACACAAGGTACAAATAACTTCATTAATAATGATATTATATTACAATTTAGTTAGGATTGTTAATTAACCTGTGGTCAAAAAACATAGACACATTATTATGAAAAAAACATTCACATATTTGTCTTGAAGAACAAATAATTGATTTCGAATAATATAAATAATTTATGTGGGAAACACATGAATATTTATTTGTCTCCAATAATTCTACAAAAGAGGATGATGTTCATTCTCTTAGGGTCTTGACACAAGATAATATATCCCTCAACTCATGTTCACATGATCATAAATCAATCCTTATTTCAATTGATACAAATTAACTTAATATTAAACTTACATTTTTATATGATTTGAATCAATATATTAGAATATGGTCTCTCTAGTCAACCCTAGATGATTTATATATGAATATGTGACACAATTTAATTGTTAATGGTGATTTTAATTAAATATTGGAAACTAGGGGAAAGTGTATGATTGATTTTAATAGGATGGATGCTAATAGATTTTCTTTTTTAATTGACCAATGAAATATAATTTCTGTCCCCATTGTTGGAGAATATTACACATGGATTCAATAAATCAACAATTGAAAACATGATAGTAAAGTAGAAAGTTGTTTCCTTCATATTGATGATTTATTTAAAAACATCAATATCTCTTCTATAACCCTTCTAAAGATTCTATCAAATCATACATCACTTTTAATGGATATTTTTTTATAATTCAATGTTAGAAACCATACATTAAAGATTAATAATACATGGGCAGTTGTAACTACCTATATGGAATTGATTTCTAAAGTATGTAGATATTTCTATAATTCATATTCACAATATGAAATTGACAGATTACAATGAAAATATTAATGTGTGGACAAGAAATTATTTCTCTAGAATTGATTCTGATTTTTTTGAATTCTAAAAACAAACTAATTCAATCTCAAAGGAAAATCTTGAATCATGAAAATATTTCTACAAACGAGATGATTGCTTTATCAAAATTTGATGAACTTATGAAACTTAATGAAAAAATAAATCATATTAAAAAAAATTAGAATGTCTATAATATGGGGATATAAATTCAATTATATTTTGTTGTATACTGAAGGATACAAATTCTAGAAGAGGAATAACTTACATTATGTTTAATTAGGAATATATTAGTTGTGTAGATGAGATATCCATTATTGTATGTTGCTAATTTGATAGTATGTATATGAAAATAGTGATTGTTAATACTGAGAATTTTTTTTACAAAAAAATTCATCGTATTGATAACTCTAAGAATAAGATGATCACTCAAGAACCATCTATATAAGAGGTCATGGTAGCTATTTTCTATTTTATTTCTTGTAAATTTACAGGGCTATATGGGTTCAAAAATATTATTTTTATGTCCATCAATAAATATTTCACTTCGTTAATACTTATGTTTTGATGGAATTTATTACTCATTCATATATTACTTTTAAAGTGAATGAAAGCAACATTACATTGATTCCATATAAATTAAATTTTATTGATATAATGGATTTTGGACTCCAAGATATTGGAAACATAGCCCCAAATGTTTTCAGTAATACCATGGCTATGAGAATATAGAGGATTGCCAAAAGATTAATTAATTTAAATCAATTATTATTTTTTCCTATAAGAATCATTGAAAACTATTTATACACTGCCTATGAGTGTGTCAACATTATAAGAAGGATGTTTAAGGATGGTAATATGGATATTATTATTTATATATTTATTTCCTTTGATTCTACAAATTTTAGTTCCATTTTTTATATTATTTGAATTCATTTCATTTCAAATAGATTCATTATCATAGTCAATTTTATTCTTCAGAGTACAATGTGTTCTATTATTTTCAATGGTTCTCCAAGTGGATTCATCCATTAATATAGAAGAGTGAGATAGGGGGATCACTTATATAACATAAAAGTATTCTATTGTTGATGATTTTTTGTGTACAGGACTTTTAGATCATATAAATGATGACTTGAATCAATAAAACAAGGTTAGAAGATATCTTTTGGTAACTTCACACCCCATGTTTGCAGATGATATTCACTTGTATGGTAAATCCGAGAGATCCTACATCTTGAACATTATAGATGAATTTTAACATTATGAATAAGTATATATATAATTGAATAATTTGGTAAAACCATTTAATATTTTCTGGAAAAGGTGTTATCATTTCCATGGAAAAACATAGTTAAAATAATGTTTGTGTTAAGAGAGGATCTATTCAATTTATTTATCTTGTTGAATTATTTTATTTGATGAAATAATATATGTTACATATAGAATATCTATACCATAATTAACAATAAAATGGATGCCTTGAAGGGAAATTCCATGTCCAAGGTAGAAATAATATGTCATATTAAATCAATGATTTCTTCTATATCTATTTATGCATTTTAATTATATAAATGGGATAGATATCCTAATGATGAGATATAGGATGAGATATGAAATTTTATTTAGAGTGGTTAAATTCCCTAGAATAATATTATTACATTTTTTTCAGCTGAATCAATTTTTCCATTTTACATTGGTGGTATGTGAACAGAAAATCATATTCTTTCAAATGAGGCCTTAATTAATAATTTTCTTCGAATCTTATAACGTTCATAGATCCTTACAAGGAATAATTACACATAAAATTTGAGAATAAAATAATAAACGGGTATTACAAGTATATTTCATCCTTGACAATAGCCTTTATAATCCGTGCTTATAATAGATTATTACATTCTTAAAAATGATTTGTATGCAAGGACCCTCCTCAAAAATATTTTTTTCAATGTTTGGGATTCATTGTTAGTATATGATGTTGTGACAATTCATAAAACTATGAATGATCTTTTTTTGCTAATTTATTATGTAAAACATATTATCTTTCGATACTCCATGAGAAAATTAAGGTGGATATTGATAGATATGAATAAACTAATTTTGGCACTCTTATTTGGAGGCCTTGTTTGAATGGGATTTTATAGATATAATTGTTTTTATCCATTTACATATCCTTCATGGTTCTTTTTTTACATTATTATTCTTATTCAACCTTATACCTTTTTACATCTATAGAGAGTCTAAAAATAAAGAAAACCAATATCATAGAAATTCTAGCATCAAGGGTCCAGTCTGGCCCCTATATATTATCGATACATTATAAAATATGAGTCTATTGGTCATCATTACATTTCTTATTTGTTCATAAGAAGGTTATGGAAATATTTTTCGTATATTTTTTCGTTTCATTTGAGTGTGGATGGCTTTGAATAGATGAATAAATCTATACATGTACCAGGTTGTAGGGCACAATGCAAACACTTTTGAATTCAACTACAGTGACAACAATATTATTAATATATAAGGCATTAAATTCAATGGATTTTGAGAATCATCTTCCAAAAAAATATGTTGTAATTTCTAGGTACATAATGGTGTTTTCACTATAGTGAAAATTCAAAAAAAGAAGTGATCTGAAATCAATTTTATGATCTGATGATATTGAGGTCTCTTGATGTCAGAAAAAGATGAAAAATGAAGTTATGGTAAAGTCAATATGTTGGATGCTTCATATCTCCTAATTTTTTATATTAAATTTTTATTGGGTGTATTTGGATGCATTGTGGACCTCATGCTATAGTGGAATCTTCTACACCAAGGGGCATCATTAATGTATTTTTTATAACATTATTCGGATTGTTTACGTGAATGAAGTTGGGATATGGTCTATAATAAATGTTGTAAGGTATATAGTTCATCATTTATTGATGGATATCTATATGTATTATGATTCATATGAAGTATCTTATGTTATCAAAATATTTTCCAAAAAATTTTAACGGTGTATTTCTCCATCATGGATTTATTATTTTAGCCTAGTGAATCAACTCATCATTGTCGGGACACTTTCCTATAAAGAAGAAAATAAATATTTTTATTCACCTTATAAGATAATAATTTGGATGGTTTGTTCTATGTGGTATATTATTTCATTATACAGTTGTGGTGATTTGGTTGAGGTGGATGTATATGGTGTGTGTACAAACAAATTTATTGAACCTCCTTTTAGGTCCACTTTTGTGTTTCGTACAATTTCTAATAATATTTTACAGGAGTGGGATTTCATTCCTATATATAGGATATACTTATTATATAAGTTATATAAATACCATTTTTACATTGAGATAATTATTATGAAATATTTTCTAGTGATATTTTATTTTTGGATTCAAATTATGGTAGTATCACATTCCTACATACAGAGCATGGAAAAAATATTTATGTATTCATTGAATCAGGGATTATGGGTAGAAAACCCATGTGGCAATTTATAAATTTAAAAAAAATATATCATGGAAACTAAACAATAATATTTATTAATGTGAGAAAATATTGATTTTAAAAAAGGATAAATTTATTTGAAAATAAAATTTAATTGTTTTTTGGGGAATTATTTTTCTACTATAATAAAAATTATGGTTTATAAAATTATCAAATGGTGATAAATTTAATTTTTTATCATTCTTCCGGATGTGATTTTTGTGTGAATGACGTTCAATGAATATTTTGGAAGAATTAAAAAAGTTTTTTTTAAAGTGGGTTCTGGTCAAAAGACCAGAACTTGGAGCTTTATTCATATAGAAAGAGGCACAAACAAGTTACAATAGACGAAAAGAGGGAAATTTTCTAGAGTACTTAATAAAAGCAGGAATCAACTCTGGTGGGAGTTCATTCTTCCAAGTGATCTCTTGGGAGACTCCCATGTTGGCAAGCCCATGAGCGATCATATTAGCATCCTGATAGGTATGAGTGGTAATAATGTTGAGGTCATTGAGCAGAGCAAGGCAGTCCATCCATCTGGGGGTGAGAGACCATTCAAGATGGACATCACCCTTCCAGATGGCCTGCACAATAGTACTGGAGTTTCTTTCGATCCAGATATTCTTCTAGTTGAAAATCATATCATAGTATACGTCATGAATGGTAGCAAGCATTTCTGCCTCCAGCGTAGAAGCATTTCCACATCATCCAAAGAATCATCCGAGGATCTGGTCCTGATGGTCTCTAAAAATTCCTCCGCATCCAGCAAGTCCAGGATTTCCCTTTGAAGCTCCGTCCACATTTAACTTAATCCATCCAGGAGGAGGTTCTTGACATAAAACTTCAATAGTGTAGTGTGACTTCGGGAAGATACCTTTGACACCAATTCAGCGATGGGTTTCAAAATCTATGACAGAATTTTCACAACATTATTTTTGGATCGTAGCTACTTCCTTTATAGCCCACAGAATCTTCATTTTACCTGTATTAATATTAAAAGAGTTATTGATGAAAAAAGAATCATTTCTACCATACCATAGTATATGCATAAGCTCTGCAATAGTAGTAAGAAATAGATTCTTCATTTGGTGAGATCTTGGGAATTCCAGCGTTCTTTTCAGTTGAGAGAAAATAAATGTATCTAAAATTCATCTGCATCCAAAAAGGTCAAAGATGTAATGCCAAAGGGCCATAACAGTATCACAAGATAAAAAAAGATGATTGATGTCCTCGCGATGCTAATTGCATAATCTACATTTAGAGCAAATATTAAAGCCATAAGATTGTAGGCAAACATCAGTTGAAATTTTTTGATGGGAAATATGCCACATAAGTGTAAGACGAGAAGGCTAGATCCAGGATTTATTGAAATTGGACACCCAATTAAAATTTTCATCCTCATTAGGGAAATGATAGCGATAAAAATTTTTAGTTTCTTACAGGCCATTATTAGTAGGTTCCCAAACAAGTAGATCCTCATTGGAAGTGAAATAATAATTTTCCACAATCCCCTTGATAGGATTCAGAAGTTGAGAATCAGGGTAATTGATCATATCCCTCATAGAGAAGTTCGGGGGATTAGGGGAAAGGGTATTAGGCATATCAGAAATGAGAGGGTATCCAGTCTAGTAATCAAACCAAAATTTTAAAGAATAATTCTTACTAACAATCAATCTATAATTTTCTAAGATAGAGTGAAAAGAATCTTTGATCGATGGTCAGATAGAAGATGTCATGTAATTAGAAGAACCAAACATAAGCATATCAAGGAATCAGTTTTTGAGAAATTTCATGGAATGAGAGTTCTTATGAATGAGGGACCATGTGAGTTTGGCCTGAAGGGAATCATTAAAGATTTTAATATTCTTAATAGCAATTCCTCCATTTTCAATAGGTTTACAGAAAGTGGCCCAAGAGACAGTTACCAATTTGCTTTCCATAGTGCTTCCACTCCAGATGAAATTTCTTATAGCTGTATTTAATCTTTTTATTATCCCCAAAGGCCATTTTTAGAACATTATGGAGTAGAGTAGCTTAGAGATAATAGTGGATTTAACAAGGAAAATTCTTACAGACATTGAAAGGGATTTACCTTTCCAGGATGAAATTTTCTTTTGAATTTGATCAACAATTCTAAGAAAAAAACAAGATTTTGGGTCGACCCCAGAAAAGGGGGACACCAAGATAAGTAAATTGGGGGGATCCTTCCTTAACCCCTAAGACATTGGTGATATGTGTTTTCCTATTAGAGGGGATGTTTTTACCGAAGTAGATGAATGATTTTTTCCAATTAATAGAAACCTCCTCGTAGTGAGAAATGATGGATTTAAGGTTATTAACATTTCTTTTGTCTCCCAAAAGGAAGACAATAATATCATCGGCATAGAGTAGGTCAGAG
Organism: Viscum album; assembly: GCA_963277665.1. Lineage (NCBI taxonomy): Eukaryota > Viridiplantae > Streptophyta > Magnoliopsida > Santalales > Viscaceae > Viscum > Viscum album. The sequence continues at coordinate 1,019,651,746 of OY728119.1, read as the reverse complement.
GGAGCTTGAATATTTCCAGAAGCAATGATTGGTTTGATTCTGCCTCCCTCAACATTGAGGGAGAGCAGTCTACTAAGATAGTCTTCAGCGATAGAAAAAAAGATACTAGAGAGAGGGTCTCCTTGTCTAACACCCTTGGAGAATTTGAAATATCCCCTAGGTGATCCATTAATAAGAATAGAGATATTGGATGAGTTGTAGATGATTTTAATTATATTGATAAAGGAATCATTGAAGCCAAAACTGGAGAGGACCTTAAAAATGAATGTCCAGTCAATCGTATCGAAGGCCTTAGTGATGTCCAGCTTAAGAGCAATATTCCCGCCTCTAGTATTTCTGTTCAATAAATTAGTAGATTCCGAGGTGAGGAAAATACAATCTTGTATAGATCTGCCATTAATGAAGCCAAGCTGGTTCCTGGAGACAATTTTTTTGATAATATTATAAACCCTATTAGCAAGGATCATAGTAATAATTATAAAGATATAATTTAAGAGGGAAATGGGACGGAAGAGGTGAATTTCATCAGCATTATCAAATTTAGGAATTAACGTGAGGAATTGAGAGTTTAAAGATTGGGGGATAACCCCTTTTTCAAAGAAATATTTAACTAAATTACAGACATCATTTTAAAGGACATCCTAATGTTTTTGATAGAAACCATTTTTGAAACCATCGGGACCCGGGGCACTGTCTGGATTTAGACCAAATACAGTGTCCTTATTCTTAGAATCAAGGGGGATGTAGTTGAGCAGACAGTTATCCTCAGAAGTAACGATGCATGGAATAATGTTTGGTAGGATATCTTTGTTGATGTTAGGACCATTGAAAATGTCAGTGAAGTAGGAAACAACATGATTAGCAATCTATTCCTCAGAATCAATGAGATTACCCTCAACTCTTAAGCAAGAGAGAGGCTTACAAGATTTCCTAACCCGTTAAAGATAGTTGTAAAATTTGGTTTTTCTATCCCCATCATTGAGTCATTTAGTTTTGAATATTTTATTCTTTAAGATATCTTTAATGTTTAGAAAGAGATAAATTTAGTAGATATGTTGATTTCATCCTGGGGGTCAGAATTGAAACTGGATAAAGTGTTATTATTTTTAATGAGAGACAAATCCTTTTCCAGATCTTGGATAACTTTTTCAATTAAAGCAGTTTTATTAGCACACCACTTTTTGATAATGTTTGTAAGGTTTTTCAACTTAGTGGTGCACGCAAAGGCATAATTATGATTGCTCATATTAGTCCAGGAAGAATTGATAAGAGATACACAATCCGAGTCCGAAGACCAGACCAAATTAAATATGAAAGGAAAGGAAGGTTTCTGGGAGTTTTGAAGAAAGCTGACTATGATCGAATGATGATCAGAAGCATGTTTAGTAAGGGTAGAACACAGGATCTGGTTATACTTATCAAGAGTAGACTCATTATTGAAAGCTCTATCCTGTTTAATCGCCACCACGCGATTGTACTGATGTCTGTACCAAGTGAATTTAGCACAAGTAAGGTTAATCTCAATGAGATTATTTCCTTATATGGAATCTTTAAATTCTCTGGCGTAGATAGAGGAGAAGGATTGGACAATTTTTTCAGAGGGTGAAAAAATAACATTAAAGTCCCCAACCAATACCGAGGGATCCTGAATCTTGGCACTGATGTAAGAAATCTCCTTCCAAATAGATCTTCGATCAAGGTAATTATTTTTGGCATAAACAAAGGCACTGAATATGTGAGTGCTATCAAGGTAGTAATCACACGTCAAAGATTGAGCAGAGAGACTAAATATGTTGACATTTTGTAGAGAGGAGTGATAGAAAATCTAAAGAGAGTCTACATAAACATTTTTACGAGAACCCAAGAAAGAGAAACCAAGGTTACAAAGATGCGTGAATTTAGGGGCAAAGTTAACTTTAGGTTCAACAATGGAAATCAGCATAGGATGATGGGTAAAAATAAAATGCATGAAAATATTAAGGTTTCTAGGTTTTTCAGTCCCCTGACCATTCCAGTAGAGAATATGCATTTTTATTTACTCTTTGGGTTTTACCCCCCTTTCTTTTTATTAACAGCACTTTGACCTCTAGTTTTCCTAGGGGAAGTGGTTATGTTGGAAGAACAGATTTTATCCTTTATGGCCATAGAAGACTCAGGATTGGCAGTGTTACATCCTGCTTTAATTTCAGAATTAGTCAACACACATACAAGATTGATAACTGATACTGGATTCAAAGGATCCAAGTCTGAAACTGTAGTAGCCACCAAAATAGGGGGATTTCCTTCCAAAACAAAAATCCCTTGATGAAGGGTCACCGAATCAGAAGCTGGATCTGTTTCAGAAGGTTCAGAGATTGATGTATTCACATCATCTGCAACATTGGAATATTTCTGCATGGAAACAGTGATGGAACAATCTGCAGACAAGGCAGGTTGGTTACCAGGAACAACAGACTGGACAATTGTATAGGATGGATTGTTTTTTGCCAATGTCTTAGAGGAAACAACACCAGGTGTTAGAGAGATAACCTGCCTAATGCATTCTATCTTTTCAAAATACCATGAGTCTTGAAGCCATGCAGGTGAACTGTCAAACACAGGAGAAGGAAGAGGGAGATTGATCTTGGTTCCAAGAGCTGGTCCAACCATATAATTGGTCAAGGAAGACTCACCCTTATGAGTCTGTGATATGGGATCTGGAGGAAGATCTTCAGTAATTGAGTCATGTACCATAATTAGGGAGGAATCATGGTCAGCTTGAGACCCAGTCAAGGGGGTATGATTAAACAGGTTATCAACATTTTCCAGTTTTCCCATGATGGATTGATCCTGTAAATCCTGCTCCTGTTTCTCCCCATGATCAGCCCAGGTTACCCCAGGTTCTTTTGGGGTTTTAGGAATCCACTTTCCAGGTATGACTTGGGAAGGGTCAGATTTATCAGTGGGGGGGACTCTATCCTTCTTATTTTGTCTAACTTCAGACCAATCATAAGGGTTATGATGATTGGGGGATCTATGAACCAATCTACAAATCTGAACAAAATACCCTACAATTTTACAGAAGTCACAAAAGGAGGGAATATTTTCATATTCAAGGTCAATTGCAGTCTTGTAATCTTTGGCATGAAAATTGATAGTATTAGGAGGCTTGGTTTCAAGTCTGACATCCACTAAAACCCTTGAATACATACCAAAGTCAGCATTAATGGTTCTTTGATCAATTTTTTGGGGGGAACCAATGCAGGTTGCTAAATCATTTAGTATTCTAGCGTGCCAAAAAACCAGTTTAAGATATGGAACCTAACCCAAATTTGTGCAGACTTGCCTCTTTGTGTATTCAGATTGAAAGAATAATCCCAATCCTGGAGTCTCATAAATCCAGGCTTCAACAATAAATTACCTATCTTCCAAATAGAATTATGATCCTCTTGAGACTACATAAGCATATGAAAAAAACCTTTTCCCAAGGGGATCATTTTCTAGTTTGTAATACCCCAGTAGATTGATATTCTTTGTTTCAGTACAACATAGGACCAGGGTTTGTCTCCTTTAGCATACGAGACACGTCCCATTAATGAAAAATTACAGAGATTTTGGCGTTGTGTAACTGCATCGGGATCTTCTTCAACGACAAGACATCCATCATCCAGTCTCTTGATGGTCGAGTGAGATTTTTCACCTGTAGAAGAAGAAAAATGAGATCCTTTAAGAGCTTCAAGGAATGAAATACCTCTCGGTGCTCCACTGATTGGAGGGTTAGATCCAGAATCCAGAAGTGCGTTCCATGGGTCTGGAACATCCATATCTGATCTTTTCTTTTCATTTTTCTTTTGAAGAACCACCGCAAGTTCCCAATTAGGGTCGAATCCATCCATAATAGAACGAATCAAGGGGATGACGCAGAACTTTGAGAGAAATTCAGCAGACTAGGGCTCATCGAGTTCCTCGGGATGTGAAGCATTGCTCTCATACATTACAGAGTCGATATCCTTCTTGATAGTTTCCCTCAGATAATTTCACAAGTGTTATAATAATATGTTTTTTATTTCAACACTAATGATTAGTTGTATCCAGGTATAAATTATAGGAATTCAGATCATAAAAAAGCTTTATATATGGTTCTTACTGAATTATCATACGATATGAGGAATATAATTCATTGATGAAAATTCATCATAGATTTTGTTATTGATATTATTTTTTATGTTTTCATCTCCTTTTTAAATTAATAGCAACTAGTACAAAACACTATCAGAAAATTATTTATATTTGGTGTTCATAATGGTTAATAATGATATGTTACATTATTGTGTAATAAATTTTGATATTAGTGATGAATGTGGTTTTTTGGAAATAACCCTATCAATGATAGGAAATATTCATCCACATTATTGGACAAACATATAGTAATATTTAGTGCTCTATTTTTTATTTACATTCATTATTCTAGTGTGTGAGATTTTATTTCAGTGGATCTTGATCTTACCTTGTCATAAAGATTATAATATAACATTTGTCAAATTTTAGATACAATGTAATACTAATTCATCCCACTTATTAGTTTTATATTACTAGTTACATGGGAATTTAAAGATGTATCCAATCTAATCGATGTTTAATTGGAGAGTACTTGTAATGTTTGAATTCTGTAAAATAGAATTTTAATTCTATAATGAGAATTCGTATACCAATATTCCATGTAAACAAATTATTATTTTTTAGAATAATATGGTCCTAATATAATTTCTATTCTTATAGATGTGATTTATTATACTATAATGTGCTTCATATTTTTTGGGCTACTTATCCCAAGACATTTGTTGATAAATTAAATTCAGATATTAATTATTATGTTTGGAATGAAATTATATTTCCCTTATATTAACTATCACATAAAAACATGTTGGGATATTAAACCATAAAATTGATATGGTGTATGTTAATAATGATTTTTGAAGGGAATTCCAATGTGGAAGAAGCTAGTTTGAAAATATCACGAGAAAAAAATGATGATATTATAATTGTTAGTAATGAGAATATTACTGAATATTGCATAATTTTGAATAATATTATCAAAAAAATATTTATATTAGACAAACTATGGATGAAATATATATTTTTAAATGTATAATGAGAAAAATATCCAATAGATTTGATGAACTAGTTTCAACTATGAAATATCGAGATGATTTATCTCATAAATAATTATAAAATAATCTTTTTCTTATCAATTGAGAAGGGATTCTATTTTTGTGTATAATTTTATATAGGAAATAGAATTTAAATTTGAAATCACTAATAATCACTAGCTAAAATTGAAGTAAAATGATATCTTCATTGAATGTGAAGATGATGTAGAATTAAACAAACGGAAAAATAAAATCAAGTTATTTTTTCAATGAACATCCTAAAATGAGTATGTACATATAGTGAAATGATTCTATTAATTTTTTTAATTATGGATGAATGTGGAATTTCTAGTTTATAATATCAACATGATTAATTTTGGTATTATGAATATATGAAATTAATATGTTTTCCCCAAAATAAAATTAGTAAATAACTGGAATTATTATTTTAGAAATAAGAACATATCATGAATACAAAATAGTTATCTATTTATCATAAAATTAATTTGTAGAGGATCATATCAATTACTCGATTTAGAATATGATGTTTTTAATAGTAAATAAATATATAATAGATCAAGTCAATGATAACATAGTCACATCCAGAAGTTGTAGGAAATATAAACAATGAATAAAAACATACATTAAAAGATTATATTTAATTGTTCCAAGATAATAATAATATTATTTTGATAGGAATAATAATTCTTGAGAGGAATATGGATATTTAAAAGTGAGGTCATGTTTTATGGAATAGTGAAATAATATATTGAAAAATATACGATCTATTGAAGGAGTTATTTTAATGAATTATGTATACATATTTAAATACATTAATTCCAAAAAATGTACCAAAATGACTTTTCTCATATGAAATAAATATCAAATTAAATTAAATAGATTTTAACATTCATTAATAAAGAACTTGAATAAGAATTTTATATTGATAAACTAGATGTTTTTATTTTTGAAATTAATATGATTGTGATTTTAGGTTGGAGAAAGTAATTTTTTTATTGAAAAATCCCTATATATAATAATATTACATTATTGATAACCACCTAAGACAGATGATTATTTCTATGTTAATAATGGTGTAAATTTATCTTATAAATGATATCAACACCTATACTCTAATAAATGAAATTTATGTTGATGAAAATGTATTTAAAGGTAACAATACTTTGATAAATAAAATATTTTATAAAATTAAATGGGCATATCAAAATGTCTATTCTTTTAGAAATGAGTTTTTTCCATGGATTTGATGCTTTGATATTTTTTCTATAATAAGGAAAATATTAAATTTTTATTTGAATAGTTTTTCATGGAATATTAAAGGTAGTGTATACACCTATGATTGTTTTTGTGATGATGATCATGGTAGATGTAGAAAATATGATATGTAAGAAATATTTCATAAAATTGATTACAAATAATATGTATCTCAATATATCTAGAAAAGAAATTGATAATGTTGTAAGGTCATGTTATATATATATATATATATCAATTTAATGTAAATGAATAAAATTATTGTTATATAAAAATGTTGTCAAATATATGAAAATGGATTCTAATATTGAAATTACATATAATAGTGGTGAAAATGTAATCTTTTTTAGATACATTGCTACGAACTCGGTTGGAGATTACGTGGATAAAAAATCACCATTATGAGGAATATTCTCTTTGAAGAAATATTTTTTGGTGAACATTAAACAAAACAAATTTACATAATTTTATGAAAATGTATATATTATAATGTGGCTGATATAGGGATAATAACATGTAATAACATAAGGTGATAATTGATAATCCATTGAAAAGTCATTTGAAAATCATATTTTAATTAATATATTTATCATTCAATTGTAACAAAATGGATGTGTATGCATTGATATATTATATTTACTCTTCGATTAGAAGTTATTAAATTTTAAATACCCCACAAAATATCAATTATTAGATGCATAATCTTATGTATGTTATATAAAAAGTATTCAAAATGATTAAAAATGATGAAGATACCAAAAATATAGATTTTTATGAGTAAGAGTTTGTTTTGGACAACCAAAAATAGATAAAAAATATTAATATACATGTCACGTAGTGATCATAAACTATCATCCACACAACCATCAAAATCACATTACACTTATCCATGGCTACCAAGAAACTACCACATCACCCGTACCATAGCTAGATCCACACTACATCCACCATTACATAACTTCAGAATCGTCACAATGTCATCACAATCCCCACATATCTACATCATCGTCCCATATAATAGCTTAATAACAAAGAATAAACATATTTCAAGAGAATGATATAACAGTAAGTCATCACCTCCTGGGTAAAATTGTTCAGGTCATGTCCTTAGGCCAATACAACCCATGATAGCTTTCTTGTTTGAACCAAGAAACATTACATCCAACAAGAACTCACACAAATATATATAAACATAAACATGAATATATATATATATATATATATATAATTTTCACATTAAGTCATTATTTCCAATGTATAGAAAAAATTGACTATCTACATCAAGATCTATTACAAACCATATCAGATTATACATGGGAATACTTTCATCCATCATTACCCATGTTTTTGAGTAGTATACCCCAATTGATCACATCCCATGCAGGTACATACATAATCTAAATACATTTAATCCTTTCTTTATTTTATCAAACAAACTAAAACTACAAAATATAAAAAACCTTATCATAAATCAATATAGTAAAAGAACACATATAATAAAAGTATATTAACATCATAAATAATATTATAAAATAATAAAAATACAACAAATAATCCATAAACAATATAAATTTATAATCTAATATTCAAAATTCTAAATTAAAATATATTAAAGATTGCAATTACTATAAATAGTATAACATTATATAAGTTATCATAGTTATTCAGTTACAATTTTTTTAAAAACCATTATAGTTTATTAATATACACCTCTAAGAAATAATACACGGTCACAATATATAACTCCTACATCCCAATAATGTACTAAACTAATCCAAATTACTACAAAACATCATAAACCTAATTTCTAGAGTACTACAATAATCACATGAGACTCCCCATAACTAACAAATACTCAACTATATCTCACATCTACATCATTATTAGGAAACTAAATAACTAAAACTTTTTTAGGAGGAGAATATATAAGAAATTATATTACTACACCAAAGATACTAAAAATTTATCGAATATTAATAAATAAAATATTATCTAGACTAACCTATTAGAAATAGTAAAAGGAACAACCTCTCTATTATTAGAGAATCTATAAAATATTCTATACAAAAAAATAAAATATAATAACACCACACAATTCAATAACCCCTCCCTATAACATAACCAAGTAAAACACGTCACGATTTATATTACACAGAATATTAATTATCGGAAACATTTTTATTCACTCATAATTATTTTTTATTTTTCATATCATTAGTACAAATGCATATTTATTAATTTTTGTAAAAGTTTCTTTCTTTATCATTCACCTAATAATTTTCATCATTTCTTTATAAACCATATATGTCATAAAAATTTAATTTATGGTAGAATTATGAGATTAATTAAATGACAATACATTTAATAAATTAGAAATATATAAATATTAAAATAATGAAATAGTTTTTAAAAAAAGATTCATCTTTAAATATATGTATTTTTCTATCTAGATCTCATTTTTATATCATAACAATAACACTTACCATTCACCCTAAAAATATATAATTATAATAGTTTATAAAAAATTAATAATTTATAATCATCAAAACATAATTAATAAATTATATAAAAATTTAAATGATTTAACAAAATAAATTATAAAATTTATAATATAATCATAACAAGATAACACGAAATTGAATTTATGTTGAAACATTCAATAAACCCTTACTGTTAACAAATAAGTACCCAAGAGAATAGTATGATAGTAAAATACAAGAAATAAATATTATATCCAAATCAATTAAAAACCATTACAATTAAGTATAAAGAGATATAAAAAATTATAATATATGAGGTAATATCTTGAATCAGTATTTCATCAATGGTTTAAGTCATACAAGAATTATGTCTCATTGGATTACATGGGAATGTTTTAATATAAAGTAATAATGTAAATACTAATCAATTTTTGAAGGGTTTAACTTTAAAAATAAGAGTGTTGATATTTTGTTTCGTCCAAATGGATAAAAATCATGGATACTTCTTCAATGGGGGAAACAATTACTATTATATACCATCTCATGAAATAAAAATTGATAAGATAAATTAAATTATTTAAATCCACAAACACAACAAAATATGTGGTTCCGTGTTGGAAGGTATATAGTATTACACAAAGGGAGCTTCCCCTATAATTTCTCAGACCAATTTGTTTTGAAAAATGAAAATATATTATCCTTTATTTGTAATGTGAGACCCAAAAAGTAAAATTATAAATAATGAATTGAGGTATTATAACTATCACATTATCTTTTATAAAGACAATTTGATCCATGTGAATCTGATGATATGATTGGGGATGGAAATAAAATAATAATATATGAACAAAGGTGAATGGAATCATACTGAGTTTCTAATTAAATAAATTATCGTAATGTGGATAAAAAACATTCAAATATTACTATATGATTTCCACTTAACAATCAAATTATATATATCATGATGTACTTGACCATATTATAACATTTATATCCTTAAAAATATATAAAAAATTTTGAAGAGGGGAAGAGAATTATAATTTATTTTCATAATTTATCAATATTCTGTTTTTTTATTTGATAATGGATTTTTTAATTAAATAATAAACTGTATATTAAAAGAGGTAATATTGGAAAATTCACAAAGGGATAATGATTAATTTTGTGGGTCATATCATTATGTTTTGGTATAATTACTATTACACATAAATAATATTTATGGAATAGACTCATATGTTTATAGGAAATTATCCTATTGTATGTGAAAATTAACACTAATTTTAGGTAAATTGAATTATATATATTATATAGGGACTCTTACATTAAAACATTTTATTGTTACATTCATGTAAATTATTCTTATTCTTAGTATAATGAAAATATAATTCGAAAGAATAATTGTTATGTTTGATATGGGGAAATTATTATATGTGAAAATTCAAAAAATCACAGGTTAATGATGTGAATGATAAGGTTCAAATCACAAAAATAATCGAAAATAAATGTATCATATAGAAATTTTGGAACATATTTCCCATTTAAATAAATTTAATGGATTTTATAGATATATTTATATTCAACCTTGATCATAAAAAATAATATAAAATTTATTATTAATTGATATTATTGTCACCATACCTTTTATTGGTTGGTATGAACAAGAATGAATAAAATTTATATATTATGAATACTGGTTTCATAATAGTTTTAATGAATTCATAAATAATAAAAATGTAAATTTTTCATTAAAAAATAAAATAAATTTATGTTAAAAGTTCTATTAAATTTTCATTTATATTTATACTTTTATTCTATAACATGAAATTAAATAAAAATTTATTTTAATTAAATATGTTTTTTTATAATTTTAATAATTCAATAACTAGTAATTTGTTTTTTATATATTCTATATATGTATAGATAAAATCAGTTGATATTTAATATAATTATTTCCAGGAATGTTATTATTTTGGTTTTTTTACTTATTTTATATCAAATTAATCACTAATAATGAGTGATTTTTACATTAATCTAATAGTTTCTGTGTGGAAAGGATTGTGAATAAAACTTGTTTTATTCTTTAATATAATTTTCTCTCTAATTTTTTTAAACATTTACTTCACGAATATTACTACTATTTTCTACCACTTATAAAAATTCAATCATGTTAAATGGATTAAATATTTGAAATAAAAATAATTAAAATTGAGTTAAAAATTGTAACTTTATTTTTTTTCCTCTTTTAATATTTATTATGGATAAAATCTTTTTATAGTGCATGATTTAAAAAGTTAAAAAGATATTAACATAACTGATATGGTTTAAAATATCACAAACCGCATGATTTAATTTAATTTATTTATTTTATTTTTACATTACCCTTCTTATCTTATATTACAATTCTGTTTTGATCAACATAACCATTATTTTGACTTTATTAAATTTATATTTCTTTAGTATTTATAAGTTTTCCACCCATCTCACTTATAAAAGTGAATAAAATATTCTAAATATTCGCCACCACATAAACTCATTATCATAGATAATATCTTCTTTATATACCTTCTCGAAATAATTATACTAGAAAATGGGGTTATCTTATTCAAAAAATCCCCTTCCAAGATTCCTTAATGTGATTTCCAATCGATGATACCCAATGATGGGTTATATGTTCATAATAACCTTCTATATGATTCATTATCCCAATTCAATTATCATATAATACATTACCATCTTATTGTGATGAATTAATTATTTTTAATACAATTAAATTCCATTATGATAATGATATATCCATTTTAAATCTCCCTTCTATCTATTTAGATTGGAAAATATCACTCATTATTATGAATGGTCTAGTATCTTCATGATGCAGTGTACTTTATTTTTTATCATCATATATCATGGATACCTATTTAGAAAAATATAATTATTATATTTTATGATTATAAAATAATTGTGTTTTTTAAACATATGTATTTTTCTATCTTATTTACCTTCCATTCATTGTAAAATGATAACACATCCCATGAATTCGTATTGACAACCACCTCATTAAGAATATGTGATTCATTTTTCAATTATGCATTACTTTCATAGTGATAAGGATATATGTAATGAATATATATGATATTTATAACAGAATTAAAATTATATCATGGATAACTAATAATTATTAATTTTTCAATTAATTAGTTAGTGGAAACATCACTCTTTTGAATATTGGCATAAAAATTTCCCCAATGTGATGTTATTAATTTACTTCACGACCCCAAATAACTGGTTAAAAAAGTATTTATAACGAAGAAATTTATTATTTTAAAAATTATTTATATTTCATATATGAATAAATCATGACTGTGATTCAGGTTAAAGAACTATTAAATGGAAACATCCATTGAAAATTTAAAGTTTTTGAATTGAATAATTATTTTATTGATTAATTTTTAACAAAATGATAATGATAAGTTATGAAAACATTTGATATATATTTTGATATTTGTTTAAATAGTTCAATAATAAATTTTCAATAATTAGATATATATTATATTTTAGGTTTTTTCACATGTATGAATCTATACAGGACTAGATGTAATGGTTTATGATATTATCTCATTGTTTATTTAGGATTGATATTGTTAAATTTATATTGAGGGGAAATATAGGATCCTTATAATTTAAACCCCATAAAAGTTATTTTAATCTCGTTTATTTGGTTTTTTATTTTATTTTTATCATTTTCCCCTCTTTGTTACTCAAAATTAACTATAGGTTATTTTTAAATTAAAGCCGATATTATTTATTATATTTAGGTCTAGAATAATTCTACATTTTAACCACATTCAACAAAATATTTTTTATAAATTTTTATATAAGTATAAATGATTGATAAAGGTTATTTTTGACAAAATATATCTTCTTAAAATATAAATGAACTATTTTTTTTGAAAGGGTAATCCTGAAAGTCATTTTTTAAAATTTTTATAATAATTATGAAAATAATTTTCTCTATTATTGTATACAGCATGAATGATTTCCCTTAGATAAAAAACAAAAATATTAATGAACTTTATGTTTATTTTTTCAATATTTTTTCATTATTTTTTAAAAGACATAATATTCCCAATGTTCAATGAATATTACTTTGAAATGACACCAAAATAAAAATGGATGTTTTTTATTTTGTTAAATAATATTTTAAATTAATTTATAGTAGATATTTTTCATTCATGCCAGTATATTTAAATTATTTTAATGATTAATTGTGTATAGGATTTAATAATTCCTTCCACCTTATATTTTTATATGTAATATTTTTATTATCTAATATTTTCTAATCCTTGAAACTTATTATTTTGTATGGATAAATTAGTTTTTGAAAAACAAATTATTATAAAAAAAATTCTTTGAGTTATGCTATGCTGAATAATTTTTATGATATTATGAAAAAATTATATGATTTCATCATTTTGATATGGGTTGTTATAAAATTATATATATCATTAATTAATTTTTTATCAATTAATATCTCATGAGATAAACTAATTTTGAATTGAGTATGATCATAGTTCAGCATGGGACTCTCCCCCTTACATAGTTGTAGAAGTTATGCATGATTAAGGAAATTAATAAATTTGGTAGTGAAACTAACACACTAAGAATTTTTACACTATGAAATTCTTGGTCGTGACACATGAGTAAGGAAATTATTATATATTCTTATCTATATTACATTAATTTATCTATTATGTATATTATATGTTCTCATAGATCATGATATTTTTTATATGATTAATCACATTTAGGAATTATGGATTCTGTTAAAAAATGTTTATTCCATGACTCAATAATAGTTATCTTTAACTAATGGGGTATGTATTTTATAGGTTGTGATCCTCTTATCATAACATTATACTTATATTTTTATCACTTAGGACCATTGATTAATATCTCTTATATGTATCGTAACATAACATCTAAGACCACCTTTTATTATTTCTCACATTCCACATGTTTTATAGAATGGTTTTAAATTTTTTATATATGTTAATGGTACTATTTGAGATAAATATATGGAATATATTAATGATATTTCCTAAAATTTTATTTATATGTATCTAGTCATCAAAGAAAATAAACAATTATAATATTTGGATGTGTATTATTATGAGTTTTTTTGAATATTATTCAATATTGATATAATATTTACGTATATAAATAATGGGATTAAATAATTTGTATCTTAGTAGAGTGTAGTTATATTTAGATAATAGGATTATAAATATAATGGTGATAAAACTTATGATAATTTTACGTATAATATAACATCATAATATATTTTTTATGATATTGATTTTGTAGATTCCATGAAATATCATTCCAATATAGATACAAAAAATTGTAATCATGATGTGAGACATATACACATTAGACTAAGAAACCTGAAATTCATGCTTTGGTATTAACCCTATCACCACCTAATTATTATAGAAGAGGAGTAACTGGAATCCTTGTTTGAAAATCCAAGATTATATTTATTGGCTAATTAACATGATCTCTATGATCTATCATGATGATTTTAAACAATAACAAACAACGAAATATAATAAGACATGGTATTTCACTTAAGTGTCATGGGTTGATAGAATTTTTTATGATTTAGTAATCAAAACAATTATTTTAAAAATAATTAGATTTTTTACCTAGATTATCGATGTTTGATACTCGCACTATGATTTTAGATTTGGATAATTACTATAACTAAGAAGAGTAGTTTGATGATTTAATGTGATGTATAATAAAATTTATGTACTCATAAGTAATGATATGAAATGGAATCATAGATGTGAAATATGGTATCTTTTCTCACCTAAAGATCTAAATATTATAATTATAACATGAAACATCATTAACTTCTAAATGACAAAAGAATGGGAAAAACTAAATATTGTATTTTTAATGTAAATTTCCATATTAATTTAGTTTTTCCTATAATCTACATTTTATTAGTTATAGGATCAGTTCTGTAGATATTTTATATAACAATCTCGAGTTTCTAACTAATGATTAGTTTATATTGGTTTGATATTGTTTGAAAGGTGAAGAAAATCAATGTGGAATCATATCAAGAATATTGGACAAGAGGATGAAATTCACTCTACTAAATATGAATATTTTATAAAGGAATTTATTGATAAATATTTCTCTCATATTATACACAGTATAATTTATAGGGAATTAATAGGACTAGATAATGGTATGATTAAAAAATTAATATGTATATGTAAAATATAAAAGTATATTCATGGTATTATAATAGTTTCTTCATCAACCATATAATTAATTATTACTCATTCATTAGTGGATTAAATATATGTCTCAAACAATAATTACATAAAAGATACAATTATATTTATGAATAAATCAAGTAATGTAATCTAAATCTAGAAATAGAAATATTAGACTCTCATTATTCATATGTATTTTAGGACATGATGAAAATGACTTATTTATTAAGAAATTATATTAATATAGAAAATCAAAGGAAAATAATAAATCTCCATTCATGTAAAAATTAATTAAAAAATAATGGTTAAATTTTAGGTAAGGGGTATTATAAATTTCTTATTTATGTAAACTAAATACATCGAGAAAAATAATATTGAGGTGGTGTGGAGAGTTATCCAATGAATTTAATTGAGAGAATGATCAACCAAATGCTCCACCCACACACCAATGTTATAATTTCAAGGAGTAAGGAAATTTTGAAAATTTGTGATAAAAATAATATTTAATGATGATAATCTAGATTGTAAATTACAAAAGGTAAGAGATAAAGGTAAATATTGTGGTGATATCAGTTGTTTATGTGGTTCCTAAGAATTAAGTGGTGAAACATAAACATTATATCAACTCACAAACTAATAATGTTTGATTTAAATTATATATATATACACAATATTTTATACATAAAAATGTTTCTATAGAAATGAAATCACCAACTAACTATTTATTTATTGATTTCATTATAAAAAATAATTATTGTTTCTTAATCTCCTCTCAATTATATTTATACTCTCTCATAATTTTTTTGGGAATTTGTTCAGGAAATTATTAGTATTCTCCATTTATTTCATGGTTATTTTTTAGAATGGAATCAATTTCATTTTAAAATTAAAAAGTACATTTTTTCCAAGGGAAGGGATAATTTATATTTCAAATAATCTTATGCACATTTATTTGTGAATGTATCAATATGAAACTCCATGAAAATTTACTTATATTTTGGGTTTACCACCTATTCATGAGGGCTTTCTATAACACCCCTTAATTTTATATTTTTTCAGAAATTATTTTTATTTTATTTCATATGTTTCATGATAAGATATAAAAATCATTCATTATAATGTAAACAAATATAAGATTGTGCTACATACAAAAATGACTAGGCTTGCATTATACAAAACACTGAGCATCTATAAAACAACACATTATTAACATCATTTTTTAATTGATATAAGTATAAACTAGTCTTAAAACATAGGAATATTTTACGTAATACATAATTTTTAAACATTATTTATATTTTACTCATATTAATAATAAAAATTTATAGAAATTATATAATTTTGGGTATATTATTTATTTATTAGAAACAATATTTTCATACAAGAACTGATTTTTGTTTCCATATGTGAAGAATGATGAATTTTTAAATATAGTCATTGAAAATGAATATTATAAAATAAATTTCATTTTAAAATTTTAAATTTAAATATTCTTATACTGTGATGTTTTTTTTATTTTTCTGAGAATCTTCATTCTTGGACTTGTATTGAAAAATAATGATATTTTATTAAAAACATATTTTTCATCACAAATATATATAGTTAATTTATATTTTAAATTTCTTTAATGTTTAATAAGATAATTTATAAATAAGTGGACATATTTTTGGTATTTGGGACTAATTTTACATTGAGTCCTGATATATAAATAGTCCAATCAAATAAACCTTTTTTCTAAAAAAACATTTACTGTGACACGTCTAGTGAGTAATTCTAACCCAATTTATGCCACTACGGTGTTTAAAATTTTAAAAAATAGATTCAAACTTTTTTATCAGAATAATATGTATTTTTTAATAAGTTCAATATTGTTTATTATAAAAAAATATTAGTGAAATTCAATAAAATTATTTAGAGAGATTAAGGGAAATTTTATTTTAACAAAGGACTAAACTGTAATCTTATGTCCCAAAATATAATAGAAAATATTCTAGAATCCACTTATAGTACACATATAATAAATGTAATAATTTATATTGAATGTTTTTATTATTTGATTCAAATTAAATAGGTGAAACATGCATTTTACTCCCTTTAAAAAATTAAAATGAATCCCACTTCTCCACCATGATAAAAAGAAACTCACCACATTGATTTATTCAAAGTATTAAATCAATTTTTATCCCCAAAAATATTCTTAAATAATATGTAATAATCCATCTATTACGGCTTGAGTAAATCCTCTAGTAAAAGATTGACCAAGGAAACAATTTTTTGAAAACCAAACAAAGTTACCCAAAGAAGCGGTAAAATCATTCCCAAAGATCCATTATATAATTTTCAATCAAAACCACATAAATAATTCATATTCCAAGAATATATAATAAAATAATTATATTTCATATACTGAAATGTTTTTATTTTATGTGTTAGATTTAAAATTACACAAACATCCATATAATAGGAATAAAATTACCATTTTTATGTACAAATAAATATTTCCTCATAAAATAATGTTATTCATTTTATTAATTACCACCTCTAAAGTGTATGAATAATGATGGAATCAATGTTTTATATGATTAACATTATAATTATGACTTATCTATTATTATTTGATTATTATATAAAACATACATTCATGATTTCTATTTGTGTAAATACGATATTTTTATTTGTGGGTGTATGGACAACCACCTCATCAAATTGATGTGATTAATTCACACTCTATATGAATGGGATTAAGTACAGATTTAGTGAATTATATTATATTATGATAGAATATTTTTACTATAAGTATGATATATATACATATATTTAATTTACATAATCTCTTTTAATACGATAATAAAATAGGAAAAGTGTTCTTGTGTTTATACTACATAACCTCTCCCTGAACGGTGTATTCCATTTCATCATTCAATATATTATACATAATAACAAATTAATATATAATAAATATATATATGAAATTTAATTAAAATTTTTTATTGTAGAAATAAGTAATTCATTTTCTATGTTAAATGATAAATAGTAACAAATCAAGACTATTAAGAAGAACCATATAGATATTACCCGGAGTAAATCCTTAAAATGGAATTATTATGAAGAGGGTAATATACTTTAGTAATATAAAAGTATTTGGAATTTTCTATAAGAATAATGTTAGATTAATAATGTATAATATACTTATATTTATTATATAGGATGTTTCTGTTAGTATCAATTGATTCGAGATATAATGTGTAGAGACCCAAACATGACATACATAGACATTACAATACTTTTGTGGAATACATAATACATAAAAAAAATAGAAATCCATGGACCATAATAGTTTTGTGTCTTTGGAGTTTTGGAACAAAAACATCTAATCATGTTGAAAGATCTTCAACATCTCCTATAAAGATCTTTTCATTTTGATTTCATACCTAAAACCTTTATTTATATCCTAGGGAAATGAAAACATTAAAAGGGTGACCTCAAATGATCTGTAAGGGTATGTATGGTGAAAATAAAACAAACCACATATTTTTGAACATAAAAACATGAACATAAGGTTTAAAACTTAAAATCTTGAGTTCTGAAATAAATCATGGAAGTACATATGGAATAGATCATAAAGGAACATTAATCATGATAAAATAGCATGGGAATTAAAAATGTAATTGTTTCAAACCATTAAGCACATGATATGATTTCCATAGTAGAAAAGACTTTGCTATCAAGACTATCATAGTGGACAAATTCCATTACTGAACTGGGTTTACTTGTCATTCCAACCATATATTACTAAACTGGATTTACTTCTCATTCCAGCCATATAAATATGATGATGTATAAATCATTACCCAATGCATTAGAGGGAGATATAGGTCCCACTAATCTTATATAAAACCATTATTACGTGTGCCACAAAATAAACATAAATAATTCATCATAACCCAAAGAAAAAAATGGGATTCATAAACATCATCCCTCATAAAATAATCCATATAAAACAAATGGATATCATATCATCTAATAAAAATCGAAACATGTAATTTATAGAGACATTACACTTGAAACATAATCATACTAAAAAATGTCATCTTAGATGGAAAATATTTTTCATAATACTCTTAAAATGAATTCTTGAGGAAAATATCCTTTCTTCTTCAAAATCATATTATTTTCACAAAAAGCCATGAAATTTTAAAAGAAATGATTTTGTTGAAAATATTCATGGAATTTTGTACAGTAAGAATCATTAAAATAAGGCGTTTTAAAATTGAAAATATTTATTCAAGTCATATAAGATTAAAAAACATTCTCCTCAAACTTTTTTTTTGAAAAGTAAAAATGTACCTCGTCTGGTAAACAAAAAAATGATTCCCTCTATATAATGACGTAAAAGTAAAAAAGGGGTAAAAATGACTTTAAAAATAAATGGAAGAATACTAAACATTTTATGAAAAAATTTTGAGAACATATATACATGGATGATAAACATAGCCCAGGTAAATACTTATGAATAAACAATCTCAGATAAGAATGACATTGGAATAATTATCCCATAAATTAGGTCCAATTTCCTCCTAATTTGTCTAAGACTCATTTATGGGGGGTTTAAACAGATTATTAACTTGTAATAGAACCATTATAATATTTATGATATCATATATGATTCACTTATGACCTTATATTACCCGTTCATTTGTCAATTCCATGTTAAAGCATCATTTTGGGTAAAATCATTTCATTTATCGCCCGTGTTTTCACTTGTAATTATTCATATTATTACATAGATCATGATTAATTACATAAAAATGTAAAAAATTATTTATATATAATATATATTAAGAATATACATATATATTATAGATCGATAAATGGAAAGAAATACACTGTTCATGGAGACGGTAGGCCATACGTATGCATGACCACTGTTTTCGTTTCCTTATTAAAATGAATGGGAGTAAGTAAATAAAAAATATATATTTATATATATATATATATATTACCATAAATATTTCACTTATTTCACTATTATTTATTATATATACTTTATAATCATTCTTGAATGGTTAACTTGGAGAATGAATCTCATCACTTTGGGGAGACTATAATCCGTATGTATGCATGACCAATAATATCGATCCCATAATTATTGAATGGAATTAGAGATGATGATATAATATATCATAATTATTATCATGTTATTATAACAATATATAGTTATTCTTTACACCATTATACCCATCCATGTAATGTGGTGGTGCAAAAACAGATTACACAACGGCGTGGAGATGGTGTTCTGTATGTACGCACACGCAGTGATTTCATTTTAGGTAGGATGTAAAGAAGGTGAAAGAAGGTTTTTTTATATTTATAATATCATTTTAGTATATTAGTGATACCGATGTTATTAATTTATTATGAAACAACAAAATAATAGGAAGTAGAAGAAGAAATGAATTTGAAATAATCGGTAAAGGATATTACCTCTTCTTCAACACTCCTCTTCTAAACATCCACTTAGGGAACTAAAGACATTCTTTGAAGAAGACCAAGACCTCTATTATGTTTCTAGGTAATTGGAGAAGATAAATGGGAAGGGTTTTCTGAGCTTTAAGTCTACAAATAGTGTCAGAAAGAGAGGGAGGAGGTTCTCTTTTTTAAAGGAGGAGATGGGCACCTTTGGAAACATAAGAAATATTAATTTATAATACATTAAAACTCCTTATGAAAACATCAAAAAATTAAAACAAATACTAATATTAGATGATATAGGGTTGTAATATCATCAAAAAATAAAATTTATACTTTTTGGGAAATTATTTTAAACCTTATAAACATGATATGTCCTTATTCAAACTAATTAATTTTATTTGTGGTAATAATATTCTAAATTTTAAAATTTTATAAATAGTTACTTATGTGTTTTTAAGTGTACATAATTGTATACGTTATGAAATTTTAGACCATATAACTTTCAATTTATAATTTTTAAATATTTTTGTGTTTTTTAAAATTTTTTATAATATGTTGTTTTTATAAAGTAACAATAGTGTCAATTTGGAAACTATTCAATTATTTGAATTTAAATAAATCCCACACAGAACATATGTTTGAAATAAAAGAATTAAATGATTCATAACATGTCATATTTATCTTTAAATTTAAATGAGTACATTAAATAGATCATATAATATTTATTTAAATATTTTTAAAACCATTTACTTGATATTTCAATCAATAAAATAATTTAAACATCACTATTGTGTCATAATTAATGATAATTATTTAATCACTAAAAATTATAAATAATTTCAAAATATGTTGATAATTTTATTATCGTTTCTTATACTACTCATGTTTGATGTTTTATTAATTTTATCACTAAATTAAAATTATCACACTTATAAGATATAAGAGAGTGGTATGTTATCACTTTATTTGGGTTTAATAATAATTATATAATTTTCATGGTCCAAATTCAATGAAATGAATTTATTATGACACTTAGGTGATATGGGTCGAATTTTATTCATCCAATAGATTTTTTTCAGTTGTTTGGGGAATTTAAAGTTCTTATCTTCACCCTTAATTACCCGATATACCTTTAACTGTAGTAAATAAAAATTACCGTAGTTACTATTCATAATATCAAAAAAAATAAAAGTAACAAATTTACATAATTTTACCCCACTGAATCCAAATATGGAATCCATTTTTCAAAATTCAAAACACATAAGTTGCATTAATTAATTTAAAATTAATCCCATTGTTAAGAAAACGGGTTTTAAAAGTTAAAACATTGTCAATGATTGAAAAGATTTTACCTATGAATTCAATGTAAAATTAATGACAATAAATTATATTATATTAAATGGTAAAAATATTTTCTATTTATAATTTATAACCATTCAATATTATAATTTTACCATATAAATTAACTCTATGAAAAAAGTTGTTTTTAATTAAAATTTAGAATATTTTTTCTATTCATCAAAATAAGAAAGTTAAAAGAAAAAATAATAAAAAATTATCCATATTAAATTTTTATTTCCTTATTGAAACAAATAATTTTATTTTATCAATTGGAAATTATATGTTTGTAAAATACAAGATTTAATATGGGTGGTCCATAAAAAGGAGAAAAAATAACATTTTTTTAAAAATACTTATTTTACCCAAAAAATTATTTTGTTCTCATTCCATGTTCTAGATAATTTGTGAGATGAATGATAATGTTATAAAATAAAAAATTTGGTTAATACAATTCATAACATCTAGTTCATAATAATAATATAATAATATATCGTTCTTTATTGAAACATGGTATTGTGTACAACACACGCTATTGAGGAATGTCGCTCTTACGTACAACACAAGCCATGAATAGTGTTTGCGTATACTACAAGATAATACAGTGTATTGTATAGTGCAAGCTAATCATTGTGTGGTGTACAAAACTTGACATCAATGAAATTAAAAATAATAATTCTCATAAAATCTCGGTTCGTTACATTCGACCCCCTTTAAAATGAATTTCGGCCTCGAAATTCATCAGGGTTATAAATGGTTTTCTACTTGAAATTTTATCTTATAGAATCCCACACCATAAAAAGGAATACTAAATCATCATTTAAAAATGGAACGTTAGAGACATAATGGATAACCAAAGTAACTCATCACTAGGTTTCCACATAACTGAATATAGGTGAAAGTATGTATATAGAAGAGCAATCTTACCATAAAGTTCTGATGGAGAGTGATAGAGAATATGGATATTAAAAATCCATCAATCACCAAGCCATAAATTTGTGAATATCTAAGGTACCATATGATTCATTGGATATAAGATTACTAGGACAAAATTTTTTGGTTTTCAAGATCATTTCCCTAAAGTTGATGAATTTTTACTTAAGGGGAAATGTTTACTTGATTTCAGTGTAATATCATCATTGGTCATTCCAAGAACAATTTCCACGACCTCAATTATTTAATGAAATGAAGTTGAATTTTTCATTCTTGAAGTATTAGCAGATCATGCGGTCGAATGATAGGTCACTCCATCTGTCTCAAACATAATGTTAGAAATATTTATTAAATATACATAAGTCCATCTTTGGTGAGATTAATCATATATTGTTCAAAAAATGGACTTATACTACATCTATCTTAACAGTTAATAAAATAAAACTAGTTTCTACTGTCATGGGACTTCCTATGGGTCAGTGGTAGGCGATAAAGGCTCATCACACTTTGGTTGTGGGTTTGATTCCTGCAAACTTTTCTAACGCGAACGGTTGTCACCCATCCTGCAGGATGTCCTTTTTCTAAAACTACACGATTATAACATTCCAGAAATAATATTGAATAAAATTTTCTAGCCTTAAACACTATTATATGATGTCAATCTTAATCCATTATAATCTTTAGTCTTATCCAAATCAATTCTATCTAATATCATAGTATAAAGTAAATGATTACTAGAAATTTCATCTACCATGAATGTGAATTCCCTCATTTATCATACGAGATATCTTGTTGGTCGCATTCCAAACATGTGAATACCTTAATCATCTATTCTCTTGAAAAATGAATACCCATTGAACCATAGATAAAAAATGAATTCTCCCAAAAGTCAACTCATTCCATGTACCAAAATCCTCTAATTTCTATATACTCAAACCATGATATCACTTTGTACTTATATCAGACATGAGCACATTAATACTACCAAAAATATCATTATCTCTTCATCCCTTCATTATGGGCATATCATATACTTTCCAAAAATATCTGAATAACCATTCATGATTACTTGTACAATTCAACATATACAGTCAAACACATTAGGGAAAAAATAATGTAACAATCCGTAGATGTTTCTTAATTCCATAGTACCATTAAATAACCTAGAAAACATAACTCCTGATAAACATACAATCCTTCCACTACCTTCTGAAACCATTGACTGAGCTTCATTATTTTATTCCTAAACACGTCTTTCATCTCATATTTAATTTGTAGTCTATTCATCATCATCAAAATAAATACTAGTAATATGATCATGCTGATTCTCTTCATGAGATTTTCCATTAGAGAATTCATTTTCATAATTCCCGTACATTCTACATTGAAATCATTTAACTGTTGTTGATTTCTTAGAAATACCATTATCCTTGTCCATGGTGTTAACTAAACCTTTTCCTTTTCAATTACTGGATTTGTGTCCTTCTTTTTCACACCCATATCATATTACATTTCCATTGACACATTCTACCAGATTCCACTTACCACATGATTTACATGATGGAAATTTAACTTTCTTTCATCTATGATCAACATGAAACTCCATCTTTCTCTTATTAGCTGAGTTAGGAAATTTACCGAAGATGAGATTATTGATCATATTATGAGATTGCTGATTATGAATAATAACTATCTTTGGACATCCAAATCCCATTTCATTTGGTTTCTCATGAACAATATCATTCTATTATCCATCATATCCTTCATTATCGCATGTCTTCCTGTTTCCAACCATTTTCTAAAATCCAAAATGAATAGTGTGAGAGGAAAAATCATACTAGGAAAACAACATAATCATGGGGAGTACTTTCAATCTATAATATATTGGGTTTAATCCTATGTTATTCATGTTCATTATCATAATTCTTAGACTGTGACCTATAGTTATACTAAACCTTAGGGACATCCATAGACATACTGAAGAAATATCTCTAGGGATGTCACTAAGGATTTCGCATCCTAGTTTCCAAAGGTTAACTAATCCTTTTCTCTGATATCAACTGTAGAGACCAAAACATGAAGTACGTGGACATTTCATTACTTTTGTGGAATACTAAAAACATAACAAAAATAGATATCCAATGAATGTAATAGTTTAGTGTCTTTGGAAACATGGAACACAATCTCCTAATTAGGGTTAATGATCTTCAACATCTCCCATAAAGATCTTTCCCTTTTGATTTCTTACATAAAACCTTTCTTTATTTCTTGGGGAAAATAAAACATAAAAAGGGTGAGCTCAAATTCTTAGTAAGGGTATACTTGGAGAAAATAAAACATACCATAAACGTTTGAACATAAAAATATGAACATGATGTTTAAACATTAAAATCAATAGTTGTGAAAAAAATCATGGCAGTACGTATGGAATAGATCATAAAGGAATATTAATGATTATAAAATAGCATGGTAATAAAACATGTCATTGTATAAAACCATTAAGCACATGATATGATATACATAGTAGCCAAGGAATTGCTGCCAACACTATCATAGTGGACAAAGTCCCTTACTGAACTGGGTTTACTTTCCATTCCAACCCAGTATTACTGAACACGATTTACATGATATTCCATCCATGTCTATCTCATGAGATATAAATTATTATCCAATGAATTGGAGGGAGATATAGGTCCCACCCATCTCATACTGAAATCATTCTTACATGTGCCACAAAATAAACATAAATCATTCGTTATAACCTAACGAATAAAATGGGTTTCATAAACACCATCCCATCAAAACATAATCCATATAAGACAAATGGATATCATATCATCCTAACAAAAATAAAATGTTGGAAATAATAGTGACATTTATTTGAATCATAATCATACTAAATAATCTCATCATAGATGGAAAATAGTTTTGATAAAACTCTTGAAATGAAATGTTGAGGAAAATATCCTTTCATCTTCAAAATCATTTTCATTTCAAAAAATTCAATGTTATTTTAAAAGAAAATGATTTTGTTGAAAATTGTCAAGAAATCGTGTTTATGAAGCTTTATGAAAATAAGCAGTTATGTAACCGTAAAACTCGGTTCATGCTGTATAAGTTAAAACAATTTTCCTCGTACTTTTTTAGTAAAAGTCACAATGTATCTCATATGGTAAAAAAAAGAACGATTCCCTCCGTATCATGTAGTAAAAGTAAAAAGGGGGTAAAATGTCTTTATAAATAAAAGGAAGAATAGTAAAAAATTTATGAAACCATTTTGAGAACAGATTGACATGAATGATAAACATTTCCCCAATAAATACTTATGAATTAACAATCCCAGATAAGAATGAGATTGGAATAATTATCAATTACCTTAGGTCCAATTTCTTCCATATTTGTCTGAGTCTTCAGTATAGTGGGTGTAAACATATTATTAACTTGTAATATAACCATATTAATATTTATGATATCATATATGATTCACTTACGACTTTATTGTACCTGTTCATGTGTCAATTCCATGTTAATACAGTGTTTTGGGTAAAATCATTTCATTTATCATCTGTATTTTGACATGTAATTTTTTATATGATTGCATAGATCCGGATTACATACTTCTAGAATGTAAAACATTATTTATATATATATATTATATATTCAGAGAATAGATATATATAATAAATCAATAAATGGAATGAAATACATAGTTCATGGATACGGTAGGTCGTACGTACGCATGAACGCTATTTTCATTTCGTTATTAAATTGAATTTAAGGAAGTAAAAAACATATACATAAATAAATTATCATAAATATGTCACTTATTTCATGGTTATTTATTATATATACTTTATAATCATTTTAGAATGGTTAACTTGGATAATGAATTTCATCTCGTGATGGAGACGGTAATCCGTACGTACGCATGAGTGATGATATCCTTCAAATAATTATTGAATGGAATTAGAGTTGATGATATAGTATCTCATAAATATTATCATGTTATAATAACCATATATAGTTATTCTTCACACCATTATACACATCCATGTATGGTGGTGGTGGAAAAATAGATTACACCACGGTGTGGGGATGGTATTCCGTATAAACGCACGCGCAATGATTTTATTTTCCGTAGGATGGATGGAAGGTGAAGTAAGGATGGTTAATATTTATAATAAAACATACTTTTATGATTGATAATATTTTTATTACTTTATTATGAAAAAAAATAAGAGGAAGTAGAAGAAGAAATGAATTTGAATGAATCGGTAAAGGATATTACCTCTTCTTCGAGGCGCCTCTTATAAACCTCCTATAGGGCACTACAGTTGGTCTTTGAAGAAGACTAGTACCTCTAGTATGTTTCTATAGAAGTTGAGAACAGAAATTTTCAGTTTTTGTAATATCATGAATGCTCAAAATGTTGTGAGAAGGAGAGGGAGGAGTTTCCCTTTTATAGTGGAGGAGAAGGGCACCTTTGGAAACATAAGAAATATTAATTTATAATAAATTTAATCCCAACATAAAACCCTCCAAAAATGACTCAAATCCAAATATTAGATGGTATTGGGTTTTATTCTCTTAAAAAAATAAAATTTAGTCATGTTGGGAAATTATTTTAATCCTTATCAATGTGATTTATCCTTATTTAATCTATTTAATTTTATTTTTGTAATAACATTCTAAATTTTAAATTGTTATAAATAATGACATATGAGTTATGAATTTTCCATAATTGTATAATATATGACATTTTAGACCATATAAATATCAATTTATAATTTTTAAATATTTTTGTGATTTTTAATCAATTTAATAATATGATTTTTATAAAATAACAGTAGTGTCAATTTTGACACAATTCATTTATTTGAATTTAAATAAAATTCACACAGAAGATATGTTCGAAATAAAGAATTTAATAGATTCATAACATGTAATATATATCTATAAAACTCATGGATAACATTAAATAGATCATATAATATTTATGTTAATATTATTAAAACCTTTTATTTGATATTTCAATCAATAAAATAATTTCAACATCACTATTGTGTCATAATTAATGACAATTATTTAATCCCTAAAAATTTTAAATAAATTCCCATGATGTATATAATTGTATTAGATTTATATATACTATTAATTTTTAACGTTTTATGATGTTTATAACCAAATTAAAATTATTACACTTATAAGATATAAAAGAGTGACATGTTGTCACTTTCTTTGGTTTTAATAATATTTATATAATTATCATGGTCCAAAGCCCATTAAATGAATATATTCCGACCCTTATGTGATATGGGTCGACTTTTATTAATCCAATATAATTTTGGCAGGTGTTAGGGTAATTTTATAATCTAATTTTTACCCTCAATTACCTGATTTACCTTTATCTGTAGTAAATAAAAATAATAGTAGTTAATATTCATAATGTTAAAAAAATAAAATTAATCTATTAATATAATTTTGACCCACATAATCTAAATATAAAATACGTTTTTAGAAAATCAAAACACAAAATATTCAGTAATTAATTTAAAATTAATCCTGTTGTTAAATAATAGTTTTTAAAAAGTTAAAACTTTGTCAAATATTGAAACAATTTTACCTATGAATTCAATGTAAAATTAATGATAATGGCTGAAATTATATTAAATGGTAAAAATATATTCTATTTATACTTTAAAACCATTAAATATGATAATTTATCCATATAAATTATCTCGACGAAAAAAAGTTGTTTTTAATTAAAATTTAGTGTATTTTTACTATTCATCAAAATATGAAAGTTAATAGAAAAATATTAAAAAACCTATCCAAAGAAAATTTTTATATCTTTATTGAAATAAATAATTATATTTTGACAAATTGATTTTTAAATGTGTCGAAACTAGATTTAAATTGGGTGCGCCATCAAAAGGTGGGAAAACTGCATTTTTAAAAAAATATTTTTTTTACACGAAAAATTTATTTTGATCTCATAACATGTTCTATATTTTGTTTAAGATGAATGATAATGTTATAAAATTAATAATTTGATTAATACTATTAATAATTTCTAGTTCATATTAATATTATAATAATATATCGTTGTTTAGTGAAACATTGTTTTGTGTACCACACATGCTATTGAGAAATGTCTCTCTTGCGTGCAACACAAGCCATGAAGAGTGTTGGCGTATACTATGAGATAATATGGTGTTATGAATAGTGCAATATAATAATGGTGTAGCATAAAAAAAGTCATCAATGAAATTAAAAATAATAATTCTCATAAAATCTCAGGGTGTTACCTAATGAATGGGATATATAGTCTCTATGTTATTTCAGTGATATTTACACTTCAATCATCATTAATTTATATTATGGGGTGTGTATAATATATTTTAAAATATTCTATTATATATATCATTAAATTAATGTGAAATTTAGTATTCATTTTATTATCCCTCTTTTTTGGGTTTATGTTTCAAATGTTACAAAAATAATAAATTAGTTCTTTCTAAATTTTCCTTATTTTAGACACATGCCCTAAATATAAAAAACCATGTATTAAAATACATCATTATAACATTTTATTTAATATTATATTTAATTACATTTATCATGGTAAATTTATTTCAATTGTTTTTTATTATTTTCAAATATTTATTTATAATTATTCAAAGTATTTTGAGTGAAATTAATTTAAAAAATTATTCTAGGATGCATTTTCAAAGACATGGTTTTCAGAAATGTTTTAATGATTCTATTACAAAGAAAAGGGTTTCAAATTTTTGTATTATTAAATTAAAAATAAATATTTTTAATAAAAATGAGTCCTCAATTTCAAATAAATGGTTTATATTTTTTTCATAATTCCATTTTCTGTTTTCTATGAAACATATTTTCCTAATGATTGAAGTTTTAAATGTTTCTCTAAATAAGAAAAAAAAATTCCACAATAAATATTTTTTTTGTATATTTATAAATAACTTCCCATAAAATATGACATTCATTATTTTTCTCATACATTTCTAGAAAATTATCCAATGGTTCCATTAAAATTCCCTCTTTGAATGGTTTATTTACTAATGGAATGTTCATTATGAAACCCACATCTCTAAAATGGGTTTTATTTTTATGAAACACATTCCTCCTCCTTATGTTTAATGATTTTGAATCCTTATTCATTTCATAAGTAAAAAATTTATGAAATTATTATGAAACTTATCTCTATACTATAGGTAATGATAAAATTATATGGTTAAGAAACCCTTTTCCTTTCAGGGGTTATAAAATTATGGTTTATTTTTTCTGACATATGTATGCATGAATTCATTATGATATTGTGGGGACTATATATTCGTAAATTGAATTTGGTAAGTATTTATATCCTATGAGATAATGATGGGAATCCTATCAACCAGCTTGATGTACTTTTTGATGATATGTAATACAGAACCACTATGGGATGATGGGAAACCATTATCCACCATTGTAAGATTAGTAAACTAGATAAAATATGGGAATATGGGGTAACATAGTCCAACATGGTAGGTTTGAGAAACCCAATCCCTTAGATGGAAATTAATTTGACTATATATTTTGGTGTGTCCCACTTATAGGTGAGGTCCCCATGATGTGACCTTGTAGGTTCTATAATGCATCTAGACTTATAGTGAATGATATTACATGTCTATGTTTCTTACATAATTCAATTTAAATGTTTTGGAATTCATAGATTATTATCTTGATTCCTTTATGATTCATGTCTTAGGAACTACCAATATTAATTTTTTTATTCAAGTTTATGAACTTTTTTATTAATGGTATGAACTTATAATTCCATGGTCACATACTCATACATATATTCTTAGGATGATACTTACATTTATTCCACAAATTCCCCTAATAATAATTTGAGATCACCCATTTTTATGTTTCCATCCCTATGTTAAGAAGATATTTATTATGTGTTATATGTCTAATAGGGGTGGTTGTTATGAAGAACATAGTTGGAGATTATATGTATCACATATGTACTTGTGTTTATGTTTACATTTATCAAGGGATCAAATATAATTTGTTATATAGGAATATTTTTGTGTAATGTATTAGGTATTGTAAAAAATTTATTTAATGTTAATATATTAAAAATCAAGGGTTTTTATTGTTTGTATCTAAGAAAAGTGTTAGACATCCTTAGGAAACAATGACATGAAATCTGTTGTCATAAACCTATTAAAATCTATATAGGTAATTCCAAGGATGAGGAAAATTATTTCAAAATTTCTTGGAATTTGGGTAAAGGGTATAGTGACCAGTTTCCTAGAAATACATCCATTTATTGATAAAAAAGTGGATGTAGTTTTGGAACATATTTACATAGAGAAATAACTCTGACAAGGTGTGATAGGCCTGACTTGAGCATACCATGGAACATGACAACGTGCCTTACTACAAACCTAGTTTGTGACTTCTGGGGGATATTTTTTTGGTAATTCAATAAACATTAATGATCCATGCTGAAGGATATAAATATAATTTGGATGTGAATATCATTGGATAAACCTATCATATCCTAGATTAAATAAGTTTTTATAATGTAGACATCATGTATATAGATTTTCATGGTTATGTGGATCCTCATTTTGATAATAGGTCCTTACTATATGTTTTTTGGTTTTAGTCAAAAGTACAATCAGAAGGAATTTCATTAAGAGTGATTACAATATAAAATGAAGTGATAGTATCATGACCATTTTAATTCTAGGGGATATGGATCACTAAATTTTATATCTATCAAAACCCAGCATTCTCAAGATATGAATCTGGATAAGATTCAAAACACCCAATGTAGGAATAAAAGTTCTATTAATTCCAACATATGGAACCTTCCATATTATTTTACCAATGATTAAAATTCACATTTTTCTAAATAACAGATCGGTACCATTGAAAATATATTCTATAATCTCTAGTGGTCATGTCACGAGAAATTCAATCTGGCTATTTATCAGTTATAAGTTGAATAAGGAAAGTGGTGGGATCTAAACAAGAATAGAAGTATGAGAGATGAAATTGAATATGTGGATTGGGATTAGTTCAACAAAATATTATTAAATATGTACATTAATATTTCTATTTTTACAAATAGGTAAAATGAGTTATTTTAGTTGAAGAAAGTTGATGATGAGTATATCAATACCTATGAGGCTAATTTCCCAAGGCATGCGAGGTAGGTTTCTAGAATTATCATCAAACCTCAAGGTGAAGATGATTGGTTATTCATTGGATTAAAGACGTGTCTTATAAGGGCATTGACCATAAGAGAATTTAGTTTCTATCAATACATTGAATGATGTGAAATATTTGATTAATTGGAGGATGGATTTAAATATCAATAACATTAATTTAATATAATAATTTAGATGGAGATAAAAGAAAAATATAAAACCCAGTGAGAGAAAAAGATGCTACATTTTTATGCTCGAAGTGTGGAATGATGTATGATGAGAATTGACTTATGGGGACCGGTATGTAATTGAAGTGTGAAAGGGATGGACATCATGAAATGTATTTTCAAAATAATGGGAAGAAAATGGAAAATGACACCAATAGTTGAAAAATACCTAGAATTAACCTCCTACACATCATTTCTTCAGGTGTAAGGAAGATATTTATTATGCTAACTAGTACAAAAACCCAAGGGTGTATTCTAATGAAATTAATAAAAAAACTCTTAAAATGAAGGAAAAGATTAAATATCATGATTTTATTTTTTCTGACTAGTGGTGGAATAACAATGTGGTAAAAGGTATATATACTATACACTCTAATATAGATAATGCCTAATTTTATTCAGGATCTACCCATTCATTCAAATATAAATACGTTAATAAGGGTATTATGATTCCACCAACCCTATTATATAAGTAATTAATAGTAAAAATCCTTAATGGTATGATTAGTTCATCTCAAGTATCTGATTCCTTCTGATTTACTTTTGTAAGAATGTGATTCTACAGTAACTTTTAATTATTAACCGGGCTGAATTTTATATCCTCAATTGAATGAATTTCCTATTTCTAAAAAAATCCCACATCAATTATTAAAGAATATAATATTTTTTTTATATTTCAGTCTACCCTATGATATTATATAAATTGTACGATAATTATGAAACTCATATGGAGATTACATATAGTGTATGAGTTATAATAAACCATTAGAAGGAATTCTTTTTCTTATATTGTTTGGTAGAAAAAAACATTTATGCCATGCAAATTATTTGGGAATTTTTGGTGTGTTTCCAAATGAGTTTCTTATACTTACTCTAAAACAGGTAGTTGAGTTTTTTTATAAAAACTCATACATGGTTCCACAAAAATTTTGATGAATCTATCTTGAATGACCGTGACAGTGTAGTAATAATTGATAAAAAAAACTAAAATAATACATTGAAAAGGGACTATTTTGACCACGTGTTTCACCTTTGGGTGAACCTTTCCTATTTATAAATAATAAAGGTGGATCAATGTGAATTTTCAGTAATTATATTGTGTCAATCCTGATCATGATCAATAAAAATTATCCTCCTACTCTTATTGATGAATTATTTGATCAAGAGTGTGGAGATAGATACTTTTAAAAGAGTGAAATTCATTATATAAATAATAAATTTATATTTTATAATGTAGATATACCCAAAATGGAATTGTGTAAATTTTATAAAAATTATGAATATATAGTGATACATTTGGGCCTTAATAATTCCCCTTATATCTTATGGACATTAATGAATACTATAATTAGATAATAACTTGATCAGTTTGTGGTAGTATTTATAGATTATATTGTTATCTATTCAAAGGTAAATGAAGTTCATGAATACTAGTTGATAATTATACCAAATAACATAAAGAAGTTGAAATAATATGAAATATTTTCAAAGTGTGAACTTTGGATGAAAATAATTTAATTTTATTCTTATATAATATCAAGAGATAGTGTATATATAAATTTATATATATCAATCAATGATAGATGCTATTTAATATTGGAATAGTAAAACTATGGTGGGAATGATCCCAGTTTTCTTTGATGAGCTTGGATTAATCAATAATTTTTGGAGAATTATTCTTGACTAATGAATACACATACTAACTTAACTCAAAAGATTACAATTTCCTATAGATAGACGAATATGAGGAAAATATTATGTATCATACATAATGTTTAGTCATAGAACCTCTACTGACATTAACTTGTAGTATAGTAATTTTTTTAATCTCAATGATCCATCCACGAAGGGATTGATATGTTCTCTTAAAATAAATAACATATTTGTCGCTAATGTATCCGTAAAAATTGAATATTCATAATCACAATTATTCAAAAGATTATTTAGAGTTAACAGTGGTAATTATTTAATTAAAGATACGAATGAATTGTCTTTATGGATAAAAGTGTGATATAAATACCAATCATATATGTTTGAAAAATATATTTACATATAATGAGATGAACATTCTCTAGAAAAGATTGTTAAATATGATAAAATATTAAGACATCTATATTCCTAACCACCATTTGAAATAAAAAAAATTGGTCGAGGATTTCATTCTAAAGGTTCATTCCAGGTTATCCTTGATGGAAATTCCATAGAACCCAACATTTCCATATTTTCATAGAATTTTTCCAGACATCATTAAAGAAGATTAAATATATTATCATGATTTATTTAATTTTCAACCCTCTAAACATATGAATATATGATATTTGAAAAATAAAGATATAGGTAAACAAAAATGTTCATAGATTATTTCTAGTTTAATAATGATGGGGATGGAATGATATGGTTTAGAAACTGTGTTGGTGTTCCATTCAAAATAAATTTTAAAGAGTTGTTAGAGGAAGACCATAATAATTCATTCTTTATTTATATTTGATGTAAAAATTTGTATATATTCTAAATAGAATACATTAGTTATATGAAATGATGTTGAATAATTTTGTGTTTTCTTCGTAGTTATTGGAATTATAAAAGTTAAGTATAAAAGAAAATAGTTTGTTGGAATGTTACCTCTAATACCGCTACCAGAAAAAATGAGAAGACATCAATATTAATTTTGTCATTAAAAATCCCTGATATATAATTGGGTTTAATCTTACATGGTTTGTATTCATTTAACGTACCATGTTATCATGCTTCATTTCAATAATATAAGACTACTCAATAGATCAATATGTTGGGTTTTACATTATGTAAGTGGTATGGTTTCAAAGAGTACCACATTCATTTGTATCTGATAGGGATATTTGGTTTACCTCAATGTTATATATAAGTCACTATCATGACCTTGATATAGAATTAATTTTTCAACTAATTATCATCATTATATGTATGGTTACACTGAATGAAAAATTCAAACCCCATAGGGAATGTTGATATCTGTTTTGTTGGATTCCAAAATTCCTTGTTATCAACACTATCCTATAGTTGAGTTTTCATACAAAAATAGATATCATTGAATAATTATATTATCTCATTATGAATCCCTTTATTGAATAAATATATATAACCAATGCTCTAGGATGATGTTGGAGAAATTATGCTATATGGTTTTCTGATAGCTAAAGAAATGGTTTATATTGTTAGATCCATTCAATATTATATTGATACATCACATAGTATATAGAAGCGTTATGCTCATAGCTATCCTAATGAATTAGAAATTAAAGTTGGTGAGATATTTCTCAAAAAAATATCTCCCTTAAATAAAGTAATGAGATTTGGGAATAATGTGAAACTATTCAATATTAACATTACATGTATGGTATGTCTAAATGAAAAAATGAAACCTTATTAGATATGTTGATATCTTTTTTGTTGGATTTAAATGTGTCTTGTTATCAAAACATACTCTAGTTCAGTTTTTATACAAAAATAAATTCCACTCAATCATTATTACTTCCCTATAATAATTCCTATAAGGGAAAAATGTATACATCCTTTGTTCTTGGATGATGTGGGAGAAATAAATCTATTGGGAAGTGTGGTAGATGATGAAATGACCTATATAGATAGAGTTGTTCAATAGTATATCGTGGCATCATAGATTTAATATATATTTTATGATTATAACTATCAGAATGAAGTCAAATTTGATGTTGGTGAGAGGGTTTATATAAAAATATCTCCCTCAATGAAGGTCATGAGATTTTGGAATAATGGGAAATGATGCACATTATATATTGGTCCATTTGAAATACATGATTGTATCAGAATTGTATTATATTTTATGGAAATTGATCAAAATTTCTCTTAAGTCCATGATGTGTTCCATGTATCTGTACTATGAAATTGGAATACCAGACCCATCTTAGGTACTAAACACAGAGGTCTTGCCGCTAGGGCCACATATTTTTTATAAGGAACAAACTTTTGAAATTATGGATCATAGAGAGAATGTTTTATGAAAAAAATCCCCTATCATAGTCAATGATTTTAAAGAGAAAACACAAGTTAAAAGAATCTATATGGGAATATGAAGACATTATGAGGATGAAAGACCATCATTTATTGGTATTATATTGATGAATTTTTGGGACGAAATCATTTTTTGGGGTGTAAAATGTAACAACCCATGTTTTGTGAATTTTTTTTTTCAAACTAATTAATTTTATATTATGTAATGTGTTCCTTGCTACACTAAGTATGAAATTCATAATAAAATTAATTTTAGACACTTAAAATATTAATATTATCAAATAAATTTAATTATTAAATTTATAATTCAAAAATTACAATAGGTTTAATATTACTATATTTATAAGAAACTTCAATGTTTTTATAATACTGAAAAATTATGAATTTTAGTTCAAAACTATTATTCTAATTTATTTATACAGTTAAATAAGGTTTTATTTTTTTAATGTTATATTAGTTAAATTGAACCTACTTGGATCATATTTTGTTTATTGAAGCATTTTCACACTGAAAAAGGGAAAAAAATAAAATAATGTATAATTTTTTGTTAAAAAACCCATTGTCACGACATGATGGTAGGATTTATTTTAAATTAATTTATCCCATTAATTTGTCTATAATTTTAAAAAAAGTTTTGATACTAAAAATAGGTGTAATTTAAAATTTATGATAATGTAAATATTATTTTTTTATGAAATATTTGTGATAGTGATTATAATAAATTACAATGATTGAGGGAAAAATTATCTTATCAAATGAATATACCATAATCATACGGCCCAAAAAACAAAGAGACTTGTCTAATAGTGATTATTTTTTCATATGTCCACACTGTAATAACTTTTTTCATATTCGGATAATTATTCAAAACACTTTTCATTGTAAAAACATTAAAGTAATTCCATTTAATAAATTAACATGAATGACACTCCTCATCCACTATAAAAATATACTCACTGCTCCAACTTATTAAAAAATATAAATCCCTTTGTATCACCCAAAATCAGATAAAATAAGATTAAAAAACAACTCCTTAGTTCTTTTAATAATTCATTTTTGGAGAAATACATAAAATGAATCCTTTTTGTGAAAACACTATAGAGTTACTCAATACAGAAATAACATCTATATTCATGGTCTTTTCTAATATTATTTTCTCAAAAACAAAAATCGTTCTAAGTATATTTTTATAAATTATCCTAATTATAATAAACTTTATAATTTTTTTTAATGGTTATACTTTTTCTAACACATAATTCTATAAAATTAATAACCAACATACCATTTTTATGTACGGAGAACTTCCACCTCACAAAATGATGTTGTTCATTTTTTATTTACCACTTCTCATGGGTGGTAATTATGATGTTAAAGATATTTTATATGATTTATGAGTTATTTATTATTTATTTATGGTTTTGTATTTATTTTATTACACACAACATCATGATTTTGATTATTATAGATTTGATAATTTCGTTTGGGAATGTGTTGACTACGACCTCGTCAAAGGGATGGGATCCATTCACAATATACATTGAATTTATTAAGGGTGTTATTAGTGAAATTATATGATATATATGATATAATAATTTTATTTTAAAGATTATATATATATAAATTTAAATTACCTTATTTTATTTAATAATATATTAATATAGTAACAACGTCCATGCATATGTATGACATACCAACTCAATAAATGATGTATTCTATTTGATATTTATAGATTTTATATACTGTTATATATATTTATATATAATGAATATTAATTATATTTAGATAATGATTTAGGTTATATTTTTTAGTTAATCATGAACTATGAAAGATGATCAAGAATAATAATCAAAACATGTATGAAGAACAAAGTGGTTATTACCCAAAGCCAAACATAACATGGAAATGTTAATAACATGATAAAATAAATTCATAATAAAATATTATATTGAATTAGAATTAAGGATATGGGTTCTTATGGTATTTATAATTAACATATATGTAATATACATTACGTTTTGACATGTGTGAAGACATTCAAGACATAAAATAAGGGGATTTCCAGATGCACTTTTTATTTAATTGATATTTACACCTTATTCAAAAATATTTTATTTTTTTGGTGTATATAATAACAATGAATTTATTATATAGAAACATCCCTTAAATTTACACATATTTATATATCTATTT
Source organism: Viscum album (assembly GCA_963277665.1). NCBI lineage: Eukaryota > Viridiplantae > Streptophyta > Magnoliopsida > Santalales > Viscaceae > Viscum > Viscum album. The sequence goes on along the minus strand of OY728119.1, from coordinate 1,019,613,153 downwards.
TTTTAATCCATATTTTATGGTGTTCATGTTTCAAAAGAATCAAAATCTTTACTATTGTTTTGTCTCAATTTTCATTATTTGAGACAAATGACTTGAATTTCAAAAACAATGTTTTAAAAATTGGTATACAAATATATTTGTTAATTATATTTATTGATAATTATAAAGGAAAATTTAATTTAATTTTTTTTTCTATTTTTCTAATATACAATTATATGTTTTCAAATTATTTTCGTACAAATGGCTTTTAAAAGTGTTTGTATGCTTCCTTTTTAGACAAGTGGTTTTAAAAAATGTTTTCAATATTCATTTTCAAGGAAATTATTTCCATTTTTATTTTCTAGATTCCATTTCAATGAAATCATCATAATTTTTTTCAATCATAAATTCAAAATTTTTTAAATAATGTTTTCAATATTACATTTTATATTTTAAATGAAAACTGTTTTCAAGAGTATTTATGTTTTGAATTAATTTTTTTGATAAAATAAGAAATATATTTTTATCATTAAATGTTTTTAAGGATATTCAATATTATATTTCAACTAAGATATAATTAGTAGTTTTTTTCAATACATTTTGTAAAATGATCCAATGTTTCCATTCATATTGTTTAGATAAAATTATTATGTATTGAAAGAAAAATGTTTACCACACTCCTTTCTCTTTAAGGGTTAAATGTTTATGAAATATATTCATCTTTTATTCTATTTTTTTGATTTTCAAACCCACTTATTTTAAATACTATTCCTTTATAAATTTATAATGAAACCAATAATTTTTTCATGTCTAATCAAGTGATTACTTTTTTGACACACATTTTATTTAAGGGAAATGATATGATTGTTTATAATTTTATTCCACATGTATGTAGAACAGAATTATGATATTTGTGGGACCTATGTATATCTCAAATTCATTGGTTAAATATTTTCATCTTATAACATAATTATTTGAATCATTTCAATATGTTTCAACAAATATGGGATTATGGAGAAACCTGATACACAATGGAATGATCGGGAAACCTAATCCACTATGCAATGATGTGGAAACCAGATGCAGTATGTGAATATGGGGAAACCTAGTTACATACATGGAAATGACATTGAGTGAGGATATTTGTGTGTCCTACCCAGTGTTTTTAGTCCCGATGTTTTACTCTGATATGTTCATGAATTTCATCATAACATATAGGTAATAATATTACATGTTTTGTTTCTTCCAAAACACTATTTCTAATTTATTAATTCAAGGATCAATCAAATGTCACCATAATGATTCATATCTTATGAACTACAAATCTCTATTACATGATTTTTGTTCACAATATTTGATGTCAATAATATGATATTCTAATGTCAAGATCACATTTTCATGCACTCATGATTGTGTTTATGATTATATACTACCATTTTTAACTATAATGAGAATATTACCTTAGTTATTTTTATTTATTTTTTGTCATGTTCAAACGATATGTATAATAAATTTTCTGTATAAGAAGTGTGTTGGACATGGAAAACCTAGTTGAATATAATTTAGGTCACTTATATACAATTTTATATGTATTCTTTCTTCCAAAGGAACAAGGATAATATGGCCATTGGGAGTATTTTTGTGTAATTTGTTATGTATTCCACAGAATTGGTGTAATGGAAATGTATGAAAATCTGGGGTTACTATACAATATATCTCAACTGGTTTAGGGAGACCCCAAAAATTTAAAAAATTCTTGATATTTGATATTATGCTAATATATTTGCTGATGAATAGCATATCCTTACCCTAAATTGTGATTTTTAGTTTTCAATATAACTCATGTATGTTAAAACACATATTTCAAATACATGTTTTGTATTTTATTAAATTATAGTATTAGGAATTGAATATCTAACTGCTTGAGAATATATATAATTGGGTGTTATATAATTGGGTGTTTCACCAATGTGTTCACTTGTTATTTGTATTTATAAATATGGGTCATTACATATTTTGGTTGATTATCAATTAATTACAAGACATCTATTTATAATAAGTTTCATTTACCTCATACTGATGAAATATTTTTATAACTTTGTGGTGATCAATAATTTACAATAACTGATAAATATTCAATAAATCATCTTTTGATGGTACACAAGAGATATATAAGTCATACAAAAATCCATATAGGGTATGTCCATTAAGAAGTTATTATGATGTATTATTGACTTACATGTTTCTAATCTAGCAACATATATATGATGATTAGACTCTATAAATAATACCTAATTTATTTTGTTGTAGTGTTTCTAGATGAAATTTTTATATATTTAATGATAAAGGATAAAATGATGTTCTTATGAGGATTTTGTTAAAGCACTAATAAAGGATACCTTTTATGGTAAATTGGTAATGTTTTAATTTTTGATATATAAATTTTCATTCATTATTAATGTAATATCAATAGAGGGTATATTAGTGGATCCCTGATAGATAAAAGTTATTGTGTAATGGGCGAGATAAGCCACACTGACAACGATTCATAGTTCTATTGGGTTTGGAGGATAAAAAACAAATTCTAAGAAATTTATCATGTATAACTAATCTAATAATAATTTGGAGTTGAAATGGAGACTAGATCCCTTATATGGATAGATGTAGGGAAAATTTAATGTTTATAAAATGAGGGTTATTCACTACTCTAGAAATCACACAACCAATATGTATAGAAGGGTTTATGATCAATGGTGATTTAATAATTAATGAACATGGATGCAATCTTAGGTATTATGATATGATTTTTGGTATTAATAAAATAAATTTATAGTTCAAAAGAAATATTTATTGACTGAGGATTTCGATAAAGTAGTGGAAATTTTCTAGATTGATAATATTTATGAGTTTTAATATGGTTAAAGGTACGATGTATAAAAATATACTGAAATATTTAAGAATATATTAATTTTTAAAATTTGAATATAAACCAATTATGGTTGTTGGATTTGATTAATGAATCTAATTATTCAATACAGAACCACCCTGGGATGGTGAATAAGGTAGTACCAGTCTATGATGGAATGATAATGCTATTTTTTCTTTAATTTTGATTCCATGAGATCTTGTACATGGATATTGGAAGTATATTGATCTCAAAATCAAGATATAATGGTATTCATGTTGTATTTCTCAAAAAAATCCAGTCATCCATCCATGTGAGTATTAATGAGATATAATTCTATGATATTGAATTGTATAACAAGATGAGATTTTTTCATTAGTTAACTAATTATTTTGATTGAATGATAAGGTTATGTAACCAATTACATGTCTGATTAATACTATAATTGAAGTTGTTATTGAAAAATTTTCACTGTCCACCATTTCGAATCTAACATAGATTTATTAATTTTTTTTGAGATTTGATTGATTATTTCATATGAAACAAATTTATACAGGATATTGTATAATATTATTCCCCATTTAATAATATTAAATCAATTTAAGGATGAGTGAATGATTTATTATTTTGGTTTTCCACCATTACCCTTGTGAGAATCGATTTGGTAATACATCACAACGAATTTCATCGATATATTTCATAAAAAAATTATATTCCATAATGAAATTTATGAAGTATTTGATTATATTAATAAGAGAACACGTTTAATTATTATAAGATAATATTTATCAATTTACTATATGCCCATGATGTTTACTATAGATGTGGTGGAATTTCATGGGGTACCACATTATATTAATATTGATCGCATTATATAGATTTACTCATGTTTATAGTGACATTTTCAAAAATATTATAAAACATAGTTGAACATTTGAATGAAATATAATAAAAAAATAAATAATTAGTCCATTATTACCATTAAATCCAAATAATATATGTTGAGTAATTATTTTTCAGGTTTCAAATGTGATTGGGATAAAAATGATTCTTTATTATAATTTTCAAACAACAACTGTCATACTCAAGCATTCATACAGATTCATATGAATCCGACTATAAAAGGAAGTGTATTGCTCCAATGATATAATATATAGTTGGATAATTAAATCTATTTTTATCTAATATAGAAAATGAAATGTAACATAAGGTTAGTTGCATTCAATATAACACCAAGAAAGATCAATTTTAATAAGTGTGTTATGATACCAATCATCAGTGAGATATAGAGTTAAAAGTTAGTGAAAATTAATTACTCTTAATATATACTAGTAATAATAATATAATATTTTTAATTAAGGTAAAGCTTCCCTATAAATATTTTATCAATTTAAAAATCATTAATCATATCAGTATGTTATCTTATCGCATAATGCTTCAACCAGATCAATCTCATGTTCATGAAATGTCCCATGCATCAAATATTGAGGGAATAAATATGTAATCCCTAAAATTTAATCAATATATGTGTTTTATAAATAGATAAATATCTATTTGAGGAGGATAAACTAGTGGATGTTTAGAATCAGAGTGATAATTATTAATAGAACAAGAATGCTAACTATGTCATTTTTTATAGAAAACAAAAATTAAATGATGCAATATTATAACCTGAATATGTTATGATGGTGATGTACCATAATTTTCTTGTATTGTATAGAAAAATTCATAAGGGATGATTTTTTATAATGGTGGTAATATGTAAAACCCCAATATTTCAGAATATATTTTCCCATTAAAGAAATTAAATGTTTTCAATAGCTTTATATTTCCATATCCTTGATCATCAATGTAATATGATAAAAATATTAGTATTAAATGTTTTTGTTAATTCATAGTCTGGTTATTTGAGGGTATTAATAGTACAAAGTTAATTATTAAAAATATTGATAACATATTTCACTAAATAATCAATTAATTCTTATTAAATATGTAAAAAAATTAATTTGAAAAATTAGTTAATATTATATTAAAATATTAATATTTAAATATATTGTATTTTTTATATAATATCTATTATTATCATTAATTAACTATTATTTTTATCATAAATAATGGTATTTATTATAAAAAATTGATTAATCATCAAAAATATAATTTAAAATTGGTTATTAGTGAATATATAATTATTAGAATGAAATTAATGTTATGTTTTAGAAAAACGGTCATTGATATATTTTTTATTTAATTTTCATTTAATTAATAACAATTAATATTTATATTGACTTATATTGTATATAATTAATAGATTTAAATGTAATAATAGTTATCCTATGAGTGTTACTTAGAAATGATTGCAAATAAAATCATTTGTATGGTTACAAATACCATTTCAAGTATTTCTTTTATATTTTGTGGGGATATTATTAGTAATTTCTATCACTTATTGGAATTTAAAACTGAAAAATTAATACCATATTTTTAATTATAATAATAATAATAATTGGGTGATAATTTCAACATAATTTTCTGACACGATGAAAATTTTGCATTATGTGAATATTTTTAATATTGTAAATGTTAAGGGTGCACAAATTATTAAACCTAAGAGATAATTTTTAGGATACAACAAAAAAACACTCCAGAATAAAATGGCTGATTGGAATTTCATTTTAACCATTACATAATAGAATATTTTTATGTTTTTATCCTCTTTTTTCATGAGTGTATATTTACTATATTATAATATTCTTATTATTTATTACTTTTCCATATACCTCACTTATTAAAGGGAACCCCACTTATCACTTATAAACACCACATGATCTCTTTAACTTAATGGATGTCATCATTAATTCAAAGAAAAAATCATTATCCTTGACGTTGATGTGTTTTTATTCATAAAATACCAATCGAATAATCCATAATGTGAAATTCAAAGGATTATATCATATGTAGGGGAATATATTCTTACCAATATTCTCATGATTCCTTATCCATAATCACCGTAAAAATCATACATAACCAAAATTATATGATGAAATTTTAATGTTATTACGAATGTCTTTTTATTGTTATTCGAATATACATTTTCTATAACCCTCCAACCTAATTAGATGTAAAAAAAGTTAATCATGTATACATACAGATTACTATCTTCATGAAGCGTTGTAATTTATTTTTCAACATTGTTATATTGGATAATTATTTAGGATGATAAAATTGTAATATATTATTATAATAATTTTATTATTAGTATACAAATATATGATATTATGAACTATCATACACATCTATATGTTGTAAAATGATAATATCCCTCATTTATTCATGCTGAATGCCACCAGCCCGAAGAAATGTCATTCATTTTGTATTTCTGATGTACATTTATAGTAAAAATAATTTATTTAGTTAATATTTATTATATTTATAGTATAATAATTAATAATGTAAATTTAAATTTTATTTAACATTTTTTGTTCCCTATATATGAATCTGGAAGAATCCATCATGCGTATATATAGACAACCACCTCCCTAATTTGATGAAATTTATTTTTTACCCCACCAAATATGGATGGAAAAAGATTATTTAATGAATTCATCTTATATATATATATATATATATATCATAAATCAATAAGAAATTAAATACAATTAAACAAAGACCAATTTCAATGGATCAATACTTTTCAATTGGAAAAACATGGTCATCAAACAAATTCTCAATCGAATAGGGATTTATAGTATGATTTTTTTAAATATTTTGATTTTGAAGGATTGGTTTTTTAATTTATTAATGTCTATAATCTACTTCATCAAACTTCATGTCCGTAAAAAAAATTCAAGATGGTAATATGTATTCATAAAATATTTATAGTAGATATTTCTTCAACCAATAATATGTTTAAAAAATTAATAAATGTGTTTTTTCAAAATATTTTTATTAAGAAAATCATTTTATATATTTAGAAAAGCAAGAAGAAAATTTTTCCCTTTTAACTTATATGATGTGAACATATTTTTCAAATAATGTTTCATTAATTATCCATGAATAATCCTATATATTTTTTAAAGGATTTGTAATTGACTACCAATTATTAAATAATTTAGAAATTTATTTTTAAATGATACTAATATTAAACGGGATACATTATCTTGATTTTTATAACTTATTTTAAATATTTTCAGAAAATAAATTTTTATCTTCTTAAGGATCCATTATCAATTAAAATGATCAACTAGAAGTATGATCTCATGATAAAATACACATTATTTCCTTATAATTCCTAAAATGAATATATATTAAGGATGAATCTGAGAAACCTGTTTCTTTTAAAATTGTAAATAACATTATGATAAAATAATTAATAAACCATTTTCACTTACACATGTTATAATATGATATTGGTTTTTTTATATTATATACAACATATATATAATTTTTATTATTTGTATGATTTAATAATAAACGTATATCTCTCCAATGCGTTGGGTAGTGATTTATATCATTGCAGATAATATGAACTAGAAAGATGGTGAACCCAATTTTGTAATGCACACTATCCCATATGACAAACTTTGAAGTGCACCATGACTATGGAAGAGATGAAAAAGGGAGATAACCCCATCCACTATGGGTTATTATCCACAATGATATTTTTATTATTGGTCCTTGACTACGGAAATGATTTCAATTACATATATATTAAAAACAATCTTGTTTCTTATATTTATGATATTTTCTCATGACTCATAATTTATTATCAAGGATTACACACTCGTACGATGTATATATTTATTAAGACATAGTGATATTATAGGACTTAATTTTTTTGATTTTTGACTTATTATGTATTACATGAATATTCTATTCCTTGTTATAATGTATATATAATTATCTAATGTTCACTTATGATCATTTAGTGATATATCATGTGTTTTCCTTATTATGATTCTATGCTTACCCTTTATTAAATTTTTGTTTCCCCATATTATGAATAAAAAATATAAGATGGGTTTTTAAAAACTGATAATATGTTAGAAGACAAGTTTCAATATTATTTTAGATCATTAATGTTATATGATGATTATGTTAAGATTCTAAAAAGACACTAAAATATAATAGATCAATGTCACATATTATCAGTTGATGTATATAACATTCATGAAAAATGACAAATATTTATGTCATTAATGCACTAGTTACATCAATAAGGATAATTTGGAAATATTTATTGGTTAAAAAGATGTTAAAAACATAATGGTCAAACAATACTTATAAAAAATCATATTAAAATATTATTATATAAAATATATTTATAATTTTACTAAATTCGCTATTATACATCCCACAATATGTTAAATAATAGAAACACCAACATAATCCATCTGGACTCATGAAGTGATAACAAGAATGGTTGATTGAAACCTATGCCCTAACCAATATGTTGAAGTGAATACAACTTATATACCAAACATTACGTCAATATGTTGGTTTTTTAAATAGTGGGAGTTGTGATTGTTTTGGTTATTGATTAGAGAATACATTTCAATGGCCACATATTTCGTATTACCATGGAATAAATTTCAATTAATTTTTTTATAAATAAGTAATGAGTTAGGAATTTTGTTGTTGGGAATGGAAAATATGGATGAAATTTACTGTGAGTTTTTTGACTTGAAAATAATTCCAAACATTAGATTTAAAAACATATGAAATTACCGAAGACCTTTTTTATTTTTTATCCATGTTTGAATATAATTGAATTTAGTTTACAATGTTTTTTACTTGATATATGATTATTAATTATGATTTGAGTCTATATGAACTGTGTTTGGATGATCATTTTTTAATCAGAATTATAGTTATTTTCAAATTTGATGATATATTGGATTATCTATGATTTCTTTTATATGAATAATACACTTCAGAACTATATATCAATGATCATTCATTACTAAGGGATTTTAAAAATGAAGTAAAAAATATCATTTAATGCATTTTATTAACTCTAGATATTTTAAATAAAATATAGGGAAAAATTGTTTAAAATGGTGACACATCATAAATACTCAAAAAATTTAAATGGTTCAAAAAATAAATTTAAAATATTTGGCCACTCTCTAGGATTATTTATTTAATCCAAGAAACTTCATCACATCAATTTTGATTGATGAAGTGATACAAAAGAAAAAAATGTGGAAATATAGATTTGTAAGAATGATACATTGAAAAAAAAATGAAAGGTGATAGATTGTAACAGTGGTTTCATTGGGTAATTCATAATTAAATGATCTTAAATATGAATTATCAAGTGAATATATTATATTAACTAAAACATTTAATATAATTCATAATAAAATTATATAATAAAATATTGATTATTAGTTTCAACAATCAAATTTTAGTATGATATTTAATCATGTTGGTGGTATAATATTACTCATTTATTTAATAACATATTGACTCATCAAGATTTTTATTTATGATTTGATTTATTAAGTGAAAATTGCATCATGATGATGATGAAAAATTTATCATATTTTTTTAATTAAAATAGTTTAATAAGGTTTAATAATGGGTTTTTAAAATTATCATTATCAGGATTCATGTATAAGTTAGTTACACAATATATGATGGATTGACTATTGTATAAAAAATTCACACCCCACTAATTAGTTATTGAAGTTATGCTATATATAGTTTTGATATGTCTTGAAATATCGCAAAAAAATGCGGATTCCAGGACATCAAAATACCTACATATATGAAAATTTAATGTTTCTTCATTCAATGGTATTTTATACAACACATTACATAATTTTACCACGAAATAAAGGATCACACAATGTTAGAATATAAAAAATCACCTATTATTAATTATAAGAATATGATCATCGGGGTTCATAAATTGGAAAAATAATTAATGAAAATATTTTTACATTTTCGGTTACTAATTTTTCAGTATTTTCTATAATTCTTGAAAGTATATTTATAAAAAATAGATGAGTTTTTAAAAATAATATGGGAATAGATTATATTTTGATGAAAAATATGAGTGATATTCATATATTTTTTTTAATTAAGGTGAATATGTATTTTAAAATTTCATATAGATGATTTATTATATCCTATTATATACTTTGGGAATATAGATCAAGAATAAGTAGATGATTAAATTATTATTGATTATTACAAAGGATTGATAATGGTCATTTATTTGTGTTGAATAATCCTAAAAGGTATCTTATTATAATTTTAATATATTTTGATCAATTATTGTAAAATTGTAGGGACTAGTACTAAGAATATTAGGAGATATTTTTTTATATTTCCTCAAAACTGAGAAGGATTATAACTTCCCTTTTTTAGGTATTTATTTTTATAGTAGTGGTAAATTGTTTTTCATTGACTCAAACCAAAAATTGAATTTATATTGTCACCAACCCTTGTTTTGAGACCAATAACTCTCACATTGGATTTGTTAATTAAGAATCATATTTTATTTATAGGAGTGTGAGAATTAATTTGAGTAGATATATATATTAACCTATAATATAGTTTTATATTTAAATGATGTTATATTTTTAATATAAATTAAAATACATTAAATTCCACTTCTCATGGTCACATTATTGTTTTCCTAGGAATTTTTGGTGTTATGAGAGCTACAAAAAAGAAACCACAATATGATTATTTTTAATTTGATGTTAAATAAAGTAATTTTATTCATATAAAAATAAGGGAATAAAATTATGGAATGAAGATATTTATCATTACATGATTAATAAGATCATCCATTACCTTCTTTATCTTTCTATAGAAGTGGTTGGTGCTCCAATAGTGGATTGTACACTAGTAAAGATAGATTCCCCTTGTGACTCATGTGTTGAAATTCATTTTTTGTGGGCTGATATATGATTTTTTAATGCTTCTATAATATATATTAGTGATTAAATATTTTCTATATTTTTGTCTTCATTTTTTTATATTTTTTGTATATTCCATCAGTAGTAAATTTTTTTAACCTCAGAATATAAAATATGAATGACTTTATATGATGATGGAATATTTTAGGATCAATACATATGTGGACACTAGGGACTTATTTCGCAACGCCTTCTATTGAACCTCAATTCTCCTTCAAAAATACTCTCTTATTTTAGGATGGTGAATATAGATCATGTGGGATGGAGAAGAATAAAAGTGTATCTTGACGAAGCTAAGATTATCCTATGGAGTCTTATGATCAATATACTATTACTCAAGCATCATGGAGACTGATTATGTGGTTAGGCTCGGATTTTTTTGTAGAGAATTTTTTTTATTTAATTTATTTTTTTATTTTACATGTATTTATCCCAACAGGTAGTTGTTTTTTGAAGGTTTTTATTATTTGAGCCGATATTACTATTTTTTGCTTCTATTTATAATAGTATAATTGCTTTTAAATTTTTTATTATAAGATCATTGATGTTTTTTCATGTGAATGAGTGTCATTGTTTTATACCAATATTAGACCCAAAATAGAAGGTATACTCTTCCAAATATATTTTTTAGACCCTCTCCACAAGTATGTAGCTTCTGGTGTTCACAAAGGCCTTTTTGATGCATTATGTCTAACTATAATGAGGTACATGTTAGGTAAATCTGACCAGGGTAATTAATGGTGTTTTGGATATTTATTATACAGTAGGATGATATGGAAAAGTTAGAGGTTGATCATAAATATTATACCTATAGAAGAGATCAAGGATATGATGTTGATTTAGTTATAGACAATATTTTTTAATAATTATTTTCCTCATCCTCCTTGAGATAAAATGTATATGTATTTCAATATTAAATAGATGGATGATGAAAAAACCAACACGGAGTATGATATTATCTTTAAAAGTCTTTCACTATACACCTCCTTCATTTTCATATCCCCAAAATTTAATTTGGACTAGTACTTTAGTGTCCTAATGTATTGTTTATCAAACTTCAATTCATAGTCAACAATAATTGACTTTTTTGATGTTCAAAAAAATTATAAATGAAGATAATAAAAGTTATGGGAATAAAAATGTACAATAAACTTGTGAAGATTTAATTTTTATTACATTATTTCCATAGATAAGTCTAATTGAAAAAGAAATTCCAACTCCCAACTTTTCAAAATTGTAGTGAAATGTGTCATTAAACATTTATAATCGGGACACGGAAATTACATAGATATGGAAAGGAAGGTCCCCATGATAATAAATGTCATTTTTCAAAACAATCCACTGTTATAGAAAAAATTAATTAAACTATGATTTCATTCACATTTTTGCATGTTTCAACTAAAAGTGACAAAGACACTATGAAAACCAATGCAACAATCCATGGGTTGTAAAAATCAATTGACAAAAATAATATCCAATTTCATGTAGGAATGTTATAGTATATAAAATATCAACTATAGAGGTTGATCCCAAAAGTGAAGTGTTGAATTTTACACTGGTAAATCATTTAAGGATATAAATTTTCACTAGGATTTGTTCTCTATGCATTCCTTCATATCTTGAATTTTTAGTAGAATTATTCAAAAAAAAGATAAAAAACATGGATGTAGAGATATAAGTGAAAATTGTAGAAGTGGAAATTATATATTTAAAAGTATATAACTCCTCTATTATACATTTTTATGGGTTTATCATCCCATTAATACTTTTTATAATTAGTTAAAGAAATTTTATTCTATTTTTTGTTTTTTTTATCGTTTTTTATATACAATATAGACAAAATCCTGGAGAAGGAAATCACCAATTATTTCATAAAATTAATATCTGATTCTATATAATTAGGAGGATATGGATGAATATTCATTGGTATAATCATATAAATCTTGTATTTTATTTCCGTAAAATAAATTTGTTCTAGTTATAATTATTTTGACTATGAAAAAGATCATCCTTGATGTCATTACCATTGTAAGGGAATATTTTGGAGAAATTCATGAAGAATTTCATGATCTTACACCAATATATGATGAAGAATTATCAATTAAGAATATACCTAGATCATTTCAAAAATCTAAACTCCATATATAATGACATTTTTTAACATAAGGTGTTGAAAACAAACTATAATAGAACCATGATAAGGGGTTTAAATAACCAATTGTTTCACCAAGTGGTGCACTATCTCTCTTCATCGAGAAGAAGGATAGTTCATTATGCCTCTGTAGTAATTATCATAAAATTAACAAGATCCCAATTATGAAATTTTATTATCTACCATGAATTATTTTATTATTTAATGAACTACATGGATTCCAATAATTCAGTAGATGAATATTTTGTCAGAATATCATCATTTAAAGAACCAGATAGAGGATATCCCAAAGGAAACTTTTCCATTTATGTTATGAGAACTATGTTTCATAATTATTACATTTTCCCACACTAGTGCTTCTGATATATTTATAAACATGGTGAATAATGTCTTTTGGGTCAATAATATAATATTTATGGTAGTATATATGGGTGATATTCATATATACTACAAAATTAAGGAGGAACTGGAGGACAATTTTGATACTAGAATTAAAATTCATTTGAAGGAAAACATTTATGAAAAGTATAGTTGAGGCATTATTTGGTTGGATAAAGTATCATTAAGGTGGCAATTGATGAGAGTAAAGGGATATATGTGGATAATTAAATTAATCTCGGCTATTGAATTATGGACTATACTAATATTGATGATGTAAATATATAGTATCCATAGAATATTTATACACTATAATGATTTTTTTTTGAAACAGCCCTGGTTATTCAGTCTTACTTAGCATGATATCTTAGATATGAGTAATGTTTTTCTATAATGATGAAGGTGAGGAGATATTTAATAGTTAATAAAGTGGCTAATAGTGGAAACTATAATCACATTATCCATAAGTATGGAAATATTTTTGACCTATAGTGATGTGTCAAAAAATTCCATGGGGTTTATAATCCTGAAATGTGAAATTGTGATAGCCTATTTATCCCACCAACATTGAAAACCAGTATTGAAATCATGATCTAGAATTTTCTATATTGATCTTCACAGTGAATATTTGGTGACATTATCTCTGTGGGGAGACATGTGAAATATATATTTATTATAAAATTTTCAGGTTTATAGTCACACAAATCGAAATCAATATACACCAATTAAGGATGTTAAATTTGATCGAGATTAATGATTTTTCAATCCATCATCATACTGGGATTGAAAAAATTTTGGAATATAATCTATGTTAAAAGGATATTGTTACATCATCCATGATCATGATATCACCAGATTCAATTTTCATAGAAATTAAAATGATGGACATTTGAGTAATAAAATGAATATCATATTATCTTTTTTAAATAACTACTGAATTATCTATTACTGTAAGGATAACGGATACCTAGAAAGATTATTAGGGGATACAATTAAACATAGTGAAAATTTCCTAGTTCATATTTGCAAAATATATATTTTTATGGTTTGGAAATCAGATATTTGTTCCATTAATACAAAAAAACAAATATGGAACTCTAAAAGATACACATAGTTAATCACTCACTATTCATCTAGGAAGAACCATGTCATATAGTGATCTAATGTAAAAGTTTTGGAGCGATTACATGAAATGGGATATTTCCAAATTTTATTTAAATTCTTGGAATTTAAATAGTTCAAGGTTAAATAAAAAACATGTAAGGGTATGATTCATTCAGTTTTCTGATGGTTTCACTCGAGCATGCCTGCAATATTAATTGGACACGATTCTATCATCACATTGTTTCCCTACATTTCCACTTTCCAATGGTTGGAATAATTCATCACATATATTGGATATGTCATCCCCTTGATCAAAATATGATGACAGGATGTCCGTTTCTCCTTCCATGGATTTCTACTTGTAACATGTCTCCCAGTCCGGGTCTCCTTCATATATTATTATGTGTTTGTGAATATCATTCTCTGTGCCATATCATTATCGAAGCTGGTTAATTACCATACATCTGGCTAGACATTATAAGTATCTTGACATGATAGGAACCATCGGTCAGAAGATTTGTCGCAATTTTAATCATTTTATTGTCTAGATAATGGGAAAATTAGTCACCTATATTCCTCCCAATACAAGGGAATCTCATAGAGGCCTATTGGGCATGGAAGATGAAGCATCCTGTGTCAAAATTGAGGTATTCAATGTCTAAGTAATATCTTCCATGATTTTCACATTATAAATATTATGTATATCATGAGGAAAATGATGTCGTAGGCACATATCTTCCAATCCAATCAACATAGGAATCCTAATTTAAACATGAGTTTATAGTCTAAATTGACACTATTGTTTAATATCATGTTGTGATAGTAAAAGGTAGATCATAATTAGTTTTATGAGAATATCAAAGAGGTGCATACCTAGGATGGGGCACCTAGAAGTTTTATCAATAGATGGATCAAAACGCTAACAGGGGAGGACCCATTAAAGTTTATTATAAATTGGTTGATGTCACAAAGTTATGGTTATTCTAGAAAAAGATGGTGGTGGATCAAAACGATTCTACGATAGGTTGGGGACACAAAGGATTATCATTAGTTGGGATTGAACCTCATGGCAGCATCTTATATACCCAGTTTTGATGATAGGGATCAAAACCCACTAAGTTGGATGGATGGTGTGGGGATACTCATGGGAACTACCCAATCACTAGGGTATTTAAATTTTATTCCTTTATGTGGGGCTCATGAAATATAGATTCACTAGGGCCACTAGGAGTATTGATGATATGGTAGAGGACTTTGGGTTGGAGTATCCCAAATGGATTGAATTATCCCCCTAGGATGTGGAAGCTGGGGTAAAATTAGGGTGTATTATGGGTGAATTGAATGTAGCGGATGGGTTGGATGGATTATTGTAATTTTTGGTTTTGGAAATCATATATTTTTTCTAAATATATAACATTGTTGGGAATCAAAGACTATATTGTTTGAGATTGGTGGAATTAGGGTTTACACATATGGAGGTGGCCCAAGGATGTGAATCATGTGGATTATGTGTATGAGTATCACATAGGGGGACATAGTGTGGTTGTTGGGTCATATGCATAAGAGTGGCCCGTGGAAGGTGGGGTCTAATTGGGGCTTACACATTGAGGGATGCCCATTGGAGGTGGATGGGCATCATGGTCACTACTAATATCTATGAACATGAGAGTCTTTCACACTAAGAGAAATAAGAGATTCAGAAGACATAAAACTAACTCATGAAATATGCATCAACAAGAGATGATTTGGGGCATATACATGGAATTTTTCCAGTTAGAGGTTTAATGATATGTGGATGTAATAATAATTTCTTGTATTTGTGCCCAAATAAATTAGATAAATTATTGATTATAATTAATGGATGTGATGGAGATGGTTATTTGGAAAGCTGCACATATCTAATTCTTTGAATTTAGTATAGGTTGTGGGTACTCGAGAGGGATGATATGTCTCCAGCTCTCACCACTCTATAACCAAGGAGCCTGTCGAAAAATTACAGAATGGGTAAAACATTATTTTAATGAAAACGTCCTTACATGTTATTAGGATCACATTCTATCTCAGTAATACATGGGACATCATCTATTTTTCTACACAGGGGAGTTTTTATTGTTTAACATCATGTGCTAAGGAATATGTCTCTTGGTTGTTTAACATCATGCCCCATGGACATATTGTATTCACATCATACCCCTTAGTTATACATAACTATCTCACATGCACACATAGGTGGGGAGTGGATTTATAAATTAAATGTTTAAATTCTATGGATGTGTGTCTTATCATGAGGCCCACTTTATAATCCCAGTGGTGAAAATCAAGGGTGATTGGAATATCTATTCTGAAAGTAAGATGTAAAGAAACCAATGATGAAGGGGAATACATGACATCTCATGAGGACCAAGAAATTACTATCTGCATTCCTAGAATTATAAAAACAAGATATGAATAGAAGTTGTGAGGATTTCATGGAATAAGGGTTCTAACACTATTATTTGGAGTAATGGAAACCCATGGAGATTCAAAGAGTGGGTGTCTGAATCAAAGGGTGATTACACAAAAAAATCTTGGATGATTTCAATTTTGGGTATCACATAAGAGCGTAATTGAATGTTGGAGGATTATCTTAAATAAAAATGAACTATGTTGAAATAATTTGAGAAATGATTACACAACTATTGGCATACTCATGGGAGGAACCATATGAAACCAGTCACAGAAGAACTATTCCTTAAAGGTTATAAAAATGTTAAACTATTGTGAAAGTGCAATCTTACATGTAGTAGATATACATGTTGACCTATGAAAGATCATCCCAAATAATTAGGGTTAAATTTAAAATATATATATGAGGCTTTTAGTGAGATTTTATAAGATTCCGATCATAGAAATTTTCTTTTTCCTGGGGAGGTCTTGAGCCATGGTTGGAGTGCATGGAAAGTGTTTTTTAGTGTATCATTTGGTGCTTAAGAATATTTTACATGGTTAAAAATGATTTCATGTGGTGTGTGCATCTTATTTCCATGTCTCATTGAATTATTAATTTTCCACTGTAGAATGGATAGAATAAACAACACATTTGGCATGTAAGATTCCTCTATGTGAAGTTTCCTCTAGCATGCATAGCTTGAAAAATGTACAGACATTCCTTATCAGGTTCAGGACATGATGTTGATCATAATATGGATTTAATTTTTTAAAACATGTCTATATTTAGAATTAAGTGTATTTTTCCTTGAAAATATGCTCCCCCCATAATTTGAGCTGAAAGGAAACCAGAAGGTTGGGTTCTAAGGGAAACGTTCAAGAGAGTGGTTCGTTCATAGTTATGTGTGTAAAAATTGTCATCAAGATCATAAGGGGTCATGCGTTCTGACGGAAGGCTACTTCCACACATATAAATATGTGGGGGGTCCCAACATATAATACCCTAACATTGTGAGTGTCATGAAAATTTCTCTCACATGCCTATGATAAGTCATGATGCATTAAAAAAAGACCATTGGCCACTTTATTCACACAACACTCACTTATTAAGAACAATTTCATTTCCAAATTGCTTGAATTATGTGTTACCATTACATAATATTATGTGCAGCATAACATCATTCATTCTAATGTTAAAATATTATGTGATTCATTCATCGAGTTTTTTGATTCATCTGAAATGTCCTACGTAGAAGAAGATGTTAGGATCATTGCTACTAATGCAACTCAATGGAATTATATGAGTAGTTATCCTTGGGTTATTCAGGCTCAGAGTGTTTTATCAAAAAACTAAATTCTACTTGTCAAAATGGAACAATCATGGAAGGAATATATGTTGAGTGAAAACCTTTCTATATTGACTATTGTGCTATTTGATGAAGTGACCAATAATGGTCCCATAATTGGATCACCACAGTCATGGTTCACATGGGAAGATGAAATTAAACTATGTACTATCACAACCCATGGTCATAATTCTTGGGATCAAAGATAAATTTACATATTTATAGTAAATCGGATTACTAGAACATTCACGGGGGATGATATAGTAGAAGAGGAATTCCAAGATCATTACACCACTACATTTTAAAGAAACAAAATGTGTTATAGAAAGGGTTTGTAGAAGGATTGGGAATTATGGCCCATTGGTAACTTCACCAGTGAGTGGTAAAAGGCATAAAACCAGCACTACACATATTAGTAGTTTAGGGAAAAGCTACAAAACACTATTTGTATAAAGAGGTGTGGATGACATAGTTCCAATTTTATTGCAAGATTGAGCTAGTTCTAGAACTCCTCTATTGAAGGTCTCTAGAGATAAACATTTTATGTCTCCACCATGGGGATGTTTACATTAGTCTTTGTTTTATTCATTACATCAGGTCTATTTTTAATGAGGGATTTTAATATGATGAGTTCCCTCAACTGAAGAATACATGGGAAAATAGTTAACAAACCTCGATCCCATCTCATCACAATCTAGAGGAAGTGAAGGAGAAGATAAAGATAAAATTTGTCCCAAAGTACATCCCATCAAGGGAATGGTCTGACCTATTCCTTAAAAGAGAAGATAAAGTGATTGTGTTGGGTTAGGGAATATTGTGTCCAATCACATCTATGAGAGGGAATGATGGCTCATACTTGTACATTCTAGATGATGGAAAATACAAGATGCGGGGGTAAAACATGGTGGGAAGCTTAGAACCATTGGTAGGACAAATTGTATTCCTTTCCACCATATCGAGTGGTTGTATACTGTAAATGAGATAAATGGGGAAGGGTGTGCATATGATGAATTTAGTGATGGAGGAAATTTTGGTATATCAAAATAGGATCCACATAGAGGACCATGTAATATCTATTATCTTTATTATATTGGGTCATGATTCAAGGGGAAGCACACTCGGGATGATATGAGAATGAGTCTTCTTTCAATTTAGATGGATCAAAACATATCTCAAGGACTATGAATTCCCCAATGTTATACATCCACGAGATGTCAATCTATATCTATCATTATTGAACATAAATGGGGTCTGACCAATGACACTGAGAGGTATTAGGGTTAAACATCATATTTTAATCAATAAATAATTCTACATTCACTTCACCGTAAATCAATTTGGTCCAATGGTGGGAAACCTTTTTTTCTCATGATAGATAAGGGAGTTCTTGAAAATATTAGGGTTTGTGTGTTGGTGGAACACATTACATATTTTTATTTGGGTGTCATAATCATCATAACATCTCCCATCAATGTTGTGGTTCCTTGAACATGTGGAATAAAAAAAATAGTGGTGTGTTATGAGAGGGACTCATCTTCCCTCCATTAGATGTGGTTCATGAAGATAGCCATTGGATATTTTAAAATCATCATACTTCCCCCCACCAATATTGATGTCATCATATGAATAGATTATTCTATAGAATTGGTGGTTGAATATCCAGATGGGGTTATGTGGAAAAGTATTGGGGCCATCAGTTTAGTGGTTATGGAATCAATTTAGTGCGGAGGCAGATGGGATTCTCTCTAATTGGCAAGTCATGCATCTAGGGTTGTCCAAACTAGAACTGTGGTGTCAAGAACATCAAATGGTTCAACAGTTCCCCAAACTTTTAGAGTGGAATGTACTGAAATTTAGACTCAGGGAATAAAAAATGAGGCTCATGGGAAGATGTGGTAGAGGGGAGTATTATTAAACTATTCACATTCTAGTCCATAATTCTCTTTCTATAATGTTATGGTAGGTGGCCATCAGCTAGGAGATTCCCGGTGTTAGAATAATTCTAACATCATACCAAAAAATAGTGTGTACATCCTATAAATTCTTCATATGGAGGATTGAGTGGTAAATAATAATACCTTACTCTTGAATAAAATAGATATCATCATATAAATTGATGGTTCTACTAGGGTTGGTGGAGAACCAAATGAAATATGAAATTACTCAAACATCCAATATCTGTATTTGTGTAGGCCAAGTGAAGACAAGTGATGGTGATATTTATATGATGTCCAATGATGAGTAAGAAAATCTTGGGATAATGATAAAATTAAATATGAAACTACTCAAACATCCAATATCTTTGTTTATATCTGGATGACTAAGGAACATGTCAGATGGATTTCTCTATATTGGTTGATCTGATCAGGGACATTTTCCAATATGAATTTATAGGATTACCTCTTTTTAGAGAGGTGGAGTTCCATATTAATCTAGTGCCAAGAGTTGCACTAGTATCCATTCCTCCTTATGTGATGGAAACAAAGGAATTGAAAGATGTCAAAATGGAATTGGATAATCTAGAGTCTATGGATTTTATCCAACCCCATACTATTCATTTGGGTTCACTGAACCATTTTTCTTAAAAATGAGGATTTTACCCTTAGGCTATATGTGGACTATCAGAAATTGAACCAGTTGACAGTTAGAAACTGATATGCCATTCCACAAATAGATGGCAGGTATGAACAAATTCATGTAGCTCAAGTGCTCATAACGATTGAAATAAATTAAAGTTATCATTAGGTATATTATCGACCTATAGACATACATCATACAACCATTCATAGGAGGTATGACCTATATGAGTACATAGAAATTCCTTTTGGCCTCAAAAATGTGCCAATCGTTTTTATGGTAGTAATGAACCGAGTATTCCAACATTACATAAATTATTTTATGGTCGTTTTCCTGGTAGATATCTCTAGGTATTATCACAATTTAAACAACCATGCCAAACACATGGAGATCATTTTGATTACAGTGAGAAAGAAAAATTTATGTGCTAAAATAATAAAACGCCACTTCTAGGTGGATAATATTCACTTCTTGTGTCATATCATCTCATAGATAGAAGTATCAATGGAGCTAAAGAAGTTTAAGGCTTTAATTTCATGAGAACATCCCATTAATGTATTTTATATAATTATTTTCTTGGGGCTACCTGGTTACTACATCCATTTTATACAAGACTTCTCACACTTGGTATTGCCACAGATGTTCTTGAAAGGGACGAGTGTGAAGTTTTTGTGGTCAGATTCTTATGTGACTACCATTCAATAGTTGAAAGGGAGTTTTAATTATATGTCAACATTGGTATTTTTATAGCCAAGAAAGAGTTTCATTAAATACTATGATGCATTATGTATTGGGCTAGGAGTTGTGCTTATGAAGTGGGACATTGTTTTTTCATATGGGTCTCAGCAGTTCAGGTCTCATGTTATTAATTACCTAATGAATGATCTTGAGTTAACAAAATTTGTTAATGTTTTGTGATATTGTAGAAATTATTTATTGGGAGAGAATTTTGTGGTGTACATATACCACAAATGTTTCAAATACATATTTACATAAAGTGATTTTAATCTGAGAAAGTGAAGTTGGGTAAAATACCTTCATTCATTTGACATTTACCTTGCCTATACACCTGGGAAGGGTAATGCATTGGATGATGCACAGGGTAGGAGGACTCAGATGCAGGGAGTTCTTGAGGCCAATAGTGAGTGAAATCTTATGGGTTTGTTCTTTGAGATGTATTAAGAGGTGACTGATAATCAAGGATAGACTTCTCATTTCTCTTTGGATATTACCTCTACCCTACAAGACCGAGTGAGGATAAAGATTCTATCAAATTTTAAGGCCTAGTACTATAAGAGAATGTGGCAGGTAAGGACCCACCTACTGGATGGATGATAAGTGAGGTTGAATTTTGGAATATCAATGTATGTGTGTCGGTTCAAGGGTATATATGCGAGCAGATGATGTGAGAATTTATTACTTCATCTTGGGATGTACATCCTGGAGTCACCATGATTTATTGTGACATGAACCATAAATATTACGGGCTACTTATGAAGTGAGATGTAGCTAGTTTTGTTATCAGTTGTTCCACCTATCTGCAAGTGATGATAGAACATCAATGTTGAGCTGTGATTTTACAACAGAAACCCATTTATTAGTGGAAATGGGATATGTTGGGAATCAAATTTGATGGGGTTACTAAGGTCTCTTAGAGGAAATGAGACTATATGGGTTGTAGTTTACATGTTTATAAAGGTTACCCATTTCATACCAATCGAGGAGACATTCGGTTTGGATGAGATCAGAATGATGTATATCCATGATGTGGTATGCCTTCATGGGGACCCTCATTATATCATTTCATATTGGTATGCACGCTATAAAAGTCAATTCTAGTAGTGTTTTTAGATGGATCTAGGTATATATCTGCTAATGAGAAAAGAATACCACCCTCAGAATGATGTCCAATCATAGTGTATGATACAGGTGCTAGGGGGAATGTTGTTGGTAAGATTTTGAGAAATTAGAGGATATTTGTAGGAGAATATACCTCTAGTTGATTTTTCATATAATAATATCTTCTAGGATATTATTCAGATGGCTCCACATGAGGCTTTGTACGAGAGGTCGTGCTAGTCACCCATGTGTTGGATGGAGGTTAAAGGTGTAGCTATGATGGGACATCATCTTGTCTATGAGACCACTGAGGAGATTCAGATGATTCAGAAGTGAATGGCTACTACGTAGTCTCCTCAGAAAACATAAGAATATTTCTGTAAATGATCTGTGAAGTTTGATGTCAGGGATCAATGTTTCCGACGTCTCACACAAATATTGGGACATAAGAGTATCAAGAGAAGGGGTAATATTTCCCTAAGATATGTCGGTTCGTAAAAGAATATAGTGAATGTCGTTTTTGTTTCCTATCAGTTACAGTTACATCAGAGGTACTCGGCCATGCATGGAATCTTCCATGTATCTCAGCTATGACTCTATAACTCAATACCATCTCATGTTTTTAATCCTAAAGAGGTTGATCTTCATGTTGATGCATCCTTTGTGGAGCATCAGATTCATATAGTTGATAGGAGAATAAAGCTCCTCTGAGGCAAGTTAGTTCCTCTCATATGGGTGCTATGGAAGCACAACCAAGTAGAGGTTGAGGCATGGGAGAGGGAGACTGACATACGTGCATAGTGGTCAGAGTTTTTGTTACATATTTATTCACCACCCTTGGAAGGGAAATTCAGGGACAAATTTCGTTAAGGGGTATGTCTCTAAGAAATCGTTGTCACATTAATGTATGATTTTCATTTATGCATTTTCCATTGAGTTTTTTTGACAAATAAATGGGAAACAAGACAAGTACTAGAATCATATTGTCATAAGGAATGATTTAGGTTTAGACACCATTTAATCCTTAGTGTACATCGTTTAGTTTATCCTTGTATTATGGGAATACATAGTGTGAGGGAATGTTAGCAAGGATGATCGAAAAAACCAATTACAAGTTGTGTACTTCATTGTACATGTCATGTAGTCTTGTTGGTAGGTCCTCAAATGTACGTTAGTAGAAAACATCTACCAAATGAATATTAAAATGTTGTATGTTCCATGTATATTGGCTTACACTTTTTTTATTAGCAGTTTTTCTTAAAAACAAGCATTATCCCTCCAATAACATTCTAGATGGAAGGGACTCACCTTGTTTCACAAACAGTAGCATTGAACATTCAATATCCTTCAAAATCATCATCCAGACTCTGATAAAATCATTATTATAGGTGTTGGAACCTAATCTGTAACTCTCAGTTATATGTGATCCATTCGTTCAGATTCCATATCTTTATTAAATTATATAATGTAGAGAGTTTATCATTTATTGGTAAATCATTTCCATTATAGAATGAATTGGATGATGGCACTGAACTTGGAGAGTCACACGAGGGATAGGTAGTTGGTATTAGGCCTTTCATTAAATTTGAGGTTGTTTATTTACACCATAGTTCCACGCACCCATGTTAATGGTGTCACATCGGTTAGAATTTGTACCATGTTAATAGTGAATGGCATTAGATGATTGAATAAATTAATTGAAGCATGATTGAACATATTTGGTTAATTAAATGTTTTCTAAGTGAATATGTTTTTAATGAATTGAGACAATTTAATTAACATGTAACTATTGTTATATAAATTTTAACCATATGAGTTATTACATGATAAATCCATGCCACAGTTAAATTTTTTTGTATTAATTGACAAGAAAATGGTCCCCATGTGATTTAATTATTGAAAACCATAAAATGAAGAAAATTATTATATATTTTTATGAATATCCCACATGGGTGGTTTATGTTATCCATGTAATGGTATAATTTACATGTATTGTTTACTATGATGAAATGACTATGTTCCATTGTAGTCCCTGAAACATGTTGAAATGCTTATCAGCGGGTTTTACACTGAAAAGTACTGAAATAATGATACACTGGGATTTTCCTTGATTATAATATGTTGAAATATGGATACACAAGGCTTGTCCCTATATTCAATATGTTAAAATGATGATACACTACTTATGCATATTCTCAGTAATAGTTTAGAACTGACCATAGGTTGTTTCCAACAAAGATTTATTTATCACACCCTGTTTGGGTCAATTTTTCGGACTAAACAAACTATATTTGGACATGTTTCAATTGGGGTAAGGGACCATACTATGGTATTGTAATTAACATGATTGTGTTGTATTATGTTTTCTATATTTTTATAACATGGGACATGATTCATCATATTGAAGTTGTATGCCTTATGGTTATCTTTATCATTCAGTATTCGGTTGTTTACTACTTTTACTAGTGTTATTATTTTTTCTAATGTCTTACACTCTTCCAATGAAGGAATGGTTTCCCATCTATCACCCCTAGGTTCTCACTACTGGTCGACGGCCTCTGGCGTTTAGGGAAATGTGTGTGAGTCTATATGGACAAAAATGTTTGAGAATCTAGTTTTGTGGCTTTTGGACCCATAAAATTACAATAAGTGCACATGACCTTGAAATTAGGTGAGAAAGAAAATGGAATGTGACCAATCCTTTTGGGGGGCCAATCGGATTTCACGTGTGATGGGAATCCAAATCGAGAAAGACTCATGGTGTAAAGGTGGGAATCATAAAGGGAGATCCAAACTCAGGGTGTGAAAATAGTTTAAATATGTGATTCTTGGAATATGGAGAATACTTCAGAGTCATATTTCATGGGAAGTAGAGGAAAATACTTAGTATTATGGCGTTCACATTGATCATGGGAGGTAAACCCTAATGTTATTGAAATAAGATTCTTGTTGGAACCACTTTGTGTATAGGTTTTTATTTTGTTGTCAATACCTTATACATCTTCTGAAATGAATTTGTTAATGTCAAAATGAGAATCTTATATTCAATCAACTTTTCTTTTCAAACATTCATTTCACTTTCTCTCCCCCTTATTGACAATAAATACAAAGCACATGGTAGGGAGGGTATCAATCCACACATAATCAATGTTTCATTAATCATTTCACTCTAAGTCTACTTGAGCAATGCTCGATGTTGAAAACAAGAGGATTTGATTAAGTCAACAAGGCTGTCCATTATCCACAGATCATGATAACAACATGAGATGATAACTCATTTATCTTGTCTTCAAGGGTTTACCACATAAATTCCAGGTAGAAGAAGATCAACTATGATAGATAATAATCAACCTGAAACTCCTACACTCACTTCAGCAAATAGATCAAAAACATTCAAGTGAAATCGGTAGGATAAGTGACCTTGGGGAACTTCCATTCTCTTTATGTCACTGATCAATTCAGTTAATCCCCCTTTGTAAAATAATATTTGATCTGAGTAACCAACAGATAGTGATTGTGAAACGACATACCTTCTCCATTGGCGTGTTCTTCAAGAAATTCACAGAGTAACTTCTTTTTGAGTCTAGATGGAGTTGATATTGATTGAAACAGTGATTATGGAAGCTTCTTCATTCTTCTCCCCCTCAAGGGAAACACTCCTCATCATCTTCATCAAGACTGATCCTTCATCATCATAATCTTTGAATATCAATTGAAGAATCTACTAAGGATGGAAACTTCTTCAGCTTGGCTATCAAGAGTTGACAAAATTCACTACTTCTTAGGTTCTCCCCCTGAGAGTATGCTTCACCTTCAATTCCCTGCATTATTAGCACAAATAAAATACCCAAATGATTACGGGAATAAGGTGGTTCCTTCTTGTTTCATCAAAAAGACTTGCTTGGATGAGGTTCTTTTCTCAACCAAGTTCCTCTGTTCACTCTAGTCTTCATGCCTGCACATTTGAACATGTGTTCTGACATCTGTCGGTGTGGCATGGCTCTGTTCACATTCTCTTATGCTTTGTGTATAGAATTGTTCTTCTTAGCAGCCATCATGAATTATACATTCTTACTCCTCTTAAGGACAGCTTCTTGCTCTGGTATTAAGGTTAGGCAACCTTTTGCAATGTGACAAGACTTCTTGCATCTCTCACAGAGAACTTCTTTGACACGTGTGTTCCTCTTTGTTTGCAATCTCTCCTGCACTGTGTCTTCATCATGTGAAAGTTTTCCTTTTCCTTTGTAACCAGCCTTGGCCTTCTCATCTTCAAGTTTCCTTATTCTTTTCAAATCTTCTGGCCAGATGACCAATATGACATTTGGAACTTTTGCAGCTGGTTTAGGTCTTCCACATGGGTTCATCCGAGATTCATCCCACTTAGTGTTTCTTTTGGATGAATGACCCTTCAATTTCATGGATCTAAAATTCTGGGTCTTCTCAGCTTCCCTACTTGAGATCTTCTTGGGGAAATGTGTGTTCACAACATTTTTCTGATTTCTCCCCAAGGTAGCTGCTTAATTCTTTGACGGAATCAGAGGTCTTCTTTTCTTTTCAACAGTGAAAGCATGTTGATATGGACATGTGCATGCATTGTGACCGCTACCATTGCATACATCACAGATGCTATCAAGAATTCCAAATCTGTTTGTAGTAAACAGATGCTTCTGGACCTGCTGATGTTGCTTCTTTTTCTATGGCCTCCTTCTCTTTGATATAGGCATTCTCGGTGCTTTTCCATGTAAGGGATTATAAAGACAATCCAGTGCACAGTGCCCAAATCTGTTGCAGCACCAACATTGACTCACAAATCTTTTCTTCTTTGTGTCTTCTGTATTAAGTTGTTGGGCCATCTGCTTAATATTTTGTTCTCTATTTTAGGAACCCACTTCCTCCTTTTTCTTACCATCCACCCTAGCCATGGTGGTGGGTTTCTTCTTCTCACCATTCCTCATCCATACTTGTTTAGAACTTTTCTTCCCACCTGCACTGATTTTAGGAGTGTATTTAGAAATATGAGTCCATGATAGTTTGGACGGTACCTTCACTTTCTCAGTTTCTTGTGATAGATCAAAGAGTGAATTTATGATCTTCTTATCACATGTTGGATGTCTTTTGACAATATAATCCTCCAGTGATCATTGAGTACCAGCAGTAACGGATTCTTGATGTGGATAATCAAGAGTTGTCATAATTTTCTTATCACATGTTTGAGGCATTTTAACTTTAGACTCCTCCAACGAACATTGTGTGCAAGCATCACTCATTTCATGCTTTTGTGAAGTCTCAATATGTGTCTTATCAATATTGGTAAACTGAGCTTCCAATTTCTGACCCACAATATTGAGGATGATCTTCTGATCTTCAATCATGATCATCTTCTCTTCACAAGTCTTCTTCAACCTTTCAACCTCATCTTCATGCACCTTAACTTAGTTTAGTAACAAAGAGTCAAGTTCCCTGAATTTAATGGAAGTTTCTTCCAAACAAAAATTCTTGACTTCATTGCTCTTCTTCAGCTCAGCTTCAAGTTCATGGATCCTTTCTTTTAGAGTCTTATTGACTGCCTCGTTTTCTTAAATGACTTTAACTTGTTTGGTGAGCTAACTACTTTCCAGAACATTTCTTTCCAGACCCTTTTCAATATTGTCAGTTTCCCTTTCAAGTCGAGTGATCTCAACCTGCATAGAATGAAATAGGCTACAAATAATAGCATCCCTTTCTTCAGGAATACCATGCAGATATGTTTTGAGTTTTTCTTGAAAGTGTGATTTGGGGGTGTCATCCTTTCCTCTGGAATAATTCTGACTCACCTGCTCGATACTTTCCATGCCTGATGTTTTTTCATTTTTGGAAGGGCATGGAGAACAAAAAACTGCATCTTCTTTGTAAATCAGGGTGTCCCAGGGTCCTACAAGTGGTATCAAAGGGAAATGTTAACGTATGTTGGATATTCTCTAGTAATTATATTGAGAAGAGGATTTGAGTTTCTTTCCTAAAGTCAACAATGAAGAACAGTCTTGATGAAGTTTCTGACTAGACGTCTACATCTAGCAAGACTATGACAAATAGGGAAAAGAAAGAGAAGAAGCAGTTAAAGAAGTCCCTCATTTACAAAGAAGATGCAGTGTCTTGTTCTCCATGCCATTCCAAAAATGATGAAACATCAGGCCTGGAAAGTATCGAGCAGGTGACTCTGAATTCTTCCAGAGGAAAGGATGACACCCCCAATTAACACTTTCAAGATAAACTCAAAACATATCTGCATGGTATTCCTGAAGAAAGGGATACTATTATTTGTAGCCTATTTCATTTTATGCAGGTTGAGATCACTCGACATGAAAGGGAAGCATACAATATTGAAAAGGGGCTGGAAAGAAATGTTCTGGAAAGTATGAAGCTCACCAAACAAGTTAAAGTCTTCGAAGAAAACGAGGCAGTCAATAAACTCTAAAAGAAAGGATCCATGCACTTGAAGCTGAGCTGAAGAAGATCAATGAAGTCAAGAATTTTTGTTTGGAAGAAACTTCCATTAAATTTTCGGAACTTGACTCTTTGTTACAAAACAGTGTTTAGATGCATGAAGATGAGTTTGAAAGGTTGAAGAAGACTTTTGAAGAGAAGATGATCACGATTGAAGATCAGGAGATCATCCTCAATATTGTGGGTCAAAAATTGGAAGCTCAGTTGACCAAGATTGAGAACACACATATTGAGACTTCACAAAAGAATGAAATGAGTGATGCTTGCACACAATGTTCGTTGGAGGAGTCTAAAGCTGAAATTCCTCCAACATGTGATAAGAATATTATGACAACTCTTGATTATCCACATCAAGAATCAGTTGCTGCTGGTACTCAATGCTCACTGGAGGATTCTATTGTCAAAAGACCTCCAACATGTGATAAGAAGATCATGACTTCACTCTTTGATCAATCACAAGCAACTGAGAAAGTGAAGGTACCATCCAAACCATCTTGTACTCATATTTCTAAATACACTCCTAAAATCAGTGCAGGTGTTAAGAAAAGTTCTAAACAAGTATGGATGAGGAAAGGTGAGAAGAAGAAACCTACCACCATGGCTAGGGTGGATGGGAAGAAAAAGGAGGAAGTGGGTTCCTCAAATAGAGCACAAAAGATTAAGAAGATGGCCCAACAACTTAATACAGAAGAAACAAAGAAGAAAAGATTTCTGGGTCAATGTTGGTGCTGCAACAAATTTGGGCATTGTGCATTGGATTGTCTTTATAATCCCTTACATGGAAAAGCACAGAGAATGCCTATATCAAAGAGAAGGAAGCCAGAGAAAAGGAAGCAACATCAGCAGGACCAGAAGCATCTGTTTACTGCAAAAAAATTTGGAATTCTTGATAACATCTGTGATGTATGGAACGACAGCGGTCACAATGTAGGCACATGTCCATATCAACATGCTTTCACTGTTGAAAAGACAAGAAGATCTTTGATTCTGTCAAAGAATGAAGCAGCTACCTTGGGGAGAAATCATAAGAATGTTGTGAACACAGATTTCCCCAAGAAGATCTCAAGTAGGGAAGCGGAGAAGACCCATAATTTTAGATCCATGAAATTGAAGGGCCATTCATCCAAAAGAAACACTAAGTGGGATGAATCTCGGATGAACCCATGTGGAAGACCTAAACCAGCTGCAAAAGTTCCAAATGACATATTGGTCATCTGGCCAGAAGATTTGAAAAGAATAAGGAAACTTGAAGATGAGAAGGCCAAGGCTGGTGAAAAAGGAAAAGGAAATCTTTCACATGATGAAGACACAGTGCAGGAGAGATTGCAAACAAAGAGAAACACAAGTGTCAAATATGTTCTCTGTGAGAGATGCAAGAAGTCTGGTCACATTGCAAAAGGTTGCCTAACCTTAATACCAGAGCAAGAAGCAGTCCTTAAGAGAAGTAAGAATGTATCATTCATGATGGCTGCTAAGCAGAACAATTCTCCACACAAAGAAGAAGAGAATGTTAACAGATCCATGCCACACCGACAGATGTCAGAACACATGTTCAAATGTGCAGGCATGAAGACTGGAATGAATAGAGGAACTTGGTTGAGAAAAGAACCTCAACCAAGCAAGTCTTCTGTGTGAAGCAAGAAGGAACCACCTTATTCCCGTAATCATTTGTGTATTGTATTTGAGCTAATAATGCAGGGAATTTAAGGTGAAGCATGCTCTCAGGGGGAGAACCTGAGAAGTAGTGAATGTTGTCAACTCTTGATAGCCAAGCTGAAGATGTTTCCATCCTTAGTATATTCTTCAATTGATATTCAAAGATTATGATGATGAATGATCACTCTTGATGAAGATGATTATGATTGTTTCCATTGATGGGGAGAAGAATGAAGAAGCTTCCATAATCACTGTTTCAATCAATATCAACTCCAGCTAGACTCAAAAAGCAGTTACTCTATGAATTTCATGAAGAACACGCCAATGGAGAAGGTATGTCGTTTCTCAATCATGATCCCTTGGTTACTCAGATCAATGATTATTTTACAAAGGGGGAGTAACTGAATTGATCAGTGACATAAAGAGAATTGAAGTGCCCCAAGGTCACTTATCCTGCCGATTGCACTTGAATGTTGTTGATCTATTTGCTGAAGTGAGTGCAGGAGTTTCATGTTGATTATTATCTATCATAGTTGATCTTCTTCTACCTAGAAATAAAGTGGTAAACCCTTGAAGATAAGATACATGAGTTATCATCTCATGTTGTTATCATGATCTGTGGATAATGGATAGCCTTGTTGACTTAGCCAAATCCTCTTGTTTTCTACATCGAGCATTTCTCAAGTATACTTAGAGTGAAATGATTAATGAAACATTGCTTATGTGTGGATTGATACCCTCCCTACCATGTGCTTTGTATTTCTTGTCAATAAGGGGGAGAGAAAGTGAAATGAATGTTTGAAAAGAAAATTTGATTGAATATAAGATTCTCATTCTAACATTAACAAATTCATTTCAGAAGATGTATAAGGTATTGACAACAAAATACAAAGGGGAGATTGTTGGACCCAATTTGTGTATAGGTTTGTATTTTTTGTCAATAGTTGTCAATGGAATATCAAAATGATGGAGATCAAGAAGTACTCCAATAAAATGGAGGAATGGAAGCTCACAATGAAGGAGATCATGAAGTACTCCGATAAAGTAGAGGAGTAGTGATTCAGATGATTGTTGTGCTGATCTTAAGTTCAAAGAACATGTGTCAAAGGTGATACATTGTTTATAACAATGAAGAATGTGATGAGTAATCCATCCAAGGATGAAGAGCATGCAATTCCTCTTTATTTCATAAGAACCATGGGCTTTGATGAAGACCATGCAATTCCTCATTATTGCATGAGAACAATGGGTTTTGATGAAGACCATGCAATTACTCATGATTTCCTGAGAACCATGCTAGAAACATCTTGACGGATTGAATCACATGGTTTGCATGAAGTTGATCATGACGGTTGATGAAGGAGGCAGTGTTCCAATGAGTTGACTTCTGAGATGGCCATGCGGAGATTGAAATTATGAGATGTCCAGGCACATCACATTGTATCAGAAGATAATGGTACTAAATATGTTCCGTCAGAGAATACATATCACAATAGTGGAGTTTGTGATAAAAGCAAAATAGTTGATGAAGGATACGGATCACCAAGAAGAAGTGTTGTTGAGGTGATCATGCTTGTCGACAAAGCAAACAAACGACATAAAAATTTGTTGACAAATGAGATTCCATGGTGACATGTCAAGTTCAAGAGTTGTGGTCAATGATCTATGTTTGATTCAAGAACATCGACAGAGGAATGGTTGATCTGGAGGCGGTACAAAAAGAGCAGATACAAGGTGGCGTCGTTTTCCAGTGTTTTCCAAATTTCAGGGCCTCAAAATCAAAAAATGAAGAAGAGTGATTTTGGCAAAGGGACTTGCGCACCATACTCTTGGAAGATAGGAAACTTTCACGCCATATGTTTTTGAAGATCAAAGCATCATAATATGGAAAAGGGATAAGGGTCGCGCAAGTTTTGGTGAGGTCGCGCAGGTGAATTATGTACCGGGAAGAGACTTGCGCGCCGACGCCTTGAATGCATTATAACTTGCGCGCCTATGGTTTTTCGAGATCAGAAGATCCAAATTTTACAAAGTCAAGATGTTCACGCAAGTTTGGATGTTGATCGCGCAAGTGCCTAGTAGGGGCCGAGACTTGCGCGTCGATGGATGACTTGCACGCCGCCGCGCAGGGGGTCCAGTTTGCCTATAAATACTGGACCACCCCTCCTCATTTCTTACGGAGCTCAAGTCTTTGAGATTGTTCGATCTCTCGTCGTGCAGGTGGTTGAACCGCGCAAGTGGTAGTTGGGTCGCGCAAGTAGAGGTTGTCCGCCGACTGATGGTTGAGCACCCCTGGTGATTTGGGCAAGGAAGGAAGTGAGTCGCGTAGGTTTGAAGTTCAAGAAGGCAGAGTCGCGTAGGTGCTTTGGAGACACTTGCACGCCAGGATATACTTGTGCTCCAAAGACTTGCGCGCCAGATATAGACTTGCACGCCGGGCTTGAAAAGGAGAGCCAAATATTGTTGAAGCGCGCCCGCCTTTCTGAAGCTGCACAAGAGCTATAGATTTCCTGATACTTTCGGTGCAAAGCGAGGTTGAAGAAGAAATCTAAATGATACATGCATGATCTCATGAATACATGGTGAATTGATTTTGACGAATGTCGAGTAAGCTAAACATCATTTATTGAGCAATCACATATGTAATTGTGATTCAGGAAAATGAAGACAAGGGGATCTAGTGCATTCAGTCATTGCACTAAAAAAGAAATATTGAACTATAAAGAGAATCAACTCTGAACCCTGATGCAAGCAAACTCTCATGCTGAACAGGAGACAATGAACATCAATGCACATTTATTGAAGAGACCTTCACTTCTATAAACTGAGTGGGACTTCACCAATGGCAGTGAGCCAGGGGGAGTCAACGGGAGTGACCCGAGGGACGCAGTGAGCTATCCCTGAACAATTGTAAAGGCAGTGAGCCACGGACAGAGTGACTGTACCCGAACCTTTGTAATCTATAGCTAGTGAAGCATAGTGGATTTAGGTACGACCGACAACCTGTAGGTGTATGCTCCTTGGACGTAGCCCTTAGTGGTGAACCAAGTAAAAATAGATGTGTCATCTCTCTGCATGTGAATGTTTAATTGCTGATCATATCCATCATAAAGGTTTAATTAGTTCCTACCAACGTGGGAACAAGATCCACAACTAAAAGAATAAAAAGTTTCCACCCTGATTCACCTCTCCCCTCTCAGGGTGTCCCAGGGTCCTACAATTCTCAAATTCCACAAACAATCATTATGAAGTGAAATGTGGGGAATCCCATGATTACCAATTCACATCCCATGTTTAGGTCATTGGGTAACATTTCATGTAATTCCCTAATAATCATATGATGTATCAATATTTTATATGGATAATGTTTTAGTTTTATGTTATGATTTAGAAAAGTTAGGATATGTTGTTTAAATTCACACAACTATGACTGTTGGGAATGAATACAATTTATGGTCATCATAGTTGGACCTATTTCAAATAGTTTATAGTTGTACATCCATAAAAAAAACATTCATCTTATAGTCATGACATTTGGACTGAGGAATGAACAATTTCTAAGGTGTCTGTATGGAATGGGAGAATAATAACCTAATCTAGAGGAGCCATGGAGGATTATATTCCACTAATACACATTCCTAGAGGATCCCTACAGTTTAATGTCATGAATCTAGACCATATCTATATACACGTAGCTACTTATTGGATTAATATACTTCATGGACTGATAAATAAAGACTAATAATCTCTAAATAACCCATAAGGATGGAAATCATACAAAATGATTTTCTTGAAAAAAATTTGATAGAAGACGAACACCAACATGGGGGAATCTTCTTTGGTGAAGACAACACATCCCATGTTGGTATGTGGTGAATGTTTTCATGGACACCTTCCATGAATGGGGAACTTGGTGGTTTGATACCCTAAAACATACACCAATGAAAACCCACATATAGTTTAATGTCAAGATTATTGTAATATGATGCGAAATGATTAATTTTTTATCAACTGGACCATATTTTCTTTTTTTATGTTCATTGATGAGGGACTAGGCTTAGCCCAATGGGACGAAGGATCAATGTATTTTCATGTCGACCAAAATAAAAAATTTATAAGTGTATACTTTTATCCAATAAGGATATGAATAAATATATACAAACATCATGAACATGGAATGGTGAATAACTGATTCCAAGGACAACATCCACTTAGGAAAGAATGTGATAGTTCTATATAGCTTATCAACATTCAATAGTGATGATTGTTGTTTTATAGCATAAAATTGTGAAAAAATGATGTTGATGCTATGATTTTTAAAATAATGTGGCTAAAATATTGAAAACATAGTTTAGTATCATTTTTTATGATTTTTGGGAATTTTGTTTCTAAGGGGAGATGTGTGGCCCTACTGATGTGAACTGATGTGAATGATGATCTAGGATACCCGATAACAAACCAAAAAATCCCTATTGAAAAATATCCAAAGAGTCTTACTGATTGATTTAATAAATGGTAGGACCAAATGAAATAATATATTGGTGTCACCACATATTCCATGAAGATATTAATCAATCCCTATGTACTTATTGGAAACAAATATGTCATAATTTATTCCAGAAAGGATGAGAGTGAACAATTTTGAAGGAATGGTCATTGGTACAAGGCATGTGAATTGAAATATGAGTGTCACTACATATCCAATATGTATGAAAAGAAACTAATGTAGTTCATGGAGATGTAATCATAGTTTTCCAATGTCAATGGTGACATCCTCTTATGTCATAATATCACAACATCATATAGATAAGAAAAAGGTAAACATCTCATACTCTCATTAAAAGGTTGTGATTCTTAGACCATATGGTGGCTATTAGTTTTGGTCTAAAATCCTTATAAATAAGGTGTATTTTAATCTAACAACATATTGTTCAGAATATATGGTGAATATTAGTTTATTTTATTAACGATCACACCATAAGGATTGTATTAGTATAAGGAATTAATTATCAAACAATGAAGGATGACTCTCAACTGAAATGGATATTTTTGGCAAGGAAGGGATAAATCGATATGAAAGTGGATGTAGGAGGCCTATATGAAAAGATATATTCCTTGGGTGTCCTCTGAAAAGTTTAATTTAATGTTTTCAGAATAAAGATAAGTCCCCTAAATAGTATTTCAAGAGGAAAATGGTGTTGATTGGAGGAGTGATGCACTCTCTATGCATTTTGACAAATGATTGTGATACATTTTTATTGAACAAGTGATTATTATATATTTCTTTTAATATTATCTCTAACATTGGGTGCTTCCTATCAGGTATCATTGGTGTTTGGATATTAAATTTTGTATCACCATGGTAGAAAAAACATAGGTGAAGATTCTTGTAAAATGATCATGAAATGTTTTTCTAGATCTCCTCTAAATGTTTTTGGCCAAAATCTGATTGTCATTGCGGGTTTCCAGTAAATATAGAAAAAATTATATCATTCACTATATTATCTTTTTGTTATGGACTATTGTTCAATGCAATGGAAAAAAGATATCAATGATAAAGACTACTTTTAATTCATACACTAATTAATATGAGGTCACTTGGTTGGAATTATGATTCATCATCCCCTAATATTAGATAGACCAAGAGATATTTCATAGAAATATTTTATTCTATTGACCCTCTATATTTAGTAGTATGTTAGGGAGGGTCATGTTGAACACCAAAATCACTCCATTTTCAAATGAATGGTGGTGGGATGTATGGTTAGACCATATGTAGTACTTGGCGTACAACCTCTTATTCTTTACCACATGGATGTTGGATCAATTATTTATGATAATCTATTGATGGAATCCTAATGGATTGATTTATATGGCCTCACAAATTCAACAACCCGTCTAGAATTTTATTACTTAAGTGGAATTGCTACTTCCCACCTTGAAAATAATTCCATCGTGGATAGAATGAACCTACATTGGTTATATGTTTCTGGTTGATATGTTCATATGATGTTAGGTACCCATTCTACAATGGGAAAAGAATAAACGGTGTTATGGAGAGCCTTTGTTTATCGATGAAATAAATATGATATGTATCTAACACACACATAACCTCTTGGAGAACTCTATGTTGTCATGAACCTTGATGGGACCAAAGTACCCCAACCATCAAATGAAGTGGGAGATCTTCAACGCAGCATGATTTGAACAACATGACATGATAGGAAAATTTTTAATAACATTTAAAATATCACCAATATAATTTAAGTGGAAGATAATCCCATAAAACCCATATCCATGGAGAGTATTCTTGAAGTTAGTACAACATTATATGGTTAACAACATGGTATGTTGATGGATTCACACTGTCTTGTCTCTATTTACCAGGAGAGTGGTGTGGTTGTGATACATTATGAAATGATTTGTCTAGTTTGACGATATTATCATATTTTAGGGATCTAGAGGTCTCGATGTGGAATCATGGGTAGTCATACGGTTTACCAGTTGTCTAACACCAAAGTCAGTATTAATGGTATCGATGAACTGTCAATGTACCACATTAATGAAGAGATCATCCTAGTTTTTCTATATGTGAGAAGTGTCTAGAAAAGAAAAAGTATCATATTGACCAGTCTGCAATTGTGGAACAAGATTCTAATCTGCATGAGAATCAAAAAAGGACATCAGTTGGAATATATGATAATGAAATGGCATAATATCTATATTAAATATGGTGTTAACACCATTTAGTTTCATGATGAATAACATATATTATACCTTAACATTAAAGAGAGTACCCAAAATATCTAGTTCTAGCTTGAGTCGAGTAATGTGATTTGTATTAAATGCCTCAATGTTGGCAACTCATTATAATAATAAGAATGTTTACAGTAGTACATCATCTGTCTGGGTGATGAAAATGATCCCCTTACCAACAATGTTGACCTAGGGATATTTGAGCATTATATCGGTTGGGCTCTAGGAGGCACCATAAAAATGAATCATGTAATATGGAATATAGTATTCCCCCAAGATGATGTCCTTTTCTGATATATTTTAATCCATGGGATACGATTTTAGAGGTGGATATGTGGCTATGATATCTAATAGTGCTTGACCCTTGATAGATTTCTACAGCATGAAACTATTTTCAAACTAATAAAGGATCACTACCAAACGTTCCAAGAAACCGATCAACATTAATCTATGTAGAATAAAATATCGAGTATCCATGTGGGATACCAAATATATCTCGTGATTTTATAGATAATTATATAAATTATACACTACAATGACCATTGTGAGGAAGATCTTTTGGATATTACTGATTTTGAACTCCATGTTAAGGAGAATGTGTCTGATATAGTAAAAACATTTCAATCCATTAATTTTTTATACTAATCATGTATAGTACAGATAGATTGATATATAGTAGTCACATAGATGATCAAAGGCGTTCCTAATAGGGGTGGTACCAATTCATAATAAGTATCATATACTACATGATATTCATGAAAGAATTATTGTACTCTTTATCCTACTGGTAGGTGATTCCTTTTTTTCATGATCCTAGAGAAGGGATAAATTTTTTTGGCCATATTGATAATGAATTGAAATAATTAAGATATGTGAACTTGAAGGCCATAGATATACATGAGGTTTAAATGAGGAGGAATATGGACAATGGCCATTAAAATCTATATGTTTCCCTTAGTACCTCTATATCTTGGGATGAAGCTGAAAAGTTTCCCAAATTTAACCCTGAAGGAACAAATAAAGGGGATCTTCATCAAATTCATGGGGATGAGGAAGATGAAAACATTATCAATATATTTAATTTTTTTATGTGTCTAGTGAATGTTGTCCATGAAATTGTCTCCAGATAATTCTACTAATTTCCTTATGATCAGTTTGAAAAATTGGTGCAGTGATCGCTGATAAGTGGCTTCTACATATTTCTTACCTAAGGGAATTTTATGGAAATATAAAGTACCTTTTATCATTCTAAAGGAATTAGGTTCTATATCATCCGGAGGCATCTTAATCATGTTGTGCCTAGAATATTCTTCCATAAAAATAAATCCTACAAATGGGCTGTAGAATCAATTAATAGCATTATCAATGGAATTATAATCGTTTAGATAGTGACAATTGAGATCCCAAATTTTTAAAGTTTCTATGATCTACCCATTTTAATCCAGGCTTGGAAGATGATGGCTAGCCACATGGGGAACATATGATCCTTGTGAAGATGAGTTTAATTTTCTTATCAACTATTTCCTCATCCATGGAATCATGATAATGGTGAATATTCCTGGGATACATCATTAACTCAAAATGATTCATTGGGATACAAAGATAGTGGTGGCAGACAACATGTTCAATCCACGAAAATGTTCAATAACATTATAAATGCATAACATTGTGAAGATTTTGGAACATTATGTAATATTAATGTTATTCTACTATCATGGTTTCACAGATCATCATTGGACTAAGATCTACTTTGGGACCATGGTTTAGAAGAACTAGCTATTCATTGTAGGTGTATTTTTATTCCTCAAATGCAGAAGGAGATTGTTATGATTTACATTCATCATCAGATGCATTGGAATCAGAAGGAGGAGATGATTCTTATAGATCTACATATTCTAGGGGACGTTTGGCGCACACTTGGACTATGATGGAATCCCCAATAGGGGAGTCATTAATTGCTGAGACCATAGATAAAACGATTGCATACCAATTCAACCATAAATTAGACCATAGATTCCATGCATCATATAATAGTAATTTTGGAATGTCATGCTTTTATGGTTTTACCCAACTCTATTAATCAAGTGGGTCTGACAGGGTGTGGGAACCATGGGGAGAACATCTCAATACCTAATAGATATATGGGATTATTATATCACTCAGGCCCGAACTGTAAAGGATTATGAGGTAATATTTCATTTTTTTATTTTACTTAGGGATGTAGATATCTTTTCTATATGAATTGATAAAAAAATTCTCTAATTTGAACATCATAGTCTCTAGCCGATGAATTCGGGATGATGAATGAATCATCCAAATGATTCCATAGGTTCACTAAAAAAAATTTATTCTCATCATTTTATGTATGATCCATCTTATCCTTGGCCTAGTAATAGGATACATCTACATCATGGGATTCGCAAGATTCAAATTGAGAAGCATCACCTTGGAGTATGAAAACTCGACCATTGAGGGACTACATTAGAAAATTGTGATATGAGGAGGGTACTAATTCATGTTTGCGGATCAGTAGCCAAACCATAAATTAAATTTTGCATTGTGAAATATTAAATAGAAATTAATTTAGTGTTTTATAACTAGACACAAAACATGGTATTGAAATAGTTCCTACCACACTTCATCTATTCAGTCTTATCATAACCATGAATCTTTAAATCAGAGGGAATCATATCTACGTCAGTCAATGCCAACCTCTGAATCTTATGTGTTAGGATAAGATTAATCTAGGAACCTATTTTCAACAATATAGTGAAGGAATTCCATTCTATTGAAATAGATGGTGATGTAAAGTGGTAATATGTGGCACTGGATGAGGGATCTCTCATCATCTCTCTAAAAAGGGGAGATGGATTAGAGTTCTGATTGATTGACCCCCTATGTATAGAACAAATCTATGACCTCTTTCTAATTATCAAACTAGAGGGGGGATTTTAAATGATTATAAATAGGCATCTCATGACACTTCTAATAGTCATAGGTCCTTATGAATAGATAAATTTTCAAGAATTTAGAAAATATTCTTTAGAATATTGAACATCTGTAAAAGGCACATATTTTTCCAATTTGAGTCTCTCTATAGTATTAAGCACAAAGAAAAGTACTGGCTAATCTAATAGAGTACTTCTGGTGCTGGAAACATCCTAATACTAATCAAATAAATTACACAAAATTACCACATGTTGTCTTCGGGCAGACTAAGCTTTGGTTCCTGCTGGATGAGGCTGATAGTGGTGTGAACATGGTTGTTTTTCGAATTCATTTACATGAATAACTGTAGTAATTAATATAGAGGAGTTGGTTTGAAGGAAGAAAAATACTACGATCTATAATAATTTTATTTTATGGTTCATTTGCATACATGGCCTAGATTGAATCACTAGAATTAGCATTCATATGGATTTCATTTCCTTTAGTCTTTCATCGATGGAATCGAATGAGGAAATTTTGAGGGAACTTTTGATAGTCTTTATCATTGGGGACCATGTAAGAGTCCATTAATTTGACTATATTTCATTAGGTATACTACTGTCCAACAATAATAGAGTCTTAAAACACTGGAAGAACTATGGGAGTGATTCCAGTCATTGGAGGCATTATGTTCATGATAGAATGAGATGTCATGGACATAGGTAAAGGACTACTCTTTTCCATGTTCCCTCAGAGTCTAATAATTTTAGATATGGAATCCTAAAAAGAATTTTTTGAATTGGTCACTGTAGAATATGTGTTGACATTAGGTGGATCGAGCTTATCTACCTTGCATTGAATGATTCCAAGGGCCTAACAAAATACTATATGGAGTAACTGGTCATTATTCTAATAATTCCCCCTATTAGAAACTTTTCTCAATTCATATGAGACATCACTATCAATTTTTGGCTTTGAATATATTTTTTAGCTATATTATGACTTCTCGTAATTGGAATACACTATTATCTACATGATCAATGAGCCAATCTTTCAACACATAACATTTATTGATTGCATTTACAAGGACTCCATTGTAATAGAAGTTGTCAGGATAATCAGTGAGATGGGCTATTTGGGGGTTCCAAAATTCTGGTAGCTATAGAATCTATGGATCTCGAGCATTGTGGAAAAAAAGAGAACTATGGCGTCAATAAATGAGTATGTTTGGTATCACTTATATGGGAATAGATAAATCAATGATTATCAATGATGAAGGGAGAGAGAATGATGAGGGGATAGGGAAACATTCTATCATTTTGGTGGTGGTTCCTAATGAGGAGTTGCATGCCAATTAATTAACTTTAAAGGAAGATATTGTTGAGGTTACATTCCTCATTGAGGTTGTGCATGGATAGGTTATTCTAGTATCATATATAGTGGTTGAAGATAGTTTACCTATACTGTGGAGGAAATCACAACCATGGCTATTCTTTTTCATGAGCATGAAGAAGAAATGGGAATCCCTTCCTTTCTTGCAACAAGGCTTCATATAAGACCATGGACTTCCTAGAAAAATATCATAATACTACATTAATGATTTCAGTGATGAGGATAAGGACCCATTCAGTATGGATGTTCCCCACACACATCGTTATCATTTTCTCTTGGGTTACTAGAAAATCAACTGAATACGTGATTCCCTTCCATCTATA
Organism: Viscum album; assembly: GCA_963277665.1. Classification (NCBI taxonomy): domain Eukaryota; kingdom Viridiplantae; phylum Streptophyta; class Magnoliopsida; order Santalales; family Viscaceae; genus Viscum; species Viscum album. The sequence goes on along the minus strand of OY728119.1, from coordinate 1,019,570,977 downwards.
AATGAAGTATACGATGTGATCCGTAGGATGTTGAATACACATGAATAGGAATGAAATAATTTTATTATGTGTAATAGAGGTGAATTTTAAATAAAATTCATGTGAATGTGTACCTAGATAGTGTTGGACCCTATGGGAAATATGATGTATAAGATGAAAGAAATACCATTCATGTTCTTAACATAGTATTAGATATTGGATGCTTCCTTCTACTAGGGAGTGCCAAATATTAGTCCACTCCTTATGATGAAGTGGTCTATTTTTTACAGAGTGTCTCCCTACCCATTAAAGAGGTTTATGTTATGATTCATGGAACAATGGGGTGCTCACATATCATACACCCATGCCATATATGGAATTCCATCTGGTGGTATTTCCACATGTAGTATCTCCAAGGCTTCGAGGTGATGAATGAGAGTAGTAATCTCATTCTAGTTGGGATTCATTTCATAATAATGATTCATGAACCATAATTCCATGATGGTTTAATCAACGTAGAAATAATTTTTATCATCGTGTGGGGTAGTATGATCGTGGTACAAAAGAGTGTTATTAGGTTGATCGAGTTGATTGGGTGATGTGTACATTGCTTTCATGTTATAGACAACTGTATCTTACATATATATATATATATATATTTCTGTGTGCATGAGATTGTAGGGAAAATCATTGAGTAACCTGATGAGGATAACCTGTTTCTACACTAACATCCCCAATGGAGGAGGGATATGATCATGTTAAGGAGTACACTAATTCAGATGTAACTCAACATAGAGAAAATTCATTTCCCTATTTTGATATACAATATAATAATGTATGACATACATTAAGGGATCTCCCTATGTATTTTGTACAACATCAGATGAATAAGCGGACTTAGAGGTTATAGATTATTCTTTATTGTTATTGAATTCTCAAATGGTGGTAAATGATGATGAGGATTCCACAAGGGAAAGGACCTATATTTTTTCGTGGCTAAGGAAGCTTATATCATGGTCCTGATATTATTTAACAACTCCAGGGGTCCAGTTATCTTGATTTCCACAATGAATCCCATTTTGGAAAATAGGTTCTCATACAAATAAGCAATATTTATTTTAACTATACCCCAAGGAATATCCTGAATGTCACCAAAACTCTTATGTTTCTACATGATGATACTAAAGTGTAGAGTAGAATATTGTCCCAATCCTCACATATTCAAAATTTAGGAATACTATTAAATGATCATATGGATCATTGTAATGATCTAGAATAATTTATATTGAAGATTCTCATGGTAGCTAGGTGACGTAGGGTGCTAGGACACTAGGAGTGCTTCCAACTCAATAAAACTGAATGTCTAATCAATGTCATCAATGTGCACCTGGATCCCAAGGTAGAAAATGTGGTGATATTGATGTTGACATTGCATAGACCATATGTTCCAATGAAATCATGTAACCTTATATTTTTTGAGATAATTTGGAATGTTAATTTTGGAGGTTACAATCAACCATGGAAGCTCATAAAATTGACATACAGCTAGAGTATCCCACAGTATACCTTGTACATATGTGGATCGATGCTCCTATTTTACCATATATCTTGTTGGTATATAATAGGATACTGATGGAGGAACAAATGTGGATTTCTATGGTAGAGGGCTTGATGATGGAGGATAAACTACATGAGTTGAATCACTTTTAAACACATGATTTTCTCAGGAGGTTTGCACCAAAAACATCACAATTTCCTTGTAAGAATATGTAATCACTACCATTTCATGTTCAAGGGTATCTATAGTCAATGGTGGGTCAACCAAAATCTTGTTGTCTATCAAGAACTATAATAACCATTTTTTGATCTGATGTAGAGTTAGATAATGAAATTGGAAATGATAGGGATTACATCAAGATGGGAACCTAGAATGGAGCCATGTCTTTTAAAACAACTATGTATCATAGAAGGAATTTTCGGATCATGTGGATCTAATCATTTTGGGTGGCGAACCTTAGTTGTAGGGATCCTTCAATATACATTGATGCAAAATATTATGGTGAAGGCTCCATCATTGAATCTCACTCTACTTCAAAATATGATAAGACAACGAGATTGATAATTAACAATCTCTTCTTGATGGTATTCTTTCAGTGGTAGTGGTTCTTCCTTCTTCCATGCAATGGTTCTTCAAGGTAGCTATGTGCTTCTATATGGGGAGGAGCTTCATATTGTTTGACGCTGGTGCCGAGGAGGACCTGTGCTTTGATTTTTTTGGGGAACATGGATTGCTTCCATATCAGTTGGGGATGATGTGTGGAGGACCCCCACATAGAATTTTGGGAACATATAGAGATCCATTATGTTGGCTATCAGTTGAGTTGTATGTAGGGCCTTCACATTGATTAGATTGTACCTAGTCAGTGCCTACATGTTGAGTAGCATGATTAAGTGTAGGATGTCTATTGAGGTTTTTTAGATGTTTGGGGAGGACCTGTACTTTATCATGGAATGGAATGGGGATTACCATTACATTGATAGTATGTGATATGTGGAGGGCCTCGGTATCAGAAACCATATGCACAGGGATGACCACCATGCTAAATGTTGTTAAAGCGAGGATGACCTCCACTTTGACCAACACTAGGTATATGGGGATGACCTCCATTATGGGTGTGAGAGTTGGGAGGTACACCACTCTAGTAGGTGATCATATGGGGAGGTCCACTACACTATATAATCTTATAAAAAATGGCATATAATGGATGCAGTTAAAGGAAATGGATGACATACTCAACCCAACATTTCCATGAGGCGGTTGAGGACATGATCCCAACCTGGCGATAATGGGTCCTTGTTCTAATATAGAAAATACTAGTGGGAAGGATTCAATGGTGGCATTGTACATTTGGGATGTGGATTATGATTACACATAGAGGTCATCCTATTCTACTTTCAACAGATGTTTGCATTTGTATATTCATGTCAGGGCAGAAAGATTAGTGGAATAGTAAACCTATTCTGCTTCTTAGAGGCCATGTTAATATTACTGTTAATGGGGCCCATTAGGATCCATCCTTGGTGTATCCCATGTAGTTTTCTAGGATGGTAATATCCGAGTATCCCCCACCCCATGGAATAGGGAATCGATTCCTAGGATATTTCTATGGAGAATCATCCAAATTAGTTCATCATTGGAGCGTGTAGGGGTGGATTGTTGTGAGGCCTCTAGGGGTTGTTATGTAAGAAAGGTATCAAAGCCTCAAGGTTCTAGAAATCTATATATGATGTGTAAATTACACAATCCTTCTCATATCTGTGTAAAAATTCATCTATCACCATCTTCTAAATGATTTCCAAGTTATAGTTAGGGCATCTATGCATAATATCAATTGTTGTTGTTGATTTCACGGTGGAGATAAATTCATGTGGGATTACTACATTGGCATCTCTACTGCCACATCATTGGTTGGTACTAGATTTTTGGAATACTATATATTGGATCATGTGATGAATATAGAATCATCCACAAATATATATAAATATATATTAGGAATGAAATTACCAATTCCTAAGAATCATCCAATATTATATCGTTTGAGAGAGATACCCATATAAATAATGTCATATACCAGAATAACCTACCTCTAACTATCCTAATTTCTTGAGATTTCCATACTGGGAACATAGATTTTTTACTATTACATTGTGCGATATATTGGGATCTAGTAACATGCTTATATATATATATATATATATATATCAAATACTAATGGTTCTCATGATGAGGATAAGAGTTTCACATATGGTCCATCATATCTTTTTTCGATGCTTTCTTCGGGGCTAACATGACATGATTGTTTAACGTGGTTCCCATGTCCCATTGATTCCCTATATTCTTTCGTTCAAATAGTGGGAAATGATCATCAATTTCAATGAAGATGTTTCATCAATGATAATAATGGGAAGATTAAATGTTAGTTCCTCTTTCATAGGATTCATACAAGTAACTTGTTGCCTAATATGGGTCTCCCTCATAGATTACGACATGCTCACGAAACTCATTACTATTTCCATATTTTAATTTATTTCCAATAATCAGGATTATCTTATCTATAAATTTAAAGGTAGCTCGACATAGGGTCATCAGTTTGTCAAGAGATTAGTCACATTGGGAATCATTGGCATGTCTGGACACTTAGAACATTGGTAACCTATGTTCTTCCCCATATGAGGGAATATTAGGAAGGAATCTCGGGTGTAGAGCCTGAATATTCTCATGTTGTTTTTGTTGTATCTTATGCCAATGAATTATATTACATGGCCTCCACCTAATGAATCACATTATTAGCATGAGGAAGATAATTTCATTGGCGTATATCAACTATGTCTTTTCACCTAAAAAATAACATGATTTTCATGAGGTAATAGTAAGAATCAATTCATGGTTTTATTTTCTTGAAGAGATTGAAAGGGGATAATCATAATTCATTATAGAGGTAGATCATTATGGTACATCCCTAAGAGAGAATGACTGGAAGGATAATTTACATATGGATAAGAATTATCATGGGGGCAGACTCAAGAGGTCTATTCCATAATAGAGATGATTTTAAAATATGGATGATGATCTAGAAAAAAATAAAGGTTGATTTGGGAGATGCACCCCATGAAGGGAGACACCATGGTTAACACAATTTTGGGATAAAAACCCAAAGAGGCATCCTATGTACCCTATATTGATCGAATGGATCAAAACACCCATAGTCTGGGGGATTCTATGGTGATTACTCATTATATCTTTTCAAATAAATAGGATTTCTCTCAGTTTGATAATGTGGGGATAACACATAAAAATTACCTGGGTTCCACTATGATCAGTGATGATGTGGAAGGGGATTATTCATATGATTGGCCAAGATAGGTTTCATTATCCAATTAGGATGTGTAGGGCAACGATATAATCAGGTTGCATTATGAGAGAATTTAAAGGAGTTGACGGGTTGGATGGATTGTGGGATTTGTTGGGTTTGGACCACATAGAGGCTTCATATATATCCCAGCTAGTTTGGAATCAAATAAAAATTGTACGAGAAGGGGAAATTAGGTTTTCACCTGAAGAGGATTCCCAAGATAAATAATCATGGGGTGTATGTGTTGGAGTGGACCATTTATGTGACATGGTTCAGTTGTCCAGGATTAGGAATAGGAGAATTTTAGGGAAGGTGGAGACTAGAAGGGCTTAATCCTGGTGGAATTCCCTTTGAGGGTTAATGGGATTCATGGTTGATACTAGCTTCTAAGACCACAAGATTTATTCTCTGTATGAGAATAATGATGATGTATTAGACATGTCTCTCATGTTGCAAAAGTTGTGTCAATGAGAGATGATGTGGGGATTATTCCCAGAAGCTTCCCTGTTAGAGGTTCAAGGTTGTGTGGATGTCATGATCATGGATGTCCTTTATGCTCAAATGAATAGGGACTATTCATGTGTGGATATAATTTATTAGAGGGATAAAAAGATCCAAAAACAAATCCCTTATCCTTTTTCATTAGTGGAAGAGTATGAGGTTGTGGAAGGGGGAAGAAGTGTGTACAATTACCATACCCTCTTTGACCTAGTAACCATGGGTGTGAGGTGGTGCATGATTGAAGCCTTCTTTCCAGAATATATCCTTCTATAGATGGGGGATCTCATTCCTTTTCCCTCATACACATGGAATCCTATGTTTTTTCTATAGGGGAGGTTTTACATTTTAATAACATGGGATGAGGATCGTGTTTCTTTTTTTTACATCACACATTAAAGATGTAGGGTTCCCTCTCCTTACCCATTTGGATTACAAAACCTTTTCAAATGTACAACTAGGTTGGTAATGTCTTTGGAAATGGATGTTTTCAATGGTTTAGAGTAGTGTTCATCATCAAGTCCATATTAGAATCCTTGTACAGAAACAAAAGTGTAATTTGAAAACCTATGATGAAAATCAAGAGGTAGGGTAACAAATACAGTTGGGGAATATGATAAATCTTGCAAGGGTCCAGGAAAATTCTTCATGATATCAGGGGGGTGGCACAAAAGAGATTCATGCAAGGGAATACGGTTGAACACAATAGGGTCTTGGCCATTTTCATTAGGAGTTAAGGAATCACATGGATCTTCAAGGAGTTGGAACATTCAAGATAGGGTATTGCATGAAAAAATCTCGTTTGAGCACATGATTTGGTTCTATTAAAGACCAGGGGTTCATAAAAGAAGGTTATTTTCCATGTAGTTGAATTAGGATACCAAATGTTGGGTGTGGATAACAAATCTATGGGCCAACTCAATGAATTACACTTGAGAAACATGTTGAAAAAGATATCAACCTTGATTGTTCATGAATTTCATATTGTTGCAAAAGAGAAGTGTGATGTGACGTAATAAAATTATTTCACAATTAAAATATAACCCCAATTAAGGGGGTAGTTCTTATTTTGAATAGGCCTTTGCAATGCTAAATATGATTTCAGTTATGGAAGAGAACTTACACACATCTGTTCCTTCATCTACATCAAGTGAGTGTGCAATGGTACGTTTGATGTTCCATTAGCATGTTAGTTTCTTGCACATAGTTGTGATGGATTGTGTGATGTGTGATAATATTTCACACACCAATCATAGATGTTTCAGGTCACCTTTGTTAAATTGATAGAACATAGGTCACATTGTGTGTGCAATATTCTTCCCAAATGAATTTCACAATTGACACACTCCTTGAAACATGTACGCACCTTCTTTTGTATGTTCATAAAGCCTCACTAAGTTTGAATTGGGATTTAATGGTTCAGACATCAAAATTTTCAGCCTTATGTATATTTCAATAATAAATATCCATTACCATAACATTATTGAAATGGGAATTTATAACCATGGATTTCATTTTAGGATTCCCCATGTCACCAAAAAAAAGGAAAACACCATCTGGGGTGAAGTCAATTGTCTTAAAAAGACAACACATTTCATTACAATAAAATATGGATTATCTAATTATCAACATACTAATATAAATATATGAGAATTGGTAATACAACATGATGTACAACTCATAATTGTTTCTAATCAAGATATAAGGGTTCATTTGAGGTTGTAGAGAATACATTAGAAAGTATTTGATTTAGAATTATGTTTCAGTACATCATATCACCCTCATATAGATAGTTACTATACAGGAACAAATCCAACATTGATGGAAATTATCAAACCATGTTTAATTTATTTCCATGGATGTTTTCCTCAACATATTCTAATTGAATACTTCTCATATAAAAATAGTTTAAATTATATAACTCAAATGGAACCTTTTGAGGATATGTATGCTATGTGGGGATAGAAAACGAAATGATATGATATAACTGTATAATATGATCTAAAAAGACCTAAAAATTATTAAGGTATAATAGAGAAGGTCCAGTCCATTTGACAGTAAATGAAATTCCAAAAAATTGAAATAACATCTATGCATGCAATCATCAACGTGATGTAGAGTTTCGAGGTAGAGAAAAAAATGTTTCTTTCTAATTCATTATGGATGTAATTTACATGTTTTAGGAATTATGAAATTATTAATAAAAGAAAAATTAAACTTTTTATATTTTTGATCACATTGGAACAATTGTCAATTCACTTTTACTAATAATGATAATATCCTAGGTACATGGGGTATTTAATATATCTCTCTTAAATAATTGTATACTGGACCCATCACATTTAACAAATTGATAGATGCTACCATTGGAGATTTATCTCTCAAATGAGTTTTAGGTGGTTAAGCTCTTATAAAAAAGATACAATTTTTAATGAAACATGAAAACATAAATGGATAAAGTACTACGGTAGAACTAGATTTGTGGGGATGAAACATGGAATCTAAGAGAGGGGAAGAAATAAAAATACACACATCTATTTTATTATATGAAATGAAAATAAAATGGTTTACTTTGTAAAAGGTTGTATTATCTAATGATCCAAACATTTATAAAATATTTTTCCCTTTTCAAATAAATAAATTCACTATTATGTAATGAAATTATTAGAAAATGATGAAAAATATTATTTATTATGTACCAATTTTTGTCATATCCCATAAGATTTAAAATAATTTAAATTATTGTAATTATTTATAAAATATAAATTTTAGTGGAATATTAATATTATTAGATATTAACAATTACAATAAATCTAATTGATGGAGCTGAAATTAGTGATTTCTTCAACATGCAAGATCATACCGTATAAATCCAATTTATCAGAGCCTCCAAGCAAGATAGAATCAACACTCCTTATTGATGGATAATACCAAAATGAGATTCAACAACCAATGTAAGAGTGAATCCATTTATAAGAAAATTTCATATTTATCGATATCATGATGCAAACCATGTTCATTAAACAACCCCATGAATATGACACTGTCACGCACCTTATAATTTGGGAATATGTTGGTGTTATAAGGGTTTATGTATCTAGAAAATAATTCTATGAATATTTATAATTTTATGTTGAATAAAAATTGATTGTATTTATAGTTTTTTAATTTAATAATATATAAAATATTCAAATAATTAATATTTTAAATATAATATTTTTATAATATGAAACTAAATTTGTATTTTTGGGAAATAAATATTTTTGATCAAAAAATAATTTGTGAAATAATAATGAATTATAAAAAGAAATTATACTATAATAAAATGAACTAATTAAATCACTTTTATTTAAAGAATGAATATAATATAATTTTATGAAATAAAATAATTTTTATTAGGGTCAGAAATCTATTATCATCATAAAAAGTGTATTTTTCAATAAATAGTGATTTTAATTTTAATGATTAAATTCCCAAATTTAATGAATTACCTTGATAAAATAAATTTTGGGTTTGAAATAATAATATTTAAATTGTCGAAGGGAAATTTTATTCATAATATTGTAATAAATTTTAATTTCTTTTAAATCAAATTCGATATAAATATATGATATGTATTATAAAATCCTAAAATACAAAGGTTGGTTAAAGTATTTCAATAATGAGTATGCCATACAAGATTTGATTACTATTTAATATAAATTTTTTTGATGTTGGATGATTAATTTCATAATCCGTTATTAAATATTAAAAATCTTATATTATATTATATGGTTTTAAAAGCAATTCTCTGTAAAAATGACCCAGTTCATATCACTATGTGTTTTAGTCTTATGCATTCAGTTCATATACATATATAATCTTAAAAGAAATCACTCATTGGTAGATACTGTTGTTATAAACGATGTTACTATTTTTATCATAATTTTTTTAATGTATAGTGTATAAATTGTATGTTTTATAATTTATAAATAATTACACTCACTTTTATAAAGAAACCATTTATTCTATCAATACACTTCAATCTAAATAGTTTAAGTAGATGGGTTGCCTTCCTTTATCTCTATATATTTCTCCAAAGGTGTCCCCAATATCATAATAATCCCCTTTAATTTTTTTATAATCTCCCTATGAAGGTATGTATGCCCTAATTCTCGTCTTTTTTCAAGAACCTTATTTATGTAATTTTTTTTCATAATTCTGATGTTGGGGTTTTTCTAAAATCCAAATTACATCCCATATTATTTCCATGTGATGAATGAACCATTTCACTCACAATAATCGATTCCATGAATCATTAGTAATAACCATTAAGTTGCTAAAATTAAATTGTAATTTTTCATTTCCCAATATTAGTGTAGTAAAAACTGATCCCCATTTCCACTCAATGGATTTTAATTCGGTTTATTTATTATTCATTGAATTGTAAATTCTCTATATTTTTGCCACACTAATTAATTTTAGGAATTATATTTATTAAAAAAATTCATACGTTGTATGATATATGTGGCATAAACATGAATATACATGACATGAATATGATGAGTGAGCCCAAAATAATATATCTCTCCAACACATTGGGTAATGCTTTTATCTCATCAGATACCATGAATAGTTCATGGGTGGGTTTTCTAGGAACCTAATTTGATGATGTATTAGTGGTTATCATTGATTTTTTTATTATTTCATGTCTTACATTTTTCTCACGTATCTATATAGCCTTAATTCTATTTTGTTATATCATGATTAGATGTTCATGTTTATGAGTCTCAACCCTAATATGTTTCCATGATGTTCCTATTGAGTCAAATAAGCCATTTTACCTTCTATTATGATTTTACTACTTCTTTTGTGCTGTATTTAACCCACTATGTACATCCCAAAGTTATCTAGTGAATTTTTATAAGACAAATGAATATTATGTGCATGTAATGGAAATTTTCAAAAATTTATTTTAATCATGTTTTGAGTAACTGTTTTATTTACCTAATTTGCAAAAAATAATAAGACTTAATGCATTCTAGAATTATATTATTTGTTCCATTATTTAATACATTTAAAATTATTTTTGTTAAAATATCACATTTCTTACATTCTGCTTAGACTACATGGCACACCACATCAGTGGAAATAAAAGAGAACCACTCAAGATAATAGTCAATATGATTTTTATGTGAAAGAATCCAATCCATCCCAATAATGTCATTTAGAGGGATAATATATAATACTAAAAACGTACTATGTGAGATTGATCATAGATAATTATAACGATGAATAGGGGAATTAGAGACCCTCAAATATTTTTTTTTGGGTGTAGAAGTTTTGAACACTTCACTAAGAAGCTCTGTATTTTGGTTTTTAGAATTCAAAATTAATGATGATATAAAAATGAGATAAATAATATAAAATAGATTAATAACTATTTACTATGTTATTATTATTGTACCTCTCAATATTTTTGGACCTAAATTTGATTCTTCTAGAGACTCACCCACTATTTGATGAATTTTTTCCTAGATGTGTGCATCTCTAATTCCTTATATTTTCCTGAAAATTAATATTCCACATTAACTAATGCTTTCGATGATATCATTTCCTAGTATGGGGTATAAAATACCTGACAGATCATTTATAGGTGGCATGAGAAACAACATAAACCCTAGATCATTTTTATGTCATTATGAAATCTCATTTAATGTATGATCTTTCCACATTGAAAGAAAGACATTGGGACTTTTCTAAATTTTTTTGTATTTATAAATGATTTATATTATTTATTTCATGCAAAGGAATCATTCAAATTAATTTTCTACCTTATAGAACAAAATAAATTGACATTGAGTTTATAATGAACTCCCTTTAACCCTAACTTACTAGATAGGTTAAGATCCATAATCAATTATCTATCACGCACATCGCATAAGATGTAAGATTCAACATGAAGACCTATGTACTATTATCATACCAAATACCTACATAAAATATTCAGGCAATTAGAATTTCATGTTATTCTACCACAGAAGAAAAAAAAATGTTCCAAAATGATGTTTCTATAACGATACATGGTTGTATATCCTTTTAGTTTCTTATACATTCCATATAATTAACCAAACCATCAAATATTGATTATAATACTTGGTGAAATGATCTTGTAAGTATTTACTATCTTATAAGTCATGTTTCTTCATCAACACAATTGAATCTTGTAATCACTTCTTGGATCATTATTCCTGAAGATAGTAAATCTCACATTTATTGATTATGGTTTTTCTAAGAACTCATAGTGTAGTTTAATATGTTTCAACCATTACTATTTCACAAAATGATAATTTAATAATTATGAAGTTGTTACTTAATTTTGAAGTAACTTTTATGAATTATATCTTATTTTATCCCATTAAGGGTTGACTAATGTTTCTTGAATTGGAATGTTTTAGATATATATAGTTGGGTTTGGATTACATTTACCACAATCTCAATAATGTTAAGAACAACTATAGGATTGAAATAATTTTTTAATTAGTCAGTGCATTTTCAGTTATGTTCAATCTTCTTATTGGGGAAATGGTATTAGCCAACATCAATCGTTAACATGAATTCCTAGGAAATTATACAATTATCATCAACTAAAATAAGAGATAAAATAATATTAATTACATTAAATGGAATTCATTTTAGTCTAGAATATCAAAATATAAAGATCATTTTTGAGGAAAACTAGATTGAGATAAATTTATGACATAAATAAAATTATCCCAAACACCAATGGAGACTCATGGCTAGAAACATCAAAATATTGGGAAGGAATTAACATATAAAATACACTATAAGTATTAAAAATCCAACCTTATATCTATCATAACATCCCAAACTACATTACAATATCAACATGTGATGAGAAAACAAGTTCTGATACTCTTTTTTCAAGAACTATCCTACATAACAAAGTACCCAGGTACGCAATCCACTATATAAATATATCATAGAGTGTTCCCAATACACATGTAATGATGAATATTTCCTGTGATTCAAGACATGGTCACTAGAATCAATTGATAAACATTAAAAATCATTCAATATATAATATTATAAGTTCCTCGAACCATCTTTGGTACCCTAGTGAAGTAAAAATTGTTCCAGAAATGACATATCTTGATGGGAGTCCCCAATCCCCATGGGTTGGCTACTAGCACGTTCCATCAGAAAAAATAAAAGTGGGAAAGATTTTTTGACTAATTATTAATGAAATAAAATAACTGACTAAGTATGATTATCAAATGAAACCCCAAGAGGAGTAATGTACTAGAATTAAAACAAGTATTAAAGCACAATGTACTAAAACCAAAGAACAAAAAAAGGGAAAACCACCCAAGTATCAAAGAACACAACTCAACGAGTATAAATTTCAACTAATAGATCGATATCCAAGAGATCACATTCTCTTTCTTGGAAATAGAATTATATAATCCAAGAACAACAAAAGGAACATGTAATGTGTAATCCAATTCCTAGTAGGATTTCACATAAAAATTCCATAACAATATGCCAATATCATATTCTCTAGTAAGGTTTTATAAATTTTTAAAATAGATAGGTTAGGAATTTCCCATATCTAATTTAAACAAAAAATGATTTATAATTTGAAATATATAAATACAATTTGTAATCAATGATTCATATTTCAAATAATGGAAAAATATTTCAAAAGATGGAATTTAAATTTATTCAAAGGTTGAACTAAATAATAACACTTATCTCAAAATGGATACAATAATAAATTTCAAATAAAATAGATTATATTAATTTACAAGGCATGTAAAACAGTTTATAATTGTTCCATATATACATAATTGAAATATAAATAAGAGATAAAAATGGTCATGTACCATGTAGGTATGATAGTTTGAGGATATATGGACCCAAAACATTGAATATGTCAATGCATGTGAATCTTTCACTTAAAGAAAGGCTAAGAGGATTCGTCACCAACTCTAATGGAAGAAGATGTGATGATATAATGTTTTTGAATGCTGTATGTCACAAACTATTGTTGAATATTACATATTATCTACTAAAGGATTTCATGAGATCTAGTACAGTACAACAATACTAAATTTATTTTGTGCCATATTATAATACAATTTAATCCCATAATCCATTCTAATATGTCAATTTACCCTTTAAACCTCATAATGTAGATTTAATAAAAAAAATTTCTTTTGAAAAATAAGAAATCACTGGGTTTCCATCAAACCCAATTTTATTTATTTTTTTAGAAAATTTTATTTCCAACAAATTACTGAAATTCAAAATCCATTACACAATTAAAATAAACAATTTATTTTCAAACAATTCCATCAATTTCATTATGAAACCATAATTCAGTGGAATTGGATTTTTCCCAAAAAAATACCTCAAATCAGTTTCTAAAATTAAATTATACAATTTAATGGATTAAATTTACATCAAAACAAAAATTTAAATTAAAAAATTTAAATCTCACAAATTTCCAATTCCATTCCAAAAACGGATTTTTCTAAAAATCCCAAATTCCCTAGAAATGGTTTTTTCTACGAACCAATAGAAAAACATAAAATCCAAATGAAAACATTTTAATTTAAATAAAATCATTTTAAATGTAAAAAAAATTAAATTAGTACAACATAAATTGGACATCGTTACAAAACTTCCTACATCTGAACTGTTAGATCAGAAAGCATAACACACTAATACATGTTTTTGGAGGTTGAACACCAAAAATAGGATATGGGGAAATAAATATTAAAAACTTGGTTTATAACCCTTAAATAGTGGATTTTAGATCTAAACTAAAATATAATTATCTCTGGAACCATATGGAAAAAGAGAGAGATTTTGGGAGATCAAGTATCATCATTGCGATCTCTATTGAAGGTAGACTCACTTTTGGTCGAAAGAGGGCTATTGGGGACATTAAAAAGAGAGTTTAAAGAATTTTAATAAAATTTATGATATCTAAAAATCATGTATGTACATTTTTGGGGCAAGACTACATGGTTAGACCAAATTGTGCGGTTGGGCTTTGCACATGTTCAAAATGTCGCAAACTATTTCTACCAATATGACAAAAAGACCGACTAATCGTGCACCAACCATGAAAAGGGAAATTGCCTTTGGATCCACGGTTTACATTGATAGGGAATAACATTTGGGGAAACTATTATAACAATTCACTAGGCCATGATTTTCAAAAATAATAAAATTCATTTTTAATGAAACCCCAAATTAAACACAAACAACTCTCAATGAAAAGGAGGTTTTATGAATATTTGAAATTCCTAATTAAAATTTTCAACATCCCCAATATAGAAACATTATTTTCCCAAAATTAAAATACATATGGCTCCTTGCCAAAAAAATGATTCCATTGATCTCTCATCAATTGTTCCCTCTACAATTTTCCCTGAAAAGTTGAACTGTTCTACCATACCACACGATCTTTAGGTACCTTCCTCCCATGAATTTCAATTGTCTCAAAATCTACTATTGTGACTATTCATTTAGTCACAAATAAATAATCAGCACCATCAACATTAGTCCAGGTTATAAAATTATATATATTACACAAATAATTTCCTATATTGGACACAGTAAATATATTATGTATTGATGTGTGCTGCGGTGGAAGTGCTAAATGGTATGAACCATTTCCAATATCATAACCCCCTCTAGAGGTATCACAAAACTAGGAAAAAGCATCCCTTTCCTCCCATCAATCGATGACCCAACTACGGTGAAACATTTAATAACACATGACCACCAACTATAAACTCCAATGGTAAATGATGACAATCAAAATAAGACTTATACATGAACTATGTCATTAACATTATATGAATAATCAACTGGATATTTCCTTTCATCTCATAAACCAATCATTTCCAAGCTATGTAAATTTCACAATTCTATGTCCCACACTAAATGGATTTACATGGATGAATATTAAAGGCCTAAAAATGATCCATTACGATCATGTAATGGTCACTATTATTAAAATAATACTCAACCCACCGCATATGATCATCCCAAAACCCACCCATGTCAAGAACATAGGTGAGGACATTATCCTCATGAATATATATAGATCTTTATGTCTAGACATTCAACTACATATGGTGTGTCATACACAAATGGGCTTGTGAACCTTGTTCCTCATGACAGCCTATACAAAAACAAGATGTTAGTTAAGGATTCCTAGTAGATACTACAAAATAAGGAACACCATGCATAAAAATTGCCGATTTTGCGAAAATATTTCCAAACTCCTCAACATAAAATGTGTCATGAATGTGTAAAATGTGAGCTGATTTCCTCAAAATATTGATCAAAACCCATATCATATTTCTCATTCCCTATGTATATGAAAACCCTACCACAAAGTACATAGATATCTTATCCCAATTCTATGTATTCACTTAAAGTGGATTAATAAAACCTAATGTTTTATGGTACTCGACAATAACCGTCTGACATGTACAAAAATGGAAGGTAAAGTCCACAATTCCATATCATATATATATCCACTAGAAATACCCTTTCATATCATAGAACATAGTCATAGTCCATGGGTGAACTACCTATAGGGATTCATGACAATCCCCTATCACAACGTTCCTTGCTTCAAATGGCACAATGAATCAATTCTAGTAATAACTAATATCCTCATTAGTGAAAAAACACATGGAAATTTTCTCACCATAATAAATAGTGTCTCTTATTCTAAGGAATTCTACATAATTCTTTTTGTCATGAAGAATCATCTCATGAAGTGAGGATTTCAACTAAATACTGAATAAAGAAACATCATCATTATTCTTCAAAACCCTAATTTGAATATATGTAATGAGAGGAATCAAATTACACCCTTTCAGAGATTCTTTCAAAATCTGGGTCAGAGGATTCCTTCTTAAAGAATCCACAACATCATTTACATATAATGATCTATAGGGGACATGAAATAAATTTACTACAAGTATTCTATCCAATTCTTATGGAGTAGATTCAAATATTTTTTTAGAGAAGATATTAATCAAGATCATGAGGTCTTAAAACCCATTTAACATTATTCCACTATGGTAAGACCAATAAATTTTAAGTTCCTACATTACAAATATAAGTTCATGGTCATGGGTTAGGGAATTGTCCTCTTGTGTCCTAATTTGATGAGATCCATAGGCAATGAAATTATAATCTTACATAATAATGTAGCCTATTTCTGAAAACAATGCATCAAAAAAGACCACATAGGCCTGCCTATTCCCTGGAATCATCAACGCATAATAGTTCTAAAGATATTTTTCTGATCCAAAAATGTATTCTAACATTTTTCATCCCAATAATACTTCACACCCTCTATGTTTTAGTAGTCATTTGAAAAGACAACTTTGAGAATTACATCATGATCTGGAAATAATATCAAGCTTGTCATAAAATGATATAATTCATGAAGTCATTTTGTGGTTTCTCTCATCTTATAAAAGCCTTAACCCTCTTAGGATCAACTAATATTTTTTATTACTATATAACATGTCCATATAATTTTACTTCCTGAATCAAGAAATCACAATTCAAATGTTAAGCATTGAGATAGTTATTTCTCAGGAAATAAAGAACAATATTAGATAATTAACATCATTGTAATCCAATATAGAGTAAATAAATATGTCATCTATAAACAATATAATTATTTTATCAAGATAATATTGGAAAATCGTATTCATTAATTCTATAAAAACTGATGGATCATTGGTTAGGTAAAATCCTATAATGAAGTAATCATAATGTTCATACATACTCTTTAGGATTTTTCTACGAATGTCAGATTGGTTTATCCTCAACTGATGGTAATCAGCTCAAAGATCTATTTCCAAGATCCGCTTATCCTCTTTCAACTAATAAAATAGATAATTGATACATGGAAAAAGAAACATTTTATTTACTATCAGTCAATTGAGATTTTGTTGATCAACACATAGGTTATGTGATCCATTAGCTTTTATAGAAAATAGAACTGGTGCCTACCATGGTGACACACTCAATCATATGAATACATTCCATAGAATTTCATCTAACATGTACATTTGATCTTTAATTCTACTTGGATCCAAGTTATATGAAGGAATAAAAACCGGTTGATTAACAAGAATTGTGTCTATGGAATACTTGACCTCCATTACCTATGAAAAACCTGATATGTCATAAGAAACAATTTCTAGAAACATGATGGAAAGTAGAGCGTGAACACAACCCAAATATTAACATTATAGATTAATAAAAAACTAAATATACCTTTCCCCAACTTAGGATAAGAAGGACATGTCCTAATCGACTATAGGTCACATTCTCCTTAATGGCGTGACACACACCAGTAGGTTTATTAAAGAAGACACCTTGATGATTACAATCTATCATGGAATTATTATCAATGATTTAATCCATCCTGAATATTATGTCAAGAAATTTAATGTGAAGTAGAAAAATCTAGGAAATTTAATAATCTGATAGAGACAAAACATTGGTTAGAGTATGGAGACCCTAATCTATATTCATACCATGTGGTGCATTAATAATCATTTCACAAGATCAATGGTCTATTGAAAGGTTTAGCATATTAAAAATATTTGTTGAAATACACGAATGACATGACATCGTATCTAATAATGTTATAAATAATGAGGAAGCTAATGAAATAGAACATATCATAGTTACTGGAAAAATATTCACTTCCTCTGGAGACTGTTTCACTATGTGAAGTTGCTTCATTCTGGGTGCCAATGGTTAGAACCCTTTTTTAGTTGATGCAATTGACAACGTCACAATTTTAATACGAGATGATGATATTGTTCCACTATGGAGAGTGGAATAACATTTATAGGATCACTGAAAATTCGTAAGTACCCACAGGATCCTTTGTTTTATAGTTGCTGAGTGGAGAAACACATCGGGTTTTCTACTTTTCTACACTAGTAGAAAACCAAAGAGCCTCTCTCAGGAACTATAGGAGGTCTTGAATGAACTTTATTTTGAGAACATCCATGAAAACCATCATTCTTACAATTTCTAATGGAGGAACACACATTTCCATTAAGATATATTTAATATCCCTATAACACTTAACTACTATCTAGGTCCAACTCATCCATTAATATTGTATAGAGAGCATCAACAAAATATCGAATCTTCAACAATAAAACAAACGAATCAATAATGGGTCAAAGTACCAACATTAACCAACAATCCATCATCTTATCATTTGAAATTATCATAGGTGAAATGTGAATATTCAATGAATAATGTGTTTCGTACACTATCATGGTTCATTCATCCAATTTGTGTTTGAGGAACACATTGTACATGGAAAATAGCATAAAATTGGGATTGATCAGGTCTGTTTAAATAACCATGAAGTCCTTCTACACATGGACGTCAGAATTCTTCAAAATAACTATTGTTTCCTACCATCTCCCACTCGGACCATCCATCACGATTGTAGAATACTTCACTTTCATTTACGAATGTGTATCTAAAAAACCAAAAAATGTTCCATTTTACTCCACCACACCCCAGCCTATTGAGGGTGGTTTGACGTTTTGAATGGATTTTTGTTCAAGTGAAGGAACTATTTAGAAAAAATATTAAGAATGACCGAATGAGGTTCCATAAATATCACGTAAACAAGAACTAGAGGTGCTGACTGTCCCATAGCATGAACATTTTGCATGATCGTCTCAATCAAAATTAGGTCACCTATATGATTCACTCACCGAGGGTTCATTTTATCTTCCTCTAGGATCTGATTACCATGTCTTCATAGAGTCATGAAGATACACAACATCAGTAGATAACAAGGATGACCTCAAATTTACACTCAGTTATAGAATCAAGGGAATATAATCCCATTATACAGGATATAATTAATTTTATTTCAATACATCCAAAAAAATAGATAATATAAAAAAAACTAATCCCCAATACATCGTTCCCTAACCACCTATATTGACTTTATGTTCATTATGGTAAGAGATGGCTTGGAACTCAATATCAAATACCTTCTATGTACTAATAATATTTCTCAATGCATACTGAATTTAATTCAAAAAGATCAACCAACTTTGATACCAAAATTTCACAAACTAGACCATGTTCCATGGTAAACCATTAACAAATCCATTTATGACATATCTCAAATAGTGTTCCTGATCCCAATGGGTTGGAGATGAGCACAATGAATCATAAAAACTGAAAGTGGTAATTATTTTTTCAATAACAATTGTTGAAGTAAGATAAAAAAGATAATATGTATTTCAAAAGTAACCCCACTATGAGAAATGGAATAGAAATTAAAAATAATTAAAGCCAAATTTACTATAACCAATGTACCAAAACATTTAAAACAACCCATGTCAAAAAGGACACAACTCACAATTTCCAATGTTCAATAGCAAGATCAACCTTCAATTGATTTATTTCCCTTGCTCGAACTCCTAAAGAGATAATATAAAACACCCAAATGCACATGTAGGATGTGAGTCAAATATTTGTTGAAAATAACCTAAATATTCCATAATATGATTCAAATATAAAATTAACCAAAAAAAGTTCATGAAATATTTAAAATTTAGTATTTTGGCATTTACACGGGATATTTAAAAATTCATTCTTTAAATTTTGAAATATAGAAATCCATTTATGAATTCGTGCTACACGTTTCAAATGATGTAAATATATTTCTAAATATGTAATTTTTATTTAATCGAAGTGTAATCTATACAATATCACTTTTCCCAAAATGTATTAAAAACACTTTTTTATAAAACAGTTTATATAAATTTATAAGGCATGTAAAATAGCATACAACAAAAACATATATACATAACTATAATCCAATCGAGTGAGGTGCATGGTCATTTTATATGTAGTTATGAAATTGAGAAGCTAAAGGGTCCCAAAAATGTGTATATTGAATATTATGTACATAAATCGCTTGACCTATGGCCAATAGGATTGATCACCATCTCTAGAGGAATGGGAGGTAATGACCCAAACTGCCATTAATGAAAATACCTATTGATCTTATTAAATGTCACATTTTCTAATTTTTTTGATAAATTATCCAGTTTTATGATTTGGATTTTTAAAATACCATTAAGAAACATGACCGTTACAAATATAGTCATTAAACATTGTCCAAGATATTAGTATAAATATAGGGCTTTAACAAATCTAATTTACTCAGACGAAGGTAGTGATGGACTCATCCAGCAGACATTCCCCATATGAAGACCATTTTTTAGAGCACATAATTGAGGTGGCTTCATTGGGCATCGCCCATGACCTAGCTCAAGCCGATCTTGAACACATTAATCTTGAGAGGAACCGACTATGGGAGAAATGGATGTTAATAGAGATTACCACCCAAACAATGTTATCTGATCCACCCCAAGAGTTTTTCACCATCGCACACCTTACACTTCGGTCTTATGTGGGTGTTATAAGGGGTTATGTAACAAGACCCTAGAACTATGACTATGTAAATTATTTTTTATATATATTGTGCTTTTATTTATTTATTGTTACTTTGTAATTAGTTTTTAAAGCACAAATAGTATTTTTAGTTAACATTAAACTAAGAAGTCTATTTTGATGAATTAATATATTTTTTAATTAAATAATATTATAATAAAGTAATACTATAATTAAATTAATTTTTATTAAATATAAATGATCATATAATTTAATGAATGCCATTGTAATTTTTATTATGGTTTCAATGTCATTTTTTGTCAAAACCCATGAATTTTTAAAAAATGCCTGCTTTTAATTTTAAAAAATTCACATATTTAGAAAATTTTTTAAATAAAATGGATATTATTTTTGAAATCAGGATGTTGAAATTATCCATTGGTGAATTTTTCAAAAAATATTAAGACAGTCAAATTTTTAGGTAAAAATTAAATATAATTTAAATATATTATGTGTTTTATGAACTCATAATAACACAATAGTGATGTAATAAAATACTATAAATGATATTTTTGGCCAGTATTTGTTTTAAAATAAAAATAATTTGATTTTAATTATTTTTTGATTTATTTCACAAAGCTTTAGTTGACCGTCCAATACTAATAAAACATTTTGTGTTTTTAAATTGGTTTCCATGAGAGTGTGACACAACTACACATAAGTAACTTTAGTATTTTAAGAACATCAGACATTGGAAATATAAAATATTATCATACAATCCCCTTTGGAATAAACCATGGGCTGGTTTGTTGTATTTATTAGTTTAATGTCCGGTGACCCAAACATAAAAATTAAAGAGTTCCCTTTTTTTCCAATATAAACCCACCCATGCTCCCACTTCTTCTTCACTCAAAGACTTTGGATTTCGAACAAACCCTGACCTACACTATCTATAATCCTCCCAAGGTTCCCCAGCCTTTAAATAAGGTTCTCTGAATCCTCTCATAAGACATTGGTATTACAATTCCAAGTAAGGGATTCCCTCTTTTCCCATTTTTTTTCTAAATTTCAGATTGTAGTTATTCCCTTCTGTTTTCAATTATAAATGTTGGGGTGTTATTTTTCAACTCCCCCATACTTCCCTCTCTATTTTTTAATGATGATAGACTTTATTCTCTCTCATTAATGCCTCCCACATAGACCTGTTACTATGTTGAAATTCCCTGATGTATTTCTCACATATCTTTTACATCCAAGTAATTATTTTGTTTTATTCATCAAAATTCGATTAAATTTTATGGTACATGTATCTATATGACCCTCTTACTGTAAATTTCAGGTATATATTTTGACACACCCTTTTATTTCTCATCTACCATTTTCATGAATCCTTATGTCATGTTGTTATGCTGCCGAAATAGCACCGCATTTTTCCAAGCCAAAATCATTGTGTAGTGAATACCATACCGATTTATCTATCAAGGATATTCAACTTTATTCACATATATATATATTTAATGGTACTTTAATTTATTTATTTAACATTATATAATCATGGAATAACTTATGGTGTTTATTTATTCCATTTATATGATCCATGTGGCACACTTATGCATGATATGAAATGTTTAATAAGGGTGCACCCTGACAACTCTCTAATACATTGAGTAAAGATTAGATTCATGATACATCAAGTGTAATGAGAGTTTAATCATGCTAATTCGAGTGTTTTGATGGTCTACGTTTTCTCTATGTGCAATGATCCTTGGATCATTCTTAAATTTTGTTAAATGTTTTTTCCACATTTCCATATTAATATTATCATGCATTATCATGTCTTTATGTTAATATTTCACTTCTACTCCATTGATACACCTATTTTCTAACATGTACTATATTTCTCATGTTATTACATGTTTAGTCCCTTACTGGGCTTTATACCTCACAATTTTTCCATTCATTCCCTCAAGTTATTCTATGCAATGTTATGTATGAAGGAATATTGTGGCCATGTAAAGCAATATTTCAATAAAGATGTTGTATTTGATGTTCTATGTTTTTATGTAAAGATCATAACCCCAAAATACACTATACCTCTCGATGTTCTATGTTGTATAAAGTGATTTTTATGTAATAAATCATGTTTTATTATATAATAAGAAGAGGGGTTTTCATGGTTGGTAGAAAAGGATAGGTTTAATAATTTTTGGGATTTGGAATAGAAAACCCTAGTGAAAAATTAGTGAGAAGAATATGAATAAAAAAATCATCCCTAATTATTGGTGAGTATTGAGTAAGTGGTTTATCATGAAAATACATCCCTGTCTAGATATGAGTAGGTAGAAGTGAATCTTGAAAAGATGTATCCTAGGGCTAAAACCCATAACACCACTTTGAGCGAGACTTGAACAAGAACTGGTGCACGACAACGAGCCTTGCGGCACTTTTGGTTACGAAATTCATGGGGGATATACTTTGTTAGATTCACAAGATTAGTATTAACCATTATTAAGGGGAAAAATTACCCAAAGATTTTATGTTGGAATGTAGATCATGGATAACATAGATTGAAGTATATAGATTCATAAGTTAAGATTATTAAAGTAATGTATATGTCATAAATTTTGTATTTAGATTATATTTTATGTGTTACCCCTAAATTTTCTTTTATTCCAGACAATGGCCAATAATAGGAGGACCCGGGCTAAAAACCGATGTGAAGATCAATGCGATTATTTTTCTAATGAGATGCCCAATCCGATGGACGTTGGAATCGCGATCTTTGTCATGCTTCTCTCTTTGTTATTTCATGCATTTAATAAAAACATGGGTCAAGAGGAACGTTCAACCCCACCACCCTATGAAAGAATAAGTCATTATCGAGAGCTTCATGAGACAAAGGCCTCTTACTTCTAATGGATCATCTAATCCCTCAATCGCAGTACAATGGATAAACTCAATTCAAAATATCTTCTCTGTCCTTTAATGTTTTGAATAGGAGAATGTTCTCTAGGATTCTTATCATATGGAGGTTGAAGATGATCAATGGTGTAAATTGGTAAAAAATACAATGCCTGAGGACGAGATCAAGGCATTGGCATGGAAGGATTTTTGAAAGATGTTTTTCAATATATATTTTTCCACGCACCCTCCAACTTAAGATAGAAAGGGACTTCCTTACCATCAAGAAAATGGATGAAAAATCAGTTGGAGTGTACAAGGAAAACAACACATGGCTTGCACGATACGCCTCCAGCTATTTTGTTACCACTGAATACAAGGTTGGCCTCTTCTTTAGTGGGTTGAAACCAAGACTACGGAAAGTGCTAGCGATCCCTGAATTAGAAAACTATGGGTAAATTGTATGTTAAGTCCTCAAGGTGAAAATAGAGATTCTATAATATCAGAGGTATCACGGGGATACAAAGCATAACATGGACTTCAATGTGGGTTGTCTGATGGATAAATCCAATGGTGCTAAGAAGATCCAGCCCCCCACATTCCAAAGGTGAGGAAAGAAGAACCCCATAAATTGCCTGAAGTGGATTAGGAAATGCTTTAGGTGGGGAAGAGAAGGGCACCTAGCTATTAATTGTTAGTAAGAAAAACCCACGGCTACGATAGAGGAGAGGAATGCTCCACTCAACCCTCAATGCACTTTTTATTGTTTCAACTTCGAAGAACAGGGTTGCTTTTAAAATTAGTTCCTTATGCCAAGGGTTTTTTGAGGCAACCCACAATCATTAAGGCTGAAAGGGCTAGCTTTTTCAATCACTACCACAGAAGTGTACTCCAAAAACAAAGTGGTGATAGGTACACTAGTTATTCATTCAAGAATAGTGAATTTACTTTTTGATTAGGGTTCTACACATTCTTTTATATCCCGAATGTTTAGAAGAACAATCCCAACACCACAAAAAATCATGAAAGTAATGATGTCATTGTGTACGAAAATGGAGAAACTATTGCATCCCATGAATATAACTCTTCCCCTATAATAATTTGTGGATTGAACTTCCCAGAAAACCACATCATACTTTATCTGGTGGAATTTTATTCAATTCTAGGCATGTATTGGATTTCCTTATATAGATCCAACATAAATTTCCCAAATAGGGAAATCACTCCCAATATGGACAATCAACCCCTAATTCTATACAAGAGCAAGGAGAAAGATGAATCTTCTTTAGCACCATAAACTCATGATTGGATATTACTACTCTATGAGCCTCCATATCTGGATCAAATGATTGAGTCTATGGAAGCAACCATCCCTAAAGACATTTTTATTATGTGGTAATTCACTGAAGTGTTTCCCAAGGAATTTCCTGATCTTCCTCCTTGAATTAATGTTGAATTATCAATTGATCTTATACCGGAGGAGTTTATAATATCCAATACTACATATATAATGGATATTGTGTATCTTGAGGAGTTAATAAAATAACTACAGGAGAATCTAAATAAAGGGTTTATATTCCCATGTTCTTTACCTTAGGGTGCACTAGTCCTCTTCATTGAGAAAAATGAGAGATCCATGAGATTTCGCGTTGATTATGATGAACTTATCAAAATCATGATAAAGAACAAGTATCCTCTACCATGAATTGATGACATGTTTGATCTGCTGCATAGAGTACTATACTTCTACATGGTAGATTTGTGGTTAGGAAATTATCAAGTAAGGGTGACGGATGATGAAATCCCAAGACTACTTTTCATATAAGATATGGGCACAATGAATTCATAGTAATTCCTTTAGAACTCACTAA
This sequence comes from Viscum album, assembly GCA_963277665.1. Lineage (NCBI taxonomy): Eukaryota > Viridiplantae > Streptophyta > Magnoliopsida > Santalales > Viscaceae > Viscum > Viscum album. The sequence goes on along the minus strand of OY728119.1, from coordinate 1,019,545,314 downwards.
TTCTCCATAAATTTTCATGTACATGATGAATATATTCTTTAGATATTATCTTCACAAATTTGTGGTAGTCTTTATAAATGATATTCTTATATAATCCAAAAACACGGAGGATAATGAGTAGCATCTACGAACTATACTAGAGACCTTGTGGAAAAAGAAGCTCTATGAAAAGTACAAAAAGTGTGATTTATAGTTGAAGGAGGTATCATTATTAGGCCATATCATCATAAGTAATGGGATATCTATGGTTCCCTCTAAAATAGATTCAGTAGAGGGATGGTGAGGCCAACATTGGTAATAGATATCCATTGCTTTTTGGGATTAGCCAGATATAATCGATGATTTTTTAGAAATGTTTCATGATTGTCAAACCCTCTTAGCAAGCTGACTCGGAAGGGAGTAATCTTTTAATGGAGTGATAAATGTCACTAAAGCTTCACGAAGGTGAGAAATATGCTTATCATTGTGCCCTTTATCACTTTACCCACAAGTGGACTTCTTTTTGTGGTATTTAGTGATGCTTTGAAGAAGGACCTGGGATGTGTGCTGATGAAAAATGACAATGTCTTTGACTGTGATTCTAGGAAATTGAATGTTCATGAGTATAATTATCCAACACATGATATGGAGATGGATGTGGTGATCTTTTCTTTAAAAATTTGGATTCACTATCTCATTTGGGAGAAGTGTCAAATATATATGGACCACAAAAGCCTCATGTATATTTGCACATAGAAAGTGTTGATCATGCGACAATGAAGATGGTTAGAGATAATCAAAGACTATTATTTCTCAATCCATTACCACCTTGGGAAAGTGAACAATGTGGAAGATGCTGTAAGTAGAAAGGACCCATCAATTATTTCATTAATGATAATTTAGAAGGATCATATGTACTTATATTTGATAAAGATAGATATGGGAATCATAAAGATGGGACCATCATCAATCCTTTCACAAATTATTTCTCGACCGTCTCTTTTTGAGAAAATAAAGGATGGCCAAAGAAAGGATGTGGAAATTATAAAAAGGGATTTAGCTATCAGAAATGGGAAATCCTCATAGTTTGTGGCTGATAATGACGGAATTGTGAGATTTGGGTCAAAAATTATGTGTACCATATGATCCAGAGGTAAGGAAGGAGATTCAGGATGACACACATAGCTCAACCTTCTCTATTCACTCAGGGAGCACAAAGATGTATCAAGATATATAAGAAAACTTTTGGTTGGACAATATGAGAATGGAGATTGAAGACTTTACATCAAAGTTCCTAGTGTGTCTGCAAGTGAAGGCATTGAGGCAGAAGACTAAGTGGATGATGAAACCATTACCCATACCAGTATAGAAAAGGGAGAACATCACCACGGACTTTGTCACTGGACTTATAAAGTCATAAAAAGGAAACAACGCTATCTGGGTTGCTGTAGATCATCTTACCATGTATGTACACATTATTACTATTAAAGAGAGATTTGTCACTAGATAAAATGGCATAGATATATATCAAGGAAGTGGATAGGCTGAATGGAGTACTTGTATCAATGTATCTGATCGATATCCAAGATTCACCTCTATGTTTTGGAAGAGACTTCAACATACTCTAGATACTCAACTATACATCAGTACGACCTATCATCCTCAAACTGATGGCCAATCCGATCATACTATCCATAAACTTGAGGACATGTTTAGAGATTGCTCAATGGACTTAAAAAGAGGACGGGACCAACATCTTCCACTAGATTAATTATCGTACCATAACAGTTTCTAATCGAGTATCCAAATGAAACTATATGAATCCATTAATGGTAAAAGGTGCATAACACCGGTGTTTTGGGATGAAGTCGATGAGCATAAGCTGCTAGGACCAGAAGTGGTCGAAGAGTTGGTGGAAATGGTGAAAACCATTCAATAGCATATCAAGGAAGCCTAGAGTCATCAAAAGAATTAAGCCAATAAGTGTCGATGAGACCTTGAGTTTAATGTTGGAGGCATAGAATTTCTACACATATCTCTGTGGAATAAGGTCATGAGGTTTGGAAGGAAATGGAATTAAGGTCCTATGTACATCAGCCCCTTTGAGATTCATGATCATGTCAGGGAAGTGGAATATCGACGAGAACTTAATCCTAACATGGCCAAAGTACTTTACGTATTTCATGTATCCATATTAAGGAAGTACATACCAAAAACATAACATGTACTCTCATTAGAGGTGGTATAGTTAGTGGATGATATTTCTTACGAGGAGTAACCAATGAAGATCTTATATCATAGAGAGAAATTTATAAGAAATAAGGGAATTCCTCTGATCAAGGTGTTGTGGTGAGACTAAATGTTTGAAGAAGAAAAATGGGAACTGGATGAATTAATGAAGAATATTTTCCTACATATGTTTTAGTTTGGGAAAAGGAAATTTTGAGGGAAAATATTCTTAAGGGGGAAATATTGTAGTGACCCAAAATTTCATTAATGGAAACCCCTCTTGATCTAATTAAATGTATCACTATGTAATTTTTTTGAAAATCATTGGTTTTATGATTGGAATTTTGAAAATACCATTAATAAATGTGACAGTTGCTAATATAGCCATTGAATAGTGATGACATGATTAATATAAATATCAGGCATTAACACATCTGATTTACTCAGACAAAGGAAGTGATGGCATCATCTATTTGTCTTGCCCCAAACAAAGCCCGTTTTTCAAAGTTCAGAAAGCAGGTGGCATCATTGGGCTTTTCTCTTGACCAATCCCAAGCTGAACTTGACCACATTATGCTTGAGCGGAAATGACTATGGGAGAAATGGAAGTTAATGGAGATTACCACCTGAGCAATGTTATCCGAGCCACCCCAAATGTATATCACCATCACACACCTTACCCTTCGATCTTATGCTGATGTTATAAGGGTTTATGTAACAAGACCCTAGCACTATGACAATATAAATTATTTTTGTATAATGAATGTGAATTCATTTTATTATTGTTACTTTGTAAATAGTTTTTAAAGCACAAATTGTATTTTCAGTTCATATTCAACAATGCAATCCATTTTGATGAATTAATGGATTTTGGAATTAAATAATATTCCGATATAATAAAATTATAATTAAATTAAATTTTTTAAAATATAAATGATCATATAATTTTATGAATGCAATTTTAATTTTTATGGTGCTTTGAAAGCAATTTTTTTTCAAAACCCATGAATTATAGATAAATGTTGGCTTTTATTTTAATAGTAAAAATTCAAATATTAATGAAATTATTTAAATAAGATGAATATTATTTTTGGAATCAAGATTTTTAAATTATCCAATGATGATTTTTTAATAATTTTCTGAGAGAATCGAATTGTTGGGTAAAAATTAGATATCGTTTAAATATATAAAGTGATGTATGATATCAAAATGACAAAATAGTGATGGAATATAATAATATAAATGATATGTTTTGACAATATATGTTTTACCATTAAAATAATGTGATTTTTGGTTTGTTTGAATTATTTTACAAAGCATTAGTGGACCCTCAAAGGCTTATAAATTATTTTGTTTTTTTAAATTATATTACTTTTGAGTGTCACTCACCTCCACATAAGCACCCTCAATATTTTAATATTTTTGGCCATTAGCCTTATAAAATATTTTTTTCCAGTCCCACATAGAATAAACCATGAGAAAAAAATCATGGGATGGTTTGTGGTATTGATTAGTTTAATTTGTGGTTACACAAACATAATATTTAAAAATTTCCTCTCCTTTCCTATATAAACCCACCTAAGATCCCACTTACTCTTCACTAAAATCCATATAAGTTTGATCAAACCATGAAATCCTCTCTATATCATCCTCTCCGAATGTCCCATGCTCCCAATATGCCTCTCTCATGCCTCTCCAAAGCCTTTGGGGAACACTTCCAAGTAAGGGATTTCCTCTTTTCTCATTTTTGTCTCAATTTCATTATGTTGTTATGCCCTTTTTTCAATTATAAATGTTGTGGTATGAATTTTCAACTACCCCATAATTCCCTCTCTATTTTTTAGTAATGAGATGCCCCTTTCTCTATCATTAATGCCTCCCTTGTACAATCATTACCATGCCGATATTCCGTGATGGATTTCTCTCTCTTCTTTTACGTCCTAATAAATTTTTTGTATTATGCATCTAAATAAGTTTGTTAGGACATTTATATATATGACTCCATTAATATATATTTAATTTATATATAATGAGACCCCCATTTCATTTTCATCAACCATTTTCATGAACCCTTAGGTCACGCCGTTATGCTGCTGAAATTGCTCCGTGTTTTTCCAAACCAAGATCATTGTGTAGTAAATACCATACCCATGTATCTATCATGGTTATTTACCATTATGCACATATACATATATAATGGTACATTCATGTATTTATTCCACATTTATTAATCCTGTAATAACTTATGATGTAGATTTATTCCATGTAATGTGATCCATGTGGCACACTTATGAATGAAATGAAATTTTTAAGAAGGGTGTTCCCAGATAGCGCTCCAATGCATTGGGTAAAGATTAGTATCATGATACATCCAGTAAAATAAGGTTTTACTCAAGATAATTCATGTGAAATGAGGGTTTACTCATTCTCCATTGGCAATAAGCATTGGATCGTGATAAAAAAATGTTAAATGTTGTTGCCACTTTTCTTTATTAATATTATCATTATTTATCATGCATTTATGTTAGTGTTTCTTTTGTGCTCCTTTGATATTCCTATTTTCTGACATGTAAGATATTCCTCATGTTATTACATTGTTATTACCTTATTGAGCTTTATATCTCACCCTTTTTTCATGCATGTCCCCTGGTTATCATATGGAATGCTATGTACGAGGGAATGTAGTGGTCATGCAAAATATTTTTTCAATAAAGATGTCGTATTTCATGTTCTAACATGTTATTTAAAGATCTTAGTCCCCATTGACACTATAATTCTTGATCTAATATGTTTTATGAAGTTAATTTTATGTAATAAATCATGTTCAAGTGTTTAATAAAGAGTAGGGTTGTTATATGTTATGTGCTGGTATGATGTTTTAAAATGTTGTATTTAATGATGTTTTTTTAACATAACAAACTAACAACCTAAGTCATTCATATTCTCTTGTTAAAAACAATGTGAAATTTTTTTAAACTATGTAAAATAAAATTAAATCTCATTCTCCATTACAATATAGCAATTTTCCCGTTAAAACCCATAACATGTTTCTAATAAAATCCTTCACTTTTCAAAAATATGAGACCACTAGGATTCCACCATAACCATTTTAATATATTTTTGACAGACAAGGATTCTAAGTCAATTCATGAAATTTTACAATCCATTAGATAGTTAAATATGACAATTTGACCTAAAAATATTTCAATTAATTTCATAAAAACACAATTCACTGGAATTGTTTTTTTAAAAAATTCCCACATAAAATATTATTCAAATTAAATTCCAATATAAAATTAATTCAACTTCCATAAAAACCAAAATTCAAATTAAACAATTTAAATCTCACCAATATCAAATTCCAGGCCAAAAACACATTTTTCGAAAAAAATCCTAATTCACTATTATTGGTATTTTCCAAATACTAATTTAATTCCATTGAAAATAAATCTAAAAAAAGAAATTTAAATAAAAACATTCTAAATTTAAATTAATCATTTTTGATTAATATAAATTGGCTAGCGTAAAAAAACCAGATACCTCTGAGCCACTATATCAAGATGCGTCAAATACAAATCAGGATTTGTTTTGAAAGAAAATCAACAACCGTATTCATGGAATTGAGGATTCAAACCTTTATTTAAAACCCCAACATAGTGGGTATTAGTTCCATAAATAAAAAAAATGATCCACATCACCATAAAGAGAGAGATATCATGGGAGATCCTGAATGAGAGTAGGAAAAAAACCAAGAGAAGATCATAGGGAGTTCATCTAGATTAAGATCACTTTTGGGAAGGATCCGAGGGGCCATGTATTGTTATTGGGATCTATGATGAAGGGAGACCCAAATTTGGGTCAATGGAGGTTGGTCCGAGACCTAAATAGATGGTTTTAAAAGTTATAAAAATATAGATCACTAAAAATATTCTACATATGATTTCCATTCAAGACATCCATGGTTAGACCAAATCGTGTGCCCTAGGCATTTTTCCCATTTAAATATCCCACACAATCTCAACTAATTAGGTGAATGGGATGAATAAATATGTGCCATCAGTCCAAAATCCTAGTACCTTGGGTACCATCGTTTGCTCTAATATGGAACACTATTTGGGAAAATCATGCACCAATAGTACATTAGCATTGAATTTTCAAATCTCTTTAAATTTCAACCCAGAGAAACCCTAAATGAAACCTAACCAGTTTTCAATAAAAATAGGGTTAAGAAATACCTAAAAATGACAATGGGTTCATTTATGATGATTAATCAATGATTCTTGGTATTCAAAACAATACATAAGGATAAAATACCACAATCATACAGATAAATATCTCAGATTGTTAAATCATCTATTAAATGATAAAAACCATTAAATATTAAGTCCTAAAATAACCATGTAATGAGTGAGTCACAAATTCAATTGTTATAATTATAACCTAAGACACTTCTAGTCGATAAAAATAACCACCTCTCTATAGTGATTTCCATTTTCCTATAATTGTTATAAAAAATACATAAATGATCAATCACAAGGGTTGGGTTTGAGAAAAATATCATTCTATAATACCACCAAATATAGAAGAAGAAATTCCATTGTAATTTAATACGTTTTTTAAGAAAATGTAGAAAAATTCCTTGAAAATCATTTCCATATATCTTGTAAAAAAATATTTCCAATATTTTATAAGGAATTCATTTAAAAAAAACATAGAAGTACATTTTCAAGAAACCAAATAACATGAAAAAATATATATTTTAACAACCACTTTTATGTAATAATAAATTCAAAACAATGTACAATATTAATATTAAAAATAATTCTTTATTTCCAGGATATAATATCCCCACACAACATAGTCTATTAATTGTGGATAAAAATGATGACATGTTCCTAGATTTAATTCCATAGAAAAAAAATTTGTCAACACCACATTGTGGAAAATAATTTTGAGTCTATTTTAGTTATAATTTTTAACATGAATCAGTTTCTCGGGGTCCAGAGTATTAGTGTGCCTGTCAAAGTCAACAAGATGCAACAAGGATGACATGGGTTTCAATAAAAAAATAATATATCATGTTAATATTAATTATATTCATCATTAAATGTTTATGTTCATTTTTTTAAGATTCTATTTAATCATTAACACTAATCTATAATCTTTTAAAAAGGTAATTCCTTTAAAAATAAAATTTCATTTAAATGAAAACTTTTTATAATTAACAGAAAATTATTTCATCAAATCATATTTAATTTCAATAATTATTTCATTATTATCCTCACAATTTTATTAAATCAGGTGAAATGGGGTTATGATATAAAATTTAATGCCTTTTAATAAATGATCTAAATATTCTTATGTTAATGTACATAATTTAACGAAGATTCACTTTAAATAACAAATGTAATTAAGGACTAAACTCTAGGGGAAATTCTTATGTGGCCACATTCCATTATTCACACAATTATTCAAACACCCAAAATTGGAATCACTAATAGAGAGCTGAAGGTGAGTTAGATCAAATAATAATCTCTAAATTTAATATTCCTCAAATCACAGAACCAATTCATTAGAAACATGATGATTAACCACTATAAAATAAGTTGATATATCAATAGATAATAAATTCAAAATAATAATGTTATAGTTAATTGAGTGGGATTAATCATATCCACAAAAACATTAATCTATGAGAAAAATATTCCAGAAGAAAAAATATACTCTTTAGATATATAAAAAAAGAAAAAGGGTTGAAATATTTTTAATTGGATGTAAATTAGAAATTATAATTGGGGAGGTTTAAACCCAAATATTAATTTTATTTTTATAGGATTAAATTCCCATTGAATGGTTTCATGGTAAATGAATAATGATTAGATATAATTGTGATCCCAAAATATGGTTTTGTAGAGAGTTTTTTAGTTTAAATGAATAGTTATAAAAATATAATATAATTGCGCACTCCAATGTAGGATACTTGAAAATTGGTATATATTTTGGTCAAATGGTTTGACAACCATTCACACCCATATATACTTTCAACATTTTTTTAGTGGAATACTTCATGGTTATTACTAACAATGTTCCCCAAGATATATAATATATTGAACATGGTTCCCTAGTCTAAGATATAAATTTTTCAAAAATAATACTCTAACATTTATCATACCAAAAAACATATTAAAATTACTCAAATATCAAAAAAAAACTAGAAACAAAATTCAATAAAGATATTAAAAAAATGGATTTGAAGTAACTAAAAGCTTTTAATGTTATTTAATAAAATATTATTCTATTTATATGTTATAGTAATGGATAATTATTTTAAAAGATAAATAATATATATTATGTTATAAAAAAGGATCATAAGTCCTGATACTCAATGGTATATGGAAACATTATAGATAAATATAAGTATATGTTTTGAAATATTTACCTCATTAATTGTGAAAATGTGGTGGAAGCATTAAATATTATTATAATTTTTTATGTTACTTATATTTTTTTATTGGTGATAAAGAATGTTAATATAAATAATTGTATAGAAAATTAAAAAATAAATTTGAGATGTCTCTGTTGACAGGGTTTAGGAATTTTATAGGATTTCATGTGTTGCAAAATCAATATTTTATTTTTCATTTCTTATAAAACTGTGTAAATAAATTATTCAGTATGTTTGAAATGGATGAATCTAATATATGTTCTACCCATATAGATGATGGGATAACAATCAAGAAGGATATTAAATAAAATATTGTGAAACAAAATGAATTTAAAATACTAATTTTTACATTAGTTTACAATAATGCATCCAGAGAAAATAATTTTTACATTTTGTACCAATATGTAATGAATAAAACGAATCCAAATTAATGAAATTATATGGATCCTAAAAGAGTTCCCATGTATAATAATGAAATATTAAACTATGGGATGATACAGACAATTGGTAATAACCAATATCTCGTTGGATTCACTGATGTTGAGGTTGTATGAGATTGTGATGCTAGATATTCAACTTATGGTAGATCATTTATTTTTGTATATTTTTTTGATAGTTATCCCATCAAGAAATAGAACTCAGTTACATTACATGATAAAGAAATTATTTATGTGGAGGGAATAAGTGTGTAGACCCAAATGATATGAATTGAGGAATAGATTTAATATTTATGTAAATTATTGAGAAACCTCTTATAATTTCACATTACAATCAAATTTTATGGATTTATTAAAAATATATAGAAGAACCCTTCCATTCCATGTATAATAATAACAAATTGGATTTCATTAAAGAGATGTTTTCCATTGTGGATATAAATCTAAAAATCATATATCCAAAGATAAAAAATTTTATATATTAACTAAGTAAAATACAATGGTTTTATTTGGGATGTTTATGATGAATTTGAATGTTCATATATTATATCTCACGTGAGGGTTTTTTTCCTGAGACAGTAATCAACCCCTTTTCTATATCCATCTGTCACCCAAACATGTCTTTGCTATACATGAAAATATTTTCCAATCACCTCGGTCTAGAAAGTAATATGAGGGTCACATAAAAGAATTTTTTGGAATGAATAACCAATTTAATATAAGTCAAAATTAATTATAACATGACTACATTTAGGTAAAATATATAGATAAAATTATGATACTTGAGCATAAATAATGAAATACATCATCATATGCTCAATCATAATGTACATAAATGTATAAACCTAAAATCCAAAAATTATGAAGGTTATTATTGATATGATACAAATATATCCCCACCAAACAAAACACAATAACATATCCTCATGAGATAAAACCCATGTGAAAATTTTTATCCAATAAAAAAATCATGAATAAAAGTTATCAAGAAGATCCATTGAAATACATACAACCCTTTCCCTTACAGGTGTCCTCCTAAAACTAGGGTTTCATGCACACAAAGTCATATATACTATGTATGACACGCATCCTAGTAGAAAATAATTATAAAAATATTTTATTATTTTTTCCATTAAATGAAATATGTTGAGTTTTGGAAAAAAATATTTTAAAACAAAGAACACATTACTAATATGTTGACATAAAAACCATAATTAATAAATCCAATTGATACTTTGAAAATTAAACCATATACTATAATTGCTGAAAAAGTTGTTCAAATAAAAAGAATCAATTGACCTGGCCGAAACCTGCTCCACACACCCGATCAATGAAAAATATTGAATATAAAACAATCATCGTATAATAATATAATCATAAAAAGATTACCTATAAGAGTAGTCATTTATAGAAAAAATTATTTAAAATATAAATTCATCGGAATAACATTTTTACATTATCAAATAAATATAATGAGACTATAAGAACAAGTAGTTACATATTCACACATGGAATTCTTATCACAAATAAATCAAATATATCAACCATGAATATTTAACGTGTACAATGACCTCAAACCATAAGTGAATGGTGTCAAATAATCAAAAATATAATTTTTTATCTTTCTACGAATTTATAAAAAACATTGAATAATTAAAATACATTAAAAATATCAAATAAATGTAGATCCCTTTGCCTCTTAATCATTCATATTTGAACCTCTCACAGTCTTCCTCTGAAAAGAACATATCACTCCCTTGTAAAACAACATAAAATATCTCTCGGTGTTACATTCCACTGGATTTTTCAATCCCTTAGAAAATATACCCCTAGTATTCCATGAAAAATGCTCATTTCCCAATTCATATGTCACAATACACACCCAAAGTCACCCATGTGCTACTAAATTACAAAAAAAAAATAGCATGTGAAAACAACATAAAAACCACTTTAATAAGGAAACTTGTTTATTTTTAAACACACCAAGATCAAGAGAAAATTATTCAAAAACAATATAATTACATATTTAAGAAACCATTTTATAAATCACAAAGTAAAATAAATTTAAATCCATAACTAATTCCAATTACATGAGTTTTTTATAAACTGGTTTCATAAATCATTCACGTAAAAAATATGACAATCATTCAGCACCATAAAATATCTCACTGAAAATTATTTTTAATACCCCATTTGAATGATCTAAACATAATTGTTCAATTTTAACAAAAAAATATACAATATTAAATCTACTTCCCTCTAAAAATCGCTTGACAACCTAAACATTCCAATATGAATAATATAACACCTCAAAAATGGATAAAACATTATGAAAAAATCAATCAAAATGAAAATATAAAAAAATAGAATAATATAATTTGTATTTATTCATGGAAAAACACTTAAATGGAGAAAATATATTTATAAAAACTGTATAACTTGTTTCATTCAATTAAAACCACTACAATGAGGCATAGTAAGTCCCCATATAGAAAAACCCCAAAAAACCCAAATACCCCATTAAAAACCTATAATTTTCAATGGTGTATTATATTGTTTCATATATCCATAAATGATGAATAAAAATTTAATAATATGTGAATATAGAGAGATATTTGTGAATAAAATTATTTACCACAAGATAAACTAATAAAAAAATTGAGAAATCAACAAAGGATGATTGAATGAAGCTCCAAGACTAATGGTATATGGATTCATGTTATGGAGAGGATAAATCGGTCCAATATGAGATAAACTGAAAATAAGAAAATATTTTATTCCCCAATAATATAATTACATAAAAATAATGCATGGTTTGTCCCCTGGGTTTGGAAAGCCTTGTACTATTCATTCATATGGTTCTTCTACCATAAATAACAATCGAAATAGCTACTCATGGATATTAAATAGTTAAGAGAATCATTAAGATTTCATTAAAAATGAAACCCTCCCATAAACATAACCCCCACATAAATATCATCATGGATTGAAAAATCATTGATAGTGTATTTTTTCCCAAAAACCATGTATTTCTACCCTAGTCGCTCTGAAAATCCGTGAACAATGACCTCAATGATTAAACCCCAATCTAATTCTAACTAATAACCTGGTTGGTTTCACATGGATAAAACACTATCAATCATTATATTTTATTGTAAAATGGTGTGTATTGATATATATATATATATATCTATATATTTTTTCTTTATTAAAAACATAGATTGTTTCAATGAAAATGGGAGTTATAAATTTTGATTAGATTTCATATTTATTGGGTGCAAATTTATGTTTAATAAATAATTTTTTATTATAAATAAGGAATAAGATTTTTTATTAAACTATAATTTCCTATTGTGTGGTTACAACATTATTCATTGTGAAATGATAGGATTTGGTGTTTTGTAGAGTGTGTTTTTTGTATTTGAATGGAAATATATTGGTAATTATAGAAGAATCCAATATATACTATATATAATGTTAAAAAAATCATCCAATATTATTAAAGGTTGGTAGGGCTTTAATAATATAATTGAGTTTTTTTAATAATACTTGATTCGATTCAATGGTGATTGGAGGAATTTTTCCATAATAATTCTGATCTTTAAAATCCATTTTGGAGACGGAAAAATAAATATTTCATGGAGTTTTATAAATAATTTGATTATTTTTAATAATTATATAATATTTTAAAAAACATTTAGTTTTCATAATACACTTGATGTTTTTAAAAATAATTTTAATTTCTAAAAATAAATACTTGAGATCTCATATTTATTATATCCTTGCGTAATAATTTTTTTGGAATGTTATTGAAAATTTTTTTAGATAATGTAAAATATAGCCTACAATTCTGTTAGACTTTGATATATTTAATTAATATTTATTTAGAATACGACTATAAAAAAATTCATATAGTATCTTATTTGGGGCTATATAAAACATATTCTTCTATAGATAGTTTTATATTTCATATTTCAAAATACATTCATTATTATTTCATGAGTTTAATTTAGTCTAACAAATTACTTTTTAGTGAATACAAATTTTTGAATGGAAATGGACTTAATGTGATTTTTAATAATTAGGTAAAAGTATAATATTCATATAATTTATGAAGTTGTGGAAGCTCAAAAATATCTATGTGATGCCTACTAAAACTAACTTATATTATTATTAGTTCAATTTTAAATCACAAAATATCATATAATTATTGTAGAATATGTGACTTAAGCAATGAAATACTGAATATTTCAGGAGAATATTATGGAGTAATACTAATTTTCATTTATAATGAAATATTATAAATTCATTATTGAAGAAAAACTATATATATTTTTAATTGTTATTGATCATTATTAATTCAAATTATAAGAATAAAATAAGAAACTCTAAATAATAGTGGAAATAATATTTATCTAATTATATTAATATAGAAATAAGATAACAAAAAATGGTAAATAAAACAATTAATTTTAAAATTGGATGAAGATATTTCACTGAATCCTTGAACAATTGTATCATAGAGAAAATAAGAAGATGATATCAACACGCTCATACTACAACAGTCATAATCTAGGTTCTAGAAGAAATTTATATTCTTGGTAAATATAAGATATATTGTTGACATGGAATATAGTAAAAAATCTATGCAAAAACTCTAAAGAAAATATAAATCATATTTATAAATATAGAGGTAATCTTAGCTTGTATTTTTTTCCATGGTATTTTATAAGTAGTCAATTGACTAATTAGAAATAATTATATTTGACTCATAGATAAAGAAAAATAATAAAATAAATAGAATATATTGTCCAATCCAAGAGTATATGAAAATATTTGCATTTGGTTACTCTATAAAAAGTACCTCCATAATTTATTTTTTGAGTGGATGATTCATCCTACAAGACTTATATTATATTTAGAAGACACTAGTGTGTGTTTATTAAGAACATGTTAAAATAGATAATATATATTTTTATTTAATTGTTTTCTTGGTAAGCTGATGAACACATAATGATGTCGGATTCTGGAATAGATAAGAAAAATGTAAAAAAACAAATTAATTGTTTAAATTTTTAATAAATTTATCTATGCATGTGGAAAACACTAATTATGATATGATCATGAATATAGATATCTATACTATTTAATGTCATTAATAAATTATAAATATTGATACTACTAATTCACTCACCCGAGGTATATAAATTGATATGGGATCCTCATTGTCAATATATAAGTGTTTATAAACATGCTACATAATGGTTAATTGTTGAATAAAATATGAAATTAATTGATATAAAATTTAGAGGATGTTATGCAAAGATTAATTGATTAAAAAACACAATTCTAGTGATTAAAATATAATTCAATAAAAATTAAAATTGGAATAAAATTAAGATTAATTGGGAACATAATTGTCTAGAAATTATATATATACTGAGGAAAATATTTTAAAATAATTATTTGAGGTCTATCTAAGAATAATAATTGATATAATTTCATAAAACATTATAATAATAATAAACTTGATGTTGAGTGGACTGTCTTATGTATCATAACAAGAATACCCATGTCGTTAGTCGTGATTTAAAAAAGAGTAAGTTATCATTGGTTTTTGAAAAACCATGATTATTTAATATTTAATCATTATTTTAGTATTAGTGGTAGAATTCCCACAATGAAATGTTGATAATTATTTTTTACAGTCTCGTATGAAAATTATAAGAAATAGATGAGATGAGATTTTTTACATTATTTTCTAATATTTAGTTTGAATTAATGAAATATAATTATATTTCATTATAATTATAATACTAGTGATCAACTACATCCTAATAAATAAATTCTTAATCCATGAAAATGATGAATATGAATATTTCATGCCACTGAATATTTGTATGGTTGAAAGAATATATTATATTTCAATTGAAGAATAATAAATCTTATTATAGATATTTTTTTCAGTTTGAGTTCTTTGGAGAAACTAGTGATTGAAATAATTATTAAATAATTTAGATATTAATCAATCATTATGATATTATTCCATAGGGTGATTCCCATTGTAAACACTATTGAAAATAGTGATTTAATATTAGTCCAAAAGTTACTTTAACCCCATAAAGAGTAGTTTTACCAATAGGAGAGATACATTTCAAATCACAGTTTCCTTGTTTTTATTTTTATCAATTTAAATTTTATGAGATTGAGATTTTACTAGGTTTTAAATATTAAATTTAATTATTCATGGAGTTTAATGTTTATAAAGTACTTATAAAATTATAAGTAATGATATATCCACATTTGAATAATAAATTTCTATATACCTCATAATATCATGTACCTAATTCATTTACTAGGGAATTATGTATACCATTTATTTTTTTCTTACTAGCCCAATTGATTTTTTCACTATTGGTATGTTGGAAATCTCTCGGCATTTTTCAATGAATTATTGGATTTTAGTTGTAGAATAATGTTTTCTTAGGATATTCTGGCCCAATGTGAACAACTATGATAATTCACTAATTATGAATACTGTAGACAATAATGCTCATTAATTCAGAGGATACAATCAATAATGATCAATATAATAGGTGTTATAGTCTTGTATAGATGAAATTTAATAGATGTTACCCAGTTAAATGAAAATAATCTTCTATTGGTGATCTTGTCCAATTATTTTTTAATGGATAATTGATAATTGATTTTATTATAAATAAATATTTGTATATAGCTGTTGATTTATTTATCCATTCTATTACACTCTTTCCTCTATGTTTTCTTCAGTCAAATTAAGGAGTTGGTATCCAATACCCCTGATTAGAGAGTTCAATATAGATAATTATTTGGTGGTTCTAGATGCTGATTTAGATTCTTTCTACTATATTATATTCATTCCACATATATTTTTTCCCATGAACACCTATTATCTTCTTTTTATATAATTGTTTCAATAATAATAATATATAGTACTTGATTCATTATAGCAATATGATATAAATGGAGATCCCTGTTGTAGGTGACAATCTAACTGTGTTGTCCCTATCAATGTGTGTATGAATTGGTATGGAGGGTTTCATTGGGATCATGATGTGGGGATTTGAGGCCATATTAGAATATCATTTGTGGATGATAATCACCTATTTTAAAATAGATGGTGTATTTTTTTATAGTGTGTTTATTGATGGAGCATATGGGTCCACTTTTCACATTCATTTAGAAGTGATTTTTAGGTGATGTGTATGGAAAACACTCAGGAAGAAAAAACCATTAACCTCACAAATTGGAAATATTCTAGAGAGAATTTTTATTTTTTAAAATGAACAGTACAAAGGTTGTTTACCATTGGATAGACCTTTCCAATTGAGATGTTATAGGATTTCCCCAAATTGATTCTTGGACATCATTATCTATTTTTATTATGGGATTTCATCGATGTATTTATATATTCTTGGGTTCACTAATTATGTTTGATGATATGGTATGTGTTAGGGGATCATTTGAGCGAAGGATTTCTACTAAGTAATTCATTTTCACATGGTGCTGATTTTTTTCTACCCCGGATACATTTATAGTAATCATTAATTTTTATCTATTTTTATTAGACCAGTTTTAATATGGAATTCCCTATTGAATCATTCATCCATTTATATTTTGATTCTATGCATCTTTATATACAAGAATACTATTTTTTATCCTTTTTGGATAGAATTAATTAATTGGGATTTAATGAGGATTACATCAATGAAACTAACATATTTGAATTATTATTTGAAAAATCATCTGATTTAATATTTTTTAAGAAGTGAAATATATATGTAGTTCTCCATGATATCATTTTAATGAATAATACCTATATACTAAGGAATATAATTTTTAAAGAGACTATATATGTACATTCTTATAATCATAATAATCTTTTTTCACCATATTTTAGATGTGTTCACCATGATGAAATATAAATAATTGTATTGGTAGATTATTTAGGGAATCTAGATATGTATGATTATGAGGATTATTAAAAAATATTATGGTTATAGGAAAAAAAATTTCTAAAATAATTTCATCAAAGAGTATATAATTTATACATCATCTTCTATATAGGGGTGAGTAGATGATAAAATTTCAATGATGTTTAAATTACTATCTTTTACAGGATTGAATTAAGGGGTTGTGTAAATTAATTCCATATACATTAAATTAACTATATAGTAGTGATGTATGATCTTTTTATCTACTAATTAATAATGGATGACGGAGCTTGCGATGTGGTGTTATTATCCTATAATGGAACCCAAAGGAAGCATAAGATATGATTATTCTATTTCTTCAATACAATATTCTAGGTAACATATTTTGATGTTGCTGAAATAGTAGTCATAAAGAGGAAATTCCATTTTTAATTATATATAACTAATTGATATTGATGCTTCATGGTATTTCATTATACAAGAATAGATGGGTATCTAGTGTCTAGAGAATATGATTATTTTTGTAAATCAATCATGTGATTTATGTGGTCGGGTTGTGCCAGTTTCTAGAATATTTTTTTGAATGGGTTGATCTTATTTAGTGGTCAAGGGAGAATGATAATAAACAATTTGGGGTCAAAAAATTGACATATAAAAATGAAATTTGTTCACTATGGGATTTAATAATGTATCCTTATGTCATATTTATTTTACAGGATCTCATGTGATGGAATGTCATAATTATTCATGATGATCGAAAATGGGTATCTTGATGAGCCTTTATTTTTTTTATTTTCAACGAAGTGATTTCCTGAAGGTGTAAAGGATGTTAGGATCCATGTTTTCCAATATAGATAAAGTAATTATTTTTGTAGTATCCAATACCATGGTAATTAAGATAGGTAAAATTGTATAATTATATAGTAAGAAATATCATATATATTTCGTGATTTTTTTCAATTCATGGATTGAGATAACTACCCTTGAGATAAAATTTTGTTATATAATAAGTCAATTAAAATTGTATGATAATTAATATTTATTAATTATATAATAAAATAAAATCACACTTATGTGAATATATATATATATATATCATAATAATTCCATTACCTAAAAATTGAAAAATTTTATTTGAGTCTTGAACATGAATTTTATGTAGGTGAGGTATAATCATTGACTTTGTACCATGTTATTAGTTGAGTCAGATTAAGGGGAATTGATAAATTTGTAATTTTTATATCCCATACTGATTGACTGTTACCCCCATTACAATCATATGAGGTAACCACCAACATTAATTAAAAATATCCAATGGATGAATGGGAGAGAAATTGACCACTATCCAATAAGGGAGACATTGAAAAAAATAGTATATAATCGCTATGGAGTGTGGGTCATTACCATGAAATCCATTGATCATCAATGTTTTACTGTGACATATGATTCATGAATTTTATTTTTCATTAGTCTTGTTTTTTGGATTATGTATATTCTTTTGGTTTTTATATATTCTACTTGATTAGTAATAAAAAATTGGAAGATCGAGTTGGTTCATAGAGGACATGTTCCAATAATTTATGGAATTATATGGTATAGTGACAGAAAAGTGTTTTGTTGTTCTAAGATATAGATGGTGTGGAATATGGATAAAATCATATCATGTAGTAAAGCCATACATGGTATGTCATGAAAATTTTAAATTACTGAGAGGGGAAAACATTACTTATTAATACCTCCCATCTGAGGTACATAGGGTATAGAAGTACATTAAATCTCAACATACATGAAATTACATTAATTGAGGTACAGAACATGGGAATATCATGTGTTTTTCATATAGTGTACCCAATAGTATATATTGTATAATTTAAAACTAAATTTCTTGTCATCACATGATAAATTAAAGAAACATACATGGGGGATAAACAACATATATATATATATTAATATTACTTATTGATATGGTATGTGGTTCATAACCAACTGGATTCATTTGGGTACACAATATTTACACATCAATGTATACAATTTATATTTTTCATTTAAATATTTTTGTGTTTTTTTTTGAATATTGATAGATATCAAAAATTGAATAATCTATATTATGAATTTTAACATTGGTCATGATGGTACGTTACACATCAAAAAAAGAGGGCATTGGTGATATGTTATATATATATAATTGATTCTTTTACTTTTTTTATGAGTAATGGATCCAGGTGATGAACAAATTAATTTGAAATTATTGAAATCCACATAAGATGCAATCATGTATTGATCCATGAGATCCTTTCTTGTTTTTTAAAGTTCTGAACACTCTGAGAAATAATTTTTATTTTTTAAAATCAAATGGTAGATGATGTAAGGGTGTGAAAAAATTGTTCTTTTTCTAATCCAAATATTTTCTCCCATTATAACAACAAATACCTAGGGGACATATAGAGTATCATAGAATAAAATAAAATTCCATTTATATAATACTTTTTAGGGTACAGTTGGTTTGTTGTCTATAAAAGATATATGATTTTGATTTTATAGAATTCCTAGTGTCCCTTCCACTAGATCATATACTTAAGTGACAATGGAGGGAGGGAATTATAGTAATCGTATGTGAAATATATTTTTTTAGAATCATTTTCAAGGTATAGGTTAATTTTTTATATGATAAAGTTAAACCTAATTAATACCAAAATTTATTAGAGATATTGTTATTTCCCTTGTCCATATATTCAATGATCATCCTCACAGTGAATAGGTTTCTACATTAATCCAAAGCGGGATGTATTAATGGAAATATTCTAAGGGATATTTATTTAAGAAGTAACCATAATTTAATGAAATTGGCTAGTGATTTTTCAAGATATATAATCAATCAGAAATTATGGTCATATCTCTGCTTGTCAAAGGATGGTTCCCCACTCTCATAGAGATAAACTTAATTGAAACCTCCCAATTCAAAAATCTAAGGCATGTAAGAGCATAATATTCCCACATAGGCCACTGATATCACTCCTTTGGCCATACGGATGCTGATAGTTTCACTAAAAATTATGAATATATGTTATTTTGTTTCGCCCCTAAACCCCTACTATTATATATATGTAAAATATTACAAACTCATAATATATTATTATTATTATATATAATTTTTTGTATATATAAATATAAATATAAACATATATATAATATTAAATTCATAAAATTGTTGTATTTCAGAATAATCATCTCCTTTAATAATGGATTCCACATTCTATGGACATACATTCTACTAGGGATGGGCCTTACACTGTGAATTTCCAAACATGTAATTGTTTGTCATATATGTATACTAGTATAATTGCACACTATATTGTCTACATCCAAGGATGTGTCTTCAATATAGGAATTCCATGACTATGATGTATGGTTTGTCACACCATAATGGAAATCAAAGATATAACTATAACAATATATTAAAATAATGAGAGTACGATATTACGATAGTTGTATAATCATTGGATGGAAAACATCCATATGAATCCGTTAAAATTTTTATATACACCATAGAAATGGAATACTATCATAGAGACTTGTTTTGGTGATATTATGTTCTTATTAGGAAGGTAATAACACTATAGCCTCCCCAAAAGTAATCTTAGGTCCATTGAGGGAGGTTTACAAGTATTGAAACTATTCATGAATATATAATAACTTCCCAATTATTACATAATTCCACAGGATATGATAATTTTTATTGTATGTGTTTTTTCATCGTTATTATAATAATTTCATGACATTATCCTCATCTAATAATGACATAATGAATATTTCTCTATTTTCATTTTTCCACTGGCCATGGTCCACATTTTCTAGGGGTATAGATCATTCTTATATGATAAAATAGAGATGAGTCATATTTATCATATGGGGATGAGTCATATATTTATAATCACTATTTTAGTGTCCATTTGAAAATTGACATCCACATTTATATAATCCATTGATGTATATGAATTTTCGTATATCATTTTTCTTATAGTCACTCCATTGATGATGTGTTGTGAAATTTCTCAACTATAAAAAATATATTTATAAACCTCTCTTTATTTTTTAGAATAATATTAATATTTAAATAAACTATTAAAACTATAAGAAATATTATTTTTGTTGAGTTATGGGGTCTTCAAAATAGGCCAATAACTCCATTGGTTGATTTATGTATTTTATAAGTAAGTGGTCCCCCATTATGGTTGTGGGATGGTGATATAGTTGTTATGATATTAATTGATACATATATTAATAATACATAGGGTTTTTTGATTCACTGGGTGCTCTATTTTCTCTTTAGGTTTGTTAGTATGGGATATCTAAGATATTTTATAGGTGAGATACCTTACTATGGATTATAACTACTCATTAAAATTACTGAGGTCTAAGAGATACCTTTTTTTATACTAATGTCAATAATTTTTCACTCTGATTCAAGGATTCTAGGAACTCTCTATTTGTATTAGGTGTAAGTCATCTATACAAGGGGTTGTAAATTCCATTTTTTTGATATGAGTTAATTCTAAAGAAGTGATGGTTCCCACCTAAATTAAAAATTTTATTCTAGGAATTCAATTTTTTTATATTATTCATATATTGTATATGATTGTTTTCATGAAAAAATTATATGTTGGTGGTTATTCTAGATTTCCCAATATTTTGGGACAATGTTGGTGTTGCAATACATGATCAAGGACATATTTGTGTGAGTTTAAAATAGTATGGGTACCTATTTTCAGAATTCATTTTTTTTGAGGAAAAAATTGGGATTTTTATTCAATCATATAAAATAATTTTTTATTGGTCAATCCTATGAAATATGATGATGTAGGTGGATATTTTTGCAAGAATGTTGTATTTATAAGTTGGGTACTCTTTCAATTAAGTTTTTAGACTTCTGGAATTTTCATTATTTTATTTTATGATTATAATAGGGATAAATATTATTTTGAATAAATAGAATCATCCCTAAGTTGTGTTCTCTCCAATTTCCATGAGCTCCAAAGGTTATAAATTCTCTCATTTGTTTTGATATGACTTGAAGCATATTCCATCTTTTGTATTCAAGGTATTTTAAAAAAATTTATATTCCCATTCTAAAATGAGATTAATTACCAAATTTTTTGTGAATATGAATATTATATAACGTTTTGTGGCTATTTTTTCCAAAATTTGTTGTGGATTTCTGTCCTTGGATATCTCTATTGTTTTTTCGTGAGTAGAAAAATGGGTTTTAACGTTAGCAGTTTGACATCAGTTCTTAGTGACTTACGTTAAATGTCTCTTTTAGGAGTTGGTTTTTCAATTAACTGATGTTAAAAATAAACTAAAGTAGTATATAATTTATAAAGATTATATTTGATAGTTTATGGAGAAAAAATTGACTTTTAGATCAAATTTATTGACTGTCGTAATTTGATCATTATAAGACCTGATTTTTAAATTAAATTTTTTCAATAACCTATTATAAAAGCCACTTTTTGGCATTATATTTTAAATAAATGACATTAAAAGTAAAAAAAATTTGTTTTAGATAATATTTCCTGTTTTTATTTTATTGGTCATGGTAAATAAAAAAGAATTATAGAAAAAAATTTATGGATGTCGGAAGTTAAACATTATGTGATATATTTTAAACATTGGGTTTTTTCAATAACTGAAGTTAAAATCTAGGTTTTTGTTTCGGGTTTTAAAATATACAATTCCAAAAAACAAAAAAAAATGATTTATATAATTTCTCAATCCTTGATTTGACAGGTTGTGGTGAAAAAATAGACTTACAGATAAAAATTTATGGATATCCAAATTTGAACATTATAAGACACAAATTTTAACATTTGTTTTTTTAATAATCAATATTAAAAGTCACATTTTGGTGTAATTTGTTCAAATGACTGACATTAAAAATGAAACAAAATTTGTAGATAATATTTCAAGTTTATATTTTATAGTTCATGGAGTATATATTGAATTATGTATCAAATTTTATGGACATAAAAAGGTGAACATTATTTGACATGATTTTTAACGTCAATTATTTTAAATAACGATTGATAAAAGTATATATTTAGATTTGGGTGTTATAATAAATGAAGATTAAAATAAATTATGGGATTTTTTTCAGTAACAAACATTAAATCCCGAACAAGAGAGTATTTTTATCAGCAGTTATAAATTTAACCAATACTAAAAGAAATTTTTCAAATATCTGTTTTTGGTATTTAAATTTTTCCCAACGTGAATATATATTTTAAAAATTACACATAAATTTTAATTTCTCAACACTAATAATATTTTCATTCAAAATATATAGAAACTCATCTGATTTATTTCAACATTTTTCAACTTCATTGATTAAATAAAACATTCAACAATCCAACAATCGATGATTTGTACATGGTATTTATTTTCATCATTTAATTTCATTATTTTAGATTTCCTAATTTCATTATATTGTGATATTATTATTATGATGGTGAATTATTATTCCAATTGTGACACAAATATGAATCATCCACATGGAATTCATTAATTGATGTGTGAAATTATTTACCACTCACCATTTTCTTTATCGCATGAGATCATTTTAAAAAAGAAGTGAAATAACAACATACATGATATTGATTTGAATGAAACTGTTAAAAGAAATAATATTGGTTGGAATTTTTTTTCATTTAGTGTATAGTTCTTCGTACTTGTTTCTCATTCTTCCTTTTAATCAATTTGTATCTATTGAAACACAAGGATCTACAACTTACGACGACCATGATATTTGATCTATATGTCCATTTTATCTCCATAAGCATTCAAATTGAAGCCTGATAAATAATCAATATTCAAATATTATGAGTTTCAATGTTTTAACATCGTATTTTACCAAAACCAAGCAAGAAAATATTTTTTAAACATACTTTTTAGCTCATTTTTATCCAAAAATGATGATAAACCCCTTGAATAAGCTGAATTTTGACGTTGAATTTCTAAAAAGCTTATGGTGATGACTATTGGGGCCTCACTTTTCATACTGGTTTATATGAAAACTGATGACAAAGTCCTACATTGGTTCATTTTTGGATTTGGTTGTTAAAAAAATATGTTTAATACAATATTATTTATATCACCTTTATGACATTGGTTAAAAACCGACATCCAATTTTTAGAAAACCTATGGGGAAATACATTTTTCCAATATTGTGTGGTTATTTGGTTTATTGTGGTATATATCTAACAATAGATATATAAGATATGGACTCAATATATATCCCTACATTCATTGTTATATTCATTGGTGCATGATGTTTAATAGGTAGTCTTGTTGTAGAACATTTATCTTACAATAGCCCTTGGTGGGGTCTTAGTGATTTGAGTCTGGTCATGTGTATTTTTCTAGATAACCATAACATAATATTATCTGGGGATTTTTCTTTATTTTAATATGTATATATATTTTTTCATTGTGGTGTACGAACATTGTTTAATTTATTTAGTTTTATTTAAATAGATAGATATTCGATTCAATTATATGGGGAAATATTTTTACAAAATTTAAATCATTATATTCAGTACATCATGAAAGCCATATACTATACAAATATTAATGATGGTAATTATCAATTGTTGTTATTCCAAATTTTGACTAGGAAAATATTTGTAATTCCTATACCAAAATATGTAACTATGGATAATAATTAAATATTTACCACTCAATAGGTATGATATTCCTTATGGAACATTATATTATATATTTTTATCTATGTCTATAATTACTCTTCCAAGGGCTAATTATGACCACAATCATATTTTAATGGATTTGAATATCCACAGCTTGAGATCTTCACGCTTAAATTTTAGGTTCAATAATGTTTTCTTATCTATTCAAGGTTGTAGGAAGCCTGTCATTGCGGCTTGGGAAACCACTGGGATTAGAAGTCCCTTTCATATAATGGTTATGAAGTTGAAGGCTGTGAAAGAAATTATCAAGGATTGGAGTAAGCAATCTTTTTCATGCCTTGATCGTGATATAAAAAATGTTGAGGATAATTATTTTCCCGGTCAAACACTTAATGAGGGCCAGGATGTAATGTCTAGGGAAGAGTTACTTTCTCTTTCTAAATTTAATGAGCAATTGAAGATAAAGTAAAGTCATTCCCGAGATCAATGTAATTTCAGGTGGTTGAAAGAAGGGGATATAAATACAAGATTGTTTGATTTCTCACACTTGGAGAAGAAGGTAAAGTGTGGCATTAATGTCCTCATGATCGATAGTGTTTTTTTCAACTCTAAAAAATATATTTCTGATGCTTCTTATAGCTATTTTGAGAAGCTTTACACTGACACATGGCATGATAATACTCATATAATGTTTATCAATATCTCTCCTTTGGTTGAGGCCTCCCAGAATGAGATGTTCACTAATATACCTACAGAGTACGAAGTTTGGAAGGCTGTTTTTTCTTTGAATCATGATAGTGTGGCAGGTCCAGATGGTTTCTCCAATAGATTCATTATAGATTATCGGGGTATTACTTACACAGAGTTTGTACATGCAGTTAGAGATTTCTTTTATCATTTTGATTTCCCTTTTGGTGCCATTGCTAGATTTATTTCTCTAATTCCAAAGAAGGAGAATGCTATTGACATCTGGGATTTCAGGCCCATGTCCATAGGGAATAATATTCAAAATGTTATCAGAAAAATAATGGTCAATAGATTTGGAGGTACTTCTAAGGAGTTTATTTTTACAAATCAATGTTGGTGTGTTCCTGGAAGGAACATTCAAAACTACTTGTATACGTCATTTGAATGTGTTAAGGTTATGAGGAAAAAATTTGATTTATAGAATATGGCTCTGAATGTTGACATTTTGAAGGCTTTTGATATGATGAAATAAAGTTTCATTTTTGTGGTGTAAAGAATGCATGTATTTTCCAATGGCTTCATTAATTTGATTAGTTACATTCTTCAATGTTCTATGTTATCTTTTATTGTGAACGGTTCTCCCAGAGGCATTTATAAATGTTCCTGGGGAGAGGGACAAGGAGACCTTTTATCTAGTCTCTTGTTTCCTATTTCAGAGGATTATTTGAGTACATGTCTTTCAGATATTGTTCATGCTGGTCTGTACCAGCAAATGACTATTGGAAGAGGTCTGTTTGTGTCATGTGCCATCCTCGGGGCCCATGCCGTGACTACCCCAAGACCGCCTTCCCTTTTCCAGGGGTTGGTGACTAGCACCAAAGAGATAATCCCAATAAAAATGGAAGGAATTGCATTTAAAAATTAAAAAACAATAGAGTATGCAACTGTAATAAGTAAAGATTTATACAAAAGAAAGTGCTCAAATGGAAGGGGCTAGAAATACAAGCCTAACAGTAAAGTACAAACAACTAAAAAAGGTAGTACAACTGCAGAAAGATTAAATAATAACAACTGATTCATCCTTCGAGAATCCCACCTGAAGGGTGGGTTTAGATGGCCTCCTCAGCACCCCAGGTCTGTCTGTCCGCTCCGTGTAGGTCTCGCCTTGTGGTCTACAATAGGGTACCATCAAGCTCTAAAACTCTCCACCGCGATCAGTGATGCCTGTAGTCTACAACCAATATAACGATGTACAGTTTAGAGACCCGAAGCTTGACGTACATGGACATTACATTACTTTTGTGGAATACTTAATACATAACAAAAATAGACACACAAGGACCGTAATAGTTTATTGTCTTTGTAAACATGGAACGTAATCTTCTAATTGTGGTGAAATAACTTCAACATCTCCCATAAAGATCTTCCACTTTTTTTTCCTAACCTAAAACCTTTCTTTTGATCCTGGGGGAAAATAAAACATAAAAAGGGTGAGCTCAAATTCTCAGTAAGGGTAAGAATGGATAAAATAAAACATACCATATACATTTGAACTTAAAAACATGAACATAATGTTTAAACATCAATATACTGAGAAACGACATAAAACATGGAAGTACATAAGGCATATATCATAATAGAACATAAACCATGATAAAATAGAATGGGAATAAAACATGAAATTGTGGAATCCATTAAGCACATGTAATTATTTCCATAGTAGCCAAGGCATTGCTTCCAAGACCATCTTAGTGGAAAAAGTCCCATCTTGAATCGAGTTCACTCCTCGTTTCAGTCCTGTAACACTGAACCGGATTAACTTACCGTTCCATCCATGTCTATCTCATGAGATATAAAATCTTTACTCTATGCATTGGAGGGAGATATAGGTCGCACCCATCTCATAATAAAATCATTCTTACTTGTGCCACAAAATAAACTTAAAACATTCATCATAACATAAAGAATAAAATGGGTTTCATAAACATCATCCCATCATCACATAATCGATATAAAACAAATGGATATTTCACCATAAGAAAATTGAAACTATGTAAATCATAGAGACATTATACTTGAGACATACACATATGAAATAATGTCATCTTAGAGAGAAAATGGTTTTGATAAAACACATCAAGTTTTTTCTTGAGGAAAATATCCTTTCTTCTTCAAAATCATTCTCTTTTCACAAAATGTCATGCAATTTTAAAAGAAAAGGATTTTTTTGAAAATAGACATGAAATCTTTTAGAGTAAGATTCATGAAAATAAGGCTTTATAAAACCGTAAAAACTTGTCCGTGCCGTATAAGTTAAAAAAACATTCTTCTCGTACTTTTGTCGTAAAAGTCAAAAAAGTACCTCATTACGTAAAAAAAATAAATTTTCCTTACATAACATGTAGTAAAAGTCTAAAATTGGTCAATGGTATTTAAACATACATGAAAAAACTTTTATAAAACATGGACATGGATGATAACAATAACCCCAGTAAATACTTACGTATAAGCAATCTCGGATAAAAATGAGATTGGAAAAGTTATCCCTTACCTTAGGTCCGATATGCTTCGTACGTATCCGAACCTCCTGTATAATGATTTAAATAATTTCATTGACTTATTACAGAATCATAATCATTGTTATGATATCATATATGTTTCACTTATGAATTTATATTACCCGTTCTTTTGTAAATTCCATGTTAAAGCAGCGTTTTGGGTAAAATCATTTTATTTATCGTATGTGTTTCGACTTGTCGTTCTTTATATTATTACTTATATCCTGATTTAAAAAATTCCGGAATATAAAAAGTGATTTATATATAATATATATTCATCATATACATATATATTATAGATCGATAAAAGGAATGAAATACACCGTTCATGGAGACGGTAGGCTGTACGTGCGCATGAACGCTGTTTTCGTTCCCCTTTTGAATTGAATGGAATTAAGTAAATGACATACATATCTATATATACATAAATCCATTATCGTTATTATGTCATATATTTCATTATTATTCACTATATATACTTTATAATCATTCATTAATGGTTAACATGGAGAGTGAATCTCATCGTGCCGTGGAGAAGGTAGTCCATAAGAACACACGAGTGATGATATCATTCCCAAGATCGTGGAATTTTATTAAATTGTATGTATAATATTATAGAATCAATATAACTTTACAATAATCATATATATTCATTACTTTCACCATTATACCCATCCATGTAAGGTGGTGGTGGAAAATAGATTACACCACAGCGTGGAGACGGTATTCTGTACGTACACACGCGCGGTGATTTCATTTTCCGTTGGATGGATAGATGGTGAAATATGGTTGTTTAATACTTATAATAACATATCAGTATATTATTGATACTGATTTTATTACTTCATAATGAAACAACTAAAAAAGAAGAATTGGAAGAAGAAATAAAGTTGAATGAATCGGTAATGGACATTACCTCTTCTTTGAAGCGCCTCTTTGAGACCTCCTCTTAGGGAACTAAAATTGGTCTTTGAAGAAGACCAGGACCTCTAGGATGTTTCTAGGGATGTGGATAAAAGAATATGGCAGGGGTTGGCCGAGCATGAAGGCTCAATGTGGTGTGAGAAAGAGAGGGAGGAGGTTCCCTTTTATAAGGGGGGAGAGGGGCACCTCTGGAATAACTAAAAATATTATTTTATTTAAATGTAAAATTCGGTTTTTAATAGCTCCAAATTGATATATTTCCAATATATGGTGAGGATGGGTCGAAATCCTCTCATAAAATAGAATTTATAAAAGTTTAGGTCATTATATTAACCTTATCTTTTAGTTTTAACTCTTAGTTAATTAGAATGACATTTACCATGTCACTTTGTATTTTGTATTATATAGTTAATAAACATACCATATACATCCAAGCGACCCCTAAGTGGTCCATTAATTATACACCTATCATTATATAAGTATATCGGCCGAACAATAGATTTTTAGGAATATAATAAAAATTAATAATATAATATTTGTTTTAAAAACTATTTTATTTCAATTTTGACACTATTTGGTAATTGATTTTTGTGAAAATAAGAACAGAATGATTAGTTATAAAAAAAATTAATTAAATAAATAATAACATGTCATATTAACATAGAAAATTATTGAAATTCATAAAAAGTCTCAAATTACATTTATTTGGTTATTTATAACATCAATTATGTCAATATTTCATTAATAGTATAATTAATGCATCATCATTGTATCATAAATAAATTAAATTATTTTAAGTATAAAAATTACAAATAAAATAAGATTATGTTGGAAATCTATTTATATTTCTAATTAATTTTATAGTCGAATTTATCTTATGTATTACCCTATATTAAAAATGATTTAGTTATTAAGCTTTGATTTTAACTATTTTAACCCTTCTTTAAATAAATTGATAATAAATGTCCTCATCTTATCCAAGTGGGCCTAAATGGTCATATTTTATTCCTAAGGTTGTTTTTGGTCGAATTACACTTATCCAATAGAATTAGGACATGTTTTAGGGTAATAATAATAACACTTTTACCCTTAATTACCCTATTTACTTTTAACCGTGGTAAAACAAGTAAAAAGTTACTAATCACCAAAAATTATTTTCATCTCATTGAACCACATTTTAGTCCTTGATATTAACCATGTCTCTCGGATTTTTGAAATTCCACTCACAGAAGCGGTAAAAATAAGTTTTATGAAAAAATCATTTTTTTACTACAACTTAGTGGTTTCACTATTCATCAAAAAAATGAAAGTTTCCAAAAAAATACCAAAAATTTGGCCAAAGCTATATTTGATATTATGAATTCAAAAATGATTTCTATTTTACCAAATTCAAAACATATCAGTTGCATTAATTAATTTAAAAACTAGCTCTCGTCGTCAAAACAAATAGCGTGTTCTTAAGAGATAATAACTATCAAAAGATTGACACTTGTTTATGTCTGGTTTAAATGTGAAATTACATCCAATGACCAACATTGTATTAAATTGTAAAAATATATTATAAATATAATTTAAAACTACTCTAATTAATAATTTATCACTATTAATTATTTCGATTAAAAAAGTTGTTTTTAATTAAAATTTAGTAATTTTCACTATTCATCAGAATATGAAAGTTATATGAAATGTACCAAAATTTCACCCTAATCTAATTTCGATATTGCGAATCCAAAAATGAAGTCCATTTTGAAATATAAAATATATATAATTTCAAAAAGTGGGTATTACTATTCATAAAGGCTAGTTCATAATAATATTATAATAATATCTCGTTTAATGAAACTCGGTATTGCGTACTACACACGCTGTCGAAGAAGGTCAAGATTGTGTGTAATGCACGGCAAGTCAGGTATGCGTGTTGTGAATGCTCCTTGTAGCGTACAACACATGAAATTAATTAAATTAAAAATAATACTTTTCATAAAATCTCAGGTTGTTACATTCTACCCCCCTTAAAATGAATTTCGCCCTCAAAATTCGTTGGGGTTATAAATGGTTTACTACTCGAAAGTTTCTATAATAGAATCCCACATCGTAAAAAGGAATATCAAACCCAATATTTAAAAATTAATGTTTGAAACATAATGGTTACCCAAATTAACTCATCACTGGGTTTCCACGTAGGAGAACATAGGTGAAAATATGGATATGGAAGAGAAATCTAACCATTATGTTTTTGATAGAGTGGTAGAGAACATGGCTATGAAAAAGACATTAATCACAAATACATAGATTTTTGATGATCTAAGGTACCATCTGATTCCTCAGATATAAGAGAACTAGGACAACATTTTTGGTTTTCAAGATCATTTCCCTAATGTTGATAAAATTGGAATTAGGAGAAATACTTTCTTGATTTTTGTACAGTCTCACTGTTGGTCGTTATTTGGACAATTTTTACTTCATCTCTTAAATAAATGAAGTTGAATTTTTCATTCGTTATGTGTTAGCAGATCATGTGATAAAATGATAGGTCATTCCTTCTGTCTCAAACAAAAGGTTAGAAAAGTTATCAAAAAATATATAAGTCCATCTATTGTGAGATTAATCATATATGGTTCCTAAAATGGACGTATACTTCATATATAATACTACTTAATATAATAAAACTAGTTTCTACTAAACAGGGACTTCCTGTAGGCCAGGGGTAGTCAATAAAGGTCAGTCGCACTTCGGTTGTGGGTTTGATTCCCACAGCCTTGTCCGACGAGATGGGTCGTCGCCCGTCCTGCAGGTTTTCCTTTCTCTAAAACTACATTACTATAACATCCCATCAATAATATCGAAAACAATACTATCCTTAAGCAATACTAACTTATGTCCAACATAATCCATTCCAATCTTTAGGCTTATCCATAATACTATAGTCCACTCTCATATTTTAGTGAAAACGATTACTAGGGATTTAATACCATCGTTGATCCCCATATATCATAAGGTAAGTCTTGTTTGTCACAATCCAAACATTCGAAGTCCTTAATCATGTATTATCTTGAAAAAATGAATACCCATTGAACCTTAGTGAAAACATGAATGTAGTTAAAAGTTAACACTTTCCACATACCAAAATCCTCAAAATTCTATATACTCAAACCATCATATCACTTAGTCCTTATATCAATCATGAGCTCATGAATACAATAAAACATCCCATTATCTTCTTATTCCTTCATTATGCACATATCATCTACTTTCCAAAAATATCTGAATAACCTTCCATGGTTACTTGTACCATTCAACATATACTTTCAAATACAATAGTGTAACAATACATATATGATTCTTTATTCCATAGTAACATTAACTATACAACATAACTCTCGATAAACATACAATAATTCCACTACCTTCTAAAACAACTGACTGAGCTTCAACATTTATTTCAGCTTATATATCATTTGTAGTCTCCTCATCATCATCCACATAAATACTACCCATATGACCATGCTGATTCTCTTCATGAGATTTTCTATTAGGGCATTGGTTTTCATAATGCCCATAAATTCCACATTTAAAACATCTAATCATTGTTGATGTCATAGCAATACCATTATCCTTGTCCATGGTGTTAACTGAACCTTTTCCTTTGCACATAATGTCTTTGTGTCCTTCTTTTCAACACCAAAAGAATCTTCCAGTTCCTTTGAAACAATATCCCTGATTCCTCTTCCCACATGATTTACATGAGGGAAATTGAACTTTCTTTCCTCTATGATAATCATGGAACTCCATCTTTCTATTATTATCTGTGTCGGGAAACTTACCAAAGTTGAGATTATTCATCATATTATTATATTGATGATTATGCATAATAACGATGTTTGGACTTCCAGATCCCATTTAATTTGGTTTCTCATGAAGAATATCATTCCATTGTCTATCATATCCTCTATTATCGTGAATCTTCCATTTTCGAGCCATTTTCTAAAACCCAAAAAGAATAGTGTGAGAGGAAAAATTCATGCTAGGGAAAACAACATAATAAAGGGCGAGTAGCTTCAATATCTAACATCTTAGGTTTAATTCTAAGATCGTTAGGGCAATTCTAGGACTATAACCTATACTTACACTTAACCTTTGGGACATCCATAGACATACCGTAGAAATATCTCTAGGGATATCACTAAATTTCTTGCATCCCAGTTTCCAAAGATTGACTAATCCTTCCCTCTAATACCAACTGTAGAGACCCGAATCGTGACGTACATGGACATTACATTACATTTGTGGAATTCTTAAAACATAAAAAAAGACACACAATGACCGTAATAGTTTAGTGTCTTTGGAAACATGGAACGTAATATTCTAATTATGGTGAAAGATCTTCAACATCTCCCACAAAGATCTTTTACTTTTTGTTTCCTTACCTAAAACCTTTCTTTTGATCCTAGGGGAAAATAAAACATAAAAAGGGTGAGCTCAAATGCTCAGTAAGGGTAAGCATGGATAAAATAAAACATACCATATACATTTTGAACTTAATAACATCAACATAATGTTTAAACATCAAAATCTTGAGCAACGACATAAAACATGGAGGTACATAAGGCATAGATCATAATGGAACATAAACCATGATAAAAAATCATGGGAATAAAACATGTAATTGTGGCATCCATTAAGCACATGTAATTATTTCCATAGTAGGCAAGGCATTGCTTCCAAGACCATCTTAGTGGACAAAGTCCCATTCTGAATCGAGTTCACTCCTCGTTTCAGTCCTGTAACACTGAACCGGAATAACATACCGTTCCAGCCATGTCCATCTAATTAGATATAAAATCTTTTCCCAATGCATTGGAGGGAGATATAGGTCCCACCCATCTCATAATGAAATCATTTGTACTTGTGCCAAAAAATAAACTTAAAACATTCATCATAACCCAAAGAATAAAATGGGTTTCATAAACATCATCCCATCATCACATAATCGATATAAAAAAATAGATATTTCACCATAAGAAAATTCAAACTATTTAAATCATAGAGACATTATACTTGAAACATACACATATTAAATAATGTTATCATAGATATAAAATGGTTTTGAAAAACGCTTCAAATGAATTCTTGAGGAAAATAACCTTTCTTCTTCAAAATCATTCTCTTTTCACAAAATGTCATGCAAATTTAAAAGAAAGGGATTTTGTTGAAAATATACATGAAATATTTTGGAGTAATAATCATGAAAATAAGGCTTTATAAAACCGTAAAAATCTGTTCGTGCCGTATAAGTTAAAAAAACATTATTCTCTTACTTTTGCCGGAAAAGTCAAAAAAGTACCTCATAACGTAAAAAAATGAAATATTCCTTACATACCATGTAGTAAAAGTCTAAAATGGGTAAAAATGACTTTAAAAATACATATAAACACTTTTATAAAACATGGACATGGATGATAACAATAACCCCAGTAAAGACATACGTATAAGCAATCTTGGATAAAAATGAGATTGGAAAAGTTATCCCTTACCTTAGGTCTGATATGCTTCGTACGTATCTGAACCTCATGTATAATGATTTAAATAATTTCATTGACTTATTATAGAATCATATTCATTTTTATGATATCATATATGTTTCACTTATGCCTTTATATTACCCGTTATTTTGTAAATTCCATGTTAAAGCAGCGTTTTGGGTAAAATCATTTTATTTATCGTATGTGTTTCGACTTGTCGTTCTTGATATTATTGCTTATATCCTGATTTACATAATTCCAGAATGTAAAA
This sequence comes from Viscum album, assembly GCA_963277665.1. Taxonomy (NCBI): domain Eukaryota; kingdom Viridiplantae; phylum Streptophyta; class Magnoliopsida; order Santalales; family Viscaceae; genus Viscum; species Viscum album. Next base: position 1,019,510,588 of record OY728119.1, on the reverse strand, counting down.
CATGATTTATATATAATATATATTCATCATATACATATATATTATATATCTATAAAAGGAATGAAATACACCATTCATGGAGACGGTAGGTCGTACGTATGCATAAACGCTGTTTTCGTTCCCCTTTTGAATTGAATGGAATTAAGTAAATGACATACATATATATAAATACATAAATCCAGTATCATTATTATGTCATATATTTAATTATTATTCATTATATATACTTTATAATAATTCATGAATAGTTAACCTGGAGAGTGAATCTCATCGCGTCGTGGAGACGGTAGTCCGTACGTACACACGAGCGATGATATCATTCCCAAGATCATGGAATTGTATTAAAATGTATGTATAATATTACCGAATAGATATCACTTTACAATAATCATATATATTCATTACTTTCACCATTATACTCATCCATGTAAGGTGGTGGTGGAAAATAGATTACACCACGACGTGGAGATAGTATTCCGTACGTACGCACATGCGGTGATTACATTTTCTGTTGGATGGATAGATGGTGGAATATGGTTGTTTCATACTTATAATAACATATCAGAATTTTATTGATACTGATTTTATTACCACATAATGAAATAACTAAAAAAAGAAGAAGTGGAAGAAGAAATAAAGTTGAAAGAATCGGTAATGGACATTACCTCTTCTATGAAGCGCCTCTTTGAGACCTCCACTTAGGGCAATAAAACTGGTCTTTGAAGAAGAACAGGACCTCTAGGATGTTTCTAGGGACGTGGAGAAGAGAATTTGGCAGGGTTTGTCCGAGCATGAAGGCTCAAAGTGGTGTGAGGAAGAGAGGGAGGAGATGCCCTTTTATAATGGAGGAGAGGGGCACCTTTGGAATAACTAAAAATATTATTTTATTATAAAGTCAAATTCGGTTTTTAATAGCTCCAAATTGATATATTTTGAAGATAGGGTGGGGATGGGTCGAAATCCTCTCATAGAATAGAATTTATACAAGTTTATGTCATTATATTAACCTTATCTTTTAGTTTTAACTCTTAGTTAATTAGATTGATATTTACCATGTCACTTTTTATTTTTATATTATATAGTTAATAAACATACCATATACTTCAAAGAGACCCCCAAGTGGTCCATTAATGATACACCTATCATTACATAAGTATCTTGGCCGAAGCTTAGATTTTTAGGAATATAATAACAAATAATAATATTATATTTGTTTTAAAAACTATTTTATGTCAATTTTGACACTATTTGTTAATTTATTTCGGTGAAATTCATAACAGAATGATTAGTTCAAAAAAAATTTATTAAATCAATACTAACATGTCATATTAACATATAAAATTATTTTAATTCATAAAAAGTCTCAAATTACATTTATTTGGGTATTAATAACATCAATTATGTCAATATTTCATTAATAGGATAATTACTGCATCATCATTGTATCATAAATAAATTAAAATATTTTAAGTCTAAAAATTACAAATAAAATACCATTATGTTTTAAATCATTTTATCTTTCTAATTAATATTTATAGTCGAATTCATCTTATATATAACCCTATATTAAAAATGATTTATTTATTAATCTTTGATTTTAACTATTTTAACCCTTCTTTAAATAAATTGATAATAAATGTCCTAATCTAATCCAAGTGGGACTAAATGGTCATATTTTATTCCTAAGGTTGTTTTTGGTCGAATTACACTTATCCAATAGAATTAGGACATGTGTTAGGGTAATAATAATAAAACGTTTACCCTTAATTACCCCATTTACTTTTAACCGTGGTAAAAAAAAGTAAAAAGTTACTATTCACCAAAAATTATTTTCATCTCATTGAACCACATGTTAGTCCTTCATATTAACTATGTCTCTCGGATTTTTGAAATTTCACACACAAAAGCGGTAAAATTATGTTTTATGAAAAATTCAGTTTTTTTAACTACCACTTAGTGGTTTCACTATTCATCAAAAAATGAAAGTTTCCAGAAAAATACCAGAAATTAGGCCAAAGATATATTTGATATTATGAAGTCAAAAATGATTTCTATTTTACCAAATTCAAAAAATATCAGTTGAATTATTTAATTTAAAAATTAGTTCTCGTCATCAAAACAAATAGCGTGTTCTTAAGAGATAATATTTATCAAAAGATTGATACTTGTTTATGTATGGTTTAAATGTGAAATTACATCCAACGACCAACATTGTATTAAATTGTAAAAATATATTCTAAATATACTTTAAAACCACTCCAATTAATAATTTATCACTATTAATTATTTCGATTAAAAAAGTTGTTTTTAATTAAAATTTAGTAATTTTCACTCTTCATCAGAATATGAAAGTTATTTGAAAAGTACAAAAAATTCACCCTAATCTAATTTCGATATTCAGAATCCAAAAATGAAGTCCATTTTGAAAGATAAAATTTATAAAATTTCAAAAAGTGGGTTTTACTATTCATTAAGGCTAGTTCATAATAATATTATAATAATATCTCGTTTAGTGAAACTCGGTATTGCGTACTACACACGCTATCGAGGAAGGTCGCGATTACGTGTAACACAAGGCAAGTCAGGGATGTGTGTTGTGCATGCTCCTTGTAGCGGAAAACACAAGAAATTAATGAAATTAAAAAGAATAATATTCATAAAATCTCGGGGTGTTACATGCGGGCATAGCCCGTGAAGGGGTGAGTATAACGATACTCAACAGGGACCCCGATACCCCCAATCTACTCCCAGAATTCATGAAGGATAACCAAAGAAGAAGGATACAACCATGAAGTATCAACCAACCCTACTTAGGTATATTCCCATAAATATTCCAAAGAAACCAATCAAAGTTTTGCTCCAACTCTCGAGCCCAAACACAACCCAGTCCACACAAGAAGTAAATTCAATCACATCGATGATAATGATTGAAAGACAAGACTCAGCTCACACATGTATACATTTTTCATATAGCGATATAGATGAATCAATGTATTCACTAATTCATCTAAACTATCGGACCCACACAGGATACAGGACCAGCTAAGCTCTTGGACCCACAAAGGATACAAGACCAGCTACTCTGTCGGATCCACACATGATACAGGAAATGAAGTTAGAAATGTCGAACCCACTTAGGATTTCAGTACATCAGTCATCATTGTTGATCCCATGGAGGATTCAAGTACAATAATCATTATTGTTGAACCCGCATAAGATTCTGGTACAGTAGTCATCGCAGCCAGCTCTAAGGTTCCCACACACAGCACACTCAATTCCAGGAGGGTCCGCTCCTAGAGCCATGTGACGGTACATCGACTACCACGAAGACCTGATTTGATGTATCATGTAGTTCTTTATCATAATAAGGAATCCAACGTGACAGATGGCGCGTCAATCGGACGCCCGGTCTGAGAGTTATTTGCACTCTCGTTCTAGGGTCCCAGTTAGATTTTTGCTCATTCCAAACCTGGACGTTTTCCAAAGTTGTCCAAAATTCACTTAGAGAATTGTAAAAGGACCCCCTCATTGCAAGGGTCTCAGTGTCGCAGACGGCGCATCGTTCGGACATGCGGTCTATGAGTTATTCACATTTTAGTGAAACGGGCTTGGCCCGTCAAGCCCAGTGGGCTGGCGGGTCGGCCCAACCCTGGTAAGCAGGTCGACCCAGCTGGGTTTTGGCCTGACCTGGTGGAGCGCAGCCCACCCGCGGACCTGGTGAGGTGGGTTCGACTTGGTTGGTGGGTCTGCCCGGCCCGGTGGGCCGCGACCCACCCGCGGATTTGGCCCACATTGCGGGCTAGTTTGGTTCTCCCAGTGGTGGAAAATTGCACAGCCTCCCCTTTGCTGCCCGTCCAGACGTAGCTTGCTAATTCTGTCTAGTGCAGGCGGCCCGCACAGCGGGCCGTGGTTCTCCTCCACACGGTGCCAAGTGACACCGCGGTCCATTACGTCAGCCAGCAGGCAGCCTGCCGGTTTTTCCGCTGAGCAGCCCGCGGTTGTGGGCCATGGTCTTATCCATAGCGCAGTGCCAAGCGGGCGCTGCAGTCCTCCAGCTCGACCGACAGGCAGCCAGCCAGTTCAGTTAATCAGAGCGACCCGTGGATGTGGGACGCAGTATCCACCACGATTCATGCACGACGACGCTTGTTCTCCACTATAGAGGCCCGACCTAGCCGTGTCCATTGGTTGTCTCCACATTCAGTCAACGCTGCCTCTTGGATGTGGCATCTTCCTCCGGCTTAGTGTAACGCAAATGCACCCTTCCTTCTCTGCCTCCATTGTTAACATAATCAAGAATCAACATTGGGTTTTCGTGTAGTGTTTGTTTGGCATGTGCCCTCTGTGTTAGGTGTTAACAAAATTAGCCACTGTCAATCCAAATTTAATCACCGAAGAACGAGAGTAAAAATTCACATGTATAAATAAATAATCAAAATACCTCCAAACCTCGTATTTGACATTCCACATTGACAAGCCACGGAAGACGGGGGTCACAGAAGTCAGGCGTCGTGGAAGTCGGGCGTCACAGAAGACGGATGTCGTTCCTTCAACACCAGAGGGAGTAGAGTTCAGTGAAGTTACGTTGATACTATGCCCTCAGAGTATTTCATGGGTGGTGATGCTTCCCTTCCTTGACCTGGTCGAAGAATATAGAATATGCTGCTCCACGATCTTCGGAAATGTAGAACGTTCTTTATTGATAGGATGGTGTTCTTCGTGTTCTTTGTGGGAAGAAGTCTCTCCCTATTCTCCAAGTCTCCACCAAATCAATATGATCCAACACATAATAATATCTTGGATATTATTTTATGCTTGAAATGAATTTCAAAATAATTCAAATTACAGAGCAAATTAATTAATTGTTATTTAATTGAGTGAGTGTTGGCATCTTTATGATGGAGGGAGGAAGATGGAGGGTTTAAATTAATATAGGATAGGTGGAGAGTTTAAGAGTTATCATAGGGTTTCAAGGGAAGTTTAAGAGTTTAAACTCATGTGGGGCCAACCACAAAATATCCTCCCATGGGATGTTATGTGGGGTGTGGGCCCCACCTCCAACTTACATTTGGAGGAAATTACCACCACCTAAGATAAAATTCTGTAACAAATAAATTTTATTTAATTTATTAAGAATCCCCAAAATTAACATCTGCTCTTGGCAAACAAAACTGTAGTAGAGGGGTGCTTAAGTGAATACTGGCGATGCGAGTTAATCAGTGTCCTCTTATTTCAATTCTGGGCACTGGTTAAAAAGATAGAAAAACAGGCGCATATGATTAATGAAAGTACCCGAAGAAAACTTCAGAAATCGATTCCGGGCACAGCGGGCCACGAAATCAGGTGCAATGAAAAACTGAAGACTCGTAAAATTCCATAGAATTTAAGAAAAAAATATCCCTAAAATTTTTGGGTCGTTACATTACCCCCACCTCAGGGATTTACGTCCTTATAAAGTTACAACACACACTAGGGAAAAAAATGGGGATACTGAGCACGCATCTGAGCCTCCCGCTCCCATGTGCTCTCCGAGAGGTTCTTTTGCTACCAGCGAACGTGCACCAGAGGAATTGACCATCTATGTAGGACCCACTCTTGACGATCCTTGATATCCATTGGGACCTGTGTGAATGTTTCCCTATCATCGATGTCCAACTCCACATGGTTGATGATGTGAGAAGAGTCATGCACATATCTTCTCAGCTGTGATACGTGGAAGATGTCATGCACCCGATGCAACTGAGGTGGAAGGGGCAAGCGGTATGCCACCTCGCCTACTATTCGTTGGACCTGAAAAGATTCGATGAATTGCAGAGACTACTTGTCACGTCGGCCAAATCTATGTAGACCTAATCGAGGTGATACCCATAAGAAGACATGATCGCCATCCTCGAACTCCAATGGTCTCCATCTCCTATCAGCATAGGACTTCTGTCTTCTCTATGTAGTCTTAATCCTCTCCTGGAAGATCTGAACCTTCTACATCTTACCCTAGACCATCTCCAGTCCCATAGGTGATTACTCCCTAGGGTCAGTCTTGAACAGAGGTGGTGTACAAGGTCGGTTGTCCAGTTTCTCATAAGGTGCAATCACGATGGTGTTGTGGTAGATGTTGGTCTACGCAAACTCCACCATGAGTAATTCATTCTCCCAACCACGACCAAAGTCAAGTACGCATGCATGGAGCATTTCCTCGAGAGTTTGAATAGTCCTCTCAGTCTGACCATTTGTCTGAGGATGGACGTTGGTGTTCAAGTGAAGCTACGTTTGGAAATCCTCCTACAACCCCTTCCATGGCCGAGAAGTGAATTGGGAATCTCGATCGGAGATTACCATCAATGGTACACCAAGAAGCCGTAAAATCTTCTATAAGTAGAGGCCTCCCAATCTCTCTATTGTGTCTTACTCTCTGATCTGTAGGAAGTGGTCCGACTTGTTGAGTCGGTCGACAATCACCCAGATAGAGTCGTGTCCTCTGGATGTACGTGGACACCCCATCACGAAATCCATGGATATCCCATCCCTCTTTCACTCTAGGACCTCTATTGTATGAAACATTATAGCTGGAATCTGGTGCTCTGCCTTCACTTACTGACAAGTGAGGCATCGCAAGACAAAATATGCTACCGCCTTCTTCATACCCAGCCACAAGTGCTATCATCTGAGGCCCTAATACATCTTCTCTACTCATGGATGTACCGCTAGAGGGGAAGTGTGGAGCTCCCTCAACACATCTTCCTGTAGTGAAACTGGTTCCATGGTATTTCCTCTGAATATGATGAAGTGCTCCAACCCTTTAGAAAACCCATCAGATGCCTACCCTAAGGATATCTGAGAAGGTCACCTCTCACCGTCAACATCTCCTCGTTGTGTCTCTCTGACTCGCTGAAGAAGTGGAGGAGTGACTGTGAGAGACTATAGAAATGCTTCTCCATATCTATCCACAAAGGATATCTACAATGCGGGCAGCTTCTCTACCACCTCATCTAGCATTTGAATGTCTGATCTACTACTGAGAGCATCTGCTACAACGTTCCCCTTCCCATGAGTATAGACTATCTCAAATTCATAGTCTTGGAGGAACTCAATCCATCATCGTTGTCTTAGGTTCAGGTCCTTCTATTAGAATATATACCTAAGCCTCTGGTGGTCAGATTAGACTGTAAAATGATATCCCATCAGATAATGCTGCCACATCTTCAAGGCGAAGACCAATACTACTAACTACAGGTCATGGGTAGGATATTTTTGCTCGTTCTGTCTCAACTGCTATGAAACATATGTGATCACTGCTCGATCTTGAATTAGGACACACCTGAGTCTCTTCCCTGATGCATCGTAGTAAACTACGTACCCAACTACCTCCTCTAGTGGCCTCAAGATGGGTGCACTGTTCAACCTGTGTCTCAGCTCTTGAAAGCTCTGTTGGAATATCTCTGACCACATGAAGGCTTTCCTTTCTTTTTCAATGCTGAATGCGGTGCTAAAACTCTGGAGAAGTCTGGAACAAAACTCAGATAGTACCCATCCAGTCCAAGAAAACTCCATAACTCTGTCACACTTCTATGAGGCTCCTAGGAAAGTACTTCCTCGATCTTCACTGGATCCACTGAAACTCTAGCCTCCGAGATGATATGTCCTAGAAAGTGAACCTCTGGAATCTAAAACTAGAACTTTGAGAGCATAACATATAGCTGGTTCTCTCAGAGTGTATCCAGTAGTACCCACAAATGGAAGGCGTGATTCACCTTAGTAGTCGAGTAAATCAGTATGTTGTCGATGAATACTTTGAAAAAGAGATCGAGGTAAGGAAAAAATATCTTGTTCATGAGACTCATGAACACTAATAGAGTATTGGTTACACCGAAGGGCATAACCAATAACTCATAGTGTCCATACCTAAACCTAAAGGTTGTCTTTTTCACATCCACGCCCCAAACTATGAGCTGGTGAGAGCCTGACCTAAGGTTTATCTTTAAGAACCACCGTGCTCCCTTGAGCTGATCAAAGATGTCGTCAATCCTTGGGAGTAGTAATTTTTCTCCACAGTCACCTGATTCAGGCGAAAGTAGTCGAAACAAATTCACAAGCTTCCATCCTCCATCTTGGCGAACAAAATTGGATATGCCCAGGGTGAAACACTGGGTCAGATAAATCCCTTTCCCTGAAAGTCCTCTAGTTGTTCTCGTTGTTGATGAAGCTCACCAGGAGCCATCAGATATACTGGAGTAGATATCAGTGCTGTATCGGGGTACATGTCAATGTAGAAGTATACCTCTCTATGAGGAGGTAGTCCTGGAACATCATCAGGGAAAAAATCAGCATACTTATCCACCACAATAGGAAAACTCTAACTCTACACATCAACCGCTCAGAGGATGAGAGAAGACAACTGATTGTGATCGGTGTCGCCCTCCTCTGCGCAAGTCCATCCTACACTGCAAAGGCTCCCTTCTTGCTGGTGAAGGTGATCCTGGTCCCATTCGTGCGGACACACCGCACATTGCACCTAATACAGTCGATCTGAGCATGGACTGTAGATAACCAGTTCTTACCCATGATGGCCTCTTAAGGCCTCGACGCGACTACAAGAAGATCCCAGGTGAAGCTATTCCCTCTTAGATTAAGATCACACTGCCGGCACCAGTGCGTAATCGTCGAGTCTTCTCCCGTAGGAGTCTCTAGTGGTAAGTATCAATCCAACGACTCATTCAGAATCTTCGAGCTCCGAACAAGGGGAGCGGCAATAATAGAATGACACACACCTATGTCTATAAGTATTGCAGTAAGGGTGGAGTAGACATAGATAGTTACTCAAATCATCTCATGTGTTCCCTGGTCTTAGGCCTTGACTGCCTGGAGTTGATCTCATCTCTGTCCAATAACTCCATATGGTCGTGGTGGACCTCTTGGTGGTGGTGGTGGTGGTGGTAGAGCCTCAAAACGTTATCCACCACCCATTGCTCGGCCCACTCCTCTGCCATGTCCGCTAGCTCCTTGCAGACCACCACGGTTGAATCTATGCCTCTTCCTGGGAGTTCTTTCCACTCTCTTCTGCTCATCTGCTTGGCGGTTCGGGTAGTCTCGAGCCATGTGGCCCTGCCTGCCACTTGCACTACACTTCCTTCTCCTTGTATATTTTCCTCTATCTAGAGTGCCCCGCACAACCGAACCTGTATCCTGGGGTCTCCCACATGATGGCCTAGTCGGCATGGACCTCTTCCTCTTCTATCTATTTCTAGCTACAGAAGACTCCACTATGTGTTTCCCTATGGTGGGTCTCTCCACAAGTGATTCCTCAACGGGAAAAATCTCCACTAGAAGAGCTTGCTCCATCACCCCTTCCTGTGTTGGAATGATGAGGGGAATAATCGAAGCCCTGATATCATGCCTAAGACCCTGCTGAAAGGTCCAAGCCCTGAAGAATGGGTCTCGTACCATATACATGGAGTAGTCCGAGAGGTTAGTGAACCTCACTGAGTACTGATCTACTGTCATGTTGTCCTGCTATAGATGAAGTAACTCCCGAATCCGCACTGCATGAAGGGTGGAAGGAACAAACTCTAAGAGAAAGAGGCTCTAGAAGTCTATCCAGATTAATGATGCCTTATCATGAACCTGGAGCATCGAACTCCCCCATGTATCTGCTGCTGCATGTATGAGACTCATGGTAAGGATCACCAAGAGGTTGGCTGGTGTCTTTACCAATCTAAAAACTCTCACAACAACCTCTAGCCAATCCTCAGCTGCATGTGGGTCCATCTCTCCTCAGAACCTAGGTGGCCTCTGGTGCTGGAACTCGTGCAATGTAGTCAGGAGGTGTGCACTCTCTGCTGCTATAGATTGTGGTATCTGTGGCCCATCAAATAGTCGTACCGCCGGTACCTCCGCTGTGATGGGGCCCTGCGGTGAGACCTCAACTCTCGGTGGGATACCATCTCGTATGAAACTTGGGAACCTAGATTTTTTCCTTCATGGGGCCATCCTGAAAAGAAACAGGTGTGCCACAGTTAAAACAGAATACCTGGTGAGCTGACACAAAGTAATCACGAAAAACATTTTCAAAGGACACACACATGTAATCAGTGTTTTCATGCACAGAGTCGGATATCAGAGGTCAGGGACTTTGTGTATGGATACGTCGGCCGCCACACCAACACCAGATTTCCTAAACTGATAACCACACCCAAAACACTAAACATTATTGCTGTTAAAAGAATCGGTGTCCAATTCTTGCGATAAAACTGACTCCACGGATACTAATTTTTCACAACCCATCCTCAGGGCACGTGTCGTGACCACCCCAATCCCGCCTTCCATAGGCCAGGGTCAGGTGACTAGAACCAAAGGAATAATACTGATAAAAAGAGAAGGTATTGAATTTAAAAATTAAACAAAAAACAATAGAGTACGCAACTACAAGTAACCACTATGTAAATATGTTTACAAAAGAAAATGATGAAAGGGAGGGGGGCAGAAATAATATCCCAACAGTAATTTACAAACAACTGAAAAAGGTATTACCACTACAGAAAGATAAAACAGCAACCACCCAGCCATCCTCTCAAAATCCCACCTGAAGGGTGGGTACAGATGGCCTCCTCAGCACCTTAGGTCCATATGTCTGCTCCGTGTACGTCTCGCCAAGTTGTCTACCTCTGGGTAATATCCAGATCTATAACTCTCTACCACGATCAGTGTTTTCCGTTGTCTGCAACCAACACAATGAAGTGCGGGCATAGCCCATGCAGGTGTGAGTATAACGATACTCTGTAGGGACCCCGAGACCCCCGAAGGTCTCCTAGAATCCACTAAAGATAACCACAGAAGAATGATAGAACAATGAGGTATCAAACAACCCTACATAGGTATCTCCCATACATATACCTAAGTTACCAATCACAGTTTGTCTCCAACTCTTGACCCAAACACAAACCAGTCCACACGGGAAGTAAATTCAATCATATTGATTATAATTATAGAAAGACAAGACTCAGCTCACACAGGTATACATATTTCGTATAGAGATAGAGATGATTAGATTTAGTCACTGATTAATCTATATTGTAATACCCACACAGGATACTGGACCAACTAAGCTATCAGACCCACACAAGATACAGGACCTGCTACTCTGTCGGACCCAAATAGGATATAGAAAAAAAAATTCAGAACTATCGATCCCACGTAGGATTACGGTATAGTAGTCATTGTTGTCAACCCCACGGAGGATTGTTTTACAATAATCATCGTTATCGATCCCACGTAGTATTCTAATACAGTATTCATCGCATCCATCTCTAGGGTTCCTTCACACAGCACGCCCGATTCTAGGAGGGTCTTCTCCTCAAGCCAAGTAATGATACATCAACTATCACAATGTCATGTGTTGATGTAACATGCCATTTCGTCTTATCATAAGGAACCCAATGCGACAAATAGGGTGTCAATCGGATGCCCGGTCTGAGAGTTATTAGAATTTCTGTTCCAATGGCCTTATTGGATTTACTCTCATTCCAAACCCGGACACATTCCAAAGATGTTCAAAACTCATTTAGAGTATAGAAAAATGACTGCCTCATCTCAAGGGTCCTAGTGACGCAGACGACGCATCGATCAGACCCGCGGTCTAGGAGTTATTCACATTTAAGTGAAACGGGCCCGACCTGTCAAGCCCAATGGGCTGGTGGGGCGGCTCGACCCGGTTCAGCAGGTCCGACCTGGCTGGGGGTCAGCCTGGCCGAGTGTAGTATGGTCCACCCACATACCTGGCCCAGCGGGTCCAACCCAGTTGGGGGGTTCGGCCCGGCTTGGTGGGGTGTGGCCCACCCACAGTCCCAGCCCGCGTTGCGGGCCGATTTGGTTCACCCGGCGGCACCAAATGGCACTGCACCCCTTTTCTGCACATCCGGCCATAGCTAGCCGGTTTTGTCTAGAACATGCGGCCTGCACAGCAGGCTGTGGTCCTATAGTCCGACTGGAAGGTGGCCAACCGATTCGCCCGCTGAGCGGCCCGTAGTTGCGGGCTGCGTTCTTCTCCCCACCATGCCGCCAAGCGGGCACTGCGGTCCTCTAGCCCGACCAGCAGGCGTTCGTCCGGTTTGGTTCATCTGAGTGGCTCGCGGATGCGAGCCGCGATTTTGTCCATGTGGCCGGGGTGATGACACCAGTCCTCCACTGCCGCAACCCGGCCAGGCCATGACCTTCGGTTTCTGCCGCCTTCGGCTGCCACCGCCTCATGGTGTTGGCCTCTTCCTCTGGCACAGTGTGACGACACCACACCCTTCCGGTTCTACCTCCATTGTTAACATAATAAAGAATCAACAGAGGGTCATATGGTCATGTTTTTTGGCCTTGCGCCCTCCGCATTAGGTGTTAACCAAATTTTCCATCGTCAATCCAAATATAATCACCAAAGTATGAGAGTATAAATTCACATATATAAATAAATAATCCAAATTCCTCCCTACCTCGTATTTGACATTGCACGTTGACGAGCCATAGAAGACGGGCGTCGCGGAAGTCGAGCATCATGGAAGTCAGGCATCGTGGAAGTCGGTCGTCATTCCGTCAACACCGGAGGGAGTAGGGTTTGGTGAAGTTGCGTTGAGAGGATGCCCTTATTGTATTTAATGGGCGGCAATGCTTCCCTTCCTTGCCCCTATTGAAGAAGGTCAAAGACGCTGCTCCATGTTCTTTGGAAACGAGGAACATTCTTCGTCGAGAAGATGGTGTTCTTCATGTTCTTCGTGGGAAGAAGTATCTCCCTATACTCCAAGGATCCACCAAAACAATATGTCCCAAACCAAAATAATATCTTAGATATTATTTTTTCCTTTACATGAATTTCAAAATAATTCAAATTTGAGAGCCAATTAATTAATTACTAATTAATTGTGTGAGTGTTGGCATCTTTATGAGGGAGGGTGGAAGATGGATAGTTTCAATTAACAGAGGAGAGGTTGAGATTTTAAGAGTTAAAGGGGGGTTTCAACGGGAGTTAAAGAGTTTAAACTCGTGTAGGCCCCACCACAAAATATTCTCTCATGGTATGTTATGTGGGGTGTGGGCCCCACCTCTAACATCCCTTTGGAGGAAATAACCACCACCGAAAATACAATTATGTAACATATAAATTTTATTTAATATATTAAGAATCCCCAAATTTAGCTTCTGCTCTCGACCAAACACAACTGCAGTAGAGGTCTCCTGAAGCGAATACTGGCGCTGCGAGTTCATCGGTGTCCTCAGATTTCAATTCCGAGAATCAGTTCAAAAGATATAAAAACCAGCATGTATATTTACTAAACGTACACGAACGAAAATTCATAAATCGATTCTGGGCACACTGGGCTTCATAATTAGGCGCGGTCAGAAACTGCGGACTCATAAAATTATAATGAATTTATGAAAAAAAATTAATGAAATTTTCGGGTATTTACATTTTTCTCATTCAAATATTTTTTAGGCTGAGGATATTCTGCTGTTTGGTAAAGCTTATAGAAGTATTATCTAATATATTATGGTGTATTTTGATCATTATGAAGTTTTTTCTATTCAGGTTATCAGTTGGGAGAAATCCTCGATGTTTTTTGGTGAAGGGGTCACCTTATAAAAGAAACACAGAGTTTCCCAGAAGCTTGGGGATAAAATAGGGTCTCTACCTTTTAACAATGTTGAGGTTCCCATTTTCCAAGGTACTGTTAAAAGGTTTATTTTGAAAATATCTGTCTCAAAATTCTCAATAAAATGGATACCCGGAAGGTTAAATCTATGTCTTAGATAGGGCGGGTCTGCTTGGTTAACTCTATTATCACCTCTATGTGTTCCTATGTTTTTTCCTTATACAGATGTCCTAGAACTCCTCATAAGGATTTACAAAGGCTAATTAAGAATTTTATTTAGACTGGTTCAATACATGAGAGGGTGATTTTTATAGTTTATTGGAGTGATTGCATTCGGCCTGTTGAAATGGGTAGTATGGGGATTGAGGACCTTATGCACTTTAATGAATCTCTCATTAAAAAGTTTACTTGGTTACTCTTTACATCCTGTGATTTTTCCAGGGAGTTTTTTTGAAATATATTTGGATTCATGCTGCTTAATGGGTACTCCATTTATCTCCCTTCCTCGATATGGTCATCAATTAAGTATTATTATCTCTGCCTTGCACAATCCTCTAAATGGGTTGTTTGTCAGAATTCTACTTTGAACTGCTGGAAAACTGTTTTGTTGTCAAGTGTCATTGCTGAGAACACTGAAATTCATTATTCATTAACGGATCCCTCAATTTCTAAATTTCATAATAATGTCATGGCTCAGGGGTGGCTTTCGGATTCTCTGAAAATGGAGTTGGGATGTTGTCAGTATTCAGTGGTGGATATTTTAATCTGGTTTCCCAGCCTTACTGGAACTTTCAACACTAACGAGGATTATAGACTCATGTGTACTGAGCCATTGATGGTTCCTTCTTGGCTGCTTATGTTTCATGTTTTTTATATCTCATCAGCTCATTATTTTCTAATGTGGAGGATTTGTAATTGTAGATTACCTCTACAATGGATGATACAATGTGCAGGATTTTCTCTTACACCTATTTGTTTTCATTGTCTTGCTGCAGATGAGACTTAGGACCATTTATTTATATCTTTTCTCTCTACATCAGGTTTATGGGATTATTTTCAGGGTGTTTTTGGATGTTATACAAACTTGTAGAGTTTTGAATAGCATATGGATTCAATTTATCTATCTGATTTCCTTTCTCAGGTGAAACCACTACTCCTCACTATTGTCTCTGCGGTAGATTCTTTTATCTAGAGAGCCTAAAATGCTCTTATTTTGTGAAAAAAAAATATACTGATTTCTGTTGGTATTCAAGAGCATCATACTTGTGTTCTTTCTTCTACACAAGATCGAAATGGAGTCCTGTGTAATAATGTTTCCGATCTAGTTATCTTTCGAACTTTGTTTGTTTTTGGCAGTTGTAAGAATCCAATTGTGATGAAACATATCTCGTGGATTCCTCTGATCTCTCAGTGTCTAAAAGTTAATGTGGATAGAGAAGCTTCTGGTGTACCAGAGCCTTTGGGGTGTGGTGGTGTTTCCCATACTTATAGGGGTTTTGTTAAAGGTTGTTTTTACCTCTTTTTAGGAAATGGCTTTTCTATTGAGGTGGAGTTATGGGCTATGATCAAGGCTATTCATTATGATTCTATTCATGATTGGATGACTTTATTTATGGAGTATGACTCAACTCTGGTGTTCGATATTCTTAGAATGAATTCATGAAAATTCCCTTAGAAGATGCTTTCTGCATGGGATGACTGTCTCAAGCTTATGGAGCATATTTGTTTGGTTGTCACTCATGTTTATAGAGAAGAAAATAAGGTTGTTGATACTCTGTCCAAATGTGATATTGAGGAGCTTTTCTATTTTTGGTCCTTTTATACACCAACCTTCAGAGGTGGTTTGGTTGAAACAGATGAGTGTGTTGTTGTGTTCACACGTCTTTGCTGACCTCGTGTTTCTCCTCTTTTGATGTCTTTTCTTTTTTATATATAATTCATTTTCTGGGGGTAGGATTTCCTCATCCTGTGTCTTCTGATTATATTTTAATCTATTTTTTTAGAGGTGGCATATATTAGTCTTATTATGTGTTGAGTTGGGAAAAAATTATTTAACTACGAAAACTATTAGTATGACTTATGGGGATTTCTATTTTATAATTTCATATTTTTACTAACCATTAAAATATAATTTCTCAACATTGTGGCTTGATGTTAATGTCATGACGGTTGGCATTATCTATTATGCAATTATAATATTTATTAATGTTATGAATTTTATTGTATAATTAAAATATTATATCATTAATATATATTTTACCCTCACCTTATTCACAAACATATTCATTATTTTTTTCCAACCATAATTTTTATTTAATGTTAGATTCTAAACTAAACTACATATTATTGAGAACCATAGTTCACCCTTTATTTGGTTTTCACTTTTTCCCATGGATTCCAAACATAATGTTACATATTATATATAGATATACATGATGGAATAATAATCTTTCAGGTAATCTTATAATTTACATTATGTTTACAATAAAATGTGGTAGTCAATTATATTTTTTGTCTCCGAAAACTACTAATCCATCCAATCTGGAGTATTGTGATTTATTTATGTTATTTTTATTAAACAATTCCCACTATATAAATGACATTTGATTAATGGTTGATATATTTATTGAATGTCAATATACATATCAATAAATTTAGAAATCTAATTCATTTTTAGTTGAGACGTTTTTTATAGTGATGCAAACTGATATATAGGATGAGAAATTGGTGTAGAGAATAATGTTTTTCGAGAAATATATAGATAGTTTATAGGCCAAACCATTTAATTATGATAATACAGATTAAATTTTGAAAAATTACTTATTTTACAAAGGCAGGTGAAAAAATCATTGTGTATATATTGTTATAAGGAAATATGGTTTAAAATTAATGTTCATAGCCATTTTATCTTTTTATTTGCCATTTAACGTCAATTGAGATAATAAAAATGGTATATTGAACTATTATACATGTTCTAGTTTAGGTATGATGATTAAAAATTTAAAAATTCTAAATTTTTTATGTATATATAGATTTACTAGTCTTGGTCTATATAATAAATGTTGGGACAGAACATTACAATGTCATAGAGTGGTAGAACACATGCCATATTGGGTCAATTTTGATATATTTATCATATTTATATTTTTTATTTATGGGGAATGAATAAAGACTTAAACTGAGATGTTTTGAAGCATTTTAAGTACTTTTTCAGAAGAATAATTCCAATATTTTTTAATTGGAAAAAATATATTAAAATATAAAACATGATGATTTATTCATATATTTTTAAGAAAAACCCATTTGTGGGGAATATGATTTGATGTCAATGTATTAATAAAATTATAAAAAATTGATGTGAAAACATTAATACCTGATATTACTGGATATCAGCATCTAAAACTGAAGAAATGTAAATAAACAAGCTTAGAGGGGTAATCAGGAGAATTAGTATATGAAAATAATATATTTTTGGTTGATAGATGATTTAGTTCCACGTGATTAAGAGAGTTCTGAGTTTAATTTTTTTCTAATTTTAAACTATGTTGTATAGTGATTATTCATTAAATTTGTAAAAAAAGTGTCTGAATGTATTTCACAGTGCACTAATAAATCATCATTTTTATATGTCTTGAATATAACCCAAAATATTTGAGCAAGGTAAAATAACTTATGCTTATATAAACATTATATCATTCATATATGGTTATATATATAATAGTGTAAAAAATATCATGAGAAATAGTCATTATGCTTTTGTATTATGATTATACAAATACCTATCTACCCCTTGAAATGTATCATTCCTTATGTAAGACCAATAGAAATAATAAGGAATGAGATTTATTCTACCTTATACATTAATAATTTTAAATATTTTATTTTCATTTAAAAACATGGAGGATTGATAACTATATTTTTACGAATTTTTAATGAATTATAATTCATTGATATATTCTTCAATATTTTTTATTGAAAAATTATTTTATTTTTTCAATTAATGGAAACTATTTATTGTTAGGGATTTTTTTATAGTCTAATCTAGATTACATCTAACTGTTATTGATCATAGAATAAACATTTCTTATACATTTTTGAAAACTATTTATGTAAATAAATTACAAATACAGTATATGTACATAATAATAAGATGCAATATATTTTTTAAACTAAGATAAACTATATGTCCTTGGAGTTTTTTGGATTTCATTTGAATGAAAACAAATTAATCTTTTTATATTATAATTTCATTTTCTTTATGAATTTATAATTATTATACATTAAATATTAATATTTTTTGTTTATTTCATGCATATAAATATTTTAATAAAAACAATTATCCCACTAAATCATCATATATATTATATTAAGTAGTATTTTCAGAATCATTTTTTCTATATGGGAATAACAATAATTATACCTCATAACTATGATTTTATAATTTATAAAGTCTCTAATGTTTTAACTAAATTTATAGACATATATTTCCTATATTGAAAAAATGAAACCTCATATATTATCCATTTTTTCATTAACATCTATGGGATTAACATATCATAGAAGAATATAATATTTTATTGTAGAAAATTAATTATTTTCATCTCTATTATTATTTTTAATTAACTTGTTATTATTATTTTATTCAAATTTATATTATTTGGAAATTTATTGATGTGATTGTAGTTCAAATATTTTATAAGTAGAAATATTTCATTATAAATAGAATACCATATCATGCTTGCTGAAATTATAATTTGGTTAATATGAAATAAATTATATAGATATTCAATAAACTATGTATTTATTGATAAATATAATCACCTGTACATTTGAGTCATGGAAATTTTGAACAACCAAAGATCACAAGAATAAATTTACAACTATTATAACATGGGTCCTTCAAAGAGATCCTAAAAATTAGAAAGGATAAAATTAAAAAATATATCAAATATTATAAGAATCCATTCTTTTCCATAGAATTATTGATAAAAATAAATTGGTCTATTAAAATGTATAACTATAAAGATTTAAATGTTTTATAAGGATCAAGTTGAATCACATTATAAGTTACTTTATTGGGTGTAGATCCTTTCAGAAAATTATTTCTTTATATTTTTAGGTTTCACTAAACAAAAGTAAACATCTGGATAATATAGTGATGTGAAATTAAAATTATGTGAAAAAATAATCAGAAATATAATCGTAGTGCAAACTATGAGGATTAAAATTAGGTGTACTCTTGTGATAAATCATAATATTTAAAACATTAAATTTAATAACTAACTACATCACTAAATAAATATAATAGATAGAAAATGTTAAAGTGACCACTAGTGATGATAATTAATATAATGAGACTTATTTTAAAAAAGTTAGTTAAATAAGAATGGGAATTAATAAATTAATGATGTAAAAATTGATAATTAGTTAATATTGTGTAATTCTAAAATTATACATGCCATGGTTAATGATTTATTTCAAATTTTACAACATTTTGAAAAAATTCCATGTAACCATTAAGTGGTTTCTAACAAATATTAGGAAAATTAGTTATATATAAGAACAAAATTCCAAATAAATTTTATTCTAAAAAATTTAATAATTTTATATTAATATATTATTTCAAAATGGAGATGTAATTTTGGGATGAAAAGAATAAAATAATGTGATTTTCTGGGAAACCCATTTTTATTTTATGACAGATAATATTTATTAAAAATTTATTTTGAAAAATCATTCTATTATTATTAAATGATATTAAATTATAAATCCCTAATATTTCTTAAAACAAATTAAACATTCATTATACATTGTCATATGTGTTTATATTTTTCCCTATAATTGTAAGAAATGATCTATGGATAATGGATTTATATATTAACTAAGATTCTTGAAACAATAAATTTAACGTTTTATACTTTATATATCTCGAAAAATCAATTTTTTATTTTATTCAGCGGTTATAGAATAAAATTACACAACTCATGTAGATTCATTGAGTGAGTTATGATTTATCAGTTAATATGTTTCATATAATTACATTAATACAATATTTTAAGAGCCATGCTGACAATTTTATATAAACAATATGATGTGTTCATGAGTAAATATAATTTGCAAATGTTGGATTTATTAATAATGATCTATATGAGCTTATATAAATAAGTAAATAATTTTCAATCATAATTTAGTTTTAAAATATTTTATGTATTATCATTTCACAGATTATTTTTCAAATAGATGTAAATAGTGAATCTAAATTTAATTATAGGTAAATTTTTAGAAAATAAAGTGAAAAAATGAAGAAATTAAATTTGTTAATAGAAAATATTAAAATACCCTAAATTGGAAAATAGTTAAAATACCTTCACATATCTTCTATAAACAATATTAAGTTGTATTCTGATGAGATTAATTGTTTTCATTGAGTTGAATGTTTTTAACATAAATAGATATAATTAGTACATTAATTATTATTCAAACTAATCATATGATCATTGTCAAACATTTATAAATATATATTGAATTAGATTAAAAAGGGAATATTATTTACTAGTAAATTTTTTTATTCGATAATATTATTAAAGAAAATGAAAATTAGGATATATATACATATAAGAACAATAAATGTGAGGGTTGAGTTCCCATTCATGATTTAAATGGAGTTTTTTAAATTGGGAATGTAATGTAAATGTAAAAAGTAAATATGGATTTATCTATTTTTAAAATGATAAATGAAATTATCATTCTATTTTGCGGTTGGATATTCATTTTTTAATGATATTTGTTTATTAGATTAATAGTTAACAATATAATAATCTATATTATGATTCAATTTATTTTTTGATGATTTGGAGATCTTTGCTCATGTGAAACTAATAGATAATGAGTCAAGGTATTTAAAAATTATAAAATATCATATAATTTATTTTTTATTTTTTATTTATTTTATAATATTTTTAAAAATAGAAATATAAATATTAGTTAAATTGGTTATATACAATTAATATTTTAACTATTAGAAAAATTTTATACAACCATTTTCGAGTTGTTCGTATTGAAAAAATATAGTACCATGCCATTCAATATACACACTGAATTTTGGGTAATTTATGTTATAGTATTTTTAGGAGATTGGTTATTTTCATTGTTTGAGTAAACATGCCATGAAATAACACCAAGAATGATGATGATATGATATTTTTTATTGGTGTATTTTGAGAGGATGTGTAGTTTACACCATAATGGTTTGTTTTTATTCTTATTTATTGAGAAGAAGAGATTATCAGTTGGGGGATCCAAAAAAATCAAATATGATTACTTTTAATTACTAGATTGACATAATATTGTAGAATTCCCTGATATTTTCGTTCTCTAATGGATTTAAGAAATTGTGACACAGAGCCCAATATACAATATGACATAGATGTATAATTTTATTATGTTTTATCATTCTAGAATAGGATTATTCTAGATAGGTAGAGACTTTCTTTTAAAAAGGAATAAAATATTGTACAGTGACGGTGACTACCATAATGTAATTATGGAAATCATGAAGGTTTCCAAATTTTCTGTATTTCTTATTTTAATGGAATAATTTTGAATCTAAATACTAAATTTATCAAATATTTAAATAAAGTTGTTGAATAAATTATATATTATATATAGGAAAAAAATAAATACATTAATTTATGTAAAATATTATATTCAAAATGAATTTCAATATATATATATATTATCCTATATAAGGAGGAAAACTACCAATTGATTAGAAAAGGTTAAAAATTCTAGAATGTTTGGATAGAAATGAGATATATCATGATTGTAGTTTATCTCATTTAATGATGATGGTGTTTATCAAGTTGATTGAAAATATTGATAAAAACATTACTATATTAGTTTGAACATTTATCATTAGTTCCTGTATGATCTAGTTTTTCACTTTTATGAGTTGTGATATTTTTGAGTGATGTAATCATTCAGTTATCAAATTCAAGATAGGGTTTTATAGTTAGTGATATAATAATTATAATGGTAAATTAGATGAACATGTATGGTGATTTTATGGATTTTAATACACCAATAGATCATTTATTTTACGCTTTTGGACATAACCCGGTCTGTCTAAACCAAGTAAATGTTTCTTTTGACTCTCCAATATACTCTATTAATATCATATCAACATTGACGGAGCGAATATTTTCCCCAATAAAAAATAAAATATATATATATGGTATGATATGTTTTAAATATTTTAACAATAATTCCGACCCCCCTCAAGAAATATTCTATATCCAATACCATTAACAATAATTAGAGTTCCTATTTTAGTTTTGAAGTGGTTATATCTCTATAAAGGCCATGAAAGTGAAATTAAATCATAAAGGGAGAGTTAACATTCAGGTTAATATCTTCTTATCATTGTATGAGCCATATTTTAAACTACCGTACATCCCATTTAATAGATGTGAACAAGTTATTACAATATTTAATTATAGGAAACAAAGAAAGTATAACCTTAGAGGAATGTGGTTGTATAGAATTAGATACTTTTTTCAATGGAATTAACAAGTTTCTAGGATATTTTACCAATGTAATATTTATAATGAGAATTACAACAAAATATCTTCACTACATATAGTAAAATATTAATAATATCAACCATGATGATTTTAATTATGCTAATTCGAAATGGTAGATTTCATGGAAATATAATGATGATTTTTTTATACAACCAAATGATTATTATAATGAATTATTTGACTGGGTGAATGTGATCATGTAGATTAAACATCAATATGTTTAAATCCATGATTATATAGTGATTATAACTAATATTTTGATAATATTTTTCACCTCAATTGAAAACAAAAGTATTGGTAAAAATTCAAATAGACCAATGTATTTTATATTTTATTTCCATTATAGTAGACTTATTATATAAGAGATGATGAATGATAAAAATGATCTATTTGAAAATAATAAATTTATTTTATATTATTTTATCAAAATATAAATTCATTTGGTAGAGGATGGATGGACATGAAAATTTGTTGATGATGCAATTTAACTACATCCATCCAAGTGTTAAAGGTGAAAATGAAACTCAAAGGGAAACATATAATGACAATATTTTAGTAGATAAATGTTGGGTTTCCCACCAGAAACTCTTCTACAAAATTTTATGATAATTAAAATGATAGAATACACAAAATTAATATTAAAACCATGTTTACCAGAATATGATAAAAAATTAGAATTTACATATGGAGAAAATATTTCTTTCATATGAGGGTAATATCCACGATGAAATTGAAATAAAGATAATGGGGTTTTAAACCCCCCAATAAATAATTTTTTTTATATTATGGAAGAAACATAAATTAAAATGAAAGTTGATTTTGATGATTATGAATCTTTGTTTCTTATAAACCTGAAATAAGTTTTGAAATACACATATAAATAGATATACATTTTTTGTATGGAATGAATGAAATAAAATACTTTGGGTCATCATTATAAATTATATATAAAATAAATTGATAATGATAGTCATTAAATAATGGATATGATTGAAAGGATAAAATCTGAAAATATGGAAACATGATTAATATTATCATGATATAGATTAATATGGTGGGTAATGTCAATATAATTGTTTTCATGGATAATAATCTGAAATAATTTTTATAAAATGATCAATTATATTAATTTAATAATTAATGGAATGATTTATGATCATGATGATCAAGGAAGATCGATGGAATCAAGGATAAATTCAAGAACATGGATTCTAATAGATAAAAATGAATTATTAAAAAACAATAGATGTATAAAAATATGTGAATGATTAATTCAAGAAAATTTTTATATCAACATGTAAAATCATTTGTGGGGATTTAATATAAGTAGATTTCAGTAAATGTAGAAGCCAAGAAACAAGAACCTACTCTATAAAGGAATTTTTATTTTTGGGAAACCCAATATACATTGCATGAAATAAAAAATATAGATAATAATACCTTAAAATTTATATTAATTTATATATTTATATATTATGAAAAATTATTTCTATTTCATTTCAAATTATTTATTCATTGCATAAGATAAAATAATATATATGTGATGAATTCATTAATCAAGACGAAATGAATTGAAAAGGTTAAAAATTGGATATTATTTTAAAAATAATATACTTAACCAAATTTTTAATCCCTAAACATTATTTTACTTCAAATATGATATGAAAAAAAATATTATAAGAGGAATTAAATACAATAATGAATTTTTTATATGAATATAAAAATATTAATTATTTCATATCATTTACTTTAAGATGGCCAATGTTAGAAAAAATGAACATATAAAGATGTTTTTAATTGTTTTAAAAGGACACTATCATATCGTATTTAATATGAGAAACTTATATGAAATAAGACATGAATTATGGTCTAGCATGATGAAATGTAAAATAAAAACAATATATATATGTAATTCATGTTTCATGAAAGGAATATAATGGTAAATTAATTTCATATTTTGGTATATGTTTTTTTTCTCTCTACAGAAGTTGAAAATAATTATAATAGATTTTTATAGCTCACCTGTGTGAATATTGTTTTGAAGATAATGTGAAATATGAGGGTTCACATTATATCTAAAATCATATACACTATCATACTGATATAGATGACATTTTATAAAATGAAAAAGAAATTAAAAATACCTATAACATAAAAGATAACAATTCAATGTAATTTATAAAATTTATAATCATTGATGTTTTTTATGATATAACAAATAAATATTAATAATAAGTGGTATTATTTACTATTAAATGTTTATTACAATAGGATGACAATGTTTATAGTGATATCTCGAAAATCCAATAAATTAAATTTTATAACATGCTATTTAGAACTGGAAAATATGATTCATTTATAGGAAATATTTTAATTCATGACTAAAAATATAATAATGTTCATTAATTTACATCTATGTGATTATCACAAAAATAATAAGCTAAGGAATCATATCTTAGTGGTGATGGATCCATAATATTATAATGTAGTTGAAATTAATAAAAATAAATTTAAATAACGGATCAAACAATCATTCAAGAAAATAATTTACATGATATGTTATGAAAGAATGTATTCTTATTATTGGTCAATATTTATTATACTTATTTAGTGTGTGTGGGTTATAAATAGACTCTATAAGTGATTTATTATAATAATGGTTCAAAAATAGTGTTCATTCAATTAATTGAAAATAAATTTTTTGTTTTATATAATGAATAATACCATAATATGATTGGATCTCGTTGTGGTGATAATTGTTTTTTTCTAAATCATTCAAGAGAATGACATGTGAATTATTCAGTAAATGGGTTAGAAAATTTATTTAAAACATGAATATTACTCCATTGGAAAATGATAAGTTTTTTTAAAAAAAGTAAATTTTTTGAAGAAGTTATTGATTTTTTGACCTGAACTATTTGGGCACAATGGGTTACTATTTATTCAATGAAAACTCACAATATATAAGATTAATCAAGTTCTCCAACTATAATAATGTCAAAAAATTGGGTTGATAATTATTAGAAAAAATTCTTCGTGTCCAAATATATACAATGAATATTGAAATGAAGAATTATTTATAAGAAAATCACTCTTATCATATGCAGATATTAACAGTTTTATGAGGTGATAAAAGATAATATTTGGATTGGTGTAATGAATTCAAAGGTTGTACACATCTTGATCAATCAAACACTATAAATTATTTTAATGTTGGTAAAATGGAACATTATTGAAATTTATGGGGTTTATATAACCTGATAAATGGAAAGGGAAATAATATCAATAGAAAAACACTTCTATTTAAAATATGTAGTAATAAAATTTAATTAATTGATAAAAAAATTAATTACATTTGGAGAGAACCAAAATAATGGAATTAAAAGATTGACGAATAGTTATGAATTGTTTGGTGTATAATATTTAAATGTTATTAACATTCTATATTCATAGAAAGTGAATGATAAATGGGTTATGGTTTGTGGACATCATATTTTTTATAGAATTAAACAAGATTTAATGAATGAGGTTTTATTAACATATTAGCATCATGGTGAAGATATTAATTATTTTTTTGATGATATTTTTCAATTTCATGTAAGTGGTATGATTATAAAATATAAAATATCTTTCCTAATAAAAATATACTAAATATGTACTAAATAAAATTAAAGTTGGCGATTCGATATCTTGGATGATTTTATTTATCCAATAATGTTGTTCTAATTGGTTAAAAAATATAATAATGGCAACATAATGGATTTGAAAATTATTGGTAATCAATTGGGAAAAAATAAAATTTATAAAGTGTTTTTTGTAATTTTAATCCTTCAATATATAATTTATTCTTTTAGAAAATAAAATTTTTAGTTGTAAAATTTACACTATAGTATAAAAATGAATGGTTTGTTTTATTGTTTTTTTATAGTGAAACCTAAAAACTAGAGTTTCAATGATATTGAAATGTGTACTTTTTTGGTTCTTATAATGATAGAAAATAAAAATTTTGAAATAAAGTTTATCATATAAATGTGAGGATTTCATAGATAAGTAAGTAATAATAGAAAATATCATTTAGTATTATAGAATATGAATACATTTTAGCTACATAATGATGAATAATACTCTTAATGATAAAGTATACATGTTTAAAATAATTTTTTTAGTTTAATTATCATATTTAATTCCATTATTATTACATGAGTGTTATTAGAAAATTGAAAACATAATATGTATGACTCATGTATTGACAATATCATTATCTTGTATGACTTTTTATCCGATAAATTCAATCAAGTGTTTTTGAGATTAGATCATTCTTCTATAAAAATATTAATAAATAAACTATTGAAAAATTACATATCCAAATAATGGTTTGATAATTATAAATTAATTTTTTTGTTAAACCATACATATTCACATTACTTTTTTCAGTATAAAACATTAATCCCTTAAGGTTATTATCCCTCAATTGGCCATGAAAAATTATTTCTACTAACAAGTCAAACCATTAATAAAAGTTTTTTTTGTAATTGTATATTATCAATTATGGATTTATTGGAGGGGTTAATATTTCATTTTCATAATATTAATGGAATCTATAATTAGTTTTTCGAAAGGGGGGGGGACGATGTCCCATCTTTCCACATGTATAGAGATATATTTAATAGAATATATGGATCTGATGTAATTAGAATTTAAAGTTGGATGTTCTTGTTGATTATGGATAATGAAGGAGTTTTTTGTAACAATAATGGTAGGGTTGAAGTTCAAAATATAGGGGTAATTTGTTAGTTATACTATATTTAATAAGAAATAGAAATAAAATTAAAGGCGCCAATTATTTTCTAAGATATAGAATGATTAAATTTTTATTAGAAGTTATGTCTATTTAACTTCTAAATTAACAAGAGGTGAGCACAAAGATTTATAGTGATCAACATATTATTTGAGTGATTAAATATTCCATTTGAATCTAATTTAATTGACTGAGTATATATATTTTGTGGTAGAGTCCATGATATGTGAATAACAAATTACACTGTTTGATGTATGAGGGTGGGAGTGAATGGATAATCCTTAAATATGTATTGTATCATTTTTAATGTTTTATAATAAATGAAAAAGAAGGATTTTGTTATAAATTAAATAATTGCATGTATTTTTTGGGTCATGTATTTATTCAAACTAGGGTATTATAATCCATGTGATCTATGTAATAAAAATCATTTAAAAAATTGATTTTAGATATTCTAATATGTGATAATCAAAATTTTAAATTATAGAAAAAAATAAATCAATATAACCCATAAATATAAAATTATAACAATATAAAACACCAATATTTAATGTTGGTCAATATCTTAAAATATTAAGAGGGAATAATATAATAAAATGTAACTTTAATGCCAACATATATCTAATTAATGGATAAATTTAGAGAAATTATCAATTAGAATATGCACTTTAGGAAATATTTGTTTAAAATGGGAGGTAATAATTATATTTCGGATTCACATTATTATTTCTAATTGTTTTGATGAATTTTTATGGTTTTTTGATATTTTTACTGGTTTAGAAAAATTATGTGATAGAAATTTCATCTAAGAGTGGGTCACATCAACAATAATACAACTACATGTGACATCATGTACTTGTTGTGAGTTCATCTAGTACTAGATATATTCTATATAGGTATATTGAGAGTATGAATATTGAGATGAGTAATAGGGATCCCAAAAGGAAAATAGTGGAACCATTATATATTCTCTTAAAATTTTAACTTTATCTCTTTTGCATTACCAAATTAATATAGTTTCAAGGAACATTAAATTATTTCTTCCCCAACCACTCATGAGTTTCTTGTTGGATCTCTTTTTCCACACTCTTTATCTAGTTATTGCCTAATGATCCAGGTTTACTCTCAGTAGTTTTACATTCGATGATAAAATTCAACTATTCTCTTATTTTTTCATGTATCCCACTTCGTAATTTTTCATAGTCTCATTCTGTGTGATTTTACTAAGGAATTTTGAAATCCTCACATGAAATTGGTTCTTTTATATTTTATAAAGGGATTCGTATATATATGTTCCCAATACCCCCAGGATCATTTTAATGTATAAAGAGTTGATTATGGTTCCTTATAAGGTTTAAATGTTTTTTTGGGTAGAATTTATTTATTGATCTTTTCTTCATCAATGATTCTTGTTATCATTAGTATTAATGAATTTATATATTTAAATAAAAAATTTATAATTATTTTTAGTGGTTTCTTGAATATTATTTACATTTATTAATTATTTATGGTTTATTTGGAATTATTAATTGTTTAAAGGGGTTTTTTAGTTTCAATTATGGTTATATTTCGGGATTTGTTTATTTGTAAATATTTCATATAAATATTTGTGAAATTTAAAGACACTTTGGTAAATTTCATAGTAATTATATTGTAATTTCTTCTACTAGTTTTTTAAAACATTGATAATAAACACTATAAAATATTTATAGAATATGAATTTTAGAGAACCTTATAAAAATATGAAATATTTTTTTCAACCATATAATAAAACCATTAGTTTTTTTCAGGATGATTGTTTCACGTGATTGAATTATTTTATGACTAATTGAGGTAATTTGAGTATTTTCATAATGATTTTTTTGATGTTAATAATTAATTAAATTTATTATAATAATAATGAAAAATTTACTTGTATTTAATGTAATGTCCTTCTGATTCTAATATTGTTGATAAAAAATGAATTATTACTTAGCCTTAAGTGAAATACCTAAGACACCAAAGGCAGGAAATAAATGTTGAAGGATTTAAAAAATGACTTCCTAAGTCAATCAACAAGGCTAAAATTCTTGGCAATATTTTTATAAAATATTTTATATAAACAAATTTTAGAAAATATTCAATTTCTGAAAATAATGAAGTTCCAAAAACATTTATAACCAACTTTCAGAAAGTTCTAATTTAAAAATTTTTATAACAATTCACATCTCTATAAAAACAACCAAAAACATTAAAACACATTTATCAATACCATTCTGACATACCCATTCCATAGTTGAAAACAAACACACCCATGAATGTTTTATTTGACAGTTCGATACTCATGGGTCATATCTCAACCGATTACCTTGAGTCCCACTAATGCACGCCCTTGATCAGGGGTCACATGTATTGTTCCCCAGTGGTACATGATCTTTTATTAGGGGATCATCAATCATGAAATCACACAACCCATGTTTTCCAAAACCATTCAAATAAACGAATTAAACCCATTTCAATAAAAAAATTCTATTATTGAAAACCATTAAAAACCAATTCTGATGAACAATTTCATTTTAATAAAACAATTAAATTATTTTAAAAACATTAATCAAATAAAATTTAAAAAAAATTAAAAAAATACCTCTATTTTAAAATCATATTTTTAAAATAAATAATCAAATAAATTTAATCAAGAATACCAATTTTCCAGATTTTTCAAAATTTAGCAAAAAAATCATTGAATTGGGTTTCCAAAAAAATTTATATCGAAAATTCACTATCAAATAAATAAATTATATTCAATTTTAGAGACATATATTTTTCTATACCAATAGAGATAGAGAGTGACACCACCTACCTCGAATATTTTGGAGAAAACATAAAACAGATGAAAACTGCTCAAGAAACTAGGATAATTCTCCATGAAGCCACATTTGATCTATTCAACTATTAGGATCAAGAACATATCTCAAACTATTTTGAATCGATAGTCATAGATAAAAACAAAATATTTTAATATCTATGAAACTGAGAGAAGAGGATAAGTAGATATATGAAATTGTGGTACGAATGATGAAGAATGATGCATACTGCAAGATTATAGCAAGAAAATGCCAAGGGGGATCCATATTGACTCCATGTCACATGGTTGTGGTTCCCATGACCTTGATGGAGAATAATCCCGAATTAGAGACTCAATGGGGAAAAAATATTGGGTTAGAGGAAAAAAACCGAGACACTATTTTTTAGGATCTAACATTGACCTTGTGCACTATTAGATCGCATTGTTAGATAAACCATGTGTTATCCATATGTCACCCACTGCAACATTAAGGATCTCGCTTGATGTCCTTATATGGACTCCTTATCCTTTCACCCACTATGTCATAGCTACTATCCAAACATAATACTATGCATTATTTCTACGAGTATTTCTTCTGGGTTTGGAAAAACCAATCCCAACTCATGCACCTCTCTTCTATCCCCCAGAAATATATTGAATGTTCACCAATCTATATATAACATCACCCAATAACATAAATATTAAATTAAATCATAAATAAATGGATATATACTAGAAACTGAGGGTATTACATTGTCTGTTTAAAATCCCCCTAAAACATTTATAAAAGTAAATCTGAATACTATCAAGAATTTCTGCCAATGCTATAGTTTTATTGATTTAAAATGTATAATAGTACAAGTTCATAAGGGTTAATATTAGTATTGGAATAATAATATTTTAATTTTCAAATGCATAATATTTATATGAATATTGATAAAGAGTAAATATTAATAAAAATTGAAAAAGTGGATAAGTAATTTTTTTAAAAGTCAATCGATAAGTATGTGATTATCAAATGATAATGTAAATGAGTTAGTTCTAAATGACGTCAAGATGAAATAACCATAAAACTAATGATAAAATGATATATTTATTAGTGATTTTAGTCAATCATACAAGTCCTTCTAAATTAATTTGATGATGTTGATGAGTTTTTTTAGAGAAAGTATGATTCACATAATCAAACAACATGAAAATTATTAGGCATATGGAAATGGTTGCAAATACATCTAGAAATTATATCATATTATTTATTTTATATTATTTAATATAAATATAATTATTAACATTATAATCGTGATTAATTCAATTCAATGATAAAATATAAAACAATTGTGTTGAATAAATTCTAGAAAGAATAAAACCACATCATGGATTTTATCTGGGCAAGAATGAAAAGTCGAAGATAGTTTAACCATTTCATATATCACCACACCATTCAAAAAATATACATTTTGTTTCATTTTTAAGAGATTATTTTTATAGATATTTCACATCATGGATTTTTTTATGTATGTTTCTTCATCCAAACATGGAATTCATAGAGCCGTCTATTATTTTATATACATTTTTAAGAAGTAATTGCTTCATGTTATTATAAAATCACTGATATTGTGTAAATAAATCTATATTTCTGAAAATTATTATCATTATTTAAGTATATCTTATGAATTTCAAGTATAAGTATTTTTTTTATTTATAACACACATGATGGAAAAATATTTGGGTATAATTGAAGTGTTGAAAATGAATTGTTTTCATATTCAAAAAACATGAAAAACAATATTGATGAAATATATCAGATATATATTAAAACTAATTATTATGAAAAAATTTTAATAAAGAAAAATATTGAGAACTAATATCGATACCACCCTCAATAAACAATTTTTCAGGTGTACGATGTTTTCTAGAAGAAATATTTAGCGTTACTATAATGATCCATGTGTTAATTGTTCAAAAAATCAATGAATAAGATCATTGGGATTGGATGTACTTCATATATCAACTTTTTAAAAATTTATTTGTCAATTCTGAAGAAGAATATTTTATACACTATAACAAACATTACCTATACCAACAAATCTATACTAATAGTACAGAAAATAATTTTTATGTGGTACCTATAACAAGGTTTTTTAAGGGCTATTGGTATAAATTAAAATATTTATTTTAATCCAAGGGTTTTGGGGAATTGTTTTTATAAATCCAAAAATATTACCTTATAATGATGTTTTTGGATACAAATTGGTGTGGTTCCAAAAAAAATCTGGTACTTATACCAATAGTTCTCATTAATTGTTGGTATATGAATATACATATATATTTTAAGAACTATATGTATATGTGAGAAAATTTTTAATGAATTATTTTTTCAAATGAAAATAAATACTAAAATATTTAAATTAATAAAATATATATATATATATATATATTCAAATAAGTTATTTAAATTACCTATGTATAAGTTGGAGATGTTATGATCAAAACTAGAAAAGTATTTATTTTATATTATATATAACAATGGTTTTCCAAAATCATTTGTAAAGGTATTTTATATTAATAACATTTACCAATTGTTTGTTATCCACTTTTACTGACCACTGATACAAATGTTTTTCTGAAAACACGTGGTATATGTTGTACTAGTGGTTTAAGTACCAATACCAATGCTTCCAAACCAATTGTACATTCTTTTTTTTATGTAGTGATATAGTGATGTTGTGGCCAATTAGAGATTGTTTTATTTTCATTTTCATTGATTTTATAGTATAATATAAATCAAAATGTGTGAAATGGTTAAATAATTGTCATGAATAATCATATTGGGAAACACTTTTGGGTTCTGAATGATATCATCCAGAAACAATTTGAAATAATCATTGATATTAGTTCTGAATATCTTACATGGACTCATCCAAATCACAACAAGGATGTATAAAACAAATAAAAGTAGTTACCCTTTGGACAATTCTATTTTTTTCTTAATTTATAATGTATTTAGGTAAGTCTAAATATGTAATACTTTATTGGAATTTAATCTTATAGATACATAATTTATATTCAAGGAAAATAAATTGTATAATAAGTATAACTGATTAAAATCACACCACCTATTCCCAATTGTACAAAACATTAATGGTAACATCAAATGGTATTAAACTATCCATGTTATCCCTTAATAAAATATATTATACTTGTGATTGAGAAATTAATATTTTTTTAGTAGATTTATTCTGGACAAAATTAGAACTATATATTATGGATGTTAGAATTGGATGATATAATGTCATCTCTTATTCAATATAGAACTCATGGAATCTATATTATTGGATGAAAAAACATTTTAATGGTCTCAATATGTTATTTTTATATAATAGAAATATATAATTACAAATGAAGTATGAAATTAATATTTTATTTTCTTTTAAGATAGTGTTTGAAAATAGTTTATTTTTCTTCTATCTAAAAGGATTCTTGGGTATAACTAGAATAAAAATTTTCTTTGGGAACGAGATGATTGAAAATAATAGAAAAAAAATTGAATAAAAAATATAATATTTTCCCATGAATGATGATGAATCAATTTATTGTTATATTATTGAAATGAATTAAATAATCAACTAAAGTATTGGATAAGAATAAAAATTACCTAACTACTATTTTATCAAGAAATTGATCAAATCTATCCAATCATTTTTGATATATTTTTTTCTATATTAAAAGTAAAATATTAATCATTTATTGACAAAAAACATAATATTCATCCATATTATGAGTTGAGGACTTATCTAGTCAACCAAAACAATATTTTAGATAAAATATCTTTTGAAATCCTGATAAAACTCAAATTGAAACAAAAAGATAATGAGAAATCATGTGATTTCTAAGATGATGAAAAAATAAATAAGGATTATCAAATTTGTATGGGTCATACATCATGTAAAATCAAATAATCCAACTTCATGCATAAAGATAATCTAGCACGAAAATGATTAAAATATAAAGGAATTTTGTGTTCTCCAATTAGATATATAATATTAATATGGTTTATATATATGACCATGATGAGTTAGAATATTGAACTCAAATATAAATTTCAGAATATTTTTAATTTATTCCTTATAATTTGATTAATTATATAAGAAAAATCCTAAAAAAGATAATTTATTTATAAAAATGAAGATAAATGGTACTCTTATTTATTTAGAAAAATTAGTGAATATGATTATGAAAAATTCATCGTCTAAATATATTATTTTTAAAAACATTTTCAAACTTCAATAAGTGAATAAAAATAATTTGTAGAAACATATATATAGAATATATTTTAGTTCGGACATGAATCGTATCATAAAAACCAATTAAACATCATAAATAAGTCATACTATTGAAAATTGAAAATGTTAATAATAATGATGGACAATAAGATATTATTTAAAATAAAAATGGTTATATTGTATAAATTAAATCTAAAAAGTTAGATGTGTCAAAGAAATATATCATGGTGATGAAAATTTAAAACAAAATGGATCTAATATAAAATTAGGTAAATAACACAACTCTAAGGTGTCTCAAATATGAAAATGTTTTAAAAACAATGAGTGTATATTTTAATAAATAATTGATATTAATGTTGGGTCGTAGAGAGCGGATTTGAATGAAATACCATGTATCTAGGAAAAATATTTTCCTATAAAATATCAATGTAAATATATAATATATATGTTTTTATTTTATTTTGAAAAAAATAACATTGATTTGGTATAGAAAATTTTTTATAATAGATTTATATAACAACGAAATATAATATCATATCAAATGGAATTATATTCAAAATAATAAATTTGATGATGATATGATAGAATATGAGTGACAAACTTTTTAATGGAATTATTATCCATATATAAGAATTAATTTCAGAGGATATTTCTAGTTTTGTTTTATATATGAGTTGAAATATTACTCATTCTGATACAACATGTCTCTCCCATGGATTTTGAATGAGCAGGTTAAATGTAACTTTGAAATAAAATGATGTTTATAAAGGATAATGAACCAATCAAGAAATGAAAAATCACGAAAAAATAGATTACATGATAATTATATTCAAAATATGATCAATTTATTGGGAGAAATATTTAGATTATGTGACTATCAGGGTCCTTGTTTTGATATTAGTATGAAAATGCTTCCATGAAATATTTAATATATTGAAAATAAAATTAAATTGAAAAGATAATTAGGGATGGAGAATATTCAATTATTGAAGTTTCTTTGATGGATATAATGAAATGTACTCAATGGATACTTGATAGTGGTTGTTCTTATTATATGATAGGTGATAATAATATTATAATAAAGATATAAGATAACAATATATGGGTAGTGATATAATATTTAATTACATTTTTATAACAATTTTTAGATTTAGTGTAGTCCAGATAGAATCAATGAGGCCAAAATCCCAGGATATCATTTTTATTGAATGAAAAGAATAAGATATGTTGATTACTTTTAGATTATCTGATGATTAAAATTAATTTTTTCTATAATATGATTTTTGAAATAATAAAAACTCATAGTATAGAATAATTATCATTAATGGATAAATAATGGATTTTTTTTAAATTGGTTATCCTTATAAAAAATATTATCATAAAATTGATTAAAATAATAATCGAATAGAGAATATAGACATTGTATCTAATTAATTGTGATTACAGTTTTACATATATTTTAATTGAGATACCATTCCAAATTTCTTTGATAAATATATATTTTAATGAAATTTATCTTGGAATGTTGTTCATGGATCTCACAAAATTGTTGTGATTTTATGCACTATACAATATGAGATAATTAATTATGATACATAAAGAACTATGGGACGTAAAACATCTTGATTTTATTTATATTTTATCATATTTACATGTGAATAGAACCACATAACCAAGGTATTGTTCATTATAAAAAATAAGATATAGTATTGAGGTGAAGGTTTTTTATAAGATTGGTTCAGGAAGATCAAGGATCATGAATCATAAGGATTTTTACAAGTACGGGATAAAATTTATATGAAACACATTTTAATATTATCTTTCTATGGTTTCTGTTAATCATAAATATAGTGTTCCTTATATTCTCAATAATAAGAGTTTTAGAAATAAAAATAGAAATTAATTCAAAATGGGGAGAACTAATGAACATGAAAAAAATAGAGGAAATAAAAGTTTACAATTGTGTATATAATAAAATTATATTAATTAAGAATAGATTCAAATATGACTCTATCTAAGATATTCCTTACGAATAAACTATCTTTTCTGTATATCATTGTTTTTGGTTGTCAATGATTCGGAATGATCAAATAATTGAATCTAGGAAATTTTAAAGGTAAATATGAGGAAAGGATATTTATGGTATATCTTGATAATGTATGAATATAAATATTACTTTGAATAAAATAGTGAAAAAATTAGTAGTTAAAAATGATTAATAAATAATTTAAATAAAATGAACTCTTGTGTAAATGACTATATAGAGATTTAAAATTATATAGTTGAGAACGTATAATTTTTTGTTAAATTTATTGAATATTTTAATGGGAATTTATAATTTTTAATTGATATTGAATATAATGAAACTAGTAATGAGGAAAAAGATAATTGTGAGTAATAATTGAAGGAAGAAGGTTTAAAAATATTATTGAAGTAGAAAACAATTATATATAAAAATGTTTTACTCCAAAAATGAATAAAATAATGGATTTAAAATAAACCAACACATGGTTGGAATGTAGAACCAAAACTAATGGAAATTTTTGTTGATAATAATTAATGGATAATGTATTTATATGAATAGATATATTGTAATTGATACTAGTTTGAGAGGAATGTATCTTGGGTAGTTTTTTCTATGAATAAAGGGGAAAATATTATGGGTACCATGATTTTATTATGAAATAATATTAATTTAAACAAAAAATATCATTATACATGTAATTATTATACTTTCATGACTATTATCTTGTTCATGGAATTAACATAAATAAAATATTTTCATTATTTTCTATACACGATACTCTTTGTATGTTTTTAGTTGTCTCATCTCAAAAATACTACAAAGTATATCAAATGGATTACTCATTTTCATTTCTAAATAATAATTATTGAGGGTGATATTTTTATTTAGTATGTTAATGGTTTTCTTTAAGAAATTTATGGAATTATTTTATATAAAATGATAAAAAAATATTTTCTAGCATGAAGAATACCACTTGGTATTTTTAAACCAAAATGAACACCTTTTTAAAACAACTAAATGTCTCATAATTGGAATGTTTATAGAAACTAATAATTAATAGAGATTTGTTAATGTACTAAACATTCCATAATTTATAGTTATCTTTTATTTTTTAAGGAAAAAATGATTTTATTTTTAAAATTATAGAAAAAATAAGAAATTTGGTTGTGATATGTCAATTCTAGGAGATAAGAGATATATTATCATATAAATAATTTCATAAATGAATAAAAATATATATTTCCCTCTAGAATAACATTATATAGAATGGTAAAATAATTTTTTCAAAGAAGTCACTAATGAATCCTCAACAACTATATTTTTTTTATAAAAAATATAAATATTAATATATAAATAGTGTAAATCAGATGTAATTTATGAAGTTCATAAAAATAATTCTTTATGTTATAGAATCTATAATATAAATTATATTTGTTGTGACACATTGTGCAAGACACAAATGTGATCCATTTGAATCACACTTGTATTATTCTAAAGGAATTTTATGTTGTATAAAATTTAAATTGAAAAATTACTTCTGTCTAAAACATGTTCACAATTAAATTTTGTAGGTTTGACTTTCTTATAAAAGGGTGTGTAGTGATAGAAAGTTTTCTTATGTTTGTACATTCATTTTAATTCAATGTTGTGTGAGAGGGAATAGAAAGAAACCATTTTTAATTAAATTAATAATAGTGTGGATAAATATGTTGATTAATCACAATACAATAATTATATGTCAAGAATTATATTGCATTTGGATGTATATAATGTAGATGTTGAAAAGCTAATGATTATTCTTTACGATAATAAATGTGTTATTAAATTTTTCAAAAATCCTTTCAAAACATCCACAAAAAATGTATTGACACTATATATCATTTCACTAAAAGTATATATTTTCATGGGGATATTATTTTTTATTACAAATTTACATATGATAATTTCAAAGATTTATTTACAAAGGTATTTGAAAGTCAAATATTTTTTACATTAAGGAAAAAATATCATTTTCAACATTCAACACCAACATGAAGTAGTGTAGGAATAAATACCCAAATATATTAGATTCAATTTTTAAAGGGGCCAATAATTTCCCATATTTTTTTAGATAATTATATTCAATTATTTTAATATAATTAGGGAATCAAGAGAAGTGTTTATTATAAATAATGTTATTAAATTTTTAATGACTTCAATTATTTTGGAGGAGAGTCTCTATGTCCAATTTCTATAAATTTTAGGTAAATATGAAAAAAAAAATCGTTCAAAGAACTATCGGATCATATAGGGCATTGTATGAACATTTCAATTGAGTAAGTGTATGAATTGATGACATATTCCTTGAGCTATTAGTGTTGTAAAAATACCAAGGGGGAGATTGAATAATCTAATTGAATTATTGGATTATATAATATGTTTTTATTCATTTATGAAAATTTCAAGAGGATATTTTGTCTAAACTAATAAGATTTTATAATATTATAGAGATGAGTTGAGGCTATTTGAGTTGTTTTTTAGTGTTTTGGAACATAAAATTTAATTAATTGTTTCAAATTTCTGATGAAAATTAGCAATGTAATCTATGAATAAGTTCCCCAAAACAATTTATAAAAGTAACTAAGTGACCAAAATAGAAACTCTTCTATATATTGATATTTCAATATTTTATATGTGTATTCTAATTGATTTATATGATAGAAATTGAATATATTAGTTGTATTTGTATATATATTAAATGTATAAGAGTCATTTAAAACTCAAATAATAATAACCCATAGAAAAGTACAAAATCTATTCTGCACATAGTAACAATTTATCTGTCAACATTAATCAAAACTTTTACTGTTTTATATTTGTTTTCAAGGTGTGAAAATATGTAAAAGAGAGAATATATTGGAAATAAATTATATTACTTTATAAAGATGAAAATATTATTCTGTCCCAAAGAATTTAATTGTACATGTGGTTTTTCCATGTGATTTAGGGAGACTTATCTACTCAATGTGAATTCTTATTTGAATGTGTTATTTATAATCATGTAAAGGATGGAGACTCTGAATGGAATTTTTATCTCTCTCTCTCCCCCCCCAAAGGATTATCCTCAGTGGTGATATAGAGGGTGAGTGTTTTGTGGTGTTTATTGGTGCCTTCCTCCTCCCCTCCCTCTTTGATACTATCCTTATCCTTCATTTTCCCTTACCATTCAACACTACTTGAGTATATGATGCATTATCTATTTCTCTATCTCAAATTTTTCCAAGTATGAGGCCCCTCTTAGTTGAGAAAATATTCTTGGTTGATTTTTCTGAATGATGATTTGATGGTACCATCATGATTGTCTTCTTTTAGTGACCTTATCCACTCAAACATGGTATTTCAAGGCATTCCTCCATGACCCTCTTGTTCATATCTGTATTAGGGGTAAAATGGTGGATTTGGGTTTTGTGGATCGATGCTCGGCGGTTTCTCCTTGTGTTGTCACATCGGTTTTCACATTTTTGGCTTTTGGGTTTTATTCTATTGTCGTATGGATCCCATAACAAGTCAGATCCCAATTCTGGAATCATGTTCCTCTTCATCTCTCCCATTTGGACATGGGGATGTGGTAACTTGTAGATTTTGTGATGTGAGACTAAGTGGTCTTTGGTGTTCCTTATAAGATGGTGGCCAGGTTCTCCTATGAATATATGAAAGTTCTCATCATCATCCACATTAGTGAATATCAATGGTGTAATCTATATTGAAATTATAGAAGATTTTGGTTTTTCAGAAATTTCTTAGTGGCCCCTCCTCAAATCAGTGGTGAATTTTTGTTTGACTCCATCATGAATTTGATCAATTGAATCCTCTTCATTAAATATTTCATTAAATCATTGTTGTATTATTCTTGCTGGCTATGGTGGTTTCCATCATGGTTTTTTTATAATGGTTCTTTATTGATAGTGTTAATTTTTTTATTTGGGATATGTCTCTAAAATGGTAGTTTTGAATTTCATAAAATATGTCTAGTGGTCTGAATTTTTTGGTGGTTTTTTCAAGTGTTGTTTGTCTCCAGATGTCGGTTTCTTGTGAAAAAAAGTATTTTGATAGGAAAAATGGTGGTCATAGGATGAATTGACGATGATGGGTCTAATTAGGATGATGGCAGTGAAAGGATGTGGCATTTGATGATGTGGTCAATCGTGGTTCAAGATATCATCAGATTCTGTGTATTTTTTAATTTTTAATGTCTATTTCATTGAATCTGTATCCCGCACATGGAATTTCGGTTACCACTCATCCATAATGTGGAGTATTTAAAAATAAAAAAAATTAAATTTTCACTCAAAAATAAAATATGTCATTTCACATCATTTTACATGTAAATCTTCATTATATAGATTCAAAAAAGAAAAATGTTCCATCACTAAACAAATGTACATTGATTAATTTATTTAGTGGTTAAGGAAGCCACTTGTTTCATTTAATTTAATATTATATATAATTAATGAAATTTATGATATGTATATTTTTGGATACGTAACAGAGGAATTATTTTTTATACAAAATTATAATTATATATCTATTAAATTATAATTCATAAATTCAAAAAAAAAATTGAAAGGTAAAATAATATACATGGAATTATATCACAAGAGATATTAAATGGTATTAATATAATCTCTATACTGACAATAATTGAAATGAAAATGTGAATTTTGTGGAATGGTATCATATAACATGAATTAGTACTAGATGGGGAATAATTGAGGCAATAAAACATAATGAATTCATTTAGTGGATCTTAAACCAGTCATATGGTGAATAATAATGTTTGTCATGTTGTTAGTTAAGTTTGTTCGAGCTGTAAATATTGGATTATAGTTGAAAACCATTACACATATGGTCAATTCAAACATATTCATGTTGTTTATCTTAGTTTTGGTCATTTTCCTGATCCATTTTGATCAGTCATCCAATACTGGATTATAGTTGATTGACATTGAATAAGTAGTTGTTCATATTGTAGTTTATGTGGTAGATAGTATGTGTATGTGGTTTCTTCACTATAAATTACTTGAGTTTCTTCACATGGTGGATCCTTATTGTTTATCCATTGATTTAATGTATTATACATTAACTTTTGACTTATAGTTTATCTTGTTAGAAAGGAATAAATGATTTTTATTGTTTAGTTTGAAATGAAATTTCTTATATTTTTGTAAGTTATACTTAACCATGTATAATTATAAAATTATATAGATGTGTAACATGACAACATAATTAAATTAAGCTACCGTGTAATGTTTTGAAAAAATAAATTTATATTTATAAGACTTATATATAGAAAATCATACACATAGAAAAAATATAGGACATTAGCATTCATTTAATTTTATAGAATCCCATAATATAAAAAAATTATGTATTTAATTTTGAATTTTTTCATTGAAAATTTTAGTGGGGTAATCAGATAATTTTTTTACACAACCAACTCATTAGATAATTCAACTATGTGTATAATATAAAATGATTTACATAGTGAATTTATAAGATCCATTTATTTTGTAGAATGATATTAAATGAAATATAATTAGACATATATTTTTTGGAAAAAAATGATTAATAAACTCACTATATGATCATAGTAATATTTCTCATTGATATTAAACATTATGATCACAATAGAATGATGATTCGAGATAGGTAATGTCTTGACCAATTAAGGAATTAGTTAGTGATAATATGATAAAATTCCATGTAATCATGCAAATGAACAAATACCAAGGAAAATAAAAAAAGTAACTTGCAGCTCTTTTTAGAATAATTTTGATATCTTTTTGACATGAAAATTTTATATTTAAATTTATGGTTTTTCATGGATATTTAAAATCATACACATGAAGATATTACATACATTATAAGTGATATTTAATGTATTTAAAATATGAGTATGAATAAATATCGCTAGAAATATTATATATATATATGGTAAAATGAATAATTTAGAACATATTCTGTAATTTAACAACTACACATTCTGTAGAATGAAAGAATTAATGAAAGGATAAAACCAATAAGGAACCCTATTATTGATTACAAATATACAAATATTTGAGATGAATTCATTGATAAGGTTTCATAACAATTAAATGATGGAAATGAAGTGGTGGGGAGATTATTGGGGAAAACTATTAGTGATCACATCTAAGATAAAGCTATCAGGAATTGAGCCTATTATATCCCTTTTAAAAGTAATATAAACTTTGAGGAAAACATTATAACCACAAATAGTAAATAAATACATCCATAAAATCTAGGTAGGACTCCAAAAAACAAAGGATTTAATTCATTCGGTTTATGAAATTTCATCATTTTATATAATGGCACACTAACCCATCACATTATTGAACACATTATATGTATGAATATCATGATCAAAATAATATCCTTGATAGATAATTCATTAATAATAATATAGATTTTGTGAATAATGGATTATAGCCATAATTTATTATGGACTAAGACATCCATAGTTCAAATATGTTATTAATAAAACAACTTTTCTTATACTTTGTTGATATTATATATATATATTTATATATTAAAATTGATATATAAATATTGAGAGATCATATTACTTAATAATTGAATATTTATTTATGGGATAAAAGATATTTTAAAAAAATAGTCTACACTGATTCACCCCTCCCACCTCTTATTAATGGATTATACAAAAATGATCTTAAAAATGTATATTATAACGGTTCAACAATCATTGTGGAATTCCTTTTTAATTATTGTCAAACAATTTAATTTCTCAATGACAAGATATTCGAAATTCATCTTTGAGTAATCCAATAATTACCTTGTCTATGAAACCATGGAATATATTTCTTTATATCCATTAAATAATAGGAAAATAACTGATATAAATTAATTTATAAAATCCACATCAAGGAAATTTGACACTCTAATGTTTTGAGGAAATGAAATTTGGGGAATTTATATTATAAATGGTAATATTTTATATCATTAAAATGATGGTTGAAAAAAGATGACCAACTATTCTAATGATGAATAAGAAATTGTTTATTTATACTATCATTATAAAGTGGATCGTTATGGTCATGAAGAATTATGAATAAAGGTTAATGTTATGGTTGTTTAAACCACCACTATAATATATGAAAATAGTATAGTATCATGTATTTTATCCTTCATATATGACGAATGGGTACCATATCTCTCTAGTTTAAATATTCTATTTGAATAACTGTGTATCTATGAGAGTGACCATAGTTATCAGGACTCACAAGGTGAAAATAAATTAGATTTAATTAATAAAATAAATCCTATACAACACATGTAGCAAAATTGTATCATAAATTTATGTGACTTTATAAAAGTTATAGGAAGATTTCACCCACCATGAGAAAGATAATGGATGGATGGAATGAAAATTGAATTAAATGGTTCAGACATATATTATGTTCTTCAAATAAGTGGAATTCGTGGGTATAATTAGATTTTATCTAAAATGGATATAAATTGATTTTAAAATTAGTTTCACACTGTAATTCAACAAAATAAAGCTTCCATTATCCCTTTAGAGGAGGAGTCGCTTTCATTAAGAAAATCAATTATTTTTAGTGTTTTGAACTAGTGATTGTATATAACATTATGAATGATCACGATGATTTATTAATTAAAATAGAAAATGAATTGTGATGAAATTGAATAGTTAA
Organism: Viscum album; assembly: GCA_963277665.1. Lineage (NCBI taxonomy): Eukaryota > Viridiplantae > Streptophyta > Magnoliopsida > Santalales > Viscaceae > Viscum > Viscum album. Next base: position 1,019,466,720 of record OY728119.1, on the reverse strand, counting down.
AAAAATTGAAAACATATTGATGATAATAAAATAATTCCAAACATGAATGTCTTAATTCTCTGATTAAATTGATGAAACTGATATTAGTACAATAAATTTCTCCAAAAAAATTAATAGAAATTTTCATTAAAATAAAATTTTAATGAATTAAAATTAACTAAATTTTTTTAATGGAAAATATTCTATGATATCATATTTGGATCATTCATATTAATCTATAAAAATTATGGTTCATCCTACATTAAAAAAATATATTTTTTCTAAAACTCATGACATGTGATTATTTGGTTTTAAAATATTTTCGTTGAAAATGTGGTTAAAGAGAAACAAGTGTTGAACTATCCACTACATCCATTGTTTATGTAAATAGGTTTATTATAGAATTTCCTCCAACACAAGACTAGTAAACTGATGTAAATTCTAAAAAAGAGAAAGTTTCTAATTTTGAAAAATATGGAAAACATGATGTTCAAAGAAAGAAACCAATGTTTATTGAATATTTCTTTATAATATATTTTTCCACATAAGGAAGTATGTTATTGAAAAAATAAAGAAATTATAGTAATTCTATGTAAACATATATGAAGGGTTGAATTTGTTTATGAAGGAACATCCGTTGACTATAATGAAAAATATTTCAAACATGAAGGGATATAAAATTATTTGAAATATATATGGTATTTTATGTGGAACTATTCACATTAAAGAGGATTGTATGTATAAATAATTTAAACATAAATTTATAAAAAATAAATAGAAAAGTATGTATAATCCAAATAATGGATACATTATTTATTTAGAATTAAAAAATGAGAAAAAAATAAAATCACAATACTATGAAATTTGAGATTAAGGATGGTTAGTTATAACTATGTTAAAAGAATAATAAATTTATTTATTTTCCATACGAGAAAATGAATCTGAAGATAAAACCAAATCAAAATAAAGAATTTCATTCATTGATGAAAAATGTTGTCACACCAAGGATACATAATAAAATATATTATTTTATTATTTCAATGGAGAATGATATAACAAATGAAAATAAAAACATAATGAATTAATGAATGGGATAATATAATGAATATTTAATCTTTTTTATATATATAGAAAAACCAAAATTTAATTTCTTATTAATAAATTATATTTGTAATTTATTCCTGATGAAATAGGTAAATAACGATAAATAGGATCCCAAAAAATTATAAATGCATAGTAAAAGTTAATAATACACATATATAATAAATTTAATTTCTTGTGTGATTATAAATTAAATGTATCATAATTATTTCAGAGGTGCTATATTGAAGGTGCAAGAAGGCTACTAATATATTTAATGAATTTCTAACAATTATTTCTACTCGATAAGAAGTATTATAGAATATAATAGTTGAAATAATTAATAAATGCTCATTGATCCATTATGTTCCAAATAAAATTCTAGAGATGTAGAAAATAAGAATCTCATTCTTCTAAAAAACATGATTTAAATATGGTTGGGAAATATTCAATTGTCAATCAAATTGTGGTAAATATTTAAAAATATCAAAATGTTTGAGAAGAAATTCCCAAACCAAATGTATACATTGATTAGAATCTAGTTTATAACTTATTAAATTTTTTTATTTGTTATTTTTGTGTGTAATCTGTGTTTAGAATAATAGGTTATTATAGACTTAAAAAAGAAAAAAAGATATTATATAGGTTGTAAAAACTATTTTATATTGAATGAAGAGGCTATCATCGAATATTTTTAATATTTTATTTTGAAAAAATCTATATAAAAATACAACCAAAGTGAAGGTAAATTTGATTCCACATAGAGAAAGAATAATGAAATATTTATCTATCATGAATGGAATAATTTATTATGTTTCATTAATAGTATATGATTACATAATTCTTCCTTGATAGACATGTAATGAATGAATCCATCCCACTATTACCTAAAAATGATAATAATATAACTATATTTATTATGAATTCACACTAGATAAAGAAAATGGGGTGACAATCCCTTAAGAGTGAGTGTTTGATGGACAATTTCATGAATCATTGATATCGTATAAATCTATAATTTATGTATGGTTTAGAAAAAAAAATATATATTTAATTTTTTTTAATAATAAACATCATAAACTTATTTATCTTGTAATTATCATGAAATTATGGTGGGGGAAGTTATTTCAATAAATAAAAAGAAAATTTTTAAATAATAAGAGAATATGTGAATTCCTATTTAATATAAAAATGTTCTCATTGCACATGCATGTTTTAAATTTTTAATTTCAATAACTATACAAAATATATGGTTTTATTTTTTAAAAATAATTCAAAACATTTATAAAAACATGTTTTATAAACATGTATACATGTGTTCAACCGAAAAAGAATTAATTTTTTAATGAAAAATATTTTATCAGATCACCTTGATTTTGAAAATCATTGATGTCTAATTCAAACAATCAGATTTCAAACATCATACACTGATTCATATTCATTGAGTGGTATATATAGTGAAACATTTCCTTCGTTTGAATTGATACCATATAATTATTTTTTCTTTTTATTTTTTATCAATATTAATTTTAGTAAAAAAAATAGTTTTTGTACCAAGGATTGAACAAATTAGCATAACATTTTCTTGTTGCAATTGACAATAAGCAGAATGAGGTGATTATTAGAACCAACTTTTTATGTGTATTGCAATATCATGAAAACTTCATGACTGAATATCTTTTATAATGAATTTTAATATCCAAAGATAGTTGATACTATTTATTTAGTTTGAAAACAATATAGCATATATTTGGTTCTGATATGAGCTATTAAGTGATTTATCTGAGAAATATAAATGCTTGTCTTATGATTCTATTACATTGTATTTCAGTTGAATATTTTGGATATGTAGACGCAGGAAATAAAAAATTTCTTGAAAAAAATTACAGTTAAATTACACTGTAGCAATTAATTAATACTTTCATTTAATTGAACTGATTCTGATTTGAACTCAATGAAATTGATTTTTTAATAGAGAAGGATGATATGTTGGTCAGGACATAGCATTCCCATATTTACATGATTAATAAAAATATTTATTTTTATACATTCCCCTGACCAAAAGGTTTATATTACTATAGATATTTGAAAATAATTAAATTTTGAATTTCATATATTTCTAAACTAATAGAAAAGTTTAACTTTATGAGAAAACATGAAAATATTTTTTTTACAAAACCTTCTTTGATGATTGTAGTGATATTATTATGAATGTATTATGTATATATTATATCCACTTAGTCATGTTATTCCATACATTCTTATATTAATTATAATCGACATGTTATTAATTAATAAATAATTTATTATGCCAAAAGTTTCAATTATGATTCCACGATCTTATGATATCAATCTATCCGTGGTAGAAGACACATTCAATGACTCTTGGAATATAAATCTATTTTTTATTTGGTATAACTCACTTTTAATGTGTTAATGTGCCTTTATTATTTTCTCATTCCCATATACTCCTCTTATCCTCCCTTATAAACACACAGTGAAAACTAGTGTCCTTACCCTTACAATGTAATTTTTCAATCCAATTCATTATTTTATAAATCCCATACATTTCTCAAAAAATGAAATCTTTTTCATTTTACCAAGAGATAATTAATTTATTCTAAATATTATAAATCTTCTATAAATTTTACACATTAGTTGTTCTTCTAAGAATATTATACATAGAAATTTTCATGTTAACATGTGAATATAGAAATATAAGAATGTGATATAACAATTACACTATAAGTATAAGCATAAGTAAAAATGTAAAAGATCATAAGCTAGATTTATATAAATATTTGGTTACGATAATATATTCAAAGAACATGAATAATTCATAAAGGAATCATACCACATAAAACATAGATCTATATGCTAAAAATAATTTAGTTTAATATTTTCCATATATAAAAAGATATCATAAAATCGGTGAATCCTTGGTGAATCAGGAGAATAATAATTGAATAAGAACATAAGAACATGTGGAATATAATTAATATAATAGAATTAGTCGTAATGTATATGTGAAGATACATCATAAACATGATACATTCACAATAATATAACCAAATTCAATAATGATGTTGTCAAAGAAAATATTACATGTTTTTTCACAAAGGTATCATAAAACATTTCCAAGGAATATTACCAATCAATCATAAATAATTACCAATGAATTTTTCAATGGTATTAGATATAAAAAAATCACCATATATTAATACATTTTTCAATGTAATAAAGGTAAATTATTGAACACCCTTAGTATTCTGAATAATTACATTCATTTGTGTGAAATATAAATAATTCATATATAACTCAATCAATTTCTAGATAATCCATGAATGTAATTTTAGACATTTTAATAAATAAAATGAATATAATCTATATAAATAATTAAGGTTCATGGAATTATTATATAATATTATCATAATGAATAGATTAAAAATATATATCTGGAGAATATTTTTTATTCATTAGGTACATATCCTTGAGAATTAAGTTGAAATTACCTATTTTATTTTTAAATTATTTTAAAAACGATACGTTGAAAAATTTATTAAAACATGGATTGAGAGAATAATATAATTGAATATTAGTAATGGTTGATGAATGTTTTCAATTTTAAAAATCTATAAAATATTTTTTAATTTTTTTATAGATATATTGATAACATAAATATATGGACCACATTAAAATGTTATTTTAAAATTTTTTACAGTAACTATTTTTAACACTTTTTTATTTTAAAATGTATCATTAATTATTGGATCATTAAAAATCATATAAATAATATTTCAAATAAATGTTAAGTACAAAAAAATATAACCGATTGTTTAAGGAAAATGATTTTAATAAATTAAAATACATTTTTTAAATTACCTCATAATAAATAAAATATCATAAAAATTTTTATTCAATATAATTTATGTGGAAAATTATTGTCACATGATATAACACCTAATTGGATTCCATATAAAAAGAGGATAACATTAGTAGGAAGATATAATCTGGGTCTAGAAAAAAATGGATTATTATAGTGGATGAGAATAAATCATAATATTGTTAAATTTTTTTGAAGAATGAAAGCACATAATGTAATAATATTTGAATCAAGTTGATATAAGTCAAATAAAAATATATAGTTTTTTTAGCAAGTGTTGTTATCAACAATACATTATATTTTTATTTAAAGGGGGAGTTTATATTAATGCTTTATAAATTTATGACAATTTTGATGCTCACAGAAACCCGTAATTATTTTCTAATGTTTTTATTTGTTATGTATTTTTTCAGGAATTTATTATATTATTTTATTCTTGAAATAACAGGAATTTATTACTAAATTATTCGTATATAGCGTGTTCTGGAAACACTGATCATGTGCTTCTAATTCATAATATTTTTGAGCGTGTTCTTGAAACATTGTTCACACTCTATGTGGATAAACATAGTGTAAGTATGAAAAGCATGTATACATTTTGAGATAAAGAAAAAATAAGGTTAATCAGCCATACATTATCTAAAACGTATGGAAGAAGAACCCTACGTTAAGAAAGAACCCTACATTTAGGATATCATAAAAATATGGAAGGAGAACCATATGTAAATATTAAACATTATGTTTATTTCTCAAAATCATGGTTCATCAACATTACTTTTGTAAACAAACATACTTTCATGGAAATGTATGGATCAAGTAAAATTATGGTTCTTTTATCGTACGTTTGAATGTTGAAGGGAAAAGTATGGATGACCAACCCTACGTTTGGAATGAACCATACATTTGTTGTCAACTTTACATTGTCAACTTTACATTGTCAACCTTACATTTTAAACCTTACATTTGAAGACTATTTCATCAACCTTACATTCAGAGGATTCATACTGTTCAACTCAACCTTACGTTTGGCATCGAAGAATTTAATGTCGATTTTTTTATGCAACGGTCAGTATGATGATTATTAGGCGGATTTCAAGCTAGATTTAATGCTGATTTTAAAGTACGATTTTGAAAAATTCAAAATTGTTTATTCAATGTTTTGATCGATTTAAAATGATATTTTTATGGCTATTCTTCAGGGAAGATACGACTACTTTGTAAATTCAAAATTTTGAATATTGCGAGTAAAAAAGGCGACTTTTGTGGATGTAATTTTACAGGAGAAGTTCTTATTGTTCTTTTATTTATATGGGATTTTTGAAACTGCATCGATAATTACTGATCATGTGTAATTATTTGATTATTAAAAAAATAAAACATTGATTATGGAAACATACCGATCTACGTTTTCAAAAGGAGTGTCAAAGCTATGTTTGTTAAAGAGGAAGAAACACGATAGAAGATTCACATGTTCTATATAGAAGATCTACTGTGGAACTGTATCTGCTAAAGTTGTGAATTATTTTTATTATTTACTGCAATGGGATCGACTCAGAACGTCACTTATGTGAATATTATTATTTCTGAAGGTGACGATCTACCTAATGTCAATTACATGTTGTTGCAATTGTGAAGGACATCTGGGAAGTATTTTCAGAATATGGAAATCATTCTTTTCTATTCCTGAGTGATCAGCTCATTGTACTAAGATATGTAGGTTTTGTAAGTGAACCAAAAGGCTTTGTTTTTCCTTATAATCTAATGGTGTAAACTACCTGTACTCATTTCTGAACTGGTCTGTTGAAACGTGGACCAGATAGTGAAAATCACCAAGCTCGTGGTGTAGAGTGTTGGTGGAGTGGACTATGGGCCTTATATTCTCTGAACCACTATACATCTTGTGTTTATGCTATTTATATTTCTACTGTATCATTTTATCTTATTAATGTTAAAAGGAAAAACACAATCTAATAATGATTTTTCAAAAGTCACAATTCACCCCCCCCCCCCCCTCTTGTGTATATTTGGTGTAATCTGATCCAACAATTGGTATCAGAGGTTGAGATTTTTGAAAAATCCTTAACAAGATGAAAGTGATTATACACTTAGCAAGATTACTGATACAAGAGAGGGAATTCCTATGGTCAGAGCATCGTACTTCAATGGAGAAAACTATGGATGCTGGAAGTCACGAATGATTATCTATCTTAAAAACCATGGATATAGAGTATATTCCATGATTCTGACTCCATATGAAATACCAAAAAGACCTGAAACCTGGAGTGTAGCTATTGAAGCGGATAATGACATGAAATCGAAGGAAATGAATGCAATTATATTTGTTCTAGGACCTGATGAGTTTAACAGAGTATCTCAATGTCCAACAGCATATGTAATGTGGCAAACTATTGTCGTTTCTTAAGAAAGAACTAACAACATCAGGGAAATGAGATATGAAACTTCTAATCTTAAATTTGATATATTCAGAATGATTGAAGGTGAGATTATTACTCAAATGAATGTAATATTGACTGAGAATTTCAATAACATAACTTCCATGGGAGAACCCATTAAACAAGATGATCAAGCTTCAAATGTATTGAGAGTACTGCCTACAAAATGGAATGGAGTCTTTGCAGCAATCAAATAGATGACACCTGTCGAAGATTTAACCATGAGAGAACTTATAGGAACATTAATGATGTATGAAGCTGAGATGGAAGATGATGATAATGAAAATAAATTTCTTATCAAAAGAGATGATACTTCTTTGAAAGCGTCATCATATTGAAAAAACATAAGGATGAAGAAAAATGTAAAAGAGAAGTCAAAGAGTTCTAATTTATCTAATTTTGACGTGGAATTCGCTCAGCTAGCCTGAAGATTCACAAAATTCTATAGAAAGAAGAAGGGATTCAGAAAATCCTTCAAAAATGATGAAAAGGAAGTCAGATGCTGTGAATTCAAGAAAATGGGGCATTTCAGATTTGACTGTACTAAGCTAAAAGAAGACAAGAGAATGAAATTTTTCAAAAGAAATGACTATGAGCATAAGGAAAAGAAAGCCATGAATGCTACATGGAGTGTATCTGAAGATTCCAGTAGTACTTTTAAATCATACTCAAGGAAGGAGGAAGAAAATCTGAAAGCCAACATGTGTTTTATGGTAGAAACAAATGTGGTACAATCTTACTACTCTTTTGATTCTAGTTCTGAATCTAAATAATCTAATGAAAAACATGCAGCCTATTATAATATTCTTGAAGAAAAATATGACTCTTTATTTAAGAAGCATAAGTCTTTAAATAATGTTCATAAGGCTGCTTCTGATGAAAGAGATACAATTCCGAAAAAATATAAGGAGTTAACTGAAAATTTTGATTCAATTAATTCAAACAATACAGAATACGAATCAAAGATAAAATCACTGCAAACTGAAGTATAAACATATAAAACTGAGGCCATTGTTTCTACTATATGATAAAATACGTTAAATGAAATCCTTTTGAAAAATTTCATTAAATGGAATGATTTGGAATTGGCAGTAAAGGTGAAAACCCGAAGGTGTACAAAAACTATTTTATTCCAAGTAAAAAAAGACTAAATTGTAATTACTATGGAATAAAGGGAAATATTTCTAAAAACATTTTCTTAAGAAAACCCCAAATAAGTGGCATTAAAAAGCCTTTTGTATAAAATTATTTATTGACTCAAGTGAAATTAGAAAGTCAAAGAAAGTCTGGATTCTCAGATCCTTGCTAGCTAACACCACTAGACCCAACAAAATATGGGTTTCAAAGAAATTTGTGTAAATATCTTTGCAGGGATCAGGTCACAAGAGAAAAAAGGACATATGGTATATGAATAGTGGCTTCTCAAGACATATTAGTTGAAACTAATTGAATTTCTCTACACTAACTCAAAAATATAGTGGACTTGTCACTTTTGGTGATAATTCCAAAGGAACAATCATTGGTATTGGAATAGTTGGAAATCCAGAAGCGGTCTCAATTAATAAAGTACATTATGTACAAGGATTGAAACACAATCTGATAAGTATCTATCAACTATGTGTAGATGGTTATGCTCTTCATTTTGATAACAATTATTGCTCTAATTTCAAAAATAAATTTCTTAAATTTAGAGTACCAAGAACAGATAATGTGTATTCCCTGGAATTAAATTCCGTGTGTAAACAACAAGTAAATTTCTTATCTGTTAAAATGAATGAATCATGGATCTCGTATAGGAGACTTTGATATTGTAATGTATAAGTTTTAAATAAGTTATCTACGAAATATTTAGTTTCTGATTTTCCTAGTCTCAAATTTGAAAGTGACAAATCCTGTGATGCATGTCAACTTGGAAAGCAACACAGACCATCCTTCAAATCTGTTAACAAAATTGCTACATCTAAACCTCCCAAACTTATCATATAAATTTCTTTGGACCATCAAGAGTAGAATGCTTGGTTGGTAAATTATATGTATTTTTTTAGTTGATGACTATTCTAGATTTACATGGATTTTATTTTTGAAATTTAAAAATGAAGCTTTTAATTTATTTGAATTTTTTTAAAGATGTTCAAAATGAAAAAGTTTTCAAAATAATTTTATTAAGAAGTGATCATGGTGGAGAATATGAGAATCCAGAATTTATTTCCTTCTTCTCAAATATGGGTATTAAACACACCTTCTCTGCACCTAGAACACCTCAAAAATGGGATTATAGAAAGAAGAAATATGACTATTCCGGAAATGGATAGGACTATGCTAAATGAATACAGTTTTCCTACCTACTTTTGGGCGGAATCTGTATGCATAGCCTTCTCTGTAATGAATAGAGTTTTAATTAGACCTCTTTTAAAAAAGACACCCTATGAACTTTGGAATAATAGGAAACCTAAATTTAACTACTTTAATGTTTTTGGATGCAAGGATTACATCTTGAACACCAAAGATAATCATGGTAAGTTCGATCCAGAATCTGATGAAGGAATCCTCTTAAGATATTCAGCTACCTCCAAAGCTTGTAGAAGCTATAATAAGAAGTCAAGGATTATTTAAGAATCAGTTCATGTGAAATTTGATTGATCCAATCCCTTTGAGAAAAGGACAGATCAAAAGGATGAATCTGACTCTAATGTTTACATGAGGCTTGAGAACATGAAGATGATTTTGAAAAAGGTATAAATGAAATTTAGTCCAGTTCAGAAGAACATGATACTGAAGAACCAATATGTGTGTTCCCTAGACAAAGTAAAACCCCAAAGAATCACCATTTACAAACTAAAATAGGAGACATATATATAGGAATAAAAACTAGAATAAATGTAGGAAATCTTGTAGAATTATATTCCTGTATATCACAATTAGAACCCATGACTATAGAAGAATCTTTAGATGATGAAATATAGATGATAGCAATGCAAGAAGAATTAATCAAGTTCAAAAGATATGATGTCTGGGAATTATTTGAAAGACCACATAACTATCCAGTGATAGGAACCAAATGGGTCTTTAGAAATAAGCATTATGATCAAGGAATAATAACTAGAAATAAAGATAGACTTGTAGCTAAAGGATATAATCAGGATGAAGGTATTGATTATGATGAGACCTTTGCACATGTAACAAGAATAGAAGCCATTAGAATCCTCTTAGCCTATTCATCTCATATGAACATTAAATTATTTCAGATGGATGTTAAGTCTGCCATTTTAAATGGTTATTTAATGGAGGAAGTTTATGTTGAGCAACCTTTTGGTTTTGAAAATTCTCAAAAACCAGATTCTGTTTTTAAACATACTAAATCTCTCTATGGCCATAAACTAGCACCTAGTTCTTAGTATGAAATATTAGGATCTTTTCATTTGACAAATTATTTTACTAATGGAGTGGGAGATCCAATACTGTTTAAGAAAACTGTAAATTCTAATATTTTATTAGTTCAAATTTATGTTGATGATGTAATTTTTTGATCAACTAATAAAATCCTTTGTCATGAGTTTTCAATGTTAATGAAAAAAGAATTTGAAATGATAATGAGGGGAGAACTAAATTTCTTTTTAGGACTTCAAATTTATCAAAATTATTTTTGAAATATTTTGAATCAAATCAAATACATTACTGATTTATTGATGAAATTTGGACTTGAAAATAGCAAGACATATACAACTCCAATGTGCACTAATATAAAACATGATTTGGATGAAACTATAAAATCAGTTGACAATAAGTTTTATAGAGGTATGATTGGAAGATAATTATATTTTACTGCTAGCAGACCAGATATAATATATATAGTATGTCTTTGTGCAAGATTTCAATCAAATCCAAAGGAATCTCATTTAACTATTGTTAAAAGAATTTTTAGATATTTAAAAGGAACTGTTTTTCAATCTCTTCTTTATCCCAAAACTTCTAATTTTAATAGGATTTTTTATTCACATGTAGAATTTTGGAGTTGTAGATTAGATATGAAAAGAACATCATGAACTTGTCACTTTTTAGGAAAATTATTAGTGTCATGGTCAAGTAAGATACAACATTCATTTTCCCTATCAGTAGCTGAGGTATAGTATGTTTCTACTGGCAGTTGCTGTGCACAGATGTTGTGGATAAAAAAACTATAATGGAATTTGGACTAGATTTTAAAAATACACCTATTTAATGTGATAATACTAGAGCTATAAATATTTCAAAAAATCCAATTAATTATTCTAGAACCAAGCATATTGATATTAGACATCATTTTATAAGAGATCATGTTATTAAAAAAGAATTATCTTTGGAATTTGTAAGTAATGAAATTCAATTAGCTGATATTTTTACTAATCCACATCTCACTGCAAGGTTTTATTTTAATAATGGAGGCTAGGTTTATTTTATTTTAAATAAAATTTTATTTTACTATAGTGGTTCTTTATTTTAATTCTGCTTAAAATAATTTAGCTATTTTGTATTTCAAACAGAATATGATTATTTTCCCCATGTAATCGATTTAATTTATTTTTAAATATATGTAATTATTATTAAAAACATGGGAATCAAGGTTGTTATAAACCCTTTCGACTTCTAAACTATTTCATTTATACAAAAACCTTTTCGATCCCGCAAACTGCACATCTGCTCGTCAACCCTAAATCATTGAACATCTGAAACCATAATCCTTGAAACCTTCAGAATTATCACAAATATAAAAAAGAATAAAAGGGCCGATGAAGCTGAAACTCACAGTGCCAGGAAACAAAATTTAGAGGGAAAAAAATATTATAGGGAAAGGCAATTGATCTTGAATGGCTATATCAGAAAAATATCATGTTGAAACAAGCATTGTCATTTCAGAATATCGAACATACTTTCAACAATGAGAATACATAATTTTTGTATGTGGTAGAGCTTTAATATTTCTTCAAATATGTACAATTTAGTTTGGGAGATACTGAGGATAGTATGATGGCTAAGATAGAGGATTGGGATTTCTCAATCTTGTCAGTAGAAATTGGTCAGATTCTCAACTGCCCTCATGAGGTAGTTTTTCATTTCGATTTGAAAAATATTGGAGATTTTGTGACTAAATAAGAGGACATAATGTCATTTCTATCTGTTATTAAGATTTTAATGAAATTTTTTTTCATGTATTTGGAGCCAGATCAGAAATATTGGTCCAATTTGTGCAAACAGGGATTGCACCGATGATGTCTGAAATGGAAATGATATTATATCCCGATATGTATATAATGTATCTTTTTCTCAGTGATGTTAAACTCAATTTTCCTTGGTATATGGTTAGATACCTATGATATTGTTGTCTGAGTGATGCCTGAATAAACTTTTATCCTTTTGGTCGATTCATCTCAAAGCTGTTGTTTACAAAGGACATGGTGAGACTAGTGGATGCCAGAGTTTGCTGTCATCACAGTAATGTGTTTAATGCTGGAAAATTAAGAATGATTGGCTATTTATGTAGTACTATCAAATGAATACTTTTGATATTAGGAGCAGATGAAAAATCAGAGAGTGCTCAAGCTCAATCTGCAAAGTCCAAGGAGGGACAAGTTGAATCAACAGTCAGCACTGCAGAAAGGAGGATCAGATTTGAAGTGGAAGAAACTGAGGAAGAAAGATGTCCGGAGGGACTTCAGACTCATAGGAGAAGACATGTTATTGAGGAACTTACTTCCCCTGACCTAACTATAAGAGATTTACTCTCTTACAGCTTTTTCAAAGAAAAGGTGCTTGAACAACCTCAAGAACAGAATTTCACTGTTACAGATCCGTATTCTGAAATAATTGTAGTTGAAAGATCAGAACAACAGTTTGTAGCTGATGTTGCCATTTTACTTCAACAAGAAAAGGAGGCAGAGCCTAGTAAGGAAGTGGCCAGACCTCGGGAAACTCCAAAGGATATCATTGTAGATATTTCATTGGAAGAGAAAATTGTAGATGTTCAGGATGAGCATGCTTTTTAATCTCACACAGAATTTATTCAAGAGGATTTTTCTATGGAAGAGTCTAAAAATGACTTTGAGGAAAAATATATGGACCAACGTACTCAAGAAAAGGAGAAAGAATAATTATGATACGGAATATTTACCTTTAGTACTGCTATATCACACAAAGACTGAGAATGCGAATCAATCACTGAGTGTTTCTGATTCAAGGAAAAGGGAAGTTGATGATTTTTACAAAAAGTTATCTCAACTGCAATGTGAGAATGATTCTATGAGAAGAACCTTAGAATCAGAACAGTTGAAATTTCCAATGCTTAAGGAGAGTTTTGTTTCAAGCCATGAAGTTGAACATTTTAAAGAGGATATGATAAATGTTGTTGCCAAATTGAAGTCTAAAATGCTTATGAAATAAGATTTCTCTGATATTAAGTTGTTTATGAAGAAACAATTTGTATCAGTTGGGAATAGTGCTTCTAGTGGATCAGGTACTACACTTGATTTAAACAGAATATTTCAAGCTATCACATCCGCAATGAGAAACATGAATGACAGGTTGCAAGATATTCAGTGTAAAAGTGCTCCATTATATGTTCTATTGGATAATCAAAAATTCTTGGTTGATCATTTGACATCTTGTGAGCCAGGAAACCTCACTTTCCTAGATAAATTCATAGGGAAGTTGTCTTTGTTTAATGAGAAAGAATAATTGGTTCACAAGTTTTTCTGAGCCAATCTCATTGAAGATATTCATATGACTCAAGAGGCCAGAGATCATATTATTCAGCTCGGTGATGGATTAATTAAAAGGTTGAGAGAATAGTTAGCTCAAATGAAGTCTATAGTCCAGAGAAGTTAAAACCTACCTGTTAACTACCAAAACCTTGATTTATGTATTTATTTTTTTTACTTTTAATGAAAATATATTTCATTATATTTACTTGTTTTAATATTCTTATTTCCATATTCTAAAAATCCAGATTGAATTATTAATAAACAGTTAATAATAGCATTTACTTCTATTCGTTTCTATATTAATCTGTGTTCTATTCCATATTATATCATTCTTTTTGATATCCTAAAAAGGGGGAGAAATTTGGATAAACACAAACATATTTTCATTTGGGGGAGTAATTCAATTTATTATGGAAGAAATTAAAACATGGATAAATTAAAGAGAGATATTTATATTTTCTAAGTTCAAAACATATCTTTTAAAAATTTGAAAACTATATGTAATTAATATTAAGTTAAGTTAATTTCATTAATTATTTTATGGGTTTTGTGATAATAAAAAAGGGGGAGATTTTTGATCAAGTGTTGTTTTCAACACTACATAATATTTTTATTTAATGGGGGAGTTTATATTAATACTCCATCTCTTTATGAAAATTTTGATGCTCACAAATACCCTTAATTTCATTTTAATGTTTTTATTTGTTAAGTATTTTTGCAGGAATTTATTATTTTATTTTACTCTTGAATAACAGGAATTTCTTACTAAAGAATTTATATCTAGTGTGTTCTGGAAACACTGTTCATGCGCTACTTATTCGAAATCTGCATGAATGTTTTCTGGATACACTGTTCATACTTTATGTGGTTAAACCTAGTATAAGGATGAAAAGTGTGTATACTTTTTTAGATAATGAAAATTATGGTTAATCAACCATATGTTATCAAAAAAGTATTGAAGAAGAACTCTATGTTAAGAAGGAACCCTATGTTTGGGATATCAAAACTGAACATAAAGAGAACCATACGTAAATATTAAATGTTATGTTTATTTCTCAAAAGTATGGTTCATCAACCTTACTTTTGTAAATAACCATACATTCTTTGAAATTAATGGATCAAGTAAAAGTATAGATCTTTTATTGTACGGTTGAATGTTGAAGAGAAAGGTATGGATGAAAAACCCTACATTTGGAATGAACCTTATGTTTTTTTTCATGTTTACATTGTCAAATTTACGTTGTAAACCTTAAATTGTGAACCTTACGTCTGAAGACTACATGATCATCCTTACGTTCAGATTATGCATACAGTTCAACTCAACCTTACATTTGGCGTCGAAGAATTTGAAGTCGATATATTTATACAACGATCAGTGCACTTATTATTAGGCATATTTCATGCCAGTTTTAAAGCTGATTTGAAGTTTTGATTTGGACTGATTCAAAACTGTTTTATCAATGTGTTGATCAATTTAAAAAACTATTTTTATGCCGGGTCTTCAGGGAAGTTTCGACTACTCTGTAAATTCAAATGTTTGAATATTCAGAGTAAAAAAAGGAGGCTTTTGTGGATCTAATTTTACAAGAGAAGTTCTTATCGTTCATTTCTTTATATGGGCTTTTTGAAACTACATCGATAATTATTGATCATGTTTTATCTTTTGATTATTAATAAAAAGAAAATAGAGACTACTGAAACATACCGATCTACTGTTTCAAAAGGAGCATCGATGATCTATTTGTTAAAGAGGAAGGAAAACGGTAGAAGATTCACTTGTTCTATATCGATGACCTGCTGTAGATAGGTCTCTGCTAATGTTGTGAATTATTTTTATTATTTACTACAAGGGGTTCACCTCATAACGTCTCTTATGTGAAGATTACTATTTCTGAAGGCGATGATCTACCAACTATCAATTAAATAATGTTGTAATTGTAAAAAACATCAAGGATGTATTTTCAGAATACACAAATCTTTCTTTTCTATTATTGAGTGATCGTCTTCCCATTCTAAGCTGTGT
Organism: Viscum album; assembly: GCA_963277665.1. NCBI lineage: Eukaryota > Viridiplantae > Streptophyta > Magnoliopsida > Santalales > Viscaceae > Viscum > Viscum album. Next base: position 1,019,450,568 of record OY728119.1, on the reverse strand, counting down.
AGGTTCTGTAAGTGAACCAGAAGGTGTTTTTTTTTCTTGGATTGTAAAGGTGTAAACTGCCTGTACTCAGTTGTGAATCGGTATATTGAAACGAGGACCAGATAGTGAAAATCACCAAGCTCGTGGAGTAGAGTGTTGTTGGAGTGGACTAGGGGCCTTCTGTTCCTCGAAACACTATTTATCTTGTGTTTCTGCAATTTAAATTTCTGCTGCATCATTTTATCTGATTAATGTTAAATGGAAAAACACAATCTCGTAATGATTTTTGAAATGTCACAATTCCCCCCCCCCCCCCCCATCTTGTGTATATTTGGTGTAATCCGATCCAACAGTTATCAATTTAATAATGAAATATAATATATATATATAGTAAATATAAAGAATAAATATAATGGACAATCTCCCTAAGTCATCACATCAATGTTTTAGTTAACAAAAACAGGCACAACTTTTGTAGAACAGGAATTCAAAGAAACCGGATGAAAGAAATTTGATTTTTATATTTATTTAAAATTTATATAATAAAAAATATAATAATATAATTTAAATTTAATATAATAAAAATAAATTCATAAAATTTTAAATTGGTCAATAAAATATAACGTGCCTCAATGATTCTGAATTGAGTCCAAGAAACCATTTTCTTTTCCTCCAATTTCTATTGACCTATATTAACCTTCAATATAATAAATAAAAATATATTAATTAAATATGTATCATCCTTTTTAGTATATATAATTTATTTGACTATATAATTATGATCATTTTCTATAATTATGTTAGCTACATATTATCTACATTCAACATCAACTGTTAATAGTTTACATAGTTTCTATAAGTTATATAATGAAAACGTTCATCATCATTTTTGTTACAAAGTTACCACGATAATTCAATATATTCAGATGTAATTAATATATTATTTTATTAATTTCAATTTTTTTTATTAGATATTTTCTTATGGTTCATGAATAAGATAGTAATGATAGTACTAATTATGTGATTTTTAATAAATAAAAGATGGTATATTTAATAATGAGATAAAATTTTTAATTAACATTATAAAATGAAATCCTATTCATTATTTACATATTAATATACAATATTAGGTATATTTAGTGATAACTTTTATAAATTATTAGTTTTTTTATATATGGTTTTAAAAAACACAAATATGAACCTGTTCCGATCAATATAGTTCTAATATAATGGAAGAGATTATTTTTTTATATTAACAATATTAGACTACTATAATAAAAATATATTGATTATATTAAGGCAATTAATTATAATTTATATGTTTTATATGAATAATTTAAATGAAAATGTGGTTTTCATTAAATATTAATTTCATTTTTAATAGGATGTGTTCAGTTTAGGATGATGATTTTATAATGATCCATTATTTCTAATATTATTTATTATTTTCCTAATTTATAATATAAAAAATATAAAATATTTAAATAAATGTTATATATATTCACTAAACCCATTACTATATCCATATATAATATTATTGATGAAAAAATATATGTTTTGTCCATGGTGGTGGTATTCCACGCATAGATATGAATAATGATTTAATTACTTTTCATTTAATAGGGGAAATAATAACTTCTATAACATAAATATAGTATGATTTTTATATATTTTAAATAATTATTTAATTATATAACTATACTTAATATAGTTTTTTAGAATGGAATATGTGAAATATAAAAAATGCATTAAAATGTTAAAAAACACTATCACTGTGATTTTGGATTTTCTCTTTAAGTATCCTTTGGAAAAAGTTAACTTCAGTCACATTATTGATAATTGGGAATTCAAAAAATGTAATGGGTTATAGGTTATGTATAATGGAAATACATTCTAGAGAATTTTCAACAATATGTGCGTAATTATGTGGTGGTATGTGATAAAATATTATATGTGAAATGTGACATAAATCCTAGGTACGGAATGTTATGTAAGGGGTATGAATAAAATTACTTGAGGGTTGGGTTAGATAGATGGGGAAATGTTTGTCATACATGAATCTATAAGTTCAATACCTAAATATGGTATTTCATATTTAAAGATACCCTATCCATTTTCACATATAATAACATTATTTTAAGCATAATAATATATTACATACAAACCGAAGATTAAAACCCCTTTTTTAATTGGAAGACTAGGTACATAATTTAATGACCTAAAATTATAATAATTTTTTTTTATAAATCTCAATAATAAACTCCAAACTACCTTTTATATCCTATTTCATCATATTATATCCTATGGAATTCTTTGATAAAAGGGATGAGTTTGAAATTCCAATATTAGAATATACATTGGAATAAAGCATAACACATTAGCAAGAAGGAATAAAATGACAAAATAAATAGAATGAATAAATAATAATCATATGTAATAATAACAGATATGAAATGTAATAATATGATCATAAAAATATTATAATGTGGAATAAATATATAACATTGTATAGACATTAGTTGAGGCTAAATTTTATAACTGTATCACATGGAGGACAAAATCTGATAAGGGATTTGGTTAACACACTATTTCTATATATGAAGTCTCATGAGACAAACAGTTTCTCAATTATTTTTCAAAACTATATAGGTGAACCCATCATAAAATTTTTATTAATTCTTTTTCCATAATAAGAAATCAAACATAAAGAATGAACGTAATAGAAACACATGGAATGAAATGAGCATCATAATCATGTCAGATGGCATAACTAAATGATGTTTCAAAAAATGGAATCCTGGATGTAACATCCCAGGTAATTAAAGAATAAAGAATTTTCATATTTATTAATATTTACGAATTAAATATTAATTTTAATTAAAAGGGGTTTCTACGTTCGATATCGTACTCGATACGCAACGATGAGTTTCTTTGAAAACTTACGTTGCACACAAGTAATAAAATAATATTATTTTAAATGTTAGTTAACAAGTAGCCGTTGTACTGGCGGGAATGGATAGAAATAACTAAAATATGATTATATATGTTTTTAAATGTTTTTACATTTACCCAATAAAATATAAAGGCTTAAAATACAGAAAGAGTTCAATTTTAGGCTTTTATACCCTAATTTTTCACTGAGGGTTCACTTATCACCTTTTGACGGAGAACCGTCATTAAATATAGTTTTGATCAATCTTATAAATTCTATTGGACCAAAAATAACTCTTCTTTAGAATCAGGACATCAAAATTTACTTTGTGTAAATTTTTGGTACCTTTCCGATAAAGTTCATTTTTTTAATGAATAGTGTAAAATGTTCTATTTTAATTCAAAACCTCTTTTTAATCTAATTTATTTATATGATCAGATTATCTTTTGAATTGGTTTTAAAGTGAAATTATAAAATATTTTTACCATTAAATCCAATAGTGGTCGTTGGAATTAATTTCACTTTGAAATCAGACTTAAACTAGTGTCAATCTTTTGATACTTATTGTTTCATAAAAACACGCAATTTTCTTTGACAACGGGAATTAATTATTAAATTAATTAATTTGACTTATATGTTTTGAATTTTGTAAAATAGACTTCATTTTTGAATTAGTAGTATCAAATATAGCTTAGGGTGGATTTTTGGTAATTTTCTGAAAAACTTCAATTTTTGATGAATAGTGAAATCACTAAGTGGTAGTTAAAGAAACTGATTTTTCGTTTAAATGAAATTTTGCCATCATTTTGTTTTTAATTTCAAAAATCCAACATACATGGTTGTCATTAAAAAGTAAAATGTGGTTCAATGAGATTAAAATAATTTTTTGGTGAATAGTAACTTATTAAGTTTTTAATCGTGATTAGTGGTAATTAGTGTAGCTTAAGGTAAAAATAATGTTTTAATAATATGAGATGACCCAGAAACATGTCCTACCCTCATTGGATGTGTCATGGACGTCCAAAACAAGACATGTGTCAACTTGGGGACCCCATGGAGCCACATTGGGTGGAAAATGACATTAATACCTTTTATTTAATGTTAATGTAAAAAAATGGCACAAACATAATATGTTTTACAAAAACAATTTTTAAATAGGGTTATAAAGATCAGATTTTTTATTATAAATATTCATTAGAAAGATAAAAATATTTCCTACATTATAGTATTTTTTTCATAATTTTTAGACTTTAAATAAATTAAATTATTTATGACAACATGATGATGCAGCGATGACCTCATTATTTAACGATTTAAATAAAATGGAAAGATAATGTAATATCTAAAACCTACACATGTCCAAAACCTATTGTATGGGTAGATTTCGAACCCTTACCACCTTATCCACGAATTATATAAATGTGGGACCTTTTAAAACCGAAACACATTTTCAAATAAAGTAATATTACTTTACTTTCCAAAAGTGCCCCTCCTCTCCTCTTATAAAAGGCCCCCACCTCTACCACCTTACGCACACTCCTCAAGCATTTTTCTCAGCCACACCCTGCCCATTTACTCTCTCCACATCCCTATCCTCATTCTAGTGGATTCCCTTTGGGCAGAATCCTTTCAAAGGAAGCCTTTAGGCTCCAACCAAAATGAGTTACACTTTTAATGGTGATTCTTTCTCTCTTGTTCATTTGTTTTATTTTGCTTCTCCAACCCCCAAAACTCTTTTTATTTACTTCTTTTGTAACAACACCAGTATCTTCAATATAATAGGATGTTTTTATAAGATTTATTCGAGCTAGACTCACACACAACTACATCAAATGGTTAACGAACATACGGTTTCCGTGGATGGAAAAATTCTGCCTCCCAAAACGATGATTGTTCAATACTCTTTTAACACCTTAAAAGGTTGCCATTATGATGTCACAATTTTTATATATGATATATAATATGTTTATGCTTTCCTTAAGCTTCTGTATTTTTCATTTATGGCATACCATTATTGTTTCCATTATGGGTAAACACGATATCTTCATTTTAGGAAGTGCGGACTACCGCCCCCTGAAAGTGATTTGATTCGTTAATACCATATGTGGGATGTGTAAAGGATAAAGTTAATGATATTATATATGTTATTATACTGGAATTATAATATACTCTTATATAATTATGATTCCATTCTATAAAATACGAAATAGAAATGAAAGTAGCGTTCATGCGTACGTACGGCTTATCGTCTCCATGAACGGTGCATTTCATTTCTTACCTCTAAATGATTATGTAATATTATAAATACATGTATATTCTGGATATATATGATATATATGATATCCAAATCCGGAATGTCATTCTGGATATAAATAACCTTTGACCACACGAACAACATGTAATTGTAAGAAGTCCACTTTCGACTTAGGAACCAAATATTGACAAGACAAACATTATTAACTTAAATGGTTACATAATGTTTATAACATGGAAATAAGTGATATAAAAGGAATAATTAACTTTAAAAAGGATCTTAATCAAGTATAAATTAACTCAAGTTTATTATTCAGGACGTTAAAGAACGATCGAGTCAAGTCGGACCCGAGGTAAGGGACTTCGTGTCAATCTCCTTTCATTGAGGCATATTTAGTTTTATACACAACTTTCTTTTATACGGTGTATAAACCCATTTGACTTTTAATTTTATACAAAAGGAATATTTTTATACGAAGCGTTTTACTAAATGACAAAAAGGAATGTTTTTTTAACATACGCGGTGACAACGACCTTTTCCGCCGCCGCGAGTATTATTTGGTCTTTGGCTTCCTCAACAAGTCGTAATGTTTTTAAAATAAAATAAATACCATATACTCTTTTATGTATTTTGGTATTGAAAATGGTTTTGATAAAAGATTTTATTATGTCAATATATTTATGATATATTGTGATTGAAATGTGGAAATGTTATCATTCCTTTATATTGGTTTTATGTTTTATGATCTTATATTGGTACTTGGACATTTTAACGGGTGGTTACGTTATAAACCATATGACGGGTGGTGTCGTGAATACCAGGACGGGTGGTTACGTTATAACCTCCAATGCATTGGGTATGGAAGTCGGTCGTATGGCTATTCCATTAAGTATGTGTGGAAATTGGCCATTTGGCTATTCCATTAAGTGATATGTGTGGAAGTCGACCGTATGGTTATTCCACTTAAGTATGTTTATGTCCCAAGTTACCTTTATATATGTTATGTGTTCTTTATATGGGTTTTATGGTAATCCTTTGGTTACAAAAAGGTAAGTAATGATATTTTTTCAGTGAAGAGTTTTACAACTTCATGAAGGTGAAGGTATTACTTTGATAGAGTATACATGGTTTACTTGATGTTTGAAAAACTAATAGTTTTCATTCTTTGTGTATCCCTTACTGAGCTTTTTATGATCACCCCAAGTTTTTTGAAATGTTTTTCACAGGACTTAATGTGGAATAAGGTCAAGGTTGGGATCAAGGGAATGTCATGCTATATAAAACATGGAACTAGACATGTTTCTTTTAAGAGTTTTATTATTATTGAAACTTAGTAGAAGTGACTACTTTGTAATCTTTAGAAATGTAATAGTTATGTTCTAATTATCTAAAACTCTAAACCTGAAAAGATCTTCAACGTGAATTATTCTTTTAATTCAATATTAAGTAAGGTTTAAGGCCGGGGCCTTATAGTTGCTATCAAAGGTCGGTTTAGAAAACATTAGGAGTTAGAAAAGTGTTAAATTATAATATGATTGAAATGATATAGCATTTACGAATTACCATGTTGCTTCGCCTAAGATATTTCTGTGTTCAGAATGGTTTTCCGCAGAGGAAACAAAGCAACTATGTTGGGATGACATCTGGAGTAAGACAACCTTCCAAATCAGCAACCTGATATGGTCGTAATCGGAACTGAAAAGTTTGTTGCAGTGATGGAACAGTTGACTCAGGCTATAAATAGTGGTGGTATCCATGCATGAGATCTGCTAGATCAACCGCAAAGGAACATGTCAGTGGTGGAACATTTCATGAGGCAACATCCCCCATCATTCAGAGGATCATCTGCCCCTGTTCAAGATGAAGGGTGGATCAAAGCACTGGAGAAGATTTATGATGTCATGGGGTGTTCAGAACATCAAAAGGTTAGTCTTGCTGTTTACCGTTCTGAAGGTGAAGCTGATCAGTGGTGGTCGATGGTAAAAAATAACAGGGATAGTGATGAGATTGAGGAGCTTCACTGGGACGAATTCAAAGGTATGTTTCTTGAGAAATATTTTCCTATGGTGGTTCGTCTTAGGATGGAAAAACAGTTCCTATAATCTAGGTTGGAGGATGATTCAGTGGCTGCTTATGAAGCAAAGTTCACTCGATTGGCAAGGTATGCTCCAAACTTCATACGAGATCTAGATAGTAAAATAAACCATTTTTACTCAGGGTTAAATCCAAATTATCGAAGGGCATTAGTATCTCGTGAGTTAAAAAGTTATGAAAAACTTGTTCGATGTGCGGAGAAGGTGGAAATGGAGTTTTCCGATGAACAGTTGTTCTATGACAAACAACAGAATAAGAGGTCTAGTTGGCCAGCAAAGGGGAATAATTCATCAAAGAAGCAAGGAGGTAAGAAAAACAAATATCCATCCTGTGAGAATTGTGGTAAAATGCATCCTGGAGAATGTTTATCCAAGTCTGGTAAGTGCTTTCGGTGTGGTAAGTCTGGTCATATTGCTCGTAATTGTATGGAAGATGATCAAGAAGGCAATGAAAAGCCAACGGTAATATGTTTTAAGAGAAATGAAATGGGTCATTATGCAAACGAGTGTCCAATGAAGAACTCAACTGGGGGAATGAAGCCAGACTACAAGAAGAAAGGGGTGGTGAAATCCTTTGCAACAACTTCAGCAGATGTTGGGCCATCGAATGAAGTGGTATCAGGTACACTGTTTGTTTGTTCAGATTATGCAAATGTGTTGTTTGATTCAGGGTCTACACACTCTTTCATTTATGAGAAGTTTTCTAGTAAATTGGAAATTCCATATCAAGATATGAATCCTGAACTTATGGTAAAAACACCCAGAGGGAACGTTGAGACAAAAAGGAATTATAAGAACCTTCTTATCCTTGTGTGTGGAAAGAATCTACCAGCAAACCTTATTTTTTTTCCTCTAGTAGAGTTTGATGTTATTTTGGGCATGGATTGGCTATCAGTTTATCATGCTAAGATTGACTGAAGATCTAAAATGGTTTCTTTTCAGAAATATTTTTATTTTGTGTACAAGAATGAACCCTTGATTTTGATAACATATCAGGAAGTTGAGAAACTAGTAAAAGATGGAAATGAATGTTACATTGCACATATTGTTGAAAATAAAGGAACATTTCAAATTAATGATGTGCCAGTGGTAAATAAGTATCTTGATGTTTTTCCTGATGAGTTTCCTGGTATTATTCATCATCGGGAAGTTGAATTTACTGTTGACTTAGTTCCTGATTCTAAGCCAATTTCAAAACCCCCTTATCAAATGGCTCATGTTGAACTTTTAGAGTTAATGAAATAATTGCAGAAGTTATTAGATAAAGGTTTCATTCGACCTAGCACATCACCATGGGGTGCTCCTGTCTTGTTTGTTAAAAAGAAATATGGATCAATGAGACTTTGCATTGATTATAGAGCCTTGAATAATATTACTGTTAAGAACATGTATCCTTTGCCTCATATCGATGATTTGTTTGATCAGCTCCAGGGAGCACAGTTTTTTTCGAAGATTGACTTGAGGTCGGGGTACCATTAGTTGAAAGTAAACGAAGGAGAAGTTCTGAAGACTGCGTTCCGTACTAGATATGGCCATTATGAATTTGTAGTTATGCCTTTTGGGTTCACTAATGCACCTACTGTATTCATGGACCTTATGAATAGAAATTTCCATGAGTTTTTGGATAAGTTTGTGGTTGTTTTCATCGATGATATTTTGGTGTTTTCTAAAAGTAAAGAGGAGCATGAAAGTCATTTAAGGGTTATCTTGAAAACCTTAAAAGAAAAGAAACTATATGGAAAATTTAGCAAGTGTGATTTTTGGTTACAACAAATTTCTTTGCTACGCCACATTGTTTCAAAAGAGGGCATAACTGTTGATCCTACTAAAGCAAAAGTTGTTGAAGAATGGACAAGACCCACAAATGTAACCGAGATCCGTAGTTTTCTTGGTTTCGAAGGTTACTACCGAAGGTTTGTTGAAAAGTTTTCACGGTTATCTAGTCCAATGACTAAGCTAACTCGTAACGGTGTTGAGTTCATATGGACAAAATAATGTGATGATTGTTTTCAGGAGATGAAGAGAAGATTGGTGAATGCTCCAGTTTTGGCACATCCTTCTAGGAATGGTGAGTTTGTTATATATAGTGATGCTTCGTTGAAGGGACATGGTTGTGTCCTTATGCAGAATGATCAGGTAATTGCTTATGCTTCACGACAGTTGAAAACTCATGAGGTAAATTACCCTACACATGATTTTAAATTAGCTGCTGTTGTCTTTGCTTTAAAATTTTGGAGGCATCATTTGTATGGAGTAAAGTGTGAAATATATACTGACCACAAAAGTTTAAAGTAAATATTCACTCAGAAATAATTGAACATGAGACAGAGGAGATGGCTGTAATTAATCAAGTATTATGATTGTACAATTCATTACCATCCGGGAAAAGCAAATAAGGTGGATGATGCTTTGAGTCGAAAAAGTAATGCTTCATTAGCAATGTTGTGTTTGGAACGTGATCCATTGGTTAAAGATTTGATGAAATTTGGCATAGAAGTTGTTGGTACAGGATGTTCTTCTGTTTTGTTTCAGATATCAGTGAAATCTTCTCTATCAGGCAGAATCAAGAAAGCACAGAAGCGAGATAGTGAGTTGAAGAAAAAGGTAGAGCTGGTTCAGAAAGGTAAGTTTCTTGAATTCAACATTGATAATGATTGTGTTTTGAGGTTTATGAAGAGAGTATGTGTGCCTTGTGATTCACAGTTGAAGAATGAGTTGTTATGTGTGGCTCATAGTTCCCCGTTTTCAGTTCATCCTGGCAGTACTAAGATGTACAGAGATCTGCGGGAGTATTACTGGTGGGATGGAATGAAAAGAGATATTGCTGATTTTACTGTGAACTGTCTGACTTGTCAGCAGGTTAAAGCAGAGCGGAAGTTACCTAAACGGATGCTTCAGCCTTTACCAGTTCCAGAGTGGAAATGGGAAAACATATCCATGGACTTTGTTGTGGGATTACCGAGGAAATCTTGAGGTAATAATGCAATCTGGGTTATTGTTGATCGCTTGACCAAATCTGCTCATTTCCTTTCTATACGAGATACATTCTCTCTTGATCAACTTTCCCGTTTGTATCTCAAAGAGACAGTCAGGTTACATGGAGTTCCCCTCTCCATTGTATCGGATCGTGATCCAAGGTTTACTTCTAACTTTTGGAAAGTCCTTCAGAAGTCGTTGGGTTCTGAATTAAATTTTAGTACAGCTTTTAATCCTCAATCAGATGGGCAGTCAGAACGAACAATTCAGACCTTGGAGGATATGCTACGATCTTGTTCGATGGATTATCAGGGAAGTTGGGACCAACATCTTTCGTTGGTTGAGTTTTCTTATAATAACAGCTTTCATTCCAGTATACAGATGGCACCATTTGAGGCATTATATGGGAAGAGGTGTCGAACTCTAGCATTTTGGGATGAAGTGGGTGAAAGGAAGCTGATGGGACCAAAATTGGTAGAAGAGATGGCAGAAAAAGTTCAGTTGATTCAGAAGCACATGAGAACAACTCAGAGCAGACATAAGAGTTATGCGGATAACCGGAGGAAGGATATATCTTTCGAGGTAGGTGATCATGTTTTTCTCAAGGTTTATCCTTGGAAAAGTGTGATGAGATTTGGTAAGAAAGGAAAGCTGAGTCCAAGGTTTATTGGACGATATGAAATTATGGAGAGAGTTGGATCATTTTTATACCAGGTGGCTTTACCTCTGAGTTTATCTCAGGTACACAATGTTTTTCACGTTTCGATGTTGAGAAAGTATATACCAGATCCATCTCATGTTCTGAGTCCAGAGGTAGTTCAGCTGGAAGAGAACCTATCTTATGAAGAACAACCAGTCTAGATTCTTGACCACAGGGAACAGGTGTCACGGAATAAGGTGATTCATCAGGTAAAGGATTTGTGGAAAAACCATGTGATTGAAGAGGCAACGTGGGAATCTGAAAATGCTATGATGGATAAATACCCCCACTTATTTTGATAAGTGAATAAAATTGCGAGGATGCAATTCCCAAAAGGGGGGAAGGATATAACATCCCAGGTAATTAAAGAATAAATAATTTTCATATTTATTAATATTTACGAATTAAATATTAATTTTAATTAAAAGGGGTTTCTACGTTCGATAGCGTACTCGATACGCAACGATGAGTTTCTTTGAAAACTTACGTTGCACACAAGTAATAAAATAATATTATTTTAAATGTTCGTTAACAAGTAGTCGTTGTACTGGCGGGAATGGATAGAAATAACTAAAATATGATTATATTTTTTTTAAATGTTTTTACATTTACCCAATAAAAGATAAAGGCTTAAAATACGGAAAGAGTTCAATTTTAGGCTTTTATACCCTAATTTTTCACTAAGGGTTCACTTATGACCTTTTGACGGCGAACCGTCATTAAATATAGTTTTGATCAATCTTATAAATTCTATTGGACCAAAAATAACTCTTCTTTAGAATCAGGACATCAAAATTTACTTTGTGTAAATTTTTAGTTCCTTTCCGATAAAGTTCATTTTTTTAATGAATAGTGTAAAATGTTGTATTTTAATTCAAAACCTCTTTTTAATCTAATTTATTTATATGATTAGATTATCTTTTTAATTGTTTTTAATGTGAAATTAGAAAATATTTTTACCATTAAATCCAATAGTGGTCGTTGAATTTAATTTCACTTTGAAATCGGACTTAAACTAGTGTCAATCTTTTGATACTTATTGTTTCATAAAAACACGCTATTTGCTCTGACAGCAGGGAATTAATTATTGAATTAATTAATGTGACTTATATGTTTTGAATTTTGTAAAATAGAATTTATTTTTTAATTCGTAGTTTCAAATATAGCTTAGGCTGAATTTTTGGTAATTTTCTGAAAAACTTCAATTTTTGATGAATAGTGAAATCACTAAGTGGTAGTTAAAGAAACTGATTTTTCGTTTAAATGAAATTTTGCCATCATTGTGTTTTGAATTTCAAAAATCCGACATACATGGTTGTCATTAAGAAGTAAAATGTGGTTCAATGAGATTAAAATAATTTTTTTGGTGAATAGTAACTTCTTAAGTTTTTAATCGCGATTAGTGGTAATTGGTGTAGCTTAAGGTAAAAATAATGTTTTAATAATATGAGATGACCTAGACACATGTCCTACCCTAATTTTATGTGTCATGGCCGACCAAGAAAAGCCATGGGTCAACTTGGGGACCCATGGAGCCACTTTGGTTGGAAAATGACATAAATACCTTTTATTTAATGTTAATGTAAAAAAATGGCACAAACATATTATGTTTTACGAAAACAATTTTGACATGGGGTTATAAAGATCTGATTTTTGATTATAAATATTAATTGGAAATCTAAAACTATTTCCTACATCATAGTAGTTTTTTCATAATTTTTAGACTTTAAATAAATTAAATTATTTATGACATCATGATGATGCAGTGATGACCTCATTATTTAACGATTTAAATAAAATGGAAAGATAAGGTAATATCTAAAACCTACACATGTCCAAAACCTATTGTATGGGTAGATTTCGAACCCTTATCACCTTATCCACGAATTTTATCAATGTGGGACCTTTTAAAACCGAAACACATTTTCAAATAAGGTAATATTTCTTTACTTTCCAAAAGTGCCCCTCCTCTCCTCTTATAAAAGGCCCCCACATCTACCACTTTACACACACTTCTCAAGCCTTTGGCTCGGCCAAACCCTGCCCATTTACTCTCTCCACATCCCTCTCCTCATCCTAGAGGCTTCCCTTTTGTCATAATCCTTTAAAAGGAAGCCTTTAGGCTCAAACCAAAAGGAGTTACACTTTTAAAGGTGATTCTTTCTCTCTTGTTCATTTGTTTTATTTTGCTTCTCCAACCCCATTAACTCTTTTTATTTTCTTCTTTTGTAACAACACCAGTATCTTCAATATACTAGGATGTTGTTATAAGATTTATTCGAGCTACACTCTCACACAACTACATCAAATGGTTAAATAACATACGGTTTCTGTGGATGGAGAAATTCTGCCTCCCGAAACGATGATTGTTCAATACCCATTTAACACCTTCAAAGGTGGCCATTATGATTTCACTATTTTTATATATGATATATAATAAGATTATGCTTTCCTTAAGCTTCTGTATTTTTCATTTATGGAATACAATTATTTTTTCCATTATGGGTAAACACGATATCTTCATTTTAGGAAGTGCGGACTACCGTCCCCTGAAAGTGATTTGATTCGTTAATACCATATGTGGGATGTGTAAAGGATAAAGATAATGATATTATATATGTTATTATACTGGAATTATAATATACTCTTATATCATTATAATTCCATTCTATAAAATATGAAATAGAAATGAAAGTAGCGTTCATGCGTACGTACGGCTTACCGTCTCCATGAACGGTGCATTTCATTTCTTACCTCTAAATGATTATGTAATATTATAAATACATGTATATTCTGGATATATATGATATATATGATATCCAAATCGGGAATGTCATTCTGGATATAAATAACCTTTGACCACACGAACAACATGTAATTGTAAGAAGTCCACTTTCGACTTAGGAACCAAATATTGAAAAAACAAATATTACTAACTTAAATGGTTACATAATGTTTATAACATGGAAATAAGTGATATAAAAAGAATAATTAACTTTAAAAAGGTTCTTAATCAAGTATAAATTAACTCAAGTTTATTATTCATGACGTTAAAAAACGATCGAGTCAAGTTGGACCCGAGGTAAGGGACTTCGTCTCAATCTCCTTTCATTGAGGCATATTTCATTTTATGCACAACTTTCTTTTATACGGGGTATAAACCCCTTTGACTTTTACTTTTATACAAAAGGAATCTTTTTCTACGAAGCGTTTTACTAAACGACAAAACGGAATGTTTTTTTAATGTACGCGGTGACAACGACCTTTTCCGCCGCCGCGAGTATTATTTGGTCTTTGGCTTCCTCAACAAGCCGTAATGTTTTTAAAATAAAATAAATACCATATACTCTTTTATGTATTTTGGTATTGAAAATGGTTTTGATAAATGATTTTATTATGTCAATATATTTATGATATATTGTGATTGAAATGTGGAAATGTTATCATTCCTTTATATTGGTTTTATGTTTTATGATTTTATATTGGTACTTGGACTTTTTAACGGGTGGTTACGTTATAAACCATATGACGGGTGGTGCCGTGAATACCAGGACGGGTGGTTACGTTATAACCTCCAATGCATTGGGTATGGAAGTCGTCCGTATGGCTATTCCATTAAGTATGTTTGTAAATTGGCCGTATGGCGATTCCATTAAGTGATATGTGTGGAAGTCGACCGTATGGTTATTCGACTTAAGTATGTTTATGTCCCAAGTTACCTTTATATATGTTATGTGTTCTTTATATGGGTATTATGGTAATCCTTTGGTTACAAAAAGGTATGTAATGATATTTTTTTCAGTGAAGTGTTCTACTACTTCATTAAGGTGAAGGTATTACTTTGATAGAGTATACATGGTTTACTTGATGTTTGAAAAACTAACAGTTTTCATTCTTTGTGTATCCCTTACTGAGATTTTTATGCTCACCCCAAGTTTTTTTGAAATGTTTTTCATAGGACTTAATGTGGAATAAGGTCAAGGATGGGATCAAGGGAATGTCATGCTACATAAAACATGGAACTAGACATGTTTCTTTTAAGAGTTCTTTTTATTATTGAAACTTAGTAGAAGTGACTACTTTGTAATCTTTTGATATGTAATAGTTATGTTCTAATTCTATAAAAGCCTAATCCTGAAAAGATCCTCAACGTGAATTATTCTTTTTATTCAATATTAAGTTAGGTTTAAGGTCGGGGCCTTATACATGAAACAAGGGAAAACTAAATTATAGAAAATAATTTAAGTAAAATGATAATAATATATCATGAATAATTATGTCCATATGATGTAAATAAATTAAATAAAGGGTTTATGAAACATTTGAAATTAGTCACTTTAGGGTGGTTTATGGGGAAAACTAAATAGTATTTAATGCAGAAATATAAATATGTCATTTTATAAAACAATAAATTTACATAAATATGTTTTAATGATAATATTAGTGATTTTTGAAAATCATGTACACACTAAAATAGTTTATGGAGTGAACTTTAAAAGCGGTATAAAGTAAATGTGTTCACTTTAGTAGGTCTTTCTTATCAAAAGTAAATGAGAACAGAAGCATTTTCAACATGTATTTACCCATCTTATAAAGATAAATTGAGCACCATAAACATGTATAAATCAAAGAAAAATAATTTAGGATATTATTATATGATAATTATTAAATAAAAAATGATAAATAGAGAAAAATATTAATCCCGAAGGAAAAAATAGATGATTGTAGAGATCCATTACCTTATGTTCGAATGCATTTTCATTTGTAGTAAATTACATAGATAAAACAATTGTCTAAAAATTAAATTACAAGAAAACAATTATAAATTATTATTATTTATGGAAATTTTATAAAGTTCGTTTATCACCATTTCAATGAGATATAATGTTCAATTTCATTGTTCTTAGAGTGGTTATTTTATAGTTTCATGGTCATTTCACATGTGTAAAATAATGGACGTTCTATTAATATGATTATAAAATTTTAGAAGTAAAATTATATATTATTAATGAACATAAATAAGACTAAAAGGTCACATATATAATTTTTCATAATTTTAGGATGATTTATTTTATAAAATATTAATATAAATTGTTTAGTTTGTTTTTGGTTGTTTTTATGTCCATGAAGAACTACTATTATTTTATTTAATATTATGTCAATATGTAATTTATATCACATGAAATTTCTAATAATATACCTATTAGAATATTATATAATAATAAAAAAATTATGATCATCCTTGATGGTAGTAATGGAAAACAAAAACTCATTATAGAAGGAGATAGTTAATTGTCATAATTTCGATAATAGAATTGTTTCTATGAATAAGAGGAGATAAAAAATAGTTTTAAATATGTTATTGAATTATTAAAATAATATTACATTATATACATGACACTCGAGTAACTATTCTTTGAAGGATGAAGGTCATGATGAAAAAGGGGAAGAATAAATGAAATTAAAAGAGATGGTTTGAGAAAGTCACCTCCTGAATATCCTATCCTTGAAGAAAACATTTATGTACACCAAATTATTATAGTAGAATAATATCTATATAATGAGGAGAATGGTCATGGGATGGAAATTGGAATAATACTGACAAGATAAACGTTTTTATGGTGTGAGGAGAATGTTTGGTATTAATAGTTGGAGGATATGAGTGTTTGGTTATTAAATTCATTAGATTATTATTGTTGATCAGTAATATCAACATTTTTTTCTTTATATGACTAAATAAGTGAAATATTGAAGGATGGTTCAAGGTAAGGGGTGATTCTAACATCCATTACTAAAAAGAATCATATATTTTTCTTATAATTTTAAATACTATAAATTATCATATTTTTATATCTAAAAATATTTCTATTATTTTAACAAAATTAACAAAACAATAAACCTTAGTATTTTTTGACATGTAAATTTTAAAAATATAATATATTTTATGAAAATAATTTATTAATTTTTTGAATTAAAATTTTATATAAAATCACTATTTATTCAATAAAAACAATTTTACTTTTACAATATTTTTTTAAACATTAAAAAATTAATCAAGGTTATATAATATTTTTTATAATTATAATACAAGATAATATTAATTTATGAATTTATTTTTTGAAATAAAAATTTCTTTATATTATTTTTATTAACTATAATATTATAATAAATAGTTACATTTAACAAAAATACCTAAACATAAATACCATTTTGAAAACATTAATTTAATATAAAATTATATAAGTATATCATTTATTAATGAATAATATACCTAAATTATATTTTTTACTTTCATAAGTTACAATACCAATCTAATGACAAGATATTAATTCATAATGTTCATATTATTATTCCTATGGTAAGATTTATACTGTTCATTTAGGTTCCTAAATTTAAATAAATACCACTAATTTCATTTATTCTACAATTAATTATACATTATAATATCGATAAATTTATACATTCATCGTCAAAATTAATATTATATTATTAACATTATGTTTTATTTCAACAACATTGTTCATAAGTGAGGACGGTAACACCCATAATATTTGTGGGAAGGTTTTTCAAGTAAATTAATTTTTTATGTCTTGAATTTCATTCCAAAATAGTTTATACTATTAATATACTCTACAACTTGGTAATGTTTTCCAGCCACAACCCCAACATGGCTAGAATTACCCACAACACTGAGTTTCCATGAAACATCACTTTTATTATTAAAATTATTTAAATGAGATACTTATAATGAATACTTTAAACATAGTAATGTTAATAGTAATAACTAATTTTAAAATTAATTTATAATAGTTTTATAAAAATAAAACTTATAGATAATAAAATATATAATTTTATGTATAGTCATTATATGTTTAATTATAATATTTTCTTAGATAAACTTGTTTTATATCATTCATTGAAAAGTTATAAAATTTATTTTATATACTCTACGATATATAATTTTTTAAAATTATCATAATAATTTAATTAATAACTTCAAAATAACATTAGTGTGATTTTTTGGATTTTTCTATGAAAAAATATTTTCAAAAAAATAAAGAAATGTATTGAATTTTTATTCCAAAGTGCTATTTTGTATAAGTTATTTATATTGTTAAATTGTTATTTAAGATGTTTTTACTATCAAAATATATCATAAATACATATATTAATAAAATTTAGGTCACATTATTTATTTTTTATAAAATTAAGATATAAAATCTTTATGAAAGTTTTAACATTCTCACATTACAAACGTGCTCTCTCACCACCTTCAAAGGATTGGAATTAAAATAAAATTTTTCAATTATATGGATTGAATTTAAAAAAAATGGGATACTCAATTAAAATATTTATAATATTTATAGTCTACTAATATCAATATCTTTTTTGGAAAAAAATATTTATGAGTGTGACATAAATTATTCACAAAGATTACGTTTTAATTATGTTTCACAAGAGACAAAAACATAATCATTATGGTCAATATGACCTATCCACCGATAAAAAATCCATTGGATGGAAATACATTATTCAAAAATATTCTTTTATTGATTTTTAATTTTTTATATCTTTTTTAGGAAAAAGTGTGGGCACACAAACATTTTTCTCAAAAAATTTAAGTGTGTCCCCTCCCACATTTTTAAATGGCCACCACCTATCCAATTTTTTCACACCACTCAACATACTCAAAATAAAATAAATTTAAAAATAATAATATCCTAAAATCTATACATTCTCCCTTGATTCCTACCTTTGGGTAACATAAAATGAAGGAATCTCTTTGGTTCAATCGAAAAGGAGTTACCCAAAGAATAGGTAACAACCATTTCTATGCTCCTTTACTTTATTTTATATCTAGACCACATCAATTATTATTTTTTCCATTGTTATATATATAACTTGCCTGTTTTGGAAGCCACCCGGAGGCGCCCCATACCTTGTTGGTCACACGGCCTCATGCACATTTTCCAGAATGCTAGAGGTTATCTCCTAGCAGCGAGGGCCTTGGGTGTGATAGTGGGAAAACTATTCCCTAATTAGTAGAGTAACATAGAAGAATAGAAACAAGCATACACTAGTGGAAGAAGTAAATATCCAACAATAGTAAATAGTGGAATGATAGAATAATAAACAACTGGAGAACACACACATATATATAATGTTGCCTGATAAATATGACTAGGAATGAATCCAAACAAGTCACATTGATGGAAATAAAAATAGTGCTAAACCTATGTACAAAAGAAAAAGATAACAGCTCATCAGCATCGCTAGACTAAGCTTGGTCTCATGCTCTCTAGCTCCATAGCAATCCAAGTACCTGAAGTAGAAGGGTGTTTTCCCTTATCTATACCTGCAGCAATATAATCTATTTGGGCCAAAAATCATGACCCAAATAGGGTGTGAGAGTAAATCTCATTAGGAAACCACCCGAATATTTGTTCCTAACATTCCTCGAATATATGACAGGTAATCTTACAGGATACATGAAATAGGAAAATACTCAGCAGTAAACAATCCAGAGTCACAATATCAGGAAACTAGTGAAACAAACACCTAACACAAACTGGTAACCCTCTGGAAGATCTTACATCCATCACCTCTGGTCCCACCTAATAAATACAAGAAGCCCTCTAGGAAGTACACTCAGCCTAATCACGTTGTTTCAGCATATAAATTCTCTCTAAGGAAGCACTCACAGTCAATTCCCCTTATAGTATAAGGTAGTTAGAAACTCTCTGAGGAAGCAGTCACACTCAATTCCCCTTATAGCCACAAGGTCAAGGACTCTCTGAGGAAGCTCACCTAGTCAATTCCCCGTATATCCCATGTCGTTCAATGACTCTCTGATAAAGCTCACTTGATCAATTCCCCATATAGTCTATAATAATAAAGTTTATTCAATGTAAAACAAATACTCTCTGAGGAGGCTCGCACGGTCCAATCCCCTTATAGTCTATGTGATCAAAGACACTCTGAGGAAGCTCACTCGGTCAATTCCCCTTATTGCCTACTAAACCAAGTTCTCACAGCCCTGTATAGGTCAAAGAGTATAGCAATGAAATATGGGAAATGTAAACCTACATAACTACTTGTCTAACTGTTCTACATCATATTAAGCAATGTCAGAATGCAAACACTCCATTCTACAACGATAGGGATGGAAAACAGGAAATGTTTCCCAACTGGTTAAATAGGACCAAATGGCAGCAAATATAACATGAATGGGAAATACATCCAAAGCATATAAATTAACCATATTCATATCTAAATAGCAT
The DNA here is from genome assembly GCA_963277665.1 of Viscum album. Classification (NCBI taxonomy): domain Eukaryota; kingdom Viridiplantae; phylum Streptophyta; class Magnoliopsida; order Santalales; family Viscaceae; genus Viscum; species Viscum album. The sequence continues at coordinate 1,019,430,353 of OY728119.1, read as the reverse complement.
CTACACATATATTCGATCATGGACGTAAAACCGTTTGGGGTAAAACTGTAAACATGCAATACCCCGTTCAAGGGTATTGGTGGAATTTTTACATAATACTCAAATACTTTGAATGAAAAGGAAAAAACCACCTACCTTGGTGTTATGAGAACTCTATATGTGAACCTCGAATATTGATTCACCTTAGAATGATAAATATTGACAAAAACATTGAAAACGTTCAACCTATGATAACATGAGAAAGAAGAGGAAACATGAAATGAGGCCCAAGGAGACAATATAACTCACCGATGTGATTACGACGCGTCGACAGAGTTTGATTCGGAGGGCAGATGCACACTCAGGGGTTCGTCAAAGATCTGAGGCCGTATGGAGCTCTCGCTCCAATGGGACATAAAAGAAGAGAGTTTTGGCGATTAGACGTGACCCCGGTGTGTTTAATGAAAAAAAAGAAAGTACATTGTGTGTACTTTTGATGTACACAGCGGTTACTTGCTCTTTTTGTACTCCTCTTTAAGCATCCTCCAAGTCACTCCCACATGGCCGTGTGTGTGTCTACTAGACGACCAGCACGCGACGTCATGTGGAAAAGAAGTACATGGTGTGTATTAATAAAGTACAAGGTGTGTACTTAAAAAATTTCCATAATTTCTTATTTCTCTAAAAAAAGACCAGAAAAGGAAAACATACCTGTAATGAAGATACTGGTTTTTAATGACTTCCACCTTAGTGATATTCATACCTGAAATTTCTTTGTGCGTCATAGAAGAAGAAACATCGAATAGTTCTGGCCACTATGCATGTACATCGGCCTCCCTCCTCTATGTCTCATCAGGTACTCTCCCAAACATCAATAGCACTTGTACTGGTGGAATAGAACAGTTATGGATAACATTTCTTCAATGACCAAAAATATGGATAGGATGCTCCTAGAATGATGCATCCTCTTCAAGCTCAACCTCCTCAGGTTGAAAGACATGAGACGGGTCTGAAAAATAATGTCGGAGTTGAGAAGTGTGTAAAACGTCATGCATATCCCGGTACCTCTAAGGTAACTACAACTGGTAGGAAACTGAACCGACAAACTATAGCACCTCAAAAATCCAAACATACCTTGGTGAAAGCTTACCCTGTCTTCTAATCCTCTTGTACCCCAACCTCGGTGGGACACGCAGGAAAACCAGATCCCCGACCTCGAACTCTAGAGGTCGTCTCCGTTGATCAGCATAAGACTTATGTCGAGACTATGTAGTAGTCATCCTCTTCAAAATCAACTCTATATGCTCTATGGACTCTTGGACAAGACGAGATCCTAGAAGGGCTTCCTATCCTGCCTCTAGCCAACATAAGGGTGATCAGAATGGTCTACTGTACAAAGCCTCATAAGGTGCCATATCTATATTTTCATGGAAACTATTCTTGTAGAAAAACTCCACAAGTGGTATATTCTTCTCCCAAGAACCTCCAACATCCATAATGCTTACCTGTAGCTTGTCCTAAAGCACCTAAATTATATTCTCGGGTTGGCCATCTGTCTGGGGATGGTGAGTTGTACTCAGAATCACCTTTATACCCAACGCCTTCTGAAACCCCCACAAGACCCACGAAGTAAAACTAGCACCCTAGTCTAAAATAATGGAGTTTGGAACTCCATGAATATGTACAATCACTCGGATGTACAACTATCCCAGTTCATCAACACTGAAGGTATCCTTGATCGGCAAGAAATGAGTAACCTTATTGAGTTTTTCAATGAAAACCCATACTACATCATTCCCTCGAGGCGACCTCGGAAAACCTGTCACGAAATCCATTGAGACATCATTCCACTTCCATTCAAGAATATTTTACTACTATAAGTACCCTACAAGTCTTTGATGAACTGCCATCACCTGCTGATAGGTGGAACACCTCATGATGAAACCCATAACTTTTTTCTTCATACCTGGCCACTGATACTGACGGTGCATATCATGATACATCTTGGTGATGCCAGGATGTACTTCCCAAACTGAGGTATGAATGTCCCGCATCAGATCCTTGCATATGTCAGTTGGCACCCATACGTACCCCTAGAAACATAAGATCTCATCCTCGCCTATGGTCCATTCCGGACTACTGTCCTCTCCTAACACATTCTCCCATAGGACTAGGCCTTTAGAATCTGATAGATTCATATTTATAACTCAATCAAAAAGATTAGTGGTAACAAATACTAAAGATAGAAAATTCTTCCCCTATTTGTCGTGCACCTCCAAATGAATCTCAGAGAATAGAACCACAAGATTCCACTCACTGATGGCCTCATGAACAGCATGTATCTGAGTCCTCCTGCTCAGCGCATCAACCACTGCAATTCCATTCCTAGGCATATAGGAAATATCTATGTTAATGGATTGTAGGTACTAAACCCACCTTCATTGTCTCAAATTCAGATCACGCAGAGTGAAGATGTACATGAGACTCTTATTGTTATTGAAACCCAAAAATGATCTCCCAAAAGATATTGCCTCCAACAGCGTAAGGCATGAACAACCACATCCAACTCCAGATCGTGCATCAGGAAGTTCCACCTGTGTGGCCTCAACTGCTGAGACCCATACACAACAACTCCATCTTCCTCTATATAAATAAATCCCGACCCGATACTCAAAGAATCATAGTACACAGTATAGCTCTTGACCGGCTCTGGAAAGACTAGAATCGGTGCTGAAGTTAACCTCCCCTTCAGCTCTTGAAAGGTTGACTCACAATAATCTAACCATAAGAACCTCACACCCTTATTAGATAGACCTTTCAGTGGTGCTACAAAGTGTGAATAGTTCTGTATATAATGTCTATAGTATCCAGCCATCACTAGAATACTTTGCACCTCAATGAAGTTCTTCATCTTCTCCCAGGAAACTACTAATCTCACTTAATCTGGGTCTACTGATACTCTTTCCTTTGAGATAATATGACCCAGGAAGTGGACCTAATCGATCCAAAAGTGAACATTAAGAGCTTATAATATAACTGATTCTCCCCCAGTGTACTCACAATGATCTCAAGATGTGTAACATGGTCTTGTCGAGTGTGATAGTGCTCTATGATATCGTCAACAAAGACTATGACGAAGGAATCCATGTATGGTTGGAATAATCGGTTCATCAGTGCCATGAAAACTTCAGGAATTTTCGTGAGACCGAACGGCATCACCATGTACTCGTATAGACCATACCTACTCTGAAAGGCTGTAAGTGGTATATCTGATGGTCTAACATGCGATTGATGGTAACCGGACCTCAAGTCAATATTTAATAACACTCGGTCTCCTCGAAACTGATCAACGAGATCATTAATACTTGGTAATGATTATTGGTTATTGACCATGAACTGGTTCAACTTTCGATAATCCACAAAAAGCCTAAAGGGACCTTCCTCCTCTTTCGAAAACAAGACAGTCGAACCCTAAGGAGAAGTACTGGGTCAGATGAAACCATATTCCTGTAACTCCTCCAACTGCTAATTGAGCTCCAGAAACTCTAGTGTATACATCCAAATAGGAGGAACAGACACTGGTTCCACTCCTAGCACATGATCAATATAAAATTCCACATCATTTTCTGGAGTCCAACCTAAAAATTCCTCAATAAATACATCTCAAAAACGATCCACCTATGGAGGAATGTATAAATGAGAAGTCCCATAATCATCCAGATACAGAATAAAATTTGGGTTGTATCTCGTCCCAACACATTATTTTCTAGACCCACTCTTCTTTCCTGGACATTCCATTCATCTTTATGAAGGAACAATAAGCCCTCTCGTGATGTGAAACGCACCCTGTGGTGATAAAATTTGACGACTGGCTGGAAGGGAACCAACCAGTCCATTCCAATATTGACATCATATTGTGTCGTCTCTAGGATATAGAGGTCCCATAGAAAGTGACACACACTATCCTCAAGATGGAACCTCTTACGCTGACGTAAACTCACCGTTCATGTCCCCAATGAAGTTTCTAGTGTCATGATATTATCAGAATAAAAGATACAGAGCCCAAGGCTCTCCACACAAGAAACAGATATAGAGCTATGGGTAGACCTTGTGTTGAAAAGAGATGAAGATAAAACTGAGGCTACTAAGATCGTACCTGGAATAGTAGAAAGTTTGGGATCCTACTCCTACTAGGTCTACTCCATTACAATTGTCTGGCCAGCACCACAGCCCTGTGATCCTGCCTGACCACTCTGTGATGATCCACCCTGTTATCGATGGAAACTAGGCGACTGGCTACCTTGGTCACAATCTCCATCTCAGCATGAACGGCCAGAAGAACTCCAATTTCCACACTGATGAGAAACTAATGGTGAGTCTGATATGCACGGAGTCATGGAAGAACCCCTATCACCAGCTGTTGGTGAGAAAAACTGACAGAATAGCTAAAGGTGACCCATCTAGGTGCATGATCCGCACTCCACTAGATCTCTCGGGCAATGCGTCCTCGTATTCCCACTCCTTCTGCACTGGTAGTATACCACCTCGCTACCAGAAGTTGCATCCCACATACTATGATCTTCTCGTGCAATCTACTTGTGGTGCTTCCTACTATCAGTAGGAGGAATACTAAATCTGGATGTCGAACCACCCTGGCTCACCGCTCCAGAATCCCTAAGATTACGCTCTATGATCAGATCCTAGTTGATGATATAGGTTATCGAATATTCTTGAAGATGTTCACCTGAGATCAGATGTTGTTCCAAATACCATCCTAAAACTTCCATTCAAGGAATAACTCATCACCTACTCGAATATGAGTGAAATGTTGAATCCTGGTGAAGTGAGAGGAATAATCCATAACTGAAAGAGTAACCTACTCTAGAATCATTAACTATCAGGCTGGATCATCACTGGAGGTCTCTTAATAGATGTAATTGTAAAATATTTGCAAGAACACAACCCAAGCCATATTCTGCTAGCATCCCATGTGTGAGATCACCTCCCACTACCTCTTGGCAGAGTCTTGAATAATGTTAGTAGCAAGTTTCACCCTATTATCTGGAGGTATCTCTATATTCTCTATGAATTTCATCATGGCTTCAATTATGGACTCTGCAGCCGGGGGTCTTCCATCCCTTGATATAGTAGGAGGATAATGCTACTGGAAGACCCATGTCAATTATTTCATTGACGGGGATGGAGGCGGTGCTCCCTAAAAGGTCAACATCATCCTCAAAAAGCCCTCTCTGAACTGTGCATCTACACCTCTTTCAGGTATAACGGCGGGTGCCAAGACTAGCACAACATGAAGATCTCCTGGAAGTCCCTGATCAGCCTTGACCGGTGTCTAATCATCGCCTGGAAATTGGCATACAACTAGAGTACATTTTGGTGTCCTGAACCTACAAGGTCAAGTGCACACCTTAGACCATGATTATCAAGGGCGTGTTACCTCAATTCATTCACATGGGTGTCTACTCCGGCCTAAACTGGTTGTGTAACACCCCAAACACACATCATGTTCACATAACACATGGCGTGTACATGATTCCTCGTGCCCAACCTTAGTCCTTCTACATGGTTAATCCACACGGCTCTCCTAAGACAAGACGACACGGCGTGTTCAATATAGACACAACATGTACTAGACAAGCTTCACCAGGCCCGGTTTGTTGGTGACACATCCTAACACATGGCTCACACTACACAGCGTGTTTCAGATAGACACAGTGTGTACGGGGAAGGATAACACTGAACTGTGTTGTTCATGACACAGCTGGGTACCTAAGTTAGTCTACACTACATGTTCAATCTTGACACGACGTGTATAAATTTAGTTTTTATCCATCTGTGTCGTTAGTAACACCGTTGGACACAAGGTCTCTACACACGATGTGCACATCCAATACACGGTGTGTCCTACAGAGATTTCACAACATTGTGTCTATTCCAACACGACCTATGACACGTTTAGAGACTACATGACGTGTACATAGAATACACGATGTGTTCTTAAGAAAAATTGTTTCTTCCAGAACTGAAGAACACATGGCATGTAGTCAAAACCACATGGCATGAATTCTGGGTTTTTCTAGATGGTAAGCCTAAGAAACTACTCTTGATCCCATAAAATCACTGAAATGATGATTAAAGTTCCAAATTTTGATCCGTGAGGGCCCATACTACCCTCCAATAAAATCTTGGTATCGTGTACATGTTATCACAAGGAAACCAAGTCATTGATCCCCCAAATTATGGTCCATGAGGTCCCATAATATCTGAAGAACCAAATTTAAGCATTCATTCCAACAAAACCTTACAGAAACAATACCCAATCAAATTGCAGGTATTATCATGGCCTCCATCAAAACAACATGCATATTCTACACAACATCTATCACACCAACACGAAATCTCTAATGCATCCTTGATGGCATGGAAAAAATTCAGGACATCTGATTTCAAGAAAGTGCCTATATGATGCATGGGATGGAATATGCTTATCTCATTGAGTTGCGACAAATATAGAACTTTGATAACATCAACGATAACAACTTAATACATGTGAGTCACCCAATGGTGAAAATCCAATCAACTGTAAAATTAAAAAAATGAAAAATTGAAATCCACGAGGTAGATTGGCTTTTCACGGTACACAAGTTAGCTACTCATAGGAACAACTTATTACCAAGTAACTATTCCATCGTATCCCAGGATAAAGGATCCAAATAGTTAGTCAAGAGAAATAAATCCTATGATACCACTTTGGAATATCCTGGTTCTGTGAGCCACCCAGATGCTCCTTGTACCCTATTGGCCACATGGCCTCAAGCACATTTCCCCAAATTCCAGAGGCTACCGACTAGCAGTGAGGGCCCTAGGTGTGATAGTGGGGAAACTATGCTCTCATTGGCAGAGTAAAAAACAGAATATATAAAAACATACAATAGTAGAAGCAATAAATAGGCACCAACACTAAACAATGGATGAATGGAAGAATAAAAAACTAGATCACATATATATATAATGATGCATGATACATATGACTAGGAGAGAAGCCAAACATGTCACAATGCTAGAAATACAATCAATGCTAAACCCAAGTACAAAAGAGAAATATAAACAGCTCCTCAGCATCGTAAGCCTATGCTTGGTCCCATTCCCTCAATCTCCATGGAAAATCATGTACCTTAAATAGAAGGGTGCATTCCATTATCTATACATATAGTAATATAATCTGTTTGGGCCCAAAATAATGACTAAAACAGGGTGTGAGACTAAATCCCAGTAGGTAACCACCCGAAGATCTGTTCCAAACAGTCAGTGAATATACGACAAGTAAAAGTACAGTAATCAGAAACCATGAAAATACTCAGTAGTAAACAATCCACAGTTTCAATATCAATCAACTATCGAAACAAACTGCTTACACAAATAGGTAACCATTTGGAATGTGCTTACATCCATCCCCTCTGGTCCTACCTAAGAAGTACAAACACCCATCTGAGAAGTACACAAGGCCTAACCCATCTGGTTCAGTATATAAAGAATCTATAAGGAATAAATCATAGTCAACTCCCCTTATAGTCTAAAGTAGTTAGGAACTCTCTGAGGATGCACTCACAGTCATTTCCCATTATAGCCCCAAGGTCAAGGACTCTCTGGGGAAGCTCACTCGGTCAATTCCCCTTATAGCCTAGGTCATTCATAGACTCTCTAAGGAAGATCACTCGGTCAATTACCCTTATAGTCTATAGTAATCAAGGTGACTCGAAGTAAATAAAATACTCTTTGAGGATGCTCGCACGGTCCATTCCCTATATAGTCTACTTGCTCAATGACACTCTGTAAAAGATCACTCTATCAATTCTTATTATAGGATATTACACCATGTTCTCATGGCCCTACGTAGGTCAACGATCATAAAAATTAAATATGGCCAAACTAAACATACATAACTACAGGTCTAACCAGTCAACAACATATTAAGTAATGTCAAAATTCATACTCTCCATCCTATAGTGACAGGAGTGGAAAACAAGGAATGTAGCCCAATTGGCTAAATAGAACCAAACGGACATAAATAGAACAATCATGGAAAATATATCTAAATCATAAAAATCAACCATATTCAGATCCAAATAGCCTCTACACAAATATGTGAGCATGGTAGGAAAATCGTTAGGGGTAAAATATTAAACACGTAATACCCCATTAAACGGTATTTGTTGAAGTTCCACAGAATACTCAAAGACATTGAACGGAAAGGCACAAACCACCTACCATGGCGTTAGGAGATCGATATATGTGAACCTCAAAGCGTGATTTACCCTAGAATGCCAAAGGTCAATAAAAATGCCCAAAACGTTCAACCTACAATAACATGATAATGAAGAGGAAACATGAAACGAGTATAAAGGATAAATGAGAAATCACTGATGGGATTCCAATGCAATAGACGTTGTTCAATTTAGAGGACGGACTCACGCTCAGGGTTTCATTGAAAATCTATGGCCATACAGAGCACTCGGTCAATCGGGACATAAAATAACAGAGTTTTAGAAATTAGACGTGACCCTAGTGCGTTTAATAGGTAAAAATAAAGTACACGGGGTGTACTTTTGGTGTACACAACATATACTCACCATTTCCGACTCTTCTCTAAGCGGCCTCCAAGTCACTCCCATATGGTCGTGGGTGTGGGTACTACATGGCCTTCACACGACCTCTTATGGAAAATAAGTACACGTTGTGTGCTCATAAAGGAAATGACATGTACTTATAAAATTTCTAGAATTTCCTCCTTTTATCAAAAATGACCAGAAAAGGAAAACAAACCTGAAAAGAAGATCTGAGTTCTTATAATATAGTAATATGATTATAAAAAAATTTCTTATTTATTTTTATATTATGTTTTCAACATAAAGGTACACACACATACATCTAATGGGTTACAAATATACCATTCTTATGCATGGAAAACTATCACCTCTGAAACTATATTTTTTGGTTTTTACATTACCAAATATCATGGATGGGAATTATGATGGAATATATATTTTCATATGATATATAATATATATATTTTTATTTATTATTTTTTAATTACTATATAAAACTTAACCTATTACCTTCCATTTTTTAAAAATATTCTATTTTTTTGCAAAATTCTGGACTACCTCCTCCTCAAAGCAATTTTATTCATTCACACTCAACATGGAAGTTATTAAATTTGGATTTAGTAAATCTATATGATATATATAACATAAAAATTATATTATAATTATTATTATTATATATATATGAGTTATTATTTCTACTAGAATAAATATTTACATATATACACATGTATTTAATTTATATTCTTTCTTTAAAATTGATAAATAGAAATAACATTGATGCATACATACGACCAACCGTCTCCACAAATGGTGTATTTAATTTTATATTTTCATCATTAACAAATTATTATATATAAATATTTACTAAATAAACATGTACTTTATATCATTTTTTTAAATTCAAGAAATAATGATATAAGAATGAGGACCAAAATTCAAATAATCTATGACACATGTGAAAAACAAAAAGGACATTACATGAATTATAACCTTAACATTGAATTGTAAATAAGAGGGGTATATTAGTACATACATGATGTTATATATAAAAATATGTTTATTTTTTATTTTTATAATAAATTTTTTTATCATATGGGGAATTAAACGATTACAACTAATATATTAGGTATTGGGATTTCTAGTGTAAATTTTATTTAAGTGAGATATATGCCTTAATCCCAATTAATATTTTTTATATGGTGTATATACTGACCATTAATATATCATATGATCATTATAATTAAATTTATGTTTATTTTAATATATATTTTATGATTTCCCTTTCACGGGGTTGATGATTTAAATGATACCAAATTGGTAAATTAGTTTTTTCTAATATTTTCTTATTTGAGACACATGCCTTTAATTTTGAAATACATGTTTTAAAAAAAAATTAAAAAATAGATATTTAAATAATATTTTAAAGGAAAATGATTATAAAAATGTTTGATGGTTTTCAAATATTCCCATATATGTTTTCTGATTATTTAAAAAAAATTGGTTTCAAAAATGTTTTCATGATTCTATTTCAAATAAATAGATTTCAAAAGATTTTTCAAGATTAATTTTAAAATAAATTAGTTTTAATTTAATTTTCAGGTTTTGTTTTCAATGAAATGGTTTGAATTTATTTTTTAATCTTACATTCAAAAGATATGGTTTTAAAAATGTTTTTAAACTACAATTTTACATTTTTAAATAAAAATGTTTTCAATAGGATTTATGATTTAAATTAATTTTCATATAGATGAACATATATTTTTCAAAAGAATGTTCTTAAGAATATTTAAAAATTATTTCTCTTATAATATGATATTAGTTGGGGTTACTCATGCCTTTTTATAAAATCATCTAAATTAAACATTCATACTCTTTATTTTAATAGTTTATTTATTTATTGCATGATGTTTACAAAAGAAATTTCGCATTCATGAGTTATATGATTATGACACCCATTCATCTTCCGAGGGTGGTATTATTTTGAAACCCAATTATTCTTATGGTGTATGCATTGATGAAGTGATTTGTAAACATTTATATTTTCCACATTAGTGATATGATTTAATATTTATGACATCCATTTCATTTCATGGGTTATTAAATGAATTTTTAGGAATTATTAGAACATGCATGTATAATTTAATTATGTGATGGGTATGACCTATATCTCCCTCCAAAGAAATATGTAAATATTTAACTCTAATGAAATAATAATGGGAATTAAGATGATGGGATAGAACCAATATGTGAAATATATGGAAACCTAATCCACTATGGGAATATGGGGATACCTATCCCTCTATTGGATTATGCGAAAACCTTATACACTGTAGGAAGATGGGGAAACCTGTTAAACTAATGGAAGATGGGGAAACCTGATCCACTATGGTAAGATGAGGAATCCGAATATACTATAGAATTAAGGGGAAACATGATTCAATATTTGAAGATGAGGAAACATGGTCCCTTAGAAGTAAAGGAAAATGACATGGGATTATGGTGTGTCTTGCATGGTATGTATAGTCACCCGTAATTGCCTTGTTATGTTTTGAAAATATGCCTTGAATTATATGGAATGTTATTTGATGTTTATATTTCAATCAAAATTTGTTTTATTATTCCTGTGTTATACATTCATGGATTATGATCTTTATTATCATATTATAAATTTATTATGAAATAAGAATAATTATTCCAGGATTCATGTTTATGATCTTTAATATATAGGGTATGAACATCTAATGTCATTATCACATTCCCAAACACTTACGATCTTGTTAATTCTCCAAATATCACTTATTTACCATTAATGAGTGTTTGATATCAATCCATTTTTTTATTTCCATTCCCCATTATATGAATATATGTATTTTGTATGATTTGCCTATAAAGGGATATACTCATGAAGATCCTAGTGGGGTATAATGTTGCACACTTCTATAACAGTGTTTAGGATTCCATGTTTCTAAATGCACTAGACTAATATAGTCTTTGGCTGTAAATTTTTTGTAATGTAATTAGTATTTTGAAACCATGATATGATGTTAATGAATATAATGATATGGTCTCTATTCATGTTATTTGAGATAATTTTATGTTTACATTTGGGATGTAGGATGATAATACCTTAGTGATATTCCTAATGATGTGACTAGGGATAAGTCAAATAATGAAGAAACGTATATGAAAATTTCCTTGAAATTTATTAAATTATTGAGAGTTTGAGTCCCTATTAATAAATCTCCCTATTGATATTACTTATAGGTGTGGTTCTGGAATATATATACAAAGGTGTAATAGCTCTACTATGGTGAATGAGGTCTGACTAGAGCATAACCTAGTACATGACAATGAGACTTACTATTCATATTCTTTGAAACTTCATGGGGATATACTTTGGTAATTAAAAAACACAACATGATCCAATATAAAAGATTTGAAAATATATTGGATAAGAATAACCTATGATAAATATAGGGTTTCATAGATTAAAGAGTGTGTTACAATTTAGACATCATGTATTTGTTTTTTTGATTATGTGGTGACTCATAATAAAAACTATTTCATAATCCATTGTTTTCATTATTCTATAGATGTAACATAATAGAACCACATTAATTGTGAATGAAATAAACAATGAATTAATTTTCCTCCTATGAAGATAACCATAATTAGAGCTATAATACAGAATCTCATTTCTATTATAGCCCATCATTCTCAAGCTAGTAAACATGAGATCATAGAAATTATTAAAGGAATGAACAATATTATATTGAATCCTATAAGAAGAAACAGACACCTTCTTTCAGTGAATCTTATGATCTAATTTTTTCAAAACTCTGGATTTAGACCATTGAAAAATTAATCATTATTTTCTAGTGTTCAGAACATCAGAATGTATTTTATTTTGTTTATCAATTGGATGGTGAGACCGATTAATGGGGGACTCTAATAAATAATTTATTTAATAAAGATAAAATTGAATCCATAAAATGGGGCAACATCGTGTACATATTCTTTAGTAAGGACATTCCACATGTTATTCATTTGAATGTGAAAAAAACAACCTTATGTAGAAAAAAAATTATGATGATTCGATTGGTACCAATGAGGATAATTACATAAGACATAAGAGGTATGATTCCTTAATTACCAACCAAAATGAATGTAATGTTGATATGATCTTCATTCACTTAAAACCAAGTATCATAACAGACTTGTCCACAAGGGAATTTATTTTTTATGAATATATTATGTGTTGTTAAATCATTGTTGAAATGGTGGTAGCAATTACATATCAACCATAAGGTTTCAAAAAGAAAAATAATATATAGTTAAAAGAAAAATATAAAATCTATGAAGAGAAGAATATTATCCTTCCATTATTCTCCAACTGTGTAAAGAAGCATGCATGAAATTAACTTATGGGTCCTAATCATTTTTTTATGTGTGGGATATAATTCTATCATTCAATCGATTTCCGAACTGATGGGAAGAAGTTGTCCAATTATTTATATATTGGGAATGTTTTAAAAGATTCACATCGAATAGTTCAGTGAATTATGAGTATGGATGATGGGAATTATTCTAACTAGTTCCCAAACTCAAGGTTCTATGATAATGAATAATATTAGCAACCTCTAAAACCATGAGAAAATGTGAAAACCAATGAAATCACTATTTATAAAAAGGGGTAAAAATGGATTGTTGAAAGGTTTAAAAATCGTCAACCCTAGAAATGATAATTTATTATTTGATTTTTGATCGACACATTAATTTTTTTCCTTAAGCTTTTCCTAAGGGTATTATGATTCCTCCAAAATAATTATACATGCAATTAGGATTATGTAATCCCAATCGTATTAATATTACCACTCAAGTATATGATTCCTCTCTAATTTATATTTATGGTAATGCACTTCGTGAAAATCATGCATTATTCCCTTGGTTATAATTTAATGTCATCATAGTAATGAATTTGATTTCTATGTATAACTACCACATCAATTATTGAGGATAGGATGTTATGTTTTATTTTTCATAGCAACCATTGATCCTCTAAAAATGTTATGATATGAATGAATATACTATAGATATTACATCCAGTTTATGGGTATTAATTCCCATTATGATGGTGTTTCTGTTTCAAATGGTTTGAGAGAATCATGACATCAATGATATGTTTTTTGTTCATGAATTTGTCGATTTGTTCCCAAAACTATTTCATAGAGTTCCACCAAAATGTAAATTTGCGTTTTTAATTTAACCGATACATAGTTCCACACTAATTTCAATTACTCTGTATGGAATGACATGAATCGATATTCAATAATTAAATAACAAACTTCATGAAAACATTGATAAGGGATTTATTTTGTTAAGTTTGTCTCTTTGGGGTGATCCTACCCAATTTGGTTAAAATTGATATGAATAATGGTGACATTATGTTGTTTGTAGAGAGTTAAACTAGATCCCAATCAATAAACAATATCACTTTAACCAAATTGATGATTGATTGATCAACTACATAGAGCATACGAAATGGGATATCTCTAAGACAGTATTTATTACATGGTGTAGAAGCTATGAATATATTGTGGTTTCTTTTAGTCTTTTAAATTACCCATCTATAATCATGGATTTAATGATTAGAGTCTTTAAAGATTACCTCGATTAGTTTGGGTTAGAATTTATAGATAATATTAGTACATATTCAATGGGAAATTAAGAGATTGATGAACACATGATTATTGTACTAAATACCCTGAGGAAAGATAAATTGTTTGAAAAATTTATGACGTGTAAATTCCTAAAATCAAAATGATTCATTATTATGGACACATAGTCTCCAAAAATAGTATATATGTATATACATCAAGGAAATGAGAAATTAAATGTTGTATGAAACAAACCACGGTGACAAAAATACTATCTCTCTTGAATTAGAAAGATATTTTCAATGATTTGGGGATATTTTCTAATAACTATCAAATCCATAGGCCATGGTATCATAGAAGGGTGTCATGTTCCTTTGAAAAAATTAACGTGTTGAAATTTTAATGGAACTAAATAGATAGTTTTTAGAACCCATGTACTTACATTACCATGTAGTAGAGAATTGTTCGTAACATAATGTGATGAATATAATAAGGGATTTCATTTTTTTTCTTATGAATAATATCATAGTTATTTCATATGACTCATGATAATTGATTATTCATGTTATAATTTACCGAACTCATGATTTAGAGTTTTCAGTGGTCAATTTTCATTAATGATATAGAGGCATTATCATTATAGAATAAGTGTGAAATATTTAATAATCTGAAAAGTACGAAATATATATTCATATAAAACGAGTTAAACAAGCATCATAGAAGATGGTGAGATCTAATAAAATATTATGGAAACTCAATACATTACTAACCTATGATAGAAAACATGGTGGTCGATATTTGGGGTTAAAATGACCATGCCATCATATCCATGATGTGGATATAAAATCAACCAATATTTATGGATTTCAAAAGGATGAATTCGGAAATATTGAAGGAATATATAAAATATTATCTTAATAATCAAAATGATCAAACCCATATCCATGTGATGATTAATGTTTTTTATAAGGAAATATTGAGATACATAAGATGGTTATAAATTTTCTTGAGTATAACCTAGTTCAAAATGAAATTATAAGGATCCAAAACATTTTTTGGTTTCCTCCAATACCACATCTGAAGAAAGAGTTGATAGAGGATCCTCACAGTTCTTCATTATCCATTCATCCTATATGTTTGAAAATGTATAGATATTTGAATGAATACATTTGGTGGGACAGAATGATGATGGATATCAAAAAAATTATGTTGGTTCTTATATTCTAGAAAGATAAGGAATAAAGATAATATTATATGGGTGTATTACATCCAATTACGTTCCATAATAGAAATGGTTGAAAATACCTACATATTGTGTAGTTGGAATAAAAAAAACATCTAAACTATTTTATTCATTATATGTGGTAGTTGAACATCATATTATGTCATCAAAATTCAATGCAATCAAAGATAAAATATCTCTAGTTCAATGCTCCTGTATTTACATTAATGTTATAGTAACGTTTATTTGAGGCCAAAATATATTATATTTGATCATGATCTAATATTAACATAAATTATCAGGTTAATTTTTTAGCACGATCATGATATCGAAGTGAGTTTCAACACCGTTTATTATCCATTGATGGATAGTCACTCCACCGATTAAGATATCTTATTCACTGGATTCAAATGGTTGTTATGATCAACAACATTATATATTGAGTTTATTTACAAAAATTTCATTCACTCAAGAATTTAGATGGACCATTCTGAATCCCTCTATGAGATGAAATGTTGATGTTCATCATGTTGGGATGATGTTGGGGAAATAATGCAATTGGGACGTGAGGTGGATAATGAAATGATTTAAAATGCTAGAACCATTATGTTGCATATCTATGCAGCTTAGAGTCAGTAGAAAAGTGATATTGATAACATATATAGTGATTTAATATTCGATATTTGTGAGAATATGTTTCTATAGATTTCTCTAAGAAATAAGGATTTGAGGTTCGAGAAGAAATGGAAACAATGTCTTAGTTATATCAGTCCCTTCGGGATTCATGAACAAATCAGGATGGAAGACTATCTATTGGAAATTCCTCTATATCAGTATAAAATCCTTGAAGTTTTAAATGTATCCATCCTAAGGATGTACATACCAGCCCCTTCAGAGGTACAGAACCTAGAGGTTATACGGCTTGTGTTGGATCTTTCTTATGAGGTATAACCACTTAGAATTCTGCTTCATAGAAAAAATATTATATGAAAAAATACCACTTACCAGGTAAATTTTTTATGGATAAATCAAATGTGAGAGGATGAAACTTGGGAACATAAAGACATGATGAGGAATAAATAGTTTCATTTTTTAGTAACAGAATTATTGATATTTGGGAAAATAAAAATTTTAAGTGGGTCGAAAGTGACAACATGAGTTTTTGTGAACCATATTTTTCTAAAAAAAATATATTTCCCTTGATTATTTTCTTTTAATTTTACCATAATTCACACATTAATTATATGCTTCACCAAGGAAATATGACACTATATGCAACACTATATTTTCTACCATTACACACAACACATCGTTTCTGAGAAACAGAACATTATTATTATAATTTTGTACACAAGACAGTTATAACCTAAATATTAAAAATAGTAATAATAATAGTTATAAATATATTTTAAAAAATATTTATAATATTTTATATAAATAAAAAAATTTATAATTAAATATATCATTTTTGGTAATGTCTTTTTATGTTTACAAATACTACCTTTATAAAATAACATCTTTTTAAATCCATGTGTGAATAATAATAAAATTAATAGTTTATACTCATAAAAATTTAGGAGATAAATATATTAAATTTGTTAATAAATATTTTGAAATTTTTTTAAAGTAAATGTTTTTGAGAAATATCATTTTTGAATGAATTGAAAAAAATTAAAATTCAAAAATATTTTATTATATAATTTATTTTATACAGATTAATTACATATTAAGTTGGGTTTTAAGAAAAATTTAATCATTTATACATATATTAATACAATTTATGACATTTAAATTACATATAAAATGAATTTAGATATAAAATCATAATGAACCATTAAACATTCTAAAATTAAAACCCCTCTTTGTCACCCAGTGTACGAGATTATAAATAAACATAATTTTGCTGATTTAGTGAATTGAATTTAGAAAAATGGGTATTCATGGTATTAATAATTGTAATAAATTTTCTATAAATATAAACATAATATTTGAGAAAAATATTTCTAAAATTGATTAAATTTAGTTAATGATACTAAGGTAAAATGTAGCTTAACAAGGGACTAAAATGTAATCATAAGAGCCAAAATGACCTAAAAACATTTCCAACACCCCTTTAATATCATTAGCTAGGCCATAAACCTTATATTATTTATTTATTTGGGTTTTTAGGAACTTTATTTATGTAAAAACGAGGGTAAAACTAACTAGTTTTAAAAAATTACCACTATTTCCCCTCCCCACTTATAAAAGGCGACTGCCTCTCCGACTACTTAACAGCTCCCATACCATATTTACCACCTTTATTTTTTGGGACTTTCGATGGAAATACTATTTTTATTTGTCACGACCCGTCCCCCAGGGCCCGTCCCGTGAATATCCCAAGCCCGCCTTCCATAGATTGGGGGCTAGTGACGAGCACCAAAGGCATAATTCCATAAAACTAGGAATCCATTTCCTTTATAACCTATAAATGCATTAAATAGTGCACACATATGGATACAAAACACTATGTAATCATTATAACAAAAGATTGCTGAAAAGTAAAAGGGGCCAGAAATACAAGCCCAATAGTAAATTACAAGGAACTGGAAGTACAAGTACTACTGATGAAAGGAAAAACAGCTATTGGGTCATCCACCTGAATTCCTACTTGAAAGTTAGGTGCAGATAGCCTCCTCAGCACTCCATGTCCATCAGTCTCCTCTGTGTATCGACTCGTCGTATGTTCCACCTTCGGGTACCGTTCAGTCCATGAACTCTCAGCCTCAGTCTGTGTTGTCTGTCATATGCATCTAACACAACAATGTGAGGGAAAATCCCATGCATGGGTGTGTATAACGATACTCAGTAGGGACCCCGATACCCTCATGGTCTCACAAAATCCAACAAGGATAAACCAAAAAGATTGAAATCAATAGATAACCTTAATAGGTATATGCCCATACATATACTTATGTTATCAAGTGATCCATCTCAATCATGAGGAAACACAGAAAACCAAAATCAGCTCCACCATAATTTTATTCACAATATAGAAACCTCAGCTAATAGAGAACTCCTATTCAATTGAGTACAGTAGGCATGTCGCATCACACATAGGTAGTTCCCAATATCCTTGTACTGCTGAGGCAATCTCCTATCGAGTATCTTGGGTCTGTTGTGTCACACAGAGGCGCTTACCACCGTGGGTTTGCCGCTACACCCAGGATCTCCCCCTCAAAGACTATAGAGTTACTACTTCTGTCGAGTATCATGGGCCTGCCACGTCACCAATATGGATCCTCCACCATGGGTCTGCCACCACAACCAGGTGATCCCCACTAGCCTACTAGAATCACATTGAGTCAAACGATCATTAATCATCAGGTCTCATCTAGCTACTAGGTCTTCGCACTAATCTCACTCATCTCTGGGATGATCCTCTACACAGGCTACTAGTCAATGCTCCACTGTCTCTAAGTCTGACGTATTACTATCCAAAAGGTCTGCCACGTCATTAGGGTCTCAATACAATAAACAGTCCATCAATCAGTTTCCCAGTCTATAAGTTACTATACATTTATTCCCAGGGGCCAGTCTGCTACATCAAAGGATTCTCAACACAACAGACTTCACATCTATCAGACGCCCAGTCTGTGATTTATTAGCCTTTTAGTCCCAGGGGCCCGGATGGATTTGTGCATGATCTGACCTGACCATATCCCAAATGTACCCCAAACTCCATTGAGGTATACTCAAAGGTACATTCATACTCCATGATTAACTACGCTGTAGACGGTTCTTAAAACAGACATCTGGTACCAATGATATGGCCCAATGAAGGAAAAGGACCATATTGGGCCAGGTTCTGGTCTGCCCCGGTTGGACTGACCCGGCCTGACCTAGTCTAGGCCGAGCCGGTTCGGGTCAACCCGGCCTGACCCAATGGGTCGGGCCCAGCCTGCTGGGCAGGCTGCACATTTGGTTCAGCCCATCACACAAGGCCCATACCAGTAGGATGCGAGGGGTCGTGGAGGGTTATGACGGTATGGACCGGTCGCGAGGGCGGCTCGGCCCAGAGGGAACTTCGATGGCATCTTGACCCGGAGGCTGGGGTGGATTCAGGCCGGATCGTCTAAGGTGCGGCGTGGCCAATGTGTGGAGTGTCTGTGGCGTGACGGGAGTTGCACATCCATGTTGGTCATAGCAGCTAGTGGCTGGTACGGCTGCGGGGCAGTGCGGCCGGGGTGGTGCGGCCGGGAGGGCCGCGGTGGCCGGGGGCTTGCTCAACCGGGGCGTGGCACGGCTCGAGCTGGTTCAGTAGGTGGGCGGTGTAGACAGGGCACCTTGGAAGCCATAGGGAAATGAAGTTCGTCCTGGGATGGTGGTGCCAGTTTGGCCAGGGCATCGGAGCATCGCTGGGGCACACAGGTTGCGGTGGTCGTGGGGAGCGCGGCAGTTTCCTTCTTCTCCATCAAAGTCATTTCAAGGAACACCACAAAAGAAAACAGCGGAGGGGTCAGGTCATGTTGGTTTGGTCCACACCCTTTGGATTTAGGGTGGTATCATTTAGCTCACAAGAACGAAGCACAACAAACCCGCCCTCAATGATCAATCCCAAAACCAACAAAAATAAAACTTATGCAGATCAACTACTTAGAAGTTGATCCGTGTTCTTTGTTTTAGAAGGAAAGAATCACGGGAATATAAAATCATTCCAAAAAATACCCTATCTAGTTCATTGTTCATTGACGTTGGCACAAGAAGGTGGAAGTCAATTCGTTGTAGACGAACACGTCCTACACCAGAGCAAGTGATGAGAAATGAAGTCAATGTCGAGGTCATTCTTCATAGTCGAACGCGTTCCTTGTCAGAGTTCTTCGTCGGTGGAGAATTCTTTATTAGAAGCCTCCTCCCAATATTTCTCCTCCCCAAAGTTCCACCAAAATGAAATAATAGCCTCCAAATAATATATTATGATTTTGGAATAATATTAGAAATGTTTGAATTGATTAAGGGAGAGTGGGAATAATCAATTGGTACGTTGGAAGAATTAATGAGGAGGAAGCTCAAGAGGCTCCTCCACATTAATGTGGGAGTTGAGAGGTTTTACTCTCAATTAAATGGGGGGGGGGGTTAGTACCGGGTGGTCCCCACCACCAAAACCCTTCGTGGGGGGTTAGGTACGGGTGGGCCCCACCACCATAACCTCCCATGGGAGGTTAATGTCAGGTGTTCCCTACACATCAACACCCACATGGGTGGTTACAACGAAATAAAATAGAATATTAGATTATTTTATTTTATTACTTCTACGTAAAACCCAAAAACTAACTTGAACCCTCGACCAACTATCGTAGAGGTGTAAGCCTTCTTAAGAGAATACTGGCCCTGTGAGTTCAATGGTTCCTTCAGATTATAATTTCGATCACACATTCAGACTTTAGAAAATCATGCTCATACGTTTAATAAATTTACTTGAACAAAACATCAATAATTGATTTCGGGCACACTGGGGCTCAAAATCATGCACTGTCAATTTCCTCAGACATGTCAAATTACATATATATATATATATATAATTTAAATTGGAATTCTAGGCCTTTAAATTCTTCCTACCTTAGGACTCTACATCCCTGTAAGCCACAACTCAACTAAGGAAACAATTTGGGGTACTGAACATCCATCTGAGACTCCCACTCCCATGTGCTCTCTTGGAGGTTCCCGTGATGCTAGTGAATGCGCACCATAGGAATCACCCATCTACAAAAGGCATTCCTCCTTCGATCCTCAATCTCTACTAGAACCTCTGTAAAATTCTCCCCATTTTCAATGTCCATCTAGCCATGTTCTATGATATGGGAAGGGTTATGCATGTATCTCCTCAGCTGGGATACGAAAAAGACGTCATGCACCCAGTGCAATTGAGGTGGAAGAGCTAAGCGGTATACCAACTCGCTAACACTGCTGAGGACCTGAAAAGGTCCGATGAACCTTGGAGATAACTTGCAGCCTTTGTCAAATCTTTATAGACCTTTTAGAGGTGTGACCAGTAGAAGGAAACGGTCTCCATCCTCATACTCTAGAGTTCTATCTCTCCTGTTGGCATACAACTTCTACCTACATTGTGCAGTGTTCATCTACTCCAGGATGATCTGCACCTTCTTTGTGGTAGCTTGTACCAACTCTAGTCCCACTAGTGCTGACTCCCCTGGGTCAGTCCAGCACTATGTTGATCTACAAGGTCTCCCATATAACGCATCAAAAGGTTCCATTACAATAGTGAAGTGATCACTGTTGTTCTATGAAAACTCCACCAAAGGTAAGTGATCCTCCCACCTACGACCGAAGTCTAAGACACAAGCATGAAACATGTCCTCGAGGGTCTGAATGGTCTACTCAGTCTGGCATCCGTCTGAGGATGGAAGGTAGTGCCGAAACAAAGCTGGGTTCTATAAGCCTCCTGCAACCCCTTCCATAGCTGGGATGTAAAACTTGTATCATGATCAAAAACAATCATCAATGGTAATCCATGTAGTCGCAGAATCTCCTGAACATAGAGGTGTGACATGCTCTCTATTGAACCCTAATCTCTGATCAGTATGAAGCGAGCTGACTTAGTGTGTCGATTGATGAACAAAAAAATAGAGTCATGTCCCCTCGATTTACATGGAAGTACTATCATGATGTCCACGGATATCCCATCCCACATCCACCCTGGGAATTCTACTGGTAGAACTAAGCCTGATGGTACCTAGTGCTCTTCCTTCACTTGCTGACAAGTGAGGCACCAAGAGACAATCTCCGCAAATGAATTCTTCATCCCCAGAGACCAGTGTTGTCATTGGAGGTCCTGATGCATCTTTTCCAGTCTCGGGTGTAATTCTAGAGGGGATGAGTGGAACTCCCTCAACACATCCTCCTAATTTTACACTAGTACCAAGGTATGTCTTCTAAAGATGGTGACATGCTCCCCACCTTCAGAAAATCCATCATCTGTCTACCCTGTGGATATCTGAGCACGTCATGTCTCACAGTCAGTCACCCCACGCTACACCTCTTAGTCTAGCTAAAGAAGCAGGGGAGTGGTTATAAGAGAATAAAGAAAAACTGCTACATCTCTATCCACAAAGGTTATCTGCAAAGTAGCCATCTAATCTGTCACCTAGACTAGAATCTGTATACCATATCTCTTATAGAGTGCATATGCAACAATGTTCCCCTTCCAATGAGTATAGACAATCTATATGTCAATGTCTGGGAGGAACTCATGTCAATATCGATGTATCAGTTTTAGGTCCGTCTAGGAGAAGATAAACATGAGACTCTTGTGATCAGAGTACATGGTAAAATGCTCACCCATATGATAGTGCTGCCACATCTTCAAGGAAAAGACCATTGGAACTAACTCTATGTCATGGGTAGCATAGTTCTTCTCATCCTGTTTCAACTGTCGAGAACCATAAGCAATCAATGCTCGCTCCTGCATTAGGACGCATCCGAGTTTAGTCCCTGATGTGTCATAGTAGACTACATACCCTATGCCTTCCTCTAGAGGCCTCAAGATGGGGGAACATGTAAGCCTATGCCTCTTCTCTTGAAAGCTCTACTGGCATCTCTTCGACCGGAAAAGCTTTTCCCCTTCTTTATCAAGGATGATAATAGTGTTGCAACCCTAGAGATGTCTGGTAAAACCTCCGGTAGTATCCAGCTAAACCCTGGAAGCTTCGTACTACTATCCCACTCCTAGGTGTCTCCCATGCAAGTACCACCTCAATATTTTCTAGATCCACTTCAACTCCAGCCACCGAAATGACTTGTCCTAGAAAGTGAACCTCTCAGATTTGGAATTGGCACTTAAAGTGCTTACCATAAAGCTGGTTCTCTCAGAGTGTGTCCAATACCACCCGAAAATGGTAAGAAAGATCCTCCTTAGTAGTCAAGTAAATCAGAATTTTGTTGAGTAATACTACGACAAAGCAATCGAGGAATGTATGAAAGATCATATTCATGAGCCCCATGAAGACGTCTGGATCGTTGGTTATTCCTAATTTCATAACCAAGAACACTTATTGGTTGTACCGGCATCTGAATGTCATCTTCTGCACATCCTCGTCTCAAACTCTGAGCTAGTGATAGCCTTATCTAAGGTCTATCTTCGAGAACCATTGTGATCCCTTTAACTGATCAAAGAGGTTTTAAATCCTTGGGAGTGGGTACTTGTTCTTCACGGTCACTTAGTTCAGGTACTGATAGTCAACACAATTCCTCAAGCACCCATCTGCCTTCTTGGTGAATAGAATCGAGGATGCCTAGGGAGAAACACTGTGCTAGATGAATCTCTTCCCATATAAGTCCCCTAGCTGTATTGGAAGCTTGCTAAGCTCCGTGGGAGCCATAATATCTGGTTGTGTAGGTATCAATGTCCTCCCATGGTACAAGTCAATGTAAATTTCTACCTCTATGTAAGTGGGTATACTAGGAAAATCATCAGGGAAGACATGCACATACTAGTCCAGCACTATAGGATAGCTTGGAATCTCCACATCAACTGCTCAGAGGGTGAGGCTAGAAAACTGATGAGTGATCAGCTGCACTCTCCCACAAGAAAGTACATAGTGTGCGGAAAAGGCTCCCTTCTCACCAGTAAGGGTAAACATGGTCCCATATGTGTGCACACACAACACTTTTTTCTTAATATAGTCAATATGATCATGGACTGTAGACAACCAGTCCATACCCAAGATTACATCGTAACGCCTCGACGCTTCTACTAGGAGATCTCAGCTAAAGCCCTTGCCACCTATAGTAAGCTCGCAATACCAGCAACAGTGCATATTCATCCAATCTGCTCCCGTAAGAGTCTCTATCCGTAAGGATCGATCCAACAGCTCCTTCAGAATCTCTAAACTCTGAACTAGGGAAATTGAAATTAAAGAGTGACTGGAACCTATGTCTATAACTACCGCAGCTATGGTGGAGTAGACACAAATCATACCTCGAATCATCTCTGGAGAGCCATGATTATATTCCTTAGCTTAATGGATCTGAGCTTTCCCCTGTCCAATTTCTCAGTGCGGCCGGGGTGGACATCCCAGTAGTTGTAGCGGTAACACCTCAAAACATCACCCACCTCTAGCTGCTTGAACAGCTCCTCTACCACATCCTCCTTCTCCCTACGGACTACCTCGATCGAATCTATGTATCTTCCTAGGTGTTTCTTCGACCGTCTACCTATCATCCAAATTTTTGGTCGAAAATACACAAGCCATGTGACCCTACCCACCGCATACGTAACACTACCCGCTCCTAACATGTCTATCTCTGATTCGGGTGCCCCGCACAACTGATCCTAAGTCATGCAATCATCCACCTATAGGTTTGGTCCTCTTGGACCTGTAAGGAATATGTCTATGCTAGCTGCAGAAAACTCTGATTCCTATCAACTGGGGGTAGATCTCACTACTAGAGACTACTCAGTAATGAAACTCTCTACTAGGAGGGCTCACTCTAACACCACCTCCTACGTCTAGATGTTGAGTGAGATCCCCGATCCCTAATCTCATGCCTGACTCCCCACTCGAAGGATCAAGCCCTGAAGAATGGGTCCTGAACCATATCGGTGGAGTAGCATGAGTGGTCTATGAACCTCACTGAGTATGGAGCTATAGTCATGATGCCCTACTGTAGATGAAGTAGCTCCTGTATGTGCACTGTGCGAAGAGTCCCTGGTATAAAGTTTACCCGAAATAAGCTCTTGAATACTTCCTAGAGAAGAGTTAACTGGTCGTGGACCAGGAGCATCAATATCCACCACCTACCCATTGTTTCTTGTAGAAGGCTGGATTCATGAATAACCATGAGGTTGTTTGGTGTCCCTACCAGTCAGAAAACTCTCATCACATCCTCCATCCAATCCTCAGCCACCTATGGGTCCATCTCTCCCCAGAACCTAGTTGGCCGCTGGCGTTGGAACTCATGCAATGTGCTCAATAGGATTTTACCATCTGCTATTGGGGATGGTGGAATTGGTGGCCCAACGTGGAGTGTTACAGCAGGTACCTTGTCTAGAAAAGTTCCCTGCACCGAAGCCTCATCGCTTAGTGGGATATCAGTGCGTACAACTGAAGGAAATCTTGTCGACTGTCTGTGTGGAGGAATCCTAAAAAAATGGGTGCTCTATGTTTTAATTTTATACCTGGTGAGCTGCCCTGGTTGAGCTAAATTAATGAAAAACTATTTAAAACATACACGCAATCATTGTTTTCCTATACGGAGTCTGAATTTAAATGTGAGGGTCCTGGTGTATGGATATTTCATCCGCCACACCAACACTTGAATCAATGAACTAAAAACCACATTCACTACACATAACACTATTGCTTCACAGAAAAGATCTGAGTCCTATGTTATATGGTAGAACTGACTCCTATGATACCAAATTCTCATGACCTGTCAACCGGGGCATGTGCCATGACTACCCCAAGCCTGTCATCCATAGGCTAGGGGAAGGCGACTAGAACCAAAGGCATAATTCCCTAAAACTGTGAAGTCATTACCTTTATAACTTGTAAACGCATACAATAGATCCCACATATAGATACAAAACACTATGTAAAATGTATTAAAAAGGGTGATGAATAGTAAAAAGGGTCTGAAATACAACACCAATGGTAAAGTACAAGGAACTGGAAGTACATGTAAAACTGAAGAAAGGAAAAAAAGATGTCGGTTCATCATATGGGATTCTTACCTAAATATTAGGAACAGATAGACTCCTCAGAAATCCAAGTTCGTTAGTCTCCTCCATCTACCAACTCATTGTAATGTCCACCTTCAGGTACCATCCAGTCCTGGCACTCTCAGCCTGAGTTAGCGTTGTACATTGTCTACATGTAACTCAACAAGGTGCAGGCATAACACGTGCTAGGGTAAGTATAACGATACTCAGTATGGACCCAGAAACCCTCAAGGTCTCACAAAATAAAATAAGGATAAACCAAAAATCTTAAAATCAATAGATAAAATTACTTAGGTATATTCCCATACATATACCTATGTTATCAAGTTACCATTTCAATCATGAGGAAAACATAGAAAAACCAACTCAACTCAACCAGGATTTCATTCATAATATAGAAACCTCAACTGCTGGATAACTCTTGTTCAATCAAGTATTGTGGGCCTTCCAAGTCACACCAAGGTTCTTCCCACTAATCTTGGACTACTTAGGTACTCCTCCTGTTGAGTACCATGGGTCTACTGTGTCACACAGAAGCACTCCCCACTGTGGGTCTGCCGCTACACCCAAGAGCTCCCCCTCATAGCCTGCAGAGGTACCCCGCCTGTCGAGTTTGTGGGTCTACCATGTCACCAAGCGCACTCCTCCACCATGGGTATACTACCACAACCAGGCCCTCCCCACTAGGCTAGTATAATCACTCTGTGTCAAATGGTCATCAGTAGTCAGGTCTCACCCAACTACTAGGTCTTTGCACTAACCTCGCTCATCTCTAGAAGGATCTGCTACACAAGATACTAGTCAATGATCTAATATCTATAAGCCCCTTGAAACTGTATCCCAAAGGTCCACCACATTGTAGGGGTGTCAATGATATATATAGCATCCTGCCTTTTTTGTCACATAAAATTTCATTACATAATACAAAACTGAGGATCTTTAAGGTTTAGTGTCTTGGAAACCAGGAACTTAATACATGAAATGAAAAAACATTATTCTTAAACACTTGAAAGGATTCTCCTTATGTTAATCCTAGGTTCATTACTGCGTCTCATAACCTGGGGGCATACATCAAAACAAAGGGTGAGCAGAAGGCCCAGTAAGGGAAACATGGGGAAACATTTAACATTTTAACTTGAGATACCTCAACAATGTCATGAAAAAGAACTATAAGGCATGAGAAAGAAATCATGAGGCATATCATAATAAAAATAACATTTTTCATAACTTTAAGATGTGGATACATGATTTAACATAGAAAATAATGTACATATCACCATGGTCTATCCCCAAGGTGTCATTTGAAAATTACCAAGGTTATTTACCAAGATATCGTGAAAATTGTAATCTCTAGTGGTTACATCATTACCCAATGAATTGGAGCGCTATCAGGGCACACCCTTAAATTTTCATTTGTTATCATGTAAGCCACATATTTCATCATCAATAATTTCATAAAAAACCCATATAGCATAAAATAAATGGGTTCAATTACATAATCATAACGTTTTAAAACTACATTAAATACATGATCTTTATGTCACATTAAAACCCACAGAAAAGGAAGGTGGGTCTCATGTATGTAAATCCCAGAATTTAAAATTGTACATTTTGGTATATATGTGAATACCCCTTTATAATTAATATAGTTGAGTATTCACTTAATAAAATAAAAGAACATTAGAAAAAGAGAGAGACATTTTGAGACGGAAATTCTGTAGCATAACGGCTATGTTACGAGGTTTAGAAAACATTTAAATGAGAGGGTACATGGGTCACCCACTCATAAATAATCCATAAAACAGTATAGGGATAGAATATTAAGGATATATGAACATGGTAATCAATATTGAAATATGTACCATATGAAATGAAGAACATTAAAGGAAGGAAAAAATAATATTTCTCTTATGAAAATTCGATAGCCTAACGGAGTCACTTAAACTTCAAAAAATGAATTGACGAGATCAAATAGGGTCTCTCATAATATGAACATAAAAGATCAGTATGATAGATATAGATATCATACCCCAAAATAATAAAAAGTAACTTGAAAGAATTTACATGAACGTAGAACTTTGAATAATGAGAAAGGTGAATGAATCCCTTAAAAATTCGGCAGCCTAACGGCGCCACTTAAACTTCAAAATACTGAATTGAAGAGATAAAATGAGGTCTCTCATAATATGATCATAAAATATCGCTATGATAGATATAGAGATCATACCCCAAAATAATAAAAAGGAACATGACAGACTTGACATGAAAGTAGAACTTCAAAAATGAGAAGGGTGAAAGAACCACATAAAAATTTGGAAGCCTAACAGCGCCACTTAAAACATCAAAATACTAAATTGAAGAGATCAAATGAAGTCTCTCATCATATGATCCTAAAAGATATGTATGATAGATATAGATATCATTCCCCAACATAATAAAAAAACTTGAAAGACTTTAGAAGAAAATAGAATTTGAAAATGGGAAGGGTGAAAGAATCTGTTACAAATTTTTTGGCAGCCTAACGGCGCCACTTAAACATTCATAAAATTAAATGATGAGAGTAAGAGGGGGTCTCTCATCATATGAACATAAAAATAACAGTATAATGAATATAAAATAACAGCCTCCAACATAATAACATGGATCATAAAAGAAATGACATAAAAGAGATCACTTCAAAAGAATGATAGGGGGTCGGATCCCTTACCTTAAAACGTAACTCTTAAAACTCAATGGTTTGGACCTTGAGGGATTGGGGGCACCTTGGAAGGACTCCTTGGGAGGTAACGAAACCAGAAATTCGTTGTGAATGATTTTGGAGTCCAAAGGATGAGATCGTGGCTTGGTATTTATAGGGAAAGTGAGGGGACAAGGTATTAATGGCCAAGGGACACCTCATAAGTGGGTTTCTCAAAACGATGTGCTCTCCCAAGATATTTCCCATGAAATTAGGCCACATGGGGCCCCCAATACAATACATAATCACCTTTGTTCGGCCAACCCTTAAAATATCTCATGAAATCATCATGACACAGTTATGATGTCATTAAACTTACTGAAACCCTAAAACTGTATTTTTACTATTCACTGAAAATTCAACTTTCTCAGAAAAATCTCAAAATTTCACATTTACCAAATATCAATGCTCTGATTTCATAAATAAACTCCATTTTATAAAAAAAAATTTCTAAATATTTTTAATTTATTTTTTAAATAAATACACTATTCACTAAAAATTCATTTTTTAGAAAAAACCCCAAAATTTACCTTAACATAATATCAATGCTCTGAGTTCAAAAATGAAATCCATTTTATAAAAATAGTTTTCTAAATATTTTTAATTTAATTATTAATTAAAAAACACTATTCACCTAAAAGAACTAATACTTGAATAATAATTTAGGAAACCATTATTTAACTATTTTATTGAATCACATTACTTAATCACGGTGCCTAGATTATATTAATAATTTCTTTAAGTGAGATTACTAATCCATTTGTACACATTACTAATCCTAATCATAAAATAACTATTTATAATTTACTATTCATCAAAAATCATGTTTTTTAATTATACTCTAAATATCGTACTGAACATAATTGTAGAAGAACATTTTTTGAAAATCATTACACATTTTTAATTATTTAAGGTTTACATAAACATTCTTTTAAAATATCCTTTCTCTAAAATTCACCAAAAATATGCATACTATATTTATCCGGACATTTGAAAATTCATAAACATCATCATAGGAAGAAATCCATATTTTTTATTTAAAACGAGGGATTACACAAGGCAGTTACAGTCTCCTTACATAGCCTCTTATCACGCCAGCATAGGACCTAAATGTAAGGTGTGCTAAGATGAGAGAATCTGAGGGAGGCTCGGCCAACATCGCACGAGTATTAATTTCTTTCAGTTTGAACTTCTCGTGAAGGCGATCCCGTTCTAGATTCACACGATGAATTTCAGCTTGGGTTTGGACCAGAGCAAAGCCCAGTGGTGGTACCTCCTTCCCAAGTTCTGTTAGATGGGATTTGATCGGTCCAAGACTACTGGGTGAGGTCATCGAATCTTCTTTCTATATTAATTAACCAATATTACTTTTATTGAGATACAATAATCGAAACGTTTAGTTTATGGCGGTCATATTGACCAATGGTCATATAACAGTCAAAACCCAACGGTCTCATTTTAATTATACTCATGTTATCAAATGAAACATTTTTTTTGAGTATAAAAATAAAATAAAATAAAACAACATACAAAATTAGGAAACAAGATTTATTCAAAATTTCAGGTCGTTACAATCTTCCCCCCTTAAGAAAATGCGTCCTCACAATTTTTAAAATTGGGTTTTGAAATTTTATTGAATGTCACACATCGGAAAAGGAGTCAGTAAAACTATTTCTTTAAAATAATGAAAGGGAAGTACAAAGGTCGCCCGAGTTAACCCATATAGGATCCCATGTAAAAAAACATGGACATGGAGGAAAAAACCAAGGGTCACGTTCTAAGGGAGAGTGATAGAAAACATGATTAGGAGAAAGTTAACCACGAGAAAATCCCAAACATATGATGTGTGTAAACGGTCTTTGATTACCTAGTAGGAAATGTAAACCAACAATGTTTTTGTTTTACATTCCTTTTCATAATTTTGAGGAATTCATTTACTACATAGAAAAAAACATAAGAAAATATACCTACCTTCAAGTAGAGTTTCATCCTTTAATAAGTATCTACCAAAACTAATCTTTTCTCCAAATTATGAGAATACAAAAACACTTGGTCTCATCAAAAGCCCAAGAATCATCTTCTAGAGAATCACATAATCCACAAAAGATTAACTATCTATTTCTTCTATCTTTATACATTATCCCAAAAATAGAAAGGTTAAAGTAAAACAACTCTTCAAAAAGAAAGAATCCCATAAGAATGGAAACTACTTTTAAATCTTCAAAGTTCTGTGGTACTACCCAAAGTTCATCATAGTCCATTCCATAAATAACGGTCCTAAAAATTCCTCAAAATAAACCAAACTAATATTAAAACCCAAATACAAGAAGGATTTGATAACATAGTCTTCCAAAATAAACTTCATTTTTCATCTCCAAACAACATCAACCACTCCTAACATCTTATAACAAAAGTAGCTAACCTAAAAATATTTTACTCAAGATAGGTTAATCATTCCAATAAGTAACCTAAATTACTATAAGTCCACCTTAAATTCATCGATTCTTAAAAATATAAGTCAACCTTAATATCAATTTTATATAATCAATCTTCGTACTCCAGTAATCCCGACTACTTATATAACTTATATCCTTGTGAGTTTTTTTAGATATATGTCATGTAATTTTCAAAGAAAGTAAGTTTTATATTTAAGATGATCAAGGATTACCCATATAGAATTAATTCCTTTGGATGTCTTCAGATGTATAGTGTAAAAATATATAGTTATTATTCACATTTCCATGTTGGTATTGTTAATCATTAAATAATACCCATGGATTATTTCTATTATTAATTCACATACCAATATACCAAACACTTTTATATATATTTAATGATCTCATTCTGCAAATTTTCCCACCAATAGTGCTCTCATAAATCTTGACAAATCATTGTGCTCCCTTGGAAAACTGAAAATATTTATCTATATATATCATTCATAATCTCTTTCAAAATCACTATATTTTAGGGTATCCATAATCTTGACCCTAATTATACAACTCCTTCCTCATAAAGTTTGATTTCTAAGGATTTCCCCATGCATATAGCTTCCATATTTTTCTAATTTTCTATATAATCTCATTTTTCATATATTATCATTGCTACAAGTGATAGATGATAAATTAGTTGTTAATATAATGATGACGTTTTGTTATTTATTATTACCATGTGCAATATTTTAATTTCCATGAATATTGAATCGCTCTCAATTCTCATCATCGATAATGTTATATTATCATTTATATATGGTGAATCTACCACATTATTTTCTATAACATTATTGAAGTGAATTGAGTAGTCATAATACATGATGTTTTCCAACAATATTATATTGAAGATATTATAGTCCCTCTTTGGGAATATATATTTTATACTCTTATGATATGTATATATCTCACCCTTCTCTACTAGGAGATAATTCCACAAAATTTTCATTGTGAAGGTCACAACTACCATCTCCAAATCATGTGTGGGATAATTTTTATCACTAAATTTTAAATACTATAAGTTAAAGGATATCATATAATTCTTTTTCATTAGTAAAAAACAAATTAATTTCAATTAATAATCAATTCCTACTAGAAAGGGATCCCCACCTGTCGATAGTGTTTGCACTTGTGCATTGAAATGGTTTTTTTTACAATTTATACTAGTCCTCACAATCTATTTTATGGAATGAAATTACTTCCTCTCATGTTATATTGGTTAAAAGTTTGAAAAAATTGATATTTTATTTAAACAAATACGCAATACCAATATGGTATGTGAAATGTATGTATCGCCATAATAGATGTTCTCTTGACCCACTCTTTAATTCCATTGGTCATAGAAGGTTCCAGAGATCTTCCATTAATGTAGATAATATTCCCCAAGAAAGATCATTCCTCCATCCAAAACCAACATTTATTACACATTTCATATTTTTCCCTCTTTAAAAATATTTAGCATAGTATACTAATTCACTAAATGATTTAATTTACTATTGTAGCATATTAGAATATCATTTATAAATACTAACAATTTTTTTATGTAATCTCTATGGTCATTATTCATTATTTTCATAAAAAATGATACTGAAATACTGGTTTAAAAGGTAATTTCTTTAACCTTATCATTTACATACCTCATTCGAAATTTAGTCTTAGGGATATCATAATTCCTTAGCTTAAATTAGTGATAATCCCACCAAATGTCCACCTTATAGAAATAATTGTCCCTACGTAGCTATTTGAAAAATTCATTTATTCATGATAGGGAATACTTGTTGTTTTTTCATGATTTTCATGGTATCATTATTATCAAATCATTGGCTCATTGACCAATCCATCTTATTAAGAAAAATGACTTGTACATGATATGATGAAGCACATAGGTGTATAAACCCTTGTCAAAATTTTTTTATAACTTCTTCATCGTTTCCTCTAACTATATGGTGGCCCTTTTGTATGGATTACTTGATATTTAAATAGTTCAATGTATTAGAAAAATGTGTTACTGTACCCATCATTCAATAGAATGATCATCCAATTGAATAGGGAATGAATCAGTGTATTACATCACTATGGGAGATTTTTTTAAAGGATGATCATCTCATTTGTCCCAATCATTTGATATAGATATTCATTCTCATAAGAAATTAATATCCACTATTGAGATGATGATTTTGAAGGAGATTCATCCACAATCATTCACTAGTATAGAATTAGTGGATTTCATGGGATGTTAATTGTTATATTCCTTTCTCGACAGTTGATATTAACTTTATATAAATAAATTTAATCAATTTCCAATTTTGGGAAAAACTCCACCATTGAAACTAAGATGAAATTTTAATGGATTATGAACTCATAAATATTGGTCGAGGAGTATTTATACACTTCTGATGATATAATATCCCAATTCACAATTCTCAAAGATAACACAAATTTCCTATACTGAGGTGGGGTTGGAATTGATTTACTAGAGATGTAGGATATGAAGGATCTTGTATAACAAGTATGAAAAGGTATATTTTATAGTATTGGATTAATAAAAAATGTAACTATCACAACATAATTATCATGATCTATATCAATATTTTGGAGATAATATTCCCACCCATACATACGTGGAGGTTTTTTCCATTTCATGTCCTTAACAAACCTTGTAATAGAGAATTCGATCAAATAATTCATATGTGGTATTTGTTAAATCAATACATCGTAGACTGATTATTTAATTGAACATACCTTTCTTCATCTGTATTGGTTTGATTAAATAAATAAATTCAAATATAATTAGTTAAATCCCACTATAATTCAAATTTAAACATCTCATAGGTCCCTTTGGATAGTTTCAGGGATGATTCATCCCAAACATTTAACATGTGAGATGTTTGGTGTTCCTTGATTCATGGAATTTATATAGTTATACTCCCATTTAATTCTCTTTTTTAATCTTCTCATCTAGAACCACATGTAAAGGATGTTTCTTTGACCACCATTTCATCCACTAGGTCACATCATACAATATCCTCAGAGATTTCATTGTCTTGAATAACCTTAAATTTTTGTTGATTTTGCTCTAATCAACTATAGAAGAAATACAACATAAATCATGTGTTTATGTCAAAGATAGAGGTGTATCATGTAATCCTAGTAATATTTCATTATACTTCCCACTATATTCATATTTATTTTTCATCATCATGAATAACATGCTATCCCAATGAAAACCTTTATTATAGGACATTATTAATGAAATAATTGGTCTTGAATATTTTAAAATACATGGAATCAATTTCCACTTTATACATTATGTGTTTGATCAGTTCATTAAATCAAATATCTTCCACATAAAAATAATTGACCTCTAGTATGATAGTATGTTCTTCTTATCATTTGAGAGCAGGGAATATATTTTCAATAGTGTTAATTAATTATTCTAAAATGAATGGATCAGAACATTCAATAATGATATAAGTCTGTTTGTTCATGAAAGATTCAACTAAAATTATAAGATTCATATGATAATGTGATATTTAACAATGATCCATGTTATTATTCTTATCATGATCCAGTTGAGGATGTACTTTCATGATGTTTTAGGCTCCTATTCTCATCATTATTGGAATCTCATTAGAGAAATTGTCAGATTTCATATTCCATTGATTATTGGAATTGGTTATACTATTTCCCACCATTATATATGAAGAAGAAATGAAATGAAATTTAATTTAGTTAATACATATCAACTAATACTATAAAATTTAAAAAATAACCTTCATGTAAAAATATATAATTCAATATTATATCCTACGTTGTGACTTCCTATGTGTCAATTTTGTTTATGCATGGTGATATTAAAGTCTAAAAATTTCATATTATGTATTTCTAGTCCTAATCCCCAAATATAAAATGATTGTCCTCTCAAAAAATTATATAATCCCTATAATTTTACAAATGTTATTAAATTATTTGATTAATAATTATCCATGAATCAAAAACTGAGGATCGAAAAGACATGTTTCCTTCAAAGTCTATTATATAATAAGAAAACATAAAATTATTAAAAAATAATAATTTTAATAATCTCATTAATGATCTCCTAACAACCATTGAAATCCAATAACTTAATTGGATAGTAATAAGAATATATAGACAAAATAGATGAGCTAAATAGCTCAGTAAGTCAATAAAAATGGGAATAAAACAAAACATATTAGTTAGACGAAATAACATAATAAAATAAAAGAAAATGATCATTATTAATCATATGAAAGCATACAATATTAAAGATGGAATCATATGATCTTTCAAATATTGGAATGTGAAATAAATATATACCATGACATTAACATGATTCATGGATAACTACTAAGACTATATCACAATGTGGAAAAAGTACAACAATGGACTAGGTTTACTCCCTAATGCTATAAAAGAAGTATCATGAGAATAATAATTAACTAATAAATTGAAAAAAAAATTATGCACATTCATAATAACATGTTCATGAATATGTGTTCCACAATATTAAATCAATCACAACAAATAAACATAAGTTTTATTGATGGAATGAAATGTTCATCGTAATCTTGTCATAAGGAATAACAAATGAGCATATCAAAAATGGTATCCATGAGAGAAGGGTTTCAATAATTTAAGGATAATTATAAAGAAAAAATAATAATATATTATGAATAATTATTTCCAACTAAAGAGAATTCCTAAAAAATAATGGAGCGAAATATTATAAATGAGCCAATTTAGTTCACTTTTAGATAAAAGATTAGGGATTTTCTGTAGTGGTCAAATGGGTAATTGATTTTATTAAAATCATAAATGAACACAAAATTTGTTCACTATGAAATTATAGATATTTGGAAAAATATTGGCCTAAAATGTTTTATTGATTTTACTTGAAATGATTATAAAATGGAGAAGTTTCCTTTATTAGTGCGTGAAATTCGAGAGGAATTTAAAATAGAACCAATTAAAACATTGAGTTACCCATCAAAGAAAGTTTAATATATATATATATATATATATATGTGGAATATATATATATATATATATCTTTCTGTGTAATATATATATATATATATATATATATTTAAAAATAATTCAATATGATTAATTATGAAATATATAACAGTATAGAGAGAAAAAGAGTAATACCGAAGGAAAATGGAAGTTCAATGAGACCCCTCACCTTCTATCTAAATGAATTAAAAAAATTCAGTTAATGACCACAAAAATAAATTAAATTAACTAATTACATAATTATTTACCTCTTAAAAAATTAGATTTATTATAATTTTTTATGATCATTATTGAACAATTTAATGTGTGATAAAGAACAATGTTGGTGTTCTATGTGTGTTTGTTTCATGGTTTCACGGTCGGTTCACTTGTGTAAAACTAAGGAATTCATTCTAAATTTGGAATAATTCTTCATAAGATAAATTATACATTACTAATTCTATTAAAGATTTTAATGTTCCTATATATTAATTTGTTCTCTTGTGAGGATGATTCATTTGATAAAATGTTAATGATAATTATTTAGTTTATTTTTTGTTGTATTTTATAACCATCAAGAAAAAGTATTATTTTATCTAATATTATGTAGATTTATTTGTTAAATATCATGAAATGATTTATAATATATATATTAAAATCTTATCTTACCTTATTAATGGTATTATGAAAATCCATGAATGAGGTAAATAAAAAAATCATTATCCAAGGAAATGATTAACTGGCATAATTTTGAAAATAAAACCATTTTTTTAGAAATATAGATGAGAATATAGGTAGAAGTAATATATTTTATTATAAATATAATATTCTAGGATATAAATTATTCTCGAATTATGAT
This sequence comes from Viscum album, assembly GCA_963277665.1. NCBI lineage: Eukaryota > Viridiplantae > Streptophyta > Magnoliopsida > Santalales > Viscaceae > Viscum > Viscum album. The sequence goes on along the minus strand of OY728119.1, from coordinate 1,019,393,053 downwards.
TATTTGATAAATTAAGTAGGCGATGATAAGGATGATGAATAAATGAAAAATATATGTTTCTAAAAAGTTACATGTTGATTATTACCTCCTTTAATGACCCCATAAGAAACATGTAATTGGTATTTAATTGAGACTAGAAAAACATGGAAATGGAAAAAGGTTTTATAAAGAAATTGTTTGGAATATATAAAAATATAAGGCTTATAAGGGTGGTCAGAATGGGTGGTGAGGGTGGTATTTATTAGGGGAGGAAAGGGGTGTTTTTTATTGTAAAGAAATAGTTATTTTATTTTTATTGAAGACTATAAATAATGATGTTTACTATTAATAAATAATTTAAATATCTAATTTTCGTTCTATATAATGAGTTATTTCAGAATTTGTGACACAAAGATTCTGTAAAAAACCCCCAAAATTTTACTTTCACCATTTTTTTATGTTTACATTTGAAAAATGGAATTAATTTTATATATATAATTTTATAAATATGAGAAAATTATTTATTTATTTAAAATCATATTTTATATATAAAATACTGACATTAATATTATAAAATATTGTTTTACCTATGAAGAATTAATTAAGGTCACATAAAATTAGATTATAAATATAATGAACCTACATATTAATTTACCAATATATTTTATGAAAATAAATTTAATTATAAATAAATTTATTAGTCATTTATGTTTAAAAAAATTTATGTTTTTGAATAATATTAAAACATAATTTATTATTTTTGGAAACATTTACTTACATGTACGATGATATATATATATATATATATATCATTTTTTATTTAAAAGGAACCTAAATTATGTTTTATACCTTATGAGTACATGTTACCATTATAATTATCTAATAACTATTATTAATGATCAATGAATAGTCAAACATTCATATATATGTAGGTTATATATATTCATTAATTTTTATAAATATCACTTATTTCATTCCGTCTTCATTTACGTCTTATAGCAACCTGGCCTTTTCTTACATTACTATTACATCATTTCTAAGATAATCAACATAATAGTATTACACATATAGTATCCAAAGATTTAGTGTCTTGGGAAAACTAGGACCACGCATAACAAATACAACATCAACCATAAAGTTTTATTTAATTTCTTCTTCACTAGATTCTTAGTGGCATAAATAAAAATGAAACATCGTGTGGCAATGCATAAAAATGAAACATCATGTCTTAGTGGTTAACTACCACAAAAACGTGTGAACCAAGATAGAATCTTTTTCACACATCATTTAAAATTTACTCATGAGTTTAATCACTTTTCCCAATGAAATTTAGTGCTATATAATTCCAGGAGCACCCGTCACATTTAATCATTCATATTGCACTATATAATTCCAGGCGCACCTGTCACATCATAACAATATCATTTATAATGCATGACACAATGAAAATATAAAATAAATGAACATAAATAACCCCTGAATAGGAATGGGTTTAATCTCATAAGAACACATTCATAAACATTGGGTTCCCAAAAGAAAGATGGAACATCATACTTGATACAAGAACCATCAACATTGAATGAGAGGTAAAGGTTGAGTTCAAAAGAGAAGAGTTCTTTTGGAAAACATTTGGATTGATTTTAACTTAATTAGAAAACATTTATATCCCATAAATGGAAATACAATGATGTAAAAATTATATATAAGGAGTGACCATATCAAAAATGGAGTGAAAGAGGTAGAACCCGAAGGATGAAAGCTGGGTTTGAGAATTTCCCCTTACCTTGAACCCGAATGCCTCCTTCTCTTTAATGTCCTATATAATGACATTATATTAATTAATTAGAAAATCCAGAACCATTAATACATTAAAATGGTTCATTATGGTTTCATTTTGTCATATTATGTTCCATTGGATGACTTATAGAGTTTAAAAACTTTGTTCAGGGATGTTCGTTTTTATGGGTTTTCTTGGGTGGTTCACTTGTATTCTTAAATTGAAGTTCGGGTAGATCATGGGTAAAAATCTAGAAATAATATTACATGTTATTAGTTATATTAATGTAGATTTAATGATTTTATAATGAATTATATTAGATCCATGTGGGTGATTCATTAGATAAGAATTAAATGATGATTATTTGGGTTAATTTGAGCGGTTTTTGAATCACAACGGAATTGTTTTAACATTTCACTTAGTAATATGGACATAGGTTATTTCAAGAACATAAAATAGAACATAATACGTATGAAATATTCTATCTCAACCATATAAATGGTTTCATGACCATATCTGAAGGTATAAATGGAAGAAGAGAGCATGTTGTTTTTAAAGGAGATAAATTAACACCTCATGAACAACGTTCTCTTTAATAAAATAAAAGGAAGAGGGAAATGGGGTGGGGTGATATAATATCCCAATATAATCATAAAATTACATTATATTTATAATAATGGAGTTACAAAACAATTTGGTTGAATATACGTGAGGAGAGATCAAGAAAATAACATGAACTTGAAAGGACAAAATAAAGGAGAAGAGGGAGGGAAATTACCTCTTAAATCTTCCTCTTGAGATCCTCATTAAGGAAGCTAGTATTGGTATTTTTATGAGACCGGAAGATTTTGGACGTGAGGGAGGGACTAGGGAATGATTTTGGGCAGAGTTTAGAGAAGTCTTGGAGCATGAGGGTGTGAGGAAAAGAGGGTGTGAAGGGTGGCTTTTATAGTGGAAGGGAGAGGGGTTTCCTTAATATAAAATTGATTAGATTATTAATTTCCCATAAGACAAGGAATAGTGAGTCTTGTATGACCAATAATATTAATTTTATAATTTAATCCCGAACCAAGTCATCTTACATCAGTAGAACATCATCGATGACTCGATTAATACATTATTTAGCATTTATTGTGAATTATCGGATTCAACTATTCATAAAAAATTCTAGTATCTCAGAAAAATCCCAAAAATTTACCCCAACCATTTTTAAACATGTAGAATAAAAAAATGAATTCCATTTTTCAGAAATAATTTTCAAAGTATTATTAATTTAATATTTAATTAAAATCAGAATTTACTTAAAAAACAGTTTTTTGATTAAAACTGATTTTATAGTGCTTTCAAAAATGACGTAGATTCTTATAAAATTATCTAAAAACATTAATACATTGATTCAATAATTTATGAATACATTTTAGGGAAATAAATATTCTTTTAAATTAATTAAATAATTATAATTAATTATTTATGACTCACAAAATACCAAAATGTTTACTAAGGTCAAATTGTCACTTTCTAACATGTTTAATTTTTTTTTTATAATTCATAGGTAATGTTACTATTATGTTGGATGATTTACTATTCAAAAGGGTCATATTACTATTCAGAAGGGTATGTTACTATTCATAATGGTATGTTACTATTCACCAATAATTATTTTTGTTTCATTAGACTCCAAAAAACATCCTGAACACAACCGTATATGTCAGATTTTCAAAATTACAAACATAAAAGTGACAAAATTATGTTTAAAGGTCACTTATCACATAGTAGCTCATTATTTTGTGTTTTCATGTTATATAATGACATAAATATAAGAAAGTAATTCTACATTGAAAAACATTGGGTCGTTACATTCTTCCCCGCTTAAGAAATTTCGCCCCCAAAATTTCACTTTACACAAAAAGGTGAGGGTACTTCCCCTTCATTGCCTCTTCTAGTTCCCAAGTTGATTCCTCAAAATTATGGTTCCTCTACAACAATTTGACAAGATAGGTTTTCTTGTTGCGTAGAACCATATCACTTCGGTCCAGAATCATTACTGGATGCTCCTCATTGGAGAGATCGTCTTCCAGCTGCACCGCCTCTGTGTTTAGTACATTTGAGGGGTCTGGTATGTACTTCCACAGTAGTGATACATTAAACACATCATGAACTTGAGCCATTTTCAGTGGAAGTGAAAGAAGATAGGCCACGAATCCTATACGGTCAAGGATCTCAAATGGGGCAATATACCTTGGGCATAGCTTCCCTTTCTTCCCTAATTGCATGACTCTCTTCTACAGAGATATTCGAAGGAAGACTCTGTCTCCAACATCGAACTCCAAGTCCCTTCGACAGTTGTCAGCCTAGATATTTTGCCGACTTTGTGCAGTTTTGATGTGTCTCTAGATGACTTGAACCATCTCTTTCATCTCTTGAACAAGATCAGGTCCAAGTTGCTTTCTTTCTCCAACTTCATCCCAATAGGTTGGAGTTCTACATCTATTTCTATACAGAGCTTCATTCGGAGCAATATGAATACTCGAGTGGAATCTATTGTTGTATGAGAACTCAACCAATGGGAGATGATGATCCCAACCACCTTTAAATTCAATAGAGCAGGCTCTTAGCATATCTTCAAGTGTTTGAATATTACTTTCAGACTGGCCATCTGTTTGGGGGTGATAGGCCGTGTTGAAATTTAATTCAGTACTCAAAGCATGTTGAAGGCTTCTCCAGAATTTATATGTGAACCTTGGATCACTGTCAGAGACAATTGAGAGTGGAACACCGTGCAGTCTCACCACTTCCTTCACATATATCTTTGCAATTTGTTCAAGCGAGAGGTCTTCCGGAATAGCGATAAAATGGGCAGTCTTGGTGAGTCGGTCAACCACAACCCATATCACATTATTTACCTTTGACGTCTTCGGGAGACACATGACAAATTCCATAGTGACATTTTCTCATTTTCAAATGGGTATAGGTAATGGATACATCATACATTTGGACTTTTGTTGCTCATCATTTTCTTGCTAAAATACCAAGCACCTTGATATATATTCTGCAATCTCCTTCTTCATGTTATCCCACCATAAGTGTTCTCGGAGATCACGGTACATATTGGTACTCCCAGGATGGATAGAGAATGTTGACCTATGTGCACTATCCAATAGCTCCTTCTTTATCCCGGGTGATGAAGGCACATAAAGCCATGTTCCAAACCGAATCACACCATCATCATCGATATGGAAATCATGCAACTTCCCTTCCTTTACTGCATTCACCTTTTTTTTATCTCCACATCATACCTTTGTGCTTCCTGAATCTTCTCCTGGATGAATGGTTGCACAATCATTTGTGCAAGGTAGGGTGTATCCCCTGCCATTATGATTTTCAAATCCATCCTTATCATATCCAAGAAGATAGGGTCTTTCTCAATCTGCAACATGGAAAGAGTAGCAGGTTCTTTTCTTCTTAGAGCATCAGCTACCTAGTCCGCCATTCCAGGATGATAGTGAATAGAGCAATCATATTCTTTGACTATCTCTAACCATCTCCTTTGACGCATGTTGAGCTCTTTTTGTGTTAATATATACTTTAGGCTCTTGTGGTCTATGTATATGTTACACATCTCGCCATAAAGGTAGTGCCACTATATTTTCAAGGAAAAAATCATGGTTTCTAGCACTAGATCATGCGTCAGGTAGTTCTGCTCATGGATCTTCAACTATCGTGAGGCGTAGGATATCACATTATCATTTTTCATGAGTACACAACCCAGGCCTTTCTTTGAAGCATCACTATATATCAAAAAACATTCTCCACTTTTTGGTAGTGTGAGTATAGGTGTAGTGATCAGTATTTTTTTAGCGCCTTGAATCTTCCCTCACATTCTTCCATCCAGACATACTTTACCCCTTTCATTGTAAACTTATTTAGCGGGCTTGACAATCATGAGAAGTTTCTCACAAAATGTCAGTATTACCCATCTAATCCATGAAAACTATGGATTATTATGACACTAGAGGTCCTGGGCCATTCCTCAATAACCATTTTCATTGAAGGATCCATAGAAATTCCTTCACTTGTGATCACATCTCCCATTAACATGACTTGATTCATCCAAAAGTCACACTTTCTGAACATGGCGTACAACTTCTCCTTTCTCAATGTCGCCAACACAAGTCTTATATTTTCCACATGTTCCACTTGATCTCTGAGTAGATTGGAATATCATCGATAAAAATTACCACAAATTTGTCAAGGTAATGTCTGAAGACTCTATTCATCAAATCCATGAAGATTGCAGGGTAATTAGTAAGTCCAAAGGGCATTACCAAAAACTCATAGTGCCCATACCTTGTACGGAAGGATGTATTCTGAATATCTTCCTTCTTCACCTTTACCTGATGATATCCATAAAGAATATCCACATTTGAAAAGTATTGAGCTCCTCTTAACTGATCAAACAAGTCATCAATCCTTGTAAGAGGATACTTGTTCTTTATGGTGAACTTGTTGAGTTTCCGATAATCGATACACAGCCGCATTGTTCCATCCTTCTTCTTCATAAAAAACACTCTTTCACCCCAAGGTGGTGCACTAGGGCGTATGAACCCTTTTTCTAGATGCTCTTGCAGCTGCTTCTTCAACTCCTCCAGTTCGATAGGATCCATCCTATAGGGGCACTACGAGATAGGAGTATCTCCAGGTATGAGTTCAATTGAGAACTCTACCTCATGATCCGGGGGAATTTCGAGTAACTCTTCAGGAAATACATCGTTGTATTCCCTCATGATGGGAATTTCATCAAGGTTGGAACTTTCATTCGACTCAACCATTTGGGTGAGGTATGCTTCTTCATAGGGAATCAACACCCACACCATCGAAGGATTTTTCAAAGGAGATTCATGATCTTCCTTGCATTTGTAGAGGAGAATGGGATAGTTTAGAATATGAAAAGATATTTCATTTTCCCGAAAATTGATATGAGTTATATATAACGAGATCCAATCCATTCCCATTATAGCGTCGAATTCCACCAAGGGAAGTATTGCGAGATTTGTCGGAAGAATCTTCCCACATACACCAACAGGATTAGAGTCAAACACTTGGGTTGAAATGATTGCACCACTTGGTGTTTTTACAGATATATCTACATTAATGTTTCAGGGATTCGATTCTTTAGCTTTAGAAAACTTTTAAAATATAACGGAATGCATAAACCCATAATCAAATAATTTTTTTTCCATTTTTGAGTGAATTGGAAGTGTACCTTGTATGACTTCATTATCATGCTCCACCTCCGTAGTAGTGATGGCATAAGCCACACCTTGTTCCTAAGGTTTTGGTGGCTGTTGATGTTGATTACCCTCGAGAGATCGAGGTTTGGTGCACTGGTTTGCATAGTGCCCTACTCCCTACAGTTGTAAGATTGAACAATGGGTGGTTCTCTCCTTTCATCGGCTACATTCTCCTTCCTTTTTATTTCCTTTCGACACTCTTGAGCATGGTGTCCTTATTTCCCACACTTGAAGCTTTTCCCTACCCCTTTGAGGCAGTTCCCATTATGTAACTTCCCACATTTTTGGCATGTGGATCGTTGATTTTTCTTCCCAACTTTATCATTAGATCCACCAGCTTGAAACTCCATCTTTATTTTCATATCCCCATAGCCATGAGAACAATATCCAAACTCCATCTCCACTTTGAGAGCACACTGAACAACATATTCATAACTCTCAAAGTCTTGGATTTCATGAGCCTTTCAAATTTGTGGTTTTAATCCACTAAAGAATATATCAACTTTTCTATCATTGTTGATAACAAAAACCGAAGCATACATTGAAAGCCTTTTAAAATTCGCTTCATAGATGGTGAAGCATTATCCATCCTTTTGCTTGAGCTCTATGAATTCTCTCTCCATCTTCGTGTGAAGAGTTCATGGGAAGTACATATTAAGAAACATTATCTTAAAGTATTCCCATTGCATCTCTTCAATTTACTCCCTTGTCTTGGTGTTCTTAATCAAAGACCACCATTTATCAGCTTCTCCATCTAGACGATAAACGGCTAGACTCACCTTCTCTTTCTCAGAACAGTGAAGCATAGAAAATATCTTCTCCATGGAGTTGACCCACTATTCTGCAACTAGTGGATCAGAGGATCCACAAAACGTCGGTGGTCGTTTCTGCAAAAAAAAATTCGAGATATAGTTTCTCCCTCTTCGGTGAAGGAGGAAGTTACCCATTATTATTGTTATTATTCATAACCTGAGATAATTCGGTAAGCATCTCCATGAAGTTTTGAACTCCACCTCCCAAATCATTAGGGATGGCGTTTGGGCAATCGTTGCATTGGCCCTCGCAAGAGTTGTTGGCCTAATTTCTCATGGTTCCCACCATTTTCTAAAAAAGAAAAGGATAGAACAAAACATAACTAAAAAAGTCATGAATAACTTATTAATTTAAAAAATTATACCAAAAACATAAAATATGGGATCCCTAGGTAAATATTCTTGTGTGAATATTTTTACTTACTCTCATGTTGTAGGTTTTCTCTAGGGTTCACTAATCTTAATTCCCAAATTACCTAAACCTTGCCTGTAATACCAAATATAGCAACCCGGCCTTTTCTTACATTACTATTACATAATTTCTTTGATAAACAAAAAAATAGAATTACACATAGAGGATCCAAAGATTTAGTGTCTTGGGCAAACTAGGACCACACATAACAAATACAACATCAACCATAAAAATTTATTTAATTTCTTATTCACTAGCTTCTTAGTGGAACTTGTCCTCTCCTTAGTACACGTAGCCACCTGAGGATATACATCAAAATAGGTGATCTAGAAGACCGGTAAAAGGATAGATAAGAACAATATAGCATGGGGTCAGCATAATCATAACATAGGCAAAAGATCATGAACATGAGAGGAGCATAAATAAAAGACTTGAATTGTGGCAATGCATAAAAATGAAACATCATGTCTTAGTGGTCAACTACAACACATACTTATGAACCAAGTTAGAATCTTGTTCACACATAATTTCACATTTACTCATGAGATTCATCACATTACCCAATGCATTGGAGTTCTATATAATTCCGGGTGCACCCGTCACATTTAAACATTCATATTGCGCTATATAATTTCAGGCGCACCCGTCACATCATAACATTAACATTTATCATGCATGCCACAATGAAAATATAACATAAATGAACATAAATAACCCATGAAAAGGAATGGGTTTCATCTCATAAGAACACATTCATAAACTTTGGGTTCCCAAAATCAAGACATAACAACATACTTGATACAAGAACCATCAACCTTTATTGAGAGGTAAAAGTTGAGTTCTTAAGAGAAGAGTTCTTTCAGAAAACATTTGGATTGATATCAACATCATTAGAAAAATTGTATATCCCAGAAAAGAAAATACAATGATGATAAAATTATCTATAAGGAGTGACCATATCAAAAATGGAGTGAAAGGGGTAGAACCTGAAGGATGAAGGTTAGGTTCGAGAATTTCCCTTTACCTTGTACCCGAATGCCTCATTCTCTTTAATGTCCTATATAATGACTTTATATTAATTAATTAGAAAATTCAAAACCATTTATACATTAAAAGGGTTAATTCTGGTTTCATTATGTCATATTATGTTCCTTTGTATGACTTCTAGAGTTTAAAAACATTGTTCGGGGATGTTCGTTTTTATGGTTTTTCTTAGTTGGTTCACTTGTATTCTTAAATTTATGTTTGGGTAGATCATGGGTAAACATCCAGAAATGATATTAAATATTATTAGTGATATTACAGGAGCTTGAATAATTTTATAATGAATTATATTAGATCAATGTGGGTGAATCATTTGATAATAATTAAATGATCATTATTTGGGTTAATTTGAATGGTTTTTGGATCACAACGGACTTGTTTTAACTTTTCACTTCGTAATATGGACATAGGTTAATTCCAGAACATAAAATAGAACATAATACATATGAAATATTATGGCTCAACCATAAAAATGGTTTTATGACCATATTTGAAGGTAGAAATGGAAGAATAGAGCATGTCGTTATTGAAGGTGATAAATTAACACCTCATGAACAACATTCTCTTTAATAAAATAAAAAATGAGGGAAATGGTGTGGGGTGATATAATATCCCATTATTATCATAAAATTATATTATATGTATAATAATGGAGTTACAAAAAAATTTGGATGAATATAGGTGGGGAGATATCAAGAAAGGAACTTGAACAAGAAAGGAAAAAATAAAGGAGAAGAGGGAGAGAAATTACCTCTTAAATCTACCTCTTGAGATCCTCCTTAAGGAAGCCAGTCTTGGTGTTTTTATGAGACCAACAGCTTTTTGATGTGGGGGAGGGTCTAGGGAAGGTGTTTGGGCAGAGTTTAGTGAAGGCTTGGAGCTTGAGAGGTGTGAGGAAAGGAGGGTGTGAATGGTGGCTTTTATAGTGGAGGGGAGAGGGGTTTCCTTAATATAAAATTGATTAGTTTATTAGTTTCCCCAAAGACAAGGAATAGTGAGTCATGGATGACCAATAATATTAATTTTATAATGTAATCCCGAAGCAAGTGGGATAACATCAGCAGAACATCATCGATGAATCAATTAATACATTATTTAGCATTTATTGTGAATTATCATATTCAACTATTCATAAAAAATTCAAGTATCTCATAAAAATCCAAAAAATTTACCCCAAGCGTTTTTCTACGTGTAGAATCCAAAAATGAAGTCTATTTTTTAAAAAAATTAAATATTATTAATTTACTATTTAATTACATTCATAATTTACTAAAAACAGTTTTTAAGATTATAACTGATTTTATAGTGCTTTCACAAATTACATAGAGTCTTATAAAATTATCTAAAAACTATAAGACATTGATTAAATAATTTATGAATACTTTTTAGGGAAATAAATATTCTTTATAATTAATTATTTAATTATCATTATTTATTTATGACTTACAGAATACTAAAATGTTTACTAAGGTCAAATTGTCACTTTCTATGATGTTTAAATTTTATTTTATAATTCATAGGTAATGTTACTCTTATGTTGGATGATTTACTATTCATAAGGGCATATTACTATTCATTGGGGTATGTTACTATTCATAAGGGTACGTTACTATTCACCAAAAATTATTATTTTTTCATTAGACTCCAAAAATCATCCTGAACACAACCGTGTATGTCAGATTTTCAAAATCACAAACATAGGAGTGACAAACTTATGTTTAAAGGTCACTTATCACTTAGTAGTTTATTATTTTGTGTTTTCATGTTATTTTAAGACATAAATATGAGAAGGAAATGTTCCATTGAAAAACATTGGGTTATTACACGTCTACATTATCTTAAAGTCTTATATATACATTCATCTTCACAATTAATATTATATCAGTAAAGTTTTGTTTTATTTATATATTTTTTATGAGTTTGGTCATTCTAGTGGATTGAGAAGATTCGAATTTTCCCATCGTTTTTTATTTCATTCACAATTTATTGTTGTAATATAATATTTTTAATTCTTTTTATTATTTTCAGGATATTATATCAATATTAAATTTTTAAAATAATGATTTTATTATTTTTTATATGTGATTTACATGTTTTATGACATAATTATTATAATGGAAATTCCATTGATAAAAATAATGGATTTTTATAGAAGTAGTATGATTCAAATAGATTTATATATATTCAAGGAAGATTAGATTAACCATATTAAATCATATTTATATTGATAAAAAATAACCATAGTAATTATTTTATTTAAAATATTAATTAACCCATAATACCAAATTTCAACATGATAAATCTAAATTTTAACATCATTTAACCTAATTTAAATAATTGATATAATAAAACTATGTTTTTAAGAATTAAAAATAAACTAATACAATTTTTATATATTTTGTTTAATCATTACTAGTAATTAATATTATTTAAATTTACTTAAATTATAATTTTTTTTATAATTTTTTTATATATGTTTAATCATTATATAAGAGAAAAAAATTAATATAGAAAAATTTAATGTAAATATTTATATTATTTATAAAAGAATGATTCATTTAAAATTATCCTATTTAATTTGGTAACTTATATTTACCTTCATAACTTTTATTCAAAAAACTGAAATTGAATCCATTAAATAAATTGAAAATAATAATTAAAACTAATAAAATTATATTTTTTATTAAATTTTTAAAAGAGGTAAAAAATAATATTAACTAAAGTGTTTAGAATTCATAGATATATTTTTTATGAAAAATGTATTACTATTAAATAATTATGAAATTAAATTATCATATATAGTTTCATGAAATTTTTCTATTTCAACAAATATATATTAATTTTCATAGCATGCAAAAATATAATTTTTAATATTTTTTTTTTCGAGAAGTGATTTTAAATTTTTTTGGTCACACATTTTGAATGATTCAAAAGAATATATATATATATATATATATATTATATTATAGTTTCACCTTTCAACATATTCTAATTCTATAGACACTTTATAATTTTTATATAAATTTCAATAATGGTTTTCATGGTTCATTTTGACATTAATGTGTGTGGAGTGAATTATCAAACATATTAGATTTATTTAATGTAAATATATATAATCAGGTCATGTGGTTAACATTATTCCCCATTAAATTTATTACATCCATGGAACTTTAATACTCAATTGATCTGAGTAATTTCAATAGAGATGTTTTATATAAATGTACAACTATATATTATCAAGGTTTTTTAGAATATAAAGTTAGTTTTCCCAATATGAATACTTATTTGATTCCATTAAAAAGTAGATAAATATATCCATAGTTTCACAAAGAAATTGTATGAAGGGAAGAACTGAAACATCTATAATGAGTAACATCCACAATATTTTAGGATTATTTATATAATTTTAATAAAAAATCTTATAAGTTTATTTTTTATATATATATATATTATTTTAGGTGGTTATGACTTATGTAACATATGACATAAGAAAATATATGGTGAAAAATTACTCTCTACATCAATAGTATTAATTTAAACCACTATTTATTGTTCCCATGAGATGGTATGTTGAAGCTTCTTATATCCATTATTATCTGTTGAATTGGGTTATTAATTTAGATTATTCTAAATTTTCAATCAATTTACGACTTTTTGGATTCTCCTTTTCAATTACACCGATATAATTGATGGATTTTACTTATTCATTCATTTAATCTATACACTTATGGATATTTTACATATACTTCATTCCACACTATTGATACGTAATAAGTTTAAAATTATTTCCTCAATTTTCTACATCACATGAATATCCAAAAAACGTAACCTTCTCTTCTTTGGTGTGTTTAGAACATCATATTGGTTCATGTTAGTAATCAGAATTTGATAAAGTTTTTTATTTGTGATCAAATTATTTATTACTAAATATCGTGCATCTTTGGTTGATTATTCAGAGAGCCACCACATTTTCTATTTTTCCCATTGATAACATCACTCCACCACGAATAATTATTCTCTATAACCTAAAGTGTTAACATTATTATTCAATTATAACACCATAGGGATCAACTATATGTATATATGAAAAGTATATCATAATAATGTTTTACTCTTTATAACCCTAATATTATCCTATATATGTATATGTTTAACCTGTATAACTATTGGTTTATTTTTTTTAGGATTTTTCAATCTTCTAAATCCTATAATCAAAATAACCCCAATTTAAATACTTCAAAATTGTTCACAAAGTACATATTATAAACTAAAGAATTTCCTATGCGGGTTCCTAGTAAGGTGTGTTGTCATTGAGCCATTCATCATGCACTGATTAATTTTTGAGTCAATTATCAATCATTATTTTTCTCTTTTATTACCCATTGTTGCATCTATTATACCATAAAATAAACATTTCTGTATCTAAAATGTGGATTTATTTTCCACAAAACCACATACACTATACATAAATTTCTTTTAATGATGTTTTCTTATAAATATTTTTCATCCCTATAATTTTACATATATTTATTTAAAAGAATTCCCGGTCAACATAAAATATTCAACACTTATTCAACTAACATATAATATTTCCTTTGTCATTAAACTTATGATGAACCATAACAAATCGAACCTTGATGAAATTTATAAATACTAAATCATCCCCAAAAAATATAATAAAAATTAAACTTATCTAAAATATTCTATTATTGAATACAAAATAAAATATAAATAAATGTCCCATAATTACATGGGTGTTAAAAAATATTACATTATATAAATAACCATGACCATTGAAGATTTTCGTTTTTGAGAGTCAAAACAAATCAATGACCACTGAATCCTATTATTTTCTCAAGTAATTTATTTTTTTGATTCTAATATCTTCTTAATCCCAAACAATTCATCAAAATATCTCATAAATTAATCACACATCATGAAATTCTAGAAATATAATGAATATTATGTTTCCTCATAAACTAGGGAAATTGAATCATAAGAAGCATTGATCTCAAATGCTTAGTAAGGGTATGAATATAAAATAATGATCCAATATCATTTGGGAGAATTATATTAACTTTTGGGTATAATGTTATAATCAAGGAACATAAAGGAAAAATAAAGCATTAATCCCTAATAATACATGGATGTATAGGATAATAATCATTAAATTAGTCTTCTATCATAGAGAAATATATATCATAGGATCTTAAAATCATAATAAAAACACGGGGATTAACATACGAATGTCAATATAAGAACATTTCTCAAAATATGAACATAAAAACATGATAAAAATGAGTATGAGGCTGAAATATAAACATGAGACATACATAAGAGTATAACCAAAGTTCAATATAAAGGTGTCATGATTATTTTGATTCCAGGGTTATTCACCAAGGTATCACGAAAAGTTTTCATGTAATGTTTACAAGGTGTCAAAAATGTTTCATCATTATAGATTAAATATTTCACCAATGTATTAAAGAACGATTAATTTTCTTACTTCATACTATTAACATTGTTTTTTATATAAGGTCAGAGTATGAAATTAATATATAATTCTCTCAAAAATAGTATTATATTGAATTAAATGGCATATATGGTAATAAAAAACATCATCGTAATCCAGATATGGAAATAAATTTGACAACATCATTACAAAATATCATATAAATGAATTCAGGATGTTTGAATTGATGGAAATTACATTTTCAAGATACATGGTTAAATAATGTAAGAACCTAGATCTTTGTATCAGGTATGTCTTTATTTTTCCTGGACTTTTTTAGGAAAGTTGAGTTTCAAGAAATTTTTGAAGTACATGCCTTGTACTTTCTAAGTACACCTCGTGTACTCCCTTGTCACACCAGGTCGTGTGTTGGACATGTCCGAGCCACACACATGGTGTGTAGGGGTGATGTGGAGGCTTATTAAAGAGGAGTACAACAAAGTAGAGTACACACTGTGTACTCAAGAAGTACACACCATGCATTTTGTTTTTTTCATTAAACGGACCGAGGTCGCACCTAAGCGAAAGAACTATCTTCTTCTCCAGCTCCTTCGACAGAGAGTGACCCGCACGGCCACAGATATTCTCCGAGCCCCTGATCCTCTGTCCGTTCTCCGAATCAACCGTCGTCGATTGCGTTGGAACAACAGTGGTGACTCCTTACTTCTTTTAGAGTCTTGTTTTCTAATTCCTCCTATTTCGTAAGTTATCGTGGGTTGAACATTTTGTGCGTTTTCATAGATCTACATCGTTATGAGGAGAATAAAACCTTGTGGCTCAAGTATATCAATCTTCTAGGATTGAGGTAGGTGGTTTGTGCCTCACCTTTGGTTTTCGTTGTGTTTTATGTGAAAATTCCAGAAATACCCATGAACTGGGTATTGTGTGTTTACCTTTTTTCCCTTGTTGTTATTCCTGCTGAGCTTTCATGATTGTGTATAGGTAAATTGATCATGTTGTGTATAATTGTCGTGCTTGGAGGCTTTTCACATGCCTTGTTCTTGTTGTAACCTTTGGTTCTTATTAGCCTTTGATCGTTGTACCAGTTTTCCATGCCTTGTGACCATAGGATGGAATGATATTCTTGACATGCTTGTTGCTCTGTAGATTATTCAGCCATGTAGCTATATAGGTGTACTTTAATTAGCCAAGTATCTCTATAGGTGTACTATGTCCTTATATAATTACTATGCACTGACTGGCACGGGACCGTGAGAACCCGGTGCTATAGACTATAAGGGATAGACCGAGTGAGCTTCCCAGAGAGTCTTAGATATTATAGACTATACGGGGATAGACCAAGTGAGCTTCATTAGAGAGTCGTGGACATTATAGACTATAGGGGATAGACCGAGTGAGCTTCCCAGAGAGTCTTAGTAATTATAGACTATAGGAGGGTAGACCGAGTGAGCTTCCTCAGAGAGTCTTTACCTTATTTGAATGTCTTTAAAACCATCCCAATCTAGACGAGGAATTGACCGAGTGAGCTTCCTCAGAGAGTCTGAGGTATACCAAAGGCTATAGGAGGATTGACTGAGTGAGATTCTTTATAGAGTCTCTAGACCTTGGGGCCAAGATGGTTAGACCGCGTGATCTCCCTCAAAGAGTCCCTCACTACCATAGACTATAATGGGAAATGACCGAGTGAGCTTCCCCAGAGAGTATTATAATTTCATATGAGCAAAGTAGAGGGGTTAGGCTGAGTGCACTGTTCAGAGGGTTGGGGTACTTCTTGTATATGAATAGAGAGGATGGAAATGAGTAATTCCCAGAGGTTTTCCTATTTGTGTTGGCAGTTTCTTCACCGCTACTTGTTGTTTTGTGTATTGATCACTGTTTTATATCATCGTGTTTACTTCTTACTGATTACTGCCTGATATTGCTGCTACTGTTTACTACTTTTGTACTATTACATTCCATATACTCACAGACTGTTATGCAAAAGTCTTTGGGTGGAATCCTACTAGGATTTAGTCTCACACCCTATTTGGGTCATGTTTTTGGGGAAAAAACAGACTATGTTGTTGCAGGTATAGACAAGGGCTAGTGTAACAGCCCGAGATTTTATGAAAAATATTCTTTTTTATTTCACTAATGTCTTATGTTGTACGCTACACCAAAAGGAGCTTGCACAACATGCATCATTGACTTGCCTTGCATTACACGCAATCACAACCTTCCTCGATAGCGTGTGTGGTACGTAATACTGAGTTTCACGAAACAATGATATGCTATTAAAATATTATTAAAACTAGCCGTTATGAATAGTAATAACCACTTTTTAAATTTTAGAAATTTTAACTCTCAAAATGGACTTCATTTTTGGATTCGGAGTATCGAATTTAGCTGAAGGTGAAATTTTGGTACTTTTCAGATAACTTTCATATTCTGATGAATAGTGAAAATTACTAAATTATAATTAAAAAAACTTTTTTAATCGAAATAATTAATAGTGATAAATCATTAATTTGAGTGGTTTTAAAGTATATTTAGAATATATTTTTACAATTTAATACAATGTTGGTCATTGGATGTAATTTCACATTTAAACCAGTTATAAACAAGTGTCAATCTTTTGATAGTTATTATCTCTTAAAAACACGCTATTTGTTGTAACAGCGGAAATTAATTATAAAATTAATTAATGCAACTTATATGTTTGGAATTTTGTAAAATAGAAATCATTTTTGAATTCGGAATATCAATTATAGCCTAGGGTGAAATTTTGGTACTTTTCTGAAAACTTTCAATTTTTGATGAATAGTGAAACCACTAAGTGGTAGGTTAAAAACAGAATTTTTGCATAAAACTTAATTTTACCGCTTCTGTGAATGGAATTTCGAAAATCCGAGAGACACGGTTAATATCAAGGACTAAAATGTGGTTCAATGAGATGAAAATAATTTTTTGGTGAATAGTAACTTTTTACTTTTTTTTACCGCGGTTAATAGTAAATAGGGTAACTAAGGGTAAATATGATATTAATATTACCCTAACACATGTCCTAATTCTATTGGACAAGTGTAATTCGACCAAAAACAAACATAGGAATAAAATATGACCATTTAGGCCCACTTGGATTAGATTAGGACATTTATTATTAATTTATTTAAAGAAGGGTTAAAATAGTTAAAATCAATGTTTAATAAGTAAATCATTTTTAATATGGGGTTATACATAAGACAAATTCGATTGTAAATATTCATTAGAAAGCTAAAACGATTTACTACATGATGGTATTTTATTTGTAATTTTTAGACATCAAATAAATTAATTTATTTATGACACAAAGATGATGCAGTAATTATCTTGTTAATGAAATATTGACATAATTGATGTTATAAACACCAAAATAAATGTAATTTGAGACTTTTTATGAATTCCACTAATTTTATAGGTTACTATGATATATTAATGTTGATTTAATCAACTTGGTTTGAACATATAATTCTGTTATGACTTTCACAAAAATCATATATCAAATAGTGTCAAAATTGACACAAAATAGTTTTTAAATCAAATATTATATTATTAATTGTTATTTTATTCCTAAAAATCTGAGGTTCGGCCAAATGACTTATATAAGGATATATATATTAATAATAAACAATTTGGGGTTCTTTTGGCATGTTATAGTAAGTGTATTTACCATATAGTGAAAGAAAACAAAAAGACACGGTAAAAGTTAAATTATTTCACTTAGAGTTAAATCTAATTGATAAGGTTAAAATAATACCCTAAACTTGTCTAAATCTTATTGGTTGATAGGATTTCGACCCATCCCCACTTTAGCTTCGAAATAAGACCCTTTGGAACCATTATAAACCGATTTTGACTTTAATATAAAATAATATTTTGAGATATTCCTAAGGTGCCCTTCTCCTCCCCTATAAAAGGACACCTCCTCCCCCTCCTCCTCACACCAATTTGAGCACTCAAGCTCGGCCAACCCCTGCCAAAATCTCTTCTCCACTTCCCTAGGAACATCCTAGAGGTTCTGGTCTTCCTCAAAGACCAATTCTAGTGCCCTAAGAGGAGGTCTCAAAGAGGCGCTTCAAAGAAGAGGTAATTACCGTTACCAATTATTTCCTCTTTATTTCTTCTTCCACTTCTTCTTCTTAGGTTGTTTCATTATGAAGTAATAACATCAGTATCACTCATATACTGATATGTTATTATATGTATGAAACAACCCTATTTCACCATCTATCCATCCTACGGAAAAAGAAATCACCGCGCGTGCGTACGTACGGAATACCGCCTCCACGCCGTGGTGTAATCTATTTTCCACCACCACCTTACATGGATGGGTATAATGGTGTAAAGAATAACTATACATAGTTATTACAACATCATATTGATTCTGATATATTGTATAATCCACTCCAATTCATTTCAATAATTATGGAAATGATATCATCGCTCGTGCGTACGTACGGACTACCGTCTCCACAACGCGATGAGATTCATTCTCCATGTTAACCATTTAAGAATGATTATAATGTATATATAAGAAATAATAATGAAATATATGACATTATAAAGCTACTGGATTTATGTATATATATACATATGTATGTCATCTACTTACTTCCATTTCAAGACAATAAGGAAAGGAAAACAGCGTTCATGCGTACGTACGGACTACCGTCTCCATGAACGGTGTTTTTCATTTTATTTATCTACCTATTATATATATATATATACTGAATATATATGATATATAAATCATATTTTATATTCTGGAAGTAAGTAAATCGTGATATAAGTAATAATGATGTCAAGAACAACAAGTCAAAACACCTACGGTAAATGAAACGATTTTACCCAAAACGCTTCTTTAACATGGAATTTACAAAAGAACGGGTAATATAATGTCATAAGTGAACCATATATGATATCATAACAATGAATATGATTCTGTAATAAGTCAATAACATGATTTAAATCATTATACAGGAGGTTTGGACACTTACAAAGCAAGTCGGACCTAAGGTAAGGGAAATATCACAATCTCATTTTTATCCGAGATTGTTTATTCGTAAGTATTTACTGGGGTGTATTTTATCATCCACATCCATGTTCCCTCAATATGTAATATTATTTCCATCCACCTACAATTGTTTAAATCCAATTTTACCCTTCTATGAGTTTTTAGTAAAGGATATGAAAGGAATCTTTTTTCGTTTTTTCGTACGAGGTACTTTTTGACTTTTCCGACAAAAGTACAAAGAATGTTTTTTTTAACTTATACGGCACGAACGGATTTATACTTTTTTATAAAGCCTTATTTTCATGAAGCTTCCTCTAAAATATTTCATGACTATTTTCAATAAAATCTCTTTCTTTTAAAATTGCATGATGATTTGAGAAAAGAAATTGATTTTGAAGAAGAAAGGATATTTTCCTCAAGAATTCAATTCAAGTGTTTTATCAAAATTATTTTCCATATAAGATAATAAAGGGTTCTGTTTCTATCCATATTTTTACATTGATTTGACTATGTTGTGATGGAATTATGTTTATGAATTCCTTTATCTTATATGAATGGTTTTATGATGTCATGTTGTTTAAGAATCCCATTTTTATTACATGGGTTATGAAATGATGTATGATTTATGATTTTGTGGCACACATAAGAAAGGATTCATTAAGAGATGGGTGGGACCTATATCTCCCTCCAATGCATTGGGTAAAGATTTCATATCTCATGAGATATACATGGCTGGAATGGTAGGTTATACCGGTTCAGTGAAACATGACTGAAACGAGGATTACTCGATTCAGAAAGGGACTTTGTCCACTAAGATGGTCTTGGCAATGAGTCTTGACTAACAAGAAATGATTCTCTATGATTATGTGTGTATGCAACAATGAGTAATGTTTTAAGTTATGGTTTCATTTTCACTACTATGATTTATCCCATGTTATGAAATTATGCTCTCTTTTGCAGGTTATGATTTCCAAAAATGTTATGTTCTTATGAAAACTATGTGATTGATATTTCTTTTGTTTACCCTTGCTGAGCATTTGAGCTCACCCTTTTATGTTTTCTTTTCCCCAGGATATAAAGAAAGGTTTTAGGTAAAAAAAAGGAAGATCTTTATGGGAGATTTTGAAGATCTTTCACCAGGATTAGAAGATTACGTTCCGAGTTTCTAAAGACACTAAACTATTACGATCCTTGTGTGTGTATTTTTGTTTTGTACTAAGTATTCCGCAAATGTAATGTAATGTCAATGTACGTCAGGCTTCGGGTCTCTACAGTTGGTATCAGAGGAAAGGTTTAGTCAACCTTTGGAAACTAGGACGCGAAAACGTTAGTAAGATCCCTAGAGATATTTCTAAGGTATGTCTAGGGATGCCCCTATGGATAAGTATACGTATAGGATATAGTTCTAGAACTATGGTAACGATATTAGATTAAACCAAAGATGATAGATATTTAAGTTACTCCCCCTTTATTACGATTTTTGCATCTAACACTATTCTGTTTGGGTTTTAGAAAATGGCTGGAAACAAGATGATTCACAATAATGGAGGATATGATGGACAATGGAATGATATTCTTCATGAGCAACCAAATGAAATGGGATTTGGATGTCCAAACATCATTATTATGCCGAATCAGCAATCTCACAACATGATCAATAAAGTAAAATTTGGTAAGTTTCCTGACTCGACTAATAAGAGAAAGATGGAGTTCCATGATGATCATAGAGGAAATAAAGTTCAATTTCCCCTATGTAAATCATGTGGGAAGAGGCATCAAGGAGAATGTTTCAAGGGAACTGGAAGATGCTTTGGGTGTGGAAAAGAAGGACACAAAGCAAGTAAGTGCAAAGGAAAAGGGTCGGTTAACACCATGGATGAGGATAATGGTATTGCTACGACATCAAAAATGGTTAAGTGTTTTAAATGTGGAATGTATGGGCATTGTGCAAACAAATGCCCTAAGGGAAAGACTCATGAAGAGAATCAGTATGGTCATATGGGTAGTATTTATGTGGATGATGATGAAGAGACTACAAATGATATGTGAGATGAAAGAATTTTTGAAGCTCGGTCAATGGTTTGAGAATGTAGTGGCATGATTACATGTTTATCATGTGTAATTTTGGAATAAAGAGACATCTATGGATTGTTACACTGTTGTCTTTCCTTGTGTTTTGAAAGTATAGGATTAATGTTACCAGTATCCATGAAAGGTTATTCAGATATTTTTGGAATTTAGATGATATGCGCATAATAAAGGGATAAGGAGAAAATTAAATGTTTGATAGTATTCATGAGCTCATGATTGATATAAGGACTAAGTGATATCATGGTTTGAGTATATAGAATTTTGAG
The DNA here is from genome assembly GCA_963277665.1 of Viscum album. Lineage (NCBI taxonomy): Eukaryota > Viridiplantae > Streptophyta > Magnoliopsida > Santalales > Viscaceae > Viscum > Viscum album. The sequence continues at coordinate 1,019,370,876 of OY728119.1, read as the reverse complement.
GATTTTGGTATGTGGAAAGTGTTAACTTTTAACTGCATTCAAGTTTTCACTAAGGTTCAATGGGTATTCAAGAGAGTACAAGATTAAGGCCTTTAAATGTTTGGAATGTGTCCAACAAGATATATCTTATGATATATGGGGATCAACGATGGTATTAAATCTCTGGTAATCGTTTTCACTATGTTATGAGAATGGACTGCAGTATTATGGATAGGACTAAAGATTGGAATGGTTTATGTTGGACATAAGTTAGTATTGTTTAAGGATAGAAGTTTTTTCGATATTATGGGATGTTATAGTAATATAGTTTTAGAAAAAGGACAACCTGCAGGACGGGCGACAACCCATCGCTTCGGACAAGGCTGTGGGAATCAAACCCACAACCGAAGTGCGACTGGCCTTTATCGCCTACCACTGACCTACAGGAAGTCCCTGTTTAGTAGAAACTAGTTTTATTATATTAAGAAGCATGATATATGAAGTATAAGTCCATTTTAGGAACCATATATGATTAATCTCACTATAGAATGACTTATGTATATTTAATAACTTTTGCTAACCTTTTGTTTGAGACAGATGGAATGAACAGTCATTCTATCACATGATCTGCTAACACTTCACAAATAACAAATTCAACTTCATTTATTTAAGAGATGAAGTAGAAATTGTTCAAGGCACGAACATAAGTGAGATTGTACCAAAATAAAGTAAGTATTTATTCTAAGAAAATTTTCAACTTTAGGGAAATGATCTTGAAACCAAAAATGTTGTCCTAGTGATCTTAAACCTGATGAATCAGATGGTACCTTATATCATCACAAATCTATGGATTTGTGATTACTGGCTTTTCCATAGCCATGTTCTCTACCACTCTCCATCAGAACATGATGGTTAGATTTCTCTTCCATATCCATATTTTCACCTATGTGGAAACCCAATGATTAGTTTATTTGGGTAATCGTTACATTTCATACTTTAGTTTTTAAAGCCAAGTTTTGGTATTCCCTTTTACGATGTGGGTTTATATTAAAGAAACTTTCGAATAGTAAACCATTTATAACCCCGACGAATTTCGAGGGCGAAATTCATTTTAAGGGGGGTAGAATGTAACAGCCCGAGATTTTATGAAAAATATTCTTTTTTATTTCACTAATGTCTTGTGTTGTACGCTACACCAAAAGGAGCTTGCACAACATGCATCATTGACTTGCCTTGCATTACACGCAATCACAACCTTCCTCGATAGCGTGTGTGGTACGTAATACTGAGTTTCACGAAACAATGATATGCTATTAAAATATTATTAAAACTAGCCGTTATGAATAGTAAAAACCTCTTTTTAAATTTTAGAAATTTTAACTCTCAAAATGGACTTCATTTTTGGATTCGGAGTATCGAATTTAGCCGAAGGTGAAATTTTGGTACTTTTCGGATAACTTTCATATTCTGATGAATAGTGAAAATTACTAAATTATAATTAAAAACAACTTTTTTAATCGAAATAATTAATAGTGATAAATCATTAATTTGAGTGGTTTTAAAGTATATTTAGAATATATTTTTACAATTTAATACAATGTTGGTCATTGGATGTAATTTCACATTTAAACCAGTTATAAACAAGTGTCAATCTTTTGATAGTTATTATCTCTTAAAAACACGCTATTTGTTGTAACAGCGGAAATTAATTATAAAATTAATTAATGCAACTTATATGTTTGGAATTTTGTAAAATAGAAATCATTTTTGAATTCGGAATATCAATTATAGCCTAGGGTGAAATTTTGGTACTTTTCGGAAAACTTTCAATTTTTGATGAATAGTGAAACCACTAAGTGGTAGGTTAAAAACAGAATTTTTGCATAAAACTTAATTTTACCGCTTCTGTGAATGGAATTTCGAAAATCCGAGAGACACGGTTAATATCAAGGACTAAAATGTGGTTCAATGAGATGGAAATAATTTTTTGGTGAATAGTAACTTTTTACTTTTTTTTACCGCGGTTAATAGTAAATAGGGTTACTAAGGGTAAATATGATATTAATATTACCCTAACACATGTCCTAATTCTATTGGACAAGTGTAATTCGACAAAAAACAAACATAGGAATAAAATATGACCATTTAGGCCCACTTGGATTAGATTAGGACATTTATTATTAATTTATTTAAAGAAGGGTTAAAATAGTTAAAATCAAAGTTTAATAAGTAAATCATTTTTAATATGGGGTTATACATAAGACAAATTCGATTGTAAATATTCATTAGAAAGCTAAAACGATTTACTACATGATGGTATTTTATTTGTAATTTTTAGACATCAAATAAATTAATTTATTTATGACACAACGATGATGCAGTAATTATCTTGTTAATGAAATATTGACATAATTGATTTTATAAACACCAAAATAAATGTAATTTGAGACTTTTTATGAATTCCACTAATTTTCTAGGTTACTATGATATATTATTGTTGATTTAATCAACTTGGTTTGAACATATAATTCTGTTATGACTTTCACAAAAATCATATATCAAATAGTGTCAAAATTGACACAAAATAGTTTTTAAATCAAATATTATATTATTAATTGTTATTTTATTCCTAAAAATCTAAGGTTCGGCCAAATGACTTATATAAGGATATATATATTAATAATAAACAATTTGGGGTTCTTTTGGCATGTTATAGTAAGTGTATTTACCATATAGTGAAATAAAACAAAAAGACACGGTAAAAGTTAAATTATTTAACTTAGAGTTAAATCTAATTGATAAGGTTAAAATAATACCCTAAACTTGTCTAAATCTTATTGGTTGATAGGATTTCGACCCATCCCCACTTTAGCTTCGAAATAAGACCCTTTGGAACCATTATAAACCGATTTTGACTTTAATATAAAATAATATTTTGAGATATTCCTAAGGTGCCCCTCTCCTCCCCTATAAAAGGACACCTCCTCCCCCTCCTCCTCACACCAATTTGAGCACTCAAGCTCGGCCAACCCCTGCCAAAATCACTTCTCCACTTCCCTAGCAACATCCTAGAGGTTCTTGTCTTCCTCAAAGACCAATTCTAGTGCCCTAAGAGGAGGTCTCAAAGAGGCGCTTCAAAGAAGAGGTAATTACCGTTACCAATTCTTTCCTCTTTATTTCTTCTTCCACTTCTTCTTCTTAGGTTTTTTCATTATGAAGTAATAACATCAGTATCACTCATATACTGATATGTTATTATAAGTATTAAACAACCCTATTTCACCATCTATCCATCCTACGGAAAAAGAAATCACCGCGCGTGCTTACGTACGGAATACCGCCTCCACGCCGTGGTGTAATCTATTTTCCACCACCACCTTACATGGATGGGTATAATGGTGTAAAGAATAACTATACATAGTTATTAAAACATCATATTGATTCTGATATATTGTATAATCCACTCCAATTCATTTCAATAATTATGGAAATGATATCATCGCTCGTGCGTACGTACGGACTACCGTCTCCACGACGCGATGAGATTCATTCTCCATGTTAACCATTTAAGAATGATTATAATGTATATATAAGAAATAATAATGAAATATATGACATTATAAAGCTACTGGATTTATGTATATATATACATATGTATGTCATCTACTTACTTCCATTTCAAGACAATAAGGAAAGGAAAACAGCGTTCATGCGTACGTACGGACTACCGTCTCCATGAACGGTGTTTTTCATTTTATTTATCTACCTATTATATATATATATATACTGAATATATATGATATATAAATCATATTTTATATTCTGGAAGTAAGTAAATCATTATATAAGTAATAATGATGTCAAGAACAACAAGTCAAAACACCTACGATAAATGAAACGATTTTACCCAAAACGCTTCTTTAACATGGAATTTACAAAAGAACGGGTAATATAATGTCATAAGTGAACCATATATGATATCATAACAATGAATATGATTCTGTAATAAGTCAATAACATGATTTAAATCATTATACAGGAGGTTCGGACACTTACAAAGCAAGTCGGACCTAAGGTAAGGGAAATATCACAATCTCATTTTTATCCGAGATTGTTTATTCGAAAGTATTTACTGGGGTGTATTTTATCATCCACATCCATGTTCCCTCAATATGTAATATTATTTCCATCCACCTACAATTGTTTAAATCCAATTTTACCCTTCTATTAGTTTTTAGTAAAGGATATGAAAGGAATCTTTTTTCGTTTTTTCGTACGAGGTACTTTTTGACTTTTCCGACAAAAGTACAAAGAATGTTTTTTTTTAACTTATACGGCACGAACGGATTTATACTTTTTTATAAAGCCTTATTTTCATGAAGCTTCCTCTAAAATATTTCATGACTATTTTCAATAAAATCTCTTTCTTTTAAAATTGCATGATGATTTGAGAAAAGAAATTGATTTTGAAGAAGAAAGGATATTTTCCTCAAGAATTCAATTCAAGTGTTTTATCAAAATTATTTTCCATATAAGATAATAAAGGGTTCTGTTTCTATCCATATTTTTACATTTATTTGACTATTTTGTGATGGAATTATGTTTATGAATTCCTTTATCTTATATGAATGGTTTTATGATGTCATGTTGTTTAAGAATCCCATTTTTATTACATGGGTTATGAAATGATGTATGATTTATGATTTTGTGGCACACATAAGAAAGGATTCATTAAGAGATGGGTGGAACCTATATCTCCCTCCAATGCATTGGGTAAAGATTTCATATCTCATGAGATAGACATGGCTGGAATGGTAGGTTATACCGGTTCAGTGAAACATGACTGAAACGAGGATTACTCGATTCAGAAAGGGACTTTGTCCACTAAGATAGTCTTGGCAATGAGTCTTGACTAACAAGAAATGATTCTCTATGATTATGTGTGTATGACACAATGAGTAATGTTTTATGTTATGGTTTCATTTTCACTACTATGATTTATCCCATGTTATGAAATTATGCTCTCTTTTGCAGGTTAAGATTTCCAAAAATGTTATGTTATTATGAAAACTATGTGATTGATATTTCTTTTGTTTACCCTTACTGAGCATTTGAGCTCACCCTTTTATGTTTTCTTTTCCCCAGGATATAAAGAAAGGTTTTAGGTAAAAAAAAAAGGAAGATCTTTATGGGAGATTTTGAAGATCTTTCACCAGGATTAGAAGATTACGTTCCGAGTTTCTAAAGACACTAAACTATTACGATCCTTGTGTGTGTATTTTTGTTTTGTACTAAGTATTCCGCAAATGTAATGTAATGTCAATGTACGTCAGGCTTCGGGTCTCTACAGCTAGTGCCCATTGAATTCTGGTACTTGATTACGTTGGAGCTAAAGATCATGGGACTAAGCTTTGGCTTGCGATGCTGAGGAGCTATTTACATTCTTTTGTACTTGTTTTGATACTATTTTATTTTTTAGCAGTGTGACTTGTTTTCATACTTTCCTAGATATTTATTATGCATCATTTCATATATATACATATGAGCTCGAGTTGTTTGCTGATTTAGTCGTTCCTCCGTTTATTATTGTTGGTTATTTACTGCTTCCGCTCTTGCGTGTTTATTTACTTCCACTGTGTACTCTTCCATTAAGGGCATAGATTCCCCACCATCACACCCATGGCCATCGCTCCAAGTCGGCAGCCTTTGGCATTTGGGGAAATGTGCTTGAGGCAATGTGACCATCCATGTAAGGGGCGCCTCTGGGTGGCTTCCAGAACTGGGCCGTTACAAAGTGGTATCAGAGGAATTATTTTCACTTGACTTACGTTTTGGAGCCTTTAGCCAGGGATTGGATGGATTCGGTACTTGGTAATAATTTGTGCCCAGGAGTAGCTAACCCGTGTACAGGGACAAGCCATACTACCTCGTTTTATGCAGTTTTCTGGTTTTTTAAATTTTACAGTTGAAATGATTTCACATAGAGTGATTCACATGACTTGTGTTTTTATTGTTTTCCCTATTATGGTTCTATTTCTGGCTCAGCCCGATGAGATGAGGGTATTCCATCTCATGCATCATATAGTAACTTGTTATAAATCACATGACATGCATTCTTGTCATGCCATCTTGGGTGATTTAGAGATGTCATGTTGTTATGATAGACTTTTTGTAGATTATTCATGTTGTTGTGATAGTTGCTTTGATAGAATCCATACTATTTGATATAGGACTGTTTGTATTGTACTTTGCATAAAATGAACACCAAATTTGGTTCATGAGGTGTTATGGGCCCTCTTGAAACAGAAATTGGTGAATCATTGACCTTTTTTCCCTTATATATGATTGTATTGGATGCCAAGCTTTGGTTCATAAGGAGTATTGTGTTGGAACCAGGGTCTCCAAAGCATGATTTGGCGTATGGTTTGTGTTTGTTGTCAATCCTTAGTGGAAGTTCAGGATATTCACCAACAAAGAGATCATACCGTTCAAGAAGAAAACAGTAGTGAAGGTGGCGTCGTTTCCCAGTGTTTGCCAAATTTTTGGGCCTGAAAATCGGCCAATAAAGAAGAGTGTTTTTGGCAATGGTACTTGCGTGCCATGCTCTTGGAGGATAAAAGACTTGCGCGCCATATGTTTTTGAGGTTCAGAACATCAACATTTGGATAAGGAAAGAAGGTCGCGCAAGTGTTGGTTGGGTCGTGCAAGTGAGTTGCGCGACAGAGGTTACTGGAGACAGGACTTGCGCGCCGTCGAGGGACTTGCGCGCCGTCGCGCAGGGGGTCCAGTTTGCCTATAAATACTGGACCACCTCTTTTGATTTCATACGGATCTCAAGACTTCGAGATTGCTCGAGCTCTCGTCGTGCAGGTGGTCGAGTCGCACAAGTGGTAGTTTTGTCGTGCAAGTAGTTCTTGCGCGCCAGTTGTTGGTTGTGCGCCCAAGGCGGTTTGGAAGAGAAAGGAAGTGGACCGCGCAAGTTTGAAGTCGGGGAAGGAAGGGTCACATAGGTGCGTTGATGACACCTGCTCTCTAGTTTGGACTTGCGCGTCGTAGTGGGACTTGCGCGACTGTCTTGGAGAAGCGCGCCTGGTTTTTCTGAAGCCCACCGGCCTGTTTGGAGCTGCACGAAAGCCGATAGACTACCCGATACATTCGAGGAAAAGATATATTCTTCTTCTGGTGAGAATCAGACATCAATAGAGCATCTACATACAACAAAGGATGCATTCTTATGCAAATGATGAAGAGACCTTCATGTCTATAAACTGAGTGGGACTTCACCAACGGCAGTGAGCTAGGGGGAGTCATCGGGAGTGACCCGAGGGAAGCAGTGAGCTATCCCTAAACCTTTGTAAAGGCAGTGAGCCTGGGACAGAGTCACTGTACCTGAACCATTGTAATATACAGCTAGTGAAGCATAGTGGATTTAGGTACGACCGACAACCTGTCGGCATATGCTCCTTGGACATAGCCCTTAGTGGTGAACCAAGTAAAAAGGGCCGTGTCTTCTATGTCCATGTGAATGTTTGCTTTCTAATCATAATCATCATACAGGTTCAACAAGTTCCTACCAACGTGGGAACAAGATCCATCACTTTAAAAGAAAAAGTGGTCACCCTGATTCACCCCTCCCCTCTTAGGGTGTCCCGGGGTCCTACAAGTGGTATCAGAGGGTGAAGGTTGTTGGATTCGAATATGTCCTTTGTTGCCATGGAGAATGCAGTCAATGTTAGGGGAGTCCCTCTCTTAGATGGAAATAATTTTCAGATATGGAAGAATAGGATGAGATCTCATATAAGATCTCTTGGAATGGATCTTTTGTTTTCTACTATTCAACGAATACAAGTCACTGATCCAACAGGCCTAGCTATGACTGACATAGACAGAAAAATTCTTGATGCTGATGCTAAAGCACAAAATGCACTCACTGCAGCTCTTTCCGATCAGATCTATCTAAAGGTGATGAGTTGCACTTCAGCAAAGTCTATGTGGGATAAACTTGAAAACATTTATGAAAGAGATAGAAAGGTAAAGGAGGAAAAACATCAAGTTTTACACAACAGGTTTGACGACCTAAAGATGCACCCCAATGAAAATGAAGACTCATTTTTTAATCGAATTACTGAAGTAGTGGGAGCAATTTTAGGTCTTGGAGAAGAAATCAAAGACATTGATACCGTAAAGAAAATCTTGAGAAGACTTCCTCCCATGTACAATGCGAAGGTGTCACCACTCGATGAAAGAGATCTATCTAAACTATCTCTGGACGATTTGATAAGTAGTTTAGTGGCATATGAGATGATAGTCAAACCCAAAGATACCACGACTCGTGTGAGCAAGGAAATGGAATTCAAAGCCAAGGACAAACTGAAAATTTCATAATATAGTGGTGGTGAAGATGACGAAGAAAAAGAAATTCATTCCCTCATTTCCAAGAAGTTGAAAAGGGGAAAAGGTAAATTTATAGGTAAGCTACCGCTTGCATGCTTCCATTATGGAAGAGTTGGGCACATTGCCTATCAGTGCCAAAGAAAGTTAGATGATGATGAGAGCGAAGCTGAAGACATTGAGAACCCTCGGAAAAGGTTTTTCAAAAAGGGTGACTTCAAATCTGGAAAAAAAATGCAGAGGAAGAGTTTTGTCTGTAAAGAAGAAGATGATGATATTGAATTTTGTGAGGAAGAAGAACCAGAATTTAAAACCAAAAACCATGCTTCCATGATGGCTACCACTGAAATATCAGAATCCTCAATCAATAAAGACATAGATAATCTGACTACTAATATTGGTAATCCAAAGATTCAAATTAAGGATGCCTTCTCCAAGCTTGAGAGTAAATGTAAGAGATGTAATAAGTTGAAGGAAATGGTCAATGAATCATCAGAATATGTTGATGAACTTGAAACTGAAATTGAACATCTGGAAGAATTTGTGAATGTTCAGTCTAAAATCCTTGAAAGCAATGATGATGTAGTGGATCTAAAACTGAGAATTGAGGAGCAGGGAAAGGTGACCAATGACCTCACGTCAAGACTAGAAGAATAGTCCAAGACTGCTGAGGGTCTTGAGGAGGAAGTTGTTACTCTTAGAAGTAAACTTGAAACTGAATCATTTTCAAAAGAATCAAGGGATAAAATAACTCTTAGAAGATTCTCAGATGCAGAGTTACTGGCAAGAGCCAAATGTGGTTCAGATAGGGTTGAAAAAATCTTGAGCGTTCAAAGACCTGCCTGCATGGGAAAGAGTGGAATTGGCTATGAAGCTGAGACATCATCTACTGGAAATAAAGAGAGCCAAAAGAAAGACAAAACGAAGGTTGAACATGTCGAAACATTTCCTGAAGTGCAGAAAAAGGAACCCTCAATCCAAACTAGAAGGAAAACTGACAATTATCCTCAAACATTTAGAAATGATAGGCAGTTCACCTATTCTCACAAGGATGAAGGTATGTGGAAAAATTCAGGTGAGAAGACACTCCCTCACATGAAGTGTCAGTTAAGTGGCTATTTGGGCCATACCATGACATATTGCGAAGAGGCATGGAGCTACTTGAATGGAGAAGATCTGGGAAGTCAACAACGGAGAACGATTTCATATCCTCCATTTTATAGAAGAAATATCTTTTATGGTTACTTTTTTAATTGTTCTACTTTGGCCATAAAGCTATGTATTGCAGGCAGCGGTACGACATGAGGAATTCATACAAAACTCAAAGACGGGACTGTGCTCATCCTCCTGACGATGTTGTTCTCACAAACAGTTTTTCCCCTATGGAAGAAGATCATGGGTATGAAGAATCAGATTATGTAGAAGAATGTATTAAAAGTCCACCATTATCCTATGCTCAATCCAATATCTCATGGAAAGAGAAGAAGAAGATTGAGAAATCCAATCTTGCAGAAGTAGCACTCAAAGCTACAAAAAGCAGCAGCACCTGGATCCTTGATAGTGGATGCTCCTCCCATATGACGGGAAATGTTGAACTTTTGATGAACATTGAAAAGAAGGATGATGGAACATTACGGTTTGGTAATGACGGTGCTTTGAAGATCAAATGCAGCGAGAATACTGCTCTCACCAATGGGGAGCTGAAGAATACTGAGGTTCTTTACGTTGAGGGTCTACGCCACAATCTCCTGAGTGTATGTCAACTCTGTGACTCAGGGCTCATAGTAACCTTCAATCAAAAAGGTTGCACCATAAATGGTAAAACAGGAAATTCTCTTATGAAAGGCAGTAGAACATATGGAAATTTATATCAGATTGACAGCAAAGTGAACTCTTGCTATTTGTCTATTGAAGAAGAAAATAATTTATGGCATCGAAGGATAGGGCACATTAACCAACAAGACATGTAAAAGATATCTATGTTAAAGATAGTCATGGATATTCCCATTCTAAAACGTGAACGGGAAAAGTCTTGTGATGCTTGTATTCGTGGGAAACTGGTATATAGTTCATATCAACCAAAGAAGAAAAGGGCATCACATCTTCTTGATCTCATTCATACCGACGTATGTGGCATAATAAATATTGCTGGAACCTATGGAGAAAGGTACTTTGTCCTTTTCATTGATTATTATAGAAGAATGTCTTGTGTAATGGTTATCCACAGGAAGCGACAAGTGCTTGATTGTATGAAAACTTATCGACGGATTGCAGAGAACGATACAGGCCGGACAATAAAAGTCCTGCGATCTGACAATGGAGGGGAATACACGCCCATTGAGTTTAAAAATTACCTAGAAAAACATGGAATATAGCATGAGGTAGCTGCTGTGAGAACTCCGCAACAAAATGGAGTTGTTGAGCGCCGGAATCGACAGGTCAACAATATGGCTAGGACTATGCTGATTGAGAGTGGTATCTCTCGCCATTACTGGAAAGAAGCTGTTGAGGCTACAGTACACATTCAGAATCGAACAGGGCTTTATATGGGAGAAATAAAGACACCATATGAATTGTGGCATGGAAGGAATCCTTCATTGAAATACTTTCTTGTTTTTTGGAAGCAAACGTTTCATCCGGAATAAAGAAGGAAACCAAGGAAAGTATGGTGACAATGCTGATGAAGGAATTTTTCTTGGGTATCCAATGAACAACAAAGCTTACATGTGTTTTAATAAATGCTTGGGGAGGATTGTGGAAAGCAATGATGTTAGGATCATTGAAGGAAAAACTCCAAATACTTCAAATGGTACCTGTGATGATGAAATAGAAGATGAGAATGAATGTGAACATGAAATAAATACAAATAAAGAAATAGAGGAAGGTGTACAAAATACTCAAGGGTCACATCATGATGTTGACTCAGACGAAGAATCTGAAGTATAAATCTTGGATGGTGAGAATGCGTCTGAACCTCATAAGAAAAATCGAAGAGCAGAAATTGATCCATCTAACATAATTGGAGACATGAATGCACCTACATAGACAAGGAGGATGAGGAATAACACACAAACTGCATTTCTTTCTGTTGTGGAGCCATCCTCATTTGAAGAAGATGCAAAGGATGAATCCTGGGTAAAAGCAATGAATGAAGAGTTAGATCAGATTGACAAGAATCAGACATGGGATCTTGTCTAGAGACCGGAAGGTCACAATGTCATTGGTAACAAATGGATCTTCAAAAATAAGTTTGATGAGCATGGAAGTGTCATCAGAAACAAGGCATGACTGGTATGTAAAGGAAACTCCCAGATTTAATGGATTGATGTTGAAGAAACCTTTTCTCCAGTGGCTAGACTGGAGTCAATCAGTATTTTCCTTTCCATGGGACTCCAAAGAGGATATAAAGTATATCAAATGGATGTCAAGACAGCATTCTTGAATGGTGTACTCGAAGAGGAAGTCTTTATTGAACAACCAGTGGGCTTTGTTTTGGATACTGATGAAACAAAGGTCTGCAAACTGAAGAAAGCTCTATATGGTTTGAAGCAGGAACCACGGGCGTGGTACTCACGGCTGGATTCATATCTCAAGAAGTTGGAATTCAAAAGAGGCGTATTTGATCACAATCTCTTTGTGAAGAATTCTCCAAAAGATCAATTCATGGTTCTTGACTACGTTGATGATATCATATTTGGTGGTAGTAGGCAGAAATCAGTGGATGAATTTGCCAATCACATGAAATCAGAATTTGAAATGTCTCTGATTGGGGAGCTCACATATTTCTTGGGGCTGCAGGTGATTCAAAAGAAGGAATACACTTTCATTTATCAGGAAAAATATGCAAGAGAGCTACTGAAGAAGTTCAATATGCAAGACTCCAAACCAATGTCAACTCCAATTGCAGTTGGAACTAAACTTGGAAAGCATGAGGATGGGGAATCTGTTGATCCCACCATGTACAGGAGATTCATTGGAAGCCTACTGTATCTGACAGCGACAAGGCCATATATTGTCTTTGCCACAGGCCTTGCGGCCCGCTTTCCGAATAATCCAAAAGAGGAACATATGGAAGCAGTAAGAAGAATCATGAGGTACATTCAAGGTACACATAAATTTGGGTTATTTTTTGCAGCAGGCAGGGACAGTGAATTATCCACATTTTCTGATGCTGACTGGGCTGGTGATGTGGTAGACAGAAAGTCCACTAGTGGTGGAGCTTTCTATATTCGGCAGAAATGTGTTGGCTGGTTGATCAAGAAACAAGAAAGTACTTCTCTTAGTACTGCTGAAGCTGAGTATATCTCTGCCACAAAGGCATGCACTCAACTGCTTTGGATGAAGCAGAAACTAATAGATATTGGTTATAAGGTGCAGCAACCAATGGTGATTTACTGTGATAACAAAAGCGCAATTGATCTTACGAAGAACCCGGTTCAACATTCCCGTACAAAGAATACTGAAATACGGTATCATTTTATCAAAGAAATGGTTGAACAAGGAGTGATTAGAATGGATCATGTTGGAACTGATGAGAAAGTGGCTGATATCCTGACCACGCCATTGTCCGCGGCTGTGTTTGAGAAGCATCGGTTGAACCTCGGTGTTCAACCACCTCCTACTGCATAAGGAGGATCCGGAAATCCCATCTCCCCATTTGTTATAACAGTTTTTTTCTTCTTGTGGCAATGATGCAGGTTTATGGGGGAGATACTATCTATGGAGAGTATGTCTTGAGCTGAACGTTGAACAACTTATCGGTCTTTGGATTTATTGTCAATGGGGGAGAAAATAATAAATTCCGGGCAAGAAATGCTTCTGTGATGAGAATTATTTCAAGGATACAATCGGGCGTGATGGAGAATTTCAAAACACCGGAACCCAATTCAAGCTTCCTCTCTTGTTTTCTACACCGAGCATTTCTCACGTAGACTTAGAGTGTTGGTTGAGTTGATTCTTGGGTTTTGGGTTTGCTCATGGTTGGAGATCTATTGAATTAATTATGATTGCCAACAAACCCAAAGGGGGATATTGTTGGAACCATGGTCTTCAAAGAATGATTTGGAATAAGGTTTGTGTTTGTTGTCAATCCTCAGTGGAAGTTCAAGATATGTACCAACAAAGAGATCATACCGTTCAAGCAGAAAATAGTAGTGAAGGTGGCGCCGTTTCCCAGTGTTTGCCAAATTTTTGGGCCTGAAAATTGGCCAATAAAGAAGAGTGTTTTTGGAAATGGTACTTGCGTGCCATGCTCTTGGAGGATAAAAGAATTGCGCGCCATATGTTTTTGAGGATCAAAAAATCAAAATTTGGCTAAGTAAAGAAGGTCGTGCAAGTGTTGGTTGGGTCGCGCAAGTGAGTTGCGCGACAGAGGTTACTGGAGACAAGACTTGCACGCTGTCGAGGGACTTGCGCGTCGCCGCGCAGGGGGTCCAGTTTGCCCATAAATACTTGACCACCCCTTCTCATTTCTTACGGAGCTCAAGACTTCGAGATTTCTCGAGCTCTCGTCACGCAGGTGGTCGAGTCGCGCAGGTGGTAGTTTTGTCGCGCAAGTAGAGCTTGCGCGCCGGTTGTTGGCTGTGCGCCCAAGGCGGTTTGGAAGAGAAAGGAAGTGGACCGCGCAAGTTTGATGTTGGGGAAGGAAGCGTCATGCAGGTACGTTGATAACACTTGCACGCCAGTTTGGACTTGCACACCGTAGTGGGACTTGAGCGACTGTCTTGGAGAAGCGCGCCTGGTTTTGCTGAAGCCCACCGGCCTGTTTGGAGCTGCACGAAATCCGAGAGACTACCCGATACATTCGAGGAAAAGTGATATTCTTCTTCTGGTGAGAATCAGACATCAATAGAGCATCTACATACAACAAAGGATGCATTCTTATGCAAATGATGAAGAGACCGTCATGTCTATAAACTGAGTGGGACTTCACCAAGGACAGTGAGCCAGGGGGAGTCAACGGGAGTGACCCGAGGGAAGCGGTGAGCTATCCCTGAACCTTTGTAAAGGCAGTGAGCCTGGGACAGAGTGACTGTACCCGATCCTTTGTAATCTACAGGTAGTGAAGCATTGTGGATTTAGGTATGACTGACAACCTGTCGGCGTATGCTCCTTGGACGTAGCCCTTAGTGATGAACCAAGTAAAAAGGATCATGTCTTCTCTGTGCATGTGAATGTTTTCTTTCTAATCATAATCATCAACAGGTTCAACAAGTTCCTACCAACGTGGGAACAAGATCCATCACTTTAAAAGAAAAAGTGGTCACCCTGATTCACCCCTCCCCTCTCAGGGTGTCCCGGGTTCCTACATATGGGCCCTCATGGATCGGAAGTTGGAACCTTCATGCCTTTTTTCTATGTTTCTGGGCTATGGGGCAGTTTCTAAGCAACTTCCTAGAAAAACCCAGAATACACGGCGTGTAATTTATGACAACACGTCATGTATTTTCAGACCATGTCACTGACTTTTTGAGCAGTAACATGGTGTTGAGGAAATGTCTTTAGGAACATGTCATGTATGGTAGGTGCATGATGTGTTGTAAAGGGACATGTACCCAGTCATGACACTAACAACACGGGCTGAGGAATCTAGAGTAGAACACACCGTGTTAGTACAGAACACGCCATGTAGTCTTGTTCCAGGTACCCGTTCGGGTCACGAACAACACGGGTCAGTGATGTCTTCTCCTATACATGTCGTGTTTGTTCAGAACACACTGTGTAAGGGTCAACCATGTAGTCGGCCGTGTAACTAACAACACGGGTTGCCGAAACATTGTCTGGTACATGACGTGTCCTTAGTGAACACGTCGTGTAATCTAGGGTTAAGAGGACTGTGTGGGTTAGCCAGGTAAAGAGACTCAGGTAGGGGAATCGATTTCAAGTGCACGCTGTGTGTGGGAACAACACGCCAGGTAGTGGGGGTGTTACATGACAAGATGTGGAAGGAGTACACGTCCATGTCTTTGGTTTAAGGGAACACATCTTGTATTTTTTATACACGTCATGTAGTCATTTTTTTTAAACCTGAATGTTTCCTTATCATTTTCCCTTTTTGTAATCTTGTGTTCTATGTCCTTAATAATCGTGATCTGAGGTGTTCTTTTGATCTTTTCAGAGCTATGCATCCAAGACGTCCTTCGGTTGTACGCCAGTTGCTAGATGGTGATCAGAACCAGATATGGCCGATTAGGGACCTCTTACAAATCCTCCTGTTGTGCCAGACTTGGCACTAGTAGTCTTACCCATCACAGGTGTCGATACGCAGTTCAGTGAGGACTTCCTGGGGATGATGCAGACTTTTCAGGGAGCGCCGCATCCTTCCCCATCGATGGCCGAATTGACGCGGGTCTTTCAGCAGCAAAATCCTCCATCTTTCTCAGGGGATGGAGGACCCCAAGCTACAGAGTCGTGGTTAGAGGCCACACTGATGATCTTTGAGCATATTGAGATACCCCTACAGAAAAGGGTTAAGATGGCCACTTATATTCTCTGTGACACTGCCAGGAGGTGTTGGTAGGTGATTTCGTAGTCAGGGTGCTAGCAGAGTATGTCTTGGGACGAGGTTTGCTACACCTTCTATGACCAAATTTACCCAGAGACCTTGAGGGTCGATCGAGCTAGGAAGTTTATGAGTCTGCAGTACGGTACACTTTCTATTATAGAGTACATGTCCCGCTTTACCGAGATGTAGTGCTTCACGCCGATCCCATCATGTGATGAGTTGATCCGTGCTAGGAATTTTGAGGAGGGTCTCAGGAAAGGGATCCATTCCCAGCTAAATATATTTAGGTTGACTTCGATATAATCTATCCTCAACCAAGCCCCGATCCCTGAGTGAAACCTGAGGGATTCTAGAGCTTTGATCCAGGGTGGTTCGGCATCCAGAGGTGGTGTTCCTCATATGTATATTAGGAAGCACCGTAGAGAGTCTTCTCGAGGATATCAGGGCAGGTAGGATGCATCTTCGAGTAGCCAGGTAGTATGCTACCATTGTGGTAAGAGTGGCCATAGTAGGGCTCAGTGCCAGAGAGAACCGATGGAGTGCCGATCTTGCGGCATTATGGGACATATTTAGAGTTTTTGTCAGAACCTATCACCTACAGCTAGTGTTATGGGTTCTTATATGACCCCACGTTTAGGTTATTCCTTTCCAGTTTCACACTAGTCTGGGAACTGGAGTTCTTCTAGCCGTTTGGGCCGATGTGGAGGTCGCGACTGTGGTGGTCAGTCACCAGGTTATCAGTCACAGCAGAGGGGATCGGGTCAAAGTGGTCAGCAAGGGGCATAGGGCTACGGTACATGCCATACCCTCGCCATGGAGTAGACCTATCAGGAGAAGGATTTCATCCCTTCTACAGTTCGTGGCATGATCATAATAGCCTTAGTTGTATCTTCATCCCTTTTCGATACTGGTTCTTCGCATAGTTTTATCTCTGTTTCTGTTGTGGATAGCCTTGGGCTCTGTATCTTTTCATCTACCGACTTGTTGACTCTTGAAACGCCATTGGAAATGAGGACATCTATCATACGTCAGTGTAGAGAGTGCCCTCTTGATGTTGCAGGGTGTCATTTCTTATGAGACCTCTATGTCCTAGATATGATGGTCTATGACATCATTCTCGGGATGTACTAGTTAGTTCTCTTCCTGGAAGTCATCAATTTCAGTCGCCGCAGGTTGAGTTTCATATCACCAGAGGGCAGATATTTCCTTCATAGAGGTAAGTGGGATGTCCAGGAGGGTAAAACTGTACCATAGCATCATGGGCTAGGAAGAGTTATATCCTAAATTTCCAGTCTTCATCTGGATCACCAGGGGACTTCACATTTAGACTTTCCTCTAGTGGTGGATCATTTCGGAGATTTCTTTCCAGAGGAATTTTCAGGATTTCCTCTAGACCATGAGGTAGAATTCCCGATTTATCTCATGCCGATACTGGAAGTGGTGTCCATTCTTCCTTATATGATGGATACACCTGAGATTCAAGAGCTCAAGAAGCAGTTGTAGTAGTTGAAGGAAAAGGGTTTCATCTGACCCAGTACTTCTCATTGGGGTTCGCCTATCCTGTTTTCAAATAAGGAAGATGGTACCCTTTAACTTTCTGTGGATTATCTGAAGCTGAACCAGTTGACGGCCAATAACTGATATCCCTTACTGAGGATCAATGACCTCTTTGATCTACTTTGAGGAGCCCAAGTGTTCTCGAAGATCGATTTGAGGTACGGTTATCAACAGTTACGCGTTAGACCATCGGATATACCTCTTACAGCCTTCAAGAGAAGGAATGTTCAATACGAGTATATGGTCATGTCGTTCGGTCTCACGAACGCGCCAGGTGTTTTCATGGCGCTGATGAACCGAGTGTTCCTTCCGTACTTGGATTACTTCATGGTGGTTTTGTGCATGGCATCTTAGTGCACTATCACACTCGACATGACCATGATACCCATCTTGAGATCGTTCTAGGTACACTAAAAGAGCATCATTTATATGCTAATCTCTCAAAATGCCACTTTTGGATGGATCAGATTCACTTTCTGGGTCATTTTGTCTCAGAGACAAGAGTATCAATAGACCCATGGAATGTGAGAGTTGGAGTTTCCTGGGAGCAGCCGAAGTATTTATTTGAGGTTCAGAGTTTTATAGGGCTGGATGGATACTACAGACGTTTCATACAAGACTTTTCATGCCTAGCAGCACTGCTTGATGGTCTGACCAAGTAGGGGGAGAAGTTTTTATGGTCATATTATTGTTAGTACGCCTTTCAAGAGCTAAAGGGGAGGTTGATTTTAGCACTGATACTAGTCTTGCTAGAGTAGGTCAAGGGCTATACTCTTTACTGTGATGCATCAGGTATCGGGCTGGGAGCTGTGCTCATGCAGGGAGATGGGTTCGTTGCTTACGAGTCTTGGAAGTTGAGGCCACATGAGAGGAACTACCCGACGCACGATCTGGAGTTGTTAGCTGTTGTTCATGCCTTACACTACTGGAGACACTACCTTCTGGGAGATAACATTGTGGTTTTCACTAACCACAATATTTCAAGTATATCTTCAATCAGTATGTTCTGAATCTGAGACAGCACAGGTGGGTCGAGTATCTTCAGTCATTCGACATTGAGCTCGCCTTTAAACTGGGAAAGGGTAACACCGTGGCAGATGCGTTGAGCAGGAGAACTCAGATTCAGGCAGTTTAGGAGGCCAACAGTGAGTAGCAGCTTATGGATCTATTATCTGATATGCATCTAGAGGTGCACGATAGAAAGGGACCAACATAACTAACATCTATAAATGTTACCTCTTGACTTCTTGATCTGGTACGGATGAGGCAACTATCAGACTCATAAGTCTTAGTCCTACGAGAGAGTGTGTCAAGAGAGGACCCTATTCCTGGAAGGACATTGGGTGAGTATGAGAGCATGCATTTTCAGGGATTCATATGGGTGCTAGTAGACATACGCAAGGAGTTGATGCAGGATTTTCATTCTTCAGTTCGGCTGGCGTCACCAACCTTTATCGTGATCTACACTGCCATTACTGGTGGACAGGTATGAAGAGAGATATTGCTAGTTTTTTCAGGATATGTTCTTCTTTCTAGCAGGTGAAAGAAGTCCATTAGTGACCAGCAGGGCTTTTAAAGCAATTACCCATTCCCGAGTAGAAGTACAAAGATGTCGCAATGGACTTCGTGACTAGGTTACCATGTTCACCTTGAGGGAGTGATGCTATTTGGGTTTTCGTCGATAGGCTTACGAAGGATTATCACTTCTTGCTAATCAAGGAGACCTTCAGTATTGATGAGCTAAGATGGTTGTACATCAGAGAGTTTGTACGTCTACATGGTGTTCCAGGATCCATTGTTTCGGAAAGGGATGAACGCTTTACTTCTTGGTTCTGGCAGGGACTTCAAAAGGGTTTGGGTATGCAGGTACTTTTGAGTACAATATACCATCCCGAGACTGATGGCCAGTCCGAGCAAATGATCCTGGTTTTTGAGGATATGCTTTGATATTGCATTCTAGACTTTGGCAGTTCTTGGGAAAAGCATATACCTCTTGTGGATTTTGCCTATAACAACAGTTTTAAGAAACTATTCAGATAGCTCCTTAAGAGGCGTTATATGGTAGGCCATTCTGATCACCCTTATGCTAGCTGAAGGTAGGAGAGGCATCTTTGCTGGGACCACTTCTTGTTCAGGAGACCTCCGAGCAGATAGAGTTGATTCGGAAGAGTATGGATGCATCACAATCTCGACAGAAGTCTTATGCTGATCAGTGGAGATGGCCTCTAGAGTTCGAGGTCAGTGATTAGGTCTTCCTTCGTGTCACACTGAGGTTGAGATAGAAGATGATTCAGAGACATGGTAAGCTTTCACCACGGTACATCAGGTCATTCAAGGTGTTGTAGAGAGTTGGGCCGGTTTCCTATCAGGTGAAGTTACATCAGAGGTACCGGGATATGCATGACATCTTACACGTTTCTCAGCTCCGACGTTACTTTTCAGAACCGTCTCATGTCATTCAACTAGAGGAGGTTCTATTCAAAGAGGATGCATCGTTTGAAGAGCATCCCATTCAGATTTTTGATCGCAATACAACATTTCTTCGTGGCTGGTCTATTCCTCTAGTACGGGTGCTATAGTAGAACATGCACGTGTAGGATAAGACCTAGGAGAGAGAGGCCGATGCACGATGGCAGTGGCTGGAACTATTTGGGGAATCCACTTCTATGCCTCGCTTGGGAAATTTGGGGATGAATTTCATTAAGGGGGAAGTTTGTAAGAACCTGGATCTTCGTTTCAGGTATGTCTTTCTTTTTCCTGGAATTTTTGAGGAAAGCGGAGTTTCTAGAAGTTTTTGAAGTACACACCATGTACTTTCTGTGTACACGCTGTGTACTCCCTTGCCACGCCAGGCCGTGTGCTGGCCATGTTCAGGCCACACACATGGTGTTTAGGGGTGAAGTGGAGGCCACTTAAAGTGGAGTATGGAAAATTAGATTACATGTCGTGTACTCAAGAAGTACGCACCGTGTATTTTTTTTTCATTAAACAGACCGGGGTAGCGCCTAAGAGACAAAACTATCTTCTTCTCCATAACCTTCGACTGAGAGAGGCCCGTATAGCCATGGATCTTCTCCGAGCCCCAGAGCCTCCGTATTCTCTCCGAATTGACCGCCATAAATTTCATTGGAACCACATTGGTGAGTCCTCCATTTTTATAGAGCCTTGTTTTCCAGTTCTACCTCTTGATTAAGTTATTATGGGTTGAATGATTTGTGAGTTTTTGTAGATCTATGTCGTTCTGGGGTGAATCAAGACTCGTGGTTCAAGTATATCGATCTCCTAGGATCGAGGTAGGTGGTTTATACCTTACCTTTCATTGTCTTTGAGTTTTATATGCAAATTCCACCAATACCTGTGAACAGGATATTGTCTGTTTACCTTTTTTAAGTTATGGTTATTCTTTTCGTGCTTGCCTGCTTGTGTAGAGGTAAATTGATCATTTTGTGGATAATTTTCGTGCTTGGATTTTTTTCCCATGCCTTGTTCTTATTGTAACCTTTGGGTCTTGTTAGACATTGGCTGTTGTACCTGTTTTCCATGCCTTCTGACTTTAGGATGGAATGATATTATTGACATGCTTGTTTCTTTGTAGTCTATTTATCCATGTATCTCTATAGGTTTACTTTGGTTAAAAAAGTAGCTCTATAGGTGTAATCTGTACTTATAGCATTAATATGCACTGACTGGCATGGGACCGTGAGAACCTAGTGCTATAGACTATAAGGGTTAGACCGAGTGAGTTTCCCAGAGAGTCTTAGATATTATAGACTATACGGTGATAGACCGAGTGATATTCCTCAGAGATTCTTAGACATTATAAACTAAAGGGGATAGACCGAGTGAGCTTCCTAGAGAGTCTTAATTATTATAGACTATAGGAGGGTAGACCAAGTGAGATTCCTTAGAGAGTCTTTAACTTGTTTAAATGTCTTTAAAACCTTCCCAGGTATAGGAGGAATTGACCGAGTGAGCTTCCTCAAAGAGTATATGGTATACCTGAGGCTATAGAAGGATTGACCAAGTGAGCTTCCTCAGAGAGTCTCTAGACCTTGGGGCCAAAATGGTTATACTGCGTGATATCCCTCAGAGAGTCCCTGACTACCAAAGACTATAATGGGAATTTACCGAGTGAGCTTCCCTAGAGAGTATTATAATTTCTTATGACCCAACTAGAGGGGTTAGGCTAAGTGCACATCCCCGAGGGTTGTGGTAGTTCTTCGATAGGAACAGAGGGGATGGCTATGAGTACTTCCCAGCGGGTTTGTTTTTTTGTCAGATATTGATTTACCGCTACGTGTTGTTTTGTGGATTGATCATTGTTTTATATCATCCTGATTACTGTTTACTGATTACTACCTGCTATTGATGCTACTGTTTACTGATTTTGTACTATTACTTTCCATATACTCACTGACTATTATGCATAGATCTTCGAGTGGTTGCCTACTAGGATTTAGTCTCACACCCTATTTGGTCATGTTTTTGGGCCCAAACAGACTATGTTGTTGCAGGTATAGACATCGGATTGTGCCCTTTTACTTATGGTACTTCATTGCTTTGGAGTAGGAGAGAATGGGAACAAGCTTTGGCTTGCGATGCTGAGGAGCTGTTTATTTTCTTTTGTACATGTTTTGGTACTATTGAATTTTTCAGCATTGTGTCTTGTTTGACTACTTTCCTAGATATTTATCGTGCATCATTTCAAATATATACATATGATCTCCAGTTATTTGTTGATATAGCCATTCTGTTTTTTATTATTGTTTGTTATTTAATGCGTCCCCTATTGCATGTTTATTTACTTCCGTTGTGTACTCAGCCAATGAGGTCATAGTTTCCCCACCATCACACCAAATACCTTCGCTGCTAGTCGATAGCCTCTGGCATTTGGGGAAATATGCTTGAGTCCATGTGACCAACAGTGTATGGGGCGCCTCTAGGTGGCTTCTGGAAGCAGAACATTTAAAATCACATTAGAAATAGAGTGCAACACACCATTTTATTTTAATATCAAAATAAATTATGTTTTTCGTGGAAAATAATTATCAAACATGGGAAAGAAACATCATAAAAAATAATGGTAATTAATCAAAAAGTATGTATTAACATATAAGAAATTAAAAATATATTTTAGAAAACATATTTAACATTCTGATAAAAATATATATATTTTGGGGGGATCATTAATAATTATATATATAAAATGTGTGGACAAAACATATGAAAAACTAGAAATTCTGAAAAATAAACATTAATAATACAAAATATAAAAGGAAATGAGAAATACTTCAAGACGAAATAGAATAGAAAATAAATAAATAATAAATGAAGGAAAACCATATTAATATTTAGTATATTTTTTTCAAAATCCCAAAAGTCACATATTGTTATGATTTTAAGGAATTCCATTTTTCATATTTTTTAATTTGACTTCTTTTGAGGGTGTTTATGGGTTTCTATGGACTAATATACATTGTTTAAAAAATGACCATAAATTTGAGGATGCATGTTTTCTTTAATTATTTTTTTTTGTGTTTAAATCTCGAAATTGATTTATAGTTGTATCCTATGGTTCAGATTATGTTAAGTGTGATTTTTTTTGTAAAAAATGTTCTTTCTTTGTTTACTGAAAAATTAAAAGTCAAGTATTTTCTGTACATGATTTGTATTTGTTTTCCTATAACATGTCATATATAATTATAATGTGTGATAGGATACATTCCATGTACTTAGAAATCATGATTTTTAAGGGAAAATTGATTCTTACTAAAAATTAGAATCATTTCGTAATATGTTCATCCTTTATGGATTACATGAAATTTAATGGAATTACATGACATGTATTTCTACTATGTTGAATATTTAGTGTGCATACAAGTGATTGTCATTTTATTCAATGGAGAATCCTTTGTCTCTCAACATTGATACTTCAATGCTTTTGAGATTTTGAAAGATCATCATCCAATAGATGGATCTAAAATCAGTTTAATTTGAAATTGATTCTATGTTTTATTTCATTAACATTGATTTTTTATTCTTCATTGGATAATCCCATATTGGGTGTTGGATTTATTTAAATATAATGAAATGTTATGAAATTCAATAAGACCATGCTATTAAATTGAAACACTATATTGAAAGATGTATTTTAAAAGTGATTTTAAATAATTTTAAATATATGATACCAAATTACTAGATCATTGATTTTTAATATTTTTGGTTATTAAGAATATCCTAATGTCAATGAAAATGAAATTGTGATGTAAATTAATGAAAAATGATGGTATGATTTGGAAATATGTTTATAAAATGATTTGAATTTTTGACATCATACAAATGAATAAACTGAAATATGATTTGAAATGGTAGGAAATGGTGATAACATAAGGGATGATTTATAAATGAGAATCATATATTAAAAAACATAAATTTTTAGTTTTATTTTTAAAATGATTTGTAATTATTTATTAAAAAATTTAATGATTTATTGATTGTTTGAAGAACATGTTAGACATGGAATTTATTCGGTTGATGGGACAAGAACATATGATCTTGATCCCATAGAAATGAATTTACAATGAATACACTAATTAAACTGTGATTTCTAGTAATTATTCCAATAATGGTAGTGGATATTGTTAATTTTCCCTGATTGTGGTGGGAATATTGATTTTTATTTAATGATGATATGTTTTTGGATTCTATATCTAGTAACATAGGTATCGTATTGAACATGACCTTGATTATATGATTTTGTTGTCCAAATATTCAATCCATTGATTAAGTGAATTATTTTATTCCATCAAATTGATTTATATAATTTGATTTACATAAAATTTTCAATTAATAATGTTTTATTTTTTGAAATATTTTTTATCTATTTGAATGTATGAATTTTTTTGTTTAAAATATTGAAAAAATTGAAATTTCATAGATCATGTATTAAAATTGATAGCATATATGGTTCATTTATATGATACTGATTATGGAATGGTTTGTGAGACCAAACTAGGATTCATATCTCACACCCTACCTTTTACATTGCGAGTTTTTGGACTAAAATTTTCCAAGTCCATGAAAAGGTTAAGAGGCATTTGGATGCAATGAACATTCGAGATCCTTTGGAAGATGGGGTGGTGATGGTGGCTAGTAGAGATATTGATCAATTGTTGCAAATATATTATATGGCTTTTATGTAGTTGAAATTATATTTTCCATTGGGATGCTTATCAATATTCGTTGTGTTTGGTTATACCTATCTGTTTATGGTACATTATAATTTTTTTGGAGTTTTTGGAAAACTAGAATGTAGAATTATATTCTTTTACTTTTTCGAAACCATGTTACCTCTTTGTCCTGTATGATTCTAGGTTCTAGTCACCAACCAGTGTGGAATTAGAACACCCTTTAGTCTACGTTAGGGATGTCACGTGTATCATAGTACAAGGGTATATTGACTACTTCATGAAAATGTTGATTCATAGGAGGTTAATAATATTTACCTTATGTTGTTATTTAGAATTGGTTTTCTTAGTGGGACATAAGACATATTTTATGGATATTTTCTACCAAGATCCCACCCTAATAACGCTTAAGTAAAATTCAGTTTTCAGGTAATGTGTATTTGAGGTATATTTTGGAACTACTAATTGAATTTTCCAAATCATTGGGTATGTTGAAATCAAAATCATAAATTTTTACTGAATGTTATTAGTATTAATGTTTCTCTTAATTAATTTTTTGATTATTGTATCATTTTTTATGTATTAAATATTTTATAATGATAATGTATTTCATTATGCCTACGGAACGACATTTGAATATGCCATATGAGGAATCTTCTTGTGAACCACTGTGGGAAAATCTTCTAATGAAGAAGAATCTTGTTGAGGATATTATGATTACTATCCATATTCTGTGAGAAATACCAACATGCATTCCCATTGAGTATCTAGTTGTTTAAAATTATAGTTACCAATATCATTATCATGCTTAATAGTTTCTTCACCAAAATCCATATGATTTACAACTATCAGATAATCATAAAGTGGCTGAAGAATTCATGATAATTTTGGATCATCCTTTTGAATTTCTGGAATGTATTTTACTTATTATGATTATTTATTTTTCCTTTAATATAGATGAACCTATTAAGATATTATGGGATTCATTGTTAACTATGAAGTGGAAATATATTTTCTAGAGTAATGAAATTAAATTTCATTTCATTGGCTACTTCTATCAATAATATATGTTAAAGGATGACACTGTGATGTTTTAAACCTCGAGTAGATTAAAAGGACCATTATGGTGTAAGAAAACAAATTTTACATGTTTTTGTATTTTTTAAATAAGATTGTATTCAATTATATGATGGTGACCCAAATTGTCATGATTGGCCTTCAACCTGATATTAAATCTTGTGTTTTATCATAGAAGATCACTATATATAATGAAGTGTAAGGTAGTGAGTTGGTGGTTGATCTTGATCTAGAAAAAAATTCAAGCTTGATGGGAGTTTATTCTTCTGCTAATGGTGGTTCTACAAGTTCCATTATGAAAAAGTAAACTCTGTTAAGTCACATGGTGGATATGAACAATAGCTATCTTCCAATCATTTTAATATTCTTGGAAGAAGCCATTAGACAAGATTATTGTGTGGCATGGTTTAAAATTAAATGTTGTTTTCACAGAGGAACCCACAATCGTTAGTTCATGTGGTTGTTTCGGCAACCTGCAAAGGATATTCCATATATTTTATACATCATCTGATAGAATCATATCATTAGTTTATTAAATTCATATAATTAAATTGGATTATTTGGGAAAAAATGGGTTCCATATATTGGAATCTTTAATCATGCTTCTTTACATATTGGATGAGTCTATATAGTATTCTGATATAGTTTCACTAAATTTGTAAGGTACCATCAATATATAATCATCTTTACTGACAGTCCGTTTTTCAATGATACTTATCACACATTTATATCAACTCATTTTGGGAACATTTTGTGTATTCTAATGGATATTTTGTATCATGAGATGGATATTACTACACCCATAAAAAAAGAGTATGATGTGTCTGCATTTTCTAACTTTTGACATCTCTTTATCCAAGATTGATATTTCTTGGATATTTCTAGTTCTCAATATGAAACCTCTTTATTTTATTATTTTTCTGTACTATTTGATATCTAATAAGTCCCAAATTTTTTATTATCTTTTATGAATCTCCTTTAATATACCTGATGGGTTGTTATGTGATTTTAGCGGTAATGAGGATCGTGGTCGTGTATAGATAGAACTTTTTATATGATGTTTATATGGGAAATATTAGATCATTATTTTTTATATAGAGTGATAATATTCGAGTTATGATATCACTTATGTTTCATAAAGTTATTTAACAGGTTTCCATCTAATATCTCTAGTATAATAGTTATAAGATAGGTAAAGTTCTCTCTATATTTAATGAATAGTATTCAGCAAGTGTACATTCCTTATTTCCATATGAAACCAACTTAACTGAAAGAGGTAGTGACTCAGATTTATGATTTCATGGAGAAAACAATCATTCTCCAAGTGTCCCTTAGTGGGGGATGTAGATCACTTTAAAAAAATGATGGAACACTTCTCTTATATGTTGATTTTTATAATATCAACTGTGTAATGATAAGAAACATTTTTCTTTTTTTCATAGATTAATGATCTATTTGACTATTTGAAATGGATGAAGTGGTTCTTGAATTTTGATCTTCAACATGGTTATCAACAATTGAGGGAAAATCTATCTTTTATAATACTTCCTTTATTTGTATGTATGATAACTTTTAGTATCTTTTTATTTCATTTGGTATAACCAAAACCTATTCATTATTTATAGATTTGATAAAAATAATCTTCACATGGTATATTGATATGTTTGTGTATGACATCAGGGTTTTCTCATATTCTAAAGAGGTTTATGTGCATTATTTTACAGAAAATATGGATTTTCTATGAAATCACCAAATAAATCTCGATCTATAAAAATGATTTTTTTTGGAATCATGACTTTATATTATTAAGAAATTTGGTTCCATAACATGCTATATCTGTTGACCACGAGAAGGGGAAATATGTGTTGAAGTAGGAGAACCACATAATGTTTTGAACATTTACAACTTCACGTGTTTTCATTTTTTGGATTCAGAAAGTGATTTTATTGGGACATGATGTTCTATAACATGGTATATCATTTTATCATGAGATAGTGAAATAATAATTCAAATAGGAGAAGTCAAATAATTTTTTGAACCTTCAAAGATTCTTGTTCTTTTCCATGGTATTTCCATAGGATTTTCAATTATTTCACTTAAAAGGATGCTCATATGATCACACTAATCTTGAATATGGTTATATTATATTAGGATTATTAATGTAATGATTCATTTTTTATGAAACTTATTTTGATATATATTCTAGTGTTGAATCTTCTAGAGTTTTGGAAGAGCCATGCGATATTTTTGTATGCCTAACGTTCATTTTAGTAATGTGTTTTTATGGAGGGTAAAAAATAAATATCATAATGTCTTACGTATCTTAGGCCACATGAAAAGAATTATTTAACCCATGTCCATGAACTAGAATCTATAATGTATGAACATAAAATTTATCAGAATTACCATTTCAAATAATGTTTAGAATTATTATTTTTAAATATAATGTTGAGTTATATCTTCACAAAAAATATTTAAACCATCAATATATGAATTGGGTGGAGAACATGAATCCTTTTGAATTCAACACATACTATAAATTAAGTAAGG
Organism: Viscum album; assembly: GCA_963277665.1. NCBI lineage: Eukaryota > Viridiplantae > Streptophyta > Magnoliopsida > Santalales > Viscaceae > Viscum > Viscum album. Next base: position 1,019,342,631 of record OY728119.1, on the reverse strand, counting down.
GGGATTTAATTTTCCATGATTCTTGTTGGAAACCTCCAACCATTTACATGATAAAATCATTTTAAAAGTGTAAATTGATGGCGACTTTTTATCTATTTCATTTTTTAGTATGAGAGTAAGATGTTTTGGTTTTTGTTACAAGGGTTCAGTTGACTGTCTTCTCAAGATAATTATTCTATAGTTGTATCATGGTGAATAATGTGGAATTATTAATTTCATTATTGTGGTGATACCATTGGTGAATTAATTTTCACTTCTAATGGTATATTATGTTTCTATAATGAACAAATTGTACATTATCTAATGATAAAATATGTGATTGGATATTTTTGTAATTCCATAGGGGTATTGAACTCAAGAACCACATCTATTTTTTATTACTATTATATGATTATGGTGGATAGTTTTTTGGTGTAGAAATTTTGATTATGTTTGACATTGTTTTACATTCCAACATGTCAAGGATGAGCACTCGAGGCCATGTACTTTCATAAGACTCTTCTAGTGATCACATTGAAATGGTAATAGATATCCATGGACTTTATTTTTTGGTTTCCACATACCCTTTCAATGAATAATATTATTTGGGGTGTGATCAATAACAAATAAATATTGATGCATTTTATCAACATTAATCATACCAGCACATTTTAGGTGTGGTAAAAAATAATTATGAAATATATTAGTAAATTTCATAGAATTAAATCTTCTATATTCTCTAATAATGATCCTCATTTTACATATCATCGTTGGAGTGTGCATTATGAGGTGATGGTATCTCATGGTTTTTGAGTATGAATTAAAATACCTTAATCTATGGTTAGATAGATAGTTCCAGACAAATTTCTTGGAATATTATTCATTCTTATGTTTTTTCCTTGGTGGATAATGGAACTATGGCATAAGACTGGTTGATTTTTTTTATTAATATATAATATAGTCTAACATTGTATTGGATCCCTTTGAATCCTTGTATAATAGGTCATGTAATCATTCATAGTGTTATTTGAATATTTATGAATCTTCATTAGTTGAATCATGTACGGTCAAAGAGAAAATAACAAGTATTATTTTTTCGATAATGATGAAAAAATATAGTAGGTACAAATATTATATTGACCACCATAAGAGAATTCTAGAGTTATTACTTTGTGTTGTTGTGCTTATAAAAGTTTCACCTTGGTTGGGTCAGTGATGGCCTAGGGGGAAATTGATTTTTGATCCTTATTTTTGGGACCTTTCGATGTGGTAGATTTCAAGGGGAATATGAAATGCCATTTAGAAGGTTTACCATAGTAGAAGTCGATGCCATATGTCTTTAATGTATCATAGATTCAAAACTATCATTCTGACCCATCTCTTGTCCTATTCCTAGAGGATCTAGATGTTGAGAATGATTTTACTTTTACCGAGCAGCTGGGTAGTATTCATTATTCTGAGACATAGGTACTCCATCGTAGGATGATACATTTGGCCTTTGTTCTATAGAGACATGGTTCAGAATATCATGAGACATTTGGCCTTTGTGTACATTATTATTCATTTGGGGGTTTACATCCTTGTTTTGGTGCATTTTTCATGAATCTCAGGAATGTCATTACATTGTTTGGTAAAATCGCCTAATGTTAAGTGATGTGTGTTTATTTGGAATTAATAGTTTCTAGGAATAATTGTGATATTGGATTCATGCATTTCTCCCGAATTATAAATAATGTCCTGGGTTCTTGGTAGATTATCTTTTAAAAACATAGTTTTCTAATATCTGTTGGGATATTAAATAACGTGTATTTTTTTCTAGATGTGTACGTTTTTAGGTACCTATAATAAATATTTATAGAGAATCAATGGGTATAAAAAATGTTCATGGAATTCACAATTTATAAGGGGAAATACATTTTTAATAAAATGTTTACCCAATTCTAGGCATTGTAGCCTTTGTGGATTACACAACATTTAATGGAATTACACATCACGTGAATCTCAGGAGTTATAGAATCTAGAGGTTCATAAAACAATTTTTCATTATATTCGACCATGAATCAATCCAATTTCGACCAAAATCCTTTCCTAATATATTTTGGGGATAATCATTCCTTTTGGATCATTCATTCTTTGATGGATAATTATTGTTATTGTAGTTTATATTTATATGTAATTAAAACATATCTCAAGTGGTTTGTTATAACCCCTATATCACTCCTGCACAGAGTTTGATATAATATCATAAAATGGATGGATATAATCTTTATTTAATTGGATATTTATTCTATTACTGATTTCTAGATATGTGATTAATTAATTCTCCCTAGAAAACCAGTATGTGGGTGTTAGATTAATAGATCATTGAATTAAGTCTAGCTAGTTTTGTAATGAATTTTTATTCAATTAAAAATTAATAATTCAATATATATTTAAAAAAATTAAATTATTTTAAAATTAATGACATAAATTATTTGATATTTTTTTTAATATGCATATTTTAATTTAGACAATCCCCAATTATAATGTCATTTAAATATTGTGTTAAATTCTTTAATAATTATATTATGATTCCAAAATCACATGATGAAATAATTTGAGTTTTTATCATGTGTAAAAAAATTGAATGTTTTTCTGAAATGGAATAAAATGATTAAAACCTATGATTTTATTTTAAAATTATAAAGGCATGTTGAAAAATATAAATGGGAAATTTCATTTTAAAAAATTATTTACAATTATTGATTACTAATTAGATTTATTATTTTTTTATTTGATTGAGATTGGATCATGGATAGTTCGCAGGTTTTTAGGACAAGAACACTGGGATCTTGGTCATATATCACTAGATTTATGATGAAAATACTAAGTAATCCCTGATTGGATAGTAACCTACCAAATGATTGGAATGATTTTTTGTAATTTTCCTTGATGATGGGGGTGATATTCTTCCATTATCAATGATGAGCTGGGTGAGGATCCTATAATATGAAACTCATGTACTCTATGGTGTTTGACCCGGGTACTACTGGTTGCTTGAATTGATATACATGACGTTGAGTTAATGAACTTTTTTATTAAATCCAATTAACTTATATAAACAGATTTTTATTAAATATTAATTTAATCATTGTGTATTATTTTGACATATCTTCCATATTTGTTAATAATATTTTCAGTTTAAAATATGAATAAATTTGAATTACATGACATATATTATTTATAATTATATAATAAATGCTAAATTGATAATGTATAGATTATGGAATTGTTTTTTATAAAATATTGAAATTTATATCTCACAAACATCCTTTTTATTTGGATATTTATTGGAATTCTTATTCTTGGTCTGAGAAAATATATATGTCCCACTATGTGGTGGTGGATGTTCATTATCCTATAGACCATAGAGTTGGGATTGTGACTAGTGGATCTCTTTTCAACATGTTAAATAGTGATTATGAGACTTTTTGTTAACATTGTAGTTTTCGTTGTTATGTTTATCTAACTTATTTTCATTTTATTATAGATATATATTTTTGGTATGTCTTCACATTTAGGGTGTTAAGAATATATAATTTTATATTTATCTATCGTTGTTTCTATAGAAAACCAATTTTATCTTCATCATGTATGATGTGAGGTCCCTATCACAAACAAATGGGGATAAAAAATACACTTTTAGAAATATCAAGGCAGACCTAGATATCAATGAACCAGGGTATCCAATATTATTTGTGAATCCAAATCAAATGTGTTATAAAAACGAAATTTAATAAATTAAAAATTAATAGAATGTTCAAATATGATAATATAAAATTTAATCATTAAGAATATAGAAGAATATTTTTAGGAGAGAAAATATATACAAGTTTAAATTTCAGTTATTAGAGTGGATTTGAATTATTCATTACATTTCTTCCTTCTCTTAATGAATGATAATACAAAAAGGAAGAATATTGGTATAAAAATGTGAGTTATAGGAAAATAATTTAATTACCTATGTGATAATTAAATGGTAAAAATTTATTAAACATTGAAGAATATAATTGATGGATAATATGCATAACTCGTTGAAATTAATGTTAATAAAAACAATTATGTCTTGGGAAACCCTTGAATTGAAAGGAAAATGGAAAAACAAAATCTTTTTGGAATTATACATCCTATAAATTTTAGGTTCAATATGTTGCAATAATTTTATGTGGTTTAAATCAACAAAAAAATTATATAATTCAAAATGTTGACTATAATATAACATACATCAATGTGTTATAATTAAGAAATTGTATAACATAACATTATTTATGAACTCCAAAAAAAACATATTAACCTCCATTATAAAAAAAGAAATATCATAATAAATTATTTAAAAACATTACTCATATCTTTAATGTTTTGTAGTATACATTTATTCATATTTTCATCTTATTTTACAGAGTTTTCATATACATTATTTATCAATATTTAATATTTTGGTTAATTTTTTAAAAGTTTTGTAATAATATAAAATGTCTTTATTCATGTTACATTATTCATTATTCATAGAAACTTCATGGAACAATGATATAATTTAAATTTTTTTATATAAATTTTATAATTCTTTTCATGATATTTTAAGTTACATTTCATTATGAATACATTAATGAAGATATTTTTTCAATGATTTTAAACCACAAATAGTAATATATTAATTAATGGGTTAAATATGTATATTTATATTTTAAAACACAAAAAAATACTTATTAAAATAAATTATTTTTTCTATTTAATTCCATGGAATAAATTTAAAGCATTGATCATGTATGTGATTACATCAACCCATATTGGAAAATGTAAACATTTATGTGGGAGTAAAAATATGGAATCAATTTTGGATTTATAACATCAGTATCATGAATGTATAAAAAAATTAAATATTTTGTATTATATCGATGAATAATATGTCATATGATTTATAATAATATGATAAATAAAAAAATTCTACACTTAAATAGAAATAAAATTTTTTTCATGGCATATTCATTTTTGGAAGGTATTTTAAAAATGATCTCATATTTATTATAGTAATCATTCAATGAATAAATTATATTTCTAGAAAAAACAATATTGACATTAATATCATATAAATCAACAAAAAATATTTTTATAACTATCAAAGAATGGAAGTGATGAATAAAAAACTATTTGTAGAGGGGTCAGTCTTCACGTACATATGAGAAACATTGTTTTTTCTATTTTGTGGGAGGGAATGAATAATTTTAATATCATAAATGAAAATAAATTAGTATATTATTTGTACAGATGAATTTAGGTTCATTTTTTGAGAATAGGTTTAGATGAGGGTGGATGAGATAGATAAACAATATAAATTAATTGGTTAGTAAATCTCATGTTGGAATTGTTTTATCGTATAAATGAGTATAATATAAAAATTAAGCACTTTGGGGACCTTGTTGTGTCTAGGGTCTATCTAAATTGAAATTAATATATTGGGGATGTAAAATTGGTATATCTAAATGATATTTTGAACTAAATATTTTTCTAGAATTGGTGGAAGTGATCTCTGTTTATTGGTGGAAAGAGAGATAAATACTTCTTAAAGAATTTTACATATTGGGTAAAAATGTAGTTTCATAGTAAATAAGTGATTTAGTTTGTGATATATTTTTTATTCATTTATGTATGAATTTACATCATATGAAAGTAATTATAGAACATATTAGTTTAAAAACCCTACTAGGGAATGTTTTTAAAACTGATTATTGATATATGAATTCTTTTTTCATTCACTCTCAGAATTATGTTAGGTATTGTGTTTTAGGGAATATTTTCATCACCCTTTTATAAATAAATATCTCATCATACTGGAAAATCCAACTCAATATCCATTTTTACAGTAATAAAAAACATTAATGATATATCATGCTTGGTTTTTATGGAATATCCTCAAAATTTTGATCCTGGCCACATTTATATACCTAATTAACCATATAACACTATAAAAACAAAATAGAAACATTAGACCATCAAAAAAAGATTAATAAAGGACATATTAAATGAATGAAAAAAACATATTATTCCATTAACAATCATAAAAACTTATGATCATCATAACAATATTTGAGCTCAAAATAAAAATTGGCCTCATAATATTCATTTTTTACCAAAAAACAGCTTTTCTACCAATATATTATCATTGAATATTTTAGAAGAAATTATCAATGATGAATAATAATCATAATTGAATAATTGAATTCATGATAAACATCCCTATTATTTAAATATTTTTAGAGATGATAGAAAATATGATAACATTATATATGTTAATATAAAACATTTATTTTTTATTTATAAATAAATTAAAAAAATATTCTACGAAATATAAAAATATTTATTTTTCTCGAATTTGTAATAAATTAAAATGATATATAAAATTCCCTACAAAAATAATTTCATTCAAAATAAATACAATAATTTTTTTTGATTATTCTCACGGAGGAATATATATATATATATATAATTTGTATTCGAAATATATATAACTATGATTTTATCAAAATGTGTCCCTTACCTCGAACCAAAATAGTATCATATGATCTTTATCATATTAAATAATAAATAATTAATAATTATTTAATTTATTAAGATATATATTTTATGTTTATTATTCAATTTATTTTATTCACTACCATGCTATATACTATTACATAATCAATTATCTTCACGTCATATGTTTTGATAATATTCATATCATATATCCAAAACGAATTTACTTAGATGAATATGGTCAGTGAGGTACCTATTCCACCATATCTACAATAATAACCAATATGAAATTTTCATTTTTATGAATCTATAATACATTTAAATCTATCCATGAGATATGATTATGAAAAATTAATTATGTTACATCTATAGAGATGGTCGGCCATACATATGGATGGGTAACTGTTTCATTTCTCAAAGAGAATGAGAGAAATAAGGTTAGTATAATTATATTAATACAAAATTATGATTATATGATAAATAAACAATTATTTATTCTAATATATATATATATATATATATCATCCCTGTGATGTATTCATAAAAAGATGCACATCACTTCATATAGGAGGTAACCCCACGTAATCATGATAAAAATTATAATTTTTCAATGCATTAAATGATAAGAAATAATATTATATATTATAAAAAATTATTGATAAATATTTACTAAATATCATATATATATACATAAAAAAAGTAATTATAAGAAACAATATAAATTGGTGATTCTTAATGAATTATTTTGGTTTGTGGGGTTTTAGTCCTCAATACCAATGAACAATTTTTTAATTTTCCATTTGATTGAAAAATGATATATATATATATATATAGTTTACTCAATTAACATAACAAAAATCTCATAATATAAAATATTGTTCTATTCATATTTCATTGTGGGTGAATAATAGTATATGTTGTTAGAGAAAATAACAAAGAAAACTCTATATTAGAAATTACAGAACATTTCTAGAAAACCTCAATAGGTTTGTACCTAAAGAGGTCCTTGGATTGGATTTTGAAAAATACCAAGCATCTATGTATCGTTTCATAAAGTATGTATGGTGTTAATGTATATGCTGGAAAAAAATAAAAATGGTGTTTTGGGAAAATAAGATAGAAATGTTAATTTAAAATATAGGAGAAAAACAGTTGTATGTATTGTTAAATAATTAACATATTATTTCATAGAGATACAAGGTGTGATTGTGAAGCCCCATTAATGTGGGTTAGATTTTACCAGATGGATTATTGTGTTGATGTGGGGGAGGATGTTTTTTTTCACAGTCATGAACATGTGATTGCTATTTTTTCTCTTCTAAGAAACATTCAATGGCTTCCCCATCCATTGATGGGTACTGACCAAATTATCAATGGAAGGTGATAATATTAGTTTTTAAAACATTTACTATTGGGGAGATGCATTCGATTATTGGACATGAGGTTAGGATCATCGAACATTCTTGGTGGAATTATATCCTAATATGATATTCTCCTATAGATTTGTGATATGTTTGTGAAACAATTTTTATTCCTAATACAGTACAACATAACCAAAAACAATATAGGATTATTAATCATATATGAAAAAGATGGGGAATATCATTGATGAAAAGAAGAATGGTATTATCATTAGTGAATCCAGTTGTATGTATCATAGGTTCTTCAACTCTTTCTAATTAATTGGTTGTTGATTTATATGATGAATCCATATAAACAAATGATACACAATAAGTTTCTACCTAGATAGGTGATTACTGTTATGATAAGGGAATGATCCATTATAATGAATCATACATATCCATGTAATAGAAGGAATGAAAAAAATGTAGATTGATAAACCCATTACATTGTAATGTCATGTGAAGAAGAGATATAAATTATAATTGAGGCACCCAATGATTGAGCTCTAGTCTCGGAGAGACTTCATATATATCCTAGATATAAAAGGAGTCTAGGATATTGTATCTTGAACACGTCCTTGGCACTAGACACAAGGTATAGTCTCTTATATGTATGATGTACACATCATTCCAATAATTATTTCATACATACTATGATTTACATAGTTGATAGAGACTCATAGTGCCAATGAGGTGTTAATTGTGGTTCCCTAATCCCATGTGATATATGGTGGGTGTGGGAAACAAGGGATGGAAAGTTATTAGCCTAATTGAAAATGGTTCTTGAGGCTTATGTAATGTTAAAACCCATGATAGATCATTCTACATATCCTAGTTTTGTATGGAATCAATGTCATCATAGTTTAGTGGATTTGATAATCTGAAGAGAGGTGAGGAAGAAGGATTCTCCCATTGGAATAATTGGGTCTTGATGGTTGCAATTTTAGAGTCATGGGATTATATGAAATTAAATGTTTATTTGAGGTTTAGAAATAGGTAGATGTCTGAATTATCCTAGTTATGTTAGGAATTATAGAAAAAATATATTAATTGATGAAGGCATTCACTCTGAGGATTCCCATATGACTGAGGTTACCCATTGAGGTTACACTATTGATTATGGGAATTTTATATCATGCTACTAGTTGGGGATTATTGTGTGAGTATTCCCTAGTATTCATAGAGTTTTATAGTGAAGATTACATGATTATGAAAATAGAAAAAGACCATGTTATCTATGCTCATTTGTAATTATAATGTATGGTGAGTAATCAATGTCATTTCATGTATTTTTGGGTAAACTGTTTAGGGACATACTTACGAATGGTTGATATAGAGCATGGTCCCCAAGGAGGTGACCAACGTATCTTGGTTATTATAGGAATCCATTTCATTGTATTTTACAATGTGGGGATTATGACCTAATGATTAACATATGATTGGTTATTACATGATGAGGTTGACTTAATGATTAATCATATTTTACAACCCTTCATATTTTGGATGTCCACTCAACATGGCATGTTAATTTGAATGATATGTGTTAGAATTCTTAAATGATATACGAAAATGAAATCATGTGATCCAGTTTCCTTGTCTGATGGACATTGTGTATCCTAGATGGCATATTCTAGGTTCGTACCATGATCAATATCGGCTCATCAGGAGGACATCATGAGACATATGGGGATTTTCTTAGATGTTTTCGCATGACCTCAATTCCTTTCCTTAGAGGGTATCAAAATATCTATATGACTTTTAATAGTTTCATCATAAGAGATGGCTAACACATATAAATGGAATCCAAATATTCACTGTAACATAACTCTGAGGGTTTCACATGTGATATTTAACATTCCTTGAAGGCATCATGATACATGGATATCATACCCATAGGGCATCGTTAGAGCCAATTGACATGCCTCAGAGCTACCATGGGATTCATCTGACCTATCCATTTTCCATTTTATGAGTTATGAGACATATCTAAAAGACATTGTGAGGCTCTTATTATGAGATTATAATTATTCTCGAGGAAATTGCTACATACCTAAGGGGATTCATAATGCATTCTTGGACATGTACATAGGATATCACATGATTCAAATAATACACACTTGGGGTTTCAAATTTATTCCATGGATTAATACTATGACCATTTATATGTAGGGTAAGATCATTAAATTTTTTTCACATGTTCATAAACCCTTAGACTGATGTTTTGATTTCAAGACTCCTTTTTAACCATTAATGAGAATTTGAAATAATTATTTCATAAGTTTCCTTTCCCAGGATATATAGAATGGATTTTTATATTGGTGTATAAATGGGGAAAATCATAATTATATACTATGATGATATTTTATGAATAAATTTTTTTCTATTTTCCAATTGGACAAATCTATTACTGTTCTCTAGAATGTGTTTAAATATTGTAATGAAAATTAATCTAAATTAGGCCATATCTATGTACGATAATCATGGGTCACTATTGATGGTATTTAATGATTGTTTAGTTAACTAGTGGAATCAATATTAATAGAAAAATATTATGATCCCTATTTATATTTCTAAGGATTTGTATTGGGATGTCACAAATGATAAATATATGTATGAGTCTATGTACATGAAAATGACCTGGGATTTTGGTAAATGATAGAGTGTGTGGTTTCATTAAATTACATACTAGTATAGATACTAAAAGTGGGATTGTATAATGACCATGTGTATATAGTTTTAATAAATTCAAAAAGTATTCATTTATCTGGACTGGATCAATAACTAGTGCACGAAAATGGGCCTTTCTACACACCATGTTTAACACTCTAGGGGATATGTTTTGGAAGTTCACAAATTCATCACAAAAAATTGTAACAAATATATATATATATATATAATTACTAAGAATGATCTACAATAACCTTAGGTATTCATCAATTAATCATAAGGTGTCATGGTTAAGTGTTTTTATAGTATTATTAGGGTTACTCACACTATGCTTCTTAGTTTTGTCTGTGGTGGGAACCAGAAGGAACTATGTTAACATTGAATGTGAAGGAAAATTGTTTGATGACAATCCAAATGGGATTATTACTCGATTGAAGGATATTTTAATTGTTCCTAATCTGTTACCAAAAAACATGATTTACAACTGAAACCCTAACCAAATCATAGAGTCACCAATGAAGATAATGTTATAGTTCATTGAGATTTTGGGTAGTAGATATTGTACAGAAAATAATATTTACTTTCTTTTATGATAATAATGTCGTAAGAATCACTCAAGGTAATTTCTCAAAGAGAAGAGAATACAATTTTTGTATGGAATATAATGAAACAAATCATGTAATATCAGAGGAAAAAATTAAAATTTTATTCAATAAATGAAATGAGATTAATGGTATACTTATTATATCATCAATGGTATATATTTCATAATGGGGATGTTATGGTTATTATGGATGTCAATGTCAAAAATAAATTGATTATAAAGAGAATCGTTAAGGTTTTAATAGTAATAATTATATTGTGGATTATAAAGATGCTAAAAATGATATATGAAACTATAGAAGTGTTGTGTAATTAGATGATGAATCATAGTTAATGGTATTAGAATGAAATTTGGTGATTTATGTTTTTATGTGACAGATGTAAAAAAAATATGTTATATTAAATAATAAATTTATAGGGATTATTAGATACACTTTTTTAATATTAATTTCATAAATATGTTTTATAATACTGATGTAATAGAAATGCCATTTCAGGGAGAGGTAATAATTTATACAAAACACATGATTAAGGGAATATAACCCTTACTATTTTGTTGAGGCTAAGACAATTTTGTTTAGTTTAGATTAAGAGATAATTCACATGGATAAAGTAAATTGATTGTTATTTATGACCTCAGAACATATAAATGATTTTTTATAATGATTTTAATTTTATAATTGACGGATTTAAAACGTTATTTGACTTTTTTAATTTTTTTAGCAATATATTTTTTATGTATCGAATGTTCAAAAATGAAAATATTCATTATGGTTTATCATAATTTTTGTGATTATAATGTTTGAAGAGAATACATGATAAAGGTATTCACATGTTTGGTATGTGACAACCATGAGACACTTTATTCATTTAAATAGGGGTTAATGCTATGTATATTTTTATAAATTAATTGAATTTTTTTAAATGATTATTTTTGGATGGTTTATATGGTTACCTATTAATGAAATGGTGAAATTTAAACATTGGAACATGATTTAGATATTTATGTATTACTTCCCCATATAATGATTTATTCATATTTTACAACCTCTACAATCAACATTGTTCTAATGGTCAATAGAGATAAACATAATTAATTGTCATTCTATTATAGATATCATTATCTATTAATTCAATAAGAATAATAAATTCTCTTCTATTTCTTATAGTAGGAGATATAGTAGAAATTGATGAAGAAACTAACAAATTGTGAGATTATACTCATCCAATGGAATTGAATAAATTATGTATATATTCTCATAAATAATCATCATGATTAAGAAATTGATCTTAAGATTAATTCCCTATATTATCACTATTTATAATTACGTCTATGGTTTTTTTCACACCTCTTTATTGTATTGTTTTTTATTTATTATACATCTATGGATCACCCACATTCTTTTGATCCATTATCTCTATCACTCTATATAATTATTTATTCATTACATCCAAGTACAAAAATTAAAATCTGACCAATTTTATTCTACATGGGAACTTTTTTATAAGTTAATTTTTGTAATATTTATGATTCCAACATTAAATTTTAAGCGAACTTTTATAAATAATTTTTATAATGTGGGTTTCTATGATGTAATTTTCAAATTTTATACCTTTTATGAATGATATGGTTTTCAAGGGAGAAATTATTTTCAAGGGAGTTATATTGTGTCACACTAAATTTTTTTTTTTATTTTGAAATAAATTAAATCTATTTTATATATTATACTACACATCACTAATTCTATCTTTCATTACACGTGCCAATGACATCAAACAAATCATCATATATAATTATAATTTTATTATCTAATATGATAATTATCACCTATCCATTGAAAATGTGGGTATGAATAATATTAATTTTTTTTAAAATATATGGTCCATAGGTGTATTAAAAAAAATTGTATTAACCAAGTAATTATAAATGATATTAAAAATGTTATGGATATAAAAAAAATTATGAAAAATAATTTTTAGGAAAACAAATTACTTTACAATAATAAATTTAAAAATATTTTTTAAATAAAATTAAATTTAAAATTATGTATTATATATTCAACCAATAATTTTAAACTCATATTATATGTCTTCTCGATTTGAAACAACTATATATCTAATTTTAAGCAAAAAATTGTATTTTTTATAAAAGATGTTTTGTCTTCTTATTTAACACTTTTATTTAAAACTATTAGAAAATATTATTTAAATAATATACATCATTTTTGAAATATACATGAAAAACTTATCTTATAGTGATTTCTTAACAAATTTCTGAAAAGATGAATTTTTTTAGGAATAGTGAAAAATACTATATATTTACTGTAAACATCCTTTTAATTTAAATTATTATTAATGAAAAATTATAATTAATTTTTTTTAATTTAATTAGGTTCGTTTATATATCCATTAATCCAATTTAGTTCATTTAAATCATTTTCCGATTGCATTTTAGTGTAAATTCATTATAATATTTTGTATATTTTCTATTTGAAAATCTTTTTTCTCGTCCCTTATGTTGGATACATTTTATATGCAATTTTTCAAAAAATGTGAACATAATTTATAAAAAATGATTCCATATTTCTAATCATAATAATTTATAATTATTAAAATGGTGGACATAATTTTTTAACAAAATAAATAGTCAAAACACTTATATTTAGTTAATGTAATTAAGGTAAAATGGGTTTCATAGGGTGTTAAACTACAAATATAAGGGTTAAAATGATCTAAAAACATTCTTTATATATATATATCCACGAAATATTTTGACAATATAATTTATAAGGCTCTGGGTTTCTCCTTTTGTATCCCTCTTTAATGATAAAAAACGCGGGTACGCCTTTTCTATAACATAAATGTCCTCCACGCTCCCCACATAGAAAAGGCCATCCACTATCATTTTTAAATTACAAATCAAGAATATTTTTTTTGAACAAGGCCTAACCAATATATTCTAAAATTACCTACTCACATCTTAAAATCCTATATTTGGGCATAAATCTAACCTATGATGGATTTTTTTGCAAACCTAATGAGGTTTCCAATATAATGGTATCTTTTTTCATTGTATTTTTTTATTTTATTTCTTCCCCCACTTAAAAATTTATTTGACCATTTTAAAATAATATAATGTGTATCTTCCATATAATAATATTTTATATTAACATATCTATATAAAACAATCACTATTTCTCTCATGTTTCATATGAAATCAGCCTTTATGTGAACGGTGGACTATAGGATCGTGAAAATGTGTCTTTGTTTTTCTACTACCACATCTCCTAGTTATCTATGACGATTAATATAAATTATATAAATTATAATAATAACAATATAATGATATTTATGGTTTCATTATAAAATACACACATTTTTTACTTCCCTTCCACGAGGGATACAATAATGCCACTTGTGTGTACAGAGGACTATCGACTCTTGAAGAGATTTGATTTGTTTTCACTAACTATTTACATGTTATTTAAAAATAAAAAATATATGTGATATAAAAGAAATAATTATAATGTTAATTACATATTAATAATTATTAAAGGATAATATCTCATATTATTTCATACCTTTTCACTCACTAAAATATGATTACATCGTTCTTATACATGTGGGAAACCACCTTCTCAATGCGCTATCACACTCTTTTCATCACCAAACATGATGGATTATATATATAAGTATTAATAAATAAATAATATGATATTTATGATATTAGTATTTTTTTTGATAATTAATTACTCACCACCTTCCAATATTGATCGTTGAATAATTGGCACATTACTCATGCGTTTATATGGAATATCTTCTCCATGATCAAAACATAATTCATTTCTCAAAATAATTTTTGATGATTGGTAATAATTATATAATTTAGGTTAAAATATTATAATTATTTAATAATTATTTTTCTATAAGATTTAACCATGATAAACGTAAGAGGGAAAAAATAAAAAAATTATACATAAAAGAAAATAGAAGTTATTACCTAAAATATGATATTAATAATGAATGTTTAATAAATATTTAATAAAAATAAATAAG
Source organism: Viscum album (assembly GCA_963277665.1). Taxonomy (NCBI): domain Eukaryota; kingdom Viridiplantae; phylum Streptophyta; class Magnoliopsida; order Santalales; family Viscaceae; genus Viscum; species Viscum album. The sequence continues at coordinate 1,019,327,374 of OY728119.1, read as the reverse complement.
TAGAAAATATATATAATGATATATATAATAATTTTTCAATAATTATTTATAATATACATGTATATACGTATAATAATATTAAATGTTTATTAACAAAGGCGACGCTTATTGTAAGGGATTTCTTGTAACTCCTATAGTTCTCAGAGACATATAAAAGTTATCAAGACATTTTATTCAGTGTATATAGTTACCCATTAATCTTATATATCATAAATTCCCTAAAATTAATTTTTTCAATATATTCATTTGATATTATTATTATTTTTCACTTTTCATTCTATAAATTACTATAGCGTTAAGTGATTCCTATATCACATTTATTTTCTACGAGACACAATCTATATTAACCTTTTAAGACAATGATTTGATGTATATAATGAAAGATAATGTATTTTATCATTCATATCATAATATTTATTTGTATTTAGATTTATATTTGAGTATTTCTCTTTTTTAGGTTTTACAGTTCAAAATATACCAAATTGGTAAGTGTTTTTTGTTTCAACTTCTTAACATGTATGTTTTTTTATGCAACTATATTAATTTAACATAATAACAATTGTAGGTATATCCCCTAGTTTTTGATGAAATTTCACTACATGAACCACCCAAATATCCCAAACTCAATGGTGAATATATTATCCACCCTCAGAATCTGTAAACATCACACTCATATAAGAAAAATTTATTTGTTCCTAAAATTCTACTAACCATTCCTTACTCATAATTTGGTAAAAACATGAAATATATAGAATATAGGGATCCCAACTGATTATATACTCCCTAAACATGATATAACTCACACTTCATAGATAGATGTATCACAACTATACCGCCAATGGTGTATCTATAATTATAATATTTCTCATGAACTCCACCACTAGGATTAACCCATTCAAAATATTTTGATGATATAAAATAAAAATTGGCATGAGTATCAAACAATCCACTCAAATGTGATTAATTTATATTAATATTACCTATGAATATTGATGGTGCAACCTCACTATCCATGAGTATTGGCTGAACTACATGAAAATTTCCTACCCCTCTTCCCTATGATGAAATGAGAATACCCTATGATACAGAACTCTACCAATATGGGTTATCTTTCTTTAATTTTTCTTGTACACTACGGGTGGTCAGGGGAACATCGTTAGAAAGTTACTAAACAAATTTACCTGGTGACAAATCACTTGATTAAGGACATTTGTCACATAACCTTCCCCTGGACAATCTTTGTGATATTTAATAATTAGGAATTTTTACAGAAATGATTCTTTTATTTAGAAGATGTACATCTTAGTCATCCCAAAGAAACCACATGTCTTCTCCTTCAAGCCACCCTTTGATTCCCCTCATAAACAAGAGCAAGATTCACCACTTTTGAATGCATCGTTAGATTGAAAATATAAACCAAAGACATAATTTCACCATTAATACCATCATAATACAACAATTCTATAGTGGCCTCATATTCTACAAATCCTTAAATACTATGCTAAAACTATGTAATGAAACCATAAAAGTATATAACTGGAATATCCCCATGATTTATCCTCATAAACATAGCACTTCAATCATTCATGAGTGAATCAATGTACAATTTGTCTAATAATATTCTCATAAATGTCCTCCAACTCCATATTTTCCATATTTACATCCATTTTTTAGATATACAACCAAACCATTTCCTTAACACATAAGACATAGATATAAAATTTTACTCACTTCCAATCAAGAGTCTCCAAGTGGCTAGTTATAGTATATACAATCTCAATCCTGAAATTATATACCTTAGGTACACCCTCTAGATTTAATATTGTATTATGCAACCAGTAAAACTATCATGTGATATAGACATAAAAATCACAACCATCTCTTGGTATCTTTACATATACATCATAAAACACAAAAATGTTTCACAAAACTACTCTCTAACATCTCTACCCATCACTATTAGGGTCTCAATTTCAGCTAAAGGAGGATCATTTTAATTTATCTTGTCTTAATGTTCTCTAAAAAATAATCATCTTGTAGGAATAACTCCACAATTCTAATCACACTTCTAAGGAAAAATCACACAACATTTACACATTTATGTTAGACGGATTCATAATAAACTATCACTAGTCATTTTCCCTAAACCACGCCACACAGGAAAACCTAGTAAGTATCACTACCCATAATTATATCATATTAAGGAAATTGTACGAAATGTATAATCACATTCCCATTATTCATGTTTCTTGTTAAAAAACCATTTTATATATTTTTCATCATTTTAACATATTCAATTTTATATATGTCACAATATTCATTTTTATGTAACAAGAATTTAAAAACATTTAATGTTTAAAAACATACCATAAAACATATTTTTTTTCCTTTCTTAAATGATGCATGAAACAAAAACATCACGGGTTCATAGAAATAAACATTCATACCACACTCTTATTATATAACAGGACATGAGTCAATTCCTACAAAATAATACATGCAATAATAAAATCACAAAAAAAAGTGAATCACTCAAGGTTACAAAGTATCAACTCTAAAAATAGAAATCAATATTAATAATCCCAAAGTTGGTACTTGAAATTTACACTAATATATAGGTTTGATACTCCCACAAATGATATCTTAAATAATGCATCAATTATTCTTTTCTCTCATCTTCATTTCAAATATATTGAAACAATATTAACTGAAATTAAATTCTCATTTGATACTAATTTGTAATGTTAAAAACCTGTTTTCTTGAACCAATGCCTAGATCTAATTAGTCACACGAAATTAGGCACTCTTTTCTATATTCTTGAGGCTACCTGCTAGAAGCGAGAGTCTAATATCAATCATGAGTAAACTAAACCATAATTATAAAAGTAGCATAATTTTGAGAAAAATTATAATTAACAAATGATTCAACTAATAACAAAACCAAACTAGTATCACATGATGACCAACATAATAAATTAAATATCCCAAACTAATAATTGATATGTTATGCCAAATACATGACCAATGTCAATTTGAAAAAACCTAAAAATATAAAGATAATAAGACCCCCCAAGAAGGTCCTCAATCATGTTTGATGCCCTCATCCATGATCCATCACAATAAACCCTCTAATATTGGACCATTTACCATATAATGTAGTAAAATCATGAAGCATAATTGGGTACTGATCAAGAAGGCCGAGTAGTGTGTGATTACAACTCAGTAGGAAAATATTACCATTCTTAGGACCCAATTGGTATTTAAAGACATTGATTCTAACCCAAAAATCATTTTTAAACATTACCACAAGTGTTATTTTTAAATTATTAGTTTCTATCCCAATATCATATAACAAGAAATCAAACTAGTGGGATTTGTACATAGTAGTTCATGTTCCACAGTCATTTATCACAATTTGATTATGAATTAGCAGTCTATATCTCACACATGTTTATCAATTTATATAATTGAAATTATCAAGTATCATTCAATGTACCACACACATTTCTCACAGAATGACATCTATCACAATATCACATATATTAAAATTTCTTAAAAATCAATGTTAAGCATCATTATCAATATTTTTCAAAATTTAAATTTAATTTTTCTATTTCAATTTATTAAACTCATGATGTTTCAATACATTATTTCACATAGAATAAAATGAAAAAAAAATTATTATATAAGTTATAATTATTTAACCATAAAACCCATTAACCATTTAATGTTACTCCAAATATCTTATAATTCTAAAAATCAAAATTAAGTCAAACCAAATTAATTATCCAATTACACAATCCAATTTTCAAAAAAATTCTGCAATCATGGTATCCCATTAATAAATTCACCAACTAATTAATCCAATTTAAAAATCCAATAACTAATTTAATTAATTAAACAATCAATTAATCCAACTTTAAAATCCCAATATTTCATTAATTATTTTATTTATTTGTTAATACAATTTCACAAATGGTTTAATAAAAACATTCCATTAAGTAGTTAACCAATTAATTAATCCAATCCAACCAATCATAAAAACACATCATTTGATTAATTAATTCAAAATTAATTCACTTAATTATGTATTTCTATAAAATAAATAATAAATTAGTTTATTAAATTAATTATTCAATTATTATGTGTTTCAATTTATTTTTAAAAATACTTACACATAATTAGAATCAATACTATGTGACTTGATGTTTGACCAAATATATCATTATTAAAGATGAATACTAAAAAAAATCTCCAAATTGATGAGAAAAAATCATGGATATGATGATTAAAATGATCCAGATCATAATCTTAGATCCAAAATCCTACATATTATAATTGTTAATACATTGATGTAGATACATAAAAATAGAGGGATAAACCCTTAATATGAATATATAATGATATGAGATCGAGATGGAATGAAATGGGATAAGATTATATAATGGGTAGAGGAAAAGATCATGAATATATGCTTTGACTAGTGAATAATAGTGGTTCATAGCTCTAGGAATCCATCTGAGATCCTATGAAAATAAGTGAAATCTTTTAGTTTTTTTTGTTAAAATATGTTGACTTATATGGTTCATTAGATTTGTAAAATCAATTTTTTGAACATTAAAGAGTATTTGATCATTTCTTGGGTTGGGAAATATGGTTTTCAAAACCATGTGCCTTAACCATATTTCTCTTTGGGGTGCATGGTTACCTAATATAATGTGTACTATTTGAAAAATGGTTCCCCATCAATAATGATACCATATGATTAGGTTCACATGGTCACCTAAGAAAAGTGCACAGTTTGGGAAAACCATGCACCAACTATGAAAAACCCTTCTTCCATCCAACATTCTCAAATTTCCCCCAAAAAATTCAAAATCTAAATCTCCAAATTTTTTTACAAATGAAATGGAAAATGTATTGTTGTAAATGTCAAAGAGACATCTCGAAAATTTTCTAGATCATATATATCAAGGGATTTAATGGTATTGGTAGTTATAGCTTATGATAATGAGTATATTGAGGGATGTTCTATTTAAGAATGAAAAAGCTGATACAAATCATTATATCAGGGATTTTTTGGTGTTGATAGAAAATCCTTCCCATTTAGTTTGAAAACTATTGATATCATAACTCGTGATTTCATAATTCCATAACTCTTAAAGATATAGAGTGTAATATCATTTATAAATCTTACACTTCATTATTTCTTCATTATAATAGTACGTATTAATTGTTTATATTTTATTATATTTTTCATTTTAATTACATTATAGAATTTATTTTTATTAAACATTCAAATATTAAAATTATCATACAATCTATGAGACTAATTAATAATTACAATTAATAATACTATTTCTTATTCTGATTCATATAATTCAATCATCATACATTTGATGTGTCATATCATTATAATAAAATATGGATTTATTGTCTGTTACTTTTATTTTTTAAACTGTAATTTACCATTTTATTTTTGATATCATATAATCATACGATCCAATAAGAAACACCCATAAACTAGATCATTTATGAGGACTAACACCTTCTTACGTCGTTTCTCCCACAAAAATAAAAAATAAAAAATTGAAAATAAATTTATTAGATGCAACACATTAATTCATGAAATATGTTCCCTTATATCTTTTTTTATCTGGTTGGCCACATGACCTTATGTGCACATCCAGATACATGAGAGGCTTCCTGCTAGTAGGGATGGTATAATAAAACATGTTAAGATAAAATGACCACTTTTCCATAGGATAAAATTATTTTAAATAGTATATAACATAAACCTTAACTAATTATAAATACTAAAACAAATTACAAAACAATACCATTTATGAATTAACAAAAAACAATGTAGTATAAATGTCATTTCCTCATTGTCTCAAGTTACATATGAAATCCAAAATAATCATACAATAGAAAATAAAAAAATGAGACATGATAACATGTCTATTACCCTCATTCATACATATTCCCAACACTGAGATATTCTATCTTGCACAGGGCCTTTTCCCTTGTCCATACCTAAAGACATAGACTCTTATCATGTACCCAATGATGGACCAAACATGATGTGATTATAAATAAATAGGCCAACAATAATGGTGTATAACACAATATATAGTCATATAATATTTATACAGGAATATAGTAAACAATAAACAACATTTAAGAAACACTATTATATTATTTAAAAAAATTAAATCAATTATTATTCTCGTTGTTTCAATGAATTACTAATTTCTAGAAACACTACTTTAGAAAATTTCAGTCATCTCACTCATATAAAAATGTGTTATCTAGTTTACATAAAAGTAACATTAGTAAAACTATCCAACTATGATTTGATAATTTAGTACAAACCATTCCAATAATGAATGGATGTTCATGTACACACCCTTAGAGTCAAAATTATTATTCATTCCTCTGAAATCATATTATGCATAGTAATTCCTAGAACACCTATACTTACTCATCCAAGGAATAATATCATTTGTTTAATATCCCTAAAACCATTAGTCATATTTCTAATGGTCCACATTGGTGAACTCTTATTAAACCATATCAATATTTAAAAACCATCCCATTTTAAACACATTTATGCGGTTCTTTAAAAGGGATGTGTTCTCAGTTCTCATATAAATATCTTTTCAAAATATAAGAACATTACAACCATTTTTTCACCTCATTTTATGCCTCTAAACCATAAGTTCATGTATCTTTAATTATTAACCGCATGTACCCATCTAAAAGAATTAGATTACTATTTTATTTTAATCTGATCACCCCATTGTTCCCTTTAAAATTATAAACATAATTAACATAAGATTGATATCATAAACCCTTTAACTCAATATTTTATATCTCAAATTGTTAGTCTAAGGGAGGGATACACCCCATGTGAGGCCATAGGAAAAGTATTCTCATCCATAATGGATCTGACGAGGATGATAAAGGGTGAAACAAATCATTTTTTGACTAATTTTTCATCACATATCAAGGAAATCATATGTACAACATAACTATACAAAAAATAGAATATTTTACATGAATAAAAATAAATACTATAGACATATTTTTTACAACACATACATCATGTTTATAATTATCTAATCTCTTATATGTGGCCCAAGATTCAATACAATGAAACCCATAAATCCAAAACATATAATATATTATAAAACTAGTGTTTACATGATTCATATAAAAAAAGAAATCATACCATGGTTCTTATAGAAAATAAAACAAATATGAGTGATAGACTCACGCTAATCATTGACATTCACCTAAAAAAACATAAAATTTTAAAAAAAGCTTGTTAACTAATAAATGGGTTTTTTTGTAGGATGGGAACGTAAATATTGACTATTGAATAATAAAATCTGAATATTTGAATATCGTTCATTAATAGTTGAGGGGAATATGGAAAATAAAATTTATTAAATGTGATATATGTTTTAGTAGAATATTCATCTAAACCATATTCCAACCATGTGTCTCCCTTTATCTAAGGGGGGGTTCAGTCACATAGTTTTCTATCGATCCTAATTGGTTTAAGAAATCATTTATACTACATTGTTTTGGATATTTCCAAACATACATGATATCCTTTATCACAATGGATGGGTTAATAACTAAGCTCCACCCCCAAACATGCTACCAATAATGGAACATAGTTAGTAATAACCATCCACTAACTATTATTCTAGCAAATAATGGACCATTCAACTAAAATATACTTATGGTTGAAGTTATGTTTAGAATCGTAGATGATCATCCCAATTATTACTTTTAAATTATGGTTCTAATCATGTAACACAACCAAAATATAACAAGAATTAGATTTTATCATGTAGTAAACAAATAAATGATAATCTATGAACAATAATTTGATAACTAAAAATTCTATATATTACTCAACCTATTAATTCGTGGGATTTAATATCAGTTATCATTGATCTATATCAAAATATAAAATCATATTTTCATTTTTATTCCCTTATTAATGGTTCATAATGAGTTTTTGAATTTACCCAATCATATCCCTTATGAGTGTCAAACTAGTTATGCAATGATCCTTTTTCACATGCACCAGTTCTTGATCATGTTTAGGATAATGTGATTTTATCAGAATTGTTACCCTAGTTACATAATTGATATATTTACAACCATTCTAATTGTCCTTAAAGAGAGCCATTTTGATGAATTCCACTTAATATATACTGTATCAAAATTTTGGGACTTTTTTATAATGTTTATTCTTGTCCATACATAATTCCCAATAGTTTTCATGTCTTAATATGATATGTTACTAGAATATCATTTTAAATCAATTAGGAGAACCCATAAAATTAATAAACCTTATTTTAGAATTTATTACATATCATAACACAAAGTAAACCTTAAAATAACAATGAACATTTTTTATTTAGGGGATTATTTACATTTAATATCAAATAGTTACTTGAATATAACAACCTTATTTAAAACATCTTTAACATTACATAAAATATAATTTTCATGTAAAGCATTAAACAATAACCATGGGACCTACAAATGAAATTGGGAGAGTAATAAATCCATGGAATGGAACAAAAAATGAATAACATAAAAAAGTATCAATTTAATTAATTATAAATTATAATGAGATATATAATGGGCGAGTATCATGACCCATCACATTGAATCATGATATTTGATGGTTGTATAATGAAAGCATGGAAATGTAGAAATTAAATTAAACAAAAAATCATAAACAAAGGTTAAGGATAAATTACTTGAATTCATAACATGTGGAGAAAGTGCCATAATGTATTACATTTACCTTCAAACCCATACATTATGTGTAAATAAACTAAATGATATTCAATTCATTAGAGGACTATATAATTTTGGGTGAACCTGTCACTTTTATATCATGAACATATATAAGTATTCCAATGATATCATTACAAATTGAATAAAATTTCTTCACATTTAATCAATAAATTTCCGATTGATTATTAAATAAAATTAATTCCTTAATAAAAGAAGAATATTTGTGTATATAAGTGTACCATTGGTTGGAAATTGTGATCTTATTAAAAAAACATAGGTCTTGTATGGAAAATCAAAAGATAATTTTTGCAGCACAATATACGAAAATAATTAATCATGGGTTGGACTAATGATAGTCATATAGGTCTTTCTTAACTTGGAAATCATTAGGTCTATTACATTGATATGTATAAACACAATACAAAAATATTAATTGAAATTAAAAAGAACTAGTATAAGTGGGTACTAAATTACATGTATTTTATTTTAAACTCATATGATAATTTTGCGGGCATAATAAGGGTAGGTAACAATTTATAGGATGGATTAATGATAGTGAAATTGGAATATCATGATATGTACATAATATGTATAGTAATGAAGATGTGGAAAGGAAAATCATATCGACGGGAATTAAAAGAAAAAAATAAATTATATTGAGAGGGTGTTTAAATAAAGGGGACAAGGAAATGATCCCTAACCTTGAGAGGGTGCTTCCAAAATCATGGTAGGAGATTCTTAAATGATTAAGGGAAACATTGGAGGGATCTATGGTGAAATGGATAGTGTATATTCATAGAGACCAAAGATTAACCGACATGTATATTACATAATTTTAGATTAATATTCTTCACATTACAAAATTTCTTTCATGAGGACCATAATAGTTTATTGAACATGGAAACATCAAATTAATACTTCAATTTCTTTGAAATATATTCAACATCTACATAATGTCTTTCCCCTATAATAATTCTACTTAAAAATATTTTTCATTACATGTGGAAAGGGAACATAAGAATGGGAGAGATCATATTCTCAGTAAGGGTAACAATAAATGGGACACATAATAATTAGATAAACATTAAATAATGAAAACATTATAATAACATTTCATGACCATACCCTTCATATAAAATACCATAATCATGAGTCATGGTATAATAATTTAATGTTTATAAGAAATTAATCATAATTAAATTAATGAACATGAGTTATGAGAGCATAACATTAGAACATGACATAGTATTTTAAAATAAACATTATCTTATTTAGTATTTATCATGTATAAATATAAATTGATTCTCTAATTTTATTAAGAGTGTGAAATCAGTGTCTCACATAAAATGATGAACAAGAATCCAGTTCAATTCTTATCAATATGAAAATGAAAGGAAATATTATATTTGACAATGGTAACAAGTAATCTAATTCAGACACAAATTTGTGAAGAAGTAATATGATACTCACTTAACATTTCGAAAATATAAACTAGGCACACACATAACATTGTAACAATTTAATCATGTAAAAATATGACATTCTGAACATGTAATTAGGTTAACTCAAAACATTGTAATCCTTTAATTAGTTACATGGAAAACACATATTCTAATGAGTTATCCATTATTACCCAAATAATTTAAGATAGATTTAGGCCCCACTCGTCGTATAATGAGATCATACATATGTGTGACAACTGATGATAATAATTCATAATATTAGAACCCATGAAAATATGTGGGAATTATAAAAACTTAAAATTATCGGAAAATATAGAAAATAGAAATGATTTATTGTCTTTTCCATATAGAATAACACGTTATAGGATGTGTGTTTCATAAGAATTTTATTATGGTATAACCCATGTATTATACACGACAAGGATTTTATAGAAATAATTTTTTTTTGTAAAAGTAGAAAAAATTTATTTATATAAATAATAATCATGAAAATATGAATAAGATTATTTAATGAAAATCCAATAAATGTAGTAGATAAATTTTTATATTGTGAATATTCATTTTTTTCACCCTAAAAAGTTTACTAAAGTTCCCCCATCAAAAAATGAGAATAAGACTCTATAGTAATTTTTTTAAAATTAAAATCATGGGTAAACATATAATTTAGTTATCATATAAGAATAGTATAACATTATTGAAACCATTTTTATAAAGAACGGTTTTGGGGAAAAATATATTTCTCACCGAAGAGAGAGAGAGATAGAGTTATATTTTCTTAAAAACATTTTTTGAATCATCTTAATTACCATAGTTTAATATAGAACCAATTCATAAATATATCATGAATAAATAGAGTAGAAGAAAAATAATTATATTTATTTATATATGGATCTTTATATATGAGTAATGGAGGAATAATTTTAAACATTCTTTATAAATTCTGTGATTTTAACAATAAGCTTGTTCCACATTGGAAAAATTGAGTCAGAATCCCAATATGAGAATTACATTACATGAAACATTAAAAAGAGTTTAGATAAATATATTAATGAATAAAATTGAAAAATGGTACAATATACACCAATGTGAAAGTATATTATCAAAAAAATGTGTCTTATAGAAATAAAATTAAAACAGAATTATGTTTTAGAATTGGTAACTTTTGATTCATAAAATCCATGAAAGAGAAATCTTAAATTGATGTGTGAATAAAAATAAATTTTAGGATAAGAATAATTGAGTACATCATCAATATTATATAAAAAAATGAAAAAATGGTGAATATGGAATACTTCTCTCATAAATAAATCTGAGACTATAAATCCCATTTCATTAAGTCTTTACAATATTCATACATGTTCAAACCTCATCATAATTTCGTTAATCCTTTTGGTTTTCATAGATGGGCTTTCACGGTGAGATTTATACCCAATGAGATGATTATGGGATGAGATGATGGATAATGGAGGTTAATTGTATAAGGATTGTACAAGCCAATGAGATTTAGTGTTGTGACTTAGTGAGGGGATGTGTATCCTTTTATTAAAGAGGATGAGTGAAATTTTTTTAAATACAAAAACATAAACACTATTGATGGTTATCAGTTAATTAATGGTCTTTATTCTAGAAAATGTATAATATTGTAGAAGAAAATCTAACCATTGGGGTTTTGATATCTTTTGAGGTCATTTTCCCAATAATATTAATTTTTAAATAGTATGAAAAATCATTTTTACCTTAATCATTGTAAAAATATTTATTGATTTAACTAATAAAATCGGTTAATAACTTATTTGAAATTATTAGAATTTTTCATTTACTCTGATTCCAGAAATAAAATCCCTTTTCTGAAACATGAATCATTGAAGTGAAATATTTAATTTAAAAGTATTTATATAGTTGAAATGAGAGAATAAGTCCTTAATGTGTAAATGTTAACAATAAAATTTTTTTTTTATCTAATAATAATGTAAAACAGCTTCTAATGAAATGAATTAGATAGTACGAGGAATAATATATGTATTTTTTTATAAAAAATTAAAAAATAATTTTTAAATATAAATAAATTAAATAGGAAAACAGTTTGCAATTATAATTTAGTGTTTTCAATATTCATGAAAAAATGAATATAATCAAGACATTAATATAAATTAACCAAAATTAGTTTTTATATTATTATTTAAATTATAAATATTATTTTTTGTCATATAAATTATTAATGTATTGAAAATATTTTTTTAAATAACTCTTCTATTAAAAGGCAATAGAAAATCCTCTAAGAAATATACAATTTGTTATGTGAAAATTTGGATATATTATTTTATCAAGTATATAATATTTATATCACTAATATTAAATAGTTTACTAAATATAATATATATATATGTTTCATTTAAATATTTCATAAAATGTGATTTTTTAAATTTTCAATGATAATTCTTATTTCTTCATAGAAAATAAACTTAATTATTTTAAAATAGTTTCCTATGTATTTTATAATTAATTCATTTAAAAGAATTAATTTTATAATATATATATATATATATAACATGTTTTTATAATTTTTTTATTACATTTATTAATATAAATTATAATTGCTTGGTGAAACCTATAATAATAGGTATTATAGCTCTTTAAAACATCATCTTGCTTGTGACAGAATCTATCGAAGTAAATTAGAATTGTGTGTAATAGAATCCAACCATATTGTAATGTGTACCCCATGATAATATAATTCATAATAAAATCTCTAAATTAACATTTTATCTTTTAATAAAATAGTTATTTTTTTTATTTTTCAAACTAAGAAATAAATGATATTTAATTAATCTAAAACAAATTATTTCATAAAATCATTTTGTGAGACATTTACCCACCACAAACTGAAATTCAACTTCAAAATGCATGTTGGTCATTAGAGGTTTTCTATTTGAAATTTTAATTAAAATAAACCCACAATTTAATAAAATGAATCTTAAAAAGTTTGTTAGAAAATAATGTTGAGGATAAATATATTACCCAATGTAAAAAATATCTGGGTTTCTCTATAGGAGAACACATATAGAATTTGATAACATAGGAATGGAAGAGAAATCTAGCTATTGGTTCTTGATGGTGAGGGATAAGGAATATGTTTGAATAATTAAAATGATTGTAAATCCATAAACCAAAGATGATTCAAAATGTACATTCATATCGTAAAAATTATCTTTACAAAGTCATTGATTTATTTAGTACTATTTTCTTAATGTTGAATAATTTTCATGAAATGGTATAATTACTAGATTACATTCCCATTTTTTTGAAGACTCTCACCCATTGGATGTGTCTTTATCAATTTCCAATTCAACTCTTTCCACATTAATTAAAGGTAAATTGTCTATACTTGAAGAATTAATGGATTATAGGATCTATATAATGACTGATAAATCATTTGGTCTATCTTAATCTATTATTAAAAAAAGTGGGAACCAATTATCCAGTGTTCATAAATCATCATTTGTGAACAAAATATGTTTGTCTTGAAAAAATAATTTATGGATCCATTATTTTAAACAATTATAAATGTATATCCATTACTTAAATCATTAGAATTTATCAATTTGAGATTATTTGAAACAATTTTTTATTAATGGTGTTTTTTGATCTAGAATGAAAAAATAGGTTAGATCTGGAATTTTGAATGATTTTTATGAAAAGTGTATTTTTGTGTATAACATTATTAATATCCTACTAATTGATGTGATTATTTTTAGTAATAACTAATTTAAGTTCTTCTATTTTTTCTTCATGGGAAAATCCTGTTTGATCATCTATACACCTAAAAAATTACATTGTATTTGGAAAACCAACCAGGAAGACAATGTGGAACCCACCTCTGTAATAGTAGTATAAGTCGGGATATATACATATAATTGAGTAAATGTCACTTGGATATATTATATGACTCAAATGACTGGTCTACCAATAAATTTTAGAGTTATTCATCCATTAATGAGGAAATTTAATTATATTCATTAAAAACAATTCATAGAATTATAATCATGAAAAAGTAATACTCATTATAAAATCACAATATCCTATAATTGGGGAAAATTAATATTAAATTTGGTTGTAACATAGAAATTTCAATTTATATAATCCTATAATAAATGACGTTGGGATACATTGATGATATGATGTTCCAAATTTGAGCAATATTTCAAAGGAGGGAATCTACGGGAAAACATATCTTCTATTATTTTAATTCATTCATTTTTCATAGTTTTTTAGTGCCAAATTCTTCCTCATTAAGATTGATTATCCATAACATGGTGGGATAAATATTTGAGTGATTTTGTTAGGGTTGTTTTTCAATTTTATTATTTTTGTGTTCTTAGACACAATTGATTGAAATCTATTTCTCTCTTTTTAAAACTTGTTTTCAATTTCATAAGGAAATTTTTATTATCTATAGTGTAGTATTTTTTTGATTCCATTTTTTATTTTTCTTTGGTAAATTATCAATATCTCCCTCCACTAGGTTTTGGATTATATAATACCAAATATACTTTGTATTATTTGTGAAGTACTCGATGATAGTGAGTACGTGTGGAAGGGGTAGGGGATGTCATTGATTGTTTGGGATAAACGAGACCTAATCATATATGGCCTATGATATTTTTTGGATGTTAATTGATAAAAATTTTTATATGGATAGAGAGTAGACAAATATATAATCCCGGTAAAGATTTCTCTCACTATCATCATTCTACAAAGGGAATTAGATGAATCAATCATTGAATCTAACTTTGAGAAACTTAATTGTAGATTATTGAACAAAATATAACAATGATAACATTGAAATTAGAAAACATATCTCATACTAATCACCATACTCATATAATTGTTATCATTTATCTTAATTTTGAATTTTATACCAATTATTTTATTATTGATTACTATTATTCAAAACCAGTAACTTCCAAAAAACTATGTTTTTCACTCTAATAAAATAGTGAAATTTTTTTTTCTGTGAACTCCTCTTTGAGAGACATTCTAAGGATAACAACTAAAATATAATTACATAATATGAAATATGGTTTTTATATTTCCATGATAGGTATGCATCAAATATGGCATAGTTTCTTGGGAGGCAATGCCATAATATATATATATATATATTGTCATGTGGTTAACCCTATGTAGTCTCCTATAATAGAGCGTACAAAAAATAGTTTATCACTGATTATTTAGATTAAAAAAGTATTTTTTGGAATGGTTTGTTTTTTTAATAATTTTAATCATTTATAAAATTATTAAAATGAAATTTTAAATTAATGTTACTGAAAACAATGATATGATAAGGGTGATTTGGTCGTAGTTAGTTCTTCAATTTTAATGTTATCATTTTTATATTTTATAGAATCATCTTCTATAAAGTTTCTTAATGTTAGATTCTATAATTATTTCCTATAACTACATCAATTTAATAGTTATGGTGGGAGAAAAAATTACAATGATCTCATTTTTTCGACATTCTTCCATGTGAGAAATAGTTTCAATTAATTTCCTTAAATGACATAGGAAATACCCGATCAAATATTGTTCATCCTAAACAATAAAAAACATCTACATCCCATTTCACATGTACTAATGATCATTGAGTACATCCCCACTAATACATGGTCTATCCAATCATATATAAAGTAGAAACTAGTGGATAAAGATAATGATCATTGTCCGAAGAAAAAATTAATTAAAAAAATAAAATACCAAATACAATCCAACTTGACAATAAAAATGACTATATCAAATTAAAATCCCCATTTATGGAGTGAAAAAGCTAATTTAATCATTTATGTCTCCGAAAACCAACATTAAAAAATAGAAAACTATCCATTACCCATTCACTCAAATTTTTACCCCGCCATGGTAATGGTAATCGAGATGAATGGGGAATATTAAGTTATTATAAAACTAATAAAAACATAATGGAAGAAAAATGGATGAAATGGTTCCTTGAATATTCTATACTCAGACATTTTTCTCAAATTTAGCACATTATATCTATGAATTTTGAAAATATATCTTCCTATAAGATTTTATAAATTTTATTTTTAATGGGACTGTAAAATTTAATATTATGTGGACGCGCCTAGAGGATTTTTTGGAATTAATAACTTGTATGTCATTTTTATGAATGAAAATTACATGACTCTTAATTCAAGGAATACTATTAGATTACATCATTAGTGGGTGAATAACTCTGTGAATTTATTTTTGATTGATACAGTAAGACCTCATTCATATAAATATTGAGTCACCTCATTTGGAGGTGTGTATATTGACTTATACTTTCGTTATAGAGGTTGGGTCCATACTATCATCCCAGAAGGTTTTCCAGTTCAATGTTTTTTTGGACATCTATATGATCAAATCAACTCTTGTGACATTATAAAATGTTGAATATATAAAATCATTGAATCATAAAATGTATAATCACATCACATGGATCAATATTACAACATAATTTCCAAAATTACCATTTGATAAAAATATTTCAAAATTCCAAAAATAACAAATTTTTACATTTTAGATCAAAACATAACATTTATCCAGGATTAATTGAAATAACCTCAATTTAATAAATCATAGAGGATTTCGACAATTGAAATAAATATAAAATTGGGGAAAATATTGGATTTATCAATTCTCCTATAATTAAACTATACTTTTCCTTAATTCGTAAAATATCAACCTATAATTAAGATCACAACAATCTTACCAATATTAAAATTAGAAAAGATAAAAAATAAAACAGTTTTTAAAATAAAATAAAAATTTCACATTTAAACATAAAATCTAAATTTTATTCCTCATTTTTCATGGTAATTATAAATTGATTTATTTAAATTTTACCTTTTTAGAAAATGGTTAAAAATATCATTTCATCCATTCCATCTTCTCAATTTATAATTAATAAACTAGCCACATCATTAATTGAAAAACCTTTGAATATTTTCAGTCATTTACCATGAAACAATTCCTGTGGATATACTCTCATATAATTAAAACATGTTCCTTATCCGTATGATTATAAATAATCTATTGTATTTATTTTTCATAGACAAAAGACACAAAAAATCATAGGGACATTCAATAAATGTTCAAATGTCTCTGAGACTTAAGTTTGGTAAGATTTGGTTCATTAACAATTAAGGCTCAAGGAAAAGGATAATATATTATGTTAAATAAATGATATCTAAAATTAATGTGTAATGATATTCCCCCATTAAATGTATAAAATACTACTTCCCCATACTCAATGTATAGTCATGGGAAATGAAAATCATAATGAATGATGTGTAAACCCTCATGATTTTTTATATTTCTTCTTTTTTAATTTAAATGATCCTTTTATATTTTATTTTCTTTTTTGGATGTTTTTATTTAGAATAATCCTCACATACCCCACCTAAACATGTATTAAAAAAATTATTTTTTTAATGGTGTATTTAGTTTTCACAAATAAAATAACGTGTTATTCATTTTTTTGGTTCTTTTGTCATTTTCATTTTGTATTAAAGAGGGTAAAACAATAATTTACAATGAATGATTCTAAAACCTTCTACAATCACCACAATAAGAACCCCATACTTATTCCATACATTTTAAATCATCTCATTTACCATGATTCTATTTAACCCTAAAATTCAACTTTATCACATTATTAAACTACCAAGAGTAGGATATTAATATATAAAAATGAATTGAAACATGCATTATCCATATAAAGGTTGTTCACGGTCTCTATTAAATGTTGAAGTGTTGATGTAGGATGGTATTTTTTGGATAATTATGTTATCAAATAATTGGTCATCAATTTTAAATGAGTTTTTTCATATACATATTTTTCAATAGTTCAAATGAATGTTTTTAATTGTGACATGTCCCAAGATCACTCAAAAAATATGATCTATATAAAATATGAATAGTTTTTTAAATTCACATTCTCAATAATGAGACATATGATTATGAGAATAACTCATGTAATTATTAAAAATAACAAAAAAAATCACATTGTTTTCATAATATCAATGCATGAAAAACTGTACAAAAATTTAATATAAATGAATCAATAAATTCCACCAAATCCTGAGTCATCATTTCAATATCTATTATTCACATTAAACATTAAATAATAAATTTAAAATATTCAATATAAATAGAATTTATATATAAAACATGGTTTTATAGGATTCCTAGGAAAATAATATCCCCAACATATGTTATGTAAATCATAGTTCATTTCTGTGCATGAAATATATAGTTTAATGCTCAAATAATAATCTCAGAACAAATATTAAGAATTTTAAATTATAAAAAATAAAATTCAACCCCATTTTGAAATGAATATTTCGCTCTAATCCCCCAATTGTTAGAGTTTCATTTTACCATAATGAACATACAAAAAACACATAATTAATCACATGAATCATGTAATTAAAGAATAATAATATAAGAGGGACTTAGAAGAAAAATGAAATAGTCATAAAAAATTAAATCTAAATCTAAATTCCCACGATTGAATATGAATGTATAATATTGAAGGAAAATGATAAATATTATTTTAATCCCTTATATTACCCCTAGGTTTTGACCACCTATAGATGTAAAATTAAAATTGGTTATCCCTAATTTGATGGTGTGTTATGATTGTTTCTCATTAACCAATACATTTTTTTATTTTTATCATACACTTGTCCCTTTTTATTGAGGAATATATTAATATTTTATTCCAAGTACACACCCATGGGAATGATATAAAAGTTACCTGGTGGAGTTACGATAATGAATTTTTCATCATATTTTTTAGTTTCCACTTGCACAATTTATTCTTCAGTCGCATGTGCTTTATGAAGGTAAGATTTTTCAATGGATTTATCAAACGTTATTTAAATGGTTAATTATATTTTAATACAATTAAATATTGAAGAATCAATATAAAATTATAATATTTTATGATAGTAAACTTTCAACTCATTTTCCTTAGAAAATACCAACCTTGTATCCTATTAATATCTATCTAACATGTGATCAAAATTATTAGGTATCTCCAAATGTTCTACGTCTAGTGGATCTTATTTTTATTTCTCATCAACCTAGATAGTAGATTTGTAGACCTAATCTGAAAATTTAAAATAATTCAAGGTGATACACAATATATTTTTATTAAATTTTGAATATAAAAAGTTCATAAAAAGATCAAATGCCTTAGTTTTATTGGTATTAAAACATTTTTTAGTGGAAAGAACCTCTTCATGTTGAGTAGTACCAGTTAGAGGTAGGTATTCAGTCTCCTCCATTTCCTGTATATCATTTTAAAAATTTAGGAAGAAAATAGTGGTTGTTCTTAGACCATGGAAACATCATAAAATTCTTGAATGTAATGGGATAACTCAGTTATCTCTTATGCCATTTTTTTCAAAATAAAATCATGTTCAAGTCCTCCCACATGCCATCTATAAATTCATGGATTTAGTTCTCCTAATTATTCGATATCCATTATAACATTACTTGTGTAACAATAGAATAAACACTATCCTCCAAAGAAAATGTTCAGTTAATATTTTTTTCCAACTTCGTTAGGTGATTTTTCATATAATTATAGAAATTTTCATTAGAAAATAGAATAGAAAAAGATACTTTTTTGTTCAATTTTTTTTAAATGAGTCAAATATTTAAAATTAGATGGTGGAACTGCCTCCCTATAAATGAAATAATGTTTGATACAATTACATCATTGGTTGTGGAAAATAAATATTTTATATTACCTATATATAGTTTAGTTGTTAACCATTGGTAGTCTCTCAATGAGGATTCCATGCTATGTAGTTTGTAACATTATTTAGATTAATATTAATGAATACTTTAGGATATTCATTGTTTGGATTGCAATTAAATTTTAAATTAAATTGATTGATAATATTTATTTGATAAGTTTGATTAGGTCAGGGTAATTTTTCCAATTTTAATGATAACCAAGTTCTACTTTATTCAATATTTTTCGGATATGTTTCTTAAAGTGTGATTCAATTATTATTTACTGTGACTTTGGTGGAATATTTTTTTGGAATAAAAACATAACATGAACATAGTTTGTTATAATATACTTCCATTATCATAATAGTTTCAATGAATATCCTCAAATAACATTGTCAATATACAATCAGTACATTTTATCTTAAATAATTAGGAACATCCACTACCTCTTTCACTCATACTGTTGATCATCGATTACATCACCAATATGACCTAGTTATTTCATAATATATAAACAAAAATCTATTGTATGAAGATATTATTTACCATTAAAAAAATAAATAATTGAATCCAAAACTAAATACACCCTCACTTGATAAGAAAACTACTATATGAAATTGAAAATATGTATTAAGAAGAGCGAAACAGATATCATTCAATTATTTCCCAGAACTCAATTATTAATCAATATAAAACCAAACCTTCCCCAATAACTAAAAATTTACCCCCCATCATGATAATGGTAATAAAGATGAATGAGAAAGATTAAGGCATTATATAACTAAGAAAAATTGAAATAATTAAAACAATGGAATAAAAGTTGTCCAACAGATTATATACTTTAATAGGTTGATCACTTATAGAACATGATATCATTAAACAATCCCAAGGTACCATATTAAATGATGTTCAAAATTTAATATCCTTTTTGAAAAATATATAATTAATTAGATTCTCCTAGAGTATGTTATGGAATTTATAATGAGTATTAATTTTTTTGGGTGACAAATCTATAAATTTTTCAGAAGTGTAAATTATTTAATTTCCACCTTAATGTTTCAATAACACGATGAAATATTTTTTCTAATGATCCATTGATTAAATATCCATATCCATGTAGGAAAACCTCAATGTAATGTTTGGATCCTCACAAATAATCCATTTATAGATGTGGGTTCCACACTATCTACCTGAAAGGTTTTAAAAAATCAATGATTTTTTGGGCCAATAGATGTTAGAATCATCTCTTATCCCAGAAGACAAATTTGAATAAAATCAATCCGAGAATCATAAAAAAGTAATCACATAAATTTTATAGATATTATTATATTTATTCCCAAGATACTCCTATGAAAAAAATACTTCAAAATTCTAGATTTAACCATTTTCTAAATTTTACCTCAAAACAATCCATTAATCCCAAATAGATTCAAATAAACTCAAAATGACAAGTTAGGAAGATTTAAAATTTTTTAATATATGTAAAATGACGAAAAATTATGTCTCTATCACCCATCCAACATGTAACTCAAAAAATAGAATTTTTTTTATCCTTATTATCCTCATAAAATATAATATACCCTTAATATCTAATATATTCTCTTACCTTATTCTAAATAAATTCACTGCAACATTTAGTCTATCATTGTACTGAAATAATATTAAATTTTATTTTATTAATAAAAAATAAATTTTCCTATATATATCCACATTAAACATCACAAAAAGATTAAAAATACAATTTTTATAAGGATTATTTATACAAAATAAAACATAGAATTAATAAAGGTGGGGAGGATAAGTGAACCCTAATAATGATTATAAGCATCATCCATTATAAATGAATTATTTTTCCCTTCATATTTTTCCTCCAAGGTTGTTGTGGATTTTCATCAATATAATCCATTGGATTTTTAAATTGATTAACATAATACCCAAAATCCATGAACTTGATTCTATAAAGTGTGGTTAGAAAATCTTGGTAAGTTTTATCTCCCATCATTTCAATGACATTCCACTACATATAACTTATAAATAATTTTTATTGATGTAAATGAATACCTCACTCAAAACACATTCATTTTAAATTCATAAAATCTCCTAATTTCTCTTTTTGATATTTTTGGAAATTATGAGTTTTAAAATATATCCTCTATTCTAGTTATATGACATTGGATTTTACATTGGACCCCATTTTAATTTTATTATCAATTGAACCAAGAGGTTTTCCATTAATAATTTCTACTTTTGGAGAATTATTAATGAATTATTTATAACATTCATTATCTGTAATGGATTACTCCATTCATAAATTTCATTTCAATCCATTTATGAATCATCGAACCTTACATTCAGGTCGAATTTTAATACAAGGAGAGACTTTTACATGTCTTTTAAAAAAAATCATGGGTATCAACTGATTCATTGTCACTCTTCTTAATATATATGAATTCAATCTATATTTTTTATAAGAATATTATTAGAAAATAAATATTAAATAATTAATATTTTTCAAATAATCCCAATTAATAGTGTAAATTTCTTATTATTTCCTAAATTCATAAATATATTATAGAATTTATCCAAATTCCCATACAGATGGTAGATATCCATATTTATATTTTCATAATATGAACTCTATAGAATAGAAAATATATTTATAGTGATTTTGATCTATTTCTCAATAACTAACGTCTCTACGATACCACTAAATGAAGGTGGGAATTTATTTAGGAAGGACTCAATTGAATATTTCTCCCTACTTTATAATATATATGTTCAAGAATATTCATATACTGAATTATTCATGTGATCATAATAATAAGGTTTATCATTATATCTCCTATAGCAATCAATTTCTCAAGAGGTCAATCATTGCAATGTCCATTGCCTTGCTCTTTATAATTGTTCCTTTAGGTTTTAACAAATGAATAAAATCAAAAACATATTGAGAGAAAAACAAATCAAATTAGAAAACAACACAATCAGTAAAAATTATATATAGGATATTTAAACCGTGAATCAAGATAACATAATCTATGATAACATAGATTTATCCTACTTTATTCGTATTATTATTTTTATTTAAATCATCTATGATAGTTCACAAAGATTCTTTGAATTTCCAAATAATATCCATTAGGTGTTTCAAACCATGTGTACAGTATGGATCATTTTCATGCATTAGTTTCTGATTGACAGTATATCAATACAGTTTTTCATAGTTTTTACACCCATATATATCTTTTCAAGATTCACATCCACTTGTAGTCTCTAGACGTAGACTTAATTTCTTATAAATCACTTTATCAACCATTTAGAAAAATTCCAGGTCATTTTCCCAATCATTGACTCATCATTAGAATAATCCTTAGGATCATCTCGACACATATCCTTATAAATATTATTAGGGATCTCACTAAATTTTTAATAATCATAATTACAAAATGATGATAAATCCATTCCCATGATAAAAACTATTTTGACATAGGCTTCAAAACATTAATATTAAATTATTTTTGTTTAATATTTTTCACAATATAAAACTACTTTTAGGAGGACCTTAATATTTTTGTGTCTTTGGAATCATAGAACTCATTCTCTTAATTTGGTGAAATATATTCATCGTAACCCATAAATATTTTCCACATTAGTAATCATACATAAAACCACAGTTTTTAAATTGGGGAATGTAAAAGTAATAAATAGGGAACATAGATGCTCAATAATGGAAAAAATAAAAGCGATACCCAACCATAACAAGGACATAAATGTAAGATAACATGATAATAACATTTGAACATCATATCATGCAAATCAAAGGTCTTAATAATGATTCAATGTATAACTATATATATTTCATAAGTCATAAATAATAATTAAATAATTGAACATTTATAATGAGTGCATAACATTGGAATAAGAAATATACATATGGAATGCAGTTCATTTTATAATTTTTTGATGATGTATAAATAGAAATGTGTTTACTCGTTATGTTACGGTCCTGAAATCTGGACCTCACATAAACTTAAGGACGTGAAATAATGTCCAAAACATATCATTGTCGAAATTAATGAAAGGACAATAAAAAAATTGGGAACCTGTAATTATTTCCACACATAACATTGTGAAAATGTGATCATGTTCACATATTACATTGTGAACAAGTATTTAGGTTCACGAATAATAGCGAGAACATGTATTCAGGTTCAAACATAACACTATGAACATGTAATTTAGTTCTCACATAACACACTGAACATGTAATCAAGTTCATAGATATCATTCTGAACATATAATCAGGTTCATTAAAAAAATTCTCGATGTGTAATCTGGTTCATGAATAACATTTAAATTCATGAGTAATATATTATTACACAATGCATTTAATAGATATATAGGTCTCACACACGACATAATGAAATCAAACTTATCTATTGAAAAATATTATAATCATTCAAAATATAATTATCCATGAATTAAAAATGGGTATTACAAACACTTCATCATATCATAAATGGTGGAAAAGTGTCGATTTTCAGAATCATTTCAGTATTGAATAACCAAGTAAGGGAAATGTGTTTCAATAGAGTTTTATCATTGTATGACTTATGAAAGAGAAACATGTTTTATAAGATACAATTAATCTTAAATATAAACCATTAGAAAAAAATAATGACAATTTTTTCCTCTAAAAATATCCATAATAAAGGATAAACAATATTAATGTATCTCGTAATATATGAAATATAATTTTTATAGGGCCATTTAAAACATTTCTTAAATAAAATATCCCATCCTGATTGAATTTTTTTAAACATTATAAAAGTTGAAAATCACATTAGTGGAATATAAAATATATAACTTATAAAATAATATATTAAAAACATTTAGAACACATATTGAATGTCAATAACTTTTGAAAACCATTTTATTGGAAAACCACTTTAAAAACAATAACATTCACAAATATTAGATATAAAATTTTCTAAAATAATTAAATATTTAAAAATATCAATGAATGCTAAAATAAATGTTGGTCATGATAATATATATATTAATACATCCCAAAATCCATTATTAACATGTAATTTTTTTTTAAAAAATATCCTCTATTAGATAATTAATAGAATATTATTTTTTATAAACCATTTTCTTAAAATGGAAAATGATAAACAATAAAATTTAAGGTTCATAAGGGAATAATATAAAACTTTTGAGAACATTTTTATCAAGAATTGTTTTTTTGTGAATACAGGTTTATGGTCTATGAGATAGATGAAGTGGTATTTTCTCGAAAATAGTTTCCTAATCAACTTAATTTCTAATGTGTCGAAATGTTTTGTTAATACATGAATATAAAATGAATAACCAGATGAGTGGAAAAAGTACAATGACATTTAACGAGATATGGATAATAATTTTTCGTTAATTGAAGATAACTCATAATAAATATTCATATAAATGATATTTTAGAATTAAAAATATTATATGTTGGAAACATTTAATCATAATCCCCAGGTTATAATATAATGACATGCATCATACGATTTCATGAGAAGTAGGGAATTAATGATAAAAAATTTTACATTTCAGTATATACAACTCAAAAATAAATATATTAATAAAAACGATAATTGACTCAAAGAAGGAATATTGATTAAAAGTACATAATCTATTTGGTATCTCATAATATGTAAACGACTTGAAAGAGATATCAAAAATGTGAAAATAAAATAAACATAAACATATCATTAGAAATCATATAATTATTTAATTTGTAGTATATACACAAAAAAATA
Organism: Viscum album; assembly: GCA_963277665.1. Lineage (NCBI taxonomy): Eukaryota > Viridiplantae > Streptophyta > Magnoliopsida > Santalales > Viscaceae > Viscum > Viscum album. The sequence continues at coordinate 1,019,301,474 of OY728119.1, read as the reverse complement.
ATATAAGAGTTGTGAATATGGTATGAGTCTCATAGAAATAAACGTGAGACAATTAATCTCCCTACCTTATGTATTGACTTTTTCATGCATGTCAAAAACTCCTCTTTTTTGGTAACTCATATTAGTATTAAACAAAGGGTTTTATTGGTTTGATTTATAACCATCCTTATGCTTCATGGATGATAGAAGGGACATTGTGTGCTTATTTGGGTATGGTTCAGATGACATATAGGGATTAAGGGTTGTGAATAAGTGACTGGTGTGAGTTACCTTTTATAGCGGAGTAGGAGTGACATTCTTGTAAATAAATAAATATATACTACATTGAGAGGTATAACATACATAATGTTTGTAAATAATTTTCAACTTTATATACAAGGCAAGATATGGTTGAAATATATACATCTAATGGCTGTTTACATGTTTCTATGTCATTTTCCTCAAATGTTTATTATTTTACAACTAAGAAAACTTGCTTTCTCCTTAATCAATATAATTAATTTTATTTAATTTTAATAATAATTTTGGAATATAACAATCTTAAACTCAATTCATGTTCTAAATTATAATTATTTCAAATATTTATTCTAATTTAGAAAATCCCAATCATTATAGTAGAAGAAATTACTTTAATATTAAACTCATAAAAGGGAAAAGAAAACATGTTTTTTAGATGATAATGTTCATAAATTTGAAATGATTTTTAGCCAAATTAACTATAATATTGATTAAAATTATATAAATTTGATTTATTTATGTGTAATAGACTAATTATATTTTAAATTTAATTTAAAATATAATTTTTGTATAAAAATAAATTTCAAAAAAATGATTCTTTACATTAAAATGTGATGTTTTCACTATTCATCAAAAAATGAAACTTCTTAGAAAAGTGATAAAAATTTACCCAATGAAAAATTTTATATTATTTTATTAACTATGAAGTTTATTTTGTAAAATATGTATTATAAATGTGTTAAAAATCTTTTAAAAAATTATTATTTTAAAATTATGTAAAACATCCTCTTAGAAAAATAAATATTTTTAGGGGGAAAATTATTTATTCTTATCTATTGTCTTGAAAACCCATATGATTAATTTTAATATTGTGATTGAATATATAATATAAAAATTATATTATATTTATTAATCAAAAGTAATATGATTATTTTACTAAGATTTAGCTTGTTTTATCATTTAAGATAGTTTTTCCAGAAAATTATTTTCTTTATTTTTGAATATTTCTTACTATCATTTATAATTAAGTAAATACCAATTATTTAATTTTATAAACATTGATAAATAATATTTTTATAATATACTTTTATTTTTATTACTTTCCATTTCAACATCTAGGTTGTAACTATAATACTATTTTAATGTTAATATAAATATTTTATTGCAGTTTAATAATACTAGGACTTATGTCAAACATGAGCTATTGAAGAAACTCATAATTGAGTTTAACATAAAACATAATATTTTTTTAAAATTACCTAATTCTAGGAAAAAAAATCTGTATGGTTAATTATTAAATTTTTTATAATATAATTAATGAATAAGAAGGTGTATTATACAATATAGAAAATCAAATAATTTAAATTTATCTAGAAAGTAATTATTCATAAAATCTATAGGTGTTGAAATGTTAAGGATCTAATGGTTTTGAGTGATGTGGAATGGGTGTTTGGATGGATATAAATAAGAATAGATAGTGGAGTTCATTATCTATTAAAAAATGTACGTTTTGGGATATATTCACCAAATTATTCAAATACATTACCATCACATGGATTTGTCCCATAGAATATACCAATAAAGAGTTTTTTTCCTTCATTATATATGGTCATGAACAATCAATATTAAAATAATACCCCTAGGGATGTGGATGTATTTCATGTATTCAGAAAATGTTTTTAGTACCTTATAATATAATATGGGGTTTTGTACCATAAGATTTATTCCATGAAAAATAAATCTCAATAATTGGTCTCATCTTGTAATGTGTATTTCACTTCAATAAAATTTATAATGATATTTTGTAGGATCTATGGGAATTTACCACCAAAAAACAAACAATAGAGAAATCCCAATGTAATGAATGAGCCCCTTAGATATTGAAATATTAAGTGACCTGTCAAGAGTGTAATGTCCAATAGATATATTGATTTTTCATTCAACGGATTTCCCATGGTTAACCAACCATCTTATTATTCATATGGAGATGTGATGTATAAAATGAACAATGGATTAGTAATTTTCTTCTGTACAATATATAATGATGTTGTATAACATGAATCACATGTATAATAATAAGAGAGATAATTTTTAAGAAAAATAGTCCACATTGGAACAATTAAATATGATGTGAATTTTTTTATTAAATGACCGAGTAAAAACTTTAGTATCTCCATCTAATGGTCGGTAATGCAAACTTTAGTGAGCATCATATGAAGATAAGTAAAAAAGTGTCGTCCCATCCTCCATTTCCCAAAAATAAGTTGAACCACATTTAGTTGAAGAATAATTTATACTATATTTAGCATAAATGAAATATTTAAAATCATAAAATGTTGTTTTAATCAGAGGAAATATCCTTACTAGGTTTATTCATTAGACAAAACCTCTATTTTCTCCTTAAAAAAAATTCCCCTTATTAGGAAGATTCTCTCATACCATAAATGGTAGGTTTGGTTAACTTTATTAATATGTGATCTTATGATATAGTTTTCCATTATACAATAGTGGAAGGATTTTAGTTGTTTCAGGGACTATATAGAAATATGGGACTAGAACATGTTAACTATGCTAGTTTGGCCCACACTAGCTATTAGAAATTAGTGGAAGAATTCTATTTATTATAGGATCCACCCATCAAGATTCCTATTCAATTTTATCCCCTGAAATATATCTAATTTGATAATGATTCCATTATCTAGGGGATAAAATCTTCACATGATTCTAGGAAAGGATTGAATACCCGAGTGAAATAATTGACAATTAGTTACCATGAATCTATAGAAACCACTCTCCTTCACACAATTATTTATATATAAGGTTCCTATCATTCATTGGAGAAGGGGATCAGCATAAACCCTATGAGACATCATACCTCAAAGAAGTTACATGATACTTAACGTTGATAAAAAAGATGTTTCTAAACATAGATACATTATACAGACACCATAGAGCACAAAATATTTTTATTATACAATTTAATCATATAGGTTAATCAGAAGACATAAAGGCCTTTTTTGGAAATTTCATTATCATTTCAACTCTACACTATTAAAAAATCATATACCATTAAAATTGAAAACAACATGATAAGGAGAGATTGTAATATTAAATTAGTGGGTGTATTGGTTTGACCTAATCATTGAATCTTCAGTGCCCCCAAGATGAGTTATAGGGTCTCCATATATGGAAACACTATGATGAGTTACAAACGCCACTCATCCTTGTAAAATGTTTAGGTGGGTTTCATGAACTTGGTACCATTATAAAAAGGTTCTATTATTCAATTTATTATGAAAAAATAATTTGTGTCAATCATCAATGCCCAATAAGATAAGATAATGACAATAGGAAACTATAATTGTTATACTCAATCCATAAATTGCACTAAATCACATGTTCAATCCTATGAAATAAGACGTAGAAGCACCTTTATAATGATAAAGGATGTATTCTAAAAGTTTATTTATAATGGAAATGTAATATAAAAAATTACACTTGCATAAGATGCTTGCATGTGTTATGCATTTTTTAATGGAAAAATTGAAATGAGGTCGCATGTTTGGGTTTACAAAATATCAATGATTAGATGAACCAAAAAATAAAAATCAATCGTATTCCACATATCTTAGATAAATTAACTTGTTATTTCAAAATTATCTTCTATGACAGTATAAACAACAACATTAATATCATATCCACATATGAATCATAATTTTAAAAAATTTCATAACAATAAAATAATGATTACTATAAGGGGAGAATAACATATACCATTTTCTAAATCAGATTTACCCTTTTATTTTTCATGCCATCATTCCTTAGAAGATCAACCATCCCACGATATATTAAAACATGAAAAATTGAAAAAAAATATAACAAAAACTATCACACCAAACAATATAAAATTTATTATAACACCAAATTTTATTACCAACACTATATATCCAAAAATAGTTATCATTGGATGAAGAATTACTCATTTGTTTTGTTAATATCCTTCATTTAATGGACAATTTTCATATAATTAATTATTATAAAAACTAGATCCATGTACTTTGTCCACTATCTAGTGTTTGAGGATTCAAAATAATATGGAGTAGTGGAGTAAATGGTTATTTATAATCCCAATATATTGGAATCATTAAAAACTATTCCATGCACATAGTATAAAATAATTGGAACATAAATCAGTATAACCTTAATGACCATGGAGGTTCTCCAAAATTAACAAAAATTCATTCAAATACAATCATTTTGGAAGGCATAATGATATGTTCACAACTATCAGACCATTATAAGTATTTGTGGTGATTATTTAATCTCAACCCAATGAAAACATGAATGACATTGAATTATTTTGATGAGTACATCTTGTTTTCTAAATTTCAACATCCCTGAAGGTAATTCCAATGTCTAGCCTCCACATCAGGTAAGGAAACACATCTAATTTCCTAAATTATGTGATATTTTGAAGTCGTTTTCCAGGGTCACATCCATATTTTTAATCCAATATTTCATTATTTGCTAAAAAATAGGTGAAGAGAAAATTTTGTGGACCTATTAATCCCTCATGGATTCAAATATGAGTTTATCATTGTTATATTAAATCCTAAATAGAATTATTCTACACAATTTCATGTCGTTATTTCTATCACAATGTAAAATAGAGAAACAATTATACGTGGACTCATTAAAACTCTACATGTCTCTCGAAAATGAACATTATTTCAATTTAGTGACTCATTATTGACAATGGCTCAAAAGTCAATATCAGTATATTTTGTATTATTTTTCATTTGGGATACAATGAATTCACTTTTTCTACTTATTCGTTAATATAATAATGTTATAAATGTAGTGAAAAAAACATATTAGATTAATTAATATCAAGCTAAAAACATATTAGATGAATATTTACTATCTTCATACCATAAATGTTTCATATATTATGTTAATGAAAAACAATGGAATGTTCCTAGTGGAAATGGTTAATTTGAATCTAGTGAGCTCTAATACTTTTATGCATGGTTCTATTTTTGATAACGAAAAGAAAATCATGATTGATGATTTCATCTAAGTTATAAATCCAAAAAGTTTTAAAATTGGCTAGGAAAACCCAATTAGTTTTCTTCGCAGTTAATATATATTTCCCATTTGTGAAATCAGATATAAATGTTTAAATTTGGGTATATATTCTTCTAAACTCCTGATACTAGTCTACTTAGACAAACATGATGACATGGTAGAGGCATCTAATCTCTTTAATAAAATAAAAATCCTTGTTGAAAATTTAATCTCATTGTCTCAAACATTTTAGATGATGTTACATCAACATATGAATATGAATATACTCTCATATCACTAATACAAACTCGGAATTCCCATAATTCAGTATCCAAATATCTGGAATGTTATGATTCTTATAGATTTGATGCATCTCGATCTCTTCTGATAACACTATTGATTTTTTTGGAAGAAGAATATGACAGAGATGATTATCTCTAGGATGACCATCTAGAAATTTTAGAAGGTGTCCCCCCAACTATTGATAATATTTGAAGAATACATTATGGTACATTAGATGATTTGTGACCAAGATTGATTACAGGTACCATTAGTTATGAATAAAAATTAGTATATACTCTTTTTTAAAGAATCACTAATATTTGTTTTATTTTAATTACAAAAAAAATCCTAGTCATTGACCCCAATGTAGTAAAAAAAAATCACCTCACATGATCAATGTTGTAACATGTAGAAATCCAGAATAATGAATGTAACTATGCATGCTAAAGTTGAGTAAAAATATAAAAATCTAACCAAAGAAAATTTCATTCACGAAGTCCGTTACTTGATATTGATCTATAATATTTAATTGGTAAATATAATGATGGGTGATGTCATATTTTTCATCAACATTATATATCATTATCATCATAGTGTAATGTAGGACTTCCTAGTTCCTATCATTGACTTTTTATCAATGTAACTATTGACTATCATGCCTTCTCTTTTATAGATTGTAATTCAATATAAACCCAAATTTGAATTGTCCTGAAAGACGAATATGTAAAAACTTTTATGGAAAAAAATAAATTTACAACTATTATTTCATACCTTTTTTCAAAATATTATGGAACCAAAATTTTATTTTCCATGCTCCGTATTATCATACCATTCCTAGGGAGGTTAATAGAATGTTATTTTTAATATTTGGTGGTCCAATCCTAGGGGTTTTACCATTATCTTACCAATCGTGAGATTATACAAAATAATCCATTGTAAAATATATTTACATCAAACCCCTTGAAATTTACTTATGGAATCCCCTTAGGAATGGTGTTTAAATTCATAGTACTCTATCCAGGTATTGTTGTTAGTTATAAGAAAAAATATTATTTCCATGACCTAACATATCTTGAAAACCTCAATAAGATATTAATGTTTTCAGAATACCATTCCTTCATCGGAAACATCTTTAAAAACCTAATGGAGAATATTTTACATTTACTCAACTAATAATGAAAAGGGTTACTGAAAAGTGTAGTAATGTGTGTCTATAATATTTTAGTATACTTAATAATTTCATTATGATTCCACTAGTATTAATTACCCTTATTTTTTGGAATGATAATAATTATATATTAAATAATATTAATGTGATCAAAGGGATTCCTTCTTACATATAGTAATGATGTAACAAGTTATATAGTCTCTATTATCACTGTATAACTAAAAATAATTCTATGATGGGATATTCTGATGTCAAAAATTCAATGAGTTAATATTTTCAATTCAAAAATTGAGGCACTACATATAGTACCATGATATCTATATGGTCTTTTTTAATAACACACTCAAGTATATCATCAGTCATTATATTTTTAATGATTTATCGGAAAGCTAGGTGGCCATTATTCAGCTATTCAACATTTATTTCATAGTGAAAAAAATAAATAAATTGATAGACAAAAAAGTATTTTGTCACCAATAATCCTTCTACTGAGGAAAATTTAAAAGGATATTGGGTTCCTTGATGAAGCGGTCATCACATCCCTAAATTTTCAAAAACATTTTTTAATTACATTGATGGTACTTCAAGAATCCAAACATGGATAATTAGGGTGACCAAAAAATCAATATAGATAGTATGGGGTGTCACCCATATATAAAATTCTATGGAAATTCCACCATATTCAATTTTTTTATCGGAAATTTTTATTAGCATTAATATTGAATATCAAACTTGGATATCTGTTTTGGAATTGAAACTAAAAAAACCATTTACCCAAATAAATATCATATTCAATTAAGAGTTGTTGTCTAAAAACTAAATAATAATTATGTTATTAGAAAGTAAGAGATGATTCTCCCACTTATATATGAATGAGGGGTGGTGGAATAATTACCTTGTGAAGAGACACTATTCCGCATATCATTCCAATTTAATTCCATCTAGGAATTATTATATATTGATACTACAACCATTAAAGCTCCATATTAAGACAACAATTCATCAAAATTTTACTTCACCGAATGATATAGCTATTCATCTATAAAACCATAGAAATGATTAATGAGGTAAATTCAATCATTGAAAATTATAATTATGAACATAGCTTGATATCTATCATATTTGACTACCTCCAACATTTGATTCATCTAAATATAGAGAATGAAAATATATTATATAATGGCATGATATGAAATTTAATATTAAAAATGAATCAATATCATAGGAAGGCCCTTAAAAGAGAAGATTTTATTGAGTTATACATAGATAAATTAAAGTGGGAGATGTTGTTATTGTTATATAGGAATATTTTTCAAGTGAATATGGTGTTCATCAGTCAAAGATCTTTCTCTCTATTGAAATCGTAAATCTCAGATATTTATATTATCCAGTGATTAAATTGGTAATGGACATCCCCTAAAATAATGTCATCTAAAATATAGTGTACTATTATTCATTAAAATATATATTATTTTCATATCACTAAATATTTACGGTTTGTTTTCTTGTTGTGGATTATATGTAATAGGTCCATATCCCTAATATACTTTCAGAAAATTCTAGCATATAATTACTTCCATTTAACTAATTTCCTTCTGGGATAAGACTAAATCATGAAAATAAGTTATGAAAAAGTGTATAAATAATTTTCTTGAGAAAAAACATCATTAATATATTTTATTTTCCTCATAAAAAATAATAAAATCCAACTTTTATACATTAAAACTATCAATTTTGTATCTGTATTATGAAATTCAGTCTATCTTCTCATCCAAATACCATGTAGGTAAAATTATAATTATACAATCTTTTAGTAAAATTATTTCAAATATACTAAATAATATTGTTGAAGAAGACCAAATATCAGGGAATGATAAACTACTACAGGATTTTTTGACCTATCTCACAATAACCCACACTACATCATAAGAAACCGTGTATATTTTTTATTTTATGACAAAAGAACATTTACCTAACAATATATAATATCATGCATTCTTTATTTCAATTTTCAACTATTATTAAAAATATAATAAATATTATAAGAGATTGGATGAGTAGGAATAGATTAATGAGATATGATAGTATAGCGCACACTGTTTGGTGGTTCAAAAATATTGTGTTCCATAAGCATGTATTATGAATGTTTTCCTAAACAATTTCTATTAAAGGAATTGGTATTGCGATTAGATATTTAATTTTACATAGTATGAAACTTCTAATATTGGATCAAAATTTGTAGGGACCTTTCAGCATTTAGAATTTCTACACAAATGGTTCATATTGACTGATACCCATTAATGTGGAGCACATAAAAGTGTGAGATAATTGTATATTCTTAAAATCAATATTTTTTTAAACTACACATGCGTCCATCACATGATACTATATTGTAAGAAATCATCCTTTTTCATATAACAATAAATTATATGACACCACATTCCCATATTATTATGTTAATCTCTATAGCCAAAATTCTAGTTATGGGATATTAAACTATACAATTTCATGGTTTAAAAATCAAGAACATAATTTTTTTGAAAACCATTTGGTCAAAGATATGATAATTTTAATACAAGAAATCATTTATCTTCACTGTATGATTCAAAACCATGTGTCTAAGATACTCACATCAATGAATTATATGTTGAGGAAAAATTCTAATTTATACAACAAAAAAATATAGAATAATACCTATATTCAATAATAACAAATCATGTGTTGTGTTTTAGAATCAACCCTCCAAAAAAATTAATATAATATTGGTAATATACTAATTTCCCATTGTTTCTCACATGTTGAACAACTCATGTGATCTTATAGGTTTGTAATTTATATTCTATTTTCCATGATTATGTTTTGTTAGGAATAAATTTTTTCATTAAATATGAAAAAACACTTGTCAGGGTGACCTCCCTTGAATGGTTTTGTCATTCATTTCATGTGAGCCATATCTGTATGAGTAATTTCACATAAACCATAGGTGGTTGGATTATAATTCTATAGAGACACATAGTGAATAAGGGATACCTTACTATACGGTCAAATGTATAACGTAATAAAAATTAACTCATCCCAATGAAAAAAAAAGATTTGTAAATTGATTTATTGAGAAATATATATCAATTAACTCTTAAATTGGGTTTATATGTTATGAAACCCATATTCCCAATCTAATTTATAGTTAGAAATATAAATCTAAATTACCCATTTCATGTTCATGCAATTGGCAAGATTTTTTATAAATGGCTTACAAAAAATTTCTTATCATTCACATGATGATCAAACGCACATGAAACAAAACATCCAAGTCATTGATGAATGACCTTAAACTACACATCAATAATGGTCTATTTATCCTGCTAAAATACTATGACATGGATGTCCATCATACATAACTAGATATGGGTTGGATATTTTAATGCATGTTTTCTCATTCACATACACATTGTTGAATAAAAATTACCATTTTTCATGCATAAATGATGGATTAGTTGGAGGGACTGTAATGGCCTGGACCCCTCCGGTCCATTGCTTTGTTGAAATTGATGTTGTCAACACGACGCTCATTATAATGATAATTTTTAATACTGGTGATAATATAAAAATATGTTAAATAATAATGATGATGACATACATTATGTGATTAATTAAACTAAAAAGATAATAATCTTGACAAAATGATTCAATGGGTGTTTTTATTATTAATTATGTGAAGTGGGAAGGTGTGTAACCCATTAGATGTTGATAAATGAAACATGTGTTTTATTATTAATTGAGTAATTGTTGAAATTAAATTTTAATAATAATAATGGGTGTTGTGTTATTAATATTATTCTTAATATTAATAACAATGATAAATTAATGAAATTAGTCATGGTATTTATTACAAACAAATAAATGAAGATGCATAGTGGAAGCATGGTGGTGCGTTAATAAAATTAAATGTGAGTTTGTCATTATTATTATGTTAAATAATAATAATAATGGTGGAGTAAAAATATGATGGGTTTATAAAATTTAATGTTTTTAATTTAATAAAAGTTATTTCAATTTAATCATTGTGAAATAAAAATAAATATAATTAAATAAATAAATTGACAGATGTTATGCGACATTGACGTGGCATTGTCAGATTCGGATATCCAACGGGGTGGTTTAAGGTGGTCAATGTGATGAGCGTAAATATTATCATTATTAAAAATAATAACAGCGATGAGTTAATAAAATAAGTTGATGAATTGTTATTATTATTGAAAAATAATAAACTACAATGATGGTGTAAAACTTTGTGTGAGAGGTTAATGAAATTAAATGTATTAATAAGGGGTTGAATATGTACGTTATATTAATTTTGTTTTGTCATTTAATTAAATTAAATGAAATGGTTTTGAGGCGCATGGAGAATACTATCTTTTTATATAATATATAACTTATATAATATTTATATAATATAATATTAAAACAATCAATGGATGTAAGAAATATATCAACCCATGAAAGGGGGGCGTGTTGTTGGTGTACAGGAGGTGCGCAAGGGGGTTAATTTTTCCCTTAAATAAATAATATTCATATAATGAAATTATTATTATTATAATAAATGAAATAAGGGGGAGGTGGATGGTGACGAGGGATTTCATGCATGTTTCTTTTACCCCCTTGAAATGAGTATATTGATATAATTAATTGTATTATAAAATATCATTATTATGGTTTTGGTCGAATAATCTTAATTCGACCGTAACTTCTTCATACGGTGTCGGAATGAAAAACCATCTGTGATAATGTGACCCTGAAATTAATACAGTCATTTTAAGACCAATGATGAATATCTTTTTATGAATTTTTCCTCAGGTCAAAGAAACACCTAATATTAATTTTATTATTATCATTATTACTAAAACACCTGGAAATCGTGTGAAGTGTTGTGTGTTGAAAAGTCAAGTATCGTAACTATTGTACGGTTACAGAGCGTATTTATTAATTCATGATTAATACAGTTTTCATTTCCTTTTCATATGTAAGAGAGGGTAACATATTATTTTCGGACCCTTATTCTCCACACGACAACACTCCTGGACGACTGAGAAGTCATCCCCCTAACTTCATCATCCAGACTCCGATTGTCGATCCATCAGGTACTATGGGATAGTGTCAGTAAGGAGAACATCATACACCCTATTCCATTCTCTCTACTTCAACTTACCCTCTGCAGTTTCCATCCGAGGATACTACTGATAATTGATAGGAACGACGGTATTTGACGAACGAATCTAAATTTTTTTGTTAAACCTCTATTCTTATATTCTATTTCTGATCCTACATCTCCCATATTATTTCCATGATACGGCATGTGATCTCTGTGTTGAAGAAGTTTCTTGTGTTGTTGATTCATTGGTGCCACGACGTCCTTGGTGGGTGCAGTTGTTCTGGGGGAAGCTTTGTGATCGTGGTGGTCATGTTCGTAGAAGGACATCAGAACCTGTTGAGATAGGGATCTTTCCTTTATCTCTCTAAATTGTGCATCATGCGGGGTGGTTGTCCTCTTGTTTATGTGAAACACATTTGAACTATTTTAATAAAGATAATAACTGGCTTGTATAACGGGGATAGGAAGTTTGTGAATACAATTACATTATTTATATCCTTTTATATTATGTTGTGAATTAAATGAGCTTCTGCCTACTGAATATCCTTGTCGTTGGGGGCCTTTTCTTACGCAATTAAATGTTTCCCTCTCCTTCTGGATTTTCTTATAGATTAAAATTTTATTGAATGCAGAGATTTTTTAATCATGTAATGTTGGCTGATTAAATACCTGGAACCCTTGTGTGATCACCCTGGTTGAACAAACTGAAATAATAAACATGTGGGTGTTGGTTAGGGTTTATTTATGTGAAGGGTTTTTTTTGGGATGTTGTGGATTGGGTGAGCAGTGGGGCTGTGGTTGGCTTGGTTGTGGGTTGGTGTGAATGTTATGTTAGTAATGGGAAGCGGGGCTGCGCTAAATGGTATCAAAGGGATGATGATGTATGGGTTTCGGTGTGATTGTGGTTGTGGTGGTTGGCAGCAGGGCTGCAGGGATGGGTTTGAATGTGAACGAACTATGGGTTGTGAATAATAAATAAATTTTCAAGAGTTAATGAATGGTGGGGCATGGTAATGAAACAGTAATAATAATCAATGTGGTTGGTTGGTTAATAAGAAGGGACTTGTCTGCGTTGCTTGTGTTTTCCTAACTTGATTTATAGATGGCAAGGATATGTTTTATGAACGCTTGATCCAGTTTGCTTGTTGATAGTTTCCTGGTAGTTAAGAAAATGATAACTAAATTTGTTGAAACCTGAAAACACTAAATGGGGTTTTGGGATTCATTGTTGAGTGCATACTCTCAAAGTAGTAGTTCTATGGAACGTGCTCATATCTTTGTGTAGATTCCTTAGGATAGGTTGTGGTTGTTATACATATATAAATATGTACATTTTATGTTTCTTTACGCACCCCACCCATGTTTAGCACTATGTTCCGAACACCCGTGGGATGGGGCTGAGATTCTCAAACATCCAAAGGATGGATGGTTACAGTTCATCCCTATGCTCTCTCTTCCAGGTTATATATCCCATGTTCCTTCGGGTAGGATATGACAGATGTTTCCCATGAATCTTTAGGATGAGGTGTGATATGTTCCCAGGTGTCTTCGGGATGAGATGTGGTTATAGCCGAGGATTGTGTGCTGGTAGGATGTGATTTTAGATGGCTGGGGATTGTGTGTCGGCGGGTTAATATGAGCTTTGTATGGTCAGGTTGCGGAACTAGATCAAGCTTCATATGGACAAGTTGTGGCACTAGCTCAGGAGAGGGGGAAGCATTAGATCGTTATGCGTGAGGGCATGAGCATTATCCAGTGGTAAGGTGGTGTGGGGTACCCATACTTTGATAACATTACTATTAAACTCTATTGACTTTTTTTACTTGGTGATTGTGACTGGTGAGGTTGGGTGGAAAGATTTTTTTCTAGGTTTGGGTTCTTATGTTTTCTCCCTGGGAATTAGGATGTCTTCTTACTTGTGCACGAGAGCATTAGGATTCCCAACTGATTATACTTGTATGCTCACCCCATGTTTGCTTTCAGGTTTTCAGGAGGACTACACGGACGGTGTGAGACATTACTAGTCAGGCGGGGGGAGTTGCTACTATTTTTTGTTGATGTTTTCCTTTACTTTTTGGTACAGTACTTTGGAGCTTTTCTGTACTTGTACTTTTGTTTCACTATTGTATAAAGCATGCATATGGGATTGGTTTTGGGATATTTCTATACTTGTTCCTTTTCTTCTTCTTGGTGTTTGACTCATCCTATTTCCCGATCATAAATTAATAAAAAGGGTAATGCATCCCATATATGTGAAAAACTCATACCCTTGGTGTTAGTCGCCACTCTGGGGCATACTGGAGGCAGGACTCAGGGGACATTATCTCCCTTCCACCATTGCCAGCTCAGGAGGGGCATCTCTGGTGGGAGGGGGTCGTGATAGAATTGTATCAGATCTGATGGATTAGTGATAGGATGAAGTCTATAGGAAGGCACAGTGTGGATTTCATGGGATGGTAGGGAAACCATGTTGTATGATCTTGTTTTGTGACATAGGCCAGGGAAAACCAGCTATAACATGGGATTTTAGGTCCCCCTGTGATCCGATTCAAGGGCTCTAAGCTTACCGAACGACCACGTAAGACTACATTGATTGCAGGGTAGAGACCCTAGGAAAGGTACATATATCATCATGATTTTTGTTTTACTTGATATGGGTGTTTTGGGAATAAAATCAAAATAAAATGATAAAATGATACCTTGAGATAATTTCCTTGCTACTTGGTCATTGGTGTTATTTGTTTACCATACAACTATGGCCCCTAAACGTTGTTCCCGGGTGACTCGAGCAGTCGAGGCCCAACAGATTCAGATGGTCGATCAGTTGAGGATTGACCGAGAGGAGGAAAAGTACTTCTGGAAGTGCACAATTCGTGCTTTCCAGCGATATAGCTTGAAGAATTATGAAGGAAGCACTTCAGATACGGAATAAGAGAGTTGGTTGGTGGAACATGCGATCACCTTTTGGATAATCAGGGATCAATCAGTGTACAAGGCTCATCTAGTAGTAAGCCAGCTACATGGAACAACATGTCAGTGGTGGATGCTTTACCTTGGGGAGGAGAAGGAGATAGAATTTATATGGACCATCTTCGAGAAGGAGTTCCGCAAGGAATTTCTTTCGTCGACGAGGAAGGCCGAGAAGAGGCAGGAGTTTTTTTCTCTCTAATAAGGAAGCATGTCAGTACAATAACTAGGGGTCAAGTTCAAGGATCTCCTCCATTTTTCCCTGAATCTCTTTACGGATGAAGATTCCCGAGCCAGACATTTAGAGGAGGAACTTCACCCCTCTATTCAGTGCACGGTGACCCATTTCACCTTAACAACGTACCAGGAAGTACAGAAGAAGGTGGAGATAATCGAGAGGATGCACTCATATGTAGGTCCACTGTGAGAGACGAGTCACCCAAGTTTGTCCAAGAAGGAGGCGGTCGTTAGTAGATCCCCAGAAACAGGACCTTCCATGTTTCGACCGGCAGGGAGCAGACTTCAGCAGGTCCCATACTAATATCAAAATTTCCACCCGTTTTCTATTGGCTAGGGACCGAGGTGCCTTGCATGTGGGAATAGTTGGCATCTTGGTAGACATTTCCCTTTTTAGACTCAGTATGGAGGGACTGGCCAGGTTCAGCCCCAGCCCCAGCAGCAGTTCCCTGCCCGACCCTTCCAACACCAACATTCTCAAGTCCCTCCAAGGGGAGCTAGAGCAAGTGGTGGCCAACCACATGGAGTTCTTCATGGACCCCAACCGGGACATGGTCTAGGAGGTGGACTTCAATAGAGAGGCAGAGGAGTGGGACACAGATAGTTGAACGCAACAGAAGCGACAACCCTAGCAAGGCCGGAGATTGAGAGATTTGTTTTTTGTTTTACTTAAATGCTCTCATTTATGTTTTGGAGCATCACACTCCTTTTATTAAACTCATTCTCACCCATTATTTGGGCCTGGACCTTTTTTCATGAGTATATAATGAAAAGTTGTTTCCCTCTTTCTTTTAAATGTGTGTGAAGATTCCTAACATGTGGGGAGTGGAGGACCTGATCCCTAATCGAGACACATTAATGTGGATGAGATTAAACTCGTGCAGGAATGTCAGTTCCTCCTAAAGTGGATAATGTCTATATATGGGAGAAGGAATTCGTAAATCATATAATTAGGGTTGTCGATTGTTTCCTGTTATGACGAGAGCCATGAGTGGTATCTTTCGGGGTGGTTGTTTGGATCTATTCTTTCTTCTGGGTTGGTTTTTAATTCTCGAGGATGAGAATGTTTTGAGAGGTATCTAATGTAATGGCCCAGACCCCACTGATCCATTCCTTTGTTGAAATCGATGTGGTCACCACAACGCTCATTATAATGATAATTTTTAATACTGATGAAAATGTAAAAATATGTTAAATAATGATGATGATGACATAAATTGTGTGACTAATTAAACTAAAAAGAGAATAATCATGATAAAATTATTTAATGGGTGTTATTATTATTAATTATGTGAAGTGGGAAGGTGTGTGACCCATTAGATGTTGATAAATTAAACATGCAGTTTATTATTAATTGAGTAATTATTGAAATTAAATTTGAATAATAATAATGGGTGTTTTGTAACTAATATTATTCATAATATTAATAATAATGAGAAATTAATGAAATGAGTAATGGTATTTATTGCAAACAAATAAATGAAGATGCACAGTGGAAGCATGGTGGTGCATTAATAAAATTAAAGGTGAGTTCGTTATTATTATTATGTTAAATATTAATAATAATAGTGGCATAAAAATATGTTGGGTTTCTTAAATTGAATAGTTTTAATTTAATAAAAGTGGTTTCAATTTAATCAGTGTGAAATAAAAATAAAAATAATTAAATAATTAAATTTACGGATGTTATGCGACATTTACGTGGCATGGTCAGATTCAGATATCCAACGAGGTGGTTTAATGTGGTCAATGCGATGAGCGTAAATATTATCATAATTAAAATTAATAACAGTGATTATTTAATAAAATAAGATGATGAATTTTTATTATTATTGAAAAACAATTAATAAAAATGATGGCATAAAACTATTTTCGAGAGTTTAATTAAATTAAATGTATTAAAAAGGGGTTGAATATGTAAGTAATATTAATTTTGTTTTGTCATTTAATTCAATTAAATGAAATGGTTTTGAACCGCATGGAGAATACTTTCTTTGTATATACTATATAACTTATATAATATTTATATAATATAATATTAAAACAATCAATGGATGTAATAAATAAATCAACCCATGAAAGGGGGGCGTGTTGTTGGTGTACAGGAGGCACGCAAGGGGTTTAATTTTTCCCTTAAATAAATAATATTCATATAATAATATTATTATTATAATAAATGAAATAAGGGGGAGGCGCTTGGTGATGAGGGAGTTCATGCATGTTTCCTTTCCCCACTTGAAATGAGTAAATTGATATAATTAATTATATTATAAAATACCATTATTATGGTTTTTGTCAAATAATCTTAATTCCATTGTATCTACTTCATACGGTGTCAGAATGACGAACCGTCTGCGATACAATGACCCTGAAATTAAGATAGTCATTTTAAGACCAATGATGAAAATATTTTTATTAATTTTTCCTCAGGTCAAATAAACGCCTAATATTAATTTTATTATTATCATTATTATTAAAACGCGTGGAAATCGCGTGAAGTGTCATGTGTTGACCAGTCAAGTAGTGTAACTGTTGTACAATTACAGAGCATATTCATTAATTCAAGATGAATCCGGTTTTAATTTCTTTTGACTAAGTAAGAGAGGGTAACATATTATTTGTGGACCCTTCTTCTCCACATGACGACACTCTTGGACAACTGAGAAGTCATCCTCTTCACTTCTTCATCCCGACTCCGATTGTCGATCTGTCAGTGACTGCGGGATCATGTCAGCGATGAAAACATTGTACACCCTATTCTATTCCCTCTTCTTCGACTTACCCTCTACAGTTTCCAACAAAGGATACAGCTAATAATTGATGGGAATGACATTCTTTGACTAATTACTCTAAAAAGTTATGTTAAACCTCTATTCTTGTATTCTCTTTCTGATCCTACTTCTCCTATTTTCTTTCCACGCTATGGCATGTGATCTCCGTTTTGAGGGAGTTTCTTGTGTTGTTTATTCAGTGGTGCTGCGACGTCCTTGGTGGTTTCATTCATTCTGAGAGTAGCCTTGTGATCATGGTGGTCGTGTTCGTAGAAGGACATCAGAACCTGTTGAGGTAGGGATCTTACCTTCGTCTTTCTAAATTGTGCATCATGTGGGTGGGTGACCTCTTGATTACATGAAACAAATTTGAACCGGTTTAATAAAGATAATAACTGGATTATATAACGGGGATGGGAAGTTTGTGAATACAGTTAAATTATTAATATCTTGTGATATTATGTTTTGAATTGAATGAGCTTCTGCCTACTGAAAATCATGGTCGTTGGGGGCCTTTTATTACACAATAAAATGTTTCCCTCTCCTTCTATATTTTCTTATGGATGAAAATTTTATTAAATGTAGAAATTGGTTTATCACATAAAGTTTGCTGGTTAAATACCTGGAACCCTTGTGTGATCACCCCGGTAGAACAAACTGAAATAATAAACATGTGGGTGGTGGTTAGGGTTTATTTTTGGGAAAGAGGTGTTTTGTGGGTTGTTGTGGATCGAATGAGAAGTGGGGCTACAGTTGGCATTGTTGTGGGTTGGTGTGAATGTTATGTTAGTGATGGGCAATGGGGCTGCGATAAATGGTATCAAAAGGATGATGATGTACGGGTTTCCGTGTGATTGTGGTTATGGTGGATGGTAGCGGGGCAGCTGGGATGGGTTTTAATGTGAACGAGCTATGGGTTGTGAATAATAAATAAAATTGGAAGAGTTAATGAATGGTGGGGTATGGTAATGGAATGGGAATAATAATCAATGGGGTTGGTTGGTTAATAAGAAGGGACTTTTTTTTGTTGCTTGTGTTTTCCTAACTTGATTTGTGGATGCTAGGGATATGTTTTATAAATGATTGATCTAGTATGGTTGTTGATACTTTCTCAGTAGTTAAGAAACTGATAACTAATGTTGTTGAATCATAAAAACATTAAATGGGGTTTGGGGTTGAATGTTGTGTGCGTACTCTCTAAGTAGCAGTTCCAAGGCACGTGCTCAGATCTTTGTATAGAAGGCTTATGATGGGCTATGTGGTTTTCATACATATATAAATCTGTACGTTTTATGTTTCTTTATGAACCACACCCATGTTGATCACTACGTACTGAACACCCGCGGGACGAGGGGTGAGATTCTCAAACATCGAAAGGATGGATGGTTATTGTTCTTCCCTGTGCTCCCTCTTCCAGGTTATATAGCCCATGTTCTTTCGGGAAGGTTGTGAAAGATTTCTCCCAAGAATCTTCGGGATGAGGTGTGATGTGTTCCCAGCTGTCTTCGGGATGAAATGTGGTTATGGGAGAGGATTGTGTGCCGACAGGATGTGATTTTAGATGGTCGATGATTGTGTGTCGGATGGTTACTATAAGCTTCATATGGCCGGGTTGTGGCACTATCTTTAGCTTCGTATGGCCAATTTGCGGCACTAGCTCATGAAGAGGGGGAAGCATCATAGAATTAGGCATGGGGGATTGCGCAGTATCCAGTGGGAAGGTGGTGTTGGGTACCCATTCTTTGATAACATTACTACTATACTCTATTGACTTGTGTTACCTGGTGAGTGTGACTGGTGAGGCTGGGTGGATAGATTCTTTGCTAGGTTTTGGTTCTTCTGATATCTCATGGGGCATTAGGATTTCTACCCACTTGTGCATGAGTTTCCCTACTGAGTATACTTTTATTATCACCCTACGTTTGCTTTCCGGTTTTCAGGAGGACAACAGGGACTATGCAGGACATTACTAGTCAGAAAGGGGGAGTTGCTGTTGTTTTTTTTTTCCCCTTTACATTTTGGTACAATACTTTGGATATTTTCTGTACTTGGACTTTTGATTCAGTATTGTATAAAGCATGCATATGGGATTAGTTTTCGGCTATTTCTATACGTGTTCCTTTTCTTCTTCTTGGTGTTTGACTCATCATATTTCTCAATCTTAAATTAATAAAAAGGGTAATGCCTCCCATATATGTGAAAAACTCATACCCTTGGTTCTAGTCGCCACTCCGGGGCCTACGGGAGGTAGGACTTGGGGGTCCTTATCTCCCTTCCACCATTTCCAGCTCAGGAGGGGCATCTCTGGTGGGAGGGGGTCGTGATAGGGACCTTTTTATCTATGAACTATGAAGTTTTTGATTCTCATTCCAGTGAGATATGTATAAATTCAGGAATTTATTATTCTATTAATATACACTGATTATTAAAAAAACATCCATTTTCCCTTCTTATTATATTGATCTATGATGGGTACTTCATTATAAGAACTATATGTGTATTGAATCTCATTATTATTTGACACATTATGATTTTTCAATCCTTTATTCTAAGACCAGCTATGTGGTCCAAAAAATTATATATCTTCTATGAATGTGAAAAATATCTATATGGGGAACCCATAAAGAGTGAGACATTGAGAATGTTCATGACATATAAATAAGATCACCATTTCCCATTCATGGATAACTCATCTGAAAATGATCACTTCATTTTTTTGAACTTCTTCTTATCATAATAAATGTAATTTTTTTATAAAATTTCATCATCAAAATCCATCCTTAGAAATAAATGGTAATAGAATTTATCTCCAAAGGAATCATCTTTTTTGATTAAAAATATTTTCCACATTAAATTAATCAATATTATCACCCATGATTTGGCCTATGAAGAAGAGCAATCTATATCTTATGGAGGAATTTCTAGTTTCTATTTATTCCATAAAACCATCATAGTGAATTTTATTTTTTGAACACAAAATTTTATTATTACATATGGGTTTATTCCATATAGTTTTCTAAAATACAAGATCATAAATCAATTATTAATGAGGTATTTAATCATGTCAAATAATGTTTTGGAACATCCTTGGCCTTTAGGCATTAATTTTGGTTATTATTCCTTCCCCACTAGTATAAGGAACTGTATCCCATAATTATTGATACTACTTCATGGATGTATTTTGTTACAATATCATCCAACAATGAGTTTGTTTTCCATATATAGTGGTGTATATAATAATGTTTTTGAATCTCATCTTGAATAATTTTATTAGTTATGAACCCAATTCATAATACAAATAGCTAATTGAACACTAAGAAAACATTGAGTTTGTTGGTTCTCTTGGTTCTCACTTTCATAGTAAAATTGGTACTACTAATGGAATGTGATTTTTAATAGCTAACCTACTCCAACAAGTTCATTTAGTTAATCATGAGATTTTTTTTCAATCATTATTATTGGATTTTATAGTTTTTCAAGTCTCTATGTAAACCTTGTCGACCAATAATATTTTTGAAGTGATGGCTATCATACTACCACTAATCTCATTGACTGAGAATGAAATCCATTATCAGAAATTATTTATGGTAGTAATATTCTCAAAATTATCCATTTATAATTTAATCATACATTTAGAGGTTATTATTTAAAATTTCCACAATCAAATCATTGAGGTGAATTTTGAACCCTCGGTCTTACATAGTTACATAATATACCCATTTTGTCTGTGAAAATTGTTTGATGATGTGGGCTATTAAACTGAATCAATTGATACTCAAATATATATAAACCTTAACTAAGTCAATTAGTTTTCAATGGTACACAAACTCAATCTAAAAATATAGAATTATTGCATGAATAACAATAAAATTCATATTCAAATAGAATTAAACTGAAAAATAATTAAATCCAAAATAGATGATTGTTGAATATATTGGGTTTAACTCACTAGAAACACACATCGCATGGTCTAAATAGAATATAGAACAAGAAATTTAAATTATAAAATAATTGATATTTTCAATAACCCATGAATAGAGGACATAGAAAAATGTATGGCCTAGCCACTAATACTTCTCTATATCATGTATGAGAAATAATTAGTGGAATTAAGATAAGTAAATTATAGGGAAACCATTTCAATACATTATAAATAGTCATGGTATTTAATTAGGACCACTAGATTTTGAATATGATATAAAATTTATATTTTCTATGAAATTTTGTTAGGATACCCACATAAATAATTTCACATGTGTTATACAAGATCATTTATACAAATATTCGGACTCTAGAGTTACAAAGATACAAAATATAGATATATTAATCCATGATCTAGGAGCCGATCATTTTTTATAACCTAGTACATTACTCAGATTTTAGAGACCAAATTAGTTTAGATGTGTTTGTAAAACATTTCAAATAATGGAATCATAATTTTGACATGGAATAATATAGGTATAATTAAGATTAAAAATATTTACTCAATTTTTTCAAATAAGTAGTGATAGGATCATCAAAAAATTAACCCCTTTGTTTTTAAAAATAATATCCACTGAATATATATTATTTCATTAATTGATCATCTAGATGTCACAATTTAGTGAATTTCTAGGGAAATGTATTAATAAAATTTTGAAGTATTGTGTATTGGTTGGATTCATCCAATGAAATTGATTTCTTATCCCCTAATAGATCATAAACATTCATGTTCCTTACTCATATAGACCTCACGATATATAATTGGTTATTATATTCATTCACATAAATTTATATGAGGAAGAACTATTTATTTAATTATATTATCATGGAATTTACCTTCTCCTAGAGTCTTGAGTCTTCAATAGTCTATTGAGTAATCTTTTTGGAAACTCAATAGGTAAGTCAGACTTATGGATTTTCATTTTGATTATTATGATGATCTTCCTCATTAACCATTAGTTTCTTATGGATAATAATCATCTAATGTAAAATAATATATAATTCATTTTACTCAAATCCACATATTTTAAGACATAAACATAGTTAAAGGTGATGGAAATAATTATTTATCATTAAAATAATAGATTTCCAATATATCAGAGAATAAAAATATTTAAATGCTTCTTCATGAGTTTAGTAATTAATGTAAAAATCATAATCATCATGAATGGATTCATTTTCCTAAACTAAAATTTATTATTGAATATGATCACCCACTAATTACCCCTTTTCCCTAGTTAAGAAGTGATCAGAACAAGATTTTGAGGCTTATCTGGAAAGAGTTATTTGCCTCAGAAAGCCTCAATCAATAATTTTTTTGTCAATATAACTATTTTGGGTATATCTATACATGTTATAAATATTAATTAATCCATAATGATATAAATTATGAAGTTTATTTGAATGAGTAAGAATATTGTATAAATTATATGAATAATCTATATCAATGATATCTAAATCATGTGGTGAATCTTCATGAGATTCCATTATAATGGTAAATGGTGGAACTTATATTTATAGAGTGTCTCATATTAGATACATTGTCTATTAAAAATGAAATCATGCTTTGGAATAATATAGAGATAATTTATTTGTGCCTCTAACTTGTGGCATAATAATCAGTACACTATAATTAGTCACCAATAACTTTAGACATATGCGATGAATGGTAATTTGGAATGTTTTACTATGTCCTTAATATCGGTAATATATTATCATAACCTAAATTAATAAAACTATTTCACTAACATATATTTTATATAGTGTTCAAAAAAATTTAAACCATCTACCATAATCATGAGAACACCATCATGTAGTGAAACATATTGTAATTTTGTGGAAGATGGGTCATTAATGTCAGCAACCAATATAGTAATATGAGTCCTATAGGATGTGAATGAGAACAAATAATGGCCTCCAATGTGATAATTCTATGATATCACATCCATGAATATAGTCTGAACCCTAAAATGTTCTAAACATTAGGTGTGAATATGAATAAAAAATGACCCTCCAAAGGCTAATTCAGATCATGTTCATCCCTGATTATATGTTTCACAAATAAATTTACAAAAATGTAGGCCTATGAACATCATTTGGATCCAATATTACAAGTCTAAATTCATTAAATTTAATATTTCTTATTATACATCCTTGTTAAAATTGGACCTTGATACATTTATTGTGATGAAACTAACCCCACTAAAAATAACATAACTAATGATAGATCAACACTAATGATTGAACAGATAGACACAGTGATATGAAATTTACCAATAAATAATATAGAAAAAAATTACCCTCACTCTAATACTTGAATCGCATGTATGTAATATCAATCCACTTTGAAACATGGAAAATAGTTATTTCTAGTTTGGAGATATTATCATACATCTGGAAATACCTTATTTACCCCAACCATATATTGACCATCACTAAGGATGACTAACTAATTATACTAAGAGCCACCAGTTTGATGGAAAGGGTTGTTCCTTGGCCATTTATCTCCAACTATGTATCAGGTAGTGAGTATGAATGCTTTGTTCATGGTATTAAAATGATTATTAGGATAATTACGACTTTCCCTCTTCAGCATTCTTTTAATCATTCATTGTATATCCCTTGAAAGTGTTGGAGTCAACATGATATCTTCCCATGAACTATGAGGAGTAATACATTCATCATAAATTTCATCAATAATAATGATTCACTTAATTTTTTGAACATCCCTGATGTTTTTCCATCATTCATATTTGACTCATGAAACATTTTGGAATTGGAGCACCACCAATAGAATAGATCCATGGTCAGAATTGATCACTGGTAAATATATATATATGAAGTCCAATTAGTATTTTCAATTCCAAAATATCAATTATGATCTTATTATGTGATATATTATTTATTTATTCAGTATAGAAATCGTTATTCATTAAAGACATTTAATATAGGATGATGGTTCAATTGAAGACTGCATCTATTCTTGTGAATATTTATAAATAAATGTTAATCATCAAATACAACATTAAGTAATCATTTATTTATACTTAATAATGGACCAAATGTTATGATATTTGACTCTTGTGTTTCTTTCTTGTCCATACTTTCAGTGAAAAATACATTAAAGAGATGTTCGGAGTAAACAAGATCTAATGGTTCAATAGGATTCCATTAGGAAGGGGGGTATCAATATACATGAATAGACCACAAAAAGACATATATGTTAAAATTAATATATGAGTATTGTTTTTTAGAGGATATATTCTAAATATTTATAAATATGAGGATAATTATTAATGAGATATGTCCTACATTCGTAGTCATTTCACTTTTTTTTATTTTTTGTTAAATTATTATTTATAAATTTTTTAAAGGTTAGGGAAGAAGCCTCAATTTATTATTAAATAAAATACCTCTTTAGAGTTGGTAGAGGGAGACCCATTATAGAGCCTGAAGGCCAATGGCCAAGTGGCCTGAATACAATGCTTGAAATATTAACATGATGTATATAATGAATATGTTTTTTAAATCATAAAATCCCCCCATTAATCTCAATACATCCCACTTGCTCATGTTGTCTCATTATGCTCCCTAATGCAGGTTGGATTTCTGAGGAATCATTACTCAAGAGGCACACCAAAGGACCCCTATCCCTGATGACCTCACTAAATCTCTTTCCCTCGAGTGGACTCTCTAGGACCCTATTTTTCAGGTGGCACCAATAAAAATAAGGAGTAATAATTCTCAATATAGGGAAGTGGAAGAATCATGAGAAATGTGGGATGAATATAGAATAGTAAACTTGGGGGGTGGTCCACTCTTATTTATTTGGAATTTAGTAGTGTTCATCTTCTTAGATATTGTGTCATTCTCAACCTAACACACATGAAACGTCTTAAGATATTTTTTTAATGAGTATGGGGTTCTATTTCCCTTTGTTCAAAATAGATAAAATTTGTGAAAACATAATCAAATTATCATTATTTCTATTAAATACCCTTTATATGGAAGAATTTAATAGTAAAACCATTTTATTAAATAGTGAAAATAAATACGTTAATAATAAGATAGGTCCTCTTACCTCACCTTGGATGTCCTATAATTTCTATGACAACCTCCACAAGGGTCTCCAATCAATTCTACCTTATAAAAATTAGTTACAAGAATATTTATTTGAATGTACTTCCAAACCCACTTATGTTCATCCCTTAATTACTATTTAATATCTATCAATATTATTTCTTTATCTTATAAATATTATTTATGAAAACTACATAGAATGTTTTTAAACACTTATATAAGAGAGAGAGAACCTCACCATGATTCTATTATCAGGCATTTAGAACCTATCTTAGGATTTTTATTGCACTATAGATCTTATGAAAAAATTAATTAGTATGTGGTGATCCAAATTTATCACATTGGTGACCCAAATCCAAAGATCCCTCCCCCAAAAATCACACCATAATGGTTCATCACCCATGGTATCCAATCCTACCATCTCATCTCTGATGTCTTCCCACCTTATTAACTCATCACCTAGAGATATCCACCTTATATTCTCATCTATAAGGACTCAGTTCCTTATAATATCATTTACCTTGATATATTGAATTTGTGGCTCATTTTCCTAGGAATCACACTGTAGAAACTATTTTCATGTGGATTCCCACTTTAGTGGATGATAAATTAGGGATACTCACTTATTTATAATCATTTCATCCTTTACTAAGGACAACCATTTAAGAATAAAATCATTAAGACCTCCCCAACAACAATAAATTTAAAATGGATAGTGTATGTCACACACCAGTTTGACCCTTCATCGATCAAGAAATGATTTAGTAAATTAAATCCCACTATAAAACCTCCATAATAGTTGGGTACCTTAAGATGGTCACACACCAGTTTGACCCTTCATCTCTGGTGGGAGGGGGTCGTGATAGAATTGTATCAGATCTGATGGATTAGTGATAGGATGAAGTCTATAGGAAGGCACAGTGTGGATTGCATGGGATGGTAGGGAAACCATGTTGTATGATCTTGTTTTGTGACATAGGCCAGGGAAAACCAGCTATAACATGGGATTTTAGGTCCCCCTGTGATCCGATTCAAGGGCTCTAAGCTTACCGAACGACCACGTAAGACTACATTGATTGCAGGGTAGAGACCCTAGGAAAGGTACATATATCATCATGATTTTTGTTTTACTTGATATGGGTGTTTTGGGAATAAAATCAAAATAAAATGATAAAATGATACCTTGAGATAATTTCCTTGCTACTTGGTCATTGGTGTTATTTGTTTACCATACAGCTATGGCCCCTAGACGTTGTTCCCGGGTGACTCGAGCAGTCGAGGCCCAACAGATTCAGATGGTCGATCAGTTGAGGATTGACCGAGAGGAGGAAAAGTACTTCTGGAAGTGCACGATTCGTGCTTTCCAGCGATATAGCTTGAAGAAGTATGAAGGAAGCACTTCAGATACGAAATAAGAGAGTTGGTTGGAGGAACATGCGATCACCTTTTGGATAATCAGGGATCAATCAGTGTACAAGGCTCATCTAGCAGTAAGCCAGCTACATGGAACAACGTGTCAGTGGTGGATGCTTTACCTTGGGGAGGAGAAGGAGATAGAATTTATATGGACCATCTTCGAGAAGGAGTTCCGCAAGGAATTTCTTTCGTCGACGAGGAAGGCCGAGAAGAGGCAGGAGTTTTTTTCTCTCTAATAAGGAAGCATGTCAGTACAATAACTAGGGGTCAAGTTCAAGGATCTCCTCCATTTTTCCCTGAATCTCTTTACGGATGAAGATTCCCGAGCCAGACATTTAGAGGAGGAACTTCACCCCTCTATTCAGTGCGCGGTGACCCATTTCACCTTAACAACGTACCAGGAAGTACAGAAGAAGGTGGAGATAATCGAGAGGATGCACTCATATGTAGGTCCACTGTGAGAGACGAGTCACCCAAGTTTGTCCAAGAAGGAGGCGGTCGTTAGTAGATCCCCAGCAACAGGACCTTCCATGTTTCGACCGGCAGGGAGCAGACTTCAGCAGGTCCCATACTAATATCAAAATTTCCACCTGTTTTCTATTGTCTAGGGACCGAGGTGCCTTGCATGTGGGAATAGTTGGCATCTTGGTAGACATTTCCCTTTTTAGACTCAGTATGGAGGGACTGGCCAGGTTCAGCCCCAGCCCCAGCAGCAGTTCCCTGCCCGACCCTTCCAACACCAACATTCTCTAGTCCCTCCAAGGGGAGCTAGAGCAAGTGGTGGCCAACCACATGGAGTTCTTCATGGACCCCAACCGGGACATGGTCTAGGAGGTGGACTTCAATAGAGAGGCAGAGGAGTGGGACACAGACAGTTGAACGCAACAGAAGCGACAACCCTAGCAAGGCCGGAGATTGAGAGAGTTGTTTTTTGTTTTACTTAAATGCTCTCATTTATGTTTTGGAGCATCACACTCCTTTTATTAAACTCATTCTCGCCCATTATTTGGGCCTGGACCTTTTTTCATGAGTATATAATGAAAAGTTGTTTCCCTCTTTCATTTAAATGTGTGTGAAGATTCCTAACATGTGGGGAGTGGAGGACCTGATCCCTAATCGAGACACATTAATGTGGATTAGATTAAACTCGTGCCGGAATGTCAGTTCCTCCTAAAGTGGATAATGTCTATATATGAGAGAAGGAATTCGTAAATCATATAATTAGGGTTGTCGATTGTTTCCTGTTATGACGAGAGCCATGAGTGGTATCTTTCGGGGTGGTTGTTTGGATCTATTCTTTCTTCTGGGTTGGTTTTTAATTCTTGAGGATGAGAATGTTTTGAGAGGTATCTAATGTAATGGCCCAGACCCCACTGATCCATTCCTTTGTTGAAATCGATGTGGTCACCACAACGCTCATTATAATGATAATTTTTAATACTGATGAAAATGTAAAAATATTTTAAATAATAATGATGATGACATAAATTGTGTGACTAATTAAACTAAAAATAGAATAATCATGATAAAATTATTTAATGGGTGTTATTATTATTAATTATGTGAAGTGGGAAGGTGTGTGACCCATTAGATGTTGATAAATTAAACATGCAGTTTATTATTAATTGAGTAATTATTGAAATTAAATTTGAATAATAATAATGGGTGTTTTGTAACTAATATTATTCATAATATTAATAATAATGAGAAATTAATGAAATGAGTAATGGTATTTATTGCAAACAAATAAATGAAGATGCACAGTGGAAGCATGGTGGTGCATTAATAAAATTAAAGGTGAGTTCGTTATTATTATTATGTTAAATATTAATAATAATGGTGGCATAAAAATATGTTGGGTTTCTTAAATTGAATAGTTTTAATTTAATAAAAGTGGTTTCAATTTAATCAGTGTGAAATAAAAATAAAAATAATTAAATAATTAAATTTACGGATGTTATGCGACATTTACGTGGCATGGTCAGATTCAGATATCCAACGAGGTGGTTTAATGTGGTCAATGCGATGAGCGTAAATATTATCATTATTAAAAATAATAACAGTGATTATTTAATAAAATAAGATGATGAATTTTTATTATTATTGAAAAACAATTAATAAAAATGATGGGGTAAAACTATTTTTGAGAGTTTAATTAAATTAAATGTATTAAAAAGGGGTTGAATATGTAAGTTATATTAATTTTGTTTTGTCCTTTAATTCAATTAAATGAAATGGTTTTGAACCGCATGGAGAATACTTTCTTTGTATATACTATATAACTTATATAATATTTATATAATATAATATTAAAACAATCAATGGATGTAATAAATAAATCAACCCATGAAAGGGGGGCGTGTTGTTGGTGTACAGGAGGCGCGCAAGGGGTTTAATTTTTCCCTTAAATAAATAATATTCATATAATAATATTATTATTATAATAAATGAAATAAGGGGGAGGCGCATGGTGATGAGGGAGTTCATGCATGTTTCCTTTCCCCACTTGAAATGAGTAAATTGATATAATTAATTATATTATAAAATACCATTATTATGGTTTTTGTCAAATAATCTTAATTCCATCGTATCTACTTCATACGGTGTCAGAATGACGAACCGTCTACGATACAATGTCCCTGAAATTAAGATAGTCATTTTAAGACCAATGATGAAAATATTTTTATTAATTTTTCCTCAGGTCAAATAAACGCCTAATATTAATTTTATTATTATCATTATTATTAAAACGCGTGGAAATCGCGTGAAGTGTCATGTGTTGACCAGTCAAGTAGTGTAACTGTTGTTCAATTACAGAGCATATTCATTAATTCAAGATGAATCCGGTTTTAATTTCTTTTGACTAAGTAAGAGAGGGTAACATATTATTTGTGGACCCTTCTTCTCCACATGACGACACTCTTGGACAACTGAGAAGTCATCCTCCTAACTTCTTCATCCCGACTCCGATTGTCGATCTGTCAGTGAATGCGGGATCATGTCAGCGATGAAAACATTGTACACCCTATTCTATTCCCTCTTCTTCGACTTACCCTCTACAGTTTCCAACCAAGGATACAGCTAATAATTGATGGGAATGACATTCTTTGACTAATTACTCTAAAAAGTTATGTTAAACCTCTATTCTTGTATTCTCTTTCTGATCCTACTTCTCCTATTTTCTTTCCACGCTATGGCATGTGATCTCCGTTTTGAGGGAGTTTCTTGTGTTGTTTATTCAGTGGTGCTGCGACGTCCTTGGTGGTTTCATTCATTCTGAGAGTAGCCTTGTGATCATGGTGGTCGTGTTCGTAGAAGGACATCAGAACCTGTTGAGGTAGGGATCTTACCTTCGTCTTTCTAAATTGTGCATCATGTGGGTGGGTGACCTCTTGATTACATGAAACAAATTTGAACCGGTTTAATAAAGATAATAACTGGATTATATAACGGGGATGGGAAGTTTGTGAATACAGTTAAATTATTAATATCTTGTGATATTATGTTTTGAATTGAATGAGCTTCTGCCTACTGAAAATCATGGTCGTTGGGGGCCTTTTCTTACACAATAAAATGTTTCCCTCTCCTTCTATATTTTCTTATGGATGAAAATTTTATTAAATGTAGAAATTGGTTTATCACATAAAGTTTGCTGGTTAAATACCTGGAACCCTTGTGTGATCACCCCGGTAGAACAAACTGAAATAATAAACATGTGGGTGGTGGTTAGGGTTTATTTTTGGGAAAGAGGTGTTTTGTGGGTTGTTGTGGATCGAATGAGAAGTGGGGCTACGGTTGGCATTATTGTGGGTTGGTGTGAATGTTATGTTAGTGATGGGAAATGGGGCTGCGATAAATGGTATCAAAAGGATGATGATGTACGGGTTTCCGTGTGATTGTGGTTATGGTGGATGGTAGCAGGGCAGCTGGGATGGGTTTGAATGTGAACGAACTATGGGTTGTGAATAATAAATAAAATTGGAAGAGTTAATGAATGGTGGGGTATGGTATTGGAATGGGAATAATAATCAATGGGGTTGGTTGGTTAATAAGAAGGGACTTTTTTTTGTTGCTTGTGTTTTCCTAACTTGATTTGTGGATGATAGGGATATGTTTTATAAATGATTGATCTAGTATGGTTGTTGATACTTTCTCAGTAGTTAAGAAACTGATAACTAATGTTGTTGAATCATAAAAACATTAAATGGGGTTTGGGGTTGAATGTTGTGTGCGTACTCTCTAAGTAGCAGTTCCAAGGCACGTGCTCAGATCTTTGTATAGAAGGCTTAGGATGGGCTATGTGGTTTTCATACATATATAAATCTGTACGTTTTATGTTTCTTTATGCACCACACCCATTTTGATCACTACGTACTGAACACCCGCGGGATGGGGGGGTGAGATTCTCAAACATCGAAAGGATGGATGGTTATTGTTCTTCCATGTGCTCCCTCTTCCAGGTTATATAGCCCATGTTCTTTCGGGAAGGTTGTGAAAGATTTCTCCCAAGAATCTTCGGGATGAGGTGTGATGTGTTCCCAGCTGTCTTCGGGATGAAATGTGGTTATGGGAGAGGATTGTGTGCCGACAGGATGTGATTTTAGATGGTCGATGATTGTGTGTCGGATGGTTACTATAAGCTTCATATGGCCGGGTTGTGGCACTATCTTTAGCTTCGTATGGCCAATTTGCGGCACTAGCTCATTAAGAGGGGGAAGCATCATAGAATTAGGCATGGGGGATTGCGCAGTATCCAGTGGGAAGGTGGTGTTGGGTACCCATTCTTTGATAACATTACTACTATACTCTATTGACTTGTGTTACCTGGTGAGTGTGACTGGTGAGGCTGGGTGGATAGATTCTATTCTAGGTTTTGGTTCTTCTGTTTTCTCATGGGGCATTAGGATTTCTACCCACTTGTGCATGAGTTTCCCTACTGAGTATACTTTTATTATCACCATACGTTTGCTTTCCGGTTTTCAGGAGGACAACAGGGACTATGCAGGACATTACTAGTCAGGAAGGGGGAGTTGCTGTTGTTTTTTTTGTTGTTTTCCTTTACATTTTGGTACAATACTTTGGATATTTTCTGTACTTGGACTTTTGATTCAGTATTGTATAAAGCATGCATATGGGATTGGTTTTCGGCTATTTCTATACGTGTTCCTTTTCTTCTTCTTGGTGTTTGACTCATCATATTTCTCAATCTTAAATTAATAAAAAGGGTAATGCCTCCCATATATGTGAAAAACTCATACCCTTGGTTCTAGTCGCCACTCCAGGGCCTACGGGAGGTAGGACTTGGGGGTCCTTATCTCCCTTCCACCATTTCCAGCTCAGGAGGGGCATCTCTGGTGGGAGGGGGTCGTGACAGGGACCTTTTTATCTATGAACTATGAAGTTTTTGATTCTCATTCCAGTGAGATATGTATAAATTCAGGAATTTATTATTCTATTAATATACCCTGATTATTAAGAAAACATCCATTTTCCCTTCTTATTAGATTGATCTATGATGGGTACTTCATTATAAGAACTATATGTGTATTGAATCTCATTATTATTTGACACATTATGATTTTTCAATCCTTTATTCTAAGACCAGCTATGTGGTCCAAAAATATTATATATCTTCTATGAATGTGAAAAATATCTATATGGGGAACCCATAAAGAGTGAGACATTGAGAATGTTCATGACATATAAATAAGATCACCATTTCCCATTCATGGATAACTCATCTGAAAATGATCACTTCATTTTTTTGAACATCTTCTTATCATAATAAATGTAATTTTGTTATAAAATTTCATCATCAAAATCCATCCTTAGAAATAAATGGTAATAGAATTTATCTCCAAAGGAATCATCTTTTTTGATTAAAAATATTTTCCACATTAAATTAATCAATATTATCACCCATGATTTGGCCTATGAAGAAGAGCAATCTATATCTTATGGAGGAATTTCTAGTTTCTATTTATTCCATAAAACCATCATAGTGAATTTTATTTTTTGAACACAAAATTTTATTATTACATATGGGTTTATTCCATATAGTTTTCTAAAATACAAGATCATAAATCAATTATTAATGAGGTATTTAATCAAGTCAAATAATGTTTTGGAACATCCTTGTCCTTTAGGCATTAATTTTGGTTATTATTCCTTCCCCACTAGTATAAGGAACTGTATCCCATAATTATTGATACTACTTCATGGATGTATTTTGTTACAATATCATCCAACAATGGGTTTGTTTTCCATATATAGTGGTGTATATAATAATGTTTTTGAATCTCATCTTGAATAATTTTATTAGTTATGAACCCAATTCATAATACAAATAGCTAATTGAACACTAAGAAAACATTGAGTTTGTTGGTTCTCTTGGTTCTCACTTTCATAGTAAAATTGGTACTACTAATGGAATGTGATTTTTAATAGCTAACCTACTCCAACAAGATCATTTAGTTAATCATGGGATTTTTTTTCTATCATTATTATTGGATTTTATAGTTTTTCAAGTCTCTATGTAAACCTTGTCGACCAATAATATTTTTGAAGTGATGGCTATCATACTAACACTAATCTCATTGACTGAGAATGAAATCCATTATCAGAAATTATTTATGGTAGTAATATTCTCAAAATTATCCATTTATAATTTAATCATACATTTAGAGGTTATTATTTAAAATTTCCACAATCAAATCATTGAGGTGAATTTTGAACCCTCAGTCTTACATAGTTACATAATATACCCATTTTGTCTGTGAAAATTGTTTGATGATGTGGGCTAATAAACTGAATCAATTGATACTCAAATATATATAACCCTTAACTAAGTCAATTATTTTTCAACGGTACACAAACTCAATCTAAAAATATAGCATTATTGCATGAATAACAATAAAATTCATATTCAAATAGAATTAAACTGAAAAATAATTAAATCCAAAATAGATGATTGTTGAATATATTGGGTTTAACTCACTAGAAACACACATCGCATGGTCTAAATAGAATATAGAACAAGAAATTTAAATTATAAAATAATTGATATTTTCAATAACCCATGAATAGAGGACATAGAAAAATGTATGGCCTAGCCACTAATACTTCTCTATATCATGTATGAGAAATAATTAGTGGAATTAAGATTAGTAAATTATAGGGAAACCATTTCAATACATTATAAATAGTCATGATATTTAATTAGGACCACTAGATTTTGAATATGATATAAAATTTATATTTTCTATGAAATTTTGTTAAGATACCCACATAAATAATTTCACATGTGTTATACAAGATCATTTATACAAATATTCGGACTCTAGAGTTACAAAGATACAAAATATAGATATATTAATCCATGATCTAGGAGCCGATCATTTTTTATAACCTAGTACATTACTCAGATTTTAGAGACCAAATTAGTTTAGATGTGTTTGTAAAACATTTCAAATAATGGAATCATAATTTTGACATGGAATAATATAGGTATAATTAAGATTAAAAATATTTACTCAATTTTTTCAAATAAGTAGTGATAGGATCATCAAAAAATTAACCCCTTTGTTTTTAAAAATAATATCCACTGAATATATATTATTTCATTAATTGATCATCTAGATGTCACAATTTAGTGAATTTCTAGGGAAATGTATTAATAAAATTTTGAAGTATTGTGTATTGGTTGGATTCATCCAATGAAATTGATTTCTTATCCCCTAATAGATCATAAACATTCATGTTCCTTACTCATATAGACCTCACGATATATAATTGGTTATTATATTCATTCACATAAATTTATCTGAGGAAGAACTATTTATTTAATTATATTATCATGGAATTTACCTTCTCCTAGAGTCTTGAGTCTTCAATAGTCTATTGAGTAATCTTTTTGGAAACTCAATAGGTAAGTCGGACTTATGGATTTTCATTTTGATTATTATGATGATCTTCCTCATTAACCATTAGTTTCTTATGGATAATAATCATCTAATGTAAAATAATATATAATTCATTGTACTCAAATCCACATATTTTAAGACATAAACATAGTTAAAGGTGATGGAAATAATTATTTATCATTAAAATAATAGATTTCCAATATATCAGAGAATAAAAATATTTAAATGCTTCTTCATGAGTTTAGTAATTAATGTAAAAATCATAATCATCATGAATGGATTCATTTTCCTAAACTAAAATTTATTATTGAATATGATCACCCACTAATTACCCCTTTTCCCTAGTTAAGAAGTGATCAGAACAAGATTTTGAGGCTTATCTGGAAAGAGTTATTTGCCTCAGAAAGCCTCAATCAATAATTTTTTTGTCAATATAACTATTTTGGGTATATCTATACATGTTATAAATATTAATTAATCCATAATGATATAAATTATGAAGTTTATTTGAATGAGTAAGAATATTGTATAAATTATATGAATAATCTATATCAATGATATCTAAATCATGTGGTGAATCTTCATGAGATTCCATTATAATGGTAAATGGTGAAACTTATATTTATAGAGTGTCTCATATTAGATACATTGTCTATTAAAAATGAAATCATGCTTTGGAATAATATAGAGATAATTTATTTGTGCCTCTAACTTGTGGCATAATAATCAGTACACTATAATTAGTCACCAATAACTTTAGACATATGCGATGAATGGTAATTTGGAATGTTTTACTATGTCCTTAATATCGGTAATATATTATCATAACCTAAATTAATAAAACTATTTCACTAACATATATTTTATATAGTGTTCAAAAAATTTTAAACCATCTACCATAATCATGAGAACACCATCATGTAGTGAAACATATTGTAATTTTGTGGAAGATGGGTCATTAATGTCAGCAACCAATATAGTAATATGAGTCCTATAGGATGTGAATGAGAACAAATACTGGCCTCCAATGTGATAATTCTATGATATCACATCCATGAATATAGTCTGAACCCTAAAATGTTCAAAACATTAGGTGTGAATATGAATAAAAAATGACCCTCCAAAGGCTAATTCAGATCATGTTCATCCCTGATTTTATGTTTCACAAATAAATTTACAAAAATGTAGGCCTATGAACATCATTTGGATCCAATATTACAAGTCTAAATTCATTAAATTTAATATTTCTTATTATACATCCTTGTTAAAATTGGACCTTGATACAATTATTGTGATGAAACTAACCCCACTAAAAATAACATAACTAATGATAGATCAACACTAATGATTGAACAGATAGACACAGTGATATGAAATTTACCAATAAATAATATAGAAAAAAATTACCCTCACTCTAATACTTGAATCGCATGTATGTAATATCAATCCACTATGAAACATGGAAAATAGTTATTTCTAGTTTGGAGATATTATCATACATCTGGAAATACCTTATTTACCCCAACCATATATTGACCATCACTAAGGATGACTAACTAATTATACTAAGAGCCACCATTTTGATGGAAAGGGTTGTTCCTTGGCCATTTATCTCCAACTATGTATCAGGTAGTGAGTATGAATGCTTTGTTCATGGTATTAAAATGATTATTAGGATAATTACGACTTTCCCTCTTCAGCATTCTTTTAATCATTCATTGTATATCCCTTGAAAGTGTTGGAGTCAACTTAATATCTTCCCATGAACTATGAGGAGTAATACATTCATCATAAATTTCATCAATAATAATGATTCACTTAATTTTTTGAACATCCCTGATGTTTTTCCATCATTCATATTTGACTCATGAAACATTTTGGAATTGGAGCACCACCAATAGAATAGATCCATGGTCAGAATTGATCACTGGTAAATATATATATATGAAGTACAATTAGTATTTTCAATTCCAAAATATCAATTATGATCTTATTATGTGATATATTATTTATTTATTCAGTATAGAAATCGTTATTCGTTAAAGACATTTAATATAGGATGATGGTTCAATTGAAGACTGCATCTATTCTTGTGAATATTTATAAAGAAATGTTAATCATCAAATACAACATTAAGTAATCATTTATTTATACTTAATAATGGACCAAATGTTATTATATTTGACTCTTGTGTTTCTTTCTTGTCCATACTTTCAGTGAAAAATACATTAAAGAGATGTTCGGAGTAAACAAGATCTAATGGTTCAATAGGATTCCATTAGGAAGGGGGGTATCAATATACATGATTAGACCACAAAAAGGACATATATGTTAAAATTAATATATGAGTATTGTTTTTTAGAGGATACATTCTAAATATTTATAAATATGAGGATAATTATTAATGAGATATGTCCTACATTCGTAGTCATTTCACTTTTTTTTATTTTTTGTTAAATTATTATTTATAAATTTTTTTAAAGGTTAGGGAAGAAGCCTCAATTTATTATTAAATAAAATACCTCTTTAGAGTTGGTACAGGGAGACCCATTATAGAGCCTGAAGGCCAATGGCCAAGTGGCCTGAATACAATGCTTGAAATATTAACATGATGTATATAATGAATATCTTTTTTAAATCATAAAATCCCCCCATTAATCTCAATACATCCCACTTGCTCATGTTGTCTCATTATGCTCCCTAATGCAGGTTGGATTTCTGAGGAATCCTTACTCAAGAGGCATACCAAAGAACCCCTATCCCTGATGACCTCACTAAATCTCTTTCCCTCGAGTGGCCTCTCTAGGACCCTATTTTTCAGGTGGCACCAATAAAAATAAGGAGTAATAATTCTCAATATAGGGAAGTGGAAGAATCATGAGAAATGTGGGATGAATATAGAATAGTCAACTTGGGGGGTGGTCCACTCTTATTTATTTGGAATTTAGTAGTGTTCATCTTCTTAGATATAGTGTCATTCTTAACCTAACACACATGAAACGTCTTAAGAAATTTTTTTAATGAGTATGGGGTTCTATTTCCCTTTGTTCAAAATAGATAAAATTTGTGACAACATAATCAAATTATCATTATTTCTATTAAATACCCTTTATATGGAAGAATTTAATAGTAAAACCATTTTATTAAATAGTGAGAATAAATACGTTAATAATAAGATAGGTCCTCTTACCTCACCTTGGATGTCCTATAATTGCTATGACAACCTCCACAAGGGTCTCCAATCAATTCTACCTTATAAAAATTAGTTACAAGAAGATTTATTTGAATGTACTTCCAAACCCACTTATGTTCATCCCTTAATTACTATTTAATATCTATCAATATTATTTCTTTATCTTATAAATATTATTTATGAAAACTACATAGAATGTTTTTAAACACTTATATAAGAGAGAGAGAACCTCACCATGATTCTATTATCAGGCATTTAGAACCTATCTTAGGATTTTTATTGCACTGTAGATCTTATGAAAAAATTAATTAGTATGTGGTGATCCAAATTTATCACATTGGTGACCCAAATCCAAAGATCCCTCACCCAAAAATCACACCATAATGGTTCATCACCCATGGTATCCAAGCCTACCATCTCATCTCTGATGTCTTCCCACCTTATTAACTCATCACCTAGAGATATCCACCTTATATTCTCATCTATAAGGACTCAGTTCCTTATAATATCATTTACCTTGTTATATTGAATTTGTGGCTCATTTTCCTAGGAATCACACTGTAGAAACTATTTTCATGTGGATTCCCACTTTAGTGGATGATAAATTAGGGATACTCACTTATTTATAATCATTTCATCCTTTACTAAGGACAACCATTTAAGAATAAAATCATTAAGACCTCCCCAACAACAATAAATTTAAAATGGATAGTGTATGTCACACACCAGTTTGACCCTTCATCGATCAAGAAATGATTTAGTAAATTAAATCCCACTATAAAACCTCCATAATAGTTGGGTACCTTAAGATGTTCACAATTGTCAATTATTTGGTGATGAGGATCCCATTCTTTGGGTATTAGTTATAACATTCCTACTCATGAAGAAATAGTCACTCTCCCTCTGTTACATGAAACATGATGTAAATAATTAATCATCTATTCATTTTGTTTTTGGAAGAAAAATATCCCCAATCCCCAATTTTGGGAATTTGATTCACATTGGTATATTGGATAGGGAATTCATCCCATTTTAATCCCCTTGATGTTATTACTAGCTACCACATCATATCCTCACAATCATATATCTGTATACATAGATTTTACTCTCGTATGAATACCTTATAATGTAAGCCCATATCTATTTTTTAAGGATTTCTGGAATTTCTAGATTCCTCAATCCTTTTTTCATCCATTAGTTGAAAATGATGGAATATCATCTTTAGTCATATTGTTAATGTATAATTCATATATTAAATGAATTATGAAATGTTTTTGATCTACATATGATCATTTTTTCTCACACCAAGAATAAATAACACAGTCCTAGTGGATCCAATTGGTTGTATCACAAGGAAAATTGAAATTAATTTATTGGGCATGTCATTGGGTTTAATCCTTAAATCAGCATAACAATGTGGCCATTTATTCATCTCTTGATGAGATATCTAGGATGAATCCATGAGGTTCAATCCCCACATATTTAACCCATCACCATAATAATTCGACTACATTTTCAATGAGGCCATGTCCTATCGTGAGGGATTCATTCCTTCTAGAACCTTTCACTTATAGAGGTCCACTCATGAATAATCACCAAAGTAATAATTTCTTGTTACCATTTTTCAAGTTTTCCCTGATTCATGACATTATGTTATATTCTTTAGTCATTGTAACAAGACACGAAATGTTATGATGTGGCCAATTAATTTTCGCCAAACTAGTTGGGTTCTGATTCCTTTCATGAGTATATATATGAAACACCATCAAGGTACTGACCCAAAAACCAAAACATTAATCATCAACTTGGTTGAAATATATTACATAGTTTTCAAATATGTGTCATAAAATTCTTGTTACATAATGATTGTTTATAAAAAATAACCACCAATGAAGACTGGGATCCATAGAAACATTAAAATGGTTAAATTTATGGGATGCATCTTATATATATATATATGATGCAATATATTCAGAACCTATAATAAACACTAATGGTTTCATTGATGGAGAAATGCTAATACATATAGATTTTTTACATTTTTATTTGATAAAAACTAATTGAAAATAATAGTGTATATTGTCCAACATTTCGATTTAAGAGTGACTCACACTCTTACTAAATCTATAAGAGAGTATCGATGTATTCCATAATATATCCCCTCTAAATAGGGTGTGACGAGCCCAATCTTACATAATATCAACTAATGTTATTCTATAATTCTTGTTAGTATAAAACCCTAATTATCTCATGTATTAAGCCATAATGAATATATATTAATATAGATATGAGGACCATTTTTCATTTCTGTTTTCAAAAAAAATATCTATAAAAACCCATCCATAGTGTATTGGTAGTTCATAAATATGGATAATATTTACCCTATAAGAGTGAAACATTAATGAAGAGAGTATAGTAGAAGATATTCCACAACATGAAAAGTTCACAGTATATATTTTCACCAATTAATAGAGGCCAAGGATAAAGAAATTCTTTTTAGTTCTTTTACAGAAAATTCCACAACATGTTATTATGGTATCATATATATAAAAAGAAATTGGATATTATAGGGGTAAGGTGTTTAAAAAATCATTATATCACTTGAATTCAAAACCTAAAAAATAAGGGGAATCATAAATGATTATATAGAACATTATTTTTAAATAATTTAAGTTGTATAAACAATGGATTATCATATTCTAAAAATATCAAAGTAAATATATAGGATATTTCCTAGATATATGTAAGTACATATCAAGAGAATGATATAGTTATTTTTGAAATAATTGGACCTAGTGTTGTGATAACTTTGAAGAACCTAAAATATAAGGTGATAATTGTTTTGAAATCATATGATATAATGTGTTTTCATTCATGCATAAATTTAGAATTCTAAAATTTGTTGACGTAGTTTGATATGTATTTTAGTACATATAATTTTATAATATTATAGATACATTGATGAAGATGAAGAAAATGATTTTACATAGTGATATTATTTCATAATATAGTTTTTTATTGTGATTTTTTAATCATTATTGATTATTAATTTTTTATAAACTGGTGGGTTCCAATAGAATCATTATTGATAGACAATGTTTTGGGGAATACTATTGGGTTTAGGATTATATCATTCCAAAATGATTGGTAATAATCTATTATATTTGTGGTCAATCTATGAATTTTAGATTACCATATCCCAATATGAATGTTATTCATCCACCATGTGGGTGATACTTGTAAAAAAGGTGTAATATATAACCTTTTTATTTTTAATATATTTAATTAATGTTGAGAATGAATATTTAATTTCATCAAACTAAAACAAGTGACAATAGATTAGTTCAATAAAAAATTTGAAAAATATATACCATTAAATCCACCCATCCCCCTTTCGTAGTGGTAAAACAAATTTAGGAACATAATATTTAATTATCTATTTTTTTCAAGTGAAAAATAAATGTTTAAAATATTTTATAGGTTATAAATTACATTGAAATCAGTTTTTCAATCTTCTGATTATTAGTTTCATAAAAAATTGGGTTTTGGAAATTTTTAATTATAAATTACATTATTTTTTATATTTCAAGATATACATCCATAATTTTATAATTATTGTTAATAATTATTCATTACTTTACAAATAAATATTATGGTTCTTGGGAAATTCCCTTATTCGTATTATTTAATACCGTGAATATTTCTAATAACTCTATTTCATAAATTGTTTTATGTTTTTCATTGATTTAATTATATAAACGATATATACCATTCTATATCCTCATAGTTTCACTGTTTTTAATATTTCATGGGAAAAATTTAATTATTAGTGGCTCAATTTATATTTAAGTATAATCATTAATGAATTAAATGTTACTTCAAAATGAGTCATTTTTGTAAAAAATTTCATTGACTAGTTATAAGTAAATTGTGACACATGATGATTTAATAATATATATTTTACATTCATTAAATATTATTGTGTTTAATAACATGTGTCCCATGAAACACTAATATAATAAATATCCAAAAATTATATATCATAGTTAAAAAGTGGACATATAATTAGTGAGTAAAAATATAATTATACTAATGATAAAAAATATTTATGAACACGGAATAATTCTTACAATCATTTAAAAGTATTTTATATATTAAATAAGTGTAGATAAATAACTAATTAGACTGATGTACAATTTTATTTGAATCATTTAAAAATATTTACATTTTTGGGTGTTATTTTAAAAAAAATACGTATGGATGAAATATAATATTTATATTAGTAATATTTTAAATCCAAATTTATTATTAATTAATATGAAATAATAACCAAAAATATTTCATATATAAAAACTATTAATTTATATTCAAATGAGCATAGACAATATTGAATTTTTATGTTATTTTTTAAAAGTGAAATTAAAAATTTTAGAATTTTTATTTTTATGAAATAAGAATCATTTTTCAATTTAGCATTGAAATATTACATTTGGACTAATTTTAGTTATTTTTATAAAATAATTTATTATTAAGTTATCAGAAAAAATAATATTTTCTAGAAAATTTAATTATAATTTGCGAACAATATATGTTATTCCCTCTCTGTCTGAGGATACCCCTCTTAATATGGAAATAAATAAAAGGAGATAATGACACCCACAAGTCTTGAATCCAGTAGGCCTGGGGGTGAAGACCATCACCAATGGTATAAAAGTGTCACAATAAGGGTGGTATTTCACTTTTTAAATAAATTAGAATAAGAGATAAGATGACTCATCAAAAAATAAATCCAATATATATATATATATAATAAATCCATCCCACATGCATATTTATAAATGAATTAATACAAAAAATACTATATTGTACAAACAGTATAGCTAGGTTGTGACACAACAGCAATGAATTTATAATATAGTAATTTCCATCGTAGTACACGAGGACATCTAGGAATCTTGAAAATAGTTTATATACATATTTTTTCATATATGTTTACTCATTAGGAAGAAAAAGTCTCCCATGAACATGTGAAATAAGTATTCTAATTCTGATCAGAGAAAATAGTAGAACCAAATAGCACCAAAGCAGGTATAATATTCATCACAACCTCACTAAGTTTTTCTAACAAATTAACGCATGTCAAGTAGAGTAACATAATTAAAATAGATAATAGGGTACCCCACACTATATTATTATTGATTAGTTTCTATCACAGCCTATGGAAAAACATCTGAGTGACCCCTCCCCTTTTGAACACACAAAATCACAACCCACTTGCATACAGCTGGACCGGACAA
The DNA here is from genome assembly GCA_963277665.1 of Viscum album. Classification (NCBI taxonomy): domain Eukaryota; kingdom Viridiplantae; phylum Streptophyta; class Magnoliopsida; order Santalales; family Viscaceae; genus Viscum; species Viscum album. The sequence continues at coordinate 1,019,257,707 of OY728119.1, read as the reverse complement.
CCACATCATATCTCACTCTCACACACCTAATCTAAAAAAACAACACCTCACCTGTAGACCCCTGGGCCACATGACACATCACATACTTCCAATAGAAACATGGTCCACATACCATGTCACATACCACCCACCAACACCTAGGCCACATACTATTTCAAATCTCAAAAACACCTCGATAAGAACAATACATTTCATTATAAATACTCCTTGGAAAACACGATATTTCAGATCCTGAAGACACCTAAAAAACAAAACTTACCAGCATAAACCTAGGCCCCACAAACCACATAATGCCGGAAAAATCATGGGATACCACCACTTGGAATGAACTTGGAAAGGAAGGTTACCGACCATACATTGTACCACCAAGATGATTTGGAATGAAACCCTCCCCTATGATGAATGTGGTGTTGATCATATAATTCTAAACTACAGTGGGGTGCGTAAAGAAATCATAGGGTACTATTGATGTATATATAGATATAATACCAGATACTCATGCCCAACATATGGGTTATCAAAAAAAATAACTAGCTTTCAACACTACCAACCTTGTTGCTACCGCTAAATATAGTTACCAAAAAATAATCCACAATTTATTTCCAATTCCAATTCAATTTTTTAAAAACATTTCCATTATCCATTCACAATTCATTTATTCATTTAGTTAACCAATCCAAACCAATCATGTACCACAACTCAGTAATAAATTATTTTATAATTTATTCTATTATCATCCAGGAAACTACCAAGGATAGAGCATAGTAAGACACACATAAAAAGTAACCAATGGAGAAACTCTAGGAAAATTACATATATGAGCCAAAACAAGTCCCAACTCTTAACCACATACAACAACACAAACAAATAATAACCCGATTGTATCCTTATTGCAAAAAAATACTCAACCATTCCACAATCAATCAGTCACTCAACATGAAAATTAATCAAACCATCAAAACCACCAAACATCACAAAACCATGCACACAAACATTTCAAAACAAAAACAAAACAAAGCATAAAATTTTATATTTAATAAGGAATCCCTTATTTAATTTCACTAGTAAATTAATTGGTTATCATAGAAAAATATGATCATGGGGAATCAAATAATATGAAAAATATATTTGATTAACTAGATTTCATTTAGGGAGATACCACAAAAGCAACAACCAAAGATGAACACACCACAGATAAAACTAGAATAAACAAATCCCCTAACAACCACCATTTTTAGTGTGGTCGTTCTTCCAGTATAATCACAATATCACAAACAATAAGGAATTCCATAAAAAGAATGCAATAAACATAAATAACCATTCTATTTAATTATAAATATCATTATCATTGATTATATTGGTATTAAAATAATCCTAGGATATTAAAATTCAAAACCCCTCCCGCATAATGTAAAAAAATAAATTATTGGGAATTTTGCATAATTTTATTATTCGGAATTGTCACTAAGATTTTTCTTCTGACTCGAGAAATCCCTAAAATGAAAATTTCCTTCAATTAAATGTGAATCAATACATTTTGATTAAATTTTGTCTCTTTTGATCAATTAAATATTTTAATGAAATGATGGTTTTATACACAATGGATTCGAGTTGTACATGTCTAGGGAAAAAAATCCATGAACATTGTATAGGCTCTATTAAGAGGTTCATGGGTGGTGAAATTGTAACATTTCTAATTGTATAGAAATAATTACCTGTATTATACATTTTCTTGGTTTCTCAAATAATATTTCAAAAAATAATAATTATTTTTATAATGATTAATATATAAATCATTTCCACAAAGTAATGAGTTTGAAATTTTCTTAATGTAAATTCCTAAAATGGTATATTGTTTTGAAATAACCTTGTTTTTTAAAACAATAAATCCTTTATTTTTAAATAAAATCCCAATCCTAGTTTATTTCAATTTTCATTCTATTTACATAACCAAATTTATTGGTATATTTTTTACCAATTACATATATATTTTATCTTGATGAGTTTTAAATTTTATGTTTTATGTTATATATATTTAAAAAAATAAATCTAATTAATATTTAACCAAAAACTGATCAAACATAATGAAAATTAATTTCATATATAAATATATTATTTTCAAAAAAACATTAGTTTTTGGTTAATATTTCTTATAAAACATTTATAACTTATTCTACACTCGATTTATGTTATTCTATATTTGAATTAGTATTAAAAAATACATAATATATTCCGGTTATAGGTTTATCCATAGTGCACTTATATTACTATTTTATGAAACCTCGAGACTTTTTTCGAAATAAAAAAATAAATCATATAATTTTCAGCTATCCATATATTATGTTTGATATTTATAACTCCATTCTTAGGCATGGTTCATAGTTAGATGATTGTGTATTAGAATCTATACATATTTTTAATACATGGTTCTATATTATTGGATTTATCTTGTTTTATTCCATGTGGGAATGAAACTAGATACATCCCATGATGATAACTTCTATACTATATCACTAATAAGAGTGAATATTTTTAATGATAATGAGAATGAGAATATTTATTTTCTACAAGAAAATTCATTGTGATTGTTTCTTGAAAATCTATGTCTATATATCTTCTTGTGTTTATCAACTATTAAATAAAGTCTTATTCCCTTTAATGTAAACGTTGAATGCCATGGGTTTTGACCAATAAAATCACATACCACTACCGCAATCCAATGGTACAATCTTGGGTATGAATCCTATAAACACTATCCGATTTCCAAATTCTATAAATGTTCATTGAATATAGTATTTTATTATTATAATGGGAATGGGTAAAAATAATACCCTTCTCCCATGTAATTTATTGACATAAGATACTTTCAATGTAGGTCGAATGGGTATAGATACTCTTGGTATATGTTTGTTATTTCCAATGGAAATTTATTTTCCAAACCACTATTGATGTGTAATTAATTACAATTTTGTTTGATGTAAATTTTTTAATCATTTATATTATATTTTTTTCTAATGTTTGAACATGTAAATGTATAAAAATGGTTATAAAAAAATTTAATGTATGCATCTATTTCCATTAAGAGTATGAATAAGTTTAAACCTGAAATTTGTAACATGGTAGATATGTATAATTACATGATTAATTTATGGTACCTTGTTTTATGGTCAATTTTTCATGGATATTGTTTCTTATGTGTCATAAGATCTTGATCAACATATTTTATATAAAATGGGTGTGATCATTCCTTGGAGTCATTGATAGGTTTTAGTGTCAAATACATCTGGGTAGTTTATAGATATATTTAAAGATTATTTAAAAAATGGAGTATTTATTTTTTCATTATGGAAATTTTTTCTTTTCCATTTAAATGATTGATTGGTTATGAATTTTTACACAGTCAGGGAATTTTTTGTTGTTTTTGGACTTGTAGGAAATATAGAATTATTTTAATACTATTATCTAACTATATATTTTCCATATGGAATGATTAATAAGTATTGTAGTGGTGGGTTAGAAAATTTCTATTATTTATATTTGATGACCCCAAAAGCTATTCTAGACTTTTAAAATTTCAATCAACTTTTTTGTATATGATTTTTATAAGAAAAAAATCACCACCCATTGTTTTTTTTAAACTCCATATATCGACACTATAATTTTATGAAATATGATTTTACAAAGGACTTGTAGTGTTCTAGATCAGTTTAATTTATGAAATAATTTCATCATCACTATAGAATTTTATCAGATTTGTTTTTGTTATTATACAAGATCTTAATTTATATTGTAAATATAACATATAGGGTATCCTAGCCATAATTAATACTTATGCACATGTGTAAAAAACATGTCCACAGTGGAAACATGAGTTACCAATTGATTTTATTGTTTTTTAGTTTAAAAGTATATGAGGGAGTGATGAGTTTTCATAATGAAATTTGAATGGAAATGATGATATTTTTTGAAGGTGGTAATAGGGATGAACCAAGTGCTACAACATTTTTTTAATTTAATACAATTTTATAAAATAGTATACCGTGTTCATTTAATTTAAATTTCTATGAGGACATGTAAACTGACATATTTAATCACGTTACTAAATATATTGTTTTAAATTTTATTCTATGTAAAATATTGAGTTCAATTTAATAAATTAAGGTGACTCTCTTGTCTATCAATTTCATGATAAATTTTCTGTTATAAAATTATAAAATTAATTTATAAATGATATTACATGTCAACTATTTATCATGTTTCCAATCTTTCATCAGTTATTTTACTATTTTTTTATCTGGTTTTTCCCTGATTATTATTCTTCTTTATAAATATAATAAACAAAATTGTAAAATATTTTGATTCTAAAAATGTTTCATTCTCTATGTTTTAAAATATTTTTTTTAAATTAACTAATTTTAATGTTATGGACAGATGTTTTAATACATTCATTCCATTTTATATGAAATATCTGTATAATTCACATATAGAACCTATTTATGTCAACAAATTAAAGAAATGAGTTTTAGAATATTATGTTTTAAATGAATATTAACAATAAGAAGGTATTTTCCAAATATAATTGATAACTTATTGTAAAATAATTTCATGTAATATTTTACCTAATTTAATTGATAAAGAGGATAAGTCAAATGAATATTGTGTATTAATGATTTATAGTTTATAATGAAAAAATGATGGATTTTTATATTTTTGAAGTATAAATTGGATTTGGTTTTTTAAATATTAATGTATTACAATATAGATTTTATTTTTTATTTCATATATTCAATTTTCGTCCAATTAGAATATTTGTGAATAATATTTTTTTAATATATTTTAACTCATTGGTAGATTGGGATGGTAAAAACCAAAAACATAATTTGGTATTGAGCTTAATATAGTGTATGTAGATTAGTTGGGGGAATTTTTTTATTTTATAAATAATAGATAAAATTTTATTATATTTTTCATTGATATATAAGTGATTATATTGTTTCTGAGGATTTTATATGTGAACATTGATAATTGTGAAGAATGAATCATAGTGAGTAAGTGGATAATTGTTTTTGATTATATGATTTTATATAGAATTATTGTCTCCTTCCACTAGAAATGAGTTGATGATTAGTAATTTTTAATATCTTAGATTGAGTTATTATCTATATTTTATATTTTGGGTTATACACTTTGTGATTAAAATGTTTTCGTTGGTTCTCGATGGCTAAAAAGGTGTTTTTAGAATATACTTGTGAAATGATGGATAGACCATGGTGTGATAAAATCAATGATGATATTTGATATTGCCAATATGCTAGAAGGAATACCAATATTCCAATTACAAGGCATTTAATCTTGTTTTTTGGAATGGAGAGTACCAATGTACATTATGGCTAGTTTGCACTCTGACACGCCATGGTGCAGGGTGTGGTGATTCCAAAACAGACAATAACTATTTACCACACTATCGTCAGTCATCATTCTAGGATCATTATTGGAGGAAAATCAAGACCAACAAGGGAATGTTAGACACAAACCATGTCATGGGGTTTGTGGTTTTTGAATTTCAAAATAGTCACATCATCCACCTATACTACTGATATATGTTAGAAACATTGATGAAAGAACATGTTATATTTAAGGGATGCATATTAATTCCTTTAAAAATGTTTTATATATCTAAAATCCTTATTATTCATTCATTTTATTGGTTTTTCTATTCATCTTTGTCTGGGAATATCATTAAATAGTAAATAATCAATAGATCTATTTCCTATGGCGATTTAAACACTCTTAAAACTGTTTATATTTTTTTTATAGGAGATCACTCACTGGGGAATAAAGAAAAATCCTCCATTGGTCATTTAATGAGATTAATTTCAGAATGGGGTTATTTCAATATTTTTTTTATCATATGGTATTTAAATTCAATTTTTTTGGTGTTGATTCCAAATTTAGGTCAGTCCTCTAATTGTTGTAGAACCCCATTAATTGATTATTGTGGATTCCATGAAATTTATTGATTATAATTTTTTTTTGAGTTTGATGGTTTCATGAAATGTGTTTTCTTATAAAAAATTAATTCGTAAACACTTTAATTATTGATTTTAAATTTGTTAAAATCTTGATTTATTATTTATTAAGAGATTCATGTTTTGGTTACTATTGGAAATGTAATTTCACCTTTCATTTTTTAATGAAACCAAATTTTATATAATGTAGTATATTATGGGAATTTTATTTTATAAAATATATTATTTTGATAAAAATTGATATCAAATGAATTTTTATATTTGTAAAAAGATACTTTAAATCATTTTTTGTGAAATTTAATGAAAAATAAGTGTATGAATAAAATATTTATTACTTTGAATTGATCATTCACATCATCAATTGAGAATAAAAGAGTCATGGTTATGTATAAATACATATATATGGGACAACCATCTACCATATATTTACAATCCGACTATAATAAAGAAATATATTTCTTGACACTTTCAAGAGTTCACATATCAAGAATTGCTTCAATCCATAAGCCAATTGATCTATGAACTAGTGAAATTTAGAGTCATCACTGTTCAATAAGAAGAATAGATACTAAGTAGCCCAATCCTAAACTATAGTTGGATATATTTCCATGTTAATATTCATTTATTATTTCTAAATGGTTTTATTTGAAACTACAATTCCCTCGATCCAATGTGATATGAAGGGAAAATGGTTTATGAAGAAGTGATTATAATATTTCCAATTTTATGAAATCATTATATTAATTCTAAATAATATTAACATAAATTATTTATAATAAAATAGAAAATTTTGTATTTTAGTAAATTATTTTTCTTAAATTGACAAAAATTATTTATATTTATAAGAACACATTATGAAACACTTGCTGGGATCCTGCCGGGTTTATTTTTCTCACACATAGAATACACCTTTGTGTGTATTTAGAACATGATTTTCATAATATATGAAATTTTATGCAATTATATGGTGTTTTTTGGTATCTATTATAGACTATTATGGGAGATCATGTGGTGAAATATTAGTATAATGACACACAAATATCATGGAATTTTTTTTTCATTCATATAGACTGTTTTGATTATCATTTTTGATTTTGGGTTATATATTTATATTTAGATTTGTGTGGTCTTGAAATTTAATTATAATATTTATTTATTTTTATATGTTTTATCGTTTTTTAAATTATTAATAGTGAAATAATTCCCAATGTTGGTTTTTTGTTACCAAGGTTCTTATTGACATCATTTGGGAATCTAGAACACCATACTAGCATTATTATGAGAAGACATGGGTAAATGGTTTTGGGATTACCTAGATCATTTCATAAATATTGGTATTATATGATATATGTTTATTTTGAATGGTATTCCCTTTTTCATTATGTTTTGGTGTGTCTAGTATCCTCTATAAGAGAATCCCACTATTGACTAGAATCACAATGAAATAGTTGTGTATGGTGTTAATGGTATGGAATAGTTTTTCCTTATATTACTAGTTCATGGTAATGATGTATATCAAATATATAGATTAAATAATGATATATCCTATGAGTTTAGCTACAATAAAAATCCATCCTTTCTAATAATAAAACTAATTGAGGAAGTATAAAATGTTTTACAGAAGATGAAATGGATTTTCGACCATGGGGAATCTCTATAATCTATCACGTATTAGGGTAAAAAATTAATATTTATAGTCATAGTAGAAGGTTTTAGAATACTATGGTCAATTATAAATGACAATAATTTTTTTAGTAGAAATACATGAAGGTTTTTCCCTTTCCACAGTTATCCCTGAATCATTAACAATAGAAACTTTTTTGAGTTTTTTCACTATTCTTTAAGTTGAATGAAAATCGATAGAGTTTTACAAACACAATGATATATTATTTTTCTTTACTCTGAAGGATGTATTAAAATAAAATTTGAAGGCATAAAGGTTCCCAATGGAATTTTCATTTCCTATTCATTTTCTGGTCTCCTTGTTGAAATTGAAATAATATTAATCAGTTGTCGATATGATTTTTATGGAATAAGATGACATTATTTTAATATCTAATATTTTCCAAATTCAACTTCTAAATACATTAATTTTTAATGGATCGTACGAGAATAAGGGGAATTAGAACAATACTCATCAAGGTGGTGGTAATGGCTCTGAGCAGTAAGATTACACCTCACATTTGAATGATGATAGTTTTAGTCCTCTACCATTATACAATTTCTAATATATGGAGTTGAATGTATATGATTTCCACATAAATAAAATTATTTTTAGCTCATGTGTACCCTATGATGATTTTTATGTTATTTCTGGACCTATATACTACAAATTAATAAATAGACCTTTCAACCCCAGGAGATTATAATATGGACCAAAATATTTCTTTACTGATATATTTCTTACTATTAGCCTCTATAATATATAAGTTTCATAGTGTGGTAGAGTCTTAGAAGTATTTTGATGTAGTCTGTATATCTTTGACATGTAATATATTTATTCATTTGGAGTTAGCGAAAACATTATTTGATAGTGGTTCCTCTCAATATTTTATATCATCCCTCATTGTTATTCATAAAAAACATACCATAGAACTAATACCATATGTTATGTAGTTAGAATTTTTGATTTGAAACATAAAGAATAATTGTTTCATATACCCATCATTTACATTATTTATATATAATTTTTTTTTAAATTTATTATTCCATGAAATGTATTTTTTTATGTTATCAATAAGAAGGAATTTATGGTTTCTATAAAAATACCATATTCATTATTATCATCAGTGAGTGTCCTACACTCCCACTAATGTGGACTCATCAATCGTTTAGGGAGAATGGGATATAAATTATAGTCATGAAACAACACCTCTACTAGATATTTATAAATTTATATATTGTACGTGGATGAAGTTGAGGATTAACTATTATATTTTGATATTCCTCCAATAGGTAGATGATTTTAGGATGTACATATAGATGACTTATCCAATCTTACACTAGATAAATAAATTTAATTCATTATGGATATTTTCCTAATATCAAATCTAATATTAATAACCTCATTACATATATAACCATCTATATTAATGGATCTAATAATTCAATTATATTATGTATGAGTGAATGGATCCATTCACCTGATCATGTCACCTTGGGAATCGACCACTCATTTTTTCAAAAAGGATTATAGGTTTATTTATTTATATATTTATTATCTGAAGCATTACTTTGTGATAATAGAGAATAATTACCCCTTTACCCGCATAGATGGTCTGTTTGATCAATTAAAGGGATCCAAATATTTCACAAAAATTGATATTCAGTATACATTTCTTCATAAAATATATATAATGATACCGATATAAAAAATTGTGAATATTTATGAAAAAACTTGAATTTCTCATGATTTCATTCTTTATATCCTCTAACCCTTTTGGTTTAATGCTTATAATGAATTATACATTACATTAATAATATTATTCCCCGTTCATGGTGTTAATTGATAACATTGTAGTCTATTTAAAAAACAGGGAAGATAATTATCTTCACGTATAATATTTTTTGGGAATCATGAGGGCTACCTGAAATTCTACTAAGATATCAAAATTTCACCAATAAATTTACTAATATAATTCCCCATTAAATTTTTATTTCTAATATGTTATTTCTATTAATCTTGATATGTTGAAAGTCTTCTTATAATGAGTAGATCCAAATAATGTCATTATTATTTGTTGTTTCATTAGATTGGACAGGTATTATCAATGGTTTTTGAAGGAATTACAAAACATTGATCTTTGTTGAATTATCATACATAGAAAGGGATATAATTAATAAGGTATTATATGTGTAATAAATCTATAATTAATAAAATTAATATGTGATCACAATACCAATACTAATGTTCCTTGAAGTCAAAATAGGTTGCATGGTTTTTTTGATGCTTCATGAGCTAGTTTGGTTTTTGTTCTTATGAAATATGATCATGTGGTGGGTGTGAATATCTTCATATTCAATCACATGAGATGAATTACCCACTCATGATTTTATATATTCTTCCATTATGCATACTCTTAATATATTGTGACATTACCACTTATGGGAAGGTTCATTTTTTTCTAAAGATAAGGGTTTATTGAACATCTCTAGTCAAAATGACTTATCGTTTTGAAATTATGATTATTGGATTATCTATAATAATTTGATTTAGAAAATTATTATACCCTATAAAATTTGAATGTCTTTTTTGATACTCTCAAAAAGATAATTTTTCCTTAGTTTTCAAAGACTTGAATGATTAAAGGAATATCATGGGACTCTTTACTGGCATGAACAATACCAATCCCTTCTTCTAAAACATAAATGTTTATGTCATTAAAGAGTCCCATGGATCTTATCATAAGGGTAAAATGTACCACCAAGGAGGTAAATAATCATTGATGGTGATTTATGGTTCCACCAAGTTGGTTCATTTCATTCGGATCTACGACACCACAGTGGTTAAGGAGCTTAGAAACATATAGTTTCAAGAAATCAGGATGTTTTATGGGTTTTCATCAGATATGATATCAAACATAGATAAATAATTTTCCTAAAACTTCTATAAGGGCATCATGGGGTGTAATATAATCAATATAAAATTATAATGACTTAATATCCATTGAATGGTAAAAATATGGAGTTATAATATTATATATTGTAGGATATAATCAGTTCTAGTGTCTTGGACATTAGTGGATATTGGGATAAAAAATATGGGTGAGGTATGATTTCTTACCAAAACATTTATAAAAGTATTATTATAATTAAACCATTTAATTATATCTATATTAACACTTGTTTATCTTATCATTGTTGTTTAAATGTTGGTGAAACTTCTATTTTTAGACCATCCCATATCTAAGATATGTCAAGGATATTCCAAAACATTCATCACTGGGATATGTCCATCTAGAGCCATTACCAATTTAATGTAAATAATGTGTGCCATGCTTTCATTTATTCAATTTTTGGCTTGGTATTTTTAAAATTTTCAGCTCAGTTTAGTCATAGTAATCATTAGAATAATGGGAAATTTTCTCTAGGATATGTAGATCCTTCTGAGATCATTATAACGGTTCAAATGTAGAATATTGATTATATTTAACAAAATTGTTTTCATCAAAATATTATGTATTCCATGTATCTCAACTTAATAAGTATCATCCTTATCCCTCTCATATTGTGAGTTATGACTTACATGTTTTGTAATGGAATATGATTTTGTTCATGAAATAGGTCCATATTTATAATTATCATGGAAATATATTATTTGGGATGTTTTTTTACATTTATATCTATTTAATATAATATGGTGATGAAATATCATGATATATGGGAAAGGGAATCAATGTAGGGGGAGTAATGGAATAGTCTATTTATTAAAAAAACTAATTGAACTATACATTTTTTAATATAAATTACAATAATGAATAGTTTTTAAAATAATGGATTTATGTTTGATATATTTTATTTGGGATGGTAATATTTGGTATCTTTATATATTTGATGGATTATATTAATATAAAAGTTGGCATAGAAATTTCATGGTGCAAAACATGTTGGACACCATCATTTTTAAACAATTGTTGACTATTGTTTTCGCTTATATACCACATGTAGGACCCAAAATCCTACTATAATGAATAATATTATGAATGGGATTTGATGAGTCTACCATTACACCATATATTATTCTAAATCCAGACCAATGTGTTTGATAACAAATTGAGTCCAATAATTCCTGTGATTCTGATCCAATATGTGGTAATTTGGTGTTTCGTTCTACTTGGTAAGGTAGGACCAAGACCACCACGAGCCTAAAAAACACCCAGAACTCCAAGGTGAGGATAGTTCTATAAATTTTAAATGGATGAATCATTATCATAGTCTCTCATGGGATTTTATGGCCTTTTATTGGGGTGTATGTTATCATTAAGTTAGTGTTATTAGTTAATTTTGAATTATTCATACTTATATTAAACCCATCACATGAATCTAGTATCAATGTTTATTGATTAAGCTAATTTTTTGGAAGAGTAATGAAGTTATTTTATTATCTCAAGTTTATTCCTATATTTATTTCATAGATCTCTAATTTATTTTCATTATTACTTTCTAGAAGATCAATCATTGGTGAACAAATGTTTGTTCTTCATTGAACATTATGTGGGGTGATTTTGGTAAATTATTATTTAACTAGTTTTTTAAAAAAGGTTGGATAAATTTAGATTCCTAATATAGATTTATTTATTTTATATATTATCATTCATCTATGAATCCCAATTTCTAATTATTCATTGATTAAATGTAATTTTTATACAATACAATGTGTTTTGGAGTACATGGTTTTTTTTGATGTATTTTTCTATGAACCTTTCATTCAATAAACTTTTAAAAATATTTTTTAAATTATTAATGGAATTTTTTATGATTTTTGGAAATGATAATGTTTTACCTACTATATAAAATTGAATTTTCACTTTTTTATTTATGATATTTATTTCAAATCATGTTTTATATTATTTATAAATTTAATTGAATTCATGTTCTATTTTAATTAAAAGCTATTTCAAAACATGATGGATTTTGATGAATTTTTTTATGGAATTGTATTTGAAATTAAATGGAATCCCTACATAGCTAAAGAGTATTTATTTCATTGAATAAATTTCCATATTCATATAAATATATCTTGAGAAACTAGGGTTCATAATAGGGTGATATAATTTATGCAATTATATAGGATAGACTTGTGGTACAAATTTTACTAAACTTTGGATCTCAATAAATTATTAGAACATTCAATTATATTGATGTTATTATGTCAATAGTGTAGTTGATCATTAGACATTCATATTCCATTTTCTTGACCATTCACTATGATTTGAGGAACCTTGATATCCATTACAAAATCTCACATGAGATACATTTCAATGTTTATATTAATAGATTCATATTTAAATTTTTTAAATTTTTATTAAGTGTCTTTCTTTGAAATGTTTTTTAAAGAATAGTTGATTATTTAAAAGGGATTTGAAAATTTGATTATATTAATATGAGGTATAATCTATTTAAATATATTTTTTTATGATATAATAAAAAAAATTAATATTTAATATTTTTACCCTTTTTTATAAAATGAACATAATTGGTTTTTTCATAATGACTACTTATAAATAAATCATAGGATCCAACTGGCATTGTTTTACTGGAACCCTGCTAACACCATTGGGTTTGTATAGAACTATATTTATATAATGAAGGATATGGAACGGTGTTGCATAGTGGCTGTGAGTATCAATGTTCATACGGAGTGGGAGTCTGGATGGTGACATTATGTGATGATGAACCACCCATAACATGGAGATAGAATATCAATCATCTTGGTTATTTTATTCAATCAATTTCATGTGTTGTCAAGTATTTATGTTTTGTGTTTTCTTCCAATATTAACTGTTTTATTGGAATGTTGGATTCATTTCACTTATGTCACTAGTTGGTTTTGATGTATTATGGGATCAAAATTCTCAATAATGGTTCATTGATACCAAGGAACATATTTCCATCATGGGGGGAATAGTAATTAAATTAGGACCTTTCGAAATTTCTTCTTAGATGTCCAGTTTCAGGATAACCTACATCAGTTTATGACAAGATGTATACTCATGGTATAGAAGTAAATATTGCTCAAGAATTATTCAATTATATGTTTTTAATCGGATTGGATTTTTTTACGATATTAGAATCATCAAAATTTTAATTTTATGGGTTTTTATGTTTTTATTATAATTGCATATTTTGTGCCATAGTGGATTTTTGACAGAGTATTTCATTTTCCTTATATGGATGTAAATAATATCAAATAAATTTTTTTGGATTTACTATTTTATGGTAATTTTATTATTATAATTATTTTCATCATAAATCTACATAGAATGAAAATTAATAGGATGGTTAACGGGAATATGGTAACTTTTTATTTTTTATTTCTATATGAGTGGTTATCCTTTAATTTGAGATTAAGATTATGATATGTGGTTTTAAAATGAAATTTCAGCTATATTTTCTTTATGGTTTGTGGTTTGATCTGCTGTTTTATATTTCTTTAGTATCAATGAAGTGATTCCACCAATAGAAATAAGACTACATGTTAAATAAGATTCCTTGTGGGGTCCCAGCCACAACCTAGTGAATTGAATAGTATAAATTTAAAATTGGTAGGTGCCACCAGGTAATCGGTGGAACCATACTAGTAAAATTATAAGATAGGTTCATTTATCCTGAAAATATATTTATTTTAGAAATTTATAAATACTTTATTAACACACATTTGGGGATTCATTTTCATATTTTATTACCATTAAATTATGAGGCTCTCTATGGATGTAATTTTACAATCTCTTTATATTCCCCATTCCACATGATCAATGGTTTAAATATAATGTTTTCTCCAATAAGATGCATGGTAATTTGTTCCATCATAGATTATATGATCTATATATTGATATTATATAATATTATATATTATATGTGGATTTGATGTAGTGATTTCACTTAGGCATGTTAAAATAAGACCATATCCATTATTTTTATCATTAAATAACTAAATGAATATCTAGAGATTGTTTTCCCTCGCATCATCACTATTCGTTTTTTGAAATGATGTAGGTCTGGTTACTAATTTGAATTTAATGATTTTGGGATATAATTTTATTATGAGTTAATAGATAAAATTGAGGATTTGGAATATTATTTGTTTAAATGAATTTCTTGAGTTTTCTATCATTGTTTCCGATAAATATATTTGTTGTTTTCTTATATCATATGTATATTGTTAATTACATTTCTTTTTTCAATTGTCACATATCTATAGATATGGACTTCTTGGTTTTTGTCTATATATTGTTTAATTTTTTTCATTTCTAAAGCTTCCCTAGGAAAAAGTAGGGGCTAGTAGCCTTTGAATAAATTTTAATCATTTCATAGGGATTTAAGACTACTTGTTCATTAGTATTTATTATTAAATCCTAAAAAATATTTTGCAAGTCTAAATTTAAATTAAATAAATATAGTTACATATATCATATTGAATTCCATTAATATATTTTCATGTAATTTTATTAAATAATAATTTAAAAAATTCATCCAATATATGACATTTAATTTTATAGGAAATGGATATTAATTTTGAAATCTTTTAATTATTTACAATGAATCATAAAATTAAATTATTATATAATATTTTATAAGAATATTTTCTTACATTATTACTATTTTATTTTGTACATATGAAATTACCATTTTCTATCATATATTTTTTGAGATCCTTCCAAAATCCCCAAGATCATAAAATTTTATTAAATGGTCTATTGTAATAATTATGGAAATATATTTTAACAAGAAATAACCTCATATATTCCTAGATAATATTATTTTATCCATGGAGATTGATGTATGGGATTCTCAACTAACTTATATTTAGGAACAACTGTGTTTGTTTTTACCATGACCTCATAAGGTGTTCACTTAATTCCACTATTTTCCAAATGAGTTATAAGTTAATGAAAAAAACATAAACCAAATTAATAGTTGTATTCATTGGGAGGAAAGTGATAGTCTATATTGGAGGATTATAAGGACATGATTTATTTATATTATTGCTTTTATAATGATATTTTTACATAAAAACACTATGTATAAAATTTTAAATTAAAATATAAACCTAATTAATGAAATGTAAATTATATTAGATTATACATACATATAAACTCTTAATTTTTTTTAAAAACTCAAACTTTTTAAACAAAAATTCCTTCCTAATTAAATAATTACACACTATCACTGATTCTTATGAGGTTTAAGCCCCTTTTTAAAAAAAATTATAATGTGATCCTCAATTAAAAAATGAGGTAAGAAGAAAACTATTATAAATAATAGGCACTGATTCATAAGAGATAAAAATAATAATGATTTATATATGTTCTCAACTATCCAGTTGAAAGGAAACATAAACATAAGAAATAGAAGATTTTTCATCATCCCCTGACTGATTATATAGTTGTGACATCATTCAATGATGATGAGTGACCACCTATCATGATGTTTCTCCATACTAGTATAAAAATGATAAAGGTCACCCCCCTCTTAAACAAACATATGATGTGAGGACTAGATATTTGGTTCTAGCACACTTATCTCTCTTTTTAAACCCACAACAGACAACGATTAAGTGGAAACCACTACACCTAAATCATGTTGAAAATAATATAATGTAAAAAATACTATGAAAATTTATATTATGGTTCCCATATAACCAATTAGATGAGGAAATATTAATGAATGTCAGTTGTGACTACTATTATCCCTTATTCAAGGACACCAAGAAAATCATTACCTATATGAAGATGGTGTGCCATATTAGTGAGTCTAAAAAATCTAATTTCTCTTAAAAAATAAACAACATAATCAACAAGTCATTCTTATAAATCAAAACATGGTCCAATTGAAACATGCATGATACCATGAATATAAAATAATTTATACATGATACTCACCAAGAGACCATCAGTGTCACTATCTCTCCCAAAATCATCCACTCAAAAGACCTATTGTCTCTCTCATGATCCCCAAAAAATTCCATACATGAAAATAGTCAACTTTTGAAATACATACACATCCCCTAGATAACCACACACTTTCACCTAGAAAGAACCAGACCACCACCTGATGCTCATATGAAATAATGGATTACCCATACCCTTCAAACAAATAGAACTATAATTTCAACCCACCATTATCTGATGGATCTAATGACTATAACAATAACATTGAATCTCTCTAGGAAGATTAGATCTGAAAACATATCCATAGATGAGGGTATATTAAACTCTTTTACTAAATGTATAAGAATCCACCAACAACGCAAATGATTAAGTTGAACAAAAAATGTGATTCGGAGAGGTATATAATGATAATTTTTAGATGCCACCACTAGAACATATATAAATAAAAATTTGGAGAAAAATATCCCCACAAAACATCTGCTAATTCAACCAATCAGAGGAATCGACACCATGAAGTTACATAGAGAACCCTAGAAGATGAATTCTATTTTTCTATAAAATACCAAGATATCATGAACATTTTTTCAATCATTATTTATTTTGATTACATTATATTAAATAATATTTTCAGTTTAGTTTTTACTAATTAAAAAACATTTTCTCATAACATCATTTTTGTTTTTACTTTTAATATATATGCCTAAAAAATTTAATTTAAAAACAATATTTCTCTTTAAAATTGTTTTATTTTGTCAAAATTGTATTGATATATGAAATAATTATTTTTAAATTCAGTTTATCATTGAATTAATTCTCTAACTCTAATTTTACAAAATATATTACCTTATTTTGTAATTAATCTTAATTTTTATTATTTATAACCATTGATATAACGTTTTCTATATTTTTTTATCCCTATTTCAATCAGGCAACTTCATTATTTTCCTTTGTTCCATGATCTATAATAGGAAATAAAATTTTTAATCTTAATAATGGTTTATATTTTGTTTTATAGTTATGACACATTTAATATTATTATAACTCAGTAATGTTTTTGATGTGTTTATTTTCTACCTATATAGAATTCATATAGATTTATTCTTGGAATGAATATATTTTAGGTGATATGGATACAAAAATAAACATATTTAATATTTATATGATAGATAGTATACAATAGATATGGAAATATATAATTAATTTTTATTGTCATGAATATTTATTTACACACATTCTATAAGGTATGTATGTATAGATATTTTTTATTTAATTAATTTCAATAGTTAACCTATTGACCATCATTGAATAAGGTATATAGTATTTCTTTTGATCATGAAAACAATATACCTCTTACCCTATCTAATGGGATGGATTTTGTTTCAATCTCATGTATATACCTTCTCCAATAAGTTGTATTATCTTATACATTGAGTATAGTATATAATACTATTGGTGGGAATGGGTTACAATATTTTTATTCCCCTGTCTATTTTATTGAAATAAATTTATATATAAAGAATATTGTTTATGAATGTAACATCCATGAATATTTAGTTATCTTATCGTAGTTGTTTATTCTCCAACCCAATAATAGATTTTTAATAATTTTATGTTTTCTTGATGCCTATATTTTAAATAATTTTATATCATTAATATGAAAAAGTGTAAAAATTTTCATGTATAAACTTATTTATTGTAATTTTTATGGTATGCCATTAGTTCACTACTAAAAATCTATATTATCAGACCTATCATTTATATTGTGGTCGCTATCTAGATTTAAATGATTTATTTTTGATAACACATTTAATGTCAGTTTTTAAAACATAAAATTGACATTGGGGACGTAAGAGAGAGATGCACTTGGATTTATCAATATAGATGTATAATTATTTCTTGACATCGGTGGGATTGATCATATAACATGACATGGATATTTGTTGATTATTTTCATGGGGTTTCAATATTGGGTACTCATAATTTTAATCCTTAATTAAGGTTTTATTTTTATAATTACATGATTAGTTTTCTATATTCAATTTAACCAATTAATTTAATTATTTTTTTTATAAAATAAATTAATATAAATACACTTTTTTTTAGATATTTAATTGTCTATTTTCCTTATTGAAGTAATAACATGCATAGAAATTGTTGGATATTTAATTTTTATTAGATATTTATTGTGAATTCCAAGATCATTAAGAACATTATTATGGTTAATCAATTTCATATATTAAATTTTTGAAGGGGAAAAATATAATAAAATTATTCTTCTATTAGTAAATACATGATTAATCTATTAAATGGTGACTAAGGTGTGTATTTAAGGCCATGTATAGTGTGAAGAGTATGATTTCTAGTGAATCATGTGAATATTTTTACATGAAATGTATAAATGGAATAATTATGTATTCAATGAATATTCATTAATTCAAGTGGTTAATTCATGAAGACAATTTTTTCACTGTAATGGAGGAGGTCATGAGATTTTTTTTCTTCTCTAGTTGTTTTTTGTTTCAACATAATGATTTTATTATGATGTGACATGAATTATGAAGGAATATATTAAATGAATTATCATTAAATAATGGTAATTTTTTAAGAGTAAGATGAATTTTTTTTCATAGGTATAGTTGATAATGTTTTGGGGCTCATTGATATGCATTGATTATATTGATCTAACTATTTTAAAATTTTCAATAAATATTCTCTATTGAGGAATATTTTTTCCTTTTATTAGAATTTATTAGATAAAATTTTATTGGGATTTATTTATGAATTGTTATTTTGAATATGATACTAGGTTATGAATAAATAAAACATATTAATTGAAATTTGTGTTTGAGAAAAATATTCCCTAAAAAAACGGATAATAAATTTTTTATAGATTTGATAAAATCTGTAGTTTTAAAACATCTTGATTGATAAAATAATGATGAAATTAGTACTACACTTTTTCTCAAAAAAATAGTATAGTATATATCATATAGATAAAGAGAATATGGATACATATTTGTCAATGTAATATTTTGTTATTAGTCTATGGATGAGGAATGTGTTCTCATAGAAATGTGATGTCATTATTCGGGGTGCAAAGATGTGTGTTCTAAAATTCGCATGAAATTTATTATACTATATTTATTTTGATTCCGCATTAAATATATAATAATAAAATATATTATTTTCGTAATTTATGTTACCATAAATTAGCCTTGATTTATTTCACTTTATATGTTTCCTAGTTCAATACAAAAAATCATATTTTATATATTTAATGAATTATTTATTGAATATCCAAGATAAGGGATGTGAGACATAATTGACTAATTGTAAATAAATGTGATGGGGAAGTGGTGATAGAAATATTCATACCCTGATTCATGTCACTCTCTATACATCTTCGTAATATAGGACCAATACATTCTATGATGTAACGTTAGTTTTATCATTACATAAATTTTGGTTTTAGTAGTTTTTTAGTACAAATAATAATTTTTTTAGGTCTATAATTTATAATTTTATAATTTTATATTATATTGTAAAAAAATTTCATTTAACGATAACACATCGTTTATTTTGTAAAAAAATAAATATGGAGAACCCAAGGGTTTTGAATATAGAAATTTGTCTTAATCATGGTGCATATAAGAATTTTATATAAATTAATAATATAACTATAATATTTTTATCTGGAAATTAGTGATCAATGGATGATTATGTGAGAAAACATCATTCTTATATATAAATAATATCATGGTTTTTAGATACTTCAAGATATAAAATTCCATCCATGATGAAACCATTATAGTTAAAATAATTAATATTTAAAATATTTTACATTTTTATAGATTTTCAATTTAAAACATATTTTCATTTTAGTTGAATTTTTTTATCAAATAATTTATTTAAATTTTTAAGGATTTTATAGTATAAATATATTTATAAATAAGTGTAACTTTAAATTATATCTTTGGATATCCCAAATTATTTTGGTTTTATACAAATATGGATGAAAATAAGTTTTTATTTCCCATATTCATACAAACCTGAATCATTGAAATAAGTTTTATATGAACATATAAGTATAAAAAAATTATTATTGATTATTATTAATGAGATGAAATTAATTTTTATGGCTTCCATTTTTTCAAGATAATGTATTTGGTTTAAATATTCATTTACTCATCTAAACTAGACATATATTATTAATAATGAGAATTAGTAAAACATTTACGAGTCTCCATTAGATTATATACATACATAATAGTTTGATTTATTGAACGTAGAATGAATTTTCGAAATATATGGTTAAATATTATTTTAGGAAACTCAATTACTAATTAAATTTATTCACATAGAAATAGGAAACAATAAATTATATATTTAAAAATAAAATAATAGATCACATAATTTTGTAAGACAAAATTTCGATGATAAATTGATTTTAATAAATAGATGAGAATTTTTATAATTTTAGAAAACATTAATTTATTTCTTGGTAAAAATAAATTATTTTTTAAATTTCTTAAAATTTTATTTTTTTTAATTAATCATTTTGATAATTTTAATTGTCATTAGTATATGTGCATTATTCTGAGCATCATTTTGTTCTATAAGGAATTGAAACCAAACTAACCACTAAACTATTATTTTTCAATTATATAAATTTTGATTTATTTAATATATATTTCTATTCATTCATTTCTTATATTTAATTAAGGAATCATTTTTTGTGATCAGTTGATCTCTATGAAAAAATTACCTCGGTTGTTTTTATGAATTTTAAAAATCATTTTCATATATTTAAAATCATATAAAGTAGTTTTTTTATCAATAATGATTTTTTCAAAATATTCGATAAGTATTAAACATATATAAAATTTCTAATTCACCATTAAAATTCCATAATAATTTCTTCATTGAAATTCACTAAATCTTGTTGAAACATTTCTATTATTGATAGTGAATTATTATAATAAATATCAAAATAATTTTTTCAAAAATGAATGACATTGAAATTTTAACCAACTATCACTAACTCTCTGAACCCCTTATCATTTTTTCTTATCATCAACTAATGTCAAAAAAAATCAACTAAATAATAGATTAGTTCACTCTTAACTAAACAAATCAATTAATAATCCATGGATTGGGAATTGAATAGTTCAATGTCACTATGCTTAAATGTGGATATCAATACATAGTTTTAGATCACCATCCATTTTCATGTAAAAAATTATTTTTTCAACCATAGATAATAAAATATGAAAAATAAATCATACATCTAAAATAATAATCGATATAAATCACCAACACACAATATTTTGTATGTCATTTCTTGAATAATTCCTAAAATATGGGAATTTTTTATGATATATATTTATATATATATTATTTCATTACAGTAAACTCATCATATCATCTACAAAAATATCAACAGATTCTTAAAAATATAACAGTGATCATCTACATTCACATTTATACTATGAAATTCTATGAAAATCTATTAAAAATAAATTTAGATTCGTGATTTTTTGAATGATCAACTGATGTTCTATTCCACCCATGACCACAATGTTTTCTTAACTTGTTCCATCGAATATTATAATTCTAGTCAAAGTAATCAATCTTAAAACAAAAAAAAATCAACAAGTTGATGCCAAAAATAAAACTATAAAATTTCATCATCATTGTAATGATGTACCATGATGATTGATCCTATCTTTTAACTATCTCATACCCATAATAGATGAGTAAAATGGGTTACAAACTGGTCTAATGTCAAGATTCCATTAAAAACATACCCAAAATACACAATGATGAAACCCAATCATTGTTACCAAATGGAACCTCAATCATTATCATCACCCCTGGTAGGATTAAACTTCATATTGTTTTAATAAAAAATATATGGTTTGATTTCACCTAGGAATAATTGAAATAAATAAATCAGACAATATGTTAAATCAAACTAAAAGTTTACATTATAAATCCAAAACAAAATATACAATACATAACATCAATACATAATCTAACATGGCCAATATAACAGACGTAACACAGGATGTAAAATTAATTATATATCAAACTAAAAACACAATACACATGATCACTATATATTATACAACATATAATAGTCCATTCATGAGTGAATTGTCGACTCTATAAATTTATTTTTTAAAACTACTCATAAAACATATAACATGAGATAAATTGAGATATATATAAACCTTTATGGTTTATATTGGTTGTGTGATAACTTTTTCAACATTATCCACCAGAGTATTAATGTTAATTATTTTTAACCATTAAAATATTCCACTAACATTGGTGTATTAGAATGAACTTATTAAACATTATAAAAATTCCAAAAAATAACCCTGAAATTTCATGAATTTAATCATTACATTTTAATGAAATTGAAAATTTATTTAAAGATATGAAAATAAATTGGAAAATATGATTTCACAATGACCACAATTCAAGTAGAAATAGATGCCGTTTTCTTAGAAAATTCCATAATATCCCCCTTTGACATTATGTCTCTAGTAATCATTATATCCCTACCACTCATTGAAATTAAAATGATGCAATATTAATTAAGATTGAGAAAGTAGAAAATTAGGAAAATAGTGATTCATTTTTTTAATCAAAATTATTAATATATTATATGAAAAATAAAAATATTTGAATAAGATAAATTTTTAAAAATATTTAATTACAGAATAAAAGATTGAGAATTTTTATATAGATTGAACCTAACTTGATTAATAAAAATCCATATATAAATATTTCTACAAAACCTTTTGTGATATCCCTAGGGAAATCATGGGGTATGATTTGAATTATATCATAGTGATTGTTAGATCATCTAGTTAATGTGTATTATTCCCTGTGCACGAGTCCCATATAGTGTGAACTACATATTTATAAATAATTTGGGGTATAAATGAAATATAGTGTACCCATAATGGGTATAAAAAATTAAATTCCCTACTTTTTTATTCCCAAACCTAGGTGTCCAATAATCAGTTGTTCAAGTGACATCCTCAAGGAGGGGTGCTCCTTAACAATGACTCTTATATGTCTCTGTCCCCACTAACGTACCTGATAATTCTAATTATGTACCAAATAAATTTAAATGTCCACTTGTTTAGGATAATAAGTTAATGATCCATTATTATTTATATGAATTAATTTTTTATAATATATCCAAATACATATATTATTTTTTCCCCAGATGAATTTTTTATACAAAAATGGGGATCTCGTTGTGAAAAATTTTAATGACTCAAAATTCCAATAAACCCCTAAAATCCTCTATGAAATAATTTCAATAGTTCAACTTAATTATTTATGAATCATTGTAGTCATGGTGTTAATACTATTTCTAAAAAAATTTAATTGTTATATTTAGTTACACAATGTATTATGATATTTGTAAAAATATTTAAATGCTACATTAAAATTCAATCCAGAACAGAATAGTTTTTCTAAATGAGGAAAAATATTTAAAAACAAAATTAAATATTACAATGACCATATATAATTTATAACATTAAAACAAGTATTATAACTGAGATATAATATCATTGATTGTTAAATAAAGAAATTATTAATATCTGCCTAATAGTTTGGACTTATTTTATTCATTTCAATTGGAAACAATTCTTAGAAACCTAATGAATTATCAAAAATAGAAAAAAAATAAAAATATAAAATTAATTTAATATATAGAAACGAAATAATAATAAATAAATATTTTTTAACCGATTAGAGAGTACAAAACCTCGATGTAAAATAGATACTCTTCTCGGACCAGATTGTTGTGTTTTTGAAGGTTTTTTTAGTGTTGAGGGGAGGATTGTATGTGGTATTAGTGAACATTGGTGACTCATACAACTCCATGGTATAAAAGAACCATGGAGGAGGCTATATATAAGTATTTTATATTTTTTCACCCATGGAATTTAGGATATTTTAATGTGTAGTAATCCTAGGATATCAATAACCTATTCATAATTTCAAGGTCACCAGATAATTTTTAAAGGTATTAGAATAATAACCATTTTAATGGCTATGGTTTCTTAGTTATTTTAGGTTTAACCACTATATATTGTGTTGTCATATTTAGTTATAACATATAAATTTTACCAATTCATATCACTAATTAAATTGTATATTAAATTAAAATGGTAATGAATATTGTAGTGATAGTGGTCCCTTGAGGATTTTTATGTTGGTGATAGGGTACAAAAAATGTTATTCATTGATATTTTGGTGGTGAAACATTTTAGTTATAAATATTAATTTTATTATTGGATATCAGTGACTTCGTTTTAAATAGAAATAATAGTTCTACTATTTTATGTTTTTATAGGTGTCACGGTTGAGGTCTTCCATGAAATTCATGGAATCCAAAATTATGTGTTTGTCATAAATTTTTTTTTCAAAATAGTGAAATATCATATTATGATAACTAGGATACACTAATTATGAATATTAGAGTTTTGGATTAGGAAATAGGTGTGGTATTCATGACCATTTTAAATTATTCCCATCCATGGGATGAACAATCAATTTTAAACTATAAATAAGGCTCAATTTTCTCACTGTATAAATTTTAATTACATTTCCATAAACCCTATACAATCCTAGGGAATCCTTAGGGCCACATATCCATTAATTTTGAGGGTTTTTCCCTTAAATCATTGAGACTACTTATTCTAAAAAATCATTCCCTACTCCTATTGCATTTCTATTTCCTCGTAAACCATTTCTCAAAAGAGGTAATATAACTGATGTTTAATAGGGTTTATCTTTTTAATAATGTTTGTCTTAATGAATTGTTATTTAATTTTTATCTAAATTGATATTCATCAATTTGGTTGTGCTTGATACTTATCCCATGAATTATATTTTTCTATTATTAAAAGACTTAATCATGAATAGGTATTTTAGACTTCAACTTAATTATTATTCTTAAATATTATAATTATATTGATTTAGTTGATTTGTTTGGATATTAAGGATTAAAATATTACAAATAAGTAGTTTTATCAAATGGAGTTTTGTTTGAAATAGGTTAAATCAGATGATATTTTCATTCTTTCATGTCTTTGATAAGTAGTGATATTTCATTATTTTTCTATATTGATAAAAAACTCTTTTGAAACTATCAACTTATTATGTTCAATATCATATATGTTTTACCACATGAAAATTTTAATAAATTGGATATGGAAATCTTTTGTTGGACTAAGGTTGATAATTTGGGTAAATAAAAACTAATAAAAAATTATTTTTAAAATATATTATCATGGATGTGTTTCAATACAAAAATATTTAATCTTTACTATTGTTGTTATTTTTTATGTTTTAATGATTAATGTACACATAAATGTGTATTTATTGGATATATTAATGGATTTTCTATGATATATTTAGTTGGTTCCATGAATCATTTCACAAAGTTGACATTAGTAGATTCCATTATTTATAGGGATCACACAAACGAACTATCGTGATGATAGGGAATAGTAAAGTGGTTGGAGATACAAAAGGGACAAGTTTAGTGGATGTTATATTGGTTTTTGGATTACATTGTGGAATGGGTCATATGGTAGTTTGATATCCATTGTGAGACAATGTAGTAGTTAACTAGATGTATAAAATGAGGGCAGTAATGGGGGTTATTGTAACAGAATGGGGGTTCAGTTTTATATGATTTTCCTAGTTATTTAATATTAATGGTGATATTGATTGTATTTTGTTGGGAAGAAATTTTATTATTGAAATTATATGGTTGATGTTAAATATAGATATATAAATATCATAATTAATGTAATGGGAATGGTAAAATAGAAAATATCTGATTAAAAATGATATAACTAAATGAGGATATATTGTTTCCTTATTGTTGTTTTTTTGATTGATTATGTGGCACGTGATTTTTCAACAAAATTCAAAAGAGTCTCTTATGATTAATATCGACGAATTGGTTATGGATAAAATCATTGATTGTGTTTAATTTTATCAATACATGTTATATTTTGTTTATGTTGATATTTTTCATGGCATTTTTAATAAACACATCTCATGCTAGAAATCCACAATGATTCAAAAAATATTTTGTTTCTAAATATTTTCTCCATCCATCATAATTGGTAGTGGAACATATGGATTCCAACTTCATATCCCCCACTCTTCATTTAATGAATATTTTATGAATTAATATCTCATTTATTAATAACCATACATGATATTATTTAAAAAAAATTGTATCTTAATTACTTTTTAACATAGTTAATTTTTTTAATATTATGATATATAGTGGGGAGTTCCTAGTAGAATGAGGGAAATATAAAGATTTCATAAATTCTCAAAATTCCATAATCTGGAGGATTTTTTTGAGGCTTTATATTTTTATATAATTTCTATATAGTTGTTATGATGTTCTGGTTGTGTGATAGTTGTAACAACTGAATATTTTTATGAAATATTTATCTTAAAATAATTTTAATTATTCAATAGCATGTGCTCTATTCAAGCATAAGATACTATTATTTTACAATGAACATTATATTTGACCACTAAATGATTCATGAATGTATATAAGTTAGTAATTTATGAAATAAATTTAACACAATATGAATATGATTTGTTATTCAAAAAATGTCAAACAATTTTTAATAAAATAACATTATTCATCAAAAGTATGATCACATTAAAAATGTTATTATATTTTTTTATTTATATTATTTATATAAAATTTATTTGATAAAATTAATATCATTTTTGATTTCATCAAGAAAAAATGATGAAAAAATTAATTTGTTATAATTTTATGATAACATTTACATAAAAGTGATAAATTTCTTTTTATGGAAATCTATATTTCTAATTATAAGGGAAAATTATTTTTTTAAATAGTTTTAAATTTTAATCAGTTTATTTTGAATTAAAATAATGAAAATAATTTTTTGAAAAAAATTAAAAAATTAAAATGAGAATCCATTAATGATTTATATGGGTATTTCCTTTCAAAAAAAATTGTTTTAATGGAATTTAACTGGTTTTATATTAAATAAAATTGTTAAAATAATATTTTATGAGTTTTTTAATATTAACACCTCTTTTGGATTCATTTGGTCGAAATTTAATGAATAGGTCCCTTTTATTTTTTTCCAATATGAATAGAGACATTAGTGAATTTTGATACCATAGTAAAGTGAAATTTTTTAAAGTATGTAAACATTAAAATTAAAAAGACTATAAAATTACTGTAACCTATGCCAAAATTTTATTTAATGATTAAAAATATACCTTTAATAGATATGGATATAAATATATTTATTTAGTGAATAAATTTCTATGAAAATTACTTATATAATATTTATATCAAAGAAAGTAGTCGAATTTCACAATCCCACTATTTGTTATCTTATTTTTTCTATATGGGTACAAAGTATTTATTTGAATGAATATGACTAAAAAAATTATATTGAAAAACACAAATTCATGAAATATATTATTTTTTTACTTTTTCAGACACATAGTTGAAATTATAGTATTAATAATATTTTATTTATTAATCAATTAAAGGTTTCACATTCATTTATTAAATACTATATCATTATTCATATAGGGTGAAATTAATAATATAATATAATATTAATATTATTCTCAAATATTTATGATTTATCTTCATCATGGTATTTTATTTTATATTTTTAGTGAATTTTTTGTATATAAAATAATTACACAACATTGATGTAGTAATTATATTGTAATTGGAAATATGAAATAATGTTATCAAGAATATTAAAATAAATATAATTTTAGATAAATAATGTGATTAAAAAATTTCTATATAACTTGAACTATTAGGGAAATAAATAAATATTTTGTTCAATACAGACTTTTTTTTATATTTTTAAATTTCTAAACAACTAATACTGTCAAACATAACCCTAACAAAATTTTATCAGATCAAAATTTTATTAAAAAATTTAAAAATAATAACACATAGTTAATTTTTGAATAAAAATTATATATTATATATAATTTTATAAGTAGTTTATTTAATATTTTATTGACATCACAACATTTAATATTTCAACATTTAAGCATTTAATTTTTATAATATAATTAAAATTAAAATAGTTTAACTGCGGGTTAACAAAAATGATAAGATTTAAAATAATAATAAAAACATGTGTAAAATTTATTGTTTTGGAATATTAAATCTTATGTAAAATTATCTTAAAATAAATATTAGTTCTGATGTATTTGGGTTGATATTTTATTTATTGTTAATTAATATTTTTAGACATTCCAAAAGTTCCCATCACCTCAATTATAAAGGGGTATACAGTCCCTCACATCTACACATATCATTAGTATTCAAGGATAAAAACAAACTACCAATTTATTTTCTAAACTTCACTAAGAATATTCTATATATTTTAATATTCTCAAATGTCTACCCCTAGAGTCTCTAAGAAAATATATAATGTATGTTCACAATGGAAGAGATAATCCTATTTACTTATTTTTTAAATATTAAATCTAATTTTACATCATATTATGGAATTCTTTTCCAATATAAAGTAATAAATATATTATCATATATATTATAAGATGTTATTCTTATAATTTAATAACCATATTAAACCTTTTTTTCATCTAAGGAAAAATGAAAGTTCCACGCATGTGTATGCATGACTGACGGTCTCCAGGTCATTGTGTAGTTTTTTTCATCAGTAGATTATGTGGATGGGTGTAATGATGGAATATATATATATATATATATTATAATTATAATATGATATTGATTCTGGAAAAAAAATATACCATACATTTCCATATACTTATACTATTAAGGTAAGTATATCGTCGCTCATGTGTACGTTTGAGCTAATGTATCCTCGATGTGATGCCATTAATTTTTTCTTTTTTCCATTAAATAATGATTATGTAAATGTATATAGTTATCAAATATGATATATATTACCTTAAAATAATCCAATAAATTATTTATTTTATTCTATACACAATAATTGGGATTATATGACCAATCATGAAAAGGAAAATAAGCAGTTAACATATGAAAGAAGAATAAAAATGAAAAATTATTAAAAAATTATAATATGATAATATATGACGTTGTAAATATATATGGTTATATAATATGTTCATAACATTATTTAATCATTTTTCTTATAAATCTAAATGTAATCGATCCTAAAGTAATGGATTTATGTCTCACACTTCTTTCTCTATGACACAAGCCTTATTCACTAATTACTTCATTTTTGTGTTGTATATACTTCCAATTAAAGTATTTTATCTATATTATTGTGGATATTATGGTATGTTAATATTTATATAATTTATTTTCTTTCATGGATCATACAATTCGACTATTTATAATTTAGTAGTAGTTATATTCCCTATATAATTGTATTTGGGATTATTTTTGCATATGTATCTAATGATGTATATTTTTCATCCTTGACCATGTTTCTTAAAAAAATTACTATTCATCTAAAAATTTTAACGTCATTTGTACCCATGCATGTATTTTACTAAATTTTTTGAAATGAATAATCTTTGGTATTCCAAATGATGCACTTTTTTGACATTTTCATTAAAAGTATGAGATGACTTTTTTTAACATATACAACATGAACATTATTTTAATGTATTAATAATGAATTAGTTACTTGAAGCATCCCTTACTATATAACAAGGTTATTTTCATGGATAATTTTTATATTTAATTTTTTTTGATTTCTAAGAATGTTAATCATTTCTTATGAAGAAAGGATAATTTACTCATTAATTATTTCATGTGATATCATAGTGTTACTAATGTTTTAATGGGAATATTTTTCAATCATAATATACCTATAATGCCCCAAGCTTCTACAGTATGTTTCCCTTTGAATAATGCAATGACGTGTATTGTACGCAACTTCGAGATTCTAACACACCAGAACCATTCAAACTAGCCATTATGAATAGTAGTACCTACTTTTTTATATTTTATAAATTTTATCTTTCGAAATGGACTTCAGTTTTGGATTCTTAATATCTAAATTAGCTTAGGGTGACATTTTGGTACTTTTCGGATAACTTTCATATTTTGAAGAATAGTGAAAATTAGTAAATTTTAATTAAAAACAATTTTTTTAATCAAAATAATTAATAGTGATAAATTGTTAATTTGAGAGGTTTTAAAGTATATTTAGAATATATTTTTACCGTTTAATACAATGTTGGTCATTGGATGAGATTTCACATTTAAACCAGACATAAACAAGTGTCAATCTTTTGATAGTTATTATCTCTTAAAAACACGTTATTTGTTTCGACAACGGGAATTAATTTTTAAATTTATTAATGAAACTGATATTTTTTGAATTCGGTAAAATAGATATCATTTTTTAATTCATATTATCAAATATATCTTAGGCATAATTTTCATTATTTTTCTGGAAACTTTCATTTTTTGATGAATAGTGAAACCACTAAGTGGTAGTTAAATAACTGAATTTTTCATAAAACATAATTTTACCGCTTCTGTGAGTGGAATTTTGAAACTCCATGAGACACGGTTAATATCAAGGAATAAAATTTGGTTCATTGAGATGAAAATAATTTTTGGTGAATAGTAACTTCTTAATTTTATTAACCACAGTTAAAAGTAAATTGGGTAATTAAGGGTAAAAATGATATTAATATAACCATAACACATGTCCTAATTCTATTGGACAAGTGTATCTCGACCACAAATAGTCTTAGAGATAAAATATTACCATTTAGGTCCACATGGATTAGATTAGGACATTTATTATTATTTAATACAAAGAAGAGTAAAAAGAGTTAAAATCAATGTTTTTTTACTAAAACATTTTTAATATAGGGTTACACATAAGATAAATTCTATTATAAATATTCATTAGAAATATAAAAAGATTTAATACATAATTATATTTTATTTATAATTTTTAGACATTAAATAATTTAATTTATTTATGACACAATGATGATGTAGTAATTACCATAATAGTGAAATATTAAAATAATTGATATTATAAATACCCAAATAAATATAATTGCCGACTTTTATTGAATTACACTAATTATATAGTTTAATATGACATATTAGTATAGATTTAATTGACTTTTTTCTAAGTAATCATTTTTTATGAGTTTCACAAAAATCAATTATTGTATAGTATCAAAATTGATATAAAAGAGTTTTTAAAACAAATATTATATTATTAATTGATATTAAATTCCTAAAAATCTAAGGTTCGTCCAAGAGACATATATAATGGTATTTGTATCCTTAATGGACCACTTGAGGGTATCGTGGATGTATATAGTAAATTTATTAACCATATAATGTAAAAATACAAAGAGACATTGTAAAACTTAAACTAATTAACTAAGAGTTAATACTTAAAGATAAGGTTAATATAATGACCCAAACCTATATAACTTCTATTGGGTGAGTGGTTTTAGACCTATCCCCACCTTAAATTTTAAATAATCCACTTTGGAGCCATTATAAACATAATTTGAATTTATTATAAAATAATATTTCTAGTTTTTCCAAAGGTTCCCATCACCCCTCTTATAAAAGGGCACTCCCCCTTCTCATTACATAACACCTTCAAAGCCTTTTTGTTCAGACAAACCCTGCCCAAATAATCTCTCAACATCCCTCACTAAAACCTAGAGGCATTAGTTAGATTAGAAAGCCATCCTAAGGAGACCTTTTGATCAGATCAAAAGGAAGAACACGAAGAAGAGGTAATGTTATTACCACCCTTTTTCAAATTCTTTTCTTCTTCATCTTCTTCATTCTTTGTTATTCCCATTCTAAAATAATTAATCCATTATCTCGTATATACTATAATATTATTATAAATAAGGTACAACCATATTCAGTATTCTATCCATCCATTGAATGACATGTCACCATACGTGTGTACATACGGCATACCGTCTCCACGTCGTGGTGTAATTGTCATTCAATAAATTATTATTTGGATGGGTATAATAATGATGTGTAATTTATGTAAATAATAAATCTAACATGATTATTATTCTTTCTATATGATATACCATCCAATTATATATTATTTTAACATCAAAAGAATGATATTGTCGCATGTTCTTACGTACGGACTACCGTCTCCACGAAAGCAATGAGCTTCATTATCCATCGTATCCATTCAAGTATAATTATCATTTTATGATTTAAAAATAATGTTTAAGTACTTGATATAATTATGGATATGAAAAATATACATCCTATCCATAAAAAACATGAATTATCTAACAAATAATATAAAGGAAAATGAGTATGTTAACACCCGAAATGACGATAATACTAAGATATTATTAACAAGTCAATGTTAAAAGATCATATATGATATCATATTAATGTAAATGATTCATTTATAATTAAATAAAAATTATGTCACCATTATAAAGGAGTTTAACCAACCATTTACCAAAGAAAAAGTACAAAGTAAGTGGTTTCTTATCTCACTTTTAATTCAGAGAGATTTCCATTGTTCACAACTTATTTATTGCATGTGGTGTATGTACTACCCATGATTTTATTCATTGTGTAATATACTTTAATATATGGGTATTTACATCATCAATTTATGATCCTTCTTTCATGGTTGCATGTTTCATAAGTTACCAAATCGATAAGGTAATTTGAAATTTCAATTTCCACTCATTCGGCTTTACGCATACTTCATTGATTATTTTACTCCAAGATTATGTGTGGAATCACTATTCATTTGATTATGTCATAATTTACACTCCCCTTTCTGAGGATATACTTTTTATTCAAATAATAAATCCATTGATAAATTCTCATATCATCGGTATGAACTTGATAAGAGTAATTTTTACTCAATCTCGATTTGTTGAGATAAACTTCCAATTCATTGGTGTTGTTTT
Source organism: Viscum album (assembly GCA_963277665.1). NCBI lineage: Eukaryota > Viridiplantae > Streptophyta > Magnoliopsida > Santalales > Viscaceae > Viscum > Viscum album. The sequence goes on along the minus strand of OY728119.1, from coordinate 1,019,224,070 downwards.
TAGTAGAATATGTGTGAATGTACATTGATTGTTTTACACTGAATATCCAATCATATTTAGTGTATTTATATTTGTCACACTTAATTATGTTTTTGATTTATCCTTAACCTAAGGAAACAGCCTTTATGAGAGATTTCATCTCAATTTATATTCCGTTGAGAATTCTTTGTTGTTATAAACCAAATCACTTTTATGTGGTGTATATAATGTACTTTGACATAGTATATCATGAATCCCTTTATTCTCATTATATTACAAAGTTTTGAGTAACTCAATTATTTTTATTCAAGTGTCTCTCTTTTGGTTAGAAACTCTAACTAAAATACCATTTTTAAATGTTTTAAAGACATATTCTTCTAAATCTTGTGCATTAATGTTCGTGTTTTAAAAATGGTTTTAAGGATTTATTTATATGGACATTAAAGGTTTAAAGTTAAAACTCCTTTTAAAAGTTTCAATGTGGTATGGGACACTTTGATTCAAAAATATAGTTTTAAATGGCCTCTTGACAAATATTGTGACTTTTAAACGATTTCAAGAAAAAGGGGTATATTTCTCTCAAATTGTTTTGATGATTATTTTCATCTATGTCAATATCCTTCATTATTCTCGATTGAGGTTAATATGATACCATACAATCTTCCATATTGTATCGAATGAGTTATGTTTGACTGTGGATGTGCTATTTTTATACCATTCATGGATTGTGGATAAATTATTGACATTTCGTATGCTAGTTTTAATATAAATGTTTATGTTATGTTTAAAACTTTTCATACGAGGAATGCATTGGACTTAGTAAGTGACGGGTGGAGTCCGCTATAGCTCCTCGATGCATCGGTTGGTCTCATGAGACAAAATAGTGTCTTTGCACAAGGCCTTGGCAAAATCTTATTTGTAGTCTTGGCACTAGGCCTTGGCTATGTTGTTATGATAGTCTGGTATTATGCATTATATCATTATGAATGTGGTTATTGATATTGCATGTGATTATTCGACTAGTAGAATATCCATGTGAATAAGTAAATGACATTATTTCGTTTTATCTTTTCCATCTTATGCTGTAGTTCCAGTTTAAAAGGCTTTTTTTTAGTTATAAATTTATTTAAGTATTTATGCTTATCTATGAAAGCTTCTGCTATATTGTTATCCTTACTGAGCATCTGATCTCACCCCTTTCAATGGTTTATTTTTCCCAGGATGTGAAGAAGTAATTTATGAATGACCTGCAGGGATAGTATGAGGGGATATAAAGACAAGATGTTGTTGTAGTTTTTTTACCTTATGATGTAATGTAAAACTTATAAATGTATCTACTATTTCCAAGACTACTAAACTAATTGATTTTTCGAGAGTTGATCATTTGTGATCATGCCAATGTTATGTAATAATGCACCGACTCTGGGTATCTAGGTTCAGGGCGTTACAGTTGGTATCAGAGGAAGTTTAGTACAAACCTTGGAAGCCAGATTTAGATAAACTCTGATTAGAGCACGTAGACCTAAGATGAACATTGAGGATTAGTATAGAAGAACTTCCTAGAATTTTGGTATTGTAGAGATTATTTGAGTTTTCCGAGCAATACATCCTTGTCTGGATACGAGCAGGTAGAGGCGACTCTGGCACAGATGTACCTAAGGGTAAAACCCGCAAACACCGCTTTGAGGTAGACTTGAACAGGAACTGGTGCACGGCAATGGGGCTTGCTGCACTCATGGTTATGACACTCTTAGGGGATATGCTTAGGATAATTTACATTTTCTTTACTAACCAATTTGAAGTATTAAATATATAATATGAGTGTAAATGACCTTGGTTAAACCTAATGTGTTTCAAATTGAGAATATGGTGACATGTTAATATCTAAATGATTGTATGACTACTGTTACTCACACAATGCTTTCTGGTTTTAGTCAATGGGTGGATTCCAAGGAATTCATAGTAACTTTGAGAATGATGTACAAGGTGGGAATGGTGGTGGAAATGAGCAACAAAATGAAATGTTGATAGGCGTAAAAGATATTGTCTTTATGCCAAATAAATTTTCCAAAAATATGATCAACAATATATATATTAACCAATTCCCGGACTCAACAAAGAAGAGAAAGGTGATGAATGTTAAGAGCTCCAGCAGTGGAGACCATGGAGAATGGAATCCTCAATTTCCATCATGCAGGAAATGTGGATGGAGACAACCAGGAATGTGTCTGAATGGGACAAAGAAATTCTTGACGTGCGGGAAGGAAGGACATAAAGTGAAGAATTGCCGAAGAAAAATGAAGAGTACTAAGGAAGAAGTTAAAAATGGCCACAAGAGTCCATATACAGTCATTTTCCATAAATGTAGGGGAGTTGGCCATTAACCGAGTGAATTCCCTATTCTATAGGATATTTTCTTGGTCAAAGAAGAAGTTATTTAGAAATAAATGGTTGGAAAAATGTTTAAAAAGTATTATTTCTCTTTGTTGATGGGTTTATTTTGAAATAACTTTCTCTTGTATTTTTAACCCTGTAGTTTTCCATGTGAGAATGATATTTGAGGATGAATTATATTTTCTCTTGTGAATATAGTTATAAATAACCATTTGGTTTTATAGGATCGTTGGGTTTGAGCCAATTATAAGTTTTTATAATTTGGGATGAAAATGCAAGGTATGAGATAAGATTTGTGGTTAAATTATGTTATGGTTATTTTGAGGAATTTATCTCATTTTGGTAATGTTATAAAATATAGTTTTTGTAAAAGGACAACACACAGACCGTGTGACAACCAGTCACGTCGGACAAAGCTGTGGGAATCGAACCCACAACCAATGTGAAATTGGGATTTTCCGCCTACCACAAGACTACGTGAAGTCCCTGGTTAGTGTGACTATTATTTTTAGTTAAATGATTTTATTGATCATTAATAATTTGATTTTGGATCTTATGTATATCAAATTAATACCCTTAGTATAGGAAAATGATTTGGTAATTATGTGATAAATGTTATTTTGAAAGTTGTTCGCTTTGTTGTATGGAAAATAGAATAGTATGGGATTTTATTTGAGGAGTAATGGTGTATTTTTATCTATGTTTTTATTGTGGATTTATAGTGATTCGATTTGTTTATGGAAATGATTAGGTTAATTACTTTTAAGTATGTGACTTTAATAGTAATTAATGTCATTTGGAGATACAATTTAATATGGAAGACTAAATTCTTATAAGTTTTGAGTTTCAATATTATTTTGGATTATATTGAAGTATTTTAAGGAAAATTGATTATTTAATGGTATTTATTTAACATTGGGGTATTAATGGTTTAATTTTAGAAATTAAGATTAGTGTTTTTTTTCTTTAATCTAATATCCATTTGGGGGGTCATGAGATATTATACTAACCATTTTGGTTTTGATTAATCTCTAAAGACAAGGTAATTATATATTTTATCCTACGTGGATCATGTATTTCTATAGAAGTTTATTCTAGCTCTTCCATTGTGACCAAGTCTTCTTGAATACTCATTGTTCAAAAAAAATGAGTTAGTGGTAAAAAGTTATTAAAGAATGAAACTCTACATAAAAATTAAGTATATCTCTTTATGTTCTTAGACAATATCATTAAATAATTCTTCGTCCTTATGTAATGTAACTTGAAACAAAAAAATGTTTTCCGTTTACTTTTCCTACTGGGAGACTAAAGACTGTTTGTCCCAACACAAGTTTGTGAATTTGTTATTGTTAACTTTATCTTGATCATGTTTTCTATCACTCTCCATCTGAACTGAACACTTAGTTTATCGTCCATATCCATATTTTCCTGCATGGAATCCTAGTATGTGTTATCTTGGCTGACCTTTATACCTCTCTTCCTTTCTTTTAAAGTGATAGTTTTATTTAAACATTTTCCGATGTGGGACATTCCATTATATTCTCAAGACCAATTTTAAAAAAAATTGTGCGGATGCAATTTATTGAAGGAGAGGAGAATGTAACACCCCAAGCTTCCATGGCACGTTTCCCTTTGATTAATGCAATGATGTGCATTGTACGCAACTTCGAGATTCTAACACACCACAACCAATCAAACTAGACGTTATGAATAATAATACCTAATTTTTGAAATTTTATAAATTTTATCTTTCGAAATGGGCTTCAGTTTTGGATTCATAATATCTAAATTATCTTAGGGTGAAATTTTGGTACTTTTCGAATAACATTCATATTTTGATGAATAGTGAAAATTACTAAATTTTAATTAAAAATACCTTTTTAATAGAAATAATTAATAGTGATAAATTATTATTTTTAGTGGTTTTAAAGTATATTTAGAATATATTTTTACCATTTAATACATTGTTGGTCATTGGATGAGATTTCACATTTAAACCAGACATAAACAAGTGTCAATCTTTTAATAGTTATTATCTCTTCAAAACAAGCTATTTGTTTTGACGACGGGAATTAATTTTTAAATTAATTAATGCAATATATATGTTGTGAATTTGGTAAAATAGACATCATTTTTGAATTCATAATATCAAATATATCTTTGGCCTAATATTAGGTATTTTTCTGGAAATTTTCATTTTTTGATGAATAGTGAAACCACTAAGTGGTAGTTAAAAAACTGAATTTTTCATAAAACATAATTTTACTACTTCTGTGAGTGGAATTTCCAAAATCCGAGAGACACAGTTAATATCACGGAGTAAAATGTGGTTAATTGAGATGAAAATAATTTTTGGTGAATAGTAACGTTTTACTTTTATTTACCACTGTTAAAAGTAAATAGGGTAATTAAGGGTACAAATGATATTAATATTACCCTAACACAATTCCTAATTCTGTTTTACAAGTTTATATCGACCACAGAAAACCTTAGGAATAAAATATTATCATTTAGGTCTACTTGGATTAGATTAGGACATTTCTTCTTATTTAATTCAAAGAAGAGTTAAAAGAGTTAAAATCAATGTTTATTTACTAAAAAATTTTTAATATAGGGTTACACATAAGATAAATTAGATTATAAATATTAATTAGACATCTAAAAATATTTCCTACATAATGATATTTTATTTATAATTTTTAGAAATTAAATAATTTAATTAATTTATGACACAATGATGATGCAGTAATTACAATAATAGAGAAAAATTAAAATAATTGATATTATAAATACCCAAATAAATATAATTGGAGACTTTTATTGAATTTAAAAAAATTCTAGGTTAATATGACATATTAGGATTTATTTAATGGGATTTTTCGAATTAATCATTCTGTTATGAGTTTCACAAAAATCAATTATTGAATAGTGTCAAAATTGACATAAAAGAGTTTTTAAAACAAATATTATATTATTAATCGATCTTAAATTCCTAAAAATCTATTGTTCGGCCAAGAGATTTATATCATGATATTTGTATCATTAATGGACCACTTGGGGGTCTTTTGGATGTATATAGTATGCTTATTAACCATATAATATAAAAATACAAAGAGACATTGTAAAAGTGAAACTAATTTACTAAGAGTTAACACTTAAAGATAAGGTTAATATAATGACACAAACATGTCTAAATTATATTTTTTGACTGGTATTCTATATATCCCCACCTTAAACTTTAAATAATCCACTTTGCAGACATTATAAACCGAATATGAATTAATTATAAAATAATATTTCTAGCTTTTCCAAAGGTTCCCCTCACCCCTCTTATAAAAGGGCACTCACTCTTCTCATTAATTCACACCATCAAAGCATTTTGGATTGTCCAAACCCTGACCAAATACACTCTCGACATCCCTCAATACAACGTAGAGGCCTTAGTTTGATCAGAAAGCCAACCTATGGAGCCCTTTTGATCAAATAAAAAGGAAGAACCCGAAGAAGAGGTGATGTTTTTTCCACCCTTTTTCAAATTCTTTTCTTTTTAAACTTCTTATTTATTTGTTTTTCCCACTATAAAATAATTATTCCAGTATCTCTCATATACTATAATATTATTATAAGTATGGTACAACCATATTCAGTATTATATCAATCCTTTGAATGACATGTCACCATATGTGCGTACATACGACTTACCGTCTCCACTTCGTGGTGTAATTGTAATTCAATAAATTATTATTTGGATGGGTATGATAATGATGTGTAATTCATATAAATAATAAATATAACATTATAATTATTCTGTCTATATGATATACCATCCAATTATATATTATTTTAACATCAAAAGAATGATATTTTCACTCGTGCGTACGTATGGACTACCGTCTCCACGAAAGCGATGAGATTCATTCTCCATCATATCCATCCAAGTATAATTATCATTTGATGATTTAAAAATAATTTTTAAGGACTTGATATAATTATGGATATGAATAATATACAACCTATCCATAACAAACACGGCTTACGTAACAATGAATATAAAGGAAAACGAGTAAGTTAACACCCGAAATGACGATAATACAAAGACATTATTAACAAATCAATGTTAAAAGATCATATATGATATTATATTAATGTAAATGATTCTTGTATAATTCAATAACAATTATTTCACCATTATACAGGATTTTAACCTACCGTTGACCAAGGAAAAAATACAAAGTAAGGGGTTTCTTATCTCACTTTTAGTTCAGTGAGATTTCCATTGTTCACCACTTATTTATTGCATGTGGTGTGTGTACTGCCCATGATTGTATTCATTGTGTAATATACTTTAATTTATTGGTATTTACATCATCATTGTATGATCCTTCTTTCATGGGTGTTTGTTTCATAATTTACCAAATTGATAAGGGAATTTGAAATTTAAATTTCCACTCATTCGGCTTTACGCATACTTCATTGATTATTTTACTCCATGATTTTGTGTGGAATCACTATTCATTTGATTATGTCATAATTTACACTCCCCATTCTGTTGGTATAATTTTTATACACATAATCAATCCATTAATAAATTCTCAAGTTATCGGTATGAACTTGATAAGAGTAATTTTATTCAATCTCGATTTATTGAGAAAAACATCCAATTCATTGGTGTTGTTTTTACCAGACTATGTGTGAATGTCCATTGATTGTTTTACACTGAATATCCAATAATATTTAGTGTATTTATATTTTTCACACATAATTATTTCATTGATTTATCCTTAACCTAAGGATACTGCCTTTATGAGAGATTTCATCTCAATTTACATTCCATTGAGACTTCTTTGTTGTTATACTAAATCACGTTTATGTGGTGTATTTAATGTACTTTGACATATTATATCATGAATACCTTTATTCTCATCATATTAAAATGTTTTTATTACCTCAATTATTTGATTCAAGTGTCTCAATTTTGGTTAGAAACTCTAACTAAAATACCATTTTAAAATGTTTTAAAGACTTATTCTTCTAAATCTTGCTCATTAATGTCCATGTTTTAAAAATGGTTTTAAGGATTTATTTATATGGACATTGAATTTTTAAAATTAAAACTCCTTTTAAAAGTTTCAATGTGGTATGGGACACTTTGATTCAAAAATCTATTTTTAAATGGCTTCTTGAAAAATAGTGTGACTTTTAAATGATTTCAAGAAAAAGGGGGATATTTCTCTCAAATAGTTTTGATGATTATTTTCATCGATGTCAATATCCTTCATTATTCTCTATTGAGGTTAATATGATACAATAAAATCATCCATATTGTATCAAATGAGTTATGTTTGACTGTGGATGTGTTATTTTTATACCATTCATGGCTTGTGGATAATGTATTGACATTTCGTATGTTAATTTTAATACAAATGTTTATGTTATGTTTAAAACATTTCGTATGAGGAATGCATTGTACATAGTAAGTGATGGGTAGAGACCGCTATAGCTCCTCGATGCATCGGTAGGTCTCATGAGACAAGCTAGTGTCTTGGCACAAGGCCTTGGCATAATCTTATTTGTAGTCTTGGCACGAGGCCTTGGCTATGTGGTTATTATAGTCTGGCATTATGCATTCCATCATTATGAAAGTGGTTATTGATACTTCATGTGATTGTTCAACTAGTAGAATACCAATGTGAATAATTATATGGAATTATTTCATTTTATCTTTTCCATATTATGCTGAAGTTCAAGTTTAAAAGGATTTTGTTTTAGTTATAAATTGCATTAAGTGTTTATGAATATCTATGAAAGCTTCTGCTATATTTTTATCCTTACTGAGAATCTAACCTCACCCCTTTCAATGTTTTATTTTTCCCGGGATGTGAAGAAGTAATTTATGAATGACCTGCAGGGATAGTATGAGGGGATAAGTAAAAAATATGTTGTTGTAGTTTTTTTAACATTATGATGTAATGTAAGACTTATGAATATATCTAGTATTTCTAAGACTACTAAACTAATCGGTCTTTCAAGACTTGATCCATTGTGATCATGACGATTTATGTAATAATGCACCGACTTACGGTATCTAGGGTCAGGGCGTTACAATACCTATTATGAATATGGTTGGTATATATTAATGATGGATTGATAATTATGAATCCCATTTCATTTCAATTTGTTATATCAAAATCCAATTATTTTTAGGAAACACATTTCATATCAAGGGTTCAGATATGCTATATCATTTTTTATCTATAAGAACACATTTATATGTTTTTTATTATTTGATTGGTGACACATATGTATCCATTTAATGCATTGGGTAAATAATTATGTATCATTAGATAGATATAATTAGGAGGATAAATGATCTTGGTTTAATAATATTGGGATGGAGTAGTATGTATACCAGGTTTAGTTACACATGGATGGAATTTGGAGTGAACCCAGTAAAGAAAAGGACATTAACAACTTTGATGGTGTAGGTAGGGAGCCCTACTAAGATGGAAGTTATATTCTATTCTTATGTGTATTCTATAATTTCATGTCTTATGTATATCCTAAAATATATTCATTAAAAATTTCTATGTTTTATCCCATGACATGATATCAAGGTCATTGTTTTTCATGATGTAATTTTGTAATATTTTACATATAATATTATATACCATGATTCTGATAGGATTGATATATCCTTTTATACCCCTACTGATCGTCAGATCTCACACTACCTGATATTTCTTTTTACCAGAAACTAAGTATGGTATTTAGTAAGATATATCATAATGGTTTATTATTATGGAGAAATATGTGAGAGATGATGTATATGTGTAATGAATATTCTTTTTATAATTTCATGTTTGCAAAGACACCAAACCTATATGGTATTTGAAAGGACTTTATATTTTATGTAATTAATATTCTTTTATTTCATTGTATTATCTATGTCTAAAATAATGGGCTATAAAAATTGGTATCAAAGCAGTGTTTAGTTACCATTTGAAAGATATGATGACAAATATGATACCATATACCTATAGATATGTCAATGTATAAGATACAATATTAGGGTTTGGTAATTATAATGAATAACCTAGGAATTAAACCTACGGATACATAAATTGAAATTTTATAATTAATTTCAATTGATTATGTGGTTTTACCATTATGATTAATGTTTCACAAACTATGTTTTTTGGTTTTAGTCAATGTATGGATCCTAAAGGATCTACATTAATGAAGAATGTGATGTGAAATTCAACAAATTTCCACATGAGAAATGGAATGTTATGGGACTTTCAAGTAAGATTATTTTTATAAATATTTTCCAATAAATGAATCAGGAAAGAACCCAAAATGATCAAATGAAAGAGAATCATTATGTTGGGTCCTTTATGACGTAGTATCCACCATCATTCAATGGGTCCTCTAATCCATCAGTTAGTGGAAATGGATTTGTACAATTGAAAATATATTTTTAGTTCCTAAATTTTTAATATTGTTTAAATTCATTTTTATAGTGAATCATATGGATGGTTAATCATATCAATGGTGGAACCTCATAAATAATATGTGGTAACAACATGGCATTGAATCTATTGAGTGGGATGAGTCTGAGATCTTACTTTTCAGAAATTAAATTACAAATTTTATTTATCTGAAGACGTATATGTAGTCCCATTAGATTAAGAAAAGTAATGAAAAATCCCTTGGTACATATGAAGATAATTTTACAAGATGTGAAAGTTTCACATCAATAATTCTCATTAATTTTTAGTATTGTTGATCAATTAAATATTATCTTTAAACTAGGTATTCAAAGGGAATTATCCATAAGGTACTTCATTAGATATGAGTAAATCAATTGATGATATCTCACTATTGAGATGTATATTGGATTCACCCATCAATAATATAGTTTTTATCAGAATAAAAAAATGGAATTCAATGGATAATTAAAACCCTATTTTGAAATGAATGTTGAGTCAAAAGTCCTCTTTTGATTTCTATGTTTTGTTTTGGAAATCACAAATGTTTTTCTGGTCGTACTGATCATGCTGATCGTACTGACCATAATGATTGTACTGATCATGCTGATCGTACTGACCATAATGATCATACTGATCATGCTGATCATACTGACCATGCTGATCGTACTGATCATGCTGATCATACTGATCATGCTGATCGTACTGACCATGTGTATCATACTGATCTTACTGATCGTACTGATCATGCCAATCGTACAATGCTGATCGTACTGAATATGGAAATTTCATTGACTCTTCTTCTCATATCATTCATTACATACTTGTTTTGGTACTTTGTCAAAAACACATGTTTCATATAAATCGTACTCATGATTATCTTATATCCTATTTTAATCAATACGATGTCGTTGAGTTAGTTACAAACTAATAAAAATGATGTCGTGCTTTCTGTTTCAATATGACCGTTATGATGACAGGTGTCCAAGTCCCTCCGAGTTTTTCGGAGAAATATGACCGTTGGAGAAGATGTGACCGTTGGAACCCGAGGCCTATAAATATGAGGTCATTTGAAGCTGAGAATATAACAGAAAACTGAGATACTTTTTCAACAACTAAAATACTATACTTCAATCAAGATTCTAGAGAGATATGATGTGACTTCTCTCATGTTGTGTGTTTTGTGCATCCGATCATTGTATCGAGGGCTTTCAGGTAATTGAAAGGCAGAGGTGCCAATTACCTACAAAATCAAGGGCTGCCGGGGATAGGCAGACGGACGGTCCGATCATCGTATCGAGGGCTGCCAGGGATAAGCAGACAGACATTTCGATCATCGTATCGACGACTTCCAGGGATAGGCAGACAGACATTCTGATCATCATATCGAGGGCTCACCAAGGTGTTGGTGAGACAGACATTTTATCCTAGGTGAAAGGATAACCCTTCTCTTTCGGTTAAAATAATTGTAATCCTTTTACATTTCCACTGCTAATTATATTAGAAAGGAAATTTTTTTGATTCCTTTTCTATCTCTTATACATTTGTAATTGTATCAATTACAACCATTCTATTACATATTGTATTGATTGATTCTATACGATTTAAGGTAGAATCATTCATCTTTATATTACTCTGATTATTGTGTTCATCTTGAATATAATTTTTTTACATTTCATTAGTATTACATTACATCATACCTTTTATATTCAATACAATTATGGGTGTTTGTATTTGTATTAGTTTAAAACCTTTTAAACTAATCTCTTAAGTGCTAAAACTCAAATGTTTTTAAACCTAAAATTCACCCCACCTCTTGTATTGTTCCACGAAATATACATATACATCTACTTATTCGATCCAACAATGAAGATGAGCGTTCCTTTTTTCTGAATGTGTTGATAGAAACATGGAGAAAAAATATTAAGATGACTTGTAAATGTTGCATGTGTGGGAAAGATGTTTATCTAGAAATTGACTACACTAATGATATGAAAAAGACATCTAATAATGAAAATATAGAAAAGGCTACATAGAATGTAACTCCCACACTTCTACATTTCATTTTTATGTAAAATGGGAATTTTTCTATTCAATTATATAATCCAAGGATTTATTGAATTGATCTATGTCAGTATCCATTGAATGAAAAAGAAAAGGAAAAATCACATGAGATCATTACTTGTGATGAGGGGTATGAAAATGATGTCGTGAAAGGTACACATAACATATAATATGAAATATATAGTCTTTTTTAATTTTATATCCACCAAATAATTGATTTATTAATTATTTTCTATGGGTATCTCTATATTTCTTCAAAAATTGGATGATATGTTGGCTGTGAAAAATATCAATGGAAAAAACATTTCATCATATGTTTATAATTCATCTTTAGATAAAATTTTGTGGAAATTGCTTCATATAAATAATATGATACTTATATTATTTCAATTATATTATATTTTTGGAATGGGATGGATTTTTGTATATGAACCTCATATTAATTTTCATGGATGGGAAGTATCATTACATATTTGAAATGATCATTTTATCATTTATTGACTCAAGGATGAATATGAACTTCCATTAGATATTAATTCCATATTATGGGGTTTAATTCCTATAATGTAAGGATATATATACGATATGATTGGGTATAAACTCACTATTAAGGATACACCTCTTTAATGAGAGTTATCTTATATCCTCCAAAAATAATTTTCAGGTCTTCCATCGAATTATAAGGTTGGGTTTTCAATAGAACTCATTCTGGGTGTTATGAACATTAAAAAGATTCCTTATAGAATGAAACAAATTAATTTTCAATAATTTATGAAAAAAGTCCAAGAGAATCTTTTTAAGATATTCATATTCCCTATTGTGCACCTTAGGGTTAAGACTTTTTATTTATGAAGAATATTAGTGGATCAATGAGGCTCTGAATTCATTATCAGGAGCATAACAAGATCACTCTCAATAAAAACCATCCAATCCCCCTTATTACTAATGTATTTGACCATTATGTTGAGGTAAATAGCTTTAAAAGAATGATATTCATTATGGATATCATCAATTATGGTTTAAGTCGAAGGATTTTCCTATAGAGAAATTCTATATAATGTATGGACATTATGAATTTATAATGATTCCTTTAGGTCTTACTAATTCCCTCTCAATATTAATGGATTTAATTTGAATAATATTTAGAGACTATTTTAATCATTTTATGGTAATCTTTATAGTCAAATATATTGAATATTCCAAGAGGATTGAAGAATATTGAGGTCAATTAACAATTGGACTGAAGACCCCATGAAAGGTTAATATTGTTGCAAAATTTTCTAACTGTGAATTTTTTATACACAAAGATTAATATTTGGGTCACAAATTATGATGATATGGATATCTATAGATCCAAAAATGATATAAATTATTGAATTCTTTCCTAGACCAACAATGATAACTAAGAAATAATTTTTTCCTTGATTAGATAGTTATTATCGATGTTTTTGGAATGATTTATCATGTTTTTCAAATAAACACACGTTTTTAACTCCCAAAACAGTTATGTTCATATGGAAGGAATAATTTGAATATAATTTAAAAGGAATGAATAAGAAATATTGTCAGTATCTTCTGCTCACACTATATTGTAGTAGAGAGTGGGTTATGATCTAAAGTGTTGCATCCAAGAAGTGGATGAGATTTTTTTCATTAAAAAATGATATGGTTATAGATTATGCCTCATGGAAATTGAGACCTAGTGAGAAAAAGTTTGCAACACATGACCTGGAGTTAAATAAAAAAATGTTTTCATTAATGATATGTCTGGATTATCATTATCGATCAGGGTGTGACATATATGACAAACAGAAATTTTCAAATTATATTTTCACTCAAAAATATGGGCCAAATTAGATGTTTATAGTTGATTAAATATTATTAATACTCTATTCATTACCACCCTTGGAAGGTGAACAAGGTCACATATAAATTTATTTGAAATACCCTTCCATCCAATCTATAATGAGGATAAAAAAAAATTTAGTATTTAATGATTTGAATAGCGTTGATCAAGGAATAATAATGGAATAGTATAAATCATATATTCATTAACTAAAAGTTCAACTACCTATACAATTTGGTATTAAAGAGGTTCATAAAGAATATGAAGATCTATAAAAATGGTCAAAAAAATTCCTGATTTATAACATGATTGTGATTGAATAATACGGTCCAAGAACCATGTTGGTTTTTGTTACATACCAGAAATAAATTTAGAGTTATTGGATGTGGCTTATAGTTCACCATTCTCTATTCGTCCTCGAAGAAAAAATATTTTCAGGGATCTAAAAGATTTTTTATAGTGGGATGGAATAAATAATTATATTGTAGAATATATTTCTTTGTGTTTGTATTGTCATAAATTTATGTAAAATAGATATAAGTCTTGGGGGATGATACATGCATTACACATAATAGAATGTAAATGGGAAAACATCACAATATAATTTTTTTAGACTTCCCAAAACTTCTTAAAGGACACAATATTATATGGGTTATATTTGACCACCTTATGGTTTTAACACACATCTTTTCTATCAAAAAATATTACACTCTTTATTTTCTTTCTATAATATATATTATGGAAGTGCTATCATTTCAATGACAATCACATTCCATTATATTTGATTGGTATATGAGGAATACCTCGATGTTCTAGAGATTTCATAACAAGGCCATGCATATAGACTTATGTTTTAGCACTAGTTATCATCATCTTATATATGGAAAATCTAATAGCGAAATTTATTCTATATAAAACATGTTCATAGCTTCCACTATGGATTTTATTGTTAGTTGGGTTCAATTCATAGCATTGGTAGAAATTTCATACAACAGTAGCTTTCAGTCTAGTATTCATATGGATCCTTATGAATCTCACTATGATAAAAAGTGTAGAACTCCAACATGTTGGAATAATGTTAAGGATACAAAGCTATTAGGACCCGAACTATTTGACAAGATGTTTGAAAATGGAATAAGTATTCAACAACATATAATATCATCTCAGAGTCAAAATATATGTTGTTCTATGATATGATGAAGAGACATGGGGAATGAAGTTAGATACAAGTAATTTCTCTAAATATAACCTTGGAGGATTGTTAAGAGATTTGGAAATATGGTAAATCTAAGCCCTAGGTAGATCAGTCATTTTGAGATTCTGCATCATGTTGGTATACTAGATAATTTATTGGCATTTCCATTGAATCTCTCTCAATTTCATGGGGTATTCAATGTAACTCACCAAATAAATTAAATTGTTAACCACTAAAATGTATAAAACTCATATTGAATACTACTGAATATAAATCCTTCTTCTGATGAAAAAACCAATAGAAATTATGGTTTCTATAGAGAATGTTTGGGGAAACAAGACAACTCACATGATTAATTTTTTATGGTGGAACCATCAATTTAAGGAAGATATGTGTGATCTTTAGTATGTCATGAGGAAGAAGCATCCTCATACGTTTGTATCCATGTGATGAGTTTTTAGGGTGAAATTTATTTTATGTTATGTAGAATGTAAGAACCAAATATATTTACAAAATATTTCTCTTGAAAAAATTTTAATTATATAATAGTGTGCATTGCATAAAACCATGATCATAAATGAATAAAAATAAACTATTAGTATATAATGAGAATTCTAACCTATAAATTAATTTGTTGTAATGAATATTAGAAGATAATTTTAAAATTAAATATAAATCAACAGGACTATAATATGTTTGTAAAAATTGATCACATAATTATTAGTAATGTAACATTATTCTCTAAAAGTAAATTTTCATTAATTTTGATTTTATATTTTTTTATTTTTAGAACATCCATAAAAATTTTTTGTTAAAATTTATTTCATCTATTAATTTATCAAAATAGAAATATAGTAATTATATTTTTTATAATTTTTAGAAACATTTTAGGAATAGTAGAAATAATGGTTTTTATTGAAAACTATTTTTTATTTACAATGTCAGTTTATGCTTTGGATTGAATTTAAATTGTAATTAGTTAAATTGGATTTAAAATTAATAAATTGCAGTTTTTAAAATAATTTTGTAAATTAATTTATTATAAAAAATATATGATCTGAAAGGGAATTTAAAAAAATATTGTATTTCAAATAATTTTATCAGTTTTATTTTAAAAAAATATATATACATATGTTTTATGAATTTTAAAAAATGATTTCCAAATTTCTATTCATAATTTATATGTTTAGTTTATAGATTAATTTTCTTTTATTCAAATTTTAATTGTATCCTAAAAAATTTTTGTTAACACGGTAAAGCAAAAATTTAGTAATATAGGTTAAAAATAAAATAATAATGAATATAAAATTACCCTTACACGTGAAATTATTTTGGGATGAATAAAATTAAACCTTAAACACATAAGGATATAATTTATGTCATTTAGTACACAAATTTTAATGAAATTAATGTAAAAAATTTTAACATTAAATATGGACACAAATTGTCACATTCTGTGTCTGTAGTAATCATTATGTCTACACATGGGGAAATAATTATATTATTAAGTAAAATAAATGTATATATTAATCATTAAAATCTTATTTTTAGGATATTAATTTATTTTATAATTTTTGGGTCACGTAGATGAAAATTTACTGTTTATAATATTTTATTTATTAAAAATATATATTGGTCACATTAATTTTTTATATAATATATCATGTTTAATATAGTGTTACACAAAATAATTATTCATATATAAATATTATTATTAAATATGTAATAATTATATTTAACATGGTATTTAATTTTTAATATCTAGTGAATATATTATTCTATTAATTAATTACTCAACACTAATGTTGTAATTATTTTATTACTAGAAATATCAATTACATGTTAATTACAATATAAAAATAAATAAAATTTTTTTTATTAATTTGATAAAACAATTTTTGATTTTACCTATACATATTAGAGATATAATAAAATATTTTTATCAATGTTATTGTCTTATCTTGATACTTAAAAGTCTAAACACTAAATAGTTGTGAAATTATCAATAATGATATTTTATCAAAATAACATATTATTAAATTATTTAAAAACCATAAGACATCATTAAAAATAGGTGGAATGATTAATTTGGTATCCAATTTTATAAATATTTTTTTATTTAATTTACATAATTTATTTAACAATTATATCCTTATAATATTATAATTTTTTGTTACATAGTTAAAATTAAAATAGGTTAACTAAGTGTTAATCAAATTGATAAGGTTGAAATTAATATAAAAACATTTCTAAAATTTATTGGTTGATTATATTAAAACCTTATATATTCTGAGATCCAAATTAATTTCCTTTTTAGGTATTTTTATTGATATTGAATTTATCATAAATTAATAATTTTCAAGTTACATATGTTCCCCTTACCTCATTTATAAAGGGAATCTCCAACCTAAATTAATCACATACCATTGATCCATAAAGTTAAACCATCACATTGAAATTTCTCTTCCAAAATTACTTATCCATGTTATGGAGGATTTGCTCTTATCAAAACTACACCCCTAGTTTTACAAAGAGAAGATCTAAAGGAAGTAAACCCCGGAAGAGGTAATCATCTTTATTGACTATTCCAAGATTAATTTTTTTTATAATTTCTATCCAAGTTTATTAGATTAAAAATTTATATCTAATGTATAAACTACATGATGAGATATTATTATGATTATGGAAAATTATTATTTTATATGTTATCTATCCTATGAAAATTGAAAGCATTATGTGTTCATATGTATAGGTTACCATCTCTATGTTGTGGTTTAATCTATTTTTCATCACTACATTATATAGACTGGTATAATGATGTAAATCATATATATATATATATGCTAATAAAAACCTGATATTGATTCTGGATCAAAATATAAACCATTCATTTCCATACACTTTTACTATTAAGGGATGGATACAATCACACATGCATGTGTATGAACTATCGTCTCCACGTTGTGATGTGATTAATATTCCATATTAACCATTCAATAAAATTATATAAATACACATAACGAAAAAATATGATATATTTTACCTTAATAAAATTATGTAGGGTGTTTAATTATATACCACCCATTACATTATTTTTTGAGTATTATTGTAAATATTATGGTATTTCATAATCCATGTAATTTATTTATTTCATATTTAATATGATTCTACTAATTTTAATGTCATTGAGTTTAAATAATTATTCTCATTTATTCAGCATTTTTTTATGTATATGCTAGTGAATATTTATCTTTCTTTTCCATCATTCATAAAAAATTAATATTATTATAAAAATTGAAATTAATTATTGACCATGCATGATTTATTAATGATCATTTAGAAATGAATCATTTTTCATATCCCAAACAAGGTAATTTTTTAAATTTTCTACAAAGGTATGGGAAGAATGTAATTTCAACATATACAACATGAATATATTATTATGATTTCAAGAATAAATTATTGTATAAATCATTGATAAAAATATTTCATGGAATTTTTCAAATAAAATTTATTCATTTAAAATTAAATAGAATGTTATGAAAATAAATATTTTTCAAATAAGAAATGATATTTTTTTCATGAATTATCATTAAGTGATATCTCAATGATACATCTGTTTTTATGGGAAAATTTTTCAATGAGACAATCCCAATTATTCATATGTTTAGTTTATGTTTATAATTGAATAATAACTGTTAAATACCCTTCTTTTACATGATTTATATTATTATTTAATAATTCTTATAAAATCCTTTTTCATTTTGTGTGTTATGATATAATGAATAATTTATGCTCTTGTGGCACAAATATACGTCAGAATTCATTATTTGATCGGTGGGACCTAAATCCCTCTCAATATAATTAGTCAATGATTTAAATATCATTAAATATTAATTATATGAATAGTAAATTATCATGAATCAGTAATATTGGTCTTGAATAGGAAGTAATCTCGAATCAATAACACAAGGCTATAATAGGGAATAAACCCAGTTTAGAAAAGGACATTGAATTCTATAATAGTCTAAGCCGTGAGAATTTAATAATATGGAAATAATTTTATATTCTTTTGTTTTTGCCAAAATTTCATGTCTTATGTTATGATCTCATTAAATATACCCTTTATGAACTTATATTACTTTTCCCATGACATGATATCATGATCTTCGATTTACAAGATAAATTTTTAAAATTATTTATTTACTTTATTATGTATCATGATTTTGATATGATTTATACCCCCCATGTTTACCATTTTTAGGAATATAAGATCACTCTTTATTATGTTATGTTTCCAAGGTGATGATTCAATGTCCTTGGTGAAACCTGTATCTCATCCAAAAGTGCAGAGGACTTCTCCATCCATTTGCTGAAATATTCCACATGTGGCTTGAGGGGAAAAAGTTCGATGATATCATGAATTATGGGGTGTAAATAAAATATTATTCCTTTTTATTTTACATCTTGTTTTATCTATGACCGTATTTCATAAAAAAAATTAAGGATGACACACAAAGTCTACACTATTTTTGACCACCATGATCTTTTCCATATTTGAATATTTCTAGACTGAAATAAAATTGATACTTAGTATTATCAAAAAGAAATATTAATTAAGATATCTCAAAAGGGGTTATAATTATGAAGTAATAATATACATATGATAAATATGCATTTAAGAAATATATTATCATATTTTTTAGATTCCAAATACACTAAAACTATATGGTTATGACATGATTTTTTTATGTTATGTACTGACTATTGATCTATTTATATATAAAATTTATTTATTTAAATTATGGTCTAATATAATGGAAATGTTTTTTAATATATTATAAAAATGATTTATTTGTTTCATATGATTTATGGTTTTTATATTGGGTATACTATGTGATGTCATTTTTCTAGCTTTGATGGATGCACATGACATTTTCTGATGGGATGTAAACGTGTCAAACTATAGGGGTCGATGTTATAGGGAATCATATTGATATATTATTTTGAGGTTATATTGGATAAATTAATTAAATATTTGAGGAGGGATAATACATGAGGTTGGGTGTGGTTTAAATTTAAATATTTCATGTTAATTATTATGCTTTTCCCAAAGGAATTATTTTACTACACATACATATTCAATATACATATTGTCTAAGATCCTACTGAGAATTCATATATCTTATTCTATATATATATATATATATTTGTGTGTGTGTGTGTGTTTTATATTTATAAGATGGTTTTATTTATTGATATGGATATTACTAACTCATGGCATAGACATGTGGTAATATATTCTACTTTGGAGTTCCTTTATAGTGTTTTATATGACATTATTTGTTCTTAATATACATTAAATAATAAATATAAATTTAATTTTTGTATTATAATGATTATTGGTGGTATTTTTTAAATATATCATGTATTTTTTATATTAATACATTGATTTTTTATTATTTATTTCCTTGGAAGTAGTATAAAACTAGTGGTATAATGAATGTGGACTGTATTTGTAAGGGTTCTAAACTTTCAGATCTAATACATAAAATATTTTTGATGATGGGGCTTTCTAGAGGAGGTATAAGGGAAATCTAATGGATATTTACTATTTTATTAGATATAAGAACATTTTATGGTGTAGTGCTGTGGGAGATATTTTAGTAGAGGATCATGTGGTGTGGTTAAGTGTTGTGGCCTATGTAGAATTGGATAATAGATTTTAGTAGCTCTACCAATTATTTTGTGGTTATAGTGTGAAGTTGAGTTATGTCATGGGGTCCAAGAGTGGGGGGTTTGGAGTATTTCATAAAGGTTTATTATGATTAATTGGGATGAATAAGTGGTTCCTTTTCGTTTCCCCGTGTATATAGTATCTATGTAGGATTCACATCATGAATTCCAGGAATACATTTTGTAGGGGTGAATGAAACATAGACTAAATTTAATCATATATTTAGGTGAAACATAAATATTTATGGACTAAAAATACATGTCCCATAATTTTCCATTCATAATAAATATGATAAAATTTTTAAATCCCCTTTAAAACATTTCAATTTTTTAAATTTTACTTATACTAATCGATGTCCTAGGTGTTCTTTTTAGCATTATTTCACCAAATTTCTGTTGGATCTGATCCACATATTTATGGGATTTTCTATTCTCAATTTAAGTTGAGGTTCGTTTTTTTTCTTCTCTATTTCCATATATTTAGTTATCAAAAGAATATTTTGGAAATTATAATGGAATGTTTTGGTGAGGTTTTTGGTAGAGAAACATGAGAGACATTGTGATTTAGGTTTATGAGGGTTCCACGGAGTTAGGTTTTTCTTTTCTTCATCACTTATCTTCCTCATCTTTGTGTATTGATTTCGAAATCTATACATGATGTAGGGGATCATTTTTTCTATCCTTATTTTTTTCATCAATTAAATTAACAAGACATTGTATTCCTATTAGTGGAGTGTAAAGTCTGACTAAATATGATAATAAACCAAAAATGTGGATATATATGGGGAAGATATGTTTTCACCATTTCTACTAAATTAAATATATATCCATTGTTTCTATTTACAATGATATTGAATATTTTTGTGAAATGATGATTGTAGTTTTTGGGAATTTTAAACCCCTAATATGACCACATTCAAAAAATCAATATATATAAAAGGTTATTCCCGGATATATGACTTATAAACATTTTGTTTTTTAATAAATAAATACATTGAAAACAACTATGAAAGGGATAATGAAATATTATGGTATCCATATTTCAATATAATTTCATTTTTATTTATAGAAGTTTTTCATGATATAAATATTTGTCTACATACTGTGTTTTATTTCTGATGGTTATAAAAGTATAGTAAGGTTTATATAGGGATTTATGGAACAATATTAGAGTATACATATATTGAGGGATTATTTATGGAACTTGGTTTATGGTTAATGAAATGTTAAGTGTGGTCTACTAGGATTAACATGGAATGAGATGTTTTGTTGTTGTTCTGAGATAGGGAGGTTGTTATTATATAGAATTATTTTATAATATTTGTAGCTATGTAAAAAGATTATGTTTAAATAAATAGTAATGACACGGGGTAGAATTATATGTGTCTCTACTACAATTTAATTTATGGAGATCTCTTAATTATATATAACATTTTTATTAATATATTAATCTATAAATCGGTGAATCAATAAATAATCAAGGGAGTCGTGGAATGTGTTGTGCTTGTCTTGAGTTGTGTTTTTTATTTAGTCAAAAAAGTAGTTTCTAGATGATATTATAGAATAATATATTATATTTTCATACTTTTCTAGTTTTATTTATCTTATCCTTTATAATGGTTTTAATGATGCTACTATTTAATTTTTTTATATTTTATTGTAAATTACCCCCACCTGAAATTAAGAATAAATATCAACATCCAATAATGATATAGGGTTTTAGGTTTTTTGACAACACTATTTTAGGTTTTAGATATGATGGATAACATATTATTGATAACAATTATTGGTGGAATAATTTATGGTTATTACCAATGAGGACGTACTAGTTGGTTATGATTACTAGATATGATGGTTTTGATGGTGGTGATTTCTTGTTGGGATGGATCAGTTCATGTTGAAGACTAGGGATGGTGGAATAATATTTGGTAATGCCTAAAGAAGATAGCACTATAACAGGTGATATCTATTTATTATGGAATATGAGTTGGTAGAATTACTAAATTTGATTAATGGTGGGGTTTATGTAATACATGTAGAGGGGTCTAGGTATATTTCCTACTCTTTAATTATACCCAACTCCCTTGGTCAAGAGATTGGTACATGACAATGAGGTTATAGATATATATGATCGGTGTGGAAGTGGTTAGTGGGAACCATGAATTATATTCATTATTTCTATCTTATAACTTTGGTTGGATTATTTGGTTATTTCACCATACTGATGGTGGGATTCTGTGGTTTTCCTCTTTAGGAGAATATTTATTTATGGGTTTTTATTGGGGCTCTAGAATTCTTGTACCAAATTTGTATTAGAGAACCTAGGTATGATAGTAATAATTCTACATGTTATTCTCACCAAATTTAAGTAATGACTATTATTTTGGTTAATTTGGCTGTTTTAGATAATGATCAATAAATTAATAGTTTTTTTATTGGGATGTTTTATAATTTCATGTTTAAGATATCTCTTGGAATATTATGATTTTGGATACATTTATTTGTATCTCTTTACATGTATAGTGAGATGATAGTAATTATTTAATTATGTTACATGTTTTTTATTGGTGTTTCCATGTTATCACTATGCTAGAACATATATTATGATGGAAATTGCTCAAATTTTATTTTATATTTCATTAGTGTGAGTGTCTAATCTAGGGATTATAGGAGGATGGCTTCAAGGGCCACTAATTCACTTCATTATTATCCCAAAATCTCTTATAGTAGAGGGGGTTCCATGAAAAGTTGTTATATATTATTTTTGATGATGGATATGATTCTGATTTAGGTTAGACACTTTTGATGAATTCCTTGGTATTTTATAGTGTATATACAATAGAGAGGTAGGGAAGGTACATATATCATTCTTATTTTCAATTGATATAGGAATATTAGATCAACTAGGAAATTGGATTTTAGGTCCCCCAATGATCTGATGTAATAAATAATATCCATTGGAATATTCCATGGGAAATATAAAATCATTATTGGTAGATACATATAAGAGGTATATGCATCAAGATTTTGTGTTCTTGTGGTTGAACATGGTAGTGTTTGGGAAATAAAAACGAGTTCCAAAAAATTAATCATAATAAATCACATGTTTTCAATATTATGGATTTGTTTTTTTATCTGTCTGAAATGAAACCCAATAATTTCAGGTATTTTATTAAAATATAAGTGACTATAAAAGTTAATATAATCAATAAATAGGGTATGAATACGACAATAATGGATTCGTTTTAGTAGAAGGTGTTGTCTTCCATCTATTTTTATTATATTTAAATGTTTGATAGAAGTATCTCTAATAAGTAGATTTAGATATAGCTAGAGTATATTGAGATTAGATTTTGTGAAATTCATATTTTATATTACTATTGGATTAAATTTTACATCATTCACAGGTTAGGGGTAGTACATCATTGATCGATATCAAATCAGGGAGATAACTAGGTGACAAATATTTCTGAAGATAATTTCTAGAGGGAGTTTCATTCAAATTTATTATCATAGATGAAGAATTTATAAAAGAGTAAGGATATAATCATCCTTTAGTAAGTGATTCTAACACTCTAAAATATTGATATAGGTTCTAGGAGCTTATTCACCTCTCCACTAGTCAGACTTCTATACAACACATCGATAGAATTATTCAATGAGAGGGAATTGATTCCAAATATTACATATATAGTTGCACTGGTTTATAAATTATTCATATGTGGATGGGTGTAAAGAGTCAAAATTAATCAACTATATACATTTATTAGGATGGAAACCACATTAATTAGGTTAGTAAAGATTCTCATAGAGAATAACATTATTTAGGGGAATGTAAGTGATATGGTAGTTGAGGTTCTACTTGATCGGGATCCAATCTCAATATATCATTTCATACTACTCTATGAATAATTGTTCTTGATAATTCATCTTAGGGGAAAACCTTAACATGATATAAATGATGAGGTCATGGCAAAATTTAATCCTACCACCTAACCACTAATGGTTGGAAATATGGTATGTGCAGTTCAGAAACTTATCAGCTATTACAATAGTATTTCTACTCTGAGGCTATATTAGATTAAGGGATACCAGTGTTTTCCATAATCCATGTTACCATTTTTTTATCATAAAATATGGTGTGTAAGTTGAAAGGGTTATTGTTGTGGTAGTTAATATCCTTAGTTACCCATGAGAAATAAAATTATAATATTCCATCAATGGTGAAGTAAAGGAGTAGGAAACCAATTGATACATGATATATAGTATCTAGTGAAGGTGGATCCCATGTTTTTTGAATCTAAAAATAATTTATCATCTACCTTATCTTCTAATTAGTTTTATTTCATATTCTCATTATTTTTTGGTATGACCATCAAATTCATAAAACCTGGACTAGAGGTTTGGAGACATCTATTTCCCCATGTTCTATATATATTGATGGTGGCGATACAATATTTGATATGTTGTGATTGAATAAACTAATGATAGGGGTGAATCAATCAATGTTGAATTTATTCATATTGAAAATAAATTGATATGATTTCATCTTAGGCATGGATTGAATTATATTTTGAAATTATATTTAAATTTATTCCATATAATATTTTTAACCTATATCATTGAGGTCATGTGAGTGGTGTTCATCAGGAAATAAAATTAATGGAAAATCAGTAGTTCTGTGGATCCTATTTTATCTATTTTGGTCGATTTTCCATGATTAACCAAGTTATGTTGTCTCACTAAGCTATTTTAACGTATCTGGGCACCTTATTTAATGTTGTTGTAACACTAATTACAAGATGTAATAACAAGGTATCGATAGAGTTACAACTTGGTGCATTTACTATTTTGATGGATAATTATTTTATGGATCATACATGGTTGGTAATGTTGAGGATACATAAAAATGATCTATTAAAGAATAGATTCATTAAGAAAATAGTATATACTTGGGGTTTTAAAATGATATTCACTAAGAAGTAATATTGTAATACCCTGGTAATTCCTCATATAGTTGTCTAAAAAACCATTCATTTATTTTATATCTTTAATTAAACCAAACATTGGGTTTAAAAAACCAAATTATTTTATTAAAACATTATTAGTTAATGTGATGTTTAACTCATAGTATTTGAATGGATAGGTATTAATGTGGATAAATAAATTATGTCAAATCTACTATTCATATACGTATAAAATATAATAACTTGTTTTAAAATGGTAATAAAATAAAATATAATAATTATAACATAAATAGGGATGTGTTTTTCTAAAAAACTGTTTCTATGCACACAATGTATTTTAAAAAAAACTAAATTAGATTAATCATTATTGATGAGTTCATTTTGATAGACTATAAAGTAATATATTAAACCAATAATTATAGTATTTATCAAATGAATTTAATGATAAATGTAATAGGAATAAATAAACCTTTATCATCAATTATTTTTTTTATAAAAATTGTTAATATCTGTATTACACAATTATTCTAAAATAAATTTCATATACTTATATTAATTGAATCAAGAAAAATAGATCCAATATTTTTAATCGTTATGATAAAATTTGGGGAATACATCACTTTTTTTATGAAATGTTAATATGTTAAATATTTTCCACCTTAGTAAGGGTAAAATGGGTTAAATAGAGATTAAACCATATGATATGTTCATCATATAACCCCATAACTAATTTTATTTCATTATATGGGATAAATTCAACCATAGAAATCCAGAATTTGAATATATAGAATTTTGATGACATTTTCTCTTGATAGTGACATATATATAATTCAATTTAAAGACAAATCCAAAACACCACTATATTGACTAAAATATATCTAAAATTATCAAATAATGATAAAATGTATATGATTGGTTAAATATATTTTTTAAAGAAGAAATGTTTTTTTATCATGGTAATTTTTCATATTCCTATTGATGGAATAATTACCCAAAATTATTATATAATACTAATATAATAATTTTTCACGATATATAAAAAACATATAAAATATGTTTTATAACATAGATGTAATGTTGAATGGGTGAGTTTTAGTTACCCATTTATTTTATAGATTAATAAAACGTACTAGATATTTTTCAATGATTTACATTGGAATAAAATAATAATATTTATGAATATAAATTCAAATCATGTGGATAGTTATAAAATTTCATTAATGATATTTTATTAAATAAACTATTATATTCATTTTTCTAAAAACAATAAAATTAGTAATATACAACAATTACTATGAAAAATTTGAAAAAAAATGTCACCTATATGTTCATTTTTTAGAATATAGTTATCGTATATATATATATAATTACTAACCATTAATATTGAAAATATAATTAATATTGTTATTTATAAAACTAGTCTATTAAGGGGTTTAATAAAAAGGAAAGAGTTATAATGATGAAAAAACCTAACAAAATTTTACTATTTAGTGATTTTTTAACCATAAAAACTTTATCATTAAATTTATATCTATTTATAAACATTCTACATATAAATACATTAATCATAATAAAATAACTTATGTAATTCAATGTTTTTATTATCTATCTTGTATAAAATTACACTGCTTCCCTGTTATCTTACCACATCCTTGACCAATCTATAATAACCAATACATAACTCATTATCTTCTATATTCCTGATAAAATAATTAAATATGAGTCTTTTCTTAAAATATAATTTGATTTATCCTTAAGAAATGATATAATAGATTACTATCAAATAATAGGATGTTAGGTAGACTTATAAGAAAGTTTAACTACTCATAAGATATTTAAATTAATATTTCATTTTATTCAAATTTATTTATGATAAACATTTTGATGATGAATTTTATGAACCATCTATCAATAATATCTTTATTTTTATTCCATTATGGTTATTTCAAAACATTTAAATATTATGTTCGTTTTTCTCCATTTGGGAACTCATGAGATGGAAAAATGTCTTTTATAGATTTTTGACATTATTCCTCTCTGTGGTAAAAAATTATTTTTATTCCAATTCAATGTTTTATTAAATATTTTCCCAAATTATTATAAGATTTTTCATTTATTCATTAAAATAATATTTAACCATGGTATAGCTTTTAAAAAAATTGATTAAAATATATTTTGGTCATTTTCCAATAGATATTCTTTGGTTTATTTAAAAAAAATAAGAAATTTCACTTTTTAGAATACATGACATGAGCAGAATTTCCAACCATAATGATCAATCAATTCCTTGAAGCTTAAATTATAATTTCATGTGGTCATTTTTATTGAACATGTTTTCCTTAATATTTGAAAAAATATTATGATTTTAAAATTTTATTTCAAATTAAAAACAATTTATTTTTTTCTAATATGTTCTACTGATATTTTAAAATAATTTTTCATATATTATAAAATCCTTTTATTTTAAATATTATTTTATATAGATATGAACAAATTATACTAACCACATTCATTATATAGATGAATTATGATGATGATAATTTAAATATTATTCTATGAAACTCGTTTTCTTCCTATGTGTTAATTAGATTATGATGATACTATTATAAATCAAATTCCTTTTACATGTATTATGATATAATACTATGTGAAACAGTTAATGAAATCATTTTTATTTGCATGTATTATTCAATGGTGAATGTTTTATGATCATGTGTAACAAATATGTTTTACATTTCTTTTGTGATGAATTTTCCCCAAATTACACATCCCTTTAATGCATTAGTTAATTATATACATCTCATAAATAATTTGGACTAGATTTGGTAGTGAACCTAGTACAACAAGGGTCCCCTTCAATAATGATAGTGTTTTGTTTTATCCTGGTCTGATGATATTATGAATGGGGAGTGAAACCAATCTAGCATGATAGTCTTTGATATGTCCCTTAGTAAGGAAATGAAATTATATTCTTATGTATATTCCAAAAAAAATTCATATATATATGTTATTCTTTCATGGATCATGTTCTTTGATTCCAATTTTATTCCTGTTTTATGAACCATTAACTAATATGATATGATTCAAGTGTATGATATAGTATATACTACATATGGTTTAAAATTTTATGATCATGTTCATATTCACTTATGTTAATTTTATTCTTAATTGATCAATATTATCTATATTATTTACTTTTATTGATCATGTCATCTCACCATTTATTATGTTTCTTATACCTAGGATAAGATAAATGATTTTATGTATGATATTTTTAATGAGGGTTATAATTTTTTTAAAATAATTGGGATAATATGTTGATATCTTAAGAAAAGTTTTCTATGTCTCTGTGTTTCCATGTAAACATGGACTATTAACTTATTTTGTTTATCATAATGTTTATTTTTGAATATTCATCTATTAATATTCAATAGTTATGAATAAAAAATATTAGACATTATTATTGATTTCATATAAGTGTTTTTAAATCATTAGAGATTAGTTTTATATAACTTCATTGAAAACCATATGTATAATTATAAGTATTATATAACATTCTAATGTGTTGGTATAGATCAAGGATATCCTATGTAAAAAATAATATTATATTAATTTAATAGAAGGGGTCATCATTTAGAAATAATATAATCAATTTTTCATTATTATGTTTCTTTCCACTATGAATATTGTTTCTCACATTATGATATTGGGTTTTATGAAAAAAATGGAACCCCAAGGAACCATGTTAATGATGAATTTTTTAGGCACTAAATATATTTTCCCCATGATAAACCAAATTTTATTGGACCTATAATGAACTATCATTATACCCTTCTTAAAAAATTATAATTATATTAAGAATATTTATCGTCCAAATGAAAAATATAGATAAAAAAGATTTTTTGATTACCTAAAAAGTGACATTTGCATTCTTTTAGTAGTTCCACCAGTGAAAAAATTAAAAAATATGTATTGGAACAACTGGAAATAGATTTTCTATTCTCCAGTTATTAGAACATGAAAATGATACATTATATTTTTTTTCTTTTTTAATATTATGGAAATCGATGGTGAACACTTATAAAACAATATGTCTATAATAAAAAATTTAATCAATTTAGTGGGGTAATTTTCTGATCCTATTTTTTTATATTTATATTCCCCATTGTCACTGTTTCAAAATGGGTAATGAATTCCTTGAATTAAATTGGAAAAATGATTTATCCATTAGTACATATGAGGATAATTATACAATACATAAGAATTATTCATATAGTATTATAATATATCCAAAATGTAATATTAATTTACTCTTCAATGTCCAAGAACCATGTATCTAAAGGGTTTTATAAATATGATAATTTAGTATTAATGATAAAATCATTTTATTTGGTATTAATGTTGGGATTGATATTTGAGTTATCCAAAAAATCACGGAATTGATAAAAATAAAAATATGTAATTCAAATAAATAATAATAGTAATCATGGATTCAAGGATATGATATTTCCATTATACTAAATTTTTAATGAACAATAGTTGTAATTACCTTAGGGTGTTGGTAATTGTTTCTAGTGTGTTCATATTGATATCAAATTTCAAAATGATGGAAAGAATAAGTTATCTAATAATGGATATAAAACACCATAGAATGTGCCACCAGAAAACTAATACTAAAAATCAAATCATAAGAAGAATTATTAAAATCTAGGATGAAATTAAATGTTTATGATGATGAGTAACCTCGTCATTCAATCATTCCCAGTGATAAGGAGAAATATTATGCAATCAATTTTCTAAATTTTTTCTATTCTAACAATGTGGTGATATATTCCATTATCATGCACTCTAGAATAATTAATTTCATAATTGAATATAGATCTAATGAATTATTCATATCAAAATAATTTCACAACTGTATTAATGTACCATATAAATGAATAGATCTTGAATTTTGGTTGAAACCCTCTATCACTATAATGATCACATCGCAACTATAGGATTCAACTAAAATTTATATTTATGGAATAGTTCTTCCTAAAAAATGACTCTATTCTACCTCTATTGAAATTATATTTCATTTTATTCATGAATTTAATTTATTTTAATAAATCCAAAATCAATAGTTTTAGAAGGAATTCAATGTTTGATATTATAATCCAAACTATGATCTTATATCTTTATGATGAAAAATAAAAAAAAATTAAAATGAATCTATTATATCATTCACGATTCTAATTAAAAATTGGTTTTTATCTCACATGGTTGGGGATAAACTCCACTTAAAAGATATGCCTACAATAATGGAGTTTTATTTTGTCTTTCGTGATGATATTCAATGTATTCCTATGAATCATAATGTCACGACCCGTCCCCCGGGGCCAGTATCATGACTCTCCCAAGCCCGCATTCTATAGGCCAGGGGATGGTGACTAGCACCAAAGGTGTAAATAACTAAATTGGTAAGGCATTTCCTTTATAAAGAGTAAACACACACAATCAGAGTACACAACTGGAAGTAAAACACAAGGTAAAACTGTATACAAGAGAGAGTGCTCAAAGTAATGGGGGGCCGGAAATACATGCCCAACTGGAAAGTACAATTGAAAGCAAGTACAACTGAAGAAAAGTAAAGCAGCTACTGGGTCGTCCTTTGGAGTGCCTACATGAAGGGTAGGTACAGATGGCTTTCTGTTCACATCATGTACGTCTGTCCACTCTATG
Organism: Viscum album; assembly: GCA_963277665.1. Classification (NCBI taxonomy): domain Eukaryota; kingdom Viridiplantae; phylum Streptophyta; class Magnoliopsida; order Santalales; family Viscaceae; genus Viscum; species Viscum album. Next base: position 1,019,192,678 of record OY728119.1, on the reverse strand, counting down.
TATCATCTCGTCGAGTGTTCCACCACTAGGTACTGTCTAGTCCTGCTACTCTCTACCTCAGTCAGCGTTGTCCATCATCTGCAACCAACCCAACGAGGTGCGAGGAAAGCTCGTGTAGGGGTGAGTATGTTTATACTTAGTAGGGACCCTGATACCCTCAAGGTATCACAAAATCATACAAGGATAACCCAAAAAGTAAGGATTCAATAGATAACCATTACTTAGGTATATGTCCATAAATATACCTAAGTTATCTAGTAACCCATCTCAATCACGAGAAAAACTCAAATGTAATTGACTCAGATCAAACCAGGATTTTATTATAGTGGAGGTAACCTGAAAGACTCCCCATCAAACTATTGAATCCTCGGCTGCTGGTGTACTCCTCCTCTAAAGAGTACTATGGGAATGCCACGTCACAGAGAGGCTCTCCTCATTGTAACCTGCTGAGGTACTTCTCATGTCGAGTAATGTGTGATTTCCACATCACACAGAGTTACTCCCCACTATGGTTCTGCCATGTCACACATAGGTTCTTTCCACTGGGCTAGTCGAAACACTCTGAGTCGAAAGGTCAGTAGTCGTCAGATATCAGCTAGCTACTAGGTTTCCATACTCCACTCGCTCATCTCCTGGAGGATCTGCTCCACAAGATATTGTTCGATACTCCAACTATCACAAAGTCCCAACTAGACGTATCTCAAAGGTTTGCCTCGTCATAGGGGTCTTAATGCAATAGAGGACGCATCAATCGGACACCGAGTCTGCGAGTTATTGGCATTTCTGTTCCAGGGGCCCAGTTGGAATTTATGTTCAAACCAACTCAACCATACACCAACTTTTTCCAAACCTCATGTGTGATATCCTAAAAGACCATCTCGCTCTAAGATATCCTTCGCCACAGATGGTTCATCAATCGGACACCCATAGCCCATGTTATGGGCGGAAATGTATATTCGGGTCAACGGGTTCGGACGGGGGTCTGACCATGCCTGGGGGTCCGACCAGGTCTGTGGGTCCAACCAAGACCAACGGGGAGGCCCAGCCCCAGGGGATGGACCAGACTGAGAGCGGCCCGGCCCAAGGGGACGACCATTCCCAAGGGAAGCCCGTCCCGAGAGCAGCCCAGCCAAAGAGGGCGGCCCGACCTAAGGGCGGCCCAGTCCGAGGGGGAGGCCCAGCCCTAAGGAGGCCCGACCAGATGGGGTGGCCCGTGTGGCCTGGTAGAGAGCCCGCGGGGCCTGCTGGCAGCCTGTGTGGCCTGCAGGGGGCCCGTGTGGCCTGCTGGTGGCCCGTGTGGCCGGCTGGCAGCCCACGTGGCCAAGCCGGCCCACAGGGGCAGGCAGCGTCCTATGGGGCCAGCCTTAGCAACGTGAGGGGGTGTCATGCCCCCTAACCTCCTAACATAATAGGTGATAGGCTCCAATTCATTATTCAGTGGGAACTGGGGGGTCCCTCCTTATTTGGTTGGCTGATCAGCCAGCCGGTTCCACACTGCTGGTGGCCGGCCCGACACCAGTTGTCCCGGCTTCTCCACCACGGTGCGACAGCGCTACGGTTTTTCTCCTCCGTGCGGTGCGATGATTCCTCTCCACTTACGCTGCGGCCCGCCCTGGCCGTGGCCCTCCTCCTCTGTGCCGCATGGCGGTGCCGCACCGTTTTGATGACCTGACGGCCTTGCACCGCTAGTTTTCTTCACGGCCAGCCCGTCACCGGCCACTGTTGCTCCTCCACGGTACACTCTTCCGGCGGCCCTGTTGTGCCGCCACAGTCATCAACAACAATGAGAAAACAAAGGGGGTTCATTCCATGTCCGTGCGGTCCAAGACCATATCAAAATGGTGTTATCATTTGTCAATTCACATTCAATAAATTAAACGACGTAGAACGGAAACAAAATCAACTCAAATCCCCCTACCTCGTCTGTCGATGATAGTTGACAAAGTCATGGGAATGGTATGTTGATTCATTGTTTATCGCATTCGTCATTCACTCCCAACTTAATCTTGTGTGTCAGAAAGTGTCTGGGGTAGAAGACTGAGGAAGAAGCGTCATCAGTGTTCTTCGCATTCTTCATTGGGAGGATGGTTCTCCCTAGCTATCCTCTTCATTAATTCTCCCATCTAAAAAAAGGAATGATACCAACCCCCAAAAGAAATAATAGATTATCTATTATTTTAATGGTTGGAATTAGTTCAGAAGTTGAGTTAATTAGAGAGGGGGATCCACATAATTAATTCAACTGTGTAGACATAAATGAATTAAGGGAGTTCAAGGGTTTCATCTTCGGGTGGTCCCCACCTCATTAACTGTCAACTTTTGTTTAAACCTTGGGTGGGACCTACCTCCATAACCTCTCATGGGAGGTTATGGTGTGGTGGTTTCCACCCCTAACCACCTCATTCTGGTTTTAACCACCTCAAAAATAAATATAAGCTGCCACTTATTTTTATATAACTTTTTCCTTAGAAACTCAAAAACTAACTTTCATTCTCGACCAACTACTGTCGAGGTGAAAGTCCTCTGAAGTGAATAACGACGATGTGGGTTGAACGGTGCCCTTATATTTCTATTCCAATCACCAGTTCAAATGATATAAAATAATTCTTTCACATTTAATGAACATACCCGAATGAAAAATCTGAAATTTATTCTGGGCACATCTGGCCTCAGAATCAAGAGCCGTAAATTTTCACAGACTCGTAAAAATTCCATGTACTTAAGAAAAAAAATCCACTGAATTTTTTGGTCTTTAAATTCTCCCCACCTCAGGGATTTATGACCCTGTAAGAAACAACTCAAACTAAGGGAACAAATGGGGGTACTGAGCATGCATCTGAGCCTCCCACTCCCATGTTCTCTTTTTGAGGTCCCTGTGGCCCAGTGAACGCGCACCAGAGGTATCGAATGTCCATGTAAGACTTGCTCCTGTTGATCCCCAATCTGTACAAAACCTCCATGAATGTCTCCCCATTATCGATGTCCATATCTCCATGGTTGATGATGTGGGATGTTTCTTGCACATATCTCCTCAATTGGGATACGTGAAAAACATCATGCACCTGGTGCAACTGAGGTGGAAAAGATAAGCAGTAACCCACCTGACCTGCTTTGCTGAGGACCAGGAGAGGTCCAGTGGATCGCGCATATAAATTACCGCCTCAGCCAAATATCCATAGAACTCGTCGATGTGAGACTCGTAGGAAGACGTGGTCACCGTCCTCAAACTCCAGAGGTCTTTTCCACCTATTAGTATATGACTTTTCTCTGCTCTGTGCTGTCTTCATCTTCTCTTGGATGATCTGAACCTTCTCTGTAGTAGGTCGTACCATCTCTGGTCCCACTAGTGCTGACTCCCCTGGGTCTGTCCAGCATAGTGGTGATCTTCATGGTCGACCATAAAAGGCCTCAAAAGGTTCCATACAAATGGTGGAGTGATAGGTGTTGTTGCAGGAAAACTTTACCAATGGTATGTGATCCTCCCAATTACGTCTAAAGTCGAGGACACATGCTCGGATCATGTCCACGAGGGTCTGAATTGTCTGCTCAGTCTGACCATCTATCTAAGGATGGAAGGCGGTTCTCAAGTGAAGCTGTGTCCCGAAAGCCTCCTGCAACCCCTTCCATAGCAGGGAAGTAAATTGTGTGTCATGGTGGGAGAAAATAGAGGAAGTTACTCCATGTAAATGCACAATCTCCAACGCACATAGGCGATTCCCACTATCATGAACTACTATAGTACTCCTCCTGTCAAGTACCGTGGGCCTACTGCAACACAAATAGGCGCTCTCCACTGTGGTTCTTCCACGTCAGACAGAGGTACTCCCCCTCAGGTCGGCCACTGGCGGTGGAGAACCGGCAGGCTGCTTGGCCAGCCGGATAAGGAGGGACCCCCAGGTCCCGCAGAATACTGAACCGGTTCCTAGTACGGTTCTGTTCGGAGGTCATGGGTGGCATGGAACCCCCATCATGCTAATAAGGTGGGCCCCGCAGGGTGCCGCCAATTGCTGGCCGACCAGGCCACATGAGTCGGCCAGGCCACGTGGGCTGCCGGATGGCCACATGGGCCGCCAACAGGCCACGTGGGCTACAATTGGGGCACGCGGGCCACCCCCTCATGTTGGGCTGCCCTCGGGCCGAGCCTCCACATCAGGTCGGGCTGCCCTCGGGCCGGGCCGCCCCCTCGGGTCGGGCCACTCTCAACATGGGCCACCCTCGAGCCGTGCATCCCCCTTGAGTTGGGTTGCTCTTGGTTCGGGCATCCCCTTCAGTCTGGGCTGGACCCGCGGACCGGGTCGGACCCCAGTCCGAACCCGTTTGACCTGAATACATCATTTCCCCTCATAACATGGGATACATGTGTCTGGTCAATGAACCCTCTATGGAGACGGAAATCATGGAGCGAGATGGTTCTTTTGGCATACCCCACTTGAGTTTTAGACATATTTGGGGTATGGTTTGGTTTGTTTGAACATAAAATCCAACCAGGCCCCAGGAACAGAAATGCCAATAACTCCCAGATGAGACGTCTGATTGATGTGTCGTCTGTTGTGTTGAGACGCCTAGGACGAGGCGGACCATTGAGATAATTCTACATGGGACTTCATGACAGTTGGAGTATCGACTAGTAGCTCATGGAGTGGATCCTCCCAGAGACGAGCGAGTGGAGTATAGAGACCTAGTAGCTAGGTGATTCATGACGACTTCTGACATTTTGACTCAGATTGTTTCGACTAGCCCAGTGTGAATCTCCTTTGTATAACGTTGCAGACCCATAGTCGGGAGTGCCTCTATGTGACGTTGAAGTCCCATGGTACTCGACATGATGAGTACCTCAGTAGGATACGAGGGGAATCGCCTATGTGTGATGTGGCAGACCCACAGTGGGGAGTGCCTCTGTCTAATGCAGCAGACCCACAGTACTCGATAGGAGGAGGAACATAGCAGTTTAGGATATTGGGAAGTGCCCTTGTGTGATGCGTCAGGCCCACAATACTCTTTAGAGAATGAGTACACCATCTGGTGATGTTTTGACAGTTTGACTGGGAGTGTTAAATGTTACCACCCCTATAATTAAATCCTGGTTTGAGCAAAGTCAAGGACTTTTGAGTTTTTCTAATGATTGAGATTGGTTACTAGATAACTTAGGTATATGTATGGGTATATAACTAAGTAATAGTTAACTGTTGAATCCTTAAATTGTGGTTTATCCTTATTGGATTTTGTGAGATGTTGAGGTTTCTGTAACACCCCCAAATGATAAAAGGTTAAATGACTTAATGATATGACTCTTATAAATAAGGTGCACCTTACTTTTCGGGAGCCTATCTGATTAGAACTTCACAGTTAAGTGTGCCTGTCCTAGAGTAGTGATCAGGATGGGAGACCTTCTGGGAAGTTTTAGAGGGTGTGTGTGAGTGAGGAAAAAGCACACTGGAAAGGACATGTGTTGTCATGTGGGAAAGTCATTAGTCAAATGTCTCATTCGGGAACGTGGGTGGACCCTGGGGTGGGCCGCATGTGTTTGTTGAAAAATTGGTGGTACCTAGTAGGCCAGGACTCGACATCCATGTTATGGTGGGGTGTTTGTGCTGTCACTGGGACCTAGTTCTTACATTTGGTATTAGAGGTGGTACCCAGCCTTAAGTGCGGTGCACTGCTTGGGATAAGATGTAGAGCCCACAATGAGGATGTTGTGCTCAAAAGGGGGGGTGATTGTAAAAACCACAAAATATAAAAGGTTAAATGACTAAATGATAAGACTCATGTCAATATGGTGCACCTTCTTTTTCAGGAGGCTTGGGTGATTGTAACACCCCCAAATGATAAATGGTTAAATGACTAGATGATATGACTCATGTCAACAAGGTGCTCCTTCTTTTTCGGGAGCCTGTCTGATTAGAACTCCACAACTAAACATGCTTGGCCTGGAGTAGTGATCAGGATGGGTGACCTTTTGGGAAGTTTCCCATGGTGTGTTTGAGTGAGGAAAAAGAACACTAGAAAGTACATTTGATGGACTATGGGGACATTCATTAGTCAGATGACCCGTTCGGGCACGTCGGTGGACCGTGGGGTGGGCCTCACGTGTTTTCAGGGAAACTGGTGGTAAAACACTAAGTAAAACATTATAAAAAATATAGATCTAAAAGTAAAGGGGGTGGAAATACAATCCCAATAGGAATGTACAACTGAAAGCAAGTACAACTGATGAAAATTAAAGTAGCTACTAGGTCTTCCCTCAGGGTTCTAACTGAAAGGTAGGTACAGATGCCCTCCTCAGCACTCCAAGTCCATCCATCCTCTCTGAGTATCATCTCAAAATGTGGTCCACCTCTGGGTACCGTTCAGTCCTACTACTCTCTACCTCAGTCAGTGCTCTCCGTCTTCAACATCCAACACAACTAGGTGCGAGCAAAGCCCGTGATGGGGTGAGTATGATGATACTCAGTAGGGATCTCGAGAATCTCAATTTCTCGCAAATTATGACAAGTATAAACCAAAAAGTAAGGAATCAACAAATAACGATTACATAGGTATATTCCCATATATATACCAAATTTATCTAGTAACCCATATCAATTAGGAGGAAAACTCAAAATTCATTGACTCATCTCAAACCAGGATTTTATTACAGTGGTGGTAACATGTAACACTCCTAGTCAAACATCAAAACCCCAGCTATTGGTGTACTACACCTCTAAAGAGTATTGTGGGACTACCGCGTCACACAGAGGAACTTCCCACTATCTTGATTTGTTGTGGTAATCCTCATTTTGAGTATTGTGGGTCTTTTGTGTCACACAGATGCGCTCCCCATTGTGGGTCTGTCGCGTCATGCAGAGGCACTCCCCTTCGTATCCTGCTGAGGTACTCCTCCTATCGAGTACTGTGGGTTTGCATCGTCACACAGAGTCTCTTCCTACAATGGGTCTTCCACGTCACATAGAGGCACTTCCCACTGGGCTAATCGAGACACTCCGAGTCAAAAGTCCAGCAGTCATCAGGTATCATCCAGCTACTAGGTCTCTATACTCCACTCGCTCGTCTCTGGGAGGACCCGCTCCACAAGATATTGGTCGATACTCCAACTGTCAAGAATTTAAATGTAGAAGTATCTCTAAGGTCCAACTCCTCATAAGGGTATCAACGCAACATACGACACGTCAATAAGACGCCTGGTCTGTGAGTTATTGGCATTTCCGTTCCAGAGGCCCTGTTGAATTTTATATTCAAACCAACCAGACTGTACACTAACTATGTCAACACCATATGTGGGTTATGTCAAAAGAACCATCTCTCTCCATGAATTCCGTTGTCGCAGAGGGTTCGTCGATCAGACACTCGTAGCCCATGTTATGGGCGAAAAGGTGTATTCGGGTCAAATGGGTTTAGACTGGGGTCTGAACCTGTCTGCAGGTCCGACCTGGCACGAGGGGGCGGCTCGGCCCCAAGAGACGGCCCGGCCTGAGAGCGTCCTGCCAAAGGGGGCTGCCTGGACCAAGGGAAGGTTGGCCTGAACGTGGCCCGACCCAAGGGGGTGGCCCGCCCTGAGGGCGGGCCAGTGGCCCGCATGGCCTGCTGGCGGCCCGCGTGGCCAGTAGGGGGCCGATGTGGCTAGCTGGTGGCCCGCATGGCCTGGCCGGCTAGTAGCTGGCTACGCCCTGCGGGGCCCGCCTTAGTCACGTGAGAGGGGTGACTCACCACCTGACCTCTGAACAGAATCGGCGTTAGGCACTGGTTCATTATTTCCTAGGACCCGGTGGGTCCAAACATGTCCGGTTGGCCGAGCGACCAACCGGTTCTGCACCGCAGGTGGCTGGCCTGACGCCGGCCATCCCGGATCCTCCACTATAGTGCAACGGTGTCGCCTTTCTGATCCTCCACATGGCACGACGACTCCACTCTCTTCCACCATGGCCCTCCCTTTCCACGGACCTCCTTTTCTACATGGCACGGTGATGTTGTTCCCTTTTGGCGACCCAGCAGCCTTGCACCGCCAGTTTTCTTCACTGCCGGCCCATCGTCGGCCGTTGTTGCTCCACCACAGTCCACTCTTCCGGTGGTGCCATTCCACCACCACCGTCGTCAATAACGATTAGAAAATGAAGGAAGAGGGTTGGGTCGTGTTCGTGCGGTCTGATCCCTCCTCGTTATAGTGTTATCAATCGACAATCACATTCCATAAATTCAACGATGTAGAACTATAATAAAATCAACTCAAATCCCCCTTCCTCGTTTTTCATTGATCATTGACAAAGTCGCGGGAAGCATACGTCGATTCATCATTCGCCGCATTCATCACACACTCCCTACTTGTGTTCCTGTGTCAGAAAGTGTCTGAGGTAGAATACCGAGGAAGAAGCATCGTCGGAGTTCTTCACGTTCTTCATTATGAAGATTGTTCTCCCTAGCACTCCTCTTTCCTTAATTCTCCCTTCCAATAAAAAATGATGCCATCCCCCAAAAAAATAATAGATTATCTATTATATTAATGGTTGGAATGAGTTCAAGAGGAGAGTTAATTAAAGAGGGGGATCCACATAATTAATTCATGTGTGTAGACAGAAATTAATTAAGGTAGTTCAAGGGTTTCTTCTTCAAGTGGTCCACACCTCATTAACTATAAAGAGATGTTTAAACCATTGGTTGGCCCCAGCTCTATAACCTCTCATGGGATGTTATGGTGTGGTGGTCCCCACCCCTAACCCCCTCTTGGAGGTTTTAAAAACCTCAAAAATAAAAATAAGCTAACACTTATTTTTATTTAACTTTTTCATTATATACTCAAAAACTAACATTCATTCTCAACCGACTGTCATTGAGGTGAAAGTCCTCTTAAGTGAATATCGGTGCTGTGAGTTCAATGGGACCATCATATTTAAATTCTGATCACCGATTCAAATGTTATAAAATCTTGCTCGCATGTTTACAGAACTTACCTGCACAAAACATCAGAAATTTATTTCGGGCACACCAGGCCTCACAATCAAGCACCGTAGATTTTTGGGGACTCGTAAAAATTCCATGTATTTACGAAAAAAAATTCCACAAAAATTCCAGTTCTTTACACATAATGTTGAGTTTACAATCAAACACATACATAGTGTTACAACTATATCAAGGTCACAATATAAAATGTACCTAGTTGAGTTATAATAATTAATGAAGAAAATCATAAGATAATTCTGATAAAGGATTCACATAGCAATGTGAATCACCATGGGTTTCCAAAATTCTTTTTATTAGGTGAAAAAATCAATCGATGTGTCGATGTTTTTATTACAGGTACTGAAATTAGATAAAAATAAAGAAAATATTTCCTCTACCCTATATTGATGATGATTTTATCAACTATCCTAATATCAATTCATATCCAAGACTAAACTTCGTTACGGATATCATCAATGGAGGGTCATGATGGGGGATATATATATAAAACAATTTTGTATAAGGTATGTACACTGGGAAATTATAGTGTTTTAATTCTATCATATTTATTTCACCATTATATTCATAAATTTATTTAATAGATTCATTAGATATTACATTAATCAATTTATGATAGTCTTTAATAATGAAATTATTATATAATTTAAGGGTAAGGAAGAGCATGAAGATCACTTAGGTATTGTACTAATGAACCTAGGGATTTAAATTTTGTATTGAAATTTTACCATGCGTGAAATTTTTTATATAGAACGTTTTATTTTTAGTTTATATAATTTCATGTGTGGTTATATCAAGGGATCCATCAAGGAAATAGGTTATTAAATATATTACCAAACCAAACATGTATGAAATGATAAATAGATTTCTTGGTTTAAAATTTTTTATTAACCATTTTTGGGAGAATTTATCATTTTCATATAATCCACTCACCATGTAACCTCATAAGTGAAAATACTTCCTGTAGATAATTGAATGTGAAAAAAATTTCAACAAACTAAAGAGATTCTTAGATACTAAACATGTTCATATAGAACCTTATAGTGTATATATGTATTTGATCTATGTAGATGCATCATTTAAGGGACTGATATGTATCCTTATATATAATGATATGGTTATACAAAATTTCACATGAAAATTGATTGGTCAATATTAAAATCACCCAACTCATGATTTGTAGTTAAGTATGCTAATTGGTTCACTGACGATATAAATTCAAAATCATTATGGGTAATTTTATAATATATGAAATTGACATTAAATATTTACGTATATTTTCACTAGTAATGAGATGTATATATTCTGGAGAATAGGGTTGAAGTTGATTGATGATTATGAGTTTTCAAAACATTACCACCCTAGGAAGGGGAACTGGGGGGCTGATACTCTATGTTTGACTTATAATGATAATTTTTCTATAATGAGGAGAAAAAGAGATCCAATATATACGGAATATAAAAATAATGTATTTTAAATATTTAGGGGTTGATTTAGATCATATATTTCGTAGATGAATATCTCACTACCCATCCTTGTGGGAATTAAAGAGGCTTTGAAGGAACTTGTAGGTCAACAAAAGAATTTGGGAAATGATATTTAGTTCAAACATGATTGTGATGGAATTATAACTCATTAGAATACTATATATATTACTTCCATACATGATTTGAAGGAGTAGTTATTGGAATCACAAAATTCACCATTCAATATTCAATCTCTATGTACAAAGAAGTATGTTTAACAAAATGATAATTTCTAGTGGGTCAATTTGGATTCTATATTTCATCCTATGTTTAAAAATTACTATTATTTCATTAAGTTATAGATGAGATACATAAGTATAAAGGGATATTGCAACCATTACCTATATTATAATATAAATTTGAATAAATCTTTATAGATGTTTTATTTGGACTCCTAAAAATATAAAAATTTAATTTTCTTTTTGGGATTTATTTCATTACCTTTTGAAGTTTTAACACATTATTTTTATAATTCTTCTTTTATCCCTTAATTATATATATACTTTATACATTTTAGAACATGTAAGTTTTCATGGTGTACTATATACTATTATCTTTTATTGGGATCAGATGTTTACATCAATGTTCCAAAGAAGTCAGGAGAAATTTATGGATTTAGTGTTTTTTTGTACTTCTTATAATCCTTAGACAGATTGGCATTCTAATAGAACCATTAAATTTTGAGTGAATATTTTTTGATTTTAATATAATAAATTGTACGGTGGTTGGGATCAACACATTAATATAGTATATTTATTATAAAAAAATAGTTTATATTTGAACATTAAGATGGTTACTTATGAATCAGTCTATAGAAGGAAGTATGGAACTCCAATGTATTGTGAGGAATTTAATGAAATATATAGATTTAAACCTGAGCTCATTGAAGAAATTATTGATAAGGTTAGAGCCAGTAAGCATCAAATTTGGTCTTATCAAATTCATTAAAAAAATTATACTGATAATCATCAGAGAAATATTGAATTCAAATTTGGTGAGAAAGTAATGCATTGAATTTCTACATTTAATAATATTATGAGATTCGTTAATTGGGAAATTCAATCCCTAGTTATTTATGGAAGATGATGTCTCAGGTTATTGCTATTCACTAGACAAATCAAGAATTCAATGAATGTACTTTAGAACTTGAGAATTTGATGAAACTGAAATATCCTTATTTTTTTGGTATCTAGTTATGTAATTTTTTGGGAAATAATTCATTTTTTGGGGAGTATAATATAAAACACAAAACTGTTATGGAAAATTTCATTATAAATAATTATTATTTATTTGATAACATTCATTACACAAAACATTGAATTTTAACGAACTATGTTATACTATAGTAATATTATTATTTAATGTGGACCTTATTGTTTGTAAATTTTTTTTGTTTGTATAAATATGGATAACTAAATTTTGAAATAAAAACATTTTATATATGTATGACATTAATTATTTGGTTATCAAATTAATTTCAATAAAAAAGTGTTCGAAGTTAAATAGTTATCTTTTCGTAAAAATAGTTTTAATTTTCATATTCAGTTTTAATTTAAAAAAATTACATTGATTTCATTTACTGAATTATTTTAATTAAATTAATAAATTATTTAGTAAATTATTTTTTTAATATTTATTTATCTATTTTTACTATACATGCAATAAAATTGGATACATTTTTATCTTTAAATATTTATTTGTCCAAAAATGATGTTTTACATTATGATAACTTACTATAAAATTAGTTTCTACCACTTATAGGAAATGGATTTTAAAAATGGATCTCAAATATTGAATAAAAATGTTAAAATTAGATATGTAGTTACCTTTATAATTTTTAATTAATATCAATTACTGTAAGTATTTTCCTCATTAGTAAGGGTTAAATGAGTAAAACATAGAGAAAACAATGAGATATGGTCTCAAAATCAATATAACAAATTATTTAATTTTATTATATGGGATGAATATAATCATTGACATACCGAATTAAAATATATGTCATTTTGGTTCCATTTTACCTTGATAATGTCATTTATTTTATTTCATATAATGAATATTCAAAAATGCCACTCTCATGACTTTAGTATCTATTAAATTTCAACATATGGTTATATAGACAAACATTTATCTTATATATGATTATTTTAAAAATAAATTAACAATTTCAAGAATCGTATATTTATAAAAAAATTACTTGTGAAATATTTCCATTAAATGATCTCAAAACTACAAGATAGTCCAAGTGAATGCAGTTTTAAAATCCTGAAAATTATTTAAAAAACTCTAATTTTTTTTGTTCCATATTATTCCAACCATTTTTTTAGAGAAAAAATATGCGTGTTTGAAAGGTTTATATTTGAAATAAATTATTACATCGCTTTAATTAAAATCAATTTAAGTGACTAGTATAAAAAGTTAAATTATTAATATATTATGAAAAATTATATTTTTAAAAAATATCTAAAAAGAAATAAAAATGACAAAAGGGAACATTGATGATGAGAAGTTACTAAAAATTAAATCTCTTTCTTATTTATGAACCAATGTTTCCCTAATAAGTAAAATAATAAAGCTTTATGATTGAAAAAGTTATTACCTTAGTAAAGGTAAAAAATTGATAACAAATGACTTAAACAAAAATATAATGTTTAAAATGAGAACCCATCCTATCTAAATTTATTTGGATGATGAAAATTTGACCATAGTCTCTTTTTTATTTGTATTAATTACTATATGGAATAATAATTCATTCGATTTAAATTATTTATATATAAATATATTTTAATTTTCCAATAGTATACATTCTCTCTTGGATAGGATTAAACCCCTTCAGCATTTTGTTTACAATATCTTAAGCCTTATAAATCAGCCAACCCATGAAAAATTATCTTTTAATCCTCCCCATCAATTAAGTAATATTTTTGGTTTTATTAAAGATTAACTCAAATGGTGCATATGATAGGATAAAATGGAGGTCTATCGAAGAAGGGGATGATAGAGTGTTTTCAAAGAATGTCGAATGACATGACCGTCATTGATGTTGGTCAATGTTTTATATTTATAATCCTACTAACAACTCTATAGATGGCAAGCAGAGTCGAACTTATAGAAAATGAAATTTCGCACCGCTTTTATTCTAAAGAGAAAAAATCTTTCAAAAAAACCATTATTGTCAGTAGTGGAGTGGAATTCCTTTTATCTACTTTTTTTATTTCTTTCTATTTTTTTTATTATAAGGAAAAAATGACACACCACAAACCATTTTTAGTTTGTTAGTTCGAATATGAATGAAACAAGAATTAGAATAAAGACTCTATGTAATAGAGATATAAAAACGTGATAAATGAACAATCTAATACAATGATAAGGGGAAAATCTCCATTCTAATGGTTTTAGTGGTATTTTGATTCAAATAATGATTGTTGTAGAGTACCACCATAAAATAATGACTCACCTCCCTTGTATGGAGTTACGTGACACAAGCCAATTAATTAAAGAGTTCACCACTCTAAAATTAATCACCTCTAAACTGTTTGAAAAATGACAACAAGACAAACTCACTGTTAGTTTGAAAGTCTTTTGAATTTATTATCTTTTGAAATGTATTTCGACAATAAATATCTCCAATTTACAGAGAAATATTGAAATTATGTTTTTTTGGAACAAGAAAATGAATGAATTCAGTATCCATCTAGCCGATCAATACTGAATACATCAAATAATGAAGCGAAAAAGAACATTAATAGATAACCAGTGGAACTTCACTTTCTCCTAAAACTAAAAAATTTTACTAAAAATTATCTCTATTATCAATACAGTAACTATAAACAAACTAGAATAGAGTACTGATACTAGAATTATGATAGAAGATACAATCCCGTAATAATGCTCTGTTCCTGCACTCCTCCGGCTCCAAAAAGTCGTTCCAAAGTTGCCCACTAACTTTTCTTTGCTCGGGCATGGATCCTTTCATGTATGTCTGCCTATGAATATCAGCCTATTCTAAATCTACGACTACTTTTCTTTTTGTATCATTTTTCATCTGCTGCATGTCACCGATCAGTTTTCACCGACATTAAGTGTCCTTCATGTATGCACCACACAAGTGTGTTTTATCACGACCCACACGTCGTGCTATCTTTTCTCACGTAACTAACTCCGAGTGAGTTAGTTATGTGAATCCAGACATTTTACCGTCTCTGGAATGAACCTACATATTATGAAAATAAACAAATGAAATCACTAAGAATGTAAAATAGTTAATTTTTTAGTTAAATGTTATATTACGTGTTAAAAAGTTAAATTAAAGTTAATTAATAAATAATTAAATAACAATTATTATTAAATATTAAATATTTATTAGTATAATTTTTATATATTATTCATTTAATCTTTTATTAAATATAATTATTATGTTTTTAATATATTATTAACTATTTGGTTAATTTTACTAATGTTGGTATCACTAGTAATTAATTATTATTACTTCATGAAATTTTTTTAGTTAGGAAATTATTTAACAAATATTTTATTTTGTATACAAATTATTTTAAGATTAAATTTACATATATATTTGTTTTATGTTAATTTATTATTTTTAGAGAGTCAATATGTTATATTTAATTAATTGATCAAACATCTTATTTAAATTTTATAATTAGTAATTATTTATAATTATTTTAAAAAATAATTTTTAATTTATGTTATTATATAAAAAATAATTTTTTTTATTAATTAATATTATTAATGTTAATTATAATGATTCTTATTTATTTAAGAACATTAAATAATTTAATTTTTTAACTTAGTTTAGTTTATAATAAACTGTAATTATGTATTTTATATTATATATTTTATTATTACACAGTTATTTAATATTCAATGATAGATAATATTTGATTAAAATTAAATTAGAAGATTAATAAAACTAGTTAAATCATGTTTTATTTATGTTAATTTGAAATATTGTTTTCTTAATTATCTTATAACTATTATTTATTTAATATTTTAATTTTGTTATTTTTCTAAAGGTTGAGTTTTTATTTTAGTTTAGTTTTAATTTATTAATTAACTGTATTATATTTTTAATGGACTTATTCTATCGCAATCCGGCGGGAAATGGGGGAGGGATTTTTGTCATCTTCCCCAAACAACCGATGTAGTGGAGGACTCCCTTGAAGCAGCAGGTATGGTGGCTTCGTCCTCTGCAACACACGGCTCGACTTCCACCCGACGGACACCTCCTCATACGGCCTCTCTCCTGCCACAATAACAGGTCGAAGTACCTTAGCTTTTTCAGTGGAGGATCTTGCGTCGCAACCCTCTCCTCCAGATCAGCGGCGAACAACAGATGTTGCGGCGGCTTCCTTTCCCAGACCCAAGTGGTGCAACTCCACTGTAGAACAGCGTAACGGTGGCTTGCAACTCGGTACTTCGGCAGTAATAGCAACACACGATTTCCAAAGAAGAAGGAAGGAATAGTGGATTTTGTGAGCTGTAAGGAGCACCTATAGTGGAGAGCAGAGAAGGATCGGTACAACACGAGTACCTATAGTCCATTGGCTCCTACATAGAAAAGGTGTTTTCTTTCTTCGGATGTAGTGATGGATGAAATGTGTAGATCTGAAATTATGGGTGAAATAGAGTTAATTTTAAATATTGTTTGAGTATGGTTTGAGTCCATGTTTTGAGTTTCATTTATTCTCTAGTTTTGAGTTAATGTGGATCTATTCTATGGAAATGGTGGCAACGGTGTGATGAATGATGGGTATTGCAGGGAAGAACAGTGAGATGCAGTGGAGTTGCGATCACTGGAAATAAAAGAATGAGACAAACCAATAGTGTGAAATGGGGAAGCGTAAGTGAGTTCCTTAAGATCAGTGAGTGAAAAGTTGAAAGAATAAGAAAAGGAAAATCCAATTGTGAGAAGTAGAGAATTGTGAGTAGGTTACCGATAAAATGAAATAAATGTGGGGACCACTCCCAATTGGGAGAGTCCTCTTCGGCGGCTGCAGGTTCTTCCTTGGTCGGCAACAACCACAGCAGCATGGTGGAGTTCTCCTTTGGTGGGCAGTCAAGATGGTGGACTGCAGCAGGCGGCGGGAGGAAGGTTCAAGGGTAGACGAGCTACTCTCCACCTACCGGAGACAAGCTCATTTATTTCTTCCTCTATTTAAAGGGAGAAATCTGTTGTGTGTGGAACGTGTGTGAGGTGGTGTGTGTGTTGTGATCCTCCGACGAGAACCGGAGAGAAATGAAATAGTGAAGCAGCCTCTTTCTCCCGTGGATGTAGGCTATATAGCCGAACCACATTAAAATTCTGGTGTTGCTCCGTTTGGTCTTGTTTTTGTGTGTTTGAGGTACCACGCACCTCCGCTGCGCCCCAACAAGTGGTATCAGAGGCGAGTCGAAGCGAACGGAGGTGAACCGACGGGACGACGGCAAATTTTCCGGTGACCGGAAAATTGAAAGTGGTCGGAAAATTTTTCCGAGGGCAGATTCGGGAAGAGGACGGCGAGACGATTCCAACGGCGCAAACGGTGAAGAAAACGGAGTTGAAACGAAGGAGATATTGCCGGTCAAAGTTCGGTCAAACCCGCGGGTGAACAGTAACCCCGTGCCGGAGAAGAAGTCACTGTTCACGCCGCCGGCGACAATTCCGGCAAAAGCTCCGGCGTTCCACGTCAGCGCCACGTCAGCGCCACGTCAGCGAGTGATCTGGAGCGTTGAACGTGTTTTGACCATATCTCGGTCAATTGGTGTTCGATTTCGGCGATCCAGGAGTCAATTCCAACTATTTCGACCGTTCCGGACACATCCGTACGGTTAGTTTTGGAAAATTCGCACTCTATCAGGTGGTGATTAAGAGGTGCGACATCGACGGTGGTGATCGCGTTTTGCGACGACGACGATGGCTGGTGGTGGAGCACTACCAAAATTTGACATCGAGAAGTTCGATGGTCGAAACAATTTTGGCTTGTGGCAAAGCACGGTGAAAGATCTTTTGGTGCAGCAGGGCATGATAAGACCGTTGATCGGAAAAAAGCCTGAGACAACCAGTGCCGATGATTGGGAAGAGCTCGAGATGCGGGTCGTCAGCACAATTCGGCTATGTCTGGCGAATGAGGTAAAGTACTCGGTGTTGGATGAGACATCACCGAAGGAGATCTGGAAGAAGTTGGAGCAGCGGTATATGGCGAAGTCGCTCACCAACAAATTGTTCCTGAAGAAGAAACTGTACCAGCTGCGCATAGACGAGGGAGCGAATTTGTTGGATCATATCAATGAATTCAACAAAATCCTCACACAGTTATTGGGACTCGGTGTGAAGGTTGGAGAAGAAGACAAAGCACTTTTGCTTTTGTCATCACTACCACGCTCATTTGATGGGCTTGTGACTGCATTGCTCGTGGGGAAGGATACATTGAAGCTGGACGATGTGATGGCGTCACTTCAAGATTCGGAGGCATTCCGAAGACCTTCGACGCATTCAGGCGAGCAAATCATGGCGATGCGAGATGATCAGCGTGGGAGGAGCCGACATCGACAGTCAGGAGGTAAAGAATGGCGGCAAAAATCCAGGGGACGTGATCCGAGCGAAATCACGTGTTTCTGGTGCGAGAAGAAGGGTCACTATAAAAGTGATTGTGGAGAGCGCAAACGGTACGTTGCTGGGAAGAAGAAAGTTGAAGAGGAGGATGTGAACATCACAGGATTATATGCAGATGATGAAATCTGCGTGACAACGGGAAGTGTGCACTCAGATGAGCGAGTTGAACGGGAAAAAGTGCAGTGTCATTACTGCAAACGATATGGGCATATGAAGCGAGAATGCCGATTTCTTAAGAGGAAGAACGAGCGGGCTCAAAATCCAAAGGAAGACGGATGGGTTCTGGATTCGGGGAGCTCGGCACACATATGTACGATGAGAGGTACATTTGATACTTTTCAGCAGGTGCGAGACTCGGTGAGACTTGGTGATGGGTCTACATGCGAGGTTCGAGGAGTCGGGACAGTGAAATTGAAGACACCCGATGGAGGAATTCGTACACTGGCTGATGTGAAATTCGTTCCGAGGATGAGGCGGAACTTGATATCGTTGAGTAGGCTCGATGCGAGGGGGTTCAAGATTTCCATATCAGGTGGATTATTAGAAGTCTCACGTGGGGATGCAACGATGTTTACTGGGAAGGAGTCCCAGGGGCTGTATCATTTGATGGGGATCGCAGTCAGCCCGAGATCGAGTGAAGATGATGGAAGTGCCACGTCATCTGGCGTGAAGAAGCGCGTTCGATTTGCTGATGAAGTTTTCAGCACCTGCAAGGAGACTGCATGTCAAGCTTCTACCCCAAATTGGTCGTGAGGGGGAGATTTGTGGGGACCACTCCCAATTGGGAGAGTCCTCTTCGGCGGCTGCAGGTTCTTCCTTGGTCGGCAACAACCACAGCAGCATGGTGGAGTTCTCCTTTGGTGGGCAGTCAAGATGGTGGACTGCAGCAGGCGGCGGGAGGAAGGTTCAAGGGTAGACGAGCTACTCTCCACCTACCGGAGACAAGCTCATTTATTTCTTCCTCTATTTAAAGGGAGAAATCTGTTGTGTGTGGAACGTGTGTGAGGTGGTGTGTGTGTTGTGATCCTCCGACGAGAACCGGAGAGAAATGAAATAGTGAAGCAGCCTCTTTCTCCCGTGGATGTAGGCTATATAGCCGAACCACATTAAAATTCTGGTGTTGCTCCGTTTGGTCCTGTTTTTGTGTGTTTGAGGTACCACGCACCTCCGCTGCGCCCCAACAATAAAATAGGCCACTAAAAGTTATAAAATGAAAAGGTTTCTTATAGAATGGATAGTTGTGGGTCACTATTACATATAAAAATTAGATGGTTACCGATAGTAATAAAATATCATTGATGGTTTTAAAAATTTAAGAACTCACCATGCACAAAAATAAAATGGTCATTGTTAGTATAAAATTTAATACTATCAGTTCTGATAATTGAAACATCACCGGTATAATTAAATATAAAATTCATTGTTGGGAATAAATGTCACCATTAGCAGAAAAAGAGAGGTCACTGCTGTAATAAAGGTCATCAATAGAACAACGGGTCACCGGTATAAAAAAATAAAGAACTAATGGTAAGCCAAAAAATTAAAACTGAATAAATTAAACATAAATTTAAAACATATGTTAATTAAAATTGAACATTAGGACAATGTCTAAACAACATATATTAAAAATAGAATTATTATTAATCTTAAAACATAAAAATAATACTTAATTTATTAATTGATAAAACATAAATTAAGACCCGATTTTTTTAAAACTAAATTGAATTAAGACTTAAATTAAAATGTATTAAAGGGTCTATAATAAAATGAAAAGGATATCATTGGTGACTAAATAAGTCATCGATAGCTCATATCTGTCTCATCAGTAGACTGAAAATAAGAGTTAACAAATAAATAATCTAACTATATACTTATGATTAAATAATTAATGTTTTAAAATATTAATGTACTAATTAAATAACTAAGTGGGGATTTTAAAGTTTAAAAAACACACTATTTCATTTAATTAAAACTTTTCTTCTGAACATAATTAATAAGTAGGACAATTAAACATATTAAAAAAATGAAGTTGATATATTATAATGAAACTAAATTAAAAGATAAAATATAAAAAAAATACTAATTTAATTAATACACAAATAAAGATAATATATGAATATTTATTATTAAAGTCAACTTATTAATAGGTAAGCAGATTAAAATTAACGAAACTAATTAGCAATTAATTAAACTAGAAAAGAAATGTAAATGTAAATTTATTATTTTAAAGAATAAAAATAAATATTTAATTATAAAAATTTATTAATTAACAAATTTAAAAATAAAAATACAAATTTTTAGTATGATGTTCATAAATAATTAATTAAATCATTAAATTTTTTCTAAAAAGATTTGGAAAACCTACGTAAAAATAGAGCCTCGTCAAATTCCCCCATGATTAAGCATTGTTTGTCCTAAAAAAATTCTTGCTTTGTTATCTTTGAAAAATAGAATGTAGTATTTCTGACTCAGATAAAACTATAACATTTCCAACACTTAAGAACAAAGGACAGAACATGAGAACAAGATTTTTAGAAAATATTTTCAAATCATATCTTTCTTGGAATGAGTACTCAAAAGGTAATCAAGATAGAAAAGATTCATCAATCAAAGAAAGTGTCCTGACTCACAAACGACTTTGATTAGTGGTCAATTAAATCCAAACTCAAGTTCAAATTTAAAGAGTGATAAGAGGTTTAATTTATGTGGAATTAAAAACATAACTAGAGAAACTTTGTACATTGACGTTTTACCTGGGTTCCAAAAAAATAAATATTTTTTTTGAATCACCGTATTGATACATCCAAAATGTCTCCCATATAAACCAATTGACATGTTCCTCATCCGGTGTTCATCATTCCCCTCACTTTAATGAACTCATTTTTTACCTTAGGCATTTTATATATATTTCCCAATCTATATATCATGTGCTAAGAACTATGCAATAGAGATATTCATGGTGTAAAGAGGGCTTATAATGAACATAAACACACCCATCATATTGGGTCTCATAGAATCCCCGTGGGATCCCAAATGCCCAGACTACTCAAGTTTCAAAAGATTTTTATCAAAAACCATTAACATTGTATCATTATGGTGAAAAATTTAATAACTAAAAGAAAATGAGTTCCCTAGACTCAAGATCAAACTTCTAATTCCAATGATTATGATCATAACTCTACTAACAGGATACCCATATCACTCTAAAAAATAGTTCCTAAACCAAATTTCTATTAAACTGCTAAGCATACACACTCAGCAATCATCCAACCATATAAATTACATATTATCAGTTGTTCATAACTACCAATCCAAGCACTGTTTTAAGGAATAACCCGATTGAGATGAACATATAGTTGAAAATTGTGCAAGAATTTTCAAAAAAAAAATTCCCTTTTTTGAAAATTGTTTTTAAGTTGCCGTGGGAATTGAAGGGCATTCCATTAAGCACAGTCTATCACAGTCATGAACTGACCACCTACCCCACACTTAAGACCCAACTATGTCCCCAATGATGAATTTAAAATGAGAGATGAAAAATTTAACAATATATGGTCTAAATAGATTTTATTTTAAGTATATTTATGACATGATTGAAGGGACTCTTTGAAGTTCAAATATTTTTTTCCACAATGAATAAATTAACAGTAGGTTCATTAAAAAGTACATTCAATAAAATTTCGGTCTAGTGAAAAATTTTCAATACAGTAAATGGTCCAGAAAACATGGACATCATCTTTCCAGGAAAGAGTTTAAGTATAGAGTTAGAGAGGAAGACCTTTTATCTAGGATTGAATTTATTTTATTGAATGATAGAATCATGAATGATTTTAGTCATCTCTTTTAAAACCCTAGAATTATAACAACTCTCTCTCTATCCAAATCTCATCAACTTCACTCATCTCTAGTAATCACCTCTCACTTGCACTCATAAAATCAATGTTCAGAGCCTAAACTTCCCAATAAGACATGTGTTGCAACTCCACAGGTAAATGAAAACATTTCCAAAACCACAACCTATAAGGAGACATACATATTGGGGTCTTGAATGTAGTTCTATATGCCCATAATACATTATCCAATTTAAAAGGCCATTCATTCATAGTGGTTGGAACATTTATCTCAAGTATTTGTTTCAGTTCACTATTTGAAATTTCAACTTGTCCACTGGACTATAGATGATAAAGAGTATAAGATTTATGAACAATACCAAATTTTCCATCAATTCTTTAAACTTATAATTCTTAAAATGTGTTTTGTTATTAGTGATAAAGGATTTGGAAACTCCAAATATGTAAAGATATTCCTTTTGACCAATTTTATTATAGAGTTGGCTTAATTGTTGGGTTGTGCCATTGCCTCAGCCCATTTTCACACACAATCTACAACAACCAGAATGTACTCATTCCCATGAGATGATGGACATGGACCCATGAAATCTAAACCCACGACATTAAAATTTTAAACATCAAAAATCATTTTTTGGTGACATCTGCTTCCTACCCACATTGCCTATCCTCTGACACTTGTCACATCCAACCACAAAGATCCTAGAATCCTTAAAAAGAGTGGCCTAATAGAAACCAGATTGGAGGACTATTTGAACAGTTCATTCAATACCATTGTGACCCCCCAAAGGATAATAATTCCATCTCTCCAAAACAAGTAACATCTCTTCCTTATACACACATATCCTCGGAATACCATCAACAAATCTCCTAAATAATAGAGGACTATTCCATTGGTAGTATTTAATATCAGAAAGGAATTTATTTCTTTGGTTATTTGAAGGGTTTTTTGTAAAGACACTTGAATCCAGGATGTTGGAAAAATATACAAACCAAGTAGATATCCTGATTGACACAACAAGAATCTTCTCACCATGAAAGGAAGATTTTATTTCCCTTGGATCTTTATATTTGAAAAGGAGTAAGAGGAAGCCTATATAGGTGGTCAACAACTAAATTTCTAGCCCCAAACATATCCCCAATCTCTAAATCAAACTCTTGTAGCAACATAATCCATCTAATCATCCGGGGATTAATTTATTTCTTAGATAGAAAGTACATTAAATAAGAATGATCAGTGAAAATAATGAATTTTGGCCCAAAAAGATATTTTCTAAACATCTCTAGAGAAAACACAACATCTAACAATTCTTTTTCTATAGTAGTGTAATTATTAAGGGCATCATAAAGAAGTCTACTAGAATAATGTACCACATGTAGCTTCCTATCTATCCTCTGTCTAAGGAAATCACCTACATTCATGTCACTGGCATCACACAAAAGTACAAAAGGTAGTTTTGAGTCAGGTGCAGTGATAATGGGTGATGAAGTGAGTTTATCATTTAACAAATTAAATAATTTCGACCAGTTTTCATCAAAATTGAAATGTTCATCCTTGACATACAATGAACATAATGGATTAGTAATTTTGGAAAAGTATTTTATGAATCTCTGGTAGAAACTAGCATGCCCTAGAAAAAATCTAATACCTTTTACATTTTTATGATGTGGTAGTTTTTTAATGATTTCTATTTTAGTAGTATCAACTTCTAGACCTCTCTTGGACACCTTATGATCATGACCTATACCATTTGTGATCATGAATTGAAACTTCTCTCAATTAAGAACAGGGTTGGTTTCAATTCATCCTTCCCAAACTAACTCAATATTTCTTAGACAAGTATCGAATGTACTATCCACAATAGATAAATCATATATGAAATCCTCAATAATTCAATTAATCATATTTGAAAAGATATCGATCATATACCTTTGAATGGTGGTTGTCACTCCAAACAACCCAAAGGGCATCCTCCTTTAAGCAAATGTCCCAATGGGATATGTGAAAGTGGTCATTTCTTGATCCTATGGATCATTAAGAATCTGGATGTAACTAGAATACCCATTCAATAAATAGAAGAATTCATTGCTAGCAAGCCTCTCAATCATCTAAACCAAGAAGGGAATTAGAAAATGATATTTCCAATTGGATTCATTAAGCTTCCTATAATTAATAAAGACTCTCCATTTTGTGTCATTCCTTACTTGGATTTCTTAATTCTTTTCAATTTTTATTACATAAAAACTTCCCTTCCGGGGGACAACCTGGACAGGGTTGGCCCAAGCACTATCAGAGTTGGGATATGTCATTCTAGTTTCAAGTAGTTTGATCACTTCTTCTCTCACAACTTCTTTGGAATTTGGATTCAATATTCATTAAAACACTATCCTAGGATTATGGCCAGTATCCATAGATATTTTATGTATACAAAATGAGGGACTAATAACCTCTATATTATCTAGGGTCCAGCCTATAGAAATTTTAAAATTTTTCAAAACACTTAAAAATCGTTCATCTTTGTTTTCATTAAGCTCTATAGAAATTATTACATGCAAGGTGGAATTGTCACCCAAAAATAAATATTTAAGATATGTTAGGATTGGTTTTAGTTCCATAGTGTATGGTTTTTGTAACACCCCAAGATTTCATAGTATGTTATTTCTTCAAAGTAATTCAATAACTTGCACTACACTGAACACCACATTCTAGCACACAACGACTTATCAAACTAGCCGTTCAAAAGAGGTTATGAATAGTATCAACTGAATTTTGAACTTTATATGATCCTTATAATTTTATTTCTATATTATGAGTTTCTTAGTAATAATGAAAGAACAAATTCATTTTTTCAGATAAAAGCATTATTTTTAAAAAAAATGCAATTTTAGCACCTTTTAATATCGAAACCTTTTTAAATCCAATATTTGAAACTTTTATATATTAGATTTAAAAAAATAAACTTATTCATTAGAATAGGACATAATAATTTAGTTTCAATAAATTTTTGGTGTTATTCTTATAATTTTCATATTTGGGTGAATAATGAAAAATTCTTTATTTTAACTAAAAACAACTTTTTAAATCAAAATAATTTTTAGTGTTAAATTATACATTTTAATGGTTTGGAAGTATAAATAGATTATATTTTTACCATTTAATCCAATGTTATTCATTGGAAATAATTTCACTTTAAAATTGGACATAAACATATATCATTCTTTTATTAGTTATTATTTCATAATAACATGCATTTTGATTTTGACAACGGGAATTAATTATAAATTAATAAATGAAAAATATATGTTCTGAATTTGATAAAATAGATATAATTTTTTAATTCAGAATATCAAAATTATCTAAGGGTGAAAATTTTGTATTTTTCTGAAAACATTCAATTTGAGGAATAGTGAAAAACACTAAGTTATTGGTTAAAACTGTCTTTTTTTTTTAAAAAATTATTTATTTTCTTTTAATTTAATTTAGGTCAAAATAGATACATAATACCTATATAAGTTCATTATAATTCATTGGAGTAATTTTATAATAATATTAGATATATAAAAATTTTATTGAACTTTTTACTTTCATTTACCCACCTCTTAGGAGGATTTGAAAATTTATATAAAACCTAATTTAACTGCTTCTATGAGTTGAATTCAAAAAATACAAAATACATGGTTGATATCAGTATATAAAATTTGGTTTAACAAGATGAAAATAAATTTTGGTGAATAGTAACTTTTAACTTTTATTTACCACTGTCAAAATTAAACAGGGTAATTAAGGGTAAAAATGATATTTTTTTTACACTAACATAAGTACTAATTGTATTGGATAAGTTTAATTCAACCAAAAACAACCTTATGATAAAATAAGATCCTTTAGGTCCACTTGGATTAGATTAGAAAATTTATTATTATTTTATTTAAAGAAGAGATAAAAGAATTAAATTCAAAGTCTAATAACTAAACCATTTTTAATATAGGGTTATACATAAGATAAATTCGAGTATAAATATTAATTAGAAAGATAAATGGATTTCCTACATAATAATATTTTAATTATAATTTATAAACATTACATATGTAAATTTATTTATGACACAATGATGATGTAATAATTACCTTGTTAATGAAATATTAATATAATTGATATCATAAGTACCCAAATAAATGAAATTTGAGACTATTTATGAATTAAAATAATTTTATAGATTAATATAGAATTTTAGAGATGATAAAATTAATTTTTTTCTATGTAATAATGCTTTTATGAATTTATAAACAAACAAAATACCAAATAGTGTCAAAATTGACATAAAATTGTTTTTAAAACAAATATTATATTATTAATTGGTAATCAATTCAAAAAAAAATATAAGGTTAGAAAAAAGGGCTTAAATACAATTATAAGTTTTATTAATTATCCAATTGGGTTTCACTTGGAAGTTTATAGTAAGTATATTAACCATATAATATAAAAATACAAAGAGACTTGGTAAATGTCAAACGATTTAACTAAGAGTTAAATCCAAAAGATAAGAACCTGTCTAAAACCTATTGGATGAGTGATTTTCGATCCCTACCTACCTTATCCTTTAAATTATTAAATTTTGATCTATTTGAAACCAAAAATTATTTTATTATAAAATAATATTTCTAGATTTTCCTATGGTGCCTCTCACCCCTCTTATAAAAGGGAATCCCCCCATCTCTCTAATTCACACCTCAAAATCCTTTTGTATCGGCCATCCCATGCACAAATAACCCCCCAAAATTACTCTTTTAATCCTAGAGGTCTTATTTTGGTCATAAATCTAACCTTAGGAGCCCTTTTGATCAAACCAAAAAAAAGAACCCAAAAAACAGGTAAATATTTCATCACATCTATCGAGTTCGTGTCTTCTTCCACATTCTCTTTCTATGTTGTTTCCATTATAAAATAATAACTCTAGTATCTTCTACATACTTTGATTTTATTATTAATATGATACAACCATATTCATTATTCTATCCATCCTATAAATGACAAAGTCACCATATGTGCATACATACGGATTATCGTCTCCACATCGTGGTGTAGTTTGATATTCAAACACTTCATTATTTGGATGGGTATAATAATGAGTATAACTGATGTAAATAATAAATATAACATGTAATTGATTCTATATATATGAAATAACATCTAAATACATAAAATTGCTCCATCAATATAATGATGTTGTCACTCATGTGTACGCACGGATTACCGTCTCCACGACGTGATGAGATTCATTTCCATGTTCACCATTCAACGATGATTATAAAATATATATCATTAATAAGTATGTAATATATTAAATAATAATGCTACTAGTAATATATATATATATATGTACTTACATATATCTTATTCACTTAGTTCTATTCAATATGATATGAAAACGGAAACAACGTTTATGCATACGTACTGACTACCGTCTCCATAAACAGTGTTTTCCATTTCATATATATGTATATAATACATATTTCCTTATAAATATATATGATATATAAATAATGTTTTATATTCTGGAAGTATTTAAATCTTGATCTAAGTGATATAATCATGATTAACAAGTTAAAACACGTACGATAAAGAAAGTGATTATTACCCAAAATGTTAATTTAACATTGAAATTATTATTAAATGGGTAGTATAAATCCAAAAATAAATCATAAATAATATCATAAATATTAAAATGGTGCTGTTATAATTTAATAACATACTACAGTGTTCATATAGGAGGTTAAACGTACCCTCACCTAAAGGAATGTGCAAGGTAAGAGTTAATTTCATAATATCATTATTATTCAAGGTTGTTTTTATGTAAGTATCTACTGGGACATATTTATTATCAATGTCCATGTTTCATGAAATAATTTTCAATGGGATTATTTTAAGGGACGTTTTTACTAAAACATCATTTTAAATGTTTTAAATATTTATTCTTCAAAATCATTCTCATTAATGGTAATGTTTTCAAAATGGTCTTTAAAAGGTTAATTACTTTCAAAAGTTTAAACGTGGTATGGGACACTTTTGATTCAAAAATATCATTTAAATTAATTCCGTTATAAATTTTTGACTTTTTATATGACTTTACATAAGGGATACTTCTCTCAAAAAGTTTTTCTCATCATTTTCGACTATGTCAGCATCCTTTACTGGATATTATTTCTGATTGAGGTTTATTTATTATAATACAATCTTCCATATTGTATTGAATGAGTTATGATATGTTTAACTATGGATGTTTTATTTTTATAACATTCATGGTTTATGGTTAATGTATTTACATTTCGTATGATAGTTTTAATACAAATATTTATGTTATGTTTCAACATTTTCATATGAGGAATGCAATGGACATAATAAGCGACAGGAGGATCCCGATATAGATCCTCGATGCATTATTATGTCTCATGAGACAAACTACTATCCTGGCTCAAGGATTTGACAAAAATTGTATTTTTTGTCTTAGCACAAGGCCTTGACTATGTGGTAATGATGTCTGGCATTAGGCATTCCATCAATATGAAATTAGTTATTACATGTGATTATTTGATTGGTAGAATATCCATGTGCATGTTTATATAGTGATGTTTGATTTATTTTTTTCATATTCTGTTTAAGATTATGTTAAAAATGAATTTGTGTTTATTACACATCTTGCCTTAAATGTTTATAGCTTATGCTAAATTATTTACCCTTATTGAGCATCTGAGATCAACCCTTTATTATGTTTTATTTTCCCTAGATACCAAGAAGTGTTTAATGATTGAGATGCAGGGTTAACTTAAGGGAACAATGGAATTCTCAAAGGATTATTCTATTGTTTTATTTTAGAAAGTATAAAGTAACGTTCATGTTTATAATCTATTTTCCAAGACTTCTAAATGGATAGGTCTTTAGGGACTTGATTCATTGTAATAATTCCAATGTATTAAATTAATGCACTGACTCTAAGAATCTAGGGTCAGGGCATAACAGTTTTACACTCGATGGAAGACTCTTAGGCCTGGGAGGTCTATGATATTCAACATATCTCTGGTAAGGAGTATTGAAAGATGATTGATTTTCAATTTCATGTTCGGAATTTTAAATAACAGTGATGTGGTATAAAGTGGAATATATATTGTCCACACATTCCAGATCAAAATTTAATAGTTTAATCAAATCAAAATCATCATGTTGTTTTAAAAATTCTCCCTTAATAACCTCAAAATCTTCAGTAAGGATGGTGTTGATAGATACACCTTCAAACTCACTCAAAAAGCTCTTGATTTGAGAAACAGACGAATCTTCCAAAGTAAAAACCGAATAGTTGTCCATTTCTAATTATTTTTTTTACAAATTTGGTGTTTGAGTATAATTTTCAATTTTTATGACAGAAACAACACAATTTTTAGTTCCAAGATAAATTTCTTCAATAGTGGATTGTTTTTCATATTCTTCAATGTGATCATATTGAATATTATAAGAAATTTCAGCTTCAAGGAACTCAATTTTTGAACAGTTTTTAGAATAAGTTGGTCCGTTAATATTTTTTAACACATTGAACTCGTCTTTGTGTACACCAATTTGGAAAATACATTGACCCTTTGACACATCAATAACATCACCACATGTGGCCAATAAGGGCATACCAAAGGTGATGGGCACCTCTTTCTCACACTCATTGTGTATGACTAGAATGTCTACAGGCATAAAAAGCTTCCTAAGCCCTACTATCATGTCATCTATCCTACCCATAGGAAGATTAAAACATTGTTGTGCTTACTGCAATATGACTGTGGTGGGTTTAAGGTCACCAAACCTCAACTTCCAAAATAGTGAGTTTGGGAGAAGATTAATTCTAGCACCTAGATCACACAAATAGTGTAGCTGATCATAATTTCCTAAGGTACATGTAATGAAAAAACAATCTGGATTTTTTAGTTTGGGAGGGATTTTCTTTTGAAGCACATCACTGCACTCCTTAGTGATACTATAATTAGAAAATTCTTCCAGGGTCATTTTGTTTGAAACAATTTTCTTAGGAGATTTCAATAAATATTGTATTTTTATTAAAGATTTATTTAATAGAATAATTACATGATGTTTATAAAGGAGACCGAGAAACTAAAGAAGCTCTGCCTCGATGTTACTTTGAGGTTTCAGCTCCTCATGGAATGAGATTTTTGGGGAAACAATTTTAAGGACAGTTGTTATATCTTTCACCACTTCCTCAATATTTAATTTTCATTTATTATTTTAATTTTTTGTTGAGTTTTCAGCTTGATATTCAGATGATAAAATCAAATTTTTATCATTTTCATTACTTTTCTATAAATTTCAAGCATGTGAATAAAGTAGTTTATTTATTACCAAAATGAATCATATTTTTATTTTGAGCATTTTCAAGGTCATTTTCAGTATTATTATTAGTATTCATCCCACTATTTTTTACTATGGCCATTACATTATTTCTAGGGTTTTGCTCAGTGGTACTTGGAAGTATAAATTTTTCCCTAGCTGAAAAATCCCTAGAAAACTAACTTAGTTGTGTTTACATGTTCTTCATTCTTACATCAGTTTTAATTTTATCTAACTCATATTTATTTTGATGTTTGGTTAGATGAGTCATGTTTCATTATTCTTGAGAATAAATATTTTTCATTATTGGTTGAAGCTTAAAAGACATTTTATTATCATTATTTCATTTTACATTAGAAGAATCACACCTTTGTTAATTTTGAAGGTTTGGTATCAGTTGGTTAATGTAATTAGGGGAAGTGGATTGCTTGATTAAGCCTTGATTTTCCAAGATAAATATGGATGGATTATGTAGCATTGGTTATAATTATTTAAAAACTGATCTTCTTTAGGAGTCATCCTTGGACTATAGTTTACAATATTTAAATTCTCTTGTTGTTGGGCCGTTATATCAAAATTAGGAAAAAATTTCATAGAATTCCCAATCAGACTACATTGGACAAATTGTTCCATTAATGATTGATTGGTGTTTTTACTGCCATGTAGATTAACAATATTTTTAGTTTTTTGGTTGATTAATGATTGAAGTTGGTTGGTGATTTCATAAAGATGGGGTTCAGTTTCATTAATTGTAATAGTGTTTGAATTATCATTTCTATTAATTGTTTTTCTTCTTGAATTATAATGTTGTGAATTCAGTGAAATATTGTTAAATATTTTCCTATGTTCTTCATATGTCTTATCTTTTTAAATTCCCCCAGCAACTTGATCTACTAGATTCTGTCCAGAGGATGACAACCATTCATAGAAGGTATCCTTAAGTAGATGAGATGGGAATTGATAATGGGAAACTTCCTAAGCAGATCCCCAAATGGATCTCAAGCTTCTTGAAAAACTTCTCCATCATCTTGATAAAAACTAGTTATTTTTGTTCTCAGTTTACCCATAAGTCATTGAGGATAAAATTTCATTATGAATGAATTGTACAAATGATCCCAGTTTTCAATGATGTTTTCATCTAGACTTAGAAACAAATTCATAGCATCCCTTTGAGGAAAAAGAGAAAGAATCTCAGTATTTTTTAATTTTCTATGAGTCTTAGAAGAGGTGGTTGTTGAACTGTATTATATAAATCCCTAATAATGGCTAGAGATTTCTCGTTAGAAAACCCATTAAATGCAAGTTACAGTGAATGTGTGACTATTTAAGGTCATAATTTCTAGCTCTAGGACTAAGTCTAATGGAAGATGTATTGCTTGAAAAATGAGGGAGTTTAAAATATCTCATCTTATGCCTTTCATTTTCTTCAATGAGTTATGGATGATTTTGGAAGTTATTAGGTGTAGGAACTCTATCATCTATAATTTCCAATTCAGATTTGTTTTCTTTTCTAAAAAAGTTAAATGTTAATCTAATTCAGGGTTCAGATGCTCTAATATAACACTAATGTTCTTATTCTCATGAAAACTACAGTAAATAGTATTATTCGGTAACAAAAAAAGTAACAGTTCAATAGGAAAAAAGGATTTGTTTATAGTTTTCAATTTTTTTCAATTTTTTTATATTTTTTATATATGAGATTTTTTGTGAGATTTGTTTTTGAAAAATATTGGCTTGTGGATTCCCTGGAAATGATGCCAAAAACTTGATATGACCTTCATTTTAGTTGTTCAATGTTTAAAATTTATGATCCAACTAACTACTTTATAAGTGGCAAGCAGATTCGAACCCATAGAGAATGAATTGTTTTACCATTATTCTTCTAGAGAAACAAAACATTCATAAAACTCTACTATTATCAGTAGTGGGTGAAATCTCTTTTTTTCAACTTTTTACATTTCTTTTTATTTTGTTTATTATAAGGTACAAATTTGACACCAAAAATATTTTTAGCATTTTAGTTCTAAATTGTAATGAAACATGAAATATTTTAAATAGGGTATATAACATAGATAAAAAATGATGATTAATTAACAATGTAACAAAATAATCTGGAAAAAATATACATTCTACTTGTTTTAATGGTATTTTCATTCCCTTAAAGGTTGTTGCAAAGTACCACAATAAAAATGAATGACTCACATCCCTCGCCAGGAGTTCAGTCATAGAGGCCAATCAATTTAAGAGTTGGTACTCCCAAATTAATCAGCTGTGAACCGTTTGAAAAATGATAACAAGATGAACAAACCATAAGTCTGGATCTCTTTTGAATTAATTATATTTTGAAAAGTATTTTCACAATAAATATTTCAAATTGAGTAAGAACAATTGAAATTATGTTTTGGTGGAACAATCAATTAAATGAATGCAGTATCGATCTCCCCGATCAATACTGGATAAATTAAATTATGATGTGAAAATGAACGCTAAAAGATAACTTGTAGAACTCCACATTCTCCCCGAACTAGATATTTTAACTAGACATTTTCTCTATTATCTATACACAAACTATAAACAAACAAGAAAAGAGTACTAATACTAGACTTAAGATGGAAGATAAACACCCATAATAATGTTCGGCTCCTAAACTCCTCCATCTCCAAGAAGTGTTTCTAGAGTAACCAATTGATTTTTCTCTTCTCGGTCCTAGATCATTTCACGCGTGTCTTCCTATTAATTTCCTCCTCTTCTAAATCTGTCACTACTATGCTTTTTGTATCCTCTATCATTTGCTACATGTCACCGCTCAGTTTCCACCGACTTTAAGTGCCCTTCATGTGTGCAACTCACATGTGCATTTTTCTGTGACCCACACGTTGCACTATCTTTTCTCACGCAACTAATTCTGAGTGAGTTAGTTAAGTGAATCTGTACATTTTTCCTCTCTCTTGAGTAAACCTACATAGTTATAAATTAAATAAATGAAAACGCAAAGTAAATAAAATTGTTAATTTTTTAGTTAAATGTTATATTACTTATTAAAATGATAAATTAATGTCAATTATTAAATAATTAAATGATAATTATTATTATATTGTAATTATTTATTAGTATAATAGTTATTAATTTTTTTACTTAATTTTTAATTAAATATTATTATTATGATTTTAATCTATTATTTACAATTTGGTAAATTTTACTAATGTTGGAATTTTTAGTAATTAGTTATTATAATTTAATGAAATTTTTGAGTACTGAAATAATTTAATAAATATTTAATTTTGTATAAAAATCATATTAAGATAACAAATATTTATAGAGTTGTTTTATGTTAATTTATTATTTTTATAGAGTCAATAAGTTCTGTTTAGTTAATTGGTCTAACATCCTATTTAAATTTTATGATTAGTTATTATTTATAATTATTTTAAACTATAATTATTAATTTATGTTATTATATGTCAAGTCATTTATTTTTGTTATTTAAAGTTATTAAGGTTTATTATAATGTTTATTTTTTATTTTAGAACATTAAATCATTTAATATTTTATATTAGTTAGATTAGTTTATTATAAATTGTAATTAAGTATTTTATTTTATATATTTTATTATATACAATTTTTTAATATGTAATGTTAAATAATATTTTATTTTAAAAAAATTAGAATATTAATAAAACTAGTTAAATCAAGTTTTATTTAAGTGAATTACAAATACTATTTTATTAATTATCATATAAATAAGTTTTTTATTTAACATTTTAATATAGTTATTTTTTTAAATTTTGAGGTTTTTATTTTTGTTTAATTTAAATTAATTTATTTATTTCATTTTATTTTTAATGGACAACTTCTACCCTAAATTGGAAGAAAATTTAGGAGGGTGGGTTTTTTATAGGGTAGGGTTTTAAAATATTAGAGAAATCGGTTTGTTCAGCGCCACTTGAAGTGGCGCTTTGACCCCACAACACCCCAAACGCCACACACACACACACACACACACACACACACACATATATATATATATAATAAATATATTTATTATAATAAATATAATAAATATAATAAATACATAATTATTTTTTTATAATAAATACAAAAATTATAATAAATATATTTATTTATAATAAATATTTATAATAATTATCTAATAAATATTATAATAAATATTATAATATTATTATAATAAATATACTTTGTTATACATTTATTATACATGTATTATAAAAATTATTATGTTATAATATTATAACATTTATTATAATAAATATCAAATAAATGTATAATAAATACTATTATAATAAATGCAAAATAAATGTATAATAAATGTATAATAAATATTTATAATACATTTATATTTATAAAAAATAATTATTATAATTAAATATCATAATATTTATAATAATAAAAATCTAATAAATGTTTTGTAAATATTATTATAATAAATATTATTATAATAAATATACATTTATAATATCTATTATAATAAAAATTATTATAATATTTATTATAATAAATGTATAATAAATATTATTATAATAAATATTATAATAAATGTATAATAAATGTATTGTAAATATTTACAATACATTTATTATAAATGTATATTTATTATAATAAATATTATAATATTTAATTACAATTAATATATATTTATATTTATATTTATAATAAATATACATTTATTTATTATAGTAAATCTACATTTATTTTATACATTTATTATAATAAATATGTATAATAAATGTATAATAAATATTTAAATACCTTTATTTTTTAATTATAATATAATAAATGTAATATGTAATTATTTATCTTTATTATATCATTATCATATCTATAAATAATTATATAATATAATTACATAAATATTATTAATGTAAATTAATAAATGTTTATTTATTAATGAATATTATAATAAATAAATGTATATTTATAATTACATTTATAAATGTATACTTATAATAAATTTATATTTATAAATAAATATTATAAATTAATATTAATAAATGTATATTTATTAATGAATATTATAATAAATAAGTGTATATTTATAATTAAATTTATAAATGTATATTTATTATAACAAATAAATGTATATTTATTATAACAAATAAATGTATATTACATTTATAAATAATTAAATATTTATTATAATAATTAAATGTATATTACATTTATAATAAATGTATACTTATATAAATATATATATATGACATTTATAATAAATTTATATTTATATAAATAAATGTATATTAAATTTATATGCAATTTCATATTTATTATAATAAATGTATAATAAATGGATAGTAAATATTTATAATACATTTATTATAAATGTATATTTATTATAATAAATATTTTAATATTTTATTTTAATAAATGTATATTTATATTTATATTTATAATAAATATACATTTATTTATTATAAAAAATATACAATTATTTTATACATTTATTATAATAAATGTGTATAATAAATGTATAATAAATATTATAATACATTTATTTTTTAATTATAATATTATAAATGTAATATTTAATTATTTATCTTTATTATATAATTATCATATCTATAAATAATTATATACTATAATTATATAATTATAAATATACATTTATTTATTATAATAAATATGTAATTATTATAAATTTAATTTACATTTATTTATTATAATTAATATACATTTATATAAATATACATTTATTAGATATTTATTATAAATGTAATATACATTTATAAATATAATTATTTATTATAATTAATATGTAATAAATATACATTTATATAAATGTAATATAAATTTATAGTAATAAATTTGTAATATACATTTATTATAATAATTGTAAAATACATTTATTAACTAAATAAATGATTATTTATTTATAAATGTAATATACAATTATTATAATAAATAAGTAATTACTAATAAATGTAATATGCATTTATTTATATAAATATACATTTATTATAAATGTAATATACATTTATTTATTATAATAAATATACATTTATAAATGTAATTATAAATATACATTTATTTATTATAATATTCTTTAATAAATATACATTTATCAATATTCATTAAAAAAATTTATTTATAAAATTTATTTATAAATATACATTTATTATAAATATAAATTAATAAATGTAATTATAAATATACATTTATTTATTATAATATTCATTAATAAATATACATTTATTAATTTACATTAATAATATTTGTTAATAATATTTATTTATAAAAATATACATTTATTATAAATATAATATACATTTATTTATAAAAATATACATTTATTATAAATGTAATATACATTTATGTATTATAATAAATATGTAATTATTAATAAATGTAATATACATTTATTTATTATAATAAATATACATTTATAAATGCAATTATAAATATAAATTTATTTATTATAATAAATATGTAATTATTTATAAATTTCATATACATTTATTTATTATAATAAATATAAATTTTTAAATGTAATTATAAATATACGTTTATTTATTATAATATATGTAATATGTAATTATACATTTATATTTATTATATTTTATATAAATTTATATAATTATAAATAAAAATTTATTATAATTACTAAATAAATGTATCGTATTACATTTATTATATTATATTACACATTACATTTATATATAATATAATTATATAATTATAAATATAATACATTTAGATATGAT
Source organism: Viscum album (assembly GCA_963277665.1). Lineage (NCBI taxonomy): Eukaryota > Viridiplantae > Streptophyta > Magnoliopsida > Santalales > Viscaceae > Viscum > Viscum album. The sequence goes on along the minus strand of OY728119.1, from coordinate 1,019,155,647 downwards.
AATTATATAATAAAGATAAATAATTACATATTAGAAATAGATAAATAATTACATATTACTTTTATATGTAAATATATAAATAAAACACAAAAATAGGAAAAAACGCTTATATTTTATATAATATAGCTATATAAATATAAATAAACCATATATTTTTAATTTAATATATATTTTTTGTTTACAAAATTATGTATAAGTTTATAAATTTATATAAATAATTATATATAAGGTTTATATCATTATTTTATTATATAATTAAATAAGGTTTATAACTATATAAATATAAATTTATAAATATATAATTATAAATATATTTATAAATATTATTATAAATAATTTATCATTTTTAAATACATATTTATAAGAATATTTTTAAAATTTAAATTATTTATTTTGTAATTATCTATTAAAAAAGGGATGGGGTGAAAGAATAAACAATACAAAAAAAGGGAGGGGTGCAAAACAAGAAAAAAGAAAATAAAAAAGGGGTGGTAAAGCACCACTTGAAGTGGCGCTAGCCACCCGAAATGTTTAGCACCACATGAAGTGGTGCTCAACTAACCCATTTCCCTGAAAACATTCACCCTAAACCCATTAAAAAAACCCTTTGGCCAAATTATCCCAAATTGGCACAATAGGGGGTGGGCTTTGGCTCATCTTCCCCAAACTGCCACTACAGCGGAGGACTCCCTTGAAGAAATAGGCCCGAAGACATCTTCCGTTACAAAACACGGCTCGACTTCCACCCGACAGATGCCTCCTCATGTTGCATCCCACCCACCTCAGCAACAGGTCGATGTACAATGGCTTTTTCAGTAGTGGCTCTTACGTCACAGCCATCTCTTAAAGATCAGTGGAAAACCCCGACTTTTGTGGTGGCTTCCTTTTCAAAAACCCGATGGTACAACTCCACGGAAGAACAATGTACTGATGGCTCATAGCTCGGTACTTTGGCAATGACAACAAAACATGATTTCAGATGAAGAAAAGAGGAATAGGGGATGCGACAAGTTGCAATGAGTAACAGCAGTGGAGAGGAGAGAAGGATCGGTGAAACATGAGCATTCCTGGGGGGCTTAGGTGATTCACGGTCCAATGAAAAATAGTGGTGCACAGTTCACTTCCTCGTAATTTTCCTTGAAGAGAAAATCCTAGTGATGTCATCATGCTATAAGCCTTCTCTAGCCTACTTCAGTAGTGCGCAGACTTCTTGAAGCGGATCATTAGTTGGGGTAGGCGACTGGCTCTTTCACATTGAAGTAAGTTTTTTCTTTGGTTGTGGTGATGGAAGATACCCATAGATATGAAATTATGGGTGAAATAAAGTAAATTTTAAATCTTCTTTTTGTATGGTTCGAGCTAATGATCTGAGTTTCTTTGATTATCTTGTTTTGAGTAGTTTGGATCTATTCTATGGAAATTGTGGTGATGGTGTGAAGAAGGATGGGTATTTCCAGGAAGAATGGGGAGATATTAAGGAGTTTGTATTGGATGAAATAAAAGAATGAGACACACTGATATTGTGAAATGGGAATGTGTAGATGAGTTTGTGAAGATCGATGAGTGAAATGTGGAAAGAAAGGGAGAATGGAAAGTCAACGGTGGGAAGTAGAGAATGGTGAGGATGTTACCGATAGAAAGTATTAAAAAAGGATACCAAAAGTAATAAAAAGAAAAGGACACTGATTGAATGGGTAGCGGTGGGTCACTGTTAGATATGAAAAATAGAAGGATACTAATAGAGATAAAAAATCACCAATGGTTTTAAAAAATTAAGTGCTCCTAATACGTAAAAAAAGTTCCACCATTTTTGTAAAATTTATTAATACTAATACAGATAATTGAAACAACACTGGTATCTTTAAATATAAAAGTCACCTTTTGTAATAAAATAGAATATTTCTATTAGTGGAAAAAATAGAGGTTACCGGTGAAATAAAGGTCACTGATAGAACAAAAAATCACCAGTAGAATAAAAATAAAGAACTAACGGTAAGACAAAGAAATTAAACTACATAAATTAAACACAAAATAAAAACATAAATTAATTAAAATTATTAATTTGGACAAACACTAAACAATATATAATAAAAACATAATTATTATTAGACTTAAAACATAAAAATTATAATTAATTTATTAATTGATAACACATAAATTGAAACTTGATTTTTGTTAAACTAAATTGAAAGAATACTGAAATTAATATTTTTTTAAAATTTATATAATCAAAAGAAAAGGATAGAATTAGTGAATAAATAATTCACTGATATCTCATATTTGTCTCACCTGTAAAATAAAAATAATAGTTAATAAATAAATAATCTAACTGCAATCTTATGATTAAATAATTAATGTTTTTTAACTTTAAATTACTAATTAAATAACTTGGTAAAGATTTTAAAGTTAAAAAAACGAAATATTATTTTAATTAAAACTCAAGTTATTAAATTAATTAATAAGCATGATGATTAAACATATTAAAAAATGAAGTTAATATATTTTTAATGAAACTAAATTAAAGGATAAAATATTTTAATAAGGACTAAGTTAATTAATAAAAAAATAAATATAATAAATGATTATTTATTATTACAATCAAATTATTAGGAGGTAAATAGATGAAAAATAACTAAACTAATTAGAAATTAATTAAACTAGAAAAGAAAAAGAAAAATAAATTATTTATTTTAAAGACAAAAACACATAATTAATTATAAAAATTGATTAAGTAACTTATATAATTATAAAATTATAAAATATTAAATTTTATTAAAAAGTGAATCAATAAATAATTAAATCCTTAATAATAATTAAAAATATGTGGCAGAACTATGTAAAAATAGAGCCACATCATCGATCTTTTGATTGACGATCAATTTTAAAATCATATTACTTACTTGGATTTTTTATGTTCATGTTTCTAATGATAAATGATTTTTGACATATCTCTCTTGAATCCCATTATGTCTTTCCATCATATTATTTCATTATGTTACATGTTTTCCTTTCAATTTACTAAATTTATTTACTCAATATTAAGAAAGAATGTTTTTAAAGAAAATAGACATTATTCTTCTCATCGGTTGAAAAATCATATTCTTCCATTTTATTAATTTTATAAAAATTGAAAAAATTATAAATATTATTTAATGATTTTTTAAAGTAAAATTTACCCTTGGTTGACAATTTATAATATGTTTTTAAGAGAAATATCTTTTCATTTTTTGAATGAGGTGAAATTGATTTTTTACAAAAATATTGAAATTAACATATTTTTTCTATTTTAAAAAAGGAAAATTAATTTTCCAACAGAATTATTACATAATGCTTTGAATATTCCCTCACACATTCAAATATTCCATTTAAATTAATATTATTCCTTCAATACTATTTTTTATATTTTATTTATTTTATTTTAATGTAAATAAAAAAATTCCTCAAAAAATATTCAAATTCTCTTTTCTAGGAGTTTTTCATCGTTGATTATATCTATTAATATTAAATATTAATTTATGGGGATAATATCCAATGATAATATACATATTCATTTTCTTTATGAAATTTGATAAGGATGATTTTTGAATGATTCTATGAAATTTAATTTGTTCCCACTAGTTAAATATTTTTTTATGAAATATTTATGAAAATAATTAAATTCCATCAAATAATTTTATAATGGTATAATAAATTTATTTGTGAAATCCATTTCCATTTTTGGGTTTATGAAATGAAAAATATTATATAATTTAATAGAATAAAAATTTATTTTTTTATTTTTTTTAATTTTTGGTCCCATAATTGTATTGCACTCCAATGCATATTTTAATGTTCTATATCTCATGCGATAATAAGGACTAGAATCAGATGTGAACCCATTACAGTATAGGTATATGTTCACTATAATAGTTTTTAAATTAGACCTTAACATGTGATATGATGGAATGTGGAGTGAACAAAAACCATTAGGACTTTATTGGAAATGAGTCTTGAAAATAGAAGTGATTTCATGTACTTATGTTTATGTATAAACTTATGTATTAAGAAAATGTTATTCTTGCAAGGCACATGTTCTTTGATTTCATTTGGATTCGTGTCTTATAATTTAATATTATTTATTCCATGAATTGTGATTATGATCCTTGATATACAATGATTTTCTTCATGCTTTAATGTAATTTTACTAAACCCTTAAGTTCACGTTATTCTTATTTTATCATTAATATTTCTCTTGTGTAAACATATTATGACGTTGATGTTACACATTACCATGTTTACCTTCAACATGATATGAATAATTTTTTTATATATTACATGTCAAATATGGTATTTAGATATTAAATAATATGTTAGATATTATATTGATATATTTTGAACATGTTTTTTATGTACCCATGTTTCCAATGTTTCTTGACCAATAAGATTATGGCATGGATCACAATGTTAAATATTTCTTATTCATCAATTAAAATTTAGAATTTAAATATGAAAAATATTTTCCTCTAGATGGATAGTTGCCTAAAGATGTGTATAGAATACCAATGATAATAAATTATGGTGGTCCTGAAATAATACAATCTTTCCAGGATATACAATCTATTAGATTTATTGATAGAAACGATTTGGTTTTCAATGATATTGTTATTTTATAAATATCATTACATGATGTTAAAGAAGGGGGATATCCTAAATAATTCCTTCCACTGCTGGTTTCATTACTTCATGTTTTTATTCATGTAATTTGGTGTCACAAATGAACCATCAGTGTTATTGGAGTAAATGATCATTCATTTACCTAAGTGTTCAGGTAAATTCATATTTGTGTTCATCAACAATATCCTATATACATTGATTAATAGTAGAAGAATGTTTAGCACCATCTGGAAGTATAGTAAGTTCTTTTATAACATCAACACTATAATATGTTTTCCATGTGCATGTATTTGACATAAGAGGTGATCTTTATTAGAAATTTGGTTACCCAATATTTGTGTTTGAGGATCCATTGATGATTGGGGATTTTGTTTCTTTGGTAGAATTAACAAATGTGTTAGGGGTATGTTAGTATTTTTTCCATTTATCTAATGTTTGTAACTAATTTCAACCATATAGTAATCCTTTTAATATTAGGTATATATAAGTTTCTATTATCCATCATTAAAAATAAATGTCTAGTGAGATTAATCTACATAGATGAGAGACTCATCAAAGCCCTAGTGCATCAGTTTCCCAAGGAGGGGTGGAATTCGAGGAATTTTTACACTTCAATTCTATTTTTCAACATTCTTTCGTGATGAATACGGTATTTGTTTGAAATCTGTATTGTGATTTATATTCTATAAAATTTAATATTACACTATTTTCCTAGGGTTGAAAGAATAGTAATTTCATAAAAAATATATAACCAAAATACCTCATTGATGAGTGACATTTGGTGTACACAAACCATATTGTTCTCTGGTATATATTCACTCATCAAAATATTAATCTTTTTTAGAATAGGTATATGGAGTTTCTCAAAGAATAAAATTTTGAGATCTATTACACCACCATGTTATAGGAATGTCATGTTCAATGAGATATGTATGAATAAATTATGTGATATTATTCATGATCATGATGAATCTTGGATGATGGTGGTGGAGATAGTCACATTAAAGCATAGATAAAGAGAGGTATATGATTGTTAATGACTCTACAAGATGATTGAGTAATATATTATTTATGGGAAAGTCAGAGGTCTCTACATGTGGATACTTGGTGTTGTATTTGAGAAATATCATGTCTGTTATATAATTTCTAGAGAGGATAGATAATAGGATTTACAAAATTGGATGTTATGTCATCGAATATTATGTGTTCTAGTTTACATGCGTTAGGGAGTTCTCTGTGAATTTCTAAAATCACACTCAGTGGTAAATTTGGGTGTGTATGATAATATAACATTTCACATAGAGGTAGTTGTAGTTGAATGGGATAAAATGGTCAGTGGTGTAGTTCTTAGCATGTGCTTATTACAATAAGGAACTGAATGAAGGGAACTCTTTCCCAAGAGAGTTTTTATACTCCTTGTATAGTCTTGATTTTATATGGTAGTTTTCCTCGATATATTTTTCCATTATGTTACTATGTTCCCAATAAGTATGTGATACAATAATGGTGATATTGGAATGGATGATTAATTTATACCATGTACAGTTGATGGATGAGTGGAGTGTTATGGTTTTTAGGGGGAGATGGTACATGGATGAGGTGTGACACTCCACGATGAGTTGAGGTGTGTCATCATTTATTTGGAAACATGGTTCACCTCATGATTTTAGAGAGGAGTAAAATATGACCTTGAAATATATATTCACAAACATAGTAATATTTAATCACCATATGGATGAGAGAATAGTATAGACCACCCGAATGATAGATGATATGATTTAGATTTCCATTTTGGATTTGAAAGGGTTAAGGATCAAACACATATCCTTGGATGGGTTTTTTCTTAATAAAATTAAAAACATTGTCCATTGGTTTGACTACATTTGACTTGTTTTATGGATAGTCATGTTAATATATGTTTCACTGGGTTTTGGTTTCATAATTTTGATTGATTCGTCCTGATAAATTATAGAGTACAACATAAAATATTCATATGTTTAAAGAGTGGATAAAGGAATAACAAGATATAAAAAGTCTAATTATTATGAAAGGAAAAGGAACTTAGAGTTTGATACAGGAGATCATTTTTCCATGATGGTTTTTCCACATCAGTGGTAGAACATTTTATGTCATACGATTTAGATATGTCCCTAGTTCAATCATCCTTTCAAGGTGTTATAGAATGTTGGAAATGTAGTGTATTGATTTTCATATACTCGAGGGGTGTAAATGATCCATAATATCTTCTAAATATCTCAACTACTATTGTGGTTTCAAGGTGACTTTCATTTCCTTTATTAGGGTGAGTTTGATTTGGATGATGATGTCTCAAGAGTAGATAGACCGATTGTTATTATAGATCACTGATAGAATTTGTTGTGGGTGAGTTAATAACATATTTTGTGTGTTGAGGAAGCATGGTGTTTTAGAGAATACTAATTTTTTCATGAGACATGGATTCATTATCAGTACTTCTATTATTTTGAATGTAGTTTCTTATTTAACCTGGTTGTCATAATTATTAATTTCAGGATAGTTTACGAGAAATATGATTTCCTCTTTCATTTATTATTTTGATAGTGATCATGATAACTTATATAACATTATTCTTGAGGGTGATCTAATAATATTATTGTTTATACCTTTCCATTATTTCCATATTCATATATTTTTATATTTTTGAGGATGAGAATAATTTTATAGTTATCAAATTTAATATTTCATAACTTTTAGGAACATTACTTGGAATTATTTGGGTGTCAGGTTACCCATGGGACAATTTATGGCGAAATAGTTGAGTAATGACACGTTTCTAACTATAATAGTAGGTTATGGAATGGATCTATGGGTTCTGGTATAGTGGATAGATATATGAAATAATCAAGGTATGGTGTAATTTGGGGAATTTGAATTTGTTTTTAGAAGTTCAACCCATTCTAGATTGTATATGTTGTGTAGGTGGGTCACATTTTAGGTTTAGAGAGGTGAAGGTTATAGTGTGTCTAAATGTTTGGGGGTATCTATTATGTGGACCATTTTTTTGTTATGTAATTTCCCTAAGTATATTAAATATGGATCAGATTTATATTGTTCATTTATAAGACTATATGTCCAGGGGAAAATACCATGCATTATAATTTAGTCTTCCATCCTTAAATGTGAAAAAAACTAATTATTATGATATGACTAGTAATATATTTTCATTTTCATTTTAACAGATTATATTTTTAAAATAGAAACATGATTTGAAACAATTCATTCCTCTATATTTTCTGTCAACACAATGGAATCATAGGTGCCTTCATATGAGTACATTCTCCCCCATTTTAGTGTATTTTATTTGAGGGCATAATCGATTAGTTATATAAAATACAAAAGGAGTTACCTTTATATTTTTTATCACTTTATTTTCATTTTTAGATTGAAGAAGGATATGGTGATGGGAATTTCTAGTTTATATGAATTTATGGAAGTATCAAGATGGGAATCACTTTGTTATATACAAATAAGGGATCCATGGTGTAATCATGGACTAGTGGATATATCTCATTCCCCTTACCCATATTTAGATATTTGTAAATCATTTCCTGAGTTATCATATAACATTATCTTATAATTTCATCCATAAATTAAATAGTATCATTTTGATTCACCTTAGGAGGATAATAAGGACTAAATATGGATGATAATAAACTTAAAGTACTGATGTATATTGGGAAGTGGCGTTTTCCTAATTTTACTATATTAATGCTATTTTTATTATTTCCAATCTACTTGAACATCAATTATATAGTGATGTGAGTAGTGAAAATTCTTTAAATCATTTACCACTCCTATGATTGTATTCTTGAAGTCCCCATTTATTAATGTTTAATCACTTATATATAACCTTGAAAAAAAATGTTTGTGAATGAAGATATTGTGAGACAATATTCTTGTTTGGTATTTTGAACTATTTTTGAATACCAATATATATCAAACCATACTGGTTGTGAGAGATGTTATTTTATATATAAATTAGTGTACATTTTATGTTTTTTCGGTGGTTGTGTGGGCCATGTGGTGCTTATATAGTTATATATTCTAATAGATTTGATGTTTGACATATTGATGGATGATTTATAGATGATAGGATACTATTTTTGAAAAGTTCAATTTTATATTTAGTGATGATGGTAAATCCATAAGATTAAAAAATAATATTTTTTTCATAGCATATAAAACACATAACAAAAAACTTAAAAGAAAAATGAAACATTTTTAAAGTATAATATAGTTTTTAAATTGGTTAGTATGAATATTATTAACACCATTTAGATATATATTCATATAAATGTCCTACTCAATAAAATTTATTGAGTAATTATTATAAAATAAGAACTCAATTTTTAGTAAGCTCGTTTTATTCTATGAAAAATATGTTTTTTTTCAAAAATTAATTTTTTCATATTTTTTGAAAAAATATTACAATTTGTTTTTTTTATTTAAAAAATTAAAAGTTTTACATGTAAATAATTTGTAAAATAATCATATTAAATTTTACATTAGATGGATGTATTTTTAGAAAAGATTCATTCATTTTACTAAAAGAATATTTATTTTTTATTGGAAACTAAATATTAATTTAAATTATTTACATTGTAAGATAAATTTTATGGCTAGAATTATAATTTAATTTTTTAAATATGATTAAATGAAATCCAATAATTCTAATTGGAATCTTTTTTATACTTTAATTAGTTATGAAAGAATTTTTAATCATAAATTTCATTTTTTATGAAAAAATGCTTTTCTTAGGTTTTCTATTTATTTCATTTATTAATTTTTTACACAATATGAACTAAATTTTGAATACTTGATTCCATATTTGGAATTAAGATGTAAAAATTTCGTAAATAGATCACATTAATTTTTGGTCATTATCAATGGTTACCATAATAAATAAATGCCACAATGGTAAACAAATTAGTTAATTAACGATACAAGTACTATGATAAGGACTAAAAATGATAATAAAATGGAAACATGCTGTATTTTTCGCCTCCATGTTTTACATTTAAAAAAATTATGAAAATATGACAATATGGTGCCATATTTTTTTGATTTTGACCACAATAATTTTAAATTGAAAGATAAAGTCACAAGTATCACCTTCAAACATTAAATTTCTATTTTTTCAAAAATGATAATGTCAACATATGTTTAGTTATAAATTATTATTTTAATGATAAAATACTCTTAAATAATAATTTTTTTAAATATTTATTGATGTTATATTTAAATTAAATTCTTATGAATCACTAGCATGAAATTTATTTAATTACTATAAAAATATAATTAATGAGATCAATTAAATAAAAAGTAATAAAATTTTAATAAATTATAATGTGACATAAAATTTTTAGATTCAAATAAAATATTATATATGGTTGGTTGGATTGTATTCTGATTCTATATTTTTTAGGCTATTTTCGATTTCAATTAAAATGAATAGTTCAAAAAGCTATCATTAATGTTTTTTATAATAAATATGATATTATTGAATTATTTATAATTCCTAAAAAATATTTAATCTAAAACATGATTGTTATAATTTGTTAAATATCAATAATGGTCTTTTCATATGAAAAATATTCATTTATATTATCTATATTGACACCTAAAGAGAAAAAAACATTATTAGAATTGTAATGGTAAAAATGAATTAAAATGATTTAAAATAATGATATAATTGTTAAAAACTACTCTTTAATTGTCTTAATTGTATTTAATGAAATTATTAAGACACATTATCATCTTATAACTGATTTAAATTTTTATCATCATTATTTCCATGAATATTTATTTATATTTATTTAATATTTTATGTAATTCAACGAGTACCCTCCCCTCGCATATAAAAGGGAACATACTCTCCACAGTTATCAATAAATAAAATTACATTATATATGTCCAATAACTAAAAAAACATTACTAACATACATACACATGTTATAGAGATCTTATTATGGTTATAACAACATTTCTGAGGGCTTAATATGTAAATAAAAATGTTATGTCAAAAAAAGATGTATAGTTATTATTAGATTGTATCAATTTTATTTCTTCTTCAATATCCATAAAATATTCATTACACTTTATGAAAAATAACACTACAATAATCTATAAAAATATATTTCATTATGTTAATGTAATTACCCACTCTCTCTCCTCATTATCAAATGGTAAATGAAATCATCATTCTTGTGTATCGTGGAGTACTGCCTTGTTAACTGATGCAGTTCTATTTCTAGAACTACATCTCAAGGATGGTAATAATGGGGGAATTAATATATGTGTGTGCGTGTGTGTTCTTATGTGTGTTTGTTTGTGGGTTTTATTTTTATTAATTCAATAATATTCTATAAAAATTATTTTTCATTTAGAATTCTATCATTCACTCAATCAAATATTGAAACAAAATTCATGCGTACATATGACCTACTATCTGCATGAATAGTGAAATTCGTTTTATTCTCTCTACCCTTTATGGAGGTATCAGTATGTATATATATATATATTACTAATATCATGTTTATCATCCATTATATGATGTATCCATGATCACTCTATAATGTTCAAGGCTTCCAAACCAAAACATGCATGAAAAATAAAGTTGTTATCACTTCAAATATTTATTCTATAAAATAATTACTAATAAATGTGTTTTATTATGATTTAGTAAAATCATATAGTGTATTAATAATAATATTATTATTCTATAATAAATCAATAACAAATCAATATTATTTATATAATATTTATAAAACATATGTGTAAAGGTGAAATTTAAGGGCATTGATCACTGTGGACCACCACTTTTTCCTTATGCTATTACTATTCTCTATGAAGCTCAATTTATCACATTATATAAAATTATTATTTTGCCTCTATTTAATGTTATAATAAATTATATAAATTCATTTCTCAAATTTCTTCCTTAAAATAAAATATGATTATGGGACACTATTCTATTCCTTAATTATTTTATGAAATTATCATTGAAATAATATATTCCAAAATGATATCCTTTTTTGAGTCCTATTATTTTAAAAAGTATATATGAAAAATATATTTTATTAATTATTCTCTTTGTAATAATTATGAAATATAATTTTATTATATTATGAGGCATGATTTTGTAACAATTTCCAATGCTTTCATTGGGGCACGCTTTTGTCCATTGAGGATGCACTGATTATTTTCCAACATTCCCTCTTTCCAAAGGCTGGTAGCATCTGTCTCTTATTGATGGACGTTTTCTCCTTGATCAAAATGGAGTGATGAGATGTCAGTTCCTTTTTCCCTGTATTACTCCATTGAACTCATTTCTTTTTCTGGGTCTCACTTATAGATGTGTGTCGTTGTTTTTGAATCTCATTTCTGGTGCCATATCATTATAGACATCGGTTAATTACGTTGCTTTCCTTAGGAAAATCCAAGGGGTCTTGACAAGGATGAAATCCTTGGTCAGAGTAAATGGTTACATCATGCATGTCGGAGAATCTCTGGATGTATAAACATTGTTCAACTTTATTCTTCCTCATAAAAGAGCATCGCAAGGGCACAAAACCCAAGGAATCCTACATCAGTTAGGGGAATCTTTTGCTGAAGGCCTGTCTCTGATTTTTTCCTCATCTTTATATGTTTAACATGGGGGTGACACGAGATTAATGTATTATTGAGACTCTTCCACCAACAAAATCTCCTCATAAATATTCCTTAAGATTTTCATGTTTAATGTGAGGTAGGATATGAGTTAAACAGCTTTCAGAGATTGAATGTGATTGATAAGAACACCCCATTGCAAAGTATCCAATTGGTACATCCCTATATAAGAGTTTCTATAATGTTTTCTAGTTGGATTGACCAAAATTCACAGTCAGAGAGGAACCATGGGGGTATAGCCCATATAGAGAAGATATTACACTACGAAGACTGATTTGGTCACCACTGAGGGAAGATCAGGGAACGAAACTCTAATGAAAGGGGTACACCAAGGTTTAATATTGGATGAGATTGATCATGAGGGAGGTTTCCTATGTAATAGGTATGGTCTACATGGATCAAAACTCATATAGTTCTAAGTGGTGATGAATCAGGGTTCATACAAATAAAAACAACCATAATACATGATGGGGGTTACACATGGATTGCTACATGAGAGGATGGCATGTTCTCACTGGGATGTGGAGGCCCGGGTATGAATCAGGATAGATGATGAATGGTTGGAAGAATATAATGTGTGGAATGTGGTGGAACCGGCGTGGAGATTACAGTGACGTTGGATGATGGGATAGAACCTCGGAGAGGCTATATATGTATCTTCAAGGTAGGGAATCAAAGTAATTGTATTTTGGTGGGGGCATGGAATTAGGGTGTATGCAAAGAATGGTGACCCAAAGACGTTGGAGATTATTCTTGGTAAGCAGAACAAGAGTCAGTCTGACACCACTGGGATGGACCAAGGATGTGGGTCCCTACAAAGTGGACACTAGAATTGATCAATGTTTGTCTGTTTAGCCTCAGGGAGGCTTTCTAACTTCATTGACTATGAGATAGGGAAACAAAACCACATAGTTTTTATGGGTTTACTAGTGTTTGGGGGATGGACCTCAGGGATGCTTCCTACGTACCATATATAGGATACAGAGATCAAAACCCACATTGTTCGAATGGGAATACCATTTTTGGGGTTGGACCTCAGGGAGGCTTCCTACATACCCTGTCTGGGAGATGGGGATCAAAAAACATCAACATCGAATGGGTTATGACTCAGGTTGTGCATGGAGGATAGATATCAGAATATGATGCAGGGTCTTATGCATCTTTAGTAGCCTTGGTGTTGTTCTGATGCCATTGGGACAGAACAGTGATATTAGATCCTAAAAAAGGGAAATACAACATCTTTTTGTGGAATTATATTGATCCTCGGGGTGGTTTCATATGTACCTTGCTTAGGAGACAAATATCAAAACCCATGCAGTTCGAGTGCAGGTAGTTTAACGTCATATAGGATGAAAAGGGCCATATAGTTTAACGCCATGCGGGATGAGGGTAAACCAACTTGAAATGGCCGGGACCGATGGGTTAAGGGATTGAACCTCAGGGATGCTTCAAATGTACATTTCTTGGAAAGGGGAAAGGATCGAAGTCTATATAGTTCATTTGAGAGAGATTGGCCTAACATACTTAGGCAACCTAGAGAGGATGGTCACTGTTTACTCTAAGATCATGTGAGTCACGGTCGATGTGACAAACAAGAGGAAATAATATAACTGATGATTGTGGTACAAAGGTGTGGCCACAAAGTGTGGAGAATGGGGCATACACATTGAGTCCATTTGGTTTCCACAAAGAAGTAGCTATGATGGACATGGTTTATGAATGGAAGCAGCCCAAGAGATGCAACAGAACGATAATGGTGAATGTGGCTTATGAATTGAAGCATCTTGGGTGCCACTAAGGAGCATAAATTGTTAAAGGGGCATACTCATGGAAGCTACCCATGATTTCTTCCTCGTGTGTGGCCATAATTGCATCCCCACACACTGTTTGGTTGAGGAATATAATTGTGAGATACTCCTATGTGCTGGTGCACAAGTGGTATAACACAATGTGCATTGGAATCATTCCAAACAATCGAGATGAAAAGTGTTGATCAAATGCCCAACATTCAAAACACAATGGGGGTGACATGATGACAGGAGATAACTACTGGCCACATTTTAATCACAACATCCAAATCCCATTTTCTTGAGATGGAAACAAATAGATGATGGCTAACCACTAACTGTATTTGAAACACTAGAAAAAACACATTGTGTCATCTAATGTCTTCTTGTGCATTACCCCAGAATGGTAGGTGAGCCGAAGATCCGTGGAACCAATCCATTAGGGTGTCCATTCATACATGAAAGATGATAATGATTTTAATGAAGGACACGTGAAGAATGAGGTGGAGGGAAGGAATGATCAAATGGTTTCCAATGCTCTTTAAATTACACCACTGTATTCAGGGTACAAGGTATCATATTATAGTCATGTAATCCATGTCTTATTTAGAAAATGATGTATTATTTTATCGAATTATAAGAGATGAAACAGTTTAAAGTCATTTAGTGAGAAATATTTTCATCTTATACATGGGACATAAGGCATGTCTTATTCAGGACAAGAGGAGTCATATGTGTGTCACATTGGGTGTACTACATTTTAAAGTCATGTAGAGAAGGCTATTGGTATCTTATTAATGGAATATAAGAAATCTCTTATTAAAGAAAAGATACATCATATTTTTTTAATGTTAGGCATACTACAGTTTATAGTCACGTAGTGAGGACTTTTGGAATCATACGTTTGGAAATAAGGAAACTCTTATTCCAGATAAGAGGAATCATATGTTTATCACGTTGGGTGTACTTAACTTTTAAGTCTTGTTGAGAGAACTATTTGTAATCTTATTCATGGAACATAATACATATCTTTTTTAGGAAAAGAGGCATCCTTTTTTGCCACATAGGGTGTGCAGCAGTTTATAGTCATGTATTGATGACTATTTGGCATATGGTGTATAGAAATGTATGTTGTGGGACTTATGCAAGAGCAGACATTTATGGTTCAACCTATCATAGAAGTCAAGTGTTAGGGTTTGTATACGTCACTTGAGGAATGGATTAACTCAAGGTACTCAGTGAACTGATTATGAGAATCTCAACTCATGACATTAGAAACATACCCGGAGGAATCTGTCAGCTAAAGGTGTTTCCTGATGTATGGAAGAGTATCTCAAATCATTTTATTCCAAACGTTTATGGTGGATACACATAAGGGTGAAATGGAAAATGTTAATGACCCGACCTAAATATTTGGGGGTGTGACTCTCCATTTTTCTTGGGGGTTAGTGGTGGTAGTGAAGGGACTGGCCTGGAAGGCCAGGACCGCAGACCAACAATGACCACGAGTGAGGGTGTGGGGGTGCAGACTCCATGGTATGGACTAGTTGGTTTTGGAGTGGATACTATTGTTCCTAAGATTTTCTACATACAGAATGGGTTGTGAGTAAGATTGGACTGTGTGACATAGGTGCGCACAAGATTGGGCAACTTGACACTATGTCGCATAAGATTTATGTTTTGCGTGCAAGATTGGGAGTATTTTTCATTGTATTGGAATCTTTTGGGGACATGAAATTAGTAGAAAAGAATTCATTCATGGATCAAACAACTGTGGGCTTACTTGAAGGTGGGCCTATATGGGACCTGTCGTAGAAGATCTCGCATGGATGGTTCCATTATTCAGTATGGTTGCGGAAAAGGTGGTCGTACACGCAGTATAGTATTGGAAAACCTCCGTAGACTTAACCAAGGGTAGAGCGTTCCCTTGTATTTATAATAAAAATCGTTGGTGGGAACAAGAAATATTATAGGTGGGGAGGATATCTACTGAGCACGCTGCAGCAGGGGCACGTGAAAATGGGTGTCCGACATCACATTGAGCGCGTTAGAATCATACACACTTATGTTAATATTGTGCTCACATCACATGACTTGGGTGCACCATCCTTATCCATTTTCACGAGACATCACAGAACATTCCTAGAATACGTCACATTGGATGGGTAAGAATCATGCCAGTGGATATCGAACTTGTGTGCACATCTCGAATCTAGAGGGAACCTTACTTCACTGTATTTTAGGTGGATGAGGAGGAAGAGGACATTTCATTGTGCACATAAAATGGTTTTTCAATGGGTTTCTTGAAACATTATATTTTTGCATGATTGATTCCATTCTTGTAGGAAAAAAACTTGATTCTTGCCTGCCAAATTTCGTTTCCTGCAATAAAAAACAATACTGTTTCACCAAACTCATCCTAGATGGCATGTTTCAGCAAATAGGACATATAACGATAATAACTTCTGATTTGGGTCCACAACTAGTCAAATTGAATATTTCCTAACGAACTATACTCTGAGACCATGTTAGGCAATATTCGATGAATTACACGGACATGTTTTCTAGCTCCAAAGGGAACCCAATTCATTCCAAGTTAAATTATTTTTATTATTCAATATGATTGATTTAATTTTTTGGAAAACATAACGCAGAACATGTTATTATGGTAGGGATACTGTGCTTCACAAGGCACATTTCATTTCCATATTACGCTATGCGGGGCTCCCTTTCATCGTGATGAATTTCTCCTTGAATGCCTTTCCACTTCGCAAAGCACCTTCCATATGAACCTACGCCCTACACCTAGGCTTATCCACATCAATTCACAAAGAAAAACCCTTTACGAAGCCTCTCTACTACATGGAGAACCATAGATTCCTAATTATTTTACCTATGAACCCCTTTTCTCTACAACTCATATTCACGTGCATCCCTTCAGGTTTGCACAAAGCAATATCAAGGTCCCTTGGGCGGTGCTTCTCTTTACATTGATTCACCTCACGATTCTTCACATAGGTGAGCCAATGAATATTTCTTCTTTGAATAATCATTATAACAGGTGAACTCCATTGAATCACTCAAATACACCCCCTAGTCTAGGTGTTGTCGGTGCCTTCCCTTCACCAAGGTGTAAAGGGTTCTGATTATGTATGTCCTAGGGGAGAGGAGTAAACCCACCTCATATGAGTTGTAGGATGTTAAACTTCCAAGCGACGTCGTCATTAGCACATGACGTTAAACTGTGACCTTGTCACATGCATCATACACGGGGTTCCCCATCTTGGACAATATCTACACCCATTGGTCTACACAAGAGTTAAATCATTCCTCACATGGAATGGGATCCCCTTTATCGGAGTGGAATTTTTCTATGCGGATAGGGAAAACACATTTCTGTAAGTCGCAATCTATTTTTTTTAGGAGGAAGAATCACTACTCTTTATCTCTTCCTCAGTGCCAAATACTTCACTATTTGGGATTTGTCACCAGTGGGCCTCCACCATGTGGTAAGTCCCAATCTCCATCTCCCTGGGTAGTAGACCATGCATAAGCCCCTATTAACTTTTTGGGATTATAACCATGCGTAAGCCCCTATTTCATCTTTGGAACACTAAAGACATGTAAGCCCCACATTATATTTCCCATGGACACACCTTCATTGATGTGATTGTTAGGTCATTGCTACCACTTGTTTCTCACACCGTGCAAGACTCATGTGGGATTAGAGTAAGAATCGTCTATGAAATCCTCTCTGGGAAGCCTAGAGTGTAAACCCCAACAAACATCCTTAACTACGTGGTCTTTAATCCATGTCAGGGCAAGGTAGGTAAGAAGAATCCCTAAGGTTCTAGACCACCATCAATTGGTTCTGAACCCCTTAATATCAGTTCCCACTCCTTTCCGAACTACATGGTCTTTGATCCATGATAATTCACAGTATATAGGTATCCTTTGTGAGGTTCAATCCCAACACCCATTATTCCCGACCAATTTATGGTGGTTCACCGACAAATCTTATGAACTACATGGAATTTAATCCCTTCTATGGCATGGAACATAGGAAGCCTCCCTGAGGTTCCATCCCAACAGCCCTTTCTCCCAACTCAATTCATGTCAGTTCTCAAGATTCTGAACTATGTAGACATTGATCCTGGCTCAAAAAAGTTATGTAGGAAGCCTCCCTGAGGTTTAATCCCAACAACACTTGGTCCTGAATCCATTCGTACTAGTTCACACCATCCTGAACTACATGGTCTTTGATCCTTGAAAAGGTATTGTGCGTAGGAAGCCTCCCTAATTTCAATCCCACCAACCAATGGTCCAATCTATCATCATGTCGTCTCACCAAAACCCATCCTGAACTTCGTGGTCTTTGATCCATGACTATTAAAGCTATACATGAAGCCTCCATGAGGTTTAATACCACCATCCATTGGTTCTGACCACATTTAGGTCAGTTTCTACACCATTCTGAACTAAGTGGTATTGGATCCTTACCAAGGAATGGTACATAAGAAGTCTCCCTAATGTTCATCCCCCATCCATTGGTTCTGACTATGTTCATGTCAGCCAACCAAAACCCATCCTAAACTATATGGACTTTGATCCTTTCCAAGTCATGGTATGTAGGAAGACCCTTTGAGGTTCAACACCAACAACCATTGGTTTCGACCCCATTACGTTGAACAACCTTCGTCCTTCATGACGTTAAATTGCATGCATCCTTTTCATCTCATATGACGTTAAACTGCATCCAACATCCTGAACAATGTGGGATTAGATCCTTGTATTCTAGATAGAGTATGTATAAATACTCTATGAGGTTAACCCCCATCCAATGGTAATCCATTGTGACCCCATCCGGCAGTAATCTATAGTGACCTCATCCAATGGTAACTCGTTTTAACCCCATCCAGTGGTATTCCATTGTAACCCCA
Organism: Viscum album; assembly: GCA_963277665.1. Lineage (NCBI taxonomy): Eukaryota > Viridiplantae > Streptophyta > Magnoliopsida > Santalales > Viscaceae > Viscum > Viscum album. The sequence continues at coordinate 1,019,136,560 of OY728119.1, read as the reverse complement.
TCTAGCGGTAGGCCGTTGTGACCCCATCTAGCAGTAAGCTATTGTGACACCATCCAGTGGTATGCCATTGTGACCCCATTCAACGGTTATCTATTTTGACCCCATCCATAGGTAAGTTGTTGTCACCCCATCTATCTGTATGTTGTTGTCTGTCCATAGAGCGATAAGTCATTGTCACCCCATCCAACAGTAAACCATTGAGACCACATCCAGTGGTAAGCAGTTGTGCCCCCATTCAGCGGTATGTCGTTGTCAACCCTAATTGACAGTTAACCATTGAAGTCCCAAATCAACATAATTTCATCGTTACATGAACTACATGGACTTTTATTCTCAGCCACAAGGATACATAGGATGTCTCTTTAGGCCACAAGGCCAACATCACCATCATCCTGACGTTAGTTTCATCTCATTCTCTCTCCACATAATTCAACTATCCATCCACCATCATGATTATTACATGGGCCCCCATATCCTGATGAGATCATTCAAGTTCATCTCCATGCATTAGTGATACCTCTAGTGGATGAACCCATATTATTCACTCTAGTTAGCGTTACGATCAGTTTTATCTGTCTCTTCTAGACGTTCAACATGTGGCATACCCTATGTTAATCATAGGAAGCTGAGGAAAACCTCAGATTGATGCCTAGGGAATATAATTCAACACATTTGACATGGGATGTCTCGGGCATCTACACCATCAGAAAGCACTATAATAAGTGGAAGAAACCCAGACATGATAGTGTTCTAGCGTCCAGACATGCCACGGATGTCCAATGTGACTTCTCCCACGACCGAAGGTTACTTCTCTGGCTGGTCCCCATGGAATTTCCCTAAAGAAGAAATGTAATTAACCGGCGTCCATGTAGAAATGGCACTGGAATGTGTTTCACAAATAATGTCAAAGTCTATAAGGGAGAATCGTATTAGGTGATGAGTTCCAAGTAGGAATATAGGGAAAGAAGAACTGACATTCGATAATCCCTTTTTGATCATGGCGTATACATCCCTAAATAAGTTACAGATGTAACCCACCTTTGGAAAGAGAGAATGTGGGGAAAGTTTTACAGTCCCTCCAAAGATGGATGTGCGCGCCCCGATTAAATCATCGAAAATAGAAATGGCGAACTCAATGTTAATTTAATCACCTTAATGTGGACATTAGTAGAATTCAAGATATAAGTGTATTATCATGTCACTGGATCCAATTATTACACACGGGGTCCCGCCATGAGAATAGAGGGTCGAGCACGAAACTCACCAGGAGATGGGGAAGTCAAAACATTGGACATTCCTGTCTACAATGTTGTTGGTGTGGACCCTTCTTTCCATCCATGGGAGACAAAATGGTGGTGAATCACTGGGCGTCAATTTCTTTGTTTCAGCACAAGTGGTTTAATCTCCCTACTTTTATGGAACGAAGTTGCTACACCAGGAATCTGATTTCCACCTGCCCACTGACATAGGGGCAGGGGAAATGCCAATGCAGAAATACTTCATGGCTAGACCGCTTCTATGACAACATCCAAACCCACAACCACTGGGGACCAATGACCCATCCCGCCTTATGGGTTCGTACAACGAAGGTTGATATGAGAGCTCATACACCGATATGAGGAGGAGGGGATTGTCCCTACTAATGATATGGATCACTATGATTTAAAAGAATATGTGACTCACTGCCACCGTCTCCCTCATGGGCCACATAGGGAGCCACTACTCACCACTGCAACGTACAACTGTTTTTGGATCTTCTACCTGAAATGTCTTGACAACTCCCTCCCATATGATGATGAGGTAGAGGATGTCCAGGCCTTCCTGGCCGGAATCCTATTCCAAGGGTCCCAAAATAGGTCCCCCAATAGGTTGTTCCAATTCCGCCGCATAGTCCCTTGGTATGAAGAGAATGAATTCTATAAACCTGCACCATTGACCCCGATTTGGCTGACCCGACGCCAGCTTCGGGCACAGGCTGAGGAGGATGCCCTCCAAGGGTCTCCGATGTCGGAAACTAATGTTTCCCAGGACATCGCTGATGTGTTTAATCATCCTATTATGAATATTGATTAGGGGAACCCATATACCCAACCTGGATCAGTACCCAACTACACAAAAGGTAGGCTTGGTCATCTCTCTCGACCATATGTGTAGGGAGAACCCGCCACAGACTGACCCGCGACAATGACACCCAGTATGAAGGTCCTCCCTGTACCATCACCCTAGAGATCATAGGTCTTCCCCACTTCTAATATCGGTATGTAGGTCCTACCCATGCTACATTCAATCCAAACTAGGTCCCTCCCCATGATAGTGACACTCGGCACAGAAGCATTTCCCACACTCATTCTATTCGATATGGTGTCATTCCTCCTACCACAGACCACCAATAATGAGATGTTAAGCATCCTATAAATATACAGTATGGAGAGCTTCTCCATTTACTTGTAGTAGCTTTAAAATTTCCTACTTGACAAAAAAATTAGAGGAGTTAAGGTCAACTTCGCTTCATAAGAACCCATCACGGAGGTCCTACCTGTGTTCAGCTTGACCAGTACGTGAACCCTCCTTGCAATGATGTTTCTTGGGGAGATAGGCATGGAGTCCCTACCTGTGCCCATATCAGCTCCAGTAGAGGTCCTACCCATTCCAACATTTCTCGTGGAGGTCCCCTCTGCACATCAGCCAACATACACGGAGTACCTCATCGTGTTCCCTTTGATATCTGTCAAGGTACTCCTCGCACCCCAGCTAACTCAGGTGGAATTCCACCCAACCCCAGTACTAGTACGGCCGAAGGACCTCATCGTGCCAAAAATATACCATGTCATAATGTACCATCCCAGGGTAAGAGGGCGGGTTGTCACCACCATAAAAAGAACACTGAGAAGATTCATACTGAGATCAAACCAGTTGGATTCTCAGGTTTTCAGGCAGAATAGGACTCAATGATGATACCCTTGCATAGATCATTCAGGTCATAGGATGGGGTAGGAACAAGTCACATTAGCCTCATACTTCCAATATGTAAGGCCCATCATATTCCCACCACCCACTATTGGTATATCAACGAGGATGAAAATTTGGCAACTCGATAGGTTACGACTGTGAAATCATAACCATCATCTCTAGAATCACTCTCTACCTTGACTAGGTATCACAGAGAGAAATTCCAGGAATTAATGGGGAACGAGAAGCAACGTAAACCATCAAAAATAGTCATAGTCCCTTTTCCAAAAACAATGGTCATCATCCCATCTTACTGCGATGTGGTGACCAAGTTATTACACTCTTCAGAGGATAGACTAAGACACAATGGCTTGTTAGCTCGCTCACAGTATTTTCCACAGGGCAGCATTCCATCTCTGTGGTCTACATCAATACCACTACCAGTTCCCCAGCCACATCCAGTAGATGAGGGAAGAAATGAAGGGACAAACCCTTAATCTGGACTAAAGAGCTTGTGATATATCCTCATAGGGTACCATTTCCACGAGATGTTCTAGCCAGTTACAGCGCCCAATTTTTGGGCACTAGAAGAACTCTCCCTGGATGAGGGTGGATGATTTTTTCAGACCCTCTAGGAAACTCATTTCTACCTTCATCATAGATGAGTGACCTACCCCAAGATTCAGGCACACTTCAATGATATCATCCATCAATGTTGTCTGGTTTATTTGGCCACACTCCCCGTGGCCTAACACCCTGAGTCACCAAGCCACAATAAGACCCTCCAATAATGATGCCTCCAGAGTTTTAAGGTGTACCAGAGGATAATCCGGTAGGCCTATCCACATGTTCAGATTCCTGTCTGTGGGAAGTACACAACCATCCATTTCAGTTCCATCTGACGCCATCCTGATTTGCCAATAGACATTAAGGATATGCCTCTTAGCCAGGTCATGGATAACAAGGATAACCTATTAGAGGGAACGAATATGATGAATATTATGTATGGGGACATAACCCCTGAGGGAGTGCTGCAACAACTAGATATTTTGCGAAGGGTCCCTTGCTAGAATATAAATCTTATAGGTCGTCTAATGCCCACCGAGACACTAGACCGTGGCCGGAATCCAAAAAAGGGAAAGGAACTCCTAGGATGCATCAAACACTCTGACCCATATGGCTTAGTAAATAAAGAGGAAGAAGACCCCGAAAAAGCTGTGTTGAATCAGAAACTCACCGAACAGAAGAAATTGGTCAGCGACATCTTTGTTGGGAACACTTCAGAGCAACGACCATACTATGGTGATCCTCGACTAGGGTACTAGGGGAAGGCACACCATCCCCTTGGAGAACTAACCCCAGGTGACCGTGACTATCCTGCCCATGCAGATAAGGCTGAGCCTTGAACATAGAGCATGAGGGTGTATTATGTGTCACCAAACCCTCCTGAATGGCATGAGAGTCCTCGGGACCTAGCTCTGATTCCCCCAACTGCTCCACAAGTATTCCCACCAGCCACTCCATGATACTTTGGGCCCGTTTATTTTGTTGATGAACCCGCCAATGAACTGGTGGTTAGGTGTCCCTATCTAGAAAAAAATCCCCACTCAGATAATCCAATGGAGGCACTCATCGCCCGCCTCGAAGCATTTGAGACATGACACATAGAAATACCGCCTGATGGAAAGACATACCAAGAATGGGTGAATGATGTTCCAAAACAATCTATTTTCAAAAATACAACCTTATCCCCCTTCAATAGGATAGGGAACCCACCACATAAACTAGACCACATTATCTCAAGGTCTGGCCTCATGTTGGGAACTCCAGCATAGCAGGAAGACACCAAACTTCAGTGTTTCTTATAGACACTAGAAGGGATGGAATTTTTCTGGTAAAACTATCTCTCCATCATATTAGTGGCCGGTTGGGAGGACCACCATAAGAAATTACTCTACTAGTTTAGTTCCACCACTCAGAAGATGAGTATCCTGGACCTCTTCATGTGAAGGTAGAGGCACGATGAGCACTTTTCCAACTTTTTTGTATGGTGGAAAGGACTCACATACTCTCATGACATGCCTCTAACTCGGGAGCAATTAGTGATGTTGTCTGTATGGAACGCCAAGATAAAACTGGTCCCAACTCTGATCATCAATAACTACCATAGGGGAATTTAGGACTTCAATGTTAAGGCCCAACTCCAAGTGGAAGCCTTGTAGTAGGCTATGCTGGCACATCCTTTGCCTCCTACAATCCCTAAGAGAAGGTCCACCAGGGCTGAGCCTGCCTCAATGGTTCAAATAAAATCCCCTTGGAAACTAGATTTGTTACAAGTGGGGCCTCCTCCAAAGCCATGGAGAGGCCCTCCACATTAGGGGTAGCCTTTAACCTAGTAGTTCCAACAAAATAATCGACCGGTTCCCCCTTGAAATGTGAAAAAACCGCCTATGCGAGATATCCATAATCCAATTCATAAGAAGACCTCTACAACACCTTTCCAAGGTCAAGCTCTAATGTACCCCTTCTTAGAAAAGAGTAACTTAACCTAGTCATTCAGCGAGAAAAAAATCCATGGTTATTTTTGAAGTGCCCTAGAGGAAGGAATTGTACGTTTTCTTGAATGCAGGATGCCAAAAGTGGAGAACCTCACTAGTCACCTTAATTACTGTCCCCACCACAAGATCCTAGGGAACACTCTCAATCAGTGATATTTGTTTAAATAATGGCATCATGACCAGGTGGATAACAACATTGTCCTGTTGGGCCTAGCTCCGTCATGCATGGAATGCATCTTCATGAGGCTAGACAGCAGCAGTGACAGTGAAGGCGACTGGAATAAGGTTTCCAAATGTGGTTCCCAGAATTATGATTAATGGATGGATTGTAAAATAGTATCATGTGACCATGGAGTTATACGTGCATGCCTGAATCATTCATAGACTTTAGAAGCCACAATAACTACTTCTGCATCATCATCTCAATAGTCCTCTTCCTATAAGAGCAAACACTGGTAGCGTAAGGGAAGGAAATGTCCCCCGTTGATTCCATCGGCATCCAGTACTCTTGGAGTCATCATACCCTAGGATATTGCGACCCCTTCCATAATTTTTCCAATAGTGGATGAATCTTCGAGTGATGGTAAATGGTACACCTAGGTTAATACCATATAGCTGGTAAATCCCTACATGATTCTTAATGACGATGAGCACCAGGAAGATCCTCCCAAAGATTGTAACTGTCATTAGTGTCGATGGAGATATGAAAATATGAGCTGTCGGAGTGCATCAGTCAGTACATCTAGCCAGACTGTGTATGTGATCGAAACCAGGAAGTATGCCCAGCACAAAGCTTAGTCTATGTGGCCTTCTCATATGGTGACATCAGGTCCACCTTCACTGTCTTTTCTGTTGTTAGATTAGGCAGAGCCACCATGACCACGTCGTGACCAACCACACTTTTCTATTGGTCGGTCTCAATCATATATTCCTTATCTAGTAGTCACTCCACATGATTCTACCAGTGTGAAACATGATATTCCTTGCACTAGTCAGCTGTCGGCCTAGCCAACATGGCCCACCATAACTCCTATCATAGAGTGACCTCCTATTAGCAGGATTTCATTCCTAGAACAGACGTATGATGTTCTCAAACATCATTCTAGAATTTCATAAAATCTATCCATCCTAGATGCCCTTTTCCTATCATCATATATGAATGAGGCCCCCACCGAGGCTTTAAGAAGCCCCCTCCAGTTTTAGATTGATGTTGCAACCCAAAAATCCTTTCATGCTGAGGTGGTTGAGAATGCTGAATGCTAGGCCATCATCTCATTCTCTAGAGAAGATGAAGGCTATCCCATAGTGGGGCACATTCTTCCACTGTAGATCCCCAGCTAGTTCCATAGAGTGGGGGTTCATCATTGTCTTGTCGACATGGACTCTGGAATTAGCCAAATATCGACTTGGACACCGCGAAAACTGGGGATGTTAGATGATGATCTAAGTCCCACTGATCTACGAATCCATGGTTATGATAGGATAGAGTAGAGACCGGTAGGAAAGATCTGTTTGAAGACCCAGTTCAGTGGTCCAATTTTCATCAATGATTTTATGGTTGTCTCCCACGACATCGCCTATAATGAATTATTGGGTAGGCCAAGGCTTCACCTGCACGGGGTGGTTCCTTCATCATATCACCAGTTCATTAAGTACAACCATAATGGTGGACAAGGTTTTCTTTAAGGTGACACAACCCCTTTTTCTCTTTTGAAGACCGCTATCTGGATAAGGAGTACTAAAAGATCATGTACAAGAAAATCCAGACTAACAAGGTCATGCATTCTACTATTGCGACCAACCGATGGGAAGATTCTGGATGATGCATACGTCTTTCCAGTCCATAAATTTGTGTCTACATCTCTAGAAAGGATACAATGCTTTATTGTTTTTGGAATGAAGTAGGGAAATTACAAAGTCTATGAGACACTGTATGATTACCTCATAATCCTACAAAAACCAGACATAGGTGATCGTGGAGCCTCATACTCCCATTAGATTTTGGGATGACTACCCCATGGTGATGACAATATGTCATACATTCTTGTTTCACCAGGATATAATTAAATGGATCAAGATGACACACCATTATTACTTCGATATCATCAAGAGTGGACCCTTGGGCCAAAGACCAGAGTGGATTGGATCAAAAACCTTTATTGTTATGGTTGCAGTATTATAGGAGTTCCCCGATGCAGTGTCAAATACTTCTCCAGCTCGTAACAACCTCCAATCGGGAGCTGCTGACTCAGAAGAGGCTCCTACCGCTGAGGATCCCACCTCCATATGTGAAGAAGAAGATATAGAGGATTTTACCCCACCTTTCAAGAGGGAATATGCACCACGGTTGGAAAATTGGTACAGGTGAACCTCAGTAGTGAGGCAGGCCAGATACCCACATTGATCAGTGGTTCTATGCCACTAGAGGAGCAACAATAGTACATAAAATTCATTAAAACACATTGTGATGTATTCTCCTATAGTTTTGATATGATTCCAGGACTAGAACCTCTGGTAGTCATCCACTGCTTCAGTCTCCTGGAAAAACATCACTTATTCAAGCAACCTCCAAGAAAGGTTCACCCTTCTTATAGTGCCATGGTTGAGGTAGAAGTTTATATTCTCATCAAAGCCAATTATTTTATGTAGTTTTAATACCCCATGTGGTTGGCCACCATTCTTCCTGTAAGGTATAAGAACAAATAAATCAAGGTCTACATCAACATCTGGGATCTCAACCATCACTATCCAAAAGATTATTTTCCCCTCCCTGGGACAAAATTGTTGATCGATACTATAGCTAGTTTCTAGGCCATCTCCTTTGTTGATGGGTACTATGGGTATAACAAGATCAAAATTCCCCCAAGGATGAGGAATCTATAGCCTTCAGGGAACCAAAATGTACTTTTGGATACTAATTCATGCCCTTCAGTTTAAAGAATTTAGGTGCCACCTATCAGTGGGCTACACATCTAAAATTTAAACTAATCCTTAGGATTTTTGTGGAATGATACGTTGATAACCTGGTGGTGAAATCCTACTAGCATCAAAACCATTTCAATGACCTTGAGAACGTGTTCAGCTTCCATTGATCCCATCACCTAAAGATGAACCCATTGATGTCTTCTTTCGGGGTCACCTTTGTAAATTTTATAATATTTTTTTTTCTGGAATAAGGGAATTGAGTTCAACACATAAACGATCAAGGCCTTTAGCCAGATGTCTCCCCTGAGGAAAATTCGACAGCTTCGAGGCATCCAAGGCCACATAGACTACATACGCCAATTCATTCTGAATTTGGCTGGAAAGTGTCATCCCTTTTCTCAGCTCACAAAGAAAAGAACCATCTATGAGTGGGACAAATTGTGTTAGAATTATTTTGAGAAAATCTACTAGTATCTGCTCCAGCCTTCAGTCTTAATTCCTCCAGTCTCTGGAAAGCCACTGGTCCTTTTTGTTACCACCCATGAGAGATCTATTAGCACCCTTCTCACCCAGAGGAACAACGAGGGAATAGAGAATAGCCTATACTATCTTAGCCACATGGTCCTTGATACGGAGACCAGATACACTCCTATCAAGAAGAGTTTCATTACACTCGTGTTCGAATTTCAATAGTTGAGATATTACTTACAACATTGTAATGTATAGCTGGGGTCCCGAGTAGATTCGCTGATGTACATCAAGAACCACCCCATGTTGACAGGTCATCTAAATCGAGGGGAAGTGATTCTCCAGCAGTTCGATATTAGGTTTGTACCCCCATAAGGCTATTATGAGGAAATCAGTGGAAAAATTCCTTGTTACCCATCTGGCTCTTGCGCACTAGTCCCTGGACCTTGATTTTCTTGAAGAGGCAATCAACCCGGTAGACCAAGAAATACCATGATGGAAAATTTAATTTCATAGTGCTTCCCAGAGCCCCACGGGCAGAAAGCACAATGACCCCAAGCTAAACAGATTAGGCCTGAGTGTCGTCTTCATTACCCCAACACATGTTATTTTTCTATACGCATTCATGTTGTCATAAGGCTGCAACAACAAGGAGGCAGAGTATCAGGCTCTCATCCCTAGCCTCGAGCAAGCCCTCGAGATTGATGTTCCCCATTTGAATGTGAAGGGGGACTCTGAAAATGTCATCAAGAAGTTCAATGGTGACTATGAAAATAGAAATTTAACACCCCATGATTTCATAGTATGTTATCTCTTCAAATTATTTCAATAACTTTCACTACACGTAACAACGAGTTTGACCGCACAACGAATTACCAAACTAGTCGTTCAAAAAAGAGGTTATGAATATTATTAATCACACATTAAATTTTGTATATCATATATAATTTTAATATTCACATTTTTTGTTTCTTAGATATAATTTAAAAAAATCAATTTTTAAGAAAGAAGAGGTATTTTTCAAAAAATGTAATTTTTCACCTTTTAATGGCGAACCATTTTTAATCCAATATATGACACTTTTATATATTCAATTTAGTGAAATTAAATTCTTCATTATAAAAGGGACATAAAAATTTAGTTTGGATAAATTTTTGTACATTTGTGATAGCTTTTATATTTTGATGAATAGTGAAAAAAACTAAATTTTTATTTAAGACAACTTTTCAAATCAAGATAATTTATAGTGTTGAATTATAAATTTCAATGGTTTTAAATTATAATTAGATTATATTTTTATCATTCATATAATTTAGGTCATTTTATGTAATTTAAAATTAAACTGGACATAAACAAGTGTCAATCTTTTGATAGTTCTTATTTTTTCTAATACACTCTTTCTGTTTTTACTACGAAAATCAATTTTAAATTAATTTTTCCCAATTCTGTATTTTTAATTTTGAAAAATAGATCCCATGCTTAGAATCATTATGTCTGAATTGTGTAAATAGATAACATTTATTTTTAGACATTATTATTATTGACTTCAGTAAATATTTTATTTACCTTGGTTAAAGGGTAAATCCGGTTAATTAGTGTAAAAATAATATTATAATAATATTAAATTACCCAAATGCATGTCATAACCCTATTGGATGATACATGTCCAAACATGGTCATACATGGGTCGATTTTGGGACCCCATAGCGGCATATGGGAGTGATAATGACATTTTATATTAATTTATCTAATATAACGACAAAAATAACAAAAGCATGTATCTTTTAGTTTAACATTTTTATATGGGGTTATAGAATTTATCTCTTAGACTATAAATATTAATCTGAAATATAAAATGATTTCCTACATGATGATATTTTATTTATAATTTTTATCCATAATATAAATATATTTATATATGACAAAATAATTATGCCATATTTTCCTTATTAATAAAAGAATCAAATAAATGATATTGTAAATATTAAATTAAATATAATTTGAAAGTTTTGATTCCATTCCAAAATTTTCTAGGTGATCATGACATGTTAGTATTGATTCAATGTATTTGGTTCTAAGTAATCATGTATTTACGACTTTCAAAAAAACCAAATACAAAAGAGTATTAAAATTGACATAAATGAGTTTTAAATCAAATATTATATTATTAACATATATAATAGTCCAAAAAATATAAGGTTATACCAAAGAATGTATATAATTAAAGGTATATCATTAATGTACCAGTACATGTTCACTTGGATTGTTATTGTAATTTTAATAACCATTTATTATAATAATACAAGAATACATGGTAAAAGATAAACTATTTAACTAAGAGTTAAATCTAAAAGATAAGTTTAATATAGTGACCCAAACCTATATAAAACCTAATGGCTGAGATTATTTTGACCCATACCCACATTTTCTTAGAAATAAATCATTTTGGGGCAATTAAAAATGAAAAATGATTTTATTATAAAATAATATTTCAATCCTTTCCTAAGGTTCCCCTCAGCTCTCTTATAAAAGGGCACTTCCCCATATCTCAAAATCACATAACCAATACCAATTGGATCAGCCAACCCCTACATGAATATCCTTCCAATTTTCCTCACATAAACTAAGATTCATTTATTTTTTCCATAAATCCATTCTAAGGAGCCATTTTGATCAAATCAAAAGGAAAACCTGAAGAAGAGGTAAATATTTAATCACCTCTTTTAAGTTCTTTTTCTTCTTCGACTTCCTCGTTCTTTGTTATTTCCATTATAAAATAATAAATCCACTATCATATATATAATATTATGTTATTATAAATCATTTATGACCACATTCATTATTCAATCCATCACATGAATGAAAAAGTCACTATATGTGTGTACGTACAGCTTACCGTCTCCACGTCGTAGTGTAGTTTTTTATTCAAATACTTTAGTGTTTGGATGGGTATAATAATCAGTATAACTAATGTATATAACAAATATAAAATTTAATTATTCTTTATATATGATAGACTATCCAATTACACATGATTTCACAATCAATATAATGATATTGTCACTCGTGCGTACGTATGGATTACCTTCTCCACGACGCGATGAGATTCAATCCCATGTTCACCATTCAACGATGATTACAAAAATATTTATTTTTGATATATTTTAAATATATGACATAATAATGCTACTGGAGATATATATATATATATATATATATATATATATATGTAATTACATAAATCTTATTCATTTACTTCTGTTCAAAATGACATGAAAACAAAAACAACGTTTATGCGTACGTACGACCTTCTGTCTCCATAAACGGTGCCTTCCATTTCATATATCTATATATTCTAAATATTTATATTCTAAATATATATTATTTATAAATCACAATTTATATTCTAGAATTATTTAAATCATGTTCTAAATGATACGATCAAGAATAAAAAGATAAAGCATGTATGATAAAGAAAGGGATTATTACCAAAAATCGCAATTTAACATGGAAATCATTATTAAATGCATAGTATAAAGTCATAAATAAATCATGTATGATATAATAAATATTAATATGGTTTTGGTATAATTTAATAACATATTATGGTTATTATAAAGGCGGTTATATACACCAATGACCAAAGGAATGTGCAAGGTAAGGGTTAATTATACAAACTCTTCATTATCCAAGGATATTCTTACGTGAGTATCTATGGGACCTCATTATCATCCACATCCATGTTTCATAAAAATATTTTCGAATGGAATATTTTAAGGTTTTATGGAAGTGACTTTTCAACTATATCATCATTTTAAATGGTTTAAATATTTATTCTCTTAAATGATTCTCATTAATGTCCATGTTTTCAAAATGGGTTTCAAGGATTTATTTATATGGAGATGATTGTTTTTAAAATTTCAATACATTTTAAAAGATTCATAGTTGAATGGGAAACATTGATTCAAAATTGTCTTTAGATGTCTTTCTTTCTAAAATGTGTGACTTTTATATGTTTTTATGAAAAGGGATATATCTTTCATAGAGTTATACAAATCATTTTCATCTATGTCAACATCCTTTAAGGGACTTTAAACTTGTTTTCAGTTGATTTATTATGATACAAATCTTCTATATTGTTCTAAATGGTTTCTGATATGATTGACTGTGGATGTGTTATTTTAATACAATTCATTGTTTATGCATAAAGTATTGACATTTCGTATTCTTGTATTAATAGGAATGTTTAGGTTATGTTTAAACCTTTTCATAAGGAATGAATTGGACTTAGTATGTGATGGGTGGAGCCCACTACAGCTCCTTGATGCATCAGTATGTCTCATGAGTCAAACTAGTGTCTTGGCATAAGGCTTGGACAAAATTTTATTTATAGTTTTGGCACAAGGTTTTGATTATGTGGTTATGAAGATGGAAATTATGCATTCTATCATTAAGAAATTAGATATTGATGTTACATGTGATTATTAGACTAGTAGAATATCCATGTTGAATAGTAAATGAATTATTTGATTTATCTTTACCATTTTATTCTGATGTTTAAGTTTAAAAGGCATTTGTTTTAGTTTAATACATTTTCTTAAATGTTAATTATTATTATTGTATGTTTCCACTATATTGTTATCCATAGTGAGCGTTTGAGCTCACCACTTTCTTATGTTTTATTTTCCCAGGATTCCAAGAAGTGTATTATTATTGATAAGAACAATTAAGCTAGGTGATTAATTGAATTATTAGAAGATAATTTATGTAGTGTTTTATTTTTTATTGTGTAATGTATCGGTCAGGTATGTAATCTATTTTCCTAGACTTCTAAACTAATCGGTGGTTTAGGACTTGATTCCTTGTAATCATGCCAATGTATTAAAAAAAGCATCGACTCTTGGTTACTAGGTTTATGGCGTTATAGTTCATATAAGAGGAAGTTTAGAAACAAAATTAGAAGTAGATTTAGATAAACTCTGATGAGAGAACATTACCCTAAGATAGAATTTGTGGATTTTTATTGAATAACATTCTAGAATTTTGGTAATGAAGAGATTTTTTTATTTTCCATGCAATGCATCCCTACTTCAATATGAGCAGGTAGAGGCGGATCTGGCACAGATATACCTCAGAGTGAAAACTCCGATAAGGAGTTTCGAGCATGACCTAGGGTATCCTGGTACATAAAAATCATCATTGTTTAACTCTTGACTACGAAACCCCCAGGGGATATTCTTAGGATAATTCACATTTTATTTATAATACATTATGAAGGATTTAGTATTAAATACTTACTCAAAGAAAAAATTTATGATTATAAATTATATGCATAGTATTTTCAATTTATGTTAGGTATTTTAAAAGTTTTGAATTATGCATTGTGATTTATAAACTAACCTTCTGTATGAAATTGTTTAGAAATGACACCTAGTATAAGGAATGAGAATTCCAACAATATTCATGATCGAATTATTAAGAAGGATCAAATATTCCATTGTATTATGGCCAAATTTAAAAGGGAAATAGTCTCCAACATATTATCATCTTATGAAGAAATAATATCACGTGTTAATAAGATAAGTAAATAATTCCTTGAATCCTATTGCATTGAAGGGAATCAAGAGAAGAAAAGGATGGAAGAGATAATGATGGATAAAGGGAAGAGGGGAAAGAAGAATTTTCCCATATCTGATAACTGTAGAAAAAATCATCTTGGTAGATGCTTGATGGTAATTGTAGTTTGTTATAATTGTGGAGAAAAAGGAAAAAAAGTACGTAATTGAAATGGTATGAAAAATGTTTCAAATGTACAATTCTTCATCTGCATGGAGTTGGGACACTATGCGAATCAATGTCCAAATCATCAGAGTATACCCCAAATGATGTTATTGGATAATAATCATGTTATGATACTACCAAAGATGAAGAGGAATTATTATAGTTCTTATGTTGTTATTAAATTATTGTATCAATTGAGTATTGTATTAATTATTTACATGTTATAAGAATTATAGAATATATATAAATTATAATGTAGTACTATTTAATTAATGACTTGAGATTGTGTGGAACTAAGAAAAGTGACTTAATAACAGGTTAATTGTTTTGGAAAATATAATAGTGATATAATGATAAACCATAATATGGTTCTGAAACTGAGGTAGTGATTTTAGAATAATATATGATTGATTTGGTAAATTATATTGGATATTCTTGACTACCTTGAAACTAACTAATGATTTTTATATACCATCTTTGTTATAGTTTATGAAATTTTTGGATAGAAGAAGTATATCTAGTATTCTAAAAGGAATACGTGTGTATGAATTTAATGAATAATGTTTTATAGTAATTCAGGGTGTTACTGTGTTTTAAATGAATACATGATAATGGTATTCACATGTTATTACATGGGAAAAAAGATATTCATTGTGTTTACCTTCCTTATAAATTTATAACTGTGAGTTTGGACAGATGTATTTTGGATAAATATAAAGATTGGAATTGATTAATTTTGACAATGGATACTATTGTTAAGAATAAATCATTTTTTGAGATTATTTTTGGATTATCATAAAAAGAACAACATGAAGGTCGGGCGACAACCCGTCACGTCCGACAAAACCGTGAGACATGAACCCACAACCGAAGGGCGATAAGGATGCATCACTTACCACTGGCCTACATGATGTCCTTGTTTGTATAATTTATTTTTTCTAATGGTATGAAAAATTAAATATAAATTGATTATTTTTTGAACCATATATGATTGGGAAAAATATAATATTTTAAAATTCCATTATCTTTTGGAGTGAAGGATCAGTTTGTGGTAGGAATTAGTTCAAGTATGAAATTATACTTGTCAAGTATATTTTTTTCTCTTATTTTATGAATAAATTAATTCTTAAACATTAGGTAAGGGATCTTAAACCCAAAAACAGGTTATCCTAATACTATATATTATGTTGAACTGATGATAATTTACATCACCTTAGATTGATGGCTTTGAGACCCTTATTTTTACACATGTTAGTGATTGATGACCTCAATCACTCCATATAAATATTCACTTTTTTCCACCAATTATGTGACTTTAATTTCCACCAGTGTTTTCCTTATCGAGATCATAATTTTGTGGGGACTTTTTCATTTCCCTTTCACTCTTATTAAGACCAAATATTATTAACCCAATTTTCAATGTGTTATTCCACAATGTTATTTTTCAATTTTGGACAATTTTTTTTTTAATTTTTTTTTCTAATTACGAGGATGTAATTTATTTAAGGAGGTTAAAATGAAACACCCCAAGATTTCATAGTACGTTATCTCTTCATAGTATTTCAATAACGTGCGCAACACGCAACACCGAGTTCGAGTGCACCACGACTTACGAAACTAATTATTTAAAGAAGAATTAATGAATAGTATTTACCAAATTTTAAACATTATATATCCTATTTAATTTTAACAAAAATATTTTGTGTTTCTTAGAAATTATATAAGAAAAATTATATTTTCAAGATAAAAGAGGTATTTTAAAAAAATGAATTTTACCTTTTAATAATGAACCCTTTATAAATAACATATTTGAAACTTTTATATATTCAATTTACTGAAATTAAATCCATCTTTTGAATAGGGACATAAAAATTTAGTTTGGAAAAAATTTTGGTACTTTTCTGATAACTTTCATATTTTGATGAATAATGAAAACTACTAAATTTTAATTAAAAGTATTCTATTTGAAATAATTTATATTGTTAAATTATAAATTTCAGTGGTTTTAATGTATCATTAGAATATGTTTTTATCATTTAATATAATTTATGTCATTGGATGTAATTAAATATTTAAACTGGACATAAACAAGTTTCAATCTTTTGTTAGTTATTATTTTTTGAAAAACACGCTTTCTATTTTGACTATATGAATTAATTTTAAATTAATTTCTTCCACTTAAGTATTTTGAATATATAAAAATGGAATCATTATTTGGAATCAGTAGTTACAAATAGTGTAAATATTTAAATTTTATTTTTACATGTTATGAATATTTATTTTAGTAAATATTTTTTTTAACAAGTTTAAAAGGTAAATCTGATAAATTAGGGTAAAAAATAATATTATAATAATTTTAAATTACCCTAACATTTGTCCTAACCCTATTGTATGATACATGTCTGAATGTGGTCATACTTGTGTCGATTTTGGGATCCCATGGAGCAACTTGGGAATGATAATGACATTTTATATTAATTAATCTAAATTAAAGACAAAATAAAAAACCTTCTATCTTTTAGTAAAACCTTTTTATATGGGGTTATATAATTCATATCTTAGACTATAAATATTCATTTAAAATATAACAGGATTTAATACATGTTTATAGTATATTTATAATTTTTAGGCATAATATAAATATATTTATATATGAAACAAAAATTATGCAATATTTTCCTTATTAATAAAAAAATAAAACAAATTATATTGTAAATATTAAAATAAATATAATATTAAAGTTTTGATGTCGTCCATGAATTTTATAGTTTAATATAATATGTTATTATTGATTAAATTAATTTTTTCTTAAAGTAATCAAGTTGTGTTAACATTCATAATACCCAAATACAAAATAATTTCAAAAATTGACATATATGAGTTTTTAAAACAAATTTTATATTATTAAATTACATAATAGTCCAAAAAATATGAGGTTCTACAAAAAAAATATAATTATAGTTGTATTATTAATGAACCACTTGAAGATATCTTGTATTTTTATATTAATTTTATTAAACATTTATTATAATAATACAAGAATACATGGTAAAAGTTAAACTATTTAACTAAGAGTTAAATCTAATAGATAAGGTTAATATGGTGACCCAGACCTATCTAAAACCTATTGGTTCAGATTTTGTCTGCCCATAACCTCCATATCATTCAAAGAAATAATTTTGGTGAATTTAGAAACCAAAAATGATTTTATTATAAATTAATATTTCAATCTTTTCTTAAGGTTCCCCTAACCTCTCTTATAAAATGGAACTTCCCCTTCTCTCAAAATCACAACACCAATGCCTTTTGGATAGGAAAAACCCTTCGCGAATATCCTCCCAATTTCCATCACTTAAATCTAGAGGCCCTAGTTTAATCTGAAAGCCAACATTTAGAGCCCTTTTGATCAAATCAAAAGAATGAACCTGAAGAAGTATTAAATATTTGATCACCTCTTTCAAGTTATTTTTCTTTTCGACATCCTCTTTCTTTATTTTATATATTATAAAATAATAACACCAGTATCTTCTATATACTATAATGTTATTATAAAAATGATACAACCATATTCATTATTCTATCCATCACATGAATGAAAAATTCACCAGACATGTGTACGTACGACATATCGTCTCCACGTCATGGTGTAGTTTGTTATTCAAACACTTCATTATTTTAATGGGTATAATAATGATTATAACCGATTTAAATAATGAATATAACATGTAATTATTTTCTATATATGATATACCATCCAATTACATATGATTTCATCATCAATATAATGATATTGTCGCTCGGGCATATGTACGAATTACCTTCTCCACAACGTGATGAGATTCATTCCCATGTTCATCATTCAACGATGATTATAAAAATATATATTAATAATAAGTATGTAATATATGACATAATAATTCTACTGGAGATATATGTGTGTGTTTCTGTGTGTGTGTGTGTGTGTGTGTGGCCTTACATATATCTTATCACTTACTTCTGTTCAATATGATATTTAAACAGAAACAACATTTATGCATACGTACGGCATACCATCTGCATAAATGTTGAATTCCATTTCATATATCAATCTATTATAAATATTTATATTCAAAATATATATGATATATAAATCATGGTTTTTCTTCTGGATGTATTTAAATCACGGTCTAAATGATACGATCAAGAATAACATGTTAAAACATGTTTGATAAAGAAAGCAATTATTACCCAAAATGTTAATTTACCCTAGAAATCATTATTAAATGGGTTGTATAAATTCATAAATGAATAATGTATGATAAAATAAATATGAATATCATTATGGTCTAATTTTATAACATACAATTTTCATTATACAGGAAGTTAAACGTACCCTCGACAAAAGGAATGTGCAAGGTAAGGGTTAATTCTACAATATCTTCATTGTCGGATGTTGTTTTTTACATGAGTATCTACTAGGACTTCTTTATCATCCACATCCATGTTTCATATTAATATTTTCAAAATGAATATTATAATTTTTTATGGAAGGTAATATTTAACTAGATAATCATTTTAAATGGTTAAAATATATATTCTTCTAAATCATTCTCATTAATGTTCATGTTCTAAAAAAGGTTTTTAAGGATTTATTTATATGCACATGAATGTTTTTAAAATGTTAATTCCTTTAAAAAATTTAAAAGTGGTATGGGACACTATGATTAAAAAATTTCTTTAAAATTTATTACTTTACAAATTATGTGACTTTTAAATGTTTTTATGATAAAGGGATATTGCTCTCAAAGAGTTATACAAATCATTTTCAACTCTGTGAACATCCTTTGATGGATTTTAAACTTGTTTGAAGTTGATTTATTATGATAAAAATCTTCCATATTGTATTTAAGGTTTTGTGATATGTTAAATTTGGATGTGTTATTTTTATACCATTCGTGGTTTATGGATAAATTATTGACATTTTGTATGATTGTTTTAATATGAATGATTATGTTATGTTTAACCCTTTTTATATGTGGAATGCACTAGACTTAGTAAGTAACAGGTGGAGCCTGCTATAACTCTTTAATGCATCAATAGGTCTCATGAGACAAACAACTATCTTAACACAAGGCCTTGACAAAATATTATTTGTAGTCTCGGAACAAGGCCTTGACAATGTGGTTATGAAGTTTGGAATAATGAATTCCATCATTATTAAATTATCTATTGATATTACATGTGATTATTTGACTAGTAGAATTTCCATGTGACTAAGTAGATGGAATTATTTGATATATTATTTCCATATTATGCTGATTATTAAGGTTAAAAGGCTTCTATTTTAGTTTTATACATTTCCATAAATGTTTATGCTGGTTTGGGAATGATCCCCCAATATTGTTATCCTTACTGAGCATTTGAGCTAACCCCTTTCTTATGTTGTATTTTCCCAAGATTTGAAGAATTTTATTATGATTTATAAATAGGGTTAATCTAGAGAATTAATGGAAATCTCAAAAGAACATTTATATTGTGTTTTATTTTCTAATGTATAATGTAACGTTCATGTATGTAATCAATTTTCCAATAATGCTAAACTGATCAGTAATTCAGGACTTGATTTCATGCAATCATGCCAATGTATTAAAATAATGCTCTGACTCTGGGTAACTTGGGACGGGGTGTTACATGAAATCCATAGCTCGTGCCATTATTGGAACAAACTCTCCTGCTAATGGCCCAATTCCCTTCTCATCCAGAAGATACTCATGTCCCTCGATCATAGAACAGTCTAGTTGATGCCCTGACCGGCCTAGATACAACAGTTGGAGAGCCCGGACATGATTATCTGATTATCCACATTCCACATTGATGATTCATTGCTCCTGTAACTCTAGGAGATGATGACAGCCTACAGGCAAGACACCTTACCACCAATGCCTCTACGTCAGGACGGTGAAGTCCCCCAGATGTAGTGATTGAAGTGAAACTTAAATAGAGAACCTCCTTTGTCAAGTACCTCTGAAACGGTAATCTCCTAACAAATCGGGCCGAGAGTGAGAGAATCAGATGCAATGCATTACATTTCACCCTCAAAGTTGGCACTATTCGTGAGTAGATCCTCTTCAAGCATGGGTTTGATGGTTTCCCCCTCTGTTGCATTCAAGTAGCTGAGATTTCCCAGGTCATGCATGGGGTTCATGTCGGTTCCTACGGGGCACATCAGACTAGGCTGAAGCTATATCACCGGATACATAGACTAGGGTATTTTTGGCCCTCTATGATCCATTACTGCATCGAGTTCTCCAAAATGTTCCATGTATTCCATATTCATTCTAACTTCATTCATCAACAGAAAGATCCTATCCACTCTACCATGTAAGCTTGGCCATTTGTGTTATGAGGACTCGATGTCGTGGGACCATATCCACCGGCGATAGCTCACCTATGAAGATTTATCCTAATAGCTACAGATTTCTTCATTATGTGGGTAGAGTCAGTTCCACTCAAAGAGTTCAAGGATCATTCCATTATCGACTTTGTGCACTCTAACATCATCTTCCGATATAGATTCCCTCACACCGTCCACACTGATAACGGCATGAACTTAGGAGATTCCGAGCTGAAGAAATTGTATGCTATGTACAACATCCATTCTAACCATACATCCTGATATCATGCATAAGAAATTGGATAGATCAAGGAGTTCAACAAAACCCTCTCTAATATTACGTAGAAAAGTGTTGGTCAAAATAAGAAGAGTTGTCCAGAAAAGATCCACAATTACCTCTTTGCTTATTAGAAGACGACTCGTAATTCCACCCAAGTGACCCCATATTCCCTAGGGTACAGAATAGAGGTCTTCCTTCCCATTGAGATACAATTTCCCTCATAGCGCACAACTGCTTATTATTAGAATGCACCACATAAATTAGTTGAAATCTATATGACTGAGTTAGATGCAATTAACGAGAACTCGCTTCTTTCCCAGCAAAATCTGGAAATGCATCCAAATGAAACAGCTAGAGTTTTCAACAATAATGTTTGCATCTACTCCTTCTTGAAAGGTGGCATGGTGTTTCCCCTGAGGTAACCATTATTACCCAGCTGGAAACCACCGAAGTTGGAGTTTAGATGGTATGGACCTTATATCATTAACAAGGTTACTCCAATGGCACATAATCACTGGATACCATGGATAGTGAGTGTATAAATCATCCCATCAATTCCAATTTCCTCATGCAATAGTTTTCTTGAGTCCCTTGGTCTCACATGATCTTAAACATAATTGTTGTACATGACCTTAAACTGAAGGGTCCTACAAGACCCTAACCTGAATTGTCATATATGAATTTAAACTGAATGGTCCTACATGAGCATAAACTATGCGATCCTGAAAAACCCAAACTAAAAAATGGTCCCTCATGACCCTAAACTGTAATGGTTGGTGTCTTGAGAACCAATTGTTTTGTACTTTGATTACATTAATGTTCACTTATTATGTATTGTTCATTGTTCTAGATAACTATAATATAATAATGTCCTGGAATATTTGTTGCATTAATAAGGTCATGGAAGATCCCTACTATGATGAGAACCTTGATATACTATAACAATATTCTTAAATAAAGTTCTGCGGTTGGATGACATACTATGATAGGACACCTAGTATACAGACCATCATGTGAATGTACTTGTAAGAAGACGAGACTCTCTCTCATGGATTTCTCACTTGGTAATCTCCAAGATGGGAGATTATGAGAATAAACTTTCCAATAGCAATTCTGCATGTCTTGGTGTCATCGGACATTGCTATCTATGAGTGTGTGTAATGGTCTTTAGACTGGAAGATTATCATTAACTCATGTCATGACTCGCGCACTTAGATTTACTGATGAAAAATTTCATACAGACAATTGGCGGGAAGTAGGGTACGTTGGGTGTGTCACGAGTGACATGTTGTTAATGGATAAGTCGAGGAAGGATGTGTCCCTTCCATTTATGGAAGTCTATATCTCGGCCCTTTGACTGAAATAATACTGTCCCATTAAATTCTATGGCCATGGTTTAAACGATGAGTTTATTTTAGGTAGTAAAAGAACAATGAATCAAGCATATAGGTTTATGACACTACCATGAAACCTCCTAGATGAGATATCGAGACAAAGGGATTAATTACATAGTAATCATTTTTATGAGGTGATACATCAATGTAGCGTCAACTTCTTTCTCTTGGGTACCTTAACCCATTGCGAGACAGTAATCTTGGACTTTAGGCAAGCCCACCTAATTCCAACAAGAAAGAGTCCTAGAGGTTCACACACTAAGTGTATTCAAGTATCTCAAGTAGAATAAAGATTATTCACATACGTGGTTTAATAATTATCAAGGAATCCTAAATCGTTTTAATGATAGAGGAAGAAGGAAATGAAAAACAAGATATACATGTTGTGTATTACAGATTACATACCGTGTATTTTTTCATGGAAAACAAGTATATGATGTGTATTAATAATTACATGCCGTGTAGTTTTATTAATGGAAATGAAATGAATAAATGAAAAAAATATATACATGCCATGTACATTGAATGTACACGACTTGTATTTATCAATGAAAAACAAGTACACACCGTGTATTTTTTAATACACATCGTGAAGTTTTTCCTGTCGCGATTTTTGTGGATATAATATTGTTTTAAATTATATTTATTATAATCAACATGGGAACATGTCAAGGAATTAATTATTCAACATGGGGGTTTCAAATAAGAGTTAATGAAATAAAAGAAACGCGTAATGTGTTTATTTATTGTCATAACTCTACAACCTCAAACTTGATTATAAATATCCTCACAACCCCAACTCTTTTCCAACACAAGAGAATCATTGTGCACAACAATTCTGGAGAATTCATTCAAGGATGAAAGAACCTCTTCCACTAAGAATTCACTAACGACCGATATATATGCTATTCCATCAGATCAAGACGATCTATGTCGGGAAACACAAGAAAAGGTTTCTCCCTGCTATCACCTGGAGACTCCTTTGGCGACGTCCCGAGATATGAGGTACATGTGTGGATCACCACTAGAGGAAGTCTACACATGGATTCTGCGACGCAACAACGAATCATATCGGAACGTGACCAAGAACATCTAAGAAGAAAGTACACCCAAAAGGTATTTCTTTTCAATTTATTAAATTAATTATAATACACATGTAATGATCCTAATTTGTGGTTCTGGGACTTTCCTTTTCTTTTTCCATTTCTTTGATTCATTCTGTGGAGACTTGCGTTTATCATCGTATTGATCCCGAATTGATCATTGTTAATGAAAAAAAAGACAACTGGGTACATCCACCCACGTGCTTCCACTATTCCTAGAACCTTCAAATGGTATTAGAGGGAGGATACAATGTTGATTATAATTATTTAATTTTCATTGATAATTTACTCATTTATATTTGATTCAATTCAAAATAAATCCTTCTATAAATCTAAATAAACAAGATCTATTATTCCTCCTTCGTTTATCGATTCATATCACAGAAACAACCTTTTAATTTAAATTTTGATTAAAATAAAAATGAGGATATCATCCAGAGGAGATGCTCTTTCGGTCTGTACAACACAAGAATACACGGCGTGTAATAAAAACTACAAGCCATGATCTTAGGTTAAAAAAATTGGAACTGGTCCACCAAACCACGCCGTGTGAATTAATTATGCCTAAGTATTGATTATGCCATGTTGATAAGAAATGAACAGCACATGGAAAATAGGAATACACGGTGTCTATGTTGGGGTGACAAGCTGTGTAGTCCGATTCATCCCAGGTGAAACCGTGTACAAATGAGAAGCTGCGTACCACATACACGGGATCACCATGCTGGTAACCACATAACAAGGAAGTACACGCCATGTATTATTTATCTACACACCGTGTTCTACAAAATTTCCAAAGTATAGGGAACACACCAAATCCCCCGACGTGTACTTTGGATAAACGGTGAAAATAAAATACACACCGTGTAAATATAAACTACATGCCATGTACTTTCCAGAAATTTCACCAGGTTTCCTCCAAAAGTACAAAGACCTATACAAGGGATATGGATGAGAAGAATTTCAAGGATATTCAGAAGGGAACTTAAGATAAAGAATTGATTAATTATAAGATAATAATTAATTGAATTCAAGAACGACTTATCTTGAATAATAGAACGATTAAAATAATTTGAATTCTAAATATGCGTAAATGTCATTGCATGCTATGGATGATCATGAGCTTGACCAAATACCCTATGTATGTGTGTATGCTTTCATTTATATTTGTTTAATTTAAATTCATTGTCATGTGAGACTTCTTCCAATAAAATGTAGGGCCTACTTGCCAAATGTTTCTTTAATTTAAACCCCATGTAATGGAGGATCTCCCAAGACAAATGAGATGGTTCGAAATTTGAAGTCGAGGCGAAACCAACCCAAGAAGATACAAATGTGGACAGGTGGGAGCTGAAAAAAATTAACCATCAAGTTCAAGGTGTTTTCCCTAGGGCAGAGTTAGCTTATCAAAACCTCTAGATAATATAACCAATAGGAGATCATGATCATTCCATCTTATATTATTTTTGTCTGCTTTCATGGTTTATTTATTATGTATGTGTTGTCGCAGTCACATAATTAAAAAAATGAACAAGCATGCAAAGATGGAATAAAATAAAAACCAGAATATGCGTAAACGTTATCATAACATGGTTAATCACTTAATCTAGAATCACTTAATATTAACAACCATTTGATAATGTAAAACTACACATATAAAATTAAAATCCCTTAATACCATATTATGTCAGACCAAGCCTTCCATTACTTGATTAAGGGAAAGACTCAATAGAACTATGTGTTTGAACAACCATTATTGGGACACTTACTTTTAAAATGGAATCCCTTATGAAAGGTTTCAGGTTGACTTAACCATATTACATCAAGTGGAGTAGCCCTTGCCAGACATGATGTAATATTGGAGGTGAGAGTTGAGGAAATCCAGGTTAGGATTTCAGGATTGGGGAGTCCACTCAACAGATCAAGGAACTGTATACTCATAGTTGGGAAAGACCTACCTACCTAAATACCTTTAAATTGCTTTACCAACCCTTGTTGGGGTTATGTGAAGGGGAATATGGATCCTTGTCACTAGAATGTCAAAGAAACTGGACATTCTGAGTTCAATGTTGAGGGCCATTGAGACTTGATAAAATAGTGGGAGACTTGATAAAATTTATTATTTATCATAAAATGTAATCAAGAAAGTACGAATAAATCTACTCTTTTAAATTGTAGAATCAAGATGAAAAATTCATCAGCCACATTTTCTCTACGATCAATTCTGGACAAAGACAATATCCTAACCGGCAGTAACTTTCAAGAATGGTGTAGGTACCTTCAGGTTGTCCTACGCCATGAATGAAAGTATTACGTGCTGGAGTCCTGACTTCCTGATCCTCCTACCCAAGGGGATTGTGATGAAGATTTTCTAGTCTATGATCAACATTTGAGCGATTCACTCGACATTCAATGTTTGATGCTATCATCAATGTCAAGTGAGCTCATGAAGTCTCATAAGGACATGCATGCCTATAGCATACTTGAGCACCTCCGTGGTCTATACTAGGAGAGAGAAAGGCATGAAAGGTTTGAGATCTCCAAGGCTCTTTTTCATAGAAATCTTGTAGAGGGTGTCGTAGTCAGGCCTCATGTAGTCAAGATCATTGGCTACATTGAGCGCTTGGAGGTTCTTGGTTTTAAACTACCCGAAGAACTCAGTACCAATCTCATTCTTTTGTCACTTCCCCATAGATTCTCAAAAAAAATTTTGAACTTCAACATGAACAACATTGAGAAGTCTCTTTCTGATCATCTTATCCTCATTCACAAAGTGGACAATGACATGAAGCGTGAAAAACCTTCTATCCTTATGGTGAATAAAAGGAAAGGTAAGGCGAAGAGCTTTAATCCCAAAGATTCTTTAAGGCCTTATATAAAAATGAAGATCAAAGGCGAGGTAAAGGAACATGATTTTGTGTGTTTCACATGTGGCAAGAAGGGCCACTGGAAGAAATACTACACCCAGCCATGGAAGCAAGTGGACGCTTCAGGTGTGTTTTTATTGAATGAAATATATCTATTTCTACTAATTGGGTATTATATACTTCTTGTGGTGCTCACATCTGTATCCAAATACATGAACCAAGTAGATTTAGAAAGATTGATTGAGGGGAGGTAGATCTACGAGCAGCCAATGAAGCCAGACTTGCTGTTGTACTTGCTGGGGACTACAACCTCACATTGCCAACTATAATGATCTTGGTGTTAAATGGTTGTTATTATGTGCCTTCTATTATAAAAACATCATTTCAGTATTCAGATTAGATACTTATGGATTCATCTTCAAGTTTGAAAGTGGGTGTTTCTACTTTTATAAAGATAGCATTTGTTTTGGTTGGGCACATTTATATAACGACCTTTATGTGTTAGACTACACAAACCAAGTAATGACAATCGATGACAAAGTTAATTCACATGAATCATTCCACACCCAACGTTTTCATCACCAGCTAGGTCATTTCAATGAGAAACGTTTGAAAAAATACATAAAGATGGCTATTTAGATTATTTTGAACTAAAACCACTTGGTGTATGTCATGCATGTATACAAGGAAAAATGACCAAAGCCCCATTTAGTGGGAAAGGTGAAAGGGATAAAGAGCTTCTAGAATTAGTTCACACAGATGTGTGTGGACCATTTCTAAATGAAGAAAGGCATGGGTTCTCGTACATCATAATTTTTACTGATGATTTTAGTAGATATGGATATATTTACTTAATGAGGTATAAGTCAGACTCTTTTGACCCGTTCAAAGAATACAAGAATGAAGTTGAGAACCAGCTTGGTATGAAGATTAAGAAACTCTGATCAGACAGAGGAGGATAATATCTTAATCAGGACTTCATTGATTTGTTAGGAGAGTTTTGGATTTTATCTCAACTCACTCTTCCATACACACCCCAGTGGAATAGTGTAAGTGAAAGGAGGAACCTCACCCTATTAGACATGGTGAGAACAATGATGACTCATGCGAGTCGTCCGTTATCCTTTTGGGGATATTCATTACAAATAGAAGAACACATACTAAACCAAGTACCAACTAAATCAATAAATTGTATTCCATATGAGTTATGGAGTGGACGCAAATCCATGTTATCGAATTTACATGTGGAGGGTAGCGAAGCCTTTTTTAAGTCCTCTTCAAGTAACAAGCTTGCACCCCAAGGTACAAAGTGTATATTTATAGGATATTCCCAAGAAACAAGGGGGTATTACCTATAAAACCCCTCAGATAAAATGGTTACAGTGTCAAGACACACCATATTCCATGAGAGGGAGCACATCCCCAAATGAGATCATGGGAGTGAGATAGAATTCGATGAAGTCGAGGCTCAAGATACACAATAGTTGGTACAAGAATATATTCCACAAAGCCTCGTGGAAGAACCATCTGTTCTAGAGACACAAGAACTGCGTAGGAGAATGCGAGAGGTGAGAGAACCAAAACGATATGGTTTTCTTGTCACCAAGGATGGTGACTCATTATTGGTTGACAATGATGATACTCTTACCTATAAGGAAGTAGTTGAAGGAATAGACACTTCCAAGTGGCAAGAAGTCATGAATTCTGAAATGGATTACATGTACCAAAACCAAGTCTGTATTTTGGTAGATCCTCCTGTAGATGTAAATCCTATTGGTAATAAATGGGTATTCAAGAAGAAACAGTACGTGTAAGGGAAAGTTATCACATATAAGGCACGACTGGTTGAAAAAGGTTTTAGATAATGTCAAGGAATTTACT
This sequence comes from Viscum album, assembly GCA_963277665.1. Classification (NCBI taxonomy): domain Eukaryota; kingdom Viridiplantae; phylum Streptophyta; class Magnoliopsida; order Santalales; family Viscaceae; genus Viscum; species Viscum album. Next base: position 1,019,107,981 of record OY728119.1, on the reverse strand, counting down.
ATGATGAAACCTTTTCACCGGTTGCGATGTTGAAATCTATAATAATTCTATTGGCCATTGCCGCTTACCATGACTATGAAATTTGGAAAATGGATGTAAAAAAAATCCATAATGGGAACCTCCAGGAAGATGTCTACATGAAATAGACTGAAGGGTTTGTGATTCCAAAGGATGACAAAAAGGTATGAAAGTTGCAGAAATCCATTTATGGATTAAAGAAAGAATCATAGTCATGGAACAATCTCTTTGATGAGGTCGTATCAAAATTTGGCTTTATTAAGTACGAATGTGAGCCTTGTGTATACAAGAGGTTTAGTGGAAGTGAAGTTGTTTTCCTAATAGTATATGTTGATGAAATATTACTAATTATAAATGAAGTACCTATTTTACAGTTAGTTAAGGCATGTTTCCATAAATGCATCTCCATGAATGACTTGGGCGAGGAAACATATATTCTAGGGATCAAGATCCATCGTGATAGATCCAATAGAATTCTAGGCCTGAGTCAAAGTACATACATTGACAAGATACTAAAGAGATTTAGTATGGAACAATCCAAGAGGAGATTGTTTCCAGTGTCACATGGAATCCATCTTTCCAGGAAAATGTGTCCTCAAAAACATGAGTAGAGAAAGAAAATGGAAAGTATCCCTTACGCATCTGTGATTGGGTTAGTCATGTATGCTAGGATATGTACGAGGATAGATGTTGCTTACGCATTAAGTGTGGTACGCAGATATCAAGATGATCCAGGAGACCGCCATTGGATGACAGTCAAGACTATCCTTAAGTATCTGAGGTGTACTAAAGATATGTTCATGGTTTATGGAGGAGATGAGGAACTAGTCATCAGAGGACATGTAGATGCTAGTTTCCAGACTGATCAAGATGACATGAAGTTGTAGACTCGATACATCATCATTTTGAATAAAGGTGCAGTGAGCTGGAAGATCACAAAGCAATGTTTGGTGGAAGATTATACAGCAGAGTCTGAGTATATCCCAGCTTATGAGGTAGATAAAGAAGCAATATGGATGTGAATATTCGTCCAAGAGATAGATGTTGTACCAAGCAGTAAAGATCCTATCACACTCTATTGTGATAATACTGCAGCATTGGCACTTGTAAAAGGGCCAAGGTTACATCAGCGGACAAAGCACATACTTCATAAGTATCATCTCTTGAAGGATTTTTCTCAAAGAGGTGAAGCTGTAGTGAGCAGTATTTCCACAGAAGACAATGTGGCATACCCCATGACTAAAGACTTGACTCAGCAGAAACATGATCATCATGTGAGGTCTAGAAGACTAAAATTCGTAGGTGGTTGGCTCTAGTCCAAGTGGGAGTTTGTAAGGGTTGGTGTCCTGATAACCAAATATTTTGTACTTTGATTACATGAATATTCACTTATTATATATTTTTCATTGTTCTACATGACTATAATATAATAATGTCCTGTAATATTTGTTGCATTAATAAAGTCATGGCAAATCCCCTCTATGTTGATAACCTTGAAATGCTATACCAATATTCTTAAATAATGTTCTGCGGTTGGATGACATACTATGATAGGACACATAGTATACAGACAGTCATGTGAATGTACTCATAAGAAAATGACACTCCCTTTTATAGAGTTCGCAGTTGGTAATCTCCAAGATGGGAGATTATGAGAACACACCCGCCAATAGTAATTCTGCATGTCTTGATGTCATTGGACATTACTATCTACGAGCGTGTGTAATGGTCCTTAGACTGGAAGATTATCATAAAATCATGTCATGACTCACACACTTATATTTACTGATGAAAACTGTCATGTAGACAGTTGGCGGGAAGTAGGGTATGTTGGGTGCGTCATGAGTGACATGTTGTTAATGGATAAGACGAGGAAGGATTTGTCCCTTCCATTTATGGAAGTTGATATCTCGGACCTCTAATTGAAATGGAATTGTCGCATTAAATTCCATGGCCATGGGGTAAATGACGAGTTTATTTTAGGTAATCAAAGAACGACGAATCAAGCATATAGGTTTATGACACTACCATGAAACCTTCTTGATGAGATATCGAGACAAAGGGATTAAATTACACAGTAAGCATTCATATGAGGTGATAAGTCACTGCCGCGTTAACTTCTTTATCTTGGGTGCCTTGACCCATTTCTAGACAGTAATCTTGGATTTTAGGAAAGCTTGCTTAATTCCAAAGAGAAAGAGTCCTATAGGGTCACACACTAAGTGTATTCAAGAATCTCAAGTAGAATAAATATTATTCCCATACGTGGTTTAATAATTATTCAAGGAATCCTAAATCATTTTAATGATGAAGAATGAAGGAAATGAAGAACAAGATATACGCGTCATGTATTAAAGATTTCATGCTGTGTAGTTTTTCATGGAAAACAATTACACACCGTGTAGTAATAATTACACTCTGTGTAGTTTTATTTATGGAAAGGAAATGAATAAATGAAAACAAGATATACCTGTCATGTACATTGAATGTACACTCCGTGTAGTTTTTAATGAAAAACAAGTACACACTGCGTATTTATTAATACACGCCTTGTAGTATTTCCTATTGGGATTTTGAGGATATAATATTGTTTTAAATGATTTTTATTATAATCAGCATGGGCACCTGTCAAGGAATTAATTATTCGACAAAGGGGGTTTTAAATAAGAGTTAATAAATTAAATGGAACACATAACGCATTTATTTATTGTCAAAACTCTACAACATAAAACTCGATTATAAATATCCTCACAACCCCAACTCTTTTCCAATACAAGAGAATCGTTGTGCACACCAATTCTAGAGAATTCCTTCAAGGCCAAAATAACCTCTTCCTCTAGGAACGCTCTCAAGACCGAGAGAGATCCTCTTTCATTGGATCAAGGCGATCTAAGGCGGACAACGAAAGTAAAGGTTTCCCCACGCTAGCACCTAGAGACTCCTTTGGCGATGTCCCCAGATATGAGGTACACATGTGGATCACCCAAAGGGAAGTCTACACTTGGCTTCTACGATGCAAAGACGAATCACATCAGAACGTGATGAAGAACATCAATGAAGAAAACACACCCAAAAGGTATTTATTTTCAATTGAATAAATTAATTATAATCAACCTATAACAATCCTACATTGTGGTTCTGGGACTTTCCTTTTCTTTGTCCAATTCTGTGATTCGATCTGTGGAGACTAGAATTTATCATCCTATTGATCCCGGATTGATCATTGTTAATGACAAAATGCCAAGTGGGAACATCCACTCACGTGCTTCTACTGTGCCCAGAACCTTCATAAACTGCATTAGGGTCCTACATGAACTTAAATTGTCTAACCATATATGACCTTAAACTGTGAAATTTCCTTCATGAAATTAAAGTGTTTTTATCCTTCATGAGGTGAAGCTCCACCTTTTATAACTACGTATGTCTTGATTTCCATTATCATGGGATATATAGGAATGATCAGACACCTCATCATGTGTCCTGTCCCACACTCTTCTCATTCGGGTACCCCTCCTAGGTGTAGATCCCATGGGGGATCTCATGTGTCGCCGCCACAAACATCGGGACCTTCCATTCAGATGACACACATGGTGTGGCATATGATTTTTCCCTCATTCATGTCGTGTTCATCATGACTATACCATGTTACACGATGTGCATGTAGTGTTTTGAACCTGGTAAACATCTATGCATTGATGTTGTCACCACCCCCATATGTCCCAAACATGGAATTTAGTGGTTCATTCTACCGTATCGTCTCTTTATAACATGGTCTACCTAGAGAAGAAGTGTAATTCTAGGTGACCGACCCTTATGTAATGGGGAGAGTCTATTACTACTCCTTGTTTCCCATATCAAGCATTTATCATGTGGTATTTGGAGCTATGATGTGTCAATACCCGTATGAGATGTCATATGGATACAGTTGTTCGGGGAACCCAGCCTCAGGTCCTTCAACCCCTTCGTCCCCATGCCAGAGTTCTCATTTGGGATTGTACGGTGTTGTGTGGGATTATGTCCTCATTCACATCTAGATATTTCATCACGCCCTAAATATCCACTTGAGTCATCCCTCCTTTCATTTATTATCTATCCCGCGATCACTGGCCCTTCCATGCTTTGCGAGTCCCATCATTTGGTTTTACATCATATCCTATATCCAAAAGTACCACCAGATTGCATGGATGCTCAGATCAAGGTCTATACTACCATTGCGGGCTAACGTCCTCAAGGATTGAAAGTGGCAAATTGATACAATTCCTTCATTGTGAATAAGGTATGTGGTCGATGTTCAATTTTTTTCTCTGAACACTGGTCACACTATGGTGGATACTATGTTGTGAACCTGATCAATAGTTGTCCTCAAACATTGTTGCCACATTGTGGTCTTCCATAGCCATGATGATTCTCCGTCTCTGTCCCAAAGATATGACATTAACCTATGCATCTTCAATCTAGGATCTATGACGATAAACTAAGATCACCACCGTCCTTACTACATGATGTTAAACTACAATCTAGCTATGAAATTTTGTCTGTGGCCCTGCCTCAAGTCACTCAGACTTCTCGGGGCCCTAGACTAAGTTCTCACATAGGATTGTATGGTGTGGTGTTGGATTATGTCTTCATTCCCATCGAGTTACTCATCATGCATTTTATGTCCCTAATTGGGGTATCATGCAATTATTTTCATCATCCTTTTCATTAGAACTACGTGGGGTCTGATTCCAATCCTCATGAGATATGTAGGACCGCCCGAACGTCTAGTCTTCGGGTACAACCCCATCTCATAGAAACCTACCTATCATCTGGGACCCTTGGCATACATTTTCCCAAGTGGTATATGGTATGATCAAGATTATGTCCACATTCAGGTCATGTTTATAACAACCATTCCACATACATCTCTCTCCTGAGTCGCATTCTCTCATCTCTTTGAGTTGGCCACACTGATGTCCGGTCCCTCGACCCTCTTCGACGATTCACCAATTTTCCCAACAGTACTATGTTAAGATCCTGGAGTGTCAGGTTCTGCCTGGACATGCGTTTATCCATTTTTTCAGCTTCTTGTTCCCCTTAATTTGGGCTTCCATTATATTTCATGTGCAAAGGGACCCCCAAATGGAATGAAATCTAGGAATAAGGGATATCCTACCATTACGAGCCAAAAGTTTTGAGGGTCTTAGACAACAAATCAATAAATGTCCCGCGTTGTGAAAATAGTCAGCATTCAACTCTAATTTGTTTTTCCCATTTCATGTGACACGATTTGGATAATGTGTTTTGAACCAGATCAATAAGTATCATACATAGTCACAACAACCCCTCCATGCTTCAAATATCAGTTACACAATTCACATCATTATCCACCCCATTGTGTCAAAGTGGAATTTCAACCTTACTGGTACTGTCCCTTAGAGCGCATTTTCATGTTAGGAGGAAAAAGTTGTGGTAAGGCATCATTCAATGATCTTCACTGACTTTCCGTTGGCATGTATTCTAGGTATTGCGAAAACCTCTTCCACCCTTGTTTCTCACGTTGAGTTTGACTCACATGGGATTAATAATTGGATTAAGGTCTGGACTCGCTTGGATGAGTATCTCTTCTCCTATGGTCAAATCTCTAAGAGCTTTAAATAATATCCCCTTATACCTCATCTTTTAGAACTACACATAGCTTCATTCCCATTCTCATGGGATACATAGGAATTCCCAGACAACTCATCTTTGGGTCCAACTTGAGTTCCACTAATTTATCACTTCTGTTCTACCTTTTAGGTACATGCTCTTATAGGACCACATGATGTGGCATGTTTGGGCTTATTACTTAGTTCACATCGAGTTTAAAATTGTCACGTCATTTACTCCCCTTAAAGTAGCTAGTCCCTGCAACCTCATGTTCATTGTCTTGCTTGACATTAAACCACACTTTCTTGAACAATGTGTAGATTGATTTCCATCATCATGGGATACATAAGAATTCCCAGACATCACATCATTGGGTATAACTCAACTGAGAGCTAGCCTCTCCTACACCATATTCTGTAACCATTACTAGCCCCCTCGGCTTGATGTTTCTTTCCTGAAATAATGCACAATGTGACATGGTATTATGTCCTTATTCACACCGGGTATGCTATGTCACTCCATGAACATTCCATTTTTAACCTCATCTTTCATGTGTATGTTTGAGCCATATGTCTTTAAACTATACTACCTAGTCCCACATGGCTTCAAACTATTGCGTCTATACTTAATGACATTATAATGAATTGTTGGTCGCATCACATGACCCTAAACTATGACATTATCATCCTGGCCGCATGATAAAAAATTGAATTGGACCGTGATATCATCACTCGATGAGAAATCATGTCTGGTATCAGTCACACACTTACCATTTTTCAGTGCATGCACATGGCATTATTCCTCTGGTAATGCCTAGACATTATATCCTAGGTCTATCACATCACAAAAAAACATACCTCCATCCTAAAGGACAAACAAGATCTATCAAATGCCACTTCTTTTGGTACAAGGACCAAACCCGCATGACCTTAGTATCTTTGGCACTGGCATCTTACCATGTCACACCATGAACTATGTATGGCTTGATTCCCATCGTCATGGGGTACATTGGAATGCCAAATCACTTTGCATTGGGATAATCCTAATTTTTTTTCTATCCCTCAACCTAAAACCTCCCCAAGGAACCTATGGTGATATGGGATCCAGGTCCTCATTCTTGTCAGGTTTCATAAATACCTCACCACGTGTCTCCTTTATTCCCTACCATCTCTTGTCCAAGTTCTATTACCATAAACCAAGATCAGACAGCCTCCTTATCGCAAGACATTAAACTGCACGACATCTCTTAGAACTATATACGGCATGATTCCTATCCTGATGGGATACATAGGAATGCTCCAAACAAATTTTATTGGTTCCAGCTCCAAGAATCTAAAATCGTGTCCTCTCTATTTCTCTTACTAGGCTTGACCCCTTTTGGGAAAATTTGGTATGGTGAGTACCTCATGGGGTCTCATTAACATCAGGTTTTTCAATAGTTGTACCATCTTCCTCCCTTGTTATTTCCTAACCTGGTCTGAGTCCAATGAAACTAAACATAGATCTACATATTGGAACTACGCATTGGATAAGGCTACTTTTTCACCATGTGCCCATTTTACTAAGTTAAAACCCCTTAAGGGCCCATACTACAACCATTAATTTGGATGTGTGCAACCTTAGGACCCTTGTCCTTGGAGGGGGACTCGACTCCCACTATCTAACATGTCTTGTTGTCGTATTCAGATGTGTTGTGTCTTTGCCTGATGTGTTGAATTATCATGAGGAAATTCCCTTGTTCCATGTCCAAGATTCATTATCCCGTCATTTGGATGATCATTCTCTTACATGTATGAATGGACCCCCTTTATGGCCTGGTCACATGCCACAGTAGCTTACCAACCGTCTTGGGCCAACATCCCTAAGGATGTCAGATGACATTAGCAACAGGTCCCATGTTTCGAACATGGCCCGCGGTTGACCGTCATATGTCTATCCCCATTCAAGGATAAAGTGAAACTGATATTGTGTTTCAAATATTTTCAATAGTAATCCCTTATTGTCATGCCACAATCATTGTGGTCTACATCTTGAGTATCATGATTCACACATTTCCACTTCCTTATGTCCAAGTGGAATTCCACCATACTCGTCTTTAACAATTCGCGCATCTGGATGTGTTATATAGGTAGGTCAACATCATTGGAACATCATTCAACTTGCATCCCATACCCCTAAAAAGTGCCTTCATGTTCTAGAAAATCCTTATCACTACTCCATGTTTCCTATATCGAGCTTGACTAACGTGGGATTAGTTGTTCTGTTAGGATGTGTACTAGAGTGACAAAGCAAACCATGCCTTTGTTCATCCCATATGACTTTAAACTGTACTCTAAAAAATATGTATGGCTTGATTCCCCTCCACATTGAATAATTAGGAATTCCCAGACAACCATTCTTGGGCCCAACCCAGTTTTCACATTCAGTCCCTTGACCCAGGGATTCTCATGTGAGTGAGTGGTGTGGTGTGGGCTCTTATGGTCATCATTCATGTTAGCGTATGTACCAAAACACACATTTCCTTCCTGGGTATCCATGTACTCAATCCATGACATTAAACCATGGTTCTGACATGATCAAGTTCATGATGCCCTATGTTATTCATGAGATGCATAAGTTTCCTCTCCAGAAAGGATTATCCTTACCAACTTTGGTGTCTGACAATGTCATTCTTCAAGAAGTACATATGGAATGATTCCCATCTTCATGGGGTATGTAGGAATGCTCGGGTAATTTACCTCGGGCCCAACCTAACTTTCAAATTCAGTCCCTTAACTTATAGAACATCCTCTGGGGATATGTGGTGTGGTGCTGACTGCTTATGCCATCGTTCACGTCGTGTTATCAACTAATACACTATATATTCCCCTCCTAGTATCTTCCCTTTCACTCTTCATCCTATTGTATCATGTTAAACATTACGAACCAACATTTCCTTGACACATGAAACAAAACGGTGGTTCCACCCTGAATAATTTCAAGATTCCCCATGTTAGCCATGGGATGCACCAGATCCCTTGCTAGAGATGATTTACCCTATCAGTGTTGGTGTTCGGCCAAACCATGCTCAAGGACTATGTTTGTTCTGATTCTCATCCTTATGGTACATGTAGATATGCCCATGCATTTCACCTTGAGCCCAACCCCATGGTCATTAACTATTCTAGCCCCTCAGCCCAGATCTAGGTCCAGGAAGTATGACCTTTAAACTATGTGCACCGTCCTCACTGTATGACGTAAAGCTACCTGTCATTCCAGGTCCTTAGCAGAGAGGTCCTTTTAGGAAGTATGTATGATCCCTGATAAGACCGATGCACCAACCAAATGTGCCTTCACCACAGTGGCGTAATTTCAAGAGTGTTGGACTCTATCTCAAAAACAAATCATGCCACACTCCATGCTTTGTGTTCCTTTTATTCAGACACTCATCCAATTTCACATCTAAAGGAACATCTTTATAGTATGGATGTTCATCCTATGGCTCACCTACTATCCTGGGCCAACGTTCTAGAAGAAAAATGAATGACATTTCGAGTCAATCCCCATGTTTCGAACATGGTCAGTGCTCAACCCTCATTTGATATCCCCATTTCTGGCTAACGCAATATGGATACTATGTTTCGAACACGATCAATAATTATTCTTCAATGTATTTCTATACCTAAAGTGTTCCAAATTTTGGGTATCGTGATTCACACCTTCCAATACCTTATGTTCGGATTAATTCCAATTCCCCTGGTGTTACCCCACTCATGCACTTGCAGACACTGGGAAAAAAGATGATTCGACTGTTCTCAGAGCTTCATCCTCCAGTCGGGACTCTCCCTTTTTTATCAAAAATCTGGATTGGTTGGTTTAACCCATGGTGCTCAGAGCCTAGTTTTGACTCTTATATTCAGGTGGAATTAGAAGGTGGGAATCCCTTATTTCTTGCATTGGGATCGACCCACATGGGCTTAATGGATGAATTCTATTTGTTCCATGAATATAACAAAAATATAATAAACAAAAAGAATAATATAACTGATTAATGTATCTAGAATAAACATTCAATGAATGAAATTGTGTTCAAAAGTTTCATGAATCACAATACTTAAGGATTGACCCCTCCGACTGATAATTTTCTTTGGATTTCTGATAGTTGCATCACCAATGGATCATGGTCAGAGTGGCTCCATACCAACTCCCCTATACCCAAGCTATTATTAATCACTTCCTGACAGGTAGTGTTTGCAAGGACCCCCTGGAAACCATTTGGTGAAACATTCTATTTTAATGAATTGGACATTTTTTGTTTGGGATTGTGAATCCCTTTCATGGAGCTTATTCACGGAGAGTATTCACAGAGCTCGATCACAAAAATATAATCACAAAGCCCTGAACCAACCTTCAGATGCCATCCACAAAGCGCACTATCATGGAGTCAAATACTCACTATGTGCCAGAAAGCAGAAATCCCAATTTTTGGAGAGAAATCACGGAGCATGCGGAGCTTCATAAATAAAGAGTGCTACAGGCCAAACAACATAGAGATGAGAAAGTAAAAAAGAGAGGTCGGTTTCCCTATTTATAGCCTAGGAAACCTGATACATTGCAGTTCATCTCACTATAGAAATCGTCACGACGCACTCGGCATGCACGCCGCCTCTCCGCTTCGCGAGTCTCCTTCACAAGTCAGTTTCAGGATTGGATGAGGGATTTTAGCGATTGATCCTCTGACTTTGACCACCAATTTTCCTTAGCTACACATTTGCGGGGGGGGGGGGGGGGGGATTTGTGGACAAACATTGGGTAGAAGAAGAAAAAACAAAAACTCTTTGGTATGTCCTCACAAAGCTCATTCGCGAAGCCCCATAGCATTGAGGTTGGTGCCATGCTTCCCCTTCGCGAACCTGCCACAAAGCATAGCGGTGGGAGGCCCCATGAACCACATTGACGTTTATGAACCCACCATAGAGTGAGGATACAGGATTTTGTATAGACTCTTTTGATGTTCACAAATCCACCGTGGAGTGACGAGGCAAGATGCTCCGGGAACCTCTTTGACGTTCGCGAAACCACCGCAGAGCGAGGAGGCGGAATACTCCGTGAACCCCTTCGACGTTCACCAACCCGTAGCAGAGAAAAGAGGTGGAATGCTCCATGAACCCCTTTGATGTTTATGAAAACTCCGCAGATCGAGGAGGTGGGATACTCTGTGAACCCCATTAATGTTCGTGAACCCACCGCAGAGCAAGCTATATCTTCGTGCTAAGAGGGATCTGCTTTGGAGTTCCTCTTGATTATAAATACCAGGCTCCCCCCCAAGCCCAAAAGACAGCTCCTCTGACGTTTAGCCTTCTATGCTCCCACATCATGATGAAATTTATACTCTGTGAACCATGATCCTTTTAAGGTAATTTTGCATCATGACGTGCCTTCCCCTTTGCATGAATTACTCCCTTCTCCAAAGAGGGATTCCCTTCACATATCCCATGGTCCTCCATAGAGGCTTGAGATACCAAATGGGAATCAGGTCTTAATGGAGAACTTATGCCTCATGAAGTACCCTCCATGCTAATGTGACCCACTTGCTAAGGAAGGGTCACTGTGCTTTGTGAGTTACATTGGTTCACAATATTATTCTTCATGAGGCACCCTTACATTACGAGGAATTTATCCACGAATGTCATTACACTTCCCGAAGAACCTTCCATATGCACCTAGTCCCTATGCCTAGGCTTGACCACTTCACTTTGAAAACCACACCCCATCACAAATCCCAATCACAACATGGAGCACCCTCACTTCACAAGGCTTCTACCTATGAACATATTTTCTCTACAACTCATTTTCCCATGTGGCCCTTCAGGTTTTCATGAAGAAATTTCATACTCGGGTGGTGCTTCCCATTATCTTGCTTCACCTCATGCTTCTTCACATAGGAACACTAAGGGCTATTTCTTCTTCACGTAGCCACACTAGAATTGGCCCCCATTATAAAACTTCCCAACACCCCCTAGTCATGGAATTCTCGATTCCTTCTATACAAAAAGGTGTAAATGGGGCCAATTATGTATATCCTATGGATGTGGAGTAAACCCACCTCACCTGAGCTGTAGTAACCTAAACCGAAATGTGCCATCGTCCTCAGCACATGACATTAAACTATGACCTTTCCCCGTGTGTCGTATGCGGGGTTCCCCATGTCGGACATTCTCTTCGACCATTGGTATCCATGAGAGTGAAATCACTCCTCACATGGAATGGGATACCCTTAATCAGAGAATCATATGTCTACAGGGAAAGGCCTATCACCTTGGTGTAATCCCCTAGAATTTATCGAAGGTGGGAACATCCCTACTCCTCCTATCTTCCTCGGTGCAAAATCCCCTTTTCTTTGGGATTTTTCTCCACCAGGCATCCACCTTGGAGTATGTCATAATTTACAACTCCCTAGAATGAAAACCACGCGTAAGCCCCTGTTTAAGTTTTGGGCTGATAACCACACGTAATCCCCTATTTCCACTTTGGGCTTCTAACCATGTGTAAGCCCCCGATTATACTTCCCATTGAAACAACTTTTATGATGTGATTGTGAGGTATTTTCTACCTTAGTATTCTCACACCGAGCATGACTCACGTGGGATTAGAGTAAGAATCAGCTATGACATCCTCTCTAGGAATCCTAGAGTGTAACCCCCAACCACAATTCATAATTATGTTGTATTTGATCCTTGCCAACATAAGGTATGTAAGAAGCCTACCAATGTTTCAATCCCACCATCCATTGGTCCTGACCAGCTTCACGTCGGTACCCACTCCTTCCAGAACTATATGGTTTTTGATCCTTGCAATGGCATGCTACATAGAAATCCTCCCTAAGGTTTAATCCAAACATACATTGGTCCCGACCACTTTACAGCGGTTCACAAACACCTTTTCAGAACATTGTGGACTTTGATCCTTACCTAGGAAAGGTATGTAGGAAGCCTACCTGGGGTTCAAGCCAAAAAACCCTTGGTCCTGACACCCTTCTCTCTAATTCATTACATTCACTATTAGGTGGACATTGATCCTTTCCAAGGCAAGGTACCTAGGGTTCCTCCTTGAGGTTCAAGCCCTACAAACATTGGTCCCAACTCCCTTCATTCCAGTTTCCACCATCTCAACCTACGAAGTCATTGATCCTTACCATGTAAAGGTATGTAGGAAGCCTCATAGAGATTCAAGCCCACCAACCATTGTACCTAACTATCATCATGTCTGCTCACCAAAACCCATCCTGAACAATGTGGTCTTTGATCCTTAACATGGAAAGGAATTTAGGAAACCTCTATGTGGTTCATGAACACCATCCATTAGTTCCAAGAACCTTCACGTTGGTTCCCACTCTTTCCTAGACTACATGGTCTTTGATCCTTTCCAATGAAAGGTATGTAGGAATCCCACCTGAGGTTCACGCCCACCATCCCTTAATTCTGACTATCTTCATGTCGGCTCAACAAAACCCATCCTAAACTATGTTTACATTTATCCTTTACATGGGATGGTATGTAGGAAGCCTACCTAATGTTCCATCCCACAAACCACTAGTTCCGACCACCTTCACATCAAACCACCTTCATCCCGCATGACATTAAAATGAATTCCCCCTTTTCATCATGTATGACATTAAACTGCATCCACCATCCCGATGTACATGGGCTCTGATGCATGTCTCCAAGACCAAATACGAACAGAGACTCTATGAGGTTCAACCCCATCATGTGGTATGTTGTGGTGACCCCGTTCAGTTGTATGTCATTATGACCCATTCCAACAGTAAGCTGTTGTAATCCCATCTAATGGAATGTTATTGTAACCCCATACAATGGTAAGTTGTTGTGATCCCATCTCGTGGTAAGCCATTGTGACCCCATCCAGTGGTAAGCCATTGTGACCCCATCCAGCGGTAAGCCGTTGTGACCCCATCCAACTGTATGTCATTCCCACCCCATCCAATGATAAGTCATTGTGCCTCTATCAAGCGGTAAGCCGTTGTGACCCCATCTGGTGGTAAGCCGTCGTGACCCCATCTAGAGCTAAGAATTTGTGACCCCATTCAGTGGTAATCCATTGTCAACGCTAATCAATGGTAATATGTTGATGTCCCAAATAAACGGTAATTCTTCTTTAGATGAACTACTTGGAAATTGATTCCCTACTACGAGGATAAGTAAGAAGTCTGTTCAAGGCTCAAGCCTAGCATCACCAACATCCTCACATTGGATCCATCTCATTCTCTCTCCACTTCATTCAACTCTCTAGCATCCATACAAATTCTTACCCGGGCCACCACATCCCGATGGGATCATGCAATTTCATCTCCTAGCATTAGTGTTCCCTCCAGGGGTTGATCCCACTTGATCCACTCTAGTTAGTGTTCCGATCTGTCTCCGTTATATGTTAAAATTGCAGCATACCCTGTGTTAAACTTGGAATGATGAGGAAAACCTCATATTCATGCCTATGGTATATAATACCTCGCATTCAATGTGGGATGCCTTGTAGTTTTGTACCCTAGAGAAGACCTATAATAAGGGGAAACGCTATACATGTTAGAGTTCTAGTCTACAGACAAGTCAGTGATGTCCAACAGGACTACTCCCCTGACTGAAAGCTGCTGACCTAACTGGAACCCTTGGAATGTCCTGATAGAAGCAATGTAATTAAACGGTGTCCATGAAGAGATGGAACTGAGATGAGTTTCATGAATAACATCTTAGTCTATAAGGAGAACCAGACTAGGTGATGTGTTCTGAGGAGGAATCCATGGTAGAAAAAACGGAAAACCCATCATCCACTTTCGATCTTGGAGAAAATGTCCCTAAATAAGCAACGGATGTCCCCCGCCTTTGGAAATTAGGAATGGGGGGTAACAGTTGCACACCATCCATAGACTTATGCGCGCACACCAACAAATGTGTCAGAAAAATCCCTCTTTATAAGTGATATAATGTTGTTGTCATGTATTTTATATGACAAAGGCCTCCAACATAATATGGATATTCAGATTCCACCAACATAGAATAATGTATTTTCTCTATTGAGAAGATATTCTCTACCATATTATTATCTAGATAAAAAATATGTGTTAATTGTTTATCACAAAGAGGGGATGTCAATTAATAGTAGAAGTTTATTAGGAAAATGAATTCCAAAGAGTATAAAGATTTAATAAAATTGGAAGAATTTATGAAAATATATTTCAATAAATAATTTCCCAAAACAGGGCATAATAAAATGGTGAGGTAGTCACTTGAACTAATGAAATTAGAAGATGAGTATATTTGGGAATATGAGGAAACCCTCACAAGGTAAGGACAATACACATTTGGATTAATCATTAATAGTTATTGTAAGGTAGATAAATTATTTAAAGGATTAAATCCTTTTATATGATAGTATTAATTATTAAATAATTTGATAGATATGATGATATTTTTCATTGTCCCAAAATGGTTGAGAAGGAGAATACAGTCTATTAGTTGTATGGTAGGACAAGGAAAAAATGAATTAAACAACTTTTTTGTTAGGGTGATCTATAGATAAATAACATTTGAGAAAAAAAACATCACATGTGTCAAAATATTTGAACAATAAAATCAATAATTTTCTGAAGCAAACTAAAATACAATTAACTAATCTTATATGAGGGAGTATGGAAAATAATTTCCAAATAATGATGAAGAAAAAAAATCAAATATTGTAAATAATGTTCTAGAAAAATACTCAGTCTGTAGTATAGTATTTCATATAATATGACCATAGGATCAATGATGTCCAATGCACAATGCCGATGGTTTCTTGGATACAATCAATGAAAATAGCCTCCATAATTGGATATAAATTAAAGAAATATTTTATCACCAATACTACACTGGACCCTAATAATTATTTCATGGTATGTATTGTAGTTACTAATTAAATAATAGAAAAAAAAAATATTTTTTATACATTCATTAATACCATGTATTTTTAATATAACTTTCCAATCACCGCATCGAGATATAAGGACTATGATGTCTATGTGAGAAGTAAATTGAAAATTGATTCATCCCAAGTAAATAACTCTTATGAAGGAAATTTTTGTGGACTAAATCATTTAAAGGACATAATATTACATAAATTAATGGTGTTTTAGACTATTTTGGTCATTAATTGGCTATCCATATTTAAATCCAATATAAAAATTTGGGATATGGAGATCACTCTTCACATACCAAGTCATCCTTCAACTCTGTATAATTGTATGAAAGAGGATGAATTTCCCATGGAAAATTCTGCTCAGTCTTCAATATTATTACCTTATGTGAATTCATATCTAACTAAAATGATTTCTTAAAAGGATATAATCCTTCTTGGATACCATCATATTTGGGGGGATTATGCCGATATATTCCCTAACAAAGTCAATGGGGCTTCCTTTTAATCAATGGATTGAGTAATCAATAGAACTTATACATAGATATATTCCCAAATACAAGACTCCCTAGAGAATTTCCATCATTTATGGAATGGATTATAACACGATTAATAATAAAATCTATTAAAGGGTTCATATACTAGATTGATTCATTGTGGGTTATTTTTGTCTAGTTCATCAAGAAGATGGATGTTTAAATGTTCATATATATTAATAATCATGAAAAAAAATAATCAATAAATATTAAATTTGTCTAATACCATGGGTAGATAACATGTTTGATCAACTATCGGGGTCATGACATTTCCTTTAGTTTTATATTCCTTGATGATATAAATATTTTATTTTAAGGAAAGAAGATATTATAAATACTACATTTTGAACAAGGTATAGATGCTATTAGTTCATGTTGAATCCTTTTAGAATAACTAATTATCAATTAATCATGTTATACATAATGAGAAGAGTCTTTATATAGGACATCAACAAATTTTGGATTGTTTCTAATGATTGTATTGTTATGAACCCCTAGTGAATGGATGAGCATGACAAGAATTATAATAATGTGATAACGATTCTAATAAAAGATAAGAAATATAAAAATACATTAGATGTATTTTTTGAGATAAGAATGTATCATTCTTATAGAAATTCATCACCAAAAAAGGATATATATATATATATATAAATTTATTCTTCTATGTCAAATGAAATTGAGGACATGTAAAAAATATCATCGGCATCAATGATCCATTGTTTAAATGGACTAGCAATATATTTTAGTATATTTTGGTTGAAAATATTATAATTATAAATCCTGATATTAGTTATAAAATATTAGGGGTAGATGTTTTCTTTGACCAGGGAATGTGAAGAGAGATTAGATGAATTGATAAGGAGTATTTTTTACATTGATAATCCTCTTTGTACACTCATGTGTAGAACTATTTGTGGAAAATATTGATTATTAAAAGAAGGGTTTGGGATGTGTACTACATCAAAATTAATCATCTATATATTATATCTCAATATAGTTTAATATTTATGAAAAAACTATCTGATAAATGATTTGTAGTTATCATCAGTGATATTTATATTGATATTCTGGAGGAATTATCATTATGGGAAGAACAATAAAATATATACTCATTATAAGTTAATAAAATATATATATTCAAACATTAGAATCAGAATATAGACTCTTGAATATGGCTAGATAAGATTAAGGGATAAGACTACTCAATCTTTTCCCATTATTGAAATGTTATCAAATAGAAAGATTTTATATATAAAAATTATCTTGAAAAAAATTCAATGAAAATAATTAAAAAGGATCAAATTATTTTATACTTGAATAAAATGGATACATGAATTATAAAAAATAACATATCATCATTCCCTTCTCAAATTATTGCTTATAAATCTATTCTAGAGAAAATAAAGGATAATAACATAGTTTTTGTGAAAATTCAGAATAAGGTGAAACCTATAAGGAAATGGAAATGTTATGAGTATAGAATTGATGAAGAATGAGTTATTATATTTTTTTCATGGGTATGTGTCCCATAAAATCCTAATATAAAGTATGATAAGTGGAATAATGCACATTACATGACCTTCTCTATCAACCTTGGGAGAACAATGATTATCAAAATCTATGAGTTCACTATTGGTGGGAATAAATAAATAAGAAGATCATGAAATAAAAATTCATGTGTTTGGTAAAATTGAAATTGATGGATGAAAGGAAAATTTATGGGGTTTATCTTGGAATTTCTAATTAGTATTTTGATATTGGTAAAAATCAACATTGATATTTTCCTTGGTCATCGAAAGTCATAAAGTAGTAACAATGAAATATGGGTTATAGTGGACATTAATACAAATTCAACTTACTTAATTATAATTTTAGAGGACTTATTAGTCAATAATATTGAATGGTTATAAACTACAATGTTTGTGTGGCTTCACATAACACAATTTTCAATTGAATCTAACAAAGATACGTGATTTACCATTATTCTGGAAGATTCACCAACATGATGAAAATACTATATTAAGCATTAGTATGCATTGTTTCCCCTAAAATAAATTTATATATTAGCGATATATCCATACATTAGAATACATGTTGAAATTATTCCTAATGGAATTTTAAGGGGGTGAGGACCAATATCCCCCAGGTTGAGTTATTTTACAATAATAGATTTCACTCATGTATTAAAAGGGCTACTTATGAATCTCTATTTGGAAAGAGATATAGAAAAAATGTGTATTTTAATATGTTTGTGAAAAAATATCTTCATAATTTAAATGGTTGGGGAAACTGTAGAAAATTTAAACAATATCCATAAACACATATGGGATACATTGAGTTGAATAAAGAGCGACATAGAAAATCATCAATGGGACCTCATGTTTGAGTTGGGATATAATATATGTATAAAGAACATTCTATAGAAGATAGTGATTAGATTTTGGAATTGGACTAAGAAATGCTTTTTTTACATCACCCATTTTTATATTCTTACTCATATTTGATATCATCCCTATCGACTAGCACTCACTACAACTATATCACAAGTAGATGGTGTATTCCACTTATTCTTATTGAGGAAGTGCATACCATATCACATACATGAAATGGATTGAGAGGAATAAAACTATAAAATTATCTCTTTTATGGGGATCATCTAGTGAAGATCATGGATCTTATAGATAATGTTCACCAAAAAAATATAATTCATCTAGTCAACATACAATTATGAAACAATTATTTTGAATAAAAAACATTGGAACTGGAGAAATCAATGATGTTGATATATCCTCAGATTTCTTCGCATTTTTTTAATTATAATTTCTAAGGGTGAAATTTCATAATGGAGGAAAAATCTAAAACCCTGATATTTTATAAGAATATTATGATTGATAGCATTTCAAACAAACACCAGTATGAATAAATAAACCATTGAATATTTTTATAGTATATCCTAGCTGTTAAAATTTTCAATACTATTAAGATTAATAAAATAATGAAATATATATAAATATAATGGTCGTACATAATTAAAAAATTATTTATTAATACCATGTAAATAAGAACTTAATTTTTATTAAAGTCATTATATTCATCAAAAAATAGTTTTTAGTCAATAATTTTATTTCTTAATAGTTTGTGAGAAAATATTGTAATTAATTTATGGAACATTGAAAAATATATTTTATAAAATTAACACAATTTTTAAATAATAATAATAATTTCATAATTGTTTTGGATTTTTCAAAATAAATATTTTTTTCATTGAATAATGAAAACAAAAAATTTTAATGGAAACCCTATTATCATTTCATGAATTTACATATAAATATTATATTATGAAATAATTAAATATATCATTATTTATTGTTTAATAATATTAATATAATTATGTATTTCATAATGTATTTTATACATGTAAATGGAAAAAACTTCTACTTAAATGTAATTTTTCTAAAAAACTATTTAACAATTTAAATTTTTTATAAAAAATTAATTCTTTCCACTGAGAGAAATTAAATATTGAGAAAATTGGTTACATATTATTAATTTTTTTCATTATTAACATTAACTATATTATATAATGGTTTATATAATATATTTAAATCAGGCAATTAATGTTAAAAATAATATCATAATGGAAAAAAACACCTATAAAAAATATCTTTTTCCTATTTTATGATTATATTTTTTCTATTTTCATCCTTATTTATAGAAATAATTGTACTTGGTGCCATTTTTATTTCATTTTGTTATTTTTAAAATTTAAATACAAGATAAAGTGAGAAATGTTACTTCTTTTATTTTGATTTCAATATTATTTATTGGAAGGGATGAATTCAAATTAAGAACAATTATATATATTTATATTTAAATATAATTTATTTTTTATCATCACAATGGGTTGTACACTCTATCATTGAAATAATTACCATTAGTTCTTACGAAATGGAAATAAATTTTTATATAATTAACAGAACAATTAAATAAATGATATTATAAAATTTAAAAGTTATAAAATTTTAATATATTATTTTCTTCCATGAATAATGTATATATTAGTTAGATAATTGATTGTTGCAAAAGCATTAGGTTTGAATTCTTTTATAGTCATGTTTTTTAATGATTAATAAAATGAATAATTTGAAAAATGATAAAACTGTTATGTTATAATAAGTAATTTCTTATTAAAATGTTTTTAATTCCTAAAAATAAGATCTCATGAAATTTCTTCTATATGTTTTAAAATATATTATGTCTTCTTTTTATTATTTAATTTCCCTTTATATTAACTATATTGATTGATAAAAATTAAACAATAATAACTTCATAGAAATTTTCAAAAAGGATAATGCGAGTTCAAACAAAGATATTTGGATTATAACCTAATATAAACCTATATTAATTTAAGTAGAAGATATTACATGGAGACACAAAAATACTCTCATATATTATGTTAGTTTGAAACCACTTTTTCCAGAAAATTAGATTTTATTAATTTTATATTTTATGTAATTTAAAGAGTTTCCCTTCGTTCACTTATAATTGTGAACACGATCTACTCTTTTTTTCAACAATAAAATTCTTTCTATATAATCGAATAATTATTGTAATTACGTCAAAATTTTACATTGAATAATATATATATATATATATATATATATTTGTTTTTGAAAAATTAAAATCATTGACGAATTAATGTCTAAAGAGAATGAAGTTGTCTGAAGAAATGTTATAGTAATTAATCAAAAGTGTTAGTATAAATTGTCCTTCTAACCATTTAAAATATTATTCAATAATTATGAAATGAAATAATTCATATTTTAAATATAATAAGATTTTAATTTTCTAATGGAATCACTGGCATCCATATCTTCTTACATCAAATAGGAATCTAAAATTTTCATTCATGAGTATGGTTGGATTCCACATCACGAACCGATGAAATTAATCTTCCATCACTTCCTTTTATGTATAGTTATAATTATTTAATTAATAAATAAATATTTTATATATGATATTATAATTATTATGAAATATTGAATTATTATTTACCTATATATTTGTCTATCCTTTGGAAAAAGAATTAGCATTCCTGTGTATGCATGACATACCATCTCCATGATTGGTAATATTTATTTTTATCTCTATCTTTTTTGATTTAATATATAAATAAATAATGAATGTATATTATATTAATATAATGGATAAAATAATGGAGGTTATTTAAGCATAATAAATGTATTAATATTGAGACCATTGTACCAAAAATGTGTGAATGTTTGAGTATTTATCACATGGAATGATTATTTTATTAAATATTTATTAATAAAAATCTGGTATAATGTAATATGAAAATGATACAGGGTATGATATATATATTTTTAAATGGTTATATAATGAAATTATATTAAAAATGTATTTATTATACATTATTTTCTACTATTTTTATGAAATATGGTTCATATTGTTGGGAATCCCTCTAAACATCTCTTTTTCTTCTCTCAATGACCATTCTCTATCTAACTCACTTTATATCTTGATTTGATGATAGAGATAGCTTCAGAATTATATATAAATGTTTTATATATTTATAATTATCTTATTATCCCCATTTATTATTTAATACATGCAATAAACCCATTTATTTAATTCATTGTTTCTATTCAATCCATATTAATAGGGCCTTTCATATTTCTTAATTTCATTATATATCAATTATTTATTATTTTTATTCACAGAAAACACAATTTTTTGATCTATGGTTATTTAATAAGATCTGAAAATCCATAATATGTAATTCATTATTATATTTTTAATCATTTTAAAATTTCATTCATTCTGATATGATGAAATATTATATAACCCATTTCTTTCCAGGGGTAACTCCTCTGATTATGAATTATGGTTATTTTCTATTTTCCATACATATATTACTGATAATGTTATGATAGTTTAATTGATATTAATTTACTAATAAATTATATAATGTGTTAGTCTCATGAACATTATTTATTGGATTAGGTTGTAATCCAAATCAATGATGGGACTCTGTCCACTACATGACATTTTCATTATAATTTTCCATGACTTATGTTTTTGTAATTTTTTTTATTTCTTCCAGAATTCCAATACTTCTATCATTTTTATACAATTTTCCTTATTTTATTATCCCATGTCATTACTAAAAATAATTCTGTATAGAATATGATGTCATACCTTTGACTCAAATATTATTCTTCATTATCGTTTTTTCAATTCTATTTATTTTTCGCTCACTAATTTTATTTTTGTATTTTCCATATTATCCAGTGAATTTTTATGACCAATGTGGGATTTATGATCTAATTGTAGAGAGTTAGATAAAGGGTATTTATCCTAATTTTGATGTTTTATATACCTCATCTCATAATGAAACAAGTCCATTCAACTATTACTTAATATTTAATAGAAATTTATGTTTATTGTCATCTAATAATATATGTAAAATGGTTTGGATATCTGTAATTATCTTTTTTTGAGATATGGGATTTATTGTTTTTGATATAATGGATTTTATATTATAGATTTTTTTATTCTCATAGTGTTAATGTGATGATATTATAAATGAAGAATTTGTAACAAAAGGGTTTAAAATTTTTTATGTGTTGGATGAAATAAAATACATGTTACACAGTTAAATAAATAGAACATGTATGTTAATTAATTAATATCAAAATGGATGAATCTATGTTTAAATAAGGGAATGGTTGAATGTGTTTTGGTTGTAATTAATTATTTATTATGTTTATTGGTTGCATATTTTAGTAGTGGATTTCATGTGATGACATGTTAGTGTTGAGGACTATGTTAGTGTCTCTGACAAAAATATTGGATGGGTATTGTGTGTTACTACTAAAAAAGTTTATTTTCATTTTTCTTCTAAATAAACCACCACTATATTCTAATATTTTATTTCTAAACCAATTAATGTTCTTTATTCATTAGGATTTCTATACTCTCTCCTAGGTAGTGGGGAGGATGTATTAGTTTGTGGAAATTACTTACAATGACTGATCAATTGGTAGTGATTTTATGTGATTATGATGTAGTTTTTGATGATCCATTAATATGATTTCTTATTTTTATTTTTGATTCCTTGTAATGATGGATTTTTATGAGGTGAATCCTATTAATTATGGATAATTATTTTTTCAAGAATTTAATTATTAAATGGTGGAAAGGACTAGTGGTGATTGAATATGGGTAGGTGGAAGAACATAATGTGACTTGTGATGAAGTAATGCATGGTAGAAGGAGGTAAAAAAGTTGATTTCTTTTAGGTTTGTGATTTATTAATATCAAGGCTATAAGAAGAGTGGTTGATGATGATGATATGGATCTATAAAAATAGTATGGTAGTGGTTATAGGGTACCATAAACTATTTTTTTATATTATTATACTACTAAGGATGGATTATTTTTTGAATCTATATAGTTGAGGCTATGATTGGGTAGTTGGCCCGTTTAGGTTCTTATTTTTTTTATAATATGTGTTCACTAGTGTAATATTACACACATTTAGCTTCTTCATAAGATACCATTGGTATGATCCTTTCTCACCCAATATAATGATTTTTTGTGGGATTACAATGGGATTTCAGATACAGAGTTGAATGTTACAAGATTATATGTCGATATAGTTGTGAAGTTACTATCATAGGATGTCCCTTTGCACTGTTTTATTTTAGATTTTTTTTTCTATAACTAGACATGCACTCTGAGATGATTATTATGATATATATATATATATAAATAAATATTTCATTTTATCGGTTTTTGGTTTCCTTATTATCACTTATCCCAGATATATATTACAGGGGTATTTTATCCCATTTTTTATTTCATACCATTTGTTTTGGTTACCAACATGGAACCCATTGTTTGAATGATTAAGGGGCCACTCATTCTCTTAATTTATGGCCAAAAAGGACCTAGTGGATGGGTCATGAATTTGGGGATCACCTTCAACTTCATTATCAAACTATCAAGTCTTTCATGTGTGTCTGGTTGATGAAAAAATAATATCACCACTATCTATGAAATTTTTAAAAGATATTATAGTTAATAAATTAAGAGGTTTTCACGTTCCTTTCAGGTAAATAGTTTTAATCAAACCAATTTATTAATGTAACTTGGTATACTAGTTAGGATAACAAGATTAGGTCCCTTTATTATCTAACGCAAGGACCATAAGTGTATTGAAAATATAATATGAGGTAATATTAATTGTGTATTTGTAACCACATAGTGGAATATATAATATGGTAATATCCACATTTTTTTAACTTTAGGTGATTTTTGGGGGAAATTAAATGAATTTCATTAGTTGATCAATTTTATATTTTCAGAATATGGATATGGATTTTCCTTTAATGATTTGGGAGATAACAACTTCTCACCATTTGAATGTGATTTACATTTTGGATTTGTGGAAGTATGATCTGGTTAACTATCAGTGGGTTAACCATTATATGGTTGATGATAGTTGGAATAGGATTATGTGAATGATCCATTAATTTTTAAATGTTCATCCCTATTTAAATTTTGGATAATAAATTTTTTTATGTTAATGATGATATTGTTGGGGGTATGAGATGTTTTGGGGTTGTTCCAGATGGGAAGGTCATGAGGCGAGGATAAGAACGACATAACATTGTGTAATGTATGGTTAGGACACTATTAGTGTAAACCATCTGCCTGGACCAAAAAACCCTTTTTTGGGGAGCCAATTCAAAAAAATGGTTGGTGCACAGTTACTACATTATATGAAAAACCTTGATGGTGAATTAAGGTAACAGTGTATCATGGAACCTATAGGACATTGGGAGCCACATAGTTTTCTCATGGTTTATCCAATAGTGTGACCAAACCATGTGAACATTTAAAAGTGATAAATTTCCATTACTCCATATATATATTTAAGGGTTATAACATTATTTTCCTCTATAGTGACCATATAAATGTTTGGATGATGAACTAGACCCTTAAATACATGCAAGAGGTGTTTCTCAGTCAATTGTTTAGTGTTTGGAGTGGATTTGTGTGTGAATTGAAGATCTGGGTGAGTCTAACACTCCTATTTACTCTATTATTTGAGATTAGGTATAGTAAAATATCGCTTATTATTTTAAATCCCTAAAAAAATCACATTTACGGTTAATTTTATTTTGGTGACTTAATGGGTCTTAATGATCGAATAAAGTGGGAAGGTTAAAAAAGAATTCATCAACGATCACGAGGTGGGTGGTATTAAAATGTTTTCTTAGAATTATGTTTTTATATTTGCATATGTGGTTGTGATGATGCACATCCATGTTGTGTTTTAATATTAATGAATTTGGAATGTAATTTGTGATTTATATTGATGTGTGTGACCCCTCATGGAATATGTTGGTTTTGATAATAATGTGATACAAAACCAGGGTTTATCTATTGGGTACGTCCTACCCTTAAAAATGATGAAATAAATTGGTAATTGTGGTGATAATAGAAATATGGGAGTGAATGGGTTGTAAACTATAATTTTAATTGTTTGCATGAAAAAAACAGTTAATTAAATCAGAAAAATATTTTAGTTTTTAAAGTGCGTAAGGATAATTTGAAATGTTTTACGTGATTCATTTTTTTATTTCGATCTTGTTCTTGTTTTTGAATGAATAATATGATGCTTTTGAAGTGGGAAATGTTATAGAAGGAGGAGATGGACAAAATGTGTTTTAGAAAATGGGTTTATTAGATATTTAAATTTATGATTAGATGTGATGGAATGGACTAACATTTTTTTGAACATGACATAATGATTTCTTAAAATGGTAGTAATTGGAAATAGAAGCCTTAGTGCATGGTTTAGTATATCAAAGACTAAGAATAGTATTATTAAGTGTCCTTTCAAGATAATTGTTTTTATGAAAGTAATTTGAATTGTGTGTTACCATTGAATTGTGAAATTAAGTTAATGTTAATCTATTTTTAGTGGATAACATAGCAATATGGGATTTTTGGCATAATGGTTTAAATATTAATGGGTCATGCCCAGTATGTGGGTTATATATATTAAGTAATGATCATAAACGATATATTTGACTTACAGTCATGGAGTGTGTTTGGTATAATGTAGATTAGTTTAATGAGTAAATGATTACATAGGGATAATATTATTGATTGAATAAAGTATGAGAATGAAATATGATTTAATTGGGATAGGGAATTTTATGATGAACTTGTACATGGGTCTTATTAGGATGTTGAAATATATTTTGAGTAAAAAAGAATTTTTAATAATATGTTTGTTTTGATTTTATATTGGTTGGGATGTTATCTATAAGGTATGTGAATAAAAAAGCATGTTAACATTGATTTTCTGTGTCTGTGGGGTATTTAAATTGTGGATCTACTCCCATGGGTCTCGTTAGACTATGGATTTAAAACCCAACCCTTTAATGTTTGGGTTAGGGAGAGTAATAAGGCTCTATGCCTCTGACTATTTCATTTAATAAGGATACCTAGACTGATGCTCCAAGCTATGTGTGAGGAAACAATTTTGAAAAATTTACCCCAATGAGATAAGAAATTTGAATAATCCCTTTCTTAATAATATTCAACTAGAATATTTCAGAGGGTAAATGTTGAAATTTCCTAATGCATAAGAAATTGATAAAAATTATTTTAGTAAACCTTGTCAACTAGTGTTTGTAGGGTATGATGAAATTGTTGTTATTAGTGGTTACCCATTTGGATTGACATATGAATCCCCTTATGCTATGACATAAACTCCCATTATGACTTGAGTTAGGTTATTTGATTGGTTTACTATAAAAACATAATGGATAAAATTGGTAGCTTTTAATTATCAAAATGGTGATAATATTCCCCTTTTCATCTAGTATTGTTTTTCTTTCTCTTGTTTACAAACATTCACCATTGTATAGACATGTTATTGCTTCAGAAACACTAGGTTGTGGACTGATGAGTAGCAGTCACGCCCTACTTAGGTCTACGTAGAACTTGGTTTTTGGAGAATATGTTACATTATTCATGTAACAACTAAAGACAGGGACCTAGTGTTTGATTCCAGCATGGGTTATGAGGCTGGCGTGTGGGATATCCGAAAAACATTGGGACTCATGTCCATGTTTAGGTTATTTCATTGGTTTTAGGTTTGGATATCAATTTTATGACTACCTAACATAAAGTGTACTCATCATATTATTATATCATATGATTACAAGTTATTTAAAGAATTTAATTGTATACAGTAAATTTTTTTTTTTATTGTTTTTTATAAATTTTTTTAATATTTATTCTGTGTTATTACTTAGAAAAGTGGCTATAGTCACCTTAACATTTACCTATAGACAGGCGATGCTCATTGAAAACCACTTGCTTTTGAGGGGGCATTCCTAAGGATATCTAAAGGGTAGGATCACGGCACCAGATATAGTGTCCACCGGGTTGGGGATGTTACAATATTTTATAATAGCATCATATTTTATCATACGATTTTGGGAACGGTAGATAGGAGACTAAGATCTTGTCTGGGGATATTAATGAGCCGATTCTTGTGTTCTTGTGTCCCCACATATGAGGGAAAATTGATGTTTCCATGGGTGGTAATTGATGTATTGTTTTTTACATTTATGGTTGATTGATGATACCAGATTAATTGGTGGGATTTGATGTTTTATTATGTATTAATAAGGGTTTATCTCCTAGGATGGTATGAAAATATTGTTATTGTGAGGTCATACATAATGATAAACTCGTAGGGTTGATAGGTCATCCATATGTTTTATATTATTGATACATGTTGGGTACTTACATATTAGATGTGTACTTTCGGCCTATAATTTATGCTTTTTAATCTTCCCTTAATATATTCATTAATAAACTTTTTTAATAATGATCTAAATAATTTTTTTAAATGTTGTGATTATAAAAAGTGCTCAGAAAGAGTAAATTCGTGGGTTTCAAGTGATATTTTTTGAAAGGTGAAACCACATTTTTAAATGGTATTGTTTAAATTAATATGGAAATACTGAAATTATGGATATTTTAAAGGAAACTAGTGGCGGGTATTCTTTATGATTGATTTTAACATTGTATGTGGGTGGTTTGGGTAGTAAAAGTGCATTAGTTTTAAAACTATGGGTTTTGGTGTGTGACACCTGGATTAATTGGTTATGCGTATAAATAAATTGTTTCTTGTCATGTCCATATATTGATTGAAACCGTTGTGTTTTAATATTATAGTTGTTAATGAGGATCTAATGTCTCTTTAGGGAAGATATTTTGTGAGTTGTGTTTGGAACCATGGGTGGGTGATCATCTCATAGTGCTGATTTTCATGTGTGAGTATGTTTGGAGTGAATTCTAAAATAAATAGTTTCTTGGTGTTTTAGATTTAATATGTTTGTAAAAAGGGTAGGTTTTACATCCATTTGAAGTGTGTTTTGTATGATTTTTTTTAATGTAATAATGGGAGTGCCAATAAAATATTCAAGTAATTACTCTGGTTTAGGGAGATGGAATCATTTTTCTTATTTTCTATTATGGGAGAGGATTCAATTGGGTTTTCTCATGATTTTTGGTGTGTATGGAATATATGAAAATTTTGGATGTTGGGAATCGAACATGGAGAGAGTTTCCGAGTGTAGGTTTTTCCTAGAGGAATAAGTGGAAATGTTGATATCTGAGTGATGTAACTCAATTATTGGATGTTATTTAAAAGTCGTAGGAAATTAATGGTCTAATTAGGAGGAATTTTAGCACATTGTTTTAGGTTCCATAGACGATAAAAAATTAGTGGGTGCTTCAGAAGTTGAATCGGAGCACATTTTGTGAATTCATGTATTTTATTAGTGAATGGTCATTCTTCACTATCATTCCTATGGATCCAACTGAGTTTATGATGTTTTTTAGAATGTTGGTTTTGAATGGTTGTATTATTTGACATTCTGACTCATCAATTTGGATAACGATTAATAGGGGCCTCGATTATGGTTGGGGTGATCTAGTAAATTATTAAGAGGGTGTGGATGGATGAATTTTTAGTGTAAATTTCACTCGGGGAGGTGGTGGTTAAATTGATGGGGTTGGTTGTTCGAATGGGTTGTTTTTAAATAGAGACATTGAGAAGGCCTTTGGTATGATGAGGTGGTGGACTAAGAGGAATAGTTTGTGGTGTATAAGTATTTTGGTTTGAATCTATTGTGATTTATGGATCAAGTGATCTAGATTTATGTGCCATTTTTTTATTTGAGATTGTTCTAACTTGATGTATTTGATCGGGTCCAACATTGGGAACATTCAAGGAAGGCATGATACCACTGGGTATGGGAGAACATGTGGCTCATGAAAAGATATATTTCTTCTTCTCTGTTATCATAATGGAAATCATGAGTAATTCATGAGACTATTGGGTTGTTGATCATTGTGGGGTTCATTTTTTTCAATGTAAATCACTAGGGTATACTAGGAGAACTCAAGTAGGGTGTTAAAAATGGGCCACATGGAACGTTGGGCCATTACCACTTAGATGAGGGTCGTGGATGGTATGGTTTTCCTCTTAAATATCCCATTCAGGTTGCATTATGTGATTATTGATGAGACATTGGAGAGAAGTGATGACCAATACATTTATTAGGTTAATGTTTTCCCTATGGTGGGAGGTGACTTTGGGGACAAATATGTTGTGATAGTTTTCATTGATGACTTCATTCTATAGTTGTTTCTAGTGGTTATCAAAATAAATATCTTAAAATCATCCAAGATATACTGAGATAACTATTTCATTGCTACTAAATATGAAAATGTGTTTTAGTTGGATATGAGACCTCAATGTGGGTACACTCCTACTGTTTACATTTGTGGGATCTATATGGTGGTGGTGTATACAATAATCCACATTCGGGATATGTGGTGATGGTATTTTCTACTGTCTTCTTGGATATTTGTTTATTTTGAACTTTTCTGAACTACTGGTCTCGTGCTTTAAGGATTTAATCCATTTGTGCAACTTGTTTCTTCATTTATAGTGCTAACATTGGTCCTTTTTTCATGATCAATAAAGGGGAATTGACCCCCAACTATTTAAAAAATAAACCAGTTATGGGAGAGGTCCTCATTTTCTAAAAGATTATTAAGAGTTCCATGTGATTCATTCATAGAAGTCAATGTGTATAATTTTTCAATATTTTTTTGTTTGTTAAATTCTAAATTTCATCATCCAAGTTTTGGTGTTCATTTCATGATTGAAGAGTGGAATGTGGTGGTCAAAATTTATCGAGAAAATAAATGGAAATGACACTCCAATTGTGGTAAGGGGTATGCCAATTGAGTATGTGTAGAGAATGTGGTTGAGTGGATATAGTGGCAATGGGAGGTCAAGGATAATCATGTACGGATCTTGTTTGGTTTCACTGGGGAAGTATCGGCCAACCATGCCTATTGTGGTAGATCAGTCTATATGGATTCAAACTTGGGATAGTTTTCATGGTAATTGTAGTGGTTTCATAGGAGTTGGGTCAGTGGGTTTTAAAGAAGTGTTGTCGTTTGTTGATCAACGAATGATATGGTGGTGTCATTTCATTGGATGATGAGAATAGAATTGTGTGGGTGCCCCAAGACGACGGATTTATACCAAAATCTAGAAGAGTTAATTCCTATATAGAGGGTCTACCTAATAATAGTGGATGTTAGCGGGCAATGGATGGACTAGTCTAGGATGGTCGGAATCAGGTTTGTAAAATGGGAAAAAATGTGGTGAGCAGTAATAAACCATTGTTTATGGTTGGAATTTTATTTTCACTTCAGTAATTGGCATGGGTTCTGAGGAAAAATCAAGTATTCCATAGTTGTAATATGGATGGTGAAGGTGTAACCGATTTGGGTAGTTTTGAAAATAAAGTTGTATCCTATTGTTATGTTATGTTTTCAAGGACAATCGGGAATAGTGATTTGTAAAAATGTACTATGAATGTTGTGAAGGATAGGTTGGGGTTCTGTTGTTCTCTTTTTGATGGTGGAGGTTCCCAACACAGAGTGATGGTGGTAGAGAGAAAAAATGTATGGTGGGAAAAACATAGTGGGAAAGTGGATAGTTGATGATATGCTTAGTAGTGTGGGATGGATGGTCTTGAATGAGAATCATAATGGTGTTCTATTTTTGGTAACTAAAATTGGCTCAATCTTTGACCCTTTTATTACCATGATGTAAAGATTAATCTCAAGTTTTGAAATGAATTTTTTATATGGGCTGAGGCCATGGCCCTTGAAATGAATTTTGTTACTTGATGGGAAATGTGGCTAGAATTAAAATTACCCTTCAGGTGACTCCATGTTTTTTCCACCATTCAAATTTTGAAAACTAGATGAGATTGGGAAAAATGATTTGGGCGATCAATATTAGAGAGTATAAGAAAAAAATTTCTCTTTGTCTATTCATTGAGTATTATAGTGTCTTATAAGTATTATTTTTTTGTTTGTCAAATCGTGTTATCCGATATTTTACTTTTTCTTGATGTTGTTAATGTTGGGTTGGGGTAGTGGAATCATTGAGTAGAATCTGTTATTTTTTATGAATTATGGTGTGGGAAATTTTATTTTGGGTTGAACTAATACTTTTTTTCTTGTGTTTTGATGAAATGAACTTGTAATGTAGGGTTCATGGGAAATTAATTGTGATATGTGGCCTTCACGACCTTCCCTATCATCATGTAGGACTGATAAGGCTTGGAAGGGAATCTCAAGGATGATCCATTATAAGGTGTGATGATTGAACGATCCTGAGTTTTTTAATGGTATGTCCCTATTTATGTAATGGGTAAATGTATTTTTTATTTATAATGAGGTGTTTATTGGATGTATGAATATTAATAGTAAGGTTTAGGGGGTTTCGGATTGAAATAGAGGATAGAAGAGGCCAAATAGCGTGCAACACACGGTTGTTGTATGGTTTGGTCAAACTGTTGGCGTAGCACCATAATCCATGTATCTTGGGTACTCTTTTTGAGAAAAGGCTGGCTTCACAGTTACCACACATTTTGAAAAAAATGTTCCAGTGAATCCAAGAAACCATGCATTTTAGCCCCTCTTGAATAGTGCGAGTTTCATGTTTATAACCTAGATTGGCCAACCATACTATTAAACAATACGACCATTAAAATGTTGAAAATTACAGTTCTTCCCAAAATTTATTTAAAGGTTCTGTCATAGTTTTCATTCTAATTCCATATACGATGGTTAATGTGATGAACCAGACCTTCTAATGCATCAAATATGTGTTTCTCTTACAATTTATTGTCATTTTTGGTGTGTTTTTGTCTAAATTGAAGCTCCAATGAGTCTAACAATCCCCTTTTCTCTAATTTTTTATTAGTTCTTGGAGAATATCACCATTTATTATATATCCAAAAAAAACATCACATTTATAGTGGATTATTTTTTGTGAATATTATGGGTGTTTTTCATTAAATAAAGGGAAGAGGTAATGAAAGAATTTATTATTCATCAACCAGTATGTAGTCATAAATATTTTTCTCATATCCTCAATATTATATATATTTATGTGGTTATAATGATGAAGTTATTTGTTCATTTAAATGATCATGAATTTGGAACGAGATTTAATATTTATATTGATGTGTCAGATACTTCATGAAATCACTGGGTTCGATGAAGACATAAGACCAAACCTAAGGATACCCATGGGACATGTCCAACCCCTAAAAATGTTAAATTTAATTAGTAATAGTTGATATAGTAGATATATGGGAGGGAGTAGGTTTTAAAATGTAATCGGTTATGTAGTCATTAAAGGGTAAATTTAATTGGATATTTATAATATTTTTAATATATCAAAAGAGTATTTTAAATGGGATAATTAATTATTTATTTTTCTATGATCACAATATAGTTTTTGAATAATGAATATGAAGTTTTTGATGTGAGAAATGTTTGACATGAAGGTGTCAGACTCATTGTGATTTAGATGGTGGTTTTCATTGTGATTTTAAATGATGATTTGTTGTGAGGGTGTGTTATCCATATTTGTTAAATTCCTTAATGATAATTTAAAATAGTTGGAATTTTAAATTGATGAATTATGGATTGCATTATATTCTCATGGAATAATAATTATATTTTAAAAGGTGGATTCATGATTACTTTTTTGGAAAGTTCAAATGATTTTTATGTTATAATTGAATAGTGAAATGAATTTTTTATTAATAAAGTTTTAGTGGATAACATAGCATTCTGGGGTGTTTGGAATTGTGATTTATTTATTAATAGTTTATTCCTAGTAATTGGTTGTTGTAAAATGAGTTATGAAAGAAATTGATAAATGTGTTTTTTGTTCATTGTTCATGTTTTGTATAATAAGGATGAATTAAATGATGAATGGATTAAAAAGGGGTAATAATTTTTATTCGTTAAAGCATGATGATGATAGATTAGTTAGTTAGAAAGATGCATGTAAATAGTAATTTGTAAATGTTTTTAGATTTGATTTTAAACTATGTGTTGAGAAAATAATGAAATGTGATTATTATGTATTCGCTGTTTTGAGATTGGTTGGGATGTTATATATGTGGTATATGATTAATAATCATGTGCACATGAATTGGTTGTATGTGTGGGGTATTATACGTGAGAATCTACACCCATGTGTCATGTTAGATTGATTATCTAATCATAAACCCCTTTATTGTGTGGGTAAGGGACAAGATGAAGGCTCTATACCCATAATGGTTATATTTGGTGAGACCACCTAGACTAAGGCTCAAAGGTAACAATGTAGAATATTTTTTGAAGTTATTACCATTGAGGGATAGTGAATTTTCCTTAACCCCTTATACATAATAGTTAATCATCATACACCATAGTGTAATTGATGAAAACTTCTAACCCATGGAATAAATGATGAAAATAATTTGAGTAAAACTTATCAACTAGTGTCTCTAGGGTATGTTGATAAAATTGTGATTATTAAATACCCATTATGATTAAAATTATGTTACCCCTTATACTATGACATAGATTCCCAATGTTTCCAGAGTTATTTTAGTTTATTGGATTACCCTAGAAAATATAATGGATAAAATGGTAAACTTTTGTTTTTATAAATGGTAAGATATATACCTTTTTGTTCCCATGATAATTATTATCGAAATCGATTACATGAATAAATGGTTGTAGATATTGGTCATTACTTTGGACACCATTGGTGGTGACCTCCATGGTACAAGGGTACCTGAGATGATATTTTTAGATTTAGGGAAAGTTTTAGTACATGGACTGGTGTTTGATTCATGTGTCAGATGTGTTCTAAGAGCATGCGATGTCATGACTGGGTTGGGACTTGGGTTTGTGTCAATGTACTTTTGGAAGTTTTAGTTTTGTATTTTGTTTCTATCACTATCTGAAAGGTAGTGTAGACATTGTACTGTTATATCATCTGCTACTTGGTAATTTGTTGTCATTATTCGTATATTCTACATTTATTGTTCATGCTATTTTTTATAGATTTTGAAATTATTCATGTTGTGGAAGTAATTTAAAATGTGGTTATAGTGACCCCAAATTTTCTCCATATACCCCCACTACTTGTCGGTGGCCTGATGAATAGAGGGAGGTGAATTTTAGTTTCTGTGAAGAGCTAGCTTGGGGCACTTGATATGGTGGCCATCAGTCAGGGTTTCTATTTAATGTGTGAGTTTTAAATTTAATTTATGGAATAATATAAAGAATTTTTGTATGATTCTGAGATGTAGAAAAAGAAACAAGAGCAAGAAAATGGATATAGATTCATCCCTGTTGATAAATATAATTGGGTATCAATGTATGTTAGTAATATTGAAGGAGGTACCAACCAGTGTTGGATTCTATTTCGTGATGATTTAAAATATTTAGAAATATAATGGCACAATTTCTAGAGGTAATTTTTTTGTGGTGTTCCATTCATCAACGATAATAGTAGTAATGATGTTCTAATTATTTTATTATCTCATTCTAGAGATATATTGTGTGTGTGATTTTAGGATTCAATTCAACGACCTTCTATGCTTCACCCCTGATCATTTTCAATATGATGTTACTAGAGAGTTTTTTAGAGGAGGCACTATGAATATTTCTTTTGTTATAAGTTACCCAATTTATATTACCTACATAATTTAGGCACTAAAGAACATATAATTATTTAGTGGTTTTATTATTTGTAGACATAAAATCATAAGGGAGTTATTAAATTTCCTTAAAAAATGAGATATTATTGTATCAATTCATATATAGGGGTAGTCATGTTTTTTGACGGTAAGGAGTAACCCTAGACTATTCCCTTATATCTTCATTGGGGAGAATAGATCATGCGAAAACATTATGGGGTATATTTAGATGTTATTTATTTATGGGTGAAATGAGATATTTTGAATTATTTACCAAATAATTATAGATGGATGACACAAAGTTTTTTAATAGTTTATTGTTATCCTAAGTTGTTTTTTAATAATGGCAGTATCAACAATAGAATCATTAGTCTTTAAAGTTCAAATATGGGATACGGAGTAGGTTGTGGAAAACCCTATGATACTACACATCTTTGGGGTTTTATTTTATAGTGATTATTAGAGGACTACATGAAAACCAATAGAACAATAGGAAAATTAGGAATGTAATTCAACTTGATATAGATAAGTAAACTCCAGAATGGTCGGCTATTTTAGCAGTGACAAGTTTCCTATCATTTTCAATGTTTTAATGTTTATTTCATTTTATAGTGTAACTATTATTTTATGAACATGACTTGGTATGGATCTAGGGTCATGGGGTATATATGATTCTAAAGAATCTATTTTTTATTACACCATTTAGAGGTTAATCAAAATTTATTAATGTGTATTAGGTTTGGGGAATGATGATTGGGTAAAATTTGTTGTTGGGGGGTGGTTTACTATTTATACAACCATAAAATATTATCATTAAAATTAATTTTTTATTTCACGTGTTCGGTGATAGACTGATTCCAATGATACCTTTCATTCTATGATGTGGACGGCCAAAAATACCTTTTTTTGGTGATAAGGATCACAAGATGGGTTGTGGGCATTCAAATCCAATATTTATCAACTAGTAGAGTCTTAGATGGGATTTTATTGTATTAGAAATGGTATGTGAACATATTGTTTTTGTATTTTTATATGATTCGTAATGAGGTTCTGATGATACCAATTGACTTGAAATTGATTTTTGTGTAGAGTTGAAGCTCAGTTTATCAATGATTTTAACATATATTTATTGGATGAGTAGTTGAAATGTATATTATTTTTTTATTCATAGAATATAAAGGGTTTTATCAAGACCAATGTTTCATTGTGAGATATGTCATTTTTTTCACTTAGATGGAAGATGGTATTATGATTTATTTATACATAAAACCTACAATTGAATCTATAGAAGAAGAGGAATTAATAACCCCTTTCTATGATTAATAATTTAATCGATTAATTGAAGGGATTTATCTCGTGTTCAAAGATTAATATCGTGTATAAGTATCTCTATATATGGAATAAGTATGAGGACTACACCAAAAAAATTAGGTGTTGATATGGAATGTTGATTTTTGGTTGTGAGCAACAATGGAATTCTTATTTATTAGACATGACTAGAGGGTGACACATAGTATATTAGAGAATCATTATGAGTCCTTAGTCTCAATTATTACTTTGATAAGTTGTTTATATGAAATTATTGAAAATTTGTAGTGTCAATACTACAATAAGATATAAATATAACATGGATTTATTTGAGCTAGATAAATAAAATGATAAATTTTTCCTTTATGAAATATAGAAAATGAACTGACGAATACCAACATTTGTATAACTAAGAATGTGCTAATAAATGGGGGGGGGGGGGTCATTATCTGATCATAAAATGAACTGAATAAGGGGTCCTGTATAAGAACTGGTAAAAAAAAGTGATGATAAAGTGTGTCCTTTCATATGTACTTTAAATAATGCTGATAATGTTGGAGCCTTTATCAACATTATTTAAAAGCACTAATAAATGGGGAATTAATCAGTGATTATGGGGGGTCTTTTTCATCACATTTTGACTTTGGTAGGTAAAGGTAAAATTTCATTAAAATTAAATCATTAAAAATAATATATTTACATAAACAAATTATTAATATATATATATATATATATGTTATTTTATTAAATAAGTTTTATATATGGATATACAATCATTTAAACATACTATATATATACATAATAAAAAATTAATTAAGAAATAAATATAAAATAGTTTTTGATAATAATTTTTAATTTTTATTGATCATAAGACATTTACTAACAATTTGAAGATAGGAAAAATCAAAAAATCAAAATTAAAAACTCTAAAATTAGATGTAAACTTGAATCAAAATTATAAAGGGCATAACTATTAATCCAGGTGTACATTTTGTCCCTACTAAAATAATTTGATGCCTCCAAAAAGATCTATTCATTGGTGATGGGTGATATCCTCAATCATAATTTTCAGGACAAAAATTTCCACAAGTCCTCCTAAATCGAGTTTTTAGTTGGGTAATACCATCTTTTCTACATTCGAGAGAAGTTTATTGTCACGACCCAACCCAAAGTGGCTCGAGCCGTGACTCCCCAAGCCTACCTCTAATAGGCCAGAGGACGGTGACTAGCACCGAGTAGGCTATCAGACACATGGGAGGAATTAGACTAAGGTACCTGTACACACGCACCCACATACACCTCCACGTAACAATGCAGAGATATATAAAACTGAAAATAAAATGCATTCATACATCTATCCCAAACCAGAGTGCAACAACAGTACAAAAAGGCAAAAATAGGTCCCACCAAAGGGAAATTACAAAAGTATCCAACCAGCTCAGAAGGAGGGAAAACACTAACATAAAAACCTGTCGGTAAGCTCCTCGTCACATATCCAGTAAACACCCCGGTCAAACCCGCTCACTAAGCTTCGCCTGCTCCGGGTCCTCCTGGAACTCTGTCGAAAGGCATGTGGTCTTCACAAGACACAAACATGTGCGGGAAAATCTCGTGCAAGGGTGAGCATAACAATACTCAGTATACACCACAAAACCCACTAAAAAATAGAGAAACTAAAAGGAAACAGTCCACTCATCCTAGCAAGAGGGAACCCAGATGAGAGAGAAACTCTATCTCGTGACCATCCTTATCTAATCACATCTTGTCAGCTCAATCCAGGTGTATTCCCATACATACACCTTGAACATCTAGATATACACATCTTACACACTATGCCACATGCAGTACCAACCTCATCACCAGAAATAGTTCACAACTAGGAGAGAACACTCCACAATCACTGTCATCCCATATGACACTCATTCGAGAGATAAATATCATCTGGTCGCACAAAAACATCTTAGATGCTCACCCGAGGGATCACGCTCGTCAGATACCACCACTGACGAAACCTTGATGAAACAACAAAAACACTAAACTCCTCAGGTAGAAGATCGCTCCTAGGGTATGTTAGGGGATACCAGAACAGAAACTGGTATACGAAGATCTCATAGATAGGGGATCACTCCCAGGGTCTGTTGGGGGATACCGCAACCCGATTTGGCATTCCTGGATCTCATAGATAGGGGATCACTCCCAGGAACCGCTGGGGGATACCAAAACAAGAGTTTTCATTCATAAAGAAACATGTCACTTAGATAGTGGATGATCACCCGTGTCATGACAGTCACGATGATTCTGAAACCCAATCTGGTACATCTCGTTCTGTAGGGGATCGAACTGAAGATGCCACAACCCTACAAAAACCATGTGCTAAGAAGGAGATTGTATAACCAACGATACCGCAACACTACTATAATCCTCATACTGAGTAGGGGATCGTATACCCGATGAAGCCACAATCCTACTGGGCGTTACCCACTATATAGGGCATCATATTCCCGATTATGCCACAAACCCTACGGGGTTAGCCTTCTAGATAGGGGATCACCGCCCGTGGATAAACGGTCACAACGATACTAAGAACCCGATATAAGGAAACGATGCTAGAGGATCCCCCTCTAGGACCACCGGAGGGATTCCAAAACTCTAAATGATTAAACATCCTGTAGAGAGGATCACAAACCTATACTGAGGTTGTGATGTCGTGTGAACCCTTATAGGATCTAACCAAGGGAGTACCCTCAACCACTGTTGGTCCATATGTCGCTAACCCGAGAGACCTGCCACAACGCCACCTTGCACACCACCATGGCTGATACTGACGCAACCATCATTATCAACGTGAAAAAACATGGAAGATAGGCTATTTACTCGCCAGAAATAGACAGCCAGTGAAAAAGGCACTATTCACCATAGCAAGCCCATGCGGGGCCCACACAACGAACCCAAAACTCATCAAGCGGATCATACCACTACGATACCCTCAGAAAAACACAGGAGATCCACTACTCGTTCATCCAAAACAAACCACCAGTGAAAAGGGTACTATTCACTAAAGCCAGCTTGGGTGGGGCCCATGCCTCTATCCCGAAACATATAGAATGGATCACACCATTGAGATCCTCTCTGAAAAACACACATGATCGACTATTCATCCGCCAAAATCAGACTCCTATTGAGAAAGTTGTGTTTCTCTATAAACGCCCAAATGCAGCCTCGTGGGACCCACACCCCAACCTTAGTCCCAACACCCGAAAACCAACAAGAAAAGTCCTTTTTACCATCGGGGCCTCAATGCCTCTAATGGCACATCACTCAGATGCTCCGGTTAGATTATACAACGGCCCAAAGTCGAAAAATAATAAAATATTATTATTTTATTCGAAGTTTCAAGATCACATGCCACATTCCCAAAACATAAAACTCCTGAACCCACACCGAAGGGTTCACCTCGTCTATAGGGTCCCGTCGCCGCATACGAGACATGAAACATACACCAGGTTAGAAAACTGCTAGGGTTTAAAGAACCCCCAGATGAAGACTTGGCCGAACCGGCCGGCCTGAACCAGCCCGCCCCAGCTTGCCCATCCACCGCCGCCGACGGCCCGACCCTCCGCCATTCTGCGACTCACCCCGACGCGGGACCACGACCCTTCGCTACACTGGGTGGCATGCCGCCCCACCTCGGGCAGCCGCCGTGGCCTTTTTGCGCCCGCCCGCCACTCACCGGCGTCGGCGCTGTCGTGCCGGTGTCGCGCAGGCGAGGCTTTCACAGATCAGCAGGACCACCCCGGTGGTCCATTTTTTGATCCGGAGGTGCCTATGTGACCCTCAGGACCCCTTCTAAACTTCTACAGATTCAAAACGAAGAGAAACATAGCCAAAATGAGATCAGGGGGGTTAAAACTCAAATCGCCTACCTCGCGGGCAAAACGCTGATGCTTCGGGTGCAGAATGACGCATGCGACGTGCTAGAACTCGATTTGCTGATGATCTGCATCATAAACGGCTGGCGTCATCTCCTTCGTGGGTTTTTCATTCGCCAGCGAAGAGAAGGGGGAGGGGGTGGTCTGCACATACAAGGGGTTTGGGGAGATGAGATTAGTTTTATTTATTATTTTTTAAAAAACAGTCAACTCAAACACACGACCCTGCCTCAGACCGAACCTCCCAGCGCAGAGAAAAAAATGTTTCCCCTAGGTTAAATGGGCTATTCTGAATGCAACTATGGACTCAAATTTTTGATCCGAGACTCTGTTCAGAAGTTATTCGAGTTGACGCTCATAAATAATCTTTTCAAATTATTTACGGAAATGCCCCTGGTGGTTTTTCTCACAGCAGGCCTGCGCCTGCATAGTTTACACACATCCTAGGGTAAACGGCATGCTTCGGACGTAACCGTCCCCTCGGATTCTAGTTCTTTTCTACCGTTTAAGAGATAACACACCCCACCATGTGCATAGTATAAAAATAAATAATTTTTTATCAAAATAATTCCAGGAACACCGGGAATCGGATTCGCACGCCGTTTTGTGCAAAGATCTGGAATTATTCATAGGAATATTACAAAGACTGACAAGGCTAAAACCTGAGTTGTTAAATCCTCCACACCTTTGAACTTTTCATCGCCAAAAATTTATAACCACAAGGAATGAAATTGGAATCTCAA
Organism: Viscum album; assembly: GCA_963277665.1. Lineage (NCBI taxonomy): Eukaryota > Viridiplantae > Streptophyta > Magnoliopsida > Santalales > Viscaceae > Viscum > Viscum album. The sequence goes on along the minus strand of OY728119.1, from coordinate 1,019,066,669 downwards.
CTGGGTCTCCCACACTAGTGATTCCACCATTAAACACCCTCGCCCGACCACATAAGTCAAAAGGACTCATCCACCACACCTCAACACTATCCTCTTTGGGCGGCACTGACTTGCCCGAACGGTTTGAATCACGTCACAAAAATGCATCTCGGTGGGGGAAGGATCCCACTTCCACACCCATTCGAAGCACACCGAACAACACCGACACATGGTCTTACCAACGTCCTGAACAAAACTTGAGCAAGCCACAAAAAGGGAAGAGTACCACTAGATAGTGCCTAAAAAGCTACTGGATAAAGTAGAAAGGACACAAGGCATATCTCTATCCATCCGCAGAGCCTCTGGGTCAACAGCCTCGAAGGCTTACAGTTGTCCTCGCCCTTGTCCACCAGCTCCCTGAGCACGACGTGGACCACCTGGGGGTGGGGGGTGGTGGCAACTGATACCTCCTACCACCTCCATATGCTGCACTACTTCCGTCACCAAATACACCCCCTGCAGATCTCCTTTCTTGAGACGCTTCCTCTGCCAAGGCGGTCTGTCGACTGGCTCCCTCTCAGTACCATGACGGGTCAGAAAATCTCTAGCAAGATGTCCTCATCTGCCATAAGCATAACACCACCTCTCTTACGGGTGACCAAAACAGGCATGCGAGCCCTGTGAGCCCTGAGCCTCATATCCTCCATCATGGGCTCACTTCTTGAAACTTGGTCACTTCCAGACCCTTGCGCCTGCCGCCAGCTACTAGATACTGATCCGACTGACGAAGTCTAATCTCTCACATACCCAGCACTTACAGGTGGGATATGCTCAACCAGAAATCCCTCCACCACCAACGCTCACTCTATCACTCCAGCATAGGTGGGTAGACACAAATAATCCACTCTTCCTGAATGTCCCCACATAACACCTACTCAAAGGTCTGATCCCAGAAGAATGGGTCTCGCACCATATCCAGGGAGTAGCACGATAGGCCTGTAAACCTCTCTGAGTACTCCAAAACTGTCATGCCCTCCTACCGAAGCAGTAGAAGATCCGGAATCAACACTAACCTCAGCATCACTGGATATAACTTTTCTATCAAGAGCAGCTTGAACTCCTCCCACATGAGCATCTCCTCATTGTGGGACTATGTTACCAAACTCCACCATCGCCTAGCCGACACATGTAGAAGGCTCACCTCTAGGACCACATCCGATCTGGGGGTGTCCTCACTAGGCGGAAAACTCGGGTGACTGCTTTGAGCCAGTCATCGAATTCCTGAGGGTATGGATCACCCCAGAACCTCAAGGGTCACTGCCTCTGGAACTCGTGTTGTGCACTCAGCCTCTATGCAACCTCATCCTTCACTGCTAGAACAACCAGTTGGTCGACAGGTGGTGGCCCAACTAGCATAGCACCTAGAGGTCCAGCCTCAGAGCCTATGCCCTGGTCCACAGCCTCTAAATTGGATGGATCGTCACCACAATCCTGCTACGGAACACTCACTGGTTGTAATCATGGAGGCATCCTGAAATACAATCAAGACACTCCATGTCAAAGAGTATATTTGGAGAGTTGACTCAAGAAGAACTAGGGTTACCCAAAAAACTAGTCCAATATGATGCATGTAACATTATGTATCTGTGACTATTTTCCAAATGTCTAGAGTCGAAAGGCAGGTTATCAGAGTCCTGGTGTATGGATACGTCAGCTGTCACACCAACACTGGATTCCCAACCCTAAAAGCCGAACTCGACACATCCTAAAACTTCTGCTATGCAACCCAAACCAATCTCACTGGTAGACCAGCTATTCTCTGAGATCCAAAAGGTAGAACGTCCTCTGATACCACTCTGTCACGAGCCGACCCAACGGGCCTCGAGCCACAACTCCCCAAGCCTGCCTCTAATAGGCCAGGGGCTGGCGACTAGCGTCGAGTAGGCTATCACACACATGGGAGACATTAGCCTAAGTTACCTATACACACGCACCCACATATACCTCCATGCAACAATTAAGTTATATATAAAACTGAAAAGAAAATACATACATACATCTATCCCTAACCATAGTGCAACAACAGTACAAAAAGGGAATAATAAGGCCCACCAAATTAAAACTACAGAAGTGCCCAACCTGCTCAGAAGGAGGGAAAACACTACCAAAATACCTACTGGTATGCTCCTTGACACAACTACATTAAACTCCCCATTCAAACCCACTCACTAATCTCCGCCTACTCCATGTCCTCCTAGAACTCTGTCGAAAGGCTTGTGGTCTGCACAAGAGACAAAAATGTGCGGGAAAAGCCCGTGCAGGGATAAGTATAACAATACTTAGTAGGGACACCAAAAACCCAAAAAAAAAAGAGAGAAACTGAAAGGAAACAGTCCACTCATCCAAGTAAGAGGGATCCCATAGAAGAGAGCAACTCCATCTCGTTACCATCCTCGGCTATACACAACTAGTCAACTCAATACAGGTGTATGTCCACACGTACATCTTGAACATCCAGATATACTCAGCTCACACACCAAGCCACATAAAGTACCGACCTCATCACCAGCAACGGTTCACATGTAGGAGAGCACACTCCACAATCAATGTCATCCCAAATGAAAATGGTCCAAGAGATACACTCCATCAGGTCCCACACAAACATCTCAGATACTCACATGAGAGATCACACTCATTGGATATTGTCTCTGAGTAATCCCCACTGAAACAACAAAAACACCAAACTCCTCAGATATGGGATCACTCCTAGCTTCCGCTAGGGGATACAAAAACCCACACCAGTATATGAAAATCTCACAGATAGGGGATCACTCCCAGAGTCCGATGCGGGATACCACAACCCGATCTGGCATTCGTAGATCCACAGAGAGGGGATCACTCCCAGGATCTGCAGGGGGATACCCCAACCCAATCTGGCATTCGTACAGAATCATTTCACTCTGATAAGGGATCATCACCCATGTCATGATGGTCACGATGATACCGAAACCCTATCTGGTATATCTCGCACTGTAGGGGATCGAACTGATGATGTTGTAACCCTACAGAAACAACGCCCTAAGTAGGGGATCATAAAACCAACGATACGATAACCCTATTATAATCCTAATGTTGAGTATGGGATCATATACCCAGCGATGTCACAACCTTACTGATCACGACCCAATGTGTATGAGATCATATTCCCAATAATGCCACATACCATACGGGGTTAACATGCTAGATAGGGGATCACCACCCGTGGATAAGCGGTCATAATGATACCAAGAACCCGATTTAGGGAAAAGATGCTAGAGGATCCCACTTTGGCCCCACCGGAGGGATGACACAACTCTAACAGATTAAACATCCCATCAAGAGGATCAGAAACCTATACTAAGATTATGATGCCATGCGAACCATCGTAGGATCTAACCAATAGTGTACCCTCCACCACTATTTGTCCAAACATCGCTAACCCGAGCGACCCACCATAACATCATCCCGCACAACTCCAAGGCCGATACCGATGCGACCAGCACGATTCACATGGAAAAACATGCAGGATAGGTAGTTTCTCACTCGAAACAGACAACAGGTGGAAAAGAGACTATTCAGCATAGCTATCCCATGCAGGGCCCACACAATGATCCAAAAACTCATTAAGCGAATCATACCACTACGGTCCCCTTGAAAAAACACACGGGAACCACAACTCGTTCATCCGAAACGAGCCTATAGTGAAAAAGGTACTATTCATGGAAGACAGCTCAGGTTGGGCCCACGCCTCAATCCCAAAACTAATAGAATTAATTGAACCATTGCAATCCTCTCGGCAAAACATACATGATCAACTATTCATCTGTCAAAATTGGACTCCTGGTGAGAAAGTTGTGTTTCTCCGTAAACGCCCAAACCTGCCTTGTGAGACCTGCACACTAAACTCTGTCCCAACACCCAAAAACCAACAAGAAATGATAGCAGTATTATCTGGGCCGCAACGCCCATGAAAATACGTCAATCGGACGCTCCGGGTAGACGATACAACGGACCAAAGACGAATAATAATAAAATATTATTATTTTATTCGACGTTTCAAGATCCTGGGCGCGATCCAAAAACGTAATACTCTAGGTCACACACCGAAGGGTTTGCCTCATCGCCAGGGCTGAGTCACCGAAAATGGAACACAAAACGGACACCCCGGTTAGCAAACTACGAGGGTTTAAAGGACCCCCAGACGAAGACTGGGCTGGACTGGCCCTACCTGATCGGTCAGGCTGGCCTGAACTGGCCCGTAGTGGCCTGAACCGGCCCACCCCAGGGCGAGTGGACACCACATCCGTCGGCCCACCTAGGTCGGTGGCCCATCGCCGTGGGACCTCGGACCTCCACTGCACCGGTGTCGTGCTAGCGAGGCTTCTGCGGACCGCCGGGACCACCCTGGTGGTCTGTTTTTCGATGCAGAGGTGCCTGCGCAACACTCGGGACCCCTTATACACTACAAAGGATTCAAAATAAAGAAAAACGCAGCTCAAAATGTATTGGGGGTTAAACCAAACATTTCCTACATCGCGGGTGAAACGCCGAATCTTCGGGTGCAGAACGACACCTGCGACACACTAGATCTCGATCTGCGGACGATCTGAGTCAAAAACGGCTGACATCAGCTCCTTCATGAGTCATTAGTTTTCGGTGAAGAGGTGGAAATGGGGGGGGGGGGGGGTCTGCGCGTACAAGGGGTTGGGGGGGAGATGAGGTTTTTTTAATGTTATTATTATTTTAAAACTATCAACTCACACACATGACCCTCACTCAAACCAAACCACCAGGCACAGAGAAAAAGAGGTCACCCCTAGTGTAAACATGCCATTCTCAGTGCAAAGAAGGACATAAATTTTCATTCTGAGACTCCTTTCAGAAGTAATTTGAGCTGACGCTCATAAATAAACTTTTCAAATTATTTACAGAAACGCCCTTGGTGGCTTATCTCAAAGCAAGCCTGCGCCTGCAGTGTTTACACCCCACCTAGGGTAAAAGGCACGCTCTGAAAAGAATCATGCACTCAGATTTCCGTTCAAAGGTACCTTTTAAGAGATAACACACCCCCACCATGTGAATAGTATAAAAATACTTAATATTTTTGTAAAATTAATTCTGAGCACATCGGGCCTTGGAATCACATGCCGTCTTTGTGCTTAGGTCTGGAATTATTCATAGGAATAATCCAAAGTCTGACCGGGAAAAAACCCATGTCACCACATTTAAACTATATTTATTGGGGTTCTTGTTGTCTTTTTTTTTGATACTTAATTTATTCTTAGGTATTAAATTCATAAGAATATTTTGGTACTGATTATTTATAGTAGTCTATAATGTATTATTATGTATAATAAAATATATACATATATATATATATATATAAATATTTTGTATACAGTCACAATAAAAAATAATTTTATCAATAAATATGTAAATATATATACATAGAAAGTATATTTTACAGAATATAAAAATTATCAAAATACAAAAAAATTCATTTTATTTGAAATAAATGTTTATTTAAATTAATATACATATAAAAATATTATAATATATATATTTTCATGTGTGTAGTGACTGAAAAATATATATATTATATATATTGTAAAATAATTATATAAATATTAATATATAATATATATAAATAACATTAAATATTTATAATTTTATTTGTATATCCCCACGCAAATATATATATATATATAATAATTATAAATACATGTACATATATATATAGGCAAACAAATACACACACAATAAAAATATTTTATATATTACTTTAAAAGGTATATGTAAATATATGTATAAATATACGTAAAATAATTAAATGAAATAATTAAAAATTTAAATATATATCATAAAATGGAGAATAAAAAAATATATGGGATTGGAAAAGGCACATGAGTCTTAGATAGATTTCATGTGTTCAAAACTCACTTTAGGTAGGGGTGCACAGAAGAGGATGTAATCATGTAAAGTGATGATAAAGTGGATGGGGAGAAATTGGTTGATTCAGTAACAAGTGTTGATAAAGGGGTGGGAAGCACTAATAATAGTTTTTGAAGGAAGATGACAGAGAAAAATTATTTTATCCCCCTTAATAATATAATTTTATAGTAAGGATAACAGGGTCCTTTAACAGTGCTAAAAAATAATTGATAAATAAAACACTTTAACATCAATCACATTTTTAATGATTCTATTGAACTGATAAATCCCCATTATAAGTGCAATTAAATGAGAAATTTCTACTGTTGTATTTTAGCATGAATGTGGAGAAGGTTTTAGGAATGGCAGAAGTGCCTGATTTGTTATAACCAACTCATATTTTTATTATAATAAAAAATGATATTATATGTACATTATGTTGAATTAGAAGACCAATTAAATTAATTAAATGATTAATTAACATAAATACTGGAACTAAGAAGTGAATATAATAAATGATAACATATAAACAAATTTTTTAAATTAATAATTTCCTTGTGGTGGAATTATTTAATATTTTTATACATGGAATAAAACATTTTTTCATTGGATCGTTATTTTTAGACGATTCATGGGTTGAATATCTCTATAGGTGACACAAAAATTAATGACAATACTCTAACCATAATTATAAAAAATCAATGGGTGTGGAAGAGATGATTCTAAGTATTGTGTTTGTATGTTGATGATCAAAACAAGAATCACATTAAGGTTGGAAAGATTAATCTTGTTCTCCATAGAGTTGTTATGGTTTAGGATGATTGTCATGGCATGTTCCCCGGGGCCCGTGCCATGACTACCCCAAGCCCACCTTCTATAGGCCAGGGGTTGGCAACTAGCTCTGAAAGGTGTATTCCCTAAAACAAGGATGGTATTTCCATTATAACCTGTAACTCACACAACTAAGAACTAAGTAGGATACAAGAAAAAAAGAAAAACATTAATGTAAACAAGGTTTGTACAAAAATAAAAAGGGGCCAGAGTACATGTCCAACTGAAAAGTAGAAGTAAACTGAAAAGTACAAGTAAACTGAAAAGTACAAGTAAACTGAAAAGTACAAGTAAAACTGAAAACAACTCCTGCGATCACCCTCCAAGGATCCTACCTGAAGGGTAGGCACAACTCCCAAATGATCATCTTGGCGGTACTCCTCATCAATGTCCACATCCAAGCTACCTCCAGTCCTATTACCCTCTCCCTCAGTCAGCGTTGTCCATCATCTTCACCAAACACAACAAGGTGCTAGCATAGCCCGAGAAGCTGTGAGTATAATGATACTCTATAAGAGTCTTGAGAACCTTGAAGGTCTCTCAAAATCCATAAAGGACAAAACACAATGCATGAAAACAACTCACAACCCTACCTAGGTAGAGGCCTATACATTTTCCTAAGTTATAAAATATTCCCATTTCATTCATCAGGAAACATAAGGCAGAACTCTTTTTTCCAAAAAATTAAATTTTCCATGGATGATTGAATACCAAGAAGGTAACACCACACAGAAGAATACCAAAAAGGTATCACTATAAATGTATGTACCATAAAGGTATCACCACACAGAATAATACCACAATGGTATCACCACAAAGGGTAAGTACCATAAACGTAATGCAACATTGAAGAATTCTACAATGGTACATACCAAAAAGCTAAAAAATCATCTCACACCAGTTCTAACTTAGTGACAGTATCATAAGTGATTATATGTAACTACTGAAACATCTTACTCCGTTGAGAGGTAGACCCACGTTGGATCCTAAATCATCAGACCCATGAAGGATCCTAGTACAAAAGATCCATGTAGGATCCTAGAGTAGCCGAACATGGATTCCTAGATTGGATACATGTGGGATCCTAAAACATAGAACCACAAAGGATCCCAAGAACAAACCAACATAGGATCTTTTTCCCATGTTACATCCAGTCATAGGGTTCCCGCTCTATGCTTGCAAGAATCTCGGTGGGTCTAATCCTTAATCCACATGTTGATACTCTAACTACCATTAATCCCCATGAAGAAGTATCCCAACATATCTCCACATAAAAGGGGTCTCAATCCAATATATGGTGCATCAATTAGACGCATGGTATATATGTTTTTGGCCTTCTAGTCCAGAAGGTCGGGTAGGATTAATGTTTGATCCAACCAAGACATACCTTGACTTTTTTCAAAACTCAAGTGGGAAATACCAAAATTACCATCCTGATCCAGGGTTTCAAGCGTCGTAGATGGTTCGTTAATCGGACACACATTTCTCATGTTATGGACAAAAGAGCAGAAAGGGGTCGACGCTGGTCCTTGTTTGGCCCAGGGTCTAACCCGGATCGCGATATCTGACCCGGACCACTGGGTCTGTCCTGGCCCCCTTGGTCCAGCCCGGCCCACTAGCACGGCCCACAGGAGGCCCGTAGTTGGGTGGCCTCGTAGTGAGGTCCGCCCTAGTCGCCACCCAAGGGGGAGGCACGCCCTGGGTACCCTGAATGGTCCAACTGTTTGAGTTGGGTGGTCGACCGGGAGACATCACACGATTCTGGCTACTGGAACGTGGGATCGAGGGTCACGCTCGGCTCCTCGGATGGCCGGATGGACAGTCCACCTACACGGCGTGGTTGTGCACTGTGCCACTACCGGCAGCCGACAGTGAGCCGACCACCCTTTGCCATTGTGGCCTCATCCATATCCCATGCATGCCCGACGATGTATACATGGTCCACCAACCCCTTCGTGTGGCTTACCATGCACCAGCCTCCGCCCTTTCTCCATCGTAGCCGATGGGCCGCGGCGGGGTTGCACCCCCACAGTCATCATGGCTGGCTAGAGTTTCGGCCACCTCTCTTGATTCCCACTGGTGGCGGTCGCCGGTGACATTCCTCGTGTCATCGGTCACGCCCTGGTGGCCTGTTATTCATTCCGTGTACTTCCTCACTCGTCTCGAGCCGTCACCATTGATTCAAGACCACCAAAATGGAAAAATGTTACAGAGTGGTGGGGTCATGTTCAATTGTCCCACACCATCCATGTTAGAATGATAGAAAGTGTCATAATTGATCATGACTGAAGAAGAATGCCAAAAATGGGGTATGGGTTATAAAAAACAACAATCCCTACCTTGACATTTGTTGGAGGTATCAAGAGGTAGAAGATGAAGTCGATGAAGATGGATTTTGGCACTCGTCACTCCCGTTGCGCACTTCCGATCCGGACTCAGGGAACGGTTCCTTGTTCTTCATTTCTAGAGGATTCTCTTCGTTGGAGATGATGATCTTCCAAAATCTCTCCCCTAAAATCCTCTCCTTTTCCATCCCAAATTCCCCATATAAAAAGATGAGCCAAAATAATGTATTATGTGGAATAATCAAACTATTAAAAGTTGGATCCTTAATTATGTTATGTTGGCATGATTAAATTAAGAGTTGAAAGGTTTTCCTACATTAAGAGGGGATCATGTGGTCCCACCACCATGAATTCAAAATGTGAGGTTTTCCAGCTCTTGTGGTCCCCACCTCCACAATTAAAAAAGAGTGGCTTCAAAAAGAAAAATAAAATGTTCTTTTTTTTTATTTTTCTTCTTCCATGAAAAAACAAAAAACTAACATCCACCCTCAACCTAATGCAATTATGGTGTAGGTATTCTTAAGAGAATATAGGTGAAACTATTTCAACGGTGCCCTCAGATTTCAATTCCGATCACCAGATCAAAAGATAACAAAACTTTCTCCCACATTTACTGAACTAACTTAAAAAAATGTTTAGAAATTCATTATGGGCACACTAGGACTCAAAATCATGTTCCATTTATTTTTACAGACTCTATATATTTCCATATAAATAAAAAATTACATGGAACATCCGGGTCATTACATTCTCATCACCTCAGGGCTCTTCTTCCCCACAAGCGACTTCTAAAAAACTAGTAAAACAAGTGGGGGTACTAAGAATGAATCTGAAGCTCCCACTCCCACGTGCTCTCCTGGTGCTTCCCGTGTTGCCAACACACACACAAAAAATATATATACCACCCATTAAGTCCCTCTCATATCAATCCTCAATCTATTATGTACACTCTATAAACATATCCCCACATTTGATGTCAAGCTCACCATCGTTGATGACGTGATATGGGTCATGCACGTATGTCCTCAGTTGGGATAAGTGGAAAACGTCGTGGACACAGTGAAACTAAGGGGGAAGTTCTAGGTAGTAATCCATCTATCTAACTCTATTGAGGACCTGAAAGGGTATGAAGAACCTTGGAGATAACTTGCCACCCCTACCAAATCTCTGCAAACCACATCGAGGTGAGACCCATAGAATGACATGGTCACCATCCTCGAACTCCAGTGGTCTCTGTTTCCTGTCAGTATAATACTTCTACATGCTTTGTGAAGTCTTCATCCAGTATTGAATAATCTACACCTTCTCCATGGTAGCCCATACCATATTTGGTCCCATGAGTACTGACTCCCCTAGGTCAGTCCAGCACAAAGATGATCTGCACAGTCAGTCTTACAAAGCCTCAAAAGGTTCCATCCCATTGGTGGATTGGTAGCTATTGTTATATGAAAACTCCACCAAGGGGAAGTGCTCCTCCCAACTACAACTGAATTTATGGACACAAGAACGCAACATGTCTTCAAGGGTCTAAATGGTCTGCTCAGTATAGATAGCCGTATGAGGATGGAATGCGGTGCTCAAATGAAACTACATCTCGAAATCCTCCTACAATACCTTCAAAATCATGGATGTAAATGTGCATCAAGATCAAAGACAATAGTTGAAGGTACTCTATGTAGTGTATAATCTCTTACACATAGAGGTGTCCCATGCTCTCTACTAAACCCTGCCCTCTGATCAGTTGGAAGTGGGTTGACTTTGTGAGTCGGTAGATGATCACCCAGATAGAATCATGACACCTTGTTGTATATAGATGTCCAGTAATGAAGTCTATGGATATATCATCCCACATCCACTCTGGGACCTCTGAAGGATGAAATAATCCTACTGGTACCTGATGCTAGGCCTTTACTTTCTTGCAAGTGAGTGACTGAGGGACAAACACTAATACTGATTTTTTCATTCCCAACCACCAGTGCTATCATTGGAGGTCCTGGTACATTTTCAACACTCCTGGATTTACTACTAGAGGCGATGTGTGGAAATCCCTCTACACTTCCTCCCGAAGTGACACTAATACCGTGGTATATCCACTGAAAATGATGAATTTATACCCACCTTCAAAATATCAATCAAGTTAATGTCCTTGGGATATTTTAACACATCGAGCCCTGCAGTCAGCATCCCCACGTTGTGCCTCCCTGACTCGCTGATGAAGTGGGGGAGTGACTATAAGAGAAGAAGAAAAGATGCTTCATCTAAATCCAGAAATGATATCTGCAAAGCATCCATATGCTTCGTCGCTTCACCTAGCAGCTATATACCAAATCTCCCACTGAGTGCATCTGTTACAACATCCACCTTTCAAGGATTATAGACTATCACGGTGTCATAGTCATGGAGGAACTCAAGCCAACACCGCTGCCTCTTGTTCAGGTCATTCTAAGAGAAGATATAAATGAGACTCTTATGAACATAGTAGACTGTAAAACGTTCACCCATCACATACTGTCACCACATCATCAAAGAGAAGAACACAACTGCTAACTCAAGTTCATGGGTAGTGTAGTTATTCACATGTTCTCCCATCTTTTAATAACCTTATGGGATATCTTCTCGCTCATACATCAGGAAACATCTAATCCCTTTCCCTGATGCATTGTGGTAGACTACATACTAAAATCCCTCCTCTGAAATCCTCATGATGGGGGCACAATTCATCCTCTATCTCAGCACCAGAAAACTCTGATGGAATCTCTCCATCCAAATGAAGGGTTTTCCCATATTCTTCAATGCTGATAATGGTGATTCATATCTGGAGGAATCTGGAACAAATCTCCAGTAGTATCCAGCTAAACCAAGAAACATCATACCTCCATCACACACCTGGGTGGCTCCCATGAATGTGATGCCTTAATATTTGTTGGATCCATTGTAACTCCAGCCTCTGAGATGACACATCATAGAAAATGACCCTCTTGGATCCAAAACTGGGACTTCAAGAGCTTACAATACTTCTAGTGCCCTCGTAGTGTGTCCAGTACTACATGCAAATGATAGGCGTGCTCCTCCTCAGTATCTGAGTATATCATAATGTCATCGATTAAGAATACTACAAAGAAATCAAGGTATGCCTGCAAGATCATCTTCATGATTCCCATGAACACATATGGAGCGTTTGTCACACCGAATGGCATAACCAAGAAAACATAACGACCATACCGGCATATGAAAGTTGTCTACTGTACATCCTCATCTTGTACAATAATCTAATGAGAGCATGATCTGAGGTCTATCAACAAGAACCATCGTGATCCCTTCAAGTGATCAAAGAGTTCTTTAATCCTCGAGAGTTGGTACTTGTCCTTCATGGTCACCTAGTTCTAGCGCTGATAGTCAACAAAATGTCTCAAGCTCCCATCCGCCTTTATGGTGAATGAAATCGAGGCTGCCCAAGGAGAAACACTAAGCTAGATGAACCCCTTCCCATGTATTTCCTCTAGATGTATCCACATCTCATAAAGCTCTACGAGAGCTACCCTATATGATTGTGTAGATATCAGTGCCCTCCCAGGGTATAAGTTAATGTAAAATTCCACCTCTCTAAAAGGAGGTTGATCCGGGCAGGAAATCATCAGAGAAGACATCCATGTACTGGTCCACCACTATAGGATAGATCAAACCCTCCACATCAATTGCTCTGAGTGTAAGGGCAGCCATATAGTGAGTGATCGGCAACACTCTCCACTAATTAAGTCCATCAATTGCTGAAATGATCCCTTCTCGCTATTTAAGGTAAACCTAGTCCCATTCATGCCGACACACCGCACTTTGTGCCTATTATAGTAAATATGAGAATGTAATGTAGATAAATTATCCATACCCAAGATGATGTCGTAAGGCCTTGACCCCACTACTAGGATATCCCAACCGAAGCTGTCACCTCATAGAGTAGGCTCACATTGTCTGCACCAGAGTGTAATCATTGAATCCTATCTCATAGGAGTCTCTAGCCATAAGGATCGAGCCAATGGCTCCACCCAAATCTCCGAGCTCTGAACGAGGGCATTGGAAATAAAAGAATGACTGGAACATGTGTGTATAATTACTACAACTAAGGTAGAGTAGATACAGATCATAACTGATATTATATATAGGGTGAAGTTGTTATAGGCCTCAGCTACATGGATCTGAGCTCGCGCCTGTCCACCTGCTCCCTATGGTCATGGTGGACCACCTGGTGGTGGTGGTGGTAACACCTCGATCATTTCCCCCTACCAACTGCATAGCCAGCTCCTCTGCCACGTTGACCTACTCCCTGTATACTTCCTCGGTCAAACCTCTGTCTCTACCAGGGTAGTCCTTCTACTGCATGACGATCATCTGTACGACAGGTTAGGAAGTCACGAGCCATGTGAACCTACCCGCCAATTTTGTAACAATATCGTCCCCTCGCATGACTGGATCTGTCTCGGGTGCCCCAGACAACTGACACTAAATCATGCGGTCATCCACCTGTAGGTCGTTTCCTCATTGACCTCTGTGTCATGTGTCTACTACCTGCTGTAGAAGACTCAACTATATGATGCCCGATGGTGGTCTTACTACTGGTGACATCTCAAAAAGAAAATTCTCAACTAAGGGAGATCTCTCTAACACCCCTGCCTGTGTAGGGATGCTGTGAGAAATCATTGAAGCCCTGATCTCACACAGGAGTCCCTGCTCAAAGGTCCAGGCACTGATGAATGGGTATCACACCATATTAGTGGGGTAGCACGAGAGGTTAGTGAACCTCACTGAGTACTGACCCAAAATCATTCTTTCATGCTGTAGATGAAGAAGCTCTTGTATGCTCACTGTGCAAAGGGTCGCTGAGACAATCTTAGCCCAAAATAGACCCTAAAAGTCTACCAAGTTATGTGTCACCTCATTGTGAAACTGGAGCATCAAGATCCACCATCTGACTGATGTTTCCTGTAGAAGACAGGCGGTAAGGATCACCATGAGATCAGTTGGTGTACCTACCAGTCGAAAGACTCTCACCACGGCCTCCGGCCAATCCACAACCACATGTGGGTCTGTCTCACCCCTGAACCTGCATGGCCTCTGGCGCTGGAACTCATGAAATGTGCTCAAGCTGCGTACACTCTCCACTGCTGGGGTTGTTTGGAAAGGTGGAACAATGGGTAATGTTACCGCTGGTTCCTCTGCTAGTGCCTCTACTGAAATAGGGACCTGCACCGAGGCCTCGCCGCTCGGTGATCTATCATCACGTACTATACCAGGAACCCTGGCTAGCTTTCTCCATGGAGGTATCTTGAAGAAATAGGTGCACCATGGTCAATAAGTTATACCTGGTGAACTAAATCTAATATATCCCAAAGAAATTTTTTGAAAACACACACGCAATCAGTGTTTTCGTGAACTGAGTCATAAATCTGATGTTAGGGTCCCGGTGTATGGATACTTCGGCCACTACACCAACACTAGATTCACTAAACTGATAACTACACTCACAAAATGTGACACTATAGCCGTCAAAAGAGCAGAGTCCAAGGTTCTATGGTAGAACTAACTCCTCTGATACCACTTTGTCACAACCTATTCACCAGGGCACGTTCGATGACCACCTCAAGCCCACCTTCTATATGTCGAGAGCTGGTGACTAGCACTGAAATGTGTGTTCCCAAAACCAGGAAGACATAGACATTATAACCTATAAATAACACAAATACGCACAAACCGGGATACATGCAAAAATTGAAAATATATTTTAAACATGGTGAGTACAAAAAGAAAAAGGGGCCAGAATACAAGCCCAATTGAAAAGTACATGTAAAATGAAATGTACAAGTAAAACTGAGAAAAACATAAGTAAACACCGGCCAAGGATCCTACCTAATGTTTAGGTACAAATCTTGAATGAATGTCTCTACGGTACACCTCGTCTATGTCCACCTCTGAGCTACATCCAGTCCTGGTACCCTCACCCTCAGTCAGCATTGTCCATCATTTTCATCAAATACAACAACGTGAGGGCATAACCCATGCAGGGGTGAGTATAACGATACACAGTAGGGTCCCCAAGACCCTCCATGGTCTCACAAATTCCACAGTGGATAAACCACAAAGCATGAAAAAAATGACCACACTACTTAGGTATATTACCATACATATACCTAAGTTATCAAATATTCCCATCTCATTCATGGGGAAACAAAAGGATCAAATATTTTAGCCAAAATCTCAACTGTTTCATAGAGGAAGGAATACCATGAATGTATCACCACAAAGGTAAGTACCACAAAGGTAACTCCACATAGAATAATACCACAACAGTATCACTACGATGGTATGTTCCACAAAGGTATCACCACAAAGGGTAAGTACCACAAATGTAATTCCACATAGAAGAATACCACAAAGGTAAGTACCAAAAGGCAAATATTTTTCTCACACCAAGTATAACTTAATTATGGTAGAAAATATGATTAGATGTAACTATATAATCATCTTACTCTTTTGAGAGGCAGACCAATGTACGATCCTAAATAATCTTAACCATGTAGGATCCTTGTAATGAAAACCCACATAGGATCCTAGAGTAGTCCCACGTGGATTCCCAGAGCAGATCCATGTGGGATCCTCGATCATAAACCCACGTAAGATCATAACACGCAGACCCACATGGGATCCTTTTCTCATGTTACGGCCAGCTACACGGTTCTCGCACTAAGCTAGATTGATTCCAGGAGGGTCCACTCCACAAGCCACATGTTGATACTAAAAATTCCATTCAGTCCCACAAATAAGTATCCCAATAGAAATCAAATTAAATGGGGTCTCAATTCAATAGACGGTGCGTCAATCAGACCCTCGGTCTCTATATTATTGGCCTTGTAGTCTCGATTTCCCAGTTGGATTTGTGTTTGATCCAAATAGGATATACCCAAAATCTATCCAAAAATCATGTAGGTTATAGCAAAAAAACAATCTATATCCATGGTTTTTAGCACCGTAGTTGGTACATTAAATGGATACCCAAAACTCATGTTATGGATGAAAGAGTGGAAAGGGGTTGAATTTGGTCTGGGTTTGGCCTGACCCGCACGGTGGCCCGTGAAGGGCGGCCCACAGGAGGCCCGCGGCTGGGTGACCACATGATAGATCATCCATAGCTACCACCCAAGGGGGAGGTCCCCCTAAGTACCCCAAATGGCCCAACAGTTCGGGCTAGGTGGTCGACCTGTGGGAGCCACGTGACGCTGGAATCTAGCACGCGGTACACGGGGTCCTTCTCGGAAACCCGGCTAGCTGGATGTCCCGCCCCCCTGCGTGGCGTGGTCGCACACCATGCCATAACCATCGGCTGACAGTGACCCGACTACCCCTCCTTCACTGCTGCGGTCTCGTGTCGTGGACCCAACATGACATACAGCATGGAAATGCACCACCACCGCCTTCGCGTGGCCGGCCATGCGCCAGCTGCCACCCTTTCTCCACCGCGTCCGACAGGCCGCGACCCGTCTACTATGGCGCAGTTGCACCACCGCCATCTTCACGGCAGGTCGGAGTGCCGACCACAGCTCACGAGTCACATCGGTGCCGGTCGCCGACACGGTCATTGGAGATGTTCCTCGAGTAACCTGGCTCACCCCAGTGGCCCATTATTTGTTCCATATACTACCACACACATCTTGGTACGTCTCCATCGATTCAAGACCACCATATTCAACAAGGGTTGCAGAGGGGTCGGGCCGTGTTTGTTTGGCCCGCACCCTCTACGTTAGAATGGTAGAAAGCCACATAATATTTCATGACTAAAGAAGAATGCCTAGAATGGGGTAAGGGGTATACAAAACAACAATCCATACCTTGTCATTTGTTAAAGTTTTCTAGAGGTATAAGTTGAAGCTGATGAAGGGGGACGTCGGCGTTCGTCGCTCCCGCTTTACCCTTCGGATCCAGACTGGGGCGTTGGTTCCTCATTCTTTGTTTCCTAAGGATTCTCTTCATTGGAGAGGATGGTATACCAAATGCTCTCCCCTAAACCCAAATACTTTTCAAACCCAAATTCACCCATAAGAAAAGAAGAGCCAACTTAAACTGTTATGTTTATTAATTAAACAACTAAAATTTACCACAGTAATTACGTTAAGTTGGCATGATTAAATTGAGAGTTGAAAGGTTTTCCCACATTAAGAGGGGTTCTTGTGGTCCCCACAACCATGAATTCAAAATAAGAGGTTTTCCAGCATGGGAGGTCCCCACCTACATAAATCAAAAAGGGAGTTTTCAAAAATGAAAATAAAATGTTAATTAGTTTATTTTTCTTGTTCCACAAAAAACTGAAAAACTAACTTTCACCATCGAACTACTACGGTCGATGTGAAGGTATTATTAATTGAATATCAGTAATGTGAGTTCAACAGTGCCCTCAGATTTCAATTCCTATCACTGGTTCAAAAGTTAAGAAAAATCACTCTCATGTTTACTGAATGTACTTAAAACAATGTTTAGAAATTCATTTTGTTCACACCGGGCCTCAGAATCACGTGGCATCAATTTTCATGAACTCAAAATATTCCCATTTAAATTTAAAAAAAAATACATAAAAATTCCGGGTCTTTACAAGGTTAATATATGACATTTCATGAGATTAATTTATAGTAATAGATCAATAAGACATGGGAGATTGATCACTAGAGTGTTATTCTAAAAAGAAATTATTATGGTCAAGATTCATATAATTATTTTTAATTATATCCAGTGCTAGAGAATAAGAATTATACATATGCACTTATAATCCTATTAATCACCATTAAACCCCATATTTAAATAATAATAAAATTATTACTCTTTCTATGATATATTCTAGAATAATGTATAAATTCATCTGATTCATGAATGAATTAATTTATATTAATTCAAATAATATATAATATATTTTTTAACAATTAATACATGTTCATCAATCCTATCCAATATTTATATAACCCTTAATAGTGAATATTATAATAAATATATACTATTTTATTACATGATTATAAATAAATAATATTATATTCACATACATTTTTAATAATTTTTTTATACTATTTAACTCATATTTATTCACTCACAAAACTTTTTAATAAATATTTTTAATCAATATAAACATGAATAATTATTAAACTCTATATGGTAATAGTATTTATACAACATGTTAAATTCATATAAAATTTGACTATGGTGTTGGCCAAACGCCATGACCTCTTAAACCAATTTCTTATTAGACTTAATAATAACTTCCTAATGTAAATGTTTGGTGTTTAGAATAATGCTAAGGAACCCATAGCAAATGAATTGATTTTCTTAATGATAAAAAACATAATGGGAAATGTCACATTGTAATATATATACATACTCTTGATATGTCGAATATTACATGTTATATGATGTTTTCATCAAAATATATGTTATATATACCATGTTTAGGTTTTTGATACTAAAATTTCTAGATAAAATCCATGTACATGGACATAATTCTGTATTTTCATTTCCATTAAAGGATATGAGACATGAATTTACACTATAATGAGAGGGGAAAAATAATTTACCACATTATTTGATTATGAAATATAACCTCTGACATACCCAACCTATTATAACTCAATGTGATTTTATATCATCAAAGTTTTTATCAATCAATCATCAATGTTTTTATCAATGCATAAATAAAAATAACTTGTGACATGTACTAATTAAATTATTAGTATCGATGGATCAATAAACATATCCATATATATAACCTTCCAATTTAACATATAAATGTATATTTACTACTATCAGGTTATTTTCTATATCCTCTTCACTTGAGTTTACTATGGAAGAACATCATGACAAGAAGTCTCATTGTATTATGAGACAATCCCCCAAATATATGTCTTTTTTTCAAAAAAAAAATGATATCATTCATCCTTATGTGATATATATAGAAATAGAATATTGAAACTTCTATCTTGTCATCATAGTTGGGTGGTTCAATGACCATTTTTGTTACATATTGTCTTACAAAATTATCAAATATAAATATTAGGGATTAACAATCTTGATGTTATAATAAATTCATTCATATTCAAAACCATGAATAATAGTAATCAAAATGTACAGAAATTTTTTTATATGTAAATGACACCAACATTATCCCATTTTCATAAGTACAAAATACTAACAACCATTATTATTCTATCACAAACATTATATTTCTACTTCAACTAAGATAATTCATTATTCAATGGGTTGTCCATGTTTTCGTAAATGTACAGTATTATCAACACAACCTCATTAATTTTATAAAAATACCTTATAAGGTGATACCTCTAGAATATGATATTTTTCCTAGTAGGGTAAAATTTGTTCCATTGATAGATTCAAACCTTTTATATTGTCATATTACAATGTAATAGTAACTTTAATTTTATGTAATATAACATGTTCATTTGAAAATATTTCCTTCAAAAACACTCATTTATAAACATCATCAGTTGTAATGTACTCACATTACTCTATAGAATAAGAAATATCCCACCACATTTAACACATCTAGCTCAAATATTATATGTTATTTCTAAATTCATATCCTAGATCTAAATTTATATAAATATTTTATTTTTGAATACAGTTATCAGTGTATTCCTTTATGAATATAACCCTTATAATCTATATAGTAGGATCATATTGTTATTACCGCTATGATACTCAGTATAGCCTTAATAACAATCTTGTTTTATTCACCCAGACAAGAATGATATTTGTAATGTCCCAAATATCAATTCAACTGAAGGTACCTGAGCCTGGTTGGACACATGGCTGCAATAACATCTCTCCAAACTCCATAGGTTGCTGAATAACAACGAATTCATATGTGTGTTTTTGGGGATACTATAACCTCTTACTGATGTTTATCATGAAATAATAAATACAGATATAATAATGTTAACATTAATGAAAATAATAAAATAGATACACATCACGAATTTATGACAATTTCAAAAGAAATATCATTTACAATGATGATGATATTACATGTCATATGTCTCTAAAAAACTACCCAAATAGGTACAAATATTTACAATACAATACATCTATCAAATGTATAAAGAATAAAAAAGTATCTCATATAGTATCGTGAGCCTCAGCAACATCCCTTTCCCCCAATCATAAGAAAATCAATAACCTATATTTGGGAACTATCACTTATTAGTATGTACAATAATAAGTATTTTTTTAGACAATGGTGTCCCAAATCAAGTGTGATACATAAAACTTGTAAGAAACTACCCAAGGTAAAATTCTATTTAGTCATTTAGTATATAATAATGACAATTCACATCCTACAATATAATGTACATTGTAAGCATATAGAGTAAACATATTATAAATTTAAAACTATCATTCGATAATCAAATTCATTTAATAGTTAAATATCATTTAATTTACATGTCTAGGGACCTGTCATATTTCATGTAATCCACCTAGAAAATAAAATTCCAAAGGATCCAAATATTCCTAAATAGACTGTCCAGAAATTTTAAACATTGATGGAATTCATGTTTGTCATTAGCTTGGATGTTTTTCCATATAAATATTTCCTTTCAAAATTATATTTAGAACCTAATCCCATCCCTAAAATTCTTAATTTGGAATCCGAGTAATTCACAAGATGTAATATAAAACAAAACCCGATAGACCCATCCGTTGTGAACCTCTCAAGTACCTAGGTATCTCTTTAGGTGTTTTATAACAGATCTTCCATTTGAGTCCATCCTTGGCGGTCCACTAAGGGAGCCGAATGTATCACCTATAGAATGATGGTAAAATTCCCATAAATTTAAATACATGACAATATATTTTGAATTTAAAGTGTCAATCAAAATATAATCACCAGTCCTCTACGTCTACCCTTGGTAGTTTGCTTGGGATTCCAACTATCCCTCTCACTTTAGAGAGGTTAAAGCTAATTGATTCCATTCCTGGAATTGTTACCTGAATCCTAGTGTCACCCATGGAATATAATCATTTAGTCAAAAAATTAAATTTTATTCAATTTAATTTAATCCAAGTCAATGTCAACAAAAATAATATTGAATTTATAAATCACCTAAGAAGTAGAATCAAATCATGGGTAATCATAGATTTCTTGACTCTAAATTACAATTGTGATGATTTCATTAAAATAATCATCACATGAATAAACAAGAAATTATAAATAAATGGTCAAGGGAAATAGTCATTGATTCCTTCCAACAACCCAATTAAATTCCAATTGGTATCGATGATCAACTAATGTTTCAATTCAAGGATTAAATTTAATATTTTCAGTAAAAATAAAAATAAATTCCAATTCAAAATTCAATTCAAATTTGACATCTCAAAGATTTTATTAAAGGTAAACCCCTACGTAATCCAATTCCAAAGCCTCCATAGTGATCCATTTATAAGAGACCACACACCAAAAGTTGAGATTCCTTTTTAATGGAATAAACCTATACACATTCACTAATGTGCCCCTAAAATTGAATATACTATCTATATATCAATTCAATTAATAGATTAAAATCCATTCACTACGTTTCTTGAGAATTAGTTGTGAAACACAATATCATATACAAAAACTTCAAATTTTAACTAATGACATAAGACCACCTACCATAGGTATGTAGTGTATAGATTTTCCATTATCATCTAATGATTGAACTATGATTGGGAGAAAATCAATGATGAAATGAATAAAACAATAATAGGAAAATTTATATTTCACTTAAACAACAAAACAAATTAAAAAAATCGAGGAATAACTAAAAAGCAATCGAGAACTGATCAATGTTGATCCGATGAGGTGAGAAACACATGAATAGTTGATTTGATTGGGAGTTAGTCACAAATAAAAGGACAGTATTTAAATATGGTTTCAAATAGTGAGGTTTTATTTGAACGAGATGAATGAAATGATGTTTCAGTTTAAGTGAATTTTTAGTGTAATATTGTATTTTTCCCCCAAAAGTATAGGGTCTCACAGTTTGGCCACACACTTGGCCAAATTATGATCTGACCATGAATTCTTAGTTGTAGAGAAGGTAACCCCGCATGGTATTCTTGGAAGAAGTGACTAATAAAGTAAAAACCACGAAAAAATATTCTTTTCAAATTGAAAACATGGTTGCATGACTATTCAAACAGAATCCAATGGTTACCTCTAGCCTTGTTTCCACCTCATACTCTTTTCCCCCGACTCCCTGAGTTAGTCAGGCCTTGAAGCCTTACCCACAATGTTTCCTCAAACTGTACAGTAGCCAATTTTTACCCCAACTACTAGGTTATCAGAAACGAACTAGTTCCAGACACACCCAATACCTTAATGACATAAAATGGAAATAACATTATGCCATATTTAAAAATTTAATCTTGGATTTAATGGAATGTAAATGATTCATACCTCAAGAAAGAACCTGGTTCTTACAAACATTCCATCATAATGAAATTCATCCATGGATTTCTACTCTAAGGTTGGTGAAGCATGATCTTAGGCAAACATCGAACACTACAATTTTTCATTTTAATTACACTCCCATGGGTTGTCCTGAAATTTTAAGTTCATCCATACCACCAAAAATAATGGAAATAATTGGCCTTATGAATCCATCGTTCTACAATCAACAATGCATATAAAATGATCCTCAATTGTCACATCATCATGTAACTCATACACCATGGGAATACAGTAATGATAATGGTAGTAATAATAACATCATAGATGAAGTAAATGGAATACATTATGGCCGCCCAGGTGCCTCTGAGGTGTCTACCACCGATAGGCTCTCTAACTGACTCACTCTAGAATATCAACTGACCAATGATTCATGGGGAATATTTACGTTCTATCCCAAACCAAATTTATTCCAGCCTAGTTGAGACATGTAAAAAGATATGTTCCTTTCCCTTAATCTCTAGATGTTGCCTATAAAAATTACCATATGAAATTTAATGGGATTGTGAAGTATCTATCCACTTTTAAATCAACTCCATCTGATTTTTGGTCTTGTAAACAATATGAGGTCTAATAATAACCATTTATTCTACCTCTAACCAACATTGTTGAGATCAACATGGATCAATGTACAAAGAGTCATAAGTTCCCATTTCAATAGTATCCTATTTTTTTATTATTTTGGGAAAATTAAAACATGGTAAAGGCCTATCCCTATAGACCCAAAAATCATGGACACATTATTGAATCATGTAATCAATTATCAGAATCATTCTGAAAAGATGTCCATCAATATGAGGCTTGTAATCTATTCTCATCATAACATGTATTCGTACTGTAAAATGAATACTCTTTTAGAAATGAGACGTAAAACATATGTCTCTACATGAAATGATAGATAAAATACCCTATGGAGTCCTACTATCACATTAATATACAACCTATCAACCTCATCTATTGAAAAGGATTCCATTCTAATAAGTTAATATGTATCCATTTTAGGAATTATAAAAATAATTCATATGAAATAATTAACTTGAGGATACCTTGGTACACTATTGATGAGATCCATCATTTTGTATCCCATTTCCACATGAGAATGAGAGGATTCTATAATAGTCTGGCTGGTTGCGGGTGCTCATCCTTCACCTACTAAAAGGAGAAACATGTCATGAAAAAACAGGCTACCTATCTTTTTATACCTGGCCAGTAGTATTGAAGACGTCAATATCGATACATATTCCTGACTCCAGAGTACACTGCCTAAGATAAAGTGTGAAAATATCACATCAAATTCATATGCATGTACGATGCTACCAACACATGATCATGTTTATTTATAATTTAATCCTCACATACGGTCTAGTAGGAGGTGGGTAACAATCATCCACACTCTTTAATAAGACAAGCCTTTTATTATCTGATATATATCTCATCCAACACCTATTATTAAGGGTAAATATAACATAAAAAGACAATATGAATGACATCCATTGACAGTTGTGCACCTCAAAGTGAATCTCAATGAACATATCCCTAAACCTAAACTCACTATTGACCTGATAAAATTCATGTATATGAGTTCTCATGTTTAGTGTAACAACCCCTAAATTTCATATCCCAAATAATATAGGAATGATCAATGTTGAATAACAGTAGTTACTCAGCACAACTTCACTGTGTTTGATTCAGATCATGCAATGTAAATATATACTTGAGGCTTTTGGGCTCAGTTTACACTACAAAAGACTCTCGATGTATGTATATTCTCTAATATCACAATACGTGGACAACAATGTCTAACTCGAGATCATGCATCATGTAATTAAACTCATGTGGACACAACTACTAATACCAGCATGCCATGACTCGATAACCCTATATAAGAACCCCACCCAATCTGATAAATGATGCTTCATAGTAAATAGTGTATTTTTTTCATGGATATGGAAATATCAATATCGACACTGAATTCAATCACCCATTCAAACATGAAGGGCCCACTCATAAGAATCTTACCATATAAACATCAACCATTCTTAGTTAATCCATTCAGGGGTGATGCTAATAGTTAAAAGTCCTATATTTAATTCTTGTAGTAATAGGCCATGCCATGAAAAATATGCACCATAATGACATTATTGGGATAATCAAATGAATATTTATCTTTTCAATTTTCTAGGACCACATATACTCTTGTATTTAGGATAATGTGACCAAGGATGTTAATCCAATCAATATAGAAGTGGAACTTCCTGATCATTGATAATTACTGATAATCTCGTAGTTTATTCAAAATGATATAATAATGTTTTTCAGGTCCATGTTGATTATGAGAATACATCATGATATTATCTATGGAACCCACCACAAATGAATATATATAATGATAAAACACTTGGTTTATCGGTTCCATGAATACTACTGACACATTCATGATACATAACAGTGTATCGAAATACTCATATAGATCCTACATTCATTGAAAATATATATGAGGTATTTCTGATGTTCTATCACACACCTTATGATAATATGATATCAAATCAATCATCGAGAAAACATGATCTCCATATACCTGGTCGAATATGTCATCTGTCCATGTTAAATGGTACCCGTTATTAACCATCAAGTTGTTCAATTTCCTATAATCTACATATATCCAGAGGGTTCCAGTTACCTTTTTCATGAAAAGGACTGGTGATCCCCAATGATAAGTACCAGATTTGGTAAAAAAATTCCTCTAAATCACATATATGAATATTAAGGTCTTGAATCTATGTGGTATCCATCTAATAAGTAGGAATGACTACAAGTAAACCTCATAGAACAATCTTGATAGAGAACTCTACTTCTCCCACTAGGGTTAATATAAATAATTCATCTACAAATGCATACCTAAAATGATCATCCACTAGAAGTAAATATATATGATGTGTTACTCGATAATGAACATTTAAACTTACAATGTATGTTTTCATAGCACCCTACCCGTAATGACCGGGTTCTACTTTTCTTTTCTTGACGTACCATTCACAATTGCGAATAAACTCTTCTCCCTCGTGTTATGTAATTTTTACCATATTGTTATTAGAATAAAATAAATCCTGAATGTAAACCAACAATTTATACTAAAATGATTTTTAATACCAATCATTTGAAGGAATAATTGGTCCCATATGATATGGAACCCTCTATTAATAATGGGCGACTCCCAAAATTGATTTAGATCCTCTGTTCTAATCCCCAAAAATGGTTCATGCATCAGAACACCATTGGAGGTATAAAAACTGAACCCAATGATATATACAATATATAAAAATAATTCTATGAGATTACCATGTATTAGAAACTATAGAATCTAATGTATAGGATACTATACTAGTACCACTAACAGTATAATGTCCATGATTTTTCTCCTCATGGGTCTATTGCACTACATACATCAGTATTGAAATGCAACCATTTGATGATACCTAGTTACCATTAGCAATCATGCTCTGTTATCATAGTAAAAAATGGAATCTTAATACCATGGACTAGACCACTACCTCATCCTAATATACTAGTATTAATCATGTCTACTTCCTGATAATAATATACATAACAAACTCCTAAATGTGGAGTTGGTGTAGAACCTATCTCACTGGCTTCCAAAGGAATTTTTTTAGGAGCACTATATATAATCTATCCTACTATTGGATCAACACCCAAAAAGGTCTCTTATACATGTAGGCCTCGTATGTCTGTATCTAATCCACTGGTAGAACCTCACATGGATACATGATTATATACCCTTAAAACTGATATCATCATGTGGATTCTACAAATGATGCATCCTACTAATAGGCATTGTAATACCAAATCATGGTGTCTAAGGGCCCAGGATCAACACCCATCCTACGTCGGATTAAACTCTTTGATAAGTGATTGATTAGCTATTCTAGAAATGGAAGTACGTTATAAGTAATTCACCACTGATCTAATGTAATACCTAAGACCATGCATGAATTATATGGCATTAGATAACTTGTTAGCCATCAGATTAGGTGTGATGCAACGGTGCTAAGAAAAATAGTATGAGTAATCCATATATGATAATATGACCTACTCTAGATGAGATTACTCATATCATATGTCAAGCCTCTACAACTTCGGATATTAGAATTCATATAATGATGTATGAAAATCCCTTCGAGCAATCACATGCAGATGATCCATTTGAGTAATGACATATAATCATTTCATGGTGTCCTCACAACACATATACCTAGAGAACTTTACTCTCTTCTATGGTTACATATCTATATTCATGTCAATTTATATAATGGAATCTATCAATGACACTACATTATATGGTTTTACATCCCCCCAAAATATGGATGGGTGCTTCCATTGCAACTCAGACATTATGTCTTCCATAGTTTGGCTCAGTTGAAGTGCTCCCTCAATGGTATTCATAATTCACCTGAAGCCAGAACATAACAGTTCGTCCGCACCTATTTCCAATACAACTATTGGTTCCTCATATATTAATAATAGATTATACAATAATATCCCATGGAAAACAATATATAGAGTCTGGTCATCACCACATACATGGTGTGTGATTGGAGGATGTCATGGAGGAATACCTCTACAATTCAAAACACTTTCCTCAATTAAATATCATTATCAACAATCAAAAATCAAATGAAACATATACTAAAATATGATAGGCAAAAGACATCCAATATTGTCCTCTATCTTCTCAAGGATTTTGGTTGTGCTGATGTATAACTCATTAAGAAGAGAGAGAAACCACCAACTTCCCACAATGATTGTATAGTTTGGGTCTATTTATCTCTTATAAGAATTTCAATATTTTTATGTTGAGGGTTCCAATTTCGTTGGGAGGATAATGTGCTTAATATGTTTCAATGATGAAGTCCTAATGGGTTAGATCTTGCATCAGAGAAAAATATGACTCTTCCTCTTCTATATCATAATACTTTTGATGGTATCATCCACCTTTATGAGATATATCAAATGTTATATTATTAGTTTATGAGGTTTTTATGGGTCTTAAAAGATATAATCTAAGTGATAATGAGAATGAAATCCAATTTTTGATTCATCTAGTTGTTGAACAGATGACCATGCATGGCCATAATTTCATACTAATCCTCATCCTATTTGGACATGATGAACGATATGCATGCCATCTAATTTGAGGAGTAATCCATTATCACCTATCCAAATTGAGCTTGTTTTAGAGGATTCCTTTGAAGGATAAAAATAATATATGTTTTGAACTGTTCTCTTATGGAAAGGGAAGTATTAGGGAGGATTGGTGAGGTAGAACTCATTTGGATTCATGGGTTGCGGATGATTGCACAATTAATTT
This sequence comes from Viscum album, assembly GCA_963277665.1. Classification (NCBI taxonomy): domain Eukaryota; kingdom Viridiplantae; phylum Streptophyta; class Magnoliopsida; order Santalales; family Viscaceae; genus Viscum; species Viscum album. The sequence goes on along the minus strand of OY728119.1, from coordinate 1,019,038,630 downwards.
TTTTGTGGATAGAAGGAAAAAATTGGGGCCTTGTTCATTTCACAAATACTATTCCATATTAATCGTTTTCTCAAATCTTGGGTGACCCTTATTTAATAATTCATTAAAACGAGGGATATTTATTTTGTTCCCACCCAACATAATCTTCTAGCTGGTTAAAGACCTTCATATGTGTTTTAATGGGAATTGATGCATGTTTGAATGTAACAATGACAGTTACAGAATTTCTGATCCTTTTTTCATATGTTGAGGAAATGAGTAATGATTTGTCTTGGGTTAAAAGAATGCAATATTCTAGATGCTATTAAATTTATACCAAAATATAGAATAGACCTCCAAAATTCATTGGGATAATAGCTTTCTACAACTCATCCTAATATTTCCAGTGAAGAGTTATACCAACTGTTCCTGTGAGTAATTGATTCTATTTGAATAGGTAAAACACATCCATCTTTCTATAAATTCGGACACCCTTTAATTTTTACACAACTTATAGTTAATAAACAATATGAGTTAATTTTTACTATTTAAGGAGATAAATTGGTAAAAGAATTGATGGTTATGGTTATCCCGTCATAAAATAGATCATATTGGCAGGCTTCTGTACCAAAAAATGGTTGGCCCTGCTAGAGTATGTAAGAAAAAACTCATCTTGGCCACCAAATTATATTCATCAGTGCCCATCATTGGACCAAATAAATATAAAATGTGAGTGAGAAACTGTTTTGGTTCTCCAATTTAGTAAAATATAGATAATGTATGATTGCCAAAATTATGTGTGAGGATTGTTTCATCTGCGAATTTAAGATATGGCTTCCTGCCAGGCCTCACAGGTGCATGTCCCACCCCCATGGCATCAATACGAGTAGACATGGACTTAATAGAAATTTGAATTATAGGAGGATCTAATTTTTGTGTATCCTCTCATTTATAGTAAGCGGGTGGGGCCAAATGGTGTTGTAATTTTTTCATTCAAACTAATAATCCATTATTTTAATGAGTAAATGATTACCTATGAGAGGGATATGTTGTTTCCGTAATTAGGGGGGGGGGGTCGTGATCAATTTTGAATTCCATAATTTTTTTTGTCTGAATGTCTGGATCTGGAAACATTATAATTCTTATATGCCAATATATCTGATGAATTATCTCAAAGGGGAAAAAGATTCACCTCAGTCTAATTATGATACCCAGTGATAATATTTCCCATGTGTATCTCCTCATTGTATTTTATAATAATTTGATTTCCAATCTCATTTAGTAAAAACAATTATGTTGTTTAAGGATTTTCGATTCCACTAGGAGCTAATTGGGATATCACAATGGTTATCCCGTTATCCATAGAAGTGTTCTATCATAGTGGTGGGATGTTTTTATTTAGATGTTCCAGGTCTTAAAGCCTCATCTGGTACTGAGGGCATTCAACATCAACAGGTGCATCCATGTCCTCCTATAGGGTGTATAATTTCTATGTTCTGTCCCAATGTAGTAGTGTCTTGATTCACATTATTTGTTTTGTTTTTTATGATGACATTTACATTGGCTAATCTTGAAATTGTATTTTCTCAATAGTATCAAATAAACATGATGATTATGCAAATCTTTCATTAGGGTTGTTCCCTAATCATAAGTCCATGTGGGGTAGTTTTATCTAGAGATCATAGTGGAGTTTGATTGACTTCGTAGTACACTCCTACTATCTTGGCCTATGAGTATATACATTAATGAAATTCTTTTCATGAATTCTGATTGGGCCCCAAATATTAGGGGTTCGAATTATGGTGGCATAAAAACTATGGACACAAAATGTTGATATTTAACTATAGGACTAGATAACATAGATTAAATCTATGTTAAATATGATGTTAATAATGTCCACAACCTTATTTGAGGGAGATTATCTAGGTTCAAAATTGGACGTCGATGATTTTTTTGTTGAAGATTAAATTATTCATATGTGTATTCGATGATTATGGTGATGTAAATTGAGATATATATTGCCTCATCCAACTAAGCTGAGGTTGATCAAAAACATCCATTTATTTACCCATGACCCCTTCTGGAGATGATGAATCTAGTGACGGTGATTGAGATAAAAATTCCCCTAGCCTAGTTTGTTGGGGTTTGATTGTAGCTGCTATAGATATGTCATGAATCCTCATGGGAATTGGTTATATGAGGAGTGTTGTTGGTAGTTGATATTACCCTGGACTAGTGGGTTGGGTTCTCTCCTATTGACTATTATGAAATCTTATACTATGACTAATTTTATGTTGTATAGCTATGCTCATATAAGTGTTGGGTGAAATTGTAACCCATTTTTAGAGTTAGTTTCTATGCGATATCTTCTAGTTTTTTCCAATTCCTACATTTGTTACTAAAATTCATTCAAGTATCATTGAGGGGGCTAATTAAAAGACACATGGGCTATCATATCCCTCAATCCACGATGTTTCAAAACCATTTAAATTGTCTCGTTATATTGCAGTTGTTAAATGGAAAAAAAGTTACCTAATTATATGATTTTTCTAAAGGCTTTCATATTCTTGGATGCCATATATATAGGTTTTGTTTTGGTGGGGACATAGTGGAGTGAAATGAATCATATTTCATCTATAATTAGTTACATGTTTCTGGAAATTCTACGGAATTATATCAATCATGAGTTTTCATCACATCAATATAAACACTATGCAAAATTTTTCAGGCTCCTCTATTATTGTGTTATGGTATGTCGAAAAGGGGGCCAAATCTATCTAACAACATATTGTATTGATGATCTAGATGTAATACTCATTTCCAATATAGTATACATATCTCTTCTTCAATAACTAGTGAGTTTCCCACATATGTTCTCTTATATAAACTATGAACTCCTTCTATGTAACACCCCAAGATTTCATAGTGTGTTATTTCTGCAAAATAATTCAATATCTTGGACTACACGCAACACTGAGTTCAAGAGCACCATGACTTACCAAAAAAGCCGTTCAAAAGAGGATATGAATAGTATAAACTAAATTTTAAACTTTATATAATCCTTATAATTTTAGAATCCATATTATGAGTTTCTTAGACATAATGTAAGAACAAATTCCTTTTTTTCAGATAAAATAAGTATTTTTCAGAAATGCACTTTTACAAAATTTAACACTTTTTAAATCCAATATTTTTGTACTTTTATATATTCAATTTGACTAAATGAATTTATTATGTAGAATGGGGGCATAAAATTTTTTTACAATGTTACACCCCAATCTTCTATGGTACGCTTCTCTTTGAATAATGTGATAGCGTGTGTTGTACGCAACATCGAGTTCTAACACACCACAACCAATCAAACTAGCGGTTATGAATAGCAATACCTAAATTTTGAAATTATATATATATTATATTTCAAAATGGACTTCATTTTTGGATGCAGAATACCGAAATTATCCTAAGTTGAATTTTTGGAATTTTTCTGAGAGCTTCCAATTTTTATGAATAGTGAAAAATACTTAAAAACAATTTTTTTAATAAAAATAATTTATAGTGATAAATTATATTGTTGAGTGGTTTTAAAGTATAATTAGAATATATTTTTACCATTTTATCCAATGGTGTTCATTAGAATTAATTTCAATTTGAAATTGGACATAACCAATTGTCAATCTTTTGATATATATTCTTTCTTAAAAACACGCTATTTGTTGTGACATAGGGAATTAATTATAAAATTAATTGATGCAACTTATATTTTAGGAATTTTGTAAAATGGAAATCATTTTTTAATTTGGAATATCAATTATAGCTTAGGGTGAAAGTTTGGCATTGTTCTGAAAAACTTCAATTTTTGATGAATAGTGAAACTACTAAGTGGTAGTTAAAAAACTGAATTTTTCATATACCATAATTTTACCGCTTCTGTGATAGGAATTTAGAAAATCAGAGAGACACGATTAATATCAAGGAGTAAAATGTGGTTTAATGAGATGAAAATAATTTTTGGTGAATAGTAACTTTTTTACTTTTATTTACCACGGTTAAAAGTAAATAGGGTAATTAAGGGTAAAATGATATTAATATTACCCTAACAAATATCCTAATTCTATTGGACAAGTTTATCTAGACCAAAAACAACCTTAGGAATAAAATATTATCATTTAGGTCCACTTGGATTAGATTAGGACATTTATTATTATTTAATTCAAAGAAGAGTTAAAAGAGTTAAAATCAATGTTTATTTACTAAAACAATTTTAATATAGGGTTATACATAAGCTAAATTCGATTGTAAATATTCATTAGAAATATAAAACGTTTTCCAAAATAATGATATTTTATTTATATTTTTTAGACATTATATAATTTAATTTATTTATGACACAATGATGATGTAGTAATTACCTAATTAATGAAAAATTAGAATAATTGATATTATAAATATCCAAATAAATATAATTGGAGACTTTTATGAATTAAAATAATTTTCTAGATTAACAATATATTTTAGTATTGATTTAATTTACTTTTTGCGAAGTAATAATTCTGTTATGATTTTTAACAAAATCAATTATTGAATAGTGTCAATATTGACATAAAAAAGTTTTTAAAAAAATATTATATTATCAATTGATATTAAATTCATAAAAATCTAAGGACCGGAAAATAGACTTATATCATGATAGGTTTATCATTAATGGACCACTTTGGGGTCTCTTGGATGCATATAGTAGGTTTATTAACCATATAATATAAAAATACAAAGAGACATTGTAAAAGTGAAACTAATTGACTAAGAGTTAATACTTAAAGATAAGGTTAATATTATACCCCAAGCCTCTCTAAATTTTATTGGTTGAGTGGTTTTTGACCCATCACCACCTTAAAATTTAAATAATACAATTTGGAGCCATTAGAAACCGAATATTAATTTATTATAAAATAATATTTCTAGCTTTTCCAAAGATGCCCCTCACCCCTCTTATAAAACGGCACTCTCCCTTCTCATTAACTCACGCATTCAAAGCCATTAGGTTCATCCAAAATCTTCCCAAATACTCTATAAACGTCCTTCAATTAATTATAGAGGCCTTTATTTAGTCATAAAGCCAACTTAACAAGCCCTTTTGATCAAATCAAAAGGAAGAACCCGAAGAAGAGGTAATGATTTCACCACCTTTTTCCAAGTTCCTTTTTTCTTCCACTTCTTATTTCTTTGTTATTACAATTCTATAATAATAAATCCAGTATATTATATTTAATTTTATTTTATTATAAACATTTTACAAACATATTTCAGTATTCTATCCATCCTTTGAATAACATGTCACCATACGTGCGTACGTACAACTTACCGTCTCCACGTCGTGGTGTAATTGTTATTCAATAAATTATTATTTGGATGGGTATAATAATGATGTGTAATTCATGTAAATAATAAATATAACTTGATAATGATTCTGTATATATGATATACCATCCAATTACATATTATTTTATTATCAAAATAATGATATTGTCGCTCGTGCGTACGTACGGACTACCGTCTCCATGAACACGATGAGATTCATTATCCATCATATCCATTCAAGTCTAATTCTAATTTGATGATTAATAATAGTATATAAGGACTTGATATAGTTATGGATATGATTAACATACATCCTATCCATGAAAAACATGAATTACGTAACAAATCATATAAAATAAAATGAGTAAGTTAACACCCGAAACAACGATAATACTAAAATATTATTATCAAATCAATGTTAAAAGATTATATATGATATCATATTAATGTATATGATTCTTGTATAATTTAATAACAATTATTTCACCATTATAGAGGAGGTTAAAATACCCCCAACCAAGGAAAAGTACAAGGTAATGGTTTATTTCACAATCTCTTCATTATCTGAGGTTGTTTATACATAATAATCTACTGGGATCTCTTTATCATCCACATCCATGTTTTTGAAAGTGTATATCAAAACATTATTACTATTTTACAGAATATGGGTTAAAGTCATTTATACCCTTGTTTTAGTTTTTATAAGATGTTTAGAAAGGAATCTTTCTGTGGTTTTCCAAACAAGGTCCTTTTTAACCTTTTCAATAGAATTAAGGTAAGAATGTTTTTTTAACTTATACGGAGGGTGCGGCTATCTTCCGCCGTTATAAAATTTTCAAAGCTTTACTTACAAGATTATAAGGGTATTTTCAAATTAAATGTTTTATTTTATAATTATTTGACTTTTAAATGATTTTAAAATGAATATTTCAAGAATTTCTGAAAGGTACTCTTTATCAAAATCAGAATTTTAAATATTTTAATGATTTATCTTTCTAAATATTTTTCATTAATGTCCATGTTTTCAAAATGATTTTGAGTATTTATTTATGTGGACATGAATGTTTTGAAATTATATTTCTTTTCAAAAGTTTTGAAGTGGTATGGGACACTTTGATTTAAAAATTTCTTTTAAATTACTTCCTTAATAAATGTGTGACTTTTAAATGATTTCAAAAAAGAGATACTTCTCTCAAATAGTTTTGATTTCATCTATGTCAACATCCTTTGATGGATTTTAAGTTTATTTGAAGTTGATTTATTATGATACAAAACTTATATATTTTTTTGATGTGTTTGTGATGTGTTTGACTGTGGATGTGTTATTCTTATACCATTCGTGGTTTATGGATGAAGTATTTACATTTCGTATGCTAGTTTTAATACGAATGATTATGTTATGTTTGAACCTTTTCATATGTGAATGCATTGGACTTAATATGTGACAGGTGGAGCCCGCTATAGCTCCTCGATGCATCGGTAGGTCTCATGAGACAAACTAGTGTCTTGGCACAAGGCCTTGACAAAATCTTATTTGTTGTCTTGGCTTGAGGCCTTGGCTATGTGGTTATGATAGTCTGTCATTATTCATTCCATCATTATGAAAGTGGTTATTGATATTTTATGTGATTATTCGATTAGTAGAATATCCATGTGAATAAGTAAATAGCAATTATTTCATTTTATTTTTTTCTATGCTATGTTGATGTTCAAGTTTAAAAGGCTTTTTTTAGTTATAAATTGCCTTAAATGTTTATGTTTATTTATGAAAATTTCCACTGTATTGCTTACCCTTACGGAGCATTTGAGCTCACCCTTTTCTATGTTTTATTTTTCCCAGGATTCCACAAACTATATTGTGATTGATATGCAGGGTTATGACAAGGGAATAATGGCATTCATAAAGTATTATTTATGTTGTTTTGTATGTTATGAAATGTAATGTAACATTCATGTATGTAATCTATTTTCCAAGACTGCTAAACTAATCTGTCCTTTGGGACTTGATTCTTCGTAATCATGCCAATGTATTAAAACAATGCACCGACTCTGGGTCACTGGGGTTGGGGCGTTACAGTTGGTATCAGAGGAAGTTTAGCAATAACCTTGGAAACTAGATTTAGATAAACTCTTATTAGAGAACATATCCCTAAGATAGACTTTGAGGATTAGTATAGAAGAACTTCCTAAAATTTTGGTATTGTAGAGATTTTTTGAGTATTCCGAGAAATACATCCCTATTTGTATACGAGCAGGTAGAGGCAGCTCTGGCACAGATGTACTTAGGGGTAAAACCTGAAAGCACCGCTTTGAGCTAGACTCGAATGGGAACTGGTGCACGACAATGGGCCTTGCTGCACTCTTGGTTAAGACACTCCCAGGGGATATGCTTAGGATAATTCTCATTTTGTTTACAAACCATTATGAAGGGCTCATGAGTATACACTTAATCAAAGAAAACATTTTTATGATTATGGATTATATCGATAAACTGTTCATTTGTGTTAGGTATTTTACAGGTTTGGAATTATTCATTACAATTCATAAACTGACCTAGGGTATGCTATTATATAGAAATGGTGCCCAGTAGAAGGAATGTGAACTCCAGTAATACGTATGATCCAAAGAGTAAGAAGGATCGTATCATTCATGGTATTAAGACATCATTTAGAAGGGAAATAATATCCCACGTATTATCATCATATGAAGAAATAGTATCATGTGTGGATAAGATGACTAAAGAGTTTTTCGAGTCCTATGGCTTTGAAGGGAAGCAAAAGAAGAAAAGGATGGAATAGAGAAAGATGGATAAAGGGAAGATGGAAAAGAATAATTTCCCCATATGTGATAACTGTGGGAAGAAACACCCTGGAACTTTCCTAAAAGGAATGGGAGTTTGTTATATGTGTGCAGGAAAAAGGGCACCAAGTACGTGACTGCAAGGGTAAGAAAATGGTTTCAAATGTATAATGCTTCATTTGCAAGGAGTGTGGACACTACGCGAACCTATCATCAGACTATGCCACAAATGATGTTATTGGATAACAATCAAGTTATGATACTAACAAATATGAAGAGGAATGATTAGAGTTCTTATGTTAATTGTGTCATTTGAGTGTTGTATCAGCAATGTACTTGTTATAATAATTATGGAGTATATAAGGATTGTACTGCAGTACTATTTCATTGAGGATTTGAGATTTTATGGTACTAAGAAAAGTGACTCTACAACAAGTTAAAAATTTTGGAAATTACATGGTTGAATGAAAGATAAACCATAATATGGTCCTAATATTGAGGTACTTATTTTGGAATAACATATGGTTGATTTGGGTAAATTATATTGGATATTCTTGACTGCCTTGAAACCGATTAAGGATTTGTATATTCCATAATTGTTGGAGTTTACAAATTTTTGGATGGATGAAGTATATCCATCATTCTATAAGGAATAAGGGAGCATGAATGTAATCAATAAGGATTATGGTAATTCAGGATATTTCAGTGTTTTAAAAGAATACATGATGAAGGTATTCATATGTTATTACAGGGTAAAAAGGATGTACATTATGTTTACCTTCCTTATAAATGTTGGACTCTGAGTTTGGACAGAAGTATTTTGGATAATTCTAATTTGAGATTAATTTTGGATTTCCATAAAAGGACATCCCGGAGGTCGGGCAACAACCCATCGCGACTGGCAAGGCCGTGAGACTTGAATCCGAAACAGAAGAGTGAGAATGGTGTATCACCTACCAATGGCACACGAGATGTCCTGGATTAAAAAATGTAGTATTTTTAAAAGATATGGTAGATGAATTATAAATTCATTTTTTGGAACCCTATACGAATAGTATAAATTGAATTTTTTTTACATTCTATTATCTTTTAGAGTGAAAGTTGAGTTTGTGGTAGAAATTAGATAAAGGATGGAACTATAATTGTCAAGAATATTTTTTTTCTTCTCTTATTCTATGAAGAAATTAATTATTATACTTTAGTTAATGAATCCTAAAACCAAAAATGTGTTATCCTAATACCCTATGTTTTGTTGAACCGAGGGTATTTCAAATCATTATAGATTGATGAATATAAGGACCTCAATTCTACACTTATTTTTGATTGATGACCTCAATCACTACCTTTATATATTTACGTTTTCCCTCCAATTATATGTCTTTAATTTCCACAAATGTTCTCCTAATCGAGATCATAATTTGGTGGTGACCCTTTCATTTCTCTTTTCCTCATATTAAAGACTAAATTTTAGTAACCCAATTTCCGGAGTGACTTTTACCACAAAGATATTTTCTATTTTAAACCTTTTATTTTCGAAGAACAATTTCAAATTGCGAGGACACAATTTATTGAAGGAGGGGAGAATGTAACACCCCAAGATTTCATAGTGTGTTATTTATTCAAAATAATTCAATAACATGCACTACACGCAACACCGAGTTCAAGCGCACCTTGACTTACCAAACAAGCCGTTCAAAAGAGGTTATGAATAGTATTAACTAAATTTTAAACATTATATAATCCTTATAATTTTAGAATCCATATTATGAGTTTCTTAGACATAATGTAAGAACAAATTCCTTTTTTTCAGATAAAAGAAGTATGTTTAAAAAATGCACTTTTACCAACTTTAACCCTTTTTAAATCCAATATTTTAAACATTAATATATTAAATTTGACTAAATGAATTTATTCTCTAGAATGGGGACATAATTTTTTTTACAATGTAACACCCCAAGCTTCTACGGTACGCTTCTCTTTGAATAATGTGATAGCGTGTGTTGTACGCAACATCAAGTTTTAACACACCACAACCAATCAAACTAGCCGTTATGAATATTAATACCTAATTTTTGAAATTACATATATTTTATATTTAAAAATGGACTTAATTTTTGGATTCAGAATATTGAAATTATCCTAAGTTGAATTTTTGGTATTTTTCCGAGAACTTCCAATTTTTATGAATAGTGAAAAATACTTAAAAACAACTTTTTAATCAAAATAATATATAGTGATAAATTATAATATTGAGTGGTTTTAAAGTATAATTAGAATATATTTTTACCATTTTATCTAATGTTGTTCATTAGAATTAATTTCACTTTGAAATTGGACATAAAATTTTTTCAATCTTTTGATATATATTGTTTCTTAAAAACACGCTATTTTTTGTGACAGCGGGAATTAATTATAAAATTAAATGATGCAACTTATATGTTTTGAATTTTTTAAAATGGACATCATTTTTGAATTCGAAATATCAATTATATCTTAGGGTGAAATTTTGGCATTGTTCTGAAAAACATCAATTTTTGATGAATAGTGAAACTACTAAGTGGTAGTTAAAAATTGAATTTTTCATAAAACATAATTTTACCGCTTCTGTGATTGGAATTTCAAAAAACCGAGAGACACGGTTAATATAAAGGAGTAAAATGTGGTTCAATGAGATGAAAATATTTTTTGGTGAATACTAACTTTTTACTTTTATTTACCACAGTAAAAAGTAAATAGGGTAATTAAGCGTAAAAATTATATTAATATTATCCTAACACATGTCCTAATTCTATTAGACAAGTGTATCTCGACCAAAAACAACCTTAGGAATAAAATATTATCATTTAGGTCCACTTGGATTAAATTAGGACATTTATTATTATTTAATTCATAGAAGAGTTAAAAGAGTTAAAATCAATGTTTATTTACTAAACCATTTTTAATATAGGGTTATACATATGATAAATTCGATTTTAAATATTCATTAGAAAGATAAAAATATTTCCTACATAATTATATTTTATTTTTAAATTTTAGACATTAAATAATTTAATTTATTTATGACACAATGATGATGCATTAATTACCTAATTAATGAAAAATTAGAATAATTGATATTAAAAACTCACATATCAATATAATTTGAGACTTTTTATGAATTGAAATAATTTTATAGGTTAATATGACATGTTAGTATTGATTTAATTAACTTTTTTAGAAGTAATCATTCTGTTATAATTTTTACAAAAATCAATTATTGAATAGTGTCAAAATTGACATAAAAGAGTTTTTAAAATAAATATTATATTATCAATTGATATTAAATTCCTAAAAATCTAAGGTTCGACCAAGTGACTTATATCATGATAGGTGTATCATTAATGGACCAATTTTTGGTCTCTTGGATGTATATAGTAAGTTTACTAACCATATAATATAAAAATACAAAGAGACATTGTAAAAGTGAAACTAATTAACTAAGAGTTAATACTTAATGATATGGTTAATATAATGACCCAAAACTTCCTAAATTCTATTAGTTGAGTTTTGTTTGAACCATACCTACCTTAAACTATAAATAATCCACTTTTAAGCCATTAGAAACCGAATATGAATTTATTATAAAATAATATTTCTAGCTTTTCCAAAGATACCCTCACCCCTCTTATAAAAGGGTACTCTCACTTCTCATTAACTCACACCTTCAAAGCCTTTTGGTTCGGCCAAAATCTACCCAACTACTCTCTGAACATCCCTAACTTCATTATAGAGGCCTTACTTTAGTCAGAAATCCAACTTTAGGAGCCCATTTGATCAAATCAAAAGGAAGAACCCGAAGAAGAGGTAATGATTTCATCACCCTTTTTCAAGTTCCTTTCTTCTTCCATTTCTTCTTTCTTTGTTATTACCATTCTAAAATAATAACTCCAGTATATTATATATACTTTGATGTTATTATAAACATTTTACAACCATATTTCATTATTCTATCCATCTTTTGAATAACATGTCACCATATGTGCGTACGTACGACTTACCGTCTCCACGTCGTAGTGTAATTGTTATTCAATAAATTATTATTTGGATGAATATAATAATGATGTGTAATTAATGTAAATAATAAATATAACATGATAATGATTTTTTATATATGATATACCATCCAATTACATATTATTTTATTATCAAAATAATGATATTGTCGCTCGTGCGTACGTACAGACTATTGTCTCCACGAATGCGATGAGATTCATTCTCCATCGAATCCATTCAAGTATAATTCTAATTTGATGATTAATAATAGTATCCAAGGACTTTATATCATTCTGGATATGATTTAGATACAACCTATCCATGACAAACACGACTTACGTAACAAATCATATAAAAGAAAATGAGTAAGTTAATACCCGGAACAACGATAATACTAAAATATTATCATCAAATCAGTGTTAAAAGATCATATATGATATCATATTAATTTACATGATTCTTGTATAATTTAATAACAATTATTTCACCATTATACAGGATGTTAAACTACCCCCAACCAAGGAAAAGGACAAGGTAAGGGTTTATTTCACAATCTCTTCATTATAAGAGATTGTTTATACGTAATAATCTACTGGGATCTCTTTATCATCCACATCCAAGTTTCTTGAAAGTGTATTTAAAAACATTCTTAATATTTTACAAAATATGGGTTAAAGTCATTTATAACTTTTTTTGAATTTTCATATGATTTTTATAAAGGAATCATTCCGTCGTTTTCCAAACAAGGTCCTTTTTGACCTTTTCGACAGAAATAATGTAAGAATGTTTTTTTTTAACTTATACGGTGGGTGTGGTTATTTTCTGCTGTTATAAAATTTTCAAAGCTTCCCATACAATATTATAAAGATATTTTCAAAGTAAATGTTTTATTTTATAATTATGTGACTTTTAAATGATTTCAAAATTAATATTTTAAGAATTTCTGAAAGGTACTCTTTATCAAAATCAGAATATTAAATTATTTAATGATTTATCTTCCTAAATATTTTTCATTAATGTCCATGTTTTCAAAATGATTTTAAGGATTTATTTATGTGGAAATGAATGTTTTGAAATGATATTTCTTTTCAAAAGTTTTTAAGTGGTATGGGACACTTTGATTCAAAAATATCTTTTAAATTACTTCCTTAATAAATGTGTGACTTTTAAATGATTTCAAAAAAAGAGATATTTCTCTCAAATAGTTTTGATTTCATCTTTGTCAACATCCTTTGATGGATTTTAAGTTTATTTGATGTTGATTTATTATGATACAATACTTCTATATGGTTTTGATGTTTTTGTGATGTGTTTGACTATGGATGTGTTATTCTTATACAATTCGTGGTTTTTGGATGAATTATTTACATTTCGTATGCTTATTTTAATACAAATGTTTATGTTATGTTTTAACCTTTTCATATGGTAATGCATTGGACTTAATATGTGATGGGTGGAGCCCTCTATATCTCCTCGATGCATCAGTAGGTCTCATGAGACAAACTTGTGTCTTGCCACAAGGCCTTGACAAAATCTTATTTGTAGTATTGGCATGAGGCCTTGGTTACGTTGTTATGATAGTCTGACATTATTCATTCCATCATTATGAAAGTGGTTATTGATATTTCATGTGATTATTGGATTAGTAGAATATCCATGTGAATAAGTAAATGGAAATTATTTCTTTTAAATTTTTCCATGCTATGATAATGTTTAAGTTTAAAAGGATTTTGTTTTAGTTATACATTGCCTTAAATATTTATGCTTATTTATGAATATTTCCGCTGCATTGCTTACCCATACGGAGCGTATGAGCTCACCCTTTTCTATGCTTTATTTTTCCAATGATTCCAAGAACTATATTGTGATTGATATGCAGGGTTAAGACAAGGGAATAATGGAATTTATAAAGGATTATTTATGTTGTTTTGTATTTTATAAAGTGTAATGTAACATTCATGTATGAAATCTATCTTCCAAGACTTCTAAACTGATTGGTCCGTTGGGACATGATTCTTCGTAATCATACCAATGAATTAAAATAATGCACTGACTCTGGGTCACTGGGGTCGGGGCGTTACATTCTTTAAATCATATGTGATTCCATAGTAAGAAGTTAAAAGGGTTTAAAACATGATGCAAAGGTTGTTACTAGATAACTCTACCCATATGTCAATTTTATCCTCACAATCACCATACGTACAATCCTTCATCTGGTCATACCACATATGGTGCATCCTGGTGTCACCTGGTGACTGTAGTTTTGTGTTTTTAAATGGTTATGAGGAAATATACACTATTTACACCAATGATTTGAGAAACTCAAAATATGAAGGCATTTGGGGTTGGAAAGCATCTCTATATGTATGTGTCTAGATAAGGTGAGGGTTTCTATGTATATTGAAGATATCACCATCTAATGGATGACAACTATAGATATAAGAATTATATTTCGTCTTATCCACATATACACTCCATGAAGGAGAGATATCAGTGTAAATACCACCTTATGATTCTGTAAAATAGTTCAAAAACCCATGGGGTGGTTATAATTTTCCCCGAATATCCTCAAATATAATAAAAATGAGTTGAATAGGGATACACAACTCATTCTCATCTTGGTTGAAATATGCTGACCTACCATTTGAAATTGTGTTGGGATATGCGCTTGTTGTATGAAGGTTGTCATACCTTTTTGATAAAATTCTAATGATGAAGAAATACTATCCCACGATTGAGAAGATTCTATAATATTGCAAAGGGATTCTTCATTATTAACATGAATATAATAAATTCCCAAGCTAGTTTCTTTACTAATTTGGTGATCCTTAGATGGAGTATGAACTAGATCCCAATCCAAATAGTAATTCCCCATCAAAATATTCCAATAGAACACTTTCATGGGATAAGGAATGTGGGAATCCACTTGTATAGAATCAAAATGATGCTGATGAAGATGTTCATTATTATATGTAGGGATCTGATCATGGCTTCTGTGATCTATATAATATGAAAGGTAGATTCACAGACATGTATATGACCATGTATCCCGGAATGTTTCATTCACACATGATTACCCTCGGAATGAATGGGGGTATGTTCCTGATCCTAAGAATTTTCACTATTCCACTTGTCTTCCCCCGTATAAATATGAACCTCCACAGAGGCATGTGATCTACTCACTTGGTGAGCCACATATTAAATGATAATATAAGCCCTATCATGGATTTTTATGTATGTTAGTTTACTTTTATATAATACATGTTCCCCTATCCTAAGGCATTTGATCCTCTCACATGGTGAGGCTTGATTGGATTTGAAATATGAACCCTGTACGGTGCATCTTCCTTTACCAAAATATTTTGATTATCCAACTAGATGAGAGAATAAATGTTCACATACTATAGAACAACAAAAAATTGATATTTATTTGAGTGTATTTATTACCTTTATGTAGGGATACAAATGTGAAGATATATATACATATATATATATATATATTAGTTTAAGAATATTCTAGTGTTGTTATTTACTATTTCTAAGATGTAATAATACTTTGGTAAATTGAGGGCGCAAATTTAATAGTATACATTTTATGTGTCCACTATATACTAGAATATATCGTCAATTGTGGTGGGAATATGGGACCGCTTCGATCCCCCTAGAGAAAGTGTAATATTTCTATGGTACTCATGAATGGGGGTAGGAATATTCCCCCCTATACCTGATGTAGTAATATGGCAGTGGATTTTTTCTTGGTGAGTAAGAACATGATCATTATCACTAGTTACTAATAAAATACTATGGTATATTTCATCAAAGAGAGTGAGAATATGATCCAACTGATGATTATACAGAGGATTAATCTCTCATTGTGTCTTCCTTGTTTCGTGTGAATCTATATCATATATGGAAGGGTGTCTTGTGGCACCGTTAGATAGATAAATAGGTGTAGAAAGGGATGGTGCGAGTGAGAATGAATAATATGAGACCTTCCTAGAGGCCCTTTAACTAGAACATATCGATATATGAATTCATTTTCCTCCTTCATCAAATATTAATGATTTGAATTATTGAGCTATGGAGATAAGCTCTTGAAGAGACTAACTATAGAAACATGTTCCACTATCATTAATACAGTATTCCTTATATAAGGACTACTCATCATTTTCACCACATGGAGACCCTATATGTAATTTCATGTTTCAGTATCATAACACGTTAATGGTATTCCTAGAGAATTTATCCTACACCAACTTGTGAGGATAAGAAAAAAAATTTCTAGAGGTATGGTAATCCAATAATTTTTATATTTAAGATATCACATTTCTGTCACCTTTTTTGATTTGGGAGAAATACGATTTGAATCTACCATTAAAAAAATAAATGGTACAAATAAAACATGGAAATATATCCTTTTAATCCTGTTATTGTGATTACATAGTTAAAAGATTTCTCATTGGGTTCACCAATATTGTTTTAATGAATACACTTGGATTTATTGGCCTAGAGGAATGATTATGGGTGGATCAATTTCACATGAAATAAATCAATTTTGGATTACAATTTTTTATCTCTAATGGAAACTCCAAAAATATCCCACATACATAACATGGTACAGACATACATTCCAATGGCAGGAGATCCTTTTTTGTTTCAAACTGATTGTCCATAAGAACTGACACTTTTTGAGAGGATAGGATTTCTGGATCATCATACCCTTTAAGAAGGATATTTTTTCCTACATGGGGAATCTCATATGTAATTAAAATATGTTAAATAATCTCCTCATAGTATCAATACATAACTAGTTACCCATAAAAAATAATCATATGTTGAGGAATTTTATATGTAATGTTATTGCTTTTAATGAATCCATTTTATATATCCATTGTTATTAATCCATTTCAAAAAATGTGTAGTTTCATACATATTGAACCTATATCTCCCCAAAAATTGTAATTTGAATCCATTGAGATTGGTGAGGAGTATGTCAGGGATGGGATTGAGCCATTAGAATGAATCATACATATCATATTATATAGTAGGAATCAATACACATGTAATCATTTAAACATGTTCAATTTAAAATCGTGTGCTGATGACATATATGTGTGAACATATGCACTTTTTATTGAGGCTTGAACTTCCAGGAGGAGTCCTATTTATCCTTGTTATAACAAGAATTAGAGGTGTCATAGTTTATTAATGGCCATGGTAATGGTACCAAATTGTATGATGTTATATGTTACTAGAAATGTAATTCAACTGATCGAGTCTTACTCAACGAGGTTTTCCTTGTCGGTGGAGATTTTTTGTTTTGAATTAAACAACCAATGTAACTCCCTAAGCCCATGTGATCCATGCTCAAGGTGTTAAATAAGGGATATCAAGTAATCAATCCCACTAAATATAGATGCATTACTCATGTAGTAGGAAAATCATTCAGATGTCCAATATGAAGAGTAGGCCTTATTAAGGAATCCTACACATCCTGGTTATAGTAGGAATCAGTGTCCTCATATTTATGTTGACATCTCATTCTTTTGATGGATGTGGAAGGAAAATAATCCCATGTGAGAGATTGGGTCCCAATGGATAATATGTCAAAATAATGGGGGGAAATACAGTAAATTTGATTCCCATTTGAGCTCGGCCCTTATGAAGGTGTCCTTTATGAACATGTAATTTCCAGAGTCAATGTTATTGTAGTTTAGTTGACTGGGGATTATTCTGTACGGTTTCCTAATTATAGAGGTACTGGTATATTTCCATTATTAGGGATTACAAAATGAGGATTCCCTAAATATGGATGTAGTCTTATTATAAAACCCCAATATTTTATGATATGTTTTCTCTTCCATAATTAAAATTAATTAGATAGCTTATAATTCTTGTGTCCCTGAGTCTTTGTGAAACAACACTAGGATATAAAATATATTTATAACCTAACCATTAAACATAAAATTTCCACTTTTGTGATTTGAAATTCAAAAAACTAACTTACACGATTGTGATCATAAATAATTTAGAATTTTATAGGATAAAATTACATTTTTGGTGAATAATAACTTACCCTTATGAATATTAATATGACTAATTGAGTAGTATCCTCACCTATTAAAGTATAAATAAATTAGTTGTTCGATCATTTTTTTTTGAGTTTAGTATTTCATAAAAATATGAAAAACATGATATATTTAGTTTTCATTTAAAAATTATACATTTTAGAGATATTTAAATTTTTATGTCAAACTAATGTTTTATTTATGTTTATTTTAATGAAATAGTTTTATCAAAACACTCTTCTTTAATTACAAATGATAAAACCATTTTATTTTTCCAAAATTTTACTATGCATTTTATGTCTACTGTTATTCTAAATAAATAAGTATATTCCTAGATAAAAACAATTTCCTATTAAAATAATTATTATTATAAATTAAATTTCACTTTTTATTAATAAAATTTATATTTTGTTACATAAAAATTTATATATATTTTATAAAATACTTTAGTTTTTCATGAATAGTAAAAATGCAGTTTTGAGTTTTCTAGATATTTAATGACATAATAATGGTGTAATAATTAATATAAAATACATGTCAACATTTGTACATTAAAATTTGATAAGAGGTGTCACAAGTGTCCAAAACCATTTTTAAAAATCATGGGAATGCCCAAGTTTTTGCATATAGAACTAATGAGGTTTCATTGGGTGTTAATAAAAAACTCCCTCTCTTTTACCATAAATACCCACCCATTACATCATTTACATTCATTACAAATTCATCATCAAAGAATCCCATTATTTTTTACATCACTATGAGTCCTAAAAATGTTTCCTCAATCCCCAAGGTCCTTAACATCATGTTTTAGTTGTTACTCTACAATGTAAGGGAATCTATAACCCTTCTATTTTTCATTCACTTCTTTTATGATATCCCTTTTTAATATAAATTTTTTTATGCTGGGATATGACATTGCATATCCCCAATACAATATATATTATGTAAAATTGAATGGAGACCCATTTTATCTCATCAACAAAGTTTATGATGTTTTACGTGACATCGTTAGGATGCATAATTTCTATAAGTGGTCTCTCATTTCACTATTGTTTTTGTTAAATTTACATTGATCACCACATATTTCCTATATGTGGTGTATTTTTACTTCATTTTGGGAAATAATATCTTTATTCCCTTTAAATTCATTATATTAAATGATCCACTTGATTATTATTAACTTGATTTATTACAATTTTAAAGGGAATTTCTCAAAATTTCCATTTCATTGTGATATACATGGTACTAGGTACAAAATCATTCATTTGTGGTGTATCTAATACCACTTTGAGATAATTTTTATTTTTAAATTGTAATTATATTATATATCCTTATTCATGTTACATTTATGTTACTATCATATTAGCTATATAATATTTTATATACGTTGTTTATTTGTATTGTTACATTAACTGTGGAAATATTAATGAATCTGTATCCTCAACTCAATAAAGATATTGAAAATGAAAATTATTCTTGTATTTCATGTTTTTATAATGAATGATTTGGACTGACATGGTTGGAGGGGACTACTATAGCCCCTCGATTCCTTGATTGGTCTCATGATTCAAATTAGTTGGTGACAAACCATTCGAGTTTGTTTCCAAAACAGAATGAAATATGTATATACCCAAAAAAGTAAACCATTTCGATGAAATTATGGTTCATATCACAAAGACATAACAAAAAATTAATAAAAATTCTTTTTATTTATTATATAGTTATTACTTTTCATGAGTTTTTCACAATAACAAAATCTATGGAATCAATATCATTCTACGTTTATTAGAGCCTAGAGTTTTTTTAATTTATTTACCATGCCATATTGTATATTTAAAAATAATTATTATTCACTTTTTATTGAATCATGAATCCACTTTATGTAACCCATACTGAGCATTTGGGATAACCCAATTCATTTGTTTTCCTTCCCCGAGTTATGATGAAGTGATCATTTATTTTGATCACATTGATGAAGTTTATTTTTTTTTATGTATTACTTTTTTTCTCGTTCCCAATGTCAAATGAGTTCCATGTAGGTATCTATTTTCAACAATAATACTAAACTAATTTATCCTCTTATATTTTATTTCTTGTAATCATGACAATGTAATGTAATTATGCACCAGGTCTCGGATACTGGGGTCAGAACATTAAAGTTATTATTAAGGGAATTTTTGTAGAAACCATGAGATATTTATTTAGAAAAAAATATTTTGTATCATAACACTGAGATATAAATTGAGGACAAGCATAGATTAATATCTTATAATTTTGGAAAGGTAGAGACTATGCGAATTTTTCAAGAAAATGCATCCATATCTATATACATCAAGTCCACGTGGTTCTGGCACAAATGTACCTAGGAGTTATAACTCTAACATGGAGTTTTAGGCCTGACCTGGGGAATCTTGGTACATGACAATAGGCCTTACTTCACACCCGGTTTGACACTATCGGGGGATATTCATAAGACGATTCTAATTTTCATTACATACCATTATGAAGGATTTAATATTTAATAAATTCCATGTTTATGATTAAGGTATTTGTTGTTAATAAATTTTAAAAATATATTAAAGTGTGTTGTTGTTATAAATTATGTAGTATGACCTAACATAGTGTATGCCATTTATTTGTGATGGATCCTTATGGAATAAAAGAATAAATACCCATATAAAATGTATTGATTTCCCCAATGAGAAGGTAAATACTGTTAATGTTGGATTGGATCAGATCAAGACCATATTAGAAAAACATACTTAGGCTGTGAAGAAAAACCATAGTACACCTATTTTGGATCATTCATATGACAGAAGCCACCAATATTTTAGTGGGTCTACAAATCCAAGGGTAGCTAAGTAGTTGAGGAAGTCCCTTGAAATAATATTTTTTTCATTAAGATGTAATGAAAATGAAATGGTAGTAATGTCAGTATATTTTCTCAAGGGTGGTGATGATCAATGGTGGAATTTGATCAAAAATATCCTAGTAGAAGTTGAAATATAATAAATTTAATGGAAAAATTTTAAGTAATTATTATTCGAAAAAAATTCCTCACAAGAAATGGATTGAAATAAAGATAAAATTTCATAGATTAAAGCAAAGGGAAGAAGAGAGTGTTTTAGAGTATGAAGAAACTTTAAAATTACTATCCTGGTATGGAATTGATTACATATATCATTTGGAAGTCATGATTGATGATTTTGTTGAAGGTCTCAAGCCAAAAATTCTAGGGGAACTATCTTCTAAAACATTTTCATCATATGATGAAATAGTATTTAGTGCCATCAAAATAGTGAGTGGATTTTCTAGATCCAATTTGATCTATATTAATCATTTGAAGAATATGTCTTATGATAATCATGGAAAAGGTGAATCTTTGAATAAGAAGAAGACGACAACAAATAAATTTAGATTATTCAATAATTATGAAAATAACCATCATAGAAAATTATTTAAATCCATGGGAGTTTATTATATCCCTAGAGAAGAGGGTCACCGATCATGTTAGTGTGAGGGGAAGAGAAAAATAAATAATGTTCAATTCTATAATTATATGGAGATGAGACAATATAAAAATGATTTCCCAAAACAAAAAGGAAACCTTCATCAGAAAAGGCACACGAGAAAGGGAAGTCTTATGCGATCACAAATACTGAGGTTGATGTTCATAATGATATGATGGTTGGTACTTTAATTGATTACTGAAATTTATCCAATTCATTATTTCATTTTGGATCATCGCATTGGTTTATGAATTCCCAATATTCCATGGAAATTATACATATCCAATTTGATTTAATAAAGGAGTTTTATATCAAAATTAATAATGTAATTATTGTTGCAATAATGATGTGTCGGTCAATCACCTTGTGACACATAAATGTACTTTAGTTTCTAAACTTATCATCAAACCTATGATTGGAATTGATATAATTTTTAGTTTGGATTTTATTTCAAATTATGATGTGAAAATATATTTCAATAATATTGAAGTCACATTTATTGAGAATGATGTAGAATATATTATATTTAGAGGATAAACATCATCATCTAGTTCTTATTCAGATCCACCTTTAGAAGTACATCCAAATAAAATTACTTAGGAGGAAGAAAAAACATCATCTATGGATCTTTTAATAAAAGGTGCACATATTTTGTAAGAATACATTTATGTATTTCTAGAGTAATTCACTTGATAAACTACAGGGCGATAATTCAGTTCTATATTGATTTAAATCCATGAAAAAAACATATATCAAAGACTCTATATAGAATTCACAATGTTTAATTAGTTAAGCAATAGAAAAAAAAAATAAATTGAGTTACAAAGGATTTATTCTCTCTAGTGTTCCCCATAGAGATCCCATATTATCTTTTTCATGAAGAATGATGGATCTATGATGTTGTGAGTTGACTATAGGGAGGTCAATGATATTGCAATAAGGAACAAGTATCCTCTTCCTTGCATTATTGAATTATTTGATCAACATCATGGAGCCCAATATTTTTCTAATATTGGCCTTTGATCTGGATATCACCAACTACATGTGAGAAATGAAGATATTCCAAATACAGCATTTAGAACAAGGTATAGGAATTAAAATCTCACAATAATGCCTTTTGGACTAACTAATGAACAATATGTTTTAATTGATCTAATGAATAGAGTTTTCAATGAAATTATTGATGACTTTGTTGTGGTATTTATCAATGATATCCTTGTATTCTCTAGAAGCTACGAATACCATTGAAAATCACATGGGGATCATTATAAAATCACATAGATGAAATGAACTATATGGAATGTTTTAAAACTGTGAATTTTGGATTCAATCGGTTTCTTTTCTTTGTGATATTGTCTCTAAGGATGGAATCTCAGTTGATCTTGAAAAGTCCAAGGAAATCAAATAATTGACTAAACCAATTAACATAGACTAGGTATGTAGTTTTATTATCAAAGTGTGTTACTGTTAATGTTTCATTTATAATTTTGTCTTATTTTCAAGCCCACAATCCCAGATCGCATGTAAACATGTTTTTTTCATATGGACAAAAAATATACATAGTTTCTTGAAAAATTGAAAAGAAGACTGGTCAATGCTCCAATATTGAATCTTCTATCTAGAAATGATGGGTTTGTGATATGTAGTGAGGCCTAAAAAATGTACTGGGTTTTTTCATTATCAAAAAAGATATATTTATTTCTTATGGATCAATTCATTTTAAGAATAATGAGAAAAATTATCCAACTCATGATCTTGAGTTTTCATCCATGTTGTTTTCTCATAAAATATGGAGACACTATCTAAATAGTGATAGATGTGAAATATATATGGATCAGATGAGTTTGAAATGTCTTTTCTTATAAAATGAAATCATAATAAGGAAAATGAGATGGCTTCATTTACTTACTGATTATTATTGTTCAATAAAATATAACTAATGAATGTAAAATAAGGTAGAAGATGCAATATGAAGAAAATATCACGATCTTATGACCCAAATGAGGATTGAGATAGATCTGGTAATCATGGATCTAGGTATGATATATATGGGAATTTTTAAAGAAGTGGAAGCATCATTCCTTTTTCATAAAACTTCTAAAAAATATTTACTAGATATGTTAAAAATCATATAATTAGATGATGATAATCTACGAAAGAAAATTAAAGCTATCAAGGTTGGATGTTTGGAATACTTTGTGTATGATGATGGAGTTATGAAATTTAGGAAGAGGTTATGCATTCCATAAATGCCTGAACTAATAAGGGAACTATTGGATCATTATAACTGCTCAAATTACTCTATACACCCTAGTAGCTCAATGATGTATAGTGATATGAAGTAATATGTTTTTGGGATAACATGAATTGAGATATTATTGACTATGTATCAAGAAGTCTAGGTTTTTGACAAGTGAAGGTTGAGATACAAAATCCTTGTGGATTCATGCAATATAAACACAATCCAATGTTTAAGAGGGATGAAATTATTATTGACATTGTCACAGGACTACTGAGGACACCTAGAGGGAATGAAAGAATATGAGTAATTGATGACCGTCATACAAAATTAGCACATTGTGTTTCTATAATACAACATTTATTACTTGATTTCTATGAATGATTCTAAATTAATGATGTTTTTAGAAATCATGGTTAAACTCTATCGATTTTCCCCGATCTAGATCCCCAATATACAATAAAATAATAGAAAAGTCTTAAAATTGATTTTGATACCGTGGTTCATATGATTACTACTTATCACTCTCAAACTGATTGAAAGTCGGAAAAGAATATTAAAATCATAGAAGATGTGTTGAGATCATGATCTCATGAATATTGAGGTATGTGAGATCTGTATAAACCCTTGGTGGTGTTTTCCTATAACAATAGCTTACATTATTGTATTGACATAGCTCTATATGATTCATTATTTTGAAATAGATGTTGAACTCAAACTTGTTGGTATGATGTTAGTGAGATGAAACATAATGGCCCATAACTTATTGATTATACAATGAACAAGGAAAAATATTATTCCTGCCCATACAAAATCATCCCAATGTAATAAAAAAGGTTATGTTGACAACCAGAGAAAGTATTTGTAATTTCAAGTGGAAGATCATGTAATTCTAAAAGTATCTATGTGGAAGGGTGTAAATAAACAATCTTGTCATACATGGAAATTAAATTTCTTTTGTGGAATACTTAATACAAGACACACACATATTCCCAAAGACCGTACATGCTTAGTGTCTTTGGAAACTTTGAACATAATATTCTAATCATGATGAATGGTCTTCAGCATCTCCCATAACGATCATCCCTTTTTTTTATTTCCTACCTAAAACCTTAATTTATATCTTAGGGAAAAGAAAACCTAAAAAATTTGAGCTCAAATGATAAGTAAGGATAAACCTGGAGAAAATAAATCAAATCATATTAATTTTAACGTAAAAAATGAACATAATGTTTAAACAACTAAATCATGAGTAATAAAATAAATCATTGAATTACGTAACACATTGATCATAAAAGGAACAAAAATCCTAATAAAATAGAATTGGAATAAAACATGGAATTTATGAAAACCATTAATAACGTAATAAGATTACTATATTAGCCAAGGCATTGTGGACAAGACCATCATAGTGGACGAATCCCGTTACTGAACTGGGTTTACATGCCATTATAGCCCTATATTACTGAACCAGATTTACATTCCATTCCATCCATACTTATTTAATGAGATATAAATTGCTATCAAATGCATTAGTAGTAGATATAAGTCCCACCCATCTCATAATGAAATCATTATTACCTCATCCACAAAAACTTAAACATTTCATCACAGCATAACCCATGAAATAAAATGGGGTTTTAAACACCATTCCATCATAACATAATCCATATAAAATTTCATTCCATCATCAAAACAATAAAATCATACAAATAATAGGGATATAAAAATAACCCTATTTTAAAAGATTCATCTTGTATGGAAAATAATTTTGATAAACCACATAAACAGTGTTCTTGTCGAAAATATAATTTATTCTTAAAAATTATTTTATTTTCCCAAAATTCTGTGCAATTTTAGAAGAAAATAATTTAGTTGAAAATAAACGTTAAATAGTTTAAAGGAAGATTCATTGAAATTAGGCCTTGTGAAACCATAAAAAATTCATTCATATCATATAAGTTAAACAAAAACATTCTCATATTACTTTTGTTGGAAAAGTCAAAAATATTACATCGTATGGTATACACAAGAAAAGGTTCCTTCCATAACATGTAGTAAAAGTAAAATATGAGTGAAATTGACATTAAAAATTAATGGAAGAATTATAAAAATTTTAGGAAAACATTTTTAGAAAATATGTTCATTTATAATAAATATAACCCTAGTAAATAATTATGTATAAATAATCTCCAATAAAAATGAGATTGAATAATTATCCCTTACCATAGGTCTAATTTTTGCATATGTGTCTGAAACTCCAGTATAGTGGGTTTAAACTTGTTATTAACTTGTAAAATAACAATAATAATATTTATTATATCCTATATGATTCACATATGACTTTATATTACCCATTCATTTTACAATTCTATGTTAAATCAATGTTTTGTGTAATAATAATTTTATTTATTGTACATGTATTGAATTATTAATCTTCATATTATTACCTATAACGTGATTTAATTACTCAAAAAATGTAAAAACATATCTATATATTATATATATTCTGTATAGAAATACATATATAATATATAGAGAAATAAAATGGAGTACACCATTCATAGAGATGGTAGGTTGTACGTACACATGAACATTGTATTCATTTCCTTATTAAATTAAATAGAAGTAAGTAAATGATATATGTATATATAAAAATATCCATTATCATAAATATTTCATATATTTCATGATTATTTATAATATATACTTTATAATCATTCCTGAATGGTTAATGTGTAGAATTAATCTCATCGCATCATGGAGACGGTAAGTCGTATGTACACATGAGCGATGATATAGTTCTCATAATTGTTGAATGGTATTGAATTTGATGGTGTATAATATATAATAATTAGTATCCTGTTTTAATAATCATATATATTTATTATTTAAACCATTATACACATGAATGTACGGTAGTGGTGAAAAACAGATTACACAATGACATGGAGATGGTAAGTCGTAAACACACACACGCGTGATGATTTCATTTTTCTTAGGATGTATAGAAGGTGAGAATGTGTAGTTTCATATTTATAATAACATATCATTATATGAGTGATAATTATTTTAATAAAATATAAAGAAACAACTAAAGAAGATGATGTCGAAGAAGAATTTTTTTTGAATGAATCGGTAGAAGACACTACCTATTCCTTGACGTTCCTACATTAAATATCCTCTTAGGAACATGATCTGGTGTTTTGAGAATACCATAAACACTATAATTTAACTATTTATTTTTAGAAGGGAAATGGCTAAGTTTTTTCTGAGTTTGAAGGATCAAAATGGAGTGATGTGGAGAGGGAGGAAGTACTTTATTATAAGAGAAGAGAAATGCACATTTGGAATATCTAAAAATATTAATGTATTATTAACTAAAATTCAATTCAAAATGGACAAAAACTAATTTAATTCAAATATAATATGATTTTAGTTCTAAATAGACAACATCCAATTATTTTAGACAATTTTTGAATATTTTTTTGTCCTAATCCTTTTGGTTTAACACTTATTTTACCCTTTTTAATCTTATAGTGATATAATGTTATTTACACATTGTGGGATAATGTAATTATCATATCATGTCAAAAGACCCACAAAATGTTATTCATGAAATATTTGGACTTATATTAACAAATATTACAAAATATTATATATTTTTAAATTTAATATCATTTAATAAACTATTTTATGTTTTATGTAATGAATAGTGTCAATTTTGGAAACAATTCATATTGTACTTTTTCAAAAATTGAAATAACCATATACCATCGAAATAAAAGAATTAAATAATACATATTATGTCAATTGCATCCCAAAATATCATGTCTAACTTCTAAATAGTCCAATTAAATTTTTATAATATTTATAAATTCAATTATTTGAATCCTTCATTAATAGGGTAATCAGTACATCAAAATTATGTCACAAATAAATAAATATATATCTAATTTAAAAAAAATTAAAAATAAAATACCATTATGTATGATATATTTTTTTATTTATAAATAATTTTTATATACATATATATTAGTTATATAACCCTATATTAAAATATATTTATTAAAAGATATATCTTTAGTTTATAATTATATTTACATTAAATTTATTCTTATAATAATTCATTTTCACTTCTATATGAATCCATGGGGTCCCAAAATTGACTCAAGGATTCCAATGGTGATAAATATCTTATTCAATAAGATTAGGAATTGTGTTTGTGTAGTTTACTATTACTATTATATAATTTTTTACCCTATTTTAGTAGATTTAACCATTAACCATGGTTAATAAAATGGAAACTAAAGCTACTATTCATAATTTAAAAAATAAAAGGTGCCGATTTAAATAATTTGAAACTTTTGATTTAAAATATGTAATAAATTTTTTCAAAATCAAGACATAAAAGTTACAGTAATTAATTAAAAATTATTTACCGTTGTCAAAACCAAAAAACTGATTTTTAATAAGTAATAATTACAAATACATTGACTTGTGATTATGTCCAATATAAATATGAAATTACTTCTAATGAACAAAATTGGATTAAATTATAAACCTATAATTAATTTCCACTTTAAACGCAATTAAAAATATAATCTAACAATAAAAATAAATTAGATGAAATGTTAGTTTTGAATTCAAATGGAGTATTTGTCACTATTCATTAAAATTTGATTTTTATCAGAAAAATATCAAAAATTCCAAAAAGGTAAATTTTTATGTTTCACTTATATATAAAATATTATTTTGTAAAATTTAACTTATAAATATTTCAAAAACTAGATTAAAAATTGATGGTCCTTTAGAAAGTGGAAAACTGCATTTTTTTAATAAAATACATCTTTTATCTGAAAAATTGATTTTTTTCTTATATCATGTTCTATAAAATGTGTAAGATGACTATTAAAATTATTTAAAATTAAAATTTTTTATAATACTTTTCGTAACAGCTAGTTAATTTCCCATTAAATAATAATATTTTAATAAAATATCATTGTTTAGTGAAACTCGGTATCACATACAATGCAAGCTATCGGGGAAGGTCGCTCTTGCATGAAACTCAAGACAATATGATGTTGCATGTAGTGAAGGCTTTCTTTGGTGTTGTATATGACATAATACAATCATTGATCATTTACACATTGAATAAAATCCACAATCAGTGTTGCATGAAATGAATTCTATGAATGGAACTCGAAATTGTGTGCAATACAACGCAATAATAGTGTTGTGTATACCACAAGATAATATGATGTTGTGTATAGTGAAATATAATATCGGTGTAGCATAAAACACAATAAATTAAAGATATTTAAAAATAATATACCTCATAAAATATTAGGGTGTTACATTCCACCCCCATAAAATGAATTTTGCCCTCAAAATTTGCCCTGTTAGAAATGGTTTATTACTTGAAAGTTTCATTCCATGAATCCCACATCATAAAAATGAAAAAAAAAATAGGATTTTAAAAAAGGAATGTTAGATACATAACAATTACACAAATTAACTCGTCATGTGGTTTCAATGTAGGAGAATATATGTGAGAAGTTAAAACATTGATTTGGAAGAGAAATATAAACATCATGTGCTTTTGTATACTGATATAGAAAATGATTTGGATAAATTTACTACTATAAAGACATAAATATATAATGATTTTAGGGACCATCTGACTCAAAAAATTAGAAGGTAGTAGGATAACATTTTTGGTTTCTATTATCCTCTTCCTAAAGTTGAATAATTTTTCGTGAGAATAAATAATTACATGATTTCGGTACAATATCACAATTGTTCGTACCTTATGAAATTTCCACTTTAGGACTTACTTAATGAAATGATGTATAATTGGTCATTCATGATGTGTTAGAGGATAATGCGGTAGATTGATTTGTAATTTCCAATGTCTCAACAAAATAATTACCACTGGTAATCAAATATACATAGGTCCACTAATAGTGAGATAATAAATTAATCTAGAGAACATAAAATAGAAAATAACATATACTATCCATAAATGGATAACATTACAATACTTCCAAAAAATAAAAATATAAAACTTTATAATGAGGTGAACTGAATCAACATAACCTTTTTCTACCACATATAATAATGTTGTTATTCTTGTCACATTAAAATCAATTGAATACCTCAATCAGTTATTCTCTTGAAAAACATGAATTACAATAGAACATTAGTCAAAAAATTAATCTTATCAATATAACTCTTTCAACACACTAAAAATAAAAAAAATTCTATATACTCAACCCCTGATATCAATTTGTCCTTACATCAGTTAGGAGGTCTTTAATACTATCCAACATCCCATTAACTCCTTATCCTTTAATTATGCACATATCATTTTGTATAGACCCGAAGCTTGACGTACATGGACATTACATTACTTTTGGGGAATACTTAATACATAACAAAAACAGACACACAAGGACCGTAATAGTTTAGTGTCTATGGAAACTCATAATATAATCTTCTAATCATGGTGAAAGATCTTCAACATCTCCCATAAAGATCATCCCCTTTTGTTTTCTTACCGAAAACATTTATATATATCCTGGGGAAAACAAAACATATAAAGGGTGAGCTCAAATGCTCAGTAAGGGTAAGAATGGATAAAATAAAAAAAATCATATACATGTGAACTTTAAAACATGAACATAATGTTTAAACATTAAAAGCTTATGAAATGACATAAAACATGGAAATACGTAAGGCATAGATCATAAAGAATCATTAAGCATGATAAAATCGCATGAGAGTAAAACATGTAATTTTGGAAGCCATTTACCACATGTTATGATTTCCATAGTAGCCAAGGCATTACTGCCAAGACCATCTTAGTGGACAAAGTCCCTTTCTGAATTGAGTTCACTCCTTGTTTCAGTCCTGTAACACTGAACAAGATTAACTTACCATTCCATTCATGTATATCTCATGAGATATAAATATTTACCTAATTCATTGGAGGGAGATATAGGTCCCACCCATCTCATAATGAAATCATTCTTACATGTGCCACGAAATAAACATACATCATTCATAATAACCCAACGAATAAAATGGGTTTAATAAACATCATCCCATCATTACATAATCCATATAAAAGAAATGGATATCATTTCATAGTAATAAAAGTGAAACGATGTAAATCATAGATACATGATACTTGAAACATACACATATGAAATAATGTCATCTTAGATGAAAAATGGTTTTGACAAAACACTTGAAATGAATTCTTGAGGAAAATATTATTCCTTCTTCAAAATCATTCTCTTTCCACAAAATGTCATAAAATTTTAAAAGAAAAGTATCTTTTTGAAAATAGTCATGAAATATTTTGGAGTAATCTTCATGAAAATAAGGCTTAATAAAACCGTAAAAATCCGTTCGTGCCATATAAGTTAAAAAAACATTCTTCTCGTACTTTTGGGGGAAAAGTCGAAAAAGTACCTCGTAACGTAAACAAAAGAAAGATTCCTTACATACCATGTAGTAAAAGTAAAAAATGGTTAAAAAGTACTTTAAACATCCATGAAAAAACTTTTATAAAACATGGACATGGATGATTGAAATAACCCCAGTGAATACTTACGAATAAGCAATCTCGGATAAAAATGAGATTTGAAAAATTGTTCCTTAACTTAGGTTCGATATGCTTCATAAGTGTCCGAACCTCCTGTATAATGATTTAAATAATGTCATTGACTTATTACAGAATCATATTCATCGTTATGATATCTTATATGGTTCACTTATTACTTTATATTACATGTTCTTTTGTAAATTCCATGTTAAAGAGTGTTTTGGGTAAAATCGTTTCATTTGACAGCCGTGTTCTGACTTGTAATTATTCATATGATTACATAGATCATGATTACATAATTCCATAATATAAAACATGATTTATACATAATATATATTCAGAATATACAAATATATAATAGATCGATAAATGGAATGAAATACACTGTTCATGGAGACGGTAGGCCGTACGTACGCATGAACGATGTTTTCGTTTCCTTATTGAGTTGAATGGAATTAAGTAGATGTCATACATATATATATATATATATATACGTAAATACAGTAGATTTATAATTTCATATATTTCATTATTATTTCTTATATATACTTTATAATCAATCTTAAATGGTTAACATGGAGAATGAATCTCATCGCGTTGTGGAGACGGTAGTCCGTACGTACGCACGAGCGATGATATCGTATCCATAATTATTGAATTGAATTGGAGTGGATGATAAAATATATCAGAATCAGTATGATGTTATAATAAATATCTATAGTTATTCTTTACACCATTATACCCATCCATGTAAGGTGTTGGTTGAAAAACAGATTACACCACGGCGTGGAGACGATATTCCGTACGTACGCACATGCGGTGATTTCATTTTCCATAGGATGGATAGATGGTGAAATAGGATTGTTTCATAATTATAATAACATATCAGTATATTATTGATACTGATGTTATTACTTTATAATTAAACAACTAAAGAAGAATAAGTAGAAGAAGAAATAATGTTGAAAGAATTGGTAATGGACATTACCTCTTCTTTGAAGCGCCTCTTTGAGACCTCCTCTTAGGGAACTAAAATTGGACTTTGAAGAATACCAAGAACTCTAGGATGTTTCTAGGGAAGTGGAGACATTAATTTTTCAGGGGTTGGATGAGATTGAAGGCTAAAAGTGGTGTGAGGAAGAGAGGGAGGAGATGCCCTTTTATATGGGAGAAGAGGGGCACCTTTGGAAATCATAAAAATATTAATTTATAAAAACTCTAAACCCACTTAAAAACATCCAAAAATAACTCATATTGGAATATAAGATGAGATAGGATAGTAATCTCATCAACCAATAAAATTTATACATGTTCGGAATTTATTTAAACATTATCAACTTGATTTATACTTATTTAATTAATTTAATTTTATTTGTGGTAATAACATTATAAATTTTAAATTATAAAGAATAATTACTTATTTGTTGTGAATTGTCCCCAATTGGTGACTTTAGAACATTATAGACCATATATATTTAAATTTATAATTTTTAAATATTTTTGTGATTTTTAATCATTTTTATAATATGTTATTTTTATAAAATAACAATAGGGTCAATTTTGACACTATTCCTTTAACTAAACTTAAATAAAATATATATAGAATA
The DNA here is from genome assembly GCA_963277665.1 of Viscum album. Taxonomy (NCBI): domain Eukaryota; kingdom Viridiplantae; phylum Streptophyta; class Magnoliopsida; order Santalales; family Viscaceae; genus Viscum; species Viscum album. Next base: position 1,019,005,430 of record OY728119.1, on the reverse strand, counting down.
TTTTGTCGAACTAAAAGCTTTAATAGAATCATAAAAGGTCTTATTTATCTATAAAATTATTGGAGAATATTAAATAGTTCATATAATATTTATTTTATTATTTTTAAAACCATTTATTTGGATTATCTCCTAATAAAATAATTTCTACAACATTTTTGTATAAATATTTAATATACTTATTTGTGGCATAAAAATTAAAAATAAAATCTTATGATGAATATAATCTATTAACTTTCAAAACAATACTTTTAATCGAATTTATCATCTAAAAATAACAATATGTAAATTGTTATATTTATTAAATTATGAAGGTGACAACTTTGGCATCATTTAAAATAAAATAATATAAGTGTCACAATAGATTTTGTAAAACTCCAAACGGTTATATATTATGTCATTGTATGGTTACGGTATATATATACACTACCAATATGTTTTGGTCAGGTTTGTGGTCCTTTTAATGGGTATTATTATTTCAATAAAAACTATATTACTGATTTTTCACTTAATAAATAATTTCTGCATCATTAATGTATCACAATTAATGACAATTATTTAATCCCTAAAAATTTAAAATAAATAATCATGATGTATATAATTTTACTAGATTTCTAGAGACTATTAATGTTAGAAGTTTTATGATGTTTATCACTAAACTAAAATTATTATACTTATAAGATTTAAGAGAGTGAAATGTTGTCACTTTCTTTGGTTTTAATAATAATGAAATTATTTTCATGGTCAAAAGTCCATAAAAGGAATCTAATCCGACCCTTAGGTGATATGGGTCTAACTTTAGACATAAAATATAATTTTGGAATGTGTTAGGGGTAATTTTATAATATTATATTTACCCTTAATTTCCCGATTTACATTTAACTATGATAAATAAAATTTACCGTTGTTACTATTCATAAAGTCCAAAAATAAAAAGTTGTCTATTAATATATTTTGAACCGAATGATTCCAAATATTAAATCCATTTTTATAAATTCAATACACAGAAGTTTCATAAATTAAATTAAAATTAATCCCGTTGTCGAAAGAAAACAGGTTTTTGTTTAAAACATTGCAAAAGATTAAATTCATTTAACCTACGAATTCAGGGTAAAATAAATTCTAATGATATACATTGTATTAAATGTAAAAAATATATTCTATTTGTACTTTAAAACCATTCAATATTATAATTTAACCACATAAATTATTAGGATGAAAAAAGTTGTTTTTAATTAAAATATAGCGTGTTTTTACTATTCATTAAAATATGAAAGTTATCAGAATAATATGAAAATATTATCCAAGGTAAAATTTTATATCCTTATTCCAAAGAATAATTTTATTTTGAAAAATTGAACTTATAAACATGTCAAAAACTAGATTCAAAGTGGGTGCGCCATCAAAAGGTGGCAAAACTGATTTTTTTTTGAAAAATACTTATTTTACACGAAAAATTTATTTTGTTTTTATACCATGTTCTAGAAAATGTGTAATATGAAAAATAATGTTATAAATTTCAAATTTTATCTAATACTATTCATAATGGCTAGTTCATAATAATATTATAATAACATATCGTTGTTTAGTAAAACTCGGTATTGTGTACAACACACACTATCGAAAAAGATCGTGATTGCATGTAATGCAAGCCAAGTCTGGGTTGCGTATAGTGCAAGACTCATTTGTTGTTTCATGATAACAGAATCCAACCATTTTTAACTTATACATTGAATATATATATATATATATATATAAACTCAATGTTGCGTAGAATAAATTCTATCAAATGAACTTGAAATTGTGTATAACACGATACAAGAATTGTGTTGCGTATACTGCAAGCTAATACGGTGTTGCATATAGGACAAGATAATCTTGGTGTAGCATACAACAAAAGTTATTAAAGAAATTAAAACGTATATATCTTATAAAATCTCTGGTTGTTACATTCTACCCCCCTTAAAATGAATTTCTCCCTCGAAATTCGTCAGGGTTATAAATCGTTTACTATTCATAGAAACCGACATTGTAAAAAGGAATACTAAAACTTAAATTTAAAAAAGAAAGTTAGAAATGTAACGGTCACCCGAGGTAACTCAGCATTGGGTTTTCACATAGGAGAGTATAGGTGAAAATATGGATATGGAGGAAAAATATAACCATCAAGTTCTGATGGAGAGTGGTAGAGAACATGGCTATGAAATAGACATCAGTCACAAAGCCATAGATTTGTGATGATCTAAGGTACCATCTGATTTATCAGATATAAGATCAATAGGACTTAATTTTTGGTTTTAAGGATCATTTCACTAATGTTGATGTATTTTAGAATTAAAAGAAATACTTACTTGATTTTGGTACAATCTCACCGTTGTTCTTGACTTGAACAATTTCCACTTCATCTCTTAATGAAATGAAGTTGAATTTTCCATTCATGAATTGTTAGCAGATCATGTGATAGAATGATTAATCATTCCATCTTTTTCAAACAAAAGGTTAGAAAAAGTTATCAAATATACATAAGTACATCTATAGTGAGATTAATCATATATGGTTCCTAAAATGGACTTATACTTCATATATCATACTTCATAATATAATAAAACTATTTTATAATAAATAGGGACTTCCTGTAGGCCAGTGGTAGGGGATAAAGGCCAGTCGCACTTCGGTTGTGGGTTCGATTCCAACAGCCCTACCGACATGATGGGATGTCTCCCGTCCTACAGGTTTTCCTTTTTCTAAAACTGCATTACTATAATATCCCATCAAAAAAAATAGAAAAAAATTCTATCCTTAAACAATACTAACTTATGTACAACATAATCCATTCCAATATTCAGGCTTATCCAAAATACTGCTGTCTAATATCATATTATAGTGAAAACGATTACCAAAGAGTTCATATAACAAGAATGTTAATACCATCATTGTTCCCCATATATCATGAGATATATATTGTTGGTCACATTCCAAACATTCGAAGGATTTAATCATGTATTATCTTGAAAAATGAATACCCATTGAATCTTAGTGAAAACATGAGTGCTGTCAAAAGTTAACTCTTTTCACATACCAAAACCTCCAACCATGATATATCTATTTCCTTATATCAGTCATGGGCTCATGAATACTGTCAAACATTTCATTTTCTAATTACCCCTTCATTATGCACATTTCATCTTTTTTCCAAAAATATCTCAATCACTTTCCATGGTTACCGGTACCATAAAATTATTGAAAACCACAATAGACCAATACATAAATATTCCAATATTCCACGATACTATATACAACATTATTTTGGAATCCCAGTACATAAACACTTAATAATTCCGCCACATCGTTGCCAATAGTGATTGCATGTGACTTCCCTTTGTCCTTTTCCTTAAGTGGTTGCTCATGTCGATCATCACTAACCCTTGGATTAGGGAATTTATTTGCATAATTCCCCATTTCCTTGCACTTGAAGCATTGAAGTGTTGGTGGTGCGTTCTCTGCAGTCTTTTCTTTATTCACATCATTAGAAACCCTTTTTCCATTACTTCGACACTCAGCTACTCGATCACCTTATTTTCCACACTTAAAACATTTTCTAGTCCCTTTAAGACAATATCCACCATGCTTCTTTCCACACTTTGAGAATAAGGAAACATTCATCTTATTTTCACCATTATTATAATATTTCTCCTTGAACTCCATATTTCATTTCTTGTCAAAACTATGAGATGGATAAGTAACACCAACTTCCATTTCTACCTTGATAGCACAACACACAATTTATTCATAGCTAATGAAGTCTGTTATAGCTAATTCCCTTAGAAGATTTTGTTTTAAGTTACTGAAGAATCGATCAACTTTACTTTCAGGTTGGATGATAAATCCATATGCATACCTTGCAAGCCTTGAAAAATTCACTTCATATATACCAACAGATTCATCATCCTTTTTATTTAGTTCAATAAACTCTTTCTCCATCTTTGTTCGAAGAATGTGGGGGAAATACTTATTAAAAAATAAGTACTTGAACTCATCCCATTCCATGGACTCAATTTCATCCCATTATCTCGTATTCTTAATAACATTCCACGATTGATTAGCATCACCTTCCAAACGATACACTACTAAGATGACTTTATCATGTTCAGAACATTGAAGAACTAAAAATATGTTTTCAGTGGTACTAATCCATTTTTCAGCCACTAATAGATTAGAATACCCACTGAATGAAGGAGATCGCTGCCTCATAAAGGATTCAATAGAATGTTTCTCCTTCCTTTGCTCATTTGGAATCCATAATGATTCATAGCTTGTGTAAGTATAGAAACAATATTTTGCACTCCATCTCCCATAACATTAGTTTTTTCAGGAGGAATATCATTGCATTGTCTATTACATTGATCAAAACGGTTCCTTCGGGTTCCATCCATCATCTAAAACGCAAAAAGAAGAGTGTGAGAGGCAAAAATCATGCTAGGGAAAAAACATAATAAAGGGGGAGTACCATCAATATCTAACATCTTAGGTTAAATTCTAAGATCGTTACCATAGTTCTAAGACTATATCCTATACGTATACTTATCCTTAGGGACATCCCTAGACATACCTTAGAAATATCTCTAGGGATCTCACTATCGTTTCGCATCCCAGTTTCAAAAGGTTGACTAAACCTTTCCTATGATACCAACTGTAGAGACCCGAAGCTTGACGTACATGGACATTACATTACTTTTGCGGAATACTTAATACATAAAAAAAATAGACACACAAGGACCGTAATAGTATAGTGTCTTTGGAAACTCAGAATATAATTTTTTAATCGTGGTGAAAGATCTTCAACATCTCCCGTAAAAATCTTCCCCTTTTGTTTTATTACCAAAAAACTTTCTTTATATCCGGGGAAAAGAAAACATATAAAGGGTGAGATCAAATTCTCAGTAAGGGTAAGCATGGATAAAATAAAACAAATCATATACATGTGAACTTAAAAACATGAACATAATGTTTAAACATTAAAATCTTGTGCAATGACATAAAACATGGAAATACGTAAGGCATAGATCATAAAGAAACATTAATCATGTTAAAATAGCATGGGAGTAAAACATGTAATTGTGGAAACCATTCAGCACATGTTATGATTTCCATAGTAGCCAAGGCATAGCTTCCATGACCATATTAGTGGACAAAGTCCCTTTCTGAATCTAGTTCACTCCTCATTTCAGTCCTATAACACTTAACCAGATTAACTTACCATTCCAGCCATGTCTATCTCATGAGATATAAATATTTACCCAATGCATTGAAGGGAGATATAGGTCCCACCCTTCTTATAATGAAATCATTCTTACTTGTTCCACAAAATAAACATACAACATTCATAATAACCCAACGAATAAAATGGGTTTCATAAACATCATCCCATCATTACATAATCCATATAAAAGAAATGGATATAATTTAATAGTAAGAAAAGTGAAACCATGTTAATCATAGATACATGATACTTGAAACATACACATATGAAATAATGTCATCTTAGATGAAAAATGGTTTTGATAAAACACTTGAAATGAATTCTTGAGGAAAATATTCTTTCTTCTTCAAAATCATTTTCTTTCCACAAAATGTCATACAATTTTAAAAGAAAAGGATCTTGTTGAAAATTGCCATGAAATATTTTGGAGGAAGCTTCATGAAAATAAGGCTTTATAAAACCGTAAAAATCTATTCATGCTGTATAAGTTAAAAAAAATATTCTTCTCATACTTTTGGGGGAAAAGTCCAAAAAGTACCTCGTAACGTAAACAAAAGAAAGATTCCTTACATACCATGAAGTAAAAGTAAAAAATGGGTAAAAAGGACTTTAAACATACATGAAAACTCTTTTATAAAACATGGACATGGATGATAGAAATAACCCCAGTAAATACTTACGAATAAGAAATCTCATATAAAAATTAGATTTGCAAAATTGTCCCTTACCTTAGCTTCGATATGATTCATAAGTGTCCAAAGATCATGTATAATGATTTAAATAATTTCATTGACTTATTAAAGAATCATATTCATCATTATGATATCATATATGGTTCACTTATTACTTTATATTACCCGTTCTTTTGTAAATTCCATGTTAAAGAGCATTTTGGGTAAAATCGTTTCATTTGTCATCAATGTTCTGACTTGTAATTATTCATATGATTACATAGATCATGATTAAATAATTCCAGAATATAAAACATGATTTATACATAATATATATTCATAATATACATATATATAATAGATCGATAAATGGAAAGAAATACACCGTTCATGGAGACGGTAGGCCGTACGTATGCATGAACGATGTTTTCATTTTCTTATTGAGTTGAATGGAATTAATTAGATGACATACATATATATATATATACATAAATCTAGTAGCTTTATAATGTCATATATTTCATTATTATTGCTTATATATACTTTATAATCAATCTTAAATGGTTAACATGGAGAATGTATCTCATCACGTCGTGGAGACGGTAGTCCGTACGTACGCACGAGCGATGATATCATTTTCATATTTATTGAATTGAATTGGAGTGGATGATAAAATATATCAGAATCAGTATTATGTTATAATAAATATGTATAGTTATTCATTACACCATTATACCCATCCATGTAAGTTATTGGTGGAAAAACAGATTACACCACGGCGTGGAGACGGTATTCCGTACGTACGCACGCGCTGTGATTTCATTTTCCGCAGGATGGATAGATGGTGAAATAGGGTTTTTTAATACTTATAATAACATATCAGTATATGATTGATACTGATGTTATTATTTTATAATGAAACAACTAATGAAGAAGAAGTAGAAGAAGAAATAATGTTGAAAGAATTGGTAACATACAATACCTCTTCTTTGAAGCGCCTCTTTGAGACCTCCTCTTAGGGAACTAAAATTGGTCTTTGAAGAATACCAGGAATGCTAGTATGTTTCTAGGGAAGTGGAGAAGATAATTTGGCAGGGTTTGGCCGAGATTGAAGGCTCAAATTTGTGTGACGAAGAGAGGGAGGAGATCCCCTTTTATAAGGGAGGAGAGGGGCACCTTTGGAAATCTTAAGAATATTAATTTATAAAAAATATAACCCCACTTAAAAACCTCCAAAAATAACTCATATTCTAATATTAGATGATATCGGCTTGTAATATCATCAACCAATAAAATTTATACATGTCAGGAATTTATTTTAAATATTATCAACTTGATTTATCCTTATTTAATTAATTTAATTTTATTTGTGGTAATAACATTCTAAATTTTAAATTATTAAAAAAATTAATTATTTGTTGTGAATTGTCCATAATTGGTGACCTTATAAAATTATAGACCATATAAATTTTAATTTATAATTTTTAAATATTTTTGTGATTTTTAAACAATTTTATAATATGTTATTTTTATAAAATAACAATAGTGTCAATTTTGACACTATTCCTTTATTTGAACTTAAATAAATTATATACTGAAAATATGTTCGAACTAAAAGCTTTAATAGATTCATAAAAAGTCATATGTATCTATAAAATTAGTAGATAATATTAAATAGTTCATATAATATTTATTTTTATTATTTTTCAAACCATTTATTTAGTTTATCTCCTAGTAAAATAATTTCTACATCATTTTTGTATAATTATTTAATATACTTATTTGTTGCATAAAAATTAAAAATAAAATCCTATGATGAAGATAAATCTATTTCTGTTCAAAATAATACTTTAACTCGAATTTATCATCTTAAAATAACAATATGTAAATTTTTATATTTATTAAATTATGAAGGTGACAACTTTGGCATCATTTAAAATAAAATAATATGAGTGTCATAATCGCTTTTATAAGACTCAAAACAGTTATATATTATGTCACTGTATGATTATCGTATAGATATACACTACCAATAAGTTTTGGTCAGGTTTGTGGGCCTTTTAATGGGTATTATCAAATCAATAAACACTATATTACTGATTTTCACTTAATAAATAATTTATGCATCATTAATGTATCACCATTAATGACAATTATTTAATCCCTAAAAATTATAAATAAATTTTCATGATGTATATAATTTTATTATCTTTCTTGAGACTATTAATTTTTGATGATTTATGATGTTTATCACTAAATTAAAATTATTATACTTATACGATTTATGAAAGTGGCATGTTGTCACTTTCTTTGGTTTTAATAATAATTAAATTATTTTCTTGGTCAAAAGTACATAAAGTGAATCTAATCTTACCCTTAGGTGATATGGTTCTAATTTTATCCATCTAATAGAATTTTAGAATTTTTTTAGGGTAATTTTATAATATTATATTTACCCTTAATTAATCGATTTACCTTTAACTATGGTAAATAAAATTTACAATTGTTACTATTCATAAAGCCCAAAAATAAAGAGTAGTCTATTAATATAATTTGGACCTACTGATTACAAATATGGAACCCATTCTTCCAAATTCAATACACAGAATTTTCAGAAATTAAATTAAAATTAATCCCGTTGTCGAAAGAAAATGGGTTTTTGTTTAAAACATTGCATAAGATTGAATTTATTTAACCTACGAATTCAAGGTAAAATCAATGCTAATGACATACATTGTATTAAATGGTAAAAATATATTCTATTTATACTTTAAAACCATTCAATATTATAATTTAACCACATAAATTATTATGATGAAAAAAGTTGTTTTTAATTAAAATATAACATGTTTTTACTATTCATTAAAATATGAATGTTATCAGAATAATATGAAAATTTTATCCAAGGTAAAATTTTATATCCTTATTCCAAAGAATAATTTTATTTTGAAAAATTTTACTAATAAACATGTGAAAAAATAGATTTAATGTGGGTGCGCCATCAAAAGGCGGCAAAACTGCATTTTTTGAAAAATACTTATTTTACTCAAAAAATTTATTTTGTTCTTATACCATGTTCTAGAAAATGTGTAAGATGAATAATAATGTTATAAATTTCAAAATTTAGTTAATACTCTTCATAAAGGCTAGTTATAATAATATTATAATAACATATCGTTGTTTAGTAAAACCCGGTATTGCGTACAACACATGCTATCGAAGAAGGTCGTGATTGCGTGTAATGCAAGCCAATTCAGGGTTGAGTATAGTGCAAGACTCATTTGTTGTTTCTTTATAACAGAATCCAACCATTTTTCATTTATACATTGAATATATATATATATATATATATACACTCAGTGTTGCGTATAATAACTTCTATCAAATAAACTTGAAATTGTGTATAACACGATTCAAGAATTGTGTTGTGTATAATGCAAGCTAATACGGTGTTGCGTATTGCACAAGATAATCTTGGTGTAGCATACAACAAAATATATTAAAGAAATTAAAATGTATATATCTTATAAAATCTCGGGTTGTTACACATTTTCTTTCCAAAATATTTCTATCACTTGTCATGGATATAGGTAACATTCAACATACACATTCAAATACCAACGAAAAAACAATAGTGTAACAATCATTAGATATTTCCTTATTCTATAGTACCATAAATTATTCTTTATAAACATGTAATCATTCATCTATATTCATAATCCATTGACTAAGCTTCATCATTTTATTCCTCAACACATATTTCATCTCATATATCATTTGTAGTATCTTCATTATCATCAATATAAATACTACCCATACGACCATGCTGATTCAAATAATTAAATTTTATGTTAGGGAATCGATTTTCATAATTCCCATACATTCCACATTTAAAACATTTTCCAATCGTAAATGTCATAGAAATTCCATTATCCTTTTCCATTGTGTTAATAGAAACGTTTCTTATTAAAATATATAATTTATGTCATTATTTTCAACACCTAATGAATCATCCAGTTCCTCTGAAACATTCTCCTTGATTCCTCATCCCACATGATATAAAAGGGGAATATTGAACATTCTTTTCTCTGTAATCACTATGAATCTCTATATTTATCTTTTCAATTGCTTTTGGAATCTCACCAATGTTGAGATTATGGATCATATAATTATATTTATGATTAAAAATAATAATGATGTTTTTATTCAAACACCAATTTCATTTGGTTTCTTAAGAATAATATAAATCCATTGTCCATTATATTCTCCATTAACGGGGATCATCATGTTTCTGTCCATTTTCAAAAACCAAAAAAGAATAGTTTGAGAGGATAAAATCATATATAGAAAAAATACAATCAAGGGGGAGTACATTTAGTCCATAAAATCATTTTTTTAATCCTAGGTTATTCTTGATTATTACCATAATTCTTGGATTATAATCTATAGATAGAAATACACTTAGGAACATCCCTAGAAAAGCCATAGAATTATCTCTAGGGATCTCACTAATGTTTTCACATCCTAGTTTCCAATGTTTAACTAGTCTGTTACTCTAATACTAATAATTGAGACCCAGTCATGACATATATAGACATTAAATTTTCTTTTTGAAATACATAATACTTGACACCAATAGATTCCCATAGACCGTATTAGTTTAGTGTACTTGGAAACTCAGAACATAATCTTCTAATCATGGTGAAATATCTTCAACATCTCCCATAAAGATATTATAGTTTTTTTCACATATCTAAAACCGGTCATTATATCCTAGGGAAATGAAAAAAAATGGTGAGCTCAAGTGCTCATTAAGGGCAAACAAGGATAAAATAAAACAAACTATATACATTTGAACGGAAAACATAAACATAATGTTTACACATCAAAATATTGAATTATAAAACATATCATGGATGTAAATATTGTATATATCATAAAGGAAGATAAATTATGATAAAATTTAATGTTAAAAAACAAGTAATTATGGAAAAACATTAAGCAGATAATATTATTTTGATAGTTCTCCAAGGCATTGCAGCCAAGGCCATTACAGTGGACAACGTCCTTTACTGAACCACGTTTACATGCCATTCATGCCCTGTATTACTGAACCGAATTTGCTTTATATTCCATAAATTTTTATATAATGATATATATATATTTACCCAATGCATTTTACTGAGATATAGTTCCAAAAAATCTCATAAGGAAATAATTCATACATGTTCCAAAAGAACATAAACCTTTCTTCATAGCATATCCCATTAAATAAAATGGGTTTCTTAAACATCATTACATCATAACATAATCCAAATAAAATATCATTAAATAATTAACACAATATAATTTTATTAACAATAAGGATATCAACATAAAGCTATTTAAATAGAATTATCTTATATGTAAAATAATTTTGATGATCCACATAAACTTATTTCTCAAGAAAAATATCGTTTCTTTTTCAAAGACGTTTTCTTTTCTAAAAATGTTGTTCAAATTTAAAAGAGAATAATTTAGTTTTAAAAAAACATTAAATAGTTTAGAGGATGGTTTTTGGAAATAATGAATTGTGAAACCACAAAAATCTAATAATTCTATATATGTTAAACTAAAACATTATCTTCGTACTTTTACTGGAAAAGTCAAAAAAGTACATTATATTGTAAAAAAAGAAAAGATTCATTCCATACCATGTAGTAAAAGTCAAAAATGGGTAAAAATGATATTATACATACATATAATAATAGTAAACATTTTCTGAATACATTTTAAAAAAATGGTAGTGGATGAAAAATATAACCCTAGTAAATACGTACTTATAAACAATGTCACATAAAAATGAACTTGAAATATTATCCCTTACCATAGGTCTGATTTCTTCTGTATGTCTCCAAAACCCATGTATAACTTTTTCAAAAAATTTATTTAAATATAATAGAACCATTATAATATCTATGATATCATATATGATTCACTAGAGACTTTATTTTATCTGTTCATTTGTCAATTCCATGTTAAATCAACAATATTCTGTAATAATTGTTTTATTTATCGTACCTGTTTGGAATGGTTATTTTTGATATTATTACATATATCATGATTTATTTACTTCCAGAATGTCGAAAATGATTTATATGTTCTATATATTAATTATATAAATATATATATAATTGATAGATGAATGAAATGGAATACACTGTTCCTGGAGACGGTAGGTTATACGTACATATGACAGTTGTTTTCGTGTCCTTATTAAGTTGAATGGAAGTAAGAAAATGATATATATATATATATTAAATAATATAGTGATATTAATATGTAATATATTTATTGATTATTTATTATATATACATTAAAATCATATATGAATGGTTAACGTGAAGAATGAATCTCATGGTGTCGTGGAGGCAATAAGATGTACAAACACGCAAGTGATGATATCATTCCCATAATTGTTGATTGGAATTGATGTGGATAGTGTATAATATCTAATAATTATTATAATTTTATAATTATAAATTATAGTTATTTTTTAAACCATTATCCCAATCAATGAATGTTGGTGGTGGAAAACATATTACACCATGATGTGGATTCAATAAGCCGAATGTAAGAATGCGCGGTGATTTTGTTTTTGATATGATGGATAGAAGGTGAAAAAGAGTTTTTTTTATTTTAATAAAAACATACCAGTAAAAGAGTGATAATTATTTATTTCATTATAATAAAATAAATAAAATAGAGGAAATATAAGAAGAATGAATGTTGAAATAATTAGCAGAATAGATTTCATCAACCTCAACCTGCCTCTTTGAGACTTCTTCTCAAGGAGATTGATGCGATATTTTAGAAGACCATCACCTATAAAATCTTACTAGGGATGTTTAGAAGTGAAATGGGTCATGTGTGGCTGAGCGTGATGGCTCAAAATGGAGTTAATAGGAGAGGGAGGAGGTTCTCTTTTATAAGGGAGGTGAGGGGCAATTTAGGAATCTATAAATATATTTATTCATTATAAATTAATTTTCGATTTAAAATGGTCCGTAACATATTTATTTAGAATATTAGATTTTTTTGTTCTAACAACCATAATACAATAATTTTTAGACAACCTTTAATTTTTTTTTATCTTTATCTTTTTGTTTTTGCCGTTATATTACCCTTTTAAATATTATAGTGATATCATGTTATTTTGACATTGTTGGGTGATGTAATACCCATATCATATAAAAAAACTCACAAAAATTTATTTATAAAATTTTTGGACTTATATTAACCATTTTAATGGATCTTATATTTTCATAAATTTAATATCATTTAATAAACTATTTTATGTTTTATGTTATGAATTATGTCAATTTTAGAAAATATTAATTCTTGTCATTTTTTAAAAAATCATAACAACCATATTACATAGAAAAAATGGATTAACTAATCCCTAATATGAAATTGTCTTAGATAATATTTTTGGATGACATCAAAATATTAAAATTTAAATTATTTAAATATTTATAATTTCGTATATTTGAATATTCCATTAATTAGGTAATTACTACATCATAATTGTGTAATAAATAAATATATTTATCTCAATTTTAAATATTAAAAAAACTGTGATGATATATGAAATCAGTTTATATTTTTACTAACTACATATAGAAATGTATATCTATTTATAACAATATTTTAAAATTGATTTACTTAAAGATATATGTTTCAGTAATAGTCATATTTACACTAAATTAATTCTAATAAATTGTTATATTCCCATCCAATTGAATTAATGGGGGTCCTAAAATCGGCCTAAGGATTCCCGTGGACATAAATATCCCATCTAATTGGATTTGAACACGTTTTAGGGTTGTTTAATATTATTATAATATTATGATTTACACTTATTTATCATTTTTACCATTTAACCATAGTTAATAAAATAATTTCTACACTTACTATTCATAATTAAAAAAATGAAAGGTGTATATTTACACATTTGGAAACATATGCTTCCAAATAAGGAATGAATTTCTCCAAAATAAAAACAATTTAAGTTTTAGTAATTAGTTTTAAATTAATTCATGTTGGCAAATCGAAAATGAAGATTTTTAAGAATTAATTAATATCAAAAGATTTACATGGGTTTATAATAAATTTAAAATTGAAATTACTTTCAATGGAAAAAATTGGATAAATTGAAATAAAAATAATCCAATTACAATTTAAAAACATTTAATAAGATTATATAACTATATAAATAAATTAAATGAAAAGAGGTTTTAGATTATAAAATAGTATATATAACTACTCATTATAAAATGAAATTTATCATTAAAATACAAAAAATTCAGAAAAAGAAAATTTTTATGCCCCACATCCAAATAAGAAGTTTATTTTATTATTATTAATTTATAAATGTGTTCAACTCTATATTTAAAATGGGTGTTCCATCAAACGATTGAAAAATTGTATTTTTTTTAATAAATTTTTATCTAAAAAATGATTTTGTTCTAAAAACATATTCCAAAAAATGTGTAAGATGAATGTTAAAGTCATATGAAAAAAATAATAATATTCATGTCATCTAGTTTATATCCCATTAAATAATATGATTTAAATTTTATATCATTAAATAGTGAAAATTGGTATTGCGCATAATGCAAGCTAACGAGAAAGGTCGCTCTCGTGTGTAATGAAAGCTATGTCAGTGTAGTTTTTAGTGAAAGATTCCTTTGGTGTTTCTTAAAACATTATAAAAAAATAGTTCATTTATGCTCTCATAAAAATCTATACTCAGTGTTTCTTGAAATAATGTATATCAAAATATCTCCTAATTATGTGCAACACAAGACAAGAATAGTGTTGCGTTTTCTGTATGTTAATGGTGTTGAGTGTAGCATAATCTAATCTTACTATAGATTTTAAAACAATAAATCAATGAAATTTTATAAGAATTTATCTCATAAAATAATTTTGTGTTACAAAGGGTGTTTGATGTTTCAAAAAGAAAGGGAAATTGTTCCCCACGTACATCCGACCATTTGAAATTCTTGAATGAATTTGAGATGTATCTTACCATTTAGAGATTCTCATAAGTCTATAAAATGTACATGTTGTGTTCCATGTTTCATTGTTAATGAAGTAAATTGTATTCCCAGTGCATGTACTCACATATTAAGAAATAGAAATTGACAGTGATTTATTATACTTTGAAGAGCCTGTCATGATTCACGACATAAGAGAAAATGTATTGAAAAAACTGACAACTCAAATAAAAAAGGTCATTTGGAGGAACCATAAAATGGTAGAAGAATCATGGGGACTTGAGGATGTTATGAAGAGGAACCAAAAAAACATTTTGAGAGGGTTTTATTCATGGAATATTTCAAGGATAATTTTTCTAATGGAGAGAAGAATATAGAAACCCAATATCTTATGGTATGTTTATTCTTAAATAATGTTTTTTCATTATATATATTATAATTCACGTAAAACTAAGTCTTATTAAAACAACACTTATATATAGATGATATTTTTGACCTTCCCATTAAACAAAAATATTCCCCTTCGGTTATTTGAATTTAAAAAAAATGACATACATGGTTGTGACTAGTAAGATATTTAGAGTTTGATAAGATCAACTTACATTTTTTGTGATTATTAACATACCCTTATAAATATTATCTTAAAATTATGAAAATTAACATTCCCTTGTAAACATTATTATTCTTACCAATGGAGTAGTAACCTCACTTATGTATGTATAAATAAATTAATTATTATGTAATTTCTATTTTGAGATTAGTCTTTCTTAAAAATATGAGGAAATTGATATATTGATTTTTCAGGTAAAAATTTTACTTTTAATAGATATTTAAATTATTTAATCAAACTAAGGTTTTATTTATTTTTTTAATAATGAAATAGTATTATAAAAAACTATTTTTTAAATACAAATGATAAATATTTTTTATTTTGAAAATTTTATTATGCATTTTACAATACATTTCATGTCGACTATTATTTTAAATAAATAGGTTCATTCATAGATAAAAGATAACATTTTCATATTTATAGAATTAATATGAAAAAATAAAATTCATTTTTTAATTCAAAACATCGATATTATGTAACACTAAAATTATGAAACTTTTATTAAATACTTTAGTTTTTCATTAATAGTAAAAATATAGTTCGGAATTTTTGGAATGTTTAATGACATCATAATGATGTAATAATTAATATAAAAAATAAAGTGACATCTATTCATTAATAAATGATACGAGGTTTCCCATTTGGCCAAAACTATGGGCCAAATACCATGGGCTAGCCCATGGTTTTTCAAATACCATTAATGACGATTCATTGGGAATTAATAAAAAAACTTGATCTCTTTTAATGTAAATACCCACCCATTAATTCATTTTCAATCATTCGATATTCATCATCCTTGATTCTTTGGAATTTTTACATCATTATGAGTCCTCCTAGGGTGTCCTCAATCCCCTAACATCCTAACAATCATGTTTTAGGAGTTACTCTACATAGTTATGGAATCTACCACACTTCTCTTTTTCAAGAACTTATTTTATGTTAACCAATTTTAATTTACATTATATTTTGTTGGGTTATGAAATTACATATATCTATATATTACATATGATGCAAAAATTATTGGAGATAAAATTTTATTTCATCAACATATTTTATAACGTTTTTAGTGACGTCATTAGGCTTCTGAATTTTCATAAAGGGACTCTCATCTCACATTTATTTCTGTGATATTTCCATTGGTTTCCACATATCTCATGTATGTGATCTCTATTTAATACAATTTGGGATATAATATCATTATTGTATTAATATTCATGTTATTCATTGATTCATAAGATGATTATTTACTCTATTAAATTCAATGTTTTATGAGACATTGTCTCAATTTCCATTTAATTGTGATTTACTTGGTATTGTGCACCAAATCATTATTATATAGCATATCTAATACACCATTGATATAATTTTCCCATTTAAATTGTAATTATAATATATCAATATTCTCGTTACATGGATATGAATATCTTCTTATACCTATACCATTTTACATATGTTGTTTATTTGTAAAGTTTCTTAATTGTGGAAATATAGATGAATCTATATCCTTTACTGAATACGAATATCTGAAATGAATACTGTTCTTTTATTAAACTATTTAATAAAGAATGATTTGGACCAGTAGTTATTGGTGGGGCACTCTATAGCCCTTCGATTCATTGATAGATCTCATTAGAAAAATCAATTGGTGAAACACCCTTTGAGTTTGTATCCCAAACTCAATCAGATGGGTATCTACCCACAGAATTAAGCTTTCATGACTGTATTATGGATAATGTTCTAGGTAAATGTATAAATAATAATAATTCTCTTAATTAATTAAATAGTCACCCCTTAGTAGTTTTGGTTCATTTTAAAGAATTTATTTTTGGATTGGGTTTACTCCCCAAATAATCATAGATGATTATTATAACATCAAAGACTATCATAATAGAAAATATAAATTATTAAACTAGGTTTACTCCCCATTTCATTCAAGTTTAAATCATGAGATATTAATCATTACCCAATCTATTATATTGATTGATAATTACAGTACCTCCCATCACATAATAAAAATAATATATAATTATGACATAAGATCTTAAAATAGTCATCATATAATAATATATGAAAACAAGTGTTTTATAAAAACTTCATCCCTAAATAACCCATGGAAAATAAACCATTTTGAATCAACTACCAATTATTGATATAAAAACATGTATCAAGGAATAGTTTCGTAAGAAAAATTTAATCATAATCATAAACCATCCATATAAGGAATCAGTATCATTTAATTGGATCATAAATTATGTAAAATATAGTTTCAAATGATTATATATTTGATGAAAATTTTGATTTAAATATCAGTTGTAACATCCCACGAGTAAAATACAATTATATATTTTAAATCACATATTGAATACCAAATAGTTTCAAAATAATAGGGGAATTTTTTTTTCAAAATTACCAGGAAATATATTAATGGATGAATCATTGAATTTAGTTTTTAAGATGGAAATAAATTATGTTCATGTTGAATATGTTCTAAAAAGGTTTCTTTCATAATATTGTTGAAAATGAAAAATTAACTCATTTCAGAAATAAAAATAATATTCACTATAAATAAGTTTCTATAAATTAATCCATGGTTAAAATTTTATATAAATCATTATTCAATGTTATTAATTTGATTGAATTTTTTTAAAAAACAAGGACATGGAATAGAAATGATGTTTTAGAAAACACTTGGGATTCTTTAGTAGTAGATCAATAAATATCATCACTGGTACAATAATCATAAAAACCCTGATAAAAATGAGATTATGACATACAAACCTAAGACATTGGTAAAATTAGAAACATAAGCCCCATAAATGAATGAACATTAGATTAATATTTATATAAAGTGAATTATTATAATAATTTTTATATAATTCATTCATGAGTAGTATATACATCACATAAATATATATGTGGTGAATATTTCATGTGTCTCAAATAAATAAAAGTGAAACGAAAATATCTTAAATCATGTCTCCAATTACATCATACACATTAAACATACTAAATTTATATTATTGGATTTTATAAACATATTAAAAAACATAATCATATATAAAAAAACATATTTTATTTAGTTATAACATTTTTCATTAATTTGTTAAAAATTATTTATTTAATTCTACATATTGGTTGATAAATGAATCATTTTATCATTTTTTTGGTTCGGTAGTTTTCATACATGTTATTAGATAATGGTTCTATATTCTCTTGGAATAAAATTATTATATAAATATAAGATATACTAATTATAAATTTATTTATAGTAATCCATAAATTTTATATATTAAAAAATTGTATTCCACCCTTTATAGAGACAGTAGGTTATACATACACATTAATGATTATTTCATTTTTCAAATAATATTAAAAAGAGAGGTAAATAGTAATTTTTCATTATAGAATCACTTATAAAGCATATTAATAATTCATATTCAATAAAATTATCATTATTATCATCCATGTAAAAATAAAATAAAAAACATATCAAATCGATTCGTGGATATGGTAGTTGAAAAAACCATAAGTGACATTATGATTTTCCAACGGGTTGGAATGTAATATAGTGGATTTGAAATTTTAATTATTGATGTATAATTGTTTAAATAATAACATATATAGTCATTAAATCCATTATTTTTTCCGTCTTTGGGAGGAAATTTTGTAAAAACAATTACATCGATTGTGAGGCAGCAGTCTATTGTATGCATGACCAATAGTTTCGTTTCTCATTAGGTGGAAGAAGACATTGATATATGATATTAGATTATCATCATGAAATATCAGTATATTTGATATTTTTTATTTCATATTTTTTTATGATGATTTGAATGAGTTGGAAGAAGAAATGAAACAAAAATGTGTCGTAAACAATTATACCCCTTCTTTGAAAAACATCTTGAGTAATGCTGAAAAAGAAATTCTTGAATGGTTGAATAATAAAAATTATTCTACGACATTTTTTAAATATTCAAAAATGTATATTGGTTTGTTTTTCAAGAAAAAATGAGCTATATGTGTGGATAGGAGGGGTGTGGATGTTTCATTTTATAAGTGGGGGAGTGGACCTAGTTGAAATTTTCATTAAATAATCATATATGATAAGGACATTTTCAATATTAATTATTAATAACGGATAAATATTTGAATGTGGTATCGGTTAAATTAAAAATATTTGTATCCAATAGTATTTAGATTTTTTTAATTGTAATACATTCCCTTCACTTTAGGTTTAACCAATGGTAAATAAATTTTCAGTTAAACTATAGTAAAAAATTTTAATTTTTCATACTATACATTTACACCAAAAAATAATTTGAAATTATTATCTTATATTAATAACATAAATTTGAAATTTTTATTATATTTTTTAAAAATTAATTATAATATTTACAATATTTTAATTCAAAAGTATGTGTGTTTGAATAATGATTGAAAATAAAAATTTTATTAACATTAACCATCTTTTAAGGGATGGGGGGAATATAATATTACAACATAGACAAAAGACCTCAAACTTTTCCCCACATTCCGAAATCTAAAATACTAGACCAATTCAACAATGAAAATCCCCTCCCAAGCCTCATAACTATTAATTCCGGCTTCCACCTTCTCATTGCAGGTCACTAGCTATCATGTACCAATATGAATGTTCATAGAATCGATGAAAATTTAATACCCTCTCAAACCTCCAAATCTAATGAGCAGTGGTCTTGTGAAAGTATGATACTCAAAACATCCTTTGGAGGAACCCTTGTAGAAGATATTGGTTCATAGAACCTTGAACCACACACAATAGGGCATAATGGATATCACACCTCCTTAACAATTTCACACACCATAACAGAATCAAATAGGTTCGAACCAGATTCACAACCAAAGATAATAACATAGTAAAAAAACAAAATCCAATTCCATCACCACAGAGATGACCTATTGTCCACCAAAAAAATTTAGTAATAATCCCCACAATAAATATTAAACATTAAAAAACCAAAAAACACATCACCATCATCATGTAGACAACAAAACCGCCCAATTAACTTATATCCAAACCAAAATACACGGTGGTAGCCCTCAGAACATTGAATTATGGATCTCAACCATTATACATTCACCACCCACCATGGAGTAAGTCAATCCTACAAAATAATAGACTGTGAACCCTTAATGGTGCAGAAGTCCAGTCACAAACCCTCTATGCTATAGAAGCCTGATCGTGAACCCATGACATCTTCAGAAAGAGAATTATAAGGGACACCACAGAATCCCAATCACAAACCGACATTGTTGCAGAAGCTCGATCGCTAACCCTCGATGCTGCATGAATCAAGATCTTCATCCCTAAATGGATCCACATAGAGAGGAATCCTACTCCACAAGCTCCCCTAGAGGAAGTGCTAGGAAGCTGATCCCTAGTCAACCAATTATGGCTGTGAGGGGCATACCATAAAATTAAATATAATGACCGTAACAAACATAATTGAATTAATAATAACATAATTAAAATTTATTAATTTTACAAATGTTTTAAAATAGTATATCATAATTAAAATTCATTAAATTAATAGAATATTAGAAATAAAAATTACTATTTGTAACTATTCGTCAAATATTTTTTTATCTAAATTACCAAAATTAATTTCTAATATAATTTATATATGATCATTTAGAATGTGAGGTTAATTTTTCCATATTAATTTTAATATATATCTATATATATAATAATTTTCATATAGGAAAGAAAAATGTTAAAAAACCAATTTAAAAAAAAATCAATTGTAAAGATGAAACAAGATTTTTTCGTAACCCTTGCTGATAAAAATAATTAAATTAATAAATAATTTTTTTATTGAATATATAATAAATAAATTTCATTAAAATAATTAAAATAATTTATCAAATTAATTTATTAATATAAAAATATATTTTTCACATAAAATATTTCTTTTATGAAAAATATAACTTTTATTTTAAATTAGTTTTCATCAACATTTCAAATTTGTTGATAGCTAAATAACTCATCTTATAAATTTGTAAACCAATATTTTATTCATAATTTTTTATTATTAATTAAGCATTCTAAACCAATTAATTTTAAATTTCTCATACCATTATTAATATCAACATAATCATATTTCACAATTATTTTAAATTTATTACTTTAAGAAATGAAAAAAAGCATAATTATAATTAATTTTAGAAAAATTTAAAATAAAAAAATATCACGTTGTTACATTTGACCCCACTTTTAAATAATTTCACATAAAAATTCGGTCAACTTGATACAAATAGATGATGATTTTTTTACCTCATCATATCCATAGAATCCTATATGTCTTCATCAAATTTATTTTTTCCCCCAAAAAATTGTCTACGTGATTAGCCTTATTTTGTATCACATTCTATCTAAAAAATTCATTACATTTTTTTCCTTATAGTGGAGGTTTTAATTCCTAGGTATGACCTCTAAGGCTAGAAAATTAAAAATATTCGGTATTTACATCAGTAGAATACAGTCATGGAACAATTTGTAATCCTAATATAGGTTCCGTGGAAGTCCTATATAATATGTTTCAATCCCTCGTCAATTAAAATTATCAAAATGAACTATATTAATAGATCGTAACATTCAATTATTTATCCATCTCATAATATTCCTCTAGGAAAAATTCATCGAATAAACATCTAACTAAATTTCAACTCTCGATCCCACTGATGATTTTATGCACAACATTTATATTGACATCGTGTCTCCATGAAGTGTGGCTGCATAGATCTATCTTTTATTCAATATTATTATATCTCTCAGGTTGAAATATCTGTATTTCACCAACTTCATGTAAATACATTTGAATTCTACTGTTCATTCCAAATGTTTATTCAAAATTACCCATATGAGTACTCAATTTAATGAAATAATTGTATGAAAACTAAATAAAAGGAAGGTGTTGTTCAAAACAATATTTGAATTCCATAAAACGTTATTTTAAAATATCCAATGTCGTTTTAATTGTTACCTCATTCTAAGACCCTACAAGAAAATGATATATAGTACTGAAACGTAACATTATAATTATATCCTACACAAGAAATCATCAAAACATTATAGTAGACCACGGATCTGGATCACATATAGCAGTATTTGGTTGGCTATTAAACCTGACTACTACCATAAAGTATTTCATATTAATTTCTTCCAAATATGTATTATTTAACTAATAGAAATTAATTATATGGACTTTTTAAAGAAATTTAAGAAAAACAAATTAGAATTTTCACCTTTAGTCTAATTTGGGAGCCCGACGATGACAACCTTGGTGATGTTCTCCCATTTTTAATCTGGTATGGGTAATGGTTGCAACATCCCATTCCAAAATTTTATCTCAAACATAATTTTCAGATATACCATGTTCAAAAAATAATACTATAAATATCATTATTTATTATTTCTAATATAAATATTATTTTTAATCATTACACATATTAAAACTTCTTGTATTAATAGAGAATGGAGAACTATTAGCCTCCTCTTGGAGATCCTCCATCAAATTTTGTACATATGGAATACACACATGGTTCTCAAACCTTATTATACCATCATAGTCAATGTAAAATAGAGGAACATGTATGTCCTTCTTCTATATCTCAATATCTTCTTTCAATGTATATTAAATCATAATATATATATATTGTGGAAAATAATTTGATAAAGATAATAACCTTTCCCTTCATTCAATATATCATGGTAAATACATTGAAAGTATAGAAATATTGGATCATTAAATATCCATGTCATCATTACACTATCTTGATTAGTTTGATACAAATAATCGACCACCATGTTTTGTTTCTGAAGATAATAATGTATTGAGAAGTCATAATTTTAAATATTATCCTCCCAACATCACTAGAACATATATTACTATTTCAAGTGAATATATACCTCATAAATTTATTATTAGAATATATATCTCACTTTTATCAATTAAATTAATTTTTTATATCATTAATTCCAAAAATATAACATCTTACTCAAAGTCATGAGTCGGTTATCTACCAATGGAAGCATCAATTATCTTAAGGCATGATCTCTCAACATATAATTATCTATGGGAATACATCCTCATAACTTTTTTTGATTCATATAATATAGATTAAAAATCAATACCTACTAATGGGAAATGTAATATATTTTTTATTAAACTTTTCATTATTTAATTGAAGTCTTCATTACATTCAATTATCTTATGGAACATGTCTTCCGAATGATTTTTCATTAAGATTGAATTAGATTATTCTGATAATGTCTTCACAATGAGATTATAAAATCAATCCAATCCTATAAAAAAATGTATCTCAATCACATTTCTTGGTTTGGGACATATTTAAATAACATAGGTCTTTTATGAATCTACATATACATCCCTAATTGACATTACCTTACACAAAAAATTACACTTTTTGTTTCTAATATTAAAAAATTTTAATTTTTTAAAACAACTTCTCATTCTTTAAGGTCTTTAATACAATCCAAATGTTAACATTTGGATATTAATTTATTTTTTGATTATAATAAAATTTTATTTATTAAGAATATCAAACACTGATTATGTTAATATCTAATGACACTATTCCTTAAATCCATGATGATTATGGGTGAATTAGTAAGATCAAGTGACCAGACTATAAAGCCATAATGACCATATCATTTATTGGATAATATATTTTGTATAACCTCATTTTCCCATTATTTATGATATCCAGGATGAAGATGAGTATTCGATAGGAATTGATATTCACACAGTTGATCAAACAAGTCCTTAATATGTGGAATATGATTATTTTTCTTTATTTTGGTCATGCGCAATTCTTGATAATGAATGATTTTTTTCCTTTTTTCCGTTTTTCCTCTTAAATAAATAATCATTTAAAACAAAAGATGATGATCATTTATGAATAAATTCCCTATATATTCTCTAGGAACTACATCTTCAATTACTATAAATTAATAAGGTTTATTCTAAAAAGATAAATTGATATAGGGGTGCAGTAGGTATGATTTATATTGATTAATTTACATAATGATTTCATTTAAGAATAGCATAATCTTCTGAAATTCATCAATGAACTTCTGCTGAATAGATATTTCATTAATTATTAGTTCCTCCAAAAACATCTATGATAATACCCCCTTTTAAATAATAATCATGAACTAAAAAATATTTTTTATTAGTATTGGATGATCATATTTACATCCTAACTTATAGAAAATCATTGGATGGTTTGAAGTATCCATTTTGACTTTAATTCCTTAGAAATTGATGCGGTAATTATCTAGATAAATCTCGTACAAGTCCTGGATTGTAGATTATTCACCCATATAGAGGATAAAAATATTTTCATGATGAAAATTCCCAAAAACATCAATCAGAAAAGAATCATATTAATATGATGTTATTACAATACCATTAGGGGTTTTCATAGAAAATTCATTATTTAATCTACATTAGTATGAGTTTACATTACATCAAATGTTTTATGATATATACGATTTCAATTAACTAATCTAAAATTTGGTACTTAAACAGTTGAGAATAAATATTTCCACCTAGAGTTCCTCATTCAATATAAAATACAATTATAAAACAAAGATAGTTTATATGATCATATAACATCATTAATTAGAGAGATAAATCATATAATAATGAATCATCATGGAATACTCCTATTAATCCATGACACCTAATATTTTTTCTAAGGTCTTTAATGATTATCCAATACTTTATTCCATCATAATAGTTCCTAATAAAATTGTTTGTTATCCAATAATGTCCTCTAGCAGTGTCAAATTGGGTGGGCAGTAATGTAATACTCCCCATAAAATAGAATGATGGATGTGTTTTACAAAACCAAATCATTTGGGGGTTATTGTCTCTAGAAGAATCAACCTAAAAACCGTTCCAAATTTTCATATCAAGAAGGGATCTTTTTTCAAATAAAATCACATTTCATTATTTACGAGCACATATACTATTATTCAATTCATTAGGATTATCATATTGGTTCTCAGTTATGTTTTCTCATCAATTTTTCTTACAATTAACTATTTATGTACAAAAATACCATCTTTAGTGTCCCATAATTTTCATACATAATAATTACATATTTTTTATGAGTGTTAAATATTTTTGATAAATACATCCCCATGGACCACAAATGTAATATTTATTACAGTCTTTATACATAATATACCTTGTTCAAAAAAGATATAAAATATATACCACAATGATGTTACTATATAGTAATGTTCTTAGACATACCATGAATACAGAACTTCATCCAAAACATGGGAATAAAAACTTACAAATGGGTGAACATAGATACTCAGTAAGGGTAAACATGAAAGATATCAATAGATGATCAAATCAATGTATAAGATAAGAATAAGGGTTTGAGATCATGAACATGCCATACACATTTAATATATATTTATATCAAATTACATAAAAATGATTCATCAAAAAAATTTAGGTATATCAAAAGACAACCCTCATAAAGTAATCAAAGAACCAAATATATGATGTAATAAATTTGGGTTAATAAATATATTTTTTCTATTCACATATTCAAAGGAATTCATTTCCATATTTGTCAAGGATAATTTAAAATACTATTATAGTTTATTAGGTTCACACCACAAGCCTTCGTGGTATCATGGTTTACTCAGATGGTTATCATAATTGATAATGTCCCTTATTGAAGTAGGTTCTCTCCCCATTCTGGTCTTATTTATCAAATGATGTATCTATGTTAACCAAATGAATTATAGGGAAATAATAATCATGAACCACATATTGAATAATGATAACTATATATATTTGTATTAAAATATCAAAAAATATTTATCTTATCATAAACCATGAAGATAAATGTGTTTTACTAACATTTCCCCTAGAATAAATTGTGGAAAATAAAATATATTCTTTAACATTTGGTCAATTCATCATAATATTACCCATGTATATGAATTGGATTCATAAAATTCTTATCATAATAATCACAGAATATCTAGGGAATGAATAAAGACTGAATCATTTGTATCATATTCCTATTAGAACCTATGTAATGTCAATATATGTATTATTAGATGAAAAAATTATTTTTAAAATCTGTTATAACATTTCATGTAAAAATACCATTTTCTATATTAAATCATTTATTTGTAATAAAACATTTTTCCAAATATTAATGTAATTTTTTATATAAAATTATTTTGAGGAAATGTAAATGAAGATTAGAATCATTTGGTGGCCAAGATGGCTAAAAATTTTATTCATTCTATAAATTATAAAATAATGATTCTTTTCTCATTGTCTCTAAAAATCAAAAGTACCTATTTCAGAAAATGAAATTAATCTCCTCTTTATTTTTTTAAAAAAAATTAAAACATTTTAATATATTTATATTACTATTGTTTTTATAATAGTATAAAACTCCTTTTATATATATTTAGAAATCATTCACAAGGAAGACAAATCATTTTTTATTAGAGTGGGTAAAAACAAGATTTTCTTTAAAAATAACATTTTAGTATCTTGAGTATATAAAGAGATGAAAATGAAATTAAAACATTTAATTTCGAAAAATAACCAATTGATAATAATATTCAATACATTACCTATATTTATATCAGTAAATTTATCATTGTAATCGTAACCCTAAACCATCCCAAAAACAATGATATTGTATCATTAAACTATTAAAACTTAGCTGAATATTTGAATCCTAATCCCCATAGAAAAAATTAAACATATAAAGATACTTATATCCCCAAAAATTTCATAATAACCATCATAAAATATTCTTTTATGGTATTTATATATGCAAAATAAAATAATCATGTGGTGAATAAGTCACGTTTCTCCCAAAAATAAATCTGAGATGAAAATATCATACCTCAAGTTTCATCATTAATAAAAAATTTATGGTTCTCTAGTAAAATAAATATAAGTATATGAGAAATATATTATAAAAAAATAATGATATATACCATACTATATATGATTTACATATGACATTTTATCACTATTGTTTAAATTTTTTTATTAAAATCACTATTATGGTTGATAACTATATCATTTTTTATGTAAGTTTTGATTTAATAGTTTTTCTCCTTATAATTTTCATATTAATAAATATTATATAGAATTTTAATCAATATATTAATTTCATATTTAAAATTTATATTCCAATATAGTGTCATTCACAACTATTACAGATAAGAAAATGATTTTCACTATTCTTCAAGAAGTTATTCCACAAATGCTCATGAAAATTAATTTCCTTTTTTTTGAAATATGGATGAACGAATGTTAACATATAATTAATTTATCTAGAATAATATATATATCATATATATCATATATATTAAATAAATAAGTCACTATTTCGATGGGTGAAATTTTTTTTACAATACTCATCACATCGCTTCACGGATGTGGTAGTCCACACATACACATAAGCGACTTTATCATTTTCAAATGAAAATGATATTAAGAATGATAATGTGATATAATAAATAAAGAAGTAAAATAATTTCATAAATATTATATATAATCATTATATTTATAATTAGAAAAAACCATGAGATGTGGTGAAGGGAAAAAATTATACCTGTTCATGAGGTAGTAGTCCATCATAAACACCAACAATGGTTTCATTTACTATTTGATATAAGGGTAGATTAATATAGTTAATTAAATTATAATAATATATTATAATTATTTGAATGATACTAGTGATACTAATTCTGAATATTTTAAGACTATTTGATGGATGTTTAATAATAAATAATAAAAAATGACATGTTATGAATAATACATCTTCATTAAAAAAAGATAATTATTTCACCACAATCAATCTTGGGAGGGTTTTACAATAAAAACGAGGACACTAAGATATGGAAATTTAATTAATAATGCTATTTTTTCCCATGGCTAAATAAAATGGATATTTATGTGTGGATATGTGAGGATAGTAGGTAACCTTTTATATGATGTGGTGGGGCCCACATGGAAATTTAAGAAAATAATTCAATATAATAAAGTCATTGTAAATAAAAATTATTCTAAAATGAGAGATATTAGAAAGAGGGATAGTATAATTTCAAAATATGTCTAACCTATAGTATTCACATATGTCTAATTGGAAACCCAACCCTTATATATTTATTTAAGCCCCCCTTGGATAAAACCATTTCATCCATAAAACTGCTAACATATATATGATTTTATAGAAAATTTATCATATACATAATTGAATTTGAATGTATAAAATAAAATTAATAATAATTATTCAATAATATTTAATCTATTTAAAAAAAATTTACTCAGATATGTAGTAAAAGTTTTTTTTAAAATTATACCCCCCAAGAGCAACAAAAACTGATTTTTAGAATATAATTTTTTGTTATGGATAAAACATTTATATATTAAAATAAAAATAAAAAATTATTTTAAAGGCCTAAATATTACCAATATATATATATAATTGAAATAATTTTTATTTTTTTATCATTTTTAAAATAAAATTGATTGTTTAAAATAATTTGAATTAAAATGAAATTTTTTTAAATAAAAATTCTTACTTTTTCCATTACATTGAAAATTTTATATTTTTTTTGAAATTATGAAAAATATTATCTATGATAATATTGGATATTTTATTTATGAAATTAATTAAATTTTTTAAAATGAATTTTTTCTCAAATTTTAAAATTAATTTTAAATTGAGTGCGCAAAACACTATATAACATCTTTTTTTTTGAAAAATATAGTTTTTAGCAATGGAAATAGAATTATTCTTATCTCAATTATATAAAAAATATTAAATTAATTATAAAAAATTTGATTTAATATATAGTATATAAATGGATTTAAAATAATTCCCCATTAGTGATAATATAAAATTATAACAATAATCACAAATTGAGCATATGAAAGAAACTTTATTTAAAAAAAATATCCCATATTTTCAGTTATTTATTAGTTTCATTAATAATTACTTTAAAAGAAACTTTATTAATAGGTAAACCTTATGTTTTTAAAATTTATTTAATCCTATTCATAGACATAAATCAATTTGCTAAGTGATAACTATAACATTTTAAAATAATATATTCAGATTATTTCATGGTTTGATGAAACATAGTGCTATTTGTAACTCCATATATTGATGGATGTAATTTTATTTGAGAAAAAGGATGAAAATAAATTTCTAAAAATAGTTGTGTGTTATAATTTATGTATTTTTTTGTTTGTGTAAATATTTATGTTATTCTAAATTTATATATGTTAAAAATTTATTCTACTTGAAATGGAATACCCATATTTAGTTATATTCCATTTGGAAAACCAGTTCATCTAGTTTAGAGAATAATTTGAAATCAATTTTATATTCATTTAATAATATTCCTTCCTATTTTAAATTATTGTTACATTACTAAAAACATTTCAAAGTGTCTTTTGCAAATATTATCTAGGAATTATTTACTGGGTCATTATACTGACCAGATCATATGTACCTCAGTTCATATATTGAAATGTTGTTTATGATAACAGAATGTTGTGTGTTTTATACTTCACTAGTGTATCATCTTGATAGGTGTTTAAATAGATGGTAGAGATAGATCATGGATGCATTTTTTTCTTGTTATATATTTTTACAACAATGGAAGTAGATTTTTTGATTTTTTATTGAGTTTTAGTTTTTATTTTACATAGTCCAACAAATACACTGATACTTCTCTTCCATTCAGTAGCTATATATTTTTTTAGATATATTGTTTCTTGTATCACTATAAAAATATCAGTGGTTTTGTTTTTTCTTTTTATATTTCTATTTTATTTTTTTGTAGGTATATAAGGAAATTCATTCCCTCATATGACTTTTTTTAAAATCATTAAAATTTATCATTATCTTTCGATGTGTATGGAATGTCATTAAAGGTTAGTATAACAAATATCCTATATTCTTTTTTAAGCATGTTCTCTATGTTTCCACTCAATTGTGAAATTAATTTATATTTATATATACACTCAATGAAAAAAGACATATTTTACTCCCTTCATAAATAATTAATCCTATGGAATTGAATGAATTAATTTTCCCACAGTAAGAAATTAAGAGTAATTTATTTATTAGTCGTAGTATATAACCTTGGGAAACACAAGTTTTATTCCTAAAAATGTAGATATTATTCACTATTTATTTTTTTCTATTAATAAGATAAATCAGGTAACAATAAAAAATTGTATTTTATTAATTGATTATATTATTTATCTAATCAATTATAGGGAGCAAATTGGTTCCATACGATTAATATTTGAGAATAATATCATAAACACATGGTAAAAAATGATATTTTAAAGATAGAATTCAAAAGTCATTATGGAATCTAGGAATATGTAATCATGCCAATTTTTCCAAAAAACATTACCATTTGTACACATGTACATGATTAGATTTGTCTTTTAAAATTTCCTCCATTCCTTTATGGTGGTTTTTTGATTTTATTAAGGTATATTATCAACTCACGAATGATCTTTATAAACACAATGAATATTTTCTATGTGTATTAAATGACAGTTAACAATATATTGAATATTAAAATTATTACTTTTGTATATAATAAGTTTTTATCCATTCACATGTCATTATTAAATAAGGAATATCTGTCAACTCAGATAGGATTAAAGAATTCTTCTCTTGGAAACCATCATTGAATGAATCATATATACAATGATTTTTTTTGATTTGTAGCCTATTATCATTCCTTTATTGGGTATTTCTTAAGACATTCTTCTCCTATGACTCGTATAACGAGAATATCTGTTTCATTCATATGGTGTAATAAAAATTAGAAATTATTTCTAGTTTTGAAATTTCATCTCACCTTGGTACCCATCATAATTTTATAGAATTAGATAGATACTATGTGATATATTTTGATGTTCTTAAATTTAGTTAGTTATATTTATCATAATGGTATAGTATTTTTTCACCAATGATTCATTGGAGATATAAATCCATGGGTCTAATAACATGAGAGATGATCTTTAATTAGTTAGGCTTATCCAAAAATATTAAATCATGTGTCAGTGTAACATTGTAGAAAAATTCATATTAATAATTATTTATAATATTTTTAAATACAAATTATATTAATGAGAGATGAATTTTTTTAATGAATAATGATGGAGTACATATTGATGTTTTATTTAATCATGGTATACACACCCAATAAAGTTAATTATATGGTAGTTGCATTGATTCTAAAATCATATAGCCATTATTTTTTGGAATCATGTTATTAATGAAAGTTATTGATAATTATTATTGAAGTTAATTTGTATTGTTACAAAAATATTGATAATTAATTTTTTTCTTGATTAATCAAGTTCATGTCCTTATGTGTTTTGTAAATGAGGCTCAAATTCGAAATTCTAGGATTATCACTATTATGTGAAACCTATTATGTGGGTCGACACCAAATGGATGGAACGAGGATCAAAACTCTGTGTTGGGATTTAATAAAATGTTAGCACCTAATCCATTCTTGGAATATCTAATTTCATTGCATCAATATTAAAAATTATATATTAATCTGGGTATTCAGAAAATATACATGTTATTAATGGATCATTTTTTGTGCTCAGTTATGTACCCCAAGTTTTTTGATTATGTTATGATATTTATAAATTTTCATTAGTAAATTATTTTCCTTAATGACAAAATATTATATAATTTTTTTTAATAAATTTATGGAAATTGGATAATATTTATAGGTCCATTGTCCCATGTCTACTAAGGACACATTGGAAGCAGAATTCCATTAGGATGATAGTGGATCTTCTAAACATGTTATTACACATCCCCCTAATCAAATATTATAACAAATTATATTATTAATAAGATTAAAATATATTATATTTTTTATGATTAAAGAATTAAAATTGTTATTATTTATGGTAGGGTTCCTTAATTCAAATATAAATTACAGTGATCATTGAAATAGTCAAATAAAACTAAGTATACTATGATATTGAAATACAATCCAAACACTAATGGGAAACTAAAACATACAATTGATATATAAGAAGATATTATTAAAGACTATGCTCATGAATTTACGGTCTCAATAACCAATTTTATCCCTTTATTAGAGTCATCCCATAATAGAAGTTACTAGGTGATGGTTTATATAAACTCATTTGAGGAACAATATTTTAAACCTTCTCATTATCCAGATTATTGTGTGGAAGTAAATGAAATTTCTATAATTTTAATTATTATATTCTGTGAAACATTAGAGAAGAACCCTGTGATCTGAAACAATATGATTGTTTCTCAAAGAATATATATATATAATGAATATCATTGTACTAAACCATTATTTTTTAATTTGAGTGACCACATCATCTTGAATGTGTCATTAAGACTTGGTCTCTATACATGGGGAATAAAATAAATATATCTCAATTAAATGATAAACTATTTGATATTTTCAATCAAATTATTAATATTCCATGATAGTAAACCCATCCACAAATAATCAATGCATTCAATAATGTCTTTAACATCTCTAAATTTAATATGACTCTATTGGATTGTAATCATGTGATCAATTCATAAAAAGTTATTCATGGGTTGGATGAAGTATCCTTTAATGTAAAATTTCAGATTATTATTAGGAAATATAAGATAAATTAGATAAAATAAAACATTTAGTATGAAAGAAATTGAAACTAGTGAATATTCTAGGGGAAACTATGGAATGGCTGAATTTAATGTTTATGCAATGGATAAACATATTCCAACAGTTTGAAGATGAATATCCCAATTTTGGGGATAATGTAACACCCTTAGTTTTAGTAATTACACATGGTTATAGATTATTAAATTATATGGACTATTTTTTGTTGATTCATCAAATGATTTTATAATATTATAGAATCTTTTGGATTTCCTTATGGTAGATAAATGTTTGATAATGGTTTGAATAAACCCTGATTGATTCTTTATAAAATAATTTGAGTGGTTCTTGAGATTCTATATAGTTTAAAAATTAGTTCAATGTTTTTATAGACTGTGCTGAAAACCATAAAACATGGTAATTTTCATATCAAACGGACTCTCATAGTGTTTTCATGGGTTTTCATGCCATTTTGATAAACCATATGATGAGAATAAATATTTTCTATGTTTTATTTTTAACCTGAAAAATAATGAAAAGTTGCATTCATCCACTACTAATCTAGTATCATCATTTTTTTGGTTCCAATAAAAAATTTATGTTGATTCTCAATCTCTATACAACAATTTTGATGATCCTTAAAGTGATTGATCTTGGGAATCAATATTATGAACTCCAATCTTTTGGTCTTGGCCAGATATACTCATTCTCTCTTGAATGGAACCCTATATTAAGGATTACAAAATCATATAAATGTTATTCAACATGTTTTAATGGGATCTTATTTTTATTAATTATATAGATGGAATAATGATATTATATTTTATTGATAAGATGGACATTCATTCCAAAAAATGAACCCGAGGTATGTGTGGTTTCCCTCTTTACAAATTCATTTAAATGTGAAGGAAATTTCAATCTATTTAATGATGTTACACCTTATTTTAATTGGAATTTCCCTATTGATATTATATTTTTTATTCTCCAAATATTTTGATTTTGAATCCTATTTGTGGTAAAATCCCACAATGCATTCAATAAATTTTTGAAATTTTTTTTATAAATTAAATGTTATTTTTACACAAATTCATTTAATAAAAAGGTTATGGATGAATATTAGAGAGTAAAATATATGGTATGTGGTAATTATTGGTATTATATGAGGTCTTATTAAAATTTACATTATTATCTATTTTAACTATAATTTAGTAATTTACAATAAAAATCAACTTGGTGGATAAGATATCGTTTCATACAAGAATAGAGATGTTAGTCGAAAAGAAATTATGTATTAATATGAGTGAAAATGTGGATTTTATTTGAAATATAAATACCATATTTATTTTAGATACATGAATAGGATAAAAAATATGGTTGTAATTTTATTGGAAAAAAATTTCACATTAGTTATAAAATAATATAAATTACTTTTTTTCTATTTTTTTTTCAAAAATTGTTTTATGATCTAATTAGCTAAAATGATTATAGACATAATTAAATGTGGTAAAATTATCTTGTAGTTATCAATGGGGTTTTTAAACTCATCTCAGAATTTTCACCTCTATGAATTAGTAGATTGTTTTTCATTATATTGTAAAGGGGAAGGTTTTATACATCTTGAGTGAAGAACCAGGATAATAATTGTAATATATGGTATAGATTATACTTTCGTAGTTAATATCATTATATAGAGTGTTACTATCATGGTGTAGTATCCTTTTACAATATTTGTTTTTTAAGTGTATGTTTTATACTATTTTGTTATTAACAAAATTGTTTCCTCTGATTCATTGGTTATTATTTTATTTTTCTTTTTATTAATTTTTAATTTTTCTTCCTGAATAATTATAGATATATCTTTAGAGTATATATATATATAATTTATCTTGTAATCATACAATGTGTATATATTTGGTAAATTATCCCTCTTATACACATTTATTTAAACCCTTTGAATTTATTACTAATCATTGGTTTCTAGATATTGTTGTCAATGGAATGTATCATGTAAAACAAGGAAAAATTAAATTTGTTGGGAAGATATTTTATATTGTGTTTCTGGTAGATATATTTAATTTATTTAGTAAAGAAAGAGAATTTCATGTAAAGCTAAAAAAATTATATCCCTCGTCAAATATGTTTCACAAAGAATGGTATATGTGGACAATACCAATGAATCTTTCATGGATAATTCATTAATATGGAATATTTTGAAAATATATCTCTACTATTTAAAATATCAATAAATTCTTATGAGAAAGACAAATTGAAGGAGAAGTTCTTATCAATTTGGACAATAGCAGGAGATCATGACTAAGGAAATTATAGAAAAATTATAGTTGATAAAGAATATTTTTGATCAAAATGTTTATTGGGAACTTATTGATAAAGTAAAATGGTTAGTCCAATAAGAAAAATCATCATTACCGATATAATAAAAGTCAACACGCCCCCTCTTTCAATGTTTTTGAATGCTATTAACTAGTTTTTAGGTCTTTTTTTGGTTCTGAAATTGATAATATCCATGGGGAAGATTCATCCCATGATAAATATGGTGTTTCCAAATTCTTAGATGTTCAATGTTATGTTGGAAGTAGAAAAAGATGATATCACTTAGAAAATATAATTTCTAATTCATGGTTAAACTAAAATATATATAGATTGAAATATTATTTTATTAAATTTAAATCAATATTAAATTGAGGTCACTATGTGGAAACATTTATCTTAGTTTTTTTCAAACTAAAAACCATAGAAGTGGGTATCCTTGGTGAAGTAGTAGTAATAGAATTATTTTTACTAATTATTAGACTTATTTTAACATGTTATTTCCATCAATGTATTTCAATACATATAAGGGACCATTATATTGATTTCTAAAAATATATATATTTATTCTATATTTAGGGATAGAACTTTGAATTAAAAGAATTATTGAGGTGAATATAAAAATGTATAATACCCTATAAATGATTGAACGACACCGACAATATAATGTATGAAATCAATGGAAATAATGTATAATTGTTTCATTTTTTTTCAATTTTTTTTCCAAAGCAAATTTCTAGATGATATTTTTATAATAAAGTGAATATATATATTAAATTTTAATGCAATAATGGTTTATTAAATGTTATTATGAGTTCATGAGAATAATTTCTTTATTTAAGATATATATTTTCTCAATATGAAATTCAAATATATATTTGAGTTCCACATATATAAATGATTATATTCTCTTAATATATTGATTCATACTCCATGTTTTGACTCATTCCATAATTATTTGTTTTTTATCCTTTATATTTTTTGATTCCACTCACTAAAAAAAATTTATATATTATTTCATATTTTATAAGGTTATGGAAATTAAAAGAATAATTTTAAGATGCATTAATAGTTTATTTGAAATAATTAATATCAGTTGGAGAGATAGACAAAAATTTTAAGGCCATTAATGTTTCTTGAAAAAATGGTGAGAATGTACAATTTATATGTAACATAAGGGTTATAGTGAGTTAAAGGAAGAAAATATATTTATGATTATTTATGAATAAAAACATATATAATTTCATGTGATTTTAAATGATTCAACCAAAGAAAATTTAACATGAAGGGTTTTCAATGTGGAATCATATTTTCTATTCCATAGCATGGAGATAAGGGAGTATAATATTAGAACTAAAAGGTATTGTTCGTCTTCCCAAAGTAATATATTTTAAATTTCTTATTTTTCACTCATTGATGGGGTATATACTATTTTGTTAAAGGGATAGATAAATCTTCATGAATTAGTGAGATTACTAAGACCTCAAAGGTAAAATAATAAGCATGTTGGGGTGATGTGAGATGCTTTTGACAATCAAAATGTAAAATAAAAAGCATGCATGATGAGTAGGAATATTTTTGGTGATATGAGGGTATGTTAGATTTGTAATTGTTATTTTTTACCCCCTCCCCACAATGATTCTCCTCCTTTGGTATTAATGAATTATGAGTTATAATTTCATATGATTCCAACCTATAGTTGGCCTTGAGTTAGTGACTGTTGTGACATCCCTATCCCAATTCAGTCATATGTAACTAAACCTACTTTGTATCATGATCTCAAGTACTCTTATATATATTCTAGAGGATTCTGAATAGAAGAAACAATATTTTTGGGTCTTAGTGGAGTGATTATACCCCCTTTATCAAAGTGGATCATAGTATTGAAATAAATATTTTATGGCTAGTATATTACCATTATCCCTACATTCATCATTGATATGTTTTCTTCTACGAAATGGATCTATGTGTATGAAGTGATTAAAACTCAGTAGGCCACCAGGATGACATCTATTACTATCATGATAGTGAATATAAAATAAATTTTTTGGATATATGTTATTTCCTAACAAATCTGTATTGAATGTTTAAGTAATTCGATGAATTATATAAGGGTAAAATAAAATCAAATAATTGATTCAATCATATTACAGAAATACAAGATATAATGGATGGATGGTGTCCACCTAGAAAATTGGTTATATGGACTATTTCTTTGTATGGATTATAAAAAAATAATCGAAATAATTTATGGGTGTCGATGGTATTTTCCATCGCCCAAAAAGTACCATCCCAAACAAAACAATAAATCATATTCATGTCATAACACCATTATTGGAATCCTACAAATGCAGTCCATTAACACTCCCATGGTCAACGTACCATCCTAGTTCGTAGTTTCATCACAAATCTATAAAAAAAAAAAATGGGAGAATATGTAAATATCATTGAAAAGTAAAGTAATGTGTGAGATTCCATGATTTCTAAAGTGTAAACTCAAAACATTACAGTGAAATAAGAGAGGGGCTCCACTGGAACATCTCAGAAAAATAACCCCTTTATTTCCTCTGTTATGAAAAGATTAAGAGGATGGACCATTTGTGGATATTTACCATGTATAGTAAATGGATATGTGGATTGATACATACCATACATTGTAATAATTTAATCTCAAAGAGCACAATGAAATGTTCCAAATTCCACATAGATGGAACCCATGAACATGTATCAAAACTCTATGTAGAGGGATCCCCATCTTCCATATATATATGGTTTGTATAATGTGGAATAATTGGTTGTACAAATTTCTTTTTTTTATTTCCTTCCTCTGATGTATTATTATTCCCATCCTTGAAACTTTCATGAACCATAATATTCATATATTTTTAAGTTATCTCTTAATACCCCCAAATATGTATGTACACATATGTGTGTCCCATTAAGTATAAAAACCCATGGTAAGTGGGTTCCCATTGATAACCTATTTAATGAGAGGTCTATTGGAATGGTTTTTAATATACATTCCCATTGTAATGTGGGTACCAAAAAAAGAATTAGTTCAACAGACCTCCCGATTTTATATTTTTATGCGAACCACATTCCTTTACAAAAGATGTGGTTTAGTGTTGGATACCTCTATCAACCTATATGATATTTGGAACATGTAATCTCTCTTATAATACACACCTATACTTTCTTTTTGCAAATCACACTCCCCCTCTTCATTATCTTTTGAGTTATAGACATGTAAGTAGTATGATATGACTATCCCTGTTACTAGACCAAGAGCGTAGATGGGAACCCAATTCTATTTCTCTTTTGCTTTGGGACCATGATACAAAATATAGAGATGATATAACAAATGTAAAAAAAGAGAGGATAGCAGAAACAAATATCTATCATTTACACTTCCAATATCCTCTAACCTTATCCCCCGTGTAGAAAAGTGATATTTCATGGTTTCCAGGTATACCACATACTCTTGTTTCTCACGTTATTTATGAATCAAATGGTATTAAAGGATAGAATAAATAAAAAAAACTCACACAATCTCAACAAAATGGGAATCCTCTTAAGTGAAATCCCCCAAAAAACCAATAAATCATCCTATGTCAAGAAATTACACATGGTTCCAAAATCATGGGCCTCCTCCAACATTAAAGCCCCCAAAAAATGTCACCAACCGCCCAAAGGGAAAAATTACCAATGAGAAAAACCTCTAATGGTATATATTACTGATGAATTAACTAATGGGAATCCTTCATATGTGCATTCCAAAAGTTTCAGACTACAAAGTCTTTGATTCCAGACCAACTGGGATATGTGTGAAGCCTCCCTATGTTCTTAACCCAACACCCCAAATTTAATATAATCTAATCTGGTCTATATTCATAGTATGGTCAGATCCATATCGATGGGACATATTATTTCCAATCCCATTTCATCACTATCTATATTTTGTCATATTACTATTGAGATCATGTCCACATATGTATGAATATATCTTATTACAATTCCTTCTGTCCACCCTGACCTAATTCCCAAATAAAACATTGAATTACCTTAAGATGATAAACTATATGTTTTTCCTCATCACATGACCTTAAAAGACATTATGTGTCAAATTATGTAGAACCAAGCTACGTGGGTTATACCTCCTTTCACAGGGATATGTAGGAATCTAATATTATAGGTTTATACCAATATGAAAACAACTCCTTTATCCATAGATGATGATAAGTTCCAGAGAAACCTATAGTTTGGATTAAAATCGATCACTGTAATAATAATAATCATAATTATTTGTAGTCATCATTTCAGAAGGTTCTATTTATGGAGAACATCATATATATAGACCAATCTATTAATGGAGGACCTCATATACGTATAGGTGATTCCAAATAAATGATTGTTAATAATTATTGTGAATTTAATGGAGACCCAAGTCATATTTGGGAATGAATAATAGATTCAAGAACATGTTTCTAATTAAATTTATAAGAGAGTCTCACAATTGGTAATA
Source organism: Viscum album (assembly GCA_963277665.1). Lineage (NCBI taxonomy): Eukaryota > Viridiplantae > Streptophyta > Magnoliopsida > Santalales > Viscaceae > Viscum > Viscum album. The sequence goes on along the minus strand of OY728119.1, from coordinate 1,018,965,243 downwards.
TTACCCCTTAAATAGTGTGAAGTTCCCAAACCCCCTTCTTCAATACTAATGTGAGTTATTAATTGTCATTTTCCATGTTCTCCAACAAAATATATCCTATGTAATGTCATCCAATTAATCATCATGTAATTTACAACTATTTTGAATTTTTAGTTCCACAAACAAACCACTTTTGAATCCAACCCATTGCAAATAGATTTGAAACATGAGTTGAATACCCGAAGTTAAGGATTGTGAAATACTCATCTCCAAACAAACAATCATATTCAATCCCAGGATTATTTTATTATAAAAAAGGGTGAACCCTACATGAATCAATTACCATTATTATAGTATTGAAATCATTTAATCCTTATCATAAATACTTAATAATAGAATCCCACAGATAAATCCAAAACAATTTATTATTCATATATTCATTAGAATTATTAATTGTTTTTTTATGTATATTAGAGGTACATTCTCTAGAACTACCTTCGATACAAATGCTATATTAAATGTTTGTGAAAATGTATCCCTCAACCTTTTCACGAGCTGAATCTTCATCCAATCAAAGGATGTTATCACCAAAATAGCTCCATTTGTTCCAAGTGATGAATTTTTGGATTAAAAAACACCACCATATATTCTATCACCTTACTGTAGAGGTTGTAAGATAGACACTCATGTTCATAAAACCCCACCATCAATCCACTCAATGATTGATTGAAATCTATAAAACAATTATCCATGTGTCCATATCAAACTATTTCGAGATCATATCCCCATTACGAGATAATGGGATCCTCCCATACCCTAGGGAGGATTATTAGGGGGTCTATAGTGATATTATCACAATGATACATGGAACCCACCATAAGGATCCTAATGGAAGTCATCACTTCCAATGCCATAGGGCCCAACACCCACTTCAGGATGAGGAAACATCTCTACTAATCCGTCCGAAGTCATCCAGACTAATGCCACCATGATGGTACGTATGGGTAAACTTTAGAAAAACTAGGGACATGAATTCATTATAGTTATTATATATCTATCCCTCTACTCAAATACTATTTTAATCTATGGGAATATTAAAATCCCTTCTTAACCATAAAATGTACCCTAGTCAAATATATTTGATAATTAGTAGTAGATGAAAATCTATGATCAAACAAATAAATCCTTTGATTGAATTATAGTTGAAAACAATTATTAGACAAAAATAATTCAATTTCAATATCCATCAGGATAGTAAAATACAATGGATCCTTGAGAATAGGGAAATACATTATCACCTTTATGAATCTCACTAGTAAATTGCGATTAAAAACCATGAATATATAAAAATATTAGTTTGCACATGTGAATCATGTCAGTCAATTATGGTAGAAACCCAAGAGGATATGTGAACCCGTTATTAAATAATTAGTCTTCTATTAAAATATGTTGGGAATATATAATCTTATGAAAATCCCTTCTCACAGTTATCGATCATGTTTGTGAAATATTGTGTCCAGCGTAAGTGCTAGTTAGCGAGCCTCACCTATCAACTAGTGGAAGGAAAATATTCCCCCCAACACCAGAATGGTTAAATATTACCATTCCCTCAAAGGATTATTCTTTTTATTTGATAGAAATTATGGAATCATAGACATTAATTCATATCCATATCAAAAAAACATAAAAAATATATTATCTTCATTGATAATAAGTGGGATTTGAGCCCATGACCCCACCACTTAAAGATGGTTGATTCATAAAAACTATGGGATGGCCACTTTTGAGAATAAATACATACAATCACCCATATATATGGGTCCTCACCAATATTCTGTGATAAATTTATCATTGGATTAGGTATAAATACTCATCTCAACTCGGGTATATCTTCCCATTTTCGGTTCCACTCTAGGAATGGAATATATCCCATATGAAATTCCCAAATGGAATTGTCATATTATGAATGGAACATGAGACCTTCATTATCCCACTCATGTTTATGTTAATATCCATTCAAAACACACCGTTCATGAAACCCACATGGGAGCATTGAAAAAAGAACCCCAACTAGGGTAGTTAAATGGTCTAGTGTAGATTCAAAATTATAATCTTTTACAAAATGGTTTTTTTAGGAAATCATTCGTTTGTCAATGGAATCCCATGATATTGATGATCAATTAAAAAACCCAAATTTTTTACTAGTATACATGAGTTGTATTTTCTCAGCACTATTAACTGTGGTTTTAAAGGTCTTCCCCATAATGATTATAATGAAATACTTCATTGTTGAAAAAATATATTGATCCATGATATTTAATTGTTTGATATGAACCAAAATAGCCTTCCTCATGTCAAGTATACTAAAAAACTATAAGGTATTCTCCATACCAATCAAAATATGATAAATCACTAATATTATTATGTGTTTTGAAAATTGGGTATACTCTTACTGAACACCCTATCAATGAAAAGTAACATTTCCACTCAACTATAAGACTATATAATGTAAATTTTATCCTCCAAACCACCTTTGGACAACTTAAATTCTGATGAGACCCACATAACCCCTCTTCCATCAAGAAAATATCCTCGAACCACCTATGATGGGTTAATCAAATGGTTCGATCTCTAGTATAAAAATAAAAAGAATTGTTACTCATGATAAGTTAAAATTACAGGGATGATATACTTATCAATTTTGGCCCTCATAAATATATCACTATGAACTTATTGAGGAATTGTCTGTATAGTTTTTACCCATCATCCTTCTAAATCTCTAGAAAACTCTCTTCCACCTAAAGGAAATATTATATTAGTGTGATTGGTTAGTAGACCGTGTTAATATATTGGGATTTTTCAATCCTCAAATTAACTTATAAGCCCTTACACCTATGTAACACCTAATGATTCCCACAACACGATTCATTTTATGTTATTCAATACCTAGCATTGCACGCAACATCGTGTATGAGTGCACCATGACCTATCAAACTAGCTGTTTTAAAAGCAATTATTAATTCAAATAACCAGATTATTAATTTTATACAATTTATTTCTCAAAATAGACTTCTTCTTTGAATTCGCAATAAAATAATTCACTTATAGTGAATTATTTTTTTCTTAAATATTTTAATTTTTGATGATTAGTAAAAAATAATGCATTATTGTTAAAAACTAACTTGTGCATTTAAAAAGTTATTTTATTTTAATTTTATTTTAATGTCACAACAGATAAATAATATGTATTTTAGTCTAATTTAGTTTATTGAAATCATTTTAATAATACAATTAATTATAATAATTTTAGTAAACATTTGAATGTCTATTTTACCTGCGTTCTAACCGCATATATAGATTAGAATTAATTTTAAAATTACAGCTTTTATGAATTTACTTTTGAAAAATATAAATATATTATTGTAATCAGTATAAAATGTTTGGTATAATAGAATAAATATGTTTTTTCAACTGAAATCAACCTTAGGTCAAAAATAGGATCCTTTTTAATCCTCTATTGTTAGATAATGACATTTATTATATTTTATGTAATGAAAATCAAAAACTATCATATTCAATTTCTAATAACTATTTTATTTTTAATAAGATGTAATATAAGTGATATGGTTTACTAAAAATAGTATTTATAAATATAAATACTATATCTACATCATATTAATTTATTCATATTTTTATCCATAAGATAAATTAATTAAATGTTGACACAATGGGGATTTAATAATTGTTTAATTAATTGAGATATCAAATAAATAATATTACAAAAATAATATAAATCAAAATTTACTTAATTAATGACATATAATAATTATATATATAGTATATAAAAGTTTGTGACATATTGAATGTATTTGATCGGTGCTATAATGTTGTTTCGATATTTATTAAAATTAAAATTTTGAATAGTTTCCAAGTTGACAAAAATGATACTTTTAAATAAATATTATTTATTTAAAAGATATAAAATTAATAAAAATTAGCGGATACAATAAGTATAATGGATAATGTGGAATATATCATAAATGATCTAATTGGGTTTCATTTTTCAATTTATTATAACTATATTAACCCTATATTATAAATAAACAATTAAACATAGTAAGAGTTAAACTCTTTAACTAAGGGGTAAATCTAAAAGATAATGTTAATTTTGTTTCTTAAACATATCTCAGAATTATTGTATAAAACGATATCCACCCATAAATACATTATAATCCAACTAATTCAAATTAGATATATTTTAAATAAAAATTAATTTATGATAAATTAATATTTTAGGATCATCCAATCATACCTCTCACCCCTCATATAAAAGGAAACCCTTACTTCTCTTTGATTCACACATATAAATCCCATTAGTTCAGAAAACAACCTAGCCATTTCTGTACAAAACATCCATCACTTAATTTTTGAGGCTATACATTGGGAAGAAATCCATTTTATAGAGTCCATTTATACAAACCCATAAGAGATACCCAGAAAATCGATAATTGTTTTATCACATCATTCAATGTTATTTTTTTCATTTAATTCATATATATATTTTTTCTATATCAAAATATTAACTCCAGTATTATCCATATAATGAAAGTTTATTATAATCTTGTCAAAACAATATTACACATTTTTTCCATCACATGAATAACAATATCACCATGCACTCTTACGTACATCTTATCCTATCCACATCATGGTGTAATTTTTTATTCATCATTAAATTATTTGGATGGTTATAATAATGAGTATAATGGATATAAATAATTATTATAACATGATAATTATTCTTTATAATTAAGATACCATCAAATTACAAACCATTTAACCACTGAGGGAATGATATAGTCGCTTGTGGGTATATACAACATATTGTCTCTACAACACGATGATATTAATTATCCCCATTACCATTCATGAATGATTAATAAATTTTTATGATGAGTAAATATAATTTGATTGAACCAAATATCATTCTATATATGATTGAAATATATATCTTGTGCTTATAAAACCTGACCTATACGACAAAACCTGAATGGGAAAACGAAGAAGTTAACACCTAAAATAATAGTAATACTAAATTGTTATTAAAAAAACCATATAAGATATTAATATATGATATTATAGATATGCATATGGTTCTGGTATAACATAATAACATTCAATAAACATTATCAAGGTGGTATAATCACCCCTGAATAAAGGAATTTACAAGGTAAGGTGTAATGTCACAATCACATTATTATCTGTGGTTGATAATATGTAAGTACCTACTTTGACATATTTTTAATGAATTTCCATATTTCATTATATTTTATTTAAAAATTATGTTAATCATTTTTAAAGTCATTTTTACCAATTTATGGCTTTTTAAAAAACATATTAGATGTATATTTTCATCTTTTTCTAAATTAGGTACTTTATAACATTTTTAACAATTTAAGGAAAGCATGTATTGTTAACTAATATGGCGCGGGTGAGTTTTCTACACCGTTATGGTGCCATAACATTATGAAGCATCTCTTAAAAGATTACAAGGTTGTTTTCAAAATAAATGTTTCCTTTAATAATTTCACATGCTTTTCAATTAATTTCAATTGGAAAATGGATATTTCCCTCAAAGAGATTTAACGATTTTATTAGATTATTTTAAAAATTTCCAACTTCCTTTGATAGATTTTATGTTTATGTGAGGTTGATTTATTATGATACAATATTTTATATGGTATTGAATTATTTAGGATATTTTTGACCATGGATGTGATTTTTTATTCCATTCATGGTTTGTGGTTCAAATATTAATATTTTTTATATAAGAGTTAATACAAATGTTTATGCTATGTTTCAGCGTTTTCATATGAGGATTGAATTGGATTTTTAAGTGATGGGAGAGGCCCACTATATCCTTTTGATGCATTAGTGGGTCTCATTAGACAATATAGTTTCTTTTCACATGTCCTTGGTGGTATAATTAATTACGTTCATAGCACAAGACCTTTAGGGTATGGTTTTGATGTTATTAATTAGAAATTCACTCATTGAGATATTAGTTATTGATATTATATGATCTTATTAGAAAAGTATAATATCCATGCGTATGTTTAAATTGAGTTATTTTATTCATTATTTTATCATTACATTGAGAAATATGTTTACAATATGAGGGTTTGTGTTTTATACCTTTCTTTAAGAATTGTATACTTATTTTTGATAGCTTCCACTCTATTTTTTATCCTTAGGAGCAAATGAGCTCACCCCTTTCTTATGTTTTATATTCCCCTATGAGGTGAAGAAGTATATTATGATTAACATACATAGATAGTATAATGGATAGTAGAGTTTTAAAATGGGATAATATGTTTTTTTCATCTCATGATTAAATTTAAAACATATGTTTGTATATAACTTTTCAAAATATACTTAACTAATATATCTTTTAATATTGAATTTTTGTGATAATGAAAATGTAGTAAAAAAATCCACCAAAAACTGGGTAATTGGGGTCAGGTAATTATAGTTAGTATCATAGAAAGTTTAGTAAAAACCATAGAAACTGGATTTAGAAAACCCATGACTAGGGAACCTTAACCTAAGAAAGACTTTGAGTATATGTATAGAAGAATATCCTATATTTTTGGTAATGTAGGGATTATTTATGTGTTCTGAGAAAATAAATCCATGTCTTGATACTATTAGTGGAAATGTTTCTCCCATAGTTGTACATAGGATTGATAACTCCAACAAGGGGTTTCAGGCTTGACATGGGGTAACCAGGTATATCACAACAAGCCTTACTGCACACATGGTTTGGCACTCCTAGGGGATATGAATAACATAGTTCACATTTTATTTACTATCCATTAAGGAGGATTTATCAGTAAATATTTCCCCAAAGAAACATTTATAAGATTATGGATTACATATGGATAAATATTTCAATTTATGTTACATATTTTTCTAGTTTTGAATTATTCATTATAGTTCATAACCAAATATAGTCTATTTAATTGTTTAGAAATGGGGCCTCGTGGAAAGAATGGAAACCGTATCAATAGAAGTAATCCATGTTGGTATTTCCCACTTATGGATGATAATGAGAGTGTTGATAGTGATACAACTAGCCGTGAACATATTATAACCGTACTAGAGAAAACGACTAATGGTATGATAAATAAACATACCCATATAGAGTATAATGGTACATAATATAGAGGTTCAATGTTAGACAATATCATGAGGAAAAATACCTCCATATTCAATGGGAATATAAGTCATTTTTAACTAACTAGATGATACGTTTTATAGAGAAAAAATTTCTTGTTTGGTGAGTAATGAACGTGGAATATTTGTTATGTTAGTCTACCATCTATCAGGAGATACATATCAATAGTTTTCTTTAATTACAAACATGAAGGATGATAAAGAGGTCAAAATTATTTCATGTATGTAATTCAAATAAATATTCCATGAATAATACATTCCTCATAATATATTTGAAGATTTTGAGAGATATTTTTTGAGTCTAATGTATAGGAATGATGATAATGTTACAAAATATGATTCTAACTTCATGAGGTTAGCAACTCATGTGGTAGACAACAAACAAAAAACATGATGTGAGATTAATCAATTCATTTATGGGTTAAAACCATAAATCTTATAGGAAATGGTATCACAATATTTAACATCTTGTGATGATATAATCTAATTTGTTATAAAAATAGAAAATAAATTATCTAAGTCTTATAAAATTAATATAATGTAGAAGAAGAGAAGATCTATTGGATACTCTTAGAAATTAAATAAGAGTAAGAAGGTAAAACTAACAGTCTACCCATCATTAATTAGAGGACAGACCACCCCGGTACATTCTTAATGGGGAATGTAGTTTTTTACAACTATTGAGAAAAAAGAAAAAAAGATCATGATTTTAAGGGGATTAAGGAATCTATCAATGATCAGTGTTATAATTGCAAGGATATTTGAAATTATCCCAATTATTTTCTTATATGTCATGCAAACATTCACTAGAAAAGGGAAACAGAGAATGCCCTGGATTTTTTTATCACAAATAAGGAGGGTGAATTTACAAATGATACATTGGATGGTAAATTAATCATTTCCTTAAATTTATACAAAGAATTATTTTATTTCGTATCCTCACATTCCATTATACATAAATATCATTCCATAAAAAGATATATTTTTAATTCAACTTAATAAGGGAGTTCTCTATCAAACCCCTTAAGGGAAGTATTATTGTAACAAATATGATTCAATAAGTTCATTTTATGGAATATATATGTGATTTACTAGCTGAATTTATCATGATACCTATGATTGACTTCGATATAATCCTTGGTATAGAATGGATATCAAAATTTAATGTTTAATTTTTTTCCAAGATGAAGGAATTTTCATTTTATGAGGAAGATGTAGAATCCATTAATTTTCATGTAGAAATTTCATCACATAATTCTTATCAAAATAGACACCCATAATCAATACAAGATGAGATTCTTGGTGAGGAAGATGAAATAACATCTAGGGATGATTAAATAAACATTCAAATTGATTATTTACTTTTTGTATAAGAATATATTTATATCTTTCAAGAGGATATAAATATAAATCCTTCAGATTGAAAAGATGCGTTTATGATGTATTTAATCCCTGATTCAAGGCCTATAAAAAAACATTGTAGAATAGAAACTATAGAATTAGAATATCTCAAGAAACCACAGGAGGAGTTGAATAATAAGGTATTAATTCACCCTATTATTTCTCTATAAGGAGAAAATATTCATGTTATAAAGAAGAATGTTGGATCAATAAGGATGTTCATTGACTATAGAGAAATGAATGCTCTTATAAGAAAGAACATGTTTTTTCTTCCCTATATTTATGATTTTTTTGATCATCTTCATAGAGCTCAATATTTTTTGAAGATTGGCTTCCATTCTGGATTTCATTAAATGTCTTTAAAAAGGAAATATATTCCAAAGACAACATTCTAAATATCTATGATCATTATGATTTCAATGTAATTCCATTTGGATTAACTAATGAACCCTCTGTTTTCATTGATATAATGAACAATGCATTAAATGAATAACATAATTATTTTTCCATAGTATTTATCGATTTTATCATTGAATAATCCCAAATTGATAAAAACAATGAAAAAACGTGATGTTTTTTATAAAGAAACTTATAAAATATTTTCTATATGAATTTTTTATAATGTTTAATTTTTGGATTTAAAATATTTATTTTCATGGACACATTGACTCCAAATATGGAATCATTGAAGATCTTGTTCAGAAAAAGGAATTTCATGAATGACCATCACCAACAGATATAACTAAGGTATGAATTTTTATTGGATTAGCATGTTATGATTATTGTTTAGTCTATAATATTTCTTGATTGGCAAACTCGTTAACGAAGCTCATGGGTAAAGGTGCTACATTCGTTTGGACAAAAGACCCTATTTTTTAAGAATTGAAGATTTTTCAATTTTTCTATCTTAAAATAACCATATTTAAATAACGGGTTTGTGATTTATAGTGACACATCAAGGAAGGGACTCAGATGTGTCCTTATAAATAAGGATATAGTTATTTATTATATATCTTGGAAATTAATCATTCATGAAATAAACATACCAACTTGTTGATATAGAGTAAGCCTGAGTAATAGTTTATATATATATATAGGAATACAATATCTATGGTGAATGATTTGAGATATATAATGATTACATGACTTCGAAATATATTCTCTCAAAGAATGATCCCAACAAGTGACAAATGACATTGTTATAGATACTCAAGGAATATGATTTCATAATACACTACCACCCATGGAAGGTAAATATAGTGCTTCATTTTTGAGTAGAAAGTACCATGGTGTTCTAATAAAAATGAGAGTTGAAATGATCTTATGTTCATGGATATAGTAAAGATGTATATGGAAATTATCATGGATGGTGATACATCAAAACATTTTCAAATGGATGAAAAATATTCTGTAATGTAATGTGAAAAAATATTCATGTATAATGTTTTTTAGTTTCAAAAGATAATTAATCGTTTGAATAATGGGGACTGATTAACATCTTATTTGAAGATGGTATTTTGAAATCTTTTGAAGTGGTTTTGTGTTCTACCCATACCTGCGGTAATAAGTGAATTATTGGATGATTCTTATAACACCAATTTCTCTATACACCCTATAAAACAAATATGTACAATTTTTTGAGGAAAAATTTTTTGTGGGACCAAATGAAGAGGGATATTACTTATTAGGTTTTGTAAATATTTTATTTTCAATATTGTAAGGTTGGTAGATTACATCCTAGAGGAATCATGAAACCTCTTCCTATACATGTGTAGAAATGGAATGATATTACAATAGAATTTTTTATGAGTATACCAAATACTCCTAGAGAAAATAATGTCACATGGGTTATTACTTATCATATTACCAAGTCAACACATTTTATTCTTATAAGTGAAGATTTATCAAATGAACATTTATCATGAATTTACAATAATGATGTTTTTAGACTTTATGGTGTACAACTTTTGATTTTTTCGGATTGTGATCCTTGTTTTACATATTGATTTTTGAAAAGTATTCACATGTCCCTAGATAGTTATCATTGTTTGAGTATATCCTACCACACTCAAACTAATGGAAAACATGAAAAGACTATTCAAAAGTTAGATGACATGTTAACATCTTTCTCACATGACATTCTATGTATATGGGATCAGTTTTTGCTTCTATAAGATTCTTTTTATAATTATATCTTCCAATTTATTATAAATATGGAACTGTATTATGCATTATACAGAAAATGATGCCGTACATAGACTTGTTGGGATGTTGTTCGTGAAAGAAAACTCGTAGTCCCAGAACATGTTGAGGAAATGAAAAAAAGGTAAAGACTATTCAAACTTGTATCAAAATAGATCAAAGTAGACAAAAGTGATATATTGATAACCAAAGGAGGGATTTGAATTTCATAAGAATATCATGTTTTATTGAAGGAATCTCTATGGAAGGGTGTTATAAAATTCTATAAATATTCTCAATAATATCCCATGTACATAACACCTTTCGATATTCTAGAATGAATTAGAGTTGTAGAAAAATATTTGGAAATGCCACTAAGTCTCTCCAATGATGGTGATGTGTTCCATGTATCAATATTGAGGAAAAATATGCTTGACCAAATTATTGTACTCAACTATGAAAAATTTTTAGTATAATCTGATTTGTCTTATTGTAAAGAGACTATAAAAATTCTTGAAAACAAGGAACATATCTGGAGAAATCAGACGACTCTCCTAGTAATGGTTCATTAGAGAAACCATAAAATTGGATAAGCGATGTGGGAACCTGAATAATTTATGAGGAAGAACCCTTGGAATAATTTTATGAATTTATATTCAAGAAATATAGTGGATTAAATTATTTTAATGAAGGATGAATTTAACACTCTATTCTTACACACTGCACTTACTTATGAATAATTCAATAGATTGTGTTGCATTTATCATCGAGTTTGAGTGCAACATGATCTATCAATATAGCTATTTAGAAAGATGTTATTGATTTTATTAACTGAATTATGGAATTTATAAATTTTATTATTTAATATAGACTTCATTTTTGAAATTAGAATGTTAAAATTAGCTATTTGTGAATTTTTTTATTTTCTTGAAAAGTTACATTTTTTTGGAATACTAAAAAATATTGTAATATTGTTAAATAGTTATGTTTTTCATTTATATAATTATTTTATTATAAATTTATTTTAAATTCACCATAGATGCATAATAAATATATTTATGCAATGAAGGCCATATGAATCATTATTATAAAATAATTAGATAAAAAAATTATTTAACTTTTGAACGACACTTTTACCCAACATTTATCCTCATTTGTGGATTATAATTAAATGAAATTTTAGTATTTAAGAGAATTTAATTTAAAAAAATGGACATCAATGGTTATAATAAAAATGGATAATTTGGTCTACTAGGATCAATAAAATTTCTGGTTAATAATAACTATTGGATTTTTTTAACATGTTTAAAAGTAAAAAGGGTAATAAAAGGTAAAAATATTATTATAATAATATAATATTACCCTGACACATATCCAAATATAATTTGTTAATAGTTATTTGACCAAAATCATCCTTAGGTAGAAAATAAGATCTGTTTTAAGCAACTTGTGCTAGATTAGGAAATTTATTACATTTTATTTGAAGAGGAGTTCAAAAGGTCATATTAAAATTATAATAACTATTTAATTTTTAATGTGAAGTCATATAAGTGATATGGTCGACTAAAAATATTCTATTGAATGATAAAAAATTATATTAATCCTGATAGTTTATTTATAATATTTAAACAGTAAATAAATAAATTAAATGAGGAAAAAATGATAATGCATTAATTACTAAATTATTTGTCAAATCAAATAAATGATATTAAAAATAATTAAAGAAGTATAAATTGACATAATTATGACATAAAGTAATTTATATATAAAATAGATATGTTAGTGAAATATTTGATGTATTGAATAGAAGTTATCGTGTTGTCCTGATATTTTTTAAAATTTCAATTTTGAATAGTTTCAAAATTGACCTAAATGATACTTTATAATAAATAACTTTTAAAAAATGATATAAAGTTAATAAAAATTTAACATTCAGTAAAATAACATGGATAACTTCAAATATTTCATAAGTTATTCAACTAGGTTTTTTTCATTTCATATAACAATATTAACCCTATATTATTATAGGACAAGTAAACGTGGAAAGAGTTAAATAGCTTAACAAAGGGAAAAATATTAAATATATTGTTAATTATGTGAACTAAACTTATATAAAAATAAGTTTCTATGTGTATTTTCGATAATAAACATATTAGTATGGAAATAATTCAATTGGATCTATTTGAATCAGAAACGAAATCTATAATAAATTATTATTTTAAGAACTTTCATAAGTGCCCCTAACCTATTGTACAAAAGGGAACCATTCATTCTATTGGATTCACACATCTCAATCACATTAGTTCAGGTTAACAATAAGAATTTCTCTTCCTAACATTACTAAATTCATTATATAGTCTATTCTTGGGATTAAATCCACTCTATGGAGTCTTTGTTTTAAAAACCAAAAGAATAAACCTGAAAAGAAGTTAATTGTGTTATCACCTATTTCAATGTTCATTTCTTCCTATACTTCCACTTTCTATGTATTTTCCATATCCTAATAATACCTCCAGTATATTCCATATACTTATATGTAATTATGATCATGGTAAAACAATTTTATTAGTTTATTCATCATACAAATAACAATATCACAATGTGTTCGTACGTACGACTTACCATCTCTATGTCGTTGAGTAAATTTTTATTCAAAAATACAGTAATAGGATGTGTATAATGATTGTTTAATGGATTTAAATAATGCAAATTACATGATATTTATTTTATATAATTAATATTCTATCCAATTCTATACCATTTAACCATCATGGAAATGATACTGTCTCTAATGCTTATATATGACAAACTGTCTCTACGACCCGATGAGGTTCATTATCCATGTTAACCATTCCAAAATCATTATAAAATACTTATGATTTTTAAATGTTATATTTATGAACTAAAATAATTATATATATTTCAATAAAATATATATATTATGCACGAAAAACGTGGATAATGCAATAAAACCAAAATGTGAAAATGAAGTACTCAACACATGAAACAATTGTAATAATAAAATTTTATTCAAAAAATGATATATGTTGATAATATATGATATTATAAATATGGATATGGTTCTAGTATAATTTAATAACATACATTAACCATTATATTAGTGTTGAACTCAGCCTCTTCTAAAATAAATCATAAGGTAATGGTTAATTTCACAATCTCATTATCATCTAAATTTGTTTATAAATAAGTATCTATGGGAAAATCATTACCATCTATGTCCATGTTTTCCAAAACTATATTTTTCCAAATATTATTACTACTTTTTAATGACATTTTTACATATTCATGACTTTTTATAAAACGTTTGTAGAGGAATCCTACCATCATTTTCCAAATGATTCATTTTATGAAATTTCTGTCAAATTAAGGAAAAAATGTTTTTAAACATATACGACACAAGGGGATATTTTAAGCCACTATGAAGCCATACCATTATAAATATTTCCATGCAATATTAATTGTTTTTTTCTAAAGAATTCATTCTTGTTATTATTACAATGTATTTTAAATTATTTTCAAAGTAAAAAATATGTATTTCACTCAATTTTTTCAACAATATTATTAGATTATTTTTATTTATTTCAAATTCCATTATTGTATTTTATGTTTAATTGAGGTTTATTTATTATGATACAATATTCCATAAGGTATAGAAGGTTTAATGATATGTTTGACTATAATTATGCTATTATTATACAATTCATGGTTTATGTTTAAATTACTAACATTTCATATGCTAGATTAAATACAAATTTTTATGTTATGTTTCAACATTTTAATATTAGGAATGAATTGTACTTAGAAAGTTATAGGCGGGGACCTCTATAGCCACTTTATGCATTATTAGGTATCAAGAGACAAACTAGTTTTGTGGAATAATTCCAAGATGGTATATTTATAAGTGGTCTTGGAATGTGTCCTTGATGATATAATTACAATGTACAAATTTAAGTATTTCCTCATTATGAGATTAGTTATTGATATTACATGTGATTTTTCAAATAGTATAATATCCACGTTATTGTTTATGTGGTATTATTTTATGTATTCATGATATATTCTGCATAAGATTATGTTTAAATGGATTGTGCTTTAGTTTTATACATTTCCATAAAAGTTTTAGGATTATTTATGATATCTTCAACAATATTGTTTATCCTTGCTGAGAATTTGAGGTCCCTCATTTCTTATGTATCATTTTTTCCATGGATGAGAAGATGTATATTATCATTGTCCAAATTTTCCATGGGATATGATTGTTTTCAAATACTATAATATATTTTTTTATCAAAAGATGTAATATAAATCATATTTTTATATAATTTTATCAAGGATACAAAAACATTTGGTCCTTCAGGATTTGATTTATTTAATCATTCCAAATTAGGAAAATAATTCACATACTCAAGGTAATAAGGGTCTGGGCATTACAATTGATATCAATGGAAGGTTAGTATACTCCTTTGAAACTGTATTAAGAAAAATCTTCATTTGGAAACATTTCCCTAAGATATACCATGATGATAAGTATAGAATAACATCCTAGAATTATGTTAATGTAGTGTTTATGTGGGTATTTCTAGAAAATTCTTCCTTGTATATACAATACAAGTGGGCATGGTTCTGGAAATGATTAACTAAGGAGTAATAACTCTTTGATGTGTTATTTTCTTTACTATGGGTAACCTGGTACAATACAACATGCCATACTCTACACCTCATTTTACACTCCAGGGGGATATGATTAGGATAATACACATTTTCATTACACACCAATGTTAATGATTTATGAGAAAATATTCCCCCAAAGAACCATTTTTAGGATTATGAATTAGATATGACTATTTTTTCAATTTATGTTATGTATTTTTATACTTTGGAATTCTGTATTATGGTACCTAACCTAATATAGGGTATGTCATTGTTTATAAATGGAACATAGTGTAAATAATGGAAATTGTATCAACACACCTAATCTATGTGGTGTTTTACATTTTATAAATGATAATCATAGTGGATATGGTGATACAACAGGTGCTGATGATTGTATAACTGTTTTGGTGCGGATGTGCGTCGGGTTTTTGTTCTGACGTTGTTCCGCCAGGACGCGTTCGCGCGTGCACCCGTCGACCCGAGGGGATGGGTGCGCGCGACTTGTGGTCCCGCAGTCCCGCTTTCCAAAGGCGGGCGACATCCGTCCCTTGTTCAGGGGGGTCTGCTCCTTGATCGAAACCGGGATGATGGGATGTCGGCTCCTCCTTCCGTGGACGTCTCCTCAGAACTCGTTGCCTAATCCGGGTCTCCCTCATAGATTTAAGAATGTTCGTGAATCTCGTTCCCGGCGCCATATCTTCATGGACACCGGTTAATTACACTACTTCCGCCCGGACGCTCCAAGGAGTCTGGTCGGGGCAGCAACCTGCGGTGAGGAGACCGGGTGGCTCTGGGTGTCGGGGGCGTGTCTTAACACTGCGACTCTGCATGTCTGCCTTCCGTCCCTAATAGGGCTTCTCGAAAGCGTGATGGCCTGAGGCATCCCGCGCTAGGTGCGGGGAACTGTGTTACCTGAGGTTTTCCTCAGCTTCCCATGTTTAACACGGGGTATGCCGCGAGTTTAACGTCCAGCGGGGACGGCATCAGACTGATCAACACGAGAAGTGGATCAGATGACAGAACCCCTTGCGAGGAACCTCCGACGCTGGGGCCAGCACATGGGCGGCTTCCCGAGTGAAGTGGAGTGGAATGAAGTGGCATGACCCCACCGGGATGTGGCGGCCCGGGTAAGGATCAGGATGGATGATAGAGTGAAGAGCTTGGACCCCGTAGGGGCTTCCTACGTACCGCGCGTTGGTGCGGATCAAAGTCAGCGTAGTTCGAACATACAGTTTAACGTCATGTTGGACATCAGCAAGCCGACTCATGAAGAGGTCGAGGCTGCCGGGCGAAGGGTTGAACCGAACCACCTCGCACAGAGGGGGATGGAACGGCCGGGTGGATCACAGTTTCACGTCATGCTGGACGCTGAAAGGAGAAAATGGAAGTGGGGAAGCACAATGGAGATACACATCTGCAGTCTCCCATAGGGGCGGATTCACAGGTGAATCGATGCAAGTGTGAACCCAGGAGGGGTCCACTGATGGAAGAACCGACGTGAATACGACCGGGATGACCAGGTGGTGGGCTTGAACCTCGGAGAGGCTTCCTACGTACCCTGTTTAGGAGACAGGGATCAAAGTCCACGTAGTTCGTTCTGTTTGTAACACTCTACCCCCGTGGGCGAAGGCCACTCCAATCCTGACATCCCTGCAGAGACGCGCGGGTGGGGGCCACATCCAAACCGGGGGGATCCTGCGTGCGAGACACGGGATCGGGTGATGCGGACGGTTTAACGTCTTGCCGGATGAAGTACAGTTTAACGTCGTGTGTTGAGGACGAAGCGGATGGTTTAACGTCTTGCCAGACGAAGTACAGTTTAACGTCGTGTGTTGAGGACGAAGGTGCTTGGCAGTTTAACGTCTTGTCGCGCGGACGAAGTACAATTTGACGTTCTGCAGGACGAATGCTGAACAGTTTAACGTCTTGTAGCTCGGACGATATGCTAGGAAGTTTAACGTCGTGCAGCTTGGATGTGGTACAGTTTAACGTCGTGTTGGACGATGGATGCTTGGCAGTTTAACGTCTTGTCGCGCGGATGATGGAGGCTAGGCAGTTTAGTGTCGTGCAGCTTGGACGTGGTACAGTTTAACGTCGTGTTGGACGATGGATGCTTGGTAGTTTAATGTCTTGTCGCACAGACGATGGAGGCTAGGGAGTTTAGCGTCGTGCAGCTTGGACGTGTATGGTGCCGCCGAGGGGTCCGTGTCACTTCGCGCAAGCCTAGAGGGCCGCACGGGAAGACAACGCACGGTGCAGGCACCCAGGATGAAGATCATCGGGCGCCACGCAGGCGGGTACCCTCAGGGGGTCAAAGGGGGGCGACCTCGGAGGATTGCGCGCAAAAGAGAAGATTGGCGCGCAATACCGCGGGTCGGCACGCAAATGGGCGGGCTGGCGCGCAATTGAGCCAGCGCTTTGCGCGCGGAAGATAGAGATTGCGCGCACCGGGCTTCGGATAGCGTGCGGGGGCAACGACTCATTCTTTAATCGAATGGCCACTTTGAAAAAGGGGGGGGGGTGCGCGCAATCGGGCCGGATTGCGCGCAAGAGGCTTCTTTTGCGCGCGAAGGCCATAGGGTGAAGAATTATTCAAAGGAAAGGAGCCCAAGGGATTGCGAACGAAGGCGAACCCAGAGGCTTTCTTGCGCGAAAGAAAGGAGGTTACCTGAAGATCGGCATTTCGCGCGGAAGGGGTTGGATTGCGCGCACGAGAGACCTTTCGAATTCCGGCAACCTTCAAAACATCGGGGGTCGCCTTATATTTATAGGCAACCCCGGGCACGGAATCTGGTTCGCGGGCGCGGAATTCCCTTCGCGGGCGCGGAATCGGGCCCGGCGCGCAAGGGAGTCGCGCGGGCAACGGGCGCACAAAATTGCGCGCCAGCCCAGCGCATTGCGCGCATCCCGGGAGGTTTGCGCGCGGCTCATCAACTTTGCGCGCGGATCTCCAAAATTCCGCGCAAGGATTCCGGGCCCTCCGAAACGGGCTTCCGACTCCAAATATGACCTCTCTTCCCGCATCCGGAGCTTCGTTTGGGAACAACGGACTTTTTCCGGCGTCTACAAAAGCCCCCCCTCGGAATCTGATCGGCGAGAGGTCGCAACGATCAGGTTCTGAGGGAGACGCCGGAATGCCGATGTCCTGGGTGGCGCGGGACTGTGGCGCGCAAAAAGGGGCGTCGGGCGCGAAATTCGCCGGTGCGGTCGCGCAAAGTGCTTTCCGCGCAGCGCGGACTCCCGGCCTTGCCTATAAATAGGGGACCTGGGTCCCCCGCACCGTACACTGGCCTTCCGCGCGATAAGCATTCGAGCTCTCTTGCGCGAAATTGCCCTTTCCGGCGCGGAATTCACCCGTTCTTCGCGCAAAACTTTCCGGATTTCGGCCTGTCTTTGCGCGAATACCCGGGGTTTTACGTGACGGACTTCCCGATTGCGCGCCGTCCACTAGGATTGCGCGCCAACTCTAAAACTTCTCTACCAGCCTCGTCCGATTCCGCACGCTTCATCCCTTAACCCGCATGACTCCCGGAGCTTCTGAGATGGCCGCGAATCAAGGGAATGAGGGGGATGCCAACACTCGCAGAGCTGAGATGGCGACGAACAAGGAGGTCTACGGAGCCAAGGAGATTGTTTCCAACAATCAATCCTTGTTCGACTTGCTGACGCCGGCCCAGAAGACATATCCGCTGTCGGACAACCTTCCGCTCTGGAACTTTGGCATCCTAGATGAGGTTCCGGTGCCAGGGTTCGAGGTTGATGCACCACGGACCTGGGTGACTTGGGAGGAAGAGCTTCCCCGCTATAACATCACCAACAATGGGCATCCTGCCAGGGAGACCAGACACTTAGATGTCTATGTCCTGAACCCGAGGACGCGAACCATCGCCGGGGGTGAGCCTACTGCGGAGAACTCTCCTGCCCTCTACTCGAGCACATATCGCCAGAGTGTCACTGACGACACCAAGGGCTGGCTGAAGGACTGGGACTTGCGGTCTGGGGGAAATTTCACCAGTGAGTGGGCCTGGGAATTCTGGGTACGCCACACTTGCGATCACTTCGCGGAGGAGCTGCGGTACATCGGCCTGTTTGAGGCGGTGTGGACGTCGCAGTTCCACTTCTACCAGTAGTCCGAGCTTGGGCCGGAGCTGTTCACCCGCTGGTCCCCGGATACCAACACCTTCCATCTTCACCATGGGGAGGTCGGCATCGGTCTCTGGGACATCCACTGCATCGGAGGTATCCCGCTGGAGGGTTACCAGTACGATGAGTTCCTGCCTCCGAAGAACATCTGGGAAGACAGGTCACGGACTCCCATTCTGACATGGCATCTGCTTGACCTGGCTACGCAGCGGCTCGGGATCAAGGACTTCCACAAGGACATAGCCTACAAGGAGTGGTTCGGCCAGTTCTTGGAGCATTACCCGGTGGTCAAGATGCCAGGCAGGGGGAAGCGGTGCCCGACCGCGGCTCAGAGGAGCCGGAACAGGTCGTACTGGCGGGTCCTGGAGACGGGCGACTACCGCTCATGGGGGTACCGCGTCATCGAGGCCCAGGACCCAAATGTCCGGTACGCGGCGTTCCTGGCCGCCTTCCTCAGTGGGTGGCTCCTACCAGTGCGGGACGCGAGAATGGGTGTCCGCCCGGCGACACTGGCGATGGTGGGCGCCATGGCTGCCAACAAAAGACACAACCTCGGGGTCCTGGTGCTGGCTAAGTTGTACGCCATCCTGGGACGCATCTCGTGAGGGGGGTCGCCACGAAGGATCTGTGGGCCCTTCCAATTCTTCCACGGCTGGGTGGCTGCTCACCTTGGTGGGTACACGTTTCCGAACGCCATCATTCCTCCGGGCAACGGCCTGCGACCCTCCCTGATGAACATTGTGGGGGTCGCTCCGATGACCCTAAGTGAGGAGGGCGTGAGGATTCAGATTGGAAATCATGCCAATTTCAACTTCAGCTCGTTCCCCACTCCCGTTGGCCAGATGATCGACAACGGGCAGGGTCCGCTGGAGCAGCACGAGTACTTCCTGAACATGCGGGGCGGGGTGCTCGTGGCTCGGATTGACGGGAAGGTGATCTGCGAGCCCTACGTGCCAACCCGGTTCGCCAGGAAGTTCGGGTGCCTTCAACGGATGCTGAAGAGGGTATTCACTGCTGTCCGAGAGGAGACGAACCCTGGCGTCCTTCGCCAGATGTGGCTGATGTTCGTCGCCTTTGGCTCTGGCGACGTCATCACTCTCCCTCCTACCGGGGTCGACGCAGGCTTGGAAACCGAGTACACCGAACACTGGGCCATCGCGTACCCCGAGGGGCTTCTACGGAAGCTAGTTCGGCGGCTCGAGGTCACCCGTGCGGAGACCGGGCGTCAAGGAAGGAGGCGAGGCGCCGCCACACGGGGGAGAACGGAGGCGCGCCAGGTAGCGGAGCCGGCGCAGGCAGGGACTTCGGCGGCGGGCACATCGCAAGCTGCCTCCACGACTTCAGCGCCCAGAGAGGGGGCACATGCGGCGGTCGGGGAGCGGCCCGGGAAGCAGGTAAGGCGTCTGCTCGAACCCTCCCACGATGCAGTCTTCCCGGCGCTGTGGTCGGCCTGGATGACCCTGCGGCAGTCACTGGGGACCGACGCCATCTGGCGAAAGATACTCAGAGAAAGAATCCATATGCCAGAGGTCGGGCGCCTCCAGATCGCCGACAGGGTGGACTTCAACCGGCAGTATGCGTATCTGACGGCCATGGACGAGTACGCGCGCCAACGTGGTCAGCGTGCGGAGCCATCCCTTCTGGTGAAGGTGATGCTCGGTCTAGAGCCTGCTCCAGAACAGATGCCGCCGGAGGAAGATGACAGTAGCGACGACTCCGAGGAAGAGGAGGAGACGGGGGAGGATGAAGGCTCTGAGGGAAGGTCCCATCAGGGGAGCCCGTGGGAGAGCGGCGAGGTGGCCGGCTCTGACAATGTTGATGTCACTGAGCTCCTCGAGGTCCGCTTCTATCCCTACTCAACCTGCTTCATCCATTCTCTTATGCAGCTTCTAACCCATTTCTCCACCTTTCTCAGGAGCGCACGGATGTTGGTAAGGCGCCCTCAACGGAAGTAGGAGAGGCGCCAGCAGGACAAGGTGGGGGCCAGACACCCATCATTGAATTGACAAGCACGGAAGGGTCCCCTACTGCAATTGTTCCTGCAGCGGCCGGGGCAGCGGAAGATGACACTCTGAACTCTCGTATGTCTCCTTACTTTACTGCTGGTGCTCGCCATTGACGATCCGTGACTAACCACGGCATGCCCCGCGCAGTGATCTCAACACTGGAGGCTCGTCGGGCTGTTGAACCCGGGCCATCCACGAGTGGACCAGTGGCAGACCTGCCGCCTGCTCCGGAACAGACTTCCCAAACCGAGCCGGCCCCACCAACTGATGATCAAGGGGCTGCGGACGCCGGCGGTGCTGACATCGGAGAGAGGTCGGGGGCTGACGAGGGTGTCAACGCCGCTGGGGCGGGAGAAGAAGGTCGCCCAGATGTTGGGGAACCTATCCCCCGTGAGGGCACCCCAGGGGCGGACCCTGCAGCAGACCTGCTGGCTGCCTTCCCTGCCTACCGGCCTGCCGACCCCGAGGAGATGGACGACTCGGACGCGGAGGCGGTCGAGGAGAGCCGGATAACGCGCCGCAGGGGGTGGAAGTGCATCTAGTGCTTCCTCAAGCGAGACCCATCGGAGTGGCTGGGGCGCATGGGATCACTTCAAACCTGGCTGCGCTTCCTGTGTGCCGGGGGAGCTGATGCTCAACGCCTCCATCTGACGGTCCGTGATTTCATGGCCGAAAAGATGCACGAGAGCCGCCGACATGCCGACGTCGCACAAAGTCGGGACATGTCGGAGAGCACGTGGGCGCTCTTCGTGGTGGAGCAGGAAGTCCGGCGTCTCGAAGGGCAGGCAGCAGAGAAGGAGGCCTTCGTCGCAGCGTGCACTGAGCTTGTGGAGCAACTAACGGCCCAGCTGGATGACGCCCAGGTACAGATGACGGAGGTGGGCCAACAGATGGTCACACTTCAAGTCGAGCGGGAGCGCGCACAGGCCAGGATCGACGAACTGCGTGCTGCGACCGCCGACGAGGAGAGGGCACGCAGAGAGCGAGAAGCAGCTCTGGAGGCCGCCAGCCAAAGGGTAGCGGCGTTAGAAAGACTTATCCAGCACGCTAATCCCTAGGGGCTTTGTTTTTGCCACTCCCAGAACATTTTCTTCCGCTACTCAATATTTCGATCCATTTGTATGAACCAATATATTTATCTGCATCTTTTGGCTTAACATGCTCAACCACAAATTGTCTCGCGGGAGCGTTAACCAAGCCTTAGGCATCCGTAATTGGGCCTGGATTTCTAAAGAAAAGAGGGAGGTCATTCCTAGGAAAGGAGACCTCAGACCTAATCAATGTATCATCCCCCAAACTTGTTCCAACACACGAGCGGGACAACGCTAGGGGCGTTGAGATTTTATCCGAACATAGGGAAATGAGAAAGGGTGAATCGCGTGTCCCGAATTCAGAAATCCACAACGGTCGGCCTTCCAGGAAATGCCCAAGACGGCAAGCGGACAATGGATCAATCGACCATACTACCGCAATAGACGGACCGAAGGTCATCATTCATATCGCAGGAGGTGGATCACATGTCATCATCAATGCCGCTTTGGGGGTTCCTTCAGGCACAAGGGTGGAAATCCAGATCAACAGGGCATGCGAAGCGTGGGGCGAAGTGATGATTTGTTCGGACAGAATCCAACGCTCCCGAAATTGCGCCACCGTGGGGAAAGCGTATTAGGCGGATGCACTAATCTGGCCGTGAATCACCCCAATTCTCAGACAGAACCTCTTTGACGAGGAAACTGTCGCTTCCCATCATTGCGATGGGGCATCCCGAGCTGAATCGGGGAAAATATCACAACTGCGCCACTCTACCCAAAGCCAGGCCAGACGGTCGGCGACGAGGAGGGGCGTGACATAGCGATCCCTGAGGCTGGACCCGAGTCGAGATGCCCGGGCGTTCCTACGTACTCCATCAGGCTGGAGATCAAGCCACACGTAGTTCTGAAAGTGCAGTTTAATGTCATGTAGGACGTAGAACCCCGTTTGGGGAGATCTTAGTTTAAGGTCTTAGAGCTCGGACCATAAGAACCTCAAAGTACGCCACATCGTGGTCCTATCCCCTGGATATGCGAAGATGCACTGAGGGATAGCGTTAAGAGTGTCGAGGTTTCGCCTGGTCAGAATGGGAGGTGGAAAATGTAATGTGAATCATGCGGCCATTCACTCAAGGACTGGGGGCACCGGCGTAACGATATGGGAGTACTGCCGACCGTGGCGGAAAAGAAGCATCAATATCGTACGGACCGTTGATGGAATGAGGCAGCAAACGAGCATCAACCGCTCAAGCGCAGGATTCATATCGATTTGCTGCCCGAGGCCCTTGGGGGCACCAGCCCGAGTCGGTGGGAGAGCTCTGAGGCATTGTGTCCAGACCGATCACGGGGGCTCCACCCAGGGCGTATGCGATGGGTCCGAATGAGAGGGAGCACGAAGCCTAAAAAGTGGAAGGAACCTGACCAAGCTGAACCTGACCCTCCTGGCAATAAACCAGAGTACTCTTGACACCGGTGGACCACTGCAAGGGGTCGAGGGACACGCCTTGAGGGTGACCTGAAGGCGGCGGATTCCCCAGAGAAGGGGGAATCTCTAAGAGGTGGGGGGCTGGACCCGAGGTTTCAAACATCCGGGCGTTCCTACGTATCCCATAAGGATGGGAATCAAGCCACACGTAGTTCTTGAAGCGCGGCGCAACACAACCGGGCACCAGCGCGGGGAAGGGTGCGGGTCTGACCCTCGCACCCAGAAGAAGCGGCATTTGATATTTCTTGTTTGTCCTTAAAGATGGATGGTTTTTCTTTGTGCAGCGACATGCCTGTGATTAAGGAATCCCTGGCGTCGCCACAATAATCAAGCCAGAAAAGGCATTGACAAATGGCGTGGTTAGTAACCAGTGCCCAACGTGAGTGTCCTCTGAAGAGAACATCACAATGCAGTGTCGTTTCTCGTCGGGCGGCCAAGACGATCACAGTTTACGGTCGTGTGGTAGGACCAGACAACACAGTTTAAGGTCGTGTGGTTCGGACCATGGAGGAACCCGCTTATTGCGATATGGCGGACTCAGCGGAGGTGGGAACATACCCAGCCCTGCGGTCACGCACGATTCCAGGAGAAGAATCCTGGGATAGGGGCATGCGTATGTCCATCACCCGAGGGGCAAAGATGCTAGCCTCCAGCTATACTGGGCCCAGAACGCGATTGTTCGGGTGACTCCTTCCTCCTTATGGGGACGAGGGTCCAGCTACACATGGCCCTTAGGGAGGACATCAACATATATCCTTGGTGCTCAGATCGTGGGAGCCTTGAAAGACACCATTACCCTGGTTGGCCTGCCTAACGTGTAATGGTGTACTGAAGGTCAGTATGAAGAGAGTGTCGAGATTCCACTACAACGCACAAAGGCGGAGTGTGATGAGGACTGCGCAACCAATGTTCAGAGCCTGAAAGAGCCGACATGGCGATCAAGGATGTCGCTGACCATATTCGCAACACAACATCCGATCGCGTCAGCCTAGGACGGGGCAAGCAAACGAGCATCAACCGCTCAAGCGCAGGATTCATATCGATTTGCGGCCCAGGACCCGCCGGTAAATCGACCCGGAGCGGTAGGAGAGCACTGAGGCATCGTACCCAAACCGCTAACGAGGATCCCTTTGAGTTAAGGCTTGAACAAGAGGAAGCGCGCGGCCTGACAAGCAACACAGGACTCGTCAGGATTGAATCCGACACCACGGGTCATAGACCGAAGTACCCAAAACATGTTAACAGATCACCGGAAAGGGTCGAAGGACTCATCCTGAGAGCAAACAAAAGACAGCAGATCCCCGCGATCAACCAAGAGACGGGGCTGGACCTGAGACACAAGCGTCCAGGCGGTCCTACGTATCCCATAAGGATGGGAATCAAGCCGCACGTAGTTCTTGAAGTGCAGTTTAACGTCATGCAGGACGAAAAAAGAAAGGGGGGAGCGGAAGGCATCCCCAAACATGGGGGGCGTACAGCGTGACGAGCAAACCGACGTGAATGAGGGCATAGCCCCGCGTTCACACCATACGCCGCATACCCAGAGGCAACTGGGCCAAGGGCCCGAGATGGGATGGAAATTCCCGAAGGATGGGGCTGAGCCTGAAACATGAATGTCCAGGCGGTCCTACGTATCCCATAAGGATGGGAATCAAGCCGCACGTAGTTCTTGAAGTGCAATTTAACATCATGCGGGACGGATGTTGAACAGTTTAACGTCTTGTAGCTCGGACGTGGTGCAGTTTAGCGTCATGCAGGACGAATGCAGTTTAACGTCGTGCGGGACGAACTGCAGTTTAACGTCGTGCGAGACGAAGTACAGTTTAACGTCCTGTTGGACGAAGATGCTTGGCAGTTTAATGTCTTGCCGCGCGGACGAAGTACAGTTTAACGTCGTGTTGGACGAAGATGATTGGAAGTTTAACGTCTTGCCGTGCGGACGAAGTACAGTTTAACGTCGTGTTGGACGAAGATGCTTGGCAGTTTAACGTCTTGCCGCGCGGACGAAGTATAGTTTAACATCGTGTTGGACGAAGATGCTTGGCAGTTTAACGTCTTGCCGCGCGGACGAAGTACACTCAGGCAAAGTACTGCTTGAGGAACCTAGCATTGGTGGGAGGAGTGACACGCTCACCATCCATAGTTGCTAGGGAGTACGCGCCATTGGGATAGACTTTGTGGACAACAAAAGGTCCCTCCCACTTGGGCTCCAACTTGGGCGGCTTCCTGCCGGGGATCATCGGTGCTCTCAGGGCTATTACCAGGTCACCCTGCAGGAAGGAGCGGAGGCGAACCTTCTTATTGAAAGCTCGAGCCATCCTGCTCTGATGCCTCTCCAAGTTGTGCAAGGCGCGAAGTCTATTCTCATCCAGTGCTTCCAACTCGACTAGACGGGCTTCAGCAGCTCTGTCCGGCACTTGCTGGTCGTAGACCGCAGTGCGCAAGGACGGTAACTGGATCTCGATGGGCAGGACGGCCTCAGGTCCACACACCAGGGAATAAGGGGTCATCTGGGTGGAATTGCGAGTCGTCGTCCGATAAGCCCAGAGGGCATTGGGGAGCTTGTTCGGCCAACTCTTCTTGTTCTGACCAACCATCTTTTGCAGAATGTTAGAGAGGGTCTTGTTAAACGCCTCAATCTGTCCATTCGCCTGCGCATGATAGCGAGATGTATGGTTCGAGCGAATGTTGTACTTGACGTACAACTTCTTCAACTCGGCTGCTCGGAAATTGGCTCCGTTATCCGTGAGGATAGCGTGAGGCACTCCAAATCGGTGAATGATGTTGGAGGTCATGAAGTCAGCGATCGAACAGGATTTGACCTCTCTGAGCGGAATCTCCTCTGCCCATTTGGAGAAGAAGTCCGTAGCGGTCAAAATGAACCGACACTGGAGAGCCGTCGCTGGCGGGTAAGGTCCCACAACGTCCATCCCCCAGACTGCAAAGGGCCAAGAATACCTAGTGGTATGGAGAAGCTCCGGCGGCCGATGCACAAAGTTCGCATGAACCAGGCACGCATGGCACCTCCTGGCATACTCGATGCAGTCGTGGATCATGGAGGGCCAGAAGTATCCCAACCTCCGAATCTAGTGGGACAGCTTTGGCCCAGTCTGATGGGCACCGCATGAACCAGCATGAACCTCTTGCATGACTCGTGGGATCTCAACTCCATGAAGGCAACGGAGGAGAACACCATCAAATCCGCGTCTATATTGGATCTGCTCCAGGCCGGGACTGCTCTGGAGGACAAACTGCGATGCGCGGCGTCGAACTCGCTCGCGCTCGGCCCGATCTGACGGGAGAATTCCATGTTGGAGGTACTCAACCAAAGGCATCCTCCAATCAGGGGCTGGTTCGACTGCCATATATGGGGTACTCGGGGCTCCGGGCATAGGGGCAACCGTGGTGAGATTACTTACCGACGGGCCGCGATCTCCCTCCGGGATAACGGGAGCGATGAGCCTGCGGTGCGTCACGCGGACGATCAGGTTGTCCTATTCGGTCTCTGCAAGTGACGCAGCAAGGCTTGCCAAAGCATCTGCTCGACCGTTCTGCGACCGGGGAATATGGACAATTTCTGGCTGAGAAGGAAACTGGGCCATCAGAAGGAGGGTGCACTCCAGGAACGACACAAGTTCCGAATTCCTGACAACATAGTCGCCATTGATCTGCTTAACGACCAGCTCAGAGTCCCCTTTCACACACAGATGGGGAACGTCGATCTCGAGAGCTAACTCGAGGCCAGTGATGAGGGCATGGTATTCCGCCTCATTGTTGGTACAGCCCTCTGACAACAGGAAAGTGTATGGCAGCACGGCTTACTCCGAGGTAATGAAGACGATACCCAAGCCCACTCTGTTGAGCTTAGGATTATCAAGCTTTCTACCGGTGGGGCTCCGGGAGGCACCGTCAAAGTGCATCTGCCAGCACGGATCGGCATGATCGACTGAGAGAATGGCCTCATCAGGAAAGCCTAGATCCAGCGGCTGATCCGCGGAGGTCGGGTGAGCAGCCAGAAAGTCTACCAATGCTTTCCCTTTGATGGCCTTCTGAGACACATACCTGATGTCGAACTGCTGGAGAATCACATCCCACCACGCTAGATGGCCAGTCAACATAGGCCGGCTCAGGATATATTTCAACGGGTCTACCCGAGAAACCAACTGTACCTCATGGTGCTGCAAGTAGTGCCGTAATTTCTGTACGGCAAATACGAGCGCCAGGCAGCTCTTCTCGATGGGGGAAAACCTGACTTCCGCATCGAGGAGCATGCGACTGAGGTAATAGAGGCTATTCTCTGTTCCCTCGTTGTTCTTCTGGGCGATAAGGGCACCCAGGGACCGTTCCAGGGCGGTCACATAAAGGACTAGCGGCTTCCCGGATACAGGCGGCATCAGAACCGGAGGTTGAAGCAGGTACTACTTGATTTCCTCGAAAGCGGTCTGACACTCTTTATCCCATACATAGGTGGCACCTTTCTTCATGAGCCGAGAAAAGGGCTTACACTTGCCGGCCAGATTCGCGATGAATCGGCGTATATAGGCTAAGTGGCCTTGGAACCCTTGCAGTTCCCGGATGTTACCTGGGGGAGGCATCTGGCTAATCGCCCTGATCTTCTCCGGGTCGATCTCAATACCCCGGTATCTTACCACAAATCCAAGGAACATTCCGGAGGTGACCCCGAAGGCACACTTCAACGGGTTCATCATCAGGCAGCGAGACCGGAGGAAGCCGAACACTTTCTCAAGATCTTTGAGATGGTCCTGACGCTGGCGCGATTTGACCACCAAGTCGTCGACGTAGCATTCCACCAGTGTGCCGAGGATTGGCTTGAATATGCGGTGCATCGCCCGTTGGTAGGTGGCACCTGCATTCTTCAGGCCGAAGGGCATGACCTGGTAACAAAAGATACCCTGGGGGGCCCTGAAGGCAGTGAACTCCTCATCCTCAGGGGCCATCCGGATTTGGTTGTATCTGGAGTATCCATCCATGAAGGAGAGGGCTTGGAACCCTGCCGTGGCGTCAATCAACAGCTCTGTCACTGGAAGGGGAAAATCATCCTTCGGGCAGTGGCGGTTGAGATCGCGGAAGTCGATACAGACTCTGATCTTCCCGTTCTTCTTCCTGACCGGCACAATGTTGGCCAGCCATTTGGGGTACTGAACTTCCCTCACGAAGTTGGCTTTGATAAGCTTGTCAACTTCGGCCTCAACCATGGCACCGTGGAATGGGTGCATCTTCCTGGGAGGCTGCTTGAACCCGCGATGGTTCGCCGGGAGACCAAGGCGGTGGACGACTACCTGAGGATCTAGCCCCGTCATCTCGTCATAGCCCCAAGCGAACACATCACGGTGCTATCTGAGGAAGTCAACGTATTGCTGCCGCTCTTCAGAGGGCATGGCGGCACTGAACAATGTGGGTCTTGGATCTGCTTCGGTTCCAAGGTTCACCTGTACTAACTCATCAACCGTGGCGGAGACGCCCTCCTCAAAGGATGGGGGTGCATCTTCCACGTCCTCTCCACTCGGGGAGGGATCGTCCACGGGAGAGACTGCATTGAAAACTGCATTGGGGATACCGGATCTTGCTGGGCCGCTGGTGCTGGCATGGGCGGTCGCGGTCATCTCATCAGGAGACTCATAGGCCGTCGAGACCATGGCCACGTCCAACCGATGAATCGGGAGGACGTAAGCGTCATCCAAGGGATCGCTTGCAACAACGACAGGCTCAACCTCACCTGCCAGGATCTGCTTATCCTTTCTCTTGTAATAGTCCGTGTCCAGATATCGGGCTTCACATGAGGCAAAAGGAGAGGCATCTCCCTGAAGCACGCCTACTCGACCGTTAAGGGAGTATTTGAGGAATTGGTGGTATGATGAGGGAACCGCCGCGTGAAGGTGGAGCCATGGCCTGCCCATCAATGCGTTGTACGTAGTGTCTTGAGAGACTACCATGAATTCGGTGTTGGCAACCAAGTCACCGAACTGGGTCTTCAAGCGTATCTTGCCGACCGGGGTTTGCTCGGTGCGGTTGTACCCCTGGATCCTGAGGTCGGAGGGGATCAAGTCATCCTCAGACAACCCCAATCTCCGGAGCGTCTGAGTTGGAATCAGGTTAATCCCGGACCCCGTGTCGACAAGACAACGCCGGACTTCAAGGCCATTGAACTGGCCAGTAACATACAGCGGATGAATGTGTCCCTGTATAGGAGGGTCTTCACCCTTACCAGAGAACGAGATAACTGCCTGACATTCGGCGTCCTCAATCGTTTCGGCGTGAAAGGCCTCTACAGCCGCAACCTCTGTCTCAAACTGGAGGGGGCTTTTCAGGGCTTCAGCGAGTGCCTCGCGCATCTCAGATGACATGCACAGAGCCTCAAGGATGGAGAGCCTTGCTGGGATGTCGGCCACGTGCTTCAGGACATCATACTTTTTGGCCAAGCGCGAGGCCCTGGTTGCAGGAGGTTGCTCTGCGGTTGGAGGCATGATGGGCCTTGCCGGTTGGGCCGGCGGCCGACTGGTGCTTGGCGCATCTCGCTGTTCATTGGTTGAAGCCCGGGAAGTAGTCACCGTACTGGGGTCAGGAGGCCGGGACAGACTTGCGGCAGGGCGGAGCTGATCGCGACGCGGCTGAGGCGGTTCTGCCGGGTCCCACACCACAAACAGTGGCGGAGGCGAATCCGTCATCCCCGGATGGGGGGGGCTGCGCGCGCTGAACTCAGTTTTGAGCCTGCTGCCTAGTCTCAGTGGCATGCACGCCCTGGCTGGAGGTACCAACTGTTGTGCCCCGGTGACTCCTGTTGTTGCGGTTCCTCCGACGGTGGCGACGACCGGGGACACTAGGGAGGTCCACCTGGTGTTCTTCAACGTCGAGAACCGAAAAGGGATTTACCAGCTCGACGGTATTAACCGAAGCGTACCCAATACTATCATCGGACGAATCATCCATCGCCGGGCGGATCCGAGGAGGGATCCCCATCTCCGGGGACATGAAATCGCCGAGAGTGCGGGATAGTGGCGGAACTGGCGGGGCGCGCTCTTCCTTCTTGCGTCGCCGTCGTTTGCTCTTCTCGGAAGAGGCAGGCTGGGATGACGATGCCGAAGCAGCACCCGCAGATTCTGGGGGCTCAGGCTGATTCAAGCGCGCACGGATGATTCCATGGGCGCGAATGATCGTCTTGCGGGCCATCCAGTTTTTATACTTCTGGGATCCGCGGTCGGAGACCAGCTGCCATTCGTCCTCATTGCCACTATCATCATCTGATCCCACGAACACGCCCGCCACTTGTGCTGGAGCTGGGCCCAACCTGATTACATTGTTGTTAATCTGGTCTTGGAGCCAGTCCTTAAACACGTAGCACTGCCGGATGGTGTGCCCCAGGGCCCGATGGTAAGGGCAGTAGCGGGGGTTATCCGTGAGATGTGGCTCCTCTGGCCTCCAACACTCAGGCAGTCGCACAATCCTCTGCTCCAGGGTGCTCCGGAAATAACTGGGGACCTGATCCTTGTGAAATGAGTAAGTCAGGTATCGCGGGCCCCTGGGAGCGTGGTCTTGATGAGGGGCTGGAGGGGCCTGCCGAGGATGTGGACCCTGATTATCTCGCCTGGGTTGTGGCGGTACATTACACGGAGGGGCCGGCCGGTTCTGAGGCTGCCGCTGCTGGGCCGGGAACTGAGCCCGTGGAGGCGGATTCCTGTGAGGCTGTGGAGCTGTCCTCGCCGGCAGCAGCTCCAACGGCCTGGGGGCCTCTATCTGGGCAACAGCAGTGGGCTCAGCCCTGCTGGCTCTCCTTGCAGGAATCATAGGAGGCAGCGGGTGTGCCTGACTGGCCTGTTGCAGGGCTTCCTCAAGACGTTGATCTTTGTCTGAGAAGTCCCTGAACCCTCTGGGGTAATTCTGAGTGATCAGAGAAGGGACCAGCTCGGTCTTGACGTTCCCGACGCACATTGTCAGCAATTACTCCTGAGTCAATGGCATGTCAAGGGAATACGTGAGACCCTTCCATCGGGTGACGAAATCCGCGGCTCGCTTATCAGGCCTCTGTTTGCACTTGAAGAGGTCTGCGATACACGTCTTCTGGGTCGTGGAACTGAACTGGTAGAGGAATTGTATACGAAGGTCCTCCCAGCTAGTTATCGACCCGACGGGGAGCTGGCTGTACCAGACAAATGATGGCCCTTCCAGTGTCTGGACAAAGCAGCAAAGCTTAGCGGCCTCTTGCTGCGCCGGAGTTCCCAACATAGGCCCGCACCTCGAGTTGAAATGGGCCAAATGCTGTGGCGGATCTCCAGTCCCGTTGAAGGGGGCGAAGGTGGGATTCCCGAATCCCGGAGGTGCCGGCATGTCATCCACCCATGGTGGGTATGGATTGCCGTCCGGTGGGATCGCCACTTGCCGAGTCTCCAAGGCTTCCAAGCGGGCGATGAGTGCCTCCATCGGATCGTCCGGACATGGGTTCCAGTCCTGGCGAGGATCTCTAACCACGAGCGCATTGCATGGCCCTTCAATCGGGTCGTCGACCGGGTCGTCGAACTCGGCGGCTCGTGGGATGGCGGGCGGAGCGGCCCTTGGGGCAGCGGGAGGAATCCGAGCGGGGTCTCTCAGGTAATCACGCCGCTCGGGAGGGTGTGGTGAAACATACCGCGCCCTCTTGCCATAGGCAATGGCCTCTCCCCTGTCGGCAAACACGGCATAATCACGGTTGCCCGGGAGAGCCTCATCGAGGGGTGGTTGTTCTTGTCCCTGCTGTCCTGGCCTAGGATCACCGTAGTCAGGCCGCTGCTCTACAGCGCGCTCGGCGAGGAGCTGGTCAACTAGCTTCTTCTGCTCGGCGAGCTGTTGACGTAGCATAGCCTTCTCGGGATCCTCATCCGCCCTCTGTATGGAGGCAGATGGGTCGGCGGGCTTTACAGCCCCGCCGTGCTCTTTACCTTTGCTGACGTTTCGGCTCAACGTCAGTGATTTAGTGGGTGTGGGGAGACCCAGGAGGTTCCTCTGGTGACGAGTAACTCTCGCCGATGGATCCAACAACGGCTTGTCTTCGGGGGGAGAGCCCCCGTCGAGAAGTTCCAAGCCGTTCCCCTCCCCCGACAGGTCAGCCATATTGACCGTTTCCGTCCCCGGGGATGTACCCTCAGGGCCACCCTGTAAATCGGGCTGTCGGTGAATCGCACTGAAGCGTAGGGTAGCATACTGCCCCCATCCACGGATATACACGTGGGGAGTGGCTTCCTTGAGAACCTTGCGGAGTACTTGAAAACACTCAACGCATCGTTGTTGGAGGGCCTCATGGTGCCCAAATGACCCAGGGTGCCGAACCGCGGGGAGCGTGGCCAGGTCAATTTGACGGCACTGCTCACCAATATCCTCCAGGTGCACTTGACTCCCGGGATATGGCATTGGTAGGCGGTGAAGACGGGAGTGAGTCTCCCGGAGAGTTCGGCGGAAGCATTCGAACTCATCCGGGGTGAGTGATTCGGGTGCATCAAAGTCCGGTCCTGCGACTGGCCAAAACTTCTCAGGGAAGTGGCCCTCTGCAAGGACGGTCCAGAAGCTCCACGACTCAAACTCGGGACCCAGGTCTCCTTGGTCCTCTTCAATGACTGGGAATGGACGGGGAACCGGAAGTGGTGCCGAGGCGGGCCGCCGGGCCGACGGGCTGGCCGGCGGTGAATACGGCGAGCAGGCCGATTGGCCTCCATATCCCGGGATGCCCTCTGAGGGTGGCGGTGCCCCAGCTACCACATCACGATAGGACGGGCCGGCGAGCGAACATCCTGCCGTAGCGTCGGTGCTCGACGAGGGTTCACTGGATCGTGGTTCGACCGTCGGTCCCCAGAAAAAGTCTCCGGCTTCTCCGATCGAGGCAGAAGGAGCTTCCGGAGGGGCCGGTACCAACCGCAAGCTTGATCCTTGGGGGTCTACCAGGCCCTCACTACTCCGGATATACCTTCGGAGAGAAGCGGGGATCATATCGATCTCGCTCTCGGGAAGTACGAGGCTGAAGTGCTGCATTCCCACCCCTGCCCCTAACTGGCGGGATCGGGGGGAGGGCTCCGTCGCCGAATCATACTCCGCCTCTGAATCAGAGAAACGAACCGGTTGGATCTCTGTCCGGAATTCCGTAACATTCTTCCCTCGGCGTCGACGCCTCGCCTTCCTGCCCCTAGGTGGTTCTTCGGGGCATGGATGATCTCTATCCTGGCATCCTCCGGCCACACTGGTGTTGGGGCCAAGAGGACTGGAAACCAAGGTGCGAGGAGCACCGGGACAGATATCAAAGGGGACGCGGGGAGAGATGATTCCGGGCAGTCCTCCGGGCCGGGATCGGAAGGTGGGGTGACCCATGCCTCTTGGATCGGCCACACGGAGTAGACCCTGTTGGTGAATAGCGCTACCGCGAGGTGGTCCGCGGTGGCTATTGCCTGTACCAGCAACCGGGAGAGTCAACCCAACCTGCCTTTGGGGCGGTCGGGGCCTCGATCCAGGTCGGGCATAGAAGTGCCCCTGCTCAGGATGCGCAGGGGCCTGGTGACTGGAGCCAGCAGTGGCTTGAGCCAACGCGGCCGCGGTTGCTAGGGCCCCAAGGTGGGCATCCTCTTCCGCTCGTGCCCGACGTTGCCGTCGGGACAAACGAGTTGGGATGAGCGGCGCGGGCAGGTGGAGAGCCCGTTCTTCGACTTGAGAGGCCTGGCGGCGGTGTCGCCGTGGCCTGACAGGAGCCCTTATCGCGGATCCCTGGAACGAATCTCGGATAGGGTGGTCCCGGACATCTTCCACCTCATCCGCATAGGGGAAGGAGTTGTCGGAGCGCTCCGGGGATAAGCTCCCGAAGCGGTTGGACGTCGAGGTAGGCAGCGGTGCCTCCCTGCGCGGCCCTCGGGGGCGGCGTTGGTGGCGAGGTGCAGCTTCCTCGAGGTCTAGGCGAGCCATGTCCCTGGTGGGGATGACTCCCTCTTCCTCATATCTCCGCACCAAGTTGTTGATCACCCTTCTCTGGATGACCTCCGAGGGGGAGAGAGGGCGTGGTTGCCCCGCAGCTGCGGCTGCTGAGACGGCTGTGGAACGGGCGGGACCGCGCGGAGTAGCCGCGTCGGTGTTTCCCCTACCCCTGCGCCAGTGGGCGGGTGGCGATCGGGCACTGGATTGGGAGACTTGATTCCTGAAAGCAGGGAGAAAACCCATTAACACTGACAAGAAAAGAAATCGACAACCAACCATTAGTGCCACGACGCCTTCCATGGGGGGAACCCAGGCCCTCGACGTCGTGAGACGGAGTGCCCGATTTCCCTTCCCCAGCCCCTGGCGGGTTCCGTGCCCCAGTGTTGAATGCTTGGTCGAGCAGCGTGCTGGTCTTCCAACACCTCTGAAAGCCATCGGTCTTCGTATTGAGGGGAAGAGATTCATGTCGGGTTCACCATTTTTCTGTTTCGGTGCGGATGTGCGTCGGGTTTCTGTTCCGACGCTGTTCCACCAGGACGCGTTCGCGCGTGCACCCGTCGACCCGAGGGGATGGGCGCGCACGGCTTGTGGTCCCGCAGTCCCGCTTTCCAAAGGCGGGCGGCATCCGTCCCTTGTTCAGGGGGGTCTGCTCCTTGATCGAAACCGGGATGATGGTATGTCGGCTCCTCCTTCCGTGGACGTCTCCTCAGAACTCGTTGCCTAATCCGGGTCTCCCTCATAGATTTAAGAATGTTCGTGAATCTCGTTCCCGGCGCCATATCTTCATGGACACCGGTTAATTACACTGCTTCCGCCCGGACGCTCCAAGGAGTCTGGTCGGGGCAGCAACCTGCGGTGAGGAGACCGGGTGGCTCTGGGTGTCGGGGGCGTGTCTTAACACTGCGACTCTGCATGTATGCCTTCCGTCCCTAATAGGGCTTCTCGAAAGCGTGATGGCCTGAGGCATCCCACGCTAGGTGCGGGGAACTGTGTTACCTGAGGTTTTCCTCAGCTTCCCATGTTTAACACGGGGTATGCCGCGAGTTTAACGTCCAGCGGGGACGGCATCAGACTGATCAACACGAGAAGTGGATCAGATGACAGAACCCCTTGCGAGGAACCTCCGACGCTGGGGCCAGCACATGGGCAGCTTCCCGAGTGAAGTGGATTGGAATGAAGTGGCATGACCCCACCGGGATGTGGCGGCCCGGGTAAGGATCCGGATGGATGATGGAGTGAAGAGCTTGGACCCCGTAGGGGCTTCCTACGTACCGCGCGTTGGAGCGGATCAAAGTCAGCGTAGTTCGAACATACAGTTTAACGTCATGCTGGACATCGGCAAGCTGACTCACGAAGAGGTCGAGGCTGCCGGGCGAAGGGTTGAACCGAACCACCTCGCACAGAGGGTGATGGAACGGCCGGGTGGATCACAGTTTCACGTCATGCTGGACGCTGAAAGGAGAAAAGGGAGGTGGGGAAGCACAATGGAGATACACATGTGCAGTCTCCCACAGGGGCAGATTCATAGGTGAATCGACGCAAGTGTGAACCCAGGAGGGGTCCACTGATGGACGAACCGACGTGAATACGGCCGGGACGACCAGGTGGTGGGCTTGAACCTCGGAGAGGCTTCCTACGTACCCTGTTTAGGAGACAGGGATCAAAGTCCACGTAGTTCGTTCTGTTTGTAACACTCTACCCCCATGGGCGAAGGCCACTCCAATCCCGACATCCCTGCAGAGATGCGCGGGTGGGGGCCACATCCAAACCGGGGGGATCCTGCGTGCGAGACACGAGATCGGGTGATGCGGAAGGTTTAACGTCTTTCTGGACGAAGTATAGTTTAATGTCGTGTGTTGAGGACGAAGCGGACAGTTTAACGTCTTGCCGGACGAAGTACAGTTTAACATCGTGTGTTGAGGACGAAGGTGCTTGGCAGTTTAACGTCTTGTCGCGCGGACGAAGTACAGTTTAACGTCCTGCAGGACTAATGCTGAACAATTTAACGTCTTGTAGCTCGGACGATATGCTAGGCAGTTTAACGTCGTGCATCTTGGACGTGGTACAGTTTAATGTCGTGTTGGATGATGGATGCTTGGCAGTTTAACGTCTTGTCGCGCGGATGATGGAGGCTAGGCAGTTTAGCATCGTGCAGCTTGGACGTGGTACAGTTTAACGTCGTGTTGGACGATGGATGCTTGGCAGTTTAACGTCTTTTCGCGTGGACGATGGAGGCTAGGCAGTTTAGCGTCTTGTAGCTTGGACGTGTATGGTGCCGCCGAGGGGTCCGTGTCACTTCGCGCAAGCCTAGAGGGCCGCACGGGAAGACAACGCACGGTGCGGGCACCCAGGATGAAGATCATCAGGCGCCACGCAGGCGGGTACCCTCAGGGGGTCAAAGGGGGGCGACCTCGGCGGATTGCGCGCAAAAGAGAAGCTTGGCGCGCAATACCACGGGTCGGCGCGCAAATGGGCGGGCTGGCGCGCAATTGATCCAGCACTTTGCGCGCGGAAGATAGAGATTGCGCGCACCGGGCTTCGGATAGCGCGCGGGGGCAACGACTCATTCTTTAATCGAATGGCCACTTTGAAAAGGGGGGGGGGGGTGCGCGCAATCCGGCCCGATTGCGCGCACCCCGGGGGCAATTGCGCGCAAGAGGCTTCTTTTGCGCGCGAAGGCGTTAGGGTGAAGAATTATTCAAAGGAAAGAAGCCCAAGGGATTGCGCGTGAAGGCGAACCCCGAGGCTTTCTTGCGCGAAAGAAAGGAGGTTACCTGAAGATCGACATTTCACGTGGAAGGGGTTGGATTGCGCGCACGAGAGACCTTTCGAATTCCGGAAACCTTCAAAACGTCGGGGGTCGCCTTATATTTATAGGCAACCCCGGGCGCGGAATCTGGTTCGCGGGCGCGGAATTCCCTTCGCGGGCGCGAAATCGGGCCCGGCGCGCAAGGGAGTCGCGCGGGCAACGGGCGCGCAAAATTGCGCGCCGGCCCAGCGCATTGCGCGCATCCCGGGAGGTTTGCGCGCGGCTCATCAACTTTGCGCGCGGATCTCCAAAATTCCGCGCAAGGCTTCCGGGCCCTCCGAAACGGGCTTCCGACTCCAAATATGACCTCGCTTCCCGCATCCGGAGCTTCGTTTGGGAACAACGGACTTTTTCCGGCGTCTACAATAACCATATTGGGAAAGATGGATCGGGATATGAATAATATACTTACCTGTATGGAGCAGCTAGATCCATAATGTGGATGATCAGTGTTATACCACTTCAGGATGCGAAAAACACCAAAATTCAATGGGATTACAATTCCTTTTGTTTTTAAGCAGAGGATAACTTCCTTAGGGAAAATATATCATTCATTGGAGTGTAATGAAATAAAAAATGTGGTTATCATAGTCTATCACCTATTAGGGGAAGTATATCAATATAGGTAAATAATTCAAAACATAAACAAGGATGAAGAAGTAAAAAAATTATGGGAGGGTATATAAAAAAATATTCCTAGAAAAATAATTTCCTCATAATCTATGAGTGGATATGGAGAGGCAATTTCTAAGCCTGAGGTAGAATAAGGAAGACACTATTGTAATACATGAATCTTACATCACAATTTTATCATGGCATGATGCACGCTACATACATAACCCAATAAGTATAATTGATTGATTAATTTATTGGTTAAAACCATTCATCCAAAGATAACAGGTATCACAATCTTACTCATCATATGAATATATAGTCTCATGTGCTATGAAGATAGAAAATGAAATCTCAATGTCTTATGACATTAAAAGAAACCAAGATAAGAAGGGAGGTATTGAATACTAGAGAAAAGGAAATAAGGGGAAGAATGGAAAGGATGATGTTACACCCTATATTAATTTTTGGATGAAACAAAGTAGTACATTATTAAAGGGGATGGGAGTTTGTTATAATTTTGGAGAAAAATACCACCAATCTTATGATTGCATTGAAAAGAAATAATCTATCAATGTTAAGTGATACAATTGTAAAAATATGGGACATTATAAAAATGACTATTCTACGAGTCATTGAGAAATTCCCTAGAAGTGTCTAGGGTAGAAAAGAAAGGATTTTTCAATCTCAACTACTGATGATGAAGTTCTTAATGTTGTGGTTGTAGATAATTTAATAATTTCCACAAATTTAGCCAATGATTTACTTGAAAATTTATCCTCGCATTCCTTTATAACTTATCGATTTATTAATAAATTAGATACTTCCAATTCACATTAATGAGGGAACTATTAGTCAAAACCCCTAAGTTATGTATCATTGTAACAAAGATGTGTCAGGAATTTGATATAATGGAAATACAATGGTTTATCTGATGA
Organism: Viscum album; assembly: GCA_963277665.1. NCBI lineage: Eukaryota > Viridiplantae > Streptophyta > Magnoliopsida > Santalales > Viscaceae > Viscum > Viscum album. The sequence goes on along the minus strand of OY728119.1, from coordinate 1,018,925,809 downwards.
CTATGTCATCATACCTATTATTTACTCATATATAACCCTTTATATGGATTGGCTATCGAAATATGATGAAATAATTAATTGAAATAAGAAGGACGTAGCGATTTGTGAGGGAGATTTAAAATCCCTTATCTTTGTAATAAAAACATTTATCACTTAATTCTTATTAAAATCCACAGCCAGTAGCTTTACAAAATGATATTTCAGTGGAGAAATAGTAAATAACATCAACAGATGATGAAAACATTATTCAAATTGGGGATGTACCTATTATACAATAATATATTGATGAATTTCTAGGGGATTTACCTCAACATCCTCTATATAGAGAAGTTATGTTTACTAATTATTGAATCCCTGTTGTAAGAATAATATCAAAAAATTCCTATAGAATGTAGAAATATGAATTAGTAGAGCTAACATAAAAACTAGGGGAGTTGAGTAATAAGATATTTTTTCTCACTGCTATTTCTCTATGTGGAGCCCTAGTTATTTTTGATATGATGAAATATTGATTATTGTGGTTGTGCATTGACTATAAAAAAAATAAATTCACTTACAACAAAGAACATGTATCCTCTCTCTCTCGTTGATGATTTATTTGATCAACTTAATTGAGCTCTATAATTTTTGAAGTTTTACTTCATTCTGAATATCGTCATTTATGAGTAAAAATTTAATATATTCTAAAGATAGCATTCCAAACACAGTATGGTCACTACTAATTTATAGTAACACAATTTGATTGACCAACTGTCCCTTTTTTTCATCAATCAAATGAACAGAGTGTTCATGTAATATCTTGATGGGTTTTAATAGTATTTAATGACAATATCAAATTATACTCCAAAATTGACAATGTTTATGAGATACACTTGCATAATTCTCTAAAGAATCATAGAATAAATATACACATAGGTATGTTTAGAAAGTGTAAATTCTAGTATAATAAAAGATTATTTCATGGTCGTATTATATCCAATGATGGAAACATTGTTGATCCTGAAAAGACAAATTAAATCCAGGAATGGATAACACTGATGAGTATAACATAGGTACAAAATTTTATTGGTTTAAATGGTTACTATCAGCATTCCATTTAGAATTTTTCCCGATTGGAAAACCCATTAACAAAGATCACATGTAAAGGGGTTAGATTTGTATAGAAAAAGGAGTATGATTAATGTTTTTAAGAATTGATGAGAATATTACTAAATTATCATATTGATACTTCACTATCTTGGAATGATGGGTTTGTGATTTATAGTCATGCTTCAATGAAATTAATCAGTTTTGTCCTTATGTAGAATTATAGAGTTATTTCTTATGCATCAAAAAAATTAATCAATCATGAACAAACTAACCAACTCATGATCTGGAGTTCTAATTATTAAAATTTTCTCTGAATATACAGAGACACTATCTCCACAATGAATTATTTGAGAAATATACTGATCAATGAGTTTGATATATATTTTCTCACAAAATGAACACAACATGAGAAAAAAGAGATAAATTGAGATATTAAAGGATTATTATTATGCAATTCCCTACAACACATGGAAGGAAAATAATGTGGTGGATGCTTTGAGTAGAATGCACCATGGATTTCGAAAGAAAATTGGAGTTGAAATGTATCCTATGTACATTTATCTTGTAAATACGGATATAGGAATTATCATGTATGGTGAAAAATCGAAATTTTTTCAAATGGATGTTAATCCTTCGCTACTAGAAAGGATAAAAATTTATTAGTCTTATTATAAGGGATTTAAAAAGAAAATTAATTCTATAAATGATGGGATAATAATTGAAATTGTATTTAAAGATGGTATTTTTAAATTTTTTGAAAAGGATTTGTGTAATGGATATACCTGTGTTAAAAAGGGAATTATTTGATGAAGCTCATAGCTCAAATTTCCTTATATTATAGAGTGGAAGTAAGATGTACATAGATATGAAGGAGAATTTTTTGTGGTACAAGATGAAGAGGGATATTTCTAATCATGAGCCAATTTTGTGGGTTTTCTAAAAGGTGATGGATGGAAGACAACATCTTAGAAGAGTTATGCAACCTATCCATATAAATATATGTAAATGAGATGATATTATAATGGATTTATTCATGTGGAAATACGAGCCTTCAATAAAAAGTTATGTGATATGGATTATTGTTGATCGTCTTTGAAAATCATCAAATTTTTATGCTATAAGATGATGTTTATCACTTGAAAATTTAGAACAACATTACATTAATTAAGTTGGAATCCTTCATGTTGTTCCCCTATTTTTTTCTGACCATTATCCTCATTTTATATCAGAATTATAGAAAAGTATTAAGAAGGACGTGTATACTGAGCTTCATTTGAGTTCTTCTTTCAAACCTTAAACTGATGGAAAACCAGAGAGAAATAATGAACCATATAAAACCTATTAATATATTTCTCACATTAAATTCAATGTATTTGGGCTTAGTATATACATTTTTTATAATTTTAAAACAAAAATAGATTCCATTCAATTATATAGATGGAACCATACGAAGTGTTATATAGAAATTAATATCATACACCGACTTATTGAAATTATTTTGGTGAAAGAAAACATGTAGGCCTAGAAATTGTTGAGGAGACAACAAATATGATAATGAATATTCATACCAATATCAAAATAGATGAACATAAGAAAAAAAGATATGCTGATAACTAAAAGTACGATATTGAATTTCAAGAAAAAGATCATGTTTTCATAAATGTACCTCGATGGATAGTTATTACATGATTCTATAAAAAGTTTAAATTATGTCCCTGGTTCATTGGTCCTTTTGATATTCTAGAAGGAATAACAGTTGTAGCATACCGTTTGGCAATTCTGCTAAGTCTCCCCAATGTTCATGACATTTTACACATATTAATGAGAAGGAATCAAATGAAAGACCCAAATTATGTACTCACATATGAAAAAATAAAATCAAAAACCAATATATGATATTGTGAAGAGCCAATAAAAAATCATGATACTAGAGAAAAATGTTTTATAAATCTAAAGACTCTTCTAGAAAAGGTTCTACAGAAAACCATAAAATGGAAGAGGCGACATGTGAACATGATGAATATATGACAAAGATTCAAATGAATAATTTATAAAGTGATATTAAATAAATTTATATGACCATATTTTATAAATAAGTTAATAATGTAACACCCCACACTTCAATGGTAGACTTCCTTTTAAATAATTCAATATCTTGCACTACACGCAACATCATGTTCGAGCGCACCATGACCTATCAAACTATCCATTTAAAAATTTCTTATTAATATAGTTAACACAATCATGAAATTTATAAATTTATTATTTCAAAATATACATCATTTATTTATTCAAAATATCAAAATTATCTTTTGCTGAGATTTTGGTATTTTTCTGAAAAGTATCAATTTTTGATGAATTGTGAAAAATATTGCATTGTAGTTAAAAAACCATCCTTTGTATCTATATAATTATTTTACATTAAATATATTTTAAAATAAAAATATATACATAATAAATATATTAGTACAATATAGGACATAGGAATAATTTGTTATCATATTATTTGATATGAACATTTTATTAAATATTTGAACGTCTCTTTTTACTACCTTCTAACCAAATCATTGGATTAAAATTAAATGTAATTTTACAACTTATGTGAATTGGATTTCAAAAAATTGACAAACATGTATGTAATAAGTATGAAAAATGTGTTATAATATGTTCAAATTTATGTTGGTGAATAGTAACTTCTGATTTTTTTAACACGGTTAAGGGTAAATAGGGTATGTAAATGTAAAAATAAAATTATAAGAATTTAATATTACCCTATAACATGTGATAATTTCACTGGATATGTTTTTTTCAACCAAAATAATCCATATCTCAAAATATTATCCTTTTAATGGAACTTTTGTTAGATAAGATAATTTATTATATTTTATTTAATGGATAGTTAAAACTGTCATATTCATGTTTAAATAAATATTTTTTTTTTATTATGAATTTATATACGAGGTATTTTGGACTATAAATTGTCCCTATAATGATAAATAAATTTATTTTCATTTGTTTTAATTTTTTATAATATTTAGACATTAAATAAATAAATAAAATGGTGACACAATGATGACGCAATAATTGGTTAATTATTTGGGATATAAAATAAATGAAATTAAAAATATTAAAATAAATATAATCTGACTTAATTAATGACATCCATTAATTTCATTGATAACACAGACATGTTAGTGATATTTTGTATGTGTTTTTTCTGAGTTAACATGTTGGTTTGATATTTGTAAAAATGAAAATTTTGAAAAGTATCAAAATGGCCATAAATGATACATTAAAGTGGATAATATTTAATTAGAAGATATAAAACTCAAAAAAATGTCATGAACTTACAACTTACATAGATAATTACAATGATGAAATAAATTATTTATTGGGGTTTCATTTAAAAATTTATAGTAACTATATTAACCCTATATTATAAAAGGACATGTAAATATGGTAAGAGTTAATTTGTTTAACTTAGGATTACATCAAAGTGATAAGGTTAATTTTGTGACCAATAAATAACTAGAAATAATTTTATGAGAGTATTTAGACCCATCCACTTCCCAAACATTAATTATGTCACTTTATAGATATTTTTAATAAAAAATAAATTTATAATAAATTTATATTGTAAGATCTTCCAAAACTGTCCCTTACCACTATTATTTAAAGTAACCCATTCTTCTCTTTGATTCAAAAAACTAAATCCCATTATTTCGGAATCCCACTACCCATTTCTCCTCCAAAATTACTCAATTTATTATGTAGGCCATTATTTTGAACCATAGCCATTATATGGAGTTATTTTGTATAAAACAAAACGAGATATCCCAAAAAGAGGTAATTGTTTTATCACCACATTCAATGTTCTTTTCTTCTTCTTCTTCTATGTTCTATGTTATTTCAATATAAAAATATTAAATATAGTATCATGAATATACTAATATGTTATTATAACCATAGTACCAAAATATTCCATATTTTATCCATTGTTGAAATAACAATATCACCATGTGAGCCTATGTAAGGCTTACCGTCTCCACATTATGGTGTTAATTGTTATTCAACACTACATTAATTGGATGGGTATATTGATGAGTATAAATGGTATAATTAATGAATTTATATTTATAATTATTGTTTATATTTAATAATACATCCAATTTCATACCATTTAACCATCAAGGCAATGATACCATCGCTCGTGTGTACGTACGACCTGCCGTCTCCACATCCCAAAATGATTAATTCTCTACGTTGACCATTCAAGAATGAATATAAGATAATTATGATGAGTAAATATAATTTTTATTAACAAAATATAAATATATATATCTATAAAACATATATTGTATTCATAAAAAATATGACTTACATGAAAAAATTGTAATGGTAAAACTATGTTGTTAACACCCATAACTGTTGTAATACAAAAATATTATTAACAAAACAACATTAGAGGATACAATATGATATCATAAATATGGTTCTAGTTTTGGTATAATTTAATAAAATACATTAATTATTATATATACGTTAAACTCACCCTCTACTAAATGAAATTACAAGTTAAGTGTTAATTTCCAAATCACATTATTATTTAAACTTATTTATAGGTATGTATCGACTGGGGAATCTTTATCATCCACGTACATGTTTCTTAAAATGTATATAATAATATTATTATGGTTTATTAAAGTCGTTTTTACCTATTTATGAATATTTTTAATTTTTTATAAAGGAATAATTCTATCATTTCCTAAATGAGGTACATTATTACTTATTTGACAAATTATAGAAAGAATGGTTTTTCACATATATGTTGTGAGATTCTATTTTATGCCTTTATGAAAACATAACATTATGGTGCTTCCCATAAAATATTATAACCTTTTTTTTCAAAATAAAAGTTTCCTCTTATAATTTCACTGGCCTTTATTTAAATATCTAAATAAAATAAAGTTTATTTATCTCAAATAGTTTTTATGATTTTATTAAATTATTTTCATGTATGTCAATATGTTTTGCTGGATTTTATTTTTAACTAGAGTTGATTTAATATGATCCAATATTCCATATTTCATTGATGGTTTTTGGATATATTTGAATAAGAATGTAGTTTCTTTATTACATTCATAGTTTATGGTTTAATTATTAACATTTTTTTATTAGTTTAAATATGAATGTTTATGTTATGTTTCACCTTTTCACATTAGGAATTAATTATACATAGTACGTGATATGTGGGGCCTGATATATCCCATCGATGCATTGGTATGTCTCATGAGACTAACTAAGGTACCATCAAATGTCCATTACGATATATTTTTTTGTAGTCTTGGTTGGAGACCTTTAAGGATTGGTTATGATTTCTTGCATTATAAATTCTCTCATTATAAGATCATTTATCAATAATTTATTTGATTATTTGACTTGAAGAATATCCATGTGAATGAATAAATGTAATTTTTGATTTATTGTTTCCATATTCTAATGAATATTATTTTTAAAAGGGTTGTGTTTTACTCTTATACCATTACATAAAAAGTATATTCTTATTTGTGGCTACTTTGTTATATTGTTTATATTTACTGATCATATGAGATCGCCACTTTCTTATTTTTCATTTTCCCCTAGAATTCAAAGAGGAATATTATGACTGACCTAAAAGGGTAGTCTAAGGTATATGATTTTATTCAATGGGGATAATATGTTTTTAATCTATTTATGTAATATATTACATTTTTTTAATCTAGTCTTTCCATGGTTACTAAACCGATTGTTCAATTAGGATTTGATTTCTTGTGATCATGACAATGTAAAAAAATAATTCACTATTCCTGTGTAACTTTGTTCGAGGCATTACAAATGGTATCATAGGTGTTTATTACAGACCTAGTAGACTAGATTTAGAAAAATTTTGATTAGGAAGAATACACTAAGATAGGCATTGAGTATAATTAATGTAGAACATCCCATAATTTTGGTAATGGATAGATTATGAGGGTATTACAAGAAAATAAATCCCTATCTGGATACTAAATGTGGATGTGTTTCTAGAACATATGTTCCTATGATTAATAACTCTGACATGGACTTCCAAGCTTGTCTTGGGGTATCCTAGTACATGATAAAGGGCCTTACTACACACCTGGTTTGACAGTCCCATGGGATATTCTTAGGATAATTTAAATTTTCTATACAAACCATTAGAAAGGATTTATGAGTAAATATGTTCCCAAATATCCATTTTTAGAATGATGGATTAAATATGCATAAATTATTCAATTTATATTAAGTATTTTTTTAGTTTGATGTTATGTATCATGGTTCATAAAATAATCTAGTGTTTACCACTGTATAGAAATAGTTCATAGTGGATGGTAAGAAAATAATATCAACACAAGTAATCCATGTATGGATTTACATCCTATTAAAGATACTGATAGTGGTGATAGTTATAAAACTAGCGCTTAAGAACTTATAAACATATTGGGACAAGTGACCCAGGTTATGAAAAGTAACTGACCTGTATGGAGCAGCATGATCCACAATGAATAAGATCAATTTTAAACTTATTCATGAGGATGAAAACCCCAACATTTAATGGGAATACAAACCCTTTTGTATATGAGTTGTTAATAAGTTCGTTAGAGAAAATATCTCATACTTTACGGAGAAAAAAAGTGAAAATGTTAGTATGGATGTCTATCATATATCAGGATACGCAGTTAAATGGTGGACATTAGTTAAAGACATGAAGGAGGATTATGGGGTTGCACATTTGAAATATATGTAATTTAAAGAAAAATTTCAAGAAAAATACATTCTTTATGATATACAAGTTGATATGGAGAGTAAATTAATATTATTGAGGTAGAAGGATGATGATAGTGTTGAAACTTATGAAGCATACATCACACAGATAAAAGGGAATGATGTAAAATACATATTTTACACATGAAGTAAGATTAATCAATTTATTGATCGGTTAAATCTATTCCTCCAATGGGAACTAGCTTCAAAATATTTCTTATCGTACAAAGATAAATCCCCATGTGCTACCAATGCATAATATAAATTCTCTTTTAATTATGACTTTAATGGGATATATGTGAATAATAGAGCTATTGATTACCTTGGAAAGGGAAATAATGGGAAGAAGGGAAAATATGACATTCCACCCTACAATAGTTGTGTGAAGAAACACTCTAGTACATTCTTATATTGGATTACAATTTGTTACATGGGTGGATTAAAATTGCACCAAGATTACGATTTCAAGGTGAAAATTAATCTATCCATGTTCAGTGATACAGTTGTAATGAATTTAGACCTTATAAATATAATTGTCCTAATTGTCATGGAAATATTCCCCAAAAAAGGCCAAGGGACTAAATCAAATATGTTGTGATCAGAACTACTGTGATTGAAGATCCTGATGTTGTGGGGGCTATTACATTAATTGTTTCCTAAAATATATCCAAATTTTTATTTTATTTTTGATCCACACATTCAATTCTATCATCCCAATCTTATTAAAAAAATATGATATTTCTAATTCTCATTAACAAGGAACTTTTCAGCCAAAACACTCGAGGGACTTATCATAGCGAAAAAGTTGTGTCAGCCACTTACCATTATGGCATATAAACATTATTTATCTATAAACATTATCATTATACCTATTATTTAATTTGATATAATCCTAAAAATGAATTGGATTTCAAAATATTATGTGAAATATTATTTAATGAAAAAGAATTTTTCATTTTTTTGGGGAAGATGTAGAATGAATTATCATTCGAGATAACATTAAATCACATAAATATTATCAGAATACACCTCTAGAATCATTACTAAATGAGATTCTAGTGGAGGAACAAGAAATATCATATTGGGATTATGAAAGAAGTATTCAAATTTAGGATCTACCTATTTTACAAGAATATATTTATGTATTTATATGGGATTTACATATACATACACCAGAGTGGGAAGATTGGTTTACTATTTATTTAATACATGATATAAGGCCAATAACAAACACTCCCTATATAATGGACACGTTTGAATTAGTAGAGATAAATAAAAAAAGAGGAGTTGACTAATAAGGTATTAATTATCCCATGTGTTTCTTCATAGGGATCCCCATTTCATTTTCTTTAGAAGAAATATGGATCAATGAGGTTATACATTGACTATATTTAAATCAATTCTGTTATAATAAAGAAAATGTATCACATACCTGGCATTGATGAATTTTTCGATCAAATTTATAGAGCTACATATTTTTTAATGATTGAAAATTTTTATGGATATCACCAGTTGTGTTTAAAAAAGGATGATATTTCAAAGATAAAATTCCAAATAAGGTATGGAAATTTCGAATTTATAGTAATTCTATTTGGTTTGACTAATGAAACCTATGAATTTATAGAACTAATGAACATCTTGTTCAAGAAATATCCTAATTATTTTTTCATACTGTTTATTGATGATATATTAGTATACTTAAATATGTAAAAAGACCATTATAACCACTTGATGATTGGTATAAAGGCTCATTGAAGAAATTAACTATATGGTATGTATATGAACTACACATTCTGGCTTCAAGAAATTTACTTTCATGGAAATATTGTCTCCATGGATGGAATAGCTATTTATCCTAAAAACAGAAATGCAATCCAATAATGACCAACGTATACTAGAATAACTGAGGTACTTTGATTTATTGGTTTAACAGGGTACTAACGAAATTTTGTCTATAATTTTTCCCAATTGGAAAACTCACTATCTTTGGTGACACATAAATGGGGTATAATACAATTTTTTACAATTATTGTGAAGAATGTTATGAAGAATTTAAGAGTATATTAGTCAATGATCCTATCTTGATTATACAATCTATAAATGATCAGTTTGTTATTTATAGTGATGAATCAAGGAATGGACTTAGTTGTTTTATTATGTAGAATGATACAGTTAATGCTTATGCATCATGGAAATTGAAAATCAATGAACAAAACTACCAAACTCAAGATCTGGAATTAAGAATAGAATTATTTTCTATGATTATATGTATACACTATCGGTAAACAATGATAAGTGAGATGTATAATTTTCCCAAGAGTTTGAAATATATTTTCTCATAGAAATAACTCAACATGAGACAATTTTGATGACTTGAGATACTCAAGGATTGTGATTCCATATTTTAGTACAACCTAGGGAAGTGAAATAAGGTATAAGATTCTTGGAGTATAAAGGACCATGGAGTTCAAAAAAAGTGTTGAAATGATCCTAGGTTCATGGATCTAGTGATGAAGAATATGGGAATTTTAATGGATGGTGAAACATCACAAATTTTTCAAATGGTTGAAAAACCATGTTTTCATGAAAAGGTAAAAATATATCAATCTATTAATGAGGAGATTCAAGAAAAAATTAAAACAGTGAATGATGGGAGACTGATTGAATTCTTATTTGAATATTGTAGATTGATAATTGGCATGGGTATTTGTGTTCTGACTATACAAAAGCTAAAAATTGAATTATTTGATGATGCTCGTTGCTTCAAATTCTCTGTACCTGATAGAGGCACTAAAATGTACATATATTTAATGAAACATTTTTCATCTGATAAAATAAAAAGATAGATTGATGGTTATGTGTTGAGATGATTGGTTTTTCAATATGTGAATATTGGAAGAAAACATCCTAGAGGAGTGATACAACATCATCCTTTACTAGTGTAGAAATGTGATTAAATTTTAATGGATTCTTTTTTCTATGGCTACCATAGACACAACAAATATATGATGTGATATGGGTTATTAGTGATCATCTTACAAAATCAAAAAAAATCATTCTATAACATAATATTTACAACTTGATCTTTTAGCAAGAAAATACATTTATGATGTTGTATGACATCATGGTGTACCCCTATTGATTTATTTTGAATGATTTAATAATTTTACATCAATATTCTGAAAAATTATTCTGAGGGACCCAGATATAGATATTCATTTATTCATTAAATAACTCCAACATACTAATGGAAAATCATAGAGGACTATTCAAAAGTTAGAAGAAATGTTGAAATCTTTCTCACATGACTTTCATGGTATGTGGGATCATTATATACCCAATGTAGAACATTAATATAACAATAGATTCATTTAATATATAACATAAAACAATATAAAGTGTTATATGGGAATATATTTCATAAAAATACTTTTTGGGATGATGTAGGTGAATAAAAACATATTGATAAAATTATGGAAATGGTCAATGCAATTTAAACCCATATATAAATAGATCAATGTAGGAAAAAGTTCTATGAAGAAAAAAATTATATATTTGGAATTTCAAGAAGGAGATCATGTTTTCTTGAAACTACCTCTACGGATGTGTGTTATTCAATTCTGTAATAGGTGTACATTATGTACAATGTATAATGGACCATTTTAGATTCTGTAACAAATTGGAGCTGTAGAATTTAATTTGGAAATTCTGCCTAGTCATTCCAATGATCATGATGTGTTCAATGTATCAATTTTTAGTATATACATTCTAGAACTAATGAAGGTACTGACTTATAACAGAAAATGATTTTCCATATTGTAAATGGCCTATAAAAATTCTTGATACAAGATAACATGTTTTGAGAAATCAAATGTCTTGTCGGGTAATGGTTCCTTTGAGAAATATTAAAATGGATGTGTTAACGTGGGAACCTGAAGAACATATGATGAAAAAACCAGCCAAACCATATTATGATGTTATATTCTAGATGTTTTTATGATTAAATTTTTTATGGATTAATGAATTTAACATCTCAAGATTATATGATATGTTTCCACTTAAATAATTAAATAGCTTATGATGCACACAATATCTAGTTCCAACAAATCAGGACATATCAAAATATCCATTTTAAATTTTTTATTAATAGTATTAACCAAATAATGAAATTTAGAAATTTAATTTTTCAAAATAAATTTATTTTTTATTTCTTAATATAAAAATTATCTTATGGGGATTTTTTTGTATTTTTTCTGAAAAGTTTCATTTTATGATGAATTGTGAATAATACTGCAATATTTTTAATAAAAAATTTTTAAATTTAAATAATTATTTTGATTTATATTTATTTTAATGTCAATATAGATATAAAATAAATATATTAGTAAAATTATGTCATAAAATTCATTTTGATAATAAAATTAGATATAAAAATTTAATAATACCTTTGAACATATATTTTACATTCCTTCAATCCACATCCACGAATTAGCATTAAATGTTATTTCACATATTCTATGAATTGAATTTAGAAAATATAAATAAAAGGTTGTAATGAGTATAAATTTTTTTGTCTAATATGATGAGAACATATATATATTTGAATAGTAACTTTTGTATTTTATTTTCAATGATTAAAGGTAAATATGGAAATTAAATGTAAAAATATTATTATAATATTTTAATAATATACTATCAATTTTCATAATTTCATCACACAAGTTTTTTTTTCCAAAAAAAAACATTTGGTATAAAATATGATCCTTTTTAGAAACTTGTGTCATATTAAGAAATTTATTATATTTTATTTAATGAGGAGTTAAAAATGACATACTCCAATTTAAATAACTATTTTATTTTAAATATGGAATAATATAAGTGATATGTTCAAATATAAATTGTTTTTTAAAGATAATACATTTATATACATAATTATAATTTATTTATAATTTCTATCAAAATAATAAAATACAATTAATGGGAAAAAAATACTATGAGGTAATTTTTTATATAATTGAAATAACAAATAAATTATATTAAAAATATGAAAATAAAAATTATTTTAATTAAATAAAGACAACATAGAATTTTATAGAAAACATAGATATGTTATTGACTTATTAAAATTATTTTTTTGAAGTTATCTTGTGGGTTTGCTATTTTTAAAAAAAAAATTCAAATAGTATCAAAAGTGACATTAATGAATCTATTAAAAAATAATATTTAATGAAATGATTAAAAATTAATAAAAAAATAAGGATTGAAAAAATAACCAAGATAATAACACATCATTCATAAATTTCCCAATTGGTATTCATTTCTAATTTTATTGTAAATATATTAAGCTTATAATATAAAAGGACAAGAAAACACAATAAGAGTTAAAAGATTCTAATAAGGGTGAATTCTAAAAGATAAGTTTAATTTTGTGACATAAACATTTATAAAAATAATTTTACAAGAATAATATACCCATCCTCATCTTTAATCAATATAAATAAATTTTGAGCTATTTTAAACCGAAAATGAATTTATAATAAATTATTATTTTAAGATATTCCAAAAGTTCCCCACACCTCTCTTATAAAAGAGAACCCTTCATTCTTAATGATCCATACAATTAAATCCACTAAGATCATCTAGACGCTTCCCATTTCTTTTAAAAAATTACTTCACATCATCGAAGAACCTATAAATTGTGCATAAATCCATTTTATGGAGTGATTTTGTAGAAACCAACAAGAGATACATGAAAAATAAGTAATTGTCTTATCACCTTGTTTGAATGTCATTTCTTCTTTGATATAATCCTTATATATTGTTTCCTTGTAAAATTATTAACTATAGTATCATATATATACTTAGATGTTATTATAATCATGGGATGAATGTATTCCTCCGTTTATCCACCATACGAATAACAATGTCACTATACGTTTCTGTGTACGGATTTCCATCTCCATGTTGTGGTGTACTTTGTTGTTAACACTACATTAATTGAATGCGTATAATGATGAGTATAATAGATATAAAAAATGTATATAACATGAAAATAATTTTTTATAATTAATATACCACCCAATTCAATACCATTTAACAATCAATGGAATGATACCATCACTCATGCGTACGTACGACCTACCGTCTCCATGGTTCCATAAGATTCATTCTATATATTAAACATTCAAGAATGATTATAAAATTCTTATGATGTTTATATATATTATTTATGAACATAATATCATTATATATATGAAAAATATATATTTTATGCATAAAAAACATGGCTTAAGAGATAAAATCATAATGAGAAAATGATGTAGTAAACACCAAAAATGATGGTAATACAAAAATATTATTGACAAAATGATATATAAGGATCATATATGATATAAAAAATATTGATATAATTATTTTATAATTTTATATCATAATATAACCATTATAAATGAGGTCTACTCACCCTCAACTAATAAAAAATACAAGGAAATGTTTAATTTTACAATCTCATTATTGTTCAACATTGTTTATACTTAAGTACCCTTTGGAACATATTTATCATCCATGTACATGTTGCATAAAATATATTTCAAAATATTAGTACTATTTAATAAATTAATTTTTTCCAATTTATGACTTTTTTTAAAATGTTATAAAGGAAACCTTATATCATTTTCCAAATGATAAAATTTATTACCACATCGAAATATTATACAAAGATGATTTTTTCACATATATGAAGTGAGAGGTTATTTTTTACATTATTCTGCTTTAACATTCTGAATATTTACATTCAATATTATAAGGGTTTTTTTTCAAAATATATGTTTCCTTTTATAATTTCATAGACGTTCAAATGAATTTCAAATTTAAAAAGTGATATTTCTCTCAATTGTTTTTAATATTTTTTTTAGATCATATTCTTCTATTTCAACGTTATTTGTTGGATTCAATGTTTTATGGAGGGTGATTTATTATAATACAATATTTCATATTGTATTTATGGTTTAATTATATGTTTGATTGGGGAAGTTCAATTTTTATACTATTCATGGTGTATGTTTAATGTATTAACATTTCATATATTATTTTTAATACAAATTTTTTTGTTATATTTCACCCTTTTTATATACAATTGCATTGGAATTTGTATGTCATGGTCAGGTCCCGCTATATCCCTTTGATGCCTTGGTAGGTCTAATGAAACAAACTAGCGTCTTTGAACAAGTCCATAATGGTATATTTATATATAATCATGGCACAAGGCATTTATGGTATAGTTATGCAGTCTCGAATTATGAATGCCCTCACAATGAGGTTATTTATTGATATGGCGTATGATTATTTGACTTGTATAATTTCCATATGAATTTTTAAATTTATGTATTTGATTTATTATTTCCATATTATACTAATTATTATGTTTAAATGGAGTGTGTTTTAGTTTTATACCTTTCCTTAAAATGTTTATGCTTATTAATGACAGCTTCCACTATATTATTTATCCTTAATGAGAATCTGCGCGCAGCCCTTTATTATGATTAATTTTTACCTGGGATGAGATGAATTATATTATGACTATCTTGTAAGGAATATAAAATGAATATTATATATTTAAAAGGGTGTAATATGTTGTTTTTTATATCTAGATGTAATGTTAATATTATGTTTTTATCTAGTTTTTCCAAGGCTACTAAACTGATAATTCCATCAGGATTTGATTTCATGTGATGATGAATATGTAATAAAATAATGCACCGGCTCTGGGTAACTAGGGTCGGGGAATTATGGGTGATATCAGAGGTATTTTAGTTCAATCCTTGGTATGTAAATTTAAAAAAACCCAGATTATAAAACATTATAATAAGATGGAATTTGAGGATAAATGAAGAAGAAAATTCTAGAATTTTGGTTATGTAGAGATTATGTGGGTACTAAAAAAAATATATATCCATGTTTGGATTCTACATGTGTAAGTGGTTCTAAACAGATGTACCTAGGATTAATAACATAGAAAAGGTTTTTTAATCTTGACTTGGGGTAACATAGTACATGACAACGGGCCTTCCTGTGCACCTAGTTTGACATATCCATGGGATATGCTTATGATATTTCTCATTTTCATTGTATACCATTATGAATGATTTTGAGTAAATATGACCACAAAGAGAATTTTTTTATGATTATGGAATAAATATTCATAAATGATTCAATATATGTTATGTATTTTAATATTTTGTAATTATGCATTAAAGTTCATAACATAATCTAATGCATTCTATTGTTTAGAAATGGATCATAGTGGAAGGAAGGGAAAACTTATAACCTCACATAATCCATGTATGGATTTCCCACCTATGATAGATAATGAAACTAGTTCTGGTGATAAAAATGGAGCTAAAAAAATTATAACTATACTAGGATAAATGAATAGGTTATAAATAATAACATTCTCCTTATAGAGTATCCAGATCTAAAAAATGAAGGATCAATGTTAGAAATAATAATGAGAAACAACCACTAACATTCAATGGGACTACAAGTAATTTTGTAGCAGAGTAGTCGATATGTTCCATAGAAAAAAGATTTCTTTATTTAGTGAGTATGAAAGGGAAAAAGTCATTATGGTAGTCTATAAACTACCAAGAGATGCAGATCAATAGTAGTCTTGAATTAAAAATATGAAGGACAATTTAGTGGTCGAAAATATTTAATGGAGTGAATTTAATGAGAAGTTTACTGATAAATACATTCTTTATGATCTACAAGTGGATCTGGAGAGCCAATTTATATGATTGTGGAATAATAATATTGTGAATTTTTTGATGTTTGATTCTAAATTTATAAGTTTAGCAAGGAAGGGATCATTCTACTTATGTAACCCATGAAGTAAGATTGATCGATTATTTTATTTTTGAAAATCATTCCTCTAATGATTACGATTCTCACAATCTCTATCATTGTAAAAATATATAATCTCAACTGCTATCAAGACAACAAATTAATTATCTATGTTTAATAACATTAAAATAAATAATTTAATGATGTGAACTAATGAATAAACAAGACAAATAAATATGGGAAAAGGTGATATTCCACCATCCAGTAATTGTGTGAAAAAGACACCAATAATTACTTAAATGTGATGGGAGTTAGTTACCAGTGTGGATAAAATTTCCAACAATATCATGATTGCATGGGGAAGAAAGAATATATAAATGATAAATGATAGAATTGTATTGAGATGGTACATTATGAAAAATATTTTATTAAGATCCAAGGTAACATTCCCAGAAATTTCCAATGGAGAATGGACACCATTTTGTGATCAAAACTAATGAGGATTTTTTTCCTAATGATGTGGTGTTAAGTACTTTAAACAGTTCCTCAAATTTAGCATAACCATTATTTGTTTATGTATCATTATTTTACTATATATATTCTTAGTTTTCCTGAAAAATTAACATTTTCCAATTCACATTAACAATGGGTTTTTCACTTAAAACCCATAAGGGATGTCTAATTGTAGAAAAGTTGTGTCTCAAATTTTTTATTATAGCATAAAAAAATTATTTATTTGATTACTTTATCATCATATCGATGATTGATTCTGATTTAACCATCTGTATGGAATGACTATCAAAATATGATGACATAATTTAATGAAAAATATAGAATTTATTATTTTTGGGGATGATATAGAATCCATTATTACTCAAGTAGAAACATCAGAATCTGATTCATATCAATATACACCTGAGTTTCATTAGTAAATGATATTCTTGGGGGGGGGGGAGAAGAAATAAAAACTATGGATGATTAATGGAAAATTATAATTGAATATTTACATATTTTACGCGAATATATTGATGTATTTCCAAAGGATTTACCTAGACATCCTCCAATGCAGAAAATTTTGTTCTTTATTTATTTAATCCCTGATGCATGGGCAATATAAAAAACTCTCTATAAAGTAGACATTATCCAATTAGTTGATCTAATGAATCATGTAGATTATTTGGCCAATAAGGGATTTATTAACAATATTTTTTATCCATTAGGATCCCTAGTTCAATTTGTTAAGAAGAAGGATCGATCAATGAGGCTGTGAATTGACTATAGAGAAATCAATGCTATTACAAAAAAGAACATGTATGCTCTACCTCATATTGATGATTTATTTGATATAATTGACGGATCTCAATATATTTTTATATTATAATTCGAACTGGATATCATCAATTGGGTGTAAAAAAGAAGATATTCCAAATACATTATTCCGAACATGCTATATTCATTATGAATTTATAGTAATACCATTTTAATAGATTGATTCTCCCTATATTTTCATGGATCTAAAAAAATAATCTTCAAGTAATATGTTCATGATTTTGTTACAGTATTCATTCCAGAAATCTTTATATATTTCAAATGATAAAAACCCATGATAACCATTTTGGGATTGTTTTAAAGACTCAGAGTAGAAATGAAATATATGGGATGTTTAACAAGTGTGAATTTTGGCATTAGAAAATTGCTTCTCATGTTTATTTTTTCTACAAGGATGTAATCTTGGTTAATCCTGCAATGAAAAAGGTAATACATGAAAAGAAAGAACACATCAGTATAATGAAGGTATATAGTTTTATTTCTTAATAGGTTATAATTGACGTTTCATCAAGAATTTCTCATAGTTGGAAAACAAGTTAACCAAGGTCATATGTAAATGGGTTGTATTTGTTGGACAAAGGATTGTGAATAATGGAATGAAGAATTTAAGAGATTATTAGTCAATACACTTATCTTGATTTAAACATCTTGAAATAATTGGTTTTTGGTTCATAGTGATGCATCAATGAACATTTTTTGTGGTACAGCACGAAGAAGGGGATTTTTTATAACGTTTCATGATGTTTGGTTTATTAATAGGTTAATTCTAGACGAAAACATCTTAGAGGGTTATAAATCCTCTTCAGATACATATGTGTAAATGGGATGGTATTACAATGTACAATTTCAATGGGATACCAAATAATCCATTATGAAATTATGTGATATGGGTTATTGTTGATCATCATAAAGAATCTGAATTTTTCCATATAAAATAAGATTTACCACTAGAATGCTTATAAAGACTTTATATTAATGATGTTGTAAGACTTAATGGTGTACCCTAATAGAATATTTATTACCATGATTCTCATTTTAAATAATGTTTATTGAAAATTCTACATAAGGCCCAAGATATTGAGCTTTTTTGGGTAATGCCTACCACCCTCAAACTGAGGGAAAATCATAAACTTCTATTCAACCCTGAGAAGACATGTTGAGATTTTTCTCACATGAATTTCCAAGTATGTTGGATCAGTATTTACCACTGTTTGAATATTACATTAATAATATATGCCATTCATGTATAAATATAGAACAATATAAAACATTATATTGAATGAGATGGCATACACTGACTTATTGGGACGATGTTGGTGAATGGAAAAATGTAGGACCCCAATGTTTTGGGGGAAATGATGGAAATGGTAAATATAATTAAAAATAATATCAAAATAGAACAATGTATGGACAAAAGGATTTGTAATTTCAATAAGGATATACTTTTTTCTTGGAGGTATCTCCTCGGAAGGGTGTTATACGATTCAGTATAATGGAAGAATTATGTCCCAAGTACATCAGATCATTTGATATTCATGAATGAATTGGAGGTGTATATTACCATTTGGAAATGTTGGAATGTCTCTATGAAGTTCACGATATGTTCCACATATCAATGTTATAGAAATACATACCAGACCTTACTCATGTCCTCAACTATGAAGAAATATAACTAAGACCCATGTTTTCTTTTTGTGAAGTGCCATTCAAGATTCTTTATTGTAGATAACAAATTATGATAAATTGGTCAACTCATCTGGTAATTGTTCATTATAGAAACCATAAAATGGAAGTGGTGATGTCAGAACCTAAAGAACATATAAGGAAGAACCATTGAAATCAATTTTTTATTATGTATTCTTGAAATCTTGAGGATGACTTTATTTTATGAAGAGAATAATGTAACACCCCATGATTCCACGACACTCTTCATTTTAATTAATTCAGTATCTTGTGTTGCATGTTTCATCGAGTTTGAGTGAACCATTATCTATCAAACTATCCATTTACAAAGTTATTATTAACATTAATAACCAAATTATAAAATTATGAAATCTTATTTTTCAAAATAGACTTCAATCTAGAATTAAGAATATCAAAATTAGCTTGGGGTGTTTTTATGTGTTTTTTTGAAAAGTTCCAATTTTTTATTTATAGTGAAAAATACTGCATTATTGTTAAAAAAATAAATTAATATTATAAATAATTATTTTATATCAAATATATTTAAAATAAAAAAGATATGAATAATAAAAATATTAGACCAATTTATGAAATAGGAACCATTTTTATAATATAATTAGATTTAAAAAAATATTAAAATTTTGAACATATCTTTTACCCGCATTCTAACAACATATTTGGATTATCTATAAATTTAATTTTACTACTTATACGAATTGATTTTCAAAAAAATAGATATACATGGTTGTAATAAATATAAATAATTTTGTCTAATGGGATAAAAAATATATATTGTTGTGAATAGTATCTATTGAATTTTATTTACCACTGTTAAAGGTAATTAGGATGATCAAAAGTAGAAATAATATAATTATAATATAATAATATCGTAATTTTTTTATTTCATTCTATATTTGTTTTTCTACCAAACTAACCCATATGTAGAAAATATGACCCTTTTTATCCCACTTGTATTAGATTAGGTAATTTATTATATTTTTATTAAAGAAGAGATGAAAAAGTCATATTAATATTTATATTACCATTTTATTTTTAATATGATGATATATAATTTATATAAACAAATATAAAAATTATATATAAGGATTAAAAAATTTCTAATCATGATAGGTCATTTATAGTTGTTATACATTAAAAAAATTAATTAAAGATTAACACAATGATGATGCAATAATATTTTAAATAATTGATATATCAAATAAAAGATAATAAGAAAATTAAAATAAATATAATTTGACTTAATTAATGACTTACTAAACTTTTATACATAACATAGTCATGTTAGTGATATATTGGAAGTGTTGGTCATAAGTTATCTTGTTGGTGTGATGTTTTATAAAATGGAAAATTTTTAATAGTATCAAAATTGACATAAATGATATTTTAAAATAAATAAATTTTAATTAAATGATATAAATTCCAAAAAATATCAGGTTCAGTCAAAAACCATGGTTATTTTAAAGTATGTCAAAAATTTACTAATATGGTTTCATTATGGAATTTATTGTAACTATAATAACCACATATAATAAAAGGTCAACTAAACATGAATAGAGTTAAACTATTTAATTAATGGTTAAATAAAAAAGAAAAGGTCAATTTTGTGTCCAAAACATGCATAAAATCTCTTTGTAAGAGTATTGTAACCCATGCATATCATATAATTAATATAAATCACTATGGAACTATTTAAATCCAAAAATCAATTTATTATAAATTAATATTTTAATATCATCCAAAAGTACATGTCACTACTATTACAAAAGGGAATCCAACATTAGCATTGATTGACAGATCTATAGACCTTTACTTTGTTGAAACTAGGTGCATTTCTCTTCCCAAAATCCCATACATTATCCTAGAAGACATAATTTTTATTCATAATTCCATTCTAAGGATTGCTTTTGTACAATCCAAAATGGGATACCTAAAAAAGAGTTAATTGTTTTATCACTTCTTTTAAAACACTTTTATTCATCTACTTCATCACTCGATTTTGTTTTCATCACAAAATAATAACTCCAATATTATCCATATACTGATATGTTATTATAATCATGTGAAAACCATATTCCTCATTTATCCATCATACAAATAAAAATATCACAATGTGTGTGTACATACAGTTTATTGTCTCCAAGCCATGGTGTAATTTTTTATTCAACATGACATTAATTAAATGTGTATAATTATATGTTAAATGGATATAAATAATAAATATAACATGAAAATGATTACTTATTATTAATATACCATCCAATTTCATACCTTTTAACCATCATTGGAATGATATTGTCACTCATTCGTATGTACGACCTACCATCTATATAGTACAATGAGATTAATTCTCCAAGTTATAAATTCATGAATGATTATAAAATTATTATTATTAGTAAACATAATGTTTATTTTCTTAATATAAATCTACATATGAATAAAATATATATCATATTCAGAAAAAATATGGCATATGTTGCAATACCATAAAGAGAAAACGAAACATGTAACACTCGAAACAAAGGTAATACTAAAATATTATTAACAAACAGATATAAGAGGATCATATATGATATCATAAATACAGATACAGTTCTAGTAAAACATAATAAAATACATTACCCATTATACACGAGTTTATCTTATCCTCAACTAATTGAAATTGCAGGGTAAGGGTTAATTTTACAATCTCATTATTATCTGATTTTAATTATATGTAAGTATCTACTAGGAACTCATTATAATACATGTCCATGATTATTAAAAATTCATCTCAAAATATTATCAATATTTTATATAGTCATATTTTTGCATTTTAATAGTTTTTATAAAAAAATTTTAATGTAGTCTTTCTGTTGTATTCCCTACAAGGTTATTTAGAACCTTTTCGACCAATTAAGGAAAGAATGTTTTTTAAAATATACAACACAAGTGACTATTTTGTACCTTTAGGGTGCCATAACATTCTGATAAATCCCATATAAATTACATGTTTTTTTTCAAAATAAAAGTTTCTTTTTATAATTGTTCATGAAATTAATTGAATTTCAATAAAAAATGGATATTTTAGTCAACGAGTTAGAAGAACTTTATTAAATTATTTTCAATTATGTAAACATCCATCATTGGATTGTATATTTAATTCAGTTTTATTTATTATGATATAATATTAAATATAGTATTAATGATTTTATGATATTTTTCTCTGTGGATGTTCAATTTTTATATAATTCATGATTAATTGTAAAAGTATTATCATATCATATGCATGTTTTAATACGAATTGTTTATATTATTTTTCACCCATTTTATTTAAAGAATGAATTGGACATAGTAAGTGAAGGGAGGGGCATGTTATATCCACTAGATGCATAGATAGGTCTCACGAGAAAAACTAGTGTCATAACACAAGTCCGTGACAATATATTTATGTATGGTCTTGGAACAAGGCCCTAAAAATATGGTTATGAGGTATGATATTATGAATTACCTCATTAGGATATTTTCTATTGATATTACATGTGATTATTAGACTAGAAAATTATCTATATAGATGTTTATGTGGAATTATTTTATTTACTAATTCCATATTATTCTAATGATTATGCATAAAAGGAATGTGTTTCACTTTTATACCTTTCAATATAATTTTTATGCTAATTTATGATAGATTCCACTACATTGTTCATCCTTACTAAGAATTTGAGTAAACCCCATTATTATGTTTTATTTTTCTCTTAGATGAGAATAATTATATTAAAAATTAACTTGTAGTTTTATTTAGTGGAATATGAGATTTTTCTAATGGCGTAATATATTGTTTTTCATTTCAAGCTATAATGAAAAACTTAAGATTGTATCTATATTTTCTAAAGATACTATACTAATCGGTCCTTCAGGATTTGATATCATCTGATCATGCCTATGTAATAAAATAATGTACCACTATGGGTAACTGGATTTTGGGTGTTACAATTGGTATCATAGAATGTTTATTACAATCCTTGGAAACTATATTTCAAAGAACATTGATTAGGGAACAATACCCTAAAATAGACTTTGAGGATAAGAATATAAGAACATCATATAATTTTTTTAATAATGATATTATGATGGTATTTAAAGAAAATACGTCAATGTATGTGTACAATAATTGCACATGGTTCTAGAACAGATGTACCATGGTATAATAACTCTGATAAGGTGTTCCAAGCATTACTCAGGGTATCATATTACACATGAATGAGACATACATCACACCTAGAATGACACATGTGGGGGATATGCTTTGGATACATCACACCTAGAATGACCCAAAGATCCGTTTTTATGATTTTGGTTTTGAAATGAACGAATATTTTAATTAATGTAAAGAATTTTACTTGTGTGGAATTATGAATCATGGTTGATAACCTATTATAGTGTATATCAGGCTTTTTGAAATAGTTCCCAGTGGAAGGAATGGAAACCATATAAACACACATTATCCATGTAAGGATTCCCTTTAACGAAATATAACGATAATGGAGGTGGTGATACAACTGGCACTGAGAGTCTTATAACCATACTGAGAGAACTAACATAGGTTATGAATAATAAATTTACCCCTATGGAGTGTCATGATCCACCAAAAAAAGTATCAATGTTAGACTAATTCATGAAGCGATAACCTCCAACATTAAATGGGACTAAAATTCCTTTTGTATATGAGAATTGGATAAGTTATTTAGTGAAATTATTTTTTTCTTTATGAAGTAAGGAATTATAAAAAGTTGTGACAGGATACTATATATTATCAGGAGATGCAGATCAATGGTGGTCACCAAGTGAAAATATGAATGGGGATTAGGATTGTTTCAAATGTGGAATGATGGAATTTAAATAACTCTTCCCAGTAAAATCCATTTCTCATGATCTTCAAGTGTATATGGAGAGGCAATTTATGAGTCTAAGGAAGAATTTGGATTAGAATGTTTCAAATTATAAATCTAACATCAAAAGGATAACATGGAATGCATAAGACTAAATATATAACTCAATATGTATGACTTATTGATTCATTAGTGGGATAAAACCATTCCTCTCATGGGCACTGGTCTCACAATATTTCTCATTATACAAGGATATAGTCTTATGTGCTATAAATATAGAAATGTAATTCTCTATGTCATATGAAATTAAATGAGAACATGAAAATAAGAGATATAATGAATACATTGAAAAAGTAAATAATAGGAATAAGGGAAATGATGACATTCCACCCTAATGGAATTTTAGGAAGAAACACATTTTTGCATGCTTAAATGGGATGGGAGTTTGATCCATGTGTGGATAGTAAGTCCAAAAAACTCATGATTGAAATGGGAAGAATGAATATATAAATGATCAGTGGGATATTTTTAAAGAGATGTGAAATATTGAAAAATATTTTCCAAATCACAAAGAAAACATGCCATTGAAAATTCAATAAGTGAAATACCATGCATTTGTGATCAAAACTTCTAAGGTTGAAGATTCTAATTATGTGGTGGCACATACACTAATCATTTAATCAAATTTATACAATGATTTATTTGATTATGGATCCTCACATTCTAATTTATCTTCTCTATTTTCACTAAAAATTAGATATTTAAAATTCATATTAACAATAGATTTTTCTGTCCGAACCCCTAAGGGACGTCTCATTACAATAATGATGTTTCAAGTAGTTCCCTTAAAGAAAAAAAAAGATGATTTATCTGATAAATATTTCATCATATGTATAATTGACTTTGATGTAATCCTCAAAATGTATTTTCTATCAAAATGTGATGTGAGAATTTATTTCAAGAATAATTAAGTTACGATTTAGGAGGAAGATGTAGAATCCATTATCTTTCGACCAAAATTTCATCACCAGATTCTTATCAAAACCCCCATCCAATGGATTTACTCAATGATATTATTGTGGTGGAAGAAGAAATAACATTTATGGATGAAAACAATATATTAAAATTGTGGATTTAAATATTTCATGAGAATACATTTAGTTTTTTATAGATGATTGACTTCAAAATCCTCTAGAGTTGGAAGTTGAGCATACTATTGATTTAATCATTGATGCAAGGCTAATATAAAAAACTCTTAATAGAATGGACACTATTGAATTAGATGATCTAAAGGAACCAGAGGAGTTGAGTAATATGGGAATTATCCATCATATTTATTCTCATTGGGAAGCCTTAATAATGTTTGTTAATAATAAATACAAATTAATGATGATGTTCCATAACAATAGTGAAATCCAAGTTATTACAATTAATAAAGAGAATCATATTTCTCACATTGATGATTTTTTTGATCAACATCCTGGAGCTCTATATTTTTCGAGGATTTAACTTTTTTTTTATTTTCATAATAAAATTTGTGAAAAAAGGATTAAATTATAATGACAACATTATGAACGAGGTATGGTCATTAAAAATTTACAGTAATACCACATTAATTGACTAATGCACCCTTTATTTCATGGTTCTAATGAACATAATGTACAAATAATTTTTTGATGACTTCTACTGAGTATTTATTTTTGATATCATGGTATTATCTAAAAGCTACGATGACCATGAAATCCACATGCAGATTGATTTGAAAATTCATAGATGAAATGAAGAATATGGGATGTTTAGCTAGAGTTAATTCTGGCTTTATGAATGAATTCGAGCTATAGCACATTGTTTCTCAATGATTCCAACTCTCTTTAGAGAAGTTTATGGTCTACACATATCAAAGATAAACAAATATATGACAAACAAAACACATTCCATAACATATAATGAAATAGAACATGAACCAGATCATTATTATTGTGAAGAGTGTATCAATATGATTTATACAAGAGAACAACTATATTTAAATTGGACGACTCATCTGGATAAGGATCTATGAAGAAACCATAATATAGAAGAGGGGATGTGGGAACTAGAAAAACATATGATTAATAATGACCAAATTAATTTTGTGAAATGATATTCTAGAAAATTTGATATTGAAATTATATGAATAACGGAATAAAGTAACACCCAATCCTGCATAGTATGCTTCCTTTTAAATAATTCATTATTTTTCACCTCACACAACATCAAGTTCAAGCAACCCATAACCTATCAAAATTTTCATTTAAAAAAAAGTAATTAATAGTATTAACCAAATTATGAAAATAAGTAATTTTATTTTTTGAAATAGACTTTATTTTTGAATTTGTAATATCAAAATCATCTTATGGTGATTTTTTGTTTATTTCAGAAAAGTATCATTATTTGATAAATAGTAAAAAATATTACATTTTTGTTAAAAGCCTGACAATTTTATTTAAATAGTTATTTTATTATAAGTATATTTTAATGTCATAATGGATACATAATAAATATATTAGTCCAATGTAGTTCAGTGAAATATTTTTTATAATATAATTAGATATAAAAAATTAATCAACATTTTGAATGCCTCCTTTACCCACATTCTAACCAAATTTGTTGATTTGAATTAAAAAAAATTACTTCATCTATGAATTAAATTTATAAAACACCACAAACATTGTTGTTATTAGTATGAAAAATAGGGTCCAATACGATCAAAATATTTTTATTTTCAATAATATCTTTTGAATTTTATTTACCACAGAAAAGGGAAATTATGTTAACTAATAAAAAAATAATATTTTAATAATATAATACTACCATAGCACATTTATTAATTTCAGGGGATAATTTTTTTCAAAACAAAATCAACCTTAGGTATAACATATGAACCATTTCAATCCACTTTGGTTAGATTATTAAATTTATTATATTTTATTTTATAAAGTCTTCAAAATGTCATCTTCAAATTTAAATAACTCTTCTATTTTTCAAAGGATGATATATAAGTAATACCAGGAAAGCTCAGTCGAAGAAAAAGTCTCCGACCATTTATTAAAATAAAAGAAAAATGTAGAGAACAAGCATTAAAAACACAAACAACTACATTTCATAATAGCCATACCCGTCACCATTGTTGTCACCATATCCAAGGGAAAGTGCTTCATCTACGGTAACTGATTCCCATTCCGAGCTATTATACTGCTTAAACTCTTCGCATACTTACGTCTGAGATTCATCTTCTCCAAGTACAAAAACTCATCGGAAGGTTTCAACACATTCCCTTTGCTGAAGGAAGATCTTGTAGGCATCGGTTTCGGGAGGGAGGAATAGTCTTTCTGCTGCCTTCTTCTCGGTGGTGCTATCATGGTTCCCTATTTCCCTGCCCCCTCCTTGCTACCACGCTGAACAACATCACTATAAGAGATTCGATCATGACCACCAGAATTTTCTTTCTCACTATCAGATATGTCCCCCCATTTCTGGGGGATATTCATCACCTTCTTGCAGCCATTCACTCCAGGTACCTGCTCAACAAGATTGTTCGGATCAACCAGCGCAAGACACTTAGGTTGTGCCACAAAATCAGGATATTCAAACACCCCTTTCTGTACAAGGTCTCCATCTGATACAGTAGCCTGCACACACAAACCAGCCTTCATTTTGCCACCTGAACTCATAGGGGGCTCCTCTTCATCCATAGTGACACCCCCATGATTGTTTTCAGGATTGAGCGAGCCCTGCCCTTGCCCCTTCCCAGATGTGCTGCCACTATTCGCACCAAGAGTTGCAATACCTACATCCTCACTAGAGTTCAGTGAAGAAATTTCAACAGACCCTCAGCCAGGAGACAAAGCAGGATCAACTTGATCAAGTCCCATTTCTAGTTCTTCATTAGCCAGGCCATCAAAAAAATTCTGAACCTCAATGCCCCCCACTCGCAGTGCATGAGTTTCCTTCGCCCAGAAGAGGCCCTCACCCATTAATCTGTTTCAACAGATCCCCCTCCTGCCTGCAGATGTCCAACCAGGGCCTCCTTCCCCCTGGAAATGCCACATCCTGACTCCCACTGTGCAGAGCATTCACCAGATTTCCTGAGTTGGGCACTCCAAGGTCCCTCCGTAGTCACCCAAACACTGCGTCAACACCCGGATTCAGAGGATCCTTCACCATTCCAAAACATGAACCATTTGTTGGGCTGACAGATACTGGACATGGCCTCATCCTCACTGCATTACCCATATTCTGCTCCCTATGCAGAGAGATAGGATCTGCCATAACCGCATCCATAGGAGCTGAGACCACCTGCGGGATCACCCTTCTACCGCTGCACTCATCCTTCCGATGCCCAATTTTAAAGCAAATAGAGCAGTAATGAGACCAAGATTCAAAGACAACCAATTTTTTAAATCTTAACTCCTCAAACACAGCAATGAAAAATGATTCAACAGGCGGTTTGGATAAATCTACTTCAACGCATATTCTAGGCGAGACCGGGTGGCATACAACCCTAGTTCTACTGTCCGAACACAGATATCGGCCAACAAGATTCCCAATCATGCGGATGATAGAAGGGTTTTGAAAAGGAAGTGGAAGTTCCGGAAGCCTTACCCAAATTGCCGCGGTCGGTGAATCGCGCTTCATGTGAAAGTCATAGGACCATCGGAAGAGAGAAAACCGGGAGCCATCACAAGTACGTGGGGCGGAGGACCAAGCCACAATCAGATCCTCTTCCAACTCAAAACGCACCATTATCTGCTTTGCATCAAGAAGACCCACCATGGAATGCTCTTGTAGATTCCATGATCCGAAGATGAAATGATCAAAACGATCCATGGGTGGGCGTCGTTGCTTGAAGTGAGCTATCAACGTCAGATTCAGCAAGGAAGAAGCATTAGTGAACTCACGGGCTGAAACTGAGAGCTGCGGAATTCCGTCGTATAACTCAAAAACTTTGGGAGAATGTGAAATTTTCGGGAAAGAGGGAAAGAAATCCGGATTTGATAAGGGGAGAAAGCGTTGAAGGGGCTGTGGGAATCCCTCCTCCGCCAAGGGAGGAGGGATCGGTTCGGTGGCCATCACCGCCTACGGCGGCCATATATAAGTAATATGTTCCTAAATAAATAGTATTTTGAGAGCTAAAAAATTATCAACATCATGATAATTTTCAATAATTTTTGTACATTTAATAAATATGTTAAATGGTGAGAAAAAGATAATTTTTTTATTTGTTAATTAATTGAAATAACAAATAATTGATAATAAAAATATTAAAAAAATATAATTTTACATAAATAATTCCATTCAATAATTATATATATATCATAGACTTGATAGTGACATATTTAAATTATTGTTTCGAAGTTATCAGGTTGTTATGATATTTTAAAAATTCCAATTTTGAATAATATGAAAATAACATAAATGATACTTTAAAATAATAAATATTTAATTAAATGATATGAAATTCATAAAAAAGATATGATCTGCCAAATAACAAGGATAATTTCAAATATTTCATAAATTATCTAATTTGGGTTTTTGGCATTTTATAGAATATATATTAACAATATATTATAAAACGAAATATAAACACTATTAGAGTTAATGTCACGAACCATCCTGGTTACCTTGGTAAGGCGATAACCGAGTCATCCCTAACATGGATCGAAGGGCATTCCCAATCCCCACGGGTCGGCGAATAGCACCTGACATCGTACAACACACAAGTGTGAACGATTTTGTCCATAAGGATGTGGAAGCAAAATAAACAAGACAGTATTCATATCAAAAAGAAAATCCACTTAGAGTAATGTACTAGAAAACTAAGAGGAATAAAAATCCCACTGTAATTCGACCCAAGTAATAAAAAGGGAAAAATATTCCCAAAGCCCCTAAGGACACAAATCACCTTTGAGAAGATCAACAACTGGATCCTCCTCCAAGAGATTCCTTCCCATTGCTCAAGCCTAGAAGAATGAAATCAAATGACAATTGATGTAAAAAGTAGGGTGCAAGCCTAAGCCCAGCAGGATACCACAAAATATTCTGTAACAGATGCCAAAAATAGATTATCCCAAGAAAATCTTTCAATTTTCAAAAAAACAAGTTTGGAAATTTAAAATCATATTCTAACAAAACAAGCAATAAATTTTCAAATGATGGATATAAATATTTTAAGCAAGGATTCACAATGATGGAATATTTCTAAAACAATGGCTTAAGTAAAATCTTTTATAAAAAATAGTTTATTTAAATTCATCAGGCATGTAATTCACTTCAAAAGTACTGGCATACATTTAAATCTCAAATATAAATAAACAATAGAGAAACATGATCATAGTCCAAAAGGTTTGACAATATTAACTAGTTATAGGATTACCCACTCTCTATATGAACTCAGTAAAATGTGTATACACACACGTCCCTGTGACATTGACCAAAGGAGACTCATCACCAACCTGTCTGGGATGTGACCCACCGTATGTGTGTTTTAGAACATTGTCGTATAATTGAGTGTATCCAAATAACTCACTAACTACATAAGGCTTGAATTCATTCTTACATGATCGGCGAACTATTTTAAGATTTCTTAAAATACATTCAATGCCATTCATCCATTTTAATTTCCAATTTCTTTCCATTTAAAACCAAAATAGGTTTTATTCAAAACATGATTTTTTCACAAGATAAAACTAATGGGTTTCTATCAAATCATTTTTAGCCATTTAATCCTTTTTTAAATCCAATAAAAACTAATTCCATCATCACACAATTTATTTCCACAATTATATTCAAAAATTTAATTGAAATCATTTCCATCAAATCAATAATTTAAATTAAACTATTTAAATCAGCAAATTTCTATAAACACACCCAATTCAATTGAATCGGGGTTTTCATAATTTCCATACCAAAACCATTTCAAATATCTTGATTCACTGGAATCATGTATTTATCAATATAATTGAAAGAAAATTTGAGCAATTAAATTTAAATCAACAATTGAAATAAAGCATGAAAATAAAATGATAGTCAATTTGGAATGTCGGGATGGAACCGCCTACCACAAAGGTTTTAAATAAACCCACAACGGTTGATGAACGCTCAAGAATCCTGGGTCGATTCTCGAAAAACCCACCATAGATTTCTTCTCCCAGAAAGATAAAGACAAAATCTCATCAAATTTGGAATCATCACACTTAGATCAACCAAAAATGGGCGTAGATCTAAGAAACCATGGGAATAGGAGAAGCATATCTAAGTAGATCTATGAAACCGAAAAAGAAAAATCACATACCTAAAGAATCCTTCTTTTTTCCACCAATAGAAGCCTTTGGATTGCCTCCGGAATGATGGGAGAACCTTTTATGTCCTTAAGAAAAGAAAAAACCAGAGTCAGGGCCACTTAGGAGGATGAACGAGGCACTTAGAGGCAAAAACAACTGAGATCCACT
Source organism: Viscum album (assembly GCA_963277665.1). Taxonomy (NCBI): domain Eukaryota; kingdom Viridiplantae; phylum Streptophyta; class Magnoliopsida; order Santalales; family Viscaceae; genus Viscum; species Viscum album. The sequence goes on along the minus strand of OY728119.1, from coordinate 1,018,893,669 downwards.
TTTATAGGATCTCATTTATGTGGTATCACGGTTTCCCTGTACGGTTAGATAAACTGTGTGTTAGACACTGCCTCGACAGACACTCCATTCATGGTTTGGCCGCACGGTTAGACAAATAGTGTGCCGCCCGTGCTGAAGCTACTACGTCCAAGACCAACTACGCATGGTTTTCCCGCACGGTTTAGACAACCTGTGTGCCGCTCGTGTGACTTCCCCTTTTCCTCAAAACATCATTTAATGTTCTCCTGAATCTCCCAATTCACTACTTCAAAACAAGGGTACATAGAAACATCAAAAGTTCTGGAATACGTATCGTGATGTTACCACCTCCCCACTATAAGATCTCTCTGCCCCCAGAAATCATATAAAGAAACCTCCATGTCAAAAAGATGAGGCCATTGCTATCTCATTAGTGCCATCCTTTCCCACGTCTCATGAGAATCAGAACCGTGATGCAATAGTACACAGACCAGAGGTATCGTTCTCTCATGAAGTACATTGGTTATAAAATCAACAACCTTGACTGGTCGTTTAGTCACAGATAAATCTTGTTTAATCTCAAGATCACTCCACCTTAAAAAATGAGATGTATCAGAGTGATATGTTCACCGCTATGATACATGGAACAAATTATGTTTCATTTAAAGCTGTGGTGTTAGAGCTATATGGTAAGAAACTTTACCTACAAGACCAACAACCTCGAAAGGTCCCACAAAATGAGGAGAAAGCTTCCCTTGCCTCTCAAGCCATCGATGACCTAATCAGAGTGAATCATTCAAGAACACCTGGTCACCAACTGAGAACTCTAATGGTTTATAGTGACGATCAACATAAGACTTGTACCGACTCTGTGCTATCAACATTCTCTGATGAATCAACTGGATCTTAGCTTTAATCCCTTTGACCAAACTTGGTCCAACCAAGGACCTTTCACCAATCTACAACCAACATAAATGGGATTTACAAGGATGAACACATAATGCCTCAAAAGGACCCATTTTGATCACAGAATGGTAACTTTTGTTATAATAAAACTCAACTAGACCCATATGATAATCCTAAAACCCACCAAAGATGAGAACACATGCGTAGAGAATATCCTCAAGGATTTGAATAGCTCTCTATATCTGGTCATCTGACTGTGGACGGTAGGCTGTGATTAAATGGACCTAAGATCCCAAATCCTCTTGAAGACCTCACCAAACGTGAGAAGTGAACCGAGTATCCCTATTATAGACTATAGTAGATAGAACACTGTGAAAATGAACCATTTCATTCACATAGATATTTCCAAACTCCTCAACATTGGTTGTTTCATGAATAGGTATATTGTGAGCTTACTTGGTCTACCTGTCGATCACACCCCATATCGCGTTCTTCTTCCTATGGGTTTGAGGTAACGCAACCACAATGTCAATAGAGATTTTATCCCACTTCCATGTAGTGACTAGAAGTGGTTGAAGAAAACCCAACAATTATTGGTGCTCGGATTTCACCTGTTAGAATGTATAGCAATGAGATACAAATTGAGCAATGTATCATCCCATACATGGAGACCAGAACATCCACCGCATGTCATATAACATTTTCGTTGTTCCTAGGTGCACATACCACTGAGAGTTATGGAAATACCCCCATCACACCCATCCTTACTGATCACGAAACAATGTAACGGTGTCGATAACACAGAACACTATCTTTGGAGAACGACCACTGAGTGTTGGTCTCCCCACCATAAAGCGAGTTCCAAATTCTATCAAAATAATCATCCAGTTTTTATTCCTAAAGAATTAACTCGAGAAGAGTAGATGTCAACTGGACACTGGCTGAAGAACATTCTTTCCCCTTCCACTGAATTCCAATATTAAATTAAGCAAAAAGAGCCATCAAACTCCACTCTTTTAAATATTCATTCACAGCCTGTGATGGAAGTTTACCACTTAATGCATCTATAACTAAATTACCTTTCCCCAGGGTATAGGTAATGTCAATGTCGAAAGATTGTTGGTAATCCACCCAACGCATTTGGCAGAGAATCAAATCTTTTTAAGAGAAGATATAACTCATTCTCTTTTGGTCTGAATACAAAGTATACCATTCTCTATAATGGTAATTTCTCTTACACTTAAGTGCATGCCTTACAGCTGCATGTTCAAGGTCATTGGTCGGATAGTTATTCTCATGAGGCTTAAGCTGATGAGACCCATAGGGAACAACATGATTAACCTGCATGAGGACACATCCCAAAAATGAATCTGATTCACCACAAAAGACCACATAACCTATCCCAGTCTTAGGAAGAGTTAACAACTACATAGTAGTCAAACGAAGATTTATCTCTACAAATTATCTCAAAAATTTGTCATTCCAGGAAAACTTCACTCCCTCTCGTGTTAGAGTAGTCATTGGAGAATAAAACATTGATAAGTCTTTAACAAACCAGTGATAATATCATTATAAGACCAAGAAGCTCCGAATCTCAAAAACAATACGCGGTGATTCCCAAGACATAACAGCTCTCACCTTCTTAGGAGAAACTGATATTCCTTGTTATGACACAAAATGTCCCAACAATTTCACTTCATGAATCTAGAAATTGAACTTTGAAATCTTGGCATAAAGTCGGAGATTTTTTAGAAGACTCAGAACTATTCTCAGATGATGTACATGATCCTCATCATACTTGGAGTAGACAAAAATTTCATCCACAAAGACTACCAAAAATGTATCTTGATACTCACAGGAAAGCTTGTTCATCTAATCCATGAGAACTGGAGGAGCATTTGTTAGGCCGAAGGGAATAACAAGGTACTCATAATGGCCATACCTACTCCAAAAAGCGGTCTTATGAATGTCAAATTATTTTATCCTCAGCTAATGGTAACCAGATCGAAGATCAATTTTTGAGAACCACATTTACTCTTTTAATTGATCAAAAAAACCATCAATTCATGGTAATAGATATTTTTTCTTTATCGTAACTCAATTGAGAAATCGATAATAAACACATAAGCTAAGAGAACCAGCAGCCTTCTTGGCGAAGAGAAATGTGCTTCCCAAGGTGACACACTCGGGCATATAAAACATTTCTCAAGAAGATCGTTGTAACGACCCAATGTTTTTCAATGAAAAATTCCCTTCTTATATCTATGTCATAAAAAACACAAAATAATGAACTACTAAGTGATAAGTTACCTTTAAACATAATTTTGTCACCCCTATGTTTCGAATTTTAAAAATCCAACATACACGGTTGTGTTCAAGATAGTTTTTGGAGTCTAATGAAACAAAAATAATTTTTGGTGAATAGAAACCTACCCTTATGAATAGTAATATGAAACTTATGAATAGTAAATAAGAGTAACATTACCTATGAATAATAAAATAAAATTTAGACATCATAGAAAGTGATAATTTGACGTTAATAAACATTTTTTGTATTTTATAAGTCATAAATTATTAATTATAATTAATTAATTAATTTAAAAGAATATTTATTTTCTGGAAATATATTCATAAATCATTAAATCAATGTCTAATAGTTTTTAGATAATTTTATAAGACCCTAAGTAATTTTCGAAAGAACTGAAAAATGAGTTTTAATTTTAAAAACTGTTTTTTTAGGTAAATTATGATTTTAATAAAATATTAAATTAATAATATTTAGAAAATTATTTTTAAAAAATGGACTTCATTTTTGGATTCTACACGTCGAAAAATGGTCGGAGTAAAATTTTGGGATTTTTCTGAGATACTTGAATTTTTGATGAATAGTAGAATACATTAATTTATCATATAAATACATTTTAATTAAAACCCACTATTCCTGACATCACAAGTGATGTAAGAACCCAAATCCAGAATTCACAAGTCTAATTTACTATTCTTAGTCATCCAAGACTCACTATTCCTTGTCTTAGGTGAAATTAATAAACTAATAAATTTTATATTAAGGAAACCCCTCTCCCCTTCACTATTAAAGCCACCCTTCACTCCCTCTTTTCCTCACACCTCTAAAGCTCCAAGCCTTCACTAAACTCTGCCCAAACACCTTACCTAGCCCCTCCCGCACGTCCAAGAGCTTTTGGTCTCGTCAAAATACCAAGATTAGGCCTTTAAGGAGGCTCTTAAGAGGAGGATTCTAAAGGTAATTTCTCTCCCTCTTCTCCTTTAATTTCCTTTCAAGTTCAAGTTCCTTTCTTGATCTCTCCCTACCTATCTTCATCCAAATTGTTCTGTAAATCCAGTATTATATATATACTATAATATTATAATTATAATGTTATATTATATCACCCCACACCCTTTCCCTCTTCATTTTATTTTATTAAAGAGAGCGTTGTTCATGTGGTGATAATTTATCACCTTCAAAAACAACATGCTCTCTTCTTCCATTTATACCTTCAATCTGGTCATGAAACCATTTTTTTGGTTCAACCAGAATTTTTTATATGTATTATGTTCTATTTTAAGTTTTGGAAATAACCCATGGCCATACTACTAAGTGAAAAGTTAAAATGAGTTGGTTGTGATCCAAAAACCGCTCAAATTAGCCCAAACAATCATCATTTAATTCTTATCTAATGATTCGGCCACATGGATCTAATATTACTCATTATAAAATCATTCAAGATTCTTTAATATCATTAATTACGTTTAATATCAGTTCTGGATGTTTACCCATGATCTACCCAAACATCAAATTAAGAATACAAGTGGACCGCTCAAGAAAACCATGAAAACGAACATCCTCGATCAATGTTTTTAAACTCTATAAGTCATCCAAAGGAACATAATATGAAATAATGAAACAAAGAATGAACCCTATTAATGTATAAAAGGTTATGGAATTTCTAATTAATTAATATAATGTCATTTTACAGGACATTAAAGAGAAGGAGGCATTCGAGTACAAGGTAAGGGGAAATCTTGAACCCAATTTTCTTCCTTCGGGTTCTCCCTCTTTCACTCCATTTTTGATATGGTTACTCATCAAAGGTCTTGTGTTCATAATTTCCTTTAATTTTCAGGGATATACATGTTTGTCACTGGTTTTTATGTCCATCAAAATGTTTTCCAAAAGAACCCTTCTTTCATGATCTCACCTTTTACCTCTCATTCAAGGTTGATGGTTTTTATATCAAGTATGGTGTTCCCTCTTTCTTTTGGGAACCCAAAGCTTATGAATGTGTTATTATGAGATGAAAACCATTACTTTTCATGGGTTATTTATGTACATGTATTATATGTTTTCTATGTGGAAAGCATGATAATGATAATGTTATGATATGACGGGTGCGCCCGGAATTATATAGCGCAATATGAATGTTTAAATGTGATGGGTGCGCCCGAAATTATATAGCGCTCCAATGAATTGGGTAAAGTAATGAATCTCATGAGTAAATGTGAAATTATGCATGAACATGATGCTAGCTTTTTCACAATTATGTGTGGTAGTTAACCACTAATACAAGATGTTTCATTTTTATGCTTAGCCACATTTCAAGTTTATTGTTTATGCTCCTCTCATGCTCAAGATCTTCTTCATGATTATGCTCACCCCATGATATTTTGTTCTTATCTATCCTCTTACTAGGATTTTAGATCACCCCTTTTTATGTATATCCTCAGGTGGCTACATGTACTAAGGATAGGACAAGTGCTACTAAGAAGCTATAGAAGAAGAGATTAAATGAATTTTTATGCTTGATTTTGTACTTGTTATGTGTAGTCCTAGTTTTCCCAAGACAATAAACCTCTGGATCCTCCATGTGTAATTCTATTATGTTGTTTATCTTTGAAATGATGTAATAGTAATGTAAGAAAAGGTTGGGTCACTATAGTTGGTAGCAGAGCAAAGGTTTAGTTAATTTGGGAATTAGGATTAGTGAACCTTAAAGAAAACATCTAGTATGAGACTAAGTACAAATATGCACACAAGGATATTTACCTAGGGATCCCAAATGTTATGATTTTGGTATAATTGTTTAAAAGGATAAGTTATTCATGACTTGTTTTCTTATGTTTTGTTCTAAACATTTCTATTTTAGAAAATGGTGGGAACCAGGAGAAATCAGGCCAACAAATCTTGCGAAGGCCAATGCAAAGATTTCCCGAACGACATCCCCAATGATTTTGGAGGTGGAGTTCAAAACATCATGGCGATGCTTGCCAAATTATCCCGAGTTATGAATAATAACCAGAATAATGGGGAACGTCCACCTTCACCAAAGAGGGAGCAACTAGCTATCGAATGTTTTATACGGCAACGACCGCCGACGTTTTGTGGATCTTCTGATCCACTAGTTGCGGAACAGTGGGTCAACTCCATGGAGAAGATATTTTCTGTTCTTCACTGTTCCGAGACAGAGAATGTGACACTAGCCGTTTATCGTCTAGATAGAGAAGCTGATCAATGGTGGGCTTTGATTAAGAACACCAAGCCAAGGGTTGAAATTGAAGAGATGGAATCGGAAGACTTTAAGATAATGTTTCTTAATAAGTACATACCCTGAACTCTTCGCACAAAGATGGAGAGAGAATTCATAGATCTCAAGCAAAAAGAAGGAGAATCATTCACAACCTATGAAGAAACTTTCACAAGGCTCGCAAGGTATGCTTCGGGTTTTGTTATCAACAACGATAGCAAAATTGATATATTCTTTAGTGGATTAAAACCACATCTTCGAAAAGCTCTTGCAATTCGAGACTTTTGGAGTTATGAAGAAGTTGTTCGGTGTGCTCTCAAGGTGGAGATGGAGTTTGGAGAATGGTCCCATGGCTATGGTGATAAGAAAATAAAGATTGAGTTTCAAGCTGTTGGATCTAGTGATAAAGATGGGAAGAAAACACAACGACCCACTTGTCAAAAATGTGGGAAGTTTCACAATGGGAACTGCCTCAAAGGGATGGGGAAATGCTTTAAGTGTGGGAAATAAGGACACCTAGCACACGAGTTTCGAAGAGACATGAGAAGAAATGATAATGTAGCCAATGAAAGGAGATAACCACTCGTGGTTCAATGCTACAACTGTAAGGAGCTAGGGCACTATTCAAACCAGTGCACTAAACCTCGAGCTCTCGAGGGTAATCAATGCCAACAACCACCAAAGGCAAAGGAACAAGGGAAGGCTTATGACATTACTACTGCGGAGGTGGAACATGATAATGAAGTCGTACAAGGTACACTTCCTATTCACTCAAGAATGGCAAAAGTCTTATTTGATTCTGGTTCTACGCATTCCATTATATCTTGCAAGTTTGCTAGAACTATAGAATCGAAGCCCCGAAACCTTGAAGTAGAGATATCTATAAAAACACCAAGTGGTGCAATCATTGCAACCCAAGTGTTTGATTCTTCTCCTATTGACGTATGTGGGAAGAATCTTCCGGAAAATCTCGTAATACTTCCCTTGGTGGAATTCGACGCTATAATGGGAATGGATTGGCTCTCGTTATATAAAGCACATATCAACTGTCGGGAAAAAGAAATATATTTTCATATTCCGAATCATCCCATGCTCCTCTACAAATGCAAGGAAGATCATGAATCTCTTTTGAGAAATCCTTCAATGGTGTGGGTGATGATTCCCTATGAAGAAGCATACCTCGTACAAATGTTTGAGTCGAAGGAAAGTTCCAACCTTGAGGAAATGCCCATCGTAAGGGAATATGGTGATGTATTTCCCGAAGAGTTACCCGGAATTCCCCCAGATCATGAGGTAGAGTTCTCAACTGAACTCATACCCGGAGCTACTCCTATCTCAAAGTGCCCCTGTAGGATGGATCCTATCAAACTGGAGGTGTTAAAGAAGCAGCTGCAAGAGCATCTGGATAAAGGGTTCATATGCCCTAGTGCATCACCTTGGGGTTCACCAGTGCTCTTTGTGAAGAAGAAAGATGGTACTATGCGGTTGTGTGTCGATTATCAGGAACTCAACAAGATCACCATAATGAACAAGTATCATCTCCCAAGGATTGATGACTTGTTCGACCAGTTAAGAGGAGCTCAATACTTCTCAAAGGTGGATCTTAGTTCTGGATATCATCAAGTAATGGTGAAGAAGGAAGATATTCAGAAGACTGCCTTCTGTTCAAGGAATGGGCACTATGAGTTTTTGGTGATGCCCTTCGGACTTACTAATTCCCCGGAAATCTTCATGGATTTAATGAATATAGTCTTTAGATATTACCTCGAAAAATTTGTGGTAGTGCTTATTGATGATATTCTCATTTACTCCAAGAGTAAGGAGGAACATGAAGAACATCTAAGACTTGTGTTGGCGACATTGAGAATGGAGAAGTTGTATGCCATGATCAGCAAGTGTGACTTTTGGATGAATCAAGTCACGTTCTTGGGACATGTGATCACGAGCGAGGGAATTTCTGTGGACCCTTCAAAGACAAAGGCGATTGAGGAATGGCCCAGGCCCTCTAGTGTTATAGAAATCCGTAGTTTTCTTGGATTAGCTGGGTACTATCGATGTTTTTTGAGAAACTTCTCACGATTGTCAAGCTCGATAACTAAGTTAACAAGGAAAGGGGTAAATTATGTCTGGACGGATGAATGTGAGGGAAGCTTCAAGGAGCTAAAGAGAAGGCTAATCACAGCACCTGTACTCACACTACCGAAAAGTGGAGAATGTTTTGTGATATACAGTGATGCTTTAAAGTAAGGCTTGGGTTGTGTACTCATGTAAAATAATAATGTGATAGCCTACGCCTCACGACAGTTGAAGATCCATGAGCAGAACTACCCGACGCATGATCTAGAGCTGGCAGCTGTGATTTTTGCCTTGAAAATCTGGCGGCATTACCTTTATGGTGAGAAGTGTAACATATACACCGACCAAAAGATCCTAAAGTATATATTCACACAAAAGGAGCTCAACATGCGTCAAAGGAGATAGTTAGAGCTAATCAAGGATTACGATTGCTCTATTCACTATCATCCTGGAAAGGCGAACAAGGTAGTTGATGCTCTAAACAGGAAAGAACCCGCTACTCTATCCATGTTGAGGATTGAGAAAGACCCTATCTTCTTGGATATGCAAAGGATGGATTTGGGAATCGTAAGGGCAGGGGGTACATCCTACCTTGCCCAAATTATTGCGCAACCATCCATCCAACAGAAGATTAAGGAAGCACAAAGGGATGATGTGGAGATACAAAAGAGGGTGAATGCAGTAAAGGAAGGGAAGCTGCATGAGTTCCATATCGATGATGATGGTGTGATTCGGTTTGGAACACGGATTTGTGTGCCTTCATCACCCGGAATAAAGAAGGAACTATTGGATAATTCACATAGCTCAACTTTCTCTATTCATCCGGGAAGTACCAAGATGTATCGTGATCTCCGAGAACACTTCTGGTGGGATAACATGAAGAAGGAGATTACGGAATATATATCAAGGTTCTTTGTATGTTAGCAAGTTAAAGCTGAGCTGAAAAAGTCCAAAGGTATGATGCAGCCATTGACTATACCCATGTGGAAATGGGAAAATGTTACTATGGACTTTGTCATGGGTCTCCCGAAGACGTCAAGAGGAAACAATGTGATATGGGTTGTGGTTGATCGACTCACCAAGACTGCCAGTTTTATCGCTATTAGGGAAGACTTCTCACTTGAAAAACTTGCAAGGATATATGTGAAGGAAGTAGCGAGATTGCACGATGTTCCACTCTCAATTGTCTCTAACCGTGATCTAAGGTTCACTTCTAAATTCTGGAGGAGCCTTCAACATGCATTGAGTACTGAATTAAATTTCAGCACGGCCTATCACCCCCAAACTGATGGCCAGTCTGAAAGGACTATTTAGACACTTGAAGAAATGCTAAGATGCTGCTCTCTTGAATTCAAAGGTGGATGGGATCAGCACCTTCCATTGGTTGAGTTCTCGTACAACAATAGCTTCTACTCGAGTATTCAGATGGCTCCGTATGAAGCTCTTTATGGGAAGCGATGTAGAACTCCAACCTGTTGGGATGAAGTTGGAGAACGAAAACTACTTGGTCCCGATCTTGTTCAAGAGTTGACAGAGAAGGTTCAAGTCATCCAGAAACACATCAAAGCTGCTCAAAGTCGGCAAAAGAGCTATGCTGACAATCGTCGAAGGGAATTGGAGTTTGACGTTGGAGATAAAGTCTTCCATCGAATATCTCCATGGAAGAGAGTCATGCGATTCGAGAAGAAAGGGAAGCTAAGCCCAAGGTACATTGGCCCCTTTGAGATCCTTGATCGTATAAGATCCGTGGCCTTTCGTCTGGAACTTCCACCGAATATGGCTCAAGTTCATGATGTGTTTCACGTATCACTACTGAGGAAGTACATTCTAGACCCCTCACATGTACTAAACTCAGAGGTGGTACAGTTGGAAGATGATCTCTCATATGAGGAGCAGCCGGTAAAAATTTTGGACCGAAGTGATAAGGTTCTACGCAACAAGACAACCCGCCTTGTCAAAGTGTTGTGGAGGAACCAAAAGTTTGAGGAAGCAACATGGGAACCAGAAGAGGTAATGAAGGAGAAGTACCCTCACCTGTTTGTGTAAAGTGAAATTTTGGGGGCGAAATTTCTTAAGGGTGGAAGAATGTAACGACCCAAATTTTTTCAATGAAAAATTCCCTTCTTATATCTGTGTCATAAAAAACACAAAATAATGAACTACTAAGTGATAAGTGACCTTTAAACATAATTTTGTCACCCCTATGTTTGGAATTTTAAAAATCCAACATACACGGTTGTGTTCAAGATAGTTTTTGGAGTCTAATGAAACAAAAATAATGTATGGTGAATAGTAACCTACCCTTATGAATAGTAATATGCACCTTATGAATTGTAAATAAGAGTAACATTACCTATGAATAAAAAAATAAAATTTAGACATCATAGAAAGTGATAATTTTACCATAGTAAACATTTTTGGTATTTTATAAGTCATAAATATTTAATTATAATTAATTAATTAATTTAATAGAATATTTATTTTCCTGAAATATATTCATAAATTATTAAATCAATGTCTAATAGTATTTAGATAATTTTATAAGACCCTAAGTAATTTTTGAAAGAACTGCAAAATCAGTTTTAATTTTAAAAACTGTTTTTTAAGTAAATTATGATTTTAATTAAATATTAAATTAATAATATTTAGAAAATTATTTTTGAAAAATGGACTTCCTTTTTGGATTTTACACGTTGAAAAATGTTTGGGGTAAAATTTTGGGATTTTTCTGAGATACTTGAATTTTTGATGAATAGTAGAATACATTAATTTATTATATAAATACATTTTAATTAAAACCCACTGTTCCTGACATCACAAGTGATGTAAGCACCCAAATCCAGAATTCAAAATTCTAATTTACTATTATTATTCATCCAAGACTCACTATTCCTTGTCTTAGGTGAAATTAATAAACTAATCAATTTTATATTATGGAAACCCCTCTCCCCTCCACTATAAAAGCCACCCTTCACTCCCTCTTTTCCTCACACCTCTCAAGCTCCAATACTTCTTTAAACTCTGCCCAAACACCTTCCCTAGCCCCTACCCCACGTCCAAGAGCTTCTGGTCTCATCAAAATAGCAAGCTTAGGCCTTTATGGAGGCTCTTAAGAGGAGGATTCTAAAGGTAATTTCTCTCCCTCTTTTCCTTTAATTTCCTTTCAAGTTCAAGTTCCTTTCTTGATCTCTCCGTACCTATCTTCAACCAAATTGTTCGGTAAATCCGGTATTATATATATACTGTAATATTATAATTCTAATGTTATATTATATCACCCCACACCATTTCCCTCTTCCTTTTATTTTATTAAAGAGAACGTTCTTCATGTGGTGATAATTTATAACCTTCAAAAACAACATGCTCTCTTCTTCCATTTATACCTTCAATCTGGTCATGAAAACATTTTTATGGTTGAACTAGAATTTTTTATATGTATTATGTTCTATTTTAAGTTCTTGAAATAACCTATGGCCATACTACTATGTGAAAAGTTAAAATGAGTTGGTTGTGATCCAAAAACTGCTCAAATTAGCCCAAATAATCTTCATTTAATTATTATCTAATGATTCGGCCACATGGATCTAATATAACTCATTATAAAATCATTCAAGATTCTGTAATATCATTAATTAAATTTAATATCATTTCTGCATGTTTACCCAAGATCTACCCAAACATCAAATTAAGAATATAAGTGGACCGCTCAAGAAAACCTGGAAAACGAACATCACCGATCAATGTTGTTAAACTCTATAAGTCATCCAAAGGAACATAATATGAAATAATGAAACCAGAATGAACCCTATTAATGTATAAAAGGTTTCTGGAATTTATAATTAATGAATATAATGTCATTATACTGGACATTAATGAGAAGGAGGCATTCGAGTACAAGGTAAGGGGAAATCTCGAACCCAATTTTCTTCCTTCGGGTTCTCCCTCTTTCACTCCATTTTTGATATGGTTACTCCTCAAAGGTCTTTTTTTCATCATTTCCTTTACTTTTCTGGGATATACATGTTTGTCACTGGTTTTTATGTCCATCAAAATGTTTTCCAAAAGAACTCTTCTTTCAAGATCTCACCTTTTACCTCTCATTCAAGGTTGATTGTTTTTATATCAAGTATGTTGTTCCCTATTTCTTTTGGGAACCCAAAGCTTATGAATGTGTTATTATGAGATGAAACCCATTAATTTTCATGGGTTATTTATGTAAATGTTTGATATGTGTTCTATGTGTAAAGCATGATAATGATAATGTTATGATGTGACAGGTGCGCCCGGAATTATATAGCGCACTATGAATGTTTAAATGTGACGGGTGCGCCTGGAATTATATAGTGCTCCAATGCATTGGGTAAAGTGATAAATCTCATGAGTAAATCTGAAATGATGCGTGAACATGATGCTAGCTTTGTTCACAAGTATGTGTGGTAGTTAACCACTAAGACATGATGTGTCATTTTTATGCTTTGACACATTTCAAGTTTATTGTTTATGCTCCTATCATGCTCAAGATCTTCTTCATGATTATGCACACCCCATGCTATTTTGTTCTTATCTATCCTCTTACTGGGGTTTTAGCTCACCCCTTTTGATGTATATCCTCTGGTGGCTACATGTACTAAGGAGAGGACAAGTGCTACTAAGAAGCTATAGAAGAAGAGATTAAATGAATTTTTATGCTTGATGGTGTACTTGTTATGTGTAGTCCTAGATTTCCCAAGAAACTAAACCTCTGGATCCTCCATGTGTAATACTATTACGTTTTTTATCTTTGAAATGATGTAATAGTAATGTAAGAAAAGGTCGTGTCGCTATAATCGCCTAACTGAGACATCGGTTATTATAGTTCTGTTGGAGCCATTTAGTAAGAGGTAATAGAAAACGGTTGAGTTCCAGGCATTAAGTCAATAGAAAAATCAACATCTCTTCCTAGTGGAAAACTAGAGAAGTCAATAGGAAACACATAATGAAACTCATCGACGACTGGAGGGAGATCCCCACACATTGAATCTCTCTCCATATCAAAAGAAAAAACTGACATAATTTTCCCCAACACTGGATAAGTGGGTCCAACTCTGCTTGACCTTGGGTCCCATTCTCCTTAAAAAACAAGAGGAGCACCTCTTGGTTTAGTAAGGAAGAACTGTCGATGATAACAATCGATTTGAGCTTTATTGGAAAAGAGCCAATCTATCGCAAATATGACGTCAAAATATTTCATGACGAGAAATATGAAACTACAAGAATGATAAACATATGATAGAGAGAAGAGACAAGCAGGACTACGAAGACCATTCTCTCTCATTATACCAAGGGGTGTAGTAATATCCATCGCAAAAGATAAAACCACCACGAGTATATTAAGAATATTAACAATATGGGATTAAATAACAGACTGAGATGCACCAGATTCAAAAAGATCTGTCACTAAAGATGACGTTATTGTAATGGTACCTCTAAAAGTTGTAGGACCAGTATCAGCTACCTCGGGTGACTCTTCCACTGTATGAAGAAGCGTCATTCAGGATGCTTGTAGCTGGATCCCTTTTGTACATGAAGCATTTGACTTCCCCACAGTTTTTGGAGGTGCTGATGACATGTTCCACTACTTGTAGTAGAGAAGTGATGGAAGAATCTCTGTATGTGCCCTAAACATCCACAAGAGCTACAATTCTTGGGTTCCTCAGTGAAAACCCTCTTAGAATATCTTGGATTTCCACACTGTTAGAAAGTCAGTGAATCCCCTCCTAGTGCTACCGGTGGTCTGCAATGACTATGATGACGAAAACTACAATGAGAAAAATTGTGCTTCTGTTTTCCTTTAATGAAACCAACACTACCACAAGGAGGGAAACAAACTTCCTTCAAACCTGACTTTCCTAGCAGGTCCATGTCAACCATCATCGCCCTATCTACATATTAGCATAAGTGTGTAGTTTTAGTAAGAAAACCTGAGTACAGATATCTGATCGAAGTCCCAACTCGAATCGTTAAGCATTCATCTTCTCATTAGATATAATATTAGGGGAAATTGTACCAACTCATAAAAGAGATTTGAGTACTCAGTCACTGTTTTATTATCATGCTCAATCTTGAAAAAGTCCACATCCTTGGCCAACAACATTGATTTTAGATAGATATGATTAGTGAAAAGAACCCTAATGTCTTTCTACTAAAAACCCTAATGTTTCTCAGCCGTCACAATCGTGTCCCCCCTTCTCCTACTTGGTATGTCCAGCACGAAGGTGGAACACTTCACTTTAATCACATCAAGTGTCTCCAAGATCCCAAAAAGACGTTCAATATTACTCAACCATTGCTCAGTATGTTGTGGGTCAGTACAGCCTTTGAAAACTGGTGGCTTCTGGAGTAGAAAATCTTGAGAATAACTTTAGAGAATATCACTATGAGGATCTATATATAGAGTCTGAACAGAAAATAGAGGTGGCACCTATCCTAAGGCTTGGACAGTGCGATCAATCACCTCAACTAGACTCAGATAAACAATAGGACTCGCTTGCTAAGATTCAACAACAACATCTTTTTGGACTCTATTCTCATGTCTTCTCGGAGGCATGTTTCTTCACAACATAAAAATAAAATAAGGATGTCATTAGATAAACGCTCAAACTGAGTAACAATGAAAAATATTCTTAATAGAATAGATAAAGAAGATTTGGATTTCACTCTATCCAAATCAAAATAGTGAAAAAAATAGAACAAAACCACAAGTCATCTTTCCCTAACCACCCTTGGTGACTTAAGGTTCATTATGATGAGATCTGGCCAGACACTTAATCAAAACTACCTCCTACGTCCTGACAAGAATACTCAAATGGATACTGTCATCAAGGAATATTTCTTAACCTCCCATTGATACCATTTTTTCAAGAACCAGCCTAGTTACCCAGGTAACCCTATAACTGAGATGACCCTGACATATCCCGAAGGGTATTCCCGATCCCTATGGGTCGACGAAGAGAACCTTGCATCATAAAACATACAAGTGGGAACGATTTTTACCACAACAATGAGGAAGAAAAAGAAATAAGATAGTATGCATAACAAAAAGAATATTCACTGGGTGTAATGTATCAAAAAAATAGGCATAAAAATCCAAAAGTTTTACAACCCAAGTACTAAAAAGGGGAAAACAGTCCCAAAGTACCTAAGGACACAAATCACCTATGGGAAGATCAACAGCTGGATCCCCCTCTAAGATATTCCTTCTATTTTCTCGAGCATGGAAGAAGGAAATATACAAACACCCTATGGAAAAAGTAGGTTATGAGCCTAAGCCCTGTAAGATATCACCCAATATTCCGTAACAGAATCCAAAATTAGATTATCCAAAGAAAAGAAGAAAAATTTCATATAAACAGGTTTTGAAATTCAAAAGCATATTCTAGCAAAACATGCTATACATTTTCAAATGATGGAAATAAATAATTTAATCAAGGCTTATCAATGATTTAATATTTCTAAAAAAATGGCTTAAGTAAAACATTTCTATAAAATAGTTTATATAAATTCAGCAGGAATGTAAAGTAGTTCAAAAGTATTGGAATACATTTATATCTCAAATATAAATAAAAAAGCGAGCAACATGGTCATCTTTTGAAAGGTACGATAGTATTAAATAGTTATAGGATTCCGTAATCTCTATGTGAACTCAGAAAAATGTGTATACACATGCCCCTATGACTGTAGAGACCCGAAGCTTCTCGTACATTGACATTACATTACTTTTGCGGAATACTTAGTACATAACAAAAACACACACACAAGGATCGTAATAGTTTAGTGTCTTTGGAAACTCGGAATAAAATCTTCTAATGGTGGGGAATGATCTTCAACATCTCCCATAAAGATCTTCCTTTTTTTTACCTAAAACCTTTCTTTATGTCCTGGGGAAAATATAACATAAAAGGGTGAGCTCAAATGCTCAGTAAGGGTAAACAAAAGATATATCAATCACATCGTATTCATAAGAACATAACATTTTGGAAATCATAACCTGCAAAAGAGAGCATAATTTCATAACATGGGATAAATAATGGTAGTGAAATGTAATCACAATAATCATAACTTAAAACATGAAACTTTGTGGCATTCACACATAATCATAGAGAATCATTTCTTGTTAGTCAAGACTCATTGTCAAGACCATCTTAGTGGACAAAGTCCCTTTCTGAATCGAGTCACCCTCGTTTCAGTCCTGTTTCACTGAACCGGTATAACCTACCATTCCAGCCATGTCTATCTCATGAGATATGAAATCTTTACCCAATTCATTGGAGGGAGATATAGGTCCCACCCATCTCATAATGATACCATTCTTATGTGTGCCACAAAATCATAAATCATACATCATTGCATAACCCATGTAATAAAAATGGGATTCTTAAACAACATGACATCATAAAATCATTCATATAAGATAAAGGAATTCATAAACATAATTCCATCACAACATAGTCAACTCAATGTAAAAATATGGATAGAAACAGAACCCTTTATTATCTTAGATGGAAAATAATTTTGATAAAACACTTTAAATGAGTTCTTGAGGAAAATATCCTTTCTTCTTCAAAATCAATTTCTTTTCACAAAACATCATGCAATTTTAAAAGAAAGAGATTTTATTAAAAATAGTCATGAAATCTTTTGGAGGAAGATTCATGAAAATAAGGCTTTATAAAACTGTAAAAATCCGTTCGTGCCGTATAAGTTAAAAAAAACATTCTTCTCGTACTTTTGTCGGAAAAGTCGAAAAGTACCTCGTACAAAAAAAACGACAAAAGATTCCATTCATATTCTTTACTAAAAACTCACCGAAGGGTAAAATTGGATTTAAACTAGTGTATGTGGATGGAAACAATATTACATATTGATGGAATATGGATGTGGATGATAAAATACACCCCAATAAATACTTACGAATAAACAATCTCGGATAAAAATGAGATTGTGATATTTCCCTTACCTTAGGTCCGACTTGCTTGTACGTGTCCGAACCTCCTGTATAATGATTTAAATCATGTTATTGACTTATTACATAATCATATTCATTGTTATGATATCATATATGGTTCACTTATGACATTATATTACCCGTTCTTTTGTAAATTCCATGTTAAAGAAGCGTTTTGGGTAAAATCGTTCCATTTATCGTAGGTGTTTTGACTTGTTGTTCTTGACATCATTATTACTTATATCATGATTTACTCACTTCCAGAATATAAAATATGATTTATATATCATATATATTCAGTATATATATATATATAATAGGTAGATAAATAAAATGAAAAACACCGTTCATGGAGACGGTAGTCCGTACGTACGCATGAACGCTGTTTTCCTTTCCTTATTGTCTTGAAATGGAAGTAAGTAGATGACATACATATGTATATATATACATAAATCCAGTAGCTTTATAATGTCATATATTTCATTATTATTTCTTATATATACATTATAATCATTCTTAAATGGTTATCATGGAGAATGAATCTCATCGCGTCGTGGAGACGGTAGTCCGTACGTACGCACGAGCGATGATATCATTTCTATAAATATTGAATTGAATTGGAGTGGATTATACAATATATCAGAATCAATATGATGTTGTAATAACTATGTATAGTTATTCTTTACACCATTATACCCATCCATGTAAGGTGGTGGTGGAAAACAGATTACACCACGGCGTGGAGACGGTATCCCGTACGTACGCACGCGCAGTGATTTCTTTTTCCGTAGGATGGATAGATGGTGAAATAGGGTTGTTTCATACTTATAATAACATATCAGTATATGATTGATACTGATTTTATTACTTCATAATGAAACAACCTAAGAAGAAGAAGTGGAAGAAGAAATAAAGATGAAAGAATTGGTAACGGTAATTACCTCTTCTTTGAAGCGCCTTTTGGAGACCTCCTCTTAGGGAACTAAAACTGGTCTTTGAGTAAGACCAGAACCTCTAGGATGTTTCTAAAGAAGTGGAGAAGAGATTTTGGCAGGGTTTGGCCGAGAGTGAGTGCTCAAATTGGTGTGAGGAGGAGGGGGAGGAGGTGTCCTTTTATAAGGGAGGAGAGGGGCACCTTAGGAATACCTCAAAATATTATTTTATATTAAAGTAAAAATCGGTTTATAATGGTTCCAAAGGGTCTTATTTCGAAGCTAAAGTGGGGATGGGTCGAAATCCTATCAACCAACAAGATTTAGACAAGTTTAGGGTATTATTTTAACCTTATCAATTAGATTTAACTCTAAGTTAAATAATTTAACTTTTACCGTGTCTTTTTGTTTTCTTTCACTATATGGTAAATACACTTACTATAACATGCCAAACGAACCCCAAATTGTTTATTATTAAAATATATATCCTTATCTAAGTCATTTGGCCGAACCTTAGATTTTTAGGAATAAAATAACAATTAATAATATAATATTTTATTTAAAAACTATTTTGTGTCAATTTTGACACTATTTGATATATGATTTTTGTGAAAGTCATAACAGAATTATATGTTCGAACTAAGTTGATTAAAGCAACAATAATATTTCATAGTAACCTAGAAAATTAGTTTAATTCATAAAAAGTCTCAAATTACATTTATTTTGGTGTTTATAACATCAATTATGTCAATATTTCATTAACAAGATAATTACTGCATCATCTTTGTGTCATAAATAAATTAATTTATTTGATGTCTAAAAATTACAACTAAAATACCATCATGTAGTAAATCATTTATCTTTGTAATGAATATTTACAATTGAATTTATCTTATGTATAACCCCATATTAAAAATTATTTACTTATTAAACTTTGATTTTAACTATTTTAAACCTTCTTTAAATAAATTAATAATAAATGTCATAATCTAATCCAAGTGGGCCTAAATGGTCATATTTTATTCCTAAGTTTGTTTTTGGTCGAATTACACTTGTCCAATAGAATTAGGAAATGTTTTAGGGTAATATTAATATCATATTTACCCTTAGTTACCCTATTTACTATTAACCGCGGTAAAAAAAAGTAAAAAGTTACTATTCGCCAAATATTATTTTCATCTCATTGAACCACATTTTAGTACTTGATATTAACCGTGTCTCTCGGATTTTCGAAATTCCATTCACAGAAGCGGTAAAATTAAGTTTTATGCAAAATTCCGTTTTTAACCTACCACTTAGTGGTTTCACTATTCATCAAAAATTGAAGTTTTTCAGAAAAATGCCAAAATTTCACCCTAAGCTATAATTGATATTCCGAATTCAAAAATGATTTCTATTTTACAAAATTCCCAACATATAAGTTTCATTAATTAATTTTATAATTAAATCCCGCTGTTAAAACAAATAGCGTGTTTTTAAGAAACAATATCTATCAAAAGATTGACACTTGTTTATGTCTAGTTTAAATGTGAAATTACATCCAATGACCAACATTGTATTAAATTGTAAAAATATATTCTAAATATACTTTAAAACCACTCAAATTAATTATTTATCACTATTAATTATTTCGATTAAAAAAGTTTTTTTAATTATAATTTAGTAATTTTCACTATTCATCAGAATATGAAAGTTATCCAAAAAGTACCAAAATTTCACCTTAGGCTAAATTCGATACTCCGAATCCAAAAATGAAGTCCATTTTGAGAGTTAAAATTTCTAAAATTTAAAAAGTAGTTATTACTATTCATAACGGCTAGTTTCAATAATATTTTAATAGCATATCATTGTTTCGTGAAACTCAGTATTACGTACCACACACGCTATCGAGGAAGGTTGCGATTGCGTGTAATGCAAGGCAAGTCAAGGATGCGTGTTGTGCAAGCTCCTTTTAGTGTAGCGTACAACACAAGACATTAGTGAAATAAAAAAGAATATTTTTCATAAAATCTCGGGCTGTTACATTCTACCCCCCTTAAAATGAATTTCGCCCTCGAAATTCGTCGGGGTTATAAATGGTTTACTATTCGAAAGTTTCTTTAATAGAAACCCACATCGTAAAAGGGAATACCAAAACTTGGCTTTAAAAACTAATGTATGAAATGTAACGATTACCCAAATAAACTAATCACTGGGTTTCCACATAGGTGAAAATATGGATATGGAAGAGAAATCTAACCATCATGTTCTGATGGAGAGTGGTAGAGAACATGGCTATGGAAAAGCCAGTAATCACAAATCCATAGATTTGTGATGATATAAGGTACCATCTGATTCATCAGGTATAAGATCACTAGGAAAACATTTTTGGTTTTCAAGATCATTTCCCTAAAGTTGAAAATTTGCTTAAAATAAATACTTACTTTATTTTGGTACAATCTCACTTTTGTTCGTGCCTTGAACAATTTCTAATTCATCTCTTAAATAAATGAAGTTGAATTTGTTATTTGTGAAGTGTTAGCAGATTATGTGATAGAATGATGGGTCATTCCATCTGTCTCAAACAAAAGGTTAAAAAAAGTTATTAAATATACATAAGTCATTCTATAGTGAGATTAATCACATATGGTTCCTAAAATGGACTTATACTTCATATATCATACTGCTTAATATAATAAAACTAGTTTCTACTAAACAGGGACTTCCTGTAGGCTAGTGGTAGGCGATAAAGGCCAGTCGCACTTCGGTTGCGGGTTCGATTCTTACAGCCTTGTCCGAAGCGATGGGCTGTCGCCCGTCCTGCAGGTTGTCCCTTTTTCTAAAACTACGTTACTATAACATCCCATCAATAATATCGAAAATCTTCTATCCTTAAACAATACTAACTTATGTCCAACATAATCCAGTCTAATCTTTAGGCTTATACATAATACTGCAGTCCACTCTCATAATATAGTGACAACGATTACTAGAGATTTAATACTGTCGTTGATCCCCACATATCATAAGATATGTCTTGTTGGTCACATTCCAAACATTCAAAGTCCTTAATCGTGTATTCTCTTGAATACCTTAGTGAAAACATGAGTGCAGTTAAAAGTTAACACTTTCTACATACCAAAATCCTCAAAATTCTATATACTCAAACCATGATATCACTTAGTCCTTATATCAATCATGAGCTCATGAATACTATCAAACATTTAATTTTCTCCTTATCCCTTCATTATGCGCATATCATCTACATTCCAAAAATATTTGAATAACCTTTCATGGATACTAGTAACATTAATCATACACTTTCAAAACACAAGGAAAGACAACAGTGTAACAATCCATAGATGTCTCTTTATTCCAAAATTACACATGATAAACATGTAATCATTCCACTACATTCTCAAACCATTGACCGAGCTTCAAAAATTCTTTCATCTCACATATCATTTGTAGTCTCTTCATCATCATCCACATAAATACTACCCATATGACCATACTGATTCTCTTCATGAGTCTTTCCCTTAGGGCATTTGTTTTCATAATGCCCATACATTCCACATTTAAAACACTTAACCATTGTTGATGTCGTAGCAATACCATTATCCTCATCCATGTTGTTAAATGAACCTTTTCCTTTGCATTTACTTTCTTTGTGTCCTTCTTTTCCACACCCAAAGCATCTTCCAGTTCCCTTGAAACATTCTCCTTGATGCCTCTTCCCACATTATTTACATAGGGGAAATTGAACTTTCTTTCCTCTATGATCATCATGGAACTCCATCTTTCTCTTATTAGTCGAGTCAGGAAACTTACCAAATTTTACTTTATTGATCATGTTGTGAGATTGCTTATTCGGCATAATAATTATGTTTGGACATCCAAATCTCATTTCATTTGGTTGCTCATGAAGAATATCATTCCATTGTCCATCATATCCTCCATTATTGTGAATCATCTTGTTTCCAGCCATTTTCTAAAACCCAAACAGAATAGTGTTAGATGCAAAAATCGTAATAAAGGGGGAGTAACTTAAATATCTATCATCTTTGGTTTAATCTAATATCGTTACCATAGTTCTAGAACTATATCCTATACGTATACTTATCCTTAGGGGCATCCCTAGACATACCTTAGAAATATCTCTAGGGATCTCACTAACGTTTTCGCATCGTAGTTTCCAAAGGTTGACTAAACCTTTCCTCTGATACCAACTGTAGAGACCCGAAGCTTATCGTACATTGACATTACATTACTTTTGCGGAATACTTAGTACATAACAAAAACACACACACAAGGATCGTAATAGTTTAGTGTCTTTGGAAACTCGGAATAAAATCTTCAAATCGTGGGGAAAGATCTTCAACATCTCCCATAAAGATCTTCCTTTTTTTACCTAAAACCTTTCTTTATGTCCTGGGGAAAATAAAACATAAAAGGGTGAGCTCAAATGCTCAGTAAGGGTAAACAAAAGATATATCAATCACATCGTATTCATAAGAACATAACATTTTGGAAATCATAACCTGCAAAAGAGATCATAATTTCATAACATGGGATAAATCATGGTAGTGAAATGTAATCACAATAATCATAACTTAAAACATGAAACTTTGTGGAATTCACACATAATCATAGAGAATCATTTCTTGTTAGTCAATACTCATTGTCAAGACCATCTTAGTGGACAAAGTCTCTTTCTGAATCGAGTCACCCTCGTTTCAGTCCTGTTTCATTGAACCGGTATAACCTACCATTCCAGCCATGTCTATCTCATGAGATATGAAATATTTACCCAATGCATTGGAGGGAGATATAGGTCCCACCCATCTCATAATGATACCATTCTTATGTGTGCCACAAAATCATAAATCATACATCATTGCATAACCCATGTAATAAAAATGGGATTCTTAAACAACATGACATCATAAAATCATTCATATAAGATAAAGGAATTCATAAACATAATTCCATCACAACATAGTCAACTCAATGTAAAAATATGGATAGAAACAGAACCCTTTATTATCTTAGATGGAAAATAATTTTGATAAAACACTTTAAATGAGTTCTTGAGGAAAATATCCTTTCTTCTTCAAAATCAATTTCTTTTCACAAAACATCATGCAATTTTAAAAGAAAGATATTTTATTAAAAATAGTCATGAAATCTTTTGGAGGAAGATTCATGAAAATAAGGATTTATAAAACCGTAAAAATCCGTTCGTGCCGTATAAGTTAAAAAAAACATTCTTCTCGTACTTTTGTCGGAAAAGTCGAAAAGTACCTCGTACAAAAAAAAACGACAAAAGATTCCTTTCATATTCTTTACTAAAAACTCACCGAAGGGTAAAATTGGATTTAAACTAGTGTATGTGGATGGAAACAATATTACATATTGATGGAATATGGATGTGGATGATAAAATAAACCCCAATAAATACTTACGAATAAACAATCTTAGATAAAAATGAGATTGTGATATTTCCCTTACCTTAGGTCCGACTTGCTTGTACGTGTCCGAACCTCCTGTATAATGATTTAAATCATGTTATTGACTTATTACAGAATCATATTCATTGTTATGATATCATATATGGTTCACTTATGACATTATATTACACGTTCTTTTGTAAATTCCATGTTAAAGAAGCGTTTTGGGTAAAATCGTTCCATTTATCGTAGGTGTTTTGACTTGTTGTTCTTGACATCATTATTACTTATATCATGATTTAATCACTTCCAGAATATAAAATATGATTTATATATCATATATATTCAGTATATATATATATATAATAGGTAGATAAATAAAATGAAAAACACCGTTCATGGAGACGGTAGTCCGTACGTACGCATGAACGCTGTTTTCCTTTCCTTATTGTCTTGAAATGGAAGTAGGTAGATGACATACATATGTATATATATACATAAATCCAGTAGCTTTATAATGTCATATATTTCATTATTATTTCTTATATATACATTATAATCATTCTTAAATGGTTATCATGGAGAATGAATCTCATCGCGTCGTGGAGACGGTAGTCCGTACGTACGCACGAGCGATGATATCATTTCTATAAATATTGAATTGAATTGGAGTGGATTATACAATATATCAGAATCAATATGATGTTGTAATAAATATGTATAGTTATTCTTTACACCATTATACCCATCCATGTAAGGTGGTGGTGGAAAATAGATTACACCACGGCGTGGAGACAGTATTCCGTACGTACGCACGCGCAGTGATTTCTTTTTCCGTAGGATGGATAGATGGTGAAATAGGGTTGTTTCATACTTATAATAACATATCAGTATATGAGTGATACTGATGTTATTACTTCATAATGAAACAACCTAATAAGAAGAAGTGGAAGAAGAAATAAAGATGAAAGAATTGGTAACGGTAATTACCTCTTCTTTGATGCGCCTTTTGGAGACCTCCTCGTAGGGAACTAAAATTGGTCTTTGAGTACGACCAGAACCTCTAGGATGTTGCTAGGGAAGTGGAGAAGAGGTTTTGGCAGGGTTTGGCCGAGGTTGAGTGCTCAAATTGGTGTGAGGAGGAGGGGGAGGAGGTGTCCTTTTATAAGGGAGGAGAGGGGCACTTTAGGAATACCTCAAAATATTATTTTATATTAAAGTCAAAATCGGTTTATAATGGTTCCAAAGGGTCTTATTTCGAAGCTAAAGTGGGTATGGGTCGCAATACTATCAACCAATAAGATTTAGACAAGTTTAGGGTATTATTTTAACCTTATAAATTAGATTTAACTCTAAGTTAAATAATTTAACTTTTACCGTGTCTTTTTGTTTTCTTTCACTATATGGTAAATACACTTACTATAACATGCCAAACTAACCCCAAATTGTTTATTATTAAAATATATATCCTTATCTAAGTCATTTGGCCGAACCTTAGATTTTTAGGAATAAAATAACAATTAATAATATAATATTTGATATAAAAACTATTTTGTGTCAATTTTGACACTATTTGATATATGATTTTTGTGAAAGTCATAACAGAATTATATGTTCGAACTATGTTGATTAAAGCAACACTAATATATCATAGTAACCTAGAAAATTAGTTTAATTCATAAAAAGTCTCAAATTACATTTATTTTGGTGTTTATAACATCAATTATGTCAATATTTCATTAACAAGATAATTACTGCATCATCTTTGTGTCATAAATTAATTAATTTATTTGATGTCTAAAAATTACAAATAAAATCCCATCATGTAGTAAATATTTTTAGCTTTCTAATGAATATTTACAATCGAATTTATCTTATGTATAACGCCATATTAAAAATGATTTACTTATTAAACTTTGATTTTAACTATTTTAACCCTTCTTTAAATAAATTAATAATAAATGTCCTAATCTAATCCAAGTGGGCCTAAATGGTCATATTTTATTCCTAAGTTTGTTTTTGGTCGAATTAAACTTGTCCAATAGAATTAGGACATGTGTTAGGGTAATATTAATATCATATTTACCCTTAGTTACCCTATTTACTATTAACCGTGGTAAAAAAAAGTAAAAAGTTACTATTCGCCAAAAATTATTTTCATCTAATTGAACCACATTTTAGTCCTTGATATTAACCGTGTCTCTCGGATTTTCGAAATTCCATTCACAGAAGCGGTAAAATTAAGTTTTATGCAAAATTCAGTTTTTAACCTACCACTTAGTGGTTTCACTATTCATCAAAAATTGAAGTTTTTCAGAAAAATGCCAAAATTTCACCCTAAGCTATAATTGATATTCCGAATTCAAAAATGATTTCTATTTTACAAAATTCCCAACATATAAGTTTCATTAATTAATTTTATAATTAAATCCCGCTGTTAAAACAAATAGCGTGTTTTTAAGAAACAATATCTATCAAAAGATTGACACTTGTTTATGTCTAGTTTAAAAGTGAAATTACATCCAATGACCAAAATTGTATTAAATTGTAAAAATATATTCTAAATATACTTTAAAACCACTCAAATTAATGATTTATCACTATTAATTATTTCGATTAAAAAAGTTGTTTTTAATTATAATTTAGTAATTTTCACTATTCATCAGAATATGAAAGTTATCCGAAAAGTACCAAAATTTCACCTTAGGCTAAATTCGATACTCCGAATCCAAAAATGAAGTCCATTTTGAGAGTTAAAATTTCTAAAATTTAAAAAGTAGTTATTAATATTCATAACGGCTAGTTTCAATAATATTTTAATAACATATCATTGTTTCGTGAAACTCAGTATTACGTACCACACACGCTATCGAGGAAGGTTGCGATTGCGTGTAATGCAAGGCAAGTCAAGGATGCGTGTTGTGCAAGCTCCTTTTGGTGTAGCATACAACACAAGACATTAGTGAAATAAAAAAGAATATTTTTCATAAAATCTCGGGCTGTTACAATGACACTGGCCAATGGGGAATCGTCACCAACCAGTCGGGGATGTGACACGCCTCAAGTATGTTTTAGAACGTTTTCGTAGCGTAGAGTGTATCCAAATAACACACTAACTACCTAAGGCTTGCATGAAATCATACATGATGGGAGATCTATTTTAAGAATTATTAAAATAAGATCAATCCCTTTCTTCCATTTTAAAAGTCCCAATTTCATTCCATTTAAAACCAAAACAGGTTTTTTTCAAAACATCCATTTTTCACAATATAAAACCAATGGGTTTCTATCAAATCATTTTTAGACACTTTCACCAGTTTGAAACACAATCAAAACTAATTCGATCATCACAAAATTTATTTCCACAATTAAATTCTACAAGTTAATTGAAATAGTTTCCATAAAATCCTCAATTTTAATTAAAAAATTTAAATCAGTAAATTTCTATAAAAACACCCAATCCAATAGAATTGGGGTTTTCCAAATTTCCATGCCAAAACCATTTCAAATATCTCGATTAACTGGAATTGAGATTTTATCAATCTAATTAAAAAAATTATCAATTTAATTTAAATAAAAAATTGAATTTAATCCTGTAAATACAATGATAATCAATTTGGAAAGTCGGGATGGAACAACCTACCTCAATGGTTTTGAAGAAAACCACAACAGTTGGAGAACGCTCATAAAACCCAAGTCGATTCTCCAAAAACCCACCTTAGATTTATTCTACTTGAAAGGTCATGACCAAATCACATCAAATTTGGCATCAACACACTTATATATACCCATAACGGGCATTGATCTATGAAACCGAGAGAAGTGGGGAAGCAGATCTAAGTAGATCTATGAAACCAAACTAGAACTATCACATACCTCAAGAATCCAGCATCAATTCACCAAGATAAGTCTTTTGATCACCTCCAGAAATATGGGAGAACCTTCTCTGACCATAGGAGAAGCAAAAACTCGAGTAAAGGCCACATAAGAGGAAAGACAAGTCACTTAGAGGAAAAACAGTTGAGATCCACTTTTATAGGATCTCATTTAAGTGGTTGTACAGATTTCCATCATGGTTAGACAAACCATGTACTAACTATGCGATATCCATTAACTCAGTACACACTCCATGCACGGTTTGGCCACATGGTTGGACAAACTGTGCACTGCCCATGTGGAATCTACTGCCTCCATGACCAACTACACACAGTTTGGCCACATGGATTAGACAACCCTTGCGCCACCCGTGCGACTTCCCCTTTTCCTCAAAATAGAAGATTAATTTTGTATTCTAAAGTTGTCAAAAAATAATTTTATTAGAGTATTTCAACTCCTCCAAATATTATATTTGAAATAAATAATTTCGTAGTTATTTTAAACATAAAATATTATTATAAAATAATATTTTATGATCATCCAAAAGTGCCCCTCAACTCTCTTATAAATTGACACCCTTCACTATCTTTTTTTCACACAACTAAATACCTTTATTTCAGAAAAAACCTACCCATTTGTCAACCCAAATTCCCTAATGTCATAATAGAGGAAATTATTTTTTCAGAAATCAATTCTATGGAGTTATTTTTGACAAACCAAATGGCGATACCCTATAAGGAATTAATTGTTTTGTAACCTATTTTAAAATTCTTTTATTTTTATAAATCCTCTGTCATTGTTTTTACATATACATATTAAATATCCACTGTCAAAAATTTATTGATATGTTATTATAATCACTTGAAATCCATATTCCTCATTTTATCCATGATACAAAGGAAAACAAAATCACTATGTGTGTGAGTTTACAACTTTCCATCTCCACGACGTGGTGTAAATTTTTGTTCAACACAAACCTAATTAGATGGGTATAATCATGTGTATAATGGATATAAATAATGAATATATCATGATAATGATTCGTTATATTTGATATATCATCCAATTCCATACCATTTAACCATCATAGGAACGATACCTTCACTCATGCGAACGTACGACCTACTTTCTCCATAGTGCGATGAGATACATTCTCCACATTGACCATTCCAAAATGATTATAAAATTATTATGTTTAATTAATATAAAGCTTATGAACTTCATATCATTCATTATATGAATAAAATATATATCATATGAATAAAAAACATGAATTTTGTGACAAAACCAAAATTTCCAAACAAAAGTAGTTAATACCCGAAACAATGGCAGTACTAAAATATATTTACAAAAATATATATGAGGATAATATATGATATCATAAATATATATATGGTTCTGGTATAATTTAACAACAAAAATTAACCATTATATCAAAGTTCAACACAGCCTCTACTATTAGAGAGTATAAGGTAACGATTAATTTCACAATCTCATTATTATCCGAGTTTGTTTATATGTAAGTATCTTTTAAGATATCCATATTATCAATGTAGATATTTCTTAAAAATGTATTTAAAAATGTTATTAAAAATTTTTATATCAAATTTTCCCATTTATGAATTTTTATATAACTTTTTGAATGAAATCATTGCATAATTTTTCAAACAAGGTACTTTATGACCTTTTTGAAAAATTATGGAAAAAATATCTTTTTAACATTTATGGAACGAGTGCCTATTTTATGGAATTATGGCCCCTTAACATTTTGAGGATTCCCATAAAACCAATAATGATTTTTTATAAATTAAATGTTTCCTATTATTATTGAGTAGGATTTTAAATAAATTTCAATATAAAAAAGGATATTTCTTCTCACAGATATTTAATGCTTTTATTAGATTATTTTTATATATTTCAATATATTTTTTGTATTTTATGTTTAATTGAGGTTGATTTGTTATGATACAACCATCAATATGGTATTGAAGGTTTTATTATATGTTTGACTGTGGGTGTGCTATTTTTATAACATTTATGGTCTATGGTTAATGTATAGACATTTCATATGATAGTATTAATATGAATCATTATGTTTTGTTTCATCCTTTACATATGGGGAACACATTGTAATTAGTATGTGATAGGAGGGTCTCACTATAGCCCCTTGATTCCTTAGTAGGTTTCATTAGAGAAAACTATTTTCATTGCAGAAGGACTTGACAGTTTATTTGTGTATGGTCTTGAAATGAGTCCTTGATGATATACTTATGATTTCTCACATTATGAATTACCCCATTATGAGATTAGTTATGAATATTAATGTTATTTTTTGACTAGTATAATATTGTTTACACTATATTTTTTAAAATATTATGTTTAAAAAGATTATGTTTCAATTTTATACATTTATTTAAAAAATTTGTGTTTATTTATTATCGTTTCCAATATATTTTTTATCCCTACTGGGCATCTGGGATCACCCCTTTATTATGATTCATTATTTTGCATGATGAAAAGCATTATATTCTGATTCACCATGCATGGATATCTATGCGATATGAGAGTTTTAAAATGAGATAATATGTTTTTTTATCTCAAGATATAATGTGAAACCATTGTTTGTATCTAGTTTTACCAAGAATACTAAACTGATCTGTCCATTAGGATTTCATTTCTTGTGACCTTGAAAATTTAATAAAATAATTCCCCGACTATTTGTAATTAGGGTTGGTGTGTTATAGCCAAAATTGTTACCATGATTCTAAAAGGAGGGGAATGATATCCAATATGAATACCTTAATGAATTAGAGAAAATATTTCATATAATCATCAACATCATACCTGATGTTCACATCCCAGTATGGGGAAACCATAGAGCTATGTATTAAATTTCACACCCTTCTCAAAAAAATGCACCAAAGATGTTGTCCTTTAATTGAATTACTATAGGGAAAATATTAAATAATCCCCCCAATCTAAAAATATAGATAAATCATACATGATAATCACTTTATAGGACTCAAAACAACTAGGCCTAACAAGATAAAGCTATCAAGAAGTTGTTTTTTAAGGAATCTAAAAACATTAAACGGGATTTCCCACTTATGAGAATACAATAATCATTATCTAATGATGCCCTTTTATTCAAGTAGTTTTCATAGAGATCATTCCATGGGATTGACACATTCATGAATGAGGTTTTTAGGATCAATAGGGAAGAAACAGTAGTAAGGGTAGTGATAGTACATGATTATCCCCAGCTCACAGGGATGGGGATATTTTAAAAAAAATACCCCTTCAATGGAAATGATTTTTTCTTGAAGCGTGGAAAAATTAGAACGATAAAAACCCTATCACACAATACATGGGAATTTATTACTAGAAAAATAATCTAAATGGAAATAGATTTTTTATTGATTTGGAGCAGCACCAACATATGACGTCTCAAATTTCATCCCATCTCAGAACCCTTTTACCCCATTAATGAAACATATGATGAAGTTGTGTGGAAATTCTAATTGTATTACTCTCCAACAAGAAGTTCTAGTAAGACCCTAAAAGGAATTAAGGAGTCCTTTAAAAGGGAAAAACAAATAACTATAATTCAATAGTTAATATGATTCCTCCAATGCATTATGCATCGATGAACATTGTTCGTGTAATTAATGTGGACAATGCTTAAAATGACACCAAATCATAGGGGAATTAATATTACTATTCAATCATAATCACAATCCACAGTAAGGAAACTGATGGAGGTGTTCATATTGGAAAATAAAGGCATTCCTTTAATCATGGGATCCCATAAACAAATCCATTGTAACCTAATCAACAAGAGAGGACAAAATAAAAGTCTAAAGGCTTGTCTACATAAAACATGACTCTTGAATAGGATACAAACATCACCCATGAGGAATGAATTGATTTTTTATTGGAAGAGGTAAAATATTTGAAAGGAGTAAACACATAATTCCTCAACGGTTTCATTCATTCTAAATACTGTCCATGATAATAATATCAACATTCACGTTTAACCGATTTACCCCAACAATGAGGGTTTCCATAGTGCTTGATGTAGTGACAATAAATCTATATAACCCTATTAAAAATGCATCAGTTTACCTATTCTTCTATCATGGTCAAATATTAAAAATAAATTCAATTTTGGAAACAATAAGAAATGATTCATGAAAATCATCTACGATAACTTATGTGATATGTCATCCATAAATAGTGGCACTGAAATCATGTCATCAATGCCTATTACTACCCACTTTGATGCTAATATTCAACAAAATATTCATCAAGGGATTATCTATAACATTGAATCATTTGATCTAAATGGGAAAATGTGGTGGAACAAAATTTACCAGTAATGCTATAAAGGAAACCTTACCCTTAACGTGTGACTGAAATCCCACACATACCATGTTTTGGGGGTCCCACATTTCACATATTCAAAGATTGAGCAGACTCAAATCAGAAAAAAAACATAATTTCCCATTTTTATCCCATTTTGGTAACCCACAATAAATAATAATACTTAAGACACAAAGGATTAGTGAAAGGAATGATAGGTTCAATCATTATAGAGTTCACATTTATTCTATCAAGGTCAATCATGGGATGGAATGATCTATGTTAGAAATTTATCTTCTTATTCAGTATAATATTTTAATATGGAATGATCATTGACATATAGAAATGAAAAAAAAATTAGAGAATGAGAGAGTCTTATATTTCATTATCAGGTGGAAGGGTCTGAATTACTCCCTTTGCATTCAACTTTTATAAGAATATATTATTTCTCTCTATATAAATAAGACATAGGCTTATTTTTTAACCACAATAACCCCTTTAGATATATTATAATGTTTCAAGATCAAGAAAAAAATTATTAAAGACTGTAGGATTCCATATAGCGGTTGAAAGAAAAATGTTGAATGATTCCATCCAACCCGAGGACGAGATAATAAAAGGAATAGGTTTCAACCATAACACATAATCTTGTATTCCCACCTAATAAAGATCCAACACCTATACCATATTTTATGGACCACCCAGGGGTTAAAAAGTAATATTTATTCATCAAGAAATGTTTAGGGGACACCATTAAAAAAAATTCAAGGAGATAATTTATAAATTTTGCTCATTATAAGAAATTAATGTTAGTGGATTCTTTTTATCAACATTGGGAAATGAACTAATTCACCTACTAAAGCCTTGGAGGCTTAACAATATGGTCTTAGAAACAAGCTATATTTATTCCACTTCACTAAATACATGGGAACACTATTTATAAATTTTTCATTTTCAATTACATACTATTTAAAATTGATTACATTGTGAATGTTAATATAGGGATGCTTTCGTCCCATGTGGTGTACGTTTTTACTACCACTCATTAGGAAATAAGTGATTTCCATGAAGATACTAGAAAAGGTAAACATTATATCTGTGATCGGACAAAATTAAATACAATCTTCCAAACTTATAACATCAACATGGAACATATGAGACAATAAATTATGCCCCCAACGACAATAAATTTGGCAATTCAATGTCTTTCAGCAACATAGTCCTCTA
Source organism: Viscum album (assembly GCA_963277665.1). Classification (NCBI taxonomy): domain Eukaryota; kingdom Viridiplantae; phylum Streptophyta; class Magnoliopsida; order Santalales; family Viscaceae; genus Viscum; species Viscum album. The sequence goes on along the minus strand of OY728119.1, from coordinate 1,018,860,356 downwards.
AAGGCAGGTACAATAATATCTGACATTGACTGAATGTATTAGAGAAAATAAACCAAGATGATATTATTCAATGTAAAAGGTTAAATTTGAATCTTAATAGATTTAAATTATGTGTTTAAATAGTATTTGAACCACCCCACCAAACAAAAGAACTAGAAATGGACAATTAAGAAAAATCTGCATCATATAAGAAACAATCTCTGGTCCCATTAATTTCATCCTTTTAATGGATACCTTATATAATGACGAGTTTGGATATGTACCAATGATACAAACAATCAATTAGAGGACATAATAATATTACATATAATCGGAGGGTACATGGGAAGAATTAGTAGTGTTAGATGTTATAATTATATCCACTCCCTACTCAAACTATCTATTTTCTAAAATCCTAAGTAATACCCCTAAGAAGGATCTAATAAGAATAGGTGAATCACTTAAATCAGTCAAAATTCACCCTGACTCAACTATTATGCAATACACATCATAGAATGTACAAGAGTCAGATCACCCTTAGAAGGAAAGAAGACAATTTTTCCCATCACACTGATTAAAGAAGCAACCTAATATCATCTTTTGGGGGAAGATCCATCATCATCCACGACACTATATCATATTATTTTTATGAAATAACAACCAATTATAGGGAAGTGTATAACATTATACAAGAATGAGACATATTGTTGAAATTAGATTGCCTACCATCTAGGTTTTCAATTTTTGATCCCCTGATTTAATGGAAATACCTCTGGAAATTACTCACAAAGGAACTCCTAATATGCCAAAAGTTTTAATTAGAAGTGTTTTTTTGGGATCTATCAGGTATAAAGAAATCATGAATAATTTCACGTGGTTATCCCCTTTATCGATCATGATAAAGATGATTTGAAATTTTGACACATCAAACCATTGCATGAGTCTGGTATGATAAATTTATCATATATATACAATGATCAGTCATTTCAATGGATCCAGAGTTAATCAGATTCATGTACGAATAGTTTCCCAACTGGGCTATAGTGATTATATCCTAGAAACATCCTATCAAACTCTGCAGGGCTATGAAAAAAGTGAGAGATTCTCCTAGATAATATCAAAATTAGGGATCAATATGGGGACATCCAATCCATCTAAAAATATCTTGTGGTTTGAAAGGATATTATATTTAGTTTTTTTCTAGGATTACATTCGTTTCTTCAACACACATAAATCCCCTTATCATACAAGCAGTTCATGAACTAATTATTTAGTGGAAAAATCTGGGCATTTCATGCTGATAAGGACCCATTGTAATTTATTGAATAGAATTATATTTATTCATTTTTATATCAATGTGAATTTAGATATCCCATGTTGTATGGGGTCTCTGGGGTCACCCCATTGAACAGTCTATAAATGTCCATAACCTCCCCCATAAAAATATTGAAAACTGTAATTGTTCCACATTAATTAGGCTGAGAACATGAGTCTCACATAGAGGAATATTTTACAACCCTAATGATATTAATAATGATAGTTTTTCCACATATATATTGTAATTCCAAATATTCTCTAGATAGTTGTAAAATCTCAGCATAAAATTTCATCAATCCACCTCATGAGTTTTTTAAGACCATGACTTAATCTGATGTGTCGGGAGAGTCCATAATGTCATGTGAGGAAAGGAAGGACAATAATTTATTCATTGCCTCTAATAAAAATCATTAAAGAAGTCACACATTTCCAACTAGCTCATTAGATGTCTTTTTATATTCTGAATGATAAAATTTTTAATCCCCGACTAACACTAAAGAACATCCCTCATAACCTAATTCGTGTAAGGGTGAAGTAGATTATAATGTGGAAATATTGGAGGAGGAGGAGGAGTTGTGCCTTATTAATTCCACACAATAATTATAGTAGGGTTACACATACACTATTGGTAAAATCAAAGAGATATATCTTGATACAAAAAGGACCAGAAACCCACTTTGACCCGTGTGTCTAAGTATTCAAATGAATAATAGGTACTTACATCCCACCTAAAAACATGTACATCAATCCACAAATACCTAGAAATACCAATCCCTGAACCAATGTGTTCATTCAATGTATGATCTTCCTAGAATGTCAACAAGGCGATATGTAGGTGGCTAAAAGTCCACATCCAATAGACACGTCGAAATTTGAATGTAATGATGAAAATATCTTCATGGACATATTTATTTTGTATTACTAATATACACAATTGATGGCCCATATAGTCCTTATCATGAAAATGATTTTGAATATTAGACATTTAATTGAATGTAGATATCACAAACAACAATGTTTGAATGATGGTTTCCTAGTACAAATCATAGTGCTACTGATTGACGCAATGAGTGATATCAATACCCCTCCATCATGGATTACTATTTACGGTATAATGAATTTCATATGGCCCATCAAGATGAAGAAAAAGCCACATCAAAAACCATAATGTGTATTTTTCTATCAGGCAATTCTAGTTGGATTGCGGAATTATAAATCTAAATAAGAATGTACAGTGAATCCAATCATCAATCCATTCCTGAGGATGACTTTCAAATTATATGTTGATGACATAGTGGTCATGTCCGGAAAGCATTTTTTGAACATGGATGACCTTGAATCCATCATCAACAAATTCAGATAAATCTATCTAAAAAATAACCTTGAAATATGATTTTATAGTCACCATATATAAATTTCATGGAATACTTTTATGCCATAATGGAATCAATGTTTACCCAAAGAGAAAAAAATTCATTTCATAACAATTCACCTCCTGGAAAGATTAATTTTTTTTAAAAAGTTGGGGCCGAAGCCTCATTTTTTTAGTAAAGGAAAGAAAAGATCTCTTTTAACTGGGTAGAGGGAGACCCATTACATAGCCCGAAGGCCCAGAGGGCATTTTGCCCATTACATGGCCCGTAGACCCATTTTTTTGGCCTGAAGCCCATTCTGTGAATAGTACTTCTACAGTACCTACACTGCTACAATACTGTACAGTAACCGCCACCGCTACAGTTCTCTGCCGCCGCTACAGTGCCCTGCCGCCGCTATAGTGCTCGTCATTGCCACAGTGCACCACTGCTACAGTGCTGCTACAGTACCTGCGCCCAATGGGTTTTGAACCCAGATTTTTCATGTAGATTTAAGGGGTGCTTACCACTGAGGTTGATGAAGAACGTTATTACATATCATTAGAGTGATGACTATCATGAATAATATTCTATCCTTGAGAAATATATTTGATTCCCACTAGTGATGGTTCATCCTATCAATGGAATATCAATAATTTTATATATGACAACACACGATCAGTTGTTGGGTGATTTCCTAGCATAGATGAATGATATTGAGTGAGAATAAAAACATTTTTACCCCCAAAACTATGATTTATATTGAGACTCGTTATTTAGATTTCAAGAATATCTTTTTATTGCTAATGTTGTAAATCCTAAAACAGAAGAATTATCTAAAATGTTAGGATGACCATTTAGAATTCTTCAGTAACCCACTCAAAAAAATTATCAACCCTTCGATGTAGATATGGAGATTTTCATTGTGGGTGGTGATCCTACAACAATTTGATATCCATTAATTTTCTTTGAAATCTATTGAATTCTGTGTGTTGATATACATCCATTATAACATCCCATAGTACAAATGACAATATTGGATAAAAAATAATAAAAAAAATAGAATTCCTTATTTACAAAGCCTCCAAACATGGGAGATGTATTTGCAAAGAGGCTCCAGATTCCTAATTGGTGTGTAGACAAAATAACCAAATATAAAAAATCATGTGTCTAGATACATGCTCATTTCCCCAGAACCTCAAGACCTACCACACTTCATCCTACTATCAGAAGGGCATACAAATAATGAATAATAATATCCACCCATTATCACTATTAAATGGATGAGATTTCATTTTCATGAAAATCAATTTATGATAAAATAAGATTTTAAATTGGTCATTAATATTGTAAATGGTGATTATTATATAAAAATAAGTATGATATCCACTAGGTAGTCTATGTTTTGGGAATAATGGGAGAATTCCATTTGGATCCAACATAGACTCAAGATCATGGTCACAAAAAGTAAAAGGGAGGCACCCTAAAAAATATATCAATAAATCAAGATGATCCAGAAAGAGAAAAAATAGTCATTTGTATTGAACATTGACAGATGGACTCACCTATTTATTGATCTAGAATGGATGAGAACAACTATGTTAGTGTAATGACCAAACCATATGGTTCTACCATAGGGTTGACTATATTCATCCCTGACTACGTAGAAAATATTTTTTTTCTAATTTGTGAAATCATGGAATGAGAAAATATTATTATGAGAAACTAATTTTTTCTTATAAGATGACAAATATAATTCATATTTTATATATAAGAGAGGATATAATGGGGTTATCCTGGGTTTTTGTAGAGACCCGAAGCTTAACGTACATGGAAATTACATTACTTTTACGGAATACTTAGTACATAACAAAAACACACACACAAGGACCGTAATAGTTTAGTGTCTTTGGAAACTCGGAATATAATCTTCTAATCGTGGTGAAAGATCTTCAACATCTCCCAAAAAGATCTTCCTTTTTTTACCAACAACCTTTCTTTATATCTAGGGGAAAAGAAAACATAAAAAGGGTGAGCTCAAATGCTCAGTAAGGGTAAGCATGGATAAAATAAAACATACTGTATACATTTGAACTTAAAAACATGAACATTATGATTAAACATCAAAAGATTGTGAAATGACACAAAACATGGAAGTACGTAAGGCATAGATCATAAAGAAACATTAAGAATGATAAAATAGCATGGGAATAAAACATGTAATTGTGGCAACCATTATGAACATGACATGATTTCCATAGTAGCCAAGGCATTGCTGCCAAGACCATCTTAGTGGACAATGTCCCTTTCAGAATCGAGTTCACTCCTCATTCCAGTCCTATATTACTGAACCAGTTTAACTTGCCGTTCCATCCATGTCCATCTCATGAGATATAAATCTTCACCCAATTCATTGGAGGGATATATAGATCCCACCCATGTCATAATGAAATCATTCTTACTTGTGCCACAACATAATCATAAATCATTTATCATTACCCAATGAATAAAATGGGTTTCATAAACATCATTCCATCATCACATAATCCATATAAAATAAATGGACATCATTTCATTATAAGAAAAGTGAAACCATGTAAATCATAGAGACTTTATAATTGAACCATACACATATGAAATAATGTCATCTTAGATGGAAAATGGTTATGATAAAACACTTGAAATGAATTCTTGAGGAAAATATCCTTTCTTCTTCAAAGTCAATTTCTTTTCAGAAAAAGTCATGAAATTTTAAAACAAAAAGATTGTGTTTAAAATATTCATGAAATCTTTTTTAGGAAGCTTCATGAAAATAAGTCTTTATAAAACCGTAAAAAACCCGTTCATGTCGTATTAGTTAAAAAACATTCTTCTTGTACTTTTTTCGGAAAAGTTAAAAAAGTACCTCGTAGGGTAAACAAAAAAATGATTCCTTCCATACCAGGGGGTAAAAGTCAAAATGGGTATAAAAGGACTTTAAAAATACATGAATACACTTTTATAAAACATGGACATGGATGATAGCAATAACCCCAGTAAATACTTACGAATAAGTATTCTCGGATAAAAATGATATTTGAACAATTATCCCTTACCTTAGGTCTGATTTGCTTCGTAAGTGTCCGAACCTCCTGTATAATGATTTAAAATATGTCATTGACTTATTCCAGAATCATACTCATTGTTATGATATCATATATGGTTCACTTATGCATTTATATTACCCGTTCTTTTGTAAATTCCATGATAAAGAGCATTTTGGGTAAAATCGTTTCATTTGTCCTTCGTGTTTTGACTTGTAATTATTCATATGATTACTTAGATCATGATTACTTAATTCCAGAATATAAAACATGATTTATATATAATATATATTCACAATATACATATATATAATAGATCAGTAAATGGAATGAAATACACCGCTCATGGAGACGGTAGGCCGTACGTACGCATGAATGCTGTTTTCGTTTCCTTATTAAGTTGAATGGAATTAAGTAGAGTAAATACATATATATAAACCTAAATACAGTATCATTATTATGTCATATATTTCATGGTTACTTATTATATATACTTTATAATCATTCATGAATGGTTAATGTGGAGAATGAATCTCATCGCGTCGTGGAGACGGTAGTCCGTACATACGCACGAGCGATGATATCGTTCTCATGATCGTGGAATTGTATTTGAGTTCATGTATAATATTTCAGAATAAATATCACTTTATAATAATCATATATAGTTTTTATTTACACCATTATACCCATCCAAGTAAGGTGGTGGTGGAATATATATTACACCACGGCGTGGAGACGGTATTCCGTACGTATGCACGCGCGGCGATTTCATTTTCCGTAGGATGGATAGATGGTGAAATAGGGTTGATTAATACTTATAATAACATATCAGTATATTAGTTATACTGATGTTATTACTTCATAATGAAACAACCTAAGAAGAAGAAGTGGAAGAAGAAATAATGTTGAAAGAATCGGTAACGGACATTACCTCTTCTTTGAAGCGCCTCTTTGAGTCCTCCTCTTAGGGCATTAAAATTTGTCTTTGAAGAATACCAGGACCTCTATAATGTTTCTAGGGAAGTGGAGAAGAGAATTATTCAGGGTTTGGCCGAGCTTGAAGGCTCAAAGTGGTGTGAGGAAGAGAGGGAGGAGGTGCCCTTTTATAAGGGAGGAGAGGGGCACCTTTGTGAATAACTAAAAATATTATTTTATTATAAAGACAATTTCGGTTTTAAATAGCTCCAAATTGATTTATTTCTAAGCTAAGGTGGGTAAGGGCCGCAATCCTATCAACAAATAGAATTTAGACAAGTTTAGGTTCCTATTTTAACCTTATCATTTAGATTTAACATTAAGTTAGATAATTTTACTTTTACCGTGTCTTTTTTTGTTCTTAAACTCTAAGGTTAATAAACATACTATAAGAATCCAAACGAACCCCAAGTTGTTTATTATTAATATATATATCCTTATCTAAGTCATTTGGCCGATCCTTATATTTTTAGGAATAAAATAACAATTAATAATATAATATTTGTTTAAAAAACTATTTTATGTCAATTTTGACACTATTTAGTAATTGATTTTTGTGAAAATCATAACAGACTGATTAGTTCTAAAAACGTTAATTATATCAATACTAACATGTCATATTAGCCTATAAAATTAATGTAATTCATAACAAGTCTCAAATTACATTTATTTTGGTATTTATAACATCAATTATGTCAATATTTCATTAATAAGATAATTACTGCATCATCATTGTGTCATTAATAAATTACATTATTTAATGTCTAAAAATTACAAATAAAATACCATTATGTAGGAAATCTTATTATATTTCTAATGAATATTTATATTCGAATTTATCTTATGTATAACATTATATTAAAAATTATTTACTTATTAATGATTCATTTTAACTATTTTAACCCTTCTTTAACTAAATTAATAATAAATGTCATAATCTAATACATGTGGGTCTAAATGGTCATATTTTATTTCTATGGTTGTTTGTGGTCGAATTAAACTTATCCAATATAAATAGGATATGTGTTAGGGTAATAATAATATCATTTTTACCTTTAATTACCCTATTTACTTTTAACCGTGGTAAAAAAAGTAAAAAGTTACTATTTACCAAAAATTATTTTCATCTCATTGAACCACATTTTATTTACTGACATCAACCGTGTCTCTCAGATTTTTGAAATTCCACTCACAGAAGCGGTAATATTATGTTTTATGAAAAAATCATTTTTTTAACTACCACTTAGTGGTTTCACTATTCATCAAAAAATGAAAGTTTCCAAAAAGATACCAAAAATTAGGCCTAAGCTATATTTGATATTATGAACTGAAAATTGATGTATATTTTACCAAATTCAAAACATATCAGTTGCATTACTTAATTTAAAAATTAATTCCCGTCGTCAAAACAAATAGCGTGTTCTTAAGAGATAATAACTATCAAAAGATTGACACTTGTTTATGTCTGGTTTAAATGTAAAATTACATCCAATGACCAACATTGTATTAAATTGTAAAAATATATTATAAATATACATTAAAACCAATCAAATTAATAATTTATCACTATTAATTATTTCGATTAAAAAGGTTGTTTTTAATTAAAATTTAGTAATTTTCACTATTCATCAGAAAATGAAAGTTATCCGAAAAGTAGCAAAATTTCACCCTGAGCTAATTTCGATATTCCGAATCAAAAAATGAAGTCTATTTTGAAAAATAAAATTTACAAAATTTCAAAAAGTGGTTATTACTATTCATAACAGCTAGTTTTAATAATATTTTAATAGCATGTCGTTGTTTAGTGAAACTCGGTATTGCATACTACACATGCTATCGAGGAAGGTCGCGATTGCATGTAATTCAAGGCAAGTCAAGGATGCGTTTTGTGCAAGATTAATTTGGTGTAGCATACAACACAAGACATTAATGGAAATAAAAATCATATTTTTCACAAAATCTCGGGGTGTTACATTCTACCGCCCTTAAAATGAATTTCGCCCTCGAAATTCGTCGGGGTTATAAATGGTTTACTAATCGAAAATTTATTTAATAGAAACCCACATCGTAAAAAGGAATACCAAAACCAGTCTTTAAAAACAAAAGTATGAAACGTAACGGTTACCCAAATAAACTAATCACTGGGTTTCCACATATGTGAAAATATGGATATGGAAGAGAAATCTAACCATCATGTTCTGATGGAGAGTGGTAGAGAGCATGGCTATGGAAAATCCAGCAATCAAAAAGCCATAAATTTGTGACGATCTAAGGTACCATCTGATTCATCAGATATAAGAGCACTAGGACAACATTTTTGGTTTTCAAGATCATTTCCCCTAAATTTGATGAAATTGGAATCAGAAGAAATACTTTTGTGATTTTGGTGTACTCTCACCATTAGTCATTATTTGGATAATTTACACTTCATATCTTAGTGAAATGAAGTTGAATTTGTCATTCGTGATGTTTTAGCAGATCATGTGATAGAATGAGGGGTCATTCCATCTGTCTCAAACAAAAGGTTAGAAAAGTTATCAAAAAATACGTAAGTCCATCTATAGTGAGATTAATCATATATGGTTCCTAAAATGGACTTATACTTCTTATATTATACTTCTTAATATAATAAAACTAGTTTCTACTAAACAGGGACTTCCTGTAGGCCAATGGTAGGCGATAAAGGCCAATCGCACTTCGGTTGTGGGTTCGATTCCCACAGCCTTGTCCGACGTGATGGGTTGTCGCCCGTCCTGCAGGTTGTCCTTTTTCTAAAACTATATTACTATAAAATCCAATCAATAATATCGAAAAATACTATCTTATGTCCAACATAATCCATTCCAATATTTTAGATTATCTAAAGTACTTCGGTCCAAGCTAATAGTATAAAGAAAATGATTACTTGAAATGTCACATAACAATCACGTGAATGACATAATTTATCCCCATATATCATAAGATATATCTTGTTGGTCAAATTACAAACATGTGAATACCATAATCATGTATTCTCTTGATGAATGAATACCCATTGAAACTTAGTGAAAACATGAATGAAGTTAAAAGTTAACACTTTCCACAAACCAAAATCCTCAAAATTCTTTATAATCAAACCATGATATCACTTAGTCCTTATATCAATCATGAGCTCATGAATGCTGTTAAACATTTCATTTTCTCGTTTTCCCGTCATTATGTGCATAACATTTTATTTCCAAAAATATCTCAATCACTTTCAATGGTTATCGATACCATAGAATTATTGAATACCACAATAGACCAATACATAAAAATTCCAATATTCCATGATACTATATACAACATTATTTTGGAATCCCATTACATAAACACTTAATCATTCCACCACATCATTGTCATAATCAACATCGCCAATAGTGATCGCATGTGACTTCCCTTTGTCCTTTTCCTTAAGAGGGTTCTCATGTCGATCATCACTAACCCTTGGATTAGGGCATTTATTAGCATAATGCCCCATTTCCTTGCACTTGAAGCATTGAAGTGTTGTTGGTGCGTTCTCTACTGTCTTTTCTTTATTCACACCATTAGCAACCCTTTTTCCATTACTTCGACACTCAGTTGCTCAATGACCTTCTTTTCCACACTTAAAACTTTTTCTAGTCCCTTTAAGACAATCTCCACCATGCTTCTTTCCACACTTTGAGCATAAGGAAACATTCATCTTCTATTCACCATTATTCTGAGATTTCTCCTTGAACTCCATCTTTAGTTTCTTGTCAAAACTATGAGATGGATAAGTAACACCAACTTCCATTTCTACCTTGATAACACAACACACAATTTCTTCATAGCTACTGAAGTCTCTTATATCTAATTCCCTTCGAAGACATGGTTTTAAGCCACTAAAGGATCGATCAACATTACTTTCAGGTTGGATGATAAATCCATATGCATACCTTGCAAGCCTTGTAAAATTCGCTTCGTATATACCAACAGATTCATCATCCTTTTTCTTTATTTCAAGAAACTCCTTCTCCATCTTTGTTCGAAGAATACGAGGGAAGTACTTATTGAAAAATAAGTTCTTGAACTCATCCCATTCCATGGACTCAATTTCATCTCTTGGCCTCATATTCTTGATAAGATACCACCATTGATCAGCATCACCTTCCAAACAATATACTACTAAGATGACTTTATCATGTTCAGAACATTGAAGAACTGAAAATATCTTTTTAGTTTTAATGATCCATTTTTCAGCAACACGTGGATCAGAAGACCCACTGAAATATGGTGGACATTGCCTCATGAAGGAATAAATAGAATATTGTTCCCTTCTCTGCTCATTTGGAAGTCTAGAATTATTCATAGCTTGTGTAAGTATAGCAATAAGATTTTGCACTCCATCTCCCATAACATTTGTTTGTTCAAGAGGACAATCATTGCATTGTCCATTACATTGATCAACACGGTTCCTTCGGGTTCCAGCCATCGTCTAAAACCCAAAAAGAATAGTGTTAGAGGCAAAAAACATGATAGGAAAAACAACATAATAAAGGGGGAGTACCATCAATATCTAACATCTTGGGTTACCATAATTATAGTACTATAACCTATACTTAACCTTAGGGACATCCCTAGACATACCTTAGAAATATCTCTAGGGATCTCACTAACGTTTTCGCATCCAAGTTTCCAAAGGTTGACTAAACCTTTCTTCTGATACCAACTATAGAGACCCGAAGCTTAACGTACATGAACATTACATTACTTTTGCGGAATACATATTACATAACAAAAACACACACACAAGGACCGTAATAGTTTAGTGTCTTTGGAAACTCGGAATATAATCTTTTAATCGTGGTGAAAGATCTTAATCATCTCCCAAAAAGATCTTCCTTTTTTTACCTAAAACCTTTCTTTATATCCTGGGAAAAAGAAAACATAAAAAGGGTGAGCTCAAATGCTCAGTAAGGGTAAGCATGGATAAAATAAAACATACCATATTCAATTGAACTTAAAACACATGAACATAATGTTTAAACATCAAAATATTGAGAAATGACACAAAACATGGAAGTACGTAAGGCATAGATCATAAAGAAACATTAAGAATGATAAAATAGCATGGGAATAAAACATGTAATTGTGGAAACCATTAAGCACATTACATGATTTACATAGTATCCAAGCCATTTCTTCCAAAACCATCTTAGTGGACAAAGTCCCTTTCTGAATAAAGTTCACTCCTCGTTCCAGTCCTGTATTACTGAACCGGTTTAACTTGTCGTTCCATCCATGTCTATATCATGAGATATAAATATTTACCCAATTAATTGGAGGGATATATAGGTCCCACCCATCTCATAATGAAATCATTCTTACTTGTGCCATAACATAAACATAAATCATTCATCATAACCCAATGAATAAAATGGGTTTCATAAACATCATTTCATCATCACATAATCCATATAAAATAAATGGACATCATTTCATAATAAGAAAAGTGACACCATGTAAATCATAGATACATTCTACTTGAACCATTCAAATATGAAATAATGTCATCTTAGATGGAAAATTGTTATGATAAAACACTTGAAATGAATTCTTGAGGAAAATATCCTTTCTTCTTCAAAATCATTTTCTTTTCACAAAACGTCATGAAATTTTAAAAGAAAATGATTTTTTTTAAAATAGTAATGAAATATTTTTGAGGAAGATTCATGAAAATAAGTCTTTATAAACCTGTAAGAAACCTGTTCGTACCGTATAAGTTAAAAAACATTCTTCTTGTACTTTTGTCGGAAAAGTTAAAAAAGTACCTCGTAGGGTAAACAAAAAAATTATTCCATCCATACCATCGGGTAAAAGTAAAAATGGGTATTAAAGGACTTTAAACATACATGAATACACTTTTATAAAACATGTACATGGATGATAGCAAAAAACCCAGTAAATACTTACGAATAAGTAATCTCGGATAAAAATGAGATTTGCACAATTATCCCTTACCTTAGGTCTGATTTGATTTTTAAGTGTCCGAACCTCCTATATAATGATTTAAATAATGTCATTGACTTTTTCCAGAATCATACTCATTGTTATGATATCATATATGGTTCACTTATGAATTTCTATTACCCGTTCTTTTGTAAATTCCATGTTAAAGAGCGTTTCGGGTAAAATCGTATGATTTGTCATCCGTGTTTTGACTAATAATTATTCGTATGATTACATAGATCACGATTACATAATTCCATAATATAAAACATTATTTATATATAATATATATTCATAATATACATATATATAATAGATCAGTAAATGGAACGAAATACACCATTCATGGAGACGGCAGGCCGTACATACGCATGAACGCTGTTTTCGTTTCCTTATTGAATTGAATGGAATTAAGTAGATGACATACATATATATACACATAAATACAGTATCATTATTATGTCATATATTTCATGATTACTTATTATATATACTTTATAATCATTCATGAATGGTTAATGTGGAGAATGAATCTCATCGCGTCGTGGAGACGGTAGTCTGTACGTACGCACGAGCGATGATATCGTTCTCATGATCGTGGAATTATATTGAAGTGTATGTATACTATTTAAGAATAAATACCACTTTATAATAATCATATATAGTTATTATTTACACCATTATACCCATCCAAGTAAGGTGGTGGTGGAAAATAGATTACACCACGGCGTGGAGACAGTATTCCGTACGTACGCAAGCGCGGTGATTTCATTTTCCGTAGGATGGAGAGATGGTGAAATAGGGTTGTTTAATACATATAATAACATATCAGTATATGAGTGATACTGATGTTATTACTTCATAATGAAACAACATAAGAAGAAGAAGTGGAAGAAGAAATAATGTTGAAAGAATCAGTAACGGACATTACCTCTTCTTTGAAGCGCCTCTTTGAGTCCTCCTCTTAGGGGACTAAAATTGGTCTTTGAAGAATACCATGACATCTATTATGTTTCTAGGGAAGTGGAGAAGATATTTCTTTCAGGTTTGGCTGAGCATGAAGTCTCAAAGTGGTGTGAGGAAGAGAGGGAGGAGGTGCCCTTTTATAAGGGAGGAGAGGGGCACCTTTGGAATAACTAAAAATATTAATTTATTATAAAGCCAAATTCGGTTTTAAATAGCTCCAAATTGATTTATTTCTAAGCTAAGGTGGGGATCGGTCGAAATCCTCTCATCCAATAGAATTTAGACAAGTTTAGGTTCCTATTTTAACCCTATCATTTAGATTTAACATTAAGTTAGATAATTTTACTTTTACCGTGTCCTTTTGTGTTCTTACACTATAAGGTTAATAAACTTACTATAAGAATTCAAACGAACCCCAAGTTGTTTATTATTAATATATATAACCTTATCTAAGTCATTTTTCTGATCCTTATATTTTTAGGAATAATATAACAATTAATAATATAATATTTCTTTTAAGAACTATTTTATGTCAATTTTGACACAATTTAGTAATTGATTTTTGTGAAACTCATAACAGACTGATTAGTTCGAAAAAGTTAATTATATAAATAATAAAATGTCATATTAACCTAGATAATTAGTGGAATTCATAAAAAATTTCAAATTACATTTATTTTGGTATTTATAACATCAATTATGTCAATATTTCATTAATAATATAATTACTGCATCATCTTTGTGTCATAAATAAATTACATTATTTAATGTCTAAAAATTACAAAGAAAATACCATTATGTAGGAAATCTTTTTCTCCTTCTAAGGAATATTTATAGTCTAATTTATCTTATGTATAACCTTATTTTAAAAATTATTTACTTATTAAACATTGATTTTAAATATTTTAACCCTTCTTTAAATAAATTAATAATTAATGTCCTGATCTAATCCAAGTGGGCCTAAATGGTCATATTTTATTCCTAAGGTTGTCTGTGGTCGAATTACACTTATCCAATATAATTAAGACATGTGTTAGGGTAATAATAATATCATTTTTACCCTTAATTACCCTATTTACTTTTAATCGTGGTAAAAAAAAGTAAAAAGTTACTATTCACCAAAAATTATTTTCATCTCATTGAACCACAGTTTACTTACTGACATCAATCGTGTCTCTCGGATTTTTGAAATTCCACTCACAGAAGTGGTAAAATTATGTTTTTTGAAAATTCATTTTTTTAACTACCAGTTAGCGGTTTCACTATTTATCAAAATATGAATGTTTCCAGAAAAATACCAAAAATTAGGCCTAAGATATATTTGATATTATGAACTGAAAAATTATGTCTATTTTACCAAATTCATAACATATCAGTTGCATTACTTAATTTAAAAATTAATTACTGTCGTCAAAACAAATAGCGTGTTCTTAAGAGATAATAACTATCAAAAGATTGACACTTGTTTATGTCTGGTTTAAATGTGAAATTACATCCAATGACCAAAATTGTATTAAATTGTAAAAAACTATTATAAATATACTTTAAAACCACTCAAATGAATAATTTATCACTGTTAATTATTTCTATTAAGAAGGTTGTTTTGAATTAAAATTTAGTAATTTTCACCATTCATCAGAAAATGAAAGTTATCCGAAAATTACCAAAATTTCACCCTAAGTTAATTTCGATATTCCAAATCAAAAAATGAAGTCCATTTTGGAAAATAAAATTTACAAAATTTTAAAAAGTGGTTATTACTATTCATAACGGCTAGTTTTAATAATATTTTAATAGCATATCGTTGTTTAGTGAAACTCGGTATTGCGTACTACACACGCTATCGAGGAAGGTCGCGATTGCATGTAATGCAAGGAAAGTCAAGGATGCGTGTTTTGAAATCTTCTTTTGGTGTAGAGTACAACACAAGACATTAATGAAATTAAAAAGAATATTTTTCAAAAAATCTCGGGGTTTTACAGTTTTGTTGGTGGAGGGTTGAAAAACCATGTCTTGAAAGAGATGAACACCAGATCATGTGGTGTCCAACTGTCTAGATTTATGCATTCCCATCAAATCCAATGGCTTGGATAATATTATCCCATAATGACGTAGCATTTCACAAAATTCACAATAATTATCCATTCGTTACATGTTCATGCAAACTTCACTCATCTACCTTGAGAGATAATTCATTCTCCAAAATACACAATGAATATTTGATATATGGAATGGAAATCATGTGACCATATCATGCCCCCATATCCATGATGTTCATGTAAAATATCACTAAAAACAACTTCTTCATGATGTGTGAAAAAGATATTCTCCTCATATAATTAGGGGAATGATGTAATATTATCTATTTGATCTCCAAAATCTTTACCCGATTTGCTGACCCTCATACAATAATAACAAAAAAATTACAAATTTCTATTGTACTAAGTTAGTGAATCTATATGAAGAGTAAAATATATAAGCCAACCATTCATCCTTCTACCATGTAGTGGCTAATTAATAGATAGAAGAATTCAACCAATCCCTATAAAATATAATAAAAATTATGCTTGATAAGGATAAAATAGCTTGGATGGATAAACTTATGCATTCCATGTGGGCTTATCAGTTTGTGACATTATCTTCTATATAGGAGAACCAACACACATTGATAAATGTGACAATGGATTTCCTTACATTAAATGTTAAATTTCACCCTATCTTTATTTCTGTCAAAAAATAGCCATCCTTAGAGATGCATTACCAAAAAAAGATTAATTATAGTGACTTGATGAGACGATATTTCTCACCATACAACATTTTGATGTCCACAAACCAAAAATTAATTAAGAATTAATAGAAATGTTTACCTTTAATATCTCATTGTTGGAGAAATGGATTTTATCCTTATGACTATAATGATACCCAAAAATAACCTTACAATTCTAGACACAAAGCTAGAGGGACCTTACTCCATACATAATGATTACACCAATGGAGTGTATTCTTTAATATAAATAGACGGAGAACATGCAACTTCCCCCACCAATACAAGGTTCTGGAAGAAAATTTTTTTGTATTCACATTTCTAATATCCATGTCATAGTAAGGTAAAATACTTGACATCAATATCCTCTCTACAAGACATTAAATTGCATTGCATCATCATCAAGAATACATGACATGAATCTCAATGGGACATGTCCTAGTAGCGAGGCATTAAACTAAAAAACACTATATCATCCTAATAACAGGATGTTAACCAACAAGTTATATTTTCATCCCATTTGAAAAACACTACAAGGGAAATATCTTTAGTACAGATCATTAAATTGTATTCAAACCATAAAAAAGAAACACGAGACACAACTTTTCACAAATGCAATCTATTTCAATGTCCTCAACAAATTGTACAATTCCCCTTGTATGAAACCTATACCATGCAATATTTTAGAAAATCATATGTATTGATTCTTTTAATCACTATATATAATATGGTTTTTGAATCTCTAATGATATAAAAAGATGCAACAGTAAACTATAACAATTCCCCCCTCTGTGTATGGGTCAGAACTACATAAACATTAACCCATTAAATTCCTATGTGTGTCTTGATTCTTCCATCACATGATTCATAGTGATTCCAAGATATCAAATCCTGGTTCCATTCAAAACAACCAACATGGAAAGTTCTACATATTGTTTTTGTGTCAGACATTCCTAGAGATCCTCTTTCAAGAACTACATGTGTATTGATTCCATTCAACCAATGATACAGAGTGTCACCTTAATCCAAAATCTTGGGTATAATTGAAAAAATATATGTAAAAAATCCCCCTCTATATATCGGTCATAACTACACTAGATTGTACTACTTCTAGAATAATGTCTGAATTTATTCATATCCTCATGGGATATGTAGTCATTCGAAATTCCCTTGTGCTAGGTCCAACTGAACCTTCAACTGATCACAATTTCCTTTCTCGTTGTCATTGGGACAAGAGTTCCTAAGAAATTGGAATTATGTATTCATGAGATAGATGGTCCCCAATCCAAAAATTTGGGTATTTTCAATAATTATTAGAAACATGATCATATTTAATAAATTTTCACCCCACCATTGTTAAAATCATGGAAGGATAAATTGCAACATTAACCATTGGAAAAAATTGTATGCCTAATGCAACCATGTATGAGTGGAATAAATTGAATAACCTTCACAAAATGATGATAAATTGTATACATACATCATCTCATTAATAATTTATATTTAATGACATTCTTGGTATGCATCATTGTCATTATTAGAGATGAATCCCCATATCGAGAATAGTTCTTATTCCCTTTAATCATTTAGGAAATACATGTGTCATGATTTTTGTCATCACCAGAAACCTAGTGATAAATAAATCCATTTTCCTATACAAGAATATAGATATGAAAAAACTGATCCCTCCTTTCTGTGAACTAGTCAATATTTATCAGACATCATATTCTATGAACTACAAGTTTCTGGATTCCTATACATATAGGATGTACAAAGACGCAAATATTTTTTTAATTGAAGAAGCAATAGTTTAAAAAAATCATAATCTTAACTATGTATAAACCAAATATATGTAGGGAAATTCTTAACACATTGAAAATATTGTATTTAATAATTTAGGAATTATTAGGAAAATTATATATAACAATCAATAAATTAGTCTCGGGAAATTTCAAAACTCTACAACTAATAATTTGTCATTCGTCATATGGTGTTAGCTTTGGTAGGACACCATTTATTTACAATACATTAAATTCAAAATTTTGGAATTATATAAGCTACCCTCAAAAGTCATTTCATGAATAAGAACAATAATCTATAGTAGATACCTCTTATATCTTTATAATCCTCAACAACATCATTATGGATGCTGATTTTTTAACAATGTTCATGGTCACTCCAAATGTAATTGTTCTGACTCATTTTTCCTCCCAAAAAAGCCAAGAGAACATTGTTTAAATTTTCCATTTCTGCGTTTGTGGCACATTGGGAAATTTTGGCCCAATTATCCTTTTCTCAGTCATGGTTACCATAATATATGGTCTTAGTCATTTGATCTAAAATGATAGGACCTCATATATTCCACACCACATGTAGGTGAAATTACAAGTTAACGTCATTCATTTCCAATTATAGAATTCAATGACTACATGTATCTATCATACCACCATTGATAGATATGTTGTGACTAATAAATCCCTAATTTTTATTTAGGCTATTGAATTTCCTTTTTTCACATCGACTGACCTATATCCTTACCACATGAAATTAAAACTACATGAATGACTCCTATACACAAGACAATTAGCTACATGAGTTTTAAGAGCTACATTTGGCATTATTACTTCTATTATATTATATTTATTGATATTAGGAACTCTAATCCTGGGTGCTCCACATATCACAATAAAATTACCCTCTCATTATAAAATGAATACCACTATATGGATAAATTTATAAAAATGCATATGCATTTATTATCGCTAATAAATATACATGTCTATACCAGAATCCATAATTCTAGGTCCAGAATAAATATAAAAATGCTCTCCTTTCCTATGTAAGGGGTATACATCTTTCTGGAAATGTCACATGAGAACCATGTATATATTTATTTTCTATTTGAAATGAAATGTAGTGATTCCCATTCCTTATATCTCAAGACCAAACAAACCAAATAAATACCTACAATATCCAATGTATGGGTCAAATATGAATATTAGAGTTAAGCATGGGTTCTCACAATGATTGTAAGACATTATTAATAATAAATAGAACCACTACATAGAAGAATATAATTAGTGTGAGGAATCTAACATGGAACTACATAAGTTGTGATTCATTATTTTACACGATATATAGTATATTCTAAACTATATGTTTCATGAAACAATCTGAAAAAACCCATTCACAGTTCCCTGCTCATACTTGTGTTATGAAAATATATCTACCCATTTGTTGATAAATTTGATTTGAAATGATTCTTAAATATTAAAAGAATCTACTAAATGACATGAAAATATTTTTCTAGAGAAGTATGAATCTCAATAATATATCTCCATGAATATGAAATGGATGTTAAATTAAAAAAAGAAAACATTGGCTGACTATAAATTGGTACTCCAATGTTGTCCCTGTATAAATTTCCCCAAAAATGGGCATATTTACCAAAGGAATATTTTTATTTAGGATAGATCTATTCAATTAATTTAATCCTCAATGATTCTTTCATGTTATGTAAATCATCAACTTCAAAATCCACTATATCATGGATCACATTTCTGCCATTTTTATATGAATATATAGGATCAAAATAATTGAAATAATTGTGTAATGAAAGAATAATAATTCATCTTTCAAATACAATTAACCATAAATCATAGCCTACCGTTTCTTTATTGTAAGACATTAAATTAAATGGCCCATTTTCTACTCATGATACATTATAACACACTGTTATCAAACCATAAATTATAGAAGCCAAATTCATTTAGGGGTGGGATTACCATTCCTGACCAGTTCCAATACTGATTACCTTGTGATTCTCTAGAATCATCCACTGATAAACCAACCTTCATGGTCACCAAAAATCCAGATTATCATTGACTACCAAGATAAAAGATATGAAAGATTAGTACATAAAATACACTTTTTTGACTTTTAATAATATTACTTAATAAGGATATATATATATTAAGCTCAAATGGATTTTCAAAAAAAAGAAAATTCTTCCTCATTAGAGACAACTTATATCTCCTTAGGCCCCAAAAAGATCATGCTATAAATTTACATTCATACATGCTCTATGGTTACTCCTCAAATTATTTTCCCACATCATGATTCATATATTGAATTCATAAAATCATGATAAAAATTTATCTTTATTATATGTAAGGAAAAATGTTATATTATTGTCCATAAATTATGCTTGTATCATTTTATAATAATGTGTGGTCAACGTTGTTCGACGAAAAAAATTTGTAGAATTTTTCTAGATTGAAAGATAATAAAATACCAATAAAATAAGACATATTACTCTCTATGATGAAAAAGGGTATCATGGATAAATTTAATATCATATCACACTAGGTGATCACTCAATGTAGTTTAGGTAAAAATTGATCAATGAAAAGAAAGAAGGAACAAAAAATGTTTAATGAAAACTCGTAAATGGAGACCAAATAAAATGTAGTGTCACACCCTCTATGAGTGTGCCATAGTGGAATTAGAGAAAAATTATTGTGGTAATAAAAATATTTATTTTTATGGTTTTTCCATCTATCCAAATAAATATTAAAAACTATTCTCACTAGAATATTTGGCCCGTGAAAAAATAAAATATTTGTATGATCTTTCATCCAAATAAAACAACTCTAGTATTACAATGATATTAATTACACTTTTACATGCCCATGAGAAATTATTTGAAATAGATCATTTAAACATTATTAATCCTATGTTATGATTATTATTGTTATATAATGGAAAAACCATTAATGTTTAATAGGGGATTACATTTGAAAACAACATAGGTTTTGTTTGATTGGTACTACATGTTAAGATAATGGATATGTACTAGATAGTGAACATGTATTCATTTATCTATTGAATGGGTATAAATAATGGAAATCCATATTTTGTAATATCTCCATATGATTAGGACATTTTAGTAACAAATACAACTTAATGGATTCATAATGATGAGTCATTTCATGATATAAATATTCAATAACATAATAATATGGGGAAAACATTTCAGTCTAGCATTAAAACCACCCCACAATTCTATAACCCTCTCAGAATTATCCAATTTTAACCTTTCCACTCCTTCTACTAACCATTTTCCACAATCAATGGCTACCTCATCATGAGACAATTCTTTCAAGAGTAACTAAAACTCCATATGATGATACTCCACTAATGATCTATTCTTTACAAAATGACATTGTTTCATCACTCCCTCCCCAAAATGATAAAAATACTTATTAGAAAATATATTCCAAGTTGTAACAATTTGGATCGTGGACTCTTATTATAAATGATTAGTTTAAATCACACTAGGCCTCTACAGATTGTTGATTACTTTTTTTACCACTTCATATGTGGTGTGATAATCAAACAAAAAAAAACACGAAATGAAATAATGTTGCATAATTTGGATATTGTTTATATAATGTTTTACAAGTGTACTATGAAATAAGATTATAGATTTCCTTCTATATAGTCTGATAAATATCTTGATTCTTACAAAGAGTCTCCTGATCTATAATAATAAATCCCATTTAGAAGAATATTTTTACAAATTAATTTCTCTTGAGATGGTCTCGACTCTATGCCTTCAGCATGACCTGACTATATGGTTTCCCGCACCCATATTGAATCTATAGGTTGATATTTTAGAGAATAAAGTGCATATATAGATTATTTTGGAAAATAATCATAAATAAAGACGATTAAAGATGGAAATACCTAAATTTTTATTAGAATAGAATGTCTAGAATGGTGAAAAAACAAACCTTAATTTGTCGAGATGCCAACATACATGACTTCCATTTTTTAATGATAGGATAAATCGATGTAACAAACTAAATATATGGATTAACATAAATTTATCCTATGGATCACAGTGGTGAATGAACCTAATTGTCCAAATCAGTGTCCTTTAAAAGGCCACTTACTGATATTGAGATTTCATGAATGATTGTCAGGGAACTGGGTGAGATGGTTGGGTCTAACTCTACTTGATTCTAAATCTACATCACCTCTATAAAAATGATCAATGGAGGAACAAGATCACCTTGTTCAGTATAAACATAAACCCATAATGAATCATCTACCACTGAGGAATAGGTCATTTTATTTATAGGGGTTTACACATTGTGAATCAGAACCTCTGTGATGTACTCTACTATTAATGGTTCCCTCTACGAACCTAGTACAACAACCATTATTTCATATATTTATGAATATGTATTGGCTAAGGGCGTTTGGTTTTTGATGCCTAATAACTCACTATACATACTCCAAATCACGTGTGAGATAATTAACTAGCCAATGTACATAAAAAACACAATTTGTAAATAAAGTGAAGGAATAGTTTCCAATAATCCAAGACTAAATGTGTATTTTTAGCTAACATTCCGATAGAAATATTATAGTTATACATTGAGATGGTTCTCTAGTTGGAAGAGTGGACATGATCATGGGTGAAAATTCTCTTATAGGGTATATGCTAACCTCCATCATCTGCTCAACCACCCTTATATAGCTCTCTGTGAATGATCCCTAGCCAAAAGGAATGTTCTCCACCAACTATATAACCCCTTAGGGTATAATTAGTTTAAGGAAGTGGTGACCCAATATCCTCATCCTATTACATGGACAATGATTAGGGATTCAGGATTATATTAATATTTGGACAAGGATTTGATAAATAAAATTATATTATAGCTTCATAAAAATCATCTCTCCCCAATGGATATCACAATGTCATCAACTCAATTGGACTAGTAAATTATACCACTAAATGAGTGAATAATAGTGTCTGTATTCTATCTTTACACTCCAAATTTCATGAGGATTCTATATGAATGACTACATATAGGAGAAATGATTATCCAAAATTCCATAAGGGCAATGTCATCTTCATGAAGGGTAGCGATGATTTATTCAGCATATGGACCAATCTTAAGGAATACCATTCATTATAAGAATTTAAAATGCTATAAAAATGAATGGCTAATAAAGGAGGGTCTTTCTAGGGAAATTATTTGAGTCCTAACTATTAAACAAATTTCCTTAGCACCTCAGAAGTCATAGGACCCCCTAGTATGACGTGCATCTTAGGCCCAAGTTGGGAAATACAATGAAGGTACCTTTGTATGGTTATAATAGTTTCTCTAGATTCCTCATCCCACATATATGTTATACTATCATCCTATTAAAAATCACTAACATTAGTAATATCTACTTAAATAGCTCACCTCATAAATATGCATCAATATTTCAATGAAGAAATAATGTTTTCATGATCATGAACATTCAATTCCCCCATTTTAGGGTCATCATCATAAGAGAATATTTAATGTTGATAAATAACCATATCCACTTAATTAAACTTTTATCTTTTGAATAAGTCTCCATAAGTCCTTGATAAACATGGAGAAATTGAATGTATCCATGTATGTCTAGGATATTGGATAATCATCATCACAGGGGTGGATATTTGATCTTGGGGAATTGTTCAAGTATCTCGGGAGGTTGAACCTTAGATTCTCAATAGTTTTGATTGGGGGTGGGGGTGGTGTTCAGAAATAAAGGATTTACTCTACTAATTCCTAGTTATAGAATTTTTAGTTTCCTAGGTTTTATCCCCTTCCACTTTAATAACAAGTTGAACTTTTAGAATATAAATTATATTTTTACTTAGTCAGCCATATATAAATGAATCCCTAATTCAGAATATGGATGGTTGAGTACGGGAACAAGACCTATTGGAGGATAAATCCCTATAAATTAACACATGTATTCAATAATAAGAAATATCCATAGTTGAAGAGCCAACATTAAGTCAATCTTCTAGCACTCGCCATAGAAAGACGAGGGAAACCTCATTTGAAAACAGTGAAATTGTTATGGAAACCATTAGTGGGCATACCCTAAGTTTATCAGCATACAATTACTTATTGTATATAACATTCCCACTCTCAGTGGGATGATATTCCTTCACCTGATATGATCTCTTGATTCATTATTTACCAAGGTACTATTTGATGAGTCCTAATTAGTATGGGTGAAATAATCATGATGGTTGAGCGGGTATGTTATATTATTCTACATATATTCTAATGGTATTACCCAATTTAGGAAATTAAATATGAATAGAATCTAATGGTAGAGATCGTTTTTCTATTGAGAAATCCCTAACCTCCCACATGGGCTACTACCCAGCCCTAGAAAACTTGTTAGGCGAGCACGAGTGGATACATTGATTTTTTTGGCTTATGCATCCCAGAAAATGGTAAATATGTAAAAAAATTATTTTTTAAGATTAATATGCATTCTAGTGGCCAAATATGTTTTCATTACATAAATTGGGACTCTGAACCCAGTGCTAGATTTATGCACTATTAGTAATTTGCCTCTAGAAAAATAGGACCGAAAGGCATCCAATAAAAACATATAGTCAACATGAAGGACAATATTACAACACCACCTGGTGTACTAAAACTCATTAATCATATCTAATTGGTGCCAGAAATAATTGAGGTAAATTGGATTGGTCCTTGACATGACCTTTTTATAAATGGTTCATGTCTTTTAGCATGGAAAATTATTTCATCCTGTCATAGAATGACATATCAGTCATTTCTTGAGATTCAAACATTATAATTTTCATTTTCGTGTCGATATACATAAATTATACAAAGGGATCATCCCCATGGAGTCCAAAATAGAATAATAAAGAATCAAATTTTTGATCATTTTACCCATTATCGGCAACCCTGAGGTTATTAGAACATCCTAGAGACTAATTCCCACCATTTGATCTACAAACTGGAAGGTATTACAGTCTGGAATCCATCAGCTATGTAGTTTAGGTATAATGGCATAGTTGCGATGATAGAAGGTTTACGATACATATTTAGCCACATAAAATCCCCTTACTTTCAGCTCGGTTTTATATTCCCCATAACTCTAAAGGATCTAGAACGTCCTCCCTTTTTCTAGACCAATTGATAACTGGGTGAAAAGGTCCCATTTTTATCAACCACCCATAATGCACACATTCCCTAGAATTGTATGAAGTTCTATTATAACAATGGACTCATGTTCTTGGTACCACATGGTTTGATGATATTTCAGTGGGGATTAATTGATAATAAATACCATTTATTAAGATTTTGGAATAAATGACACCATCAATTAGATGTTTCCTTGAGTAATGTTCTTGTTCTTCAATATTCAAGATGTGGGTGTATTTACTAAGTGCAACGATTGGATTAAAAAATGTTATAGTATCCTATATAAATAAATTGGTAGCCTATGTGAGATTTATATCCCATTTGACCCTCAATCAGATGTCCTAATAGATAGTGTTGGAGTCAGTTGACGTTTTCTTTTATCATTATTATCTATATAACTGATCATAGATTTTCTCACCTCATCTGTGACAGAATGATCATCATTAATAGAATGTATTTTTAGGAGATCAAACATTTATATATTGGGAAAATAAACTAGAAAAGTAATTATAGTATTCCTAAATACATAATGAATAATTAAACTGGATAGCATGTTATGTGGTCGTCATATCATTTGACAACAAATTATTGGTCCAGGATGAATAATGGTCACAACATGGAAGACCCTATATATGTGTGGGAAAAAACTAAATCCAAAACATTTCCTATGAATTTTACATAAATACATTTCATGGGAGAAAACCTTAATTTTTATTGAATATTAATCCCCAAAGATAAAATGATATTTAGGATCAATCATTGATGACATGATTGTGAAGGTCATTATTTTAATGGTGTCTTTGGGAAATGTAAAATTAGGATGAACCCATATTTACAAGTTCAATCACTTTTATTTCTCCATATGAATACCTTAAAATGTTTCAAAAGAAGAAAAATTACATCATTAGAATTATGTTCACTTCATTTTGATTGGAGCCCATTCTGATGGGGGGAATTTACATGGTCGTGGAAACTCTTCATGGATGGTGAACATACATCCATGAATTTATTAAGTGTAAAATAATCCCAAATAATTATTTGTATAATGTTACATATATTAAATCCCCAAGGACGACTAGGGTTTATAGAGAAAACATTCCAAGCAGATCCCTTCTCTACATGGCATGCCACAAATTAATTTTTTTCCAATGTAGAAGGTAAATATTCCCCAAAAAATTACCATCCCCCAAAAACTATAATTTTTCCCTGGTAATGGAATGCATTTTTCATGCCCAAAAAAATCATTTCTGGGCCATAATGCCCTAATTGGGATCTTGTAAACGAACTCCCCGTAGACCAACATGGACAATCGACCATCCTAGTACTATGTTTCTCCAGTTCTCTATAAAAACCAAAATGTGGTGGTGGAGAAAATAATGATGAAATTTGGATGAAATAATGAAATCCCTTATTATCTAGTAGGTAATATAACCATATAACCACAAATTATTGGAAGGTTGTTACCTGAACATAAAAAAAAGTCACAAATTTTGTTCCCCTTCTATAAAACATAATAAGATGGAACCTTTATGGTTGTTCATAGTATATAAAAAATGGTCACAAGGATGGATCCCTACCCAATATAGTATGATAATATGTGGAATGATCTTAGAAATTATAAGAAAAACACTATAAATAGGTACCCAATGACTTTTTTGAGAAACACTATGTTAAGGGAACCCTTTCCCACATAGAAATACAATTTGATTAATGGGGAATCCAAGTGTTGATAGATTTACCTCTCCCACTTTAACCATCCATTGTACTATTCTTCCCCAGATGGACCCCTCCATGAACCATTCTAATGGTATCAATCCATTGCCTCTCCCAATGACATCGGTTATATATGGACACATTTGTGGGTCCCATGAGTATATATACCAATGGTATGTGGGGATCCCATTGGCATCCTACATAACAAGGGGGATCCTAGGAATAGTATAGAGTAAAAATTCCCTTGGTAATGACGGTCCCACCCTAAGATATAGTGTATGGACCATCACATTTTAGAGATTGAGGTAAACCACATACAATTCACTTCGATGAGGGATAGTGATGGATTCTTTAATAAACTTCTATGAGGTTGCGAATATTGTATCCATCCAACAGTAGTCCACTATAATTTCATACTTGATGTCACATTACTCTTTCTATTAATCTATCATGCCATATTTCGGTAGGTTGTAAAATGTGACTATCCTAGTTTCCAGAAGAAGATGGAATATTTGAACCCAATTCCATTTCTATCTCGCTTTTGTCTTTGGATACCAAAAAATTGAGAAGTTTCCCAGTGAATGAATAAAATATAAGAGACATATGCCAGAGCTCTCTCTTTCCCTATTCCATTGGGATATATCCATTACTCTAATAGAAAAGTGATATATCATGGTCTTCAGATCCAATGATTCTTATTGTTTCACAAAATGATCCAGAAACACATGGAATTATAGTTTGATGGTTTTAAAAACACCCCCACAATCCAAAAAATTACCATCATCCTAAGTTTAATACTCAATCAAACCTCCAAATCATTTTGAGATGACACATTACACGTTTTTTCAGAAACTTGTGCCTCCTGCTTCATGTAATCCATATAAACATGTTTCCATGATACCAAAGGGTCATTTCCATATAAGAAAAACATTTAAAGGGATATATTCCCATTAATTAATCTAATGGTAATCCCCTATATATTCAAGCCCAAACATTCTGAACTACATGGTCATTAATTCCTAACTAACCAAAATACATAGGAATCCTACCAGAGGTCCAAATTCAACACTCATAATTATCCATAATCATCTCAGCAGCATATTCCATTTAGTTTTAAATCCAGTTCAGAGGGTCATATTCCATCAATGCTCAATTCAGCAACACAATTATTTGGATATATTCCCAGTGAGATCATATCACCACATTTAATAATACAACTCTTCTTGGTCCTATTGGCTAACTCGGCATAAGTCCCAAAACAAGTATCTACCAGACATCTCCAACCTAGGACTCCATGCAAGATGATTTT
The DNA here is from genome assembly GCA_963277665.1 of Viscum album. NCBI lineage: Eukaryota > Viridiplantae > Streptophyta > Magnoliopsida > Santalales > Viscaceae > Viscum > Viscum album. Next base: position 1,018,831,884 of record OY728119.1, on the reverse strand, counting down.
GAACTATATGGTTTTATAGTTATTACACTCTTTAAAAGGTAACATGTTTTATATTAGGTTTAGATGATCTAAAAGGTATATGAATCCATTAACAATGATAAAAATTTATCCCATCTTACGGGTTTGATCCTAGCCTCAAAACAACTCACATCTCCTTGGGTGCTGATAAATTCTAGATTCTTCACTATCTCGATTAAAAATAGGAAATGTAATAATAATAAATTCAAGGATCTATGGTCCTAAAATCTAAAAATAGTATTTATGGAGAACCTCATCAACATAACAATCCATCCATTCATAGAGAACCTCATATACATACATAAAAATTCATACCCATGACTATAAATAATTGAATGTTAATTCATTTTTGACCCAGGTCATACATGGAAATGGAAAAAGGTTATTCTAATAGGGAATACATAAAATATATAATACATCCATGTAATAGGAAATAGTTTTAAAAAAAAATGTGTACGGTTCTCAAAACCCATCCTCGTGATCAATGTGAGTTATTAAGTGTTTTTTCATGTTCCCTAACTAATTACTTCATTTGGAAAGTAGGCAAATGAATCATCATTCATATAAGAACCATTGGCCATTTTCAAATTCATAAACGAACCCCATTATAATCAGAACAATTATAAATGGGTGAAATACAAGAATGATAATCCTGATGTGGTTGATTGTGATTAAATCAACCCCTTAAAATCCATAGTAATTGATTGCTCAATTAAATCATTGTAAACAATATATAGTTAATTTGTAATAATAATGTTAAAATTACAAGTTGACATCAGGATACTCATGGGATACCCACCTGGTTATACCTACATTGATATAAACATGAATGTCTCATAGAATTTTACTTTGTATTAATATGGTTGGTACCCATGTTTTTTATCCAAGTAATACATGTACTCTAATATGATATGGTTTTATTCATGTTCAATGTAAATGAAGACTTATCAATAAATTGTAATATAAAATCCGTAATATCTTTATTTTACCCTATGTTGTTCTAAATGAGACCAACAAAAATGTACTGAATATCCTTGATGCTATACTTGATTTGATCTAGAGGAGATAATATAAGAGAATAAATAATTATCAAGAGTAATCCAAGGATATTATAAATGTAATTACCTTTAATTTTCTGTAAACGTTTTTAACTAGAAGTGGTACATTGTGATAATCACATATATAATACATTGACCAAACCCCAGTACAGTATTTCACATAGTTGTCACATCAATGAATCATCACACACACTATGATCCATTCCAAGGGATTTAATATTATAAATATATGTACTAACAATGGAGTGACCCACATTTAATATTATCTGGGTCCTTGACCACAACCATGAATTATATAATACCATTTTTTCTTTAATCATTTCAATGGTATATGAAAATAATATCCATGTACCTACTAATGTATAATTATATAGGTTGTTAGGGTCCATGTGAATTATCCTTAACCTATATATTTAATGATTCATAATATTTTTTATGATCACATCAAATGAATTATTAATTGGAACCCATGTACTTATAAATACAAAATATAATTTGTTTTCAAAAGGACATGTTTGTGACCCTGAAATTTATCAATCTATTTAACTAAATTGGACAATCACATTAATGAAAGATCAAGAAGTCCATGGGATATATCAATTAGATTCTAAATTGATGTTATACCTTTTAAAAATCTAACATACATGTGATAGATCGGACCATGTGATTATACTTTCCATGTAATATTTGTTTAATTAAATTATGGACTCTACTAACAAGGGGAAAAATTAACTGACCCAAGGGTTGGTTTAGTCAATGTTGAATGATTATATTAATTGGTATTTAGTTTATCCAATCTCTATGAGTGGTTTGGATTGAGGTCATCAACATCCAATGATGTCAAAGGGAATAACATACATCAATATCATTGTTTAACATATTTAATAAAATTATTACACAATTTAAGTGAAATTTGTGGAAATTATGGTGTAATTAATAGTGGTAAATTATATCAAAGACTATAATTGTATGAAACTGAATGGGACCATCTACCATAGATGGGTAGAAGACTCCTCATACACTATTGAACAATGATTTGTGATGGAATTATAAAATAATAGTAATGAGAAAAACTACATGACTAATGTGAATATGATATTTAATAAAAATTAAATCCAATATGTTTATATCAACCAAAAAATAATTATATTGACTAATATAAATAATTAGGGTGATATAACATAACTAATAAAGAACAATTATGAGACTAGATGGAAAAGATATCTAAATGACAAGAATGAAAAATAGAGTTCTTATCTTTGTGGAAGATCCTATGATAAATGTGAGGGGATAAAGGTGGAAAATGGATAATTTATTGAAGTTAAAAATGGAATGTTTCCAAATTTTAAATGGGAATATGGTTTGACCAAAAGGATTTATAAACCATGTCCATGTTATGCATGAAACACTGCCAATTTCCAATCTTGTTACATTGGTCTTTCACATGGTTAAAAAACTGTGTGAAAAAATGCATTTGACATAGTCATAAGGCCCAAAAACTACAATGTTCAAGAAAATATACATGTAAAAAAAATTACACTATTCATGGTGCAATTAATTTTTATTATAGGATTTTTACTACTTTACGACCCAGAGTGTGTGGTTTGAAACCAATGTTCTTCCCTTTATAGACCACATTACTATGTTGCACAGTTAGCTATAACCGTTTTCTAACCATGAATATTACATGTTATTTTAATTAATTTAAAGACAATGATGAATCAAAGGCCATGAATTATAAAGACAACCATGAAAACACCATACATTTCCATTTATATAAAATCAATGGTTGTACTGAATATTAAAGGATTTAAACCTCATTGAAAAACTGGGATCTTATATCTTGGATCGAGGGTATAGTAAAACATTCATATGGTGGTATTATATAAATATTACTTACATTGGATCTTTATTTATGATATAATCCACAAAAAACACCTATATCATACTATAAAAGTGGAAATCAATCCATCACATAATGCATGATCAATTTCAAACAAATACAAAATAATGATACCAATTAACTATAAAAAATATATACCATATTTTACTAACTAAGAAACATATACAATTACTAATTTATTAATATCCAAATTCATCACTTAAATAAACTTTAATTCTGATTATTTTTTTAATTATAGTGTATGTATAACATATATACGTAGTAGAATCATACATAGCGTATCTTGTGCAACTGTGAAAATAGCACACAGGTGCACTAGTTATTAAATTACATAACCAATAAGAAACTAACTTGGACAAATATATTTTACCCTCAGAAAAATGATACTCCCCGTGAATAATAAATCCATTTATAATAGAATATCAACATGAATTAAATATAATAATTCCTTCCTACAACTAGTACTCTAATGTTTCACTCTTATGACCTAACATAAAAAATCAATTTCTCCAAATCATTCCATGTTGTCTCCTTATATGACCATATGTATATATTGTGGGTTTAGAAAAATATCTTTCAAACCCACCCCTACATTTTCGAACATCTCATTTTCACATAAATCAAAATACATATCACAATATCAACTTGAAACCATGATAGTAGGGTGTCATGAATGTTAATGTAATCAACCAGATTCCCTCATCTAACCTTGCATGACCCAACTTCATATAATATCCTAATTATCACTAAGAGTATATAGCATGCACCCTCATAATCACTTGGAATCTATAATTAAATCCATCATCAATATTAGCCATCTCCACAACCATCCATAACCATCATTACTCCAAAAGGACAAGAGGAAAAGAGGGGCTAGCTGACCATATGTTTCTCCCATAAAATAGATAAAAACAAATTAATAAAACTCAATTTTTTTCATTTTAATGGTTTTCCATCAATTTTGGGGTGAAATATAAATAAAAAAATAATAGGTAAATAAATATAACACAATACACAATATATGGGATTTCATCCATCCCCATTAGTGAATCCCACAATACCATCACTATAACCAATGACCCCTTTAATCTACTGAACCCAACAATAGTGAAAGATGACACATAAATAAGAAACACACAATCCATAAATTATCAACCCTTTTCATGTTAAAAAATTTACATATTATTAGATGTAAAACATCATCTACTTATTACAACATCGATTTTACATTTAACTAAAATATGATTTTTCAATCAATTACAATGCAATTATACATTTTTATTAATAATTCCATTCACTAATAAAATCACCACATATCAAAGTCAAAATACATATAAATAAATTAAAATTCCTGAAATATCAATATTATAATTAAAAAATCATTGCATTCCTTTTGGGATACTAAACAAACACATAATGAACTACCCATGAACCTCACACAAAAAACCAGATCAAATGACTGGATATTTCACCAAAAACCATCAATATAACTTAAATAATCAGCATAATCCATCCATTGTATATTATCCCCTATCAAAACATATTATAATATAACTTAACTCTATTATAATGAAAGTTCCAACCTCTAATCTGATTATAACTACAAACTATTAATACTCAAAATGATTACATAACATTTATATAATTATAACAATCACATCAAAACATAAAAGAAATTTTTAGAGTTCACATATACCACAAATTTCAGATATTGATACGTATTAAATTATTTTCATTCATGTTTAATCCCAAAAAATCATAATTTACCTAAATAATAAATTAATTTTTCATAAATATTTTTATTTTGTTTTATTCATACTGAGTGCAATCATTGATTCAGAATAATTTAAAAAAATGACACCATTAATAAAAAAATGGCTCCTAACAATGAATATTTTTCCAAAATGATGATAATAGTAAGAAAAACATAATAAATATCACAAAACATATAAATAATTGTAAATAATATCATCCGATTAAATATCAGGTTTTAATAAATTATATGTTTTTTATTTCAATAAATTCTACCAATGGAAATAAAAAATTGGTTGTTTCCAGAGATAAAATTAATACAATGATATAAGGGGGATCCGCTATCTGAATAATAAGTTAAAAATTATGTATGGTTGAATAGAAGATAAACTACCAACCACTACCATAATAAATACAACAAGAAAATTCATTTCTGATACAATAATCTAGAAGAAACAATTTTTTGAAACTAACTTGTCATGCAGGTGGAGGGTGATTAGTGGTTAATGGGTCAAGAAGATATTTATAGACGATGAAAATAATAATCAAGGAATTAGGGATTTCCATTTTTATTGTGTATTATTTTTATACATTTAATAAAGTGTTGGTAATACTCCAAATACTCATTGTGACTTTAGTGAAACAATATATCGTAAATTTATGTCTTTGATCCACCCAGTCATTTCATTTTTTAACAACCATTTGAAAAACTAAAACATCCTATAATAAAACTTTATTTAAGTCATTTTATGATAAGAAAACCCCAAAACAATCTTCTATGGACTAGCGCTATGTGGTTGGTAATTTCCCCCCCAACCACAATTATCACTTGACATTATGGTATCTACATTTTTCATTTCATATTGGGTGACCATCTCAGTTTAATACATAAATAAAAGAGATCCATATATAATCTCCCCATCCCCAATTTAAAAAACATGACACAATATTGGGAAATCCATAAAAATTTGACAACTTCCCATTTCTCTCTTTATGGTGAATCTTAGAACCAAATATAAAACTATAGGACCAATCCAAAAAATGAAAAAATAAAAATTGAATATCCCATACGCATGAAATTGAAAAGTATACAAAATTTCCACATACAATCCAACAACCATAGTATTATAACCATTAAATAGGATAAAACTCACCCTGGTCCTATTTAAATCCAAAAAAATCCCTCTCAATTTGACAAATACAATGAAAAATGTAAAGGGAGGGTTTAGTGAAACTAAGTACACAAATTTAATACCTCTCAAACAATTACCATTATCGATAATAAAAAACAATTGAAATGTAGTCAAAGGGGATGTTTCCAAAAAACATCCCATGAGGTTTCTCTAAGGATTATCATTACCTCCAAAATAAAACCCCAAACAATTAACACTAGTAAGAGTGAAATGGAATATTTAAGTAATGTATAAAAAACCATGAATTATATCACTAATATAAAAAACAAAATAGAATAAATAAAAATTATGGATACTATTAATGAATCTATTTTACATGTTCTAAGGTACCCTCCTCAAAATCTATGTTATTTCATAACCAAAAAACCCATAGGAAAATTCACCCACAAAACACCTTCTCTATATTTTCCTAGATGTTAACCAGTAACTAATTTAATTTATCATATTGTTTTATACCCAACTCTACACAAAAAATAAAATGGGATTCCTGGAGAATATACAAATGAAACTTTTGTAGTTGGAAGATGTTTTATATATCATCCCATTGTGGTGGGAGAGCCAATAGATATTCCACCTCATAAACACAATCCATAAACTCAAATAGATCGATGATCTAGGGATAAATATTACACCCTTAGTGAAAATTATACTACCCCTAATAAGGAGTGTCCTTAAAAACACAATCTACAACTTAAGACATCACGTAAATCCTAAAATGACTATAATAGTAATTATAATGGTCTCACCCTATTGTTTTACAATATCAAACAATCTAGATAATCATAGTCATGATTTTATTATGTCCATATGTTTTTTTGGCTACCAATCATCAAGGGGAAGACATCAGTTATACATTGGAACAAAAGAACCATGATAATGTTGGAATAGAATCATGTGTCAAAACAATAATCCCAATTTGAATTTATACTTACTGAAACACTATGAAACTACTTGACATCATCCATATTCAACATTATATTATCATCTACAGAACTCATCTCATGAGTCCCAAAAAAAGTTCGAACATGATCCTATGTTATAATGAACTATATCATCCCTTGTTTTTGGGAAATCCTTAGATTAAATATATAAAAATATCGTCCCACTTCCACAAAGAGATATCCACATTCAATTTAGAAATTTTTGGAACATGAGTCATGGTATTCAAAAATTAACAAACAATAAATTATTCTATAAACTCCTCCATTGAATGAATCATACCAAGATAAAAAATATTCATAAATATGTTGTGATACATATTTGAAACTCCAAAATTTACATTTATGGTAGACCTATGAAAATGATGATGGAAATAAAAAGAATCACCAAGGGAATGATCATCGTACTCAAAACAAGAACTAATTCTAACTATCTTTTGACAACACCAATGTTGAATCTCTCTGGACTATATAATCTCTCATCACCTATACCATATAGAATATCCACAAACACACCTACACCTGCAACATTAAATATTATTCCATAATTATTTAGAAAGGGAGAAATATATTATAGACCACCTCAACATGATGATTCATTTACATGTAATTTTCCATGCATTTCTAGCATCAATAGACCAAAAAAGTTGTCTCTTGGTTTATTACTACTCATTGAAATAGAAAAAAATTCACATTTTATGGGTATTTGAGATATTAATATACAAATCCAGGAAAATCATCAAAAACATAAAAAATATTAGAATTAATTAATACTAATATATAATAATATGTATACTCATTAGGTATATCATTTGTGAAAGGCTCTTTCTGATGAAGCAATATCACCACAAGTTCTCTGAAAAAAATAGCATACTTCTGATCATTGGTGATATTGTTATAATTTTTGGGTTGGAAGTATTTAAAACCATAATATAGCATCAAAATAATTTATATGTAAAAAAATCATTTATAAAATATTAAGTGAATCTAAATGGATGTCAAACATCACCCATAACATGGGAAATCAATGCAATTGTGAACTAACAAACCTACACACATGGAATTTGAATGTTTCCTGTGATTGATATGTCCATGATAAGGCATGAACATTCAATTTAAATGTTATTATAATGGCTATAATCCGATAAAAAATTTATATAAACCTCTAGTAATATATTTCATGATAAAATTAGTTGTAATCCTCATTTATATTATTGGGTGTTTCATAGAAATGATTTCCTTTATTGTTTTTTGGACCACAAAAACACCCTATTGAGCCACCACTAGGCCAATGAAATGCAATTCACATAACCAAAACATGTATTTAAGTAAATTTATATATACTTGGTGGTTTTGACGAATCTTCAAGAAACAATTAAGAATATTAACAACAACCATATCTAAAATTGTTTATATAAGGATGTCATAAATGAACATGATAAAAAATTTCCATGAACTCTATGAATTATATTTCATGAGTCACATGAACAAAATATGTGGTTTATTACACCAAATATAATGAACATGAATTCAATGATACCATACCTATTTTTATGGTAGTTTTGAGGATATCCTCATATTATACCCTTATATAATGATATCCTAACAAAAAATATATAATAAAAAACATATAAGATCACCTTCGATGGATGAATATATCACATATCTTTTGAAAACCATGATGGTTCGTGACTATTACTTGATTAGACCTCAGAAAATCTATACCCAACCTCATACTAACATCGGCCTTCATAGAGATTAACATTAACACACCCCAAGGAGACAGACTAGGATATATGAAAAATTAATGCATCTGATCAATGAATAAGAACAACAATTTTTTCTATACCATCTATTTAATCCGATATAAAACCATTGAAAATTTTGAATTTCCTAGTCTCAATTCACTCCTGCACATAAAATTATTCTAATGTGTTACTATTAAAATATATATTAAGAATGCATCCAAAATATTCTCAATATTAATTTAAACATAACCACATTGGCCACAAATAATAACTCTAATAACTATGATAAATGAGGATCCACTACCTGCCACAAATAAAATTAATCCCCTCACCAATGAACATAACATTTTACCCATTAATGAAAGAAAAAATGTATCTTTTTGATGTAAACAATATATTAACACACCAAATACATGAAATACATGCCAAGGAAAACATTATATTATTATAACTAAAAATATATTAAATTCCCCAAAAATATGTGTTTCCCCATTATCATTTAAAATTTAGATCACACACTAAAAAACTATCACAAAAAATTACTGGTGTCGAAAAAGAAGTGGAATTCAAATCCTGTCCACATATAGACCTAATGCATGGTCCAAAGAGGGATTAATAATGTTGTTTTAGTATTTCCCATCCAGAAAAATTAGAAAATATTTTATATGATAAACTAATTAAACATTATATAAGATTTTTTAATAATGAAATGTCACGTCCAATGAATTAATATATATATATTCATAGATCCACTTATGCATAGTTTATGTCCTCCCCAGTCTTTATCAAGATTATGTCCCTAAGGATGAGGACCATCACATTTTTTATGACTACCATCTCCATCTCCCATTGACTATGTGTAGTTCAATATACTCTACATCTAAACAAAATCTAGAAGATCTTGCTACCTACACAACCCTATTGGTGACAACTACATCTATTGAAATGGTTTATATCCACCCATAACAATATGAATTTCATGAGAAGATAATCATCATGTCTCAAAATTTCATTAACGACTGAAAACATATTTGGAATTAAAGGAACATTGCATACACTCAACAACTGCATGACCCAAAATGATGTATGAAAGAATTCTGAGTTTGGATCCATATAATTATGAACCTCAACTACTATAAAATACATGATCCATACTATCAATTACTAATTATCATGATTCCTTAAAACACTCCCATACAGGGATCCTCTCCATGGGAGGGTATCTAAAAAATCTATATTTCCTTCACTTTCAGCATAAGAAACATTGGTCATGTAAAAGGGGTGACTACAAAACTAGTTGCTGGTTGAAATGACCCACATATAAATCATGATATAGACTCCACATAATGAAATATTCTTAGATTGAAATATATTAGTTCATAAAACATAATCATGATCTCTCACATTCTCTACATCCTTAGTGGAATAGAGATCATCCAGTTTCTCTGTGTAACTACAATTTATTGTGATAAGAACTATAAATGAAACATTTTCTAAATATTAGTCCATAAAACATTGACCTCATTCTGATAACCTATATACAACTTCAACCCCTGATTTGATTCCACATGACATTAATTAATAGACAATGTAATAATGTATTTAGAACCATCCCTAATTAGAATAAAAAATTACATGACATTCACTGAAAAGTGCTAAGTCTCATGTTCAATGATCCCCCCATAATACTTTTCTTGTATCTACCACTAAATATATAGTATGTCCTTCAACCATACCTCATTCCCTTATATCATATCAAAAATCTTATTATCAAGTTGATTAATTTTTTTTGAACCTATATTTCATTAGCTACATATGAATGATTACTAGGATTTTTTCTATAAATAAAAAGTGAAACAATATTTTTAGTATAATGGATGTTTTAGTATTTATATAATTAAATTGAATTTTATATCAAAAAACTGACATGTTCAATCATAATAACAACCTAAAATAATTCATGTGCCTATCAGATGCCTCCTAACAAAAATTTGAACCACATCACATGGTCATTGAATATTCTCAAAGTCTACAAATTGAATAAAAATATGGGTAAAATATTATATCCTAGCCGGTCTTAATAGCCTACATCACATACTAATCTCCTCAAATACCATTTTCCTTCCAACATGTGATATTATAAATATTTATTATCCACAACTTCCATCTTTTCTCATAATAAAAACCATTCATACCACTATGTCATTACCACTTCCCTACTAAGGCACCCTTACTAGGTAAACAATGAAAGAGGTGTGATATGTAACCACACATCAAGCCTCTAGGTAGGATTTCATTGGTAACTAACACACAAAGTATAAAAAAACAAAACATTTTGGGTATAAAACTATATATTATTTATGAAGTACTAGGATATACAATACAACCACCAAATAAACTAATTATATACTATAATATAATAAAAGCTACTATCCCACAATGTATGTCCACTATAAAACAAATAAAAATAAAGACTCCATATATGTACAAAACGATAAATAGTATAATAGAAAAAACCACTTCAACACCCAAAAAACTACTCTGTATATGGGCCCAAAATATTCACATTGAAATTAAAAAAATATAATTTTCGGGTGATAATAACCTGTAAACATAGTAGGGTGATACAAAAAAAATTCAACATATTGTAAAAAATATTATATTATTGGGAAAGTAGATAAATAGTAGAACCAATAAATTAAAATATAGATCAACCATCCATTCCCATCCTTGCAATTGGACTCTCACTAAGGAACTCATACAAGTACAATAATATATCATTGAGAGGAATATATATGAAACTATGAATTGAAATGACATAAACCCAAAATTTACCACTCTCACAACCTAATGTAAAACACCATATGACACTATTAATTCAATTCCATCACATTACATATAACTTCTTCTTTTATGTCGGTTGGGATTCATCCCTACCTTCCACACCCACAAATGATATAGAACTTGATTCTAAAATAAGTCAAAATCTACATCATGACATAATCATGTAAAATAGTACAATACGGTCTCATGAACATTATGGACATCAAAACTATTCCCTCCTCATACAATGCATGACCCCCACATATCATATCTTCAAAAATTAATAGGATTCCTCTACATCCATCATCATCATAACTGGGAATCATAACCACAATATTTTAACATCATTATAAATATCCACCACTAACCCCAATCATCCCTAATACTAAAGTACAAGTGGAGAAGATTGGGGGGAGGTTTCAAGACATCTGTTCACCACAAACATGGATGTTTCTGGAAAATACTAGAAACCAAAATATTTGGGAACTCGTTTGTAAATATAACATTGACGGGGAGAATATATAAATAAAATTAAAATAAATGATATTGAAATAGAACATGATTCCCATCTTATAGTTTCACATACAACACTATTAGAAAATTCCCCTATATCACAACAACTAATCATATCCCCTTCTATTATCCATTTCCACCACTAATGAAACACAACAAAAAACAATAATCACACATGGAAGAAATTACCTCTCTTTTACAATGAGAATTTTTTTATACTTACTAGTTTTCAACTGACTTCCTGGTATTAATCCATTAATTTATTTTTTCATAAAAAAAATCTAAAAAACATTTTCTCTTTTGTTAAACATATCCATTCATCAGTTTATTTTTTATACAATTATTTTATATTAATTCCATCCCACAAAAATTTAATTTCCAATGCATAAAATTTTAATTTCATAAAGAATAGTTCATTTTTAATTTCTACCAGATAACTATAACAAATTGAACAAAAAATAATTAACATACTTTTCTTTTATATCCACATGAACAAACTTCAACCATTACCACTAACCAACCCAATAATCCCAAAAAATGAACAATATCTTACCACTACACATTGAAATCCATTCCAAACAATCATAACAGTACTATGAAAACATTTCATCATTCAAGCTAAAAATCTCCATCATTGCAAAATCCATAACATGATTCATAAATCCAATATATAGTCATGAATAGCCTGAAAAAAAAATGGAAAAATTTCCATGATTTAGTTCTCCCACAAATTTGAAAAATGGATTATATATAAAAAGAACATATCATTCATGGAAATTAACACACAAATATATATATTAATAATAAACTGAGATATTATCCATTTTTTTGTACTTAGACATTTATTCATGGAATGCCCTAGAAATGAGTCATAAAAACATCAATAAAGTAGAACAACAATATTAGTAAAAAGGATACCAATAGTCACATCACTGTGGTCTACCAAAGGGTAATGAGTATAGATTAAAACATTAGAAAAACACATATATCTAGGTGAGGATTCCCCAAGTCAATACTTTTTCAAATGAAGGAGGGAAACTAAACACAAAGATATGGTCAATGATGAGGTACACTATCATTGGTTAGGTCCTTTATTGAAATGCCATCAATATGTAGTTCTATATGAACATACTAAAACATCACAGTCCCTTGCTCCACCTTCCCATTGATAAAATGATTCTTTATTTCAGTGTGATTTATCCCTTATTTATGTAATCTAAATTTGATTATATTCTTTACAGATTAATTTTCAAAATGGATTTTGATCAGAGGCATCACATAAACTCAAATATCATCAAGCTACTGAATCATCTACAATTACTCCATGCATGCTTTAGATGATAAAATATACACATCTTCTTTGGCTATCAATGGAATGTGATATTGTTTTTTTCATATCCATGATATACACAATCAAAAATGATATAATGAACCACATAACATATCTTTTCAATCATACACATAACTATCCCAATCTAAATTTTATACCCAATAACTTTTCCTGAGATTGTTCATTAAACTGAAAAAAATTCCACTAAGCCCATGATATACCTAAGAATTCTTTTCCTTACATGTAAGTGGATTTCTATGGGATTTATTTTATATATAACATCCTGGGATATTAAAAAAACAATATCTTGTATTTTCTCTATCATAAATAATAGATGACCAATAATTAAAATATATTCTATGCAATTTCTACATTTCATTCACCATCCCATGATAGTTTGATCCTAGTATCCAAAAGAGTCATCATCTCATTGTAATTATCCATTAAAAATATTCTTAAAAAACTCCTTCTAATATTTAGATTGAGTAATGAATGATACATTCTATACTTATATCACATGGAAAAGTAATGAAATATGTCAGTTCACTAATCATTAAAATTTAAAATTCACTTTTCATAATATATATGAACCATTTACACTATGTTTCGTTTGATACATCAAATATTATTTCATAGACATACAACATGACCATGATCCTTTGATTTCTATTATTATTTACATTTATATATTAATTATCTCCACCACATTGAAAAATGAGTTTCCTCACTGATCCAGAAATGAATACAATTATCTTGGTGATTGCATCAACCCATATGGAAACAACCATAGACGACAACATTTATTTTCATATTCATAAATTTTAAAATCCTATAGCTAGAAAATATAAAAATATATTCCAAAACCCCATTCAAGAATTAGGAATTGAAATTCAATTTGAAAAAATTGTACAATCCTTTCACTATAATGGACAAGAACATTCTCATTATCTGTATCATTGAAACATGTGAATATGTTTTAACAACATCAATACCCTCAATCGAGAAGTACCTTTTTTACAACAATAAATAATTTCTTTTAATCACTATTCCATATTAATTCATCTTGTTGAGAATGGACTATTTAGACTTGATAGAATTTCAATTTTTTGGTTTGGAAACAATCTACCAGATCTGATTCTTCTCAATTTGGTCAAGATATTTCTTCATAACATGAACATATTTCTCATTATAATTCACTTCATTAAAAAATTTATTATCTACCTAAGATAGTATGGATTCGAATTATATGAACTTTATTCTTTGTGTTTGAACTCATTCTTATTGGTCGATAATTATGTATTGTTTGTCAATTTTAGGATGAATCTTATTTTTTCATACAAATATATATTTGACATCCTCCTATATGTCATCTGTATATTATTTAGAATTACCCTTGGTCACATCAACCCCCACTAATTTTATTACCTCCTCATCAACATCCTCCTGAATTAGATCATTATTCTGAAAGGGATTATATTCATTGTAAACTAGAGTGACATCATTTCAATGAACTTCCATTACATTTCTCATATTGAATAATTTGTATAATTTTATTATTCTTTAAATCAAAAAAATCTCTCATCTTTTCCTTTAGATTCACAGTTCATGTGATTCTACTTGTCGTGAATAAAATGTTTACATCCAAATAATTTAATGTACTTCATTGTTGGATTCATACTATAAAAAATATAATATGTTTTATTTTCATAAATTAGAAACCATATAACCCTATTAGATATGTCGATATATGTCAACACTACTTCCTTATATACTTTTACTAGTTTTATCTTTTAAAATTAATTTTTTACATCTTGTTGTTGATATGATTTCTCCTCTCAAGCATTCAATTTTGTTGAGGAGTTATTAATGTTAATGGTTGATTCATTACCCCATGATTCAAGAGAAAACCATTAACTTAATTATTTTTGTATTTAGTGCCATTATCAATATGAATAATTATAATCTTCTACACTTTTATCCATTCTGATTCCATGTGATACTATTTTGTGCATGTGAACACATCAAACCTATGGGTTATTAAAAATATACAATCGATACTTCTTAAATTTTCAATGTAAAGTAATTTTTACCTCTTATCATATGTGGATTATTTTTACAAAGATCTGAATACATATACATTCACCAATTCAAGATACTTGGTTGAATTATTTACTTTTATCTTGTACATCATTTATAATTTTCTTCGCATATTGACAAGAAACATGCACATAAGTATCTTCACAGGATTGATTAGGCAGATCTTGAGTTTCATCACATTTTACTAGATCTTCTATGGATGGTTGGAATAGTTTCCAATCCATATAATCGATAACCTATTTTATTTATCTATGGATAAAATCTCATATATTCTTCTTAACATATATTCTAGATATTCCATTTGGTTCTTTTTTCCAGTAAAAAAATTTCATAATCTCTTCCATTGATGATACACCTATTATTATTAAACAATATATCACTACCCAAGACACATATTTTAATATCACTAAACAAGTGATGACTGAGACCTTCAAAAACTAAGATATCAATATGAATTATTTCCTTATCTCTAAATATTGATTTCCTGAGAATATAATCATAAAAAAAGTCATCATTTCCAAAATTTACACCACCTTTCTTGTCATATTTATAGGCCATTAAAATA
Organism: Viscum album; assembly: GCA_963277665.1. Taxonomy (NCBI): domain Eukaryota; kingdom Viridiplantae; phylum Streptophyta; class Magnoliopsida; order Santalales; family Viscaceae; genus Viscum; species Viscum album. Next base: position 1,018,815,946 of record OY728119.1, on the reverse strand, counting down.
TCCTTACTACCAGTCATATGGGATAGAAATTTACAATCAAGGATCTATTCATGAGATTGATCATTTATTTAAGTAAATCCTCTCTAAACACATCTTACTCATCTCTTCTCTTCCAAATACATGTTTTGACATCATAGCCACTATGGATTGATAATCATTATTTTCCATGGAGTTTTACAGAATAGCTTAATCATAAAAATATCTAAACAGATTATTAATTTTCAACTCATTTTATAATACATTGGATATCTTATTATGACCAAATTTTTTCTACTTTGGCACATTTCTCTCCATTATTGATGAGAAATATCTTTTCATGTGCCTGAATCCTTGACACCTATAATATTTTCTGTCACATGATGTCTTGGAATATGGATCTTTGTAATGATTCCTATGTTTTCATTTCTTCCTTCATCATATATTTTCCATGTAACATAAATTTTGTGAGTTTCCCATAAATCCATTATAATAACATTTCATATGGGGTTCATTCATATGTTTCAAAATAGAAGTATTGGTTTTATTTTGGGATATCGCAGTCATTGGGCGATGATCAATCCCAATTCTATCTAAAATCATAGTGAAGGGTCTAGTGGTATTTCTTTAACAATTATTGATTTCTATTTTCTATTATTCCCCATACCAGTTAATTTATTTGGATTTGACTGTTACTTATTTTATGTTGTACATATTTCTTACAAATATACTGTTTTTCATTTCCTATATGTTCATCTTTAACAATTCCATACCGAGTGTTATGAATTTTTATGATCCTTAAACCATCATCACATGTGGATAAATTCCCACTTAAAATTCATCAACACCTTTTATTTTATTTTTTATGTGTTATTCCAAAAATTGATTAATATTTTATATTTATTGATTTTAATCATGAAAAGATTATTTTTTCAAATCTATATATTATAGAATACCTTTTTTCAATTTCATAATTCATATCAGTCATATCCTCATGCTAATACTGGATATAATGGTTTTTATTATGAATATGTTTTTTGAATTTCATCATTTTGGATGTCCAAACATCTATCATTTTAAGGGACACATCTAATTAAGTGTGTACATGAACTCTAAATATTAATTCTTATTTATCATTTTCACATAGTTCCTTTCTATAGGAGAGAGAAACAACTTCAATAATATCATTTTCTCCATGATCTTATAGCTATCCATCACATCAACCTCATTTTTTTTGAAATGTCATCTTATTATGAAAAATGATTCTTCTTTTTGGAGATTATCTCTACATTTCTCTTAAATTTATTATATGATGAATTTTTCTTCATGGAAATATTTTCCTTATCCTCATCATTCTATTGAATCTTCTTAGGGAACCTTTATTCAATATCTCCATCCTTTCCACAAAAAATATTTCTTATTGGATTCCCTTTGAATATTCATTTTCCACTCTATATATTTGAGGAATGTAATGAAATAAATAATAACCTCTTTCTTACTATACATTTTGATCATAAATAGTAACTTCATAATGAACTTGAAAGAATTTTCTTTAGATTTTACCTTTTATACATATTAATTTTCCTCATTTCTTATCTGGTATGACACAGGATTACTATGCAAGATATATAATGATAGAACCATTGGATCATTATCTTCCAATATATAAACATTTTTTTGATCCCATGTGTATGTATTATTAATATTCCCATTACATTATTCACATCATCATTAATTTCATTGAGATGAAACTTTTCTTCTATAACACACTCACCTGATCAAAGAGTGCTTCCAAAAAATAATTAGGGTATATTATATGATTCTCATACTTGTTCCCTAGATCCTACCACATTGGTTCTAAGATGTTTGAGTCAACCTCATAAAATTTAGCAAGTTTTCCCTCATAAGCTGTGATGAATGTCATGAAATCTCCTATATATATTTTTCATTTGATAGGGATCCACATAATTCCTGGAATATTTTAGTGTCATCCTACAATTCCATTTGGTTATCTTTTGATAATGCAACATTATTGATACTTGTTAAATTCCATGAATTTATCAAACAAAGACATTCATTCCCAGTGATTGGAAATTTTGATTAATTTGATTCATTAATAATTGATTTTTTTCATAAATGATATAAATAAAATTATTATTTATAACTTCAATTGAATTTTTTTTGAGAGAGACACAAACCATTCCTAGGTCGTCTATGCATTTGTAGCCCGATTAGGTTAAATATTCTGGGACGTGGGGGATAAGGGTATGAAATATTAAATAAATACCCCTTAAGATCATGTTTCATCATTAAAGAAACATATCCTCTCCCATTCCCATATTAATATATATAGTGAAATATAATCATGCACGAGAAACAATGAATTTTACATATATCTCCATCACTAGGCTATGTCCAAGGAGCATACAATGGAAACATACAGATGTAGCTTATTTAATAAGGATCAATTCTAATTCATGGTTTGGGATTGATAACATATATTTCTTGGCTCAGTACCTATATAATTTTTAGGGAATGTTCACTACTTCCCAATATTCAGCCCTAAATATTGCCTTCGATGGGTTACCGCTAGTGGAAGGGGTCAGATTATTCCTCTTCCTTTTTTGCAATGGATTTGCAAGGATAAATCCATAGTTAAGGGACATGGAGGTCCCATCATTATTAAAAATAAATTGATCCTCATTTATAGATATTTTTTTTTGAATTAAAATTTTACACTAGTAGATGAAATCCACTTTTCCCCATACATTTAGATTTCATAAATTTCTTCTGCAAACTATTTTAGTCCTTGTTCAAACATACTTTCACCCTCTATGAACTTTATTTCATTCTCCATGAACTATCGTTCTCTATGTGGAATGGCAACTTCATAAACAACTCTAACATTGTCGACCACATTATCATCATCGATGGTTGAGGTCTTTCAAACTACTAATGCTCTATGAGCCACCTTTTCTTTACCGTTACATTTTCTATGCATGTTACCGGGCAATGAAAATATATATCTTATAATATCTTTTTGAATCACCACAATTTCAAAATTTCTTCTTAATGAGAAAATGCATATTTCTTTTAATTAACCCTCATTAAACACTTCCCCTTAAAAGACTCCACCCCCAAAAACTTATTCAGACATACCTGAATTATTCCATTAATGATGATCTTCTATGAAGAAACATGAACAATATAATGAAGTGATTAGGATACTTTATATAGATAAAATAATGTCAAAAATAAAGATGTCATTTTTTAGACCCAGAGTTGGGATTTTTTATTAAAAATCTATTCTAGTTTCATCAATGATTTTTAAATAAAAGTTATCATATAGTTCATGCTAACAATATTGTTGAAAGTTATTTTGTATCATACTGTATGGAAAAGTTTTGGGCTCAATTTATAGTTGATGTGACTAGAATATTTATGGGTTGTTTTCTAAAATAATCTCAACATAAATATGGTAGTGGAATTTTTTTTCATAATACTATGTATTCAAATGGTGGGTATCATTAGTTCACAAGGAGTTTATAGTGTTCTACACAATTAATAGAATTTTAGCATTGTGGGGAATGATGTTTTGAAGGAGATATTCATGAAAATAGAATTTCTCAAGGGATATTTTTTAATGGAGGGTCTCATTGAAGAATTTTTATCAATGACTTGAAAATGTACTAGAGGTAGTGGGGCATCGTTAGTGGATGAGAATATAAATATGAGTCTACCCCAACATCATTTAACATATCCATAAATAGATAAAATATGGAATCACTATTGTTTTATAAATTTTGGGAGATTATTGATTGTGTATTTATAAACAAGATTGAAAAACATAAAATAGCTATCGTAGTTTTGAATAATACTAATGGTTCTATGTTTTGGGTGATTTTTTGTGATGAGGCATTATTCGATGGCTCAGTGTGCATTGTGATCATAGATTATTCCATAAAGGTAGTTTTATTCATGAAGGTTGTGTGATTTTATAAATAGATATGTGAATAATTGTTTTGAACATTAGGATTATATGAAAATACTATTCAAAATTCATCAAATCTGACATATAGAACATGAATAATATTCTTCCAGTCTTGAATAATGACATTAATACCAGTCCATTAAAGTGACCCCTAACATGATAAACTGGGTATGGTTTTTTCTGAGTGAAGTGAGAAATGGGAATTCAATGTAAGTGTTCAGAGGGACGCAATGGGGTATCTATAAAATCAGGAAAATGTAGTGTTCCTATAACATAGTTAATTTTTTTGAATACCTATATTAGATATCTATTGAATATTAGTGGATTTAAGTTTGACCTATAAACATTTAGTGTACGCTCCTTTAACTATCACTTACTAGTGAACCAAGATAAATTGTTGTATTGTATCTTTCATTGTAGATATTTCAATAACTAAAAATTACCATTATAAACGTTTAATAGGTTATACCAATGTGGGAATAGGATCTGTCACATTAGAAGAAAATTTTGAAACCCTGATTTTCCCCTCTATTCTCAGGGTGTTCTGGGGTCCTTCATGTTGTATTAGAGGGAAGTTTACTATTTTAAATTTTTTCATCATTACTCTCTTATATAACTCAGTAAATATCAAGGGAGACCAATCATTTATCGATGAAACTTCCATATTTTTAATATCATGATAACATATCATCTGATATCATCTCTAATGGAATTACTATCTTCTACTTCATAAGGGAATTAGGTCACTAGTGCAATATAAATAGTTATGACTGTAACAGAAACAATAACGTTCCATGTCGATTCCAATCCATAAAATTCAATTAATATAGCTCTATTTAATCAAATATATTTGATGTTAATGAGTTTCAATTCAGCCATGTCAATATGGAAAAATCTATGAAATAAATATGATGGAAACAATTACATGAATGTGGTGAAACATTTAATTTTTCTCATTAATTTTTGATGATATGAAAAGGCATCTAGAAAAATATGTAGATTCTTTTTTTATATAATCTATAAAGGTATTGGAGAAACTTGGGGTCTTTGGGAAGAATTCAATAACATAGAATTAATGATGAAAATTTTTAGAATTCGTCTACCAATTTACAATAAAAAAGTTTCATCCCTTGAGTAATGAGATCTTTCTAAATATTATATGGATGATTTTTTGTGAATCCTAGTAGCTTATGAAATGAGAGTCAAACTAGAAGATGAATGGAATCGACTAAGAAAAGAAATAACATTCAAAACCCAAAAAATCCTTTGATTTCAGGATACAGTATTGAGGAAGGTAATGAAGTTGTTTAACTTCTTTTACTTTTTGCCAAAAAAATTAAGAGAGAAAAAGCGATATTTTATTAAAAGATTAATTTTTTCTATTATTGGTATTGTGGAGTTGGGAAAATTGCCTCTTTATGCGAAACAATGTTCAATGATGACAAAAGTGGGGTATGAAACATGAAGATTCCCCCTAAAATATTTCCTCAAAATTCATAAATTAAATATAGAATATAATTATTGATATATATCATTATTTATGAATAAGAAATGATGATGATGAATTTTTTATGGAATAAGAACAAGTCTTTAAATATGGAACTTGAGATTCCATGATATCTATAGTAAAAAATATAAAAAATTAAAAATATAAAGATAGAGATAATTAATTAACTAACAATATTAATTTCAAGATGTAACATTAGAATTACATAGGTAAGCATGAGTTCAAAGAAACATTAAAAAATATTTTAGAGAAATTCTGGAGGAATCATCCTAATATGATGATCTCATGAAGATAAAATTGATCAAATACATTCTGTAGTAAAATATCATTAAAATAATTAATGAAGATATGAAAGATGTATCATGGGATAAATCAATTAATTATTAAATCAATTAGATTGAATAAGACTATAATTTCGGTGGTGTTAATAGAACCAAAAACAAAAATAAGATTGGAAACAAATAGATCTTAAAAAAACATTACCATTGAAATGTGATTAGAACCAAGTTGTTCTTAGTGTGTAAAAGTTATTCCCAAATTGAAGGAACTGATGTTAAAGAATTCTTTTTCCAATGGTGAGATTGAAGTTGATTGAGATTTTCCTGGATATGGTAACAAACCAAGGATACCATGTTTATCAGATTGATTTCTAACCACATTATTAAATGGAGTTTTTAAAGACAGTTTATACATTATAATACTCATGGAATTTTTAAATGGAAATGATGAAGACATGTTTTGATGATTAAATAAGGATATCTAGGTGGAAAAAAAGAACCATGGACATGGTATTCTCATTTGGATTCTTATATAATGAATATATATTTTAAAATAGGAGGTGTTGTCCATTTTATCTATGTGATAAATTTTATGGAAGATCAATTTATAGTTATTGTGTATATGGATGATAATATATTTGGTGTAAGTAGGTAGTGATCATTGTAAGTATTTAAAAATAAAATGAAATAATAATTTGTAATTTATTTTATTAGTGAAATCACATTCATCATGGGGATCATGTGATTCGAAAGAGGGATTACACATACATTTCTCCTAAAAATGTACGAATTAGAGTTGCTAGAGAAATTTTATTATCATGACTCCATACCCATGTCGACTCCAATTGAGGTTGGGAAACTTAATAGAATGAATGATGATTGAAATTATGTGGATCCCACTATGTACATGATAATCTTTTGATTCATATTTTATAAGACTAGAACACAACTAGATATAATATTTGGATCATTATTATTGGACATATTTCAATGTAATATGGTGGATAAACATTTGGAGGAAATTTAAAAAATGATGAGGTACAATCATGTTACTCATAATAATGGATTATACTTTCCTATATGAAGTGATAGTCAAGTATAAGCATTTTATGCTACTAACTAGGTTAGAAATGTGGTGGATAGAAGATCCATAACTGGTGGATAATTCATTTCTTTGTACTGATTACCATGTAGATGACATTATTACCAATCCATTGGTGTCTCATGTGTCCAAAAAACATTCATTGAACCTATGTGTTCAAACACATCCTATTGCATAAGAATTTTATGTTTACCCCAATCCCAATATTAGATTAAAATATTAATATATCAGTGGATGTGATGTGGGTTTGTGGAAGAGATATGATCCATGAAAGTGTATTTTTCTATCTACAAGTTTAATTATATATATTTTTTGTTTTAAATCCAAGTAGAGAGAATGGAGAAATTAAATGATATGAGGTTTCAGGAGAATGGTGAAATGGTAATGTTTAATTTTATAAAGGGTTAAATGATAAGTTTTTTGGTTTTTTATTTTTATGTTTTCTAATAACCATACAATTCTTCTATGACATGATGATAATTTAGTTTTATGAAGAAATAGTGAGAGCATGAAAGAATGTGAATTTGGGGTTATAAGGAAATATTCAATTCATATCTTGGAAATCCTTATGAATTTTAATACCCAAGAACCTAATTCATGATTCTTGTCTTGTTTTCTACACCTTCAATTTCTCACATAGACATAGAGTTTGGATGATTGTTTTATTATGTACCATTTATGATAATGACTTGTGCTTTAATATATATATCTACAGATTTATAATAAAACCTAGGGGGGTATTTTTTGAACCATGACTATTATTTTCTAGAAATGGAGTTAGGTTTGTGTCTTCTATCAATCCACACAAGTTAGATCAAGGTGTTTTCATGACCACTTATAATACAGTAGAGGCTGAAATAGTGTGGAAGTTGGTGTCATTCTTTAGTGTTACAAAATTTTTGGGCTCGTAATCTGGAGGAATAGGATTTCATCATGAAGAGTTGTTTTATGGAATCTACTATTCATAGATATTTAAATGTGTGGGATTTCCGAAGACATGGTTTCACAATGCTGAGTTTCTTGAGATTGCAATGAGTTGACTCTATTCTCTATGATTTTTAAAATTATAGGGTCATGAGTGAATGATGGTATGACAAAGATCTTCATAACAATAAAACTTTTAATGGTGATTCATGAATTGGGGAGCACCAAAAATATGTTTTTTAAAGGATACAAAAAAGTTGATGGGGTTGGTGGAGAATTGAGAATGGATGAGACTCTAATTATGATACTACCCCCTTCCTCATTTCACATTTTCAAAATCAAAAAATGGAATCTCTCTACTTTCAAAATAGTTGGGAGAATCCGGAATCTAGCTTTATATGTGAGCTTGAGCATCACAAAAATGATAGATTTGTGTTCATTGATGAAAATTATTCTTTGATAAGGATTTATTGCGATTATGATGTTATTTTCAATGGATCAACAATCATCAGAATGGATTTTTGTTCCATGAAGCCAATTTTCCTCACGATGGATTTGTGTTTCTCCAGGGAGCTCTATGAAACAATGATTTTAATAATATGATTAATTGAACAGTGCATTCAATGTGCATAAAAATACGTCTATTGTGATAGTACAACCTCATTCATGGAAGGTACCAAGAAATTAATGTTAATCCAATGAAGCGATCTTCAAATAGATAAAATGGATAAGGATTTTTTTCTAGTGTAGTGAGCTAGGGGTCTTCAACAGATGATATTCAAGGGGAGTAGTTTTCTTTCCCTAAAATCATTAAATGTTAGAGTTTATAGCATAGATATACTATTTTGGAACTTTTATATTCCACATCTAATGAATATTTGTGGATTTAAGTAAAACTGACATATTATCAGTGTATGCTCTTTGAACTTTCCCTTAGTGGCGAACCATGTAAAATTGTTTAGTTGTATCACTTCATGTGATTGATTAAATTACAATAGATTACCATTAGACATTTTTAATATATTCTAAAAAACATGGGAATGTGGTCTATCATAGTAGATAAAAATTTTTACTCCCTTGTTCTCCCCTCAACTTTCAGGGTGTTCCGGGGTCTATCAAAAAAATCAAACCAAACAAATGAATCAAAAATACCCAAAAATAAGATGTGGTATAGTTATCAATACAAACATGAAATACAATCCACATTACACCATTACCATTTGTGGTAATTGATTTCATCTACAAAAAAATCATTTAATGATCCTTAAATAATTGAATCATATCAAAAATGACAAGTATCCTACAAATTAAGATCCACATGAGAACAATGAGGCTCCCATAAAATAATTTCTAAATGCTACTCACATATATTCATGTAGTCTATATAGTGGAAGAGAACTACTATGTAGTCTGAAAACCCCATCCTCTTTGGCCATTAAATGAATCTGAAAACTCTTTTGAAGAGTTCAATCATTTTCTATAATAAACATCAGATTATGAGAACAAAAAATATGGAGAATAATGGGGAACTATTTTACCTTAAACACCAGCTTCAGAAACACCAATCATACTGAAAAAATTTCATATTTATTTTTCAAATAACACAATCACTCTAAAATCATAGAGATCAATCTTGTTGGGAATTTATTCCCCTATTTCTCCTAATACCTAGAGGAAATTAAATAACGAACAATATAATGTGACATCTGAGTTTCATTAGTACAAATTAAATCCAAGGATATTTCATCATTGGGGTTGGGTAATTGCATTAGGGTATCTAGTAATTCTAAAAAATTATTTCCCATTATTTTTGGGTCATCCTATTTTGGTTATGGTGGAATAGAGGTTGGTATATGGTTTGAACTAGGTATCCATCCTATGTTTGAGTGATTGAATCCCCATTGCGGAGGGATCAGATATGCTTTCTGTGGTGTTAAATTGATTTTCTACATTTCTCTATAATAGTTTATTTCAATTCCTTAGGAGGAAAACATTGGTTGATGACCAATAATTTCATTTCTTATGACTCATGGTTTATTATATAAATGAAAAATTTTAATTATGTTTCTAACAAAGGGTGTTTATATATATGTATATGATTTCAACTGCTTTTTATTTGAAAAATGGATTTTTGAAATAGGGATGGGGTTGTTCAAATTATAATCAATGGCTAATAAAACCGGGTTTCTTATATATTTCTTCTCGGTTTTATATTTAATCATCCTAAACAAGAATGTGGAATCAATTATATTAGTTTTTTATTTATTGTTCTGAAATTTATATATATATATATGAGTGTGCCAATGCTCGTTAACTGGACTCTAATATGTGTAGGCTTGGATAATGATAGGGGTGATATTTTTAATGTATAAATGAATAAATTAAGTAATGGATTCATGTATATCCTCTTTGGGAGAATTATTAATAACCACCATAGAATATATGTGATTTCTTACCCAAATATGGGAAATAAAGTGCCAATGATGCTAGATTATATATGATTCATAAATTGGATGTCGGTAGGCATGTGGCCATGAAGGTAGGTTACTTGTGATACCTAACCTATATATGTGTATGATGGGGGGTTTGAGGCTCGATGTCTAATGGTAGGGTTCCATTGGGAGTTTATGGATTGTGAGGTTATGCTGCATGTCACATATTTCCTTACATAAAATATTTATATGATCATTTTTGGATATCTTACCATGGTATTAAAATTTAGTGGGATACCACATACATAACCTATGGTAGATTGACTAGAGTGCAGTGATTTGGTGATTTCTGACTGTGCCTAGGAAGAGGCCACAGAGGGTCAGGATGATAATGTACAGTATGTACAAGATATGGTACCGGAAGCACATCAACAAAATATCACATCTTTTATGAAATTTCATTATGAGTATCTCAGAGTGATATTGGAATGTTTAATACATGTTTTTTTACTGGGATTATCTAAGAGATGAACCATTAGTGTAACTACCTGACTCAGTAGTTTTAGTCATATAAACCACTAGTATTTTATAGGGAGGTTTCACCATAGTTGTTTGATAAATGGATTGGGTTGGATCTGACTATTTTTAACTACCTCTTTACTCCCCTATAATGGAGGGGGATGTAGGAAATATAGTCAACCAAGGGACAAAAGATATGCCGGTGGGATTTACAGGTATAGGCTAGAAAACATGGGCGACTATCGTGAATGTATTTTGAAACTAGGTTCTTCAATTATTTCATTCTTATGATGCTTTGGGAAGTAATGAACTTTGAGATTATGAATATGATGTTTGGGGATACATATATACTGGATTATTTGGTAAATTTAATTTCCCTTCAATGATTTTAACCTACATTGGTAGGAAATAATATCTCTAAGTTATGTTATATTTTAATGATGGATTGCAACATTCCCTCATGGTGTAGTTCAATTTATTCATGTTGTCTTCCATTTCATATGTAATCAAACATGTTATGACAGTTATGGTTAATATAATAAACCATTCATAATTGAGATAGGTGATGATGCCAGGATATTTTGGAAGTTATTCTTTGGGATAGTGGAATCATGACTATAAGTAGTTTTGGGAGGGTAATCAGACTAGAGATTTAGGAAGACCACTGAGTAGGGGGGCATCATCATTGTGATTCTTGTGTAGGATTCCAAGAAACCTCCAAACATAGTGAGAGTATTCTCCAAGGAATTTTAGTCATGTTCAAATATCATGAATCTCAAGAGGATTTTTTGGGAAGCTTTCTTGGAATACCAAGACTTAGGGACCATGAAAAAATAATGCTTCTGAGGTCAGATTCATGGTGGTTCTATGAGATGGTTTCCCTGATTTAGCTACATGCATAGGCCATTGATGTGATAGTGGGACCTATTATTGGGGTCATTGGATGGTGGATAATGGATATTAATGGGGATGCATGGCCTCAGGTAGTCAAAATTTAATCCAGTTGCAAATAGTAGAGGCTTCCTATGGTAGAGAAGGTTGATGAGATGAATATAATTTGTGATATGACATATGTGGGACTGGGTATATTTTGTTTTTTATTTGGATAGTTTTGGTGCACGAGGTGCATTTATGTTTTATTTTTTCTAACAATGTTCACCTTAGTTGGTTGGTATTAATTAGGATTTTTTATATTTATATATATGTGGTGTGTTGACCTTAGGACTTATTATGGACACCGAAGAGATACAGGATATATCTACAAGGTGTATAGGCACTAGGATCAATTATGGGAAATGAGGTAATGCAGAATTTACCCAGGGTGAATAGGAATCTCGACATCAATGTGATTCATGATATGAATGTGTTTTCGATCCATTCTCATTTTTAAAGGAATTTAAATGTATATATTATTTGGGTTTTATAGTATATTAAAAGGCATCTGGGAATTGATTCAATGTGGTCTTTTATTGGTGTTGGACATGACATGATTGTGATTTGAGAACGAGAAAGTGTATAGAATTAGATGTATTTCACAATTGTTCTTTTGAGTTTGGTTATAGTCTATGGTCTATTGAAATGTTTTGAATTTGGTTTGGGATGCGACGATGTAGGTAACTTATATGCTGGGGAGAACCATGAAGGATTTTAACTATGAGTAGACATGGAGTAATTGGATGATTTGGATGAGTTAGGTCTGATTTTTCCATATATGTGTAATTATTTATATCACCATTAAGAGGTATGTTATGGTGGTGAGATTGTAATGTCATGGGTTTTATTGAAGATTTTTCTTCTGGTAAATGATGTATTTTTTAATCTGGAATTCTATACAACTTTGCTTTTGGGATTCAGAAAATCATTCTGAGAGTTGTTTGTCCCATGATATTTTTTTAGGATTCATCAATGTTTTGGTGGATTTCGTGGTGTTTTATTAAACAATGGTGAAGGATCAATGACATGGGATATTGAAAATAGTTTCTAAAAGTGTTACACAATGTGTAAAACAATTACACGATGTGTAATAAGATCATCATGTTTTTACAAAAAATTAAATATGTGCAAGGATATGTGTTTTCCACAAGGAATACATAGTGTATAGTAGATACAAATTTAGTAAATATAAAAATATTGTAAGAGTTACATATTTTTTATATTTCAATAATCATTTTTTTAAAAAAGGAAATGGGTATTTTCCCCCATATTTAATTTATTTTCACCCATGTATAGAGGTGGTGCCTTGGGAGCTTACACATTTATCCCCTCACATATAAAAATCTAGATATCCCCTCCATCAAATATATGATCTTCAATATATTGGTGAAAACATATGAAACTCTCCAAGACCACTAAAAGAAAAATTATTTTCTTCTTTTCTCTTTCCCAATAGTGAGCTAAATCTATTTCAACTATTTTACCATATTTTATGGGTGTTCCACTAAAAATATGATTTCTTTTAATTTGGATCAAGTAAAAGGTGTATTCTAGATGAGATAATGTCTAATATTATGATGTGGTTGTTTCATATATTTCTCTTTATTTTCTATGTTTTTATGTGTGTGCTTCATATAAGTACACAAGGGTTGTCTAAGAGAAACAATTAAATGATGTTTGTTTTAAAATTAATAAAATGTTGTTCATGGATGGATTTATGAATTCACTATCATTGATTATGATTCCTAAATGGATAAGGCTCTTGTTACACATTATGAATTATACACTTAGTATTGTTTAAAATAATTCTTTATACATGATTGATTGGTTTATTGGTAATGTGACAGGAAAGACTCAAGTATTGTGTTGGTGTTATTCACCATGACTAAGGTTATGTGGTCATTAGAATGAAAATGGGATTTGATTGATGTAGTGATGTATATCATCATTTTGGGTGACATTGTTGTTATATTATCACTGATAAGTCATTAGGATGAGGTCATGACCCATGTGAGATGATGTTAACCATTAGGATGAGTATATTTTTCTTTGGGGAACATGGTTCAGGCATGATGTGTCTTAGGGTTTTTGGTTAATTTAATGTTGGAATCTATTGGAGGAATCACCATTTGAGTTATGTTCACAAAGATAGGAATCATATAAAAGAGTGGTTTCCCAATATTATGGGTGGATTCCCTCATATATCATGGGGCTTAGGCGATTGTGTATACCATCAGATATACTGGGGTTGCTAATGATTGAAATCAAAATATGTGGTGATGCAACATTGGATGATGGTGATTAGGCCATTAGTTAGGGGGATGTTGAGGCTTAACATTAGTATTGTGAAAAATGTGTTGTGGAAAGGGAGGATAGACATCTTCCTATCTCGGGAATTCATGTGTTGATACAATAGTGATAATTGTCTGAAGGATAGACGTCACTGTGAGTCAGGACATTGAGCAGCAAAGTAAATAGGGAAACCTTGATAAGATGTCCATGGGAACAAGATCATATCAATCCGACATTCTATTTTGACATTGGGTGACATGATTGATGGAACATGTTTCATGTGACATACTATAGAGGTTTAACATGAGCATTTAAGAGGGATGCTTTTTGAGAGTGGTTTCCTTGTGTATATTCCCTGGATTCTCACCACTGGAGTTATATATTTACCGTCATACAAAATATGATATATATATATATGTATGTATATATAAGTGGAGGTATTTTTTCAGATTATATCAGCAATTCTCAAAATTGGTGATTTCTTTCTTGTGTTTGTTGAGCATAAGGGAATTGGGTTATCTATTATATATTCATGTGTTGCCTGTAAATTTATATATTCTATGAAAACTCATTATCAGGGATATAAGATATAGAACATTTTGTGGTTTCCTAAAGATATTTATTCTAAAACCATGTATGGGGAACTTAATAAACATGTAGGCATTGTGTCTCAATGACCAGGGAAGAGACCACACATAGGATCTAGACAATAGTGGTCATTTTGGAAAAATTTCATGTCACAGACGAAAAGGGACTATGTTATTTCTTGCATGAGTAGGAGTTTCTTTCTGAATTTATTATCTATTATAGAATACATACATATATATATATATGTATTCCATAGGTTACCCATCGGTTTAATTATCTATATGACCTCCTTGGATTTGTTGTATTTGTCTACAAATGGTATCTTTTTTCATATTTATTGTCATGATTGTTCTCTTTTTGTACTTATGTTATGGAATGTTTTATCTTCTACTAATTTACGGTATTTTCCATAATATTATATATAAATACAATTAATATTATTAACACTTGATGGTATAGTCTCCCAAACACCACCTATTTACATCCTCGATGCTAGTCATCATCCTCTGGATTGTAGAAAGCAGTCTTATGGCCCAATGTTTGACTAGTGTAGAACAAAATTTAATGATGTATTGAGGTCACAAAATAATAGTAATAGGACAAAAATCATTGTTTAAACCAGTAGATAATGAAATTTTCAAAGGGATATGTCCCCTAAATACAAAAAAAAATACACTTGGGGAAGTTAATTTCATTTTAAAAAAAACTAAAAAAAGCTATATATTTTAGTAGTCTGAATATGAGTAGACCATAAAAATAGTTTTCTTATTAGATTCACATCTAGAATGTTTCCTAATTAAAAAATTTTATATTATGGGAAAAATATTACCATAGGTAGTTTTCTTAAGACTACTTGGGATATTATCCAAGGGATATGTTATTTTATCCCTTATCATGACATGACAGTCAATAATTGTCAATTTATAATAGTTTTCCAATCATTTACCAATTAAATTATAATTCCAGAATATGATGTTTAGAATTCAATCAATCAAATAAAATTGAAAAATTAAAAACAAAATTTTATACTTTTTTTTGGAATGGCCAAATAGTGGTTCAACTATTATAGGTCTTAGAATATTCTATCATATCCGTGAATTTAGGGATATGATAAATATATCCCAAGGGTTTATAGGTATTTTCTTATAAATAAACAATAATTTAATTTATTAATTGATGCATAAGATTTTTTTATTCACCTACCCTCATATTTATTGGGCTTACAAGTTTCTCAATGAAATGATTCAACACTAGATAAGATTTCTCGTAATAATATTAGTAGTCATTATGATGTAAAGTGTTCTATTTATAAAAAAATAATAGTAAATTCAATTTCAGGAATAAAAGTTCCTTTATAAAATCTGATTATTTTAGTAAAGGATAATGATTATTCATTCTTTGTACTATGGTGAATCAAAATGTAACTGAAAATATCCTTATTTTGAGAAACAATTGTTATTCCATTTTTTTGGATTTCTACTTATTTAAACGTATCATATCTATTTTTTAATCCCATGTTCCTATTTATCATAAAATTTCATTAATTTCTAAAATTATTATTAGATAAAATTATATATTTTTCAAAACTTATGTAAAGCATATACATATTTTTCTAGTGAAAAAAGAGGTACATGGGGAATTCTATTTTAGTAGTGCGCTCTTGAATCGACATAATAAAATAATTTGTATAAAACAATAGTGTGTGTCATTTTAGATGTCTTCTAATGTGAATGGGACTAAGATTACCCTACTCAAACAATTTGGTAATGGATATATCATGCTTATTATTTTCCTATTACATTGATGACCATTGATGTTATTAATATTTTCATGACTTATTATATACTCCCTTTACTGATTTAATATGAAATGTGCATAATTTGTGTGAAATATTAATGTTTTAATATAATGTATAATTTTTGAGCATTTTTAGAAGTAGTCTAATTGAGTCAGTTTAATTTTTTAATAATAACTATCACTATACTGATCCAAATTGTGTGGTTCATATTTTTTAGGATTTTCCTTTCAATATAAAACATTTCATTAGAAGGTACCATGAGCCAATTCTTCCATTTGAAGGGTCATATGGTCCTCACAAACACGACCAAAGAATCTGTGAACAAACTGGACGAGCCATGAAGATTGATTTACTGGGCTCAATCAACAAGTCTAAAAACATTAACACTCCACCATAATTCTTGGGACACTATATTTCATCTCGGATAAAAATTTAAACGCCCAAATCCAAGTACAAGGGGCCCAAATGAATCTTTGAAGTCCAGCCCACCATTCTGGCCAAGAAATAAAGTCAGTATAGTATTCAAGACATATCTCATGATGTAAGCATCCAACCGTGCTGATCTTTTTCAGTGTGAAAGAGGAGATATAGGAGGCCGGCTTGGTTGATGAAACCATTCGAATTTTAATGCATATTCATATTCAAAAACCCTTTCACATTCTGGACTTCAAAAAGACTGGATTGAAATGGACAGTTTTACATTGTTTAATAAACCAGCCATCACATTTTATCCGTACGTCCAACTGCCTCCAAATTTTGACAGTAGTCGGAAAAAGTTATTATGTACAACTTGGAAGAAGGATATTTGTCATGATTCGGATGTTTGGATGTACATAACTACGAGCCAAGTGGAGGGGTATTTCTGGAATGTAAACAGTCCACCACCTTTGGCTACAAATACATCCCCTCCTCTCCTTTCAAAAGGGTTGGAATTTTAGAGAAAAGGAGGATTGATTGACAGTACCAAGGCAATTCCAAAGGATTGGAAGGATCTTCCAAACTCATTTTTTCACTTGATAATCCTTTCCTCCTCTATTTGTTTTCATTTACTTTTTCATTTTTCTTCATTGTAATTTTGCATGTGTTTGTCTTTGTAATTATGTTTTAATGCAATTTTCTTCTTCTTAATTTCTTATTCTCATCCACATTATGTAGTTCAATATTAATGTTATTATTTAAGTTTAAATCAATCTTAACTCCATCATCTTCTTTTACTTTATTATTAAATAAAATGTCCGGTTTTTTACTCTCATCATCGTTCGTGTGTGTGTTCGGCACACAACTCTTTTATTATCCCTTTATTTTTATTCTCTTTGTAATTCATCACCTTAAACATAATAGAGCAGATTACTAATAATTTAAATGGATGAGTAAATATCTTATTGGGGTGAGTTATAATTTAGGGATGTTAAGTGATTGAGAGGTTTTTCTCGATGAGTATTCTTTAATTTAACATTGTGTATGTTGGACTTAACATGTCATGGATTGTTGATATATTATGTTCAACGTGTGGTTTCCATGGATTATTGGAACCATAAATACACTTCCACAATTAAGCACTAATTGATATCAGAACCCAAAGTAATGTTAAGGCTTGGAATAAAGGCTTAACACTTGGTAATTCCAGTCAACATCAACTTTTGATGTTGGTGTCAATTTAATGCAATAAAAAGCAAAGCTCAAGGATATCACATTCTTAACTCCATAATGATGAACTCACACCAATCTTTATCAACATGTTAAATTAAACATAATCCATTAAACATTTCAATTAAGCTCTGCAAACAAACCTCCTAATCAAAATACAACAAACTAAAAACAGTCGACTATTACGAAGTACCATCGTCGAGGATTCGACCCGAGTGATGCTATACACATTAGCAGAGCACCGGAACCTTGACCGGTCGATAGGCGAAAATTGGTCGTGCGTTTCAAATGTAGACTTTTCTAGGGATGGTGCGTTATGTAGTCAGTAGTTCATGTAATTGTAAAAAAAACAAAAAAAAATTTATAAAAAAATGGAAAAAAACACAAAGAATAATCGGTCTTCCTCTTAAAAATCATAAACTGAAAAAAATACAAATAAAAACTCATCTTCCTCTTTCTTAAAAAATCACTCTGAATTTCCCGTAGCCTCCCAAACAATTCCACAGTTTTTTTGACCCTGAAATTGATCGAACACTTTGCCAACTTAGGAGGAACATAAGAGATAATAAAACAATTCAAGAACCAGTCCTTGTCCAACCAATTGAATTAGATATGGCCTATCCTAGGGAACAAACACTTAAAGAACTCGCTGCCCCTAATATGAATTACCAACCAATTGGTATTCAATATCCAAACATAGAAGCTGACTTCGAACTCAAATCGGGTTTGATTCATCTTCTTCCACATTTCCATAGGCTAGCCGGTGAGGATCCACATCGTCACCTTAAAGAGTTCCAAGTAGTATGCTCTACCATGAATCCTCAATGAGTTTCTAAAGAACAAATCAAACTCTAAGCATTCCCTTTTTCCCGAGCTGAAACTGCTAAGTCATGGATCTACTACCTACCTCCTGGTTCCATAACCGCATGGAATGACATGAAGTGGTTTTTCATAGAAAAATTCTTCCCTGCTTCTTGTTCTACTTCTATCCGAAAAGAAATAAGTGGTATTCGTCAGTTCCCAAGTGAATCACTCCATGAGTACTGGGAGAGGTTCAAAAAGCTTATTGCAACCATCCCACATCATCAAATCTCTTACCAACTCTTGATCCTATACTTCTATGAGGGGTTATTGGCTATGGAGAGAACTCTCATTGATGCCGCAAGTGGTGGTGCTCTTGTTGATAAAACTTCCGTAGCTGCAAGAGATCTCATAAGTATAATGGATGCAAACACATAACAATTCCATACTCGAGCACATGCTCAAGTCCAACATGCCCAAGATAATCAATCAATTGAGCCGAACAAAATGACCGAATAGATGAGTGAACTTACACGTCTTGTGCGACATCTAGCTGTGGCTATAAAATATCCAACCTCCTCTTCTCCACAATCAATGTTTCCTGGACCTGTCAAAAACTGTGGAATCTGCAACTCTCCATCTCATCCAACTAACACATGGACATAACTTCAAGAGGATCAATCTGATTCATCTGGACCAATGGATATCAATGCAGCATATGGTGAGCGGAACAACAATCCTCAACTGCTAGGTCAGTTTGTTAGAAACATCAACCAACCTCACTCTAAGCCCTTATCTTCTTCATATAACCAAGGCCTGAGGTATGGTAATCCCTTCTCTCATCCCCCTCAATTCCCTCCTCAAAACCCAAACCAATTTCAATATGGTCAAGGTGGTGGTAACTTCCAAAAACCTTATCCTTTTGTTCCTCAACCTGAAAGAAACAATCCTCCTCCTGGATTCCATTATCCTAGTGAGCCTTTCCGATTCCAAAACCAATACAATCGATTTCCCAAGAACCAAAATCAAGGCAATCCCAACCAAGGACAAGACTCTTCTTCCAAGCAACCATGGGAATGTGTAGTGGAAGATCTTTCCTCTTTCACTCGTTCTAGCCTTAAAACATTGAAACTCAAAAAGGTCAACTTGCATCCCACCTGATCCAGCAACAACAATTAAATTCTTCCCAACTCCAAGCTCAACCATTACCCAACCCCAAGGGTAATGTAAGTACAATTGCACTTAGATCAGGAAAGCAACATTCTATGCCTCAAGAAAAATCCTCAAACCCTTCTTTGAATGTTGACCTAAAAAATGAAAATAAAAAGAAAATTGAAACGGAACCTGAATCCATTCCCTCACCTCCTTCCATTCCACCTAGGAATCCAATTACATTTCCTCAAGCTGTTTTTAGACCAAGGAAGTCCTTTGAACCCGATCCTGAAATGCTGGACATGTTTAGACATGTTGAAGTCAACATTCCCCTATTAGATGCCATAAAACAAATTCATAGGTATTCCCAGTTTCTTAAGGAGTTGTGTACCCAAAATAGGCAACCTAGGTCCATCGAAATTTTTTCCACCAAACAGTCTATTCCCATAAAGTATTAAGATCCAAGGACCTTTACAGTTCCATGCCAAAATGGATGTTAGAACTTTGATGATGCACTCATAGACCTAGGAGCCTCAATTAATGTCATGCCCAAATCCAAATTCTCGAACCTTGGTCTAGGTCCTTTACACCCAACGGGTGTTGTCATTCAATTAGCCAATCGAAGCACAACTAGTACTGAGGGAATAATTGAGGATGTCCTTGTGAAAGTCAATGATGTAATCTTCCCTGCTGATTTCTATGTCATGGACATGGAAGGTGAGATGAACTCTTCTCAATCTCACCTAATTCTAGGAAGGCCATTCCTCATGACTGCGAGAATAAAGATTGATGTCCATTATGGCAACTTATCCATGGAATTTGGTGACCAACTAGTCAAATTCATCATTTTCCAAGACATGCGATACCCATATGAGGACCACTCTACATTCTCAATCCATGCTTATGAGGAAACTTCTAAGAGTCAATTGAACCCCATTCCACCATGTTCTGCATGTTCTAATGACAAAGGATCTTGTGAAATTTGTACCATGATTAACCAAGTCATAAATGGTGAAGTTTCTGTGGACCTCTCCTTCATAGACTCCATCAATATAGAAGAACATGAAAACTCTATTGAATCCCACATCAACTCTGATATCTACTGCTCCACCTCGGACAGTATTAAGGAGAATGAATCTGAAGAAACTGAACTCCCTTCTTCCATTCCTGAGTTGTCTAACCCAAAAGTGAAAGATGAGACTGATCTGAAACCTCTTCCTACACACGTGAAATATGCTTTCCTCTTCCATGATCACTCATATTCTGTCATTATCTCTGCCACCCTTACTGAAACCGAGGAGTCAAAACTTGTTCAAGTGTTAGAGGAAAACAAAAAGGCCATAGGTTGAACCCTAGATGACATACCAGGGATCAACCCTTCGCTTTGCATGCATCACATCCATCTGGAGGAGTCATCCAAACCAATTAGACAACCACAATGAAGACTCAATCCACTCATCCTTGAGGTAGTTAGGGAAGAGATCACCAAGCTTCTTCAAGCTAGTATTATCTACCCAATTTCTGAGAGTTAATGGGTTAGTCCAATTCAAGTTGTACCTATGAAGGGTGGGATAACTATTGTCACAAATAAAAATGGATAGGTAGTCACAACTCGAGTGAAGAACAAATGGCGTGTGTGCATCGACTATAGGAAATTGTCTGTTGAAACCCGAGAAGATAACTACCCTCTTCCATTCCTTGATCAAGTGCTAGAAATATTGGCCGGAAAGTCACACTATTTCTTTCCTGATGGATACAACGGCTATTTTCAAATTCCAATCTCACCTCAGGACTAGGAAAATACTACTTTCACATGCCCCTTTGGAACATATGCATATAGAATAAGGCCTTTTGGACTCTGCAATGCTCCTGCAACATTCCAGAGGTGTATGATGAGTATCTTTTCTGAATTCATTGAACACTGCATGGAAGTCTTCATGGATGACTTAAACATTTATGGTGAGTCATTTGAATCTTGTTTGATTTCACTCTCTCTAGTCCTGCGAAAGTGTGTCAAGTGTAACCTTGTGTTAAAATTTGTAAAATGTCACTTCATGGTTGAAAATGGGATTGTTCTAGGGAACATAGTTTCAAAAGATGTTATTTAAGTCGATCCTGCCAAAATTGAAGTGATCCAATCACTTCTTGAACCCAACTCTGTTCGAGAAATCCATTCATTTCTCAGTCATGCTGGTTTCTATCGGCGATTCATCCATAACTTCAGTAGGATTTCCCTCCCACTCACTCACCTGCTCCAAAATGTTGTCACCTTCCATTTTGATGAGGTTTGCAAGAGAGCCTTCATTGAACTCAAAATTGATTTTACATTTGCCCCGATAATCCAACCCCCAGATTGGTCCTTACCCTTTGAGTGAATGTGTGATGCTTCTAATAGATCCGTTTGGGCTGTTCTTGGTCAATGAAGGGAAACAATTCCAAATGTCATCTATTATGCCTCAAAAACATTGGATGAAACTCAATCTAACTACACTGTGACTAAAAAGGAACTTCTAGCAGTGGTTTTTTCCTTAGATATATTCTGGTCCAATCTCTTAGGTGCCAAAATCATCATCATCACAGACCATTTTGCTATTAAGTTCTTACTCAACAAAAGTGATTCCAAACCGATGATAATATGATGGATCCTAATGCTCCAAGAGTTTGAACTTGAAATCAAAGATAGACCTAGAAAAGAAAACCCAGTGGTTGATCACTTGATTAGAATTTCTAATTATTCTCATTCAAAAATCATTGATTTTGAATTCCCCATTGAGAACTTTTCGTCTCTCACTCCAAAGTTACCATGGTATGCCCCAATTGTAAATTACTTGGTTTCTGGAGTTTTTCATGAAATGTTTTAAAAATAACAAAAAATGAGGTTGAAAAGTGATTCAAAATACTATTTTTGGGAAGAAAATAAAATTTGGAAAACTGGGGCTGACATGGTAATAAGAAGATGTGTCGATGAAAATGAACATTCTTCCATATTAGAATTTTGTCACTCACTTCCAGGAGGTGGACACATTGGACCACAAATAACCTCCCGAAAGGTCTAAGACTCAAGATTCTTTTGGCCTTCACTCTTCAAAGACTCACAAGAGTTCTGTCAGTCATGTCCCACACTGCCAAAAGTATGGCATAATTTCCAAGAGAAATGAAATACCCCAAAAGCCTTTAATTTTCTACGAGATCATCGATATTTGGGTAATCAATTTCATGGGACCATTTCCCCCTTCCAATGGATTCTCATACATCATTCTTACGGTTGATTATTTTTCTAGGTGGGCCGAGGCCAAACCCACTAGAAAGGATGATTCACATACTGTTAGTGAGTTTCTAAAGACACACATCTTCCACAGATTTGGCACGCCTCGTGCCTTGATCAGTGACTTAGGAACCCATTTTTGTAATAGAACCATGGATTAACTTTTGAAAAACAATGGGGTTGAACATACAACTTCAACTTCATAACACCCCCAAAAAAATGGAATGGCTGAACTTTCGAATAGAGAAGTGAAAAGAGTGCTTGAGATAATTGTAAAACCCACCAGAAAAGGCTGGCCTGAAAGACTTGGTGAAGCACTTTTGACTTATCGAACTACCTATAAAACACCCATTGGGATGTCTCCTTTTAGGATAGTTTTTTATAAAGCGTTTCACTTACCAGTTGAAATCCAACAGAAGTCTTTTTGGGCTATGAAAACCTGTAATTTTGATTGTGAAAAATCTGGTGAAGAAAGATTGTTGCAATTGGTGCAGTGCAAGTCCAAGACCCCTCTTCCAAAAGGACATTCACGGTTAATAGACATCGGTTAAAGCATCACCATGAGAGGATGCACAATCCAGAATAAATATCGACTTCCACTGGATCCCCAACTTCTCTAGCTGACCAACCACTACATGGAGAAGGCGACCTGCCAAATCCAAACTAGGGGGCACCTCTTTCCATTTAACTCTCTTTATCTCTTCTTCTCTCTACCTCTTTCTTATTTTTCCTCTATATTTAATTTTTTTACCACTTTCTTTATCAAAAACTTTCTTTTTCACTTGCTCTTTTGTGTGGGTGTATCTTTATAAAAAAACAAAAAAATATAAAAACCTAAAAAACTAAAAAAATAAAAAAAACAAGCACTTAAAAAAATAAAAAAAATTATAAGTCATGCTTACTCACCATTGAGTTTTGAAATTTTAAACAACCATTTTGGGGAGTTAACAGACATGCTTTCATCTCGAAAATTTTGTATTTTCATTATGACTTTGTATAAAGAATTATTTGTCAAAAACAACACATTTTGAATGTTTAATATTTGATTTGGAAAATGATTTTCCCCAACCGTGAGAACCAACATTAGCATTCATGCCAAGGCCACCTATAGCCATATTTTCAAAATGTTTGTTTTCACCCCCATTTTTGAGTCTTGAGTTTGTGGACCTTCGAGCTAAATTTACTACCTTAGTATGCATTAATATGATAGAGGAATTTTCTGAACCACATGAGAATCACAATAGCCAAATACCCTCCCATTCCCCTTACATTAATCCTCCTTTTGAAATCCCCTTAAATCTTATGAAAACCTTTTCTTTGATAGCCATATTACAATCCCAATACCTTATCCCACCAAATATCAACATGGATTTTCATTGCATATATTTTTAAAATTTATGTGTGGGGGGGGGGGAATGGATTTCATTTTTGGGTATCAATTCCTTACTTTCCAGTGTGTTCTCTTATGCTTGAGGGCAAATATCCATTTTAGTGTGTGGGGGAGGTTTTCATTTAGTGGGATTTTTGAATGTATTGTAGAAATGATATTGAAAAGTGTTCAAAAATAAAAAATAAAAAAAAATGCACAAATGGGTTGTGTCTTGGGTAGGTCAAAAGTCACTCTTCCTCAACCTTTGATCTTTTTATAACTATTACAATTAGTGTCGTGAGGAGATAAAACATGGGTTGGGATATGAGTGTGAGATCTGTTACAAGGTCAACTTTTGAAAAAACGAAGAAAAAAAGGAAAAGATAAAAAATGACACTTGCATTATATTATTATTGGGAGAAGTTTTTTTGTTTTGTAAATATTCCATATTCTCATTACCATCATATTTTCTTCCATTATTGTGTCTTTCTTCACACAATCATTCCATTGTAAATATGTGTTTTCATTTCCTTCCATGTTTTATTTCATAAAAATATGCATTACTTTTTCTATGTTGGTATTTTAACCCTCTTCTTCTCTCTCTTGGACATTATATTCCTACCGTCCCATAGCCACAGAAAAACCCCTTAAAAGCCCTATTAATTCTTGTTCACTATGGATAGGGATTTTAAGCTGAGAGCTCTTTTCAAACTATATGATTTTCACTTTTGGTTGGTGAAAGAGTGAACCTCCACAAATGAATTTTATCATCTTGAGAGGTGTGAGTTTTGAGTGTCCACATTTTCCATTTCTAAATTTGAGCATGAAAAAATGAATTAGTTTTTGAACATTGTTTCTGTAACAAATTTTGGTGGAATTCAAAATGGATGAGTGAAATAGTCTAAAACTCCCCTGATTGAAGAAAACAAAATTTTAATATTTGTTGGTGAGTGAAAATGATTTTGTCATGTTTTTATATTTGCTGCACATGAGGACATGCACAAAACTAAGTGTGGGGGAGTTGATGTTATTAATATTTTCATGACTTATTATATACTCCCTTTACTTATTTAATATGAAATGTGTATAATTTGTGTGAAATATTAATGTTTTAATATTTTGTATAATTTTTGAGCATTTTTAGAAGTAGTCTAATTGATTTAGTTTAATTTTTTAATAATAAATATCACTATACGGATCCAAATTGTGTGGTTACTATTTTTTAGGATTATCTTTTCAATATAAAACGTTTCATTAGAAGGTAACATGAGGTAATTCAGCTATTTGAAGGGTCCTATGGTCCTCACAAACAAGACCAAAGAATCTGTAAACAAACTGGACCAGCTTTGAAGATTGATTTACTGGGCTCAATCCAGAAGTCCAAAAACATTAACTCTCTGCCATAATTCGGGGGATACTTCATGTCATCTTGGATAAACTTTTCAAAGCCCAAATCCAAGTACAAGGGGCCCAAATGAAGCTTTGAAGTCTATCCCACCATTCTGGCTGAGAAATAAAATCAGTATAGTATTCATGACATATCTCATGATCTAAGCATCAAATCGAGTTGCACTTTTTCAGTGTGAAATCGGAGATATTGGAAGCCGTCTTTGTTGAAGAAACCATTTGGATTTGAAGGAATATTCATATTCGGAAAGCATTTCACACTCTGGACTTCAAAAAGAATGGATTGAAATGGACAGTTTTACATTGTTCAATAAACCGGCCATAACCTTTGATCCGTACGTCCAAATGCCTCCATATTTGACAGTAGTTGGAAAACATTATTATCTACAACTTTGAAGAAGGAGATTTATCAATATTCAGATGTCTGGATGTACATATCGATGAGCCAATTGGAGGGGTATTTCTGGAATGTAAACAGTCCACCACCATGGGCTATAAATACATCCCCTTCTCTCCTTTCAAAAGGGTTGGCATTTCAGAGAAAATGAGGATTGATTGGCAGTACCAAATCCATGCCATAGGCTTGGGAGTTTCTATAAAACTCATGATTTCACTTGATAATCCCTTCCTCATCTCTTTTTTTTCATTTACTTTTTCATTTTTCTTTGTTGTAATTATGAAAGTGTTTGTCTTTATAATTCTGTTTTAATGCAATTTTCTTCTTCTTAATTTCTTATTCTCATCCACCTTATATAGTTCAATATTAATGTTCTTATTGTAGATTAAATCAATCTGAAATCCATCATCTTATTTTACTTTATTATTCAATAAAAAGTCCGGTTTTTTTACTCTCATCATCGTTCGTGTGTGTATTCGGCGCACAACTCTTTTCTTATCCCTTTATTTTTCTTCACTTTGTAATTCATCACCTTAAACATCATAGACCAGATTACTAATAATTTAAATGGCTGAGTAAATATCTTATTGGGGTGAGTTATAATTTAGGGATGTTAAGTGATTGAGAGGTTTTGCTCGATGAGTATTCTTTAATTTAACATTGTGTACGTTGGACTTAACATTTCATGGATTATTGACATATTATGTTCAACGTGTGGTTTCCATGTATTATTGGAACCATAAATACACTTCCAAAATAAACCATTGATTGAGATTATAACCAAAAGTAATGTTAAGGCTGGATTAAAGGCTTAACACTTGGAAAATCCAATCAACATAAACTTTTTATGTGGGTGTTAATTTAATGCAATATAAAGAAAAGATCAAGGATATCACATACTTAACTCCCTAATGATGAACTCACCCCAAACATTATCAACTTTTTAAATTAAAAATCATCCATTAAACATTTCAATTAATCTATACAAACAAACCCCCCTAATCAAACTACAATCAACTAAAAACAATCGACTATTACGAAGTACCATCGCCGAGGATTCGACCTGAGTGCTGCTATACAAATTAGCAGAGCACCAGAACCTTGACCGGTCGATAGGTGACAATCGCCCGTGTGTTTGAAATGGCGCTGTTTCCAGGGATAGTGCTTTATGTAGTCATTAGTTTCTGGTTATTGTAAAAAAACCCAAAAAAACAAAAATTTTAAATAAATTGAAAAAAAAACACAAAGAAAAACCAGTATTCCTATTAAAAATCATAAACTGAAAAAATACAAAGAAAAAACCATCTTCCTATTTCTTCCAAAATCTCTCTGAATTCCACATATCCTCCCAAACAATTCATCAGATTTGTTTGACCCTGAAATTGAGCGATCACTTCGCCAATATAGGAGGAACAAAAGAGATAATGAAACAATTAAAGAACCAGTGCTTGTCCAACCAATTGAATTAGAAATGGCCTATCCTATGGAACAAACACTTAATGAACTCGCTGCCCCTGATATGAATTATCAACCTCTTGGTATTAAATATCTAAACATAGAAGTTGACTTCGAACTCAAATCGGGTTTGATTCATCTTCTTCCACATTTCCACAGGCTAGCCGGTGAGAATCCACATCTTATCCTTAAAGAGTTACAAGTCTTATTCTCTACCATGAAGCATCAACTAGTTTCTGAATAACAAATCAAACTTCAAGCAT
This sequence comes from Viscum album, assembly GCA_963277665.1. Lineage (NCBI taxonomy): Eukaryota > Viridiplantae > Streptophyta > Magnoliopsida > Santalales > Viscaceae > Viscum > Viscum album. The sequence continues at coordinate 1,018,787,850 of OY728119.1, read as the reverse complement.
TCCCTTTTTCCCTAGCTGACACTGATAAGTAATGGCTCTACTACCTACCTCCTGGTTCCATAACCACATCTAATGACATGAAGCGGTTTTTCTTAGAAAAATTCTTTCCTGCTTCTTGTTCTACTTCTATCCGAAAGGAAATAAGTGGTATTCTCCAGTTCCAAAGTGAATCACTCCATGAGTACTGGGAGAGGTTCAAAAAGCTTTTTGCAACCTGCTCACATCATCAAATCCCTGACCAACTCTTGATCCAATACTTCTATGAGGGGTTATTGGCTATGGAGAGAACTCTCATTGATGGCGCAAGTGGCGGTTCTCTTGTTGATAAAACTCCCGCAGCTGTATAAGATCTGATAAGTGACATGGATGCAAAAACACAACGATTCAATACTCTAGCACATTCTCAAGTCAAACAAGCCCAAGATAATCAATCAATTGAGCCGAACAAGATTACTGAATGGATGAGTGAACTTACAGGTCTTGTACGACAACTAGTTGTGGCTAAAAAATCTCCAACCTCCTATGAAAACCTTTTCTTTGATAGCCACATTACAATCCCAATACCTTATCCCACCCAATATCAACATGGATTTTAATTGCATAAGTTTTTTAAACATAAGCGTGGGGGGGAATGGATTTCATTTTTGGGTATCATTTCCTTAATTTTCGGTGTGTTCTCTTATGCTTGAGGGAAAGCATCCATTTTATTGTGTGGGGGAGGTTGTGATTTAGTGGGATTTGGGAATGTATTGTACAAATGATATTGAAAAGTGTTAAAAAAATCCAAAAAAAATCAAAAAAAATTGAAAAAATGGGTTCTGTCTTGGGTAGGTCAAAAAACACTCTTCATCAACCTTTGATCTTCTTATAACTATTACAATTAGTTTCGTGAGGAGATCACACATGGGATGGGATATGTGTGTGAGATCTATTTCAAGGTCAACTTTCGAAAAAACAAAGAAAAATAAGGAAAAGTAAAAAATGACACTTGCATTTTATTCTTATTAGTAGAAGTTTTTTTGTTTTGTAAATATTCCATCATCTCATTACCTTCATTTTTTCTTCCTCTATTGTGTCTTTCTTCACACAATCATTCCCTTGTCAATATGTGTTTTTATTTCCTTCCATGTTCTATTTCATAAATATGTGCATTACTTTTTCTATGACGGTATTTTAACCCTCTTCTTCTCTCTCTTGTACATTATATTCATACCGTCCCATAGCCATAGAAAAACCCCTTAAAAAGACCTCTTGATTCTTGTTCACATTGGACAGGTATTTTAAACTGAGAGATCTTTTCAAACTATATGATTTTCACTTTTGGTTGGTGAAAGAGTGAACCTCCACAAATGAATTTTATCATCTTGAGAGGTGTGAGTTTTGAGTGTCCAGATTTTCCATTTCTAAATTTGAGAATGAAAAAATTAATTTGTTTTGGAAAATTTTTTCTGCAACATCTTGTGGTGGAATTCAAAATGGGTGAGTGAAATAGTCTAAACCTCCCCTGATTGAAGAAAACAAAATTTTAATATTTGTTGGTGAGTGAAAATGATTTTGTCATGTTTTTATATTTATTGCAAATGAGGACATGCAAAAAACTAAGTGTGGGGGAGTTAATGTTATTAATATTTTCATGACTTATTATATATTCACTTTACTGATTTAATATTAAATGTGCATAATTTTTGTGAAATATTAATGTCTTAAGATTAAGTATAATTTTTGAGCATTTTTAGAAGTAGTCTAATTGAGTCAGTTTACTTTTTTAACAATAACTATCACTTTACTGATCCAAATTATGTGGTTACTGTTTTTTAGGATTCTCCTTTCAATATATAACATTTCATTAGAAGGTACCATGAGCCAATTCTTCCATTTGAAGGGTCATATGGTCCTCACAAACAAGACCAAAGAATCTGTAATCAAACAAGGCCAGCCTTGAAGATTGATTTACTAGGCTCAATCCAGATGCCCAAAAACATTAAATCTCCACCATAATTCTTGAGACACTACATTTCATCTTGGAAAAAAATTTCAAATCCAAAATCCAAGTACAAGGGGCCCAAATGAAGCTTTGAAGTCCATCCTACCATTCTGGCTGTGAAATTAAATCAGTATAGTATTCATGACATTTCTCATGATGTAAGAATCAAATCATGTTGCGATTTTTCAGTGTGAAACAGGAGATATTGGAAGCCGACTTTGTTGAAGAAACAATTCAGATTTGAAGGCATCTTAATATTCAGAAACCCTTTCACATTCTGGACTTCAAAAAGACTTGATTGAAATGGGCAGTTTTACATTGTTTAATAAACCAGACATAACCTTTGATCCGTATGTCCAAATGCCTCCAAATTTTTACAGTAGTCGGAAAACATTATTAAATACAACTTTAAAGAAGGATAGTTCTCAATATTCGGATGTCTGGATGTACATATCGATGAGCCAAGTGGATGGGTATTTATGGAATGTAAACAGTCCACCACCTTGGGCTATAAATACATCCCCTCCTCTCCTTTCAAAAGGGTTGGAATTTCTGAGCAAATGGTGATTGATTGGTAGTACCAAAGCCTTTCCATAGACTTGGGAGTATCTTCAAAACTCAAGTTTTCACATGATAATCCCTTCCTCCTCTCTTTTTTTTCATTTACTTTTGCATTTTTCTTCGTTGTAATTATGCAAGTGTTTGTCTTTGTAATTCTGTTTTAATGAAATTTTCTTCTTCTTAATTTCTTATTCTCATCCACCTTCTGTAGTTCAATATTAATGTTCATATTTTAGTTTAAATAAATCTGAAATCAATCATCTTCTTTTACTTTATTATTCAATAAAAAGTCCGATTTTTTTACTCTCATCATCGTTCGTGTGTGTGTTCGACGCAAAACTCTTTTCTTATCCCCTTATTTTTCTTCTCTTTGTAATTCATCACCTTAAACATAATAGAACAGATTAATAATAATTTGAATGTATGAGTAAATATATTATAGGGGTGAGTTATAATTTAGGGATGTTATGTGATTGAGAGGTTTTGCACGATGAGTATTCTTTAATATAACATTGTGTATGTTGGACATAACATTTCCTGGATTATTGACATATTATGTTCAATGTGTGGTTTCCATGGATTATTGGAACCATGAATACAATTCCACAATCAAACACTAATTGAGATTAGAATCCAAAGTAATTTTAAGGCTTGGATTAAAGTCTTAACACTTGGGAATTCCAATCAACATAAACTTTTGATGTGGGTGTAAATTTAATGAAATATAAAGCCAAGCTCAAGGATATCACATGCTTAACTCCCTAATGATGAACTCACCCCAATATTTATCAACTTGTTAAATTAAAAATCATCCATTAAACATTTCAATTAAGCTCTTCAAACAAACCCCCCTAATCAAAATACAATCAACTAAAAACAATCGACTATTACAAAGTACCATTGTCGAGGATTCGACCCGAGTGCTACTATACACATTAGCAGGGCACCAGAACCTTGACCGGTCGATAGGCGATAATCGGCCGTGCATTTCAAATGGCGCCGTTGCTGGGGATGGTTCTTTATGTAGTCATTAGTTTCTGGTTATTGTAGAAAAACACAAAAAAACAAAATTTTTAAAAAAATTGAAAAAAAAAACCCAAAGAAAAAACCCGTCTTCCTCTTAAAAATCATAAACTGAAAAAATAAAAAGAAAAACACATCCTCTTCTTTCTTCCAAAATCTTTCTGAATGCCCCATGGCCTCCCAAAAAATTACTCGGATTTTTTTGACCTTGAAATTGATCAAACACTTCGCCAACATATGAGGAACATAAGAGATAATAAAACAATTCAATAACCAGTCCTTGTCCAACCAATTGAATTAGATTTGGCCTATCCCAGGGAACAAACACTTAAAGAACTCATTTCCCCTGATATGAATTACCAACCTCTTGGTATTCAATATCCAAACATAGAAGCTGACTTCGAACACAAATTGGGTTTGATTCATCTTCTTCCACATTTCCACCATCTTGCCGGTGTGGATCCACATCTTCACCTTAAAGAGTTACAAGTAGTATGCTCTTCCACGAAGCCTCAACTAGTTTCTGAAGAACAAATCAAACTCCGAGCATTCACTTTTTCCCTAGATGACATTGATATGTCATGGATCTAGTACCTACCTCCCGGTTCCATAACCACGTGGAATGACATGAAGCGGTTTCTCGTAGAAAAATTCTTTCCTGCTTCTCGTTCTGCTTCTATCCGAAAGGAAATAAGTTTTATTCATCAGTTCCCAAGTGAATCACTCCACGAGTACTGGGAGATGTTCAAAAATCTTGTTGCAACCTGCCCACATCATCAAATCCTTTACCAACTCTTGATCCAATACTTCTATGAGGGGTTATTGGCTATGGATAGAACTCTCATTGATGCCGCAAGTGGCGGTGCTCTTGTTGATAAAACTCCCGCAGCTGCAAGAGATCTTATAAGTAACATGGCAGCAAACACACAACAATTCCATACTCGAGCACATGCTCAAGTCAAACAAGCCCAAGATAATCAATCAATTGAGCCGAACAAGATGACTAAATGGATGAGTGAACTTACAGGTCTTGTGTGACAACTAGTTGTGGCTACAAAATCTCCAACCTCCTCTTCTCCAAAATCAATGTTTCCTGGACCTGTCAAAAACTGTGGAATCTGCAACTCTCCATCTCATCCAACTGACACATGTCCACAACTTCAAGAGGATAAATCTGATTCATCTAGACCAATGGAGCTCAATGCATCATATGTTGAGCGGAACACCAATCCTCAACTATCATGTCAGTTTGTTAGAAACTTCAACCAACCTCACTCTAAGCCCTCATATTCTTCATATAAACAAGGCCTGAGGTATGGTAATCTTTTCTCACATCCCCCACAATTCCCTCCTCAAAACCCAAACCAATTTCAATATGCTCAAGGTGGTGGTAACTTCCAACAACCTTATCCTTTTGTTCCTCAACCTAAAATAAATAATCATCCTCCTGGATTCCATTATCCTAGTGAGCCTTTCCAATTCCAAAACCAATACAATCGATTTCCCAAGAACCAAAATCAAGGAAATCCCATCCAGGGACAAGCCTCTTCTTCCAAGCAACCATGGGAAAGTGCATTGTAAGATATTTCCTCCTTCACCCGTTCAAGACTTAAAACATTGAAACTCAAATAGGTCAACTTGCATCCCACCTGAGCCAGCAACAACAATCAAAATCTTCCCAACTCCCATCTTAACCATTACCCAACCCCAAGGGTAATGTAAGTGAAATTTCACTTAGATCAGGAAAGCAAGTTTCTATTCCTTAAGATAAATCCTCAAACCCTCCTTTGAATCTTGACCTAGAAAATTAAAAGAAAAAGAAAATTGAAAAGGAACATGAATCCATTCCCTCACCTCCTTCAATTCCACTTAGGAATCAAATTCCTTTCCCTCAAGATGTTTCTAAACCAAGGAAGTCCTTTGAACCCGATCCTAAAATGCTCTACATGTTTAGATGTGTTGAAGTAATAATTCCCCTCTTAGATGCCAAAAAACAAATTCCTAAGTATGCCAAGTTTCTTAAGGAGTTGTGTACCCACAAGAGGCAACTTAGGACCTTCGAAAATGTTTCCACCCAATAGTCTATTACCATAATGTAGAAAGATCCATGGACCTTTACAGTTCCACGCCAAATTGGATGTTAAAACTTTGATGATGCACTCATATACCTAGGTGAATCAATTAATGTCATGCCCAAATCCATATTCTCCAACCTTGGTCTAGGTCCTTTACACTCAACGGGTGTTTTCATTCAATTAGCCAATTGAAGCACAGCTAGTCCAAAGGGAATAATTGAGGATGTCCTTGTCAAAGTCAATGATCTTATCTTCCCTGATGATTTCTATGTCATGGACATGGAAGGTGAGACGAACTCTTCTCAATCTCCCCTAATTCTAGGAAGTCCATTCCGCATGACTGCGAGAACCAAGATTTATGTCCATTCTGGCATCTTATCCATGGAATTTGGTGACCGACTGGTCAAATTCAACATTTTCCAAGCCATGCGATACCCATCTGAGGACCACTCTGCATTCTCAATCCATGCTTCTGAGGACACTTCTAAGAGTCAATTGAACCCCATTCCACCATGTTATTCTTGTTCTAATGACAAAGGATCTTGTGAAATCTGCACCATGAGTAACCAAGTAATAAATGGTGAAGTTGATGTGGACCTCTCCTTCATAGACTCCATTAATCTAGAGGAACATGAAAACTCTCTTGAATCCCACATCAACTCTCATATCTACTACTCCACCTTGGATAGTATTACGGAGAATGAATATGAAGAAACTGAACTCCCTTCTTCCATTCCTGAGTTTTCTGGCCCAAAAGTGAAAGATGAGACTGATCTGAAACCTCTTCCTACACACCTGAAATATGCATTCTTCTTCCATGATCACTCATATCCTATCATTATCTCTGCCACCCTTACTGAAACCGAGGAGTCAAAACAAGTTCAAGTGTTAGAGGAAAACAAAAAGGCCTTAGGTTGGACCCTAGATGACATACGAGAAATCAACCCTTCCCTTTTCAGGCATCACATCCATCTGGAGGAGTCATCCCAACCAATTAGACAACCACAATGAAGAATCAATCCACTCATCCTTGAGGTAGTTAGGGAAGAGATCACCACGCTTCTTCATGATGGTATTATCTACCCAATTTCTGATAGTTAATGGGTTAGTCCAATTCAAGTTGTACATAAGAAGGGTGGGATACCTGTTATCACAAATGAACATGGAGAGGTAGTCATAACTCGAGTGAAGACCAAATGGTGTGTGTGCATCGACTATAGGACATTGACTGTTGAAACCCGAAAAGATCACTACCCTCTTCCATTCCTTGATCAAATGCTAGAAATATTGGCTGGAAAGTCACACTATTTCATTCTTGATGGATACACCAGCTATTTTCAAATCCCAATCTCACCTCTGGACCAAGAAAAGACTAATTTCACATGCCCCTTTGGAACATATGCATATAAAAGAATGCCTTTTGGACATTGCAATGCTCCTGCAACATTCCAGAGGTGTATGATGAGTATCTTTTCTGAATTCAATGAACACTACAAGGAAGTCTTCATGGATTACTTCACCATTTATGGTGATTCATTTGAATCTTATTTGAATTCACTCTCTCTAGTCCTGCAAAAGTGTGTCAAGTGTAACCTTGTGTTAAATTTTGAAAAATGTCTTTTCATGGTTGCAAATGGGATTGTTCTAGGGCACATTGTTTCAAAAGATGGTATTGATGTCAACCCTGCCAAAATTTAAGTGATCCAATCACTTCCTGAACCCAAATCTGTTCGAGACATCCATTCATTTCTCAGTCATGCTGGTTTCTATCAGCGATTCATCTATAACTTCAGCAGGATTTCCCTCCCACTCACTCACGTGCTCCAAAATGTTGTCACTTTCCATTTTGATGAGGTTTTCAAGAGAGCCTTCATTGAACTCAAAACTGCTCTTACATCTTCCCCGATAATCCAACCCCCGGATTGGTCTTTACCCTTTGAGTTAATGTGTGATGCTTCTGATAGATCCGTTGGGGCTGTTCTTGGTCAAAGAAGAGAAAAAATTCCTCATGTCATCTATTATGCCTCAAAAACATTGGGTGAAACACGATCTCACTACACTGTGACTGAAAAGGAACTTCTAGTAGTGGTTATTGCCTTAGATAAATTCTGGTCCTATCTCTTAGGTGCCAAAATCATCATCTTCACAGACCATTCTGCTATTAAGTTCTTACTCAAGAAAAGTGATTCCAAACCAATTCTAATAATATGGATCCTAATGCTCCAAGAATTTGACCTTGAAATCAAAGATAGACCTGGAAAAGAAAACCATATGACTAATGACTTGAGTAGAATTTCTAATTCTTCTCATTCAGAAATCATTGATCCTGAATTCCCCATTGAGAACCTTTCGTCTCTCACTCCAAAGTTATCATGGTATGCCCCAATTGTAAATTACTTGGTTTCTGGTGTTTTTCCTGAAACGTTTTCAAAAGAACAAAAAATGAAGTTGAAATGTGATTCAAAATACTATTTTCGGGATGAAAATAAACTTTTGAAAATTGGGGATGACATGGTAATAAGAAGATGTGTCGATGAAAATTAACATTATTCAATATTAGAATTATGTCACTCACTTCCAGAGGGTGGCCACATTGGACCACAAAAGATCTCCAGAAAGGTCCAAGACTCAAGATTCCTTTGGCCTTAACTCTTCAAGGACTCACAAGAGTTCTGTCAATCATGTCCCACTTGCCAAAAGTTCGGCATAATTTCCAAGAGAAATGAAATGCCCCAAAATCCATTAATTTTCAGCGAGATCATCGATGTTTGGGTCATCGATTTCTTGGGACCATTTCCCCCTTCCAATTGATTCTCATACATCCTTCTTGTAGTTGATTATGTTTTTAGGTGGGTCGTGGACAAACCCACTAGAAAGGATGATTCACATACTGTTAGTGAGTTTCTAAAGACACACATCTTCCACATTTTTGGCATGCCTCGGGCCTTGATCAGTGACTTAGGAACCCATTTTTTTAATAGAACCATGGAATCAATTTTGAAAAATAATGGGGTTGCACATAAAACTCCAACTGCCTATCACCCCCAAACAAATGGAACGGCTGAACTTTCTAATAGAGAAGTGAAAAGAGTGCTTGATAGAATTGTAAAACCCACCAGAAATGATTGGCCTGAAAGACTTGGTGATACACTTTGGGCTTATCAAACTGCCTATAAAACACCCATTGGGATATCTCCTTTTAGGCTAGTTTTTGGTAAAGCGTTTCACTTACTAGTTGTAATCCAACATAAGCCTTTTTGGGCTGTGAAAACCTGTAATTTTGATTGTGAAAAATCTGGTGAAGAAAGATTGTTGCTATTGGCTGAACTGGAGGAGCTTCGACTTGATTCTTATGAGAATTCTAATCTCTACAAAGAAAAATCCAAGGCACTCCATGATAAACACATCCTGAGTAAGGTATTTCATGAAGGTGAAAAGGTAATGCTCTTCAATTCTCGATTTCGGCTTCACCCAGGTATGCTTAATTCTCATTGGGAAGGACCCTTTTTTATTACTAACGTTTACCCATTTGGTGTTGTTCAAGTCCAAGACCCCTATTCTAAAAGGACATTCACGGTTAATAGACATCGGTTAAAGCATCACCATGAGAGGATGCACAATCCTAGATCAACATTGACTTCCACTGGATCCCCAACTTCTCTAGCTGACCTACCACTAGATGGAGAAGGCGACCTGCCAAATCCAAACTAGGGGGCACCAATTTCCATTTAACTGTCTCTATCTCTTCCTCTCTCTTCCTCTTTCTTCTTTTTCCACTCTCTTTAATTTTTTTACAACTTTCTTTATCAAAACCTTTCTTTTTCAATTTCTTTTTTTCGTGGGTGTATCTTTATAAAAAAAATATAAAAACCTAAAAAACGAAAAAAAACCAAAAAACATTCACTTAAAAAAATACAAAAGAATTATAAGTCATGCTTACTCACCATCAAGTTTTGAAATTTTATACAACCATTTTGGGGAGTTAATAGACATGTTTTCATCTCGAAAATTTTGTATTTTCATTAAGACTTTTCATAATGAATTTTGTGTCAAAACCAATAGATTTTGAATGTTCAGTTTTTGATTTGGAAAATGATTTTCCCCAACCGTGAGAACTAACATCAGCTTTAATGCCAAGGCCACCTATAGCCATATTTTCAAAATATTTGTTTTCACTCCCATTTGTGAGTCTTGATTTTGTGGACCTTTGAGCTGAATTTCCTACCTTAGTGTGCATTAATATGATAGAGGAATTTTCTGAACCACATGAGAATCACAATAGCCAAATAGCCTCCCATTCCCCATACATTAATCCTCCTTTTGAAATCCCCTTCAAGACTATGAAAACCATTTAATTGATAGCCACATTACAATCCCAATACCTTATCCCACCCAATATCAACATGTATTTTCATTGCATATGTTTTTAAAATTTAAGTGTGGGGGGGAATGGATTTCATTTTTGGGTATCATTTACTTACTTTCCAGTGTGTTCTCATATGATTGAGGTCAAGAATCCATTTTAGTGTGTGGGGGAGGTTGTCATTTAGTAGGATTTGGGAATTTATTGTACAAATGATATTGAAAAGTGTTAAAAAAATTAAAAAAAATAAAAACAAAAAAAATAAAAAAAATAAAAAAATGGGTTGTGTCGTTGGTAGGTCAAAAATCACTCTTTCTCAAACTTTGATATTGTTATATCTATTACAATTAGTGTCGTGAGGAGATCAAACATGGGTTGGGATATGAGTGTGAGATCTATTTCAAGATCAACTTTCGAAAAAAAAAAGAAAAAAAAGAAAAAGACAAAAAAATGAGACTTCCATTATATTCTTATTGGGAGAAGTTTTTTTTGTTTTGTAAATATTCCATCTTCTCTCTCTTGGACATTATATTCCTACCGTCCCAAAGCCACAAAAAAACCCCTTAAAAGACCTCTTGATTCTTGTTCACTTTGGATAGGTATTGTAATCTGAGATCTCTTTTCAAACTCTATGATTTTCACTTTTGGTTGGTGAAAGTGTGAACCTCCACAAATGAATTTTATCATATTGAGAGGTGTGAGTTTTTAGTGTCCACATTCTCCATTTCAAAACTTGATCATAAAAAATTGAATTAGTTTTGGAACATTGTTTCTGTAACAAATTGTGGTGGAATTTAAAATGGATGAGTGAAATAGTCTAAACCTCCCCCGATTGAAGGAAAAAAAATTTAATATTTGTTGGTGAGTGAAAATGATTTTGTCATGTTTTTATATTTGTTGCACATGAGGACATGCACAAAACTATGTTTAGGGGAGTTGATGTTATTAATATTTTCATGACTTATTATATACTCCCTTTACTGATTTAATATGAAATTTGCATAATTTGTGTGACATATTAATGTTTTAATATTAATTATAATTTTTGAGAATTTTTTAGAAATAGTTTAATTGAGTTAGTTTACTTTTTTAATACTAACTATCACTATACATATCCAAATTGCGTGGTTACTTTTTTTAGGATTCTCCTTTCAATATAAAACATTTCATTAGATGGTACCATGAGCCAATTCTGCCATTTGAAGGGCCATATGGCCCTCACAAACAAGACCAAAGAATCTGTAAACAAACTAGACCAGCCTTGAATATTGATTTACTGGGCTCAATCCAAAAGTCCAAAAATATTAAATCTCCACCATAATTCGTGGGACACTACATGTCATCTTGGATAAAAATTTCAAAGCCCAAATCCAAGTACAACGGGCCCAAATGAAGCCATGAAATCCATCCCACCATTCTGGCCGAGAAATAAAATCAGTATAGTATTCATGACATATCTCATTATGTAAGCATCAAAACAAGTTTCAATTTTTCATTGTGAAATAGGAGATATTTGTAGCCGACTTTGTTGAAGAAACCATTCATATTTTAATGCATCTTCTTATTCAGAAACCCTTTCATATTCTGGACATTAAAAAGACTGGATTGAAATGGATAGTTTTACATTGTTTAATAACCCGACCATAACCTTTGATCTGTATGTCTAAATGCCTCCAAATTTTGACAGTAGTCGGAAAACTTTATTATCTAAAACTTCGAAGAAGCATATTTCTCAATATTCAGATGTCTGGATGTATATATCGACGAGTCAAGTGGAAGGGTATTTCTAAAATGTAAACAGTCCACCACCTTGGGCTATAAATGCATCCCCTCCTCTCCTTTCAAAAGGGATGGCATTTCACAGAAAATGAGGATTGATTGGAAGTACCAAAGCCATGAGATAGGCTTTGAAGTATCTGAAAAACTCATGTTTTTACTTGATAATCCCTTCCTCTTATCTTTTTTATCATTTACTTTTGCATTTTTCTTCGTTGTAATTATGCAAGTGTTTGTCTTTGTAATTCTGTTTTAATGCAATTTTCTTCTTCTTAATTTCATATTCTCATCCACCTTCTATAGTTAAATATTAATTTTCATATTTTAGTTTAAATCAATCTGAAATCCATCATCTTCTTTTACTTTATTATTCAATAAAATGTCCGGTTTTTTTACTCTCATCATCGTTCGTGTGTGTGTTCGGTGCACAACTCTTTTCTTATCCCTTTCTTTTTCTTCACTTTGTAATTCATCACCTTAAACATAATATACCATATTACTAATAATTTAAATGTATGAGTAAATATCTTATTGGGGTGAGTTATAATTTAGGGATGTTAAGTGATTGAGAGGTTTTTCTCGATGAGTATTCTTTAATTTAACATTGTGTATGTTGGACTTAACATTTCATGGATTATTGACATATTATGTTCAACGTGTGGTTTCCAAGGATTATTGGAACCATAAATACACTTCAAAAATCAACCACTGATTGATATTATAACCCAAAGTAAGTTTAAGGTTTTGATTATAGGCTTAACACTTGGGAAATCTAATCAACATAAACTTTTGATGTGGGTGTTAATTTAATGCAATATAAAGAAAAGCTAAAGGATATCACATGCTTAACTCCCAAATGATGAACTCACCCAAATCTTTATCAACTTGTTAAATTAAACATCATCCATTAAACATTTCAATTAAGCTCTGTAAACAAACCCCCCTAATCAAAAAACAATCAACTAAAAACAATCGACTATTACGAAGTACCATCGCCGAGGATTCAACCCGAGTGCTGCTATACACATTAGCAGAGCATCGGAACCTTGACCAGTCGATAGGCGAAAATCTACCATGCGTTTCAAATGGTGCCATTTCCAGGGATGGTGCTTTATGTAGTCATTAGTTTCTGGTTATTGTAAAAAAACCCAAAAAACAATTTTTTTAAAAAACTTGAACAAAAACACAAAGAAAAACCCGTCTTCCTCTTAAAAATCATAAACTGAAAAAATACAAAGAAAACCCCATCTTCCTCTTTCTTCCAAAATCTATCTGAATTCCCCGTAGCCTCCCAAACAATTCCTCGGATTTTTTTGTCCCTGAAATTGAGCGAACACTTCGCCAACATAGGAGGAACATAAGAGATAATAAAACAATTCAAGAACCAGTCCTTGTCTAACCAATTGAATTAGATACGGCCTATACTAGGGAACAAACACATAAAGAACTCGCTTCCCCTGATATGAATTACCATCCTCTTGGTATTCAATATCCAAACATAGAAGATAACTTTGAACTCAAATCGGATTTGACTCATCTTCTTCCACATTTCCACGGGCTAGCCGGTGAGGATCCACATCTTCACCATAAAGAGTTACAAGTAGTATGCTCTACCATGAAGCCTCAACTGGTTTCTGAAGAACAAATCAAACTCCAAGCATTCCCTTTTTCCCTAGCTGACACTGCTAAGTCATGGCTCTACTACCTACCTCCTGGTTCAATAACCCCATGGAATGACATGAAGTGGCTTTTCATAGAAAATTCTCTCCTACTTCTCATACTGCTTCTATCCAAAAGGAAATAAGTGGTATTCGTCATTTCCCAAGTGAATCACTCCATGAGTACTGGGAGAGGTTCAAAAATCTTATTGCAACATTCCCATGTCATCAAATACCTGACCAAATCTTGATCCAATACTTCTATGAGGAGTTATTGTCTATGGAGAGAACTCTCATTGATGCCGCAAGTGGTGGTGCTCTTGTTGATAAAACTCCCACAGCTGCAAGAGATCTCATAAGTAACATGGCTGCAAACACACAACAATTCCATACTCGAGCACATGCTCAATTCAAACAAGCCCAAGATAATCATTCAATTGAGCCGAACATGATTAACGAATGGATGAGTGAACTTACAGGTCTTGTGCGACAACTAGCTGTGGCTACAAAATCACCAACCTGATCTTCTCCACAATCAATGTTTCCTAGACCTGTCAAAAAATGCGGTATCTGTAACTCTCAGTCTCATCCAACTGACACATGCCCACAACTTCAAGAGGATCAATCCGATTCATCGGGACCAATGGAGCTCAATGCAGTATATGCTCAGCGGAACACCAATCCTCAACTATCAGGTCAGTTTTTTAGAAACTTCAACCAACCTCACTCTGATCCCTTTTCCTCTTCATATACCAAAGGACTATGGTATGGTAATCCCGTCTCTCATCCCCATCAATTCCCTTCTCAAAACCCAAACCAATTAAAATATGGTCAAGGTGGTGGTAACTTCCATCAACCTTATCCTTTTGTTCCTCAACCTCAAAGGAACAATCCTCCTCCTGGATTCCATTATCCTAGTGAGCCTTTCCAATTACAAAACCAATACAATCGATTTCCCAAGAACCGAAATCAAGGAAATCCCAACAAGGGACAAGCCTCTTCTTCCAAGAATCCATGGGAAAGTGCAGTGGAAGATCTTTCCTCCTTCACCCGTTCTAGCCTTAAAAACTTTGAAAGTCAAATAGGTCAACTTGCATCCCACCTAAGCCAGAAACAACAATCAAATTCTTCCCAACTCCCAGCTCAACCATTACCTAACCCCAAGGGTAATGTAAGTGCAATTGCACTTGGATCCAGAAAGAAACTTTCTATGCCTCAAGATAAATCTTCAGACCCTCATTTGAATGTTGACCTAGAAAATGAAAAGAAAAAGAAAATTTAAAAGGAACCTAAATCCATTCCCTCACCTCCTTCCATTCCGCTTAGGAATCCAATTCATTTTCCTCAAGCTGTTTCTAAACCAAGGAAGTCATTTGAACCCGATCCTGAAATGCTCGACATGTTTAGAGGTGTTGAAGTCAACATTCCCCTCTTAGATGCCATAAAACAAATTCCTAAGTATTCCAACATTCTTAAGGAGTTGTGTACCCACAAGAGGCAACTTAGGACCTTCGAAAATGTTTCCACCCAGTAGTCTATTCCCATAATGTGAAAAGATCCATGGACCTTTACAATTCCATGACAAATTGGATGTTCGAACTTTGATGATGCTCTCATAGACCTAGGAGCCTCAATTAATGTCATGCCCAAATCCATATTCTCCAACCTTGGCCTTGGTCCTTTACACCCAACGGGTGTTGTCATTCAATTATCCAATCGAAGCACAGCTAGTCATGAGGGAATAATGGAGGATGTACTTGTCAGAGTCAATGATCTTATCTTCTCTACTGATTTCTATGTCCTTGACATGGAGGGTGAGACGAACTATTATTGATCTCCCCTAATTCTAGGAAGTCCATTCCTCATGACTGCGAGAACCATGATTTATGTCCATTCTAGCATCTTATCCATGGAATTTGGTGACCAACTGGTCAAATTCAACATTTTCCAAGCCATGTGATACCCATATGAGGGCCACTATGCATTCTCGATCCATGCTTCTGAGGACACATCTAAGAGTCAATTGAACCCCATTCCACCATGTTCTTCATGTTCTAATGTCAAAGGATCTTGTGAAATCTGCACCATGATTAACCAAGTCATAGATGGTGAAGTTGATGTGGACCTCTCCTTCATAGACTCCATCAATCTAGAAGAACTTGAAAACTCTCTTGAATCCCACATCAACTCTGATATCTACTGCTCCACCTTGGAAAATATTAAGGAGAATGAATCTAATGCAACTGAACTCCCTCCTTCCATTCCTGAGTTGTCTAGCCCGAAAGTGAAAGATAAGACTGATCTGAAACCTCTTTCTGCACACCTGAAATATTCATTCCACTTCCATGATGACTCATATCCTGTCATTATCTCTGCCACCCTTAATGAAACCGAGGAGTCCAAACTTGTTCATGTGTTAGTTAAAACAAAAAGGCCTAAGGCTGGACCCTAGATGACATACCAGGAATCAACCCTTCCCTTTGCATGCATCACATCCATCTAGAGGATTCATCCAAACCAATTAGACAACCACAAAGAAGACTCAATCCACTCATCCTTGAGGTAGTATGGGAAGTGATCACCAAGCTTCTTCAAGCTGGTATTATCTACCCAATTTTTGATAGTGAATGGGTTAGTCCAATTCAAGTTGTACATAAGAAGGTTGGGATAACTGTTGTCACAAATGAACCTGGGGAGGTAGTCACAACTCGAGTGAAGAACAAATGGCGTGTGTGCATCGACTATATGAAATTGAATGTTGAAACCCGAAAAGAACACTACCCTCTTCCATTCCTTGATCAAATGCTAGAAATATTGGCTAGAAAGTCACACTATTGCTTCCTTGATGGATACACCGACTATTTTTAAATCCCAATATCACCTCGGGACCAAGAAAATACTACTTTCACATGCCCCTTTGGAACATATGCATATAGAAGAACGCCTTTTGGACTTTTCAATGCTCCTGCAAATTCTGGAGGTTTTTGATGAGTATATTTTCTGAATTCATTGAACACTGCATGAATGTCTTCATGGATGACTTCACCATTTATGGTGAGTCATCTGAATCTTGTTTGAATTCACTCTCTCTAGTCCTCCAAAAGTTCGTCAAGTGTAACCTTGTGTTAGATTTTGAAAAATGTCACTTCATGGTTGCAAATGGGATTGTTCTAGGGAACATAGTTTGAAAAGATGGTATTAAAGTCGATCTTGCCAAAATTGAAGTGATCCAATCACTTCCTGAACCCAACTCTATTCGAGACATCCGTTTATTTCTCGGTCATGCTGGTTTCTATCAGTGATTCATCCATAACTTTAGTAGGATTTTCCTCCCACTCACTCGCCTCCTTCAAAATGATGTCACTTTCCTTTTTGATGAGGGTTACAAGAGAGACTTCATTGAACTCAAAACTGCTCGTACATCTTCCCTGATAATCCAAATCCCAGATTGGTCCTTACCCTTTGAGTTAATGTTTGATACTTATGATAGATCCGTTGGGGTTGTTCTTGGTCAATGAAGAGAAAAAATTCCTCATGTCATATATTATGCCTCAAAAACATTGGATGAGACTCAATCTCACTACACTGTGACTGAAAATGAACTTCTAGCAGTGGTTTTTGCCTTTGATAAATTACGGTCCTATCTCTTAGGTGTCAAAATCATCATCTTCATAGACCATTCTTCATTTAAGTTCATACTCAAGAAAATTGATTCCAAAATGAGGCTTATAAGATGGATTCTAATTCTCAAAGAGTTTGACCTTGAAATTAAAGATAGACCTAGAAAAGAAAACCCTATGGATGATCACTTGAGTATAATTTATAATTATTCTCATTCAGAAATCATTGATCTTGAATTCCCCATTGAGAACCTTTCGTCTCTCACTCCAAAGTTACCATGGTATTCCCCAATTGTAAATTACATGGTTTTTGGTGTTTTTCCTGAAAGGTTTTCAAAAGAACAAAAAATGAATTTGAAAAGTGATTCAAAATACTATTTTTGGGAAGAAAATAAACTTCGGAAAACTGGGGCTGACATGGTAATAAGGAGATGTGTCGATGAAAATGAACATTCTTCCATATTAGAATTCTGTCACTCACTTCCAGGAGGTGGCCACATTGGACCACAAAGGGCATCCAAAAAGGTCCTAGAATCTAGATTCTTCTGGCCTTCACTCTTCAAGGACTCACATGAGTTCTGTCAATCCTATCCCACTTGCCAAAAGTTTGGCACAATTTCCAATAGAAATGAAATGACCCAAAAGCTTTTAATTTTTTTGCGAGATCTTCGATGTTTGGGGCATCTATTTCATGGGACCATTTCCCCTTTTCAATGGATTATCATACATACTTCTTGCAGTTGATTATGTTTCTAGTTGGGTCGAGGCCAAACCCACTAGAAAGGATGATTCACATACTATTAGTGAGTTTCTAAAGACACACATCTTCCACAGATTTGGCACTCCTTATGCCTTGATCAGTGACTTAGGAACCCATTTTTTTAATAGAACCATGGAATCAATTTTAAAAAATAATGGGGTTTTACATAAAACTTCAACTGCATATCACCCCCAAACAAATGGAATGGATGAACTTTCTAATAGAGAAGTGAAAATAGTGCTTGAGAGAATTGTAAAACCCACTAGAAAAGACTGGCCTGAAAGACTTGGTGAAGCAATTTTGGCTTATCGAACATCCTATAATACCCCCATTGGGATGTTTCCTTTTAGGCTAGTTTTTGGTAAAGTGTGTCACTTACTAGTTGAAATCCAACATACGTATTTTTGGGATGTGAAAACTTGTAATTTTGATTGTGAAAAATCTGGTGTTGAAAGATTGTTGCAATTGGCTGAACTGGAGAAGCTTCGACTTGATTCTTATGAGAATTCTAATCTCTACAAAGAAAAATCCAAGGCACTCCACGATAAACACATCCTTAGAAAGGTATTTCATGAAGGTGAAAAGTTAATGCTTTTCAATTCTCGATTTCGGCTTCACCCAGGTAAGCTTAATTCTCGTTGGGAAGGTCCTTTTGTTATTACTAACGTTTACCCATTTGGTGCAGTGCAAGTCCAAGACCCCTCTTCCAAAAGGACATTCACAGTTAGTGGACATCGGTTAAAGCATCACCATGAGAGGATTCACAATCCCGGATCAACATTGACTCCACTGGATCCCGAAAATCTCTATCTAACCTACCACTAGATGGAGAAGGCGACCTTCCAAATCCAAACTAGGGGGCACCTCTTTCCCTTTAAATATCTCTCTCTCTTCCTCTCTCTACCTAGTTCTTCTTTTTTCCTCTCTATTTAATTTTTTTAAAACTTTATTTATCAAAAACATTCTTTTTCACTTTCTCTTTTGCGTGGGTGTATCTTTATAAAAAAACAAAAAAAATATAAATACCTAAAAAACTAAAAAAACCAAAAAAACAATCACTTAAAAAAAATACCAAAAAATTATAAGTCATTCTTACTCACCATCGAGTTTTGAAATTTTATACAACCATTTTGGGGAGCTAACAAACATGTTTTCATCTCAAAAATTTTGTATTTTCATTATGACTTTGGATAAAGAATTCTGTTTCAAAACCAAAACATTTTGAATGTTCAATTTTTGATTTGGAAAATGATTTTCCCCATCTATGAGAAGCAACTTCAGCTTTCATGCCAATGACACCTATAGACATCTTTTCAAAATGTGTGTTTTCACCCCCATTTGTGAGTCTTGAATTTGTGGACCTTCAAGATGAATTTCCTACCTTAGTGTGCATTAATATGATAGAGGCATTTTCTGAACCACATGAGAATCACAATAGCCAAATAGACTCCAATTCCCCTTACATTAATCCTCCTTTTTAAAGCCCCTTCAAGCCTATGAAAAACATTTATTTGATAGCCACATTACAAGCCCAATACCTTATCCCACCCAATATCAACATGGATTTTCATTGCATAAGTTTTTGAAATTTAAGTGTGGGGGGAATGGATTTCATTTTTGGGTATTATTTCCTTACTTTCCAGTGTGTTCTCGTATGATTGAGGGCAAGAATCCATTTTAGTGTGTGGAGGAGGTTGTCATTTAGTGGGATTTAGGAATGTATTGTACAAATTATATTGAAAAGTATTCAAAAAAAAATCAAATAAAATCAAAAAAAAAATTCAAAAAAATGAAAAAATGGGTTGTGTCTTGGGTTGGTCAAAAATCATTCTTCCTCAACATTTGATCTTGTTATAACTATTAAAATTAGTGTCATGAGGAAATCAAACATGTTTTGGGATATTAGTGTGAGATCTGTTTCAAGGTCAACTTTCAAAAAAACAATGAAAAAAAGGAAAAAAAAATTTATAGTTGCATTATATTCTTTTTGGGAGATGTTTTTTCTGTTTTGTAAATATTAAATCTTCTCATTACCTTCATATTTTCTTCCACTATTGTGTCTTTCTTCACAGAATCATTCCCTTGTAAATATGTGTTTTCATTTCCTTCCATGTTTTATTTAAAAAAAATGTGCATTACTTTTTCTATGTTGATATTTTAACCTTCTTCTTCTCTCTCTTGAACATTATATTCCTACCATCCCATAGCCATAGAAAAACCCCTTAAAAATACATCTTGATTCTTGTTCACATTGTATATGGATTTTAAGCTAAGATCTCTTTTAAAACTCTATGATTTTCACTTTTGGTTGTTGAAAGAGTGAGCCTCCACAAATGAATTTTGTCATCTTGAGAGGTGTGAGTTTTGAGTGTCCACATTTTCCATTTCTAAATTTGAGCATGAAAAAATGAATTAGTTTTGGAAAATTGTTTCTGTAACAACTTGTGGTGGAATTTAAAATGGATGAGTGAAATAGTCTAAACCTCCCCGGATTGAGGAAAACAAAATTTTAATATTTGTTGGTGAGTGAAAATGATTTCGTCATGTTTTTATATTTGTTGCACATGAGGACATGAAAAAAAC
Source organism: Viscum album (assembly GCA_963277665.1). Classification (NCBI taxonomy): domain Eukaryota; kingdom Viridiplantae; phylum Streptophyta; class Magnoliopsida; order Santalales; family Viscaceae; genus Viscum; species Viscum album. The sequence continues at coordinate 1,018,767,447 of OY728119.1, read as the reverse complement.
TAAGTGTTTGGGGAGTTGATGTTATTAATATTTTAATGAATTATTATATACTCTCTTTACCTATTTAATATGAAATGTTCATAATTTGTGTGAAATATTAATATTTTAATATTAAGTATAATTTTTGAGCATTTTTAGAAGTAGTCTAATTGAGTTAGTTTACTTTTTTAATAATAACTATCACTATAGTGATCCAAATTGTGTGGTTCTTGTTTTTTTGGATTCTCCTTTCAATATAAAACATTTCATTAGAATGTACCATGATCCAATTCTGCTATTTGAAGGGTCATATGCTCCTCACAAACAAGACCAAAGAATCTGTGAACAAACTGAACCATCCCTGAAGATTGATTTATTGTGATCACTCCAGATGTCCAAAAACATTAACTCTCAAATATAATTCAAGGGAAACTACATTTCATATTTTATAAAACTTTCAAGGCCCAAATACAAGTACAAGGGTCCCAAATGACGCTTTTAAGTCCATTCCACCATTCTGGCCGAGAAATAAAATCAGTATAGTATTCATTATATATCTCATGATTTAAGAATCAAATAGAGTTTAGCTGTTTTAGTGTGAAAGAGAAGATATTGTCGGATGACTTTGTTGAAAAAATCATTCGGATTTGAAGGCATCTTCATATTCAAAAACCCTTTCACATTCTGGACATCAAAAAGACTGGATTGAAATGGACAGATTTACATTGTTGAATAATCCGGCCATAACTTTTGATCCTTACGTCCAAAGGCCTCCAACATTTGACAGTAGTCAGAAAAGGTAATTATATACAACTTTGAAGAAGGATATTTCTCAAAATTAGGATTTCTGGATGTACATATAGACGAGCCAGGTGGAGGGTTATTTCTGGAATGTAAACAGTCCACCACCTTGGGAAACAAATACATCCTCTCCTCTCCTTTCAAAAGGGTTGGCATTTCAGAGCAAAGGAGGATTGATTGAAAGTACCAAGGCCATGCCAAAGGTTTGGGAGGATCTGAAAAACTCATGTTTTCACTTGATAATCCCTTCCTCCTCTCTTTGTTTTCATTTACTTTTTAATTTTTCTTCATTGTAATTTTGCAAGTGTTTGTCTATGTAATTCTGTTTTAATGCAATTTTCTTCTTCTTAATTTCTTATTCTCATACACCATATATAGTTCAATATTAATGTTCTTACTATAGTTTAAATCAATCTGAAATCCATCATCTTCTTTTACTTGTTATTCAATAAAAATTCCAGTTTTGTTTTACTCTCATCATCGTTCGTGTGGGTGTTCGGTGCACAACTCTTTTCTTATCCCTTTATTTTTATTCTCTTTGTAATTCATCACCTTAAACATAATAGATCAGATTACTAATAATATAATGGCTGAGTTAATATCTTATTGGGGTGAGTTCTAATTTAGGGATGTTAAGTGATTGAGAGGTTTTGCTCGATGAGTATTCTTTAATTTAACATTGTGTATGTTGGACTTAACATGTCATGGATTATTGAAATATTATGTTTAACGTGTGGTTTACATGGATTATTGGAACCATAAATACACTTCCAAAATCAACCACTGATTGAGATTAGAACCCAAAGTAATGTTAAGGATAGAATTAAAGGCTTAACACTTTGGAATTCCAAACAACATCAACTTTTGATGTGGGTGTTAATTTAATGGAATATAAAGCAATACTCAAGGATATCATATGCTTAACTCCCTAATGATGAACTCACCCCAATCTTTATCAACTTGTTAAATTAAACATCATCCATTAAACATTTCAATTAATCTCTGCAAAAAAACACCCCTAATCAAAATACAATCAACTAAAAACAATCATCTATTATGAAGTACCATCGCCGAGGATTCGACCCGAGTGCTGCTATACACATTAGCAGAGCACCAGAACCATGACCGATCGATAGGCGACAATTGGCCGTGTGTTTCAACCATAAATAAATTTAATGTCATTAATAATTTCACTTATATAATATGAAATATGGATTAAAATATCATAATATAAATCATTTAATGAAATATGGATATTTATTAAAATATTGTAATAACTTACAGAAAAATAAAAGAATCTCAAATATCCTTCATTGAAAGATATTCATATATAACATTATGAATCCAGAAGAAATTGGATTCTTTATCCCATTATTGTAGTAACAGTTGCTAAAAGGTGACATTCATATCTCCTTACCAATGGAAAATTATATCACTAGTAAAATAGTTGTGGCGAACTAGATAAAAAATGTTTTTTTCTTCAATTAGAAGAAGAGTGAAATATCCATTTACTAGAAGTAGGAAAAAAACACCAAGTACCCAGAATCCCACTGACTAATCAATAGAGTCCACTAGGAAATAGATATTTTCATGCTGAAAAATCTGATAATTGAATATAATTCATTAAAAATTAAAATAATGTTTACTTCATTAACATAATTTACATGAAGCATTTTATAAAATTAGAGAATAATTTAAACTATTTCAATATATACCATGGGTGATATTTCCAATATATAATAAAAAACAATGACTCTCTAGAAAATATGATATTTATTTCCAACACACTAAATTTCCTTCAAGGAACTATATTTTTAAAACATGTAGATAATTGTAAAGTGTGTTTCAAATTTTTATATATTTTTTACCTTTAATAATATTCCTATTCTCTGCATGAATTTTTAAATTTAATTGGGGGAATCAAGACTATGTTTTATAGATATTTATTTAATAAAACATACTCATCCTTCCTCATCCATAGATATTTCATTCTTATTATCAATAATTTAAGGAAATAAGTATTTATTTCAATTTCCTTTTAAAAGGAAATTATTTTTTTAGCTTTATTATCTTACAATTAAATATATAGATTCTATTGTATTTTTTGTTGGTATATTATAAAAATCAAGAGAAATATTCTTTATACATTCAAGAATTATAAACAATTGAGTAATACATTTAATCCTCAAATAATTGATATATTAATTATATAAAAAATTCAAAACTATTTTTTTAAAACAACTAACCAAATATATTATATCATTAAATTTACAAAATTTTACATATATATCCCTTTTAATTGATAGATAATCTTTGATTCCATCAATTTACTAAAATCATATTTGTATTAATTCAAATAAAATGTTTTTATTTGAATAAAATTATATTCTAAAATGATATTTGTTTTTATTTTTAAAAACTTATTATTTTATTTTATTCCTTAAATTATATATTTAATTTTATATACTATATTTTAATAAAAAAATTTAAATTTATTTTGCACCTTTAAATATTTAAAGAAAAAATTACCCATCCACCCACTTTTTATTTATTGTTTGCATACTATATTAGGTATCAAAGGATTATTAATTTTAAAATTTTGTTTTTAAAATTATATTATTTATTTAGAATTTCTAAACATTTTTTATATATGTATATTTTTAGATGTATTTTAATAACACATAGGGTGGTCTATAAAGAAAGCCCTTAGGACTTTATCAATTATTGTAGTAATTATTATTATATCAAATATAAATTTAGAATTTTTGAATGATAATTGGATGTAATGTTAATAAAATGTAATATGTGGTTATACTTATACTAATGAATAAGATGATAAGTGGTTTTCATATAAAAAATGAAAATTCTATGGATTTCTCACATTGGGGATTAGGCTAACAATTTATTTAATAAAAATTAGATATGTAAAATGTCTCATCACATACTGAAACCACCAATGTAACTGATTACATAACTAAAAAAGTTAAGGATACCCATTAAGATATGTTTAAAAAATATATTTATGGATTCAACATGATTTCTATGGAATATGTTACTAAAATGATTACATCATATAAAGATATTTGTAAGGGGTGAAATGTTCTTGGTGCTTCTCTATCTATATAAACTCTCTTCATGAAAATAATTTAGGTTCTCAAATGATATTGGGAACCTAATTTCTCCAAAATAAATTAATATTAAGATATAAAAACCATGGAGTTTGAATAACTAATCAGTAAACTAATTGGTTAACTAATGGAATATGAAATTATTATTAGAGTAAATGTATAAAATGAGGTAATGTATGTCAAAAAAAACTAAAGTAAATATTGGTTTCAAGGGAAAAATATAAAACACCTATTTGTGACATTGAGGTTTAAAATGGTTCCATGATGAGAAAAAAATACACCAAAAATAAGATATCAATATGAAACATGAAAATGAGAAATATATATTTCATTGTATCATCATTTTAAAAAAAATAAGAAATGTGTCAAACCTGATTGTCCCATGAACAATAAAATGTCAATATATAATATGAAAGGTATTAAATAATTAGATTTATTTTTGACGACTAGTGATGACACAATTTTTACATATGGATTATGAGAAGAAATTATAATGATCATAAGGAATAATGATGATGTATGCAATGATGTAAATTTCACTTGTTATTGTTCTTTAACTTCTTACTCTTCTTCTTACTATACCTATTATATTAATTATCAAGATATTATCAATTTTATAAATAAATACCAAAATAATTTTGTGAACAACATTAAAAATTTAATGGTATTTTAGTGAAATATAGTCATGTTGTTTTCAAAATTCATCAAATTTTAAGACAAAAATTGGAATTTACTTTTAAATAAAAAGATCAACAAAAAAATACAAATCGAAAATTTATGATTTAAAACATAATTTAAATTAAATAGTGTTTTATCCAAGGGTAAGAGATTGTAATTATTTTTTTGGAAATAATAAATTAGAAATAATTATTTTATTGGTTTTTTGAAACAATCAATATTTTCTATCAATTCAAAAAGATTTTATCTTGAAAAGTAAATTTCTATAAATAAATATTGTATTTTTTTAATAAATTATTGTAATAGTATTTATGAATGAAAATTTAAAATTTATAGATATATAAGACCAAAAATAACCAATCCATATTGTTATATTTTACATATAAAAACATACATTAAATATGTTATTATTCTAAAATATTTATTATCGATCTAAATATGAAAAATGATATGGTTTATAAAAGATATAGTTTTTCAACATTTTTTGGAAGAAACAAAAAAAATACTTGATTTGGTATATGGATAGTAGGTTATCTATTTATATGTGTTGTTATCCTTACTAATTCAATCATATTTTCTGATTTTGAAGGAGGATATTTCACTATTGGAGTTGATTTAAAATGAAAAATTACCCATATATGAACAATTGTTTTGTAGAACTCATCTATAAATAAAGAGTTTTATTTATTAAAATAATGAAATATAATTTTCATTTGATTGATCAATTATAGAATATTAATTTCAAATATATATTTAAAAATTTTATTGTTATGTTTTTTTATTATAATTTTATAATATTATATACACCATCTGATTTTCAAAATGATTATATTATTGATATAAATCGTTTTAAAGTTAAATTTATTACTGTTTATATGAAGAGGAATATATTATTATCTTTTGAGTCAATTCCTTGTTGATTTCAGTATCCATTGTCTTGTCAATATCAAATATAACAAATCATTCCCAGATATACTGAAATATTAATTTTATGATGACTTAGTTTGTGAACTGTTCGAATGTAAAAGAAACAAAAATCATCTTTCTTGTATAAACAATATTGTTTCATATTTTAATGCATTTTTTACTTGTCCACCACAACTATTTTGGACAATCTCATCTTTCTAAAATTAGAGCTATGAAATACACATTTCTAATTATCAAAAACATAAATATATTGAAAATGTTTTTCTTCAAATCTTGTAGTAATGAAGCATGCCATGTGTTTTTAACCATTTCAAGGAAATTTATAAAAATAGATATAAACACTTTTCCCTCAGAATGGGCCAAATTGAATAATGTTTTATCAAAGAAATTGATGTATGTCATGTCAATCAAGGTCGTAATCACTCATTTTACTTTATTATGAAACCTACCAAAATGGGGTTTTTGATTGAAAAAATAAGAACATTAATGAGATACCTAGGAATGTCCTCAATGTTTTTTTCATCCTTATTTATTTTACTATAAGTTGTTCAATAATTCATGATTTATACTTAACTATGCCCACATATGTTCTATCTTTGGAAATAAAATATAATTAAATTTGTAATGGTAAAATTAAAAATTTTGGGTTCATTAGATTCGTTGTTTTTAAATGATTTGTCCATAATTAGATGGATAATTTATTAAAATTTTACCCAGAATCCAATTAAAGAGGATTTATCGGGTACAATATATCAGGTAAATATTTTTACATTATAGATAAGATGATGAAGACTAAATAAGAGTCATCTGACATAAAATTTGGTGATAATAATCGTATATTACATCTATAACATGATGATTCTATTAAACATCCATGTATGATACTTCCTAATCCTTAGTGTTCAAATATAATTAGGGATGCTCTTTAATCCCTATCATATATTATATCCAAATAATTTATCAATAAAATTATTATCTTATATAGGACATAATTGGATGACTATAATATAAATTTCATACATAAAAGTTTGTGCTAAATGGGGATGAAAAAATAAATCTCTATAAACGTAATTCAATTTATAATGTTATTAATTATTATAGTTATAAATATTTTTACAATATATGTTGAAATAATTTTATTTTAAAACAAATTTGAACTGATAGGGATCATCTTAATAATCAGTTTATTTTAGGAACAAAATTGGACAAGTTTGAATCGAACATATTGGAAAAATAATTTAATCTATAAGAAGGATCACATTCATTATAAATGATATAATAAATTATAATGTATTGATTATATTGAAATTTTTTCTAAAATAACTTGAATCTAATCCCTTTTAATATTTTGGGAATTTACTGATTTTTTTTAATTTTAATCATTTGAAATGGATGTTAAAAATGTTTTTCTAAATTTTATTATTAATTGTTTTGGACCAATCACTTAGTCTTGAACATTAAAAACATCCAAATTCTATTTTATTTTAATTAAAACTCTATAATATTTAAAAATCAGACTTAGGCATCATTAGAGAGTTTAAATAAATATATTTTATATTAATGCTGTTATTTTGGGCTTATGTAAAGAAATTATGTTCACAGTTATTTATTATTTATTAAATAATAATATAATAATAATTTTTTCCGGGGAAATAAAATTCATTCCTTCTTTTTCAAAATTTATAATTATTTTGGTGGATCATTTATAAATGAATTTAAATTAATTAATGATCATATATTGATGTTTTGAATATATTTAGATAATGAAATTAGAATGCATATTCGTACAAGATGTAATCTAATATTGGATGAAACAAATTAATCCTTTGATGATATGATTTACCTATTTATGATTTGAATTGGAATTTATATTACATTAAACCATCTATATATCGTATTCAGTGTATTCAATTGTTTAAATTTTTAAATCAATCTTACGGAATATCATTTAAAATCACTCTAAATAAATTTATGTTATTTTATAGTAATTAAAAAATGGATTCTATTATGTTATGGATTAAATTATCCTATGGAATCATCTTTTTAGAATTATTATTATTATTATAATGTCTCCTTGTAGGATTATAGAAATATTATAAAAGTACTACTGGAACATGTCACATTCTAGGAAAATACCACGTCTATTAACATTGTTAGAAAAAAATTATTTTTTTCATTCTATAGTAATAGTAAAGAATAATCCACGAGGATTAATTGTACACAAGTTATATGGATGAAACATACTCATTTGGACAACATACTGGCAAACCATTTCATACCAATCATATGTGAAAACAATTTTGTAGTGAATACTTCAAAAAATAATATCCAACACTCTCTCACTACACATATTTACTTGAGACACAATCTCATATGAGATCATTTTCAAAAAGGTGATTTCATTTTTCATGTAATTTGATCCATCATTCAAAATGATAATATATTCACCAATAAAATTCTACTTGATGACATTTACTACATCATATGCATGTTGGGGATGATTTTTTTATTATAATTTCTTTCTAATCATGGAAATTATAATAATTTTACCATTTTTTATTAATTTTTTAATGGATTTAAACTAATTAATTTTTTTCAAAATAATAAATAATTTCATATAAAAAATGTGTGTATTATAGTCACAAAAAAATTCATGTCAAAATATAATCAATGGATTTGGTTTCAGAGAAGATTAACCCAGGGATGTTTCTTAAAAATATTAGATTGGGGGTTTGACCCTTTCTTCATCAAATACATTCTAATTGGTCATTATCATCGTATATGGTTTATACTCCTATGGAATTTTGTATGGTTTATTAACACAATCGTTCCCTTAATTTAATGATTGAATTAATTACAATTTTCTTTACAAGTATATTATATCATTATTTTAAAAATTATTCAATTTTGATTATCTCATTATGTTTTGTTATATATTATTTCAAGGGTTGGTATTTTTAAAAATAAAATTATCTTAGAATAAATATATTCATTTTATAAATTAAATTTCAAAATTTAAATTTTTATTTTATGTTTCATTGATATATATATATATATATATATATTATTACATAACATGTTCAAAAATATATTTCGATCAATTTTAAATTTCCTAACCTATATTGGAAATATCATTCTAAAACTATTGAAATAATTTTAACATAATTTTAAAAACATTAGATTAATCTATATTAAAATAACATTAATGATGATAAATGTAGATAAAAATTTATCCCTTTATTCCATAACATTGATTTTACTATTTCATGATAATATCAATGTGGTAGAAATTTTAATCCTTATATATTTTGAATATTTATATTTTATATGTGGAGAAGTGTTTATTTTAAAATAAAAAATTTTTTGGGGGAGAAGTTTCCAGGTTTTCACTACATTGAAAATGCAGTAAAATAACTGCATATTTTTATCATGGTAATTATTCTACTTATTTAGTCAAATTATGTTTTTAATTTAATTATTAATTCGTTTTTTATGATAATAAAAAATGGTAGAATTTTTTGGCTTGTAGCCAGTAATTATTTATAGTGATCAATTACAATATTAATTTGTTTAATAATTTCATTTATGTTATTTGTATCTTGGATGACAAAATAATAATATAAATCATTTATGGATCATTTAACCTATGATAATATGTGATCAGAAGACTTTTAATATTTTTGGAGGATATAAAAGGGATCATTGAAGGAAGGGTGGATGTCACATTATGAATCTAAATGATACAAGTATCACTAACTAGTTGGTGTAATTCCACAAGTTAAGTAGGGGAATTCCCACCTAAATCATTATACAGTAGAACCCCAATATATTCTTTGTAAAGGATAACTCAAATGTTGGGAATTTTGGACAATGGAATCATTCATTTTTCCAACATCTAATTGGTGTAAGGCATAATCATGTATTAGAAATCCCATTGGAAACCCTATGGGGGATAACGAGTACCTCGTGGAATCATTAAAACTAATTGGTGAATATAATTTTAAACAGTAAAAATGCATCTAGCATGGATGCTTTCAACATAATGAACACAAAATTATTCTAGAACACTGGCGAATAATCAAAATACTTCCATATTGTGTGCTAATATTGTTTATATTTTTATTCTATTTTAGTAATCTTATTCAATTATATCATTAATTATATGTTTTTGTGGAATTTAGATTAAATAATTAATTGATAACTTCAAATAATATCATTATCACTCATATTTCTTCATTTATTTGGTTATTACTATTATTAATGGGACCATTTATTTTATACCATTTCATTTTAAAAAGGAATGGGATATTTTATTTGATGATTCTAATAATACCATAAACAATATAGCTTTCTATGTATATTGATTCCCACAATAATAAAAATTTAGTTATACTGTCATATCTAGGATACTAGTAAATTCAATTTACAAATACATTAAATCCTACACAATTAAGGGGTTACCTATAGTGGTTATTTTCACAATATATTTATGAAGTTAACTTCTAAATTACTATTCTCATTCACATTCCCAAATTTACTTATTTACCTCCATTCAATTTTTTTATAAATTTTTATCCATAAACTCTCTTATAATTTTTTAATATTTTTTGATTGATCCTTTAAAATAATTTTTATTCTAACCCCTTAATCATTTTAATCAACTATAGTTTATATTTTCTTGATTTTATTTTCATATTGAAGATCATAATAATGTTTATTATTTATTTTATACTTCTCCCATTATTTATATTTTTTAAGAATTTATTATTTTTCTGTTATTTTATAAATGTTAATTCCCCACCACCTCTTTGCATTTATTTATTTCTAAGATACATGATCTATAATCATAGTCTTGAGCTATGCTAGAGTTGTATGAAAAAAATTATTCCACTTCATATAACCACTATAATTGGTATCATATATACATATAATTCCACTAATATGAATATGAATCATAACATATTCAATTATGATCATTATTAGACTGATAATCTAGTTTTTAAATCCATAACTATGAACACTAAAAAATTTATTATTTTTATTTCTTAATACATAGATTTTCTTGCCATTAACAAATACAATTTTATTTTTTTAAATACCCATATAATGAATATATATATTCCATTTTCTTGTTTCTTTCACGTAACATTATGGTAACTATAAGATAGTATAACCAGTCTGAGTAAATAATGGTTTTATATATCCTTAACATTTTTTTCTAGGGATATAAACTATAAATAAATTCATATATAAAATATTCCACTCCTAATTAATATTTAGATCAAATAAAATTGATCATTGTATAAAATTTTACAAAATTACTAGAAAAAATTGATTTGGAATTTATCTTGTCCCTTGAAAGCATAGTGGTTCAGTGAAAAAAAACATATTTTATGTCATTAAGTCCAATAATTTTATTGAGAATCCTATTTTAAACAACATCAAATAATATTAATAGTAATATAAATATATTCCATAGTCTTCAAAATTTATAAATTATTTAGCCGATCCTAGATATATCCCAAAAATACATTCCATTAGTTTATAATTATTCAAGACAACAACATTACAATTATCCATTATGGTAACCTGTTGGTTATCATTTATATATTCACAGAGGTTTTTATAAAATTTTCTGTTATCCAACATCTTTTTTCCATTGAACAATATTATTTTCCATGAATATTTATTCCTTGGTACCAATCACATAATTTAGTAGAGATAAAAAGTACACTTCTTTTTTAAGAATTTATATATATAACTCCTCATTTTTACTATACTATATTTAATCCATTTTATATTCAAGTGAATCAACCAATATATCAATATTGAAGAAATAATCATTTCATTATGATCATAGGTTAATATTCATATTCCTAAATTTTTCTATATAAGATAAATGTTCATTAATGTAGGTAGTGCACGACCATAATTCATGAACCAATCCAATTAAATTTTGTTTCATTATCTAATAATTGTAAAATATAAAAGGAAATTAACCATATATTTATATTTTCGTATTGTTATAAAGATATGGTGTTGATATGATATGAACTTCATTGCGGTTATGTTTTACACTACTGCCTAGTTTTCATATTTATGGAAGTTAACAAATATTTTATCCAGATTTTGATCCATCAATCATACATTTTATTTCCTAAGCTAATTATATTTTTATTAAAATATGGAAATATTATCCACATCATGATAGACAATAAATTCTCTAAATTAACTAATTCTAATGACTATTTATAGTATAAAATTTCTCTCATGTGTTTCCATGACAATATTGAAGTCCAAATTTAGTATTACATAGTCTTGAAAATTGGTTTTGATGTTCCCAATATAAAAAAATATATCCCACATGATTATTACTCAGAGAATAAATGATGGAGAAAAATAGACATGCTTTTAAATAGTTACATTACTAGTCATCATCCATTAATTTATATGGATTAAAGAAAAAGTTTTTACCATAGTGCATAGAAGTACCCAATGATTTTCCATAGAATAATTGTAATGATTTATTCAAACAGTTTCTTTTTACAGTAATATTTAAACCATTAAAATAGTTAAGGTGTGTAATGGATTTATTATACCTTGTTTTTATAGTACAAATATTTAAAACGATGTTTTTACGAGTACATGAATAATATAAATTGTCCATTATTTTAAAAATAAAATAACGAACATTGATTTTTTTGATGAATTTTTTTGACATCCTTCTATAAAAATGTTACTTTTAAATTCCCATATAACACTTTAGAATTCTGATTTTTTCTAATTTGTTGGGATTATCATGTATAATTTTTTTAACTTTGGGAGAACATTGCATTGATACATGGTTCTTTTGTACCATTAATTGGTTTATTATTATGGTTTCATTTGTTAAAACATGTGTTTTAGGGAAATAATTATTCATTCTACCACATTAAATTAAAAACTATTTGGTGGAAACTTCTATTGTGTCCTGAAATTCCTCGTATAAGAAGAAGGTAATTCCATCATGTTGTCAATGGAAAAAAAACAAATCATAGGAATAATTGAAGTAATACTTTTCAAAGGAAACTTTTTTTAGAGGATGGATGTGATGTTTTGGTGAAAAGACCTATTCCAACCGCTACTCTATAAGGAATTATATCAGTATCCAAAATCCGTGTTACCAGAACAATTTTTTTTAATTGGGCGGAGCCAGTGGTACCTTCAAATAACCTTAATTATTTTCCAAAATGGTGAGGTCAATGCCACTCAAAAAAAAATTCCTAAACTTAATTTGGTCATTGGAAGGGGTAGTCTTGTTTTATCCCTTCAAAAATCAAGATGTTTTCATATCCCTGTGGGAATATCAGTGACTTGAAAGTCCGCAAATGAATATGTATTTTGTGGAATATGGATTACATGTGTGATTTTGTGAAAAGTACAGAAGATCCCAGCAGCTGAGGACTAGCTATTCAAGTACCCATTTCCTCTACTTATTTATAAATAGACCCATAGGAGAGCTGAGTAGAAAAAATGGATGGAATATAGGAGAGTATTCATTATAGAAACTAAAAATATCAACACTCAGTTGAACAAAGGCACCCCAATAACTATATCCCCTTCAATTATTACCTATATGTAAAATCTTCCATAGGACATTAAGGATAAACCATAAACAATTCATTGTACTATGAACTCAAAACCATTTTAGGATGTAATCCCCATAGAATGAAAATAAATGACCCATTTTGGGATAGGAATACCACAATGAAAAATTATTTGTGTCAAAAATAATGCCCTAAATAGCCTAATTATACATTAGTGGAATGCATCCCCACCTAGAAAAATGCTATGAAGGTGGCACATGACCCCACAAAGCAGCATGATACGTGGGTAGAACCCATATCATTTTACTAGACTTGTATGAATATGTCCCTTTGATCCCCATAATTATTTGATATGTGAATGGATCCCCATACTGTGTAAGAATATTTTATGAGTATTAAGGAATCCTACGGATTTATACAATTCAACTTTGACCCTACTCCATCATGTACTCAACCCGCATGATGTCCCTTCCATGAACCTGTATAAAGACATCTGGCCGTGGACTCTTCCAAATCCACCAAAAATTTATGATAATATCATCTAGTGCACTAACATTACCATTTTGAGTTTTCATACCCATGTTATGCATAGTTTTGTTGATCATACATTACATAAGGCAGTACATCCAAATGAACATGAGTTTACATTCCCATGTTAATGAGGGTTCTATCCTCTGGATTCATTCATTTACCTCCTCGTTTTTGGGATTCAAAGGAACCACATTCATTTCATTTCAATGTTGTCTAGTATTGATCATTAGCTTACCTCTCAGAATTAATTTCATGGAACTCCAACTATGTTCAGCCACTAGACATTATTGATGGAGGTGTAACTCTTTCTTCTCATAACTCTCTTCTATGAAACATCCCAATGAAGTGAAAAAATGGCTATCTTAGATAGAAAAAAAAAGACAAAATGGGTACACTCTAGTCCCTCTTATTATGCATAATTTTTTCTATAAACATCTATCAACAAATGGATTATGGTGTTAGATATTCAAATCCAATACCTCTTTTTTTCACATTGAGCATGATTCACATCATATGAGAGTTTAGTGGAAATAATGTTATTTGTTTGACACTAAAGTAATGAAAATGATCTTTATTTATAGATACAAGACCCTAATTAGATCTTAATGGTCCTCTTAGAAGGTATAATGTCTGATAAAATCTATTCAAATGGGTATTTACTGTATATAATCCCAAAAAACATGGCCCATAATGGGCCTCCTTTAATGTGTAAGTCATAATTTACTAAACTATGGGTGATTTGATTCACTAGTAACTGGGATATGTATGAATACTCTTAGAGGACCAAACCCAAATCCAATGTCAACCTAGTATTCTTCAAGACATATTCATGGAAAGACCATATCCACTTAGAAGAACATATATCATCTTGTTAACTCATGAAAAATTGTGTATGTATTATACCATCCATGACTGGGAACATTTTTCCTATGTGTCCTAACCATAAGACATTAAACTACGTGGATGGGTCCTTTTCACATGACCATCAATGGTGATTTTTCCAATTGAGTAGCACCAAACAATGTGGTTTTGGATTCCTCTCACTAGGTTATGTTTAAATCCTACTTAATGGGTTTTAACCCTTCATCAAAACAAAATTCCACCCCTAGGATGACAGAAAATTCCTGATCCCTCTAACATATGGATTAAGAATACAATCATTCCAAAAAAATGACCAATTAATATATATTTTTTTCAATAAAGGGTAACATTACTGGAGGAACTCAGATGTATACATATCCCTATATCTATGGATAACCTCAGATACATATAAAATATTATGATCCCATCCATATTCATGATCAATCACCAACTATGGGAAATTAAAAGATACGACTATTGGAATAAAGCATGGATATGTTATCATTATTCAAACGAATAAAAGCAACCAGAGAGACCCAGAATAGGATATTGTTCTCTAAAATGGTGTGATGATCACAACTTCCAATCCTATCGACCATTGTGGGTTTTTATCTGTCACTATAAATTTACATAGATAGATCCTTTGTTTGGAATGTTTCTCTAGTAATCATGGTTATAAGAGCCTCTAGATATTCTCAGCTATATGAACAGTAGTTGTTTGAGAATGTCTGATGACATTGTATTTGAAATATGTCATACCACACCATTTAAACCCTTGAATTATATATTAATTCCACAAAAATGACTTTGATGAAAAAAATGGTAACCAATATAAGATCCTTCAATATGTAATCTCCATTATAATATAAAATATTATAATGTCGTGTCCCTATTATACAATTTCACTCCAGACCGTAGACCAAAGATTTTTTTGTGAAAAATAGGTGAAACTGATATGAATTCTTAACTATATTGTCAATGTTACCCCATTGTAGGCCCCTTTCATATCTAAATAGAACTAGGGCCATCTGAGATCACCAATTATGCATGAGTTTATGAGATTCATTTTTTTAGAATTTATTTTTTGTACTTCTCACATGCATTGTAAGAATTTTTCAAAGCATACATCAATCCAATAGCATCCCAGATGTTATCAAATATGTGAATGTCAAGCTACAAATTTACCAATTATTTCACACACTAAAGGACCATGTCACCCACCATGCATCTCCAACGCTGGGTCTCAAATGGAATGATCTTAGAGAACCATCATAATGATACTCTCCCAACATTGAGGGTAGGATGGCAGTCTGTGTAGTCAATAAAATTCTACCATCCACCCACCCAAAAACATCCATTGGACCGACACCAGTTGTCTCCAATAATTTCATGAGACTATCCCCAAAAGGATAATTATTTCATCCCTTATCGTAGGGAGTTATATGACCTCATCATCAATTAATTCTACCTTACTACATAGGGTTCCAACTCAGGGGCCCATGATGGAAGTTGTTGTCATCAACGCCATGTGTCCCACAATCCTCACATTGAGTTGGATATCCTTTCAGGGGAACCATTAGAATTAAAACATACATTATTTCCTAAGGAATTCGTCTAATTTAGATGAAAATACAATCAAGAATAAGTTTTCACCCTGGTTCTTAAGGAAGAGAACCATCCTGAAAATACAATAGGGTAGTATAGGTAGACGTTTATTCCTTTTAAATGTTATAAATACAAAATAGGGTGGAAATTATACAAAAATGAAATACCAAGACAATATAAATGAATCATGTAAACCAAATCCGATAGAAAATTTCTATGAAAAGATAACAATTCATTATTACACATATTAACCCCATCATTCAAATACTATGTCAAAAAATAATGCACAAATCGCTACTTATGAATATGATTCCCATCAGTAATAAATACTGGAACCCAAATATAGAAGGATTAAAATTACTATATATTCATATCTAGAATATTATCCAAATATGGTAGAAATGAAAAGACATCCATCCCTTATCAGTAATATGAATCCCATCAGTCAACTATTATGGAACCTAAATACAACCAAAGTCAAATTAATATGTACTCATATCATTTCTATCAGAAAAAAACTTGAAAATCAGAATAACCAAATACATTCCCATGAATATAAATACCACAAACTAAATATTATTTCTACTAAAGGACATACCTAAAACATCCAAGATATAAAAACGGGGATAACTTGTTCCTATACACCCACATGGGAGATCAATCATTACTCACTGGATGAATCTAGCGAACCATAGAAAGATAATATTCCTACTCTGACCTCTGAATGGTATTATAGTCCCATTCCATCAAAATAAGATTCTAAAAAAATCTTGGAAATAATAAAGCATCATACATATATTACTATCCATATCCTACAAAAATTCGTTATATAATCATGTCCACAACAATGCCAAGGATTCAGGAAAACAAACCGACCCACTAAGTGGGGGGACTTATTGACACAATCAATTCATTCCTTTATAGGATACGTGCAACCCTACTCTTGTCTAGAAGGGTATTCATCCATATTCTATGATATATGGGCAACATAATTTGGAAAAAAATACATTTCCAACTGTGGGACACAAGTTCACAATGGTGGCTGCTCTAGGGTATGCATATATCCTCACTAGGACTCAAGATAATAATTTGTTTATACAGGAAACACAATATAAATCAATTGAATATGCGCTCATATATAAATTTTTTCACCCACAAAAACCAGCACCAATTTTACATAAATGAGAACGCAATGATAAATCTTGAAAAGATGTGGCTGGAAAATGACGAGTATACTCATGACCCTACTCTAGAAGATATTGGTGTTCTTGATTCCATCAAACACTTATCTATGTTGGATAAAAATCCTACCAATACCTTATCAAATTATGTGTGTTGTCCTAGAAGAATAAAATGACCTCCCCATAATATAGATACCTCCATCTCTGAATGTTCTTAATAGAGTATTCACCACGAAGGTTTACTTAATGGTTACTAAATGATCACTCATTAGATTATATCTTTTGATGAGGTTCACTATAACCCTCATCATAATGAGAAGATAAAACAAAAATATGTTCCATCCTATGCTATCGCCTTCCCTGATGGTCCTCCCAAGGGTATACACTACAAGAATTCTCCATGCAGTCAGACAATAATTAGTTATGGTAGTAATTACCATAATAGAGTCAACTATGATGTCCTTCTAATAGTGACATCATATTTCAAAAACAATGTACTCTCATTGTCATCATATTAGCTGAAGGTTATCCCTATGATATAAACTACAAAGTATATCGTGAGATGTAGACAAAAAAATAACCACGTGGCCCTCCCCATTGTATCCAAAAATGTGAAGTTCCTCCCCCATTCAAATTATATATCTACATGAAGGTCCTTACTTTTCATAATAAAATACCATGACGGACTCTTATGTTGAGGTTCTTGGAAGTTTGGGGTCAATAATGTCAAGTACACTATTAGTAAAAAGTAACATCCTTTATCAACCAAGTTATATCTCGGTTCTACGTCAATCTAATAAAAAACCTATGGATGATTCAAATATCCATGAGACCCCTACCATCCTTGATATTTTTCATAAATCAATCATGAATCATTAAGGTTGTTAAGATCAAGTAGAGGAGTCTCTAGTGGAAAAAATGATATATTTCTCATGAGATTCCAATTATCCATGGATGACATAGTAGTTTTGTTTTGGACCACAACCACTTTTTAGTATGACATACCAAGAGAGTTGTTGGAAGAATGTATATATAAAAATTTCTCAATCTCTAGAAAACATGCTCTATATGAAGTCCATAATTTTTCCCATCAAGTGGTATGAAGACCATGTCTAAATAGTGGTAGAGATTCATCATCAGATCAACTTAGAATCCCATATATCTATAGGTTGACCATAATTATTGAGGCAGATAAAATATCTTCATCTTACCAACCTCCATGCGATGAAAACATTACGTTGTCTTATTGGTGAATCCTCATCAAGAATTTATATAAAAATATAGGGAGATCATGATGAATTGAATTTAACCTCACTTCCCATTCATTATAACCCATTCCAAATAGAAACATGTATTTCCATTATTCCAAAACGACAATCAAATGAGGTCCCTTTTGGGCAAAGACGACATGATCCACATGAACCGGTTCTCAGTACGTCCCAAAAGAAACCAGCCCAATGATAAAAAGACATATAAAAAACACTAAACCAGGTAACATAGAACATCCAAAATCATCACTCTTATGTTATTTTGATCACCCTTTGTTTCTAATATCCCTATAAAACAATAGTTCATGTGATGATCCAACACCATATATTGTTCTCACTAAATTGGGTATATGAGATATCATTAAATACATAATATTATTTGTATAACCCACTATAGTATTCATTCGAACCCACCCTATATGGATAAAGTAAAATTTTAACATAAAGATACACTATAAGAAGACAAATCTAGTAGAGGGTATAACAATAAAAGATTTGTATCATCCCTAGCCCGTAAGACTGATAATTTTTACCTTATCCACCCACCTAGTAGAATCTGTATTTTCCTATTTAGGGAGGATGAAACATAGAGAGGTATCCTATTGTTTCCCATATTATTACTCACACACCTAGAAGGGAGGAATATAATAATGTTTTACATGGGTAACCTTCAATTTACCCTCTGCAAGGAAGCCCATGGAGTGTCCCAGAATGGTATGAGAAAATCCAATAAGGGAAAATACGACCTTACCATGTAGCAGCTAGTACTCCAGAAACAATGTGTTTTGAATAAGTGAACATCATGGATATAAACCATATGGACCACTTCTAAAATCCTTAAAATTTGGAAGAATAGAGAGATTGCAGATCTTCCTAGAATTTTTTTCAAGATGTGAAAGATGTTGTTCTCAACTCGAACCGGTTGGTTGTCCTAAATTTGTTTATTCCCCAAATCGATCCTCCACGACCTCCTCCATGAACCCCAAAAAATGGGAGGATTTAATATAAGGCCTTATATGAACCAAATTCTCCTTACAGAGATAATGAGATGCATACACTCAAAGAAATATTCAGTTTATAGGAGGAATAAATTAAAAAGTTTAGGTTAATCAATGATGAATTATTCCATGGTGTAGCTCTACTATAATGGTTTTTCCTAGAAATTGAAGAAGGATGAGAAGTCCTCACAATATATAATAGTGCCATCAACATTTCTAGACCTATACATGTATAGATATCAATATTCCACCCATTAAAGAAACAATTGGCATGACTGTAGGAAAATCGTCTAAAGATTCCCTTGATCGAACACTCACATCATGTACAAGTTAAACATGGATGCCCTATGTACCTAATTTTCAATGGATTAGGTGACCTAAAGAAACATCTGATGCAATATGTTTATTATTGTGAACCCAAGATAGGAACCTGAGAGTAACAATATGTAATGAAACATAGATGTATAGTGTGAACCCTAAATGGTTTAGCCTTCATATAATATAATAGATTGTAAGTCGGTTTATATGAGAATTGAAAAAACATCATCTGAATTTCCAATATTGTTCATCTCAACACTGTTAAATAAAATAGTTATTGAAATATAATACTTAAAAGAGCTGTATAATGAGAGATTATAATCCTTTATTGATAGTGGAATGTTGTAACCAACACATTGAAATGGGCACCTCCTATGGTGAGAATATTGATATGCGCATTGAGAACATCCATGATGTGATATGAACACCACATGAACTACTAAAATATACTTGTGGGTTTTGGTAGTTATCAACTATTGAACAAACAATAGGAGAATCCATTCAAAATGCTAATATTATTCTTGGGTAGTGCCACTGGTCCCATGAAAATGTTTTGGAAAAGATGAAGTAACATCTATTTCCCCTGGGAATGCACATTCCCAGACATCTAGGATAACACTATATATTAAAAGGTCCCATGAGAACCATCCATAGCCTCTTCCTCAAAAAGATGAGTAGAGGCGACCCCAGAGAAATCTTTTCAAGGAATAGTAAAGTAAAAATTATTCATTCTGATATGTCCAAGAATATGACTACATTATGACTACTATGAATAATATTTACTTAATATACTAGATCAAAAAAGGGATGATTATGTAGGTCTTTATGAACGACCATATTATTTTACGTTTATCAATATATTAGGAAACATAATTTAGAAATGTTTCATCTTCTATGACCTCTAATAGAGATTGATGGATTCTTATTAATTCAAACATAGGCAACAACCAAAAATATAGGATGTCATTTCTGAAGCCGACCATAATGAGGGAGAGATATATGGTGAAATTTATTGAAGTTGGGGTCATAAGTTCGATAGTTTTATGACTCATAATGAATTCAACTAAAGTTATATAATGATTCAAGTATAGTTGAAGGAACCAATTATACACCAGTAGCTCCTAAAAAATGAAACTGATTGCCTCAGTCCCAAAATTTTTTTTCATTAAATCATAGAAGAATAAGTTTAACAAGAAGGGTAAAAAGAATATTCATGAAGATAAATAATTTATAGGAAAAATTCATCTTCAGCCCTTTCAGATTTTATGCCATCTTATTTGAAAAAACAAGAACTGCCACCCAAACAACACAACCAAATGTAGTTGGTCAAACATAGATTTCTTCAGAAGAAGATTTGATTTTTGAAACCATGAATTTAATTTATATAGTTTACACATATTCCATTTATTAATAATTCTATGAAACTATGCTAAACACACTAAATTGAGTAAAATTTGGAAGAGGCCATAAGAACCATGTATATTGGAGAAGACGCATCCATCGAAGAAATCAAACATATGGTCACACCACTACAGAAACCATCAATGTTGTAGAAACATTTCAAAGATCTCTTTAGGGAAACTAGAAAGTACAATAACATCCCCATGAACACTACTAATTTCACTATAGTCCCATTATTCTATAATATCCATTATAAGAGGAAAAACTAGTAATTTCCCATGGCATGCAAGAAGACCAAATCAACAAAACCTTTGGTGAAAAGAGGAACCACTAGTTCCTATCTTAAGTGTTGGTCAATCTACATCTAAATATCATGTCTCTAAAGTTCCTCAGAAAGATAAAACACATTATGGAAAGAATCATCCTTTATATTAGATGAATGAATTATTGAAACTATAATATTTGGTACCAGCCATGATATTAATCCAGGAATCAATGAATATGAACATAGATCTTAGTGAATCACTCATAGAATCTTTCTCATTACATTAGTAGATTAAAGCCAAAGTAGCTGCCACTATTTTCTACTGAATAAAGACAAATATTTTTGAATTAAATGTTTTATATCCTTTATAGGTCACGATTAATACACCATTATTCACAGACACATCAAACCATTATATGCGTTTAGTAGGATAATTGTAATTGATTTAGGAAAAATCATCATTCAAAATGTCTCTAGAGTTAATCTCATCCTAGTGAGACATCTTCATTGGTTGGGGTACATTAAGGATAACTAGACAACCACTTCCACGACCTTGATGGGTTGTGAAATATGTGATTAGAAGTCATTATTCCAAGTCATGATAAAAACATGGTTTGGAGACCTCATGGTTGGCTCCATATATCTTGTGGTCTTGAAAATCTTGGCCTTCAACATCCTTATAAAAAGACATTACTTTTATCATCAAGTAGAAATTAACTCATTATAGCATAAGTGCATCAAAAATTGCATTAATAGAAAAACTATGGTGTTACATGCCAATCATTACATATTTGAATAATGTGAGTCTCACTATATCAATTCAATATTATATAATCAGATGGGGAATATAACGCTGTGTCGATTTATTTTTTGTGTCCCTAAACTAAATGGTTTTTAGATAGTCCCAACTGATCCCTTCAAATAGGCCAATGATGAATTTGTTCTTTCCATAAATCATATTGTGTGTGTGAGTCAATGTTCAAACACATATTCAGTTATCCCAATGAGTTCAGTCATGTACACTGAGACTAATAGAGTTAGAAAGTCCACTAGACCTTGAGACAATGGTGAATAATCAGATGGAAATGCCTTCAATCTACCCTCAGAGCTCCAATAAATCCACAACACACCTGTTGAAGGACATGAAAAATAAAATACTCTACTATCCCTCAATCCGGCCACTCAATGAGATCCCCCACTTACAAACGGGACAAAAGGAGACACTTTATCATTTGAATATCATGATCACAACTCTTCTCCTTAATATGGTGAGATCATCTCAAAAAAAAATCTCTATCAGAATAAAATAAATAAGATGATGGTGAAATTGAATATCTGGGTGATGATGAAGAGGGATAAAGCCTTAGGGATGAACCTCAAGGAATGGGGATGATATCAACCACAATTGATGAACTTTGGGAAATAAATATGGGTACATAAGAGGATCAATGACCCACATTGATTAGTTTAAAATATCTTGTGAATGGAGATAGATATATGCATGATTCCAGAATCATCATCTAGATGTTTCCCCTAAAACTATATTGAAATTTCAGGCCTTGATCCCAAGGTGGATACTCATAACCAAGGCTATATAGAAGATCATAGATGATATAAAAAATGATTTAGAATGAGACACCCAACACATGATGCTGAAATCAATGATATAGTTAACAATATCATCAGATCCAACATTATTTAGGATGTCCAATATCTCATTTAGAAAGCTAAAATTATACCTGTAAAAAAGAAGCATTGAAAAATAAGATTTTTCATCTATTTTTGATATGTCAACAAACATTTCTTCGGGGGCTATTTATTGATCCTAAAAAATAAAACTATTAATCAATGTAACTACCCAATATCCCGATCTCTCCAAGATGGATGGATATTTTGGATAAAATCAAATATGAATAGCCAATGAAAATTAAAAGAAACACCACCATTAGGGCCAGATTGGGAGTATTTTATTATCATTTAATTCCCTTTTAATTTAAAAAGTTCAATGAGAGAAATCAATATTCCAAGAATCATATAATCAATCCCTTTCTGGTAATGTTTTCCATATTCTATTTTGATGACTTGGTTTTTAAAACCATAAAACACATAGAAAACCTTGATGATCATAAGACGATCTTCAACAAATTGACATAATATACTCTTATGATGAAACCCCTCAAATGTTCATTCTATGTTAAATTAGTGAATTTAATCATCTTTTTTGTATTCCATCATGTTATCAAATTAAACCCTAAAATGGAAAAGGTAATCCTTGTAATTTTACCTCCTCAAAACCTAACTGAGTTGTGGAGGTTTCAATTGTACTGCATTAGATCATCATCTCCATACATAAAGAGTTTATTTCTATTAACAAAGTTGATGAAAAATTGGTTTCATTATCAATGGATTTATTATTTTTACATTGTTTTCGAAAATATCAAGAAATATATCTAATGTTATTCTGTGATATGACTCCCTCCGAAAAAATAATTTTTATAACGTATGTGAAATCTCTAGATAGATCACTTGTTTCCTTCCATGGACAAATGAAAAATACCAGTAGTGAAAACAATCTCTTATATCTCTACTGAAAAATGATTGATGTAGAGACTCTTAACTAATGTATAAAAAATAACATTCTAGTTCAAAAAATTGTTGTCAAAAAATTTATGTACTACCTGCACCCTCATGAGGTCCACTTGATATCTCATAGGAACCCCATAAATTAAATTCTAATACATACAATGATAAAAACATTTTTTATCATGATTTTCAATCCTTCTACAATAATTTGACATATAGTTTGTTTATCATATATCCATTGATATTCAGGCATTAATATATTTTTTGGCAGTTCAGCCCTCAGAATAAATAAATTCATTAGATGTCAAAATATAGGATGAAGATGTTTTCTCTATTAAACATGACCCAAAGATGAAGGAAATTTATTTTTCCAGAGCATCTAAAATCCCATTATATAAAGGGAATGAAAACCCAAAAATCATCAATGTGGCAATAGGAGTCATACTCGTATCTACAAAAAATGGTGTCTATACCTTTCTGCATCCTGATATAGGAGGTGTGCATGAATAATGATACTTAATACCATACTCTGATTATAGTGCTTGATATGTGTCTTTATTTACAAGTAAAAAATTATAGGATAAAAGGCTATTCAAAATAATTTATCAAAAAACTTAAACATGGATTTTTTTCGTAAAAAAGGGTGAAATGGTCACATTCTTAGACCACATCCAAGGTTTAATGAAATAATTCCATTTGGAAATGGCATTTTACCATGAACATCAATAAAAAATTACAATGTCAATGCATTGGAAACAACTACACCAAATACGACTGATCCGGTTTTCGATGAAACAATCATCAACATTGTGCATCATCATATGGTCTCAGTATTCGTTAAGGCCATCATAGAAGAGATCAATGATATCTTCCCCATTCCTAATCCATATGGTCCTACTAGTTTGAGGATTATTACCATTATGTAATACCTCCAAAAATTGAGATCTACCACTAGATAGGGATTTGAGAGAAAAAAACTAAAGAACATCAATTAACTATGTTCCCTATGATGACATTAACCCTAGAATATATCATTACAAACATGGTCAGGATGAGGTCCTTCTCAAATTAATTGATGGAAGAAATAATACTATTTTTATGAAGGAATTTAATGGTAGTTCTTGTGTATCTCACTATTATGGATCATATATTTCCAATAAAATTTGAAGGTTGGGATACTATTGGAAAACTCTAATGTAGGAATGCACTATTATTACTATGAAGTTGCATTCTATAAATGTTCATGTAAATTTCATCTACAAAAACTCATAGCTATTGCCTATAACCAATTAATCCTAGACATTTGACATAGGGGGAAAAAAATCTTGAGACAATATCCTCCCACTACGAACAGGAAACAATTCATGTATATTCTAACAGCGACATACATCATTTCCAAATGGGAAGATGTTTTACCACATAATGATTTTAGGGATAGAAACATTGTTAGCTAGGTAAAATCAATCATCCTCACCATATTTTTATACCATATAAAGTCGTGATGGAAAATGGCACCGATTTATGTTCTAGTTTGTTAGAGAAATTATATATAGACTACGGTATCCAGACCAGCCAGTCATCCCACAATTATGCAGTGTAATACTAAAAGATAAAGGCCTTTAGTAAGAGATTATCCAATATAATATAGAAAATGGAACAAAATCATAAGAAATAATGTATGGACAAACAATTCAATTATCCATGGTCTTGCTAGACCATGACCTGTAATGGAATTCTGGAAACTCCATACTCATTAGAATATGGGACAGAGGTGGTCCAGCTCATTGTGGGTTTATTTCCATCACTATGTATTTCAATATGTGGTATACTATACTTAGATGAGAAATCCATGAAATACTTGTATGATCTAAAGTGAAATGATAAAAATATATTGAATACCTTTCATCATTTGAATGCTTATCAAAATTGGAATTCATATGCCTTTAAAAAAGTGGTTCACCTCTGGCCTTTCCTCGAAGGGGAAATGGTGTTGGTGCTTAGGACAATAATGATTATAACAATTAAGCTTCAAAAATAGGAGCCAAACATTGAGGGGGAACTATTCTATTTCAATGTTCCACTATAATGGATATTATTACTTGATTTTAGTGGATGGTCATATCACAACGTCTCCCACCAATGCAATGCTCCTATATAAATATTTCATGTTACTACACGTAAATCATACTTAAATAATGAAGTTATAATACATGATACATTGTACTGATAGCATTAAAATAAATTGTTTGATACATCATTATATTCACATGAATGTAATCCTGTTGAAACCTTTTTACACTTCTCTTCATGTCGAGTGATCAATGTCCCCACAAAAAGACGTTAAAATGCATGGAAAAATTCCTAACTGCATGACATTAAATAGCAAGGTGATCATTGTTTCAATCAACAGTTTTTTTAACATCCCAGGTAAATAAAGAATAATACATTTTCATATTTATTAATATTTACGAATTAAATATTAATTTTACTTTAAAGGGGTTGCTATGATCGATAGCGTACCCGATACGCAACGATGAGTTCCTTTGAAAACTGACGTTGCACACTAGTAATAAAATAATATTATTTTAAATGTTAGTTAACACGTAGTCATTGTACTGGCAAGAATGGATAGAAATAACTAAAATATGATTATATATGTTTGTTAAATGTTTTTACATTTATCTAATAAATGATAAAGGCTTAAGATACGAAAATAATTCAATTTTAGGCTTATATACTCTAATTTTCACGAAAGGTCCACTTATCACCTTTTGACGGAGAACCATCATTAAATATAGTTTTGATCAATCTTATAAATTCTATTGGACCAAATATAACTCTTATTTAGAATCGGGACATCAAAATTTACTTTGTGTAAATTTTTGGTATCTTTCCGATAAAGTTCAATTATTTTAATGAATAGTGTAAAATGTTGTATTTTAATTCAAAAACTCTTTTTAATATAATTTATTTATATGATTAGATTATCTTTTGAATTGGTTTTAATGTGAAATTAGAAAATCTTTTTACCATTTAATCCAATAGTGGTCATTGTAATTAATTTCACTTTGAAATCGGACTTAAACTAGTGTCAATCTTTTGATACTTATTGTTTCATAAAAACACGCTATTTGTCATGACAGCGGGAATTAATTATTAAATTAATTAATGTGAATTATATGTTTTGAATTATTTAAAATAGACTTAATTTTTGAATTCAGAATATCAAATATAGCTTAGGGTGAAGTTGTGGTATTTTTCTGAAAAACTTCAATTTTTTATGAATAGTGAAACCACTAAGTGGTAGTTAAAGAGACTGATTTTCTGTTTAAATGAAACTTTGCCACTACTGTGATTTGATTTTCAAAAAATCCGACATTCATGGTTGTCATTAAGAAGTAAAATGTTGTTCAATGAGATTAAAATAATTTTTTGGTGAATAGTAACTTTTAAGTTCTTAATCCTGATTAGTGGTAATTAGTGTAGTTTAGGGTAAAAATAATGTTTTAATAATATGAGATGGGCTTGACACATGTCCTAACCTCATTTTATGTGTCATGTATGACCAAGACAAGTCATGGGTCAACTTGGGGACCCCATGGAGACACTTTGGTTGGGAAATGACATAAATAACTTTTTATTAAATGTTAAAGTAAAAAATGACACAAACAAGAGATGTTTTACTAAAACAATTTTTACGTGGGGTTATACAAGTCCGATTATTTACTATAAATATTCATTAGAAAGATAAAAGGATTTCCTACATAATGATATTTTTTTTTATAATTTTTAGACATTAAATAAATTAAATTATATATGACATCACGATGATGCAGCGATGACCTCATTATTTAACGATTTAAATAAAATGGAATGATAATGTAAAATCTAAGACATAAACATGGAAAAAACATATTGGGTGGGTGGATTTAGAACCCTTATCACCTTATCCTCGAAATAAATCAATGTGGGACCACTTAAATCCGAATACCATTTTAAAATAAAATGAATTTGCTTTACTTTCCAAGAGTGCCCCTCCTCTCCTCTTATAAAAGGCCCCCACCTCTACCTCCTTACCCACAATCCCAAAGCCTTTGGCTCGGCCAAACCCAGCCCATTTTGTCTCTCCACATCCATCTATTACTCCTTTAAGATTCACTTTGGGCATAAGTCTTCCCAAGGAAGCCTTTGATCTCAAACTAAGGGGAGTTACCCAATTTTAAGGTAATGTCTTCTTTTGAGTCCTTTTGTTTTATTTTTCTTCTCCAACCCCCTAAAATCTTTTTATTAATTTCTTTTGTAACAACTACAGTATTCTCAATATTCTAGGATGTGGTTATAAGAAGGATTCGAGCTACACTTACACACACCTACATCTAATGGTTAAAGAACATACTGTTTCCGTGGATGGGGAATTTCTACCTCCCGAAATGATGATTGTTCAAAATTATTTTAACACCTTCAAAGGTGGACATTATGATGACACTATATTTATATATGGTATATAATATGTTTATGTTTTCCTTAAGATTATGTATTTTTAATTTTGGGCATACCTTTATGGTTTCCATTATGGGTAAACATGATATCTTCATTTAAGGAAGTGCGGACTACCGCCCCTCAAAGTGGTGTGATTCATTAATACCATATGTGGGAAATATAAAGGATGTATTTAAAATTATTATATATGATGTTATAATGGAATTATAATATACCTCTATATCATTATTTTTTATTTTCATTAACGTATGAGATAGAAATGAAAGTAGTGTTCATGCGTACGTACGGCTTACCGTCTCCATGAACGGTGCATTTCATTTCTTATCCACAAATGTAATGTACTATTAAAAGTAAATGTATATAATGGATATATATATAATTAATGATATATCTAAACGATGAATATAATTCTGGAATTAAAATATACATACCTCTCATTTAGTTTTAATTCCATTAATATGACAAAGAAATGAAAGTAGCGTTCATGCGTACGTACAACTTACCGTCTCCATGAACGGTGCATTTCATTTCCTACCTCTAAATGATTATGTAATATTATAAATACATGTATATGATGGATATATATGATATATATGCTATCCAAATCAGGAATTTCATTCTAGATATAAAAAACCTTTGACCACACGAACAACATGTAATTGTAAGAAGTCCACTTTCGACTTAAGAACCAAATATCGACAAAACAAACATTATTAACTTAAATGGTTACATGATGTTTATAACATGGAAATAAGTGATATAAAATGAATAATGAACTTTAAAAAGGTTCTTAATAAAGTAGAAATTAACTCAAGCTTATTATTCAGGACGTTAAAGAACGATCGTGTCAAGTCGGAGCTGAGGTAAGGGACTTCGTCTCAATCTCCTTTCATTGAGGCATATTTCGTTTTCTACACAACTTTATTTTATACGGTGTATAAACCCCTTTGACTTTTACTTTTATACAAAAGGAATCTTTTTTACGAAGCATTTTACAAAACAACAAAAATGAATGTTTCTTTTAACGTACGCAGTGACAACGACCTTTTCCGCCGACGTGAGTATTATTTTGTCTTTGGCTTCCTCAACAAGCCGTAATGTTTTTAAAATAAAATAAATACCATATACTCTTTTATGTATTTTGGTATTGAAAATGGTTTTGATAAAGGATTCTATTATGATATATTGTGATTGAAATGTAGAAATGTTATCATTCCTTTATATTGGTTTTATGTTTTATGATTTTATATTGGTACTTGGACATTTGACGGGTGGTTACGTGATAAACCATATGACGGGTGGTGTCGTGAATACCAGGACGGGTGGTTACGTTATAACCTCCAATGCATTGGGTATGGAAGTCGGCCATATGGCTATTCCATTAAATATGTATGGAAATTGGCCGTATGGCTATTCCATTAAGTGATATGTGTGGAAGTCGACCGTATGGTTATTCCACTTAAGTATGTTTATGTCCCAAGTTACCTTTATATATGTTATGTGTTCTTTATATGGGTTTTATGGTAATCCTTTGGTTACAAAAAGGTATGTAATGATACATTATTTAGTGAAGAGTTTTACAACTTCATTAAGGTGAAGGTATTACTTTGATAGAGTAAACATGGTTTACTTGATGTTTGAAAAATAACAGTTTTCATTCTTTGTGTATCCCTTACTGAGCTTTTTATGCTCACCCCAAGTTTTTTTTTGAAATGTTTTTCACAGGACTTAATGTGGAATAAGGTCAAGGATGGGATCAAGGGAATTTCATGCTATATAAAACATGGAACTAGACATGTTTATTTTTAAGAGTTTTTTTTATTATGGAAACTTATTAGAAGTGTCTACTTCGTAATCTTTTGAGATGTAATAGTTATGTTCTAATTCTCTAAAACAGTAAACCTGAAAAGATCCTCAATGTGAACTATTCATTTAATTCAATATTAAGTAAGGTTTAAGGCCGGGGCCTTATATTTGGTATCAAAGGTCAGTTTAGACAACTTTAGGAGTTAGAATTACCATGTTGCTTCCCCTAAGATATTTCTATGTTAAGAATGGTTTTCCACAGAGGAAACATGTCAGCTATGTTAGGATGGAATACAGAGAGAAATGACCTTCTAAATAAGCAACCTGAGATGGTCAGAATCATAATTGAAGAGTTTGTTGTAGTGATGGCTCAGTTGAATTAGCTGATAAATGGTGGTTGTGTTTATTGATGATATTTTGGTGTTTTCTAAAAGTAAAGAGGAGCATGAAAGTCATTTAAGGGTTATCTTGAGAACCTTAAAAGAAAAGAAACTATATGGAATATTCAGCAAGTGTGAGTTTTGGTTACACAAAATTTCTTTCCTGGGTCACATTGTTTCAAAAGATGGCATAACTGTTGATCCTGCTAAAACAAAAGTTGTTGAAGAGTGGCCAAGACCCACAAATGTAACCGAGATCCGTAGTTTTCTTGGTTTGGCAGGTTAATACCGAAGGTTTGTTGAAAATTTGTCACGGTTATCCAATCCAATGACTAAGCTAACTCGTAAGGGTGTTAAGTTTATCTGGACAAAAGAATGTGATGATTGTTTTCTGGAATTTAAAAGAAGATTGGTGAATGCTCCAGTTTTGGAACTACCTTCCAGGAATGGTGAGTTTGTTATCTACAGTGATGCTTCATTGAACGGACTTGGTTGCGTCCTAATGCAGAATGATCAGGTAATTGCTTATGCTTCAAGACAGTTGAAAACTCATGAGGTAAATTACCCTACACATGATTTGGAATTAGCTGCTGTTGTTTTTTCTTTAAAAATTTGGAGGCATCATTTGTATGGAGTAAAGTGTGAAATATATACTGATCACAAAAGTTTAAAGTATATATTCACTCAGAAAGAGTTGAACATGAGACAAAGGAGATCGCTAGAATTAATCAAGGATTATGATTGTACAATTCATTACGATCTGGGAAAATCAAATAAAGTGGCTGATGCTTTGAGTCGAAAAAATAATTCTTCATTAGCAATGTTGTGTTTGGAACGTGATCCTTTGGTTAAGGATTTGATGAACATTGGCATAGAAGTTGTTGGGGCAGGAAGTTCTTTTGTTTTGTTTCAGGTATCAGTGAGATCATCTCTATCAGATAGAATCAAGAAAGCACAGAAGCAAGATAGTGAGTTGCAGAAAAAGGAAGAGCTGGTTCAGAAAGGTATGTTGCCTGAATTCAACTTTAATAATGATTGTGTTTTGAGGTTTGGGAATAGATTGTGTGTGCCTTGTGATTCACAGTTGAAGAGAGAGTTGTTATGTGAAGCTCATAGTTCTCCGTTTTCAGTTCATCTTGGCAGTACTAATATGTACAGAGATCTGCGAGAGTATTACTGGTGGGATGGAATGAAAAGAGATATTGCTGATTTTCCTGTGAAGTGTTTGACTTGTCAGAAGGTTAAAGCAGAGCGACAGTTACCGAAAGGGATGCTGCAGCCTTTACCAGTGCCAGAGTGGAAATGGGAGAATATATCCATGGGATTTTTTGTGGGATTACCGATGACATCTCGAGGTAATAATGCAATCTGGGTTATTGTAGATTGCTTGACTAAATCTGCTCATTTCCTAGCTATACGAGATACTTTTCCCTAGATCAACTTTCCTGTTTGTAT
This sequence comes from Viscum album, assembly GCA_963277665.1. Taxonomy (NCBI): domain Eukaryota; kingdom Viridiplantae; phylum Streptophyta; class Magnoliopsida; order Santalales; family Viscaceae; genus Viscum; species Viscum album. Next base: position 1,018,735,196 of record OY728119.1, on the reverse strand, counting down.
CTTAAAGAGATAGTCAGGTTACATAGAGTTCCACTCTCCATTGTATCTGACCGTGATCCCAGCATCACTTCTAGCTTTTGGAAAGGCCTTTAGAAGTCATTGGGTACTGAATTAAATTTTAGTACAGCTTTTCATCCTCAATCAGATGGGCAGTCAGAACGAAAAATTCAGACCTTGGAGGATATGCTACGATCTTGTTCTATGGATTATCAGGGATGTTGGGACCAACATCTTTCTTTGGTTGAGTTTTCTTATAATAACAGTTTTAATTCCAGTATACATATGGAACCATTTGAGGCATTATATGGGAAGTGGTGTCGAACTCCAGCATTTTGGGATGAAGTGGGTGAAAGGAAGCTGATGGGACCAGAATTAGTAGAAGAGATGGCAGAAAAAGATCAGTTGATTCAGAAACACATGAGAACAACTCAGAGCAGGCAGAAGAGTTATGCGGATAACCGGAGGAAGGATCTATCTTTTGAGGTAGGTGATTATGTTTTTCTCAAGGTTTCTCCATGGAAAAGTGTGATGAGATTTGGTAAGAAAGGAAAGCTGAGTCCAAGGTTCATTGGACCATATGAAATTCTAGAGAGAGTTGAATTAGTTTCATACATAGTGGCATTACCTCCGAGTTTATCTCAGGTACACAATGTTTTTCATGTTTCGATGCTGAGAAAGTATATGCCAGATCCATCTCATGTTTTGTGCAGTTGGAAGAGAATCTCTCTTATGAGGAACAACTGGTCTAGATTCTTGACCATAGGGAGCATGTGTTATGAAATCAGGTAATCCACCAGGTAAAGGTTTTTTGGAAAAACCATATGGTTGAAGAGGCAACGTGGGAATCTGAAAACTCTATGAGGGATAAATACACCCAATTATTTTGATATGTGAATAAAATTGCGAGGATGCAATTTCCAAAAGGGGGGAAGGATGTAACATCCCAGGTAAATAAAGAATAATACATTTTCATATTTATTAATATTTACGAATTAAATATTAATTTTACTTTAAAGGGGTTGCTATGATCGACAGCGTACCCGATACGCAACGATGAGTTCCTTTGAAAACTTACGTTGCACACTAGTAATAAAATAATATTATTTTAAATGTTAGTTAACACGTAGCCGTTGTACTGGCGGGAATGGATATAAATAACTAAAATATGATTATATATGTTTGTTAAATTTTTTTACATTTATCTAATAATGTATAAAGGCTTAAAATACGAAAAGAATTAAATTTTAGGCTGATATACACTAATTTTCACGAAAGGTCCACTTATCACCATTTGACGGCGTACCATCATTAAATACTGTTTTGATCAATCAAATAAATTCTATTGGTCCAAATATAACTCTTCTTTATAATCGGGGCATCAAAATTTACTTTGTGTAAATTTTTGGTATCTTTCCGATAAAGTTCATTTTTTTAATGAATAGTGTAAAATGTTGTATTTTAATTCAAAACCTCTTTTTAATCTAATATATTTATATGATTAGATTATATTTTGAATTGGTTTTAAAGTGAAATTAGAAAATATTTTTACCATTTAATCCAATAGTGGTCATTGGAATTAATTTCACTTTGAAATCGGAGTTAAACTAGTGTCATTCTTTTGATACTTATTGTTTCATAAAAACACGCTATTTGTCATGACAGTGGGAATTAATTATTAAATTAATTAATGTGAATTACATGTTTTGATTTTTTTAAAATATACTTAATTTTTGAATTCATAATATCAAATATATCTTAGGGTGAAGTTTTGGTATTTTTCTGAAAAACTTCAATTTTTGATGAATAGTGAAAACACTAAGTGGTAGTTAAAGAGACTGATTTTCCGTTTAAATGAAACTTTGCCACTTCTGTGATTTGATTTTCAAAAAATCCGACATACATGGTTTTCATTAAGAAGTAAAATGTGGTTCAATGAGATTAAAATAATTTTTGGTAAATAGTAACTTTTAAGTTCTTAATCGCGATTAGTGGTAATTAGTGTAGTTTAGGGTAAAAATAATGTTTTAATAAAATGAGATGAGCTTGACACATGTCCTACCCTAATTTTATGTGTCATGGACGACAAATAAAAGCCATGGGTCAACTTGGGGACACCATGGAGCCACTTTGGTTGGGAAATGATATAAATAACTTTTTATTAAATGTTAAATTAAAAATGACACAGACAAGAGATGTTTTACTAAAACAATTTTTACATGGGATTATACAAGTAAGATTTATGACTATAAATATTAATTATAAATATAAAAATATTTCCTACATCAGGATATTTTTTTTATAATTTTTAGTCATTATATAAATTAAATTATATATGACATCATGATGATGCAGCGATGACCTCATTATTTAACGATTTAAATAAAATGGAATGATAATGTAAAATCTAAGACCTACACATGGAAAAAACCTATTGGATAGGTGGATTTAGAACCCTTGTCACCTTATCCTCGAAATACATCAATGTGTGACCTTTTAAATCCGAATACCATTTTAAAATAAAGTGACTTTTCTTTACTTTCCAAAAGTGCCTCTCCTCTCCTCTTATAAAAGGCCCCCACCTCGACCTCCTTACCCACACTCCCAAAGCCTTTGTCTCGGCCAACCCCTACCAATTTTGGCTCTCCACATCCATCTCTTACACCTTGAAGCCTCACATTGGACAGAAGTCTTCCCAAGGAAGCCTTTGAGCTCAAACCAAGGGGAGTTACCCGATTTTAAGTAAATGTCTTCTTTTGAGTCCTTTTGTTTTATTTTTCTTCTCCAACCCCCTAAAATCTTTTTATTCTTTTCTTTTGTAACAAATACAGTGTCCTCAATATACTAGGATGTTGTTATAAGAAGTATTCAAGATACAATTACACACACCTACATCTAATGGTTAAAGAACATACTGTTTCCGTGGATGGTGAATTTCCGCCTCCCGAAACGATGATTGTTCAACATTCTTTTAACACCTTCAAAGGTGGCCATTAAGATGAAACTATATTTATACATGGTTTATAATATGTTTATGTTTTCCTTATGTTTCTGTATTTTTAATTTTGGGCATACCTTTATGGTTTCCATTATGGGTAAACACGATATCTTCATTTAAGGAAGTGCGGACTACCGCCCCCTCAAAGTGATGTGATTCGTTAATGCCATATGTGGGACGTATAAAGGATGGATTTAAAGTTATTATATATGATGTAATACTGGAATTATAATATACCTCTATATCATTATTTTTTCATTCCATTAATGTATTAGATAGAAATGAAAGTAGTGTTCATGCGTACGTACGACTTACCGTCTCCATGAACGGTGCATTTCATTTCTTATCCCCAAATGTAATGTACTATTAAAAGTAAATGTATATAATGGATATATATATAATTAATGATATATCTAAATGATGAATATAATTCTGGAATTAAAATATACATACCTCTCATTTAGTTTTAATTCCATTAATATGACAATGAAATGAAAGTAGCGTTCATGCGTACGTACGGCTTACCGTCGCCATGAACGGTGCATTTAATTTATTACCTCTAAATGATTATTTAATTTTATAAATACATGTATATTATGGATATATATGATATATATGCTATCCAAATCAGGAATGTCATTCTGAATATAAAGAACCTTTGACCACACGAACAACATGTAATTGTAAGAAGTCCACTTTCGACTTAAGAACCAAATATCGACAAAACAAACATTATTAACTTAAATGGTTACATAATTTTTATAACATGGCAATAAGTGATATAAAAGGAATAATGAACTTTAAAAAGGTTCTTAATCAAGTAGAAATTAACTCAAGTTTATTATTCAGGACGTTAAAGAACGATCGTGTCAAGTCGGACCCGAGGTAAGGGACTTCGTCTCAATCTCCTTTCATTGAGGCATATTTAGTTTTATACACAACTTTTTTTATATGGTGTATTAACCCCTTTGACATTTACTTTTATATAAAAGGAATCTTTTTCTACGAAGCGTTTTACAAAACGACAGAATGGAATGTTTCTTTTAACGTACACGGTGACAACGACCTTTTCCGCTGCCGCGAGTATTATTTGGTTATTGGCTTCCTCAACAAGACGTAATGTTTTTAAAATAAATTAAATACCATATACTCTTTTATGTATTTTGGTATTGAAAATGGTTTTGAAAAAGGATTATATTATGATATATTGTGATTGAAATGTGGAAATGTTATCATTCCTTTATATTGGTTTTATGTTTTATGATTTTATATTGGTACTTGGACATTTGACGGGTGGTTACGTGATAAACCATATGATGGGTGGTGCCCTGAATACCAGGACGAGTGGTTACGTTATAACCTCCAATGCATTGGGAATGGAAGTCGGCCGTATGGATATTCCATTATGTATGTATGGAAATTGGTCGTATGGCTATTCCATTAAGTGATATGTGTGGAAGTCGACCGTATGGTTATTCCACTTAAGTATGTTTATGTCCCAAGTTACCTTTATATATGTTATGTGTTCTTTATATGGGTTTTATGGTAATCCTTTGGTTACAAAAAGGTATGTAATGATACTTTATTCAGTGAAGAGTTTTTAGTACTTAATGAAGGTGAAGGTATTACTTTGATAGAGTATACATGGTATACTTGATGTTTGAAAAAGTAATAGTTTTCATTCTTTGTGTATCCCTTACTGAGCTTTTCATGCTCACCCCAAGTTTTTTTTGAAATTTTTTTCACAGGAATTAATGTGGAATAAGGCTAAGGATGGGATCAAGGGAATGTCATGCTATATAAAACATGGAACTAGACATGTTTCTTTTTAAGAGTTTTTTTATTATGTAAACTTATTAGAAGTGTCTACTTTGTAATCTTTTGAGATGTAATAGTTATGTTCTAATTCTCTAAAACTCTAAACCTGAAAAGATCTTCAATGTGAACTATTCATTTAATTCAATAATAAGTAAGGATTAAGGCCGGGGCCTTATAGTTGGTATCAATGGTCGGTTTAGACAACTTTAGGAGTTAGAAAATTGTTAAATTATATGTTAATTTATGATATGATTGAAATGATATAGCATTTACAGATTACCATGTTGCTTCGCCTAAGATATTTCTATGTTAAGAATGGTTTTCCACAGAGGAAACATGTCAGCTATGTTAGGAAGGAATACAGAGAGAAATGACCTTCTAAATAAGCAACATGAGATGGTCAGAATCAGAATTGAAGAGTTTGTTGTAGTGATGGATCTGTTGAATCAGGTGATAAATGGTGGTTGTGTTTATTGATGATATTTTGGTGTTTTCTAAAAGCAAAGAGGAACATGAAAGTCATTTAAGGGTTATCTTGCAAACCATAAATGAAAAGAAACTATATGGAAAATTCAGCAAGTGTGAGTTTTGGTTACAAAAAATTACATTCCTGGGTCACATTGTTTCAAAAGATTGCATAACTGTTGATCCTGCTAAAACAAAAGTTGTTGAAGAATGTCCAAGACACACAAATGTAACCGAGATCCGTAGTTTTCTTGGTTTGGCAGGTTACTACCGATGGTTTGTTGAACATTTTTCATGGTTATCTAGTCAAATGACTAAGCTAACTCGTAAGGGTGTTAATTTTATCTGGAAAAAAGAATGTGATGATTTTTTTCAGGAATTGAAAAGAAGATTGGTGAATGCTCCAGTTTTGGAACTACCGTCCATGAATGGTGATTTTTTTATCTACAGTGATGCTTCATTGAAAGGACTTGGTTGTGTCCTAATGCAGAATGATCAGGTAATTACTTATGCTTCTTGACAGTTGAAAACTCATGAGGTAAATTACCCAACACATGATTTGGAATTAACTGCTGTTGTTTTTGATTTAAAAATTTGGAGGCATCATTTGTATGGAGTAACGTGTGAAATATATACTGATCACAAAAGTCTAAAGTATATATTCACTCAAAAAGAGTTGAACATGAGACAAAGGAGATGGCTAGATTTAATCGAGGATTATGATTGTACAATTCATTACCATCTGGGAAAACCAAATAAAGTGGCTGATGATTTGAGTCGAAAAAGTAATGATTCATTAGCAATGTTTCGTTTGGAACGTGATCCTTTGGTTATGGATTTGATGAACTTTGGCATAAAAGTTGTTGGTGTAGGAAGTTCTTCTGTTTTGTTTCAGGTATCAGTGAGATCATCTCTATCAGATAGAATCAAGCATGCACAAAAGAAAGACAGTGAGTTGCAGAAAAAGGTAGAGCTGGTTCAGAAAGGTAAGTTGCCTGAATTCAACATTAATAATGATTGTGTTTTGAGGTTTGGGAAGAGATTGTGTGTGCCTTGTGATTCACAATTGAAGAGAGAGTTGTCATGTGAAGCTCATGGTTCTCCGTTTTCAGTTCATCCTGGCAGTACTAAGATGTACAGAGATCTGTGGGAGTATTACTGGTGGGATGGAATGAAAAGAGATATTTCTGATTTTACTGTGAAGTGTTTGACTTGTAAGAAGGTTAAAGCAGAGCGACAGTTACCGAAAGGGATGCTTCATCCTTTACCAGTGCCAGAGTGGAAATGGGAGAATATATCCATGGACTTTGTTGTGGGATTACTGAAGACATCTCGAGGTAATAATGCAATCTGGGTTATTGTTGATCGTTTGACTAAATCTACTCATTTCCTTGTTATATGAGATACTTTTTCCCTAGATCAAATTTCCCATTTGTATCTTAAAGAGATAGTCAGGTTACATGGAGTTCCCCTCTCCATTGTATCTGACCGTGATCCCACGTTCACTTCTAACTTTTGGAAAGGCCTTCAGAAGTCGTTGGGTACTGAATTAAATTTTAGTACAAATTTTCATCCTCAATCAGATGGGCAGTCAGAACGAACAATTCAGAACTTGGAGGATATTCTACGATCTTGTTCGATGGATTATCAGGGAAGTTTGGACCAACATCTTTCTTTGGTTGAGTTTTCTTATAATAACAGTTTTCATTCCAGTATACAGATGGCACCATTTGAGGCATTATATGGGAAGCAGTGTTGAACTCCATCATTTTGGGATGAAGTGGGTGAAAGGAAGTTGATGGGACCAGAATTAGTAGGAGAGATGGCATAAAAAGTTCAGTTGATTCAGAAACACATGAGAAAAACTCAGAGCAGGCAGAAGAGTTATGAGGATAACTGGAGGAAGGATCTATCTTTCGAGGTAGGTGATCATGTTTTCTCAAGGTTTATCCATGGAAAAGTGTGATGAGATTTGGTAAGAAAGGAAAGCTGAGTCCAAGGTTCATTGGACCATATGAAATTTTGGAGAGAGTTGGATCAGTTGCATACAGAGTGGCATTACCTCCGAGTTTATCTCAGGTACACAATGTTTTTCATGTTTCGATGCTGAGAAAGTATATGTCAGATCCATCTCATGTTTTGTGCCCAGAGATAGTTCAGTTGGAAGAAAATCTATCTTATGAGGAACAACCGGTCTAGATTCTTTACCACAGGGAGCAAGTGTTACGAAATAAGGTAATCCACCAGGTAATGGTTTTGTGGAAAATCCATATGGTTGAAGAGGCAACGTGGGAATCTGAAAATGCTATGAAGGATAAATACCCCCACTTATTTTGATAAGTGAATAAAATTGCGAGGACGCAATTCCCAAAAGGGGGGAAGGATGTAACATCCCAGGTAAATAAAGAATAATACATTTTCATATTTATTAATACTTACGAATTAAATATTAATTTTACTTTAAAGGGGTTTCTATGATCGATAGCGTACCTGATACGCAACGATGAGTTCCTTTGAAAACTTACGATGCACACTAGTAATAAAATAATATTATTTTAAATGTTAGTTAATACGTAGCCGTTGTACTAGCGGGAATGGATATAAATAACTAAAATATGATTATATATGTTTGTTAAATGTTTTTACATTTATCTAATAAAGGATAAAGGCTTAAAATACGAAAAGAATTCAATTTTAGGCTTATATACTCTAATTTTCACGAAAGGTCCACTTATCACCTTTTGACAGCGAACCATCATTAAATATAGTTTTGATAAATCTTATAAATTCTATTGGACCAAATATAACTCTTCTTTATAATCAGGACATCAAAATTTACTTTGTGTAAATTTTTGGTATCATTCCGATAAAGTTCATTTTTTATAGAATAGTGTAAAATGTTGTATTTTAATTCAAAAACTCTTTTTAATCTAATTTATTTATATGATTAGATTATCTTTTGAATTGGTTTTAAAGTAAAATTATAAAATATTTTTACCATTTAATCCAATAGTGGTCATTGGAATTAATTTTACTTTGAAATCGGACTTAAACTATTGTCAATATTTTGATACTTATTGTTTCATAAAAACACGCTATTTGTCATGACAGCGGGAAATAATTATTAAATAAATTAATGTGAAATATATGTTTTGAATTTTGTAAAATAGACTTAATTTTTATTTCATAATATCAAATATATATTAGGGTGATGTTTTGGTATTTTTCTGAAAAACTTCAATTTTTGATGAATAGTGAAAGCACTAAGTGGTAGTTAAAGAGACTGATTTTCCGTTTAAATGAAACTTTGCCACTTCTGTGATTTGATTTTCAAAAAATCCGACACACATGGTTTTCATTAAGAAGTAAAATGTGGTTCAATGAGATTAAAATAATTTTTTGGTGAATAGTAACTTTTAAGTTCTTAATCGCGATTAGTGGTAATTAGTGTAGTTTAGGGTAAAAATAATGCTTTAATAATATGAGATGAGCTTGAAACATGTCCTACCCTAATTGGATGTGTCATGGCTGACCACGAAAAGCCATGGGTCAACTTGGGGACCCCATGGAGCCACTTTGATTGGGAAATGACATAAATAACTCTTTATTAAATGTTAAAGTAAAAATGACACAAACTAGAGATGTTTTACTAAAACAATTTTTACATGGGGTTATACAGGTCAGATTTTTGACTATAAATATTAATTAGAAAGATAAAAAGATTTCCTACATCATGATATTTTTTTTATAATTTTTAGACATTAAATAAATTAAATTATAAATGACATCATGATGATGCAACGATGACCTCAATATTTAACGATTTAAATAAAATGGAATGATAATGTAAAATCTAAGACCTACACATGGCCAAAACCTATTGTATGGGTGGATTTCGAACCCTTATCACCTTATCCGCAAAATAAATCAACGTGGGACCTCTTAAATCCGAATACCATTTTAAAATAAAGTGACTTTTCTTTACATTCCAAGAGTGCCCCTCTTCTCCTCTTATAAAAGGCCCCCAACTCTACCTCCATACCCACACTCCCAAAGCCATTGGCTCGGCCAAAACCTGCCCATTTTGGCTCTCCACATCCCTCTCTTACTCCTTGAAGCCTCACATTGGGCATAAGTCTTCCCAAGGAAGCCTTTGAGCTAAAACCAAGGGGATTTACCCGATTTTAAGGTAATGTCTTCTTTTGAGTCCTTTTGTTTTATTTTGGTTCTCCAACAACCTAAACACTTTTTATTATTTTCTTTTGGAAAAAATCCTGTATCCTCAATATAATATGATGTTGTTATAAGAAGGATTCGAGCTACACATACACACACCTACATCTAATGGTTAAAGAACACACTGTTTCCGTGGTTGGTCATTTTCTGCCTCCCGAAACGATAATTGTTCAACATTCTTTTTACACCTTCAAAGGTGGAAATTAAGATGACACTATATTTATATATGATATATAATATTTTTATGTTTTCCTTAAGCTTCTGTATTTTTCATTTTGGGCATACCTTTATGGTTTCCATTATGGGTAAACATGATATCTTCATTTAAGGAAGTGCGGACTACCACCCCCTCAATGTGATGTGATTCGTTAATGCCATATGTGGGATGTATAAAGGATGGATTTAAAGTTATTATATATGATGTTATACTGGAATTATAATATACCTCTATATCATTATTTTTTCTTTCCATTAAAGTATGAGATAGAAATGAAAGTAGCGTTCATGGGTACGTACGGCTTACCGTCTCCATGAACGGTGCATTTCATTTCTTATCCCCAAATGTAATGTACTATTAAAATTACATGTATATAATGGATATATATAATTAATTATATATCTAAATTATGAATATAATTATGGAATTAAAATATAAATACCTCTCATTTAGTTTTAATTCCATTAATATGACAAAGAAATGAAAGTAGCGTTCATGCGTACGTACGGCTTACCGTCTCCATGAACGGTGCATTTCATTTCTTACCTCTAAATTATTATGTAATATTATAAATACATGTATATTCTGGATATATATTATATATATGCTATCCAAATCAGTAATTTCATTCTGGATATAAAGAACCTTTGACCACACGAACAACATGTAATTGTAAGAAGACCACTTTCGACTTAAGAACCAAATATCGACAAAAAACACATTATTAACTTAAACGGTTACATAATGTTTATAACATGGTAATAAGTTATATAAGAGGAATAATGAACTTTAAAAAGGTTCTTAATCAAGTAGAAATTAACTCAAGATTATTATTCAGGACATTAAAGAACGATCGTGTCAAGTCGGACCCGAGGTAAGGAACTTCGTATCAATCTCCATTCATTGAGGAATATTTCGTTTTATACACAACTTTCTTTTATACGGTGTATAAACCCCTTTGAATTTTACTTTTATACAAAAGGAATCTTTTTCTACGAAGCGTTTTACAAAACGACAAAAAGGAATGTTTCTTTTAACGTACGCGGTGACAATGACCTTTTCTGTAACCGCGAGTATTATTTGGTCTTTGGTTTTCTCAACAAGACGTAATGTTTTTAAAATAAAATAAATACCATATACTCTTTTATGTATTTTGGTATTGAAAATGGTTTTCATAAAGGTTCATATTATGATATATTGTGATTGAAATGTGGAAATGTTATCATTCCTTTATATTAGTTTTATGTTTTATGATTTTATATTGGTACTTGGACATTTGACGGGTGGTTACGTGATAAACCATATGACGGGTGGTGCCGTGAATACCAGGACAGGTGGTTACATTATATCCTCCAATGCATTGGGTATGGAAGTCGGCCGTATGGCTATTACATTAAGTATGTATGGAAATTGGCCGTATGGCTATTCCGTTAAGTAATATGTGTGGAAGTCGACCGTATGGTTATTCCACTTAAGTATGTTTATGTCCCAAGTTACCTTTATATATGTTATGTGTTCTTTATATGGGTTTTATGGTAATCCTTTGGTTACAAAAAGGTATGTAATGATACATTATTCAGTGAAGAGTTTTTACTACTTAATGAAGGTGAAGGTATTACTTTGATAGGGTATACATGGTTTACTTGATATTTGAAAAAGTAATAGTTTTCATTCTTTGTGTATCCCTTACTAAGATTTTTATGCTCACCCAAAGTTTTTTTGAAATGTTTCTCACAGGACATAAAGTGGAATAATTTCAAGGATGGGATCAAGGGAATGTCATGCTATATAAAACATGGAACTAGACATGTTTCTTTTTAAGAGATTTTTTTTATTATGGAATCTTAGTAGAAGTGTCTACTTTGTAATCTTTTGAGATGTAATAGTTATGTTCTAATTCTCTAAAACTCTAAACCTGAAAAGATTCTCAATTGGAATTATTCATTTAATTCAATATTAAGTAAGGTTTAAGGCCAGGGCCTTATAGTTTCCTACACATGTTATATATCTATGTGAGGAAAGAATAAAAATCTCATAATTTGATGCATGAGATATCCACATTGGAATCCAATTGCTCAATAAGTACATACAGATGGATTCCAATCAACACAAGATACATAGTAATGTCTATATTTTACATCTTGGTGAGCCACCCAAAAATCATGGTTATAAAATTCGAACACCCCTATATATGGGTTAGATCGATGCAAGAAACTTGAAGTAATATGTACAGCTTCACTCTTGTTGACACATGATGCATACTGACACCTAGATTTTTCAACCTCATCTATTCACCCCTGAAGATAAAAATGTCTCCTCCCATGTATGGGCTATACCAATTCATAGAGAGTTCCAATAAATAACTACATGTGGACTGATTCATATTCTACTCGATAAATAGTGATGTTCAGATCCTATGATTTTAAACCATCTGTGAAATGAATATAATAACCCCTACAACATATATAAGCCATTTCAATGAATGAGACTCCCAAATAGGCCATATTTACATTACCACATCAAGATTAAATTTCCCCCTTTTTATATATGGACATGACCTATATTGGTAGTCTTAATGTCTATATATACGTATAAAATGATTCCTATCATTTAATGATACATAGTGATTCTCAGATCTCAAATCATGGGTCAACTAAGATAATAGATCAAATAAATTTCCCTCACATGTGTATGAATTAGATTTTAATAGGGAAGTATTTATAAACTATGTGTGTCTTAATCTCCTTTTCAATGATGCATATAGTGATTTCGGGATCCCATATCATGTGCCTAGTATCCAACGAAATGTTTCTCCCATCATTTTCGTGTAAATATAGACTTATAAGAAGATTACATGATTTTAATTTCACACCAAGGATCTGTTAATGAATAAAAATTACCCTTATGTATAAGTCTGATATATGTTTGGAAATTTCTGATTCATGTCCAATCATGGTTTATATGTTTATTATATATCTCGATATATACATTGCATTCATCAAAATATGTTCCCTGTGTAATTTTTGATCGACATATCACTCCACTTCTATATGAAGTAGATTTTCAGTGTCCTGGGGACCCCTCTGTTTGACTATACACAACATTCCGTGGTGGGTTTGAAAAACTATACCACAAGCGTCCTATCAATCAAAAGAAAATTCAACTTTAGGTGAGGATTTTCCTACCTCAATATACCTGAATGGATTCCATTCCATATATTATTTTTCCTAATCAAACAATTCCTGAGTTAATGGTTTACAATATCTTCCCCCTTCACATATGGATCATGTTATAACATCAGAGATTAGTATACCACATTTCATTTAGGATTTATCTAATAATATGTCCAAACAACATAAAGAATAACTATATGAAAAATTTCCATAATGAATTTTATGAAATTATATAATAAAACTTTTATGCCACATTATGATAAAATACATGGATGTTGTCCTAATCACATGACATTACAATATACAATAAAATATCATAACTGCATGATGAAAAATAGTATGGAAACTCACATAAATTCGTGAAATTAAATTTATGATAAAATTTCCTTATTAGATGTTGATAATCATCATTGAAATTTTCCCAGTCACCTGACACAAAACTATATACTAAAACAAACTTACCAAAAAACATTAAAATGTATTGTTCATCATGAAATATGTATGACTTGATTCATGTCAATATTTGATATGTGGAGAAAACAAGATTCCATCTCCAGGTTCAGCCACCACCTTTTTAAAAATAACCATTAGCCTGCACATGGACCAACCTATGTAGAGAATGTTATCAAGAAATATTTTGGGCTTAATTCCACAACATATGGGATGTGTAAGGATGTACATGTATTTATTATTTGGGACCATCCATAATAACATTCAAGCTTCTATACCCATATCCAGATAGTTTATTATGAATGTGTTGACTAACATAGGGCTTAATGGGTCATCATTCAAGTCAAGTCATAATGGCCACACTATACACCTATTATTGGAACACATTAAATTCATCATAACAAAATAATGGTTAAATGTGTTACCAATATCCAATATGTATTATGATAAACTACATGAAAAAAACATGATTCCAATATTTGAGAGGACATTTACCCCAAAATTAATCATCCACTATTTGAGAGGACATCCACTATGTGGATAATGGCCATTTCTTATCAATGCATCAGAACAATTTAAGGAACTCCCTGACACCTACATAATGTAAATGCCTATACCCCTTTCCCAAGAACTCATGACTTGAAATGCTCCATTCATGACTAGGAATACCCAATTCAAAATCCAAACTATGCATCAAGAATGATCCAAATACAAATAATCTTCCTTGACAATCAGAGATTGAGGGACAATGTCCTCGGGACACCTTTGTGTGACTGTGAAAAATATTCATTGGAGGTTATACATAAGACACTAACAAAAATTTTCTACAAACCAGAGGCAAATTCATCATGATGGGAGGATCTTACTACCTTCATATGCCCAATGATGTTTTTATCACATAACACCATATGGATTTGAAAACCCCATAGATTATTGTTTAAAAACATTTTTCATATGAATACAAAAATGTGACAAAACAATACTAGTCGGATTACCATGAAAAGGATAAATTTTTATCCCCTTTCATAGAGAAAAAATGAAATATCTCGACCATCCAAGAAATAAGAAATCACAAATGTCCTAATATCACAATGATATATTCTGTTATGATTTATCATTCCTTTACAAAAGTCAAATCCAATTGGGAGAGGTTCCCCATCCAAATACAATATAGATATCCTCATAGTTTTTTGAAATCACCCCCGAGTAAAATTTTATAGTCATAAAAATATCAAAATCAACCAAAACATTAACAGAAATTAGAAATGGAGGGCTAGTGTCATTGCGACAGCTTAGTTTGACCAGGAAAAGTATTCCCTAGTGGAAGTTCCAATGACCATAAAATATGATGTATGAAAGGATAATATAAAACACAAATAATGTAGTTATACCTTATAAGGAATTATTAACATAAAAATTAGAATAAAAAAAATAAAGAACCTGAAAGAATAAAAATTTTCAACATCCTAGCCTAGTTCCCTAACTCCAATGCTTCATCCACCGAAACCAAGTCCATTGTCAATCATAGGGTTCTTGACCTGTGAATATCCCATAAAAATTAGTTTTTTGAAGGTACCCAACATTGGACTAGGAATAATGTGTGTATAATTTAGTAGGCTACCATAAATAGTGGCCCAAAATATCCTATATGAAATAAAAGTGCATGAAGAATACATATAAATAAAGTAGGAAATGAAAAATAATATAAAACACTGAATTTCTGTTTATGTAGTGATACGAGATGTTACTTATATATGCCTATCAAATCATTGGATGTCTCAATAAATATAGGGGAAAATTCAAACCCTAAGTAGCAAAAATGGGGAATTATACCAATCCCTAGTTCTAAAACACATTATCATACATTCTTCATTCATTTTGGGTTGACTGTGAATAAAACCATCTCCTCGTTTATTTCACAACTTATTCTAGAGTATTTTCATTATCATCATATCATGAATTCTCTATGAGAATTTATTTATTTTTTCATCAACTACGCTATATGGTATTTACACAATCACCCCGTTGTTGTATACATTTCATACCGAGACACTGCATTTTATCATTTAATTATAGATTAAAAGATAAATCATTATTTGAAATTTCATTATAAAAAGGTGACTTAAAATTTACAATATCCTTCCGTCTTCCTGATATTATCCTATATTTTATAAATCATTGTCTAGAAATTCTACAATAAAACTCCAATGTCATATCACAATACCCCCATCAATTTATAAAATTTTCTTCCATCATTACCATCAATATTGGAAATTATCATGCCATGTTATAACTATGGAACCTCTTTCTAATTACCCTTTATCTTCACACTTTAACAAATAAAAATAAAATTTTATATAGGAATATATACATATATTAATGTATTGTTTTTAAATATACCGTTTCATCAGGCATAAATAAAATTGAACAAACTTATCATCATTTTCAATTTCACTATATATATATATACCATAACCTAATTTAGATTCTAATTTCCCAATTTCATTTCCATTAAATTAATCATTAATTTTTAAATTACACATCCATTTAAAGTTTTCATTACTAATGAAATTCTTACAAATTGGATCAACATCCTCAAAGAAAATAACAATATTAAAATTAACTCAATTAGAGCATGGAATATTCTTGTAAAAATCACTATTTAAATCTATGATCGTTGTAGCATACGTTTAAGTGAACACACCAAACATGGTCTGGAAATGAATGCATGATGATGAAAAAAACAGATAGACCCCTTATATTAGCTTCATATATAACCATTAATTCTAGTATATTCCTTCTAGTGGATCTAAAATAGAAAAAAATAAAAAATATGAAAAATTCCATTATAATTTTCCATTTTAGTTAAAAATAGTGACACATCACTTGTTAAAGTGACAAATAAAGTATGGTGATTAGTAGAGTTTTAACACTACCTATAGATTAAAATCACCCCAAACAACACACTAATGGATAAATATTGTAGAAGATCCACCGTGGAGAATAGTTCTGTGGTAGGGGTGTGAGGGGTTTCATAGAGATAAAATGATAGGGGAAATTAGGGGGATTACATATAATAGGGATTTAGATAAAATAACCTTGATTCCATGGAATAAATCCTCCCATGAACCAACTATCTCTATTATTTACCTCCATTGAACTGTTTATGGTCCCTAACTAGCCCTTAAGGATTTTATTCTATCAGGGTAACATGTTAGCCAACTGGCTATTTGGGGGCGCCTCACCCCTAGTAGATGGACATCTTGTTGTGTTTTTTGTTGGAATTGGTTCCCGATAACCAAATTCTATATACTTTATTATAACATGTACTCATAGTATGGAGTATAAATAAAATTATTATCAAAACAAGGTTGTTATTTTTGGTAACATACAATGTGATACATGTTCTATAAGTATCTATCACACTATTATGTCATAGAAGTCACCCTCTATTATGAGAACTCTGAACTCCCACTATATAATTCGTAAATATATGTTCTATATCCAAATAAATTAATTTTTGGGACATAAATTATTTCGGCTATACGAGGTAGATACTCATAGTGATTTATGGAATTTCACATTCTGTACACAATTGGTGATATCTTGAGTATTATATTATGGGAAAAAGTTCCATCAATAATAAATCCACAGAAATATGTGACTTTGGATGTTGAAATCCATTGAAATGTGTATTGATCATTGAATATCAATATTATTATTAAGTAGGGTTACTAGGATTGTAATAGTATGTAATGATGAATACCATGATGACATTTGTTCATAGCGACATAGTATACACTGGGTGCATTACAATTAATATTAAATTAATGAATAATGCGATAAATTATTCTTCCATTATGTTAATTAATATATATTTATATTTGAGGATATATTATGGAAAATGATATAGTAAAAATTAATCCATGGCCATCTTGTTCTATAGACATGTTTGATTTCTTAAAATTTAATTTAAGAGACATCGTGCACATAGGTTGTTGACACCACAATGAAACATGGTAGATTAGAGATATCATGATAAAGTGATTATTTAACATAACATTCATCGATGTGAGTTATAATGTGATAATAGTTTTACATTTCTTCACCAAGGGATCATTGGCATTTATTTAGAATCAGACATTATAATTCAATCTGATTAATCTAATAACACTGATAAATAGTCCAAAAAGGTCTGAAACAATGTCTAATTATTATCTCAATTAAAAAATATATTACTATTTATTATTTAACAAGTTTTAAACAAATTGTTCCAACATGGTTTTGAATACCTTTTCATGTTTTCTTCATCACATTTATTTCATCATCAGTTATTGAAGTGAAAATTATGTGTGGGGAATATCTATTAAATATATAATTTCATTATATTTGAAATAATATTTTTTATTGATTCTTGAAAAATGAAGTGATATGTATTTAATAAATAAATAAACAGAAATTTTTCAATGTCTGATAAATTTTGTGTAGGAATGGTAGGCTAGGTTAGATGGTCTACTGAGACAAAATATATATCAAAAAATATTTGAACAATTAATATTTAATTTTCATTTTCATGTTAAATGGATGCCGAGAAATAATAATAATAATAATCTCCTATTATACATGATAAATTTATTAAATAAATAATTAAGGGAACATGTAAAATTATTTATTTCTAACCCTAATCGTATATAAACCTGATAATATTAATTTTTCCAAGAGATATAGTTAATTTATTTTATTATGAAAAACATATTTGGGGAATCTAATCGAATCACTCGAGATATCTCTTCTCTTAAAATGCTCTTAAAAATAGAGATATATCACCCTCCACCTCCCTTAATTGAGTTAAGATAGATCAAAGAGAATCCTTTTCAATAGATTCTCAATGTGTTCAAAGGTAATGAAAGCAGGGAATATGATCTATTGTGCTATGACCCATATATTCCTATGGTGAATTTAGATGACTTGTGAAACCTGTGAGAATCCTCTCTAGAGGAAATAATCACATGATTCCCACAACATAGAGTTGATGAAATGAAAATATATTTTCATGTCCATCAATGAAGAAATAATTTGCACAGGGTAATTCATTAATTGAATAAATTAATTATAAATATTATTTTATTATCCTTCCCTATGTTCCCATATTTTAATCCATTGTTTATTCATTAATCCAATTTGTTTGATCACAACATTTATTTTCATTAAAATATCCTTTTAATAATTGATCATGAATAAAAGAAATGTTGGGAAAGATGAATCACAGTATTCAATTATTCAAAAAATCCACATGTGGTATCAATGTTGTCACATAATT
Source organism: Viscum album (assembly GCA_963277665.1). NCBI lineage: Eukaryota > Viridiplantae > Streptophyta > Magnoliopsida > Santalales > Viscaceae > Viscum > Viscum album. The sequence goes on along the minus strand of OY728119.1, from coordinate 1,018,716,522 downwards.
TTTTATAAATATTTAATGATAATAGAATGATTTATTCATTTTTTTCATTTGGTTTACATGTAATGTTTAACAGTTCTATAATAAGGATAAAATAAGTGTACACTACATGTGAACCTAAGGTACACCCAATGTACTAGTGTTAAATAAAACAATAATTAATACAGAATTAATTAAAGGGCTGTTCATTTATTACAATAGTGTATTTAATTATACACATCATGTTTAATGAGATGGCATAGAAAACCATCATCATGTTTACACGCACTATAGTAGATTTACCCTATGTGTAACCTATTAGTCTTGAATGATATGTGTATATTGTTACATGGACTACCAAATGGGTAACAATGTAAATCATATACAACACTATGTGTATCACATGTACACTCCATATAATCTTTATTTTTCTAGGAACAATAACACACAGAATCCAAAGGTTTGTTTGTCAGATAGATGGTGAGATACATACACTTCATTTGTCTAGATTATAAATGTTGTGTAAATAATCAAAATTTAAAATAATTAAATATGAATTATAATATTTTCAAAACCTTATAATTATTTTCATCGGTATGGTCATTATTTTTATTGAACATCCAATGTGGTGAGTTTTAATATATATATATATATATATAACAAATTTCTCAACTATGTTTGGATCTCCATTTCATATATGAGATATATTAGAGTTATTACTCTATGTAAATTGAATCATAACACAAGATATAAAAATCATATAACCCATGTACTCATTTTTTTATTGTAAATCCCATTATTTTACATGATAACTTTTGTGTGCCACATGTCGTAAGTGTAAACAATATAAAAGTATAATACTTGTTTGTAAGGTTAAGATTATTACTCACATTATTATCTCCAATGTATATTCATATAAATGGATAATTTTAAATAATTTTATTTAATTTTATTAAAATTTTTATGGATGTGAATCTTGTGGGAATTTGGATGATAATTACGAATAGAAAATTGAGTAATCGAAGAGAATAATTACATGATTTAAGGGTATGTTTATGATTAGAATTGAATTATAATTTTATTAAATGCATATGTTGTATCATGTAAATGTATTATTATCATCATAGACAAAGGAATTTATATTTGACTGGTTTTATTTATTTTTTTATTATGATAAATTGTTTTCTTGTGTTCCAAATCCCCACATATTATATATGGGAATGTTTTTTGATGGATTTATTATCTAAAAAACATACCCTTACCAACATTTGAATAAATTAATAGGTATGTTATTGAGACATGACCTAGTGGAGGAGGTTATAGTTCTTATTTGTGGTGAAACCAATGAAAGACTGATAGCTAGTTGGATAGGTTGAAATATGAAACTCGGTCCTCAATCGGATCAAGGTATTTTTTCCTAGGATGGAAATTTGTTTATCATCTACAATATAAACTAACCATTAAAAAATAAAATAATCATAATAAATTAATATATTATTAATATAAAGTTTCATAGTTATTTCATTATGGATTTTTTTCACGATCACATGAAGTAAAGAATTAACATGCCTGAATGATAGGACTAAAATAAATTTGAATCTATATAAATATTTTCTAAAATTGAGTTAATAAATTTCTTAAATCCACTTAATATTAAAAATCTTGTAATGAAGATAAAAATTTAGAAATTTAAAAATAAAATAGAAAATATATGAATTATATATATTAAGTTAGAATATCGTTCCATTATTTCTGTTAAACTTGGAGTATTGTAGAATTTACATGGGAAATCGACCTTAAGATGATTTCAGTTTTTTTGGAATTATAACTAGATGTTTTTGGTTGAATTAATGTTGTTAACATAAAAGGGTTTACTTATAATTTAGGAAATGTTGTATCTAAGAATCAAGGGTTAAGAAAATCCATTTTATAGATTTTATGATTGGGTAGTCAACTAAAATGATCAATTAACTATGAGTTAATATAGATGGAATTTTGAATTCATACCTAAAATAATTCGATTTTATTAATAAAATAATATTAGGGTTATTAGAAGGGAAATATAGATCTCTTGCACTATAATTTCCATGAAGAATTATATTCCAATATCAATAGTGATCGTGTTTCGATATAATTTTTAGGGGATTAAAAATTATAATATTAATTTAATTATGTATATTTTATTCAATAAAGTACTAAAATTATACTTTTCATTTCTGTCTAAACAATAACAAAATTACTTCAATAATACAACTATTATTCATACATTTTATGGATATCCTTCTCACCAGAAAAAATATAATATAGTGGAAAATGATCATACATTTTACCCTTCACCATGAATGGAAAAGTTATGTGATGCAAGAAACTATTCCTACTAAACCTGGTAATGAGGCAAAATATAAAGTGTTTATATTCTATTATAATCTTTTAAAGATTCCATAGATGTTAAATGTTGTATTCTATCAACCTAGAATAATGAGCATTTGAAGAAACATGATAATATTGATATGTATATAATAATGTGTCACATTAGGGATATATATCATGTGAAGGTAAGACATGAGAGATATATGATCTCAACTGCACAATTTACAACTAATCATGGAGAGTCAGTTCTAGTCAGGACTCATGTCTTTATGGTCAATTACTATATGAAAGGCTTAAAAATCATAATATTTAAATTATACAATGAGTTACAAAAATATCTCATACATTCATCATTATCAAAGTGCTTATATTATTTTTTGTTAATAAAAATATGATACTTTTTTGGAGAGTATTTGAGATTATCTAACTTGATTCACCATGTTGATATGGACATGGGTCGTGAAAATCCCTGGGTCTTTATGGTGAATGAGAATTAGAAAAAACAAGGAAAATTGTTATAATAATCCTAATAAATAAAAATATCACACGAATCATTCTTCCAATAAGTGGAATATCCATGGATGGGAAATGATATTTAGGTATTATGTTTTTCATTTATTTATCAAGTCCATTAGATGATGAACTACACCTTGAAGAAAGTTCATTCTTATGGTGTGTTCATTGTCAACTGTAATCCTTCAATATCCACCAATTTTTATTACATGTAGATTGTAGTGCTCAAATCCAAATCTAGGTGGAAGAACCGAGTTGACTCCAAAATATTAATAGAAGATAGGTGTATTTGTAGGCTACCAAAAGTTAGAGTCTTGTAGTAATAGATATTGGGGGAAACCAAAAATCACAGGAAAAAATGATTAATTTTGGTTTTAATGGATTGTTTTTATATTCACATGTCAGCAAAAACATTATTTTTTTTTATCATGCACAGATATTGATGTTTTAATTTTCATGATTTTTAAAAAAATTTATTATTTTATAAAGAATAAATTTATTATTTAATTAATTTTTATGATAATGATCTAATTTATTTAGTTATAAAAACAATTTTAGGAAATTGATAATGAATCATGTTCCCTATAATCATATAACACTTAGCCCTAGAATCATTATATTTGTCATGTAAATGAAAATAATTTGACAATGATATAACAATATGGTTATTTAGAGTTTTCTATGATTAATCCAGATGAATTATGTCTTGATTTTTAAAAAGGAAAACCAACAAAACCACATACAATGTATAGTGAGAATGAGACATAGAGAATCTTGGGTTTATATAAAATAATGTGTCTAAACCTTCTTATTAAATTATTCACGTAGAAATTCTTACATCGTACCCTAAACCAATGAATAAATTAGATCTGGTTATAGATATATGATAAGGTATTATAATGAATCATTTTTTAAATACATAGAATTATGAATTCTATAGAAAATAATAATTAATGAATATAATGAAGGTTTAATCGTTTTAAGGTGGAGAATATCATAATCCATAGTTTATCAAATTTCTTTCGGAGTTTGGGATTATTCCATTAATCACACCACCTTTAACACTATATTGGGATTGTGTTTTGGAATGGTGTAACAATACATTGTTGTACATGGTATGGTTGGGGAGGAGTCATTAAAATCATCCATTATATTTTAGAGGATATATATTTCAATCAAAATTATATACAATTAACCGATTACCAAATAAAGGGGAAATGTAATTCCCTTATAGTTATGGATTGGAATGAAACATGTTTTTTTTATAAAAATCATGTATGTAGTTTCTAGGTGTTTGTTAAGGCCTTATGATGAAATAAACAAGCACCTAGGGTACATAGTGTATCATTATAGAGTATCCTATTGAAAAAAATGTACACTTCCTATAAAACCCATCAAATATAAAATAACATGTCTGTAGAAAATACTTTGTTCTCGAGAGTGATAAGATCTTATTAATAGAAAGTGGTGTCAGGACTCTCTTTAATTAAGTAGATGCTTAAGACACAAAAGATATTTTACATGAACCGATTTTGAAGTTCCCCATGTAGTTTTCAGTTTCTGAAATAAAATTAACGCATTTTATCACATGGAATTTAACATTACGATAGAGATAGTGTTTTCTAGTAAGTAAATATGGTGACTCATTATAGTTCGACAGTTTTGAAACATTATTCTATAAGGAGGAAGTAGAAAAATTTCAACTTGAAATATGGAATAAATCTTGGAATTTTGACATAAATTCCATGTACTTGACCCATGTGTGGATTCTAGTTGATGTGCAAGATTATTTAAATATTTCAGGATGAAAATTGGTATTCACAAGTCAATGATGAACTAATAATAAACTAAAAACGTAAAATTAATGGATTCTGTATAAAGGGTTCTAATAGTGTCTAATAATTGACCATGATGATACAATTTCACCAGTGTATATTATTAAATGAATAAAAATTATACTTTACATAAAAAGATATCCGGAATATTAAAATTTTCATATGAATTTCATGAATTCCTAAATAAGAACCTTAAAAAAGATGTGTATATGATACAAATATAAATATTTTTGACTGTAAGTGATGCTAAAATGATGTCCGAGATACAAATTTCCATTATTGTATTTGGTTCTATAAGCTTATAAAATAAATTTTTTTCAATTAAAACAAATTTGGCCCATGTGTTTAGAAGAGTTTATGTTAAAATTTAGTCATTATACGAGTAGTATATATTGATGACATATTTATTATTGAAATGATATATCATTAATATGGTCAGATAAAGATAGGTGAAACAATTATTTCTCTATGAAGGATGTAGGTGGACAAACATATATTCTTGGTATCAATATAACTCTTGATAAATCCAAGTGGATTCTTGGTCTAAAAAAAGGAAAATGCATTAACCAAATACTAAAGAGTTATTATATGAAAAAAATCCAAGATGGTATTTTTTCCATTTTCTCATTATATTCAAAATTCAATGAAAATGTTAGATTAAACACAACATGATGAATGGATAATGGGTAAGATCAAATATGATTCATTAATATGATATATCATGTATTCTATGTTATGTAGTAGTCATGATGTGGACTATGTGATATAAATGGTAGAAAGACATCGTGAAGATTTAGAAGAATACATTGTTAAGATGTTAAGGATATACTTATATATATGTTAATAACTAATGATATGTTCTTGGTGTATAGAGGAGATGGTAAAATGGTTATCAGTGGTTATACTAATTCTACATTACAAACATTGCTGAATGAGTTAATGTTATAGCCAGGATATTTAATCTATCACAAAGGAGGAACTGTGTTCTTGAAGAGTTCAAAGGAGACAGTTTTAATTAATTCTATAAAAGAGCTTGAGTATAAAGATTCTTTTTATATAGTTGATAATTAAAATTGATAAAAAAACCTTTTATAGGGGCATGATGTAGTTCATAGTACTAAAAACATTATCCCATTGAATTGTGACAATTTTGTACATGTGAATGTTTAAAAATAGAGAAGTTCAAAAAAAAATGACAAAGGCCTAACTCTGGGTAAATCACCTCTTTAAAGATTAATCTTAGAGGGGTAAAGTTGGAGTAAGTAGTATATCCATGTAATAAATTGTGGTTGACCCCCCGGGTAAATTTCAATCTCTACATATTCATGAGTTTTATCTCAGAGCTAGTGGACCGAAGGTTGTTAGTTGTGGGATATAATAATGGTGGGTGTCAGTTGGATTTAGACCCCCAAAACCACCATCTATTTAATTTATGATTACTTATATTCATATTTTTCATTATTAATTAACTCATTTTGAAAATAAAAATGTTATTAGACGTATCATAGTATGTGATAATTCCATTAGAGTAGTTTTTATCACAAAAAAGCATATATTCGTCAACCACTATGATGAGAACTCAGACATTCCATAACATTAATCTTATATATATGTTCTATATCCTGATGAAATCATTTGAGTGAAACAACTAATTCAAGGTGTTATTGTTACATACTCATAGGTCATTGAGGAATATCTTCATGGTGTACACTGATAGTAAATTCTAGATGATATATTATGGCATCCTGTCTTTTTATTACATAACTTTTCATTACATTTTACATTCATAGGATATGTACTTTCTAGTGCCATATAAATCAGGAACAAAATATATTAAAACAACATAAAACATCATTCTATCACATATATAAGGATTCATCATATGTTAATCCTAATTACTATTACATCTTCTCATAACATGGAGACATACATAAAAGGAAAGGGTGTGCAGAATTCCCTATAAGGAAAAAGAGGGAATTAGTTTACTTGTGATATCAATTAGAATATGGTGAAAAATATGAACACATGAGCAATGGAAAAAAGAGGAACATCATATTAAAAATCACATGAATCATATCTTGAATATGTGGCTAAAACATTTAATTTAGTCATTAATTAAGATATCACCAGGGTTTATCCCCCAGGTGTCATAAAACATACCAAGGTTATTCACGAAGGTATAATGAAACTTGTCATCTCCAAAGAATAATTTCATTTCCCAAGGAATTAGATCACTATCAGGGCGCACCCTTAATATGTCTTTATTTTCCTATGATAAACATATATCATAATAAATAATTTCCTAAATAACCCATAGAAAATAAAACAAATGTGTTTCATTTCAAAATCACGACGTTTTAAAATTTCATAAAAACATGATGGTTGCGTCATTTATAACCCTTGTAAAAAGAGTGAAGGTTACATGTATGTCAATTACAGAATCAAATAAATCAATTTTATTTATTTATGAATATTAATGTAAATGAAAAGGTGTTTGGACTTTCTCCGAAATAATAGAATAATATTTCTTGGGAAAAAGAGAGAGATTTGCGACGAAAATTCTACAGCATAATGGCTATATAACATGGTTTTAGAAAACATTTAAAAGAGAGGGTACACGGGTAAAAAAATCATAAGTAACTTATAATATAGAATAAAGACATAATAACATAGAGATAAAAACATGGTATTAAAATTTTAATGACATACCACGTGAAAATGAAACATGAGAGGAAAGAGAATATACACTTTTTACAAGAATTTTAGTAGTATAATGGTGTCACATAAAAATTCATAAAATTAATTGATAATAGCGAAAAGGTTCTCTCAATAATTAGACATTAAATTTAAAGTAATTAAAACATATAATAACATACCCTCAACATAAATATATGGAAACTAGAAGACACAACATAAAGGGTGTCATGGTATAAAAAGGAGGGTAAAAGATTCCCTTACCATGTGTGTGACTTTGAAAGCATGGTGGTAGGGATCTTGGGAGTATTAAGGGAACCTTTTGAGGAATCCTTGAGAGTTAAAGAAAACATAACCTCATTTGAGAGGATTTTGAAATTAAATGAATGAGAGAACGACTAGGTATTTATAGGTAAAGTGAGGGAATAAATTATTAATTACAAAGAGACACGCCATCGGTGGTATTTGAAAAACCATGGGCTAGACCACAGTATTTTCCCATGGTATAGGCCACTTGGGACACCTCATAGCATATATAACTATTCATAAGTGGACCAGAAATCTTACATCATTATTATATCATTAATTATGTCATTAAACTCCCGAAACTGAGAACTCTATTTTTACTATTCACAAAAAAAAATCAACTGATTTAAAAAAATCCCAAAAATTCACTCTACCCTAATATCAATTCTCAAAATTAAAAAATGATCTCCAATTTATAAAATTAATTTTTTTAATATTTGTACTTATATTTTTAAATAAAATCATGTTTAATTCCATAAAATGAAACTTTAAAACTATAACTCGTTTTTCAACCCTTTAAGAATGTAATCCAGATCCCATAAAATTATATTATAACCATAAAAAAATTAGTTAACAATTTATGATTAAATTTTATGAAAATAAATTTTTATTTTAAATTATAAAATTAATTATAAAATTCTAAATAAAATATTTATGACAAACAAAAAAATCAACTATGATATTTATTTCACATTTAAGATGTCAAAAATGCTTTAATATATTCATGGGTGATGTTTCAATTTTTCTGGTCAATTTACTATTCAATACTATTCATTACTATTCGTTACTATTCATAGAGGGTTGTTACTATTCATAAATTACTATTCACATAAAATTAAGTTGATCTTATTATACTCTGAATTTATTACCGAACACAGCTATAGAAGAATTTTTTTTTGAAAATCAATTCACATTTTTAATTATTTAATGAATAAAAAAATATTTTAATAAACCCTTTTCCCAAAATTCATTAGTAATATGGAACTATTAATTCACCCTATATTTATCTGGATATTTGAAATTCCCAAACATTACCATAAGAATAAATTACAATTGTATTTATATAATAGGATAATAAATGGTATCTAAGGTATAATTACATAGCCCCTTATAACACAAACATAGGACCTATGTGTAAGTTGTGCTATGGTTATAGAATCTTGGGGTGGCTCAGACAAATTGCTTGAGTGGTGATTTCTATTAGCTTGAACATCTACCTTAGTGATTCTATTCAAGCTTCACATGTTGAAGTTCAACTTTGTCTAGGTCCAGAGCAAAGCCCAGTGATGCTACATCCTTCCCAAGCTCCGAAAGATGGGCTTCATATGGCCTAAGTCTACTATATGATGTCATCAACTCTTCTTTATGTATCAATTAACCAAGATCATTTGAATTTATAAACACATAACATGAAGATTATAGTTCCCAACGGTCATATTGACCAATGGTCATATAACATTTGAAACCCAACTATCTCATTTTAATTTTAACCACTTCATTAATTAAAAGATATAGTTTTGTTGAGTATAATATAGCACACATATTTAGGAAATAGATATAATAAATAAGTTTAGGTCATTACATTCTTCCCCCTTAAGAAATTTCATCCTCAATATTTTAACTCGTACCCTAAGAAGTGAAAACTTGTGGGTACATCGGCCTAATTGACTCCTCTGGTTCCCATGTTTCTTCTTCGCATTTTTTGTTTCTCTACAGCACCTTGATAAGGTGGGTAGTCTTGTTGCGTATAACCTTGTCTCTACGATCCAAGATCTCCACCGGCTGCTCTAAATAAGATTTTTCATGTTCCATTTGTACCGCCTCTTGGATTAATACATGTGAAGGGTCAGGTACGTACTTCTTCAAGAAGGATATATGGAAGACATCATGAACATGTTCTAGATTTGGAGGAAGTGTGAGCTGATAGGCAACTGCTCATACGTGATGAGTGATTTCATAGGTGCCAATTTACCTAGGGCTGAGCTTCCCATTCTTCCCAAACCTCATGACTCTCTTCTAAGGTGATATTCGAAAGATGAATTTTTCACCAATATCAAACACCACGTCCCTTCCACAATTGTCGACATAGCTCTTCCGCCAACTCCGAGCAGCCTTAATGGGTTGCTGGATGGAATGGACTTTTTCTGTCATCTCTTGCACAAGATCAGGCCCAAGAAGATTTAACTGTCAAATTCTTCCTAACATGTAGGAGTTATACATCACTTACCATATAGAGCATCACAGGGTGACATTTTAATTCTTGAGTGGATGTAGTTATTTTAAGAGAACTCATCTAAAGGAATATGATTATCCCATCCACCATTAAATTCCATTGAGCATGTTCTAAGCATATCCTCAAGTGGTTGAATAGTCCTTTCAGATTGGCCATCCATTTGGGGGTGATAGGCTATACTGAAATTTAATTCAATTCTCATATCTTGTTGGAGAGTTCTCCATAATTTTGATGTGTACCTTGTGTCATGATTCGATATGATAGAAAGTGGAACTCCATGCATAATTATTACTTCCTCCATGTAAATTCTGGAAAGTTGATCAATAGATAAATCATCCAAAATAGTGATAAAATGGGAAGTCTTTGTGAGTAGGTCCACAATAACCCATATCAAATTATTTCCTTTTTATGTTCTGGGGAGACCAGTGATTATGTCTATTGTGATCTAGTCCCACTTCCACGCTGGTATGGAAAGTGGTTGCAATACCCCTATAGTAATTTGTCACTCCACCATCACTTGCTGACATACCAGGAAACATGAAGTGTAGTTAGAAATCTCCCTTTTCATATTATCCCACCAATAATGATAATGAATGTCCCTATAAATTTTTGTGATTTAAGGATGTATAGAGAAAGTAAAACTATGAGATTAATCCATCAGATCCTTCATTATTTCGGAAATAGATGGGATACATAGTCTTGTATGAAATTTCAGTACACCTTCATGATCAATATTGACCTCAAGAAACCTCCCATCCTTCACAACTTCAAACTTATTCTGTAATAAAGGATCTTCTTTCAGATCATTCATTATATTCTCTGGTAATGAAAGTCGAAAAATCATTTGGGTTAGGGTTGATGATGTCCCTTCCTTTATAATTCCTATGTCATGTTTACTAGGTCATTGATCAAATGATCCCTTTGAATCCTTATCATAGAATGAACAACATGGTCTTCCCTTCATAATTAATCAGAAACATTGTTTTCACTTCTAGAATGATAATTAATTGAATAATCATAGTCTTTGAGAAGTTCCAACCGTCCCCTTTGTCACTTGTTCAATTCCAATTTTGTGAAAATATTTTTCAAACATTGATGGTCTGTGCATATACAAATTTTTCCCCATAAGGATAGTGCCTCCATATTTTCAGAGAAAAAATGACTACAACCAACTCCATATCATTCATAGGATAGTGCAACACATGATTCATCAACTATAGTGATGCATAATAAATGACCATGTCATTTTTCAGGAGGATGCAACCAAGACCTTTCAGATATGCATCACTAAAAATAATAAATACTTCTATAATAGATGGAAGAATAAACATAGGTAGAGTAACCAATCTCTTTTTTAGATCTGGGAGAATTCCCTCACAATCTTTTGTCCAGTTGAACTTGACCCCTTTTTTAGATAACTTATTAAATGGATTAAAATTTCATGAAAATATTTTCACAAACCTCCTATAATATCCGGTTTATCCAAGGAAAAATTGAATCTCAGTTATTGTTGTATGTTGAGGACACTTTTCTGAAACTTTTTTATTTGCAGTGTGAACTATGATTCCATTATTGAGAATAATGTGCCCTAGGAAAGAAACCTATTGTAACCAAAATTCACATTTTCTGAACATTCCAATAATCCTCTCCTTCCTTATAGTTTGTAAAATAACCCATTGATGATCTTCATGCTTCTCTAGACTTTTGGAATATGTTATAATATCATCCATAAAAACTACCACAAAGTTATCAAGGTATTCCTGAAGAAAAATATTAATCATATCCATAAAAATAGTCAGAGCATTAGTATATCCAAAGGGCATGACAACAAAATCCTAATGATCATATCTTGATCAAAAGATAGTTTTTGGAATATCTTCTTTCTTCAACCCCAATTGATGATAACCCGATCGAAGCTCAATCATAGAGCAGAATTGAGCCCCACTATGTTGGTCAAATAATTCATCAATTAATGGAAGAGGGTATTTGTTCTTTACTGTGATCCCATTCAGTTATCTATGATTAATGCATAGCCGCATCGATCCTTCCTTATTCTTCACAAAAAGAACCGGTGCTCTCCAAGGAGACACACTTGGTCGTATAAACCCATTCTCCAAAAGATCATGGAGATGTTTCATTAATTCCTCTAGGACCACATTTCCCATCCTATAAGTGGTCATTGATATCGGATGATATCAAGGTACGAGTTCAATGGAGAACTCTACCTCTCTTTCTGAAGGATGTCTGGGTAACTTCTCAGGAAAAACTCCAATGTCTTCCTGGATGAGGGGGACATTTTCTAACCTAAAACTCATATCTATTTCTTCTTCATCACTAATAACTTCCATAAATAAGGATATAGGGGGTTATTCTAGGAAAATATCAGGTTGAGATATATCTCCTTGGAATATAACCATAGGTTTCCCATTCAAGGCTACTAAGATTTCCTTGATCCTGCATTTGATCATAGAATTATACATTGAGAGCCAGTCCATCCCTAGTATAATGTCAAATTCCAGCATGGGAATGACTACAAGATTTGTGATAATATTGTTCTCTCTAATGTAAAAAACACGAGTTTCTAAACACTAATGATTTATAGAAAATACCACCAGTAGTCTTGACTGATAATACTACTTTTATAAAATCGGGGGTTGATTCTAAATTAATTTCAATCATAGAGGAAATAAATTAATACGTACAACTATAATAAAAAATTACTTGTTATCATTGAGAGGACACCAAGAATACCTTCTACCACATCATTAAGGGATTCAACTTCAGCTGTCGTGATAAAAAATAACGGCCTTTCTCCCTTAGCCTTTGCAGAGGCTGATGGGGGTTCCCCTCCACTACACTAGGATTTGGAAAACGATTGGGAATGTTCCCATGTTTTCTAAACAAAAAACACTGGACATCAGGTAGGGAATGCACCATCTTCACCTTTTCATTTATGTTTGTATGTTGGGGTTTCACCTCACTACGATAATTTCTCACAATATGGCCTTCTCTTCTAAACATGTAGCATTTCCTGCTCCCGAGCCGGCAGTTCCCCGATTAATTCTTCCCATACATATTACATATGGGACATTGCACTTTCTTTCCTCCTCTTCTCTGACCAAAGTTCTTCCCTATGCTGGGATCCATCGATCTCTTATTGTCGTTACAGTTATGAGACCACTATGTCTCACGAATCTCTAGATAGACATTCATTTGCACTCCGATTGATCTCTTTATAGCTATCATAGTCTCAGTTGGCTAGATTCTTCCACATCTGAGGTCTAAGTCCACTGAAGAATCTTTTAAATTTACCATTAGGATCCTTGACAAAGCTAGAGGTGTAATGAGAAAGCCTGGTGATGTTCATCTCATAGCTTCCCACAAATTAATTCTCCTTTTGCTTTAGCTCATGAAACTCCTTCTCTATTCTTGTTCTCATCGATCGAGGGAAAAAAGATTGATGAATATCTCTGTGAACTCTTCCAACTCCATAGCATCAACATCCACTCTTGGACTTCTATTTTTAATCAGTTCCCACCACTAATCAGCTTCTCCCTATAAGAGATAGACAACCAGGGTAACGTTCTCTGGTTCAGAACATTAGCGCACAGAAAAGATCTTCTCGATAGAGCTGATCAACTGTTCTATAATCAATGGGTCGGTAGATCCACTAAAGGTAGGTTGTTGTTGATTAATAAAGGATTCAACAAAAACTTTAACCCTTCACAGCGAGATAGGTCTCTTAACTTGATTGAAGTTATTTCCCATAACATGAATCAGTTGGTTCATCATTCACATGAATGTTTTCATTTCGGCTTCCATCAGAGGGCCGTCAGTGCATGGTCTATTATGGTCACCATTTGCACAATTCCACCTATTTCCTACAATTTTTTAATAGAATAAAACCTTATTTATAAACCTAATTTATTTACGAATCTTTTAACTATAAATAATTTATGTCTTAAAACTTCCTTAAACAATTACATTTATCTATAAAACATTCTAAACGATTCATAAAATTTTTATGACTAACCTAACATATCCCCCTAGAGTGTCGTAACCAAGAGTGCAGAAAGGCCCGTTGTTGTGTACCAGGATACCCAGGGTCAAGACCAAAACTCCTTCTCATATTTTTCACTCCTAGGTACCTCTGTGAAAGATCCACCTCAACCAGCTCGTATCCAGTAAGGGATATATTATCTTGATAAACCACTTACTCAATACATTTTAAAATACCAAGAAGTTTTCCAATATTAAATAGTTTTATAGGGTTCTTCCTAAAGTTTCCAAATTCAAATTTCCATAAATAACTAAAATATCTTCTGATTCCAATAACGACATCCTACCATTTTATTACATAACTTTTCAATAAATTTTACATATATAGGATCTTTAAACTCTAGTGTCTTGGAAATACTACATGAAACAAAATAAAACATCCTTATAATAAACTTATGAGGCTTCATCTTGGGTTCATCCTATGTAAATTTATTCCATTTCATAACCTGGAAACATACATCATAGGAATGGGTGAGTAGAATGCCCAATAAGGAAAACAAGGGAATCAATTTACTAGTGATATCAATGAGAACATGTTGAAAAATATGAAGACATGTGTAATGGAAAAAAAGTCACATCATAATAACAATAACATGAATCATAACATGAATATGTGGCAACAAAGTTTCATTTCTACATTCATGAACATATCACCATGGTTTATCCTCGAGGTGTCATAAAAATTACCAAATATATTCACCAAGGTTGTAATGCCCCGACCCCAGTGACAAAGAGTCGGTGCATTATTTTAATACATTGGCATGATTACGAAGAATCATGTCCCAAAGGACCGATCAGTTTAGCAGTCTTGGAAAATAGATTACATACATGAATGTTACATTACACTTCATAACATACAAAACAACATAAATAATCCATTATGAATGCCATTATTACCTTGTCTTAACCATGCATATCAATCACAATATAGTTCTTGGAATCCTAGGAATAATAAAACATAGAAAAGGGTGAGCTCAAACTCTCCGTAAGGGTAAGAAATACAGCGGAAATTTTCATAAATAAGCATAAACATTTAAGGCAATGTATAGCTAAAACAAAATCCTTTTAAACTTGAACATCAACAAAGCATGGGAAAAATAGAATGAAATAATTTATATTTACTTATTGACATGGATATTCTACTAATCGAATAATCACATGCAATATCAATAACCACTTTCATAATGATGTAATTCATAATGCCAGACTATCATAACCACATAGCCAAGGCCTCATGCCAAGACTACAAATAAGATTTTTTCAAGGCCTTGTGCCAAGACACTAGTATGTCTCATGAGACCTACCGATGCATCAATGAGCTATAGTGGGCTCCACCCATCACATATTAAGTCCAATACATTCCCATATGAAAAGATTCAAACATACAATAAACATTCGTACTATAACTAGCATACTATATGTAAATACTTCATCCATAAACCACGAATGGTATAAGAATAACACATCCACAGTCAAACACATCACAAAAACTTCAAAACAATATAGAAGTTTTGTATCATAATAAATCAACTTCAAATAAACATAAAATCCATCAAAGGATGTTGATATAGATGAAATCAAAACTATTTGAGAGAAAAATATCTTTTTTTAAATCATTTAAATGTCACACATTTATTAAGGAAGTAATTTAAAAGAGATTTTTGAATCAAAGTGTCCCATACCACTTCGAAACTTTTGAAAAGAAATACCATTTCAAAACATTCATGTCCACATAAATAAATCCTTAAAATCATTTTGAAAAAATGGACATTAATGAAAAATATTTAGAAATATAAATCTTTAAAACATTTAAAATTCTGATTTTGATAAAGGGTACCTTTCAAAAATTCATAAAATATTCATTTTGAAATCATTTAAAAGTCACATAATTATAAAATAAAACATTTACTTTGAAAATATTCTTATAATCTTGTAAGGGAATCCTTGAAAATTTTATAACGGCGGAAAATAGCCGCACCCGCCGTATAAGTTAAAAAAACATTCTTACCTTAATTCTGTCGAAAAGGTTAAAAAGGAAATTGTTTGGAAAACGACGGAAAGATTTCTTTATAAACATCTTATAAAAAGTCAAAAAAGGTTATAAATGACTTTAACCCATATTTTGTAATATATTAAGAATGTTTTGAATTAGACTTTCAAGAAACTAGGATGTGGATGACAAATAGATCCCAGTATATTATTACGTATAAACAACCTTGGATAATGAAGAGATTGTGAAATAAACCCTTACCATGTAATTTTCCTTGGTTGGGGGTACTTTAAACTCCTGTATAATGGTGAAATAGTTGTTATTAAATTATAAAATAATCGTATACATTAATATGATATCATATATGATCTTTTAACATTGATTTGTTAATAATAGTTTAGTATTATCGTTGTTTCTGGTGTTAACTTACTCATTTTCTTTTATATGTTTTATTACATAAGTCATGTTTTTCATGGATAGGTTGTATATTAATCATATCCAGAATGATATCAAGTCCTTAGACACTATTATTAATCATAATATTTGATTTAGACTTGAATGGATACGATGGAGAAAGAATCTCATCGTGTTCGTGGAGACGGTAGTCCGTACGTACACACGAGCGACAATATCATTCTTTTGATAATAAAATAATATGTAATTGGATGGTATATCACATATACAGAATCATTATCATATAATATTAATTATTTACATGAATTAAACATCATTATTATACCCATCCAAATAATAATTTATTGAATAACAATTACACCACGACGTGGAGACGGTAAGCTGTACGTACGCATGTAGGGTGACATGTTATTCAAAGGATGGATAGAATACTGAAATATGGTTGTAAAATGTTTATAATAACATCAAAATATATATAATATACTGGATTTATTATTTTAGAATGGTAATAACAAGGAAAGAAGAAGTGGAAGAAGAAAGGAACTTGAAAAAGGGTGGTGAAATCATTACCTCTTCTTCGGGTTCTTCATTTTGATATGATAAAAAGGTCTCCTTAAGTTGGCTTTCTGACTCATGGAAGGATTCAAGAATGAATTGGGGGATGTTGAGAGAGTATTTGGGTAGAGTTTGGCAGAACCAAATGGATTTGAAGGTGTGTGTTAATGAGAAGGGAGAGTGCCCTTTTATAAGATGTGTGAGGGGCATCTTTGGAAAAGCTAGAAATATTATTTTATAATAAATTAATATTCGGTTTCTAATGGCTCCAAAGTGGATAATTTAAAGTTTAAGGTGGGTATGGGTCGAAAAAAACTGAACCAATAGAATTTAGACAGGTTTGGGTTATTATATTAACTTTATCTTTATGTTTTTACTCTTAGTTAATTAGTTTCGCTTTTACAATGTCTCCTTGTATTTTAATATTATATGGTTAATAAACATACTATATACATCCAAGATACCCCCAACTGGTCCATTAATGATAAACCTATCATGATATATGTCTCTTGGGCGCACCTTAGATTTTTATGAATTTAATATCAATTGATTATATAATATTTGTTTTAAAAACTCTTTTATGTCAATTTTGACACTATTCAATAATTGATTTTTTTAAAAATCATAACAGAATTACTACTTCGAAAAAAGTTAACTAAATCAATAATACCATGTCATATTAACCTATAAAATTATTTTAGTTCATAAAAGTCTCAAATTATATTCATTTGGGTATTTATAATATCAAATATTCTAATTTGTCATTAATTAGGTAATTACTGCATCATCATTGTGTCATAAATAAATTAACTTATTTAATGTCTAAAAATTATGAATAAAATATCATTATGTATGAAATAAATTTATCTTTCTAATGAATATTTACAATCGAATTTATCTTATGTATATCCCTATATTAAAAATGTTATAGTAAATAACCTTTGATTTTAACTCTTTTAACTCTTCTTTGAATTAAATAATAATAAATGTCCTAATCTAATCAAAGTGGACCCAATTGATAATATTTTATTCCTAAGGTTGTTTTTGGTCGAGATACACTTGTCCAATAGAATTAGGACATGTTTTTGTGTGATATTAATAACATTTTTACCCGTAATTACCCAATTTACTTTTAACCGTGGTAAAAAAAAGTAAAAAGTTATATTCACCAAAAATTATTTTCATCCCATTGAACCAAATTTTACTCCTTTATATTTACTGTGAATCTAGTATTTTCAAAATTTCAATCACAGAAGTGGTAAAATTAATTTTTATGAAAATTTCAGTTTTTAACTACCACTTAGTTGTTTCACTATTCATCATAAATTGAAGTTTTTCAGAACAATTCCAAAATTAAACCCTAAGCTATAATTGATATTCCGAATTCAAATATTATTCCCATTTTACTAAATTACAAACATATAAGTTGCATCAATTAATTTTGTAATTAATTCCCGCTGTCACAAAAAATAGCGTGTTTTTAAGAAACAATATATATCAAAAGATTGACAATTGTTTATGTCCAATTTCAAAGTGAAATTAATTCTAATGAACACCATGGGATAAAGTGGTAAAACTATATTCTAATTATAATTTAAAACCACTCAATATTATACTTTATCTCTCTAAATTATTTTTATTAAAAAAATTGTTTTTAAGTATTTTTCACTATTCATAAAAATTGGAAGTTCTCAGAAAAATACCAAAAATTCATCATAGGATAATTTCGATAATACGAATCCAAAAATGAAGTCCATTTTTAAATATAAAATATATATAATTTCAAAAAGTAGGTATTACTATTCATAACGACTAGTTTGATTGGTTGTGGTGTGTTAGAACTCAATTTGCATACAACACACGCTATCACATTATTCAAAGATAAGTGTACCGTAGAAGTTTGGGGTGTTACATTGTAAAATTATTTTATGTACCCATTCTAGAGATTAAATTAATTTATTCAAATTTAATATATAAAAGTTTAAAATATTGGATTAAAAAAGGGTTAAATTTGGTAAAAGTGCATTTTTGAAAAATACTTCTTTTATATGAAAAAAAGGAATTTGTTTTTACATTATGTCTATGTAACTCATAATATGGATTCTAAAATTATAAGGATTATATAAAGTTTAAAATTTAGTTAATACTATTCATAACCTCTTTTGAACGGCATGTTTGGTATTTCACGGTGCGCTTGAACTCGGTGTTGCGTGTGGTGCACGTTTTTGAATTATTTTGAAGAAATAACACACTATGAAATCTTGAGGTGTTACATTCTTCCCTCCTTCAATAAATTGCTTCCTCGCATTTTGAAATTGTTCTTCGAAAATAAAATTTTGGAAATAGGAAATATCTTTGTGGGAAAACCCACATCGGAAATTGGGTTACTAAAATTTAGTCTTAATATGAGGAAAAGAGAAATGAAAGGGTCACCACCAAATTATGATCTCGATTAAGAGAACATTAGTGGAAATTAGAGACATATAATTGGAGGGGAAACATAAATATTTTTAAGTAGTTATTGAGGCCATCAATCACAAACAAGTATAAAATTGAGGTCCTTATATTCATCAATCTATGATGATTTCAAATAACATCGGTTCAACAAAACATAGGGAATTAGGATAACAGATTTTTGGTTTTAGGATTCCTTAAATAAAGTATAATAATTAATTTCTTCATAGAATAAGAGAAGAAGAAAAATATATTCTTGACAAGTAGAGTTACATCCTTTAACTAATTTCTACCACAAACTCATCTTTCACTCTAAAAGATAATAGAACGTAAAAAAATTCTATTTATACTATTCGTATATGGTTCTAAAAAACAAATTTATAATTAATCTACCAGATATTTTAAAAAAAACTACATTATTTAATCCAGGACATCTCGTAGAACCAGTGGTAGGTGATACACCATTGTCGCTCTTCGGTTGCGGGTTCAAGTCTTGCGGCCTTCCTAGTCGCGAGAGGTTGTTGCCCGACCTCCGGGTTGTCCTTTTATGGAAATCCAAAATTAATCTAAAACTAGAATTATCCAAAATACTTCTGTCCAAACTCACAGTCCAACATTTATATGGAAGGTAAATATAATGTAGATCCTTTTTACCCCGTAATAGAATATGAATACCTTCATCATGTATTCTTTTAAAACACTGAATCATCCTGAATTACCATAATCCTTATTGATTACATTAAAGCTCCCTTATTCCATATAGAATGCTGGATATACTTCATCCATCCAAAAATGTTGTAACTCCAACAATTATGGAATATACAAATCTTTAATCGGTTTCAAGTAGTCAAGAATATCCAATATAATTTACCCAAATCAACCATATCTAATTCCAAAATAAGTACCACAATATTAGGACCATTTTAAGGTTTATCTTTCCTTCAACCATGTAATTTGAAAAAAGTTTAACTTGCTGTAGAGTCACTTTTATTAGTACCATAAAATCTCAAATCCTCAATGAAATAGTACGGCAGTATAATCCTTATATACTCTATAATTATTATAACAAGTACATTGCTGATACAACACTCAAATTACATAATCATCATAGAACTCTAATCATTCCTCTTCATCTTTGGTAGTATCATAACATGATTGTTATCCAATAGCATCATTTGTGGAATAGTCTGATGATAGGTTCGCGTAGTGTCCACACTTCTTGCAAATGAAGCATTGTGCATTTGAAACCATTTTCTTACCCTTGCAGTCACGTACTTGGTGCCCTTTTTCCTACACACATATAACAAACTCCCATTCCTTTCAGGAAAGTTCCAGGGTTTTTCTTCCCACAGTTATCACATATGGGGAAATTCTTCTTTTCCCTCTTCCCTTTATCCATCTTTCTCTCTTCCATCCTTTTCTTCTTTTGTTTCCCTTCAAAGACATAGGACTCACTAAACTCTTTAGTAATCTTATCCACATAGGATACTATTTCTTCATATGATGACAATACGTGGGAGACTATTTCCCTTCTAAATTATGGATTAATACCATGAAAGATACGATCCATCTAACTCTTTGGATCAAACATATTACTGGAGTTCACATTCCTTCTACTGGGCACCATTTCTATATAATAGCAAAAACTAGGTCAGTTTATGAATTGCAATGAATAATTGAAAACTTGTAAAATACCTAACGCAAATTGAACAGATTATGGATAAAATCCATAATCATAAAAATGTTTTCTTTGAGTAAGTATATACTCATGAGCCCTTCATAATGGTTTGTAATGAAAATGAGAATTTTCCTAAGCATATCCCCCGGGAGTGTCATAACCCGAAGTGCAGCAAGGCCCATTGTCGTGCACCAGTTCCCGTTTGAGTCTAGATCAAAGCGGTGTTTTCGTGTTTTATCCCTAGGTACATCTGTGCCAAAGCCGCCTCTACTTGCTCGTATCCAGACAAGGATGTATTGCTCAGAAAACTCACAAAATCTCTACAATACCAAAATTCGAGGATGTTCTTCTATACTAATCCTCAAATTCTATCTTATGGCTATGTGATCTAGTCAGATTTTATCTAAATCTAGTTTCCAAGGTTGTTGCTAAACTTCTTCTGAAACCAACTGTAACGCCCCGCCCTAGTGACCTAGAGTCAGTGCATTATTTTAATACATTGGCATGATTATGAAGAATCAAGTCCCAAAGGAAATATCAGTTTAGCAATCTTGGAAAATAAATTACATACATGAATGTTACATTACACTTCATAACATACAAAACAACATAAATAATCCTTTATTAATGCCATTATTCCCTTTTCTTAACCCTGCATATCAATCACAATATAGTTCTTGGAATCCTGTGAAAAATAAATCATAGAAAAGGGTGAGATGAAATGCTTCGTAAGGGTAAGAAATATAGCGGAAATTTTCAGAAATAAGAATAAACATTTAAAGCAATGTATAACTAAAACAGAAGCCTTTTAAACTTGAACATCAACAAAGCATGGAAAAAATAATATGAAATAATTTCCATTTACTTATTCACATGGATATTCTACTAATCGAATAATCACATGCAATATCAATAACCACTTTCATAATGATGGAATGCATAATTCCAGACTATCATAACCACATATCCAAGGCCTCATGCCAAGACTACAAATAAGATTTTGTCAAGGCCTTGTGCCAAGACCCTAGTTTGTCTCATGGGACCTACTGATGCATTGAGGAGCTATAACAGGCTACACCCGTCACATATTAAGTCCAATGCATTCCCATATGAAATGGTTCAAACATAACATAAACATTCGTATTAAAAATAGCATACGAAATGTAAATACTTCATCCATAAACCACGAATGGTATAAGAATAACACATCCATAGTCAAACACATCAAAAAAACTTAAAAACAATATAGATGTTTTGTATCATCATAATTCTACTTCAAATAAACTTAAAATAAATAAATGGATGTTGACATAGATGGAATCAAAACTATTTGAGAGAAATATCTCTTTTTTGAAATCATTTTAAAGTCACACATTTATTAATAAGTAATTTAAAAGAGATTTTTCAATCAAACTGTCCCATACCACTTCGAAACTTTTGAAAAGAAATATCATTTCAAAACATTCATGTCTACATAAATAAATCCTTAAAATCATTTTGAAAACATGGACATTTATGAAAAAGATTTAGAAAGATAAATCTTTAAAACATTTAAAATTCTGATTTTGATCTAGAGTACCTTTAAGAAAGTCATAAAATATTCATTTTAAAATCATTTAAAAGTCACATAATAATAAAATAATACATTTACTTTGAAAATATATTTATATGATTGTATGGGAAGCTTTGAAAATTTTATTATGGCGGAAAATAGCCGCACCCGGCGTATAAGTTAAAAAAACATTCTTACCTTAATTCTGTCGAAAAGGATAAAAAGGACCTTGTTTGGAAAATGACGGAATGATTCCTTTATTAACATCTTATAAAAAGTCAAACAAGGGTATAAATGACTTTAACCCAAATTCTGTAATATAGTAAGAAAGTTTTAAAATACACTTTCAAGAAACTTGAATGTGGATGATAAAGAGATCCCAGTAGATTATTACGTATAAACAACCTCAGATAATGAAGAGATTGTGAAATAAACCCTTACCTTGTACTTTTACTTGGTTGGGGGTAGTTTAACCTCCTGTATAATGGTGAAATAATTGTTATTAAATTATAAAATAATCATATACATTAATATGATATCATATATGATCTTCTAATATTGACTTGTTAATAATATTTTAGTATTATTGTTGTTTCGGGTGTTAACTTACTCGTGTTATTTTATATGTTTTGTTATGTAAGTCGTGTTTATCATGGATAGGTTGTTTCTTAATCATATCCAGAATGATATCAAGTCCTTAGATACTATTATTAATCATCAAATTATAATTAGACTTGAATGAATACGATGGAGATTGAATCTCATCGCGTTCATGGAGACGGTAGTCCGTACGTACGCACGGGCGACAATATCATTATTTTGATAATAAAATAATATGTAATTGGATGGTATATCATATATACAGAATCATTGTCATGTTATATTTATTATTTACATGAATTATACATCATTATTATACCCATCCAAATAATAATTTATTGAATAACAATTACACCACGACGTGGAGACGGTAAGCCGTACGTACGCACGTGTGGTGACATGTTATTCAAATGATGGATAGAATAATGAAATATTGTTGTAAAATGTTTATAATAACATCAAAGTTTATATAATATACTGGAGTTATTATTTTAGAATGGTAATAACAAAGAAAAAAGAAGTGGAAGAAGAAAGGAACTTGAAAAAGGGTGGTGAAATCATTACCTCTTCTTCGGTTTCTTCTTTTGATTTGATCAAAAGGGCTCCTTAAGTAGGCTTTATGACTAAACGAAGTCCTATAAAATTAATTGAGGGAAGTTGAGAGAGTATATGGGAATATTTTGTCCGAAAAAAAGGCTTTTAAGGTGTGAGTTAATGAGAAGTGGGAGTGCCCTTTTGTAAGAGGGGTGAGGGGAATCTTTGGAAAAGCTAGAAATATTATTTTATAATAAATTCATATTCGGTTTCTAATGGCTCCAAAGTAGATTATTTAAAGTTTAAGGTGGTTAGGGGTCTAACACCACTCAAACAATATAATTTCGATAGGTTTGGGTCATTATATTAGCCTTATCATTATGTATTAACTCTTAGTTAATTAGTTTCACTTTTACAATGTGTCTTTGTATTTTTATAGTATATGGTTCATAAACATACTATATAAATCCAAGATACCCCCAATTGGTCCATTAATGATAAAAATATCATGATATAAGTCTCTTGGATGATCCTTAGATTTTTAGTAATTTAATATCAATTGATAATATAATATTTGTTTTAAAAACTCTTTTAGGTCAATTTTCACACTATTCAATAATTGATTTTTGTGAAAATCATAAAAGAATTATTACTTCGAACAAAGTCGATTACATCAATAATAACATGTCATATTAACCTAGAAAATTATTTTAGTTCATAAAAGTCTCCAATTATATTCATTTGGGTATTTATAATATCAATTATTCTAATTTGTCATTAATTAGGTAATTACTGCATCATCATTGTGTCATAAATAAATTAACTTATTTCATGTCTAAAAATTATAAATAAAATATAATTATGTATGAAATAATTTTATCTTTCTATTTAATATTTACAATCTAATTTATCTTATGTATATCCCTATATTAAAAATGTTTTAGTAAACAACCTTTGATTTTAACTCTTTTAACTCTTCTTTGAATAAAATAATAATAAATGTCCTAATCTAATCAAAGTGGACCTAAATGATAATATTTTATTCCTAAGGTTGTTTTTGGTCGAGATACACTTGTCCAATAGAATTAGGACATGAGTTTGTGTAATATTAATAACATTTTAACCCTTAATTACCCAATTTACTTTTAACCATGGTAAATAAAAGAAAAAAGTTATATTCACCAAAAATTATTTTCCCCTCATTGAACCAAATTTTAATCCTTGATATTAACTGTGTATCTAGTATTTTCTAAATTCCAATCACAGAAGTGGTAAAATTATGTTTTATGAAAATTTCAGTTTTTTAACTACCACTTAGTTGTTTCACTATTCATCATTAATTGATGTTTTTTCAGAACAATTCCAAAATTACACCCTAAGCTATAATTGATATTCCGAATTCAAATATTATTTATATTTTACAAAATTCCAAACATATAAGTTGCATCAATTAATTTTATAATTAATTCCCGCTGTCACAAAAAATAGCGTGTTTTTAAGAAACAATATATATCAAAAGATTGACAATTGTTTATGTCCAATTTCAAAGTGAAATTAATTCTAATGAACACCATTGGATAAAATGGAAAAAATATATTCTAATTATAGTTTAAAACCAGTCAATAGTATAATTTATCACTATAAATTATTTTGATTAAAAAAGTTGTTTTTATGTATTTTTCACTATTCATAAAAATTGGAAGTTCTCAGAAAAATACCAAAAATTCAACTTAGGATAATTTCGATATTATGAATCCAAAAATGAAGTCCATTTTTAAATATAAAATATATATAATTTCAAAAATTAGGTATTACTATTAATAACTGCTAGTTTGATTTGTTGTGGTGTGTTAGAACTCGGTGTTGCGTATAACACACACTATCACATTATTCAAACAAAAGCGTACCATAGAAGCTTGGGGTGTTACATTGTGAAATTTTTTTATATCCCCATTCTAGAGAATAAATTAATTTCGTCAAATTTAATATATATATAAGTTTAAAATATTGGATTTAAAAAGGGTTAAAGTTGGTAAAAGTGATTTTTTGAAAAATACTTCTTTTATCTGAAAAAAAGGAATTTGTTCTTACATTATGTCTAAGAAACTCATAATATGGATTCTAAAATTATAAGAATTATATAAAGTTTAAAATATAGTTAATACTATTCATAACCTTTTTTGAACGGCTTGTTTGATAAGTCATGGTGCGCTTGAACTCGGTGTTGCGTGTAGTGCAAGTTATTGAATTATTTTAAAGAAATAACTCACTATGAAATCTTGGGGTGTTACAAAGGTATCATGAAACATGTCATCCCTAGAGACTAATTTCTTTAATAAATGCATTGGAGTGATATTAGGGTGAACCATTAATATGTATTTATTTTCATGTGATCCACATATATCGTAATAAAAAATTTCATAAATAACCCATAGAGAATAAAACTAATGGGTTTCATTTCAAAATCACGATGTTTTAGAAGTTCTAAAAATGTGATCATCATGTCCTTTTTTACCCATGTAAAGGGAGTTAGTGTTATATTTATGTCAATTACAGAATCAAAAAGATCAATTTTATGTATTGTTGAATACGCCTAGAAATGAAAATATATTTGGATATTCACATAAATAATACACGATAAGTCCTTGAGAAAAAGAGAGAGATTTGAAATGAAAATTCAGCAGTATGACAACTATATAACATGGTTTTTAAAAAAATAAAAAAGAGAGGGTAAAAGGGTAAAAAAACTCATAAATAAATAATAATACTATCTAAAGATAGAATTACATGGAGATAAGAACATTGTAAGGGAATTTTAAAGACACAGGACATGAAAATAAAACTTGAGAAGAAAGAGAAGATGCGATTTTTACAAAACATTCAGCCTCCTAACATCGTCACATAAAAATTCAGAAAATAAATTGATGAGAGAGGAAAGTAACTCTAAAAAATTAAACATGAAATTGATATCATTGATAACATATAATAACATACCCTCAACATTAGGACATGGAAAATAGAAGACACAACATAAAACAAGTCATGGATTAAAAGAGGAGGGTGAAAGAATCCCTTACATTGAATTCTATCATCGAAAGCATGAAGGTCATGACCTTGGGGGCTTGATTTCACCTTTGTAGGACTCCTTGGGAGGTAAAGAGACCATAAAATAGTTGGTGAGGATTAGGAAATGAAATTAATGAGGGAATTCCTTTGTATTTATAGGAAAAGTGAGGGAATAAATTATTAATTTCCATGGGACTTACAATGCTATTGGAAACTTGGGAAAACTCATAGAATATATCAATATTCATAAGTCGACCATAAAAATTAAATCATTACTACATCATTAATGATTTCATTAAACACCCAAAACTCTAAAACTTGATTTTTACTATTCACCGAAAAATCAACTGTTTCAGAAAAATCACATAAATTATCTTTAACCTAATATCGATGCTTTGAATTAAAAAATTAACTCCATTTAATGAAAATAATTATATAAATAATGTTAATTTAATTTATCAATAAAATCATTTTTTATTCCAAAAATACAACATTAAAACTATAACTCATTTTGTAACACATTAAGAAAGTAATCAAGATCCCATAAAATTATCGTATAACCATAAGAAAATAAAGTAAAATTTTGTGATTAAATTTTTGGAAAATTTATTTCCATTTTAAATATTTAAATTAATTATAAAATATTAAGTAAAATACTAATGATATACAAAAATACCAATAATTAAACTATGATCGTTTTTTCACTTTTAGATGTTTAAAATGTTTTTCTACATTCATGGGTGAAGTTTCTATTTTTTGGCCGATTTAATATTCACTACCATTCATATAGGGTTGTTACTATTCATACATTTTTATTCACTAATAATTATGTTAATCTTATTAGACTCTAAATATGTTACTGGTCACAACTATAGAAGACCATTTTTTGAAAATCAATTAACATTATTAATTATTTAAAGAATAAAAAAATATTTTTAAATACCCTTTTTTCCCAAAATTCATTAGTAATATGGAACTATAAATTCATCCTACATTTTTCCAGATATTTGAAATTCTCAAATTTTTCCATAACAAGAAATAAAACTTTTATTTATCTAAAAATATTACACAAAGTATCTAAGCTCTCGTTACCTAAAACCTTATAACACCAGCATAAGACCTATGTGTAAGGTGTGATATGGTGATAGAATCATGGGGTGGCTCGGACAGCATTGCTCGAGTGGTGATTTCTATCTTCTTGAACTTCTCCCTTAAGAAATTACATTAAACCTTCACTTATTGATGTTCAGATTGGGCTTGGTCCAGATAAAATACCAATTATGTTACCTCTTTCCCATGCTTCGACAGATGGGATTTATTTGGCGCAAGTCTACTAGATGATTCCATCAACTCTTCTTTCTAGATTAATTAACCAAGATCATTGGAATATATAAACACACAACGTTATGATTATTGTTCCCAATGGTCATATTGACCAACGATCATATAACAGTCAAAACCCAACGGTCTCATTTTAATTATACTGGATTCATTAATTAAAGTATATAGTTTTTTTGAGTATAAAATAATACAAAAATTTAGGAAATAATTATAATTAAAAAGTTCAGGTCATTACATGTATCATTCCATATGATGTAATATCATTGTGTTCCAATACATGAATCTGATGATCCACATGGTTGAAGAAACCTCATAAACAACATCATTAGTTTCAAACACATCTATTGGATATATATAGTATAATCAATATAAAGATTCATGAACTACTTCATTTAAGGACCTGGTCCATTGACGAAGAGGCTTTCAAAATTTTAATCAACCAGTTCTCTTAAAAATAGTAAATGGACCAAAAAAATTTAGTTAATGAATCCATTTCCCCTAGATATGGTTATTTTATAATACTGAGATCAAAATAATAGAATGATACACATGTTGGGGTCAATTTTTTTCCACAAATCATGAAAAATTAATTTCTTATTACTTCTTTTTCGTTAACAATATATTCAGAATTTTATTCCACTATAATTTAATGAATATGAAATATAGATGAAAAGTTACATATAATTTTATAGTGTTTTTTATAATAATGATCCCAAAGTCCACTCCACCAATGCTTTCTTGGAGTGAATATTGATTTTCACTAAATATCCCCTCTTCTTAAAATACCTCTTCAAATGAGTGCCATTAGTAAACAATGTTATAAAAAGTCATTTAAATGGTCTTATAGATATTTATAGGGATCCAACATATCTGCACCATATAAATAGAATACGGAATGCCATCACGACTTAGTATGTGCATCTAACATAATATGAAAACATGATTAATTGTTTTAATTGAGAAACATATTTAGATCATAAATTATGAATAAAATTATAGATATTGGATATTCAAATTGAATTATAAAATTCATAATGATTAAGAATATTATAATATAACCTTGTAGAAAATAATCACTTAAAAATAGAATCGAACAACAATAGTTGCAACATCATAACCGAATTTTGTAAGAAGAAAATTGAAACTTGTATGGATCCAAACAATAGCTCTTAAAAATAGAACATACCATCATTATATTGAAATTATTGTCTTTTTAAAATAACTAAAATTTTCAAAATATATGAATCAAGGTATTTTAAAAGAGAAAATTGAATTTCATTTCATTAAAATCAACCAAAAATATATCCTCACAAAACCTGATTTTATGGTAATACAACATTCAAAAGAATTTGTAACATCCCAAAAAATTAGTAAATATATAATTTCCTTGAATATGATCCGTAAAATAGTTCATTAAGAAGAATTCTAAAAGATTAAAGAATCTGATCAATATTAATGTTGGAATCATTAGAAATATATTTAATTAAAATAAATAGATGACAAAGACAAACCAAGGGCTAACTTCAAATGTTTCAATGAAAATATATATATAACCTCAAAATGTTGGGTTATTGAACCATATGTTGTTATAAAAAATGGATGGTTTATTATAGAATTCATGATTCATAGTCCATACTTTTACCCATTCTTAGGGTATCTAATACATAAATGTACTTTAAATGTAGGGTATGAGAACCAATCATTATTCTTAAAAATAAATTCTATTAAATATGTTTCTAGATTACATATGAAAAAATAAAAAATAGATAAAATCAAGAACCTATAAATATGATATATTTCATAAGTAATATAATCCTAAAAAACATTAAAATTTATTTCATTTGTATAATAAACAACAAATATTTTTTATATCAAAATTGTTAAGATTCAAATAATTTTTTTAAATAATACATTGTCAACTGTCTCTATAATTTTATGATAAAAATAAACATCTCAAACACTTATAGAAAATATTTATATAATACATAATAATAAATAATCATAAAAGGTATAACATAAAATATAACTACCATGTTATGTTTTATAATATCTGGATAAATTAATAAAACTATTAAAAGTATGTTTCAAAACTAATTCATATTATTTACGTCGAATAATAATTTAGACTAGAATTTTGTTTACCCAAATTTTATTGTCATTTTTAAAAGAAATAATAAATTACTTAAAATTATATTTAACACATCTAATGTAAAATAAAAATGGTAATAAATTTTCTATTTAAAAAATAGAATTTTTATTCATTAATTTTAAGTGTTTCTAGAAAAATGAAAATAAATATGTGACTATTAGAATGTATAAAATAATTTCAGTTAATATTTTTCAATGAATACAAGAAATAATAGGAACAAAATGTATATAATCATGATTGGAGGAGGGAGAACATTCTAGTTCTCATAATGTGTGTGAAATATAAGAACCATGAACAGACTGATAAACAACCCTTTTCTTTCCCATCATTACTTCGAAATTATGATTAAATATATCATCACATTGCTTCATCAACGTAGATTTGTTTTATTCTGTTTTTCATGTTTTCATCTAAATTGAACATTAAAATAATATAGATATTGTCTAATGACTATACACACTTCATCGACTGCTCACATTGTTGATTGAGATGTATTCTAATATAAGTCTAATCATATATTAATTCTCATCAATATTATTATGAATATCCAAAAAAATTTGATGTGAAATATTATCACATAAATTAAATTTAATAAAATAATTTGTTTCATATAGAACCACATCAACAGATTAAAACAATTTTATCAAATTTGAAAAAATTGTGTGACTAGAATTTGAATATCTTCAATGACATGGAATAATTATTGTTGGTTGTAATTGACTCACCATATTCTTCATGGAATATTCAAAATTTTATTTTGAAATTGATTATTCCATGAGAATACAATGATGATCAAGAATTTCTGTCTAAAATTAATTTTGGCCACTTCTTGAAATTGCATTTTAGTTTAAATTGTGTAGTTTAGCTTGAAAAGATTCAAACTATACTTGTCGAACAATTGATATTATCAACTATGACAAAGAATTTATAGTAACATCCAACTAAATTTTAATGTTTTAATTTATTTCATCCATTTGATTACATTTTCATACCAAATTGTCAATTTGATCAATATTATTGTCAAAAGATTAGGCTTCTTGAATTCCTGATGATTTCTCAATTTTAACCACATCAATTGTCTATGATTTTTACTTTTTGATGCATGATGAATAACATGTCCCATGAACTTCTATTTTCTCACCAGAATCTATAATATCTTTTTCAATTAATTTATCAATATCAGATCCTATTAGATATTCAGTTAATTTAGATGTTTTAGTCACTGATGTGTTAACATTCTCACCTAATTGTGAATTAATTTTTACATGATATTCTACCTGAGTTCCATGGTTATCTTTATTTTTATTTTTTTCATTATATATTATTAGTTTTGAAACCAAAAAAACACGGTTTATTCATCTTTTGGAACATCAACTTAATTTTCCAGAAGTACATATTATTATCATTATCTATACATAATTATAATATACATTCTATATTATTATTCTATGGTTTCATATATAGAATGATTATCATTTATTGTAGTAGTTTGGTCACTTAAATCAACCCTTAGTCTCAAGATTGTTGTTTCATCAACATCCTTTATCCTTTACTCACCAAATTAAACTATTGAAAGCTTTATTGACTGAACGATCTTCTAATTACCTTTCTCTATCCGCACATCTGTACCAAATACATGTTGAACATTACTACTAACATGAATCCTCATTTAATTACATGTTCTCTAGAAGACTAATTTATTAAGGTAATATCAGAAATAATTTTATAGTAATGATATCTAATGACAATTTTTAATATTACATATCTAAATATTTTTTACAAAACTATTAAATAAAATCCTTATATAAATAAAAAAATAATATATATCATATTTTGTTTATAGAAATGTTGTGTATACATTGGAAAATATATCATCAAATTAATCCTTATGAAACATAACATCAAAATATTGCTAATTGTTTTTGGATAAAAAGTATTCTCCCAATCATCAATCCTTGGTACAATTTCATATTGAATGAATATGGATAATAACGTCAGCTCATCATTAGGATCATTGAATAACATCATTAATAAAATATTATATTCAAAAAATAAAATAAGAAATATCTATATATATTTTCTACTCATCTTCAATATATTATATATTCTCATGATTTTTTTCCAGTGGAAACAAAAAATAATTAATATTTAGAAAAGAGAACAAAGAAACTATATTATTTACCATGGTGGAAATAAGGTTCTTTATTCCTCTAAAAATAAATGAGTAAATTATTAAATATATTTGGGTTCATTTTAAAAAAAAAGATCTATATTCAACATTGAAAAAAATGTCCCTGAATGTTAAATCATACATTAATACATGTCTCTCTAGAAATTACCACTCATAATTAACATATTTCCCTTGACAGATTCATGTGTTAGAGCATAAATTGTATTGGATCATTCATCATATTAACCTGATTTCATTTATCACATTTACCATTCTCATTACAAAAAAATATAATTTTTTGATGTTATAATTTTAGGGTACCGAAAAGAATTCGATATATCTAATGGTTGAATGCTTCTGGGATTGAGTGTAAGTGAGAGAGAAAGAGAGATTTTCAAACGGTATTTTTAATGTGATCATTGTTCCTTAAGGTAAAATTTTCAATTTATGATTTATATATATTAATAATGATTTACAATGTTTTATAATAGATAAAAATATCTATATTTTATTAAATTAAAATTTAACAAATAGTATAAAAAAATTATTCACAATAAAATTTCAAAAAATAAAATATTTAATCATAATTTATTTTACATAATCACCCCATAAAAAACTTAAAACTACCAGGGATAAGTGATTTTGTGAAAGCATCTTCAAGTTGATATTCATTTAATAAATTCTAAGGATATTATATATTTAGAAGATTATCTATTAGAAATTGATTCTTTATATTTATATGATTTTTTTTGGAGTGACATAAAGAATTTATCGAAATATTTATCATACTGTGGTTTCCATTTTATATAAAAATATTATCAAAATTTTGTTCAATGTTTAGTAGATTGTGTTTCACCCATAATACTTGTGCACAATAACGGCCAACTGAGATATATTCCACCGCTTTTGTTGACAAAATGACTAAATATTGTTTCTTACCTAACAAGGATGTTGACGAATTGTCTAAAAAGTAAATGGTTCATAATATGCTCTTTATATCTGACCTACAACCTCCAAATTAAGTAATTGAATATGAGATTAAATTTAAATTTATATTTTTTAAGTTTAATGTTTGAAAACTAGTCTCATTAAAAAAACTAAATATTCTTTTAATAATTTTTATATGGGATTCAGTTTTTTTATTGAAATCTAGCACATAAATAGATAAAAAATCAATTTCTA
The DNA here is from genome assembly GCA_963277665.1 of Viscum album. Lineage (NCBI taxonomy): Eukaryota > Viridiplantae > Streptophyta > Magnoliopsida > Santalales > Viscaceae > Viscum > Viscum album. Next base: position 1,018,682,851 of record OY728119.1, on the reverse strand, counting down.
GTCAAAAAGGAGTATGGTATTCAAAAGATTAATGCCCCTACCCCAGTTACATATAGTCAGTAAATTATTTTATTACATTGTCATGAATACAAGGAAGAAAGTCCCAAAGGACATATCAATTTAGCAGTCTTGAAAAATAGACAACATACCTGAACATTGCATTACATTATAAAAGTACAAACAACAAAAACAACGTTGTCTCCATTGAAAACATTCAAATCCCTTAGACTATCCCTGGAGGTCCTTCATAATATACTTCATCGCATCCTGGAAAAAATAAAACCTATAATGGTGTGAGTTTAGATACTCAATAAGGATAACAATATTGAAAAAAACATTCATAAATAAGTATAAATAATTAATCTAAAGTATAAAACTAAAACAAAATACTTTTAAACTTAAAATTCATCATAATATGGAAAAGATAAATCAAATAAGTCCATTTATATATTCACATGGATATTTTACTAGTCTAATAATCACATTTAATATCAATAGATAATTTCATAATGATGGAATGCATAATGCCAGACTTTTTAACTACATTGTCACGTCCTTTTTCGAAGACTAAAAATAATATTTTTTAAAGGCCTTGTTCCAAGACAATAGTTTGTGTCATGAGACCAACAGAGGCATCGGGGAGCTATAGCAGGCTGTACCCATTACTTACTAAGTCTAATGCATTCCTCATATAAAAAGGATTAAACATAATATAGACATTCGTACTAAAACTAGCATACGAAATGACAATACATTATCTATAAACAATAAATTGTATAAAAATAGCACATACACATTCAAATATATCACAAAAAATTCAATGCAATATAAGATATTTGTATCGTAATAAATCCACATCGATCAAGAATAATTTCCCATAAAGGATGTTGATAATGTTGAAATTGATCATTATGAATAATTGAGAAAAATTTTCCCTTTACATGAAATCATTTAAAAGTCATATAAAGGAATTAATTTGGAAGATTTTTTTTAATCACAGTTTCCTATACTACTGTGAAACTTTTTAATGGAATTCTTATGTCAAAACATACATGTCCATATAAATAAATCCTTTAAACAATTTTGAAAACATGAACAATAATGAGAAAGGTTTTGAAGAATAATTCATTAAAACATTTAAATTGATGTTTTAGTAAAAATTACCATAAATATAATACCTTTTAACAAATGTTTATGAATCATGGTCATGGATAATAAATATTTTCCAGTAGATACTTACGTAAAATCAACCTCGGATAATAACTAGATTGTGAAATTAACCCTTACCTTTCACTTTACTTCGTTTGAGGTTATAGTTAACTTCTTGTATAGTGACCATAGTATGTTATTAAATTATACCATAACAATATTAATATTTATTATATCATATATTATTCATTTATGACTTTATAATACCCATTTAATATTGATTTTCATGAGAAATTTACATTTTGGGTAATAATCGATTTCTTTATCGTACGTGTTTTAACTTGTTATTTTTGATCATATAATTTAGACCATGATTTAAATAATTAATGAATATAATCCTTGATTTATAAATCATTTATATTTTGAATATAAATATTTATAATAGTAAGATATATGAAACGGAAGGCACTGTTTATGGAGATGGTAGGTCGTACGTACGTATAAAAGTTGTTTATGTTTTCATATCGTATTGAACTTAAGTAAATGAATAAGATATATGTAAGTACATATATATATATATCTAGTAGAATTATTATTTCATATATTACATATTTATTATTAATATATATTTTTATAATAATCGTTGAATGGTGGACATGGGAATGAATCTCATTATGTTTGGGAGACAGTAATCCATATATACGCATGAGAGACAATATCATTATATTGATGGTGAAATCATATATAATTGGAAGGTATATAATATATAATGAATCATAAAAATTTTATATTTATTATTTACGGCAGTTATACTCATTATTATACCCATCCAAATAATGATGTTTTTGAATAACAAACTATAACACGATGTAGAGAAGGTAAGCTGTACATACGCACGTATGGTGACTTAGTCATTTTGAGGATGGATATAATAATGAATATGGTTTTAAAATATTTATAATAACATACAATAATGAAGGAGGTAATGGAGTTATTATTTTGGTATGAAATCAACAATGAAAAAGGATATGGAAGAAGAAATGTACTTTAAAGAGGGTGGTGATATTATTATCTCTTCTTCGGGTGTTTCCTTTTGAGTTGATCAAAAGGTCTTATTATGTTGGATTTATGATCAATGAAAGGAAAATAGGTTTATGGGAAGGAATTTGGAGGGATATTTTGGTAGGGGTTTGCCGTACCAAATATATTTAGAGATGTGATTTGGAGGGAAGGGGATGTACCCTTTAATAAGAGACGTGAGGGTCACTTTAAAAAAATCTTAAAAAATTATTTTTTTAATAAAATAATTATCAGTTTATAATGGCCCCAAAATTATTTATTTCAAGGATTATGTGTCGATGGATCTAAAACCATTCAAACAAGAGTTTTTAGACAGGTTTACATCACCATATTAACCTTATCTTTTAGATTTAACTCTTAGTTAAGTATTATAACTTTTACCATGTCGTCTTGTATTATTACACTATATGATTAATAAACCTACTCTAAAAATCCATGAGAACCTCAATTAGTTCATTAAAAACATATATAATATTATTTATGCCCAATAGAGGAACCTTCACTATTTAGGAATACAATATCAACCAACAATATAGTATTAGTTTTAAAAATTAATTTATATCAATTTTGACATTATTTGGTATTGTGTTTTTGTGATAGTCATCACAATTTTATTACATCGATCAAGAAACATTAAATTAACCCTAACATTTCATGTTCACTTTTAAAATTCGTGGATTTCACAAAAACTTTAAAATTATATTTATTTTATTATTTATAATATCATTTATTTGATTCTTTCTTTAATAATGTATTTACTGAATCATTATTATGTCATAAATAAATTATATTATATAATGTATAAAAATTATAAAAATAATTCCATTATGTAGGAAATGTATTTAGATTTATAATGAATGTTTATTGTCGAATATATATTTTTTGTAACAATATATTAAAAATGGTTTAGTTATTAAACATTGAATTTAACACTTTATCTATTCTTTAAATAAAATAATAAATATCCTAATCCAATCCAAGTGGAACTAAAGAATCATGTATTATTCCTAATTTTTTTTAGTTGAAATACATTTATCCAACAGAATTAGGACATGTGTCATGGTAACTATAATATAATTTCTATATTTAATTACCTTATTTACTTTTAATCGTGGTAAATAAAAGTCAAAAGTTATTATTCACAAAAAATGATTTTCATTTTACTGAACTACATTTTACTTACTAATATAAATCGTGTCTCTCGAGATTTTGAAAGTCTACTCACATAAGCGGTAAAATTATGTTTTATGAATATTTGCTAAATCTCCTAGAAGGTGGGTAAAAGTGGTTAAAAAGTTCAATAAAATTTAATACATCTAATTTTATTATAAAATGACACTAATTAATTAAATTGAACTAATACAGGTATTATATATCTATTTTGTAATAATATATATTTAAATAAATTAAATCATTATTTAAATAAAAAATCGGTTTTAAATAATAACACAATATTTTTCACTTTTCATAAAAAAATTAATGTTTTCAGAAAATTAAAAAAAAATCATCCAAAGATAATTTTGATATTAGGAATGAAAAAATGAAGTCTATTTTACCAAATTCAAAACATATAAGTTTACTATATTAATTAAAAAGTAATTCTTATTGTCAAAACCAAAAAGTGGGTTTTTAAAAAGTAAATACTATCAAAATATTGCCTCATGTTTATGTGAAATTTAAATGTGAAATTACTTATAATGACCTAAATTTGATTAAATAATAAAAATATAATCTTATTATACTTAAAAAGCTATCAAATTACAAATTTAATAGTATAATGTATTTTTATTAAAATAATATTTTCAATTAAAACATAGTATTTTTCACTATTCATCAAATCATGAATGATACCAAAAAAGTTCCAAAAAAAGTATCCAAACTAAATTTTTAAGCCCCGCTTTAAAATTTAATTTAATTTAAATAAATTAAATATATAAAAGTGTCAAATATTGGTTTTAAAAACGGTTTTCCATTAAAAGGTGGTAAAATTAATTTTTGTTTAAAATACTTCTTTTATTTGAAAAATAAATATGTTCTTATATTATGCCTAATAAACACATACTATTGATGTTAAAATTATATACTCTATATATGATTCTTAATTCAATTAATACTACTCATAAATTCTTTTTGAACAGCACGTTTGGTAAGTTGTGGTGTGCTCGAACTCGATGTTGAGTGTAGAGAAAGATATTGAATTACATTAATGAGATAATGTACTTTGACATCATGGAGTGTTACATTATCACCTCCTTCAATAAATTGTGTCCTCGTAATTAGAAATTTTTCATAGAAAATAAAATATTAAATATAGAAAAAATACCTTTTTGGAAAACCCAAATTGGATCTTTGGTAAATAAAATTTATTCTTAATAAGAGTGAAAGGGAATAATAAATTTACCATGAAATTATGATCTTGATTAGGATAACATTTTTGGAAATTAGAGACACATAATTAAAGAAAAACCATAAATATTTATAGGGAGTGATTGAGGTCATCAATTATAAAAAAGTGTGTAACTGAGGGCCTCAAAGACATCAATCTATGATTATTTAAAATATTATAAGTCAACAAAACATAAGGTACTAGGATAACACATTTTTGGTTTTAAGATCCCTTCCCTAATGTTAAAGAATAAATTTAGTCATTGAATAAGAGGAAAAAATAAACATGAAAAGTAGAGTTTCATCCTTCAACTAAATCCCACCACAAACTCATCTTTCACTCTAAAAGATAACAGAATTCAAAAACATTCTATTTATCCTAATCATATAGGGTTCAAAAAATAATGAATTTATAATTCATTTTTAAAACTATTTAAAAAACTACATTATAAAAACTATTACATCACGTATTCCAGTGGTAGGTGATCCACCATTTTCGCCCTTCGGTTGCGGGTTCATGTCTCGTAGCCTTGCCAGACGCAACATGTTGTCACCCAACCTCCATGTTGTTCTTTTTATGAAAATCATAAAAAAATCTCAAAAATAATTTAACCATAACAATAGTATCCAATCTCTAACTTAATAAATTACAGCCTTTAGACTTATCCAAAATACTCCTGTCCAAACTCGTAGTCTGAAATTTATAAGGACGGTAAACACAATGAAGATCCTTTTTGTAATCTGATAAAATTTGAATACCTTCATCATGTATTCTTTTAAAACACTATAACACCTTGAATTACCATAAAACCATTCCAATTACATCCATTATCCCTTATAATTTTTCGAATACTAGATATACTCCTTCTATCCAAAAATGTTGTAAACACCATCAATGATGGAATATAAAAATCCTTAATTAGTCACAGTGTAGTCAAGAATATCCAATATAATTTATAAAATTCAATCATATATTATTCCAATACCACCACCTCATGATCAAAACCTTATTATGGTTTATATATCTCTCAAACATATATTTTCTAAATAATATTAACATGATATTTAGTCACATTTCTTGGTTCCAAACAATCTTAATTCATTAATGAAATATTACTGAAGTACAATCATTTTATACTATATAATTATTATTACATGTACATCATTAATATAATAATAAAATGACACAGTACACTAATAAATAAATAAGAAATCTAATAATTCCCCTTCATCTTTGGTAGTATTGTAACTTGATTACTATATAATAGCAGCATTTGGGGTATTCACGGATGCTTTAGACATTGCTTCGTGTAGAGTCCCCACTACTTGTAGATGAAGCATTGTACATTTGAAACCATTTTCTTAACCATTCAATCATGTACTTGGTCTCCTTTTACTCCACACTTATAACAATCTCCCCTTAACATCACGCATTTACCAAGGTGAATCTTTCCACAGTTATCACATATGGGAAAATTATTCTTTCCCCTCTTCCCTTTATCCATCATTCTCTCTTCCATCCTTTTCTTATCATGATTACCTTCAAAGCCATAAGACTAATAGAATTATATACATATCTTATAAACATATGATAATATTTCATTATATGTAGAGAATAAGTGGGGGACTATTTCCATTTTAAATGTTGTCTTAATACCATGATAGATACGATCTGTCTTAATCTTTCTATCATGTGTATTACTGGAATTCTCATTCCTTTTACTATGTGCCATTTATAAAAACTGGAGTACACTAGGTTAGTTTATGAATATAAATGCATAATCCCAAACTAGTAAAATACCAAATGGAAATTGAAATGATTATACATATAATCTATAATAATAAAATGTTTTCTTTGTGGAAGTATTTTCTCATAAATACATTATAATGGAATGTAAGGAAAATCTGAATTATCATAAGCATATCCCTCGGGAGTGCCGTAACCAAGAGTTCAACGAGGCCCTTTGTCAGCTACCAGTATACCTCGGGTCAAGCCCCAAACTCCTTGTCAGAGTTTTCACTCTTATGTACATGTGTTCCATAGCTTCCTCTACCTGCTAATTTGTAATCAGGGATGTATTGCATGGAAATACACAAAATATCTGCTTTACCAAAATTCATGGAAGTTCTTATATACTAATCCTCAAATTCTATATTAGGGTAATGTTCTCTATTAAGAGTTTATCTAATTCTATTTCTTAAGATTTTGCTAAACTTTATATGATACCAACTGTAATGCACTGACCCCAGTTACCCAGAGTCTGTGCATTATTTTCATACATAGGCATGATTAAAAGGAACCTATTCCTGAAGGACCGATCAGTATAACAGTATTGGAAAATATATTACATAAATGAATGTTAAAATACATTATTAAATTAATAAAATAACACTTTATCTATTTACCACATTTATATCCCTTATACTATCCCTGAAGGGGAGTCATAATAGATGTGTTCACATACTAGAAAAAATAATACATATAAAGGTGTGAGCTCAGATGCTCAGTGATGATAAAAATATAATGAAAACATTCTAAATAATCAAAAAAATTTATGGAATTGTATAAAACTAAAACTAAAGTATATTAAACATAAACATCAGCATTATATAACAATGATAAATCAAATAATTCAATTTACTAATTCACATGGATATTCTACAAGTCGAATAATCACATTTAATATCAAAAGTGATTTTCATAATGTTGGAATGCATAATACTAGAATTTATAACCTCATAGTCATGGCCTTGTTCCATGATTAGAAAAAAGGTTTTGTTAAGGCATTGTGCAAAGACTATAGTTTGTCTCATGAGACCTATCGATTCATCGATGAGTTATAGTGGGCTCCACCAATCACTTACACCATGAATGGTATAAAAAACACATCCAATATCAAAATTATCACAAATTATTCAATACTATATGGAATATTTTTGTCATAATACATCACATTAATTAAAGAATAATATCCCAAAAGGATGTTGACATAGTTAAAATTGATTGGTAAAAATCATTTTGAGAAATACCCCTTTTTTCACGAAATCATTTAAAATTATTATAAAGGAATTGATTTAAAATCTACTATTTAATCAACGTGTTCCACACCTCATTGAAATTATTTAATGGAATTAACATTTTAAAACAATCACGTCCATATAAAAATTCTTAAAACCATTTTGAAAACATGTACATTAATGTGAAAGGTTTAATAGAGTAAATATTTAAAACATTTAAAATGATGTTTTAGTAAAAAGTACCTTAAAAAGAATCCATTTGAACACACTTTTATGAAACATGTACATGGATAATAAATATGTCCCAGTAGATACTTACGTAAAAAACTCAAGTAATAAATAGATTGTGAAATTATCCCTTACCTGGCACATTCCTTTGTTCGAGGGTATGATTATCTTATTGTATAATGACAATATTATTTTATTAAATTATACCATATTAATATTCATATTTATAGTATCATACATTATTTATTTATTACTTTATACTACCCATTTAATAATGATTTCCATGTTAAATTAAAATTTTGGGTAAAAATCGCTTTCTTTATCATATGTGTTTTAACTTGTTATTTTTGATCGTATCAATTAGATAATAATTAAAATACATCCTGAGTATAATCCTTGATTAATATATCATATATTTTTATAATGTAAATATTTATAATAGAGATATATATGAAATGGAAGGCAGCATTTATGGACATTGTAGGCTGTACGTACGAATAAATGTTGTTTCCTTTTTCATATCATATTGAACGGAAATAATTGAATAAGATATATGCATGAAAATTGATATATATATATATATTAGCACTATTATGTCATATATTACCTACTTATTAATAATATATATTTTCATAATCATCGTTGAATGGTGAACTTGGGAATGAATCCCACTGCGTTGTGGAGACAATAATCTATATGTACGCATGAGCGAAAATATCATTATATTGATGGTGAAATCATATGCAATTAGATGTTATTTCATATATAATGATTAATTTACATTTTATATTTATTATTAATGTAACTCCCTGACCCCAGTTACCTAGAGTCGGTGCATTATTATAATACATTGGCATGATACAAGGAAATAAGGTCCCGAATGACTGATCAGTTTAGTAGCCTTGGAAATACTAGATACGTTAATAAGGTTTACATTACATCGTAAAATGGAATACTACAACAACATTGTTTCCATAGACAAAAATGAGATCCCGTATAATATCCCAGCAGGTATGTCATAATATACTTATTCACATCCTTTGAAAAATAAATAATAGAAATGGGTGAGTTCAAATGCTCAATAAGGAAAAAAAATATAGAGGAAACTTTAATAAATAACCATAAACATTTAAGGAAATGTATGACAATAAAAAAACCTTTTAAAATTTAAAATAGGCATAATATGGAAAAGTTAAAATCAAATAATTCCATTTAGTTATTGTCATGGATATTTTACTTTCCAAATAATCAAAGGCAATATCAATAGCCACTTTCATAATGATGGAATGTTTAATACCAAACTCTAATTTCTATTTCAAGGCCTCGTTCTAGGACCTATGATCTAACAGTAACTGGACCCATACCCGGAGAGCCTCTATAACCGGACTCCATCCCGGAGAGCCTCTATAACCGAACTCCAACCCGATGATCCTCTGTAACCCGACTCCAACCTGGAGAGACTCTTTAACAAAACACTAACCCAGAGAGTCTTCTGTAACTGGTCCCCAACCCAAAGGGCTTACTTTTATCGGTCCACAACTTGGAACATACAAGTCTAATACATTCGTCTAATGAAAAAGTTGATATATAACATAAACATTTGTATTAAAACATGCATACAAGATGTCAATACATAAACCATAATCTATGAATGGCATAAAAATAACTCATCCACAGTCAAATATATCACAAAACCTTAAATACAATATGGGGGATTTGTATCATAATAAATCAACATCTAACGAGTGTAAAATTTATCCAAGGATTTCAACATAGATGAAATCAAAACTATTTTAGAGAAATATCACTTTCAATTTTGAAATCATTAAAGAGTCGCATAATAATAATGTATTTTTTTTGACAATATATTATAAGTTTTTAAGGGATGCTTTGACTATGTTATAATGGCGTCGAATAACCGCACCTTCCGTATAAGTTAAAAAAGACATTCTTACCTTAATTTTGTCAAAAAGGTCTTAAAGTACCTAGTTTGGAAAACAAATGAAAGATTCCTTTCAAAACATACATGTTCAAATATGGGTATAAATGAGTTTAACCTATTTTCAATTAAATAGTTAAAATGTTTTGAAATACATTTTTAGGAAATAAGGATGTGGATGATAAAGAGGTCCCAAAAGATACATATGTAAAAAAACCTCAGATAATAAAGAGATTGTGAAATTAACCCTTACTTTTTACTTTTCCTTGGTAGATGGTAGATTAACATCCTCTATAATGGGGAAAAATTGTTATAAAAATATACTATAATTATGTACATTAATATTATATCATATATTATCTTTTATCATTGCATTGTTAATAATATATTAGTATTATCATCATTTCGGGAGTTAATTGATTTTATCCCTTTATATGATTTGTTACATAAGTAATGTTTGTTATGGATCAGATGTATCTTATTCATATTTAGTGTGTTATTATGTCTTTAAATTTTTTTTAATCATCTAATGAAAGTTAGTTAGGAATGGATTACGATGAGGAATGAGTCTCATCGCGTTCGGGGAGACGGTAATTTGTACATTCGTACGAGCGACAAAATCAATATTTTGATATTAAAATAATATATAATTGGATGTTATATAACATATAAAGAATCATTATCATGTTATATTTATTATATAAATCAATTACACATCATTATTATACCCATCCAAATAATAATTTATTGAATAACAATTACACCACGGCGTGGAGACGATAAGACGTACATACGCATGTATGGTGACATGTCCTTAAAATGATGGATATAATAATGAATATGGCTGTACCATATTTATAATAACATAATAGTATATAAAAGATACTAGACTTATAATTTTATAATGAAAAAAACAAAGAAAGAGAAAGTGGACGAAGAAAGGAACATGAAAGAGGTGAGGAAATATTTACCTCTTCTTCAGGTTCTTCCTTTTGATTTGATCAAAAGGGATCCATAGAATGGATTTATTACTAAAGTAAGGCATCTAGGATTAAGGTAGGATTGTTGAGAGGGCATTTCGGCAGAGTTTGGCCAACCCAATAGGCTTTGAAGGTGTGAATTTGAGGGAAGAGGGAGGGCCCTTTTATAAGAGGTGTGAGGGGAAACATAGGAAAAGACAGAAATAGTATTTTATAAAAAATTCATTTTCGGTTTCTAATGGCTCCAAAATTAATTATTTAAATTATAAGGTGGTTATGCGTCGAAATCAACTCATACAATAGGTTTTAGACAGGTTTGGGTCACTATATTAACCATATCATTTAGATTTAACTCTTAGTTGAATTGTTTGACATTTACCATGACTCTTTGTATTTTTATATTATATGGTTAATAAAATTACTAGATACTTCAAACATAACCCCAAGTGGTTAATTAAGGATATAAATATCATTATATGAGTATTGTTTTTATCCTTAGATTTTTAGTAATAGAATATAAATTAATAACATAATATTTTGTTTTAAAGACGCTTTTATGTCAATTTTTACACTATTTGGTATTTTGTGTTTTATAAATTTAAAAAAATCATTTTTACTTAAAAAAAATCATATAACCATACCTAAGATGTTATATTAAACTAGAAAACTAGTGGAATTCTTGAAAATTATTAAATTACATTTATTTGGATATTTATAATATCAAATATTTTAATATTTCATTAATTGGATAATTACTGCATCATTATTGTGTGATAAATAAATTAAATTATTTAATGTCTAAAAAAATAAATAAAATACCATTATGTAGGAATAACTTTTATGTAATGGCTCGGACCTCTCCGGTCAATCCCTTTGTGAAAATGTGGGGCTAGAGGTGTTTCGGGAAATCAAGGTTACTTGGGGGTATGTTTGGGTGGACTTTTAAGGAGAGCTAAAGGAAAATAGCTTTCGCACAGTTAGTGCACGGTTTTGCTAAACCGTGCAGCCAAACCATGCATGGTTGTTTTTGGAGGTAGTGTCTAATGCACGATTAGTTCATGGTCTGGCTAACAGTGTGGACTAACAGTGTGAGGAGTGTTTGGCGATGCAGAATCTAATGCACGGTTAGTGCATGGTTTGCTAAACCATGTGGAATAACCATGCAGGCACTTAAAGTTAGATCATAAAATTGTGGATCTGAATTTTTTTTCCTATAAATGGTTTGTTTAAGCCCCTAAGAATCCATAACTCTATATTACCCTTCCTTAGAGGTTGAAGAACCTCTCCCAAGCATTTTGGAGGCGATCCATAGGCTTCTCGTCGCAAATTTTGCCTGTTTCCCAAGGTATGTGATTGTTCTTGTTGGGTTCCTAGATAATCCTAGATCTACGCCTCCTCTTCCCTCGGTTTCTGAAATATACACTCGTTATGGGTATATCTAAGTGTGTGGATGTTGAATATGATGAGTGTCGGTCTTGATCTTGCTAGAAGGAGAGATCTAAGGCGGGGTTTCGGAGAATCAACCCGGGTTCCTTGAGCAATCCTTGACCGTTGTGGTTTCCGTCAAAAACCATTGAGGAAGGGATCATACCTTTATCTCTCTCTCTTTTGTGCATAATGTGGTGTTGGTATCCTCTTCTTTTCATGAGATACAGTTTAACCAATAAATAGGGATAATAACCAGATAATGAATGGGTTTGGGGAAATTCTGTTTGATATTGTTGTTTTATTTTCCATCAATGCTTATCCTTTTATACACTGTGAATTGAGTAGGATTATGCTTACTGAAAATCACGGTCGTTGGGGGCCTTTTCATGTGAAATTAAATGGTTCCCTATCATTCTAGACCATTTTTTTGGATGGATGAATTGTAGAATAAGGAAATTGGTTAATCACTTAATGTTGGCTGATTAAACAAATTTCTAGAACCGTTGTGTGATCCCCCCGGTTGAACCAAATGGAATAATGAAAATGCGTGTGTTGGTTTGGTTACGTGGTGTGTGAAAAAGGAGGTAAATACTGGGTTATAATGAATAGGATGTGCAACGGGGCTGCGATAAATGATATTAAAGGGGTAATGATGTGTCACGAGCCTTATTTTGTGACATGGTTTTGAAGATGTGGTTATAGTGGCAGTAGAGCTGTAGTAATTGGTTGTGATATTAAAAGAAAGTGTAAAGTTAATAAATGAACTATGGGGAATGATAATGAATTAAATGTGGGAAAAAATCAATTGGGAATGATTGATGATAAAATGGATGGTTTTGTGTTTCTTGTGTTCGATCTAACTTGATTTGTGGTTGGTAGGGTTTTTCTATGAAATGATTGAAATGGTTTGGTTGTGGTTAGTTGCCCAGTTGTTAACGGACTAATAAAATAATACTATTGAAACATGAAAACCTAAATGGGGATGGGTTTTTTTGTGGTATGCATGATTCGTAATAGCAGTGCCAAGGCACGTGCTCAGGTTCTCTATTTAGAAGCCATAGGTTGGGATGTGTGTTTGGTATACTTATATGTATATGTATCTTTTTGTTTTTTCACACCCCACCCATGTTGAGCACTTAGAGCTGAACAATCCCATTTCATTGGATAGGGTGTTTTCCCCGAGTTACTAGCTCTTTCCTGCTCTTTATTCCATAAGCTGTGATGGCTTGAGGTGCCCTTACACACAAGACTCTTCGGGAAGGTTTCGATGGGTGTGATTTTATCCCAAGACTCTTTGGGCATGTTTACTATTCCCACGAATCTTCGGGATGGGGCCCAGGCGTGTTCGGGATGGGATGTGATTGTGGTTTGTGAGGCCCAGGTGTGTGTGGGCAGGATTTTTGGTTTGTGTGGCCTAGGTGTGTGCGGCTGGATATATGGTTGTGAGGCCCAGGTGTGTGTGGGTGGGATATGTGGTTTGTGAGGCTCAAGTGTGTGGGGGGCGGGATATGTCATTTGTGGGGCCTAGGTGTGTGCGGGTGGGATATGTGGTTTGTGAGTCCCAGGTGTGTGCGAGCAGGAAGAGTGTGGTAGCATCAGGACTTTCACCGTTAGGAAGAGTAGCAAGCTAGTGGGGGGAAATGGTATAGGGTACCCAATACTCTTGTTCTTGTATAATACTACCTGATGATTTGTGTTTTTGGTGAGTGTGGATGGTTAGGTTGGGTGGATATAATTCCTTTCTAGGTTTGGTTTCTTCTGTTGTTATCATGGGGCATTTGGATGTCTCCCACCTGTGCACGAGAGAATTCGGTTTCCCTACTGTGTATACTTGTATGCTCACCCTACGTTTACATTCAAATTTCTAGGAGGACTACTAGGGTCGTGCGGGACCCGACTAGTCGGGACGGTTGGAGTTGTAGCAGTTGTTATACTATTGTTTCTTTTGATATTGCACTTTTGTGTTTTCTTGTACATGTACTTTGATTCAGAATTGTTTAAACATGCATGTGGGATTGGTTTGGGTTTATTTTCTTTACTTGTTCCTTTTTACTTTGGTGTTTGACTCATTCTATTTCCAGATCTCAATTATTAAAAGGGTGATGCCTCCCATATTTTCAAAAACTAATACCCATGGTGTTAGTCGCCACTCCGGGTCCTACTAGAGGTGGGACATGAGGGTCATTATCTCCCTTTCACCATTGCCAGCTCAGATGGGGAATCTTTGGTGGGAGGGGGTCATGACAGAATGGTATCAAAGTTAGGTTAAGATAAAGGATGGAGTCTAGAATTAGGCACAGTGAGGATTTCTTGGGATAGTAGGGAAACATTGTTAGGTGATCATGGTGCATGACATAGGCTAGGGAAGACCGGCTAGGACACGGGATTTTAGGGCCCCCCGTGATCCAATGCATGGACCCTAAGCCTCCCCAATGACCATGTGAGACTATATTAATTGAAGGGTATAGAACCTAGGGAAGGTACATGCATTTTCATGTTTGTGTTTTACATGATTTGTGTTTTCTGGGAATGAAATTAAAATAAAGTGATAAAATGAAACCTTGAGAAATTTCCTTACTACTTGGGCTTAGGAGATCATTGTTTACCGTACAGCTATGGCACCTGGACGTCATCCCCGGGTGACTCAGACAGTCAAGGCCCATTAGATTCAGGTGGTCGATCAGTTGAGGATTGACCGAGAGGAGGAAGATGATCAATGGCAGAAGACTCTCTATTATTTCCAGTGACAAACCCTCAAGAAGTACTAGGGTAGTACTTCAGATATGGAGAAGGAGGGGTGGATTCATGAGCTAGGGATTGCTTTTACATTGATCCGTGCTCTGAGGGTGTTCTGGGTTCCCCTAGTAGATAGTTAGCTAAGAGTTGCAGTGCGTCAGTGGTGGACGCTCTACCTCGGGGAGAGGTCAGAGGAAGAGCTTCTGTGGGATGGCATTGAGAAGATCTTCCGAGAGGAATTACATTCTTCCATGATAATGGTAGAGAAGCGGTAGGAGTTACTCTCCCTCCAGCATGGGAGTATGTTAGTAAGAGAATTGGTTATCAAGTTCAAGGGTCTGTTACGCTTTGCTCTAGATCTCTTTCTGGGTGAGGTGTCTCACAAAAGATGTTTGGAGGCATACATCGCAGTACAGAAGAGGGAAGAGGTTGTAGAGAGGATGCAATCATAGGGAGGTGCACCACGAGAGGGGATCCAGCCAGGTTCATCGAAGGGGAAGGGAGTCCGCAGCAGGTCTCCTACGATGAGACCTTCCAGATTCATGCCAGCAGGGAGTAGGCCCCACCAGTTCCAGTTCAGATCTTCAGGTCCTCGTCCATTTTTCACGAACCCAAGACCGAAGTTTTTCTCTTGGGGAGTTTTCTGGCAAATTCAGATTCAGTGCCAGACCCGAACTCAGTACGGTGGATGTGGACAAGTTCCACACCCGCCTCAACATCACCAGTTGTCGTTGAGGCCCTTCCACCATAAGCATGACCCTGCTCCTTCGAGGGAAGACATTGCAGGAGGGGGCCGACCTCAAGGTGCTCCTCAGGGACCTCGACCACGTTGTGGTTAGGGAGGTGGTCGACATCCGAGAGGCAAAGGAGCTGGGCGTGGACAGTTGCCCATAGCAGATTTGGCACCTCTGGAAGGACCAGAGGTGGTGCGAGGAACGATTTATTTGTTCAGAACTCTCGTTTATGCATTGTTTTATTCAAGAGCTTCGCACTCCATTGTTGCACCCTGTCTAGCCCATGATTTGGGTCTAGATGGAGAGAGACTTTTCGTACCCCTGGTGCTGAGTACACCAGTTAGTGGTCAGACCAGCATGTCTTGTGTTTTCCAAGGATGTGGGCTGACATTGGGACCACATCGATCTAGTGGGGATCTTCTTTTACTAAAGAAGCAACCATAAGATGTCATACTAGGCATCGACTGGTTATTTTCTGTTAGTGTCGTTGTCGAATGCTTCTGAAGAAGAGTCGTGTTCTCCGACATGGATGGGCAGCGTGTAGCATTTGTTGGCGAGAGGAGCTATCATATGGGAAGCCATCATTTGAAGCCTCCCCTTTCCTTATTAGGTGGGTTATTAGTGGTTTCAGCGGATACAGAGATAATGGATGTTCCAGAGGTTCTTGGGGAGTTCCGTGATGTTTTTCCTGAGGAGGTTGTGACTCTACCCCCCGATTTGACGATGAGTTCGGGATATACTTACATCTTGGTGCCTGTCCGATTTCGATCGTCCCTTATCAGATGGAACCTTCAGAGTTGTGGGAGTTGTGGATTCAGATTAACAATATGATGGAGAAGGGTTTTGTTTGACCCAGTGTGTCACCATGGGGTGCTCCAGTTTTGTTTGTGAAGAAGACAGATGGTGGTCTCAGGATATGCATAGACTACCGAAGGTTTAATCAGGTAACAATCAAGAACCTTTACCCCCTTCTGTAACACCCTGAGCTTTCACGATACGTTTCTCTTTCCATAATGCAATAGCTTTCATTGTACGCAAGTTTAAGATTCTAATACACCGCGACCAATCAAAGTAGAAGTTATGAATAGTAATACACACTTTTTGAAATCATATAAATTTTATATTTCAAAATAGACTTCATTTTTGTATTCGGAATATCGAAATTATCCTAAGTTGAATTTTTTGTAATTTTCTGAGAACTTCCATTTTTTATGAATAGTGAAAAATACATAAAACAACTTTTTTAATCAAAATAATTTATAGTGATAAATCATACTATTGAGTGGTTTTAATGAATAATTAGAATATATTTTTACTATTTTATCCAATGGTGTTCATTATAATTAATTTCACTTTGAAATTGGACATAAACAATTGTCAATCTTTTGATATATATTGTTTCTTAAAAACACGCTATTTGTTGTTATAGCGGGAATTAATTAGAAAATTAATTAATGCAACTTATATTTTTGAAATTTTTCAAAATAGACATCATTTTTGAATTCAAAATATCAATTATAGAATAGGGTAAAATTTTGGCACTATTCTGAAAAAACATCAATTTTTGATGAATAGTGAAACCACTAAGTGGTAGCTAAATAACTGATTTTTCATTTAAATGAAATATTACCACTTCTTTGATTTGATTTTCAAAAATCCGACAGACATGGTTTTCATTAGGAAGTAAATGTGGTTCAATGGGATTAAAATAATTTTTTTGGTGAATAGTAACTTTTAATTTTAATTAATCGCGATTAAAGTTAATTAGAGAAATTTAAGGTAAAAATGATATTATAAAAATATGAAATGAGCTTGAAACTTGTCTTAAACCTATTGGATGATTCATGTCCGACCAAGATAATTCATGGGTCAACTTGGGGACCCCATGGAGCCACTTTGGTTGGAAAAGACATTAAAAACTTTTTATTTAAGGTTAAAATAAAAATGTCACAAACATAAGTTGTTTTACTAAAACAATTTTTAAATGGGGTTATACAAGTCATATTTTTTACTATAAATACTCAGTAGAAAGCAAACAAGATTTCCTACAACATGATAGTTTTTTAATAATTTTTAGACATTAAATAGATTAAATTATTTATGACACCATGATGATGAAGTGATTACCTCATTAATTAACGATTTTAATAAAATGGAAGGATAATATAAAATATAAGAATTACACTTGTCCAAAGCCTATTGGATGAGTATATTTCGAACCCTTATCACCTTTACCTCGAATTATATAAGTGTGGGACCTTTAAAATCCGAAACTCATTATATAATAAAGTAACATTTCAATCTTTCCAAGAGTGCCCCTCATCTCCTCTTATAAAAGGGCCCCACCACTCCCACCTTATTCACACCTTCAAGCCATTTGGATCAGACAAAATCTGCCCAAATACTATACCAACTTCCCTCTATTACTCCTAGAAGCCTCACTTTGGGCATAATTCTTCCCAGGGAAGCCTTTGGCTCAAATCAAAAGAGTTACCCGATTTTATGGTAATGTCTTCGCTTATGTAATTTTGTTTTATTTTTCTTATCCAACCCCCTAAAATCATTTTATTAATTTATTTTGTAACAACAACAGTATCCTCAATATACTATGATGTTGTTATAAGTAGTATTCGAGCAACAATTACACACACCTACATCTAATGGTTAAAGAACATACTGTTTCTGTGGATGGTGAATTTCTGCCTCACGAAACGATGATTGTTCAACACTCATATAACACCTTAAAAGGTGGCGATTAAGATGTCAATCTATTTATATATGATATATAATATGTTTATGTTTTACTTAAGGTTCTGTATTTTTCATTTATGGCATACCTTTCTTGTTTCCATTATGGGTAAACGCGATATTTTCATTTGAGGAAGTGCGGACTACCGCCCCCTCAAAGTGATTTGAATCGTTAATGCCATATGTGGGATGTATAAAGGATGGAGTAAATGGTATTATACATTATATTATACTGGAATTATATTGTACCTTTATATAATTATAATTTAATTCCATTAAATATGAAATAGAAATTAAAGTAGCGTTCATGCGTACGTACGACTTACCGTCTCCATGAACGGTGCATTTCATTTATTACCACTAAATGTTACGTAATATTATGAATGAATGTATATACTGGATATATATCATATATATGATATCTACATCATGAATATAATTCTGGATATAATGGATATTTCACCACATGAACAACTTGTAATTATAAGAAGTTTATTTTTGACTCAAGTACCAAAGATCGACAAAATGACCGTTATTAACTTAAATAACTACATAATGTTCATACCAAGGTAATAAGTTATATAAAAGGAATAATTAACATGAAAAAGGTTCTTAAGAAAATATAAATTATCTCTAGTTTATTATTCAGGAGGTTAATGAACGGTCGAGTCAAGTCGGACACGAGGTAAGGGAACTTCTTAACCCAATTTCCATTCTTTGGTTTAATCACCTACTTTTAAATTATGTCATTATATTATTATGTCCTATCTTGAATTTGTACTTTCTTTATGTGTACATATAGTGAATACACATAATTGATATATTTTATTTAAAAATGATCTTTTTAAGGGACTTCGTCTCAATCTCCATTCATTGAGGCATATTTTGTTTTATACACAAATTCTTTTATACAGTGTATAAACCCCTTTGACTTTTACATTTATTCAAAATTAATCTTTTTATACGAAGCGTTTCACTAAACGAAAAAAAGGAATGTTTTTCTTGTCGTACGTATGCGGCGACAATGACTTCTCCGCCGCCATGGCCATTATTTGGGTTTCGGCTTCCTCTTCAAGCCATAACTTTTTTTTAAATGAAAAAGAAATACCATGTTTGGATTTTAATTTATATTGGTATTGAAAATGGTTTTGATAATGTTTTTATTATATCAATGTGTTGTATTGATATCTTGTGATTGAAGTGTGGAAATCTTATGTTTCCTTTATGCATGTTTTATGTGATACAATTATGTTATGGTTTATGATATGTTTAAACCTATTCATATGAGGAATGCATTGAACTTAATAAGTGACGGGTGGAGCCTGATATAGATCCTCGACGCATCGGTAGGTCTCGTGAGACAAACTAGTGTCTTGGCACGAGGCCTTGACAAAATATTATTTGTAGTCTTGGCACGAGGCTTTGGCAACGTGGTTATGATAGTCTGGCATTATGCATTCCATCACTATGAAAGTGGTTATTGATATTGCATGTGATTATTCGACTAGTAGAATATGCATGTGAATAAGTAAATGGCATTATTTCATTTTACTTTTGCCATATTATGTTGAAGTTCATGTTTAAAAGGATTTTGTTTTAGTTATACATTGCCTTAAATGTTTTTGTTTCTTTATGAAAGCTTCTGGTATATTATTATCCTTACTGAGCATCTGAGTTCACCCCTTTCAATGTTTTAATATTTTCCAGGATGTGAAGAAGTATTTTATGAATGACCTGCAGGGATAGTCAGAAGAGGATATGAGTGTGGACTATGGAGACTCTGTAATTGTAGTATTTAACTTTACAATGTAATTTAACATTTATGAATGTATCTAGTGTTTCCAAGGCTACTAAACTAATCGGTCTTTCGAGACTTGATGTTTTGTGATCATGCCAATGTTAAGCAATAATGCACCGACTCTGGGTAACTAGGGTCGGGGCGTTATAGTTGGTATCAGAGGCAGTTTAGTACTAACCTTGGATGATAGATTTAGATAAACTCTGATTAGAGAAAATAGAAAAAATATAGACTTTGAGGATTAGTATAGAAGAACTTCCAAGAATTTTGGTATTATAGAGATTTTTGAGTTTTCCGAGCAATACATCCCTATCTGGATACGAGCAGGTAGAGGTGGTTCTGGCACATATGTACCTAGGGGTAAAACCTGAAAACACCGCTTTGAGCTAGACTCGAACGGGAACTGGTGCACGACAACGGGCCTTGCTGCACTCTTGGTTACGACACTCCCGGGGGATATGCTTTGGATAATTGTCATTTGCTTTACAAACCACTATGAAGGGTTATGAGTATATACTTCCTCAAAGAAAACTTTTTTTATGATTATGGATTATATCAATAAATATTTCAATTAGTGTTAAATGTTTTACAAGTATTGAATTATGTATTTTGATTCATAAACTAATCTAGTTTAGGCCATTGTTTAGAAATGGCGCCTAGTGGAAGGAATGTAAACCATATCAATGCACACACTCCGTGTAGGGATTTCCCTCCTTCTCAAGATAATTATTGTGGATCTGGAGATACAACTAGTGATGAACAACTTATTACCATACTGGGACAACTCACTCAGGTTATAAATAATAACCTTACGCATATGGAGCACCCTGATCCGCAACGTGGAGGATCAATGATAGACTGCTTCATGAGGGAACAACCGCCAACATTTAATGGGGGTAAAAATCCATTAGTAGCTGAGCAATGGATAAACTCCATAGAGAAAATATTCCACGCCTTGGTGAGTAGAGAAAGAGAGAAGGTTGTCATGGCAGTCTACCGCCTCACTGGAGATGCCGATCAATGGTGGTCGCTGATTCAATACACAAAGGAAGATGAAGAAGTATTAAATATGGAATGGAGAGAGTTCAAAGATCTTTTCTTAGAAAAATACTTTCCACATGACCATCGAGCAGATATGGAAAGCCAATTTCTGAGTCTGAGGAAAAAGGAGGATGAAAATATCGCAAAGTATGAGGCTAACTTTACAAGGTTAGCAAGGCATGCTGTAGATTATATACGTAACCCAAGAAGTAAGATTGATCATTTCTTTGATGGGTTAAAACCATTTTTCGTCAAGCATTAGTCTAACAAACCTTCTCGTTGTATGAAGACGTTGTCTCATGTGCTATCAAGACAGAAAAAGAATTCTCTAAATCTTATGAAAATAAAGTAAAGCAAGAGAAGAAGAGAACGGTGGAACAAGAGACAGATAAAGGGAAAAAGGGAAAGAAGGATTTTCCATTATGTGATAATTGTGGGAAGAATCACCCTGGTACTTGCCTAAAAGGAATGAGAGTTTGTTATATATATGGAGAAAAAGGTCACGAGGCACGTGATTTCAAGGGAAAGAAAGAGGCTATCCATGTTGAATGCTACAACTGTAGGGAAATGGGGCATTATTCAAATGAATGTCCTAAGCATCAGGGAAAAATACCTTAGAAAAGGCCAAGGGATCATGGACAATATAATGCTGTTACTACAGTTGAAGCGGAATAATTAATGTATTGGTGCTTTTGGACTCAAGGATTATATTCTAGTTATAAAAATAATGTGATATATATAAGGATTGTACTGCAGTACTTGTTGTTATCATTAATGTTTTAATATGATGAAGGAAATCATATTTTTAGTATGTGACAATAAGAGAATCTTTACTTTGTTTAGGAAATCTAATGTTACAATTGATTTTGGAATCTAAGGACCTTTTAGAGAAAGTCTCGACAGAGGTATTTTGGATAACTATAAAGGTTGGAATGGATTAAGTTTAACATTGGATAGTATTGTTTAAGTTTAAAAAATCTATGAAAATTAATTTTTGGAATAATATAATACAATAGTTTTAGGAAAAGGACAACCTACAGGTTGGGGGATAACCCGTCGCGTCGGACAAAGCTGTAGGAATCGAACCCACAACCATAGTGCGACATGACTTTACTACCTACCACTAGCCTACAGGAAGTCCCTGGTTATTACAAATATTTTTCCTAATCTAAATAGTACGTGTTAATATTTTAAACCTTGTACTATTAGGATAAATAAAATATTTTTGAGTTCTATTATCTTTTTGAGTAAAAAATGAGTTTGTGGTAGAAATTAGTTGAAGGTTGAAACTCTACTTGTCAAGAATAAATATATATATATATCTATCTCTTATTCTATGAATAAATTATTTCTTATACTTTAGTAAAGGGATATTAAAACAAAAAATGTGTTATCCTAATACCGTATGTCTTGTTGAACTGATAATATTTTAAATCAACATAGATTGAAGGCTTTGAGGCCCTCAATTTTACACTTGTTTGTGATTGATGACCTCAATCACTCCCTACAAATATTTACTTTTTCCCTCCAATTATAAGTCTCTAATTTCCTACAATGTTCTCCTTATCGAGATCATAATTTGGTGGTGACTTTTTCATTTCCATTTCCCTCTTATTAAGGCTAAATTTTATTAGCCTTATTTCAGATGTGGGTTTTCCACAAAGGTATTTTCTATTTTCAACCTTTTATTTTCAAGAAAATTTTCAAATTGCGAGGATGCAATTTATTGAAAGAGGGGAGAATGTAACACCCCGAGCTTTCAAGATACGCTTCTCTTTCAATAATGCAATAGCTTGCATTGTACGCAAGTTTGAGATTCTAACACACCGCGACCAATCAAAGTAGCAGTTATGAATAGTAATACCCCCCTTTTGAAATCATATAAATTTTAAATTTCAAAATGGACTTCATTTTTGTATTCGGAATATCGAAATTATCCTAAGTTGAATTTTTTGTAATTTTCTGAGAACTTCCAATATTTTATGAATAGTGAAAAATACTTAAAACAAATTTTTCAATCAAAATAATTTATAGTGATACATCATACTATTGAGTGGTTTTAAAGTATAATTAGAATATATTTTTACCATTTTATCCAATGGTGTTCATTAGAATTAATTTCACTTTGAAATTGGACATAAACAATTGTCAATCTTTTGATATATATTGTTTTTTAAAAACACGCTCTTTGTTGTTACAGCGGGAATTAATTAGAAAATTAATTAATGAAACTTATATGTTTGGAATTTTACAAAAATAGACATCATTTTTGAATTCAAAACATCAATTATAGCTTAGGGTAATATTTTGGCACTATTCTGAAAAAACATCAATTTTTGATGAATAGTGAAACCACTAAGTTGTAGTTAAATAACTGATTTTTCATTTAAATTAAATATTTCCATTTCTGTGATTTGATTTTCAAAAATCTGACATACATGGTTGTCATTAGGAAGTAAAATGTGGTTCAATTGGATTAAAATAATTTTTTGGTGAATAGTATCTTTTAAGTTTAATTAATCGCAATTACAAGTAATTAGTGAAATTTAAGGTAAAAATGATATTATAAAAATATGAAATGACCTTTACACTTGTCCTAAACCTATTGGATGAGTAATGGACGACCAATACAATACACGGGTCAACTTGGGGACCCCATGGAGCCACTTTGGTTGGAAAATGACATTAAAAACGTTTTATTTAATGTTAAAATAAAAATGTCACAAACTTAAGTTGTTTTAAAAAAACAATTTTTAAATTGTGTTATACAAGTGATATGTTTGACTATAAATACTCATTAGAAATATAGAAATATTTCCTACAACATGATATTTTTTTTATAATATTTAGTCATTAAATAAATTAAATTATTTAAGACACCATGATGATGCAGCGATTACCTCATTAATTAATGATTTTAATAAAATGGAAGGATAATATAAATTCTAAGAATTACACTTGTCCAAAGCCTATTGGATGCATATATTTCGAACCCATATCACCTTATCCTAGAATTATATAAGTTTGGGACCTTTAAAATCCGAAACTCATTATATAATAAAGTAACATTTCAATCTTTCCAAGAGTGCCCCTCGTCTCCTCTTATAAAAGGCCCCCACCACTCCCACCTTATTCACAACATCAAGCCATTTAGATTGGCCAAACTCTGCCCAAATACTCTGCCAACGTCCCTCTCTTACTCCTAGAAGCCTCACATTGGGCATAATTCTTCCCAAGGAAGCCTTTGGTTCAAATCAAAAAAGTTACCCGATTTTAAGGTAATGTTTTCGCTTATGTTATTTTGTTTTAGTTTGCTTATCCAACCCCCTAAAATCTTTTTATTCATTTATTTTGTAACAAAACCAGTATCTTCAATATACTAGGATGTTGTTATAATAAGTATTCGAGCTACAATTACACACACCTACATCTAATGGTTAAAGAACATATTGTTTCTGTTCATGGGGAATTTCTGCCTCACGAAACGATGATTGTTCAACACTCATAAAACACCTTCAAAGGTGGACATTAAGATGTCACTCTATTTATATATGATATATAATATGTTTATGTTTTACTTAAGGTTATGTATTTATCATTTATGGCATACCTTTCTTGTTTCCATAATGGGTAAACACGATATTTTCATTTAAGAAAGTGCGGACTACCGCCCCTCAAAGTGATTTGAATAGTTAATGCCATATGTGGGATGTATAAAGGATAAAGTAAATGGTATTATACATTATATTATACTGGAATTATAGTATACCTTTATATAATTATAATATAATTCCATTAAATATGAAATAGAAATGAAAGTAGCGTTCATGCATACGTACGGCTTACCGTCTCCATGAATGGTGCATTTCATTTTCTTATCTCTAAATGTTACATAATATTATGAATGAATGTATATAGTGGATATATATGATATTTATTATATCTAAATCATGAATATAATTCTGGATATAATGGATATTTCACATCATGAACAACTTGTATTTTTAAGAAGTTTATTTTTGACGCAAGTACCAAAGATCGACAAAATGAACGTTATTAACTTAAATAATTACATAATGTTCATAACATGGTAATAAGTGATATAAAAGGAATAATGAAAATGAAAAAGGTTCTTAATAAAGTATAAATTAACTCTAGTTTATTATTCAGGAGTTTAAAGAACGGTTGAGTCAAGTCGAACACGAGGTAAGGGAACTTCTTAACCCAATTTCCATTCATTGGGTTAATCTCCTACTTTCAAATTATGTCATTATATTATTATGTCTTATCTTGAATTTGTACATTATTTATGTGTACATATATTGAATACACATAATAGATATATTTTATTTAAAAATGATCTTTTTAAGGGACTTCGTCTCAATCTCCATTCATTGAGGCATATTTTGTTTCATACAGAAATTTCTTTTATACAGTGTATAAACACCTTTGAATTTTACATTTATTCAAAAGGAATCTTTTTATACGAAGTGTTTTACTAAAAAACAAAAAGGAAGGTTTTTCTTGTCGTACGTATGCGGCGACAACGACTTCTCCGCCGCCATGGCCATTATTTGGGTTTCAGCTTCCTCTACAAGCTATAACTTTTTTTTAAATGAAAAAGAAATACCAAGTTTTGATTTTAATTTATTTTGGTATTGAAAATGGTTTTGATAAAGTTTTTATTATATCAATGTGTTGTATTGATATCTTGTGATTGAAGTGTGGAAATCTTATGTTTCCTTTATCCATGTTTTATGTGATTCGATTATGTTATGGTTTATGATATGTTTAAAACTATTCATATGAGGAATGCATTGGACTTAATAAGTGACGGGTGGAGCCCGCTATAGCTCCTCGATGCATCGGTAGGTCTCATGAGACAAACTAGTGACTTGGCACGAGGCCTTGACAAAATATTATTTTTAGTCTTAGCATGAGGCATAGGCTACGTGGTTATCATAGTCTGGCATTATGCATTCCATCATTATGAAAGTGGTTATTGATATTGCATTTGATTATTCGACCAGTAGAATATCCATGTGAATAAGTAAATGGCATTATTTCGTTTTACTTTTGCCATATTATGTTGATGTTCATGTATAAAAGGATTTTTTTAGTTATACATTGCCTTAAATGTTTTTGTTTATTTATGAAAGCTTCTGCTATATTGTTATCATTACTGAGCATCTAAGCTCACCCCTTTCAATGTTTTAATATTTTCCAAGATGTGAAGTAGTATTTTATGAATGACCTGCAGGGATAGTCAGAAGAGGATATGAGTGTGGACAATGGAGACTTTTTTATTGTAGTATTTCACTTTATGATGTAATTTAGCATTTATGAATGTATCTAGTGTTTCCAAGGCTACTAAAATAATCGGGCTTTCAAGACATGATCTCATGTTATCAAGCCAATGTTACGCAATAATGCACCGACTCTGGGTAACTGGGGTCGGGGCGTTACACCTTCCAAGTATAGATGATCTCTTCGACTTGATGAGGGGAGCAGATTGGTTTTCTAAGATTGATCTATGATCTGGATAACATCAGCTGAGGGTAAAGGGTAGTGACATCTCAAAGTCAGATTTCAGGTACAGGTATGGAAACTTAGAGTTTTTAGTGATGGCGTTTGGAGTTACGAATGCACCAGCTGTTTTCATGGGACTTATAAACCTTGTATTCTAAGTGTTTCTGGACCAGTTCATTGTTGGGTTTATCTGTGGCATCATAATCTACACAAGATCATAGGATGAGCACATTGAGCTTCTCAGGGCAGTCTTGGAAGTCCTTCGACACCACCAGTTTTATGGGTAATTGTCGAAGTGTATGTTCTTGACACAAGAAGTACACTTCCTTGGGCACATGGTGTCTCAACATGGAGTTTTAGTGGACCCATCGAAGGAGCAAGCAGTTGTTTTGTGGGCGTCACCCATGATCATGGAAGAAGATCTTAGTTTGTATGGGGTTGGTAGGGTTTTATTGGATGTTCGTTTTGGACTTATCTCGAGTTGATGCTCTATTGACAGCTTTGACTAGGAAGAACCAGGTCTTCTTATGTAGCGAGCAGTGCCAGAAATCATTCAACTACCTGAAGGAGAAGTTGTTCAGTGCTCTAGTACTCTGATTTCTAGGGGAATGGTTGTTGAATGAGGTGTGTTGTGATGCTTCTGGCCTTAGTTTGGGGTGTGTACTGATGTATAAGAAGGGTGTGATCTTTTATAAGTCTAGGCAGTTGTTCCCTAACAAGCGTAACTATGCCACACATGACCTAGAGCTTGCAGCAGTAGTGTTCTCACTTAAGTTGTGGCGACATTACCTCTTCAGGGAGCGCTTCATGGTCTTCTCAGATCATATGATGTTACGTTATATCTTCTCCCAATGTGACATGAACATACGATAGAGGATATGGGTTGAGTTTCACAAAGACTATGACTTCGAGATCTCTTACACTGAAGGTAAGGGCAACGTTGTGGCTGATGCCCTGATCATGAATTTGCATAAGGATGTGGTTCAGGAATCCGCTAATGCATGGAATGTGATGGGAGAGTTGGCTACCTTCCACTTGGATTCAAGGGAAGAGGGTGTTAGAGGCTGTTTGTTTCATATGACGATGTAGTCCTCCATGTTGCAGCATGTGGAAGAGTCTCAGTGGGGAGTCTCTGAGGTGTATGTAATGAGGGATCATATCGATTAGGGAAATGCTCTAGAAGGATGGATATAGGACAGCCGACATCAGATGATTTTTCATGGAAGTTTATTTGTTCCAGAGGAGATGTGTGAGAGAGTACTCTGTGAGTTCCATAGCTCAGCTTTGGTAGTACATCCGGGAGTTTCAAAAATGTTTCGAGGCCCGAGTGAACTGTTTTGGTGGCTCGAGGTGAAATGGAAAGTGGCAGAGATTATGGCTAGGTTCCTAGTGTGTCAGCAAGTAAAGGCTGAACACTGTGTCCCCAGTGGTTTGTTACTTCCTTTAGATGTCCCCAAGTGGAAATGGGATGACATCTCAATGGACTTCTTCACAAGACTACCTAGAGCTCAGCGTGGTTATGATGCTATCTGGGTAGTGGTGGATCGACTGACGAAATTAGCTCACTTCATATAAATTAAGGAGTCGGGCCAGGTGATTTCCTTAGCACAGAGGTACGTAGACAAGGTGGTTCATTTTCATGGAGTTCCGAAGACTATCATCTCATATTGGAATACTCAGTCTACCTCACGAGTCTGGAGGGGGTTACAACATGCTTTTGGAACCCAACTATGCCTTAGCACTACATTTCACCCCCAGACCGATGGGCAGATAGAGAGGACTATCCAGACATTGGAGGACATGATGCGATCATGTGTTTTGGATTTCAGAGGATCATAGGTGCGACAATTGCATTTAATAGAGTTTTCCTACAACAACAGCTTCCACTCTACTATTGGCATGGAACCATTTGAGGCTTTGTATATAAGACCATGTTGTTCACCCATTTGTTGGGGAGAGGTTGGTTAGATAGGTGATCTTGGGCTATATTTATTACAAAGAACCACAGTGAAATTCCAGCTTGTACGTGAGAGAATGAAAGTAGCTTAGGACCAACAAAAGTCTTATGCTAATTGTCGGAGGAGGCCCTAGGAGTTTGTGGTGGGAGATCATGTGTTATTGAAGGTTTCCCCATGATGGGGGCAGTGGAGGTTTGGTATGGGGAGTAAGCTCTCCCCGAGGTTCATCGGACCATTCGAGGTGCTGAAGCGAGTCGGCAAGGTGGCATATCAACTGGCCCTGCCACCTCAGTTGGAGAAGGTTCATGACATCTTCCACGTCTCCCATCTTCATCAGTAATTACACGATGACTCTCACGTTATCGAAAGGGGAGAGTTAGATATGGGAGATGACATGAAGTTTGTGGAGAGACTAGTGATGATCGAAGGTCATGAGGAGAAGGTTCTTCGTGGATGAACCATTCCTTTGTTTCGTGTGTTGTGGAGACATGGTGGGCTTGAGGAAAGTACCTAAGAGCGAGAGACACAGATGCACGCTCAGTACCCAGAGTTGTTTTGACATGTGTTTTTCATTGTTCTTATCAGCTTTGTTTTGGTGTTATACTTTGTACCTTTGATATATGGGATGGTTGGCTTGTCGGTTGTGAGAAGATTTTTTCCTTGTTCTCTAGAAATTTGTAACGTGTCTGGATGTGTGAGGAAAGCGAAAAACCTAATCCTTAATCGAGATGCATTAATACAAATGTGATTGAACCGGTGCGGGTGAGACAGTGCTACCTAACGCATATAATAACTTGAATTAGTAAAAGGAATTCTAGTAATCATATGAATAGGATAGTGGTTGGTTTTCGTTATGACGAGATCCCTGAGAGGTATCTTGCGGGGTGGTTGTTTGGACATTTCCCATATTTATGGGTTGGTTTTCAATTCTCGAGGATGAGAATGTTTTGAGAGGTATCTGATGTAATGTCCCAGACCTCTCCAGTCTATTCCTTTGTGAAAAAGCGGGGCTAGAGGTATTTCAGGAAATCAAGGTGGCTTGGGGGAGCATTTGGGTGAACATTTAAGGAGAGCTAAAGGGAAATAGCTTTCGCAGGGTTAACGCACGGTTTGGCTGAACCATGCTGCCAAACCGTTGAAGGTTGGTGTTAGAGGTAGTGGATAACACATGGTTAGTGTACGATTTGGCTAACTGTGTGGATTGACCTTGCGAGGAGTGTTTGACAAGGCAGAAGCTATGACATGGTTAGCGCACAGTTTGCTAACCTGTTCGGACTAACCGTGCAAGCACTTAATGTTAGATCCTAAAATTGTGGATCTAAACTATTTTTCCACTAAATGGTTTTTTAAGCCCCTAAGTGGCCATAACATGGGTTTAACCTTCCATGGAGGTCTAAGAACCTCTCCCATGCATTTTGGAGGGGATCATGTGGCTTCTATTCACAAATCAATGCCGGTTTCTCATGGTATCAGATCGTTCTTGTTGGGTTCTTAGATCTTTTTAGATCTACACCTCTTCTTCCCTCGATTTCATAAATATACCCCTATTATGGGTAGATCTATGCATGTGGATGTAGAATATGAAGAGTCTTGGTCTTGATATTTCTAGGAGGAGGGATCTAAGGCGGTTTTTTGGAGAATCGACCTGGGTTCCTTGAGCGTTACTTGACCGTTGTGCTTTCCGTCAAAAACCATGTAGGTAAGGATCTTACCTTAATCTCTATCTCTTTTGTGTATCATGGGAGGTGGTTATCCTCTTGTTTTCATGATATACGGTTGAACTGATAAATAAAGATAATACCCAGATAATGAACTGGTTTTGGGAAATTCTATTTGATATTGTTGTTTAATTTTCCATCAATGCTTATTGTTTGTTATGTTGTGAATTTAATAGGCTTATGCCTACTAAAAATCACGATTGTTGGTGTCCTTTGAATGCGTAATTAAATGTTTCCCTATAATTATAGACTGTTTTTGTGGATGGAAACTTTGTGTAATATGGAAATTGGATAATAACGTAAAGTTGGACGATTAAATGAATATCCAGAACCCTTGTGTGATCACCGCGATTGTACCAAATGGAATAATAAAAATGTTGGTGTGGGTTTGGTTATGTGGTGTGATAAAAATGGGGTTAATCCTGGGTTATTATGAATAGGACATGTAGCGGCACTGTGGTAAATCATATTAAAGGGGCAATGATGTGGAACGAGCCTTGTTTTGTGATACGGTTGTGGAGATGTGGAAATAGTGGCAGTAGGGCTGCAGTAATGGGTTGTGATATTAAAAGAAAGTGGAAAGTTGATAAATGAACTATAAAGAATGATAATGAATTAAATGAAGGAGACAATCAATGGGGATTGATTGATGATTAATGATTTGGTTTTGTGTTGATTGTGTTATATCTAACTTGATTTGTGGTTGGCGGGGTTTTTCTACGAAACACTTGATATGGTTTGGTTGGGGTTAGTTGCCCAGTAGTTAAGGAACTAATAAACTAATACTGTTGAAACATGAAAACCAAAATGGGGTTGGGTTTTTTTGTATGCATGCTTCGTAGTAGCAGTGCCGAGGCACGTGCTCAGGTTCCCTGTTTAGAAGCCATAGATTGGGCTGTGTGTTTGGAATACTTATATGTATCTGTATTTTTGTGTTTTGTCACACCCCACCCATGTTGAGAACATAGTGCCGAACACTCCCATTTCATGGGGGAGGGTGTTTCCCCATAGTTAATAGCTCCATCATGCTCCTTCATACATTGTTTGTGATGGCTTGAGGTGACCTTACACCCAAGACTCTTCAGGTAGGTTTTGATTGGTGTGATTTTAGCCCAAGACTCTTCGGGCAGGTTTACTGTTCCAAATAATTTTCGGGATGAGGCCCAGGCGTGTTCGGGCGGGGATGTGATTGTGTTTTGTGAGGCCCAGGTGTGTGCGGGAGGGATATGTTGATTGTGAGGCCCAGGTTTGTGTGTTTGGGATATGTGGTTGTGAGTCCCAGGTGTGCGCAGGGGGGGGATATGTGGATTGAGAGGCCTAGGTGTGTGCTGGCGGGATATGTGGTGTGTGATGGAAAGGTGTGTGTGGGCGAGATATGTGGTCTGTGAGGCCCAGATGTGTGTGGGCGGGATATGTGGTCTGTGAGGCCTAGGTGTGTGCGGGCAATAAGGGTGTGGTTGCGTCGGGACATTCGCTGTTAGGAAGAGTAGCTAGCTAGTGGGGGAAATGGTGTGGGGTACCCAATACTCTTGTTTGTATATACTACTACCATATGTTTTGTGTTTTTGGTGAGAGTGGATGTGGAGGTTGGTTGGATAGAATTCCTAGATAAGTTGGGTTTCTTCTGTTGTTCTAACAGGAAATTATGATGTCTCCCCACCTATGAACGAGAGCTTTAGATTTACCTACTGTGTATAATTGTATTCTCACCCTACGTTTACTTTCAGGTTTCCAAGAGGACTACCAGGGCCGTGTGGGACCCTACTAGTTAGGACAGTTTGAGTTGTGGTAGTGGTTTTACTCTTGTTTCTTTTGGTATTTCACTTTTGAGTTTTCTTGTACTTGTACTTTGTTTCAGAATTTCTTAAACAAGCATGTGGGATTGGTTTCAGTTTATTTTCATTTACATGTTCCTTTTTCCATTGGTGTTTGACTCATTCTATTTCCTGCTCTTAATTAATAAAAGGGTAATTCCTCCCATATTTGCAAAAACTTATACCCTTTGTGCTAGTCGCCACTCCGGGGCCTACTGGAGGCGGGACTCGGGGGTCATTATCTCTCTTTCACCATTTCCATCTCACAAGGGGCATCATTGGTGGGAGGTGGTCATGACATTTTATATTTATAATGAATATTTATAGTTAAATTTATCTTATGTGTACCCCTATATTAAATATGGGACATTTATTAAACATTGAATTTAACACTTTTAACTCTTCTTTGAATTAAATAATAATAAATGTCCTAATGTAATCCATGTGGACCTAATAGATAATATTTGATTCTTAAGGTTTTTTTTGGTCAGATTACACTTATCCAATAGAATTAGGACATGTGTTAATTTAATTGTAATATCATTATTTCCTTTAATTAGCCTATTTACTTTTAACCATGGTAAAATAAAGTCAAATGATACTATTCACCAAAAATTATTTTCATCTCATTGAACAAAATTTTACATACTAATATAAACTATGTGTCTTGGAATTTTGAAATTCAACTTACAGAAGTGATAAAATTATGTTTTATGTAAATTTGTAATTTCTCCCAGGAGGTGGGTAAAAGACTGTAAAATGTTCAATAAAATTTTTAAATATCTAAAATTATTATACACTGACTCCAATGAATTAAATTTAACTTATAGAGGTATTTTGTATCTATTTTGACCTAAAATAAATTAAAATAAGATAAATAATTATTTAAATAAAATGTAGGTTTTAAACAATAACTTAGTGTTTTTCCCTATTTATCACAAAATTGAAATTTTCGGAAAAATATCAAAATTAAAACCTAAGATAATTTTGATATTCGGAAATAAAAATTTAATTCTATTTTATGAAATTAAAAACATATAGGTTTCATTTATTAATTTGAAAATAATTCTTGTTGTCAAAACCAAAAAGCGTGTTTTTGTTAAATAATAACTAACACAAAATTAATAATTGTTTATGTTCAATTAAAAAGTGAAATTATTTCCAATGAATAAAATTGGATTAAATGGTAAAAATATAATCTATTTATAGTTCGAAACAATTAAAATGTATAATTTAACACTACAAATTATGTTTATTAAAAATGAATTTTTTGTTAAAAAATAGTATTTTCACTATTCAGCCAAATATGAAAGTCATCAAAAAATCACTAAAAATTTATTGAATTAAAATTATTATATCCCAATTCTAAAGAAGAATTTTATTTTAAAAAATTTAATATATAATCGTTTCAAAAATTGGTTTTAAAAAAGGTTCACCAATTAAAGGCGGTAAAATTGCATTTAAAAAAATAATTTTTTATCTAAAAAATGAATTTGTTTTTAATTAACTATAAGAAACTAATTATATGGATTATAAAATTATAAGTCTTATATAAAGTTCAAAATTTAGTTAATACTATTCATAATCTCTTTTGAATGGCTATTTTGGTATGTAGTGGTGCGCTTGAACTCGGTGTTGCACGTAGTGCAAGTTATTGAATTAATTTGAAGAAATAATGTACTATAAAATCATGGGGTGTTACATTCTTCCCACCTTCAACAAATTATGTCCTAAAAATTTGAAATTGTTCTTCTAAAATAAACTGTTGAAAATAGAAAAAACCTTTGTGGGAGAACCCACATCAAAAATTGGGTTTATAAAATTTAATCTTAATAATAGGAAAAGGGGAATGAAAAAGTCAGCACCAATTTACGATCTCGATTAGAAGAACATTGGTAGAAATTAGAGACACATAATTGGAAGAAAAACATAATTATTTATAGTGAGCTATTGAGGTCATCAGTCACAAACAATTGTTGAATTGTGGCCCTCAAATCCATCAATCTATGATGATTTAAAATGTCATTGTTTCAAAAAAATAATAATATTTTATGATAACACATTTTTAGTTTTACGATCCCTTACATAATGTTTAAGAATAAATTTCTTCATAGAATAACAGAAGAAAAAAAATATATACTTGACAAGTAGTGTTCTATCCTTTAACTAATTTCTACCACAAACTCATCTTTAAATCTAAATGAAAATATAATATATAATATATATTATATTTATCCTGCTCGTATAGGGTTCCAAAAAAATTAATTTATAATTCATCTTCCAGACCTTTTAAAAAAAGTACATTATTCAATCTAGGACATCATGTGGTCCAGTGGTAGGTGATACACCCTTGTCGCCCTTCGGTTACAAGGTTAAGTCTCGTGACCTTGTCAGACACGACGGGTTGACGCCAGACCTCCGGGTTGTCCTTTTTATGGAAATCATAAAATAATCTCAAACTAAACATATCCAAAATACTACTTTCCAAACTCACAGTCCAAAATTTATAAGGAAGGTATACATAATGAAGATCCTTTTTTCTACATAATAACATGTGAACACCTTCATCATGTATTATTTTAAAACCCTGAAACATCTGGAATTACCATAAAACCTTATTGATTAAATTCAATCTCTCTTATTCCTTATAGAATACTGGATATACTCCTTCTATCCAAAAATGCTGTAAACTCCAACAATGATGGAATATACAAATCATTAATCAATTTCAAGGTAGTCAAGATTATCCAATATAATTTATATGTATTATTCCAAAACCACTACCTCTATATTTGAACCATATTATGGTTTATATTTCTCTCAACCATATATTATCCAATTATTTAACCTTTTATTGAGTCACTTTTCTTGGATCCACACATTTTCAAGTCCTTAATGAAATTGTATTGCAATACAATCCTTATATACTCTAATTTTTATAAAATGTACATCATTAATATAATACTAAAATGACACAATACCTTAATAATAATGTAAAAAATATAATCATTCCTATTTATCTTTGGTAGTATAACAACTTTATTATTATCCAATAACAGTATTTGGGGTATAATCTGATGATTTGGATATTGATTCACGTAGTGTCCCAACAACTTTTAGATGAAGCATTGTACATTTGAAACCTTTTTTACCCTTTCAATTACGTACTTGGTGTCCTTTTTCTCAACACATATAAAAAACTCACATTCCCTTCAATCATTTACCAAGGTGATTATTTACACAGTTATC
Organism: Viscum album; assembly: GCA_963277665.1. NCBI lineage: Eukaryota > Viridiplantae > Streptophyta > Magnoliopsida > Santalales > Viscaceae > Viscum > Viscum album. Next base: position 1,018,647,319 of record OY728119.1, on the reverse strand, counting down.
ACATCTAGGAAAATCTTTCTTTTACCTCTTCCTTTTATCCATCTTTATCTCATCTATCCTTTTCTTCAATCGCTTCCCTTCAAAATCATAAGAATCAGGGAATTATTTAATTATCTTATTAACACATGATACTATTTCTTCAAATGTTTAGAATTCATGAGAGACCATTTCCCTTCTAAATGAAGGATTAATATCATGAAAGATATGATCCTTCTTACAATTTGGATTATACATATTGTTGGAGTTCACAATCTTTTGACTACACAACATTTCTATATAAAGGAATACACTAGGTCATTTTATTAATTTCAATGAATAATTTTTTTTAAAGAAGTGCGGAGACATGAGCTGGTTGCCATGTTCATGACTCCAAAGGAATTTATTAAAACAAACAATAAATACATCACAAACACGGGGTGTAAAGTGCTTACCGCAAAAGGGGATTTGAGGGGGTAAAAATGAAAAACCTAGAACATGATTTTCAACTGAAAACAACACAGAAGATCAAAAAAAAGCAAGACAGAAGTGGAATATTGATAACCATCCTTCAAGGAAATTCATTTCCAAAGTGAGAGACCTTCACTTTCCAAAGAATGTGAACTTAGGGAATTCTGTATAGGCAACATGGAAAAATTCCCCAATCTTTACATGGAAGGAACCCTATATGGTCCCCCATTCCAGGACTACACTTTCAACAAAACTATGAAAACATGAAAGGATTTCTTAAAAGAAATAAATCAAGGGATTTCAGTAAGCACAATAGTCTAATGAAATCTAGAAACAAAATATAGGATAACACCAAGGGAACATAAGTAGATCATATGTCTGAATTTCTTAGTAGAATAACATTCTTCAGAAAAAACAAACTACAAAGTTCTCCATGTAAAAAACTCCCTATCCAAGCTAGTGAAGACCACGAGATCACCAAACCTAGCGTTCCAGGAATGATTCTAGGGGAATCGGAGATAAAAACCGATATTTGATTGATAAAGGTTGATCTTTAAAACCCAGCCAACATAGAAACTCAAATTAGTGAAAAACCAGTAAAATCAGCAGATCCAAAAAACACCAAATCAGAATAGATCAACTGATCATAGATTTCCTTAAAAAATAGCCTCAGCATCTCATAAATAGTCCCAGGCACAAAAAAAATTCAACAGAGTGGAAAATTATCAGTCATCCAATATGAAGAAGAAGAAATCAGCAAAAAAGCTGATTTAAATCACCAGCAGCAAACCGCAAAGGACCTCCCAAAATCCAGCTTCTAATAACCATTCAGACCAGTTCAACACAGCTTGCAAAGCATAGAGAAGAAATTTAGATGAAACCAGATATCTAGAATAGAGCCTTACAAGGAGGAGCAGAATCATTATACATATAGTCCTCAGATGAAATAAATAGGAGAAAAGATTAGTGATGCTATCAGTCAAAAATGAAACTACCAGCAGAGGCAATCAAAGAAACGTTAGGGTTTTTTTTGAAACTCTCTCTTCAATCTATCATTGAAAATGTCTTGTTTAATAGCAATGTAATAGTTTTTTGAAATATCTCGTTTTATAAGGTAATTATATAGAATTTCATCTCTATGTTTCACTGAAGACTCATGATCTTCACAGCCGGGCACATTCTGCTTCTCAACCCCTTCACCATGTTCCAGGTCTTCTACATGTTGAGTTGTGTCAGGGGGAGGTACTTCCAATCATAATATGTCCAAATATCCTTTGATTATAGTTCTTTCAATTTGGGATTAATCTCTACGTTTCCATGTTTTTTTGGGGGATGGGGGTGATAAACCCATCTGCATCAACAATTGGTTTTTTTCCTTTCCTGGCCATGGCTCTCAGATATTCTTCCTTAATAAGAGTATATTTATCTTCTTAATTTGGTGAATCACAACTTTCATATGGATCAAATCTCTCATTTTCAACATCCTGCTGAGTATCATCATGCAATTTCACTCTCGGTATCACCACAGAAAGAGTGGGAGGACTTTGATAGATATTTTCAATGACAACTAGAGTTGAAATATCCTTGGAAGGGAGCTCACCCATTTGTATAGTGTTATTTATTTGACCGTTCTATGGAGGAAAATTGTCACTAGGTGCCGATAACTCGTTAAGAGGCCTGAGGATATCCATGATGTATGTGATCAAAGTGCTATGAACAAGTTTATCATCTAAGATCCTTTGTGAGTCAGTTTTTGGAATCCAAATTGACTTGAAACAAGGTTGGGGGGGGGGTTCAAATCTTTGGGTATCACATTACTCTTTCGGATGGCCAATTTTGAAAAAGCATTTACAATAATGAGGAAAAGATTCAAAAACAACCTCTTGGATGAATCCTTTATATCCATTTTTAATCCAGAAAAGAGATGGCACATCTTGTGAGATATTGACCTCAGTGAAAATCCTAGATACTGATGTTCTAGACAGGTTCAATTTAGATGTATCTAATCTAATCAGGAGTCTAAAAAGTCCAACAATTGCAGAAAGAGCACGATTCTTAAATAGATGTAAGGGAAAACCTGTGAAACCTATCCCTATTTGTACAATGGGGGGCTCGAAACCAATGTCAAAGTCCGGAGACCACTTGAAGACCATCATAGGAGTCCTAACAAAGGACAGGGATCTTCGAATCCAGAATCTATAATAGTCAGTGTCTGAAGAGAACCTAAATACGACATTCAAGGAATTCAGAAGCCCAATTTGAAAATCAGTGAAGCCAATTTTCTCAAGGGTTTTGCGTAGAAAGAACAAGGATGGGAGATTCATGATAAAGAAACCTACAAGAACAAATCTATGATCTGAAGAAAGAGCTTGTACCATATCTTTTGAGAAGGAAATCGCCGATAGACCTCCGTGTCTATAGGTTTTTGGAGCAAGACTGTCATAGGTCTTCGATTCTGCGCATGGGATTCTACTGGCTACAACATCTGCGAATGATGTCCCATCCTGGATCCCTTGATCGACGCTATTAGGGTTCGCGTTTCGAGCGTCCGGGAGTGACATCTTCTTGGAGAGATTAATCACCTAATTTCAATGAATAATTACAAACCTGTAAACTACCTAACATAAATTGAACAGTTTATTGATATAATCTATAATCATAAAAAATGTTTCCAATGAGGATGTATATACTCATAAAACCTTCATAATGCATTGTAAAGAAAATGAAAATTATCTTAAACATATCCCCCGGGAGTGTCGTAACCACGAAAATAGTAAGGCCAGTTATCGTGCACTAGTTCTCATTCAAGTCTTGCTCGATGTGGTGTTTTTGGGTTTTACCCCTAGGTACATTTGTGCTAGAGCCACCACTACCTGCTCATATCCAGATAGGGAATTATTGCTTGGAAAACTCCCAAAACCATTAAAAACCCCAAATTTTAGGATGTTCTTATATACTAATCCTCAAAGTCTATCTTAGGGATATGTTCTCTAATCAGAGTTTACGTAAATCTAGTTTCAATGGATTGTACAAAACATCCTATGATACCAACTATAATGCATAGACCCCAGTTACCTAGAGTCGGTGCATTATTACATCGCATTGGCATGATATAAGGACATCATGTCCTGAATGACCAATCAGTTTAGTGTCCTTTTAAATACTAGATACATTCAAAAGAATTACATTACATAATAAAATTGAAAACTACCCCAACATTTCTTCCATAGACAACACCGAGATCCCATAGACTATCCCAACAGGTTAGTCATAATATTATTTTTCGCATCCTGGAAAAAATAAAACATTGAAAGGGGTGAGCTCAGATGATTAGTAAGGATAACAATATAGAAGAAACATTCATAAATAGGAATAAACATTTATGGCAATGTATAAAACTAAAAAAATCCTTTTAAACTTGATCTTCACCATAATATGGCAAAGATAATATCAAATAATTCAATTTAATTATTCACATGTATATTCTAATAGTCGAATAATCACATGAAATCTCAATAGAAACTATCATAATGAAGGAATTTGTAATACAAGACACTAATTTCTCTGTCAAGACCTTGTGCCAGGACAAACAAGCTAACAGTAACCAGACCCAATCTCGGAGAGCCTCTGTAACCAGACACCTTTCCGGAGAGCCACTGTAACTGGACTCCAACTCGTAGAGCCTCTGTAACATGACTCCAACGTAGAGAGCCTCTGTAACCAAACTCCAACTCGGAGAGCCTACTGTAACCAGACCCCAACCCAGAGTGCTTACTTTTAATGGTCCCCAACCCGTAACATACTTGTCCAATATATTCATCTTAAGAAAAGGTTGGAATATAACATAAACAATTGTTTTAAAACTATCATGTGAAATGTCAATACTTTTACCATAAAAAATGAATGGAATAAAAATAACTCTTCCTTTGTAAAACATATCACAAAACCTTAAACACAATATGGGAGATTTGTATCATAATAAATCAATGTCTAACAAGTGTGAAGTTTGTCAAAGGATTTTGATATAGATGAAATAAAAACTATTTTAGAGAAATATTGATTTCTTTTTTGAAATCATTAAGAAGACTCATAATAATAATGAATTTTTTTTTAAAATATCATTATAAGCTTGTAAACAAATCTTCGACGATGATATAATGGCAGAGAATGACCGCACACACCGTATAAGTTAAAAAATACATTCTTACCATAATTTTGTCGAAAAGGACATAAAGTACCTAGTTTGGAAAATAACTAAAAGATTCCTTTCAAAAAATACAATTTCAAATAAGGGTACAAATGACATAAACCCATTTTCTAGTAAATTGTAAAAAAAAATTAAATAAATTTTTAATAAACAAGGATGTGGATGATTAAGAGGTCCCTATAAATAGATACATTAAAACAACTTTGAATAATAAAGATATTCGGAAATTAACCCTTACCTTGTAATTTTTCTTAGTCGAGGGTAATATAACCTCATGTATAATGGCGAAATAATTGTTATTAAATTAAACATGAATCATATATATTAAATTGATATCATATATGATCTTTTAACATTACATTGTTAATAATATCTGTGTATTATCATCATTTCAGGTGCTAACTGATTTATTTTCCTTTATATGCTTTTCTTCCCACATATTGTTTTCTATAAATATGATGTATCATATTCATATTAATCCTAATATTATGTCTTTAAAAAAAATTAATCATCTAATGAAAATTAGTCTGTAATGTATTATGATGGGGAATTAATCTCATTGCCTTAGTGGAGATGGTATTCCGTACGTACGAACGAGGGACAATATCATTCATTTGATATTAAAATAAAATATAATTTGATGGTATATCATACCTATAGAATCATTATCATGTTATATTTTTTATTTAAATCAATTAAACATCATTATTATAACCATCAAAATAACAATGTATTGAATAACAATTACACCACAACATGGAGACGGTAAGCCGTACGTACACACGTATGGTGACATGTCATTCAATGGATGGATAGAATAATGAATATGGTTGTACCATATTTATAATAACATCGTAGTATATATAAGTTATTGGAGTTAATATTTTATAATAGAAACAAAAAAGGAAGATGAAGTGGAAGAATAATGGAAGTTGAAAAAGGTGATGAAATATTTACCTCTTCTTCAGGTTCTTCCTTTTGATTTGATCAAAAGGGATACTTAGGTTGGATTTATGACTAAAGTAAGAACACTGGGATTAATGGATGATAGTTTGGTTGGTATTTGGGTAGAGTTCGGCTGATCCAAAAGGCTTTGAATGTGTGAATTTGTGGGAAGGGGGAGTGCCCTTTTATAAGAGGGGTGAGGGGCACCTTAGGAAAATCTAGGAATATTATTTTATAATAAAATCATATTCAGTTTCTAATGGATCCATAATAAATTATTTAAGTGATAAGGTGGGTATGGGTCAAAAACTACTCAGAAAATAGGTTTTATATATGTCTGAGTCACTATATTAATCTTATCCATTGTCTGAACCATATATATTTAGGAATATAATATAAATTAATAATATAATATTTTTAAAGAAACTCTTTTATGTCCATTTTGACACTATTTGGTATTTTGTTTTTTCTAAATTTATAACAGCATTATTACCTTGAAAAAAATCATCTAAACAACTCTAACATGTCATATTGACCATGAATGTTAGTGGAATTCATAAAAAGTATCAAATTACATTTATTTGGATATTTATAATATCAAATATTTAAATATTTTTTTAATTAGGTAATTAATGCATCATCATTGTGTCATAAATAAATTAAAATATTTAATGTTTAAAAAATATAATAAAATACCATTATTCAGGAAATATTATTGTCTTTCTAATGAATATTTATAGTAAAATTTATCTTATGTTTGACCCTATATTAAAAATGGTTTAGTTATTAAACAATGAATTTAACACTTTTAACTCTTCTTTGAAATAAATAGTTATAAATGTCATAATCTAGTCCAAGTTAACCTAAAGGATCATATTTTTTTAAGGTTGTTTTCGGTCGAATTACAGTTATCCAATAGAATTAGGACATGTGTTAGGGTAATAATAATATAATTTTTACCTTTGATTGCCCTATTTACTTTTAACTGTGGTAAATTAAAGTCAAAAGTTACTATTCACCAAAATTATTTTTATCTCTTGAAACAAAATTTTACCTAATGATATCAACTGTATTTCTCGGATTATCTAAATTCAACTCATAGAGGTGGTAAAATTACGTTTTATGTAAATTTCAAAATGCACCTAAGAGGTGGGTAAAAGACAGTAAAAAGTTCAATAAAGTATTTATAAATAGAAATTTTTATAAAATGACTCTAATGAATTAAATTTAACTTATATAGGTATTATGTATATATTTTGACTGAAAATAAATTTAAATAAATTAAATAATTGTTTAAATAACTAGTCGGTTTTAAAAAATCACACAGTGTTTTTCACTATTAATCAAAAATTGGATGCATTCAGAAAAATACCAAAATTTCACCCTAAGCTAATTTTGATATTCTAAATTGAAAAATTCAGTATATTTTACCAAATTCAAAACATATAAGTTTCATTTATTAATTTAAAATTAATTCCCATTGTCAAAACCAAAAAAGCGTTTTTTTAAATAACTAACAAAATATTTATACATTCTTATGTTCAATTTCAAAGTGAAATCATTTCCAATGAATAAAATTTGATTAAATTATAAAAATATAAAATATTTATACTTCCAAATCATTAAAATGTATAACTTAACAATACAAATTATTTTGATGAAAAAGTTGTTTTTAGTTAAAATATAGTATTTTTCAATATTCACCCAAATATGAAAGTTATCAGAAAAATAACAAAAGTTTATGGAACCTAAATTCTTATGTCCACATTATAAAGAAGAAGTTTATTTTGTCAAATTGAATATATAAAAGTTTCAAATATTAGATTTAAAAAGGGTTCGCCATTAAAAGGCTGTAAAATTGCATTTTTAAAAAATTACTTCTTTTATCTGAAAATATAAATATCTTTTTCATTATGTATATGAAAATAATAATATGTATTTTAAATTTATAGGTATTATATAAAGTTAAAATTTTAGTTAATACTATTCATAAACTCTTTTGAACGGCTAGTTTGGTATGTCGTTGTTCGCTTGAACTCAGCGTTGCGTGTAGTGAAAGTTATTCAATTACTATGAAGAAATAAGGTACATTGAAATCTGGTGTTGCTAAAATTTACGTCATTTATACTCATTATTATAAATATCAAAATAATTAAGTGTTTGAATAACAAACTACCCCATGACGTTGAGACAGTAAGTAGTACGTACGCATGTATGTTGACTATGTCATTTAGGGGATGGATAGAATAACGAATGTGGTTGTACCATATTTATAATAACTCAATTGTATTTAGGAGGTACTAGCTTTTTTATTTTGGTATTAAAACAACAAATAAAGAGGAGGTGTAAGATGAAAAGAAGATAAAAGAGGGTGGTGAAATTATTACCTCTTTTCGGGTGTTCCCATTGGAGTTGATCAAAAGGGATCCCTACATTGGATTTATGATCAAATTATGGACCATATGTTTATGGTAGTGTAGTTGGGAGTATATTTGGGCATGGTTTGGCCATGAAAAAGTTCTTTGGAGATGTAATTTTGAGAGACGGGGAATTACACTTTTATAAGAGAGGTGAGTGTCACTTTATAAAAATCATGAAATATTATTTTATAATAATTTTTTTCAGTTTCTAGTGGACTAAAAATGATTTATTTCTATGAAAAGGTTGGTGTGGGTCAAAAACCACTCAACCCATAGGTTTTATACTTGTTTAGTTCACCATATTAACCTTATCATTTAGATTTAACTCTTTGTTAAATATTTTTTCTTTTAATATGTGTTCTTGTATTCTTACACAATATGATTAATAAAATTAGTCTAAACCTCCATGTTAACCTCAAGTGGTTAATTAAGGACATATATAATATTATTTAATCCCTTTTTCTGAACCTTATATTTTTAAGAACATTATATCAACCAATAATATAGTATTTTTTAAAAAATATAATTTATGTCAATTTTGACATTTTTTTGTATTTGGCAATGGTGGAAGAAATAACAACTTGATTACTTAAAAAAAGGTACATTTAATTTACCCTAACTTGTCACATTCACATAAAAAATTCGTGAATTTCATGAAAACACTAATATTATATTTATTTTAATATTTATAATACAATTTATTTGATTCTTTCACCAATAATGTAATTATTGCATCATCATTGTGTCATAAATAAATTAATTTATTTAATGTATAAAAATTATAAATAAAATACCATTATATCAGAAATATTTTTATCTTTATAATTAATATTTATAGTCTAATTCATATTGTGTGTAACCCTATATTAAAAATGGTTTAATTATTAAACATTGAATTTAACACTTGTAACTCTTCTTTAAATATAATAATAAAGATCTTAATCTAATACTTGTAGACCTAAAGGATAATATTTTATTGTTAATGTATTTAGGTCAAAATACATTTATCCTATAGAATTAGGACATGTGTTAGGGTAATTATAATATCATTTTTACCATTAATTACTATTTTTACTTTTAACTATGGTAAATAAAACTCAAAAGATAAATTTTAGAAAAAAATATTTTAACCTTATTGAACCAAATTTTACATACTGATATCAACCATGTCTCTTGGAATTTTTAAATTCAACTCACAAAAGAAGTAAAATTATGGTTTAATCAAATTTTCAAATGCTCCTAGAAAGTGGGTAATAGAGGTTAAAAAGTTCAATAAAATTTAATACATCAAATTTTATTTTAAAATGACTCCAATAAATTAAATGAAATTATATAGGTATTATATATCTATTTGGGATTAAAAAAATTAAAATAAAATAAATAATTAAATAAATAAAAAGTCGGTTTTAAATAATAATGTTGCGTGTTTCACAATTCATCAAAAATTGAATTTTTTCAGAAAAATACCAAAAATTCACCCAAAAGATAATTTTGATATTTTGATTTCGAAAATGAAGACAATATTACCAAATTAAAAAAATAAGATTTTCATTTATTAATTTGAAATTAATTCCCGTTTTCAAAATAAAAAAAGCAGTTTTTTAAAAAGTAAAAACAATCAAAAGTTAGACATGTGTTTATGTCAAATTTAAATGTGAAATTACTTATAATGACCAAAGTTTAATTAAATTTTAAAAATATAATATAATTATACTTCATTCCTTTTCAAATTCTTAATGTAACACTATACATTTTTTCAATTCAAAAAGTTGTTTTCAATTAAAACATAGTATTTTTCACTCTTCGTCAAAATATGAAAGTTATCAAAAAAGCAAAAAAAAAATTTACCCAAACTAAATTTTTATGTCTTACATCTAAGGAAGAATTTAATTTCATTAAATTTAATATATAAAAGTGTCAAATATTGGTTTTAAAAAGGATTTTCCATTAAAAGGCTGTGATATTTCATTTTTTTGAAAATTATGTCTTTAATCTAAAAAATGTTTTTTTTCTTTTATTATGTCTATGAAACACATAATATGGTTTTTAAAATTATATATAGTATATAATATTCAAAATTTAGTTAATAATATTAAAAAACGCATTTTGAATGGCTAGTTTGGTAAGTTGTGGGGTGATCAAACATGGTGTTGCATGTAACACAAGCTATTTAATTACTTTAATGAGATAATGTACTTTGAAATCTTGGGGTATTGAAAAAAATATGACTATATAGCTTTTTCAAAACATTTTATTTTTCAGATTTAAGATTATCATGTTTTATATTGGTACCCATGTGAGTTTTCTATATTTTAATTTATTCAATACGAAATTTTTTTGATAAATAAATAATATATATTCATTTATTTAAAACATTATAAGAATCATTTCATCCAATTTGAAAACCAAGAAAAATATTTTATTATACCAGCATACTCAATTTAAATTCCTTTATCATATGTTTTTAAAAATCATAAAAAATATTATTATTAGTATAACTATTGATAAAATCACTTACATATATGAATAAAAATAGAATATCAAAACAATAAGTTTAGTAAAAAATAACTGGATCATCCAATCCTATATAAAAAAGATTTTATCATTGAAAATTACATAGTCTTTCAAACCAAGAAAATAGTTCTTATTTAATTCCAAAAAAATATTTATAAATTTTGAGAACTCAATTTGGTATATTAGGATTTTCAATTCATAGTTGTTATTTAATATAATATTCCTCCATTAAATATCCATTTCTAATATACTAGTTTACGTCTATATGATAGAATATTAATTTCATATATGATGCATATTATAAAATATTTCTAGTAGCATCTAATCAGCCATATGTGTGAATGTTTCATCAAAATCAATTCATTATTCAAGATTATTTAATTTATCGACTAATATGGACTTATTTATAGTTATTATGAATTGGTCATAATAATTATTTATAAAAACCTTTTGGACCCTGTTAATGTATAACCGGTTTTTCTATCATTAGATTCCAAAAAAAATCTCTCAAACTGGTTAATCTCTTCTTGTATATCTATTATCTAAAATTCATCTTCTAATACTGGCTTAATGATTTTTGGTTCTAAATGAGATAGGTCAACAAAGAATTCATTTATTTTTCATAAATTCCTACATTCATGATTTCATATTATAATTCCTAAATGATGAACCTTTGAGGTTAGTCGATGCCTAGGTAAGACAATTTCATATTCACAAGTTTCACGTTATTCTAAATCTGAATAAATTTCATCAAATTTATGTTTATGTTCAAAATCATTATTGGGTTATTAAAGTCCCATATTTTCTAATGAATTAAAAAAATCATCTTTTTCTGGATGTGATCAAATGTTTCACTTTCATAAACCATCACATGAACGAATTATTCAAATATTTATGACTTTTTCTTATACTCACTATAAATTTTAAATGTAGAAGAATATCCATGAAATATTCAATCATCTACAAGTGGATAAAATTTAATAATATTTTCAATTATATTTATGATTTAGACCTTGAATACGAACACATTAATGTTTTTGGCATTTGGTTTTTAGTTATTCAATAATAATTAGGATTCATTTTATGAAAGGGTCTCAATATAACTTGATTCATTATAAGAAAAACAATATTAGCATTCAATTTCAAAATATATTTAGCGGACTTTATTATTTTAACCTAGATATTTCCATTTCTAGAAAAGAACTTTTTTTTATAATTACCTTATGTGAATATGTTTTTAGATTATAGAAAGTATGTTTAATTAATTGGACTATGAAAAAAGAATTATATTCCTGATTTAAAAATTCTATATCACTATCACTTCTTAATGATGTTATTTTAATATTTTTTTTCATTTTAGGAAATTTTCCAATATAATACAAAAATAGAAAAAATCTCTGTTTTATTTATAAGAGAATAAAACCAAGTTAATCTAGAAGCAGGAAAACAAAAATTAAATCATAAGTTATACTATATAATAATTATACTCATTATGGTTCAAAAAAGGCTATTCTGGTGTGTTATAGTGGTCGGTATTTGGAAACCATGGTAATACATAGAGTGGATGAATAAAATTTCTTTCCTATTTGGAATGCATAAAAAATTTCTGATTTTTCATAATTAGTAATTGTAAAATAATAAACTACGTTTTTCATATATATTGTATACAAATCACTTAAATTACACTATCAAATTCTCTTATTCAAAATCAATGATTCTATATTATCACTAGTTAGACATCTCTCATTTTGTTCCCATATGGAATCAATATCCAATTTATAAACATGTTCAGTTCTAGGTGTTCTAAATTTATGTAGATTATTATTAAAAATGAAGTGGGATTGTTAGATAAATTAAAATAGAATCCTTTATCCTAGAGTTGAGAGATACTTATTTTATTTATATTCATCCCTTGAACATATATTACATTACTGATATAAATTTATTTTTGATTTTAAAAATAAAATAATCTAACTATTTTTCACTTTCCTTTATCACTGAAGGTAACCAGTCTTTCATCCAAATTTTCAAATATAGAAAAATTAAAATATAGTCCATTTATTTGACTTGAACATCTATATTCATATATAACATTAAATTTTTTCCTATTATTTTTTCTTGATAAAGTTTAAAAAATTTATACTATGGTACCCTATTTTTCATGTGTGGAGTTGTGTCCACAAATAAATATTTGGGTAAACCAATCTTATTAATTTTAAAAATAATCATAGTATTGACATCAAAAATATTTATAGAAATAACATATTTTTTATTCAACTTTTTGTTGTATTTCTCGAATAGAAACTGTTGGATGATTTACCAATACTTCTATAATAATAACCTGGGAGACATAAAAAAATTGTATTAATAGATTAAGGTACAAAATAATTAATACATTACATTTATATTAATCAATTTCTTCTTATTAAATTTTTTTAATTTTTGGGACATTTATAACATGAATTAAATTTAAGTATTAATAACCCCTAGTTAATATACTATTAGAACATATGAATTAATCTACATCATTATAATTTCATTAAATATGTTTTCATGAACAATATTATTTTTTATATATTTTTTAAGAATTTCATTTAATTATTTCTTTTTAATAAGAACTATTTATTATTAAATTAAATTTATTAATATTTATTTATTTAATTTTTGTTTTTACTATATATTGATATTTTCTTTAAGATTTTTGTTATTGGAACCTATTTTAATATTAGAGAGAATATCTGAATTAGGATGGTATGAATTTTAAGATTGCACCTAATATTATTATTTATCCATAAATAATATATTTTATTTCAAACTTTATATTGATTTTTCTGAATATGATATAAATGTATTAAAATATAACTTTGAGACACTCCAATTAATCATCACGATTTTTTATCATTTTAAATTTGATTATTTTTTATCTGATATAAAGTTTCGTTTTAATCTATTTTAATTTTCTCTTATTTTATTTTTGGGAAATAGGACATCATATGTACCATTTTAATGAATTTATTAAATATTACTTTTATACATCCTTGAACATATTTCTTGAAACCCTTGAAGGAATTTTTGAAATCGTACGTCTTTATTTAAATTTTACTAAATCATCAAGAAAAATGATGTTGTTATATTCCAGTGTCTAAGAATTCAAAATTATTATAGAATAAATTATCCCCTTCTTATTTCATTTAATAACTGTTCATAGGTACATTATAAGTGGTATTATATGTTTTTATCATCATATAATCTTCATCGTCTTATTTAATTTATATTTCACGAATCAATATAATGATAAAGTGTCATTCATTGTCCATTCTAGAATTATAGTCGATTGTATTATTTCTGAATATATCCAATTAAATATAAAGGGTGTTAGTATTTCACCTTTCAATTATCTATCTACTAGATTAACTTAATCTCAAATTGTATAAAAACCCTTTACTATTTCAGTAAAACATTCCTTTTTCTGAGTGATTCAATCACCATCATACATTTTAAAAATATCCAATTTTATCATTTATTTATTGTATATTATTTTCATGAAATTTAAATCTCCATCAGAAGTTATTTTATTGATATATAATAAATACTTATTCTTTGAGGTATACAATTATATTCTTCTAGACTAAGCCCACATATAATAGAATTAATGGATATTGTACTGAACTCATAATTTCTTTCTCTATTAGCATCCCTTGTTTCTAATTAATCTGGTATTTCATACAAAATGAAACTTTTCATGTATACCATGAATATAATATTATTCAACTAAATACAATTGTGTGATTTACACATCAATATTCATCATAATTGAAAAAATGAGAGGTGATCATGCACATTCCTTCATTTAGTTCTTTCACCGACCCCCTTCATCATGTAGACCACTTATGTGATAATGTTAGTTCTTATCAGTCTTCTTTAAAAATAAGTCCAATGAAAAATAATATTTGTTGAATAATATATATATTTATAGGGGTTTTTATTTTTTCCATTCAAAAATATTGAAACGTTATTCTTCTTTCCAACTTTTTTTTATTTTATTGAAATATAGTAATCTCTAATTTAAGAGTTTTATGCTACTGAAAAATAAATCATAAGAAATGATATATTTATATAGTGGTAAAGAAGAGAATGATCCCATTGTCAACTACACCAATGTTATCTCAATCATCTTTGGGATTTTCCATAAATATGTAGATTAATTATAATACCACAAAATTTGAGTACAAAATGTTAACACTATTAAAACATTACTTTTACAGGGAATTCTAATTTGTTTATATGGATATGAAGCACCCAAAACATAGAATTCAAATATGAAACTACAAGTAGCATCCCCAAACCTAAATCCACATAATTGATTCTCCAAATAGAGTCCCCACATGACCAAAAGTGCACCTCCCTGTATGCTATTAGTTTCCAACTATCTATGAGGGTCAAATAAATTACATGGGGAGACTATACCCTCTGAATAAAAGAATGATATAATTGAAAATATATGAAATAATTGATACAATATCAAATAAATAAGAAACATTAATTGATAACCAAATCCTAGTAAGGGTACAATCAAAATATAAAACATTAAAAATGTAATTTGTTACTAACAGTGAAATGAGTGAAAGAAAACAAAGAAAACAAATAGATGACTACCCAAAATTGGTTATCACTCCCTGTATGAATCCCCTTCCTTGAACATGTCATGCCCAAATAAACTCCCTATAATTTCGTCTTTTCCCATGTCCAAACATGCCACCATAAATTACACCTTCGTATCCAACAATGGCCTGGGAAGGTTTTGACTTCAACTCATCTGGACACCAATAAAAATTTCAACAAATATCAAGTGTAAATTGATGTACATGCAAGTAGTAAAGAAAAGGAAAATGTATGAAAAATAAATCTTACGTGCCATTCGTTAAAAACCCACATTTCCCACTTCCATTATTATTTCCATTTCCATCACATATTATAAGAGTTATGAAATTAAATTATTTACACAACGGCCTCATCTGGTCACTTCTCATGCATAAGGGGAATAAATGAATTCTATATCTCACTAGGGTTAATGATACATAATGGGATATTTTAAACATATTGTAGAGTCTTGGTCCAGTTTGTTTTTTCAAATACATATATTAGAGGCATGGAGCCTCAATTCTCTTCTCTTACCCATCTATTGGGGGGTGGGGTTTAGATCCCCAGTCTACCGTCACTCGTAGTAATAGTTCCATCTGTCCAATAACACCCAAAAACCAAACCATGTGCACATAATTATTTATTAATTTTCCAAAGATTCCATACCATAATCCAATCATAATCCAAAACACATAACATTCACATTTCTCATTTCATTTAACAAATAAATCACCTTTTTTCATAAACCATTAACACCACATTACATTACATATCGAATCCTATTTAATCTATTTTCCATTAAATACCTTAACCCATTTATAATATAAAGAAATTTCTATATGTTAATCTATTTAAAATATTCATGAATACAATTATGTTAACCCACATAAAAATTAATCAAATCACATGATTTTCTCCTTTTAACATGTTAACTATTTCCTATGCATTATTCAACATATGCATTTCAAGTACATTTATTAAATCACATATCATAATTTCATTTATTACATCCAAATAAATTCATGTAAAGCTAGAATATACCTAATTCCATAACCAATAGAAGGACCCAACTATTTATATTCCATTTTTAATTAAATCGAATACACCAACACATCCTTCATGGGATTTAATATAAATGAAATTAGTTTTGGACTAAACCTTATAATTCCATATGTTCATAATCATTGGATCACACCATGTGTGGCTCAAAATTTGTTTAAAAACTACAACGCACCACACGAGGGTTTATTGGTGATTTAATTTCTGATTTACACCTACAAAATTATACCCTGGATATTAAACTCACAACATGGGAAAAGAAAATTTACAATTATTCCAGAAATAATGAATAAAATGACAATGGGATATACCTATAGATAACTTCCCTCAATCATGGTGATGAACACACCCATGTCCTTAGCCATAGAATAAGATGAAATAACAAATTGAATTCCAAAAATAATATCCCCTAGAAAATAGGTTACTATTGATTTTTTTGAAGATAACCAACACTATTTAACCAAATCTGGAAAGTGATTAAAGATATAGATTAGTCTTACCTAGATATATTATCCAGAACAATTGAGGCTCCAAAAGACATAGAACTTAGGGTGATCAATACATGGGAGAAAATGGGTGTTTGGGGTCATCACTACTTCTAGAGGTAAAATAATAGAGGGGACAATTGGTTAAGAATATAAAAAACCCAAGAGTTATTTTTTGTAATTTTACACTTTTTAATGAGGTGGATGTTTTTCCTTTATAGTTTTCCAAACCATGTGCTAACCATGTGACGTCATCTTCCCAATAATGGGTTGACCTCACAGTTACACGGGTAGGCCCACACTTCTTTAAAAATCATGTACTATTCATGAGAGAATATTGTGTCCATGGTTTCATGGTTATCCTCCCCCCTCTCACAATTTACACTCACCGGGTGAAAACTATGAGACATGCATTGAATAGCTTGACTTTTCTTTCCTTTAATGTCATAATCCCTCGTAACCCAAGTGACAATCCTCACACAGATAGTAACATTTTATTGTCAAACATTAATCATTTTGAACAAAAATTAAAATAAGTAAATACCTCCATGAAATTTAGGATATTACAACCTCCCCACCTTTTAAAGAATCACCCTTGAGTCACACTCCAAAAAATCATCGAGCTATACAAGAAATGATATTAGGACATTGGGACATCATATCATATTACATTTACTAATATACATCCTAAAAATTAACATTTTTCATAGTACTCAAACCAAGGGGATGATACTACATCATAATTTTTTTTTCTAATGTCAATAGTACATACCATATTCTTCACGAAGGACATAGAAACCTAAAATTCAACAACCACATAATCAATCAAATAATATGGGTCATGGTGATACATCCATATCTATTACACATGAAAACAAATATTCAATACCAATATACCTATGTTGAAGTACCAATTGGTATGCCACTAATAAGATCCTCTCTATAGTATCAAAGATCCCACATACATGGGCGCCATGTTACAATGGTTATGAATCCAGTGGTTTTGAAACCTTGGTGACATAAGATGAAACACATGATCATACACACTGAACTCAATATGTATAAAAGTATACTATGAATTTGAATTATCCATACATTTATCTATTTCAATATGAATCTAAATTAAATTAATCTTCTCTGATGTCTTTACTATGAGAACTGTTCTGAGAAAATATGATTCCGCAACATCTATCAAACACAACATAGAACTACATGGTGTTCTATAGAGCAGCTAAAATAGTTCCATATAAACGAAATCATGGATAATATTGTTGTAAGAAAACTGAAAAGGTGACATGTTGTTCTCTCAAGATCCACCAAATCATAGGATAGAATCCATCAATATTTTCTCTATTACCTGAATGGTACGCTCTAATGGCCAATACATCTCTGGGATAAATGACATCTTCATGTACACTAAAGAACCATATTCCTTCTATAATCCTTGCTAAATGTGCATTGTGTAGAAAAAATCATTTTGGGAAACTATTATTTGAAACACTCTATGAAACCATGATATATCATAAATATAATACTCACCTAACTAATATATAGTGAAGGTTTCTCAAATCAGTAAGAAATTATCCACCTGAGTCAATTGATCAAAAACAACCCAGATAACATCAACCATCCATGGAATCCTCAAAATAAAAAACATACTTCATCATTATATACCATTTTCTATATAGTGGAAAAATTATGCAACAAACCACCAAAATATTTATTTTCATCCTTCACATGAAGATAGGTGAGTCCTCAAACATAAAAACCTACAACCATTTTTAGAATCCCCATCAAACATATTACCTTGAATACACTAATCTGTTTTGGTTTTACCACGATTCACCTCCCACTATGATACATGAAACACACACATCAACTATTCTGGCATACATTCTAGTAATATAACATAGTCATGAACATAAATGATCCTATAATCCCGAATGGTCCATCCCAAAGGTGGATCCCCACATTTAAAACCATTCTATAGGGGAAACAATTATGAATCATCAGGATTATATTCTTCAATCTAGATCAAAAGAGTGGAATCGACATCCTCTGATGTAATGGTCATCATTCTTTGACCATCCTATACCTTCAGATGCATCTTATTGAACTATGTCATCACCTACCATTCTAAATGGGATTACCAAACCACATAATTTTGAGTCTTATAACTCATGGAATTCGTAACACTATTTCATTTACCAAGTTTTTTAACTAGCTGAAAGTTAATGGATTTCATGTATTCAACCAAAATCCATTGAAAATTATTGAAATTACTCTAACAAAAAATGTACTTCAATATTTTCTGATCAATATTCATGGTAAACTATTCTCCCAACAAGTAGTGTTGTCATCTTTTTAGATCATGAACAAGAACGTCCCACTCAGGATCTTGTGGTTAGTAACTACTTTTATGAAGTCTCAACTATCAAAAAATATAGACCAAAAATAATTCATCCTTTATCAAATAATCCCCAATCCCATCACCATTCACATGAAAAAACTATGTAAACATTTATATGGATTAGGAATGATTAGAAATGGTAGGAATTGCAACCATATCTTAATGTATTGGAATGACTTCTCATATTCCATAGACCATTAAAACTTGAGGAACATATTGTTCCAAACCATAAGTGGTTCACAATTCAATAAAACTCATTAATGATCCTTCAGTTAAAATTGTCCAAACCCAAAAAATATCATACATCAGAAACATTATTTGGTAAATCCATGACAAAACTTCCTACACATTCATTGGGTCCACAAACACACCTTCTTCTAAGGTAATATTCCCTATGAAATTCACAATGTCAGTCTAAAATTATAATTTTCATATATTGTCATATATCCTATTCTCTCTTAATGTAATCAAGAAGATGTTGATATGTTTGGTATACTATTCCATTTTTTTGTAGTACAATATGATGTTATCAATAAAGAAAACTAAATAAGATATAGTAAAGGGTGGATGATTCAGTTCATTGGAGCCATAAAATACTTTTAGTGAATTTCTCAACCCGAAGATATCATCACTACAAAATTATACAACATTTACATTCTTTAAATGGTAGACCCTAGTATTTATGAAGTTATCACCCCCACCTGATGATACCATAATACCATATCAATTTATGGTAACATCTAATAACATATCATTTAATCAAATAGATCATTGATATAAGGATGAATGTATAAATTCCAAACCATCATCTGCTTCAGCTTCCTATGATCAACACATAGCTGTTGTGATCTATCATCCTTTATGGGAAACAAAATAGTTGATCCCCAAGGTGATGTACAATGATGGATAAACACTTGGTAATTATACTACACCAACTAATAATTATGATCTTGGAGTTCTACTAGTTCCATTATGTATGGACTAATTGAAGTTGGGACTACTCTTGGCAGTAACTCTATAGTGAACTCCATATCTTTCTTTGGTGAAAATCACAAAAAATTATGATAAAATATATATTAAAAATGATCCACCATAGGATGAATGATAGAATAATATAATCCCACACCATCTAGTATGTGAAAAGATATCTGGAATGTTTGTTCACCCAACTATAAAAAATTGTTCATGTGTGGACTTCCCAAACATCCCATTCAACATAATGGACATATGTGTCAACCAGAATATATTTTAATGTTTTTATATAATGGAAACAGCTGATCTAGTTTTGTTATATCAGAAGAAACTATGTAACAATAATTTTGTCAAATCCCAACATCTCAAACACAAATAACTTCCATAGGAAATGGTACCCTTACACCTAAAATTCAGACCCACTGAAAATCCCAATATCCTCTATTTGCACACCTAATAGTGTAATGATCAATTTGACACTAAAAATTCCCTCTAAACAAAGACAAAAAAAATGTAGAAAAAAAGAGTCTGAATAAACTATGTAGAAAAAAACTCCAGAGAGTAGTGAAGATACAAGGATTATACATCAAATTGTCAATGGTCTAGCCTTCCAACCTCTATTTTTGGAGTGAAATGAATGAAGATGACCTTACAATCTACAGTAGGACCTGATTTTTGTTCCTGGTGATGCACTACCCTACTAATTTATCTACTATAATCCCTGAGTTCCATATCCACCACCAGAACCGGTTCATCTAGTTGAGCTCCGACTACTCCCTTGATGTGGGGTAACAAACACTCTTCCTATAATTGACACCTAACTCCTTCCACGATATATTACTATATAACAAGTTTTCTAACCGAATATCTACACATTCCCCATATAATCCCACACAAAACACTCAATTGGTTTTTAGCAGAGTCGACCACTCATATTACCTAACCATACAAACTATTAATAAAATAAATGATCAAAACTATTGGATATTGGTCTTTTGTTCAGAAAACTGTACACAAAGGCACAATGGTGAAAATTTATGAAATGATGCTTCATATCCTTATAAGTAAAACCACTATTTTTTGAAACTAGAAGAACAAACTCACTTCTTAAAACCTCTTTCAAGTTATCTTGTGAATAAAGGTCTAGATAATCAACTTCTTAAAACCAATTTAGATGGAATATGTTTACCTAATACATTAAATCATGTCCTTTAGAATACTGTTAATATATCACAATTACTACCTCATCCTTGAGTGAAGCTATAATAAAACAATGGAAGCCCATGCAATGTACTACATAATCCATCCCTAACATAATTCCCCTTGTCAACCACAAAAACTAAGAATCCCTCTCCAGTATCTAGTTCCCTAGATAGATGTTTTCCAGAAACAACTCTAGAATGTCATTCCTCAACATACCTTCAGTCAGCTGGGATTGAACCGGGATATCCCACCCAAACATTACTACTCACCAGAATAAATTAGTTCTATAAGGGTGACATCATGTGATCCATGTTTGTATGGATGGACTATATTAATAATTATATAGCCTCCGATAAACCCACTCTAGCAAACAATAGAGGGTGTTAAAATTGAAATTCCCAGGCCATATCAAACATACTCAGTGTAGCCCACCCTGAGCCACATTCCATTGTCTAGACAAAACATGAGATTTTATAAAGGAATGACTCATCTCTCTTATTACATTGAGATTCTATAATATTCTACCCCATATATAAAGGAGAATTCTAGGAAACATCCTATTGCCTCAATCCATCACACATTTACATGAAGGAATATTTCTATAGTTCCAAACGTGAATCATTGAACACATAACATTATGCTTCAAAAATTTCAATTAAACACGGCTCTTCACGAGATATTACAACTCATCCTTCATACACTATTTCAATGAACATCATCACACCCATAATAGTACCATCAACCATCCATAATATATATTAAAAAAAATTGGGGATAAACCAACATATATAGTCACATATATTTGCATAGAGAAACTATTAAAACTATTTCCTCAGACACAATGTATATCATTATTTTTAATAAAATTTCATATTTCACAATGATTGAAAACTAATATTTTACATCATTTACAACTTTATATTTAGAATATTTCTTTAGTTAGACATTAAAATAGTTTCTTTTACTTATTTTCATCATCATGAATAGAAACCATCTTCTTCATATTTTCAATATGGTACAATGCAACCTACCCTCCATATACCACCTACTCATTCCATGTGGTCATATAATGATGCATGCAACCTATGGACCTATGTGCCTATATTCATGTTAGAATGCACAACCTCATTCCATTCTCTAGATAATAAAAATATCATAGAGCAATTACAACATAAAAAAGTGTTTCACCTAATGGTGAAATATCATCCAATTATAACAACATAAATCAAGAACTACAATTTCCAACTATTAAAACATAGGTTCTCCCCAGTACATGGGTAAGACACCCCCAGAAAAAGTTAATTTCCAAGGTCCAACACTTCGTTAACAACAATGCATGATCCTAAATAGTAAGACCATAGATAATAACCCCAAGTGATACCACTTTATAACATCCTCATCCCAAAATCCGATAAACAAGTGATCCAACCTAGGTCTCCACATGTCCTCAATTATTCCCCCCTCACCATATAGTAGAGGTTACCGACTAGTAGTGAGGTTCAAATAATTCACTTGGGGAGAATAAACCCTATTTATAAAATAATTTCACATAATAAAACATATAAAATAATGGATACTATGAAAAATAAACCAGAAACATGCATTGATAAAAAATCTTGAAGAAGGTAGAGATTATGACTAAAATAGTTAACATGTCATGTCATGATAGTCATGCTAATAGTGAAAGAAAAAACAAATACAATAAAAATGGGTGACTCCACAAAATGGGTCTGAACACCAATTCTAGATCTCCCTTAATGCACACCCCATTCCCAACTCTGTTCCTTAGCACTTAGACTATTACCATATCCTTACGTGCAACCATCAAATTTTCATGGGTAATCAAAGACAATGAAAAACAAATTCGAGTAAAACTTTTTAGTCCACCACTAATGGTGTCTAAAAATATCCAATCCAAATATATGATCACAAAAGTAGTAAATAAATGACATACAAATTAAAAAACTCAATTTCTATTATGTAAAAACATCCACATAGTCCACATACTTTATTATTTCCATTTCCATAACATGTTCTATGGTATAGGATATTAAATTATTCCACAAAATCCAAATAAATTTACATCTAATGGCTTAGGGGAATAAATATTATCCCATTATCAATAATCATAATGATTTATAATCAAATAAATCACACTTATATTGAAGTCTCGGCCAATGTAGTTTCATTGAATTAACCTTTTAAGAGGAATACTACCTCAGTACCCTTATCTAACCCTAGGATTATGGGTTAGGGTTTAGATCCTCAGTTTAAAGACCATGAATTTAAATGTAATTTTTAGTCAATTAAATGGGAATTTTATGAGTCTGCAAAAATTGATGGCGTGTGATTCCGAGGCCCGGTGTGCCCAGAATGAATTTATCAACTTTTCTTCGGGTACGCTAGGTAAACCTATGAGTGGGTTGTTACAAAATTTGAGCTATTGCTCAGAATTCAAATCTGAGGGCACCATTGAACTCTCAGCACCAGTGTTCTCTTAAAGTGACCTTCACCTCGACCATAGTAAATCGTTGTTGAATGATAGTTTTTGGGTTTTTGTGAAGGAATAAAAAAAAATGTGAACATTTTTTATTTTTATTTTTCTTTTGAAACATCTATGTGGATGTTTCTTAGGTGGGGACCACCTGAACTAAACCTCCCGTGAAATGTTATCTTGGTGGGGACCAGCTAATCTAACCTCCCATGAAAGGTTATGGTGGTGGGGACCACCCAATGGATAAAATCCCTTTGAACCTCCCACATAAATGTGGGGTAGTCTTTTGAACTTCCCCTTTTTAAATTATGCCACCCCCTAAATTAATTATTCCAACCACTATGTAATTAATTAATTCAAATTGAAATTGTACCCACAACTAATATTGGGGAAACATATCATAAGTTGGCTACTGTGCATTTTGGGGGATTTGGAGAGAAGAGAAATCTTGGGAGGATTACACTTCTCCAATGAAGAATTCCATTGAAGAACATTCACTGAAAATCAATGAAGA
This sequence comes from Viscum album, assembly GCA_963277665.1. Taxonomy (NCBI): domain Eukaryota; kingdom Viridiplantae; phylum Streptophyta; class Magnoliopsida; order Santalales; family Viscaceae; genus Viscum; species Viscum album. Next base: position 1,018,623,008 of record OY728119.1, on the reverse strand, counting down.
GGACGACAAGTGAACCGAAATTGATGCATGGTTTTGAAAGCAACGATCATTGGAACTCTCTTCATCTTCATCGACTTCCTTCTTGTGCCAACGTCAATGAAAAATACAAAGTATGGGTTTAGTTACCAAGTTCTACCCTACTAATTTTTCTTTTGTGGGATTGGGAATAGTGATTGATGAAGGTTGTGGGTATTGATGTTCTTAAATTTTATCGATACAAGTTCTTGATTCAGAAATGGTGAAAAACATTCAAATGCTATAACATCGAGGGGGAGGGCCAAACATTCATTCCCTGACCCCTCCACCATTATTCTTTCTTGTCTTCTTCATGATTGAAGAAGGTGGCATACACCATGATGACGTACGAAGAGAGAGGCCAGCTAAACCATCCGCTGGTGAAGGCATGACACCCCATAGCCCCCCGAATCCACCGTCCATGACAGCCGCTGCCATCGGTGGCTGAGCCCCTGCCCACTAACTCACCACCCAAGCCACCACTCATGGCCTCGCTGCCCAAGCCACCGTTGTCGTCCGCGGCCGAGCCACCGCCTGAGGCATGTCGCCCGAGGCGCAACCTCCATCTGCGGCCCATGTTCTGCCGCCTGCGGTCTCGCTGAGCCACCTCGCGTCCTCCGCCCTCCCAGTTTTTCCACTCGGCTGAGCTGTCTGGGGGCCTCTACCCTCCTGGTCGAGGTGCCCCATGACGGTATGAGCTACCCCATGCCCTCAAAGCACCCCCCGACCGAGCCGCCCTGTGGCTTCCGCCCTCCCGGCTGAGCCGCCCCAGGCTGGGCTGAGCTTTCCCATAACCTCTCATCACCCCATAACCGAGACACCATCTACGGTAGAGATGAACCGCGACCTCCACCTTCCAACAGCACCCGAAGCCTCTGCGTCCTCTCGCGGCCCTCGCGGTCCTCGTGGCCTTCCGGGATAAACCCATCGGGTCGGGTTAGGTCAGCCTAACCGATTCAGACTCGACCTGGACCACATATGACCCTATAATTCTTTTTCTATATCATTGCCACAAGAGGACCATTTGACGAACTTGCAGCAGCACCAAAAACCATTGGGTGAGATGTTCCCTTTGGTATACCCCAACAAAGTTTTGAATAATGTTGGGGAAAGTTCGGTTTGGATCGAGCACGAATCCAACTGGGCCCTCGGGACAAAAAAAAAGGATAATAACTCACATAATGGTCATATGAATGATGTGTTGACTGATGCATTGAGACCCCTATTATATTTTTGTCCATTGAGATAATTCTTCTTTGGACTTTGTAGATGTTGGATTATTAACTAGTGACTTGTGGAGGTGATCCTCCTGGAGATGATTAGGCTTAGTGCAGGAACCCAGTAGCTTACTATGACAAGAATAATGAATGATGATCCAATGTGGGTTAGCTCCTAGTGATCCTATGTGGGTTATCTCATTGTGATACTATGTGGGTTAGCTCCTAGAAATCCTATGTGAGTCAGCTCCTAGAGATCTAGTGTGGGTCAACACCTAGAGATCCTGTGTGGGTCATATCCTAGCGATCTTTTGGGGGTCAGCTCCTAGTGATCCTGTGTGGGTCAGCACCAAGTGATCATGTGTGGGTTAGCTCCTAGCGATCCTGTGTGGGTCATCTTTTTTATAGAGTAAGATGATTTAGTAGTTACATTTAATCATCTCTATTACTGTACTTATGTTATACCTGGTGTGTGTTGAGTTCGTACCTATGTGGTAATTTCCTTGTGGTAATACCTTTGTGGTATTCCTTGTTTTGAGGAATAGTGGGCCTTTGGATTTTGGGTTGGACCTAGTGTTTTTACTCATGTTTGAGATGGGCATACTTGATAAATTGGGTATATGTATGGGAATATAACTAAGTAGGGTTAAAATATGACTTCAACATTATTATTTATTCTTTGTGGATTTTGTGAGACCAAGAGGGTCTTGGGGTCTCTACTGAGTATCGTTATAATCACCCCTACATGATATATGCCCACACATTGTTATGTTTGGTTCAGACGACAGACATCGTTGATCGAGACTGAGGGTACCAAGAATGGATAGTTCCCGTAGGAGGATCTTACGACGAGTCGGTACACAGAAGAGACGGACAGACATGGAGTGCTAAGGAGGAAATCTGTACCAACCCTTAGGAATGAACCTCAGAGGATGTCCCAGCTTTTGTCTTCCTTTTTTGATTCAGTTTACATGTAATTTCAGTTTTTTGTACTTTCCAGTTGGGTTTGTACTCTAGGCACTTTACTTACTGTACTCACTCAATTTACTATTTAGTTTACTTGTGTTAATATATTTTTCTATGCTTAGTTGCATGTGATTATAGGTTATAAAGGCAATTCCTTCCCAATTTTATGGATTATTCCTTTCGGTGCTAGTCGACAGCCACTGGAATATGGAAGGTGGGATTCATGTAGTCATGACACAATCCTAGGGGATGGATCAGGAGAAATTGGTAATAGAGGGAGGTTTAGGTATATAGATGCTAGGTGCGGTGGCAGAGCCGATGGTGGCTTTACAGATATCCTTCGTGGATAGAGATAGAGCATCTTTTCTTCAGTCTCTTATAGTCACTCCCCCAATTCTTTAGTGAGCCAGGGAGGCGCAACGTGGTGACACTGACTGCGAGACACGACATTCCTAGATATCTATCAGAAAAGAACCTAATGATTTCCTGAAGGTGGGGAGTAGTCTATCCTCTTCGGATGACTTACCATTGTACCGATGACACATTAGGTGGAAGTTCTTAGGGAGTTCCACACATCCCCTATAGCGGTAAATATATGAGTGGTGAAGATGTACCAGGATCTTCGACGACAACACTGGTGGCCGGGAATGGAGAAATCAGTAGCAGAGTTGTTCTCTCAATGACTCACTTGTAAGAATGTGGAGGCAGAGCATCAGGTACCAGTAGGCTAGGTTCAGTCTTTAGAGGTCCCAAAGTATAAGGGGGATGGGTTATCCATGGACTTTGTGACAAGACTTCCACGTACTACTAGGGGACATGAATCGATTTGGGTGATCGTCGACCGACTCACTAAGTCAGCCCACTTCCTACCGATTAGAGAGTAATGTTCATTAGAGAGATTAGAATTCCTCTATGTGCAAGAGATTGTGCAGCTACATAGAGTACCCTCGATGAATTTCTATGATTGTGATGCATGTTTTATTTCCCAACTATGGAAGGGGTTGTAGTAGGCTTTCGAGACACAACTTCATTTGAGCACCGCCTTCCATTAGCAGACGGATGACCAGATGAAGCGGACCATTCATACCCTCAAGGACATACTCTGTTCTTGAGTCCTCGACTTCAGTCACAGTATGGATGCTCAATTTCCTTTGGCGGAAATTGAGTACAACAATAGCAGTCACTCCACCATTGGGATGGAACCTTTCGAGGTGTTGTATGAGCGACCCTGAAGATCACCTTTGTGCTGGACTGACCCTGGTGGATCAACACTCGTGGGACCTGAGATGGTACGAGATACATCAAAGAATGTGCAGATCATCCAGCAGTGGATGAAGACAACAGATAAAAGGAAGAAGTCTTATGGATAAAGGAGATAGTGACATCTAGAGTTCGAGGATGGTGACCATGCATTTCTACAAGTCTCACCCCGAAGTGGTCCGAGGAGATTTTGATGAGGTAGAAAGTTATCTATGAGGTTCATCAGACCCTTCCAGGTCCTCAGTAGGGTTGTTGGGGTGGCTTACTGCATTTCTCTTCCACCCCAGTTGCACCGGGTTCATGACGTCATCCATGAATCCCAGCCTAAGAGATATGTGCACGACCCATCTCACATCATTTGAAATGGCGAATTGGATGTCGACAATGGGGTGACTTTTATGGAGGATCTAGTAGATATTGAGGATTGAATGGAGAGGGTACTTCATGGATGGTCGATACCTCTAGTGCACATTCACTGGTAGCATTGGAACCTCCAGGAGAGCACATGGGAGCCGGAGGCTCAAATGCATGCACAGTTCCCCCACTTCTTCCCTTAGATTGAGTTGTGGCTTACGGGGATGTAAATCCCTGAGGTGGGGAGAATGTAAAGACTCAAAAATTCCATGTAATTTTTTTTAATTAAATTGAAATTTTACGAGTCCTCAAAAATTGAGAGCGCATGATTTTGAGGCCCAGTGTTCTCAGAATGAAATTCAGAACTTTTCTTTGGGTACGTTCAGTAAATGTACGAGCAAGTTCTTATAACTTTTGAACCAGTGCTTAGAATTGAAATATGAGGGCATCGTTGAACTCGTAGTTCCAGTATTTGATAATGTAGATCTTCACCTCAAACGAAGTAAGTCGAGGATGAAATATACTTTTTGGTCTTTCTTGAAAGAATAAATTAAAAATAAAATTGTGTAACATTTTTTTTTATTTTGAAATTTCCATTTGGATGTTTCTTATGAGGGGACCACATAAACTAAACCTCATATGAGAGGAAATTGTTGTGGGGACTACCCGAACTAACCTCCCAGGAAGGGTTATGGTTGTGGGGACCCCATGATGTTTAAAACCCCATTGAACCCCCCTCTAAAATGTGGGTAAGTCTATTGAACTTCCACTTGTTTACTTATCCCACCCGCCATATTTAATTATGCCAACAACTATGTAATTAATTAATTCAATTTGAAATTGTGCCAACAATTAAAATTTGGGAAACATATCAAAATTTGGATACATTGAATTTTGGAAGATATGGGGTGATGAGAAATATTGGGAGGATTACACTTCTCCAACGAAAAATGCCATCGAAGAACACTCTTTGGAAATCAATGAAGAGGATGACGAGTGAGCTGAAATCGAAGCATGGTTTCATAAGATATTATTGTTGGCACTCTATTTTCCTCCATCCACATCCTTCTCATGCCAACGTTAATGAAAAATCCAATGTCAGGGTTTAGTTCCCATTTTCTTCCCTTATAATGTTTCTTTTGCGGGATTGGAAATTGTAATTGACAAAGATTGTGGGGATTGATGTTCTAAAAAATATTCCATACATGTTCATGATTCAAAAATGGTGAAACACATGTTACCACTCTAAAATTGAGGGGGTGGGCCAAAAGAACATGGGACGAACCCTCCATCGTTCTTCCTTATTGTGTCCTTCAGGAAGGAATAAGGTTCCTTACTCCATGACAAAGAATGAATAGAGAGTCCGGATAAACTAGCCACTGAGATAGGAACAGACCCCCGACGCTCTGCGGCTCTATCGTTCATGACTGATACCACCATATACGGCCGAACCTCCTCCATCAGCCTTGCTATCGGTGCCGCCGCCCGCGACCCTGTCACCCGAGCTTCTACCATCATCTGTGGTAGAGCCGCTGCCCGCGGCCTCGCCTCCCGACCCACTACCATTGTCCGTGGCCACCAGCGGGATGCTCGCGGTCTCGTCGGGCTGCCTAGCGGCCTCCACCCTCCCAGCCGAGATACCCAGGCTGAGCCGTCCCGTGGCCTCTGCCCTACTGGCCGAGCCACCCCATGCCCTTGGGGCATCCCCCAGCCAAGCCACCCCACGCCCTCGCGGCTGAGCCGCCATCCGCAGCCGAGCCGACCCGTTGCCTCCACCACCCCATGGCACCGACGGCTTCCAAAGACCCTCGTGATCCTCACGGTTAGCATTGCTGGACCAAGTAGGTGGGGCTGGCCAACAGACCAGGCCGGTCCGACTGAGTAGGACTGGGCCCGAACCGAATAAGACCCTATAATTTTCTTGGGTCATAAAATTGGCATCAAATGACCATTTGATGAATCTTTTATAGTGACATAAATCATGGAGTGAGATGGTCCCTTTGGTATACCCCTTTGGAGTTTTGGATAAATTTGGGGAATGGTTAGGTTGGATCGAGCAAGAATACCACTAGTCCCTCAGGAAAAAAGGATAATGGATCACAGAATGAGCATCTTAATGACGCACCATCTATTGCGTTGAGACCCTAATGATGTAGTGAACCTTTGTGATACTACCTCATTGGCCATCATTGAAGTCACAGTATCAACTAATGAGTTTTTTAGCAGATCCTCTTGAAGACAAGAAGGCATAGTTAGGGAACCTAGTAGCTGGCTTTGACAAGAAGAATGAAGAGTGATCATGTGTGGTTCCACTCTTAGAGATCCTATGTGGGTCAGCTTTATTACAGAGTAAGATGATTCATTAGTTACAACTAATCATTTCTACTACTGTACTAATGTTATACCTGGTGTGAGATGAGTTCGTAATGGGGGTTACTTTCCTTGTGGTAATACCTTTTTTGTATTCCTTCTTTGGTGGAATAGTTGAGCTTTGGATTTTGTGTAGGACCTAGTGTTTTTTCTCATGTTTGAGACATGAATAATTGATAACATAGGTATAAATATGGGCATATACCTATGTAGGGATGACAATTGACATCATTCCTTGGGGTTTATCCATTGTGGATTTTGTGTGACCTTGACGGTCTTGGGGTCCATACTGAGTATCCTTATACTCACCCCTACATGGGCTATGCCTGCACGTTGTAGTGTTTGGTGCAGAAGATGAACATCGTTGATCGAGACTGAGAGTACCAGGACTGGACAGTGCTTATAGGAGGATCTTATGAAGATTCAGTACACGGAGAAGATAGAAAAACATAGAGTGCTAAGGAGGCGATCTGTACCTACCCTTCAATTATTAATCTCAGAGGAATACCCAACAACTATCTTACCTTTTTCTCCAATTTACATGTACTTTCTGTTTCATGTACATTGTAGTTGGGCTTGTATCCTGTCTCCTTTACTCACTATGCTCACTCTGTTTACTATTAAGTTTACTTGTGTTCATATCATTATGTGTGCTTGGTTGCATGTGATTAAAGGTTATAAAGGAAATTCCTTCCCTGTTTTAGGGATTATGCCTTGTGGTGCTAGTCGCCAACCACTGGCCTATGGAAGGCGGGATTGAGGTAGTCACCGTGCAAGCCCCAGGAGACTGGTAGTGACACTCCGTCCAACCAAAACCATGGGTATAGATCATCATCTCAAATACCCCATGGCAGCCATTCTATGTTCATAATCTTATTTATTCACTTACCAGATATTCCATATCAAAAAAACATAATCCAAAAATTATAACATTCAAATATCACATTTCATTTAACATCTAATTCTTTATTCCTAAACCAATTAATAAACTCATTATTTTTATAGAATATCCCATTTAACTCATTTCCCTTTTTTACACCTTATTCCAGTTACCATATTCAAAAATTTATATATGTTATTCAATTAAACATATTCATTAATTTTCGTGGCCTAACACAAGTAATGCATTTATCAAATCATAAGAATTTTCCTATTTAGCATGTTTACAATTTCATATGAATTTATCCACTTATGCATTTCAAGTACATTTCTTAAATAGCATATCATGATTTACATTATAATGACAAACTCAATTCATGTTAATCCAAAAAATATCTTATGCCAATACCAATGTAATAAAATAACTATTGATATTCCTCTTTATGTTCAGTCTACAATCTCATCATTGTTGTCTTGGGTAATTCTTCAACAAAAATTAATTTTAGGCTCCACATTACCATTCCCAAGTCCTTAAATAGTTATCATGCCTTTTGTGTAGCCCAAAATTAGACTAGAAAACATCATCACACACAATTGGGATTGTGATAGGGTCAAATCCTCATTTACAGAGCCATTTTTCCTAAATATTATTAATAATATTAATCCCACAACATGCCGAAGTAAAAACAATACACCTACGCAAGCACATATCACCATAACGACTATGGGATATAATTATTGACCACCTACCTTAATCCTTATGTCAAAAATACCCTTGAACATAGACATATATCCCTATTAAAGTTCCATTTGAATCCAAAACCTATGATCCACCCAAAAAGGTGGTTTTAGGGCTTAAGAATGATATATTGAAAGTTAAAATATCTAATATGTAGAAGAAAAGAAATAAGATGATTAGACATACCATTTTCTATGGTCTGCAACCAAGGGATCTCCGAACATCTTATAAAAGAGGGAGATCAATCCATGGAATCTATTGGGGGTTTTGGTGTGTCAATATGAATGGAGATATGATAAAGTGTCATAACTTAGTGTATAAAATTATCAATCATGAGGGGTAGTTTCATAATTTTACTCTATTTAATGGGGTGCAATGTTTGGCTGCATGGCCAGCTAAATAGTGTGCAAAACATGTTCCATAATCTGAAAAATAAATGTAAAGACACATGATATCATAGAGAGGGGCACACATTTATACAATCATTTTTTAACCATGCATGAATCTTCTGTCCAAGGATGCACAGTTCGACTTCCCCCTCACACAGAATCAGGTAAACATGTGCAAACGAAGAAACATTCGAGGAATATAAATATTTTTCATTTCTTCAATGTCTCGAACCCTCATAACTCCCCCAAACCTCCTAACACACCAAATAAAATTTAATAAACAAACATTAATATTTTTAAATAAAACTTTATACAATGATGTACCTCTATAATGTTCGGGATCTTACACTCCACCATGAATGACTATGGGAATATTACACTCTAATAAAGAAATAAAAATTTATTTTTTTGATAATGAGAATTTTCTCAGTATTTCAGAATTAAATGAATGATAATGGATCTTCCTCTTTGTAATGAAAAGCATTCCAAAAAACTAATTTTAAGGGATCATTGTAAGAAACAAAAATTCAAGAAATAAAACTATATAATGATTGTTATAAATTTAATATAACTACAGTTAATGAAAACACCATCAAACATGTATTTCTGCAATGTGTATCTCTACAGAATAGAAGAGATGACCGATCATTTATAAAGGCTATCTTTTTAAGATTTCTACATATCAGAAATATATACTGGGTGATATTTAATAATAGACACTAAAAGTTCATTAAGTTAAACATATCCAAAAGTATCTCCTTAATAGTAAAAAAAAAATTCAGTAAAATAAATTCAACGAATATTTTCTATTCTCTTAGAATTAAGAGTTATTTAATCTATTTGTATATGATCATTTTAATTGGACTTTATGATGCATTAAAATATCTTAAAAAAATCCATTCATGGTCATTATAGAAAACATTTAAAATATATTTAATTTAAACTCCATTGTGTATTGAGACGAATGATGTGTTAAATTCGATAGTGCATTTGAAAATATATTGTTAGGAATTAATCGTTGTGTTATTGCACAATACATTAGTTTCACAAACGTAGTTGTTTTATCAATAGTAATGTTCCTAATCAATATTTTTACAACTACATAGGATATCTAATCCAAAAAACTAGACAAAATGAGGGGATTAAATAACATAGACTTCACTTCCTAATTTAGGGTATGAACATTGTTTCCATATTACATAGTGGAAAAAAACATTAAACTTTTGAAAATAAAATTTCCCAAATATATGAAAAATTTATCCGAAAATACAATTCTGAAAAAATTTAATTTATTTTCATTACTAAAAAAATTTTATTTTTTATAATGAAAATCATTAATATTCACTGAGTTTAATAGAGATAATGCATTCACAAAAAAACCTTAATGACCCTCATATGAACAAATAGTCACCCACCATATACATTAGATGTTTGAATCTCTAATGAACATACACTATATGATTAATCTAGGTGATTCCCATGTGTTTCCCTTATTGGTTTACACATCACGTCACTGGTCATTTCAATCTACTTCACCCTTGTTCCGCCCATATGATGGTATTCCTAAATTCCGAAAGTTCCAACATCCAACTTCATAGATTAAATACACTTTTGTACAACATTCTATTTTTAACATGTCTATCTGATCAGAACCTATAGCCTCATGAACAATAATAGTTATAAAAAATGACCTTGCCTCATCATTCACATCTACTTGTTTACCCCAATAAATGAAGCCTCATTGGCACAGTCTCTATAATACCATGCCTTTCATAAATCACAGAAAACCATACCACTCTATAGTACGTGTGTATTTATTAGTAATAAAATTCTAACCACTCTAATTAAACCAAATTTTAACTATGAATAAATAGTAAATGTTTCAATCATGTAACCTATATCATAATAATCTTGGTATACCCATGTAACCACACAAACTAAAACCACTATTGGGATGATTTATCAACTTATTACTTCCATCATTCACTTAAATGTACTAAAAATAATAATATTCTCAACCATCCACGGTGTCCAACAGGGCATAGAACTTCCTTATGGTCGATATTTGAGAATATTCCCACTTCATTTTCACCATCAACCAACATTGGATTACATTATCCGCTTTCTTGTTATGTAAATATTGTTATTATGTTAGAATTAATGGGTAAACTATTATCACCATAGTACCCTGAACACCATCCATTCCACATTATAACTAAACTATTTTTATAAACCCAGATCTACTGGTTAAAACACAAGGCCATTTAATTTTCTCACTAACACATGGTTATCACATTTACCTTGCAAAAATCCATACTGAGACTCAGTGATGAATCATAACAGATTATTTCCCAACTCACTATAGATGTGGTACTCTATTAAACATTCTTTGACACATCAGCATCTTGGGGTATCACAAGAACTGATGCAAAACACAATGTTTCCCTTACATTCCACAATATTTCATAACTAATTTATCACATGATCTAATAATGACAAATATATAAATTCATCATTACACCATAATCATTTATTAATCACATTAATATACCATGTCCAACACTTTAGTCACACCCCTATTCATCCAGCCCATTGAAAAAACTACACCTGCTCATACAATATAGTGAATCATACTCAGACCATCATATGTCAAAGCCTCTAGGGTTTATGCCCTCTTATTTTTATAAAAAAAACATCTTGTAAATTTCTATCACCATATAATTAAAGACATCTAGGGATCACATCATAAACCCATATCTTCACTCCAAAATGGGGAATGTTGAGGAGTCAAAGACCCCTCATGAACTTATAGGCATCTCACAATGTCTTATCCCCAAAGAGCATCTAGTGACCAAACACGTACATAAAAAATAGTCTAAAAAAATATAATTTATTTCCATTCAATTAAAAGTATATTTATACAAATTATCATGACCATACCCGTAGAGTTAGCTAACATTCACAACACAATCTCTTCTTCTGAGATATTTATCATAAAAATCCATTTACATGCCTCACATGCTATCCAAATATGATCGTGTAAATTTAATTAAACATATTACCTTGGAAAGGATATTATTTGGCTCAACCAAACCACCAACAATTTTTGTAAAATGAAACCCACTCTCATGGTACAAGGTAATTGAGTATCAGGATAACCCATTCATAACTTTCACCAAGCGTTCAAATTACCAACCAAGAAAACCCATACAGATGTTATCCATATGTAACATTGCTTAAATATTCAACTCAACCATTATGAGTCTATCAAATCCAAAACCAGATCACATTATAGAAGAAACCATACAATCATTTACAATTCATTTCAACTCTTCTATTTGAATATATCTAACTTGGTTTTTTATCCATACAATCTGAGGGCACATATCTTCGGCCATTCCCCACTATTCATTCCCCGTCCACCTTAGTCATGTTCAAAAAATAATATAATTTACACAAACTTCACTAATTGTTAATCATACCTCATTGGATCACATCAAAAAATGAATTCATTCATCTTATATACCCTACCCTTTTTATGAAATGTAGACAAAACCATAAAAATTGAGTTTGTGAATCATCTTACACAACAAAAAGGGAATCTAGACACATATCCCAAGTATATTATAACACATATCATGTATCATTAATTATATAATTCATATATAGTATTATTATAACTATTGTATCAACCATAACAACCAACCACTCTATTGGGGTTCCCCCATATATCACATCTATCTCCCACAAATATAAGAAAATGTCTTTATATTTAGTTACAATTCTAAAATGATAAATATATAGAGATATATATCTATGTAATAACAAAACTCATAGAAATCAGCCAAACTATAGGGATATTGCAACTCTTTTTCACAAAAAACATTAGAAAAAAAATGACATATAACACATCTTTTTTCACCACTCAAGCCCTTCCACACGACGTTCTCATGTCTAACAGTTTGAATCATGCCCATCCCACCCAGTCTTGGGTCATGCATAAACCCACACATGATATTAAAAAACATACCCACCCACAACCTTCATATCCATAACACTTTGGAAGTTCATAGGAATCATATCATCCCCTAATTTTTTATACCATCTATAATAATGGTATCAAAAAAAATTTCTACTCCAATTCCCATTTACCCATTCTCTTGTTCATGTCATGTACACAATTACCAACATAAAATAAATTTTCTATATAATTTTTCAACATTATAGATCAAGATATGAGACAATTGGAAAATTCCATGTTATTATATATATATCATATCATAGAATTTATATACATCATTAACTCATTATATCCCTTACTATCCTTACATAGGGTCAACCTCATATACACAGAAGTTCCAAATCATATATACATTATTAAAAGTCACACTTTTCTGTACATAATTTAAAATAATATTCATAAAGATTTCTCATGAAATTGAAATATCAAATTCATGTTATAATGTTACATTAATTATAAGTTGTAATTGAAATTTTTGAAACCAATGATTCATAATAACCATGATAAATTACCATATAATGCACAATTAACCGTTTACATTAACATGATATTTTCAAAATTGTGGTTTAGTTAAATAAAATTTTATTAAAATAATAAAGAGTATATTATTTTTTATATGTAATTAGTATTTTTATTGTTCAATTCCTCATAATAAAAATTTATTATGTTCTACATAACAAAACCTTATCAATTTAGTGGTATAGATTACTATATTTATATAAAACAATATCATTTAAAAGTCTCTTTAAATGGATGAAGGAAATTTCAAAAACAATCACATTTTGTAGTCATGGTAAATAGAATTATAAAATACTAGAGGTAACATCTGATTCATAGAATCCCGACATGTAGCCTGACAGTACCCTGTATCCATTATAAGAAATTGTTAAAATCACATAATCCATAACCTCATATTAATATGCACCACTTAAGGTCAAATATATCAAGAGTAAAATTTAATATTATGTAAACTAATACCATCATTATAAATAACAGTTTTCCTCATTAAAGGAGAGGATACTCCAAAGAATATGTTTCATGACATGTTCTGGAAAAGTCATAACTCATGTAAATCTTTCAAAATTATTCAATAAAATGTAATACTCTATCATTCAATTTTATCATGTATCAATTCCATATCACAAAGAATAGTCACCAGATCATGTCATCTTGATACCAAACTACCTCCCCATATGTTATATTTTGATGAATCAGTGCAAGACAATAGTGGAACACTAGGGATACTATACTCACACTTTAGAGTAAAATAATAATGATAAAATAATTCGAATTATATATTGGATCTTAATAAATAAGAAATTATTATGCATCGATGATGGTTCTGATAAATAATCATCCATTACCGATATTTCATTATTAATACAAATCAAGAATTCATGCATCAATAGTAGAAATATACATAAAAAAATTTATAAATTAAACAACACTGAAAACCATTGAAAATATTATGAGTCTAGTCTCGATCCCCAAACACACATATTATATCCTAGTACCCAACCTAAATATAAATCCCTAGTTACATTCCCATGTATTATACTTCAAATATGAGGTCATATCATTAACCTAAAGGTAGACCATGCATGGTGTGAGAATAAATAATTAGGTCCCCAGTAATAGAATCTTGAAACATTTAGATAGAAATATAAATGTATAAATAAGAACTATAAATAATATAAAATATAAAAAATAATAACTAACACTAATTCATGGCCTCCGGGGTGATAGACAATGATGGTCATAAATGCTTCAGGTAATTATATATTTCTCAAAGAATATAATGGGATCATTCCAATAATAAGTAACCACACATAGTGAACAAGTTCTACCCTAGATATAGTACATTATAGCGTTAGATCATCAAATAGTGTTGTATATCTATAAAATAAAAAACCACTTGTTTGATTCACATTCATTTTAAGAGAGTTGACTATTCATTCATATCAAGACCATTCCATGTGCATTATCATTAATCAACAATAGAACCACAATTTTTTTTATAAATTAATACTCCCTGAGTGTTTACATTTTAAAATATCGGGATAGCCACAAGTGATTTAGTGATATGAACATACCATGGACTTCCAATGTATGATTACACAATAATTAAATTAAGACTTCCCTATAGGTGTTTACCAAATCTTGTATCAAGACCACACCATGAATGTTTACCCATTTAATATCATGAATAACCCAATAACATTTACCTATTTATCATTAATATGATTTCATTGAGATGAATTTCACATTATCATTTAATTATCTATTAAACGTAATTTCATTATTTATCATATCAATATATAATGGCCACATGATTTTAAAATCATCATTCAATGTCAAGAATATAAATATCTCTTTTATAAATAAATATTTACCAATTCAACTATAATTTTCCAATGTCATATCAAAATATCCATAATTAATATTAATTAATTTTCATCACTCATAATTGTACCTACAAGAAAAATCAATTTTCTTTTTCTTAATATACCACACCATTCATATCACCATTCATGATGTCTCCTTAAAAAATTAAAAAATTGATTTAAATAATAAAATATAAATATTAAATTATAATTAACCAATTTATAATTTCCATATTGAATCAGTAAAACCTAGTAACTTCTCACCACTTCTCACTTCTAAAAAAATTATACCAATTCAATAAACCTATATACCCTTTATTTTTCCCAAATTTTATCTTATTTCTATCCATTATGGTCTATTATATTATGAACTCATTCATATGATCCATTTATCGTTAATTAACACCCTTTGGGCTCACCTTCCATATGAAAATTTTGTATCATAAATTATTGCATCTGATTATTGAAATTTCAAATTAAAATAATCACTTTAAATTGATGGAAAATTCAAATATTTTCGTCATGAACGCACAAAACATTCATTGGGAAATTAACCATGAATATGGGGAATT
The DNA here is from genome assembly GCA_963277665.1 of Viscum album. Taxonomy (NCBI): domain Eukaryota; kingdom Viridiplantae; phylum Streptophyta; class Magnoliopsida; order Santalales; family Viscaceae; genus Viscum; species Viscum album. The sequence goes on along the minus strand of OY728119.1, from coordinate 1,018,607,842 downwards.
CATAAGTAAAACCAAACATTAACTCATTGACATAAAACCATTATATAATATCCATTGGATCAAGCTAAAACATTAATGTGTATTAGTAGAAAAATGATATATAATTAGTAAAAAATAGATATAAATACATGGAGCATAATTTTCATTGATTAAAAAATATAATCTATAGAAATGGAGTTATTTTAATTCCTATATCTTTGAATATAAAATGAATGAAATACAAATGAGGAAGGATCGTGGTTTATCATTTATGGATAAAAAAATACATAGTGGGGTGTGATAGGATGTTGAGAGGTCAAATCAGTGGGGGAAATTGCGGGAACACATAAATGGTTACCATGGACAAATTTACATTATTCCCTTAAAAACCCAAATTAAAAACATGTTATGAAATACCCCTCCATTAATGATCCCAACAATAATAAAAGGTTATTTTTTCAACTAACTAGTTGTTTGGTGGACCTTAATTTGATTTCAAGTGGACATCCAACTACATTTTCAGCATTATAAAAGGTTCTCACATAATAATATAAACATGTAACCATGAAAATCACATTAAAACCACTTATAGAATAGATATCATGAATAACATATGGTCTCACAAGCAGTCTCTCAAAAATTAAAAAATAATGCACGTAAATATGGATGGATCATACATTATATCATATGAGAAGTATAGTGTAATAAACTCAAATATGATTTTCATTAAATTATTTGGTAGATTATGTGTTGTATATAATAAAGGAAAAATATCTTTACTTTTGAAGAAAAACTAAATGAAGTTAATTTCTTGGGATGCCATTCAATTGGGAGTTGTTAAAAATTATTGAACAAAATACGACCCATTCTTGTTTAATTTTTTTACTATTAAATCATTAAAAATAAAAAAAATATGAAAAAATTAAAGAATAAGAATGGATAGAAGGTTTTCACTTGAAAATTTCAGAACAAATTGAGGATATACATAGAAATATGAAAAATATAGTTAAAATTGATTAATTTTCATACAACGATCAAAATTATGCTACTAAAAATTGCAAATAATTAAATAAATTTTTGAAGAGGAAATATATTTTTGATAAAATTAATATAAATTATGATAAACCTATCCATACATCAAGGATATAAATATTAAAATCTAAACTACAATAAACTCACACATTTAATGAAAAAATGAGAATGAGTTAGTTGCACATAAATTTTAGGTTAATGTTATGAATGGTTTTATTAATTAAATTGATATGAACTATAATCCTAATATTATTCAAGGAAGTCAATAAAAAATAGAAAGGAATAAGGGGATAATTTTAAATAATATAAATAAAAATGAATAATTTATATGATAAAATTCTATGTTGGTTTGAAAAGGATACATTCATATGGAAGTTATTCAGGTTCATAAAAAATGTTCACCACATTCTATGCTCAAGATTAGAAGGTTTCTAGTTTCATATTGATATTGAATTATTTATCATTATTTATTAAATATGACATCTTTATGTGTGATCTAGAAGTGGAATACATCATTTAACAACATGATGGTTTTTTTATTTTTAAATTTAGAAACTTGGTGTGCCTTCTGAAAATGTATTTTTTTCCATTAATTATAGTCCCCTATCATAGTATTCTATATGGGTGATTGTTTGAGAAGTATAGAATTTTCAAAATATAATGTTGATATAAATTTTTATGTGAATGTTCAATCCAACTATTCAATAATAGACATTACATAGGATAATATAATTATTTTTAGACGTGATAGAGTGGTATTTAAAAATTTAACAAATATGTAAAAAATATTCTTGAGATCCCATTATTTGAAGTGATGACTTAATTTTTGGAAGAATATTTTTTTGATGGGAAAATAATATTTACTTATACCAATAAAAGTACATATTTGAAACTTTTAATTCTATTTAATTGTTAGATTTTAATGGAATGTCTACTCACAAATATATTCTAATACATAAGAAAATGGAATGGGGTTGGATTGAGTATTAATCAAATGGAGTTCAGAAATTTCAACAGCATCGTTCTCCATAGGATATATTCATGAAGATATATTTTTTTCTATTTTGAATCATTGTGCAATATTTTAAATTTATATTATTGAGTCTCATTTTATGGACATTAAAAAAATTTAAAGATATTTCAATGATATATAGAGTTTTGAAATAATGTACTAAACATCTTCTAATTTGATTTTTTAATATATAATGATATTGTAAATATTAGATTTTACACTAAAAATAATACTAGTTACATTGGAACATTTTAACACGGTGATAGCCCTGTATATTTTTATATAAATAAAAAGACACCGATATCAAATAATAAAGAAGAGGGAAAGTATATAATTTCCACACATTCACATACACAAGTTCTATGGATGAATATATAACAATAATATTTTTTTTGTTTTTATTGATAATACAGTTAATATTTCTCTTGACAATAGATGTAATATTGATCCATCAAAGAATAAATTTAGACATTTAATATCTAATCACAAATAGTTCTGATATAATTTTCACAATAAATAGGAGAAAAATTATTTGGTTAATGTTGAATAAAATTAAAATAAATATCATATTATATAACCTTTTACCATTAAAATTATTTAAAAAAGGATTGAAATTCTGATAATGAAAATTTATGTTCATCACCCCCTCCCACATTGATATGTGTATAAGGATCCGTCGCTACACGGCTCTAGGTTATGTTGTTAAAAGAAAATATAAAATTACTCAACTATATAAAGAATGTGAAACTCCATTTTTCTGTTATAGAATGTTTCCAGGTCAAAAATGTATTGTGTTCGTTCCATATATATTTAAATATGAATATATATATATATAACTGTAAAAGAGGTTTATAAATTGATGTGTGATAATTATGAAGTCATGGGGTGTTATTATATATAAGTTTGGTGAAATTTCTCACATATGAGGGATCAAATTATCTCAAAATATTACCTAATATTGTAGTGAAGTGTCATGAAACATCCCATATAATAAATTTAATAAAATTTTAATTCTTATCATAATTTTAAAATTTTTATACAAGATATGTCAAGTTGATAGGATTTATGTGATTTGGACAAAAAAACCAAAGGGGGATGGTGAAGTAACAATTAGAATTACTGAATGATTTCATTTCTTTTAAAATATGTAAGAGAATAAGGGTTTTTATATTAATGTTGTAATACCAATTTGATAGTGTTTTCAAATTTTTTTGAGGAGTATTGAAATCACATCGATAAAATTATCAGTTACTTATTCATTAAACAATAACTTTTTAAAGTTGTTTCATTCATAAGGATAATATTTGATGATTAGTTTAACCCATGATGAGTGACTATTTAGTTTATATGAAAATAATTAAACTTTATAAGGATTGATAATTATATCTAATTAAAGGAATATAATTAGAATACTGGATATATAAGAATCATTTGTAATTTTTCTTCTATAACATCCAAATTTAGTGGAGAAAGCATAATTCATAGAAGACTAAACCACTTAATTTAAACTATTCATGTCATATTTGAAGTGATAAATTTTCTAAGGAATATTTTATAAGATCATATATATGATTATGAAGTGTTATTGGACACTATGTATTGTTGAAAAAATGTTTTATTAGTAAAATGAAACTTCAATCATGTAATATGCCACATAAAAGTAAAAAAACCATTTTCAGAATATTGTGTATTCAATAGAACTATAAATAAATAAAATTATAAAATGATAAATATAATATAAAAATAAAACTAGATAATAAATAATTGAAAAATAATTGTTTTGAAAAATACATAATACATCTTTATTCATTATTTGTGAAGAATTAATGGTTTTAAAACCATGAAGAATAAGATCACATATGTGAATTTTGTAATGTGTGGGAACATAATGAATTTGACATATTTTAAAAAAATGAAAATTTAACTGTGCTGATTTTTATATCAACCATTGATCTATAATAACATGAAAATATTGTTTTTGTTCATTAAGAGTAATAAAATATTTTAATTTTTAAGAGGCTTTGATATTAGTTGAGGTGGTGAATTGAACATTTTTTCTTGTTGTAAGAAGGTTTTAAAATATGAATGTTAAGGTTAGTCTAGTTGATATAAAGTATATAACTCTAGTTGGTTTTTTATAAAATACATATATATATTTTATTATCTATGTTTTATAGGATATAATTTTTTTTCATAGAATTTATTTTTTTGTTAACAAAAAAAGTATTTCTTCAAGAATGTTATATTAGATGTTTTGGGAAGATATCCATTTAAAATATGTTCTTAAATGGTAAACAAAATATAATTTCTTTTAAAAATTGAAATGTAATAAAATACATTTCTATATGGAGGCCAAAAATTACTAAAATATATCCAATTTTGGTATATTTAAGAGAACCTTGAACTGTATATATTTCATATATAATGAAAGTTAATCATGCCAAGATTGAACCCTATTAATCAGTCAACCGTGATTGAGCCCGTAAGGGGCGCCGCAGCTTTTAGGGTTTTCTCGTCGCCGCCCCCCTCCTCCGCAGGGCTGCGTTTTCTTCCTCGGCTTCCCTGGGATGTTCGCGGTGCGGCGGTTCGACGGAGTGTGGTCTCGTGGGTGTTCTTCTGCCGCATGGATGGACACTGCTTCGGTGGGATTGGGGTCTTCTTCCAGTTTCTCTGCGACGTGGTGTCGCGATCTGGTGTGTAATCAGTGTCTTGGTCCTTCTCTGCGGCGATGGACCCTTGTTCTGGAGCGCTGGGGTCAAGGCCCACTGCTTCGATGGGGTCGTTCCTGTTCTACGCAGCTTCAGGGCTTCGATCCGTTTCTTTGGGATCGGGATCTTGTTTCTCTGCGGTGGTGGGGTCTAGATCCGGTGCTTCTCTTGGTTTGTGTTCCACTACGGCGTGTGCTCGTTCTGGTGCGACGTCGTCTTGCTGAGGCTTTGGGGTCACGCTCCGGCCTTCCAAGACTTACCTTCCTCTTCCGCGGTGGTGGCGGCAGCTTCGGTGGTGTGGAATCGTGCTCCACTTCACAGCGAAGGGGTCATGCTCCAGTTCCGCGCCGAAGGGGTTGGTTCGTTCCATGCTTCGAGCACTGTCCGAGGTACCTTGGTTGGTCTCTTGTGGTATCTGTGTGCAGGGATGAGGGCGGCGACGGGTACTACTGTGATGATTGTGCGGTGCGTTTGAGGTGCTGGCTATGTTCCTTTGGATTGAAATTTGGTTGTTTGTGTTGTTTTGGATCTACTTCAATTGATTGCCTGGTGCTGCTGTTTGCGGGTTCTGTTTGGTTTGGAGGTGATGCTGGAGTGATGAATTGGCCGTGGAATTGGTGATTTTTGGTGGTGCAAATGGTGTGGTTGGCAGTGATTCTATATGGAGCAGGGTGCGGCATCAGGGAAGATTGATCTTCGCTCTAGTTTCTTTAACATCCTTTTGTGGATGGATTCTCTTGGAGGTTCATCTCACTTCGCTGGACGGTTGGGTGAACTTCGTCTGAAGTTTGCTGATGGGAGGATTTGGGCTGGTGTCGATGGTCTCACCGGTGGATGTTTGAGGAGGCTGGCTTGGAGATTTGGTCTGCTTGTCTGATTTTTGTGCCTTGGTTCATGGTTTCTTGGCCTTGTTTTTGTTGTTTGAATGTGATGAAGTGATGAAAGGTGAAGTGGTGTTCGTGGTGTTTTGATGGTGTGGTGTGGCAATGTTGTGTTGTTTGGTTTCTCACTTTTTCCTTAAAAGTGTTTGCATAATAAAAAATTTAATTTTCAATCATGCCAAGAAATAGTGGAAACTGAGAATAATAGATGTTCACATTAATGAACGTCCCTCAAGTGTGATAAGGGAGAAGAAATTAATATGATAAAAAGATTTTGATATCAATACACAGTATATATAATTATTTTGAATATTGGTGAGATAGAATATTGAGTACTGATAAGTTATAGAAACTCACGAATCAAAATTCAATGAGAGAAAAATATATTATCTTTTTATTAATATAATATCTTGTTTAGTCATTGTTCATGATGTTTTTGGTAGTATCTTTCCTGGATATCATGGATGCATCATAGAGGAGGTCATATTTTTTCAATAAACCCAAATATGTTGGAGATAAATCAGAAATAAGTGTTTATTAGTTTTCAAAATTAATAATGTGATCTAATTTTAAAACATGTGTCTATTGGGATAATGTGAACTATAGGTGTAGGATGAAAATTATCTACCACCTTTTCATTTTAATTCAATGTATTCCATCTACAAGTAAATGAAAACAAAAATATAAAAAAAATTTAAGAAAATATCTTAATATCAATTCAAGAAATGATTAATCAACAAATACTTAAGAAATAAATAAAATATTAATGTTTATAAAAATAAGAATTCCGTACAAAAAAACATGTTATTCCCTTTAAGACCAACTATATGAACAACAAAACATGGTTATAATATTTCTTAAAATAATTTCAAACACCATTCATCAAAATTAAAATAACCATCATATAAAATATTAATAAAAACTATTATATATATATATAAATCTAATGTAAATATAGTGATATTTATAATCAAAAATGAATTTTACTCCTTGAATTCACAATTAATAAAAACAATTAATCACATAAAATCCTAAAACAAAAACATAAAAACAATTAAAATACCTTTAATATTTAACATATATATACTTGTTATCAATAAAGTTAAACATTTTAATATTTATCTAATAACCAAGACATGTCATTAAAAAGCAATTTCTAATCTATGAATTATTTACCACTACAAAATTTATCCATGTTTTTAAAAATACTAAAACACAAATTATTCATTTCATTTGATATAAAATATTATAAAAAAATATTCTCACACACCCTCAGTTGATTGAGTCAAACATTACTCATAGATCATGAATTCATCAAAAAAGTAATCATCATAAAAGAAAATAAAATACCCAAACTAATAATTTTATTTCCCAAAAAAATCGATTTGAAATTTTCTTTTAAAAAAAATTACATTAACATGATTTACATGAAATTATCAATCATATTTAATGAAAAATAAATACCCATAAAACCATTATTATATTTCCCATTGTATATTCTACCTCTAAATCAAACAATAATATGATTATAATGTTTTATCCATTTTATCTAAAAAATACACCATGACACTCAAAATATTTATATTATGATATAAAAATAACATGTCGTTTTTGAAATTAAAAATCATATATATCACCTAGAAATATTCCGTGATGAAAAATATTTAACAAATATATTTCAAAAATATGACATCATGCTCATAGTATAGTAATTATATAAGTTTCCAACAACATAATACAAACCAATCATCATCATAATTTCCTATTCATTGATCATTATTCTATAATTATATCACTATAATCATATATTCAAAATAATTATGAAAATTAGTAAGACTCTACATGCTCCATAAAAAAAATATTTATTCCATTAAACATATTAATGAAATTAATTAAAAAATACACTTGCTCTTTTTTTAAAAAAATTTCATTCTTTTTTTCACATTTAATTAATTATCAAAGTCATTAATAACCTATTTATTGAAATTAAACACATAATTTCAATATTATTTCCATTAAGAAAATTATATCATTGAATTAATCATTTTATTAATATAATAACAAAACAAAAATAACTCACCCAATTATATAAAATAATTAAAATCCCTTTTTTAATAAATAAAAAACAATTTATAGAATATCATGAAAACTAATATTTCGATGTATTAAATTAAAACCCATTATACCCTACATAATTCCCAATATATATATAATACCATCCAACATATATTATATAATAAATTAATCTCCATTCTATACCAAATATAATCATTAAAAATATTTTTTAAATTAATTTCTATCACTAATAATAAAAAAATTAATACAAAATATCTACACTATAATGATTAAAAATATATATCAAAATAAAAATAGACCGTCATATATTTTTGAAAAAATTGAAATTCATTAAATTTACATCAGCACCCATTTTAGCTTGTCAATATTATTTTTTAATCCTTTGATCATGGTAAATAATGTTAAAATATTATAGTTTTCATATAATATAATAAGTAAAAAAATTAAATGAATACCCAAAATACTATTTATTCATATTACCAATATAATTATTATCAAACCATATATATTTTACCACACATTTATGATTTTTTAACAAATAAAATATATATTAGAATTATATAAAAGGCAGTCGTCAAAAACATATTTAACAAATAATACCACATTGGTTTTACCATTATACTCATGTAATAAATTATTGACATTATTTATTAGTATCATTCTACTTCAATAATCCTATAATAATTTCTTCTATCTACATGATGTTACTAAAAAATGAACAAAACATAACAAATTCAACATGTAGTAACATAAAAATCATTATTTGATTCCATTAGAAATATACTGAAATGATTAAAAGGAATTAATTTTTTTAAAGCAATTCATCACAGATTGAAAACAATTAATTAATAAATAAATAAATTCAATTCAATTAAAAGAACATAATCAAAAAAATCCATTTGGTTTTTAAAGCACGTCATTAATAATATCCTATTTTTGGAAACACCAATTTTCTTTTTAATAATTTTATTATTTAACTATAATCATTAATCCAATCAATTATAAAATAATGAATAATAACATGTGCACTAATATACATGTCATGTACATATATGTAAATATGATACCATAATACCAAACCACTCACCCTAAACCGAGAATCTTTCATACCCCAAATTATAGTATTAAAATCATTAAATTCAAATTTAATGGTTCCTTATAAATTTAGACAAAAAATGTGTTTATGTGGAATAGGAAGATACACATAACTTTGAAACTATGGTATGGCCCCAAGTTTCCTTCATAGAATATCCCAAATATCACGATTCTGGGAAATAAAAACATTGTTTTCATTTTGTAACAACTCAATATATTTTGATTGCGCCATCAGGGTAAAAATTTTCATTTCCTCTTGTGTTCTCCTCAATGTAATAATGTTGAACATAGTACCCTAGAGTAAGTGTCTTCATTATTACATTGGTATAAGATTCAAGGAATCAAATCCTGAAGGGTCAAATATTTAATCATCTTTATTAAACTAGATAAATATTTTTAAATTTAAATTACATATTAAAACATAAAAGACACATATTGTTTTATTCGAAAATATCATTATTCTAATGTGTGTATCCATATATATCAATCACAAAATATTTCCTTGTAATATTGGGAAAATACAATATGACAAATGTATGAGATCAGCTGCACATTGAGGGTAACCGTATAGTATAATATATGAATAAATAAGTACCAATCAATATAGAAAGTTATATAACTGAAAAATATTCTATATAATCAATCACATGAGCATAATATTTCATGACTAATTGATGATCATGTCATTATATTTCAAAGAACATGTGTATGATAATTCAACCTGAATATTATAACTAATTAAAAATTCACGTGGAATATCAACAATTTATTTCACTAAAATTTATTGAATATTTTTAAAAATTTAAAACTTCTCATAGAATAGTTTTCCATTGAAACCTAATAACACTGAGACCTTGTTCAACTAAACCAATATAAATGGGTAGTTCCTCAGCCAAAACCATATCTGTTTTATCTCTGGATTTCTATTGATTCATTGAGCGGATATAGTAGGCCTTTGACATCACATACAAGGTCCAATGAATTCAAAATTTTTAGGGTTAAATCTTAATTAAAAACCCATTCTTACTTAATTTTTTATAAAAAATGTAAATACCCTCACAAATCAATATATATAATTATAACCCATTCATAGTAAAATATTTAATTTTGATAAATTTGTAAATAATCAATTATAGTTATCCAAAATCCTCAAAATAAATAATAAACACGACTCCAATAAATCATTTCCCTAGTTGATCATAATATAAATAAATGGTTTCTAATGTTAATGAGTAGGAATACAATAAAAATAAATTTAAAAGTAATTTTTATGAAAAGAACCTTTTCACGTTGAAAATATTTTTTAAATTAAAATAAAAAATATATTTTTTATAACTATTTTACATGAAAAAATAGTTATAAAATTTTGGAGTCATGTTTGAAACATTTATTATTCAAGAATGTGTAAAATTCAATTCATGTTAAATCACATTAAAAAAGTATTCCTTCCACATTTTAGGTAAATTCAAACCATAAATTGTTCTGAAAGGCTAATTAATATTCCTTTCAAAATATTTTAAAATAAGTAAAAATTTGAAAATAGTTATTTTATAAATAACTATTATTATTTTATAAATACTTTTTACATTACTTTTATTGATATTTAGTTTTAAATAATATATATTTTTGTCCAAGGAGAACAATATTGTAAAATTTTAATTAAATAATTTTCTTAATATTTTAATTATCAAAAACTGTTCAATTGTAGAATTTGTAACACCCCAAGCTTCCACGGTACGTTTCCCTTCGAAAAATGTAATAGCGTGTGTTGTACGCAACCTCGAGCTCTAACACACCCCACAACTAAATAAACTAGCCGTTGTGAATAGTAATTCCTACTTTTTGAAATTTTATAAATTTTATTTATCAAAATAGACTTCATCTTTGGATTCGGAATATCGAAATTAGCCTATGTTGAATTTTTGGTATTTTTCTGAGAACTTCGAATTTTTTATGAATAATGAAAAATACTTAAAAACAACTTTTTAAATAACAATAATTTATAGTGAAAAATTATAATATTTAGTGGTTTTAAAGTATAATTATAATATATTTTTACCATTTTATCCAATGGTGGTCATTAGAATTAATTTAACATTGAAATCGGACATAAACAAATGCTAATCTTTTGATATAAATTGTTTCTTAGAAACACACCATTTATTGTAACAGCGGGAATTAATTATAAAATTAATTAATGAAACTTATATATTTGGAATTTTGTAAAATAGACATCATTTTTGAATTCGGAATATCAATTATAGCTTAGGGTGAAATTTTGGCTTTGTTCTGAAAAACTTCAATTTTTGATGAATAGTGAAACCACTAAGCGGTAGTTAAATAACTGATTTTTCATTTAAATGAAATATTACCACTTCTGTGATTTGATTTTCAAAAATCCGACATACATGGTTGTCATTAAGAAGTAAAATGTGGTTCAATAAGATTAAAATAAGTTTTTGGTGAATAGTAACTTTTAAGTTCTTAATCGCGATTAGAGGTAATTAGTGTAGTTTAAGGTACAAATAATGTTTTAATAATATGAGATGAGCATGAAACTTGTCCTACTCCTATTGGATGAGTCATGGACGACCCAGAAAACCCATGGGTCAACTTGGGGACCCCATGGAGCCACTTTAGTTGGAAAATGACATTAATATATATTTATTTAATGTTAAAAGTAAATTGACACAAACATGAGTTCTCTTACTAAAACAGTTGTTTAGTGGAGTTACAAAAGTCCAAATTTTGATTATAAATATTCATTAGAAAGCTAAAAATATTTCCTACATCATAGTATTTTTTTTATAATTTTTAGACATTAAATTAATTAAATTATTTATGACATCAATATGATGCGGCGATGACCTCATTATTTAACGATTTAAATAAAATGAGAAGATAATGCAAAATCCAAGGCATAAACTTGTCCAAAGCCTATTGGATGAAGATATTTCGAACCCTTATCACCTTATCCACTAATTATATATGTTTGGGACCTTTAGAATCCGAAAAGCATGGTATAATAATGTAACATTTCAATCTTTCCAAAAGAGCCCCCCCTCTCCTCTTATAAAAGGCCCCCACCTCTATCAACTTATTCACACTTTCAAGCCTTTTGGTTCGGCCAACCTCTGCCCAAATACTCTACAAACATTTCTCCCTTCATCCTAGAAGCTTTACATTAGTCAGAAATCCATCCTAAGGAGTCCTTTTGATCAAATCAAAAGGAAGAACCCGAAGAAGAGGTAACATTTTCATCACCCTCTTTCATGTTTCTTTCTTCTTCCACTCCCTCTTTGTCTATTATTTAAATTCTAAAATTATAACTCCAGTATCTTCTATATACTGTGATGTTATTATAAATATGGAACAACCATATTCAGTATTCTACCCATCATTTGAATGACATGTCACCATACGTGCGTACGTACGACTTACCGTCTCCACGTCGTGGTGTAATTGTTATTCAATATATTATTATTTAGATGGGTATAATAATGATATGTAATTCATGTAAATAATAAATATATCATTTTAATGATTCTTTATATATTATATACTATCCAATTATATATTATTTTAATATCAAAATAATGATATTGTCGCTCGTGCGTACGTACGGACTACCATCTCCACGAACGCGATGAGATTCATTCTCCGTCGTATCCATTCAAGTAAAATTATCATTTGATAATTTAAAAATACTGTTTAAGGACATTATATCATTCTGGATATGAATAAGATACAACCTATCCATGAAAAACATGACTTACGTAACAAAACATATAAGAAAACGAGTAAGTTAACACCCGAAACAACGATAAATCTAAGATATTGTTAACAAAGCAATGTTAAAAGATCATATATGATTTCATATGAATGTATATGATTCTCGTATAATTTAATAACAATTATTTCACCATTATACAGGAGGTTAACCTACCCCAACCAAGGAAAAGTACAACGTAAGGGTTTACATCACAACCTCTTCATTATCCAATGTTGTTTATACATAATTATCTACTGGGACCTCGTTATCATCCACATCCATGTTTCTTCAAAATGTATTTCAAAACATTTTTATTATTTACAAGAATATGGGTTAAAGTCATTTATACCCTTATTGTCTTTTTATAAGAGGAATCTTTCCGTCGTTTTCAAAACAAGGTCCTTTTTAACCTTTTCGACAGAATTGAGGTAAGAATGTTTTTTAACTTATACGGCGGGTGCGGTTATTTTCCGCCGTTATAAAATCTTCAAAGCTTTCCTTACAAGATTATAAGAATATTTTCAAGAAAATGTTTTGTTTTATATGGCTCTTAAACGATTTCAAAAATAGAAAGAGATATTTCTCTAAAAAGTGTTTTGATTTCATCTATGTCAACATCCTTTGATGGATTTTACACTTATTTGAAGTTGATTTATTATAATACAAAACTTCTATATTGTATTGAAGGTTTTTGTGATATGTTTGACTGTGGATGTGCTATTTTATACCATTCATAGTTTATGGTGAAATTATTGACATTTTGTATGCTAGTTTTAATATGAATGTTTATGTTATGTTTAAACCTTTTCATATGGGAATGCATTGGACTTAATATGTGACGGGTGGAGCCCGCTATAGCTCCTCGATGCATCGGTAGGTCTCATGAGACAAACTAGTGTCTTGGCACAAGGCCTTGACAAAATCTTATTTGTAGTCTTGGCACGAGGCCTTGGCTATGTGGTTATGATAGTCTGGCATTATGCATTCCAACATTATGAAAGTGGTTAGTGATTTTTCATGTGATTATTCGATTAGTAGAATATCCATGTGAATGAGTAAATGGCGTTATTTCATTTTACTTTTTCCATATTATGTTGATATTCAAGTTTAAAAGGCTTTTGTTTTAGTTATACATTGCCTTAAATGTTTATTCTTATTTATGAAAGTTTCTGTTATATTGTTATCCTTACTGGGCATTTTAGCTCACCCCTTTTCTATGTTTTATTTTTTCCCAGGAAGTGAAGAAGTAAATTATGAATGACCTGCAGGGGTATTATGAGGGGATAATAGTGTGGACTGTGGAGACATTATGTTTTTGTAGTAGTTTTTCATTTTATGATGTAATGTAAAACTTATGAATGTATCTAGTATTTCCAAGGCTACTAAACTAATCGGTCTTTTGAGACTTGATCTTTTGTGATCAAGCCAATGTTACGAAGTAATGTACCGGCTCTGGGTAGCTGGGGTCGGGGCGTTACAGTTGGTATCAGAGGAAGTTTAGTACAAACCTTGGAAGCTAGATTTAGATAAACTCTGATTAGAGCACATAGACCTAAGATGAACTTTGAGGATTAGTATATAAGAACTTCCTAGAATTTTGGTATTGTAGAAATTTTGTGAGTTTTCCGAGCAATACATCCCTGTCTAGATACGAGCAGGTAGAGGCGGCTCTGGCACAGATGTTCCTAGGGGTAAAACCCGAAAACACCACTTTGAGCTAGACTCGAACGGGAACTGGTGCACGACAACAGGCCTTGCTGCACTCTTGGTTACGACACTCCCGGGGGATATGCTTAGGATAACTCTCATTTTCTCGACAAATCTTTATGAAGGGTTTATGAGTATATACTTCCTCAAAAAAAAAATTATGATTATGGATTATATCCATAAATAGTTCAATTTATGTTAAGTGTTTTATATGCATAGGATTATGTATTTTGATTCATAAACTGATCTAGTTTATGCCATTGTTTAGAAATGGCGCCTAGTGGAAGAAATGGAAACTGTATCAATGCACGCACTCCATGTAGGGATTGCCCTCCTGCTCAAGATAACTATAGTGGGGCTGGTGATGCAACTGGTGGCGATCAACTTATTACTATACTGGGACAAATCACTCAGGTTATGAATAATAACCTTATTCGTATGGAGCACCCTGATCCGCAACGTGGAGGATCAATGCTAGAACGTTTCATAAGGAAACAACCACCAACCTTCAATGGGAGTACAAATCCTATAGTAGCTGAGCAATGGATAAATTCCTTAGAGAAAATATTTCATGCCTTGGGGAGTAGTGAAAGGGAGAAGGTTGTCATGGCAGTTTACCACCTTACTGGAGATTCCAATCAATGGTGGTCACTAATTCAAAACACAAAGGAAGATGATTAATTAACAAACATGGAATGGCATGAGTTCAAAGAGCTGTTCTTAGAAAAATACTTTCCTCGAGACCATCGAGCGGATATGGAAAGGCAATTTCTGAGTCTGAGGCAGAAGGAGGATGAGAATGTCGCAAAGTATGAGGCTAACTTTACAAGGTTAGCAAGGTATGCTGCAGATTACATACGTAACCCAAGAAGTAAGACTGATCGTTTCTTTGATGGGTTGAAACCATTTCTCCGTCGAGCTTTAGTATCACAAACCTTCTATTCATACGAAGGTATTGTCTCGTGCGCTATCAAGACGGAAAAGGAATTCTCTAAGTATTATGACTTTAAAGCGAAGCAAGAGAAGAAGAGACCTGCTGATCAATCTGGGAATGGAAATAAAGGGAAGAAGGGAAAGGTTGAATATCCATCTTGTGGTAAATGCGGGAAGAAACATCCTGGTACTTGCTTGAAGGGAATGTGAGTTTGTTACAAGTGTGGTGAAAAAGGGCACCAAGCTCATGATTGCAAGGGGAAGAAGGAAGCTACCAACGTTCGGTGCTACAATTGCAGGGAGATGGGGCATTATGCAAATGAATGTCCTAAGCGTCAGGAGAACTTACCTCAGAAAAGGCCAAGGGATCAAGGCCAGGCTTATGCTATCACTACTGCTGAGGTAGAAGCTCCGAAAGACGTGGTGGCAGGTAATTTAATGGTTTCCTCAAGATTAGAAAATGCTTTATTTGATTCTGGATTATCGCATTGTTTCATATCTTCCCAGTTTTCTAAGAAAATTAGATATTTCCAATTTGATTTAACAAGGGAGTTGTCGGTCAAAACCCCTAAGGGAAGTATTATTTCTACAAAGTTTTGTCGATTAGTTCCCATTAGAGCACCTAAATGTTCTTTACCTGCTGATCTCATCGTCATACCCATGATTGAATTTGATATAATCCCCGGTATGGATTGGCATTCAGACCATGATGCAAAAATTTATTGTAAGAGGAAAGAGGTTACGATTCTTGATAATGATGATAAGGAACACCTTATCTTTAGAGCCGAATCGTCTCCACATAATTCTTATCTAGATCCAACCCCAGTAGCTCAACTAAATTCAATTACTTGGGAGGAAGAGAAGGAAATTACTGAGGATGAGGAAAGGAAGATTCAAATAGAGGATGTACCTATTGTGAGAGAATATGTTGATGTGTTTCCGGAAGATTTACCTGGACATCCTCCAGAACAAGAAGTTGAGTTTTCCATTGATTTAATTCCTGGATCAAGGCCCATATCGAAGACCCCTTATAGAATGGCCACTGTGGAATTAGTTGAACTAATGAAACAACTAGAGGAATTGAGTAATAAGGGATTTATTCGCCCCAGTGTTTCTCCTTGGGGAGCCCCTGTTCTTTTTGTTAAGAAGAAAGATGGATCTATGAGGTTGTGCATTGACTATAGTGAGATCAATGCTATAACAATAAAGAACAAGTATCCCCTACCTCGCATTGATGATTTGTTTGACCAACTGCATGGAGCTCAATACTTTTCAAAGATTGACCTTCGGTCTGGATACCATCAGTTGTGTGTGAAGAAGGAAGATGTTCCAAAGACAGCATTTCGAACAAGGTACGGGCATTACGAGTTTACAGTAATGCCTTTTGGATTGACTAATGCACCCTTTATTTTCATGGATCTGATGAATAGAGTTTTCAAGGAATATCTTGATGACATTGTAGTGGTATTTATTGATGATATCTTGGTATACTCCAAAAGCCACGAAGATCATGAAAATCACTTATGCATTATCCTGAAGACTCTTATAAGACATGAATTATATGGGAAATTTAGCAAGTGTGAATTCTGGCTTCATGAGATTTCTTTTCTTGGCCATATTGTCTCTAAGGATGGAATTTCCGTTGATCCTTCTAAAACCAAGGCAATCCAAGAATGGCCAGCACCGACAAGTATAACTGAGGTACGCAGTTTTATTGGTTTAGCAGGTTATTATCGATGTTTCGTCCAGAATTTTGCCAGATTGGCTAACCCATTGACAAAGCTCACACGTAAAGGGATTAAATTTTTCTGGACAAAAGAGTGTGAAGAATGTTTTGAAGAACTAAAGAGAAGATTAGTCAATGCCCCTGTATTGACTCTACCATCGGGGAATGATGGGTTTGTTATTTATAGTGATGCATCGAAGAAAGGACTTGGTTGTGTCCTTATGCAGAATGATAAGGTCATTGCCTATGCATCACGACAGCTAAAAATTCATGAGAAAAACTATCCTACTCATGATCTTGAGTTAGCAGCTGTGATCTTTGCTTTAAAGATATGGAGACATTACCTCTATGGTGAAAAATGTGAGATTTATACTGATCACAAGAGTTTGAAGTATATTTTCACACAAAAAGAACTCAACATGAGGCAAAGGCGGTGGCTTGAACTACTCAAGGATTATGATTGCACGATACATTACCACCCGGGGAAGGCAAACAAGGTGGCATATGCTTTGAGTAGAAAAGACCATGGAGTTTTGAATGTGATGAGAATTGAAAGGGATCCAATTTTCTTGGATCTAGTGAAGATGGACAAGGGAATAACTAGGGAAGGTGAAACATCAATGCTTTTTCAAATGGTTTCCAAACCATCATTACTAGAAAGGATTAAGAGTTCTCATACCAATGATGAAGAATTTCAGAAGAATATTAAATATGTGAATGATGGAAGATTGAGGGACTTTGTGTATAAGGATGGAATTTTGAAATTCAGGAAGAGACTTTGTGTTCCCGATATAACTGATCTAAAAAGGGAATTGCTGGATGATGCTCATAGTTCCAATTTCTCTATACACCCTGGGAGCACCAAAATGTATAGAGATTTGAAGGAACATTTTTGGTGGGACAATATGAAGAGGGAAATTGCTGATTTTGTGTCGAGGTGTATGGCTTGTCAACAAGTGAAAGCTGGAAGGCAACATCCTGGTGGAGTATTGCAACCTATTCCCATACCTGAGTGGAAATGGGATAATATTACGATGGACTTTGTCATGGGACTACCAAAGACTCCTAGAAGGAATCATGCAATATGGGTCATTGTTGATCTTCTTACTAAGTCAGCACATTTTCTGGCTATACGGGAGGATATACCACTTGAACGTCTAGCAAGATTATATATTAATGAAGTTGTAAGACTTCATGGAGTACCCCTATCGATTGTTTCTGATCGTGATCCTCGTTTTACTTCAAGATTCTGGAAAAGTATTCAAAAGGCCTTGGATACTGAACTTTTTTGAGCACTGCCTATCACCCTCAAATAGATGGACAATCAGAACGGACTATTCGAACCTTATAAGACATGTTGAGATCATGCTCTCTTGACTTTCAGGGTATGTGGGATCAATACTTACCACTGGTAGAATTTTCCTATAACAATAGCTTCCATTCAAGAATTCAGATGGCACCTTATGAAGCGTTATATGGAAAGAGATGTCGTACACCAACCTGTTGGGATGACGTTGGTGAAAGAAAACTTGTGGGACCAGAACTGGTGGAAGAAACAATGGAAAAGGTGAAGGTAATCCAAAATCACATCAAATCAGCTCAAAGTAGGCAGAAGAGCTATGCCGATAATAGAAGAAAGGTTTTGGAATTTCAAGTGGGAGATCATGTTTTCCTAAAGGTATCTCTATGGAAGGGAGTTATACGTTTTGGTAAGAAAGGTAAGTTGAGTCCCAGGTACATCGGACCTTTCAGAATTCTAGATCGTATTGGGGCTGTAGCTTATCATTTGGCGATGCCGCCAAATCTCTCCAAAGTTCACGATGTTTTCCATGTATCTCTGTTGAGGAAATACATGCCTGACCCAACGCATGTACTCACCTATGAGGAGTTAGAACTGGAACCCGATCTTTCCTATTGTGAAGAGCCCGTCAGGATTCTTGATGTGAGGGAGCAGGTGCTGAGAAACCGGACGACTCGTCTGGTAAAGGTTTTGTGGAGAAATCATAAAATGGAAGAGGAAACGTGGGAACCTGAGGAACTTATGATGAAGAACCACCCGAGTCTTTTTATACCCTAGAAATTGTGAGGACTCAATTATTTGAAGGAGGGGAGAATGTAACACCCCAAGCTTCCACGGTACGTTTCCCTTCGAATAATGCAATAGTCTGTGTGGTACGCAACCTCGAGCTCTAACACACATCACAACTAATTAAACTAGCCGTTGTGAATAGTAATACCTACTTTTTGAAATTTTATAAATTTTATTTATCAAAATAGACTTCATCTTTGGATTCAGAATATCGAAATTAGCCTATGTTGAATTTTTGGTATTTTTCTGAGAACTTCGAATTTTTTATGAATAGTGAAGAATACTTAAAAACAACTTTTTAAATCAAAATAATTTATAGTGAATAATTATACTCTTTAGTGGTTTTAAATTATAATTAGAATATATTTTTACCATTTTATCCAATGGTGGTCATTAGAATAAATTTAACATTGAAATCAGACATAAACAAATGCCAATCTTTTGATATAAATTGTTTCTTAGAAACACGCCATTTTTGGTAACAGCGGGAATTAATTATAAAATTAATTAATGCAACTTATATGTTTGGAATTTTGTAAAATATACATCATTTTTGAATTCGGAATTTCAATTATAGATTAGGGTGAAATTTTGGCTTTGTTCTGAAAAACTTCAATTTTTGATGAATAGTGAAACCACTAAGTGGTAGTTAAATAGCTGATTTTTCATTTAAATGAAATATTACCACTTCTGTGATTTGATTTTCAAAAATCCGACATACATGGTTGTCATTAAGAAGTAAAATGTGGTTCAATGAGATTAAAATAAATTTTTGGTGAATAGTAACTTTTAAGTTCTTAATCGCGGTTAGAGGTAATTATTGTAGTTTAAGGTACAAATAATGTTTTAATAATATGAGATGAGCATGACACTTGTCCTAATCCTATTGGATGAGTCATGGCCGACCAAGACAACCCATGGGTCAACTTGGGGACCCCATGGAGCCACTTTAGTTGGAAAATGACATTAATATATATTTATTTAATGTTAAAAGTAAATTGACACAAACATGAGTTGTCTTACTAAAACAGTTTTTTAGTGGTCTTACACAAGTCCAAATTTTGATTATAAATATTCATTAGAAAGCTAAAAAGATTTCCTACATCATAGTATTTTTTTTATAATTTTTAGACATTAAATAAATTAAATTATTTATGACATAATTATGATGCGGCGATGACCTCATTATTTAACGATTTAAATAAAATGAGAAGATAATGAAAAATCCAAGGCTTACACTAGTCCAAAGCCTATTGGATGAAGATATTTTGAACCCTTATCACCATATCCACAAATTATATAAGTGTGGGACCTTTAAAATCCGAAAAGCATGGTATAATAATGTAACATTTCAATCTTTCCAAAAGAGACCCTCCTCTCCTCTTATAAAAGGCCCCCACCTCTATCACCTTATTCACACTTTCAAGCCTTTTGGTTCAGCAAAACTCTGCCCAAATACTCTCCCAACATTTCCCCCTTCATCCTAGAAGCTTTAATTTAGTCAGAAAGCCATCCTATGGAGTCCTTTTGATCAAATCAAAAGGAAGAACCCGAAGAAGAGGTAACATTTTCATCACCCTCTTTCATGTTTCTTTCTTCTTCCACTCCCTCTTTGTCTATTATTTCAATTCTAAAATTATAAATCCAGTATCTTCTATATACTGTGATGTTATTATAAATATGGAACAACCATATTCAGTATTCTACCAATCATTTTAATGACATGTCACCATACGTGCGTACGTACGGCTTACCGTCTCCACGTTGTGGTGTAATTGTTATTCAATATATTATTATTTATATGGGTATAATAATGATATGTAATTCATGTAAATAATAAATATAACATGATAATGATTCTGTCTATATGATATAATATCCAATTATATATTATTTTAATATCAAAATAATGATATTGTTGCTCGTGCGTACGTACGGACTACCGTCTCCACGAACGCGATGAGATTCATTCTCCGTCGTATCCATTCAAGTATAATTATCATTTGATAATTTAAAAATAATGTTTAAGGACATGATATCATTCTGGATATGAATATGATACAACCTATTCATGAAAAACATGACTTACGTAACAAAACATATAAGAAAACAAGTAAGTTAACACCCGAAACAACGATAAATCTAAGATATTGTTAACAAAGCAATGTTAAAAGATCATATATGATATCATATGAATGTATATGATTCTCGTATAATTTAATAACAATTATTTCACCATTATACAGGAGGTTAACCTACCCCAACCTAGGAAAAGTACATGGTAAGGGTTTACTTCACAACCTCTTCATTATCCAAGGTTGTTTATACATAATTATCTACTGGGACCTCGTTATCATCCACATCCATGTTTCTTCAAAATGTATTTCAAAACATTTTTATTATTTACAATAATATGGGTTAAAGTCATTTATACCCTTTTTGAATTTTTATAAGAGGAATCTTTCCGTCGTTTTCAAAATAAGGTCCTTTTTAACCTTTTCGACAGAATTGAGGTAAGAATGTTTTTTAACTTATACGGCGGGTGCGGTTATTTTCCGCCGTTATAAAATCTTCAAAGCATTCCTTACAAGATTATAAGAATATTTTCAAGAAAATGTTTTGTTTTATATGGCTCTTAAACGATTTCAAAAATGGAAAGAGATATTTCTCTAAAAAGTGTTTTGATTTCATCTATGTCAACATCCTTTGATGGATTTTACGCTTATTTGAAGTTGATTTATTATAATACAAAACTTCTATATTGTATTGAAGGTTTTTGTGATATGTTTGACTGTGGATGTGCTATTTTATACCATTCATAGTTTATGGTGAAATTATTGACATTTCGTATGCTAGTTTTAATACGAATGTTTATGTTATGTTTAAACCTTTTCATATGGGAATGCATTGGACTTAATATGTGATGGCTGGAGCCCGCTATAGCTCCTCGATGCATCGGTAGGTCTCATGAGACAAACTAGTGTCTTGGCACAAGGCCTTGACAAAATCTTATTTGTAGTCTTGGCACGAGGCCTTGGCTATGTGGTTATGATAGTCTGGCATTATGCATTCCAACATTATGAAAGTGGTTAGTGATTTTGCATGTGATTATTCGATTAGTAGAATATCCATGTGAATGAGTAAATGGCGTTATTTCATTTTACTTTTTCCATATTATGTTGATATTCAAGTTTAAAAGGCTTTTGTTTTAGTTATACATTGCCTTAAATGTTTATTCTTATTTATGAAAGTTTCTGTTATATTGTTATCCTTACTGGGCATTTGAGCTCACCCCTTTTCTATGTTTTATTTTTTCCCAGGAAGTGAGGAAGTAAATTATGAATGACCTGCAGGGATATTATGAGGGGATAATAGTGTGGACTGTGGAGACATTATGTTGTTGTTGTAGTTTTTCATTTTATGATGTAATGTAAAACTTATGAATGTATCTAGTATTTCCAAGGCTACTAAACTAATCGGTCTTTCGAGACTTGATCTTTTGTGATCATGCCAATGTTACGAAGTAATGCACCGGCTCTGGGTAGCTGGGGTCGGGGCGTTACAGAATTACCTAAAAATTATTACTAATTACCATAGGTGAAGAAAAAATAATGATCTCAAAATTTATATAGAATGCAATTATCCCGTGGGAGTTATAAAAAAACAATCCCTAATAATTACGAGATTGTGATATAAACTATTACCACATTGGTAATATTTAAATCCTAATTCCCAATAAGAATGTAAATAAATAATAAATAGAACCGAATGAATCTAAATTAATTACTCATATTTCTTGAAAAAATGTATTATATACACCACATAAACGATATAAGGGTTCAATATGGTGTATATATCATATATGTAAATGTGAGATGAGAAACCCTTAACTCACTCATTGTTTGGTTAAAAAAAATTAAATTTTTTATATTTGATTAAATATTTATCATAAAATATAATAGAACCATATTAATATTTAAAATATAATATAGTGTCTTTTTTAAGAAGTTTTCACCCTTAAGCAAGTAATCATTCATTATTTTTATTGTTCGGTTTGTCAATTTTATTGTTTTCTCATGCATGTTTTTTCAGGAATGTTCTGGTTAATTAAATTAGTATATAGTTCCATGGTATATGGAATAATAGTCATAAAATAATTATCATATTTCTACATTAATTATATTTTAAAAACAATTCATTAATTATGGTTATGAATAATTAAGTATATTTCAATCATGGAGGTTATGGGTAATACTAATGCATGATTACAAATTCTATATTTTAATGTTATTTGTGGGAATATTTTAATTAATATTTTATCTCTCAATAATTATAATATTTCTTGGAGTGGAATCTCATGAGTGGGTGAATCGAGTACCTAATTAAAATTTCGGTTAAAAAAATTATGATAAAGATCCCCTAATTTTGAAACATCCCATTTAATTATGGATGAAGAGATAAAAATTTTTAGTTGGTTAATAGGTTTATCAAATAGTGATTGGTCCTCAGTTGAATTAGTGTAACACACTTATTCAACATTTGAAACATTTTATGGAATTAAACACAAACAGAAACTGGCCAGAACAAACTATCAATGTCAATGAATAATAGTTTTCTGTTTTTGAAATTATATGCAGTTGAAAATAGAGAGAACAATGTATTAATAAATAAAGAGAATAGTAGAGTTAAAAACGTGGTTCAGTCTCAAGACTAGACTTAATCCTCTTTACATGGTGATCACCTTTCACCAAGCAGTTTGTTTAAATAACAGACATGACACACAACCTGTATCATTCTTAACAATAGTTTTCAAAAACTGTCCACGGTTCACACATATTACCATAGTTCTTCATGGAAAAAACAAACAATGCAGACCACCCATGTTCTCTTCCATATTTATACACGAGAAAAAAGGGATATGTGATGTTTTATGTGAGGATTTCCTATATCCTCCAGTTTAGGCACATGACACAGTGTGCATTACAGATAGACCCAGACACATCTCAGAAATGAAAAATAAAAGAACATTGTAGATATAATATTAAAATATTGAGGTTATAAAGCTATATGTGTTTGGAGTACATCTATTTACTCCTTGAAGTGATGAATTTTTAGTTATATTCATTCATTAGAAGTTGTCCTCAAAATAGAGTGTCGCAACTCCAGGTTCCAGCTTCCATGTACTGAGTGTTCTGCAATATGGGTTGGAAGAGAGTTGATGAATCACACAATATTTTCATGAATTTGTTCCCCCAAAATGATCTTCATGAGCCTCTTGAGTTCATAATGTTTGTTGTAGAAGGTTCTTCTTTGATCAAGAAAGTATCCTCCTTTTCATGTATTCCACTATCTTTTCACACATTACACAAGGCAGTCTTTTGGGTTTTTCCTTGATATTGTCTTTTATATTTGTGGTCTAACAATAGTTAAAAGTAAAACATGTGTGGTCCTCCACATACCTCATACTATCCCCAGATACGGTCTCTTGATATGTCTACAATCAATATTATTTAATAAAAGAATCATTAAATTTACCAAATATGACTGTTAAAATATTATTTAGAATTTGACAATGTATAGAGTATATGAGAGAGCATCGGTAGGGTGGTAATGGTAGCCTTTCGTGGTAGCCATCCAAATAGTAGCCTATAGTGCTATGCTTCCCAATGGAAGCCTTTAGCAGTAACCTTATTACTGGTAACATTCATTGGTAGCCTTCTATAAATTACATTTCATCGGGAACCTTAATCTGTAACCTTTCAATGGTTACCTTTCATCAATGAAATTCCTCGGTTTCCTTTCTTCGATGAACTTTTATCAGTGACACTTCATTGGGGGCCTTCATTGGTGAACTTTCTTCGGAAACCATCATTGGTGACCTTTATATTAGTGACCATTATATTGGTGACCTCTATTTCGGTGACCTTTATTTCAGTGACCTTTTTAAATAGAGAAATTTTACCATATAAGTTTAAAAAAGAGAGTAGTGAGATTAGACGTATATAATTATTACTTGATAGAAACAATTAATATTATTGAAACATAATTTTAATATAATCTAAAAGTGAATATCATTCAATAAAATCATGATTATCACATAAATAAAAAATTATTTGGGATTATCAAAATAGGCGAGTCCAACAATCTCCCCGTTTTTTATGAACACAAATTATATTTGTTAATAATTATATGTATGTTTTATAGAATCAGGGTTACGAAAATTTTCAAATATCTTCAGACGTGTAAAAAATAGTATATTTATGCAATGAACTCTAATCATGATAAACCATCTCCTCCATTAGGTAACTTAAAACTAATTCCAATTTGTGATAAAAAAAATATTCGATGAAAAAAATGAGAAAAATGGATTTTATTATTATGGAATTAAGAGTAAAATATAAAAAAAGTGTATAAGTGATCCCTATCAACTAAGGAATCCCACATTTAATCCACTTCAGATATGTCGAAGGGAGCTTTGTCATTGGAAGCTGAGGAGGCAGGTTCAGAAGAGGGTGGGATAAGCATGTTTATGGTAGTGGCTAGTAATGGAGGAGTGACTATAGTGGAATCAATAGACCGATAGTGAATAGATCACTAAAGAATCATTGGGGGTCAAGATTCTAATGGCCTATGCAGGAGTCAGCAAAGGGACAACCCTGGTAGATCTTAAAGAAGTTGAGGAAAAATGTAATGATAGAGGAACAATTATTGGAGTGGAGTCCACATGGAGGAAGGGAAATGAACACTTATAAAATCCATATAAATGCATCCCCCTCATTCCATAGCTGAGATAAAGTCATCATATTTCTCCATAAATTTCTCTAAGGAAATATTCAATTCACTAAGCATGATAACTTGGTTCTTAAACACCTGAGTCACAGGTGGGATCCTCATGTTTTCAAATAGTATCTTACCATGACCATCTATCTAATGCTTAGTGTACACCATTTTGTAGTAGAAATAAACATTCTCTTTGATGGCCTTCTTATACAGGGAAGATTCTCTTAGATAATCTCTCACAAGATTATAAATTTCCACGGTAGTGGAAATGATCTGTGTCATAGACTGATGGTTCAAGGTAACTGCACCAGAGAACGTATCCACTTATAATCTAAAAATATACATGGAAGCTACTATATCTATAGGATGAGAGGATGAAGAAGAAGAAGATGCACACAGATGTTCCATAGTGAAAGCCACTATCACCTTAAAATATTTGGTCGAACCACTAATCCACTTCTTCAAATATCATTATATCCACTCACATGTGTCAACATAGAATTATCAATTTCCAAAATTATAGTGACCATCTGCGGAACCAAGCATTTAACATATATAATATTTCTTTCCACTTGCTCTCATGAAGCCATATAGGAGTCAAAAATAGCAATTGATTGTTTCACAGATTCTATAGAGTCTACTAAGGTTCTAACCTGATTTTGAAAATCCTTCACTTTGGGTAACAGATTTGAGAGATAGATCGAAATAAATCTTTATAAATAAGATATATAACTTTTTTATTCAGGCCACTGATCATTCTATCATAATAGATCTATCATCAAATTATATCCTCTTATCTGACATCAATGATACTAAATCGTCCTTCATCACATAGTCTTGATGTATGAGCACTACTAGATTTAAAATGGTAGTTTATGAAACAATAATAATAGGATATCTTATGTTAGGCTTGGGGAATTATCTAGATCATTTACATCCATATCTACAATACTAATTTGATCAACTACATCAAAAGGAGAGTCCAGTGCACTTTTTCTACAGAATCATCAACAACTGCCATTGTAATTCCAGCTTCAAAAGAATCAACATCCTCTTCGCCTAAGCTTTCAATTATTTCTATAATGTCCTATCAGTGGACTAAGATATTGATATTCCTATTCAATTTAATTAGAACCTATCTTAATGTCATCATGACTAGATTCATATTCATATTCCTCCTCTAGGGTCTCTCTAATGTATCTTAAGACATTTTCATCCCCTTCTTCTTCACTAGTTTCCTCATCATAACAATCCCTTAATATAGTATCTCTTATAGTAAATCATTTTGGGGGGTTAGGCTCACATATGGACACAATATTAGTAAGATGAATTGAGGGAAGGTCAGGATAACTCCTTTAAGATACAGAGTAATCCTCTATATCTTGCACAAAAGCAGCCTCTCCTTATTCATTTGAATATGCTGACTTGACATCATCAAGAATTAGATATGGATCTCCCTTATCCTTTGGCCTAGATGGACAGGTGATTGGGTTGAATTATTCTTACAAAGTTTCCTGATCATTCTCCCATTCTAGTTGAAAAGGATTCCAACTAGTCTTCATAAACATGCAGACCATCTTGGTACTAGAGATGTTGTCTTTTAAAACAACTCATTCCTCTTTATTTCCATAACTCCTTTTACTATTACCATCCATGATATTAATCTGGTATGAAACAATGCATTGTACATGCAACTTGACATTTTCATTTCCTCTAATTAAATCATCAGCATCCTACATAGATTTATCTTATGTCCATGCTTCAATAGATATAAAAGAAACATTTCCTAATATCTCATGGTAGAAATGTCCCCTCTCCTAGGACGTAACACATTCTGAATAATCTTAAATAGAAACTTGTCTTCCCCTTTCCTTTTCAGCAGAAATAACATTCCTAGGGACCACATTCGTAATCAGTTCAACCAATGCTTCTTCATAAATGGAGAACTCACTAGTGGGAGGAACACACTCTAAAGTAGTAATAAAAAATCCCATCATGTGGAACTCTTAAACATTATTCCCATTCAACATGATAGAATCCCACACATACTCCATTTAACATTAATGACATTCAGTTCTCATTATTAGACTACTCGAATCACAAAGACTCATAAAACTACATTACAAAAATCGTGTTATAGTGTGCAATGTTATTTGCAAATTATTATATCAAATCTAGAGCATCATGTGCCTGCAGCACTAATGAACTTATCGACATCAGCCATTCAAGCTTCATTCATTCTCAAGAACGATATACATCATTGAAAAGTGTGGATAGAGGAGCTTTTCCACTACATGTATTCCACTACTAATTTCATCATTATGTCTCATAGGATTGGGGGCTTCTTCTTTCATCACTAACCAACATTCTCTTCAATAATTCCATTTCAATTAGGAGCAGTTCAAGGGTTTCCGCAGGAGGATAGGATCTATGATTATTGAGAAAAAAGTTCAAGATATAGGTGGATAAAAATGTGGTGTGTTCTTTATTTTTATCATTTAGGGATCAAAAAACAAATCAAGTAAAAAAATATGTAATACTAAAAATGTTCCAGATTCCAGTAGAAAATTGCGATGTCCCAAAAAAGAAAACTATTAGTAAGGTGCCAATGGTGATATTTTAATGGTGAAGTCCAACTTTGAGGTTACTAACAGTGAGGTACAATAGTGAGGTCCGACGATGAGGTACAACGGTGAGGTTCAATGGTGAGGTCCAACAGTGATGTTCCTAAAGGTGAGGTCCAACAGTGAGGTCCAATAACGAGGTTTATAATAGTGACGTCTAATGGTGAGGTCTAACCGTGAGGTCTTACGATGATGTTCAACGGTGAGGATCAATGGTCAGATCCAATGGCGAGGTTCCTAAAGATAATAGTTTATCATACCTAACTCATGATTGATATAATTTTACATCTCGGAATGCATTGGCTTTGTTAATTAATCATCAATTTGGGGTTTAGTTCCAATGAATTCTATAGTGATATCACTTCTTTGATGATGATCTCTCAAGAAGTTATGTCTCACAATAATGAGCTTTTTCCTAGCATGAGATAATAGATTTTTAGAGATGTTAATAGCAATTGTATTATCACACGTTATAGAGACATGTTTTAATTGATATCTATAGTCTAGTAATGTGTGTTTTATCCACAGAATTTGAGCACAACAACTCCCAGCAGCTATATATTTAGCTTTGACTTTAGATAATGCAAAAAAAATTTGTTTCATACTACAACCTGATATTAGTGACTAGCCTAAAATGTGACTTGTTCAAGAGGATCTCATTTTATGTAACATGCAACTAGAAAATTCACCATCCAAATAACGTATTAAACCAATTATTTTCCTCTTGGATAAAATATATATATGTTTGTAGTATACTTGAGATATTTAAAAATATATTTAACATCAATAAAATGAGACTCTTTGGGATTTTTTTTGAAAATGAGATTGCATGCTTACACTGAATATATTACCAGGTCTGAAAATAGTAAGATAGAGAAGTATGCCAATCATAGATTTTTAATTGGTTTGATCCACTGATTAACCTATTTCACCATCATTCAACTTATAGTGGTACTCATAGGTGTATCACTAAATATATTATTATTCATACCAAAACATTTCCAAAGATACTTAGTATATTTACATTGATTTAAAATAATACAATTTTTATTTTTTAAAATTTGAAATCGAAGGAAATATTTATGTTCCCCCATTAAAAATATTTCAAATTCATCTAGAATTATATTTGAGAAATCAGTAAATAATAATTTGTTTTGAGGATTAAAAAATAATGACATCTATAAAAATCTACACTATTAAAACATCTTTAGAATTCCTTTTAATAAAATGAGTAGGATCAAATATTCCATTAGTAAAAAATATTGAAATAAAAAAAGAACTAATTCGGTCATACCAATATCATGGAGATTTTATTAGACCATATAGTGCATTAGAATATTTGAAAACACAATTTGAAAGATGGGGTTTGTAAAACCAGGGGATGTTTCAACAAATACATTTTTAACAATGTACCCATTTAAAAATACTCTTTTTACATCCATTTGATAATGTTTGAAATTCAGTTTAGCTATAGAAGCAGGCAGTATCCTAATGGATTTTAGTCGAGCAACCGATGAAACAGTTTCCTGATAGTTTGTTCCTCCTTCTTGACTATATACTTGGGAGACCAATCTTTCATGATTTCTAACTATGTTACTAGATTCATCATCTTTATTTCTAAACACACATTTTTCTCCTATGGTCAATGTGTCTTTAGGAATTTATACTAATTCCCATAATTTTTTTCATTAAAACTAATTTAACTTTTCTGGCATAACTATTACCCCAAATTCATAATTTATTGCATCATAAATTTTTTTAGGTAGAAAGAGAGATTGAAAGGTTTTATGGTAAACTTGTTTTCTTAGAGAAGCTCTAGTTTCTCTTCCTCTATTTAGATAACTTACAACATCCTCTAAAAGATGATTCATGAGAGTCATAATACCACTTGAAAGAGTTGAACTAGACTATTCATTATTGTCTATAGGGTCAGATTTACCATGCTCAGATGCAAGAATATTTCAATATCTTTTTGTTTTCAACAAGGTTTCACTGTCATTAACATTAAGGTAATGAATTGACATGTCTTCCTCAAGATTTTAAACAAAGGATTTAGGTTCATGTGGATCATATCGTCAAATTTGAGAAGAAATAATACATAAAAACATTTTGTTCTCTTATTGAATAATCTGTAGGCTTTATTAGATATTTAGTAACCTAACAATATCCCTTTATCACTCTTAGAAGCAATGTTGTCAAGAATATCCTTAGTGTAATGTATAAAGACATTGAATCTGAAGACACTAAAGTAATTATAATTTGGATTCCTATTATACCATAGCTCATAAGTGGTTTTCTTAAGAATAGGTCTAATTAAAACAGTATTGATTATGTAAGAAGCTATATTAACAGCTTCATCCCAAAAAGAGATAGATAGATTATAAACATTTAGCATATTCAGGGAAATCTCTTGAAGTGTCATATTTCTTATTTCTACAACTCCATTTTGTTGAGGTGTTCTAGGAGTATAGAAATTGTGATTATAGCCATGTTGTGAGAAAAAACAATCAGACTCATGGTTCTTAAACTCATGGACATGATCACTTTTCATGGTCTTAATTCTATGTCCATAAAGATTTTATACAGACTTAGAATATTTAATTACATAAGAACACCCTTCTATTTTGTGAGCATTAAGGTATACCCATGTATATATAAAAAAAATCATCTACATGAATGTAAACATAGTTATTCAAATTTAAACATGAAACTATAAATGGTCCAAAAAATCCATATAAACCAACTCAAGCGGTTGAGAAGCAGAATCTTATTTCATTGGTTTGAAAGAAACATTTAGTTGTTTTAAATTTTTACAGGGATTTGAAACATTGTCATGTGAGAATTCCAATTTATGAAAACCACTATCAAAACCATTCATATTTATTTTCCTAAGTTAGTGGAAATTGCAGTTTCCTAATCTTTTGTGCCATAACTAGGATTCCTTATGAAATGCTTTTAAACAAGAAACATTTTTCATAGCTAAAAATATAAAATCAACAAAATATTCATTTTCATTTCAAATAGTAGAGATTATTAAATATTTACTTGAATTAAAAACACGGAATGCATCATTTTCAAACATAATATTAAACCCATCATCACAAAACTATGTGATACTATGCAGATTATAGTTTAAACCATCAACAAAATGTACTTTTGAAATTAATATTCTGTTAGTGTTACCAATTTGGCCAAAGTTAACAGTCTTTCCTTTGGAATTATCGACGAATGTGACATGTACATAATCAACATTAATTAAGATCTTGATGAATGAATATTCCCCAATAATATGTATTAAACATCAAATTTCCATGTACAATAGAGT
The DNA here is from genome assembly GCA_963277665.1 of Viscum album. Lineage (NCBI taxonomy): Eukaryota > Viridiplantae > Streptophyta > Magnoliopsida > Santalales > Viscaceae > Viscum > Viscum album. The sequence goes on along the minus strand of OY728119.1, from coordinate 1,018,576,103 downwards.
TTTACATGAGCTCATTAAACCATTTTCATTCAAAAGAGATTAAGTGTAGGTTAACTTTGGTACCCCGATTTTCATGGGTCTAGAGAGGTTAGAATGTAGTGCATTGGGAACCAATACATTCCTCACATGTTTCCTATAACCAATAGTTATTTTTTGATACATGAACACTTAGTTAGTTCCTTTATTGATTTTTTTTTTCAAAAAATTGTCATGAACTTGATATAAAAGTGAACGGTCGAGATTTTAGAAAAAAATTGTTTATAATAATCCTTCTCTATCCTTGTTGATACCCTATAATAGTTATGTATTTTGGAGCTATCTTTTACCCAATAAATTGGGTCAATGTATCTCTACCTGTAGTAAATTTCTCAAGATCTCTTTTTAATTTCTCATTTGATAATTTCTGTTCAGTATTTTCTTCTAATAGCCATGAACATTTTTCTTTCTCAATATCTAGATCAGACTTATAATTAGAATATAATGCATGTTGTTTTTTTTCATAATTAATATTTATCCTTGAGTTCATTTATGGTATCCTCAATCATTACACAATATTAAAATTGTTCACCCTTTGGTATATTCTTATTATTATTTGATTCACTTTAATTTCTCAAATATTAGACATTATGTGTAGGGGAATTGGGTGTTACCTCAGATGTTTTTGATATGAAACACAATCTAGCATGATTTTTCTTTTCAATATTAGAAGAGTCATATCCAATGGAGCTATCTTCTGAAGCACTCCTAGTAGATTTCATAACCTTCTTATATCTCTCTCCATTGTCATCATATTTCTTCTTGAACATCGTCATGGGGGAATCATCCTTCACATGGCCTTTTCATTTACACTCATAGTAGATTATATCATTTGTGTTGTAATTCCATTTTTAGTCTTTTTCCACAGTCTTATTCTATTATATCATCCTTTATAGTTTTATTGTCTAATTAACTTCTTCTTAATATATAACTTATTAAATCTCCTAGTAAGATGATATATCTTATAATCGTTGTTAGAAGATGAATCATCACTAGTGGAAGTGTCTATAAGAGCTTAATCATTTTCATAACTTTTCTCTTTGTTGTAGCAGTCATGAATGATATAGATTTCTTTCTAGGGTCTTCATCTGTTTATTTATTTACCCTATGTTATTCTTCTTACATTATAAGTATTGAAATTCATTCTTTAACTATTACCTTTCCCATGTTATAGGATTCTCAAATTGAAACTGATGTTCCACTCTATCAATCAGGTTTGCAACAAAGCAACCTCATAATCTGATCTTCATTTTCGATGAGTTTTCAAAGAAGTATCATGGAATTTACTCTTTCATTTTACCTGATATAAATTTTATATATAAGTTCATCATGCTTAATGTTTAAATTATATTCTTTAAAGTTGTAATTATTTAATTTCATTTCTTTATCATTGGTGGTTCCCTCATGAGAAACAACTATTGTATCCAAAATTTCATAAGTATTTATACATGTAGATATTCTACTTCATTCCTCATCCCCTAGAGAATAGTACAATGCATTCATTGATTTATAGTTATAGTTATATGTAGCTATAGTCAACTCAGTCCTTGTTTCCCTAGAAAAAAGAATCAATGAATGTTGTTATTCTATTGTGTCCCTGATTTCAGGACCCATGCTCTCTAGAAACATTTCCATTTTTAATTTCCATTGAAAAAAGTTAATACCATTAAAGAAAGGTGGAATGTTAGTAGTAGCACCCTCAACTATGTTATTCATTATTAATTATAATTTTAAAGAACTGGAAATTTAGATATGGAATGAAATTATATGATCTCTATGGTACTAATAAAATCAAAGTTGAAAAGAATTTAAAAACATGTTCAATAGTTCATAGGACAGAAATAAAAATTTATTCATAAGAAACCAAATGTCGGTTGGAGTGGAATCTCATGAGGGGGTTAATAGTTTTCCTACTTGAAATTTTTGTTAAAAATAATATGATAAGGATCCCCCAATTTTAAAACAACCTAGTTAATTAAGGCAGTAGATATATAAATGTCTTGTTGGTAAATAAGTTTCTCAAAGGGTGATTAGTCATTTGTTGAATCAGTGTAACACACTTCATCAACTTTTGAAACATGTTTACTGAATTAAACAAATATAAACACTAACTAGAACTAACTATCAAAGTCAATGTAAATCTATTTTCTCTTTTTTTAATTATAACCAGCGAAAAATAGAGGAAACTGTTTATTACTAAATATAGTCCAAAGTAGAGTTAAACAAGAGGTTCGTTCTCAAGTCAAGATTTAATACTCTCCACTTTTTGATCACCTAACACCAAGCCATTTATAAAAATGATAAAAATGATACAAAACCTTTATCAGACATTACAATAGTTTTCACAAACTGTTCAGGGTTCACACACTCAACCACAATTCTTTATTGAAAAAACAAACAATACTGACCACACATGGTGTCTTCCACAGTTATATTTTAGAAACAAGATATATGTGAAGTTTGATGTGAGGATTTTCAGAATCCTCCAGTTGAAGGATAAGTGATAGTGTGTGTAACATACAGACCCACAAAAATCTTATAAAATTAAAATAAAAGTACACAATAGAGATAATACTATAAGATTGAGTTTATAAATAACAATGTTATTTTATTTTATCTCGTCACTCCAAGGAGTGATGAATTTTTAGGTATTGTATTTCTCTAGTTTTTTTCCCCAAAACAGAGGGTCACAACTCCAGGGTCTAGCTTCCAGGAATTGATTGTTCTACATTTTGGGTTGGAAGAGAGTTTATGAAGCAGAAAATACATTCTTGAATTGGTTCTCCTGAATTTATCTTATTGAGCCTCGTGAGTTCATAGTTTAATTGTTTGATGGTTATTATTTTATCTAGAGAATTTGATAATTTTCATGAATTCCTCTATATTTACACACTCCACACTTCTCATTCATGTTAGTTTCATCCTCAGTGTTCACTCTAGTATTTGAGGTCCGACAGCAGGAATAAGTAAACCACGCGAATTCCTCCCCGTAACACATAATATAACATGATACGGTCTCTTGATATGTCTACAATCAACAATAATTAATTTCAAAAGAATTATATTTTCCAAATATGATAATTAGAATAATCATATGAATTTGACAATGTATGGAGTTGTAGAGTGAGAATCAATAGGATGGTAATGGTAGCCTTCAATGGTTGTCTTCCTAATTGTAGCCTTCTACAGTAACCTTCCCAATGGTTCCCTTCAGCGGTAACCTTCTCAATGTTATCATTCATCCGTAGCCTTCTATTAGTGACCTTTCATCGGTGACCATTATCAGTGACCATTCATCTGTGACCTTTCATCGGTGATCTTTCATTGGTGACCTTCGTTGGTGAACATTTATCAGCAACATTTTATCAGAGACCTTTAATCGGTGACCTTCATCGGTGATGTTTCATTAGTGACCTTCATTGGTGACCTTTCAATCGGTGACCTTTGTATCAATCAAATTTCAGTCAGTGAGATTTTTACATGGAGAAAATTTTCACTATCAGATTAAACAATATAGCAGTGAGAGTAAAAGTACATTGTTATTACTTGATTAAAGTAATGAATATTAATGAAACATGATTATCATATAATAGAAACATGATTATCACGTAAAAGAAACAAGATTTGGGATTATCAAAACAGGTGAGTCCAATAGATAATAAAACCATATATAACATATTATTTCTATAAATATATTTATATATATCATCCATGGGTATTGGTTATCAAATAGATTCACATCCCTCAATGAAGGCGATTGTCCTCATGTTCATGAATTATGTTATCCTCTATTAATTTAGAAAGATAATTATAAATTATATTTTGAGAATTATTAATATGTAAATAATTTTTTATATTATATTATTTATATCACTTATATTTATCATCATCTTCATTATTATTGTCATTGTAAGGCATTAGTGAAAAATGACTCACATCACATCTTGAGGTAGTAGTTTGTCAAACACTTGAGTGATGTTATCGTATCCTATATGGAATTGAAATAATAATTATATATATGATGTAATAATTCATTTCTGTAAAAATATTTTGAAATATCTTATATATTATTTAGACCAATCATTATACCAAATAGTGATATGTCTTAATAGAAAAATGAATGCCATTAGTTCAAGAGGTTGTAGTCATTTTACACTTGAATGAAGATTTCATAACACATTTGATGGATGTGGGGACGGTGGTAGGACATTGACTTATTAAAAAATATCTCAGTATATTTAAGAAAACAAAATATTTTATAATAATAGTTTACTAAGAATTGAAGAAGTTGGAGGGAGATTTAAAAAATCATAGTGAAAAACATCACATCTTCTTTGGTTATCAACCCTAGGATTTCTTCTATGTCTAACAATGATGAATATATGACCAAAATAGTCCTTCAAGTAATATTTAATGGATGTTAGGATGTTTTTTGGGTAAGAAATGGATAATTAAAAATGTAGTGATGTTGCTAATAATATAGTAGAGGGTGTGGAATTATATATGTGAGTGAGTGTCCATTCATAAGGGAGGTGAGTGGTAGACATGTAATTATTATAAATTAAAAAAATGTGACATACATTTTCACTTTTCAAAGTGTCAAAATAGAAAACATTATATCTTTAGGCATTATATGGGAAATATATTTTAATTAAATATATTATGATGAAATATATTTTAAACCTGTTTGGATGTTATTTTAACCCTTTTCATATTATTCAGTCACTTGATAAATTCATTTTTAATATATCATCGGTAATTAATAATTATTGTTTCAAAATTTCAATATCGTAAAAAATTATATTTTTTATTAGTTAATATAATTGTTTGTAAACCAAAAAATTTAACACAATTTAAATATTCTAATCAATAAAATGAAAAATAAAAAATTAAAATAAATATAAAAAATGTCATGAAAAATATTGTTTTTAAAGAGAAAATGTTAAACAATTTATAATGTTCATATATTCAAATTCAATATAAAAATAATTTGAATGATATAAATAATATTATTGATAAAATATGAACGAATTATATATAATTAATACTAAAAATATAAATGGTCATCATAATCTATTTAAATAAAAATTCACATTTTAATTAAAAATCTATATTTATAAACTATTCATTAAAAATAAAAAATTCCCAAAAATCAAAAATAATTATCTTAAGAATATATTTATTTGTTGTTTTCCAAAATGATGTTTATTTTTAAAAATAAATATTTCATGAATGTTAAAACAAATTAGAACCCATATTTTTCATGTTTTTCTTTCTCTGAGCATTTCGTAAATCATTACATTTGATTTCATGTATATTGTGGGTGTCTATCATTTGAATAAACATAGTCTTGGTCTATGTGGAATCTTGAGGAAAACAAAGAGTTTCCATATAGAGATCCTTTTTTGGAAAATTCCGTACTTTTCTGGGATGGATTATTTTGTTTTTAATTAATTTAGTGTTGATATAAATGGGATAAATGTTTCATAGACTCCGGATATGTTTAGAACATTTATAAGTGGTTTAGGTTTTCTAAATGGAATATTTTAAGAATGATCACTTATAGAATATTTAAATTTCATGTAAGAGTATTAAATGTTTTTGTAATTGTATGGGTGTTTTAAAAATATTAATCTAAGGTGATACTTTTTTTCCATATTCCACTAGAATTATTTAAATGATGTTTTACTGCATGACACATTTTGTAAGTCACCAAACTGTTATTTTAAAAATGATGTGTGGTAGAATATTGAATCGATTAGGCTATATAACTTTTCCACTCATCTCGAGAGAATTATCATTATGTTTTTCGACTACCAAACACCCTTATTGACGTCATTTTTGTGTGAAAATATTTTTTATGCAGTTTTCATCCTTTTTTTCTTCTCTTCATTGATTGTCCAGTCATTGTGGTGAAATCCATATGAAAAACATCATTATTTATAACCACGTTGTAATGATCCCCACATTCTTCCTCTTGGGTGTTTTCCATATAATGTGTCGTTAGATTATCATGTAATGGTAGGGGTCTATATCACAACCCTTTGGTTTGATAATTTCTAATTTTATTCAGTATTTTTATTGCAAAAATGTATTATGTGCCCAAATATATTATGTGAATGAATGGGATTATTACATGAAGTCTTGTTGGTTTCAATTCAATTCTTACCTATCTTTTATTTACACATGTAGTTAGTGGACCATGATTATAATTTAATTGGATAATGACTTCATGATTTTCTATATTTACATGTGACCTTAGGTGATTTATTTTTTAAAAATAAAAATTTCTAGTTGATTTTATTATTTATAAAACTATTACTCATTTGGGATAAAAAATAGAGCTGTATTTGAATGATAAATGTTAATTCAAATAATTAACCATTGAAATATATTATATGATATTGTAATATCTAGGATATTTTTTATTAATTATGTTGTATACTGAAATGCTTATATATCAAGCTTGACTATGGAACATGCACACCTAGATGACATACTGTTGATATCGAGTGGGATCAGCCCATTCTCATAATGTAATACTAATAGATATTTTACCTTGATGTTGTTATACTAAAAAATATTTAAACTAGTTTTTGGTGATTATATCCTTGTTATATTCTGGTCATTGTAATGGTCATAATACATCTTATATATTTTCAGGAATGGAGATAAAAATGTTATTTTAATTGGGTTACATGATTGTGTTTGGCATGTTCAGAAAAAAGGTTCTGAAATATTCCAACACCGAGCTGATGAAAGTTTATGTTTTGTTTTTTAATGATTAATTAATTAATAGACATGTTTATCACATTATTTCATACACTTCCGATTATACAGATTAATTTTGAAATGTTGGTATCGACCTACTATATAATACTCACACACAATTCATGACACTATATCCTACCTACGTAGATTATATTGAAGTATGTTTGGGCTATGGAAAAGGGAATTTCTATAGAGTACATATTTGCTAGATAGACTAGAGTTTGGAATTGGTACTGATATGAGGTTCGGGGCATGGGAATTATGAGCCTTTATTTTTTCCTACTACTCTATTATTTTTTCTAAATCTAGCGTTATTTTTTTACATTATTATATGTCATTAAAATACAATTTTTTTATTTATTATATTATCCAGCGGTCTTCTATTATTGTCTTCTTCTATGTTATAATTTGATTTAGTTTTTCATATGTTTAGATTTCTAATTATATGAGACTTTATACTAATGGTTTTAGTATCCCCACAATACATAAAACAATAATATTGATCTTGAGCATGCACTGACATATAGGGAGGCATGCTTCAGGTCTTGTGACCAACCCATTTATATCCAAAAAAGTTTTGGGATGAGAATGCCTCAGAGTTTGTGAATTTGACACCAGATTTCATGCCATTGAAAGACTATGATGGAGGTTTTGGTGACCATATTATGATTTAAAAATTATTTGGTAGTTTTTGAGATCTCTAGTTTGTGATGGTTTCATGATACTCTTTTTTATGTTATCAGGTTGTAGGGAAATGTTTTCCATTTAAGTTGAAAAAAGGATATTATAACCTAAGAACTCAATAAATAAGGAATTCTGATAGAGGCCTCGAGATGTGGCTATACTATTTTTAAATGGTTATATGGAATCTATTAATTCAATGTTAATAAATGATTCGATAAAAGTTCCGTCCAATATAGTAATGAGCACAAAAGTCAGGAATGTGGTCAACCACAACAAGAATGTGTTCGTTTCCATTTCTATTAGAGGGGAATGTTTGGTTACAAGATCACATAGTTTCGTTACCCTAAAATTTAATGATGTATATATTGAATACTCGGTCATATTCAGTGGATCCATACATTGTTTATGAAATAGATCAGTGGTACGAGTTTAGAACAAGAAAATGAGTCAGGAAAGGGCCTAGATACCACTTAGTAGGTTGGTAGCTAGAGTCCCACTGGAATTTTAGGCTGAGGTAGGGGACGTGATACCCCAGTTCTTTATCTATAGTACTAGGTAAGGGAAACATCTCCCAGTAGTCAGAATGGAGCCCATGGGAGAGGGAAAATTCATTTCCCCTTTATGTAGGCAAATACAACTATTGTGGATGCATGACCATCTACCATCAATTTTATGATTCATGTATCATATTCCTTTGAATTTTTTTTGTTTTATAGAAGAGCATATCATTATTTTCAATAAAATCATGTTGAAAATTAATTTGTCTTGGATATGGAAATCTTGGATGGTGTTTGATCATCGACACACCATTGGGAGTATAATCATAGAATATCAAACGTTTCAAGTCATGATATCTCTAGATCTATGGTTACTGGTAATTTTAGGATGTATTTAGGTAGAAAATGAAGATATTTGACTTTATTATTCGTATGGATTGGTTATTTATATAAAATGAACATATCAAATGTAACATGTGGAGAGTTACCTTTATATCACCATATAGAGGCAACTATTTTATCTATGGTGTGTGGGATCACTATGCTACTCATGAGGGACTATTTTAGTTCCCATTATATTCACTCATGTCTCATATACACAATATTTATCAATATAAATGTGGAGTAGAGAACCATTATTTTAATCTAGTGGTGGATATTTTTCAGGATTTTATTCTTAATGAGTTATAAAAATTACCACTAGAAAGAATGATTTAGTTCATGGCTGATTTGGATCTCAGATCATATCCACATTATTTCCCACATTACATAATGACACTAGTGTATATTTTGGAATTGACAGTTTAGTGGTATGATATAGAATCTAAAGGATTCATACAACTAAGTACATCTCCCTGTTTTTGTTCAATTATATTCTCTAATAAGGATAATTCATCATTATTCTTTTTTGTGGTATATGAGGAGTTGAACCAAATGGTGGTCAAAAGATTGTATCCTCTTCCTCATATTATTGATCTTTTTAATCAGCTGAGTGGTGAAAATATCTTCTCTATGATTTACATGATAGTTGTGTACCATAAATTTAGTGTGAAACTATGACCAAACCATAAAAAAATTTAAATAAATTGTATCATTTGTATGAATTCATATTGTTGATTTTAGGGTTGACTAATGAACCATATATATTTATCTACATAATTAATAGGATATTTCATCCTTTTCTAGAATCTTTTATGGTGGTTTTTTTCAATGAAATCTCAGTTTACTCCCAGTCCAACTACAATCATTCCAAATATTTTGTCATTATTTCTATGGAAATCTATTTAGCAATAGAAATACTTAAGCTAACCAAATGTAGTTTCTGGATAAATAAATTGAACTTCTTTATAATTTTCATCTCAGAGGATGGAGTGTTAGTAGCTCTAGAGAAAGTCAAAAGCATGTTCTTATAGAAACATCATAATATTATAATTCATATTTGTATGTTTTCTGTATTAGGTGGTTATTTTGGGGTATTTATACATGATTTGTCTATTTTTTAAGAACCAACATTTAAGATGATAAATAAATGGTTGAATTTTATTTAGAATAATGCCTGTGATATTTATTAGTAAGAGCTGAAAGGATGGATGAGCTCAGAACCTATCATAACATTACCTACACTAGATAAATCATATAACATGAACTATGATTCATATAGGGATAGAATCTGAGTAGTCCAAATGAATGAAGATCGAGTAGTTTATTACGACTTTAGGAATATGAGACTCCATTGAATGAATTACCCTACTCATGACATAATGTCAGATGATTTGGTGCATTCCATGAGATGTTGGACATAATATCTCATGGATAATAGAATTTTGGTATACCTAGAAAACAATATAATTAAGTACATATTTTCTCAATGAGATAAAAAAAATTCAGCTTAGAAGGTGGGATATGTATATTAACTACTTCCACATTCAATTTGATAATACACCAGTGAAAGGGAAATTTTTTCTATCACATTGATATGAAATTCATTGTAAGACGTTGTATGGGAGTATTTTGATGAGTGGTCTATAATGGACCTCTTTTTAGACATGCATCTGGAAGTTCACGAGGCTTGGTGATGTGTTATGCTGAATTATATATCCATTATATTCTAAATATTGGATTATATTTTGACAAAGATTTTTATAATTTTGGATACATAAATTATGATTTTAATATTATATGATGAAAAAAAATTAGGATGGTCTCTTGGTAGCCGATGATCTCTCTTTTTCCATTGTCGAGTATATGTTCTTATGGGCATACACGAGGTGATGATGATGTAGTTTCATGATTCTAGATGGGTGGTGAATCATGGTAAAACAAATATGTATCATGATCATAATATATTATACATTCGGTTACGAATAATGAAGTAGGAGGTGATATTCGTGACGACTTGCTTCATATGTCAGGATGCGAAATCCAAGAATTATATGGAAGAATAGAATTTACAACCCTCGCAAATAAATGAATGGAAATGGGATTATATAGAAATGTATTTTTTTGATAGTATTAGCCTTAATGTACAATATGAATGAATTTTATTTTGTGATTACATGTATTTACTGACTATGGTATTGTAATTTTCTCTTACTAGGTAAAGATTCATAGTTGATGATTTTTGAATTCTTAATGTGTGTGAGGTGGTTTGGTTTCATGATGTTCTTGGGATTATAATTTCAAATGGAGACCCTGGTTTAATATCACATTTTTAGTAGTTTTTTTACGAGTCTTTGGAATATTGTGTTATTTTGAGAACATCATATCATCCATAGAATAAATTTTATTATAAACTTATTATTTAGATACTTGAGGATATGTCACAATAATTTGTATTGGATTTTTTTGGATTTTGGTAGAATCATTTGGAATCATGGAGTTTTTATAAATAATTTTATACAAAAACTCCAGTTGGATCCTTTTGAGGATTTCAAGGTAGGCCATGTCATATTCCTCTTTGATGGCTAGAGGTGGGTGAATTTGAACGTGTTGGGCCTTGTTTTTGGGAGATATATAAATAGTTTTAGTTTATATGAGTTAGGTTAGTGATCATCTAGAGAAGTAATAAATCATATGTTGTCCAACAGATATGACCTCTATAATTAATGGTTGGTCATGATGTTTTACTTTTGGTTTTACCACGGTTGGGGACACTAAATATTAAGAAACAATGAAAAATATCACCTCGGTTTTTATGACTGTTTGACTAAGTGGGAAGGGTTGCTCTTATGGAGTAATTTTTATGATATGCAATATACTATAGTCCATGATAGATTTTTTATATATGTCATATATTCATAGATATCATTCATACCCATCCAAGTTACAATCATAGAAGACGTCATGATTTGTCTGTATTCATCATTCTAGGAGAATCTAGCACAATTTATGGATTGAAAAAAAAAATGATATCATCTAGTTAGGAAAATACTCTTGGTTCAAATGTATTGGAATCATGTGTGTTTTCAAGAGGATACATGGTAGAGATAACCTAATATGTGAACGTATTGGGAAAATTTTTTTGTTCATCCCTCACAATGATTCTTTGAGTAGACGGGGGTAGTGCTATGATATGCTGTGAAGATTGTAAGATCAAATATTTTTAAAGGTAGATATCTCTCTATATTTTTCATGAATATTTAAATTCTATTTATCTTCCATCATATATGTATGTCATTTGAATAAACACAATCATGAGTTTTAATGAAACTCTCGGAAACTCCAGAGTATATGTGTTGTTGGCCTTTATTGGGGAAAATGAACTATTATTTGAGGATGGATAATTATTTTATAATTAATGTAATCTCGCCATAATTAGATCTTGTAATTCCTAAATTCATGTTATCATGACAACCATTAAAATGGGTTTCAATTTTCTGAATAGAACATGGAATGATAAACCATTTGCATAACATTTTCATGTTGTGTAACTGGAATACATTCCATTTAATTCTGCAGAAGTTTTAATAATGTAAATTATAGGTGATGGGTTTCTTATGTATTCTACTAATAATATATACACGAAGTGAATCTTATTTACAAACTAAGTAATTACTAACCTGCTATTTTAAACACACTATGTAGATATATTTTCACTTTATTCTATAATAGCTCCTCCAATATCAACCCTAGTGAATTATCCATGTGATATTAGATTGCCAACTCACCTTTTAGACATCCTGTTTATGTGAGAAATTCCCAATTGGTATTTTTGGTCTTATTCTTTATTCTCTTTCAGGTTCTCCAATAGATTTTGACAAATTATTTTGACTAATTAAAAAGATTGTTTTTATCTTGATATATTTTGATATATAAAACTATTTTAAACCATCCATAAATTCTTCATCGTGTTTATTATCCATTAGAAACATTTTTGGATCATTAGTTAAAGGTGGGGATCCTAAAACTGAACCCCGTGATTTTAAAATTTGATTGTTCTAAAATATTGTGACTATTCCATCATAGTGTACACTAAAATTAATTATTTGAATGAATTGGATTATTCCTTGAAGTGTTTTTTTCAATTGTATTTTGACCTAGCATAATGATACTCCTGGGTTGAGAGAATGAGAGATATTATAGAATATGAACTTAGATTAAAGTGTGTATGATATGACATATAAACTGGGATCATTTATTTTTATTGAATCAATAATTTGTGTCTTATTGGGTATTTTATGTATATTTCAATGAAATTTTATATAAATTCTTGTAGTATTTGAATGATAAATTATATTTCACATAATTAACCGTTGAGACAAATGATGATATATTGTGATATCCATTCCATTTGACAAGATTTATGTTCTATGATAAAATGATTATATATTAGCCTCATCCTTTACACTTTCACGCACAAATGTTGCAATGATGATATTGAGGGGGCCCAACCTAGTATCATGTTGTATTTTTTATAATGATCTGGTCATTCCTTATCACATTATATAATTCTTATAGGGATTTGACGAGAATAATGTTATTCTAATAGTACATTGATCTAGATTGTTGTGATATACCATGGTTATATAGAAAAGGATTATATGATCCTAGGACATGCTCAGAGACATTCCAACAGGGATCTAAATCGGGTTATATTACCTTGGACATATGATAGTGGATTGCATGGTTGTAGGAATTTGGAAGTGATATTACAACATTGAGACAAAGAAAGCTGCTTTTATAATTTTTTAAATGTTAACATAATTATTGAATTATTTCACTTTATTGAAAATACTTTTTATCAGACTGGTAATCTATGAAATACTGTTGTCATGCTACATAGTTATACAAAGACCCTATAAGAGCTGTTATTTGGTACCCACACAGATTTTGTGGAATCATGTTTGGAGAATGGAAATGGACATTTTTATTGATTTCTAGTGTTATGGATGGGCAGGAGTTGGGTGGTGGGACTTGCATGGGGTTAGGGCCGATTTCAATTGACTTTTTAATTTCATCTTCTAGTATTTTAAAAGTATTGTTTCTGGGATGATATTTATTTACATTCTATCAAACCATTAATGTAGTTCTTTTTAATTTATTATATTACATAGTTGGATTTTTTTATTTTATTCTATTATGTTATATTTTTATTCCTTTGTTATATGGTCTTATTCTCTTGGGATGATATTTCATACCCAGGGATATAGTCTCCCCACTATTAATTTCACACCCTTCCTTCTAGTTGAAAGCCTCTCACATTCAATTAGAAATATGGAGTTCCAAAAATGAACCCTTTTCGGACAAGTGAGAGTGTTCTGAATTGGGGGATATTACATTAATTTTTATTAAATTTTTTTTGGATTGTGGTAGTGAAGAATAATTATAAAAATAACACTTTTATAAAATAATAATTTTCATTTTAAATGATTCAATTCTTATTTCTAATTAATGGTTTAACATAATTTCACTAATTTATTTTTTACTATTCATATAAACCAACATAATTTCTTGTTTATAATGGTATGCTATATTATTTTTTATATTGTTTTTCTATTGTATGTTCCCCGTGAAATTGATGATGTTAAATTTTTTTTAAAAATAAACATTTCACAAATTCTTGGGTGATATCATTTATTCCAAACATGTTCCTAAACACCATAAATTATATCCAAAATAAATTTCTTCTTTTAAAATCATACATTGTAACATTATCAAAACATTAAATAAATTTTCTCCTCACAATTAATCATTTATCTCATTAGTGACATGATTGACATCTGGAAATACCATTGTTGAAAACCCCACATCATAAAAGGGATTATACAATTACACTCATTAATACTGATAATAAAGTAGGAATGTCCTCATGAATAACACCTAACATGGTTTCCACGTAGGAAAATATAAGTGTGAAATGAATACACGAATATTGAATAAAAAGAGTAAATATATATAGAAATTCATAGTGGAAAATGATTATAAGAATGTGAATAATCAAAGAAATATTACGAGAATCAAAATCATAAATAAGTTATGTGTTAAAAGGCCATCTAAAAGATTTGCAAAGGTAATAGAATAATATTTTTTTTAAATATCATATTCCAAATGTAGAGGAATTTTTTTTATTGTCTATGATTACAATGAAAAATAATTATATCATATTATATTTTCTAATATGCACAATTTCATCATTTATATTTTCTTAACTTCATTTCCAAATCATCTCTTACTTCCTGAAATGAATATCCAAAAAAAATATTTCAGTCCAGAAGAACAAAAATTAACATCTAATGGATCATTCCATCAATAATTAATTATTATTCATTAATTTAATCTCTAGTTATTATTTAAAAAAAATCGTATAAGTTATCCTAATTTCATGAATCTCTAATTGGTGAAGTGATACATTAATCCCTAATATCTCCTCAAAAATTCTACTAAATCCATTAAATAAATGATTATACTTATATCCTTCCGAAATATTACTATATATATCATTAGAAGTTAGGTCGTTGAATTTAAAAAATTAAATTGTCAACAATTAGTTATAATGTAGCTATTAATACACCATTTACATTATATATTTCAATAATCTATTATTCCTACATCATTATCTTGACCATATGATCAGATTATGGGTTTTCCTTCCCACAATCTTGTGTCATCTATGAATTTTAATTTCTATTGGATCATTTTTCTATGACATCAATACCATTCATCATTATTTTTAAATCCTTAATCAAAAATTACTATGGTAAATTATTATATGATTCCATAATGACATTAGAAATATAAATTTTAAATATCATTTTTGGATATAATTACACAAGCATAATATTCATTCAATATTATATTTACTAATTTCATAACTGTTACCTAGAACCCGTCAGTACTTTTGAAGTATTTTTAATAGATTATTGCAGAATAAATTTCAATTGTTCCCCATTTACTTTTAGTTGAGTCATTTTATGTTACAAAATTATTTTCATCACTGAAAGTCATGAATCTGGCGACCATTTCCACCACCCATGATTGAAACTCATATTCTATTTATGAATATAACATGGTGTTTCCATCTGAAAGTACTACATATTGGAGAATAGATCCATCCCATCTTCCCTTTATCAGATACTTTCTATGGTTTCCTATTATTCACTTTATACCCTTCAAATCCATAAAAATTTTAATAATTCATTCTCTAACTTCATAATATTTGATAATGTGTCCTTTAATGATAAAAATTTCTAAGATACTAGTTCCCTTAGTAGTATCTACATAATCCCATCAATGAAATTTTCTGTCATTATATTTGGATTTCATATTTAGTCCTCAACAAGACTATATATCCTTGTAACATTGGATTCAAAGTTCGTATCATTTCAATCTAATTTCTGTCATAGAATCCAGAACTATCTTTCCATATCATCTTGTTACCCAAGAAGAAAATATTTTTCCTATAAATTACCTCGATATCATTTCACTCCATGAATTTTTTCTTTGTAATATTTATTATTTTGAATCAATGATAATGATTTATCCACATATTTAGAGAGCTAATAAGCTTCCATGAAATTTGTTTACCTATAACTAATTCCCTGGGTAACAAGTAACTTCTCTAGTGAACATATAAATAAATACATTAGAAATGAGATTATATTCCCATTGAATGACATAATTTTTTGATAAAATAAGTGGTCTAACATTGTAACACCTTTTGGTGAATCGAAAGGATGGTCTATACAATAAATGTTATTACACATCACATTATTCTGATACCCCATTATGGTTATAAATAGATCAGTTCCATCTATATATCTAGCTCCAACATCATTATCATTCCAATGAGTGTAATACCTACATGGGATACTTAAATTATTATGAATATTATTATATGTTTTAGTATCCATTTTTAAACAATATAATACACTCGATTAGATTATACCATTTTGAATCATAATTTAAAATCCAAGAACTACTGAAATCATTAAATAGAAAAATTTATAATCAACAAATTTATTTATTTTAAAAAATATTCATTTCAATCTCCCATAGAATATTTCATAACAAAAATCTGAAATATTCTTCGAATTTTCCCCTAGAGTGTCAATCTATGTGTGAACAAAGGTCGCTTATCATGCAATTAGTGATGATCAAGTTAAGACCAATAAAATATTTAACAATCTATTAACCCTAATGACACATGTTCTAGAACCATGTATTCTAGTATTATCAATACACAAATGTATTTTTTTGAATAAACCAGATATTATATTACACAAAAATAATTTAGGATTCTCTTATACACTTATCCTAAATTTTTATCATAATGTATAGTTCCCTAATAAATGTTTTCATAAATCTAGTTCCTAATTATTATACAAATATTTCTCTAATAAACACTATTAAAACCTCTCCTGTAGTAGAATGAAGCTATTTTGTGCCTGATTACACTGGAATAAATACTAGATATTTTATTTTTAAAGAAAAACTAGTATATTTTTCTTTCTAAACTATATATTTATATTAAATTTAACATACGTTTAAAAAAATTAATTATCTTTAAGAATAGAATTATTATTTTTATCATATTGTAGCATTTAAATCACACAATACATCCCAATATACAACAGAAATTAGAAGATAGGTGGAGGGATCAGATTCTCAATATGGGTGAGTGTACCAAAGAAGCTATAAATAAATAGTGAGTAAATAATATATTAATGAAAATAATTAAATCCCATGGCCTCTAATCTATGACACGAAAATATCAAGGAAATAAAGATTGATGATCAGATAATTACATATAAATAATAAAATAACAAAAAATAAAAACTATTGATAATATAAATTAATGAATAATCACATGGAATATTAATAACTGAATCCATAATTATGGAAAGGATAATTTTGGACATCTGGAAGATAATATTATGGTAGTGTTCTAAGAAATTTATTATTGTTGATAAGTTGTTAAAATACAATAATATTAATGAATATATCCTCAACCAAACCATGTCTATATTATCCCATGAGACATATTAATGAATTATGAGACTATAATTGGATCCTCCTATTACTTACAAGGCCTAATTCGAACCTCTTATGAAAGAGGTGATATATAAATCAAATAAAAATATGAATTTTAGGTAGAATATGAAATATAAACAATTTAACCAACACATAAACATAATCATAATCCATTATTAGTAAACTATAGAATGGTTACAGAGTTATACATCCTCAAATAAAATAATAAATAATCATCCAAGAAGAGAAAAAGTATAATATCAAAACAATGTATGCCCATTGGATCATATTATCAATAAATTATTTATATCATTTGTGATTATATATTTCATAAAAATATCTTCCATAATATTATTTAATAAAATAACCTTTTACCCATGAATTTTTTTACACTAAAATAAAAACAAATTGAAAACAATTTTATATGAAGCTAAAATTTTGAGAAATTAAAAATAATATTGGAAATATTGATTTTCTATGATGGTGGAATATTTCATTCATTTATTACATGTTTTAATAATGATTTCATTCAAATTTTATGTAAAATTTAAAAGTAAATTATTTTCATTGTGATATGAATATTATATTAAAAATATATTGTAAGCATAAATAGAGGGTAAAAATGCCTTTAATAGTTCCTTTTTTAAAATGTGAAAAATCAATTTTTTTATAAATTGTCAGTTTTGATGGAAAATAATTTTCATACAAAGAGATAAATAATGTTTAGTTTTATTGAAATTAATTTCTCAATCATTCGAGGAACTGATGAAAAGAAAATTTGAAATATTGGATAAAAAGGGTCATGAATGACCATATATAAATAAAATATAATTATTTTAATATATAAACATCTAATTATTCTTTCAAGGGATACATAAAAAAATAATCCTAAATAATGATGAGATTGTTAAATAAACCCTTCAAACATTGGTATTTTTTTAATCAAAAGAATCATTTAAGTATATAATTAAATGAAATATATAATTCACTTATGAAAAATTGATTCATGATATAAAATAGAATAAGGGATTTATATACACAATAATAAATATATAAGTGTTTAATATGAAATATGTCTTATTGATGTAATAGTGGTAGTGAAACCATTAACTCGTAATTTTGTTTTATAAACTGCAATTTAACATCAGATAAAGTGGTTAAAAACATTTAATTAACTTATTTAATACCCATATTAGTCATTATAATATCATATACATTAATTTTATAACATTCCTCACCCAATTGTTAATAATCATTCACTATTTTATTGGGTTCAAGTTTTAATTTCATTATTTTTCAAGTGTGTTATTTCAAAAATGATATGTTTAAATTACATAATAGAAACATCCATTATATCCTTAATAAAAATAATGATATAATTATCATATTTACTTATCAATTTTATTTTTAAAAACAATCATGAAATACCGTTATGAAAACTGAACTATGTTAGAATCATTCAGATGGTAGGTTATAAACACAAATGTGTACCATTATGATTTTTTAATTATCATTATAGAAACAATTTATGTGATAGTTTACCAATCCATAATTATAATTTTATAATATATAACATTTTATTTCATTTTATATACATATAAATATCATGCATGTGGTGTGGTGATGATGTACTGTAAAATCACTTTGGAAAGGCAATAGTCCACACATACATGAATAATGCTACAATTTTTAAGTGTAAAAATAAATTTTTTAATTATATTTTTATAATATATAATATTTTTTATTATCATAATTAATTTATTTATATGACATATTTGTTACAATTTTCCTTTTTACCTTCAATGCAATGCATTAGTGAAATATTAATCTCATCACTTCGTGATGTGGTAATCCACCATACACATGAGAAGCATTATCATTTCCTCTATGGAATTTAATGAAAGAATGTTATTTATGATGTAATGAGTACATATGTAAAAATATATTGTAAATTTCATATATATAATATATCTACATCATCATATATAACCCTGATATTTGTTAATGGAAAATAAAACGACTTTGGTTCATAAGCTCGTAGTCAATCATACACATGAATATTGATTTTGTAATCAATTTGATGGGGGTTGTTGTGTTTTAATGTAATAACATTTTTAAAACATAATATTAGTTTATATAATATATTTTAGATATTATATCTTAATTTATTAAAATGAATCAAACTGGGTGGAGTATGAAATAATATTAAAACACTTATTGAAGAACATTACCTTTTCTATGGGTATCTCCTTCATGTTTTCACCAATCCCTTCCAAGGATGGATTTATAACTAAAAAATTTACTTTATTATGTGATTATGTATTTTGTGTTGTAATTTATTTAGGTATTTTAATATACAAAATGGGTTGAATGTGTGAAGAAAAGTAGAGATATTGTGGCATTTTTAGTAACATTAGTGGAACACCATTAATTTGGGAAAATAAAAAATGTTATATAATTATTTAACATGATATATGGTTCATGAATTTATATTTCTAATATGTACCAATTATTTGGTCTAACAATTTCAATAAAATATATTTTAGACAAGTTTTTAAGCCATTTTAATCCTTATATGATCAGTTTAACGGCAATTAAATCAATTTTTACATAAACTCTAGTAAATATTATTTATTTTTTCACTATTCATTTTTGTTAGAAAATATTCATAACATACGGGATAATATATGTTATTTATATTCCACATAAGAAATTTATTCTATAAAATTCTATCTATTGAAGTGAAAACTGTTATATAAATTTAATTCCATATAAATTATGTGAAAGCATGTTTTCAATGTGAAAATGATAAAACTGTATAAAAATTCATATATAATTTAAATATTCAAAAGATTTATATTTATTAAATTGATTTAACTTATTTTAAAAAGAACTAATTTTATGTTAATCAAATTCAAAATAAAATTTATAATTATAAAAAATTAAATGAATAGGATTTTTTAAATAATTATTCAATATCTTTAACGATTCTTTAAAAAATTAATCATTTATGAATAATAAATAAATTTCACCCTATGATATATCTAATATGATGATTATAAAAAATCATTTATTTTAGAAAATATTTTTATCCAAAATTGTTAAAATTTATTATGAATTATGTACATTATGTACGACTAAATAGTATCTTAGAATAAAAAAAACTTTCAGAAAACATTTCATTTTCTTTTAAATTGCAGTTATTTTATTTCTACTGAATAAATAAAAATTATTTATATTATTTATATATTAATATTCATACACTCTAACTTAATTTCTATGTTATAATTATATATTATAGTATAGTTCATTTCAACCCGGGGTTGCATATTTTCCCTGTAATGAATAAGATCGAAATTATTTTCAAATGAAATATTTATAAAAATCATTGGTGTTTTTTTATTCAATTCAAAGTGATTTGTACCATAAAATTGATCATATACAATATTATAATATTTAAATTATACGGTGTTGAACCAAATACTAGGATGATGATGACATTCAGTAAATAACAAATGATATCTCTTGGGGATTAATTTACACTCCATTGGTGAATATCCCTCTTGATTTTGTTTTGTGGAATTTTTTTTGTTGTGATTGTTCAAATTTCTAGTAGACAATGTTTGACTGTGTTTAAAAAAACTCCATTATGGATTCTAACATATAGAGAAGTCAAAATAGGATTTTAGAAGAAGGAATTGAATCAAAATGATATAAAATTTAATATGTAAGAAATTTATAAGGTGATTGTAGATAATAACAGCAACATGTGAATGCTTTCTCATTAAAAATAGAAAATAAATGATTCACAAATTGAAATTTCATGAGTCCACATTTAATTCAACCATAACCATGTAGGAAAACTAGGAATTGAAATTTGGCTAAGCAATCTAGATTATGTAACATTTACATTTTCTCATATCAAGTATGTGACTACACATTAATTTCATGATGGGGTACAATGTTATTAAAAGAAGGAATTAAATTAAAAGATTTTCATGAAGGTGTTGCGATATGAGAAGTAGAAAATGTAATATGACACATGAATGGGTGTTCATTAAGTTATGAACATTTATTTTTTAACTATATTGTTTTATATTTTTTCCTTATATAATAACCCATCAACAATTTAGTTGGTAAAGAAAATTATTACATTGAATATGATCACTAGAGAAGTAAATATATATTTAAATTTAGTGGCATAGGATAAAATGTTTTTACAATATTCATCACAATTTGAGATGGGATATTTCTTCGTGAAACAAAATGAATTTTTAGAAAACAATCTATTAATGATTCAAGATGTTGTTCATGAATGTTATTTATTTATGGAGAGAAGGCCAGTTTATGAATTTAGAGTTATTTAGGAAACACTATCATCCTTTAAGTCATATGTAGTTCATTATGGAAAATACTACATGAAGGTATTATTCAACATAAAAATTTTACGTTTTAATGTGTATTTTATATGTTTGATGAAATAAGAGATTCATGTAAAAAGTTAGTGTTATTGAATTCAAATCCAAAAAAAACATCCAAATAATCATATAGATAATTAGTTTATTCTTTATTATAGAGAGGAATATGAGATGTGAAATGGGAATTATTGTAAATTGCATGTGATATTGATTTTAATCCAAACATTGAAACAATAGTTTTCTATTATGGTTATAATACTTTGGAATATTTATTTTATATTATCCTTTTAATTTTTCGTTTATTTTGAACATATTAGTATTATCATGTATCATTAATTATATCATTAGAATACACCTATTTTTACAAGGACATGAGAGAGTAGAGTTTTTTTAATGATGAAACTCTGTAAGAAGTGGAATTTTTTAATCTATCTGAATCTGATTGAACTCCACCCACAAAGTTTATTAAACCTAATTGGAACAATAATAAGTATCGTAACTAATTTTAAACGTTGGTGACCCAATCTTGAAGAGTCATTTGTAGTATTCAATAACAAACGAATTATAATCCACATAGGATATAATATTCAACTATAAAAGAAACAAATGAATAACTAGTTATAAAGATTTATAAATGATGTATATATATATATATATTATATATGATTTTTTTATGGACAACATATCATTATAAAAAGGATATCACAATGAAGCGGATACTGACACTAGAGAAATCAATTCCATATGGGATCTATATCTACCAAAATATACAGAAAGTGTTTCAAATGATATCCTCTCACTTAATGATATAAAATATGATAAATATCTATAGAGGTGATTATGAAGTTTAAGAATCTAAAACATATGTTCTATTGAATATGAAAAAGTAATTAATGAAACACTCAAATGAATTAAATGATATAATCATTGATTTGGAAAATGTTTTTATGGATATGTTTTCTCTCAATAAAATCCTTTATGATGTGGATATAATCAATTAAATAATAAGAAAATTTTATCCCCAAATAAATCTGAATATCTCTATAATCATGGAAAAGGATCTTGAGGAGATAATTATGCATAGTTTATATAGTAATCTTAACACAAGTTAAGTGAGAAAATATGATAACAATGCTATGAAAAATAGATTTTTAAAGATGTAGAATTCAAGGCTTCGATGAGTCTTATCATAAACTATTTCCATAAAGAACAATTTTTGAATAATGTAATGTAATTAATTTCATCTAAACTACATAGGGTAAAATAAATTTTTGAAGGGAATCACCAATATCTGTGTGTTAAATATAGAATGGATGAACACCTTTTAGTAATGTGTACTAGGATGTTTCATGATGTCAATGAGGATGATACATTTGTTATGAATATATCTGCATCGATAATGAATGGATGGATTTTCTTAAAACTCAAAATCATCAAATAAAATATTCTTATATTATAAGGGGACAATGATTCATAACAAATATAGGTGTAAAAAATAAATATTTTAAAGAACATAATAAATACACATCAATAATTATTTTTGGTATATTTAAGGCATGGTAATAGAGTGACGTTGATTTAGTATAAGTGTAAGGAATAGTGTAACCCATGATATTAATAGGATTCTCTCAAATATTTGGTTTTTTTGGAGAATGAAAAGAAAAATTAAAATGGACGAATGGATAATGTAATACTCAATATTCATTATTAAGGAGTGAAGAAATTTGAGTTTATAGTAGAGAATTAAAATCATAAATATTGAATTCTAAAAAGCTACAAGGTAGTTTTGGAGTATAAGATCAATATTGAAAAACATAATAGTGTTATTAGTGGTTTCACTAACATAGTGAATAATTGAGTAAAATGTATTGATGATTTTGGGGATGATGTTTTGAGCTAGTGATGAAAAGTGAATGATCTAGAGAGACTACAAACACCTGATTCGGAATTAGGAATGAAGATGTTATATTTGATATAAAATCTTAAATTGAAGAATAGCGGTACAAAAAATATATAAGTTAGTATTTGGAAAAAAATATAAATTTCACAATGATACTTTTGGAATATGGATTTATCATAAACAAAAATTAGCAATGGTTGATTATTGGGAAAAAGTCCCCACCCCAAAAATCAATGAATATTTTACTAATGAAACTGACCCTAGAGGCTCCGTTTGAGTGTTTACATTATTTAATTGGAACTAAATATGTGAAATAACATAAAAATTGAACAAAATTCAATTTACTTATATGAACCTGTACCTTATTTTCAGGTATTTGTTTCTTTTCTTGGTGTATTTGAGAAAAAATGGAATTTTGGGAATTTTTTTAAGTACACATCATGTACATTTTGAGTACACACCGTGTACTTGGTTACCACATGTAGCCGGTTACTGGCCATGTAGTAGCCATGCACATGACTGTGTGGGGTGACCTGGTGTCTACCTAATGCAGAGTACATAAAATGAATGTACACGTTGTGTACTTCTAAAGTGCACGCCATGTATTTTCGTTTATTTCATTAAACATATCGGGGACGCATCTAATAGGCAGAAGTGTCTCTTTCTAGGTCTCATTAGGCTAATAGCTCCTGTATGACCACGATCATCCTCTAATCCTCTAACCCTCCATCCGATCTCTGATTAAACCACCATCGATTTCACTGGGATCTCCTTGGTATGCTATCTCTTCTTCTTGAGCCTCGTTTCATAATATCACCTCTTTTTTATGTAATTTTGGGTTGAATGTTTTAGATGTTTCTGTAGATCTTCGGCATTATTTGGTGATTAATTCCTTGAGGTTCACATAAAGAAATATCATAACACAGAGGTAGGTGGGTTATTACTTTCCATTGAAAGTACTTGAGTATTATGTGCAATCTTGACCAATACCCTTTATCGAGGTATTTCATGTTTACCATTTTACCCTTATTGATTTTCTTCCAGGCTCGTATGCTTGTGTAGTGGTTAATTGGATATGAATAGGTTATATTTATATGATTTGGATGTTTTACCCACACATGATCTGGTTAAGACCATTTGATCCTGCTTAGCCTTTTGGCTTCCTTGCCTGTTTTCCATGCCTATTGCTATAGTATAGAGAGGTTGTATTCCGACTTTCATGATATGTTTTAGACTGGTTAGCCAAGTATTTTTGTAGGTTTACATTTTCTATATTTCACTACTATTCTCATTGACCAACACAGCACTGTGAGAACCTGGTGTTGTAGACTATAATGATAATTGACTGAGTGAGATTCCCTGAAGTGTCTTTGAGAACTTTAGGCTATGAGGTGGATTGAACAAGTGAGCTTCCTCAGAGAGCCTATGACAAGATGGGCCTATAAGTGGAATTGACAGAGTGAGCTTCCTCAGAGAGTCTTTTACAACTTTATACTCTATGGGAAATTGACCATGTGGGCTTTCTCAGAGAGTATTTAAATTATTTGAACGACTTGGGCTATAAGGGTAATTGCCCGAGTGAGCTTCCTTTGAGAGTCCATGACCATGGGGATATGAGGGTATTTTACCATGTGATCATCGACATAGAGTTTCTGATTACCTTAGACTATAAGGGTAATTGACAGTGAGTGATTTCACAGAGAGTCTTTATATATATTATTATGAATGAACAAGAGGGGTTTGGCTAAGTGTACTACCAAGAGGGTTTCTTGTACATGTAGGGTAGAACCAGAGGGGTTGGATGTCAGTACATCTCCGAGGGTCACCTGTTTGTGTTTTTCTATTTGATTAGCTGTTGCTTAATGTTGAAATTGAGGATTGTTTACTACTGAGTACTTTCATGCTTACTACTTCTGTACTTTCCTACCATATATTGACCGACTATTAGACACATATCCTTAGGTGGCTGCTTACTGTGATTTAGTCTCAAACCCTCTTTGAGCCATGCTTTTGGGCTCAAATAGATTATATTGTTGTAGGTATATATAATGGAAAATACCATTCTACATCAAGTACATGACATGCTGTAGAGATGGAGAGCATGGGAGGCTTGTGATGCTGAAGAGTTGTTTATCAGTTTCGTTGAACTTTGGATTAGAACTATTTTTATTCCAGCATTGTGATTTGTTTGGATTCATCCTTAGACATATGTATCACGCATCATTATATATATGTGTGCTCCAGTTGTTCCTTACTTTCAGTCATCTGTTGTTTACTCTTGTATGGAATATTACTGCTTCTGCTATTGAATGTTGTTTACATCCGCTGTGTTACTCTGTCAATGAGGGCATAGTTTACCCACTATCACACCCAAGGCCCTCGTTTCTAGTTGATAGCCTCTAGAGTTTGGGGAAATGTGCATGAGGCCATGTGACCAACTAGGTACATGGGCGCCTTTGGGTGGATTTCGGAACCAGGACATTACAAGTGGTATCAGAGGAATTTTTTTGTTATTGACTTACTATTTAGAGCCTATAACTAGGGATAGGATTAAATTGGTACATGGTAATAGGTTATGCCTAAGAGTTTCTAACCCATGTATAGGGAAAATCTAATCTACCTCATTTAATTTCAATTTTTTTGGTTTTTCTATTATTATAGTTGATTTGATTTCACCTAGAGTGATTCACATGATTTCTTCTATTATTATTGAGTTATGGAGGTTCTATTTCTATCTCAACCCAATGAAATTAGGGTATTCCATCTCATGCATCATATGGTCACCTGTCAGAAATCATATTCCATTCATTCTTTCAATGCCATTTAGGATGCATTAGCGATTGCATTTTGTTATGACAGATGTTGTGTACAATATGCATGTTGTTTTGATAAATGCCTTGATAAAAATATATTTTGTCTGATAGGGTATTTTTTGTGTATGGTTTGGTTTGAATGAACACCAATAATTCATTTTTTAGGTGTTATGTGCCCTCATGGGCCGGAATTTTGGGGATCATTGCACTATTATCCTTGTATATAACATGTATAAGATTCTAAACCCTGATTATCGAGGAGTATGAGACCTCATTGTAGAGACCCATAGCTTGATTTACATAGATGTTACCTCAATTTTTTGGTATACTTAAAACATGAAAATAACAGATGACCAAATATCTTATTAGTTTAGTGTCTTTTTGAAACTTGTAACATAATTTTATAATCCTGGTGAAAGATCTTCAACATATCCCATAAATATCTCCCCCTTTTGTTTTCTTACCTAATAAATTTCTTTATATCTAGGGGAAAATAAAACATATAAATGGTGAGGTCAAATTGTCAATAAGGGTACGCATGGAGAAAATAAAACAAACCATATACATTTGAATTTATAAACGTGAACATAATGTTTTAACATCAAAATCTTGAGAAATGACATAAATCATGGTAGTACGTAAGGCATAGGTCATAATGGAACATAAATCCTGATAAAATAGTGTGGGGAAGAAAACATGTATTTTTGGAAAAACACTAATCACATGATATGATTTCCATAGTATCCAAGGTGTTGCTGCCAATACCATCATAGTAGACAAAGTCCCTTACTAAATCGATTTCACTCCTCGTTATAGACCAGTATCACTGAACCAGATTAACTTTCCATTCCATCCATGTCTATCTCATTAGATATAAATCATTACCCAATGCATTGGATGGAGATAAAGGTCCTACCCATCTCATAATGAAATCATTCTTTCATGTGCCACAAAATAAACATATATCATTCATTATAACCCGGCGAAAAAAATGGGTTTCATAAACATCAACCCATCATAACATAATCCATATAAAAGAAATGTAGATAATTTCTTTATAAGAAAAATGAAACCATGTAAATAATAGAGACATTATACTTGAAACATAAACAGAATAAATAATTTCATCTTAGATGGAAAATAGTTTTGAAAAAACACTAGAAATGAACTCTTGAGGAAAATATCCTTTCCTCTTAAAAATCATTTTCTTTTCTAAAAATTCCAATAAAATTTAAAAGAAAATGATTTTTTTGAAAATAATCATTAAATTTTGTAGAGGAATCTTCGTTTAAAAAAAGTCATTATGAAACAGTACAAATACATTCACTCCGTATATGTTAAAAAACATTATTCTAGTACTTTTCCCAAAAAAGTCAAAAAGTACCTTACATGGTAACCAAAGGACATATTCCTTCCATACAATGTGGTAAAAATTCAACAAAGGTTATAAATGACATTAAACATACATGGATGAAAAGTAAACATTTTATGAAAACATTTTTAGAAAACATGGACATGGATGATAAACATAACCACAGTAAATACTTATATATAAGCAATCAAGGATAAAAATTAGATTTGTAAAATTATCGCTTACCTTATGTCCAATTTCTTATGTATGTGTCCAAGTCTCCTATATAGTGGGTTTAAAAATTTCATTAACTTGTAACAGAACCATAACAATATTTATGATATCATACAAGATTCACTTACGACATTATATTACCCGTTCTTTTTACAATTCCATGTTAAAGTGGCGTTTTGGGTAAAATTGTTTCATTTATCGTACATGTTTTGACTTTTAATTATTAATATGATTAATTATATCATGATTAAATATTTCCATAATGTGAAACATGATTTATATATAATATATATTCATCATATAATAGATCAATAAATGGAATGAAATACCCCATTCATGGAGACGATAGGTCGTATGTAAGCATCAACGATGTTTTCATTTCCTTATTAAATTGAATGGAAGTAAGTAAATAAAATATACATAAATCTGGTCTCATTAATATGTCATATATTTCATGATTATTTAATATATATACTTTATAATAATTTTTGAATTGTTAACTTGGAGAATGAATATCAACGCGTCGTGGAGATGGTAATCAATACGTACGCACGAGGGATGATATCAATCCCATAATTATTGAATGGAATTAGAGTGGATGATAAAATATCTCAGAATTTGTATCATTTATAATAACCATATATAGTTATTATTTACACCATTATACACATCCAAGTAATGTGGTGGTGGAAAAACAGATTACACCATAACGTGGAGACGGTATTCCGTACGTACGCAGACGCGGTGATGTTGTTTTCTATAGGATGGATAGAATGTGAAATAGGGTTTGTTCATATTTATAATAACATATCAGTATATTATTGATAATTATGTTATTATATTATTATGAAACAACAAATGAAGAGGAATTAAAAGAAAAAATGAACATGGAATGAATCAGTAAAGGATATTACATCTTCTTCGACGCACCTCTTCTAATACTTCTATAAGGGCACTAAATAAGGTCTTTAAAGAAGATGAGAACCTATAGTATTTTTCTATAGATGTGGAGAAGTTAAATGGGAAGGGGTTTTCCGAGCATGAAGGCTCAATGTGTTGTGAGGAGAAGAGGGAGGAGGTTCCCTTTTATAAGGGAGGAGAGGGGAACCTTTGGGAACCTAAAAATATTAATTTATAATAAATTCAAAACCCGCTTAAAAACATCAAAAAATGACTCAAATTAGAATATTAGATGATATAGGGTTGTGATCTCATCATACAGTAAAATTTAGACATGTTGGGAAATTATTTCAAACCATATCAACTTGATTTATCAATATTTAATCAATTTTATTTTATTTTGGTAATAATATTGTAAATTTTAAATTGTTATAAATAATTACTCATGTCATATGATTATTCCATAATTGGATTATTTTTTAAATGTTGGACCACATAAATTAAAATATATAATTTTTTTAAACAAATTGTGATTTTTAATCAATTTTATAATATGTTATTTTTTAAAATAACAATAGTGTCAATTTTGAAATTATTCATTTATTTGAATTTAAATAAAATCTAAAAAGAGGATATATTCGAAAAAAAATCTGTAATAGACTCCTAACATGTCATATTCATCGATAAATGTTTTGGAGAACATTAATTAGTTCATATAATATTTATCTTAATATTTATTAAACCAATTACTTTATATTTCTCTTAATAAAAGAATTACTACATAATTTTTGTATAATCATCTAATATACTTATTAGTTTCATAAAATTAAAAACAAAATACTATTATGAAGATAAATCTACCATCTTTCAAAATAATACTTTTACTAGATTTTATCATCATAAAATCACAACATTTAATTTGTTTTAATTATTAAATTATGAAGGTGACAACTTTGACATAATTTAAAATAATATAATATAAATTTTATAATCGCTTTTATAAAGCTCAAAATTGTCAAAACATAGTCCATTGGATGGGTATGTTGTATCTATATAAGAAAAATAAGTTATGGTCAGGTTTTTTGGCCTTTTAAGATGTATTATAATTTTAATAATAATTGTATTTTTTATTTTTCCCTAAATAAATAATTTTTGTATCATTAATGTATAATCTATTTATGTAATTAAATATATCATAAAAATTACAAATAAATCACCATAACAAATAAAAACATTTTATCATTAAATTGAGTATTTATAATCGAATTTATATTCTGTATAACCTTATTTTAAAAATACATAAATTATTATAGTTTGAGTGAGACATATTTCACTTTCTTTAAAATAAAATAAATTAATTGTCTTAATCACATCTAAGTGGGTTCCAATGGATTCCATTTAGAACAAAATATTCTTTATAATGAAATATAATCATTCAATTATATTAAGACAAGTGTTAGGTGAATTTTATAATATTATATTTACCCGTAATTACCCGATTTATCATTAACTATGGTAAATCAAATTTACCATAGTTATTATTCCTAGTTCCCAAAAATAAAAAGTAGCTTATTAAAAAAATTTTAACCCATTGATTCCAAATATTAAATCTATTTTTCCAAATTCAAATAAAATGAGATGCATAAACTAATTCAAAATTAATACCATTGTTAAGAAAACGAGTTTTTAAAAGTTAAAACATTTCAAAACATTGAAATGATTTTACCTGTGAATTCAATGTATAATCAATGATAATGACATAAATTATATTAAATGGTAAAAATGTATTCTCTATATTCTTTAAAACAATTAAATATTTTAATTTATCCATATAAATTATTATGATTAAAAACGTTGTTTTTTATTAAAATATAGCGTGTCTTTACTATTCATTATAATATGAAGGTTATCATAATAATATGAAAAATTTATCCAAAGTAAATTTTTATATCATGATTCCAAAGGAGAATTTAATTTTGTCAAATTGAACTTATAAAAAAGTCAAAAACTAGAATTCAAGTGGGTGTTCCATCAAAAGGTGGGAAAATTGCATTTTTCGAAAAATACTTAGTTTACCGGAAATATTTATTTTGTTCTCATAGCATGATATAGAAAATGTGTAGGATGAATAATAATGTTATGAAATTAAAAATTTAGTCAATACTATTCAAAACGGCTAGTTCATAATAATATTATAACAATATATTGTTGTTTAGTGAAACCCGGTATTGCCTCATACACACACTATCGAGAAAGGTCGTGATTGCATGTATTTCATGCCAAGTTAGGGATGCATGTATTGAAAGCTCCCATTGGTGTTTCTTATAACATAATCAAAACATATTCCATTTATACGTTAATAAAAATCTATAATTAATGTTGCATAGAAAATTTTCTAGAAAACGAACTTGAAATTGTGTGTAACACGAGCCAAGAATAGTGTTGCGTATATTGTAAGCTAATACAGTGTTGCGTATAATACAAGATAATCATGGTGTAGTGTAAAATAAAGACCTCAAAGAAATTAAGAAGAATATATCTCATAAAATCTCGGGGTGTTACTCTCTACACCCCTAAAAACGAATTTGTCCCTCGAAATACATCAGGGTTATAAATCATTTACTACTTCAAGGTTCTTTTATATAAACCCACATCATAAAAAGTAATACTAAAATTTAATTTTAAAAATTGAATTATGAAACATAACGGTTAAATGAATTACCTCATTATTGGGTTTCCACCTAAGAGAACATAGGTGAAAATATGGATGTGGTAGAGAAATATAACCACAACTTCTCATTTAGAGTGGTAGAGGACATGGATATGAAAAATCCAACAATAAAAAATCCATAAATTTGTGATCATCTAATGTACCATCTGATTCATTATATATAAGGGTAGTAAGACATCATTTTTGGATTTCAAGATCATTTCCCTAATGTTGAAGAATTTTCTAATTAAACAAATACTTACTTGATTTTGGTACAATCGCACTATTGCCCATGCCTTGAACAATTTCGACATAATCATTTAAAGAAATGAAGTTGAATTTGTCTTTAATGAAGTGTTAGTAGATAATGTGATAGAATGATAGGTCATTCCATCAGTCTCAAACATAAGGATAGAAACAGTTATATACATAAGTCCATCTATAGTGATATTAATCATATATAGTTCCAAAAATGAACTTATACTTCATCTAACATCCTGCTTAATAATATAAAACTAGTTTCTACTAACTAGAGACTTTATGTAGGCCAATGGTAGGTGATAAAGGCATGTCACACCTCGGTTGTGGGTTCGATTCCTACATACTTGTCCGACGCGACAAGATGTCTCTAGTCCTACATGTTGTCTTTTTTTCTAAAACTACGCTATTATAACATTCCAGAAATAATATCAAAAAAAGTTCTATCATTAAACAATAATATCTGATGTCCAACATAATACATTCCAATCACTAGGCTTATCCAAAATACATCTATCCAATATCATAGTATAAAGAATATGATTACTTGAAAGGTCACATAATAAGCATGTGAATACCATCATTTATCCCCCATATATCATAAGATATATCTTTTTCATCACATTTCAAACATGTGAATACATTAATCATATATTCTCATCAATAATGAATACCCATTAAACATTAGTGATAACATGAATGCTATCAAAAGTTAACTCCTTCCACATACCAAAATCCAAAAATTTCTATATACTCAAACCACGAGATAACGTTTTCCTTATATCAGTCATGTGCTCACTAATACAATCAAACATTTCATTATCTCATTATCCATTCTTTATGTGCATTTTAGGTGCTTTAAAAAAATATTTCAATCACTTTTCATGGATTCTTGTACCATAAAATTATTGAAAACCACAATAGTCTAATACATAAATATTCCAATATTCCATTACACTATATACAACATTATTTTGGAATCCCATTACAAAAAAAATTAATCATTCCACCACATAGTTGTCATATTCAACAACGCCAATTGTGATTGCATGTGACTTCCCTTTGTACTTTTCCTTAAGATGTTGTTCATGTTGATCAGAATTAACCATTGGATTAGGGAATTGATTATCATAATTCCCCATTTCCTTACACTTATATATTTGATGTGTTTTTGGTGCATTCTTTATAGTCTTTTATCAATTCACATTATTAGCTACCATTTTTCCATTACATCGACACTCAGCTGCTTGATGACCTTATTTTCCACACTTAAAACAATTTCCAGTCCATTTAAGACAATCTCCACCATGTTTCTTTCCTAACTTTGTGAAAAAAAATTGGCTTCTTTTAACCATAGTTTTGAGATTTTTCCATGAACTCCATCATTCATTTATTGTC
Organism: Viscum album; assembly: GCA_963277665.1. Classification (NCBI taxonomy): domain Eukaryota; kingdom Viridiplantae; phylum Streptophyta; class Magnoliopsida; order Santalales; family Viscaceae; genus Viscum; species Viscum album. The sequence continues at coordinate 1,018,542,665 of OY728119.1, read as the reverse complement.
GAAACCATGAGATGGATATGTAACACCAACTTCCAACTCTACCTTGATTTCACAATGCAAAATTTCCTCATAACTAATGTAGTATCTTTTATCTAATACCCTTTGAAGACTTGGTTTTAATCCACTGAAGAATCGATCAACTTTACTTTCAGGTTGGATGATTAATGTAGATTCATACCTTATAGGCCTTATAAAATTATCCTCGTATATACCAACAGATTCACCATCCATTTTCTTATGTTCAAGGAACTACTTTTCATTGCTTATTTTGATGAATATGAGGGAAGTACTTATTGAAAAAGAAGTTCTTGAACTCGTCCCAATCGATGGATTCAATTTCACCTTGGGGAATTGTATTCTTAATTAGAGTCCACCACTGGTCTACTTTGCCTTCTAAACGGTAAACAACCAGAATGAAATTTTCATGTTCCAAACATCGAAGTATGGAAAATATCTTTTCATTGGTAGTAATACATTGTTCAGCAAAAAGTGGATTAGAAGACCCACTAAAATAAGGTGGACGTTGCCTCATGAAGGACTGAATAGAATATTGTTCCCTTTTATTCTCATTCAGATGCCCAAAATTATTTCTAGCTTGTGTAAGTATAGAAATAATATTTTTCAATCTATCTCCCATAACATTGGTTTGTTCTGGTGGAAAATCATTGCATTGCCCATTACATTGATCAACATTGTTCCTTCAGGTTCTAACCATCATCTAAAACCCAAAAAATAGTATAAGAGGAAAAAATCAGGATAGGAAAACAACATAATAAAGGGGGGGGGGGGGTACATTAAATATATAACATCTTATGTATAATTCTAGGATCGTTACTATAAGCCTAGTACTATAAATTATAATTATACATAACCTTTGGGACAACCCCAAACATACCTTAGAAATATCTCTAGGGATCTCACTAAAGTCTTTGCATCCTAATTTCCAAAGGATTAATAAACCGTCGCTCTAATAACAACTGTAGAGACCCATAGATTGATGTAAATAGACATTACACTACTTTTTCAGAATACTGAATACATGAAAAAAACAGACGCCCAAAGACTATATTCGTTTACTGTCTTTGGAAACATGGAACATAATACTCTATTCATGTTGAATGATTTAAAACATCTCCTATAATGATTTCCCCCTTTTTTATTACCCAAAACCATTCTTTATATCCTGGGGAAAAGAAAACATATAAATTTTGAACTCAAATTCTTAGTAATGGTAATCATGGAGAAAAAAAAACAAACCATATATATTTGAATTTAAAAACATGAACATAATTTTTAATCCTCAAAATGTTGAGCAATGACATAAAACATGGCAGTACGTAAGGCATATATCATAATGGAAAATCAATCATTCTAAAATATCATGGGGAATAAAACATTTAATTATGGAAAACCTTTAAGCACATGATTTGATTTACATAGTAGCCAAGGCCTTGCTGCCAAGACCATCATAGTGGACCAAGACCCATACTGAATCGAGTTCACTCCTCGTTCCAGTCCTGTATCACTGAACTAGATTAACTTTCCATTCCAACCATGTCTATATCATGAGATATAAATCTTTACCCAATGCATTTTAGGGAGATATAGTTCACACCCATCTCATAATGATGTCATTCTTTTATGTGCCACAAAATAAAAATAAATCATTCATAATAACCCAAAGAATAAATTGGGTTTCATAAACATCATCCCATCTTAACATAATCCATATAAAATAAATGGATACCATTTCATCATAAGAAAAATAAAATCATGTAAATAATAAAGAAATTATACTTGAAACATAAACATAATAAATAATGTCATATTAGATGGAAAATAGTTTTGATAAAACACTTGAAATGAATTATTGTGGAAAATATCCTTCTTCAAAATCATTTTCTTTTCTCCAAACACCATGAAATTTTAAAAGAAATGGATTTTGTTGAAAATAATCCTGAAATTTTATAGAGTAAGATTCATTGAAATAAGTCAATATGAAACTGTAAAAATCAATTCATGATGTATAAGTTAAAAAACATTTTTCTCATACTTTTACTAAAAAAGTCAAAAAGTACCTTATATGGTAACCAATGGAAAGATTTCTACCATAAAATGTTGTAAAATTTCATCCAAGGATAAAAATTACTTTAAACATGCATGGAAGAATAGTAAACATTTTATGAAAACATTTTTAGTAAACATGGACATGGATGATAAACATAACCCCAGTAAATAATTACGTATAAGCAATATCAGATAAAACTGAGATTTGCAAAATTATCTCGAACCTTATGTTCAATTTCTTCCATATGTGTCAGAGACTTCAGTATTGTGGGTTTAAACATATTATTAACTTTTAACAGAACCATAAAAATATTTATGATATCATACATGATTCACTTACGACTTTATATTACTCGTTCTTTTGTCAATTCAATGTTAAGGCAATGTTTTGAGTAAAATTGTTTCATTTATCATACATGTTTTGACTAGTAATTCTCTATATGATTACATAGACCATGATTACATATTTCAATAATGTAAAACATGATTTATAAATAATATATATTCATCATATTATAGAACAAAAAATTGAATGAAATACACCGTTCATGGAGACGGTGGGCCATACGTACGCAAGAATGATGGTTTCGTTTCTTTATTAAATAGAATGGAAGTACGTAAATAATATATACATATATACAATATCATTATTATGTCATATATTTCTTGATTATTTAATATAAATACTTTATAATCATTCTTGAATGGTTAACATGGAGAATGAATCTCATCACGTTGTGGAGATGACAATCTGTAAGTACGCACGAGCGATGATATCGTTCCCATAATTATTGAATGGAATTAGAGTGGATGATATAATATCTCAGAATTATAATCATGTTATAATAACCATATATAGTTATTCTTTACACCATTATACCCATCCATGTAATGTGGTGGTGGAAAAAAATATTACACCACGGCATTGAGAAGGTATTCCGTATGTACGCATGCGCTGTGATATCATTTTCTCTAGGATGGATAGAAGGTGAAATAGGGTTGGTTCATATTTATAATAAAATATTAGTATATGAGTGATACTGATGTTATTAAATTATTATTAAACATCAAAAGATGTGGAAGTAAAAGATTAAATGAACTTGAAATAATCGGCAAAAGATATTACCTCTTCTTCGATGCGCCTCTTCTAAACCTCCTCTTAGGGCACTAAAGTTGGTCTTTGAAGAAGGCCAGGACCTTGAGTATGTTTTGTGGGAAGTGGAGAAGTTAAATGGGAAGGTTTTGGCAGAGCATGAAGGCTCAATGTGGGGTGAGGAGGAGATGGAGGAGAAGCCCTTTTATAAGGGAGGAGAGGGGTACCTTTTGGAAACCTAAAATATTGTTTTATAATAAATTCAAACACCACATAAAAACATCAAAAAATGACTCAAATCCGAAGATAAGATGATATAGGGTTGTAATCTCATCAAAAAATAAAATTTATACATGTTGGAATATTATTTTAAACCTTATCAACTTGATTTATCCTTATTTAATCTATTTAAATTTATTTGTGGTAATAATATTCTAAATTTTAAATTTTTATAAATAATTACTTATGTGTTGTGAATTGACCATAATTGGATGCATTATGACATTTTAGACCACATAAATTTTAATTTATATTTATTAAATATTATTGTGATTTTAAATTTTTTTATAATATGTTATTTTTATAAAATAACAATAGTGTCAATTTTGACACTATTCATTTATTTGAATTTAAATAAAATCCACGCAAAGGATATATTTGAAACAAAAAAAATTCGGTAGACTCATAACATGTTTTATTCATCTATAAAATTTGTGGCGAACATTTATTAGTTCATATATTATTTATAAAACCAATTATTTGATATTACACTTAATAAAACAATTACTACATTATTTTTGTATAATCTTTTAATATACATATTAGTTTTATAAAAATTAAAAATAAAATACTATGATGATGATAAATCTGATATCGTTAAAAATAATACTCTTACTCAATTTTATCATCTCAAAATCCCAATATGTAAATTGTTATATTTATTAAATTATGAAGGTGACAACTTTGACATCATTTAAAATAAAATAATATATGTGTAATAGTCACTTTTATAAAGCTCCCAATGGTCCAAAATTCGACCATTGGATGGTTATGGTTTAGATATATAGGAAAAATAAGTTTTGGTCAGGTTTTTAGGCCTTTTAAAGGGTATAATGATTTTAATAAAAATTATATTTTTGGTTTTTCAATAAATAAATAATTTTTGCATCATTGATGTATAAGTTGTTAATGTAATTTAATATCTCTTAAAAATTAAAAATAAATTACCATAATGAAGAAAAAAAATTTAACTTTCAAATGAGTTTTTGTAAATCAATTTATATTCCGTATAACGTTATATTTAAAATACATTAATTATTAAAGTTCAAGTGAGAGATATTTCACTTTCCTTAAAATAAAATAAATTAAAGGTATTAATCACATCCAAGTGGGTTCCAATAGATTCCATTTCAACCTAAATATTCCTTAGGAAGAAATATAATTATCCAATTATATTAAGACAAGTATTAGGGTAATTTTATAATATTATATTTACCCTTAATTACCTGATTTACCTTTAACTATGGAAAATAAAATTTACCGTAGTTACTATTCATAGTGCCCAAAAATTAAAAGTATCATATGAACATAATTTAGACATACTGATTCCAAATATGGAATCCATTTTTCCAAATTATAATAAAAGAATTTTCCGAAATTATTTTAAAATTTATCCTATTGTTATGGAAATGAGATTTTAAAAGTTAAAACATTGCAAAAGATTGAAATGATTTTACCTATTAATTCAATGAAAAATCAATATTAATGAAATTAATTATATTAAAAGGTAAAATTATATTATATATACTTTAAAACCATTAAATATTATAATTTAACCATATAAATTATTGCGATTAAAAAAGTTGTTTTTAATTAAAATATAGCGTAAATTAACTATTCATTAAAATATGAAAGATATCAGAATAGTATGAAAATTTTATCCAAAGTAAATTTTTATATCCTGATTCCAAATAAAAATATTATTTTGTCAAATTGAACTTATAAAAATTTCAAAAACTATATTTAATGTGGGTGTTCCATCAAAAGGCGGCAAAACCATATTTTTCGAAAAATAATTAATTTACATGAAAAATTTATTTTGTTATCATACCTTGTTCTAGAAAATGTGTAATATGAAAAATAATGTTATAAAATTTAAAATTTAGATAATACTATTAAGAAGGTCTAGTTCATAATAATATTATAACTATATATCGTTGTTTAGTGAAACCCAGTATTGCGTACTACACACGCTATCGAGGAAGGTCGTTATTGTGTGTAATGCAAGCCACGTCAGGGCTGTGTGTAGTGCATGATCCCTTTGGTGTTGCGTATAACATAATCAAATCTTAATTCATTTATACATTAAACAAAATCTCTACTTAATGTTGCATATAATAATTTCTACAAAACGAACTTGAAATTGTGTGTAACACGAGCCAAGAATAGTGTTGCTTATAGTGCAAGCTAATATGGTGTTGTGTATAGTACAAGATAATATTGGTGTAGTGTACAATAGATGACATCAATGAACTTAAAAAGAATATATCTCAAAAAATATACGGGTGTTACACTCATGGATCAGAATTTGGCTCTTTCAATGTTCGTTTCTGTGTTTTCTTGGCTCTGGAGTAGTTTTTGAGGCTTACTATCTAACAAAACCCCGAATACATGTTGTGTAGTTTTGGCTACATGTTATGTGTTCTCCTATTCGAGAAGAAACAATTTTTTTTAAGTACACATCATGCACTATATATACACGCCTTGTAGTCTCTTACCATGCCATAAGCTATGTGGGAAGAAACAAGGGGTTGAGAAATATCTGTAAGACATACTGTGTACCGAATGTGCATGATGTGTGTAGAGACCCTATGTCCACCCATGTGTGTAATGACACAGATGGATGAAAACATAATCTATTCATGTCGTGTTTGTACTGAACATGCTGTTTAGTCTAACCCAGGTACCCAGTCATTTCACGAACATCACAGGTCGGTGTTATCCTTCCTCATACATGCCATATATGTCTATAACATGCAATTTAGTGTGAGTCATGTGTTAGGGCGTGTCTCTAACAACATGGGCCAGGTGAAGGTTTTCTAGTAAACAATGTGTCTATCTTGAACACACCGCATGGTCTCGTTTTAGAGAGTCGTGTGGCTTAACTGTGTAGAAGGACTCGGGCAGTGGAAGAGGATTCAAATACATGTCGTGTGTTAGGAGAACATGACATGTGTTTGTGGTGTTACATGAACAGTTTCAGTAGTAGTACACACCCATGTAAATAACATGAGGGAACGTGCCATTTAGTAATTGTACACGCCGTGTAGTCATGTTTATGAAACAAGAATGTTTTATTTCTCATGTTTCCTTATTAAGCTTCTAGTTTTAGTCCTTGATAATCTTGATCTAAGGTGTGCGCTTGACCTTGCAAACTCATGCTACGGTGACATCCTCTGGTTATACGCCAGTTTCCAGGTGGAGATCAGACATCATACATGGCTAATCAGGGACTAACTGTGGATCCTCATATCATGCTAGTCTTGGAACCAGCCGTTATACCGAACATAGGTGCTGATGCAGAGTTCATGGATGGATTTTTTAGGATGATGTCAACCTTTTAGGGAGCGCCGCCTCCAGCCCCGTCGATTGCCGAATTGATGCCGTTCTTTCAACAACAATATCATTCCAGATTCATAGGGGTTTGAGGACCCCCGACACCAATGTCATGGCTAGATTCCATGCTGAAGATCTTTGGTCATCTGGAGAGACATCTAGAGAAGACGATAAATCTTGATACTTACATGCTTCGAGACTCCACCAAGAGGTGGTGGGATGTGATCTCACAAGCAGTATGCTTGCAGAATATGACTTGGGATGAGTTTCAGTGCATCTTGTATGATTACAACTATCTATAGACCTTAAGGGCTATTCGAGCATGAGAGTTCATGAGTATGGAGTAGGGTACTATTTCTATTATGGAGTATTCCTATAGCGTCACAGAGCTACAATATTTTATTCATATTTCAAGAGGTGATGAGTTGATCCTTGCATAGGTGTTTGAGAATGGTCTGAGGCACAACATCTGATTCCAAGTGAACATTTTCATGTTGAATTCGATATCCTCTATCGTCAACCAGGCTCTAATCACAGAGCATAATCTATTGGATTCTGGAGCGGTGAGCCTAGACAGTTCGGTATCAAGAATTAGTATTCTTCTTACTGATAGTAGGAAGCACCACAAGGAGATTTCATGAAGAGATCAAAATACGTGGAATAAATCTTCTGATAGCCAGGTGGTATGCTACCAGTTCTGGAGGAGCGGGATTCCAAGGACGCATTGCCCGAGATACCCAGTGGAGTGCAGATCATGTGGCAAGATGGGTTATCTTCAACACATAAGTCAGATCTTCTCCCTAGCAGCCGGTGACATGGGTTCTTCTATGACACCCCATTAAAGAGCATACACATCAGTTTCTCATCAGTCAAGGAACTGGAGTTCTTCCGACCATTCAGGATGAGGCGGTGGTCATGGATGATGTAGCCGGTCAACGAGTTTTCAGCAACAATAGGGTGGATCAGCTCAAACTAGTCAGGTGGGGTCATAGGGCTGCGGTGTATTCCAGACATCTGTAGTAGAGCAGACCCATCATAAGCTGGATCACGGACCATATACAGTTCTATGTACAATTTTAGTAGCCTATGTTGTATCTTTTTATCATTTCATTATAGGGGCTTCCCATAACTTTATATCTTTTTCAGTTCTAGAGAGACTTCGTCTATGCATCTTTTCTTCTATTGATATTATGACACTAGAAAATCCATTGGGGACTAGAACAACGATTTTTCATCAGTGCAAGGAATTACCTCTTGAGGTTGGTGGGTGACACTTCCTATGGGACCTCTATGTCTTCAGATGACATGATATGATGTCATTCTGAGAATGGACTGGCTAGTTCCCTTCCAGGAAGTCATCGACCACAATCATTGTATGGTGAGATTCATATCACCAGAGGGTGGATCATTTCTTCATAAGGGTGAGTGGGATGTATAGGTGAGAAGGGTGGGCCCAAAGCATAATTGGTTGGGAAGATTTACATCCCATATTTCTAGTCTATAACTAGATGGAAAGGGGACTTCACAAGTTGAAATTCCATAAGTGGTGGATTTTTTCAGAGAAGTATTTTTAGAGGACTTTTAAGGTTAGCCTCCAAAGCATGAGTAAGACTTTTCTATCACGCTTCTTCCAAGAGAAGTAGTGGTGTACATTCCCCCATAAATGATTGCTACACCAGAGTTGCAGGAAATCAAGAAGCATTTGAAGGAGTTTCAGGAAAAGGGTTTCATCTGACCTAGTAGTTCTCCTTGGGTTTTTCCTATCATGTATGAGAAGAAGGAATATATTAACCTTAGGCTTTGGGTGGATTATTAGAATCTGAACAAGTTTACAGTCAATAACTGATATCCATTACCAAGGATTGATGATCTCTTTGATCCGCTTTAAGGATCCTGGGTGTTCTCAATGAATGAATTGAGGTCTGGTTACCATCAATTGCATGTTAGACCACCAGATATATATCTAAATACCTTTTTTATTTGGTATGGTCAATATGAGTATATTGTTATTCCATTCGGTCTCATGAACCCACCTGCAGTTTTCATGGCACTAGTGAAACCAGTGTTCCATCCATACATGGTTTCCTTCGTTGTGGTTTTCGTGGATAATATATTGGTGTACTCCCACACTTGACACATCCATGATACACATCATGATATCGTTCTGAGTACACTAAGAGAGATTTAGTTATATTCTATGCCCTCAAAATGAAACTTTTGTATGGATAAGATTCACTTCATGGGTCATATCATCTCAGACACAAGAGTATCATTATACCCAAAGTGTTTGAGAGCAGTGTTTTCCTAGGAGAAGCCAATGAACGACTTTGAGGTACAGAGTTATCTTGGGTTGGCTTGATACTACAGATAAATGATTCCAGATTTTTCTCACGTAACAACACCACAACCAAGTCTGACTAAGAAGGGTGTGTAATTCTTGTGGACATATTCTTGTGGTTAATCCTTTCAGAGGCTGAAAGGGAGTTTGAATTTAGTGCCAATACTAGTCTTTCCAAAGCCAAGAAAGAGCTATACTATTTACTGTGATGACTTAGGTATCAGTATAGGAGCTGTGATTATGAAGGGAGATGGAGTCGTTGCGTATGGGTCTCAACTATTGCAGCCTCATGAGACAAATTACTTGACACAAGATCTTGAGTTGGAAGTATTTTTTCATTCTTTACGCTATTTTAGAAAATATCTTCTGGGATAGAATTTTGTGGTTTTCACCAACCACAAGTTTCTCATGTAAATCTCCACTCAATGTGATCTAAATTTAATATAGTGAAGGTGGGTTGAGTATCTTCATTCCTTTGACTTGAATATTTCCTACATGTTGAGGAAAGGAAAAAATGTAACTGATGCTTTGAGTTGGAGGACTCAGATATAGGCAGTTCAGGAGACAATTAGTGAGTGAATGCTTATGGCTGTGTTCTCTGAGATGCATTTAGAGGTGTACGACAGACAGGGGTAGATATTTATGTCTTTTGTAGCTGTTACCTCTACTCTTCAAGATCATGTGCAAATGAGGTAGCTATTAGATTCAGAAGGCCTAGTCCTATGAGATAGCGTGTCAGGGGAGGACCCTATTCCTGGATGGACAGTAGGTGAGGACAATATCTTTGAATTTACAGGGGTTCATATGGGTGCTAGAAGACATACATGTGGAGCTGATTTCAGAATTTCATTCCTCAGTTTGGGCAGTTCATTCTGTTGTCACCAAAATGTATCTTGATCTACACCACAGGTATTGGTGGCCAGGTATGAATAGGGATGTTTCTAGTTTTTTTCATGAGATGTTCCACCTATCATAAGGTGAAGGCAGAGCATCAGTGACCAACATGGAGTTTTCAGTAGTTTCAAACTCCTGAGTGTAAGTAGAACGACGTCATGATGGATTTCGTGACTCGTTTGTCGAGGACCCCTCGAGGGAATGATGCAGTTTGGGTTTTCAATGATAGACTCATGATGTTTGCTAACTTATAACTGATCATGGAGACGATCAGATTTGAGGTGTTGTGGTAGTTGTGCATCCGAGAGATTGTGTGCTTACATGGAGTTCCACACTCAATTGTGGTAGATAGAGATGCCCGTTTTACATCTTGGGTCTGGCATAGTCTTCCAAAGGAATTGCGTAGACATGTACTTTTGAGTACAACTTACCACCCCCAGATAAATGCCCAGTATGAGCATACGATTCAGGTTCTTGAGTACATGCTACGAGCATGCATTCTATATTTTTGAGGTCCTTGGGAGAAGCAAGTACCTATTGTAGAGTTTTCCTAAAATAATAGTTTTCATGAAACTATTCATATTGAACCTTATAAGGCTTTGTACGGTAGGCCATGCCGACAACCCTTATGTTGGCTGGAGGCAAGAGAGGCAGCTTTAATGGGACCCCATATTGTTCAACAGACCACATAGAAGACAGTGTTGTTTCAAAAGAGGATGGCTAATGCACAGTCATGACATAAGTCTTACGCTGATCAGTGGAGATGACCTCTAGAGTCTGACGTTACTTTTCATACTCATCTCATGTCTTTCAACCTGAGAAGGTTGAGCTCGATGTGAATGCATCATTCAAGGATCATCCTATCCAGTTTCTTGATCGCAGTAAAAAGGTTCTCCCTGTTCGGTCTATCCCTCTAGTATGGGTTATATGGTAGCACATACGAGTACAGGATGAGACTTGGGAGAGGGTGGCTGATGTACAAGCACGGTGGCCTAATTTTTGGATGGATTATTCCTTTACACCACCCTTTAGGGAAATTTGAGGAAAATTTTCTTTAAGGGGGATGTTTGTAATATATCATACCTTATTTTCAGGTATGTCTTATGTTTCTGGTCATTTTTTAGAAAAAGTGTAATTTTTCGAAATTTTTGTACTACACGCCATGTACTTTTTGAATACACGCCGTGTACTCAGTTACCGCATGTAACAGGCCGCTCTTCGTATAGCGGCCATACACATGGCTGTGTGGGGTGTAATAGAGGCCACCTAAAGTGGATTACAGAAAATAAAAGTACATGTTTTTTACTACAAAAGTACATGCCGTGTATTTTATTTTTTTCATTAAATGTTTTGGGTGTAACGTCTAATAGCCATATGGGTTTCTTTCTATGTCTCATTTGGTCAAGAGCTCCAGAATGGCCGTGATCTTCCTCTTAGCCCCCGAGCCTTCATCTGATCTCAGATTCGACTACAGTTGATTTCATTGAGATCACCTAGTTAATCTCTCTCTTTTCCTTGAGCCTCGTTTTATGATTCCACCTCTTGTTCTAGTTATCGTGGGTTGAAATTTTTAGATGTTTTTTAGATCTTCATCATTATATGGTGATTCAAGCCTCGAGGTTCAAATATAGCAATATCCAAGCACTGAGGTAGGTGGTTTTTTCTTTTCTGTTGAATGTCATTGAGTAATATGTGAAATCGTGACCAATACCCTTGTTTGGGGTATTGCATGTTTACCAGTTTAGCCATGTTGATTTCCAGCCAACATTGTATGCTTGTGTAATGGTTAATTAGATATAAATTGGGTTGATTTCTATGGTTTGAATGTTTTACCCACACATGATATGTTTACGACTGTTAGGTCCTACTTAGCCATTTGGCCACCTTGCCTGTTTTCATGCTTGTTGTTGTAGGATGGAGAGGTTTTATTCTGACATGCTTGAAATGTTATAGACCAATTATCCAAGTAGTTCTGTAGGATTAATTTGTCTAAATTTCACTATAATTCCCATTTACCTAAACAGGGCTGTGAGGACATGGTGTAGAAAAATGTAAGGGGAGTTTACCCAGTGATCTTTCTCAGAGAGTATTTGAGCAGTTTATGATATAAGGGGGATTGACCAGCTGAGATTCTTCAGTGATCCTTGGACCACATGGGGATATAAAGGGAATTTACCAAGTTAGGTTCATCAGAGAGTCCTTGAATACATTAGACTATAAGGATAATTGACCATGTGAGTGTCCTCAGTGAGCCTTTGAAATATTTGAATGACCCGGGCTATAAAAATAATTGACCGAGTGAGCTTCCCCATAGTTTCGTTGACCATGGGGCTATAAGGGGAATTGACGGTGTGAGATTCCTCACAGAGTCCCTGACTACCTTATACTATAAGAGTAATTGATAGTGAGTGCTTCCTCAGAGAGTGTTTATATATATTATTATGGCTGAACCAGAGGGGTTAGGCAGAATGTACTGCCCAGAGGGTTGCTTATACTTGTTAAGTAGGACCAAAGGGAATGAATGTGAGTACATCCAATAGGATTACCTATTTGTGTTTAGCTATTTGATTAGCTGCTACTTAATGTTGAAACATTGAATTTTTTACTGTTGAGTACATTCCTGCTTATTACTTATATACTTGCTGGCCATATATTAACTGACTATTAGGCATAGATCTTTGGGTGGTTTCCAACTAGGATTTAGTCTCACACCATATTTGGTCCATGATTTTGGCCCGAAACAGATTATATTATTGTAGGTATAGATAAGGGAAAACACCCTTCTACTTCAGGTACATGACATGTTGTGGAGTTGGAGAGCACGGAACCATGCTTAGGCTTGTGATGCAATGGAGATGTTTATATGTGTCTATGTACATTGATTTAGTACTGTTTGTATTACAGCTTTGTGATTTCTTTGGATTCTTTCCTAGACCTATGTATCAGGCATAATAATATATATATGTTTCTGTGCTCTAGTTGTTTCTTAATTTTAGACTTATGTTATTTAATCTTGCATGGATTATTTCTACTTTCTCTATTACATTTTGTTTACTTCCATTGTGTTACTATGCCAATGAGAGCATGGTTTCACAACTATCACACCCATGTCCCTCGCTTCTAGTTGTCAACCTCTGGTGATTGGTAAAATTCACTTGAGGCCATTTGACTAACCGAGTACGAGGTGCCTCTGGGTGGGTTCTAGAACTAGGACATTACTGTACTTTTAGAATAGAAATATTCATTGGAATCCCACATTACATTTGAAAATTCAAAATATGGACAATTTTTTTATTTCTTTTTATCTTTATTTTCACTGAAATATCTCTAGATATCAATAAAAAAATATTTCCAAGTATCATAGAGAATTAAAAGTGAATAAAGGGGTTATCTAAAATTTCCAGAAGGTGATTGCATACAATGAAATATAAATAAGACATGAAAAGTATTAAATAATTAAATTATGTTCAAATATTTTGGTATTAATAATCAAATGACTTAGAAACATACCCATGGATATTAAAATAACTAAATATACACATGAAAACCAATAACTTGTTTAATTTGTATATATTTTATAATATCAGGCAATTGAACATACCATCGATGATTTCTACAAATATTTCTATAAATACTATCAAGGCATAATTCCCGGACATCTATCCAAATCGGTATGACCTTGAAAAAATATGTAATGTAGTTTATCTCATGATACATTCTAATTCATCAAGAGGTTAAGTTATTTTGGTCCCACCCATGACATAATAATTCAAATTCATTCTTCATATGAATAAATAATTGATCCTAATAAATATGCCCTAAAATCAATAACTATCTATAATAGAAACAATATCCTATAGAATATAAATAATTTCCCCAGACTTTGTAGTCATCATCTATATAGAGAAGTACATTATATGGAATCCAATGTTCATAACATTAGTAAATCATAAGATTGAATAAATTTTGATAACATAGAAGAATAAAACATTCATAAGATAACAAGAAAATTAATTTAAGAAAATAATTTTTTTAAATGTAAAAAATAAACAAATTTATAGAATTTATTTTCATTGAACATTACCATGTAAGCATGTAATATATGATTCCAAAAAATTATACATCATGATAACATTGAATTATATCCATATCTTATATATTTAAAAAAATTCCTTCCAAACAATTTAGAATAGTTAAAAAATTCCTCACTCATAAAATTAAATGAATATTCATTTAAAACCATTTTATAAAAATTTAAAAAATATAAAATGAATATAAATAATTATTTTACAATACTTAAAAATTTCATGAAAACATTTTTAGAAAATATTAACATGGAAGGAAAATGGTTTTTGATCGAAGCGATAAACAAAGAAATCTATTCTTGAAATAATATTTAAATTTAATTTTATGAAACAAATAGAGAAAATAGAACTATCACATGAGAATTCATGAATAACAATAAAATTAGTAATTTTTATGATTTAATGTTCAAATTATTCCTTATAAAAAACATAAATTTAAACTATCATGAATACATATTAAATTAGGAAATAAATCATTACCTCATGCCTCACTTTTTTGTATTGTATCTATAATTCTTATTCATAAATATAGATTCATTATTAATATTTTGTATAAAGTAATAAAATAAGTATCATATAATATAAATTTTAATTATAGTCATTTATCACACATTTATTAAAAAAACATTGTAAAAATATATTATTTCTGTAATAGATGCATTATTTTTATGTATCTTTGGGTTGTGTAGTTTGGGTTATTACATTTATTCATGGATCCATAAACTCCATAATTGTATCCATGATATAAATATCATATATATTTATTATAAACTAATTTATTTAAATATATAGATAATACATATGAAAAAAAAATATTTACACCATTCATTTAGTTGTTAAGTAGTACGTAAAATTGAACATTGTTTTCACTATATGATGGATGTAACAAACGAAATGTTAGTAATTTATAACTTTTATAGAATATTTTTTATAAAGTATATACATTTAAATTTATAAAATATATGTTTATTTATATAAATATAAAATTTAAAATAGAAAATGTATCACATATCTTTATAAGGACTATAGGCTGCATATATTAATGAAAGATGTTATCATTTTCCAAACGAATAGAAGGTATGATTGTATATATGATATTATAATTTCATAGGAATATTTTTGTTATTAATTTTTTATATATTAATTATATATATATATATTTATTTAAATATATATTAATCCAAGTAATGTTTTGATGAAGATGAATTTTGATTATATGTGGTGATTGTAAGTAGTACATAATCATGAGCAAGATTTTATATTTTTATAAGAAGGAAAATAGATATAAAATGGTTTCATTATAATATAAACAAAAAATTTTTTATTTATGAAAATGAATTCATTTTTTAAGGGAAGAAAATATTACTAATAATTAGATTAATTAGTAAACATGAAAATTTCAATAAAGATGAGTACTACTTCTTTGGTAAACATCCTTAAGATCACTTTTTACAGGAGATAATGTTTGTGTTAAAATTACGAAAACCATTATAATGTGGTTATGTATTTTCAAAATTGTATTGGTTAGTGTTTTGTCAATAAACAAGGATCAATGAGGATTTAAAATAAAAATGTATTTGCTTCATTTTATAATTGAGGGTAGGTGAATTTTGGGAATTTCACAATTTTTTAAATTATATAAATTATTTTATAGGAACAAATAACTCAAATTGATATAATAAAATAAATAGATTTCTAAATGTCAACATCATATAACCTAATAAAAAATTCAAAACATTTCTATATTTTTGAAAATTTATCTTTTAGTTTAAGCAACTCATTAACCCTTTTCTCAATTTTTATTTATTATCATTTTAAAACTTTTAATGGTTAATAATTATACAATAAAATAAGAAAATTTCCATAAATTGAGGATGAATAATATTTTAAAAAATATTACATTAATTCCAATGATTAAAATACTTTCAAGAATACTTATACTTTTAAGAAATATGATTTATTTTAAAATATCAATAAATTTATTATTAAACCATTCATTTAAATACATGCAGAGAATGGGGTAATTATAGTCTGATTCATTAACAAATATGTAAAATTTCATATATATGTATATATATAGCTATAAAATTATTTGGACACATTTGATTCATAAAATTATTTAACTTTTAATATATTTAAATTATTATTTTATTATTATTTTAATTGAACATATATTTTATTAGTATTTCATTAGAAATTAAGGATGTTATTCAATTCATACAAATTATAAATATATAACCATAATTAATATAATTTAGTAATTAAAAATAAGTCAATGAATATTTATTCACTATATTATAATGTTTCTTTGTGACCACATAATATATATATATGTAATAGATTAAAAGTTTGTATTTTTCGTTCCATTAAAAATTATATAATTCAAATTAAGGGTAAAGTTTCCATTAAACTAATATATTTCAATACTAGGTTGATAAGAGTCAATTTAACATAGTCCAATAATATTTATGATGAAAATTTATATCGTTATAACTTAGTTTTATCCTAGATCAATGTGATTTACCATTTATCGGGGTGATGTAATTTACAATAGATACAATTCATATTACATAAAAATAAAAGAGTCATATTTTCCAAAATTGATTATCCTAATTAAAAATGTATAATAAATATTATAAAATTATACATCATCATGGGGATAAAATTATCATTCACAATAACATCACAAATAGTGATGAACGCCATTTTTTATGAAAATAAATTTTGAGCATAAAACTATTTTTATTATTATCTCGTTCTTAAAAAACATTAGCTGAAATTTATGAATTTTAATTAAATGTATTAAAGATATGTTTCTTTTAATTAATTCAAAAATATTGAATACTATAATTTCTTATGATTAATACATGTTTCTCACAAGAATGAGATTTTTCAGTAAAAAATAATCAATAATCTTTCAAATAATGTACATTGAAAAACAATAAATTTATTTGATGCATATTTCATTATTATGTGAGACCTCTTCGTACCATTAAAAATTAATTAGTTTCATATAATCTCCTCATAGTATTTTAATACTAAATCATAGTTCATTAAAATTTTGTACTAATTTCAACTAAATATAGAGTATAAATTAAATTTAGTTTATAATAAAATACAATAAATTATCAGTGTCTTATATTATAACAACTTATAATAAATTTCACCCTCAAAATTGATTCACTATGATAAAAAAATTAGATATATTTGTTTAGTTACATTATCAGGATCCCATGTATCATCTTCAAAATTCTTGATTACTCTTGTGAATATTAAAAAGCAACATCATATAATTAAATAACACATAATATCTAAGGTACATGACTTGTAGTAGATGATAGACATATGAAATATCCTGATATAATGTTATATACTATTTTTGAGACATATGTTATATCTGGTATGTACTTCCTTATGAGATATTCATGGAACACATTGTGAATATGGGAGAGGACTAGTGGAAACACTATGTGAAAAGAAATAATCCAGATTTGATCATGAATCCTAAAGGATTATTATATAATTTTCACATATTTTGATTATTAAATAATCTTATAATGATATTCCATTTAGAATATCACATAAAAACCCTCTCAAAAACATAATATTCTTTATCACCCCGATGACTTTCTGCATTACATTTCTATACACTCTATGCTACAATGAGGTGTTATTTATATGATACTGATTCCCTTTCATTTTCTTATACTATATCTGGGCCAAATAGAATTCCTTCATCATCATCATCCCAAAATTCTTTAGTTTCATACTACTTTCTGTAGATAAATTTAAAACAATCCATCTAACTAATCTATTGAATGATATTTTTTTGTAATAGAAATAGATAAGAGGATGTCACTAATCCCTATAAACCTTGGAATACATAATAAAATTTCTCATAATATTTTCTAGGTATTGAATGTGTTTTGAAGACTATGATTCTATATAGGGATGGATGGTTGGAAAAAAATGAACCCTCTATGCAGTTCTCAAGGAATATTCTTCTATGACATTGAAGTAATCCTCAAATACTAATCAGATACAATAGACACTGGTACTCTAGGAAGCCTTACAACATCCATAATTAATATTTGGGAATGTTTATGAGGTAAAAATATAACTTATATCATAATATATTTATGACAATATGAGCTCATAGAATTCAATCCAAATAGAATTTTGTTCTTCTTATATTTTTGGGAGTGCGATGATAAAATCCATGACAGTGTTTTGTAATTTCGATTCTAGTATGGGTAATGGTAATAAAATCCCATTAGACAATAGTTTCTCAAAAATGACATTCAATCAAACATAGATCTAAGATACATAATCTATAATATCTCCCTTCCTGATGTCCCCCTAGAAACTCCCTTTTCAATCTCTATTCATCTATATACTTATATATTGGATATAAAATCATTAATGACATTACTCATCCAACATAACCTACAATAATCCGAGTTTTTATGACACTCCTACATAGTTCACAATCGATATCATTCTTATATGGGATAAGATTAACAACAAAAAATTCATCACATACTTCTATAACTCAACAACATCCATCAATTCATTTTTACTCATCTCATGGATGGGTTTTTGAAAATTCCTAATATAATGATAATATCTTTCCTATTACCTCATGATTACTATATAATTCCAATGAAAATATTGATATATAAGGTTTTTATGGTCCTGATTATAAAAAATCAATTATGATCCTTTCAAATAAGAGGATCTTATACCTTATTCTACATCCCATGGAGGTAATTAATTGAAAATTCATAATCACAGATTAACTCCATGTATATTATCATGAACATATTAAACAATTTATATGTAATAATATACAACCAAATATTGTTTCATAATATATATATGAAACCTTTCACCATATTGATAGATCCAAAACATCTTCAATAAAACATAATTGGTTCTATATTCTAATAATTATATGGGTATTTCTTATCGTGATCACTCAACTAAATGGATATATAAATCAAAACCATTATGTGGTTCATTAGGATTCATCCTAATACCTTAAATTATTCATTAATATATATCACAAACTCTTCTATTATAAACTATAGGGTCATCATAATATCCCTTACAAATCATATCAAAATTTATTTTAAATTATAATCACATTCACATATTTTCAATGACATAACCCTTTTTAGTGGAATTGGTGATTAGATTAGACATATTATAGAATTATATAATAAATATTTGTAGTATTTTTCTGACATGTGAAAACTATAAATTTCAGTTACTATGGTTATTATACTCTATTTCCAAAAAAATTATAACATTTAAGGATTAACATATATACCCTAAACTTATATTATTTTTTCCAATAATGAAAAATATTGAATCAGACACAGAATCTTTGTTAAATTTATAATACCACATTTACTTTCTAGGGGTTTACTTCACAATTCTAAAATTTTATTCATTCCGGTCATTTTTATTTGATATATAGAGTAACTACATATATAAAACACCACAAAATAATCAAGGTAATATATAATGGATATTTTTTAAGTCCATAAGGTTAGACGTATAGTTGGAATGTTCAAATGGAATTACTATGAATTCATAATGATAATACTTCATACAGAAGGTCATATTTGGTATATCCTCCTTTCTGATCCATATTTAATGATATCTGGATAGATGATAAACCATATAGATATATAAATCTCATTATAATTAAAAAATTTATCACCATTAAATGGTTGAGGGAACATTTTCTAGATAATATTCTATTTGACAACTTAAAAATCAATAGAATAATGGATTGAAAATTTTATCTTCTATACAAATTTAAGAGGTGTGATCCATGGTGTAGAATGTGAATAAATGAATCCATTATGAAGATTCTCCTTGATATTTTATGCCAACTATTGAAACCCAATTTAGGTATTTATTTTTGGATTCTATGGAACATGAATATCATTAGGTATGAGTTCTATTTAAAACATTACATTTTGATCCATGGAAACACTTTGAAATTACAAACTAATCCTATAGTCATATTAATGAATAATAGAAACATTTCCAATGTTTAGATTCTTCAAAATATTTTAGATTAATATCCCTCATGAATAGGAAGAAAATCTATATGAAATATGTAATTTCTATTTAGTCTTTTGGTTCATCCTCATATAGATATATGATAAATAGTTGATTTGAAATATCAATTATAACTTCACTTCCTCGATAATTTATATGGGATCTATTCTAGGAGATGCAATATATTCCTAGAGATTTTTCACATTCAACTAAATTAATATTATCAATATTTGAAGGAAGAACCCTCTCCAAATATTATATTGTAAATGATTTATATAAATGAGGTACAATCATCGTACCGTGACCACCAACTCAATATACAATCATTAATGTGGTGATATAATACAAATATAATCTTATTCATAAATAAATAAGTGGGAAAAAGAATAATAAAATAATAAAAATTAATTATAGAGTTTTTGATTATTTAAAATCTACCACTTCACTGGGAACTACCATATTCTCCCTAATAATTTCATAAATATTACCTTCTATCCATGGATTCATTTATGGTATGTTTCCTTAATATATCAGTAATTAGTTTTAATTGTTCCACATGTACTAACAATCAATGTTATTTAATTTTATTTCATCACCCTTAACTTTTAATTCATGATCATGATTCCCTTTCTTCCAATTGTGAATAAAAATATGTTTCTTTTGTAGAATTTAATAGGGTGCTCCCATAAATATGTTTAACATGTTTGGAAATTTCTCTTTCAATTATTCCCTTAATATATTTTCTTCCAAGTATTACTCTTCTCCTCTTGGTTTCCATTAATGAAATAATTCAGGTACAGTTATGTCTCTATAATGATATAACATGTCTCAATATTCTCAAATAGTTGGAATGTCTAGTAGAATAATTCAATTAAAAGGGATTTTATTTATCTCAATAATGAAATAGTCAATATAACTATTTGGAGTACATAAATTATCTAAAATAGGAAAAGTTATTCCTGAAAATATGTAATTTATATAGAAAATATTCCCTCATCCTTTTAACTTTATCATTGTTTAGGAAGAAAATATTCTTTCAACATGATTTCCTTAAATCATTCCATTCTATTCAATATTTTTCCAAAATATCATTAGTGAATTTAATCAATTAACATCGATGTTCCTCTTCCTATGAGATATGATAAAATTTCCTCAAAAAATTCTCCATTTAATTATATCATAATGTGAGAAATATATTCTATAATAAATTTATAAATTCACCATCAATAAATATATTTGTAGTCACATTGAATGATAGTGGTTGGTGATGCATTAACATTTCTAGAATGGCTACACTATGTAGCAGATCTAAAGTATTCTCTTTATAAGAGAGGATATTTGCAATACCGTCTATTATATGGCCTAATATTAGTTTAATTGTTTTATCTCTAGCTATAAAATATTCCCTAGCTGGATTATATTTCATTTGACCGAAATACAAACATTGAATTTGGGGATTGATGGGGTTTCCATTCAATTCACTATGAACCATTTAAAACCAATAGAACAAAGTAGAATATGTCAGAACATTAAGAATACAAATTTTTAATTTAGAACCTACAGAAAAATATAACATAAATTGGTTAAAATATTCATATCAAATATTATAGTCATATACATTATTTCTTTAGGTATAGTCTTAACTTCCACTATAAGGTTATCTTCCATAATTTTTTTAATAAGTAATGTTATGAATGATTTTATTAGGAAGGAATCGATAATAACTAAATAACATGACCCGTGTATTATGGATTTGTGGTCACATTATTAATTTCATACTAAATATATACAATCTCATCATAATTGAACAGATGGGTTTTAATTTTAGGTAAATTCGATATATACTATAATCCCATATAACATTAAAAAAATTAGACAACACCGTATTTACATTGGGGTCATGTTTATTTCATAAAAAATGTACCTTCAAATCAATCTCAAATAAAATATTTTAATCACATAGTAATGATACAGATGAAATTGGTGAGATCAGATGCTTAGAAAGAGACTGCTGAGAGAAACACTAAAAATGGAATGAATTATATGGAATGAAAAAATGATGATATAATACAAACATATAAATAAAAACACGAGATATAAAATTACCTATATATATCATGAATTCCAATAATCACTTGTTAATAAATAATCAAATTTAGAATGATGGAATACAAAATTCTAGACATCAGAACATACATTCAAGAAACTATTCCAAAACATAAAAAATTACAATAAATTCAACTTTACAAGACATATATATAAATGATTAAGTACATAGAAAAACCCCAATATAGTTTGATTCAGGACACTTACTAATTAATCAAGAGAATATGTAATTTCTGACCAAAAAAATCAATTAATATGATCAATGCAGTCACCATATAACAAAACATCAAAACATAATCATGATGTATTTTAAACCAATGACTATGTATTTTAGAATAACTCTAATTCAAATATCATTACATCCACCATTCAATATAATAATAAATATTACTAAGAAATATAGTGTACGATATCATAATATTATAACCTTATCAAATAAAAAGTCATAGTAATGGATATCGACATACGTGGAATATAAAATGAAAATGTCACTGGAAAATTTTAGTTGGAAAATAAACTTTTACACTTTGAAAATATTTATTTAAAATATGAATATTTCATAAATTTTAAGTAAATATATTACATTAAAAATAAAATTTTATGAATGTATATAAATCATAAATTTATTCAGTGGTATTCTTGATGTGAATTTACATTCATGCCATATACGATAAATGAACATTCCTTTCAAAATTCTACAAAATTGTTCAAAGTACCTCATTCTGAAAATTATAGGAGTTATACATTGAAACTGATTTTGTGAAAATTAAAAAATGGATAAAAATGAAACAAATGAATAATTTTATAATAGTTAAAAATTTATTTAAACCATGTTTATAATATAAGGGCATGGAAGAAAAATCATTTTCGAACATAGATAAATATACTTTTTTCTAAAAAACCATGTCACGATATTTTTAAGTATAAAACTAATAGAAATGGTATAATAACATGAAATTATAATGAATAAAAATATATAAATTTAATATATTGATTTTATTTTAGAAAAATTAAAAAAAATCAGTTGTGGTAGGTAAAAAATAATCAACTTTGAATAATTATGATAATGTGAAATGAACCGCTATATCATTTTGGTCATATTTAATTTTTATGTGAACCTCAAAGATAATTATTATATAATTATTATATATATATTATATAAACATAATCATATATATTATTCAATATTTTATTTATATACATTCATTAATCACTCACATATTATCCAATATCTTTTATATTCATTGTTCCATGTAATAACTATTTTCATGTATGTTTTGGTTGTGTAGTTTCATTCGTTTTAAATTAATCCTGGTTCTATAATATATATAACCATAACCATGATAAAAATATAATATATGTTTATTATTTTTAGATTTAGATAAATCCACAATTTAAATAGTTAAAAAATGTATTTCATCATTCATGTTGAAGGTATGCCATTCGTACATATGAACAATCTTTTCAATTTTTGATTAATGAAAAAAATAAAGATAAATAATTATTCACCTATATATAATCATTATTATAATATATAAATCATATTAATAGACAATTATTCCTTATTACCAACTTTATAAAAGGTAAATTAAAAATGGATCACCACTCTTTGTGGAGGTGGTAGTCCGCACGTGCACACAAATGATGTTTTCTTTTTATATAAAATTTTAAGGTAACAATGAATATGTGGTATTATATTTTTTAAAAGAATAGTAAATTAAATATTTTATTATATACATATAGTTATAAATTTTTCCATATTTATATCATGAAATATAATATTGTTATGAAAAATAAATTACATAGGTTGGAGGAGATATTAATCTATACATAAAAACAATTGATATTTTTTCTTTCATTATGAATGAAAAGTGAGAACATTTTGTAACAACATAATTATAATAAAATATTGAAATATTTATTATAATAATGTTATTATTATTGTTTGGGTTAAACCTAATTTTAGTTAGTATAAGTGGAAATAATCATGAGAGACTTGATAAAGATAATTTCCACTTCTTCTATAGACATCATTTAGATATATTCCTAAGATGCATAGTTTTTTACTTTTGGAAACAAAAGAACCAATATATCATTTATGATTTTGTATATAATTGTAAGAGGTATGGTGTGGTTGTGATATTTGGGTCATGGTGGTCAGATGAATGGAATAATGTGAAATCCTTTTATAATTTAGGAGATGGGACTTCAGGGAATTTCATAAAGTATTAAATTAATATATATTATTTTTAAAGTTCAAACGAATTAAAATTGATATAAT
This sequence comes from Viscum album, assembly GCA_963277665.1. NCBI lineage: Eukaryota > Viridiplantae > Streptophyta > Magnoliopsida > Santalales > Viscaceae > Viscum > Viscum album. The sequence continues at coordinate 1,018,518,111 of OY728119.1, read as the reverse complement.
ATTTCTATAAGATGGGTATAAATAAATTTAATCACATTGTATAAAATTTTAACATGTTTCGGGTGTTCATCACCATTGTCTTAGAGTTTTGACCCCATGTTTTCATTTTCACATTTACAGTATTGTTAGTGTTTTATACCCATTAAGGCATTATAATTTTACTAGAAAATTTAGATAGATCCCTAAATTCACCATGTTATATTATTTAAACCTTATATAATTACATTGGATAAATATATGATTTTTAAATATATTAAATCATTTAATGAAATTTTATTTACTGTAAAATATAATTAATGAGGTTTTTGATAATATTCATTGTATTTGAGTTTAAATACATCAAAAGAAGGGAGATATTTGAAAATATTTATTTTAAAACTTCCTAATATGAAATATTGATCTATAAAATTTAAATGACCTAATAAATTAATTATATAATATAACAATTTTATTTTTAAAATCATTTATGTTTTTTTCCGTTAAATGAATAAATTAAGCATTATCATTTCTCAAGTATATTATATGTTCATTTATTTAAAAAAATTAAGAAGTAAATTACGATCAATAATATAATTTCATTGTGTAAAAAACATAACACAAATATTTATTCACCACAAGAATTTTTCAAAGTGAAAACATATTATATAATCCAAATTAAGACAACTTTTTTGTTTAAATAAAAATTATATAAGTCATTTTTAACAATACATTTCCTTTAAAAAAATATTTAATGTCTGAAGTAATAAGGGCATAATTTATACCATCAAATCAAAAGTAGGATAAAAATTTTTCTCCTTATTGACAAGTATTAACCAATATTAACTTGATTAACTATATACATAGGTTAATAATTTTACTATATTTCTCATTTATAGTGTATAAATTTTAAAATAGAACCATTTACAAAATTTGAATATTGGGATTAAAATTATGGAATATATATCATCAAATGAAATACATAAATGTTTCAAAAATAAAATTTTGTATAATTTTTTAAAACGTGATAAATATCCTTTTATAAAAAATACATTTTCATGTATAAAATTGTATTTTATGTATACCATTCTTAAGAAAATTAATAGATGAATATTATTTAATTACAATTTATAAATTAAATTTATATTTCAATAATATATATCACCAATTGTTATTTACTATATTTATTCAAATAAAAACATATTGCATGCATAAAAACAATTTTCTGGGAAAACATTTTCTTTTACATTATTTGGATTTTCATTAATACCAAATGAAATAATTTTAAAAAAAATAAAAAAAATTTTAGTACTGTACATAAATACCAACATTAATCAATATGTTATAATGGTAATTTAATGTTATTTTATTAGTTCATGGTTCATTTAATCTCAGTATTTTATTTAATAAAATATATCAATAGTATAATTCATTAACAATAAATATATCATAATTTCATAGTGTGTGACAACTAGTCTATGAAATAGAATCAGAATACTCATTAACCCCAAGGTATAATAGGTTTTGTAACATCAACACACCATTAATCACATAATTTCATGTGTTATTGTTTGTGGAGTATGCGATATTTTCAAAATATATGTTCCATTGCTGAAAGGTACTAGAGTAAACAAAGGAAAAAATGTGAACCAAGAAGATATTAATATTACATGATTTCTTATGATGGTTATTAATTATTGTATGTATAATTTGAAAAAATGTTCATGTATTTTTCATTAATATTTAATATTTATATGCCTATTAAGAAGAAAAGGATCATTTTTTTAGCATAATGTATCAACAATTGGGTTGAGAAAAATATTTTTGAAATTTTTTCAAATGACATAATTTTATAAAATTTTGAAGAAGGCCAATTATTTCAACTAACACAAGATATCATGCCAAAGTCAAGGGTCAAAAAAATATTTAATTTTTCACGAGTTGTAGATATTTAACTATAAAAGTATGATTTTATTGCTGTATCAATCCATGACTGTTGGTGCACATCCCAAATAAAAGGAAATGTTTATATCATCAAAGTATCAAATAAGAAAAATAAATCATTATATTCTATAATTAATAAATAATAAATATTATTGTCTTAGGACAACATATGTATTAGGGTAGAGAAATGAGATTCACAAATATCATTGTTGTTGAATCTTTTATCCACAATTTTTTGACTGTTGTTTAACTATGAGGATCATGGAATGAAATAAACCATAACACAAATATGTATATCATCAAGGGAATTGATGGTACATTTTTTCAAGGGGATTCAATAAAAGGGAATGTATACATAAACAATAGAGAATAAAGAGTGTTATCTTTATCTATGGATAATGAAGACATTTTGAAGAATAAGACTCGTGGAAATATAATAAAAATACATTATAATAACTAGTGAATAGAGATATATATTGATACAAACATAATATATCATAAGAACATACACATGCATGTGGTGTTTTTAAAAATTATGTTCTACTAATAAATCATTTATATGATAATAATACAATTATAAAGGGGTTTTCGAATTGGTACGTACAGATGAGTGTAGACCAGTTTCACAAAGATCTATTTTTTAGAGGTTGTACAATATTCTTATAAATTAGGATTAATGAGATATTACATTGATAATGGTTATAAACCACAAATCTGAGTTGTTCACTCTCATCAATAAGTATAAGAGGAATACTAAAAAAGAATTTGAAGTAGGTTTGGAAATTTAAATTGATCAGTGGAGAATAGTTCCAAAATATTCAACTAGTGGATTATCATAAGAGGAAAGGGATACACCACCATGTCTCAAATGTGATATATCCTTAGTCAATGAAATTTTTAGAGGGGAAAATATATCATAAACAACATGGACATAATGAATGAAATTGAGAAAAATATACAAGGGATATATTAGACAGAAGTTATAATTACATTGGTCAACACATTTTAGAGATCATTCATATTACATATAGAAGAATTTAATCTATAGTGATATGTGTTATAACATTAAGAAATTTGTCAGGTAAATTTCTACATTCAGAGGTAAGAGTTTCTTTCCAAACAAATAAAAGAATGTGCATATTGATACTTATAGAGATTAAGTGATATTACTTGGATACATATTATATAGAAATTAATATGAATTATTCAATAATTAGTTAAGAAGATCTATTGAATATACTTATGTGGATGTTGTAAAAAGTGATAATTATTTTTATATAACTAAAGTGTAGTTTTTTTCTCTATATTGATTATGTGATGATAATCACAAAGGGAGAATATGGTTGGTGTAAGATTCATATGAAGACATAGAGGATGAAAAATATTTAGTTATGAATATATCAACATAGATTCTAGTGATATTATATAAAATTGGTGAATATAATAAAAATTGTACCAGAATAAATTTGTTATGTCAAATAGAATGATGTTTTTACAACAACATAATTCATATCATTGGAAGCGAAAATGTGTTTTAGTGATATTTTATGGATCAGAATTAGGTTTTTGTGAGTAATTAGGAGGTCCAAAAAATTGAGATTAAATGTATATGGAATATTTTATTTATGTAAATATAGAAGAATGTAAGGGGAACCAAATTGATATTATATAAAAAACCATTAAATATGAAATTGTTAACTTACTCAAATAACAACTGTTTTGTATGTGAAACTCCCCAAATGAAGACATTGATGTAGATGAATTTTTTACCTTTGTAATTGTTGGAGACCATTCAATGATTATTATCCATAACAGAGAAAATAAAATTCAGGGTACTCATGGTGGATTTCAAGCCATCAATTTTTACTTTATTTTTAATGAAAAAGTACACATTTGAAATCCATATATTTTTTTATTGAAAATGAATACGAGAAAAACACATGGTAGCTTAAGATGGAATGTTATGGGTTGATGCATGAACCAAGATTTTGGTATTCAAGGATGGATCAATATATTAAGAATCATTGTTTCTAGTATTATTGAGCTTATTATAATATCTATGTCAATAATGAGTGTTATCAGATAATGACAGTTTTATTAAAATTCAATGACATAATTCATGATATATTAAATGAATAAAAATTAAAATAATTCTGATAATTAATTGTGAATGTGTTTTAAATATCGATTATTTGGGAATTGATTTCTCTTATCATCTAAAATTTTCATAAGTAGGGAATAATAGATAAATCTCTTAGTATAAATATGATATGGAGGACTTGAAATTTATTTATATGGAAAATTAAAATTAGATGATAAAACTATTTTCTACCCCAATAAAGTTATAAATAGATAATGATTGAAAAGTTTTCAAGAAGACCAGGATTTCATTGGGAGATTTTTTTAAATTACAATGACATAAATCAATATTAATTTTCCATGTTTTGGGTGGTATATTTTCATTGTGACCCCTAATAATTAACGTATCTTTAATTGAAAATAATAATATTTTATATCAAAATCATAATGTATTTTAGTCTATTTTACTACCAAATATATTATTAAATTCATTGGGATATATGGAAACTGATTTCTTTATATCAGTGGATAATATAAATAACACATTTTCTGATATATTCTATAGTGTAATATTATAAATATTTATATAAATCAAAAAATAAAAATATATTTCATTTTTCACTATTTATTGATAATATATTATAGAAAATAAATCTTTAATTAAATTACTATGTCTAATGATTTATCATGAATATAGGGGTCTTCAGCTTATTAATATAATTAAAATCAATTTTTATATTTCCTGTTCTATTAATCACAAAAAACAAATCAATCATAAGAAGAAAAATAACATTGGAAAAAGTATTAAATAATATTCAATATTGTCAAGAATGTGTTTATGAGGTTGTAGTATATTCATTCCAAACATTGGGTTAAAAATGTATTGAACAATTCCTTGACATCTAAAGTGTTACAAAGGCATCAATAAGAACTATGTGTAAATTAAACTCATCAAAACTAAATGTTGTTGATATAAAACCCCCACTCCACATGGTATGTAGGAAATTTCCCTATATGAAAAAATTGTTCATTTCATTTTTCATAACATTATGGAATGATAATTGGGATCATTGAAAAATGGAGGGAGTTATTATTCATAAAGAAAGGAGGTTGATTCTTATAAAATATTGATTAGTAATAGGGTTATCATATCGTCAAAAGGGGAGTGTAAATTGATTAAATGGGATGTGTTATTTATATATAATTAGGGGAAATTATGTTTCGGGATTTTATAATATAATGTTTTTGATGCTGATCAATCCATTATTATAAATATTTATCTAATTTTAAAGATAAATATTGGGTTTTTGATTAATTAACTCACCCAGTGTTATTAAAGATGTGTTATATAAACCATAAAAAATGATATATCATTTTTATAGTTGGAATCAAATCATAATTATAAGGTGATTTCATATTCGTACCATAGTATAACAAATGGATTCATTAAAATATGGTTATTGTGTGTGAAGTAGTTCTTGGATGTTATTTTAATGAAACTATGGTTTCTAATCTTATTCATTACTCATTTATGTTAAGAATATGTACTAAGTAAATTTTTTATAACATTATAGATGTTAAAAAAATTAATGTTGTTTTTTGAAAATGGTGTATATGTATGTTTTCAATATATTATTATATATGTATAAATGTATAGATAATTCTAAAAAATATAAATGGGATGTTTATTTGGAAAAATAGGTCTCTATATGTGATTACATGATTTTTGAGTTGTTTTATGTATAGTAAAATTTAATTATAATATACAGTCTATTAACAATTATCTGATATATACACCAATAAATAGGGATGTCCAAAGATGTGTTTAGATGATTGTATTTTTTCCCTATTTTTTTTAATAATTTCTGGGTTTGAAAGTTAGAGAAAAATAAAATATTAATCTAAAAGAATGATAATGTGTTGTATGGAAAATAGATAACGAATTATTCCAATATAGAAAGATTATGAGATCATATAGAAAGAGATATATACCGTGTAACAAAATCAGTAATGGAAACTTTTAAAAGAAAATAATTTCATATAGCTAGTATCTATTGACATATAATTTTTGTGGCCACATAGGATTTTCATGATTGGGTTTTTTAAAGAAAAAGAATTTGATTCGAATACTATGAATAAGGATGTTCTTTGTATGATTCATAAATGATAATATAGTAAGGTAAGTGGAGTTCATAATGGGATGAAATATATTTTTATCATTAGATAGTCCTCTTGCATTATTTCCTATATAAAAATACAAATCACTTCATCAGGTGGAGGTATGTTATATATATGTGTTAATTTTTTTATAGTTATTATCAATTTTACGTTAATTCAGAATGAAGACCAACATTTTCAATGCATGAAACAATTATTGGACTTGAAGAGATTCACGAAACACCAGTAATTGTTGAATCACAGTCATTTCCTAATGTGTGATGCATTTTAGGAGGGATATTAATTTTCGAATTGTATTCAACTTCATTAATTGACTCTCACTTGTGAAGGGAGAGTAGTTCACAAATAACCATTTTTTCACAAAGTATATGCAGGTCACCATGTAATTTTTCATCAAAGAAATTGTATATGGGAATGATTATTTTACATCATGGTAAAATAATAGATTTTGGTCACATCTATTATACTGTGAACCAACTTAGAGTTGGTAAAAATATATAGATGTGTATTCCTGGTGAGTTGTGTGTTCCCTATTATTGTAACATCCCAAGTAAATAAAGAATAAAGAATTTTTGTATTTATTAATATTTACGAATTAAATATTAATTTTAATTAAAAGGGGTTTCTACGTTCAATAGCGTACTCGATACGCAACGATGAGTTTCTTTGAAAACTTACGTTGCACACTAGTAATAAAATAATATTATTTTGAATGTGAGTTAACACATAGCCATTGTACTGGCAGGAATGGATAGAAATAACTAAAATATGATTATATATGTTTTTAAATGTTTTTACATTTATCCAATAAATGATAAAGGCTTAAAATACGGAAAGAATTCAATTTTAGGCATTTATACCCTAATTTTAACTAAGGGTTCACTTATCACCTTTTGACGGCGAACCGTCATTAAATATAGTTTTGATCAATCTTATAAATTCTATTGGACCAAATATAACTCTTCTTTAGAATTGGGATATCAAAATTTACTTTGTTTAAATTTTTGGTATCTTTCCGACAAAGTTCATTTTTTAATGAATAGTGTAAAATGTTGTATTTTAATTCAAAACCTCTTTTTAATATAATTTATTTATATGATTAGATTATCATTTGAATTGGTTTTAAAGTTAAATTAGAAAATATTTTTACCACTAAATCCAATAGTGGTCATTGGAATTAATTTCACTTTGAAATCAGACTTAAACTAGTGTCAATCTTTTGATACTTATTGTTTCATAAAAACACGCTATTTGCTCTGACAGCGGGAATTAATTATTAAATTAATTAATGCAACTTATATGATGTGAATTTTGTAAAATGGGCTTCATTTTTGAATTCGGAATATCAAATATAGCTTAGGGTGATTTTTTGGTATTTTTCTGAAAAACTTCAATTTTTGATGAATAGTGAAACCACTAAGTGGTACTTATAAAAAATGATTTTTCATTTAAATGAAATTTTACCACTTCGGTGTTTTGAATTTCAAAAATCCGACATACATGGTTGTCATTAAGAAGTAAAATGTGGTTCAATGAGATTAAAATAATTTTTTGGTGAATAGTAACTTATTAAGTTTTTAATCGTGATTAGAGGTAATTAGTGTAGTTTAAGGAAAAAAATAATGTTTTAATAATATGAGATGAGATTGACACATGTCTTACCCTTGTTGGATGTGTCATGGCCGACCACGGAAAGCCATGGGTCAACTTGGGGACCCCATGGAGCCACTTTGGTTGGGAAATGACATAAATAACTTTTTATTTAATGTTAATGTAAAAATTACACACACATGAGATGTTTTACTAAAACAATTTTTACATGGGGTTATACAAGTCATATGTTTGACTATAAATAGTCACTAGAAATATAAAAAGATTTCCTAAATCATAGTATTTGTATTATAATTTTTAGACATTAAATAAATTAAATTATTTATGACATCATGATGATGCAGCGATGACCTCATTATTTAATGATTTAAATAAAAAGGAATGATAATGTAATATCTAAGACCAAAAAATGTCCAAAACCTATTGGATGAGTGGATTTAGAACCCTTATCACATTATCATCGAAATAAATAAATGTGGGACGTCTTAAATCCGAATACCATTTTAAAATAAAGTGACTTTTCTTTACATTCCAAGAGTGCCTCTCCGATCCTCTTATAAAAGGCCCCCACCTCTACCTCCTTACCCACACTACCAAAGCCTTTGGCTCGGCCAAACCCTGCCCATTTTGTCTCTCCAAATCCCTCTCTTAATCCTCAAAGCCTCACTTTGGGCAGAAGGCTTCCCAAGTAAGCCTTTGAGCTCAAACCAATGGGAGTTACCCGATTTTAAGGTAATGTCTTCTTTTGAGTCCTTTTGTTTTATTTTTCTTCTCCAACCCCCTAAACTATTTTTATTATTTTCTTTTGTAACAACTCCAGTATACTCAATATACTAGGATGTTTTTATAAGAAGTATTAGAGCTACACTTACACACACCTACATCTAATGGTTAAAGAACATACTTTTTCCGTGGATGGAAAATTTATGCCTCCCGAAACGATGATTGTTCAACATTCTATTAACACCTTCAAAAGAGGTCATTAAGATGACACTATATTTATATATGATATATGATATGTTTATATTTTCCTTAAGCTTCTGTATTTTTCATGTTGGGCATACCATTATGGTTTCCATTATGGGTAAACACAATATCTTCATTTAAGGAAGTGCGGACTACCACCCCCTCAAAGTGATGTGATTCGTTAATGCCATATGTGGGACGTGTAAAGGATGTATTTAAAGTTATTATATATGATGTTATACGTGAATTATAATATACCCCTATATCATTATTATTTCTTTCCATTAAATTATGAGATAGAAATGAAAGTAGCGTTCATGCGTACGTACGGCTTACCGTCTCCATGAACGATGCATTTCATTTCTTATCCCCAAATGTAATGTACTATTAAAAGTACAAGTATATAATGGATATATATAATGAATGATATATATAAATGATGAATATAATTCTGGATTTAAAATATACATACCTATCATTTTGTTTTAATTCCATTAATATGACAAAGAAATGAAAGTAGCGTTCATGCGTACGTACGGATTACCATCTCCATGAACGGTGCATTTCATTTCTTACCTCTAAATGATTATGTAATATTATAAATACATGTATATGCTGGATATATATGATATATATGATATCCAAATGAGGAATGTCATTTTGGATATAAAGAACCTTTGACCACACTAACCACATGTAATTGTAAGAAGACCACTTTCGACTTAAGAACCAAATATCGACAAAACAATAATTATTAACGTAAATGGTTACATAATGTTTATAACATGGAAATAAGTGATATAAAAGGAATAATGAATTTTAAAAAGGTTCTTAATCAAGTAGAAATTAACTCAAGTTTATTATTCAGGACGTTAAAGAACGATCGAGTCAAGTCGGACCCGAGGTAAGGGACTTCGTCTCAATCTCCTTTCGTTGAGGCATATTTCGTTTTATACACAACTTTCTTTTATACGGTGTATAAACCCCTTTGACTTTTACTTTTATACAAAAGGAATATTTTTCTATGAATTTTTTTACTAAATGATAAAAAGGAATGTTTTTTTTATCGTACGCGGTGACAACGACCTTTTCTGCCACCGTGAGTATTATTTTGTCTGTGGCTTCCTCAAAAAGCCGAAATGTTTTTAAAATAAAATAAATACCATATACTCTTTTATGTATTTTTGTATTGAAAATGGTTTTGATAAAGGATTCTATTATGATATATTGTGATTGAAATGTGGAAATGTTATCATTCATTTATATTGGTTTTATGTTTTATGATTTTATATTGGTACTTGGACATTTGATGGGTGGTTACGTGATAAACCATATGACGGGTGGTTCCGTGAATACCAGGACGGGTGGTTACATTATAACTTCCAATGCATTGGTTATGGAAGTCGGCCATATGGCTATTCCATTAAGTATGTATGGAAATTGGCCGTATGGCTATTCCATTAAGTGATATGTGTGGAAGTCGATCATATGGTTATTCCACTTAAGTATGTTTATGTCCCAAGTTACCTTTATATATGTTATGTGTTCTTTATATGGGTTTTATGGTAATACATTGGTTACAAAAAGGTAAGTAATGATACTTTATTCAGTGAAGAGTTTTTACTGATTCATGAAGGTGAAGGTATTACTTTGATAGAGTATACATGGTTTACTTGATGTTTGAAAAACTAATAGTTTTCATTCTTTGTGTTTCCCTTACTGAGCTTTTTATGCTCACCCCAAGTTTTTTTGAAATGTTTTTCACAGGACTTAATGTGGAATAAGGTCAAGGATGGGATCAAGGGAATGTCATGCTATATAAAACATGGAAGTATACATGTTTCTTTTTAAGAGTTTTTTTATTATGGAAACTTAGTAGAAGTGTCTACTTTGTAATCTTTTGAGATGTAATAGTTATGTTCTAATTTTCTAAAACTCTAAACCTGAAAAGATCCTCAATATGAATTATTCATTTAATTCAATATTAAGTAAGGTTTAAGGACGTGGCCTTATATTTGGTGTCAAAGGTCGGTTAAGACAAATTTAGGAGTTAGAAAATAGTTAAATTATAATATGATTGAAATGATATAGCATTTACAGATTACCATATTGCTTCGCCTAAGATATTTTTGTGTTCAGAATGGTTTTCCGTAGAGGAAACAAAGAAGCTATGTTGGGACGACATCAGGAGGAAGACAAACTTCCAAATCAGAAACCTGAGATGGTCGGAATCAGAACTGAACAGTTTGTTGCAGTGATGACACAGTTGACTCAGGAAATAAAAGGTGGTGGTATCCATGCATGAGATCAGCCAGATCAACCGCAGGGGAACATGTTAGTGGTGGAACATTTCATGAGGCAACATCCCCCATCATTCAGAGGATCATCCGACCCTGTGCAAGCTGAAGGGTGGATTAAAGCACTGGAGAAGATTTTTTATGTCATGGGGTGTTCAAAACATCAAAAGGTTAGTCTTGTTGTTTACCATTTTGAAGTTGAAGCTGATCAGTGGTGGTCAATGGTGAAAAATATCAGGGATAGTGATGAGATTGAGGATCTTCACTGGGATTAATTCAAAGGTATGTTTCTTGAGAAATATTATCCTAAGGTGGTTCATCATAGGATGAAAAAACAGTTCCTAGAATTGAGGTAGGAGGATGATTCAATGGCTGCTTATGAAGCAAAGTTCACTCGATTGGCAAGGTATGCTCCAAACTTCATACGAGATATTGATAGTAAAATAAACCATTTTTACTCAAGGTTAAAGACAAAGTATCGAAGGGCATTAGATTCTCGTGAGTTCAAAAGTTATGAAAAACTTGTTCGATGTGCGGAGAAGGTGGAAATGGAGTTTTCCGATGATCAGGTGTTCTATGAAAAACAACAGAATAAGAGGTCTAGTTGGCAGGCAAAGGGGAAGAATTCATCAAAGAAGTAAGGAGGTAAGAAAACCAAATATCCATCCTATGAGAAGTGTGGTAAAATTCATCCTGGAGAATGTTTATCCAAGTCTGGTAAGTGCTTTTGGTGTGGTAAGTCTGGTCTTATTGCTTGTAACTGTAAGGAAGATGATCAAGCAGGCAACGAAAAGCCAATGGTAAGATTTTTTAAGTGTAATGAAATTGGTCATTATGAAAACGAGTGTCCAACGAAGAACTCAACTGGGGGAATGCAGCCAGACTACAAGCAGAAAGGGGTGGTGAAATCCTTTGCAACAACTTTAGAAGATGTTGGGCCATCGAATGAAGTGGTATCAGGTACACCGTTTGTTTGTTCAGATTATGCCAATGTGTTGTTTGATTCAGGGTCTACACACTCTTTCATTTCTGAGAAGTTTTCTAGTAAATTGGAAATTCCATCTCAAGATATGAACCCTGAACTTATGGTAAAAACACCTGGAGGGAACGTTGAGACAAAAAGGAATTATAAAAACCTTTCTATCCTTGTGTGTGGAAAGAATCTACCAGAAAACATTATTGTTTTACCTCTAGTAGAGTTTGATGTTATTTTGGGCATGGATTGGCTTTCTTTTTATCATGCTAAGATTGACTGGAGAGCTAAAATGGTTTCTTTTCAGAAAGATTTTCAGTTTGTGTACAAGAATGAACCCTTCATTTTGATAACATATCAAGAAATTCAGAAACTAGTAAAAGATGGAAATGAATGTTACCTTGCACATATTGTTGAAAATAATGTAACTGTTCAGATTAATGATGTTCCAGTGGTAAATGAGTATCTTGATGTTTTTTCCTAATGACTTTCCTGGTATTATTCATGATCGGGAAGTTTAATTTACTGTTGACTTAGTTTTTGATTCTAAGCCAATTTCAAAACCCCCTTATCGAATGGCTCAAGTTGAACTTTTATAGTTAAGAAACAATTGCAGGAGTTATTAGATAAAGGTTTCATTCGACCTAGCACATCACCATGGGGTTCTCCTGTCTTGTTTGTTAAAAAGAAAGATGGATTAATGAGACTTTTCATTGATTATAGAGCCTTGAATAATATTACTGTTAAGAACAATTATCCTTTGACTCATATCGATGATTTGTTTGATCAGCTCCAGGGAGATCAGTATTTTTCAAAGATTGACTTGAGGTCGGAGTACCATCAGTTGAAAGTAAAAGAAGCATACATTCCGAAGACTAAGTTCCGTACTAGATATGGCCATTATTAATTTGTAGTTATGCCTTTTGGGTTAACCAATGCACCTTCTGTATTCATGGACCTTATGAGTAGAATTTTCAATGAGTTCTTGGATAAGTTTGTGGTTGTTTTCATCGATGATATTTTGGTGTTTTCTAAAAGTAAAGAGGAGCATGAAAGTCATTTAAGGGTTATCTTTCAAACCTTAAAAGAAAAGAAACTACATGGAAAATTCAGAAAGTGTGAGTTTTGGATACAACAAATTACTTTCCTGGGTCACATTGTTTCAAAAGATGGCATAACTGTTGATCATACTAAAACAAAAGTTGTTGAAGAATGGCCAAGACCCACAAATTTAACCGAGATCCGTAGTGTTCTTGGTTTGGAAGGTTACTACTGAAGGTTTGTTGAAATTTTTTCACAATTATCTAGTCCACTGACTAAGCTAACTCGTAAGGGTGTTATGTTCATCTGGAAAATAGAATGTGATGATTGTTTTCAGGAATTGAAAAGAATATTGGTGAATGCTCCAGTTTTGCCACTTCCTTCCAGGAATGGTGAGTTTGTTATATACAGTGATTCTTCGTTGAAGGGAATTGGCTGTGTCCTTATGCAGAATGATCAGGTAATTGCTTATGCTTCACGTCAGTTGAAAACTCGTGAGGTAAATTACCCTACACATGATTTGGAATTAGCTGCTGTTGTCTTTGCTTTAAAAATTTGGAGGCATCATTTGTATGGAGTAAAGTGTGAAATATATACTGATCACTAAAGTTTAAAGTATATATTCACTCAGAAGTAATTGATCATGAGACAGAAGAGATGGCTGGAATTAATCGAGGATTATGATTGTACAATTCACTACCATTCGGGAAAAGCAAATAAAGTGGCTGATGCTTTGAGTCGAAAAAGTAATGCTTCATTAGCCATGATATGTTTGGAACGAGATCCTTTGGTTTTTGATTTGATGAACTTTGGCATAGAAGTTGTTGGTGCAGGAAGTCCTTCAGTTTTGTTTCAGGTATTAGTGAAATCTTCTCTATCAGACAGAATCAAGCAAGCACAAAAGCAAGACAGTGAGTTGCAGAAAAAGGTAGAGCTGGTTCAGAAAGGTAAGTTACCTGAATTCAACATTGATAATGATTGTGTTTTGAGTTTTGGGAAGAGATTATGTGTGCCTTGTGATTCAAAGTTGAAGAATGAGTTGTTATGTGAGTCTCATAGTTCCCCGTTTTCAGTTCATCCTGACAGTACTAAGATGTACAGAGATCTGCGGGAGTATTACTGGTGGGATGGAATGAAAAGTGATATTGTTGATTTTACTGTGAAGTGTTTGACTTGTCAGCAGGTTAAAGCAGAGCTGCAGTTACCTAAAGGGATGCTTCAGCCATTACAAGTTCCAGAGTGGAAATGGTAAAACATATCCATGGACTTTGTTGTGGGATTACCGAGGACATCTCGAGGTAATAATGCAATCTGGGTTATTGTTGATCTCTTGACTAAATCTGCTCATTTCCTTACTATACGAGATACTTTTTCCCTAGATCAACTTTCCCGTTTGTATCTTAAAGAGATAGTCAGGTTACATGGAGTTCCTCTCTCCATTGTATCTGACCGTGATCCTAGGTTTACTTCTAACATTTGGAAATGACTTCAGAAGTTGTTGGGTACTGAATTAAATTTTAGTACAAATTTTCATCCTCAATCAGATGGGCGTTCAGAACGAACAATTCAGACCTTGGAGGATATGCTACGAGCTTGTTCGATGGATTATCAGGGAAGTTGGGACCCACATATTTCTTTGGTTGAGTTTTCTTATAATAACAGTTTTCATTCTAGTATACAGATGGCACCATTTGAGGCATTATATGGGAAGTAGTGTCGAACTCCAGCAATTTGGGATGAAGTGGGTGAAAGGATGTTGATGGGACCAGAATTGGTATAAGAGATTGCAGAAAATGTTCAATTGATTCAGAAACACATGAGAACAGCTTAAAGCAGGCAGAAGAGTTATGCGGATAACCGGAGGAAGGATCTATTTTTCGAGGTAGGTGATCATGTTTTTCTCATGGTTTCTCCATGGAAAAGTGTGATGAGATTTGGTAAGAAAGGAAATCTGAGTCCAATGTTCATTAGACCATATGAAATTCTGGAGAAAGTTGGATCAGTTGCTTACCGAGTGGCTTTACCTCCGAGTTTATCTCAAGCACACAATGTTTTTCATGTTTCGATGTTGAGGAAGTATATTCCAGATCCATCTCATGTTTTGAGTCCAGAGGTAGTTCAGCTGGATGAGAACCTATCTTATGAAGAACAACCAGTCCAGATTCATGACCACAGGGAGCAGGTGTTACGGAATAAGGTGATTCATCAGGTAAAGATTTTGTGAAAAAAACCATGTGATTGAAGAGGCAACATGGGAATCTGAAAATGCTATGAGGGATAAATACCCCCACTTATTTTGATAAGTGAATAAAATTGCGAGGACGAAATTCCCAGAAGGGGGGAAGGATGTGACATCCCATGTAAATAAAAAATAAAGAATTTTCATATTTATTAATATTTACAAATTAAATATTAATTTTAATTACAAGGGGTTTCTACGTTCGATAGCGTACTCGATACGCAACGATGAGTTTTTTTGTAAACTTATGTTGCACACTAGTAATAAAATAATATTATTTTAAATGTTATTTAACACGTAGCAATTGTACTGGCGGGAATGGATATAAATAACTAAAATATGATTATATATGTTTTTAAATGTTTTTACATTTATCCAATAAAAGATAAAGGCTTAAAATACGGAAAGAATTCAATTTTAGGCATTTATACCCCAATTTTCACTAAGGGTTCACTTATCACCTTTTGATGTCGAACCGTCATTAAATATAGTTTTGATCAATCTTTTAAATTCAATTGGACCAAATATTACTCTTCTTTAGAATCAAGACATCAAAATTTACTTTGTGTAAATTTTTGGTATCTTTCCAATAAAGTTCATTTTTTAATGAATAGTGTAAAATGTTATATTTTAATTCAAAACCTCCTTTTAATCTAATTTATTTATATGATTAGATTATCATTTGAATTGGTTTTAAAGTGAAATTATAACGTATTTTTACCATTAAATCCAATTGTGGTCGTTTGAATTAATTTCACTTTGAAATCGAACTTAAACTAGTGTCAATCTTTTGATACTTATTGTTTCATAAAAACACGCTATTTGCTCTGACAACAGGAATTAATTATTAAATTAATTAATGCAACTTATATGTTTTGAATTTTGTAAAATGGACTTCTTTTTTGAATTAGGAATATCAAATATATCTTAGGGTGAATTTTTGGTATTGTTCTGAAAAACTTCATTTTTTGATGAATAGTGAAACCACTTAGTGGTACTTATAAAAACTGATTTTTCGTTTAAATGAAATTTTACCACTTCTGTGTTTTGAATTTCAAAAATCCGACATACATGGTTGTCATTAAGAAGTAAAATGTGGTTCAATGAGATTAAAATAATTTTTTGGTGAATAGTAACTTATTAAGTTTTTAATCGTGATTAGAGGTAATTAGTGTAGTTTAAGGTAAAAATAGTGTTCTAATAATATGAAATGAGCTTGACACATGTCATACCCTTATTTTATGTGTCATTACCGGCCAAGAAAAGCCATGGGTCAACTTGGGGATCCCATGGAGCTACTTTGGTTGGGAAATGACATAAATAACTTTTTATTTAATGTTAAAGTAAAAATTACACACACATGAGATGTTTTACTAAAACAATTTTTACATGGGGTTATACAAGTCTGATTTTTGACTATAAATAGTCATTAAAAATCTAAAACTATTTCCTACATCATATTATTTGTTTTATAAGTTTTAGACATTAAATAAATTAAATTATTTATTACATCATGATGATACATCGATGACCTCATTATTTAAAGATTTAAATAAAATGGAATGATAATGTAATATCTAAGACCTAAACATGTCCAAAAACTATTGGATGAGTGTATTTAGAACCATTATCACCTTATCCTCTAAATAAATCAATTTGGGACATCTTAAATCCGAATACCATTTTAAAATAAAGTGACTTTTTTTTACTTTCCAAGAGTGCCCCTCCTCTCCTCTTATAAAAGGCCACCACCTCTACCTCCTTACCCACACTACCAAAGCCTTTGAATCCTCCAACCCCTGCCCATTTTGGCTCTCCAAATCCTTATCTTACTTCTTGAAGCCTCACTTTGGGCAGAAGTCTTTCCAAGTAAGGCTTTGAGCTCAAACCAAGGGGAGTTACCCGATTTTAAGGTAATGTCTTCTTTTGAGTCCTTTTGTTTTATTTTGCTTCTCCAACCCCCTAAACTCTTTTTATTATTTTCTTTTGTAACAACTCCAGTATTCTCAATATACTAGGATGTTTTTATAAGAAGTATTCGAGCTACACTTACATACACCTACATCTAATGGTTAATGAACATACTGTTTCCATGGATGGAAAATTTCTACCTCCCGAAACGATGATTGTTCAACATTCTTTTAACACCTTCAAAGGTGGCCATTAAGATGACACTATATTTATATATGATATTTGATATTTTTATGTTTTCCTTAAGCTTCATTATTTTTCATTTTGGGAATACCTTTATGGTTTCCATTATGGGTATACACGATATCTTCATTTAAGGAAGTGCAGACTACCGCCCCCTCAAAGTGATGTGATTCGTTAATGCCATATGTGGGACGTGTAAAGGATGGATTTAAAGTTATTATGTATTATGTTATACTAGAATTATAATATACTTCTATATCATTATTATTTCTTCCATTAAAGTATGAGATAGAAATGAAATTAGCGTTTATGCGTACGTACGGCTTATCATCTCCATGAACGGTGCATTTCATTTCTTATCCCCAAATGTAATGCACTATTAAAAGTATATGTATATAATTGATATATATAATGAATGATATATCTAAATGATGAATATAATTCTGGAATTAAAATATACATACCTCTCATTTAGTTTTAATTCCATTAATATGACAAATAAATGAAAGTAGCATTCATGCGTACGTACGGCTTACCATCTCCATGAACGGTGCATTTCATTTCTTACCTCTAAATGATTATGTAATATTATAAATACATGTATATGCTGGATATATATGATATATATGATATACAAATCAGGAATGTCATTCTGGATATAAAGAACCTTTGACCACACGAACAACATGTAATTGTAAGAAGTCCACTTTTGACTTAAGAACCAAATATCGACAAAACAAACATTATTAACTTAAATGGTTACATAATGTTTATAAAATGGAAATAAGTGATATAAAAGGAATAATGAACTTTAAAAAGGTTATTAATCAAGTAGAAATTAACTCAAGTTTATTATTCAGGACGTTAAAGAACGATCGAGTCAAGTCGGACCTGAGGTAAGGGACTTCGTCTCAATCTCCGTTCATTCAGGAATATTTTGTTTTATACACAACTTTCTTTTATACGGTGTATAAACTCCTTTGACTTTTACTTTTATACAAAAGGAATCTTTTTCTACGAAGCATTTTACTAAATGAAAAAAAGGAATGTTTTTTTAACATACGCAGTGACAACGACCTTTTCCGCCGCCGCGAGTTTTATTTGGTCTTTGGCTTCCTCAACAAGCTATAATGTTTTTAAAATAAAATAAATACCATATACTCTTTTATGTATTTTGGTATTGAAAATGGTTTTGATAAAGGATTCTATTATGATATATTGTGATTGAAATGTGTAAATGTTATCATTCCTTTATATTGGTTGTATGTTTTATGATTTTATATTGGTACTTGGACATTTGATGGGTGGTTACGTGATAAACCATATGACGGGTGGTGCCGTGAATACCAGGACGGGTGGTTACGTTATAACCTACAATGCATTGGGTATGGAAGTCATCCGTATGGCTATTCCATTAAGTATGTATGGAAATTGGCCTTATGGCTATTCCATTAAGTGATATGTGTGGAAGTCGACCGTATGGTTATTCCACTTAAGTATGTTTATGTATCGAGTTACCTTTATATATGTTATGTGTTCTTTATATGGATTTTATGGTAATACTTTGGTTACAAAAAGGTAAGTAATGATACTTTATTCAGTGAAGAGTTTTTACTACTTCATGAAGGTGAATTTATTACTTTGATAGAGTATACATGGTTTACTTGATGTTTGAAAAACTAACAGTTTTCATTCTTTGTGTATCCCTTATTGAGCTTTTTATGCTCACCCCATGTTTTTTTGAAATGTTTTTCACATGACATAATGTGGAATAAGGTCAAGGATGGGATCAAGGGAATGTCATGCTATATAAAACATGGAACTAGACATGTTTCTTTTTAAGAGTTTTTTTTTATTATGGAAACTTAGTAGAAGTGTCTACTTTGTAATCTTTTCAGATGTAATAGTTATGTTCTAATTCTCTAAAACTCTAAACCTGAAAAGATCCTCAACATGAATTATTCATTTAATTCAATATTAAGTAAGGTTTACGGCCATGGCCTTATAATTATTGATTGGACAATGGGTTATCAAGTGGGAATGGTTTTAAAAAATTGAGGGATAATTTGTTCACTCTAAACCAGGTAACAACGGTGTTATTTTGTGAATCCAGTAAGTTATAACATTTCCGTTGTATTTTCCTTGGATTAAATTGATTATACTAAAACATGTAATATTATTATATCACATTCATTCATTCATATTATTTCATATATTGGTTTTATAATATGATAGAATAGTGTTTTAATGAAACATGGTACAATGAGTATGATTCTTTAACCAGCCACTCCATAATTAAAACTCCCAATGTATGGTATATAACATAGTATGGATGAAATCATACTATAGTACATTATATTAGACAAGACAAAGATATATATTTTTAAAAAAAATAAAATTATATGCTATTTAAAATTGCTACAAATTATCATATCAATATCCCAACATGATCACCTGTTCAATACAACCAAACATGGCCCAAAAAACAAGACATTTAATGTTATAGTCATAAAATTAACATGATAGAAAATAATTTAGTAGGAATCATTCCAAAAGATTCTTGAAGAAATCATAATTATCTCTATGATATCTAATGAAATAATCTCTCATGTTATAGAGGCCTATAGCCTTCACCTACAATATCAGTCATTTAAATTTTCTACCAATGTGGTCTATATAGTAATTCATATGTAGTTACCACTAAAATTTATTAATATAATTCTTCTCCTAAAAACTACCCTAAAACAGAAATGAATTAATATAAAAAATCTAACAAATACAAAAAAGTAGTAGGTTAAACGTTAAAATGTACATATATTATACCTACTCTAATCCATTCAATTCCCCATTAATCAATGATTCTATGAACACTGCTCTTTGAATATCCCCAAAATCAACCTAGCATAATCATGAAAAAAGAAAAAACAATTCCATACCACTCGTGGCAATTTTTCCCACATGGAATCATGTGAATTAATCCCTACAGGGAGACGTTTCCATATAAAGTGATATCACATCACATCCCTCCTAGTCCCCTTGTAAATGTAAAAAATATTCAATATTTGACAAAAATAAATAGTAATAAACATTTCACACATAAAATTATTCTAGTCAAAGCACTTCAAAAATCAACCTTGATTTATACCTATTACACAACTCAATCACTATGAACACTCACACTAAAGAATTTACAGTCCCAAATACACATCCATATTTTTAGACACTCTATCTATCAAATATTTATTACACCAAAATCTCCCTTTTAATCACATAATTGATAATATTTTAAAACTATATTATGGAATGAATTTACATTTTCCATAACATTTACTTTTTCCAAATAGAAATTTATTACATGTTTCAATCTTCTAATGCCCTATGTTTTTTTCCTATGATTTATTTCTTTTACATACAAATAAATCTCAAATTTTATTTTTTTTGTTTATTTTTGTCACATCCCATGCAGTACAACATTATAAATATGAGCCACATCTATTTTTGATAAGTACTTATGTGTTCCTCTCCATATGGAAGAGGTTTCTACTAGTAATTTAGGCCTATGATTGGATCATAGGTATATTATTCCATCATGTTAATGTAAAAAATTGTAGAAAGAAACAACACTAATTTATAGTTTTAATTATTCGAAGTATATATGAAATAAATAAAAACATGATTTTAATAATAAACAAAATGAAATAAATTACCTAATATCAATGTGATAAATAAAAAAAATATCACCCACAAGAATTATCACATATATGGAATATGGATAAATATTAAAAAAGGATATCGCTCAAAAAATAACTCTTAGTTATAGTTCATACCCAATCTCTAAGACACTGTTGACATTTTCTAACCTAGTCATAGGAATCCTCATGAGTGGTCCACATAGTCTTACATCCTTTGGACTCACCCATATCCATGATGCTTCCATGATAATCATGAATGTAAAAATAATTTCTACATGTGCCCTAAGATGAAACTACATGGGGTGAGAAAGAAGAATTAGGAGTCCAATGCCAATGCTAAAACAATAACTAAAATGATAATAGCTTGTTCATAAATTTCATAAACCTAGACGAGAAAAATCTTGAATAGAGTAATAATATCAACATGTAGTATATCATTTAATTCGACATGAAGCTAAATTTATATGTAATAAAAAAGTCTTTTAGATCCATTCCAAATCACTAATTCCTTGTTTAATGTCATCAATCCTTTGGTCAATGATCTTTATGGACCATACATACTTCGACCAACACCAGAATGTATCTTATAATGATGTCCTTAGAAGGGGATACATTTAGTAGACCTATGAGCTCCCATATTCTTCTACAATATATTTTATGAATGATTATATGTGTCAACTAGAAATCTTTTATATATGGTACTAAGATAAATTCAATACCCCTCTATCCATGTGTAATCTAGTATAATGTTTGAGTGTTATGTCTTGGTCCATAGGGAAACATGAAATTTAAAATAAGATAATCTCTAATAAAGATGATACATATGTGATAACAATGGTATACTCTATATATATGAGATAATATCTTTTAATTAATCAATAAATGATTCTACCAAACCTTTCCTTGAAAGAAATAAGAAATGTAGAAATGGTGTATCCCATGAACCTAGTGAATATAATAAGAATTGATCATAGAGGCCATTAGCAACCCTTAGGGTATAAATTATCATTCTGTTCATGGGTGAAATCTTCCCACCGGACAACCATTATCACTAATTGGATCGTATTATGATATCCATCAGATGAGACACCCAATGTAAAAGGGTTTTGAGATTCGCATTATAAAATCCTATTATAACCTCTATGAAGGGGATAATATTAATTAAAATTGATAATTTTATTAATAGAAACAGAAAAAAACTGTTTCTTAAAAATTGGATCCCAAATTTTACATATATAAATCACCATAATAGCATCACATCATATTAATTAAATTGGTAGTGTACTATGAACCATGTTTATAAATCAATATTTCATTAATCATAACTCAGTGTAATCATAATTAGAAAAATATGTTCAATCAAATTACCAAACCCATCTCTAATTCTAGAACCCCCCATGGTCACCTGTTATGTTTGGGTTATAATGTGAAACGTGATACCCTGTCTACCGAAAAACTTAACACACTTTATTAAGGTTATTCAATAGCTATGATCCCAATGGCCCCCCTTGGTCAATATATAGTAGACAAATCCATTTGATGATCCTTGAGGTTCACACACAAGTAGAATAATCCCACATGGAAAACATTATGTCTTATATTATGTTGATAAATATATATTGGGATCCTAAAAATCATTACATAAGTGGAGGAATCCCACATGGGATCCCCTATACAGGGTCATATGTAGAGGAATCACTTAGGTTACCTAAGTTCATCGACAAGGCCCTCATTCCACACATATATCTTCGGATGACAAATCCCACAACCCAGTTAAAACAAAACACTACATACTTAGAGAAAAATGAAACACCTCATTAGGGAAATGTCCAAAATGTAAAATCCACTAAATTATATGTCTAGATAGATAGATCTTGGACCATCATAGTTCCAATTATATTCTCAAGTTTCTCTCAACCACTAATAATCTTTGTGTTCCATTGTCTCCTCTTAGTCTCTTTAACCAAACACTATCCAATGTTACACCTATTAATTACCTTATAGATCTTATTTCATTAACTATAATCATTCAAACTCCACTAAATTTGGAATCATTCATTTTATCACTATCAATTGTGATGATAATATATTTAAATGGGGAATAACCTCCACATTAAATCACATTCCCCCCAAAAGGTCACTGAAGATTCCTAAAATCACGTCAGGTGTTTCACCAACATGATCTACTTTAAAAAAATACTCAAAACAGACTTCATATTTTTTTCAAGTGTATCCATGGGGTGTAAAATCACACAAACAACAAAAAAAAATATAAATGAGGTAGTACATTGTTAATATTAAATTTAAAGGTCTTGTAATCCAGAAACTCCTTCCTACCCAAGTAATTCTACATGCACTGGAAAACACAGTGTTAGGTATTGTACTATGACATGGATAGGGAATACATGGGTAATGACCTTGTATTACTACATTGATTAGGGAAACATATAGTCTATCCTAATATATCTAATGACCATGCCCTAATTTACGGTGGTTTTTCATATGAACATTGCATCATGCCCATTGAAAACTAAATGAAATATATACATAGTACACAACATGTACATCCAAAAAATCATATACTCTAAAAAGTAATAACACCTAACATGTTTTCATGGTCATGCAAGCCATGTGATCAGAAAACCCAAATAGGGAACCCCTATGAATAACCCAAAACCCTTATTTTTTCATGTTTAAAAATAGTTAAAACCCTTTATGGTCCTTACATACAATAAATGTAATTTTAATGAAGAAATTATTTTAAAAAATGGAATATGGAAAAAATGTACACATCATCCTACCATAGTATAGAATTTTCCAATGCATCACCCATATTTGTGCTCTATAGCAATCACATGATGATCCAACTCTTATTAATATTTGTTATGGTATATCCCTTTTTCTATATGTCCATCTATCAATATCTCTATACTCTATCTATTATAGAATACAATTACCCTTGGACAGAATATGTGAAAATCCATATAACAAGGAGAATGAAATGGGAAAGAGATATTGACAAAAAGTGAATGAAATGGAAAGAGGGGTCATTCAAGGACCCATAATCCGATTTTATTTTAAGACATGACATAGAAAACACTCCATTTTGATCTCAACTGTGATGAAAAAATCACCATCCAACACTATATTATGATTATAGTGTTGAATGATGATATGTGAAAAAACAAATTTTTATTCAATTATTTATTACATAATTATTATTCCCAAAAACTTAATGTGTCAGAATTCCACTGACCTTAAATCCTTTGGTACAAACCCTATTTTAACAATATCATAGTGGATAGAAATTTATGCTAGACCATATGCAATTAGAAAAGTACATTTTATCCTTCATGAGAATATAAAATAAAAAATTCAAATTTCTCCTAAATATTAAATATAGAAAACCAAATTACTTAAGACCACCCAATTATACTATTCTCATCCCAGAGAGACCATGATGGATAAACAAAAACCATGACCTCATCACAAGAATTATCAAAACATCCCTAACATGACCATCCAATATTTAGTATCACAACCTCCACAACTCTCGAATCATATGAGATATTCAATAGTGGATAATATTTTACTCCCCAGTAAAAGAATGCACTATTTTTTTCCTCACTACTAAACAATAAATCAACAACCCACACTCTATCCATTATTTAAAATTATAGATGGAATGATCAAAACAAAATATTTGTTAAACCCAATATTAATAATTAATACATATCCAATTCTTAGACCATGAGAATGATTTATTTGTTATAAATTAAATTTCAAACCAAAATAGTGGTCACCACCCACAAAGATATTGTGGTAAATTATCCTCTATATTTATTCATTTATACAACTCCTTGAGAGAACCCTCATTTGTTTCCACCGCTACTTATGTGTCAGTCCTAATGACCCACACTCTCTGTCCTTCCAACACCTACCAATGATTAATAATTATAGGTCATTACACATCACTAGATCCATTACAGATGCCTCATATACCATCAATATTCATTTCAAAATTACTCACCAATAATGGAAACCACAAAAACATTATATATCCAAAACAATTTGTCCTCAAATTTCACTTGGGAACTTTTTTATTTATCATATAAATAGACCACGTGCAACCAAAAATACTATTTATATCCCCCTTATAGAAATGGGTATTTTAACCGTACCACCTGGACACAACACCCAACAAACACACATTGGGATCCATTTGTTACTATTTCCAATATTACATTTCTACATTGAATATTAGTCTTAACACGTCTGGAGCTCCCTGGTAAAATCTCTTCAAAATCATGAACCTACCCCTTTTAATGATTCATCTAAAAAATTTCCATCAAACAAATTCATCATTTCGCAAAATTTTATCATCCATGATCATGATATTCATGAGACTTTACTTGAGATCTAACCATTACTTTTTCACACAACTTTTAATCAATCAGGATAACAACCCACGAAGTCCTCTAAATTGAATCTATTCTCAATACACGAGAACCATATGTGATTACTTATAAAGTATAAGCATCAGACTATGTATATTTCAAAACCCATGTAGATCAATACATTATTCACAACACCCATGTATATCCAAGGACACCTCCTCAAATAGAATATATAAACTATAACCAAACCCTCTCATAGGTTTCCCTTTATGAGAACTAAACAACAAAACACTATAATCAGAGTCATATCAAATGGCCACAATGTATCCAACTTCTTCCAATAGAGAATGTATGACATTACATTTACAAGGTCCAACAACATATGCCCTTTGTATATCCCATATAAATAACATCAAATTTTACAAATAAATAGTCTAAACATATTTTATTTAAATATAACATAAAGTAATAAGGAAAAAATACTATCAAAATTGGTCTTATTATACTAATATTTACTTCCACATTATAGTGGATTTTTTTTTGATCTAATGTGATACCCAATTAAATGAAACACAATGAAAATTCAAAAGTAAAAAATAAATTTAACAACATCACATTCGATGGATTTTCCAACTTGTACCTAATTCTCTCTGATAATCCTCATAATGTAAGACTCCATAGATGGTCATGATATCATATAAAATGAATACAACAAAGATATAATCACATTGAATCAGTATATGATAATTACCCTATGTGGATCCACTTCACCAATAAGTACTCTCATTCATATTGACATCACTTCAAATGAATATGAATATTTATCCACAAAAAATGTATTGTTTTGTAAAATATCATAGAAAGATATATATTAAAACACCATGTTGGATGTTTTTAATATTTATTTAAGTGCACAAGAAAAATATACACCAAAAGAGGGTCCAGTATAAAGTCCTTAGTTGCTGATATTGGTAGATTTGTGTCAACAATACAAACATAGAATCATTTAAAAATGATATGTTTAATACACCACTCACATGGTATTATTATATATAATTCAATTTAATGAATTTTGGGAGAAAATATATAGGTTTGAAATGTAACATTATATAATTTAAAATAATTAATACCAACCCATTATTTTTCTGAACCATGGGTGTAATGTGCCACATAGAACCACTAGTTTCACTAAACCACTGTGAATGAGTTCTAAGTCAAAAAACTCACCCTAAACCATCTCACTATTGATCCACAAGAACATTCATAGATAATGTAACCAAAGTGGTCTAACTATTTATAATTAATCCAAAAAAGCTATATGGAAAAACACAATTTAGGTAATTGATGACTCATTAAATATTCATCCTTATCGTTAGTAGTAAAATATCACACAGGTTACCCCAAAACATGTGGAATATATATATATATATATGTATGTGTGTGTGTGTATGATTCATGGAATAAAACATCTTAATTCTTATCAGTATGTGAATAAATAAATAAATGGATTCGCATAAATGGGTTTATAGCCTGAAATACATAGAATATAACAAAATCCATATCACATGTGATTCTCTTCTATAAAAAATCATGCACAATTATAACAATGAATCTGAAGAATATCAATCTCACATCCCTAGAAACATTAAATTCTTAGCAGAACATGATTTCTCAGTGCATTATTCTAACATCAAACAAAGGCTATGAAAATTCAAAATAATATTACCTAAGACGTCACATATATTTTTATAGTACCTATGGATTTCAAAGTACGTTATCTCATTAATGTGATTCAATAGATAGCACTACTCGAAACACTGGGTTCGAGCACACCATGACATACTAAACTAGTCGTTCCAAAAGCATTTCTTAATATTAGTAGCTGAATTTTGAATTTTATATATTCTATATAATTTTAGAATCTATATTATGTTTTTCTTAGACATAATATAAGAAAAAATTCATTTTTAAAATAAAAGAAGTTTTTTTCAAAATATGTAATTTTACCTCTATTTAATGTAGATCATTTTCAAAACTAATATTTGACAGGTTTATATATTAAATTTACTAAAATAAAATTATTCTATAGAATTGGGACATAATAATTTGGAATGGATAAATTTTGTCTACTTTTTTGATGACTTTCATATTTGGTGAATAGTTAAAAATACTAAATTTTCATTAATAACAACTTTTTTAATAAAAATAATTTATTGTGTTAAATTATATATTTGTGGGGTTTTAAAGTATCATTAGATTATATTATTATCATTAATTATAATTTAGGTCATTGGATGGAATTTGACATTTAAACTGGACATAAAAAGTGTCAATCTTTTGATAGTTATTATTTCTTAGAAACATTATTTTTGTTTTGACAATGGGAATTAATATTAAATTAATTTCTGCCATTATTCTGATTTGAATTTGGAAATATGGATTCAATATTTGGAATCATGAGGTACAGATTGTGTAAATAGGTGACATTAATTTTTATACATTATGAATATTTATTTCAGTAAATCGTTTATTTTCATGGTTGAAGGGTAAATCTGGTATATAAGGGTAAACAAATATTATTATAATAATATTTTATTACACTAACATGGGTCCTATTTTAATTTTCTAATACATGTATGAGAATGGGCGTCCTTGGGTTGATTTTGGGACCCCATGGAACTATGTGAGAGTGATAATGACATTTTATATTAAATAATCTAAAGTAAAGACAAAAATAAAAAATGCATATATCTTTTAGTAGAACAATTTTTATATGATGTTATATAATTTATCTATTCGAATATAAATATTCATTAGAAATATGAATATATTTTTTACATAATTATATTATATTTATAGTTTTTATAAATAAAATAAATATATTTATATTTGACCTAATAATGATGCGGTATTTTCATTATTAATGAATGAATCGTATAAATGATATTATAAATACTAAAATAAATATAATTTGAATGTTTTGATGACGAAAAAAAAATTATAGGTTAATATTACAGGTTATTATTGATGGAATGTATTTTTTTCTAAGTAATAAAGTTTTCATTACTTTCACATAAACCAGAACCTAAATAATGTCAAAATTGACATAAATGAGTTTTAAAAAAATACTATATTATTAAATGATATAACAGTATAGGAGTCCAATGATCAGCCAAAATACATATATATTAATATATATATGACATTAATTAACCACATGGGGTTCTCTTGGCTTTTAACAGTATGTCTATTAACCATATAATATAAAAATACCAAGAGACTTGTTAAATGTCAAACTATTTATCTATAAGTTAAATCTAAAACATAATGTTAATATGGTTACCTACAACACTCTAAATCCTAGTTTTTGAGATTTTTTCGACCCATCCCTACCTTTTCCGAGAAAAAAAAATCATTTTTAATCCATTATAAACTTAAAATTATTTTATTAAAAAATAATATCTCAATCTTTTCATAAAGTGACCCTCACCTCTCTTATAAAAGGGCACATCACCTTCTTTTAATTTCACTAAACCAAATCCATCTGGATTAGACAACCCATTCCCAAATATCCTCCCAACATACCTCACATAAACCTAGAGTCTATACTTTGATAATAAGTCTATCATAATAAGAACTTTTGATTAAATCAAAAGGAATCACCCAAAGAAGAGATAATAATTTCACCACCCTTTTTAAGTGCTTTTCTTCTTCCACTTCCTCTTTCATTGTTGATTACATACCAAAATAATAAATCCAGTAAATCCTATATACGGTGATGTTATTATAAATATGGTACAACCATATTCATTATTCTATCCATCCTATAAATGAATACTCACCATAAGTGCCTACGTACGACTTACTATCTCCACGTCGTCGTGTAGTTTGTTATTCGAACACATCATTATATGGATGGGTATAATAATGAGAATAACTGATGTAAATAGTAAATATAATATGTTAAATATAATGTATATATGTTATAACATCCAATTAAATAATATTTCACCATCAATATAATGATATTATCACTTATGCATACGTTCGGATTACCGTCTCCACGATGCGACGAGATTCATTTCCACGTCCCCATTGAATGATGATTATAAAAATATTTATTATTAATAAGTATGTAATATATAAATTAATTATACTAATGGATATATATAAATATATGTGTTTGGGTACATACATATATCTTATTCACTTACTTCTGTTCAATATGATAAAAAAAGGGAAACTACATTTATGCATACATACGACCTACCATCTCCATAAATGGTTTATTCAATTTCATATATCTATCTATTATACATAATTATATTATATATATATATGGTATATATATATATATCATATTTGATATTATTGAAGTATTTAAATCATGATATAAGTTATACGATCAAGAATAACAATTTAAAACACGTTCGATAAAGAAAGCGATTATTACCAGAAATGCTAACATAACATGGAAATCCTTATTAATTGGATAATATAAAGTCATAAATGAATCATTAACGATATAATAAATAGGAATATGGGTGTTTTATAATTTAATAACATACTATAGTCATTACACGTTAGGTTAAACATACCCTCGACCAATGGAAATTTCAAGGTGAGGGTTAATTTCACAATCTCAATATTATCATAGGTTATTTTTACGTAAGTATCTACTGGGACATATTTATTATCTATGTACAAGTTTCAAAATAAAGTATTGAAATGGATTATTTTTAAGAGACATTTTTACTAAAAAATAAATTTAAATGTTTTAAGAATTTATTCTTCTAAACTAATCTCATTAATGTCAATGTTTTCAAAATGGATTTAAGGATTTATTTATATGGACATGATTGTTTAAAAATGTTAATTCCTTTCAATAGTATCAAATTTATATCAGACAATTTGATTAAAAACTATATTTTAAATGAATTTATTTATAAATTATGCATCATTTAAATGATTTCATGGATAAATGATATTTATCTTAATGATATTTACATATTATGTTTAACTATGTCAACGAGCTTTATGATATATTATTCTTGATCAAGGTTGATTTATTATGATAAAAATCATCCATATTGTATTGATTTTTTTGTTATGTGTTTGACTATGGTTGTTTTATTTTTATACAATTCATGGATTATGGATAAATTATTGACATTTAGTATGATAGTTTTAATACAAATATTTATGTTATGTTTAAACCATTTCATATGAT
This sequence comes from Viscum album, assembly GCA_963277665.1. Lineage (NCBI taxonomy): Eukaryota > Viridiplantae > Streptophyta > Magnoliopsida > Santalales > Viscaceae > Viscum > Viscum album. Next base: position 1,018,487,334 of record OY728119.1, on the reverse strand, counting down.
GAATGCATTGTACTTAATACGTGATGGGTGGAGACTGTTATAGCTCTTTGATGCATCGGTAGGTCTAAGGAGACAAACTAATATCTTTGAACATGAAATTGAAAAAATCTTATTTATAGTCTAGGAATAATGCCTTGACTATATTATTATGATGTCTGGTATTATGCATTACATCATTATGAAAGTGGCCATTGATATTGCTAGTGATTATTCGACTAGTAGAAAATATATGTGACTAAGTAAATTGAATTATATGATATTTAATTTTCCATATTATTAAAAAATTTATGTTTAAAAGACTTTTGTTTTAGTCTTTTATATTTCCTTAATTAATTTTGCTTATTTATGAATGTTTCTGCTATATTTTTATCCTTACTGAGCATTGGATCTCAACCCTTTATATGTTTTATTTTTTCCACGATTCCAAGAATTGAATTATAATTTATATGGAGGGTTAATATAAGGGAATAATGGAATTCATAAAGGATTATTTATGTTGTGTTTTATGATATAATGTGTAATGTAACATTCATGTATGTAATCTATCTTCCAAGAATGAAAAATTGACCGGTCTTTTGGGACTTTATTCATGGTAATCAAGCCAATGTATAAAAATAATGCACCATCTCTGGGTAACTAGGGTCATGGACTTATAGTTGGTATTAGAGGATGTTTAGAAACACTTTGGAAAAAGTTGTTGATAAAATATGATTACAGATCATTACCCAAATATAGACATTGATGATTAGTATACAATAACTTCCTAGAATTTTGGTACTGTAGGGATTTTGCGAGTTTTTCAAGTAATAAATTTTTGTTAGGATACAAGCAGGTAGAGACAGCTCTGGCACAAATGTACCCGGGGGTAAAACCCAAAAACACGGAATTCAGCTAGACTCGAATAGGAACTAGTTCATGACAATGATCTTTTCTCCACTCTTAGTTACAACACTCCTGGGGGATATTCTTAGGATAATTCACATTTTCATTACAAGCAATTATGAATTATTTAGGAGTATATACTTCCTCAAAGAAGACATTATTTTTTATAGATTATATTCATAATCATTTAAATTAATGTTAGGCATTTTACATGTTTTGAATAATGCATCACTATTTATGAACCTATCCTAGTGTATGCCATTGTTGACAAATGGCTCCCAGAAGGTGGAATGAGAAATCCAGATATATGCATGATCTAAAGACTAAGAAGGATAATATATTTCACTGTACTATGCCAACAATTATAATGTAAATATTCTCCCATGTATTATCATCATATGAAGAAATAGTATCAAGTGTTTATAAGATCAGTAATGAATTCTCTGAGTCATGTGGCTTTTATGGGAAGCCTGAGAAGAAAACTATGGTAGAGAGAAATATTGATAAAGGGAATTAGGAAAAGAAGGATTTTTTCAATGTGATAACAGTGGAATGAATAACCTTGGTAAATGAATTAAGGGAATGGGTTTTTGTTATATGTGTGTAGAAAAATGACATCAACTAAGCTATTGCAAGGGTAAGAAAATGGTTTCAAATGTAAAATGATTCATCTGCAAAGAGTTGGGACAATACACGAATCAATGCCCAAATCATCAGAGTATACCACAAATGCTATTATTGGATAATAATAATGTTTTGATACTACCAAAGATGAGGAGTAATGATTAGGGAACTTATGTTATTATTAATGTTTTGTGTCATTTTAGTATTGTATTAATGATGTACATTATATAATAATAATAGAGTATATAAGGATTGTACATCAGTACTATTTCATTAAGGACTTGAGATTCTGGGGAACCATGAAAAGTGACTCAATATCATGTTAAATATTTTAAAAAATATATTGTTAAAGGATAGATAATCCTTAATATGGTTCTGATAATGAGGTAGTGATTTGGGAATAAAATATTATTGATTTGAATAAATTATATTCGATATTATTGACTATTTTAAATTTAATTAAATCTTTGTTTAATCCTTTATTGTTGGAGTTTACAATTTTTTTGGATATAAAGAGTATATCTAATATTCTATAATGAATAAAGGAGAATTAATGTAATAAATAAGGTTTTATGGTAATTCATGGTATTACCATGTTTCAAAATAATATATGATGAATTATTCACAAGTATATTATGTGAAATTCATTAAAAATTGGGGACTGTGAGTTCAGAAAAAAGTATTGTGGATAACTCTAAAGGATGGTATTGATTACGTTTGATGTTGGATAATATTGTTAAGGTTAAATCATTTCTTGAGATTTTTTTGTATTGTCATAAAATATACAACCTAAAGGTCGGGCAACAATCCGTCGTGTCCGACAAGGCTGCGAGACTTGAACCCGATACTAAAGGGTGACAAGGGTAATCACCTACAACTGGCTTACGTGATGTCCAACATTGAATAATACAGTTTTTTTAAAAAAAAAATTAGTTGAATTATAAATTCATTATTTTTTAATTCTTATACGATTAGAATAAATATAATATTTTAGACTTTAATTATCTATCGGTGTGAAAGATGAGTTTTTGGTAATAATCAGTTAAAGGATGAAACTCTAAATGTAAAGTATATTTTTTCCACATATTCTATGAATAAATTAATTCTATAACTTTATCGATGGGATCTTAAAACCGAAAATATGTTATCATTATACCTTATGTTTTTCTGAACCGATTATATTTTAAATCATCCTAGATTGATGGATTTGAGGCCCTCAATTTTACGTTTTTTTTTGATTGATGACCTAAATCACTACATAAAAATATTTAAATTTTTCCTCTAATGATTTATCTTTAATTGCCACTAATGTTCTCTTAATTGATATCATAATTTAGTGGTGACTTTTTCATTCCCTTTCGTTCTTATTAAGACTAAATTTTATTAACCACATTTTCGATGAGGGTTTTCCGAGAATATATTTTTATTTTTTAAAACATTGATTTTTAAATAACTATTTCAAATTGTGAGGAGTAAATTTATTTATAGAAGGGAGAATGTAACACACTAATATTTTATATTATGTTATATAATTAATGTAATTCAATAGCTTGTTCTACACACAATACTGAGTTCGAGTGCACCACGACTTACCAAACCACCCGTTCAAAATGCGGTTACAAATAGTATTAACTTAATTTATTTTTATATACACTTTCTAATTTTAGAATCCCCATTATTCTTTTATTAGACACAATATAATAACAAATTCATTTTTTAGATAAAAGACTATTTTAAAAAAAATGAAATTTTTCATATTTTAATTACAGAACATTTTGTAAAAACAATATTTGAAAATTTTATATATTAAATTTAAAAAAATTAAATTATTTTTTAGAATTATGACATAAAAATTTAGTTTGGAAATTTTTTTTACTGTTCTGATAACTTTCAAATTTTCATAAATAATGAAAAATACAAAATTTTAAATAAAAACATCTTTTCAAATCAAAATAATTTATAGTGTTAAATTATAAATTTTAGTGGTTTTAAAGTATAATTAGATTATATTTTTATCATTTAATATAATTTAGGTAACTGGATTTAATTTTACATTTAAACTGGTCATAAACAATTTTCAACCTTTGGATAGTTATTATTTCTTAAAAACATTCTTTTTGTTTTGACAATGGGAATTAATTTTAATTTAATATATTCCACTTCTATGTTTTGAATTTGGAAAAAATAATTTCATATTTAAAATCAGGGTGTATATATTGTTGAAATAAGAAACTATTATTTTTAGACATTTTGAATATTTATTTCAGTAAATATTTTATTTATCATTCTTAAGGGTATATCAGGTTAATAAGGGTAAAAAACATTATAATAATAATATTTAATTACCCTAACATGTGTCATATTACTATTAAATGATACATGTACGACCATGGGCATCCTTGGGTCAATTTTGGGACCCCATGGAGCTACATGAGAGTGATAATGACATTTTATATTAAATAATCTAATGATAAGGACAAAATAATAGAAACATATATCTTTTAGTAAAACAAGTTTATATAAGGTTATATAATTGATCTATTAGACTGTAAATATTCATTAGAAATATAAAAAGATATCATACATCATTAAATTTTATTTATAAATTTTATAAAAAAAATATATTTATATATGACACAATAATGATGCATTATTTTTCTTTAATAATGAAACAATCTACTAAATGGTATTATAAATATTAAAATAAATGTAATTTTAAATTTTTGATGCAATAAATTAATTTTCTACGTGGATATGACATTTTATAGATGAATCAATTTATTTTTTTGAATTATTAATGTTTTTATGACTTTCACAAACACCAAAAACAATATAGTGTCAAAATTGACATAAATGTGTTTTTAAAACTAATACTATATTATTAAATGATATAACAGTCATAAAAATAAGAGTTTTGGGAAAAATAATTATATAATAATATATATGACATTAATTAAAGACATGGGGTTCTATTGTCTTATTATTTTATGTTTATTAAACATATCATATAAAAATACATCGAGACAATGAAAATGTCAAACTATTCAACAAAGAGTTAAATTTAAAAGATAAGGTTAATATGGTGACATAAAACACAATAAAACCTTTTGGTTGAATGGTTTTCGACCCATCCCTACATTAGAATCTAAATAAATCATTTTTATCCATAAGAAAAAGAAAATGATTTTATTATTAATTTATATATCATGTTTTCCCAAAAGTACCCCTCAACACTCTTATAAAAGGGTACTTTCCCTTCTCTTAATTTCACTACTACAAAGCCATTTGGATCAGCCAAAATCAGCCCAAATATACTCCCAAATTCCCCCACATAACCCTGGAGTCCTTATATTGATCATATAGACATCCTATAGAGCCCTTTTGGTGAACTTAAAAGAAACACCTGAAGAAGATGTAACAATTTTGCCACCCTCTTTCATGTACTTTTCTTCTTCCACTTCCACTTTCTTTGTTGATTCCATACCAAAATAAAACCTCCAGTACATTCAAAATATTTTTAAGCTATTATAAATATGGTACAACCATATTAGTTGTTTTATCCATCCTATAAAAAACAAACTCAGCATACATGCGTAGGTACGTCTTACCGTCTCCAAGTCGGGGTGTAGTTTGTTATTCAAACACTTAATTAATTCGATGGGTATAATAATTAGTATAACTGATGTAAAAAGTAAATATATAATGTTAATTAATATTTTATCTATGTTATATCATCATGTTAAATATAATTTCACCATAAATATATTGATATTTTCCCTCGTGCGTACGTACAGATTACCATCTCCACGACACAATGAGATTAATTTCCACGTTCACCATTCAATGATGATTATAAAAATATATATTATTAATAAGTATGTATTATATTAACTAATAATGATACTGGATATATATATATACATACATACATCTTATTCACTTACTTCTGTTCAATATGATATGAAAACAGAAACAACGTTTACGCATTTGTACGGCCTACCGTCTCCTTAAATGGTGTTTTCTATTTCAAATATCTATCTATTATACATATTTATATTATATATATATGATATATAAATCAGTTTTTATATTCTGGAATTATTTAAATCATGATATATTTTATACGATCATGAATATCAAGTAAAAATATGTACGATAAAGAAAGATTTTATTACCTGAAATTTTAATGTAATATGGAAATCATTATTTAATGGCTATTAAAAAGTAATTAATGAATAATGTGTGATATAATAAATATAAACATGGTTATTTTATAATTTAATAACATAATATGGTCATTATACAAGAGTGTAAACATACCCTTTTCCAAAGGAAAGTGCAAGGTAAGGGTTAATTTGACAATCAATTTATTATCCGACGTTGTTTATATTTAAGTATCTACTTGGACATATTTATTATCAATGTCAATTTTTCATAAAGGAGTTTTCAATGGGATAAATTTTAAGGGAATTTTTTTACGAATACATCATTTTAAATGTTTTATAGATTGATTTTTCTAAACCTTTCTCATTAATGCCCATGTTATAAAAATTGTTTTAAGGAATTATTTATATAGACATTAATGATTTCATATGTTATTTACTTTAAAAAGTATTAATTTTTTATGGTAAACTTTGATTAAAAACAGTATTTTAAATGACTTAAATTATAAATTATGTGACTGTTAAATTTTTTCATGAAAAATGGATATTTCTCTCAATGATTTTTAATGATCATTTTCAACCATGTCAACATATTTTACAAGATATTATTCTTGATCAAGGTTGATTTATTATGATACAAATAATTCAGGTTCTATTGATGGTTTTTTGATATGTTTGACTACGGATGTGTTATTTTAATACCATTCAGGTTTTATGGATAATGTATTCACATTTGGTATTCTAGTATTAATATGAATGTTTATGTTATGTTTAAAACACTTCATTTGATGAAGGAATTGGACTTAGTAAGTGATGGGTGGAGCCCACTATAACTCCTCAATGCATCAGTAGGTCTCATTAGAAAAACTAGTGCCTTGGCATAAGGCATTGATAAAATATTATTTGTAGTATTGGAAAAAGGCCTTGACTATGTTGTTATGGAGTCTGGCATTATGCATTCCATCATTATGAAAGTGGCTATTGTTATTGCATGTGATTATTCAACTAGTAAAATATCAATGTGAATAAGTAAATAGAATTATTATATTTTACCTTTTCCATATTATTCTAATTTTTATGTGTAAAATTATTTTGTTTTATTCTTATACAATACCTATAATGTTTATGCTTATTTATAAATGATTCCACTATATTTTTATCCTTACTGAGAATCTGAGCTCACCCATTTCTATTATTTATTTTTCCCATGATTCCAAAAATTGTATATTCATTTATATGTTGGGTTAAGCTAAGGGAATAATGGCATTAATAAAAGATTTTTTATGTGGTGTTGTATGTTATAAAATGTAATTTAACATTAATGTGTGTAATTTAATATCCAAGACTGCAAAACCTATCGGTCCTTCGGGACATGATTCCTTATAAACATGCTAATGTTTTAAAATAATGCATAGACTCCGAGTAACTAGGTTTGTGGAGTTATAGTTGGTATCAGAGGAAGTTTAAAAATAACATCAGAAATAGATTTAGATAATCTCTAATTAAAGAAAATTACCCTATGATAGACATTTAGGATTATTATAGAAGAAAATCCTTGAATTTTGGTACTTTGTAGATTTTGTGAGTTTTCAAAGAAATGCATCCCTATCTATATTTGAGAAGGTAGAGGTCCATTGGCACAGATGTACCTAGGAGTAAAACCCGAAAATACAACTTTGAGCTAGACTCGAACAAGAACTAGTGCAGGAAAATGAGCCTTGCTTCACTCTTTGTTATGACACTCCTAGGGGATATTCTTATGTCAATTCACATTTTCATTACAATTCATTATGAAATATTTAAGAGTAAATACTTCCTCAATGAAAATTCTTGTGATTATAGATTATATGCATAATATTTACAAGTTACGTAAGGTATTTTACATGTTTGTAATTATCCATTGTGATTCATAAAACTAATCTGCATTATGTCATTGTTTATAAATGGATCCTAGTCTATGGAATAAGAAATCCAGAAATATGATTGATCCATAGATTAAGAAGGATCATATATTTCATTATATTAAGCCAACATTTAGAATGGAAATAACCTCCCATAAATTTTCATCATATGAAGAAATAGTATCATGTGTTAATAAGATATTTAATAATTTCTCTGAGTCCTATGTCTTTGAAGGGAATCTAGATAATAAAAGGAATGTATTGGGAAATATGGATAAAGGGAATTAGGGAAGGAAGGATTCACATATGTGATTACTGTGGAAATAATCACCTTGGTAAAAGATTGAAAGGAATTGGAGTTTTTTATAAGTTTAGAGAAAAAGGATAACGAGTATGTGATTGCACGGGAAAGAAAAAGGTTTCAAGTGTACAATACTTTATCTACAAAGAGTCGAGACACTACTCGAATCAATGAAAAAATCCTGATAGTATACCACAAATGATACTATTGTATAATAATCATGTAGTGATGCAACTAAAGAAGAAAAGGAAGGATTAGGGTTCTTATGTTGTAATTAATGTATTGTGTCATTTTATTATTTTATTAATGATGTACATGTTATACGAATTATAGTGTATATAAGGATTGTATCACACAACTATTTCTTTAAGGATATGAGATTTTTTGGAACCCAGAAAAGTGACATAATAAGAGGTAAATGATTTTGGAAAATATATGGTTGAAGGAAAGATAAACCTTAATATGGTTCAGATACCGAGGTAATGATTTTGGAATAACATATGATTTATTTAGGTAAATTATATTCGATATTCTTTGACTACTTCTAAACTAATTAATAGTTTTTTTATTGCATTACTGTTGGAGTTTACAACATTCTTGGATATAAGGAGTGTATCCAGTATTCTATTATGAATAAGGGATCACGAATGTAATCAATAAGGATTTATAATAATTCGTAGTGTTACCATGTTTTAAAAGAATAAATGATGAAGGTATTCATGGGTATATTATATGACCTTCATTATAAATTTTGGACTATGAGATCAGAAAAAAGTATTGTGGATAAGTCTAAAGGTTGGAATAGATTTTTTTGTATATTGGATACTATTTTTATGGTAAAATAATTTCATGAGAATATTTTGGGATTGTCATAAAAAGGATAACCAGGTGGTCAGGCAACAACTCGTCACATCTGGAAACGTCGTGGTACTTGAACCCGCAACTGAAGGCTGACAAGGGTAATCACCTACCACTGAATTATGTGATTTCCTAGTTTGTATAATATATTTTTTTTAATGTTATGATAGATTCATTATAGATTCATTATTTTTGTAACCTTATATGATTATAAATATAGAATATTTTGGAATTCTAATATCTTTTGGAGTGAACGATGAGTTTGTGGTAGGAATTATATGAAAGATGAAACTCTAATTGTAAACTACATTTTTCCTCTTATTCTATAAATAAATAAATTCTTAAACATTATGGAAGGGATATTAAAATGAAAAAAAATTATCCTAAAACCTTATGTTTTTTTCAAACGATGAAATTTTAAATCATCATAGGTTGATGGTTTTGAGGCCCCCAATTTCACACTTGTTTGTGAATGATGACCACAATCACTCCCTATAAATATTTATGTTCTCCTCCAATTATGTATCTCTAATTTAGAAAAATGTTCTACTAATTGAGATTATAATTTTGTGGGGACTATTTCATTCCCTTTCCCTTTTATTAATTCTAAATTTTATTTACATAATTTCTGATGTGTGTTTTCCATAATAGTATTTTTCTATTTTAGCCTTTTATTTCCTAAGATCATTTTCAAATTGTGAGGACACAATTTATATGAGGAGTGGAGAATTTAACATCCCATGATTTCATTTTATGTTATCTCATTAAAATAATTCAACAGCTTGTGTTAATTGCAACATTGAGTTCGAGCACACCACGACTTACCAAACTAGTTGATCAAAAAGCTGTTCAAAATACTATTTAATGAATTTAAAATATTATATACTCATATAATTTTAGAATCCATATTATATTTTTCTTAGACATAATATAATAAAAAATTCATTTATTCAGATATATGAAATATTTTTTAAAAAATGCTATTTTACTGCCTTTTAGTGGAAAACATTATTTAAAACTGATATTTGACACTTTAATATATTAAATTTAATGAAATTAAATTATTGACTAGATTTTGGACATAAAAAATTATTTTGGATACATTTTTATTTCATTTTTGATAACTTTCATATTTTGATGAATAGTAAAAATATAATTTTTAAATAAAAACAATCATTTTAATCAAAATAATTTATATTGTTAATTTATAAATATGAGTGGGTTTAAAGTATCATTAGATTGTATTTTTTATCCTTTAATATAATTTAGGTCAATTGATGTAATTTTAGATTTAAACTGGACATAAATAGGTGCCAATGTTTTGATCATTATTATTTCATTAAAATAGTATTTTTTGATAAGAAGAATTAATTTTAAAACAATTTATGCCACTTAAAAGTAATGAATATGGAAAAATGGATTCCATATTTGGAATCAGAATTTCAAAATTGTGTAAATTAGTAAAATTTATTTTTAGACATTATGAATATTTATTTCAATAAATATTTTATTTACCATGTTTATTGGGTAAATCGGCTAAATAGGGTAAAAAAATATTCTTATAATAATATAAAATTACCCTAACATGTTTCTTATTATAATGTTGTGATACATGTCCTACCATGGGCATCCATGGGTTGATTTTGGATCCCCATGGAGCTACTTGAGTGTGATAATGACATTTTATATTAAATAATCTAAAGTAACGACCAAAATAACAAAGGCATATATCTTATTGTAAAACAATTTTTATATGACGTTATAAAATTGATTTATTAGACTATTAATATTCATTAGAAATATAAAAATATTTACTAAATAATGATATTTTATTCCTAAATTTTACACATAATATAATAAAATTTATATTTGACACGTAATGATGCAATATTTTCTTTATTAATGAAGGAATCAAATAAATGATATTATAAATAATAAAATAAATATAATACAAAATTTATGATGTCATACAAGAATTTTATAGGTTAATATGACATGTTATTATTGATTCAATGTTTTTTTATAAGTATTAATGTTTTTATTACTTTTATAAAAATAAAAAACTAAATAATGTCAAATTTCACATAAATGAGTTTTAAAATAAATACTATATTATTAAATGATATAATAGTCCAAAAAATCAAATATTCCTCCAAAAACTTATATAATAATATATATGAAATTAATAAACCACTTGGGATTCTCTTGTCTTGTTATAGTATGTTTATTAATAGTGTAATATAAAAATACAGAGAGACATGGTAAATGTAAAACTATTTAACTAAGAATTCAATCTAAAAGATAAGGTTAATATGGTGATCAAAAAATGTCTGAGACCTATTGGATGAGATGTTTTTGAACAATCCCTACCTTATCCCCAAAATAAATCATTTTGGTTCAAATATAAACTGAAAATTATTTTATTATAAAATAATATTTCATGATTTTCCTAAATTGACCATCACCTCTCTTATAAAAGGATACTTCACGTTCCCCTAATCTCACACCTTCAATGAAATTTGGCTCGGAAAAACACTAACCAAATATTCTACCAACTCCACTAAAATCATCCCAGACTCTATACTTTTATCAAAATTTCAACCTAAGAAGCCCTTTTGATGAACTCAAAAGGAAACACCCGAAGAAGAGGTAATAAAATCACCACCCTCTTCCAATTTCTTTTCTTCTTCCACATAATCATTATATGTTAATTTCATAACAAAATAATAACTCCATTACCTCTTAAATACAATGATGTTATTATAAATATGGTATAACCATATTAATTATTATATCCATCCAATAAATGACAATGTCACCACACATGTGTATGTATGACATACCGTCTCCACGTCGTGATATATTCTATTATTCAAATACTTCATTTTTTTATAGGTATAATAATGAGTATAGCTGATTTAAATAATAAATATAACATGTTAATTATTATATATAAATTATATAACATCCAATTACATATGATTTCACCATCAATATAATTATATTGTCGCTCTTGCGTGCATACAGATTAACATCTCCACGACGCGATGAGATTCATTTCCACCTTCACCATTCAACGATGAATATAAAAATATATATTATTAATAAGTATGTAATAAATGACATAATAATGCTATTGGATATATATATATATGTATGTATGTATTACATATATCTTATTCACTTACTTCTGTTCAGTATGATATGAAAATGGAAAAAACGTTTATGCATACGTACCACCTACCATCTCCATAAACGGTGTTTTTTGTTATATATATATATATATTATATTTATATTATATATATATGGCATATAAATAATATTTTATATACTGGATGTATTTAAATCATGATCTATGTGATATGATCAAGAAGAACGAGTTAAAACATATATGATAATGTAAGCGATTATTATCCAAAATGTTAATTTAACATGACAATAATTTTTAACTGGATTGTATGTTATCAGAAATTAATCATGTATTATATAATAAATATGAATATGGTTCTGGTATAATTTAATAAAATACTATTGTCATTATACAGAAGGTTAAATGTACACTCTACCAAAGGAAAGTGCATGGTAGGTGTAAATTTGACAATATCTTTATTATTCGAGGTTGTTTTTATATAAGTATCTACTGGGAAATATTTATTATCCATGTAAATGTTTCATAAATTATTTTTCAAATATATTCTTTTTAAGGGACTCTTTTTTACTAAAACTTCATTTAAATTTTTTTAAAGATTTATTATTCTAAACATTTCTTATTAATGTCAATGTTTTCAAAATGTTTTTAAGGATTTATCTATATGGAAATGAATCTTTTAAAATTTTAATTCCTTTCAAAAGTTTTAAAGTTGTATGGGATACATATATTCAAAGATAACTTTTAAATTACATCCTTTTTTAAATTATGTTACTTTTAAATGATCTCATGAAAAAGGTATATTTCTCTCAAATATTTTTACTAATCATTTTCAACTATGTCAACATCCTTTACGAGATATTATTCTTGATCAAGGTTGATTTATTATGATATAAATATTCTATATTGTATTGAATGTTTTTTGATATGTTTGGCTACAGATATGTTATTTTTATACCATTCAGGGTTTATGGATAAGGTATTGACAATTCATATGCTAGTTTTAATACGAATGTTTATGTTATGTTTAAACATTTTTATATGAGGAATGCATTTGACATAGTAAGTGACGGGTGTAGTCCAATATGGATCCTCTATGAATTGTTAGGTATAATGAGAAAAACTAGTTTCTTGGCATATGGAATTGACGAAATCTTATTTCTAGAATTGGATAAAGGCCTCGATTATGTGGTTTTGATGTCTGGAATTATTTATTCCATCATTATGAAAATGGATATTGATATTTCATTTGAATATTTTACTAGTTGGATATCAATTTGAATAATTAAATGGAATTATTGCATTTTAACTTTTCCATATTATGCTGAAGATTATGTTCAAAATGTTTTAGTTTTAGTCTTATACAATTCCATAAATTTTTATTCATATTTATGAATGTTTCTGTAATATTTTTATACTTACTAAGTATCCGAGATCACATCATTCAATGTTTTATTTTTCCTAGGATTCCAATAAGTGTATTGTGATTGATTTGAAGTGTTATTCTAATGAAATAATAGCTTTCATAAATTATTATTACTGTGGTGTGGTATGTTATAAAGTGTAATGTAACATTCATGGATGTATTCAATTTTTATAACTGTTAAACTAATCGGGCATTCAGGACCTGATTCCTTGAAATCATGCCAATATATTAAAATAATGCACTAACTCTGGATAATTGTGGTCATGGTGTTATAATTTTGAAAAAAATACGATAATAACAACATTGATACCACATTACCACATTCCAGACAATATAACTCTATATAATATATAATGGATAGTTGGTGACAAAATTACTAGTTCCCCCCCATATAGAAGTGTCTCATAACTAGAAAATAGGTACTAGGGTGGTTCCATGTGGATAAAAGGCACTAATATTATTGTAATAAACCAAAAAAATAACCAAAAATACTCTATAGTGGTAAATAATTTGTATTTATGAAATAAATATTAACAAGTATGTAATAATATATGAAATGTATTAATGTTCCAAAATCCAAGTCATACATACAACATTCATTTCCCATGTGTCTAATCAATTATATAAATTTAATAAAATTAAATAATGCAAAACATTATTATACTAACTCTATGTGGAAACCCATACATAGTATCCAAGACAATAGAGAATGTATCTATCATGATTATAAGAATCCACTGGAGTAGCTCTTCTTAATCATTCTACTCGTGTTCTCGTCCAATGCCACTTAGAATCAATGTTCAACCTCAAAGAAGTCATAATGTATTCATGTAGACTAATTTTCACATTCAATTGTTGAGAAGTAATGAGTTGTGTGTCACACCTAATAGTCGAATTATAACATTCATCCAAAAAGTGCATGCTTTTGAAATATGTTTATCCTTGATGAGACACAAAATTTGAACATCACTTAGATCCTTGAATTCTATCCATCTATTATGAAACTATATATAATGGGTTCTGTGAGATGGACTTAGAAACTAACCTCTATAACCCAAAAATATGGTGAAATCGTAGTAAAAATAGTTACCTCATGTAATAGTAAGATTAAAACAATAATGAATCATAAGCCTGATCCTAATTAGTAAGTATGTGTTGGTCCAACATAGTATCACATCTTATCAGACCCATATATTGATTAATATAGGACCATACTATAACTGTATCTCCATAAATAATATCTATGTAATGGAATACATAAATATGTATGGATAGATGAATGCCTAAATGATTCTACACTACCATTGCCCCTCAGGATAACATGTTAGTTAAAATTAAATGGTTGAATGAACATCCATTATCCAAAACCATAAGTCCAATTCGGTAGGCTTATCAACCATTAGAGAACCTAATATGGTCTCCAATATGAATACACAAGAGTGGAACCACCTATATGATCCTCACGGTCTAATCTGATGAATAATTAAATCTCTTGGGACACCCAATGTCATATCATGTGGAGAAGAACAATCCTTCGATCCTCTTATTTGGTATATAAGTAGATGAATACAATATGGGATCCTCTTTGTCAAATCATAAGTTGATGAATCTATTAGCGGATTGTCGGTCACAAACTATTTCCTCACACAAAGCCTATCTATTTTAGTGAGATATTCCAAAACCTACATTTATCAAATCACTACCTCCTTATCCAAATGAAAACAAATAATAAGGGATATTCAATCAATTAAAATTATAAAGAAACAATGGTATTGAGTGATTTCCCATGGCACATTTCTATTCATTGTTTCCACTTCACATTTTGACGAACACCCAAATGATATATCTCATATAGTCACATCTTAGCTTTAATATCTTGGGACTATCTAGATATACAGTAGACGAGGACCTTATTGTTTCCATTCATTGTCCTCCAAACATTTAGATGTCCCTTAGGTTGTTCTCATCCCATTTGTCACTCTATAGAGTCAGCATAATCCAGTTTTGTGTGGAAGAACCTTTCCATTAAAGACCATTCATCCAAAAAAATATTAGGATTATAAACTTCAACAAAATGATTAAAAATTCATGATATTTTTTGAAAAGAAATTGAAATCAATATCTCAATTTTTAATTTCGGATTTAGTGGCAAAAAATCACACCAAAAATTGAAAAGAGTAACAAATGGGTACTAAATGGTGTGTACTCCATCTACATTGTGTGAAATGAAAAACCTCATTCATTGAAATACACATACACTCAAAATAGAACACATGGGGTATATTTTTTCACTATTATATGGTCAATTCAAAAAAAGTGTCTAGTAATGTATTACAATATAACCTAAACACACCAAGGGTATGGGTGCATACAACATAACATCCATATATCCTAACATGGGTTGACTGCTAATGTACATTGCCCATGACCCTGTAAAACTGATTATAATGTAATTTAATTTCAGATAGTGTATTTCCAAAAATTTAACTTCCCGGAATAAGATGAATAAATATTGTGTGTTTATTGAAATAAACATTGTGGAATTTGGATTTCCACATGAGAATCCCCTATAAATGGATTGAAACCCCTATTTCCCCTAATTAAATACATATCATCCATCAAGGGGGAATTATCAACCATAAATGTGTTTTAAAACTAGAAATTTGGAAATATATAGGGAATTACAAAAAACACATATGTTTTTATGAAACAAATAAAGATCACCCACATTCATGCTCCAGAACTACCATATGATGATCTGGCCACTCCGAGGCTCTTAGGTGACACCTCCCTTCTCCTAGATATTTCCATATATTT
This sequence comes from Viscum album, assembly GCA_963277665.1. Taxonomy (NCBI): domain Eukaryota; kingdom Viridiplantae; phylum Streptophyta; class Magnoliopsida; order Santalales; family Viscaceae; genus Viscum; species Viscum album. The sequence goes on along the minus strand of OY728119.1, from coordinate 1,018,471,213 downwards.
CTCTTCCTCTCCCTCTACTATATTAGTCCTAAAAAAACCATGAGATGGGTTTTTAGAATCTAGAGAATGTATATAAACAAATTGGAAAAAATAAGAATTGTGAAAAGTAAATTAAAAGGTGTCATAGTCCAATCTCCAACCACTAACATTAGATTATTCATTAACAATGAAAATCCTCTAATTCAGGACTCAAATGTGAAGGTTAAATCTAAATATGAAATGCTATCAAGATGGTATGACTAAGTAGACACATGAAAAAATATAAAAATTTATTAAATTAATTATTAAAAGTTAATTTTTCATTGAATATATCGACAATAGTGAGTTGAAAAATAATATTATCAAAATATTGACACCCTATTAGGGAAACCAAAAACTAGTTGGAAATATTAATTGAGTTCATATTAAATAGTAAAAATACCATTTTACTACTCTTAATTATCTAAATGCTATAAATTCAATTAATTTCTCTATTTCATAATCCGTAACCACAAGGGTCTTTTCAAGTAACAATGAATCAGTATTTTCACACCTCATATTCAATAAAAAAATCATTATCCATCACATAAATATTATAAATTATCAAATAAATAACCACGAAAAAAATAGACACACATATCCATATTTTTATTATGATTCCAATACATTATCAATTCATTTTAGAAATTATATTTTTCACTAAAACCCCTTGGATATATTCTATTCATCATAAAGATCAATTAAATAATTGTTGTAAATTATTATTTTATTATTCTCATTTATCCAAATTTGAAAAAAAAAAAATTTATAAAACATCATCATAATCCCCAATTTTTTTAAAATTTTCCTATTCACTATTCCATCTTCCCTTATCTTTCATGTGAGACTTGCAATACATAACATAGAATGTATCATGTATATATAAATATTTTCACAAAAATATTCTGGTTAAAGCATACATAACATCTCAAAAAATTATTTATTTAATTCTCCAAAATTCATCGTTTCATTACATATACATGTAAATAGTAAATTATACGAGAAAAAAACCATGTAAAATCACCAATGTTTATTAATATTTTATATATTAATTTCAAAATTAATTTTTTAACGACATTAAAATTTATCAATAATTATTCTATATTAACTCTAAAATTACACATGAAACATCCAAATTGATGAACTAAAAATTTTGTATATTAATTATCTCTATAAATTTATAAGTCACTAAATAAATTATCCAATAATATTGATTTAAAATTTTAAAACAAAGTATGTTAGAGGCTTTATTTCAAATTATAATGGATTCCCTCTAAAAAAGTGATGAAGAAAAATGATTCTCCAACATTATAATTCTATTATATATTGATCTTAATATAAGACTATAAAATAAAATAATTTGGGAAATATATCCTTAACCACAAAAAAAAAAGAAACATTTTACATTCTACCGATTGAGAGTAATCAATCACTACTGTCCATTATTCATTGGGATGAATATTTAAGGAGATATCGAAAGTATTATATAATAGAATAATAGAATTAGAGAATATATGAGGGAGAGGAGAAATAAAAAATATTTTTATAGATGGATTTGAGGGAAATATAAATGATACAAGGGTAGTTAATGAATTAATATTAATTTTGAATGTTTTAAAAGAGGATGACATAGAAGATAGGAATAAATAGCGAAAAATTCATTTCCCATCCACAAGAAGATGTTGAAGCTCCCCAAAAATGGCATGATTTCATCAACAATCATAGTGTCAGAGTAAACCATTATTCAATATTATTTTATTTACCTTCTCCAACAAAGATATAATGAAATTTTATAAATTTTTTATTTATAATATATAAATGATTATAAAAAATAAATAAATAATATATTACTATAGTAATTATTAAAATAATAATCATAGTTATTTTCATAATATAAAAATAAAATTTCTTTATTATTTCAAGGATATTAAAACAATAGTTTTAACATTAAATTATAATATATTATAACATGGAATAATTTAGTATTAAAACATTATATTTTTAATAATTTTAATTTTTTTTGTTTTTCTAAAGCATTTCATTTCTATCATATTAACACTTTTATTATACAACAAGAATTAAAATATAAATCATTCCTTTTACTATAATAAATTATATTTCTAAACAAGATGAGAGAAATCATAATCTTTTATTTAATATTATTATATTTTAAAAAATATTAAATAATTCCATTATTTATTCAAAATATCTCATAATGGTATGAATATAATCAAATCCCCTCTTGTATTTTATTTTTAAAAAAATGAAATTCCATAGTGAACTATTTTAAAGCCCCAAAAGTATCCAATTAAAATGATTTCAATAATAATTATTATCATTTTTCTTAAAAATATTTTTTAAAAACTATTCAAATCCATAGACCCCAATATAACAGAATGTTTTTCCACAAGCCACTTATACAGTCCTGATGCATAGAAAATGGTTTAACTCCATTATTAAAATTTTTACTAGACTCTATTCCATTTTATAATACCAATACTGAATTTCCTAAACAATAAATCAATGCCTAATATATTTGAATATCATACTATAGTTTTATACTCCAACAACCTAATAATCATAAATAAAAATATGAACATTTAACGATGCAAGATTTCATATATAATAAACAAACAACTAAAATATTTATATATATATTTAATCAAAATTTCAATTAAAATTTAATATTTAATACAAAACAAAAAATATAACAGTAATAATAAAAAAAATATTTTTATATTCTAAATATCAATTAACTTTTTTCTATAAAATTTTCATTTATTAAATCATTACGATATTTTTATATTAACTTACATGCATGTATATGTTAATAATTACTTATATATATATATATATTTTATAAAAATATAAAAAGATATATTAATTTTTTAAAATATATATATATATAAGATTATGGTTAGATTAAAATGTAAAATAATATATAAGGTAAATTAATGTAAATAATATATATATATATATATATCACCATTTATAGTGAAATATTTAATACTCAAAAATTATATATTCATGTAATGTTGTATGGAACATGTTATTTTTTGTTAGTTAGTTATGTGGAAAATGGTTTGGGTATGTTAAATGGTTTTTTGGTTTCATAGATGTTGGTTAAATTGATTTTCATTTAAGTGTTCGAAATTATGTTGATACAACATCCATATCAGGACTAATAAGATAATTTCATTTATATAATTCATTTTTAAAACATAGTATAGTCATTTTGAATAGTGACTTTTTTGACTTATTAAAATATATTAAAAATAACGATCATATTAGGGGATTTGGTGATGTCATTCCGAGGTGGGTTTTAATTGTACACCATTAGGAATATAATATATTATGATATGTGAAATATTCCATGTAAATAATCTTTAGTGGGGGTGGGGGTTTTATAAGTTGTCACAATTATAATTTAACTCTCATGCCAATGTCATATGATATGTAGAAAAATACACAAAGGATAAAAATGATGTATATTTAAATTTTTTTTCCTAGATATGGGTACCATACTAATTGTCATGAAATCATTAATTATGCCAAGTATTTTATATTATAATTATATATCAAAATAAAACGGCTAGTTATGGGTCATCTTTAATACATGAAAACCATATTACAAAGGTGTGATTACTATATTACACATATTATAATCCTGTACTATATTATAAAATAGAAATTATTTTTTATTTTTTCTATATTCTTTATCTCACATTTGTAATCTATCTCCATCCTCCATCCAAAGTAGAAAAAAACATTTTATAGTGATATGAAGTAACCCTCAAAACGATGTTTACATCCTCATCTCAATGTATTCAAATATCGTCATGTCTTTAAGAACGTATCAAGATACATTCTATAATGACCCATACTTTATATACATGGTTATTAAATAAAAATTGAAGCATAATTATTACAACATATAAGAAAGCCACGATATGACCGTATAGGTATAGTGACTTTAGAAACTGGGAAACATAAACAACTGGTTCATAAATCATCTACATTGTCTCCGGTTTATTTCATCATATCTATAGTCCCTTATAGGCATATCCTACTTAATACCCTTATTCCTAGCCTGGGGAAAAGAAAAAATACAAAAATGGGAGCTCAAATTCTCAGTAAGGGTAAACAAAAGAAATATCAATCATATCATATCCATAAGAACATAACATTTTGAATATCTTAACCTTCACAAGAGATCATAATATCATAACATGGGATAAATAATAGTGGTGAAATGTAATCCCAATAATCATAACTTAAAACATGAAACTTTTTGGCATACACACATATTCATAGAAAATAATTTCATTTTAGTCAATACTCATTTCTAAGACTATCATGGCGATCAAAGTCCATTACTGAACCAAGTTCACTCTTCATTCCTGTCATGTATCGCTGAACCCGATTAACATGTTGTTACAGCCATGTCGATCTCCTGATATATAAATATTTACCCAATGCATTGGAGGGATATTTTGTTCCCACCCATCACATAATGTAACCATTATTATGTGTGCCACAAAATCATAAATCATAGCATAACCCATGTAATAAAAATGGGATTCTTAAACATCATGACATCATAACATAATCTATATAAGATAAAAATACAATATAAAATTAATTCCATCATATCATAATAAAATCAATGTAAAAATAGGGATATCAACAGAAACCTATATTTTCGTAGATTTAAAATAGTTTTGATAAAACAATTGAACTCCATTCTTGAGGAAAATATCCTTTCTACTTCAAAAATAATTTTTCCTTTCTTAACATGTCATAAAATTTTAATATAAGATAATTAAAAATAATCTTGAAAACTTTTAAAGGAATCTTCCTGGAAATAATCTTATATGAAATAATAAAAATCCATTCATGTCGTATAAGTTAAAAAAACATTCTTCTCGTACTTTGGCCAGAAAAGTCTAAAAGTATCTTGTACTGAAAATGAAAAAAGATTCCTTTCCTATCTTCTACTAAAAAAATTCACCAATAGGTATAATTGGATTTAAAAAAATATAGGATGATAGAAATAATATTAAATATTGAGTAAACTTGGATGTGGATGATAAATATTCCCCAATAAATGCTGAAGTATAAACAATCTCTGATAAAAATGAGGTTGTGAGATTTTCCCTTAACTTAGGTCCGATATGATTTGTACATGTCCAAACATCCTGTATAATGATTTAAATAATGTAATTTACTTATTCTAGAAACATACTCATTGTTATGATATCATATATGGTCATATTCTTAGCTTATTATTAGTAATATTTCATTGGTACTTGTTATTCAGGTGTTTATTAATTTATGTTCTTATGCATGTTTTGTTGAATAAATTCTTATTCTTATTTTTAGGTTATAGATACCTCATTTATATAATGGTATAAGTGTAATATATATCATATTTAACTATTCATTTAATTTATATAATCATTATTCAATTAAGATCACGTAGAACGAGTCGCATCACATCGTGGAGACGGTAGGCCGTACGTACGCACAAGAGATGATATCATTCCCATAATCGTGTAATTGTATTGAAGTGTATGTATACTATTTCAGAATCAATATCACTATACAATAATCATATATAGTTATTCTTTACACCATTATACCCATCGAATTAAGGTGGTGGTGGAAAGAAAATTACACCATGGCATGGAGACGGTATTCCGTACGTACGCATGCACGATGATTTCATTTTCCGTAGGATGGATAGAAGGTTAAATAGGGTTCTTTCATATTTATAATAACATATCAGTATATTAATGATACTTATGTTATTACGTCATAATTAATAAAACTAATGAAGAAGAAGAAAAATAAGAAATAAATTCGAAAGAATTGGTAAGAGATATTACGTCTTCTTCGACACGCCTCTTTGAAACCTCCTCTTAGAGCGCAAAGATTGGTCTTTGAAGAAGAAAAGAAACTCTAGTATGTTTCTAGGGATGTTTATAAGGAAAATGGGTAGGGTTTGGCCGAGATTTAAGGCTCAAAGCGGTGTGAGGATGAGAGGGATGAGGTTCCCTTTTATAAGGGAGGAGAGGGGCACCTTTAGAATTAAAAGAAATATTAATTTTTAATAAATTTCAACACCACTTAAAAACCTCATTAAATGACTCAAATACAAATCTTATATGAGATAGGGTTGTAATATCATCAACCAATAAAATTTAGAAAAGTTGGGAATTTATTTTAAACATTATCAACATGATTTATCCTTATATAATCGGTTTAATTTTATTTGTGGTAATAATACTATAAATTTTAAATAATTATAAATAATTACTTATATGTTCCGATTTGTACAAAATAGTGTTCTTGATTACATTTTCTACCATATAAATTTTAATTTTTTTTTTGATTTTTAAACACTTGTATAATATGTAATTTTTATAAAATAAAAATAGTGTCAATTTTGACACTATTCATTTAATTGAATTTAAATAAAATATAAACAAGAAGATATGTTCGAAATAAAAGATTTAATAGATTAATAAGATGACATATGTTTCTATAAATTTAGTGGAGCACATTAAATAGAGCATTTAATATTTATTTTAAAACTTTTAAAATCCTTTATTTGATAATTCAATCAATAAAATAATTTCAAAATCACTATTGTGTCATAATTAATGATAATTATTTAATCCTGAAAATTATAAATAAAATCAAATGATGTAGAAAATTTTATTATTTTTCTGGGGACTATTCAGGTTCGATGTTTCATGAATTTTATCACTAAATAAAAATTATTATACTTATAAGATTTAAGAAAGTGACATGTTGTCACTTTTTTTGTTTTAATAATAATTAAATTATTTTAATGGTCAAAAGTCCTTAAAATTAATATCTTCCAACCCTTATGTGATAATTGTCGACTTGTAGTCATCCAATAGAATTTTGAAAGTTTTTAGGTTAATTTTATAATCTTATGTTTATCTTTAATTACCCGATTTACCTTTAATTGCAGTAAATAAAAATTACCGACGTTAATATTCATAATATCAAAAAAAATAAAAGTAACCTATGAACATAAATTGGACGCAATGAATACAAATATAGAATCATATTTTAAAAATTCAAAACACATAAGTTTCAGTAATTAATTTAAAATTAATCTCGTTGTTAAGCAAATGAGTTTTAAAAGTTAAAATATTGCCAAAGATTGAAATGTTTTTACCTATGAATTCAATGTAAAATTAATTCTATTGGAATAAATTATATTAAATGGTAAAAATATATTCTATTTATACTTTAAACCCATTACATATTATAAATAGACAACATAAATTATTACAATGGAAAAAGTATTTTTTAATTAAAATATAGCGTGTTTGTACTATTCATTAAAATATGAATGTTATCAGAATAACATGAAAAATTTATCCAAAGCTAATTTTTAAATTCTGATTCCAAATAAGAAATTTATTTTGTCAAATTGAACTTATAATCTTGACAAACTATAGATTTAATGTGGGCGTGCCATCAAAAGGCGGCAAAACTGCATTTTTTTAAAAATACATATTTTACCCAAATAATTTATTTTGTTCTCATACCATGATCTAGAAAATATGTAAGATGAATAATATTGTTATAAAATTAAAAATTCAGATAATACTATTCATAATAGATAGTTTATAATATTATAATAATATATAGTTGTTTAGTGAAACTCGGTATTGCGTACTATACACACTATTGAGGATAGTCGTGATTGCGTGTAACGCAAGCCACACTAGTGTTTTGTGAAGTGAAAGATTCATTTGATGTTGCATATAACTTAAGACATAAAAAAATATATTTCTCATAAAATATCATGGTGTTACATTCTACCCCCCTTTAAATGAATTTTCCCTTCAAAATTCATCACTTCGTAACAAACAGATGAAGATACTTCTCCCTCATCATATCCTAAAGCTCCCATGTATCTTCTTATAATTGGTGGGTCCTCCATAAAAATTACACCAAGAGAGTGGCCTTGTTCCGTAGAACTTTTTTGCTATGATCTATAATCTCCATCTTCTGTTCTTCATAAGAACAATCTTGTTCTAGTGGTACAACTTCTAAGCTTAGTACATGTGAAGGTTTGGGTATGTACTTTCTCAGGAGAGATTCATGGAACACATTGTGAACTTGACATAGATTCGGAGGAAGCATCAATCGGTAAGCTACCTTCCCAACACGATCCAAAATTTCTATAAATCCAATATACCTAGGACTTAGCTTTCCCTTCTTTCCAAATCTCATTACTCTCTTCCAAGGAGATATTCGTAAGAACACTTTATCACCCACTTCAAACTCTAGGTATTTTTTCGGTTGTCAACATAAATTTTTTGTCGACTCAGAGCTGCTCTTATGTGTTTTTGAATAAATATGTCATTTTCTGCCATCTCCTAAACAAGATAAGGTCCTAATAGCTTTCTTTCCCCAACTTCATCACAACAAGTTAGAGTCCGGCATTTCATTCCATAGAGAGCATCATAAGGAGCCTTCTAAATACTGGATTGAAAGCTATTATTATAAGTAAATTCCACCAATGACAAGTTTTGATCCCAACCACCTTTGAAATCCATAGAGAAAGATCTCAACATGTCTTATAGAGTTGGTATTGTCCTCTCAGACTGACAGTCTATCTGAGGATGATTAGTAGTGCTGAAACTCATCATTGTATCTAGAGTATGCTAAAGACTTCAACAAAACATCATGGAAAACCTCGGATCCCAATCAGATATAATGGAATGTGGCACTCCATGAAATTTTTGCACTTCCTTCACATATATCCTAGAAAGCTGATCTAGAGAGAAATATTCTCTAATAGCAATGAAGTGTGATGACTTCATAAGATGATCAACTATGACCTAGATAGCATTATTTCCTTTGGATGTTTTAGGAAGTCCAGTGACAAAGTCTGTGGTGATTTTTTCCCATTTCCATTCGGGTATGGGTAATGGTTGTAACGTCCCCTTAGACTTCTATCTCTCAGCCTTATCTTGGTGAAAAACCAAGCATCGAGAGACACATTCAGCAACATCTACTTTAATGCCATCCCACGAGAAATACACTATCAACTCCCTATACATCTTCGTGCTTCTAGGATGAAAAGAGAATGATGAATTATGAACCTCATCCAGATGCTCCTTCATTAATTTTTGGATGGGAGGAACACAATCCTGATTCTGGAACCTTATTATCCCATCACAATCAAGGTTGAATTCAGGAACATTTCTCACTTTCTTTTGTAACTCTACATCTTCTTTTTGTGCATCTTTAATCTTCACATGTATAGAAGGTCGAACATTGATTTTATAAATATAAGATTTTCCGCTTCCATTATAATTCCATGATCCATCCTTTGTAAATCTATAAATATTGTATCTTTTGTGATCCTCATCATGGATAATCTAGCATGGTCTTGTCCACTTAATGCGTCTGCCACCATGTTTTCTTTCCCAGGGTGGTAATTAATTGAGCAGTTGTAATCCTTAATTAGCTCCAACCATCTTCTTTAGTGCCTAATCAGCTCCTTTTATGTGAAAATATAATTTTAACTTTTATGACCATTAAAAATATCACACCATTCACCGTAAAGATAATTCCTACAAATCTTTAATGCAAAGATTACCGCGGCTAACTCCAAATCATGAGTTTGGTAGTTTTGCTCATGGATTTCCAATTATCGTGAGGCATAAGCTATCACCATATCGTTTTTCATAAGAAAACACCCCAATCCTTTCTTGTATTCATCACTGTAGATCACAAAACATTCTCCACTACAAGGTAGTGTGAGGAAAGGTGCACTGGATAACCTTTTTTTCAACTCCTAGAAAAGCTCTTCACACTCCCCCATCCACACGAACATAACTCATTTTCGAGTCAACCTGATGAGTGTATTAGATAATCGTGAATAATCATTCATAAAACATCGATAATATCCAGCCAGACCAAGAAAACATCGGATCTCAGTTATTGTTGTCGGACTCGACCATCTTTCGATAACCTCTTTTTTGATGGATCCACAGATATCCCCTCTTTTGAGATTATGTGACCCAAAAATGAATCTTTTTGATGCCAAAATTCACACTTGGTAAATTTTTTATAATTCTTATCCTTTCTTAGGGTGTTTAATACAATTCTCAAGTGATATTCATGTTCTTCCATGCTCTTTGAATAGACAAGAATATCGTCCATAAGGACTACCCCAAACTGATCAAGATAGTCTCTAAAGACTCTATTCATTAGATCTGTAAAGATAGCAGGGGAATTAGTAAGACCAAATGGAATCACTATAAATTCACAGTGTCCATACCTTGTATGGAAGTCCCTCTTTGATATATCATCTTTTTTGACCCTTAATTGATGATACCCTGAACGAAGACCAATCTTAGAAAAGTATTGAGCTCCACTTAGTTGGCCAAATAAGTCATCATTACACGAGAGAGGATATTTGTTCTTGATAGTGATTTTTTTAAGTTCTCGATAATCAATGAAGAGTCTCATTGATCCACCTTTCTTCTTAACAAACAGAATAGGTGCTCCCCAAGGTGATTTACTAGGGCTTATTAATCCTTTATAAAGATTCTATTGGAGTTTCTTCTTCAATTCCTACAACTCAATTGGGGCCATTCTATAAGGTTACATTGGAATGGGCATAACACCTGGTATGAGTTCCATTCAAAACAGAAATTCACGATTTGGTGGAAGACATCGAAATTCCTCCGAAAATACATCATAAAACTCCAGTAGAATGGATGTATTCTTAATCATGAGTTTCTCTCCAACCATTTGAGATAATAACCTTCATTTGTAGAAATCAAGACGCATAAGATGGAAGAAATTTCATCTTGAAGGTTATATTCATTCGTGCATCGATAGATTATAGTAGATTGATTGGGAATATTAAATTTGATTTCCCTTATTGGGAAATTGATATGAGCTCCATATAAAAAATGTCAATCAATGAGAAGAATCACATCAAGTTATAATATACGATGGATCACAATATTTGTAGGAAGCACATTCCCACAAACTTTAATCAGAGATGAATTGTAAACATTTTATGTGACTGTTGTTCCATTAGGAGTTGTCACAGCTAACTCAACATCCAATTTTTTAGGTAGTACGATGATAACCTTAGAAAATTATTCAGAATTAAAAGAGTGGGTGGATCTAGAATCAAATAAAACATTTTCTACTTTAGAGTGGAAGGTAAGTGTATCTTTCACCACTTCGTTATTGTACTCCACATAGCCGATAGTAATTCCACGTGACTTTCCATTGTATTTGTCCTTAAGATTATGTCGACGTCGATCATCATCAACAACCATTGGATTAGGGAAATTATTGGCATAATGCCCTATCTCCTTGCACTAGAATCATTGAAGTGTTGGAGGTGCATTCTGTGTATCCCTATCCTTGTCCGCATCATTAGACATCTTATTCCCATTTTTTCGACATTCAATTTCCTGATGACCTGCTTTTCCACACTTAAAACATTTTCTTCTCCCTTTATGAAAATTCCCTCTATATTTAAATCCACAATTTGAGCCTAAAGGAAAACTCATCTTCTTTTCAGTGTGGTCTTTAGATTTTCCTTTTAATTCCATTTTCCTCTTCTTATCAAACCCATATGATTGATGGGTTACTCCAATCTCCATATCAACCATGAGAGCACATCGAAAAATTTCCTCGTAGCTATTGAAGTCCCTTATGGCTAATTCCGTTCGAAGAGTTGGTTTTAAGACACTAAAGAATCGATTGATCTTACTCTCAGGTTGGATAATAATTCCAATAGCGTACCTTGCAAGTCTTGTAAAATTTTCATTGTAGGTACAAAAAGATTCATCATCATTTTGCTTCAGTTTAAGAAACTCTTTCTCCATCATTTTTCGAAGTATACGAGGGAAGTACTTATTGAAAAATAAGTTCCTAAACTCATCCCATTACATGGAATCAATTTCATCTCTTTTCCTCATATTCATGATAAGATTACACCATTGAACAACATCACCTTCCAAACGATACACTGCTATGATGACATTGTCATGTTCAGAACATTGTAGAACTGAAAATATCTTTTCAGTGGTACTAATCCATTCTTCAGCCACTAATGGATCATATGACCTGTTGAATAAAGGTAGAGGCTGCCTCATGAAAGATTCAATAGAATGTTTCTCCTTCCTTTACTCGTTTGGAATTCCGTCATGGTTTATAGATTGGGATTGTTGTGTGAGCATGGCTAAAAGAGTTTTCATTCTAGCTCCCATTACGTTTGGTTGCATAGGGGGGAAATCATTGTATTTCCCATCGCATTCAGCATTAACATGGTTCTTTCGGGTTCCATCCATTGATTGAAACCAATAATCATAGTTTGAGAAAAACTAATCATTATAGGAAAACCACATAATGGAGAATAAAATTTTACACTTAAGGTCTTATCATTGGTTATTCATGGCCATTTCTGAAACACTAATATTGTGTTCTCTTCTTAGACATATCCTTAGTGTTCTTACTATGGCTTTCACATCCTATTTTCCAATGGTTGACTATACCTTTCCTCGGATACAAATTGTAACAACCCATACTTTACATACATGGTTATTACTTCAAAATTGATTCATAATTATTACATCATATAACAAAACCATGATAGGACCGTATATTTATAGTGACTTTATAAACTAGGAAACATAATCAACTGGTTCAAAAATCATCTACATTGTCTCCGGTTTATTTCATCATATCAAGTGTCTATTTTCGACATATCGTACTTAATACCCTTATTACTGAACTGGGGAAGATAAAACATACAAAAGGGTGAGCTCAAATTCTTAGTAAGGGTAAACAAAATAAATATCAATCATAACATATTCAAAAGAACATATCATTTTGAATATGTTAACCAGCACAAGAGCTCATAATATATTAACAAGGGATAAATCATAGTGGTGGAATGTAATCCCAATAATCATAACTCAAAACATAAAATTTTGTGCCATACACACATAATCATTGAAAATCACTTCATTTTAGTCAAGATTCATTGCCAAGACTATCATAGCGGACAAAGTCCATTACTGAACAGAGTTCACTCCTCGTTCCAGTCCTGTATCACTGAACCGAATTAACTGGTCATTTCATCCATCTGTATCTCATGATATATAAATATTTTCCGAATACATTGGAGGGATATATAGGTCCCACCCATATCATAATGAAACCATTCTTATGTGTGCCACAAAATCATAAATCATAGCATATCCCATGTAATTAAAATGAGATTCTTAAACATCACGTCATCATAAATTAATCTATATAAGATAAAAAGATTTCATAAAATTAATTCCATCATAACATAATCAAATCAATGTAAAAATAGGGATAGAAATAGAAACCTATATTTTCATAGATGGAAAATAATTTTGATAAAACACTTGAACTCCATTCTTGAAGAAAAAATATCCTTTTTTACTTCAAAAAACATTTTTCCTTTCATAACATGTCATATAATTTTAAAAGAAGCTAAATATACTTGTAAACTTGTAAAGGAATATTCATGGAAAAAAAGTTCTAAGAAATCATAAAAATCCATTCAATACTTATATGTTAAAAAAACATTCTTCTCGTACTTTGGCCGGAAAAGTCCAAATGTATCTCGTACTGAAAACGATAAAAGATTCCTTTGATACATTTTACTAAAAAAATTAACCAATAGGTAATATTAGATTTAAAAAATTGTACGTGGATAGAAATAATATTAAATATTGAGGAATCATGGACGTGGATGATAAATATGCCCCAGTAAATTCTAATGTATAAACAATCTCTGATAAAAATGAGATTGTGAGATTTTCCAATACCTTAGGTCTGATATGCTTTGTACGTGTCCGAACATCATGTATAATGATTTAAATAATGTCATTGACTTATTCCAGAATCATACGCATTGTTATGATATCATATATTGTCATATTCGTAGCTTCTTATGAGTAATATTTTATTGGTACTTGTTATTCGGGTGTTTATTGTTTTATGTTCTTATGTATGTTTTGTCGAATAAATTCTTATTTTTCTTTTTAGGTTATAGATACCTCATTTACAGAATGTTATTAGTGAAATATATATCATATTTACTCATTTAATTCATATATTTAATAATTATACAATGAAGATCATGTAGAACGAGTCGCATCACATCTTGGAGACGGTAGGTCGTACATGCGCACGAGTGATGATATCGTTCCCATGATTGTTAAATTGTATTGAAATGTATATATAATATTTCAGAATCAATATCAATTTACAATAATTATATATAGTTATTCTTTACACCATTATACCCATACAAGAAAGGTGGTGGTGGAAAACATATTACACCACGTCGTGCAGACGTTATTCCGTAAGTACGCATGCACGATGATTTCATTTTCCATAGGATGGATAGAAGGTGAAATAGGGTTGTTTCATATTTATATTAATATATTGGTAAATGAGTGATACTTATTTTATTACTTCATAATGAAACAACTAAATAAGAAGAAGTGGAAGAAGAAATAAATTTGAAATATTTCGTAACAAATATTACCTCTTATTCGACACGCCTCTTTGAAACCTTCTCGTAGGGCACTATGATTGGTATTTGAAGAAGACCATAACCTCTAGGATGTTTCTAGGGAAGTTTATATGGTAAATGGGTAGGTTTTGGCCGATCATGAAGGCTCAATGTGGTGTGATGAGGAGAGAGAGGAGGTGCCCTTTTATAAGGGAGGAGAGGGGAACCTTTGGAATTTTAAGAAATATTAATTTATAATAAATTCCAACCCCACGTAAAAACCGCAAAAATGACTCAAATCCAAATCTTAGATGAGATAGGGTTGTAATATCATCATCCAATAAAATTTAGAAAATTTGGTAATTTATATTAAACATTATAAACATGATTTATTCTTACATAATCTATTAAATTTTATTTGTGGCAATAATATTATAAATTTTAAATCATTATAAATAATTAATTATATGTTTTGAATTTTCTATAATTGTATTTTTTATTACATTTTAGACCATATAAATTTTAATTTATAATTTTTAAATGTTTTTGTGATTTTTAAGCAATTTTATAATATGTAATTTTTATAGAATAAAAATAGTGTCAATTTTGACACTATTCATTTATTTGAATTTAAATAAACTATTAACATAATATATGTTCTAACTAAAAGATTAAATAGATTCATAACATGTCATATTTATCTATAAAATTACTGGAGAACATTAAATAGTAAATATAATATTTATTTTAATACTTTATAATCATTTATTTGATAATTCAATCAATAAGATAATTTCCACATCACTATTGATTCATGATTAATGATAATTATTTAATTCCTAAAAATTATAAAAAAATAAATTGAGTTAAATAATTTCATTAGATTTCTGGGGACTATTCATTTTATAATATTTATGAATTTTATCACTAAATTAAAATTAATATACTTATATTATTTAAGAGAGTGACATGTGGTCACTATCTTTGGTTTTAATAATAATAAAATTATTTTAATGGTCAAAACACCATTAAATGAATTTATTCTGACACTTAGGTGCTAATGGTCTACTTTTAGCCATCCAATAGAATTTTGGTAGGTGTTAGGGTAATTTCATAATCTTATTTTTACCCTTAATTACCCGATTTACCTTTAACTGCACTAAATTAAAATTACCGTAGTTACTATTCATAATATCCAAAAATTAAAAGTAACATATTAACATAATTTGGACCCACTGAATCCAAATATGGAATCCGTTTTTCAAAATTCAAAACACATAAGTTGCGGTAATTAATTTAAAATCAATCCTGCTGTTAAGGAAACATGTTTTAAAAGTTAAAACATTTCCAAAGATTGAAATGTTTTTATCTATGAATTAAATGTAAAATTTATTCTAATAACATACATTATATTAAATTGTAAAAAAATACTCCATTTATACTTTAAATCCATTCAATATTATAATTAAACCATATAAATTATTACGCTGAAAAAAGTTGTTTTGAATTAAAATATTGTGTGTTTTTACTATTCATTAAAATATGAAAGTTATCAGAATAACATGAAAAATTTATCCAAAGTTAATTTTCATTTTCTGATTCCAAATAAAAATTTTATTTTTTCAAATTTAACTTATAATCTTGTCAAAAAAAATAGATTTATTGTGGGTGCGTTATCAAAAGGCAGCAAAACAACATTTTTTTTAAAATACTTATTTTACCTGAAAAATTTATTTTGTTCTCATACCGTGTTCTAAAAAATATGTAAGATGAATAATAATGTTATAAAATTAAATATTCAGTCAATATTATTCAAAATGGATACTTTATAATATTATAATAATATATCGTTGTTTAGTGAAACTCGGTATTGCGTACAACACAGGCTATCGAGGAAGGTCGTGATTGCGTGTAACGCAGGCCAAGCTAGTGTTCTGTGCAGTGAAAGATTCCTTTGATGTTGCGTATAACAGAAGACATAAAAGAAATATTTCGCATAAAATATCAGGGTGTTACACTTTCCCTCTAGAAAAATATAACATACATTTATTCATATATTATATATAAAAAATTAAAATTATTCATCTTCATTTCTAAAACACATCATTGCATGAATGGGAAAAAAATAACTCAAGTATATACATAGATTTATTCATCAACTCAAGTGGTTTCTCTCTCAACCTATATGTAATCACTTTCTTTAATTCCCATTTGATTAAATAGGCTCAAATCACTCTTGTACCTTTTCTTCATCAGCACTGGTTGTAATGACTCCATATTATTTTGATTTTTTTCATATTCTAATTCGATTACTCAATATCTATATATTTCCTTCTAATTTGGTATTTAACATAAAAATGGAACATAAATATTTTTTATGTATTCAAGGGAATTTATTATTAGCTTCTAAATAAATACATTTATCAGTTGCATGATTGGAATCATTAAAAGCATCATTCATTTTCAACTATACCTAAATAGAATTAATGTTGCTAGAGGTGATGCATTCCATTAATTAACATTTTTATATGATGAAATTTTGGATTACATGTATTCATGCATTTTCTTCTTTCAATTCAAAGATAATTCCTAAAATAACCTTTTTAATTGAACATCATTTCTTAAATATCTACCAAGTTAAACATTACTTTATTATTATATAGTATGTATTCTTCTTAATAATTTTCAAATTTTTCTCCATTGTAATCTACAGACATAAAAAATCAATAAATGTATGATAAATACACAAAAAATAACTTTTGGTTTGGAATTATCTCTTAGTGTCTGATTGATTCCCATGAAACCAGTGAAAATATCCATTTTGAGTCATTAAAATCTTTAGAAACTGAAACCTTTTCTCCACTTATTCCTCTCAAAAAATAGAAGTTATGAACAAATTAATTAACTAATGGACAAAAAATATTTAAATAAATAAAATATATATTGTTCATGGAAACATGATTAATTCATTTTATACATATTTTTATATTAAAAACATTCTTCATACATTAATATCTGACTCAATTATCTTGAAGATAAGAAACCCATTATTGAATAATTTCATGACAATGTGTCATGAATTCGAAGACTCAAATTCACAACATCAATATCCACAAATGTCACTGACATCAAAATTAACAATTGATCAAAACCCAATTAATCACCATTAAATTTTATTCTCATTACATGGAATAATATTTACTTCTTGAGTTATTCATACATGAATCATACACTTTTCTGGGTGTTTGTGTTATTTTTAATGTATTATAATATAAAATTAAATGTCTCAATCTATGTTGTTTTGCATCAGATTTAATCCATAACGTCATGATATTTCATTTAGAAGAACCTGAGTTTTTGTCCAAGTCGTTTATGATTTTTGTTTGGTATATAAAATAATTATATACATAAATTCTTTTCATAATGATTTATGTATGATGAAAATTATTATGACAATATAATATATTCTCTATGAATTCATACTAATATCTAATTATCAATTTTCAGAAATCTTTAATGTCATAAGCATGGAAGGGAACCCATATGATGTAGTATTAAATTTGTAGAATACTTATGATTTAGCCAATCCATATTATAGAACTCTAAGTTATATGTTCTCCTAAAAAAAATGCATCCAACACTGATGACATACAAACATTATAAACATGAATTCTTAGCAGGAAAATTCTTACATTTATAATGTTGACATTATTCATTGAACATCATAATTTTATATTTAGATAAATTATTTTAAAATGAATTTAAATAGATCACAGACTTCTATAAACTCAATATATCATATCATTATTTCTTAAAATTATTGTAGGAATTATTTAATTAATTTAAACACACTTCTAGCATATTTAAATGGTTTTTAGTACAAAAAATATTCAATATTAATGAATTCTTACCTACTCCTCTACCATCCCATGTTAAACTGTTCACAATTTTTTCTGGATCCATCTTTGTTCAATGAAAATATAATTAGGATTTGATAAAAATTCGACATGATAAAAATATATATATAATAGTTTGTTCTGGATTTTTAGCATAATGGTTGTGTATGGTTACTTCTCAGCTTCTCCCAAGATTTCAACGTCATATGATATTATTTAAATAAATATTCACTAATATTTTTCATTTTTCATCATAATAATGAATATATTATAAAATTAAATATATTTTTTTGGTGAGTTTATACGAAAAGGTATTCTAAAGCCATATTTTATTTTACCTTTCCATGTAACTATAATGGAATATTCTCTATATTATTTCAAGAGGGGATAAAAACATAACAACTGGAAATCATAATGTTGGCTTGAATCTGTTTTCATTGACTCACTACACCAGAATAGGCCTTTAGCAGTGGTTATAACCGCCGCTAAATGGTGTGGCGACAGTTTCCAGAAACCGCCTCCTAATACGGCGTCACCAATATTTTCACGATGGTTATTTTCGTTTAGTAGCGGTTTAAGGAAAGTGTTGTAGCAGTCTCATTTTTAGGTGGTTTTAGCGGCGGTTATAACCGCTGTGAATAAATTCAAATCCAGCGCCGTAAACCCGCCGCTAAATCTAGAATAACCACCGCGGGATGAGACTACCACGATGCGACTATTTTGCGGAGGATACAACCGCTGCTAAATGTATATTTTATTTTATGTCTACCAGCAGTTCTGAATGTGTATCGGCGGTTTAAACCGCCGCGAAATAGTCACCAACTTTCATTTCACGGCGGTTTAAACCGCCGCTAGAATACTGCCCAAATTTTTTTTTCTGCTGCCCCACAGCTTGAAAACCAAATCAAACCACATATAACAGAGAGAAAAAGTATAATACATGAAAACAATGCAATATCATGGTTCAGTATTAGGATAATATAACATCATGTATTGGATACCTTGTTAAAATTGATCAAATAACACTCAAAGTAGAGGTTTAACAATATGCTCTAATAATGTTAGAAATTAATCTTCAAACAACACTTCCAGGTGCCATAAACATTAGTTATAATGATTAAAAATCTTATATTAGATTGAGTATGATAAAAATACATCATTTTGTGAAGTCTGCAAAATAAGTGGGCATAAATTCAATAACTATAGGATCATTAGAAAAAAAGTTTGTGAACCCCATTGGAAATGAATGGAATGAAGTAAAAAATAGGAAAAAATGGAAAATATATATAGATGACATACCTGAATCATTCAAAAGTTATAGTGAAATGTTGGTGAAAAGAAAAAATAAAATTGCTCCATTAAAAAGTACCTTTGGTAGAACATGGGGTGAATTGGTGGAACAAATAGAATATTAGAAATGATATTTATCTGGATGAGGAGCTAAGAGCTCTTGTATTAGAAACAATTTGTAGTAAGTATGAGAATGTATTGACTTTCCCTTCTCTAGACCCTATTTCCTCATATCATAATGCAGATAAGGGAATGAATGTTTGCAGGGCCACTGACTACAACACTAATGTTGTATGCACCCCTCTTGTTCAGAAAGGCAGTAACCTAGAAGACAACTCAAATAAATAGATATGCGTACCTATTACTACTCCTTTACTGGATATATGAAGAAAATAACAACCATAACCCATGATGGGCAGGCATCCAACTCTTTTGTAGATGTCCCCAAGGAGACCCTTAGGAAAGCCCATAGTTTAATTATTTTTCTTTAGGAGACAAAGTGTTAAGAGAAGTTTTGTATGAGTCCTTTTCCATTGGAATATGGTCCAAATTGGAATCCCTTTATATAACCAAATCTCTTATTTGTATACTATATAAGAAAATGAGATTATATACATTCAAAATGCACCTTGTAACTTCAGTCGGGATACACATTGATGAATTTAATAAAATCTTCTTAGATCTAGCCAACATTGACATTAAATTGGATGATGATGATCAATCCATCATATTGTTAACATCATTGGATGATTCATTTTACTCTATTATGTATGGGAAAGATACATAAACTCTTGAAGATGTGAAATATCCTTTTCTATCTAAAGGCCTTCAAAGGAAGGGTAGTGTGAAAACTGAGGCTGAGGGTTTGAATGTTAGGGAAAGAGGTGAATCTATAGGTTGAAGTGAGTCAATGGGTATGAGATAAGATAGGGGAAAATTCAAGAAATATAGAAGTTAATCTAGAAACAATTTAATCAAATGATTTAAATGTAAACAACCTAGACATATCAAGAAAAATGGTACTAATAGGAAGGGTGAATTTAAAGATAGTAATAATGACCATGCCATATTAGTTGAAAATGACTTCGACACCACTAATGTGTTAAATTTCACTGATATAGCCATCTTATATGAATAGAACCAGGATTCATGATGCTCATTACACATGTGCCCAACTAAGGAATTATTTACTGAATTAAGGGAATTCAATAATGGTGAGGTATTCTAGGGAATAATATGAGCGGTCACATCATGGGCATAAGCTCAATTTTACCAGAGCTTCATGATGGGTCTGTTAAAACTCTTGAATAATTTAGGTGGGTACCTAAATTAAAAATAAACCTAATATACCTAGGATCCCTTGACCAGAAAGGGCACAGCTTCAAGTCAAGATCTGGAGGCCTTAGAGTTTCCCAAGGATCCCTCACTGTAATAAAGGGAACCCTTTGCAATGGTCTGTTTGTGTTAGATGGAAAAGTGTATAAAAATTAGTTGAATAGTTATTCTAGTTCATAATGTGATTCCACCACCTTATGGAATAGGATACTAGGGCATGTTACTTCCATGGGTCTTAATGATCTTAATAAACAGTGCCTTCTAAGTAATATCACTCGTAACAATTTACCTTTTTGTGAAGACTGTTTATATACGAATTCTAGGAGAATCAGCTTTAGAAGATCCATGTTTAAGGCTAAGGAACCTCTTTAATGTGTACATTCTAACTTGTGGGGTCCTTCTAGAGTTACCTCCCATGGTGGTGGTTTATACTTTGTAACCTTTATTGATGATTTCTATAGAGAGTGTGGATTTATATTATTAACCACAAGTCAGATGCCTATCAGACTTTTATGAAATGGAAAGTTGCGGTAGAGAGTGAGACTAATAAGAAACATAAGGCCTTAAGAACTGATAATGGTTTAGAATATATATCCAATGAATTGATTGAATATTTTTAATCTGAAGGAATTAAGATATATCGGATTATTTAGGAAACACCATAACAGAATGGGTTAGTAGAGAGAATGAATTGGACTTTTCTTGGGAGGGTAATGTGTATGTTATCCCACTCAAAACTCTCTAGGTCCTTCTAGGCTGAGGAAGATTCAATAGCAGTGCACCTCATTAACTGTTGTCCATATTCTGCTAACACCTTTATGACACCTGAATAAATTTTGATGGTCACACCCCCAAATCTAGATCACCTTAGGATATTTGGATCCATAGCTTACGTGCATTCTTGTAATGACAAGCTAGCTGATACGGCTATTAAATAAATATTCGTGGGATATCTAGAGGGTGTTAAAGGGAATTATTTATTGGCAGATAGACCGGGTTACTAGAAATGCATCGTTAGTCACGATGTGGTCTTCCATGAATCTGGTGTGACCAACGACAAAGTACCAGAACCTGTTGTACCTCCTGATGAAGCTACAGGACCCTTAGAGGTCCCAACACCTTTATATGTTGATGTTCCTTTAAGATCAGGTGACCAACCTAAGTTCAGTGTTGGCCCTGCTCGTTTGGTTACCCAAGCCATGCCTAAATCAGATCCCAATTTGGAATCTGAACCTGAGGACCAGGATCCTGTTGTCCTGATCAACTATCAGCTCACTTGAGATAAATAAAGGAGGGTTATTAAACCTCCAACCCACTTTAACTAGTCATACATTGTTGCCTATGCATTCAATGTAGCTTAGGAATTGTTTAATGATGAGCCTCAAACTTTTATGTAAGCTTTTAAGTCCAAAGAATATAGTAATTGTCTGAGGTCAATACAAAAAGAAATTAATTCCCTTCTTAAGAACAACACCTGGGTTTTTGTTCCGACACCCAATAACCAGAAAGTTATAGGTTCAATGTGGATTTATAAGAAGAAATAAAGCAATGTAGGAGAGTCTAAAATCAAATTCAAAGCATGCATGGTATCTAAAGGTTTTCTAAAATGTTAAGTCATTGATTATAGTGAACTATTCTCTCCTTTTTTATGCATTCATCCATAATAATTATGCTTGCATTTTCTGCCAAACTTGTTTTTCATGTTGAACAACTCAATGTAAAAACCAATTTTTTACATGGTAGTCTTGATGAAAGCATTTATATGAATCCTCTAGAACGATTTTCAAAATTTTTCAAACCAAACCATGTTTTTATTTTACATAAGTCCTTTAATGGGATTAAATAGTCTTCAAGACAATGGTATAAAAGGTTTGATTCCTCTATGATTGAGAATCAGTTTTCTATAAGTAGATTTGATGCATGTGTGTATTTTAAAACTGTTAAACAAGAGTCTTTTTACCTTTTATTATATGTTGATGACATGTTTTTAATATGTAAAAATATAAAGATCATAAATTCCCTTATGCACCAGTTGAACTGTGTTTAGGGTGTGGATACTATCCACATACCGTATGAGAATGCAATGGAAAAATACCTTATCATGGATTGGAAAAAGCTGTTAAAAACATAGTAGTCATTATAATTAAAAAATGATAACAAAACTGACTATCAGGATTAGTAGATATAGTAAATGATAAAAACAAGATGTAATCCTTATCATCAATTTTCAATAAATAAGATTCAACGCATAGTAATATCATGAAAATCCATAAATTACATGCGACTCACTTTTTTCTTCTAATTTACTCTTAACTAGTTTAGTATCTTTATTTAGTTTGTTCATCTTTAAAGAGTTTTCCCCCATGTTCTCATTCCTCATAACCATGAGTAATAAAGTAGTCATAACCAAACACATAAAAATAATAATACAGAACCCTTGGAAAATTTCTTAGTAGGCTAATCAAACAATTTATTCCTAAATGATGTATACCACACTCGATAAATAAATACATAAAAAGAAACATCAGAAATCAATAAAATACATAAAAGGAAAATGAGAGATCAAGGAAATTTTAGGAAATGAAAATGTGTGGTGGAAAATATGTGCCACAAATGTTACATATACAATCCAACTGTTTTCATATTACAAATCAACAATACATCTACTCAGTGTCTGATGATGCATCATCACCCTATCCACCTTCATCTCCACTTTGTGATGTCACATGTAAGAACATTATATTGAAAATTAAATATGATTGCATATTTATATTAAAACTTTAAACCAATTAAAGTTATCATACTAAATGATTTTGATTTTATGTGATTTACCTGCATACCACCAGTCGATGCACTACCACCAGGGGCATATCTGCTCATCTGCTGACGTATTTAAATCAACTCTTTCTCCAATGCAGATATCTGATCCCCCTGCTGGTGAACTATGCTTCGTAAAGAATCAATCTCTCTCTTATCATCTCTGGGTATGGCCTGACTAAAGTCAGGAGTAGATGCAGCTTTTATCCCCGATGGCCTGCTAAAAATCTCAGATCTTACAGGTCCCATTACCATCCTGCGCACTCTAAAAGCATGCTCCTTCCCAAGGACCATAGTAACCGGGTCATCCTAGGAGACTGAGTAGGACTGCGCAGGATTGGAATCCCATAGCTCTTTAATTTTTACCTATAAATCAAATATCAAAATATATTAACATAGTAAAAACAGATAATAAGTTATTATGATGAAAAATTGACTTCATACGCCAACATCTTTAGCAGGATCGTTAAAAAAACTTCCATCTGATTTCTTATGAACATCCAACCACAGTTCAGTCCTGGATGCTTCATGCCCTAAACTCTGTGACTGCATTAAATAAAGATAAATCAACAATTCAAAATATTAAACAGATAATATTATCTTATAAATATTTAAACTAATTAAAAGATTACCAATGTCCTTCGGCTTCTAGAAAAACTTTTTGAGCCCACAGTGTGCAGGATGACATGCTTTTCCCGGTTTGATGCATTTTGTCTTGAAAGATCCTGAAATAAATAAAAGGGAATATAATACATATGTATTTAATGTCATGTACTTTTCATATACATGTATAAATGTAAAATGAGGATAATATAATAATATATATTTCAATACCATCCGCTTCTGATCACGATGTCTGTCAACAAACACTTTCCACTGCCCATTCGGTACCCCACTGGGTAGCTTCTCATACATTTGTTGTGTGTTCAATGAAGTATCGTTGACATCACACCATAATCTCCATTTGAAATATTTCCACTTCTTACCTAGATTTTTCAACGTCTACTTCCGTGCTATCATATCAACAACGGTAAAGTGGAAGAACATCTGTATATAGAAATTCATTTTGAACATATTAGTAACATGACATTCAATTAAACAATAATGTAATAAATTTAACTTTATTTTAGAATCAAAGACTTCATTTTTAAAGCTTGAAGGTATATGTCTCCAATCATCATATAAAATGGGATCCGCTCCCAGTTGGCCTAGAATCTGGCCAAGTAACCCCGTGACATCAACCGTAGGGACCCCGTAAGAATCAAATGGCACAACAATCTTATCGCCATTCAGATTCCAAACAACTAAACTTATTATATTTTTCTTCATGGTTGCATTTTTTCATATTCAATGAGCAAACAGTTAGTATAAACAAAATGCAATAAATTTATTTAATTAAAAGTTGTACCTATGATAGTGACACTCCAGTGTGTCCGGGATGAACTGGAAGGGGCACAACACTACACCACTGTTGAGCCTCCTAAAAGGGGAGTCGACAACTCACCCTCTACTGGGACATCCACGGATGGTGTGAAAGATGGTGCAAGGGTTTCAGCACCTGGCGTCTCAGATGTCGTGGGGAGGTAGACAAATGGATCGCCATCTGTCGCGGAACTAGATGAAACAATGTACCGCTTCTTCCTTGGCATTCCTGTCATTTAATAAAATAAAATTATGTTCAGAATATATATTTGAAAAAAAAATATGCATAATTTTTTTTAAAATGATAATATATTCCCAGTACTAATAAACAAAATATATATAACAATGATAATGAATGACTGCAGAAATGAAACAAGTGGTTGCTGAATAAATAAATAATTGTACATACAATCATTTTCTCCTTCAATCATGGTGGTTTCCTGCTCCATTGCTTCATCCACTTAATTCATACTTTCTAGACTAATATTTTCAATATCATGATCGACAACTAATTCTGCTTCCTATTGCTGATTAAAATCAATTTCAGAGGTCAAATTTCCCACTTCATCACCCATATCATACAAATCTCTTTTTATTACACGAGAAACTACACTCGACCCCTCATCAGCAACATCATTCACATAATATACCATTTTTTCTTGCGATACTAAGATATATGGATCATGCAGTTCACGATCACGAACAACCATCAAGTGAGAGAAGTTCACAGATGTAAATTACAAGGAATCTCTTTTAACACCTCTGATAATATCGACCCATTTTCATTTGAATAAAAAAACCAAAAAAATTTGTGGTAGTTTAATTCAATAATATCATACAGCTTTCCATAGAATTCCACATTAGCAAATGTAAATATACCACTATTCTGTGTTTTCAAACCCACTTCTCGATCGACTGTACGAAATCTAATGTCATTCACATTATAAGGGTCAAACATTCTAACTTCTTTTAGAGGACATCTAGAAAAAAACTTCAAATCTTCTGACACCTCTGCTCGAGTATCAGTATTCATGATCTGAAAAAAGAAATATATTTTATTAGATTTAAAAAATGTATGTGTGAAACTAATATTCGTATTTATTGTAATATTTATGAACTTACACGTCGTGCAATCCATTCTACAAGCTCTTTATTAACAGCTTTCATTATATCTTTCTCATTTTGTGTTTGGACTCTCATTCGTCTCTTTGTATGTATCCTCAACTCTTCAATAAATGGATCTTCAATTTCACTATTCAGCAGCACATATCTATGTGCCTATAATAATTCTAATTTAGTCAGTGTCACATTTGAGGTCCTCCCAACTGATCAGCCAATAGCAGGAAATATTTTGGATTTCTGATGTATTTGAGATTGAGTCGATGCGTCATCAACACATCCAAATCGATTAAATCTTATCTGAATATCATCCAAGTATCGAGAACAAAAGGTAAGACACTCCTCAACCAAATAGCCTTCAACAATTGAGCCTTCTGGTTGAGCTCTATTTCTAACGTATGATTTCAAATGTCCAAGATATCTGTGAAATAAAATAAACATAATTATGCATTTAATTATGTACCAAATTTTTTTGACTTAACTGGAAAACATATAAATAAATTACATATCAATTGGATACATCCATCGATAATGAACGGGGCCTCCTAATTTAGCTTCCTCAAACAAATGCACAGTTAAATGCATCATTAAAGTAAAAAAGGATGGAGGAAAGATCATCTCCAGTGCGCTATGGGTCAATTCAAACCTCTTCTGGAGGTTGTCAAGATGAAATAGATGTAGACATTTCTCACATAGTTGTATGAAAAATGTGCAGAACTACAATACAACATAAGTAATTTTTTCAAGTAATAATATTCGCAATGCCAATGGTAGTAACTTTTGTAACAAAATATGTGAATCGTGACTTTTCAATTCATGTAACTTATGATTCTTCAAGTCAACACACCTTGAGATGTTACTTGAATACCCATCAGATACCTTAACATTCTTTAACATTCAAAGGAATGTATCTTTATCCATATTTTTCGTTGCAAATATTGTCGGAGGATACTTTTCATTCTCATCTGGCCAGAGATCGCGTTTTACGTTCATTGCTTGTATGTCTTTGCGAGCATTGAGATGATACTTCGACTTTCCATGCTCATTAAGCAATGTTAAAATCAAATTATCACCGACATTCTTCTAAATATGCATCACATCAAGATTATTCCGCAACAAAATAAATTCCCAATATGGAAGTTTGAATAATATACCATTTTTCTTCCATTGTTGCGTTCTGGTTTCGCTTGACGATGCACTTCGGACCCGTTTTCCGCTATCATTCAAATGATGAAGCTTCCCAAATTCTGTTTCAACATTTTCAAGTTGTTTCAATATTTCAAAACCATTTAACAACTTTGGAGGTGTTCTACGATTAATGGAACCATTAAATGTTGATCTGTTCAGCCGAAATCTATGAGATGCATCGTGAAATCTTCGATGAAACAAGAAGCACCATTTTCTACTGTGAGATAGCCGTTTGGGCTCAAAATCAAAGTTACAAACAAGACATTCCAAACCCGTGTAAGTGTTCGAACCAGATAAATTCCCAAGCCCAGGGAGGTCACTAATGGTCCACATTAAAGCAGCATGCATTGTGAACATTTTTTTAGAAGAAGCATCAAATGTCTCAATACTATTGCTCCATAACTCCTACAATTCGTCAATCAAAGGCTGCAAGTATACATCAATATAATTTCCAGGCATTTGTTTTCCAGGAATAATCATCAAAAGGATAAAAGATGTTTGTTACATACACATCCACGGAGGAAAATTATAAGGGATCAAAACAACTGGCCAAATGCTATAATTGGTACTCAAAGTCCCAAATGGGTTGAATCCATCGGCAGCCAATCCCAATCAAACATTCCTAGGATCAGCTGAGAAATCGAGATGTAATGAATCAAATGTATTCCACGATTTAGAATCTCATGGATGTCTCATTAACCCATCATTTTTATTATCTACATAATGTAACTTCATGTGTTCGTTAGTTTTCGATGACATGAATAATCTTTGAATTCGAGGCTTCAATGGAAAGTAACGCAAAACCATTGCTAGTGTGCTCATTTTCTTCTTCTTCTCTGTGAAATTATGTTCATTAAGACTTCCAACATCCCCATTTTCCTACCATCTAGAAGAAGAACATTTCTTTCAATTCTGTCTAGTTGAATCCTCTCCCCAATAAAGCATACAATCATTGGGACACACATGTATTTTTTTTTAATTCAGACCAAGCTTGTTAAAAACTTTTTTCATATCATAAAAAGATTCTGGGATTTTTTGCTTCAGGAAAGGCATCACGTATCAATTCTAATATCATTCACATTGCCTTATTTATAATTCCACATAGACATTTGATGTGATATAACTTCACCAGAAATGAGAGTTTTGAATATTACAAACACCCACAATATAACTCTTGATTTCCATCATCAACTAAGTCATGAAATTCATTTTCCGCTGTGAAGTTTTCTCTTACATTTGGCTCCACAGAATCAAGAGGAGGATCCAATGATATGTGACAATCTTGATCTGCATGTGTTAGAGTCTCAAAAACATCACTTGTCATGTTGCAATTTGTAGCACCCTCTTCTGGCTGTTCTGATATGTTTTGATGCTGATAGTGGTGCCTTGCAGTGCCGAATGCATCATTTATTAGGTTTTGCATTTCATTTTCCATTGTCAACAAACTTGGGACCCCATTCTGCGGATTAACATCAGTGCTAAATCTTCTTATAACATTCTATTCTCCATGCCAAATCAAACACAAATATTGACCACGAAATTTATTCAATATTAAATGTTCATAAACATAATCTCTCTTCAACCATGTTCTAAATTTACATTTAGGATATGGAAATTTTATTCTCCCTTCAACGGATCGATTAGAAATTGAAAAATCTAAAAACTCATTCAAACCCTAAACATACTGAGGTGTGTTCCTCGGTAATGTGATGCAACTTTTATCCATGTATATCACAGTGTGCCTACACAATAATAAAAAAAATTAAAACACATAGTTACTAATAAATAGAGAATGAGATTCATATATACGATATTATAAGATTACAGAAACATAATATAATAAAGATGAGCCCCTGAGTTAGATATGAACCCTTAGTGTTTGGGATAGGGGAAGTTTCTTTGGTAAATTTAAACAGTGTGCTAACAACATGGTAGCTACTTTACCATGAAAACCAAAACACATTGTTAATTTTGAATAACCCCAACCTAAGTTCTCTAGAGAGTCTTCATATAAAACTCTAATATCAAATAAATCTATTATAAATAATTTTTACTTTATTTTTTCATTATTTATTTGTGAAATATTTAAATCTAATCCAATAGAATCTCATTTAAATGATGCTAAAAATATTTTTAGACATTTAAAATGAACTATTTTCCTATATCTAATTTTTTCAAAACCCTTTAATTTTAACTAAAATTTATATTTGGATATATATTTTGTTCGGTATAGACTGGATAGAAAGATAATGTCAGGAACTAGTAAAATTCTTGCAAAATCCATAGTATCATTATATAGTAATGAAAAACACATTATATAACTATCTAATACTAAAGTTGAATATATTATAGCCATATGTTTCTATGCATAGATGTTATGAATGAAACACACCCTAACTAATTTTGGATTCAATTTTAATCATGTTTAAATCATATGAGACACAAAATTTCAATAAAAATTTCAAAAAATATTGATAAACCATTATAGGATGAAACACATATATTTAACACATAATTTATTAATATATCATGCAGAAGAAGGTGATATATTTTTTGATTTTTTTTCATAGACAATCAATTGTCATAAATTTTTACTAAACCACTTCCTAGTTATAGATTCTATTTTTTCAAATCCAAATTAAGGTTATTTAAAATTATTTAATATCATTTCTATTTTACTAATTTTATATTATGAATTTATTATTAGTAAATATTTTATTTTAGTTATTTAATTTGAGATTTAGCACCACCATTTTGAGTATTAGTCATATCTCAAGAGGACTTGTATGTTTTTCTGACATGATTATCATGCATATCACTCTGAGCGACCCCTTGGTTACTATAAAACAAAATAAAATAAGCTAGTTATAGGTTAATTACCCTTAGAAACCAATTAATATTAATAAAATAGTCATAAAAATATTTCAAATAGTTTAGTATTTCGAACCTCGTTCAACAATGTAAAATATACGAAAATAAAGGGAGCTACCTCTAGTAGATTCATGTGATCAAGGACCTTAGGAAAAGTGTTGAGTGTAAGATCCATCAATTTCAACTGGCTAGATACCATGAATATTTTTGTTAAGAAATTTATAAATCATCAAGGATAGTAATTTGTGTTCGATGAAATGAAAAAACATTTATTCTATGATAAAGATATATGAGATTTCTATAAAGTAGTTGTATTTAATTTTGGTGATAATAAGGATCTGTTTCCAACAATAGTAAACTAGAATAATTTTTTGATGTCATCTTTAATAATGGTTGAAGTCTTTGAATGTACTTATGATGGAAATTATGATTTCGACACTTCCTCAATGGAAATCGATTATGTAAGCCCTACAAAAATAATTATGTCCTTTTTGAAAATCCAAAAGTGGATAAAAAACAGATAAAAGAAGTAGATCCAGATAGAAAGGTTCATTTGAATTTCATTCAGTCTTCCATTGCTCAAAAAAAATGGTGAGTTTGAAAAAAAATCCTTTTTCTAGATTTTGAATTATTATATCGTTTATAATTGATAAACCCATCAGTTTTGTATGATATATAATGAAGAATATGTGAAATATTCATTATAAATTAGTATATTTTCACCTCTTTGGAAGGTTGTTAACCTTGGTGTTTGGTAGAGCTTCGATATGTTTGGATGAAACAACTACCACACATTTTTTTGGATTAACAGTAGTGAGTTATAGTATAATAAAGAGTAGTGGATTATTCTATATATCATCTTTGAATATGTTATTTCATGTCTGATTAGGAGAAAAATTTGAGGTAATGTCTTCTACAACTCAGGGGGAGTCATCTCATATGGTTTTTACTGATGAGGTTTCTCTTCAACCTCCAACAATATTTTTTAATCTCATAAAAGAACCAATTATAAGTATGGGTGTAAGATATATTATATAAAATGAGACTCTTGAGTATAGATGAATAAGGTTTCCTGTTATCATTTCCAATGAAATTTGAGATGGGAATCAAAATGTACCAAATGTTCACTCAGAATTGTGTTCAGTAGTTGATATTATTACTCTTGTTATAGAATAACCACATATTTTACCTATTTTCTCTGTAAATAAAAAATATGATTTCCCATTAAAAAAAATAACATTGGTCAATAGAAAATCATTTTTACTACATCAAAAGTAATCCCACTCTTTAATATATCTCCATCCTGAGAAACTAGTAAAAATGAAGAAGAAAATAAGTAAGTTTATCAGTTGAAATGTTGCTGGTGGGGAAAGAGACGAAGACATGGAAGATGAAACTTTTATTATTTCAAATAAAAGAGAAAGGTTTGAATATAGAGAAACCTATAATGATGAAACTGAAATGGTTGATGAATATCATAGTTTTCAAATGCATCATGACTAATTTTATTCTATTCACTTGCACTAAACTACTTCTAAAATCCTTACACATGAATTAGATTATTTGGATAAAATATCTTGAGAGAGTTTTTACAAGCTAATGAATAAAGTGTATTTTTTGAGAAATAATTTATTTGAATTAATATCTGAAACAAGTAATATCTAAGAAATATAAATTTCAAAGTTTGATATTAGTGAGTTTAATTTACTGTTTCAATCACTTTTGGAAAAAGTTTTAAAATATTATTCTAGAGAAGCAGCAGGATATAATTTTATGTACTAGGTTTCAAAGGAATAATCATTGTAAGGAGTTTCCACCGCTATAGATACAGTGACTTCAACCATATCATCTATGAAATGTGGGATTCTCTCTCAGGAAATGCTACAAGATTTTCATAGAGATGTGGTTGGTGAAATAAATATAATACCTAAAACTCTAAATTTTTTATTTTTAATTTTGACTAGTCTCATAAATAAATCAACTCCTCACAAAAGGAAAGAGTACCAGTTATCCAAGAAACAATAATAAAAAAACTAATATCAAAACAAGTAAATAATTAGAAATCAAACCCTATGGTTTATATAGGTCACCGGGGAAGCAGGGTCATCGTGGTCGCGGGGTCGTCGGGGTCGCGGGCGGCCGGGGTCGCCGAGGTCGCGGTGTCGCCGGGGATGCAGGGTCGTCGGGGTTGTGGGGTCGCTGATGTCGTGGGGGGCCGGGGTCGCATGGGAAGTGGGGGGCCGGTGGAGCGCGGGGTGAGAAAGAGGGTCGGGGTGGGGGATGGGTCGGGGCTGTTAAAAAAAAATTGTTCTGCTGCAGTTTATTATAAACCGCCGCTACAAAACCGCCACTAACCGGTGGTTTTTTTGTAGTGAATAGACCATTCAATGATCCTATCATGATTGTTTTCATCCATTGCAAAAGGTGAGTTTACTTTGTGGTTATTTTTTTCAATGTCTTCTCAATGGATTAAAACACTATTAATTTTTATAGTATTATTCAATAAAAATAAATTACATTTTCTCACATGATCAAGAAGAAAAATTAAGTGATAGAACAAGACATTTAAAAATGATCAAATACAATTTATATTTTCACACCTATCTATTGATTATTATTCCCCCAACCATATATTATTATCACAATATCCCCATATTCAAACCCCTAAATATAATATGTACAATATATCTCTACACATGTCCAAAGTTACCTCAAACACCATTGATTCAAATTAGAGGAAAAACATTCCTCATAAAAACATTGATGATCACCAAATAAACCATGTTTATTATCAATTGAAGATGGAGATCCTCTCCAATGATCCTGCTGAATATGAACGAGAGAATATACTAGGGTGGATGATTCATTGGTACTACACAAATATTCTCATTCTCAAATTTTATATCCTAAAGACATTAGTTTAATTATATATTTTTTCATACTATTGATCCTCACCTTCATAAAACCCAGTTCATCAATTTTATCAAAAACTAAAAATATTTTATCTTGATTTTATATTCTATATTTTCCTGTTATATAAATCTGATTATTCTTTCGCCCACAATATATTTTTAACAAATAAATGACACATATTGGTATAGAAACATAATCACTACAATTTATACTCTATTAAAACATAGAGATAACACCCATTGATCTCCATTGTTGATATAGAAAAACATAACAACATTATGGCTCAATATTTCTTTTTACAATATTATAAAATTAAAATTTAAATATATATATATAAACCACTATAGAATCATTCAAAACAAGATCAAATTACAGATTTAGACTAAAAAATTATGATCACCTAATAATTTAATAATGTAAAAATATATTTTAAATTTAATCCCATTAGAAAATTTTAATGATTGAGGCTTTCAGATTAACCATTTTATTAGAGGAAATAATGAATTTTCTATTATATGAGTAATCATCTATGTATAAATAATCTTTTTAGTTATCAAATAAATTTTTATTTTATTTTTTCATAAGTGATTTTTTATATGGTTAAATCACTAATTATATACATAATTATCCTCCTAATTCAAATATCTTCATCATTATTCTAAATCACTAAAAATGGAAATGTGAATTCCAAAATCCAGTACGTCAATCATTTGGATATAGGAATTAAATAATAGGCTACATCGATCATTTTTCTACATGACATATTTGGTTACAAGGTCAAATTCTCTTTTGTATTTTCTAAATAGAAGAAATAACTATATGAATTGCATTCAATGAAAAAAATATCTACATTGATATCACATATAACATTGTCTACATTGTCCACAAACTAAATCATAACTCAACAAAAACAAATTTAGTAGATCTCCATTGTCCTTAAAAAGAAATTATTCAATCATGTAACATACACCGATTATATTTAATTCCCTACTGACCCGATCATGAACTTGATGACTTATGAATATGTCATGTATGGTTGAAAAAAAAAGAAACAACAAAAAAAATCCATTACCCATGGTATCGTCATGATTGAAAAAAAACATGCATCCCATCCACTAGGATCATAAGTCTCTACCTTTTAATTATAGATAAAAATTTAAAACCCCTTGAAAAACTATTTGTAACAGTAAATTTTGTCAAATTAAATCCAATCTTAAAAATATGTATCTCAAAACCAAAAAATATATATGGTTGTGTTTTACGATATTCCTATCCGACATTGATTAGCATAGTTAGTCTGAGTAACTAAAACAACTATAATTTAAAACATATAATTCTAATATCACACTCCCATTGTTTGATATTTCACCCTTATATTAATTAAATCACCACCTAATAAAAAAATCAAAATGACCATTAGTGAAAAAATCAAATAAAAAATAAAATTTTTAGGTAATGAAGAATAAAAAATTTTAGCCTCAGATCAAAACACCTATCAAGTTATATAGGTTCTTTGAAAATATATACTAGTTTATATTAGTGAAACTAAATAAAAGACATAGTTCCCTTGAATCCACCTTCTAGTTTATGATGAATATGATATTTGAGAACCTCATTAATTGATTCCACCCAATCATCATGTTTAATTGCCTCCGTAACCATTCCTAGTTCAACTAGTGATAAAAAATATTTTCTTCCCAAATGAATGTCTCTATCAAGTTTTAACTAGTGAACTCTAATTTCTAAAGAAATTATTTGTTTTTAAATGTTTTTGTAACTTATAAAATAGATATATATCACTACTAAGAAAATACTATTCACAATGATATATTTTTTTATTAGAACAAACCATTTTTATCAGATTTTACTATGCTTTTAAAATGTATATTCATAAATAATCTAATTATTTATATACTAAAATAATAACAGATATAATTATATTGAGTTTTTTCCTATATTTTCATCCATTAAAACATCATAGAACTCAACAATTCTATGATGTCATATATTTCAATATCTATGCCAATTTACTGTAGATGCATTTCACATATAGACTCCATCATCAGCCAGTCCACCAGCCCATCCCTTTCCCACATTATTTGATTATAATATGATAAGGATATCCAACGTCCTAGAAATATTTCACAATAGTCTTCATTTTATACAATATTTCAATATATATATTTCATGTATCTTAGTAATGAAATGAATTTTATTTTGAATATAAACATTTTTATACACATCTTGTCTCATAAAATATTTTTAAATATCACTCTCATCAAAATTATTCTATATATATACACAATGATGATATTCTTCCCTTTTGTGAAATCAATATTTTTTAGTGTATAAGGTTTTATATATTGATGTCTAATTCTATTTTTTTGATATATTTTCCAAACACATCACATTTATATTGTTACATATTATCAAATAAAGATTTTTTAATAGACATACAAGGATATTTTTCAACCTTTCTTAAAAACATTTTTAATAATAAAAAAACCATAAATGTTTGACTGATGGATAAAAGAATTGTAATATGACTGATATCATCTTTAAATGTAATAAAAATGTATAATCTTGGGTATAATTCTATCAGATTGGACCAAAATGAATTTTTTGTACTAACACAAATGTAATTTTGGTAATAATATCCACATTCATGATAGTATTCATTGTAAAATTTAAATTCTAGATTATTCTATAGACTATATTATGAACTCTATATTGATTATGTAACTCAATTTCCACATCACACATTACAATATTTCTTAACTTATTATCCTAATATTTCAATATATTTTATGTCCTAATAAGTTTTTGTCTTTCATTACCATGTAAAATGTATTGGATGGATCACAAATAAAGAATATGATTCTTTATTACCAACCAACATGATAGAATGTTACACTATCACTTTTGGTTTTAACAATACATGTTTCTATCTTGAATGATAATTCATAACCGTTATCACAATTTTAGAAAACACTCACCGTGTTTTTTATATCAACATCATACAATCAATATAATTTAATTATAAATAATAAAAAATAGAAATGGGAATATTGTGTAGATCATCATGAAAATGATGTTCTCTATCTTCATGCACTATATTTTTTCTATCAAATATATCTTGAAAATTATTCACCAACTTCATTATATATCTCGAATCATTAATATTCTCATCAATTAATTGAATATAACTCAAAATTCAATCACTATGAGTAATAAATATCTCACCTCATTCAATATAATCCATTTTAAGGCCATTAGGATTTATTTTAATTTTTTATAGCTTTGTCTCTATGAATTTTACTATGCCAGTATAACTCTTATCCATATTATCTATATTTTTTTTATCCTGTATGGAAATTACTTTCATGTAAACAATTTATGATAATTTCTTGATAATATAATATTTCACATCTCTGTCAACATTAATATTCCACTTGATAAAAATATCATCTATACATTATTTATAAGGGGTGAAAACCCCCCTATTACACCGTCATGAACATGCATACTAAAATATATTCTATCTAGTTTCCTTTGATTATAAAAAAATTGATAGATATTTCAAATTTATATTGTCACATTAGTGAAGATAATTTGTTTGATATTTTCTGTGGATCAATTCTTAATTGATTGAATCATGTTGAGGATCCTCCACTGATACCAATTTGAGTTTCAATTAGGATTAGTTTCCTCCAGTGGTAAGGGTGTCAAAGGATTGATTCAATAAAGGATTTTAAAAAAACAATTTCACCGTATATAAAGCTTTATAAAATTTTAGAGCTTGATCCACTAAAAAAACCACTTCTCACATAATTATGACAAAAATAATTTGTAATGAACACACTAATTTTACAAGATTCAAGTCAATGTGGATTCATACTCATTACCATGGTTGGTTATTCACCCAAGTCATTTTTCAACTATTTCACTATGTGATATTTTATTTTTTATTAATGGGGAATCACATAAAAAATTTAACGAGTCAAACCTAGGATCACAGATTGACATGAAATAACAAAATATTATTACAAAAAATAAATCTAATCACTAAATAAACTAGTCTTCCTCAATAATAGAATATTAATATAGACATCCTCAAACCCCCCAGAATATGCTAGATCGAATTTCAAACAATATGAAATTGTATTTTCATGATATAATAAAATAATACTCATATAATATAAAATAGAAAATATGTTTTAAAATATACATATTTCACAAGAATCAACCATGTCTTCATAATATCCCACTTCCTCTCTTTTCTTATATGAGTAAAACATTTTATCTTAAAATTTTTATTCTATATCTTACTGGTATTTATATCAAAAATCGATCTGACCCTATAAATTATGTTATGACATAGAGGATTCATATTGTTAAGGAACTATAATCCCCACTCTCAGTTATCTATTATATCATAGTGGGTATGCACCAATTTCTCCATAAGAACTATTAAACTCTATAAATTAATCTTGGAATAGTATTCCATTTTAAAATATAATATTATATACATTTTTATATACATAAGAACCTCGTCAAAATCCATCAAAAAAATATAAAACCAAAATATAAAAATCTAATTATATGTTTGTATATGTATTAAAAATATTACAAACAACATTGAAATCAATTATCCTAATAATATTAATTTTTAGGATGTTTTATTATTAATAATGTATACATAGAAAAATTAAAAAATGGCTATGGTGAGAAAAATAAATAAATGATAGACCAGATATGTGGTTCTTAAAAATTTCTTATATATGATTTTATCTTTTCTGAGTCAGTATCCAACTGTGTTGCTAATTGGATACATTATTCACCCAAAAAATCAACTACATAACTCCTTCAGTGTTGTCGGTAAAAATAGTTATGATATTTGAAAACATTAATTCCCCAATCATTTAGCAATCAGAATTATAAAAAAGTATAATTTTTTTATTTTGTTATATGAGACATTTGGTATTGTGTCTCTATCTGCTTCCTGAATTTATTACACAACAAAATCATGTACAAGAATCAACTATGTATAAAAAATAGTA
Source organism: Viscum album (assembly GCA_963277665.1). Lineage (NCBI taxonomy): Eukaryota > Viridiplantae > Streptophyta > Magnoliopsida > Santalales > Viscaceae > Viscum > Viscum album. The sequence continues at coordinate 1,018,432,703 of OY728119.1, read as the reverse complement.
ACTACAAAATAACAATATTTTTTTATTTCGATATTGATTTCACCCATATATCTAACAGAATTTATTATATGTATTTAAGAATATCAATGAAAATTTATTTCTTCCTGAAACAGAATTTCATGATATAAAATTCTGTACAAACAAGATTAGAGACTATTATACTAATGAATATCTAAATAAATTATTACAAAAAATACAAAAAAATAACACACGATGAACCATGATATCATTATAATTTCAAAAAATAGATAATTAATTAATAAGGTCATTAATATTTGAGAAAAACAAAATTAGCACCATGACACAAAAATATACCCCTTTGTGTTTTTTATCAAATCATATTTCATTCCAATTTCAATACAATTATTATCCATTTTTTAATAAAACAAGTGGGGTTAATATACTCTCCCCTTATTGACAATGTAAGGATAGTTTTTTTGTTTATTATCCCTCATTAGTATTTGATATAAAATAAAATTTATTTGAATATTCTTCATCAAATTCAACTAATTTTTATGATACATCTAAGAGGATTTCATCAAAATCATATAAAAAGAAAACTTATCTTCTTCCCCACTGATTTACATCATCCTATTATAGATTCCCCCAATCTCATTTTAAGAGAATAAAGAATCTAATAATTAATTATTATATAATAAATTTTATTGTATTATATTTTTAATATAAAAACTTAAATTGATTTATCACATGCTATAACAATTTTCATAGAAATTATATAGCAAATAATCATCTTGATGTCTATATGGGCTAAGGCATTACAGACAGATAATGTGAATTGCTTACACAATGAAATAGACCTTATTTTCTAAAAAATTGTGAGACTCAAATTATCCTTTCAAATATTTGTGGATTTACATACTTATATTCCTAAAATAATTAGAATTTTTACTCACTTGAACATTGTAATTAAATTTTTTCAAGGGAATAGTCTTCTATATTTTTGGTCCAATAAAAAAATGTTTTAAAAAATAATAGATATACATTAGAAAAATTATGGTGTAATTGAATAATAAAGTTTACTTTACTATTTTATGTGGATACCTAGATATAATGATTCTATTTAACTTTACAAAATTATAGTATAAGTACAAATTTTTAGAGAACCCCATCAAGGAATAATCTCAAAACATATCCAATTTGAAATAATTGAATTAATTAACAACCAAATAGAAAATTGGAATGATTTGGATCTTATAAAAAATACATTGTTTGATCTAACAATTTGAGACATATTTGCATACTTTGAATCTCCATTCACTATGGGGGTTAAATTTCATGATCTATTGATTCTCTCATTCTCATTGAAGTTCAATAAATTTATTCATTTTGAAGGGGGGTTTACAATCCATTTTTAACATATTTGTTATTTTGAATGAAAATATTCACCATAATAATGATTGATGTTTGATAATTTTTTGTGTGGTATAATATTTTGTCAATTTGAATCTAATCATACTGGATTAATATAATATCATTATGCTCATAAAATATATAATATTTGGGTGTGTATTAATTTTTATCTAGAACACCTCTAGAACCCTATCATTTTAATGGATTTCCATTGTTTCTCATTTTAATATCAATTATAATTATACTAATGATATCTTATATTCCAACTTAGTTGAAACATTCACACTTGTACTTATAAAAATATTTATTTCTCTTCATGGGTAGCTTCTCACCTTACACAAATAGGGTTTATACTACTATACTAATATAACTACCCCATTGTAGGAATGATCCAATAGATTTTTTTATATTTATCTTTTTTATTATTCATGGCCATCAAAAAGTGGTAAATGTTTATCATCTCATCCCATAATTTAATCATTTCATTCTTGTTATTTTGAAGTCCACATCAGATTTCTTCATAAACATATTGGTTTTTGTTTTTTGTTCCATTCTTTAGGGACTCATAGACCATGGAGGACTTATTATATTTCTTAACCAACAAAATATCCTATTGATATTATCACATTAAATCAATAATAGGATAAAACCTGGAAGCATAATTCTTATATTTATAAAAAAATGACTATCTAAAATAAAAAAGATCAAAAATTATCCTTATATATTTTTATATGTATTTTATGAAAAATATATTCATCATTAGGCATTTCCTCTTTACTCATTAAATTAATATATAATATTTATATTTTATCACCCTTGTTTGGTGTAGCATCATATTTCCACATAGAGAAATGTTATTCAATTATCAAATAACCCTATGTTTAAAAGCCCAGTAGCTGAAACACCATCTAAAACCCCACTCCCCATTCAAACCAGATAATGTTTCTACAAAATTACATTTTTTCTATCTATAATATAAAAAATTCTCTTTTGGGAACCTTTTTGGGGAATAGTTTCATGTAAATTCTCACCTACATCCTTTGAGTTTTTTTTAACATATTTTTTACAAAAATATTTTCTCAAAATTTTTATTTTCCCCATACATATAAAAAAATATTTTTATTTTTAGTAGACTTTTTAACATCATTATAATACGTTTTATTTAATTTATATGTGAATATTTCTCTATAATATCTCTATATTTTCATTATACTATTTGGATTCAATTTCAATAAAATACAGTCATTATATTTCCATTTTTTTCTTGTTAATTTCACAAATTTTCTAAATTTGTTTTGTATAAAAATTAACATGTTACTGAGATCACTATTTTGATCATTTTTTTATCGTTGTATGTCCTCACATTCAGTTTTAATATTCACAACCTAATCATCAAAACTAAATATTTTCTTCTCTAGGATATTATCCCACTACGTCACATAATATGATTTAACCTCTACCAAGGCCGACATAACATCCATAGAAAATTTAGGAAGCCTATGTATTTCATGGGAAACATCTCTCAAAACATTCCTCAGTACATTTATATTGATATTTTTCTATTTAAAATATTCCAAAAGTAATTAAATTTTTTTATTTTAATATAAGGTATTTTATTCATTGATGTTCACTGGATTTTTGATAGTGTTATAGAAAATAAACTTTGGACTAATGATTTTTATGGTTCCTGATGAAATGAAAAATCCTTTCGAATGAAAAAAATAATATTTTCATCAAATTTTGTGATTAATCAAAACTATATATTACATATTATGTCCTAAATAATTGTTTTTTAAGAATACATGACATGATTAAATTCTAAAACTAGATGTTAAGGATCATCACAAAAAAAATATCTAATTAATTTATAAGCAGAATAATAATGAAATTAAATTTTAATTAATTCATTATTTGTGATATGTAAAACATAAAATAATTAGTACACCATTTTTTATAGGATCCATGTGTATAATTAATATAGAGATGATACACACATGTACCAAAATATCTTTATGTCACCATGTGATCATTACGTTCAAGCATAGTTGATGTAGATAACAAGCATTGTTTGAGGATGATAAAATTAGAATTATCCTTGATGAAGAATAAGTCTTGGTTTTCATTCAATGGTATTGGGAAATATGAGTAGATATAAAGCTCTTGATATCTAGATGTATCTGTTTGTCACAAAATTGATAACCTCTATCCATTCTTAAAAATAATTGAGTCTATAAAAAATGAATTAACTAGATATTAATAATTGAAGGTTTAGGGAAATTAATTTTCACATTGGTCCCATTATAAGCTTATAGTTTATAACTATGTATATATGTAATATGAATATAGATATTATTATTATTCACATCAAAAGTGAATAAATTAGGAATATATATATATATTAATAACTTTTAAATCAATTCATATCAAAAATTAATCTTTAGATTCTTACAATCCAAAAATATTTTCTAAACTATAACAATGAAAATTCATTTATAAGTTAAATATTAATACATTATTCATCAAAAAATAGAATATATATTTTAATCAGATAATCATCAATATAATTGTATATATATTATTTAAATGAAAAATTATTCATAATGTCTTGTGATTAAGTATAGGAATCATTCCAAACCTAAATAGTATTTAAACCAAATATATGGAATAATGTTAAACCTGACATCTAAAATTGAATATAAATTTTAATCAATTTTTTAATAAATAATGTGACTGACCCTTTGGGACACTTTACTTGTGGAAATATATTAACATTCCTAAAGTACAAGGTTATTATCTAGAAAAAAACCAATGCATAGATATATAAATAAGTTCATGTAAAAAATCCATACCACCACCTACACACACATACAATGTATTATAATCACTTTTTCATGATATATTTAATTGATAATTTTTAATAAGAGGGTAATAAACCACTGTGAAATATGAATTTTTATTTGAATTAAAAGAAATGTTCTTTCCCACATAACATTATGTACATGGATTTATAATTCGAGATATATTCCAATAAAAAACCATGAGATATCAACTTCAAACAAAATAAAATTGTCATAATCCTTTCTCACAATATAAATTAATGTAATATCAATCATGATGGACTAAATGTATCCCACTTCACTATGATAATATGTCATCATAGTTTTCATTATTACAAAAAAGTATGCAAATTATATATTCCATTAATGATAATAATAATGTATAAACATGAATATTTTTTTTTCATTTTATAGAATTTAAATAATTATAATTTTTTGTTTTGTACTGGAATTTCGTTTACTCATATTCTCCATATTTAAAAACGATGTAGTTAATACATAATTATAGGGTTCATCAATGTCATATGAATCTCTACCCATGATAGACTGTATAATTGGTGTCATATAACATGATAACACATATCTGTTGAACATTTATTCAATAATACTATCATGGATACTATCTATTCTCATTATATCAGGGATTTGTAATGACCTTTTAGTATGATAGATATAGTTTTGAAATTATCATAAATTATTTCATACATAGGAAAATTTAGGATGGGATAAAATAAATATATAATTTTCTAGAAAATGAGTAGAAGGAATATTAATGTAAATTGATGTTGGATATTGGGAATCAACTCTAATAGACTCATATTGGCACTTGAGTTAGATATAAATAATAATTATTCCAATGGATATCAAAGGATACTCTTGACTTTACTAATATAAACACATCATCAAGAGGTCCTCTAGGGATTCCTTAATGGACACTCTACACACTGAAAATTCACCACCTGGGAAACATACCACAAGTGATTAAACAACAAAATTATATTTTTTATCCATTGATGTAAACAATGATATTTTGAATAATTATAGAATATATAATTATTGTTGAAAAATATTATAGGTTCTTAACCTATATTCACCATATAAATCTATTTCACAATGTTCTAAATAAAAAATTCACCATTTGATACTTCATAAGATGAAATAAACTCCTAATTCATTATAAAATAAATGTCAAATAGTTGTGTTGAATTATTTTAGATCACAAATATTCCATTATGATAAAAGAAATGTCATAATTACAAATTTAGATCATTAAAATCTATCTATTATCTATCATCTATATAACTCATAATGAATATATTTTCATCTCCTATATACAGTATATAAAGACCGGGAATTTTCATGAAATTGTTTTAAATATATGGGAATTTTATGAGTCTGTGAAAATTGACGGCGCGTGATTCTGAGGACCGGAGTGCCTGGATTGAATTTTAGAACTTTTGTTCAGCTACATTCGGTAAACGTGCGAGTGTGAATTTCTAACTTTGGAACCGGTGCTCAAAATTGAAATATGAGGGCACTATTTAATTTACAGCACTGATATTCACATAAAGTGACTTTTACCTCGATGGCAGTAGGTCGAGGGTGAAATTTCGGTTTTGGGTTTTTCATGGAAATAATAAAATTAAATAAACACATGTTATATATTATTTTATCTTTTGTAACCACCCATAAATAATTTGGAAGTGGCGACCACCCGGCCGTAACCTACCATGAGAGGTTATGGTGGTGGGGACTATCACACCTTAACCTCCCATGAAAGTTTATAGTGGTGGGGACCAACCGAGGCCTAAAACATTACATGAGTTATGCTGGTGGAGACCACCCGAGGATTACACCTCATAATGGGGGGGAGATAAAACCTCTCAACCCCCTCTTTAATATGGAGGATCCTATTGTGCTTTCTCCACATTAGTTCTTCCAACACAGCAATGAAATGTGCCATCCTAGCCAATTAATTAGGATATTTTGAATTTTTCTCCAAGGAACTAAATTGAGACATAATCTATTATTCCATGGTATATTTGGTGGAAATAGGGAGGAGTTATTGGGAGAATGCTTCTCCAACGATGAATGTTGCCTCCATGATGAACTCTCCACCGATGATGAACGTCGACCTCAACCTCTACATCAACATTTTTCCTATGATCTCATTCTGATGTGGGACTTCCTCTTCTGAAAAATTGACGTCCATATTTTCCCAATGGGTTTCCTTCTTCCCTACGAATCTGTCGACGAACAATGAACAATGTAGGGTTCTTAATTAAGTATTATTTTACACTCTTGATTCATTCTTTCTAAAACCAAATAACACAGATGATCTTTTAATCAAGATGTCCCACAGATGTTTTCCTTGTGGGTCGGGAGTAAAAATTATCGATAGATTATAGGAATTGATGTTTTAAAATATATTTCATGCTCATTCTTAATTTATTTTTTTAGAAATGGAGGAGGCGACAATGGCGTCGAAGGAGACGAATGCAACAGCCACACCACCTACGGCCTCCATGACCCTCACTTCCACCACAACACTCTGGTGTACTGACCAAACATGCTCTGCTACCCCGGGCCAGACTGCGCCACCCACCGACTTCACCACACCCCGTCCGCGCTGCACCCCTATCGTGACACTCCCCTGCCGCGCCGCACACCAAATGAACCGACCGTCAAACTCCTAGATGAGCCACCATTGTTGATCTATCCTCCGGAATTCGGCCTCCTGAACGATCCACATTGGCCACGCCATCCTCTGGCCCATGCCACCCCATCTTCTAGTAGAACCGGCCCTGGACTCCCTGTCTGTCGACCGAACCAGCCTCAGCCGCACCACCTCGGTCTCCGGGTCAGCCGCCTCGAGATGAGCCCTTGTGGCACCCTAGCTGAGCATGCCCCAAAATCTAGGTCGAGTAGTCCTTGTAGGGCCCTCTGCGAGAAACTAAATTTGTGTAGACCTGCGGCCAGTCTACACCCTCACGACCGGTCTACGCCCTCTCAGCCCTCTACAGGCCCTCGCGACCTACTAGGCTGGGCACAGCGGGCCGGGAAGAATGCAATGGGCTGGCCCACCCAATGGGCTGGGCCAAACCCAACGGGTTAGGATGGGACGATATGAACCGGGTCGGCCGGAACTGGGTTGTCCTGGGTCGGTCTGACTAGGTCGGACCAGACCCGAGCCCACTACAACCCTTAACATTATTTTATCCATATCTTTGGCACTAGATGTCCATTTTACGAACTGTCAGTGGCGCCGGTAATCATGGAGCATGACAGTCTCTTTCAATATACCCCAATGGAGTTTGGGATACAGTTGAGATACAGTCTGTTTGGATCGTGCATGAATCCAACTGGGCCCCCAGGAAAAAAGGCTAATAACACAAAGACCATGCATCTGATTGACGTGTAGTTTGTTGCATTATGACCCATATGATGTGGAGTAACTTTTAGATACTTCCTCATGAGAATTCATGACAGTTGGATTATCGAACAGTAGCTCATGGAGATGAGAGGGAATTGTGTGGTGACCTTGTATCTGGCTAAGATCTCACGAGTGCTGAATGTTTGACTTAAAGAGACTCTACCAGCCTAGTGGGGAGCACCTTGGTGTCGTGGAAAACCCATGTTGGAGGAGCCCTCTTGGTGACACAACATGATCATAGAACTGAATATGGGGAGTACCTCTGTAGGATGTGAAGTGGAGTACGCTTGGTGTCACAGCAAACCGACAGTTTGGAGTGCCTCTGAGTGACGCATCAGACCCATGATACTAGACAGGAGGAGTACCTCAGCAGTCCATGGTTAGTGGGAAGCACACTTGCTGTTGTGGCATTCCCACAGTACTTGATAGAGGAGGTGTTCTCTAGCAACCCAGTTTTTGATAATTTGAATAAAATCCTCGTTGATTTGAGTTGGGTTTTCTATTTATTCCTCATGATTAATATGAATCACTAGATAACATAGGTATATGTATGGGCATATACCTAAATAAGGTTATCTATTGATTTCATACATTTTGGTTTGTCCTTGATGGATTTTTTGAGACATAAAGGGTCTCAGGGTCCCTACTATATATCGTTATACTCACTCATGCATGGGTTATGCCTGCACCTTGGTGTGTTCAATGCAGACAACGAACCGTGAGGATCGAGGCTAAGAGTATCTAGACCGGACAATACAAAAGGTGGATCATATGATGATTTGGTACACGGAGGAGATTGAAGGTTATGGTATGCCGAGGAGGAGATCTCTACATAACCTTCAGGTAAGAACTTATGAGGATTCCCCAATGACTATTTTTCCATTATTCATTTGTACTTTTACTTTCAGTTTATTTATACTTTACTGTTAGGATTTTATTCGGGTCACTTTTATTTTCAACACTCTTTTGTTATATATTTCTACTTAGTATTTAGGATCCAACTGTGGGATTTGTTTTCATTGTTTATAGGATATAATGGAAATACCATCCCAGTTTTAGGGAATTAATTCTTTGGTGCTTGTCGCAAGCTCGTGTCTGATGGAAGGTTGGTTTAGGGTAGTCACGACATGGTCATGGGGGATAGGTCTTGACAAATTGGTATGAGAGCAGTCAGTTCTACTGTAGAACATAGGACTCTGATCTTTCTTTTCGGTGAAGAAATAATGTTATGTGTAGTGAGTATGGATATTAGTTTAGGGTGTCCACTATTGGTGCGACGACCGACACATCCATACAGTATGACTCTGACTTCTGATCTCCGACTCAGTAGACGAAAACACTGATTGCGTGTGTATTTAAAAAAGTTTTCAATATTTCATCTCACAGTGTCAGCACATGGGGGTTATCTTTTGACCATGTCACATATGATTCTTTTCAGGATGGCCCCACGTAGATGTATAGTTAGAGACCTGAGATTTGTACGCACAGATAGCCCACCGCGCGATGAGGCCTCGGTTCAGGGCCCTTTTCTAGTGGAGGCACCACCAGTACCACTCCCCGTAGGGAAATCGATTCCACCAGCCCCACCAGTAGATGATACACATTGGCTGAGCACATTTCATAAGTTCCAGTGCCGGAGGTCACATAGTTTTAGGGGATAGACCAACCCATAGGTGGATGGGGATTGGCTAGAGGTCGTGGTGATATTTTTCCTACTGGTAGGGACACCATCGGACCTCATGGTGATCCACTCTGTAGTCCTTCTATAGAATGTAGTAGGCGGATAGTGGAGCTTGATGCTTCAGGTCCATGATGAGGTGATTCTTCTCTGGGAATAATTCAAGAGCCTGTTTCGGGAAGAGTTTTTCCCAACATCTCTTCGCACTGTGCACATTTAGGTGCTACTTCAACTACAGCAGGGCAACATGACTATATCTCAGTACTCTGTTAGGTTTATAAAACTCTCTCTCAACTCCACTGATATGGTTCGAGACCCATTTTTTCAATGCCCGAACTGTAGAGAATGGACTCAGGAGTGATATCTGGGCTTTGGTGATCTCACCCAGCATCCCATCCCAGGAAAGGGTGTTAGAGAGAGCCCTCCTAGAGGAAGGTTTCCTTGCTGATCAATCAACAACAATGAGATCCAGTACCAGTTGATGAGTAGAGGAGTCAACTCCATCCGGAATTAGAAAAATGTCGTAGTGGTCCAAAATTACAAGCCTTATAGGTGTACGACAGAATTATTCATATTTTGTTGTTTGGGGCACCCGATGCGTATACAGACATGGCAGGAGTGGGCAGTTTTGCGCATGGGGCGGGCAGGGACACATGGCTCATGACTGTCCTACCCTTAGTTCTCATGATCTTTAGATGGTCTTAGGACCACCCAGGCAGAGACAAAGATTCTATCAAGGTGGTTTGTAGGGAGTAGGCGAATGTGGAAGAGGAGGTGGTCATGTAGTTGGATGTGTTCAACGATTTGAGATGTTACCACCAACACCACCATGAGATTGACCCCGACCGCAGGGAGTTGGTGGACAGGGGAGAGCTCATCCCTAGGTAGTTGAGGATTACAATCATGGAACTCTGGAGATTATACGAGGTACGATCTGGTTCTACTGCACCATTATTACAGTACTTATAGACACAGGTTACATCCATTCTTTCATTTACTCTTCCCTCGTTTGGAGCTCGATGATTCAAAAGGATCCATTGCCTCAATCCGTATGGATAGAGACTCTTCCGGTAGTAGACTCGATGATTATGCCTTGTTTCCGGTTGTGCGAGGTTACTCTAGGTGTCGAGAACTTCAGCTGGGATCTCCTAGTAGCAGTGTCGAGGCCTTATGACATCATCTTGGGTATGGACTAATTATCTACAGTCCATACTCAAATTGATTGAATTAGGTGAAAATCGATGTATTTCCAAATGTATAGGACGAGGTTTACCTTAACCGGAGAGAAGGGGTCCATTGAAGAAAAGGATGGGCTTTATCAGAGGAGAGTGCAGCCAATCACTCATCATTTGGCTAGAATAACACTTGGAGCTGTTCATGTGGAGAGTCCAAGTTACCCTATAGTGGTGGAACAATATATGGATGTTTTCCTTGATGATGTCCCAGGTCTACCTCCTGATAGAGAGGTAGAAATTTACATTGACATGTACCCTTGGACGACATTGATATCTACACCAGCATATCAGATGGCTACTATAGAGCTTTGTGAGCTGTGGGTACTGCTAGAGGACTTGCAGGGAAAGGGATTTATCCGGCCCAGTGTTTCACCCTGGGCTGCCCTGATTATGTTCACCAAGAAGGTGGATGGGGGCACGAGGCTTGGTGTAGAATATCGGCACCCGAACTATGTGATTGTGAAGATCAAGTTACCACTCTCGAGGATTGGTGACCTCATTGATCACATGAAGGGAGATCAGTGGTTCTTGAAGATAGAACTCATATCAAGCTATCACAAGCTCTTTTTTCGAGATGAGGTTGTGTAGAAGACATCCCTCAAAAGACTGTATGACCACTATGAGTTCTTGGATATGCCATTCAGTGTTACCAATGCTCTGGTAGTGTTCATGGAGCTCATTAACATGATATTTCAGACATACATCATTCGAATTGTCTTGGTCTTCATTGATTATATTCTGATCTACTCAACTACTAAGGAGGAACATGCCTACCGTTTGCGGGTTGTACTGGATAAACGTTAAGATCACCGTCTTTATGATATGCTCTCAAAGTGCCAGTTCTAGTTTCCAGAGGATCACATTCTGGGACATGTCATCTCTTAGGCTAGAGATGTGGTGGATCTAGCAAAGATTAAGGAAGTACCTTCTTGGGATCCACCCAGGAGTGTGACAGAAGTACGTAGTTTCCTGGGTTTGGCTGGATACTATCGGAGATTTGTTCTAGATTTCTCCAAAGTTGCAGCACCACTATCAGCCTTGACCAAGAAGGGTAAACCCTTTGTGTTGTCGGACAGATTCCCACAGAGCTTTCCAGAGCTGAGGAATAGGCTGACTAGTGCCCCCATCTTGGGGCTTCCAGAAGACATTGTATGGTACGTAGTATTCTACAACACATCAAGGACCTGACTCGGATGTGTCCTGATATGGGAGCGAGTAGTGATCACATATGGTTCATGACATCTGAGACAACACGAGCAGAACTACGCTACCCCTGACTTGGACTCAGCAGTAGTGGACTTCGCCTTGATGATGTGGCAACAATATATGATGGGAAGGTGTTTTACCATGTACTCTGATCAGAAGAGTCTCAGGTACATATTCTCCAATAAGGACTTGAACCAATGACATTGATGTTTGATATAGTTCCTCTAGAAAAATTACTCTCGAGTTAGTCTATACTCCTGGGAATGAGATCTTTGTTGCAGATACACTCAGTAGTAGGTCTGTTATACAACTGCTAGGTGAGGTGAAGTAGTAGCTGTCCACATTGTAGATATTATTCGTGGATCAAAATGGAGTAGCATTCCTTCAGTATAATTCATTCACTCCACCGCTTCATTATCGAGTCATAGAGGTGTAATGTGGGGACGATGACTGCGAGACACGACATTCTCAAATATCCACAGGAAAGGCATTTAATGGATTTTCTGAAGGTGGGGAGCATGTCATCCTCTTAAGAGGACATACCATGGTACCAGTGTCACATTAAGAGGAAATGTTGATGGAGTTCCACACATCCTCTCTAGCAGTACATCTCGGAGTGGTGAATATGTACCAGTAACTCTAACGGCAGCACTAGTGGCTGGGAATGAAGAAAGCTATTACAGAGTATGTCTCTCGTTGTCTCACTTGTCATCAAGTGAAGGCAGAGCATCAGGTACCATCAGGCAAGGTTGAACCATTAGAGGTCCCACAGTAGATGTGGTATGGGATATCCCTGTATTTCGTGATAGGTCTCCCACGTATATCCAAGGGACATGAATTGATTTGGGTGATCGTCGACCGACTCACCATGTCGGTGCACATCCTAATGATCTGAGAGAGGGGTTCAGTAGAGTTCTTGGGATGCCACATTCTGTAGGGTATTATACGGCTAGATAGACTACCTTCGATGATTTTCTATGATCGTTACACATGTTTTACATCCCAGATTAGGAAGGGTTTACTGGAGGCTTTTGGGATTCATCTTCGTTTGAGAACCACCTTAAATCCTAATACGGATGGTCAAACTGAGTGGACCATTCAGACCCTCAAGGACATGTGGCGTGCTTGTGTCCCCAAATTCAGTCGCAGCTGGGAGGATCACATGACATTGGTGGAGTTTTCTCCAAAAACAGCTATCACTTAACCATTATGATGACAACTTTTCAAAAAAAAATTTGGAGACCTTGCAGATCACCTTTGTGCTGGACAGACCCCGGGGAGTCAACACACATGGGACCATAGATTGTACAGGCTACCATGGAGATGGTGTAGATCATCCAAGAGCATATGAATACAACACAAAGAATGTAGAATTTGTATGTCAAAATGCGAGGGAGACCTGTAGAGGTCGAGGATGGCATCCTCGTATTTCTATGGGTCTCAACTCAACGAGGTATGTGGAGATTTGTCTGAGGCGAAATGTTTTCTCTGAGATTCAACAGACCTTTTTAGGTCATCAGTAGAGTTGGCGAGGTGGCATACTGCTTAGCCCCTCCACCTTAGTTTCATAGGGTGCACGATGTCTTCCACGTATCCCAACTGAGGAGATGCGTGAAAAAACCTTGTAACATCATTGACCATGGATAGCTAGATGTCGATGATGGGGAAACATTTACAGAGTTTCTTATAGACATTGAGGATCGACATGTGCAACTTCTTCGAGGATGGTCGATACCTCTGGTGCGTGTACGCTGGCAGCACGAAAACCTCTTGGAGAGCACAACGGAGTGGGAGGCTAAGAAGCGTGCTCAGTACTCCCAATTGTTCAATTAATATGAGTTTTGGCTTACAGGGAAGTAGATCCATGATGTGGCGAGAATGTAAAGACCCAGAATTTCCATGTATTACTTTTAAATATGTGGGAATTTTACAAGTCCACAAAAAATGATGGCACGTGATTCTGAGGCCCGGAGTGCCTGAAATGAATTTCAGAACATTTGTTTAGGTACGTTCAATAAACGTACACGTAGGTTTTTCTAAATTTTTATATGGTGCTCAGAATTGAAATCTGAGGGCACCGTTGAACTCGTAGTGTCGGTATTCTCATAAAGAGACTATCACCTCGACGATAGTTGGTTGAGGGTGAAAGATAGTATTTGGGGTTTACTTGGAAATTATTAAATAAAATAAACACATGTTTTATTTTATTTTAACTACTGTAACCACCCTTGTGGAAGTTAGAAGTGGGGACCACTAGACCTTAACATGCCAGGAGAGGTTATGGTGGTGGTACCACCACACCATAACCTCCCACGAGAGGATATGGTGGTGGGGATCACCCAAGGACTAAATCCTCCCAAGAGTTATGGTAGTGGGGACCACTCTAGGATTATCCCTCATAATGGGGGGAGAGGAAACCTCTCAACCCTCCTCTTTTATGTGGAGGAGCCTCTTGGGATTCCTCTAGATTAATTCTACAAACACAAAAATTAAATGTGACAATCTATCTAATAAATTCGGATATTTTTATTTTTGTGCCAAAGAACTAAATAGAAACATAATCTATTATTACTTGGCATCTTTGGTGGAAATTGGTAGGAGCTCTTGGGAGAAATATTCTCCATCAATGAATGCTTCCTCCATGAAGAATGATCCACCAATGAAGAACATCGAACTCGACCTCTAGTTTGAACATCTTCCTCGGGACTCTTCCGACTTGGGACATCCTAATATGACGAATCGGCAACCATCATTTCCCAACAGTTCGTCTTATTCCCCGTGACACAGTCAATGAAAATGAAAATGGTAGGGTTTTTAATTATGTATGATTTTATTCCCTTTATTCATTGCTTATAAATGCAAAAAACGTAGATCAACTTATAACAAAGTTGATCCACAGATTTTCTCTTTCTGGGTTGGGAATATAAATTATTGATGGATTATGGGAATTGATCTTTTAAAATATATTCCATACTCGTTGTTTGTTTATACACATGATGAACTGCATTCTACAACTCTAAATTCAGATGGTGTGCATCAAAAAAGCATGGCCCGACCACCCCTCCATTCTTCTTTGTGTTCTTCAAAACAGATGAAGGAGATAATGATGTCGAAGGAGACGAAGGCAATGGTTGTGCCCCCATGGCCTCCGCGACCCACACTGCCACCACAACACTCTGTTGCACAAGCCGAACCGGCTCCGCCACCCCAGGTTTCACCACACCGCCTGCGGGCCGTGCCCCCCGCTAGCCGCACCCCACCTCGGCCGCTCCACACCCTGGTAGTGCCACACCCCAGCTGCACCGCGCCCCAGCTGAACCGGCCCCCGGCATCCTGGCCAAGCTGCCCTGGCCGCACCATCTGCTGGACCCCGGCCTCCCGGTAGAGCTGCCCTGGCCGCACCATCCCCCGATCCACGGCCTACCGTCTCTTCGACAATTTATAATGGTGGAAAATAGCCGCACCTTCCGTATAAGTTAAAAAAGACATTCTTACCTTAATTCTGTCGAATAGGTTAAAAAGGACCTTGTTAGGAAAACGACATAAATATTCCTTTATAAACATCTTATAAAAATTCCAAAAATGGTATAAATGACATTAACCCATATTCTGTAAAATATTATGAATGTTTTGAAATAAACTTTTAATAATTATTGATGTGGATGATAAAGAGGTCCCAGTAGATAATTACGTATAAACAACTCGGATAATGAAGAGATTGTGAAATAAATCATACCTTGTACTTTTACTTGGTTGAGGGTAGGTTAACCTCATGTATAATCATTAAATAATTGTTATTATGTTATACAAGAATCATATATATTAATATTATATCATATATGATCTTTTAACACTTCTTTGTTAATAGTATCTTTGTATTATTGTCGTTTCGGGTGTTAAGTTACTCATTTTCTTTTATATGTTTTGTTACATAAACAATGTTTGTTATCGATAGGTTTTTATATTATTCATATCCAAGATCACGTCATGTCCATAGACATTATTTTTAATCATCAAATTAGAATTATACTTTAATAGAAATGATGGGGAATGAATCTCATCGTGTTCGTGGAGACGGTAGTCCGTACGTACGCACGAGCGACAATATCATTCTTTTCAACTTAAAATAATATATAATTGGATGATATATCATATATAAAGATTAATTATCATGTTATATTTATTATTTACCTGAATTATACAACATTATTATACCCATATAAATAATAATATATTAAATAACAATTACACCACAACGTGGAGACGGTAGGTCGTACGTATGCACGTATGGTGACATGTAATTCAATGGATGGATAGAATAATGAATTTGGTTGTTCCATATTTATAATAACAACTCAAGAATATATAATATATTGTAGTTATTATATTATAATGGAAATAAAAAGGAAAGAATAGGTTGAAGAAGAACGTAACTTGAAAGAGGGTGGTGAAATCATTACCTCTTCTTCGGGTTCTTTCTTTTGATTTGATCAAACGGGCTCCATCAGGTGGCTTTCTGATCAAAATAAAGCCTCTAGGTTGAATTGAGGGACGTTTAGAGAGTATTTGAGTAGGGGTTGGTCAAACCAAAAGGCTTTGAATGTGTTAACAATTTGTTAGAAATTGTTACCTTTTATAAGGGGGAGGAGGGACACCTTAGGAAAAGAAAGAAATTTTATTTTATAATAAATTAATATTTGGTTTCTAATGGCTAAAAAGTGGATTATTTAAATGTTAAGGTCTGGATGGGTCTAAAACCAATCAACCAATAGGTTTTATACAGGTTTGGGTCACTATATTAACCATATCTTTTAGATTTAACTCTTAGTTAATTAGTTTTACATTTTCCATGTCACTTTGTATTTTAATATTATATAGTTAATAAACATACAATAAACATACAAGTGACCCCCAAGAGGTCAATTAAGGATACAAATATCTTAATATAAGCCTCTTGGTAGAACCTCATATTTTAATTAATTGAATATCAATTAATAATATAATATTTGTTTTAAAAAACACTTTCTTGTTAATTTTGACACTATTTAATAATTGATTTTTTTAAAGTCATAACCAAATTATTAATTCGAACCAAATTCATTTAATCATTCCTAATATGTCATAATAATCAATAAGAATCGTGTATGGCATAAAAACTTTCAAATTATATTTATATTATTATTTATAATACCAATGATTTTATTCATTCATTAATAAGGAAAATAATACATCATTATTATGTCATAAATAAATTAAATTTTTTAATGTCTAAAAATTATAAATAAAATACCATTATGTAGGAAATATTTTTATATTTATAATAAATATTTATAATCTAAAATATAACATATATAACCTTATGTAAAAAAAATTTTGCGAAAAAAGTATATTCTTATGTCATTTTTGTATTTACTTTATCTTAATTAATATTAAGTGTCCATATCACCTACAAGTGGCTACATGGGGTCCCAAAATCGACCCAAATATGACCATGGTCAGAAATGTATCCACCAATAAGATTATGACATGGTTTAGGGTAATTTATTATTATTATAATATTATTTTTTAGCCTTATTTACCGGATTTACCCTTTAACCATGGTAAATAAAATATTTACCGAAGTAATTATTCAAAATGTCTAAAAATTAATTTTACCTATTTACACAATTTGGACATCCTGATTCCTAATATGGAATCCATTTTTCCAAATTCAAAACACATAAGTGGAAAAAATTAATTTAAAATTAATTACTGATGTCAAAACAAAAAATGTGTTTTTAAGAAATATTAACAATTAAAAGATTGACAATTGTTTTTGTCCGGTTTAATTGTGAAATTATGTCCAATGACCAATTTTTATTAAATGGTTAAAATAAATTCTAAATATAATTTAAAACCACTAAAATTCTTAATTTATCACTATAAATTATTTGGATTTAAAAAGTTGTTTTTTATTAAAATTTAGTAATTTTCACTATTCATCAAAATATAAAAGTTATCCGAAAAGTCCCAAAATTTCACCCTAGGAGAAATTAAAAATTCAAAATACAAAAATGAAGTCCATTTTGAGAGATTAAATTTATAAAATTTCAAAATGTGGGTATTACTATTCATAATGGATACTTTGATTGGTTGTGGTGTGTGTTAGAACTCGAAGTTGCGTACAACACACGCTACTGTATTATTCAAAGAGAAGCATACTGTGGATGCTTGGGGTGTTACATTCTCCCGACATTTAAATAATTTCATCCTCAAAATTTCTATAATACTACCACATGAAAAGACTCGGGTGGTTCTTCATTATAAGTTACTCGGGTTCCCACGTTGCTTCTTCTATCTTATGGTTTCTCCATAGCACTTTTACCAGACGAGTCGTCCGGTTTCTTAGCACTTGTTCTCTGGTATCAAGAATCCTGATGGGATATTCGCAATATGCCATATCGAGTAGTAGTTATAATTCTTCGTATGCTAGTACATGCGTTGGGTCAGACATTTATTTCCCCAACAGTGATATGTGGAACACATCGTGAACTTTGGAGAGACTTGGCGGTATTTCCATACAGTTGGCTACAGCCCCAATTCATTCTGGAATTTCAAAAGGTCCTATGTACCTGGGACTCAATTTACCTTTCTTGCTAAAACATATAACTCCATTCATTAGAGACACCTTCAAGAAAACATGATCTCCTACCTAAAATTCCAAATCCTTCCTTCGGTTATCGGCATAGCTCTTCGGCCTACTTTGAGATGCTTTGATGTGGTGTCGAATTACCTTTACCTTTTCAATCATTTCCTCCACCAGTTCTGGCCCTACCAATTTTCTTTCACCAACATCATCCCAACAGGTTGGTGTTTGACATCTCTTTCTATATAACGCTTCATATGGTGCCATTTGAATACTTGAATGGAAGCTATTGTTATAGGAAAATTATAACAGAGGTAAATATTGATCCCACATACCCTAAAAGTCTTGTGAGCATGATATAAACATGTCTTATAGGTTTTTAATAGTCTGTTCTGAATGTCCATCTGTTTGGGGGTGGTAGGTAGTTCTCAAATGATGTTTAGTATCCAAGGCCTTCTGAAGTCATTTCCAGAATCGTGAAGTAAAATGGGGATCACAATCATAAACAATCTATAAGGGTACTCCATGAAGTCTCACAACATCATTAATATATAGTCATGTCAGACATTCCAGTGGTAGATCTTCTCTTATAGCACGAAAATGTGCTGACATGGTAAGACGATCAACAATAAAGCATATTGCATCATTCGTTCTAGGATTATTTTGTAGTCCCATGACAAAGTCCATCGTGATATTATCCAATTTCCACTCAGGTATGGGAATAGGTTGCATGACTCCTTCAGGATGTTTCCTTCCAGCATTCACTTGTTGACAAACCATAAAGCATGAAAAAAATTATCAATCTCCCTCTTCATGTTGTCCCACTAAAAATGTTCCTTCAAATTACTATACATTTTGCTACTCCCAGGGTGTATAGGGAAATTGCAGCTATGAGCATCATCTAAAAATTCCCTTTTTATATCAGATATATCATGAACACAAATTATCTTCCCAAATTCCCAAATTCCTTATTCCTACACAATGTCTCTCAATATCCTATCATTCACAACATTAATCTTCTTTTGAAATTCTCCATCATTGGTCTGAGAACTATTAATCATTTCTAGTAAAGATGGTTTGGAAACCATTTGAAAAAGAATTGATGTTTCACCTTCCATAGTGATTCCCTTATCCAACTTTACTAGATCCATGAAAATAGGATCCCTTTCAATTCTAATAATGTTCAAAATTCCATGATCGTTTCTTCTCAAAGCATCTACCACCTTAGTTCCCTTACCTTGGTGGTATTGAATCATGAAATCACAATCCATGAGTAGTTCAAGCCATATCCTTTGCCTCATGTTGAGTTATTTTTGTGAGAAAATACACTACAAACTCTTGTGATCAGTATAAATCTCCCATTTTTAAACATAGAGGTAGTGTCTCCATATTTTCAAAGAAAAGATCACAGTTTCTAACTCGATATCATGAGTAGGATAGTTTTTCGCATTAATTTTCAACTGTCGTGATGCATAGGATATAACCCTATCATTCTGCATAAGGACATAACCATGTCCTTTCTACGATGCATCACTATAAATAACAAACCCATGATTCCCGGATGGTAGGGTGAATATAGGAGCATTGACTAATCTCTTATTCAGTTCTTCAAAACATTCTTCACACTCTTTTTTCCAAACAAATATTTCCCCTTTATGTGTGTGCTTTGTTAATGGGTTATCCAATCTTGCAAAATTCTAGACAAAATGTCGATAATAACCAGATAAAACAATAAAACTATATACCCTAGTTATACTCATCAGTTCATGCCATTCTTGGATTTACATGATCATAGAAGGATCAATAGAAATTCCATCTTTAGAGACAATATGGCCAAGAAAAGAAATCTCCTGAAGCCAGAATTCACACATGCTAGACTTCCTATATAATTCATGTCTTCTCAGAGTCTTCAGGATAATGCGCATGTGATTTTCCTGATCTTCTTATCTTTTGGAGTATACCAAGATACCATTAATAAATACCACCATAATATCGTCGAGATATTTTTTTTAAACTCTATTAATTTGACCCATGAATACATAGGGGGAATTAGTCATCCCAAAAGGCATTACTATAAACTCGTAATGCTCGTACCTGGTTCGAAACGATGTCTTTGGAATGTCTTCCTTCATCACACACAACTGATGGTTTCCAGATCGAAGGCCAATCTTAGAAAAGTATTGAGCTCCATGCAGTTGGTCAATTAAATCATCAATGTGAGATAGGGGATACTTGTTCTTTATTTTTATAACATTGATCTCTCTGTAGTCGATACATAACCTCAAACATCCATCCTTCTTTTTAACAAAAAGAACAGGGGATCCCCATGGAGAAACACTAGGGAGAATTAATACCTTATTACTCAATTACTCTAGTTGTTTCTTTAGTTCTACTAATTGTATAGTGGCCATTCTATAAGGGGTCTTCGATATAGGCCTTGATCCCAGAATTAAATCAATGGAAAACTCAACTTCTCATTCTGGAGGATATCTATGTAAATCTTCCGAAAACACATCTACATATTCTTTCACAATAGGTACATACCTTATTTGAAAATTCATTTCCTCACCCATAGTCATTTCATTCTTTTCCTCCCCAATAAATGAATTTAGTTGAGCTATTGGGGGTGGATTTAGATAAGAATTAGGTGGTGACGATTCTACTCTAAAGATAAGGTGTTCCTTATCATCATCATCAAAAATCGTAACCTCCTTCTTATTATAATAAATCTTTTAATCATGGTCTTAAAGATAACCCATACCGAGGATTATATCAAACTCAATCATAGGTATGGCAATAAGACTTACAGATAAAGAACATTTATGTACTCTAATGGGGACTGATACACAAAACAATGTTACAATGATACTTCCCTTAGGTGTTTTAACCGACATATTCATTGTTAAATAAAATTGGAAATATCTAATTTTCATAGAAAATTCGGAAGATATGAAACAATGTGATGATCCAAAATCAAATAATGAATTTACAAAACATTAGGAAACCATTAAATTACCTACCACCACGTCTTTCAGGGCTTATACTTCAGCAGTAGGGATAACATAAGCTTGGACTTGATATCTTGGCCTTTTCTGAGGTAAGTTCCCCTAATGCTTAGGAAATTCATTTGTATAATTTCCCATCTCTGGGAAATTGTATCATTGGACATTGGCGGCTTCCTTCTTCTCCATACAATAACGAGCTTGGTGGCCTTTTTCACCACACATGTAACAGACTCCCATTCCCTTCAAGCAAGTACCAGGGTGTTTATTCCCACATATACTGCAGGATGGATATTCAAAATTCCCCTTCTTCCCCTTATATCCATTCCCAGATTTATCAGAAAATCTTTTCTCCTCTTTCTTTGCTTTAAAGTCATAAGACATGGAGAATTCCTTTTCTGTCTTGATAGCACATGAGACAATGTCTTCGTACGATGAGAAGGATTCTAAGACTAATGCTTGATGTAGAAACAGTTTTAACCCATCATTGAAATGATCAATCTTACTTCGTGGGATACGTATATAATCCCCAGCATACCTTGCTATCCTTGTAATGTTTGCCTCACACATTACGACATTCTCATCCTCCTTTTGTCTTAGACTAGGAAATTTCCTTCCCAGATCTGCTCGATTGTCATGAGGAAAGTACTTTTCAAAAAAGATATATTTGAACTCCCTACATTCCATATTTGATACCTCGTCATCTTCCTTCATGTTTTAAATCAATGACCACCTTTGATCATCATCTATAGTGAGGCAGTAAATTGCCATGTTAACTTTTTCCCTATCACTAATCCCCAATGCCTAAAATATTTTCTCTAGGGAACTTATCCATTGTTCTGCTATAAATGGATTTGTACTCCCATTGAATTTTGGTGGTTTTTGCCTCACAAAGTGATCTAACATTGATCCTCCATGTTGTGGAACAGGGTTCTCCATACGGGTAAAGTTATTATTCATAACCTGAGTGAGTTTTCCTAGTATTTTGATAAGCTGATCATCACAAGTTGTATCACCAGCTCCCCTATAATTATCTTGAGTAGGAGGGAAATCCCTTCCTGGAGTGCGTGCATTGATAAGGTTTCCATTTCTTCAACTAGGATCCATTTCTAAACAATGGCATATACTAGATTAGTTTATGAATAAATATACATAAATCTATTCTTATAAAACACTTAACATAAATTTAACTATTTATGGATATAATCCCTAATCATAAAAAAACGTGTTGAGGAAGTATATACTAATAAACCATTCATAATGATTTCTAAAGAAAATGAGTGTTATCCTAAGCATATCCCACAAGAGTGTCGTAACCAAGAGTACATCAAGGCCCGTTGTCGTGCACCAGTTCCCATTAGAGTCTAGCTCAAAGTGGTGTTTTCGGGTTTTACCCCTAGGTCATCTGTGCTAGAGCTGCCTCTACCTACTCATGTCCATACATGGATGTATTTCCTGGAAAACTCACAAAATATCGACTATACCAAAATTATAGTAATTTCTTCTATACTAACCCTCAAAGTCCATATTAGGTCTATGTTATCTAATCAGTGTCTATCTAAATCTAGCTTCCAAGGATTGTTCTAAACTTCCTCGGATACAAACTATAACGCCCCAACCCCCGTTTCCCAGAGACGGTGAATTATTACATAATATTGGCATGATCACAAAATATCATGTCTCGAAAGACCGATTAGTTTAGTAGCCTTGGAATAAGTAGATACATTCATAATGTTTACATTATATCATAATGTGAAAAAAAATATACCAATATCTTGTCTTAATATCCCCTCATACTATCCCTGTAGGTCATTCAAGAATTACATCTTCACATCCTGGGAAAAATAAAACTTTGAAATGGGTGAGCATAGATGCTCAGTAAGGATAACAATATAGCCGAAACTTTCATAAAGAAGCATAAAAATTTAAGGAAATGTATAACTATAACAAAATAATTTTAAACTTGAACATCAACATAATATGGAAAAGATAAAATGAAATAATTCCATTTACTTATTCACAAGGATATTCCACTAGTCGAATAATCACATGCAATATCAATAACCACTTTCATAATGATGGAATGCATAATGCCAGACTATCATAACCACATCGTCAAGGCCTCATGCCAAGACTACAAATAAGATTTTGTCATGGCCTTGTGCGAAGACACTAGTTTGTCTTATGATACCTACCGATGCATTGAGGAGCTATAGCGGGCTCCACCCGTCACTTATCATGTCAAATTCATTCCTCATATGAACAGGTTTAAACATAACATAAACAATATTATTAAAACTATCATACGAAATGTAAATACTTTCTCCATAAACAATTAATGGTATAATAATAACAAATCCATAGTCAAACATATCACCAAACCATCAATAAAATATGGCTGTTTTGTATCATAATAAATAAACTTCAAATAAGCTTAAAATCCATCAAAGGATGTTAACATGGATGAAATAAAAACTATTTGAGAGAAATATCTCTTTTTTTGGAATCATTTAAAATTCAAATAATTATAAAAGAAAACATTTACTTTGAAAATATTCTTATAATCTTGTAAGGTAAGCTTCGAAAATTTTATAACAGTATAAAATAGCCACACCCGTCGTATATGTTAAAAAAAGACATTCTTACCTTAATTCAGTCGAATAGGTTAAAGAGGACCTTATTTGGAAAATAAAAGAAATATTCCTTTATAAACTTCTTATAAAAATTAATACAAGGGCATAAATAAATTTAAACCATATTCTGTAAAAGAGTAATAATGTTTTGAAATAAATTTTTAAGAAACATGGATGTGGATGATAAAGAGGTCCCAGTTGATAATTACGTATAAACAATCTCGGATAATGTAGAGATTGTGAAATAACCCTTAACTTGTACTTTTAATTGGTTGAGGGTATGTAAACCTCCTGTATAATGGTGAAATAATTTTTATTAGTTATACAAGAATCATATACATTAATATGATATCATATATGATCTTTTAACACTGGTTTGTTAATAATATCTTTGTATATTCGTCGTTTCAGGTGTTAAATTACTCGTTTTGTTTTATATGTTTTGTTACATAAGAAAAGTTTTTATGGATAGGTTTGTATATTATTCATATCCATAATTTTATCAAGTCGATAAACATTATTTTTAATCATCAAATGAAAATTTTACTTGACTGGATACGATGGTGAATGAATCTTATCGCGTTCGTGGAGACAATAGTCCTTTCGTACGCACGAGCGATAATATAATTATTTTGATATAAATTAATATATAAATGGGTTGAATATCATATATAAAGAATCATTATCATGTTATATTTATTATTTACATTAAATATACATCATTATTATAACCATCTAAATAATCATATTTTGAATAACAATTACACCAAGACGTGGAGACGGTAGGCCGTACGTACGCACATATGGTGACATTTAATTCATGGGATGGATAGAAAAATGAATTTGGTTGTTACATATTTATTATAAAATCAAAGTATATATAATATACTATATTTATTATTTTATAATGGAAATAAAATGGAAAAAAGATGTTTAAGAAGAAAGGAACATAAAAGAGGGTGGTGACATCATTACCTGTACTTCGAGTCATTCCTTTTCATTTGATCAAAAGGGATCCCTAAGATGGATTTCTGATCAAACTAATGACTCTAGGTTTAAGTGAGGAGAGTTTAGAGAGTATTTGGTCAGGGGTTGGATGAAAAGAAGGCTTTGATGGTTTGAAGAATTGGATATAAGTGGTGTGCTTTTATAAGGGGGGGAGGGGAACCATAGGAAAAGATAGAAATATTATTTTATAATAAATTCATATTCAGTTTCTAATGGATCCAAAGTTTATTATTTAAATTTTAAGGAGGGTATGGGTCTAAAATCACTCAACCAATAGGTTTTAGATAGGTTTTGGTCACTATATTAACATTATTTTTTGATTTAACTCTTAGTTAATTAGTTTGACATTTACCATGTCACTTTGTATTTTTATATTATACAGTTAATAAACTTACTATAAACATCCAAATGACCCCCAAGTGGTCCATTAATGATACACCTATCATTATATAAGTATCTTGGACGAAACATAGATTTTTATGAATTGAATATCAATTAATAATATAATATTTGTTTTAAAAACTCTTTTATGTCAATTTTCACAGTATTTAATAATTGATTTCTTTAAAGTTTTAAAAACATTATTAATTCAAAATAAATTCATTTACGTCATCCTAAAATGTCCTATTAATCAATGAGATTAGTGTATGGCATGAAAACTTTAAAATTATATTTATTATAATATTTCTAATACCAATTATTTGATTCATTCATTAATAAAGAAAATAATGCAGCATTATTGTGTAATAAATAAATTAGATTATTTAATGTCTAAAAATTATAAATAAAAAACCATTACGTAGTAAATCATTTTATTTTTCAAATGGATATTTTTATTTGATAATATAACACATATAACCATATGTAAATTTTTTTTTAAAGAAATATTCTTAAGTAATTTTTGTATTTACATTAACTTAATTAATATAAAGTGACCATATCACCTACAAGTGGATCTATGGGGTCCCAAAATCAACCCAAAGATTCCCATGGTCGGAAAGGTATCCACCAATTAGGTTAGGACACATTTTAGGGTAATTTATTATTATTATAATATTATTATTTACCCTTATTTACCGAATTTACCCTTTAACCATAGTAAATAAAATATTTACCGAAATAATTATTCAAAATGTCTAAAAATTAAAGTTACCTATTTACACAATTTGAAAATCCTGATTCCAAATATGGAATCCAATTTTCCAAATAAAAAACATATAAGTGGATGAAATTAATTTAAAATTAATTCCAGCTGTCAAAACAAAAATCATGTTTTAAAGAAATAATTACCATCAAAAGATTGATACTAGTTTATGTCCGGTTTAATTGTGAAATTATGTCTAATGACCAAATTTTTATGAAATCATAAAAATTTATTCTAAATATAATTTAAAATCACAAGAATTCATAATTTATCACTACTAATTATTTTGATTAAAAATGATGTTTTTAATTAAAATTTAGTCATTTTCACTATTCCTCAAAATATAATAGTTATCTGAAATGTACCAAAATTTTACCATAGGCTAATTTCGATATTCCAAATCCAATAATGAAGTCCATTTTGAGATATAAAATTTATAAAATTTCAAAAAGTGAGTATTACTTTTCATAAAGGCTACTTTGATTGGTTGGGGTGTGTGTTAGAACTCGAAGTTGCGTACAACACATGCTAAAGTATTATTCAAAGAGAAGCGTACCGTGGAAGCTTGGGGTGATACAATATTTGACTCAAAGAGACTCTACTAGCCCAATGGTCAATGCCGTGGTGTCGCGGCAGACGCACGGTGGAGGAGCACTCTTGATGTCGTCTCAGACCCACGGTAATCGACAGGAGGAGTACCACTATAGGCTTCGAGGGGGAGAATTCATCGTGACACTGCAGAACCATGGTGGGGAGTGCCTTTGTGTGGCGTGGCAGACCCACGGTACACGACTGGAGGAGTATTTCAGCATCCCAATGATATTGGGTAGTGTTTTTGGTGTCGTGACTAGCCCACTGTACATGATTGATTAGGAATTCTCCAACTGCCAAGGTTTAAATAATTTGAATAAAATCCTAGTTGATCTAAGTCAGTTTTTCTGTGATTTCCTCATGATTGAGATGAATCAATTGATAACACAGGTATATGTATTGGCATATACCTAAGTATGGTTATCTATTGATTTCATACCTTGTGGTTTATCCTTGTTTGATTTTGTGAGACCTAGAGGGTATCAGGGTCCCTACTATGTATCATTATACTCACCTTTGCTTGGGTTATGCTAGTACCTTGTTGTCTTCGATGTATATGACGAAAAGTGTTGATCGAGGTTAACAGTTTCTGGACTGGATGGTAGCTAGAGGTGGATCATACGATGAGTCCTTACATGGAGGAGAACGAATAACTTTGAGTGCCTAGGAGGCGATCTGTACCTAAACTCCAGGTATGAACTTTGGAGGATAACCCATCGACTGTTTTTTTAGTTGTACATGTACTTTCAGTTTTTTATACATTACTGTTGGGATTGTATTCTATCCCTTTTTACATTCAACACTCTTCTATAATACAATTTTACATAGTGTTTTGGATCTACCTGTGGGCTCTATTGTGTGTGTTTACAGGTTATAAAGAATATTCCTTCCCATTTTTTGGGTATTACACATTTGGTGCTAGTCTCCATCCCCTGGCCTATTGATGGCAGGATTTGGGTAGTCATGACACTAGCCCCGAGGGAACGGTCATGACACAATCATAATATATTATCAGTTAGCGATAGATACATAATTATATACTTAATAGAATATCAATTCAATTCAAATGGATCAAATTGATATTATCCTACCATGTTCAAATCATGTTAAACATCAAGACATATTCAGATTATATAATAAATGATAGAACTTATTATAGGAAATTATGGGTTTTTCCCATTATGTATCTTTTCTATGATTTTGTTGGAAACATATTCATGGAATTAAGTTTATAAAGTGACACTACTGTAGATACCCGAAGCATGACATACATGGACATTACATTACTTTTTCTGAATACTTAATACATAACAAAAACAGACACACAAGGATTGTAATAGATTATTGTCTTTGGAAACTCGGAATATAATCTTCTAATCTTGGTGAAAGATCTTCCACATCTCCATTAATGATATTCCCATTTTGATTTCATACCTAAAACATTTCATTAAATCCTAGGGAATAGAAAACATATAAAGGGTGAGCTCAAATGCTCAGTAAGGGTAAACATAGAGAACATAAAACAATCCTTAGCTATTTGAATGTAAAAACATGAGCATAAAATCTATAAATCAAAATCTTGAGCAATGACATAAAACATGGATGTACATAAGGAATAGATCATAATGGAACATAAATCATGATAAAATAGCATGGGAATAAAACATGTAATTATGGTAAACATTCAGCACTTGTTATGATTTCCATAGAAGCCAAGGCATTGCTGCCAAAATCATCTTAGTGGAAAAAGTCTCTTTCTGAATCAAGTTCACTACTTGTTCCAGTCCTGTATTACTGAAACAGTTTAACTTGTCATTCCAGCCAGGGCTATCTCATGAGATGTAAATCTTTACCCAATGCATTGGAGGGAGATATAGGTCTCACCCATCTCATAATGAAATCATTCTTACCTATGCCATAACACAAACATAAATAATTCATCATAACCCAAAGAATAAAATTGGTTTCATAAACATCATCCCATCATAACATAATCCACACACACAAAAAATGGATATCATTTCACCATAGAAAAAGTGAAACCATGTAAATCATAGAGACATTATACATGAAACATAAACACATGAAATAATGTCATCTTAGATTTAATATGGTTTTGATAATACACTTGAAATGAATTTTTGAGGAAAATATCCTTTCTTCTTCAAAATCAATTTCTTTTCACAAAAATTCATGAAATTTTAAAAGAAAATAATTTTGTTTAAAATAGTCATGAAATATTTTGGAGGAAGCATCAAGAAAATAAGGCTTTATAAAACTATAAAAATCCTTTCACGCCTTATAAGTTAAAAAAACATTATCTTCGTACTTTTGTCGAAAAAGTCAAAAGGTACCTCGTATGGGAAAAAAAGAAATATTCCTTACATACCTTGTAGTAAAAGTCAAAAATGGGTAAAAAGGACATTAAACATACGTGAAAAAACATTTATAAAACATGGACAAGGATGATAGAAATAACACCATTAAATACTTACGAATAAGAAATCTCAGATAAAAATAGGATTTTAAAAATTATCCCTTACCTTAGGTCTGATATGCTTCGTACGTATCTGAACCTCCTCTTCTTTGAAGCGCCTCTTTGAGACCTCCTCTTAGGGCACTGAAATTGGTCTTTGAAAAAGACCAGGACCTGTAGAATGTTTCTAGGGAAGTGGGGAAGTAAAATGTGAAGGGGTTGGCCGAGCTTGAAGGCTCAAATTGGTGTGAGGAGGAGAGAGAGGAGGTTCCCTTTTACAAGGGTGGAGAGGGGCACCTTTGGAAATATAAGAAATATTAGTTTATATTAAAACCAAACCCTACGTAAAAACATCCAAAAAAGCTCATATCCAAAATTTTGATGAGATAGGGTTGTAATATCATCAACCATTAAAATTTATACATGTTAGGAATTTATTTTAAACATTATCAACTTGATTTATTCTTATTTATCAATTTAATTTTATTTGTGGTAATAATATTCTAAATTTTAAATTATTATAAATAATTACATATATGTTGTGAATTTTCTATAATTTTACCCTTTATTACATTTTCAACCATATATATTTTAATTTATAATTTTGAAATATTTTTGTGATTTTTAAACAATTATATAATATGTTATTTTTATAAAATAACAATAGTGTCAATTTTGACACTATTCATTTATTTGAAATTAAATAAAATATATACAAAAGATATGTTCAAACTAAAAGCTTTAATAGATTCATAAAATGTCATATTTATCTAGAAAATTAGTGGAGAATATTAAATAGTTCATATAATATTTATTTTAATATTTTTCAAACCATTTATTTGATATTTTTAATTAATAAAATAATTTCAACTTCACTATTGTGTCATAATTGATGATAATTATTTAATCTCTAAAAATTCTAAATAAATTAATATGATGTAGATAATTGTATTAGATTTTTGGTGACTATTCATGTTCGAAGTTTCATTATTTTTATCACTAAATTAAAATTATTATACTTATATGATTTAAGAAAGTGACATGTTGCCACTTTCTTTGGTTTTAATAATAATTAAATTATTTTCATGGAAAAAAGTCCATTATATGAATCTAATCCGACCCTTAGGTGATATGGGTCGACTTTTAGTCATCCAATAGGATTTTTCCTTGTGTTAGGGTAATTTTATAATCTTATTTTTACCCTTAATTACCAGATTTACTTTTAACTATAGTAAATAAAAAATTATCGTAGTTACTATTCACAATATCAAAAAAATAAAAGTAACATATTAACATAATTTGGACCCACTGAATCCAAATATACAACCCATTTTTTCAAATTCAATACAATTAAGTAGCAGAAATTAAATTAAAATTAATCCTGTTGTCGAATGAAAACAAGTTTTTGTTTAAAACATTGCAAAAGATTGAATTGATTTAATCTACGAATTCAATGTAAAATAAATGATAATGACATAAATTATATTTAATGGTAAAAATATATTCTATTTATACATTAAAACTATTATATATTATAATTTAATAATATAAATTTTTACGATGAAAAAAATTTGTTTTTAATTAAAATATAGCGTGTTTTTACTATTCATTAAAATAGGAATGTTATCAGAATAATATGAAAAATTTATCCAAAGTAAATTTTTATATCCTGATTCCAAAGAAGAATTTTATTTTTTCAAATTAAACTTATAAAAATGATAAAAAACTAGATTTAAAGTGGGCGCTCCATCAAAAGGCGGCAGAACTGCATTTTTTAAAAAATACTTATTTTACCTGAAAAATTTATTTTGTTCTCTCATAACATGATCTAGAAAATATGTAAGATGAATAATAATGTTATAAAATTCAAAATTTAGTTAATACTATTCATAACGGCTAGTTCATAATAATATTATAACCATATATCATTGTTTAGTGAAACCCGATATTGCGTACAACCCACGCTATCGAAGATGGTCGTGATTGCATGTAATGCAAGCCATGTTAGGGTTGCGTGTAGTGAAGGAATCCATTGTTGTTGTGCATAACAGAATCCAACCATATTTTATTTATACATTGAATATATATATATATATACACTCAATTTTGCGTAGAATAACTTCTATCAAACGAACTTGAAATTGTGTGTAACACGAGCCAAGAATAGTGTCATGTATACTTTAAACTAATACGGTGTTGCGTATAGTACAAGATATACTTGGTGTGGTGTATAATAGAATTCATCAATGAAATTAAAAGAATATTTTTCATAAAATCTCAGGGTGTTACATTTTACACCCCTTAAAATGAATTTCGCCCTCCAAATTCGTCAGGGTTATACATGGTTTTCTACATGAAAGATTCTATAATTGATACCCACATCGTAAAATGAAATACCAAAACATAACATTAAAAACTAAATAATGAAACGTAACGGTTACCCAAATAAACTAATCACTATGTTTCCTTATAGAAGAACATAGGTGAAAATATATTTATTGAAGTGAAATCTAACCATCATGACTTGATAGAGAGTGGTAGAGAACATGGATATCAAAAACCCAACAATCACTAATCCATAGATTTGTGATGGTCTAACGTACCATCTGATTCGTCTGATATAAGAGCACTAGGACAACATTTTTGGTTTTCAATATCATTTCCTAAAGTTGAAAATTTTGAATTAGAATAAATACTTGATTTATTTTGGTACAATCTCACTGTTGTTCATGAATTGAACAATTTCCACTTCATCTCTTAATGAAATGAAGTTGAATTTGTTATTCGTGAAGCATTAACAGATCATGTGATAGAATTATGGGCTATTCTATCTATTTCAAAAGGTTAGAAAAATCTATAAGTCCATCTTATGGTGAGATTAATCGTATATGGTTCCCAAAATGGACTTAGACATTATTTATCATACCGCTTAATAAAATAAAACTAGTTTCCACTAACTAGGGACTTCCTGTAGGCCAGTGGTAGGCGATAAAGGCCTGTCACACTTCGGTTGTGGGTTCGATTTCCACAGCGTTGTCCGACGCGACGGTTTTTCACATGTCCTGTAGGTTATCCTTTTTCTAATACTATACTATCATAACATTTCAGAAATAAAAATTTATATCCTTAACCAATATTATATGATGACCATTCCAACCATTAGGCTTATTGAAAATACTTCTGTCTGGTTATTAAAAATTTCATATACCGAGCATGTGAATTCCTTCATTTGTTCCCCATATATCATAAGATATATATTTTTTGTCACATTCCAAACATGTGAATACCTTAATCATGTATTCTTTTGAAACATGAATTACCATATAACCTTAGCGAAAACATGAATTCTGTCAAAATATAACTGTTTCCACATACAAAAATCCAAAAATTTCTATATACTCAAACCATGATACCACTTTGTACTTATTTTAATCATGATCTCATGATTACTATCGTATTATTTTCTCCTTATCCCTTCAATATTCACATTTCATCTTCTTTCCAAAAAAATTTCAATAACTTTTTCTTGGTTACCAGTAACATATAATAATTGTAACCAATACATAGATATTCCAAAATTCCACAATACCATAAATGAGATTCCATGATACTATTTTGAAATCCCATAAACACTTAATCATTACACGACATCATTTTTATACTCAACATCACAAATAGTGATCACATGAGACTTCCATTTATCCTTTTCCTTTAGAGGTTGCTCACGTTGATCATCATTAACCCGTGTATTAGGGAATTTATTTGCATAATGCCCCATTTCCTTGCAGTTGAAGCATTGAAGTGTTGGGGGAGAGTTCTCTGTAGTCTTTTCTCTATTCACATCATTAGCAACCTTTTTACCATTACATCGACAATCAACTGCTTGATGATATTATTTTCCACACTTAAAACATTTTATAGTACCTTTTCGGAAATCTCCACCATGCTTCTTTCCACACTTTGAGCATAAAGAAACATTCATCTTCTTTTCACCATTGTTCTGTGATTTCTCCTTGAACTCCATCTTTCTTTTCTTGTTAAAACCATGAGATGGATATGTTACACCAACATCCAGTTCTACCTTGATAGCACAACGCACGATTCCTTCATAGCTATTGATGTCTCTTATAGATAATTCCCTTCGATGACTTGGTTTTAAGCAACTGAAAAATCAATAAACTTTACTTTCAGGTTAGATGATAAAGCTAGATTCATACCTTGCAAGTCTTGTAAAATTCGCTTCGTATACACCAACAGATTCATCATCATTCTAATTAAGCTCAAGAAACTCCTTTTCTATATTTTTTCGAATAATACGAGGGAAGTACTTACTGAAAAACAAGTTCTTGAACTCATCCCATTCCATGGACTCAATTTCATCTCTTTGCCTCGTATTCTTGATAAGATTCCACCATTTATCAGCATCACCTTCCAAATGATATACTGCTAAGATGACTTTATCATGCTCAGAACATTGTAGAACTGAAAATATCTTTTTAGTAGTACTGATCCATTGTTCAGCCACTAAGGGATAAGAAGACCTGCAAAATGAAGGTGGACGCTGCCTCATAAAGGATTCAACAGAATGTTTCTCCTTTCTCTTCTCATTTTGAATTCGAGAATGATTCATATCTTGTGTATGTATAGAAATAATATTGTGTACTCCATCTCCCATGACATTGGTTTGGTCAGGAGGAAAATCATTGCATTTTCCATTACATTGATCAACACAGTTTCTTCGGGTTCCATCCATCGTCTAATTCCCAAAAATAATATTGTGAGAGGCAAATACCTTTCTAGGGAAAACAACATAATAGTGGGGGAGTACCTTCAATATCTAACATCATAGGTTTAATTCTACGATCGTTAGCGCAATTCTAGGAATATAAACTATATGTATACTTAACCTTAGAGACATCCCTAGACATACGTTAGAAATATCTCTAGGTATTTCACTAAATTTTTTGCATTCTAGTTTCCAAAAGTTAACTAATCCTTTCCTCCAATACCAACTGTAGAGACCTGAAGCTTGACGTACATGGACATTACATTACTTTTTCGGAATACTTATACAAAACAAAAATAGACACACAAGGATCGTAATAGTTTAGTGTCTTTGGAAACATAGAATATAATCTTCTAATCGTGGTGAAAGATCTCCAACATCTCCATTAATGACCTCGCCCTTTGGTTTCTTACCTAAAACCTTTCTTTATATCCTGGGGAAAAGAAAACATATAAAGGGTGATCTCAAATGCTCAGTAAGGGTAAACATAGAGAACATAAAACAATCCTTAGAAATTTTAATGTAAAAACATGAGCATAAAATCTAAAAATCAAAATCTTGAGCAATGACATAAAACATGGATGTACATAAGGCATAGATCATAATGGAACATAAATCAGGATTAAATAGCATGGGAATAAAACATGTAATTTTGGAAACCATTCAGACCTAATTATGATTTCCATAGTAGCCATGGCATTGCTGCCAAGACCATCTTAGTTGAAAAAGTCCCTTTCTGAATCGAGTTCACTCCTCGTTCCGGTCCTATATTACTGAACCGGTTTAACTTGTTGTTCTAGCCATGTCTATCTCATGAGATATAAATCATTACCCAATGCATTGGAGGGAGATATAGGTCCCACCCATCTCATAATGAAATCATTCTTACTTGTGCCACAACATAAACATAAATCATTCATCATAACCCAAAGAATAAAATGGGTTTCATAAACATTATCCCATCAAAACATAATCCATACAAAAAAATGGATATCATTTCATCATAGAAAAAGTGAAACCATGTAAATCATAGAGACATTATACTTGAAACATACACACATGAAATAATGTCATCTTAGATAGAAAATGGTTTTCATAAAAAACTTGAAATGAATTCTTGAGGAAAATATCCTTTCTTCTTCAAAATCAATTTCTTTTCACAAAAATTCATGAAATTTTAAAAGAAAAAGATTTTGTTTAAAGTAGTCAAGAAATATTTTAGAGGAAGCTTCATGAAAATAAGGCTTTATAAAACTGTAAAAATCCATTCATGCCGTATAAGTTAAAAAAACATTGTCCTCATACTTTTGTCGGAAAAGTCACAAAGTACCTCGTATGGAAAAAAAAGAAAGATTCCTTACATACCTTGTAGCAAATGTCAAAAATGGGTAAAAAGGACTTTAAACATACATGAAAACAATTTTATAAAACATGGACATGGATGATAGAAATAACCCCAGTAAATACTTATGAATAAGAATTCTTGGATAAAAATGAGATTTTCAAAATTATCCCTTACCTTAGGTCTGATATGCTTCGTACGTATCCGAACCTCCTCTTCTTTGAAGTGCCTCTTTGAGACCTCCTGTTAGGAACTATAATTGGTCTTTTAAGAAGACCAGGACCTCTAGGATGTTTCTAGTGAAGCGGGGAAGTGAAATGGGTAGGGGTTGGTCGAGCTTGAAGGCTCAAATTGGTGTGAGGTGGAGAGGGAGGAGGTGCCCTTTTATAAGGGAGGAGAGGGGAACCTTTGAAAGTATAAGAAATATTATTTTATATTAAATCCAAACCATACATAAAAACATCCAAAATGACTCATATCTGAATTTTAGATGAGATAGGGTTTTAATGTCATCAACCAACAAAATTTAGACATGTTATAAATTTATTTTAAACATCATCAACTTGATTTATCCTTATTTATCAATTTAATTTTATTTGTGGTAATAATATTCTAAATTATAAATTATTATAAATAATTACTTATGTGTTGTGAATTTTCCATAATTTGACACTTTATGAAATTTTTGACCATATAAATTTTAATTTATAATTTTTAAATATTTTTGTGATTTTTAAACAATTTTATAATATTTTATTTTTATAAAATAACAATAGTGTCAATTTTGACACTATTCATGTATTTGAATTTAAATAAAATATATACAGAAGATATGTTCAAAATAAAAGCTTTAATAGATTCATCAAATTTCATATGTATATATATAATTAGTGGAGCACATTAAATAGTTCATATATTATTTATTTGAATATTTTTAAAATCATTTATTTGATATTTTAATTAATAAAATAATTTCAACATCACTATTGTGTCATAATTAATGATAATTATTAAATCCTTAAAAATTCTAAATAAATTCATATGATGTAGATAATTGTATTAGATTTTTGGAGACTATTCATGTTTGATGTATGAATATGTTTATCACTAAATTAAAATTATCATTCTTATAAGATTTAAGAAAGTGACATGTTGACACTTTCTTTGGTTTTAATAATAATTAAATTATTTTCATGGAAAAAAGTCTATTAAATGAATCTAATACGACCCTTAGGTGATATGGGTCTACTTTGAGTCATAAAATATGATTTTTCTAAGTCTAATGGTAAATTTATAATCTTATTTTGACCCTTAATTACCCAATTTACCTTTAACTGTAGTAAATAAAAAATTACGTAGTTACTATTTATAATATCAAAAAAATAAAATTAACTTATTAACATAATTTGGACCCACTGAATCCAAATATGGAAACCATTTTTTGAAATTCAATACACAGAAGTTGAAGAAATTAAATTAAAATTAATCCCGTTGTCGAATGAAAACAGGTTTTTGTTTAAAACATTGCAAAAGATTGAATTGATTTAACATATCAATTCAATGTAAAATCAATGATAATGACATAAATTATATTAAATTGTAAATATATATTCTATTTATACTTTAAAAGCATTCGATATTATAATTTAACCATATAAATTATTACGATGAAAAAAGTTGTTTTTAATTAAAATATAGCGTGTTTTTACTATTCATTAACATATGAAAGTTATCATAATAATATGAAAAATTTACCCAAAGTAAATTTATATATCCTCATTCCAAATAAGAATTTTAGTTTGTCAAACTAAAATTATAAACATGTCAAAAACTAGATTTAATGTGGGTGCGCCATCAAAAGGCATCAAAACTGCATTTTTTTTAAAATACTTATTTTACACAAAAAATTTATTTTGTTCTCATACCATGTTCTAGAAAATATGTAAGATGAATAATAATGTTATAAAATTCAAAATTTAGTTAATACTATTCATAACAGCTAGTTCATAATTATATTATAACCATATATCATTGTTTAGGGAAACCCGATATTGCGTACAACACACGCTATCGAAGGAGTTCGTGATTCCGTGTAATGCAATCCAAGTTAGGGTTGAGTGTAGTGCAAGACTCTATTTTTTTCGCATATTACAGAATCAAACCATATTTTATTTATACATTTAATATATATATTTATATACACTCAATGTTGCGTAGAATAACTTCTATCAAACGAACTTGAAATTGTGTGTAACACGAGCCAAGAATAGTGTTGCGTATACTACAAACTAATGCGGTGTTGCGTATAGTACAACCTAAACTTGATATGGTGTATAATAGAAGACATAAATGATATTAAAAGAATATTTTTCATAAACTCTTGGGGTGTTACAACTACAATCAATCCCATAATGGAATTTTACAAACTAAACCTCTTTAGAATGTTGAACATGTTTGTACTTCAACACATTCCAATAAGACTCTTGATAAATCATGTGTGATAATTATATATTAAATATAGGTTGATTCACTTATTTACTTCTTATAGGATGACATTAAAAACTATTCCTTATTATATTTAAAACATGGGGTCTCATTTATATTTATATATATTTTTATTAACATATACTTCTTTTAAGACAAATATACTCCTACTAAACAACATATGAATTTTTGAATCGAATTAAATAATACTAAAACAATATTATTTTATATCTTCGTGGAAATAAATGTTCCTAAAAGTTAATAGATTCATGAATCCATAAGTGGTTATTTAAAACATGAATAAATTTTTAGTGTGAAAGGTTTCACAAATCCTTCTCATTGTGTAATATTTAAATCTTCATGATGGTTCATGTAAAAGAAATCGGTTTATAAATCTATTTAAAAATATCATATTTATGAAAGGATTCTATTTAATATATAATTAAAATTATATAAAGATTGAAATTGGAGAAATTTTTTATTTATACTCTATTATATGTATTTTTTTAAACCCTTTATCTATTATTCAATCATTATATACATTAACCTAAAATCAAAGGTCCTTATTTATTTGGAATACTAATTTTATCCTAATGGTCTTTACATATTCTTGAATATAGAAAAAACTAAAAATAATTTTAGTACATGGAATCGATTTCAGACATACCTGTATTATTTTAATTTTAAATATTTTATTCTATCTATTACCTCTATATATGAAAGATCGACAATATTGTCAATAAATAATGGGTCAATATATTTTATCACTAGATAATCATATCCTTTCAATTATATAACCTATTTTGTGATCATACAGAATAATTTTCATTTATAATCTACATCATCCAAAAAATAGATTATATTTACATCTTGAACCTTTTATATCATTAACTCCATTATCCTAAAATTTCATATATCCCCTATTTCCCATCATGGGGATGTGTTTCCTCTCATTGAATATTGTTTCCCAAGTTAATATAAACTATTAATATGATGGATCATATAGGTAGTAACCCATATTTTTCAATCTGTAAAATATTATTGAACACATCATGCCATATGATATAGGTATTTTGTTGAGATATAATTATTACAGACCTCATACCCCCTTGTATTTGTATATGGAAATTTAAATATCCTTCCACTATATAACTCAACGGGAATACCCTTTTCCACATTAGAAGGTGTTAGGTTTTTCATGAATATTTTAGTGTGTAATTATTATCCTCATAAGTGTAATTGAAGACTTATGTGACTCATCAATAACCATGCTATGTCTATTAGGGTATAATTACTCCTTTAACTAACACCATACCATTTTTTCATATATGGTGTAGTGAATAGAGATAAAATCTCATACAACTATATAATGTTGACAAAATATTGGTTAATATATTCACCACCTCACTTAAATTGATGTGTCATTATTTATATATAACAGTCATACTCATTGAGGAACACATAGATCATCACAAATGATTTATTATTACACTTTGTCAAGTATACCAGACCTTACAAACTCATGTCCTTAATAAAAGTCATAATGAATGATAATCACCCATTGGATTCTTACTGAATGATCCTCTCAAATATTTTTGAAACATTTCAATAACAATTGGGTCCCTTTCACCTTAAATACAAAATAGTGGACTATTTGTTTTTCATTGTATTCAAGAGTGTCATATATAAAGTGGTTTAAATTAAAAATACTCTATGAAAACATTTTGATATATCATCATCAAAAATTTATTATTTATATGGAAATGAGTTTTCTTCCACAAATCGGTCTAAAATGATCCATGAGAATTTGATGTATTATCAATTAAAAATATTTTAATTGAGAAAATTGTTATATAAAGACTATTATTCAACTTTGTCATATGATAACATATTCTATCCTTATAAATATTGATACTCATAATTTTTATGCTAAAAATTGAACTGTTATTATGAAAATAAGAAACACATATGATGTTAATTGAAATAAATTGAAAATAATATCATTTATTGAAAATATAAATCATTCATGTTTTCAACATGATGTGGTAGTCTCTAAGGGATAGAGCTTCAAGCCTCATTCAATTGGGCTCCCATAGATCTACCTCACCTTATTAATAGTTATAAAATATACATTCTTCATATATTTTGATAAAAATGTGATATTGGAATGAAGTATATAATGACCAATGGGTAGATATAGAAAAATAAACTCAAAAAATAATTCCACTAAATATTCATTTTTTATATATTTGGGATGTTTATCATCCAATACTCTTTCCTTATATATGAAATTCACACAATATTATTATCTCTTTATTACTACTATACCTTCTTCAATTTCATTGAAGTATGGTTCTCTAGAGCCTTAGACATTGAATTCTACTTTTGACTATTTTCATTGTTTATACTATTTATATCCACAACAATATAACTTAGTATTCTGTGACCCTTGTACTTTTCATCTTGTTGAATAATATTGTTATTTTGTAAATAATTATTATAAATATTCCTCATATTATAATTCATAATGGCAATGAAAAAGGTTTAATGTAGTGAGGATAAGAAGAAAACTATTCAGAACTCATCCAA
The DNA here is from genome assembly GCA_963277665.1 of Viscum album. Taxonomy (NCBI): domain Eukaryota; kingdom Viridiplantae; phylum Streptophyta; class Magnoliopsida; order Santalales; family Viscaceae; genus Viscum; species Viscum album. The sequence continues at coordinate 1,018,392,263 of OY728119.1, read as the reverse complement.
GATTTTAATCCCATGATTAAAGAGTGTTTAATAAAACCAATTATCTTAATAAGAGAAGTCTACTTGGAGCTGAATCATGTGGATTATAGCTGAACATTTTTTTAGAGATATCACATCTCTCTAATCTCGTATTCTCCTGAAAAATATCATTTTGCTGAGAAATTGTGCTTAATGAATCCATATACCCATATTTCATTAAATGTTTAATAGAAATGGAGAATAGTAAGAATCAATGGACTCCATTTAAATAATCCATGTTTTTCAGGGAGATATATACTTCTTACTCACTAGCCTCATTTCCAAGACCCATTGGGATTGGTGTTTATATCACGTGTGATTTCCAAACATGGAGTAGTATAATGGGTAATATCCTTTAAAATTCATATGATTTTGGGTAACTAATATGGTTAATCATTTCAAGTATTATTGAAGAGATATATTACATGTCATGTTGACTTCCATATCTATAGAATTTCAATGAATATTGTTTGTACTTTCTTTATTGCAAAATTAGTTTAGTAAAAACAAATATTAATAATCACAGAATATTTTTTCAAAAACTAATATCCCCCATACTTTTTCTGTAAATTTCTCACTACATTGACATTCTTGTTCAATGACCCATATTCTATTTCTCATAACTCGTATTTTCACCAAAACATTATAATTGAATTTTTATATGTAGATTTATCTATCAAAGTCCAATTATTCACATTTCTATATTTTTTTAATCCACTACCCATTCCTAAAATCGTAGTTACTGAATTCATCAACCCATCCCTATCAGTTACATGAAGTCTTGTTGAGGAAATAAATCATTTATTTGATACTAGTTACATGATTCCAAATAATCAAGCTAAAATTTCCTTGATAATTGATGTCACCCTAACATAGACCAGTCACTAACATTGAACTACAGGTTAGAAACTAACATAATTAAGGATTGACTATACGAACATAATATTAAAATTGTTATAATTTTATCCCTATACATAAAACATATATTTATCATTATCCATATTTATTTTACTATTAATTGGGTTTTTCTAATGTTATTTACCATATCTATTAAAATTTATACAGAATATGGTTTCATAAAAATCTATATTTCATGATTATCAATGAATTTATTGAGTAATCATGATGAATCCACCAATAATAATAAATAAATATGAATAAAATAGAAATAAAATAAAAGTTATAAGATAAAATGATTTTTTTTCTTTGTTATATTAACTAGTAGATGATAAACTAATCCTCGACCCTATGTAAAAACACCTTCAGCGATATATTGGATAAAATTCTAGTATTCCACATCAATGACTTTAAATTTTCACAAATGGTTTCTCCTTTGATATGGGACATCAATATCCACCTCTATCATAATATATCTATGCTTATATATTATTATATTAACATGTAGGTGAGAGGGTAAAATAGAATATATTTCTTGGGTTTACAAAAAATAAATTGAGGAAACTCATTCTATTTCATAAAAATGAGGAGGGGATGGAACACATTCTTTGAATCCAAATTTAAAGGAATAATAAATTTCTATAAAACCTCATATACACATGTCTTGTCTAATCCAATGATCATCCACAAAAAATATATGAAATATACATTTTCAATCTTGTTTTAATCGATTTTATTCATCATTTAATTATGATAAAAATTATCAAATAATTAAATTTATCTATTTTATTATATTTATATATAAGTATACTTGAAATACCTTCATCCATAACTTTATGAAAAAATATTTTAAATTAATCAGATTACATAAGTATAATTATAGGAAATGACTTGTTCTCATTAAATAAACCCATTATTCTACTTCTATATATTCATTCCCTTGGAATACAACACATATTTCATTCTATGTTATTAAATAGATAGTATATTTAGGAAAATAACACATTAAACACAGTAATTACACTACATGTTATTCCCTTGAAGCACACAAAGCACACAATATGTAAATACATCTCCCAAAAATTAGTTTTATAATTTATATTGAAATCAATTAAATATATATTTTTTAATACGATGGACGATCATGTATTATAAAAATGACACAAATAAAAATTGTTAATATGTTTTATTATATAGTGATTCCTTATCTAAAAGTCAAATTAAGCACATTATTTATAGAATAAGACACAACATTTATTTTCTTACATAGTGTGAAATATCTCATATATATGTCTAGGACACATTCCTAGGCATTGGGTGTGTTTTATAATTATGTATATGTATAAGGTTCGTTACATGTAATCTTATTATATGATTGGTGGACCTAATGTTGTATGTTTTTTATACCCCTATAGTGTTATAGATATATGACCCACATGGGCCTCCCATGTTCTCTATAATTATTATATAAGTACTAAATGTCATTTATATAGGTTACATGGTGTGTAATTATTAAAAGTATATGAAATCCTAATTTGAGTCTATATACTAATCTGATTTTATCAAATCACGATTCCAGTTTTATAAAACATAAACAATATCAATGTTAGATATATATGATATACATGGGTATATATTGTATATAATTGGGTGCATTGTATGTGTTATTTTTTATATCTAGCCCAAATCCTTGGAATGAAAAGATGACGTTTTTAGACGATTCTTCTTTATAATTTACTATATTATTTTTTATTTTAGTGAGAAAAATAAAAGGGTTGAAAAATAACATATTAATTACAATAATGAATATATTTGATGTAAATGAAAATTTGAACTCATAAAATTTAATCAATGATTAATATATATTTAAATATTAACAATGTGAACCATTTGAAACAACATTTAGATTCTTGGTTAAGTGAATATTTCAATTTGATATGCCCAAAATGTTTATAACTATTAATTTATGAATAATTTTTGATGAACATAATTAAAGAAGTCATAATGAAAAATTTTCATAGATTATATGACTTAGTTTATTTGTAGAACCATAAAAAAAATATCATCACTTATTATTTACAATTACATTATAATGATTTCTATTATCATATAATAATGCAGTTCATTCATCATTGAGGATATATTTGACTAAATATCCTTATACCATCATTAAATTATATGTTCCAAGTGTTGAACCTACCTATAATTAATCCATATGAACACCATAATTTCTGAAAGTCTCCACGTAATCATGGGGTATTAACACGGTCAATATCAATCACTTGTGTTGTTCATGGTTAATCATAATAGAATTTTCTTTATGGATGAATTACTCTTGGTGCTCCCTTCTTATCATGAAAAATTATCCTGAGAGATTATAGACTAGATGTGCTTGACTCTTTATAGGTATTTAATGATCATATCTATTTTTATATGGCCCATTTAGTTCCTTATCAATGTGACATAATAATAAATTTATTTTGACAGGTTCATGGATAAATGTTTTCACATATATTCCTTTATAAATCAATAATTCATAGATTACCCCATTTCATATTATTATAATAATATTATTAGTATTCACTAGACATGTGCAGAACATAATAATATATAAATACTTTTCATTTAAATAATTTACAAAAAAAAATTATCCTATGTCTACATATCATCCATATCATTCTTAGATCATTGAATAGTAACCATTTATATTAAAAATATCACAACAATTTTCACTGATAAATATAATGAAAATTATATTTCAAAAACATTAACAATAAAAATATATTATTATCATTGAATTAAAATATTCATTCAAATATCTTGGGATTAAATATTATAAATCAACAACACCACAATAATTATAAACTATAATGAAGATATAGTATTTATTTTAACTTGTTAAATACAAAAAAATAATAATTTATGTGAGCTTTGTGATACACATATTTTGTTACCCTCAAGTCTACATTCTACGTAGAAATAGTAAAAAATTCATAATTTCTATGGTTAGTGGTTAACAATAATTTACGACACATATAATAATGTTTATACTTTTGGAGTGATATATAACTTCTTAAATTCTTATAGTTTATTATATTACTTTACCATGATAAATCTATTCATGATGGTTTAATATTGGTTTTATCTATCTATGCTCTTTATAAATCGTTATTTAAATTTTGGGAAATTTTATTTCCCTTTCATGAAAATCGACATGGACTTATTCATCCATTTCTACTTCCAAAATGTGAATGAGACATTAACTTAAATTAATATAAAGAAGGGATACTTAATTTCTCTTTGTATTTATTAATAAAATATTACCCCTAAAATAGAAAATACGTCCTACTTCGCTGGGATTATACATCATTAGTATTTTCATCAATATATATATGTACATGACTTATGGTTTTAATTAATAATAATAATCAAATCTAATGATCTATATATAAAAATCCATAAAGGAACATCTGGTGAAACATAAAATGTGGATTTTTGAATGGAGGGTCTTGTTCTGATATTTTTTCACACTGCAAATTACCTAAGGTGGACAACATGAGTGGGTTTTTCAATGTCTTATGAGTCTCTACCCCTGAGATCATATATTGTTCTTGAACCATAAAATCAAGTCATAAGGTTGTTGAATATTTATTCATTAATTATATTATGGAACATCCATGACCACATTATAGTGGGGAAATACAATCAACTTCAAATTTGATCAATATTCTTAGTACACTATCATATTTTATTTTATTTAAATGAATAATGATTATATGATAAAAATCCTCACAAATATTTAAAAAAATTAATATAGTCAATCATAAATTTTGAATAATATCTTTCTTACTAACCAACTTCAAAATATTCTTTCATAACATCTTCTTCTCTTCCCAGCATCTATTTTTCATCATGTCCCTTCATATATTATTACATATAAGTAAATAATTTTTTACATATATTTTTCTATTTAATCATAAAATTTAGATTAAAATTCATTTAATGATTTATGAAAATAAACATTTACATATCTGAATATTATTCTAATCAAGGAATTATTATCCACCAATTTATCAAATATTAAACCTCCCTAACTAGTTTCATCTTATAGTTATTCCAATTTTATTTTAAAACACATTATTTATTTCATTCATACCTTCACAATCATTCCATAAGAGAAATAGATTAAAAATTCAAATATATTAGGATAGTAATGAATTTAAAATCACCCATCAAAGGATCTTATTTGACAATCATAAATCTATAGTTCATATATATAAGATATAAATAAATGGTAAATTTATTCAAAAACATATGAGGGAGATCCTTATGATTAAAAATATATTTATGATGATTTATAAAAGTTAAATTCACCTAGAAAAAAACTGATATGAAATGAGTTTCCTAATAGTTAATGAAAAACACCTAATAATGAGTTGGGGGAATCATGTGGATGACATTTTACGAAATAATAAATCCACTTTTAATCATCCCCTATGATTTATGAACAATTTATATATTTTATTATATATATATATACATATTGATGATTTAATCATGTTTAATGAACAACAACAAATTTAAAAAATGTATATAATATATCTCCAAATAGAATTTTTATAATGATTTTCCCAGCTGTGGAAAATATACATCTTTCTAAGACATCAAATTTGGTCCCATATATTTTATAATATAATAAAATTATCAATTTAAATGGGTGTTGGTGGGTCACCATGAAACATCTTTAAACAAATTACACAATTGGGGTTACCATACTACACCATAAATACTAAAATATATTACCAAATTGAATGGATAATTATATAGATGTCTATTGACTTAAATACCTAGTGGTATTTTTTACTTTCCTCATAAATTTAAGACAACTATATCTATGGCAATTGACGCACCTAGATAATGATGATATACTTCATCCACATAGAATATTTTAATAATTTCAAGTCTTCAAACAATTTTCACAATAATTAGCCTCTGAATCCGTTAGTCATTTAGTTATTCTAAATATGTATATTTACACTAAAACTGAAGACTATTATAATAAAAACACATAATTTCTTCATAATATATATAATTATAAGAAAAATTATTCACTTTTATGGATTTATTTATTAATTTTTTCCCCTATAGAAATGTAGTACCATTTTCAAGAACCTTATGATTTTAGAATCACAACTCACTATTATAAATATTCTTTACTATAGGTTATCCAAAAAATTTATTCTCTTTGTTATTATTAATCTTCTTCTTATTCATGATCTATACTTATTATTGTTTCATTATCAGTCTATAAAATATTTAGGAGAGGCCTGCCCATTTTTTTACAGATACATGGATGTATCATCTCTTATTTTAAAATTATATGCTTTTTTCATGCATCTAATGCAATTAGAAATAGAAATTTCATTTCCCAATTTTATTTAGAAGAAAATTATTTTTATATAATTTCCATCATCCATAAATATATATTGTGAAATACAATTATTTTGATACCTTGTATTTTCATCGGCAACTCATTCAACTCACATAGTTTTCCTTCTATATACTTATTAAAATCACATCATTTCTTGAAAATCATATAAATAAAATGTCCATTAATTATTTTATAAGAAATAATTCTTTTTCCAACATGACTAATATTATCTTTATCTAAATTTACACTCTATAAATCATAATAAACATATAATAATTACAAATTTAATGTATTATGTGGTTTGGAACTATCCCTTTTTTTATGAGGGATTTTAATGAAACTAGAATTGAATATAGTTTGGGAATATAAAAAATAGAAACATATCAATTTTATTTATTTATTATTCTGAAAATTCACACATAAAAAAATAAAGAAGGAAATAAACATTTCATAATAATTTAGTCATGAATATAATTATTTTTTATGAAAAAATATAAAATCAATTAAATCATATTTCAATGTTATATAAATTTTTATTTCATTAATATAATACTAGAAAATAATAAATATTAGAATATTAGGATGAGATAATAGATTAAAAAATCTTCATAATTTTAATTAATAAAAATTATAACTTCAAAATCATTATACCTCATTATCACCAGGATTAATAAATTTTTATAACTCCCATTGTTAATAAGAATAGTTATTCCCATTCCATTGATGGATATCAACATCCATAGTTTCTAATCGTATAATCAAACTCTGTTTCAAAGTGATTTTGAATTATGAATTATTGAATAATATCAAAATTGTGTTATCTACTTTCATTTTTATTCATCCAAATGAATTTTTAGTGCTTCTGTTTTCCATCGTACATAACAAAAAATAAACAAGTTTATGTCATACCCTAATGACATTAAAGGAATTTTTTTCATAAATTCTTCTAATTAATACTAATATTTACATAAAATTATTGAAAAAATTTAATAAATTCACCATGAACTCATTAAATCAATACATTAACAATTCTCCTAAATCATAAATGATGTATTATTTAAAGGGATTCAATATAACAGACTTACACTTGGAAAATACATATTATTTGGATGATACATATGAGTAAACTAAAATATTTATCATTTATATAATGAATATTATATAAAAAAGAAGAATTAATATCATAAGTAAGCCTAATTCTCACAAATGGAAATTATTTTGTTTATTACTTCTATATTCATTGGAAAACCCCATGTTGCAAATTTAAATATAATTCTTCAAACCTATTTGCAATAGATTTTTCTTTCTAAATAATCCTAAAATATATTCATATAATTACGAAATTATTATAATATAAATAATCAAATTCTATAATCCTTCAAAAATACTTCCATGTTGTTACAATATAAAAATACAATATATTTGAGTTTTCTTTTTAACACTTATTCTCGATTTGGTGAAACTCTAAATAAACCAATCCTGATCCGTATATATACATTTATATTTTATATATGACTTAATGAACATCGATGAAGAGATTAAAATATAAAAAATATAGACTGATCAAGATATCCAATACAAGTTTTGTGGTCACATCAATCTTATTGACTCTCACTTATTCAACTTCATTATTGTGTTTTGTGGAATGTTATTTTGCAATATTTTTGGATTATCATTAAAATAATTATTTGATAAATAAATTATAGTTGTATTAGTCAATTAAATATATCTAACCAACTATTGCAAGAACACATGTTTTTTTCATTCTCTCTTGTAACCATAATTATATCATCCCATGATTCATCCAAGGATGAATACTCATTTCATCACATAATTAGAATACTCAATCCTTCAAAATAGTCTAGAATGATGTCTCCCATATAAATGGAACCCCTTACATATATATTATTTTCTATAGTATAGGACTACGTGAATATTGTCAAATGGATGGAAGGATTTTTTTATGTATTATTTTCAAACATATTATATATCATTCCAGATGTTTTATATGAAAAACTTATAGTCAAATATAGTATTTTAGTGCCTTAAAAAAAGTAATATTTTTATAAACAAATGGAATTAAATTAATGTTAATTACATGGGGAACAATCTATGATAGAGTAGAAATTGAGATTAAGCACTCTTTAGTGAACCATTGGGCTATATAAACAGGTCTTTTGCCACATCTAGGAATAATCATGGTTATAATTTTGTGAGAAATAACTTTTATACATAGTTGGGAACTTATTATGTCTATTGTTTTTCCAGTATGAGATTTGTGAAGAAAATTTCCAAATGGAATGATTGTATAAATTTTATATAGCCATGGGAAAGGACAAACCATTGTTTTAGTTGTTTGGGAAATCCCCTATTTTCCAGAGTAGGCCTAGAGCACAACTATATGATACCATATATCACTAGAAATTAAAAATAATGAATATATTTCAACATATATTATTAATATCTCTGGGGTCTAAAGGATATCTCAAAGATGGGTTTTATTATGCACATTGTTTGTGCCAATATGTGTTTTTCAAATTCCCTCATACCAACAATTTTTAAAAATATTTTTAATTTTTAATAAATATATTTATGAAATACATAAATTGAAAATTATTATTTTAGTAGAGTGTTAATTTATTTTGGTTCACATGAAAATTATACATGGATGAATCTCGCCAATATCAAAATATTTATACTATTTCCACAAGCATGGAACCTATGGATCTAGGTTGGTCTTGGTGGGTTCTCCTTCTACCATATCCCATGAAAAAAGACATAGGTTCCAATGAGACTACAATCCATGTGAATAGAAGTTAATGTGACTCCAATAACCACCATCGAAAGAATAAATGTGGCCAAAACATTTAACTATAGTCAAAAGGGTTATATCCAGGTTCATGGCCCATGAATATAGCCTAATTTTCAACAAGTAACTCTTAGTAACTTTTTCCTTATAACAATGCCTATTCTATATGTTGATTAAAAATTTTTAGATTGGATTTACCTAAGTTAAATGAGTACCAGGATACTATAATGGTATTATATACACTTCCAAAATTTGAATTATTTGGTCATACTAATTTATAATATATTATTCATAACTCCTATTACGGGTTGATTTCAAAAATATTATTTAAATGAGTTTTCTAGGGGAATCATGATGATAATTATTAGTGTATAATTTAATTAAGATAAATAAAGTATCAAATCTAGTAATTTCTATAGTAAATCATTTTCATTCACTATTAATATCAACGAACCAGATTTTCTATATGGATATTCACTATATTAATATAAAAAAACTTTCAATTAATAAGTATATACATTTAATCATAATAACTTTTTTTTGTATTATATAGCTTATATAAAATAATATTATTATTTTAGAATATGAATAATGAAAAAAAGATATTTTTCTTAAATCATCTTGTTAAAATAATATTTGAGTTAATTTGTTAGTATCTTCAGAAAATGTTATTTTTTTTGCAGAATAATAGAAGTTAATAATTTTTATGAATATTTTATTAAAGTTTATTATTTAAACAAACTAATATAATATTTTTCTAAATTTTAAATATAAAATGATTTATTTTTATTATGTATAATTGATTCAATGTAATCTAAATCAAAATTTCACTACATTTTTTTATAAAAATATATTATTTTCTTAAAAATGGTTGCTTTAAAAAAAATTTATCCCATTTTACACATTTATATAAAATTTCATTCAAACTAGTTCATGAAAAATAATTTGATAACATAGTCAAATTTTCTAAAATAATAATTTGAAAACATTTTAATGTGGTCAGTTTCATTTAGAGTCATAATTAATATTATCTTTGGTAGAAAAGTGATTTATTACGATAAAAATTAAAAATAATTCAAAAATAAAATGATAGGAATAAAATAATATAATTTTCTACATTCAATTTATAGTTCGTATTTATATACTATCACATCAATTAATCAATTATGAGTAATTTTGGATCCTCTTTACTTGATTTAAGAATTAACATATTTTAATATTTTTAAAAAATCTAGATGTTTCATCTCCTCTTCTTATTAAAAGACACACATTGCCCTCTCTAATAAACATATTAAAATCCACTTGTATTAGCTGTTTACACCCAAAATACCTTCCTGACATCTCTTATGATTTCTTATGGTAACTAGTTTTATTATAACACCATCTAGAGAAGGTATTAGGTATAATATAAGGAGGCTTTCTGATGAAGAGGCATAATTCCTAACCATGCATTTTCATTTTCATTTTTTTTCACAACGTCAATAATCACCTAAAGATTGTAATATAATAACATAAATATAAAAAATATAATATATTGTGTTATATATAGGTTATATTACTTTTTTATTGACATATCAAGGAAATAGAAAATGAAATGATCTTTTGACAATACATAATGACTACATCCATTCGAAATGATGTATATTATTCTTTATTAGAACCTTTTATAGATGGAATATTTTAATTTATCTAATTAAATAATATGATATTTATGATATAATAAGAAATATATAAATATAATATTATATTCCCAACTATTCCTCTTGTTTTTTGAAATATATAAATGTTTCTCTTGCATACATATAGACTTCCTTCTTCAGGATATAACATTATTAATTATTCATAACCAAATTACATGGTTTGCAGAAAAAGTATACTTGATATATATAAATTCAAATAATTACATGATTAATAATATTAAATTCATATAATCAATATCCATTTGACCATGTTCCATATATGGATTCTATTTTCCCTAAATAAACCAATCAAACATCAAAATGATTGACTGAAACATAATTCAAGAAGGGATTATGTATGACATGATATTAATTAAAATAAATTGAATAATAAAATGGAAATAATATTGAAAAAAATTATTATTAATTTAAATAATTTAAGTAATATTAATATTATTGATTATAAATAGTTTCATATAAAATTCTGGATAATGGAACGTAATAAACTAAATAAAATCATTATTTAAAATGTTTAAATTTTTTAAAATAATTAATATATATTTATAAACCATAAAAATAAAAAATGAGTTTAAAATAAATATATAAAAGAAATAAAAATGCAATTAAATATTCAATTTTAATTCCATACATTTGTATTTAATTGAAATCTTTTTATGTATTTCATATGGTATGTTTTCAATTTCATTTCAAAATAAAAAACATTTACCAATAAATGTATACCAAATGACCACATTTTCCCAATATCAGGACCATTAATTATTTTTACTTCCACATTATGATTTTTTGATTTTTCAATGAAATCTATTTTCAATTTTTCTATGTGTTTTTTTTAACATGTTTCAAAATGAATTGGTTTTTTAATATAAAATATTATAATTCATATGTGTTAAATAGTGTTATTTAATGAATTTATTTTGAAAATACTCATGAAATTTTTAATGATATAGTATGTCTACCGTAAATATGATTATAGGTGTTATCCATACATTTGATGTGATAGGAGCACTTGATACAACTTATACTAATAATAAACACAATATTTATCCACAATTCATTGGGTAATGATCCTTTTATTGAAAGGACTAAAGGAGGGAATAAACTAAGGTAGTGTCTCCAACGGATTTAACCAGGCTCCATTCTATCTTGTATGACTAAACAATGGATATAAATAAAATTATATAATATACCTACTTGGGGTCCAATTTCTTTACAATGCGCATTAAAGGGTTTATTTCAGTATAATGTGTTCTTTTGGAATGCATTTAATTTAATTTATATTCTCGATTATTTATTTGAAAGAAATAAATGTTTTTTATGTTTTTAAATTTTAACTGCACTAATTTAATTCATTATTTATTATCCATTATTGTCAATTTTGTTATCATCCCATGTATTTAATTTTTTTTCTCATGGAATACATCTGAGTTGGAACTATGAAATAATAATTCCAAATGTCAAATTGAATTATAATGAAATAAAAACATGTAAAATTTTAAATCATTCTTATTATGTATAAAATGGACAGAAAGTGGATGTTTTATCATTTTAAAATGTTGGAATGTTATGTAATTTTTATGGATGGTTCTTTATAGAATGTATATGAGAAAATTTAGTTGGGATTTGGCTTAGTGGGAAGCTCCTCGTAATCCTACATGAAAAATGGTGGTTCAAAACCCATTGGGCGCTAGATATTGCAGCAATACATTAGTGGCACTATTTCGATGTCGGTATTATAGAAATGTCTGGAACTGAAGTGATGGAAGGACACTATAGTAGTGGTACGACACTGTGACACTGACGTGTATTGTTGCAGCAGAAACTGTATATGTACTATTCCAAAAATGGGCCTTCAGAAAAAAAAATATAGGCCTACGGGCCATGTAATAGGATAAATGCCCACTATTCCTTATGGATATGTAATTGGTCTCCCTCTACTATATTTTAAGAGGATTTGTAATTACATTAATAATAAAATAACGCTTCCCCCCAACCATTAATAAAATGTTTAGAGAAAAGGTATAGATAACTTCAGAGGTTAAGATAATATTAACCGAATTTCCATAATCGATTTTAATTTTATTTAAGTTGAAAAAATATTCAATTTATAAAAAATCCTGATTTTTAGTGAAATATATGTCTATTTAGAGATTATTCATGTAGAGGAAATATGGATGATGAAGATGAATCATATGAAGAAGATAATAAAATTCACAATCAACAACTGTGAATTTTTTAAGGATGATTTTTAACATATATTTATGTGATATTGGGAATTTTTCAGATACAAAAAGCCTATTAACAGATCCTTTTTGTGACATAGCTGATACAAATAGTAGATTCAGTGATAATTTATAATTATAGTGCAGTTTCATCAACATTGATATAGTTTAATTCACACTACGTTTCCAATTGTGATAAATGAAAAAATATCAAAATAGTCTATTTCAAAATTGATATTTCATCAATGTATATGGTGCTTAATGGGATTCATGAAGATAATTTTTTCTTAACCATCTATTATATAGATAATTGTTGTGATATAGATTATTTCAATAGATATTGTAAATTTTAGTTGTCATGATGAAATTATATTTTAGGACACATGTGATTATATTTCACATTTATTATTAATGAATACATCTCCATAGATTTATAAAGGATATTTTAATTTATTTTTAAATAATTATTTATGAGAATTTAAGAGAGGAACATATATTGAATATTATTTGAGAGTTTCTATGAACAAGTGGAGTGAGGAGAGTAACTCAAGGAGAAGCTAATTTATAAAAAAAAGATGAAATGTTTCCATTTTTTTTCAAAAAATATGATTTTGATTCCATGGACATAAATAGTCTAGTGATGATGATGATAATAATAAGGATCATATTGAGATAGAAGATAATAATATTGAAATGGGGATCTAGGTGAGGATCTTGTATTCAATGTCTATTGTGAATCATTTTTACTAAAGGTTAATTGAATGGAGTATACACTTCAATGGGCTCGTAATTATTACCTATATAATGTTATTGTTATTAATAATAGTATATTAATGTTTATGGGATAAAATCCAAAACACCTAAGGGACATATTATTCGTTGGAGGTGATGAAAAATGCTAAAAGATATTTATTATGATTTTATTTACCTATATTTTTCAGTATCATATGAGAATAAGAATCAATTATGCATGATAGTCTACGGTATTGTGAAAAAAATAAAAAATTATTCATCCCTATTAGTGTTTATCAACTATTGTATAATCTATTTAATATAAATTTTATAAATAAACTAGGTTTAAATTAGTATAACATGTGAATAGTTAAATATTTAAAGATATAGAACCCTCCTGTAAAGAACAATAATTGTAACAATGGTATTTACCTTAGGAGTATATTATTTTAAATGATTATTTCTCAAGTATAATTAACATGTATCCCATTTTAGAAAATATATTATTTTATTTCATTAATTAGAACATTATATTCAGATATCAAATTTAGTGTTTTGGGTGGAATATACGAAATTGTTATAAATAATATAAAATAAAAGAAATGTGACAGGAAAATTTAGTTCTTCTTGATTCATCAGAAAAACTAAATTTGTGAACAACATATTAGAAATTAAATAAAAAATTAGTCATAAAATATTCATCTTGTAAATATATATAAACGTGAGAAACAATATATGGGAATAAAGAATGAACTAAATATCAGGTATTAATTGAATGTTGGGAACCCATAAGAACATTGAAAATCATACAATTGGAATATAAATATGAGTTTTTGGAATAGTAAACTTACCATTAGAAATGTATAATCTCTTATGGATATGTAAAATATTATTTATTTAGCTTATAAAATTAAAATATTATATATATATATATATAATGAAACTAGTAAAATTACTATTTTATGAATTATAAAATCAATGATTTCATTTTTTGAAAACATACATGGTTTGTCTAGATTTTTTTATATTATAAATAATATAAATAAAATTAATTTAATTAAATAAATATTATAATGATTCATTATAATGCTTATATAAAATTCTGAGACTGTAAGTAATTTTTCAATGGTTAAACTAATGGATAATTATTATTTTGAAAATAAATAATTATTTTATATAAATTTAAATTTATTAGATTTAGGAAATAGTTTATATAAAAGGGAAATCATTTTTTAAAAGACCTATTGGGAAATGGTTAGGGTAAATTTTTTGGATTTTTATAAAATTGTAGTTTTTTTGTTAATAATAAAATACAAAAAATGATGTAAATTTAATTTAAGAAAAATATTTGAAGATGTGTGTCATAGATGATATGAGTTACCATTTTATTGGTAAAACATGAATTAATTAAAATATATATTGTCAAAATATTTAAAACTATTTGTTGTAATGTGGAAAAATTATGAGTTAATGAATATAATATTTATAAAACACCATCTATTTCCCTAATACATACTACATTTCACCACCCCTTCTCCACAAAGATTCTATTCCAAGGAGATTACCAAATCAATGAAAAACATCCTCCCCATTTAACTATAATTTCCTAAATGACATCACATATCCAAATAACATTCCAAGGATCCTTATGGGGTATCCTAAGAAGACACAACTAAAGGAAGAGGTAAACTTTCAACTAATCATATTTTTGTTTTAATCAACATATACCACCATATATGTTTCCCAAACACCTAGACATCATAAATTAATAATTTTAAATATAAATAAATGTTATTATTCGGGGTATTTTATTTCTTCAACACACCCTTCATTTGATTCTAAAATTAAAACGTCGTCTAAAATAACGTTAGCTCACCACCTCTATTATCAACGTACTTATTTTTTCTCCACTGCATTCAATAATAGATATTAGAATATTATTATTAATAAATTTGATGATACTAATTATAATATTAATTTTCCATGTTATATAATTTTAAAATAATATTTTAATTATATGAATTTAATCTAGTTTTTGATGGTTTGTAACCCCACCAAAATGAACTATTTATATAAAGACAACTTTTTTACTAAATAAATCATCCCTATAAAAAACATGGATATTTGTGAATGTATTTCCTTCAATAAGTAAATTAATATAATTTCATTTCACTTGTATATTAATGTTAATGTTTTATAAGAACAACAAAAATTATACTTTAATGACTAACCCTTTGAATAATGGAACGAACACCCTCAGAATAATAAAATTAAACGTTATACCTCATTGAAATTGTATTAAATGAAAAAAAATTATTTTTATCAATAATATATTAATGTAAAATTAAATGAGTTATGAAATTAAGGAATCTATTTTTATTATTCTATAAATTAATTTATTATATAGAATAAGTTTGGAATCTTAGGTAAGGGATCCCTTACAACAACCATATTTTTGGGATATGATTTCTCTTTAATTGAGAAATCTTATCACATTATTATATATGTTCAATTATTATATATTCAAAATGTGTTTAGGAAAAATATTTATATTTTAATCAAACATTCCTTGATTGGTATTTACTTGTCTTAAATTTATATAATAAATATTATTCAGTAATCAAACATGATTAAAGGGATCAACATTGATAACTAACCCATTTTCAAGTAACATATGGTAAAATATTTTAAATAAAAAAGGCTTTAAAAAAGGCATAATTATTTCGTTGAAAAAATTAAATATATCATTTATTATTTATATAAATTAATTTTCACTTCCTCTTCTTTAAATACTCTTGACCCTTTTCACTAAAAGCCATATTATGTAGTACATTTCTAATGAAACATATCCACCATTATTCACATATTCATTTTATATGTTATTATTTTATAATAATATCATAATTTACAAATAATTATCTCTAATAATGTATGTATCCCACCTTTTATTTAAACATTATGATATTCAGTCTAGTTATGTTATAAGAACTATTTATGGAACACATATTCTTCCACAATTATATTATTTTTATTCCATATATTATATTTTTATTTACTAAACAAATATTCATGTATTTTTTATGATAGATTCACCCAGATAGTGATCTAATTTATTAGGTAAATATAATATCTTTGAAGTCAATATTAATGTTATTAGTCACTAAACATAATCAACGAAGGGACAATTTTGACCATGATGTGTACAGAGGGGAGTGAGCCTTAACCTATGCATATGTCATGTGTTATGCTCTTTCCAAATTACATTGATAAAATAATATAATGTATTATTATTATTTATTTAATTATATGGTATAATTATTTTCAAACCTTTTGTTTGATGATAGCATGATACTTATTTTGATTTTTATTATGTTCTTATTTATCATCATTATTCCTTTAGTAGGCTTTATTTCTTACCTCCTTTAATCATGAATTCTTTCAGAATATCTTAAAGAGTTTTATTATATCATAGTGATTTATGATATAACTATAGTTATTAAAATAAATAAATTTTATTTTAATTTCACATTGAAGTATTTTTAACCTAATCATCCAAGGAAACATGGACAATCCATCCATGGGATGTGTTTACATGATATTTATGTTAGATATCATGTAATTATATGTGTCCATGAATTGGTTTATATATAATTTTGAATTATTGCAGGTCAATATAATTTGGTGTATTATGATAAGAATATACACGTAATAGAACCCTATGGATATGTTCATGCCTCAGAAAACATTAGAAAATTTCGATGAGGTTTAGTATGTGATTTTTTTTGTAAATTACATCGTTTTCACGATTCTATATGTGTATATGCCTTTAGAAAAAATAAAATAATGGGTAATTACAATTATAGTGATTATTCAGTATCTCCTAAACCCATTATAATATAATTATAAAGAATCATTTCTTTCACCTGGTTTGACATTATCAGTGTGCTATGTCTTGAAATCTTAAAAAAATTACAAACCTTTATCAGGTATGTAAATAGAATGTTTAGTTAGAAATCATGATATAAAATTTTTCATATATAACAAAAGTTAAATCCTTGCGGCTCATAAGTTCCTATATAGATGTCATTTCAATGAAATTACTTCCATGTTTTTTGATTAGATGTTTATATAGATATTGTTTTAAGTATTATCATTCATAGTCAGTCTATTATTTTAGTTAATAGGTGGAAATTTTTCAACAATTATTGTGAAAGAAAATTTGATGATTCACTAATTGAGATTCCATGAATAATGTGAGTGGGAGATGGTAACATCATGGAAGTAATTGATAAACTGAAAAATGTTATGAATAATTAGTGGATTTATGAAGAACATCATCATTCTCTAATAAAATATAATGTTTTAGTTAATACCTATAAGAGAAAAAAGCCTCCAACCATTTTTCAAACTCATGATCCCCTTATCGGATGGAATGGATTATATTTATTTAGATGGAATTATCTATCATCTAATTCTTAGAATAAGATCCATTTGAAATGGAAATTTAGAATAAAAAATAAGAAGTTGACAAGTGTTGGATAATGATCAGGAACCAAATTCTAATGACTGAATTTATTTCCACTAAAATGGATGGATACATGAAAATATTTTTCAAAAATTAATTTCTATGATCATTTCATATTAAAAATTTTAGTGTGTTTTTTAGACTAATAAAAAAATAATATTCGCCTATCAATGAATATAGCGGAAACAATTAATTACATTCATGATAGTCCTCCATATTTTTCAATAACTGCGAAAGTCTGGTGGACCGAATCATTAATGGATAAAATCTAAGTCTACAAATATATTGATAGATTCATCAATATGAATAATATGAAGGGATTTTTATTTATTCTATTTAGTTAAAGATAGAGATCAGTTAATCAGAATGGTATCTTGTGACTATAGATATGTTGCATAAGATATATTTTAATTTGATAGGATCAGCAGATATATATAATAAATATTAAATAGAGGTGGTGAATCCTAAAAATGTGGGAAAAACAATTATGATAAACACTCAACATGTAACACATTGTTTAAACAATAAATAACATGTGGTTCATTCAGGACAATTATCTATGATATGGATTGTTAGATACAACTAATGGTTAAAACCTATATGTCTAAAAGAGAAACTATTTTAATTTTCTATAACTACTACATAGATAGATCCTGATACAATTTTATTCATGGTATATTAGTTTTTCCTTAATTTAGTTTTAGCATACTATTTTATAATTGTATGAAACATATCATAATTTATTTCAAATTTGTTAAAACCATTCAAAAAAACACATCAAAACATGGAGGTTGTGTTATAATTAAGATCAAAAAATGAGAAATTTTATTCTTACCTTGTATATAACTCCTCCATTGTAAAATTTTGTTGATGAATTTTCCAAAATAATTATAGTCAAAAATCCTTTTGTGGGATTCGATGCTATATATGGTTGTGGATGCAATCCCTTTTACAAAGAAAACATCTAGCATTGTGATATTTGGATTAATCATAAAATACATGTAATATTCTGTTTCATTGTATAAAAAAGGATGAAAATCAATATACATTGAAATCATATTCTCAAGAACGAATATTTGTGTCATGAGAACCTATGTCTTTAATACAAATTATTTCATGATTTAATAGATAATATTACACATATTATATAAAAAATATCAACAAGTATAATTTTTTTGTGAATTATTTACATTATATAAATCCTAAAATAAGGGGTATATCACCATTATTGAAAACATCCATAACATGCTCATAGTATTCTATTATACTCAAACCAACATGTAATAAGCCAGTTACATATATAAGAATGGGGTGAGATATTAATTATTTTAATGAAATAATCATAGAATAACATGAATAAAGTATTACATGTGATATAATAAGAATTTTATTTGAACATAAAATGGGTGAGAAGCATTAATATCTTCAATGGGTCATGAAAAATAATGATAATATAAAGGAAACATAGAATTTTGGCTACAAAATTAAACATGGAATCATAAACATATGTATAGGAAAACCTCCAATACAACATGGTATAAAATGTATTGTGATAGATTATATTCACTCTCTAATCCCTTGGTTAATGTCTCATGAGACTGAATCAATAACCTAATCATTGGAGAACCATATAATTCTGTGCTCACCCATCACATTCACCCCAACCATTTGATTAAATCTACTACATAGATCATAATATCTTGAATAATTTTTCATCACATTTTATTTCAGGATTATGTATTATGGAATAAAAATATAGATGTCAGTAATAAATTAAGTATATATTTACACATTTTAACACATTTTATAGAAAATGTGTTCTTGTATTCAGCACAGAATTTTTTTCATGGAAACGTACTATTAAATTATGGCAGTATAATGATGGAACTCAAAGAATGATATAAAAAATTAATTACAAAGAGAGGGCTATATCCTTATTTTATTATAAAATAACGTGTAATAGGGATGTGGAAAATAAAAACCCAAATAATGAATTTGAAAATAATTTCATAAAATGATTTATATTCATGAATTGAAAAGAGGATGGAGAGGTCCCTTAATAAATTTTAGTAAGGTAAAGGGTGTACATAAATTTTCATGGGTGGGATTAATGATATTTAAATAAGAATGTAATCAAATATTAATAAAATGGTTTGTCATAAGGATGTATAAAAACATATTCGAACCTGAAGAAATGAAAATTAAGTGTCATAACATAAAAGTGTTTCTTTTTTAAAAAGTTGACTGAGAGAACCCTTACTAAATTTTATCATTTTAATGGTGGTACATAATGAATGAAGGGCCAGATTAATTAAATTTAAGTGGATTTATCATCACATTTGAACAAAAGTAGATGTATATCCCTTTGTAAATTTTGGGATCATAAAAGGGGTATGTTTGGAATCATGGGAGGGATTAATGTGACTTAGAAAGTATATAATTATGTTAAAAACAAAAGGTAATTATTATGGATGTACAAAATAATAACAAAAAGTGATAAAAATTTAAAATTAATAGTTACAACATAAAATCTTTACATTATTGAAAGGAAGAGATTGAGGTCCCGTACCCCGAGAGAGTGATTCCCAAATCATTTCAATAATATTATTAAGATATTAAGTAAACCTTATAAGGGCTATACATTGGGTATGGTCGTGTTAGGATGTTATCTATTTATTTTAGTGAATATAAATTGGGTATTGGGTGGGTTTAAATATCAAATGAAAGGGGAGATCATTATAATTCAAAAAAATTATGTTTTGGACTCCATATATTAATAAAATCAAAACCAAAAAATCATAGAACATTTTTTCTGATGTCTTCATCCACAAATGTGTAATCTTTATTATGTTATAATTTTAAGGAAATATCATAATAAAATATTAATCATGGTGATGTGCATGTGAGTATTATTCATAATGAATTGATTTTAAAACCACACAATATATTATAGGTTAAAGAGGATTCATAAAAGATTTAAAAAGTAAAAAAAAAATAAACTCTAAATCACATTATATTTATTTTTAAACATATATGTGGTTGTGGATATGATTTATTATATCTAATAAAAAATTGGCCTTTATGATGTTATAATACACATCATATATTTATACAATATTTAATTTCTACCCAAACATTCAATTCTCTAAAAATTATAAAAGAATCATGTATTGAAAATGTTGACCTTATGATTCAAAAAAATATTATTTATTATTTATTATTTGATTTTATAAAATGTGATATATCAATTTTAGTATATGAATTTACGTTTTTGAAGGAATTAAGTTTTTTTAACTAAATAATTTTTCAAAACCATTATAACATTTATATTTGAATTCTTAAAATTATTAGATCAGTAATAGTTAATAAATATTATTTAATAATAATATATCAAAAATGTAATTTATTTAAAAATTTACATTAAATAATATAGGGTAATTTATAAATTTTAATTTCATATTACAAAAAATATATATATTTTGGTTTATCAAATCGAAATAAAAATCATTTATTATGTAATAATAATATGGATAAAATATCTTTATTTTTCTATAAAATAGAAATATTAATATTATTTTTTGTTTTAAACATATCCCTTTATTTCACCAGAAAATGATCTAATTTTAACGTTCATATTTGTGAGACTATCATGGGGTAGTTTGGCATATATGGTTAGTTTCATTATCTCAGTGAGCTTTAACTAAACATGTAAAAGATTTCACATAAGATTTATTTGCTGGTATATGCTTTATATTGGTCAAAGGGAAATCCCATTGATGTTATCTCCAACTTAATCTCTCTTCAATTGTATTATTATGGTTTGATCCCACAGGATGAGGCCATCATATCTTTTGATGTTGTCAATTGGATTTTTGAAATCCTTATTTTTTTATTAATAATATGATACCTGACAAATGCATATATGATTAACAATAATAATTTGTATCATTAATTTAAATATGACTGAATATAATGAAACCAAATCATTTCATGTGTTTTCTATAATCAGAAAATAGAGTTAGACATTTAATTCAATGATAAATTTAGTTTTATTTAAATAAATTTTGATATAATCTCCCCACATCAGAAATTGTACCCGAAAAATATTATTTTTAGACACTGAAACATATAAGGGAATCTTTATATCATCATGACCTCTAGATCCTACATTCATTATTCAATATTTTGGTTTCCCTTTAGCACTTTGATAAGGTTCACTATCTTATTTCAATGAATACTGTCTCATTAATCCATGATCTTCCCCATTTTCTCATTATGTGAAATTACATTATCCAATGTCTGCACCACTAGATTTATAAAATGTGATCATCATAGTATGTACATCCTCAAGATTCATTAGTGGAACAAATCATGTACTTAAAAAAGGTTTGGTGGGAGTGATATTCGAATGACAACTGTTATGATGCCATCAATGATCATGAATGGAGAGAAGTATCTTTGAATAAGATCCACCTTTTTCCAAAAGATCATGTCATTATTCCATGGATATATTTTGATAAATACATTTTATCCAATCTCAAACTCCTTTACCCATCTATGATTTTCATCATAGAAATTGTGTTGACATTGAGCAGCCTTGTCTTATAATGTATGGTCTTGACCATTTCATCATTTTCCAAAAAAAAATTCATGACATAGAAATTTGTTGTCCACAACTTCAACCAATAATGAAGATGTTGTTATCCTCTTCCCATTAAAGGCTTAATAAGGGGATATTTTAACACTTTAGTGGAAACTATTATTTAATGAGAACTCGACCACCTGAATAGGTTGATCAAACCATCATTCAATTCCAAGTAAGCATTGTCTCAATATTTCAATGGGTGTCCAGATATTCTTCTTATATTTTCCATCATTTAGTGGTGATAAAAAATTCTAAGGTTCAACATATTTTTTATGTCATTTATGAAATTCCATGAGATATTGGAGATAAATATTGGATATAGATCAGATATAACAGATCACAGTGTTCCATACAGCCTCCCTGCTTCTCAAATGTATATCCATGCAAGATGGTCATGTAAGAATTTCTCTACAATTGTAATAATTTTCAGAATATTTTGTAATAAAAAACCATGAAAACCCATATAACATTTTTTTCAAATTTATTTCAAAAAAATAGAAATTAAAAATACCATGGTTATGTTTTCACATTTTGATGTATGTATTAAAAATTAGTGTATCATAACATTATATTTTTTCTATTATATTTCAGAAGTAAAAATACAATACATATCGATTTTTTTCATTATATAATTTTTAATATTTTCATGATATAATTTTTATTAGATATCTTGACACATTAATGTGAATCCTGGATTGATGTGGAAGTTCAAACTATGTGTATTTTCTAACATATCCTTATTTAGCTTAGGATTTTATGTTACTAATTTTCCAGATTCCAATGACACAACTCCTTAATAAATAACATTAAATTTTTATTTTTTTCTTTATATTATATATTATAAATTATTTTGAATTCCCACAGTATAACTTTATCAACATTTTTCCTCTCAATATGGGAAGGATGAGAAATCTGTTGTGAATTTATTGATTTTGTTCAATACTTTGTGATTCCCATGTCCATCATTTTTATGTATAAGAATAATATATTCTTTTTAAATCTCATAAATGATAAAATTGAATGATACTTTCAATTTAAAGCTCCTTCCACGTGATTTGGTTTAGTAGGATAGTGGAAAATTAATCATTAAAACTGAAGAATCATCTCTAAACATCTATGTTATTTCATATTCATCTATTCCCATATGAATAAAAATATAAGTATCGTTTAATAAATATATCCTTTACACTAATCAATGAAGAGATAATTCCTCTTGGTTTTCAATGCAACAACCACAGTAAGAAACTCCAAATCAGGTATTGGGTAGTTTTCTTTGTGATTATTCAATTTAATGAAGCATATGATATCTATTTTTTATTATTCATTAAAATAAATCTCAATAACGTCATTGAATAATCACTATAAATCATGAAATGATCCCCAAAATTGGTTATAATAAGTATAATTGAAGTGATAATTATCATTTATAACTCAAGGAATCTCTCTTCACATCTATCATTCTAAACTAACCTCATTCCCTTATGAGTTATATTGTTCATAGTGTTTGAGATTCATGAGAATGTTTTCAAAAATGGAATATTTTACCCAACTAATCCATGTAAAGTATGTATTTATTTCACATATGTTTTTCTCAGACATCCTTCTATTTTCATAAATCATTGAATTGTATAATAATAACCATTTTATAAAGATAATATTCTACATGAATGATACTTTCTGAAACCAAATCTATAAAAAATTAAATTTCATTATTCTTCCCATTTCATAAGGTCTTTATCATAGTTCTCATATGGCCCTCAAGATCCTCATTTAAATTTTACCACAATAGTAATTCATCTAGAAATTTAACAAAAAAATTGAATGTAAAATATACACAATTTATTCATCATGTATATAAATATTATTGGTGATTTTGTTAATTCAAATGGAATTACTATTAAATCCTAGTTCACAAACCTTATTTTAGAATGATTTGTTGGAAATATCATCCTTCTTAACTTATTAATTGGTAATACCCTGACCAAATATCCACCTCAGAGATGTATTGGGATCCATGTAGCTGATTGAACAAGTCATCAATATGTGTTAGGGGATACATGTTCATCATCATTATATTTTTGATATCATGATAATCAATGAAAATTCATATCGACCCATCCTACTTATCAATGAATATGACTCGTGCACCCTATGGTGAATGACATGGGCATATGAACCCTTTATCAAGATTATCATTTAGTTGTTTATTAATTAGCTCAAGATACAGAATAGACACTCTATAAGGTTTCATAAAAAATAGAAATATCCCATGTTAAATCATTCCTAAAAATTCAACCTCTCATCTGGGAGGAAGTCCAATCAATTATTTGGAATGTTCATTAAATTATTCCCTTATAATGGTAAATTATAAGAGGGTGGTATTTTTTATAGTCTCAATCAATTAGTCTAGATATTCATGAACATCGGGAAATAATATCCATGGTTGAAATTTTGTATCTAAATAAGATTTATTCTACTCATTTTAGATGTAATAAATCAAATGAATAATCTCAAAATGAAGAGTACTTTACTTCTCATGAAAATATATGTTGTATCTATGTATTAAATTCATATTCATACCAAGAATTGGATAAAATTCCACTAACAGGTGTATAGTAAGGATTACCGGGATTTCAATCCCACACATTATGATAGGCGAGGAGTTATATACATGGGGTAAAATTAATATATCAATTATTATTTTCACTGATATCCCTATTTCTATTTTTTGGTGTTTGAATAGTTATGCTAAATATTAAGGATATGAAGAAATATGTAAAGATATGGAATATGACCATACCTATCATTTTTAGATTCTTTTTCTGTCCATTTACATTATACAAAATATAAATAGGCGTGGTAATTTTCAAAATATTAAAACAATAAACTATAAAACAATAACATTAAAATAATAACTTTTAATTGATGTGTATTTCCATAAAATATGATACTTTCAGAATCATTATATGAAATCCATGAAAGATTATCTATCATAGAAATTTATGTAAATTTTTTACCCCATAATAATGGTTTGTAAATTTTTTTTTAATATACCAATTAATTTACCTCAAGATTATCTCACATGGTGTGATCCATGGCTAGTTTTCATGCACAATTCTCGATTGCTTCCATCTCAATGCTCCGTTTTTAGGTATCATCCCTGTCTAAATCTATTATAGATCCACATACATATTTATAATCATGTTAGTGATGATTTTTTTTTATAAAACACATTCTCTATACTTTACAAATAAGATCATATTCCTTATTATGATTACTTGTATATATGTGGATTTATTAATATTTTTCAAATCCTAATCCTGAAAATAACTGAACATTCCTTTTAAACATAACATTAAATCACATTTAATTATTAGTCATTATTTAATTATATAATAAAATAGATAATGTATAATATAAAATCAAATATCAATAATTCCAGTTTATTTGCGAATTAGGAACATTATATATCAACATAAAGTGGAGGTAAATCATCGTTATTAAGAACATCCTTAATATGTAAAAATATTTTCTCATACATAAAACTATATTGGATAACGTGGGTGCATAAATAATAATGGGGTAAAGAATAAAGCCCAGTAATGGAATTAAAATGGTATAACATAATTAATTTATTACATGATTAATGATAGTAATTTAAATTGAATATAAATTAGGTGAGAAACATGAACATGAACAATGAGGAAAGAAAATAATAATATCATAGAAGGACTTGTAGAAAAGTGGAAACAACAATAAAAATTGAATCATTCACATTGTTCAATGATAACAGACATGGAGTCATTGTGGGAAAAGTATCACAGAGGATTAGAAGAACTCCCTCAACTCTATCATGATGTATCATTAGACTATAAAATTAGATAATGAAATCGATCTATATATTATTTCAGGCTCCCATATCACATTTATATCATTAACATTCATAAGTTTGCAATATAGATCGTACAATATGGAATCATTTTTATTCAAATTTAATTACATGATCATGGAGTGTTAAGTAAATATATAGAAATCCCAAAAAAGAAAGTATAATTGAATAATTTTGAACACCCAATATATTAAAAGGTTTTCGGTATTCACTACACAATTAATTGGCATGGAAAATTGTGGTAATTATTTTTGGAAACATAATGATAGTATTCCCTGATTCATAAAAAATGTATACTCATAGAGATAGGGTTATCACAAGATTTGGATATAAAATGGATATTAATATGGATTTTGAAAATCTTATCCCTTCATTAGTATTTTTAAATAAAATTCATAAAATGAAGATCATTCTTGAAATCAAAATATAAGGGATTTTCCCATTAGTAATTTTTGAAACTGTTATGAGTGTAATAAGATTTCGCAACAGAAATTAGTGACTGTTAAAGGGTTATTTCATCATATTTAAATAAAAATGGAATTAATAGGGATGTATAAAAATGTAACCAGATAAGTAAAATAGAACATAATAGGTATAACCTAAAACAACATTCTGAAAAAACTATAGTGGGAGATCACATACAAACATTTTGCATAATAACTTGGGAAAAAAAGAATAATGGGAGGATTAATGAGAGTAAAAGGGGTATCTAATCAGATTAACATAATTTTTTTATAATATTTATATATAAAAACATAAACAAAAAATAGAAATTAAGAGGCACAAAATAATGTTTTATTTGAATAAAATGTAGATATGAATTTCCCTTCCTAAATGTCAACATGGAAATAGATGTGGGTAATGAAAAATTGGATTGATTAATGATAATGAAAGTGGTAACATTAGATTTAAAATAAAGTTAAGTATGATGGATGTAAAAAAACATACCCAATCACAAACATATTGTCACGATCCATCCTTGGGGAACATGTCGTGACTACCCCAAGCCCGCCTTCTATAGGCCTGGGGATGGAGACCTGCACTAAAGGAGTATTACCGATAAATTGGAAGGTATTTCCATTAAACCAGGAACACACACTGACTAAAAAAAGCTGTTGAAGCAACAAGTATTAAAAATAAAAAAGAAAAGTGTGCTAAAAGTATGTGGGCCAGTATACAAACCCAACTGAGCAACAAGTACAAGTAAAAAAGATAAAACAGCTCCTTCATCATCCCCCGGGGAATCCTACCTAAAGGTTAGGTAAAGAACACGAAAAACTCATCCATGCAGTATGTCCCATCTAGTACAGCTTCGAGCAGACTCCCATCTGTCACCCTCAGACTCTATCACTGTTGTCTATCATCTGCACAGAACACAACTAGCAGCGGGTGAAGCCCGACCATGGGTGAGTAAAACAATACTTTGTAGAGGACCCCGAGACCCCCGATGGTCTCCCAGAATCCACATCAGATAAACCATAGTAGAAAGATAAAATCATGAAGTGTCAACCAACCCTACTTAGGTATATTCCCATATATATACCTATGTTATCAATCACATTCTGGCTCCAAATCTCGAGCCCAAACCCAAACCATTCCATAAAAGAAGTAAATTCAATCTTCATGATGATAATGGTTGAAAGACATGACTCAGATCACAAAGTTATATATCTTTTGAAGAGTGGTAGAGATGATCATATGTAGTCATTGATTCATCTATACTGTTGGACCCACACAAAATATATGACCATCTATTCTGTTGGACCCACACAGGATACTAGATCAGAAGTCAGAATTTTCAGACCCACGAAGGATCCCGGTAGAGTAGTCATCACTATCGAACCCATGGAGGATTCCGATAGAGTATCATTGATGTCGAACCCATAGAGGATCCTGTTTTAGTATCGTCTTTTTCAAACCCATGGAGGATCCTGTCATCTCAATCTCAGCCATCCCTTGGGTTCCCGCACATAGCATGCTCGATTTTGGGAGAGTCTTCTCCTCGAGCCAAGTGATGATACATAAACTACCACAAAGTCCTGAGATGATGTATCCTGATGGACTACCATGTCATATGGGGATAAACCAAATAAAACATGTCCATGAAACTGAGTACAAGATGACCAAGCCTTTTACTAAACATTACACAACGTGTTGGAATATGGTACACACAGTGTAGTCAGTTCTCGGGTACTGCCCGTGTCTAATAGCCCGTGTCAAAAGGATGGCCATGTAGGAAAGTAAGTACATAGAATGTGGTATGGTTACACACTATGTCAAAGAAATTGGTTTGTCACTGTGTATGCTGGCCATGAGCCTGTGCACAGCCTCAACATGTGTTCTCCAAACCGTGAAACTAATACACAGAGAAGCCCATGCCACTGGCCATGCCTGGCTGTGTGGTGGAGTACATGCCCATGTACTCAACCCCGTTTTTTGTATCCCTCGGATAAATGCCAATTCCTACAAAGCTTCTTCTGCCTCTCTATGAAGAGAATACACGTCGTGCCTCTTGGCCATGTATTACTGCCCGTGTCCGTGTATTTCCCAAAATACACAACATGTCTCACGAAGTCTCCTCTATCGTTCTATGTGGAGAGTACACATTGTGTGACCGGGGTCACACACCATTTGTTTCTGTTTTATCATCTAAAATTGAATCCATATAATTCTTGTACAACACAGCGTGTTCGTATGAATTACACACCTTGTATTCTGAAATTTTTCAGAAATGACATCTTTGGCCTGCGTGCCACCAATGAAGTCCATTATTTGTTCTTACGGTCCAGTCTTCATTAATCTTCGGACACTAGGTATCCCCAGTGTCTTCTAATTTTATCTGGTGTTTTTGGGCCTTCGATCGTCTCCGAAAACACTATTTGATTCCCTCACTCGATGAACGGTCAAGGGATGGTCCTTCCTATTCTAGTTTCATCAATCACCCACTTTCATTGTCGCACCTCCTCTAGGTTGTCATGATGTTGGGTCTTTAATTTGGGATCATTGCGTCACACAATAATCTCGCAACAATCTAGTGTTCGTCACCCATGAAGAACACAAAGAACAAACAAAACATTCTCAAAAACGGTGGAGGAATCAGGCCTTGTTCGTTAGACCTGGTCCATCCATGTTAGTTTCATATCAAGAGGGTGAAGATTAATAAACATGGAAGTTAGAATCACCACTTCTCAAAACAAAACACACCCCTACCTCGATTCAAAGTATGTCATTGAAGTTGCGGAAGGTGGGAAGATGTCGATTCGATGATGTCAGGAAACAACCGAGGATGAAGTGTCGTCAATGGTCCTCACGGCGGCTCTTACTCTTGTGTCTTTGATGAAGATCGAAGACAATACTGTCATTCTTCAGAGACGAGGAGCGTTCTTCATCGAGAGGGTGATGTTCTTCCAAGAGTTCTACAAATCACTCAAAGGATTATTCCTACCCAAAATAAAAGATTATCATCTCTTATTTTAATGTTGAAACAATGAATTCAAAAGAATTAAAATCACTCAAATAAATTAATTTAGTCATTAATTAATTTGTGTTTTCACCATTAAGGTAAATACCAAGAGTTTCCTCTATTTTAGGGGATCTCAAGGGGTTTAAATGGGGGTTTAGAGGAGTTAAAGGGTTAAGGTGGGCCCCACCCTATAAACATCCCCCCAATGGTGTTTAGGGTGTGGTGGGTTCCACCACCAACATCCCTTTGGATTTTTTAACAACCTTTAAAATAAAAATATGTCACACATATATTTATTTAATTTTTATTTAGAAACCCCAATAATTAGATCCCAAACGTGATAAAACACAACTACGGTAAAGGTCTCCTGAAGCGAATACCAGTGCTGTGAGTTCAACGGTTCCCTTAGAGTTCAATTCCAAGCGCCGCATCAAAAGATATAAAATATTGCATGTACGATTAATAAATATACTGAAAAAAACATCAAAAACTGATTCCAAGAACACTAGGCCTCAGAATCAAGCGCTCTCATAAATTGCGGACTCGTAAAAATTCCATGCATTTAAAAAAAAAATTCCATCGAATTTCCTGGTCTTTATATTCTCCCCACCTCTGGGCATTATTCCCTTGTAAGAAATGACACACACTGAGGGAACAAAAGGGGGTTCAGAGCACACACTTGAGCCTCCATCTCCCACGTTCTCTATTGGAGGTTCGCGCGCTGCAATCAAACATGCACTAGAGGAATCGACCGTCTATGTAGGACCTGCTCCTGTCGATCATCAATATCCACTGGAACCTTTGTGAATATCACCCCATCATCGATGTCAACCTCTCTATGGTCGGTGATGTGGGACGGGTCGTTCACATATATTCTCAACTGAGATACATGGATGAAGTCATTCACCATGTATAACTGAGGTGGAAGGGTTAGGTGGTAATCCACCTCGCCTACTCTGTTGAGGACCTGGAACGGTCTGATGAATCGTAGAGAAAACTTTCCGCCTCGGATAAATATCTGCAGACCTCATTGAGGTGAGACCCATAGGAAGACGTGATCGCCATCCTCTAACTCCAGTGGTCTCCATCTCTTATCAGCATTGGACTTCTGCCTGCTCTGTGCAGTCTTCATCCTCTCTTTGATAATCTTCACCTTCTTTGTCGTATCATGCACCATCTATAGTCCTAAAAGTTCTGACTCCCCTGGTTTAGTCCAGCACAAAGGTGATCTTCATGGTCGTCCGTAAAATTACTCGTATGGTTCCATCCCGATGGTGGAGTGATAGCTGTTATTATACGCAAAATCTACCTAGGGTAAGTGATCATACGAGCTAAGACAGAAGTAGAGGACGCTTGCACGGAGCATGTACTCGAGAGTCTGAATGGTTCTCCCAGTCTGGCCATTCGCCTGGGGTTGGAAGGTGGTGCCCAAGAAAATCTATGTCCTAAAAGCCTCATACAACCCCTTCCATAGATGAGAAGTGAAATGGGTATCAAAATCAGATACGATCGTCGATGGCACACCATGAGGCCATACGATCTCCCGTACATAGAGGCGTCCCAGGATCTCAACCGAACCCTGCACTCGGATTGGTAGAAAGTGGGGCAACATGGAGATTCAATCGACATTCACCCATATAGAGTCGTGTCCTCTAGATGTACGTGGAAGTCTCATGATGAAATCCATGTATATACCATCCCAAATCCACTCTGGGATCTCTAAGGGATTAACCAAGCCTGCTGGAACCCGGTGATCCATCTTTTCATACTGACAAGTGAGGCATCGTGTGACAAAATATGCTTCTACCTTCTTCATACCTGACCACCACTACTATCGTCGGAGGTCATTATACATATTCGCTACTCCTGGATGTATTTCCAGAGGGGAAGTGTGGAAATCCCTTAACACAGCCTCCTGAAGTACAACGGGTACCATGGTCCGTCCTCTGAAGAGAATGACATGCACTCCACCTCAGAAAATGCATCAGGTTCCTCCCATGAGGATATCTGAGCATGTCATGTCTCACAGTCAACATCCTCACACTTTTCCTCCCTGAATCGCTGAAGAAGTGGAGGAGTGAATGTGAGAGACAGATGAAAAGCTTCTCCATATCTATCCACAAAAGCTATCTGCATCGCGGCCAGCTACTTTATCACCTCTCCTAGAAGATGAATGCAGGATCTCCTGCTGTGAGAATCTGCTACAACATTCCCCTTCCCAGTAGTATATACTATATCGAAGTCATAGACCTGGAGGAACTTGGGCCATCTTTGTTGTATCAGGTTCATGACCTTCTGCGAGATGATATACCAGAGACTCTGGTGGTCAGAGTATACTGTAAAACGTTCTCCCATAAGATAGTTCCACCATATCATCAAGACAAAGAACACTTCTGCTAACTCCAGGTCATGAGTATCATATGTTTTCTCATGTTGTCTCAACCGATGAGAACCACACACGATCACTGTTCGGTCATGCATCAGGACACACCCACGTATGTTCCCCAATGCGTCATAGTAAACTATGTACCCAATTACCTCCCCCAGTAGCCTCAAGATGGGCCCACTGGTCAACCTCTGCCTGAGCTCCAGAAACCTCTTCTGGAATCTCTCTAACCACATGAAGGGTTTCCCCTTCTTTATCAATACTGAATGTGGTTCTGCAACAATGGTGAAGTCTGGAACAAATCTTCGATAATACCCAGCCAGTCCCAGAAAACTTTGTACCTCTGTCACGCTCCTTTGTGGAACCCAAGCAAGTACTGCCTCAATCTACACTAGATCTACTACAAATACAGCCACTGAGATGACGTGTCCCATGAATTTAACCTCTCGAATTCAAAACTAGCACTTTTATAGCTTAACCTAAAGTTGGTGCTCTCAGAGTGTGTCCAGTACTACCCGCAAATGGTAGGCATGATTCTCCTCAGTAGACGAGTAGTTCAGTATGTCGTCGATGAAGACTATGACAAGGTGATCATGCTAAGGCTGGAATATCCTTCTGATGAGACTCATGAATACTACTGGAGCATTGGTTACATAGAATGGAAATACCAAGAAATCTTAGGGGCCATACTAACACCTGAAGGTCATCTTCTTGCACATCCTCATCTCGAACGTTGAGCTGGTGGTCACCTGGCCTAAGGTCTATCTTCGATAACCATCGTGCTCCCTTGAGCTGATCAAAGTGGCTGTCAATACTCGAGAGTGGGTACATGTTCTTCACGGTCACCTGATTCAGGCGATGGTAGTCAACACACAGTCACAAGCTCCCATCCTCCTTCTTTGCGAACAAAATTGGAGATGCTGGGGGTGAAACATTGGGTAAGATAAATACCTTCCCTTGTAAGTTCTCCAGTTGTACCCGCAGCTCATGAAGCTCAATGGGAGCCATCTGATATGTTGGAGTAGATATTGGTGCCATCCCAAGGTACATGTCAATGTAGAAGTCTACTTCTCTGCGAGGAGGTAGTCCTGGAATGTCGTCAGGGAAAAAATCCGTGTACTGATCCACCACAATAGGAAAACACGGATGCCGCACATCAATCGCTCTGAGGATGAGACTAGACAACTGATGTGTGATTGGATACCCCCTCCTGTATGTAAGCCCATCATGCACTATAATGGCTCCCTTCTCACCAATGAAGGTGAACATGGTCACATCCGTGCGAAAACACCACACTTTGCGCCTAATACAGTCAATCTAGGCATGAATTGTGGATAACCAGTCCATACCCAAGATGACATCATAAGGCCTTGACGCCACTACTAGAAGATCCCATCCAAATATCTCGCCTTCTAGAGTAAGCTCACACTGTCGGAACCAGTGCATAATCGCCAGGTCTGCTCACGTAGGAGTCTCTAGTCGTAAGAATCGAGCCAAGGGCTTCGTCGGAATCTCTGAGCTCTGAATGAGGGTAGTGGCAGTAAATCAAAGAGTCTCACCTATGTATATATATACTTCATCAAGGGCAGAGTAGACATAAATAGTTCCTTGAATCATCCCAGGTGCACGATGGTCATAGTCCTCAACTTCCTAAAGATGAGCTTGCCTCTATCCACCATCTCCATGTGGTCGGGGTAGACCTCTTGGTGGTGGTGGTGGTGGTAGAGCCTCGAGACGTCATCCACCACCCTCTACTTGGCCAGCTCCTCTATCATGTCTACTTGCTCCTGGTGGGACACCACGGTCGAACCATTCCCTCTTCTTAGGAGGTCACTCTACTATCTGCTGCTCATCAGAATGGCTGGTCGGGTAGTCACGAGCCACGTGTCCCTAGCCGCTGCATGCATAGCACTTCTTGCTACTCATATAACTAGCAATATCTCGCGTGCCCTGCAATACCGAACCTATATCCTGAGGTCGCCCACATGATGGCATGGTCCACTTGGACCTCTGTGACATCAATATACTGTCGACTATAGAAGACTCCGCTACGTGTCTCCATGTGGTGGGTCTTGCTACTGGTGAATGATCAGCGAGAAAACTCTCTACTAGAAGGCCCCACTCCAGAACCCCTGCCTGCATCGGGATGTTGAGGGGAATCATTAAAGCCCTGATCTAATGCCTGATTCCATGCTCAAAGGTCCGAGCCATGAAGAATAGGTCCCACACCATATTCGTGGAGTAGAGCGAGAGGTTGGGGAACCTCACTAAGTATTGAGCTACTGTCTTGCTGCTCTGCTACCGATGAAGTAATATCCTGAATTTCAACTGTACGAAGGGTGGATAGAAAAAACTCTGAGTGAATGAGACTCTCGAAGTCTATCCAGAGTTATGATGCCCCATCACGCACAAGGTGCATCAGGCTCCACCACTGCTTGCTGCTGCATCCATGAGGTCGGTTGGTGTCCCTACCTATCTGAAAACTCTAACGACATCCTCCAGCGAATACTTAACTGGATGTGGGTGAGTATCTCCCCAGAACCTAGGCGGCCTCTGGAACTGGAACTCGTGCAATGCACTCAGGAAACATGCACTCTAACCTGTTGAAGCTGGTGGTATCTCTGGCCCAGTGGGTAGTGGTACCGCTGGTACCTCTGCTGTGATGGGGACCTGCAATGAGGCCTCGTTGCTCGGTGGGATTCCATCTCGTACGTTACTCAAAACCCTATCTAGCTGCCTTTATGGGGTCATCCTAAAATAAAAACTGGTTTTCTACAGTTAAAATAGTAAACCTAGTGAACTGACATAAATTAATCTTGAAGAAAACATTTTCAATGGAAACACATATACAAATAGTGTTTTCGTGCCCTGAGTCGAAAATCAGAAGTCAAAGTCCTAGTGTATGGATACGTCGGCCTCCACACCAACACCAGTTTCCCTAATCTGATAAACACACCCAATGTAGTTAACATTATCGCCATTAAAAGAATCAGAGTCCAAGTTCTATGGTAGAACCAACTCCTCTGATACCAATTTTTCACAAATCGTCCTCGGGGACCGTGTCGTGACTACCCCAAGCCCACCTTCCATAGGCCAAGGGATGAAGACTAGCACCAAAGGCGTAATACTGATAAAATGGAAGGCATTTCCTTTAAAACTATAACACACACTAACTGAACACAAGCTGTAGAAGCACAATGTACTAAAAGTAGATAAGAATAGTGTGCTGGATGTAAGTGGTCCAATATATAAACCCAAATGAAAAAAAAGTAAAAGTAAAAAAGGGAAAACAACTCATAGATCATCCACCAGGGAATCCTACCTGAAGGGTGGGTACAGAACTAAAACAAATCATCCCTAAGGTACATCCCATCTAGTCCATCTCCGAGCAGCCTCCTGTCCATCACCCTCACCCTTGATCACGGTTGTCCATCATCTGTACAGAACACAACAAGGTGCGGCCAAAGCCCGTGCATGGGTGAGTATAACAATATACAGTAGGGGACCCCGAGACCACTGAAGGTCTCCCAGAATCCAAAAAGGATAATCCACAGAAAAAATATACAATCATGAAGTATCAACCAACCCTACATTGGTATATGACCATACATATACCTAAGCTATCAATCATAGTCCTCCTCCAACTCTCGTCCCCAAGCACAAACCATTCCACAAAATAAGCAAAGTCAATCACCACGATGATAATGTTTGAAAGACATGACTCATCTCAAAAAGGTATGCATCTTTTGTAGAGTGATAGAGATATTCAGATGTAGTCACTGATTCATCTATGTTGTCGGACCCACAAAGGATACCGGACCAGCTAAGCAGTTGAACCCACACAGGATACCGGACCTGCTATTCCGTCGAACCCACATAGGATACATGAATAGAAGTCAGAACTATCAGACCAATGGAGGATCCTGGTACATTAGTCATCATTGTCAAACCCACACAGAAATATGGTATAGTATCATCGCTATCAAACCCACAGAGGATCCTGGTACAGTATCATCGTTTTCGAACCCATGGAGGATCTTATCATCTCAGTCATATCCAGCCCTAGGGTTCCCGCACACAACACGCTCGATTTCGGGAGGGTCTGCTTCTCTACAGAAGTGACAATAAATCAACTACCACAAGTCCTGAGTTGATGTATCTCGAAGTTATACCATTTCATAGGTGGATAAACAAAAAAAAATGAGTCCAAGACACTGATTACAAGATGACCAAGCCATTGACCAAATAGTACACGACATGTTGGAATATGGTACATGACATGTAGTCAGTTCTTGGGTACTACCCGTGTTCAACGGCCCATGTTGAAAGTATGGTCATGTAGGAATGTAAGTACATGGCTTGTGGTATGGTTAAACACTGTTTCCATGAAATTGGGTTGACTCTGTGTATGTTGGCCATGAGCCCGTACATGGCCTCAACCCGTGTTTTCCAAACAGTGTAACTAATACATGAGGTAGCCCGTGCCACTAGCCATGCTTGTCCATGTGGAGGGGTACATGCCCGTGTGCTCCACCCCATGTCCATGTATCCCCAGGAAACATGAAAAGTCTCAGATAGCTGCTTCTTCCTTTATGTGGAGAGAATACACGTCGTGCCCCTTGGTCATGTATTACTGCCCGTGTACATGTAATTCCCAGAATACATGCCATGTCTCACGAATACTCCTATACAGTTCTGTGTGTAGAGTACACATCGTGTGACTGGGGTCACATGCCATGTGTTAGATTCCTATAATCCGAAATTGAAGCCACATAATTCTTGTTTTACATGGTGTGTTCATCTGAATTACATGTCGTCTATTCTATAATTTTCCAAAAACAACCTCTCCAGCCAGCACACCACCTGTGAAGTCCATTCATAGTTCTGACGGTCCATTCATCACAAAACATTGAACCTCAGGTCACCCCAATATCTTGTAATCATCTCTAGTGTTTTTGGATCTCTGATCTTCTCTGAAAATACGATTTTATTTACTCATTAGAAGAATGGTCGAGGCCAGTCCTTCCCATTCCATTTTGATCTGTCACCTACTATCGTCATTGCTCCTCCGCTAGGTAATCGTGATGTTGGGTATTTAATTTGGGATCATTTCGTCGCACAATGAACTCACAAAGATCCGGTGTTTTTCACCCATGAAGAACACGAGGAACACCCTAAACATTCAAAAAATGGAAGAGGAATTAGGCCGTGTTCATTAGGCCCGGTCCTTCTGTAATAGTTTAGTAGCAAGTGGGTCAAGTGTTACCACATGGTAAGTAGAATCTGCATTGCTCAAAATAAAACACATCCCTACCTCAATTCAATGTACTTCATCAAAGTCATGGAAAGAGGGCAGATGTCAATTCGTTGAAGCCGGGAAATGTCTGACCATGAAGTGCCATCGAAGATCCTCACGGTGGCTCCTTCTCTTGTGGCTTGGATGAAGATCAAAGATAGTGGCTTCATTCTTTAGAGATGAGGAGCATTCTTCAATTGAGAGGGTGATATTCTTCCAATAGTTCTACGAATCTCTCAAATTATTATGTGAACCAAAATTAAAATAGTATCATCTATTATTTTAATGTTGACATAATGAAATAAAAATAATAAAAATCACTCAAATTATTTAAATAAGACATTAATTAATTTGTGTTGGCACCATTAATGGGTAGACCAAGATTTTCCCCTTTTAATTGGGAGCTCAAGTGGTTTAAAGGAGGGGGGGGGGGGTTAGAGGAGTTAAAGGGTTCAGGAGGGCTCCACCCAAAAACATCCTCCCAAGGGTGGTTAGGGTCTGGTGGGTCCCACCTCCAACCTCCCTTTGGAGGTTTTAACAACCATTCAAATAAAATAATGTCACACATATTTTTTATGTAATTTTTATTTATAAACCACAAAAATTAACTCTCAAACTCGATAAAACGCAACTGCGGTAAAGGTATCCAAAAGAGAATATATGCGTTTGGAGTTTAATGGTGCCCTCAGATATCAATTCTGAGCATCGCTTAAAATGATATAAAATACCACATGTATGTTTACTGAACATACCAAACAAAACATCCGAAATTGATTCTGGGAAAACCAATCCGGGGAATCAAGCACCCTCAGAAATAGCATAATTGTTAAAATACCATGTATTTAAAAAAAATTCCTTGGAATTTCCGGGTCTTTACACATATGGAAATTAAGAGGAACAATAAAAAATTGGTTCATGAATATAAAGAATAAAGGGAGAAATCATAAATTGTGAGAGTGATTCCCTATAGTTTTGAAGGAGGTTATTTAGAGATTTAGGGAACATTTTGGGGACTATATATAGGGTATGTTAATGTTATGATGTGTTGTAATGTTTATGAGTGAAGAGAAATGACATCTATGGTGGGTTAATATAGGAAAAAAGAGAGAGGATCCATATTATTTTTCCAACCTAGTGTTTGGACTATATATAATAATGTAATCATAAATAAAAATCATCAATTCATTTTCCCTAGTATTTTATTCCAAATTTGGTTGGTATTAATTAATTTATATTGAAAATGAACAAAAATACAAAAATATTTCCCTTATGCATGTTTAAGTGAGTCACGTTCAATACTGAATGATTTCAAAACTATAAAATATATTATAGTAGATAGAATATTTGTAAAGTCAATATCAAATAAATCAAATTACCAAAAATAATTTTATTTTAAATGGTAAAAAATATTAGTTTATAAATACCTTAATAGTATTTAGTACAAAAAGTTTTATTCATTATGTTTTTATAATACACATTGTATATTTATAACATATTTATTTATTATGTGAAAATTAAACTATAATATAAATTTTTTAAAATTTCACTATTGAATAATTTTGACATTATTATTTGACAAATGTTGATTATTGTTCCTGAAATATTATATAAATATGTTATGTTACCCTTTTAAAAAAGTAATTTTCATTTTTTGAGATATGTTGGTTTCCTTTAATAAAAGTTTTCAATCCCATATAAAAATTATTTTCAGCATCATAAATTTACATTATCAATAATAAATAATAAATACGATTTAAAAATAAACATTATTTAAAATATCAGTTAATTTACAAAAATCATTAAATTATTAAAAGTGATTTCTAAAATTAAATTAGTTGTTAACTAAATTTTATTTATCAATCCAGAATAAAAATAATTTTTAAATTAATAATAATAAGGGGAAATTTATTTGTTAGTATTTAAAATTTAAATATATATTTTATTTGGATCTTGATATATATATATAAATATCCCTTTATTAATCTGGGAAACTCAATATGTGTAAGGTGTGTTATATTATGACTTTCATGGGGTGGTTCATTTTACCTGGTTTTGGTCCTGATCTCGATGGGATTGAACTTCTCTCAAAACCAGTTTCACTCCTACATTAGTTGTTGGATCAAGGGTTTGGAATTTTTAAGGGGAAATACCATTGATGTTATCTCCCTCATGATTTATAATTAATTGGATTAATATGGTATGATACTACTGGTTGTGGCCATCACTTCGGTTGTATGAGTCAATTTGATTTTTCAAAACCATATATTTATAATATTTATGTGACCTTGAAGATTTGATGCCGAATTTTGACCTTGAGTTTTAGGATAGATATAATGTTTTGATATGAATATATCTACAATGTAAAAGAATTATATTTTTCAAAAATTCTAATGATATGTAACATCTATAATAACCCCTTGGAGATTCATGATTGTTTTATAATATTGATCTTTAAACTAGAACTCCCACCAATCTCATATCATGTATATGATGTGTTCCCCATATTCCGATAAAGGAATTAGTTATCGTATCCCACACATATACAAAATTAATAATTTTTAAATTGAGAATATTATCTATCATTTGATTAGAAATTAATAATGAAATTTTATTTGGAGATTATGTTCTATGAAATAATTAAATTCAGCTAGTAAATGTATATAGAGATCCCATATGTCTATGATTCCCACATAGTAATTGGATGATTCTAGGAGGATGAAGTACCCTAACATGATTTTAATAATGTTTGTAAAATAAAATATTTGAGTAAAAATTTATTATTGGTGGTATAATAGAACAAAACATAATGTTATTAATGGTGTTTCCCTTACAATTATAAAATTTTCCCAATTTAGTTTCATAGGAAAATGTATATATAACTCTTGATATGAACAAAAAAATTATTTTACAAATTTGAAAATTATATTTATAGACTAAATTTATCCTCGAGAAAGGATAATATAGATACAATATAAGACATGGAAAATAAAATAGTTGTAAATTGATAATTGAGAACTTATTGATCCATCAGATTAACCACACTAATAACCAATATTTGGATCAAAATAATGATGTTTATTCTCAATGTACGAGAGTCATGTTGAATTGTATACTTTAACAAATTCCTTTTGAACTTTTAATGATGATAATGTTTAACAAAGTTAAAAAAGTTAAATTCACAAGACCTCTATGTTCTATAAACTTTCTTGATTCCGGAAATATGGTTCTGAAAATGAATCTTAAGAAAAGATTACAAGAATAATGATTATACCTTAAATAATATAGAATCATTCAAATTAGAGTATACATGTATAGGATAGTATAAGATAGTTATAAATTCCTTAACAGTCATATTGCAGTAGAACACAAACATTAAACAATACTAGTAACAAGTAGTATATCTTTTAACCCAAAGAGAAGGGTATCAAACATCCTTGGATAAAGGTCTCTTGATTTATACATTCATGAAAATATATCTTACCCAAACTAAGGTAATCCTTTGATACGAATATCGGAGTTTGTCTTGATATCCCCACAAGCCCTCGAACTTCCAGGAAGTCATCACCTTTATCTCCCTATCCCTGAAAGCCCTCAATTGTACACAACAAAAATCAGAGTCACACAAGGAAATCCAGAACAAGATGTTCATTATGCACTAAGCATGATAGTCTCTCTCTAGAAATCATTTCTGCAGTGTTTAATCTCTAGAGTCGTTGAACTGTATTGAGCTCGTTCAAATGAGCTCCTATTTATAGGCCCATCTTCAACAGTCACCTCCCACCTCCAACGATCATATTTTTCCTTGAAATTCGGAGGGACCGATACATGTGTCACTCAAACAAATGTTAGAAAATAACAAAATGCACGAAATTTGCTTTATAATAATGTAAGAAAAAATATGGTTGCGTGATCAAATCCATTTTTCAGAGTCTAAGGAAATAAAATTTCAGAGTCTAACCAAAAACAATTCGGTGTCTATAATTCATGAATATTCAGATTCTATATTCAAAATAATTTGGAACCTGAATTCTATAGAATTCATGAGTTTGAATTTTATGGAAATTTAGACTCTATATTTTTAAGAATTCGAAGTCTAAATTCAAAGAATTCAGAGTCTGTATTTAGAAGAATTTGTTGTTTGGATTCACAAGAATTTGGAGTGTGAATTCATAAGAATATTGTGTCTAAATTCATAAGAATTCAGAGTATGAATTCATAAGAATTCAGAGTCTTGATCCATAAAAATTCGGAATCTTGATTTAAAAGAGTTCAATGTTTGAATTCATAAGAATTCAGAGTTTGAATTCATACAAGTTCTAAGTCTGGATTCTTTATAATTCGGTGTATGAATTCATATGAATTATATGTCTGAATCCATAAGAATTCAGAGTCCGAATCTATAAGAATTCATATTTTTATTTCAAACGAATTTAGAGTCCGAATTCCTATAAATTCAGAATCTGAATTCAGATCTTGAAAACAGAATGCTCTATATCAATGTATTTATATGATTTCATGGTTTTTATATACGAAACTGAATTTTATGCTTACAAATAAAATGAGTTAGTTTTTGATAAATTATTACATGATCAATGAAAACATGGTAAGGATAAATTTTCCATTAGGAAGGAAAATCATCCTATTGAAATCATTAGGAAAATAAAACTTTCCTTGAGGTAGAGTTATTATGGTTTTAAAAACATGAAGGAATAGAAATATCATAAGGAAACCATATCGACTAAACAATCTCAGCCTTTTTAGAATGAATAATCATCTTTACTAGAAAGAATATAAGGACATATAATATTTATGAATTCTAAATAAAAACATATATTTCTATACTTATGGATCATATTGAAAACAACTAACACCCCCTTAGGCTTTAAAATCCATCAGGATCATATTCTTGTTTTTCGAAATGAGATTTTACATTAACATGCATTAAAAAATAATCATTGATAAGAACTCCCCCTTAAATGATCTCCCCCTTACATAGGGAAATTTTATATTTACATAATATTCTATTTGAAAATCATTTCACCCCCCTTTTTGATTTTCAAAAAGGAATAAAAGGAACAGAAAAGAAATATGGTACCTAAAATATTTGTATTAAATTTCCAAAAAATGTGAACATCAAAATTTTTTATTCATATTGATAGAATTTGTACAAAAACGAAAATACAAGAATAGTTAGAATTTAGAAAAGACCATCCTTCCATATCATTCGACATCATCTTCTTCACTGTGGTTTTAAACTTAATTAGTTCCTTGTGATCCTCCTTTACACATATGAGAAGTTGATCATGATCTTCTGTTTTCTTCTCAAATGCATTGATTTTTCCTTCTTCAGTCTTCAGAGATTCTGCCGGACCTATCAGAAATTCTTCCTAGATAGAAAGCTTCTCTTCTATCTCAATCCTAAGATCCCATTCTCTCTTCCAACTATGAAAAACTATAAATAATTTATTAGTCAGATCTTTCACTTCTTTCTCCCGATCATTTTAAACAAAAGAGATATTATCTTCAAAGGAAATGGTGGGATTTTTGAACTTACTATCTTCAGTTTCAACTACATCATTAAAATTATCTTGTAACTCATCATGAATTATCATGTATTCTATAGTTTTATTTGACTAGATAGTCATATTTTTTCAATATATTTTGTGGGATTTATATGTTATGAAAAATGTTTTGAAATCAACCACAATTTTGAAACACTTGTCCATCTCCATGAATACTGAATCCAGTTTTTGATTTAAGGTATGCGGAAGCATCCGAAATCTAGAGTATATGCTTGGAAATAGAGGTATATTTCCAATAAGATTTTTCAAAGATAGAACTACAAAATCATGTCCCATAGAGGACGATTCCGAG
Organism: Viscum album; assembly: GCA_963277665.1. NCBI lineage: Eukaryota > Viridiplantae > Streptophyta > Magnoliopsida > Santalales > Viscaceae > Viscum > Viscum album. Next base: position 1,018,348,379 of record OY728119.1, on the reverse strand, counting down.
TCATAGATTTTGGTTGGTGAAGTTTCTTTTTCTATATCACTAGCTTTCCACTTCGATGAAGCACCAACGAATTTCTTCTTCACCAATGCTCTTCTAGGTGTATCAACAACCACCTATAATCTCTTATTAACTTCTGGAATAACTTATTCTTGATTAGATGATTCATGTTCACTGTCACTGAGTTTCACAATTTTTTATTCATCTACCTCTTCCTTCTCAATTCCTACCTCAGCATCCTCTGGTAGAATGAAATCTTGGTTGGAGCTTTCTTCTTCAGACACTTTGTTTACTTCTTCTCTAATGTTCTCATCTTTCCCTGGGGTAGCATGTTTTTAAGACTCGTCTTTATAGGTTTGGAAGGATAACTGTTCAGAAGGGTGTTCCTTCTCATGAAAATCATCAACTTGGTTTATCAAATATTCAGTATAACCACTCCATTATTTTTCTTCTTCATCTAATTTATCTTGTTGAACTTTTTTCAGAGTCAGAAATTCGATTCACGGAGTCTCTGGTAATGATTATATCATAAAGGCTCTGGTACCAGAATATTCTCAGATGTTTTCTCATAAGCCTTTAGAATTTATTCCTTTATCTCAACCTCAGACATCTTTTTCTTCTAATTTTTATCTTTCTCTTTCTTCTCAAGCTCTTCAGCTTCCCTTTCCTTCAATGATTTTTCCTCAGAAGGGCCTAGGACAAACATAGGATCCCCATATTTCTAAGTTTTATTATCTTCTGTCCACATTGCTACTACATCATCAGGATAAGATTTCTGTTCCATTGGCTTCGGGGTTGCTGACTGGATTTCTTTTGCCGCTGGGGTTTTTGCATTCAATTCTACTTCATTATACATTATCTTCCATTGACACTTTATACAGGATTCTTCCACCTCATGTTTCATTGAAAGAGTTTCAACTTTCTCTTCAGGAAAATCATATAATTCATTGAATTATTTGGAAAATACAATTTTCATCCTTTTAAAAGTATTATCCCTCAAATAAATGACTTTGAAATTCCTCGACATAGAACTTCAAGGAATCTTTATGGATTCCAAACAATGCACAATCATCATTGTCCGAATAGATGGATACATATTAATTAAGATTTCAAATTCCCAATCATGAGATTCTCAATTGTAATTAAAATGTACTTACACCAATTTATATTTCTTAGATTCACTAAGAAATACAATATATAGATGTCACTCTTCATTAGAGTATCTGTATCACCTTTTCTTGGAATAATGAATCCTTAAACACACAATTCATGAATCTGAATGTTTGTAGACTAGGGAAGAAACATCAGAGTCTTTACATATGAAAGACCAAGACATGCCATGAATTTTCCTTAAAAAACATCCTTCATCATCTGGTAGCTTGAGAGTACAGAACTTAGCTTCCCCTTCATAATGAATACCAACCAAGCTTGTAGCCTTGGTGTATGAAAGTGAATTTGTCATTCTATAAAACATGAAAGAAGACATACACCAGAATTCTTCCAAAAAGAATGTTATTGACTCATAAAACTCTATTAACAACTCCAGATATACCAAATCTTGGGCATTTGGTTTTCAAATAAAAACACTCTCCCTGCCATTGAGTTTGATATTCTTGGAAACGATATAGTTATATATGGCATAAAATATTGGATCTGCAAACCTTTCTCTATATATCTCTCATTCAGAGACTAACTTGATAGTCGACATTTCTTTCTGGGAAGAGACTTCTATAATCATTCAGATGTAAGGAAGATCTGAGATGTTCTGAATGGTATTATGTAGGAAGGGAAAAGCATCAGTATGTAAGAACATTGAGATCATTGTGGGACAACCATAGTTGTGTCCTTTATATAGGTGTTGAGGCGACAGTTCAACTACCATGATTGATACCCTGGTTGAAAGCTTCTTGAGAAGATATAATCATTGAGATAGCCAAGGAATTATATTGATTTAATCTGATCATTTTTTGTTTTTTATGAAAATCACTCAGAATTAACAAAAAAATGAATGCGAAAGAAAGAGAAAAAAACAATTGAAAACACCAACAAGTAAAAAAAGATTATAAAAATTTTAGAAAGGACACATACCTTTAGGATTACAAGAAAGATTATTCGTAATAAGGAAAATCCATCTTGAAAAACATTAGATTCTGAAAAATTTGATTACAAAAACATTTGCAACGAACAATCTTGCAACGACAATTTTCATTACGATAATTTTGATAAAAAAAATTTCGTTACAAAAAAAAATTCAACACTAAAAATTTCATTACAAATATTCCGAACTACAAAAAACATTATTACAAATATTTTGAACTAAAAATAATTTTATTTTGAACATGTTAACAACAAAAAGTTTCATTAAAAAAATTCTAAACTAAAAAATTTAGACCAAAAAAATTTAGACTACAATAAATTATTGACTATGAAAAATTTTAGAAATGAAAAATTTATAGACTACAAAAATATTGATTATCTAAAAAAATAATTTACCCCCTATGAAAATGAGTTATTTACTATAAGGATATTGGTTTCCAAAGGAATTTAACATTGAATATCACCATACAGTTATCATTACTAATTTCGGTTTAATGTATTAAAATCTATCAGATGGTAATGATTTTGGAAAAATATCATCATGTTGATCTTGGATTCTGATAAATTGAAGAATGATATCTACATTCATCTTGATAATATTTTCAAATATGTATTTGTTACCAATCACACATAGGGAACATCCACTATCCATGTACCATATGTTTCTGTTGGTACTATATTTATTTTCCTAAAAATAAGATTGTTATAAGTTCAGAACCCAGACGTTTAGGGATCTAAAAATATCATAATGAATAAAATTTGGGAATTCACATTGTCTTTGAAAAATAAGATTTATTAAAACATAAAGACTGAGCTTTTTTAAGGAACAATTTTTTTCCCAATGCCCACCACACTGACACTTAGTACTGAAAGGAACACTTTAAGGAACAAAATAATTGTTACTAAAAATCGATTATGAACATGTATAACCATAACTAGAATTATTCATTAAGGGAAAATTTGGGAAGAAATCATATCAAAAAATTTCATACCTAAGGTAAAGTTCGACAAAAAACATCCTAAAGGAAAATATTTCTAACTTTAGCTTAATAACTATGTTATTATCCTCATAAAAATTAGTTTTAGAACTATCGTTAGGCTCAAAAACATTTTTCATAGAAATTACTTCTTCTATATCCTTAGAATGATTATATTTCTCAGAATTAACTTCTTCAAGGATTTTTGAAACACATTCAAAATCAACGGTTATTTTATCAAGATCATTGGAAAGAACTGATATTTCCTTAGTAAGAAAAAAAATTCTAGAGTTTTCCTTATCAAAATTTTTCTTAACATTTGAATTTTTATCTCAAGGGGCTTAGCAAAGCTAGAAAATTATTCATAGGTAGGTAAAGTATTATCTTTATCAGAAAAATATTATTCATCCGAGGATTCATTGTATTTACTATCACTATAATTATCATGGAATGATATAATGGTTTTGGATTCTTCATTGTGTATATTATCCACTAAACAATGATTTTAAATTAGTAGCTTATCATGTAAACCAAGATTCATCTGACCAGAATATTCATAATCTGATGATTCTTCAGAAGAGTCTCCACCACTGGCACTATAGGTTTCATTAGATTTCATAACTTTTTATCTTTATAATTAATGTACTTCTTTATATTCCTTTCATAATGATTTTCTATTCTATATTTTCTATTAAGCATATGACAATCTGGACTAATATTTCCAACTCTATTGAATTCATAACAAGTGACTTCAGAGTCATTATTGTCCTTCTATTATTTATTCTTGAATATATACTATAAGTCTCTCTTCCTAACAATCTTGTTCATCCATCGAGAAATATTTTTTGGTTCATTCTCATAATGTTCACTTTCACATGATTTAGATAAAATAGTGACCTTATTAGATTTAGATCTCATAACTCTCTCAGGGGTCCTATATTTCAAATGATTTGAAGTTGTTGTAATAGAAATACTACAATTCTCATTATTTTTCTTAATTTTATCAGCATCTCATTTCATTCTATTTTCATGTTGAAGAAAGGATCCAAATAGTTCATCAAGAAAAATCAGGGTAACATTCCTATTTTCATCTATAGTTATCCTCTTAGATTCCCATTCGTTAGGCATGATTTCTATGATCTTGTCCACTAGATAGTCATCATCTAGCACTTTCTCACCATTGGATACTAAGCTATTGAAAATAGTCATAAATCATTGTTTTACCTTATATATAGGTTCTCCCTAAGGAAATATAAAACTATGGTACTGATCTATAAGCATATCTCTTCTTGTTTGAATAACATAAGAAGTTCCAACATGAGTTACTTCAAGGTTCTTCCAAATAAAATTTGGAGCTTCACAATAATAAATTAGGCTATATATATTCTGGGTCATGGAACACAACAATGTATCACATTCCTTGTAGTTAAGCTGATATTCTGAATTCTCTTGGTTAGTACAAGTTCGGACCTCCTTATCAGGAATCTTGTAATCTCTTGTCAGCGTAACAAAGTTTTACACTCTTGTATTAATAACAAAAGTCTTCATTCGATCACTCGAATATTCAGAATCTTTCCCATCAAATATGTGGTCTGGTAGGATTAATATTGTCAATTGAACTATCAATCATTCATTCCATCTCAACTAAAATATCTTTCCACACAAATTTGTTGGTAATAAATTTTTGTAAACAAGAATAAAAATATCCAAAGCACTGAAAATATAGAAAAATGAAAACATGATCATGAAAACTTATATTTGAATATATGTATTTCAGAGACCACCTCCGATATCATTTTTTGGATCGAAATAATGATGTATATGCTCAACGTACAAGATGGGGGTGAATTGTATAGTTTAAAAAATTTCTTTGGAACATTTAAAGATGGTAATGTTTAATAATGTTAAACTAGTTAAATTCAAAAGTTATCTTATTTCTACAAACGTTCTTGATTTTGTAAATATGGTTCTGGAAATGAAACATAATAATAGTTTTCAAAAAAAAAGGATTCTACCTTAAAGCATAAAGAATCTTACAAATCATAATATACATGTATAAGAAAGTATAAGATAGTTAAACATTTTTTAACAGTAAAAATTAAATGGAAATCCAACATGAAACAATACAAGTAACAAGTAGTAAATATTTTAACCCAAAGAGATGTGTAACAAACAACATTGGATAATGGTCCCTTGATATTTACTTTCATGAAAATGTGTCTTACCCACACCAAGGTAATCCCTCGATACAATTATTGGAATCTATCTTACTATCCATGCAAACCCTTGAACTACAAGGTAGTCCACACCTCTGTATTCCTATCCTTGAAAGCTCTGGATTGTACAAAAAAACCATCGGAGTCGCACAACAAAATACTAAAAACGATGCTCAGTATGCACTAAGCATGAGAGTCACTCTCTAGAAATCAATTCAGCAGCATGTAATCACTAGATACATAGAACAATATTGATCTCATTCAAATGAGCTCCTATTTATAGACACATCATCAATGATTGAATCCTTCCTCCAACGATCATAGTTTTCCTTCAATTTTGGATGGACCTGTACATGTGTGACTCATACAATTTTTAGTAAATAATAGAATCCACAACATGAATTTAAAACAAGTTAAGAAAATATATGGTTGCTTGATCAAATCCATTTTTTAGAGTCTAAGGAAGTAAATGTTCGAGGTCTAAAAAACCATTAGGTGTCTATAATAAATGAATATTCAGAATCTATATTCAAAAGAATTCAGAAATCGAATTCTATATAATTCAGACCTCTGATTTTCATGGAAATTAATTCTCTAAATTCTGAAAAATTTAGAGTCTTAATTTAGAGAATTTGGAGTCTGAATTAAGAATAATTCGGAGCATGGGTTCATAAGAATTTGGAGTCTGAATTCATAACAATTAGGAGTCTGAATTCATAAAAATTCGGAGTATGGAATCATATTAATTTAGTGTTTGATTTTATAAAAATTTGGAGTCTATATTTATATGAATTCAGAGTCTAGATTCATAAGAATTTGGAGTTTGAATTCATACGAATTCGGAGTCCGGATTCACATGAATTCTGAGTCTGAATTAATTAGAATTCAGAGTCTGAATTCATAATAATTCAAAGCCTGAATTTATATGAATGAGGATTCTGAAATCATAAGAATTAGTAGTATAAATTCATAAGAATTCATAGTCTGCATTCATATTAATTTGGTGTCTCAATTCATACGAATTAGGGGTTTGAATTCATAAGAATTTGGAGTCTGTATTCATTATAATTCGAAACTTGAATTCAGATCCTAAAAACAAAATGCTATATACATAATTATTTATAGGATTATGAGGTTTTAAATTCTAAAACGAATTTTATACTTAGAAATAAAATGAGTTAGGTTTAGAGAAATTATGACATGATAAAAGAAAATGTTGCAAGGATAAATTTCTCTTGAGGAAGGACAATCTTTTTTATGAAATCCTAAGGAAAATAAAATTTTCCCTGAGCTAGATTGTTTCTGATTTTCAAAACATCATGTAGTGGAAATTTCATAAGGAACCCTTATCGACTCAACACAATAGTTTTTCTAAGAATTAAAATATTAGTCACAAAATATTAATCTATGAAATATAGATAACACAGAGCAGAAAATTATGATAATAATTATTGAAATAAATTTGAAGAATTTATTAAAAATATGGAACCCGTATGACCCATAAATATCAGACCATTTAGATAGTAATTTGACCCCTTGAATATTAATTATATGATTATGATTAGTAACCTACTTGTTATAATTGCATCTTCACCTATGTAATAGTAAAATACAATTTAAGTGACCTAAAAAATGAAAAATATCATATTTATATTGGGATAGTTGTAATAAAATGTTTTAAAAACGATAAAAATAATTATTTGTATTTTTTTAAAGAAATAATTTTTATATTAATTTATATAAAAAATATAAATAATTTTAATAAAACCTGTATTAATAAAATTGTTCTATAAAATAATATTTTATTTTTTTATAATTATAACATTATTTAATGAGTTCATAAGTGATTTTTCAAAGGGTAAAATATAGATCTTTTTTATTTTACAAATAAATTATTATCCTACTAAAAAATAAATTTCAACTATTGTGATAAATATTTTGAAAAATTAGATTTTTTAAATATGAAATCCAATTTTTTTGTGGCATTTTTTTCTTGTATTTGATTTTTTGGTGTATTTAAAAATATAAAAATATAATATAATTTTCAATATTAGAAGAATATATAACTAAATTAGTATTAGATTATGTATGTTAAAATTTTATATACCTAATATGAAATAACTATTCTATATAGTAATAATATAAATTAATATTGGAGGTCCTGATAAAAAATAATCTAATAAATATAATATTCAAAAAACATCATCTCCCCACACTATAAATACCTCTCATCAACGCATATTCTCCTCACACAACATAATCATTGGATAATATGGAAATATTATTAAAACCACACCTCATATCTCTCACCCCATCTCATGATGCCCCTGTCTTTCTAATGATCATTCCATGGTGATTAAAGGGTTTTCTATGAAAACACAACCAAATCAGACGTAATTGTCAAGTAATTTTATTTTATTTTATAATTCTTCAACCCCACTATATGATTTGGTTCCTACTAGAAATAGTGACATAAATATAATAAATATAATTATATTTTTTTATTATTTTAGTATATCTATCTTCCACAAACCCTTCATTTAATTTTAAAACATAATTGGTGTCCGCAGTATGGTCAGTCTACTTCCACCATAAACAAATTACATCATTTTAATAATTAAAAATAATGGATGCTAATAGAAATATTAATACAGAATAATATGATGAGAATAATTATAATATTAATTATATCATGTTATATAATGTGTTAGTTACAATTTACATAATAAAATAATATAATTCATGATTCTCTATAAAATATCTTAAATTAACTAACCACACAATGATTATTTTTATTATAAAGGAATCTTACTTATATCAGAAAACATATGGATTTTTGGGACAATTTTAATATCTCAAATGAAATTAATGTAATTTCATATAAATTCTGGATTTTTATTTCAAATTTATCTAAACATAATTAATTATCAACATGAGATCTCACTATGGGACCTTGAAACAAATTCTATCATAATAATGAAGATAAACATTATATCTCACTGAAATTAATGTAAATGAATAAAACATAATTAGAGTAAATAAAATTTATTTAAAAACATTTTCAAATCTGTAATTAAGGAATATTATTTGTTTATAGAGGATATTATATGAATGTGAGGAATGATTATTGAACTTATGGGTTGAGTTGTCTCTAAAAACATAATTTTCATTTGGATTTTCTGTCTCTCCATTTTTAATAATATATCATTATATTTTTATTTGTATAAGTAGTATTAAATTGTTACATATTTCCTAATCATAAATTACTAGTCCAATAAAAATTACCTTCATTGGTATATGCATGTTTTAAATGTTACCTACTAAATTTAATTTGATAAGTTAATCACATTAAAGAGAAAATCTATGTTTCATTCCCCATTTCATGTACCAAATAATGAAATATTCTATATCACCCTTGTTTTATAAAATTTATAATTATATTATGAATAAAATTATGTCCTTTTTATTTGAATGGAAATTAATATTCCAATTCCAATATATAAATATTATTTACCCGATTCTCAAAAAAAATTAAAAGGTATTTTCTAAATACAAATTTCTAGTATTTTTTTACATATTCACTTCACATTGAAAAAATATTTAAATATTTATGATTAGTTTTCACCTATTTGTATATTGAGATGTTTATATACATATTTTATTGAATTTGTTATAATACACCATTAGTATATTCTATAACATATTATTATGAATCCTATTTCCATTAATGGATAATTCAAATGTTTCTACCTCCCATTTTTTCAATTTGCTGATCACATAAGAATGTACATGCTATGATACATGTAGAATGATTAATCTACCTTTAATTAATAAATATTTATTCCTTTTGATATGATATAAATGGGATAAGATATTAAACCTAATCCACAATGGGACCTTGTTTTTTATTTTATGATATATTAGAAGTTAGCCTTAAATCATGATAATATCATGAATTATTTAATTTACAAATTAATTTATTGAAATTATATTATGATTAAATATTATTTTTATCAAGAAACAATATCATTATTCATAGAACGAATATTTTATGATGTGTTTTTATACAAATGTTTTTCATATTTAATGATTTTTCATCATGTTTGTACCAATACTATGATTTATATGTCACTAACATTATCTATGTATTTCATTGTTTATCCTGTGATGTTTTGGGATAATATGGGTATTTATTAGATCATAATAGTGGCTAAAATATAGACTCTATTTTATTTTAACTTTGATGTATTAAAGACCTATTCTTCCAAAAAAGTTACCTATTAGTTAATTTTTTTTGTTTTTACAATATATTTATGTTAAAAAAAATTCAAAATATTTCTAAATGATATGGTACACTATAAATAATTTTTTTTATCAAACCATATATCAAAAAATATCATATGTGTGGATAAATTCTCTACAAATGATTTTTGATATGATGGGGTGTTCACAATGTCAAAATTTATCCCTATTTATTTATCATATTCATGGTGAAGCTGACCGGTGAGTGTTATTGGTTATGAACTCCATAGTTTGTGATATATAAGATATTTATTACATTAAATAGGAAATATTTAACACAAATTTCATTGATAAATATTTGCCAAATATTTTTAAAAAAAATTTGGAGAAACAATTCTTGTAATTGTGAAAGAAATAATAGAATTTATTTGTAGCATGTGACGAAAAGTTTATAATATTATCTAGGTAAATAAATAATTTTATTCGTGATCATGATAAATAATTAATACTTTATTATAAAAATTGAAAACATATATATGAATAGATTTATCCTTACTTGAATTTATGATTTATGATAATGTTGATCTTTGATCTAAGAGAGCTGATATGGAGTTTACAGACACACTTAGAGAACAACTATACTATGTAATATGAAGGTAATATTCTAACATGTTCAAAGTTATGTAAAATAAAAGGGAATGTTTGATGAGATTTGTACAGTGTTATAAGTGGGGTATGTTGGGTCATATCACACATGATTTTAAAGAAATTATTCCTAATCATTCCATGAATTTGGAAATAGAAAAAAAATAAGGTTGGGATATTTTAATTAAAATAATTAGAAGAATTATGTTAATCTGGTTCCAATTTCTTCACATATGGTAAAAATTATAATGATATAAAATTTGTTGAAAAATAATTTCCTACTAATGTGGCTGATGTTGGATCATCTGATGAAGTGGTGAATGTTATGTTATTAGTTTATTCGAAATATTTTGATTCTCTATTTAAAATTAGATATTTTTATTTATTCATTTTAGAGATACTTTCATGTAATATAGGAATATAAATTCATTGAAATAAGGAAATTTTTTGGGGATAATAATTTTTGAGGTATTAATGGATAAATGATTTATAATAATATTCCTATTTTCATCATTGAGATATAATTTTATACAAATATATTTCAAATTGACATAAAAAAATTTATATTATATAGTGTATGCATTAGATTTTAGTGTAAAATGATAATAGATATTTTATATCAATGTAATATCAAAAGATTTCATAACATATATAAAATATAAAGTAGATGGTAAATTGAATAATGATGGGAGTGAAATCCCCCAATATCATATAATAGAAATAAAATAATATTTTAAAATTAGTTTTTCACCCTTAATATGAATATATGGCTGTATATAAAAATTATTTTCGTAGTTTTATCCATAATTAAGTGTTTTAATTCACTATTGACTTAGAACCTATTTCTAATCCAATTTTAAAATCCACTAATCAGATAGATCATGTCAAGATTTTGGAATTCTATAGTGAATTTCAAGAAATGACTGATAAATGATAATTTTTTTCTACAACATTACCATAGAGTAAAAATATTTTATTTTTAAAAAACAAAGATCAATCGATGAGGAAATTCATTCATTATAGGGCCATAAATAACATTATTATTAAGAACAATTATCATTTAACTCATATCTATGCTTTATTTTATAAAAAATATATAATTAATAACTTTTTAAATATTGATCAAAATTTATGGTACCATCTATTTAATGTGGTGATGGAAGATATTAAAAAAAAGGATCTTTAGAGTAGATATGTTCTTTTTGAGTTTGAGGTTATACCCTTTGGGTTTATTAATACACTAACATTATTTAATGGATCATGAAAATAGTTTTTTATGACTAATTGAATATCTATTGTCTAGTATTTATTGATTTTAATTTCATATATTGTAAAATTTAGGAGGAAAATAAATGGTGTATTAAGATTGTTTTGAAATCAATGTATTAAAATATGTTATATAGAATCAATTTTATTTTTTATTTCAATTAAAATAGTTATAATTCCTTAGAATTGTTTTTTAAATTATTGAATAAATTTTACCCCAAATTAAATTATAATGGTGGAATAATGGAATATATCAATGAATTTAATAATTATTCATATAATCCATGGATTTTTAGTGTTACTAATCGTTTGTAATTGAAACAATTTCTCAATTTTCAAGCTGAGAAACGATTTTACACCAAAAAGAAAAAAATTAATATGGATGAAAATTTGTGATGAATTTATTCGGGAACTAAAAATATGATTTTTGGAATCACATGTATAGCCCTTCCATTTATAAATAATGGATTTATAGTATACAATTATGCTTCTTTGAAGGTAATTGGTTATGTTCAGATGAAAAATGTTATTGTAATTTTCTATTAATCATCCTATTTAAAAAATCATTAGATATACATTCTTAAACATTGTTAAAGACTGGATGTTGTTGGTTTTTATATAGAAATATTTATAAAATATTCACAAGGTTTAAATTTTGATATATGTACTAATCATTAAATTTTAAAGTCTATATTAACTCAGAAAGAGTTGAAAATGATGTTTTGAATATGGATTCAATTAATAATGGATTAGGATTTCAATAATCATCAGAAAATTGAAAATTCATCTTTTAGTAAATTTTTTCATGAAAATTTCATAAAAATTGTACATATAAAAACATTTTCAATTTTTTTTAGGTGTTAGTGAATTCATCATTGTCAAATATAATTATGTCTGATCAGAAGAAATATATTCATTTTCATGAAAAGGTTAAACTTGTAAAATGTTGTATGTTTTATATATTTATCATTTTTCTAGGTTCGGGTTTTTATTCAAGGAGAAAGGTTGTGTGTGCAAACTATCTCCCATTTGAAAAAAGGAATTGTTTAGTTAAAATCATATATATCCCATTTATATTCATTTTAATAACTAAAATATATTTATATAACATTATATATATTATTTTTCAGAAGGAAAAAGTTATGATATTGTAGAGTTTATCATAAAATATATTACTTTTCAGTTCATTATAACCAAATAAAATGTAACAAATAGTAGAATTTTGTATTTTCAAGTGTTAGAATGGAGATTCTAAAATAAATATACATGAATTTTATAGTGATATTTATAAATACACTTTATATGAAAAATTCAATTTTAGATATTTTTTTCAATTTTACCAAGTGAGAACATTTTTTCCATATTCAAGATACCATGTCATTATGTGATCTAATATTACTATATCTAGAAGAGGTATTTTAGTTAAATAATTTTCCACTCTCCCATATATCATATAGAAATATTTGGATTACATAAAATTTTTAGGAAGGTATTTATATGACATTTGGAACCAAATTAGATTTCAGTAAATCATTTCACCCTCAATCTAAGGGACAAAATATCTAAAAAATTATGAATTTGGAAGACATGCATCAGGATTTTTTACTGGATTAGGTGATAATTATGGATCAATATCATACATGAGATGAATTAAATTTTAATAAATGTTTTAAATGAAGTATATTGATGGAACATTTTTGATTCATTTTTCTATAGTGGTTTCATAACGTAGTTAATTTCGATGAAGTAAGTGAAAGATTGTTTTTGGCACTAGAGTTGATAAAAGAGACAGTTGAGAAGACAATAATAATTTAACATCCAATGAGATAAAAAAGGGATGAAAAACATGTTATCAGGAGAATAATAGGATATTTATTTCATTAGAGGATAGAAATCAGTTTTTTCTTAATGTTTCTCCATATAAAAGAGTTATTTTCATTAGTAGAAAGGTAATATAATTTATGTAGTTTTATTGATGATATGAAATTATATATTTTATTGGATCGTTTTCTTACATAGTGTGACTTATTATGAATTTATGATAGATACATAATATGTTTCATGTTCTATTATTATATCAGTCAGTTTTGGATTCATATCATGTTTTGTATTGGGATGTAGCATCATTGGATGAGTAGAATTCATATAAGGGATGACTAATTTATATTCATGATTTCATATAGAATTTATTTTAGAATATTTTTTAATTAATAAATGTTCTTTGAAAAAACCACATGTATGAAAAAAATATTCTAATAAAAAAAATGTTTTGAAAAAAAGTCCCGCCAATTTATTCAATAAATATAATTTTGAGGTTACAACATCCAAAAGGGGGGAAGAATGTAACAACACTTGTAGTGATAATATAAAATCAACATCACAACATAGTAATATTTATAACTTATATTTGATAAATTTATATAAATTTCAGTAATATTAATCAACTTTTCGAACAGAATTAACATAATTTTATTCATAAAATATTCTTGTATATAATAGTTTTATATTAAAGAAAAATTTATAAATATGATATTTTAATTTGAAAAAATGACATTATTTTTTTTCATCATGTCAATATTATATTATATTTATTTTTATAAAAATGTTAATATTTTTGAATAATAGTAAAGGTGAATTTTTCATAAAACCACCATTGAATTTATTGTATTGTTAAAGTAATACAATATTTCATAGTTTTGAATTTATTTAATTATATCAATTTCCCTAAAAATAATATAACAAATTTAATTGGAATCAACATTAGTACTTTTTTACAAAATAATGTTTATAGATATAAATATAATTTTCTAGAAAGAAATCAGTCCTCTATTTTTTTGCTATATTTTAAAATTAAATTCAACCAAATATAAAAATATCATTTGAAACAATATACTGAATTTTTAAAATCATGATTTATATTTTTTTAATAATGAAAGATTAATTTTTCTTATTATGAATATTAACATTGGTAGAAAATGTCAATTACTATAGTAAAAGTTATAAATTTTAATAATTGTTAAAGATAGATTTATACAGTTTAAAATATGTTAAAAAGTGACTAAATACTATTATAATATCAAATTAAAACATTGTTTGATCTCTTCATCAAATACGAGTCATTATTTCTATATTAATTGAGTAAGAAATTATAATATTGGAATCTTTTGAAGATTTACCTCTATGACTTCTACCTCAGTTTATAAATGATACCCCCTCTCATTTAATCCTCAAAAATAAATTGTCTCTTATACCATCCAATAAATAAATGAAATAACTTCTATACATCTATTCCCATGTCATATTGGCCATTGATTTATCAAAATAACATTCTATAAAGGCTATGGGTAAAAACCTAAAGAGGTAATCTGAAGAAGGGGTATGGTTTATCACCAAGTGTTTTATTTTTCATTTATAATTTTATTTTTATGAATTATCTCCATACTATTTTTATAAAAATACATTTGTATCTACAAATTTCTTATGTTTTCTGAAATACAATTTTTTGTCTACTTATATATCTAATGGGAAATGGATACATATTTCATTGGTAAATGTAGACTACTTCTTCAAAATCTGGTGTATTTTATTTTTAATCACTGACACATAAGGATGATATATATAAGTATATTTAGATAAATAATATAATATTTATGATACAATAATAATTCTATTAATATTAATTGATACTTAAATTCTTTCAATCGTGTTCATTAAAAATGGAATCTTTAATCAGACATACATCTTTTTTATCATCTCGATTATGTAATAAAAATCATTTTTCATAATATCCATAATTGGTTGGTTGGATAATTAAAATTAATGTTAAAAAGGACATTTATTACACTATTTATATTCCAATAGAGTTATAAACATGATCCATTTGAACAAAGTAAACATACCAATGTCATTTTTGTAATTATGAATCCAAAATCATCAAAACCATTGAAGTAAAATAAATCAATTATGTGGTTATGTATAGCATGTAAATATTTCAAATAATGGATATAATAAAAATATAATTAATGTGAAAATATTCTTAATAAACTGACATTATTTTTATGAATGATAAATGAATGTTTCTTAGATGTTAATTTAAATTTATGTGATTCCTATATATAATATGTTATTTTATATGTCTATATGGATTATTTTAAAATATTTTTTTCATGTCCAAATAAATATTTTAAAAAATTATGGATATATATATATATATGAATATTAAATGGTATTTTATCTCATTATTGATATTCTGAAAAATTTATTAACAATAATTATTAAAATATATTTTATGTGATGTGTCGTCGCATTATATTGTATATACTAATGGAATATTCCATGAAACAGTATATACACTAACCACCTATTCCCCATAATATAAAAAGTATTATTTACATTTTATCCATATAATGATTCCATAGTATTTTAAAAAATATATTTTCATTTTACATTGAATTTTTTGTTTTCTTTAAAAAATAGGGCTTTAAAATTAAGAGAAATTTAATATCTAAAATTGATTGTGTATGAGTTCAAACGAATTTCTAAAAGGTTTTTTATGAAAATTTGTAATCATAAAAAAAATCTTGATATAGTTATTGATCATTATATATGATGACACATAATCTTGATAAGACATATATGATGGGTGATCCGCATATAACATATAAGAAAAGTGGAAAAAATATGGGTCTCGAATGCAATGCGAAATGTCTATTATTATTAATTTAAATATAGATGTTGTTGACTAGGGAGGTTTGTCTAGTGCAATTGAATTTTTTTTGTGTTATTTATTCCATTGTTGAGTACAAGTTCTGAATATAATTATCTAATATTCGAATAAAAGAATTAATTTTCATTATATAAGGTTTAAATGGATTTTTTGAGAAGTTGGATTTTTATATATATAAAAATTATTTTATATATTTCAATAATAATGTAAAAAATATTAAAATTTATGGATTTTATAACTTTATTGTACTAAACAATATCTATATAATATATGTCTTACAATTATATTTGTGATTATCAAATGATATAAAATGTTTTTCTTATGGTTTGTAGATTAGTTGGAATAATGAAATATATAGGATAGAAGACAATAAATTTTCCTGAAATGATGTTGAGTATTATTTTGAAATATTTATATTGTGGAAGATATTCATAAAGAGATGAGGAATTGACTTTGTAATATTTTGGTCTTTGTGCTTTGTTTATTGGTTTTTTTATATAAATAATGACAATAACTCAAATATTTATTATAAAAAGAATCATGGTTGGTTGCATAGATCTATTACAATATTTATTGTAGTCTAAATATAATATTTCATTGGATTTTAAAAAAAAATATATTCATATTTTCTTTTCAATAAACCACTGGATAATGGCATTGAATCATTATTGTATATAATAATACATTGAGGACAACTATTTTTTTATATCTTATTGGGATATATCAAATTTATAATTTAATTAATAAAATGTTCTGTAATTAGATTTAACGATATATTTTATAAAAATTTTATCAAAATTATGAATTATTGGTGGATTTTATAATGAATAAATGGTTTTCGAATAATTTTATTCATCTAATGTTAATTTTTATAGATTCAATATTTGGAATAAAATGGTTAAATAATTTATATATTTTTCTTATAATATAAAGAATATATACTCGTTATATAATTTTTTATTTTATAATGTTAAAATGATTATAAAGAGTGTAATATTTTGAATTATATAATAAATTTAATATGGTTTGGAAATTGAAAACATGTATGTGTTATCATAGGTTTGTCATTTATGATAACATTTCACCACAACAAGTGAAATCATATACATGATATAATGTTATAGTGAAACTATAATATCATTGATTAAATTATGAAATTGTGTTTATGGAATTATTTAACGGTTAATGATATGATTTTTGGTATTACTATCATATGTTTAAAATATATTGGTTATAAATTGACTATATTTATAAAATAATTAAAATTAATGATGTTTTTTGTTTAAATTATAATTTTTTTTATTTAATAAAAATATTTTATTCGGACAAGGTCTTTGGATAATAATTTTATTATATTTTTCTATAAACCGTACATAATAATTGTATTATTTTATTATTCTTTTAGTTTGTTTATTTTTTATTCATTTGTAAAAAATACATTTATATTCATTGAAATATGTGATGTTTTTTGGACGTGTTTGTTTTGATGATTCTAATTCAAGAAAAAAGTAATCGTCAACTTTTTTTGGGGAAATAAATCCTTGATATATATATCTTTATAAAATATTTTTTGTTTTTTAATTGATACAAAATATAAAAATTTTGTTTCAAAGTTATCATTCCTTTGGAATTATATGGTAATACAAAAACCATTACACTATAAAAATATTGTTTCATCAGTATATATAAAATGATAATTAAAGATAAATTCATATATTCATTATTATTTATAATGGAAAATAATTATCTAGTGGTTTATTTTTTCCCGAAAAATAAATTTGTATACTTTGATGAAAATGGAATAATTTTTCATAGGATCAAATTCGGGTCTTGGAATTTCGCTTCCTATACTAGGTCACTATAAAATGGTATCAACAAATGGTTGTGTCAATGGATGTTTGGAAATACTATAAAATAAGATAGTTGGATGGTTAAATTTGAACATAAAAAGGAATTGAAATTTTTTTTAAAGAACATCATTTTACCTAGTGAAAAGGCATATTTGTAGTTATCTAAATAATCTTAATGTAATGTGTTTAAATGGTAGTGTGTTCATTCAACATTATAGTAATTATATATCTATAAAATAAAAAAAAATTTTGATAATGTATTTTTAAATTGATTTCAAATTCTAAAGGATTGATGATTATTTTAACGTTATCTATAAATTATTTAAAATGAGTACTTTTATGATTGACCTCATTGATATTTTAAGTCCATGTAAGAAAAATAGTCAATAATATGAAGAAAAAAATATATATAAAGGTAATTTATATATAGTAATTTAATATTGCCTCATAAAAAACATTATAACATAAAATCCCTCCTAAGAAAGGATAGTGAGTAGATGAATCTTCTAATAATGATCCTCAGATAGTGAGTGTTTCTATACTAGAGTTAAACATGATTTTGATTCAACATTTCAACAGTTCTAGATGGGGAATTTTTTCAAATGATGAATAGAATAATCTTAATCATATATATTTTAAATAATAAAAAGGGTGATTCATATCCTATTGATATTAGAAACATGATACAATATTGCTAGTGACTGTAATAGAAGTTAAGTACAACAAGAATAAAAAATTGAATGGTTTCAATAAAATATTAATTAATTGATATTATATATATATGTAAAATTATGAAATATATTATAATAATTTTTTAATTTTCATCAAGAAACTGTCACTATATAAGAATAAATTGAAAATTTTATTAATATTTTTTTATTCATTCTAATTGGTAACAAATGATAAGATAAATGAATGAATGTTTTATATGTGATTATAGATGGAGACAACATCATATTTAATCGTACAAATATTATATAATTTTAATGATTCTGAATTTATGACTATTGTAACAAAATACGACATCAAAAAAATTATTATCATGATATATTTTATTTTGTTTTTTGATTGAATTAAACTTTTTTTATTATAAGGCTTATGAAATTCATTTAAACTCATCTAGATGGGGAAAGTATATTGATATATTTTTACTAAATCATTCTTATTTTATTATCAAAAAATTATAATGTATAATTCAGAAACCATATGTTCATCCAATAATGGAAATAACAGATCCACTAAATGAAAATTTATGTCTAGTAGACATAATCTCCTGAAATAATTTTCATTTGATAGCGATTACATGAGTATCTAGTTCATACAATATTAGATCTTCAAACTCATAATCCCAAATATCTCAATACTGAATGTATTACTCTTGAATTATCTTTGAATAATTCCACCCCTACCAATGTCATATCTTTCTTGTCGATCCAGGTACTCTAATGACGTTGGTATCACCCATTATGGCCTTCCCATTATCCTTTTAGATTGCTCTCTAGTAGTATGAATCCTCAGAAGAGGTTCAAACATTCTTTCCCCCAATTACACAAGTAACTAAAATGAATTATGATGTTTTTAACTAGACATATATTACTGAAAAATAGAATCCATGGGGGACATTGGAGTATTGGTGACCATCTTTTTTGCTTTTTATTTTTTCCAAAATCATATCTCTACTGTCAGTGGAATGTATGAGTAGTCCTTTCTCCCATTCCAGTTTCCCCTTTGGTTATTACATATAATAAGGCATAAAATCCTATTATCTTGGAAATCATATTCTATATCACCTAAAAATGGAAATAATACTTATATCTAGATATGATGCATATCACCCCCAACTCATCCAATGAAAGACTACATAGAGTGGTCTGAAACTCTTCAACAAGATCAATATTAAAAAATCATTCAAATCTATTTCCAAGCATGATTATAGCCACCTATTTTCTCGTAAAGGTATGGATCAGTGACTCATCCCATAAGTCATGCTCCAAAACATTCCTACTGGATGAGTACCATCCCCTCCATAAGAGACTTTGTGTGTCCACAGCCATTGTTAACATTTCCTAAAATTTCTACTTTGGCATATGAAGCAACCATGGGAGTATTGGGGACTACCTTGTTTTCCATTTTAGGTTCACATTGAAATTAAGTCAAATACCAGATTACATAGATCATCCTTTAGTTCCCACAAGAGTGTTAAGCAAATCTGAAAAACAATCTTTCATCACCACATTAGATCCCACACTGCCCATTGTAGCAGGACCTGAAGGTTGGGGATCACCGAGGCACTTTCTCAGGTGGATAATGATGTCTATATCCATTGGAAAATATCCCTATTATCTAAAATACATATAAAATATAAAATCTATCTCCGTACCCACACCGACCAGCTTCTGTCTAGAAGAACCTTCCTCAACACTTAACCACAGGTCCTTTCAACTGACACATATATCTGCACCATTCCTCCTTTCAAGATTCCAAGCCTCATTCGTACAAGCTATCATCAGATGAACCATTAAATTACTGGATAGAAAAAATCAATTCATGATTCATATAAAACATGTGGTCTTTAACGAAACTCTTCTTCTATCGTAATCCAAACATATTATGAAGTTAATCTTGATGCATCCACTTCTACAAAAACTCAATGATCAAGAGGTTGAAAAATAGACCATTTTCCATTTTCAGAACACTAGTATCTACCCACTAGGTTCCAAATAATTCAAATGACCAAGGGGCGATGAAATGGTAATAGAAGATTAGTGAGACTGACCCAAGTCTCCATTGAAGGAGAGTCACACAACTTATGAAAATCCAAAGTCCATATGAAGAGGTAGAACCAAGATCTGTTAATTCTACGGGGATCCCTAGACCATGTTCTAATTAAATCATCCTCTATTGTGAAGTGGATAGTAATGTGTTTATTGTCGAGAAAAATCCCCCTTTTCCAATCCTTTATGTTAAAATACCCAAAACATACCTATCTAATGAATCAACTAAAGGTAGTCTCCACTTGATCCAAGCTATCAATAGAAGGTCATCATGTTTCACTATTTATATGATTTTTATTGCTTTTTTTATATTATTGACCTACTATTTTATATCATCAAGGGTATTTATATCTTTTAATATTTCCTATTGATGTCATATATATCAATTAGAAATGATACCACATTGTGGGAATGGTATGATCAAGGATTTATATGCTCATCTTGTACTGTTATTGTGCTGAGGTATAAGTGTCATCATTTCTCTAGTATGTGAGTTGTAATAAATGATCATTGTTATTTATTATCTTATGTTGTAAAATTATAAAATAAAATAATATAGTTAATTATTAATTTCAATTTAGAATATTATATTTTCTATTTATTACATATAGTTTTATATTAAACAGAAGGTATGGGTTGTCCAATTTTTTATGATATTTGATGCAGCTCAATTAAGTTTAAGGGTTTTGTTCATAAAACCAAATTAAATGGTAGCCATTGTATAATATAAATTTTAATTAATGGATCTATTTTTTTTAAAATATGGTTCCTTGTAACAACAACTAACCTTAATTTTCAATTACCAAATCATGTATTCAAAAAGATATGTGTAATAATTTTTTCAATAATAGTGTTGAAACTTCTATTGCCAATATTAACATGTAAATTTACTTATATTAATTGACATATTTTAGAAGTTCAAATATATAATTAGGACCTTGATAAGGCCTTAAATAAATATTACCATATGTCATATGGTCCAAACTCATCATAATGACTCCAGATTGATGATGTTTGGCTATCACGTAAAGTGGAATCGTAAGCATTGAGTATTATTCTAATGAATATTGTACTTGGTTATATAATGTACAAGAGACAATGGGGACCAGACCTCAAATACGAACACTATATGTTTTTTGTTCCTTAAATATATCTTTTGAACACATGTATTAGTATATCAACATGAGATAATATTTATTGTGTATCATTTGATTATATAATATGATGTATGATTAATAGGAGAACATTTGTGTCAGGGTGATGTAGCGTGAATTGGGTATTTCATCAATGGTATGACATTTATTAAAGAATAAATATTGTTTCTTTTAATATTGAACGAATGAGATGTCCCGATCATAGTTGGGTACCATACTTATTCCTTTTTTAAATATATGGCCATGGTAATTAAATTTATGTCTATCTAGTAAGATCAACGAATATTAAATCAAGAAATTATGATGAAAAAAAATGTTCATCCTATTTTATAATATATCATGAGAGAAAAAGATAATATTAAATGGCATAAGTTCATTGTAGTTTTTCATAACTATGACTATTCATTAACTCCATAGGGTAAATTATGGGTTTCTAGAGTCCTCTCAATGTATTTTAATGGTATTCACTAATAGATATAAAGTTTTAGAGGGTCAAACAAAAAGTGTATTCAAAAGAATACCTAATTTTAGTGACTGGAATTGAAATCAATCTATACATAGTAGAGGTGGCTTATAAATGACCACATTTATACAATCTGAGTGGAAACAATAAATAAAATATTATTATTTTTTAATAATATCAATTGAAATTATATAAATATTGCATCAACAAGTTATTTAGTGAATATATTGAAATTTTTATTTTGATGGTATTTTGGAAAATAAAAATTCATTTATTTTTTAGTATTATTGAGAGATTAAAGTTGATTTAATGACTCTCATTTTATCACATATCCCATTTTAGGTCTTACAACAATGAGATAAATTATTTAAAACATTATCAACATGATTTAATATCCATTTATAATGTACATGTATACATTAAAAGCATCTAATTCCATAAGGACCAAATGAAATTTACAAATGTTATAACATATGTTTAAAATAATTTTTAACTCAAAAAATGTGTGAGATATGGGCTTGTGTGAATTAAATTTCTTATCGCTCACCATCATAGTTCATAGAGAGAGAATGAGAAGATAATTTAAATAATTTCTCAATCCATGTTCTTGGATGTATAACACGATCTACATTAACTATGATGATGTCAATGTGCCTCTGATTATCAATGTTAGTATCTATATTTCATTACTTGATCATCAATCAATATTCTAGGACAAGTGTGGAAAATCTATATGGGTTTAGGTTAGGACCCTTCAATAAAAACATTTCAATGTTGAGATAAACATATTTCCAATCAATATCAGATGATAAATAATTTGAAATTAATATCTTATTCCAAATATGACATGAGAAAATAAATTTCCACTTATATAGGGTTAAATATTACTAGGGTATAACACATTTGTGTTTTAACAAAAATTATGACCTAAATATTCTATTATACTATTTTCATGATTCTTAAAAAGATATATTTTTATTTTATTGTTATTTGATCAATCAATTCATTTAGTTGAGTCAAAATAAAAATTATATTGACATTTCTTCCAAAATATGGTATCTTTTTTGTCAGGCTACCATAAATGGCATATCAATCAATAAACTAATAAATGAATTATGTCCACCAAAATATCCAAAAATTAATTATTTTTCCTTAAAACCACTAGCCAATATATATATATAGTCAGTGTTAGATTATTTCACCAATTATGAATGGAATAGGGTCAGAATTCATGGCCTAAATGCTCCCCATGTGGGTCTTATTATGTAATGGTACAATACCGAATAATTCTAAACTAATGTGGAATAAATTAAAAAAACATTATGATTGTATATATGTATAAACATGGGTATAACTCATTTATATATATTATATATATATATATATATTGATTATTTCATATATATATATATATATATGATAAATATACAAATATATATTATAATCATAAAGGGGTAGTAGGAAAAGTGATATGATTTTTATATTATTATCCTTTTAAAATCAATAGTTTATTTGTAATTCAGATAAAAAAAATTTAATGTGGGAATAATTTTTTTGTGGTGTGTTGAATTTTTTGAAACCCCCTTTTATGGGTAGTAGAAGTGGGTGTTAAGCGCTATTATTTTAAACAAATTATCAATGATGCATATCTGGAACCATTTCAAACCATGTAAATATGCATCAATTTTGGGGAATTAGAATCTAAAATTCTAGATTTCTCTTCCGAATAAAAATACAAATGAAAATGAAAATTTAGTTATTTTATATTTATTTATGGTACCACACTGATGTTTTCCCACGTGGATAGTGCAATGGTGCATAGATAAAAGAATTTGGAACCATTACATGAACAAAATAACTATAGTCTTGAAGATATTGGTTCATCATAGAACATCCAACTTATCCTAGTCATTACCCATTATACAAAATCCATATAGGGTGTTCAATGATTCTCGAGAAGCCTCGATTGTTTTATTAAATTACAAAAAATGGAATTTATAACTAATTATATGTGTGAAAAGTGTTTGTGACTTAAAAATAAATTAAATTTATTCTAGTTCAAAATATTCATGTTTATATTACCAATAATATAATTTATTTATATGTGTTTAATTTATTTAAAATGATCATGAGCCTTATACTGACCAATGCATTCCTTGTATGTTCTTGTTTATTTATTTAATAATTGTACTGCATTACATGAAATAATTGTTTAATAAATGATATTTTTCGTCATTATATTTACAATGGAATGCCCAACCAAATAACCAAAAATTATATTAATGTTGTACTCTGAATAACCCCTTGACTATTTTTTAGTATTGTTGTATAAGGATGGTGATGAATAGTGACATGGTTCATATCGATATTCGGTGATGTAACAAACACAATATTGATGAGTTGGACTTGGTGAGTATTTTATCTCATGTCCCAAATAGGGAAACTCAATGAGATACACCATGTATCTTCTTGGATTCAATATTTTTTACAATGGATCAATCATTATTATCATATATTGATCACATTGTATAATTTTATTTATACATGGTTTGTTGTTGTATGAAGGTGTTATGTTTATTAATTATAATACTAAATATAAAAGAAAAATTATAGATGACATAAACTTGAACATAGAGTGTTTTCATATTTATAAAAATTTTAATATGTAAGTGCTGGCACATTTAGTAATGAAGACTTGATCGAAATGGATTAATTTTTTCTAGAATGAAAAAAAAACTCATTGAAAAATTAAGTTATAACAACTTATACAATATCGTTTTTTTAAATGATTATATAATGTTCTCATCTACCATAGGTGAAGGTTCTTCCCCCAAATAGAGAGTTTTTGTAAGATTGGTGGTTTACATAGCTGATGTTTTAGTCCATAAAGTATCCATTTATAGATTTCATGAATTTCAAGGAATGTATTAAGCCATAAATTTATATCCTTTATAAAAGATGATACATTACTCAATATATCATCGGGACCAGATAAATGATATTATTTTTACTAAAAACCTATATTATGAATTTTTAGGCGGTGGTCTAGCTATAACATGGACTATGAAAATAGATTTTAAAATTCCTTTACACTTGAATACTCAAGAGAAATTTTATTCCAAATATAGTAGTGGGGGGGAGTATTATTCAATAAAATAGTGTGAGACATTTAAGATAATAAAATATATAATTTCAAAATAACCACTAATCAAGATAAATTTAATAATCTTCAAGGATTTTTTTTAAAAATGGATAATAGTTCCAGAAGATCACTATGATATATAATAAAAAGGAATATGTCCTAAACAATATGAATATTATAATTTAGTAAATTATAATTGAAATTTTACTATTTTATGAATGGATATTCCCGTTGCTATAATCCTCATGTACTCTTCACAAAAAATTATAGGACCTATCCAAATCCATAACAAAAAATTATTAAATAAATGATGAATGTGGTTCAAGTGATACAAGGGTGATTACAAATACAAGAGTGAGTCACTACCAACACATCAGTTGCCACCAATTGTGTACAACAATAACGAACTACGAGAGGCCACATGTTACTCATTCTTATGACATCTTTCATTGAAAAAGAATAAAAAAGAAGATTGGATTCTATATTTATATGTTTAAAAATTAGGATGGGATGCATCACATGGTGGGTGTACAAAATCTAATGAAGCAAGATCTTCTATGGGACATTCCTTGTTCTATTATTTAATGCCCCCACTGCAATTTCAGAATTAAATTCCAACTATATATAATTCATGTTGTGATGTATATAATAATTTATATCATAGATGATTTCTTATACCCTAGAGTCATAAGAGTATCTAGTCCCAGTAATATGATAAAATAATCCATTGAAAATTACAGTGTTGGTATAGAATACACCTCTATAACCTGATGTCCATATCTTACATGATGAAACACTATTAACATTGATTATAGTCGATAGGTTAATAGGGGATGCTAACAGAAATATTTGATCCTTAGGGGATATTTGGGTCTTCACTTAATTCCCAATGATCTCACAATTTTTGATTATTAGTTGATTTTTAATCTCCAAATTTTGATGACTCAATGCTTTAAAAATTTCCATATTAATGACATCAATGACATAGGATATTGAAGGTGAAATACTTTTAAAATCCCTACCATTATGTCTCTACCAAATAACAGAAAATTGAGTTTCCACTAGAGCAATATACTAGTTGAATACATGCTCACTAAATATATAATATATCCAATATGCATTTATGTTATCTCCTCCTATATATTTTAGAAAATTTTCAATCCAAATAGATCACGTACATAACTCTATATGTCCCATGAAAAGACACATTTAATAAAAAAGTGTTGCACATTTTCAATATTTGTAATGTATATGTTTCATGTTAAGACTAAACAATTACCATTCATCCATAATTGATCATTTTTATATGTCCTTTTCTTCTATATATTCTATATAAGAAGATATCTAGAGGGTCAAATGAAATATAACTTTAATTTTTCAGTAAATTTTGGTCGGAGAGTTGAATTATAATACTACATCAATTTGAATTTCCTCACATTGATTTTTCCATGCTTGTTAGGAGTCCTGACCAATGTCTCTAGATCCATAAAAGGGTAATTTTGGAATTACTTAATAATATTAGGAGGCGATAAATAGTAAGGAGTAATAATTAAAAGGGGTATATAAAAAATAGTCATCTTTTCCATATATACTATAATATATACGTCATCATTTATAGGAATAATGATTAAAGAATTTGTCCAAAAGATGATGATGGAGTGCTCATCCACCATCCATAAAGTGTTCTTATTTATATTATAGAATGATTTTTTACATCATGGCCAGACAAAATAGGAATGGTAGTGAGAGTAACAATTTAATAGTCTCATCTTAAACATGATTGACATAAAATCACATGATAGATCATTAGAACATATAAGACTCTATTTGAACTTCCCAATAAACCAGTCATTAAATATCCTTAGAAATTTAATTCCACGTCCTCACATTTCAAGAGGCATGGTACTCTATTTCCATTCAATAGTTATTATCATCCTTTTATAAATAGAACCAAATTATGTGATATTTTTTATCAAATCTTTCAATTTGTTGATAAAACCACAAGACCGTCTTTATAAAGATACAGAGAAGATAAATCTAGATGAATTTACCAAATTATATATATATTATTCTAACATTAGACATTAATTTCTCATTTCATCAATCAAACTAATTTATAATTCTAAACTCTATGTTGACAATATATAGTCCTTTCACCTTTACCTAGAATAATGGGATACCAATATAATTTAAAGGGAGGGTTTCTTTCCTCACTCCAATCCATATAAATATATTTTTCCATATAAACTACAACATCGACATCAAGTAAGGATTTATTATAGTATATTGTTTTCCTTCCACATACTCATAAAATTCGAAGAGATATTTAATCATCAAGATGGTTGTTTTGCGGGCATTTCCAAAAAGGATTATGTCATCATCATACAATAGATGTGTTGGAGTGGAATTTTTTCCTTGATATCTAATTCTATTATGTAATCCATGTTAGGATATATCATTCATGTGTCTACTCATATAATCTATAATGATAGAAAATATAATCTTACAAGGGGATTATGTATGGACATAATACACATGTCAATACTCGTTTTAGTAAAATCATTCATATGATGTGTATAAATATTTTTTTTTAAATTTTCCAACCAAAATTTTTAATGGTAAATCTATTCACATAGATTCATCAGTTATACTCTATTAACTAACATCATAAATTTTATGTGTATAATGATATGTGTGTTCGGTAATAAAACCATTTTACATTTATAGGATTGATTAATGAATGGTTGAGCTATTATTACAATCGGGGGACAAAATTAAATCATTTATTATTTCTAAGAATTAAATTTAATTTAATTTTACATTACATAAAACACAAAAAATTGATTTCATGAAATAGATGAATTTACTTCTATCTTAAATTAGGGATAATTCAGTTCCTCTTAGAAAAACTAATTATGAATTATTTATGGATTTCCTTTACCTCTAAATGTTTTTTTTCAAAATTAGATAAGTAATTATATATATAATAAAACTATTTTTAAAAAATACTCTAAATATCATATTGGTTATATATTTGAAAAAAATACTCAATTTCACAATAAATTGAATCATTATTTCACAAATGAATATTTATTTTATACAATCTATATTCATTATTTATATACAAATATTCCTGAAACTATTATCAGAGATTGATGTGAATTTAATGAGGTAATTATTAAAATGAATATGATATGCCAATGAGGTGAATGTGAAGTGAGAAATTAATGAGATGATGGAAAAACATAATATAAGAAGTTTATGTGGTGAAAGTGAAGTGATAAATGAGTAAGATAATGATTGAAGTGAATATGATTAAATTGAATCATTTTTCATGGTATTTAATTACATCCATTTTTATATCCTTATATCCCAATTAATCATGTTTCATTCCATGAAATAGAAATTATGGAGAGAGAAACAACATTTCCAATTTTGAAATCATCACCAAGAATAATGAAAATTATGAACGATAAATATTTGGATATTATGATTAAAAAAATAGAATGATAAGGAAAAAATGTAATGGAAAATTTGACACTAAAGAGACCATTGAAAACTATTTCAATTAGACAATGATGAGTTTCATATAAGAGGCCATTTTCTTTGCATGCCCGAAGATTGGTTTATGGAAGGTAAAATGCAATCAATTGAAGTAACAGTAAGATGTGGCTTCAAATTATAATTTATTAATTATTGTATGTGGTGTTTTAATTATACATTTGGTTATTGGTTTCTGATTTTCTATCACACATCTATATCCAAATACAATATTGTAGTGTGTATATATAGGTTTCATGAAGTAAATTAAATTCTCCATGATACTATGAAATGGTTATTACTAAGTTATGAGTGATAAATATATGACTTCTAATTTCCATGTTATATTTTTTCTTTTATTTTTTATTTTGAAATAATTTCATTTATATGTCCTCTAGAAAAAAGAATACATTATTAATTTTTGTAATAAATATGTTCTATTATACATCATTCTCTAAAAATATATTATTGTATAATTTGGTATAAATAATGAAAATAAATTGTATGAAATAAATATTTATTTGTGAAATTATTAATTATATTATTATGATATTCCACGTAGTTGTCAAATATATACCGACTATTGTATTTAAAATATTTGGTGATAATACTGATTTTTATTAAAAACACACTTATACAGTTTCATAAAATAAAACATTTCAATAAAAAGGTAATCCATAAATCATAAAAAATTATTTCATCTAAAGGATGATGAGTATTCCAAATGTGAATCTAGAGTTAAATTCAACTACTTTGTGAAAATACATCATGTGTTTTTTTGTAATGTTAAATTTGGTTAAATTAAATTTATTGAAAAATGAAATGATTTCATTTGGTCCCCTCATTCGAATAATATAAAAACATT
Organism: Viscum album; assembly: GCA_963277665.1. Lineage (NCBI taxonomy): Eukaryota > Viridiplantae > Streptophyta > Magnoliopsida > Santalales > Viscaceae > Viscum > Viscum album. Next base: position 1,018,318,425 of record OY728119.1, on the reverse strand, counting down.
AATTTCATAATTCCTATAAATATATAATATATTTAATTTGAAATTATCATTTTTATATACACATAAAATTTATAATGTTAGTAAGAGGGATATAAATTATGAATACTTCATAAATAAATTTATCATTGAAAATTTAGTGTGAGTAATTTCCAAAAAAAATCATTATATAAATTATATTCAGGATGTTAGTAAAAGGAGGATTCTGATGTATCATTGAAGTAGTGAAAACTATGGATTTAAACCCATGGTCCCATAAATCGATTATAAATAATGAATTACCCAATTCTAGGATATGGTGAGAAATAGAAACATGACATAGACGTCACCAGTAAAAACATAAAATCTATCAAATACCACCATCCTTTATTTTTGACACATGACCCTTGATATCCACCAAAATTGTTTGGATTTCTACCTCCCTGACACTATTTATGATCCTTCTAGGTTTCATCATGATCATAAATGTCTGATGAAACTTCCTCCCAATGATAATCATTTCCCCTAGTGAGATCATTTTTTTAGAATCCAAGTGGCATCTTGCCCATCCTTCAAATAAAAAATTCCTCAATCATTGAAAGACATCATACATGAGGAATGAACTATAAAAGAGTTTCCAAATTATTCATTACAAAATTCCTTGATTTAGATATATTTAGAATTTAAATAAAACAATGTGAAAGATCCCATACTATTGGTGGAAATATATGAGATGTACATACCGAAAGTTGTATATCCACATTCTAGACATCCTCTCACACTGATTTTTCAATATCTCCCTTTTATATTATTATTTGGGATCTCCCCAAAAGTAAATACATAAATGAAACTCCATGTATGTGATCAGCCTCAGTAACAACAACCTTAAGAAAGTACTCCATCATAGAAACATGTCGTTCAGGATGCGTATTTGCTAGAACGTGATCATCAGTGGTAGTAGACTATACCATTGTCCTAACTCTTGTCACTCGAGACATTCCCAGCAATGTCTTGCAAGAATTGTGAATGTGTTCCCACATTTGAGGTATCATGACTTTTCTATATCTTGGATTTGACGATGTCCACAAATTTTTCAATAATATTTTTTTGATATTCCAACAATCTGAGACATCCTACCCCACTGACCTGCAGTAACTGCAAAAATATTGGATGGATTCATATTCATAATTAACCTCAATGCACTCACAATTAGAAAATGGTGTGGCTCACTCATGAATACTTTTCATCATATCCACATCCTCAATAACTATAGATAAATATCCATATTTCCCATCAATGGTGTTGTCGTCTATATTTATTTGTGCACCAATGTAAGAAACTATATAATTAAAAAATATTTGATGCCAAAGCACCAAATTCAAAACATATATTTTCACCCATATCTATGAATTTTAATTCTTCTGTGAGTTGGGGTTGAAATTGAACTCACATGTAGAAGGAATAAAAATTCAAGGATTCAAAGAAAAGAATCAAGTGCTCCAGGCCTTCAACCGAACAGTAGTAGATGAAAACAAGAGAGGGAAATGGCCTCATCCTTTTGAGGAAAATCTTCCAAATTTAAAATACACCATACATGAGAAATAATGGATTTAAATACCTCAATGTTCATTATTTTATCAAACTTAGAAGAGATTAATTTCCCAATAAGAGTGAACATGGAGGCATCTTTCCTCTATTTGATTTCCACGAGATTAGAAATTATCGTAAATCACCCTCCATCAGATCTAGATGTTTGAGGTTCCCAAAAATCATGAGTCAATGTATCTGATTTTAATGGTTTACCATTAGATAGTTCTTCATAAAATGGTATTCCATTTCACTTTAAATTTTAAAAATAAGTATCTATTTTCTTCTTAGGATAAGAACAGACCTTTTAGGTGAAATTATGTATTATTTATAAGACCACATTAGTCCTTTTATATTCACTTTGTCCAGTGATATATTGTTGAATTAGAATAATAGATCTATCAAGGAATTATTGGGTATTATTTTCATTAATATATAAATTTATTAATGGATTCAATTTTATAATGTTTAAGTACATTTTATTTTGAATGTTTCATATATTCATAATGAGACATAAAATCATGATAATCAAAACATGGATAGTCATGTTTTATCTTATTAAGAATCATTTATATACTAATGGATTAACCATCAATTTATATAAATACTCTATAATGGAAAAAAATCCTGATATAATTATTGAATCCATTTTAATTCCATATATCATAATAAATTTATGATCATTATAATTGTAATTGGATAACAAGGTCACCTATATTGGATGATGTTTATATGATGAAACTAAATATGGTTAGTGACACTAGATATTTCTAATATGTAATGAATTTTTTAGTGATACATTTATGGATAACTGAAATTAAGGTGATTATAGATTAATTGTTTTGAATAAAAAATTATATATGACCAAAAGGGGTGATTGGAATCTCTACATTTTTTATAATAAATTCATTATTAACAAAGGACAAATAGTTATTAGTCCTACATTTAGTAAATTATAAATTGAAAGTAACTCTCCCAGGTTTGTATTAATGTAAGAACCCAGGTTTTATGGAACAAAAAATAATAAATTTTATCTATGTTTTTATTATACAATGTAAAAAAATTTTACTGATATCGTATTTAAAAAACTAGTCTTAATAATTTAAGAGATAATTTCTTCTAATGCTACAGTATAAAAAATTATACCAGAAGACATGTGGGTGACACCAGTGGAGAAATAAATTATGAGTAAATACTATTCATTTATATGATGGATCCATCATATATTCCTAGATTTAAATAGATTTTATAAATTATATTTTAGAGTAGGAAAATAGTTGTTTAATCCAAGAGAACTATTTGATATCTATTATTAATAACTATTTCTACTTGATAATGTAAAAGAGATATGTATATGGTACTTTGAGAAGAAAGAAAACTAATTTATTAGGTACATGAACTAGTGTTATTATATTAATATATTCTAATATATAAGTTTGGAATGAGAAATGAGCAGTTGAACATCACTCATTCTAGTAATTTACATGTCTATAAATAAGATTTCATTTAATATTTTGATAAATCTAATAATTTAATATAAATATGTGTAATTATTTTTCATAGTTCATATATTTTTTTACAATTGTTACATACCATGATTTGAATATTCCAACGTAATATAAAAGGTTTTAATAGGTGATATCATATTTTGTGATGATTTAGTGACATAGGAGAAGTCATATATAATAGTTTTTTCACATATTGAAATGTGCTATAAAATACACTAAAACCAAAATTTTGTAGATTCGTGATCTTAACATGGAATTACTAACAAGTTGTTTGTTAACAACTTGGAACGAGGGTAAGTGGGAGTGTTGCAATGGTTGGTTCCCAAGACCCATAATGATTGGTAATTATTTAGTTCTGTATATTATATATATATACAATATGGATTCTTTTGATAATAGTTTCAACACTTCTATAAATATTACATACATGGTAATTTCCTTATATTATTTATCATATAATCACATTAGAGTAGTTATTAGCTGTAATGAGGACCTAATGATTCCATGAAATGTATCTGTATTATTGCCACATTTTCTATATACAACATACAGACTGGACACATCTGATGTCTTACTATTATTTGTTGTGTTATCATAATATTTGATATTTAATCGTGATAATTTTCCAATTGATGATCTCAAGTAGAGTTAATCATGGGGACTGTACAAAAAATCGAGAAAAAAAATTTGGTGTCATTGGTAGTTTCTATATGCCAACATGTGTATTGGACAATAAAAATGAGATTATTATTAGTGTGAAACATATGATTAAATATATTGATGCGGCCTGAAAACCATAATTTCTTATGTATATTTAACATATTATGGGAAATACAATGTTTGATTTTAACTGATTGAATGATTAAAATAGTTTTTGTCACATCGGGAAGGATGAGTTTTCGTGGGCTAAGTTGACCAGCATGGTAGTACATTTATTAAAACTATATCCATGGTGAATGAATTCATTTCTATCCAATAACATCAATGAATATAAAATCAAAAATAGGTGATGACATGAAGTGTCAGTCTTCCTATATTAGATTTCATGACACAGAGATATAATATTTTATGACATGTGTTTGTAGGAGGTTGTCAAATCTATTACAATTCATTAACTCATTAGGCAAAATGATGGTTTTTCTAGTCTCTTATAAATATATAGGAATTTTATTCACTGCTATCGATATAAGGTGCCAGTGGGTATAACCAAAAGTATATTCAGAGTCTTTAATGATTCATATGAATTGAAATTTTATGCATTGTGGGACTTGTAGTGATGGACATGAAATTTCAATGTTTATATGATCGTACATAAATAAATAAATTAAATATTAATTCATATTAGAATAATACACATTTAATTTATTTAATTATAATATTCACATGATATTTTGTTAATATGATGATATTTTAAATGAATAATTCATATTTAATGTTCATGGATTTATTTAATTATAATGGGATGTCTGAGTACAGTTAATGACACATGAATTATTATGTGACATGTTTATGTGTTATAAGCATGAGATAAAATATCTGCAACAATATGGACTATTTGGCATGTTTTTTATGTTACTTTTGTGTACAATAGAAGTATTAAATTATATAAAAATATAAATGAAATTTATATATGTCATATCTAATGTATAAAACCATTTTCTATAAAATAAAATGTGTGAGAAAAGGTCTTAATGAAAATATCTCTCATATCTACACTCTCATTTCATGTATAGATAATGAAAATAGAATACAAATAATTATTGGATCCATTTCCAAGGATTATTATCTTGATATATTTTGTTCAAGATGACCGTAAAGAACATCTTATTCTCCATTATAGAACACATATTTCACAGGACAATCATTGATCATGATTTTGGGAACTTTATGGACAACATAAAGGGTCTCATGTATGCTTCTTTTGGGTGTCAATCACCAATGATTATTAATATATGTTTCCAATCCAAATTTGATGGGTATGATAATGCCTTAATTTTTGTTAAAATTATTCATAAATAATTAAATTTCATGTTATCTAAGGTTGAATATGGGATGGGGTGTAACAAACATTGATTTTGTAACACAAATCCAATCCAAAAAATTTAAATATATCATATGTAATCAATAATCTAAATGTTGTGTTTCTTTTATATCCCAATGTTATTCTTAATGATTTATCATGATTAACTATATAAATGTAAACTAAATTTTCAATTTATATTTTTCCTAGAACAAATAAATTATTTTTCCCATTAAGACCCATTTGACTATAACATTTTTGTGATTTAAAGAACTAGTTTTAAGAATAAGTGTATATGGGATTCATAATGTTATATATTTCCCATTGGGAAGGAAAATTGTTATTTTCCAAAAATACCATCCAATATTTTTGGTGGTATATTGTCTATAATAAAAAAATGTAGTAAATATATATAAATACTTCTCCAAAACATGTAATACCTAGTAAATTTAATAATCTAATTTGAACTAGAAGGGTTTCTGAAGATTGATCGTTAATCCGGTCTTAATAAAACAATAATTGGAGAAGAGAAAAAATATATATGTATTTTCAATGGTGTTATAGTTATTATAGGAACTAGTTCATGTATTATGATGTTACTCAGACTTCTATAATATCAATTTACTTAATGTATTGAATAATCAATAAATTATATAGATATCAATGTGGTAGTAATCTAAGATGACATGTTTATTTAGTCATAATTATGGGTGGTTCATCAAATCAATTCTGATGGTATTTTATGAATTTATCATGGGATGAATTTGAATTGAATGTTATTTAAACTAGAAAAAATTATTTGATAGATATTTTTTAAGTGGAATATTGTTTCAAATAATTAAATATCCATTTATATAAGAAATTTAAAGATTTTATATTTTGGGAATGGATAATGTATTTACGAAAATTTCAATTTTCTAAGACATGATAGATATTAATGTTGGTTTATCCAGTACTTTTAGAAACTTTCATTCCAATGATGGGTTTTATATGAAATGATTACTATATTAAATTCAATGAGGGGATATATAATTTTATTTTGAAATTAATCATATGATATAAATAAACATTACATCTTATGGTTAATGAACATAGTGATAGATATAAAGCCTATTATGATACATTAAGATAATGTTGTTGTGTGTTGTTATGAATGTTGTCATCATAATAGAGACTACATGAAAGAAAATATTCTATGTATGAGTTTTATTTAAATATATCATTGAGTTAATTAGTTTACTTATTAAATTTCAATGCCTTTATATTTCGAAAATAAAAAACAACTATTTTTAGGGTATATTTTCTTTCTCTATAATTTATATTCATAGTAAAATTATTAATTATATAAGAATATTATTGACATCACTTATGGTCATCAATGGATTATCTAATTTTTTATTCAATAAGAGTATAATAAAACTTTTCTAAATCAAAAAATTGTATCTATATCTATCTTAGAATATTAGTGTTCCATAGAATATGATTTCCATATAATTGAGATTAATATTTCCTTAGAAATTATAAAAATATTTTTTTTTTCAAAATGTAGTCTTCGATTTATTCAGAAATTAGACTACAATTTCTTCTCATATACGACCCTAATTTCTTATGAAATTGGACTCCGATTTATTTTGAAATAAGACTCTAATTTCTTAAATATTCAGACACTTATTTCAGTTGAAATTAGAATATAATTTATTCTAAAATCATACAACAATTTCTTTTGATATCAAACACCTATTTTTTTAAATCAGAATCATATTTCTTCTGAAATAAAATTCCAGATTAAAAAAAATTTGAACCCTGGGTATCTTTTATTTCAGAATCCAATTGATAAAATTTCTAGCCTCTAAATTTCATTATCATAAGAATCTAATTAAATTATTTTCTTTTAGTTACCAAATTTTCATAATGTAACTTTCCATTTTATATGATCCTAAATGTTATAATGTTTCATATGTTTGTTAATTTTTCTCATTGTTTGTTATACTAAATGAGGTCAACCAATATTTTTTAACATAACTATTTTAGGTGTGACATATGTATTGGTGGAACTGATATTTAACAAATAAATTTGACTCTTTGAGTTGGTACCAACCATTGGGATATTTTCCTATAAATACCCATCCATTTGTATGTGTTTAGTACTAGAATTTTTTTTCTAAATATCGATTCATGATTTGATATCTTAGATCTCTATATTGATCTTGGGGAATCTTTACTCAACCTTATTTTCAAAAAAAATTTGTCAATATTTTTCAAGATGAGAAAATCGTGTTCAACCTTCATAGTGTGATCCTGATTATTTCTATTCAATTGACGGATTCTGGTTATAAGAAGACGGTGGTGTCAATCAACATACAGATCAAGGGCTTTCGGATATAGCAAGATAGATACTAATAATTGTATTGAGGACATACAATGGTGTGAATAAGACATACATTCATGATGGTATAAATCAAGGGACCCTTCTCTAATATTTTTGGTTACCCTGCTATTTTTGTTAAAATATTTCTTACACATTACCTGTTTTGTTATAAGTTTTAATTTCGATGCATTTTTTTAAATAATGAAGGTGTAACATTTTTAAACATTTTTAAACTATAATAATCATGTATAAATTAGTTTATATCCACTTTAATATATTATCTTTCTCTAAGTAAACATGGATTATGATTCATTATCTAAAGAAAGTAGTTTCGATGTTAAAAAATAAAGAGGGTTGGTTAATCCATCTAGTTTAACAATGTTAAACATAGATTTTCATGAAGATAAAAATGATTTATTTATTCACCCCTCTTTTAATTGAGAAATATAAATCTACATTTTGATCCTAAAATTGGAATCATAGGAGGTCTATAAAAAACATAAAATTAATTAAATGTTTTCTTAATCAACATTTCGTTCTAGACATTTCTTGTTCACAATTTTCAGAATGATTTTTTTGTTTATAATATATTTCAACTAATAATTTTTGTGGAAATGACATTTTGTATTTTTATTATAGAATGGAAGAAATGAACATTGGGTCTATAGACCATCTAAATACTACCAGAACTTGAATCACTGATGGAAATGATAATGTGTAAAAGTGAGATAGGATGATGACATTTATTGTCAACACCAGTTTTGATAACATTGTAATGTTTACTAGAGACTACAGGATTCTATATAATGAAATAAGATTGTTCAAAAATGAAGGAATTAAATATTTTTAGCTAAAAATTAAGGTTCACAATACATTATTATTTACTATGACTAGAAATATATATAGAAACATTTCAACTTGTAAAGCTTCTAACAGAATCTTGAAGAAACTAGAATCCATACATTTTAAAAAATCCATGTTTATTTTAACTAGAGGATATATTTATAGAGGTGAATACCATGGTTTTTATTTTGTATTTATATGGAGAAATTGTATGAAAAGTTCAATCAATGTTTATAACTATCATCAATAGACTTAATTCTATGGGTGAGAAAGGGCTTGATTATAAAATTCTTGTGGATAAGATAATGGATATTATTTCCAATCCATGGGAATCTATACGTACATCTACTGATGAGAAAAGGAATGCTTCAAATATCTCTCTAGATGAGTTATTTGGGACTCGTCATTAGTATGAAACTATAATAGAGAGACATGAAGAGATAAATATAAAAAATAATGGTAATGGCTATGTTGATTTCATGAATACATCAAATCATATTAAACACAAGAATCCTAAAATAGTTACAAGATCAAAAGATAAGAATGATAAAGTTATATTTTAATCGTGTGATAGTTATAATTTTGAGAATGATCATGATAATATTTATCGAAGGATGAAAAATATTTTTGGAATGAAATTTTCCAATACAGATACAAGAAGAGAGGTAGAAAAGAAATGAATGATTTATATATAAAATTTTATTAATGCAATAGGGAAGGTCAAATCACACCAGATTTTTCTATGCTGAAATGTACAAAAAGAAAACACATGAATTTAAAAAGAAACAATAATAAGTACTATAAGTCCATGTCTATGATTATAATAAAATCTAATGACCCTTGCAGTGCAAGTGGTTATGATTATGTTGATTAATATTATGTTATTGAATATTAAAGACAAAATAATATTGACCTTATAGCCATTATTCATGCATAAAATCAATATCTCAAGGATGAGGTAAACACTACAGAATCATTAACCAATCTTTCATTATCTTTTAATTATCCTAGGATGAATATTATGAGTAATAAGATGAAGAATATTCCTTTTGAAAATATAATACATTTACTTATTTTGAAATATAATAATGGGTTTTCAAGGTTACATGAAAGTAAAAATAGTCAGATCAATAAGAAACATGATAATGGAAATTATAGAATATCTATTTCAAAAAAGAATTATCAAATCATTCAAATGGTCTTGATTAGAAAGCCCTTGATTTTGAAAATGTTTCCAAAAACCATAATGAATATAATTATGAAATGGATAAGTATTATAAGGATCATGAAAATGTAATTTCATTGAAAGATGGTTTTAGAGAGAAACTCAAAATCTAAAACTAATGACTATGATGATAAGAATTTATTCATTAGACTAATATCTGAAATATATTCCATATGGAAACATTTATTTAATACACCCCATGGTAAGGAGGGTTTCGAAAAAATGTATTCACAAATTTCCCCTCTAATGAATAGTTTTGTACATGGTTATTCTAATTCAAAACTAGTTTTTAGTCAAGACAATATTTTTCCCCAATGTACCACAATTTCCACTATTTTTCAATGTGGTGGAAATTGGGAGATAAGTTTTCTTTAAACAAAATACAATAAATATGTTTTCTTAAATCATAATTTTCTATGAAAAAATGAATACCTATGTTTTTTATTTTTTAATATTTTGGATCCAAACAAGTTTATATTCTGATTTTTAATTGTCTTATTTTCAGGAAAAAAAGATGTGACAACAACAATACATGGTACAAGGATAGTGGATGTTATCAAAAAATGATTAGTTACAAAATCTTCTTTGAAAAGATAATTAAAATGAAAGGTGGAAGATTCACTTTCGGATATAATGATATAATAGAAATTGATGGAATAGGTAACATTATTATTCTTTGAATTGCCTTAATATCAAATTTTTATTTGATAAAGGAGATATTATTCTTCAAATTATCAGAATAAATGATCAATATTATAATATATTTACATAATATTTAAATTCTTATATATATGAATATATTAAAAAATTAGGAATAAAATCATTAAGGTAATCATCCATATTATGTTTTTTTTAAATCCTATCTTATAACCATACGATACTTTTTATTATTAGGGGAGTACATATGTTTACAATTTTATATTTCATTTCTAAATCTTATTTTAATTTCTAAATTGTTTAATTTCCCTAATAAATTTTTCAGAATCCAAAAAAAATTCATTCCCTAACAAAAACATTCAAGAACATAAGCTTTATTAGAGGAACCTGATCAATACTGAATGAACTTTCGGAGCAATACAAAATGTACATTTCCTTATCCATATCATTGTAAATTCATGTTTTTCATGTTTGTATTTTTAATCTTATTTTCGGAAAACCATATCGTATTTCCTTTCCTTACATTTTAATTATCCATAAAACATCAAAAGAACATAACCTATATATTCTTCTTTGGCATTGATATCAACCGTTAGAATAGATCAAGAAAATCAAAGTCAATGGATTAAAATCTCAAAATGTAATTTCATTGAAAAGCATATATAAAGGATCACATATTCATATCCCACATCAGTTATCTTATTGTATTTTTTTCGAAGCCCTTCCACACATCAAATTATTTTTTTAGTTTTCAATCATCTCTTTAACTTGAACATGTCTTGAGGATTCTTCATAGACTCTGATGTCATACAATAAAAAACTCAAAGAATGGGTTTTTTAGATAAAGGTAGGTGGATACAATTTTTATTCAATTATGATTATTTTATTTCAAAAATCAAAAATAACAATCGATGGGATTGTCTCATTGTAGCCAAAGAGAAGAATTAGGATTCAGTATATACTAATATTGTTATATAATTCTATAATATATTTCATTTTTATTAACAATGAGGAAGATGAATTTTTTCATTCAAAAAATATGGAAATATGTATTCATGGACTTCCAAATAAGGATCCAAGTAACATAGATATTCTTTACTAAAAATAAGCAATATTTTTCTCACACAGATTACCTAAAAATTAAGGTTTATTTGATATGGTTATTGATATTGAGTGGCATGTTCATAATGGAGTGATGTCACCAAATTTCACTCATACCTCATCCAATAAGAGATTTCACTCTAGATGAAAGATTTTTTAATTCTACGGAAGGGAGGTATGTATTCTTTTAAGATATGTGATGTCTTAATGACAGAAATTTTGGTGAATGTATTGAAGTTCAACATTGTCATGTACATTATTATGACCATTAGCAATATCATGAATGGAAACCTCAAGTATCAAATCATTATGTACATTGGAATCTTTTCCAAGATCATTTTATTGTCCTTAGAATCCCTTAATATAACATGCATATTAATGCCACAAATCATCAAGATAATGTTTGCAATGTGATGATATGTTGAGGTGAATCAATATTGGATTCAGTGTTAAGATAGATGAGTTTTCTGTACTTCCTAATATGGATCATCATGTGGTTATTAAGAAAGGAGTGGTTGGTGGATGTTCCAAACCAAAAACCTAAGAAATGAAATTGTATTGAACTAAAATCAATGGTACTATTTGCAACGGCCAAACCCTTATCTACTCAACCAAAGCAAGAAAAACCTTTTCTAACGAGTTTGAAGGAAAATGGGGAAAGAAGACATAGAAAATGAAGATATGTGATGTAGTTTTTGTATTAGACACTAATGTGGGAATTGCCTTAAAATCCACGCAACTGAAGATCATTAGAGACAAGATAAAGAATAAAATATGAACAGTAATATGTCATAATTTGATATTGTTCCATCATTTCTTATAGATACTGAGAATGAACATGAACAAGTTTAGGTACCATAATCACTCTTTAAAGAATTTGTGCCCACCGATATTCCTATATATGTTAAGGTAATGAACAATATTTCAATTCTGGAATCCATAGTTAAAGAAAAATAATAATAAGATGAAGAGAAGGATAGGAAATTTATGATGTGATAAGAATAGTGGGATAATTATAATATTAGGAGAGCCCTTATGAAAATATACATATATGAAAATCCCAAAATTAATCCACCAATATAATTTCTATTGGAAAATCCATTCATAAAAATTATGATTCTCATGATGAGGAAACTAATTCACCTTTAGATGATGAATACAATAATGTTGATTTTGGTAAACATGTTAACAACGACATGAAATATAAATAAATTTTTGATAAAGGTGATAATAAATTTTATTATGATTATGATGATAAAATACATCATGATTCCAATGGAGAGCATGAAACATAGGATTTCTACAAGAAACTTTTAATGAATGGGAAGGGCAATGGAGTTTTTGTTGAGACACCCAAGAATTATATCGTAGAAAAAAATATAATAATTTTACTAGAACATCAAATAGGAATGAAGAATATCATGGTAATTATCCTTCTTTAATAAATGATTCTATATCATGGTCTTCACCCTTTTTAGGACATGATTTTGTGGTTTAGTTCTTAATAATATTATGAAAACCATTCCTTTATTTCCATGAATTTATTTTAGATGTCATCTACTTCAAGAAACAATCAACCAAATGTTATATTCGATAAATATTCATAAATAAATTTTGAACAAAATTGAATCAGAATTTAAGACTTTTCAAATTGGTTTTGATTCTCATAGAACAACTAGAGAAGAGATAACTAAGTTGTCAAAGTCATTGATACATAACCATAATATATTTTATTATTTCACTTAGTTATTCATTTATTCTCTTAATAAGTATGATGAAAAAATAATAAACCTTTTAACATGTATTTCAGAAAATCTTAAGGAATAGAAAATTAGTCATCAACATGAAGATAATGATCTGAATCAGAAGCTGAATTCAGTTTATCGCAACCTGAATAGATAATGATAACTCATAGAAGAGATGGGTGAAATCCATAATGATAAAAAAGATGTGATAAGGTCTCAATGATAAATTCTTAAGTACTAGGAAAAATAATAAATGATCTACAAATGAAGAATCCTGATCATAAATAATGGATCAAGATGTTTGAAAATGATCACAAAACATTGAATAAGATGAAATCAACCTTGAAATATTTTATGAAAAATGAGAAAATGTGGGATGAGTGACATTATTTTCAAAACTGATATTTTTTTGTGTTTTCCTTGTAAATGATTTTTTATACTAATTAAATTTTTTTGCATTGAATTTTTTTTGTATATTCCTATCCTTTATAGTAAAATATTTATTCTTTCCCTATATTCCATTTTTGAAAATAAAAATGGGGAATAAAGGATTCATGAAAATGAATATTAAGTTAACAGAATAGAATGACTAAGTAAATGGGAGATAACTTAATTAATAAATTCATAATTAAATGGAGAGTTATTTAACATAAAAATTCAAGAATATGACTTATATAGATTTAAAAAACTATGTGGGAGTTAATCATATTCATTAGGAAAACATAAGAAATGTTGATATGTATTTATTTTAATCTTAAAAATAAAAAATTTAGTCCTCATATTCTTTTACAAAAATTTATTGGTGATTTCCAAAATGGGTGAGATTTTTGATTCAATATGTTTCTTTATTAATTTTCTTTTCCTTTATGATTTGAAAATCACGAACACATTTTATTAAGATAAATTATCATTCTCCATTAAAATTTTTCTTATAGGGAATTTTATTTCCTTAATATTATTTTTTTATTTACTAATGATCTTCAATTATTAATATATTGATTACAAATTCCTAGACTAATAATAATTTCCTAATTCAAAAATATTGATCTGTGTCTTATTCTGAATTGTAGAGTTCCTTATAATTCATTTTCATATAATAGAGAATCTGATTTCCTAAAAAATTAGGCTTTAATTTCATCTGAAATCATTCTCCAATTTTTTCTATATTCAGACTCCGATTTCATATGAAATAGGATTCCAAATTCATCTAAAATAAAAATGTGATTTCTACTAAAATCATATTCCGAATTCATAAAAATACATTCATCGATTCACTTTTATTTCCGAATCCAAATTTCTATATTTCGAGACATTGATTTTCACAATCCTAAGAATTTGATAAAATAATTTTCTTATAGTTACCAAATTTTTTTACAGTCATGTTCCGTTTAATCAGGTCCTAAATGTAAAAATGTTTCATAAAAATGTTATCTTTTCTCATCATTTTTTATTAAAACTATATCTTCCAATATATTTTTACTAAATATTTTCTTGTGTTATATGTGTATAAATCTCTTTTATATTTAAAGAAAAATATTCCCATTGGAAGAGGAGCTGTATTTTGGAATTTTTCTTATAAATTCCCAGCAATTTGAATGTGTTCAGTGCTAGAGTTTTTTCTACGAGCTGGGAATCAAGAGATTATTTCTTAGAGATCTGTGTTAAAACTGTGAAATATATGATCAACCTTCATTATGAAAATGTTGTGAACACCTTATTCAAGCTAAGAACATATTGTTCAACCTACCTATTTTGATTCTAATTATTTCTATATAATCAAGGGCTTTCAGGGATATAATGATAAAGGTGATGATCACCTTTGGGATCGATAGATTATAAGGAACATAAGACAGATTCTGATCTTCATATCGAAGGCTTGACCTGGTGTGGGTAAGACTAAATTTCTTGAAATTATAAATCAATGAACATTTATCCTAGGTTTTTGGATACCCTTTTCTTTTGGATAAAATATTTTTCCGATTTTTCCTATTTTGTTACATGTTTTAATTCTATTGTATTTTGTTATATAATAAATTGTAAAATTATTACTCATTATTATACTAGTATAGTATGATATAAATTAATTTCTATATGATTTAAGGTAGAATATTTTCCTACATAATTATGTCTCATATTTCATATCCTATGAAATGTAATTTCATTTGTAACAAAAAAATGAGGGTTTCTGAATCCATATTGTTTAACCTTTTTAATCATAAATTTTATTAAGGGAAAAAAATAGGTTTTATATGTTTAATTCTCCCCCCTCTTGTAATTGAGAAATATACATCTACAGTTTGATCCTACCCTTATGGATTTAACATTTAATATATGTATATATATGATTTTTATCTATGTTCAAAATTTAATTTATATATATATCATAATAGTTTGATGTATAAATTCTAACAACCAGACCTAATGTTTAAAAAAATTTAATAGAATTTCTTTAATTTTAAACATTGATATGGAAAATAATTATACATATAAAAATGGGAAATCTGATTATATATCATCTAGGGGAACAACATCATCATAATTAATTATTTAATAAAATAAATAATTCAAATTAATAGTGAAATATTTTTAATTTCATATTGAAATAGATTAATTTAATTATGAAGTAATAGATTTTTGTTTTAATAACACTTATATATTTTTGGAGAAATGGAATGATAAAAGAATTACATATAATATACAGTGATACAAGACATAATTTATTTTGTAGAGACCAATAATGGGTTAGGAATAACATCAGACATAACTCTTTATATCATGTAGTGAATATCTATTCATATACCATTGATGAATGAATTCATGGGGACATTTCAGCACTCTAATTAAGTGGTGATCAAGAGATTGAAATTTTATACCCCAATGTCACTAAGATTATATAGTAGCTGAACATGTTTTTGGATACCATATGGAATATTTTTAGATTTTCAACTTTTCATCATCTAAATGATACACATTATAGAATAACTAATTTCTGATATTCATCACCTAGACCAACATGTAAATGGTAGAATAGTTATATCAACTTCATGATTATTCTACCTAGTATATTCATTTTGAATTTTTCCCTATAGGATGTTGTGGATATACATATAATATTAACACACATATTCACTATTCAAATTTATTATTAAATACATGATAATATTCTCTTATTTATTGAGAATAATACTATAAATAATAATGTTTTTTATTTTATCATTATGGATAATAAATATTTTTTAGTTTTATGTTTTTGATTGAAAATAATAATACGTTGGGTGCTTAATTGAATATAACAACACAACATCCTTGATAGTCTTATAAGAATATGGGGTTCTTTTGTTTTTGTTTCTTAAATACAATATTTTATCACATGTGACTAGTTAATAAAAAATAATTGGAGGGACTTTTATGCATATTTGAATTTTTCAAATATTATTAGTTTATAATTTTCATCTGGTAAAATGAAATTCAATGATTTTTACATTATTTCTTTTAATATCACACACATATTGGGTAAAAATGGGAGAAATATTGATTTTTCAACAAAGATTGCTGAATAACCCAACCAAAAGGATTTAAATTATCATAAATCATATGGGGATTAAACATTGTCGATACAAAAGTGTTCTAATAGATGATATAATTATATTATAAGTTAAGGTTGGATATAACACCTTTTATAAGTGTCTCGTCAATAATGACACGAATTCATGAATATAAATGGATTTTAACACCCTAATTTGTATTCCCATTGATTTCATGAATATAATTGGATAAGTTAGAAACTATTTTACATTAACATAATGATAATATAAAGGAAGATATTATTCTATGTATCTTAGTTGAGGAGATATATGTAGCATTCACTCTCCATTTTAATTGAAAATATGTGTATTGTGAGCCAGATATATAAAATAATATTTATGTTTAGGATAAATATTATATGGTTTTAATGGAACATTATATTCAAATTATTTGTTTTTTGAAGAACAAGGGAATGAACAAAATAGAACATGGGTGTAAGAATGTGGCACACTACCACAATTCAACATGTAATTGTAGAAAATTAAATAAATTTAATGGGAGTAGTGTTTTATGGTAGGTATAACAATTACATCAATTTTTTTTAGATTATCTAAAAAATATATTATATACTTTTTAAAAATTAATTTGTTATGGACATGAAATGGTGTTAATTATTTTTATTTAATTATGTTGTACTAATTTTTTATAACATGATTATTGGGTTATTGAAATTGATAGGAATATAAAAATTAGTTTTCTAATATCATCATTGCTATTTTTTTGTTTTCATGAATAATTTGATGAAAATTATAGTATTTTATTATTGAATTTGATGGATCACATTACATTTTAATAGTTTGGTCATTGTAATATGTAGTGTGAAATTTTCATAGAGATGAGAGGGTGAATAATTTTGGGTTGAAAATGTAGTGTTAATCCTATTATTAGGGAATTATTATATTGTTAGTTAAATAAAGAGGGATAGGGAGGATAATATGGTTACTAGGGAAAATGTGAATTTTTTATTTTTCACACAGGTCTAATGTCATTTCTCATATCTATTCTAGGATTACTACCCATATAAATATTCATATGGAATAATTTTATGAATAATGGATAATGGATGGTAGAATAAAGGTAAAAATTATTATGTCAAATGAAATTTATTATATTATATTTGTTATATGAATAATTTAGCGTTCCAAAAATCATTTTAATTCCATAAAAAATAATGATATCATATTGGAGGTCAAATTTTGGGCTTTATGAATGTTTTTGTTTGTTTTGACAAAGTGGCATAATGGATATACCACTCATTGTTTGTTATCCTATATAAATATTATTTTATTTTAATTCAATGATAAAACAGGACACATGGTTGTTCCAATACTCACATACATTATTTTACACATTATGATCTATGAAATATTATATCGAGAGTTTCACAGGGTCTAGGTAAATAGAAACATGCTATAATGAAAAACAATTTTATGATAAATTCATCATTTATATTATAATTACAATTATAATAGAATTAATCATGATATGGATTGATATTTCAATATAATGATATCATTAACCATTGAATGATATAAATTTTAAGTGAAAGGAATCTATATTGTTGGAATCAAAATATTTAAACACTATTTCAATATAAATTTGTCTACTAAATATATTTTAAAAAAATTATTATTTATAACATGTTTTCTGATAAACAATAAAATATGTGTTTTTATAAATTCTTATGATAAAGATATTAATTTTGGAAATATTTTTCTCTGATATCCATTTCCCCATTTTTAGAATTAATTTTGTTTGAATTGCCTAGAAATGAATTTAATGATTATTTTCTAATGTTGGTTAAAAAAAATTTATAGGTTTAAATATTTGATTCTAAATATATATTTTTGGGGAAAACATTCCTCTATAATTATTATGAAACAATTCAATTTTGGAATATAGGAGGATAAGGGTATATAATTAATAACTTCTGTAATAATGTTATTATATTTGTTAAATTGTATAATTTTTTATGGTAAAAGCAGTTAAAGGGTTAGTGGAATTGCAAAGTGGTGTTAGATTAGACCCAACACGAGAGTGTAAAACCTTCTAGAATAATATTATATTATTTGATCCTTATATCATATGAAGAATATAAATGATTTTATTTTTATTCCACTATTTTTCCTCAAGAATAAAATTCTTAAAAAATGGATCCATAATTTAGAAGGACTTGTTGAACACTCTTATAATGATATTCCACACATCAAATATCTGAGTAAGATTATGAATTTTTGAATCAGTTCATTATAATTTTTCTTTAATTTAATAAATACATAGATTTATATCACATATCTCATTATAATTTCCCACCAAAATATTGATGGGGAATCACTTTACTTGTTTTATCCTTTAAATGAATAACTTAGACTAAATTAATATTCTAGATTCCGTTAAATAATTATCCTTCAGACATGAATAATTCATCCTACTCGACATCCATTTTGAATGTTACTGTTTCTGTTCTTCTCATAGACCATTTCTTAGTCAAAGACCTCCAATGATTTCATAGTCAATTATTGTTCATGCATACAAGATATATCTATATGCTTTTATGCTACATAATTTAACATCATCTTGAAGTTTAATTTAGATTTATTATTCACCATATTTTTTGGCCTTCCCACTAACACTTTATTACTCCATGAATATATATATATTTTTTCATCATCATTGGGATTCTTTGAATCAAGTCATTCTCCATATAATAATATATAAATTATAATATCATCACATGGAGGCTTACCATGTGTTGGTCGAAATTAGTCAATAGATGATAAATATTTATGAAAGAGGCCTTAGTTTTTATGATTTTTAGAATCTCTTGTCATTACACATAGTTATAGACTCTCCATGTTTATCTATTAATAATGTTCAACCATTATTTTTTTTTATAATAAATTTTATCCTACAATTCCTAGGGTAATTAAAACTGAGGTTTTTTCCCATACTTCGTCATATTTTTGTCATGGATTTAGGGAGTATAGAATAATCCTTGTATTTATTCCCATTTATAATTATTAACATGGTATTCCTAATTGAATTTCCTATATTATTCCCATTATTTTTACAAGAACAATAAAATTAATTAGTATGATTATCCTTATAGAATATAGAATTGTTGTCTGAATATCCTTAGTATTCATTGGATTATTTTGAGGCATCATCATCTATTAACCACTAAATTATATATCTTAAAACTAGGAAAAAAATCTTCTATATTGTAGTTAAACAATTCCATAATTTCGTTTAATATATTAATTTCAATTCACCTACACAATTTCTAAAACTATTATATAAAATTATTTCCATCATGGGATCCAACATAAGGAACCTTAAAAGTGATGTTTTTCATTGTATTTGTTTATAAAGATATTTATTTTTTATCCAACCATCACGCATTCTCAAAATAAAATCTATCATATCAAAGTGTTCCATAGTATAGATAAGGTCTTGAGAAAAACATGATATTGGACAACTTTACAATTATCCTAAGACACAATAGAAGTTGCAGATATAATAATTATAACAACATTTGAATAGTTATTATTTAATATATGGTTACCTATTTGAATTATGATGTAGTATTTATTAGGTATAGTAACAACCAAATATTACTAATAATAGAGTATTTTCATAAAGGGAATCATATTGTTTTTTAAGGTCAATCTTTTCATTAAAAATTTATTGAAAAATAAAATATTGATAATTGTGTTCATATCTCCCTAATGCAAAACTGTTGGGACATCCATGTAACTAGTAGAGACACCTTCAGGAGAATAAATTGTTGGAAATAAATTATTTTCAATGATTTTTTAGTACTTACTCATGGATATGCTCATGGGGTCTAATTATAATTCATGTTGATTTATACCTAAAATCATATAGAGGGTGATGGAGATAATAATAATTGAATAATATGTCTAACTCAGAAAAAATTAAAATTTCTAGATTAAACTAATCTCAATTCTCATTTTATGTCCAATAATCTGGTAGATGTTGAGTGATAATTAAATTGAAATATAAACTTGAATCAAGGGGGGTGATAACGGGACTTGGATATACTATTTAAGAACTATAATATTCCAATTGTGATTCCAAATATCATGGTAATTGAATAGGATAATAATTAGAGTGGTAGTCTATAAATTCATATATAAATGGAAATGGTTAGTGGATCCAGCTATAATTGATTCTCAAAATATGATATAAGAGTGATAATCAAACTCCAGTTAAGGATCATATGGTAAATAATGCGGATGAATCCAAATTTTCTTCATTCACAAAATGAATATTTATACAAGGGTCCCACTATTTCTATGACCAATTGTTAGTATAAATACATTGACCAAATTAAGAAATGATTGAAGTTATTATCCAAGGGTTACCACTTTGCAATGTCAGCCACCACGTACCGATTAAAAAGTATGATGCATCGGTGTACTATGATAGAGTTTATAGAATCTTGGGAAATCATTGATGTAAATAAGAAACCTTGGGATAATGATAAATTGTAGGGAATTACTTGAGAAAAACCAAAATACTAAAGATATTTAATGTTTGATGTTGTTATTTATGAAATTTGATGATAAGAGAAAGTTCTCGTTTGATATCTTATTTATTAAGGATAATTGTATAATGTAAATCATGATGGATGACATAAGGGAAATAGTTTTTGAAACCTTGGGGTTAGAAAACATGAAACATCATACTCGATGGTCAAGTTAGATGATGTTGTAAAAGAATATATTTATGTATGATAATATTGATATATAATTGTAATGAAGAGATTATTATGATATATTATTTGATTATAATATTTTTTATGAAATATTGTCGTCATTAGATAATTTAATTTATTACATTTAATAAAGAATTTGGTTTATATTCATTCATTTCCATACCAATCAATGGAATAAGGAATTGTTCCTTCGATTGGATTTTTTTGACAATTTCATAATAATAGTTACAAAAAATTCATTAGAATAAAATGATTTTATTTTATATTTTTGAGTTTATTTTGAATTGATTGGGTAAAATAGATAGCTTTGGTTCTCACCCCTACATATACACTCTTTTAGACATGTAGAGAATATTATATGTGGTGTATAGATAATTGAAAACCTTAGCCTTATATAGTTTAGGGATGTATAAACATGGAAAACCCATAAATGGATAGGATGGAAAGAAATATTGAACCCTTATATATATATATATATTTATGATATTTACATAATTACATACATACATGGGTTGGATTATACAATATATTTGCGGATAAATAATGAAAATGAACTCAAAACAAAATTTTATTCATACATAAGTATATAAAACTAAAAAATAGAGATACATTTTATAACATATATAATCAGAATGTTTCTTCTAAAAAATAGAATATATTGTATAAATAATTAATATAATTTATAATGATATCTAGTTTAACTCCAATAATGATAATGAATTCACAAATCTGTATCCTTGTATTGGTCTACAATTAGTAATTATAATATTTTCAAATAGAAAAATTTAGTATGTGTCAATGAAAGAAAACATATTAAAAGAATTTATGATAACCTATGTGGAAATTTTTATATTTGAAAATATATAATTAACAAAAGTGGGAATGTCAATTTATAGAATGAAATGTTTTTTTGGAATATGATGGTTCTTGGAGGATAATAACCTTGGGACCATATAGGGTGGTGAGGGTGATTTTTTGGGTAAATAGTTCCATGTTATGATTGATGTCAAATCCAATTTCCACTCAACAATTTTGAGATACTGCCATAAATTTTAGTGTGGAATTTATAATGGAAATGTTTTTATTTAAATTTGGGCGATTACAAAACCATTAAACAAAGTGGAAATGAATTATAAACATTGATATTTATTATTTTAAAATTTTGAACCCTAATTGTATATATTTTTATGATAAAAACGTGATTTGTTACCATCCTTATCTTGATTTAGTGTTACGTTCAATGTCCTCTGGGGATTGTAGCTCATGGTCTATGACATTGAGTAAAAAATAGATTTATGAATAATGGAAGACCCTAATTGATGTGTTTTAGAAATGTTAAGGGGAACATCAGTGATATTTGGGGTATAGATGGTGCTTTGGAAAAGAAAGATTTAAAATCACATCCAAATTTTCTATTGAACCATTTGATATCTAGTACAAACCACTATCTAACTAGTGGGAATACAAAAGGGGGATTATAATTACAGGATAAATTTCTTATATCGGGATTTCATTTTCCTACTATCATTGGTTTCCCATGAATACCATGGGTTTGATCCCCTCCAACCCATTTTAACCCTTAATAAGGAAGGGGGTTATATGAGTGTTTTCTTGAAGATCCATGGAAAGTTACATCTTATGATTATTTATGATTTATTAGTCCTCCTATGAAAATAATAAATGAATTATAAAGTTAGGTATTTGGTTTTTATTGTAGGAGATCATGTAAAAATTTAAAAATAATTATAGGTGTTTCACTATTACAAGGATCATGGTAACAAAAAATGTCTTCTTCATGCAATGGGTATTTTGTTTGGATGAGTTACATTGAACCGTAAACTTTTCATAGGTATTGAATAACTATTATATTGAAATTCAATTGTATTTACCTTGTATTAGGGAATGATATGTGAGATAGATCCATGGAGTTTTGTTCGGTGTGGTTTCAACGTAATGAAAATGTCCGTTAAGAATTTTCATTCCATTTATTTCTTATAAAAAATTATTATTTTATTATAATTTAATGCAATTATTTAATTTTTGTTACTAGTTTTGTTATAAATTTCTGTGAGAATGGAACTTGACTATTTGAGCTGAAATGGTGTTTAATAGGGCTTTGTTGGCAGAAATCCCCCTCAGAATGTTTTGGGGAAACATTTTCAAAAAATATACGTGGTCCTTATGTATTTTTACATTGAATTATATATTTTTTAAATACTTTTGTAATTCTTGAATCTAATAATTTTATGTTGTGAGAATAATAACTTTTTTCTGTTATTTAGTAAAAAAATTATTTTTATGGATGAATTTCATAATGTGCCAAGGGAGATGATGGGAAATTTTTTATATGCATGACATCTCTACTACCATTAGTTTATGATATAAATTATCTTTGATTATGGTGCAGTTTCCATTATGAAAGTGGCATAGTGACATTTATAAGAGATATATGATGACTCGTGATTCATTTTCAAGGGGATAGAAATGAGAGATACTATGTAGCCATTAGGATCATTGAGATAATAATCGGGTGAATGTTTTTTCGTGTTGATGTTATTTGTGGTGTGATAAGACCACATAGAGACTAGAGGCCGGTTCATGTGTTTAAAATGGACTATGATGCCTGGAAAAAGAAATGGATTTTAAGTAATATCCATTTTTTTGGCATTCCATGTAGGCCAATGACTGCCAGATTTGACATAGGGACCATAGAATGTTTTTAGATGACATGTGAACCAATTGAGAGGGTATACATGGGGAGGAGATGATATGGTATCATGTGTCACATAAGAATCCATGTCGATGATGCAAGCCCAAGGGGTTACAGATGATGTGATTTGGCATAGAAATTCAAACTGAGCAATTTTTTATTTTATTGTTGATGTGGTATGTGGTTTCTTTGGACACCTAGAAATTTTATATTATGTTTGACTCTGATATGATTTCTCTGGATGATGAGGTGTCACATGTCGACAGGGAAGATAGCATGGGATACCCAATATGTTGGGATACATTATCAATGTGTATTGAGGGGTCTCTAAAATATCTATAATACATGGATATTTTTTATACCTTATTGGATCCTTAGAATTGGTTAATGGGATCCAGTATTAGTGAATGTGTTCCATGGATACAAGAACAAAAAATATATAAGGTGATTATATATCCTAATATATCATTTGAAATTATTGGGTGATGTGATATGTAATAGAATAAAATTATACCATTCCAATTTCATTAGGATTCATTATATTTTAAGGGTGATATAATTTGTTTGGTTTGTTAATATTTGAGAGAAGATGACATTAGAGGACGTGATAGTGACTTTTTGTGTAACATCCAAGGTAAATAAAGAATATTAAATTTTATTATTTATAAATATCTTTAAATAAAATATTAATTTTTATCTCAATGTGATGCTATGAATGATAGCATACTCAACATGCATCAATGGGTTCCTTTGAATTCTTACATTGCCCACATCTTTGTGTTATATAAAAAATAATATAATATTATTATTTTAATTAGTAGTTAATGCCCAGACATTGTTTTAGAGTGAAAGAACATAAATGACCATATTATTATTAAAAAAGATTTTTAAATATTTTTACATTTATACAAAAACATTTAGAGGCTTGAAATTAGAATGAATCAAATTTTAAGCATGAAGACTCTAGTATTTTTTGAAATGTAGTTTTACAGCCATTTAATGGTGAAACCATTTTAAATATAGTTTTTGTATTTTTTATATGTTTTACATGAAAAAATAACCATCTTATTTTCAATTAGGATATCAAAATATACTTTTTTTTAATTTTATTGTACTTTTATGATAAAGTTCATGTTTAATGAATAGTTAAAAATACTACATTATATGTCCAGAATTTATTTTCATATTATTTATTTATATTTTTATATTAACTTTTATAATGTTTTTAATGTATAATTGTATCATATTTTTACCATTTAATCCATTTTTTTCATCTTATGTAAGTTTATTTTGATATAAGATACAAACACATGTCAATACTTTTCTAGTTTTATTTCAAAAAAACATGCTTTCTAGTTTTTCAAATAATTTTTTTAAAATTAATTATTGAATATTATATGATTTTAATTTCGTAAAATATACATAATTTTATAATTATGAATATGAAAATTAGCATTGGGTGATTTTTTGCCATTTTTCTAAAATAGTTCAATTATTTATTAAAATTGAAAAACACTGAATAATAGTTAATAACTCGAAATTTTCATTTAAATGAAAATTAACTGCCTCTGTGAATTTAATTTCAAAATACCAATTTACATGGTTGTCATCTGTATGTAAAATGTTGTTCAAGAGGATGAATATAATTTTTGGTGGATAGAAACTTTTTCGTTTTATTTATAGCGGTTAAAAGTAAAATTGGTAAATCAAGGTAAAAATAATATTATAATAATATAAAATTACCTTAACACTTATCCTAAAATTATTTATTATGTCATGGATAACAAATAAAATCTTTGGGTTGATCTTTTGTATTTTGGAATCCACTTGGGAATGATAATTACATTAATAAATTTTTATAAAATGTAAATATAAAAATATCATAAAGATGTATTGTTTTGCTAAAACAATTATAATGTGGTGCCATATAATTTATTTCTTTGACTATAAATTTTCTTAGTAAATTTAAAAAGATTTACTATATCATCATATTTTATTTATAATTTTTAGACATCAAATAATTAAATTTATTTATGAAATAATGGTGATGTAATGATTACAAGGAATTTATTAATTAACGAGATTATAAATATTAAAATAAAATTATTTAGAAACATTGAATGAAAACAACAAATTTTTGCGATTAATATGACTTGTTATCTTCAAATTAAATATTTTTTTTGAATTGATCATGTGGTTATATATTTTTAATGTCATGATACTAATTGAATAAAAATTGACATAAATGAGTTTTTAAATCAATTAATTTTATATTAAATGATAAAATAGTATTAAAATATAAGATTTTTTGAAATGAAATATATATTGTTAACTTTTTTATTAATGATAAATTATGGTTTGAATAGAGTTTTATAAAAAAAATATATTAACCATATAGTATAATTATACAAGAAGACATGGTAAGAGATAAATTAGTTAACTAAGGGTTAAAGGCAAATGATAAGATTAAAAATTGAAACTAAAAACTCTATAAAACCAATTCGTTGAAAGGATTTATAATAATATTAATATTATATTATAATATCATGTGTTTTGGAACTTTTGAACACTAAATTCAGTTTATAATAAAATAATATTTTTAAACATTCGTAATGTGCCACTTTACCCCCTTATAAAAGGGCATCACCTTTAACCCATTACTCACACATCTCATGATCCTTGGATCATCAAACAAATAACAAAATAAGATCCAAAAATTTATCTATTCCTACTAGAAGACTTATATTATTCATAAGGCACTCTATGAAATCCTTTTGGTTCAAACCAAAGTGAATTTCATAATTTAAAGTTAACATCTTCCCTTAAGTTCTCTTATTTTATTTTATTTATTCGCTCCCTATGTTATTCTTATTATTTGTTTACAAAACATCAACTGTATCCTAAATAAAATTGGTAATTTATATGGGATTTATTCAAACTACACTTACACAGACATTCATCTAATTTACTTAGAACAAATTGTTTCTCCCTATAGTGCACAACTGCCTCATGAAACAACGAATATTTAGTATTCTTTTACAACCTCTTATGGTGGCCATTATGAGAGAACTATAACAAAATATGATATTAAAGATATTTATTCTATCTTTATGATTATGTAATTTAAATTTAAAACATAACTTTATGCTTTACATGTTTTATAAATATAATAATTTAATTAGAGGAAGTGCGAACTACCGCCCCCTCAAACTGATATGACTCCTTCATAACATATATGGAACGTATAAAGGATGGTTCTAATGAACATTTGAAAAGTATATAAAAAATGATATTATAATGTAATAGTAATATAACTATTTATCATTTGGTTTTCATTCCATTAAAAACAAAAAATATGAAATGAATGTAGCGGTCAGGGGTATCTACGACTTACCATCACCATGAATAGTGCATTTCATTTTCATATATCCAAATGATATGGACTATTCTAAAAACATATATACTATATATATATATATGATATTAATGATATCTAAAACATTAATATCATTCTGTAGATAATTTAATTTTTACAACATGGACAATTTGTAATTAAAACATGTTCATTTTTTACTCAAGATCTGAATATTGACATAATGTCCGATATCAATTAAAATAATTCACTTATTATTATTGTAAGTTAATAATAAATAAAAATGTAATAATAAACCTCAATATGTTATTATTGAATAATTAATTGACTTACTTTTACTATTCATGGTGAACAAATAACATACATGACATGTCGTACCTGAGGTAGGCGGTTTTCATCTCTCTTTTAATTCTCATGAGATTCATGCTATATTTTCCATTATTTCCCTTTGTGTGGTTTATATACATCCATTTATTGTATTATTTGGGTAATATACATTAATTTATGGAAATTTTCATCATCCTTGTATAATACTTCTTTCGTGGTGTGTATTATTCGTATGTTTCGAAATCAATAATAGATCTTTTAAAACAAATTTCCATTCTTTGGGTAAATATTATAATTCTTAATTATGTAAATCTATGATTATGTGTGGAAAAACTATTTATTTTTTTTGTATGTACACTCCCATTTTTTTGTATATACTATTTATACACATAATCTTCTAATTGAAAAATTATGACATCATTTATACGATCTTAGTAAAGGAACCTTTCACCCTCCTCTTTATGTCTGAGAATTATTTTATGTATTTTAATATACATTAACATATGTTAGGATATGTTCTTAATAAGCCATATTGCTTTTAAATTTAATGTCCCTGTGATGAGAGACCCTTTTATCTCCAAACAACTCATTTTCAGAAATTTTATATGATAAATTTATGATGCCAAATTTTTTAAGGGAACTTTCACCCAATTTTCAATCAATGGGTTAATATTTTAATTATTAATTAGGTCATTCTAGGATTATGTGTACAAACAGTGTTTATTTATTTATTTTTGTAATTTCTACACCCATTTATTTGAATATACTCTTTATACACATAATTTCAAAATTGATAAATTCTAACGTCATTTATAAGATCCTGGTATGGGAACCTTTCACCCTCCTCTTTTATGTCTATGATTTATTTAATGTCTCTTAATTTCAAATTTTTATGTTGGAATATGTTTTTATGTATCCGTATTTCTATAAATTTTAACTACATGTTATGATACACCCTTTTCTCTCCCATCAACTGATTTTCTTAAATTTCATTTGACGTTGTTAGGCTGCCGAATATTTTTTAAGGGAACTTCTTAACCCAATTTCAATTATATGGGTTAATGTAATACTTCTTGATTATGTTATGAAATGAATATGTGTTAACGATATCTGATTTTTTTATACTAATTATCCACTTATATTGGGTTTATTTATATTTCTCACAAATATGTATGTTACTGATTTATCCGTAATCTATTACAAAAAACATTGTATAAGACTTAATCTCAATCATCATTCATTATGGAATACTTTTATTTATACATAGCATTATTTTATGTGTTCTATAAACACCATTGACATTTCATTTCTTTCAAATGTAATATTTTTCTATGTAGTGTTTTACTAAAAGAATAAGGGAATTTTCTTAACGTACGTGGTGAGAACGACCATTCTGTTGTAGCGAGCATTGTTTGATATTTGGATACCTTAATAAGATGTAATGTCTTTAAAAGGAAAATAAATAGAAAATAATATTTTACATATTTTGGTTTTAAAAATGTTTTTTATAATGGATTAATTATATCAATATATTTAAATGATATGTTGTAATTCAATGTGGAAATGTTATCTTTCCTTTATATTTGTTTTTTGTGTTATGAATACTTTATGGTTATTGGGAATTGTTTACATTTACAGGTGGTTTTGTTAAAATACAAGGTTGGGTGATCTTGAGATAACTCTCCAATGAATTGGGCAATGTTATAGAGGTAAACATTAATGTTTCTCATAAGATATTGGGTAATATACAGTGATGGGAATTCCAAATTTAACTCCCTACATAGTCCTGAAAGATACAATGTACATTTGATATGGATTCGACATGTTTAGTTTATGATTAATGATTTCTATGTGTTATTCATAAATCTTATGATTTCATGTTGTCTATTTAAGAGCATATGTTTTTTAATTGAAATGTATGATTTCATTTATTATATGGATTGACGGAAAAATGATATCATTCATTATTTTAAAACTCTTACTGAAATTTTTATTCCCCACCAATGTTTTTGAAATGTTTATCACAGGGTATAAATAAGTAAAAGAAAAAGGAAGAATTCCGGAAGATTTATATCAGGAAACAATTTCTTTTTTTCTTTTCAAAGATTATATTTTATGAAAACAATGGATACTGAGTGTATGTTTATACTTGTAATATTCAAGTTGTTATTTATATGTTATGTCCAAATTATCTAAAACTCTATACCTGAAAAGATCCTTGATGTGAAATATTATTTTATTTCAAGAATATGTAATGTTTATATTTAGGGCCTTATAGTTGGATCTCGTGGAATGATACCTAAGATACCCAACTATGATCATATGAATTCCTAAATTAAGGTTTGAATGAGGTTATATGGGTTATTTAATACCAGGGAGATTGACCACAATATCAAGTAAGTTTTTCCCTTATAATTTCCTAGCTCACTCAAGAATCATTCATTTATGGAGTTATTGGATTACTATAGATTATTCCCATACTACCCAGTCATCAACAAATTCATTAGTAACATATAAGTATTATTGTGGGTTTCACACTGATGGACTATGGATGAGGGATTTTGGGGGATACCCTACGATCCAATACATCTATGTGTAAGTGTAAGCATGTGATCCCTATTGAATGTAATGAAGTTCCCCTAATATGATTCTCATTGTCAGTGACGCTCTGAACCTAATTATGATTGTTATGGTCAATTGGGGTCATTAACCAATGAACGGATTATTGGCATTGGGAATAGATCAAATATTTTGATATTTTATTAGCGTGATTGGCAGAATAGTTTTTATGGTAATTACAATGTTAATAAAGAAATTGTGATATTGATATGATGAAACTATGGTTATTAGTTTTTTATATAATTTATCATATAGATTTTTTATTTATTCCTTAAAATAATTTTATTTCTAAACACACTACATGTATTGGTGATATACTAGACCACTTAGTATGTTCCCTAATGTATTAGGTACTCATAACAAGATCATTCTTCCATGGAATTAGGGTACCAAAGTAGACAATCAAAGAGATATAACCATATATTCGGATGAGGCACTTTAATTTATGTTATATCATGAAAACAATGCTAGGATTGGATATTGATAAGAGGTGAGGATCAGGGATGTAGTTCTTCCCCATTACATTTATTTTATTTATTTTTCTATTTATTGTTTTATTCAATTAGAGTAGTGGTCGATTTTCCTTGTATGAATATATAGATTTCTATTTAAATTTATGATGAATTATTATTTAATTTTCTTATAAAATTAGAAATATTATTTTTTTGTATGAATTTGTGTTAATTTTTATTTTTGTTCATCATCTAACCAGTGTAATAGAATACACCCCCATCATTTAGTTAGCCACCGTGGAAATATGAGGTGGCATGATTGAGGCCACATGGTGAACTGGTACATTTAATATTCATATACTGACCCAGGGTTTGGAATTATCAAGTTGTGTTGTAGTTGATTTTACCGTTTTCATTCTATTTGGGATTTGATATAATAGAGAATGATTCATGATTCATATACTATGATGGAAGTTATATTGGTGTATTATGAACTATTAGTTTAGTATGAAGTATAGGATTCTAGGGATAATATATCTCTTTTGGTTTCATATGTTATGGTTGTATATGATTTTAAGCTTGAGTGGATCACATGGATGTTGTGGTTTATGATTTAAATTAGATGTTTGAATCATGTCCAACTAAAAAGAGGCTAATTATTGAATTTATTTCTTTTTTAGTGGTGTAAATAGTTGTTTCCTAGAAAAAGTTTTATAATTCCACTTTGAAGGGACATTAAATCCCCATATTTACGTAGATATGTTCATGATTCCATAGTGGCAAACATTTTTTTATTGAATTTGTTTAGGGTGTTTTTAAAAGTAAAATATAACATTCTTTTTAAAATAATATCAAAAACATATATGGTTTTATTAAATATAAATTATATGATTATTATAAATAATAGACCCATATGAACATGGTTACATGCGGAATATCATGTGATGGTGATCATTCTATGTGTATTCTGAAAAAATAAAATGTGATACTTTATGTGGTCACTCCTATATATAGTTTCCCATTGATGAATGCAATAATATTACATATTATGAAAGGTTTAGTATTTTCTATCGCTATATGGTGAGGTTTGTTTACTTTTTTGGTTAATATTTTGCATGGTTCCCTTGTTTTGGAGCCCCTATGGGTAGCTTTTTTTATTTTAAGTTATTTTAGTATAAGAGTAACAACCCTGGGATGAAAACATATATAATCAAAACATGTGATGTTGGATCACTAGGTATATTCCACAATAGGTTAATTCCAATTGAATAGGTCATATAGGACCATTTATTTAATGTTACTAATAACAACACATATTTTATTTTCCCATATATCTTATAATAAAATTCTATCTAATTAGAGCATGTTTCTATAGTTCATTGACACATATTATGTATATATATGTTATTATTTGGTTATTATCCTATATTAAACACTTATGTAGGTTACAAACACATGAATTCTCGGTAATTTAGAGATGGTTGCACAAGTTATGACATAAAAACAATGAACTTTTGTTAGTGTCATCCATGGGATAGTTGTTCGAAAATTGGAATTTTCATTAGAAATTTCAGGTGGGGATAGGTGGGAGACCCTAATGACCCTTGAGATATATCTAAATGATTAGTGAAACATTCGATGGTACTTTTAAGGATATCCCACATGATTGGATAACCTATAATATGTGTTTTCTAATTTATTGAATCATATATTGGTTATTTATGCATAACATTATAACATGTTTGTTGATACAAGTTATTAGATGTGGGAATTCACACAACATGGGGTTTTATGGGTATGGGAAAATTTGGAGTTAGTGGTTATACATCAATATTTTTTTTTCAAGGGTAGGCCCCATGTAACACTAGCCCTTCTATATTTCTGTAGATCTCTATATATTGTTTATTGAATTGGTTGATGCTTCTGAAAGGAATAGTACATACTAGTTGATAGATGTGTGGTTGGATAAACAAGGTGGCATGACATGGAGCATGGTTAGTGGTTATAGTTTTTCATCCTATATCTATGGAGAAAAAACCATATAATTTTGAGTTTGGTGATGTGATTGGATAGTGAAAGACAATAATTTTTATGTTGTATGAGAATGAAAATATTGTTGGGGAATTTCATGTGGTACCCATTTAAGTCATATTTAGTGTGTAGTCATTTATTATCCAAGAGACAATGGTGTTCTGTGAAATGATATTATTCATTTATAATATGTTCTTACAATCTTTTCAATTTCTCTACATTATAGTGAAACCCCAAAATTTATATTAGGTGTAGTTAATAGATCTATTTAGTTGATTCCCTTCCATGTATTGATGGAAATAGGTGAGTGTCATTGAAGAAGAATAATAGTTGATTTATATTTTATACAATTAATGTGGATGTTTGGACGAATAATAATTAACATTATATAAAAATGAGTCAAATATATGTTGTTAGAGGATGATTCACCAATAAAAAGGATAATTTGAATTATTGGAATAGATTTTGGACATTTTAGGTGGAGCTTCGTCATTGGTAAGATGTAATGTCTAATTTACTTAGTCCTCAAGAAATTTTTGGATTACGTATATATGTGATATCAAATGTATTTTATGTGTAGGAGTCATTCTTGATGTAATTTTAATGGAATCGGAGTGGGTTTATGATTTATGGATTGTTGAATCTTGTGATATGGTAAAGAGTTATGATTTATTTTGGTTTGAGGATATTCTATTAGTGTTTAACAATTTTGGGGTCCAAACCAGGAATGATGGATAATGTTCTCATGTGTGAAAATGTGTGTAATTGGGAATTTATCTAGGAGTCTACTTTGTATAAAAGAGATGTTATTTATTTATAAATTTTGATAGTATTGGGTTTATTAGTATACAATATCTATTGTGAGTAGAGTTCCATGGTGTGGAGTGCCATGAAACTTATAGGTGTGTACAAAAATATATATATATTTTCGTTTTCTAGCTTGTTGTGAATCAGATTTAATGAGTTTGTTAATGAATTTACGACGTTTCATGGTAGAATATCATGGGTAGGGACCACCATGATGTTTCTATAGTTGTAAAAACTAATTTATCAGGTGTATGTTGAATTTAAAATCTTATATTCTATAGAAATTTATATGTTCATAGAGAATTTATTAATTGAATGTGGTTGTTATAGCAAGATCCAATGACGATAGTGGGTTACTCTATATTTTTTAATGAACACTTATACATATTTAGGATGATAAATTTTTTAGTTGGGATATAGTAAAAACCCATTTTCATGTTTTTGTTTTTTTTTCTTACATAATTTGAATATTATACTAGTGGTCATGTGATTTTGAGGTCATGTATTCGAATTTTATTATTGAGGATTATAAAAAATTAGTGGAAGATTTTTATGCTTTGATTGGGGGTTGGGAGATCTCTTAGGCGTAGGGGGGATTCATTGATCCTCATAATATTCTAGGTTACTATTGTATCCAAACCTCTAGTTGTAAAATATGCTAGTCATTAGACACAAATTTATATTCATTGGTGACACATATTCATAATGGATAATTACAATGGACACCATCCTTTAGTGGGTTCAACTAGCTCAAAATTTAGATTGAAATGTAAAAAAAACAAAAATTTCCTCTAGAGTTTTTTGTAGGGGAATCCATATTCTCTCACACTCTATTTCATATATAGATGACTGTGTTTAGCCGCTCCCTTCTATTCTTCTCCCATGATAATTGTTGGAGTTTCATGTATGTTTTTCAATGTTATAAAGTAATTATCTTACATAGAAAATCTATTTTTTCTCCCTCATCCTCTATAACTAATTTATAATTTCTATAGTTGGTTATATGGTTATGATTCATCTATGTCATATAGACACTTGATAAGAATTATGGGGATTTAATGTCGCCTAGAAAGAGGGTGATACCATATGACATCTACATATAATGGATCAATGTTTTGGTTAAGGTACATTTAAATTATGATTTCTCATCGGATATCATTTCTAATTAAATTTAAGTTCATTTTTTTATTTCATGTTGGAATTTTTACTTGGAGTAAGACTACAGATGTGATACAATACAATTGGAGTTTTATTAGGTGTGGTTTCATCATGATGTTGATATTTGATGAGAATATAGATATTATGACCTTTTATATAATCTAGTATAGAAAATAATAATTTATCATAATTAATTGTATACTTCACCTTATTGTGACGGTGTGTCTAGGAGCACATACGTTGACTAATTAAGATATGATGAGCCATAATGGACCATTAAATTTACTACTGGATGTTGAAATATTTTTAGAGTGAGATTCTAAAGTGGTCGATGGTGTTAATCCATATACACCTAGTTTTATGCATTTTCATACATGTGTTTGTCATCAGTTTCCCTAAAAATGTTAGGTATGGGTTATATTTTCATTGATTACAGTGTTTTATAAAAAAACTTATGTATCAAATTTAATTGTACAAGGTTCCAAGGGACACATTGACCCTCATGTAATAACTAACGTCACACCTATTAATGTTTTTATATATTATATAGAATGGATTATGGGGTAGTGGCCCTAATGTCCTCTAGAAAATATTTTTGAAGATTTCAGATTCCTAGAACAAGGGTTTTCCATGAGATATACTATAATAACTTACACCTTCCCATTGTCCTAAGAGGAGTAAAATGAGATACTAACATTAGGTGATGTTCCCTTGACACCATGGGCTACTAATAAACACAAAAGGGAATAAACAAAATATTAATTATGTAATAGTTTACCATTTAATATAAAACATTATCAAAATTAAAATATTCTATTATAATATTAATAAAACAAAATACATATATATAAATAGTTTTTTCAAAAAAAGCATACAATTTTAATATTTGTGTCCAATCCAAAAATAACGTATAAAATAGGGGAGAACATTAGAGTAATTGTGGAAAAAAGTGTGTAAATTTAATGATCCAACACATGGGTGGAACCACTCTTACACAATGCATGAACCAACTCCAGCCTCCATTCCAACAATCAACGATCATTACATCTAGATAAACCACTATTATTGTAATTAGTGGGTTCATTTTGTATATCACATAAAAACATTTGAATAAATAATAATGTTAACATATATCTGTGAATAAAAATTCCCTATAAGAATCCCCAAGACACTATTCCGACATTACAATAATACATTAGTTATTTTAGCTCAAAGATATAAAACATGATAGAATAATAACAATGAAATAAGTAGTTTTAACAATATAAAATATATCAAATGAATAGGATTTCTAAATTCTGTTTAGCCAAAACAATTTCTTTTTTAAAATGAATAACATGTTCATAATTTTTAGTTCTGAAAAATAAACATTATTATCAAGTACACAGACAGAAAACTACGATTCTTGAATTAATTTCCTATGATAGTGAGTAGTTATACATCCTTTGTTAAGCAATTGTATAAAACAAATTTTCACCTCTACTTTTTCTAGTCGGTACTGAGAATATTTTCAATATAAACAAGACCATATAATGTTATATCATTAACATACTCACAAACCATGCATTTCTCGTGATAACTAACAACCCAATATGTCAAAACATGCATTAACACAATCATTGATTATTGAATACCTATTATGATTATTTATCTATTCTATTGTGGGTGCCACAAAAATCAAATTCCCATTATAAATGATAAGATAACCATAAAAAGATATTTAAGTTAGAAAACCCATTGAATAACACATGATCAATTCTTTATAAAACTATTTCTAATAGAGTTATAATAAAACTTCAATGTTACAGAAACTATGTTGATCTAGTGTATTTCCAAATTGGACATTAAATGTTTCAAAAAAATATGCAATATTTATTCTATTACTCTATAAATGTGTGATATTATCTCATCAAAACTATTCTATCCCAATGTATTTTTTAGGTATACCCTTATCAATGATTATATTAATGAAATTTAGGTATTTATATTATGAAAAGAATTTAAATTATCATAACCATTGAATTTAATTATCAAATGCTCAAATATTCAATTGAACGAGATATCAGTTATCAAAGATCGCCAAAAATAAACAAATGAAAAAATAAAATTGAGATGAATAAAAATGGAATGGTAGATGGTATACAAAAAAATTAGAAGTTAAAATATGGTAAAACTAAACTAATTAATGTTATGTGTTAAGGAGTCACGTTGTGGTTCATAAATGGGACAAATAAATTGAATAATCCAAAACTATAGTTTTGATATTACATTATACCTTTATTAGATGAATTGGTCCCACATTGAATATAGTCTTGGCTATTTATCCCATCAAAAAATAGTCATTCTTTAAAGGAATGAACTATATCTGCATAGAACATATTGAAATCATTCATGAACCATTCATGTAGTGAATTTTTCTTGTTGGTAGATTCCATGCTAGCATATAATTAACCATATAAAATAATAAATTAAATAACCCTAATAAATTTAATCATAAAAT
Source organism: Viscum album (assembly GCA_963277665.1). Classification (NCBI taxonomy): domain Eukaryota; kingdom Viridiplantae; phylum Streptophyta; class Magnoliopsida; order Santalales; family Viscaceae; genus Viscum; species Viscum album. Next base: position 1,018,281,092 of record OY728119.1, on the reverse strand, counting down.
AAAATATTTTTACAATAGAATAACTGAATCCATGGGTTCGAGATTCCCACAAACCATTTTTATTTCCATCACCTAGATATTTTATATCATCTTCTCCCTCAAATTGTTCTTCCCAATATCTAAAAAAGCTACTCTTACTACCATTTTTGAAGAAAAAACTTAAAATGGATACATATCATCCATTCATGGTCATTTCATATCTATTCAAAATCAGAAATGATTCATGTATAAAATCCATATCGGGGTTAAGTGAAAATTAATCCGAACTATTCACAATATCAGTATCCCAAAGATTTTTCTTTACATTAGAGAAAGAAAGAAATGAATTATTTAATCTAAATGGTATTTTTAATTGATATACATTTAAAAAAATCTATTTATAATGCAAACAATTGATTAAATCATAAACACAAGCTAATCATTTCATTTCAAGTTCGCATTGATTGCTTTTTATACCAAAAACATGTATCAATCCATTATTAATTTATGAAATAACATTTAATATAATAAACAAGTTCATAGTGGGTGAAACTGACAATTAAATATCCATTCCAACAAGAATCATAATATTTCATTATGTTTTACTTGTAGAAAACCATTTTAAAATAGAAGCTGAATATTTTGGTAGCCTAAAATCCATCATAATCTAGTAAAAGTGAAATTAGTGAATAACCACATAACGTAGGTCTATTCGATTGATTGATCGTATATTACTCCCAATATCAAGCCTCTTATGTTTTTTCCTCTATAATATATATGATGTTTTCATAAAAACACAACTAAAAAATAGATCTTGGTATGAAAACATTGAAATTTGATTATAAATAGAATATTTTGGTGATTCATGATGATATGGAAGAACTATGTTTAAAAAAATGATTTACACAATTAAATTATGATGGAATCAATGGAATAAAATTCCAAATGTCAATGATTTCCAATAATTACATAAGGATTTCATAGAATTTGAGAGAAATAAAATAGTAATCAATTGAATATTTTCTACATCTAGATTGGTTAAAACATTATTGATATAAACAAATTCATAGTGTGAATTATTGGTTTATGTGGGAGATAGTGAGGGGTCACATATTCAGAAAATCACATCACTTCAAGTTAATAGTGACATATCACAGTTACATCATATACTGGTCTCAAATTATGGATAGTCCTAACTATCAACTTGGTGCAAAAAGTTTTAAATTTTAAATAATTCATGGAATATTTCAATAATATATTCATATAATTAATTACAAATTCATGAAATGTATTTTTATTTTACAAAAATTCTATTCCAGCCTCTCTTTAACACACTGAAAACATTGAAAACATTATCCACATGAATTTAAACATGAATAAAGAATTAATCAAAGGAATGTTTCATATTAGGTGTTCTTGAGATAGCCTACATACATCCTTCCCATTAAGTTGATCATTTGGTGTGTGTTCTTTCCCAACATGAATGTAATTGAATGTGTCATTAGACAATGTGGAGACTAGTGGACTAGTCAATAATTAGAACAATCCTAATACACTTGGTAATGGTAATGGTCATTAAGATATTTCCCCATTGTGATATGTCTATGTATCCAAGGATTTCTTAATGAGTATGAGGGTAAAATTGTTGGGTTCCTTATTAAATTTTCCACTAGTGTGATTGTGGAATTGGTAATGTGAATACATGGTAATGGGTTTCACCAAAAAACCCATATCTGTGATGTCAACGTGAAGGGTTTTGGGTGATAGAATTTGATTTTTTTGTTTTTTATACCCATAATGATGTTATTATTTAATTCTTGATACAAAATTTAATTTCCTATGCCTCCCAATAATCAACTACTTGACCTAACTCTAATGTGACTCCCTAGGATACCAAGGAGTTGCATGTTTTAATATGTGAGACCCCTGGAATCTAGTTATGTTTAGATTAATAATTAATGAATATTATGGGTGCATTCCGAGCTATGATAGCATATATTGATATAGATGATCTAACATTATATTTCTAAAGGTCATATATTATAGAGTTTTTGATACTCGTATATGAACATATATGATGGTATGGGATTCCTTAACATCATATAACATTTTGAATTCATGGGGTTCAAGACCTATATGATAATTAATATAAAATTTTATGAATTATTACGATAAAAAATATTTGAATGGTGGTATTAGGATTCATGTGGGTGTATATCCCAGATCAGCCGATGTTCTTGATTTAATGGATGATTGTTGGATCCCCACTATTGGTACCATGGTTACCCTACTAGGATTATCTTGACAATCAAAAAAGAGTTTCGTTGAGAAGACCTGATTTTTTGGATACTATTTAGAATGTACATTTTATCCAAGGAGGGTATTAACATTGAGTTTATATATCCCCTTTTCATTGGTAACACTACAATATATAAGACATCAAATTTATTCCCCTGCATAAGGATTAATCATCATCTTGAAATTAATAATTCATAATTATTTATATGTGGTTTACAATGAAATCATATGGATAGGTAATTCTTGGTGACACACTATGATACACTACTCATAATTAGCGGCATGATTATTAGATTGCTAATAAAAGCTAAAAGGTTCCTCTATGGTGAATATTTCCATTAGAGTTACTCTAGTAGTATCTAGGGTAGGTATGGTTGATCATGTTTATAAACAAGATGATTGAATATCAATATTAATATTTTAATGATTATATAGATTTAAAAATTGGGTGACTTATACATTGGTTATGATAGTTTTCATGACAAGTTTTGGGAAATTCAGACATTGAGATGAAGAATGTATGTTTAGTAGTATGTTTTTAATTTTTTTTCATCTGGTTTATTTTTTTATTCTTAGTGATCATTAGACATGAAAATAAACAATATATAATGATGACGTATGATACCTTATTGTTGGTTCCCATTAGTGTTTTATACTCACACACTAAATGGCCCATCATTGAACTGGGGTACATGATAATTTCTTCATATAGATTAAAGAATATATTTTGATGATGACTCGAATTGGGTTACACAACACTAAAATTGTGGGTGTATTAGGGATTTGTATGTGGTGAGACTCGAAGATATTTATCATTGTATAAAAGTTCCTTATTATTTATTCTATTTAGTTTTATGTTTTCATCCAAATAGGGTATCATCCATGTATGACTTTATGGCTTAAGTACTACATTTAAAAATAATTATTGATTGTTTATCTTGTGTACATTTCTTATATAAGGTTCTTGATCATAATTTTCTATTTTTTTATTATTATGATATTTATAATTGGGCTATAATCCATGTGTGGATTTACCATATAATTCCACTATTAGTCATTAGCCCCCAAAATATTGGAAGGAACACATGAGGTCATGTAGTGATCTATTCAGGTTATTATTCGTAAAGTGATCATATGAAGGCATTATAATGGAAGTGTTTTTTTGTGGGTTATTAATCAAGGGAAATAAATGCTGAAAATTTATCATATGATTTTTAGTGTGTATTATTCATTTCATAGAAATATATAAGATGTCAGTTGCATAACATTATGGATTTATAATATTACATTATAGGTTTCTTCAATAAAAATAGATTCCAAATGAGTATAAATAATTGAGACTAAAAGAAATAATTTATTTTTATGATGCATTATTATTATATATTATATTGTCATCACTTAATTTATCGATTTATATTTTCGGTTAAGTAACATACATTTTATTTAAAATAAATTTATAAATATGTATTGTAAACTAATTATATGATTCTATATTTGATTGGGACCATTTAATTTAGACTTATCTAGTTGATTAGTCCTGATTTTGTGAGTACATACAATGTGATGGTGAGATTCATAAAATATATCATTATTTCTTATTTGGAAAATAAATTATTTTGATTCATTATTAAGTGTACATATTTTTCCCATATATGAATGAAATGTTTTATGCAATTTGAAATAACTTTTCTGATTTATATAAAAATGAAATTTTTAATTAAATATGAAATAATTATAATATTATGGTTTATGTAAATGATTTAGACACTTATTACATTTAGCACAAATGAGACATATAAATATGCTAAAAGACCAAAAAATATTTTCATATTATTGGAATAAGTGGATTTTAACAACCAAATATATCTAATTAATATTAAATATGTAAATCACTAATTTTTATTTCAATTGAAAATAATAAATAACTAATAAGCTAATGTGTTTAATAAATATTAGTGTATATTGTCTAATGTGATCACAATTCAATGTTTTCAATCAATATTTTCTTTCATTTTAAAAATATTTTCATACATTTTTTGTTATTTTAAAAAAATGTTTAAAATAATTAAGTGTTTATATAGATATAAATATAGTAATAAATATGGAAAAAATTATGTTACCTAGACTACTTCATGTTGGGGAATATATAATTCAAGAGTTTATTAATTTTTGAAGTGTCAGTATAATTATTTCACAACTCCATATGTGTGGTACTATAAAGAGTAATGGTGTATCAAAATGGATTATCCATAAATATATAATGATTAATTGATCTATTATGAGTTACATTATCTATTCTATTTAATTTTGTGATTTGTTCCTGTAATTATTTGGTATATTGTATAACCAAATTCCATTTAACAAAATGATAATAACATTGAAATATATATATATTTATTTAATTAAAAATAACAATATATTATTGCATTTCAAATTTTATGGTTTAAATAAATTTTTTAATAAATTGTTTTGACATTTTTTGTAATTAAATTAAAAAATAGATTATTTCAATGATTTATAAATAAACAAAAGTTTTTATAACAAATTTGATAAATAAAAATATTATTTTTGGAAATAAAATAATTATTTAATAAGAATAAATATATATATTTGGGATCCTTAAATTCCCACGTATTTTTTTAGGCAACATTTTTAGGGAAGGGAAAGAATCATGGAACAACATTATATAATTTCTTCTTTTAAAGAAACCATAGTGACAACTAAAATACTGATCAATTCTCTCAAAATACTACATCCACATTTATTAAACAATGATGAATGAAATGTATGGAACAAATAATTAAAAAGATTAACCATTCTATGTTTGTATAATTATATTTGTGTATAGATAGATTCTAAGACAAGTATTTTATCACTTTTTGATTAAAATTATTTTAAATAGTTAGATGGTATCATCCTTGAACACACACATACAGGGGGTGGGGATGTAACTTTTATAACCCATTGGAACGTATCATATTTTACCCAATTTTATCTAAAATTAGTAATCATCTGGTTAATATTATATTTTACCTATAATAAAATCAATGTTCCTTGTTTTAATTTTTTTTAAACAACACTATTATTCTTTTAGATCTCTCGAGATTAGAATGTGTGATTTTCTTTCTTAGTTTCTTCTTTTCGTCTTCTAGAAAATGAATATAAAAACATATTACATTTTTAAATTATTCTCCAACCATCAAAATGATCAACACATACATTGGAAAATTAAAATTTACAGTATTCTTCCTTATAAAAAATAATCATTCTTCAATCAAAATTCAAAAAAAATCAACGACACAAATGAAAAAAATAACTGTATATTCTTAAAGGTACTTATCACTATATTTTTCATTTTAATCCACTAAATAATCATCTGTTTATAATCATATTCACATGTGTATTATTTACATAATATTATAATTGAAACACCCCATAAATTGATGTATAATTATTCAATTTTTATATCAATTCAAAATATATATAATATTTGATCTAGTTTGGTCTAAAATAGTAATTTAAACTATTCTATTTTTAATCCCAAATCTACATTTTCTAGATCCATTGTGTTCTTTATTAATCTTCCTTCTATTATGACATCATACAATTAAGATTCCCCTCATCTTTTTTATATTTATAACATAGGGATTATTAGTACATATTATGACTAAAATATATAGACTTGTTTATGTTTTTCATATTGGTAAAATTTATATAAAAATGTAATATCTTATATAACAATTTATAACACTAAAAAAGTTAGGAATTATCCATAATATCTTTTATATTATCATTAGAATATTTTATATCATAATGAAAATGAAATCATTTCCATTGCATTTTATCTCTATCAAACAAAATAGATTTTATACCATATAGGGGTTTATATATTACAAACTTTTTATTATATAATATCTTCCATATCATATAGCATATATTATATATCACCAAAATATATCATTAATCGTTGTGTATCATTTACTTCACCACATTTTATTATAATCCCTTTAATATATATTAATTATTCTTTCTAAAATCAAATTAATTAATAAAATTTATTTCCTTTATCACATATTAGTAAAAAACATAAAAAAATATTTTACATGTGCCTCAAATATCTATAGTACAAACATTAATGTTTAAATTAATTGAAATAATATTACTCATACAATCTACCATATGTTACGTATAACAATATATTTAAATAAATTTCCAAATTTTCAAAAAAAAATTGTAATCCAGAATTATTCTCTAGGCCTCTCACCTCAACCTTGAAAACCATAATCCTCTCAAATTCATCTCACATCACATTAATAACATATTTTTAAAAACTAAAACATTCAAAAAATATTTATAGTCTTTAACTATTGGTTAATAAAATGAAAATTTCTTTAATATTTATTATTTAAATACTCCATCTTTTGATTTTATTAACCTCCAAAAATAGACACATAAATTTATCAATTCACTGTGATTTTCAAAAAATGAAATTTCCTGACACAACATATCTTTGTAAAATAATATTTTTGGACATTTACATCCATCAAAAATAAGAATTTTTTTGTAAATTAGTTTATATATTATTACTCTGAAAAAACTCAATAACTTCATATCAATTTTATTGTAAATCTATATTTTCATTAGAAATAAAAATATTCCAGAGTTGGGAACATTTATAGAGATTAACAATACACACACTCCTAAATCTGGTTCTTTAAACACACTTATTATACACATGTTTCCATTGAAATATATATAATCTAATAACACTTATATAATTTCATTATAATAAAAAATTGATTTTATAAATACTTACATAGCCCCAGAATCCAAAGGATCAGTATATTTGGTGACTACATATACAAATATATTATTTTAGAAAAATGGGAAATTTTATACACAATCACCCCAAATTTGATGTAATTTTTGAATTCTCATATGTTAAAAACATATATAGAACCTGTGAAATGGATATCCAAAAAACGAGTGACCTAAATTATCCAGTAATGAATAAACAATTCATTATGTCACTATGGGATAGATCATAGCTATATAATACATAGGAATATTATAAATATTTGATTAAGTGAAGATGGAAAAATAATATTCTTCTGTAGAATTAATGATTATATAATATCATATGACTGAACATACACTATTTCATAAGTATATGATATCATAAGAAAATGTAATTGTGTAATGGAGTATACAATATGCCAAAAAATATGAATTAAGGACATGAAAATTCATTGAAATATTTAGTCATAACAATGTAAAAAAACTTTAGCTCAAAAATATCACTGATATCGTACATAGTATTTGGATAAACTCAATTTATCCTTTTTAGGATTTTTATTATATTCAGTATATCATTGGGATTTAGAATACAACCTTTGTACCTTTCAAAAAGGGCTCACCACTAATGTTACCTTGGGAATTGTCTTACCAACTATGTACCCTTGGGCATGGGCTAATAAATTATGTAGTATTTGTATTGGGATAACCTATTAGGTATAAGGTTTATTTGGATAAACATAATTCTAACTATTGATCTATTGAGATATAAAATTTACAATAGAATTAATGTATGATATATGAACACTGCCATTAATATTTATACATTTGTGTTTTAGTTGAAATTAATTATATATCAAACAATGACACCCCCCAGGAATGAAAATTAGTTTCTTATAATTTCCATATAGTGTTTCTTAATATGAAATCAATATAATATTAGTCCCAATCAAATTTTATCAACCAAAAGTAGCATTAATATATTTGAAATTAGTAAGATAATCATGAAACATACTTCTATATTATATAAATCCCAATAATTTTAAGAGAAAAATATTATTTTAACCATGTATGTTATTTTCCAAAAACAATATTATCAATATAATAATAAGTAAAAGTTATATGTTTATTTTATAAAAAAATTTGCATGGTAACATGTATAAATCATTCGATATTTCATAAATATAACAAAAAAAATTTAAACTCTTAAAAAGAAATAATAGTTATCATAAGAAATATATTTGATGAAAAAAGATACATTCAAGAAACAATTTTTCTTATTATTACTTAAAAATATTTTTATTGAAACCCATTTCATTTAAAATAGTGATAATAAATCCAATAAAAATATAAAAAGAAATATTAATGTCACATGATATAATATATATATTTGGGTATTAAAATTCTAATGGTTACCATTTTTGGAATTAATGAATATAGTCTTGTTAGATAATAATCCATTAAAGAGGATATCAATTATTCATAACAATATTACATTTTAATAAATAAAATTTTATAAAATATAATGATTTTCAACTAAAAATTAATATTATACAGGATGGAAGGAAAAATTATGATATACCAAATTTATTTGATACAATAAATAAATCATAAAATAACAAAGTACAATAATAATGATTACAACTCAATGAAAGGAAATCAAGCTTTAACATCCCATTATCATTTGGTATCCTTTTAACTCATACAACTAGAAAGATAATACCATAAATTTAACATCAATTATCACGAATAAAATATAAAAATAATAACATATAAAAAATTTAATGTATATAATTGGATAAAAGAATAATTAGAAACTAAAAAATGTTTCTCAAAAAAGGATGTTTGAGATGAAAATCCATACCTTTAATATCATCATCAATGAATGAGATTTAACATTATATATAATAATTATATCCATATTAATAATTTATTTCATAACATATCTATATGTATTATTATTTTTAGTATTTATTTTAAAAAATAATTATAAATATTTTATTGAGATAATGTTTTTTCATCATTAGTTGTTAGTTATTTTTGTTATTTGAAACATTATATGTAATGATAATGTCAATACTCATTAATTTATGAACAATTCAAAATTATGTGATTATTTAATATCATTTAATAAATTTTCCACAATTATATATAAAGTAATAATTTCATTCAAGGATTGTTGTGTTTATGATTTACGATGATGGAATTAGTGATGATATTGTTTCATTGATGTAATGAATGATGATTTTCCCCAATGTGAATTTCATTAAAAAACTAAATTTTTTCTTTGAGATAATAATTTATGCTAAAATGGTATTTTTCCCTATAAGAAAATATTTTTTAACTTTTATTACCACATATTATTCCCTAAAATATTGTGCTTACCCAGGGAAAATCATTTTCCAGAAATCCGATCTATTTGTATATTCATAATTAATAATCTTTCACTATTTAATTAATAAAATATTAGTTAATTACAATTTTTTATGATATATTTAAAATTGAAATTATATTGTAATTCTATCTCATATTTTGGGTCACTATAGGGTGGTTTTTTTTATGAGAGGTATAAATTCTTATCGGGTGTTGGGTCAAGGCTCCGACCCCATTTATGTTTGTTTCTCATCATTTATTCTTTCCATATTTTTTGTTCTCCTTCTACTATATTATCAGGTATACCGTTTTGGGATTAATTAAATTAAACTAATTGAGGACTGTTATATAGAGAGATGTATATATTGAGAACTAAATTGAGGGGCCATCGCGAAGCTCAAGAGCTTCCAAATCAACGTGCGATAAGGGTGAAAGGTGGATACATGTAATGTTCATGCAGATTCATCCCAAAGATGGGGCATATTTTTTACTAATTAAATCAAAATATATTTGATATAATATATATTTAATCCCTAATTTTTAATAATATGAAATCCAATTGGGTTATTCTATTATTGAATAGGTAAATCCGGAGTTTTGGGATGATTATATGGGTCATATATTCGATATCTGGATCACATGGCATATAGTTCCAGAAAATATATATCGTCGTATCCATTATCATGGATGGGTAAATTTTATAGCTACATGAAATGTAGTATGAGTATAATCTATGTAGTTTTTCACATCCAGGTACTCGAGTATTTGGGAATACATCTCGTGTAGTAGAACATGATGATGTAAATTACAGGGCTAAACCCTTAGTGGGTTATAAGAAATTTAGAGGTACACATATATAAAAAACACATTTTTAGGTTTTTTTATTTACACAAGAAGGAACCCCATGTAGGCTCTACAACATGTACCTGAATTACATTCCATGTATATTTTTTTTAAATTTCAATTCCTGTTACTGTATTTGCTGATGAAGATCTTTGATAGTACACATCATGTATTTGGGTGTATACACCATGAACCACTCCCTTTCACCCCTTTTTATGGGTTTTCATTATTTAATGCACCAAAAAATATAATGAACATCACATTTTTTCCACATTGAATTCTTCTCCAAATATATCACAATGGTGGAACCCGTGGCGTATTTATCAGATTCCTAAAAGTCATTTTCAGTTGAATGCACTATAATGGGGGGATTCTTTATATGGTATTCAAATTATGTCACATTTTGAGATTGATATATAGATATAAGATCAGATATGAACTACCACCCTTAACATAGGATTTCATATTTAATCAAATTATGATTTATTTCTTATGAGATTTCCCTTCTGGTCTATGATTTAAATACCTAGAAATTCCATGTATTTTTTAATATTATGTGAATTTAACGAGTTTGTGAAAATTGAAGGAACCTGATTCCAAGGCCTAGTGTGCCCGAAATGAATTTCTATACATTTTTGGTACATTTAGTAAACATGCGATTTGGTTTTTGTATCTTTTGAACTGGTGCTCAGAATTGAAATCTGAGGGCACTGTTGAACTCACAGCACTGATATTCGGTTAAGGAGACTTTCACCTCGACTGCAATAGGATGAGGGTGAATGTTAGTTTTTTTTTCGAAATAAAAATAGAATAAACAACAATATTTATTTTACTTAAATCCTCACATTTGAATTCTCCGTGTTGGTGAACAGTTAATCTAAAAAACATCCCATTTTGAATTCATGGTGGTGGGGACTACCCGAACCCCTCTTAATTTAGAGTTAACCCATGGACTTCATCAAATTTATTATTTCCAACATATGGTTAGTTTATTGTTCCAACACTAGGATAATTACATATGCCAACAATTAATTGAGTTAATAGACATAACTCTATTATAAGTTGTCTCATCACCTTTTTGGTAGGGGAAATTATTGGAATGGGAGAGTTGGGGGGAATTATAGAGAATCATTCTCCCATGAAGAACTCTTCTCCATTGACGAATAATTCTCAAATGAAAAACTCTGAAAAAGGCTCTCTAATAGGGAATATCATTAATTAAAAAGAACCAACATCATTCTTTCCTCACTGACATCAATGAACCTTTGAGGTTGGGTTTTTTATTTTTATACCCCATACCATGTTCTTGACGTTCATCATGATTCAAGAATAATCAAGCTGCTAGCTACTATTCTACTACGGAGGGTTCATGCCAAACAAACATGACCCGACCTCTCCAAATAAAACGTTGTGAATTTGGATGGACATGAAACTGTGGTGACCTATTGATACAAGTTTGGAAGTCTTCGGAATGATGAAAAGGCCACCGGGGCACACTCGGTGACCCGAGGAACATCGCCGATGACCCTTATTGGCGACCGGAACTAGAGATACCTATGAACGGTTGCCGACACTCAAGCCAGCAGCGAAGATGGTGAGGGAATGGTTGTTCCACTGCATAAGGAGCACTGCCCATCGACTGCGGTGGTGCAGGGGCATCCGCTGGTGGTAGCCGACAGCGAAAAGGGGCAGTGGCGTGGGTCCGCACCGCCAGGCATGCAATTGCCACGACAGAGGCCGCCGAGGCAAAGGTGGGAGGCCGACTCACCATTGGCCACTAGAGATGGCATGGTGCACGACCGCACAACATAGAGGGGGATGGATATCTTTCCAGTTGTTGAGCCCTGCAGGCCACCACACTGCGGCTGCCACACCACAGGCTTCCACACTATAGGTCAGGCCAGACACAAGGCCGGACTCAGTTTGGGCCGAGTCGACACAAAATGGTTCAGGTCGGCCCATGCCAGTTTGGGCCGGGTCAGACAGTACCTGGACCATCTTCAGCCATTTTCACTCATTTGGTGAAATATAGATCTACGAGTGTCCGTTTGACAAACCTTCTTTGGTGCTTGACTACTTAGATAGAGACGGTATGTTTGGCATACCCCACTTGTCTTTTGAATAATTTTGGGGTGCGGCCAGGTGGGATCGAACACGAATCCAACCGGGCCCTCGGGACTAAAAGGACAATAACATACAGACCGAGCGTCTGATTAATGAACCTTTTATTTCATTGAGACCACTATCACATGTCATTCCTTTAGGACACTTCTTCTTGGGACTTCTTGGCAGTTGGAGTATCGACCTATGTCTTGAGGAGCGCACCCTCCCGGAATTAAGCGAGCTTAGTTCAGGAACCCTATCTCTGGCTATAACATGAGAATGGGGTCCTATGTGGATCAGTTCTTTGGGATCCTACGTGGGACTTTATGGGATAGTATCACTTGGTTCTGATCAAGGAATCCACGTGGGAGTAGTCTAAGATCCAACGTGGGTCTTATGTTCTATGAACCTATGTGGGAATGATGATTTTGGATCCATCGTGGGTCTGATGATTTAGGATCCTATGAGTTTTTTCCTTTTAACAAATTAAGATGATTCATTAGTTACATATAATAATATTTACTATCGTACCTATGTTATACCAGGTATTAGATGAGTCTTTAGCTTTGTGGTAGTCTTTTGAGTGGTGTACCTTTATGGTACTTACCTTGGTGGTGATACCTTTGTGGTATTCTTCAGTGTGGTGTACCTTTGTGTTACTTACCATTGTGGTAATACCTTTCTGGTATGGTGGTGTTACCTTTGTGGTCTGTACCCATGTGTTGTTACCATTGTGGTTTTCCTTCCTCCGCGGAATAGTTGATCCTTTGGCTAAATGAGGTGAGCCCTGTGATTCCTCATGAATGAGATGGGTATACTTGATAATTTATGTATATGTATGGAAATATACCTAAGTGGGGTTGTCAGTTGTTTTTTTGCATTATGGTTTATCCATTGATGATTTTGTGAGACCTTTTAGAGTCTCAGGGTATCTAATGAGAATCGTTATACACAGCCCTGCACAGGCTACGCCCGCACCATGTTGTGTTTGGTGCAGATGACAGACATTGGTAACTGCGGACTAGGGTACCAGGACTAGAGGTAGCTTGGAGGTGGACATTAGATGAGGCTTACTTCAGAGATGACCATTCGAGAGCTGTATCTACCCTTCTAGTAGGATCCTTGGTAGGAGTTCACATAAGGTGTTTCTGTTTACTTGTACTTTTTAGCTTTCTTGTACTTCCATTTGTGATTATATTCTGGACCCTTTTTCTTAATGTACACACTAGTTTTACAAGAGAGCTTACAAGGATTTGCGCTTTTCTGTATGCTTGGTTGTGTCTGTTAATAGGTGATAAAAGAAATGCCTTTCAGGTTTTCGGGAATACAGGTTTTGGTGCTAGTGGTCAGCCCATGGCCTGTGGAAGGAGGGATTGTGGTAGTCATGGAATGTGTCTCGGTGGATGGTTCATGGAAAATTGGTGTCAGAGGACTCAGTTGTACCATAGAAAATTAGACTCTAATATTTTTAACTATAATATTGTTAACTATAGTGAGTGTGGTTATTAGTTTAAGGAATCCAATGTTGGTGCGACAGCCATCTTATCCATACATGAGGACCCTGACATCTGATTTATGACTCAGTTCACAAAAACACATATTGCATGTGTGTTTCAAAACGTTTTCTTGTGATATTTTCAAGTCATCACAATAGGTATAACTAATTTACTGTGGAACACATGTTTCCTTTCAGGATGCCTCCATGTATATAGAAATGAAGGGTTTTGGGTAGAGTACATGATGATAACCCACCGAGTGACAAGGCCTTGGTGTAGGTCCATCTTTCATTAGGGGCACTAGTGGAGGCACTTGTGGTTCCATTACCCATTGGGCCACTGATCCCACCAGCCCCAGCAGCAGAGGGTGGACAACGCTTGAGCGCATTGCCAGAGTTCCTGCCCTAGAGTCCACCCAGGTTTAGGTGTTAGACAGACCCAAAGGCGGTAGAGTATTGGTTGAAGATTGTGGTGAGAGTCTTATGACTCGTAGGGACACCAGGTGATCTCATGGTGTTCCATGCTAGAATCTTCTATAGGCAGTAGCAGGTAGATTGTGGAGCATGATGCACTTAGTTCACGACGAGGTGACACTTCTCTCGGCACACATTGAGAGCCTTTTCTAGAAATTTCATCCCAGTGACCCTTCAAACAGTGTGCATAAAGGATCATCTTGATCATCAGTAGGGCAGTATGACTGTGGCTCATTACTCAGTGAGGATCACCGACCTCTCACTCTACACCACTGATATAGTGTGAGACCCATTGTTCCAGGCCCATTCCTTCGAGCATGGACTCAGGTAGGAGATCCAGGATTTGATTATTTCTCTTAGCATACCGATATAGGAGTGAGTGTTATAGCGAGCCTTCTTGGTGGATAGTTTTCTTGTTGTCTTATCACCAGTTGAGAAACCCACCACCGGGCATCACACTATGGGGTCTTCTGTAGCTAGCACTAGACGATTGTCACAGTGGTCCAAAAGGACTAGATGTACAGGTGGATGACATCCAGATTTAGGGTCAGTTATGTGGGGATCTGGAGACAGAGCCAATCATGCGAGGACCAAGCAGTGTTACGAATGTGGAAGGTATGGTCACATGGATCTTGACTGCCCAACCGCCATATAGATGATCAGTAGATGGCTGAAAGGCCTCCCAAGAAGAGACAAGTGTTCAATTGAGGAGGCCCACATGGATCAGGTGGAAGTGGCAGAGGAGTTGGATGTCTAGCTAGAGGTGGGTGACGATTCATGATGTTACCACCACCACCACTAGGTGGTCCACCCCGACCACATGGAGCAGGTGGAAATGGGAGAGCTCAGCTCCAAACAGCTGAGGCCTATGCCCATGGCGCTCCGAAGATGATACACGGTATGATCTATGTCTACTCCACCTTAGATGGAGTACTTATAAACACAGATTCTGGTCATTATTTTATTTTCACTGCCCTCATTCGGAGAATGGAGATTTTGGAGGAGTTTTTGGATTAATCCTTATGTCTAGAGGATCCTATGGGAGAGGATTCGACAATTACACTCTTGTGCCAGTAGTTTCAGATTACTCTAGGATGTGAGAGCTTCTATTGGGATCTCCTTGTAACGGCATCGAGGCCTTACGATGTCATCTTGGGTATGGACTAGTTATCTACAGTGCATTATAAGATTGAATACATTAGGAACAAACTGTAGTGTGTCCAAAAAGATTGGACTAGGATTACCTTCACTGGAAAAAAGGGATCCTCTACAACAGATGATGTAATTACTAGAGGAGAATGAAGATGATCACTCATCAGTCGGCTAGTCTTACCCTCAGAGAGGTTGATGTTGATAGTCTGGGCTATCCTGTAGTGGTGGACATGTACACAGATGTCTTCCCTGATGATGTTCCTTGACTACCTCCATGCAGATAGGTATACTATTACATTGACTTTATCCTAGGATGACACCGATATCTATACTAGCGTATCATATGGCTCCCTTGTAGCTTCATGAGCACCATGTACACCTGAAGGACTTACACGGATAGGGGTTCATTCGACCAAGTGTTTCCCCTTGGGCAGCTTCAATTTTGTTCTCCAAGAATGCGAATGGGAGTTTGAGACATTGTGTTGACTATCGATGACTGAACCAGGTGACCGTGAAGAATAAGTACCCACTCCCAAGGATTGGCGACCAAATATATTATTTGAAGGGATCACAGTGGTTCTCATAGATAGACCTCAGATCAGGCTATCACCAACTCAGAGTATGAGATGATGATGTGCAAGAAATGGAATTCAGATGTTGGTATGGCCACTATGAAATCATGGATTTTCCATTTGGCATGACCAACTCTCTAGTAGTGTTCATGGGACTCATCAGTAGTGTCTTTCAGCCATACCTTGATCGCTTTGTAGTAGTCATCATCGATGACATTCTAATCTACTCGGCTACCGAGGAGGAGCATGCCAATCATTTGTAGATAGTTTTGGACACACTTCGAGAGAACCAGCATTATGGTAAGCTCTCAAAGTGAAAGTTATGGATCTGAGAGGTTCAATTTCTAGGACATGTCATCATGGAGTCTGGAGTTGTGTTGGATCCAATGAATATTGAGGTGGTACATGCTAGGGAGCCAACCTAAAGTATGATGGAGGTACAGAGATTCCTGGTATTAGCCGGATACTACTACAGATTTGTGCCAGATGTCTCCAGAGTGGAAGAACCTTTATCATCATTGATGAGAAGGGGAAACACGTCATGTGGCATTAGAGATTCAAATGGTGTTTTTAGGATCATTGGTAGTGGCTGACTATTTCCCCCATCATGATTCATCCAAAGGAGGGATTTGCGTTCGTATTCTACTACGGCGCATCAGGGACTAGGCTCGGATTTGTGCTGATGCAGGAGCCAGTGGTTAACACATATGGTTCTCAATATCTGAGACAAAATGAGCAAGGCTACTCTTCCCTTGACTGTGAGTTAGTAGCAAGAATATTCACCTTTAAGATGTGGTGACTTAACATGACTGGAAAGGGTTTTATAGTCTATTATGATCACAAGAGTATCATATATATCTTCTCCTAGAAGGACATAAAACTTGGCAAGCAGTGTTGGATAGTGTTCCTACTGGACTATGAATTTGAGATAGTTTATACTCCTAGGAAGTGTAATGTAGTATAAAATTAACTCAGTAGTAGATATGTTATACAAATTTTAGGTGATTCGATATACCATCTTGCCGTATTGCAGATTTCATTTTTTTGATCGATATGGAGAAGGTTTTCTTGAGTCTATTAAAGTCACTCCCCCACTTCATCAGTGAGTTAGGGAGGTGTATAATGGGGAAACAGACTGTAAGGCTCAACATGATCAGATATCCATAGGGAAGACAACTAATGGATTTACTGAAGTTGGGTAGCACATCATCCTCATCAGAGGACATACCATGGTACTAGTGTCACTTCAGAAGGAAGTGTTGAGGGAGTTCCACACATCCCCTCTAATGATACATCTAGGAGTGGAAACGATGTACTGGGATGTAAGTCAATAACACTGTTGGTCCGGAATGAAGAAACCAGTAGCAATGTGTTTCTCTCGGTGCCTTAGTTGTCTCCAGGTGATGGCAGAGCATCTTGTACTAGCAAGTTTAGTTCATCCATAGAGGTCCCAGAGTAGAAGTTGGATGAGATTTCATTGGGCTTCGTGGCATGAAATACACATACATCAAATTGTCTTGACTCTATCTGGGTGATCATCATCCGACTAACCGTGTCTACCCCTTTCCTAGCTATCTGATAGTAGGGTTCATTAGAAATCATGGGATACCACTATTTTCAAGATATTGTGTGGCTACTTATAGTACCCTCGACAATGTTCTCCCATCATGATGCACTTTTCACTTCCCAGATGTGCAAGGGGTTGTAGGAGGATTTTGGGATGCAACTTTGATTGAGCACCACCTTCTATCCACAAACTGATGGTTAGACTAATTGGACAATTCAAACCCTCAAAGACATGTTGTGTGCTTGTATGCTCGACTTCGGTTGAAGTTGGGATGTAACATCCTATGATTTTATAATAAGTATTATTTTTAATTTATTTGTCATCATGTGTTTTCGGCTACACCAAGATTATCTTGTGTTCTACACAAAACCGTATTAGCTTGCAGTATACACAACACTATTCATGGATTCTTTTACACACAATTTCATGTTCGTTTGATAGTAGTCATTCTACGCAACATTGAGTGTTTATATATATATATATATTCAATGTATAAATGAAATATGGTTGGATTCTGTTATAGAAAACAACAAAAGAGTTTGTCAAAACATGCAACCCTGACTTGGCTTACATTACACGCAATCACGACCATATTTGATAGTGTGTGTAGTATGCAATACTGGATTTCACTAAACAATGATATATTGTTATAATATTATTATGTACTAGCCGTTATAAATAGTATTAAACACATTTTGAATTTTATAACATTATAATTCATCTTACATATTTTCTAGAACATGGTATGAGAAAAAAAAATTATTCGGGTAAAATAAGTATTTTTTAAAAAATGCAGTTTTTCCGCCTTTTGATGGTGCACCCACATTAAATCTTGTTTTTGACATGTTTATAAGTTCAATTTGTCAAAATAAAATTATTCATTGGAATCAGGATATAAAGAAAGGTTTAGGTATGAAAACAAAAGTGGGAGATTATAACGACCCATACTTTACATAAATTTTTATTACATCAGAATTGAAGCATACTTATTAGAACATATAACAAAACCACGAAAGGACCGTATAGGTATAGTGTCTTTAGAAACTGGGAAACATAAACAACTGGTTCATAAGGCATCTACATTGTCTCCCATTTATTTCATCATATCTAGAGTCCCTTTTGGCATATCCTACTTAATAACCTTCTTCCTGACCTGGGGGAAAGAAAACATACAAAAGGGTGAGCTCAAATGCTCGGTAAGGGTAAACAAAAAAAATCAATCACATCATATTAATAGGAACATAACAATTTTGAAATCTTAATCTGAAAAAGAAATCTTAATTTCATAACATGGGATAAATCATGGCAGTGAAACTTAATCCTAATAATCATAACTTAAAACACGAATCTTTATGGATTACACACATAATCACAGAGAATCATTTCTTATTAGTCAAGACTCATTGCCAAGACTATCTTAGTGGATAAAGTCCATTTCTGAACCGAGTTCATTGCTCGTTTCTAGTCTTGTTTCACTGAACCGGTTTAACCTACCGTTCCAGCCATGTCTATCTCAGGATATATAAAATCATTACCCAATGCATTGGAGGGAGATATAGGTCCCACCCATCTCATTATGATACCATTCTTATGTGTTCCACAAAATCATAAACCATACATCATAGCATAACCCATGTAATAAAAATGGGAATCTTAAACATCATGACATCATAAAACAATTCATATAAGACAAAGGAATTCATAAAAATATTTCCATCACAACATAATCAAATAAATGTAATAATAGGGATAGAAACAGAACCCTATATTATCTTAGATGGAAAATAATTTTGATAAAACACTTGAACTCCATTCTTGAGGAAAATATCCTTTCTACTTCAAAAATATTTTCCTTTCTTAACAAGTCATATAATTTTAAACCAAAAGAAGTTGATTAAAAATAAACATGAAAAAATGTAAAGTAAGCTTCTTGGAAATAATTTTTTAAAAATCCATTCATTCCGTATAAGTTAAAATAACATTCATCTCATACTTTTGTCAGAAAAGTCAAAAAGTACCTCGTACGAAAAACGAAAAAAAAAGATTCCTTTCATATCTTTTACTAAAAACTCACTGAAGGGTAAAATTGAATTTAAACGATTGTAGGTGGATGGAAACAATATTACACATTGAGGAAACATGGATATGGAAGATAAAATACACCCCAGTAAATATCAAAGTACAAACAATCTCGGATAAAATGAGATTGTGATATTTTCCCTTACCTTAGGTCCAATTTTCTTCGTAAGTGTCTGAACATCCTTTATAATGATTTAATATATTTTATTGACTTATTCCAGAATCATACTTATTTTTATGATATCATATATGGTCATATTCTTAGCTTTTTATTAGTTATATTTCATTGCTACTTGTTATTCGGGTGTTTATTACTTTTTTGTTCTTATGCATGTTTTGTCGAATAAATTATTATTTTTCGTTTTAAGTTATAGATACCTAATTTACAGAATGGTATAAGTGTAATATATATTATATTCATTCATTCAATTCATTTATATAATCGTTATGCAATGAAGATCATGTAGAACGAGTCACATCACGTCGTGGAGACGGTATTCCGTACGTACGCACGAGCGATGATATCGTTCCCATGATTATGGAATTGTATTGGAGTATATATATACTATTTCATAATCAATATCACTTTACAATAATCATATATAGTTATTATTTACACAATTATACCCATCCAAGTAAGGTGGTGGTGGAAAATATATTACACCACGGCGTGGAGACGGTATTCTGTACGTACGCACGCGCGGTGATTTCGTTTTCCGTAGGATGGATAGATGGTGAAATTGGGTTGTTTCATACTTATAATAACATATCAGTATATGGGTGATACTGATGTTATTACTCCATATTGAGACAACTAAATAAGAAGAAGTGGAAGAAGAAATGAAGATGAAAGAATCGGTAACGGACATTACCACTTCATTGAAGCGCTTCTTTGAGACCTCCTTTTAGGGCACTAAAATTGGTCTTTGAAGAATACCAAGACCTCAAGTATGTCTCTAGGTAAATGGAGAGAATAAATTTGCAGTGTTTGTCCGAGCTTGAAGGCTCAAAGTGGTGTGAGAAAGAGAGGGAGGATGTGCCCTTTTATAAGGGAGGAGAGGGGCACCTTTGGAATAACTAAAAATATTATTTTATTATAAAGTAAAATATGGTTTTTAATAGCTCCAAATTGATATATTTAAAAGATAAGGTAGTTATGGGTCGAAATCATCTCATACAATAGAATTTAGACAAGTTTAGGTAACAATTTTAACCTCATCATTTAGATTTAACTTTAAGTTAGATAATTTAACTTTTACCGTGTCTTCTTGTTTTCTTACACTATAAGGTTAATAAACATACTATATCAAGACAAAAGAACCCCAAGTTGTTTATTATTAATATATATAACCTTATCTAAGTCATTTTGTCTAACCATATATTTTTAGGAATAATATAACAATTAATAATATAATATTTAAAAAAAACTAATTTATGTCAATTTTGACACTATTTGGTAATTGATTTTTGTGAAAATCGTAACAGAATGATTAGTTCGAAAAATTTTAATTAAATAAATACTAACATGTCATATTAACATATAAAATTATTGTAATTCATAAAAAGTCTAAAATTACATTTATTTGGGTATTTATAACATCAATTATGTCAATATTTCATTAATAAGATAATAACTGCATCATCACTGTATCATAAATAAATTATAAAATACCATTATGTTAGAAATCTTTTTATATTTCTAATTAATATTTATAGTCTAATTTATCATATGTATAACCCCATATTAAAAATGATTTACTTATTAAACTTTGATTTTAACTATTTTAACCCTTCTTTAAATAAATTATTAATAAATGTCCTAATCTAATCCAAGTGGGCCTAAATAGTCATAATTTATTCCTAAGGTTGTTTTTGGTCGAATTACATTTATCCAATAGAATTAGGACATGTGTTAGGGTAATATCAATAACAGTTTTACCCTTAATTACCCTATTTACTTTTAACTGTGGGAAAAAAAGTAAAAACTTACTATTCACCAAAAAAATATTTTCATCGCATTGAACCACATTTTAGTCCTTGAAATTAATTGTGTCTCTGGTATTTTCGAAATTTCACTCACAGAAGCGGTAAAATTAGGTTTTATGAAAAAAAATCAGTTTTTTAACTACCAGTTAGTGGTTTCACTATTCATCAAAAAATGAACGTTTCCAGATAAATACCAAAAATTAGGCCTAAGCTATATTTGATATTTTGAATTCAAAAATGATGTTTATTTTACCAAATTCAAAACATATCAGTTACATTATCTAATTTAAAAATTAATTCTCGTCCTCAAGACAAATAGCGTGTTTTTAAGATATAATAACTATCAAAAGATTGACACATCTTTATGTCTGGTTTAAATTTTAAATTACATCCAACAAACAACATTGTATTAACTTTTAAATTTATATTCTAAATATACTTTAAAACCACTAAAATTAATAACTTATCACTATTAATTATTTTGATTAAAAAAGTTCTTTTTAATTAAATTTAATAATTTTCACTATTCATCAGAATATGAAAGTTATCCGAAAAGTACCAAAATTTCACCCTAGGATAATTTCAATATTCAGAATCCAAAAATGAATTCAATTTTGAAAAATAAAATTTATAAAATTTCAAAAAGTGGTTATTACTATTCATAACGGCTAGTTTTAATAATATTTTAATAGCATATCGTTGTTTAGTGAAACTCGGTATTGCGTACGATGCAAGCTATCGAGGAAGGCCGCGGTTGCGTGTAAAGAAATCCAAGCTAGTGTTGTGTGTAGTGAAAGATTACTTTGATGATTTATATAACATAAAAACAAAATATTTCTTATAAAAGTCTCGGGTGTTACATTCTACCCCCTTAAAATGAATTTCGCCCTCGAAATTCGTCACTTTTTAACAAACAGATGAAGATACCTTTCCCTAATTATATCCTAAAGCTCCCATGATGCTTCTTCTAACTGGTGGTTCCTCCATAAAACTTTTAACAAGCAAGTGGTCTTGTTCCGTAGGACTTTTTCGCTACGATCCAGAATCTCTATCGATTGTTCTTCATAAGAAAGATATTGCTCCAGCGGTACAACTTCTGAGCTGAGTACATTTGAAGGATCTGGTGTGTACATTATCAGGAGAGATACCTGGAACACATCGTGAACTTGATAGAGATTCGGTGGAAGTGCCAACCGGTAAGCTACCTTTCCAACACGATCCAGTATTTCAAAAGGACCGATATATCTGGGGCTCAACTTCCCCTTCTTTCCAAATCTCATGACCCTCTTCCTGGGAGATATTCATAAGAACACTTTATCACCCACTTCAAACTCTAGGTATTTTCTTCATTTGTCAGCATAACAATTCTGTCAACTCTGAGCTGCTCTTATGTGTTGTTGAATAGATCGGACCTTTTCTGTCATCTTATCAACAAGATCATGTCCTAATAGCTTTCTTTCCCCAACTTCATCCCAGCAAGTTGGAGTCCTGCAGTTACTTCCATAGAGAGCTTAATAAGGAGCCATCTGAATACTGGAGTGAAAGATATTATTATATGAAAATTCCACCAAAGGTAGGTGTTGATCCCAACCACCTTTGAAATCCATAGAGCAAGCTCTCAACATATTTTCTAGAGTTTGAATTGTTCTCTCAGACTAACCATCTGTCTGAGGATGATAAGCAGTGCTGAAACTCAACTCTGTATCTAGAGTATGCTGAAGACTTTGCTAGAACTTCGAGGTAAATCTCAGATCCCGATTAGATATAATAGAAATTGGTACTCCATGCAATCTTACCCCTTCCTTTACATATATCCTAGCAAGCTGATCCAGAGAGAAATCCTCTCTAATAGCAATGAAGTGTGGAGACTTTGTAAGACGATCAACTATGTCTGAGATAGCATTATTGCCTTTGGATGTTTTAGGATGTCATGTGACAAAGTCCATAGTGATTTTTTCCAATTTCCATTCGGGTATGGGTAATGGTTGTAACATCCCCTTAGACATCTGTCTCTTATCTTTAACTTGCTGAAAAACCAAGCATCGAGAGACATATTCAGCAACATCTCTTTTCATGCCATCCCACCAGAAGTACTCTTTCATGTCCCTATACATCTTCGTGTTTCCAGGATGAATATAGAATGAAGAACTATGAGCCTCATCCAACAACTCCTTCTTTAATTCGGGGATGGGAGGAACACAAACCTGATTCCTGGACATTATTATCCCATTACAACCAAGGTTGAACTCAGGAATATTTCTCACCTTCTTTTGTAACTCTACATCTTCTTTATGCGCCTCTTTAATCTTCACATGTATAGATGGTTGATCATTGATTTGAGAAAGATACGATTTTCCCCCTTCCATTATAATTCCATGATCTATCCTTTGTAAATCCATAAATATTGGATCTTTTTTGATCCTCATCATGGATAAACTGGCATGGTCTTGTCGACTTAATGCATCTTCCACCTTGTTTGCTTTCCCAGGGTGGTAATGAATTGAGTAGTCGTAATCCTTAATCAGCTCTAACCATCTACTTTGGCACATATTAAGCTCCCTTTGTGTGAAAATATACGTTAAACTTTTATGATCAGTATTAATGTCACACCTTTCTCCATAAAGATAATTCCTCCAAATCTTTAATGCAAATATTACCAGAGCTAACTCCAAATCATGTGTTGGGAATTTTTTTCTCATGGATTTTCAACTGTCGTGAGGCATAAGCTATCACTATATCATTTTTCATGATAACACATCCCAACCCCTTCTTGGATGCATCACTGTAGATCACAAACCTTTCTCCACTACAAGGAAGTGTGAGTACAGGTGCACTAGATAACCTACTTTTCAACTCCTTGAAATTCAATTCACATTCATCCATCCATACGAACTTAACTCCTTTTCGAGTCAACCTGGTGAGTGGATTAGATAATCGTGAAAAACCTTTCACAAAACGTCGATAATATCCAGCCAAACCAAGAAAACTTCGGATCTCAGTTACTATTGTTGGTCTCGACCATCTTTTGTTAACCTCTATTTTTGCTGGATCCACAGATATCCCCTCTTTTGAGATTATGCGACCCAAAAATGAAACTTTTTGAAGCCAAAATTCACACTTGGTAGAGTTGTCATAAAGCTTCTCCTATTTCAGGGTCTTCAATATAATTCTCATGTGAACTTCAAGTTCTTCCTTGCTCTTTGAATAGACAAGAATATCGTCTATAAAGACTGCCACAAATTGATCAAGTTAATCTCTAAAGACTCTATTCATCAGATCCATGACGATAGCAGGGGCATTAGTAAGTCCAAATGGCATCACTATAAATTCATAGTGTCCATACCTTGTACGGAAAGCCATCTTTAGTATATCCTCCCTTTTGACCCTTAATTTATGATACCCCGAATGAAGATCAATCTTGGAAAAGTATTGAGCTCCGCGTAGTTGGTCAAATAAGTCATCAATGCGTGGGAGAGGATATTTGTTCTTGATAGTGATCTTGTTAAGTTCTCGATAATCAATGCAGTGTCTCATTGATCCATCTTTCTTCTTAACAAATAGAACATGTGCTCCCCAAGGCAACGCACTAGGTCGTATGAATCCCTTATCATGATTTTCTTGGAGTTGCTTCTTCAATTCCTGCAACTCAATTGGGGCCATTCTATAAGGTGTCTTTGAATTAGGCAAAGCACCTGGTACGAATTCTATTGAAAACTCAACTTCACGATTTGGTGGAAGACCTAGAAATTCCTCTGGAAAGACATCATCAAACTCCCATACAATGGGAATATTTTTAATCGTGAGTTTCTCACCAACCATTTGAGACAAATAACCCTCATTTAGTGGAATCAAGACCCATAAGATGGAAGAAATTTCCACTGGAAGGTTATGTTCATCCTTGCATCGATAGACGATCATAGATTGATCTGGCATATGAAATGTGACTTCCCTTCTTTGGAAATTGATAATAGATCCATATAGACATAGCCAATCCATGCCAAGAATCACATAAAATTCCACTATAGGAAGGATCACAAGATTTGCAGGAAGCACTTTCCCACAAACTTCAATCAGGGAAGAATTATAAACTTTTGATGCGACTGTTGTGCCATTAGGTGTTGTCATAGCTAACTCAACATCTAATTGTTGAGGTAATATGGTGATACCCTTAAAAAAATCTTCAGAAATAAAAGAGTGGGTGGATCAAGAATCAAATAAAACATTTCCTACTTTAGAGTGGATGGTAAGTGTACCTTTCCCCACATCGTTATCGTACTCCATCTCGCTGATAGTAATTGCATGTGACATTCCTTTGTCTTTAGCCTTAAGATTTTGTTGATGTTGATCATCATCAACAACCCTTGGATTAGGGCATTTATTGACATAATGCCCCATCTCCTTGCACATGAAACATTGAAGTATAGTAGGTTCATTCTGTGTGTCCCTTCCTTTGTTTGCATCATTAGACATCTTCATCCCATCATTGTGGAATTCAAATGCCTGATGACCTTCCTTTCCACATTTGAAACATTTACTTGTCCCTTTAAGACAACTCCCTCCATGTTTCTTTCCACACGTTGAGCATAAGAGAATGCTCATCTTCTTTTCAGTGTGCTCTTTAGATTTTCCTTTAAATTCCATTTTCCTCTTCTTACCAAACCCATATGACTGATGGGTTACTCCAATCTCCATATAAACTTTGAGAGAACATCAAATGATTTCCTCATAGCTATTGAAGTCCCTTATGGCTAAGGCCCTTCGAAGACTTGGTTTTAAGCCACTAAAGAATCGATTGATCTTACTCTCAGGTTGGATAATAATACCAGAAGCGTACCATGAAAGTCTTGTAAAATTTGCTTCATAGGTACCAACAGATTCATCATCCTTTTGCTTCAGTTCAAGAAACTCTTTCTCCATCTTTGTTCGAAGAATACGAGGGAAGTAATTATTGAAAAATGAGTTCTTGAACTCATCCCATTCCATGGACTCAATTTCATCTCTTTGCCTCATATTCTTAACAAGATTCCACCATTGATCAGTATCTCTTTCCAAACGATACACAGCTTGGATGACTTTATCATGTTCAGAACATTGAAGAACTGAAAATATATTTTCAGTAGTACTGATCCATTGTTCAGCAACTAATGGATCAGTAGACCCGCTGAATGAAGGTGGGCTCTACCTCATGAAGGATTCAACAGAATTTTGCTCCTTCTATTGCTCGTTTGGAAGTCCTGTATGATTCATATCTTGAGAAAGTTGTGTGAGCATGGCTACATGATTTTGCATTCCAGCACCCATAACGTTTGGTTTCTTAGGGGGACAATCATTGCATTGCCAATCACATTCTGCATTAACACGGTTCCTTCGGGTTCCATCCATTGACTAAAACCAAGAAAAATATTGTGAGCAACACTAATTATAATAGAAAAAACACATAATCATGAATAAAATTTCACACTTAAAGATTATCCTAGGTTATTCATGGTCATTTCTAAAACACTAAGATTGTGTTCTATGCTTAGAATTATCCTTAGGGTTCTTACTAAGGCTTTCACATCCTAGTTTCCAATGGTTGACTATACCGTTCCTCTGATACCAACTATAACGACACATACTTTACATACATTGTTATTACATCAGAATTGAAGCATACTTATAACAACATATAACAAAACCACGAAAGGACCATATAGGAATAGTGTCTTTAGAAACTGGGAAATATAAACAACTGGTTCATAAGGCATCTACATTGTCTCCCATTTATTTCATCATATCCAGAGTCCCTTTTGGCATATCCTACTTAATAACCTTCTTCCTGACCTTGGGGAAAGAAAACATACAAAAGGGTGAGCTCAAATGCTCAGTAAGGGTAAACAAAACAAAAATCAATCACATCATATTCATAAGAACAAAACAATTTTGAAATCTTAACCTGCAAAAGAAATCTTAATTTCATTACATGGGATAAATCATGGCAGTGAAACATAATCAGAATAATCATAACATAAAACATGAATATTTGTGTCTTACACACATAATCATAGAGAATCATTTCTTATTAGTCAAGACTCATTGCCAAGACTATCTTAGTGGACAAAGTCCATTTCGGAACCGAGTTCATTCCTCATTTCAGTCCTTTTTCACTGAACTGGTTTAACCTGCCATTCCAGCCATGACTATCTCATGAGATATAAAATCATTACCCAATGAATTGGACGGAGATATAGGTCCCAACCATCTCATAATGATACCATTATTATGTGTACCACAAAATCATAAACCATACATCATAGCATAACCCATGTAATAAAAATTGTAATCTTAAACATCATGACATCATAAAACAACTCATATAAGACAAAGGAATTCAAAAAAATATTTCCATCACAATGTAATCAAATAAATTTAATAATAGGGATAGAAACAGAACCCTATATTATCTTAGATGGAAAATAATTTTGATAAAATACTTGAACTCCAATCGTGAAGAAAATATCCTTTCTACTTCAAAAACATTTTCCTTTATTAACAAGTCATATAATTTTAAACCAAAAGAAGTTGATTAAAAATAAACATGAAAACTTGTAATGTCAGCTTCTTGGAAATAATTTTTTAAAAATCCATTCATGTTGTATAAGTTTAAAAATACATTCTTCTCTTACTTTTGTCAGAAAAGTCAAAAACTACCTCGTACGAAAAACGAAAAAAAATATTCCTTTAATATGTTTTACTAAAAACTCACCAAAGGGTAAAATTGGATTTAAACAATTGTAGGTGGATGGAAACAATATTACACATTGAGGAAACATGGATGTGGATGATAAAATACACCCTAGTAAATACCAAAGTATAAACAATCTCGGATAAAATGAGATTGTGATATTTTCCCTTACCATAGGTCCAATTTGCTTCGTAAGTGTCCGAACCTCCTGTATAATGATTTAAATAATGTTATTGACTTATTACAGAATCATACTTATTTTTATGATATCATATATGGTCATATTATTAGATTATTATTAGTAATATTTCATTGCTACTTGTTATTCGGGTGCTTATTACTTTTTTGTTCTTATGCGCGTTTTGTCGAATAAATTCTTATTTTTATTTTTAGGATATAGATAACTCATTTACAGAATGGTATTAGTGTAATATATATCATATTCATTCATTCAATTCATTTATATTATCATTATGCAATGAAGATCATGTAGAACGAGTCGCATCACATCGTGGAGACGGTATTCCGTACGTACGCACGAGCGATGATATCATTCCCATGATTGTGGAATTGTATTGGAGTATATATATACTATTTCAGAATCAATATCACTTTACAATAATCATATAAGGTCATTATTTACACAATTATACCCATCCAAGTATGGTGGTGGTGGAAAATAGATTACACCACGGCGTGGAGACGGTATTCCGTACGTACGCACGCGTGGTGATTTCGTTTTCCGTAGGATGGATGGATGGTGAAATAGGGTTTTTTCATACATATAATAACATATCAGTATATGGGTGGTACTGATTTTATTACTCCATAATGAAACAACTAAAGAAGAAGAAATGTAAGAAGAAATGAAGATGAAAGAATCAGTAACGGACATTACCTCTTCTTTGAAGCGCTTCTTTGAGACCTCCTTTTAGGGCACTAAAATTGGTCATTGATGAAGACCAGGACCTATAGGATGTCTCTAGGTAAGTGGAGAGAAGGAATTGGCAGGGGTTGTACGAGCATGAAGGCTCAATGTGGTGTGAGGAAGAGAGGGAGGAGGTGCTCTTTTATAAGGGAGGAGAGGGGCACCTTTGGAATAACTAAAAATATTATTTTATTATGAAGAAAAATTCGGTTTTTAATAGCTCCAAATTGATATATCTCTAAGCTGAGGTAGGTATGGGTCTCAATCCTCTCATCCAATAGAATTTATGAAAGTTTAGGTATCAATTTTAACCTCATCATTTAGATTTAACTTTAAGTTAGATAATTTTACTTTTACTGTGTCTTCTTGTTTTCTTACACTATAAGGTTAATAAACATACTATATCAAGCCAAACGAACCCCAAGTTGTTTATTATTAATATATAAAACCTAATCTATGTCATTTGGCCGAACCTTAGAATTTTAGGAATAAAATAACAATTAATAATATAATATTTGTTTTAAAAACAATTTTATGTCAATTTTGACACTATTTGGTAATTGATTTTTGTGAAAATCATAACAGAATGATTAGTTCGAAAAAATTTAATTAAATCCATACTAACATGTCAAATTAACATAAAAAATTATTTTAAAGCATAAAAAGTCTCAAATTAAATTTATATTTGTATTTATAACATCAATTACGTCTATATTTCATTAATAAGATAATTACTGCATCATCACTGTATCATAAATAAATTAAATTATTTTAAGTATAAAAATTACAAATAAAATACCATTATGTAGGAAATCTTTTTATCTTTATAATTAATATTTATAGTCGAATTTATCTTATGTATAACCTCATGTTAAAAATGATTTACTTATTAAACTTTGATTTTAACTATTTTAACCCTTCTTTAAATAAATTAATAATAAATGACCTAATCTAATCCAAGTGGGCCTAAATGGTCATATTTTATTCCTAAGGTTGTTTTTGGTCTAATTAAACTTATCCAATAGAATTAGGGCATGTGTTAGGTTAATATTAATAACACTTTTACCATTAATTACCCTATTTACTTTTAACCGTGGAAAAAAAAAGTAAAAAGTCACTATTCACCAAAAATTATTTTCATCTCATTGAACCACATTTTAGTCCTTGATATTAACTGTTTCTCTCGGATTTTCGAAATTCCACTCATAAAAGCGGTAAAATTATGTTTTATGAAAAAAAAATCAGTTTTCTAACTACCACTTAGTGGTTTCACTATTTATCAAAAAATGAAAGTTTCTAGAATAATACCAAAAATTAATCCTAAAATATATTTGATATTATGAATTCAAAAATGATGTTTATTTTACCAAATTCAAAACATATCAGTTATATTAACTAATTTAAAAATTAATTCTCGTCGTCAAGACAAATAGCGTGTTTTTAAGAGATAATAACTATTGAAAGATTGACACTTGTTTATGTCTGGTTTAAATGTAAAATTACATCCAATGGACAATGTTGTATTAAATTGTCAAAATATATTATAAATATAATTTAAAACCACTAAAATTAAAAATTTATCACTATTAATTATTTTGATTAAAATTTTGTTTTTAATTAAATTTAATAATTTTCACTATTCATCAGAATATGAAAGTTATCCGAAAAGTACCAAAATTTCACCCTAGGCTAATTTCGATATTCCAAATCCAAAAATGAAGTCCATTTTGAAAAATAAAATTTATAAAATTTCAAAAAGTGGTTATTACAATTCATAACAGCTAGTTTTAATAATATTTTAATAGCACATCGTTGTTTAGTTAAACTCGGTATTGCGTACGACGCAAGCTATCGAGGAAGGTCGTGATTGCGTGTAAAGCAAGCGAAGCTAGTGTTGTGTGTAGTGAAAGATTCCTTTGATGATTTATATAACATAAAAACAAAATATTTCTCATAAAAGTCTCGGGTGTTACAAAGATCTTTATGGGAGATACTAAAAATCTTTCACCATGATTAGAAGATTATGTTCCATGTTTCCAAAGACACTAAACTATTATGGTCCTTGAGTGTTGGTTTTTGTTTTGTATGAAGTATTCTGCAAATGTAATTTAATTTCTATGTACTTCATGCTTTGGGTATCTACAATTGGTATCAGAGGAAATGTTTAGTCATCCTTTGGAAACTAGGATGCGAAAAATTTAGTGAGATCCATAGTGATATTTCTATGGTATGTCTAGGTATGTCCCTAAGGTTACGTATAAGTATAGGTTATAGTCCTAGAATTACGGTAACAATCTTAGAATTAAACCTAAGATGTTAGATATTGAAGTTACTCCCCCTTTATTATGTTGTTTTACCTATCATGATTTTTTCCTCACACACTATTCTTTTTGGGTTTTAGAAAATGGATGGAAACATGATGATTCATGATAATGGAGAATATGATGGCCAATGGAATGCTATTCTTCATGATAAAGAAAATTAAATGGGATTTGGAAGGCAAAACAGCATTATTATTCCAAATCAACAATCTCATAATATGATCAATAATCTCATCTTTGGTATGATTCCTGAATCAGCTAATAAGAGAAATATGGAGTTTCATGATGATCATAGGGGAAAGAAAGTTCAATTTCCCCCATGTAAGTCATGTGGGTTAAGACATCAAGGAGAATGTTTCAACGGAACTGGAAGATGCTTTGGGTGTGGAAATAAAGGACACAAAGCTATTAATTGTAATGGAAGAGGTTCAGTTAACACCATGGACATGGATACTGATATTTCTTTGACATCAATAATGGTTAAGTGTTTTAAATGTGTAATGTACGGGCATTATTCAAACCAATGCCCTAAGGGAAAATCTCATAATGAGAATAAGCATGGTCATATGGGTAGTATTTATGTGGATGATGATGGGGAGACTAAAAATGATATATGAGATGGAAGAAATCATGAATCTCAGTTAGGGGTTTATGAAGGTAGTGTAATGATTGTTTGTTTATCTAGTATAATGTATGGTACTATGGAATAAAGAAAAATATAAGGATTGTTACACTATTTCCTTTTCATGAGTTTTGAATGTATATGATGAATGGTAATGGTAAACAAGAAGGGGTATTCAAATATTTTTGGAAAATAGATGATGTGTGCATAATGAAGGGATAATGAGATAATGAGATGTTTGATAGTATTAATGAGCTCATGACTAATATAAGGACAAAGTAATATCATGGGTTGAGTATAAAGAATTTTTGGGATTTTGGAATGTGGAAAGAGACAAATTTTGATAGCATTCATGTTTTCAACTAAGGTTCTCTGATAATTCATGTTGCAATAGAATGAATGATTAAGGAATTCACATGTTTAGAATGTGACCAAAAAGATATATCATATGATAAATGATGTGATTCACATTCTTGTTATGTGACCTTTCCAGTAATCAATTTATGTATACTATGAGATTGGAAAAATGTATTTTGTATAAGCATAATGATTGGAATGAATTAAGTTAGACATAAGATAGTATTGTTTAAGGATAGAAATTTTTCTCTCGATATTATTGTAGGCATTTTATTATAATGTAGTATTATAAAAATGGATAATGAGCAAGATGGGCGACAACCCGTCGTGTCAGACATGGCTGTGGGAATCGAACCCATAACCAAAGTGTGACAGACCTTTATCGCCTACCCCTAGGCAACAGGAAGTCCCTGGTTATTAGAAACCAGTTTTACTTTATTAAGCAGTATGATAAATGTATTATAAGTCCATTTTTGGAAACATATATGGTTAACATCACCATACATGGACTTATGTATTCGATATCTTTTTCTACCCTTTTCATTGAGATAGATGGAATGACCCATCATTCTATCACATGATCTGGTAACACTTCAAGAATGAAAAATTCAACTTCATTTCTTTGAGAGATGAAGTGGAAATTTTTCAAGGCACAAACACCAGTGAGAATGTACCGAAATAAAGTAAGTATTTCTTCTAATTCAAATTCTTCCACTTTAGGAAATGATATAAAAAACAAAATAGGGTCCCAGTGCTCTTACATCTGATGAATCAGTTGGTACCATAGATCATCACAAATATTTGGCTTTGTGATAGTTGAATTTTTCAAAGCCATGTTCTCTACCACGCTCCATCAGAACATTATGGTTAGATTATTCTTCCATATCAATATTTTCACCTATCTTCTCCTATGTAGAAACCCAGTGGTGAGTTACTCTAGGTAACCGTTACATTTCATAATTTAGTTTTTAAAGTTATGTTTTGGTATTCCTTTTTACGATGTGGGTTTCTATTAAAGAAACTTTCAAGTATTAAACCATTTTTAACCCCGACGAATTTTGAGGGTGAAATTTATTTTAAGGGGTGTAGAATGTAACACCCCGAGATTTTATGATAATTTTTATTTTTAATTTATTTTATGTCATGTGTTTTATGCTACACCAAGATTATCTAGTGTTATACGAAACACGGTATTAGCTTGCAGTATACGCAAGACTATTCCTGGATTGTGTTACACAAAATTTCAAGTTTGTTTAATAGTAGTCATTCAACGCAACATTCATTGTGTGTATATATATATATATAATCAATGTATAAATTAAATATGTTTGGATTATGTTATATGAAACAGCAAAGGAGTCTTTCACAACACGCAACCCTGACTTGGCTAACATTACACGCAATCACGACCTTCCTCGATAGCATGTGTAGTACGCAATTTTGGGTTTCACTAAACAAAGATATACTGGTTTAATATTATTATGGAATAGCTTTTATAAATATTATTAACCACATTTTTAATTTTATAACATTATTGTTCATCATACATATTTTTTAGAACATGGTATGAGAATGAAAATAAAATTTTCATGTAAAATAAGTATTTTTCAAAAAATGATGTTTTGCCACCATTTGATGGTGCACCAACTTTAAATCTAGTTTTTGACATGTTTATAAGTTCAATTTGACAAAATAAAATTATTCTTTGGAATCAGGATATAAAAATGTACTTCAGATAAATTTTTCCTATTATTATGATAACTTTCATATTTTGATGAATAGTAAAAATACGCTATATTTTAATTAAAAACAACATTTTTAGTGAAATAATTTATATGGTTAGATTATATTTTTAATTGGTTTTAAAGTTTAATTATAATATGTTTTTAACATTTATTCCAATTCTGGTCTTTGCAATTAATTTCACATTGAATTTGGACATAAACAAGTATCGATCTTTTGATTGTTATTGTTTCCTAAAAACATGCCATTTGTTTTGATAATGGAATTACTTTTAAAATTAATTAATTCCATTTCAATGTTTTGAATTTGGAACAATAGATATCAGTTTTGAATTCAGAATATCAAATATATCTTAGGCTGAGTTTTTGGTTTTTTTCTGAAAAACATCAATTTTTGATCAATAGTGAAAACACTGAGTTTTTGGTTAAAACCAACATTTTATTTAAATAATCATTTATTAAATTTAAATTTATATTAGGTCAAAATAGACACATAATACTTATATATGTTCAATGAATTTCATTGGAGTCATTTTATAATAATTTTAGTTTTATAAAAATTGTGTTGAACTTTTCACTGTCTTTTACCCACCTCCTAAGAGCTTTTGCAATTGTTCGTAAAACTTAATTTTACCACATCTGTGAGTTGAATTTCAAAAATTTGAGAGACACGGTTAATACGAAGGAGTAAAATATGGTTCAATAAGATAAAAATAATTTTTGGTGAATAGTAACTTTTTACTTTTATTTACCACGGTTAAAAGTAAATAGGGTTATTCAACGTTAAAAGAATTTTATAATAATTCAAAATTACCTTAACACATGTCCAAACATTATTGGATGAGTAATGGCCGAACATGGGCATCCTTGGGTAGATATTTGGGACCCCATGGAGCCACTTATGAAATACAATGACACATTAGATTAATTAATTAAATGTAAAGACAACATTGACATTAAAAAAATATTTTAGAAAATTATTTTTTATATCAGGTTATATAAGTCATATTTTAGACTATAAATATTCATTAGAAAGCTAAAATAATTTCCTACATCATGGTAGTTTTTTTATAATTTTTAGACATAAAATAAATTAAATTAATTATGACACAATAATGATGCAGTATTTAGCTCATTAATAAATGATTTAAATAAATAAGATTATAATGATTAAAATATTATCCAAAACATGTCCAATTCTGATTGTATGATTTTATTTCGACCATGAGTCATTTTATCATCATTTTTAATTATTTCTTGACCTTTTGAAACCAAAGATATGTTTATATTAAAATAATATTTTTACACGTACCAATAGAGCCCCTCCCCCCCTTATAAAAGGAGACCATTTCTATCCAATTCCTCACACCTCTCAAGCCATTTGGCTCATCCAACCTCTGCCCAATTAATATCTCTAAATTCCTATCCTCCTAACACCACTTTTAGCCTTCAATATCAGCCAAACCCTACCAATATATATTCTCCACCTTCCTAGAAACATCCTAGAGGTCCTGTTATACTTCAAAGACCAATCTTAGTGCCCTAAGAGGAGGTTTCAAAGAGGCGTGTCGAAGAAGATGTAATATATGTTACCAATTATTTCAAATATATTTATTCTTATAATTATTCTTCTTTAGTTGTTTCATTATGAAGTAATAACATTATTATCAATCATATATGGATATGTTATTATAAATATGAAACAACCCTATTTCACCTTCTATCCATCATATGGAAAACGAAATCACTGTGCGTGCGTACTTACAGAATATCATCTCCACGCCGTGGTGTAATCTGTTTTCCACCACCACCTTACATGGATGGGTATAATGGTGTGAATAATAACTATATATGATTATTGTAAAGTGATATTGATTGTTAAATAGTATATATACACTTCAATACAATTCCACGATAATGGGAACGATATCATCACGCGTGCGTACGTACGACCTACCATCTCCACGACGTGATGCGACTCTTTCTACATGATCTTCATTGAATAATGATTATATAAATAAATTTAATGAATAAATATGATATATATTACACTAATACCATTATGTAAATGAGGTATCTATAACCTAAAAAAATAATAAGAATTTATTCTACAAAACACACATAAGAACATAAAGCAATAGACACCCGAATAACAAGTAGCAATGAAATATTAATAATAAGAAGCTACGAATACGACCATATATGATATCATAACAATGATTATGATTCTGTAATAAGTCAATGACATTATTTAAATCATTATACAGGAGTTTTGGACACGTACAAAGCAAATCAGACATAAGGTATGGGAAAATATCGCACTCTCATTTTTTTCCGAGATTGTTTATACTTCAGAAATTACTGGGGAATATTTATCATCCACATCCATGTTTCCCCAATTGTAATATTATTTATATCCTCCTAAAATTTTTTAAATCTAATTTTACCCTTCGGTGACTTTTTAGTAAAATATATGAAAGGAATCTTTTGTCGTTTTTAGTATGAGGTACTTTTTGACTTTTATGGCCAAAGTACGAGAAGAATGTTTTTTAACTTATACGGACTGAATGTATTTTTAGAACATTATTTCCATGAAGAATCCTTTACATGTTTTCAAGTTTATTTTTAATAAACTTCTTTTAGTTTAATATTGTATGAAATGTTAAGAAAGGAAAAATGTTATTGAAGTAGAAAGGATGTTTTCCTCAAGAATGGAGTTCAAGTGTTTTATCAAAATTATTTTACATCAAAGATAATTTAGTGTTCTATTTCTATCCCTATTTTTACATTTATTTGATTATGTTATGATGGAATTAATTTTATGATGTCCTTTTATCTTATATGGATCATGTTTTTATGGCATGATGTTTAAGAATCCCATTTTTATTACATGGGTTATGCTATGATGTATGATTTTTTTAATTTAGTGGAACACATAAGAATGGTTTCATTATGAGATGGGTGGGAACTATATCTCTATCCAATGCATTGGGTAATGATTTATATCTCATTAGATAGACACGGCTGGAATGACAAGTTAATCTAGTACTGTGATACAGGACTGGAACGAGGAGTGAACATGGTTAAGTAATGGAATTGGTCCACTATGATAGTCTTGGAAATGAGTCTCAACTAAAATGAAAAGATTTTCTATGATTATGTGTGTATTCCACAATGTTTCATGTTTTATGTTATGACTATTTGGTATTCCAAAAGGGACTCTAGATATGATGAAATAAATGGGAGATAACGTAGATGATTTAAGAACCAGTAGTTTATGTTTCCCATTTTCTAAACACACTATACCTATATGGTCCTTTCATGGACTTGTAATATGTTGTAATAATTGTACTTCAATTTTGATGTATTAACAATGTATGAAAAGTGTGGGTCATTATATGGGAGGATCACTAGCCCTTGGTGGATTTTTCATTCAACATTATCTATCAATCCAGAATTGGTATGGCACCATTCGAGGCTTTGTACGCCCGACCATATAGATCACCTTTGTGTTTGATTGATGCCAGGGAGTTAGTACTCATGGGACCAGATATGCTACGGGCTACGACGAAGAATGTGGAAATCATCCAGGAGAGGATGAAGACTACATGGAGCAGGCATAAGTCATATGCTGATATAATATAGAGACCTCTAGAGTTCGAGGATGGCAACCATGTCTTTATATGGGTCACACCCCGATGAGGAATGCCGAGATTTGGTATGGGTGTCATGTTTTCTTTGAGGTTCATCGGACCATTTCAGGTCCACAACAGAGTTGGCGAGGTGACTTAATGCTTAGCTCTTCCACGTCAGTTGCACCTGGTGCACAACGTCTTCCATGTATCCAAGATGAGGAGATATGTTAATGACCCTTCACGCATCATTGGATGAGGGGAGATAGACATCAATTATGGGGAGACTTTAATGGAAGTTTAAGTAGATATTGAGGAGCTATAGGAGTGGGTCCTTCATGGGCGGTCGATAACTTTAGTGTTTTTATGTTGGAAGCATGGGAACCTCCAAGAGAGCATATGGGAGAGGGAGCCACATATTCGTTTACAGTACCCCCACATATTTTCTTAGTTTTTATGATGTGGATTTCAGGGATGCAAAGCCCTGAGGGTTGGAGAATGTAAAGACACAAAATTTACATGTAATTTTTTTAAATATATTGGAATATTACTAGTATGTGAAATTTGATGGCGTGTGATTCCAATGCCCGGTGTGCCCCGAATTAATTTCTTCACATTATTTAGGTACGATTAGTAAACGTGAGAGTAGGTTTTTGTAACTTTTGAAATATTTCTTGGAATTGAAATCTAAGGGCATCGTTGAACTCGCAGCACCGATATTCATTAAAAGAGACTATATACTCAACCACATATGGAAGAGGGTGAAGTTTGGTTTTCTATATTTTTGTGAAAATAAAAAATAAAATAAATAACAAGTTTTCGTTTATTTAAAACCACTAAATTGAATCCTCTGTTTTGGGGATCATTCAAGCTAAAAAACATCCCATTAAAAAATCATGATAACGAGGACCACCTGAACCCCTATTAATGTGGAGATAACCCATGGACTTACTCCACATTAATTGTGCCAATTCTAGTTTAATTAATTGAGTTAATATACTGAACTCAATTAAAATTTAGCGCCTCACCATTTTGGTTGGGGAAATTGATGTCAACAAAGAGTTTTGAAAAAATCTAGAGAAACATTCTCCAAAAAAATCTCTTCCCCTTCGATGAATAATTCCCCAATGAAGAACTTTGTTGAAGGATCTATAATGGGTAACATATTCAACGTCAATGAACCAACGTCTGTCATTCCTTACTGACGTCAACAAAATAGAAAGGTAGGGTTTGTTATTTGTATAACCCTTACACCATTCATGGTGTTATTCATGATTCAAGAATCACCAACTCGCTTGATAGTATTATAACGTGAAGGGTTCGGGAAAACAATCACATCCCGACCTCTCTGCAACTTTTTTGAATTTAGAAGGACTTGAAATGATTGTGATGTCCAGAGATATGTTTCAAAGTCTTTATAATGAACAATTTGTAACTGGGGAGCACCCGATAACCTGAGAAGCATCGCCGATGACCGGAACCAGAGGGACTCAAGAACGGTGGCTGACACTCTGGTTGGCCATGAAGAAGGCAGTGGTGTGGCTGCACTGTTTGAGAAGGGCCGCAGTCTATCAGCCACGACGGAGTAAGGGTTGCCGCCAGCAGTGACGGGGGGTTCAAAGGGGTGGAGGCTCGCTTCTACGCCTCCCAGAAGGCAAGATCCATGGAACGAGGCTGTGACGACAAAGGAGGGCGGTCAGATCATCGTCGTCCACAATAGATGGCATGGCACACGACCACAACACATGGAAGAGGATGGACATCCAGCCAGCCGGTGAGCCCCACGGGCCACCGCACTTCGGGCTGGGCCAGACCCAGTGGGCTAGGCCAGACCCATAGGGCCAAGCCGGGCCCTGTTTCGGACCTGGGATGGGCCAGGTTGACCCGAAACGATTTGGTTCATCCCAGGCTGGGTCGGATCGGACCTGGACCAACTTCGACCCTTATTCGCTCTCTCGGCCATATCGTGAGCTACGTGCATCCATTTTATGAACCGTTTACGGCACCAAAAAACATTGTTCGAGCGGGTTCTTTTTGTATACCCCACATGAGTTTTATATAAAATTGTGGTACAACCGGGTTGGATCAAACTCGATACCAACCGAACGCTTGAGACTAAAATGATAATAACTTACAGATCAAGAATCTAATTGACTCACTGTCTATTGCATTGAGACATCTTTCACGTGGCTGTCCATTGGGATACATCATCTTGGGAATTTGTGGAAGTTACAATATCGACCAGTGGATTGAGGAGCGGACCCTCCCAAAATCAAGTAATCTTAGTGCGGGAACACTGTAGCTATCTATAACATGAGAAAGGATCTTATGTGGGTTTGTGATTTGGGATCCAACATGTTTCTATGTTTGAAGGTATCACGAGGATCCTCTCTAGGAATCCCCATGGGGATACTCTAGGATCCCACGTGGGTCTACTGTACTAGGATCCTACGTTGGTCTTCTGTAATAGGATCATATGTGGGTCTGATTATTTAGGATCCTATGTGGGTCTACCTCATAAAATTGTATGATTATTCAGTTGTTACATCTATTCATATATACAATTGTACCTTTGTTATACCTGGTGTGAACTGTGCCTTTAATTTTTTGGTAATCTTTTGTGTGGCGTACCTTTGTAGTACATACCTTCATGGTGTTACCATTGAGGTATTCTTCCATGTGGCGTACCATTGTGGAACATACCTTCGTGGTAATACCTCTTTAGTATTCTTATGTGTGGTGTTACCTTTGTGATACATACCCTTATGGGGTTTCATTTGTAGTTTTCCTTCCTCTTTGGAATTGTTGAGCTTTTGGCTAAAATAAGTCAGACTTTTGTTTCATCATGAATGAGATGGGTATACCTGATAACTTAGATATATTTGTGGGAATATACATAAGTTGGGTTATCAGTTGTTTTAATTATTTTTGGTATATCCTTTGTTGATTTTATGAGAACATTCAGGTTCTCAGGGTCCCTACTGAGTATCTTTATACTCACCCCTACATGGGCTACGCCTGCACCATGTTGTGATTGGTGCAAACGACAGACAATGCTAACTGAGGACAAGGGTACTAGGACTGGAGGTAGCTCGGAGGTGGACATTAAAAGAGGCTTACTGTAGAGACTACCCTTCAGGTTTTGTACCTACCCCTCAAATAAGGTTCTTGGTGGGAGTTCATATGAGTTATTTCAGTTTACATGTACATTTCAGTTTTCTTGTTCCTTCTGGTTGGTCCTATATTTTGGCCCCTTTTTCTTTCTATACACACTCTATTTACTACACTGTTTACGTGTGTTAATGGCTTTTTGTGTGCTTGTTTGTGTGTGTCTATAGGTTATAGAATAAATTACTTCTTGGTTTTATGGAATAAATCTTTCGGTGGTAGTCGCTAGCCCCTGACCAATGGTAGGTGGGCTTGGGGTAGTCACGCCATGGGCCCCATGGGACATGTCATGACACATGAGGCTATTATATATTAAATATGGGGTTTTTGGATAAGTTTCCACAAGATATTAATTCTTTACAATGATCCGATATTGGTTTCCACATCATATATTTTTTCCTAGAGGATTGTATGTATGATGTATCCATTTCCTTACACTTTCATAGGATCTCATTTATGATTTCTCTCCTTTACTGCATCTAAGGATCTAAAGTATGGTGCCTCTCCTAATCATTGGCATGGGGAATCTAGGGGGATCCCTAGTGCCTAACTAATACTAATAATGAATGTTGTGGTTATTCACATATATGGTAGCTACCTTCACCATATAATCCATATTGTACATTTGTGACTAATGAGTTGTAGAAGTTGTCATTTGTTTTGGAGTTCGGGAACCCTCACACTTTATTTATATATTATAATAGTAATTATTGATGTATCCATGATTATTAATGGTGTACCCATTATTTTAGTTTATGGACATGAAAAATTACAATATGTAGTAGGGAATCCTAGATGTGCTACATAGATTATGGAATCTCATATTATTTGGTATACTATTGATAATACATGTTTATTTAGATTCCCAAACATTTTTCCTTGGATATAACTATTGAAGCATTTTGTTTATTAGGATTCCTAGACATAAATCCTAGGATTATACTTTTTACCCTTAATTTTTCTATGGTTATAATTATAGGAAGTCATACTTTTCACTGTGATCCCTCCCTTTTAAAGGTTACAAAGATAGGATGGTGAGGATGTATCAAACCCCTCATTGAGATACTCTCATGGATGATTTTGTTCTCTAGGAGTGATTGATAAGATTCTCCCTATGTACCAGGTGATTCATGATTATTAGAATTTTCATATATTTCTAGGAGAGGTATATTGATACATTTGTTGAATTTTTGTTTAGAATGTATAGGTATATAGATATAATTCTTATATATCTCCTAAGACCCACCATCCTTAGGTATTATCTAATTCCCAAAATCCATATTGCATACCATACCTAACCTATTTTTAATACATTAGACTAGATTTACACATGGAATTTGTGGTATGAAATCCAAATTTATTCCATGTCTATGTATTATTCAATTAATCTATAAAATACTTCAACATAGTGATTAGAGCTGGTAATGAGTGATCTTAGTATAATACATATATCCCTCTTTGTCCTTGTAGCTTTCTCCAAGAATTTCTAATGCTTGAAAAAATATGTATTGTTTGTTGGGATTATAGACCCAAGGATTTACAAAAATACCCAAGTCATTTGTGTTGTAACATCTATCACAATTCTTTATTCATAGTATATTTAGTTTATCATGATTTACTAACCCAAGGATATTTTATTGTTTCATTTTATTTAATACATTCAGTTGTGTCTCACCGATTATAATCCTATTTCCTAATCATGCACCTATTAAAAAATTTATTTATTCATCATCAGTTATTTACTTCTAATATTTATTTCTAACCCTTTGTATATTCCCCATTGTGCATGTAGACCTTATTTTATATTTTTGGAGGTGTGAAAATCCATGACATAGTGTTTTAATCCCTTGTTTCCATTAAATAATGGTGCCACTATCCTGGTTTCATATGCCCAGGATAGAAAAGATCGACAATGATATAGAGTCCAGGTATGTTGTTATGAATAGATTAATTTTTTTGTGTGTGTAATTTACTATTTTTCATTTATTTAGTCCTTTTCATTTTATTTTAAAAATACGGTCTCAATGTTGAATATAAGACATGGTTGTTCTAGAATTTTCTAATTTCCATTTTATTTTTGTACTGATAATATTTTTATATTTAAAATCTATCAATATACTTTCTTGTATGATTCATGGTTATTTGTGAATTTTTATTACTCTAATATAAGGAAATTGTCTCCCCACAAACAAAGATGGGGCACATGTTACTTGTCTTAATCCTCTGGCATATGGGGGAGATGTAATTGAGTCATTATGGTGAACTGGATCCAGGCACTAGTATAGTGCATTCTAAGTAGGGATGTGGAATATTGATAGAAGTGGAGAGATATCCATTCATATTAATTGTTTTATGTTGGATACAATTATAATAATTGGGTTGGATCCTATGATATATATCAAGATAGTATTTTGACAACACATTTTCTATTATAAGTTAATGATTCTAGGGTTGTAGGATTTTTTTCATGATACCAGATGTAAAAATTGTGAATTATTTTTTATTTTTGTAGAATTAATTTGGTGAGGATTTTATGAATTAGTGTTGATTTATTATTATAATGCTATTTGAAATAGGTAATTGATTCTTTTCTGACTCTTTTCCAGCATGGGTAATACATGTATCATGCACTGTATGTTTCTAGTGGTGTCTAATTTCTATAAACCATATGATGTGTTATTTTATTGATTAAAGAGTATAATTGTTTATAGTTTATGTGATAACATAAATTGAGTTTTCCCATATAATTTCATGGTGGGGAAATACTCAATTTGGATTACTTGAATATATATATTTTTTAGATGGTATTTATTGTGGATCTAAGGTGATACAT
The DNA here is from genome assembly GCA_963277665.1 of Viscum album. Classification (NCBI taxonomy): domain Eukaryota; kingdom Viridiplantae; phylum Streptophyta; class Magnoliopsida; order Santalales; family Viscaceae; genus Viscum; species Viscum album. The sequence goes on along the minus strand of OY728119.1, from coordinate 1,018,237,050 downwards.
TTAACTATGAGGATGATAACTCATTCTACATGCACACATTTTGTAGTTACTTGAGTTGGATGATAGTTTACATGGTTTTCAAGGATACACCCCTCATAGGGTGTTTAGGGGAAGTTTAAATTATTTTAACAAATTAGAAAAAAATTAAAAAAAAATTCACAAATATCTTGGATTTGAATTCTACTTAATCAAACATTGTAAGAGTGTTGTAAAACACTGATCAATGTGACAATGAGGTACATGTATTAATGACTATATATAATTATATAGTTTCATCCTCAAGTATGTTTTTGATAGGTTCCTAATTTTTATAGTTAACTTGAACATCAAGGGGATATTACCACAAACATATTCCTTGTTATGATTTGTTTTTATTATTTTTATGATTTTATTTGGACCCTTCATGTAATATTTCTATGTAAGAATGTTGAGAAATGATATGGTCTAGATAGTCCATGTGAACAATTTTAAACTTAGTATAATTATTTTATCATTACCAAAATTAGAGAAGGTTGATAGGTGGATTAGAGAACCTTTTTTGAGAATGGTACATATATGACACCCCATGATATGTATCCTTGATGAGAGGATTGATGTACGGTCTAGGTTGTTGGACCTAGTGACCCACCAATGGGACATGATTGGTAGTGATTTGTGGGATTCATTGGGGTCTATATTTTTGGCATATGAACATGTATGTCAATGTTGGTTTGATCAATTAAAATCATAGATTGGGGTTTGTTAAGGTTTTGGATCTCTTTTGAGGATATGATACTGGTGTTATGCTCAATTTAGGACTCATTCATAGTTGTTTCTTGGTTTATTGTGATAAAATATTTTTGATTAATTTGGTTATAATGTAATTTACTAAGATTATTATATATAATGACTTATTTTGATATGAAGTATTGTATGGGTTCCTCACCAAGTCAACCAGTTGTTTTATGGTTTTTGATTTAATATTGGAATAAGACTCCATGTGACAGGTGCTCAGGGAATTAGTCATGTAATATGAAATCGGAAAAATTTTATAGAGGAGTTACAAGGTAGATTCATGTTTAATGATAATTATGTTTCATGTATCACTATTAGATTTCCTATTTGATGGATGACTAGCAGTATAAATAGTTAGGTGAACATGATATGCATTTGTTAAGTATGAAAAATATTAAATGAAAAATTAGTGAGTGAAAGTGTTCAATAATGGGACCAATGATATTATCAGAATGTTGTTGTAATTATTTCTCATTGTCTACAATATGAATAATAATTTTACTTCTTTGTTAGCAGAGATATCTATGATAAATCATGTTCCATGAGATCGTTATCATGGGGTTGGAGTAGGACACTCATTTGTAGGAGTTATGGCTCCATGTGTTGGGTATATTAATGTATATATTGGTTTTATTTGTGCATGGATTAGGAGGATATTTAAATTACAATCATTGAAATCATATCAAACTCTTATGATAGAGATTTTCATTCCCAATATATTCACATCGTCTAATGTTCAATGAGTGTGTTCCAGATCAACACTGAGCTTAATTTATTTTTAAATTTCATATCTGGTTTGACTGAGGGACTAAATTGGAGTCTCACTAATAGAGGGATATAAATTATTCAATATGATAGGGCATTAACCAATGGATGTTGTGGGTGGTGACCATCACATTTGGATAAAATTCAATGTCATCCATAGTAACTATACCCAGGAAAAAGAACATCTTATTTATTGATGTTGTGGGTTGATGGTTTATATTGAGGATTTATTATCCACTATATTCGTTATGTTTAGTGTGGGATAGTGGGTGGGAAATTAATATTTGATCCTAATTGTAGAAATTATCAGGGTGTTCTTATGGTGGTGAGCATCAGATCAGTTGTATTTCAACATTCCCCTATGATGGGATAGTTGTGATTGTCGGAGGACTATCAATTAGATAGACAATATAGATTTGTTGTATGGTTTTTTTGAAAGAGTTAATGGCTAAAAATAAAAAAAAACTTCTTGGGGATGAAAATGATTATTAATTGGAGGTTGTATGGTTTTGTTATTTTCCTACCATTATATTTTATATAAAATTTTAATTTTTATTCTGAGAATCATACAATGTGTAAAATGTCAATTTATCCTTTTAATATGATCTCAAATAGTTTTCCTGAAAAATTTCAAGTTCTAAGGTATGGTTTTTACCCTAGGTAATAATTCTGGTGGAAATTTTATCTATTTGAATATTCAAGAAATTATTAATATTTTAGGCATAATTAATTTAATATTAATTAATTTAAAAATGTTTGACTCTAAATATCAATTAATTGGATTGTCCTATGAGTATTATATCTCTACAATTGAGTATATTATATGGTGGTTTATCTTTGATAGGGATAAACTCAAGCCAAGTGATGGGGCTAGGCTTAATCTAGGTTTTCATTTTAATTTTTTCTCGACCTTTTCTTTTTCCTATTTTCTATATTCTCCTAAAATTGATTCTCACATATTCCGCTTTTGGGATTTTATCAGTGTAAAAATGATAGTAGAGGGAGAGAAGATAGATTATGAGGGAGAATGGAAGAGCGGTGTGGATGTGGGATTAAGATGAGTCAAACCATCGTAGAGTAGTGGTGGAACATGAATATGAGTAAAAAATTAGAATATTCCCCAAAACTAAGGTTGTTTTTATGTTTTTTGTATAAATAAAAATATATTTACTTATTTATAGTATTAGGGACCAGTAATGACTTTTATAGAACCATTTTGTTCTAACTTATTCTTATAAGGGAGAAATCATGTATTTTCCGTCTGATCATAGGGGGTTCACATTTGGAAATTCCAATCACATTCCATGTATTTGAAGAACACAAACAATGTGCGTTTCATTTTAATGTAAATTGAATATTTATAGGTATATTTGATGAACTAGGAGTACAAACAATGTGTTCATACTTAGCTAGGTAGCCGAGTACATGGTCAGACAACCCGTGTAGTAGAATTTGGAAAACTAGGGAACAGAACCAGACCCCAAATGTAATGGTACATGGAAAGGAATAGACGGATGGCAATGCCATATAAGGAACATGGGTAGGAACACAATGTAGAGTAAACACAATTTACAAGACATACATTATCGGTACGTGGTTTTTACATCAAATGATTGGAAGGAGTAAATGGAAATGTGTGGATTTGAAAGTATCCATTGTGCATATGAGTATACATGTCATTAATCTATCAATTGATACCCTTGTGAGGGGTTTTCATAATTTTACACACCAATATTATAATTATACAAAACACAAGTCTATTTTTAGTGTTTTCTTATGTAGATAGTGATGGTGGAACACTTGGGACATATATAGGACTTCTGAATAATATTTTGGGGTCAATAATATATAATAGAGAGGTGATTCTTCATGTATTGATATTATATTATCAGTTGAGAGTGATAAATTGCCCTCACATGGTCTATGTTCTATATTCCTAGACTAATCCTTACGTATCATTACCCAAAAGGACGTATCTATTGGGAAATGTTCTTTTCTAGATCATTATTCCATAAAATGATAGATTTGAGGGTTAGAATATGTGTTACCTAGAGATATTCATTCATTCCATAGATCCCTTATAGGATTCCTATTCATAGGAATCAATATGGAGGATCTTATGTGGGATTCCAATAATATTATACTCAATTTGAGGATTCAGTATTGAATTCCTCAAAATTTATAATACATATATTGATCCCATGTAGGATGAATCTCACATGCATTGACAAAGGCATCATAGTGGTTTTCCCAGTTCTTGATTGACCCTGATCTAATATCTTATGAGTATGGGTAGTTATGAAAGAGGCTATCACCCAAGAACAAATACATAACATGTAATCCTTAGGGTATATATCAATGATTGTAAGATTATTAATTCAACGTCCCCCACTATTTTTTTACATTCACGTGGATTCTCTTGATAAATAATTGAATACCGTAGATGTTACATCATCTTCATCTAAGTTTCCTAACACGATGTAATATATTGTCATGATGCCTGGAGGGGCCACATGGGATCCCTCTTCAGACACTATTTGATTTGATTTTGAGACTACATGATTATTGGGGTGCCCAATTTTACATCTCAAGATGATGGTATTGAAACAACTTTATAATTTGGACACCCATACATACATCATAGGATTTAGAATATGAGATTTACATGGTTGAGGTTACAATTTCATGATGTCCAATTTTTTCACTACGATTCCTCACTACTAATGTTTTTATTTTTATGTCCTAGAGGATGTAGTAGAATCTTATTTCTGATAATCAAAGGTATTACTACCATATCCTAAAATATCACTTAGTATTGTCCCATGGTTGGGTGGTCACACTATTGCTATATTCACCTATCTTGTGTATGATTGAAATGTTGATTAATTTATTAAATAGATTACAAAAAGTACATGTATATGGTGCGTATTCTTTATTGATATCTAATTTTTCATCCCCCTTATAGGTTATCCAACTCACAATATCATTATTACCAATCGTGTTGGCCCTATAACATATACATTGGATTGGATTTACACATGAAATATGTGGAATGACATCTATCTTTATGACCTATTTAAAGGATTTCTAGTGATTAAATAAATATTTCTTTATAGTTATTGAAGTTCAGTATGGGTGTGGCAATTTCTAGGAAATGTACCATGCTATGGTGAAATATATTTGTTGGATTCCATCTGTTCCATAATAAGCATGTATTGTGGATGGAGATTACAGACCTAGTGATCAAAAATATTACAAACTATGTGACCAATATAAAATACTAATACATACCTTATTAAATGGATTTTTATTTGATCAGGGTTCACTTAATAATGTATTGGATTTAGATTCACATTATATATTATATTTATTTGTGTCTCGGCTTTGATGACCATATTTCATGATCATGGACTTATGAAAGAATAGTATTGGAAGACAATTGATGGTGGCCTATTTAGATTTATTTATCACACAATGTATCTGAACATTATTGTTGATGCAGAAATTACTTGTAAATTAAGGATGATATTAGATGAATTATGAATTGATAGGAGGCCAATGGTAACACGGTTGAGTAGAGTTAACTGTGTGAAATGTTATGATTCATTTGTAGCATCTCAACTGTGTCATATAGTCTGGGTATATGGTTTTTGTGATATTTAGTATTAGTTCCATTTAAATTGATTTGTTTTCATTAATATACTCTCGTGTATGTGATTAGTGCATTGGTAGATCATTAAAGTATATATCACATGGATTTTTGGTCCTTTACTATATCCCATTTTTTACCACTGTTGTTTAAATGGAAAATTTCTACAATATATTTGGATTTATATATGAATAATGTTTGGATATTGATTGGATTTTTTTCATTGATATAAGGAAATTCCTTCCATTAGGATACAACCTAGGCTCTCAATTCTATTCAAAATCCCTTGGATAATTGGGGTTTTTTCTTGAGTCTTTGTGGCGAATCATCTCAAGGAAACATATTAGGGGCATCTGGGTAGGGAAATTACTTATGTTTTTAAAAACAAATCTAATATATTAATGAAACATATAAATTCTAGTATTACCAATCTATGTGAAAAATAATTTTTTTACACATTAATATAAAATATAACAGTTAATTTTTTATACATAGACATCCATGAAATAATTTTTTATCAACCTTTGTATATAAATTTAAACTAACCAAAACTACAATATGCCCTACTTAATTGATAATTATGAAAATGTTTTATTTTAGTTTTAATATAATTATTCTCAATGTAAAATGATCTTATATTTTATTCATTAATTTGATATATTTTAATTTTTAATATTTATAAAAATATATAATTTTTAATAAGTTATTATATATAATAACGTTATCATTTTTCATCTTATGTGTTAAAAATTATGATGATAAATTATTGAAAATATTATTATTAAAATTCATAAATTAACTTTATATAATCAAAATTCCCTATTGAATTTCATATTCATTCATTAAACTTGTTTTTATATCCATTAATGAATGATGGATATGAAAAAAGAAATACATCATTATTTTAAGTGTTTGTATGAATATAACATGAATGATGTTTTTATTTTATTCATTGGATGAGGGAATGTAGAAAATAGTTACTACATGAATTTAATAAAATTTATTTACACTAAATGATGTAATTTAATTGTATTATATTTCTTTTGATATATTTTTAATAGGCTGGAAGAGAATGATAAATAATAGATTGTTAGGGAGTTGATAATATTTATATTGATAGTATTAGTTTTCCATATAATTTCCTTATTAAAAAATAGAAATTTTTTTAAAAATATTTTATCCAAGGTTAAGAATAATTTAAATAGGCATATTAGATAAGGAAAATGGGTAGGGCTTTGTTGAGTCAAAAGTCCTCTTTTGAATTCTATGTTTTGTTTTGGAAATAAAAAATGTTTTGTTAATCGTACTTACCATAATGATCGTACTGATCATGCTGATCGTACTGACCATAATGATCGTACTGATCATGCTGATCGTACTGACCATGCTGATCGTACTTATCATGCTGATCGTACTGACCATAATGATCGTATTGATCATGTTGATCATACTGACCATAATAATTGTACTGATTATACTGATCGTACTGACCATGCTGATCGTACTGACCATGCTGATCGTACTGATCATGCTGATCGTACTGACCATGTGTATCATACTGATCTTACTGATCGTACTAATCACGCCAATCGTACAATGCTAATCGTACTGGATATGCAAATTGCATTGACTCTGCTTCTCATATCGTTCATTACATACTTGTTTTGGTACTTTGTCAAAAACACATGTTTCATATAAATCGTACTCATGATTATCTTATATCTTCTTTTAACCAATACGATGTCATTGAGTTAGTTACAAACTAATCAAAACGATGTCGTGCTTTTTGTTTCAATATGACCGTTATGATGCCAGGTGTCCAAGTCCCTCTGTGTTTTTCGGAGAAATATGACCATTAGAGGAGATGTGACCATTGGAACCCGAGGCCTATAAATAGGTCATTTGAAGTTGAGAGTAAAACAAATGATGAAGAGACTTTTGGAACAACTGTGATACTCTACTTCTATCAAGTTCTAGAGAGATACACTGTGACTTCTCTCATTTGCTTTGTACGTCCAATCATCATATCGAGCGCTTTCAAGTGATTAAAAGACAGAGGTGTCGATTACCTACAAAATCGAGGGCTGTCAGGAATAGGCAGATGGACGGACCGATCATCGTATCGAGGGCTGTCGGGGATTTGTAGACAGACGTTCCGATCATCATATCGAGGGCTGTCGGGGATAGGCAGACAGACGTTCTGATCATCGTATCAAGGGCTCACCAAGGTGTTGGTGAGACCGACCTTTTATCCTAGGTGAATGGATAACCCTTATCTTTGGGTTAAAAGAATTGTAATCCTTTTACATTTTTGCTACTAATTGTATTAGAAAGGAAATTGTTTTTGTTTCCTTTTCTATCTCTTATACATTTGTAATTGTTTCATTTACATCCAATCTATTACATATTGTATAGACTGATTCTATATGCTTTAAGGTAAAATCATTCATCTTTATATTACATTGATTATTGTTTTCATCTTGAATACAATTGTTTTACATTTCATTAGTATTACATTACATCATACCTTTTATATTCAATACAATTGTGGGTGCTTGTATTTGTATTAGTTTAAGACCTTTTAAACTAATCTCTTAAGTGCTAAAACTCAAAGGTTTTTAAACCTACCATTCACCCCCCTCTTGTATTGTTCCATCAAATATACTTATACATCTACAAATTCGATCCAACAATTGGTATCAGAGCAGGTTTTCCACAGATTTATATCTCTTGTTCTATTTTTACTAACTACACTAACGTGTGGAGTGGAAAAGTTTATTGTTTTAGATGACAGGAAGGAATAATGGGTCAATAGACAATATGATTCCTTCTAGACCACCAATCTTTGGTGGGAATGATTATGTGTACTTGATAGATTGTATGAAGACTTTTGTGATCAATACTGGCGTAGACAATTTTATTATGCTTACTAGAGGTTACAAAATTCCAGACAAAGAAGTCAGTACTTTCACTAACCAAGAGAACCAAGAATATCAACTGAATTACAAGGTACACAATAATCTATTATTCTCTATGACCAAAAATATATACAACCAGATATGTTCATGTGAAGCTGTCAACTGTATTTGGAAGAAATTAGAAGTCACTCATTTTGGTACATCCAAGGTTATAGAAATAAGATGATCAATGCTTCGAGCAGAGTATCATGGTTTTGTTTTTCTTTATAGAGAGCCAATATGTAAAGTGAAACAAAGATTTATGACAATTGTCAACAGCATATAATCTATGGGAGAAAAGGTTCTTGATGATGAAGCTCTAATTGATATGATTATAGATATAATTCCAAATGAATGGGAGTCAAAAAGGACAACTATTGATGAAAATAGAAAAGTTTCCCAGATTAATCATGATGAACTCCTTGGAAATCATTTACAGAAAGAGACAAGAATGAAAAGAGATGCTTATTTCAACAAGAAGAACAATGGGAATGGAAGTGTAGCCTTTTCATCTAAAGCTAAAACACCTGAAAGGCTTACAAGATCGAAATCCAAGAAAGTTATATCTGATTCAAGTGATTGTAATCTTTCGGATAATGAATTATCCAATCTTGCTCGAAGAATGAACAAGATTGTGGGAAATAAATACTTCCAATATATATTCAAAATGAAAGATTGGAAGGACATAAAAGATTCAGCGGTAACATGTTATGAATGTAAGAAAGTAGGACAAATAAGGCCTGATTTTCCTTTACTGAAGAGGAAAGATAGAAAGAATAAACACTCTCAAATAAATAAGAAAAGGTTTTATAATACAAAGAATGTATTGAAGGAAAATTATACCTAGAGTGCAAGTGATAGTGATTCTTCAGATGATTCTTCAGAATATGAGTCCTCAGGATAGAGGAATATTGGACTTTTAGCCAGATTACCAATTGAAGATCATTGTCTCATGGCTAAGGCACATAATGCTGAAGCTATTACAAATGTCTCTTTGAATGCAAATTATACTGATAATAGATATTATGAATCTTCAAATGATGAATCTTCATCATCAGAAGATGATACATTACCTTATTTTGAAGAAGTATCTAGATTTGCTAAATTACTTGAAAATGAAAATTATAAACTCAAGAAGAAGCTTGAGAAATCAAATTCTAGAATTTCAATCTTGACTAAAGAAGTGTCAGATCTTTCTAAAGATCTTGATATAAAAACTTTTGATTTTAAAAGTATTTTGAAAACCCTTGAGAAAGTCAAATCTGAAAAGGATAAACATTCCAATGACCTAGAAACTGTTTTTTCAAAGAAAAATATTTTAGTTCCTAACTGTTGTTCAAATTCAAATGTTTCGGAAAATAAATACGTAGTTTTAAAACTAAAGTCAGAAATTTTCTCATTAAATAAATGTTTGTCAAACTTTACTCATGGAAAGGAAAACTTTGACAAGATGTATTCTCAAATTAGACCTTTGAGAAATCTTTCTGGTCCTCATTATACTCATTCTAAACCTATTTTTAGTAATAACTATTTTGTTCCTAAAAAACCACTTTTTGTTCTACGTGTCAATATGGAGGACACTGGATAAGAGATTATTCTCTTAACAGAACACAATCTTTAGGATTTCATAAAGCTCATTTTGCAAAACAAATGTGGATTCCAAAAATTATTTTATCTAATCCTTCTAGATCCAAACATGTTTGGATTCTGAAAAACTAATTGTTTCTTTTTCAAGAAAATGAAAAGTGTACCAATAAGAATATATGATACATGGATAGTGGTTGTTCTCGACACATGACTGAAAACAAAGATCTCTTTGAAAAGGTTATCAAAACAAAAGGTGGAAAAGTTACCTTCGGAGATAATGCTCAAGGAAAGATTGTGGGAATAGGTAATATTATTTCAAATGTTTTGTTTGTAAAAGGAGATATTGTTTTACAATTCATCGATATGCAAGAACAACTTGCTGACATTTTTACAAATCCATTACCTTCCGATAGATTTGATTTTATAAAACAGAAGCTAGGAATGATTACATCAAAATAATCATTCATATCTACTTCATGTTTTACAATTCTCCTAGCATTAAATAACTCCTCTTAGGAAGGGGAGAACATTTATCTTAGTGTTTTTCTTTTCTCTATGTTTTTTTATTTTATTGTATTGACAGTTTTATCGTAATATATACCTATTTGTTTATCTTATTGATAGTTTTCATATATATATACCTTTCTATCCATCGTACTATCTGATGATGGTAATGATTTTCTTTTCCATCGTACTGTCCGATGATAGTAATGATTTCTTTTTCCATCGTACTGTCAGTTGATGGTATTAATTTTCTTTTCCATCGTATTGTCCGATCATGGTAATGAATTTCTTTTCCATCGTACCGACCGATCATGGTAATGAATTTCTTTTCCATCATATCGACCTATCATGGTAATGAATTTTTTTCCATCGTATCAACCAATCATGGTAATGAATTTCTTTTACATCGCATCAACCGATCATGGTAATGAATTTCTTTTCCATCGTATCGACCGATCATGGTAATGAATTTCTTTTCCTTCGTATCGACTGATCATGGTAATGAATTTCTTTTCCATCGGCCTATCAGTTCATGGTAACGAGATTGTTTTCCATCATATTGTCAGTTCATGGTAACGAGATTGTTTTCCATCGTATTTTCAGTTCATGGTAACAAGATTGTTTTCCATCGTATTGTCAGTTCATGGTAACGAGATTGTTTTATATTGTATTGTCAGTTCATGGTAACGAGATTGTTTTTCATCGTATTGTCAGTTCATGGTAATGAGATTCTTTTCCATCGGCTTGGCAGTTAATGGTAACAAGATTCTTTTCCATCGGCTTGTCAGTTAATGGTAACACCTTTGTTTTCCATCGGTATGACGATTTATAGTATTCTTTTACTTCGTACATTTGTGTTTTCTTTTGAACTTTACTAAAACCAACAATAACCTTATGTTCTCCGGCAGGTACATTACATTTTTTTAATTTTTTTTCTTTTGTTTTTAATCCTAACCATTGATCTGTTTTCCTCTAATCTTCACCATTGAAGATCAACGGTCACCCCTTTATCGCCTATAAATAGCCCCCCACCAAACCCACATCGTTTTTTTCAGGATCTACGTCAAAGATCTGCCTTATTGTTTTTAAGTCATCGTACGATCTTCCATCGGCAGCATCCTTATGTCTCAGTCTTCTGCCAACACTCCTGCCGATATGTCCTCAAAGGATTTCTCAGAAAAAGGCCTTTTAAGGGAAATGTTACTTTCATGAGACATCTATGATTTGTATGATTCTACAATCATAAGGATTATCTTGTTTCAAGGATGGGAGCATTTCTGTGTTGAAAGGCCTGTTTCTCAAGATCTGGTTCTCTTTGATGAAGTTTGTCAGTTTTATAAAACTGTATCTTTCGACAAATACATGACAATAAATTTTTCTGTGTATGATAGAAATTTGTTTATGTATGTGAAACAAGCGGCACATTTTCTTAATGTCCCAAGAGAAGGGGATTCTTTCTGTCCATCTCATAAACTACCAGAGGAAGTTGGTATGTTTAATAGAGAATGTGTCGAGAAGTCATTGTTTGTTGTGAATGAAGAGAAAATGAAAGTGGCTCGTCTTTCACCGAAAAATAGGTTTGTGGCATTATGGATGTAATGTTTTCTTATCCCAAGAAAAGGTGATAGAGAAACTTTGAAAGTTTCTTATATCTTCATGTTGGACTATCTTGTAAATATGAGAAAAGTAAATCTCATGAGATATGTTTTCGAAACAATAAATAATTTGAAGTCAGGGGCAATCAAATCTCATTTGATCATGTATCCAGCTATCCTCACAATGTTTATTCTCGAGAGCATGAAGTTTTTCAACATTCATTTGAAAGGGAAGCTGATAGATTTTAAGCCCTCATGGATTAGGAAAAGTACTATGAAGAAGTTGAATGTTTGTTTTGATCAGAATTCAAAAGTTTTTGTTAGAGATGTAGAAGCTGAATCGGCTCAGAATCAATCGGCACCTATGCCAGCCAAAGACATTCAATCTGCTGGTTTTACTCAAAAGTCTGATCTGCAAACCAGATCAAAGCCTAAGAAGAAGCCAAAGTACAGCAAAGAAGTTGTAGCCAAATGGAGAAAGGATAAAGAGCAGAGAAAGGAAGGTGATCCAAAGGTCAGTCTTGACCTTGCTGAGGCTTTTGCAGAGAGATTAAGGGTTGAGGATACCCTTAAGGCTGAAAATAAAAAGAAAACTGTTTTGAAAAGAAATGCTCAAGACTTTGATATCTCTATAGTTTTGAAAATGGTTGAGGATGCAAGTGCTCAACTAACGGAAGAAGTGCATCAAGAACCCATCGTACAGAGCTTTCTTGAGAAAGAAAAAGGAAAACAATTGATGGAAGAAATAAAAGAAGTTTAAGAAGAGGAAGAAGATTTTCTTTTTGAATTCCTTTAGAGTTCGAAGAAGAGTAGGGAGGAATCGGTTCAAAAGAATAGTGAAGGTGTTCAACAAGTTCCTCATGCCGATCAAGCACTTTTTCAATAATCTGAAACTCCAGATAGAATTTCATCTCAGGTAAAGAAAGGTGCTCAATCCTCTCACATTGATAAAGTTATTGTCATTAGTGATAATTTGGAAGAATAAAAAATGCAGAAAGAAAAAGAAAAAGGAAAACAACCAGTTCTAGATTGAAGCCGATAAAATGAACTGGCTTCGTACAATGAAGATACTGATTCAGAACATACATTCTCTCTCAAGAAGAGTGATTACAATGTCCATGTTTTGAGAAGGGTTGAGAAGACCATTCCATATTTCCCTAGGCTGGAAGGGAAGATTGATTTTATTACTGACAATCAAAAGAAAAAGTTTGGCTCTGTAAAAGAATTAAGAAAGAAAGTTTTGTCAGTTGAAGCCGATTTGAACCTCCTTTCAGAAAGTTCGGCTTCCCATAAGAAATCGTGCAACATGATGACCAAGTGGTCATACAAAACAGATAGCTCAGTAAATGACCATGAGATAGCAATTGAAGATATAAGAAGGTTGTCAAATGAGCTTGAAATTTCATTCAATAAGATTGACAGAGAAACGGTTGAAAGGTCAAATCTTTTGTCTTCTCAGCAAGCCGATGTTCCTTCAGTAAAAGACTTGGAGGAGAGAGTGAATAATTATCAGGCTGAGTTTTCGAAGGATTCATCATTCAAAGATGAAATAGTTCTCTTGAAGAAACAAAACTCTGGTTTATCAAAAGTTAACAAGAATTTGCAAGACATAATTGATACTCCTGAAGAAGTAATCAGAGTTCAGGAAGAGACAATCAGAAATCAAGATCAACTCTTTGCTAATCAACAAGACCTTCTCAGATCTCAGGGTGATGCTATTTCTAAAGACAATAAGGAGATCAAAAAGATGAAGGTCGTTCTTCATGAGTTGATTAAAAATGAGAAGGAAGGAGAAAAAAAGTGACTTGTATTTGTTCACATGTTTAGTGTTTATTGTTATCATAATAAAATTTCTTTTATATATTGTCTTGTGTCTATTTTCTAACTCTTTCAGACAATTCATGTTTACCCCTTTGTTTTTGTAAATCACAAAGGGGGAGAATTTTTAGAAAAGGGGGAGAATGTTTATAAAAGGGGGAGAATTTTTATAAAGGCGGAGAATGCTTTACAACACTCTTAAGGAAAATCTACGAATACAATCCTTAGGAAATTCCATACTTAAGGGGGAGTTAGTTGTATTCAAATTCTTATTCAGAAGAGTTTCCAAAAACTCAGGGGGAGATAAGTATTTGTTTTAGTTTCTATTTTGTGATTTGTGCTTTCCAAAAAGGGGGATATTGTTGAGTCAAAAGTCATCTTTTGACTTCTATGTTTTGTTTTGGAAATCACAAATGATTTGTTAATCGTACTGACCATAATGATCTTACTGATCATGCTGATCGTACTAACCATAATGATCGTACTGATCAAGCTGATCGTACTGACCATACTGATCGTACTGATCATGCTGATCATACTGACCATAATGATTGTACTGATCATGCTGATCGTACTGACCATAATGATCGTACTGATCATTCTGATCGTACTGACCATGTTGCTCGTACTGATCATGCTGATCGTACTGACCATGTGTATCGTACGGATCTTACTGATCGTACTGATCATGTCAATCGTACAATGATGATCGTACTGGATATGCAAATTTCATTGACTCTTCTTCTCATATCTTTCATTACATACATGTTTTGGTACTTTGTCAAAAACAGATGTTTCATATAAATCATACTCATGATTATCTTATATCTTGTTTTAACCAATATGATGTCATTGAGTTAGTTACAAACTAATAATGACGATGTCATGATTTCTGTTTCAATATGACCGTTATGATGCCAGGTGTCCAAGTCCCTCCGAGTTTTTCGGAGAAATATGACTGTTGGAGGAGATGTGACCGTTGGAACCTGAGGCCTATAAATAGGAGGTCATTCGAAGCTGAGAGTACAACAAATGACGAAGAGACTTTTTGGAACAACTGTGATACTCTACTTCTATCAAGTTCTAGAGAGGGACATTGTGACTTCTCTCATCTAATTTGTGCGTCCGATCATCGTATCAAGGGATTTTAAGTGATTGAAAGACAGAGGTGATGATTACCTAAAAATTCGAGGGCTCTCAGGAATAGGCAGACGGACGGACCGATCATCGTATCGAGGGCTGCTAGGGATAGGCAGACAAACGTTCCGATCATCGTATCGAAGGCTGCCGGGGATAGGCAGACAGACGTTCCGATCATCGTATCGAGTGCTCACCAAGGTGTTGGTGAGACAGAACATTTATCCTAGGTGAAAGGATAACCCTTCTCTTCGGGTTAAAAGAATTGTAATCCTTTTACATTTCCGCTGCTGATTTTATTAGAAAAGAAAATTGTTTTTGTTTCCTTTTCTATCTCTTATACATTTGTAATTGTTTCAATTACATCCATTCTATTAAATATTGTATTGACTGATTCTATACGCTTTAAGGTAGAATTATTCATCTTTATATTACTCTGATTATTGTGTTCATCTTGAATACAATTGATTTACATTTCATTAGTAATACATTACATCATACCTTTTATATTGAATACAATTGTGGGTGTTTGTATTTGTATTAGTTTAAGACCTTTTAAAATAATCTCTTAAGTGCTAAAACTCAATGGTTTTTAAACCTACAATTCACCCCCCCTCTTGTATTGTTCCGTCTAATATACTTATACATCTACATATTCTATCTAACATGCTTCAGGTGTAATTTTAAGGGAAATTGTAACATGATGATGGTCGGTGTTATATCCCATTATTGGTGATGAAGCGGGACTTTTCCTCTGAACATAATATTAGGTGAGGCATAAATATGGAAGAACAAAAGTATAACCTATGAATGGTAAATAAAATTTTTAATAATTTTTTTTATGAATTAACATCAGAAAAATTTGATCTAAAAAATTTATGTTTCATGTATTGTTAAAAAACATTGATCCACTTAAAGTTAAATAATTTAACCATATTCAACAATGATTATTCATTTTCCATGGTAATTATTTTTTTATTGAAATTATATTACCAACCTTGTTATCCAATTAGGATGTGATGATTAATAATTTTGAATTTATTTAATCTAATTAAATTAATAAATAATATAAAATAATCATTTAAAATAAAACATATGATATATTGAAAATAATTTTAAAAAAATACATTTTAAATTTCAGTTTTCTTTATTATTATTTCATATAAATTAAAAATTATATTAATTTTAAAACTTTTATTTATTTATTTTATTATATTATTAGATTCATGAGATACATATCAATTACAATTTTGATGCTAAAAATTACAATATTTATGAAAACAAATATTTGAAAAATATAAATTTTTCCCAGACAACTAATATTTACATTGGTAACATATTTTAATGTTAAAAATAAAAATTATATTATTAATAAGTATTTTATTATGATTAATCATAAAAAAATAAATTTAATATACTCAATCAGTATAGTTGATAAATAATAATATTATTCAAATCACATCAATCATGAAATTATTTTACAAAACATATATTACTTAAAAATAATATGAATTCCATCATATTTCATTCCAAATGAAAAAATATAAATGAAAAGTAATAATGTAATTTATACATTTTATGTAGGAAAACCAAATCAATTATAATGGAATTGTTGGAAATTATATGACAAAAGATAAATTGAACACAATATAATAAATTAATTGGTTTAATAACATTAGAATCTAAAATACATAAGTTAGTTTAAAAATAGATTGAAATAAAAAATAAATCATCTAAAACATGGAAAATTTGTTATTCTAATTAAAATCAAATTTTAAAACAAAATACTTCTCTTCAATATCTTGTATAAATGCTAATCACCATAAAGGGTGAGCTTATATTCCGTGTATGTGGTGAGTGTAGTTAATGGTGGGAATAAATAAATAAATTGGTTTATGAAATATAAAATGATAATGAGAGAATAAAAAAATTCGTGGTTCATATAATAGTGATCCAATAATTGAATAAATAGTTAATAATCATATAAAAAGGATTTCTGAGGGAACAAACTTTGTTATTCTATTTCATAAGAAATCAAGATCATAAATATATCCAAGGATAACAAAATATATTTAAATTTTTGGAAAAAAATAGATGAACAAAAATTTATAGGAATATATAGTTTTCGAAACCCTAAAAATATATATAAGGCCTTCTATGAATACATATTTCATAAAAGTTAAGTGAGATCCCATTACCCTATCTATGTGATCTCAAGGGACCTACCCATTCAATAAGTGGATATATAATTACAGGACATAACCATTTCATACAATTCAAATTTAATCTATAATATATCCAATATTATATGGTGTAATATTTTAGTAATGAAGAATATAAATACATTAAAGAATTATTTCATGGAATAAATCTTTTAGAATTTTTTCATATAGAACAAAGGATTTTAGAGTAAAAAATTTTTTCTCCAAAATTAAATATTTAATAAAAATATCTTGGTAAATAGAATACATGTATTTTAAAAGATATTATATGAAATGAATGATGAAAAAATACCTCATAATGGTTTTTAATGACAATGTAAAAAAATAACTTCCTTTGGGAGTGTCGAACTAGGTGTACAACAAGGCCTGTTTTTATACACTGTATGAGAATCATGTCGAAGAGCAACACAACTTTTTTTAGGTTATTAAACCTAGTAACAACTATTCCATATATATATATTTATATCATCTTACTGAATATAGGTGTGTAATTAATTCCATGGAAAATGATAAATTTTTTACTTTATAAAACTGTTAATATGGTTTTATGAATATATAAATTTTTGAGTATTATTGGGGATTGAAAAAGAATAAAATGAGAGGGGATGAATAAAATTCTCTGTAAGTAATATAAAAAGGTTGATAATATTATGTAATAATGATAATCAAATTTTAAGAAATTAAAATTCTATAAGACAATACAATATAATTAATGAACTTTAAAAAGGATCAAAGAGTATTACTGATACTTATATCATCAATGATACAATTGTACAATAATATTACTAAAATGGTTCAATAAAATGGAAAGGAATCTCACATGACATTGAATTAAAAAGATGAAAATATGTGTGAAATGTTATAGCGTAATATAGATCCATAATTTGATAATTAATTTATATAATACAATAAGGGTTATTGAATGAAATCTTTTTAGGGTAGTATTAGAGGATAATTTTGGCAGCATAACTGGTGTTCATATTGAATCATGGTAGAGATTAATGAGAGTAAAAGGGATCAATAATGACATGGAAATAATAATGGACATAATAGTAATGTGTAATGTCATATTTTATCAATAGTAATTTTATGAAGAAACTTATTACATATATAATGTTTTTAATAAAGAGGAGAAGGACATGATACCTTACACATGAAAGATTCATCACAAACAAATAGATGGAGTCATTAAGAACATATAACCCCCTTGGAAGGACTCTTGAAAGGGGAATCCATATAGAAATCATGGTAAAAGGATTTGGTGTGGATGTGAGGAGGTATAGGGGGTATTTATACATGAATATATGTGGTCATTAATGGATTAAATATTGGTTATTTTAGAATTATTCCAACCACATTTGAAAACAATAAGTTCAGACTAATTTTTATATTATTAATGATTGGGAGGTAGCGGTGGACATTAATGTCCTTAGAAATTGAATTCTATCATCCACCATACCTAATTAATGTGTAGATTTTGGAAAATATTTTTTATATTAAATTTCTAATTTTTGGATCCAAAAATCAAATTATATATTTAATATTTTAAATTAGTATTTATAAATTAATGTTTATAATTATTAAATTAAATTTTGATTGAATAATTGTTTTCATTAGTTTTTTTATGCCAATAAAATTATGATGCAATAATTTCACATTATATTTTAATGCATAAGTATTCTCATTTTCAAAAAAATATCTACTTTAATATTGAATTTCTAAAAAACACCTTATTCTAATTTTGAAGCAATGAGAAAAAAATGATTTCATTTTTTTTCAAAATATGTGTATAAATATAAAAATTTAATTTATACATATATATCTTAATTTATATATATTAATTTTTTTCACTGAAAAATAAACATGCAGTCTATTATAAAATTTACACAGGGCTTTGACAAAATATATTATCATTGAGATAGTATTTTGACATAATATTTTGTTAAATAAGTTTTTTATTTAGAACATCCCAAAAAAAATAATTTTCTATTATAATTGGTTTATATTCACAAAATATAATTTATTTTTTACCATAAAAATATTTATAACGATCATTTAAATCTATAATCATAACCAACTACAACAATGAACAATATTTTAATTGACAAAAGGTCATAATTTTGATTAACTATAATTTTATACATTTATAATGTATGATGATAATATTTAACTATAAATAGACAATATTTTATACTCTTCATCATTAACATTTATTGCATCAAGTTACAATAACATAATAAAAATGATTATTTTATTTCTCACTTTCTATTCCTATATTATAGTGATGTTCCTAAGACAAATTATACTATTTGATTAAGGGTCTTGATGTTTAATATTGAAATTTATGTTTCCTACATTTATAGTTCCATTTTAATATTTGGTTTGATATTCTGTGTTTATTTAGATTTAATATTTTTTAATTAATTAATAAAATATATATTCAATGTTTTTTAGTATATGTTTTATTTTTTTCTATTCCTTGTTCTGCTAGTTCTAATAGGCACATTATGTTCAATGTTATTGTATAGATTAAATGTATTCATATGTTCTCATAATAGACAATTAATTATAAAATAATAGTTTTATTAATAAAACCAACTAATTAAATTTATTATATTTATTTTGAATTTAAATTTATATATGTAAATATATATTCATAAAAAATAGTAATTGTAAACTTCTAGATTTCTCATTCTATCCCCTTAACAAATTTTCATCTTTAATATTTCACAAATAAATGAACACATACTAAATTAAAATTTACATTGATTTTTTATCTATATTTTGAAATAATAAAAATACTGAGAAAAATAAAATAATACTAGGTCATACTACTAATACCGGGAATATCGCCAGAGGAAACACATATGACAATTTATTAAACAAAATAAAAGTTCAGATAATATGTAACACAGACCTAACATAACAACTACATAACTCCAAAATCAAACCCATCTCCATCACCATTATAAAAGGCTTCCTCCGCAGTCGCCGACTCCCATTCTGAACATTCATAATGCTTCAGGACATTGGAATATTTCTTTCAAAGGTTCAACAACTCCAATGAATGAAATTCGTTATTAATTGGCGTACATTTAGTTCTAGTGGACATTGGTTTTGGCAGGTAGGAGTAATCCTTTCGTGGTCTTCTTCGTGGGAATGTAGTCATATCCTCCTGACTCCCACATAGCATGTTCCTCGATCCCGGAATAATATAAATAAATGATGTCTTGATCATGCCACCCATTTTTTCTTTATCAATATCAAAAAGGTCCCCCCACTTTCCATAGACCTGTATCTCTTGATACTACACAATTCGATTCTGCTGAACCTGACAACTCACATCAATCATAGAAAGGCAATTCGGGTGTTCCACCATCTCCTGAGCAGAACACATCCCATTTCCGATTTCCCCATTCATAAAAACCTCTTCATGATAACCAATATGCAAGTTAGCTTCCACCCCTTCATGATCCAACCCTATGAAGTGATTCATTGTGGAGACTATTACAAATACACCACCATCCTCACCAGCCTTTCCATAGAGCCCATTATTCACTACATTAGGTAGTCTGCTTTCCACCAATGCAGACCCATGTTTTCCTTCAAAAATTCCACCATTGCTACATCCTTTCCACTGACCAGCCACAACAGAATCTCCCTTAACAAGATCATCCTTGTTCAAGATGATCTCAAGAGTAGTAAGGCCATCACACTGGGTTATGTTCTACTGCCTAGCCCCAACATCCACAAACCCATTACTAATAGGATTTCCTTCACCACCATTCTCTATAGCACCCATGACAGCAATTCCCTCAACCCCATCACCCCGATTCAGGTCCTGTCTAATCCTATTTAGCACTGTAGAAATCAAATGATTTTTTTTAACTCTTGTTGGTTGATCCAGAACCACTACAACCCGAATACCCATATCAGGTTCATTGACAATTTCTCCAGACGCATTAAGAATCATACTCCTATTAGAATTTTTTCTTTGACTCCCTTCCAAACTAGGAAGTCTCTTGTTCATAGCTCCTCTATGACACATATCATTAAAATTCCACGATCTACTGCAAGATGAGAAATAATTTGTCAAGGATTCATATATTGATTCCTGCTTCCTTCTGAACTCCACACCCACTGAAATCCAGACCCATTTCCTTTGAGGTCTCTAAATAACTACTTTATCTCACAGTCAAGGATTAATCGGATGAAAAAAGAGGTTGTATAAGAGTCATTCCAAAAGAAATGACCCACCAGGTTCCTAAGCATCCGAATAATTACATGTTTTTTAAAAGTTAATGGATGGTGAGGAGGACCTACCCAAATCGAGAAGGAGGTAGGATCACTATTCATGAAAATGTCAAAAGTCGACTAGAGAAGAAAATAATTGCAACCGTTGAAACTCTGAGGTCCACTAAACCACACATAAATTATACACTCCTCCATGGCAAATAAAATCATGAAATGTCGATTATCCAGAAGTCTGACGACTGCACGCTCTTATAGATCCCATTTTCCAAACACAGACCTATTGAACTCATCCACCGACGATATTTGAGAATTAAAACTATCCACCATAGTTTTTTATAGGTGAAACATCACATCATCAAAATCTGACGTCGAGATTGGGAGCTTCGAATTACCAAGATGATGATCAGGAACTTTCGGGCTTAATGCAATCACTAGGAACGCCGGCAGGTAATTAGCGATGGAGAGAGGCATAAATGGGATTCGTGGCTTCATAAGTAGTAGGTATTGACAATCCTCCTCCCCTCATAATTATTCAATATAGTTAAATCCCTTCATTTATCATTGTGTTGGGACTTGGTTGTCATGTAAATATTGATAAAATGAGTTTAATATGTTAAAAAAAATGTTATATATGCATGAACTGAACTACGAGACACTTAATTATAATTTAATTAATTATATATTATACCCAATATAAATTTAAAAACAACATAGTTTACCATGACTGATAAAAAATGTCTTAAATTATATTAATTTTGAGTGAACATATTATGAGTGGATAAGCTAACAAAAATTTAGAATATTCATCTTTCATGTCAACCTGAATCTATATTTGATCAATAAAGGACTCATTTTTGTGTGATTTATCATACTATATACCCAATTCCTTATATTAATATCCCAAAAGTATCATAAAATTAAAAGAAATAAATAAAATCAATGATATCAAATTTTATAATATATTTTTTCTATAAAAGAACATATAATTTATTATATTCCTTAATTTTATAATCTATAATATATATTCTATATAATCCATGATCATTTTCTTATTTAGTTCTGATTATTTTCCATAACATTGAGTTCCTATTTTTTCTTCCAAACAGTCCTCTAATACAAATTATAGTGATTAATAAATTTTTCCATTGGTCTATAAGTGATATCTATCAGGGAACGCAATGGGTTACTACACTTCCATTGTGGGAAACACCACTGTCCCTAGAAGATGAATGTTCATCACTAATCCATTTGGAGGAGAACGGCGATTCATCCCTCACTCACACATGAGATCTCTATAGGACCAAATTCTTTCCTTTTAATCTAATATCAGTTTTAATTTCCGTGAATCTGGCACCCATGATATTTTTATTATTATATTAAAATGGTTCATTTATCACAACCTAATGAATCCAATATTTTAAAATCCCTAGAAAACCAAATACATAATTGAATTTTATAATATATTGATACTAAGAGTTAATCATTTAAATACATTTAAAAATTATTATTCTCCAAAGAATCAATTTTTTATATCTTTTACCCCTTATGGATCACTAGAGAAAAAATATAAAATAATATAAATCGTGAGATGAGACACCCAAAAGGGGTATGTAAAACAAATGTATGTAATACATAAATATACAGATTCATGGCATAAATAATAAAACTAATAATATAAATGAATTTTTGGATAACATAATAATGAATAAATTACATGATAACAAATAACCAATCATATAGAAAGGAGGATTGAATAAATGAACTGAGATATTACATATATAATGAAATTGGTAGAGAGAATATATGTCTAAAATTACAATAAATAATTACCTAGATATCAAAAATTGAACATACAGTGATGATAATGAATAATCCATGACATATAAACCATACCAACATTCCCTTATGCAATGACCTATTTCATAAAAGTTATGGGTTCTCCCATTACGCTATCCTAATTGTCTCATTGAACATACCAGTGAACTTATGGGTTTATTGATTTCGATATCCACTCATCGCAAAAATTTCAAATTTAATTAATCATATACCTACTATAAAATTAAATTAGTCATGGAATGAATAATAAAAATACATTGGAAAATTTATCAATGGAAGATATCTTATAATATTTTTAGATATAAAATAAAAAAAATTTGGTACAAAATTATTTCATGACAACAAAAAAATTAATAAACATACCTATGGGGTTTTAATACATGTATTATGAATGGAGTGAAAAAATTATTCCAGCATAATTCCTAAAAAATAGTACTTTATGTTCATAAATAATATTTAAGGCATGTCCCCTTAGTGTGTCAAATAAGGTGAGTATAAATATTGGTTTTCATGCACTAGATAATGAATGACTCAATACAAAACATTCCCTTTATTAGGTTATTATAACTATGAAAAACTATACTAGATCCACATTCAATTTTATTTTTGAAAAAAATATTTCATTTCAATGAAAAAGAAACACATTTTATATGACCAGTCATTTAGGACGGTTTTATGGATATAGAGTAGTGTGAATATTATAATGACATAAAAAATGATAGAATGAGAGGGATAAATTTGTTAAATTTACTAATATAAAATTAATGTTAATACCATTGGATAAACAACATGTAATTATAATAAAAATCAATTTCAAATGAAAATAAAAGGAAAGAAAAGGACATGAAAAATGAAAGACTATGATTAAGGATCCTTAGATAATTATATTAATGATTACAGGTAAAAATTATTTAATTGGCTTAATGAGATTTAATGTTACCTCTAACAATATTGAATTAAACATGAATGTATAAATGATATTATTGAACATAATCAAATATTAACGTTTTAATTACTATGCATAATACAAAGACATCTCATAAATATAAACATGCAGGAAAAAATCAGAGGATTATTTCAGAAGCATAGCTTGGGAATTGGAGAAACCATCTCCAATAAATATTAATGGAAGAAAAAAATAAAAACATTAAAAACATTAATGAATACAGAAGATAATGATAGGATCCAATACCAGGGAATGAAGATTCTTAAAAATAAAAAGAGAATCATTATATCCATGAAACCACCATGGATATCCTATTTAGCGAGGAATTGAGAGATAAATAATTATCCCAATATTATTTAGGGAATGTGAGGAGGGTTATGGGTATTTTTAGTTTAGGATAGGTGGGTTTTAAGGGATTAAATATTGATTATTTTACTATTATTAAAAATAGTTTTAGATCAGTCAATTGCAAGCACTTTCTAAATATTATTATTCAGTTTCTATCTATATTTTTATTTTTAAAATCATTACAAACCTATTTACAACTGTTAGCCTCACCTGTTTTTATAATCCCAATTATGATGACACATACATTGATAATCTCAATTAATGTTAATCTATATTCTAATTCACTCAATCTATGACATTCTATCTGATAATAATATTAAAATAATCTTTGAAATATGTTAATCAATTTTTATATTTTTTATATAAGTTTTGAAGTAATTCTAACCCAATCGGATATGTTTTGCATAAAACAGATAAGTGTTAGTCACTGATCTATTTATAGCTACTAATACAAAGCTACTGGTACTTATTATACCGATAGACTTAGTCTAACGATAGAGAGAGTCACCGATAAGACATGGTCACCGATATAGATAGCTACCAATAGAACAAGTCTTCTGATAGTATAGAATGGAGCTATCGATATGCATAAGCCTACTGATACACATAATCACTGGAACTAAGAGAGCTATCGATACAGATAGTCACCGATACATAGAGCTACTGATAGACCATAACTACCAATAGATGAAGAGCTACCGATATACAGAGTCACTGATACAGAATGAAGCTACTGATACAAAGCAGAGCTACCGATAGATCAAGAGCTACTGAAAGAAAGAAGTCATCGGTATATAATGCTACTGATACCAAAAGTTACTGATACACAAAGTAAGTGCTACCGATATATCAAGAGCTACCGATATAATGAAGTCACCAGTATATAAAGCTACCAATACCAAAAGTTACCGATACATAGAGTAAGATCTACCGATAGTTCAAGAGATACCGATAGAATGAAGTCACCGGTATATAAAGCTACCGATACCAAAAGTTAACGATACACATAGTAAGAACTACCGATATCAGGAGCTACCAATACAAGTTCAAAGAGCTTCTGATAGAAGGTCACTGCTACACAAAGTCCACTTTACACATCTATAAACAGAAGGCTACTAATGATTGACCAACCAGTCAAACTCTATACTCTAAATATTATTTATTTATTATGCTAATGGTCACATTTGATGTTTTTAATGCAGTTAATGTTATTTAATGATATATGTTTGCATGTCAGGGAAACGTACCTATTACCCTTGAAAAAGGTAATCATTCTTTTTTTCCGAAGTTGAAAGCTAAAAAAGAGAACATAATGATCTAGCTGGAAGTGTGTGAATACATGAATATCATAGGAAAGAAACAATGAAGGCGCTTGAAGAGTAAAGCAAGAGGTGAAAAGTGGTGCATACAGAAATAATACATCCACAATCCATGAACACTAGACATGCACGAAGAAATACATTTCTAGAGGAGAACATAAGATGCATTTTGAGGGAAGAACTAAAACAATCATTTCATGCACTCAGTCTGATAAGATAAACCTGAAAACCATGGAAGAAAACGTCACTCTATTTTTTATACAAAAACGAAAGAAGGACTCAGAAGATTTTCTGACCAATCAAATGATTCCAGAGCTACACTGCCAATCACTAAAGATTTTCTAAACTCATTCATACTTACTACAGTGATTCTTTTATTTACATTTTGATCAGTGTGTGTACACTATTTATTTTACACACACACTATCTCCTGAACTAAGCTGGATGATTCTTAAATCATCATTCAAACTCTATAACTCCATTGTATCCCACTATGGATAGTGGTAGATGTCGAGTAATACTTGGATAGTTGTGAGTTGTTGTTTGTTTTCCCACGTAGAATTTTGGTAGAGGTCTTTGAACCTGGACAGACCTTGCACTGTTATTTACCCCGATCCATGGTGTGGATCAATTTATATAAATTTTTTGAGAGGACTATGCCCCAGCTTGAGACTGAACCTCTTGGTTACATCTGATGTGCATTTTAGTTTAAGTCATAAGTATACTATACATTTCATATTCTACTGCTAACTTCATTGAAATATAATTTTTTTAATGTTACTTTGATAGCTAAATTAGCATGTTTTAATACTTATTGTAAACCAGTAAGTTAGTTTCAAAAGTCAATTTAAGAATCAGAATAAATAAACTAAGACCTAATCAATCATTGAGAAACTAATTGAACATTTATAATCTGTATAAATTCACTACAGTTTAACATTGTTTTTAAATAAACGGATTTTTGGAGAAATCTTTTTAATAGAAATTTTAATTGGAACTCAAATCACCCCCTCTTGAGTATTCACTCTGACCAACATTTGGTATCAAAGGATTTTAAACAAGTTTTCAAAACATTGTTCTTTTCAACTGTGATTTTAGTTTCATTTTAAAAGAACATAAATTTCTGTTAGTTGTAAATTTTATCTATTTAATATATTTTCTATGGACAGTAGACTAGAAGGTGCTTCTACTAACATGACACCTTTCATTATTGGTACAAACTATGCCCAGTGGAAGCTTAAGATGAAAATTCATTTGGAAAGTATGGGGTCTGATATCTGGAAAGCTATAGAGTCTCAATAAAATATTCCAGAAACTGATAGAACCTCTTTGGATGAACCTACAAAGACTGCATAAAAAATAATTATAAAGCTATGAATGCCCTGTATTTTGCTTTAGGATATGTAGAGTTTAATAGAATTTCTGCTCGTAAAACTGCTTATGAAATATGGGACACTTTGGCTATTTCCCATGAAGGATCAACCATTGTTAATGAAATGAGATTTCATACATATACTATTAAATATGATAATTTTAAAAAGAAATCTAATGAACCCATTTCTGACATGTATCTAACGTTCAATGAGATTGTCAACACTATGATCTCTCTTGGAAAGTTTGTTCCATCAAAGGATAAAATTATGAGGATATTAAGATTTCTACCATAAATATGGAGAGGCACATCTATTTCCATTAGAAAATCATCCGACATAAGAAAACTACCTGTTAAGGAATTAATAGTTAAGCTTATGATGTATGAGGAAGAACTTAATGTGAACAAAGAAGATGATGATGAATCACAGAGAAAATCCGTGGCATTCAAGTCTACTATTTCAAAGAGAAAAGAAAAGTATAAAATCCATCTAACTTCTGAAAGTTCAGTAAGTGAATGTTCAGACTCTAACAGTGATGATAAAATGGCTCAAATAGCCATGAGATTTACGAAGTTCTATATGAAGAAGAAATTATTTAGAAAATCAAACTACAAAGGTAAGTATGACACTAATGGTTAGTGAAAGATGGATTGGAAGAAATCTGATAAGGAAGATGATATTGTCTTCTATGAATGCAAGTGGAAAGGACACATCAAGGCACACTATCCAAAATTAAAATTCAAAAAAGAAATATGATTATGAGGACACGAAGTGCAAGAAAGCCATGAAATAAACCTAGAGTGTTTCAGAGGACAGTAAAAGTGAATCTGATGTTTCTGATTCTAAAAATAATCATGCCAACATGTGGTTCATGACTAAAATATTTGAGGTACATGTTTTCTATACGCCGAATGATTATTATTCTCGAAATAATAGGGATTGAAGTAATGATGAAAATATGACTAAAGCTGAATTATCTGAATATTGTAACATGATGGAAGAAACATGTAATGAACTTAAGGAAAAATACAAGTCATTAAAGAAACAACAAGCTCTCACTTCCAATGTTAAATCATCCTTTGATATAGAAAAAGAAAAGAATGCTCAACTGTTAAAGGAAAATACTGAACTGAAGTTGTCTAATGAGAAATTAAGGAAAGACATAAAAAATTAACAAATGGAAAAGATACACTTAATCAAATTCTAAGAAAACAAGTATCACCAAAATATACCACTGGAATAGGTTATAAACTTAGACAGATACAACATTATAAGACTATATTTATTCCTAAATCTGGACAAAATTGTGCTAGTTCTAGTTCTGATAATTCATATGCCTCAACTAGTTATTCACACTATTATAGATCAAATATAGTTTGTCATTCAAAATCTGTTGAATCCCTTAATTATATGAGACTAATAATACAAATTTGGATACCTAAAACTTTGATTGGTAACCTATCTCGACCCATGAATATCTGGTTACCAAAATCATTCTATATCTAAATCTGTTTTGTAGGAAACCTGCTTGAAGAGTTCCCATAAGAAGATATGGTACTTGGAAAGTGGATGTTCTAGGCATATGTTTGGGGATTACTCACGCTTCAAGAACATAATAAATGTTGATGGAGGCTATGTCACCATTTTTAATAATTATAAATGAAAAATCATCCGCCTAGGCCA
Source organism: Viscum album (assembly GCA_963277665.1). Classification (NCBI taxonomy): domain Eukaryota; kingdom Viridiplantae; phylum Streptophyta; class Magnoliopsida; order Santalales; family Viscaceae; genus Viscum; species Viscum album. The sequence continues at coordinate 1,018,208,283 of OY728119.1, read as the reverse complement.
TATTGGTAACATTAATTCAGTTTTAATTTCCAAAGTTCTATTTGTTGATGGATTGAAATACAAATTGCTAAGAATTTCTCAGTTATTTGATGATGGCTTTAATGTCAGGTACAAAAATGAATCTTGTAGTGTTTTTAAATATTAATATGTTTTACTATTTTCAGCCTTGAGAAATACAAATGTTTATGCTATTAATATAAATTCATTAACTAAGAAAAATATTACCCGTTTAAATGATTTTCATACAGAGTCATGGCTTTGGAAGAGTTGATTAGGACATTGCAACATCGATTCACTTAGAAACCTGACTAATAAGAACTTAGTTAAAGACCTACCTAAACATTAATTCCCATCATAAAATGTTTGTAATCTTTGTCAAAAGGGAAAGCAACATAAAGTTATTTTTAAATCAAAGAAAGATGTTTCAACTTCTCAACCTCACGAGTTGGTTCACATGGACATTTTTTGACCTTCTAGAGGTTTTGGTTTAAATGGGAAGCACTATGTCTATGTCCTTGTAGATGACTTTTCTAGATATACTTGGGTATACTTCTTTGCTCACAATATTGAACATTGTTCATAATTTATTAAAATACTACAAGTCTGTAGAAATCCATAGTGGACTTAAGATTAAGACCCTGAGAAGTGATCATGGCCGTGAGTTTGAAAATCCTGAGATTGAATCTTATTGCTCACATAATGGCTATAGTCACAACTTTTCTGCTCCTAGAACACATGAGAAGAATGGTGTAGAATAATGAAGGAGTAAAACTCTTCAGGAAATTGCAAGAACCTTGCTTAATAAGTATGACCTACATATTTATTTTTGGAATGACGCTATGAATACAGCATGTTATATTATCAATAGAGTATTAATTATACATATTCGTAAAAAGACCCCTTATATGTTATATAATAATAGGATACCTAATGTTAGTTACTTCAGATTCATTGGCTACAAATTCTTCATTCATAATACAAAGGATAATCTGGATAAAGTTTATTCTAAATGTGATAAGGGAATATTTCTAGGTTATTCTATATATAGTATATCTTATAGAGTCTTTAAAAAACCAAATGTGTTGAAGAGTCTGGTCACATCATGTTTGATGAAACTGATCCACTTGAACCTAAACTATCTGTTGAGAATCTTGAAGAATATTTGAGTATTCTGGATCATTATGATAAAACTAATGAACCTGCTGTAGAAACATCCAATTCTGGACATATGCCAGAATCTGCTTCTGTTGAACTCGAACCTATAGATGAAACTGAAATTTATAGTCATACCCTTACTAGATCAACTATGATTCTAAATAATCATCCTTTGGATCCTGTTGTTGGTAATCTTGATAAAGGGACACAGGCTAGAGCTTCTCTAAGAAACCATGTTGAACATCATACCTTTCTTTCATAGTTAGAGCCTAAAAATTTCAATGTTGCAATCAATGATGGATTTTGGGTAATGGCTATAGAAAAATAGTTAAATCAATTTGAGAGAAACAATGTCTGGGAATTAGTTGACAGACCCAAGGACACCTTACAATAGGCACTAAATGGGTTTTTAGAAACAACGATGATGAATCTGGAAATATAGTTAGAAACAAAGATAGGTTAGTTAAACAAGGATATAGTCAAGAGGAAGTTATATACTATGAGGAATCCTTTGCCCCTGTATCTAGATTAGAAGCTATTAGGATCTTACTTGTCTATGCTGCTCATCTTAATTTCATGTTATATCAAATAGAATTTCAAAAGCACTTTTCTAAATGGTTTTATAATTGAAGATGTTTTTGTTAAAAAAGCACCTGGATTTACTAATCCCCATTTTCCAAATCTAGTTTTTAAACATTCTAAAGCTTTATATGGTATCAAACAAGCTCCAAGAACATGGTATGATAGACTTAGTAATTTTCTTATTTTAAAACGTTTTACTAAAGGGATTTATGATCCGACTCTTTTTATTAATATAATTTATAAGGATGTTTTGATAGTAAAAATATATGTTGATGATATTATTTTTGGATCTACTAAAAATGCATTATGTATTAATTTTTAAAAAAGTATGCAAAATGAATTTGAAATGAGTTTTATGGGAGAACTCAATTATTTTCTTGGCTTTCATGTTTTTCCAAATGAAAATGGTATTATATTGAATCAAAGTAAATATAAAAAGGATCTTTTAAAACGTTTTGGTTTGGGTAGTATTAAGGAAAGTGATACACCTATGAGTACTTTTGGTAAATTGGATGCAGATGAAACTGGGAAACCAGTGGATCAATCCAATTACAGAGGTATGATTGGAAGCTTACATTACCTTACTGCTAGTCGACCAGATATTATTTTTAGTGTGTGTATGTGTTCAACATTTCAAGATAATCCAAAGGAATATAATTTACTTGTTGTTAATATAATTTTTAAGTAACTTAAACACACTGTAATATTCGGTTTGTTTTACCAAAAAGGACAATCCTATGAGTTAATGAGTTATTTAGATGCTGACTTTGCTGGTTGCAAGATGGATTGAAAAATCACATCTGGAGCCTTCCATTTATTGGGAAAGTCCCTATAATATTGTTGTATTAAGAAATATAACTATGTTGCATTATCTAATGCTGAGTCAGAATACATTGCTGTTGGTAGCTGTTGTGCAAAAATTCTGTTGATGAAACACACTCTTTTGGATTATATATATGATTTTAAGCATGTTTCTATCAACTGTGATAACACTAGTGCAAAAAACATTTAAAATAGCCATGTATCTAACTCTTGGACCAAAAAAATTGATATAAGGCACCATTTCGTGAGACATCATTACCAAAAGAGTGATATTACACTGGAGTTTATTGGTACTGAACATCAATTAGCTGACATTTTCACCCAACCTTTTTGTTCAAAAAGTTAAGATACATTTGGAATGATTTGGGAATTATTAACCATGATTGGTAGATACCTCAAGGATGTAACCTCTCCGATGTAACCTCACCGATGTAACCACATTGATGGACCTCACTTATAGGAATTCTCACCGATAGACCCTACCGACGAGTGCACTGTTTTAAACTTCTGTCTGCTACCATAATCTGAATTGTTTTTACATTATTTCATTTTATTTATTTATTTTATGATTTCAAAATTATAAAATCATTGTCCTAGTTACTTCTCAATATACCGAGCCTCACACCCTTTAACATCAAACCTTAGCTCTTGAATATCTCGAAAACCCTAAATCCCTCGAACCGGAGATGGAAAAAACCAAACTCCCTACCATCAGAGATGATACTGATGAGCCTAATGCATATAAGTAGAAGTATGAGCTAGAATAAAGTGGTAGTGTTGGTAAAACTAGGTCGGTTAGGCAACCAGTGAACCCTTATGTGTATAATAGAGTTATTGTGATTGAAAAATAGCTGTGCGCGGAATGGCTTTTTCCTAGAAAATCATTAGTGCTCGAATTTCTGGAAGACCAAAAGCGGGTAGATTTCCTTTTGAACAAAAATGGCCCCTACTAGACAAATTTAGTGAAACAATTTTATGAGTATGTATACATTGAGATATCAGAATTTGAGAACCGAGTGATTTCTTTTGTGAATTGAAAGGAGATTACTTTTTCATCTATTGATTGGTTTGAATGCCTGAAGGTTCTACACGAAGGTGTATCTGTATATGTCTCGAATGCTATACCACTTACAAGTGTTATATTCAATTATGATGCTGCCTTGGAGGAGCTCACCGGTAATGGAAATCAATGAAAATTGGTGGGTGGTAAAAAGGAGGGAGAGAACAGATTGTTGTTCAAGTTTGTTCAGCATGTCTTAATACCAAGGATAGGGGACTTCACGAATTTAAGATATCAGAATATCTATCTCATGTATCTATTGATACATTGTGTAAAAGTGAATCTGTGCAGATTACTGATGATTCAAATGGAAGACATAACCAGTCTAAAATCAAAGACTAATGCCCTATTCTTTGCCAAGTTCATCTCAGTGATGATCAATGTGAATGGGGTAGCTGAGTCTCAATATGAGATAGTGGTAGTAAGGAACAACTTCTGTATCACAAGTAAAGTTTTAAAATACATGAAGATAAATTGGAACCCATGGAGAGGATAGTTGGTTAATGATGACAAGAATGTATATGATAAATTCAATCCTCTGGATCATCCCTCAAGACCTAAGGATGTGAGGGATCCAGGTCTAGGTCCTGATGAAGAATAACCTGAGAAAAGTGATGATACTAAAGAAGAAGAGACTTCTATGGATGATAGAAGGGATCCAGACTTACGTCCAAGTCCTGCTACTAAAATTGTAACATCTAGAATGGAATCTCTATTAGATGAAGAGACTCCTGCTGATGAGGAAGACCAGGTAGCCCCTGAGCATGAAGAAGAAAAGGAGACTAAATCTGAAGCCTCTAATTCTATCTTATTAAGTATGAGTACATTAATTGGATGCTCAGTTGTGCCTACTATGGTTGTAGTATGAGAAATGGAAGAAGTTGTACCTAATCCAGATGACCCACCTGCTATTTCAGAGATATAATTGATAGTAGAAGATTCTTCTGTGGAAGAAAGACCTGCTGAGAATGATATTTCTATACAAGATAATTCACCCATTTAGGGGGAGAATCAAATCATGTTTGGAAGTGTTTTAGTGGCTGTTGAGATTGAGGACTGGGCAGAAGACCCAGGTTTTGTGGATTGTGGATTAGACTATCCTGATTCTGATAATGAGGCATCTCTAAATAGACCAAAAATCATTTATGATGTTGAGACTGAGTATTTACCTAAAGATTTGGTCAGAATGCATGACCAGTATAATTTGAAGAAGAATCTTACGGTCAGTTTTGTGGAAGATACAAGGAATATGGAAGTCTCACTAGTGTCATTAATTCAATCAATTATGATTGTATCAGTGGCCATCATAGCATCTTAAAGAAAACCTGTTGTTATTTATCCTACTGATACGATCACCAGGGATGTCCTTGAATCCTTAAAGGATGATCTGAAAGAGTCATTTAGTGCTACTATAGCTGAATTATAGCACTTCTTTTTTGAAGGGATGAACAATTTGGAAAACTCTTTTGAACTCTCTCTAAGTTGTAATATGTCAACCATTGTGGGAAAATAGTGGAAGAAGTTACAGTCTGCCAGAATCATGTATCTAGACTGGAATCTGATGTTGAATCTCTAAAGAAATATGTTATCTCTTCAGAATCTTAAATGAGTTCAAAATCTCAACCAGGAAATGACTTAGCCTTTGTTAAAAGTTTTTTGAGCCAGATGGTATCTGCCGTTGAAGATTTTAAAACCTCTATGAAAGAACATGTCATCACCAAGGATTCCCAAGTGATAAACCTTATTAGTGGGTTGACCAAAAACGTCAAGGAAACAGTAACCTTCTCTATTGGTTCTGTTTCTTCTAGACCTTCAGTGGATTTGAATCAGATTCTAGCTGTGATGAAGGAGGAGTTTGGTTTAGAATCAACCAGTGGCCATGTGGACTAATCTAACCAGAGTAAAGTTGTGATTTCTACTAGATATTCAGCTTGAGAAACAATAACAATAGTCCCAGACTATTTGAGAGAAGATTATGCCTCTCAAAAATAATTGAAAGACAAGGTAGACTCCTATTTCCAAAAGGTTTACATCAAGCATCAACTCAACAATCACTTCAAAATCCTATTGGAAAACCTAAAGTTACCTTCTGTCAATCAAGCCTTCAGAGAGCATGTCAGCAAACTACGAGAATCGACTCCAGCCTTGGACAAATTCATGGAGAACAAGGATGATTTCATTTCTGCTATAGAGAGAGGAAGAGGAATAATTATGGATTTTAGAAATGTTTTATTGCATTTCCTACATGTCAATACTAGGCCAGTGATTGTACCTCTAAATTTACTTGTCTCAGCCTCTACTGCTTCTCATGTTCAGATGACTCCAGCCCAAGCCATTTTAAGCCTTACACCTATGATCACTCAAAAAACTACTCAGTACAGGCCAGGCACATTTTCTGTGGCTCAACCCCCTCTGATCCTTTCTGGAATTCCTAAGCTTTCACCAGCATCCACACAGTCTGAATCCTCTTCTAATCCAAATGGAAAATCACACATTTAGGATGTTGATTGAATATGTGTCTATGTTGTTCGATAGGAATCCCTTGTATTGTGTTTTCTTTCACTGTACCATTTTGAAACTTATAATAAAATTGGATTTCTTTTCTTTCTCATTTTGCTCCACTTCTCTTTGTTGTTTCCCACTTTTTTATTATCAGAAAGGGGGAGAAATATATCAATGTATCAAAGGGGGATAAATATTCTGAAAGGGGGAGAAATATTATCTAAGGAAGAGCTACCATGCATTTCCCCTCTAATATCATTGCATTTAATTCTACCTCAGATACATTATGTTCTATAACATAATGTTTTCTAAGAGATAATTTAATTTAATGATAGAAACCTATGATACAACTACACAATATTTTAAAACTATAAAATCATAAGTTTTGATTATCAAAAAGGGTGAGATTATTGACCTCACCTATTTTTATAATCCCAATTATGATTTCACATACATTGATAATCTCAATTATTGATTACCGATATTCTAATTCGCTCAATCTATGACATTCTATCTGATAATAATATTAAAATAATCCTTTAAATATGTTAATCAATGTTTATCTTTGTTAATATAAGTTTTGAAGTAATTCTAACCCAATTAGATATGTTTTTCATAAAAGAGATAAGTGTTAGTCACTTATTTGCATATATATACTAATATAGAGCTACTAGTACTTAGTCTACCGATAGAATTAGTCTACCGATAGACAGAGTAACCGATAAGCCAAGGTCACCGATACAGATAGCTACTAATAGAACAAGTCTTCTGATAGTACAAAATCGATCTACCGATATGCATAAGTCTACCGATACACACAATCACTGGAACTAAGAGAGCTACCGATACAGACAGTCACTGATACATAGAGCTACCGATAGACCAGATCTACCGATAGACCAAGAGCTACACATATATAGAGTCACTGATATATAATGAAGCTACAGATACAAATTAGAGCTACCAATAGATCATGAGCTTCTGATAGAATGATTCACCAGTATATAAAGCTATCGATACCAAAAGTTACTGATACACAGAGTAAGAGCTACCGATAGATCAAGAGCTACTGATAGAATGAAGTCACCTGTATATAAAGCTACCGATACCAATTAGTTACTAATACACAGAGTAAGATCTACCGATAGATCAATAGCTACCAATAGAATGAAGTCATCGGTATATAAAGCTACTGATACCAAAAGTTACCGATACACTGCGTAAGAGCTACCAATATCAGGAGATAATAATACAAGTTTATAGAGTTACCGATAGAAGTTCACTGCTACACAAAGTCCACAATACAAATCTACCAACAGAATGCTACTAATGATTGACCAACCAGTCAATCTCTATACTCTCAATATTAATTATTTATTAAGCTAACAGTTACATTTGATGTTTTTAAGGCAGGTAATGTTATTTAATGATATCGGTTGGCATGTCATGGAACCGTACCTAGTACCCCTAAAAAAGGTAATCGTTATTTTTAGCCTGATCTAAGAGATATAAAAGAAAAGATAAAGATCTAGCTGGAAGTGTGTGAATACAGCAAGATCATTGGAAAGAAACTAACAAGGCACTTGATGAGTAAATAAAGAGATTAAAAGTAGTGCATACGGAAAGACTACATCCATACTCCAAGAACGCTGGACATACACGAAGAAATTAATTTCTAGAGGAGAACACAAGCAGAATATTGAGTGAAAAACAACAAAAAACACTTCATGCACTCTGTTTTATAAGATGAATATGAAAACCAAGGAAGAAAATGACAATCTGTTTTTCAGAAGAAAAAAACAGAGAATGACTCAGAAGCTTTTCTGACCAATCAAACGAGTCCTAAGCTGCACTGTCAATCACTAAAGATTTTCTAAACTCATTCATACTTAATCTAGTGATTCTATTATTTACATTTCGAGAAGTGTCTGCACCATGTTTATTTTACACACACACACACTGTCTCCTGAGCTAAGATGGAGTATTCTTAAATCCTCATTCAAACTCTATAACTCCCTTGTATCCCACTGTGGATAGTGGTAGAGGTTGAGTAAAACCTGGATAGCTGTGAGCTTTTGTTTGTTTTCCCACGTAGAACTGTGGTACAGGGATTTCATCCTAGATAGTCATTGCACTGCTGTTTACCCCGATCCAGGGTGTGATTCAATTTATATAAATTGTTTGAGTGGACTAAGTCTCAGCATAAGACTGAACCTCTTGGTTACATGTTCTGTACATTTTAGTTTAAGTCACAAGTATACTATATATTTCATATTCCACTGCTAACTACATTGATATCTAATTTGTTTTAATGTTACTTTGATAGTTAAATTAGAAAGTGTGTATAATTTTTTTAATTCAGTAAGTTAGTTTCAAAAGTTAATTTAAGCTTCAGATTAAATTAACTGAGACCTAATCATTCTTTGAGAAACTAATTAAACATTTACAATCTATATAAATTCACTATAGTTTAACTTTGTTTTTAAATAGGGTGATTTTAAGAGAAATATTTTTAACAGAGATTTTAATTGGAACACAATTCGCCCCCCCCCCCCCCTCTTGAGTATCCACTCCGACCAACAATAAATTGTATCCATCCTAATTAATGCATTGAGTTATGAAACAAACACATAAAAATCCAATTTTTGGAAAAATAATTGTTGGAAAATTGTCTTATTTAAAATTAATATTTGGAAATTAATTATTATATTTATATAATTTTAGATACACTAATTAATTGTTTATAAAAAATTTATCCATTCTCATCAAATAATGATGTTATTAAATTATAGTAAATTTTTAAGGAGAAATATTCAATTTTAAATAATAATTCAACTTTGACTGATAATTACAAAAATTCTCCCTTATATATTTTTTCATGTTAGAAGCCATAAAATAATGTTCATATTATCATGATAATTTTCTTAATATTTTATATTTATTGGTAAAATTAATATCCATTTTTATGATTATTTAGTAATTTCCTATAAAAATATACAGTCTGACCATTAAAATAATTACATAGGACTTAATTGAAATATATATTAATTTTAGATCTTTTCATAAGATATTTTCCTATTTTTTTTGTTTTTACATTTAAATAAATCATCTTTTTTGAAATTATCATTATAATTTTTGAGATAATAAGATTTTTTATATAAAAATAATCATGATGATTATTCTAATGGGTCTTTGAAAGTGAAAAAAATAATTACTAACTATTTTAATGAATAATTTTCATAATTTTATTCAACTAAATCAATTTAAAAAATATGTCTTAATGAAAATATTTCCTTATAAATACACCAACATTTTTACTTTTCATCTTTCATATTGATTCTGTTGTGTTAAAATATAATTTCTTAATTGAATATTTTATTACTAACTCATTATTCCTCTTATATATAGTTATTATTTTGTGTTATGATTTAGAGAATTGAAGAAACCAAAATTTTATATTTAATATTATTCGTCGTCTATCATTCATCCCTTTTGAAAAATTTTATTATATTTGTTGTTTCTATAGAATGAATATAACATTTATAATTAAGGAAATAATGTGTTTCTAGTTTCAATTATATATTTAATGTTTTCATAGTTTCTTATTATACATGATCATATCAACACAAAGGGTAAGAAGTTATTATTGAAATAAAATGTATTTCTAAATACATATAATTATAAATTTATTAAAAAATAATAGTTTTATTAATTAAATAATTGAATTTTTTGGGTGTTACAATTATTTAGCCTTTATATTTATATTTATGAAATAAAATACAAAAAATAGTAATTTGAAATTTAAGGATTTTATGTATTATAAATATATTTGACATAATCTAATAGTAATAACATTTAAAAAAATTACAATATATAGAAAAATAACAATTCATTGAGGAAATGTCTTTTGTATGAATTATTAATATTATGCCAAATTAGTTAGCACTGATTACTTATTTTATAATAATTAATTAAATGTTATTAAAATCTTGGTATTAAAATAATTATTTAAATTTTTTAATATAAATTAATTAATTTTTAAAATTTATCAATAATAATAATATGTATCACATAAATATGTATATATATTTATAATTTTATAATGAAAAATGATTCAATTAAGAGTGATATTTTTAATCCATTAGAGATTTATATTATTTTAAAAAAATTTCTAATAATTTCATAATTATATTTTATCTATTTAGTAAAACTATATACAATGATAATATTACTAAAAACCACATTTCCAATGAACATATATAATACCCTATCTTAATGTCCCCATTAATTTTTTAGGGAAGCTCAAATTTTCAATTTATGAAAACTTGATTTTAGCAGTGGGTATAAGTATAGAATTTATAAGGATGTAATATATTAGAATTATGTGCATGGATGTGGTTTATGTCTTGATTGGTACCTCGTGGGATTATAGAAATCTCGATATATATGAGGTAAGAAATTTATATCATGGAGAAACAACATAGACTACATGGTTAGTGAACTGTTTATGCCAACCACACATATGGACCATACAACCTTATTTGTATAGGTAACCAATTTTTTTAAATTATGTGATGGAATTAGAGATAACTTGTGAACACTATAGAATATTTTAGAAGCATGTAATTCATTTTATATATGGTTTAGAAAATATTGTGCATCAATCCTGAAACATGATGTTCTTAGAATAATGAGGTTTACACAATCAGTGTATAGTTTTCTAGAAAAAACCATTTGCCTCATCAATTGTAGTTGAATTACCATTTATCATATTTCTGTTCATTTTTTAATTACATTTTCCCATAATTCATTAAGTATTCTCTCACATATTCCCCTCATTTTCATACCCTTCTTCCTAGGATAACTCTTTTATTTTCTGTTTGACTCAAGTGTTTTCATTAGTGTTTTATTTCCCTTAGTGATTCATCCGCTCTTCTTACTCATTTACTAATATTTATTTCCTCTGGTATGTTTTTCAAAAAAAATTATCTACTATACACTATTTTAGGGTTTTTGTATAGTTCAACATTTTCATCTAATTCAATATGATCCATTAGTCAATACTCTATGGGTGGTCATGTCTAATATTAATTTACATTGTTATTTAATTTATCCCAAAATAATTCATAGTTTTCATCCCAGGTTTCATAGACTTTTAATTTTTTCCCATATTATAACCAATTAATTAATTTTATGATTTAATGATGGATTTATATTTTGTATTATATCACTATTTCAGATATTTGGACATGTTCTAACATATGTGAAAATATAGTTAAGTCAAGTTTCTACTCTTTAGAGATAGGATTATGTTTTTATACTAATGAATATAAATTGAGATTTTACAATCACTAAATAATTGAAATATGGGTGATTTCATAACCGTGTCTTGAATGGGTAACGTGTTACATAAATTATGACCTTATAGTTTTGTGACAAATAATTAAAATGGAATCATTAAATTGTTTTACAAAATTATAAAATGTTCACCAATGGAATAATTGGTATATATGGTTAAAAAAGGGTTATATAAAGAGGGATGGACCTTATGATATGGTTATATTTGACATAAAATCATCAGAAGTAGGACTCTGGAATTTTAACATGTGTTAATAGAAATAGATTCCATGTTAATTATTTGATAATGATTGAATTTTGTGTTTTGGACTTATAAAATTTTAATAAAAACACCAATTGATCCTTGTACTTTTTTTAAAGTAATATAAAAATAGAACGGTGGATCTTTTGTTTGTTTGTTATTGATATGATCGTAAATAATTTTTAATTAATTGTAATTTATTGGTACACTATGGTTGAATATGGAACACAAATAGAATCTAATTATATTGATTAACCCATTTTGAACATGACCCTAAAAGGAAATAGTGAATTACAGTTAGCTTGGGTTGTCCATGTCCCATATGCGACATAGTAAAATCTTTTTTAGCCTAGTGTAAACACTACCCTCAAAGAACTTTGGGTTCTAGATGGTATGTTACATCATATTCTAGTTTGTAATATAGAAGGATATATAACCACATGTTTAGAGTAGTATGGCTGGTAAAATCATTTCATCATTCTCATAGACACCCAAATACTATCTATAAAATGATTTTACATTTCCGTGGGAGAACACATCCCCAGGATTTTGGAATAGTTTAAGAATAGATAGAATATTATAAATATTTTATTGATAATTATTCAGCTTGAGCATTATAGAATACATGGTTATGGTCTAGTTATTAATGGGATACAGTTAGTGGTAGTCTACTAAGTAATAATCATACCCTACTGAGGCCATTGTGTAACATGGGTAATCAAGCATAAGACCATCTAGTTGCATGTTACATGCTTTTTAAAACTCCAATTCCTGATGTTATACATAGAATTCTTCAATACTGCATATGTGATGGTTCCATGATATACTAAAGGGTTGTTTTAGTTGAGACTTTCATTTACTATTATATTATTAATTATAGTTTTATGTTTATGGTCTACCCATGGGGGATCTATTTGGAATTTATGGAATTTCAATTTATTATTGGTTAGGATACATTTTCATGGATCATTTTTATTATACATAATTGTTACATTATATGGTTTAAATGATTATTTTGTTTTTTTTCAATTACCACACAAACCTTATTGAATAATTTATATATACAACCTGATATACCCCCCCACAGTTATTCACAAGCCTCTAACATACTGGGTGGTGTTCCTGAGTGTATATTTTTTTCTAATTTGGTTACTGATCATATATTAATCTACTCTAGGGTACACAATTAAACCATGTATAAACTATGATTTATAATTTTTGGGGACTCTAGGCTCTTGGGATTTTCATGATTCCCCAGATTTAGGTTTGGACTAAATGTTGGAATATTGTCCATGTTCGGTAGTGGTATGGATGGAATAATAATCGCGAAGTGCTTGGGGACACCCCAACCATGGCCAAATTAGGATTTTACCATTCCTATAGTGAACCCATCCCATGTTTATGGTTTTTTATAAACACATTACATTAAATTTTTAAATTGTTTTAATTATCATTGTCTCATTTGAGGACAACAACACACCTTTTTTTATTGGTTATTAGTGGGAGCCCATTTGTGGTGTCCTACTAACTTATACCCACACCATTAACATATCATTAGGGACATTGGGTAAATAGTAGAATAACATCTACATGATGGCTAAATGTTTGGATGAATGGATCATTGCATGAGGTTTGGAATAGTATTTTAGAGTGGATAGGTTATAGGCCTGGGTCAGACTCATGACTTGTAAAAGTAGAGAATTTTCATTAATTATGTCATGTTACATGTAGTTAAATGTATTTTATAAACCCTTAGAGGATCAATATGGAATTTGTGGAATAATCTTTATTATTGATTTGGATAATATATTTATTTATGGTATTTTAATTTTTACTACGGTGGTTATTGTGTGTGGATAATATGTTTTTATTAATTTATTATCTACTACTACTCTGGAAGAAGGGTGTAGTCGCTACATAGAGTAATAACAACTCTCTTATCTAGTCATTATCCATTATCATATGGTGAAGTGAGATTGTGGTCATACAGTATTCCATTAGGATTTCTATTCCTAGAATGATCATATATGAGATACTACAAAGTGGTATCATTGAAATTTTTATTTTTTTCAATATTTGGAAATGCAAGATAGCATATTATGGTACTATGAGGACATAGTATGATGACCATTCATGGATGTGATCAACTAATGAATTTGGGAAAACCTAATATCCCATGGATGTGACATATTTTTCATTTTATTTTTCTTCCTATAGTAGAATATGATTTTAACATTATGTGAGACAAATTGTTTATGATGTTATTATCACTAGGATTTACAGTCATAGAATGTTATGGAGTATTTTTGTAATTATATACAAGAATAATTTTTGAATCATATGGATTCATAAGACATGCATCATGGTAGGGACATTTTTTGAGATTTTTATTAAATATTTTATTTTTTCCATGTGATTTTATATTCTCCATGAAAAAAATGATATATATTTTTTATGATCTATATTTCCATAGTACTAAAAGTGTTTTTAATTTAATTTTTTATAGTATCATATAAGGTGATTAATATATACAACAACGGTGGAATATTACTTGACCAAATCATTTAATTATCTCTCGATATAGGTATATATAACTAGAATGATTATTCTTTTGGTAAAAAATTTATTTAGTATGAAACATATTTTATTTCCCACTCTTCCTTATGAAGGGTATTCTATTAATCCAAACCATATAGAATTTAAAATAATGTTAAATAATTCAATGGTTTCTAAATTTGAATCCAATGGTTGTTGGAATTTAATGAAAATCATTTTAATTATAAAATGGTAAAGTTTGAAATGAGTTTTTTTAATATGTGGTTTTTTAAAAATATTTTGGAATAATTAATTTTCATGTTCAAGTGTTTGGAAGAAAAGGTTATGATGGTTAAAAGTGACCTTTATATATTTTTTGTACTTTTAAAACCATTAAAAATAAAAACTAAAAACATCATGGTATTGTTTTTGAACAATTTCGTATGTGGATTTTCCATATAATCATATATTAGGGTTGATAAGAGGGTTCGAGTTGTACGTTTCCCATGTTATGCACTGAGATGGACCCTATGAGAGTGGAAGGCCATGGATATGTTTAATTTTGACCCTAGTATGGGTGGTTCTTGGAGGTAGAGATACATTCAATGAAACCATTGTTGATGAGTTATATAATACATATTTTATTAAAAACAATTTGTGGATTCAGTGCAATTGTATAACTATTGGGTTATACCTGAATTGGTTTTTTGTAGGTCCTTTTGGACACAAGTTGTGTGTGGGGTCATTGTAGTAGTGTCTTGTCTTGTTAGTATCCATGTGACCATACAGTCAGAGATACTTTTTTTCTTTAAGATGTGGATTTACGGAGTCCTTAGGATATTGGAAATGTGGTATGACTTATAATCCCTTGTGTGTATCTCAATTCGATTGATTCCCCTTCTTATAGGTGTCTAAATGTAATCGACTAAGGGGTTTTCTTATATTTTTGAATTCCTATATAGATTTATGGTGTGGGTATATTCATTGGATTAAAATATTGGTGACATTTTATTGAAATATTTTGGTTGAGAAATTACTTTTATGAACCCCGAAATTTTGGACCTTGTGTCAAGGCTAGATAACCAGGTTTGATCATTTGGATTCTTATCCCTAATAGTTATTTTCAATCTTCGACACATAGTTGTCACATGTATAAGTGGTTTAAGTTAAAAAATGATACATGGGTTGATGTGTCTTCATGCTCATAGGAATGTCATGTGAAATGATTTAGAAGTATAATATAAGGGAATAAAGTATTCATATAGTCATTCAATAGGCCCAATATAAGTGGGTATGGTTATTTAATTATGAATGATTATTTGCGTTCTAATATTGTTAACTCGTGATATGATTCACTTGTTTTTTGATGTTGGTCACAGTGGAGTGTGTTACACTTATTCATCAATATGTAAAGGGGATAGTTCTAGAGTTAGTGCAGATATTTAGATGGAACACTATGTGACGATGGACTTAGAAAAGTTCATGTGAGGTTTGAAAAAGTATTCAAAATAATTGAAACCAATAATTTAATGGATTAATGTTTGAAATCCTATTGTTTTTATTTCATTCATATAAATATTTGTTGTTTCGTAATAAATTATATTTTGACTATGGAGTCATGTGATTTGGCCTAGTGAATGATAAAAAGGGAAATTCTATAATAGAGAAATTTGTATCAATTATGGGCATGTTACCCTATAGGTAGAATGGTTTATTGTTTTTTCAAACTTGATATTAAACGATTGTTCTAGAACAGGATACATACATGCTTTTAATTTGATATTTACATGATTCCTCATGTAATTATCTAGATATAATTTTAGGCGATGTTTTTGGATTTTAAGAGGTTGATTCGTGTTTTTAATTATCTATTTTGTAGAAATTGTGATTAATTATGGGGGATTGTTGGTGCTCCAATACAGAAAAGTGAATATTTTTAGTTGTTGGTTTTTAATCATTTTTATATGAAAAAATTTTGGGTATTAAAATTGATGACTTATTGAGATAACCTCTTCATACCCATAGATATAATGTTATCATTTTCTAGAGTCTTAATAGTTTATTATTAGGGGATGTCCAGTTCTCATAATGTATGTTAGTCAGAGGAGGTCAGAATTTGTTTTCATGTTATTTGATGTTGTGGGCTTTAATGAGAATTTTTTATATCATTATTGATGTTAGTGAACTTGTTATAGAGTTGGAAAATTATTTCCAAGGATATTTTTTTGATTTTCAAGTTTTTTATAGTTGGTGGAGGCACAACTATTTTTTATTCAAAAATTGTAATGATTAGTGGTATGGGTATTTACCATATCTTACATTTATATTGAGTTGTAGTGTTATGTGAAACATGACAATTTGGTTGTTTGGTTAATGTGAATGGTATTTGGATAGAAAATTACAACTTATAAATTTGATGATAATTAGAATATACCTCATGTGTGGTCCAATAGTGGCAACCACCTAAAGCAGGATGTTTAATAAAATGAACATAAAATAGGAATCATTTGATATATATATTTTTTGGGGTTCGTATTGGTTTCTTTATAATGGTATGAGTGTTGAATCTGAATGGGGTATCCTTATGTGTTTATTTATAATTTGTATTTTTAATGTGGGTTGTGAGTTTGAGATTAGAAAATGTTTTTTTGGATCCAAATTGATTATAAATAGAGGTTTGGTGATGTATTATGGTGAAAACCTTGATATATCAAGTATATTAAGTGTTTTGGTAAGGATTTTTTAATTCCAAATGCTCATGGGTCATTGAATTATTGAGGGGGGTCTTGAATTTTTAATTTCTAGATTTCCGATATAAGAAATGATTATGAAAATAAATTTTAGAGAGTTAAAAATTGTTAAATTAATTTTAATAGATATTGTTTGTGGTTCGAGAGGTTTTTATGGGTCTTATATATACATATATTTTTATTTGGTTTTTGGAAAATTATTTTTTGGGGGAAATATTACAGTGAAACTTTCATAAAAGCAATGATATTTTACCATCTTTCCAAGTATTTATAGGAATGTAGTTTGACTTTATTATGATAGGGCCTTTGGTAGACAATGTGAACTCTCCAAAAAAATTATATAGGCCTATCACATGGTTTAGAAAACCATGTAAATTAATCATGTGACAAGGTGTGCCGCATATATTAAGGACTGTATGGATGGTTAATTACTTTGAATAAAGTATATGCAAACATTGATTCTCATTAAAAAAGTAGATATTACAATTTTCCCTTAAAAGTTTTGTTATTACACCTTTTAACCCATTACAATAGAATATATTCACCTATTCCCATATTCTTATTCCAGTTTTTGTGAGATCTACTCCATTTTGTGACTAATTTGAGTTCCAAAATTTTCATAGGAGATCACATGGAGACAATACCTCTCCTCTTATTCCTTTTCAATGTTTTTTATCAATATTAATATGTGTTCAACCATGTTTAGATAATATTACATATATTTTATTCATTTAATATTTTTTAATATTATTTATGCTATTATGTCTTTAGATACTCAATAGGCATCCTTCGGTATGATTAAGGTTGGGGTTCCTTAATTTAACTAATAATATTTCTATTTTTTTATTCATGTGGTTTGCAGTAACACTATTTTTCAGTAAGATAACTTTGAAAATAATTAAAGAATAAATAATATGTCATTCCATTCCTAGTATATCCTTTTTAGAGATATTTTATCATATTTTAACTGATTTTACTAAAAAGTAAAATCATATTTTAACTATTCAATGTTTTGGAATTGTTCTAGAGATGAAAAATATAAAATGGAATTTCAAAAAAATCAATTACTAGAAATGGGTGAAATTTTAAACTAGGATCATGAATGGTCAATGTGTTATTTAAATTATTTCTTTTAGTTAAGGTTTGGAACTCATAAAAGGAAATATAAAATGGTTTTTGAAATTGTAAATTATTTCATCTTGTTGACTAGGTATGGATGTCTTATAATGTTTGATATATTAAAAAGAATAAAATTGTTGAAAATATTTTTCTTTGAAATAAAATGTTGTGAAGTTGGATATTTTAATTATAACTCATTAGAATTAAAATAGATTCTTGTCAGTTTTTGTGAGAAATAATTTATTTTTTTAATATGTCTATAAAAATAAAATCACCTCTTCAGTTAGAACACGTTTCAAAATTGTAATTTAAAGAACATTCATCCTGATTATTGTTTATGTATTATTATTTTTTATGAATTGTATTTTGAATGTCATGGACATGATTGTTAATTTATGGGAAAACATGTCCCTCATAATTTGTTATAATGGCTAAATAAAGGTTTACATGGACCATAAAATAGTGATTAATGGTATTCTGAGGTCAAAGATGGCCACAAAAGAAAATGTGAAATCATGGCTAAACAAGGTTGAATATCGTCCTCATAGGATGAATGAAATTTGAGATTTTTATATTATACTAAAATACATGGTTCTAATAGGGGTCTTTATATTACCCATGTTATAGAGTTCTATCATATCATTGACATTATGAATTAGTCAAAGTCATATTAGAATTGGTTGTAGCATGTTTATACATTTCATGGGGTGAACTAGAACATTGATTTTTTTGTTTATTTTCCATAATGGTTTGATTGTTTTAATGGATATATTTATCATTAGTTAAAACTAAATACTATGAAATAAATTTTTATAAAAATATTATTTTTGGGACACCACGTTTGGTGGCCTATTGGGTTTTACTCGCACCATACTACGACCTCCATAGCAGATGGGTGCTTGGAAGAAGGCCACATGGTTGCAACATACATGTTTCAAGTAGGGTCCCATTTCATGTGGATTATCATGTCATGTACATGTGAGTAAAGAATTATGTTACTAGGTTATACTTAGAACACATTCATGATGAACTATTATTTTAATGTTAATTTTTATATGTTTTTCCATATATATGATCCACCCATAGAGGATCTATTTTCCTTTTATGAGATATCCATTAATTTTTTCTTTTTATATAATATTTAATTCAAGCACTTTTATGTTATATGTTATTTTTATTTAACGTAGTATGTATGTTTTAATTATTTCGGTTTTGACTAATAATCAAACAAAATGTTTTTTTATTAACCCTCTCTTTTCATAAAAAGATAATAAAACGTATGAAATTAATATTCATTTAATTTTACCAAAAACACATGCTGACTACAACAATTTAGTGTATTTATGATATTTTATTAATAAAAAAATGTTTATTAGGTAAATTAAATAATTTCCCACTCAATTATATATAATATTCAGCCTTCATAGACATATAATACATAATACAATTGATCATAACATAGGTAATGGAAAATTTAAAAAGGGATAGCTTAGATTCTCAATAAGGGTAAATGTGGAAGATATCCATTTATGATCATATAAATGAAAATGGTAATAATATGTTTATAAGATCTTGAATATTAATTACAATTCTCATTGCCAGTATATCATATATAATAAGATTCATTCATGTCATACAATATTTTCATGTCAAATGGAATGAATAAATAGAGTAAGAAATCATCATAAATATATTAGGAATCACTTGTTCATGTCATATTTGATTGGAACCAACATATGTATATGAAAAAAATTTATATTTCAATAGTATTTATGAAGGCCATGAAATTATGATAAATATGGAATCAACATCTATTTCATAAATCATGACATATTAGGTATCGCCAAATTCAGCATGTACATGATCATTCTTCTTGAATAATTTCTCTCCATTGATCAATGACATAGGATATAGTACCCTAATTATAACAATAGATATAAGACATTATCCAATGCATTGAAGTCTTACATAATTTTTTCCAACTAATCATATAATTATAACCAAATATTTGTGTGATATAAGATTCTTATACATTCAATATATCATCATATCAGATCCCATGAATATAAATTGTGGTTCAAAAATATTTCATCAATCCATCATAGAATAAAAATTAAAAATAAATAGTTTTATAAACGTTTCATCAAAACATTATACCATAACCCATGGAAACTAAATTGTATTGATAACCATTTCTTCAACATATAAATGTATAACTGATTGAAAATAAATTGGTTTTATAAAAATCTTATAATTATAATCATAAAACCTAAAGGGGTGAATAATTATGGTTCCATTAGAGATTATATCTATTAAAACATAAGAAACCCAAAATGTTTTTGTCATTTATTAATTAAAAAACCATAAAAAGATCATTAATACATTCTTGGGGACAATAAACATTCCACTTTGAAAACAACATTCTAAAAACTATAATTTCAAAATATTAAGGAATACAACTTAATTTGAAATAACATTTGAATTGTGTAAATGAACATTAAATAATGTAATGGAATAATCACATTTAAATAAATTTCATGTCACACATGTTTAAGAAAATAATTTCAAATATTCTGTTAAATATCCATAGTTCCGTCATCTAAAAATGACAAAAATATGGCTTTCAAAACATTTTAAAAATTTTAATGAATAAAATATTTTAAAAATATTTCGTGAATAGTGAAAAAATTCATCAAATTTTTTTATGGAATTAACTAGGTTGAGAAATAATTCTTACCTAATTAGGGAATATGTTATTTTCCTTTAAATACATTATTTTTGAATCTTTAGTATATAATCAATTGAAAATAAATGAAAAACAAGATACATGAAATAAAATTGATGGGTGGAAATTTAATGATTTAATTTTGTGATTGATCATATATTTTCATCATCAAATAGATGATCACATCAAATATGTATAATTAGTGTTATTGTGACGTAAAACAGTCACCACTTCAGTAAATTTTGAATCATATACCCTATGATAGAGACAAGGATATATAAATATATAAATAATAATAAATTTTATTTGAATTATCATAAAATAATTTCATTTTTGTATACAAAAAAATAAAAGAAAAAATAAAGTATATGGAATATGTATCAAGAAAATAAAATTGAGGTGAAAATGCCTTAACTCATTTATCATTATTCTTCATTAATGTTCAATCATACTATTCTTCATGGAAAATTATTAGTTTTGTACAAAAATAATTTTAATGACGGTTTTCTCATCAGATAATGGGAACACGTTTGGTTATAGGTATATAAGGAAGTTTTTTTAGTGATTGTCCAAATCTAAAGGCCCTTCATGTTTGTAGAAGATAAGAGAGTGGGTTCCCTTTTATAATTAAGGTATGGGTCATGCATGAAATTTTAGAAGAAAATAAAATAAAACTATATTTTACACATAACAAATGGCTACGAAATTGAAAATTATAGAATAATAGATGATTTATTGTAAATATATGGATATGAAATAGAAATTATACTATATTTTACATAATTTTAACCCTTATTGTTTTAGTTTAACCATCTGTGAAACCCGTTTTATCCTTAACAAGGGAAATTAATTTTCTCTATTTTTATTATTCATTTTAATTTAATGTTATGTTTAAATTATTTCTTCAAATTTTTTTAATTATGACATATTATATTGAATCCATTATAAAAGTTTCAACTAGCCCAAAATGATGAATTTATTTAAAAATGAAATTCAAAAATGCGATAAAATGTTATTTCATAAGGAATTATCTAATAACTATGATTTGTTTTTATCAAATTTTAACTTAAAAATGATCATAAAAAATAATAAATTGACTAATAATTATATAATGGACTGATTTTTATTTTAGACACACATTTAAAAAGGGAAATTGTATTTTCATTAAATGAAAATTATTATTTTTAATAAAAATCATAATTTTACCCTGTTTATGAAAAAAATTATTATTTTTAATTCACAAATATTACCCCAAATATAATAATTATATTTTGATTTAAAAACTGATGTTCATATTTAAAAAAAATATTTTTAAATATTAAATATACTATTATCCATTTTTTTCAAAATAATTAAAAAATAATAATGAATTCTTGAAGCATATAATGTTATTTTAAAAATAATGTACATATTTATTAATCATTATTTTTTATATAAAATAATTATAAATAATTTATTGAAATTTTCATACATATTTATATTTCCATGTTTAGTGGATATGTTAGAAAAATCATGTTTAAATAAGAAAATTAATTGTACATTTTTTTTGTTAAAACCATGTGTTCTGTATAACATAGGCCAAAAAATATATCAAATTTATTAAATAAAATATTTGATAAAACTCAATGTGTTACACTATACCCACATTAAAATTATTTTTACCTTTAAACTCAATAATGTTGATAAAAATAAAGTTGGATACATATTTCCCATCACATCCGTGGGTTTTTACAATGCTTCTTAAAATTTATGTTTCCTCTAGAGAACATTAACCATATAAAAACTCTAGATATATAGATTACTATCTCTACTGTTAATGATTATAATTAGTTGTAATATAATGTATTTATCATGATCTAGTGGTACAACCACTATGAAAAATGCAAGTGATGGATCATGCATGTATATCCTCAAGAGAGACACATATAACACATCATGAATGTGATTGAGATATTTTAGATGCTCTAAGTGATAAGGAACCATCCCAACTGGATCAAATATATTTAAGGGTATAATATAACATGGTCTTGGAATTCCATTAATATGATACACATAACCTTCTTCCATATATAAATATATATGTACCACTTCTTCCAACATCATATTTGATATCATAGTGGTGATTGTAAACATAACATTTCCACAATAACTAAGCCACCATGATGTGTTGTTGAATGAATCTAACATTAATTGATAGTAGTTTTTCCTGTGCAGCTCCTAGTAGATTTATTTCTAGGAAATTATCCCCAAAAAATATAGTTCTAAAAATTTTTCCATATAGGGATTCATAGGGATACATTTTAATTCTTGACTGTATTCGATTATTGTATGAAAAAGTAACATATGAAATAGTTGATCCCAATAATCATTAAAATACCTAGAACAAGATCTAAAAATAAAATCCAACATTTGAAAGGTTCTATTAAAATAACCAACTGTAGAAGGATAATACCCACTATTAAAACTCAACTTTATGTCAATGGATTTCGAAAAACATTACCATTACATCAATCGAAACCTTTTATCCTATTTTTATATAATGAATTATGGTACTCTATAAAAAAGTACCAATTAATTAAGGTATATCATGATAGTCTAATTCAATTGGAAATAATTTTTAAAAAAATGAAGTGTCATTAGTTTGAAAGGTGATCATCAGCCACCAAAATATAATTATGTCTTTAGAGATTATGTGGATTCAAATGATAAAAACCTTAGTGATGTTTTTCAATTTCCATTTTGTTATAAGTAATTATTATGACATATAATTATAATTTTGTCACTCAACCTTAAATTTTTGACATCCCATGTATTGATATAAAAACTCTCCAATATATCTTTTCTTTAAACCATACCAAAAATAGTATTTCAAATATATATATATATATATATAATATTAGGATAAATTGATCATTATTAACTATAAGCTTCCTCAATGATCATTCTTCAAATCCATTATAGACAGAATAGATTCAAAGATCTAAAACATTATCATGAAATCGTAATAATGGAATTTTTTTTACATTTATCAACTTATACGACAAAAATCATCTTCCATATATGAAAATTTACTTTTAAATTGCATAGATTGTTGAACACTCATTTAATAAAGATAACATTTTTCCCTTTCATTCATGATATCAATATCCATTATTTAAAAATCCATAAATATTGGATATTTTTTTATCCTTATCATATTTAAGATGGGATAATTTTTTTGATATTAATAATCACCTACCTTGTTCACATTGCTATGTTGGAAAATCATTGTGATGTCATAATAATTAATTTCTTCCCTGATTTTTCCCTGTAGAAAATCTATCTCATTTTATGTGAATATATACATTAACATTTTGTGATTGATATATATTTCACAACATTCATATTAATGTTAATTGCTTCACATATTTCATAATATAATCACTATTTGTAACATATAATCATGAGTCCTGCTATTTTAATCATGAACCTTTAATTATCATGAGGATTATGTTGTTATAACTTAATTTCACAAAATAATTCATTATGGTCCCTTATTTTGTGATTAAATATAGATTACAAACTCTAATCCAATTAAGTGTAATGTAATCATAGATTCAAAAACTGAACTTTTATTTAGTTACTTGAAATGTTGCATAAACTCATCTTTTTAAAGGAACGTTCATCCTCTCTATGATAACTTCGTGAGTCGATTAGATAATCATGATATATTCCTAAAAATAGTTTATATGGTCTATCTCAACAACAAAAACCATAAATCTCATTCATTGTGGCTAGTCTAGAAAAAATATTCTATATCCTTCTTTTTTTATGGATCCACCAATATAACATTACTTGTGATTATATAACCTAAAATGAATCCTTTTATATCAAAAAATCATACATTTTCAATTTTTAATGAATCGTATCTTTCCTCACTGTCTAAATAACATTTATCGTTTGATATTCATGATTTTCATTTAACCTATAATATATAAGAATATAATCAATATGAAATAACAAAAACTAGTCAATTTAACCATTAAAAGCCTGATTTCAGAATCCATGATTATAGCAGGGGTGTACATAAGACAATGTGTATCTGTATATAATCATAGTGTTCATGCCTTCTATTGAAATCTTACAAGTGAAAATTTTCCTTCTTTAAACTAAAGTTATGATATATTTAATGAATTTCAGTCATAAAAATGTGTTGAGTTGCATGTAGTTGATCAAAATGTCAACAATACAGGTAATAGGTTACTTGTTGTTGATTATGAACTTTCTCAATTATTTATTAACAATTAAAATTCAAATTAATTTTTATTTCATCATAATAATTTTATAGCTTCACCCCATGTTGAAATACAAGGATGAATAAATCCCTTCTCACGATTCTCCTAGAGTTTTTTATTTATTTCATAATACTCAATGAGGTCCTTTTTATTTGGATTATATGAAATAGGTGCAACACTAGGTATGAGCTTGGTGAAAACACTACAACATGATGTGGTGAAATACATGGAATATATTAAAAAATGTCATAAAAAACCTACACAGTAGTAATATCTTCAATATGTATTTTTTTCATACTCTATGAGATAAATAAACCTTTTGAATATGAATCAACACTCATACAATCGATGTAACATGCATTGCTTATTCATACTATCATCACATATCTACTTGATCCTAGGTTCTTATGATATATCAAAAATGATTTCACTTCCCTGAAATTTATTGATGGATTTATATAGATAAATGAAATTTATACACAAGATAAAATGAAATCATCAATATAGAATATAATGTATTGTACAATATGCACGATCCCACAAATTTTATATAAAAAATATTATATTCATGGTATTTTATCATCATATCACTAGGTGTTTTAAAAGTTAATTTAAAATATAATCATTGAGGTTACAAATTAGCAATCAATGATAATAATAATTATATAATCAAATCTATATAACAATGATTAAATATTATTGATACATATTTTATCTTACATGTCACAGATCAAAATTCATTAATCTACCTTCAATCCCTTATAAAAACGGTCATGGTCAGTATTACCATCTTGTAATGATGAACATAGTATTAAATTATTCCTATGATTTCTAAATCATAAAAACATCTTTTAAATTGTTTACAACATAGTATTAACCTATTTCATTCGTGTTAATTTTCTATTCTAATCCTTCATGATTATTTATATATATTTTGTGAATTTTTAATATATAACCGCTAGGAGTGTCAAACTAGAATTTTTAAGGCTCGTGTCACAAACCAAATGAAAATAATTTCAAAGCCCAAACAACCCGTTTTATGTAAATATTCCATATGTAGAAACATTTTAATATCGCTATTAACATTTAGTATATAGATAGGGAAGAAATTTTCATGAAACCATATTCTCTATTCTTCCCCTATATCCTAGAAAATTATTATATATATATATTTTTCCATAGACTTATCCCCTAGATTATTATTAAATTTTTTCATGATTTTTATAGTATTTAAATAAAAATTTCATCTTATACCTACTATAAGGACCCACAAATTTCATACAAATATAATATATATTAATTGAGGAATATTCAATTCATTTTAGAAAAATGAACAAGGAATGTAATGGTATAGTGTCTTCAAATACTTGTGTACATTAAAAAATGGTTCTTATTAGAAATATGTCATATCTAACTATATTCGTCACAAAAAAAGGACACTTCTAATAAATTTCACAAAAAATAAATTTTCTCAGAACCTGGTGAAAGGAAACATTAGAAATGGTGAGATAAGATACTCAGTATAGGTAACAATGTCGGATATTATTTGATATTCATATAATAACATAATGTAAGCATAAGTGATTGAAATAAATAATATAAAATAAAACATCTATAACCAATATATCTGGAATAATAATTATGTGTGATTGAATAATAGTTTATCAATTTGAAAGACATTAATAATAAGAGTATGAAATAATAATTAAAAATAATCATGATATATGTGTACACGTCATGAAATTGTGGGACTTTCATAATAAGTGAAATTATTTCATATGTCACGTTTAAATACGGATACCATCACGTCATTAAAGATCAGTCATCAGCACTTGATTCCCAAATCGTAATAGATCAAGAATCAATACCTGCATCCATTCATGGATCATGAATATTGACTTTTTCCCATACTATATCAAGTACATTTACTTTCATCCAATGAATATCTCTTGATATATAAAAAATTACTCATAACATTTTTGGTCTATATAATTCATGGATCACCTATCACATAGTAATGACCACATAAAT
This sequence comes from Viscum album, assembly GCA_963277665.1. Classification (NCBI taxonomy): domain Eukaryota; kingdom Viridiplantae; phylum Streptophyta; class Magnoliopsida; order Santalales; family Viscaceae; genus Viscum; species Viscum album. The sequence continues at coordinate 1,018,181,129 of OY728119.1, read as the reverse complement.
TTATTACATATGATAATATACCATATATATAACAATAACAACATTACATTTCCAAATAAGAAATGATTCAACAATCATTTCGTCAATCCATCATATCATAACCCATGGAAAATAAGTGGGTTTAATTAATATTCTCATAAATGCATCATATAATGACCCTTTTAATTATATGTTTTTCATAAACATTTCATCAATCCATTATAACATAACCCATGAAAAATAAATTTGTTTTATAAACATCTCAATATCATAATCATAATCCATCTAGAGATAAAATAATGATTGTGACATTGGATCAAATCCACATTAAAACACAGGAACCACTAATGGTTTGTATTATTAATGTATAGAAATACAAAAAAATATTAAAACATTCCTGTGGAAAATACACATTCAAAATTAAAATTGAATTTTTGAAATCTATAATTATTCAAAAATAAATAGAAAATTTTTATTTTAAAATAATCATCAAAAAAACCAAAGGAATATTTAAACAATTGAGTGGTCAGGATAGTTGGAAAATAATACTAATATCATATATAGTAAATCAAAGAATCAATTTACATTTTTTCTAAAAATTCAACTACAACCATATTTGAAGAGAATATAATCATTTATTTTTTTAAATGTTAAATTTAAATCAAGGTAAAAATGTATTTCAATAATCACTATATATTAGTATGAAAACTATATGAAATATATTTATAAAACATGGACATAAAATATTTTACATTTTCGACTGATGTGAGATAAAGAATATTTTTCTTAACAAAAATCTTTTGGAATATTGATTATATAATGAAATTAAAATGAAATTAAAACTGATAATTTTTCAAAGGAATCAATGGATAATTAAAAACATGAGTTTCTTATGATATAGATCATAATATTTCACAATAGGAAACACTATCACAATTAATCTTAATAATAAATTATATTGTTACATAAAACCATTACAACGTTTGTAACATTTAAATCAAATGAACAATGTGGTTAAAACCCATTTATAGATTTCAAAATCCCCATAATTTTTATAAAAGTTAAAATATAAAAAATAAATGAAAATTATATATAGAAAATAAAATAAAACACTATAGAATATATAATGTTTCGAAGTGAAATTAATATGGGAATAAAATCTCATACCACTTCTCTCAAATTTCATTAAACTTATTCAAATATGCTCTTCATCAAAAAAACTTCATTATTTATTCATAGAAATATTTATTATGATGATTTTCTAATAAATGAAGAGTATCTACGTAATGGGGAGTAATTTATGTAATTTTATTAGTATGGATAGGTAGAAACAATATTATTGTGATTTTTGGAGAGGATATGAGTTGTAATTTCCTTTTATATGTGGTAGAATGGTCAAATTTAAAAAATATTAAAGTAATAAAATATATCCTTGTTTTAGAAACATTTAATGGTTCAAAATTTTACTATTCTAAAATACTATGTAGGTTAAAAACAAAATATTGATAGAAAATTGAATGCAATTTGTTTTTGATCATTTTGACTCTTATTATTATTGTTTAATATAATGATAAATGTTTTTTAATCACAACTGCAACAATTCATTTTTAATTATTATTCTATTTATTATTAAAAATAAATAATTTGGCCTTATGAACTAATTTTATTATTTATGATTCCAAAAACGTAATCTATTTTAACAAATTAAATTCACGGTTGTGTATATTTTTAAATGAATATTTATTATGTAGATGATATGATAAAGTTGTTTCCAGTTAATATTATTCATAATTATTAGAAGTTATTATATTGAATTTGAACATAAAATTAATTCAAATGACTTAAATTTTAGTAATCAGCATGTAAATGAATTAATTTTTTTATGAAAAATAAATAAATAATGGAATAATTAAGTTCTTTATGTAAAGACAAATATTTCAAAAAAAATATTGCTTATTACTCATAAAAAATTAAATCTATTTTGAAAATTATAAAAAAGTAAATATATGAAAAATATGAAATGTAGATGTTGAATAAGAATGTATTTTTTGAAATAATATTTTTATAATAATTTTAAATTATTTTACTATCTTCTAAAAAGAAGAATTTATTCTGATATAAAATTGTTTTCTGTGGAATATAAAAATTCTAATTATAAATAATCACTAAGACATCCATATATTTTCATTATTTAAAATTATTATATTTTACAATAATATTTGTTTTAATCCTATCCATACAACAATGTATAATGACTGAGATATGATAGTCATGATTAAATTACAAATTTCATATAATATAATGGTTTGTTATAACTAAGTAATAAATGTAATACATTCCATCAAATAAATTATATTTATTTTAAAAATACCTATTTCATAAAAATGGTTTTAATATGAAAAGTCTCTTATTTGACCTTTATAGACCCTCCCCTGTGTTTTTATCCTGTAGTATATGTGGAGGCACACCAGATTTGTTTTAATGTTTCTGTATGGTTACACATCCTATTAGTAGTAGTTATATGATGTTTCACCATATATCCATGTAAAATTTCTATATTACCATTTACTTCAAATAAATGAATTCAAATATAAATTACATAAATAACCTATAATAACCAAAAACTCCATTATTGTCTTCATATAAATATTTATCCTTTCATTTCATTCATATAACCAGTTTGGTTCTATAAATGGAGATTTAAATGGGTGAAGATGATATATGGGATCTTTTATGTTTAAATATAAGATTCTTTTATATTTATTGTCGAATTTTAATTTATTATATTTTAATATATGTAATCATATATTGTATATAATTACTATATTTGCATAATTTTATTAATGTTCCCCTATTAATTAATAAATTTTTGTAAATTTTATTCATGATTTGTAATGATGTAATTTTAATATCAAGTATAATTATTTTGAATGAATTGAAAAACATATATTATATTTATTAATATATTGTTCAAAATAGTAAAATGATCTTTCAAAACTAAGATGTTATACTCTTATAATTAAATAAATTGAGTCATCATAATTTTAATTATCATTCACTAATTAAAATAGTTTAGTGTTTTTAGATTATATAAATGAATTAAGATATAATTTTTTCGGAAAAATAATTCAAAAAACACAGGTATGAATATAAAACACATATATATATTAATTATTGTAAAATGATTTTATTTACAACCAATTATGAATAATATACCTCCTTAGATTACTATATGTCAAATGTGTTTTTAGAGGCTTGTCATTTACAACATCATTTGTGTGATCCAGTTTCCAGCCCAAATGTAAAACTAAAATGGTTAAAAAATTGCCTACTAAAATAATACAAAATGCTCACACAAATATTAAAACACAATACTATTTTTTCATATATAAAACATTTATTTCAATGTATAATGTCTTTAATTCTACAATAATATAATTTGAACAACCTATTGTATGTTCAATTTGACAATGAATATCAATAGAAAATAACTATTAATTTTTCTATCGTTAGTATCTAATTTTATATAAAGAAATTTTTTAAAATTTATATTTGAATCACCCAAAATTTTTCATAATGATCATGTGATCCAACAAAAGGATAACCCCTTGGAGTTTAAAACTATGTTTACACTTACATTAATTTTATTTTAACAAAGTAAATATCAATTTAATACAAGAACACAATTTTTCAATGCTATTAACACAATGTCCAAATATACAAGATCAAGAATCGAGTATTTTTATTTATAAAATGATGTCATTTCCTTGAAACCACAAAATTTTTTATTTTTATAAATATTAATTTTGGTTCCTAAAATTGGTATTCTCCATAGTGGATTCACTGATGTTATATGGTCATAATCCAAAAAATATCTAAACCATACTCAGATACCAACTATGATGCCCTAAACCCACACTCTTGTATCTGGTGTCCACACAATAATAAATTTTGGATCGATATAAACTCATATGACCATATAACAGGAAAAAAATTCATAATAATTAAAAATGACATCTAATATATAATCACACAACCCTTAAACCTAATGATATATTGTATTTGAAAATTATCTATAAAAAGTAATTACTGTTACAAAATTTTAAATTTTTTCTATAATCACACCATAATTGACCTCTTCTAAGACATAAATATACAATATTCTCATAGTAATAACCTAAATAATTCAATACATTATAATGAAGTGAGCTTAAATTATCAATAATGGGAAATCTAATTTATATATCATTAATGATTAAAACATAATCATGAGAAAACATGATCATGAGATAAATATTTTTCCATAAAAGGTGTTGTTTTATAACTTTTATCAATAAAAAAATGGAATAACGACACAATGTGCATGGGAATGGAGATAGAAAAGACAAAATCATCACAGATTTGGGAATAACATTAAAAAAAAAGTAGAAACATCGAAATATATAATGTTACAACCATTATTATCCCCAAACCAAACTAAATCATTTTTATGAAGTTAAAAGTAGTTACCTTGATATTTTGATGAACATGTGACTGGATATTTTCTACTTCAAAATATATTATCTAGTTGCGAGTAGTAAATCTTGATGCTTCCATCCATAGAGGAATCATGTGATGGGTCATTTCCAACTTTTTTTCTTTCATGATCAGTGATCAATAAAATATATATACAATGATAAAAATTTTGATTAATTAAATTTAATATAATAAGAAAAAAAATTTATAAAATACTAGCAACATAGAGTAAGATCATCACATATTATTAATAATTATTTCATGGAATTAAGGAATAAAATTGTGGAAAGTTATTTTTTCATTGACGTTTCTTCCATCTAAACTACATTATACTATAATGAAACTGTAGGAATCATGAAGATATTCCCTCAAGTGGTCATCCAAAAATTTTCCAAAAATCAATGAATATTTTTCTAAGGTTATTTGGGTTCTAGAATAAAATGTCTAATCTCTTTCATTTTTCTCTTTTATTCCCCACAAGAATCACTTCCAATGGATTTTCCCTAATCTAACAACGCTTGACAGTGGGAAGTGGAGAGAGGATACAATATATTCATGAGAGATTCTTGGATATTTAATCTCTATAAGGATTATATAGGATTATCTTGAGTCATTGTGGACAATAAATAAAGAAATTGGATGTCGTGAATAATATTAAAAGTGTGTTTCTACATAGCTAGAGCAAAATAAAAATAATTTTCCATGTTCCAATTAATATTGATTTATTTTTGTGAAATCCCATGTTTATAATTATAATTTTATTATAATATTTTGACATGTCTTAAACTCAAAATTTAAATTTAAATAATATTATTTGAGATAATATTCAGTATATATTTTTCTCACGTATCTGATAAACTCGGTTCTCTATTTCTTAACAATATTTATCCACAATTTAATAATGATTGTTTATATATAAATAAATATCACATCATTCTTCAATTATAAATAAATATTTATTATATTCATTAAATAGAGAATAAATAGTTATAAAATATTTTTATCTCATAAATTTATTTGGAATATATGGTCTGGAAATATTTTTTATCACGTGAACTTGTATAATAATTAAACCATTTGTGGTAATAATATTTAATCAAATTCGTTAAAAAATAAATAATACTATTTTATTTAACAAAGATTCTATATAAATTTAGTGTGTTAGCCTCTAGGCCTCATTATAAATTGATCTAAGTGATTAATACTAAGGACCAAGCATAACATCTAGAAACACATCAAGGAACCCACAAATAATGATGTTATTTCAAAAATTACATAATTATTTTTAAGTAATCTTAATGTGTAATATAATCCCTTTATCATTATTTCTCTAATAAAGAATGTTGAATTTTGGTTCCATCAATCTTTGTGCTCGATTTATCTTTCATAGATTTTTATAAAACTAATATTTCTTATAGAAATCATTTTCCATGGACTTATTTAGGCTATATAGTTTCAATAAAAGGCATGATATATGAACATTTATTATAGAACGTATGGTTTAAATCCTTTCCGACATTATTCAATAATGAAATTTTTCTCGTGGTTCACTTTATTTATCCTAACTCACCGTGAACATATATCATCATTGTTTATTTAAATAAATCAAACTTGTTGTCTTATAATACACATTAATAACATTTTAAACCCTATAAATCAATTTACTTTTCTGTAGGTAGGAATATCGAATAAAATATATAAATTTTCATTTTTAACTACTGGGTTTTGTTTACATTATATCCCAAAATGGATATAATTAATGTTGTACACAATGATAAGGTTCCCCAATGTCTTATGATTCTCCATAACTAAGAGACCAAATTTTTTGTGTCCTTAAATTGATATTATCCATTCAAAAAATAAATATTTAAGAATACCATCATGAAACTCCATGGTTCTCATTATAGTTGGGAGCTTTTATGACCATTCAGTTAATTATCTAATCTTAAAAAATTATCACATAATATGTTTTATGATTGAAAAATCATTGTGTTATAATGGGTTTACTAATATTAAAACTAAATATGTGTTATCATGATGTACAAAAAAGTTTTATCTATGTCACAAAATCAATCAGACTACAACTTGACCTAGAACCATCTTCTATCAAAATTTGGTCTGCTAGATCTCACTTGATAAACTTGATTTTAATGAGATAATCCTTTCCTTAAGGGGTATTATATAGTTTATTAAATGGTAAGTATTCGTAATTCAACCTCAACCCTCTATGAAAACCACACAAGAGATGATACATCCAGAGTATGTTCTTTTTCTCTGGTGTGATCGTGGCTATTTTTCAAGAGAATCCACTTCACCATTATCATAATAAAATGTTATATTATTTTTACTACTACATTAAACATCATTATAAATTAAATTGTTTCATATCCAAATGGATTCCATGGATAAATCAGAATCCACTATATACTCTAGATCAATAGTAAAATCATCAACAAATGGATTGTTTGAGCTCTTCAAACTCATAGTTCTTCTGTTGAGATAAAAACAATCCATGAATATGATTTCATATCATTATTCTATATTTTAAAATAAGTATCAGTAGAACCCTTGATTAATATCTCCATGTCTGATTTATACACTATAAATATATCCTTAGTCATTCCCAAATAATTTTTGATATCCTTAATTGCATACTAATTATTATCTCCTATATCTCCATGAAATATACCTAACATATTCAATGCATAGAAAACATCATGTCTATAATATTACATGGAGTAAATGATTGTTCCTATGATTGAAGAATATGGGATCTTAACATTCTATCATTATCATGTTGTTTATGTGAAATTTTTTAATAGAGTGATGTATACTATGTGATAGTGGAAACAATACCCAATTATATTGTTTTCTCATTTATATAATTTATATCTAGACAATGTATGTACTTTTAAAAAGTCTATGAACCCTCTTTAATACATAAATAATATTTTTTGTCCATATAACATAGGCCTTTTACCTATGTCCTTCATGGAGAAACATTTATTTAAATAGTTCATAGTAGACTGTATGCTTGTTATGTGTTTCCTAATATGAAATATTTTATAAATATATAGTAATAGGATAGTGACTTCACTCCCACTAAACCATATATATCCAAATAGAATAATGTCTTTCATAAGGAAACCAAATTCCATTATATCTTTATCAAATCAAATTTTCCATGACCCAAGTTCTTTTGATAAATCATATATGTATCTTTGGTCCCTAAAATATTATTTTCATCAAACAAAGTTACAAAAACATTTCTTTGTGCCATATATAAATCTTCATGATGGTTACCATTATTGAAATAGGTTTTTATGTCCATATAGTAAATTATATTATTAGGGTAAGCTACTATATAATTTAAAATTTGGATGGATTCAATTATGATAACTAGTGAAAATATTTCATTGTAGTCAATTCCTTTTTGTTGTTTAATCCCTTTACCCACTAGCCATACATTTTAGGTATTTAATTTATCTTACCTATCATGTTTTCTATTGATTATCCATTTGTGACCTTTGTGATTTATATCAAATGCACATTGACCAGTATCCAAATATAGTTTTGATACATAGAATCCATTTTAAAAATGCAGGCTATTTCCGTCTTAAAATATTTTATCCCTCTACTACAACTTTGTTGGGGAGTGGTTCATCATTTTCAACTAATAAGGGGGTACCATATTCATTGAATATAAAACCCTATATTTTGGTTTCTCAAACATTTAGAGTTCTCATACATAGTGTCTTTTTTAGGAATCCCTTCTTCCACAGTGACCTTCGAAATCTATTCACATGTGAAATATTTTTTATCCTGAAAAAATATTTGTGGATTTCAATCTAGTTCCCACTATACTTTGGGAGAATGTTCTACCTCCCAAGAAAGATGAATTGTCCAAAGACAGTCAATTTCATTTTTGAGGTGTTGTATATGTAATATCTCATTGATTTCGTAGCATATGTTATAAATATACACATTGTAACCTGATGTCCTAGTTTGATTCTAAATAATTCTCAATGAAATTTCTTGCAAATCCACACACATGTATTCAAAAAAATTGGATTCCGTCAACTTTATAACTCGATTCAAATTCCAATTTTTTCTCTAATTGGTACACAATTAAATTTATATGCCACAATTTATAATTCATATCCCCAAAAGTATAATTGAAAATATGCATGACTGATCATCGATCTTACCATGTGTAACTACCTATTGATCCTCCAAACACTAAAACCATTCCAATGTGTTGTGTAAGTTATAGTGAGTTGAGATAATACCCCAGACTCCCATAAAGGTTCGGTAAACAGTTAGTTATGATGTTCGCCACCTATATCTGATCGATACATCATTATCTTCTTTTCATGTTGATTATCTACATTGTTATTTAATTCCTTTAATTTCTCAAAGGACACAAACTTATACCTCATCAAGAAGACAAAATAATATTTAATCAAATCCTTAGTTAATGTTATAATGTAAGAAACCCCATCATTATAATGTATTGTAAATTTTCCACACACATCAGTGATTACCAATCCTAGATGATATGTGGCCATTTCACGATGTCCACGAACTAGTGGATTGGTCATTTTTCCTATTAAATAACCATGACACGATTCATGTGGTTTTAAATTAGAATAGTATAAATAACCATCATGGAATATATTTTTCAAATACTTCTCATTTACAGTACAATAATAACGATTTGATGTATTTATGTTATATGATTCATTGGAACAAAAATAATTCTATTACGAATACTTAGTTTTTATACATAAATAAATAGTGACCAATATTTAAATTACACCGTACCATAACATATGTTATATTAATAAAATGAAAACAATTATTTCGAAAATTGAAAATGATACCGTGTATATCTAAGAGTGAAATATAAAATCTATTTTTATAAATAGTTGGTATATAATAATAGTACCTTAAAACCAATATAATTATCGTTCGAAAAGAATTCTGGTAGTCACCAGTTTCTAGATGTGTCATCCTCACACCATGGGTGTCTCGCAATTCCACCTCTTCATTAGAAATATTTTGTATTATATTTTTTTCATTCTATTATATTTTTTACCGTAATAATATATATCTACCATAAAATTTTTATATATTCTAATATTATACTTGATATCAAAAGAAAAATTATCCTCCTCTTGTTTTTGGGTAAAGTTGTTCATATAAAGGACTTTTATTCAACATGATTAACATACTTCCTCATTTTACTTTGTCATAATATGGATCAAACACTTTTTGGAATTATGGTTCTCATAATATTTATAATTTCTATGACTACTCAGACCCATCACCTAATTCTTCATTTTCTTATTAACCATAAGGACTATGGAATTTTCAAGCCCCATGTCATTATCTACTAGTATAATCAATTTAAGATTAGTTGTAAAACAAGTCTATTTAAAGATATTGTTATAATAAATAATAAAATTAGATAATATCATTTGAAGAATTTAATGTATGAGATCATTGTGAAACTGATATGGTAATTTGATCTATATGATGTCTAAGAGTTCTATATAGCCCTTATAAAATAAATTAGGCCAAGATGTTTCATAATCTCCATCATTAGTTATAAATAAATAATAAGAGATCATTTATATATGATTCATATCCATCTCATAATTGAGACCCCAAAGGAGATACATCATGCTATATGCATCTATAACCTCATGATACTTCAAAACCAAAATAGAGATGGTTGACAACATGAAACACTAATACTATGTATTCATTCAAATTATTCCCATATATAGTTGAATCTTCATCACCACCCTCATTAGTATGAACATACGTAAAATTATCTTTTAGAATATGTATTTTCTATTAATTTTCAATGATAACGTGTACGAATATTTTCCTTTATAAAAAAATTATACCCATGAGAGGATTATTTGTTCCAAGCATTGAAGATAGTGATATTTTTTATTTTTTATTATTTACTTTTCAACAAAAAAGATGAATTTATTTAATACATTATATGATAAAATTTAGACAAATAAAATAATATTATTTTTCTAAATGTCCGACTATTTTATTATTTCTTAACAGCTTAATCCATTGGATTTGAAATATCACATTTCATGGACATTTTTATAGAAATGATCATATTAGCCTTATCATGACCCCAAAATTGGATGTGAAACAAATTAATGATTATAAGTAGGAGTTCAAGTTTCCAACTACATGAACTCAATGTTCCTTGATCTATTGACTGGACTCCCTAGTCCTAAAATCTTTAAATTGGATTTCCTTAATTATTTTCCCCTTAATTATTATATTACTTTGTTCGGTAGTTAACCCTAAATGTGAAATATGTTATTTCTACCAAAACCATCTTTTTAAAATTCCGTGATAATTGACATAACTCTAACTTTTTATAGTAAATAATGTTGATCTATGGTTTTATTTTAATTGAAGTTGTGGATTTCTACGCTAACATAATATTTATAATTGAGGAATTTTCAATTTCTGGAATAAATATAATTTTATTATCCATATTACAATATAGTTATTATAAGGTGGATTTTATTAATTAATTGACCATTCCTTATATAATATTTATATATAAGATAATTTATTATAGTTTTATATTACAATATTGTTAATTAATTAATTTATATGATATTGAAAATCGTCTATAATTAAATAATAGAAAATTTTGATAGGAAAAAATAATAAATTGGTTTGATCATGGTTATTTATTACTCGTTATTTTATCTATAATTTTATAATCTAACCATGTACCAAGGAGAAAAAAAAATTATGTAATATTTTTCATGATACATCATTCCACTTATTCACCTATACATATCTCTTAGATTGGATTCACCTCATCTTAAAACCATTAACACCTCCACTAGATTGGGTTCTTTGTCAATTATGTAAGATTTTTATCACACATGGATGAGGGGAATTTGATTATATTAAACAAATCATGTTATAGTGGGCCCCAATATAATTAAATGGGAGGTGGAATTCATGCCGACAATTTAATAAAATAATAAAATATGGGAAGCCAATCATATAAAAAGGTCTAGACTAAGCTCATGATAATCCATATGAATGAAATGAATTAAGAATATATTAAAATTATCATTCAAATATTATTCTATCTTATTTAAGATAAATCACTCTCGAATAAGTTAATTAAATTCTTTAATTAATCAATTCATTAATCTTAATTCACATATGTATCTCCTTGAGATTCTCATAGAACATTATTTTTTAATAAAATCAAATAAATTTATTTAAAATTAACTATAAATATTAATATAACTTGTATGAAACATAGTGAGTACTCATTTGAATAAACCAACTTGTATTATATTCATATGTGGTTTAATTTTGTGGCATCTGGAAACAAGTCATATCACACACTCCAATGAAGTGTAAAATCAAATTAATGACTAGACATATTAAATGATTTTTCTATCATGTGTTATGCTTCAATGAATTTAGGTTACTAACTATATTATGTCTCACACATGATATGTTGATCTATAAATAACATAGAAATTCATAAGAAATTAATTTTTTTAACTTGATCACTTGTAGTGTCCTATCAACTTAACGACCACAAACAAGCACGTGATTATAATAATTATAGAATATAATGATGAAATTTAAATTTTTGTACAATTTGGAATAAGTACTTAGCTTATACAAGACAAGTACATGGCATGTACGTTTGTCACTATCTATCCAAGGAATATGCCTAGAGACCCGACATGTATCCTTACATCAAACAAATATTAGTATAAGATGCGTATGTGGGTACACATTATCTAGTCTCTGAGTGAAGTGATCATCGGTTTGTTAGTCCATGTAAGAAGATACATGGATATTTTTATACTATAAGACTAACGGCTATGTACGTCAGCTACATAGTGTGTACTCAACTAACTATGTTCTATAATGGACCAATTAAAATGCAGTGTATAATTAAATATAACATTTTTAATAAATTCACCAGTATTAAATTAACAGAAAAGTAATTACTGGCGCAGTAAACACTAGTACATGTTTAATACATATAGCTTACATGATGAGTACTCTTGTGTTATCCTTCCAAATAGCTCATCACCTCTAAATGAGTTTATCAAAATTATATATTTACTAATATTAATTGATTTTATTAAATTTATTTAATATTAGGAGGAAGAATGAGATCTCTCATTTTTATTAAATATGGTTTAAAATAAAATTTAAAATTGATCACCTCCACATAAATAAATAAATGACAATTAATTATTTACGAATAATTTTGTGAACGCTCTGACACTACATAAATGTTCAACCTATAGTGGGGGAATGCGATAAAATAATAAGGGTTATGATCAAAAAAATTGAATAAATGAATAAGGCCAATGTATAAAACATGATAAATAGTTTATAGGATCGTCACATGTTTTTATAATTATTATAATCAGTTAAATAATTACCTTGTTATAAATTCAACCTTCATCAATGGATCAAAATGAGGATAGATGTTATATTATTGGTGATGTATAGGAATCTAGATAATATTAGCTCTACACGTGATCCAAACAAGTTCCACAATTCTCCTAACATCATAGAGCGAATCATATAGTGCTAGAAGAGAACAAACTATCACTAGTGTTGTTCACTTTTGGTTTCCCAAAGAATAACTTCCAAATGATTCATCAGGATATACCTGGACTCTATAATTGAAAGTCGTGGAAGGGTGTAATATATTCATGAAATATTAGTTTTATAATTGATCTTTACAAGTCTTTGAGAAGATTCTTCAGATCTACTATTCAAAATAAATAAATTACACTCCCTGAAAAAATAATATAATTAGGTTTATATACTGATAGGGTTAGAATTAAACAATTTAAAAGGATCCATTGAATATTTTTTAAATCCATTCAGAACCCTATTTCTACAACAATAATAATAAAATTTCTTTAAATGATATAAAATAATGAATTAAAATTAACATTATATATTTAAGTATATTAAATATATATTACTTCTCCCTACACCTATTTTCTTTGTCTTCCAATCATCAAAAATATTTATAATTCATTGAATAATGATTTATTATTCAATAAATAAATTTTACAAAAATATTAACTAATAAGTATGTAAATATTATATTCACAAAATAGAAAATAAATATTCATTAAATATTCTCCTCAAATAATATTTTCCAATATAAATGGTGATAGAATATATGTGATTCCGAGAACATGAAAAATTATTAATACAAATGCGGGAATAATATTTATTTAACTTGTTACATAATATATTATAATTTATTATTTGACAATGATTCTGGATATATTTAGTGTGATACTCTTGACGTCTATTGTGTGGATTTTGGTGAAGCATCCTAATGTCCATGGTTATAATCTTACAACATGTCATGGAACCAATTGAGAATTAAGTTAACATTGAAATGACATTATACCTAATATAGATTCTCATGGTGCAACATAATCCCATTATCATGATATCTCTAATCATTTAGGTTTCATGATTGTGCTATAAACATATGTACTCAATGTCTCCTTCATTGTATTTCTTAGAATAGAACATGCCTATAAAACATCATGACCAAGGATTTATTTAGGCTATATAATTCCCATCAATTGTCTAGAGATTCCACAATCCATTAAGTAATTGAATTGTTGAATCCTTTCTTTCATTATTTATAAATGAAATATGACCTGTGACATCCCCAAAGTATCCTACATCTTCAATTACCTAAGCCTTCACTGTTTTTATCAAGGCAGCAAAGAATAAAATTTCACACATTTGATCTTCAAATTAATATCAACCTCTAATGATGAAGACACAATCTGATTAATTATGTAATAATTGTTATCAATTTCAATATTAATCTATAATAGTATCAAAATTAGAAAAAAAATCAAATAAAATATGGGTGTTATATATAATCAAACTCAGTCCCAAATTTCTATTTATTACTTATACCCAAGTATTCTTAATGGGGAAATAATTGAAAATAAATCACAAAATTAAATGGAAATTATAACAATTTATAGATAAGGGGAACTAAACCCACTACCCTAAACATCAATTAATATTTTTTTAAAATGAATTTGGAATTTTTTTAATAGGGATAAATCTGTAATTATAAAATCTACATGCAAAAAAAATTCCATTAGGTCATCTAATTTTTTCATTTTTGATTAGATACGCATAATAAATCATCTAAGAGTGATTTATTTTCCTAACTACAAACTATTACCAATAGATTCTGCATTTCCCTTGACATGGGAAACTATAAATTTGTATATGATTCATCAAGGAGTATATCCCTTTAAGATGAAAAGTTTCCTTACTTTTATCTTCCCCATATAAGATTCCATATCAGATGTCATTAATATTATTATGTAAAATTAAAGAATATATAAATTTAGCCGTATAAGAAAAATATCACCCATTTAGGATAAGTATATAAAAAACATGAGGAAATTTCATGATCTCCAATAAAAAACCTAGGATTCTCCATCGACATCTTATATAAATACTAATCCCACCTCTCATTGTCCTCAATCATGTTCACCTATCCTCAGCCTCTGTAAAATATTTGATTAATTAAAATGTACCAAAAATGATTTTTTATATATTTTATATGGGTATATATCAATTTATAAAACATATAATTTTAAAAATGAGTACATATTGAAGATATAAGAATGATATTTCATAGATAATTAAATTTTTAAATAACATAAATTTGTTACAAAACAAGAATAATCATATCTATTCATAACATTATGAACTATAATATACACAAATATATTGTTATATTACATGACCAGGCTTAGGATAATGACACAAATACTGTATCAGTGATTTTACTACCACCTGTATAAAATTTGAAAAACATGACCACATTGTAGCTTTGGGATTGTTCATACTTTCATGTACCCTTTGTATTGGCCTTACGAATCATGTAATTATTGGCTTGGGATTATCAAAATCATACCCTTGTTATTGTTATTAAACACCTATATTCCAAAACTTGAGCATAACGCTGGTCATCCTTGTGATTGGTCTTATAACTCATGTACTCTTTGGAGAGGATAAACTCCCATGCAACCTTTTGATTGGGATAAAATCCCATGTACCATTTTTATATTTTGATATTTTAAAACTACCAATTAGATTATGGGAGATATTGGTTTCCACTAATAAACATTAATATAGATGTGTTCTATATGAAATATATTATTTAACATTGCATGAAAAACCCCAATGAATAAAAATGGGTTTCATATAATTTCTAAAATTAATTTTCTAATATGAAACCTACAGTAGGTCAATCATTGCCCAAATTAAATCACCCAAATGGAGAAATATTATGTGTGAAATTTAATGGTGAATCAATGAAAATAAATCTATTAGAGGAAAATAATTGAAACTTTAATATAAATAATTTATGGAAATCTATAAACCAATTTTTTAGAAAAATATATCTCCATTGAGGAAAAAAAGATTATATTAATGTCAAATTTTATAAATAAATTTTAATGGAGTGACATGAATAATATTTAAAACTTTAAATTAATAATAATACTCAATAATGGAAGTTAATAATTAAACAATTCTTAGTTCAACATATTTTAATTGAATGATAAATGATATGGTCGGGAAAATAAATTAATTTTTATTAATTTAGAATATCCTTATTGAAACTGATAACCCTTTATAGATTGATAAATATTGCATTGAAAAAAATATAACTACAATTATTATGGTATTATAGGATAACAAATGTTATTTTTTGAAAACAATAAATGAAACAATTTATTGAAATAATTAATATGGTAATGGAAGAGAATAATCTTATAGATAAGATATGATTTATTCTTAGCAATGACACATTTTTTATGAAGAATGAAAATCATTTAAAAGGATGAAATTTTTATTATATTGTAAATTAAAGAAATTTTTACGATAAACTAGTATGTAAAATATTACTTAGATATAATAAATCAATAATAGAATAACGGTGTTTTAAAATGAAAATTAGAATTGTATTAAAAGGAAAAGAGCTTACAAAATTCCTATAGGTTTTGTAAAATTTGAATGATAAAACACTGCTATAGTAAATAGGAAATTGGAATTTAATTACCATGATTAAACAATAATCATAATTAAAAAAATTATATGGTTATTAATTATTCTATAAAAAGTGTGCATAATATAAAAGTTATGTTAAAAATAGAATTTCACAATGAAAGACCCTTACCATTACTCCCTATTGTCAAGAAATGGCATTAATATCCACTATAATGAAAACGAACATAATAATAACATATTAAATAACCTAATAAATTTATATTTTTTTTGTATTTCATTATATTAAAATAATTTATTATACATTAATTAGTTTTTTATTTTTTATATTAGTCCTTGGATATCAGTTATTGGGATTATTTTACACATGATTTGTAATGTCGATGTCAATCCACATTCACTGATCTTATTTACATAATTCATAGAATATTAAATTTTAATATAATAGATAATAAATTGTGATATATTGTTTTATACTTTCATTCGACGATATTTTTAGTTATGATTCTTAATGATAAAATCCTTAAATAACTTGTTTTTAGTTATTTTTATCAAATGGAAGGTGACTAATTAACAATAAGTTTAAATTTACATATTACATTTAAATAAAATACATTATTTACACATTAATATAAAGTAATACCTTTAATTATGTCTCCACATTCATCCATTATATGAATTTAATTCTTCATCCATGTTGTTGGTTAAACCAATTTAAATTAAGCTTGTTATATCTAAAGTATATGCATTACTAAAAAGTTAATTAGCTATAATATTATTATTATCACAGTTTAATTAAATAGTTTATATTTTATTAATGTGATTATAAATAATTTAAAAATCATATAATAGTAATATAATTTATGCAAAGCTATTACTAATGTTAAATTAATTATTTCTTCCCTATATAGGGTTAATTTTAAAATTATTTCTTATATTTAATATTATTAATATAAAGAAAAAATTATCATCCAAAAATATTAATGATTTAATACTTATAAAAATTATATATTTAATCAATCTATAGATATAACAATTAATGTATGTTAGTATAATCAAATATATCATTCATGATGGAGGAAATCTACAAGTAAAACGAGAGAAATTTTCAATTTTTTATGGATTGGAGGAATGTAGAAATGTGCTATTTTATTAATATTATAATATTAACCAACAAGAATGATAATAATGTAATTATATTTTTATTTTATAATATTTTTGTAGCATATTGAATGAAAATGGAATAAAAGAAAATGTTAGGGAGTTGATAGAACACACGTAGAGAATTGAGCATTCATGTTACACCCATATTTTTATGGATCTTTTTATGAATAAATCATGTTTCCATTTATTTATCAGAATATAATATGTTAAACATCCAATTCACATGAAATTAACTTTGTGTATGTTACACATATCATACTCAGTGTATCATATATACCACATTGGCTCGGTGCATGTTACTTGCAACAAAGACTCCGAGTACGCTATACACTACACCGATGTTTATTCGAAACATCATGTTATTGTTATAATTAAGTAAATGAGATAATTCTAACATATACATTTACCAAAGTAATTTTAATTGTTATAAAATGTTTTCAAATATTTTTTAATTTTTTTTTACATAAATAAATCTTATTCATAATGAATGAGATGATTTTACATAAAGATCTTATATGATTAAAAAGACCATTATCTCAAATAAACAGCTTTTATTACCCTATAATTAAAAAACAAAAAAATTAATTTTATACTCATTCAGAAATTAAATTTTTTAAAATTAAATTAATTAATTATTTAATAATATTAAAATTATAATAGTGTGATTTTTTGAGTTTTTTCAAAGAGGATTCATTTTTTGATTAATAGTGAAAAATACAGATTTTAATTCAGAACTAATTTTTAATATAATTTATTTATTAGTCTTAATAAAAATATAAATTATTTTTAATTTTTAATTATATAATAATTTTGTAAATTAATACATATTAAGTAATTACAACCAACTTCAAATTGATACAGGATATAATAATATAGAATTTTTTTATGTTTTCTAATTTATAACCTTTCATTGTAGACCCTACTATAGGTTCAATTTTAAATTAATTTATATCACTTATATATCTATAATTTGGAAAAATGGATTAAATATTTTCAATAACAATAAATTATTGTGTCTAAAAATGTATAATTACTTTTTTACCAAAAATAATAGTGAAATAAATTAAAATTAACTATGTCTACTAAGGTAAAATTAACCTTAACTCATCACTAACCCAAAAATTTATAACACAAAATAACCTAAAAACATTTTCAAAAATCATTTTATCACCATATATAGACCCTATAATCACTTTTATTTACTATGGACAATTATTGGATCTACATGAAATTATAAAAACATAGGTGGATTTCTCTCTTATGAAATTTACAAAACTCCCACTCCTCATCCAAAATAAAAAGGGATCATTTCATCCCAAATACTTACACCTATAAAATCCTTTTGATTTCCAATCATATGATACAATAGTATCCCAACTTCCTCCCTTAATAATTTAAGCCTCTATTTTGGAATTAATGTTTCTATGGATGCCTTTTGGCATATTCCAAAAGGATATACCTGATCATGAGGTTACACCTTCTCATAAGTCCTCCGATTTTTTTTAATTATCCACACCCTCCAATGTCGTTATTATATTCTTGTATTAAAAAATTTTCATAAATATACTAGTATTTTTTTATTCTAATTATTAAACTAACACTTAAATAAACCTCCATATAATGAGTAGTGAACATTCTCTTTACATTTACGATAAACTACCACCACACTAAAAAATGATTGTTCAATTTTTGGTATCACCTCCCATGGTGGATATTAAGATTGTAAATATGTATATTTATACTACATATATTTTATTTATTATTTATTTATTTATAATTATTTCTTTTACAACACATATCTTTTTTCCAATCCATTTGGTGTAAATAAGATAATTTTGTATTCAGAAGTCTCGACTACAACATACTCAAAGTGATGTGATTCCTTCCCAAAATACATGTAATGTATTAAGGAAGGGTATATTGAACATATATAATATTTATTATATAATATTTCTACTATAATAATGATATATATATACACATATGTCAGTTATATTCTTTTTTTCCAATACGACAATAAAAACGGAAACAATGTTCATGAATATATACGAATTACCATCTCCATGAACTGTGTATTCCATTTCATAATTATATATTCTATAGAATATTATAATAACCATGAACTATATATGGATTATATTTATTTCATGTTTTATATTATTTAAGCATTATATATGAATAAGTATGAACAATATAAAAAATTAATATACATACAAAGAATATAATGAATATTCCCTATAGCAAAACCTTGCCAAAGGATGGATAACAACATGGAATATTATTGTATTAATAAATCCCTAAATGCTAATATATATAAAAATATAATTCTAAAAAGGATGAATATAAAATTGAGGTTCTTTAAAAATATGTTTTGATTACGTAAGAAGAGATTCAAGAAAAAATCTAAGGTAATTTCATTTCACTTTTATTTTCATTAGATACATTCCTTAATCACAACTCACTTATTTTGTGTATGTATGTGTTGAACATGAATGAATTTTATTACATTTATAATTAAATTTATTTTTATTCACATAAAAATTTTATTTCCATTATTTCATCAGGTATTAGTTTCCAATGATAATAAATCGGTTAAATTGTTTTGTCTCAATTTCCCTCAATTGAAACTCATTTATTGAAACTAAATTCTTTTCAAGGTGTATTTTCAGCAATTTTACATGTTTTATGATGAATTTAATTATTTCCATGATATTTTAAGAATCATTTAAATTAATTTTATTACATGGAGAGTAAAATCCCATGTTACCAAATTATATGTGTTTACTGAAACAATCTCATCACTTTTCAAGACAGTTTATATTTACACATCGGTTGATGAAATATTATGATACATCTCCCATGAACACTCATGAATTTCCTTAAAAATTGTTTATTCATGATGTGAAAATGTATTAGATCCATTTTCCTCCCATTTTTAATTATTATTACGTTTTTATGTTAAATAAAACCATCTCTCACACTTCAATCGAAAATCTATTATATTCAAAAACCATGTTTTCCAAAATGTTTTCAAAAATGATTCAAAAAATGTTATAAAATGAAGTATAAATCCAATTTCAAGGATTTTTCATAACAACTTGATTAATGGTTTTCAATTAGTCTATAATATGGTTTAAAAAATAATTCCAATGAAATTTTTTTTCCAAATGGATTTGTCTTATGAAAATAATTTTTAATACATAAAGGATTATTTCATAATGGAAGTATTTTATATGTGAATTCAAAATTAAATCCCATATAAGATAACAATAATAGATTTTACTCATTCCTCTTTGAGGAAGTCATTAAATTTTCCATTAATTTTATTTATCATAATGGATTATCATTGGATGGTATGATTTTGATAAAACTCATTTCTCTTTCACGGGATATTTTCTATTGAAACTAGCTTCTGTTCATGAGTTGTATTTATGATTAAATGATTTTGAAATTTTTCTTCTTGCATCGGTTATTATATTTTTTTCGTTTTTATATCACATATTTCATTTCATGGGATATGATATTGTTCCTTATGATCTTGTTGAACATGTATGTTTGATTACATTATTATATAAGTAGGACCTATATCTCCCTAAAATGTATTGGGTAAAGGCATATATATCCTAAGATAATCTAAGATCATCTTACCAATGGTCTTTGACTTATCTAATTTTCATAGGAGTTAACCATGTCCACCATGAAGGAATGATGAGTGAACACATTCTACAAATATGTTCATGGGAATGAACCATGACTACAAAGATTGTATGGAAGTGAAACTATACTACCAAGATGTTCTTGTTAGTGATTCCTTGGATACTGTGATCGAAAATTGTTTTTTATTTTACAGAAGGAGGGGATCCCTAAAAATTATATAAAAATAAAAGAGTTCTAAAGTTAAGGATCCCAAGAGCATCCCCTTAGACAAAATCAATACAATACTGAAGTAAATACCCCAAGCTAGATATAATTACCAACGGCTCGTCAGGACTACTCCCATGGGAAATGGAATCCACAAGAATTTTAGCCTATCTTGGAATATGATGAACCACACATCTATTAAAAATATTCAAGACACAAGTTATAACCAGGTATGTAAACTTTTAATGTGGGATTATTTTCCCATGTAAGGCTCAAATCAGAAACCTTGGATACTATAGAAATCATTTTATCTTCTAATATGTCTTCCAAAATTCTATGTTTTATTTTTATACTATCCTTTTGTGTATTATTTCCCTTATTTCATTATGTTTCATGTCTTATGAACTAAAAATCATTATGTCATGATTATTGTTTATAATATTTGATATGCTTTTTATGCTCTTCTATTAACTTTATCATGTCCTCATACCTTTATGCTCATGATGATTCTTACATGTCTCCCTTATTTAACTTTACTGAGTATATGAGCTCACCAGTTTTTGTGTTTAATTTCCCCCAGATTTTGATGATAAGTATTTTTACTGATCTGTATTTCAAGTTTTCTAGTCACAAATAACCTACTGGGAGATAATGAACATCACATATGTACCAGTGATTATGTTTCCATGATTCCAAAGATGCTAGACTAGTATATTATTCATGCGTCTATTTCTTTAATTTTTTATGTGTTCTCAAACATTTACGTAATTTTAATGTTTATCAATAATGGTTCATTATAGTAGTTATTAGTGGAATGTTTTAGTTATCAATTGGATGGTATGACGAGAAAACCACAGTGAGAACACTATGGACACATTGATGGATCTGTATATGGATTAGGAAAATCATAGGAAATTGTCATAAAATTTTGTTAAAGGATATTGTGAGAAGTGTCCTAGTAATACATCCATGTTTAGATGATACAAGTTTATTTCACTCTATAATATATTTACACAGGGGTAACAACTCTAAAAAGATGTTTCAGGTCTAACTTCAGGTAATATGGAACACAATAATGGGCCTTACTGCTCATCTTATTGGAAATACTGAGGGATATGCTTTTGAAGTCCATAAAATCTACATCAAACATCATGTAGGACTTGAAAATAATTTTTCTATTATTAACCTAGGATTATCATAATGTATCATATATAAAATAAGGTGTAATGACATAGACATCCTATATGTGGATTTTTATGATTATGTTGTTTGTTATTTTTATTGTTTGTTCATACTCTATAGTTTTGGTTTTAGTCAATGGATGAAACGCGAAGGAATATTTTTAATGGTGATTGTGATAGACTATGAAATTATTGTCTTCAAACTTAATTGAATTTTATGGGATCATGAACAAAAAACCTAATTGATGTGATTACACAACATTCCCAACTTATGAATTATGGTGGAATTCCAAATTAGAAAATGTGGGAAGAATAGTCTATTGAGTATTTCATGAGGAAGTGTCCAACATATTTCATATAGTCATATAATACACTTATTTTTGAACAATGGATCACTAATATTGAAATGATATTGTCTATTTTCTAGTTTTCAATGTTTGAGAATGTACTTCTAGATATCTAATTGTTAAAATGAAAAAAAAAACATGTGGGAAACTAATAATGAATATAGGGTAGTAATATGAGATTTAATCCATCATTTGGGGGATGTTAATGAAATTATTTTTCAATATGTAAATTCATATAATTATTCATACCATGATGGTTGATGTGTTCCTTCAGTTGAATCAAATGGATGATGAATCTATTGGTAATGTATTGTTGACAGGTTCTTTAGTGGATTAAAGCCATGTTTTAGAATAGTATTGTTCGTAAGAGACATTAGTGTCTATGATTAGAATATATGTTGTTAAATCCTAGTTTAAATGGATATTGGAGTCATAAATCAATCTTAGGGTTTTGACAAGAAGTGAAATTTGATGATTAATTGATAATATAAAAACCATGAAGGAAATAATATATGACTCTATTTATGAATTTTTTTGGGATAAAGAATGTAGAATATTTCCGTAAGGGGAATAATAACTATTTTAAGTGTGGAATGGAAGTCCATCAGGCATTTTATTTCAAAATTAATAAGAAGAAGTTGGATAATATTATGAATAAGTAAATAGTGGGACTTAATGATCCTACCATGATTCAGTTCTATCACGACCCATCCCCCGGGGCCGTGTCGTGACTACCCGAAGCCTGCCTTCCATAGGCTAGGCGTTGGTGACTAGCACGAAAGGTGTAAATCCCTAAACTGGGAAGGGATTTCCTTTATAACTATAAAAAAACTCAACAAAGTACATGCTAGAAGTAAAACACTAAGTAAATTTGTATACAAAGAGTGCTGAAAGTTGATGGGCTAGAATAAAATCCCAAAAGGAAAATATAAGAACAAGTGGAAACAAGTACAACTGAAAGGGAAAAATAGTTGAAAGGTGAAGAGCATATCCTAAAACATACACCACTTATCCTAACTAAATGGTAGGTACATATAGCCTCCAGAGCACTCCACGTCAATCTGTCTCCTCTGGGTACCTACTCGTCATAATGTCCACCTCCCGGTACCATCCAATCCGGCAACTTTTATCGTCAGTCAATGATGTCCTTCATCTGCAACCAACACAATGAGGTGTGGGCAAAGCGCATGCAGGGGTGAGTATAACGATACTCAGTAGGGACCCTGAGACCCTCAATGTCTCTCAATATCCAAAAAGGATAATATAAAAAGTATGAAATCAACACATAAGATCACTTAGGTATATGTCCATAACTATACCTAAGGTAACATGTAATCCATCTCAATCATGAGGTAAACACAAATGTTATTGACTTAGCTCAAACCATGATTTGATTATAGGGTTAGTATTATGTAACATCCCCAAACAAACTGTTAAAACCTCGGCTGCTAGAGTACTCCTTCCTTATCGAGTACTGTGGGCCAGCCACATCACACATAGGCGCTTCCCACTATCCTTGGACTGCTGAGTTACTTCTCTTGTCGTGTACTATGGGTCTGTCACATCACACATAGGCGCTCCCCACCGTTGATCTGCCACATCACATAGAGGCACTCCCCCCTCATAGCCTGCTGAGGTACTCCACGTGTTGAGTATTGTGAGTCTGCCGCATAACACAGAGGCACTCTCCATTGTGGGTCTGTTGAGACACTAGGTCGATCCCCACTAGGATAGTCGAGTCACTCCGAGTCGAATCGGTCCACAGTCGTCAGATCTCAGACAGCTACTAGGTCTCTGCACTATGCTCTCTCATCTCTATAAGGATCCACTCCATGATCAGTAGGTCAATACTCCAACTGTCAAGAAGTCCCACGTAGAGATATCTCGAAGTTCCTCCTTGTTGTAGGGGACCTAACGCAATAAACAACACATTGATCGGATCCCCGATCTCTTAGTTATTATTCATTTCATCCCGGCGGCCTGGTTGGATTTGTGTATGGTCCTACCTGACCGTATCTCAACTATACCCCGAGCTCTGGTGGGGTATACTCAAAGGGACCATCACACTCCATGAATACCAGTGCCACGGACGGTTCGTCAAACGGTCTTCTGGTGCCAAAAGATATGTCCAAAGGAAACAAAGGGTCAGTAGTGGGCCCAGGTCCGGTCCGAACCAGTCAGAATGACCTGACCGGACTTACTATGGGCTGACCTGGTTTGGATAGACCTGTACAAACCCATGGGGTCTGGCCAGGTCTGGCCCGCTCGGCCCAGCCCAGCTGGCCACGAGGGCGGTTCGGCCCGAGCTCGAGGCCGGTTTGGCCCGGTGCACCGTGAGGGTGCGGCCCGGCACGGTACCGCCCGAATGGCATGGCTAGGGCCGGTTTGGCCAGGGCACCATGAGGGGGCCCAGGACACTGGCTCGACAAGGAGGCGTCGAGGAGGCCAGTATTTCGGATCGGCCTGCAGGCCAGAAGGGGTCCGGTTCACTAGAGGCGCACATGGGTGCGCGGTGGGCACACAGAGGCCGGTAGGGCAGCCGGGGAGCTTCTCGGCCAGGTGGGTCACAGGCGGCAGGGAGGGGTGTGGCCAAGCGGGTCACGGCCAGGAAGGCATCCGGGTATTCAGTGGAACACAGGTGGTGTGGGGTTCGGTCGGGGAAGATGAAGGTGGTACGGGATGCGGTAGCGTGGCCAGTTCACCAGCGGACGGCATGGCTAGGGTGGCTCAGCCGGAGGATCGCGATTCAACCCAGAGCACCGGAGTGCCGCGATGGCAGCGCGGTTCGTGGGGACCACAGGTAGCACAACCTTTTTCGTTTCCGCCTTCATTGTTCCATCGCCTCATCACCGTGCCGAAGAAACATCACAAAGAGATCGGTGGAGGGAGTCGGGCCATGTTAGATTTCCATGTACCCTCCGTGTTTAGGGGTGATAACAATTGGTTCATCAAATGAGTATGATGAAAAAAATTATTCATAATACATTGCATTGATTCCTTTGAAACTAAGATGAGAAAATGAAATGGAAAAATTTCTCAATGTACACCCCCTACCTTTAATCGTTCATGGTGATGTCGTGGGAAGAAGTTGGAGTTGTCGTTCGTCGCGTCTACCGCACTCCTCCACTATCGAATTCTCAGGATTTTTGAGGAATTGTTTCCACATCGGTAGGTTTCCGGCGAATAATTCTCTGAAGGATTGTTTCTAGTGTTCTTCACTGAAAGAACACGTTCTTCGTTGGAAGATGAGGATCCTCGTTGAGAGATTTCTCTTCAATCACCCATGCAAAATCGTTGTGATAAATAATAGATTAGTTAATATATAATTTCGTTGTCACAAATTCAAAAGGGTGAATTATATTAAAAGGCTCCACCTTATTAATTCATGTGTGTTGGCACGAATTAATTGGGGAGTTGGCACAAATTAAATTAAGGGAAAGTCAATAGGCTCGGCCTCATTAATGAGGGAGAGTTGAGAGGATATACTCTCCTCCCATTAATAGGGGTCGGGTGGTCCCCTCATTGTAACTTCTCATGGGAGATTATTTTAGGGGGCCCACCACCATAAATCAAATGGGAGATTATGGTGTGGTGGTCCCACCTCTAACTCCCATGAGGAGGTTTTAACAACCAACACTCACATGGCGTCTCAATGAAAAAATGTGTACCTCCATTTTTTTATTATTTTTCAAAGAAAACCCAAAAACTAACTTCTATTATTGACTCACTTTCATTGATGTGAATGTATTCATAAGTGAATACGAGTGTTGCGAGTTCATCAACACACTCAAATTTTAGTTCCGAGCACCGGTTCTAATGTTATTAAATCCTACTTTTATGTTTACTGAACGTACCCGTACAAAACATCAGAAATTTATTTTTGGAATATAGGGCCTCAGAATCACGTGCTGTCAGATTTCACAGACTCATAAAATTCGCTTGTATTTGAGAAAAAAAATTCTATGGGAATTATGAGTCTTTACATTCTCCCCAACTCAGGGCTTTACATCCCTGTAAGTTACAACTCAAACTAAGGGAATAATTGGGGTTACTGAGCATGCATCTGAGCCTTCTTCTCTCATGTGCTCTCCTAGAGGATCTCATGTTGCCAGCGAATGTGTACTAGAGGTATCAAACATCCAGATTGGACCCACTCATGTTGATCCTTTGTCTTCACTATAAACTCTAAAAAAGTCTCCCCATTGTTGACATACAACTCTCCATTGTCGATGATGTTAGAAGGGTCGTGGATGTATCTACTCAATTGAGATACATGGAAGACGTCGTGCACTCAGTGCAACTAAGGTGGACGAGCCAGGTGGTAATCCACCTCACTTGGTCTGGTGAGGACCTGGAATGTTATGATAAATCTTGGAGATAACTTGTCGCCTCGGCCAAATCTCTGTAAACCTCATAGGGATGGGACCCGTAGAAAGACGTGGTCTCCATCCTCGATCTCTAGATGTCTCTGTCTCCTATCATAATTTGACTTCTTCCAACTCTGTGCAGTATACATCTACTCCTGGATGAGCTGAACCTTCTCCATGGTAGCTCGTACCATCTACAGTCCCACTAATGCTGATTCCCCATGGTCAGTCTTGCACAAGGGTGATCTGCAAGGTCTTCCATACAATGCCTCGAAAGGTGACATCTATATGGTTGAGTGATAGCGGTTGTTGTAGAAAAAATATACCAATGGTAAGTGTTCCTCCATTCTAAGATTGAGGATGATGACATAAGCATGTAGCATGTCTTGGAGGGTCGTAATGGTCTGCTCAGTCTGATGATCCATCTGAGGATGTAATGTAGTGATCAGGCAAAGTTATGTTCGGAAAGCCTCCTGCAACCCCTTCCATAGTTAGGATGTAAACCGTATGTCATGATCGGAGAAAATAGAAGAAGGTACTCTATTTAGACACACAATCTCCTACTCATAGAGGCATCCCAAGATGTATAGGGAACCCCGATCTCTGATCTGTAGGAAGTGGGCCAACTTGGTGAGTCAGTCAACAATCACCCATATAAATTCATGACCCCTGGATGTACGTGGAATTCCTATCCCGAAGTCCATTTATATCCTATCCCACATCCAATCTGGGACCTCTAATGGATAATCCAATCCTGCTAGTACTTGGTGATATGCCTTCACTTACTAACAAGTGAGGCATCGAGATACAAACTCTGCTACTGCCTTCCTCATAACTGGCCACCAGTGCTGTTGTCGAAGGTCTAGAACATCTTCTCCATTCCTGTATGTACCTCTATATGGGGATGTGTGGAACTCCTTCAATAAATCCTCTTGAAGTGACACTGATACCATAGTACGTCCTCTGAAGTGGATGGCGTGCTCCCCACCTTCAGAAAATCCATCGGTTCCTTCTCCATGGATATCTAAAAATTTTGTTTATCGCAGTCAGTGTCTCCATGCTGTGCCACCCCAACTGGCTGAAAAATTAGAGGAGTGACTGTAAGAGACTAAAGTAAAGTTGTTCCATCTTGATCTATAAAGGATATCCCAAAAGCATCCAGCTTCTATGCCACCTCTCCTAGAATTTGTATACCAGATATCTTATTAAGGGCATCTACTACAACGTTCCCCTACCCAATAGTATAGACTATATCAATGTTATAGTCCCAAAGGAACTCATTCCATCACTGATGTCTGAGGTTTATATATTTATAGGAGAAGATATACTAGAAACACTTGTGATCAGAGTACACTGTAAAACGTTTAACCATCAGAATGTGCCGCCACATCTTCAGGGTGAAGAAAACTGCTTCTAACTACAGGTCATGGGTAGCATATTTCTTCTCATGCAATTTTAGCTACCGAGAACCACACACGATCACTACTCACTCCTTCATTAGGAAACATCTGAGTCCAGTCCCTGATGTGTCATAGTAGACTACGTACCTTACACCTTCCTCTAGAAGTCTCAAGATGGGGGAACTAGTCAGCCTTGTTCTCATCTCCTGAAAGCTCTGTTGGAATCTCTTCGCCCTCATGAAGGGTTTCCCCTTATTCATCAAGGATTATAGTGGTGCTTCAATTCAGGAGAAGTTTGTAATTAACCTCTAGTAGTATCCATCCAAACACAAGAATCTTCGTACCCCCATCACACTCTTGGGTGGCTCCCATGAAAGTACCGCCATAATCTTCACTGGATCCCCTGCCACTCCAGCCTCCGAGATGACATGTCCAAAGAATTGAACCTCTTGGATACAAAAATAGAACATCAAGAGATTACCATAAAGTTGGTGATCTTAGAGCGCGTCCAATACTACCCGCAAATGATACGCATGATACTATTTAGTAGTCGATTACATCAGAATTTCGTCAAGGAAGACTATGAAAAAGTGATCAAGGTATGGCTCGAAGATCCGGTTAATGAGGCCTATGAAATTTTTTGGAGCATTGGTTACACCGAAAGGAATAACCAATAACTCATAGTGGTCATCCCAACACCCAATGGTTGTCTTCTGCACATCCTTGTCTGGAAATCTAAACTGGTGATAGCCTGATCTGAGGGCAATCTTCAAGAACAACCATTCTCCCTTCAGATGATCAAAGAGGTTGTCAATCCTCGGAAGTGGGTACATTTTCTTCACGGTCACTTAGTTTTTTCAATGGTAGTCGACCCAAATCCTCAATATCCCATCTTCCTTCTTGGTGATAATAATCGGGGCTGCCCAGGGAGAAACACTAGGTCGGATGAATCATTATTCTTAAAAGGCCTCTAGTTGTACATGCAGCTCACAGAGCTCTACTGGAGCCATTCAATACGCTGGTGTAGATATCAGTGTCTTCCAAGGGTACAGGTTAATGTATAAGTCCACCTCTCTACAATGAGGTATTCCTTGAACATCGTTAGGTAAAACATCTGCACAGTGGTTCACCACTACAGGATAGTTCGAAATCTCCACATCTACCGATCTGAGGGTAAGGCATGTGAACTGATGAGTGATTGGATTCACCCTCCTCTGAGTAAGTCGGTCATGTGCTGTATAGGCTCCCTTCATGTTGGTGAAGGTAAAACTGATCCCTTCTATGTGGAGACACTACACTTTGTGCCTATTGTAGTCGATCTCAGAATGAACTATAGATAACTAGTCCATACCCAAGATAACGGCATAAGTCCATGACTCTGATACTATGAGATCCCATCCGAAGCTTTTTCCTCCTAGAGTATTCTCACACTACCTGAACTAGTGTCTAATCCTCGAGACTACTCCCGTAGGAGTCTCTAGCCATAAAAATCATTCCAATGGATCCATCAGAATATCCGAGCTCTGAAAGAGGGTAGTGGAAATGAAAGAGTTATTGGAACTTGTGTCTATAAGAACTGTATCTATTGTAGAGTAGACACATATCGTACCTCGAATCCTCTTCGGAGAATCGTGATCGTAAGCCTCATCTTCCAGAAGTTGAGCTCTCATCTATCCACCTGCTCTATGTGATCAGTGGTGGACATCCCGGTGGTGGTGGTGGTAACACCTCAAAAAGTCGCACACCGCTAGTGGCACAACTTGCTCCTCTACCACGTCAACCTTCTCCCTGTAGAATCCCTTGATAGAACCTATTCCCTTGCCTGTGAGCTCCCTCAACTATCTTATAATCATTAGGATGGCGAGTCGGACAATCACGAGCCATGTGACACTGCCCGCCGATTGAGTAACATTGTCTGTTTCTGGAATTCATTTCACTTGCCAGGGTGCCCAGTACGACTGATGCTTAGTCCTGTGGTCTTCCACCCATGGGTACAGTCCTCTTGGACCTCTACGTCATCTTTCTACTGCCAACTGCAGAAGACTCTGCTGCATGTCGACTAGTGGTGGGTCTCGCTGCAGGAGACTGCTCATCAAGGAAACTCTCCAGTAGAAGGGCTCTCTCTAGCACCCTCACCTGCGTCGAGATGCAGAGTGAGATCATAGAAGCCTTGATCTCTCTTCTGAGCCCCTGATCGAAGGTCCGGTATTCGGAGAATGGGTCCCACACCATATATGTGGAGTAGCGTGAGAGGTCAGTGAACTTCACAGATTACTAAGCTACCATAATGCTACAGTGTTGTAGATGAAATAGCTCCTGTATCTGTACCACGCGTAAGGCAGGTGGTAAAAACTCCACCCGAAATATTCTCTCGAAGTCTGTCCATAGTAGCGAGATCTTGTCATTCACCTGGAGCATTATTCCCTACCATATGCCCGATGCTACCTATAAAAGGCTTGTAACAAGGATCGTCATAAGGTCTACGGGTGTCCCTACTAGTCTGAAGACTCTCATCACAACCTACATCCAATCCTCATCCACATGTGGGTACATCTATCCCCTGAACCTGGATTGAATCTAGCGTTGTAACTCATGCAATGCGCTGAAGCGGCGGGCATTGTCTACCGCTAGGACTGGTGGCATCGGTGGCTCAACAAGTAGTGGAATCATTGGTGCCTCCACTAGAAATGGGCCATGCACCGAGGCGTCGTCTCATGGTGGGATATCTATCCATAAAACTCTCAGGGCTCTAGCTGGTTGTCCGTGAGGAGGAATCTTGAATGAAACCGATGCGATAGGGTAAAAATAGTATTCATGGTGAGCTTACCTGGTTGAGATTATTTAATTAATACTTTTTAAAACACACACACAATCAATGTTTTCGTGCACTGAGTCGGAAATCAAAAATCAGGGTCATGGTGTATGGGTACGTTTTCCGTAGCACCAACACTGGACTCCCTCAACTGAAAACCACACTCAAAACCCTTAATACTATTTCTTCATAGAAAAGATCATATTTCTATGTTCTACTGTAGAACAGACTCCTCTGATAGCAATTGGTCACGATCCATCCCCCGGGGCTCGTGCCATGACTACCCCAATCCCACCTTCCATAGGATGAGGCTAGCGACTAGAACCAAAGTCATAAATCCAAAAACTGGGAAGGTATTTCGATTATAAGTGTAAACACATGCAACAGAGTACGTTCTGGAAGAAAAACACTAAGTAAAGCTGAATACAAAGAGTTCTGAAAGTATAGGGGCCTGGATAGTAACACAAAAGGGAAATATGAGTACAATTGAAAATAAGTACAACTAAAAGGACAAAATAGTATAAAGGTGAAGAGAAACTCTTGGATCGTCCACCAAAAATCCTACCTTAAGGGTAGTTACATATAGCCTCCACAAAACTCCACGTCTTTACATCTCCTCCTCATACCAACTCATCGTAAGGTCCACCTTTGTGTACCATCCTGTCCTAATACTTTGATCCTTAGTCGATGTTGTCCTTCATGTGAAACCAACACAAAGAGGTGTAGGAATAGCTCGTGCAAGGGTAAGTATAATGATACTCAGTAGGGACCCCTAGACCCTCAATGTATCTCAAAATACATCACGGATAAACCACAAAGTATGAAATCAACAGATAGTCTCACTTAAGTATATGCCAATACATATACCTAAGTTACCAAGTAATCCATCTCAATCATGAGGTAAACACAAAATTTTCTGACGGAGCTCAATCCAGGATTTGATTCTAGGGGTAGTTTCAAGTAACATCAACATACACACTGTCGAAACCTCAGCTATTGTAGTACTCATCTTCTATCGAGTAATGTGGTCCTAACACATCACACAGAGGCATATCCAACTATCCTTGAACTGCTGATGTACTCCTCCAATCGAGTATCGTGGGTATACCGAGTCAATATAGGCGCTCCCTACCATGGCTCTGCCGCATCACACAGAGGCACTCTCCCTCGTAGCCTGCTGAGGTACTCCATGTGTCGAGTACCATGGGTCTGCCACATCACATAGAGGTGCTCCCCATTGAGGGTCTGCTGTGACACCAAGGAACTCCCCACTGGGCTAATCAAGTCACTCTAAGTCGAATTGGTCAACAGACTTCAGGTCTCAGCCAGCTACTAGGTCTTTACACAATGCTTTCTTAACTCCAGGTGGATCCACTCCATGATCTTTCGGTTGACACTCCAACTGTCACAATGACCAATGTAGATGTATCTCAATGGTCTGCCTCATCAAAGGGGTTTCAACACAATAGATGGTGAGTCGAACGGACGCCCGGTCTGTTAGTTATTATAATTTTAGTACCAGTGGCCATGTGAGATTTGTGTACAATTCAATCTGATCATATCTCAACTATATCCCGAGATACGGTGGGGTATACTCAAAGGGACCATCATGATCCAAAATTACCATTGCCCCTAATGGGTTTTCAAATGGTCATATGGTGGAAAAGATATGACCAAAATAATTAAAGGGTTAGTGGTGGGATTGTGTCTGGTCCGACCCAGTGGGACCAACCTGACCCGACATAGTTTGGGAGGACCCGATTAAGGTTAGCCCTTGCGGACCTGATGGGTCCATCCTTGACCATTGGGTTTGGCACTGCCCAACAGGCCCTGCCCAGTCGTCCATGAGGGTTGTTCGGTCTGGGATCGGGGCCCGTTTGGCCCAGTGCTGCGCGAGGGCGGGACACAGCGGGGCTCGGCCCAGAGGGCGCTGCTAGGTCCAGTTCGTCCAGGGCTCGACGAGGGGGTCCGAGACAACGGCTCATCTGGGAGGTTGCATGGAGGCTGGGACGCTGGCTTGACCGGGAGGCCACAAGGAGGTCGGGACACCAGCTCGGCGGGGAGGCCACAAGGGGGAACATTCTTTGGAGATGAGCAGGGCGTGCGCAGAGGCTGACAGGGCTGCCGGGAAGCGGCTCGGCCAGGCGGGCCATGGGCAGCAGGGTGAGGCACAACCAAGCGGGGAGCGTCCAAGCGGGGCGCTACCAGGTGGGGCACGTCCAGGTAAGTAGGTGATTCGGCGGCGGCGCACGTGAGGCGTGGGGTTCGGCCGGGGAATCCGACAGCGGTATGGGCAAGGTTATATAGGAATGTTTTCCAAAAAACTTCACGGTCAAGGTGGCTCGGCAAGAGGGCAGCAGTTCGGCCTGGAGCACTGGAGTGTCGTGGGGTGATAACAATTGGTTCATCACTGGAGTACGATGAACATCAGTTATTCATCATACCTTGCATCTATTCCTTTCAATCAAAGATGAGAAAAATAAAAGGAAAAATTACTCAAAGTAAACCCCCTACCTTTAATCGTCAATGGTGAAGTCGTGGGAAGAAGACAAATTTGTCCTTCATTGTGTCTGCCACAACCTTCCACTACCGAATTTGCATGTCGGTTGTGGAAGTGGTTCCACGTCGGTATGTGTCTAGGGAAAAATTCAATGAAGGATCTTCGATGGCGTTCTTCGTTGAAACAACACATTCTTCATTGGAAGACGAGGTTCCTCATTGAGAGCTTTCTCTTCAACCACCCAAGTGAAATCATTGTACGAAATAATAGATTAGTTAATAAATTATTTCATTGGCTCAAATTCAAAAGGGTGAATTAAATTAAAAGTCTCCACCTCCATAATTCACATGTGATGGCAAAAATTAATTGGGGTGTTGGGACCAATTAAATTAAGGGAAGGTCAAGAGGCTCTCCCACATTAATGAGGGAGATTTGAGAAGTTATACTCTCCTCCCATAAATAGGGTTCACGTGGTCCCCGCGTCGTAACCTCACACGAAATGTTATGGTCGGGTGGGCCCCACCACCATACCTCTCCTGGGAGGTTAAGGTGTGCTTGTACCACCTACAACTCCTAGTAGAGGTTTTAACCACCAACACTCAAATTGTGGCTCAAATAAAAAAAGTGTAGCTCACTTTTTAAATTTTCCCAAGAAAAACCAAAAACTAACATTTATTCTCGATTAATTGTCGTGAAATTGAATGTCTTCTTAAGCGAATACTGGCTCTGTGAGTTCAATGGTGCCCTCAGATTTCAGTTTCGAGCACCAGTTCCAAAGTTATAAAACCCCACTATTATTTTTACTAAATGAACCAGAACAAAACTTCAGAAATTGATTCGGGGCACACCGGGCCTCAGAATCATTTGCTGTCAGATTTCACGGACTCCTAAAATTCCCATGTATTTATGAAAAAAATTTCCATGGGAATTCCAGGTCATTAAAAATTATAAAAGTGTAAAGATAATTATAAATATGATAATAAGTACCCTAAACTAATGGTTGGTGAAAATTATCATCATTAGTTACCTCTTAAGTTGAGGGAAAGGAAAAATACCATGAAATCGCTAATTATGACAAGGGGTGGGATAAAAATGTTATTATATATACACATATCATCCACTTTGTAACTGCTAATGTCAAATTTGTTTTTGGATATACCCAATATTTCAAATCTATATAATTTGATAATGGTGTTATGAATAAAGAAAAATAATTATATGTTGAATTAGAAGTCAAAATCCCTATTGATACGATGATTTCAAGTCATGTTTATGATTCACCTCCAGTCGATATTTGTGGGAATGTTCAATCTGTAATTTTTTCATTCATCCTTCTATTTAATTGTATTTCATCTTATTCATGGGTTAACTTTCCTTTCACAAATTCCACATCAATTTTTAATCAATAGAATCTAATTTTGACATTTCAAACCCTTATATGGGCTTCAATCAATGTTATGATAAGTATAAACATCTTGTATTGATTATATTTAGTGTAAGAGTCATAATTCCGATTTAAAATGGGTTTTTATCTCAAATGGAAGGGAAAAGAATCAACATCGATGATATTAATAATTTTTATGAATTTTACAATGTACTTCTAAAAGATTCATCTAGTCTTCTATACAATTTTAATTTCAATTCTCAATAGATCTCATTCCTGGTTCTACACCAATTTAGAAGACTTCTTATTGATAGTCTCTATTTGAGATATAGTAATTGAAGAAGAAACAATAATAAAACCTTGACATGGGATTCATGCATCCACCTATGACACCTTGGGGTAACATAGTTCATTTTTTATAAAAGACATATAGATCAATGAGAATGTACATTGATTATTGGGACTTGAAAAAGGTCACAATCTTGAACATGTATCCTCATCCACGTATTGAAGACTTATTAGATATACTATGTGGAGCTCAAAACTTTTCCAAAATTGACTTTTATTCTAAATTTCATTAATTGATGTTCATGAAAGGGGATATACCCAATACTGCATTCGATAAATGGTATGGAAACTTTGAATATATAGTGAATCCATTTTGTCATAATAATTCTCTTACTATCCTTATGGATTTCATGAATAAAGTCTTTAGAGATTAACTTTATCAGTTTTTCATATTCTATAATGATATCATTCTTATATATTTATATAGAAATTAATAACAAGGAGATCACTTTGGAATTGTAATAATGTCCCTAAGGATAAAGAATCTATTGGAGAAATGTACAATGTATGTATTT
Source organism: Viscum album (assembly GCA_963277665.1). Classification (NCBI taxonomy): domain Eukaryota; kingdom Viridiplantae; phylum Streptophyta; class Magnoliopsida; order Santalales; family Viscaceae; genus Viscum; species Viscum album. The sequence continues at coordinate 1,018,144,639 of OY728119.1, read as the reverse complement.
TTGCTGAAAAAAGGTTTCATTTTTGTGTCACATAATCCCCTTAGATTCTATTGTTGTAGACCCATCAATGATGGTGTGTATTGAATGTTGGCCTAGAACAACCATGGTGATTGAGATATGTATCTTTCTTGGTTTAGTTGGTTATTATCAATGGTTTCTGGAGAATTTATCATGACTATCTATTCCTCTGACTAAGTTTACTCGGAAGGGTGTCATGTTCCACTTAACATATGAATATGATGAATATTTCATGGAACATAAGGGAATGATAGTCATTGAACCTATTATTTCATTTCCATATATTGGAGAAGATTATGTAATCTTTAGTGATGCATCTAACAATGGATTTTGTTGTGTTCTTATGAAAAATGAAATGGTTATCTATTATACCACATATCAATTTAAGATCCGTGTGAAAAATTACACAACCCATGCTTTGGAGTAAGCATTGGTAATTTTTTCATTAAACATATATATTCATTATCAATATAGAGAAAATTTTTTTATATATATTGATCATAAGAGTCTAAAAATGTATTTAAATTTAAAGAGTAGAACATCCATTAGAGAATATGGTTAGAACTAAAAATGGGTTTTGACATATCATTATATTACCACCCTAGTTAAGAATACCTGGTGAAAATGCTTTGAGTCAATATGATCATTCTACATTATCCATTATAAGGTTAAAATAAGGATCCAATATTTAAGGATTTGAATAGGATGGAGAAAGATATCATAAAGTATTGGAAAATCATATCTTTCACAAATGAATGTTTAATCTACTAACCTTGTTAAAATTAAATAGGCACCAATGGAAAACGTGTATCTGTAAAATAAATTACTAAATAATTCAGAGTTTAACCATGATTATTAAGGAATGATAATGTTAGAAAATCATGTATGTGTTCCTTCCCTAATATATATTTTTGAAGGAGTTTTTTTAAGAAGCATGTAGTTTTTCAATAGCTCGTCATCCTGAAAGTATGATGATGTATACAGACATGGTAGAATACATATTGTGGGATGTCAAAAAGATAGATATTGTAGAGTTTTTATCTCAGTTCATGGTAGGCCAATCAGTTAATTCTTAATGATAAATGTCTAAATAGATATTTCAACCATTATACTTGGTGTAATGGAAATGGAAGAAAAACACTATGTATTTTTTCTTTAGACTAAAAAACCTCTAATGGGTTTAATCATATATGTTTTGTAGTTGATTTCCTTTATAAGTCATCACAATTCATCACTATCAGAGAAGACTTTTTTTGGATCATCTTTCATGGATATTCATTGAGAAAGTGGTATGGTTTCATGGAATAACACATTCTATTTTTTTAGATTGAGATATGAGTTTTTCATCAATGTTAGGGGGATGTATTTAACAAGGACATAATATAGAATTGAGTTTCATCATAGAATATCACCATCAAATGGATGCTCAGTCTAAAAGAACAATTCAAACCCTCGAAGATATGTTGATATCTTATTCATTGTATTTCATACGGGGTTGGTATCAACACTTTCCTTTTGTGGAGTATTCATACAAAAATATATTTCAATCAATCATTCAGATGGAACCATATTAATCCCTTATATGGGATGGAATGTAGATCTCAAACATGTTGGTATGTATTTATTGAAAAAATGTTATATGGATCTGATATTTTAGATGAAATAGTTGAGAAGGATAGTACCATCCATCATGATATAATGGTATCTCAATGTCGGAATAAAATATATATTGATAACCATTGGCATGTTATGTATTTTGATGTTGGGGAAATGGTTTTTCTATGAATATCACCCTTTCATAAGATTATGATATTCATGAATAAAGTGAAATTATTTGCTTAGTATATTGGTCTCTTTGAGATTCTGGTTCATATCGAGATGATATCCTATCGCTTGGATATTTCTACAAATCTCCCTAAATATCATGATGTGTTCGATGTATCTCTCATGGGGATGTAATTAACTTCCCATTATCATGTAATAAACTCAATTTTCAAACCCCTAGATTATGGTATGTATTACTAAGAACAACCAGATAATATTTTGTATTCAACTTTGAATGTTCTATGAAACAAGACCACTCACCTGGTCAATGTTTTTTAGAAAATTCACTAGTTAGGGGAAGATAAGTTTCAACTTGAGGATATTATTATGAATAATTATTTGAATTTTTCTAAAACAATTGGAAAAATTTTAGGGAGAAATTCATTTTAATGGGGGTATAATTTGACACCTTCAGTTTTTATGGCCCTTTTTCGAATAATATAAAATTTCATTTATTTCATGAAATAAACTATGTTAAACATTAAGTTCAAAGTGAACCAACTTCAAATACATTATTTGAAACTTAATTGAAATATTATACATGGAACATCAACTTTTTTTATGATATATGCATCTTCTACTTGGTGTACATCATATAGAACACTGATGTTTCTACAAAATATCATTATATTGTTATAATTATTTATATTATATAATTATAACCTAGAGAGTAAACCTATTAATATGAAAAATAATATAAAATAATAAAATATTTTTTATAATTATCTTATTTAAATAAAAAAATTTATAAGGTAATATATGATTTTTGGTGATGTCATGTTTTGTTTAAAAATACAATTTCGTCAAAACATTTACTTTTAATGTCATTAAATGAAAATTAATATAATAAGTTAGAAAAAATTTAAAATTTTAATTCTATAATATAATCATAATTTATTAATTTATAAATTTGGAATTAGATAAATGTGATTTTTTTATTCTTTTGAGATACAACCTTTTTGGATGAATAGTAAAAATAACATTAAAATTCAAAAATGCTTTTTCATATAATTTATTTATAAAGATATATTTTATTTTAAATTAGATTTATAGTTTTATAATATAATATTATTATATATTAATGGTATTTATGTAATAAGAACCAATTTCACTTTGATATTGAATATTAAATCACGACAAACATTTGTTCATTTTTTCTCAAAAACATGCAATGTTGACCTGACTATCAGATCAATTTTAAATTAATTTATTCCAATTATGTATGTAGAATTATGAAAATGGAATCTATATTTGGAATCAAATTAATTTATTATTTTTAATAATTTTATCATTGTTTTTTTGAAAAAAAAAATTAGTGAATATAATTATAAAAAATTACATCGATTACAGGAAAATTAAGTTTAACAAATGACTATATCATATATTTGAGATTCAAAAATAACATGAATCGTTTCCAAAACTCATTATATGGAAATTATTCTACACTATAATAACATGGATGTACTATAGAGAATTATTGGATCCACATTAATCCTGGAAAACATGGGTGGAATTTATTCATAAAAAATTTACTAGAGTGTCACTCCTCCTCCACTACAAAAAGTGATCATTTCCTCCTAATTCATCATAGATATAAGGACCCATGGCTTCCAAAAAATATACATAAATAATCTCAAATCATCAATCAAATACTTCTTTAATCCTCTCAATATTAATAAAGTCTTCCAAGTATTCCTTCTGGCACAACCCAAATGGAGTTACCAGATTAAGAGGTATTGTCTTTTCTCAGTCCTTTATTATTTCCCTTATCCACCTCTCAACACTCTCTATTCCATTATTTTATAAAAACACCAGTATAATCAATATAATATTATTTATTTATTCTATTGTTTAACACTAAACAGACACACACATCTATCTAATGGGTAACAAACAAATAGTTTATGTATATAAAGGAATATCAACTCACTAAAGGATGATTATTCAATTTTATCTATTTCCATTTATAGTGGAAAATATGATGGAAACTATATTCATATATATTATATATTATAAGTTTTAGTTATTAAATATTATTTATTACTTTTGTGACACATATCATTTTTTTACATTCCTTTTTTTTATAATGAGATAATTTCTTTTGAGGAAGTGTGGACTACCACCCCCTCAAAGCGATATAATTCATTCACACACTACATGAAATGTTTCGATGATGAGTTTAGTGAAATTATACAATATATATGATTGAAAATTAATAATTTAATAATATATATATATTTCATTTATCTTTTTTTCTTTCAATACGACAATAAAAACAGAAACAATAGTCAAGTATATGTACAACGTACCGCCACCATGAACAGTGTATTTAATTTCAAATTTCAATATTATATAGAATATATTAATAAAACTGTACTGTATATAGATGATATTTATATGTTTTTTTCATTCTTGAATCATGACGTAAGTATCAGTACCAACAATATAACAAAATAAGACACATATAAAGAACAATGAAAATATTAACCGAAGTGAATCCTCAACATAGTAAGGTTAACAAGAGGGTAATATAATGTCATAATAAATACATATATTGTACTATATATAATAATATGTTTCTATAAAATATGTTCATTATATTTATATATATTATAAAGTTGTTTTGATTGAATACGATGAGAGTTAATAAACAAGCTAGGGTAATTTCATCTTAGTTTTATTTTTTGGAGATTCATGGCTTACTCACCACTCACTTGTTTTTTGTGTTTTATGTACTACCCATGAATGTATTATATTATCATTATGTGTAAATTTATTCTTATTAAAATATCCATTTTATTATCTTTCATTCAATATTTTTATGTTTGAAAGGTTACTAAATCAGAAAAATAAATTGGTCTTAATTTTCCTCCATTGAGACTCATGTTTTGCACCAAAACTCTTTTCAAGGTGTATATACATCAATTTTAGATGTTATATCCTGAATTTTAATCTTCTTATGATTTTTTATGATTCATATAATTTCTATATTTATGTGAAGAGTATGATCCCATGTTTCAATGTTATAAGAGTTTATTGAAACAATGTCATCAGTTTTTGAGATAGTTTATTTTTATTCTTACAATGATGAAATCTTATGATTCATCTCTCAATAACACTCTTGAGTTTCCTTCACCATTTTTGTGTAATGATGAAACCATAAATTAGTATCATTTTACACTCTTTTTTACATAAGATAAAATTTTGATGTAAAATATTACCATATCTCTCTCTCCATTCATAAATATATTACTTTCAAAAACCGTTTTTTCAAAAAAAAAAAATTGTTTTAAAAATATCTCTAAAGTCCGTTATCAATGAAGAAATATTTTTAAGAAATTATTATTGATTTTAATGAATCATTTATATGTTTTCAAATCTATTTTTTAAATAATTTTATTTGAAAATGTTTTTTTATAAATAATTTTCAATGAAAAAAGAAAATTTTCATTATAACATTTTTTTGTAATTTATTTCAACATTATTTCCCATATAAGATAAAAGAAATTGATTTTACACATGAATTTATTTTGAAATAATTCATTTATTCTTTTCATATAGATTATCATAATGGATTTTGTTTTTAGGGAATGATTTTGAGGAAACCTATTTCTATTTAACAGGTTATATGGTCTTGAAACCATCTTCTTTTCACAGGTTATGTTTATGATGAAATAAATATGAAACCTAACATTTTTAATATGTTATGATATGATTACTTTTCATAAAATCCATATATTTTAATGAGTTATGAATTTATTATTTATGATATTGTTGTATATGTATATATGATTTCATTATGAGATTGGTGAGACCTATATCTCCATCTAATAAATTGGATAAAAATTTATATCTCATGTTATAAACTAAGATGGTCTTGGAAATGTACCATGATTACTAAGATGGTAATCAGAGTGAACTATGATAACCACGATGGTATGTATAGTGAACTAATGATAATATGTTGGATATATAAGAGAACCATTACTACAATTATTGTATGTTGTGTGAACCCATACTACCAAGATGATCATGGAAGTTGTTCCTTGACTACTATAGAAATTGTATTATATTGTTGTGTTTATTAAAAATTACCATGTTTTATTCATATGGTATTATTTAATGGAATATGATCATTATTTCATTATGATTCATATCTTATGAACAACAAAATAATAATGCCATGATTCATATTTATGATCTTTAATATGTAGGGTTTGATCTTCTATTTTCTTGATCATGTTATTATACCATTTTCTCAAATTTATTCTTACATGTCCCCTTTGTTTCCATTACTAATCATCTGAGCTCACCACTTTTAATTTTTCCATTCCCTGAATTTATTAATATAGGTATTGTCTTTGATGTCTCTAAGAAGGGTGATAGACATGAAAAACCTAGAGTGAGATAATGTTTCCCACTTATGTACCAATGTTTATGATTATATTTTTTCCAAACCAGTAGACTATTATTGTCCTCATGCGAATATTTTTAATAGGTTTATGTATTCTGAAAAGTTATGAAAAGTTACTTTATGTCAAAATAGGTTCATTATACTTCTCTTGAAAGACCACTACAAAAAGGGGGTTATGATAAAAATAATCATAGGATACATAAAAATTAATCATAATATATTACATTTAAAATGGGTAGGGTTTAAAGATGAATTTTATGGGTAATTAAGGATTAAAAGGGGTGGAAGTGAGCTTCGATGATAGTTGACAAATAAGGAGTTTGTAACACAATGATTTTTTTTGGATACTTTTTTTTCAAATAAAATAATTATTATGAGGAATTTAATTAGAAAATATAATATTTAAATTTATAATCATATACCACAACATGATATTCTGGATCAATATTTCACTACGATGTTGCTTGTGTTAGGCGCAACAATGAGTCTATATGAAACATCATTTTATTGTTAAAATTGTTTAAACATGATAGTTCAAACCTATCTATATAACATAATAACATGATTAGTATTAATTAATTTTTAAAAGTTAATTGTAAGGGTTTTATATAAGTAAAATATATTCTAAATAAAACATTTAATATCAGTAAAGTCATTATTTGTTTTAAAATACTATATTCTCAAAGGAATAGATTTTTATTTCCTTATGTGAATAGAAATTAATGTTATTATTTATTTATTTTGAAATTGAATTTGATAAGACAAAATAATTAAATAAATATGAAAAAATTATCATAGGATTATTTTTATTAATTTTTCTAAAAAATATCTTTTTTGATTAATATTAAAAAAATATTGAATTTTAAATCCAAACATATTTTTTCATAATTTATTTAAATAATATTATTATATTTTTTTATTTACATTAAAGTAGAAATAGATCAATTATAATTCTATTGATCCAATTTTGGAAATTTTAATAATTCTAATATCTAATTTAGTTATAAAATCATAATGAACTTTTAAACATTCTCTGATTAAATACCAATTACCTCGCTAGTTCTATGAGATTACCATTGAACTTTATTTTTCCACTTCGATTAATTTAATTATGAAAAATGTAAGTACATATTTGTAATAATTATAAAATTTATCATTGAATAATATCAACTAATTTTTTTTCCAACAATTTCAGTGAAATTGATTAAATTAATTACAACTTTTAGGGAAAAATAATCTTAAAAAGTACTAAAACATAAAAATAAAGTCCAAAAATACAAATACAATTTTCCAACACCATTTTTAGGAATATAATTCAGTAATAGACATTATATTTTTTATTTTTTATTTTTTATTATGAAATGATTTTGGTAATAACTTCTGTATGGAAAACATACTTTCAAAAATGCCAAATATGTCCCCTCCACCTATAAAAGGCCACCACATCTACCCTTTATTCACAACTATCAAACAACATAGTTTCAAACACTAAATGAATAATTCACTTCCCAAAATCCCTCTATTAATATTTTAAACTGCAATTTTGTTGTAAATCCTAACGAATAAACCCTTTGGTGAAAACAAAAACGAGTTACCCAAAGAAGATGTAATATCCTTCCCTAAGATCCTTTCTTTTATTTCAAATATCAACCACATAAATAATAATTATTAGATTCATACACAATAAAATTTGTATCATAAATATTCTATGACATTTTCAAATTAATGGTGAAACATACACTTACACACACTTTTATCAATTTAGTAACATATATACTATTCATGTGCACAGAAAACTACTGCCACACAAAGAGTTGTTGTTCATTTAACTTTTCCGACCTCTAATGGTTGTGAATTTTGATGGAAAATATAGTAATTATTATATATATAACATATATTATTTATTATAATTTTTGAGTTCTAATATAATGTAAACAATCATTCTTTCAAATTTGTGTAATCATGATAATTTCGTTTTGAGAAGTGTAGACTACTGCCTCCTCAAAGTGAAAGATTTGATGATAATCTACATATAATGTATAATGGGTTGATTTATCAAGTATATATAATATATATGACATAATAATTGTATTTTAATTATTATATATATATACATATATTTCATTAACAGTCATTCTTTCAATTTGATAATAAAAATGGAATAACATTTAAGCATACATACAACCCACTGTATCAATTAACAGTGAAGTCCATATCATATTTTTATCATTAATATATTATAATGAATATATATATATACTAAATACACATCATATTCTTATTATGTTTTACATTAAGGAAATCATGTTATAAGTATTAATATAACAAATATAACAAATTAAGACACATGAGGGGAACGAAGTGGATATAGCCTAAAACATAACCCTATCATTGATGTGATAATAATTAAGTGATATAATTCCATATGTGATATTATATTTAATAATAGTGATATATAAAATACTTACCATAAACATATATTTAATAAATCATCAATCTCAAATAAATAAAAGTGTCACTAAAAATAACCTTTCATATTATATTGACTATATTATATGATTATTATCCTTAATTTTGTGTGTATTTTCATATCTATTTGATGATATCTATATCAAGTTGTTTAGGATTCAAAAATTACTAAATTAGTAATGTAGTTTTGTTTCAATTCCTTCATTGAGATGGAATCTAAGAAGGTTAAAAAACATGTTTTAAAAATTATTTTAAAAATGGTTTTTAGAGATGATATTTTATTAAACTTTTCATAGAAAAATTATTTTATATATTTTTGTGGGATTTAATTAACCCATTAATATTTTGAAATTATTTTCAATTAAATTAATTTGAAAACATTTTTTTGAATATTTTATTTATTTTCATGGAAAATTGTTTTGAAAACGTTTTCATGATTTCACTATATGATTTAATGGAAAACAGTTTTAAATTTTTTCTTAAATAAACATCATATGTTACAATGATTATTTTTAATAAAATGGGTTTCAAAAGGTTTTTTAATTTTTTTTAAAATAAGATATATTTTACATATGATGTTTTTTGAATATTTTTCAAATATAGTTCATATAAAAGATGAAATACATTGTTATATATTATTATTTACTTATAAAATTTTCCAATATTACCATTAATTTAAATTCATGAATGATTTATGTTTTGAATGAATGAGGTTTATGTAACCCATTTTTCTTCCCCTAGTAATACAATTTTGAAACCCACTTATTTTTCATTGGTATTTCTTTGATTATGTTATTATTAAACATTTATTTTTCATTAGGTTCTAATATGAATATATATTTATGACTCCAATTAAATTTCATTTGTTATGATTTGATTCTTAATGATTTTTTCACATGTTATTATGAATTAGTTATGATATTGGTGGGACCTATATCTCCCCCCCCCCCCATTTCATTGTTAAATGATTTATATCTCCTGAAAAAATGATGAGAATCATGTCGATGGGCATGATCCACTGTGGAAGTTGGGAAAATTAAAACATAAGAAGAATAGGTGGAGACATGATCTAATATGGGAAGATGGGAATATAAGATACTCTATTGGAATATGGGGAAACAGATTCAGAAATTGGAATATGGGAAAACCTTATTCTCTATGGGAATATGGGGAAATTTTTACACATATATGTGAAGTACTGTGAGTAGGGATGGTGGCATGTTCTACCCAATATATTAAATCCCCATGTAGTGTCCAGATAAGTAATATAAATGTGTATTTTAAGATATCATATTTCATGGAGGTATGTTCTAATATAAATTTTATTTCGAATAAAATACATTTGGATAATTAAATGTCAATCATGTGTAAAAGGATTCCTAAAGGTATTTTTGGGGTTCAGGACAAAAAAACAAGGTGAAATTGATCCATGCATTACATATTGCATGTTTGGTGCATTGTTAGGTTATACCATTAATAGGGTAAATCCAAACCTTCTAACCTTTGATAAATTCCTTTCACAAATATGGAACATGATTTTACAAATCATTCTATATTTTTAGTTAACCGTATGACATGGACCCCTCTTAAATAGCAGTTATTGCATTGTTTGTGCATATTTTGGGAAACCATGCTGCTAAATCCTACAGCTCTATAAAAGTTGTATTTTACCATTATTAACCCTATTTATATTTACTATGCTACCCACTATCATATCTATTTTCATCTCTAGAAATCCCTAGTGATGAAACAATTCTTCACAATATTACAAAGGGGTTATCTCCTCAATTTCTAGGTTGTTTGGAGTGTCATTAGGTTCAGATCGAATCTATAAGTCAATATAACTATTCACTTCAATTTATTTTCCATGTTAAGGATTTTGGTTTCATTTTTTTTATTCTGAATCCATAAAATCCTATTTTTTTTATTTTTCATTGTATTGGGCTTCAAATGGTTATTGAATCTGAATCTAATTATAATGTAATGTGAGTTTTCATCTATGGATTCTAGGTGGGTTGTCTACATGTTATATTCGATAGTTTTATTGTAGATTTTTACATGGGTGGTTTTGATTCTTCTTCCCTATTTAGTTAAATTTAATTCTAATAGTATGATATGGTAAAATGATTGGATAAATGATGATTTAGTCACCTCATGATCCCCATGGGATATGTCAATATTGATTAAACCATTTCGGTCCTCCCATTAGTTGCCAATATTTCCGAACATGGATGATTGTAATGTTAAATCTAATGATCATTTTTATTGAAATTTAGACTATGGAAATTTTGATGGCATGTTTTTTTGAATTATTCAAAGTTACTAATAATATTTATTCCTTATTATTGGAAATGGAAGAAGGTATTCTTTATAAAAATTTGAAAATGGCTTAAATAGAATAACGTGAATATATAAAATTTCTTATGAGTCTATAATTTAATTTCATAAATGGGCTAACACATATGAATTGATGAACTATGTAAAATTGAATAATGAATGGAAATTGTTGAAAAATAAAAATTGGTTATTTTATAAAAAGGAAAAGGGTGAAATGGCTTATGCTAAGTAAATGGTAAATGTGGAAAATGGTTATAGCTTGATAATGTTTCCTGTATTGAATGTAATGTTATTGGTGAATGTTATGTGTTTTGGTTTTGAGTGATTCGTGATATGGTATATGTTTTTTATTTGATAAATAAGTATCTTTATATGGCTTGGTGTTGTGGGATAATGGTTTGAGGCTCATCCCACTTTTTAGGTCAGAATAAGGCTCTAAACCCCACCCCTATAATACAGGAGTTTGGGATTTCGACTAAGGCGGTGGGACCTAATTGATTCATTTGATGAATCTACCTAGAATCAATATGCCTGGAAAGTGTGATGCAATTTTTTATAAAATGATTATCTATACTAAAATAGGGATCATGGATTACACCTTAATTGATGATAATTTACAGCCATATTCGATTGGGTAAATGAATTTCATTCCAAACCGATAGAAAAAAAATTCTGAAAATTGAAACGATGAATATGGTTAACTAACAGAACCGTTATTGTATCCTGGTGATCTTTTTATTTATTTTGTACTTTCTTGCATTATCTATTTATAATGGTTATTTTTTTTGACAACTTTTTTAGTGGAGTATGTGAGTTTTACTCGCATGATACTTAGACCTCCATTGGATACCCAATAATACTTCATAGATGTAGGTATGGACAATAGAAAAGTCCCTATGTTAGGATGTTGAGTTTGGAATGGGATGTGTTTGCATGAGGATCCAAACACAGAGTTAAGACCATTTTTGTGGAATTAATTATTGTTTTTTATTGGGATTTTCTACACACATGGGACTATTATAATGACATTCTTTATTTATTGGGGGTAGTATTCACATTTGGAAATAGTTGATATTCAATGTTTATATCTTATAGTTTATTTCTCCATTTTTTAATATGTTTTTTAATGTGATGTAATCTTGAAAAAAGTGTATATTATCCCTACATGGTCCATTATACTGCCATTCCTAGTCCGTAACCTCTGGCATATGGGGAGTCACGTTTGAGGTTATGCGGCTACCCAACAAAGAGAATTAGTTTAGTGGATTCTGGTTTGGGGACATTACAATGTTTTATTAAAGGTGTTTCATTTCTGCGATGTACTATTTTTGAATGGTAAATAAGATAAATGGAATTGTTGGGACTTGGAATTGAGATTGTTCATGGGAGTAACTAACCCGTGTATGTGGGTAAACCCTAATACCCCAAGTGGGAATTGTTTTTCTTGATGATTTTTTTATGATTGAATGTCATTACACAATCGGGTGGTTCATTGATTATGTAATTTTACATTTTATAGTAATCTTCTCATGTCTGTAATTAAATGTGGTTCTGTATACATACATCATGTTTGGAACCTAGGGTTATAGTAGGTAAGCATCATGATAGACACACACAGGATGTATGTGTGGGACATGATATTTAGAATGTATTTTATATTACATAATAATTAAAATAATATAATGTCTAATAAATATGATGTGAATGGTTAAATAAAAAGAATATAGAGAATAAATAATCTTTTGTTCTAAACTAAATCAAGTAAATGGGATTCAAAATCAATGGTGTATATTGAGAAGATGTGTTATGATATAATATAATATAGTTTTTTTGAATTTGTTGTTTGTTCCTACTGAATGGAATTCCTTAAGAAATTTTGGATGTTTTTTGTTATGTGTTCTACAATGTCAGTTTAGAATTGTATGAAGATGCCACAATGATGTTGTATACTGGTTAGTCTATATGAAAATATCACCAAGAATACTCTTCCAGTAGAGGTGAACGGTAGAATTCTAGTCCAAGATAACTGAGGAGAGGACCAGTTCAATGATAAATTCCTTAGTTTTATCCTCCTGATTGAAAGGGACCTAGGACAGGTCATTCCATATATGTTTTAGTTGATAAAGAATTTTTAGCTTCATCCCGTTTATAATTTTTGTTGAGAGCATGGAACTAATGAAGTCGAATTTTCAATATAGTCCTTTCAAAAGATTCTTGATCACAAATTGACTGCTTCTTAGAAAAGATTCAATTTTGATGCTCACATGCATGGTGGTTAGGCAGATAATTGTTTGGAATTTATGTTCATGAATCATCTAGTTGATGGTATACCATGGAAATAATACTTGGAAACTTTTTTAGTGAATATAAATCGATAGAAATTGAGGTAGGAGAATGAAGTAGAGATTTTGTTGTTAGACTAGGGGTCTATATCAGTGATGGTGTATGCCGGATACTTCACATAGTTACAAATGATTTGTCTCATCATTGGTCGGATATGGGGTAGATATGGATTGAGGTTTCCAAGATGGAAATAAAGATGAGATCTTGTTAAAGGTAAATATATTTTGCTTATATAGGGTTATTAATGTAGTCTATCTTTCCTATTTATCAGAAAGGAACCTCAAAGAGGTTTCAGGTGGTGGGAATTTCAATTCCAGTTCAAAAAACTAGTGGTGTGGCATCATATGGAATGAATTACTACATTAAGAGTTAACACCAACAAATTAGTGGAGAGTGTAGCCATATAATGGAACCAACCGCACCTGGTAGTGACTGATTTTTTTTTCTATTTGTGTGGAGGGTTGGGTAACATGCACAAATAGTGTCCACGACCACCAAGTGAGTGTTTAGAGTGTTCCATGTTAGGTAATGTGCATAGGTTATTTTAGAAAACATAAAAAATAGGTACTCATGTTGGTTCATGATTGATGTAGAGTTCTATTAGGGGCAGTTTCGCCATATCTAGTAGACTATTTCATCTCTACTATTAATACATGTTTGGGAAATGAACTATGTAATTTAGGATAGAACTGTTCATATCAGTTAGGTTGTAAATCACTTGAATATCAGACTAGATACCATGGTATATGGTCAGAATAAATACATAAGTTCCATATACACCTAGTGTCTATGATGTTGATCTATTGATAGTTTGTGATATGATTCTTGAAGCTTCCATTATTTATAATACTTTGTTTGATAAATTTTCTTTTACTTATTTTATATCTACACAATGTGTGATAGTGTTGGGACTAGTGGTACAAATTGTTTGTATGTTAATGACAATCGATACACAATAGGGTGTGAAAGATGAAAGTATTTTTTATTGTAAGGGGTTTGCTTTAAGGATTGGTGAGTACCATTTTCTATGGGACATGGATGAGCTATAGGTGAAATCATTTGACCTGATTTTGGGAAGGGGTTGGGTCGAATTTTAAAAATACGATATTAATTTTTTTTTTCAAAAATGGGTAATTTTAACATCACAAAAAATAGTTACCTATGTTCAATGAGGGAAATGGGATATCCTAGCAGTTTATGAAGGAATGGTTTACCATTTGATTGGTGAACTCACAACCCAATTGGATTGTCTTATGCATGATGATGGGGGAGTAGAGTAGCTTGTCCTTCCTCCGGTGGTGGATAAATTTGCAGATGTGTTTTCTAAGGTCTTATCTAGGATTCCTCTTGAAAGAATTGTTGTTTTTATGATAGAGTTACTATCGGGAGTTTAAACAGTTTCTATTAAACCATATATGCTAGCTCTGGAAGATATCCAGGAACATAAAACAAAGTTGATGGAAATGAATATCAAGGGGATCATTCATCCTAGTACATCTTCTTATGGATCCCCGGTGTTTTTTCCATGAAGACATAACAATCATTGCAGTTATGTTTAAATTATAGGAAGAATAATTAGATGAATGTTAATAATAGATACTGTCCTCCTAAAACCAATGATTTCATAATAAGATAAGTGGTTCTTCAGTGATCCACGTGATTGAATTTATGTGGGGAGATCATCTTATAAAGGTGAGAAGTTCTTATATAATGCAAACATCCTTAATTAGTAGGTATGGGTTATACATGATTCTGTTGATATCATTCAGGTTGACCAATGTGTCAAAACATTTTATGGCCTTAATGAGCCAAATAATTCAATTATACCAAGTTTATTTCATAGTTTTCATTTTTGATGTAATCTTGGTGTTTTCCAAGAGAGAGATATTCATTCCAAACATCTTCAAATCATCATGAGTACACAATTATTGAATTGTATATATGTCAAGCTCTCCATGTGTCACTTATGGATTGATATGGTTATTTTCATGGGTCAAATCAATTGAGATGAAGGCATGTTTATGGAACCTAAGAATGTGTTGGTAGTCATGTATTTGGAATATTCAAATACTATTTCTGATGTTTGACGTTTATTGGGTTTTGATGAATATTATTGAAGTATAGTTAATGCCTTTTCTAGTTTGGAAACACCACTTTCAGGTATGACTATAAATGTAGATTCAGATCATACCATATCTAGTTCAGGGGTATACATTTTTTCCTCATATGTTGTTGGTATTGGGGCAGTGATGATTTAGGATAATTGACTTCTTGTGTATTTTTCAATACATTTGAGACCCCAAGAAGATATTATCCTACTCGTGTTATTATGTTGGCCTTAGTGGTAGAGGCCTTGAAGTGTTGGAGGAAGGAATTGTTGGGATATAGGTTTACCATGTATATCGATAATGAAAACATTTAGTACACATTATCTTATAGTTTTCTAAATATTCAAAGTAAATGGTTGGTCGATTAAATTTTTTTATTTGACATTGATTTGTAATGCATACTAGGATATGAAAATATTTTATGGATTCATTATGTAAAAAGGCTCAAAATAATGTAGTTTACCTATCATGTTCTTAGTAAATAATGATAAAACTGTTTTCTATGATATATTTGATAGTATATGATTATAATGGGAAAATGACCTTGCATTATTGGAATATGATTTCCCACTTATGTAAAATATTAAAGATATTCAGTCTGAGGATATAGAAATTTTGGAGTTTTTTGCAATGTATTAAAGGTGGGGAGTCACCTTACAGTTAGAGCATTAGTGAAATATTGATCATTTACATATATGGATGTGTTGTGGTACCTGCATTTTTGTGGGAAGAGTTGATGTCCATGTTTCACTAATCAAAGTAGGTAGTTCATCCTGGACTGACCAAAATGTATTGTAATAAATTTTTTTTGTATTTGTAAAGACCCGTAAATTTAAAGGAAATTTAATTCTTAAATTCTTTGGCATTTTACTAGTACGCAGTTTCTGACGACACTTGATTACGAGGGCTGGTGTGTCCGAAATCAATTTCTGATGTTTAGCCCAGGTACGTTCAGTGAACGAACGAGCGGGTTTTTCAATCTTTTGAACCGGTGCTCGGAATTGGATTCTGAGGGCACCGTTGTACTCACAGCGTTGGAAATTGCTTAAGGGAACCAATACCTCGAATGCAGTCAGTTCAGTGTGGAAGTTAGATTTCCGGGCATCGTGAAATAAAAATAAAGATTATTTTACTTTTATTCTTTCTTTTTGAAATTCAAATTTGTTGGAATAAATGTGGGGGGTCCTCCACCTACATTAACTCAATTAAACTCCCCCTTTAATTAAATAAAGGAGGAGACTAACTGATGAGGGGGCATCCACTGGAGAAACCCCTCTCTTTTCCTTCTTTATACCTCTTCTCCTCTTCCACCATTGTTGCACCACCAAGGGACCTCTTCCTCTGACGATCGAATGAGCGACGAACCTCCAAGGAAATGACGACATCATCTTCCGACGTCACTGAACGATGCCACTTCTCCACAGATCCATCGAGTGATCACGTCACAAGGTATGGGTTATTTTTGTTCACGTCTTTATCATCGTTCTTCTTTACTTATGGATTGGCTGCATGATATCGTCATGATGGGAGGAGATCAGACCGCACAAACATGGCCGATTCTCCTCCCCTCTTCTTTGTTAAGCTTTGTTGATATTGGAGGAAGAAGCGCACAGTGCCATTGCACTGTGCGGTGATAGGAAGGGAACCATGGCCATGCAAGGCCATGGAAAAGGCGGCGTGGTGCCGTTGAACCACGTAGAGATGTAGAGGGTCGTGGCCGGAGCGGGCTACACCAGTGGTGCGCAGTTCCATCACACCGCGCCCGAGCGACCGAGGGAGGCTGCAGCTGGAGTGGGCCGCAATGGAGGTGTGCCACGCAGTCGCGCCGCAGCAGACCAGCAGAGGCGGTTGGCCGAGCTGACCATCGGCGTCTCCAAGAGGCAGGACCCCTTCTGGGTCGCGCGACAGCTGAAAAACCGGCCAGCCTTAATGGCCGGCCGTTACCCGAAAACCTGGGGGGTGTAACCCCCCCCCCCAACCAGCTACTAGGGAAGACCCCACTGGGTCCGCCATTTCCAAAAACAGTGGGCCGCACCCCCTTTGCGTCCCACAAGCCGCACAGGCTAGGCCAGACGCATGCCACGTAGGTCGGGCCAGCCACAGGCCGCACGGGCCGGGCCGGCCGCACCAGCCATGGGTCGGGCTGTCCCAGCCGGGCCGAACCCAGACCCGAGTTGGGTCGACCCAGTTCGGGCCGACCCAGTGGGTGTTGGGCCAGGATAGACTGGGCCCAGACCCCCTTTTTGTTGAATGTTTCATTTAAATGGTTATATCTTGAGCTACCGACCTCTAATCGACGCACCGTCAGTTGTGTAGGATTCCTTTGAACGATCCGGTCATTTCGTTATATTGAAATTTAAGTTTTGGAGATGTTTGGTTATGGACAGGTTGGTTCAATCCCAAAACCAACCAGGCCCTTGGAGCGGAAATAGTTATATGATAAGGACCAGACATCCGAATGAAGTGCCTTAAATTATTTTGAATTACTCTTGGTGAGACTATTATTTTGGCTTACTCCACTTGATTTTTGGATGTACCTAAATTATGGTCAGGTTGGTTTTAGCAAAAAAACCAACCGGGCCCCTTTGACGGAAAATCCAATATCTCTCAGACTGAGCATCCGATTGACGCACTGTCTATTGCATTGAGTACATATTGACAAGATAGAACATGGAGATACATCAAATCTAGACTTCATGACAGTTGACCTATCTACCCACCTTGGATCGTGGAGCATACCTTCCCGTAATCGAGCGTACTGTGTGTGGGAAGCCTAGATCTGGCTGCGACTGCAATGACGATGGCGACTGTACTTTGATCCAACATGGGTTCGGTAGGGAGGAAAATTGTACATGGATCCTACGTGGGTTTGGCAGTGAGAACGACTCTAATTGGATCCTACATGGGTTCAGTAGGAACAACTTCTATACTTGTATCATAAGTGGGTTTGGAAGGGGAGATGATTCATAGGCGACATATAACATCTCCAGCCCTCTTCATGAGTAGTATACATGTGCGAGATGAGTCTTGACTTTTATTCATTAACATCAATGCAATTGACTTGTTTTCCTATGTGGACTGGGTTGTCCTTTCCTGTATGGACTGGGTTGTACTTGGGCTCGTGAGTTGGAGCTGAACTGGAATTGATGACTTATTTATATGTATGGGCATATACCTAAGTAGAGTTGGTTGATACTTTTTCTTTATATCTTTATTTCGTGGTTTTTCCATTGTGGATTCATGGAGATATTTGGGGGTCTCGAGGTCCCTACTGACTATTGTATACTCACCCATGTACGGGCTATGCCCACACTACATTGTGTTGGATGTAGACGACGGATAACATTGATCGAGGTGGAGTCTTGTGGAGCTGGATGGTACCCGGAGGTGGACCACTAGATGGGACGTACAGAGAGCGGATGACCAGACCTAGGAATCTAAGGAAACTATATTTACCCACCCTTCAGGTGGGATTCCTAGAGGACAACTCAGTAGTTACAGCTTTACATTACAGTTGTTGTACATTCTTTCTCAGTTGTATTGTACATATAGTTGTGTTTGTATTCTGGCCCATTTAATTTACAGCACTTACTATTGTACTCCGTTTACTTTTTGTTTACTCCATCTTGTGTACTCTGTTGTGATTTTATACTTCTATAAAGTCAATTCCTTCCATTTTATCAGGATTTATGCCTTTGGTACTAGTCGCCAGCCCATGGCCTATGGAAGGTGGGCTTGGTGTAGCCACGAAGCGGGCCCCAATGACAGGTCGTGACAAATTGGTATTAGAGGAGCCGGTTATACCACAGAACTCAAGAATCTAATAATTTATTCTCTGTGAAGAAATAGTGTTAAGAATATTGAGTGTGGTTTTTAGTTCAAGGAGTCCAGTGTTGGTGCATCAGCCGACGTATCCATACACAACGACATTGACTTCTGATTTCTGACATAGAGCTCGAAAACACTGATTGCATGTGTGTTTCAAATGTTTTCATTGTAATTACTTTGTGTTATCTCACCAGGTATACTATTTGACCATGGAACACCTGTTTATTTTAGGATTGCCCCACGAAGGCTACCAGCTAGGGTTCCAAGTTACGTGTAGGATGGCAGCCCACTGAGCGATGAGTCCTCGGTGCAGGGATCCATCACAGCAGAGGCACCAGTGATACCACTACCCCCTAATCCACCTATACTACTAGCCCCAGCAGCATAGGGTGCCCACCGCCTGAGTGCGTTGCATGAGTTCCAGCGAAAAAGGCCGCCTAGGTTCATCAGCGAGATAGACCCTAAGGAATCTGAGGATTTGCTGTAGGCTATCATCAGAGTCTTCAGATTGGTAGGGACACCAGCTGACATTATGGTGATCTTTTTCGAGAGTCTCCTGCATGCAGCAGTAGGAATATGGTGGAGCTTGATGCTCCAGGTGCACGATGAGGCATATCTACTTTGTACAGACTTCGAGATCATCTTCCGCTCAGAGTTTGTTCCAGCCACCCTTCCTGTGGTGCACATTCAGACATTACTACAGCTGCGGCAGGGTAGCATAATAGTAGCCCAGTACATGGTATGATTTACCAACCTCTCGTGCTACTCCACAGACATGGTACAGAACCCATTATTCCAGGCCCAGACCTTTGAGCAGGGACTAAGGCATGAGATCAGGGCTTCTATGATCTCCCCCATAATTCCGACACAGGCAGGAGTACTTGAGAGAGCCCTTCTAGTAGAGAGTTTTCTCGCTTAGCAGTCACCAGTGGCAAGACTCTTAGTAGGATGAAACGTAGTAGAGACTTCTGCAGCCAGCAGTAGACAGTTGACGTAGAGGTCTAAGAAGACCAGGCTATCAGATGAGCGATCTCAGGATACTATTTTTGTTGTGCAGATCACACTAAATAGATCCATCCATATGAGGAGCAGGCAGTGTTATGCATGCAGCAGGTAGAGTCACATGGCTCGAGACTGCCTGACACGCCCTGCAGATGAGCCGCAGGTTGTTGAGGGACCTTCTAGGCAAAGGTTCAACCATGGTGGCCCACCATGAGTAGGTGGACGTGGCATAAGAGATGGCCAAGAAGTAGGTGGTGGATGATGTTTCGAGGCCCTACCACCACCACCACCAGGAGGACCACCCCGACTGCAGGGAACATGTGGACATGGGAGAGCTCAGCTTCAGGCAGATGAGGCCAACGAGCATAGATATCCGAGAGCAGATGGACATGAGCGGGACTAGCTCCATGCCTAGAGAATTTTGTTCATGATTCTTCTTGCTTTGATGATGTTGTTGTTTGTGGATGCATTGTGTCTTTGTACTTTGAGATTAAGTAATAAAATACACTTGATTTTTTGACGTTTGCTTCCCTGTCCTTTTTATGTGGTTGATACTAATAGGTTACAGTTAAAACTATTGAATTGACCCTCACTTTCGAGATTCCTACTGGAGGAGACCTAGTGACCACACACTTCTGCTGATAGTGTGACTCGACCCTTGGAGGTGGGATTAACGGTTGGTTATGTTGGTAGTAGCGTTGAGGCCTTACGACGTCGTCCATGGACTGAAATAGTACCGTCTATTTCAGTATTAATAGTATTAGGAAAATAATGTGTTTCATTCAAGGGATGAGATCATATTTCTCTTTTCGGCAAAGGAGAAATATTAGCAGCTCTTGTAGGACGTATGCGAAAAGAAGTGTATTTGACTTCTTTAGAATAGATAGTCTCACAAATGGTTCGTTGAGCGAACGATTTACAGTTTACACTAATATCAAAAGTCCCAGGTGTGTATTCTCATAGAAGTACCAGGACCTGAGATGGTGTCATTGACTTGAGTTCATCCGGGACTATGACTTCGAGATAGTCTATACTCCTGGGAAGGGGAATGTTGTAGCAGAGTTCATTTCATGATCCCCCACTTGTCAGCAAGTGAAGGTAGATCAGAAGGTGCCAGAAAAAATGGTACATCCCTTAGAGATCTTGGAGTGGATGTGGGACAGGATATCCATAGATTTCATGACTGGGATTCCATGTACTTCTAGAGGACACGACTCCATCTGGGTGATTGTCAACTGACTCACCAAGTTTTCCCACTTCCTACCTATCAGAGAGTAGGGCTATGTGGAGAGCATGTGATTGTTCTATGTTTAGGAGATCGTACAACATCATGGTGTTCCATCATCTATCATCTCTGATCGAGATGATAGCTTTACTTCCCATCTTGGGAAGGGGTTGCAAGAGGCATTTGGGACACAGCTATGCCTAAGATCCGCCTTTCACCCTTAGATGGATGGCCAGATGGAGAGGACCATTCAAAAACTTGAGGACATGATTTTTTCATGTTTCCTTGACTTTGGTCGCATCTGGGAGGATCACCTACCCTTGTTAGATTTTGCGTACAACAACAGCTACCACTCCACCATCAAGATGACACCTTACGAGGAATTGTACGACCAACCTTGAAAATCACCTCTGTGCTGGACTGACTATGACAACCCTGATTTTTATTACAACATAAAAAAGATTTATTACATAAAACATCACTTGATACAACAAATAATATCGATAGGTTTACTGTATTTGGGGCTTAGGATCATTACATAAAAACTTAAAACATGAAATACAACATCTTTATTGAAAACTTCCTTCACATGACCACTATATTCCCTCGTACTTAGCATTGCATGGGATAACTTGAGGACATGCATAAGAAAAGGTTGAGCTATAAAGCCCAGTAAGGGAGTACACATGGAATAACATGAGGAGTACAATAAATGTTAGGTAATAGGCATGTCAATAGAGCATAAGAGAAACATGAACATAAGGGCATGATAAAGCAAGATAACCATAACATGGAATTGTGGCAACAACACTTGACGTTGAATTAGCATGAGCCAAGGCTCATTGCACATGGAGCATGAGAAAATTCTCATTGCACATGAAGAACGAGTAAACCCTCATTGCACTTGAATTAGCATGAGTCAGCACACATTTCCCATGATGTATCATGATACTATACTTTACCCAATGCATTGGAGCGCTACAAGGGCGCACCCTTCTTAAACATTTCATTTGATTCATAAGTGTTCCACATGGATCATAATACATGGATTCATAAAACATAATCATTTATTCCATAACAAAGGAATATTGAATTCATACATGAAACATTACAATCAATAAGTAAATGTGCATAAATGTGAATACCCTTGATGGAGAAATGGGAATGATATTCACTACACAACGACATTGGCTTAGAAAATTGGTGCGATTTCGGCAGCGTAACGGCGTGACATAAGAATTCATAAAAATGGTTGATGAGAGAGAAATAGGTTCCTCATCATATATACATGTAATGGACAGTAATAAGGTCATATAGATACATGTCCCAACAATTTAAATGGAATTTAGATTCATGATACAAAAGTATTTCTTGAATGTAAAAGAGGAGAGAGAAGTTTCTTTCAGAATTTTGGCATAGTAACGGGTGTACATGGGAGGAATTTAATGAGAGATAAAGGGGTCTACCATCATTCAAAAAATAATAGGGAAGTATTGGGGAGGTGTGAAACCATACCCCAACATTCATAATTGATATTAAAAGGGCAATACAACTTAAAGAAAATTGACAAAAATCAGAAAGGAAGAAAAAACCCGTACTTGGAAGTGTTCTTCCAAAGGCTAGAGAGAGGCTTCTTGGGAGATTGGGGCTCCTTTGGAGGATTCTAGAGAGAGTAGGGAAAAGGTTGGACAAACTACAAGGGATTTTAGTGAGGAGGAAGTGGGATCTTGGGTTAGTTTATATAGGAAAGGTGACAGAATTCTTTATTATTTAGGTTTGCGTCCCCTTAAATTAAATTAATCCAAACCACAAACCATCCCATGGTTTTTGCCCATGGTTTTTGGAAAAGGGAAGAAGAAAACAATATTTTATAAGGCACAAGTCCGAACTTCTTAAAATAATAAGGTTGCTTATGTGGAGGTGAGTCACACTCCCATGGAAATTAATTTAAAAAGTCAAAGTGTTGAATATGTCTTGAGGGGTCCATTAATGCTTTGAAAAGTAAGTCAAACAACCCAAAATCACATTATTTTAATTACAAAACAAATATTGGCCGAACATAAGGATTATGGTATTTTATTACATCGGCATTGGGTAATTATGATGTCATAAAACACATTATATATTTAAACGGTATTTAATTTTTACCCAAAAATTTGACTGTCTCAGAAAATTATGAAAAATTCACCATTGGATAATTTTGATGTCCTGCTTTCATAAATGACATTCATTTTATCTAAAAAAAATTTCTAAATATGTTAATTTCCACTTTTAAAATATAAAAGAATGAGAAAATGAATTTTAAGGGGAATGAAAGGTGAAGTATCACTATCATAGAAGTTATGTCATAAAATTAAATGAAAAACTAATCTTATATAAAGAGGACACTTTTTTGGAATTGTGAACTTCTTGGGAACTCTCCCATGAATAAATTCATATAAGATATCATTGTGACTATTATATATATTATGGTTTATATTATTGAACCAAAAATGATGTTTGATAATTGGAATGACTTTTAGTGGGGCTTACTATGCCATTCCTTTGACTCAAAAAATTTAAACGAATTTGATGATGAGAATCATTGGGGCATGAAGAATGAAATTATTTACCTTTAGTCTTGTTAAAATAATCAACAACTTATCTTATTTTATTTATGAATTCATCTTATTGTCATTTCTAAATCCATTGTCTGTGCCATAATTTGTTATCTTTGAATAAGATATCTATGGTAGGTATTTATGTTATATCAAGTTAAATTTATTATATTTTAGTGATCATGGTTTACTTTAACATTGTTTTATGACCTAATGGTAACAATTTTCACTTTAATAGGTTGTATTATGTTGATTATTATTATTTTATTTAACAATGAAACATATTTTAAGTTACAATTATTTGAGGATATTTCACATGGATCATGTACACCCACCCTAGGAGTCAAAACACCAAATTATACAGATAAAATGTTCAATTTTAAAATAGGAATCATGTTATCAATGAATTTGGTCTCATCCTACCCAACGGTCACTTGTATAATAATCCTATATGAGTGTATATTTTCACTAGAATATCAATATTAACACCCCTTACATAAATATTATATAATTTAGGGATTTGTGTTCCAAGATTCAGTGATGTTATCATAAATTCTTATAATATTGAATCCTCTAGAATCATACTCACAATTTTGTCCCCAAAGCATAAGATTTTAAAATGACTGATAAAGGAATGGATAAAATATTCCTCCCCCAATATAGAAAATGTTAGTAAGGATACTGAATATAATATTTTTCATTGTAAAATTAATATCAGAATCATGAATGATCCTGCTAAGGATGATATCCAATCACTCTTTGATATTTGTTCTATTATTACTCTCAAATAAATGTTTTCCAAGAAATAATACAATATAATATCACTTAAAAAGGGATAAATTCCAAGTTCATTCATGTATTTTTATTGTGGGTGTCATTTTAACAGAGGGATCAATTACCTTGATTTTAATGGTCCTCTCTTCAGTTGGTAAAATGAAATCTCCAATGATGATCTCACTTACATTAAAATATTATACTTTGTGAAATGGTAATATTTTAGACACATATTGGATGATAATATTATTACCACTATTGAAAATAAATGGTATAAGATAATTTATTAATTACATTATAATTGGGATATAATTAAATCTCTACTTTCCTTGAATATTGATAGTTTGGTAGGACCTCTTGTATTTACCAAAAAAAATTATCTGTTCAATTTTTATGTCATGCATCATAGGCTCATCAATGAAATGAGATAATTATTTGACCCCCCTATATTAATTATGGTAACAATGCTATAATTATATCTCTTATTCTGAAAATGATAATCCAAGGATTATTTAAAATTTTATGCATATTTCAATTGGATGCACAATGAAAAACAATATTAGAGATATAATTTCATAATGGTTTGGAAATGTTTCTAATATTCTAATTTCTTCAAATCAATTTTGATTTTTCTATAAATGTAACATTCGGAATTACCATTTCACAAACTCATAATGTGTCAACATTATGAAGAAATCAGATATATCTGTTAGATTTTCCATCAAACTATACATCTTAGAGGGTGTTAGTCTCTCTATCACTATTTATGGTTCATCTAGATGTATTTTTCAGTACTATACAAGATTTATTAAGGGGTTCCTCGTTATATCCTCCCCATTTCAATGGATAAATGTTGTATGGGTATATTATATAGTGATATTGGGTAGGTTAGTCTATATCGACAAATAAAGGTTATACAGGATGTTTTAACCCTCCACAAATTATTTATAATAATTAAATTATTCTCTTTGGTTATGTTGAAAAGAAAACATTATATATATCCAAATATATTTTCATATTATGAAGATGCTTCTAGATTGGTCAAATGTTTGAATAAGTCATTTCTGTTGTTTTGGAATGGAGCACATGTGAAGAAATAAAACAATATTTTATGAACACATGGAGTGAATACTGGGTATCTTCCATTAAAATATATCAGGGGTTCCTCTTTTCAAGGGTATTGTTAAATTATTCCACATAGAAAAAACCTATTCTAGGATCATAGTATAATTAGAATACTAGAAATAGATAACCATGAATCATGTGGGGAGAGTATGTCTTACGAATTATGTGATTACCTATATGTTTTTTTGTGTTTTATCCATTTATAGGTGGCCTTAATCTATTATTAAATAATACCAATATTTGATCAAAATTTTATATTTGATGTATTTATTAAATAATGGATGCACATTTCTATGGATTTGATGTAATTTATCATTCCCAAAGATATGGGTTGAATGGGAATTATATATCTAATAATATTTAATGACACTATTCTTAATAAATTTACATTGAAGTTTTTAACATCCAATGATAGATTGTTGGAGCTCCTATCCAATAGTTTGTCTTCCAAATTGTTGAATGTATAATCAATTTATATTCCTTCCATTATCTAGACATCCCCCAAACATTTATATACTAAGATTATTATCTTCATGATGTTGTTAGTTACCAATATGTAATTTGTTAATTAGTCGATCACTCTATAGCATTAAATACCAATTTTTGAGGAAATTCATATTTCTCCCACTATGTCATATTATTCAATTGATGATATTAACTATAATGGTGCACTATAGGGGCTTATTTCATCTCATATTGGAATGAAAAATAGAGGTGTTCATATATTGATGATGACATGCTTATATGGGTTTAAACTTATATTGGAAGGTTCACCACAAAGGAGTACTAATGGTACAACTGAACTAGAAGAATGTCAATTCCCTCTTGGATGCTATTTCATAGAAATTCATATATATATATATATATATCTCATTTTTTGGTTCTCTGGGGAATCTCTATAATATATCATATTTTTCCATGTATTATGTTAATATTATTTGGGAATTAATTCGAGACCAGGCTCTGAGATGACATGCAGTTCCAAGGTCCAGTGAGCCCGGAACAAATGTTTGAATTTAATTTAAAAATTAAATTACGCGTCTGTGCTGTTTTCCTGAAAAAATGGAATAACTCCCGAACGGGTGCTCGGATCAGAAATCTGAGGGCACTATTGCATTCAAAACATCGATTTTACCTAAGGCGAGGCCTATCATCGGCCGGCGCAGGTCGGTGGTGAAATCAGGTTTTTTGACGTAATAGTAATAAAATATTTTATTTAAACCTTGTTACATCAAATATATATTATATTTTTAAATAGATATTATGCAGGTGATCTGGGTTACAATCCCCATAACCCTAATTTTTCCCTAGAGGCTCTGGGAATGCTCTGGAGGGAACCCCCAACATGGCGGCGACATTCTTGATAGATTTTGTTGTTGATGATGACACAACAACCAGATCTCCACCAACGAATGACAAGATCCAGGTAGGATGTCGTTGTGATTTCATTCTTCCCTGTTTTTGATTTCTATGATGATCGCGGACTAATCCACGAACAGATTAGACCGCGGATCAATCGTTCTTGTGGGACGGGTTTTGCGGGGATTTTGGGGATATGATTCTTGTTATTGTTTGGTTTTGTTCAACCTTCTTACGGTGAGAACCAAGATCGACAAAAACATCGATCGAGGTTCGTCCCTCTCGATTTGTGTGTTTCTCTTCCCCAAATTTTATTGTGTTCTTCGTGAGTGTTCTTTGCGTTCTTCGTGGGGCAAGGAAAAAGGATCGTTGCTCACCTATTGTACAATGAAACAGTCCCAAATTGAAGATCTGGCATTGGTATGACCCTACGGAGGTACGGCTGTGGTGGTGACGGACGGATCGAAGCGGATTTGAAGAAATCGTTCTTTGAATGATTTCCGCACGGGTGACCGGAATCAGATTTTGGAGCTTACTAAAGGCCTGAAACCCATGTATTCAGCATCACGATGATGAGGCGGTCCAGAATCTTGAGTTTTGTGAAAAACAGATAGCTGAATCGAAGTTCGGAGGATCATCCGAGGTGCGCGGAGGAAGACGATAGTTCTGGAAAATTCCCGACTACACGCCGTGTAGTATGGGCTACATGGCATGTGTTCGTCGGCGAATGACATGGTGTGTACTTCGGGAGTACAAAGACACAAGAATGGTACACGTCCATGGACACGCCATGTATACCCCTCCCCGGCTAGACCCGGCCAGATACATGGGATACCCCGTATACTGGTACACGGGTAGGCGACACGGACACGGGCCGACACCGTGTACGGGCACGTGGCCAGTGTACACGGAGCGAGCCCAGGTGCTCAAACATGGCATGTGATTTCTTCTACACGTAGTGTAGTTATTTTCTATCCGACAAGCCGAAGGACACAGTTCGTTTACACGGGCAGTACCCGGTGTCAAGGAATACACCGTGTACTTTTCTACACGCCGTGTAGTTTGGTTTTGCATGGCTTGAACGAAGGACATGGGCTGTTTACACAGGTGTTACCCAAGGTCAGGGAACACGGCATGTAACCATACTACACGCTGTGTAACTTTTTCTTCATGGCTTGAGCCACTTGCCTTCTGTGACTTGGACTAGTTCTTAGGGTTTGTACCCTTGGTAATCCCCTGACGGTTCTGGTATCAATTCCTTTATATAGGAGTGTGATCCCTTAAGAAGAACTCCCTGAATAGAGTTGTTGGAATCCTTTATGTGAGACTTTCATCCGGATCCTCTATTCATTCCTGGAACCCTAGGTATAGTTATTGGTATCGACATGACCAACTTTACCCGGGCACCGATCCTCATCTTAGCGGATTAGCTCAGACTGAGTTGTCGGAATCACCCCATGACATGGTTGTGATCCTCATCTGAGCACCTTGTTCCCTAGGTACTTGTGGAGTGTGTTATCCTAGAACGAGTACTTCATCTCTCTCTCTCTCTCGACCTAGAAGTGTGTTCTCCAGATGGTATGCTTAGTGGAATCTTCGAGCTGGATACTAGTGGATGTATTGCAAAGGTCATTTGTTTATGAGTATATCTAGATATTCTTGTTATGTGTTCCAAATACATATACTGTGTAGAGCTGATTGTACCTTTCTTTGTGGTATTTTCCTTGTTTTTATTTTCTTTGTGGTTTTTGGGGTGTCCTACTGGGTATTGTTATACTCACCCCTGAACGGGATTTTCCCACACATGTCATGTCTTATGCAGAAGAGCGAGCCCTTGACAGGATTCTAAGTGGACCAGGACCAGACGGTGCCCAGTGAGATCAGACAGGCAGAGGTGTGTTCCTTCGGTGACAGGTTGTTGTCCTAATACCATTCTCTACAGGTTGGACTTTGTTGCATACTTTCTATTGGTGGGATTTTACTTTTGGCTCAGGGTTTTACTTTTCTCTACTTTACTTTCCTGTCGTACTCTGTTGGTTGGGTTTTAGTATATGCTTGCATCTTTTCCTTTTTGTAGTTTTTATTTTTCATCTTTGTGGGCTTAGAGATGTTTGTGCGTGTCTACAGGTTATAGGCAATGCCTCCCATGTTAGTAGCATTCCTACTCGGTGCTAGTCACTAGCCCCTGGCCTATTGGATGCGAGATTGGGGAGTTGTGGATCGGGCCCCACTGGGGCGGCTCATGACAGTGTGGTATCATAGTTGGTCGGTTCTACCTTAGGACCGAGAGTCTGTGAGTTGGCTTGGGTCAACAGTGTTATGTGTTTCGAGTACGGCTCTCAGGCCAGGGACCCCAGTGTTGGTGCAGCGGCCGACATATCCATACACCAGGGCTCTGATAACATGATTTTAGACTCGAAACATGAAAACACTAGTTGCATGGGGGGAACATAATGGTACATGCATCATATAGGAATGTGTTGTGGTTTCCATGTCCTTCTTAAGTCACCTCTCCATATATACTCACTGACTGTGATAAATCTTGTTTCTTAAACAGGATTCCTCTACGATGCCCACCAACTAGGATCCAGTAGCTCGATCATGAGGATGACCCCCTTAGTGATGAAGCTTCGATACAGGGACTAGGTCCCCCAGTTCTACCACAAGATTGCATGCCAGTTATCCCGCCACCTGTGGAGTAGTGTTTGGCGCCTGCTGTACCAATGGAGGAGGAGAGCAGGCTGAGCACACTCCACGAGTTTCAGAGACAGAGACCCCTCCGGTTTTGAGGTGAGTCTGACCCTCATGCAGCATAGGACTGGCTTGAGGCAGTGGCAAGAGTCTTCCGGTTGGTCAGGACACCATCAGACCAGATGGTGATCCTAGCAGCGAGCCTTCTGTAGTGCTCAGTAGGGCAATGGTGGAGTTTGGTCATCCACACTCACGACGAGGTGACTCTTTCATGGTCAGAGTTTGAGAATATCTTCAGAGAGGATTTTTTACCGGTTACCCTGAGAGCAGTACACATACAGAAGATTCTTCAGATCCAGCTGGGAACCATGTCGGTGGCCGACTATTCATCGAGGTTTACCAACATCTCATAGTACTCGATGGATATGGTCAGAGATCAGTACTTCAGAGCTCGGACTTTTGAGCGGGGCTTGCACAGATATATCTGATTTAGCATCATCCTTATGAGCATTCATACTTATGTTGGGGTGCTCGAGTGGGATTTGGTGGTCGAGAGATTCCTGGAATAGTAGGGATAGCCGGCAATTGTCAATAGTGTGTGAGCTGGAGCAGAGTCCTCAGCGGCAGGGAACCAACGTCAGGGACCCAAGCATGGGAGATGTTTCCAGAGGAGATCCCAGAACAGGGGATCGGTCGTACAGGGTTCACAGGGCGCATCCAGTGAACCTTGAGAGAGGTGGTGTTACTCATGTGGCAGTAGGGGACATCTCGCTCGAGATTGTCCAACACGCCGTACTACTGACACGGGAGCAGTGGATGGACCACTGAGGCAGAGGCAATGTGTCGAGAAGGTAGATCTGTGAGGTGTCAGATGTGGCAGAGGAGATGGGAGAGTATCTGGAGGTGGTCGGTGTTTCGACCCATTATCATCACCACCCCTAGGAGGTCCACCCTAGGCTCATGGAGCTGGTGGACAGAGGCAGGGATAGCTGCAAGCAACAGAGGCTTATGACCCAGGTACTCCCGGAACGATTAGAGGTACTATCTATGGCTTTTGTACTTTGTCTTCCGTATTGATAGACATAGGTGATAGTTATTCCTTTCTGGATGCTTATCCTGTTCGAGACCTTGAGATTCCAGTTGTGTCATTGACTCGACCCTTACACTTAGAAACACCGACGGGAGAGGATTCAGAGATCACACACCTTTGCAGGCAGTGTGACCTAACCCTTGGAGGCGAGAGATTCGGTTGGATCCTCTTGGTGGTAGTGTCGAGGCCTTACAATTTCATTCTTGTCATGGATTGGTTATCCAAAGTTCATACCCATATTGATTGTTTTAGGCGAAGGGTGTGGTGTGTCTGCAGTGATGGAACAAGGTTCTCTTTTGTCAGTGAAAGAGAGACCCAAGTAGCGCATGATGGACTCGTGCATAGGAGGGCACAACCGATATCACATCAGTTGACTAGCCTAGCCCTTGGAGCGGCAGATGTTACGAGTTTCTGGTTCTCACCAGTGGTGGCTGAGTACGAGGACGTCTTTCCAGAGGATGTACCTGGGCTACCTCCCCGTCGGGAGATAGATTTATGTATTGGGTTGCAACCCGGGACGACCCCGATATCAGAATCAGCTTATTTGATGGCTCCTGTAGGGCTTTGTGGGCTGAGGATGCAGCTGGACGACTTGCAGAAGAAGGGCTTTGTGAGACCCATCGTTTCACCCTGGGCAGCCCCAGTGCTATTTTCCAAGAAGTCCGACGGGAGCTTAAGGTTGTGTGTGGATTACCGACGCTTAAATCAGGTGACTGCGAAGAACCTATATCCACTACAGAGGATCGATGGCCTCTTCGACCAGTTGAGAGGGGAACGATGGTTATTGAAGGTTGATCTACGATCAGGCTATCACCAGTTGCGATTAAGGGAGGAGGATATACTGAAGATGGCTTTTAGATGTCGATATTGTCACTATGAGTACATGGTGATGCCCTTTGGCGTGACGAACGCCCTAGCAGTGTTCATGGGACTCATGAACCGTATCTTTTAGCCCTATCTAGACCTGTTTGAGGTGGTCTTCAACAATGATATCCTGTGTACTCTGCGTCCGAAGAGGAACACACGAGACACCTAAGGATGGTTCTGGACACACTCTGAGAGCACCAGTTGTATGGGAAACTCTTGAAGTGTCAGTTCTGGTTACATGAGTTCCTCTTTCTGGGGCATGTTATCTCAGCGGATGGTGTAGCAGTGGACCCAGCAAAGTTGGAGGTAGTGCAAGAATGGGAGCCACCCTAGAGCATGATAGAGGTGCGGAGTTTCCTTGTGTTGGAATGCTACTATCAAGGATTCATCCTTGATTTCTCTATGGTTGCAGCACCCATGACAGCTTTGACCCGAAAGGGACAAACATTCATGTGGACCAAGAGATGCTAGCAGGATTTCCAGCATTTGAGACAGAGTCTGACGAGTTCCCCGATCATGAGATTAGCAGAGGAGGGTGTTGAGTACGTAGTGTTCTGTGATGCATCAGGAATTGGGCATGGTTTTGTCCGGATGCAGAGGCCAGAGGTGACTGCCTATGTCTCACGTCAATTGAGGCCACAAATGTAGAACTACATGACCCATGATCTTGAGTTGGAAACAGTAGACTTCGAATTGAGGATGTGGCGGTACTACCTAATGGGAGAATGTTTTACCATCTACTCTGATCACAAGAGTCTCAGATATATCTTTTCTCAGAAGGATATGAATTTGAGAGAGAGGTGATGGCTTGATTTACTCCAGGATTACAACTTTGAGATCGTCTATACTCGTGGGTAGGGGAACGTGGTGGTAGATTCTCTTAGTAGGAAATCGAGTTCGTAGTTGCTGGATGAGGCGACAAGGCAGTTGGCCTCTTTGCAGTTGTTCTTCGTGGATATAGATGAGGGAGATTACCTTCAATCAATGGTTGTTACCCCTCCACTCTTACAGCGAGTCAAGGAAGCACAACATGAGGATTCTATCTGTGAGACTCTACGTGCTCAGATATCCACAAGTTATGTTGCTGATGGATTTTTAGAAGGAGGGGAGCACATTGTCCTTTTCAGAGGGTGCACAGTAGTACCAGTGACGTTACCGGAGGAGGTTCTGAGGGAATTCCATAAATCCCCATTGGCAGTACATCCAGGTGTGGAAAAGATGTATTAGGATCTCCGACGTCTATTCTGGTGGCCAGGAATGAAGAAGAGTGTGGTAGAGTTTGTTTCTCAGTGCCTTACTTGTCATCAAGTAAAGGCTGATCACCAGGTTCCAGCAGGTTTGGCATAGCCCCTTTAGGTTCCAGAGTGTAAGTGGGACGGAATATCCATGGACTTCGTGATAGGTTTTCAGCGTACATCCAGGGGACACGATTCCATCTGGGTGATCTTTGATCGACTCACCAAGTCGGACCACATCCTAGCCATATAGGAGCAGAGTTCAGTAGAGATATTGGGACGGCTCTACGTGCATGAGATAGTTCGACTTCATGGAATACCATCCACGATCATCTCATATCGTGATGCTCGTCTCACATCTCGGTTGTGGAAGGGATTGCATGAAGCTTTTGGGACCCATTTACACTTGAGCACAATGTTTCATCCCCAAACTGATGGTCAGAAAGGGCAGACCGTCCAGGTCCAGGAGGATATGCTATGAGCTTGAATACTTGACTTCAGTCGTAGCTGGGAAGATGACCTACCAATGGTGGAATTTTCTTATAACAACAGTTATCATTCCACTATTGGTATGGCACCATTCGAGGATCTATACGGTTGACCTTGCAAGTCACCACTGTAAGAACCTGGTTCTTAATTTAGAGGTACGGGCTTCATCTTTTCCTTTTTCTTTAAGTGTTTTTGAGAAAATATGGAAAATGGAGAAAAATACTAAATTTTGGAACTACACGCCATATACTTTTTCCACACGCCATGTACTTTTGGCCGTGTTGGGATGAGTACATGGGGCGTGTAGCCATACCGGCAATGAAGGGTGTAGGAACCGACTACACGCCGTGTAGTGGTACCTTACACACCGTGTAGTTAGTCGGGAGGCTTAAATAGTATGGTGGTGGAGTCTCCGCCAGCTGGGTGACTGTACACACCGTGTACTTGGGAGTACATGTCGTGTACTCAGGTTGACAGATGAACAGTGTGGCGGTGCCACCAAATGAATAGTTAAATGAAAGGAGTACACGCCGTGTTCTAAGAAGTACATGCTGTGTACTTTGTTTTTTCAGATTAAAGTAGGCATTAGCCTCCTCATTTGGAAGAGGAGGCATTTAATCCATTTTGAAGCCAAAGGAGGAGGCCGAATCATTGAAGATCCACCGGGTGTTCGTCTGGAATCCGTTTCAACTTTGGACGATCTCGTTGGAACCGCACGGGTGAGCCCTATCCCCTCCTAGTACCAATATTGCCAATTCTTCTCCCAACATAAGTTATTTACGTTTGAATGGGTTTTTTTCTTCGTCATATCTACGCCGTTCTTGGGAGTTTCTGGAGTCGGCGTTCGGGTATAGCGTTCTTTGACGTATAAGGTAGGTGGCTTTGTGTTTAGTTTTCCAACTGCTGTGTGTTTTGTACATTTTGTGCCACGAAACCATGTTGGGGTGTCGTGTGGCTGAGGCTGTTGCTATGTTTAATTCTTAGAATTTCATAGGTGATTAAACCATGATATTAAAATGCTGGTTGGGATCATTGCTTGGATCCGGAACCACCCCCAGGGTGTGTTCCTTTGTTTAGCTGTTTGACCAGGATACCCAAGGGTATGACTTTAAAGTAGTAATTGTAGAATTTCCTTGATAGGAATTTCTTGTTACTACTTGTTTACCTGTTGGGCATGGCCTGGATACCTGTTTATCCTTAGGGCGTTTTTGTATTTAGCCTGAGGGTGTTTTTGTGATTAGCCTGAGGTCACTGCACTATTTAGCCCGAGGGATATAGTATTTCTCCTGAGGGAAACCTTCTGTGCATGAGGGCTTGACTTCTGTGCCTGAGGGTGACACTTCCTACGCCTGAGGGCAATTTCTGTTACACCTGAGAGCTATACCTACGGGTTGGACTCTGCTTACCTAAGGGTAAGGTTTTTTTGTCTGAGGACGTGGACTGTTTACCTTGAAATGAACTATGGTGGTTTCTGATATTTAAATGGATTAAATGGATAATGAAATGGAAATATAACTAGTAATTAGCGACTTTTGGGTACTGCTTACTTTATTGGATTTTACTACTGCACACTGTTGTTGCACGCTTACACGCAGTTGGGCACGTGCCCTTGGTGGGTGCCTACTGAGATATATTTCTCACACCCTGTTTGGGTCACGGTTTTCGGCCGAAACAGATTACGTTGCTGCAGGTGTAGATAGGGGGAAGAGTCCCTATACATCTACTTGATTGTTGCTGTGGAGTAGGAGGGCATGGGACCGAGCCTAGGCTCGCGATGCCGCTGCTAGCAGTTTTGCTTATTTTTTTGTACTCTGTTTTCTGTTGTACTGTATTGATGTATAACATGTTCTGGCTATTTTCTTAGAACTTGAAACATGTAGCATCACCACTTATATACTGTTGGTTATATCCACTTCTGTAGTTATTTCAGTTGTGTATGTTTACTGCTTCCGCTGTTTGTGGTATGTTTATTTTGGTATTTCGCTGTGCTACACTTTGACAAATGAGGGAATAGTTTCCCCACTATCAGACCTAGGCCCTCGCTGCTAGTCAGCAGCCTTTGGCATTTGGGGAAATGCGCTTGACTTCATGTGGCGAACCGGGATTGGGGCACCCGTTATGTGGCACCCGGGTCCGGGACGTTACAAAGTGGTATCAGAGGGGTTTCTTTTCTTTGAATTACTATTTGGAGCCGTAGTCAGGGATAGGACAGAATGGTAGTTGGTAATAAGCTGTGCTCGGGCGTAGCTAACCCGTGTACAGGGAAAATCCAGTTTACCTCGTACTTTGCATTCTTTTGTTCTTGCAATTTTACGGTTGATATATTTTCACTGTTGGGTGACTCACTTGGATTGTGCTGTTTATATTTTATTTGTGGTTTCTATTTAGTTGCAACTCGATGAGATGAGGTTATGCCATCTCATGCATCATAAAGGCACATGCTAGATATCACATACCATGCATAGTTTCCATTCCATGTAGGTGCATTAGAATTTTCATGTTGTTGTGATAGTTGTTGTGCTAGAAACGAATGCTGTTGTGATAGCTGGGTGATAAATAAATGCCTTGTGATATGGTATTTTAGTTGAGCTTGCTTATAGAATGGACGCCAAACTTTGGTTTTTGGGGAGTATGGGCCCCCATTGACCGGAATTTGGTGGATCACAGACTGTTTATTGGTTATAACACAAATAAGATGTCAAGCTTTGATTCATGGGGTGTATGGGCACCCACGGGACGGAATTTGACACTTAGGTGTTGTTTTCTGTGATTTCTGGGTTCCAGAGAAGTTTCTGAGGCAGACTGTCTGGAATCCCAGTATACACGCCGTGTAGTATTTTCATACACGCCGTGTGTGTTCTTCTGTTCAGGAAGAAAAATGCATTTTTTGAGTACACGTCGTGTACCCTGAGTACATGCCGTGTAGTCTCTTCCCATCTCACAAACCGTGTGGGCGGTGACACGGGGTAGGGAAGGGCTTGGGTAAAACACACCGTGTAGTTTTGTACACATCGTGTAGTGTTGACCCAGAGTCTGGCCGTGTAACTAACAACACGGGTCGGTGAACTCCTTGACAGAACACGTCGTGCAAGTTATAGACATGTCGTGTAGTGTGACCTAGGGACTCGGCCGTGTAACTAACAACAAGGGCCGGTGTCACCTCTCCCTGAGCACGTCGTGTACCATTGGGGCACGCCGTGTAGGATTGTCCAAGTAAAGACCGTGTGGAGTTAGCTATGTGGCTGGGAAATGGGGTGTTGTGCACGCCGTGTACGGGTGTAACACACCGTGTAGAGTCAAGCCGAGTAGTCGGCCGTGTCACAGACGACACGAGCAGTTGGAAAATAACACTGTACATGCTGTGTAGATATTATTCACGCCATGTAGTTTTGTGGAACAGATGTCGTGTGGCTTAGCCGTGTAGAAGGACCCGAGAAGGGGAAAGGAAGTCAAGTACATGTCGTGTAGTTAGTGTACACGCCGTGTAGTCTTGTTTTAAAAATTTTGAAATGACTTCTTCCTCTTGTTCCTTTGTGGTTCCTTCATTTCAGTCTTAATAATATTGAATCTAAGGCGTGCTTTTGACCTTGTAGAGTCATTCCGCCTAGACGACCATGAGTTGTTCACCAGGAGAGTGGCGACAATAATACTCCAGAGATGGTGGGCCATGGGTTACCAGTGGATCCACTAGCAGAGCCAGATGCGGCACCAGCAGTTATACGGGACACAGGCGCAGAGGCGTAGTTCCGTGAAGGATTATTGTGGTTTATGAAGACCTTTCAGGGAGCACCGCAAGCTGCCACATCTATGGCCGAGCTAACGCATATCTTTCAGCAGCAGCATCCGCCTGCGTTTTTAGGGGATGGCAGACCACAGGCTGCAGAGTCTTGGCTGGGGTCGATGTGGACTATTTTCGAGCATCTTGATATGCCTCCATGGCGGAGGGTCAAGATCACGACTTATATGCTGCGTGATTCAGCCAAGAGGTGGTGGGATGTAACCACCTAGTCAGAGCATCAGAGGGACATGGCGTGAGAAGATTTTTAGGCAGTCTTCTATGACTTCTTCTTTCTCGAGACACTGAGGGAAGATAGAGCTCGAGAGTTAATGAATCTGCAGCAGGGTGCTATGTTAGTGATGGACTATTCCGCTCGTTCTACGGAGCTTCAGCGCTTTGCACCCGTGCTGGTGGGTGATGAGATTCTTAGAGCCAGACATTTTGAGGATGGTCTTCGGTATGAAATCCGAGCGCTGGTGAATGTTTTCAGGTTTCCTACTGTACACGCGAGTGTGAACCAGACGTTGATTACATAGAGGAACCTGCGGGAATCGAGTTGTGTGGGCCCGGGCGGTTCAGCACCAGTTACTAGTACTATTTCTGCTGGCAGGAGGAAGAGACAGATGAACTTCTCTCGGGGTGGCAGTACCAGTCAGGCAGCTTCTTCAGGTGGACCGGTCAGGTGCTACCAGTGTGGTAGAGAGGGGCACAAGAGGCCGTAGTGTCCACGAGACCCAGTGGAGTGCTGAGCTTGCGAGAAGATGGGTCATCTGCAGCGCCTTTGTAGGGAATTTCTACCTATGGCTAGTGAGAGGGGTTTTGTATAGACTCCACATGCGGGAGCAGGACCAGTGGCTTCATACCAGTCAGGGAACTGGAAAATGTCAGGGCGTGCAGGCAGAGATGGTGGTCGTGGCCGTGGTGGCTAGACACAAGGATCACAGAGGCAGCAGGGCGGGACAGCTCAGGGTAGCCAGGCTGTGTCACAGGGCTGCGGCACTGGGCAGGCATATGCAGTGCACCAGACCCAGCAGGAGCAGGATCCCGGACCTTCTACAGTCAGAGGTACTATTCTAGTAGCTTCTGTCTTGTCTTCAGTACTTTTTGATACGGGTGCTACACATATTTTTGTATCTGTACCCATTGTGGAGAGCCTTGGGCTCGGTGTTTCTACTTCTTCTGATATCTTGACGTTAGACACTCCGTTGGGGACTAGGACGGTTGGTGTGAGTCAGTGCAAGGAGTTCCCCTTGAGTTTGGTGGGTGTCACTTCCTTTGGGACCTCTATGTCCTGGAGATGACGAGCTATGACGTCATTCTCAGGATGGACTGGTTGGTTCCCTTTCGAGCCATTGTAGACGGGTGTCATCACAGGGTGCGTTTCACATCACCAGAGGGCGGGGAGATTCTATAAAAGGGCGAGCGGGATGTTCAGGCGAGTCGAGCTGGACCAGAGCATCATGGGAGAGGTGGAGTCACAGCCCAGATTGCTAGCATATATCTAGATGACCAGGGGACTTGTCAGATGGATTTCCCTCCAGTTGTCGATCGTTTCAGGGATGTCTTCCAGGACGACTTTTTAGGTCTACCCCCGGTGCGTGAGGTGGATTTCTCTATCGAGCTTGTGCCAGGAGCAACACCGGTGTCCATTTCTCCTTATAGAATGGCCACGCCTGAGTTGCAGTAGCTCAAGAGGGAGTTAGAGGAGCAATAGGCGAA
This sequence comes from Viscum album, assembly GCA_963277665.1. Lineage (NCBI taxonomy): Eukaryota > Viridiplantae > Streptophyta > Magnoliopsida > Santalales > Viscaceae > Viscum > Viscum album. The sequence goes on along the minus strand of OY728119.1, from coordinate 1,018,105,347 downwards.
GGGTTTTATCCGACCCAGTACTACTCCTTGGGGTTATCCGGTCCTTTTGCGAAGAAGGTGTATGGTACCCTTAGGCTTTGCGTGGATTATCAGAAGCCGAACCAGTTGACGGTTAAAAACAAATTTCCCTTGTTGAGGATAAATGATCTGTTTGATCAGCTTCATGGAGCACGAGTGTTCTCAAAGATTGACTTGAGATTTGGATATCATCAGTTGTGCGTTAGACCATCTAATATACCTCTCACAGCTTTCAGTAGTAGGTATGGTCTATATGAGTATACGGTTATGCCATTCGGACTCACGAACGCGCCAGCAGTTTTCATGGCTCTGATGAATTGTGTGTTCCATCCATATATTGATTCATTTGTGGTAGTATTCGGGGACGAAATCTTGGTGTACTCTCACACTCAACACGACCATGCCACCCATCTTGAGATCGTATTGAGTACACTTAGAGAGCATTGCCTATATGCTAAGATCTCGAAGTGACACTTTTGGATGGACCAGATTCACTTCCTGGGTCATATTATCTCAGAGGCAGGAGTTGCACTAGACCCAGAGAAGGTGAGAGTAGTAGTTTCCTGGGAGCAGCCTAGGAACGTGTTTGAGATATGGAGTTTCTTAGGGCTGGCTGGTTACTACAGACGCTTTATACATGACTTCTCCCACTTAGCAGCCTCCGTTGTCAGGTCTGACTATGAAGGGTGTGATGTTCGTTTGGTCGGAAGCTTGTGAAGAAGATTTTTAGGACCTGAAGGGAAGGTTGACATAATCACCGATCCTGATACTCCCAGAGCAGGGGAAGAGCTATACAGTTTACTGTGATGCATCAGGGATTGGGATGGGAGCCGTTTTGATGCAGAGCAACCGAGTTGTGGCGTACGGGTCTCGGCAGTTGAGGCCACATGAGAGGAATTACCTGACGCATGATCTCGATTTGGCTTCAGTTGTTCATGCGTTGCGTTGTTGGAGACAATATCTGTTGGTAGAGCATTTTGTGGTTTTCACCGACCACAAAAGCCTCAAGTATATCTTTACTCAGCGTGACCTGAATCTGAGGCAGAGAAGGTGGGTTGAGTACCTGTACTCCTTCGATTTTGAGCTTACCTATACACCTGGTAAAGGTAATTCAGTAACTGATGCAATGAGCAGGAAGACTTAGGTATAGGCAATTCAGGAGGCCAGTGGTGAGTTGGATCTCATGGATTTGTTCTGTGAGATGCATCTGGAGGTGCATGATAGACATGGGCATACTTATCTTTCCTCGTTAGTTGTGACTTATACCCTCATGGACAGAGTGAGGATAAGGAAGATATCGGATTCAAAAGGCTTTGTTCTATGGGAATCAGTGGCAAGTGACGACCCTCCTCCTGGTTGGATGATAGGCGACGACGAGGTTTTGTGTTTCCATGGACGAGTGTGGGTTCTAGGGGATATATGTGAGGAGATGATGCGAGAGTTTCATGCTTCATTTTGGGTGGTTCATCCTGGGGTTACCAAGATGTACCGGGACATGAGATGTCAGTACTGGTGGCCGGGTATGAAGAAAGAGATAGCTGGGTTTGTTATGAGATGTTCCACCTGTCAGCAGGTGAAGGCAGAGCATCAGAGACTAGCTGGACTGTTACAACAGTTACCTATTCCGGAGTGGAAATGGGATGATGTCGCGATGGATTTCGTGACAGGTTTGTCGAGGTCACCTCGTGGAAATGACGTCGTGTGGGTTGTTGTGAAAAAACTCACGAAGGTAGCTCACTTTTTTCTGATCAAGGAGAACTTTGGTGTGGACGAGATCGGAAGGCTGTATATCCGAGAGATTGTACGTCTGCATGGGGTCCCTCGTTCTATCGTTTCAGATAGGGATTCCCACTTTACATCTTGTTTCTGGCAGAGCTTTCAGAGGGCACTGGGTACACAGGTGCTTCTGAGCACAACATACCACCCTCAGACAGATGGCTAGTTAGAGTGGACGATACAGGTGCTAGAGGACATGCTGCGTGCATGCGTCCTAGACTTTGGGGTCTCATGGGAAAAGCATATACCCCTAGTCGAGTTTTCCTATAAAAATAGTTTTTAGGTAACTATTGAGATGGAACCATACATGGATTTATATAGTAGGCCATGCCGATCACCTTTGTGCTGGTTAGAGGTAGGTGAGGTAGCATTACTGGGGCCACAACTCATGCAGGAGACATCTGAGCAGGTCCAGTTGATTCAGAAGCGGATGTCTACCGCGCAGTCTCTTCAGAAGTCTTATGTTGATCAACACAGACGACCTTTGGAGTTCATGATTGGGGATCAGGTTTTCTTGTGTGTTTTTCCAAGGCTATGACACAAACGGATCAGGAGACTGGGTAATCTTTCACCGAGGTATATGGCACCATTTGAGATTCTAGAGAGAGTCGGGCTGGTTGCCTATCGTTTTTTGTTACCGCAACGGTACCGAGACATGCACGACGTCTTCCACATGTCTCAGTTGCGTCGCTACCATTCAGACCCGTCTAACACCTTTCAGCCAGAGGAGGTTGAGCTTCAACATGATGCGTCACTTGAGGAGAATCCGATCCGTATCGTTGACAGGAGCACGAAGGTTCTCTGAGGCCGGTCAGTTCCTCTCGTATAGGTGCTATGGTAGAATGGCCGAGTGCAGGACGAGACCTGGGAGGGAGAGGCCGACGTACGTGCTCAGTGTCCACAGCTGTTCTGAGCTTTCTCTTCACCACTCATGGAAGGGGAATTCGGGGACGAATTTCTATAAGGGGGGAATTTTGTAAGAACTCGGTTCTTATTTTAGAGGTACGAGCTTCTTCTTTTCCTTTTTCCTTAAGTTTTTTTAAGAAAATATGGAAAATGGGGAAAAATCCTAAATTTTGGAACTACACACCGTGTACTTTGTCCACATGCCGTGTACTTTTGGTCGTGTTGGGATGAGTACATGGGGCGTGTAGCCATACCAGCGGCGACGGGTGTAGGAACCGACTACAAGCTATGTAGTGGTACCTTACACGCCGTGTAGTCAGTCGGCAGGCTTAAATAGTAAGGCGGTAGAGTCGCCACCAGCTAGGCGACTGTACATGTCGTGTACTTGGGAGTACATTCCGTGTACTCAGGTCAACGGATGAACAGTGTAGTGGTGCCGCTAAATGAATAGTTAAATGAAAGGAGTACACGCCGTGTACTCAGAAGTAAACGTTGTGTACTTTGTTTTTTTTTGCTTAAAGCAGGAAGTAGCCTCCTCATTTGGTAGAGGAGGCATTTGAGCAATTTTGAAGCCAAAGGAGGTGGCTAGATCTTTGAAGATCCATAGGGCGTTCATCTGGAATCTGTTTCGGCTTCGGACAATCTCGTTGGAACCGCACGGGTGAGCCCTCTCCCCTCCTGGTACCATTCCTAACAATTCTTCTCCCAACGTAAGTTATTTATGTTTGAAATGGTTTTGTTCTTCGTCAGAACTACGACGTTCTTGGGTGTTTCTAGAGTCAGCATTCGGGTATAGCGTTCGTTGGCGTATAAGGTAGGTGGCTTTTTGTTTAGTTTTCCAACTACTGTGTGTTTTTTGCGTTTTGTGCCACGAACCCAGGTTGGGGTGTCGTGTGGCTGAGGTTGTTGCTATATTTAATGCATAGAATTTCATAGGTGATTAAACCATGATATTAAAATGCTGGTTGGGATCATTTCTTGGATCCGGAACCACCCCCGGGATGGGTTTCTCTGTTTAGCCGTTTGGCCACGATACCCGAGGGTATGACTTTAAAGTAGTAATTGTAGAATTTCCTTGAGAGGAATTTCTTGTTATTGCTTTTTTACATGCTGGGCATGGTCCGGTTACCTGTTTATCCTGAGGGAATTTTTGTATTTATCATGAGGGTGTTGTTGTGATTAGCCTGATGGCACTGCACTATTTAGCCCGAGGGCTGTAGTATTTCACCTGAGGGAAACCTTTCGTGCCTGAGGGCTTGACTTCTGTGCCTGAGGGCGACACTTCCTATGCATGAGGGCAATTTCTGTTATGCTTGGGGGCTATACCTACGGGTTGGATTCAGCTTACCTAAGGGTAAGGTTTTGTTTGTCTGAGGACGTGGACTGTTTACCTAGAAATGCACTGTTGTGGTTTCTAATATTTAAATGGATTAAATGGATAATGAAATGGAAATATAACTGGTAATTAGTGACTTTTGAGTACTGCATAATTTAGTTCATTTTACTACTGCACACTGTTGTTGCACGCTTACATGCAGTTGGGCACGAGCTATTGGTGGGTGCCTACTGAGATATATTTCTCACACCTTGTTTGGGTCACGCTTTTCTGCCCAAACAGATTATGTTGCTGCAGGTGTAGATAGGGGAAAGAGTCCATATACAGGTACTTGAATGTTGCTGAGGAGTAGAAGGGCATGGGACCGAGCCTAGGCTCGCGATGCTGCTGCTAGCTATTTTTCTTGTTTTGGTGTACTCTGTTTTCTGTTGTACTTTATTGATGTATAACATGTTCTGGCTATTTTCTTAGAACTTGAAACATGTAGCATCATCACATATATACTGTTGGTTATATCCACTGCTATAGTTATTTCAGTTGTGTATGTTTACTGCTTCCGCTATTTGTTGTATGTTTATTTTGGCATTCCAATGTGCTATACTTTGACAAATGAGGGCATAGTTTCCCAACTATCAGACCTAGGACCACGCTGTTAGTCGGCAGCCTCTGCCATTTGGGGAAATACTCTTGAGGTCACATGGCGAACCGGGCTCGGGGAAACCGTTGCTTGGCACCCGGGTCCAGGACGTTACAACCACTTTGCTGGACTGACTGGGGTGAGTCAGCACTCATGGGCCCAGAGATGGTGAGAGCTACTACAGAGAAGGTGCAAGTCATCCAGGAGCGGATGAAGACTTCATAGAGTCGGAAAAATCTTACGCCGACTGGAGGCGGAGGCCTTTGGAGTTCGAGGAGGGAGATCATGTGTTCCTTCCGGTCTCACCTCGATGAGGATTGAAGAGATATGGCCGAGGCCACAAGCTATCTCCGAGGTTCATTGGCACTTTTTAGATTTTGAGCAGAGTTGGAGAGGTGGCGTATCGCTTGGTTCTACCTCCTAAGATGGACTGGGTACACAATGCCTTCCATGTGTCGCAGCTACCGAGGTATGTGCATGATTCATCGCATGTCATCGACTGGGGCGAGCTGGACATCGACGATGGAGTGACCATTGCTGATTACCCAGTGGAGATCGAGGATAAGTAGGAGAAAATCCTTCGTGAACGATTTGTTCCCTTGGTGCATGTCTAGTGGTAGCATGAGAATCTCCAGGAGAGCACGTGGGAGTGCGAGGCTCAGATTCGTGTGCAGTAATCTCATCTTTTTGAGTAGCCATTGTTTTGGCTTTTCGGGGATGTAAAATCCCTAAGGTGGGTGTGATGTAATGTCCCAAATTTTTCCATGTATTATTTTAATATTATATTGGAATTAATTCGAGACCAGGCTCTAAGACAGCATGTAGTTTTGAGGCCCAGTGAGCCCGGAACAAATGTTTGAATTTAATTTAATAATTAAATTATACACGTGTGCGGTGTTCCGGAAAAAGATGAATAACTCCCGAACGGGTGGTCGGATCAAAAATCTGAGGGCACCGTTGCGTTCAGAAGAACGATTTTACCTAAGGGAAGGCCTAACATCAGCTGCCGTAGGTCGGTGGTGAAATCTGGTTTTTGGACGCAATAGTAATAAAATATTTAACTAAAATATTTTATTTAAACCCTGTTACATCAAATATCTATTATATTTTTAAATAGAGATTATGCATGGGATCAGGGTTACAATCCCCATAACCCTGATTTTCCCCAAGAGGCTCTGGGAAAGCTCTGGAGGGAACCCCCAACGCTGCAGCGACATTCTTGACAGATTTTGTCGGCGACGACGACGCGGCGACCAGATCTACGCAAATGAATGCCGGGATCCAGGTAGGATTTCGTTGTGATTTCATTCTTCCCTGTTTTTGATTTCTACAATGAACACGGAATAATCCACGAATAGATTAGCCCGCGGATCGATCGTTCTTGCGCGACAAGATTTTGTGGGGATTTTGGGGATTTGAGTCTTGCTATTTTTTGGTTTCATTCAACCTTCTAACGGTGAAGAACCAAGATCGACACGAACATCGATCGAGGTTCGTCCCTCTCGATTTGTGTGTGTATTTTCCCCAAATTTTATTGCATTATTCGTGAGTGTTCTTCGCATTCTTCATGGGACGAGGAACAATGGATCGTTGCGCACCCGTTGTGCGATGAAAAAGTCCCAAATTGAAGATCTGGTATCGGTACAACCCTACGGAGGTGCAGCTGCAGTGGAGATGGACAGATCGATGCAGATTTGAAGAAATCGTTCATCGAAGGGTTTCCGCACTGGTGACCAAAATCGGATTTTGGAGCTGATTGAAGGCCCGAACCCCATGGATTCTGCATCACGAAGACAAGGAGATCGAGCATCTTGAGTTTCGCGGAAAACATATGGGTGAATCGATTTCCGGAGGATCAGCTGAGGTGCGCGGAGGAAGATGACGGTTCTGGAAAATTCCTGACTACACACCGTGTAGTATGGTCTACAAGGCATGTGTTCATCGACAAATATCATGGCGTGTACTCCGGGACTACACTGACACGGGCAGGGTACACGGCCATGGACACGCCGTGTATTCCCCTCCCCGGCCAGCCCCGGCCAGATACACGGGATACCTCGTGTACTGGTACACGGGCAGACGACACGGACATGGGCAGAGACCGTGTACGGGCACATGGCCAGCGTACACGGAGTGAGCCCAAACGCTCGAACATGACGTTTGATTTCTTCTACATGCCATGTAGTTTTTTTCTATCCAACATGCTGAAGGACACGGGCCGTTTACACGGGCAGTACCTGGTGTCAAGGAACACGACGTGTACATTTCTACACGTCGTGTAGCTTGGTTTGGCACGACTTGAACGAAGGACACGGGTCGTTTACACGTGTAGTACCCAGGGTCAAGGAACATGGTGTGTAATCATACTACACGCCATGTAACTTTTTCTTCATGGCTTGAGCCACTTCTCTTCTATGACTTGGACTAGTTATTAGGGTTCGTACCCTTGGTAATCCCCTGAAGGTTCTGGTATCAATTCCTTTATACAAGAGTGTGATCCCTTCAACAAAACTCCCTGAATATAGTTGTTGGAATCCCCTATGCGAGACTTAGAGCCCGATCGTCTATTCATTCTTGGAACGCTAGGTAGAGTTCTTGGTATCGACGTGACCAACTTTACTCGGGCACCGATCCTCTGTTTAGCGGATTAGTTCAGACTGAGTTGTCGGAGTCACCCCATGACATGGTTGTGATCCTCATCTGAGCACCTTGTTCCCAAGTTACTTGTGGAGTGTGTTCTCCCGGATTGAGTACTTCGTGTCTCTCTATCAAGACCAAGGACTGTGTTCTCCCGATGGTATGCTTAGTGGAATCATAGAGCTGGATCCTAGTGGCGGTATCGCGAAGGTTGTTTGTGTATGAGTATATCTTTATATTCTTGTTATATGTTCTGTAGACTTATACTGTGTAGAGCGGACTATACCTCTCTTTGTGGTGTTTTCCTTGTTTGTATTTCCTTTGTGGTTTCCGGGGTGTCCTACTGGGTATTGTTATACTCACCCATGCACGGGGTTTTCCTGCACGTGTCGTGTCTTGTGCAGACGAGCGAGCCTTAGATAGGATTCTAGGCGGACCAGGACCAGACAATGACCAGTGAGATCAGATAGGCCAAGGTCTGTTCCTTCGGCGACAGGTTGCAGTCCCAGTACCTTTCTCTACAGGTTGGACTTTGTTGCAGACTTTCTTTTGGTGGGCTTGTACTTTTGGCCTAGGGTTTTACTTTTCTGTACTTTACGTCCCTATCGTACTCTTTTGGATGGGTTTAAGTGTATGCATTCATCTTTTCCTTTTTGCAGTTTTTACTTTTCAGCTTTGTGGGCTTGGAGATGTGTGTACGTGTGTACATGATAGAGGCAATGCCTCCCATGATAGTAGAATGGCTACTCGGTGCTAGTCACCATCCCATGGCCTATTGGAGGCGAGCTTAGGGAGATGCGGCTTGGGCCCCACTGTGACGAGTTGTGACAATCTCGAAATCCACAATGAATATTCAAAGACTCAATCAAAAAAGAGGGGGTCATTTGTCCCTTTATAGTTAACTATGTCTAAATGATGAAGAATCCAAGAATCATATCTTCACATTTTATAAATTATCATATAGATTAAGGAAACATACCCATTATGTTTTTGGTCTCATTCATTAGATTATACACTTTGAAAACACGAAAAAATTTGTCACTCAATATGGATGACGTGATTAAATCAGGAAATATTATTCATTTCCATGGATTCCATCATTTCCAACTTCTATAATTCAAGAAGTGACAAATATTTTGAAAATAAAATAGCCTTTTTTTAGAATGATATAATGTTTTAATTTGGTAGGTCATTAATACCTGCATAATTTAGCTAGGATCATTGAATAATGAATTCTATAATCTATTAATTTTGAAAACCATAGGATTCAATAACAAATAAAGAAGCCACTAATGATAAATCCCATTGTCTAGTTTCATCAAATATCATTTTTGATAAATGGGAATGTTTATGGAGGTTATAAACATAAACTTGGACCTTCGGGATGTGGCTTCTTATTTTGAACCCATTAGTTCATCATTAAATGTTGTTTTTATCATTACATTGGAAATGGCCCATCCAATGAAGATGATTTGTGGGAAATGATGAATTCCATAATGTATGATATCCTTCATGTCTGGACACACCTTTTGGGGTAATATTCCTCTAATAAATTTGTGAACTTTTTGAAGGAATGATCCAGGGATGTTCAATGGAAAATTATCACATCTTGTAATTAATGCCTTTTTCTAACTGAGAAATTTTAACAAGATTCCACTCATCCTTAAATGGTGTCTATGATTGATGAAAATTATATTTCCAAAAGAAAAACTACATGGTTATCTCAATATTGTCTTTAGTTATTCTATATTTTTTTCACATCTTGTTGATTTGGATGTCTGTGGTGTTATGAATTACATCTTGTGTCAACACCATTATAATGATACAATTTTATTTTCTAATAAATATTTCTAGGAATGTGATTTTTTTATCTTGAAACTATATGATTCATAATAAAAAATCATATGGTATAGATATTTAGAATACTCATATTTATGGTATTTAATTTCCTTTGTCAATTTTCACTGCCAATACTATTAGAGTGGATTAAATTCCTTCAACATCCCATCAATTCCTTAATCATGATACACTCTTATGAATATCTTATATAAAAAATTACCCTAAAAAAAAGGGATAACAAACCATTATAGTCTATATAATATGTTGATATATCCATCATTAACTAATTAATTAGATGGATAAATAATTTCAATCCAAATTGAATTCAAATGAAAACAATATATTTATTATAGAAGATCAAAAAACATTCATCATATCATAACCCGTAGAAGGTATAAATGTTCTATATCAATAATTTTATCATTTACATTAAACAATTATAGAAATTATAATGATTTTATGATTGGATTTTACCCCTAGTGAAATATAATTAACATTAAATGATGTTGTTATAGATAAAAACACAATTTTATAGTCATAAGAAAATATCATGAGGAAATACCATTTTAATTTTGAAACCAATTATTTAAAATCTAAATAATCCCAAAATGTTAAGGAAAACTATTTCATTGAAAAAATTAAATTTTAAAATCGTTTTTTAACGAAATGGTGTTTATGATATTATGAAATATGAATATGGGTTGAAAGTTAAAACAAAAATTTCCTTAAAATTTCATAAAACTCAAGAGTACCTCATTTCAAAAATGGTAAGAATATCCATTTATAATATATTATATAAATTAAAATGTTTTAAAGTGACTGTATAAAATATTTTTATAATATACAATACAATATTTAATACATACTAGAAAACATGGATATAAAAGAAATCTTATTTCTGACCAAAGAGTCAAATATAGTCTATTTTCATTAAAAAAATAATTAATTATCATTGGTACAAAATTTTCTGAAATTTAAATAAAATATTATAATGTATATTACTATATATATAATATTTAAATATGTAATATTTTTTACTGATATGTCATATAATACCATCTTTGTAAATTTAATCATAAACAATCATGGTAAAAAGGATATTGGAATGTAAAATAATTACATAATTGGTATCTTTTGATTCATGAAACACGTGAAATAAATATCATTAAATGAAACATTAAATGAAATTAACCAGTAAATATTCATGATAAAACATATCAAATGGTATGTAGATACACCATAAAAATGATACAAATGTATGACATAACATATGTTCCATGGAAGAGAATTTGAAATGGTAAACCTTTGACACTTTTTTACAACAATAATAAAATACCAATGGATGAAATAATATCAATTATAAAATTGAATATAACAAAAGATAGTTTATAAAAAATTTAAAATCATAATCATTTAGTATATACACCTCATACAAAAAAAATGGTGCATATAATAAAAACTATCTCAATCAAAAAAATTACATAAACAACCCTTAAATTATAACTTAAATGATTCAAATGAACTATAAATAATTTTATAGTATAATTTTTTTAATTTTTTATTTAATTATTCATATTAATTCATGTAATGTCATATATGGTTTATTAATTTCATTTCATCAACTTGTTATAAAAACAATCACCAGTAAAGTCAACATTTCATGTTTTAACAATTCATATTATATGTTTGTTTTTGTTATGATGTTAGGGTCCACACATATTTCTCATGGTTAAAAAATTAACCATATTTACCTCATGATATAAATTTAACATATATTAATTATTTAAATTTTTATAAAAATTCATATTTTTATGTGTTGAAATTTTTAACACTTGACTTCATTGATGTGATAATCTGTTTATACTCATGGGTGATGTATCCACTTTTTGATTGATATAAGAAAAGAAGATATATAATAATTTTCATTTTAGAATTCATTATTATAAAACAAATATCATATTATTTTCGTTAAATCTATCTTTTCTACAGTCCATATAAATAATAAAGGAAAACAAATTACATCACTTCATGTAGGTGGTATTCCACATGTATTCATGAGTGTTGTTATAATTTTTTAATTGATTAGAATATAATATGGTAGATGCGATATTTTAGATAAATAATATTAATTATTTTATAAATATAATATATTAAAATCAAATCAATCATTATATACCCCCAATATAGTTATTCATTATAAATAATTTATTTCTCTACGTCGATATGGTAGCCCACACGTATGCATGATCAATGCATTTATATCTAACAATATTGAAAAGGTGTATAAAATTGTTGTTCCACAATCATAATCACATCTCAATATTTTGATGATATTCTATTCACCATGTTTTAAAATATACAATATGTTTAAAAAAGGGGTAAAAAGAGAAAATATTGAAATTTCATGGTTATGATTTATACCTCTTATTTAGAATAACTCCTTTGGATTAATAGAAACTACAAGAAATAAAGGTCATAAGAGAATAAAATAAGATATTAGATTAATGTATGGATTATATGTAGGATTCTAAAATGTTATATTTAGACATATAAATATAAAACAGTTTGAATGGTGTAGGACAATATGTTTCCTTTTGTATGTTAAGGGGAGAAACCTGAATTGTTTCTTAGAATATTTCAATGTTATAAAATCACATCCAAGTAAAATTAAATCCGTGTAATGAAAACTAAATTTATAAGTGGAATTTCCACTATTTAATATATTACTGTTTTAGATTTAGTCATGAAAATTATATAATTTACATGAACCACATGATAAAAAAATTAATTTTATTTATATTTATTAGAACAATAAATTTAGATAATAAATATAGCTATTTAAATTTATGGAATTATAATGCAACAAAAAAGTGGATAATAATAAATTGAATATATTAATATGCTTAATCCCCCAAAATAATCATATTCATGAACAACACTATTGAAATGATGCAGAATTTTTTTAAACATATATAAATTTTAAAAATTATAATATATTTAACATTGAAGGAGAAAAAAATTGTGTGCAATAATAAAGAATACATTAGGTATTTTTATGATATATGGAACCCATAATACCATAAAAATATCTGACCAATTGATTAGTAGTCTATTCCTTGAATAGTAATATAAATGCTAGAATAGTAATTTGAAATCTAGGAATAGTAACTTGATTGTTCGAATAGAAACCTCACCTTTTGAAATTTAAAACAATATTTAGAAATCATATAAAATGAAGATATGAAAATTTTAAATAATGAGACAAGAAAATACATGTTTTATATATGGTAAAATATGTGTTCCTGTTTTCTTAAAAAACATATACATTTTATTTTTATTTTTTTTTAAATTAGAATACAAATTATTATAATAAAATGTTCTTATAAATTAATATTATATTTTATTATAAAGATTATATAATATTAGGTGACCTTATTTTATTTTTCAAAGGTTTGGAAAATTTATCATAATATTAAAAGAATAAAAAATGAGGATTTATTTTAAATATTTAATATATAATATTTGGAAAATTATATCCCAATGGACTTATTTTATTGAATGTAAATATAAATTTTCAATGGTAGGAAGTTTGGTATATTTATAAATATTCTAATTTATGGGGAGTAATGATATTTAAAAAAATATAATATTTAAAATTATAAGCTAAATCAAAAATTTGTTTATTTGTAACTCATGTAACATCCCAACATTTGATATCACATACATGTTTTACACTGTATGGTCTAAAGAATCAATATTATTCATATTCAACCTAAAAAATAATATATTAGTGAATATAATATTTAAATAAACCCTATCATCCCATTATAAATACCAGACATTTACATAAAAACTCTTAAGCATTAATGATTTCCACGTTTCTACTAAATTCAATTCCAATCCCCTTACCCACAAAATAGTGCATCTCGTATCCCATTAATATTATTCAAAAAAACCTTAATATGTTTCCTAAAAGGAGAAATCTAAATGGGGAGGTAATCTCTAATCTAATTTTTTATTGTTTTTCATAAACAACAACACCATAATATCTCCATCCATAGAAACAAAATGAAATCAATATCATAAATATAATAATAGGATATAATTATTCAATAATATTTAACTTAAACCACATTCTATAGTTTAAAAAATTTAATCATTATTTTCAATGTGGTTGGTTCACAAGCTCTATTAACATTGTCACATGTTAATCTTCCCCACCTTCAATCCAAGCCATATAGTTTTTTTGGTGTAATGTCCTTATAATGACGTTTTTATAACTTATATAAAGTAATTTATTATTTTAAAAATAAATAAATTAAATATGATTAATTTAGTTCATGTGAGTTAGTAAAACAATTAAACTGAACTAATTACATAATGTTAGTGTTTATACTAAGTGAATTGCCCCTATTTTATGTCAAATATGTGTACTTGGGACCAATTAAAAATATTAAAGTACTTGAATACAATTTCATTTAAATTATATATGTTAAAATTTATTTTAAAAGGACTTAAATATTTTTAAAAAAATGATTCATCAATGGAACCATGGAATTAACACCCTACAAACAATGCAATTAATCATTATATCCCATTAAGACAGTAATAAATGAACATAATAAAATTAAAATTAATATAATATATATAAAAAATATTTTATTTATTTAATTAATGAATTTAATTTTATTATTTAAGATATTGATTAAATTTTTAGAATGATTCATGAATATCGGTAATCGATCTCTCAAAAAAACATTTTCCTTAGGATTTGAGATTTCTCTCTATAACACAGACACAATATATCTTTTATATTATGGAATTATTATAAATTTCTTATATATGTATCTTACAAGTATACCTAGATTATTATCCATTCCATTAATGGGGTAATACATTGTATGAATTAATTCCAATATGAATTATTTACTATCAAACCTAATTAATGGGATCTCTTCAATCTCTTAATCTTTTATTAACTCCCATTTTATTTCTTAATTCCAATTAATGATTTCATTATATATTATAATATTTTTTTTATCAAAATTATTGTATACTTATAATTTTATAATAATTCCGTACTTATTCATTCATCAAATGACATTATCTATTTTTTTAAACACTTTTGTGAATGTTCATTTCAATACACAAATATTTACACCTTATGATGATATTATGATTGGTTCGACTTGCATTTAAGGTACACTTTAATGGTATAAAAACATATATTTTGGTTTGAAACCAAATTTAAACATTTTATAAAATTTTAAAACAAACATAGGCAATGAAAGTTTCCAATAAAATGACTATAATTAAATTTTATAACAAAAAATGAACAACGAAATTTAATTTATAATTAGTTTAAAAGCTGAAATATAATTACCTCAACTCATAATAATCTATTCATTTATGATTTTTTGGGAATATTTCTAATTTCACCAAAATTATGCAACATGATGCAAGTGTATAACCTCTCTTTAGGTGACCCATAATTTTCCCACAATCATTGATTTAATTTGACGAATCATCATGTTCTACAACAACTAATCCTAATCTATTACATTATCCCAATTTGACCACAATAATTCTCTTATCAATGTGGGGGATCTATTTGTTCTCTTTTAAGGACTTGAGAGAGGATAAATGGTTAAATATTAATAGATTTTTATATTTATCAATAGATATATATATATAAATACATATTATGATATTTCTCAGGATATTTTTCTATAATAATCTATCTAGATATCTCTTTAGATATATTTCATGATATATTACTCTATATATATCTGTAGATTTATCTATTATCTATTTTCAACACCACAAAATCACAATAGGAATGTGATATATTTAAATATAATTACATAAAATTATATACTAATCATCTCTAGTTTAGAGTTGGAAATTTTCAAAAAATACCTTGACCATTTTTTATATTATTAATTGACCTCGTGTCTCTTAAGAGTAAAAATGTTATTATTAGTCACTTACCATGCTCAGAAAATTATGAATATAAATTAATCTCAATTATTTAAATGCGGGTGATTAATCTCTCTTCGATTTCCTTCTTCAATATTTATCAATCCTAAAATAACACCCATTTAATTAAATATATTTTATTGAATTATTTCTTCACTAAATATAGTAAATATTATATTATCAAAACATTTCATATAAAATATAAGTATTAATATGTAACACATATTTTTATTTTGAATAACAGTTGATTAAATAATGATGGATGTCTAAATGAGATTAAATATTATTTAATATAAAATATAATTTAAGATAATTTAATTTAAATAAAAATGAAGTTATACATAGTGTGTGACCCTTTAGGCATCCTTATAAGTGGAATTATAAATAAACAGTTACAATACATGGTTTTCATCTATCAATATCCCAAAGAACCCATAGGGACTATATAAAATGTTTGAAAAACATCCAAATTCATATAAACCATAACTATGTAATCACTAATAAAAATAAACCCTTTAAAGAGTTAAAATTGACCACTATTAGTGTAAAAAAAGATCTAGAAATAAGAGTTTTATTAAAATCCCTTCGCCACAGTTAATGACAGAAAATATATAATATTGTGTCACTATATTTGAAATTTTTTAGTAATGATAAAGGTATCCATTATAAGAACTAAAAAGGCATTGATAAATATATGATTTATTTGTTACATTAGTAGAAATCATAATGGTATGCTCTATAAGTACTTCAAAATGTACTGATAAAGGGTCATACTATATTTTTCTATATAATTTACAACAGACTCCAATAATAGGAATTGTTGTAAAAACAACTACAAAAATAATTTGAAAATCCGGAATTTAAATGAAATAAAATTTAAAACACAAATACATAAAACACCATATTATATAGATTTCAAATATATTTTCTTCCAATTACTCACATACATAAAAATTCTCATAGAAATTCAAAAACAACAATGTTCCTTTTTCTTTATCCCCCGACCCTCAGTCATAAAACATCCATGAAAACTATCATAGATCATGAAAATGAATCCACATCTATATGAAAATAAAACTTATGTTATTAAAAATAAAATTAAATATATTAAAAATATATATATATTTTAAACAAAAAAATGTAATTTAATTCATACCATGAACATCCTGTATTAGATTGAGGTGTGGTTGATTCATTCATGTCACACTATTTGATGTTTCCCTCCAAAAATTGCCTCAGTTAATATTAACTAAATAAGTATAAATGAAAAATGATAAGGAAAATAATTGTGTAATAGATAATGAAATGATAAGAAAACAATATTAAATCATTTTATTGGTTTTGGTGATGTAATAAGCATTTCACACAAAGAGGAATCTTCTATATTGATAAAAAATCAGTCATATTTATCACATTGGGTGTTAGATTTATGAGAATACAAATTTTATAAGTCCCAAAAGTCATATGTTTTAATTTAGTAAACTATAAACATATTACAAATCAATGTTCTTTGTTTGGAGTTTTTCAATTTTATTTTTTAAATTTAATTCCATTTTATGTGTCCAAAATTTCTTAAGGTTTATTTTATAAATGTGATTTATTATTTTTTAGAATGTCACTTGTCTTTTTACTAAAATTGATGTCATTTTTATTAAAAAGACACAAGTTCAGTCATAATGGTCATACTATTAATCTTATTGAGGTTTGGATAATTCAAACCAATAAAAAATGACTTATGGATTATTCTAAAAATGTTTGGAAATAATATGAAAGTGTTTGATTGGTTTGGAGTATGTCACTTGTGTTTTTAACTAACATTTCATTTTTAACTCGAAACACAAACATCGAGATACAATAGCCACATCATTTTTCTGTTCAATGATTGAGTAATTCCAAATTATAAAAATTGTCTTTTGACTCATTTAAAAAAATTACTATCAATATCTGAGCATGTTTTCTCGGGTTTCAATGAGAGACAAACAATTTAAATTAAAATGTCAATTTTAACCTAATAATGGAGACATTGATTTATATATGACACACCGTGTGATGGATTTATGTTAATGGGTTCCTATAGATAAAAAATGACATATAGATATGTTTCAAAATGTATAAAAAATAAATGAACGAGGTTGATTAGTTTTGATGATGTCAGTAGTCTTTTTTATTGAAATTATCGATATTTTATAAAAAAATACACACTTTGAGTCATAGTGTTATCCCCATGTATTGGATTGTGATTTTCATGATTCCAACATGTCATATGTGGTTTTTGGATTATTTTACTTTAGTATGAAAATTTATTAAATAGTTTTATTAATTTTGTTTATTTTAACTTCATATTTAACTAAAATGAATTTTTATACTGAAAACACTCACATTATGTCATACCAATCACATATTGTCTCAATTTCATGTAGGAATTATTACAGCACAGAAAAATTTATTTTGAATAATTTATATAAATTACAAAAATATATGAATGTGTGTTATCTAATTTTAATGATTTACACTCATTTTCAACTAAAATTCCAATTTTAATCAAATAAAAGAAATATATAGGTATATTGGTGACAACATGAATTATGTTAATGCATTTCTGAAATCAACAGGTCATAAATGACATATGGATCATTTTCATATTTTTTTAGAAAAATATGAATGTTTTTTCTCATATTTTAGTATATTAGTTTTCTTATTTTATAATGTTAATGTACATTTTAAATTAAAAGAATCACTCGGATTCATACAAGGAAAACCATGTAGTAGAATGTGGTTTGGATTATTATTATACATAAAAAATAATTTATGGACTACCATAAATTATCGAAATAATTATACTTAATTTTCATTGTTTTGGGTATGTCACGTGACATTTTTAATAAAATTAAGTTCAAAATTAAATAAAAAGATGCACATTGAGACATACCGGTCACACTATATAACAAAATGTGGTGAAGATGAATCATAAACCTTAAAATAACCATAAATATCCTTTTCCTAATGTATACAATCAAAATTGAATATGTTTTCATAGTTTTTAGTATGACAAATTGTATTTTAATAAACATCCATTTTTGAATTTTAACCCTCATGTGGATTCAAATTAGTCACATCGTATGTCAATTTAACATAGAAATAATTCTTACACATTACAAATGACTTATGGATCATTTTTTTAAGTTATATTTTTTATATGAGTGTATTTACTTTGTTTTTAATGGGTGAATCACTATTTAAACTTAAATGTCAATATTGACCTAATAACGGACCCATTGACTCATATATAGAACCACGTGAATCTAATTTAGGTTAAAATGATTCATAGTCATAATGAATGAATTATAGTTCCTTATAATATTGTTTCAAAATAATAAAAATTTATTTCTTTCAGTTTGAGTTTGTCACCATGACTTGGTTCTAAAAATAAGGTCAACATAAAAAAAAGGCACCCTTAAGATCATACAAGTAACATAAAGTGTCAAATTATTATTTTTATGAATTATAGAAATCAAAAATTACTTCAAGATAATTTTGTTAAATTATTAAAGCAATAAAATGATATGGGTTTATGCGAGTTGTGTTTTTTAATAAAATGTCTTTTTAAACAAGAAACTAGAACATTGAGTGATGTGGTCGCATTATTTGTTAGTTTGACATGATACAAATTTTCAAAAATAAAGAATATCTTATGAATTTTTTACTTAAATTATTATAGTTATGGGAGAACTCATTCATTGGTTTCATAGATTAAAACACTTTTTCAAATAAAATGACTATTTTAAACAAATGACAGTCACATTGAAGACTGTTGGGCACACCGTGTATAGGATTGAAGAAATATTGATTCCTATACATCAAAATTTTACTTTTAGATAATTTTACTAAATTATCAACAAATAAATAATGAGTATTCATGGATTTGAGTATGTCACACATTTTTTTACTAAAATTAATGTCATTTTTAAAAAAAAACACACTAGGAGTCATACCTATCACACCTTCTGATGGATTGAGGTATAAATGATTATTACACATAAAAGGTGATATATGGATCATTTTCCTAATGTATCCTAATAATATGATTTCCTTTTCATTGATTTGAATATATCACATTAATATTTTTCAAAAATAGAATTCAATTTTACATGAAACGATACACGTATATTCATATAGGACACACCATGTGTCATATTATAGAGTGGATGATTATTAATTTTCCAAAATGGAATATGTTTTTTTTGTAATGTATCAAATAAATAAATTTTTTTTCTGTATTTATAGTATCTTAGATTAGTTTTTAATATAATTAATGTCAATTTGGAATACAAAGACCATCTTGGAGTCATATCAGTCAAAATGTGCATCAAATGGAGGTGAAACTCCTATTTACATTTTAAAATATTATAATATATCACATTCCTATTGTATAAAAATATATATAACTTTGTTTAAATAATATTTAGTATTTAATGTGGTTTTTTACTTAGATGAAAAATATAAAATTGAAACACACAATTCGACCCATATCAAGAAAAATATATATCGTATTGGGGTGTGAATGATTGTGTATGTGTTGTGTATTTTAAATTTTATTTTCTATAACAATCTATAAAAGGTGGATGTTTTATTTATATAGAATAGTCACCCTAAAGCTTCCTGAAATTCCAAATAAAAAATCAACATGATCTCCCTTTTATGATTTATTAAGGAAAGTTTAATGACAAACATAACTTCCCAAATGATCTGTTAAAAAAATAAAGAATTACTACATAATTATTAAATGAAATAAAATAAAAAATTCTAGATAAATGGGGAATAAATTAACTAATTATGTTGTAGTAATTTTCCCTTTTTGAATATATGTATTCATTCATGACCTATTTACATGTTTTCTATTATCTTAGTAGCATCCACAACGTCTAATATCCCATTAGAATGAGTATATTTGAAAAAAAACACCTCACGAAAAATAATCCACCTATATAATAAAAAAATTATTATGTTAGTGATGCTATAAAATATTAAATTTAACATAAATATGAAATAAGACATTAAAACAATGTCAATTTTAAACTAAAACCATAATATTTGAGCCATACTAGCTACATTGTTTGTCTACTTAAGGTATCGTTAATTCTTACATTTAATAAATCTCTAAGGGAAATTTTTAATGTTTAATAAAAAAATATGAATGTTTTTATATTATTTGGTAATATCAGTTGTCTTTATTAATGAAATATAAATTTTAAACTTAAACTGCATACTTTAACTAACATTGAACATATGGTGCATCAGAATGATGTGAGATAAATTACTACTTGTCAAAAAATAAACTATATTTCATTGCCCAAATGTTTTTAAAAAAATCCAAGATTTTTTGATTTTTTTGGATATTTTGAAATGTGTGTTAAACTAGAAGGGTGAATTTATTTTAATAAAAACATACTTATAGTCATATCAACCACATCATGTCTCAAATTGATGTGTGGAAAATTTTAAATATAAAAAATGAATTCAAGATAGTTTTTCAAATTATAGAAATATATCCAATATATTATTATTGGTTTTGACTATTTGATGAATATTTTAAATGAAATTGAATCTTTTGTAATTAAAACATGAACGGTGAGTTATATCGACCACATAGCGGGTATGATTGACATGAGATCAATTCCTATGAAAAATAAATGAAATATATATCATTATTCTAATGATTGGATATAATTAAACATAATTTTCATATTTATAACTATTTTATATCTGTTTTAATATAACATGACAAATTTTTATTTAGAAAATGTATTTAGAGTAATGCTAAAATAATCATGTTTCATATGGGTATTCCGTAAATTCCTACAAATGATTAACGAATTATGAATCATTTTCGAAAATTTTTTAAAAAATTGATCTCGTTTTTTCAGTATTGAACATCTATTTTAAAAAAAATACATTTAACAGAATAAGTATAAAATAATAATTAATTGGAAATTTCATAAAAATGTGATCAAATAATGGTATATTTATATAAATAAGTAGTAGTAAGTCTCCTCATCATGATTTTTGTATACATTTTGACAACATGTATTCTTATTATTCATTTCAAAATAAAATGATATAAACTATTATATATATCTATTAGAAACAAGTAATAAATATATATAAGAATTATAACATTATTGTTTCACACTCCAAACATATTTCAAAACTCATAGCTTATACATGATTGTAAAAATATAAGATAGTAACTAAAATATAATGTTCAAAAAAATTCAGAAACCATCTATGATGCATACTCATCTATAAAAAGTTTTACATCATTATTTGAGTGAAATATATGTCATCAATAGGGGTCTCACTAAGAATATATATACAATAAACAATCAAGAAATATTTTGAAAGAAATTGAAATTACATTATAAAATTAGATGTTTTGGGATTTGTTCTTTTTATAATTTATGATATAACTCTAAAATTTTGAAATGTAATTTACATAATTGTTATTATTATCTAGATTCATAAACTGTTGAAATATTGACCCAAATAGGTAAAATGTTCTGATATATGCTTTTATTACATATTTTTATATATACCTAAATTATTTTCGATTTGATATAATCTATAGGCATCTTATATTCTATCATGTACATCACTCTATTATTCATCCTTGACATATAGTTCTACATATCATAAAAAAATAATTGTTAAAACATTGACTAAATAAAATAAATTGATGTTTATATATTAAATTTTGATTATCTTACGTTGAAAATTATCAATACATATTAATTTTGGTTTGTTTTTTGTATATATATGAATTGGATTCAATAAATAAATAGTTTAGATATTTATATTTTTTTGGATTAGTAATCAATACTTTTTATAAAATAACAAGTATGTAATGAAAAAAACATTTTTTTCCAATTTAGATTATTACCCTTGTATTGTTGGAATAAAAATATTATATCTTCTATTATTTTTTTCTCCATATATTTTTTTACAAAATTATTTTCCGTTTAAATTTCAAATTTATATAAAAATTATTCTTCCATAGAAATGATATAGGGATTAAGGAATCGAAATCATGATCTTAATGGTTTTCGATTTATATTGTATTAATTTAAATGCATGTAGAAAATATATCGAGTTATTAGTGTTAATAAAAACATTTTCTCATTCATTTGAAATGAATAATATGAAATAGTACCATATGTATGTATTTTCAAATGATACACACATTCATTCAAACATGAAAATCTCATTTATAATATCTACCACAGCCGTGTTTATAATGAATGTTATAAATATTTCTTCGTAATATGAAATAAAAGTGTAACATCCCAAGTAAATAAAGAATATGAAATTTTAATATTTATTAATATTTATTAATAAAATATTAATTATACTTTTAATTGGATATATGCCTAATAGCGTACTAAACACGCAACAAATAGGTTTCTTTGAAATTTTACATTGCACACAACATTGATTTATACAAAAACTTAAATAATATAATATTATATTAAATAGTAGTTAACCACTAGTCATTGTATTATTGGGAATGAACAGAACAAACCATATTATGATTTAACATGTTTGTTAAATGTTTTTATATTTATGCAATAAAATCTGGAAGCTTAGAATAATAATGAATCCAATATTAAGCATAAATACTCTAATATTTTTTAAAAGTTAGTTTTATCGCCTCTTGATGGAGAACCCATTTTAAATCTAGTTTTTTTCACTTTAATATAATTAATTTAACATAATAATAATCTTTTTTATAAGTAGGATATCAAAATTTAATTTGGGTTATTTTTTGGTATTTTTCTGATTAAGTTCTTTTTTTAATAAATACTGAAAAAATACAATATTTTAATTAAATATTGTCTATTAATCAGTTTTATTTATTGGGATATATTATAATTTTAAATGGATTTCAATTATAATTGGATTATATTTTTACTATTTAATATAATTTTTTTTCAATTGGACGTAATTTGACATTGATAATGGATATAAACACAGGACAATCTTTTTATAGTTTTTACATCTTAAAAACACGCTTTCTAGTTTTGAAAACATAAATTACTTTTAAATTAATTAATGAAACATCAATTTTCTGAATTTGGTAATATATAAATAATTTTTTATTTCATAATATCAAAAATATATTTGTTTTAATTTTTTGTATTTTTCTGAAAACGTTCAATTTTTTTTGCTTAGTGAAAAACATTGAATAATATTTAAAATATGAGTTTTTCATTTAAATTAAATTTTTACTACTTCTGTTTGTTGAATTTAAAAAATATGGAAGACATGGTTGTCATCATTAAGTAAATTTTGATTCAACAGTTTGAAAAATAATTTCTGGTGAATAGTTTCTTTTGATTTTTATTTACCATAGTTAAATGTAAATATGGAAATTCATGGTAAAAAATAATATTATTACAATATAAAATTACCTTAACACTTGTCCTAAAATTATTTTATGAGTTTTTACGGACCATTAAAATCCTTGGGTAGAACATTTGGCATTTGGAATCCACATCGGTAAGATAATTACATTAATAACTTTTTATTTAATGTAAAAATTAAAATATCATAAACATGTATTGTTTTTTCTAAAACAATTTTAATATGGGGTTATATAATTGATATATTTAAATATAAATAGTAATTATAATTCTATATGTATTTTCAATATCATGGTATTTTATTTATAATATTTAGACATTAAATAAATAAATTTATTTATGACATAATGATGATGTAATGACTAGCTCATTAATGAATGTTGTAAATAAATGAGATTATAAATAATAAAATAAATTTATTATTAAACTATTTATGCCATCCTTTAATTTTATAGATGTTTTTTACGTTTTAAATTTTAATTAATGATGTATTTTCCAATTGATCAAGTCGTTATGGATTTTTAAAAAGTCATGACATGAAGAGAATAAAAATTGTCATAAATGAGTTTTTAAATAAATTAATATTTTATTAAATGATAAAATATTCATAAAAGTATAAGATTACATAAATGAAATATATGATGTTGTAAATTCATTATTGATCCATTTTTTGCTTTCTTGGAATTTTATTTTAAATATGTTAACCATTTAGTAAGAATATAAAAGAAGACATGGTAAGAGTTAAATAAGTTAACTAAGGGTTAAAGCTAAATTCTAAGGTAAACATGAAATGAAAACTTGTCTAAAACAAATTGATCAATATTATTTCTCTTAATATTCATCGTATCTTCTATTTTAATGAATTTGGGACCTTTTGAAAATGAAATTATGTTTTTAATACAATAATATTTTCAAAAAATACTAAAGGGCTCCTCTTCCCCATTATAAAAGGATATCCACTAAACCATTACTCACACCACTAAAACCCCATGGATAGTACAAACTCAGCCCCAATAATCCCCCAAAATCCCTATATTCCTCCTAGAAACCTTACCTTAGACAGAAGGAACATCTAGACAGCCTTTTGGTTCAAACCAAAGGAAGTTACCCGATTTAAAGGTAATGCCTTCCCTCAAGTTCTCTTAAATTATTTTACATATTCACTCACAATGCCCTTATTAATCCTTGTGTACATAAAAACAATTGTATCCTCAATATAATTAGTTTTTATTTTGAGATTTATTCAAACTACAGTAACACACACCTCCATCTACTGGATGTAGAACATATTGATTTTGTGTATGGAGAACTATTACATTGCGAAATGATGATTGTCCAATATTGTCCTTCAACCTATTATGATGGAAATTATGATGGAACTGTAATTATATATTATATTTATGATATTTATTTTATCTATATGATTCTTTAATTCTGATTTATAAAAAACTTTTATTCTTTTCATGTTGTATAAAAAAGATAATTTCATTTGGGGAAGTGCGGACTACCGCCCCCTCAAAGTGACATGACTCATTAATACCGTACATGGAATGTATAAAGGATGGTATTAATGAATATATATAACATTTATAAAATTTTATATTATACTGGAATAATAATTTACCTCTGAATTAATTGTTTTTCTTTCCTTAAAATTTGAAAAAAATGATATGAATGTAGCGACCATGCATAGGTACGACTTACCATCTCCATGAACGGTGCATTTCATTTTCATATATCCAATTTATATATAATATTCTAAATACATATGTACTAGAGATATATCATATATATTATATCATAATCATTAATATATTTTGGGATATAATAGACGTTTTACCACGTGGAAAATTTTTAAGTATAACAAGTTTATTTTTTACTCATGTTTCGAACATCGACTAAATGTCTGATATTAACTCAAATAATTCACTAAATGTTATTTAAAGGTAATAAGTGACATAAAAAGAATAATAAACCATAAAATGGTTCTTAATAAAATATAAATTAACTTATTTTTATTATTATGTATGAACAAAGACCATACAAGACAATTCAGACTTGAAGTAAGGGGTTTTCATCTCACTTTTTATTCACATGAGATTCATGCTATATTTTCCACTATTTACATTTGTGTGGTGTATATACTATCCATTATTGTATTATTTGTGTAATTTAATTTAATTTATTGTTATTTACATTATCATTTTATGATTTTCCTTTCATGGGATTTATGTTTCGTATGTTACCAAATTAAAAAGGGAACATTTTTTCAAAAAAATTATTCGTTGGGTTAATCTTCTAGTTCATAATTATGCCATGCTATGATTTTGGGGGGAATAAATGTTTCTTTATTTATGTTTCAATTTACACACCCATTTTTTTGATATATTATTTGTACAAATAATCTTTTTATTGAATAATTCTAATGTCATTTATATGATCTTGGTAAGGGAAACCTTCCCCCATCTCATTAAGTCAAAGACTTATTTTATGCCATTTTATTTCCATTTTATTATACTGGGATATGTTATTATATATCCTAATTGATTTAAATATTATATACATGTGATTAGATACCCTTTTCTCTACCATGAACTCATAATCTAAATTTTTATGTGAAGCTATTAGGCTGCCGAATTACTGTAAGGAACCTTTTGACCAAATTTACATTCTTTGGGTTAATCTTATAATTCATAATTATTTCACATTGTGATTATGTGTGCAATCACTGTTTATCTATAAATGTTTCAATTTCCACTCCCCTTTTTGTTGATTTATTATTTATAAACATAATATCCCAATTTAATAATTCTAACATCATTTATACATTCTTGGTAAGGGGACCTTTAAACATACTCTTTAAGTCAAAGACATATTTTTTGTTTATTAATATCCATTTTCATATGATGGGATATGTTCTTCAATACCCTTATTGAAGTAAAATTTATTTCCATGTGATGAGAGACCCATTTTTATTCCATCAACTGATTTTCTGAAATATTATGTAACACTGTTAGGCTGCCAAATTTTTGTAAGGGAACTTCTAAACCATATTCCTATTATTTGGGTTTAACTTTTACTTCTTGATTATGTCATGAAATGAATATGTGTGAATGACATATGATTGTTTTATAGATAATATCCAATAATATTGGTTGTATTTATATTTTTCACACATAATTATGTAATTGATTTATCTGTAACCTAATGGTACAATCTTTGTAAGTGAATACATCTAAATATCTTATCATTGAGGCATATATTCATATTGTGAATATTTATTATCATATATGGTGTATATAAAACCATTTTGGCAATTTATATCTATAATTTCTATATTATCATGATATTTTTAGTTTTCATTGATATCATTCTTTAAATATTTTTTATTCAAGAGTTTCTCAAGTGTTAAAGGATTCACTAACTAAAAAATTAATTAAATAATATAAATAATTAATCTTCACTTTCATTTACATGTTTTAGAAATTATTATAAGGTTTTATTTATATTGAAATTAGTGTTTAAATGTGTAAATTCTTTTCAAATGTTTCATAGTGTTATAAAACACGTTGGTTCAAAACTATTATTTTTTAATGTTTTAATTGTGTTGATTATGTCAATATCCTTAACTGATATCTTTAGTATGCAATGTGTAAATGTTATCATTTCGTTTTTCTAATTTTATATGATATGAATATATTATGGTTCTTGGGATTTGTATATGTATATGAGTGGTTCCATGAAAAAGCTAGTTCAAGTGAACTCATGATATCTCTCTAATGAATTGGGTAACATAATAGAGGTAAATGTTAATGTTTCTCCTAAGTGATATATAGAATATACATTGATGGGTGGTCCAAATGGAACAACCCACATCATTGTGAAAGCTAAAATGTATGTTTGATATGTATTCCACAATGTACCTTTATGATTTATGATTTTCTAGTGTTATTAATAAATCTTATGATTTTATTAGGTATATTAATGAGATTATGTTTTATGATTGAAGAGTATGATTTCCTTGATTGTATGTATTGATAGATTAATGCCTTATGTCCTTATTTTATAACCCTTATTGAGATTTTTATGCTCATACCATGTTTTTAAATGATTTTAACATGGTAGAAGGAATTTTCCGTGGAAATAAGAATTCAATAATATTTATATGAAGAAATGAATTCATTTTTTCATTTAAAAGTTTTTATTTTATGAAAAAAATGGATACTGAGAAGAAGTGTCTACTTGTACTATTCACATTGAAATGTATAAGATATTGCATAATTCTCTAAATCTCCAAAATTGAAGACATACTAAATGTAAATTAATAAAATAATTCATGATTATGTACTGTTTAAGGTTGTGGCTTTAAAGTTGGTATCAATGGTCAGTATAAGTAACTTTAGAGGTTAGGGGGTTATTTAACATAAGTGACATAACTATAATGGTTAGAATATTAGAAAGGGTCATAATTATTTTAGCGGTGATAAATGGTTATTATATTTTGGGATGCTAAATGAAAGGTATTAGAGAACCTTAGAGGTTAAAATATGTTATGGTTATTTTTGAGTAATTTATCTAGTGTTTTTGAATGATATAAAATTATATAATTTTTAAAAAAGGACAACATGAAGACCGTGTGACAACCTTTCGCATCGGAAAAATATGCGGGAATCGAACCCGCAACCCTAGTGGGATTGGGATTTAAGACCAACCACTAAACTATGTGAAGTCCCTCATCATTATGAATTATTCTTTTTAGTTAAATGATGTTATTTTTTAAGAATACGAAGATTTTGGATCTTATGTTTTATCAAATGGATATCCTTGGTATAAGAAAATGATGGTGGTGATTAAGTGGTAAATGTTTTTTTGGGAAACAGTAGATGATTAAGTGAATAAAATACTATGAGATTTCAATTATGGAAGTACTGGTTGATATTCTATTATGGAATAATTTTCGTTTTTATTATGGAAATATGGTGATTTGGGTTATTTATGGAAATGAATAACTTATCATAGAGAATATATTGTATGGTTAATTACACTTCAGTATGAAACATTAAGAGTAGTGGATTTTATTAAGAGATAAATGTTAATATTTATGGTGGAACACTATGTGATCACATTTTTTTTGAGATTTGGGTTTTAATAATAGTTTGGATTATATTAAAGGATTTTAAGGAAATTTTTTTGAATGGTTTTTATAGAATGTTGGGAAATTTTTGTTCAATTTTGGAGATTAATAGTTGTTTTTATTTCTATAATGGTTTATCCTTTTTGGGGATTATATAATATGTTACTAACCTTTTTTGGATTTTGTTAATTTTCAAAGATTGGAGACTTATATAGTTCATATTTTTTGATTATGTGAATCTCTTGAAGTTGATTCTAGTGCTTTTAATATGACCAAGTCATCTAGAATACTAATCATTTGGAGATAAAGATGAGTTTGTGGAAGAATGTTTGTAAAGGAGGAAAGTCTATATTTTAAGTAATTATATTTATTTATGTTACTAGTCTAGGTAGTAAAACAAATCTTCAACTCTTTGAAAATGATCTTAAATAAAATCAATTATACTCTTTATTTTATCATCATACTTTTAACCAAGAATAAATTTAAAGCATTTTGGTGGCTATATTTATGTCATCAAGTTCTATTTCACTCTATTAATCAATTAAAGTTAGTTTTAGTTCTATATCCATGTTTTCAAAAATGGAATTATATTCTGGGATATCTCATGTGACCTTGGTACTTCTCTTTCTTTCATTTAAATTGATTTTTTTATAGACTTTTTTTCTAATATGGGACTTTTAATGAAGTTTCTGAACCTAAATTTTTAAATTGGGTGAACGCAAATCCATCAAAGGGGGGAAGGATGTAACATCCCATCTTAATAATGAAAATGATATTTTCATATTTATTAATATTTTTGAATTAAATATTAATTGTACATTCATGGGGATTATATTTCTGATAGCATCCTCAACACATAACAATGTGTTTCTTTGAAATCTTACATTTCACAGAACATTAAGTTATACAAAAAATAATATATTATTAATATTATTTTAAATAGTTTTTAACCTCTACTCGTTGTGTTGGAAGGAATGAAAAGAACTAAGAATATTTGGAATTAATGTGTTTTTTAAATGTTTTTAAATTTATCCAATAAAATTTAGCAGCTTGAACTGAGAATTAGTCCAATTTTAAACATAAATACACTAATATTTTTAAATGTTTTTTTACTGAATTTTGATGGAGAACCCATTTTAAATCTAATTTTTTAAAATTTTATAAATTGAATTTGAAAAAATTAAATTTATCTTTATAATTGGGATATAAATGTTTACATTGGGTAAATTTTTGGTATTTTTCTCATAAAGTTCTTTTTTAATGAATAGTGAAAAAAACAGCATTCTTTGTCAAAATTGTCTTTTAATATCATTTATTTATATCTATAGATTAAATTTTATTTTGATTTTAATGTGTAAATGTATTATATTATTACTATTTAATCCAATGGTATTCATTAAAATTAGTTTCCCTTTGATATTTGACATTAATATATGTCAATCTTTGTGTAATTTTTACTTCTGAAAAACACGCTTTCTAGTTTTGAGAAAAGATATTAATTTTAAATTAATTAATGAATAATATATGATTTGATTTTATTAAATCAGAAATATTTTCCGAATTCAGAATATAAATATTATAGTTTGGTTAATTTTCAATATTTTCCTGAAAAACGTTCTATTTTTAAAGAATAGTGAAAAACATTGCATAGTAGTTAAAAACCAAATTTTTCTTTTAAATGAAATTTTAACATTTATATGAATTTAATTTAAAATATTTGACATATATAATTGTCATAAATATGTAGAATGTTATTCCATATGATGAAAATGTTTTTTGGAGAATATTAACTTTTGATTTTTATTTACCGCGATTGAATATAAATAAGATAATTTAAGGTAAATACAATGTTATAATAATATAATATTACCTTAAAACTTTTACTAAACATATTGTATGAGTTATGGACGACCAAAAAAATACTTGGTAGAAATTGTTTCCTCTTAGATCCACTTGTTTAAAATAATTACATTAATAGCTTTTTATTTAAATTAAAAGTTTAAATATCGTGAACATGTATTGTTTTGCTAAAAAAATTTAATGTGTTATATAATTTATATCATTGAAAATAAATATAAATCAGAAATATAAAACTATTTCCTACATCATGGTATTTTATTTAAAATTCTTATATATCATATAAATAAATATATTTATGACACAATGATGATGTAATGATAACCTCATTAATGAATGTTTAAAATAAACGAGATTATAAATATTAAAATAAATTCATATTGAATATTTTTATGACATCCTTGAATTTCATGGATGACTATGAATTGTTATATTTCAATTATTGATTGTTTTTCGAATATATATTGTTTATATGGGTTTTTAAAAAGTCATGATATAAATGGTGTAAAAATTGACATGAATGAGTTTTAAAATCCATTAACATTTTATTAAATGATAAAATAGTTATAAAAATATAAAATTACACCAAATGACAAACATGATGTTATAAATTTTATTAAATATCCATTTTGTGTCCCTTTACATTTTATTTTAAATATATTGACCATATAATATAAATATACAAGAAGACATGGTAACAGTTAAATTAGTTGACTAAGTATTAAAGCTAAATGATACATTCCAAAATAAAACCAAAACATTTCTAACGCCAATTTTTGTATAGTATTTGAAATAATAGTCACCTTATATTCTAATTTACTTATTTTGGGACCTTTTTAATAATATATTCAGTTTATAATAAAATAATATTTTCAAACATTCATAAAGAGCCCCTCCTTCCCCTTATAAAAGCTCATCACCTCTATCTTATTACTCACAACTATAAACACCCATTTCTCTTCCAAAATCTAAACAAATAATCACAAAAATTCTCTATATTACTACTAGAATCCTTAACTTAGGCATAAGTCACTTTAAGAAAGCCTTTTGGTTCAGTCTAAAGCGAGTTACCAGATTTAGAGGTAACATCTTCCCTCAAGTTCTCTTATTTTATTTTACATCTTCACTCCATATGATCTTAATATTCATTTTTTGCATTACAAAAACAGTATCCCCAATATACTATGTTATTTTTATGATAAATATTTGATCTATACTTACACACACTTCCATCTAATTGATTTACAACATACTGTTTTTGTGTACGGAAAACTTCTGCCTCACGAAATGATGATTGTTCAATCTATTCCAACCACCTATTACGGTAGGCACTATTATTGTACTATTATTATATATGATATTTATGGTATTTTGTATCAATTTTATTCTATAATTATCATTTATAAAATATTGTTTTTCTCTTCATGTTTTTTAAATACAGTAATTTCATTTGAGGAAGTGCGGACTACCGCCCCCTCAAAGTGATATGACTCAATATAACCATACATGGAACACATAAATAATGGTGATAATTAAAGTATTTAATCTATATAAAATAAAATATTATACTGAAATAATATGATATATTCGTATCATTTGGTTTTCATACCTTAAAAATGAAAAAAATAAAGTAATGCACACGCGTACATACAGCTTATCATCTCCATGAACGATGCATTTTATTTTACTATATCCAATTGTTATAGACCGTTATAAATAAATATATACTTGATATATATGATATATATGTCATTAAAATCATTTTGTAAATAATATAGTTTTCACCGTTTTGAATTTTTTTAATTACAACTATTTCATTTTTGACTATAGTTCCAAACATCGACAAAATGTCTTATATGAACTCAATTAATTCACTAAACATTACAGACAGGTAATAAGTGATATAAAAGGAAGAATAAAATTTAAAATGGTTATTATGAATTTATAAATTAATTTATTTCTATTAATCATGATCAACAAGGAAGATACATGACATTTCAGATTTGTGGTAAGGGGTTTTCATCTAACTTTTTATTCTTTTGGGAATAATGCTTTATTTGACCATATTTTATTTTTTTGTGGTATATGTACTTTCTATGATTTTATAATATGTGTAATATAATTTTATTTATGGGTATTTAAATCATCAGTATATGATCCTTCTTTAATTGGTGTATGTTTCGTAAGATAACAAATCGGTAAGGGAAATTTTTAAAGCATTTTCTATTTTGGGTTAATATTTTAATTCTTAATTATGTCATGCTATGATTATGTGTGGATTAATAGTTTATTTTTTTTTGTTGTATTTTACACTCTGCATTGAGTGGATATACTTTTCATACACTTGATGTCTCAATTAAGAAATTCTAACATTATTTATACAATCTTGGTAAATAAACCTTTCACCCTCCTCATTAAGTCAAAGACTTCTTTTAGGTATTTTTATGTTGTTACACTCCACATTAAGACAAAGACTTATTTTATGTTTTTTAATTTCCATTTTCTTATGTTGAAATATGTTCTTTTATATCCTTATTGCGGTAAATATTTTTTCCATGTAATGAGAAACCCTTTTCTCTCCCATCAAATGATTTTATTAAATTGTAAGTGATGTCGTTACACTCCTGAATTTTTGTAAGGGAATTTCTTAACACAATTTCAATTTATTATGTTGATCTTATAATTCATGATTATTTCAGGATAGGAATATGTTTGAATCACATATAATTTTTTTTAAATTAATATCCACTTATATTGGGTGTGTTTATATATTTCACACATAATTATGTCATTGAATTATTTTTAATCTAATTGTAAAATCATTGTAAGGGACTATATCTCAATCTCATTTCATTGAGGAAGATCATTATATTTTGAACATTTATTATCCTATAAGGTTTATATACTACCATTTTGAAATTTTATATCCTGAACATCCATATTCTCATGTTATTTATGGTTTTCTTTTATGTCATCCTTTAATGATTTTTAAATCATGATTTTCTCAAGTGGTAAAGGATTATATAACTAAAACATCAATTTAAATGTTTTCATTATTTAGTCTCATTTTTAATGTCCATATTTTAGAAATGATTTTAAGGACATATTTATATGTACATGAGTATATTAAAGTGTAAATTCCTTTTAATATTTTTATTGTGGTATGGGACACATTTATTCAAATTTCTTATTTTTGAATATTTTAAATGAATTGATTATGTCAATATCTTGAACTGATATCTTGTGAATGCAATTTGGAAATGTTATCATTATTTTATTATTAAATTATGTGTAATTAATAATTTAGGGTTCATGGGAATTATTTATGTATATGGTTGGTTCTGTGATAAACATGTGGTGGGTGATCCCGATATGTCTCTCCAATGCATTCTGTTATGTGATGGATTTAAACATTAATTTTTCTCCTATGATATTTTAAGAAATATACTATGATGGGTAATCCAAAAGTAACTAGCTACATACCTGTGAATGAAAAAATGTACGTTTGATATTGATTCTATAAGTTACCATTATGATTTATGATTTCAATTTGTTTTTTATGAATCTTATGATATCATGAGTTATATTAAAGATCATATGTTTTATGATTACAAATTATGATTTCATTGATTGTATGTATTGATTGAATAATGTTTTCTTTCCTTTTTTTATAACCCTTACTATGCTTTTTATTCCCAATCCATGTTCTTGAAATGTTTTTCAGGGAGTATAAAGAAGGGTAAGATAAAGGAATAATTCAAGAAGTTTTATATCAATAAAAGTATTCTTGTTTTCTTTTAAGATTATTTATTTTTTTTAAATGATTAGGGGAAGATGTGTTAAATTTTAATATTCAATTTGTTATGTATAAGTTCTTGGATAATACTCTAAAACTCTAAACCTGAAAATATCCTCAATTGAAATAATTAAGATAAATCAATATTATGTAATTTTTTATGCTGGGCCATATATTAAGAAATATCATCATCTAAAAATATTGTCTCTTCAAGATGTTGTAATGACTATTAATCTTGCAATTGAACTACTGGGGAGAATGAACTCCTGAAATGTCCTTTTTTTCTTGGTTGATTCACTAGATATTCTATATATGGCCTTCAATTTACCCACCACTTTAATTATCTATAATACCATAGCTCACTTGAGTTCTTTTTTCTACTACAATTTAAGGTTTATCATTTGTAATTTTTTTAAAAATTATATCCCCCAATTATCATTATATGACTAAATATCCATGACATGAATGTTCCAAAAGAATCATTAAACATTGAAATTTCATTTACATAATTTGGAAAAGGAAATTGTGTGGTCAACTCTTGATATACCTCAATCCCCACACTAATGTGACTTTTTGGGAGTTATTTATTTGGTAGCATGCTATAGATATATTATAAAACATATCCATTATAACATGGTGGTGAATGAGTTTCAAGTATAAAAATCACATATAACATCGCACTATAAAAAATTAGTAGTATGATGGTATCAATAGATATTTGATTCAAAATTAAGATAATAATTAATGAAAAAATTGATTACCTTAGCTATGTTTAATGGTAGAATCGAATGTCTAGACTCAAATATAGGGGTTTCATTTGGCTGTTCATGTGATGTGATTTGTTCAACCACTAATTCATATTGATATTTTATATATATTGGTCTTCTAAATAGGATTGGAAAATAATATATTTGAAAGAATCCAATGTTTCATGCAATAGATTCAATATCTTATATTTATATCATTATGTGTATTTATTTGAGAAATACTTTCAAAGGGATAAAAAAACATACACATATAATGTGACCATATTTTTTAGGACACATCAAATCTAGTAAAAGTAGTTTTCTCCTATTATGTTCAATGCTCATCATTTTTTCTAAAGTGTGTAAAAATATGAACAAAAATATATATTTTTATCTTATACTATTATAAAGCATAACATATTTCTATTTTTCATACTTATAAATACTTCACATAGTATTTTTGTTTTTTCACTAACCTATATACCATAAAAATTCATTTGAGACTCCTTCCATAGCGCATTATATTGGTTCATGTGGTTTTAGATTTTGAATCATCAATATGCAGATAAAAAAGGAAAATATATTGTTTTAGATAACATTTAAATTTAATTTTTGATTTCTAAAAATAGCAATTTCTTTTCTACTGAATCATACACTATCCTTGATTTACAATAGTGATTAATTAGTTTTGATTTATGTTCATCGTTTTTAGAACTTTTTTACTATCTCATAAATTAAAAATTTTAAATAAAATTTGATAAAATATTTAAATTAAAAAAATATATTATAAACTAAAATGAACATAAAATGATTTCTCATCATTACAACTAATGATGTCATTCCACGTTTTCTTCATTATAATGTCTGCATAATGAACTGGTGGGTGGGTATTTACTTTCCCCTTAGAATCCATAAATTTTAATATGGTAAAAAGATACCCAAGTTATATATTTGATTTTATAGATAACATTGGGACATATTTCATCTATAAATCATCAAAAATAAACAAACTCTACTAGGAATAATAAAAATTAAATCAAGGTTTCGTTGTTTTTTCAGTAAAATATAAAACATATATTGAAACACTACCTTTATATAATCACAAATTGTTGCATTCATCAATGGTTGGATGTGGTTAAATAATTCAATATCAATATGAACATACAGCTTCCATTGACCCTGACATAACATATGAACATTGACCTATTGAGGCTAACTAGTGGGCTATATTGATTCCATCAAACCTCATGTTTTATAACCATACAAATTTCCATGATAAATTTATACAACCATAGGATGTTTCATAAATCCTATATTTTTCCTCAACATATTCTTGATCCCTTAATAATCATGTAGATTCAGTAACATCCTTCTATTGTTTCCAGATTTAGAGAACATAAACATGTGATAACGAAATTTTCTTCATCATATGTCATCATTAAATTTATATTATTTTCAAACAGTAGATAACAGATAATATTATGAATAAAATAACAGTATATCAAAGAAAACATTACCCTTCTCATAGATATATCTTTATTTATTTAATGGTTGAAGCAATTTGGATCCTCTATCAAGAATTTGAATCCCCTCTTTGGGTCCCTTGTTTCATATATGTCATTTTCTATATTGGGAAAACCATAAACTAATTGTAAACTCTTTATAAAAGGGACATCCATGATTTTTTTTCATATAGACCTGCATTTTTTGGCATCCAACAAGAAAATGGACCAATTATTTTTTTTATGGATCTAAAACGTTAAATATGTTCACTAATTGTGATGAAAAATATAAAGTCACCTTATTTTCACATTCCTCAATGACATACACCTTGGAAAATCCCATTTCATTAATAGTCACTACACTCCTTTTTTCAACACATTTTTAAATGGAAATAAGAATATGAATGACTATATAATATAACTCATATATCTATCTAATAATATAAAAATTTCATATATTCTCATAAATTAGAATTGTATAATTGAAACGAGAAATGTTTATCCCATCCTACATAGGCATAACTCCATTTATTTATCTTAATATACTCATTGTGTTATTTTGTGCCGAACTTCTATCCATTGATTACAAAACCAATGTTTGATATAAAATATTAATTTGGTCCCTTGTATTGCAATCAAATCCTATATAAATTGAACTTATCTTTTCAGATATCTCCATTTAATTATGGTATCAAAATCATCTTATAAAATGTTGTTTATTTTTATTTGATATCCACCCATTAACCATTATTCGATTCAAAATACTAAGAATCTATTTGAGGATATCAATTTATGGATCAAAATATTCAATATTTTGTAATATGTAATGGTGTTATTTCTCTCGCAATTAGATTGTAATTGTAACAACATCTCTTATAAAAATCAATTCAACCATATGGAATACACTATGACTGGACTTTTGGAGGATAATTCTATCATATTTATATTGTTAATTGGTGTATATTTCAATTTCTTCTTCAGCAATATTTTTTTTTACAAAACGACCTTCATAAAAACATTCATTCTTAACATACCCTATAAAAAATATCATATATCACTCGATGGGATACATCCATATTTAATGGAAACATCCTCATTGTTTATCATCCCTACCAAAATTAATCATCAGGTAGACTATTATATAAATGAATCTTGGAGGGATGAACATCTCTAATTCACATAATTTTATATGAACATCATTATTTATGATTGATAACTTTTTTGGGGATATAAATTTATTGCATATGAATTTTAAAAGGATGCATAGTCTGGTTAATGTTGGAAATTAATTTTTTAGATGAATACATAATTAAGTGATGATTATCATATCATCCACAAAAACATGACATATGTGTCATTTTATCCCAAAAATTTCAAATTATTCATTAACATGGAGTTCTTGATATTTCAGGAATTCCACTCTAAAACTGTTACACCATTATGAAAAAATGTAAAATTTAAATATTTCCTATAAGAATAGGTTGTAAGATACTAGGGAATGTAATGTCTTCCATTTATACTTATATAATTACAATAATTCCCTTATCTCGATGAAAATTATTTCCTTACTAGCCTTAGTTCAATATTTTTTTCTAGAACTATTTATTAATGTTCCAATAAAAAATATTTATCATCATTTCTTATATGTATGTCATCCAGAAAATGTACGACATAAAAAAATTTACAATACACTAATTCAAATAAAATTTAACTATTTTTTTAACATGATTTATTATGTTTTTTCTCATAAATGGATCCCAAAAAATAGTTTAAATAGAATTTTATTATTGAAAAGTCGATTGCCCTATTATATAGCAGGTGATGTACCTTGATTGGTATTCCCATTGAATACTCATACCCAGGATCCGTATTTCAGTATTAATTGTTAAAATTTCATATTTCTTAAAAGAATAGCCTTCATATA
This sequence comes from Viscum album, assembly GCA_963277665.1. Lineage (NCBI taxonomy): Eukaryota > Viridiplantae > Streptophyta > Magnoliopsida > Santalales > Viscaceae > Viscum > Viscum album. Next base: position 1,018,066,843 of record OY728119.1, on the reverse strand, counting down.
ATTCTTTAATCTGACTCAGTGAGTAAATTATTCACAAGTCTAACACCCTAGCATTATTATAATGTTATAGAATGACAAATTTCTATAACTATAATTTTATTTACCATCTTATACAACATGGATCTCAATTTGAATTATTCATTTATATGAGAATGAGAAATTGTAACACCTATATCCTACCAAAATTTTAGATATTATACCAACTGAGAAAAAATTATATCAATATAATCACAATATTTCTTTGGTCCATATATAAGAAGTGAAAACATATTGTATTTGTTCCTTGTACATTACTATAGAGGAATGTTTTAATTTACCTACATGATAAGAAATGTATTGTTAGTATAAACAGGTACACGAAATAAGATATTTTATCAATAGATAAATCATGAATGATGTTTTTGACTTATTTAAAATTTCTAGATTCTGAAAACAAATTTTCATCCCCCTACGAGAGTTTGTTAAATGACATATTTTCCTATATATAATTCCCATATTTTCATTCCATTCCAATTACCTAATTATTTCAATATAACCATATATTCATTTAAACCATTAAATGATATAAATTGAACATAATACATTCAAAAGGAACAATTCATCTTACTTGTATACATCCATGCCAAACTTCAGAAATATTACGTGTAATTCATGCTCTTTTAAAAACCAAATGAAATCATTTGCATAAGAATGTATTTTTTAATAAATCATTCTTAATGAACAAAAATCATTTAACGTCATAATCTTGACAATGAATTCCATTTTCATTTGGAATCATATCATTTAATAACAAAGTAGTTCTATAACTATTCTTTCACTATAACCACAACCTAATTCAAATTACATAACTTCAATATAGCCAAAAAAATTTCTATTAAGTACAATTGGTATTATATGATCTATTAGAATATCTTTTTAAATTATTAGACATCTTGAGAAACCCATGATAGTAATATTTAATTTCCATTTCCATTTATTTTATAATACCTCCAATATTAATTACAGTGGTATTCATATCAAATGACCCATATATCATAGTATAATTACAATTGGTGTTCACATTCAATTTTCCCCATGTTTAGTCCAAAATTTATCGCTCTATCTTATTTTATTTATAAATCAATTTTTCTACCTATTCATTCAGAAAAATAATTATCGATTAAAAAGTATATAAATAAGGAAAATTGATTTTTAATGGTTTTATAAACTATATTTTACCAAAATTATAAAATATTTAACTCCATATCCATATAATATTACATAGAATAAACATGAATCCATTTTTTATTAATATCAATAAAATTAAGTGAATAAAATAATCATATGTAAAAATTAATAAAAACACATAAGATATTCATAAGCAAAGGTGATAGTTATAGATAATTTATTAGGGGAGTCGAAAATGATCACTAGTACAAAGTATGGGACTACTACAACTCATAGTAGTTAAATAAACATTGTTCGATGTCCAAAAGTGATGGGGGATGAGTATCAAAAAACAAAATGAAATAATAATTGTTCAGAAGATGAATTTTATGAGGAAGAATGTCATATCCTTAAATCTATGTGTTCCTATATATGATCTATCAAAGCACCAGGCAACACTCCATAGCTCCAAATCGAAATCTATAAATATTCTTAAGAACACAATGGTTTGAAATATGATTTTCTCATACAATACATGTTCACAGATCCATTAAACATGTATACACCATTCCCCAATCCCAATGGGCTGATATACATGATAACCTTGGCTCGAGCATACCTGAACCATTACCCCATGAGTAATTAAATTATATCACAAAGACTACAATATTATCTCATATTTGAAATAGATAAATTATTTCCTAGACCCACTTATTTCAAAAACTGTAGAAGGGCTCTGTGATCGTATGAAAGGTATAAAACATCTTTTTAATGGGATTGATTATTGATTTATGTCTTCACATGATGCAACATATGTATCCTTATAACTCCCTATGATTTAAGTATATACATTACATTAAATAAATATGTTGTTGGGTACATCATATCACATGTAGAAGTGAACTAAATCAAAATACAATATAGAATATTATAGTGAATGGTTAAAATTAATTTACGATGAGTATAAAATGTGAAACATCATTATGAAAATTTCTATGAGAATAAAATCTCAAGATATTCAAAAGATATTAATATTAATTTTTTTTAAAAATTGTTATGATATATATATATATATATATATATTAATTTAAAATAAATATTTAATTTATTCTGATACTAGGGAATTAGTGAGGGTTATTGATCATGTGTAATAAATATGTTTTTATTAAAATCATTGATGTTAAAAATAGGATTATTTTTAAAAGGCAATTTTTTTAAATTGGGTTGTATATTATGATAAAAAGATAATTAATATTATTTAAAAGGTGAATCCCATAATATGTAATGTTTCATTATATTAAAATTCAATCACCATTGTATAGTTTTAAATGATTAACTATGTGTTAAATGAACAAACAATGTCATAAAAATAAAAAAAATTATCTTTTATTGATTGGAAAACAATGTCTTATACCTACAAAATCATAAAATCAATATATTCATAATTTGGATCATGTTACCATGAATATATATTCCATTTTTATAATATTCAATAAATATTTATAAAATTTCCACTTCTATGACTTAAAAAAAGAGGATCCTCCCATCATTCAGAGATACACCTGAAAAATAAATTCATCCTTGTATTATACATATTTACTTTATTAATAATATTATACAATGTAAATAAGATTCTATTTTCTAGAAAAAATTTGGAACCACTTTATTACCGGAGGTATTGAAGAGGAGATTCATGCTCTCATCATAAATGAAATGTTTTACCTGGTATATATTCCTTATTTTATTCATTTGTATCATTAAAAATTCCATCGATCACAATCATCATATTCATAAAATATCATTGTTATTTTTTAAATGTTATATTATATTTATGAAATAGAATTATATTAATTATTATGTTGTTATAAGGAACTTTTATTTGGGTTCTTCTTACCATATACATGATGGATTAAATATTAATAATAGTGAAAAAATATGTAAAAATTATATAATAAAATTAGTAGAGTTAGAATGCATTGGGGATCTTTAGAAAAAAATAAAAGATTCATTATAAAAACTAATGATATTTTAATTAATATTGATAGTGAATTAATATGTTTTCCCATTACTAGAAGTGATTTTATTTGTGATATGAGAATATTGGTTTTCATGCTGGTATTTCATAAAATAGGTTTCCACACTAGAAATATAATAGAAACACACCACCAATAAAAGGAGCACAAAAAAACAAAATCAACAAATGATGGCATATCAAAAACCATATCCAAACTATGATCCATACATATCAACACATAAAAATAAACAACCATATATTAAACACATTTTTTCCCTTTATGAACCCCCCCCCCCCCTTTAATTTTTTAAATTGAATCTGTTATTTTAAAACATTTTTCTAACATAATATTGAAATAAACATATTTACAAATCACATTACAAGGTGAAAAATAATAATTACCATTTTATAATTTAAAAATCCAAATCTCATCTCATAAACACCATCACAATTAAAAAAATATTATTTTCAAATTTTTAAAACACACATTGAAATGATAGTTTAAAAAATTACTCAAGAAAAATCCACAAATTCTTTTCAAATCAATTAATTGTATATAAACCACCCTTTATAAATAAAGTAAACAAAAACTAAAAACATTTAAAATAAAATTAAAATACCATAAATAAAAAAAAATGAAAATTTTAAAACATTTCCATTAAGGGATGTGAACTTTGAAATTTATAAACATTACAACTTCAAATTGGAATCACACAATGATTTTCAAAATAATGAATCTATTTTAGTTCTTAAAAAGGTATACATCACTTTAACATTTAAAACTATGATACCATTTTCAATAATGAATTTTAAACTAGGAATGAACCAATAATTGTAATGTATTCACCCTCCCACATTTCCATGTTTCAATCCATTATCCAAAAGTACATTTCTATGAATGTTTTAATTATAATAGATTTAATAAGGTTTTTAAAAAATTGGGAAAATTAATATTAAATCATAAAAAATCTGTTTTCAACATAATATACCAACAATGGTCATTTTATTAATCACACTACATGAAGATAATTTTACACAGTTAAAAGGAAAAAATTATTATTAAATAATTTATAAACATTTTTAAATATCGATATAAATAAACGCTTTTCCTGAAAACATTACTATATCTTCAATCAAAATACCAGCGCCACGATAAAAGATTCTGGATGAATGTTAGGTTAGGGATCAATGATCCTTACACTCCCATTGATCATGGATACCTGGTGCACACATTAACAAATGGTTATATGCCTAGGGGTTGGATACCACCTCTATAAGTGTATCACTATGTCACTAATATTTACCTACTATCATCATTATATAATTTTTTGTTAGGTAGATCTAAAAGTTCTAACATGATTTAATTATACTACCTATCCATATAATATTTTTCCCATGAGATTTATTCAAAATTAAATTATGGTACTAATTTTTTTCCTTAAATTATTTTTAAAATTTAACAGAAAAGAATCCATAAATCCAATCATTAACAAGAAATGATGTTTATTAAAGGATGAAAATCAAGATGTTTTTATAAAAATTAAATAAATTGGAAAATATTTTCTAAATGATAACGAGTCATGATTTTTTAAATAATTTAATACCTTTTTTAGGAACCTAAATACATTAATGATTTCTTACCAATACCTTTTGATCATCGCCCAAAATACATCATTAAAAACCATTATATTTTATGAATAATGATAAAAAATTTCCAAAAGGTTTTCATGGAAACAAATCATAACAAATATATAGGATTGAAAAATCATTCCATAAATTATCTATTGACCAAATGGGGTGTAAAACGTTATTAGATATGCATTTTTTTCAAACACATTCTGAATCAATTTCACAATGCATGGAATTTCTAAAATAACATTAAATAATAATAAAAAATTAATAAAATACTTTACCAACCCAATACATAATTTTAAATTTTTAAATAAAGTTTAAAGGGGTAATTGTGAAATTTAATAACCAAGTAACTTGAAACGGTATTCAAACTATACATTAATTATATGAAACCCATTACAATCAATGAAAAAAAATATAATTTCATAACATGAATCAAAATGTATATTATTAATACAATTATTAAATAATTAAAATACCAATATTAGAATCATGAAATCAATGGTCCTAAAATTAAATATTCAAACATGGGTAAACAATTTTAGACCAATAGAAGATGAAGAAACCCTGTAGAAAATACTGACGTGGTCACTAAGGGAATATACCAGGATATTGAAACCATACCTGAAAAAACAATCAAAATCCAAAATGCCCTAATGTTCATCATTGTTTGTTTGCAATGAGTAATCGGTTGAAAAAAGATGAAAAAAGTAAATAAAACTAAGAGATAATAAATATGAACCATACCCATCATAATTTGATGCAGAATTATAATAAATTTCTACAAAAAAACAAATCACAAAACCCGAACTTGCAAGCAATGAAAGGGGACGAGAAAAATATAACATACCATAGATTCGAGGTTAGATTTGTCTAAGATAAAATCAAAGGGGAGCATTTACAATAGTATTATTGAAAGATTTTTTGACAGTTGTGACTCATATATGTATTTTATAGTTCATTTAAAAATATCAGGAAGAATTTTACTAGTTCATCCAATGATTAGATAATAATGATGCCTTTTATCCTCACTTATTGATGGATTCATTATAAGTTCTAAAATAGTATCACTAAGAAATGATTTATATTTTATATTATAAATAAATATTTTTTTAAATATTTTTTTAAATATTTTTATATGATTATTAATATACTTATATAATTATATATATATATTGAATAAATTTATAAAATATATTCAATTTCTAAATCTAATTATAATAATTTTTTATTTTTTAAAATGTATAAATATACATTAATAATTTTAAAAATACAATTAAAAAGAAAATTATTTTTATTGATTTATATTTACAAATACTTATTTATTTAAATATAAAAAATTTACATTTATAAATGTATGTATAAATTAATATATTTTTTTATATATTAATAAATTATTTTTTGTAATTATAAATATATTTATATTAATATATATACAATAATACATCAATATATAATAAATATAAATATAAAAATAATTATAAATATAGTCAATATATTCATTAATAATAATAATTAGTAAAATTGAAATATTATTTCTTTTTATATTTAAAAATGTATTATTATATAATAAAACATTTTTAGAAAATACATTTTATAAATTTATATAATTTTATAATTTTATTTAATAGCATATATATATATAATAAATTAATATTACCATATATAAATATAAATATATTAATATATTAATTTTTTAAATATATTCCATATAATATTCTAATTTTTTAAATATATAAATATTTATTTATAATAAGATAAATATTTTTTGAAAAAATATTTTTTTTTCAATTTATAAATATATTAATTTATCAATATATAAAGAATACATTTACTTATAAATATTTTTATACACAAATATTTGTATCATTTTTAGTTAATTTATAATCATAAACGCATGCATGTTAAAAATGGGAGAAATCAAATAATTAAAAATCAGTACACATTAAAAATACTAAAATGTGTGTTAGATTTATTAAATAAATAGTAATAATTAAAAAAATATGAATATATGTTGAAATAAAAATGAATATATATTGAAAATAATAAGAAATATTAAATAAAAATATTTAAGTCAATATATTTAAAGGATTGAAAACCATAAAATAAAAATTAAAAAAAATATACTAATAACACCTACATGTAATATTATTAAGAATAATAAAAACTATCCTCGTTGATTAAAAAGATATTTTGTTAAATTTATCATGATACAAAATGAATTTTGAAATTAAATATTAAAAAATTAAAAAAATAAAAAAAATATTTGTTCTGTCTATTTTTATATAAGCTTTCCTTAATTACGTAAATATTTTTGTGAATATGTGGCGTCAAAAAACATTAATTATGTTTATGTTTGTGTGAGATAAATATAACATTCATTTGTTACCTGTTATATTGAAAAAATCGGAGGGCCTTAAATTAATGTCCATAAATCAATTCAGTTGGACAATACTTCTAATTAATTGTTATTTTTTATTATAATAAATTCTTTACTAAATACCATACTTATTTAATAGGTGAAAAAAAATTATTTTATATAAATTATATAGTATGAATATATATATATATATATATAAAAATATTTCTATGTTAAATGAATTAAAGAATAATTATGTATAAATATATTAAAAATGAATATGTCATTAGTATTCATTAAATTATTACATTTTAGTCATTCTAAATATATATAAAATATTTAATATTAATTAATATATATACATATAGCATTTATCCCTGATTATTATTAAATATTTCATTAATAAATTTTTAATAATTATCTATTTTATTCAATTTTATTAATTATTATTATTTATATATTTTATATATCTCTATGTAACATATCATATTTATTAATATTTATAAATAATAGGAATGTATATTAATTTTATTCACTTTTAAGAATAAATATTAAATTAGAAAAATGTTTGATATTTTTAAAATTTTCGAATTTTTTATATAAATTTTATTATTTAGATTTATTCAAAATATATATCTATACCTAATATATATTATTTAAAATCATATAATATATACTTATATATGGAAATATTTTATTAATAACTATTAATTGAAAAAATGATATTTTTTAATTTTTATTGGATTTAGTTTTTTATTTTTTATTTTTCATTAATATTTAAATATTTTAACATTTTTTATATTTATTTTATTAATATTTGATCAAATTGGGATGGGATGTGGGTCAAGTCATGTATGATTCTGTTATATGTATGAGGGTGGACCAATTCCCTATGAAAGCATATGATGTGCCTTAACATGTGCGGGCCCGGTAATGAGCCCAGGTGGAAGTGTGTGGAATGTGTATGTGCGAGCCAAACCCAGTTGTAGGGTTCTGAGCTTCTGATATGGTAAAATCATTTATAGATTGGCAAAATAACCATCAAAATTCTTATGTGGGACTTACACCCATGATCAATACCATTATAACGGTTAGAATTGCACTAATAACATTTTCCCTTAATCAATGTTCAAAATTAAGTGTTCATAATGGCACAATTTACTAGCACTAAAAAATCGTTGATAAAGGTAGCTCGTCGGAAACCCTAGATACATAGAGACATGATACATTTTATTATATCTTTTTATAACATGGATAAAAGTTACTCATTACTAGTAGTTTTTACTAGAGCCGATAAAGGCATATGTTGTATAAAGCACATTTTTTAGTAGTGAATATAATCCCATTATAGTGAAATCCCGAACTATAAGGGTTTAATACCGATGGGATCTACCTATGTACATTATATCTCCTTCTTTGACTTTCTAAAAATGAACATTCTCACTAAAAACCATGTCTATTTATTAATGTAGGATGTTCTATTCCATAAAATGCATGAGGTATCAAATTCCATTATTCGATAGAAGGGATTAATACATTCTCATATTATCCAATAATTCAGCATCACTCACAACATACACAACAATAACCTTCATGGTCAAGAACATATGTTGTCATTGTCTTAATCAATACATTAATGTGAATGAGTAATGATATATTTTAATAATAATATTAATGCTTATAAATAAAGAAACATCTACATATATATGAACATCCAATGACACGTGGAATTGTTTATTTCCTATTAACAGTCATGTTCTCATAACATTCTATCATATAGATTACCATGGAAGAACACCATTAGATTGTATCTCAATTTATGAGGATCCTTGATCTTATAATATCATGTATTGTTTGTTTCGCATCAGAAAATAACATCTATCCAAAGAAAAAGATTCCAAAATTATATCTTGTAACCTATAGATTCCCATTATAGTAGAGAATATATGCAACCTTTCATTGTGATATATATTTATAGTACAATATATGATTTAAATTTCATGTAGAAGAACAAAAAAAATTTGTGAAAAATCATTAATAATTAAAACATTTAATTAGGTACTATATAATTTTGATCGAGGGAATTATATCTAATAGATACCTCTTTCACTAGATCCAACTAACTGTATATTTTGTTCAATTAACTCTCGTATGAAACACATGCCTCTACATAGATAATTACTTCTTTTACGAGGGCTATCACATTTTCAACGGTGGATACTCTTCTAAAAATAACATCACTTGGTTGAGAAAAATAACTCATGAGATGAAAATATAAATTTATGTTATTTTTCATTTCTTGTGACATTGAGTCGTTGGAGGGAGCTGCCGCTACATATTTATCACTGTAAAATATGATATGGTCATTACTATTATGAACCGCATCAATAACATTGACACATTTATTTCTAATATTCATCATTTGATGCCTCATAAATCCTAATATAATGAAAATCCATATAAAATAATTATAAATTTCCTTATTTATATCTCTCAGCTCACATTTCCTATATTATGTCAAAATATATATCTAGACAATGAATTAATATCACTATGTTGTTTCAAAAAACTGGTATCTATATAACCCATTTGGTATATCCCTTCATAGAATCTATACACCAAGAACATATACTTAGTTCATATATATTACATAATGATGGTCCTAATAGAATTACAATGTTATTCAACAAGATCTCTTTGATATCTTCCCACCATGATAAACAAATATTAAACAAAATTCCTTGTATATAGCTTGGCCTGTATCGATCACCTATAATACATAAGTATGGTCTTAATAGAATTTCAATAGTATTCAACATTATCAATTTTTTAGAATCATATCATGATCAAATAATTAGAACCAAAATTCATTATACATATAATGGAATACATTTAATATTCTATCACATAGGCATCTAGAATCTTACTCATTCTATCTGTTTACTCCTTTTTCTGAGGAAACTTTTTCATGGAATTATGTATGCATTGTGAAAAAAGATCCAATACACTCTTTTATTGTTATATATTTATCCTTTTCAATACCTAACAAATATATGTATCATAAATTAGTTCAAGATACCTATTGGATCAATAATTCATGATCTTTTTCCCAAAATTATATTCTTCTTCACCTATGTCCTTCATGGAGAATAAATTTCTCAACCATGGTTCAACATCTTATATGAATTGTATAATTTCTCTAATTAGCTAAATGTATGTAATGTACATTATCATTAAATCTACCGTACTCCCACTAAAATAGATGTAAAAACATGGGTTAAAACCATTCATAATGAAACCATGTAATTATATGACTTCTGCAAATCATGTTCTTCGTGGCATGGATTCAATTTTTTTTATATAAATGTATATATGTAACATGAGTACCTTTTTAGAATTTTTTTGAGTCAAATATAATTTTTGGTTCATAATATACACAACCACATTGAAGTTCTTGTTTTGGAAATCATTTTTGAAATCCATTTTCCAAATCTCATAGATAGTTTAAGCTACTCTAGAATATTGGATTCAAATGGATTTAAACTTGGAAACTATATATAATTTTCCTTCATATTTAATTCATTGACATTTTCAACACCATTAGGCCACTAGTTGTAATTTATATGTATTTATATTACCCTAAATTTATAGTATTCTGTTGAATAGAAATTTACAAAAATAAGATATTCATCAATTTGGTGATCAATCAGTGCCCAAAATTAGATGAAATCCATTGAATGCATTTTAGAATTTATGAAATATTCCCATCATGCAACCTATGAACTATCTACTAACTCCCTATTAAATAATGTACCATGATTTTCTATTAATAATGAGTCACAATCATAAGTGACTAGAAAACCACATGTCTATTATTCCCTTGCTTCTATATATCTTATACATTGTACTTTTATTTAATGAATAACCATTTATTGGGAGGCCCATGGAATAAATTACTATAAGAACACTCGTTTATCTTGACCATCAACATCATCAAAATTATTTTTTATCCCACTATCCTCGATGAAAATGTTATCCCTATCCAAAAGGATTCATTTTCTTGAAGAATCCACTATCATGTCTGAGGATTTTAAAGGTAAAATAACCTAGTTTCCCTTTTAATCCGTATAAAATGAATTTATTTTTACGGTTTATAGTTTAATCCTTGATCTCAGATTAATAAATTCACATCATCCCCATGTATGATCATGTGAAAAAACTGGTTCTTTTCTAATTCATAACTGAAAGGGAATATTGTTTTATACTTTTTTGCATTCAATATAATAGCTATAATTATATCTATAATTCATATCCCCAAAGTATAATAGAATTATTACATCATTCATCATTGACCATACAATTTACCAAAAGGAACAATTCCTTGTTTGACTAACACCACACTATTTTGTTATATTTTGTGTACAGACATGAGATAAAATCCTATACTCTTCAAATATTCAAAAAAATCATTCCTATAATATTCACCACCTAGATATGATGAATGTTTCATTATCTTTATACCATGCTTATTATCCTCTGCAATATTAAACACTGTTTAATTCCCATTGGAATCTGAATTTTAATTCATTAAGTAGATATAACCATACCAACTCAAGTCATCATTAAATGTAATAATTAATGAGGGTTAACCTAAAAACACTATATGAATATGTGCACATAAAATAGTGTATAGAAAATATAGATTCATTGTGGAACTTCCTCCATGACTATAACATGGGGATTTGGTAAAATTTCCATGAAAAAAAGTGATATTTAGCAAGTGATTTTCGATGAAATTCATCCAAATCACTATATTGATGTAGCATTATCAGAAAATTCTTAATTATGTGGCGTACATGATGGTTCCACAACTGGGTTTCACATGATTCATTCTTATTAAAACTTTATTAATTAATAATATTTAGTTTTTAAAATTTTATTCACAAAGACCATTATTTAATTTTTTTAAACTACAACATATGGTATTTTCCTAAATATTATCCATCAATATTTCCAATACTAAAAATATATCAATCTATAAAAATGTAGTAAATATATATAATGTTATTAGAAAAATATTTCACAAAAAGAAGTCTGATAAAATATAAAAACCATTCATGTTGGGAATGTGATATGGGAGTCTATAAGGGCTAGAGTATCTGGCCTCACTCTATTGGTTTCCCATAGATCCACCTATCCTCTTTTATCCATTTTAAATATACTTGGTTCTTGTATAAGGATATAAATTTGAGAACCAATTGTTATATCTATTACCCAACGTTTCAATTTATAATGATTACACTCGATAAAGAAATCACATGATACTTCCCCTATCTTCTTTGGCTAGATTTTATTTCTCTTACCGTGACCCAACATGCCAAATGATATTCATAAAATACCTTGTTCATTCCATCCCACTCGATCGATTTATTTTTAGTGGGACTATACTCTATATCAACCTAATTTTAACGAGTCATCAACCCTATTTCCATGATATTATTCTTCTTATTCACAATGGGAATATCATATTATTTTTACCCATATTCTTATTCAAAATGTATGATAAGAGTACGTTGTTTCAAACATGAATCGGGAGGTGGGGTTTATAGAGTGTGAAATTTCCATTCATGGCATAGTATTATGTGAAAGTGCCTATAGAATATAAGGAAATTTGTGCTGATGAGAAATTTATAACATTCTAGTGTATATTTCAATTATATTATCAATTTTATTTGATTTTATTTTTGTAAAAAAATGAAATGATAATAAGTATATATTATTTATTAAAAAACTTGGTTAATAATTTATAATTAAATTAAATTCTATTAATATACCAATATTGTTTTGACCCAAATTTCCCTATCCATCTATTTTTTGAGTAATTTTATTTTTATATATCTTGGATTAAAAGAGTAATATTACATTTTATTAACCTAGAATAGTTCATAAAAATTATTTTAATTGTTTTTGTTGGGCCTAACTTGAAAAATAAATTGCCTCATAGTTTCAAGATCTGTTGAGAAAATCTTAAATCATAAAATGATGTTTTTAATATTTCATCAACATTTTAGCGATAGTTACAACAATTCAGTTTTAGAAATTCTACCCATGATGCATAAAAAAGTCAACCGAAATTATAATAATGAAATTTCAAGGATAATTGAAAGAACCCCAACATTGTTTTGTCATGTAGTTTGAAATATGATTTTAATTATAACATAATTAGTGGAATTAATAGAAAAAATGATATTTTCATTGATGTATTTTTTATCCATACGTTTACATCAATTTTATCATTTTGCATGCCTTGTTTATATTTAGTCAATTGTACATATGAGGGAATCCATGATTGATAAAACATTTATACACAACCTGATTATATTTTTTCAGCTTGAATTTTTGTTAATTCATTAATTATGTGATCATGTGTTATTCACAATAATATATAATTATCTATTTAATTGATATAAATAAAATAATTTCCATGATACAAATATTTTCATAGTTTTTAGTTTATCAAGTGGATGATTAACTAACTCTTCTCCATATGATGAAAACACCATGAAACATATCTAATTTCATGTTATACAATTCCATCAGGGATCCTATGTATCTCCTTAATCAGTTTCACCTCAGATCCTTGACATGAACTACTCGCAGTCAATTATTATATCCCTCCTTTTATTATCTTGTACTCAGACATTGTTTATTGGATCTAATGAATTGGATAATGGTGGTTTACAGAAATGAAATGATATGAACACATGCCCATATAGAATAAAGAATGGAAATGAATCATATACCATATTTTTAATTTTTTGAAAATAAATTAAAATAATCCAATATAATTAAATGTTTTAGTTTAATATAATGATCATACACACATCAACATGAAATAGGTATATATTTTTAATATTGGTATCAATTACATTGAATAGATCATTTAAATAAAAATTGAACTATAAATTATTCAAATTTATTAAATATATCATAATTAAATAAAATAATATTTAACAAAACATTATATATAATAATTTTAAAAAAATTAACATCTTTTTATACTACTATAATATGTGAGTAAAAATCGAGTCAACCTCATGCTTTGGTCAATAATTTTTATATAGAAATTAATTTATTATTCAATTTTTAATCATATGAAATGGTTTCTAATATCAAATGAACGATTCATGGAACACATAATAAATATTTATAATTATAAATTTAATACATATTTCCCTAAAAATTTTAGAACACTACATGAATTAGACTATTTGATGTTTCAGATTTTACATAGAACGTACTTGACTTTTTCCATGTCCATAGTACATGCCTTGGTTCTAGTCGACTTCCCTATACTGTATGTTTCTCATGAACCTTACATTTACTATAAATACATTGTGTCTAACCATGCTTATTGATCATGTCAATCCACATTTTCTATATTTGAAAAATTAAAAACTATGGAAAACCCATGTACTATTCATATGAATTAGATTTTTAAATATGTCATTGATTACAATTTATGATATTAAAAATAAATAAATTAATCTTTGTTAATATTGGATTATTAAAAATAATTGATTCTGGTAAAAGAAAATAAAAAAATAAAAAAATAATGGATAATAGATAATATTTATTTAAACATGAATCCCCTCTCATACTACTCATATGTTTTAGGAAATGATGAAGAACCATTTGATGGTATGACAAATAGAGCTTCTAGAATTCAACCCCATGTAATCATTACTATAATTGATAAAAGAATAATTTCAAAGAAAAAACATAATTTTACACGACAATAATAAAATTATAAAATGAAATGAAAAGGATCTTCTCCTATAATTTATAATTATTTTTTATTAAAGATATAGAATTATGTTTACATGTAATTTTCTCTCCATTAATGATTTGGAAGAATAGATCATGTGGCACAATGATGTCTTTTTATTATCTAATTATAAAACCCCTCTATTAGTGATCTTAACTTACACCACAATCTATGACCTTCTTGATTTAATTATTGAAATCTAGAATGACTGATCATAATCTCTTCCATTGTTTATGGTTTTTAGGAACAATTTTCCTCTTGAGGAATGGGAACTGATTATCCTCTAACAATTATAAGAGGAAGAATGAATAGATAGTTAAATATATTATTATTGGTATCTATCTTGATATATATTTCTAGAAATATCTATCAAGAAATTTATATAAATATTTATATATATATTTAACTATATATATCTCTACATGTATCTATCTAGATTTATCAATAGACATATCTCTAGATAGATTCCTATATATATACCTCTATAGATAATTATAGTGAAATAAACCACATATATATATATATATTTCTTATCCATTATGAATACCAAAATATACTTTTTTATGGTGTTTTATTAATATATAATTATATATTAATTATGACAGTTTTAAGGTTGAAAAATAAAAATCAATCCCTTAACCATTTCAATTATTTACAATTTTCCCCATTTCCATTTAAATTATTATAAATATAATAATAAATTAATTAAGATTTGTAACACATTAATAATATAAATAAATAATAGTTATTTCTAATTAGATTAATCAACTCAGTCTACATTCCCTTTCCAACATTTATTGATACTTGAACAACAACTATTTAGGTAAAAACATATCACTAAAATATTTATATGAAAAAAATATTGAATATCATAATAACCAAACTAGAAAACATATATCTTACATATTTTAATTAAATAAATTTTTAATTTCAAATAACTTGTCATCAAATTATTGAAGTAAAAAAACCATGAATAATTACTACTTATTTTAACCTATAAAATTCATAACATGTTTTTAACTGAAATTGACGTTAAACATATAGTGGGAATCTCTTGGCCTCCCTCTCAGTAGAATAAGTTATACCCACAAAATATTTCTTGTTAGAATTTAGTAACATACCAAATAACTCATATAGAATGAGGTTAATATCATAATGATAACTAACCCCCTTCCGAATCATAACATGTAATATATTCACTCTATTATAATATATTTAATCAATAAAACTTCATACCTATTTCGTAGACAACTAAAATTTATTTCTCATTCATGTTATTCAAAAAAATAAACTCATACCAAAAACACCATGGTCATGTATATATACATGAATCGCTATTATATCATAATTTCATGAGATATTAACATCGATTCTAAGATATAATGGATAAATTCTTCCTTACATTATCCATTATTAGAATATCACATGTGATACAACTAACATAAATATAAAATCATGGTTTTCATTAGTACATCAATGTTTGTGCATCATGGAATACATTAATTATAATATTAGAGACTAAAGATTAGTATGTCTGTACATATATAGGAACTTCCAACGAAAAATTAAAATCTTTATTCCCTATTAATGGTAGTTTTCTAATAATAATATATCATTGAGATTACATATGGTTAATACCTTGAGGATATTTTTAGTTTTCTTAAAATAATCTTATCATTGGTGTCCACAATTTTCTATATCATCTTAGAAAATATTATTTAGTCATATAACATGAATCAATAATAATGTTATGACACCTATATGATCTCATTATAGTAGGGAAATACTATATCATTTATTTTTGAAATATATTCATATCACACAATCACATAGAAATTTAATAAAAAAACTATGTGATAAGAAAACATCAATAATAATGAATAAATATAATCACATACAATACATGATTGTTCGAGGTAACTAATTCTAATGTCAATTCCTTATATATACTATATTTTTTTGACCTACGATTAGGTGCATAAATATAAATATCTAAAATATTTAATTCCTTATTCAATTTGGACACTTCATGATGTATTCCAGGACGAAATATTCATAATTTCCTTTTCACTACTTCTGAGTGCATCAATGCCACGAAAAGATGGGCAAAGGATGGTAACATGGACCTAAAGATTGATATCTCAATGGATTTTGACACCATCTGATGGACCTCTCTTTTTACCATCCTTAAAATTCATGGGTTTTCACAAATATTTGTTGATATGATTGGATCCATTTTTCAAGTTCCAAACTCTCAATTCTTATTAATAGATATCCCAGGGGCTTCTTCCAATTCTCAACAGGGGTCGGGCAAGGTTATCCGTTCTTTGGACTGATTTGTGCTTTTGTAGATGATTACTTAAGCTGGTTCCTTACAGATCTTGCAAATTTTGGATGGTATCAGAGGAGGAATGTAGGACAGGATTTGTGTGATCCCTCAAATATTTCCTATGTCGATGACATTTTTCTCTTTAGGGAAGCTGATAAAGGAACCATCTCTTAGATTAAAGGCATTTTTTCACATTATGAGGAGGTTTTTGGAAAGGTCATTAACTAAAAGAAGTCCTCAGTTATGTTTGGTGGAGGACTTGCAACATCGAAGAAAAATAGATTTTCCTTGAAACTTGGTGTAAAAGGGGGAGCAATTCATTTCATTTATCTTGGGGTGCCTCTCTTTTGGGGTAGAGTTAAACGATGTTATTTAGAAAAAATTGATCTGAAAATCACAAACCAATTCTCATGTTTGATGGGAAAAACATGTCATAGGCAGCGAGGATTTTCATGGTCAATATTATAATTACATCAATGTTTTTCTACTCATATTCTTTGTATTGATGTCAAAGAATCCTTATTAAGGATCATAGTTGTAAAATTAGATACTTTATTTGGATTGTCTCGTTTCATGATATGAATATGGTAAATGTTCTGTGGAAGGATTGTGTGAAACTAATTCAAATGGGTGGACTTGGTGTCAAAGATATAAGATTATTCAATGACCCCTAGATTAGTAAGCTCACATGGAATCTGATTTCAAAGCTGGACGATTCCAGGGAGTTTCTTAAAATTCTTTTTGTTGAGAAACTCTAAAATGGGTACTCAAATTATCTCAGTTCATCTATTTGGCCGGCATTATAGTAGGCCTACAATGAGCTCATGGCCGGTTAGAAATGGATTGTTTGCAAGCACTCACTGCTCAATTTCTGGACTACACCCTGGTTGTCTTGTCCCCTTTATAATGTTCTTGTTGTCCCTCCTCTCTTAATGGAGATAAACATTACTGATTTCATAACAGCTCATCAAACAGTGACCTAATTCCTAGTCAGCTTTCCCTCGAAATCTCGAGGTACTGTTACTGTGATTGAGACACGTTAGTTTGGATGAAGAACTAGAAGGGTATGATAATCACGAAGGATTATTATAGGTCTCTCTATGGTGCCTCTTCAGAACCTCTATCATGGGTTTTAATCATTCATAATGATTTTATTCTCCCAACCACTTAGGTGCTGATTTGGAAAATCTGGAAAGGGAGGCTCCGGCTAGAGGCTCTACTACAACGGGTTGGCATTCTCCTCGCTGTTGCATGTGTATTTTGTGTGGAGGCATATGAATCCGCCTTGCATATTTTTGTCTCCTGTAAATTTTCCAGAAATTTATGTGATTATGTGCAGGGAGTTTTTCATTTCTTCTTAGACAATGCTTCGGTTAGGGAGCTGCTGCAATCCATCTGCCAGGACAAGTGCAACCAACAGGTTCATGGCCTTCTTTTTGAAGCCACGACCATCTTGATCTCCTTCATATTAAAGGAAATAAATGACTTGATATTCAATAATGTTGTACCTATAGTTCATCCTAGTTTTCTGGCCATCCATCGTGTTGTCTGTACTGCTTCCAAGATTCACACTGGAACGATGAATAATGATGTCTCCGATCTTGTGTTGTTGAGATCTCTTGGTGTTATTAGCAGGGCGAGGAAACCATTGATGCTGAAACATGTTTTATAGATCCAACATATTTTATGATGGTTGAAGGTCAATGTTGATAGAGCGACTGCTAGCACCCTCAGACCCCCCTGATGTG
This sequence comes from Viscum album, assembly GCA_963277665.1. Classification (NCBI taxonomy): domain Eukaryota; kingdom Viridiplantae; phylum Streptophyta; class Magnoliopsida; order Santalales; family Viscaceae; genus Viscum; species Viscum album. The sequence goes on along the minus strand of OY728119.1, from coordinate 1,018,047,787 downwards.
GTGGAGTCATCCGAAATCATAGAGTTTTCATTAAAGGATGTTTCTTCCACTTCATTGGCAATGGGTTTTCAATTGAAGCAGAGCTCTGGGTTATGATAAAGGAAATTAGATATGTTGTTCAGTATGACTAGCATGACATATGGCTTGAGTCAAACTTATCTATTACAGTTCACATCCTTAGAGATCGATCAAGGAACGTGCCCTGGAAGATTTTACCTGCTTGGGATGAATGCCTCCGACATGCAGAGTTTCTTTCACTTGAAGTTCTACATGTCTACCGTGAGGCCAATCAATTTTCATATTATCTCTCTAAGAGAGAAATTTCTATGGTGATCTCTAATTGGTCATTCATATCACTTGATTTTTGTAGTAGCCCTGTTTAGTCTGATTATCGTAGCGAGTGATATACTCAACTTTGCAGAACCTCTCTTTTATATTAACATTATACTCTTTAATTTTTAATTGATTTTATTGGGAGTAGTCTAGCCTAACTCTGGATCTTCATGTTATTCTTTCAATTATGTTTTTTCAATTTTATATATTATGACAACATTTTAATGTATTAGCGATCATATTATTCCATGATCATTATATTATGATTTCATGTTATTGTTCAAGAAATTAACATTTTAGGATATAATGATATAAATTTTTACACAAATGTTTTTTTTTTGATATCTGGTTTATTCCCTTACTGAGATATATTGCTCACCTATTTCCTTTGAGTATTTCCTAAGTTAACCTATGAAATTTTAGGAGATCAAAGGGGTTAATGAGTTTTTTAAGGTGGTTATGATAAAGAGGATTTTTATTTTTTATATATTATTTATTTGAAATCATGTCTTTTAAAATTATAGGATCCATGATCATTGGGTTTTGTTTATTTGGTTTGTATATGGAAAATCTTGTAAAAATAGGTGTAAAATACCTGGGTCAATATAGTCGGAATCATAAAATGTCTATGTTATTTTGGGTATTGAGACTAGAACAAAATACTGATAATCCTTGGGATATGTATATGTATATAAAATTATCCTGAAACTATAATGAAGTATAAATCAATTATATTAAATGAAATTGCATCCCTATGTGAATTCAAAAAATGGATGTGTCTATGGTAGAGTTGTACATGATAATAATAACCCCAAAAATAGATCATTTGTTATTGACTAAATCATTGGTTGAGATATGAGATATAATCCTCATTTAATAAATACATTGAAAATATCATGGAATATACATTGGAAAATTCAAAAAAACATTACAAACCATTATGATGAACTTGTATTTATTTCTTTGGTAGAAAACAACATATGTAAATATTAATGTATCATTGAGATTTAAAAAGAAGACTCTTATGTTTTGATATTAATTTCACTTATAAGATAATAATTTTATGTTCATATTATATATGTTTACACAATTTATACATCATGTATTCTCATCATTTTTATATTAGTTAGTTTTGGGAAATAGTAGGAACCCTTCAAAAAACAACATGATATGAAAATAAATTATTTACCTAGTGATATACATATAATTTTGGGAGTGGGAAATTATATATTTTTAATGTACTAGTGAAATTGACTACAATTACAAACAATAAATTGAACCATGTGTAACACCCACCTTATCTAAAGTAATGGAATGATGTAGTCAAATAATTTAAACATAAAATATCTGCTACCATTATTGGATCATATTGGACCTTATCACAAACAATGTTTTAAATCCCTTGAGAAGATATTTTATATCCTCCATTTTTTGGAAAATATTACATTTCGAGCTACCATTTAATTGGATTAAATGGGTAGCTAATCAATTTTGGATGAAAATCAGGAACATCAAGTTTGTACTGGAAGTGGAGTCCAAAAAAATGGAAGAATAAGAAAATATTTCTCAATAAATATTTTATCTGAACACTCTATCCAAAAATCGATTGAGGCATCATCATAATAATGAAAAAAATATTGGTTAATTGGGAAGTATGAGGATAATTTTTAAAAACTCATGGTATGCCACAAAATTATTTATCATTATTTAATATAAGGTGGACTAATCATTTAATGGGATAATGGAATGTATCAATAAAATTTGCCTCTTTGGGATTTTTATTTATATTAATATATTTTCAATTTTTTTCAAATTATTTACATGAATTTAAATGGATCTTAGTGGGATCATGGTTATAACATTAATAATATAAATTATGGTATAAATTAAGAGGATTGGTGGATAAACCCTATGGGTGAATTAAAATCCAACTCCCCATATGTTAAATATTTCTAAAGAAGAATCCAAGTAATTATTTAAGGGGAACCAATATATTCTCTTAATATGGAATAGTTGACTGGCAGTATAATCAATGCAAGTTGGACATGAAGAATCCAAACAAATCGATAGAGTAAAGGATATTTCTGATAAAGATTCATCTTCTGTTATAATTTTTCCACATTAAAGAACCAAGGAATTATGAAAATTCATACCCAATGCATAGGGTTGTTATATTAAATAAACAACAACAACCTCCAAGGCATATGGATAATGAAAATCATTATTAAAATTGGGAATATGGATAAATATAGTTTGAATGGTTTGGTGGATATTCATTGTTTAATATAAAACATAACTTGAGATTATATTTATTCATGTTATTTAATATATTACATGATTTTTAAATTTAATCATACTCTACCCCAAAACATGGGGGTTGATTAATTTTTGAGATTAAAAATTAGCGAAGTAATTTATTCTAAATTATAAACCTCATTGTTAAAAAAATTAGACTAAACCTCCCATAAAATTATATCACAATTACATTCATAGAGTTTGATGAAATATTAGGAATGTATTGTAACTCCATAAAAAATATAACATGAACTATCAAGAAGACGATATCACTCTTCATCTAAAATTTCATCCTCTTATTTTGATTAAGAGTATGAAGAAGGATGAATACTATTTAGAATACCCATATCATATTTGGATATTATTTCCGTATTTTAAATCATTATTATATCAAATACTTGGGACAAATGAGAGAATTATTCTTCAATACATTCACATTATCAGGGATTATACTGATATATTCAACAATGAATTGTCTGGTCTTCATCCTAACTAAGATGTCGAGTTCTCAATTAAAATTATACCTATATCTCAACCCATATCTTGTACAATTCAATGAATGAAAAACATTTATTTTTTAAAAAATAAGGAATAATTTACATGATAATCAAGAAAATGGTTTTATATACCTGATTACGTCAATGTTAGGTGAAATTAGCATCTTTTCTAAGAAGGATAGGTCAATGATCCACTAAATTTTTTATCATAAACTGAAAAAATTCATGATTAAGAACAAGTATCCTAGGAAAAGAGAGATGAATTTTTTGAGCTATTGTATGGGGTCCAATATTTTAAATTGAAGGAGCTTCCATCCCAACAACACATATTAAATGAGAGGGATGGAGATATTCCAAATATTGTCATTCAGACAAGGTAAAATCACCCTAACATCAATGTGATTACCTTCAGATTAACTATGGATCCAATAATTTTCATGGACTTGATGGATAATATCTTAATATATTACGTTGATTAATTTTTTGTCTTCCTTTATATAGGACAATATGATATAATATAACGGAAAGGTTGGGACTGAGGAGAAATTTAATAATCAACTAAAGACATTATGATAAGAGAATCAATAATAAAACTATAGTAAATGTGAGTTTTAGATTGAGGTATTATCATTCATGGTGAATGGTATTACTAGAAACAATATATCTATATACCATTATATGACTATCTTACATGAGTAGTGAACCATGAATCTTAAGGGAGGTTCTCCATAAATTCTTATCCATTGAGAGCGTCATTTGTTTCAGATCCAATCATTGGGTGGAGATAATCTTTCTATGGCTTATCTTTTCCAAATTACATCTTTTAGATTTGATCCTCTTCTTCAAAATCCCTAAATCCCTATTTTTCTTTTGGATCATAGATTGGGGCTTCAAGGGGACCATTTATCTGGATCTATGTAAAATGTTATGTTTTTATTTATCATCAGATTCACGGTAGGTGGTCTAAAATTTATAACCCATGGTTTCATTATATATATGCCCATGTATGTTGGTGTTCTTAGATGTCCTCTCATTTTGTTTTTGGCTTCATTAATTTAAATTTGTAAAATGGTTGGGTAGATGAATTAATGGAGCCGTCATGATCCTTGTGGGATGCAAAGAAGTTAATTTTACCAATTTAGGTCAACCCATGGGGTGCACTAACATTCCCAAATATAAAGCATAGTAGTGTTATGCATGAAGTTGAATTATATTGAATTAGATTCCATGATTCATCAGGGGACATGTCAATTTGAATTATGATTGGAACAAATATTTATTGTTTCATGTGTTTTATATTTTCATAACGGATTGTTTATATTGACATTAATTTAGTGGGACTGATAAGAGATTAATGTAATGTACATTAAATGAAAAGGTGGTATAATCCATAAGAAATGGAGAAAATGTTAAATGTATATATTCTTGAGAGTTGATAAATGGGATTAATGGGGTAACATAAGATAATTTATTAGTATGTTTAGGGGATAATGTATATGGAATGTTGAAAATTCCAAATTGTTGAATTCATTGAAATTGTTAAACATTCCAATTGAGTAAATGTGAAAAAAATTCTAATAATTCCATTTGGGTTAATATATGGTAATTATTGATTACATGAAATTAGTAAACATAAGGAAAGTGTTGAATATAATAAATGTATTAAAGCATGATTAGGGAAATTAGCTAAATGGGTTATTCTATGAACCTAGTAAATGTATTGATAAGTGAAGTCATAAGGATTGTTTATGTTTGAAATGGAATTAAAAATGATTATTTTATCTGTGTTGATATTGTGTTTATTTTAATATGGTATATGTGGTAAATGGAATAATAAACATGTTAACATGGAATGGTTTTTTTGGTTTATTTGACATGATGATATACATCCATTGTTCAAGATGGATTGTGGCTCTAAACCCATTCCTATAATTTGTGGGTTAGAGAAGGGGACTGAGGTTCTATATCTATAACATATACATTTTATGAATCTCAATGGACTGAGGCTCTATGTTCAATGTGATGTGAATGTTTTCAAATATTTTCCCCTATAGAGATAGGGAACATGATTAATTCCCTTATGGTTAGTAACTGTTTGGCTTATTATAGTGTCTAACTAATTTAAAGGTCTATAACATGGAACGTGTAATATAAGTTAATTACATGATTAATTTGAACTAAATTAGAAACATGGAACTAATGTGTCAAATAGGTAAAGTAAACATTGTTACCAAATTTCACTAGATTTTTCCAAATAACTTATTTATTTATATAGTTCTTATATACATGATCTTTTTAGACAAGATATTTTGGGGTACATTGTTTGTTGTTGCGCACTGAGTTGTTCTAACCCCATTCATAGATATTCTTGGGGAACCCGATAAAATTTTAGGGTTTCAGACTACGATAAGTGTAATGGCCTCATAATATGTAGTTGAGTTGGTCATTGGAATTGCATTGATGGGAATCAATACTAGGAGTTAAGACCTATTTGGGATTTATCTATTGGTCTTTATTTTGAGTCTTCATTCACATTTAACATTATTGTCACGAGTGAAATATTTATTATTTGGTTATGATTTTTACCTTGTTTGAAAATTAGTTGGGATGCATGTTTTTGGATTTTTTTAATATTATGTATTTATTTCATAAGTTATCTACTAATGAAAAATATATTAAATAGGGTAAAGACTCTATATGTGAATTATTATACTCTGCCACTAGTTGGAAACCTCTAGTGTATGGGGTGGAACCCTTAAAGTCATATGGAGACTCATCTCGGATAATCAGTTTAGTGGATTATGTGTTAAGGATATTACAAATTTGTATCAGATGAGTTACATCCTCTATCATACATTGTTGGGATTGCAGATGAGAGATTATGAAGTATCATGACATAGTAATGATCTCCTTAATAGGAGTATCTAACACATGAATGGGAGAAAACCCAGTGTCCATGGTGGGAATTGTAGTTATAGAAGCGTGTTGTTACAATTGAATGATATTTATCCATTATTTGATTCACAAATACTGATATGTGAATATTTTATTTCATTTTTCTCATGTCATGAATGGACAGAGATTGTGCATTAATGCATCATTATTAGAAACTAAGTTTGTGAGTGGGATGCATCATGATAGGCACACACTTGATGGGTGCATGGGATGCGGTTGGTAGAATGGATTTATCTTCACTAGAAACATGATGAAAATGGTTTATAATTAGATGATGCATGTGGGTGAATGAGAAATGATGTGAAATAGTAACCAATGACTATTTTTTAGGAATGGATCAATGTTATCTTGAAACATTGGTTGTGACATGTTTTGAAATGTGAAGTGTTTATAAGTTGATAGGTTCACATTGCAAGTATTATAATCCACTAGAATGTTGACTTATTTATGACTTGTGACTATGTAATTTGGTATACCCCATGTTAGTCGTGACCCACAATAGGTAAGTTCGAGGGAATTGATATGGGTATGATATGCACTATTTGGATAGTGTATAAATAACATGTTGTTTATGGATAGTGGAGATCTTTCGTTTGTGTAACCTTTGGATGCTTAATGTTATGTTTTTTAAGACTCATGTTTGGAATTGGTATGAAATACCACCATGATAAATTATTCTGGTTGGGTGATAAGATAATATTTCAAAGAGTACTCCCCCAGTTGTGGGTCAAGAAAACATTATGATATAGTGTTAGTAGAGACATATAGTTTCATTAGAACCATGCATGTTTTATAAAAATGATTTAATGTGACCTCGGTGGGTTGCACCAAGCATGTTTTAGATAAAAATGATGTCTACGCTGCATCACCCACCAAACTATCTTAGATAGACTGGAATACATGAATTATAGTTCTGGATAGGGACTATCTACATGATTCTTATTCATTTGGAGACTGTTTCTGATAAAATGGTCTTATTGGATGACTATATGTTGTGAGTCCAAGAAAAGATTTTGGGGACATTATGGCCTTGAATGAATAGGCCGAAAGTGTTTTATTGAAGTATTTCACAATAAAAAAATTATGAATAATTTATATCAAGGGACTCTATGGTTGGAGAATGTTGGAGAGTTTAGAAGTTTTACACTAGGGGTTATTTCAGTAATGGATACTTCTATTCATTTCCTCAATTTTTGATGCATCATTCCATTTACAGAAGGGGAAAAGGAAAATTTGTGTAAATGTTTCAAATATGGGCTTAGACAAGAGATTAGGTCCCAAGATAACATCTTCCATCGAAAATGAATGTAGAGGTAGTGAATTAAGACCTTATAATGGAAGTAATATGATAGGGACATCAGGTAGTGGGCTTGTGGTACCATTTGTGATGATTATTTTTGTGGATATTGAGAATAATAAGTGGCATTATAGGAAAAATCATTATAGTGGATGTGTGAAAAGTTGTTAGAATATAGGATTAACTTCTCAATGTAGAGATCTGGAGCTTTGTTATCATTATGGCATGGTGAGGAACATGAGCGATTTGTTTTCCTGACCACCTATTTAGTATTGGAAATGGTGTAGAATTGGGAACACTCATTTGTTTCATAGGAACTATCAATAGTTGGTTGTATATGGATTATTGGGGAATATTCCGAGTGCCTGTAGGGGGTCAGTTACCTTATCTCAGTCATGAATTTTGATTTCTATGGGTCGTGCTATTAAAGGTAGTGGATATAGAACTCAAGGGACATAGGGAACATAATAGAAAGTTAATGAAGTAGCATAAACATAGACCAGGGCCTATGGTAGAGTAGTAGTTCATCTTCACATAGTTCAATCTACAACTGGTGGTGAAAATGTTAGAGCATCAATAGTTTGAGGAACGATCCTAGTAGATTCCACACTTTCTAGTTTTTTTTGACATAGGCTCCCAAAAATCTTTTTTTTATGCTCACTTTTTTTTTATTCTAGCTATGGAATGTTTTGCGGGGTCATACAGATTGATTTAAAATTAGTGTGAGAACATAGGACATCAGGTAGTGTCAGTGTTGTGTTCTTGATGTTGGTGGGTTTCATTCCATTAGGATCTAGTTAAGGATTGAGATTTTGATTTTTGATATGATTTTCAGTAAGGAATGTATTTTTTATATACCAATACCATATTTATGATTACCCTTATAAGGTAAAATTCATATCTTTTTATGGAGTCCTGTATATTAATCATAGTGAATCTAATGTCTAATAATTACTTCCAGGTCCAATTTCGTAGAAGTTGGGTGAACTCCCTACCATAAATACATCCCTTATGGATGAATAATGGATAAAAGAGAATCTATTAATTAATCCTATGGTGTATCAGTTCGAGGACATATTTCTTGAGGATTTATCTTGGATACCATCGGATAGGGATGTTGAGTTCCCTATAAAGTGGCTACAATGAGCAGAATTTTTTTTCATTCATGCATATAAAAAAATTGATATAACATTATAAGTCTAAGGATCAATTAGAGAAACTTGAGAATAAGGGGTTTATACACCCCAGTATGTCACCATGGGGATCCTTGGTACTGTTTTACAAGATATCTGATCGGTCCTGGTTGTTTTGTGTTAATTACAGGATGTAGAATTAGAGTGAAATTAAGAACTAATACTTGATCCCATAAGGAATAAATTTTTACCAACTGATATTTGATTTGGAATTATCCAATATGAATATGAGATGAAGGTATAATCAGATAACGGTGTGATTCTCTGATATACCATTGAATTCCATCTGAATTAGGTACAAGTTTTGCGAGTCTGTAACAATGCCGCTCATATAGATAAATTCCCCAGTTGTGTTGATGGATCTAATAAATTTAATATTTTATCCTTATCTTGGTATGTTTGAAGATTCCTTTGTTGATTCCATCTTGATGTACTCGAAAACTCATTATGATCTTTTAAAACATCTTAACATCATATATAGTGTAGTAATATATAATAGGCTATCTTCCAACCTATCTAAATTTTATTCTTATATTGACAAGGTGAATTTGTATGGGAACATTATCTTAGAGTAATTTTTGTTCATGGACCCATAGAAATAAAAAAAATCGTGACAGAATCAAAAAAAATTAATGATGTAATGATTTTTAATGCATATCCAGTTATTATTGACGGTTCTTTAAAGACTTATCTTGTTTCCCATCACCACTATTGGGTTTGAACAAGATGGATATCTGATTGAGTTTGTTGATTGTTGTGATAATTCATTTCATGGACTAAATTGGTGATTGAAAACAACACATATTCTGATATTACTATAGACTATTAAGAGGTATACATTTCTCTGTGATGTGTTTGGTGTTACTATAAGAGTACTATTTTTGAAAGATGATTATGTTGCGGCATCTGGGTCACAGTAGTTGAGGTCTAAAGAATGAACTAACCCTATACATGATCTTGAGTTTGTCTTGGGTGTTAATACATTTAAATTTTGGTAGAATTACTTGTTCATAGAATGTTTTACCATTTATACTAGTAAAAAAACTCTTATGTACATCATCTCCAAATGTTACATGAAAACATAGTAGAAAAGATGGATCAAGTACCTGAAATCCTTATATTTTGAGTAGGATTAGACACCATGAAAATGGAACAGTTTTGTAGATGTTTTGGGTTATAAAACATAAAAACCAACATTTTAAGAATCAATTAATTAGTGAAATATGAGGTGTTATTTGTTGAGATGCATATGAAGGTGATGGATATAAATAAGAAGATGGAACCTTCTTTATTGGAATTTCAGTCATGTTTCTGAGCCTGATCAATGATAGAAAACATGAGAACTTAGAGTTATTGAATTTTAAATATTATTGTATTGGTGGGGGTCACCCCCTTCTTGGTATATTGGTTAATGATGGGATTTTTTATGTTTGTGGAAGTCTTATTGTAACAAATGAATGCGGTAATAGTTGATTAATGAGTTTCATTCATCATAATTGATATTTAATATTTTATAACCAAAATGTATTAGGACTATTTAGGTAGTTTTGGAGGATATGGATGAAGAAAAAGGTTGTGGGTTTGAAGGCACGATGCCTTTCCTATCATCCAGTTATGGTTTAGCATCTGTGATCAGGTGGTCTGTTGTAGTTGTTTGACATTCTAGAATATAAGTGGTATAATGTAATGATGGATTTCATTACGGGAAATCCATGAATTATTCATTATAATGAGGATATATATTTTTTGTTTTTTATTGGTTAAAATATATGCACATTTAATTCTATGCTAAGAAACCTTCATTGTTAATCAGTTGTGTGAGTTTAATGTTAGAAAACTAGTTTAGTTTGATAGGGTTCCATGAAAATATATTCATATCATGATATACAAATCACATCTATATTATAGAAGTTATTATAGAATGAAATTAATAAAAAAAATTACTTGAGTATGTATTTTCACCCTTTGATGGATGGATTGTCAGAGTATATCAGTTGTGTACTAGAGGACATGTATATGGATTGTGTCGGAGAAGTTGGATGGTCATGGGTGAAACACTATTTCCTTATTAAATTTTCATAGAAAATATTATATATGATACGATTCATAAGAAACATTAGAGGTTAACTAGATCTCCATTGTGTTGGATGGGTGTTGGAGAATTAGTGTTGTGGGGCTAGGTCTCATGCAAGAGAAGTTTGAATGAGTTCAGTTGATACAAAAATGTAAGGAAATCGACCAATGTAGGTAGATGTTAAATGTGAATAGGCTTCATTGGACACTTTAGTTTGGTATGGGTGATCATATGTTTTTTTGGATTTCACCAAGGTTGGGGTATCATCAAATTTTGATCCACGGCATGTTCGCACATAGGTATATGGGGCCATTGATTATTATGGAAAGGATCAAAATCGGGGTGACCTTGTTGGAACATCTATAATGGTATTGTGGTATGAATGATGTTTTTCATGTGTCTCAACTTCAGCCGAATCAACCTGACTAATCTCTTGTAATCGATGTGGAAGATATTGATCATGAGGTTGATGTGTCCTTTGAGGTGCATCTAGTTTGTCTTATAGATCGTATGGGGAAGGTCTTACAGGGAAGGAATCTACCTTAGATTAATGTATTAAAGATATAATTTTTTCCTGAAGAAAATTTCAAGAATGTTTATGATATACAGGATCACTGGCCCAATATCTTTTTTTATATGATTTTGGTTGATTGGAAGTGTGTCTTAATAATGATCCGTTATAATATGGGTCAATTGTATAATGTCATAAATTTTGGAGGTTTTTCCAATCATACATTTTGGATTTAAAATTTTTTAGATAATTTTTTTACAATTGTATGATAATGTTCAGGAGTGTTCTGTGCATTTGGGACACGAAGGAAAAAAAGGAATTAGGCCATTCTTTGTATGTTTCATGTACTGCTCACAGTTAGTGAAAACCGTGCAAGGGGGGAACCAAACCATCCAGTTTTAAATAGCGGAATTCCACAAAAATGGTGCATAGTATTTCCAATGATACTGGACTCCCCAAGTAACCATGTGACATCAAACCCTCTTGGACAATGGGCGTTGCATAGTTTCTATGCAGTTTGGAAAAAATGTGGTCAAATCATTCACCTTATTAAGAATTTATATATTTACAAGTTTTCCCCTCATGATTTTTTACACCTCACATCACATACCTTTTATTTCTTCCCCTATAAACCCTAATTACTAACAAAATCAACCAAAGATTCCCAATTGTGGTTTTAATTCTATACTTGGCATTTTGGAGGGTCGTTGGTTATAAGTTTATGATTCGGGTGATTATAATCTCACTCTTGGTTATATTATCTATATTAGGTCTTATAAATTCTAAATATTCATCTAAATCCATAAAAACCTCATTTTCCAATGGATATTAGATTGAGTATTCAATTGTTTCTTAAATCCAGATATATGGAATATTTTATGAATAATTAATTCATCAGATTATAGGTAGGTGGTTAGAATGTTATATCCCATATGATTGTGAATGATTTGTGTATGTATGGTTGTTTTTTTTCTTTCTATAATATTTTTATATTTCCTCTAATACTATTGGTCAAATGCTATCCAAAATGAATAAATGGAACCCTCCTGATAATTGTGGGATGTGTTGAGGATGATTTGACCTATTTAGGGAAACATAAGTGTTGCACCCTGATTCTAGAAGATTGATCATTGTACTGTTAATTATAAAATTTACTTTTATTGAATTAGAGCCCATGATTGAAGTGTCAACATTCCAGTTTGAACTATTATTGGAAAAAGTAGTGGTTGTGACTCATTATAGATATTTTTATAATGGATAATATGAATTAATAATAATTTAGTGGGACATAAGAAAGAAATTTTGTTAATCCATTTATAAAATGATCATGAAATGCATAACTAGGTTTAAGCATAATAATTGTTGAATACATTAAAGTGATAAATTAATGTGAGTTTATAAATGTGTTAAATCGGATAACATGAGATAATTGATGAATATGTTAAGGGTCCAATGAATATGTATTTTTGAACCATTCAAATGGGTGAATGCATGTATGTTTTTAAACATTCAAAATTAGTAAATGTGTGAAAATTTGTAAAACATGAAAAATTGGTTAATGTATAAGAATTATTAAATATGAAAAATGAGTTAACATATGGAATGTGTTGAATATGCCAAATGTTTCAATGCCTTACAAATGAAATTTGATAAAAGATTTGTGTTATATATGTGTTAAATGTGTTATTGATTTAATGTATAAGAATAACATATGTGTTAAATGGAATATGTACTATTTATGTTATGATTACATGTTTGTGTAAGGTTTTTGATATGGAATATGTGGTAAATGGATAATGAATCATGTGAACATGGTTTGGTTGTTGTGGGGTGTTAGGATGAGAATATATGCCAATCAGTTGTGTAAGAGTGAGGTTATAACCCCACCCACAATTCATGGGACAAAGAGGACGATCGAAGATCTATACCGCCAGCAGATTCATATAATTAAACAACCTAGACTAAGAGTCCATGGTTAGTGCAATGTGAATATTAAGAAAAACATTCCCTATAGAGATGTGGAACATGTTTTATTCCCTTTTTCGTAGAAACTCATTATCATATTCCATTATTTAAAAATAAAAAGGAATATTCAATTGGAGCATGTAATAGAAATGAATTAAGTGATGAAGATTAACTAATTGGGAAACATAGAAATAATGTGGTAAATGGGTGAAGAAAACAATGTTACCTAATGGAAACCATGTCGTCCTATGAACTGTATTATTTATTTAGTTCTTTCATGCACATTCTATCTAGACTAGATATTTTTGTACGAAACATTGTAGTTTTCTTGCTGAGTTGTACCCACACATTGTTTTGTCCCTATTTCATACCCGAATAGATTTTAAGATAGGACTCCATGATAAGTGAAAAGGACATATGCTAGGAATTTTAGTTGTGCTTGGGATGATCATAGATAAGGATCTAGAATTGGAGTCAATAACCATTTAGGATTCAGTTTTTGGTATTTATTATTGTTTTTCCTTCACAATTATAACTGTTATAATGGAATGACAGATTGGGTATTTGATTGGGATTTTTACCTCATTTGGGAAATAGTTAGAATGCATTTTCTAGTGTTTTCTCTTATTATATCCTTATATCATATGTGATCTATTATTTCTAAATATATTAAATTGGTAATAGTCTCCCCATGTGACTTATCATACCCTCTTCCCTTGTCAGCAACTTCTAGAATATGGGGACATGCACTTGACGTCATGTGGCGACATGGCTTGCGGCACCAGTTTAGATTCATTAGGGTCGAAGATGTTACAAGTTGAATCCAATATTCATGGATATGAAATGGATATTCATGGAAATCCTAATGCATAAAACAACATCATTCATTTATAAAATTATTACTCAAGCATCCATTTTATATATGATAAAGGGTGCTCAAATATATGATTTTGAAATGACGAACTAGTTGGAAGATATATTAAAAATAGAAAAAATTATAGAAAAAATTTGATAATGAATGAGTTGTAAGGCCTGATTAATGACAACATGTCCTATCAAGTCGAGAGGTAAATAAGGGTATATTGAATTTTATTGATAAAATTTCTTCATCCATGTAGGGAGCATGTAGATATATTGGTAAAATAGAGAGTCTGAGTAGTTGGGAAGTATAAAAAATTTGATATTCAAATGTAAAATAATATGGGCAGTGTGTTAGTATGTAATGGATGAAAATAAAAATCCCAAATGTATTTAGAAATGATTATAAATACCTTTATGGAAATGGAAAAACAACAACATGGACAATTTAAATGTTCATTTGGGTAGATAAAATTTAAATAAATTTATATGGGTTGTTCTGGATCATCACAAAAATAATTTACATTTCATTATAATTTTCGAGTAATTATCACTTAATTGTAATTACATGATATATATTATTGAAAAATAGATGATTTATGGAACACCAGCATCAATTATATTTGACCAATATGTGAGATATTATTCTATAGTAGAGAAAATACTCCAACATAATCTAAAATATGAATTGATATTCATTATGTATTATAACCCAAAACCTGATGGCCAATATGAGTAGAATGTGTACACACATGATACAATGGTAAGAGAATTCTTGAGAGACATCAATTAATGATTGGATAACCATGTTCCCCTAGCCATGTTCTCAAAAAATTAATTTTTCTTTACTTAATAATTCAAATGGGTCAATATGAATCATAATGTGCAAGGAGATGTAAAAGACTTTCTTTTGTGATTTGACTGCTGAACTATTGTTGTTGGGAGAAAAATGGTTTACAAAATGTTATAAAAGGTCTAAAACATTCCCCCTCACATTATAGATTATCATAGTCGATAGAAGTGACATATTGGAAATCTTACTTATGGCCAAGAGTTTGAGGATAGAGTTAATCTTTTCCTCCTCCCATCTCCATGAAATATATTAATGTTATATTTTACTAATTGAATTTTATGTACTTGTTACCCCTTCACCTATGAGACTATATATTGAAATAATGTTTTTCCATATCCAACAGATCCCCCAATTACATTTTATAAGGAATATGACATGTTCTATGAACACCAAATAAGGATGCATATGCGAGATCCAATACATTTATTTAATTAAATGATGGCACATCACAAAAATAATCTCTATTATGAGGAAAAACTAGTGAATATCATGGAATTATTGATAATTATTAATCTAATAAGAAAAACAATCTATTAAAATAACTATGTTGAAGCTATAAATATAGAGATGATATATTCGAATTGGAGGATGATATAATAGAGATTAAATTCCACCTATTTTCACTTTAGTACATAAAATGGTATTTCAAGTACTAAATTTATAAATATAGGATAAATATAATTACCCATAATTTTATCGGTGGAATTTCTCATTTGAAATATATAATTGGGTCATATTTATTAATATTATATTATATAATGCATGTATACTAGCAGAGAAAACAAACAACGTTTTTTGATATTAAATTGCAAATTAAATTTAATGAATAAATATTACACTCTGAGTTAAATGTATTAAAATTTGAAAATATAAAATTAGATAATGATAATATGAAAATTTATATTTTTATGATCCCTTGAATAATTGTACTCATGAAGAACACAGTATAAATGAATATTTATCATAATAATAAAAAATAAATTTTCAAAATTATTCTATATATTACATGTAATGAAAATAGATATGAATGGATAAGTAATAAAATATAATATATTTATAAGAACTTCGGATCCTATATGACATAAGAATATGACATAATGAATAGTAATATGACCATTGGAATATTAATACGACAATTTGGAATAGTAACCTCACCATTAAAATAGTAACAAAATATATGGAAATATAAAAAACTTATCTATATTCTAAAATGAAAAATTGGAAGTAAATTAATATTTATCTATCTTATAAAATATTATAATTGAATATATATAAGGTAATAGAAGTAAATAATTGTTTTTAAATTAGGAAAAATATGTCTTATACTTTTTTAAAAATATATAAAATCAATTTATATTTTTACAAAAATTATAATAATTTAAAAGGATCCTTATATTCATGAAATGATTTATCAAATTAATATCATGTTTTATAATAAAAAATATATAATTTCATGAAACCAGAAGAAATTTTTCCAAGGGTTGAAAAATGACAAATATATTATTATTGGTATTTTTCAAATAAATGAGGAATTCATTTAATAATTAAATTTCCTACAATTAGATAATTTTTTTCAAGAATTTCAATTCTGTTTTAGAATATACATATGAATAATTTGATACGGTGATGTTTTTATACTTTTATAAAGTAGTTTAAAATTTTGTGAATAGTGAATTAAGAGAAAATATGATATTTAACATTAATATATATATATATATATATCGGTCATGTATGATGTAAGAACACAATAGTTCAAACTCACAAGCATCATTTACTATATATAGTCAATAGAATCAATATTATCGACACTCTTGAGCTAAAATAATAAACTAATGAATATAATATTCAATTATACACGTCTCCAACAAATATAATACCCCCTTTCACTACCGATTCTCCTCATAACTTCTACGACATTGATATTTTGATATTTATTCCCAATAACATTCCAAATCTACATCCCAGTGTCCAATTTCTACTAGTTTCATTTGATGCATATCCTATGGATTATCATGTTGTAGTCTAAATTGAGACTACCAAAGGTAATGGTAAAATATAATTTATATAACATTTAATTTTATTCTTCTTAAATATCTTATAAATTATATATATAAACATAAACAAAATAACATAAATGTATTAAAAATACATAAAATATTTTTAAATCTATTGTACACCCTCTCTTATTTCGTTTCTAAAATGAAAATGGTGTTCATAATATGGTTGGCTCTCTACCACCATTAACATTGAACCATGATTTTTTTACGACATTCAATGACACATTTATAAAAAATATTATGGTTCAATATGTTTATAATAATTATAATATATTGTATTTATAGTTTTTTTATTGTTTTAAAAATCATCTAGTTAAATAAAATAAATCTTGTTTGTGATGGTTGGTAAAATGACCAAAATATACTAACCACACAACATTAACATTTCTATTATGTGAATCATCCCAATGTCAAAACAAACATGGGAATTTCTGAAAATACATTTTTATGGATGTACATATATAAAATTCAATTTACCTACTACTTTTGTATTCATATTTATCATAAACATCCATAATTAAAAATAAATGATTCAACTATAAAATAATGAAACAAACAACCTTTGAGAAAAAAATCAATCATTTCATATCATTAAATGGTTATAAGTGGGCATAATAATAATGTTATAAATAAATGTTAGTGGGAAATTTTTTTCATATATGTAAATAATTACTTTAATTTAAAAATTAATAATGTTAAATGAATGTGTATAATGATTTTGGAACATATAGTAAGAGATCCTTTTGAACAATCCATTATCTATAGGTTATGAAATTTTTCATTTTTCATATCTGAATCCATCCCTACAATGTTATGTAATGAATATAAATTATGTATAAATTTCACTTAAATACATAAATAAGTTATTCTATATTCCATTGAGTGGTTAATACCTGTATAATATAGATTTTTTCCAATTCATTCATTAAAATAAATCCTAATTAAAGGGAAATTTGAGATCCCCTAATCATTATATATAGTCATAATTTTTTTTACATTTCATGATTTTATTACATAATTTAATACTTGGGTAATAAAAATTAAGGATTAAATATGGTTTTAAAATAAACTTTCATACATATAATTTCTCTAAAATTATTTAATTGATCCCATCAAACACCATTTCAAATTTTATTTCTATACCCAATTATTGAGACCTTATAATCACATTCATTCTAAATCAGAATCATATTTTGCTACAAATTAATATGTACTTGGATATGAGTGTAAAACATATAAATTACTGTCTTATTTTTTGAATCATTATTATATATCTTTAAATATGATATGGGGAATGATTATGCAACACATTTTTTCAATGGGAAATTCTTATGTTTATCACTTATAATTGATTTCGTTTTTGGAATACATAACTTTTTGCAGATGTGATAGTTTCTTAATGATCCAACTATAATTAATTTGGTAATAATTTTTTTAATGATATTTTATTTATGTAATAATAGAGTAAAAATAATCTATGATGGTACCCTATCTACCATGTGATGTTCTCATGGAAGTCATCCATGACTTATGTTTATATCATGTTATATGATTATTCCATTTTCATATACTTACTTGATATTGTGATTCCATGTTCATTTTTTAATTTTTTTATGTTATTAGTAATGATCCATTTCTTTTATGGCACCAGTTTGTGTCATTTGACTCACATGTTATGCTTCATTATCATGTTTATTCCCTTACTAGGCCTTATAGCTCACCCTTTTTTATATATTACCGAGGTTATCAATTATAGGTTATGGATATAAAATTGAATTAGAAAATCATTATAGATATTAAAATAATTATAAATTGGATTAGTTTTGTTTTTTGTGTATTTTGAATAATTTCTTGCAATGTCATAAGGCCTCTTTATGTTTTGGTTCTCTATGTTGGATGTTTATGTGAACAATCAGGTAATAATAAATGTAAAAGTATTAGGTCACTATAATCATAAAATAATATGATTTTATGGTAGGATAAGATATATTTTAACTATATTAAACAATTAAAAATCTATAAATATTTTTTCTCAATCCTTCCCTCACCTCTCAGTTCAACAAAATGGAGAACCTATTTTAATAATAGCCATGGTAATTAATTTGATAATATTTTAAATATTAATTATGGGAAAAAATATATTAAACCTATTGAATTATATTTTTCATTCCAAATCGAAATATTCAATACATTTTACAATAATAAATTTCAATAAAAGAACTAAAATAATTTTAAATATGCACAAAAATAGGAAAAACCCATTTTTAATAAAATAATTTTGAGCACGATAATTAATTTAAATCCATTATTTTCATTGTGAAAGAGATAATATCCATGTTAAAATATATTATTTCATATATTATTTAAATTTAATTAAATCCATTAATAAATTAAGATTATTTTTATTTAATATTATACAATCAATTAATATGTATAAACAATTTTTTTGTAAAAATACATTTTTATTACAAAAATTCTCTTATATGAAAATAATGTATACTCGTGATTAGTATGTGATTAATTATATTTTATTAGTTCAAGTGTTTTTATATTAATTTAATATAAATTTGAAAAAATGAATTTAATTTTACTTGAAATAAATGTATGTTTTTTTAAAAAATCGATATTTTTATTCTTTACTGAAATATAATTATTTTAAAAAAAACGCTCTGATAACTTTGTAATTATTATTTATAAACATATATTCATTTATTAAAATAATCTTCCCAAAAATAAATAAATAAGTTATAATATTTTTGAAATAAATATAGTAAATATCTGTTTAACTAAACATTTTGGTAAGGTTTAAAATGAATTTAATGAACATTGAGAATATATTTTTATAAATAAAGAATATATTTTTATTATTTAATACAATTAGTAAAATTTCTCACAAACTGTTCATTACTATTCATACATTCATGTAAAATTTATTTGTAACCAAATATTATTAT
Source organism: Viscum album (assembly GCA_963277665.1). Taxonomy (NCBI): domain Eukaryota; kingdom Viridiplantae; phylum Streptophyta; class Magnoliopsida; order Santalales; family Viscaceae; genus Viscum; species Viscum album. Next base: position 1,018,027,945 of record OY728119.1, on the reverse strand, counting down.
AACATGGTTCAATTCGGCTAGGGGTTTCATGTTAATAATCTATCAAACAATTGTATGATATTTAATAAAAAACATTTTCTAAAATATTAGGTGGTTACATTTTCCCACCCCCAATAAATATATTATCTCCCTTAATTTTTTTCTTAATAGTGAGTTGTTTGATATTTGAAAATACATATCATGATAATCCACATCATAAAAAGTAATAATAAAACATATATTAAAAGGGGATGTGGGGAACATAATGGAATCCCTAATTAACACATATTTACATTTCTATTTAAAATGAACATTAGTGGAAAGTTAAAGTATCATCATGGCTATGAATATCAATTTCAAATGTTAAAAGGGAGTGATGATGAACAATGTTGTGAGAATATTAATTACCAAATATTCATAAATTAGAAATTGCTGATGACGAACATCATTTCATCACAATGAACTCTAAAAATTAAAACATTTTTATGATCATGTATAATTTTCCTCATTTTTATTCACTATTTTAACATGTAATAAAAGAATATATATTAACTTGATTTCAATAAATATTCTAATATTATTACATATTTTTTTGGGGGATTCATTTAATTACAATAACGTTTTACCTACAGTGCCAATGACGAATAAGAAAATATGAATTTTTCAAGACTGAATATGTAAAATAAACTTATATAGAAAATGATATCAAGAAAAAAACAAAATAATATCCTATATTCTGTATTCAGATATTGATTCCAAAAAATGTCTCATATGTGCTATGATAGATAATTTGAATAGACTATTTTTTGGAAGATTATTCATAAATATGGATATTTCAAATGTTGTAATTAACTACTTCCACAAATAGTTAAATTCCAAAACTCTTAAAATCATACATAACTACTCTTCAGAACCCAAATACTTATAACAATTTTTAGAATATTTTAAAACCCAAATTAACATTAATCCCTATACAACATAAAGTAACTCATAATGTCACATTCCAAACATGGTAACATTTTTTTTATATATTATTATAAAACATTATAATAACCTCAATCACCATAAAACATAACTGGAAAAAAAATTCTTTCAAAATTTACCACCATATTTATTCTTTATTTATTATCATAGAATAGCCTATATATTCCATCAATATAAAAATTTAATTAACTATAACAAATAAACCATAAATCACATTCTCATTGAATATATAAAAAAAATAATGGCCACCAATGTTATCAAATTTACTCGATCATTATAAATAAACTATTAATCACACTAAACCATTATTATATCAATATATGAAAAATATTAAGGGTAATTTGTTCCTCATTCATGTGTTCTCCAAATATATCACCTTACTACTAAATCATATTTCCTGGTTTTTATTACCATTAAATATATGATTTATTAATAATATTAGGATGTTTCATGAAACATATATCCATAATATAGTTGACAAAACATTTATAGAAAAAATGACCATATAAAAAAATATTAACATTTCAATCATTATAGTTAAATATTTTGTTTAACAAGGCTCATTATATGGTCTAAGAGTTTTCATTTAAATTATGTAAATTACTCGGATAATTCCTAGGTTCCCAAAATAAATGAAATTGAACTATAAATGTTTCAGATGGATTTAAATTATTTATATTTATAATTACATTCCATATTCAAATAATTTTCACACATAATAGATATTATTTTTCATTTGATTCATTTCCCGACGTGTTTCTTTCCCTATATGTGGCATTCAATAAGTTGAATTATATTCCCTCATTATCATTATCAACTGATCTATATTCAAACTCTATTATTCCATTAAAATGGTTTTATTAAACTTACCCAATAAGATGTTGTTAATCATATATTGAGATAGATGATGAAGTATCAACACTAGGTTTAACATTATGACTCTTGTATCAAGTTTTTATCATTAGAAAAATTATTTCTTTGATAGTAAAAAATAAAAATTAACATTATTCTTCTTTGCTATATCCAATCACAAAAACCAAGATTCATAGTATATAAAAATTAATCATAATGACTAATCATGTAATAAAGAAACATTATTCATTGGATGTTTTATCATATCAAATTATTTTTATTATATAATACATTAGGTTGACCCTAGTTCATCAGTGGTCATCACCTATTAATACACTTCTGTATGGTTCATAAATTAAATTCGATTTACCCTAAGAACATCTCATGAGAGTGTAAAATTAAGTGTGTAAAAAGGTTCTATTTTCTACTTAACATTATTATTGTTGAGAAATTCTCACCCAATTACATTATGGTTTATTATACATATATATTTCTATGAAAATTCTACACAAACATATATTATATTATAATGACTGTATTTCAATGAAAAACGATATTTTTACAATAAAAGTGGATGTTATTATATACTTATTTTTTTACATGGTTTTTCATTAATTTTCATCATATTTGTTTCAAAAATTAACTAAAACCTACTCTGATTCCAACTATAGTGACCATAAAATTTCATATATAAATACTATTTATTATTATTAATAGTCATTAAAAACCAGTATAATCCACATTAGAAACATAATGTCTTAACGTATTAGGAAACATATATACATAATATTTGGTAAATAAAAGATCTATATCATCCCCAAAAAGTTCCTCAAATGTAAAACCCTTTTTAAACATACCCAACAGAAAAATATCTTTACAACCTAGGGAAATTATATATAGAAAATGGTGATATTGGAATATTATTAAGGGTAGATAAAATAGATATTAATTGATGATCATATATTAGAATAAGATAATTATAAGTTTATGATAACATTAATATAATATAAATAAGTCATAAAAAATAATAAAAGAAATATTCATCCTAAGTACATTATAAGGAATTGTATGAACAAAAAAGATATTTCATAAGTGCGTACAATCATCAGAAATAGTTCATGTATCAAAATAACCTGAAATATTTATAATGTGTTGTTTTTTAGAATATCAGTAATCATAGAAAATTATTTCTCTAACAAATTATTACTAATAATACTACCATTATGGATTAGTCTAACTCCCCATTATATCATTTGCTTAGTAAATGTTCGCTCCTAATACTATATTATTGGTTAAATCAATTAATAACATGATTTAAAAACCATTAAATTCCTTAGGAAAACATGAGATATCAATATTTACCTAATTCATTAAAGGTATATATAATTTCATGCCAATATATCACATAAATGAAACCCTACATTTATGTCACACATGATCATAAAACATTTATCTTATCTTCATTTCATAACCTATAGTAGGGATACCTGTTTGATATAATTTATTCATAATAATAATTAACTATATAGAGAAATGATAGAGATTGTGAAAATTGATTATATCCCCATTTACTTATAAGAACCATTGAAGGATGATGTAAATAATGAAAATACCATATAAATATCACGTGAACATTCCTTAAAAAATACCATTTTCAATATCAAATTTACAATTTTAAATATAAAAATCTATAAAATATGCATAAAATATTTTCAATTAAAAATATTAAAGGATTATTGTAAATTATACATCAATAGAGACTGTGTATATGATGTTGGGAAAATCTATTCCTATATTATTATTTAAACAAATCATTTACTTTTTTTGGTAAAACTAAAAACTAACTCAATGAAAAAATGAAAAACAAAAAATAAATTTTATTAATATTTGATTATATAAATAAAAATATTTTTAAAATGTAGTATGATACATATGTTTATAATAAAAAAAATATTCAGAAAAATGATTTATAAAATCTTAACATGGAAGAAAACTTATTTGCGACCAAAGTGTGAAATATTTTCTATATTAGATAAAAACAATATTTTGATTTATAGAGTACATAAAAACAAGAAAAATAATTAAATATATGTAATCTAAAAAATAAGCAAATAATTTTAAAATATATTATATTTTTAAAAATAGATTACATAATGAAATCAGTAACCATTCATTCATAATCAATCCTAGTGAAAAACAGTTATACAAAAAAATCATTACTGCATTAGTAACTATTGATTCATGGGAAAATTTAATGAAATTAAAAATGAAACAATAAATAAAAACAATATATTTTTATTTATGAAAATATATATACAAGGATAAATAGATAAAACATTTAAAATAATATTCATTTATCATATAACAAATTTTCAAGGAATACAATTTTAGATGGTAATCCCATACCACTATAGTAACAATAATGTTGAATCACCTTGGAGTAATATAGTATAATTTTTTCCTTGAATGATATAAATTAATAACATTAAAAGATATAACAAGTCATATGATATGTATATAAGCCACAGTGTTATAAATTGGTACATAAAATCAAACATTTCTCAACTAAAAAAATTGAAACAAAGAACCATTACCTTATACCATACTTGAGTAATGATTAATCAATCCTACTATATAAAAAACATTGTATTATTATAATTTTACTAATGAATCATATTAATTTATATAATATCATATATTACCCACAAATTTCTTTCCAACACAATTTTATTTATAGTTATCAGTTAAATTCTCCATTTTTTGTTTTAAAATTTTCATTAACCATATCAGTTTTAGTTTAAAAGTTAGGGTCCTTGCACATTGGTAAGGATTTATCCATATATGAAATGTATATAAAGAAATAAATATTATATGTATTCACTATAATTTTTTGATAAAAATACATATTAATTTATGATGAAAAATTATCTTCATCACTAAATGGAGTCAGTAGTCCATATGTACAGATGAGTGATACAACCAAATATTGATGGATTGAACCAAATATGTAAATAATATATTCTACTTTCCTATTCAATAATTATTATTAATTAACATTATTTTTTATAAATATATTCTTTATACCATCTATGTAATTCAATAATGATAACAAATAGTAATGCTTTGTGGAGAAGGTAATTCATATATACATAATATCTACATAGTCTGTTACTAATAGATTTCAAGGTAAGAAGATAGGTCATATATTATAGTTAAAAAAATTAAATTATTAATTTTATATATCTAAATTTAATCCATCATTATCACTACCCACGAATGAAGGTGATGGGAACTGATTTGCCCTGCCCTTTTGTGGTAGTCCACACATACACATCAGCGATACAATTATTTTTTATTTGATGATGAATGGGTGGAAAATGATTCTACCACCAACATTATAAAATATTATTATATTTAATATAAAATATTAATTATTTCTTATAGATAATATAATTTTAAATATTGTTTATTAAGAAATAAATTTTTAATAGATTAGTAATGATTTATACATTTTCATTGAGAGACGACCTTTGGCTTACGCCTTAATCCATGAAATGTTGGTCTTATGAGAAGGTCATATGATATATGTTTAAGGGTATTATTCAATGAATGATACTTAATATGTATATTCTACGATAGTAATATAAAATAGTTTAAATAATGGAGAATATGATCCTCCCTTTTATAAGTGACAGGGTGGTCATTGCTGTAATTTCTTAAATGATTTTTATGATATATGGTCACATTTATTTTAATATGAATATACATGGACATTTATTCAATGTTTGAATAATATACATGTAAAATATAACTACAAACTACTATGTACAAATATTTTTTTTGAAAATACAACTCTTATCTCTTTATTTAAAATCTGTTTTAACTCATTTAAACAATAACTATTTAAACATGTATTTTAGGTTTTAATTATATTTTATGACCAAAAATTAAGTTCAATTTATTTAATTATATAAATTATTATTTTTAAATGTATAGAATATATTTTATGAGATTTAATCTCTATAATTGGTATAGTTTAATTCTTTATATGCACTCAAACCACTACAAAAACCCATATAGAGACAAACCATTTTTATTTAAAATTATAATTAAATTGAATGAATTTATTTATAAAAAAATAAAATGAATGTTAAAATATTATATTGAATTTATAGTATATAAATTCAATAAATTCAATTAATATATGTAAAATAATTTAAATTATAATGATAAAATCATGATACAGACATAAATATAGTTGAATTATAAAATAGTTTTTTAGGTATAAAAATTAACACAAATAAAATTAATTATAATAATGATTTCAAAGTAATTAATATTACTATTTTTAATTGAAGTATTTCTATTATTAATTATGATGAAATTACAAACCTAATTCTCCAATTAAATTAAATTATTGATTTTGTTTTAAAAAAAATAGATATTTTATTCCTATGAACTAAAAACTAATTTTATAAAATATATTAGAAATAAACTATAAGATAAAATTATATAAATATTTCACAAGTTATATTCATTCGTTTAAATAAGACATCTAAATATTGTTTACATTAAATATAATTGTATTTACAAAAATGTAATAAAACTCATTTGTTAAAAAAATCATTTGAAAATTAAAATTCCTTTAGGAAAACTTTATTACCCATTTATTATGAAATATACAACACACATAAATAATTTTAGACCACCATAATTTTTTTTATTAAAGTGTTAATTACTTATCTTTCATTATAATTCAATGACTATGTTATAAAGGGTTGTTATATCATGGTTCATATAGACTTGGGTTTATGTGTAAAACAGGCGAAGAATCCAAATTAACATAAAGAAAAAATATATCCTAAATAATCCATGTGTTATAACCTATAATTTGTGAACCTCGTTGAAAACCCAAACTGATATAATCTTATATCGTCCAGGATACAATTCTATATTTTGAATAATAGTATAAACCAAGGTAACTTAAAAATGTTTTTCTATGACATAATGAATATATCCCCAAAAAATCCCAAAATAATTCAAGGCTCAACATATGGTATAGTCAACTAAAAATCATAGAAATAAAAAATTTATGATCCATCGGCCTAATAATAAACATCAACGCCTCTCTAAATAAAAATGAAGTAGGGACCCATACATTATTCTTTTTAGTAATAACACATATTGAACAAACCTATCAAATGTCCTCATGTATATATACCAGGCACCAGGTACCATGCTATTCCAAACTATGTCTGAGACTCCCCCTTAATAAATTCTTAATAAAACATCAATATTAATTATAACCACTCTATCAAATCTAATTAGCCTTTAAATATGTGTAAATAAATTGAAAATTATTTAATATATTCATTATCATAGGATTCCATGACCATAAAACTATATTAAGATAGAATTTGGAGTATAAAAAAAGAATGGATATAGTTGCATTAACAGTGGAGTCACCCCTATGGATCAACATTATTAATTGAGTTTCTTGTTTTCATCTAGACCATTATAGGAGAAACATAATGAATATCATGAGGAGTGGTTCCAACGAATCCCTGCCATAACTCAACAAAATTATAATATGAATTAAAATAGTAATATTTAACAAAAAAAGAAACCTTCCAATGAAAATAACTCTTAAAAGTTTAGTTCAAAAATTCACTTAATTTTAAATTTTATGAGGAAATAATTAAAAATTCACCATAGTCAGTTAGAAGAAATTCACTTCCACTATATAATTATAATGAACAACATAATTATATAAAATAAATACCTACCCTAATAAAATCCATAAAAATAATGTCAATATCCAACAATCATTTTAAATAATTTATCAAAATACTCATGATAGTAAAAATTATTTTAAAAATAAACATTAAAACAAGATTTCCAAAAAATTATAATTACTGAAATTCCAATTTTAAAATAAACTACTAATGATGTTTTTAAAATAATATAAATTTAATAAATTTTGTTTTATGTAATATTTTTTGAAATTGCCTTTCATATAAAATAATTTATATTAAATTTTCATTAAATTTAAATAAAGTTTTAAATTCGATTTTCAGTTGATACACTATTAAATACGTACCCCATGGAATCGTAATTCAATACAAGTCATGTATCAAAAAATTAATTTAAACTCAAACATTCATGGAAATTAATTTTTTAATTAAAATGAAAAACCATTTAAAAACACTATATTAGATTATCTTTTTCATCATACATCCATTAAATCACCAAACATACCCAAAATATAACATGGCTGATTAATAAAACCTCTTCCAAAATCATCAAAAAGTAATAAAATTATTTTTGATCTAAACCAATAATTTTGTAAAATAATTTATGATACCATAGAATCCCTAATAATTCTATAATATTATTTCAATATTATTTTAGATTTATGAATGGTATATCTACATGGAATTGATGGCCACATAAAATTTATGTAACAACCTCTAAGAATCTTCGAATACCGTGTGTATTGGATTCACATGACATATTAAAATTTGATAGAAAATTATTAAAACCTATATAATTTAAAATTTATCACAACATAAATGTGAAACCCCACAAAGAATATTATGTAACTTAATTAGGATCTAAAAATCATTAAAATAATTACAAATATAACCCTCAATTCAAATGAAAAATCTCATCTATCTTTGGAAACTCATGTATCATCACTTTAGATGGTGATCAATCATACACAGTCAAAATACATCCAATATAATGAAAATAATAATATCCAAACTACTAGTAATTAACCAAACAATAAAAGGGAAGTGTGATGCTATTATTTAAAAAACATGTCATTATTGATTCAACAAAACCCTTAACTCCAGAAAACTCACCACAATGCTTGAAGAGAGTTCCCAATCTACCTAGGTTACTAAAAATAGACATAGTATCAAAATAATACCACACGGGAATGATTTCAACTTCAAATAAAATATATCATGTTTTGGATACAGTTCTCTAAATAGACTATCAATACATTTGACATCTAATTTTCTAAAATAAATATATAAAAATTGTCAAATAAAACCATAATGGAATAAAAACATATCAATACATGCAATAAAAAATTAAAAATATTGAATACATATATCTAGTAATATGATTATTAATATGTAAAAAAATTCTCATATAATATATATTTGATGGAATAAACAATTAGGATTAAATTAAAAATTATTGTTTGTGGAATTATCCAATAAATATGGGTCCAAAAGATAAAAAAATAACCAGAAACATCAATTAGATATCTCTATACAACTCTAGGACACATACCTCATCCAAATAAATACATCCTTCAAAAACAATAAATTTTAAATAGAGTCAATATATAGACACTTAGTATAAGACATTAAACCTCCAAACTAAAACACACACTAATGTATATATCGGGTTTGTTCCAAACATACCTAGAAGGATTTCACCAATTATTATTTGAAAACACGTTCAATAATTTTATTTATATATTATATATTATTTTTATTTAAAAATTGTGTATTTCCTAATGAAATTTATATAGAAATCAGATATCATACATTATTCTTATCTGTAAACTCATAGGGTAAATATATTTTATAATTATAGCATATATAATTGAAATCTATAATCTCAAAACCCAAGAAAATGATAAATATTTACCCTAATATATATTTCAAAAATGGATTCTTAATGATGTGCTCGAACCATGAATTTAAAATGGAAAAAATCATTAAATGTTTTAAAAGTGTCAGATTTATGGGTTACAGCTTTAAAAGCTAACCATTTTTACATAAATTATATTAATTCCAGAACCATCTTCTAAAAAAGGTTTATAATTAAACCATACAGTAAATAAAAAAATATTACCATAATAAATCATTTAAATATGAATAATATTAAAAAAAATTGAAAACCATTCATAAAATAGAAATGGGAACAACGGGATTCAATAAACATTAATGGGATTCCACTAAAATATTCATTCATAAACAGAAATAATCTGAAACTCAATATAGACTATTATATTAAGTCATTTGTAATTACATCATGGTTATATGTATGATTAAGTTAGAGAATGTATTATAAATTTTTTCATTACATATGTTTTTGTGAGTTACTGGTTGAAAACCTGGTATTTATTCGAGAAAAAAGGTAGGGGGGATTTTTTAGAAACATTGTTAGTTTTAATCTACTAGTAACCTTGTATTATGTTACTATTATTCTCAAGTTATGTTTTTCATGGTTTTTTCATGGCTTAAAACCCATATATCTCTCTATTAAAATCATTCTAATGTCTTGACTATTTTCCAGAGAAGTCACGGGACATTTGCATGTTTTTTTTTAGAAAAATATGAATCTTACATAGGTAACCATTAAACTAATTTTTTAAAATATAGAGACCCCACATATTTCATTATATTGATCTTTAAATATTAAATCCAATCTATTCACCTCTATACAAACCTCTATAATGTTTCCATATACCCCATTCTTCTTATATTTTTTTTAATCTAATAACTTTTTGATAATTATTTGGCTAGAACTAACATGTCCCAAATACTATATAGGATGTTACCTTAGATCCATGGTGAATAATAGTTGTTCATGGGATATCTTGGAAAGGTATTCCTTTTTATGTTTTGATATTATCCCTTCTCTCGAGGACTCTCCTTAATCTCGTATCCCTATGATACATTGGAACCTGATTAATATGTGAATAACCTATCTAGAGGGTAGTATGGGGAATTGAAGATGTTTTTTGGATATAGTTTTATAATGAACATATAATAGATTTTTTTAATATCCATCATTGATGGAAACAAGTTTCCCATTTATTGTGAGGTATGTGACTCTATAAAACGGTGTCATTACAAGAATTCATTAATATTTTTATAAATCACATTATTTTGATGTGACAAATTGATTGATTTATTTAATCATGGAATGAAAAGGTGTGTTATAATAAAGTTTAGTTATATGTTATTTGTTCACATGAAATATTCAATGAAATTCATCATTGGTGGATTTAAATATAAAATGTATTTTGATGCATGTGAGTTGTAATGATTCACTGAGTAAATATTTTTTCAAAATGTGATATATTTTTTTAATTGTTTTGGGAAATGTGAAACATTTGGAGCCTTTATATTAATTAGGTTGACCGATATTAAACCATAGTGTGTGTGATCGGGTAGGGGTTACTTTGGTGATATAGAAACTCCATGGTATGACACAAAATAGATAATATTGATGTTATGTTATCTAGTGTATCATTATGATTCCAATTATTTATTTCCCTAAAATAGAGGCCACATTTTCTTGTTTTTATACTTGATGTTATATATATTATTTCATTTCTCACAAATAAATATTAGGTTATTACTCTGTAAATTTTTTTCATAATTTATATTGTATTTATAAAAAATTATATTTCAATATAAAGAAATAAAATTCAAATCATATAAAGAAAAGAATGTTGTTTTTATAAAAATAGATATAGTTTCAAATTTATTTACAAACTTATTTTCTTATAATTCTAGAAAATATTGATTATTTATAATATAAGTTTTTAATATTGTTTGTGATATCATACTGGATATTTCCCTGAAATCCTATATTTTAAATTTGTACATTATAAATATATTTTTTAGGACTCATCTAAAGGAATGGACGTAAAATATTTCATTGGTTTCTCTTAGAGATTGTCTCCTTATTAGGGTGATAGTTTGGTGGTTATCGATGGTCAACTAAAGACTTTGGTTTTTTCTTATCGTGTTCTATTTTAATGTTTATAATATTGGATTAATTTTTATATCTGATGGATGTGAAATCTTATTATTCTTATGATTTCATTGGATTTTATCATTTTTACTATTGATGTGGCTTGTTTGATTATTCTATTGATCTCCACATTGTAGTGGTCTATATTGTTTGATGTGTCATGTTAACCTAATTTGGTTGATTATAAAATGGTTTTAAATACATTAACCTAATGGAGGTGTTATGAAATTTCGAATGTTTAGTTTAGTGTATATGGTATACAAGTGTTATGGCTGTCAGAATTTTCGAAGTATGTGAGGGGAGGATCTTGAAAATCTAGGTTCTATGTATGAACATGAGTTACCGTGGGTGTTCTAGAATTTTTTTAGTCATGATACTTGTTGTATAAGGATTCATAAATAAATATGATATGGTTTTTATTTAGATACATATATTACATTTTAATGCTTTGTATCTCATTTAATGAATCCATGATTTCCTTAAATCAGAATGATAGATTGTTTAAATTTTAATCTTTTATGTTTTTATATTGATTCATGATTTTTCTCTTATGTAAATCAGAAATTGTATTTTGTGTTTATTTTAAAATGTTTCACACAATATCTATTTTGAATCTTGGATGGAAAGAAATGACGTATGCTATAAAGGTGAATCATATAGTAAAAACATATTTGGTGGAATATTTTGTTCTCTCAAACTTGACTCTAGGTTATACAGGTGCACAAAACATGTAATACATAGTGGATCACTCATTATAATTTACCAAGAAGAATACACGTATCATTCTCATTGAAAAGTCCCCCTATGAGTTTTAAGAGTGGCTCAAGGGGAATGAGTTGGTAATCATCTTTTTGAATATGAAGAAGAAAATATTCATATGATTTTAAACATCGTAATTGAATTATCAAGAGGTAGATAATGGGAATATATTGTGAAATATAACATACATGATGTCCTCATACATAATTTTTTTAACATGATCTTCGACCAAACGTTTTATATAGAAATATTATAGGTGGTGATGAATCCTTAAACTATGAACATAGATAAAGGGGAGGGATTTTTTTGGTGTATCCCACTAATATTTTTTCGGTTCATCTATAAAAAGAAATATTTTTCTAAAACTACCTAAAATATTATATGTTTGAGAAGAATCAATGGGATGAAATTCTATTTATTATCTTTCTCTTATTACTACAAAATATTTATTATGAGGTTGAAAATTTAATTTGGAATGAGTCATACATAGCTATAAAAATTATATTATGTGGAACTTAAATTTATGTAATGGTAATCCATGCAATGAATCTGGTCAAGACTGAGAAGTTGGTTGATTCAATGCTTCAAAACTAACTTATTTCTAGAGCTTATTTACGACTATATATTATTTTTTATCATCATGGGATGTCTACCCACATGAATCCCAACTATATTGAAGAACCCATAACATGTCATCAGTGTGGGAAATTTGGTCATATTATGAGTTCCTATTGGAAACTGTCCCATGGAATCAGAACAAGTTTCTCTATTACAAAAGGATTGTAGATGCATTATGTTTAATCAGTGGGTGGTGTATCTCTTTATAATATGAAGGGGGATTTTAATGAACTGATGAAATATCTTTGAATTATATATACAAAAAATATTTATAGGCTAGATAATTTGAAAAATGTATTAGATTAATAGATGACTATTATCTGATGTAGGTTGATAATTTCCTCTATTATGGTTCTGGATTCTTTGGAATAAATGTATGTCATTATTTTAAATCATTTAGGTTTATTTTTTTTATGATATTACATTCCAATATTACTTCACTCATGTTGGATCATTTCATTATTTTAGTATATAATTTGGAATATGTTTTTAAATAACATAAATCTGAGGTGATGATTTCTATCTTTAATGTTTCATGGGACATTATAGTTCTTGATATTAACATTTTCATCTTGATTATTACAATGGATTGGATGATCATCATTAAGATACTGATTAGATGTTATCATTTATGTGTCCACTTTCTATATAAGGATGTATTATATCATGTAATTCTAGTTCTGTCAGATGAATTTGCAATGATATTAGGGCTGACTTTTATCATATTCCAGAATGACCCCATGACTGTTGATGTATTTTTTCATTAATACCATTTATTCCAATATATGTACACCACTTCATACTATGGATAACGCATAAAATGAGTTATTTTTTATTTTTATTAGGTTACCTCTATCGAGAGTGGTCACGTTCATTATTGCACTACTCCTCATAATTATTCTCATTTCCATTCCTTCACATGTAATGATTACTCCAAATGAGTTAATGTTCTGGTAATTGATCCCTATGATATGGTATTAATTAATCTCGACACGTCAAATTAAACTTTTATGGTCATCATTATATGAAATAGGATAAAATCATGTTTCATTTTATTGAATACTAAAGTCTAAATCATGTTTCAATTGAGAATTAATACCCCTTATCGATAATTGGTGATCACATTGATAAACATGAAGGGGGTCATATGGTTTTTAAAAATTTATTTTAGTCATGTTTACCATTATTTGAGAGTCTAAAAATATTTTGTACCTAATGAAATATTTAGGATATGATGTGTTAATTTTTAAAATTTATTTATAACAGTTGGTCTCACTGACATTATACTACTGTTAATGGTTTTGTTGAGCCGAATATTTCATCAATTCATGGAATTTTTTTAGGATTTTATCTTGGTGTACTCCAATTAAGATGATGAACATATAAATATTTTGGATATTATCCTCATAATATAAAATGTAAATATTTTGTTTGATAATCTTGTAAAAAGTAATATTTGGATATATGAAGTATTTTTTATGGAATATATAATATCTGAATGAGTTTTCCTAACAGATCCTGAAAATTTTCTTATCATGATTTCATAGGATAAAATAATAAATGTGTTTTAGATTCATATATTCGTTGGATTGGATGGCTATTTTATTTATTTTGCTTCATATATCTCCCAAATAGGATATTTTATAACATCCTTATCGAATAAGAGAATTACTTTTAGTTGGATAATAAATTTCAGAGATATTTTGTGTAATTGAGTAAGTGGTTAAATTGGAATCAGACCTAATTTATCTAGAAAGGGTTTGTCTATTATTTTTTTTCAATGAATAATGTTTGAGACTATAGTTTGTCCTAAAGTAGGGAAAATAGTTCATTGAATTTATCTCTCACCAATTATTCCCTCACTGTAACAAATGCCCAAGTCATGGCCTTGAATTGGATGGTGGTATGAATAGTTCCAAAATATTTAACCAATATCTTTTTGGGGAACAAATTTAGAGTATATTTGGATCTTAATATCCTGAATTATATTTTACTCAAAAGGATCTAAACATGAAACATAAACAATCGGTTGAGAATTTTCAATCATTCAGTGTTTTTTCTATATTATTCTCCATCTAAATGGAATGTGTTCACTAACACATTGAGTAAGATGTTACCAACTCAATCCATGAAGGTGTTAGAGAATGAGTGGTATCTAATTATTCTTTTCAATAATTCATGAGGATGAGCCTGTAAGGGGATCTGCTTCACTTGCTCTATCCCCTTCTGCCGCCATACTCCCCTCTACCTCCTCCGGCAAGATCTTCTTCCCTCAGAGTTCTACTCCGCACGTTCATGGTGTGGCTGCGTCCAGTGGCATGTGCTCATCTTCATCCTCGGTGATCCACATCACTCTCGACCTTCGTCTCACTCTATCCTCAGATATGGATAGGGTTTTCCAAGGTGGCGTGGTGTTGGGCTACGGTGCGGGTCTCAGATGCGGTGGTTTGGGGGTGTCGTCGCATTGTGTGCCATCTACGAGTGTTATGGGAAATCTAGTCCTCTAGTGTGGCTCTGAACACAACAGTAGGATCTGGTTAAATGTCCCCCAATGGGGCTCCTTTCATCAAGATCTGATGTTTGGGAGGCCTAATTTTTTTGTATTGTCTTGTGGTTTTCAGCTCTAATCATGTTTCTTTTTATCGATGTGTGGTGTCCGTGGAGGCGCGAGGTGTCGATGCTCTTTGGGTGTGAGTCAAGATAGCTCGGTGTAATGTCAGTCCTGAAGGAATATATGCTTTGAAATTGATGGTTGCTCTTTGTTGTTTAGCGGAACGTCCTGTGGTGTATCTCTCTGATATCATTGTTCTATCGGTTTTCACCATTGAGGATGGATTTGGTACTTTTTCTCTTTGCGGATGGCGATCATTAGTTGTGGATTCGGCAAAGATTTTGCGGTGTGGTTTTTTCATCATATTTTGTGAGGTTTTACTTCCTTAATGTTTTTAGTGGAGCTGTTTGCATCTCTGGTTGTTGGTTTTTTTCATCCTTTAGTTCTATGGATACTATTTGTGGAATGATTGTCCATCGGATGGTGATGGAGAGGATGTTGGTGTTCAGCGGTGTTGTGGCGGTGGGCATCAACAACGAGGACATCGTCTGTGTGTTCCCGTTTCTAGCGATGGAGATGATGATCGGGGTGAGTTATTGACGTGATGATGATGGGCTGGCAAAGATTTCAATTCTGTTCTCGCTGGCGACCTGCTCTGATTGGATACGTGAGAAAGGTTCACGTCTCGATGTAGTTGTGACGCGAGGTGGATGTGTGGCATGGATTTTTTCATGTTTGCGCTCGAAATTTGAATTTTGGGAAAATTTTAAATTTGAAATTTGAAATGTGTGTGGAATGGTGGGTACCGCTTTTGTATATACGGTTACCGGTAACCCATAAATAAGAATTTTTTAAAACGAAATAAATTTCTTTGGTCGATAATTATTCTTTTCATTAAAATTTAATTTTATGTGGAAGAGGTTAGTGGTAAGAATTTATAGGTAGAAACCCAAAATATATTGTTATATTTATCTTAAAATAAATTTAATTTCATCAATATCATGTGATAAATAGAACCACGAGTCATAATAAACTGTAATATAATATATCTTTATAAAATATCCTTTAAATTTATTGGTGTGATATTGACAATATAAATAAATAAAAACAAATATTTTTATAAATTTATAATAATAATTAAAGATTAAGAAATTTATTTTCAATTAAAATAAATATCATCTTAAAGAAAATTAATAATTCTTCTAAAAATTCTATTTGTATATACATAATCAGTTTTTTTCTTAATTAGATTTTTTATCAAACATTTTAAAGTTATTTTTCTATAATTTAATCCTCAATTTTTTTTTTATTATTTTCAGTTGTGAATATATTAGATGATTTATTCTGTAAATCTATTTTCTATAAAGTTTGTTTCATTAAATTTTTTTTGATGTTTCTAAAATGAATAATAGCCACTCATAGAACCAGAATACTAAAACAATGATTAAAAACATTGAATTAGTATGATCAAATTTGGAAAATATGTCCCTTTTTTGTCAATGTGAATAGTATCAAAATTGATTTTTCTTTACGACATTAAGAGTAAAACTATTAAAATAGAGTTAAAAATTTATTAAAAGGATTAATAATATTTAAAAGAGTATTAATTATCAAATTTTGTGAATCGATTTTTTCAATTTCTATCCATTTCTAAAATATTATTCCACATGGTTTCAAATTTCATGGAAAATTAAATTTATGTAAAATTAAAAATGAATAAATATGAAATACCACTCTTATAACAATAATATCTCTAATTTTATTAATATGGAAAAAAATTGATAAGTTCAATTAAATATATTTATATAAATGATTATGTGTTTGACATTTTAATTTACTTATAAGACTAATTAATTTTCTAATTACGTTAAATGCTTTAGTGACACCAAAAAAATATTCATTTAATTTATTAAAAAATAATATAAATGATATTTATAAAAAACAAATTATAATTTCTGTAAATTTTATTGATCTAAATATAATTATTGAATATTTTAGACGTGTTAAAATATTTTAATTTAATTACATCATTTTCTTGGTCTCTATATTGTATAATGAATGGATTTGTTCAAAAATTAACAATAATCTTATTTTATAATTAACTATATCCTATTAAATTTATTAAAATTCATAAAAATATTATCTTCATCTATGATAGTGGGATGTGGTTAATAATATCATCTAGTATCCATTTATGAGTAATTATTTCCATTTAAGGTGAAATTATTTTTCCTTTATGATTTGAATAGTTGTTACCACTGTTAAGGTAAATGATGATTAATAAAGAGGATAAATAAAATAATATAGTCTCATATAACACTGAAACCAAAATTAATTTTATTAGTAATTATTTTTAAAACAAGCCTTATTGAAATCAAAATTAATTTCTCGGTTAATTTGTTGTTCTTAAAAATTTCTTTATAAAATTTTAATAATTTTTTGAAATTACAATTGTATCATCTCCAACCATTGTATATGAATACCCATCCTTTCTCTTATTTCTAGTATTTTGAGAATTATAAATCAAGAAAATAATAAATATTATCATATAAACATCCTAGTATATTTTATAAAGGTGTTTTTCTCAATAACATTCAATCACTCAGGTTATTAAGAGTATACAAAACAGACTTCCTTCAATGAAAATGAAGTCACCATAACAATTCATTTTTTTACTAATTATATTACCTTATCTAAATATATGGCTGTAATCATGGAATAATAAATTACATATCCAAGATATATAAATATATAAAATGATTTGAAACCACTATTATACATCGTATTTTATATTAGTAATTGTAGTAAAAGTAATGTTCATCCATATGTGTGACTTGTCATCTCCACATAGTGATAAAATAATTATTTCATCACCATATTTTATTGATTGGTATTTTGAATGGTATAATTATTATATTGTATATTTAAAACATAATTATTCTACTTTTATGGTAATATTATATTTAATTTAAAACCTTATTATCCATTGGAAGATGATGTCATCGCATGTGAATATGGATGTACTACAACCACCACATTGTGATGTGATTCATTTTATTTTATTTTTTTAAAATGTATTGAAAAAAATAGATTTAATGAATTTATATTACATATATTATATAATAAATATTCTAGAGTGATGACTTATTATTTTTATTTTTATTTTCCATGCATTGAAAAATGAAAATAACATTCATGGGTATGTATGACATCATGTATCCATAAAGGGTTTAATTCAATTTTCTATTTTACATTTTCTGAATTTCTTAAAATATTTATATTAATATTATATATAATTTTTATATCATGATTAATATTATATATATGATTTAACTATGATCAATGTATAAGAAACAGAACCACTGAAATGAAACAAACATGAATATCAAAATAGATATCACTTGGAGCTAGGATTTGAAAAATAAAATTGTTAATAATGTGGCATTAAATTATTTAAATCCAATATTTTATTATATATATTAATTTGGTCCTTTGATATGTTTATAATGTATTTTAACTTTTTAATATAAGAGGTTCAAATAGAAATTAAGGAATTCAAACCTAAGGAAAGGTTCTAATGTTAAAATCTCATTATGTATAGGCATTTGTTATTATTATGTTTTCAATTATAATATATTATGTTATTCCTCTAAATAAATATGTTAAATGAATTCAAAATTACTAATTTAATTATTATAAATTTTATTACTTTAGTTGTTATTCCATTAAGTACTCATGGTACCGAAATAATATTTTAGGTGAAAATAAATATATTTCTCTCTCTAGTTGAAAATATATTCGATTGAATATCCATGATTTCATGAAATTTTTCAATTATGGTTTTTACTAATATCTTACGATTATTTAAATTACAATTTACATACATTTTAATTTTAAAAAAATTCTTAAAGGATTTTTTTTTCTGAATTATGTTCAATTTAATTTTTTACAAAATCATAAAAATAATTCTTTTTCATTTAGCATTTAAAACTTGAGATAAATTTCATTCCTCCGTGACCACCCAAATCCTTGAATATTCGTTTGGAATTTTTTATTTATATTTAAAAAAAATACTTAATATTTGAGAAATTTCAATATTTTAAATAATTTTATATTATATAGAAAACGGTATTTTCCTCACAAAATCTTCTATCTCATATTTTGAAAATAAATAAATCCATGATGTCATCCATTGATGTGTTAATTTATTTTTAGGGATATTAATCAATGATACCCTCCGTATCCTTAATCTAGATAGTTTATGATTATTATTATTTGATTTCTTTGAAGAAAATACAATTTCCATGTTTTATGCAGTTATGAATTGATTAAAGGTGAACGAAACCTGTTTCATTTCCATAGGTTATGTTATGATGAAAATTTTGTGCATTATATTTATTTTTCATGGTTTATGTTGTGATGAATGTTTTTTTATATTTTGTATTACAATTTTATGATATCACTTATGATATGGGTTAGAATAAAATTATATATCCCTCTAATTAGTTTGGTAACAATAGATATATCATGAGTTCAATAGGCATATATTTATTAGAGAAACTATTTATATATGGGACTTCATCCACAATGATATTAATTGGAGTGATCCATGACTACAATGATGTATTGCGGAGTATAATCATTCCACTATTATAATATTGGAAAAAATTCCAGACTAATGTGGAAATGATTTTCTATACTAACTAGTATTATAGAAACTAATTTCTTATTCTAATATTATGATCTCAGTGATCATGTTCTATGAATTTATTATGATTCATGTTTTATAAAATATCAAAAATTATTTGATGACTAGAATTCTGATCAATGATATATAGTGTATCATTTTCAAATGATTATATTTTGTTCTCATTATCATATGATTATGTTATGTTTAACGGACCACTTATATCTCCCTTGTTTAAACTTATTAAAAATTTGAGATCACCATTTATTTTGTTATAATTACCCATGATGTGAATAAAGATACAGTGTATGATACGTATATAAATAGTGTAAGTAATGAAAACCAAACCAGAAGACAATATAGATATTGTATCAACATGATTCTTTTGTTTCCATGTTTCCAATGTCACTGGAGCTATATGACTATAGCATGGATGATACTGTTATATAATGAATATTCAGGTAATATGATATAAAATATGTGTATGAAACACATATATCACTATAATATGTATCAAAAAATGGTTTAGTTATTCTTTAGACACCATGATGAGAAAAATATTGTGATATCCCTTAACATAATCCTACATATATAAACATTACATGTTTTAGTAATGAATAGTGGTGATTTTCCATGAAAGTGTCTCTATTTATATAATACATGTGTCTGTTATTATGGTATATAAGCATATATGGTTAACAACTATCAAATTAGATGTTTGAGTATATATCATCAATTATTTAAGTATATTTTTAGTGTTCCCTTACTTCACACATTATTTTACTTTCTTTGTGGATATGCATATGTTTATTCACTTTTTCTTTTTGAATCATCAAGAATGATTTTAATAGATAATGATAATGAACATTCATTGGTAAAATCTATAGTTTCATTGATAGATAATATCAGGTCATGATTAATACATAATTGAATTGATATTTTATGATTTTGTGGTTCCCCAATATTAATATTATTTCTTACATCATAATATTAGTTTTTAGTAAATGGTATAACCCTTAGAAAACATTGTAAATAAATGATGTGATTGATAATTCAATGATTTTTATTCTGATAAATATATATTTTGGGATAAGGAATAAACCAAACTTTCCATACTATTAAAAACATTCTCATGTTATATATCATTCTGATATTCTATACTGTCCATTAAGAGAAAATATTTTTAGTGTGTCTTTCATGAGGTAACTCCAACCATATTTTAGTGGGACATATAATCCACTATTTTCAAATCAATATTTTTGTACAAATAAAAATATATGTCTCATTATCTAGGGTTTAGAACAAGAATTTTTTTTCTTATTTATTTTTAATGGAAATATAGATCAATGATGGACTCTAAATAATAATACAAGTTAATTGGAATAAATTAAATCAATATTATGGGGTATTCTTAGGAAATTATTTCACAAAAAATTAAATTCCTTGTACACATAATATGAAAATTGATATTTAATTACAGGAACTATAAGATAAGGATTATTAATCTCTTAAAAACTATGTGATAAAATTAAAGTAATTGTGAGTTATATATTTGTTATTATTATCCAACCTAAAAGTATGGTTAATAAATTATTAAATGTATTAAATCCATGTCATCAATGTCTATTATCCATAATGGAAATCAATTACTACTATGTAATCATTTTATGAGCTATAAATGTGGATATTCAGATTGTAATTACCCAACAATCTCATGGTTTGAATAATAAATGAAATGTGGAATTAAAAATAAACTCTAAAACTACTAAGATAAGAAGACAATGCTTCCATTATTCTTGGAGTGTTGATGGAAACATGGAGGAAATATTACTAATAGTACTATTAAAAATTTTACATGTTAAAATAATGTTCATTAACAAATATCATTCCAATTTTATGTGTATAATTAAGTTAATGAATTAAACAAAGGTAAAGCTAAACAGGATATGACACCCACACTATAGTGTTTCAAATATATGTAGTATGAGATTTGTGCATACCATTTCTCAAATATGAATCCTAATGATTTTTATTTAAATTAAATACCTTTTAATACTAAATAAAAAGGTAAATATCATGTCACTAGTAATTATGTGGATTGGTATTATAATTTTTTGGTGAATGGTTCACATACAATCGAATCTAGAACTGTTAATGTTTTATTCGACTATAGATTAGCCCACATGATTATATATAAATAATTTTGCAACAACATGAAATTACACCCCCAATATTAGATATTTATTTATCAGGTAAAATAAACAATGACATTACGATCACATCCATAGTCTATTATTCTTATATTGTTCATGAGTTTTGGAAGGATCTCACTAAAAATATTATTATACTCTATCTAGTTAAACGTGATGATATTATATAAATGGATTGGCTTCTCTATATAAATCACTAATAAATTTACATGGAATGTAATTCCTGTTTATCATCAAAAACAACATATGATTTTCTATCAGTGAGATGATAAATATGATCATACATCCGAAATAACATCCATTTTACTATAGTAGATTCCTATTAAAAATGTTTTGTTATAGCATATTTCTGAAGAGAAACTCAAAATTGATGATACTAAAATAGTGATGGAGTTACTTTATTTGATTATAAAAGTGTATTCTACTCTTCCACTAAATCAAGAATATTATTTTTTAATATAACTAATATATTTTGTTGCACTTGTTTCGAAATAATCAATATGGAATTACCTTATATGAGTTGTAAGAATTTATTAAGAAAGATTAATATGATATTTAAGATGGATTTAGTTCTCTAGGTGTGCCACCATGTGGTGAAAATATAAATGTTGTTATAAATAAATATGTATCAATGTGATAATGGATTCATTATCATGATCAAAAAAAGATTAGAATCAAGAATCAATATCCTTTTCTTCATATTTATGATATTATTAATCAGTTGTATAGTAATCAATAGTTTTCCAAATTTGACCATTATAGATATAATCAATTGAGGGTAACAAATGAGAATATATTGAATAAAATATTTCATAAATTCCATGGAATATATGTTTACATAATTATGTTGTTTGTCCTAACTAATTCCCCCTCAATGATAACAAAATTAATGAATATAGTCTTCAGATATTACCTTATCCAATATAAGGTAATATTTACTGATGAAATTCCTATTTATTCAAAGGTAAATGAATATAATTAATATCACTTATGTATTGTTGTGAATCCCATATGTAATAATAATTTTAATGAAATCCTTAACATATTGGAATTTTGGTAGCATAATGTCTCATTTTTTGGTAGTATAATCTCATATGGGGATATATATGTGAAACATTAATATATGAAAGTTATTAAACATTGAAAATACATAAAATGAGGACTAAGACCCATTGTTATTATGGTTTGGCTGGAGATTATCAATATTTTTTAAAATTTCTTAGGACATTCTAATCCAATCAATAAGTTAACATAGAAGGGATCCATGTATCATTGTACTGATGAATGAGAGGAAAATTTAAAGGAACTAAACAGATGGTTAGGTAGTACACTATTTCTCATAAAAGCCTATTGTGGATGAGGATTTTTTATCTATTTGGATGCATTTAATATGGGTCTCAGATGCACTCTTTTCATAACAATATTGTTATAGCTTCTGCATCATCAAAATAAAATGTTCATGAAGAAAATACCTAAATCATGATTTGGTGATATCTGTTGTAAGTTTTTTATTGAGTATATAGTGTAATATATTGTATATACTAATATACTCTTCTCCAAGTATATATGTCACCTTATAAATCCACCAATTCACCTACATTTTTATAATCCTCCTCCCGCATTCGATCATCCTATGACTGGAATTCCGCATCCCCCATGCTACCTCATTCGCTCCATCTAGCTTAAGGTGTCCTCTATTCATCACAAATCTTCAACACTCAAGGAATATTCCTCTGTAGTCGGGATTCCCTTGATGATATTCTTTATTCCACCATGCTGCCACACTTCTTTGATGAACATTAGGGTATTTATCTGTCTTTTTGAAGGCTTTTCTAATGAATCCTCTTTCAAGAAAAATTATTTCTCTCCCTCTTCTCATAGATTGCACTATTGTTCTGATCATACATCTATCTTTTAGTGTACAAGAATCTGTCATAGCCAACTACTCTGGTAACATTATTCTTCCATCTACATTTTAGCATATCTAAAATCTCATAGATCCAGCAAGACCTTCATCTTGGAAAATAATTTGTCCTGATTCTATAACCATGCACATACAATTTCCTTCTTTTCACCCTCTATGAAGGCCGGTGAGTCCTTATTATCTCATTTAAATCTACATAATATTCATCAAATATATATCATGCTATGTTCTATTGCTAAACAAGAGGTCATTTTTCTCCATAGGCTACAAAACTATCTTTTAGCTTCAACAGTTGTAAAATTACCTATCTCTGAAAACTACTTCTACTACTGTATGTAATTACTACCAGGAAACACCACCTCTATTTTAGTTACATTCTATTAACATGATCAGATTCGGCTCATAATTTATGGCCTAAAATTTTATTTGACTACTGATATCTGCTATAAAATATTATAGAAGATGAAAACTCACATTATATTATTTTAAATTTTTACTATTACAATGATAGGATTTTTCCTATCTTGTTGTTATCCATATGTTATGCATTCGTTTTCTAATTCAGGTTGAATACTACCCTATTATACAAAGGAGGAGGTGTTCTTCACAAGAAACATACAGAATGAGAATCAACAATACTTCAATCAATTCCATATAAAATTATTTAGGAGTTAAAACAATTCTCATTTACTCTAAATACCAAGTTCACAACTTTATTGTAGACAGAAATAATAACTACAATATATCAATGCATTTGTAGTTAATATGTCCTTTATTGATTAAAAAAGATACATTTTTACCACATGAATTCACTATCTGAAATACTTTAGATGTTGGACATTGAAATTACAAAAAAAATGTTTCAAGATATCTATGCAAGATACACAGTTTTCTTCCCATTATATTATTAATTATATCTAACTACCCATAATCATACGTTGGTTTCCTTCCAAACCATGAAAATTAAACAAAAATTGAACCAAGGAAATGATGCAGACACCATCAACATTGAGATTTGAAAGGTTGTAATGGATATGATATATGAGAGAACAATAAAAAGGGAGAAAACTAATGTATCTTTTTCCAATGATCCCATATTGTTAGCTACTCTTTTATGTGTTCATAATTTTTCATGCAATTTACCTACAGAATAACCACACCTATGTTATTCTAAAATATATTATGTAGTAAAAATAAATTCCTTGTTGAACAAAGGAGAACACATACCACTGTAACGATTATGTACCAATGGTGAGTTCAATTTTCATTTACTGAAAATTTCATAAAAAATCAATATATTACTTTTGAACAACATCGACTAAATTATTTATTCTATTGTTGAATTCAATGTGCCCCACGAATGTGGATCTTCTTCACCAATATCTATGAGAACAAAAAATATCAAAATATTGTCATTATAGTATTAAATGTACATAAAATAAGTATTTCATATTTAAATTATTCAAATACATGTGTTTACTTTATTATAATTTTCAACAAGTGTTGGTTATTCACCTTAGGACTATAAATACATGTGTTATACTAAAACATCTGACCCACTAAAACAAATGTACACCAAAAAGGAAGAGCATGTATATCATTTTCACTTTTATCATTGATCAGCTAGATCCATTACAATGTCACAATACATTGACAATTAAAATTTCATTTACTATGTTGTAACATTGATAAGATATTTTAGCATTATATTTCATTGATCTATCATCATGAACAAGAAAATTTTTCAAAAAAATATACATGATGTAGAAAGAGAAAGAATATATTAGAATCCAATACTGAAAATTATGTTCCATTTTGTAAGGATTATGTCAACCTATTCATGGGGACATCATTTGGGTTATATGTTCATTCTATTGACGAGTTAACTATATCTTTCTTAATTAAGATAACTCTATCAACTAAAGAATAAATTCTCACTTACACATTTCCTGCTACTTTATCCAAGTGGGAAAAATTAATTCCTTCAAATTCTTTTTAATTTTTATATAATGCAATTTGTTGCACAATCCATTTACAATAGATAATGTTTTCATTATTCAACTACTGGAAAACATGATTATTTTCTTGGAACAGGTGTGTTATAATGTATTATGACACTATCATATTTATTTTTATATATACATAAATATATATATATATATCTTCATTCTTTCAGAATTCAGTAGTACATTAAATACAGATTCTACCAAAGAACCATAGATTTCATCTACATTGACTCATTTAAGATTACAATGACATGTAATAATAACTGCTGAAATACAAGCTGAAAGAAATCATGTAGTAGTATTTTGAAGTATGAGTTAGTACACATTCATTAGATAGTGTAAAATTATTTCACATGCATTATATTACTAACATTAGTAAATATTTCTATATAAATAACACAACAACTTCAACTAGTAGAAAATATAGGTTATAGTGGAATATTTACCTATTAGTATACTAAAATTAAATTCATTGAAATTTTATTAAATTTATAATTCCTTTTTTATTAACACCTTTTATTTAATAAATATTCACTTACATATTATTCCAATTGTGGAAATCCTGCAAATGTATGTCAGTAAAGTGGTTCTCTCTTTAGGTTTGATGAGAGAAATAAAAAATGGAGCAAAAATGAAAACCTATGATTTCCTTTATGCTTCTTTCTTTGCAAATTAATTTTGGAATTACTCATGTCATATAATCAAGACCGTAGAATGTTTGTCTTCATTCACAACTCAATAGAGGCAAGATCATTACAGGAAAATATGTATTTTTAAAATTATATGTTTTCATTCACATAAATGGGAGGGATGGATGAAAGTCACTCAATAATAATAGAGCTCCAAATATATTCATATTGAATGGGAAAAACTTCCATCGTATAGGAAGCATGTGTCCTCCTAAGGGACACCACCATGGTTTTCCCAGATGTATGTGTATGATACTAGTAAAGGGTCTCAAAATAGGATTACGAACATCACATAATATTTTTAGTGGTATGTTAACACATTAATATTATTGTCATATTTTCACTTCATTTTTAATTTAATTTAATTCGTAGTTAGGAAGGTGAGAATTCAAACACAATGGTTGATTTTAATATTCTTTTCAACCTACAAAATAAGATTCATGAAAAACATGATTTATCTCCTAATTTTGAGAAGTTCAGGGGTTTTTTTGACCTTCAAGAAATTCAAAATTTACATTTTTGACTACTTAACATAATAAAAACTTATATTGTGAAATAAAAAATTCCTAATACTTCTGATATTTCTATACATATTGTCAAAGAAATTGATGTTCTCAACTAAGAAAGAGATATTATCATTCCTAGAAAAAGTGGTGAACAACAGTCGACTGATGAGCTCCATCCCTTGTTTCATTCATTGTAATATCCATTAATCTTAACAAGTTGTCATAATGGTTATGATGACAACCTATTACATCATTCAACATCATTGAATACAAGTACAATGCTTCGACAGGTTAAAATGTGAGAATACATCTCATTCCACTTTCAATGTTGTTTCAATGATACATCAACATTAAAACATTCAATATGATTATTGTAACTATTTATTGTTGATTCTTATAAAATGATATATTCTCAAATAAATTCCTTCATTCACTCCAATCAATAACACTAGAGGGTGGAGTTGTAAAATTGGTTACAACATCATATTCTTCATGGTTACCGTGATGGGTATGCATGCAGGAAGAGAATCATTTTACCGTATATATTTACATGTGGTCCAATGTATATGATTTAAAAATAACAATATGATATGTTAATATGTAATTGGGTAGGATATACAGATTGTTTTTTACAATTACATGCTATCCACTTTGTCCAGACATGAGTATATTTTTTTTAAATTACAATCTTCGTCCATCGGATTGTCCAAAAATTCTATCAAGAATTTTTAATATAATTGCTTATCAGTTAATGAAAGATTTATGGGACATGTGTTTATTTGGGAAGTTAGGAGAACGTAACTACCTTGATACCAATTAGTTGTCGAGTTATATATTTTCTTATTTAATGGATCAATTATTGAAATGTGTCATTAAAATCAATAATTTTTAGTGCAGTTTTTTTGTATAGTGAAATTTTCAAAATGAGGACTACCTCATGTACACCTTTTACAATTTTTATATCAAGAAAACAAAATAATTTATTTAGCGTGCATTGAAAAAAAATGTTTTTGCTGCTGTTTGAAATAAAGGTGAATTATAAAATCTTCATGATGCTGTTAAAAAACTATTATATATGGACCTTATGGTGATGAAAATCAAAGCTCACCTTGAATGAAGAATGGAAATTGTACGACATTTTGTTCCAAGAAATTTTTTTGATATTACAACAGTTAATAATGATCAGTATGTTTTATACTGATGAAGAAATGATGAAATCATGGTCGTGACTCGCCGTGTCCCTTTGGAAAATTAGTTATTTGTATCATATAATCCTTTCATTCTAGTGAAGTATCATTCCCATTTAAATATTGATGTTTGAAATAAATCAACATCCATCAAATATCGGTGTATGTATATTAGCAAAGGTATTGATCGTGTTACAACAAATTTTTATCAGACCAACAATAAAGAGATGTCATGCAATAAAGCTGATGAGATTAATATATGTTATGATTGTTGATACATCTCTCCTTGAAAGGATTCTTGGAGGGTATTTTCTTATGATATCTACAACAGATATCCTCAAGTAGAATGTTTTCATTTCAATTTATCAAAATTAATTAGTGATTCATACACTGACACAAATAATATTGATTATGTATTGATTAAGGGTAACATTTCTAAATCAATGCTTATGTCGTGTTTTCAAGTTAAAGATGATTACTAGGAAGGTAGATGACTAATATATACAGAATTTATAGCAATATTTGTATTATACAAATGATGAAAAAATGGTATCCAAGAAAATTAGGGTTAATTATAGGTTGAAATTGTTATGTTCCACTAACAACTGGAGTGATATATTACCAGTGGTTAATGATCACAAAGATCATAGGGGAAAATTCAATTGAAATTATTAAAAGCGTGAACAACATTACTCATGGAATGTTCCAAGATGCGTTTTTTACATTGAGACTTCTTGCTGATCTTATGGAATTTATTAATTCAATAAAAGTGGTATAAACTTGGGCTACATGAGATTCTATGAGAAATAAATTTTCCAAAAAAATTTTCTCAAAAAATATTTCTCTGCCAGACATTGGGTGGAATGAAACTTGGAAGATCCTTGTGGAAGAAATTATTTATGTGCTATGAAAGAGGCTAAAAATATCAGGTATATAATTGAATATTTCATTCTGTAGCTTCATACCTATGTAAATTTGCATTCTTTTAACTATAATTGATTTACTAAAACATTATTATAGTTTTATAACATTATTTCGGAATTTCATTTTGATTTTACACTCACAGATCATCAAAAAAAGATGAATTATTTCCATGATATAGTGAACCTTCTTGAGAAGAATAGGTACTCTCATCATTCTTATACACCAATGCCGGTTCCAGATTTGGAAATTTTTCTCTACAAAATCAGTTGGAAGCATATGAACTAAAGTATAATTGAGATAGCCTTCAGAATAAGTATATAACATTCTAGAGTACGATTACTGAGGAATATGAAAGATGTGATGACTATCATTATGTCTTCATTAACAACATGTTCTAGTGGTTTATGTTCATTTCATGGACATGGATGCACTAGTATGGCCTTCATTTGAAATTTATTGACATATCTATTGAGGTCGAAAGAAAATAAAATTTTAGCTGTTGCATCCTGTGGAGTTGCAAAATTACAAATACCTGGTGGGAGAACAGAACATTACAAATTTCAAATTCTGGTATCTATTTTTGATAATTCTTTTTGAAATATGAAACAAGGGAGTGATGTCAAAGATCCTATATAGTTAAAAAAGCTAATTTTTTAGGATGAGTAACCTATGATTCATAATTAGAATTTTGATGCCCTTGACTGTACTTTAAACGAAATAATGAAAATAAAAATTGAAAATGCTTCAAACATACTATTCGGTGGTATAACAGTTGTGTTGAGTATGGATTTCAAGAAAATACTACATGTAATACAAGGATGTAATAGAAATGAAATAGTGTTTGCAGGTATAGTATCATCATACTTGTGGAAACATTTTGGTGTTCTGACACTGAAAAAGAACATGATATTACATTCTGATTCATCTACAATTTGAGATGATACTCATGAAATTTCTAAATGAACTTTAGATATTAGTAAAGGTTACATTAGAGATCAATGTGATGGTGAAACTATAATTCCAATTCCATCGGAATATCTTCTTTCTGGAACTAGAGATCTAATTTATGATGGTGTTGAACATACATATCCCAATTTCATGGGAAAATATGATGATGTAAATTAGTTTAAATACTGTTCTATATTTACTTCAACTCATGATATTGTTGAAGAAGTAAATGAGTACATTATGCCTCTCACATGTTCATAGGGAAAAGATTATTTCTGTTGAAATTCAATTTCTGATGCAAGTTTTGATACATATAGGCCAAAAACATTTACACATCTAATAGGTTAAATGGAAATAATGTATCAGGGATGCATTCCCATAAAATTAAACTCAATATTTGGGTACCTGCCATGTTTTTACAGAAAGTATATAAATCAACTGGATTATGTAATAGGGCTCACTTGATTGTTACACACATCGGTGACCATGTCATCGGAGCAAGAATTTATTATGGATGTAATTCTAGATATCTTGAATTCATTACGAGATTAAATATGACACACCCCCATTGGAGATGGCCTTTAAAACTAAAATGAAGACAATACCCTTTGATTTTTTCTTAAGATATGACTATTCCCAAATGTCAAGGAAACTCATTGTCTTCTATTGGTTGGTATCTTCAAAAATATGTTTTTTTTCATGGTTAACTATATATTTCAATATATAGAGTCCCATAATCATTAGGTTTGAAAATAGTTCATGGTGATAATAATCCCAAAATCTATAAATCAAGGAAAAATATTGTCTACAGGGAAATATTTGATTGATTGTGTAAGCTATATTTTAAATTAAATGTTAAATTGACAATTTTTTGTTTTTTTCCTATTATTAATCTATGATTTCATGATTCTAAATGTTTCTATATATGATTAGATTTTACAAAAATTAAAATGGTATAAATTTTCCTACTTTTCCAAATTAATTAACCCTCTTAATGAGATCACACCTGAGACCTATGCGACATTGAAGATACAATTGTGTATTTTCAATTTTCTGTGCAGCAAGTCATTCGGGTACTCTAAGGATGTTGTTTCAATAGATATGTTTCTTTGCGATAAACATATGACATAACATTTAAAATATACAATGTATTTATTTATTCTATTGTATTTCTCTTTTCATTATAACTATATAATGACATTTTCAACTAGATATGTATGTTTCTTAATTTTTAACAATCATAGAAAAACATTCATTAGGAAATAAAAATACATTTTACTTTTAGTGGTAGTCAAATTATCTCCATGATCCATAAATAGTTGTGTGAATGAATATGTTGTTTTATACAAAAAATCCAAATAGATTATAATCAAGGAAGATACTTAAGAACTATAAATTCTTGTTGAATATTTTTCACATCAACAAATCATGTCTGGCATTGTGATGTAGTTCTGCCACATTTTTGTTTCAAATTTAAATTTATTAAAGACATAAATCAGAGAATAGTTCTAAAAAAATAATCAATAGGTAAAACTTTTTTGAGGTTTCTTAATAGTTTCAAAATGTTTATAATGTTTCTCTGTATATCATTATTGTAATTAATGGATGAATTTGAACTAACTGTATGATAAATCACATAAAATTTTGTTATTTCTTATTTATTATGAAATAACGGAACATTTATGTTGGTCACATCCTTTTTAAATTTTATGAAATTCATGTTTTAAGATACAGACTGTCTTAGAGGATGAAAGGTTCGTCAATATGGCCTTTTAGTATATTTGACGAGCTATTTAAATTCAATATTAAGTTATACTCATTTTCTTATAGTGAGTTACAAGGTATGTATAGTTTAGTGGGTGACTATGAAAATCAGATGTCATGTTACATGGAAAACAATATTGGGTCATTGAAAATATTAATATTTTATCATGTTAGACTGAAGAAATTGACTATTATTCTTTGTAATAATAAAATTATTTATTTACATTTCTATTATTCATTACTTTTATATATTATAAAACAATATTACCTTTAAATTTGTTTCAAAACAGCTTTAAGGATCTATTAAAATAACAACATCAATTAATGGCCCAAAAATCCTTTTCAGCCTTGATATTGATGATGTAAAAAAATTTTAAAAAGTTGATTTGAATACATAATTGAACTATAAATTTAATATTTATTGTCCAATGTGTACTGTATAATTAATGTACATATTATATTTCATAGTTGAGTTGTATTTTTTCATATTCATATGTTGTTTCATAATTTAATTAGATAATCATAGCCTAGTAAAAACAAATGTTACGTCTTCCTCTATATCAATGCTTTATTAGGATAATAGAAAAGACATTTCTGAAGTCATGAATTATGAACAGGTATGTAATGTATGGTCAAATTATAAATTTATTTATTCACTTTATTATATTGTATATACCATTACTGTATTGTAAAAATTATTTAACTATTGTATTATCAACGTTCCACAGCATACAGAGTGGTTAATTTCAGTCATAATAAAAAAAATCAAACCACTCAGAACTGGTTCTATGAATCATGTAATTATTATATGAAAAAAGTGCACGTGGTTGATGGAATCATTTAGTGCAACAGTTGAAAAATTTCTCCACATTACACTACTCTCAGGGTCTTATTTTTCTTTTTTCATAATATTTTATTTGTCATTTGATATTTTATTAGTACAGACTTATTTTACTAATATTTAATCGCTTAGTAATCACATCTATAAATCAATAGATTTAGGTTGCAGTTTCTTGTGAATTAACTCACTGACTCCTTCTTAGTAGTAAGACATGATAGAAAATTAATGGAATTTGTAATAAAAACATCTACATATTTAAGATAATCATTGATGCGGGTGTTAATAAAAAAATAAAATAGCATGATGACAACATATGTTATCTTTATTTAAACTAACACTGACTTTCATTTTCAAATTAGGATGATGATGAGTGTGGTTTTCCTACATAATTAAATCTTCTCAAAATAAAAATGGTTCTACTGACAACAGAAGTATAAAATTTAAATATTCAGAATCACCACTATTCAATAGAAAAAAACACAAACAAGTTAATATTCATTAGAAACAATGAAAATGACATCATCTATTTCAATGATAGCTTCATGGAACGCCATGAACTAGATATTATATACTCTTAATTTCATTAAAATGGATGAAATACAAAGTGTTAATCCTATTATTATTTATATAAATGGTCATCATAGAAGTGGATGTAGACATGTAATTATTGGGCATGAACATAGTCTTGTACAATATTTTCCATTATCTTCATTTTCATTTCCAAGTGATTTAATAACATGTTACTGTACTATTTCTTTTATCATTCCAGAATTGGATCATTAGAGTTTTGAATCGTTTCGAATCAGTGGAAATGTTGACTCACAATTTGTTACATCATCTATGGTTATTTCAACAATTTAGTTATATATATTTTATCATCCATACATTTTGTTTAACAAGCCCTTATTTTATTCCTTCAATAGAGTTGATGTATGATCTACATTTTCTTTTAACTAAATTCTATATGTTTAAAACCCTAGTGAATGATTTTTTTGGAAGATTTTTTTGAGAAGTCTCTTCATTTACAACCTAATAGCATTGGAAGAACATTTCAAGAAAAAAAATCTAGAAATCCAAATGATGAATAAATTAAAAGGAAAAATAAAAAATAATGACTCATATTTTCTACAAATATGATAGGTAATACTATTTTTGGGAATTATTTCATATATTTTCATCTACGTAATCAGATTATATATTACATTAATTTATAGTATTTCATTTTTTATTTCTCATAACCATTGAATTTAATCATATTTTCAAAACTCATATGTGGAGTGATATGTGTTAAACAACACTAAAAAAATACAGTATGTACATCATATATTGTTGGTGTTTTATAAGGTCAGTTGTACAGAACATCATGGTCTGAATATTTGGAATATAGTCATACAGTTATATTCGTTAATAGTTTTTTAAAATTTAGTTATATTAATTATAATAAATATTAATTAAATGTTTAATTATTGCATTTAATACAACATGGATTGTTTTATCTTCAATTTGGAGATATAGAACTTCATAGAATATTCATGCTATGAGAGGATGGATGAGCTCTGTAAATTTTTATAATTTTTATGTAATTAAATTCTTCTAACTATATTACATATCAATTTTCAATCATGTATTTCAAAACTGTACCATTATATTTTATAAGACATACCATCCAAATAAACTATGGATTTAATATTTCATGCTTTTCATTTGTCAAATTACCCTTTTAAAGGTGCATATGACCACTTTTCAATGTTTATTAAAGTCAACCTACCTCTTTTTGTACATGTATAACTTAAATTTATCATTTTCCCACGTCCATGTATGTGTGTACTTCCATTTATGTCAAATAAGATATCATCTGCAGGCAGTCTTACTGCATATATATGTGTTCAACTTCCGTACAGTTATCCGGCCTCTTTTCATATAGGTATAACTTGCATTTTTTAATTTCCCACATCTATTTATGTGTCTATTTAGGTTTAAGTTGAAGTAGATTTCCATTGTATATATTATTACTATCTTTAAATGGGTTTATCTTCATTATAGTGATCATTCTTATTTTTATGCATGTATAACATACAATTATTATTTTCTCACATTCATGTACGTCTATATTTCTGTTTATATTGATAAAGATTTTAGTTCTAATTAGTCTAACTACTTCTAAATGTGTTCAATTTCATTACAGTTATCCTGACATTATTCATGTAGGTAGAGATCACATTTTTCATTTTCCCACATCCATGTATGAGTGTATTTGTTACACCCCAAGATTTCATAGTATGTTATCTCATTAAAGTAATTCATTAGCTTGCGCTATACACAACACCATGTTCGAGCACACCATAACTTACCATACTAGCTGTTCAAAAAGAAGTTATGAATTTTGAATCTTATATACACTATATAATTTTAAAATCCATATTTTTTGTTTCTTTGACCTAATATAAGTACAAATTCATAATTTCTCATAAAAGAAGTATTTTTTAGAAAAATGAAATTTTACCTACTTTTGCTGGAGAACCCTTTTTAAAACAAATATTAGACACTTTTATATATTTAATTTAATGAAGTTAAATTATTCTTTAAAATAGGGGTCATAAAAATTTAGTTTATAAAAAAAATTTGTACTTTTCTGATAACTTTCATATTTAGATGAATTGTGAAAATACTATGTTTTAATTGAAAACAATTTTTTAATTGAATTAATTTATATTTTTAAATTAGGAATTTTAATGGTTTTGATGTATAATTAGATTATATTTTTATAATTTAATACAATTTATTTCGTTATATGTAATTTCACATTTAAATTTAACATATCCACATGTCAATCTTTTGATAATTTTTACTTTTTTAAAAAACCAGCTTTTGGGTTTTGACAACGGGAATTAATTTTAAATTTATTAATGATACTTATATGTTTTGAACATGTTAGAATAGAATTAATTTTTTAATTTAGAATATCAAAATTATCTTATGCTTAATTTTTGGTATTTTTCTGAAAACATTAAATTTTTTATGAATAGTGAAAAACACTCCATTACTATATAAAATTAACATTTTTGTAAATAATTTTTTATTTTATTTAAATTTATTTTAAGTAATATATATATATATAATACCTATATAAGTTCAATTTAATTAATTTGAGTGATTTTATAATAAATTTAGATTTATTCTTTTTTATTGAACATTTTACTTCCTCTTACCCACCATCTTCGCTTATTTGCAAATTTGCAAAAAAAAACATAATTTTAACACTTCTGTGAGTTAAATTACAAAAATATAAGGGACACGGTTCAAATCAATAAGTAAAATGTTGTTCAATAACATGAATTTTTTTTTGTTGAATATTAACATATGACATTTATTGACCATGGTAAAAAGTAAATATCATAATTAAGGGTAAAAATGATGTTATTATAACCCTAACACATATCCTAATTATATTGGATAAGCTTAATTAAACTCAAAACCACCATAGGAATAAAATTTTATCCTTTAGGTCCACTTTTATTAAATTATAACATATATTATTATTTTATTTACTGAAGAGTTAAAATTGTTAAATTCGATGTTTATTAGCTAAATCCTTTTTAATATTGGGTTATACATAAGATAAATTCATCTATAAGTATACATTATATATATAAAATGGGTTCCATTATAATGGTATTTTGTTTATAATTTTTAGTGATTATATAATTAAATTTATTTATGACACAATGATGTAGTAGTAATTACCTTCTTAATGAAATATTAAAATAGTTTATATATTAAATATTAATGGTAATTGAATTTAAAAGTATTGATTTCATCCATGAATTTTCAAGGTTGACATGAAATTATAAGTTTGAATAGACAAATTTTTTTCGAATTGATAAGGTTGTTAATACTTTCACACAAAAAAACCAAATAATGTCAAATTTGACATTAATTCTTTCTAAAAAAATAATATATTATTGGTTAATATAATATTTATAAAAATATAAGGTTCATAAAATGGGATTAAATAATATTATATATGACATTAATGAACCACTTCATGTACTCTTGGAATTTTAGAGAATGTTTATTGATCATATAGTGTAAGAATGCACGAAGACACGGTAAAAGTTAAACTAATTAATTAAGAGATAAATCTAAAAGGTAAGGTTAAAATGGTAACATAAACATGTATAAAAACTATTGGATGAGATTATTTCTACCCAGAACCGCCTATGTTTCAAAATAAATTCATTTTTCATCATTATAAACTGAATATGATAATATAACAAATTAATATTTTAATCTTTTCCAAGAGTGACCCACACCCCTCTTATAAATTCCCTCATCACCTTATCTCAAAATCACACATCCAAAGACATTGGGATCATCCATACCCTGCCCACATATCCTCAAAAATTCTCTCAAATATACCTAGAGTCCTTACATTTATCAGAATGTTAACTTAAGGAGTTATTTTTATCAATTCAAAAGGAAACACCTGAAGAAGAGGTAATAATTTCACCACCCTATTTCAAGTTATTTTCATCTTCCACTTAAACTTTATTTGTTATTTATATACCAAAATAATATATCCATTACATAGTACATATTGCGATATTATAATAAATATGGCACAACAATATTTGTTATTCTATCCATCCTATAAATTACAAAGTCATCATACGTCCATATGTATGGCTTACAGTCTCCATGGCGTGGTGTAGTTTGTTTTCCAAACACATAATTATTTGGACGGGTATAATAATGAGTATAACTTATTTAAATAATATGTATAACATGTTAATTATTTTGTATATATGATATACCATACAATTACATGCAATATATTCTTCAATATAATGATATCTTCACTCGTGAGTAAGTACGGATTACCGTCTCCTCAAATGCGATGATATTCATTCCCCATCATAATCATTAAAGAATAATATTCATTTTATGATTAAAAATAATGTTTATGGACATAATATAATTCTGGATTGGAATCAAATATATCAAAACCATAACAAACATGGCTTACGTAACAAAACAGATAAAGGAAAATGGATGAGTTAACATCTAAAACAATGATACTACTAAAATATTATAAACAATGCAATATTATAAGATCCTCTATGATATAATATTTATGTATATGGTTCATGTGTAATTTAATAACAATAATTTAACTATTATACAAGAGGTTAAAGTACCATCGACCAAGGAAATGTACAACGTAAGGGTTAATTCTATAATCTCTTCATTTTCTGAGTTGTTTTTATATGAGTATCTACTAGGGCCTCATTATCATCGACATTTGTGTTTCATAAAAGTGTTTCCAAAGGGATTATTTTTAAGGGTATATAATACTAAGACAACATTTTAAATGTATTATATATTAATTATTCTAGACCTATCTCATTAAATTCGTTGTTTTCAAAATGTTTTTAAGGATTTATTTATATGGACATGAATGTTATAAAATTTTAATATTTTTCAAATGTTTCAAAGTGGTATGAGAAAATTTGATACAAAAATATCTTTTAAATGACTTCATTTATAAATTATGTGACTTTTAAATGATTTCAGGAAGAGGGATGTTTCTTTCAATGATTTTAATGTTCTTTTTCAACTATTTCAACAACCATTATGGGGTATTATTTTTTTATCGAGGTTGATTTATTATGATACAAATCTTCTACATTGTATTGAAAGTTTTTTGATATTATTGACTATGGATGTGTTATTTTTATATAATTAATGGTTTATGGATAATGTATTGAAATTTTTCATGATATTTTTAATATGAATGTTTATGATATGTTTAATCATTTTCATATAATGAATGAATTGTACATAGTAAGTAATGGGTGGAGCATTATATAGCTCATCAATGCGTTGGTAAGTCTCATGAGACAAACCAATGTCTTGGAATAAGACCTTGACAAAATTTTATTTTTAGTCTTGGAACAAGTCCATGACTATGTAGTTATGTAGTCCGTCTTTATGCATTCCATCTTTATAAGTTGACAATTGATATTGCATGTGATTTTCTACGAGGTAAGCATTAGAATAACACTGTCATTCTTAGGGAATTAGAAAAATAAAAACAATAACTATTATAACACTCATCCAAATCTCCTATACCACCATCGAGGGTATCCATGAAATAATTTATTGGAGGCTCGAAAATAAAGGATTAAAATGTTTAACAATGTGATCAATAATATATATATATAATATATTATCACCTCAAATGATCACAAAAAAATAAGCCATTTTAAATCAATTAAGGAATATGAAAATATTACTCAATGAATAAAATTTCCTTAGACCAAATTCCATTAAAATGGTCGTATTAAGTGAGTGAATATCCAAATCAATTAAAAAAATAATTTCATAAAGTAAAAAATGGTCATTTGAATCTATCAAATGTAATTGAGCTATATAAACATTTTTAAAAAAATAAAAGTCACAGCATATTAATAATGAATCATTCTTCCTATAATATTCCATTGAACCCCATACAAATATGTTAAATAAAACAATTCTATAAAACATATTTTATGTTTCACGTTTCTTTGAAAATAAAAACACTGAGAAAACCCTTATTTTATCATCAGAAAATATTCAAAAGATCTTCATATTAGTTTTCACTAACACTTTATGTATATAAACTTCCCCATGATTAATCCCATCCTAAAAAATATATTCATCCCAAAAATTGATCATGGTTCAAAAATGAATTCTTATCTGAATGTAAAGGGAGATTCATTAAGAGTGGAATACAAATTGATGCCTAAAATTAATGAAACAGTTGAAATATAAGCAGAAACGGGACGAAATACAATTAATAATGTATAATAATCTCCCAAGGGAATGTCCCATGGGAATACTAACCATTGGGGGGAGGTATGATTACCCTAAAACATAAATAGGGTGGTATTTTAAATTTCATAAAATTTAAAACTAGGAATATCTATGTCATAGTATAAAATAACTTTTTATGTGTGACATGTATACTTAGAAGATCCATGAGTACACTAGACATTGTACTTCCATAGTATAACCATGAATAAATTAAATTATTTACCATACTTGTGATACTCTTTTTGATGTGGAACCCAATTTTGATGTCTCCCAATAAAATTAACAAGTTGTATTTGTTTGGTTATTGGGAAACCTATTTCTTCTTTGGAAATATAAAAAAAGTACCACCAATCACAAATAGAATGCAAATCAATGTATGCCCACCTTAAATATTGATCTAAAAGTTACCCAAAACACTCATCCTGAAAGTACCCAACTACATAATGGATAAACATAGTGTATATAGAGAAGGATTACTATAAAAATTAAAAAACAGAGAACACTTTGAATCTATAAAAACACAAAAACATTTTATAATAACCCCAATAAATATAATAATCAAAACCAAGATGACATGGGGGTTTCACGATATTAATTTATTAGTCATTCTATTAGATCAATCATATTATTAATTAAGCTCTTTCTAATATTATAAACTAATAATTCATTATTCTCTTTGATGTCTCTACAAATAAATGTATGATTTTATTTATCAATCGTATGAATTTAACTGCCTAAAAATGAACAACACCAAGGCCTATAAATCATCCTTATTCTCAAAAAACCAAATTTCTAACACAGTCATGGAAATATGAAAAGATTCATTTTATACTTCCTCTTAAAAAAGTTCATTTATTTTTTTCCACTTGAATCTTCATGCCTCAATGAGGATAATGACAAGAGGTAATATGTTCTCATCAGTTTCTCTCTCCCTCAAAAATTTCAAGTCTTCTTATATACTATTTTTTTATTATATATTATTTGATATGATTTACTAAATTTATACTGGGAAAATACCACAAAAATTGAATTATCACTACTATTTATTTAAAACTGGTGAAAATATTTCCTAATAAATAGTTTGGGTTTAATATTAAAGTATGATTTCGTGTATTCTTTTTTAAATTGTATAAATAAGGCCATGATCATCCCATTTTGGTCATGTATTTTTATTTATGATTTACCTGTATTCATGTATACATTTCTTCAGCATCTTTATATTAATGACTTAATGATCAACAAATCATTACCTCGCTAAAAAATCTAGATTCATTACATTATTCTAAATTAGTTAACCTTCCCATTGAAATTGAAAATCATAATAATAGAATTTGGGATACCAAACAACTTATGAATTATATAGAATATTATCTATTATATTAAGATTTTATTTTTTATTTTCAAAAAATTCATACATATTAAATTTCATTTCATCTATATTAGTCAAAATATTTTACATACCACAATAGATTGGATATATTACGACTTTCTGTTTGGAAACATCATATGCGTCATCTAAGATATACTATGTATACTCCAGATTTCTTAAATATCATTATAATTAATTTACTTCCACATAATTTATCATGATGATAAAAACATATATTATATATGATCTTAAATTTTTTATGTTCTTATGTAAGATATTTCTTTTTCTATATCACATGATGCACTTCTATATATATATTTCATAATACTTTTATTACATTAGAACACCTGGAAATATTTTATGTGTAAATAATAATATCTTATATACCATTAATAATATGTGATATGTAATTTCATTAAATAGTAAATCACCAAATTACCTGAAAAATCATGAATCGAAAAATATTCTCTAGCCTTCATTGCCCATGTCCAAAAAACATTCTCCAATCAAATTCTGTATAAATTTAAAATATTAACTAGTTTCCCCACTCATGATTTTTGAACATTAATAGTTTATCAACTAGAGACCATTAACTTAAATATGAATATATTATTTATTTTCAATTTGGATCAACTCTAATTAATATTTTTCTGTAAATAATAAAAACAAATTCCATTAACAGTTGGTCAAATTCATTCAATCTAAAATATTTATTAAAATTTATCAGTATCAAAATAATATTAACATGATAAGTATGTAATTTTTTTGATGATGGGGAATTTTATTTTTATCTACCCTAGATATATTCTATAATAAAACCATCATTGTTTTCAAAACTATAAAAGATGACTTATTTTCCTTATAGATGGATTTTTTCTCTTTTTTGTAAAATAATTCAAGATTAAAGATGAATAAATTAAAAGTATGTTCCATCATGGAATCATTATGAATTCTAATTTTTTTTATAAAAATTAGGTTTATTTTGGATATTAATCAACAATATTTTGCTAACTATTGATGATGATAACCTAAAAGAATCTATTATTTTTCAGTAGGG
Organism: Viscum album; assembly: GCA_963277665.1. Classification (NCBI taxonomy): domain Eukaryota; kingdom Viridiplantae; phylum Streptophyta; class Magnoliopsida; order Santalales; family Viscaceae; genus Viscum; species Viscum album. The sequence continues at coordinate 1,017,985,446 of OY728119.1, read as the reverse complement.
TGATAAATTAAATCTAAAATAGTTTGTATTAGTTCATATTCAAGAGGAAGATTTTTCATCTTCTAGAAGAGTGTATGTTATTAAAACTAAGCTATTAAAAATAATATATGATCTCTATTATCTGGAAAATGAAACAAATGTTCATCAATATCTTGAAGAAAATTATGATGATGCAAACACTGATCCCTCGTCATTTCTCTATGACAATGAGTGGAACCAGCATATTAGGCCCTAAAACATCACGATGTTGTATAATTGGAAATCAACAACCAATGTTCATAGGAGCCTCAAATCCTCTTATGAAATAATAACTCGAGAATCAATAAGACAATAATGGTGAGAAAAAATCTATAGAAAACTATCATGCTGAGGAAACTAATCATTTTAATGATAATAATCAGCCCTTATTTGATTAACCTACTATGTTAATATATAATCAAAAAATATATACTGTTATAGGTTATTTTGAAAAACATATTTTAGATTCTAATGAAAATTAATTGGATTAATGAAATTTATCATCTACATCTAGTGGTAATGGTAAAAAAATTTCTTTGTTATAGTTTAATCAATTCCAACCCTTATGAAATCCAGAAGATAAATATTTTAAAACTTCTAATAATAAAGTTAAAGAGGTATTCCTTGACTTCAAATAAATGAAGGAAGATAAATATTTTATATATATATTCATATAGTATACTAACAAATCATTAAAATATATGAGAAACTCCACTATTATGAAAGAATAATTGGAATTATAATAAGTTCTTATGAAAAAACACATATAAAATATAATTTCAAGAAGATATTTTGATTCATTTAAATGATAAATGGATGCTAAATTTGATAAATTGAGATAAGACTCAATCTCAAAGTAGATATTGAAGGATTAAGGAAATCTTTTTAAGGAATAGAAATGATTAGTACAGATCATATTATTTTTTTCCACAAAAAGAACAACATTTACTAAACTGGTTTGATTAAATTACAACCATTTTGAAATTTTTAAATAGTCGACTAAATTCGCCTCACTGTAATAGGGCACAATTGAATATGTAGCTGGAAAAAGAATGTAATCTTGCTGAGAACATAACTATAGGAAAGACCTGAAAAATTAATCATCTAAAAATGTTTCATAAAATAATTTCATAATTTATTTATGATAAAACAATGTCCATTAGTTTTTGAAATTTATTATGTTTGAAATCTTAAATTTTGGTCTGGATTCCAGAATTTTGTTGAGATATTAGGGTAATAACATTAATTAATGTTTCTGAGGAATGATGGTGTATATAAATATTTTTATCAAGCTATATGAGCTTCTCAAGATTCGTAAACCTCTTAAAAACAATACCTTTCACCATAATCCAGTCTAAAGTTTCAAGAACGCTCATCCATATATTTATAGTACTTGGAATAGTATTTTGATTAAAATTATTTTTTAACATAAGAATTTTTATTTTATAATTTGTATTTTTATTCAATTAAACTACAAAAAATTTAAAAAAATTTCTAAGAAATAAATAAGATTAATTCCTAGATTTTTGCAGCATTGAATGAGTTTGGATCCATATTCCATTTCTTTTTTTTTTGTATCACAAAAAAGGGATATCCAATTGCATAAAAAATTATTCGTAAATATTATAATAGTTCTTTAACTAACTTAATAGAATTGGTTGACAATATAAATTCAAAATAAAATTCCAAAATTAATTTTTTTCATATATCATTAATTGTTATGATCTAATTTTTTCAAAAAATTCCTATATTTTCTATAATAATATTTTATATTGGTTTTTTTATCCCCAAAAAGTGTCATATTTTATCACATATATCAATAATAATCTACTAATATTATTGGTTTTGATGCTCAAAAATATGATTATTTATTTTATAGAATAAATTAAAATAAATATTTTTTTTGAAATATATTACTTCAGAATATACTATTATATATTTGTTAAAGGATTTGATTATGAATTATGGACATGTTTTAATGTATTTTGGAATAACTATTCATATCCAAAAAAAATTTAACTTATTGTAACACCCCGAGCTTCCACGATACGCCTCTCTTTCAATAATGCAATAGCTTGCATTGTACGCAAGTTCGAGTTCTAACACACCGCGACTAATCAAAGTAGCCGTTATGAATAGTAATAACCACTTTTTAAAATTATTGAAATTTTATATTTCAAAATGGACTTAATTTTTTGATTCGGAATATCAATTATAAATTAGGGTGAAATTTTGGCATTATTCTGAAAAACTTCAATTTTTGATGAATAGTGAAACCACTAAGTGGTAGTTAAAAAACTGATTTTTCATTTAAATGAAATATTACCACTTCTGTGATTTGATTCTCAAAAATCAGACATACATGGTTGTCATGAAGATGTAAAATGTGGTTCAATGAGATTAAAATAATTTTTTGGTGAATAGTAACTTTTAAGTTCTTAATCGCGATTAGAGGTAATTATTGTAGTTTAAGGTAAAAATAATGTTTTAATATTATGAGATGAGCTTGACACATGTCTTACCCTTATTGGATGTGCCATGGCCGACCAAGAAAATCCATGGGTCAAATTGGGGACCCCATGGAGCCACTTTAGTCGGAAAATGACATAAATAACTTTTATTTAATGTTAAAGTAAAAAATGACACAAACATGAAATGTTTTACTAAAAAACATTTTACATGGGGTTATACAAGTCATATTTTTTACTATAAATATTCATTAGAAATATAATGATATTTCCTACATCATGATAGTTTTTTTATAATTTTTAGACATTAAATAAATTAAATTATATATGACACCATGATGATACATCGATTACCTCATTAATTAATGATTTAAATAAAATGAAAAAATAATGTAAAATCGAAGGCTTACACTTGTCAAAAACCTATTGGATGAGTATATTTCGATCCCTTATCACCTTATCCTCGAATTATATAAGTGTGGGACCTCTAAAATCCGAAACTCATTTTATAATAAAGTGACTTTTCCTTACTTTCCAAGAGTGCCCCTCCTCTCCACTTATAAAAGTCCCCCACCTCTACCACATCATTCACACTTTCAAGCCATTTGGCTCGGCCACCCTTTGCCCAAATACTCTCCCAACTTCCCCATATTACTCCTAGAAGCCTCACTTTGGTCAGAAATCTTCCCAAGGAAGCCTTTGGCTCAAATAAAAAAGAGTTACCCGATTTTAAGGTAATGTCTTCTCTAATGTTGTTTTGTTTTATTTTGCTTCTCCAACCCCTTAAAATATTTTTATTCCTTTCTTTTGTAACAACACCAGTATCTACAATATTCTATGATATTTTTATGATAAGGATTTGGTTTACACTTACACACACCTTCGTCTAATGGTTAAAGAACATACTGTTTCTGTGGGTGGCGTAATACTGCCTCACAAAACGATGATTGGTCAATATTCTTTTAACACCTCTAATGGTGGCCATTTTGATGACACTATTTTCATATATGATATATATATATTATTTTTATGTTTTACTTATTCTTATGTATTTCTCATTTCTGGCATACTTTATGATTTCCATTATGGGTAAACGCGATAATTTCATTTTACGAAGTGCGGACTACCGCCCACTCAAAGTGATTTGAATCGTTAATGCCATATGTGGGATGTATAAAGGATGGAGTAAATGATATTTTATATGATATTATACTGGAATTATAATACAACTTTATACTATTATGATTTCATTCCATTAAATATGAAATATAAATGAAAGTAGCGTTCATGCGTACGTACGGCTTACCGTCTCCATGAACGGTGCATTTCATTTCTTACCTCTAAAGGTTATGTAATATTATAAATGAATGTATATACTGGATATATATGATATATATGATATATACATCATGAATATAATTCTGTATTTAATGGATATTTCACCACATGAACAACTTGTAATTATAAGAAGTTTATTTTTGACTCAAGTACCAAAGATCGACAAAACGACCGTTATTAACTTAAATAATTACATAATGTTCATAACATTGTAATAAGTGATATAAAAAGGATAATGAAATTGAAAATGATTCTTAATAAGGTATATATTAACTCTAGTTTATTATTCAGGAGGTTAAAACGGTTGAGTCAAGTCGGACACGAGGTAAGGGAATTTCATAACCCGACTTCCATTCTTTGGGTTAATCTCCTACTTTCAAATTATTCCATGATATTATTATGTCCTATTTTGTATTTTTACTTTATTTATGTGTACCTATAGTGAATACACATAATAGATCTATTTTATTTTGAAAATGATCTTTTTAAGGACTTCATCTCAATCTCCTTTCATTGAGGCATATTTGGTTTTATACACAACTTCCTTTTATATGGTGTATAAACACCTTTGACTTTTACGTTTATTCAAAAGGAATCCTTTTTATACGAAGTGTTTTACTAAACGACAAAAAGGGAATGTTTTTCTTTCCATACATGAGTGGCGACAATGACTTCTCCGCTATCGTGACAATTATTTGAGTTTCGGATTCCTCTACAAGCCATCACTTTTTTTAATGAAAAATAAATACAAAGTTTTAACTTTATTTTATTTTGGTATTGAAAATGGTTTTGAAAACGTTTTTATTATATAAATGTGTTGTATTGATATCTTGTGATTGAAATGTGGAAATGTTATGTTTCCTTTATGCATGTTTTATGTGATACGATTATGTTATGGTTTATGATATGTTTAAACCTATTCATATGAGGAATGCATTGAACTTAATAAGTGACGGGTGGAGCCCGCTATAGCTCCTCGATGCATCGGTAGGTCTCATGACACAAACTAGTGTCTTGGCATGAGTCCTTGAAAAAAATATTATTTGTAGTCTTGGCATGAGGCCTTGGCTACGTGGTTTTTATTGTCTGGCATTATGCATTCCATGATTATTAAAGTGGTTATTGATATTGCATGTGATTATTCGACCAGTAGAATATCCATGTGAATAAGTAAATGGCATTATCTCATTTTAATTTTGCCATATTATATTGAATTTCAATTTTAAAAGGCTTTTGTTTTAGTCGTACATTGCCTTAATTGTTTATTTTTATTTATGAAGGCTTCTGCTATATTGTTATCCTTACTGAGCATCTGAGCTCACCCCTTTCAATGTTTTAATATTTTCCATGATGTGAAGAAGTATTTTATGAATGACCTGCACGGATAGTCAGAAGAGGATATGATTGTGGACTATGGATACTATTTTATTGTATTTTTTGAATTTATGATGTAATGTAACATTTATGAATATATCTAGTGTTTCCAAGGCTACTAATCTAATCGGTCTTTCGAGACTTGATATTTTGTGATCATGCCAATGTTACGAAGTAATGCACTGACTCCGGGTAGCTGGGGTCGGGGCATTACAGTTAGTATCAGAGGCAGTTTAGTACTATCCTTGGAAGCTAGATTTAGATAAACTCTTATTAGAGAACATATCCCGAAGATAGACTTTAAGGATTAGTATAGAAGAACTTCCTATAATTTTGGTATTATATAGATTTTGTGAGTTTTCCGAGCAATACATCCCTGTCTGGATACGAGCAGGTAGAGGCGGCTCTGGCACAAATGTACCTAGGGGTAAAACCCGAAAACACCGCTTTGAGCTAGACTCGAATGGGAAATGGTGCACGACAACGGGCCTTTCTGCACTCTTGGTTACGACACTCCTGAGGGATATGCTTAGGATAATTCTCATTTTCTTTACAAACAACTATGAAGGGTTATGAGTATATACTTCCTAAAAGAAAACATTTTTATGATTATGGATTATATCCATAAAAATTTCAATTTATGTTAAGTGTTTGCAAGTTTGTTATTATGTATTTCGATTCATAAACTAACCTAGTTTATGGCATTTTATAGAACTGGAGCCCAGTAGAAGGAATGTGAACTCCATCAGTACTTATGATCCAAAGAGTAAGAAGGATCATATCTTTCATGGTATTAATCCAACATTTAGAAGGGAAATAGTCTCCCATGTGTTATCAACATATGAAGAAATAGTATCATGTGTTAATAAGATAAGTAGATAATTCTCTGAGTCTTATGGATTTGAAGGGATGAAAGAGAAGAAAAGGATGGAAGAGAGAATGATGGATAAAGGGACGAGGGAAAAGAAGAATTTTCCAACATGTGATAATGGTGGGAAGAAACACCTTGGAACTTGCCTGAAGGGAAAGGGAGTTTGTTATACGTGTGGAGAAAAAGGACACAAAGTGCGTGACTGCAATGGTAAGAAAAAGGTTTCAAATGTACAATGCTTCATCTGCAAGGAGTGGGGACACTACGCAAAGCAATGTCCAAATCATCATAGTATGCCCCAAATGATGTTATTGGATAATAATCAAGTTATGACACTACCACATATGAGGAGTAATTATTAGAGTTCTTATGTTTTTATTAAAGAATTTTGTAATTTGAGTGTTGTATCAATGATGTACTGGTTATAATAATTATGGAGTATATGAGGACTGTACTGCAGTACTATTTCATCAAGGACTTGAGATAGTGTGGAACCAAGAAAAGTGACTCCACAATAGGTTAAATTTTTGGAAAATATATGGTTGATAGAAAGATAAACCATAATATGGTTCTAATACCGAGATAGTGATTTTGGAATAAGATGTGATTGATTTGGATAAATTTTATTGGATATTCTTAACATCCTTGAAACTGATTGATGATTTGTATACATATTTGGATAGAATGAGTATATCTAGTATTCTATAAGGAATACGGGATCATGGTAATTCAGTATGTTTAAAAAGAATAAATGATGAAGGTGTTCACATGTTGTTACGTGGAAAAAAAGGATCTTCCTTATGTTTACCTTCCTTATAAAATTTGGACTATGAGTTGGAAAGAAGTATTTTGGATAACTATAAAGGTTGGAATTGATTATGTTGATCTTTGGATATTATTGTTTAAGGTTAAAGCATTTCTGAAGATTATTTTTGGAATATTATAATACTATAGTTTTAGGAAAAGGACAACCTGCAGGGTGGGGCATACCCCTCGCGTCGGACAAAGCTGCAGGAATCGAACCCACAACCATAGTGCGACAGGCCTTTATTACCTACCACTAGCCTACAGGAAGTCCCTGGCAATTAAAAAATATTTTTTCCTAATCTAAATGGTATGTGGTAATATTTAGAACCTTATACAATTAAGGTAAATATAATATTTTTGAGTTCTATTATCTTTTTGAGTGAAAGATGAGTTTTTGGTAGAAATTAGTTGAAGGATGAAACTCTACTTGTCAAGCATAAATATATATATACATATCTCTTATTCTATGAATAAATTCTTAATCTTTAGTAAAGGGATATTAAAACAAAAAAAATGTTTTATCCTAATACCTTATGTCTTATTGAACTGGTACTATTTTAAATCAACATAGATTGAAGGCTTTGAGGCCCTCAAGTTTACACTTGTTTGTGATTGATGACCTCAATCACTCCCTACAAATATTTACATTTTTCCTCCAATTATATGTCTCTAATTTCCACCAATGGTCTCCTTATTGAGATCATAATTTGGTGGTGACTTTTTCATTTCCATTTCCCTCTTATTAAGGCTAAATTTTATTAACCTTATCTCCGATTTGGGTTTTCCACAAAGGTATTTTCTATTTTCAACCTTTTATTTTCAAAGAAAAATTTCAAATTGCGAGGATGCAATTTATTGAAGGAGGGGAGAATGTGACACCCTGAGCTTCCACGATACGCCTCTCTTTCAATAATGCAATAGCTTGCATTGTATGCAAGTTCGAGTTCTAACACACCGCGACTAATCAAAGTAGCTGTTATGAATAGTAATAAGCACTTTTTAAAATTATAGAAATTTTATATTTCAAAATGGAAATCATTTTTGGATTCGGAATATCAATTATAGCATATGTAAAGACCCGCAAATTTCAAGGAAATTTTTTTCTTAATTTTCTTGGGAATTTTAAAAGAGCGCAGCTTCAGACGGCACCTGATTCCGAGGCCCGGTGTGCCCGGAATCAATTTCCGAAGTTTGGCTCGGGTACGTTCAGTGAACGGACGAGCGGGTTTTTCTATCTTTTGAACCAGTGCCCGGAATCGAATTCTGAGGGCACCGATGAAATCGCAGCGCCGGTATTTGCTTAGAAACGCCTCTTCCAGAGTTGCGTTTGCTCAACCGTGGTTTTTAAAATTTTGGGCTTTAAGTCGGAAATAAAATAAAGGTTGTGCGACAACTTTATTTTATTTCACTTAAGTCGCTTGGAAGTCACTTGAAAGCCACTTGAGCTGAGTTAAAGCGGATAGGGTGCTATCCAGAAATATCCTACCCTCTTGGTAGGATATTTGTGCGGTGGGGCCCGCACGAGCCCCGTCGTTTCTTCCGCTAAGTAACACACCCGCGAAAACCCGTCAAAGTAACTGAAAAGTCAACCGACGTGTTTTCTTAAATTCTTAACAGACCATTTAATTGGGCGGTTTATTTCGTGAATTAAATGGGCTGTTTCATTCGTTGAATTAATTTAACGAATTTAATGAGTCGTTACTTACGCGTTTGCGTTCGTTGGCAAATTAATAAAATAGACAAACTTGTCTATTTTGGAGGATTGCTATCGTTGTGCGAATTTTCTGAGCCTCCACTCTCCTCGCGAAGAACGCGAAGAACGCGAAGAACGCCGGCGACCGGAATTCGACGACGCACACCGTGATCTGCGACGTTGATGCGCTCTACCCGCGACGTTCTTCGGCGACGCCTCTTCTTCCGCGGCCGATCCTCGTTCGGCAACTAAGATCCGGAGATCGTCGGCGCGACGTTTTTTCCGCGGTGCGACGAACGTCTCTTCCGCGACGACGCGACGATCCCCTCCTTCCGCGAAGAGCGATTCCACGACGACCTCACGTCCGACGGCGACATCGAGGTAGGGATTTTATTTTTCTTGGTGATTCGTTCCCGTGATCTAATTCTTTTTAATTAAAGAACCAAACTTGAACAATTTTATTTTTGGATAAAATTGTGGCTGCCTTAATCCCTCCCGATGATTTTATGACTAACACGGACGGTGAGGATCTAACGAACAAGACCCGGCAACCCTCCGCCGATCTTTTTGTTGTGCGGATTTGGCGGACGACGACGAACCGTGCGGCAGGGGCGATCTGTTGATCCCGCAGTGAAGATCGGCCCCCGGGAGGAGCTACGGCGCAGACGGGAGAGGAATCGGGCCACCGGAGCAACTCCGGTGGCCCGCCGGAGGATCCGCCGCGGCTCGGCCGTGGCGGCGGCGAACCGCCGGACCGCGTCCGCGGTCCGGCCACCCAGCACGCGGCCCGCGCGGGCCGCGTTCCTCCAAGCCGCGGGTGAAACCCGCGGCGGTTTTCTTCGGCCGCTCGGCCGAAGCCGAGCCGGCCGGTCCGGTCGGCCGGGCCGCGCCCCGGCCGGACCGGACCCGGCCTAGCCGGGTCGGGTCGACCCGGTTCGGCCGACCCAGGGGGGGTTCGGGCCGGGTCGCCCCGGGCCCAGAACCCCCGTTTTCGGGCCCTCTTCGGTCTTTTGCCCATATCTTGGGCCTAGGACCTCCGATTGACGAACCGTCAGCGGCTACGCGATCCTTGGATTGATACGGTCGTTTCGTTATATTACAATCAAAGTTTCGGAAGACTTTGGGTTCGGCCGGGTTGGTTCGTACACGAAACCAACCGGGCCCTCAGAGCGGAAACGCTCATAACATGAGCTACGGACGTCCGGTCGACGTACCGTCAGCTGTGGTAGTTTCCTCTAAGTGAGACGGAACTTTTGGCATACTCCACCCGAGGATCGGACACAGGCGGAGTACGGTCGGGTTGGTTTTGCCCTAAAAACCAACCGGGCCCCTGGGACGAAAATGCCAATAACTCTCAGACCGGGCGTCCGATTGACGCGCTGTCTGTTGCGTTGAGATCCTGTTGTCGATTCGGAACTTTTGGATACATCAACTTCGGACTACGTGTCAGTTGATGTATCAGCCTCTCGGCTCGTGGAGCGGACCCTCCTAAACGAGCTCGCTGTGTGCGGGAACCCTAGTGCTGGCTGTGACTTCGACGACAGAGCAGAGATCCTCCGTGGACTGCGACGACGACAGAGCAGAGATCCTTCGTGGACTGCGGCGACGACTGTGCGGAGATCCTCAGTGGACTGCGTCGACTACTGCACTCAGCGATCCTACGTGGATCAGTGCTACAGGTCCTGTGTGGGCCCGATCCTGTGTGGGTCCTTACTACCGGTTCTGTGTGACCCACTGCCTACAGGTTCTGTGTGAGCCCGATCCTGTGTGGGTCTTTTGCGGGGGTTAGTACCTATCGATCCTTCGTGGGTCCGACGACTTAGATGGATCAGTGATCATCTTTGACGTCATCTGAAAACGTATACCTGGTTGAGCTGAATCTTATGTTACTCTCCTTTGTGGAAGGCGGGCTTGGGGTAGTCACGGCACGGGCCCCGAGGTCGGGTCGTGACAGCATAGGGTGAAATTTTGGCATTGTTCTGAAAAACATCAATTTTTGATGAATAGTGAAACCACTAAGTGGTAGTTAAAAAAATGATTTTTCGTTTAAATGAAATATTACCACTTCTGTGATTTTATTTTCAAAAATCCTACATACATGGTTTTCATTAAGAAGTAAAATGTGGTTCAAAGAGATTAAAATATTTTTTTGGTGAATAGTAACTTTTAAGTTCTTAATCGCGATTAGAGGTAACTAGTGTATTTTAAGGTAAAAATAATGTGTTAATAATATGAGATGAGCTTGACACATGTCCTACCATCATTGGATGTTCCATGGCCGACCATGAAAATCCATGGGTCAACTTGGGGACCCCATGGAGCCACTTTAGTTGGAAAATGACATAAATACCTTTTATTTAATGTTAAAGTAAAAAATGACACAAACATGAAATGTTTTACTAAAACAATTCTTACATGGGGTTATACAAGTCATATGTTTGACTATAAATATTCATTATAATTCTAAAAAGATTTCCTACATCATGATATTTTTTTATAATTTTTAGACATTAAATAAAGTAAATTATTTATGACACAATGATGATGCATCGATTACCTCATTAATTAATGATTTAAGTAAAATGAAAGTATATTGTAAAATACAAGGCTTATACTTGTCAAAAACCTATTGTATGAGTATATTTCGAACCCTTATCACCTTAGCCTAGAATTATATAAGTGTGGGACTTCTAAAATACGAAACTCATTTTATAATAAAGTGAATTCTCTTTACATTCCAAGAGTTCCCCTCCTCTCCACTTATAAAAGGCCCCCAGCTCTACCACCTCATTCACACTTTCAAGCCATTTGGCTCGGCCAAACTCTGCCCAAATACTCTCCCAACATACCCCTATTACTCTTAGAAGCCTCACATTTGGCATAACTCTTCCAAAGGAAGCATTTGGCTCAAATCAAAAAGAGTTACCTGATTTTAAGGTAATGTCTTCTCTAATGTTGTTTTGTTTTATTTTTCTTATCCAACCCCTTAAACTCTTTTTATTCCTTTCATTTGTAAAAAAAATAGTATCTACAATATACTAGGATGTTGTTATGATATGGATTTGGTTTAAACTTACACACACCTTCATCTAATGGTTAAAGAACATACTGTTTCTGTGGGTGGCGAAATACTGCATCACGAAACGATGATTGTTCAATATTCTTTTAACACCTCTAATGGTGGCCATTTTGATGACACTATTTTAATATATGATATATATATATTATTTTTTTGTTTTCCTTATTCTTCTGTATTTATCATTTATGGCATACTTAATGATTTCCATTATGGGTAAACGCGATAATTTTATTTTAGGAAGTGCGGACTACCGCCCCCTCAAAGTGATTTGAATCGTTAATGCCATATGTGGGATGTATAAAGGATGGAGTAAATGATATTTTATATGATACTATACTGGAATGATAACACAACTTTATACTATTATGATTTCATTCCATTAAATATGAAATATAAATGAAAGTAGCGTTCATGCGTACGTACGGCTTACCGTCTCCATGAACGGTGCATTTCATTTCTTACCTCTAAATGTTTTGTAATATTATAAATGAATGTATATACTGGATATATATGATATATATGATATCTACATCATGAATATAATTCTGGATGTAATGGATATTTCACCACATGAACAACTTGTAATTATAAGAAGTTAATTTTTGACTCAAGTACCAAAGATCGAAAAAACAACTGTTATTAACTTAAATAATTACATAATGTTCATAACATTGTAATAAGTGATATAAAAAGTATAATGAAATTGAAAATGGTTCTTAATAAGGTAGATATTAACTCTAGTTTATTATTCATGAGGTTAAAGAATGGTTGAGTCAATTCGGACACGAGGTAAGGGAATTTCTTAACCCAACTTCCATTCTTTGGGTTAATCTCCTACTTTCAAATTATGTCATGAAATTATTATGTCCTATTTTGTATTTTTACTTTCTTTACGTGTACCTATAGTGAATACACATAATATATCTATTTTATTTTGAAAATGATCTTTTTACGGACTTTGTCTCAATCTCCTTTCATTGAGGCATATTTGGTTTTATACACAACTTTCTTTTTTACGGTGTATAAACACCTTTGACTTTTACGTTTATTCAAAAGGAATATTTTTTATATGAAGCATTTTACTAAACGTCAAAAAGGGAATGTTTTTGTAACACCCGAGACTTTTATGTTATATAAATGATCAAAGGAATCTTTTTCTACACAACACTTGCTTGGCTTGCTTTACACGCAATCGCGACCTTCCTCGATAGCTTGCGTCGTACGCAATACCGAGTTTCACTAAACAACAATATGCTATTAAAACTAGTCGTTATGAATAGTAATAACCACTTTTTGAAATTTTATAAATTTTATTTTTCAAAATGGACTTCATTTTTGGACTCAGAATATCGAAATTATCCTAGGGTGAAATTTTGGTATTTTTCTGAAAACTTTCAATTTTTGATGAATAGTGAAACCACTAAGTGGTACGTTAAAAACTGAATTTTGCATAAAACTTAATTTTACCGCTTCTGTGAATGGAATTTCAAAAATCCGAGAGACACGGTTAATATCAAGGACTAAAATGTGGTTCAATGAGATGAAAATAATTTTTTGGTGAATAGTAACTTTTTACTATTTTTACCGCGGTTAATAGTAAATAGGGTAACTAAGGGTAAATATGATATTAATATTACCCTAACACATGTCCTAATTCTATTGGACAAGTGTAATTCGACCAAAAACAAACTTAGGAATAAAATATGACCATTTAGGCCCACTTGGATTAGATTAGGACATTTATTATTAATTTATTTAAAGAAGGGTTAAAATAGTTAAAATCAAAGTTTAATAAGTAAATCATTTTTAATATAGGGTTATACATAAGATATATTCGATTGTAAATATTCATTAGAAAGCTAAAACGATTTCCTACATGATGGTATTTTATTTGTAATTTTTAGACATCAAATAATGTAATTTATTTATGACACAAAGATGATGTAGTAATTATCTTATTAATGAAATATTGACAAAATTGATAATATAAATACCAAAATAAATGTAATTTGAGACTTTTTATGAATTCCACTAATTTTCTAGGTTACTATGATATATTAGTATTGATTTAATAAACTTGGTTCGAACATATAATTCTGTTATGACTTTCACAAAAATCATATATCAAATAGTGTCAAAATTGACACAAAATAGTTTTTAAATAAAATATTATATTATTAATTGTTATTTTATTCCTAAAAATCTAAGGTTCGGCCAAATGACTTAGATAAGGATATATATATTAATAATAAACAATTTGGGGTTCGTTTGGCATGTTATAGTAAGTGTATTAACCATATAGTGAAAGAAAACAAAAAGACACGGTAAAAGTTAAATTAATTAACTTAGAGTTAAATCTAATTGATAAGGTTAAAATAATACCCTAAACTTGTCTAAATCCTATTGGTTGATAGGATTTCGACCCCTCCCCACTTTAGCTTCGAAATAAGACCCTTTGGAACCATTATAAACCGATTTTGACTTTAATATAAAATAATATTTTGAGATATTCCTAAGGTGCCCCTCTCCTCCCTTATAAAAGGGCACCTCCTCCCCCTCCTCCTCACACCAATTTGAGCACTCAAGCTCGGCCAACCCCTGCCATTTTCCCTTCTCCACTTCCCTAGAATAATCCTAGAGGTCCTGGTCTTCTCCAAAGACCAATCTTAGTTCCTTAAGTGGAGGATTCAAAAAGGCGTTCCAAAGAAGAGGTAATATCCATTACCGATCTTTTCAATTTCTTTCTTCTTCAACTTCTTCTTCTTTAGTTGTTTAATGATAAATTAATAACATCAGTATTACTTACATACTGATATGTTATTATAAATATGAAACAACCCTAATTCACCTTCTATCCATCCTACGGAAAAATGAAATCACCGCGCGTGCGTACGTACGGAATACCGTCTCCACGTCGTGGTGTAATCTATTTTCCACCATCACCTTACAAGGATGGGTATAATGGTGTAATCAGTAACTATATATGATTATTATTAAGTAATATTGATACTGAAATAATATATATATATACTCCAATACAATTCCACGATCATAGGAACGATATCATCACTCGTGCGTACGTACGGAATACCGTCTCCACGATGTGATGCGACTCGTTCTACATGATCTTCATTTCATAATGATTATATAAATGAATTTAATGAATGAATATGGTATATACTACACTAATAACATTCTGGAAATGAATTATCTATAACCTAAAGATAATAATAAGAATTTATTCGACAAAACACGCATAAGAACAAAAAGTTATAAAGACCCGAGTAACAAGTAACAATGAAATATTACTAACAAGAAGCTAATAATATGACCATATATGATCTCATATCAATATGTATGATTCTGGAATAAGTCAATAACATTATTTAAACCATTATACAGGAGCTTCGGACACGAACAAAGCAAATCGGACCTAAGGTAAGGGAAATATCACAATCTCATTTTTATCTGAGATTGTTTATTCGTAAGTATTTACTGGGGTGTATTTTATCATCCACATCCATGTTCCCTCAATATGTAATATTGTTTCCATCCACTTGAAATAGTTTAAATCCAATTTTACCCTTAGGTGAGTTTTTAGTAAAGAATATGAAAGGAATCTTTTGTCGTTTTTCCGTACGAGGTACTTTTTGACTTTTCCGACAAAAGTACGAAGAATGTTTTTTTTAACTTATACGGCATGAATGGATTTTTAAAACATTACTTCAAAGAAGCTTCCTTTACAAGTTTTCAAGTTTATTTTTAATCAACTTCTTTATTTTAAAGTTGTATGACATGTTATGAAAGGAAAAATGTTTTTGAAGAAGAAAGGATATTTTCCTCAAGAATTCAATTCAAGTGTCTTATCAAAATTATTTTCCATCTAAGATAATAAAGGGTTCTGTTTCTATCCATATTTTTACATTGGTTTGACTATGTTGTGATGGAATTATGTTTATGAATTCCTTTATCATGTATGAATTGATTTATGATGTCATGATGTTTCAAGAATCCCATTTTTGTTATATGTGTTATGCGATGATGTATGTTTTATGATTATGTGGCACACATAAGAAAGGATTCATTATAAGATGGGTGGGACCTATATCTCCCTCCAATTCATTGGGTAATGATTTTATATCTCATGAGATAGACATGGCTGGAACGGAAGGTTATTTCGGTTCAGTGATACAGGACTGAAACGAGGAGTGAACTCGGTTCAGAAAGGGTCTTTGTCCACTAAGATAGTCTTGGAAATGAGTCATGACTAACAAGAAATGATTTTCCATGATTATGTGTGCATTCCACAAAGATTCAAGTTTTATGTTATGATTATGGGGATCTCATTTTCACTTCTATGATTTATTCCATGTTAAGATATTATGATCTCTTTTGCAGGTTTTAATTTTCAAAGAGATATGATATGATTTTTATTTCCTTTATTTGCCCTTGCTGAGCATTTGAGCTCACCCTTTTATGTTTTCTTTTCCCCAGGCCAGGAAGATGGATATTAAGTAGAATATGCTAAAAGGGACCCTAGATATGATGAAATAAATGGGAGACACTGTAGAAGATTTATGAACCAGTTGTTTATGTTTCCCAGTTTCTAAAGACACTATACCTATACGGTCCTTTGTGGTTTTGTCATATGTTGTAATAAGTGTGATTCAATTTTGAAGTATTAACAATTTATGTAAAGTGTGGGTTGTTATAGTTGGTATCAGAGGAAAGGTATAGTCAACCTTTGGAAACTAGGATGTGAAAGCCTTAGTAAGAACCCTAAGGATAAGTCTAAGCATAGAACACAATCTTAGAAATGGCCATGAATAACCTAGGATAAGACCATAAGAATGAAAATTTTATTCATGAATTATGTGGTTTCCTATTATAATTAGTGTTGCTCACACTATTCTTCTTGGATTTAGTCAATGGCTGGAACCTGAAGGAACCGTGTTAATGCGGAATGCGATGGGCAATGCAATGATTGTCCCCCTGAGCAACCAAACGATATGGGAGCTGGAATGCAAAATCTTGTAGCCATGCTCACACAACTTTCTCAAGCTATGAATCATGCAGGATTTCCAAACGAACAAAGGAGGGAGCAACATTCTGTTGAATCCTTCATGAGGCAGCGTCCACCATCTTTCAGCGGGTCTACTGATCCATTAGTTGCTGAACAATGGATTAGTACTACTGAAAAGATATTTTCAGTTCTTCAATGTTCTGAGCATGATAAAGTCATCCTAGCAATGTATAGTTTGGAAGGAGATGCTGATCAATGGTGGAATCTTGTTAAGAATACAAGGCAAAGGGATGAAATTGAGTCTATGGAATGGGACGAGTTCAAGAACTTATTTTTCAATAAGTACTTCCCTCGTATTCTCCGAAAAAAGATGGAGAAAGAGTTCCTTGAACTGAAGCAAAGGGATGATGAATCTGTTGGTACCTATGAAGCAAATTTTACCAGACTTGCAAGGTACGCTTCTGGTATTATTATCCAACCTGAGAGTAAGATCGATCGATTCTTTAGTGGCTTAAAACCAAGTCTTCGAAGGGCGTTATCCATAAGGGACTTCAATAGCTACGAGGAAATCGTTCGATGTGCTCTCAAAGTCGAGATGGAGATTGGAGTAACCCATCAGTCACATGGGTTTGATAAGAAGAGGAAGATGGAATTCAAAGAAAAATCTAAAGAGCACACGGAAAAGAAGATGAACTTTCCCTTATGCTCAAAGTGTGGAAAGAAACATGGAGGGAGTTGTCTTAAAGGGACAAGTAAATGTTTTAAATGTGGAAAGGAAGGTCATCGGGCATTTGAATGCCGTGATAATGGGAAGAAGATGTCTAATGAAGCAAACAAAGGAAGGGATACACAGAATGAACCTGCTAGACTTCAATGTTTCATGTGCAAGGAGATGGGGCATTATGCCAATCAATGCCCAAATCCAAGGGTTGATGATGATGGTCGACGTCAACAAACTCTTAAGGCTAAAGAAAAAGGAAAGTCACATGCAATTTCTATCAGCGATGTGGAGTACGATAACGATGTGGTGAAAGGTACACTTACCATCCACTCTAAAGTAGCAAATGTTTTATTTGATTCTGGATCCACCCACTCTTTTATTTCTGAAAAATTTTCTAAGGGTATCACCGTATTACCTCAACAATTAGATGTTGAGTTAGCTGTGACAACACCTAATGGCACATCAATCGCATCAGAAGTTTATAATTCTTCTCCGATCGAAGTTTGTGGGAAAGTGCTTCCTGCAAATCTTGTGATCCTTCCTTTAGTGGAATTTGATGTGATTCTTGGCATGGATTGGCTTTCTCTACATGGAGCTCATATCAATTGCCAAAGAAGGGAAGTCACATTTAATATTCCAGATCAACCTACGATCGTCTATCAATGCAAGGATGAACATAACCTTCCAGTGGAAATTTCTTCCATCTTATGGGTATTGATTCCACTAAATGAAGGTTATTTATCTCAAATAGTTGGTGAGAAACTAACGATTAAGAATATGCCCATTGTACGGGAGTTCGATGATGTCTTTCCGGAGGAATTACCGGGTCTTCCACCAAATCGTGAAGTTGAGTTTTCAATAGAACTCGTACCGGGTGCTTTGCCTATTTCAAAGACACCTTATAGAATGGCCCCAATTGAGTTGCAGGAATTGAAGAAGCAACTCCAAGAGAATCTTGATAAGGGATTCATACGCCCTAGTGCGTCACCTTGGGGAGCACCTGTTCTATTTGTTAAGAAGAAAGATGGATCAATGAGACTCTGCATTGATTATAGAGAACTTAACAAGATCACTATCAAGAACAAATATCCTCTCCCACGCATTGATGACTTATTTGACCAACTACGCGGAGCTCAATACTTTTCCAAGATTGATCTTCGTTCAGGGTATCATCAATTAAGGGTCAAAAGGGAGGATATACCAAAGACGGCTTTCCGTACAAGGTATGGACACTATGAATTTATAGTGATGCCATTTGGTCTTACTAATTCCCCTGCTATCTTCATGGATCTAATGAATAGATTCTTTAGAGACTATCTTGATCAATTTGTGGTAGTCTTTATAGACGATATTCTTGTCTATTCAAAGAGCAAGGAAGAGCATGAAGATCACTTGAGAATTATATTGAAGACCCTGAGAAAAGAGAAGCTTTATTCCAAATTTACCAAGTGTGAATTTTGGCTTCAAAAAGTTGCATTTTTGGGTCATATAATCTCAAAAGAGGGGATATCTGTGGATCCAGCAAAAACAGAGGTTATCGAAAGATGGTCAAGACCAACAACAGTAACTGAGATCCGAAGTTTTCTTGGTTTGGCTGGTTATTATCGACGTTTTGTAAAAGATTTTTCACGATTATCTAATCCACTCACCAAGTTGACTCGGAAAGGAGTTAAGTTTGTCTGGACAGAGGAATGTGAAGAGAATTTCAAGGAGTTGAAAAGAAGGTTATCCAGTGCACCTGTGCTCACACTGCCTTGTAGTGGAGAAAGGTTTGTGATCTACAGTGATGCATCCAAGAAGGGATTGGGGTGTGTTCTTATGCAAAATGATATGGTGATAGCTTATGCCTCACGACAGTTGAAAATCCAAGAGCAAAATTACCCAACACATGATTTGGAGTTGGCTGCGGTAATCTTTGCATTAAAGATTTGGAGGCATTACCTTTATGGTGAAAGGTGTGATATTTATACTGATCATAAAAGTTTAAAGTATATTTTCACACAAAAGGAGCTGAATATGCGCCAAAGAAGATGGTTGGAGCTGATTAAGGATTATGACTGCTCAATCCATTACCACCCTGGGAAAGCAAACAAGGTGGCAGATGCATTAAGTCGACAAGACCATGCTAGTTTATCCATGATGAGGATCACAAAAGATCCAATATTTATGGATTTACAAAGGATGGATCTTGGAATTATAATGGAAGGGGAAAAATCTTATCTTTCTCAAATGAATGTTCAACCATCTATACATGTGAAGATTAAAGAGGCACAGAAAGAAGATGTCGAGTTACAAAAGAAGGTGAGAAATGTTCCTGAATTCAACCTTGATTGTGATGGGATAATAAAGTTCAGGAATCGGGTTTGTGTTCCTCCCATCCCCGAATTAAAGAAAGAGCTGCTGGATTAGGCTCATAGTTCTTCATTCTCTATTCATCCTGGAAGCACGAAGATGTATAGGGACCTGAAAGAGTACTTCTGGTGGGATGGCATGAAAAGAGATGTTGCTGAATATGTCTCTCGATGCTTGGATTTTCAACAAGTTAAAGCTGAGAGACAGAAGTCTAAGGGGATGTTACAACCATTACCCATACCCGAATGGAAATGGGAAAACATCACTATGGACATTGTCACAGGACTTCCTAAAACATCCAAAGGCAATAATGCTATCTGGGTCATAGTTGATCGTCTTACAAAGTCTGCACACTTCATTGCTATTAGAGAGGATTTCTCTCTAGATCAGCTTGCCAGGATATATGTAAAGGAAGTGGTAAGATTGCATGGAGTACCACTTTCTATTATATCTGATCGAGATCCGAGATTTACCTGGAAGTTCTGGCAAAGTCTTCAGCATACTCTGGATACAGAGTTGAGTTTCAGCACTGCTTATCATCCCCAGACAGACGGTCAGTCTGAGAGAACAATTCAAACCCTAGAAGATATGTTGAGAGCTTGCTCTATGGATTTCAAAGGAGGTTGGGATCAACACCTACCTTTGGTGGAATTTTCTTATAACAATAGCTTTCACTCCAGTATTCAGATGGCTCCTTATGAAGCTCTCTATGGAAAGAAATGCAGGACTCCAACTTGCTGGGATGAAGTTGGGGAAAGAAAGCTATTAGGACCTGATCTCGTTGATGAAATGGCAGAAAAGGTCAGATCTATTCAACAACACATAAGAGCAGCTCAGAGTCGACAGAAAAGTTATGCCGACAACCGAAGAAAAGACATAGAGTTTGAAGTGGGTGATAAAGTGTTCTTACGAATATCTCCCTGGAAGAGGGTTATGAGATTTGGAAAGAAGGGGAAGTTGAGCCCTAGATATATCGGTTCTTTTGAAATACTGGATCGTGTTGGGAAGGTAGCTTACCTATTGGCGCTTCCACCGAATCTCTCTCAAGTTCACGATGTGTTCCATGTATCTCTCCTGAGAAAGTACATACCAGATCCTTCACATGTACTCAGCTCAGAAGTTGTACCGCTGGAGCAAGATCTTTCTTATGAAGAACAGCCGATAGAGATTCTGGATCGTAGCGAAAAAGTCCTACGAAACAAGACCACTCGCTTGGTGAAAGTTTTATGGAGAAACCACCAACTTGAAGAAGCTACATGGGAGCTTGAGGATATGATGAGGGAGAAGTATCCTCATTTGTTTGTTGCAAAGTGACGAATTTCGAGGGCGAAATTCTTTTTAAGGGGGGTAGAATGTAACACCCGAGACTTTTATGTTATATAAATGATCAAAGGAATCTTTTTCTACACAACACTTGCTTGGCTTGCTTTACACGCAATCGCGACCTTCCTCGATAGCTTGCGTCGTACGCAATACCGAGTTTCACTAAACAACAATATGCTCTTAAAACTAGTCGTTATGAATAGTAATAACCACTTTTTGAAATTTTATAAATTTTATTTTTCAAAATGGACTTCATTTTTGGACTCAGAATATCGAAATTATCCTAGGGTGAAATTTTGGTATTTTTCTGAAAACTTTCAATTTTTGATGAATAGTGAAACCACTAAGTGGTACGTTAAAAACTGAATTTTGCATAAAACTTAATTTTACCGCTTCTGTGAATGGAATTTCAAAAATCCGAGAGACACGGTTAATATCAAGGACTAAAATGTGGTTCAATGAGATGAAAATAATTTTTTGGTGAATAGTAACTTTTTACTATTTTTACCGCGGTTAATAGTAAATAGGGTAACTAAGGGTAAATATGATATTAATATTACCCTAACACATGTCCTAATTCTATTGGACAAGTGTAATTCGACCAAAAACAAACTTAGGAATAAAATATGACCATTTAGGCCCACTTGGATTAGATTAGGACATTTATTATTAATTTATTTAAAGAAGGGTTAAAATAGTTTAAATCAATGTTTAATAAGTAAATCATTTTTAATATAGGGTTATACATAAGATAAATTCGATTGTAAATATTCATTAGAAAGATAAAACGATTTCCTACATGATGGTATTTTATTTGTAATTTTTAGACATCAAATAATTTAATTTATTTATGACACAAAGATGATGCAGTAATTATCTTATTAATGAAATATTGAAAAAATTGATAATATAAATACCAAAATAAATGTAATTTGAGACTTTTTATGAATTCCACTAATTTTCTAGGTTACTATGATATATTTTTATTGATTTAATCAACTTGGTTCGAACATATAATTCTGTTATGACTTTCACAAAAATCATATATCAAATAGTGTCAAAATTGACACAAAATAGTTTTTAAATCAAATATTATATTATTAATTGTTATTTTATTCCTAAAAATCTAAGGTTCGGCCAAATGACTTAGATAAGGATATATATATTAATAATAAACAATTTGGGGTTCTTTTGGCATGTTATAGTAAGTGTATTAACCATATAGTGAAAGAAAACAAAAAGACACGGTAAAAGTTAAATTAATTAACTTAGAGTTAAATCTAATTGATAAGGTTAAAATAATACCCTAAACTTGTCTAAATCCTATTGGTTGATAGGATTTCGACCCATCCCCACTTTAGCTTCGAAATAAGACCCTTTGGAACCATTATAAACCGATTTTGACTTTAATATAAAATAATATTTTGAGATATTCCTAAGGTGCCCCTCTCCTCCCTTATAAAAGGGCCCCTCCTCCCCCTCCTCCTCACACCAATTTGAGCACTCAAGCTCGGCCAACCCCTGCCATTTTCCCTTCTCCACTTCCCTAGAATAATCCTAGAGGTCCTGGTCTTCTCCAAAGACCAATCTTAGTTCCTTAAGTGGAGGATTCAAAAAGGCGTTCCAAAGAAGAGGTAATATCCATTACCGATCTTTTCAATTTCATTCTTCTTCAACTTCTTCTTCTTTAGTTGTTTCATGATAAAGTAATAACATCAGTATTACTTACATACTGATATGTTATTATAAATATGAAACAACCCTAATTCACCTTCTATCCATCCTACGGAAAAATGAAATCACCGCGCGTGCGTACGTACGGAATACCGTCTCCACGCCGTGGTGTAATCTATTTTCCACCATCACCTTACAAGGATGGGTATAATGGTGTAATCAGTAACTATATATGATTATTATTAAGTAATATTGATACTTAAATAATATATATATATACTCCAATACAATTCCACGATCATAGGAACGATATCATCACTCGTGCGTACGTACGGAATACCGTCTCCACGATGTGATGCGACTCGTTCTACATGATCTTCATTTCATAATGATTATATAAATGAATTTAATGAATGAATATGGTATATACTACACTAATACCATTCTGGAAATGAATTATCTATAACCTAAAGATAAGAATAAGAATTTATTCAACAAAACACGCATAAGAACAAAAAGTTATAAAGACCCGAGTCACAAGTAACAATGAAATATTACTAACAAGAAGCTAATAATATGACCATATATGATCTCATATCAATATGTATGATTCTGGAATAAGTCAATAACATTATTTAAACCATTATACAGGAGCTTCGGACACGAACAAAGCAAATCGGACCTAAGGTAAGGGAAATATCACAATCTCATTTTTATCCGAGATTGTTTATTCGTAAGTATTTATTGGGGTGTATTTTATCATCCACATCCATGTTCCCTCAATATGTAATATTGTTTCCATCCACTTGAAATAGTTTAAATCCAATTTTACCCTTAGGTGAGTTTTTAGTAAAGAATATGAAAGGAATCTTTTGTCGTTTTTCCGTACGAGGTACTTTTTGACTTTTCCAACAAAAGTACGAAGAATGTTTTTTTTAACTTATACGGCATGAATGGATTTTTAAAACATTACTTCAAAGAAGATTCCTTTACAAGTTTTCAAGTTTATTTTTAATCAACTTCTTTATTTTAAAGTTGTATGACATGTTATGAAAGGAAAAATGTTTTTGAAGAAGAAAGGATATTTTCCTCAAGAATTCAATTCAAGTGTCTTATCAAAATTATTTTCCATCTAAGATAATAAAGGGTTCTGTTTCTATCCATATTATTACATTGGTTTGACTATGTTGTGATGGAATTATGTTTATGAATTCCTTTATCATGTATGAATTGATTTATGATGTCATGATGTTTCAAGAATCCCATTTTTGTTATATGTGTTATGCGATGATGTATGTTTTATGATTATGTGGCACACATAAGAAAGGATTCATTATAAGATGGGTGGGACCTATATCTCCCTCCAATGCATTGGGTAATGATTTTATATCTCATGAGATAGACATGGCTGGAACGGAAGGTTATTTCGGTTCAGTGATACAGGACTGAAACGAGGAGTGAACTCGGTTCAGAAAGGGACATTGTCCACTAAGATAGTCTTGGCAATGAGTCATGACTAACAAGAAATGATTTTCCATGATTATGTGTGCATGCCACAAAGATTCAAGTTTTATGTTATGATTATGGGGATCTCATTTTCACTTCTATGATTTATTCCATGTTAAGATATTATGATCTCTTTTGCAGGTTTTAATTTTCAAAGAGATATGATATGATTTTTATTTCCTTTATTTGCCCTTGCTGAGCATTTGAGCTCACCCTTTTATGTTTTCTTTTCCCCAGGCCAGGAAGATGGATATTAAGTAGAATATGCTAAAAGGGACCCTAGATATGATGAAATAAATGGGAGACACTGTAGAAGATTTATGAACCAGTTGTTTATGTTTCCCAGTTTCTAAAGACACTATACCTATACGGTCCTTTGTGGTTTTGTCATATGTTGTAATAAGTGTGATTCAATTTTGAAGTATTAACAATGTATGTAAAGTGTGGGTCGTTATAGTTTTTCTTTCCGTACATATGCGGCGACAACGACTTCTCTGCCGCCGTGACTATTATTTGAGTTTCGGCTTCCTCTACAAGCCATCAATTTTTTTAATGAAAAATAAATACAAAGTTTCAAAATTCTTTTATTTTGGTATTGAAAATGGTTTTGAAAGCGTTTTTATTATATCAATGTGTTGTATTTATATCTTGTGATTGAAATGTGGAAATGTTATGTTTCCTTTATGCATGTTTTATGTGATACGATTATGTTATGGTTTATGATATGTTTAGACCTATTCATATGAGGAATGCATTGGACTTAAGAAGTGGCGGGTGGAGCCCGATATAGCTCCTCGATGCATCGGTAGGTCTCATGAGACAAACTAGTGTCTTGGCACGAGGCCATGACAAAATCTTATTTGTATTCTTGGCACGAGGACTTGGCTACGTGGTTATGATAGTCTGGCATTATGCATTCCATCATTATGAAAGTGGTTATTGATATTGCATGTGATTATTCGACCAGTAGAATATCCATGTGAATAAGTAAATGGCATTATCTCATTTTACTTTTTCCATATTATATTGAAGTTCAAGTTTAAAAGGCTTTTGTTTTAGTCGTACATTGCCTTAAATGTTTATGTTTATTTATGAAATCTTCCGCTATATTGTTATCCTTACTGAGCATCTGAGCTCACCCCTTTCAATGTTTTAATATTTTCTAGGATGTGAAGAAGTATTTTATGAATGACCTGCAGGGATAGTCATAAGAGGATATGAGTGTGGACTATGGATACTATTTAATTGTAGTTTTTCACTTTATGATGTAATGTAACATTTATGAATGTATCTAGGGTTTCCAAGGCTACTAAACTAATCGGTATTTCGAGACTTGATCTTTTGCGATCATGCCAATGTTACGAAGTAATGCACCGACTCCGGGTAGCTGGGGTCGGGGCGTTACATTATGGTTTTGCGACCCTATTTTTTGAAGGAAATGTATAGATCATGTTACCTATACATTTCGAAATGTATGGATACTCAACCCTATGTATCGAATAAAACATTCTCTTAATAGAATAAACACATCATTCATAAACCCCATATTTATAGAATGTTATTTCTTGAAATCCCTATATTCAATGTCTTTTATTAAATATAGGAACTCTACTTTTTCTAGATTAATGTCATACATATTATTTAAATATATTATATGTGTTTTCTTAAATTATCTTGACCAAAAATAAACATCTCTTTAAATCTAATTTAGGACAGATTTATAGAATTTAATTCATTTAATTAAATCATCTATATTACTAATGGTACTTATGACTGTCCTGGATGGTTTAAATTCAAATCATCATGATTTGTCAGGTGATATTCTTAGATCTATTATGAACAAAAGAAATTCATGTTTCTCATATTCAATAGATATAGTGTTTTTTATTATCTACAATGTTTTATTTCATTTTATCTATAAAGCATCTATTGGTGAAAAATTATTGAACATATATATTATTCAAAAGAATCTACACTTAGAGACACACATGTTTCAAGCCTATGTTCTAGAAAAAAATTGTTAACAGTTACTACAACTACATTACTATTGATATTTTCATTTAAAAAATGTAAATAGATTTATCATAAAATATTTTCTTTCTTGAATACATTTATATTTTAATTAAAAAAATCATTTTTCTATAATCTGGTGTTACATCTATTGTAAAAATAATTTGTTTATTTAATTAAATTAATCTCTTTTTATTTATTAGAGTTTTTACTACCCATACTCTATCATGGTAGAGTATTATCTTCATGGACCGAGCCAGAGATTTTAAATTCCTTGTAAAATAACTAAAAGGCCCAACAAAAGTCATTTTTTAAAGGGTTAAAATTACTTTACTCAACTATAATGGCCTTGTGATATGAGGAATAATTTAGTGAAATAGGCAAGCTCAAAGAGAGATATAGGATTGTTAGAGTGTACTAGGGGATCATTATGTTGTTTACTAGTTGAATACATTATTTTGGTCTTCTTCTATTTTTATCTACTACTCGGCATACATATGAAGAGAATGTAGCAAATAAAAAAAATTTATAAAGATGTATAAAATGTAAAATTCTATATTATATTATAATAAATACAAAATTCAGCCCCACACATATTGAGTTTTTTTGTGCTCTAACATAACAAAAATCACATCAATTCCCTTAAAACCAACACAATAACCATTAATAAAACATCCACATCAAAAGTAGTAATAGAGGAGATTTAGAATATTTATATAGAAAAAATGAAATAAGGACAAGTAATAATAAAATTATTTTAAAAAAATTATCTTCCTATATAGTCAGTGGATCAAACCACATAGAAGTGAAATATACAACATCTACTAAAAACATGGGTTAAAAATACTCATAGGACAGTGTAAAAATGATGAAATCATTAAATGTAATAAAATTTATATTTAATATAGCGTTGGGTATATTCCGGAAAAGTTATAATGTGTTAAGGTGCAACAATATATTAAAAACAACATATTTTAAATAAAAAACACCTTATATCTCCCAAAACCCAATTTTTTTTAATAGATTATATTTTAAATAATATATAACAAAAAAGGTGGATGGAGTCACAGGTCGGGGAGAGGGGGGAAACCCTAGCCCAAGAGTTTCTAAACTGATTGCGAAGGATGATTCTGATCCGCATAAGGATAATAAATCATCGGCTGAGAAATTTGATTTCGTTAGTAATCAGGAGATGTTTGGTGTTGCGATTAATAAGAACACTGTGGTGGTTCCTGCCTCCTTGTCTTCGTGTTTTAGGAAATACATTGCAGACGTCCTTAAATCCTCAGGTAGCATTCTGAATATTGAGTTTCCACCTCATGGTAGGATCATAAAGAAGGGGCATGTTTCTCATGTTGTCGTTGATCCAGGTTCTATTGAAGAGAGTGTCAATTTGTGTAAGTTCTCCATCCTCTCTTGTGTTCTCCTCCGGAATGGGGGGAGTCTATTGAAATTCAATGTTCTTGTGCAACGCATATCCCAGATATGGAGGTTTTCTGATTGGAAGATGATTTCTATGAGCTGTGAGTATTACCACATTCTCTTTTCTTTTGAAGAATACATGCGCAGGGAATAGAGTTTTGGCTCTCTTTCATTGAATATGGGACTTCTTCAAATCCATGAGTGGGGTAATGATTTTGATCTTTCTGATGTCAAGGACACTCATGCTCAGGTATAGATTCGCATTCGTAAACTTAATTGGTTGAATTGTCACCCTCTAATTTTATGGGATATTTCTTAATCGGTTGGAAATGCAATTCGAATGGACAAACAGACTGAAAATCCATGTTTTGGTCACTTTTTAAGGGTTCTAGTTGAGGTGGATTGGTTGCTACTCTGGTTGAGGAGGTTGTTTTGACAACTAGGGATGATCGGTTCAACTTGGAGATTCAGTATGAGTGGAAACCAATCTTCTGTTTAAATTGCCATTTTTTGGGGCATATGGTGTTTGATTGTAATAGGAATGAGGTCTGTGGTTTTTACAAAATTAAGGGGCACACTGATGCTTTCTGTAGGAGGAAAAAGGTGACAGATCCTCGATCTTCTGGTGACCCGATCAACAGCACCAGTCAGGCTCCAGAGGTCACTGTTAAGGGTGCGGTGTAGTCTCCATCACAGCCTGGTTCTACTAAGTATATTGCTATATAGTGGGCATCTGCTGATCCTACCTCTGAGTCTGGTCATGCTGATCATGCACCAGCAAAATGAGAGCTCAGGTCTAGTTTCCAGGCTTATTTAAGGTCCCAGTTGTGTCAGCTCCAGTGCAGGTTTCAGCCGGTTTTATTTCATTGCAAGTCTCAGATGATTCGATGTCTCCAGTGTAGGTTTCATCCCATGTGCAAGTCTTAGCCGGATTGTTTCCAATGAAAGTCTCGGATTATTATTTGGATCCAGTGCAAGCCTCGGTCCCATTGCAGGTGTCAGTCGGGTTGGCTTCAGTACAGGTCCCTATGCAGGTCCTGGGGAAGGTCACAGATTCATCAGTGCCTATGAAGGTTTCAGATGAGTTGGTTCCAGTGTAGGTCTTAGATATATCGATTACCTCCCATTCTTAGATGGTTTCTCAAGTCACAGAACAAGTTAAATTATAGGCCGCCTCTGGTTCTGGTATGGTTTCAGGTCTGAAAAATGCTGGCACTGCTGTTTCTGAGTCTGTGAGCATGGTTCCTGATGGTAGTGAGGTTTCATGAATCTGTGAGCAGAGCTCCTCTTCAGGGGTTAGAGACAGATAAAAATTAGGATACTGTCCAGAATCTGGTTCAGTCAGTTGTGAAGGGTATAGTATCTGGTGAAGTTGAGGGTGTTTTTCTCAGGTCCCATAGTCTATGGCTGCAAGGAATACTCCTTCACAGGGAGCCCACGAACCGGTTCAATTCCTTAAAAAATTCACTCCATTTAGTGGCTCATTTTCGTGTGATGACAAAAATGATTCTCCTATTTAAGAGTTATCCCAATATTTTGGATCTTGTGTGGTTGTCTCATCTCCTACCTCATTTGTTGCAGACAAAGTAAAAAAAGAAGAAAACTGAGGAAAATATCAAGAATGTGCTGATGCATCAGGATGATGGGCCTAACACTAGGTCCAAATATTCATTTCCATGAAAATTTTCTTTTGGAATTGCCAGGGGCTTGGGAATTCTCCCACGGTCATGGACCTTAGGCACTTTATTGTGGCCAACAAACATTTCCTTATTGGATTTGATGAGCCTCGCATGACCTTATATAAATGGAATTCATTTAAATGGTCAAATCATGGATACTCTCTGGTTTTGGATAATGTCTCACATATATCTTCAAAGTTGCTTTGGGTTTTGAAGCATGACAACATCTTGTTGATTTCTTCTCATTATAATCATAAATCGAACACCTTGTCTGCTGATATTGATCGTAATGTTATATCCTTCACCATTGTTTATAATATTAATCAATATATTGGAATATGTGATTTATGGTCATCGTTGGAAAATATAGCACTTCAAATGAGGCAGAGATGGATTATTATTGGGGATTTCAACTCGGTGCTCAGGCCTGAGGATAAGACAATAAATATTTTCAACATGCTTTTTGCTACTGAATTCTCCTCCTGTATTGACACGTGTAATTTGATTGAGGTTCCAATTATGGGAGATGATTTTAGATGGAGAAGATACACTTTAAATGGGCTTCAATCTATTAGAATTGATAGGTGTTTTTTTCATTTGGATGAGGGAAGTCATAATTTTGTCCTTTCTGGTATCACTCTTCCAAGAATTCAGTCTGATCATAATCCTCTTCTAGTGGATTTGTTCTATGACAGAGTAAGATCACCTCCCTTGCCTTTTAAGTTTAATAATGCCAGTTTATCTATCCTAGGTTGCAGACAACTTGTCATTGAAGCATGGGAGACCTCTATCATTGGAAGCACTTTTTACATTATGCTTATGAAACTTAAGGCTTTGAAGGCTAAACTTAATGTTTGGAGTAAAAAGTCTTTCTCATGTCTTCATTAGGATTTTAAAAATGCAGAGGCAACACTTCTACAGTTTCAAAGGCATAATGAGGGTTAAGATGTGATCTCTAGGGATGAGATTCTTGCACTTTCAAAATTTAATGAACTTTTGGAATTAAAGGAAAATCTCTCTCAGAACAAATTTAATGTCAGATGGTTGAAATATGTTTACAGGAACACAAAATTCATTCACTATTTGAATAGAGAAAAGAAGGTGAAACATTGGATAATTTCCCTCATGGTCTATAAAGTGCATTTCTGTTATGATAATGATATTTCTTGTGCTTCTTGAAAATACATTGAAAATCTATAAAAGGATTCAGGTACTGACAATACTCATAAAATATTTGGGAATATTCCTTCTACGGTTCATGATTCTTAGAATGATATAATCACTTGTATCCCCACTAAGGAGGAGGTTAGGAAAGATATTTTCTCTCTGAATGCTGATAGTGTGGAAGGGCCAGATGGTTTCTACATTAAGTTATTCATGTATTTTTGGGATATTATTCATACTGAGTTTGTTTATGCTGTTAGAGTTTTCTTTTATCATGTTAACTTCCCT
The DNA here is from genome assembly GCA_963277665.1 of Viscum album. NCBI lineage: Eukaryota > Viridiplantae > Streptophyta > Magnoliopsida > Santalales > Viscaceae > Viscum > Viscum album. Next base: position 1,017,954,636 of record OY728119.1, on the reverse strand, counting down.
TTTGGTGCCAATTCTAGCTTTATTTCCTTGATTCCAAAGAAGAATAATGCTCTTGATATTTGTGATTTCAGGCCTGTGGCTATAGGGAATACACTCCCAAAGGTTATCTGTAAAATTTTGGCTAATAGATTGGGAACCATTGATAAAGATCTTACCTCCATCAATCAGTTTGGGTTCGTTCTAGGTAAAATCATTCAAAACTGCTTTTTTACAACTTCTGAATGTGTCAAAATTATGAGGAGGAGAGGGAGGTATGGTAATATGGCTCTTAAAGTTGATATTTCGAAGGCTTTTGATACAATGAAGTGGGATTTCATTCTTTCTATCTTGAGAATTCATGGGTTCTCTAATTGGTGTATCAGGTTGATTATCTATATTCTTAAAAGATCTATGCTCTCTATTCTTGTTAATGGTTCTCCAAGAATATTATTTGGTTTCTCAAGGGGAGTGAGACAAGGTGATTCATTGTCTGGTCTTCTCTTTGATTTTGTTGAGGATTATCTGAGTTGTTGTTTTTCCGATTTTGTGTATGCTGGTTTGTTTCAACAGATGAGCTTTGGAAGAGGCATGTTTTCTCCTTCGCAACTTTTTTATGGTGATGATATTCTGTTGTTTGGAAAGGCTAATAGGATCACCATTAGATATATCATGGCCACTTTTCAGTATTATGTGGTGGTCTCTGGTCAAGTTATCAGCTGGGGGAAATCCTCTCTGTTTTTTGGAGAGGGTGTGATAATTTCCAAGAAAAACAAAATTGCTTGAAGTATTGGGGTTAAAAGGGGATCTCTTCATTTTAATTATCATGGGTTTCCACTCTTATGGGGTGTAGCTAAACAATTCTATTTTTGAAAATATTTATCTCAAAATTCTTAATTAGTTAGCTACCTGGAAAGGGAAATCTATGTCACAAGCAGGGAGGGTATGTCTGGTAAACTCGGTGATTTCCTCCATGTGTGTTTGTGTATTCTCTCTTTATAGATGGCCTATATGTCTTCTCAAATATTTTCATATATTGATTCGTAGTTTCATTTGGACTGGCTCATTTTATGAGGGAAAGATTATTATGGTTGCTTGGAGTGATTGTATTAGGCATATTAACATAGGAGGTATGGGGCTCAAAGATATTAAATTTTCTAATAAATCTCTCATTAAGAAGTTTACCTGGTCCCTTTTGAATTATAATGTTTTCTATTTGGAATTCTTGTATAATAAACTTGGGTCCATGCCTTTGAGGGGTTATTCTATTTATGCCCCCTCTTCCATTTGGTCTTCCATCAACCATGCTTATTTCAGCCTCTATCGTTCCACCAAATTGGTGGTTAGTAGAAATTCCACCTTAAATAGTTGGTAGACTATTTGTCTTTCCTCTGATATTGCTGATGTCACTTACATTCCCCCTTTATTGTCGAATCCCTCTATTTCTTATTTTTTACATACGTTCAATGCTCAGGAGGTTCTCCCAGGTCTGTTGAAGACAGAATTGGACTGTTATCATTTCGCTGATATGGATACTCTGGTTTGGATGCCTAATGATCTTGGCTCCTTTAACACTAAGGAGGATTACATATCTATGTGTGCCTCTCCTCTGCTGGTCCCCTCTTGGTTTCTGATGTTTCACACTTCCTTTATTCCACCAGCTCATATGGAGGATTTGGAAGTGCAAGCTTCCATTGCAACGAACTTTACAAAAGGCTGGGTTTCCTCTTGCACATGTTTGTCTCTTTTGTCTCACTACAGAAGAAACTATTGATCATTTATTCATATCTTGTAAATTTTCATTCTGTCTATGGATATATTTGCCTGGAATTTTTAGAACTCAATTTCACTTGGAAGGTTTTGGTCAGTTTATGGAGTCTGTATATGTGGTTGATTATAGCACTCAGGTGAAACCTTTGCTTCTATCTGTTGTTTCAGTGATTGTATCTTTTATTTGGAGAGCTCGGAATTACCTTTTTCTTAAGAACAACATTCTCCCAACATCTGTTGGCTTTATTGAGCTTTATATTGGTGTTTTATCGACTGCTCGGGCTGATACTAGAGTTATGCGGAATGATGTTTTTGATCTGGTGATTCTGAGGTCTCTTGGGATTTCTGGTAAATGTAAAAAGCCTCATCTGATGAAGTATATTCAGTGGATAACCCCAGTTTCTCAGTGTTTGAAAATTAATGTTGATGGGGTATCCACAAGAGCTCCCAGACCTTCGAGCTATGGTGGTGTTTTTCATACATACAGAGGTTTTGTGAAAAGTTGATTCTATCACTTTCTTGGGAATGGTTTGGCAATTGAAGTTGAGAAATGAGATATAATCAAGGCTATATGGTAAGCTTCTTTTCATGGCTGGAATGTTTTATGGTTGGAATCTGACTCTACTTTGGCAGTTGATATCCTTTGAAACTGTTCAAGGAATGTTCCATGGAGAATGCTTTCAGATTGGGATGATTGTCTCATGATTGTGGAGCAGTTCTGTTTGGTTATCACTCATGCTTATAGAGAGGAAAATCGGGTCGCTAACTCTCTCTTTATAAACGTGCCATTGAGGTGATTATTTCATTTTGGTCTTTTGTCGCACTAACATTCTATTGTGAGTTGATGGATGAGGATGCACATGGTGATGTGTACACGCGGTTTTGTTAGTCCCTCCTGTTTCTCCGTTTTTTGCTAACTTTTATTTTTAATAAATTTTTCTCGGAACATGCTTTTTGCCTGTTTCTAAGCATTCTGGTATAACAAAAAAATCATGTATCAATATAACATTCCATGATTCAAAAATTGAATCCAAAAAAATAATTGTTTAAATCATAGTCTCTATTAACATACCCAATTAAGTCCACAGATCAATTTAATGACCACATTGAAAACATAACCACATAACCTAATGAATCTAGGATAAATGATGCAAATTAAGAAAAAACAATCCTCACTTCATGTATCATGATAACATTAAATACATCAGGTTATAACCTCCCAAATTATGAATTAATGGACCAACCACACTATCTAGAGGAACTTGTAAATATAAAGACTCCATCATCACGACATGAACAAAATAGTGACTAAAAATAAAAAAAAAGTAAAATATATATAATATACATAAGTATATTAACAAAGATACAATTTCAACATCATAAAAAAATAAAATTACATGGGGATCAGAACACTAGAAAAATCATCTATAAATCACACTCCATTGTACAAAACATTGATGAACCCTAACTCTAAAAAACATAATCCAACGGAATGAAATTCATATAAAAACCCACATCTCAAGGATCATAAATGTAAATATTTCATTTGATAAAAATTGTACCATCCTCAATATCCAGTTCTAGATAATAAATTAACTGAGAGTAATCAAGATGATTTCATCAGAAATGTGAAATATAAAATGTTATAGGAATTTGATACACATGTTTAGGAATATATAAATGATACACTACTTTTATAACTTATTCCAATACCTAAAAAGTATTAATTTGTCAAGGATGAATATTACTTCTTTAATTAAACCTTTTATTCCCATGAAGAGGGGAAATTTTCTATACACATGACTATTATCCAAGAACTATAGAGGAATCCTCCTTTAATATAATAATGATTTCAGACAATAGTGAGCTACTTTAATCTACATTACTCTATAATTAATTTAGTGTATGAAATAATAACACTCTAAGATTGGTCTATTATAAAAATGATCTATAATACAACCAATAAAACAAATAAAACTGATCTATATAAATTAATTAGTGACATAAATTATTATATGGATAATCAGTCGATGTAAATGTTTTCAATTATGATCCCAAAAGTAACAAAATAGATGAATGTAAAAGAAAATTCGATCACTATATCATATACTCAATATGATTATATTACTATGTATGAAATGCATTTTAAGACATAATTATGATTATAAAAAACACAGATGGGTCATATTGTGTTGATTCACATAATAAGGATCACGATCATATATTATATTCCTTGTAATCCTATAAGTAATCACATTTTCATCTACATAGATAAATTTTGAATCATACTTTACACATATCTACTTGATTACTATAAAATGTTTTGACTTCATCTTCTAATTTTTAATCCTCATATTACATTACATTTACCTACTGATAATGGTCAGTTTTTGAAATAATATAATTAATATTTCGTCCATTTTCCACCTTTTATCTCAAATTCCCACACAAATATAATAGGAATTCTATGTTAGGCCTTCACCCAGGGATATACCATACACTAGAACACATACTCAATAACTAAATGTTTTATTCCAAGGTATAATAACAATCTCTACAATGAATTAAATATCATTAATAGGTAATTAATTACTCTAATAGGTAAACTATAATACTCATATATAAATTACACATACATCTCTAATGAAACAATGAGTTTCTCCTAAAATAAAATATAAATTCGGTAATCCTTTGACCATTCCGTACTACTGTCTCTATATATAACATGACCTCTCTAGACTTTGACCTCCAAATCTCCATGTTGATAATCAACAAATTTTTGTGACAAAGAATAATGAACTCTCCTATTTTATGTGAAAAATACATTTTTTTCTCTATATAATGTTTAAACTTTATAATCTCTCACATGATCCAAACTGTATATATAGGATCTCAAGAAACATCACCACACTGATTTATACTCAGTGAAATCACTATTATATTCTCTTAAGAAGCTATATAAATATTAATAAATTCATAATAATATAATAATTACAGACTTCTATTAACATATTGTATCGATTGAATAAAGAATATGATATTATACTGTATATTGTGATTAGTTATGTTAAATATTTTATTTGTAACAAAATAATACCTCTATAAATTCAATGGAAATAATTCAACCAAAATAATTATATAAGTGGTTGTTTAGTTATATTAAATAGGATGTTACAATAAATTCCCATATGATTTAAAATTTAAAATAGAACCCATAGAATGATTAGAAGCATAATAAAATAAATCAATCATAACTATTAACACTGATAAATAGGGAAATTGAAAAATCAAAATATTTTCCTTTATGTACTCTTACACCAAATTAAACTAATATATCAATATTATATCTTGATCCTTCTAGGTAAAAGGTAATAAATGTGATATAATATCTGATACATGAAATATAAACCTCTTATAATAACATATATATATAACAGACCATGATTAAAAAATCATATTTTGGTTAATATTATGTCAAACATACAACAATAAGATTAAATGTTCCTCAACATACTATTATATAAATATTACATTTATGACCATGATTTATAAATTCAGGGAATGAATTATATTATCCATATTAAAAAATAAAAAAATATCATATTCGACAATAAATTGTTTATTAATGCATAAGAAGTATGCTCTAATTTTTTTTCAAAATCAATTTATTTTTCAAAAATACATTCTATAGATAAATATTTATTATCACTTTTTTTAGTGATTATTAAAATAAATTTCTAAAAGTTTTAAAAAGTTATCTAAAAATTACATAATTTTATAAATCGGAATATAAAAATCATTTTATGGTTCAAATTTTATATTTTTCTAAAAAATTATTTATCAATGAATAATGAAATTAACTAATAATTATTGAAAAATATATTATATTTTAAAATATTAATAATGTAATATTATATTTATATTAATCATAAAATTGAATTTTTTTAATTTAACTAATAATGGTCAAATAATAATCATTGAAATTAATTTAATGCTTGAAAATAGCATAAAGACGTTGTTCAACTAAAATATGCATTTTTTTAAATCATTTTTTCATTGAAATTTTTATATTTTATTTTAGACTAATCATTGAAACATATTTGTTTTGAATCATGAAAGATAAATTCATATTAAGAATTAATGTGTAATTTTTTTCAAATTTTTATATTTTATTTTTAGTCATTATATCAAAGTAAATTTTTATTACCGATAAAAAGGTATAATGGGTTAATTTATGATAAAAATAATATGATATAGACAGTAATGTAACACTAAAACCTCCAATAATATTACATATTTCATATATTTCACATGTAATAATCCAAAAGTAAAATATATGATCTTTTGTATCCATATCTCCAAAATTTTGATAATAATAATATTTTATTTAATGAAAAGTCAATAATGTCAATATTTTCTTATATAGATTAAATTGTTAACTGAGGATAAAAGTAATGTATGTTCAGTAATAAATATTAACGTTAAATATTAATAATATTTTTTTATCATATAAATTTATTTATAATTCTTAGTGTCTAAATAATTATCTTACATGTGTACCAAATTATGATATAATATTTTTATTACTAATAAAAAAATAAATGACTTTAAAAATGATAAAATTAATATTATTTTTATGAAATTTTGTGTTCAATGATTTTTTAGATAAAAATGACATATTTTAGAGGTGTTAATGCATTATATTCAAATTAAATTATTTTCTTTTAGCCTCGATATTAAATATAAATTAATAGTTTCAAAATTTAAATTATTATAATTTTATAATAAATATTATTTCATTAAACATTTTAAAATTCAAATAAATATTATTTTTGAAAAAGTGATTATTATATATATTAAAAGATCCTCATTATACTATTTATGGTATAATAATCTTTTTAGTAGAATTTATTAAACACAATATTATAAAATCATTAATAACCCATTTATATTCGAAAATGGTTTAAATGATATAAAATAGAAGGATAAATGTAAAAACATCAAGTAAACATGTCCAATTGTTTTTACATGACTAAATTTTGTCTAAACCTTCACTAGGTTATTATTTTATAAATATGGGTCGATTTTAAAAGGAAAATTAAGCTCTATTAATTTCATATTTATGGAATTATAATATTCTTAAAAAACCCACAATGGAAAGATTGTTGTGTAAACCTTATGAGGTTGACTAGATAAGATGTATAGTTCTTGTCTATTTTTTTTTATTATTTTCCTTATAATACATTCTTAAAAAAAATTCCAGATACTATTAAATAAAAAAAATATCATTTTCCATATTAATAAATGATATTTTGTTAATGGTAGAACCTATACAATGTCTTCTTCCTTCAAATAGGAAATGAAACCATCATTTGTGTGTACGACGGTCTATAACATAATAAATTAATGTAATTTGTTTACAATAACATACATTTACATATTGATGTAATTGTAAATATAATTTACATTTATGATATTCCTGAAACATTAATGACACTATAAATATAATATATTATATTATTTTGAACCTTTTCTATTCACTAAAAACGATAATGTCATTTGTGGCTTTCTATGGACTACCACCACCACGAATTGATGTGATTTGTTTTACATCACTAGTTCACAAGGATTTAATATATATGTATATTTAATGAAAAATAAGAAATTTTTGATTTAATTATAATTCTGTATGTATAAAAGAAATATTACATTTTTTAATAATGATGGTTGAAAAATGTAAAAAGTTAATCATGTATACATGCGTCCCACCATCTCCATGATTGTAAAATAGTTCATTTCTCATAACCATATATAATTGTTTTTTAAAATTATAAATAATATATAATAATTATAATTATATCAAGATTATGAATATAGTGACTACATAATAAAGAAATTTTTAACTATATTCATCTTATAGTTGTCATTTTGGAAATTTTAACTAGATAAAATACAATTATCTAACATGAACATAAATTATGAATATTTGATTATAACATGGTAAAAGAAATAATAATCATTAGAAATAAGTATATTAAATTAAATAATAATATTATTCTTGTGATTCTAAAATATAATGAACATATATTATGAGTAAGACTGATTGTAAGTGACTTTAGTTATAAAAATTCCCATTTAAAGATTCCATTCAAAATAATTTTTTTAATATCCATATTTTTAATATTATTTAATATATTTATTTTCATGGATTTAAAATAATTATGAAATTGTTTTTATATATCATTAATCTCATTCAATGTATTTCAAAATGGTAATATTCAAATATTTTATATGAAATAGTTTAATTTATTTATTAAATACTAGCATAATGTTTTATATTAATATATATGGTGACAAAATCCTTTATATAAACCATGACTATTATTTTATATTTTACATCCTCTATAATCTTCCTTGTTTACATCCATGAAATCCCATCTTCGATGTCTTCTATGAATTGCAGTTTTGAAAATTTTGTTTTCAAAGATAATTATATATCAATATATGAAAATTTCTGATCCTTTGTAAAAAATAATTTTTTATGTATTATTTTATGTTTCATGATTATGTTTTGGATGTCTATATATTTAAACAATAAATTTATTATTATTTATAAACCATGAATATAGGGTCCATGGTATACCTCTAATGAATTAGGTAAAATTTTTAGGGAAGTTGACCGTGATGATTATTCTGTGAATAACCATGATTTGTATTACAGGTATAATTTTGAAGGTTATTCCATGTATAATAGTGTGGGGTATTATTTTTTTTCATAATGATGTTTACTCCATATTTTATTGTGGTATCAGAATGATTCTTCATGTTACCAACAATATTTATTTAATATTTTTATGGATTTTAAATAAATATTATGATTTCAATATTTAATTTAATTGGGTTTTGTTAATAATTTTTTTTATTTATTATAGGTGAAATGTATAATTTTTTTAATTTGTTTTCATGAATTTTTAAAAATTTAAATGAATAATTTATTTATTTCCACTAATAATTCATATAAAATTTGTTGTGAAAATTTTTTATCAGTTAATATAATTTAATGCATAAGAGAATGTTCATTTTGATGCCGATGATTATTTTAATGTAATATTTTTGTATGTGTATCAATTGACTAAAAATTTTCTTTATTTCATTATATTTTTTTTAATAATTATATTTTTTTCATCCCAAATATTAATTTTTTCATATTTTTTTTTTGAATATTAGGTACAAGAATGAGTTCATGTTCAAAATTATTGATTATATGTCAAGAACTTTTTTATGTCTTAAATTTTTTTTTAGAAAAAATTATACTAAGTGGATGTTTTAAATTTTCAATATTATATTAATTGCTTTTGGGTGATAACTGAATTCTCTAAAAAAATATACTAAATGAAACATACAGATTTCACAAAAAAATAATTCTTGTCTAGAGAAACTACAACTTGTATTTTTTCATCCCGATTCCTTATAGATTGTTTCCGAATTACCAAAATTAGATTATTAGAGGATAGAATTTTTTTGAACATAATCATAAATTCTTATAAAATAATAATTATTCATATATAAGAGAGAATTCACATTATAGTGGATTAATAAGAATGGTTTAATTTAGGATGACATGGTTAAGGATATGTTCGTATCTATCTTACACAAAAGATTGGTTATTTTGATTTATATGATATACCAACACATTTACAATCTTTTAGTAGAAGGATATACCCATCATGAACTAAATTAAAGATGGATTTTTTAGAGCCTCTATAATATAATGGTTTTTATAATCACAAATGATGTCAATCTACATATTCTATTATTTCATGTCATTTAATATCTCTAAGATAATCGCCGATATCTTACTGAGTAACATATATCAATAACTCAATAAACTATATTAATACTTCAATATACTTACAAGTGTATATTTCCTTGTATTTAAGTATGTTAGTTAATTTAGAAGTGTTCTGTGTAAGACGAATACTTCATAAGTTTCTCAGTGTCCCAAGCACTGTTAGTTTGATCAACACACAGATGGACCACACACCGATGACCGACACACTGATTGAAAAAACATCGATGGATGAAACATAGATGATCGATACACTTATGGATGACACGCAAATGGTCGAATAACATATGGGTGAGTCACTAATGAATGACCCACTGATGGGAGACATGCTGATAGCAAAAATGACTCACTGATACACAATGTCACTTATACTGATGGAAATAACACATCAATACTCAGAGTCACCGATTCTTAAAGACCAATGTTAACAAACTGATTCATATGAGTCAACGATACATATGACTCACATATAGTGATAAAATACTGTTTCAAATTTATTGTTTTAAATTTATTTATAATAGTCATATTTAGAAAAATTAATGTTTCTGATATTATTTAATGTTGTATTTAGGAATATCCATAGATAGTATTAGTTACATGCATGTGGGGAGATCTTCTTTCCTACTTGAGTGTGAAGTATAAAAATCATACAATCTAAAACATGAATAGCATGTGTGTTGGCCAGACCGGGAGAATGTGCTAAATAGTTCAAATAGGAGAACTCAAAAATCAGTATATGAATTCAAAGATGAGTGCACAAGGAGTTTAATAATACAAGAGAGAATGTGTTGAACTTCTATGTAATTCTAATCATCAAAGATAATTATACACCCGGAAGATATAATACAGAGGCAGTGATACTCTCTTCTGATTCCATCATCCAGAAGAGGACTCAAATATCTTTTTCTCTCCTTGAATCTAGTTCAATGCTTCACTGCATAACACACAGAGATCTCTAAAAAATATTCTCTGTTTATACCTATCTTGTGATCTTGTGTTTACTTTTTCGAGTAGTGTTTGTGCATCTTTTTTTTCACACACACTATCTCCTATGAATAACTATAGGACACTCAGTATCCTTATACTCACCATATTTTTACTCATTTATCTAACGTAAAATAGTTGAATTAAACAAGTGTGATCTATTTTTTTAATGAATAACTATGGTATAGGTAAATTTTCACCTAGAACCCCTTGTGTGCTATTGTGATCCCTGAACCAAGGTGTCTATCAAATTTTTTTCAATATAAACTACGTGGTGGTAGGTGATCACCAAGTTGGGGGGACTAAGTATCAGCTTGGTACAGAAACTCCTATATTTTTCCATTGTGTATTTATCTTTTATTTTAATCTGATTTGTGTTTATTTTATTTTAAACAAAACTAAATTGAACTATGATAGTTAGTTTACAAAGTGTTTATTTATGATTTGATTTAGTATATTAGTTTAAAAAGTATGACTAATCTTTAAATTGGTAAAGCTGAGAACCAATCAATATTCTGAAAAATTAATTGAACATTCATGACATTTATAAATTCACTACAAATAGAAATTGATTATATTTTAATTGGGGGATATTTTTTAGAGAACCATTTTTATAGAAAGTTTATTTAGATACTCAATTTAACTCCTCTAGAGTGATCTACTCCAACCAAAATTTTGTATCAGATTCTTAATAAATATTTCAAGTTTTCCAATCATTTCGTCTATGATTTTAGTTTTTCTTCAAAGATCATAAATTTTATTTTATTTCTAAATAATTATCTCTTTGAAATTATTTTACAATTTATATCAAGGATAATTGATTTAATGGAGCTGTAACCAATAGAAAACATTTATTTAATGGAACTAACTATGCTCAGAGGTAGATTAAAATGAGCATACATTTAGAAAGCATGCGATTTGAAATATGAACTAATATTGAAAGTAAATATGAAACTTCTAAAACTACAATAAACACATGTGATGAACCTACCAACACTAACTATAACATTAATTTTAATTAAATGAATGATTTGTACTGTGCACTAATAGATGAAAATTTTAATCTTATTTTTGCTAGTAAAACTGCACGTGTGATTTAGGACACTTTGTCTGTTTCTCAAGAGGAACCATCAAACTATAGTGAAATGAGATTAAAAACTTATACAATTAAATATGAAAACTTATGAAAAATGCCTACGGAATTTATGTCTGATTTTTATCTCAGGTTCAATGAAATTGGGAATACCATGATTTATTTAGGATGAGAATTTATAGCTAAAGAGTTAATTATGAGGCTTCTATGATGCTTACCAGAGAGATGGAAAGGGACGTGTATATCCATTAGATAATCAAGATACATTGATTAGATGTAACAGAAGTAATTGATTGGAAAATTAATATTGTATTATGATAAATTGAAGGTAAATCAAGAAGAGGATGAACCAAAAAAAAGAATGTAGTCTTCAAGACTATTATCTCTAAAAGTAAAGATTATGAGAAATTTCAAACTAATTTTTAAAGCTCTAGTAGTGAATAATTAGATTCATATACTGATGAAGAAATTTCCTAGATAGCTAAAAGATTCAAGAAATGTAATTGGAAAAAGAAGTTTTTAAGAAATCCAAAATATAAAGGAAAGTATGATAATAAGGGCAACTGGAAAAAGAATTGGAAGAGAAATAAATCAGAAAAGATAATTTTCTACAAATGTAAAAAGAAGTACATGTTATGTATGACTGTCCAATGATGAAATACAATAAAAACTATTAAAATAAGGATAGAATGTATAAGAAAGCAATTAAGGCCACCTATAGTTCCACTGAGGATACCTCTAGTGAATCTTCTTCTTCTCCTAATGAGAAAGATGATATGACTAATATGTGTATTATCAAAAACAAAAATGAGGTAACCATAAACTATCATGTAAATAATTAATATTATTCAAAAATTTAATGTGAGTATGGGAATATGAAAAATGGTGAATTATTTGAATATTGCAACATGCTAGAAGAAACATGAAATTAGATAAAATATATGTTTAAATTTTTGAAGAAACAGTATGATCTTAGTGTGACTATTAAATCTAAACATACAACTGAAATAAATGGTCAAATACTCAAGGAAAACAATGAGTTAAAAATTTCTAATGAGAAATTGAAGAAGTACTTTGAAATGTTTACAAATAAAAAAAATACCCTTCCTAAAATTCTTGGTGAGAAAATTTCTCCAAAGTATTCTTCTGGGATAGAATTTAAACTAGGTAAATGGAATTTATCCAAACCACATTTTGTAACCATACATTGAAAATCATCTACTTTTCTCAAAAACCAAATTTTTACAGCAAGTTCCAATTCCAATAATTCATTTATTACGTCCAATTTTTCTGGAACAAACATAATTTATATTTCAAACACTATATATTATTCATATAGGAAGCCCATAATAAAATTGAGGGTTCTTAAACCTTATATCAATAATGTATGTGGACCGAGACAATTATGGGTACCAAAACTATTTCATGGATGAGCGGTTTCGTAGGTAAACTACCCAGAGGGATCCTATTAAAATATGTGGTACTTGGACAATGGGTTTTCCAGACATATGACGAGGGACTATTCATGTTTTAATTGTATTATCATGATTAATGGAGGACATGTCACATTTCTTGACAATGGTAAAGGAAAAACCATCGGTCTAGGATATATTGGTAACCCTAACTCTATTTCAATTTCCAAAGTGCTTTATATTGATGGATTAAAGTATAACATGAATAGAACATCTCAATTATGTGATGATTTATTTAATGATAAATTAATAAATAATTTATTCCATTTTTTATACCAATAATAACTTAGTATTTACTACTTTAAGAAATGCTAATGTATATGATATAAATTTAAACCCAATTGCCTCACAGAATATTTTGTGTCTAAATACCATTCATAAAGAGTCATGGCCTTGGCATAGAGACTAGGAACATTCATCGTACACATTATTATGAAGTAAACTAGAAATGTTTTTGTTAAATACCTACCCAAATTAGATTTTTGAGAAAATAAGGTGTGCAATCCTTGTCGATAAGGAAAGCATCATAAAACCTCTTTCAAACCAATGAATTAAGTAACAACTCCTCATCCTATTGAGTTGGTTTGCATGTATTTGTTTGGATCATCTACAGTTCTGTGTCTCAATGGTAATCACTTTGTTTATTTCCTTGTAGATGATTTCTTTAGGTATACATGGGTATTTCTCTGAGATCACAGGACTAATGCTTGTTCTCACTTTAGAAAGTATTCTACTACTTGTGAAAAGCTTAGTGGACATAATATTAAATCACTAAGAATTGATCATGGACGTTAGTTTCATAATCATTATTTTGAAAAATTTTCTCTCACAGAATGGGAATAATCATAACTTGCCTTCTTCTAATACACCTCATCAAAATGGTGTGGTAGAAAAAATAAATTGAACCTGATAATAAATTTCCCGAACTATGATTAATGAATATGACCTAGCGATTTATTTCTTGGCAGAAGCTGTTAATACATATTGTTACATAATAAATAGAGTTTTAATTAGACACATCCTTATGAAAAAACATTATGAGTTGTAGAAAAATAGGAATCCCAAAGTACATTATTTGTAAGTTTTTGGAGGTAATGATTATATTCTGAACACTAAATACAATTTTGATAAATATCCACACAAAAGTGATTAAGGAATAATTATGGATATTCTACATAAATACTATCTTAAAGAGTCTTTAATAAGAAAAAATGTGTTTGGAGGAATCCATACATGTTGTTTTTGATGAAAAATGTCCACATGAGCCTAAGACCTGAATATAAATTATTAAAGAGGATATATCCTATCTGGATATTAATGTTAAAAACTCAAATCATCATATGAAGGCATCTGTGAAAACTCTCAGTTTTGGAAATTCTCTAGATCTTATCCATAATGAACCGGATCAAAATTACCAACCTAAAATGACCATTACTTTATTTTATAGACCTACTAGGACACTTAAGAATCATCCCTTAGATGTTGTTGTTTGATATTTAGATAGAGGAACACAAAATAGATCATCCATAAGAAACCAAGTTTAACATCAGGAATTTTTTATCACAACTTGACCATAAAAATATCAATTATTCAATCAATGATGACTTTTTGAAAATGTTCTTTCAAGAAGAACATAACCAGCTTGAAGGAATTAAATTTTGAAATCTATTAGATAAACCAAACAATATTCAGATGAAAGGAACCAAATGGGTGTATATAAATAAAGTGGTTGAATCATAAAATATAGTTACAAACAAATCTATGTTGGTTGCACAAGGATATAATCAAGAAGAATTAATTGATTATGAAGAAAATTTTGCACCAATATCTAGGATTGAATCCATTAGAATCATACATCCCTATCCAGCACACTTGTGTTTTAAAAATTACGAAATGGATGTCGAGAGGGAATTTTTAAATATTTATATAGTTTAAGATGTTTTTTAATAACCCACAGGTTTAAAAAATCCACATTTTTTAAATCAAGTGTTAAAATTATATAAAGCATTATATAGTTTGAATCAAGCTCCAAGAGTATGGTATGAAATTTAAAGTAATTTTCTTATTTATAAAGGATTTAAAAAAGTACATGAAGATCCTACTTAGTTTATAAAAATTATTTAAAAATATGTTTCAGTAGCAGAAATATATGTGGATGATATTATCTTTGGATCACCTCAATATTATTTATGTAATGATTTTCCTAAAACAATGAAAAGTTAGTTTAAAATGAGTTTGATGAGTGAACATAAATATTATTTGGAATTAAAATATTTGAACATAAAGAATTTATTATTATAAATCAAAGTAATTACACTATATATCTTTTAAAAAGATATTTCCATGATGTAATTTAGTATAGTGAAACACTTATGAGATATATATGTAAGTTAGATCTTGTTGAAAATTGAAAACCCTTTGATCATACGGTATACAGAGGAATGATTGGGAGTTGGTTGTATGTAACTCCTAGTAGGCCGGATGAAAGAACCGAGATCTTTATTTCATGAACACCTTTCTTTTTTCTAGAATTTCCTGAGAAAAATGGAGTTTCTGGAAATTTTTGATGTACAGGTCATGTACTTTTGATTACACGTCGTGTACTATTTTCCCACTCGAATTTGTGTATTGGCCGTGTCTGGGCCACACACACGGTGTGTAGGGATGACATGGAGGCCAATTTTGGCAGGGTACAGAAAGACCTAGTACATGTTGTGTACTCTAAAAGTACATGTCGTGTAATGTTTTCTCATTAAACAGACCGAGGTCATGCCTAATCAACGAAAAGATCTTCATCTACAGCTTCTTCGTCCGAGAGCACTGGGAATCCGCGGATCTTCGACGAGCCACTATTCCTCTGTCCGTTCTCCGAATTGACCATGGTCGATTGTATTGGAATCATAGCGGTGAGTTCTTCCTTCTGCTTGAGCCATGTTTTCCAATTCCTCCTCCCTCTCAATATATCATGGATTGAGAATTTTGGGTGTTTTCTCAAATCTACGACGTTCAGGGAAGAATTAGTCATTGTGGTTCAAGTATCCTGATCTCCTAGGATCGAGGTAGGTGGTTTGTGCTTTACCATTCAATGTCTTTGAGTTTTATGTGAAAATTACACTAATACACGTGAACGGGGTATTGCATGTTTACCTTTTTTCCCTTGTTGTTTTCCTGCCTTTCGTGTATGCTTGTGTAGAGGTAAAATTCTCATGTTAGAGGATAAATTGTTTTCCTTGGATGTTTTTCCCATGATTTTTTATACTTACGACCTTTGGGTCATGTTAGCCTTTGGCCGTTATGGCTGTTTCCATTCCTTGTGTCTATAGGATGGAGTGTTTTTCATTTCATGCTTGTTGCCTTGTAGAATATTTATCCAAGTAGCTCTATATGTGTACTTTGGTTACCCAAGTATCTCTATAGGTGTACTTTGGTCTTATAGCATTTTTATGCGCTAACTAGCATGAGGTTGAGATAACCTAGTGCTATAGACTATAGGGGATAGACCGAGTGAACTTCCCATAGAGTCTTTGAAATTATAGACTACAGGAGGGTATACTGAGTGAGCTACCTCAGTGAGTCTTAGACATTAGATGCTACAGGGGATAGACCAAGCAAGGTTCCTAGGTTTCCTTTAGATATTATAGACTATAGGATGGTAGACTGAGTGAGCTTCCTCAGAGAGTCTTAACTTGTTTGATTTCTCTTTAAGAATCATTCCCAGTCTCTAATAGGAATTAACCGAGTGAGATTTCTCAGAGAGTCTATGGTATACATGAGGCTCTAGGAGGAATTGACTGAGATGGCTTCCTCAGAGAGTCTCTAGTCCTTGGGGATATAAGGTTTAGACCACATGATCTTCATTAGAGAGTCCCTGACTACCGTAGACTATTAGAGGAATTGAATGAGTGAGCTTCCCCAGAGAGTCTCATAAATTCATATGATGAACCAGAGGGTTTAGTCTAGGTGCACTACCTAGAGGGTAGTGGTACTTCTTGGAAAGGACCAGAGGGGATGACTATGAGTAATTCCCAGAGGGTTTCCTTCTATTGTTTTCTGATTGGTTCACTACTGCCTGTTGTTATGTGGATTGATTACTGTTGTGTATAATCATGCTATACTGCTTCCTATTTACTATCTGATGCCTTGCTGTGGTTTTTTACTGCTTACTATCCTTTTACCTACCATATACACACTTAATATTAGGCATATATCTTTAGGGTGTAATCCTACTGGGATTTAGTATCACACCCTGTTTGGGTCATGCTTTTGGGCCCAAACAGACTATGGTGTTGCAGGTATAGACAAGGGAAATTGCCCTTCGACTTCCAGTACTTGATTTCTTGGAGTAGGAGAGCATGGAACCAAGCATTGTCTTGTGATGCTGAGGAGCTGTTATATATTTTTTTTACTCATTTTGGTACTGTGGTGTTTTTCATCATTGTGACTTGTTTGGCTACTTCCCTAAAACTGTATCATGTGTCATTATATATATACATATGTGCTCCATATGATTGCTGATTTAGTCTTATGTTATTTATTATTGTTTTTTATTTACTTCTTCTATTTCATGATTATAAATTTCTGATATGTACTCTTCCAATGAGGGCATAGTTTTCCCACTATCACACCCAAGGCCCTCACTTATATTCTGCAGCCTCTTGTGTTTAGGGAAATGCGCTTGAGTCCATGTGACCAACTGGTAACGGGGCGCCTCTAGGTGGATTCCAGAATAGGGATGTTACAAAGTGGTATCATAGGAATTCTTTTCTCTTGACATACAGTTTAGAGCCTTTATCTAGGGATAAGATGGATTAAGTACTTGGTATTAAGTTGTGCACGTGAGTATCTAACCCATGTACAGGGAAATGCCATACTACCTCATTTACTATAATTTGCTGGTTTTGAGATTTTATGGTTTATAAGATTTCATCTAGAGTGATTCACATGATTTGTGTTGTTATTTTTTTCACTATTATGGTTCTATTTCTGTCGCAACTCGATGAGATGATGGTGTGCCATCTCATGAATCATATAGTCACTTGTAAAAATCACATGCCAAGAATTCCTTCCTTGCCATCTTGGGTGCATTACCAATTGCATGCTATTGTGATTGACTTTGTGTATATTATGCATGCTGTTGTGATAAATGCTTGATAGAATCTCTGCTGCTTTCTTAGAGGATTATTTGTATTGTACTTTGCTTAAATGAACTCCAAATTTTTATTATTGATGTGTAATGGGCCCTCTTGAATCGTAAATTGGTGGATCATGATCCTGTTTTCTCTTATCTATGGCTGTAGGAGATTCCAAGATTTGATTCGTGGGGAGTATGGGCCCTCACAGGTCGTAATTTGGCACCTCTTTGCCTTGTTTTCTGTGTTTTCTGGGCCTTTGTGCAGTTTCTGAGCTACTTCCCAGAAAAACCCAGAATACACAGCGTGTACTTTTGACCACATGCTATGTAGTTTTTATAATGTTTCACTGATCATGTGAGCAGGGAAACACTGTGGTAGAAATAACTTCAGGAACATGTTGTGTATGGTGGGTGCATGCCGTATAGTTCGGAGCTGTGTACCCGGTCGTGTCACTAACAACACGGTTCGGGGAAGCTTGAGTAGAACACACAATGTTGTAAAGGAACATGTTGTGTACTCCTATCCAGGTACCCAACCATGTCACATACAACATAGGACGTCATTACCTTCTCCTAGACACGCCCTTCTTTTTGGCACATGTCGTGTTGTTTTATCCCTGGTGCCCAACCATGTCACGAACAACACGGGTCAGTGTTATCTTCTCCTATAACATGATGTGTTTGTTCGGAACACATCGTGTAAAGGAAGCCATGTATACGATCATGTAACTAATAACATTGGACTCTGAGACCGTCTCTAGTACAGGCCATGTCCCTAGGGAACACGCCATGCAGTATGGGGTTCATTTGGACCGTGTGGGTTGGCCGTGTAGGGAGACTCGGGTAGGGGTTTAGAGTTCAAGTACATGTCGTGGGTGTGAACAACACGCCATGTAGTTTGGGGTGTTACACGACCTATCGGGAAAGGGTACATGCCCATGTTAATGGATAAAGAAGACATGTCGTGTTGTTTTTATACACGTTGTGTAGTTGTGTTTTGTAAAACTGGATAGTTTCTTTCCCCTGTTCCCATTTTATACTCCTGTGTTTTTTGTCTTTGTTAATCCTGATCTAAGGTGTGCTTTTGATCATTCAGAGCTATGCCTCGAGATGTCCCCCAGTTGTACGTCAGTTTCCAGACAGTGATCCGACACTGGATATGGCCGATCAGGGACCTCCTGTTGATCCTCCTGTAGATCCACCTGCTGGGCCAGCCTTAGCACCAGTAGTTATTCCCTTTTCAGATGCCAATATGTAGTTCAAGGAGGATTTCCAGAGGATTATGGAGACTTTTTAGGGAGTGCCTCCTCCTACCCCGTCGATGGATGAGTTGAAGAAGGTTTTTCAACAGCAACATCCTCCTACCTTCTCAGGGGATGGAGGACCCCAGCCTGCAGAGTCGTGGTTCGAGGCCACCCTGACTATCTTCGAGCACCTAAGGATACCTCTGGATAAAAGGGTAAATTTTTCTACTTATATGATCTGGGACACGGCCAAGAGTTGGTGGGAGGTCATCTCATAGCCAGGGTTCCAGTAGGGTATGTCATGGGATGAGTTTTGACGTACTTTCTATGACTACTTCTATCCAGAGACCCTGAGGGCTGATCGAGCCTTATAGATTATGAGTCTGCAATAAGGTACTCTTTCTGTTATGGAGTACTCGTCTCGTTTTACTGAGCTGCATCCTTTCACACCGATCCCAGAAGGTGATGAGTTGTTCCATGCTAGGAAGTTTGAGGATGGTCTCAGGTAGGAGATCTGTTCCCAGGTGAATATATTCCAGTTGAAATTTACATCCTCCATCAGCAACCAGGTGCTGATTACTGAGTGTATTATGAGGGTTTCTGGAGCAGTGAGCCAGGGTGGATCGACATCTAGAGTCTGTGTTCCTTTTCTGGAAAGTATGAAGCGTCCTAGAGAGTCTTCTAGAGGAAATCGGGGTTCACGGGATGTATCTTCTGGCAGCCAGGTTGTATGCTACCAGTGCGGTAGGAGTGGGCATACTAGGCCTCACTTACAGAGAGATCCTATGGAGTGTCAAGCTTGCAGCATGATGGGCCATCTTCATCCTTTTTTTCAGATCATCTCACCTTCGGCTGGTGGTAGGGGTTCCTCTATGACCCCACGTTCTTGAGATGCTTCACCAGTTTCCCACCAGTCCGTGAAATGGAGTTCTTCCAGCCACTCAGGCTGAGGTAGAGGTTGCGACCATGGTGGTCAGTCACCAGGTCATCGGTAACAACAGAGTGGATCAGCTCAGAGCGGGAAACCATGGGCGCAGGGCCGCAGTGCAGGACAGTCTTTCACCGTGGAGTAGACCTATGAGGAGGAGGATCTCGGCTGTTCTACAGTTCGAGGTACGATATTAGTAGCCTCAATTTTATCTTCATCTCTTTTCGATACTGGTTCTTCCCATAGATTTATCTCTATTGTGATTGTCGAGAGCCTTGGGCTATATATCTTTTTGTCTGCCGACTTTTTGACTCTTGACACACTTTTGGGAATGAGGACATCTAGCGTATTTTATTGCAAAGAGTTCCCTCTTGAGGTTTCATGGAGTCGTTTCTTATGGGTCTTCTATGTCCTAGGGATGTCGGGCTCTAACTTCATTCTCGGTATGGACTGGTTGGTTCCTTTCCAGGCCGTCATCGATTGCTATCTCTGCAAGGTGAGCTCAATATCACTAGAGGGAGGAACTTTCCTTCATAGTGGCGAGTGGGATGTCCAAGAAGGTAGAGCTAGACCCGATAATCATGGGCTAGGAGGATTTACAACCCATATTTCCAATCTTTAACGAGATGACCTAGGGACATTGCAGTTAGACTTTCCTGTAGTGGTGGATCATTTTAGAGACGTTTTTCTAGAGGACTTCTCGGGTTTAACTCCGGAGCGTGAGTTAGGATTTTCTATTGAGCTCATGCCAGGAGTGGCACTAGTGTCCATTCCTTCTTATAGGATGGCTACACCTGAGTTGCAGGGGCTCAGGAAGCAGCTGGAGGAGTTGCAGGCAAAGGGTTTCATCCGACCTAGTAATTTCCCTTGGGTTTTTCCTGTCTTGTTTGTGATGAAGGCAGACGGTACCCTTTGGATTTTGTGGATTATTGGAAGCTGAACCAGTTGACGGTCAAGAACCGATATCCCTTGCTGAGGATCGATGACCTCTTTGATCATCTTCGAGGATCCCGGGTGTTCTCGAAGATCCATTTGAGGTCGGGTCCTCATCATTTGCGCATTAGACCATCAGATATACCTCTTAAAGCCTTTAGGAGTAGGTATGGTCTATACGAGTATACAGTCATGTCGTTCAGTCTCACGAATGCGCCTGCAGTTTTAATGGAACTGAGGAACCGAGTGTTCCATCCATACTTGTACTCCTTCATTGTGGTCATCATGGAAGATATCTTGGTGTACTCTCACACTCGACACGACCATGCCACACATCTTGATATCGTTCTGATTAGACTGAGAGAGCATCAGCTGTATGCTAAACTCTTGAAGTGCCACTTTTCGATGGATCTGATTTACTTTTTGGGTCACGTCATCTTAGAGGCTGGAGTATATGTCGACCTAGAGAAAGTAAGAGTTGTAGTTTCCTGGGAGTGGCCGAAGAATGTCTTTGAGGTACGGAGTTTCCTAAGGCTGGCTGGATACTACATACGGTTCATTCAAGACTTTTTTCACCTTGCAGTACCGTTGACAATTCTGACCAAGAAGGGGGAAAAGTTTTTATGGTCAGATTATTTTGAGTCAGTCTTTCAGGAGCTGAAGAATAGGTTGACGTTATCACCGATACTAGTCTTTCCAGAGTCAGGCAAGGGCTACACTTTCTATTTTGATGATCCAGGTATCGGGTTAGGATCTGTGCTTATGCAGGGAGATGGAGTCATCACGTATGGGTCTTGGCAGTTGAGGCCACAAGAGAGTAATTACCCTACGCATGATCTGGAGTTGGCAGTTGTTGTTCTTGCCTTATGTTGTTGGACACACTACTTTCTGGGAGAGCAGTTTTTGGTTTTCACCGACCATAAGAGTCTCAAGTATATCTTCACTCAGCATGATCTGAATTTGAGACAGCGCATGTGGGTCGAGTATCTTCAGTATTTTGACTTCGAGCTCGCCTATACACCAGGAAAGGGCAATGCTGTGGTAGATGCATTGAGTAGAAGAACTCAGATTCAGGAAGTCCAGGAGGCAAACAGTGAGTGGTAGCTTATGGCTCTGTTCTCTGAGATGCACTTGGAGGTTCAGGACAGACAGGGACAGACCTATCTTTCTTCTTTAGCTGTTACCTCTATGCTTCTCGACCGGGTGTGGATGAGGCAACTATCAGATTCCGAGGCATTAGTCCTGCGAGAGAGTGTGTTAGGAGGGGACCCTCTTGCAGGACGGACAGTGAGTGAGGATGAGATCTTGAATTTCTAGGGATGCATATCGGTGCCAGCAGACATACGCGAGGAGCTGATGCAGGATTTTCATTCCTCAGTTTTGTCAGTTCATCCAGGCATCACCAAGATGTATCATAACCTACACCTCCAGTACTGGTGGCCAGGTATGAAAAAATATGTTGATCGTTTTGTCATACGATGTTCTTCTTGTCAGCAGGTTAAAGCAGAGCATCAGCGACCAGTGGGGATTTTGCAGCAGTTACCCATTCCCGAGTGGAAGTGGAATGATGTCGCGATGGTCTTCGTGACCGGGTTACCAAGGTCACCTCGGGGAAACGATTCTGTTTGGGTTGTCGTCGACAGACTCATGAAGGTCGCACACTTCTTTCCGATCATGGATACCTTGAGTGTAGATGATCTAGGAAGGTTGTACATCCGGGAGATCATACGTCTTTATGGAGTTCCACACTCCATTGTTTCAGACAGGGACGCCTTCTTTACTTCTCGGTTTTAGAAGTTACTTCATAAGGCATTGTGTACACAGGTACATTTGAGTACAACATACCATCCCCAGACTGATGGCAAGTCTGAGCACACGATTCAGCTGCTTGAGGATATGCTCTGAGCTTGCATTCTAGACATTGGCGGTTATTGGGATAAGCATATCCCTCTGGTGGTGTTTTCCTACAACAACAGTTTTCAGGCGAATATTCATATGGCACCATACGATGCTCTGTACGGTAGGCCATTCAGATCACCCTTATGATGGCTGGAGGTAGGAGAGGCAACTTTGCTGGGACCTCGTCTTGTTAAGGAGACCTCTGAGTAGATATGGTTGATTCGTTTGAGGATGGATATAGAATAGTTTTGACTGAAGTCTTATGCTGATCAGCGGAGATGACCCCTAGAGTTCGAGGTCGAATATCAGGTTTTCTTGCGTGTCGCCTCGAGGTTGGGACACAATAGGATTTGGAGACATGGTAAGCTTTCACAATGGTACGTCAGGCTGTTTGAGGTGTTGGAGAGTGTTGGGCCAGTTGCCTATCAGTTGTAGCTACCTCATAGGTACCGAGCCATGCACGATGTCTTCCATGTCTCTCATCTCCAATGTTACATTCTAGGCCCATATCATGTCTTCTAACCCTAGGAGGTTGAGCTTGAAGCTGATGCATCGTTTGAGGAGTATCCTATCCGGATTGTCGATCGTAGTAAAAAGGTTTTCTGTTGGCGGTCTGTTCCTCTAGTATAGGTCCTATGGCAGCATAGGCGAGTACAAGATGAGACACGGGAGAGGGAGGTCGATGTACGATCACAGTGGCCAGAGCTGTTCAGGGTTTCTTCTTCTACGCCTCTCTAGGGAAATTCGAAGACGAATTTCTTTATGGGGTGAAGTTTTTAAGAACCAAGATCTTCATTTCTAGTACACCTTTATTTTTTCTTTAATTTCTTTAGAAAAATGGAGTTTCTAGAAATTTCTTCAGTACACACCGTGTACTTTTCGAGTACACGCCATGTACTCTTTTCCCACTCGAAGCCGTGTAGTGGTTGTATCCAGGCCACACACATGATGTGTAGGGGTGACATGGAGGCCGATTTTGGCGAAGTATGGAAAGACCTAGTACACGCCGAGTACTCTAAAAGTACACACCGTGTACTTTCTTTTTTTCATTAAGTGTATTGGGGTCGTGCCTAATCGACGAAAATCTCTTCTTCTCCAGCTTCCTCATCCTAGAGCACCGGGAATCTACAGATCGTCGATGATCCACTGTTCCTCCATCCGTTATCCGATTCAAGAACGGTTGATTGCGTTGGAGTTGTACTGGTGAGTTCTTCTTTCTCTTGAGCCTTTTTTCCAATTCCTCCTCCTTATCAAGATATTGTGGGTTGAGAGTTTTGGGTTTTTTCTCAGATCCAAGACATTCGGGGGAGAATCAGTCATCGTGGTTCATGTATATCAACCTACTAGGATCGAGGTAGGTGGTTTGTGCATTATCGTTCAATGTCATTGAGTTTTATGTGCAAATTACACTAATACCCGTGAATGGGGTATTGTATGTTTACCTTTATGCCCTTGCTGTTTTCCTGCCATGCTTGTATGTTTGTGTAGAGGTAAATTAATCATGTTAGAGGATAATTTGTTTTGCATGGATGTTTTTTCCATGATCTGTTCTTCTTATGACCTTTGGGTCTTGTTAGCATTTGGCGGGTATGACTGTTGCCATGCCTTGTGTCTATAGAATGGAGTATTTTTCATTTCATGCTTGTTTCCTTGTAGACTGTTTAGCCATGTAGCTCTATATGTGTACTTTGGTTAGCCAAGTTTCTCTATAGGTGTAATTTGGCCTTATTGAATTATTATGCACTGACTGGAATGGGGCCGAAGGAACCTCGTTCTAAAGACTATAAGGGATTGAATAAGTGAACTTCACATAGAGTCTTTGACATTATAGACTACAGGAGGGTAGAGCAAGTGAGATTCCTCAGTGATTCTTAGACATTATAGGCCACAAGGGATAGATAGAGCGAGCTTCCTAGGGTGCCTTTAGATATTATATACTACATGAGGGTAGACCAAGTGAGCTTCTCTAGAGAGTCTTACCTTGTTTGATTTCTATTTAAGAACCTTTCCGAGCTTCAATAGGAATTGACCGAGTGAGCTTCCTCAAAGAGTTTGTGGTATACATGAGGCTATAGGAGGAATTTACTGAGATAAATTCCTTAGAGAGTCATTGACTACCCTAGAATATGATGTGAATTAACTGAGTGAGCTTCCCTAAAGAGTCTCATAAATTCATATGAAAAACCAAAGGGGTTAGGCTGAGTGCACTTCCCGAAGGGTTGTGGTACTTCTTGGAAAGGACCAGAGGGGACGGCTGCGAGTACTTCTTAGAGGGTTTCCTGTTGTTGTTTTCTGATTGCTTTACTACTGCCTGTTGTTCTGTGGATAGCTTACTGTTGTGTATAATCCTTCTATACTGCATCCTATTTTCTGTCTTCTGCCTTGCTGTGGTTGTTTACTGCTTACTGTACTTTTACGTACCATATATACTCACTGACTATTAGGCACAGATATTAGGGTGTATGTCTACTAGGATTTAGTCTCACACCATGTTTGGGTAATGCTTTTGGGCCCAAACAGACTTTGTTGTTGCAGGTATAGACAAGGTCAAGTGCTCTTCGACTTCTAGTACTTGATTTCATGGAGTAGGAGAGCATGGGACCAAGCTTTGGCTTGCGATGCTGTGGAGCTGTTTTATTTTCTTTTGTACTTGTTTTGGTACTGTGGTGTTTTTCAGCATTGTGACTTGTTTGGATGCTTTCCTAAAAATGTATCTTGCATCATTCCATATATATACATATGTGCTCCAGATGTTTGCGGATTTTTTCTTCCGTTGTTTATTATTGTTGGTTATTTACTGAATCCGCTATTTCATGTTTATTTCTTTCCACTATGTACTATGTCAATGAGGGAATAGATTCCCCACTATCACACCCAAGTCTCTTGCTGCTAGTCAGCAGCATCTCGTGTTTGGGGAAATGCCCTTGAGGCCATGTGACCAATAGGGTACGGGGCGTCTCGGGGTGGCTTCCGGAACTGGGACGTTACACCAGATATAACTTTTAGTGTGTGTTTGTGTACAATATTACAAGAAAACCTAAAACAGTCATATTTATTTGATGTTAAATGAGTTTTCAAATAGCACAAATATACAACTAATTTTGGACAATTTTATAGTAATTTGAAATCTGTTGATTTAGTGAGTTATTTAGAGGCTGAATTTGGTATATTTAAGTTAGATAAATAAATTACCTCTAAAATATGTCACTTTTTTGGAAATTTCCCTAATATCATGGTTAAATAAAAATAAAAAATCACTTTCATTATCAACTGTTGAAGTTGAGTACATTGATGCTAGAATTTATTGTGTACAAATTTTTTGGATGAAATAAACCATATTAGACTATGGATTTCAATTCATACATATCCACATAAAATGTGACAACACAATTTCTATTAACATTGATAAGAATCCATTTTCCCTTATATAGAAATAATCATATTGATGTAAGACATAAATTTTTGAGATATCATTATCAAAAAGGTGATATAACAGTTGAGTTTTTTCAGGACAAAGTATCAACATGGTGACATATTCACTAAATCATTAACCTCTTATAGAATAAATACATTAGAAATAAAATATGAATCTTAAACCTATAAATTATTTTCAAACAACTATTATCAATGAAACTAAACAGTGAAACTGATCTCTTTATAATGATCCTATGAATGTTATCTAGTGAAACAGATCTCTTGAAATTGATCCCTTGAAACCAATTGTGTGAAATTGATGCCTTCAACGAACCATTTGTAATTATTTATATATTAAATAAAATTATGTAGTTTTATGTTCTTTTTACCTATTTTCAATTTTTTGTGCTTTATGATTTACAATCCCTAAATGATATAATAAATTCAATCCATCCAGACCTTTCACCTTCCTCTCTGCCTTGGACCTTTTTCTCTTTGACAATCTATCACTTAACCCTTGACACTTCAACTCCTTTCATATCAGAACCCTTGAAATGGAAAGGAGAAATTGTGTGATGGAAGAGCTGAGAAAATCTCCATCATTAGAGCTTTATAAGGTTTGGTTTAGTGGTACATCTAAAACATGTTTTGATTTCTGAGTGGTTACAACTGAGAAGGATGTTTCTGGTGAGTGAATTCTATTAAGAAAGTAAATTTTTAGAGTACTAGAATCTCAAGGTTGGCAGAGTTGGTTCTCAAATAATGAAAGTCCTTATTATCCCCCAATTTGTACACGAGTTTTATCAACACTTGAAGATATTGTTGGATGGAGCTGATGAAGTAAATATGATGTTAGTGTTGAAGGGAAATAGATATAATTTTTCATATAATGAATAGGCTAAATTCTTGTAAATGCCTCATGGAAGTGTCTATTCTGATTATCAGGTTAATATTCCACCATACACTAATTAGTATTCATATTGATCTACTCTAAAGGAGTTTACTGGAAGTGAAGAATCAAGGAGAGCTACTTCCAATGAATTTGATAGATATACAAGATTGTTTTTTAAGTTTATTCAAACAAAATTTTTCCAAGGAATGAATATTTATCTGCTGTGAAGTATCAGGATGCACTCTTTATTTACCTATTGAAATATGGGATAATGTTTAATCTTGTTTTCTATATAATGGATCATATTTATGATATGATAGAACCCTCTAAGAAAGCAAAATGCTTGTTCTATACTGGTATGATCTCTCCCATGCTAAAGAAATTTGTCTGTGTGTAAGATAAGGATGAAATAACAAGTTCCTCTAGTTGTTTCTACCTTTAGAAATATATTTGAAAAAAAAATTGAAAATCGTGGAAGAAATGTTGGTTAGGAGATGTGAAAATATTGTATGATGAGTTTAATCTGATTGTCCATCTTACCAGAACAAAGAATCAAGTTGATATTGGACTAAAAATAGGGGAGGACCATGGCTATTTTGATGAGTATGCAGAGGCTGAGTTTCCAAGATAAGAACAATATCCTATTGATGAACGGAGTGATCCTTATATTGCTTAAATTCAAAAAGACATGTCTTGTGGACTATCTAGTCCACCATTGGACATACCCTCAAGTGGTCCTTGTTAGGTGATGAGGATATGGAAGAGATAGATGTCACTAGTGTAGAAATATATGTGAGTAAGTCAGATGATGAGTCTGATTATGATGATGATGATGATGATGATGATGATGATAAAAGATATTATAATCATGTCAGAGATTCATTAAAAGTGGCACAACTAGTTTTTGACAGATCTAGTGAGGATTATGTACATTGACATGTAGATGGTGTTAATCCTATTGAATGAGAGGCAATAGATCATGAAGAGGATTTTCATGAAGAAATATATCATCATCCTATTGTGGAAAATCAAGAACTCATTCAAGAGTTCAATTAAATCATGGATCGTGGCTTTGAGAAAGATTATAAGGATTGGGGGACTTAGATTTTGTATGTTCCGAGAGAAGTTAAAGAGGATAGAACACATGAAAACCTCATGTTCAGTTGGTAATATAGCCCAAAAATGTTATTTTTGTTGGAGGGCAGGATGCAGAATAAGAAGAAGATGATGTTGTACCTGATCCTCTGGTAAGAAGAGTCAGGATATAAACTATTGAGCTAAGATATTGGACTTCTACTCTTGAAAGTAATAAGGATATTGGATACATTTTATTTGGTTTAGAATATAAATTTGATAAGAAGATTGTAGCACCTCATATTCTCCTTGAGTTCAAGAAAAAGCAGAACTGGTTGCACATGCTTCACTAGGTGCACTTCCTTTAGATAATCCAATAGTACAACCAGTTCCTTGTAACTATGTCACTAATTCTAATTTAGGTAAATTCAAATATGAAAATTTTGAGACTGTAAGATCCACATTTATATTTTAAAGTGAATCATCTACTTCAATGAGTATTTATGATGTTATTTTTTGAAAAACATTCAAGGATTTTCATCCATCATATTAAAAATAAAATCATTAAATCATCTAAAACCATTATTAGAAATAATACATTGCTGAGAGAATAAGTAAAGAGGATGGGAAATTAATTGAACACTATGACCATTGATATCTAGAATTATATTAGTTGTGTGATTGTAGTTCTTAGGAACATAGTGACACATCTACTGAGTGTAAATTTGTCAAAATTTGAAGAATATTATGATAAAATGATCACTAGTACATCCACTTATAGAGGTTGGAGAGATATTGTAGCTAATTTGGAGTCTCTTTTGGCTGTAATAATTGAAGAACTCAAGAATAGTCAGAGTGATTCAGACTAAGAAACTTTTTACAAAGGTACATATAGATACATATCTTGTTTACAACATGGTAAGGCAATGAACAAATAAATCCTATGCTACTCATAAAGATATTAGTGAAAGTGGATAAGTACATTTCTAAGATCTATACCAAGCATGATCTCATCAATAGCTTCATGTTTCAAGCTGAAAATCTCAAAATTGATCTCGTTACAGCATCCTTCAAGAAACAGGTGGCATAGGTGAAGGATATTACCCCTATGCTGGATAAATTCCTAGAGAATAGGGATTATTTTGGGAAGGTCATGCAATATGGTGGTGAAATCATTAATTATTTCATCAAACTCCTCAATCCTATATCTGCATGTTCAAGCTAAAGCAATTGTGGTTCCTCCAGCTGCTAACATTGGCACTACCTCTTGGCCTCTTAATCTAATGACTATCTCTCATGCCTTTTCTGATATTCAAAGAGTCTTTACTAAGAAACCTCAGAGTCTGGTATTGTTAGAAAGAAGACACAGCCTTGCATAAAATGTACTTATAGGTGTTTCCTTGGCTAGTGTTATCTTCAGACCACCTCTTCCCACTGCTAAACCAAAACCTTATAATCCAAGTCCTGATTATTCATATAAAGGAAAAGAACCTATAAATATGAACACTTAGTGGTGGATTGTGTATTTGATAGGGATTTTTATCGTAATTTTTATTATTGTAACCTTTTGACCCTTAATGGATTTTTTTTCTTCACTATGTTTCTCTTTTTATTTTTTCTATTTCTCATTCTTCATTTTACTTATCTTAACTTTTTCTGATAATCCCAAATGGGGACGAAAGGTATAGGTATGAATTATTCATTTTATGGGGGAGAAAATCTATCATAGGCCACATGGCATGTACTCACCATAATATATATACATATATTCCCTCTGATCAAATATTTATGGGGGATATTTGGTTCAAAAACCACAAACAAAGGAAAGTTTTAGTTATATTGAAAAATCATATTGAGTGATATATGATAACTCAAGTAATTACTATTACATAAAATCACATGTATTCCATAATTTTTTATTATAAAAATTCCAGAGATTGTTGGACCCTCTATGATGTAATGGGTTTCATAATCAAAAATAATGTCAATCTATAGATTCAATTATTTCATGTCATTTAATATCACTATGTAAATCAATTATGTCACGCTGAATAATATATTTCAATAACCAAATAAAATATATTTATTCTTCAATATACATTCATGTGTATATTTCAATATATTTTCGGTTTTCAATAAATTTAATAGTGTTTTTTATAAGACAAACACATCATAAGTTTCTCATAGTTCATGGCACCGTCAGTTCGATCGGCACACCGATGGATGATACACCAATGATTGACACACCTATCGATGTCACTAAGATGATCGACACACTGAAGGACGAAAAACTGATGATCGATACGCTGATAGAGGACACATCGATGGTCAACTCACCGATGCATGAGTCACCGATGGGCAACTCACCGACAGGCAATATACCAATAGCACAAATGACTCACTAATACCCTAAGTCACTGATATTGATAGAAATAACACACAGATACTTAGATTCACTTATTCATACAAAAATGATGCTTACAGACTGACGCATATGAGTCACCCAAACTTATGACTCACTGATAGTCCAATGTACTATTTTAAATTCATTATTTTAAATTAATTTATAATGGTCATATTTAGAAAAATTAATGGTTATGATATTATTTAATTTTTTTTATATGGCTATCCATAGACCGGACATGTTACATGCATGTGTGGAGATCTTCATGCCTACTGGAACTTGTAGTATAAAAGCATTACATTCTAAATCGTGCATAAGATGAGTGTGAGACAGACCGGAATAATGTGCTAAATAGTGTAAACAATAGAACCCAAAAAGATGTGAATGAACTCAAAGATGAGTACACAAGGAGTTCAATAAGACAATAAAGAATGTGTCAAACATCTATGAACACCCAAGAATCGAAGAGATTTATACAACTAGAAGCTATAATACAAAGGTTGTGATACTTTGTTCCGAATCCATATTTTATAAGAATACTCAAATATATTTTTTACTCCATCAATATATACCAGTGTTTCACTTCATAGCACCAAGAGATATCTAAACTCAATTGTTTGTTTATAACTCTGTTGTGATCTTGTGTTTACTTTTTCACGTAGTGTGTGAGCATCTGTTTGTTTCACACACACTGTGTCTTGTGCATAACTGAAGGATACTCAATATCCTCACACTCAGTCTCTTTTTACTCTGGTATCCCACATTGAATAGTGGAAGAAATCACATGTGATATGATTTTTTCTTCTTCTTGTGAATAAGTGTTGTAGACGTGGACAACCTTGTGTGTTGTTGTGAACCGCAATCCAGAGTATGGAGAAAATGTTCATTAATATAAACTACTTGGTTGTAGGTGATCAAAACGTGGAGACGACTATGTCTCAACATAAGACTGAACCTCTTGTGTTTACCCACTGTGTATTTATCATTAATTTCAAAATGATCTATTATTATTTCAATTCAATTAAAACAAAATTAATCTTTGATAGTTAGTTTTGATTTTGTTTATATATGTTTTTAATGCATATAATATTTTCAAAAGTTTGACTAATCTTTATATTTTTAATGATGAGAACTAATCAGACTTTTGGGAAATAAGTTGTACATTCATGAATTTTATTAATTCAATACAAACTAATTTTGATTAAATTTTAATTGGGGGATATTTTTTAAGTAAACAATTTTTATAGACATTAGTGTAAAAACTCAACTCACTCACCTCTTGAGTGATATACAATAGATTTGATGGAAAATGTGATTTAGGTCTGAACGAAGAAAATAAAATAATGGTAGCTATTATAAAAATTCATATAGTTATTCTTAAAAAGATTTCATGAGATATGATATACAATATGAACCTATGTGAGTTTCTTAATGATCATGTGAGAAAAAATATTACTCTCTGGAATTTTAATATATTGATATTATAATAATTAAATTTACTCAATGACCTATGTGTCAAGAATGAGGAAATAAGAACCCTGGATAATGACTTTTATAGAGGGGAAGATTTTTTTAGGTGTTATTGGATAAAATAAATAGATAATTATACAAGGATAAAAAATTATTTTAGTTATCACGTTAAAGGGGAGTAAATTTCATCTTATATTATAAATTTAATGTTTTAAATGTTTATAGTATGATAATTATGAAAATAATTTTTATAGGTGTAAAGCCTAGGTGTAACACCCCAGGTAAATAAAGAATATGAAGTTTTCATATTTTTCCATATTTGTGAATAAAATATTAATATGACTTTAAAGGGGACGCTATGCTCGATTGCGTACCCAACACGCAACAACGTGTTTCTTGGGAATCTTACGTTGCACTCTAATTATAAAATAATATTATTTTAAATGATAGTTAACATGTAGCCGTTGTATTGGCGGGAATGGATAGAAATAACTAAAATATGATTATATATGTTTTTTAAATGTTTTAACATTTATCCAATAAAAGATAAAGGCTTAAAATACGGAAAGAATTCAATTTTAGGCGTATATGCCCTAGTTTTCACTAAAGGTTCACTTATCACCTTTTGATTGAGAACCGTCATTAAATATAGTTTTGTTCACTATTATACATCCTTTTGGAACAAATAAAACTCTTCTTAAGAATTGGGACATCAAAACTTACTTTGTGTAAATTTTTGGTATCTTTCTGATAAAGTTCATTTTTTTAATGAATAGTGTAAAATGTTATATTTTAATTCAAAACCTCTTTTAAATCTAATCTATTTATATGATTAGATTATCTTTTGAATTGGGTTTAAAGTGAAATTAGATTATATTTTTACCATTAAATCTAATAGTGGTCGTTGGAATTAATTTCACTTTGAAAACAGACTTAAACTAGTGTCAATCTTTTGATACTTATTGTTTCATAAAAACACGCTTTTTGCTCTGACAGCAGGAATTAATTATTAAATTAATTAATGTGACTTATATGTTTTGAATTTTTTAAAATAGACTTCATTTTTGAATTCTGAATATCAAATATAGCTTAGGGTGAATTTTTGGGATTTTTCTAAAAAACTTCAATATTTTATGAATAGTGAAACCACTAAGTGGAACTTATAAAAAATGATTTTTCCGTTTAAATGAAAATTTGACAACTTTGTGTTTTGAATTTCAAAAATCTGACATACATGGTTGTCATTAAGAAGATAAATGTGGTTCATGGGATAAAAATAATTTTTTGTTGAATAGTAACTTATTATGTTTTTAATCGTGATTAGAGGTAATTAGTGTAGTTTAAGGTAAAAATAATGTTTTAATAATATGAAATGAACTTGACACATTTCCTAACCTCATTGGATGTGTCATGGCCGACCATGAAAACCCATGGGTCAACTTGGGGACCCCATGAAGCCACTTTGGTTGGAAAATGACATTAATATCTTTTTATTTAAAGTTAAAGTAAAAATGACACACACATGAGATGTTTTGCTAAAAAACATTTTACATGGGGTTATACAATTAAGATTTTTGACTATAAATATTCATTAGAATGCTAAAAATATTTCCTACATCATAGTAGTTTTTTTTATAATTTTTGGACATTAAATAAATTAAATTATTTATGACATCATGATGATGCAGCGATGACCTCATTATTTAACGATTTAAATAAAATGGAAAGATAATGTAATATCTAAAACCTAAAAATGTCCAAAACCTACTGGATGAGTGCATTTAGAACCATTATCACCTTATCCTAGAAACACTTCAATGTGGGACCTCTTAAATCCGAATACCATTTTAAAATAAAGTGACTTTTCTTTACCTTCCAAGAGTGACCCTCCTCTCCTCTAATAAAAGGCCCCCACCTCTACCTCCTTACCCACACTCCCAAAGCCTTTGTCTCGGACAACCTCTGCCCATTTTGTCTCTACACTTCCCACTCTTTCTCCTTGAAGCCCCACTTTGGGCAGAAGTCTTCCCAAGGAAGCCTTTGAGCTCAAACCAAAGGGAGTTACCCGATTTTGAGGTAATGTCTTCACTTGAGTCCTTTGGTTTTATTTTTCTTGTCCAACCCCCTAAACTCTTTTAATTCATTTATTTTGTAACAAATCCAGTATCATAAATATACTAGGATGTTTTTATAAGATTTATTCGAGCTACACTATCACACACCTACATCTAATGGTTAAAGAACATACTGTTTCCGTGGATGGAAAATTTCGGCCTCCTGAAACGATGATTGTTCAACATTATTTTAACACCTTAAAAGGTGGCCATTAAGATGTCACTATATTTATATATGATATATAATATGTTTATGTTTTAATTAAGCTTCTGTATTTTTCTTTTTGGTCATACCTTTAGGGTTTCCATTATGGGTAAACGCGGTATCTTAATTTAAGGAAGTGTGGACAACCGCCCCCTCAAAGTGATGTGATTCGTTAATGCCATATGTGGGACGTATAAAGGATGGATTTAAAGTTATTATATATGGTCTTATACTGGAATTATAATATACCTCTATATCATTATTATTACATTCCATAAAAATATGAAATAGAAATGAAAGTAGCGTTCATGCGTACGTACGGCTTACCGTCTCCATGAACGGTGCATTTCATTTCTTACCTCTAAATGATTATGTAATATTATAAATGCATGTATATTCTGGATATATATGATATATATGATATCCAAATCATGAATATAATTCTGGATATAATGAACATTTTACCACATGAACAACATGTAATTGTAAGAAGTCCACTTTCGACTTAAGAACCAAATATCGACAAAACAAACATTATTAACTTAAATGATTAAATAATGTTTATAACATCGAAATAAGTGATATAAAAGGAATAATGAACTAGAAAAATGTTCTTAATAAAGTTTAAATTAACTCAAGTTTATTATTCAGGACGTTAAAGAATGATCGAGTCAAGTCGGACCCGAGGTAAGGGATCCTACAACTCTCTTTCTTTTTAAGTACACTCTTTTATGTCATTCATTTTAAGCTCATCATTCTTATGATTGGTATGTTATTTTATATTAATCTTACTGTAATTTTTATTTTCATCTGGTGAGAGACACTATTCTCTCTTATCAACCCATTTTATAAGTTTTGAGTGGCACCGTTAGGCTGCTGAATTTTCGTAAGAGATCTAACCTCTCTCGTTCTTTTTAAGTACTCTCCTTTATGTCACTTCTTTTAAGATCCTCTTTATTATGATGTGGGATGTTCTTTTATATCCCTATTTATGTAAATTTTATTTTAATATGATGAGAGACCCTATTTGATCTCATCAATCCATTTTTGGAAGTTTTATGTGGCGCCGTTAGGCTGTCGAGTTTTCGTAAGGGATTTTTCATCTCACTTTTATTCCCGTGAGATTTATGCTACATTTGCCAAAATTTCCATTGATTGGTGTATGTACTGCCCATTATTATACACTTTTTGTAGTATAATTTCATTTATGGGTATTCACATCTTCATTGTATGACCCTTCTTCCATGGGGTGTACGTTTCGAAAGTTACCCAACTCGGTAAGGGGACCTTTCACCCTCTTCTTTTTAAAAGACTTCTTTTGTCATGTATTTTAATTCACATAATATTATGTTGGGATATGTTATTTTATATCCTTATTGATGTAAATTTTATGTCCAAGTGATGAGAGGCCCTTTTTATCTCTCATCAACTCATTTTCTTAATTTTGAAGTGATGCCGTTAGGCTGTCGAATTTTACCCAGGGAACTTTTTAACCCAATTTCGATTTCTTTGGGATCAACATGTAGTTATTGAATATGTCATATTTTGAATATGTTTTAATGACCTTTTATTGTTTTACACTTAATATCCAATTATATTGGGTGTATTTATATTTTTCACACATAATTATGAGATTGAATTATCCTTAATTTAAGGATACCTTCTTTATAAGGGAATTCATCACATTTGACATTTCTATTGGGACTTCATTATTGTCATGCACCAATTCACTCTTATATGGTTTATATACTGTCCTTTGGAATATTATATCATGAATCCATTTATTCTCATGATATTATAAAGTTCTGACTAAATGTTATTCCTCAATTATTGTATTCAAGTGTCTCTAATTTTGGTAGAACCCCATTAACCAAAATATCGCTTCAAATGTTTTAATTATTTGTTCTTATTAATATACATGTTATAAAAATGGTATTAATGATTTATTTATATGGATATTAATGGTTTAAAATTTCAAAATCTTCAAGGTGATATGGGAAACTTTGATTGAAAAATCTCTTTATTAGATGTTTTGAATGGTTTTGGAAATGGTTTATTTTTGAATGGATTCATTATTTCAATATTCTAAAATGTAATATTGTGATTGAAATGTGGAAATTTTATGTTTCCTTTATGCATGTTTTATGTGATACGTTTATATTGTGGTTCTTGGGCATTGTTATGAAAATGGGTGGTTCCGTGATAAACTAAGGGTGGGTGAGCCCGATATAGCTCTCAAATGCATTGGGTAACACGAAGGAGTGAAACGTTAAGGTTTCTGCGAAGATATATATGGAATATACTGTGATGGGTATTCCATAACATGTCCAAGAGGGTTACTTCCTGCGTAAGAATGTTATGAATGCCTCAAGTTACCTTTATGTCATATGATTTCTATGATTTATTCATGATTTTATGAGGTATGTTAAAGTGCTTAAGTTTTATGGGTAAAGTATGATTTCATTATTATGTATATCTGAACTCATGTTTCCTTTCCATATTTTTATAACCCTTACTGAGCTTTTTTTGCTCATCCCAAGTTTTTGAAATTTTTTCCCCAGGTCAATGGAATGGTACAGGATGTGATGATAGTGTCAAGGATGTGTCAAGAAAGAATCCATGTTTTATTTTAAATATGTTTCTGTTGATGGGAATAATGAATACTATCTTTAATGTAACCACTTTGTTTAAATGTGGAATGTAAGGCAAGTTTCATGATCTAATTCTCTAAAACTCTAAACCTGAAAAGATCCTCAATGTGTAATCTTGTAATAACTCAAGATTAAGTAAGGTTTAAGGCTGGGGCCTTATAGTTGGTATCAGAGGTCGGTTTAGATAACTTTAGAGGTTACAGTATTCTTTAAGCATAAGTGACATTACCATAATGGTTAGGATTTTAGAAAGAGTCCTAGTTTTAGATAATGTGAATGAGTAAGTATATCTTAGTGTTTACCTTCCTCATTAGTACATGATGTTTTTGTTGATATAATCACACTGACATTTCTATTTTTAGTGAATGGATGGATCTAGTAGGCACCAAAGAGACAACTGGTTTGAAGGAAACTGTGGTGGTTCTCTGATTAAGATACTAGATAAAATGGAGGATTCAATGAGGAAACTCGTGGTTGTTCTAAACCAAATATCAAGGATTCATGATCAACCACTTGAACCTTGGTATGTTCTATAATGAATCATTTACGAGATGACCAATCTATGTGGAAGTTCAGGTAATAATGATAAAGGTAACCATTAGAGTTTATATGATCCTTACTTTTGAGGTAATTATGGGTTATCATATGATATGATGGAAAATGAAAGACATGAGATTAACTTAAGGTTAAAATATGTTATGATTATTTTTGAAGATTTTATCTCTTTTTGGGGAATGATTTAAGAATTATATAGTTTTGGAAAAAGTACAACACGCAGACCGTGTGACAACCCGTCGCGTCGGACAAAGTTGCAGGAATCGAACCCACAACCAAAGAGCGACTGGTATTTATCGCCTACCACTGGACTACGTGAAGTCCCTGGTTAGTTTGACTGATTCTTTTTAGTTATATGATTTTATGAATTAAGAGTAAGTTGATTTTGGGTTATCTATTGAAATTTATTAACCTATCATGGAGGATATGTGATTAGGTTAATTACTTTCCAATACGAGACTTTAAGAGCAATTGATGTTGTTTGGATATAAATGTTGTGATTTAACTTGGAAGACTATGTGACTAAAACCTTCAAATATTTTGGTTTCAATCATAGATTGGTTTACTTTGAAGAATTTTATGGACAAATTGTTTATCGGATGGTCCTCGTCGAACTTTGGGTTTTGTTGGTCAAATTTTGGAGATTAAGCATAGATTTTCATTTTAAAGGGTTATCCTTTTCTGGATTATCTGATCTTGTACTAACCTTTTTTGGTTTTGGTTTTTGTTAAAGTCTAAAGACATGGGAAGTATATAGTTCTCTTTTGTGTATTAGGTGATTCTCTAGAAGTTGATTATAGTACTCTTAATGTGAACAAGTCTCCCTAAATACTCGTCTTTTGGAAAAAAAAAATATGAGTTTGATTAAGGAATCTAGTAAAATTTGAAAGTCAACATGATAAGTGATTATGTTTCCTTATGAATAAATTCCTCAATAAAAAGTAACTTAAAACAAAAATTTTGTCTATTAACTTTTCCTGTTGGGGAATCGAATACCATTTAACCCATCACAAGTTTGTGATTTTCTTGTGGTTAACTTTCTCCTAAACATGTTTTCTATCACTCTCCATCAGAACATAAACCTTTGTTTTCTCCTCCATATACATATTTTCATACTTGGAATCATAGTATGGGTTAACTCGGGTGACATTTGTACTTCTCTCCCATTCTTTTAAAGTGATTGTTTTGCCGACTCTTGTTTCGATGTGGGACTTTCAAGGATGTTTCAAAGCTCAATTTTTAAAATTGTGCGGACACAATTCCCAAAAGGGGGGAAGGATGTAACACCCCAGGTAAATAAAGAATATGAAATTTTCATATTTATCAATATTTTTGAATAAAATATTTATATTACTTTAAAGGGGATGCTATGCTCGATGGCGTACCCAACACGCAACAACGAGTTTCTTGGGAATCTTATGTTGCACTCTAACAATAAAATAATATTATTTTAAATGGTAGTTAACATGTAGTCGTTGTATTTGCGGGAATGGTTAGAAATAACTAAAATATGATTATATATGTTTTTAAAATGTTTTTACATTTATCCAATAAATGATAAAGGCTTAAAATACGGAAAGAATTCAATTTTAGGCGTATATGCCCTAGTTTTTACTAAAGGTTCACTTATCACCTTTTGATGGAGAACCGTCATTAAATATAGTTCTGTTCACTCTTATACGTCATTTTGGACCAAATAAAACTCTTCTTAAGAATTGGCACATCAAAATTTACTTTGTGTAAATTTTTGGTATCTTTCTAATAAAGTTCATTTTTTTAATGAATAATGTAAAATGTTGTATTTTAATTCAAAACCTCTTTTAAATATAATATATTTATATGATTAGATTATCTTTTGAATTGGGTTTAAAGTTAAATTATAATATATTTTTACCATTAAATCCAATAGTGGTCGTTGAAATTAATTTCACTTTGAAAACAGACTTAAACTAGTGTCAATCTTTTGATACTTATTGTTTCATAAAAACACGCTATTTGCTCTGACAGCGGGAATTAATTATTAAATTAATTAATGTGACTTATATGTTTTGAATTTTGTAAAATAGACTTCATTTTTGAATCGTAATATCAAATATAGCTTAGGGTGAATTTTTGGGATTTTTCTAAAAAACATCAATTTTTGATGAATAGTGAAACGACTAAGTGGTACTTATAAAAACTGATTTTTCCGTTTAAATGAAAATTTTCCATCTTTGTGTTTTGAATTTCAAAAATCTGACATTAATGGTTGTCATTAAGAAGTAAAATGTGGTTCAATGGGATAAAAATAATTTTTTGGTGAATAGTAACTTATTAAGTTTTTAATCGTGATTAGAGGTAATTAGTGTAGTTTAAGGAAAAAATAATGTTTTAATAATGTGAAATGAACTTTACACATGTCCTAACCTCATTGGATGTTTCATGGCCGACCACGACAACCCATGGGTCATCTTGGGGACCCCATGAAGCCACTTTGTTTGGAAAATGACATCAATATCTTTTTATTTAATGTTAAAGTAAAAATGACACACACATGAGATATTTTGCTAAAATAATTTTTACATGGGTTTATACAAGTCAGATTTTTTACTATAAATATTCATTAGAAAGATAGAAATATTTCATACATCATAGTAGTTTTTTTATAGTTTTTTGACATTAAAAAAATTAAATTATTTATGACATCATGATGATGCAGTAATGACCTCATTATTTAACGATTTAAATAAAATGGAAAGATAATGTAATATATAAAACCTACACATGTCCAAAACCTATTGGATGAGTGGATTTCAAACCCTTATCAACTTATCCTCGAAACACATCAATTTGGGACCTATTAAATATGAATACCATTTTAAAATAAATTGACTTTTCTTTACCTTCCAAGAGTGCCCCTCCTCTCCCCTTATAAAAGGCCCCCAACTCTACCTCCTTACCCACACTCCCAAAGCCTTTGGCTCGGCGAACCTCTGCCCATTTTGCCTCTACACTTCCCTCTCTTACTCCTTGAAGCCTCACGTTGGGCAGAAGTCTTCCCAAGGAAGCCTTTGAGCTCAAACCAAAGAGAGTTACCCGATTTTGAGGTAATGTCTTCACTTGAGTCCTTTTGTTTTATTTTTCTTCTCCAACCACCTAAACTCTTTTTATTCATTTATTTTGTAACTACTACAGTATCATCAATATAATAGAATGTTTTTATAATAAGTATTAGAGCTACACTTTCACACACCTGCATCTAATGGTTAAAGAACAGACAGTTTCTGTGGATGGCGAATTTCGGCCTCCCGAAACGATGATTGTTCAACATTCTTTTAACACCTTCAAAGGTGGCCATTAAGATGTCACTATATTTATATATGATATATAATATGTTTATGTTTTACTTAAGCTTCTTTATTTTTCTTTTTGGGCATACCTTTATGGTTTCCATTATGGGTAAACGTGATATCTTCATTTAAGGAAGTGCGGACTACCGCCCCCTCAAAGTGATGTGATTCGTTAATTCCATATGTGGGAAGTATAAAGGATGGATTTAAAGTTATTATATATGATTTTATACTGGAATTATAATATACCTCTATATCATTATTATTCCATTCCATAAAAATATGAAATAGAAATGAAAGTAGCGTTCATGCGTACGTACGGCTACCGTCTCCATGAACGGTGCATTTCATTTCTTACCTCTAAATGATTATGTAATATTATAAATACATGTATATTCTGCATATATATGATATATATGATATCTAAATCATGAATATAATTCTGGATATAATGAAAATTTGACCACACGAACAACATGTAATTGTAAGAAGTCCACTTTTGACTTAAGAACCAAATATCGACAAAACAAACATTATTAACTTAAATGATTAAATTACGTTTATAACTTGGAAATAAGTTATATTAAAGAAATAATGTACTAGAAAAATTTTCTTAATAAATTTTAAATTAACTCTAGTTTATTATTCAGGACGTTAAAGAACGATCGAGTTAAGTCGGACCCGAGGTAAGGGATCCTACAACTCTCTTTCTTTTTAAGTACACTCTTTTATGTCATTCCTTTTAAGCTCAACTTTCTTATTATTGGTATGTTATATTATATTAATCTTACTGTAAATTTTATGTTCATATTATGAGAGACCATATTCTCTCTCATCAATCTATTTTGGAAGTTTTGAGT
This sequence comes from Viscum album, assembly GCA_963277665.1. Taxonomy (NCBI): domain Eukaryota; kingdom Viridiplantae; phylum Streptophyta; class Magnoliopsida; order Santalales; family Viscaceae; genus Viscum; species Viscum album. Next base: position 1,017,912,389 of record OY728119.1, on the reverse strand, counting down.
GGCGTCGTTAGGCTACAGAATTTTCGTAAGAGATCTAACCTCCCTCTTTCTTTTAAGTACTATCCTTTATGTCACTTCTTTAAGGATCCTCTTTGTTATGATGGGGGATGTTTTTTTATATCCCAATTTCTGTACATTTTATTTCAATATGATTAGAGACCCTATTTGATCTCATGAATCCATTTTTGGAAGTTTTAAGTGGTGTCGTTAGGCTGCCGAGTTTTCGTAAGGGATTTTTCATCTCACTTTTATTCCCGTGAGATTTATGCTACATTTTCCACAATTTCCTTTGATTGGTGTTTGTACTGCCCATTATTATACACTTTTTTTATTATAATTTCATTTATGGGTATTAACATCTTCATTGTATGACCCTTATTCCATGGGGTGTACGTTTCGAAAGTTACCCAACTCGGTAAGGGGACCTTTCACCCTCGTCTTTTTAAAAGACTTATTTTGTTATGTCTTTTAATTCACATACTATTATGTTTATATCCTTATTGATGTAAATTTTATGTCCAAGTGATGAGAGGCCCTTTTTATCTCTCATCAACTCATTTTCTGAATTTTAAAGTGATGCCGTTAGGCTGTCGAATTTTACCAAGGGAACTTTTTAAACTAATTTCGATTTCTTTGGGTCCAACATGTAGTTATTGAATATGTCATATTTTGAATATGTTTGAATGACCATTTATTGTTTTACACTTATTATCCACTTATATTGGTTGTATTTATATTTTTCACACATAATTTTGAGATTGAATTATCCTTAAATTTAAGGATACCTTCTTTATAAGGGAATTCATAACATTTGACATTTTTATTGAGACTTTATTGTTGTTATGCACCAATTCACTCTTATATGGTGTATATACTGTCCTTTGGAATATTATATCATGAATCCATTTATTCTCATGATATTATAAAGTTCTGACTAAATGTTATTCCTCAATTATTGTATTCAAGTGTCTCTAATTTTGGTAGAACCCCTTTAACCAAAATATCGCTTCAAATGCTTTAATTATTTGTTCTTATTAATATCCATGTTATAAAAATGGTTTTAAGGATTTATTTATATGGATATTAATGGTTTAAAATTCCAAAATCTTCAAGGTGGTATGGGACACATTGATTGAAAAAACTCTTTAATAAATGTTTTGAATGGTTTTGGAAATGGTTTCTTTTTGAATGGATTCATTATTTCAATATACTAAAATGTTATATTGTGATTGAAATGTGGAAATGTTATGTTTCCTTTATGCATGTTTTATGTGATACGTTTATGTTATGGTTCTTGGGAATTGTTATGAAAACGGGTGGTTCCGTGATAAACTAAGGGTGGGTGAGCCCGATATAGCTCTCCAATGAATTGGGTAACGCGAAGGAGTGAAACGTTAAGGTTTCTCCGAAGATATTTAGGGAGTATACTGTGATGGGTATTCCAAAACGTAACCAATAGGGTTACTCCCTACGTAAGAATATTATGAATCCCACAAGTTACCTTTATGTCATATGATTTCTATGATTTCTTCATGATTTTATGAGGTATGTTAAAGTGATTAAGTTTTATGGGTAAAGTATGATTTCATTATTATGTATATATGAACTCATGTTTCCATTCCATATTTTAATAACCCTTATTGAGATTTTTTATGCTCATCCCAATTTTTTGAAATGTTTTTCACAGGTCAAGGGAACGGTACAGGATGTGATGATAGTGTCAAGGATGTGTCAAGAAAGAATCCATGTTTTATTTTAAATATGTTTCCATTGATGGGAAGAATGAATAATGTCTTTAATGTAACCACTTTGTTTAAATGTGGAATGTAATGAATGTTTCATGATCTAATTCTCTCAAACTCTAAACCTGAAAAGATCCTCAATGTGTAATCTTGTAATAACTCAAGATTAAGTAAGGTTTAAGGCTGGGGCCTTATACTAGGAATGGGATCAATAAGGCCATGTAATTAAATTTAATTGACTAGGGATGTTAAAATTTATTATTTGAAAACTAAAAATTTCTTATAAAAGGTATATATTATATACTATGTTATCTCTTCACAGTATTGAATCTTAGAAAATTACTCCATTTTTTAAGGAATGAATTGTTATGTAATATGATATATAATCATTATGAAGTACATTGAAGGATTAAGGTTTTAACATATATATATTAAAAAAAATTAAGTAGTGGAATATTTAAGGATGATCATAACTCTAAAATCCTTAATATTATTTTTATTTTCTAGATGGTAAATTTTCATTGGTATGTATTTATCAAGTTTTCATATAAGTTTGTGTTATATGTAACCCTTATGTTTTACATATTAATTTTCTTGAGGATGAATACTCGTTTCATTTTATATACTTTAGTATAATTTTTTTGATGATATTTAGTTTTTTATATTATCATTAACGATTATGATAATTTTGGGGATTATAACCTTATTGTATATTAAATTATACGAATTATACTATTATAGTTTAATAAAAATGAAAAATCGCATACTCGGTAACATCCTCTCACATCTAAAAAGGGTGGAGGATATGGACCCAAAACTGAAGTGTGATTAGGCTGCAACACCTACCACTGGCCATCCAAATTTCAATGTTAGCGTGACAATTTCATTTATCTGAAATTATTTAATACGTAAATATTTTTTTGGGAAATTATTATTCAACATATAAATAGACATGGAATTGAAAAGTCATTCGGGGACTATGTTAAAAACATTTTTTATAAATAATTTCACTATTCTATAAATCTTATATGATTAAGGTAATTTAATATTTTTATACAAGCAATGATTATTATTTAATAAATAATTTTTCAACTATATTTTATAATAGTATATTATTTTAATGTTTATTTTTGGTAATTGATGTCATTAATGAAATTGATCATCATATCTTATATATAATAAGTTTATATTATACACTTTATTTTATGATACATAACAGTGATTAATGATATTTAGAGATAAATATTAGTGGGATATATGATCAAATCATTCTAATATTTATATTTTAGTATTATTCATTAATATATGGAATAATTATATAGATGTTTTTGAAGAGTTATTTAGTTTAAAATTTGGTTATTAATATTTATATTTTGATGTTAATGTGTTATTTTAGTATATAAATGGGTATTTATTTTTAGAATTATCATACCTCTTCAAAATAATTATTTGTATGTTTAATATCTAAAGGGAGGAAATGTTTATATTTATCATTTTTTAGACGTACATACAAGAATAGAATTTTATATTACTACTTTTCTGAAATAATATTCATCATAAATACTCAAAATATAAAGAAATAGAAAAGATTTTTGTTGAAATTGATTATTTTGATCACTTATACTTGTAAAATATGTGTAATTTATCATTCTCATAGTCAATGTCGTAATTTAATTCATCAAGAATTGGAAAAGGATCATGAAAAGAATATAACCCTATTAACCTAATTTTTAATGAAGCAATACTATTTTTCAAACTAATGTGGTTTATGGGTTTGTATTTGTTTATTTTTTTCATGATCATTCATATTATTGTTATCAATATCCTCTATTACTATCCATCATTATTTAAAAAATGTTATTTCATTCAATATTTATATATTCACTTCTCAATAATGATTCCATATTTGGGAAATTATATTTGTGTTATTTGAGGAAACCTCCATAGTTCCCTTTCCCTCATTTCGAGAATAATTATTATTTAAACATTTTATTATATAAAATTTCACAAAATTTATTCTAATATGGGAATAATGTGATAAAATATATCAACATAAATTTTTTAAGATGACATTTTTGAATGATATGGTGGGGGATTAAATACCCAGATATTTTTTTAAAAAAAGTAATTAGTTTTTATAGTGTTTCTCACACTCAACACAAATCATAAACATACCACATAATATCATAATAAAAATATGATTCTTATAACCTTGTAAATCATTAGGAAGGTATATATACAATAAAAATTTCTGAAATACATATATTTTTCTTAATTAGTATAAATTTATTTATTAATTCTTAGAAGGATGATTTAAATTTTTAGAAAATAAATTTTCTTCTTTTAAAAATGTATTCTTTAAAAATGACATTTATTTTAGTTCATTATCAAATAGGTTAATTAATTTCTTAAAAAATTATAAATTTAGTTTCAAAAAATTGACATAAATTTTTAACTTGTCATATAAAGAGTATATTGTTTTTAAATTTTTATTGTTTATAGATTTATTTTTTAATGAATGGTGAAAAATTCCATATTTCAAATTCTCTATAATGATTTAAATAATTTATATATAATAATTATAATTTTGTTATAGTTTTTAAATATTATTAGGTCCTCTGAATAAATATAATCCAATTATATTAATTTTAATTATTTTCTTTCTTAAATTTAATATAAAAACCTTTTTTACTTATAAATACACTTTTCTAAAAAAAAGTAATTTTGATATGTTTTGTGGGTTTAACTTTATTATGAATTATTATAAATAAAATTTTTCAATTCTGAAAATTGGATTCCATATTTCGAGCCTTTCGGTCAAAATTTGGTAACTATGATTCTTTTTAGACATAATAAATTGTAATCAAAGTAAAATAAATTATAATAGTAAAGGTAAATTTTGTAATTTAAGGGTAAAAATAATCTGATGAGGACTAGAATGTTTCCCCAACACTATACTAAATTTTATTGGATGAGTTAATTTCATCAATAGATATAGATATAATTAATATTTGACATTTTATTACATATGGAAATGATTTGGACCACCTAACATTTTATGTAATGAAAATTTCATAATTTCATTCTATGTTAGTTAGAACATAACATTTTTTTAATAATAATAAAATAATGTTATGTTTGGTCATATATATTATTTTGATGGATAAATTATTTTAAATTTCCATATTAATTCAATTCTACTCTTTACTGAATAAATAATTACTTTATATGTGTACACAACATTGATAAAATTTTTATTCAATTAATATAAAAATAAATAATATGATTTTAAAAAGTTAAAAGTAAAATTATTTGAACAATTTATTTTTTCCACTTATTTTATTGAATAACATAAAATATTAGTGAGGTTTTAATTCATTATGTCTAAATTATATTATTGTCTTGTATTTTTAAATTTCATATTAACTGAAAAGTACAAGAATTGAAATTATGGTTTTTGATAATAAATAATATTTTGTAAACTTATATAAAACAGAAACAAAAATAATATTATTATACATGTTATTAGTTTATGGTTTGAAATAACTATCTTGGATTATTTATCAACCTTATTTTAATTTTATATAAACAATATTTTCCCTAATAGAGTAAAATCTATAATAATGTGGTAATTATCAAAAGTTGTCAAAATAGTTTTAAAATTGAGATGAATGAAAATATCATCTAAAAACCCAGTATTAATTAAATCATATTCTTTTATTACTAACACAAGATTGGTATTTTATATATTTGGACTTATCTTACTGTGAAAATTAATTATGATTATTTTATTAATTTTGAAATTCCAAGATATCCCCTATCGACTCTAATAAAAGAACACCTCTTCTTCCCTTTTAATTATACTTAAAAAACATTTTGGTTTGAAAAACAACATAATAAGTATTTTCCTAAAATAACACCACTCTTATTAAATTCCATTATTCATTATAAACCCATGCTTGGAATGCTTTTTCTGTAATCGATAAGTGTTTTTCCAACTAATATATGTAGTTATTAACCAATAATTGTTTTTATGATTCCTTTAATAACATCAAGAAATCTTTATAAACCAGGATTAAATAAAAAAAATATTTCATATATTTAAATGTTGTTATTTTAATTGTATTACATATATCAACAACCCCTTTAATAATATGGGAATAAAATCTACCATTTTTGTGTATAGTTAACTACAGCATCATGAACTGATGTAATTTTTTTCCAGCACATACTCTTATAGATGTTTGTAACGAAGAACTTATCTTATATATATGATATTCATAATAATTTTATGATTATTAGAGGATAATATATTATTGATCTTATTCTATCTTAATTCACTATCAAATGATCACGTCCTTCGTATGACTTTGTGGACGACCACCTCCACGAAGAGATGTGATTTGTTTCTCATCACTGACATACATCAATTGTATATGTAAGTAGTTTTTTTTTAAATATTATGGTGTTTATCATATAATTATTATTCTTGAAATATGATATAATTTAGATTGTATTTCCATATATATTTATGAGAAATGGAAACATTACTCATGCATATGGATAAACTACCATCTCCATGATTTTAACACAGTTCATTTTTCACGACTGTCTACCATATTTTTTTAACTGTATAATTTATGCATAAAATTGATAACCATTTCATTATTTTTATTATATGGACTATCTAATAATTTTCTAGTCATCTTACCAATATATTTTTTTAAATATCATCTGAATATCCTCAATATATCTGATTTGAAAAAATAGTTCAAGTAATTGTTTATAATATGATAAAATGTATAATAGACATAGATAATATTTTTTTGAAAATATGAAATTATTATAAATTTGTTATTCAAGAATATAAATAATGTAGTTTATGAGTCAAACTCAACAAAAAATGTATTATTTTCATCAAATTATCTCAATGATACCCTTTCATTTTTTTACATCCTTATCCATGTTTATAATGTTAATTTATTTATGAATTTATTTATACCTAAAAGAGTTAGAAAGTGAATATTAACTAACTTTTATAATTCATAAAACTGATATCAAAGGGAATAAATCTAGTGTACTTTATATATTATTTTTAATTTCTTAATAAAATAAAATCTTAATTGTCAATTTTAATATATTTCAGGACAATGACTTTTCCCACCACTTTAACCATTAATTGATATTTAACTTCCCATATAACATTCAATGCATTTTCAAAGAGAAAATTTATTTTCATTTAATCTAGGAATTTTAATTGAATTTTTTTTAAGAAAATGGATATATGAATATCCAAAAAAATGATTCTTTTACGTGAAAATATTGATTTTAAGATGTAATATTTTATATGCTATAATTATGATATGCTTGATCATAATTGTTTATAATTATTTTTTTTCTATTATAAACACAGTACATGTTGGTATCTGATACCCCCATAAAGAAAAGTTTAGGATATATGTTAGAAATTGACCATGATTTTCATTCCAAGTGTAACCATGATGATTATTCAAAGTATAACCTTGAATGAATTTACAAGTGTAACCAAGATGATTATTCAAATTTTTAACTATGATAGTTACTCCATTTATAAGAGTGTTATGAAACCGATTCATCATGTTACCTATATAAATTAGTTATTATTTTAATGGGTTTTATATAAATATTTTCCCCCAGGTTATCATAAAGAGATTACATTTAATGGAAAATATATTCATCTTTTTATATGTGAAAATTATATGTTTTTTATAAATATTTCATTAATATATAATGAGTTCAATGTATACATTATGGTACTTATTTGTTCTCAATGAATTATTTTGTAATGTATTATGATATATCAATGATGATAAGTTATTTTCTTAGTTATGAACATGTTCATTTTGAGGAAAAATTTTATTTTCATAAGGGAAATATTTTTAGACCATGGATTACAAGTTTTCACTCTTTATTTTAAAATAAATTACATATATTTTAGTTACCATATAATTTTATTTTATATTTTTCATATGGTTTTAAGGATGAGTATGGTCATGTATGAGGTGAAGAACAAAATTCTGAATATTTTTTTATCAATATAAATCGCGTATTATTTAAAAGAATTTTTTTGGAAAATAAATGCTATGTGGAAGTGTCCAATTTTTAATATAATATATATACATTGGTTGGTGAACTAATTATATAAAAATATAAACCTAAAATATTAAATATAATTTAATAAAAGAATTATTATCAAAATATAGATACATATTTATTAGTTACAACTGATTTCATATAGTGTATGTGTATTCCAATTTTGAACATCTATATCATTTAATGGACTATACTATGAAAAAACATGTTGAATTATTAATGGTTAAAAAATTGAAATATGATTAGATATAAATGGATGAATGGAATTACCCTCATATATCCAAATAATAAACATTTCTACATAAAATATTTTTTATTCCCAAGATGTTCTACCAAATCTACAATCAAATGATTTGTAGTATCCTTACCTAATAATTAATATTCTAAAATATTTATAAATGACCACTACAATAAAATAATACAAAACTAATTATATATTTAAATCATTATATTAACGGTAATATTTTTGTATTTAATCTCAAAAAAAATAATAAACATGTACTCTAAAATACAATGAAAAACTTTAATGTAGTATTCTAGATATATTCCATATTTTCCATAATAAAATCATATTAAAAAAATGCCTTTCATTAAAAAAAAATTATCTTCCATTAAGCTATTAAAAAAATAAAAAATTCTCACAAAGGTATAGTGATTTTATAGCATCACATGATTTAATAAATCATAATTTTTATGTAGCAAAAAGCAACAATATTTCACCATGGAGAAAAAAAATTGGAGCTCCCCAATTTGAAACACAATGGCTGATAAAAAGTTTCTCAAACAAATCATGGATTTAAAAATGTACCACTAATAACATAGAGTAATTATCGAGTAATAATTTTTCATAATTATATTTATTTAGTGATACAAATCTACCCAAAAATTGATAACATGTTGGGGTATTATATTAAGAACTACAGAAAACATATCACGGTACATCTCATTAACTCATGATAATATCATATTTTTTTCTTTTACTATAACAAAAAAAAAAATTGTTCATATAGAAAATATAGTGGATACAAATATATGTGATTCAAACAATTATATGTTTCATTTATAAACACTAAATTCCTGCATTAAACATAAAAGAAAAATGATTTCAATGTAAATAAATATATAATAGTCTGAAAAGAATACAACCTATCTCGCAAATAATTAAGTTAGAAATTATCATTTAAAATAGAAATAAATACTCCCAAACTTTGTTTCCTGATTATCATTTCCAAACATTGATATGCCAAAAATAATAAAAATTACCTTTGGTTGTCATAATCAACTCCAAGGGACATTTTTATATTTCCCCCATGAGACCATAAATTTGAATTATGGTAGGTGATAAAATGGAAAATGAACATTTTGTGGAAAATAATATATATATAATAGTAGAATAAAAAAGGATAGCTCTGAGAGATATATCTTCTACACTATAATCTAAAAATACTACAACATGCAACATACAATGACCAATACTATTTACACTCAGTGTCATCCACCTCCACAACCATGATGAATCATATGTCCCATAGAGAAAGTACCAAACAATTATTATCCACTTCTATTTTAATCTCATAAAAACTAACTATATTCTTGAAAATGAAACTCTTATTGATAATTTTATTAATAAGAATACTAATAATTCTTTTCACCAAATTGCATATTCAACATAAATAAACACCTATTATTGGTTCAACACAAATATAACTGATAGACTTGAAATATAAAATAAAACAAAATTTCTCTATGAAACCTAATACCGGTCAAAAAATCACTAGATCTAGAGAATTAAGAATAAAAATGATTAAATTTATTCTATAGTGATCATAACATTGACCAAAAAATAAAATATCCTTTATCCAAAACTCTTCTACATAGGATGTTTTAATGAAATCATTTTCATGAATAACTTGTGCATGTTAAAATCTTATTTATCATTTCAACCATCAAAATAAGCTCAATATTACTAAGAAAAAAAATTGGGTGACTTAGAACTAGCTCATAAAATGAAATTCCGATATGTAATTCCATACTCTAGAACCATATTCTAAAATAAAATTTCAGTAATAGAAAACAACCATTTAAACGAATTTTATAATCCCAAACACTAAATCCCTCCTATTGAAGTGAATAAGACACGTACCATTTTAATTCCTTTAATATCAAAGAAATAAAATTAACCAAATAGATATTATGGAATTTAGAAATGATATCTCTAACTCATCATCACAATAAAAAATGGATTGACCTATGATAAGTCACAACATTAAATAATATAGTAGTATAAGAAATATAAATTTACTATATCATACAAATTAAACAAAATGATGTTACAAGTTATTTTTTAATCCTACCTTTTTCCTAATTTACTATAGTCCACTCATACATGTACATGATTTCACACTTAATATGATGAAACAAAATACACTAAGAATCATTATCCTTATTTTCAAACATATAAAAAAATAGTGTCATACATCACCTCTCCCAACTAAAATGATCAATGATTCAATTAACAAGGAATTTATAAAAACGTTCACTAAATCATAGTTTATAGAATTTATATAAAATCATTTAATTTATCATTATATTTGTTTACAAAAAATCACTAATTAAATTAATAGATAAATTAATCATGATGAATGTTCCATATATTTGTATCTATCACTCAATCAATATCAACACATTTCAATGGGTTTAATATGAAAATGGACTTTACATAATATCATATATGGATTCTCTCTATCTATTTCAATGTCCTTTTGATATATTAGTAATTATATTTGACAAATGATGATACCTGACCCAAAAAATATTTTCCCCAATTGCTCCTAACTACAATTTCCACCCCAACTATTATCATTATCTTAGATAACACATTCTGATTTCCCGTCACATAAAAAATCATTCTTAATACATTATAATTTGTTATTAATAACCAAATATGTATTTCCTGAAATATTTCATTGGATGACAATTAAAACCATGGTTATAAAACAAACATGTGGTATGCATAATCCATAAATATTCTTAAGTAAAATAAAGAAATAACAAACCATACACATAAACAAATTAGATTAGAATTAAGATCCCATAATTAATATAATATTTTATATAGAAATAGAACAATACGAAAATCAATAACTCTTATGGTAGTTACTTTAACATGAAAAAATTTTAGCAATATGAGCTAGTAATATCTGCCCAATAAAAAATTCTTCTATAAAAATATATTATAACATGCCATAGAAAATATTGTTAAGTATATAAATATATATGGTATGATCCATTACATAATATGTCATAAAATTGTAAATGATTAATAATAAAATCCAAATCAATAAATAATATAAGCAATTCATTATCTCCTTTCGAAATTTATCACCGCTCCTAAGAATTCAATCTAATAAAATCTAAAAAATAATAATAATATAATATCAAGAGAATATATTGTTGAAGGTAAACTATTACATAATATACAGTGAATGAGACACCCTCACCCCCAAAATAGAAGTTATATTGCTCACATCCAATACATATTCGCATAACCACTTACCTATATAACCAAAACCAATAAAGAATATTCATAAAAACATATCACATATAACACCAACATAGTAAAAAATATAACACCTAATCTGAAATCATCATTTACAATATAGAATTTTACATGACACCATATGTGTCTCCTCATATGTAAGAGGTTCCAGACTAGTAGATAGAGTCTATATCCAATATTTCGGAGACTATAAAATATGTATCATGTCATGAAATTAATAATAATAATAATAATAATTAACAATATTATAAATATAATCATTATAAATATGGAAATTTAATAATGGAATATATGTTATGAAAATAAATGGGCTCCTAATTTGGAAATCCACATTATGGTAATAATTATTTAAAAGTAAATAAATGAAAAAAAGTCATTTGGAGTCCATTGGGTCCACTATTATATTAGTAATTTTATCCTCAACCATCCTATATAGGTAATTTCTCGTCACTAGATCTCAAGTAATGAAATTCATAACAATGCAGAAATTCATATGTATGGTGTGTGTACATGAGCTAGAAGGACATCACCAATGTATCCTTATCCAAAATTTATCATTCATAATAGTTTTATTACAAGAAAATAATTAATTCCTTACATTAAAAAAAATATACATTAAAAAAAATTATTTTTGTGCCAACCATGCCACTAAAAAATATAGTTATTCATACATAGGATCCGTGATTGAAGGATAACAAGAATATATAAAAACTAATTAAAAATGAGATAAAATGCTACAGTATGTTTTTCATGAAAACCATCTAGAATCATGTGTTCATGCATCTCATATCTCTCATATGAATTAGGTATTAAATGTCTCTATGAAATCAACTATGTATCGTGTGTAACACTTACAATATAAAAAGGAATATAGCATATTGCTCGAAAAAATACTAAGAATAAAGTAAATTTCTTGAAAATCCATTAGGAATCAAGAGGCTTGATACTTGGATTCTAGTGACCCATGTTCATATTCAACTTGATGTTCCAATATATTACCATTTCTCCACCCAATGTTAAGGTATGTCATCACCATCTCCATAAAAAGTGCACTTCTCCACTATGGGATAAATATTTCATGACAATAAACTTTTTTAAAGCATCAATAATGTTACATCCAATTTAAATTAAGATATATACATGGTATAACATACATGGAAGGAATATAAACAGTAGAATAAAATTGACGCACACAAAAACACGTAATCATAATCAAACATGGAAACATGTTATTGTAGAATTATTCCATTAGTTAAATTTCACATAGGATCTCATGATATTTACACACACACAACAAAATTACATCCCAATAATGAATGGTTATCAGTTACTAAAAACATGAATTATAACATGGATACATGTGTAAATAAATCCACAACTGGTAAAGAATTATTACCTTAGAAAAAATAATATTCAGATGAATATTTTCACTTAATGAGTTGAATCACACCACTAATAGATGTTGTCTAGTGATCAAAGATTTTAGTAGAATTATATTCATCATGAATATATAAAATTTTATAAATAAATAAATTAAATATGAATAAAATACCTCAATTCCATAAAAACAATGTATTTATTATCTAATCATTGATACAAACCTGATAAATCTGATTATATTTCAATATGATCAATAGGAATGATTATATCAAAGATATAAATGAAAAGTAATTATAATAACAATAATGATAATAATATATGATAGTGGGTTGGAGGTGTGATAGAGAGTTTTATGATGGGGAAGGATAAAATCCATGAATGATTGTTTTTCAATATGTGACTCACTTTTCCACCTTTTACCATATTTTTATTCAATTTATAATTTATTATTTCCATCAATATCATTATTACACTTTATTTATTTATCTCTTCTCTCAATCAAATTTTTCAACCCATAAAATATGACACGTTTTTTTCTAAATAAATCCTCTAAAAATAACATTTTAACATTCATCAAAATATATTTTAAAATTCATCAATTTATATATATATATATATATATAATGTATATATACATAGACTAGTATATATATATATATACCGAAATATATATACACACCAACACTCAAATATATATAACTATTATACATAAATAAGAAAATCTATATATAAACACATTTCCATATACATATAAACAATAGCACACAGACACATATATATGTATATATATAACCCATATGTTATCAAATTATATATTAACCCCTATGTATATATATATATACAGATGTTTGTAAATGTTTGTATACATTTTATAATTACTTTTCCATAAATATTATTTCCCAATTTAATAATAATAATCATAATAATAGATTTTTTTATAAAAAAATATTCCTCATTATACCATTATAAACATCTAAAAAAAGATAAATAAAATGTCATAAATGGATAATAAATTTTTATTCAAAGCTCCCACTTGCATTACTTAGAACAAGTAATAATATAATTAGTATTACTTTGAACATTATTATATATTTTCCCAACCAATATTTATCGTCTAAAATATTTATAAAAAATAGATGTATATTTCCATTTTTAAAAATAGAAAAATGATTATAATAAAATAAAAATAGTATTATCATTATTATTTAATGGCCAGCATAATCCAACTCATATAAAAATTAAATTTATTAGTTCAGTCAAATAAATAAATTTTATAAAAATTTCATATACAAATCTTCTGATATTTAAAAAAATAATTAACTGAAAAATGAAAAATAACGACATGGGTCATTATAGGCTCCTACTGTTATTTATTTTCATCCTAAAAGAGTTCTTTATAACATGAACCTAGTAGTCCTAACCACTAGGTTTTCTATATTATAATTTAATTATATTATAAATTAATAAATAAATCCATTTAATTTTCAGATATATGGAAAATATATGAATTAAAAGACCATAAAATCTAAAAAAATTGACATTTAATGAGCATAACACACAAAACAGTTAACTATTATTCATGTTTTAATTACAAATTACCAACATTTGTATGTTAGTTGTAACCATAATAACACACTAAATCGTATAATATCACATGTTAAAATAATATAATTACAAAATTAATTCACAATGTCAAACATCAAAATTTCAACTTAAATTTAAATATTTGGGATGAATCAAATTGAATAAATTTGTATATATGGAATGTGAACCTACATTCATAACATGATTCATGAACACTCTCAAAAATCATAAATCACATATTCAAATATTTTGAATCCCCCATGGTGATTTTTATAAATTGTTGCATTAAAACTACAAATACATAAATTCAATCTTCTTGAAAATTTGGTGGTCCACTATATTGTGTTAGCCTAGAACTATCATAGTTTACCTACAAAAGAATAAAAATCATAACTCTTATCTATCCTATCCCAAATAAAATAAAAATTACTAAAAATATTATGATACTATTTCTATGATTTTATTATACAACACCATGACCTCAACTACAGGTTCTGAGCTATAGGTTCACATGTCCTCAGTAACACATACACATATATAATAGGCTTCCAACTAGATATGAGGATCCAAGTTTGATAGAGGGGAGATGATACGCTATGTATAATGTCTTGGAATAAGTTATTGTATAAAACTTGATAAATATAAAATGGGTACATGAAAAAATAAATATGGAATATATTTCATTCAAATAAATGGGCTCCCAATGTGGCAAGCTAATCATATGTAATAAGAAAAAAGGTAAAAAAACAAAGTTACTATGGAGTTTATATTGGTTTATTGTAATCTCTAAACACATTATCAATATCTAATATGTCCATTTACCTTCACTAGACCAATATTCATGAAATTCCAAAGTGAAGTGAAATTCATATATCTGTATGATTAAAATACTCAATAGGATACCACCAATGAATACTTCAAAATGATTTCCCCGGTGTGGTATTTGTATAAAATAAATATAATAAATTATCAATGATATAACCAACCTAAAATCTAAAAATATACTATCATGGGTAAACATTCCATGAAAACACAAACGATGAACCATCTTATTCTCCATATTGAATCTATAAACAGAAGATGTTAATAGTTACCAAAATCTGTCCATTAGGCTTGTGTTTCTTTTTATTGACAACCTCATGGTGTAATGTATACAGTAAACTCATCTATTTCTTATTCCTTAATTATGTAATGTGTCTTGAAAAAAAAAGTTATTATGGGAGCTGATCATTTGTAAACTAGGAATTGAGAACGATGGTCAGGAATCAATGATGCTCTGGTTTGTGTTCCCAAAAACCATATAGGTACAGAAAAACAAAATAATTGAATTCTCGTATCATGAGTTCATCTACTACATAATGTTAAATTATATCTTCGTATCTACACCATGTTCTAAGGCCAATCTTCCACATTTTTTAAATCCATGTGAACTCTCCCAATATGAGAAAACAAATTCATGATAGTCCACCTGTTTCGAGGAAAATGATTGATACCACTAAATTAAGGTGGCATATATATAATTAAAATCATACATAGAATTAATATCAATATTATAATAATTTATATATACATAAAAAGATATGATCATGATAAAAAATGGAAACATGATACTCTAGTTTCACTCATGGAATCAGATATCACAATGGGTCTCAAATAATACACATGTGACCAGAATTAATCATAATAAAAAATGGTAATCAATTTTGAAAAATATAAATTATAATATGGAACCATGTGTTACAATATACCCATCAGGTATGGATCTTATCGTATTTCAGGGATCGTGAAGGGAGTTGAATTGAACCACTAAGAGAAGATTCATAGTGATAAAATATTTTTTTTCAATTATCTTTATATTTTATATTTCAAATGTGAAAATATTATTAAATTAATTCTAAATAAAATTACAAAATTCCTTCAACAAAAACTGATTTAGATTCTACTAATCAATTTATATGAAATATAACTATTTGTGCATCAATCTGATCAATATCAGAGAAGATATAAAAAATAGAATATCATATTAATAAAAATACTATATAAGAGTGAGATTGGAATTCCTGAGAGGGATTAGCATGAGGGAGATGGAGGAAATCCTTAAATTCCAATATTTCATTTAGAATCCACCCTTTTCCATTTTAAAAGATATTTTTATTCAATTCAAAATTTATTATTTCCATTTATCTCATTATTAAACTTTTTAATTTCTCTTTCACAATAAACCCACGACCACCACAGTTAATACATCATGCATATGATCTAACAAAACACCACTAAAACAAATTTAATCATTCACTGGAATATATTATGAAACTCAAATTTATATATATATATATACATGTTATTTATATACTCACACCCACATATATATATACCATCACACACACACACATATATATAACCAATATATTTACATATTATATATACACACCCAACTTCATATACATAAAAACAAAAAAAACAACCATATATATTTTTACCAATATATTCATAAATTACATGTCAACCCATATATATACATACAAATTTAAGTATATACATGGTAAAATTTATCACAACAAAAATTTATTTAAAAACTTAATATTAGTAAAAATAATAAATGATATTGTTATTAAATGTCTCCTATTATAACACTGTAAATATAAGAATATAAAATTCGTTTTAATACAAATAATAGGTTATAAATTATTATAAAACTCAAACCATTTAATTACCTAGCACACGAAATAATATCACCATAATTACATTGACCAGAAAAAAATATTTACCCAACAAATATTTACATCATAACACAATTATTAATTACACAATTATATTTCTTTTGTCTTCCATTGCAAAAATTAATAATAATAACACAATTAATAATATTATTATTTTTAACTACCTATATTAAAATTTTCATATATCAATTAATTTTATAACTTCAAACAAATTTAAATAATTTTAGGAAATTTTTTAAAATCATATATTCACTATTTTAATAAATATCATAAACATAAGAACAAAATATAACAAAAAAGTCCTTAAAAACATTACAAAAATACATACAATAACCTATGCATGTAAAATAATTTACTGGATCATAATTATTAAGACATTAATCGAGGAAATTATAAATTTTTAAAACCAACCACTTCGATAATTTATTTACACAAAGAACACAAAACCATACATTATCTTTAATTTTCATACAAAATCTGCTAGTGGTTCTTATAAAAAAATTAAAAAAACTATAAGTACACACAGTAATAATTTATGGTATCCTTCAACTAAAACACTGATAAACACTTAACCATTTTCATCACAAATCAATAATAATCACTAAAACTACATGTCAAAACACATCCAACCATAACAATATAAAACTTAAAAAACAAATCTAAAAAAGGCTTCAACCCATCATAATTTATTTGTAACATCTCATCCCGGGTGCCCCACACTGTGGAGCTACATTACCAAAGGAACATCTTCAAATACACTAGTGATTGTCGACTTGAAGCGAGGTTCTATGGTCACTCATGGGGAGACATTACACTATTTAATCAGAGAAAAACATGTGAAAAAATAAATAAATAATAAAAACTAACATCCCAAATGTTATCATTAGTATATAAATACCAATATCTCAAGATAACAAAGAACATGAAATAGAAAATCAAAACTACATATTAGATTTGGAATTCCAAAAGATGTGTTCATTGTAAACATATAAACTATATTTTAAATATATTGATGAATCCAATGTGGGTCTTGAACCACGTGTAGTTCCCTCAACTGTGATCCATCTTCATCTGATCCATCAAACATAAGGTCGTTACCATTAACGTGTCATTTAATGATAAAATCTAGTATGTTAGCAAATTTGGAAGCCTAAGTAGTGTGTGACTATGACATAGTATGCAACGAATAATGGTTTCTAATAAAATATTTAGTCAATAACTATGTATGAGTTATATAAATAAAAAAATATATTGTGTATGTAAAAAATTATCACATTATCAAATTATTTATTATATAACCACATAAACATTTTGGGATTCCAAGGCCACAAATACCTAAATTTCTACTTCGGTCCACACCAGAGTATAGACTGTACCTAAGGGGATATAATGTCTTAGAATTCCACTATCACCATTATATATCTCATCTCAATCTCATAATTCTATTATTATGATTCTAGATCTCAAATCTCATATGAATTTCATTATAACCATTCACCATTTCATTAATTAACTCTAAAATTTATTAATCATATTAATCTCATTGACTAATTAATTAATTAATCAATATTATCAATATAATTAATAAACTAAGTAATTAATTAATAATTTAAATATCATTAATAGACTCTAAAGTTAAGTAATCTTATCAATCCCATTAATTAACCAAATTATTAATTAATCTTCTCAATATTTTTAATTAAATAAAAAATTTAAAAATGTTATAAATTCATTTAAAATTCCACAATTAGTTTATAAAATCAATTCCATAAAATAATTTTGAAATTAATTACTCAAAATTCATCATCCCCATAATCCCACAATTTATTCATTGATTAATTATATAATTCAAAAAACCCATATCATATAATTGTTTCTATGAATAAATATTAAATTACACAATCAAAATATCCACTTATTTAGTTGAAAAGTAATTAATAATTTTATAAATCTCAATATAGAATATATATTTCACATAATTTTATTCAATTTAATAAACTCAATATCTGAAAATAAAATCCATAATTAATTTTTCACAACCTATAATTACAAAATGAAATATTTCATAATTAATAAATTAATTGAATAATTTAAATTGTTTAATCAAGAAATTAAATTTCTACACATCTAATATAAATTTTAAAATTTCATACACAATATTACAATCTCGTTTTGGGGATTTTAATTATAGACAACTTACCTAAATTATTGACGAACGATTTCCCTTTGGAAATCCACAAAGATTGAGGGAACAATGATGTAGAATAGGAACTTGACCTAAAACCATAATTCATGATGAGAACATAAATATAAATTAATTACATTTCTATATATATAATCCATGATCTAGATATAATCAAAACATGAAAAACGACCCTTTCTAGTATGGTAGAAGAAATGAGTAAGAAAACGATGTGAAGTGGGGGAGGATTATCATACTGAGAGTATGAAGAACATTGATTTGTGCATTGAATCATAACGAATGGAGGCAAGGAAGGCTTAGAATCTTTCTGGGTGGCTCTAAAATTCTAATAGAATTTCTACTATCGAATGGGGTTTAAATATGGTGAGTTTCAGTGGTTCTGGTGATTTAAAATGTAATTTTTTAAGGAATTAAAAATTTGATTAGTGTTTACCCAGTAGGGGAGCATGGTATAACCTAATATTGATCATATTACATGATCATGTAATTATTGGTGTGTACGTATAATTATATGAAGTTCATAGTTTGAAAACTGTGCACAAACTGTACAATTCCCCTCAGTCCAGGGTTACAGAGTCTGTTGGGATGGGGTGCACAATTTTCCTTAACCGTGTGGCCACCATGAACATCCCCATTTCATTCATTTTCTAACAATTTCTAAAATATATACCCAAATGAAATCCCAAAAAAGTATTACACAACAAGAGGAAATATAGAACATTAAATCAAACCTCATTCATCACCCAAAAGGGTCATGATCATAAAATCACCCAACATTAGGACAAATCCTCCTCCAAATTTGTCTTCAAGAATCAATAAGATTATGAAAACAAAATATAAATAAACTATTCCAAAATATATGGTTTTATATCCCATATTTCCTTATGCACTCAACCAGGATTCCACAATACATAAACTATAATCATGGTCTTTACCCGAAAAACATTATGGCTGTGATCTAACACATGTATTAAATTCTCTTCAATAGGCACATCCTCCCAAGATCAACGTAAAAAAATATATCACTTGATAGGGTTCATACTGATTCATATATAGTTTTGAAAAATGAAAAAATTCATTCATATAACTTCATTTATGTTGAATATACATTCATTTGGGCATCATCCTGATTCTTTCCACAACCTCAAATAGTCTATTGAATCTGGGTGTGAGCTTAACATGCCTTCATATCCTACCATAACCCAAAATAAGTGACACAAAATTGAATAAAATATCCTCCTTTATCGCCTCAAGGGTTTGTAAACTAATGTAACCATGTCATTTCTCTCTACTCTGATTCGTGACCATAATCTTATGAATCAACTAATCAAGCTCCAACATTACCTATAAGAGACTCGATCCCAACAAATATGACTATCCATCCTTAATCCACCATAAATGTGATATTAATTTCCAAACATAATTATCCTCATATTTTGAATACTAAATACTAGCCAAATATAGATTTTTACCTGTGAACTTCACCAAAGTGAGGCTCTTCTCCCAATATTCTCTAAATTCTATAACACATTCTCGCATCAAATCCTCAACAACCTGTATAGTACACTATGACTTCCCATCATTCCATTGGTAAAATTATATACTGAAAACTATTAACAAAGAAATGTATGTAATCCCTACCATAAGATCAGTGTGAAACTTCAGTCATCATATGAATATATAGTCTGTGTAACCTCATGAAAATGGACTATCTCCCAAGTATAAAATTATCCCAACACCTCGCCTAAAACAGTCTCTTATATAAGTTTGAAATTCACTACTTTCATCATCATGTCCAGAATAAACTAAAGAGTGTCATTCTTCCGAGTTTCCCTTGGGTGACCAACCCCAAATTCCATGTTAATGTCATCCCACATCCAATCCAGATTGGTAAATTGCTACAAAAACCCTCCAGGTCATTTATGCTCTCCTTTCGCCTACCAATAGGTGCAGCATAGTTTCACAAACATTTCTATTTCATTTTTCATTCTCGAAAACAAAAAATTTCATCATATTTCATGGTACATTTTTTTCACACCTAAATGTGTCGCACAACTAGAGTTATGAAATACATGAATAAAATCCTCCCACATATTCATAGGCCCAACATCCTGATCATGGAATAAAATGATATTGTCCTCATTTGTCAACCAGTCTAATGGTGTATCTCTAGCATTAAGTCAATCCCTCAAATATAAAAAGTCCAGACACTCATACTGCATGTTATAATGCATCTCAAAAGTGTATACACTGCTGATAAGGATGTAAGGGTCATTATCTCCAGATTATTGTAAATCACCATATATTTCAATGTTTTTAGAATTTATATCTTCTACTCAGAAATAGAATTTCGAATATCTTGATTCTGTGTTATTCTAGTCAATGCATCAGAAACTTTGTTGCCTTTCTCTAGCAAAAATGTTAGATAAAAACAAAAGACTTCATATACTCAACCCATTTCTACTACAAAAGATTTAAATCTCTCTACTAAAAGATGTAATTAAAGCCCTTGTGATCAGTGTACAAAAGAAAATTCACTTCAAGTTAAAAATTTTGCTAATAAATCAAATCATAAACCACCATAACAAACTCAATGTTCTTTATAGGGTAAAATTTTCCATGTGGCCTCAATTAATAGGACTTATACACCAATAATTGATATCCATGTATCAACACTATTATGATTCTCAAAATAGAATCATCAACATACATCGTAAATTCATCACATGGATCAGATAGTGTCATGATAAAAGTCAATATAGAGGAATTCCTTAACTCCATGATATAATCCTCATAATCTTCTAACAATTCAATCAATATCCACATCTTGGATAATCCTAAATGCAGTGTTTCCAAATGGGAAAATACATTGTTGAATATCAAATAATATCCTTGTAATCCAAAAAATCTATAGATATCAAATATATTCATGGGATGCACCCTAGAAACAACTGGCTGAACTTTCTCTAGGTCCATAGACACACCATCATATAAGATGATTTGACCCATGAAGTGCACCAAAACAATCCAAAACTGTAACACAAATAGCTTGGCATATAGTATATGCTCTCTTAATGTACTGAGGATGTTTCAATGAGGTTGGGAATTATATTCATGATTCTTTGAGTACATCAAGATATCATCCATTAAAAAAAATCTATGTATGGATGGAATATTCAGTGCATCAAATCCATAAAACACTAGTGTCATATTCGTCAACCAAAATGAAATTATGGAGAACTCATGTAGGGAATACCTTATTATAAAGTCAATTATTTGTATATTAGAAGGTAAAACATTAAACTAATTATAATTTTATCTCAATTAATTATTAGAATAGACCCATCCTCCTCTAAACTACTTATAAATATATGTAATACACAGAAGAGGATATGGATACTTAACAGTTATCTAATTAAGCTTCATTTATTCAATACACAACTACTAACACTTTTAATCATTCTTTGGGAACAACATAGTTGATACCCAAGGTGATGTGATTGGATGGATAAACCCCTTATACATAAACTCTTCCATCAATGGTTTGAGATATAAATGAAATATCTGTGTCATTTCGTTTTGTGTAATAGAAACTAGTTAACGTCCCCACATAAGTTGAGTAGTAAATTTTGGATCTCTCTTAGGTGTAAGCCCTAATAAAAATACATTAAACATATCTAGAATAAAGTCCAATTATAGTCTAAATATGTCCTTTATTACACTTCCATAATCTAGAAATAGACTAGAAACATGGGATGCAATATCTCTTAATTTCTAATGAATTTTCCCTGCTCAGACAACATATAAATCCCGCTCTCCACAGTGAAGGAAATTATCACCATTAAAAGGTGAAAATGCCACTCTCCTTAAGTAACATTATATATAATCTCTATAATCTACATACTATTCCAAACACAAAATAAGATCAAATCATGACATGTTAATAATATAGAGATCCCAAAGAAAATAATACACAATCTCTTTTAAAGAACGTCATTTTTATTAGAATATGTCCCAAGACAATACTCTCAATGGTTTATTTATTGTCATGATCCCCTAATGAACCCTACAGATGTCTCAACCCATTTTCATGTGGTATAGAAATTGTGGAATAATAGGAACTAATATCAAATAAGGGACTGGATAAAGTAGAATATATAATAATAGTAACTCTCAATGACGATAGTATATCCTTTTTATCTACAAGTGTAGGCTTCACCTTATGAAACTATCCTACCCATTTTTCTTATGATGAATAATGAGTCCCATATGATACACCCATCTAATAATTTGGTTTGTCTTTCCCGGATGTACCATGTCCACTCTCTCCACGACTGATAAATAGTGGAGAACCAACTACCAACCTGATCAGGTATAGAGGAACCCTTTTCTACACTTTGATCGCATCTATCTACCCTATTGTTACCTGTCTATCTTTGGTTCGTGTAAACATAATGTTGATTTATGATCCTTCTAGAAGGCCATCACTCTACTAGTGGTCTATGGATGTGTTTAAAATAGTTTCATGTCCAACCACACTAGTGGGAAATCACTAGATAATGGACCATTGTGACTAACATTTACACTAGTCTATTCTATTTTTAACTTCTCTAGCTAAATTTCTCATAATTATGCCTTATACTCATAGAAAATTTAAATCTTTTCGGTTCTATAAAAACCATCTATCCATCACTGGAAGCCACATTCAGGTTCCCCCTAGTTATGAGAGCCTAATTCACCACATTATAAAACTTATTCATCCTAAATATGTAACATAGGATATAATTTCACTTATTATTCCTTCTTGAAATCCATAGTCAAATGTGTCCTCATCCATTTCCAATGATAAAGAAAAGTAATTAAAATGTATATATCATCCTACAGTGTTAATTACATACATACTCCCTTGATTCCATCTTACGAAGTCAACTACTCTCTACTATCTACATCTCTCTAGATATAATTTCTTCAAGAATATCCCTTGATGTCCTTACATAATGCATCATCAGACCGTCCAGTCAGAATCTACACCTCCCGCCAGTGGTTCTATAAGCCTCATAACATATAATAATAAATTACGACCATCTATTACAAAAATTACTCCATGTGTTCAATTATATTCAGGATATAATCAATCAATAACTCTTCTATGTTTGGTCCACCCACTCCCACAAAATTTAGAGGATAATGCAAAACAAACTCCTTCATCAATTTTGATATGATCTTCACAAAGCACCTTAGATCTCAATGTAATAATTTCAGGAATTGAGGAATGTTCCACTTGAACATATCTCCAATATCATCACACAAAATTATTATTCCCTCAGATTCCACTCATTTTATATCATCTCAGGTCATGTTGTCTTGTCATCCACTCTACAGGTGTCATAATAGAGTCACAAATCAACATGAAAAACACTCCTTCGGATACTTTTCACAACATTAACACATTTATATGTATACAAAAAATCATAATAATTATTTTTCTCCAAACACCACCACACAGTCGAAAATTAGGAACAAACACTCCCCTTTAATATCATTAAACTATGTCATTATCAACATGAGGGAAACTCAATTTCAATTTTTGTCATTATTATTTATACAATAAATTATTATAATTTCTAATAATATTACCACCTCATATTAAATATTAAACACCATTTTTAGTTTAAATTATTAATAATCGAATAAATTAATGTTTGATAACTTATCCAAAAATTGTTTTCAATTCATGCCTTCAATGATGCTTGGCACAAAATAATCTCGAGTTCTTAGTATGATGCTTATATAATCAGCCATAATTCCAAAGTAGTTCATTAGTAAAATCTCAAAAAATATCTAAAACAATAATCACATCACAAAAAATTTCATCATCCAAGGCGAAGTAACACTAAACTCTAAAAGTAAACATCAATAATAATAATCCCACCTCGGGCACTTCCAATTTTCCCACATACATTTTTTTGTTACTACAATTCTTGATCTCATGTAAAAGGTTTAACTATTCCTAGTATCCTTTAAACATTTACCAAATAGTAAAAAAATGAAAATTCCTTTGATATAAACTTTAAAATCTCAAACTAGGTTCCACACACTGGTTCCCCAAGACGGATCACTAGGTGACTTCAACCACACCTACCCATAAGAGAGAGGTTTCCAACTAGAAGTGAGTGTCTAAGGACAATAATGTGGAGACTATACCCTATTTTATTAGAGTAATTATCTATCATAAATAAATAAATAATAATAATTGAATAAAAATGATATCATTACTAAAACAATACAAATATCTCCGGATAAAAAATCCTAAAAATACAATATCCAAACAACATAGTATAAATTTCATTCCAAGATATTTTTCCAATGTAAAAATACAAAAAAAAAAGATATTGAATACTCTCAAGATGGACCCAGTCTACATTTTGATCCCTCAACCATGATCCATCCTAAAATAATCCATCTATCAAATGGTAGTTTCTATAAAATTATCGTAAAACATCAAAATCTATCCGGGTACCAATAAAAGAGCCTAAGTAGGGTGTGAGTGAAGACAATTAGGCCACCACCAATAGTTTCTAAAATAATCTCTATTCAATAACAATGTATGTATTTCTAAAATGAAAGAAACAGAATTTTGATGAAACTTTTATCACATTATCAAATTAGTCTATATTTAACCATATAAACTCCACAAGTTTCTGAGGATACCCACACCTAAACACATGATTCATCCTATGCAGGAGTCTACACTATCCCTAAGGGGGATCATTTCCAAGAATACCTTTTTTACCACTCTATATCTCATCTCAATATCATAATTCTGTTGTTACCATTATATATTTGAACTCTCATATGAATGACAATGTTACCATCCATCATATCATTAATTAATTCAATAAATAATTAATAATATAAATCCCATTAATTAACTCAACAATTATTTATGAATCTAAATATAATTAATTAAATGAATAATTAATTAATCATATTATTATCATTAATTGACTCAAAAAATTATTAATCTGTTAAATATAATTAGTTACCTCAATAATTCATTAACATTCTAAGTATTATTATTTATATGATAAGTTAATTAATAGTCTAAATTATTTAATAAATAAATATTTAGATTATCACATAAATTCCATTAATTAATTTCATAATTAATTAATCAAAATCAACCATCACAATAATCCCATAATTAATTTATCAATTATATATTCAATTAAAAATCACATTGTTATATAATTAACTATAAAATTAGTTATTAAATTTCAAAATCTCAATTTCCCAAAATTATATAAAAAATTAATTATTCAATTAATTAATATCAATATCACTTAATTAATTCAACAATATTCTATTCAAAATTTACAAACCCAATATACCCAATATCACTTTTTTCATTAATTAATTAATTCATGAATTTAAATAATTTTATCACATTCACAATATTTATGAATTTAATAGAAATTATAAAATTAAAAAAAACAAATTTTTAATCAATAATTTTGGATTTAAATAATAAATGACCCACCTGTATTCTTGATAAATTATCAGCCAACAGAAGAACCCAAAATTTTAGTGGTATAATGCTATATAATGAGACTAGGATCTAAAAACATGAATCATGATCTAAATAGTAAATATCCTTTTATACTAGATCTATATCCACTATATTAGATCAAGATATAATAGAAATTGTAAGATAAACACATTTCTTGTGATGGGACAAGAGAGTAAGAAGAATTAAATACCATGCTTTGCTAAGAGGGGTGTAGATCTTTCATATATTATTCGAGTCTTAAAGAAACATGGTAAGCAAGGCATGGAGTCCAAATAAGAGGCTATGAAATAGTGAATGAACATCTTGTGTCAAGTATGGGTTTAATAGGGAGTGTTTTGAGTGTTTTGTTGATTTATAGTCTAATTTTCAAGTTAATTATAAATTTTTCAGTGGTTTGAATGATAGGGGAACACAATTTACCCTAATTTTGTTCCTAAACCATTCACTTATTATTATAGGGTTGACAATTTACTCCACATTGTGGGAAAGGTTTTAAAAATCGTTTTCCAGCCATGCAATTCCCCTCTAGACACGACCACACATTTTGTAGTAATTATGTGCCATCCCCGATCTACCCTCAGTCTTATATTTTATTCAAATTTTAACCCAAAGCACCCCAATGTAATTAAAATATAAAGAGTACCGAACACAATGAAAATATTACCAAAAATCCATCCTGATTCATCTCAATACATTTTTGGGATCATACACATTAATAATTCATAATTTAAGACTTTTATTATAATATTATGTAGAATTCTTATTGTTATATTCCAGGAATAACTTCATTACATAACCACTCCATCATAGAAAATTATTCAACTACCATATATCAATTTTTTACAAATTTATTTACATATTATAAGTCTCTATTATTTCATAAAAACCCATTTCAATTATTCTTTTCATTTCAATTTTTTACTACGTTTATTGGGAAATTATCCCATAAGTCATTATTAACTAACTATACAACCAAAATGAAACCATATAAACATTCCATCTTCTAATACTGAACCATTCCATCATAAAAATTATACTAACAAGTATTTACCATTAAATATAGAAACATTACTGAATTTCAAAAACAACCTCAAAATCAATAAAAAAATAAATCTTATTATCCACATGTCCTCTTTAATGAAAAAATGTAATTTAACCAAAAAAGAAACAAAAAATCAAGATATTTATTACACTTTCCAATTACCATATTTATAATACTTCCCAAATTAAAATATGGTGAAACAAATAAATATCAATAACAAATATTAGTGGGATTTTTCATAATTTTGTCAACCAATATTGATAAATAAAAAATGTGTAAAATATGTAAAACATTTTTGATACATAATAAACCTTTTTTACTAGTTTATTATCATTATTTTTATAATGGTGTATTCTTAAAAAATTAAATAAAATGTAAAAAATTTATACATTAATATTATAAATAAATAATAGGAATAATAAATCACATTCTTGTAACATATATATATCAAAAAATAAAGAAGGTAAAAGAACTAATCAAAGACTAAAATGGGTTCATGAATACCTAAAACCCCATTGAATTGACAAATCCCAACCAAATTTCAACCACATACATAATGAGAACATCAAATTTGGGAAAAATAATGATGGAGATTAATAAAAATAAGAGAGGATAAAATTAATAATTTCAATTAATAATTACTTTATTTGAATTATTGCATCATTAAAAGATGTAACTGATAAAACATTAATGACTTGGTTACTCTAATGAATCTATGAATATCCATGTGTTTTGAACAGTTAATGTATAATATAATAAATATATGTATTTGTAGAATTAAATTGAATTTATTCTAAAAATTGAGTAAAATTCATAGTATGAATACTGAAATCGTGATTCAATATTTTTGAATTACCAAAATTTTTTATAAATTAAATTTTCATATTTAAATATAAATAAATCCTTATTAGGTAATGATGTAATAGAAAAAAATGCACTACATTGGTTATATTGAACTGCTATAAGTAATATCTTGTCGGATTCCAAAAAAATATCATTAAAATTTTTAATATATTAATTACACAGAGACCATTATGATTAGTTTATATTATGATTAATGATAAATTATAATTGACACAGATAGAATAGGATATGCCCTCGACTATATGGATGATACCCTATAATGGCCCTTTATCAGAACATTTGAGATAGATGGAATCATAGAGAATTACCCTGGACCAAGCCCAAGATGAGATCAAATAACTAAAACATGATTATATCCTTATACATTATATGTTCAATTTTATCACCACAATGACCCAAAAAATATTTTCAAACCATGCCAATAACGTGTCTCCATCACAACCCTTAAACATATGGAGTGTACTAAAGTAATATATGGTAGAGTAAATAGACCCTATTAATGAAAATATTCTTTATTTTATTTTTAATAAATTAATGGTCCTATTTATATATTTTTATAATTACATTATCACTGAAAATATATTAAGTTTGATATAAATTATATGTTCACATGAAGAAATCAGCATTTCATTTTATTGGAAATATATAAATTTAAATAAGATACTCTGTAGAAAATTTTATGAATCTTTTAAATTTAAATTATAATAAATTATTCTTATTACATAATATGTATTTAAATATAAATTATAAATTAATTTAACTAATCCTAATATAATATTTATAAATTTTATAAAGTGGTTAATATTGTAAAAAAATTATTTTCATAAAATATTGAATTTTATTTAAAAGGCAGAAATCTACAATTTGGAAAAATATTTTCATAAACTAAATATTATATTTAAAATCAATATTTAAAAATTATCCAATTGGGAATTTTTTAAACCTATATGAAATTGTATATTTTCTGAGTAAGCCTTAAAATTGTGTAAATATATGGTTTATATTATATCATAAAAATGGTCCAAAAGGGATATAATTAATTCCTTGAATTTCATACTTGAGGAAATATATATTTTTTAATTTATAATAATATATTTTATGTTATTTTATAAATTTTATAAACCCTTAATGAATTCTACATAACCTATATTATATTGTAATATTTTAAATTCGTATATTTTTAATCATAACTAAGGTCAATGTCAACATGGTTTTTATTTTAAGTAGTTCAATTCATATAACAATAAAATATTGAAATAATATCGACATTGTTAAAAATCATGTAAAATCATTGGGAATGATTTTAATTTTTAATATTTTATCATTTAGAGATAAATTCTATGTCTAGAAATTAAAAAATAATAAAACACTCTTATAATATAAATATTCGCCCGTAATCACACTCCACATTACTAAAACCCCATTGAGTATGAATTTAGACAACCCATCCTTCTCTATAGAACTAAAAAAATATTATCACTATCTTTATAATCTCATCCCATTAATTTATAAGGCCCCTCTAAAGGAAAGGGGTCATATCCTCTATTTTTTTATTTTGTGTACTCTGTTTGTTCTAATCCTTTTGATGTCCAATTTTTTCTATTGTAAAGTGTTACTATGTTTCCCTTTTATTTTCATTATATTTATTATGTAAGGATAAAACATAATTAAGTATCATTAACACCTTCCATGGACATTTATGAACACTGTAGTACCCCGAGATTGAGGGATATGGACTTTTGTTTGCATTTTTATGTGTTTAAAGTGCATGGGATGAGTTGGGAAGAGTTTGGGAGAGTAATGAATGGTTTTTGATGAGTTTGTAGGATTTTAAAGGGGTGCACAGATTGAGCACGGTTAGTGGAAACCGTGCAGATTCCCCAATAAACCGTGCAAGGGAGACAATAGGCTTTACACGGCCTTCACTCGGTTTTCCAAACTGTGCGATGAAACTGTGCAGACCCTTTCTCCCAAGGAAGTAGAGTGTGCACGGTTAGTGCACAATTTTTCAAACCGTGCGGGCTAAACCTGCGGCCACTTAAAAATATGGTTATTAGTACCGGGCTCCCTCGGGCATAACCTAAAACACTCCAATACTCCTCACACTCGAGCCTCACTTGGTATTTGGGGTTCCTAGGGGTTAAGGGTGATCTCCCACTCGATTTGGAAGTGTTTAAAAGGAGTTTCAAGGCGGTTTGAATCTGGTTTCTCCTGGGTAAGTCTCTCCTGTTGTTTCACTTCTATTTTACTCTAGATCTACATCCCTCTCTTGGTTTTCTATATCTACACTTTTTGTGTGTAGATCTAGGTTTTTGGTTACCTTGGATTTTAATATTGAGGCCTGTGGATGATAGGGAAAGGGATCTAGAGAGGTTTCAGGGGGTGTTCACCAGATTTGAGGCACGGTTGTTCGTGTTTTGATTTCAGAAGAACCTTAAAGGTAGGTGGCTTCTCTCTCTAATCCACTTGGTTAGAACTACTGGTTCCTTGTTACAATTAATTTTTGTTCTGAAAATTAATTGTGAATTGTTATGCGAAATTGGTTGGAAATACCTTGGGTGATGTTTTGGGGATTTTTGGGAAAAAAGGTGTTTTATGGTGAAATACTATTCTTGTGGATTTAAAAAATAAGATTTTAAAATGGGATGATATAATTGATTTGTGAAAATGATTGATGGAAAGGGTTTTCAAAAAAAAGGGTTGTTTTATTGAAATGTTGTTTGGTATGGAAAATGTTTTTCAATAAATGGGTGATTTATTGAAGTGGATTGATATGAAATGGAATTGGTTGATTTCATGTTGTTGTGACCTTGGTGGGTTTATGCTTGGAATGGTTTGATTGAAATATTGTATGGAAGTGGGTGGGAAGCCACACTATAAAAAGGGGTCGATAGTGGTGGGAAGAACCACCAATTGAGCAGTGGTCGGGAAGTACCGCTAGTTTTGAATGGGTTAATGGGTTGGGAGAAAGTCCCACCATTTTGATTGTTTTGGATTGAATTGGTGAACGTGTTGGGTGGAAGTCCCACTGTTTAGGTTGCTTGTTGTCCATTTCTTTTAAATATGGAATTTGTGTGTGAATGTGTAACTTTTGGGATGATTTTGGCATGTTTGGTTGGATTTACCTTGGTGGCTTGGTTTGGGAGTGATGGCTTGGTAAGAGCATGGTTGTCCTATGGTAATGGTTTCACTTGTGATTATCTTATATGAACTGTTTTCTATAAATGTGTTAATGGATTTATCCTAGTGGTGTGTGTAGGGAAGTCATTTGGGGAAATCCTACTGAGTTTTAGTACTCACCCCTTTCTTTGGCACTGTGGTGTCTTTGCACATGTCGGGTACCGTGACATGGGAAAATGTAAGGCATCACCCTCATTTAGTGGAGCTTTGTGATACCTTGTGGAGCTTGGAGCTTGGATCATGGTGTGGATCTATAGTGGTGTCATGGATTGTGGTGTTTGGTTGTTCAGTTTCCATAGTGTACTTTGATGTTGTGTGGACATGTCTCATTTTATTGGTTTTGATTCGTGTTGTTGAACAACTTGGTTGTCTTTTGGGAATGCATGGTTAGGTAATGGAATTCATATGCATCATATAGTGGCTATTAGTGTATGGTTTTGTTGGTTTTTCTTTAAGGTAAAATTGTTCCCCAACATGATATTGAAGCCCTCAACATTTATTTGCAAGCCATTGGCTCCTTGGGAACGTTGCCTAAGTCCAAGTAGCCCTCACTACCTCCTCTTGTCAATAAGGTAGAGGAGGGGTTTTACAAGTGGTATTAGTTTGTTTGGTCCCTTGGAGTTGATCTTCATATTTGGTGTTGACATTCGTTGTGTTATATTCCTTGAGTCGGGATGGTAACAAGGTGTTGGAATGTTGGAAAATGGAATTTATAGCATAAAAGGACGTAGCTAACCCTTTTATGCAGAAATTCAAGTTACCATGGAGTTGGGTACATAAGTGTTTTGGAGACACTTATAAGCATTGGAAATCTCATTGTCGTGGGGGTAGCCAATGAGATGAGTAAGACATGCATGGTTGAAATGACTTCCCACTGGTAGGCATATTTCATTGAGGTATAATTATTTATGATGTGATATTAATGTGTGAAATTGTAGTGTGAATAAATTGGTATTTTGAAAATGGTTTGGTTTTCAAAATGGAGAAACATGGAACATGTGAAAAATGGTGGAAAGACTTTTTGTGATAATGTTGTGTAATCTGAACTAAAATGGGATTTCATGATGTCTACAGAAATGAGAATCATGGTTGTTTGTTTTCGGTTTATAGAAATGGCAACGGGTTGGTGTCGTAGAGACCAACCCGAGGAGGCTGCTGAGAATGTGGTAGCACCTAAGCCTCAGGTGAACCAACAGTTATTGCAAATAATAGTGCAAGCTTTCCAAGATGTGGAAAGTGGAAACAAAATGGATAAACAAAGGCATGTGGATCATGAGGTTCATTTTCAAAATCAGAATCCACCCATATTCAAGGGTGATTTAGATCCAGATAGGGCAGAGGAATGGTTGAATAGAATGAAAAAGATCTTCAAGTTCCCGGGAACACCAGAAGAGTTAAAAGTGAAGTTGACTACATATATGTTGGAAGATCATGCCATTCAGTGGTGGGAGTTGGTAGTACAAGCTGGGACTAACCAAGTTATGATGTGTGATGGATTTGAAGAATTTTTTAAAAAACAATTCTACCCACATATGTTCAGAATTCAGCGTATGACTTATTTCATTAGTTTGAAGCAAGAGCATATGTCTTTGATGGGGTATGCATCTAAGTTTATGAACTTAGTATGGTTTTCACCCGAGTTGGTGGGTATCACATCATTGAATGAAAGGATCGCTGAAGTGGGACTAAAGAAATAAATTTGTTCAAAGATAGTGGTGCTGTGTATAGATTATTACTCATAGATGTTAAATAGAGCCTCGGTGGCTGACCGGGATCTATTAGGAGCTCTGGGCAGGGATGCATGGTGGTACCCATGGGGAATAGTGGAAACTCTAACACTGGGTTCAAGTGGAAGAGGGACACTTATTCCCAAGGAGAGAATATGTCATATAATATGACGGAAAGATCGATAAATCTTCCTCCGAATCCCTAGATCAAGCAGAGATGTTTTCATTGTGGTTCTTTGAGCCACATCAAGAGGGATTGTACGGAACATCCTCTAGCATGTCATAATTGTAAGAATATGGGGCATCTGCATCGTTATGGTCAAAATGTTCCAAGGTTAGGTGTGGGTGACACTCCTCAGGGATCACAGATGTCATATGCTTCGATGGGACAGGGACAGTAGCACACCCCTCATCAGCAGAGTAAAGTGGGTCATGGCAATTCTCGGAATACCATGATGCCTCAACAGAGCAATAAAGAGCAGTGTGTGTCAAGACAACATGTTTTTGGGGCTGAGAAAGTTATGATGGTTGATCAGTCGGGACCATCCAAGGTGCGAGGTACTATTCTTTTATGTTTTACCTTGATGCAAGTGTTGGTTGATATGGGTGCTTCACACTCTTTTATTACTACACATGTGGTTGATTTGTTGGGTTTAAGTGTAGAAATGATGCCCTCATTTTTGAATGTTAATACTCCTCTAGGTCAAAGAGAGTTTCGAGCCTTCTAGTATTGAAAATGTTGTATCATTTTGGGCGAGGTTGAGATAGTGTAGAATTTCTCAATGCTTGAGATGGATTGGTATGATGTAATCATGGGAATGTATTGGCTGGTGGATATTAAGTCCCACATCGATTATGATGCGCGAACAATGGATTTTAAGACACACGATGGCATTAGAAATCTAGTTAGTGAAGGTAAGAATGAAAGTCAGGGTGAAATGAGTTTGTTGGCACCATTAGTCGGTACATTATCATATCATATGGCGGTTTTGTCATTTGAATCAGTAGAGGGTGTTGAGCATACTATTCCTCTAGTAGTGGTGGATCATTTCATGGATGTTTTCCATGATGATTTCTATGGGTTACCTCTCGTAAGTGAAGTAGAGCTTACAATTGATCTCCCTCTGGGGACCAGTCCTATCTCACTTACTTCTTATCGAATGGAACCTGCTGAGTTGCGGGAATTGAAAATCGAGTTGGAAGAGTAAGAAAAAAAACGGTTTATACGGACTAGCATGTCTCCTGGGACAGCTCTGGTGTTCTTTTTGAAAAAGGGTGATGGAAATTTGCGGCTATGTGTTGATTATTGTACACTTAACCAAGTTACGATAACGAATAGATATCCACTTCCAAGAATTGATGATTAGTTGTACTATTTGAGGGGATCCTAGTGGTTCTCCATGATCGACCTGTGGTCGGGATATCATTAATTGAGGTTGAGGAAGGAGGATATTCTTAAACTAAATTTCAGAAATAGATATGGCCATTAGGAATATGTGTCTATGCCCTTTGGTCTAATGGATTCACCAGCGGTGTTCATGGAATTGATGAATCAGATATTTCATAGATATCTATATTCATTTGTGGTGGTGTTTTTAGACGATATTCTAGTGTATTCAAAGACAAGGGTGGAGCTTGAGCAGCACTTGGCAACAGTGTTGGGGATCTTGAGGGATTATCATTTGTATGTAATATTGTCAAAGTGTGACATTTTGATACAAGAAGTTAGATTCCATGGACATTTAATTTCTGAAATGGGTGTTTCAATGGATCCAGAAAAGATAGAGGCTGTTGTCTCATGGAAACCGCTAAAGAATCTGTTTGAGATACATAGTTTCCTTGGTCTAGCTGGGTATTATCGGTGTTTTGTTCATGATTTTTCATGTTTCGCTTCATCGATGACATCTTTTACAAGAAAGAATGTTCCATTCCAGTGGAATGAATAGTGTCAGTAGTGATTCAAATATCTTAAGGGTCGTCTTACCTCAGCACCGATATTGGTTTTCCCAGAAAGAAGAAAAGGGTATGTGGTGTACTGTGATGCATCGAGATCAGGGTTGGGGTACGTTATCATGCAACAAAATCATGTGGTTTCATATGGCTCACGACAGTTGAGGGTGAATGAGAAGAATTACCCAACTCATGATTTGGAGGTGGCAACAGAGTTCCACACTTTGAAAGTGGGGCATCATTATCTCTTTGGTGTGAAATTCACGGTGTATACTGATCATAAGGGCTTAAAGCACATTTTCTCACAAAGGGATTTGAACATGAGGAAAAGGAGATGGTTGGAATATCTACAGATGTTTGATTTTGACTTTTTGTACACACCGGGTAAGGGAAATTTGGTGGCGGATTCCTTAAGTAGAAAATCATATGCTCAGGTGGTGAAACAGGCATCAGAACAGTGGCATTTAATGTTGGTTATAGCTGATATGTTGTTGGAATGTCAGGAACAGGGAAATAAAGTGGTCTTCTTTCTGGTTTTACTGATTCCTAACATTGATGGCCTGGTTAAAGAGGAACAGATATCTGATTCTTAGTGTGTGACCATGGGGTCGAGACTCAATGGTGGGTAGCCCATTAAGGGTTGGCAACTGAATTGAGATTCAGTGTTGTGTTTTTGGAATCAGATTGTTGTTCCATTTTATTGTCAGGTGGATCATCTTAGGGCGTATCATCATTCTAGGTGGGCTGTTCATAT
Organism: Viscum album; assembly: GCA_963277665.1. Lineage (NCBI taxonomy): Eukaryota > Viridiplantae > Streptophyta > Magnoliopsida > Santalales > Viscaceae > Viscum > Viscum album. Next base: position 1,017,875,982 of record OY728119.1, on the reverse strand, counting down.
TGGAATTTAGAAAACTTATAAAGCGTTGAAAGCACAGTTCTGGTGGTCTAGTATGAAAAGAAGTGTGGCTGAGTTTTTTTTGAGATGCTTGATTTGATAGCAATTCAAGGCAGACCATCCGAGGCCAGTAGAATGTTGTAGTCTTTACCAATCCCTGTAATGAAGTGGGAGTAGATAGCGATGGATTTTCTTACAGGTCTCCCAATAACTGTAAGAAACAATGATTCCATTTGGGTGATAGTTGATCAGCTAATGAAGTCGTCCCATTTCATCCCGATTTGCAAATCTCATACGGTGGAGGATCTGTCCAATATCTATATCCGGTAGGTGGTAAAGAGGCATGGTGTTCCAGATTCGATTGTATCAGAAAGAGATTCAAGGTTTACATCTCATTTTTTTAAATCCTTAAAGAACCCCTTCGAACGCAGTTGACGATGAGTACGTCGTATCACCCTCGGACGGATGGTCAATCTGAGAGGACGACAAAAAATTTGGAGGATATGTTGTGGCTTATTTCATGGATTTTGGTGGCTCATGGGGGGAGAACTTGTCGTTGGTTGATATCTTGTACAATAACAGTTATCATGTATTCATACATATGGCTCCATTTGAAGCGTTGTATGGGCAGCCATGTCGTTCTCCCCTATGTTGGGTGGAAACTGGTGAGTCCTCGATCGTTGGACTAAGAATTGTCTAGGAGACTATAGAGAAGATCAAGTTAATTAGAAAGGGAATGTAGATGGCTCAATATCGTCAGAAATCTTATGGGGATTATCGTTGACGGACGTTGTCGTTCGAGGTGAGTGATCATGTGTTCATGAGGATCTCTCCGAGGTTTGGACATCATCGGTTTTGGAAGTAGGGAATGTTATCTCCGAGGTAAATTGGGACTTTTCAGATTCGTGAGTGAGATGGTGAGGTAGATTATCGTTTGGGTTTTCCACCTAGGTTCAATGTGGTGCACAATGTGTTTCATCTGTCGCAGTTGAAAACGTATCAGCTGGATCATTACCATGTGATTCGATGGGATCGTGGTGAGCTAGAACCGGATGCTTCGTTGGTGCATGTGCTAGTGAAGGTTGTGGATAGACAAGAGAAAGTCATGCGTGGTAAAAGCATCGGTTTAGTTCATGTTTTGTGTCAACATTGTCAGATTAAATAAGAGCCTTGGGAGTGGGAGAAAGAGATGGTCGAGTAGTGGCCCGATAACTTTCGTCAAAGGGTGGGTTCACTACTTTCCTCGGACAAAAATTCTAATAATGGGGAGAATGTAGTACCCCCAATTTGAGGTATTTGGAATTTTTTATGCATTTTTTTGTGTTTAAATTCCATGGGATAAGTTGGGAAGCGGTTGGGAGACTTTGGAATGGTTTTGGATGACTTTAGAGGCTTTTAAAGGGGTGTCCAGTTTGAGCACAGTTAGTGGAAACCATGTGGATTCCCCAAGAAACCACGCAAGGGAGAAAGTAGGTGTTGCACAACCTGCGCATAGTTTTCTAAACCATGGAAGGAAACCATGTGGTCCCTTGCTCCTGAAGCAGTAGAGTGCGCTCAGTTAGCGCATGGTTTGTAAAACTGTTCGGCCACTAAAAAATAGGGTTATAAGTTCCAGGATCTATCGAGCTTAATCTAAAACACTCCAATCCACATCCCACTCGAGCCTCACTCAAGATTGGGGTTTCTCATGGTTTAATGGGGCTCTCCAACTTGATTTGGAATCATTTCAATGGGGTTTCAAGGTGGATTGAAGGTGGGTTCTCCCGGGTACATCTCTCCTCTTGTTTCTATTGTGTTTTCCTCCAGATCTACATCCCTCTCTATCGTGGTTTTATATAACTACACTTTTGGAGTGTAGATATAGGGTTTTGGTTGACTTGGATGTTAATATTGAGGCCTGTGGATGTTAGGGAAAGGGATCTAGAGAGGTTTCAGTGATGCGTTTGCCGGATTTGAGGCGCGGTTGTTCGTGGGTCAATTTCTCAGGAACCCAAAAGTTAGGTGGATTCTCTCTCGACTCCACATGGTTAGAACTAGTTATTATTTATTACAATTAACTATTGTGATGAATAATAATTGTGAATTTTTATGTGAAAATGGATTGAAATCCCTTGGGTGATGTTTTGGGGATTTTTGGGAAAAAGGGTGTTTTATGGTGAAATGTAATTCTTGTGGATTTTAAAATGGTGATTTTAAAATGGTATGGCATGGTTTATTTTTGAAAAAGATTTATGGAAAGGGTTTTCAAAAAATGGATATTTTATTGAAATGTTGGTTGGCAAGGAAATTGTTTTTCAATAAATGGGTTATTCATTGAAGTGGATAGATAGACAATGGGATTGGTTGATTGCTTGTTGTTGTGACCTTGGTGGGTTTATGCTTGGTTTGGTTTGATTGGAATTTTGTATGAAAGTGGGTGGGAATTCTCACTATAAAAAGGGTGTGGATAGTGGTTAGAAGACCCACCATATGATTAGTGGTCTGGAAGTACCACTAGTTGTGAATGGGTGAACGGGATGGGTGGAAGTCCCACCGTTTTGATTATTTTGGAGTGAATGGTTGAATGGGTTGGGCGGAAGTCCAACATTTTTTTTTTTGTTGTGAATTTCATTGAAATATGGAATTTTTGTGGTAATGTTTAAATGTTTGGATTATTGTGGCTTGTTTTGTTGTCTTTCCCTTGGTGGCTTGGTTTCGGTGTGATGGCTTGGTAAGAGAATGGTTGGCTTATGGTAACGGTTACACTTGTGATTATCTTATATGAACAATTTTATATAAATGTGCTAGCGGTTTTATCCTAGTGGCATGTGTAGGGAAGTCATTTGGGGAAATTCTACTATTTTTTAGTACTCACCCCCTACATTGGCATTGTGGTTTATTTGCAGATGTCGTGTACCATGACATGGGAAAAGGTAAGGAATCACCCTTCTTTAGTGGAGCTTTTTGATCCCTTGGTGGATCATGGAGCATGGAGCTTGGTGTGGAGTTGTGGTGGTGTCATGGATTGTGGTGTTTGGTTGTTTAGTTTCCACAGTGTACTTTGATGTTGTGTGGACATGTCTCGTTGTATTGGTTTTGAGTTCTGTTGTGGAACAACATGGTTGTCTTTTGGTAATGCATTATTGGGTAATGGAATTGATATGAATCATATAGTGGTTGTTAGTGGATGGTTTGGTTGGTTTTGTTTTAATGGAAAATAGTTCCCCAACATGATCATGAAGCCCTCGGCATTTATTTCCAGCCTTTTGCGCCTTGGGAACATCGATTAAGTCTAAGTAGCCCTCACTGCCTCCTCAAGCCATTGAGGTAAGGTCGGGGTGTTACAAACACCCTTTTTCTACAGAGATCTTCCTATGATTTTCATTGCTAAATCTTTGTATTATTTATACTAATCTCTATTTCTCATAATGCGTATAAAAATATTTGGATATATAAATAATTTACTTTAGAATTGTATGTGTTTGACCTAAAATATATAATTATGGGATTGAAAGTGAACATGTACTTTATATTTTTCTTGAATATATGTGGATCATAAATGCATCTATATGATATAAATATGAGAGGTGGGGATAAATTATACGTCCAACCATTTAATGTGGTAATTTATTAAAGTCATGAGATTCCATGTGTAATGTATGGGATTTTATTTTAATAACACCTTGTTATGATGCATTGGTGGTTGACCGTGACATGTTTATGATGTCTTGTTTTATGTTTATTTTACATTCCAATATTTCATTAATGGTTTCATATTTTTTCATTAATTAATGTTCATTTTTATTTATTTATTTTAACTTTTATGTCACATTGATTTCCCTCTTTACTAACATTTTTAACTTCCACATGTTATGATTTCATTTTTGCATTATTGGACATTTTATAAAACCCGATTCTTCAAAACATCCATAGGTTATCTCATATAGTTTTAGAAAACTAGGGGATATTAGGGGAATGTTGTGGTGTTTTTAAATTATTTCATTATATCCATGTTTCATATTATAAAATTATTTATTTAATGTCCTAAATGATCTACAAATATTTATCAATAGGGATTGTATTATGTGTTTCTTTCTATAATAAATAACAAATTAAGTTGTTTTAATTATATGGGTTCTCATAGATGGTATAAGGAGAAAATATAGTTTTTTTGGAAAATAGTATTAAAAAAATTATTAACAATATATAAACTAATAAATCATCAAATAATTATGCTAAATCATAGAGTATGTTACTTCTACGAATCCAAATACTTATTTGGATTTTAAAATTCGATTTGGATCTATGATAGTTGTACCTTGGGATAAATACATAAAATGGGTGCATTGGAATTTTACCCAATCATAAACAAGTGAATGATAAAAATACATCATTCCACACAAATTTTGAAACTCAGAATAATTAGTTTTTGGAATATTCAAAAGCTCCTTACAAATAATTATTTGAAGAAAAATAATGAATATAATAATTCATGTTTGTAAATATATCATCGATTACATAGAGGGAAATATATAAATTCATAGGATTGGTAATATATGTCATTTATGATAAAAATACATCATTCCACACAAAATTTGAAACTTAGAATAATTATTTTTTGGAATATTCAAAAGCTCCTTACAAACAATTATTTGAAGAACAATAATGAATATAATAATTCATGTTTGTAAATATATCATCGATTACATAGATGGAAATATATAAATTCATAGGATTGGTAATATATGTCATTTATGAGATATAACTTCAATGATAAAATTACCCTCTAATTTGGTTTAATAGTTTTAAAAATTTTCAAACTAATTTTCAATTTATTTTTTTCAATGGATTTTAAAAGGAAGAATTGATTAAAAAACTAGTGTGATAATCATTGTTTTGGTTGCATAAACCATTCAGAGTATGATTTCATTACATTATAATAATAGATTATCAGTTAATTTAGTTTTTGAATACAATATTGAATCATAGTCAATACTCAAATCAACATAAGAATGAGAACGATTCAATTGAGGCCTTTATTAAAAAATACCCTTTGAATTTAAATGGATCGTCTGATCCCATAATAAATGACTAGTGGAAAAAATCCATTGAAAATATCGTATCCATCTTTCAATGATGTATTTTTTAGAAGTATTTGAATATTATTTTACATGTTTATGGAGAATATGATAAATTTTGGACATTAATTGAAAATATGAATTCCAAGGAAGAGATTGAATTCATATTGTGGGATGAAATATGGAAATTGTTTTAAGATAAATATTGTCCATTCACTCTCTAAATAAATGAGGTTAGGAATTAACTTCTCCTCAAGATAATAAGTGATGAATAAATTGGGAAATATTATGAAAACATTCCAAGACGTTCATTATACACATCATACATTATTATAAAACCCAAACAAAATTTTTACCTCAAATTTGTTGGGATAAATTGAAATCTATGAAAATGCTTTCAAATTAAATACATTAATATCTATAATGAAATTTTTTCATGTTCCCTTAAATTGTATGGGATATTATAAAAAATCAATATTCTGAGATAGAAATCATATAATATATTTTTAATATAGTAATGTGGCGGATCAAAATCAGGGGTAAGAAAGTTCAACATACCACTTGTCAAAATTTTAGAGAAGAAGCATCCTAGAAATTCCGTAATGGGGAAATGTAGTTCATTAATTGATGGAAGGATGCAAACCTAGATAGAAAATTCCAATATGAGAAATAAACTACTTTAATGGTGGAACAAAATTATCTGTTCAACCATCTTCTGTTTTTAATGTTTCTACTATAAGGGATAAGAAGTCTATGAAAATCAATGTACTAATACAAGGGTTGTTGAGGATAACTAAAATAGACAACCTATACAGCCTAGAGATAAATGGTTGGAATATCTCATTTAAACTATTTATGCGGATCAAAATAATGATGTGGTGGAGCTATGATAGTTATTCCTTCAAGTATAAAAAAATTATATTTTATCATATTTCTAGGAATTAAATACTATAATGCATATTTAAAATAAATATTGAAACACAAACATAGAAAATGGAAGGGGATCTATCTGTTAAAGGAAATATCATAATTAACATATACTAACTATATAACAAGTCACGATAAAATTTTTTATAGGTGATATACCAGATAACTATGTGATGCTCCCTTTAGAAAAATTTGATTCTATTCTAGCTGATGACTGGATATAGTTATATATATAGAAAAAATCTCACTAATAGAATGAAATCACCCTTTATAATAGTAATTTACATCCATTTAAATACATTTTCACGGAGGATAAGGAATATATTTGGGTATTATCATTTCATACATGGATCTTATTATCTTATGGGAAACTATATCTTTCCCAAATGATTGATACTATGGAAAATATCTTCCCGGATGACATGAACACTGTAAAAAATATATTGACGTGTTTATCAAAAAAATTAAATAATAATAATCTTATAAATAATGTTGAATTCTCATCCAAATTATTTATGGACCACTTTTAGTATCCTAGAATTTAAATAGAATTGGTAATATATAATGTGAAGTGTTGTAGAATAAAATGTTGTATAATTCGGTTAAATGTTTATATTCCAAAATGAAACACCATAGGGTGAACCAATCCACTTTAGAAAAAATAAGTATAGGTCAATGAGCTGTTGTACTAAGTGTAGTAAACCAAAAAGATTGGAATATAAAAAAAGTGTCCACCACCACAGATTGATTAATTTGTTGATCAACTATGTGGATAACAATACTTTTCTAAGGTGGATGTAAAGTATGATATTCTAATTTAATGGTATTGAAGGATGATATCCACAAGACTTATTTTCATGAAATTATAACTGACTAAGATTTCATAGTGATCCCATTCAGATTTATAAATGATCTAGATATCATCAGGAATATAATGAATAGTGTTTATAGATGTCCCTAAAAAATTTGGAATTATTTATATATGATATACATATCTACTCCAAAATCATGGAGGTCCATGATAAGTATTTGAATAATGTAATTAAGGCTTGAAAAATAGGAAAGTTGTTTTTGAATTGCATTAGAAGATTTCTTGGATGGATCATGTAACATTCATGGGGAATGTAATCCCTGGAAATGGGATTCCATTGAATCCTTAAAAAATCAATGAAATTGATGAATGTCCCATAACAACATCTTTGAAGGTGACCTATGGTTTAATTAGATTAGCTGGGTACTATCGTTAATTTAAGAGAATCTTTTTAGGAATTTCAAGTACACTAACCCTGTTAATTTGAATGGCGGTGATGTTTTTTTATTAATGAATGTGAGAAAATATTTAAAGAGTTAAATGATAAGATAATATTGAAACGATAGTACAATTGGCTCCTATCTACCATTCAAATTTCTGATGCTCTGCTAATGTGTGTAGCAGCACTCGGGTCGAATCCTCGGCGATGATACTTTTTAATTGTCATTTGTTTTAAGTTGAATGTATTTTGATTACAGGGTTTGTTTGTAGAGCTTAAATGAAGTGTTTAATTATTGATTCATGATTTGACCATTTGATAAATATTGGGGTGAGTTTATAATTAGGTATTTAATCTTGTGATATCCATGATCCGTGATTTATATTTCATTAAATTAACACCCATGTCACAAGTTGATGTTTATTGTAATTTCTAAGTGTTAAAGCTTTAATCCAAGAATTTATATTACTAGGATTTTAATATCAATTAATACTTGATTTTGGTAGTTTGTATATGGTTCCAATAATCCATGGAATCCATATGTTAAACAAAACAAGTCATTAATCCATGACATTCTATGTTCAACATACACAATATTAATTTAAAGAATATTCGTTGAGCATAATCACTCAATCACTTAACATAACTAATTATTAACTCACCACAATGAGAGATTTAATCATCCATTGAAATGATTAGTAGTATGGTTATTATTATTATGATGATTAATTAAGAAGATAATAAAAATAAAGGGAAAACAAAATATATTTGTGTCGAACACACACACAAGAACGATGATGTGAATTAAAAACAAACTTAAGATTGAATGAGAAATCAAAAAAAAGAAGGGGATTAAACTGTATTTAAACAATTTTAATAAAGAATGTATTAAACAATAGAATTTTGATTATAATAATAGATATTGAAGAATAAACATTCATTAAAATATAATTACAAAATAAATACTTACAAGATTACTACAAAGAAGAACACAAAAGTAAATGAAAAAAATAGAGGACGATAGGTCTCTCAAGTAAAAACATGAGTATGGAAGGTCCTACCATAAATTTTTCAAGGATTTGGTAATTCCAATGTGAGATCCTCTATATTGACATTCCAACTCATTTGAAAGGATATGAGGGTATGTATTTAAATCACAAGGTGGTGGAGTGTTTGCATTCAAAAACTACCCCTCCAATTGGTTCGACAATTTGGACATCCATATAGATGAATCTAGAGATATATCTTTCTTCAATGATTTAGATAATATTATTTTACAACTCCTCTCAAAATTGGGAGGCATTTGGACTTTTGGGGACAATGTTATGGTCGTTTGAATAAACAATATTAATTGGTCTATTTTAATCCATAATCATACAATTGCATTAATGTGAACATATTTTTTTTAATATGACGATTCCTTCAAATATGAATTCTTTTTTCAGAAAAGTCATCCACCTATATGTCATATTTTACACTGATAAATATCATCTTGATTTGATTAATAGATCATGAGAAAAGTCAATTTTGGTGTGCTAATTTCATTTCCTGGACAGAATGATGTCCTTGAATTCAAGGCTTCATTTGGGCCCCTTGTTATTGGATTTGGGCCCTGGAGTTTTTTTCCACGATTCTTTTAAATAATCATGAACATATGTTAGAATTTCATAAAATTGGTTCTTCAAGATTTAGACGATTAACTCAATAATAAGGTCTAGTCTAGTTTCTTCACAGATTATTTGGGTCTTCTTGTGTGGACCATATGACCCTCAAAATGGACGATTATGCTAAAGGTACCTTATAATAAATTTTTTTAATTTGATTAAGGAACCCAAAATATGGGAACAATTCAATTTGGTTAAGTAGGGTAAGACATATAATTAAAACATTAAACAGACTTGAATCTGGATGAATTCAAATAGTGCTATAAAATTATATTTCATATATAAACATTAATATTTCACACAAATTATGCACATTTAATATAAAATCTGTAATGGGAGTATATAATAAGTTATGAAAATATTAATATCATCAACACCCCCACACTAGTCTTGTGCATGTCCTCATGTACAATAAATATAAAAATGTGACAAAATCATTTTTACTCACCAACAAGTATTAAAAAAAAATTTCCCTAATAATGTGTGGTTTAGACAATTTCAATAATCCATATTGAATTCCATCACATGTTGTTACAAAAACAAGGTTCCAAAAACAATTTATTTTTTTATGGTCAAATTTATAAATGGATAATGGTGGAACACAAAACGTACTCCTCTGAAGTTGATAATATTAATTTATGGAGCTTCACTCATTCACCAACCAAAAGTGAAAATCATATAGTTTGTAAGAACCCCCATATTACCCTCCATATCCTAAAGTGCTAAAAAATAAAGAGGTCTTTTTAGAGGTTTTTTTTGGCTATGGGATGGTAGGAAGATGATATCCAAAAGACAGTAAAAAAGGAATAAAACACCAAAATGGAAAAAGAAATGCACTTTTTTTTTTTGAAATGAGACATGAAAGGAAATGGAAACACATATTTACAAGGGAATGAAAATGTGAAATAAGACATGAAAGAGTAAGGATATTTAAGTGTATGACATGATGAAATATTTACAAACCACAAAACATCTCCAAATGACATAATTGTTCCTTTTTTTTCTTTTTTCAAAAGTTGAACTTGAAAAAGATCTCACACTCATATCCAAACCCATGATTGATCTCCTAATTACACTAATTATAGTAATTAACACCAGATCAAATGTTGTGGAAGAATGATTTTTGACATATCCAAACACAACACATTCTTATTTTCTTATTTTTTTAACACTTTTCAATATCATTTGTACAAGATAAAGATATATACATTCGTAAACCCCACTAAATTACAAACTCTCCCCCACATTGAAATTTATTCTTACCCTCAAGCATATTATAAAACGGTGAAAATCAACAAAAGGGTACCAAAAATGAAATCAATTCCCCACACACTAAAATTTCAAAAAAAAAATGTAATTAAAATCCATGTTCATATTGGGTGGGATAAGGAATTGGGATTGTAATATAGATATCACAGAAAAGGTTCTCATAGGCTTGAAGGGGCCTTAAAAAGAGGATTAATTTATGGTTAATGGGAGGCAATTTGGTTATTATAATTCCCATGTGGTTTAGAAAATTCCTCTATCATATTATAGCACACTAAAGTTGTAAATTTAACTCGAATGTCCTCAAAATCAAGATTCAAAAATAGGGGTGAAAATACACATTTTGAAAAGCTAGCCATAGGTGGACTTTTCATGAAATCGAATTTTGTTCCTCACGGATGTGGAAAATAATTTTCCAAAACAAAAATTAAGCATTCAAAATTTGTGGGTTTTGACATAAGATTGTTTATCCAAAGTCATGATGAAAATACAAAATTATTGAGATGGAAACAATTATTTTTACTCCCTAAAATGGCTGGAAAAAAGTTCAAAACTAGATGGTGTGTAAGTATGACTCAATTTTTTATTTTTGGTTTTTAGTTTATTTTAGTGTTTTTAAATTACACACCCACACAAAAGATAACAAGTAAATAAAAATATGATGATGAATGTGGTAAATAAATGAGAATGAGGGAGGGAGAAGAAGAAAGAAAGAAACAGAGAGAAAGAGAGAAGAGGAGTTAAAGGGAATGAGGTGCCCCCTAGTATGGATTTGGTGGGTTGTCATCACCCACTATTGGTGGGTCAACTGAAAATGTTGGGAATCCAATATACGCTGATGTGGTTACAAGTTTATGTTTCCTCTCATGGTGATGCTTTAATCAATGTCTGTTAACCATTAATGTATTTTTGGAAGACGGGTCTTTGACATGCACCAGACCAAATGGGTAATCATTAGTAATGACATAAGGACCTTCCCAATGAGAATTAAGCTTACCTGGGTGATTCCAAAATCGATATTTGGAAAGAAATTCCTTTTCAATTTCAGTGAATACCTTTCTCTGGATTTGTTTTTCATGGGGTACCCTAGCCTTTTCTGTGTACAGATTGGAATTCTCATATGATTCAATTCGCAGCTCCTCCAATTCTGCCAATTGCAACAATCTTTCTTCACCATATTTATTATAATAAATTTTATAGGTTTTCAAAGAAAAAAAAATTATTTTGGATTTCAACAGGTAGATGAAATGATTTACCAAAGACTAGCATAAAAGGAGACATACCATTGGGTGTCTTATAGGCATTTTGATAATACAAAACTGCATCAACAAGTCTTTTAGGGTAGTATTTTCTAGTAGGTTTTAGAATTATCTAAACTGCTCTTTTCACTTATCTATTAGAAATTTCAGCCATTAAATTTTGTTGGGGTGATATGCAGTTGATGTTTTATGTATAACCCTGTTCTTTTTCAAAAAAGATTCCATGTTTCTATTACAAAAATGGGTTCCTATGTCACTTATCAAGGCACATGGTGTCCCAAATTGGTGGAAGATGTGCATCTTTAGGAACTCAATAAAAGTATGGGAATCATCCTATCTTGTTGGTTTTCCCTCAACCTACCTGGAAACATAATCAAATGAAAGAATAATGTATGAGAATCTATTGGAATGGGGAATGGTCCCTTGAAATCAATGCCCCAAACATTGAAGATATCATAAAAAATTAATGGGTTTTTGGGCATTTAATTTCTCAACGAAATTGTACCCTGATTTTGGAAAGTGGGACATGATTGATAGTTTACATCTGACTCCTTGATGTGTGAAGTCTAGAAGAATCCAGAGTATAGGACCATTTAGTAGGTCCTTTTTGGTCCAAAGTGGCCACCTCTGGGAAGTGATAGACAGAATTTAGGGATGGAATAATGTTCATCTTCATCAACACATCTCCTAATTAAAATGTCTTCCCCAGTTTTTCAAAATTATATTTTCTTCCAAAAAATAATATTTTGAACAACATTTCAACATCATTTTTTGTTATTTTGAATCATTTTCATGAAAAACACCAGAAACTGAGTAATTTTATACTAGGGCATAACACGTTATTTCTGGAGTGAGAGATGAAAGGTGATCATTCTGAAATTCAGGATAATTTATTTCAGAATAAGAAGATTTTTAAATTCTACTCAAGTGATAAGCCACATGGTTTTCTTTTCCTAGTCTATCATTGATTTCAATTTCAAACTCTTACATCATTAGGATTCATCTTATTATCCTTGGATTGGAATAAATTTTCTTGAGTAAGAACATTATAGCAGAATGGTCTATGAAGATGATGATTTTGGCACCTAAGAGATAGGGCCAGAAATTATCTAAGTCAAAAACCACTTCTAAAAGTTCATTTTCAGTAACAGTGTAGTATGATTGAGTTTCATCCAGTATTTTTTAGGATAATAGATGACATGAGGAATATTTTCTCTTCTTTGACAAAGAACAGCCCCAACAACTCTATCAAAATCACCACACATCAACTCAAAAGGGTAAGGACCAATATGGGGGTTGTATTATCATGGCAGATGTAAGAGCAGTTTTGATTTCTATGATGTATCTCATTAAAACCTTATCGAAATAGAAAGTGACATCATTTTGGATCAACAGCGTGAGTGGGAGGGAAATTCTACTAATGTTATGGATTAATCACTGATACAATCCATCATGAATGAGGAATGAACGAATGTCTCGAATAGATGTGGGTTCAGAAAGTGATTGGATCACATCAATTATGTCAAGATCAACTTCAATACCATATTTTGAATCTATGAGCCCTAGAACAATCCAATTTTCCACCATGAAGTGTCATTTTTCATAATTTAACACAAGGTTACTCTTGATAAAAATTTTAATGACAAGCGATAGTGAATTAAATCATGATTCAAATGACACAATATAAATGGTAATGTTATCCATGAAGACTTCCATGTTGTGTTCAATTAATTTATAAAATTTACTCATCATAGACCTCTAGAATGATGAAAGAGCATTCAAAAGGCCAAAATGAATTCTCCTCTATGAATATATTCTAAAGGGGCATGTGAAAGATGTTTTTTCTTTGTCATGAGGTGTAATTGGGATTTTGAAGTATCCAGTGTATCCATCAAGAAATCAATAGTTTTCCTTTCCATCTAATTGTTCCAGCATTTGATCAATGAATGGAAGAGGGTGGTGATATTTTCTTATTTTAAAATTCCAATACATATAGTCAATGCACACATTCCATTTCTTCTTCAATCGAGTTGTGACTACCTCACCTTGTTTATTTGTGACAATAGTTATCCCACCCTTCTTAGGTACATCATGAATGGGACTAACCCATTCAATTTCCGAAATTGGGTAGATAATAACATCTTGAAGAATCTTGGTGATATCATCCAAAAATACCTCAATTATGAGTGTATTGAGTCTTATTTGGGGTTTTCTAATTGGTTTGGATGATTCCTCAAGATGGATGTGATTCATGAAAAGAGCATGGTTGATTCATGGTATGTCATCTAGGGTCCATCCTAAGGCCTTTTTGTTTTTCTCTAACACATGAACAAGTTTGGACTCCTCAGTTTCAGTATGTTAAGTAGAGATAATAATAGTATATGAGTGATAATGGGAAGGGAAAGCATATTTCAGGTGTATATGGTGATGTTTCATAACAGTCATATCCTTTATTTGTGGGAAAGACAATTCATAAATAGAGGAAGGTACATCAGTTTCAGTAGATTCATTTTCCTTAATATTGTCCGAGGAGGAGCAGTAGAGATCAGAGTTGATGTGGGATTCAAGAGAGTTTTCAAGTTCCTCTATATTGATGGAGTCTATGAATGAGAGTTCCACATCAACATCACCATTTATGACATAGTTAATAATGATACAAATTTCACAAGATCCTTTATCATTAGAAAATGATGCACATGATAGAATGTGGTTTAATTGACTCTCAAAGTGTACTTAGATGCATGGATTGAGGACATAGAGTGATCCTCATATGGGTATATCATGTCTTGGAAAATATTGAATGGTACCAGTTGGACACCAAATTACAGGGATAATATGCATAAATGGACATCAATATTGGTTCTAGTAGTCATTGGGAAAGTTTTTTTAAATTAATGGAGATCGAGAAGAGATCTCCCCACCTTCCATGTCAAGGACAAAGAAATCGGCTGGGAAGATTATATCATTTACCTGGACAAGGACTTCCTCTATTATTCCATCAGTACTAGTAGTGCTTAGATTGGACAATGGAATGACAACACCCATTTGATACAAGGGACCAAGACCAAGGATGGAGAAGATGGATTTGGGAAAGACATTAATGTAGGATCCTAGGTATATGATTTCATCATCAATCATGGAACTTCTATTTTGGCATGGAACTGTAAAGTTACCAGGAACGTTGCACTTAATGGGTATAGAATCTTGGGCTGAAACTTTTTCAAAGGTTATAAGTTTCCTCTTGTGGGTCCATAATACCTTAAGAAACATGTAATACATAGGGTTTTGTTTTTTGGGCATCTAAGAGTGGTATGTTGAATTAAACATGTTTAAACATGTCGAGCATTTCATGATAAGGATCAATGGACATCCATGGTTTTGAAAAAGCATAAGGAAAAGGAATTGGATTCCAAAGTGGTAGGGAAGGAGGTGAGGGAATGAATTCATACCCCATTTCATGTTTATTTTTATTTTCATTTTCCAGGTCATTATTCAAATGGGTGTTGGCATACGTATCTTGAGGCATATCAATTTGATTTCCTGATCTAAGGGTAATTTCACTTAAATTACCCTTGTGGTTGGGTAATGGTTGAGTAGGGAGTTAGGAATAATTTGATTGTTGTTGCTGGCTTAGGTGGGATGCAATTTGACCCACTTGGGTTTCAATGTTCTTGAGACTAAAAAGGGTGAAGGTTGAATGATCTTCAAAAGAGCATTCCCAAGATTTCTTGGAATAATCATCTTTTCTTGGATTGAGATTCCCATGATTTTGGTTCTTGAGAAAGAGATTGTATTAGTTTTGGAATATGGAAGTCTCACTAGGACAGTGGAATCCCAAAGAAGAAAGAAGAGGATTGGTACTTTGAGGTTAAGGAACAAAAGGTTAAGGTTGCAGGAAGTTACCGACAGAAAGACCATATTGGAATTGGATTGGGTTTTGATGAAGGAATTTCGGGGGATGAGTGATGAGATTACCATACCTCAGTCCTTGGTTATAATAAGAAGAGAAGGGATCAGATTGGGTTTGGCTGATGTTTCTAACATACTGACCTAATTGTTTTGGGTTGGTGTTCCTCTGAGAATATGTTGCCTCAAGCTCCATTTGTGTAGAGACCCAAATCTTGATGTACATGAACATTAAATTTCTTTAGCGGAATACATAATACATAACAAAAACAGACACACAAGGATCGTAATAGTTTAGTGTATTTGGAAACTTGGAATATAATCTTCTAATCGTGGTGAAAGATCTTCAACATCTCCCATAAGATCATCCACTTTTTGTTTCCTTACCTAAAACCTTTCTTTTAATCATGGGGAAAATAAAACATAAAAAGGGTGAGCTCAAATTCTCAGTAAGGGTAAAATAATTTCATCTTAGATGTAAAATGGTTTTGATAAAACATTTGAAATGAATTCTTGAGGAAAATATCCTTTTTTCTTCAAAATAAATTTGTTTTCACAAAATGTCATCCAATTTTAAAAGAAATGGATTTTATTGAAAATAGACATGAAATATTTTGGATGATTATTTACAAAAATAAGACTTTATAAAATCGTAAAAATCCTTTCATGCCGTATAAGTTAAAAAAACATTCTTCTCGTACGTTTGCCGGAAAGTCAAAAAAGTACCTCGTAACGTAAACAAAAGATAGATTCCTTACATACCATGTATTAAAAGTCAAAAATGGGTAAAAAGGACTTTAGACATACATGGAAACACTTTTATAAAACATGGAAATGGATGATAGCAATAACCCCAGTAAATTCATATGAATAAGCAATCTTGGATAATAATGAGATTTGCAAAATTTTCCCTTACCTTAGGTCTGATATGCTTCATATGGATCCGAACCTCCTGTATAATGACTTAAATAATGTCATTGATTTATTAAATAATCATATTCATTGTTATTATATCATATATGTTTCGCTTATGACTTTATATTACCCGTTCTTTTGTAAATTCCATGTTAAAGTTGTGTTTTGGGTAAAATCATTTCATTTATCATATGTGTTTCGACTTGTCATTGTTGATATTATTACTTATATCCTGATTTACATAATTCCAGAATGTAAACCATGATCTATATATAATATATATTCATCATATATATATATATTATAGGTCGATAAAAGGAATGAAATACACCATTCATGTAGACGGTAGTCCGTACGTACGCATGAATGTTGTTTTCGTTTCCTTATTGAATTGAATGGAATTAAGTAGATGATATACATATATATATATATGTATACATAAATCCAGTAGCTTAATTATGTCATATATTTCATTATTATTCATTATATATACTTTATAATCATTCATGAATGGTTATCATGGAGAGTGAATCTCATCGCGTCGTGGAGACGATAGTCCGTACGTACGCTCGAGCGATGATATCATTCCCAAGATCATGGAATTGTATTAAAGTGTATGTATAATATTAAAGAATCAATATCACTTTACAATAATCATATATATTCATTACTTTCACCCTTAAACCCATCCAAGTAAGGTGGTGGTGGAAAATAGATTACACCACGGCCTGGAGATGGTATTTTGTACGTACGCACGCGCGGTGATTTCTTTTTCCGTATAATGGATAGATGGATAAATAGGGTTGTTTCATACATATAATAATGTATCATTATATGAGTGATACTTATGTTATTACTTCATAATGAAACAACCTAATAAGAAGAAGTGCAAGAAGAAATAATGTTGAAAGAATCGGTAATGGACATTACCTCCTTTTGAAGGGTCTCTTTGAGACCTCCTATTAGGTAACTAAAATTGGTCTTTGAAGAAGACCGGAACCTCTAGGACGTTTCTATGGAAGTGTAAAATATAATTTGGCAGGGGTTGGCCGAGCGTGAAGGCTCAAAGTGGTGCGAGGAAGAGAGGGAGGAGGTGCCCTTTTATAAGGGAGGAGGGGGGCACCTTTGGAATAACTAAAAATATTATTTTATTATAAAGTCATATTCAGTTTTTAATAGCTCCAAAATTGAGTTATTTAGAATCGAAGGTGGGGATGGGTCGAAATATTTTCATTCCATAGAATTTAGACAAGTTTAGGTCATTATATTAACCTTAACTTTTAGTTTTAACTCTTAGTTAATTAGATTGACATTTACCATGTCACTTTGTATTCTTATATTATATACTTAATAAACTTACCATATACATCCAACCGACCCCCAAGTGGTCCATTAATGATAAAAATTTCATGATATAAGTCACCTGGCCGAACCTTAGATTTTTAAGAATTTAATAACAATTAATAATATAATATTTGTTTTAAAAACTATTTTATGTCAATTTTGACACTATTTGGTAATTGATTTCTGTGAAAATCATAACAGAATAGTTAGTTCGAAAAAAGTTAACTAAATCAATACTAATATGTCGTATTAACCTAGAAATTTAATGGAATTCATAAAAAGTATTAAAGTACATTTATTTGGGTATTTATAACATCAATTATTTCAATATTTCATTAATAAGATTATTACTTCATCATCTTTGTGTTATATATAAATTAAATTATTTAATGTCTAAAGATTATAAATAAAATACTATTATGTAGAAAAGCTTTATATCTTTCAAATGAATATTTATAGCCGAATTTATCTTATGTATAACATTATATTAAAAAATATTTAGTTATTAAACTTTGATTTTAACTATTTTAACCCTTCTTTAAATAAATTAATAATAAATGTCCTAATCTAATCCAATTGGGCCTAAATGTTCATATTGTATTCCTAATGTTGTTTTTGGCCGAATTACACTTATCCAATAAAATTGGGACATGTGTTAGGGTAATAATAATATCATTTTTACCCTTAATTGCCCTATTTATTTTAACCGTGGTAAAAAAAAGTAAAAAGTTACTATTCACCAAAAATTATTTTCATCTCATTGATCCACATTTTCGTCCTTGATATTATCCGTGTCTCTAGGATTTTTGAAATTCCACTCACAGAAGTGGTAAAATTAATTTTTATGAAAAATGCAGTTTTTTTAACTACCACATAGTGGTTTCACTATTCACCAAAAAATGAAAGTTTCCAGAAAAATACCAAAAATTAGGCCAAAGCTATATCTGATATTATGAATTCAAAAATGATGTATATTTTACCAAATTCAAAACATATCAGTTGAATTAATTAATTTAAAAATTAATTCCCGTCGTCAAAACAAATAGCGTGTTCTTAAGAGATAATAACTATCAAAAGATTGACACTTGTTTATGTCTCGTTTAAATGTCAAATTACATCCAATGACCAACATTGTATTAAATTGTAAAAATATATTCTAAATATACTTTAAAACCACTAAAATTAATAATTTATCACTATTAATTATTTCGATTAAAAAAGTTTTTAATTAAAATTTAGTAATTTTCACTATTCATCAGAATATGAAAGTTATCCGAAAAGTACCAAAATTTCACCCTAAGCTAATTTAGATATTCCAAATCCAAAAATGAAGTCTATTTTTAAAGACAAAATTTATAAAATTTCAAAAAGTGGGTATTACTATTCATAACAGCTAGTTCATAATAATATTATAATAATATCTCGTTTAGTGAAACTCGGTATTGCTTACTACACACGCTATCGTGGAAGGTCGTGATTGTGTGTAATGCAAGCCAAGTTAGGGATGCGTGTAGTGATAGCTCCTTTTTGTGTAGCGTACAACACAAGACATCAATAAAAAGAAAATGAATATTTTTTATAAAATCTCGGGGTGTTACATTCTACCCCCCTTAAAATGTATTTCGCCCTCGAAATTCGTCGGGGTTATAAATGGTTTACTACTCGAAAGTTTCTTTAACAGAAACCCACATAGTAAAAAGGAATACCAAAACATGGCTTTAAAAACTAATGTATGAAATGTAACGATTACCCAAATTAATTCATCACTGGGTTTCCACATAGGAGAACATAGGTGAAAATATGGATATGGAAGAAAAATCTAACCATCAAGTTCTGATGGAGAGTGGTAGAGAACATGGCTATGAAAAATCCATCAATCACAGAGCCATAAATTTGTGATGATCTAAGGTACCATTTGATTCATCAGATATAAGATCACTAGGACAACATTTTTTGTTTTCAATATCATTTCCCGAAAGATGATAATTTTGAATTAGAAGAAATACTTGCTTGATTTTGGTACAATCTTACTGTTGTTCATGCTTTGAAAAATTTCCACTTCCTCTCTTAATGAAATGAAGTTGAATTTGTTATTCGTGAAGTGTTAACAGATCATGTGATAGAATGATGGGTTATTCCATCTGTTTCAAACAAAAGGTTAAAAAAATTTATCAAATATACATAAGTCCATCTATGGTGAGATTAATCATATATGGTTCCTAAAATGGACTTATACTTCATATATCATTCTGCATAATATAATAAAACTAGTTTCTACTAAACAGGTACTTCCTGTAGGCCAGTGGTAGGAGATAAAGGTCAGTCGCACTTCGATTGTGGGTTCGATTCCCACAGCCTTGTCTGACGCGATGGGTTGTCGCCCGTCATGCCGGTTGTCCTTTTTTCTAAAACTAAATTACTATAACATCACATCAATAATATCAAAAAAAACATCTATCCTTAAAAAATACTATCTTATGTCCAACATAATCCATTACAATCTCTAGTCTTATCCAAAATACTGCTGTTCAGTCTCATATTATAGTGAAAATGATTACCAAAGAGTTCATATAAGAAGAATGTTAATACCATCGTTGATCCCCATATATCATGAGATATGTCTTGTTGGTCACATTCCAAACATTCTAAGGCCTTAACCATGTATTCTCTTGACAAACGAATACCCATTGAATCTTAGTTAAAACATGAGTGCTGTCAAAAGTTAACTCTTTCCACATACCAAAACCCCAAAATTTTATATACTCAAACCATGATATAACAATTTCCTTATATCAGTCATGAGCTCATTAATACTGTAAAACATTTCATTTTCTCCTAATCCCTTCATTATGTGCATATCATCTTTTTTCCAAAAATATCTGAATCACTTTCCATGGTTACTGGTACCATAAAATTATTGAAAACCACAATAGAAAAATAAATAAATATTTCAATATTCCACGATACTATATACAAAATTAGTTTGTAATCCCATTACATAAACACTTAATCATTCCACCACATCGTTGTCATATTCAACATCGCCAATAGTGATCGCATGTTACTTCCCTTTGTCCTTTGCCTTAAGTGGTTGCTCATGTCGATCATCACTAACCCTTGGATTAGGTCATTTATTAGCATAATTCCCCATTTCCAGGAACATGAAGCATTGAAGTGTTCGTGGTGCGTTCTCTACTGTCTTTTATTTATTCTCATCATTAAAAACCCTTTTTCCATTACTTCGACACTCTACTCCTTGATGACCTTCTTTTCCACACATAAAACATTTTCTAGTCCCTTTAAGACAATCTCCTCCAGGCTTTTTTCCACACTTTGAGCATAAGGAAACATTCATATTCTTTTCACCATTTTTCTGAGATTTCACCTTGAACTCCATATTTTGTTTCTTGTCAAAACCATGGGATAGATATGTAACACCAACTTCCATTTCTACCTTGATAGCACAACGCACAATTTTTTCATAGCTACTGAAGTCTCTTATAGCTAATGACCTTCGAAGATTTGGTTTTAAGCCACTGAAGAATCGATCAACTTTACTTTCAGGTTGGATTATAAAGTCAGATGCATACCTTGCAGGCCTTGTAAAATTCGATTCATATACACCAATAGATTCATCATCCTTTTTCTTTAGTTTAAGAAACTCATTTTCAGTCTTTGTTCGAAGAATACGAGGGAAGTACTTATTGAAAAATAAGTTCTTGAACTCGTCCCATTCCATGAACTCAATTTCATCTCTTGGCCTCGTATTCTTGATATTATTCCACCATTGATGAGATTCACATTCCAAACGATTTACTACTAAGATTACTTTATCATGTTCAGAACATTGAAGAACTGAAAATATCTATTCAGTGGTACTGATCCATTGTTCAGAAACAAGTGGATCAGAAGACCCACTGAAAGATGGTGGACGTTGCCTCATGAAGGACTCAATAGAATATTGTTACCTTCTCTGCTCATTTGGAAGTCCAGAATGATTCATAGCTTGTGTAAGTATAGCTATAATATTTTGTACTCCATCTCCCATAACATTTGTTTGTTCAGGAGGACAATCATTGCATTGTCCATTTCATTGATCAACACGGTTCCTTCGGGTTCCAGCCATCATCTAAAACCCAAAAAGAATAGTGTGAGAGGAAAAAATCATGCTAGGAAAAACAACATAATAAAGGGGGATTACCTTCAATATATAACATCTTAGGTTTAATTATAAGATTGTTACCATAATTCTAGGACTATAACCTATACATATACTAATCCTTAGGGACATCCCTAGACATACCTTAGAAATATCACTAGGGATTTCACTAAAGTTTTTGCATCCTAGTTTCCAAAGGTTGACTAAACCTTTCCTCTAATACCAACTGTAGAGACCTGAAGCTTGATGTACATGGAAATTACATTTCTTTAGCATAATACTTAATACATAACAAAAAACAGACACACAAGAATCGTAATAGTTTAGTGTCTTTGGAAACTCGGAATATAACTTTCTAATCATGGTGAAAGATCTTCAACATCTCCCATAAGAACTTCCACTTTTGCTTCCTTACCTAACACCTTTCTTTTAATCCTGGGGAAAATAAAACATAAAAAGGGTGAGCTCAAATGCTCAGTAAGGGTAAGCATAGAGAAAATAAAACATACAATATACATTTGAACTTAAAAACATGAACATAATGTTTAAACATAAAAATCATGGGAAAAGACATAAATCGTGGAAGTACATAAGGCATAGATCATAATGAAACATAATTCATGATAAAATAGAATGTGAATATAACATGTAAGTTTGGAATCCATTAAGAACATGTAATTATTTCCATAGTATCCAAGGCATTTCTGCCAAGACCATCTTAGTGGACAAAGTTCCTTTCTGAATCGAGTTCACTCCTCGTTCCAGTCCTATAATACTGAACCGGATTAACTTATCGTTCCAGCCATGTCTATCTCATTAGATATAAAATATTTACCCAATGCATTGGAGGGAGATATATATCCCACCCATCTCATATGAAATCATTCTTACTTGTGCCACAACATAAACATAAATCATTCATCATAACCCAAAGAATAAAATGGGTATCATAAACATCATACCATCATAACATAATCCATATAAAAAAATGGATATCATTTCATCATGAAAATAGTGAAACCATGTAAATAATAGAGACATTAAACTTGAATCATACACATATGAAATAATTTCATCTTAGATGTAAAATGGTTTTGATAAAACATTTGAAATGAATTTTTGAGGAAAATATCCTTTCTTCTTCAAAATAAATTTCTTTTCAGAAAACATCATTCAATTTTAAAAGAAAGGGATTTTATTGAAAATAGACATGAAATATTTTGGATGAAGCTTTAGAAAAATAAAACATTATAAAACCGTAAAAATCCTTTCATGCCGTATAAGTTAAAAAAACATTCTTCTCGTACTTTTGCCAGAAAAGACAAAAAAGTACCTCGTAACGTAAACAAAAGACAGATTCCTTACGTACCATGTAGTAAAAGTCAAAAATGGGTAAAAATGACTTTAAACATACATGAAAACACTTTTATAAAACATGGACATGGATGATATCAATAACCCCAGTAAATGCATATGAATAAGCAATCTCGGATAAAAATGAGATTTGCCAAATTTTCCCTTACCTTAGGTCTGATATGCTTCGTATGGATCTGAAGCTCCTATATAATGATTTAAATAATGTCATTGACTTATTACATAATCATATTCATTGTTATTATATCATATATGTTTCACTTATGACTTTATATTACCCATTCTTTTGTAAATTCCATGTTAAAATAGCGTTTTGGGTAAAATCATTTCATTTATCGTATGTGTTTCGACTTGTCGTTGTTGATATTATTACTTATATCCTGATTTAAATAATTCCAGAATGTAAAACATGATTTATATATAATATATATTCATCATATACATATATATTATAGGTCGATAAAAGGAATTAAAAACACCGTTAATGGAGACGGTAGTCCGTACGTACGCAAGAACGCTGTTTTCGTTTCCTTATTGAATTGAATGGAATTAAGTAGATGAAATAAATATATATATATATATATATATATAAATCCAGTAGCTTCATTATGTCATATATTTAATTATTATTCATTATATATACTTTATAATCATTCATGAATGGTTAACATGGAGAGTGAATCTCATCGCGTCATGGAGACGGTAGTCCGTACATACGCACGAGCGATGATATCATTCCCAAGATCGTGGAATTGAATTAAAGTGTATGTATAATATTACAGAATCAATATCAATTTACAATAATCATATATATTCATTACTTTCACCCTTATACCAATCCAAGTAAGGTGGTGGTGGAAAATAGATTACACCACGGCGTGGAGACGGTATTCCGTACGTACGCACGCGCAGTGATTTCATTTTCTATAGGATGGATAGATGGTGAAATAGGGTTGTTTCATACATATAATAACATATAAGTATATTATTTATACTGATGTGATTACTTCACAATGAAAAAATCTAAGAAGAAGAAGTGGAAGAAGAAATAAAGTTGAAAGAATCGGTAATGGACATTACCTCTTCTTTGAAGCACCTCTTTGAGACCTCCTCTTAGGGAACTAAAATTCGTCTTTGAAAAAGACCAGAACCTCTAGGATGTTTCTATGGAAGTGGAGAAGAGAATTTGGCAGGGTTTGGCCGAGCTTGAAGGCTCAATGTGGTGTGAGGAAGAGAGGGAGGAGGTGCCCTTTTATAAGGGAGGAGAGGGGCACCTTTGGAATAACTAAACATATTATTTTATTATAAAGTCATATTCGGTTTTTAATAGCTCAAAATTGAGTTATTTAGAAGATAAGGTGGGGATGGGTCGAAATATTCTCATAAAATAGAATTTAGAAAAGTTTAGGTCATTATATTAACCCTAACTTTTAGTATTAACTCATAGTTAATTAGATTGACATTTACCATGTCACTTTGTATTTTTATATTATATACTTAATAAAATTACCATATACATACAAGAGACCCCCAAGTGGTCCATTAATGATACAACTATCATGATATAAGTATCTTGTCCTAACCATAGATTTTTAGGAATATAATAACAATTAATAATATAATATTTGTTTTAAAAACTATTTTATGTCAATTTTGACACTATTTGGTAATGGGTTTTTGTGAAACTTATAACAGAATGATTAGTTCGAAAAAAGTTAACTAAATAAATAATAATATGTCATATTAACCTAGAAAATTAGTGTAATTCATAAAAAGTCTCAAATTACATTTATTTGGGTATTTATAATATCAATTATGTCAATATTTCATTAATAATATAATTACTTCATCATCATTGTGTTATATATAAATTAAATTATTTAATGTCTAAAAATTATAAATAAAATATCATTATGTAGGAAATCTTTTTAGCTTTCAAATGAATATTTATTGACGAATTTATCTTATGTATAACCCTATATTAAAAATGATTTAGTTATTAAACATTGATTTTAACTATTTTAACCCTTCTTTAAATAAATTAATAATAAATGTCCTAATCTAATCCAAGTGGCCCTAAATGGTCATATTTTATTCCTAAGGTTGTTTTTGGCCGAATTACACTTATCCAATAGAATTAGGACATGTGTTTGGGTAATAATAATATCATTTTTACCCTTAATTACCCAATTTATTTTTAACCGTGGTAAAAAAATGTAAAAAGTTACTATTCACCAAAAATTATTTTCATCTCATTGAACCACATTTTAGTTCTTGATATTAACCGTGTCTCTCGGATTTTTGAAATTCCACTCACAGAAGTGGTAAAATTATGTTTTATGAAAAATTCAGTTTTTTTAACTACCACTTAGTGGTTTAACTATTCATCAAAAAATGAATGTTTCCAAAAAATACCAAAAATTAGGCCAAAGCTATATCTGAAATTATGAATTCAAAAATGATGTCTATTTTACCAAATTCAAAACATATCAGTTGCATTAATTAATTTAAAAATTAATTCCCGTCGTCAAAACAAATAGCGTGTTCTTAAGAGATAATAACTATCAAAAGATTGGCACTTGTTTATGTCTCGTTTAAATGTGAAATTACATCCAATGACCAACATTGTATTAAATTGTAATAATATATTCTAAATATACTTTAAAACCACTCAAATTAATAATTTATCACTATTAATTATTTCGATTAAAAAAGTTGTTTTTAATTAAAATTTAGTAATTTTCACTATTCATCTAAATATGAAAGTTATCCGAAAAGTACCAAAATTTCACCCTAAGCTAATTTCGATATTCAGAATCCAAAAATGAATTCCATTTTGAAAGATTAAATTTATAAAATTTCAAAAAGTGGGTATTACTATTCATAACACCTAGTTCATAATAATATTATAATAATATCTCATTTAGTGAAACTCTGTATTGCTTACTACACACGCTATCGTGGAAGGTCGTGATTGCATGTAATGCAAGCCAAGTCAGGGATGCGTGTAGTGCTAGCTCCTTTTGGTGTAGCGTACAACACAAGACATCAATAAATTTAAAACGAATATTTTTCATAAAATATCAGGGTGTTACAATTGGTCCAGATTAACAAGATGGGTCATCAAGAATTTCTGGGCAGGTGTCTATTGGATGAGTTGGTGAGTTTCATATTCCGCAGTTTTTGATAGATCTAAGAAACATTGATTGTGGAGAAGATGAGTTTGGGGCATTAGAAGCCACAACTAGTAGTCACACAAGACCTGTAAGTTCACTCATCCACACTATCATCATGTCCGTCTCTATGGATTGATTGTCTTCGACTTGTTTTACTTGATAATGTGCTTCAGTATAGAATTATTTTCTATTTTGCATCCATGTTAATTATGATATCTCTTTCAGCTTCAAGAATTTTATCAACAAGAGCACTGCCACTTGCAGCATCAATTAGGGTTCACTCCATAGCCAATATCCCCTTATAAAAGTATTGGATCAAGATTTGGTGAGGGATTTTGTTATGTTGAAATTTTTCCCTAATGTTTTTGAACATCTCCCTGTACTCATGGAGTGATTCATTGGGGAATTGATGAATACCACATATTTCCTTTTGGATAGAAGTAGTACAAGAAGCTGGAAAGAATTTCTCTAAGAAGAGTCCCTTCATGAAATTCCATGTGGTTATGGAACTGGTGGGAGGTAGTAAAGCCATGAATTGGTGGAGATAGCTGGGGTGAAATGGAATGATCAATGTTTAATTTATTCCTCATAAACACCTTGAGGCTTCATGGTAGAGAACACCACTTGGCACTCTTTAAGGTGGAGATGTGTATCCTCACTGGCTAACCCGTGGAAATGAGGTATAAGATGAATCACACCCAATTTTAATTCAAAATCAGCCACTATTTTTGGATATTGACTACCAAGGGGTTGGTAATTCATATTAGTGGTATTGAGTTCATTAAGGGTTTGTTCCCTGGGATTGGCCATTTCCAATTCAACTGTTTGGACAAGGATTGGTTCTTGAATTATTTTATTATCTCTTATATTCCTCCTAATGTGGCAAAGTGTTCGCTCAATTTTAGGTTCAAACAAATCAAAGAGATTTTTTGGCAGGCTACGGGGCATTCATATAGCTTTTGGAAGATAGTAGAAGGTAGGTTTTTCTTTTTCTTATATTTTTAATTTTTTTTTTAAAAATTTTGTTTTTTTACAATAACCAGAAACTAATGACTACATGATGCCCCATCCCTAAAAATGACACCAATTGAAACAAATGGATGATTGTCTCCAATTGGCTGGTTAATTTTCCAACGCTCTACTAATGTGTATAGCGGTACTCGGGTCGATTCCTCAATAATGATACTTTGTAATAGTCATTTATTTTTAGTTGATTGTACTTTGTTTGGGGTTTTTGTTTGGAAGGAATAAATGATGTGAATAATGATTGGTGTTTGATTTAAAAATTTTATAATGATTGGTTTGAGTTCATCATTATGTTGTTAATCTTTTGATATCCTTGAGCCTTGTTGTATATTACATTAAATTAACATTAATGTAACAAGATGACATTGATTGGAATTCCTAACTGTTAATGCTTTAATCCAAGAATTAATTTAACTAGGATTATAATATGAATCCATAAATTATTATGGTAGTGTATATATGGTTCCAATAATCCATGAAATCCATATGTTAAAAAAACAAGTCATAAATCCATGGCGTGCTATGTTCAACATACACAATGTTAATTTGAAGAATATTTATCGAGCAAAATCTCTCAATCATTGAACATACCTAAATTATAACTCACCCTAATGTATGATTTACTCAGCCAATGAAATGATTAGTAATATGGTTATAATTATTATGATGATAAATTAAGAAGATAAGATAAAGAAAGTGATAATAAATGAGATTTGTGTCAAACACATAAACTCGAACTATGATGAGAATTAAAAACAATATTTAGATTAAATGAGAAAGAAAAAGAAGGAAAGTGGATTAAATCATATTTAAACTATTTTAAGAACATTAATATTAAACTACTGAATTTGGATGAAAGTAAGAGATATTGAAGAAAAAAATTTATTTAAATATAATTACAAAAGAATGGATTACATGATTTTAGCAAAGAAGAACAAAAAAAGTAAATGAAAGAAAGAGAGGTGGAAAGGCCTCTCAAGTAAATACATGATTATTGAAGGACCTCACAATCCTTTTTCAAGGAGTTTTTCGTTCCAATCGGTTCTCATATATACTGAAATTCCAGAACTTTTGAAAGGATAGGTGGGGATGTATTTATAGCCTAAAGTTGTGGACTTTTTGCATTACAAAACAACCCCTCCAATTGGCTCGACAATTTGGACTTCCAGAAAGTTGAATCATGAGATATCTCCTTATTTGATTTTATAGATAATATTGTTATCTGACTCCTATCACAATTTGGAGGAATTTGGAATTATGGGGCCAATTTTTTGGCCGTTTTATTAAACAGTATTAATCTATACATTTAATTCCAGTATTTTTCAATTGCTTAAATGTGAATTGATATTATTAATAGGAATATGTCTTCAAATCAGAATTATTTCTTGAAAAAAGTCATCCACCAATATGTTAAATTTTACACTGAAAAATATCATCATGATTTTATTACTATATCATGATAAAAGTCAATTCTTGTGTATTGATTTCATTTCCCGGACAGAATGGTGGGCTGGACATCGAAACTTCATGTGGACCTCTTTTTCTTGGATTTGGGCCCTGAAATTTTTATCCATGATTAATTTGGATAATAATGAAAATATGGTTGAGTTTAATAAATTTTGGGATTTGGGATATATACTAGTAACTCAATTATCATGGCTTTTCTGGTTTCTTCACAGATTCTTTGGGTCTTCTTGTGTGAACTGTATGACCCTCCAAATGGACGATTTGGCCAAAGGTCACTTATAATTAAATGTTGTAATGTGAGTAAAGAACCCTAAAAATTAGTAATAATGAAATTTTTATAATTAAGGGAGATATATAATTGAAACAATAAACAATATTTAATATTGAGGAATTCAAATAATGCTCTAAAATTATATTTAATATTTAAACATTAATATTTCACACAAATTATGGAAATTACATATAAAATCAGTAAAGGGGTATATAAGATTTTATGAAAATATTAATAAAATCTAATACCTAGACTTATCCTCACATTACCCAAATGTTTAGAAGGATATGTTATCTACAATAATGCATCTATAAAGGACTAGTGTTATGTAGCCGTGGATGATGAAAAATTTATAGCCTATGAAAATTTCTAATAAAAGATCCATAAGAAGTGACATAAAACACATAACTGGAATTGGATCTAGTGATATTCAAATTGATGATTTGGTGAAATTATCTCTTTATTAAAAATTCAAACGTATATACCTATCGTAAATGCCAAAATTATATATTTAAACAAAAAATAGATCATTTTACATCAATTAAGGAGGATAGATAAAATCATGTAATATGAATGATTAATCAATTACAATACTAAGAAGTGGTAAAAGTCGTAGACGATCGAGGAATAAATGATCATATATCACTATCCATGATATATATTAGAATGGATCCAATGTTCTCATACATTTAAAGGATACAAATGAGAATCATAAAATTATATGCATCCTTCCCTAATCAAAAAACATCTCTAACATCAATTATTAAGAGGATCATGGAGGCCCAAAAATATTATATATGCATATAAAGAGGTTGGTAAATATCTAGATGATCATGTTTTTAAAATACAAATTTATAGGGTTGGGATCCTAACTATTTAACTCATAAATTCCTAAAGTAAAGAGGGAACTTCTTGATGATTTTCATACTTCATCCTTCTCCATTAATCTAAGAAGCACTAATATATATATAAATATGATGAAAAACTTTTGGTGGTTACGTTTCATAATTTTTATCTCGACTCATGTTATTCCAATAATTCAACACTTAATGATGGAATTATAATGGTATTATTCAATAATTGAGCATACATATATGGAAATGGGAAAGAACAATAATGAATTTCATTGTTAGAGTCGTAATGAAATATATAGTCAATAACACCATCTAGGAGATAGACGATTGCCTTAAAAATTCACGGAATGTTGCTATTATCATGTAATATTTCTCACTTTTCAAAATCAAAAAAAAATCCCTAAATGAATTGATAAGACTCTCTGGAGTTTCTCACTCTATTGTATCAGATATGTATTTTAGCAATACCGTGTTATTTTAGAGAATCCTTTGGAAGGATTTGGATATATAAATGAGTTTAACATCACATTATCAACCTTATATGGATGGTTAGTGTATGAGAACAATTCAAAATCTATATTATATGTTCAGAAAATGTTCACTGAATTTGTAATGATGTTGGGATCATCTCCATCCCATAGTATTGTTCCCATATAAAACATTATTATTTTCTAGAATTGAAATATAACTTTATAAAGATTGTTATGTATAGAGGATTCAAACTAAACCATTTTGAGATGAAGTTTTATAGTGAAATACTATGTGACCTACTAATATACACAAGATGACATAGAATATTAAAACAATTCACCATTATATGAAATGTGTGAAAATATTATAGAACCATTATTCCCATATTCAACAACAATACCTAATTATTATAGTTAGAGATAACTTATTCCTTCATATATCACCATGGATAAAATTCATGATTCATTGGATGTAGTTAAAGCCTATTCCAAGGAGCATAAAACTATTTTATATCCTTGATTTCATAAAATATTTTACATATCTACTTAATGTACACCTGACATATCTCTAGTACATGATATTTTCTATGTATGACTCATTAAGAATAATATAAAACAGTCATTATATGTACCATTTTCATTTATGTAAAATTAAAGAGTTTTATTTCAGATTTGGAATTACCATTGAAGATCTTATATCATAGTAAAAATTTTCCTCAAAACAAGAAAACTCTGTTTGACTAAGATTTATTATTGAAAACCAAGATTATGGAAGTATCTTCATAATTAGAAGAGGATATGAAATAGATGTACATTAATATTTTTTATTGTATGAAATAAAATTTTATGGGAAAATATTTATGATAGGGGGATAAATTTAATAAAAATATGTTTTATAAATTAAATACCCTTTTAAAATAAATAAATTTATTATCAAGTAATGCATGTCTAGAAAAACATATTAACAACATTTTTTATTTGGAGAATTATAATTTGTCTCTAATATAATTTTAATTACCAATAATAATAGTATATATAGATAATATATATTTTATATAATGACTTTTAGGATTTGTATATGTCATGATTTATGACCAAATCAAATTTACACGAATGGGTGAAGTTATGGTCTCGAGAAGTAGGATCACACACTATAAATCCCATTTACCTATGTTTCTAAGGTATATGGAATCACTAGTATTTTCCCTTCATTATGACCATGTTGATATATAACATCGGAAAAATGAGAAAAATCATTTACAGGAGAATTTTAAGTCTTATCAAGATTATGAAACAAACCTTGTTCATAGAAGAACCATAAAATTGTTTCTTAGTTGAAGTCATTACCAATTGAGAAAACACATGTTTAAAAATGTTTAATGTATCTATATGATATTATAAGGCATTATATTTCACTTCCATAAAATAAATATTATATTTATCTCTTTTTCTCTTTACATTATCAAATGTTAAATAACAAGTTCAAAAAAGTTTGATTTTTACATAAAGAAATATTAAATGTATTTTTATTACAGATAATGGTTAAAATAATAAAATACTTTTATAAATTTATGGATTTTTTAAATAATGCTATTTTATTAAATAATATTAGAATAGAGTAATTTGATTAATATAGTTTATAAAATTATTTAATTAATTTCAATGAAAGTTTTTATGGATATAAAGTGGTTAATAATTGTAAAAAAAATTATTTTTCAATAAATAATACATTTTCTAACATTTATAATTATGAAATGAAGAATATTATTTATATAAAATAAAACTATTTTTCAAAGAATTTTTTTTAAATTTGAAATTTTTTATTTTTTCAAAATTAATAGAGAATAATGATTTTTTTAAACATTAAATACAATATAAATATACATTCATTATTCTGACATCATAATGAGAAAAAAGTAATGTAATAAATGGCATAAAAGGAATATATTAACAAATATAAATATCTAATTTATAATTATATTTTTTTAATTTATTTGTCTATTTTTATAAAACATTACTGATCCGATGAATCCTATATAATATCATAAGTTTTTTAAAATGAGTTATTTAAAAATAAAACTCACTTTCACATCACTATGTGTATTATTTTAATAATATATTTTCTTATCCTTATAAATTTCATAAAATCATAATACATTATCAAAAAAAATTTAAAAACAATGGTATTTTTTGTGGGCTTGATTATCTTATCATATATATTCTAAAACACACATTCAGAATTTAATAATGAATTCACTCACTTTTTCCATAAATACCCACCTAGCTGCCCACTCCTCTTCACTAAAAACCATTATATACAATGTTAAAAATAATACACCTATTTTAATCCCTTTTAATATTCCCCAATATAGTTAAGGGCTTCAATAAGCCTTTAGAGGCCCCCTCTCAATGTATGAAATCATTTACACTCAGTTCTTTTCGAGTTCTCTATTTTTTCTAACACTTCAAATTTACATTTTTCATTATTTTATTGTGTTTTAACACATCCTCTTTAATTCCTTTTTATTCCCATAAAATGACAGTATTCATTTCACTCCCATTAAACAATTATTTGATCCTTTATGTACAAATTTTATATTATTTATATTATCCAATGATTTTCCTTGAAATACTTTTTTATTATAAATTACCATTTCTAATTTCTCTATAAAGAATTCCCATATATATACTAATAAATTTTTTATTAAGGGGTTAATTTTATTTTTACCATACCCCTTAATCATTCCATTAAATGATATGAAATACTTTATTAAGTTATAATATATATGTTGCACCAAAATGATTGTGCATGACATGAATGTGATTAGTGGCACCAAAATATTCAACCATCCAATAAATTGGGTAATGTTTTTTATTATTTGATACCTTTTATGATGAACATGAGTTCATCCTAATAATATTATATTATGATTTATTAATTGTTATCCATGACTTATGTTTATTGTCGTATATTTTTTATTGTAACCATATTTCTATATTTCCATGATTTTATCATCATATATCAGGGATCAATGTTCATGTTTATGATTCTTATCCCATTAATGTCACCTTGATATATATCTTCAATAATATTTATTAATTTCTCCATATTATTATTTGATTATTAGATTAATGGGATTCTAATCTAACCCATTTCTTATGTATGTCCTCAGGTTATCCATTTCATATTTCGAAGATCAATCAGTATAAATTGAATGTTTAGGAGTTTCCATATATTTTGATTGTATCTCAATTTCATATCATTATGTTATATATATAATATCCTAAATATAATATTTTTATTGTTAATTTGGTATTTTATTATGTCTTAACTTTTGTAAAAAATCACCATTGAAGGTGCATTAAAGATATAATTTTCCATTGTTGATTGGGCAACAAATATCTGAAACTAAAATTGCATGTAACCCTAAAATTTTGTTTCTCTAAAGGTTATTGATAATTTTTAATCAACATAAATAATTAAAAACAAAAAGAATCAACCATAACCACCATAAATTGTTTTTACCTAAAATAACATGGTGAAAATCTTATTTTCAATTATTATCCAACATCCACTACCCATTCCAATTAAAAAAGAAACCCCAATAACACTAAAACATAATAAAAAATAATTGTGAAATGATAAAAATAGTGATTAAAATAATCACTAATATAAATAGAATGATATATTTAATCTATTTACAATTTTACATCAAAAAATTAAATGAATAACAAATTCTTAAACTAGCCAAAGGCACACCAAAATTTCACATATCATGTTTATTTGTGAAAAAACATTTCACCTTTTACTATCATCAACCTATTTTAAAGGCATAGCCATAATTACAATATGAAACTATTATTATCAAACTATTATAATTAAAAAACTAATCAATGATATCATGTGAGTGTATGATATTTCTAATATCTAATAATTTTAGCAACATTATTTCCTCCATCCGAAAATTTCAATTTTAAACACACACATAACACATACAACACCATAAAACCACAATATATGAAATAATAATAAATATATGACTCTATGTATTGTTTTTGTTACTTAATAAATAGAATAAATTTATGAATTTATTCACTAATTCTATCCTATAAACTAAAAATAGGGACTCTAGATCATGATCACTATTTCGATTCAGCCTATACAGTTAGCAAGTAAAAATGTTATTTAAGACATGTTTATTTTTTATATTATTAAAAAGAATATATATATATACACAATGTTTTTTATTATTATTTTAAACAATTTTTATTAGTTATTGAACTAACCTTAATACTGGGTTATTTTTTTGGTATCACCACATCTTCTTTTTTATACATATTCAAGGATTCTTAAATATTAATCACCCTTTCACCTCCATAAATCATGTTTTATTTTAAACTAGTTTTTCCCCATCTTAGGGTCACTATAATTATCCCCTTAGAAAATCTCATTAGGATTACCCCCATCTATAAGCATTCCGACCCATTCCCTTGGATATTACATTCATGATAAGGAAATAACTATATAATACCCCACAAATTACTTTATCACAACAATCATTAACTCCACCTTTATTGGTATGATTTTAATAATTTTAGACTCTTCAGTATGTAAATATATATTAATATGAATTATTTGGAATCACTGTTTTCAGATAAAATCCACAAAATATCTATAATATAGATGGTTTTATTAGTAATAGATTATATGTTGTTTTTTACAAAGTTTCATGTATTAATTGAATATTTTAATTCAATTACCTTGTTTATTTTTTTAGAATATTTTTTAAATAATATATATATATGTTCAACAAAAAATTCATAAATGTTATTATATATGTTTGTCATACATACATATATAAATCTATTTTTTATATATTTTATATAGGATATATATTAATTTATATTATTTTAATTCTGAACTATATGAGTTTTATATTAACGTTTGATTTCTGTCTTTGTGTGTGTGGATGTATATATATATATATATATTATATTTTATCTTTTATATGTTGAGGGAAAATTCAAGATCAATTTCAATTGAATTAGAGGGAGAGTAACTCATTAAATTCATTTCCAAAATTAATTTTCTCTAAATTATAATTTGAATTCTTTCTAAAAATAATATCTAGATTTATATCCTAGAGACCAATGTAATAATATATCAGGCATAATAGATTTTTCATGGTTCACCAAGGAAAATGAGAAGCTACAAGCTTGGAATTATTTTATACAAAATATTATCAAATGATCCGTAAAACTAATTATGTAATCAACAATGATTGTGGTTTATAATTGGATATTATATGCACAAAAATATATCTTATCATGTGTAATATTTTCACACACAAACAAAGATAACAAATTTACTATTCAAAAAAACTGATTCACCTACAAGCATAACTCTAAGTTGTTATTATTTTTCATTATATTTCACAATTATCACAATCATAAAACAATATATAAATAGTTTTTGAAATTTATTCATCTTCTCATTGTACATTTTCTTATAGATTGTCTTTTTTTTTCTTCTAATGTTTTTCATCACTATATACTATATCTTCATGTAGAATCAGTAAGTAAATAATACAGTAATGATAAAGATAATTACTTTTTATATTAATATATAAATTTTAAAACATTAACAAGAAAATTTCATCAAGTAGTTTTCAACTAATTTACATTGATATTTCAGATATCGAATCATCCCATAAATTTTATTCACCTTTTAATTATTTAAGGAATTAGTTATGAAAGGCCAATGGGGATTTCTGTGATTACTAAGAGGGGGAGTGGGTTAAGTAGGTAGGATATTTTATTAGAATTTCATATATAAGAATCAATCTATGTATCATATTATATATTATAAATCAACCAAAAAGAATAAAATGAGTCACACCCAAACAGACACACATATTTACATGGTTCACTACAAAATAAGAATATCTAGTCCTATTAATTTTTTTTGCTGTAATAAAAGACCAAAAAATACTATAGAATAATGTTTTGTGTAGTTAAAATATGAAATTAGTATCCTCACACTTGATTATCATTGTATTAAATCGAATTTTCATGTTATCCTCACATAAATAAATTCCATTCAATATTTTTGTATAATTGGATGAACCTTCAATAATGGGATTTAATACGTTGTCACTATTATTCTGTAACATTATTTTCAATTTATACTCATAAAATATATTCTTCGTCCACAGATTAATCAGTAGTAGTGAGAAATAAACTGCATCAACCTGATGAATATTCAATTGATAGGTTCTTCTTGCATAATCTATATAATGTTATAAGGTATACTCCATCAGATTCTTGCATATAGACTGATTCAAATTCATATTATTTTAACCATCTAATAACCTTGGTATATAATCCACTAGATTCCAAATGATGTGAAAATATGTCCGGTATCCTTCTAAATAGTAAATCAATAACAAATTTATCATATTGACTTGGGCAGAATAATTATCTAGTACCAAAAATTGGGATGAATTTGTCTGGTACTCAAAAATAAGGAGCCACTTTTAAAATTTCATCTGATGAAAATTTAAAATATATCAGTCATTATAACTTTTCAAAATATTACACAATGACTTTAAATGTGGTTTATATTTATATAAATAGACCACCATTGTGGTTTTATGGGAAAATGTGGACTCTATTTCACACTTCACACTCAACACCTTGAACTATCCACTCAGAACAGTCATTTTGTTGACCGTAATTAATCCTCATAAATTATAACATCTCTCTATAAGACTCATTATTTACATAAATATTAAAATATTACCAAGAATAGGTTATTATCACTATATCATTTATTGATTTAATGATCTTATAATTATATTTGTGGCATCCAAACAATTTTTATCTATAAAAAATAAAATAAAATACCTTTGAATAAATACAACATTTTAAAACTAAATCATCAAGTTAATGTTATAAATAATATCTATTTGATGTTAATATTTTTGTTGTTCCTTTATAACCATGTTGGGAAAAGTGTTTAGTATTCCCACATACACATTCATATTATAAATACTTTTAACAAAACAATACAACTATTTCTTTTACAATCCAATATCTAGCTGATAAGAATTATAAAGAGATATATTTCTAATAATACAATACCAAATACATATAAAAAATTGAACATGTCCATATGATAGATAATGTACATAAGTAAACTTCTTTCAATAGAACATATGGTTCATTTGACCGACTGAGACTAATGAAATTGAAAGAAATTATTCATCGTTCCTTATTCAATTTGTCTTTCTCTAAATGAAATTCCGCAGATAAATCCCTTTTGTACTTAACAAAATTTAATATCGTATATATTCATTAATAATTTACTAATTACACTTCATCCAATATCTATATCACAACTTCATTACCATTTTAGAAAAACCATGTTTTGACTGATTACATTTTTCTAATGAACTTCATAGAACATTATATCATGAACATTCTACGTATGTTGATTATTACTAACCATCACTATAAAACATGAGTCAATTAAATTTTCCTATAATCAGGATTTTATGGTCATTAAGAACATAATATCATCACCATATATATTCAACCATCCATATAAAAAATTAATATTTTAATCATAATAGTGTAATAATTCTGCAAAAAAACACAGGCCAATCCCCTCACTTATGTAATGTTCTTCCAATGAACTCTTCAATGTAAACCCAAGATAATCATCTACATATAATTGAATTTGTATTAAAATTTTTTGCAAAGAATAAAAAATTAATTCTATTATTGACACTCATAAATTTTTTCCACGAACTTCACCGAAAAATTGAACATGTGAACACCATGCACACACCAAAAGGCGAGTTGAAGTATAAATACTTCTTTATTCCAGAAGAAGATGCATATTGAATTTCCAAGTGTTGTGACTGAAACAATACTCAACCAGACTCGAAATGCTCATGTTATGACTCTGTAAAGGATAAAAATATTTCACACCATTCTATCTCATTGAGGAAAAAAAGTTAAAAATTTAATTAGCATGGAAAATATATGATTAAATAGATGGGGAATATCATGATTTTCAAAGGCTCAATACTATCATTCGTCTAGGAAGACCAAATCCATGGAAGTGCATAATACCTTGCAAAAACACCTCACTTGGACGCCACCTCACTTGTGTTCCACCTTGCTTATGCGCTACCTCATCAATTTCATTCCATGTATCTATTACCCAAGGAAGCATATTTTCTTGTAAATAGACTCACGGGGTCCTCATTTGTACAGTCGAATTTCAAAGAAGCCTGATTGCTGCACTGGTCACCCTAGTGCTTCTCCCATTAATTATGGAACCACTAAGGATGTTCTTTGACAATAAAGGCAATGGAATTCATGGAGTATAATAGGAATTATGTATATTTTGTGTTAAAAATAAATAACACTTGTATGACTCAGTCACCCAAGCTCCCAAACATAAGGACACATGTCTGCCCTTTAATACTCAAGGAGGAAATTGTGCACTGGGTATTTTGGAATAAATATATATACTCTTGATGGATTAAACCAAGATTCACCCAAGATTATTCATTAAGGTAGTTGATCACATAAGCTAACATCAGGTCACCCAGGTCTACTTATGTGCCCCATGCAAGTGTTCCCCATACTTGAGTGCCCTTCCAATATGTTCACATATCCCTTCACCCAAAAATTCCTTCATGAAGAATCATATAAATCCAATAGTTGTAGGGATTCTCCTTCATGGTATCTCATACCTAAAATGTATCATTATGAAACCTACAGTAACACCTCATGATTTACCTATCTTTTAGGAAAGTCACATTTGTGTGCCTATAATTTGGATTTTAATATACATTGGCAGGGTTTTCTATAACTCATCATAAAAGATGTTAATGACACTTATAGTGTATTTGGATCAAGATATACATTGTCACATAAAACATTACCCTAGGAATAGTGTTGAATAGTTTCTAATTTTTGATTTCGTAGATAAGACTTTATTTATCCCCTTTCATATATGAGATCAATATTATCATGTTCATAGTAGGGAGGATAAAAATCACACATGATTTTCCATTCCATATGGTATTACATCCTCCATTGTTAAGGAACCCATTTTAGTTCACCCCCATAGAATAATCCTCAGGCCTAACAATCTAGACCTAATGAACTTCAAATTTTTTCACGTTGAATGATTCAAATATCTATGCCCTCTTCCACTGTCACCCCGACTTCATTTGTCATAGTCTCGTCCTCTTCAACCAATGGAGGAGGAAAAGTGTGTGGCTTGTTTAATCTTTCACATCGTCTTATTTATCACACTGATGGTGATGGACATAGTCTTATAGTATTTTAATGATTATAACATTCATACAATCCACCTGCTTGAATGAATTACAGGAAGCTTCATTCACACCATAAATGGGATATATAGTAAGCCTTTACCTAGGACCTTGATCATTGGACATCATCCTCCAGAATAAAACACTAATTCCATTAATATGGGAATTCCCCTTTGGAGTAATCCCCAAATTATGTCCCCCTTATAAATACATGACTTTAATAATCTTTTCTGCATCCTATTACCAGATAATCCTCTTTAAGAATAATTTGTAACCTATTTCTCTCAAATGTTCATACTCCCCTATGAGACTTTCGGAACTACATGGGAATTAATTCCCATACCAGTGGGATATGTAGGAAGCCTCCATGAGGTTCAAACCCAACACCCTAAAATCAGCTATGTTCCCTCTAGGCCATATTCCAACTAGTGTCTAATTCAAATTGGAATCTTATATACTTAATAGTTCCTTTGGATTCTTTTGTATAATTCCTACACCAATAATTGACTAGAAACCTTTCACCTAGATGTCCTTATCACGAGAAATTATATTGTAAAGTTTGGTCCTTATCACATTATTTGAAATGGTATGTTGTGTCCAACTAAGCAGAACCAAACTACACGGGTTCTAATTCCTTTCATAGGTATACGTAGGAATCCCACCTATGGGTTTGATACCAACATCAAAACGACTTTTATCTCCAAATATTACATTAAATTCAAATGTGACATTTTTCCACATAGATGGAAATAAATTCCAGAGAACCTCAATAAGTGGCCTAAAAACCAGCTTCATCAAAATTTAAACTGAATAATTTCTAATTAGTATATTATATGATACCATTGATGGAGAACCATAAATATATACAGATACCACAATTGATGAAGAACCTTAAATTCATACAAATGATTCTGATATACTAACATGTTAATAATTGACATCAAATTTCTATGGAATTCTACAATATGATTGGTAAATTAATATGGATTCATGAAATTATCAAAAATAAATAAGAGTGTCCTATAGTAAGAAATAATTTCCCTCAAAAGGTGCAATGATCTTGACCTCCCATCATCTCAACCAGTGTGAGTTATTAATAATTGTCAGTCAAATTCGTAAACTAGTGCCTACCTTTGGAAATTATGTCCCTTTGGACAGATAACCGTTGGGTGTTTCTAGTTCCATTAAAAAATCTGTTCAAAAGCATCCTAAAATAGTGATTCCTAGCCAGAAAACAAATTTCATCAGGGGTTATTTATTCTTGAAAAAAAATGGAAATTCATTTTATAAATCTATATTAATTTATCACAATCCAAACCAAAATCTTCTTAACATATTACATGTTCATCTTAATACCTTTAAAAACTAATTGTTCATATAAACACACCCATTATATATATTATTCAACCAATAAACATTAATCAATGGGACATTTAAACTCATAAAATAGATTATATATCAAATAAAAATAATCAAATATAAGATAACACATTATATTAAATAAGAAGAATTGAAAAATATTACCAGGATATACATAAGTAGTTAATTAAAAAAATTATTACAGCTCTAAAGAACCCTTCCATAGAAAGCGTTTGGAAGTTATTATTATTAAACTTTGAAAATTCAACATAAAAACAAAATATGCCTACCAAAATATATTTTTCTATATCTCTATCAATATTATGTCAAAATAGTTCAGATAAGGTGAATTCACGACTTAATTATTTTAAGAACTCCCCAAAAATACATTCTTTCCATCTAAATATAAAACCCATACTAGAAGATAAATCTATATTACACCATATTTCTATATATTTGAAAACACTATGAAATGGGTATATGGAGAGGGGTTTAATATCATATACATTATTCTTAAATAGATAGAGTTTGTAAAACCATGATCATCCTATTATTATGAAGGGATTATTTTTGATATTTTTAGTGAGCATTTCAACTCCTTTCTCTGTTTTATAAATAAACTATTGAATCTGTTAATTCTTATCCATATTATCTTTGATGATGCGATGTTTGATATTAATTTTATCTTAATGTAAATATTTTACTAGATTTTATTATGATTTATTTCCCTTTCATTATCAAAAACTAAAATAAGGGGGTAACTTCACATCATCCAAAAACTCTTCCAGTGGTTTCTTTATTCAAATAAATTATGTTATAACATGAGTATTTTCTCTATAATCTATTAATTTTCTAATAAGAATAACTAATCATTTTTATTGTTTGATAAATAAATATTTTTCACACGGAAACTCTATTTGGAATAGAGTATCTATCATCAAAACTACCTTTCCAAATTTCATTAATATAACCATACAAGTCAATATTTAAAATTCTATCATATTATTAATCAAAATCGATTGTTCTTTTAATATATCTATGAATTTTAGTACCAATAATGAGATGATATTCCTTTAATTCAATTTGATACCAATCATAATGTGTGACAACATAAGAAACATGTACATGACAATTTTATATATAATAACCATCCAACTAGTGTTTTAAATTATTTTTTTAAATATCATTTCATTCCCTATATTTTGACAACATGTTTCTTGAAAAAACAATTTTGGAAACATGGTTTGAATATTCCACGACAGACTTCTCTATATGTTATTTTTCATACCACTCTTGAGACAAAAAAAATATATATTTCTAATTTTGTGATATATTTATTTTAATAAATTTTTTAACTTATCTAATAAAGAAAATATCAAAAATTATCATAAACGCCTTAGAAATAATATCATAGTTATTTCATCATTCCATAAAAATGATATCAGCAGTTGAAAAAATTTAAATGATAGAAACGTGTTTATTTTCATTCATATAGAATTTATAATCAACTATTCAATTATTAATGTTGAAATCCCTTATTAAAGTATCTAATAAATAATTTCACAATATCTAATAATTCAATAACCCATGAATATATGTATTTATTATGGAGTAATTTCATTGATATTTCCCCATCATGAAGCCACACTGGGGTCTAATATAAAACTCTTCATCAAGTTCTCCATTAAAAAAATGACTTGTAATAATTCTGGAAAATATTATACATCCATTGTGCTCTGATGGTATGTATAATTCT
Organism: Viscum album; assembly: GCA_963277665.1. Classification (NCBI taxonomy): domain Eukaryota; kingdom Viridiplantae; phylum Streptophyta; class Magnoliopsida; order Santalales; family Viscaceae; genus Viscum; species Viscum album. The sequence continues at coordinate 1,017,833,129 of OY728119.1, read as the reverse complement.
AATAGTTTATTTTCATTCCAAAATAGAGAAGTTTTAATAAAATTAAATTACATTAAATTGTGAGTAACATTTACCGAGTAGTCATTCCATCTTTCTCATACACAACTATTTTCATTAAACTTATTTTGCAAAGAGTAACATTCTAAAAATAACATTCTTTTTGTTGGTTTTGGGTAAAATATCCAATGTAACATTATTTTCAATCTAATATATGTCCTAATTCAGCAGATCAATTGGCTCTTAATACTCTAATGATTTATCAGTATATTTTTTATCAATCTACAAATACGAGGAACCATTAGAAGGTAATATTTATATTATTCTATTTTGAAATTTTTTTTATTGATCTCCAATTTTTTTTGGAAATCAACATAGTCCTCATCCAATGTTGCAAAATTATACTTTATCATCATCACTTTAAAAGTATGATTTAGAATATTCATAACTTTAATAATAATAAGTATAATTATCTTTTATAATTTTGTCACCATGTTCCACAATCATCATTTCATCTTCCCCTTCATAAAAATTTGTAATGAATGGTTGAAATTACATACCATACTATGAAAAAAATATCACATATAAAGAGTCCAAAATTAATCATGTATATTTTTTATGACAGCTATATTCATTAAAATTTGTCGGGTGACCCTGAAATATTCGACCAATACCTCTGTAATAAAACATACCATGATATTCACCCCAGAAATTTTACAATTAAAGGATTATTGACCACCATTAGGTATTTAAACCATAGGGTTTATTTGTATCATGTCTTGTAAGGAGTATAATATGTGTTTATATTATAGAATCATTGATTCTAAATATCTAATAATATTCCAATATCTTTCCTCCAAATGTATAGATAAGTGTTATATACTATCATCAATGTTGGTTCCATCTCATACAAGTTTATAGATATTCATTTAGAAATCCAACTTTGAACTATTGTATTTACTGCAATAAATTCATTATTAATTCCATTTTTTTAAGATCCACATTAAACTTTTAATTTTATATTCATCAATATTATATTTTTGAATCATCTGGATGGATGTTCATATTCCTTTTCATCCCATCTCATAAAATTCCTAAAAAAATTTAGAGCCCCTAAATTATGTTTAAACAAAATAATACCTGAAATGAGTGTAATTTAAATAAAAAAACTAATAAATTAATTATACCTATTTTTTGATTTATGTCTCATGGATTCAAAAATTTTAGAGGTGATTAGCTCTAAGGGATGATTTGAATGAATCTCAACTATCATATATTATGAATTTTTAATATTCCCTTTCTATATCTTTAAAAAATCAATCTATTAATATTACCATGTCATAAATTTTATGAATATGTTCTCACTTTTTTGATTTTTCATATTCCACTAACACATATCTTTGATCTTTTTATGCAACAAATTAATTTCATTCATCATGCTCAGATAGCCTGAAATATACACATGAGAAGCACAAAACATAATTCCCTTGTTTAATTTACCTCTTACAAAAACATTTTCATCATATATTCATTTAAAAATTAAATCATTACAATGAGAAAAAAACATAATTTACTTCCTAAAAATGTAATGAAATAGCCAACATGTTGTGTTACAACCTTTCAAAGAACATGCCTATATCTTATTTTTTAATTTATTTTTTAATAACAGTATATCGATTTCATTTGATTCTGAGAAACTCTTCATTCCATTAGTTTTTTACATTTATTTCATTATTTTACAGTCATTAAGAAAATCTTATTTATATTCATCCATGTTCATTTTCTTTTTGTGTCATAGAAAATATTTTCCACATCATAGGAACATTAAATTTACCTTTTCCCTTCTCATACATTTATTCATATATTTTGAATAAATGTTTTTATATTAATAACAAAAGTATATTTTTGAAATTCATGAAGGATGGTCACATCATTCAAAAATAGTTTTCAAGGTAAATAATCTATTTTTGAAATTTAAAAATTATTTTTTAATGATGCCCTCTTTCACCAGGTTGACTACCCCTCAATCTCAATGTCAATTTTATCTAGTATTCATTAATTCATTGATGATATAATAAAATAAACTTCATAGTATTCATAAAAACACAACAAAACTAGTTGAAACTATCAAATACATATTTACATATACAAATTATACATCGGATGGTTTTTTGTACCTATTTTTCATCAACTTTATTGGCATCCACATTAGAACATTGTCAGATTCCAATTTTTTTATTACCTCCTAAAATTATGTTCTTTATCTTATATTTTGTCTTATCCTAACCAAAATCTGTAGTATTATCGTATATTGGTTAAGAATTTTAAGCCTTATATACATTATGTTTTTAAAATCCACTTGTTTTGTAATAAAACATGATCTTCTAAAACTTATTTTTATTGTGAACATATTAAACATTCATATTAAACTTTAAGGATAATTTTTATTAACCCTTAAAAGGTTTACACTATTTATAAATCTCTCCATCTCGAATAACATTAATGTGAAAACATATAATTTCATTCTCACCTATAATAAGAAGGAAAAAATTCAGATTCCACCACCTTAACTTTCATCTATTATGAATTAATTGAATTATGGTTCTTCTATGCATGAATCTACATCATTTAATCATCAATTAATTTTACAATCCATGATTTTTCATCCATAATGTATATTTTATTTATTTTTAAAAAAGATTTATTTTTCAACATCATTTATTATTCCTCAATTTTTACAATTTTTATTAGGAAATATTTCTACTCTCTCATCAACATAAATTACAAATGTGTATCTTGTTTGTCTTCTTCAAATATAGTAATTTAATTATTGGTGAATATTACAACATTATCCTATATAGTAATAAATTTATTAGTAGTATCATCAATAGAGTTTTTTTCTTCTTCATCACTACCATCATCTTCCTCAAATTTAGATAAAAAATTCCTACTTTTTATAAAGGAAATATTATAATTTCTATTTTTATAATAAATATATTTGTATAAATTTTTTAAATATGATCTTTAACTGATATCATCTTCTTCTATATATATTTCTTCCATTAGTGTTGGATAATTTTCAAAAAAAAACAATATTTCAACATCCAAATAAATTCATAGGTAATTGTTTTGTATATTACTTTTCCATTTAGAAATATTCATAAATCAAATGCATAAATTCATTACATTTTTTCTAATCATATCTTTAATGTTTCTGCCACTATCTATTTCATCAAAAATATCTTCTTTATATTGTTTTTTTAGGCATTGAAATATAATTCTTGATCATATTCCGTATACATTATGATTTTATTTTCCATTCTCAATTCACAGGTAATGATATTTTCATGTAAATCATCTATTGGATGTGTTTTTATATCTCTTTAGTCTAAGGGTAAAAATTTTGCCTCCAAAATGTTATAAATAATTCATTATACATTTTCAACAACGGGGGAATCATCAAACATCACACCAATATGTCTTATAGTATATAAAATTTCATCTAACCTTGTAATGAAGTCACTGATATATTAATTATCAACTATTGTGATATCTTCAAACTCCTTTCTAATTTTTTTGACATCACGTTCTTTCCTTTTCTATTTCCAACCCATATATTGTTGAATTTACCCAAAATTGCATAATCTATTAAACTTCCTTTATCAGTAATAAAAAATTATATACAGAGTAAGAAAATTATGTCATTTTAATCATTCCCAACATTTTCCCAATTCCACATACATGTTCCGATTAGAGGAATATATTCAACTTGAGGATGGAAACCCTATATAACGGCCACAAAAAATTTATAACCAATGGATATATTATAATATAACATTATATTTATGACAACCCTGTTCTTTTGTAAAATAATTGAACAAAACTTATCACATAAAATTCACTTGATACAACATATAAGATCGAGGGTTCTAGTGTCTTTGGAGCTTAGGATCATTAAAGAACCACTTAAAACACGAAAAACATCATCCTTATTGAAAAATGCTTTTACATGACCACTACATTCCCTCATACTTAGCGTTTCATGGGATAACCTGAGGACATGCATAAAAAGGGGTGAGCTATAAAGCCTAGTAAGAGAATAATCATGGAATAACATGAGGAATACCATACATGTTAGACAATAGGCATATCAATAGAGCAAAAGAGAAGAATAAAAATAAAGGCATGAAAATGCAAGAAAATCATAACAAGGAAATGTGGAAACATCACTTAACATTGAATAAGAATGAGCCAAGGCTCATTGCACATGGAGCATGAGTAAATCCTTATTGCACATGAAGCATGAGTAAAACCTCATTTCACATGAATTAGAAAGATTCAACACCCATTGCATGTGATGTATCATGATATTATACATTACCCAGTGTATTGATGTGATATAAGGGCCCACCCTTCTTAAACCTTTTATTTGATGCATATGTGTGCCACATGGATCATATAATATATATTCATAAAACATAATAATTTATTCCATGATAAATGAAAGTGGAATTCATAAATGAAAATTTATAAAAAATATGTAAATATGCATAAAAGTTAATACCATTGATAGATCAATGGGCATGGTATTCACTACACAATGGTATTGTCTTGGAAAATCGGTGCAATTTCAGCAGTGTAACGTGATGACGTAAGAATTCATAAAAATGGTTGATGAGAGAGAAATTAATGCCTCTTTATATTTAGATAACATGTAATGTATGGGGGTTATATAGATATGTGTCCCAAAAAATGTAATGGAAATTAGATTCATGATACAAATAATTGTTTGAATGTAAATGAGGAGAGAGAAATTGATTTCAGAATTTCGGCATAGTAACAGGTGTAAATGGGAGGAATTTAATGAGATAGAAAGGGTTTTCCCATAATTCAAACATAAAGAAGGCACTATGGGGGAGGTTATAAACAGTACTCCAACATTTATAATTGAAATTAAAAGGTCATAACAACATTAAGAAAATTGAACAAAAATGAGAAATAAAGAAAAACCCATACATGGAAGTATACTTCTGAAGGTTTGAGAGAGGATTCAGAGAGGCTCTATTGTTGCTTGCGGTACCTTGTGAGGATTATAGAGAGATTAGTGAAGAGGTATGACGAACTCAAAAGGCTTTGAGTGAGGAGGAAATGGGAGGTTGGTTGGGTTTATATAGGAAAGATGAGGGAATTCTTTATTATTTAGGTTTTGGACCCTCACATTAAACTAATCCAAACCATAAACTAGACCATGGATATCTCCTATGGCTTTTGGAAATGATAAGTGGAAAAAAATATTTTATAAGTCCAAAGTCTGATCATCTTAAAATAATGGGGTTACTTATGTGGAGGTGAGTCACACACCCCGTGAAAACAATTTAAAAAGACAAAATGTTTAATAAGTCATGAAGGGTCCACTAAATCTTTGTATAATAATTCTATCAAACCAAAAATCACATTATTTTAATGTTAAAACAAATATTTTCAGAAAAAAAGTTTTATAGTATTTTATCATATTACTATAGGGTCATTATGATGTCATAAAACACATTATATATTTAAAAAGTATTATTTTTTACCCTAAAATTTGACTATGTCAATAAATTTTGAAAATTTTTCCATTGTATAATTTTGACATCCTGATTCCAGAAAAAATATTCATTTTATCTAAATAATTTTCTAAATATGTTAATTTTCACTTCAATTAAAAACTGAATTTTATCGAAAATTCATTGGTTTTGTCAAAAATGGATTTCAAACCTTAAAAGAAATTACAATTGAAGTAATAAAATTATAAAATCATTTATATTTAATAAAAATAAATTCAATAATAATAATAATATTTTAATAAAATATTATTTAATTCACAAATCCATTAATTCATCAAAAAGGATTTCTATGTTGTGCTTTAATTAAAAATATTATCGTTTCATTAAAACTATTTAAAAGGTAACAATAATAAAATGAAATAATATTCCTTATTATATACAAAAATAATGTACATAATAAGAGTGCTATGTAATTTTTACATAACCCCTTATAACATAAACAAAATCCTCAGGGTAAGGTGCGTGATTGTGACAGACTCTTGGGTTGGCTCGGATAACATTGCACGTGTGGTGATCTGTATAAACTTCAACTTCCCCCATTTATGGATCTATTCGAGCCTGAAATGTTGAAGCTCATCTTGGGATTTATCAAGACCGAAGACCAATGATGCCCCCTCTTTTCCGAACTCAAATAAATGGGGTTCGTATGGAGCAATTTTACTAGATAAGGTCATTGCTTCCTTCATCTGAGTAAATTAGATTGATAAAGCCCTATATTAATACTAATAATGTAATCACTGTTCAATGACTATATTAGAAACGGTCACAATTATCAAATTAAAACCAAATAAGTTGACATATTATATAAACATTTTACATAATGAGACATTTAATAAGATCAAGAGGTATTTTTGTTAATGAATTTTTGGGTTGTTACAATCTCCCCCTTAAGAAATTTCCTCCTCTAAAATATCTTTTCCCCCAATAAAATAGGAGTGGGTGAATATGTTTCATCATTTTCTCTAATTCCCTCATCTATTCATAAATATTTTCATTTTTCCACAACACCTTGACGATGGTAATTGTCTTATTTTGTAGAAATTTTTCTTTACGATCTGAGATCTTCACAGGTTGCTCCTCATAAAAAAGATCATCCTCTAACTATACCACCTCTGAAGAGACTATATATAAATTGTCTGGTATGTACATCCTTAAGAGGGATACATGAAATACATCATGTACTTTGTCCATGGTAGGTGGAAGTGCATTCGATAGGCCAAATCCCTGATACGATCAAGAATCATGAAGTGGTCGATGTACCTTGGACCTAACAGCCCTTTATTTCCAAACCTCATGACCTTATTCAACAGTGATATGTGTAGAAATACCATGTGTCCAACTTTAAACTCAATTTCATGTCAACGGTTACTTGCATAAACTTTCTGCCAACTCTGGGCTACCAAGATACGCTACTGAATGGTTTTCACCTTCTCCATCATTTCTTTGAAAATTTCTGGTCCAAGAAGCTTACGCTCACCAACCTCATCCCAATATGCCAATGTTATGCACCTTTTCCCATAAAAGGCTTTATATGGTTCCATTTGGATGATCGAGTGGAAACTATTATTATAAGAGTACTCAACAAGAGGAATATGTTGATCCCATCCTCTTTTAAAGTCCATTGAGCATGCTCTCAACATGTCCTCATGTTTTTGGATAGTCTGCTCAGATTTTCCATCAGTTTGAGGATGATAGTTTGTACTGAATATCAATTCAGTATTCAAAGAATGTTGAAAACTCTTCAAAAACATGGAGGTGAATCTTGGATCTAGATAAGACACAACAGATAATGGTAATCTATGCAGCCTTACCACTTCCCTGATATATATCTGTACCAGTTGATCCAATGAGAAATCCTCCCTAATAGCAATGAAGTGTGAAGCATTTTTAAGACGATCCACAACAACCCATATTATATTGTTTCCTTTGAATGTCTTTGGAAGTCCAATGACAATGTCCATGGTGATGTTCTCTCATTTCCATTCTGTTATGGTCAATGGATGTATCATCCCTTTAGAAATATACCTCCTTGCCTTCACTTGCTAACACACCAGGCACATTGATGTATATTTAGCGATCTACTTCTTTATATAATCCCACCAATAATTATTTTGTAGATCTTGATACATCTTTGTGTTTTCTGGGTTAATAGAGAAATTTGAACAATGTGAGTCATCCAAAAGTTCCTTCTTCAACTGTGTACTTGATGGAACACATTTTCTTTTCCCAAATCTCGCAATTCCTTCTTCATGAACATTAATCTCTAAGGATTTCTCTTTTTTTGTAGCTTCTAATTTTTCTTGAATTCCCATATCATTCTTTTGGGCATCCTTTAACCTTTCCAAAAGTTACATTTTAGCAATCATTTGTGAATGGATTGATGATTTTCCCTTCTTTATTATTACCATGTATATCTACATCAAATCTAAAAATATTGGATCCTTTTTAATTCTCATCAATTATAGAATCACTGGGTCATTTCTACTTAGGGCATCTACCACCTTGTTCGCATTACTAGTGTGGTAATTGATTGAACAATCATAGTCTTTGATCAGCTCTAACCATCTTCATTGGCACATGTTCAACTCTTTCTATGTGAATATATACTTGACTCTTTTGTGGTCCATATTTATTTCACTCTTCTCCCCAAAGAGTTATGGCCACCAAATTTTCAAATCGAAGATCACTACAGTCAACTTGAGGTCATGTGTTGGATAGTTCTGTACGTGAACTTTCAATTTCCTTGAATAAATGGCAATGAATTTATCATTTTTCATCAACAAACATCTCATTCACTTCTTCAAATCATTACTGAATACCAAAAATTGTTTTCCACTTGTTGGTAAAGTATGCACGGGCGCAGTGATAAGCCACCTTTTCAACTGCTTGATGCTTTCTTTACATTCATCCCTCCATGAAAAATTTACCCCCTTCTGAGTAATCTTGTTAAGAGGGTTGGACAATCATGAGAAATTTCTCACAAATTGTTGATAATGTCTAGATAATCCCAAAAATCTATGGATATATGATACTAATGTTGGCCTCGACCATCCCTCAATTGCATCCGATTTAGAGGGATCCATAGATATCCCATTGAATGTGATGATATGGCCCAAGAATGAGACCTACTTCAACCCAAACTCATACTTGTTGTACTTTTCATAGAGCTTCTCCTTCCGCAAGGTCTGTAATACTGCTCTTAGATGCTCCTCATGATCCTCCTTGGTTTTGTAGTATATCATAATATCATCTATAAAGACTACCACAAATTTTTCGAGGTAATCATTAAAGACGCTATTCATCAATTCCAGAATGATTTCTAGAGAATTAGTGAGTCTGAAAGGAATTACTGTGAGTTTATAGTGCCCGTATCTTATAAAAAAATCATTCTTGGTGATATCTTCCTTCTTCACCCTTACTTGATAATATCATGACCACAAATCTACCATGGAGAAGTATTATGCTCCAAACAGCTGATCCATAATGTACTCAATTCAAAGGAGATGATAATTGTTCTTTATCATGATTTTTTTAAGCTCACGATATTCCATGAAAAGGCGTGTTGACCCATCCTTCTTCTTGGTTAAGAATACTAGTGCACCCCATGGTGAAGCACATGTGCGTATAAACAATTTATCCATATTCTCCTGTATTTTTTTCTTCGTCTCCTCAAGCTCCTCAACAGCTATTCTATACGGATTCTTGGATATTGTAAAATCCCCAGTTATAACATCAATTGAGAATTTAACATCTCTTCTAGGAGGAAGACCAAACAATTCCTTAGGAAACACTTCAACACATTCCCTCATAATAGGCATGTCTTCTATGACAGTTGCCTCCTTAGACTAAATATTCTGAGCCAGATATGCGTACTCAATGGGCAGTAATATCCACGCATGAGATGATGTAGCCAAATAAGGTTAATATTCCTCCTTTCACTTGTAATGAATGTGGGGTCAATTCTCCACATGGCGAGTGATTTCCCTCTCATGGAAATTTATGTTGGATCTATATAAGGAAATCCAATCCATGCCAAGGATTTCATTAAATTCGACCAGAGGGAGTACGACGAGGTTCGACAGAAAGTTCAATCCAGAGATTACAACATGGGAGGAGTTATATTCATGGGACGCAATGATTACACCATTTTCCGTACTCACCGACATATTCACTTCCATGATTTGTGGTGGCATTGTGATTGTTCTACTAAAATTTTGAGATATAATAAAATGAATTGAACATAGATCAAAAATTATTTTCGCTGTTCTTGAATGAACAACTTTTGCACCTGCCACCACTTCATTTTTGGGGATCACATCGGCAGTAGTGATGGAAAAAGCACACCCATACTGCGTTGGAGGTTTTTAGTTTCCTCTGAAGACCCTTTTCTGAAGGAACAGATTTGAATGATGCAATGTTTATTTGTAGTTATAGTAATCAACAATGTGTTTTGGTTTGAATAGAGAATTCCTCTCCACTATCGCAGGCACCTGTATTTCTTTTCGATAGTTAACAGATATGTTCCCTTCTCTTCTACAACTAAAGCATTTCCTCATTCCCTTCAAGCAATATCTGGGGTGCTTCATTCCGCACCATTGGAATGTGGGCTGATGGATCTTCTTTTCATCATTGGATTTATCCATCAGACTAGCTGTAATGAATTCCACCTTACACTTCTTATCCCCATGATACCGATGAGATTATCTGATCTCTATTTTGACCTTGAAGGCACATCATACCGTTTCATCATAGTCACAGATCACCAGCACATTATTCATGCTAGGTTTCAGTCCACCAAATAGGCTATAAATCTTGCATTCAGGGATAATGAAAAAGATTGAGGATTATCATGAAATCCTTTAGAAGTTTTCCTCGTACAATCTGAAAGATTCATCATCTTTTTTCTTGAGGGAAAGTATGTCCCTTTCCATTATAAGCTGGAGAGTGTGTGGAATATATATATCGAAAAAACATCTTCTAGAAATCATTCAATTCCAACACATCAATCTCTTCATTAGGGTTTGTATTTTTGATCAATGTCCACCATTGATGATCTTCACCCTCCACACGATAAGCATCCAGGAGAACCATCTCTTGTTCAGAACATTGAATGATGTTGGAGATCTTTTTAATGGAGTTGATCCATTGTTCAGCGATTGGGGGATCAGATGATCCATTAAATGTAGGAGGCCTTTGTCTCATGAAGATCGCGATAGTGACTTTTTCATTCTTGGGGGGGGGGGGGTTGAACATTCCTTTTGACACATTTTTCTATTCAAATCTTGTGTTAGCTGAGACAAAATCATGACAAAGTTCATGATTCTCGCTCCCATTGGATTGGGAATCTCATTAGTACAATCATCACATTGATCTTCACATCATTTTTTATTCTGATTCCTCCTATTACCGGCCATTGGCTGGAATAAAAGGAATGTTAGGGGTAATGCATAAAGTGTAATACAATGACAAAATTGATGACTTATAAATAAATTTTACTAACTTAACATATCAATATATTTTCTTTAGTCTATGTTATCCTTGATCTACATTCTATCATATATTCTTAGGGCATTTTTTCCCTTAATGATGCTTCATACTATGCTTGTGATTTTACCAAAGAATATCCCAAGGAGTGTCATAACCAATAGTGTAGCAAATCCCATTGTCGCGCACCAGTTCCTGTTCTATTCTAGATCAAAGAAGTGTTTTCGAGTTTACCTCTAGGACACATCTATACTAGAGCCGGCTCTACCTTCTCGTATCAAGAAAATGATATATTTTCTTGATAACTCACATACTAAATACTCACCAAATAGTATGGATTATTTTATTATACTTAGTCTTTCCTTTAAGTATTTACTTGTTTTTTCTAATCCTAATCCTAAAAATAACTAAACCTATCATCTGATACCAACTATGACAAACCTGCTCTTTTATTACACAATTAAACATAATTTACTACCTAAAATTCACTTAATAAAACATAGAAGATATAGAGTTTTAGTGTCTTTGGGGATTAGGATAATTAAATAACCACATAAAAAATGAAAAAAAACATATTTATTGAAAACATCATTTACATGACCACTATATTCTCTCGTACATAGCATTGTATGGGATATCCTGAGGACATGCATAATAACGCGGTGAGCTATAAAACCCAGTAGTGGAATAATCATGGAATAACATGAGGAATACAATAAATGTTAGACATTTTGAATATTAATATAGAACAAGAGAATCATAAACTTAAAGTGATGATAAATCATGATAATCATAACATGGAAATGTGGCAACAACACTTATCATGGATTTATAATGAGCCAAGGCTCATTTCACATGGAGCATGAGTAAATCCTCATTGCATATGAAGCATGAGTAAAACCTTGTTTCACTTGAATAATCATGATTCAACACCCATTTCACATGATATATCATGATACTATACTTTACCCAATGCATTGGAGCACTATAAGGGCACATGTTTCTTAAATAGTTCATTTCATGCATATGTGTGCCACATGGATCATATAACATGGATTCATAAAAAATAAAAATTTAATTCCATGATAGAGAAATGTGGAATTCATACATGAATCTTTATAATCAGTAAGTAAATATGCATAAAATTTAATTCCCTTGATATAGAAATGGTCATGGCATTCACTACACAATGGCATTGCCTTGGACAATCAGTGTAATTTCGTCAGTGTAACAGTGTGACGTAAGAATTCATAAAAATTATTGATGAGACAAAAGGGGTTTTCACATCATATTTACATTACATGGACAGTAAGGGGGTCATAGAGATACATTTCCCAACATATTTAATGGAAATTAGATTCATGATAAAAAGAATTGCTTGAATGTAAATGAGGAGAGAGAAATTCCTTTCGAAATTTCAGCAAAGTAATGGATGTAATTGGAGGAATTTAATTAGTGAGAAAGGGGTATATCATCATTAAAACACAAATGAGGAAGTATATGGGAGGTTGAAAAAATACCCCAACCTTTATAATTGAAATTGTAAGGGTATAACAACATTAAGAAAATTTGACATAATTGAGAAAGGAAGAAAACCCCTTCGTTGAAAGTATGCTTCCAAGGGCTTGATAGAGGCTTGAGAGTGGCTTAATGGGAGATTGGGGCACCTTGGGAGGATTCTAATGAGAGTAGGGTAGAGTATGGATGAAGTAAAAAAGGATATTAGTGAGGAGGATGTGGGACCTTGGGAGGGTTTATATTGAAAAGTTGAGGGAATTCATAATTATTTAGTTTTGGGACCCTCACATTAAACTAATCCAAACCACAAACCAGCCCATGGTCATTGCCCACAGTTTCTGAAAAAGGTAAGTGGAAAATAATATTTTATAATGACAATGTCTGAACTTCTTAAAATAATGGGGTTTCTTATGTGGCGGTGAGTTACACAGCTAAGGAAAAACCTTTCAAACAACAAAATATTTAATAAGTCTTAAAGGATCCACTAATACATTGTAAAATAAATCAAAAAAAAACACATTATCATAATGGTAAATCATATATTAGCCAAAATATTTTTTATATTATTTCATTACATCAATATTGAATCATTATGATGTCATAAAACACATTATATATTTAAATGGTAATAATTTTTAACCATAAATTTAACTGTCTCAGAAAATTATGAAAAATTCAACGTTGGATAATTTTGACATACTGAATCCAGAAATAATATTTATTTTATCTGAATAATTTTCTAAATATTTTAATTTTCACTTTTAAAATAAAAACCGACATTTATTGAAAATTCATGGTTTTGACAAATATGGATTTCAAACCTTAATAAAAATTACAATTTCATTCATAAAATTAAATGATAAATTATATTTAATAAAAAATTATTTTAATAATAATTATAATAATATTTTATTAAAATATTATTTAACTCAAAAATCCATTAATTCATCAAAATAGATTTCTCAGTTGAACATTAAATAAAAATAATATTTGAGATTTAAAAACTATTTACATGGTTATAATAATAAAATGAATGTATATTAATTATTATATACAAAAATAATGTACATAACCATAGTTTTAAGGTCTTGTTACATAACCCCTTATAACACCCTCATAAGACCTAAGGGTATGGTGCACGATGCTGACTCACTCTTGGGGTGGCTCAGATAACAATGCATGTGTGGTGATCTCTATCAACTTACACTTCTCTCGTAGACGGTTTAATTTGAACTTGAAATGTCGAAGCTCGACATGGTCTTGGTTAAGAGGTAATCCCAATGACATCACCTCTTTTCAATTCTCTAACAAATGGGCTTCGTGCGGAGCAATTCTTCTGTATGAGGCCATCACTTCCTTTCTCTGAGTAAATTTGATTATTAAATCCATATATTTATACTAATCTTCTGATCACTATTCAATGACTATTTTAGCAACAGTCACAATTCTTAAAATATACCAAAGAAGTTGACATTTTATATAAAAAATTTACATTAAGAGAAATTTAATTATATCAAGAGGGATATCTATTAATTAATTTTGGGGTTGTTACAATATCATTCCAGATATACTTTTTTATTGCATATATTACATAAATCTTGTTATTTTGTAAAGTTCTAAAAAACCATTATAGTTTCTACTTTCATAAAACATCATAAAAGTGTCTATGAAGGAAAATTCACTCTAATTCAGGGGAAAAGACCTATCGTGATCTATTTGAGAAAACTAAGAGGGATATGGTGTGAATTAGTGATATTCCCATATTAATGTTTCTTATTTTAGGAACAATATTTTCCTCCTATTAAATAGATATGAATCTTTTGGAACTTGTACAATTATAAATAAGTAAATGATCACATTGATTTATATAGTTCAATATTTAATTATAGTAAAATGTATTCATAATGGTTTGAAAATAATATTGGACCCTAAAAATCCAATATTAAATAATTATTTGGGTGGTTACAGTTGTATGTGAGTATATGTACACATGTATAAAACTATATTCAATCAAAAATGCATGTTCTCCCCCCAATGATAAATGTTATACACTATTTTTGAATCAACAATAATATCCTTCACTGGAAGGATTTATTGTGATGCCAATGTTCTTTTTGATCTTTTTTTACACATTCTTTATACACAAATACTAATTCTTATACACTTTTTCATATAATAATAAAATAACCTTCTCCATTAAAATAGAATATTATTTTAATGGTTCATTTGGTATACATTGTTCGATGTCCATTCAGTATTAACATCGTGATTCTTTCTTTTATATTGATACAAAATCATAATTTTTTCTTTTTTCGATAACCTCCACACACATCCCATATGATAAAAGTTGATATCAAACTCCATCTGACTTCTTTATTATAAGTACCTATTTATCCATATAAAATTTTGTACATCATCTATCTGATACCATCTAATGGGATGACATAATATAGTATATATCTAACCAATTAGAATTTTAAATTTTTTGATAATATTTTCAATTATATATTGGTTCGTATCTATTTAAAAAATAACACATTTTGTATATCCACGTAACCAATTAATATAGGCATGGTACCACTATGATTTTAGGGAGACCTGAATTACATAATTCAAGATCCATTATTATCCCACTAGGCATCCACTAGAAATATCATTAAATTTACAACTTTTATGTATCCAAATATATAGGAGATCATAGAAATACAAGGTGAGTATAAAGATATTATTTCTACATTTTTGTAATATTAAATGTAAAACCCATAATCATTACATTTCGTTATATTTCAAATGATTTGTAAATATATTCAAAAAAAATAAATCATAATAATTCATATTCCTCTAGTGAATCATTGTAGTAATAATTTTGATTAATATTACTCTATCCAATTCTTCTATATATTTTTTAGGATCATTTCAGATTTCTTACAGCAAACCCATTCATGATTAAAATTCATTCATAAAAAATAATAGACCATTACCATTTCATACCAACATCATATTGATAAAATTTACAAAGAACCATCTGTCAGGTCAACATATAAACTCAACTATTAAAAAGTTCATACGTGTCCAAATAATACAAATTATATTTATGTAAACATTAATTAAAAAGAAATATTGTTCATCTGATGTACTAAAATTAGTGACATCAATGTAGACCATCTAGTTTACATTATTATATTAGTGTCTATCTGATTTCATTCCTTTGAAATGTTTCCTCGTACATCATCAAAATTTATTTTATCATAAATTTTTATAAAGGTTTGAACAATCTAACATTATAACAAAACAACCTAAAGTATTAATAACTTTTATTTTAATGTCGTATCACAAACCAAGAACATATTTCTAGTAAACTCTACATAAATTCATATCTTTATCTTTGAACAAATAAATATTTTTATTAAAATTTAATATTATTCGTGAATAGTTAAAAAAATATATGGATAATGATTTTTTTGATCATTTATAATATAAAATCATCACAATATATATTCATTGTTAATATTTCCTGAAAAAAAATTCTGGATGATATGAAATTAATTCAACAAAACACTTAATATTATCACCTCAGTCTAATAATTCTTATCTAATTTACACAATCTAACAAAAATAGGATTATAATCTCAATAGTATAAAACATTTTGGAACCATTTTATTAAATCTTAACCAAGGTAAATTGTATTATACAACAAAATTAAAACACTTTTATAAAACAACCTTTATTTATAACTATTTTGCCTCTAAGTTGGTGCATTTTTGGGCGATATAGAAATGGTTTGATGATGATCATCACCTGTGAAATTTTCTATAGAGGCGGGTTATAGTTGAATTTACCATTATTTTTTTCTGAATTGTTCAGCACCATTATCCTTTAAAGAAAGTTTAATTAACCCTACAGGGACTATAGGTCCCAGTAGGCGATTGTGTGGGGGTCAAGCATTCATGCAATCAGTCCTTTTCATATATAATTTATTTTGATGGTCTCACATGGGTTGATTCGGGGATCCAAGAATTCACAATGGCCCTAGTATACATGATTCATGGTCATTCATTCCAAATTCAGGAACTCGTTGGCTGGCGATTTGTCCAACGACACTTAAGGACTCTATTGGTCAAGAGGATGGGTGGCCAGGCTCACCGTACCCATCTGGGGGAGGATTGTTGCATGTTCCAGGACTCTCTTAATGATTTGTGTCATATTAATTTGTTTCTGAATCCTTATTTCATTCCCTAAGAGTGTTTTAATGGGATAGTGATTGTTTTTCAGATCATCGTAGGCATGAAACTAATTGATGCTACGAAAGGGATCCTAACATGATCCATATTATAAGGCGGTCTGGATTTTATCGTCTTCCATGAGGAAGGAAGGTGACATGAAGTAGGTATCAGGCCAACAAGGAGGTATTCCAACGTATCCTTGAGAGAGGAATCATAACCCACATAGTTTGGATTGTTGGGGTTTACGTATGATAGATTCCCATTTGAGCGACTTTACTGGATTGACCCTTTTAGATGGGCACCCTTTTGGAGCTCAGGCCTTCTGGTAGGCATCCTATATATCTTCTTTGGATTAAGAATCATAGTTCTCGTAGTTCAAAATGCATTGGTATTATGAAAAAAAGATGCCCATTTGAGAGACATGATTGGGGGGGACCCTTTTGGTTGGGCACACTTTTGAGCTCGGGACTTCTCGTAGGCATCCTATATATCCTAGTTTGACTATGAATCATATTACTCATAGTTCATAATGTGTGTGGATGTTTTAATCATAAAAATCCTCTAATCCCATGTGTGTCAATCTTGCTGTGAGAAATAAATAGATGTGAATGATTCAACAATTTTCATGCCTCCACCAGGTTTATGGGGGAGGGAGATCCCATAGCAGAAGAGGCCAATGTTACTGTGGGCAATGGAGAGGGGCGATGAACCTTTTAATTTTATATGACATTAAAAATCATGTGACCCTACCTACTAAAATTGGGGACATTCCTTAGTGGGAGGGCCCTGGAGTATCTTGTGAGGTATCCATTAGTTTAAAGTCATATAGCTTGGATGATGGAATCGAATGTTAATGTCGTGGGGATGAGACTATTTTGTTCTCATGTTATTTATGGTCATGTGATTAGAATAACATTCTACAGAAATGATTATTATCTTGAGGAAAATCATGTTTGGACATTCCAACATGCCTCAATCATGATAGGGACAAAATGTGTAAACCATGATTATCGAAGATTCTAGATCAAGAGAAATGTTATGAGGAATTTGAGAAATTGAGGAATACATAGGTAGGAAATGAATCTCCTAATATTTAATTTGTCTATTGTTGATAAGCCATTTTTGTGGTCAACATATGTCGAGCCACCGGGGCCTTATGTTCATAGTTAAGAAGAGGTGTCCTTAGGACGTTGGCCTTCTTTATACGATGGTCAGGGATGTTTATGATGATCCAAAGTCACCCATTATACTATTGTTTAAATTTGTATAGTTTGGATGATGGAGTCATAGTTTAATGTCATATGGAAAGGACTAAAACCATACAGTTTAACATCATGTGGTTATGAAAATAGCTCATATTTTAAGGTCCTAGAGATTGGAAAACTTATTATTCAATCAATGATTTGTTATAGGATAATCATGTGAGATGTTCTGACATGCGTCGAACATGAGATGGAATGAAATTTTAAACAATGACTTTAGGGATTATCAAATTATGAGAAATGATATAGGATATGAAATCTATTGAGGTGTATAAAGATGTGAAAGGAGTTTCATGGGGACAAATTTTCCTAGGATTGATGGCTATCTTGTATGCTTCATATGATGAGCCACTAGGGAATTATGTGCATTGTCAAACAATGGTGTCTGAGAGACACTGTACACCTGCTTTTTATGTCCATGGTTATTTAGGTGGATTTGAATAACAAGACACACAGAGTTTGATGGATGTAAAGGATGTGTCTGATCATTTAAGAAACATTTAGGCACTAATTTTCAATGGAGTTCTATTTCTACGTAGAATAGAAGGTAGATGAGAGGGTTTTTCAAGAGTTTCATGATGATTTTATATTCTCATGGTATTTAAGTGATGAATGTCTATGAAGCATAAGGGTGCGATGGGAAATTTCATCGACTCAGCCTGAATAGTTCGTAGTGAGATCATGAATTTTTCATGGGGGTCTGTGTAACATTCCAAGTAAATAAATAATATGAAATTTTCATATATATTAATAGTTTTGAATAAAATATTAATATTACTTTAAATCGGATGCTATGTTCGATGTCGTACCTAATAAGCAACAACAAGTTTCTTTGAAATCTTACAATGTACACTAATAATATAATAATATTATTTTAAATAATAGTTAATGCCTAGACGTTGTAATGGCTGGAATGAACAGAACTAACTACAAAATGATTATATATGTTTGTTAAATATTTTAACAATTACCCAATAAATGATAGAGTCTTAAAATGCGAATGAATCCAATTTTAAGCATAAATATTCACGTCAATTAACCGCCTTTCGATGGAGAACCATTTATAAATCTACTTTTTGTCAATTTTATATGTTATATTTGGACAGAATAAAAATATTATTTATAATCAAAACATCAAAATTTACTTTGTGTATGTTTTTGGTATTTTTCGATAAAGTTCAATTTTTAATGAATAGTAAAAAATGTTGTATTTTAATTCGAAACCTCTTTTTAATATAACATATTTATTTGGATAGATTATCTTTTTAATTGGGTTTAAAGTATAATTAGGATATATTTTTACCATTTAATACAATGGTTGTTGTTTTAATTAATTTCCCATTGAAATTGGACTTCAACAAGTGTCAATCTTTTGATAGATATTGTTTCCTAAAAACACCGTATTTGTTTTGACAATGGGAATTAATTATAAAATTGATTATTGCAACATATATGATTTTAATTTGGTAAAATAGACATCATTTATGATTTTGGAATATAAAATATATATTAGGGTGAATTTTAGTTATATTTCTGAAGAACATCAATTTTTGATGAATAGTGAAACCACTAAGTGGTAGTTAAAACACAGATTTTTCGTTTAAATGAAATTTTACCGCTTCTATGACTTGAATTTCAAAAATAGAACATAAATGGTTTTCATTTTTAAGTAAAATATGGTTCAACTAGATGAATATATTTTTTTGGTGAATAGTAACATTTGAGTTTAGTTAACCATGATTAAAGGTAATTAGGGTAATTTAAGGTAAAAATGATATTATAAAAATATAAAAATATTGTGACACATGTCTTAACCTTATTGGATGATTTATGGACGACCAATAAAAAAATGGGTCAGTTTATGGGACCCCATGGAGCCACTTGGGTAAGATAATGACACTAATACTTTTTATTTAAAGTATAAATAAAAATATCAGAAACATGTATTGTTTTACTAAAAAAATTACATAAGGTAATATAAGTTATATTTTTTACTATAAATATTAATTGGAATGATAAAAATATTTCCTAAGTCATGATAATTTTTTCATAATTTTTATACATAAAAAATATAATATTATTTATGACATAATGATGATGCAGTGTTTATGTCATTAATGAATGACTTAAATAAATAAGAAGATAAAGTTTAAAATAATATCCAACACTTGTCCAATTAATTTTGGATGATTTTACTTCGAACATGAGACACCTTATATTTGAAATTAATTATTTTTGGTCCTTTAGAAACCTATAATCATTATATAATAAAATAATATTTTCAACAGTTTCAAAAGAGCCCCTCCCCTCCCTTATAAAAAGACCCCACTTCCTACCCATTTTACACGCTTCACAAGACCATTGGCTCGTCCAAACTATACTCAAATAAGCTTCCAATGTACCTCTATTCATCCTATAAGCCTTACCTTATGTATAATTCACTTCAAGAAACCCTTTTCGTTCAAAACAAGGGGATTTACCGGATTTAAATGTAATGTCTTCACTTACGTACTTTTGTATTCTTTTACTTCTCCAACCAGATAAACTAGTTTTATTACTTTATTTTGTAACAAAACAAGTATCTTCAATATAATATAATTTTTTTATAACATGGATTCTAGATAAACATACACACACCTCCATCTTGTGGTTAATGGATATACTGTTTCTGTGGGTGGTGAATTACTGCCTCACAAAATGAGGATTGTTTAATATTCTTTTAAATTCATATCATAGTGGCCATTAAGATGTAACTATTTTTATATATGATATATATTATGTTTTTTTTACTTATGATTATGTATTTTTCATTTAGGCCAAACATTTATGGTTTCCATAATGGTAAACGCGATAATTTCATTTTAGGAAGTGCGGACTATTTCCCCCTCAAAGTGATTTGAAGCATTAATGCCATATGTGGGATGTATAACGGATGGAATTTATGATATTATATATTATATTATACTAAAATTATAATATACCTTTATATAATTATTATTTAATTCCATAAAATGTTAAATAGAAATGAAATTATTGTTCATGCGTACGTACGGATTACCGTCTCCATGAACAGTGCATTTCATATATTACCTCTTAATTTTATGTAAAATATTAAATTCATGTATATACTGAATATATATTATATATATTATATCTAAATCATGAATATAATTTATAGATAATGGATATTTTACCACAAAAACAACTTGTAACTATAAGAAATCTATTTTTTCTCATGTACCAAATATCTACAAAATGACCATTATTAACAAATATGATTACATAATATTTATAACATGTAATGAAGTGATATAAAATGAATAATGAACATGAAAAATATTCTTAATCATGTATAAATTAACTTAAGTTTATCCTTCATTAAGAACAAGGAACATACGAGCGAGTCAAGTCGGACACGTCGTAAGGGATCCTACATCTCTCTTTCTTTTTAAGTACTCTCTTTTATGTCATTTTTTTAAGATCCTATTTCTTATGTTGAGGGATGTTATTTTATATTAATCTTAATATAATTTTTATTTTCATATGATTTGGTAACCTATTTTATCTCATCAATTCATTTTTGGAAGTTTTAAGTGGTGTCATTAGGCTGCCAATGTTTCGTAAGGGATTTCTTATCTCACTTTTAATTCCGTGAGATTTCCATTATTCGCCACATATTTATTGCATGTGTTATTGTGTACTGCCCTTTCATATATATTACCATGATTATATTTATATTCAGGTTATTATGTTATTCATTTGGTTTCTATTATCTTTTTGTCATATGACTCAATTGATCATAAAGAGGTAAGGGGTTTTTATCTCACTTTGTGTTCCCGTGAGATTCATGCTACATTTGCCACTATTTCATTTTTGTGGTGTATGTACTGCCCATGATTGTATTCTTTGTGTGATATAATTTCATTTATGGGTATTTACATCTTCATTGTATGACCTTTCCTTCATTGAGTGTACGTTTCGAATGTTACCAGAATCGGTAAGGAAACCTTTCACCCTCCTCTTTTTAAAAGACTTGTTTGTTATGTCTTTTAATAAAAATATTATTATGTAGGGATATGTTATTCTATATCCTTATAGATGTAAATTATATGTCCAAGTTATGAGATACCATTTTCTCTCTCATCAACTCATTTTCGGAATTTTAAGGTGACGTCGTTAGGTTGTCGAATTTTCGCAAGGGAATTTCTTAACCCAATTTCAAGTCTATGGGTTAAACCACCACTCCTTGATTATGTTGTGATATGAATATGTGTGGATGACCTCTTGTTTTTTTACACTTAATATCCATATATATTTTGTGTATTTATATTTTTCACAAATAATTATGTAATTTATTTATCATTAATATAAGGATCTCGTCTTTGTAAGGGACTTCATCTCAATATCCTTTCATTGAGGCATATTTTGATTTCTACAAAAATTATTTTTTATGGTGTACAAAATCCTTTTGACTTTTCATTTATTTCAAAGGGAATCATTTCTATACGAATCGTTTTACTAAATGACAAAAAGTAATGCTTCTTTTTTTTACGTAAGCATTGGCAATGACTTTTTCTGCCGTTCTGAGTATTATTTGATCTATGGATTCCATAAAAATCCATAATATTTTAAAAAGGAAAAATAAATACCACACACTCTATTAATGAATTTTGGTATTGAAAATGGTTTTTAAGAATGGATTTTGAATATCTTAAAATGTTACGTTGTTATTACAATGTGGGAATTGTATCATTCCTTTATGCTTAAGTTATGTGTTATGATTATGTTATGGTTCCTGGCCATTATTACGTATACGGGTGGTTCCATGATAAACCTAATGTGTGTGATCCCAAGATAGCTCTCCAATGCATTGGGTAACGTGGAGGATTTAAAATCTAAGGTTTATCCGATGAGATTTAGGAAATATACTATGATGGGTATTCCAAACATAACCATGAGGGTCACTCCCAACGTAAGAATGTTATAAATTCCTCAAGTTACCCTTATGTCTAATGATTTCTATGAGTTATTCATAAATATTATGATTTAATGAGGTATTTAAAGTGATTATGTTTTATTAGTAATGTATGTTTTCCTTGACTCTTATGTACACACAGTGTAATGTTTCATTTTATTATTTTTATTTCCCTTTCTGAGCTTTTTATGCTCATCCCATGTTTTTGATATGTTTTTCACAGGTCAACGGAAAACAACATGAGGTGATGATAGTGTCGAGGAAGTTTCAAGAAAGAATCATTGTTTTATTTTAAATATGATTCCTTTGAATGGAAAAAAATGAATAATATCATTGATGTAACCACATTGTTTAAATGCGGAATAAAATGCATGATTTATGATCTAATTCTCTAAAACTCTAAACCTAAAAGGATCCTCATTGTGAATTCATGATATAACTCATGATTAAGTAATTTTTTAGGATGGCGCCTTATAGTTGGTATCAGAGGTCTGTTTAGATAACTTTAGAGGTTATAGTGTTGTTAAAGCATAACTGAAAAGTTTCATATAACCACAATGGTTAGTATATTAGATGGAGTCATTGTTTTTTTTTTGAATGTTGGAATGAGTATGAGATAAATTGGATAAATATATCTTAGTTTTTATCTTCCTTATTAGTACATGATGATTTTGTTGATATAATCACACTGACATTTTTTGTTTTAGTAGATGGATGGATCTAGCAGACACCAATGTGACAATGGCTTTGAAGGAAACTGTGGTGGTTCTCTGATTAAGAGACTGGATGAAATGGGGGATTCAATGAGAAATAATGTGGTTAATCTAAACCAACTATCAAGAGTCATGATTATCCACTTTAACAAAGGTGAGTACTCTAATACATCATGTATGAGATATCCAAGTCTATGTAGAAGTTCATGTAATAATTATAATGGTATCCATGAGGGTTTTTATGATCCTTAATTTTGAGGTAATTATGGGTTACTATATGTTATGATGGAAAATGAACGGCATGAGATAAACATGAGGTTAAGTTATGTTACTGTTATTTTTGAGGAATTTATCTCTTTTTGAGAATGTTATTAAATTATATAGTTTTAAAAAATGGACATCACGCAGACCGTGTGGCAACCACTCACTTCAGAGGAAGCTGTGGGAATTGAACCCACAACCAAAGTGGACCTGGTATTTTTCGCCTACCACTAAACTATGTGAATTCCCTGGTTAATATGACAAAATCGTTTTAGTTAGATGATTTTATGAATCAAGAATATGTTGATTTTGGGTTATCTATGGAAATGAATAACCTACCATGGAGGATATGTGATTAAGTTAAATAAGATTAACCGATGTTATTTGGAGATAAATATTAAGATTTATCTTGGAAAACTATGTGATTAAGTTCTTCAAATATTTGGGTTTCAATATTAGTTTGGTTTACTTTGAAGAATTTTATGGAAAACTATTTATTGAATGGTCTTTGTTGAATGTTGGGTATTTTTTGACAAATTTTGGAGATTAAGAGTAGTTTTTCTTTATTTAAAAGATTACCTTTTTTTAGGATTATCTAAACTTGTAATAAAATTTTTTTTTAGGTTATAATGACATGGGGAATATATAATTCATCTTTTGTGGATTATATGATTCTCTCGAATTTGATTTTAGCGCTCTTAAAGTGAAAAAGACATCCTAAATACTCATCGTTTGGAGAAAATATGAGTTTGTGTTAGAAATATTGTAAAAGATGATGTCTACATGACAACTAAGTATGTCTCGTTTTGTTTTAGTTAAGCCTATAAATAAATTATTCAATGAAAAGAAACTTTAAATAAAAACATTTTCTGTTAACTTTTCCTACTGGGGAATCAAATACCATTTAACCCATCACATATTTGTGATTTTCTGGTGGTTAACTTTCTTATAGACAAGTTTTCTATCACTCTCCATCAGAACATGCTGGTTTGTTTTCTCCTCCATATCAATGTCTTATTAGAATCCTATTATCTTTTGTCTTGGGTGACCTTTTTACTTCTCTTTCATTCTTTTTAAGTGATTGTTTTTTTGACTCCTTTTTTGATGTGGGGCATTCAATGATGTTTGCAAGCCCAATTTAAAAATTACAAGGACACAATACCAAAAAGTGGGGAAAGATGTAACATATCAAGTAAATAAAGAATATGAAATTTTCATATTTATTAATATTTTTGTATAAAATATTAATATTACTTTAAAAGGGATTCTATATTTGATGGCGTACCCAATATGCAATAGTGAGTTTCTTTGAAATCTTACATTGCAAACTAATAATATAATAATATTATTTTAAATAGTAGTAAACGCCTAGCCATTGTAATGGCAGGAATGAATAGAAATAACTACAAAATAATTATATATGTTTGTTAAATATTTTAACAATTACCCAAAAAATGATAGATGCTTAAAATGCTAATGAATCCAATTTTAAGCAAAAATATTCTAATATTCTTTAAAATGTCAATTAACCACCATTTTATGGAGAACCCTTTTTAAATTTACATTTTTTTGATTTTATATGTTATATTTGGACCAAATAAAATTCTTCTTTAGAATCAGGACATCAAAATTTACTTTGTGTATGTTTTTGGTATTTTTCTGATAATGTTCAATTTTTAATGAATGGTGAAAAATGTTGTATTTTAATTAAAAACCTCCTTTTAATATAATTTAGTTATATACTTGTATTATCTTGTTAATAGTTTTTAATGTATATTTGGAAAATATTTTTACCATTTAATCCAATGGTGGTCATTGTAATTAATTTCACTTTGAAATTGGACAACAACAAGTGTCAATCTTTTGATAGATATTCTATCTTAAAAACACGCTATTTGTTTTGACAACAGGAATTAATTATAAAATTATTTAATGCGATATATATGTTTTTAATTTGTTAAAATATACATCATTTATTAATTTGTAATATCAAATATAGCTTTGGGTGAATTTTTGGTATTTTTCTGAAGAACTTAAATTTTTGATGAATAGTGAAACCACTAATTGGTAGTTAAAGAAACAGATTTTTCATTTAAATGAAATTTTACCACTTATGTTATTTGAATTTATAAAATACAACATACATGGTTTTCATTAGTAAATAAAATTTTATTCAATGGGATGAAATATTTTTTGGTGAATAGTTACTTTTGAGTTTTGTTAACCGTGATTAAAGGTAATTAATTTAATTTAAGGTAAAAATGATATTATAAAAATATAAAAATATCTTGACACATGTCCTATTCTTATTTAATTAGTCATTTATGACCAATAAAAACCATGGGTAAATTTTTGGGACCCCATGGAGCCACTTCGGTAAGATAATGAAAATAATACTTTTTATTTAAAGTAAAAATAAAAATATCACAAACATGTATTGTTTGACTAAAATGATTTTTACGTAAGGTAATATAAGTTATCTTTTTTACTATAAATATTAATTGGAAATATAAATATATTTCCTACATCATGGTATTTGTTTTATAATTTTTGGACATAATATATTTAAAATTATTAATGACACAATGATGATGCAGTGTTTATGTCAATAATGAATTATTCAAATAAATTAGAAGATAATGCTTATGATAATATCCAAAACTTTCCATATTCTTGTTGGATGATTTTATTTCAATCATGGGACACCTTGTCTTCAAATTTAATGATTTTTGGACCTTTAGAAATAGAAAAGCATTATATAATAAAATAATATTTTTAATATTTCCAAAAGATCCCCACCTCTCCCTTATAAAAATACCCCACTTCCGACCCATTTTACACACATATAAATCCCTTTGGCTCGTCCAAACTCTACTAAAATATGCTCCAAATATCCCTCTATAAATCCTATAATCCTTACCTTAGGCATAATGCACTTCAAGAAATCCTTTTGGTTCAAACCAAGGGGAGTTACAATATTTAATGGTAATGTCTTCACTTATGTTCTTTTGTACTATTTTTCTTCTCCAACCCCATAAACTCTTTTTATTCATTTATTTTGATTCAAAAATAGTATCTTAAATATACTATGATATTTTTTTAATAATTATTCAAGCTACACTTATCCACACCACAATCATATGGTTAAAGAACATACTATTTATGTGGGTGACGAATTACTGCCTCAAAAAATGATGATTGTTCAATCTTTGTTTAAACGCCTCGCATGGTTGCCATTAAGATGTCACTGTAATTATATATGATAAATTTATTTTTTATGTTTTGCGTATTCTTCTGTATTTTTCATTTATGCCAAACCTTTATGGTTTCCATAATGGGTAAACGTGATAATTTCATTTTAGGAAGTGCGGACTACCGTCCCCTCAAAGTGATTTGAATCGTTAATGCCATATGTTGGTTTTATAAAGGATGGAGTTAATGATATTATATAAGATATTATACTGAAATTATAATATAAATTTATATAATTATGATTTAATTTAATTAAATATGAAATAGAAATGAAAGTAGCGTTCATGCGTACGTACGGCTTACCATCTCCATGAACGGTGCATTTCATTTCATACCTCTTAATGTAATGTAATACATTAAATTCATGTATATACTTTATATATATGATATATATGATATCTCCATCATTAATATAATTCTGGAGATAATGGATATTTTACCACAACAACAACTAGTAACTATAAGAACGCTATTTTTGTCTCATGTACCAAATATCTACAAAACAACCATTATTAAATTAAATGATTACATAAAATTTATAACATGGTAATAAGTTATATAAAAGGAATAATAAACTTTAAAAATATTATTAATCAAGTATAAATTAACTTAATTTTATCATTTTGGAAGAAAAAGGAACATACAAGCTAGTCAAGTCGGACACGTGGTAAGGGATCCTACCTCCCGCTTTCTTTTTAAGTACTCTCTTTTATGTCATATCTTTTGATATCCTCTTTCTTATGTTTGGGGATGTTATTTTATATTCCTCTTACTGTAATTTTTTTTTCATATGATGAGAGACCCTATTGGATCTCATCAATCCATTTTTGGAACTTTAAAGTGGCACTGTTAGGCTGCCGGAATTTCTTAAGGGATTTCTTATCTCACTTTTAATTCCGTGAGATTTCCATTGTTCGCCACTTATTTATTGCATGTGGAA
Organism: Viscum album; assembly: GCA_963277665.1. Lineage (NCBI taxonomy): Eukaryota > Viridiplantae > Streptophyta > Magnoliopsida > Santalales > Viscaceae > Viscum > Viscum album. Next base: position 1,017,804,897 of record OY728119.1, on the reverse strand, counting down.
TTTTGTACATCCCATTAATTTATATTATAATTATTCTATTTATATTCATGGTATTATTTGATTCATTTGGTGTCTATTATCTTTTGGTCATACAACTCGATTGATCACAATGAGGTAAGGGGTTTTTGTCTCACTTTGTGTTCCTGTGAGATTCATGCCACATTTTCCACTATTTCGTTTTGTGTGGTTTATGTACTTCCCATTATTATATTACTTGTTTGATATACATTAATTTATTGGTATTTACATATTCACTGTATGGCCCTTCTTTCATGGGGTGTATATTTCTAAAGTTACCCAAATCGGTAAGGGAACCTTTCACCCTCCTCATAATAAAATACTTATTTTGTTATGTGTTTTAATTCACAAATTATTATTTTGGGAAATGTTATTATATATTCTTATTTATGTAAATTTTATATCCAACTGATGATATACCATTTTCACTCTCATAAACTAATTTTCTAAATTTTAATGTGACGTCGTTAGGCTGTCAAATGTTTGCAAGAAAACTTCTTAACCCAGTTTCAAATATTTGGGTTAAACATCCACTTATTGATTATGTCGTGATATGAATATGTGTGCATGTCCTCTGATATTTTTTACACTTAATATACACTTATATTGGGTGTATTTATATTTTTCACAAATAATTATGTAATTGATTTATAATTAATCTAAGGATACCGTCTTTGTAAGGGACTTTGTCTCAATCTTCTTTCATTGAGAGATATTTTGATTAATACATGACTTTACTTTATACGGTGTATAAAACCCGTTTTAATTGTTATTTCATTCAAAGGGAATCATTTCTCTATGAATTGTTTTACTAAATGAAAAAAATGAGTGTTAATTTTTTTAACGTAAACGGTGACAACGACCTTTTCCGCAGCCGTAGGTATTATTTGATATATAAAATCCTTAACAATCCATAATGTTTTCAAAAGGAAAAATAAATAACATACAATATTTTAATGTATTTTGGTATTGAAAATGGTTTATAAGAATGGATTTTCAATATCATAAAATGTTATATGGTTTTTGCAATGTGGAAATTTAATCATTCCTTTATGCTTAAGTTATGTGTTATGATTATGTTATTGTTCTTGGCCATTGTTAGATATATGAGTGGTTCCATGATAAACCTAGGGAGGGTGATCCTGAGATAGCTCTTCAATGCATTGGGTAATGTGAATGAGTTCAACAACAATGTTTCTATGAAGAGATTTTGGGAATATACTGGGATTGGTATTCCAAACGAAACCATGGGGATTACTCCCTACGTAAGAATGTTATGAATGCCTCAGGTTACCTTTATATATTATGATTTCTATGAGTTATTCATAAATATTATGATTTCATGAGGTATGTTAAGTTCTTATATTATATGAGTAAAGTATGCTTTCATTTATTTTTATGTATACATGGACTAATGTTTCATTTCCATATATTTATATCCCTTAATGAGCTTTTTAGGTTCATCCCATGTTTTTGAAATTTTTTTCACAGGTCAAGGGAAAAGTACATGAGGTGATGAAAATTTCAATGAAGTGTCAAGAAATAATCCATGTTTTATTTTAAATATTTTTCCTTTGATTTTAAAAAAATGAATATTGTCTTTGTTGTAACCACCTTGTTTAAATGTTGAATGAAATGCATGATTTATCATCTAATTCTCTAAAACTCAAAACCTGAAAATATCCTCAATGTGAATTCGTGATATAACTCAAGATTAAGTAAAGTTTAAGTCTGGTGACTTATAGTTGGTATGAGAAGTCGGTTTAGATAACTTTATAGGTTTGAGTGTTGTTTAAGCATAAGTGACAATTTGTGTATAACCACAATGGTTAGTATATTAGTTGGAGTCATTGTTTTTTTTTGAAACTTGGAATGAGTCTGAGATAACTTAGATAAGTATATCATACTGTTTATCTTCCTCATTAGTACATGATGATTTTTTTGATATACTCACACTGACATTTTTGGATTTAGTAAATGGATGGATCTATCAGGAACCAATGTGTCAACGATTTTGAAGGAAACTATGGTGGTTCTCTGATTAAGAGACTGGATGAAATGGGGGATTCAATGAGAAATCTCATGTTTAATCTATACCAACTATTATAAGTCATAATTAACCAGTTGATACTTTGTGAGTTCTCTAATGCATAATGTTTGAGAGAATCAACTTGATGTGGAAATTTCAGGTAATAATTATAATGCTAACCATTAGGGTTTATTTGATCCTTTATTTTGAGGTAATTATGGGTTACTATATGTTATGATGGAAAATGAAAGGCATGAGATAAATATGAGGTTAAATTATGTTATGGTTATTTTTGATGAATTTATCTATTTTTGAAAATGTTATAAAATTATATAGTTTAAAAAAATGACAACATGCTGACTGTGTGGAAACCCGTCGCTTCGGACGAAGCTGTGGGAATCGAACCCACAACCAAAGTGTGACTGGTATTTATCACCTACCACTAGACTACATGAAGTGACTAGTTAGTATGACAAAACCTTTTTAGTTAGATGATTTTATGAATCAAGAATCAGTTGATTTTGGGTTATCTATGGAAATTATTGACCTATCATGGAAGATATGTGATAAAGTTAATTAAGAGTAATTGATGTAATTTGGAGATAAATATTAAGATTTATCTTAAAAGACTATGTGAATAAATCCTTCAGAGATTTGGGTTTCAATATTTGTTTGGTTTACTTTGAAGAATTTTATGGACAACTAGTTATTGAATGGTCTTTGGTTAACTTTTGGTATTGATTGACAAATTTTGGAGATTAAGATTAGTTTTTCTTTTTGTAAAAGATTGTCTTTTTTAGGATTATCTGACCTTGTACTAACTTTTTTGGTTTTGGTTAGGGTATAATAACATGGGGAATATATAGTTCATATTTTGTGGATTATGAGATTCTATTGAAGTTTATTTTAGCTCTCTTAATGTAAACAATACATCCTAAATACTCATCGTTTGGAGAAAATATGAGTTTCTGTTAGAAATATAGTAAAAGATGAAGTCTACATGACAACTAAGTATGTCTCCTTATGTTTTAGTTAATACCGTAAATAAATTTTTCAATTAAAATAGACTTAAAACAAAAACATTGTTTGTTAACTTTTCCTACAGGGGAATCAAATACCGTTTAACCCATCATAAGTTTGTGATTTTCTGGTGGTTAAATTTCTCCTAGACATGTTTTCTCTCACTCTCCATTAGAACTTTATGGTTTGTTTTCTCCTCTATATCCATGTTTTCAAGTAATCCTAGTATCTTTTGTCTTGGGTGACCTTTTTACTTCTCTTTAATTATTTTAGTGTGATTGTTTTATTGACTCCTTTTCCGATTTGTGGGCTTTCAATTAAGTTTCCAAGCACAATTTTAAAATTTCAAGGACGCAGTTCTCAAGGGGGGGGAAGATGTAACATCCCATGTAAATAGATAATATGACAGTTTCATATTTATTAATATTTTTGAATAAAATTTTAATATTACTTTAATGGGGATGCAATGATCGATGGCGTACCCAATACACAACAATGAGTTTCTTTGAAATCTTACATTGCACACTAATAATATAATAATATTATTTGAAATTGTAGTTAATTCCTAGTTGTTATAATGGCAGGAATCAACAAAACTAACTACAAAATGATTATATATGTTTGTTAAATATTTTAACAATTAACCAACAAATTATAGAGTCTTAAAATGAGAATCAATCCAATTTTAAGCATAAATAATCTAATATTCTTTAAAAAGTTGATTAATTGCCTTTTGATGGTGAACCCTTTTTAAATCTAAATTTTGCCCATTTTTAAATGTTATATTTGGGCCGAATAAAATTATTCTTTATAATCAGGACATGAAATTTTACATCGTGTATGTTTTTGGTATTTTTTCGATAAAGTTCAATTTTTAATGTATAGTGAAAAATGTTGTATTTTAATTCAAAAACTCCTTTTAATATAATTTATCAATATGGATAGCTTATCTTTATAATTGGTTTTAAAGTATAATAAGAATATATTTTTACCATTTAATCCAATTGTGGTCATTGTAATTAATTTCACTTTGATATTGGATATCAACAAGTGTCAATATTTTGATAGATATTGTTTCTTAAAAACACACTATTTTTTTTGACAACGGGAATTAATTATAAAATTAATTAATGAAACATATATGTTTTTAAATTAGTAAAATAGATATAATTTTGGAATTTGGAATACCAAATATTGCTTATGTTTATTTTTTTGTATTTTTCTAAAGAACTTCAATTTTTGATGAACAGTGAGACCACTAAGTGGTAGTTAAACAAACTGATTTTTTGTTTAAATGAAATTTTACCACTTCTGTGATTTGAAGTTAAAAAATCCAACATACATGGTTTTAATTGTTAAGTAAAATGTGGTTCAATAGGATGAAAATAATTTTTTGGTGAATAGTAACTTTTGAGTATAGTTAACCGTGATTAAAGTTAATTAGGGTAATTTAAGGAAAAATTATATTATAAAAATATAAAAATATCATGAAACATATCCTAACTTTATTGGATGAGTCATGGACGACCAATAAAAACCATGGGTCAATTTTTGGGACCCATGGATCCACTTGGGTAATATAATGACATTAATACTTTTTATTTAAAGTAAAAATAAAAATATCACAAACATGTGCTGTTTTACTAAAAAAATTACAAAGGGTTATATAAGTTATCATTTTTACTATAAATATTAATTGGAAATATAAAAATATTTCAAACATCATTGTAATTTTTTTATAAATATTTGACATCAAATAAATAAAATTATTTATGACACAATGATGATGCAGTGTTTATGTCATTAATGAATGATTTAAATAAATAAGAAGATAAAGTTTAAAATAATATCCAAAACTTGTTCAATTCCTATTATATGATTTTATTTCGAACCTTAGACACCTTATCTTCGACTTTAATGATTTTTGGTCCTTTAGAAACCGAAAATAATTATGTAATAAAATAATATTTTCAATATTTCCAAACGAGCCCCTCCTCTTCCTTATAAAAAGACCCCACTTCCTACCAATTTTACACACTTCACAAGCCCTTTGGCTCGTCCAAAATCTACTCAAATAAGATCCCAATATCCCTATGTTAATCCTAGAAACCATACCTTAGGCATAATTCACTTCAAGAAACCTTTTTGGTTCAATCCAAGGGGAGTTATCCGATTTAAAGGTAATGTCATCACTTATGTTCTTTTGTATTCTTTTGTATCTCCAACCCCAAAAATATTTTTATTACTTTATTTTGTAACAACACCAGTATCTCAAATATACTTGGATGTTTTTGTAATAATTATTAGACCTACACTTAGAAACACCTCTGTCATATGGTTAAAGAACATACTATCTCTGTGGGTGGCGAATTACTGCCTCACGAAACGATGATTGTTCAATCTTCATTTAAATGCCTCTCATGGTGGTCATTAAGATGTAACTATATTTATATATGATATATATTATGTTTATGTTTTACTTATTCTTCTTTATTTTTGATTTATTCCAAACTTTTATGGTTTCCATAACAGGTAAACGCCAAAATTTTATTTTAGGAAGTGGAGACTATCTCCCCCTCATAGTGATTTGAATCATTAATTCCATATGTGGGATGTATAAAGGATGGAGTTAATGATATTATATATTATATTATACAGAAATTATAATATACATTTATATAATTATGATTTCATTCCATTAAATATGAAATAGAAATGAAAGTAGTGTTCATGTGTACGTACGGCTTACTGTCTCCATGAACGGTGCATTTCAATTATTATCTATTAATGTTTTGTAATATATTAGATGCATGTATATACTAGATATATATTTTATATTTTATATCTATATCATGAATATAATTCTGGATATAATGGATATTTTACCACAAGAACAACTTGTAACTATAAGAAGTCTATTTTTGTCTCAATTACCAAATATCTACCAAACGACCATTATTAACATATATTATTACATAAAATATATAACATTTTAATAATTGATAAAAATGAATTATGAACTTGTAAAATATTCTTAATCATGTATAAATTAACTTAACTTTATCATTCATGATGAACAAGGAACATACGAGTGAGTCAAGTCAGACACGTGGTAAGGGATCCTACCTCTCTCTTTCGTTTTAAGTACACTCTTTTATGTCATTTATTTTAAGCTCTTATTTTCAATGTTTGGGGATGTTATTTTTTATTCCACATACATTATGTTTTATTTTCATTCGATTAGGGACCCTATTTGATCTCATCAATCCATTTTTGGATGTTTTAAGTTTCATTGTTAGGCAGCCGAAATTTGATAAGAGATTTCTTATCTCACGTTTAATTCCAGGAGATTTCCATTATTCGCCACTTATTTATTGAATGTGGTATTGTGTACTTACCATTCATATATATTATTATGATTCTATTTATATTCATGGTATTATGTGATTCATTAGGTGTCTATTATCTTTTGGTCATACGACTCGATTGATCACAACAAGTTAAGGGGTTTTTATCTCACTTTGTGTTCCCGTGAGATTCATACAACATTTTCCACTATTTGCTTTTTTTTGGTGTATGTACTTCCCATTATTTTGTTCATTGTGTGATATAAATTAATTTATGTCTATTTAAATCTTCATCGCATGACCCTTCTTTCATGTGGTGTATATTTCGAATGTTACCCAAATCGGTAAGGGAACCTTTCGCCCTCCACTTTTTAAAAGACTGCTTTTGTTATGTCTATTAATTCACATTTTATTATGTTGGGATATGTTCTTCTATATCCTTATGGATGTAAATTTTATGTCCAATTTATTAGATTCCATTTTATCTCTCAGCAACTCACTTTCTGAATTTTAATGTGACGCTGTTAGGCTGTCAAATTTTTGCAAGGGAACTTCTTAACCAAATTTAAATTCTTTGGCTTAAACCTCCACTTCTTGATTATGTCGTGATATTTATATATGTGGATGACCTATGATTTTTTTACACATAATATCCACTTATATTGGGTGTATTTATATTTGTCACACATAATTATGTAATTGATTTATCCTTAATCGATGGATACCTTATTTGTAAGGTACTTCATCTCAATCTCCTTTAATTGAGACATCTTTTGATTTCTATAAGACATTATATTATATGGTGTATAAAACCTTCTTGACTTTTCATTTCATTCATAGGGAATATTTTCTCTATGATGCATTTTACTAAATGACAAAAAGGAATGTTTCTTTTTATAATGTAAGCGGTGAAAATGACGTTTTCCGTCACCGCGAGTATTATTTGATCAATGGATTCCTTAACAAGATGTAATGTTTTCAAAAGGAAAAATAAATATCATACACCCTTTAAATGTATTTAGTTATTTAAAATGGTTTTTAAGAATGGATTTTCAATATCTTATAATGTTATATTGTTATTGCAATGTGGGAATTTTATCTTTCCTTTATGCTTAAGTTATTTGTTTTGATTATGTTATGGTTATTGGCCATTATTATGTATACGGGTAGTTCCATGACAAACCTAGGGTGGGTGAGCCCGAGATAGCTCTCCAATGCATTGGGAAATGCAAAGGTGTCAAACGCTAAGGTTTCTCTCAAGAGATTAAGTTAACATACTGTGATGGATATTCTATATGTAAACCTGAGGGTTAGTCCCTACGTAAGAATGTTATGAATGCCTCAAGTTACCTGTATGTCTTATTATTTCTATGAGTTATTAATAAATCTTATGATTTCAAGAGGTATGTTAAGTGATAAGGTTTTATGAGTAAAGTATGTTTTCATTGATTCTTTTGTACACATGGACTAATGTTTCCTTTCCGTATTTTGATATCCCTTAATGAGATTTTTATCCTCATCCCATGTTTTTGAAATGTTTTTCATAGTTCAAGGGAAAAGAACTTGAGGTGATGATAGTGTCGAGGACGTGTCAATAAAAAATCCATGTTTTATTTTAAATATGTTTCCTTTGAATGTAAAAAAATGAATATTTTCTTTGATGTAACCACCTTGATTAAATGTTGAATGAAATGCATGACTTATGATCAAATTATCTAAAACACTAAACCTAACAAGATCCTCAATGTGAATTCTTGATGTAACTCAATATTATGTAATGTCTAAGGCTAGGGCCTTATAGTCAGTGACGGTAGAGAAGGGACTGGCCCGATGGGCCGAGGACCGCATCAGGGTAGTGATCTTGAGTGGGGGAGTGAGGGCGTAGACCCTGCCGTATGGACTAGTGGGTGAAAACCATTTTCCATATAGACCTGGTCGGGTAAGAGCCAGCTGCTTAAGAGATGGACACATAAGATGGAACATGGAGGAGTTGGTCATGTATGATTGTTAGCAGAGGAGAGTGTCGCGAACTATCTTCCACATATGGGCATATGTGTACTATCTTCCTAATAGGGGAATCCTCATAATTTCTTCTACATATGGGCATATGTGTACAATATTCCTCATATGGGAATCTGTGAATGGTTTTCCACCTATGGGCATCTGAAAACCATTTATGTTATATTTTTTATATATTTTCTAGTTGGCTATACAGTGTATTCCAAATATGGTTCATGAGGAGGAATTCCACGAGCTGCTTTCTCTATATGGTTTGTGGGATGGATTTTGTGTTCAATTTATTGTTCGTAAGATGGAATCTGTGAATTACTTCAGGTGCATGAGAAATTTCTCTTGCACCCTCTGTATTATTCGTCCACTTTCCTATCGTCCTAGAGACTTTTCCTCCTTTTAATCACCTTTCAAATAGATTCCCGTGGTGTCCCTTTTATATTGTACTTGGGAAGCTATATATGTCATTCGCATGACACCTTATATGGAACCCCGTAGAGGAAATAGTGAATGTGGACGACTCAATCAACAACGATTTGTAAAGGTTTGGGATGACACCAGCTTCGTCTCATTTGTGAACCACATCATTTTTGGGGATTGTACATAGGGAATATCTCTTCCAGATTCTCACCAGAGACACCATTTCTTGGTGGCTTCAGTTCATAGGTGTAAATTCACCTCAAACTGCTTCATTCACTGGACAAAGCCTCACAGGACAATGAACCATAGGCCTTCCACGTACTAAATGGTTTGTGGTTTATGAATTCCAGGAACCATTACGGGTAATTAGTAGGTGTCCTGATTGGATTCCTTTTCAAAATATTATTTCTTAAATTTTATTCTCAACATTTCAATCCAATTTTATTTATTGCAGATGTATATGTATTTTTTCCCGTTGTTGAATTTATGATACCCTACAATAACAAGCCTAAAAAATATATTCTAAACATATTATTTCTTTTTAAAGATTCATCAAAATCATTTCCAAATTAATACCTCAACCATAAACATTACTTTATCATGTGATAATTCAATAATTCAACTTTCATTCACATTGAGGAAGTTTTCTTCCTTATAGTTTTAGAGAATTAGGTCATAACTCATACATAAAAACCCAATATAAATATATCATGTACACTTATTAAAGTTTCCATTTCATTAGTTAAACAAAAACTTTTAAAATAAAACTTGGTTTCTTTTCTGGTTTATTCATAATATTCCCATTATCTCATACTTGACACTATTATTCTTTAAATCCATTGAAAAACATTCCAAAAAATGTAATGAGAATAAAAAATGCTCAGTAAGGGACACATAAATAATGAAAATGGTTTGACTTGTGAAAACAAGTAAACCGTAAATACATTATCATAATGTAATACTTTTTAACTTTATTAATTATTAAATAATCTTAATCGTATATAAGCTCTTTTCATACCATTTTTTAACAAAAATATTACCATAAAACCCATAGAAAGTAGCATATATCATTGAATGGTAACATGGGACATAATCATACATAAATTTAAAAACCATATGATCAACACACACACATATAAATAAATGGAATATCCATATGGCAGACATTCATACAAAATGAAATGGAGGTTATAATGTAACAACTTGTCATTGGTTTTTCACAAAACCACCCATATTTAAATTATCACACGACCACCTGTATTTTATTTATCCCATAAACACTTTTCCAATGTCAAAGTACCCTTATATAATCATAAAAAATAAAATATTTCAATTTTCAACATTTCACATCTAAAATTTCATTTGTAGTCAAAAGATATCATTTTAAGATACTGAAATATTCAATCCATTTTTAAAACAATTTAAAACAACTAATAAAGAGACTATTGAATCAATGTTTTCCCTAATACATTAATACATTTAAAGGAAAATAAAATTTTGAAAAATTAATGTCTATATTCCTAAAAACCATTTTGATAACATGGAGATGAAAGAAAAGTATTTAGAAGAATAAATCTTTAAAACATTTAAAATGATGTTTTGGTTAAAGTGTCCCTTACCAATAGAGATACACCTGAATAAAAATAATTAAGGAATAACATAAAATAAAACAATTAATATCATTAGTATATAATAATTCATGATATAATTTGTAAAAGTAGTTGTATATATATATATAAATATTACATTATAATAAAGTATTATAATATTCAGATATGCCTCAATGAAAGGAGAATGAGATGAATCCCCTTACCATAAGTTTCATTCATCATGTAAGTTCCTTCTTAATTCTTAATAATAAAATTTTTTTATTTAATACCTTCTTGAGAGACTTTTTTAAGTTTATAATTTCTTTTATATCACTTATTACCACATTATAAAAATTACAATATTATTTAGGTTTATATCAGACGTTTTGTTGATATTTGGTACATGAGTCAAAAATGGTCGTAGTTCCATATCACTAGTCCATGTGATAAAAATTCCATAATATCCATAATGATATTATGACGTTGTTATATTTTTTATATATAAATTATACCATTAAATCAAACCATGAATTGTGGTTGTTAAAAATGAACAACTTTATATTCCAGGATACGGTAAGCCATATATATGGATGAGTAAAGCCTTCATTTTTCATTGATCATTATAGAAGTAATGTAATAAATATATTAACTATTTAAAATGATAATATAATCATTAATATCATATTAATAATTTATATATATATATATCATACACGTGATGTGGTTAATAAAAATGATTAGCATCATTTTGTGGAGGTGATAGTTTACTCGAACGGACAAATGAAATTATCATTTTTATGCGCTCGGAGATTAATCTTAGAAACGAAAAATCAAGATTTTAAATTGATAAATATGTAATTAATATGATATGTAAACATTGATTACATCTCTATAACCATCCTTGATAGACTGTAATAAAAAATTAACTATATTCGTTCATGAGGCGATAGTCTGTCACACACACAAACAAAATGTTCATTTCCCATTTGATGAAAAAGGAGATGGATTTATGTTTTGATATTAACCAAATTACATGTAACCATATTTATGATAATTGATTTATTATTTCATAATGGATGAAATATATTTAATAGAATTGGAAGAATAAATAAAATAGAATCACTTACAAAAAATGATACATATTCTTCAGTTGATCACCTTTTAGGAACACCTTAAGACATATACCGGAGAATTTTTTCATAAAATAAGGAATCTATATTATGGTGAGGGGATTTAGTAAGGGTTATGGGATGATATTGTACAATCAAAAGTAGTTTTTATGTGTGATTATTAGGGAATAATGGGTACAGTTTTATAACAGATGGGAGGGGCACCAATGAGAACATTAAAAATATTATATTAATATATATTTTATTTTAATTAAAAATTGTCTCAATATTATTTATTTAAATGATAAGAAGTTTTTGGGAAAAATCCCAATAATCGAAGTAAATTTATACATGTTTTGAATATTTTTAAATCATTATTTGTTTAGTTGAACCCTAATTTTATCCTTTTTATTCTTATCTTGATATCTTATTATTTAAACGTTGTGGGATAATGTAATTACCATAACATGTAAAATTATAAACAACGTTTAATTTATTAAATATTAGGAATTATCCAAAACATTTATAAATGTATCAATTTTTAATGAATTTTATAAAATTTAATAAACTATTTTACATTTTAAAATACCAACAGTGTCAATTTAGACACTATTCATTAATTAACTTTTAAAAAATATCATCACAACAAGATAAGTTCAAACCAACTCATTTATATAAGTTCCAACATGTAAAATATATCTATAAAATTCTTTTATGACATGTATTATTTCAAATAATATTTATTTTAATATTTATAAAATCATTTATTTGATTATCTCATAAATTAATAACTTACTACATCATATTTGTGTCATAATTAAACATAACTATATAATATCTAAAAATTATAAATAAATTATCATGATATAGGTAATAATATTATTCTTACCATTAATATTTATAGTTTAGGTGATCCCCTCTATCACTCTATATTAAAATACATTACTGTTTGAAGACAAAAGTGTAACAAAAATGACAATTCAATGAATATAATATTATAAATGAATTAAATTATTCCATGTGGCTCCAAGTGGACCTAAAATTTACCAAATAATGGTAATGGTTGGTATATACTCATAAAATTAAATTATTACATGTTTTAGGATAGTTTTATATTATTAAAAGATTATTTTACCTTTAATCACCTTTGTTACCTTTAACCGTAGTAAAAAAATTATTACCATGTTACTATTCATAATTTCCACAAATATAATCGATGTATATAAATAATTTATAACTCAATATTAAAAATATTGAATAATTTTTTTAAATTAAAAACACTTAATTCAAAGAGATTAATAAAAAATTAATCTCTGTTGTCAAAATGAGTAAATTGGTTTTTTAAAAGTAAAAAACTTTCAAAATATTGACATGTGTTTATATCTAATTTTAATGTGAAATTACTTCCAATGACCCATATTTAATTAAATGAAAATAACATAATCTAATATACATTAAACCACATTAAATGTACAATATACCTATATAAATAAGTTATATTAAAAAGTTGTTTTGAATTGAAATGCAGTATTTTCCATTATTCATGAAAATATGAATTTATTCAGAAAAATACAAAAAAATCAACCAAATGAAATTTTTATATCCGGATTCCAGATAATAATTTTATTTTTTAAGTATAACATATAAAAGTGAAAAGTTATAGATTTATAAAGGGTTCTCTTTCAAAAGGTGTTAAAAATTCTTTTCTTTAAATACTATTTTTATTCCTAAAAATTAATTTCTTATTATATAATTTCTAGAAAACATGTAAGATTAATTATTAACTAAACATTAAATGTATAAAATAAATATATCATTAATAAAATATATTAAGGGTGATTAAATTATTTCACAAACACACTTATTTGAACATAAATAGGTTTTTCATAAAAACACATCCTTTATATTCTATTGGTATTTATTTTCGTAGTAGTTAATAATTATATAAAATGTTTAAACCCAATTTACATAATATGAATAATATATTAAATTCCAATAATTCTAATAGTTATTCAATAACTAAAAAGTAGAATAATAATATTAATAATATATTATTTTTCAATATAACTCAATCTTATATAAGACATAAAATTTAGGAGAAACTCATTGTTGTGTGTTGGGTACACTATGAGACATATCAAACAATTTAATTAAAAATTAATATCTAATTAATAAATATTAATAGGTATAAAATGAATTATTCTATAATTACCTAGGATATTACATTCTTCCCCATTTTGAAAATTGTGTCCTAATGTTTTTAAATTTGGGCTTGGTAACTATGTTTTTACTTTTCAAAATGATTTTATTGCAATACCACATCATAAAAAATATTAACAAAACTTCCACCTTAAAAGATATAAATTTAAGTAAAATGGTCACCCTATTTAACACATAATAGGGTTTTTTGTCAAAAATCATAGATTTGGAATAGAAAACTAACCATCGAGTTCTGATAGAGTGTGATAGAAAACATGATCAGTAGAAAGATAATAATCATAAAACAACAAACATGGGTGAGGTTAAATAGTACTTAATATCAAAGTAGGAAAACTAAATGGATAACTATTTTTATGATACTTTCATTGAGTTATGGAATTATTTTACTACATATAATAATAATGTAAGGAAATATACTTACATGACAAGTATATTTTAATCAAATAATTGAATTCCACCCCAACTAAACCTTCTTCCCCTAAATTATGAGTATTGATGTTGAATATTTCATGCCTGAAACACTTGAATAAACTTTTATAAAATCACATAATCCAAATAATATTAACAATATATTTATCATTTCCTAAATAATTAACCAAAACCTATTTGTTTTATACAAGGAGTGATAATTATACATAATGAATAAAGTGTTATATGATACAAAATTACATTAATTTAATAAATTTTACATTGATACCAAAATTTTATCATTGACCATTAAAATAAATATCAATGAAATTATTCAAAATTATCAAAACTAATATTGAAAAAAAAGAATTCATCAATTATTTTTTCAATAAAAAAGTTAATTTTCATCTCAAAAAAACATCAACCACTCTTAAAGTCTTAATCTAAAAATTAATTAACCTAATAAAATATTATCAATCATAGGTTAATCATTATTTTAAAAACCTAATTCAAATAATTCAATAATGAAAATCATATATTATTACAAAATATAGGTATAAAATTACTCCATTAAAATCTCACAGTGTTCTATTTACCATAATTATATAAAGTTCTCAAAAGAGTGAATGTCTTCCAGAATAAAATTTATCAATTATTCCCCAAATCAATTTTCAATAGTGACGATATTTATTTGATAAAAAATAGGTTCCCAAAATCATCTTATTCGTATTCTATATACTCATTTAACTAAAAATAGGAATAAAGTAATACGATCTAGGGATATCATGTTCTATAGTGGTAGGTGATACCCCATTTTCTCCCTTCTGTTGTATGTTCGATCCCCATGGCCTTATTGTACATGGTGGACTATTACCCATCATAGGGGCTGTGTTCATTCAAAAAATATATAATTCATGTAATATTCCAAAAATATTACAAAGACCTCAAAAATAACCATAACATGTTTTAACCTCAATGGTTATTTCATACCATTCATTTTGTATCCCAAAAACTAATAACCTATAATTTCATCAATGGTTAGTGCCTCCAAAAGTACCAGTAGTCAAATTAATATTTCAGAACACAATTCTTCAAAATGGGTTTCTAATAAATTTATCGTATGATCGTCCTTAAATTATAATCCCATGGTTACATAACTAACTCTTATGAAAACATCCTAATCTCCAAAGTTGTCTAAATCATCCTAGGATACAAACTATAATACCTCATCCTTAAATGTTACATAATATTGTCATAAGATAATAATTTGACATTCATTCACATTAATGATATTTTCATGTTTATAGTTTTATATAAATAATTCATAACTCATTCATAACAAAACAATAGAAATAAAATTTGCACACTTCCAATAATATCCATTTCTTCCAGAAAACAAAAACATTTAAAATGGATAATGTTTTTTTCATGTTCAATCATAACTTTTCCTTGATCCCATCCATGGCTCTATTATTCATTAAATCATGTGAAAAATATTTCAAAATATGGGATGAGAAATAAAAAAATTTAGTAAGGGATACATAAATATGGAAAACTATTAGTCTTGAGAAATAATTTAAACCATGAATACATTATCATAAAGCAATATGTTTCACCTTTAAGAAGTAGTTAATACACTTCATTGAATATAATATCTTTTCCTACCCTTTTTGAATGAAATATAATACTATGAAACCCAAAAAAACAACATATATCATATAAAGATAACATAGTACAAAATAATTCTTAAATTGAAGAACCGTACGTTCAACTTCCACACATATGACTAAATGGATTAGACATACGACCGATTTCCATACCCAATTCATTTTAGGATATAACCTAACCAACCATCCTATGATTATTATAGAACGAATCATCTCTGGTTTATCCCATAACCACCCATCTTTGGTTTATCATGTTAGCACATGCCAAACTTACATGTACCATTATATAATCATAACACATGAAAGATTGAAATTTTCAACATTTCTCTTATAATATATCATTTGAAATCATAATAATTAATTTGAAGATATTGAAATATTAAATCAATTCAAAATACCATTTAAAACATTTTGTAAATAAAATTTCGAGTCAAAGTGTCCCATACCACGTGGGAAATTTTTAGAGAAATTAAAATTTTAATATGTTAAGGTCCAAATTCATGAAAACCATTTTTAAAACATGGATGTGAAATAAGAAGATTTAAAATAATAAAACATTACCATATTTAAAATTATGTTTTAGTTAAAGAGTCTCCTACCACTATAAAATTACTTGAATAAAAATAATTGACGAGTAACATTATATAAAACATTAAATATCATGATAATATACTGATTCATGATATAACATTTAAAAAGGCTTTATGAACACCTAATAGGATAATAAAGGTGTATAACATCAAGATAAGACTCAATGAAAGGAGATTGAGATAAAGTATGTTCTTTTTTCTTCCTGAAAAATAAACATTAGTTAAATTCTAATTTCATAAGAACAATTTCAATTTTTATTGTTTCCTTTATATAAATTATTACAATGTTATAAATATTACGTAATTATTTAAGTTCAAATCAGATGTTTTGTTGATATTTGGTACTTGAGTCGAAAATTTACATGGTTTGATTTCACTAGTCCATATGGTCATAAGTCCATCATCTCCAAAATAATATTTATTACATTATTATCATTTTAATATGTAAACTACTCGTCTAAATCAAACCATTAAATTTGGTTATGAAAAATGAACAATATTATATTCATAGATATGGTAATTTGTATGTACGCATGTGTAACATATGCATTTTTCATTGAACATTATAGAAGTATGGTAATTATTATTTTATCTATAAATAATTATAATATAATAATTAATATAATATTAACAATATAAATACACATAAATATATCATAAAATTGATGTGGTGAATAAAAATGATTCGCATCGCTTCGTGGAGGTGATATTTAACACATATGCAAGAACGACATTATCATTTTATGTGAATGGAAAGTAAGAAAATAATTAAAATAATAACCTTTTTAAACTATAAATATGTAATTAATATCATATATAAACATTTATTCTATCATTATATATAGTCTTGATAGATAGTAATGAATAATAAATTATATCGATTTGAGAGGCAGTAGTTCGTTGTACTGACGAATGTAATGTTCATTTCCCAAATAATGTACCCAAATATGGATTTAAGTGACAATATTAACAAATTAACATATAAATATGTTTAGGACACAATATTTATTATTTAAT
Organism: Viscum album; assembly: GCA_963277665.1. Lineage (NCBI taxonomy): Eukaryota > Viridiplantae > Streptophyta > Magnoliopsida > Santalales > Viscaceae > Viscum > Viscum album. The sequence continues at coordinate 1,017,787,453 of OY728119.1, read as the reverse complement.
AATGTATTAATTATATTTAAAGTAAGTGGAAGAATAAAAAAAATAGAAACACATAAAAACGATACCTCTTCTTCAGTTGATCACCATTAAAGAACACCTTAACAACTATAAAGAGCGTGTTATTCCTAGAATAAATTCGCATAAATGTGGGAAGGTTTTGGGGAATAGTTTTGGGCATTTATTGGAAACAAATATTGGATTTTGAAGTGTTCATATTAGATTATATTGAATACCTTTTTATAGAAGAGGAGAGAGGCACTCTTGGAAACTCTTAAAATATTAAATTAATGTAAATTCAATTTCGATTCCAAATTATCCCCAAATAATTTGTTTCTAATATAAAATCTCTTTATTCAAACCCCCATCATCATATTAAAAATAGACATGTTTTGAATATTTTTTATTCCTTTTATATTTTGTTTAACCTTTATTTTACCCTTTTTAACCTTATCGTGATATCATATTATTTAAACATTGTGGGAAAATGTAATTACCTTAAAATGTCAAATGATTAAAAAGTTTTAATTTGTGATATATAAGAAATTATAATAATCATGGTGATAAATCTTATATTTTTATAAATTTTATAAAATTTTATTAACCATTTTATATTTTAAAATATCAATAGTGTCACATCTAACACTATTCATTAGTTGAATTTTATAAAATATAATAACAACAATATAGTTCAAACCAAATCCATTAAAGAATCAGCAACATGTAAAATATATCCATACAATTATTTTATTACCAAAATAAGGTCATAATATATTTATTTTATTATTTATAAAATTATTTTTTTGTTTCTTTCGTTAATTAATAAGTGATCATATCATCATTGTGTCATAATTGATCACGTTGTCTAGCGCGTCAAATTAGTTGTTTAATTTTGACTTGAATTTCTGCAGTACAGCAGCAACCCTAGGTCGTCTCTCGATGGAGCCTTAGATAATTAAGTTAAAAAAATAAAGTTCTAATTATGAATTTAGAAAGGTAAATGGGGTTTTATAGTACTTGTGTTTGATGATTATAGTTGACAATAGAAAATGAAAGCGATAAAACAAAGTAGAGGTAAACATGATTGATTAAACGTGATCAACTCGGGGAAGTCTCATGATGTTCATCCTTCATCGCTTCAAGGGATGAGGTTATGATATTTTAATACCAGGTTTGTAACAAATATTAACATATTGTTACTGATTTTATGCTAGGATACCTCCTAGGGTTCAGTCGAAAACACACAATGATTCACCGGACACCGTCGATGATTGAGTGATTTGTGTTCGACATCATAACCAAAACTCACAAAGGCAACACACGAAGAACACGATGTGTTGTCCAGGTTTGTATGTTACTTCTTTGTGATACCATGAAATAAATGTGCATTATCTTGATAGTTCTTATGTGAGTTCAATTGACCAATATGAACCACACAAACATCGCAATTGAATGAGGGAAGAAAAAGGGATGGACGGTGTGTGAAACATCAAATGAAAGGGTACCCCCAAACATGATAATTTGAGATGAGTATAACATAACAGTATATAACTCAATTAAATAAAAATAGAGGATGAGAAAAAAAACATACAACATGGAATTAAATAGATCATTTAAAATAATACAAGTTTGAAGCTCGGGATTACATCACACTCCTCCCTAGGTGAACACAAGGAGTTTTGAAACCCATGGTAGAGGAAGAAGAGAAATATGTTGGCGTAGAAATTCTCATAGCCTCCAGACCAGATAGCGATGTAGAGAATAATCCTTGGGGACTCCAAAATGGAAACACCTTGCCTCCTGGCCGAATTTCCAAATGGGGAGCCCAAGATGCCATTTTATAGGAAAATTGGAAGGTTGTTTTAGGCACACAGATTTATTCAATACAATTGTACTACGCATTTTGGCCTTTAAACAGTATTATCTCACTTTGGAGAAAATATAAACGTTTTAGATCCATCTCTTGGCTGTCTCCACCGAATGTTTGGCACCATTTGGACAACTATAGCTCTAGATATTGATAAAACACAGAACACCGCATTTGACTTAGTCCAGCTTTGATTACTTGGACAGATGAGCTAGTATGGGCATCGTAGAGGCCGACTGGGGATTTGGTTCTTTCATATGAAAGGTATCTCATCCAATTCTGGACTGGCCAACAAAAATTCAGCTCATTTGGATGCACGGTTCAGTAGAAATATGCAGTTCAGTCCACTGGTGTTCATGGATCATGTGGAGATTGGCCCATCTTTCTTGGACTTCATCATGGGTTCTCCAAATCAACTCATCCTTCAATATAATTATCAAAACATGTAACATTTACCTTTTTAAAAGTGTTAAACACAAAATAATTGAATTAAAAATTGAGTGAAGTTTGTTATTATACTCGTAATTTTCAATACAATACTAGTTTAATACATTGGTATAAGGGTGAAATAAAACAGTGAATCATGGTATGATCACACCCCCACACCTAAACATTTGCAATCCTGGGAAATGTATAATATCTTAATCAGATGATGCATACATATATTCCCAATATCAAGAAGATTTAACATTTGATTAAATTTTAATTAATGTAATATGATCAATACACAAACCACGCCAAGGAGTTCTTCCTAGTCAAAATAGAAATAGATGTCCATAAATAATATCACAGTGAAATTCAAAAATATTCATGATACCAAATTGAGAAAGGAATTAAAAATTCAACCATGAAACTAACTCTCCATGTGTGTGTGTGAAAACCACTCCATGCTATTCTTCCCACTTGTTATCGAATAAATATTGGTTGTTTTAACATTTTTCAACTTCACAGATTTTGTCCACCAAACCTACCCTATATTATTTGCAATCATTTTTCAAGACCCACTCACTTAATCATTTCCATAATTCAAACCATAATATCCTGACCTAGATATCCCCATATGTTTCACATTTCATCACTCCCCTCATTTATTATATTTTTTTTGAAGTTGCATTTGGAACAAATCTCACACTCATCTCTAAACCCTTGTTTGATCTCCTCACGACACTAATTGCAATTGTTATAACATGATAAAAGGTCGAGGAGGGGTGGTTTTTGACATGACCAAGGCACAACAAATTTTTTTAGGGCGTACAATAGTCGTACATTAGGTACACACGCATAGGTCAATCTGGTACAGTAATGAAACAGATCGGATAAGGAATGAACGTATGAAAATATCATTTAATTATGAAAAATATTATACCAACATATATTTACCTTATATTAATTAAGAAATATTCACACTTTTTGGTTTGGTGGAAAAATTTGTAGAGATATTAGTGACATAGTTTGCCCAAAAACTACTCACACAAGGGGCATCAATCATATCAAAGGTTTCACATAGATACGACAATTTATATCATTGACAGAAAACCAATTAACTATGAAAAAAATGAAAAGAAAATCACTCCCTGATGTTAATTTCATACAAATATTCTTTTTAGCCATTGTTATGGTATTCTTACTCCCCCCCCTTTTGGTCACCAAATCATCGACCTTCGAAATTGTTGATGGGAAAAAATGAAAATACTATAAAAAGGTATAAAAAGGGAAGAAAAGAGAAAACAATGAAAATTCCTATCTAACACAGGAATGTATCCACCCCCCACACCTAGAATGTGCAGTTTCCTGACTAAAATAATTGAGAATGTGAGAAGGAAGGATAAAACCTGGTGTGTTTTATTGGTATGATGTGTTGAGAAGGAGGATTTCCTCCATCGGATTTTTCAGAAAATCCTCATAGAAGAGTTTAAGTCGCTTCCCATTGACTGTAATACTTCGTACACTCTGCTCATGAAAAACCTGTATTGCACCAAAATGGTAGACATTAGTAACAGTATATAGACTGAGCCATCATGAACGAAGCTTACCTGGCTGGAGCTTAAGCCTCAAATTGTACATGAGGACCTTATATACAATATGAAACTTCCTCTGATGAATCATCCCATAATAGATTGCCTTTTTCCTTTCTTTGTAGATTCAAGAGTTCTCTTATGCATCACACTGAATTTCATCCAACTCTTGAATCTGTAACTTCCTATGCTCACATGCATCTGAGAGATTCATATTACATTGCTTAACAGCCCAATATGCATTGTGTTATACCTCCACCGGGAGGTGACAAGCCTTTACAAACACAATCCTATATGGTGACATTCCGATCGGGGTTTTAAAAGCTATACGGTACACCCAAAGTTCATCATCCAAATGCAAACTCCAATCTTTTATATTGGGTTGTAACATTTTCTCTAAGATTCACTTAACTTCCTGATTTTAAATTTCCGCTTGTCCGTTAGTTTTTGGATGATATGAAGTGGAGACTTTATGAACAACCCCATACTTATGAAGCACGTTTTTCAAGTCACGATTGCAAAAATGTGCACCTAGATCACTAATGATGAATCTTTGTAACCCAAACCTACTGAAAATTTGGGACCTCAAAAAATCAACAACCACTCGAGAGTCATCGGTCCTAGTATCCTTTAATTCCACCCATTTAGAAACATTTTCAATATCTAGTAATATGTACACAAAGCCAAATGAATTTGGAAAACGCCCCATGAAGTCAATTCCCCATGCATCGAAGATTTCACAAAATAACATGGGTTGTTGGGGCATTTCATTCCTCTTTGAGATATTCCCTGTGAATTGACATCAAGTACATTATTTAACAAATCGATGGGCATCTCTATACAATGTTGTCCAACATAATCATGAGTCAAGGACCTTTCGAGCAGTACATTGAGAGCCAATGTGGCCCTCACAAGCCAATGTGACGTAGAAGCTCAAAACATAGGTGAACTCATAGTCAGGGACACACCAATGAACAACTTGGTCACTACATATCCTCTACAAATATGGGTCATCCCAAATGTACCATCGAGAATCATGTTTAAGTCTCTGGGATTGTGAAGTTCTAAAATTAGTGGGGACCCTAGATGTTGCTAGAAAATTCACAATGTCCGCATACCAGGGGGTAAGGTCCACAACATCACAAAGGTTTTCATGAGCGAAGAATTCTCCAGTGGGGAGAGGTGAGTCAACATGATGGTCCAGTTGTGCAGAAATCCAAATAATGTGGTCAGCTACAAAAATTTCCACACCTCTATTATCTCTAATCTTGTGGTCAAACTCTTGTAGGAGGAGCATCCACCAAATTAGGTGGGGTTTGGCTTCAGGTTTCATAAGGAGAAACCGAAGGGTATCATGATCAGAAAAGACAATGATTTTTGACCCAATGAGATAGGATCAGATCTTTTCCATGGGAGACACAATAGAAAGAAGATCTTTTTCAGTGGTTTTGTAGTTCGCCTGGGAAGGGTTAAGTGTACGTGAGGCATACGTAATGACATGAGGGGAATTCTCATCACTTTGTGATAAAACTTCCCCAACTACAATGTTAGAGGAATCACACATAAGCTCGAAGGGAAGATCCCACCTTGGTGGTTGGATGATGGGAGGTGATGTGAGTCTCTTTTTAGTGAATTTAAATCATCCTTACAATTTTTATCATAAACAAATTCAGAATGCTTTTGTAATAACTGAGATAAGGGAAGTGTGATCTTACTAAATTCTTTAATGAATCGGCGATAAAAACCAGCATGACCCAAGAAAGACCGCACCTCAAGAATAGATTTTGGATATGGAAGGGATGAAATTAATTCAATTTTAGATTTACCAAATTGAATTCCCGTATTTGAAATGATGTCCCCAAGAACTATCCCCCGCTCAATGATAAAATGGAATTTCTCATTATTTAAAACAAGTTATTTTTCAATGCAGCAGCGGAAGGAAGAACCTAGGTGTTCCAAACAATTATCAAAAGAAGATCCATATACCATGAAATCATCCATAAAGACTTCTATACAACTCTCATGGTACTCAGAAAAAAAAACTCAATATACATCGCAGAAAAGTACCCGGAGCATTACAAAGACCGAATGGCATCCTTCTGTATGAAAATGTGCCAAATGGATAGGTAAATGTGGTCTTTTCTTGATCCTTAAGGGCTATATGGATTTGGAAATAATCCGAATATCCATCAAGGAAAAAATAATGGGACTTACCTGCCCGTCGTTCTAACATTTGGTCAATGAAAGGTAAATGAATGTGGTCCTTCCTCGTGGCTAGATTCAGTCGACAATAGTCAATACTGACTCGCCAACTGTTTTGCACACACATTGGAACCAATTCATTCCTTTCATTCGACACAACTGTTATTCCTGTTTTTTAGGCAAAATTTGAACTCGGCTAACCCATTTACTATTATATATAGGATAAATGATCCCAGAAGTATGTAATTTACTGACTTCCAATTTTACCACTTTATGGAGAGTGGGATTCAACCGGCGTTGAGCCTGACTTACGGGCTTAGCCTCATCATCCAAAAGTATATGGTGCATAAAAATAGATGGGATAATCCTAGGAATACCAACCAATGTACATCCTATTACCTTTTTAAACTCTCTAAAAATATCAAGAAGTTTTGATTACTTCTGTTGAGAGAGGTTATTAGCAATAATGACGTGCAATTTGTCAATACCTTCAAGATAGGCATATTTTAAATTTTTCTGGAAGTAGTTTTAATTCCAACGTCGGGGGTTTTTGGATTGGGGGAGTGGATTTAGGGGGAGTGAGGTCCATGAAACCGTCTATATGCTCATGTTTATTTTCAAAGGAACGAGAATCTATTGAAATGAGATTTTCAGAATCATAGATAGTCATGTGTACCACGGAATAAACACACTCATCAATTAAATCACAAAATTTACACTTGTCAGAACCCACACAACACTCAAAACATGAATAAAAATCCAAATCATCCAAGGGTGAATAAGAGGAAAATAAATCAGAGGGTGTGTCAAGGATCGAATTTTGTGTGTGTTTGTTGTTAGAGAGCACTTCCATCGAATAGATAGGAAGAGTGGAGTGCTCTTCAATGGGGTGTTTCATAGCCTCAAGGATGTTAAAACTTACCTTTTCTCCACCAAACTCCATGGACAGCGTACCATTGTGAACTTTGATGATTGGTTTTTTTATATCTAGGAATGGCCTCCCTAGTATGAGAGGGGAATGTCCATGGGTTTGGGTATCTTCCATCTCAATAGTGTAAAATTCCATAGGGAAGATGAGATTCCTCACTCATACAAGGACATCCTCAATCACTCCTTTTGGATGAATTGTACTCCAGTTGGAAAGTTGCACGACAATGCCTGTTGGTTGAAGCTCTCCAACCTGTAGAGAAGTAGACACAGAGTGAGGCATTACATCAATGGAAGCACCCAAATCTAGAAAAGCATAAGAAAATATGGTCTCCCCTATGGTACATGGTATCGTGAATGTGACCAGATCCTTGCATTTGGTTGGAGCTACTTGTTAAATCAAGGCCGAGACATTCCTACCCAAGTTGACTCTCTCATTCCCCTTCAACCTTCATCTATGGGTGAAATGTTCTTTAAGAAATTTGGCATAACGGATAATTTTCTTGACTGCATCCAATAAAGGAATATTAACTTGAAATTTTTTAAATGTATCCACTATCTCATTATCAAAATAATTATAAAAATATTTCTTAGATTTATATAGTGTTTGTGGGAATGGAAGAGGAATGGATTTTTCATTTGAATCATCAATGATAATTTGATTTTCCTTTTTATTTTTTTTTCACTACATGATATTTTTTAGGGTTGGGAAGGAGTGTTTTCAAGAGGGGGACATACCTATTTCATAGAATCAGTAGAAGGAAAATATCTTTTACCACTACGAAGTGTAATTACACATACATTACCTTTGTCCTTCAGATTGAAAATGGGTTGGGATGGTAGTTGTCCAGACCCTTGCATCTTAACCTCACTGATGTTGTTCGCCAATTATCCCACTTGAGTTCAAAAAATTTCAATTACTGATTGTGTGGTCTATTGGAATTGGAGGTTCTAGGTTTCCATTTGCATTACCATATCCTTGAGGCTTGGTTCAGATTTGGGAGGAGGAGGATGATCGTTTTGAGAAGTTGATGGATAAGAAGGTTACATACCTTGGCCTTGTTGATACCAATTCTGTTTGGGGTAACTTAAGTTTCCTCCTTGTCGGTACTAGGGTTTTGCTTGGCACCATGGATCTGGATTTGGCCTGAATTTCTCTTGCTTGAAGGGATTTTCTTGTTGGAATGGATGTCCTGAGAACACAGATACACAAGACTCAGATGAATAATGAAGTTGTGGGGACTGGTTAGAAAAAATGGGTGTTATCAAAACAAATACAACGATGTAATGGAATATAAGTAGAGTGCGAGTTACCTTGTCATTGAGATAATTTCCTTAGTAGGGTATGCATATCATCAAGTTTAGTATCTAACTTTTGTTCTAGGGATGAATGACTTACCTCATGAACTCCTTGGGCTGGTTTAATTTCCCGTTTACCAAATTATTGTGCATTTTGAGCCATGTTGGCTATTAAGTCACGAGCGACGGAAGAAGTTTTATCAACTAGGGAACCACTAGCTGCAGCATAAATCATTCCACGAACCATGGGGATAAGTGTTTCATAGAAGTATTGGATTAATATTTGTTCAATTATCTGGTGGTGGGGGTAGCTTGAGCAAAGTCTTTTGAATCTCTCCTATTATTCATGAAGAGTCTCTCCTTGGGGTTGCCTAATTCCACATATTTCTTTCCTAATTGAAGAAGTTCGGAAGGGAGGGAAGAACATATCTAGAAATAGTATTTTAAGGTCATTACAGTCCTCAATTGTGGTAGGCAAATAGTATAGACAATCTTTGTCTACACCATCAAGGGAGAAAGGGAATGCCCTAAACATAATTAAGTCCTCATAAAAATTTTGGGGTTTCATGGTGGAGCACACTATGTGAAATTCTTTAAGGTGTTTATGAGGGTACTCACTGGGAAGACCATAGAATTTGGGAAGAAAGTGGATGAGACCTGATCTAAGCTCAAATTTGGATGCTTCCACGGGATATTGGATGTACGTAGGTTGGTGCTCGACATCAGGGGTTGTCAATTCTTTTAAAGTTTGATTATTTACATCCATGTTTTCTTGGGTTTTATTGGGTTAAATTATGGATTTTTTTAGAACCACTTGAGGTTCCAATAGGGGTTATTCAATGTTTCGTGATTGACCTTCTCTATATTCCTTGATTTTTGTGTGAAGTGACTTTTCAATTTTAGGATCAAATTCAAGTAGTGTTCCTTTTCATGATATTGTCATTCAACAATGATGTCTATTTTGATTGATTGATTGTTTGTTATGTTTTTTTTATTTGAGATGGATAAAAAAACTTAATAAGGGAGAAAGAAAAATAGAATGTTATACTATAGAATTAGAGAGGGGTATGGAGAAGAAGAGAGAGAGAGAGAGAACACACAAAAAACAACCAAAATAAAGACAAAATCCAAAATAAAAACAATCCAATGGGGGAGGGGTATTTAATGGAGTACTAATTAAGAAGTCAAATAAATAAATAAAAAGAAATAAAAAATTGATCTTGGATCCTCGGCAACGGCGCCAAAATTTGATCGCGTTGTCGAGCGCGTCAAATTAGTTGTTTAATTTTGACTAGAATTTCTACAGTACAAGAGCAACACTAGGTCATCTCTCGACGGATCCATAGATCATTAAGTTAAAAAAATAGGGCTTTAATTATGATTGTATAAAGGTAAATGAGGTTTTACAGTACTTGGGTTTGATGATTAAAGTTGAAAATAGAAAATCAAAGCGATAAAACAAAGTATAAGTAAACAAGATTGATTAAACGTTATCATCCTAGGGAAGTCTCGTGATGATCATCCTTCATCGCTTCAAGGGATGAGGTTATGATATTTTAATACCTGGTTTTTAACACATATTAACTTATTTTTACTGATTTTATGCTAGGATACCTTCTAGGGTTCAGTCGAAAACATACAATGATTCACCGGACACCGCCGATGATTGAGTGATTTGTGTTCGACATCACAACCAAAACTCACCAACGCAACACACAAAGAACATGATGTGTTGTCAAGGTTTGTATGATACTTCTTTGTGATACCATGAAATAAATGTGCATGATCTTGATAGTGCTTATGTGAGTTCATTTGACCAATATGAACCACACAAACACCGCAATTGAATGAGGGAAGAAAAAGGGAAGAACGATGTGTGAAACATCACATGAAAGGGTACCCCCAAACATGATCATTTGAGTTGAGTATAACATATCTGTATATAACTAAATTAAATAAAAATAGAGGATGTGGAAAAACAGCATAAAACCTGTAATTAAAAATATCATTCAAAATAATACAAGTTTGAAGCTCGGGATTACATCACACCCCTCCCTGGGTGATCACAAGGAGTTTAGAAACCCATGGGAGAGGAAGAAGAGATATTTGTTGGGGTAGAACTTACCAAAGCCTCCAGAACTGATAGGGATGTGGAGAAGACTCCTTGGGGACTCCAAAATGGCAGCACCTTACCTCATGGCAGAACTTCCAAATTGGGAGCCCAAGGTTCCATTTTATAGGAAAATTGTAAGGTGGTTTTAGGGCCACAGATTTCATCAATCCACATGTACCACATGTTTTGGCCTTCAGACAGTCTAATCTCGAATTGGAGAAAATATAAAAGTTGTAGCCCAACCATTTTGAGGTCTCTACCGAATGTTTGGCACCATTTGGACAACTAAATCTCTAGATATTGAAAAAATACAGAACACCGCATTTGACATGGTCCAGCTTTGATTCCTTCTATAGATCAGCTAGTATGGGCATCGTACAAGCCGAATGGGTATTTGGTTCCATCATATGAAATGTATCCCATACAAATTTGGACCGGTCCACAAAATTTCAGCCCATTTGGAAGCACGGTTCAGTAGAAATATGTGGTTGAGTCCACTGGTGTTCTTGGATCATGTGCAGATTGGCCCATCATTCTTGGACTTCATCATGGGTTCTCCAAATCACCTCCTCCTTCAATATAATTGTCAAAACATGTAACATTTCCCTTTTTAACAGTGTTAGACACAAAATAATTGAATCAAACTTGGATTTAAAGTTGTTATTATACACATAATTTTCAATACAATACTAGTTTAATACATTGGTATAAGGGTGAAATAAAATAGTGAATCATGGTACGATCAATAATTAAAATACTTTATTTAATTTCAAAAAATTATTAACAAATTTTCCTCATGTATGTTAAATATTTTATTTCAGATGAATATTTATAGTCAAATATTTCACATTTGTAACTTCATATTAAAATACTTTAGTTCTTGAAAAAAAAGTGTAAGAAAAAAGGAATATTCATTGAATATAACATTTAAAAAGCATTAAAGTCACCCAAGTTGATCCAAGTGGTCCTAAAATCGAAGCAAGGATTCACATGGTCAGGATACAGTCATATAATTAAATTAGGGCATCTGTTTGGATATTTTTATATATTATAATATTATCTTTACCTTCATGTACCATATTTAACTTTAACCGTTGTAATAAAATTTATTACCAACTTTATTATTCAAAATTTCCCAAAATAGAAGGGACCAATATAAAAAATATGGAACTTATTATTCCAAATACAAAATCCATTTTCCCCATTCATGACCCATATTTGGAATAAATAAAATAAAAATTAATCCCCATTGTCAAAATGAGAAAACAAGTTTTTTAAATGAAAAAACCATCAAAATATTAACATTCGTTTATATCTAATTTTAATATGTAATTATATTCAATGTCCAAAATTGGACTAAATGATAAAAAGTATAATAATAATTTAAACCAAATTAAAAATATAATACATCTATATAAATAAGTTATATGAATTAAATAGTTTTGAATTAAAATGTAGTATTTTTACTATTAATTAAAATATGATTTTAATGAGAAAAATACCAAAAAATCATGAAAAGTTTATTTTTATTTAATTATTCCAAATAAGTAGTTTATTTTGTTTAATATAACATATAAAATTATAATAAATTATATTTAAAAAGGTTTCTCCATCAAAAGGAGGTAAAAAAAATTTTTTGATAAATACTCCTTTTATTCATAAAATTGAATTTCATTATATATCATGTCTAGAAAACAAATAAAATGAAGTTTAAACAACACATTGAATATATTACATATATATAGTTCATAATAAAATCCATCAAGAGTTGAATTATAATTTTATAAACACACTTATATTCTCTTAAAAAGGTTTTTTAGAAAAACACATCCTTAATATTCAATTGTTTTTTATTTTCTAACCAATGAATAATTAATTAAACACTTGTGAACCATATTTTACTAATATAGTTAATATCGTAAAGTCCCACAATTTTAACAGATACATGATAACTACAATATAAAATACTAATATTGATAATATTTTTATTTAATAACTCAATCTTGTTGGTAATGAATGATTTCATAAAAACCCATTGTTATTTGTAAGGTACTCTATCAAACATAGCATCACCTTTAAAGTAAAAAGTATATATAATTAATAAATATTAATATTTATCAAAAATTCTTATATTATATTTACTTAAAATGTTAAATCCTTCTCCTTTTTTGGAAATTATGTCCTCATAATTTTAAATTTGGGCTCAATAACTAACGTTTTAAATTAAAAAATTTATCTACTGCAATCCCACATCAGAAAAAGGATTAACAAAGCATCCACTTTAAAAGAAAGAAATTGAAGTACAAATGTCATATGAGAAAAAAAAAATAGGTATCCATGTGAGAAGACATGGATATGTAAGATAAAACTAACCTTATATTCTGATGGAGAGTGATAGAAAACAAGATCAGGAGAAAGATAAAAATTAGAAAACAACAAACATATCATGGATTAAAAGGCCTTTGATTTCATATTAAGAAAATTAAATGGATAATGTTTTTTTCAGAACCTTTAATCATATTTTAGAATTATTTAACTAATTATAATAATAATATAAGGAAATATACTTACATGACAAGTACAGTTTCATCAACTAATCTAATTCCACCCGAAACCCATTTTTTTCTAAATGATGATTATTGAAGATGAATTTTTCATCCCTAATACACTTGAATAAACATCCATATAATCTCATAATCCACAAAATATTAATTTTCTAATTATACTATCATGAAACATTAATGAAAAACAGGATGGTTAGTACAATGTTAGGTAATTATACAAAATGAATAAACAGTAATATGATAAAAAAATTACATTAGAAAATTTAACATTGATATCCAATGTTTAAAATTGACCATTAAACAAATAAATATACATAAAATTACTCAAAATAATCCAAAATTTATTTGAATGAAAATAAATTTGAAGGATTTGATCACATAGTATTTTATGATAAATATTAACATTAATCTCAAAATAACACTGACTAGTATTAAAGTCTCATTCTAAAAAGTAATTGACCTAATCACGTATTCATTATGATAGGTTAATCATTTACATAAATAACATAATTCCTATAATTCCACAATAAAATATTTATTCTTTGAAAATATAATTTTACCATTACTCTATTAAAATCAGATAGTATTATATTTACCTTAATTATATGATGTTCTATAATGTGTGAAAAACTCATCTAAAATAACATGTATCGCGTAATACCCAAATCATTTTCTAATAAAAATAATATCCAATTGATTATACCTAGGTTCCCAAAATCAAATTATTCTTATTCCTTCTACTCATTTAACTAAAAAAAGAATGAAGTCCTACTATCCAGGGACTTCAAATAGGCTAAGGGTAGGTGATGCACCCTTTTCGCCCTTTAGATGTAGGTTATATCTTTACAGTCTTGTGGAACGTGATGGGTTTCCACTCATACTACGAGTTTTAATTTCTCAAAAAAATCATATAATAATCTAAAAATATTATAAAGACCACAAAAATAATCTTAATAAGTTTTAACCTTAATGGTTATTTCATACCTCACAATTTTCATCACAAAAACAAATAACCCATAATTTTCTCAAAGTTAAATATCTCAAAAAATACCAGTAGTCGCATTAATATGTCATAACATAATTATTAAAAATGTTTTTATAAGAAAATGAACTTGTAATCTACCATAAAATTAAAAACCCATGATGATATCCCTAACTATTAAGAAATCATCCTAATATCCGAAGATCTTTAAACATTCCATTGATACTTAAAATAAGGCCTCATCCTTAATAATTAGATAATCTTCTGATAAGACAATAATTTGACATTCAATGACATCATGGATCTTTTAATGTTTATATTTTTAGACAATTAGGCCATAAATCATACCCAAAAAATAATATAAATATAATTTAGACACTTCCAACAACATCCATTTCTTCCACAAAAAGAAAACATTTAAAATGAAACCTTGTTTCTTTTCACGTTTAATCATATTTGTTCCATAATCCCATATTTGACTAAATTATTTTTTAAATCATTGGAAAAAACATTTCAAAACATGGGATGAACATAAGAAAATCTCATTAAGAAATATATAGAGATAGAAAACTGTTAGCCTTTCAAATACATGTAACCCCTAAATACTTTATCATAATGTAATAATATTCCCCATTATGAAGTATTAAATACTCTTTACTAAATCTATGTTCATTTAGTACCATTTTGGTAACCAAAATAATACCATAAAAACCATAGAAGGAAGCATATAAAAAATAAAAGTATCTTGGGACATCATTATAATGAAATAGAATAACCAAACAGTTGACATCCACATATATCAATAAATTGAATATCCGTATGTATAATTTTAATAACCAATTAACTGGAAAATATAACATATCCACCCATCCTTGGTTTATCAAATAACCATCAGTCTCTATTTTATCATATAACGACCCTTTATTGGTTTATAACCTAACCAACTGTCAAATTTTCCAGTAACATTATATATTCATAAAATATAAAATTTTACAATTTTTCAACATTTCCTAAATAAAATTTCCTTTTCAGTAACAATAAATCATTTCAAGATATTTAATAATTCAATTCATTTTCAAACCCATTTAAAACTTTTAATAAATTGACTATTGAATCTAAGTTTCCCATTCCACTTTCAAACATGTGAAAAAAATTAAAATTTTAAAACATTCATGCCTAAATTCATAAAAACTATTTAAGAAAAATGGAAATGTAATATAATGTGTCATTCCTAGTTTTTTGTTTTTGAATATTATTTCAGTTTATAATTTTGATCATAGTTTTTCTTCTATGTTCCAGGTGTTCCAGATTTGGATTTTATGTTTTGGATGTTTGGGTGCTTTTGTCTAAACATATTCATGGTTACCGTGAAAGGTATGAGAAGGGGGTGGTTTGAAAAATGTGTTTGTAGAACTCCTAGTACAACCTCCTTATAGTTGATGTTTGTTGGATGGTTTTTCTCCTTGATTTAGATGTGTTTGGGGTGAAAATGGTGATTTTATGGGACTTTTCCCAGGTCTCACAATTAGTGTGCACAATTTGTTTAACCATTCAGTAAGTGTATTGGGGGTTGAACATTTTTTTCATGGTTTATCTAACAATAAATCCTAAGTGTGCAGCCCATCCATCTGTAGATAGTGGAAAATTTCATGTTTTGCAAACAATTTTTTAAACCGTGTGAGCTAACCCTACAATCCGGTCATGAAATGGTATTTTGGGATTTTCACCTTCATTTTAATTTGTTTTTCTTCCCTTATCATCCATAATTTAAACCCATTAACAAAAATGCATCTAATAGTTGTTTTCTGGAACCTCCAAGACCCTCTGAATCAGATTTAATGTGATTTCATGGCGATTCTTCAATCAGATCGAAATTTCAGGGCTTCCTTCTTCTTTTACTTGGATTTATTTCTATTTCTTTCTTCTGTTATAACTCTACTAGACTTGTTGTCCTTTTTAAATTCTTATGGATTCACTATTTTTGGGGTTTTCCCTTATGAGGGATCCTTGGGGTTGGACATAGACTCTCATAGGTGGGGTGGAGGTAGGAAAAAGTTTTGGCAATGGATCCCTAAAATTAATCATCATATGAGGTATGATTCTATTACACCTATACATTAAAGTTAATATTTAACTGATTTAATTCTTTTTTCACCTGTATTAATCAATATTAATTTATGTTTCATGATTAAAATGATTATTCATTATGAAATAACTTTTTTCCTGGATCTCTCTCTCTCTGTGATAGGAATTTGGTGGGTTTTTCACACCACATGTTTATTAAATTTCTCAGATGGATTTTTCAAGTGGTATTTTGATTTTTAAATGAATGGTTTGGTTGTGGTAAATTAATTTGATATTAAAAAATGGTGGTTGGTTTTTCCCAAATGGTTTTATAAAATATATTTCTAAAAAGTGTCTTGTATGTTGTTTTCAAGAAAGGATTTATATATTAAAGCATTATAATACCCCTTTAGAAACATTTATTAAATAGTTTTTTTTTTGAAAAACTATCATAGGGATGAGTCACTTGAATTGTGAGTTTACTATAATATGGATGTGTCCTTAGTGTGGGACCTCCCTTGGGTGATAATATTTTTTCAAAAGAATGGTATTACCCATGTGTTGGCCGTGGTGGGTCCGGTTGATTAGATAAATTTGAGGGAATGTGTTTATATAGTTTGTTTCTTGATTTTATGAGGCGCACCCCTTTATAAACATTTAATGGGAACCTAACATTGTTAATAAGAATTATATGAATTTTTTCTACACTATTATAGGTTATTGTACTTTCTATTGTCCCATAGCTGGTGGATACTTGGTTTTATTTCAATGGAATTGGGCCCCTCAATAAAGCCTGGTAGGGCGATAGTCAGGTATTAAGGAGTTATGAGGTCATCGAGTAGGGAAGGCCTTATAGATGAGTTACATTTATAGTATGTTCTAGTTCTCCTCTGAGTTACTTGGTTTTCTCTTGTTCCTATGTTACTAGAACCTTTAGTATCATTTCAATAGTTGTGTAGAATTGTATTCCTTATTCTTTGTCTTGGTGTTTACACGGAAATTGCGAATGTGGGTTTCATTAAAAAGGTTTTCATGATAAATGTTTTAAATGAACTAGTATTTATCTCCCTTTTTACTTATATAAAAAATGAGAACTTCTTACATGATATATTTTCTCTTATTACATTGTTCCACATTTTGAAATATGAGAGAAATGGATTGTGAAGTGATTTATTTCCATTGAAATGTAAATATTTTTAAAACCCTATATTTATAAGTTGAATTTCAATCCTGTTAATTTATTTTTTATTTATTCTAAGTATGTGCATTATAAATAGAATTATTTGGGCTAACATATTATATTTTAATACTCACGCATATAGTATTTTATTGTTTTTATTTTCTGTTGTAGGTTTTAACTATGGTTTGACCACCTTGGTTGACAGTTTGTTTTTTATAGGAAAACGACACTCGGGGTCACATGAATATTTCATGGGTGTCAGGTTTAGTTTTTTCGTCTAGTGTAGTATGTTGTCTAGATATTATACCCTCTTTTTCAATGTTAATGATGTAAATTTTGAAACCCGTGTTTATTTTGGGTTTCTCCTTTATTTATTCCATTTCTTTTGTTTATTTAAATTTATTGATAGAAATCATTCCCATTGTTAATTTGTTGATTCCCTAGGGCATGTCACCATCATGGGAGGATAGGAAATACCTCTCAGTAATTGCCATGGATCTTCTTAGGTGACTGATTTAGGGTTAACCCGGGTTGGATTGTTACACAATGGTTTATAAGAATAAATCATTCAAACATTTAAAAATATGTTTTAGTTAAATAGGCCCTTACCACTAGAGAAACAATAAAGTAAAAACAATTAAGAGATAACATTAAATAAAAATTTAAATATAATGATAATATAATAATTTATGACATAACATGTAAAAATTGTTTTATATACAACTTATTGGATAATAAAGGTGACTATCTTTATGATATTTCTCAATTAATGGAGACTGAGATGAAGTCACTTACCTTAAATTTGATTCATCACGTATGTTTATTATTCATCATTATTAATAAAAAATGTTATTTTATTCTTTCTTAAGAAAATCTTTCAATTTTATTATTTTCATAACACCACTTATTACCATGTCATAAAAATTATATATTTGTTTTTGTTCATATCGAATTTTTTTTCAATATTTGGTAATAAAGTAGAAAATGAAAATGGTTTGTAACAACTTGCCCATGTGATCATAATTATATCATCTCTCAAATAATATTCATGACATTAATATAATTTTTATACATAAATTATACCTTTGAATAAAACCAATAATTTTGGTTATGAAAAACAAACAATGTTATATTCTTGAAGATGGTAAGTTGTACATTCACATTAGCAACAGCTTAGTTTTTCAATGGTCATTGTGGAAGTAAAGTAACAATTATATTATCATTATATAATGATAATATAATCATTGATATTATATTTATTATTTAAATTTACTTATATTATCATACATGTTATTTGGTGAATAAAAATGATTCACATCGCTTCGTGGAGTTGATAGTTCACATGTACGGCCAAACGATGTTATCATTTTCATGTACCTAGAAACTGAGAAAATAATTGAAAAATATTAAATTTGAAATGATATATGTGTCCTTAATATAATATATAAACATTTATTCTTTCATTATAATAAATCTTGATAGGCGGCAATGAAAAAAATAACTATATCGGTTCTCAAGGTAGTAGTCCTCCGTAATCACGAACAAAATGTTCGTTTCCCATTTGATGAAATCAGAAAAAGATTTATGTGATGAAATAAACATAATAACATATATGTATATTTGGTGTGTTTTATTTATTATTCCATCATGGATGAAGGATATATAAATGATTTTGATGAATAAATAAAATATAAACACTTAATAAATGATACCTCTTATTTGGTTGATCACCTTTTATGAACACCTTAACACCTCTAAATAATGTGTTATGACTAAACTAAGGACTCATTAATGTGGGTAGTTATTTTAAGAATTGGTTTCGCAAGATCATGGAAAAAAATAATTTGTATGTACGATTATTATTAGAGAGTGGGTATCTTTTTACTGGAGAGGGGAGGGGCACCCTTAGGAACTCCTAATATATTAAATTAATATAAATTTAATTTTAGTTCAAAATGTTCCCAAAATAAAATTTACATAATATAATAAGATAATAGGTAGAATCACCATGATAATATTTTAATTATACAAGTTCTGAATATTTTATAATCATTATCATATTGGTTTAGCTCTTAATTTTACCATTTTAATCTCATCATGATATCATGTTATTTACAATTTGTGCTTTAATTTAATTACAATAACAAGTAAAACAAAACAAATAAAGTGAAATTTATTAAATATTTGGACTTCTCATAACTATTTTATGTAATAATATATTTATAGTTATTTTATATCATTTAATAAGTTATGTTATATTTTAAAATCAAAAGTGTGTCTATTCTGAAACTATTCGTTAGTCAAATACTGAAAAATATCATAACAACTAGATAATTTTGAAATAATATACTTGAATCATCACCAACATGTAAAATATATCCATGAAATTAGTGTATGAGATAAATTATGAAATATAATATTTATTTTAATATTAATAAAATCATTTATTTGATTCATTAATTAATTAATTTTTCACTGCGTCATCATTGTGCAGTAATATAATTTTATTATTCAATTTATAAAAATTGTAAATAAATTATGATGATTTTTGTAATATTTTTATATTTATAATGAATATTTATAATCAAAGGGATCCTTTTTATTACTCCATATAAAAATAATTTAATTTTTATAAATAGAAGTATTACAAAAATGACTATTTATTTAATATAATATTATAAAAGTGTTGAAGTCATACAAGGGGATTGAAGTGATCCTAAAATTCACCCAAGGATACACATGGTTGGGATTCACTTTTAAAATTAAAATATCACATGTGTTAGGGTAGTTTTATATTATTATTTTATTTTTTATACATTTTATTACCTGATTTATCTTTAAGAGTGGTGATAAAATTTATTACCAAAGTTATTCTTCATAATGTACAAAAATAAAAGGGTCATGTTTACATAATTTGGACCTTCTAATTTGATATTTTGAATCCATTTTTCGAAAAATAATACACAGAATTGGTAAAAATTATTTAAAAATTAATCATTGTTGTCAAAACCGGAAAAAGAATTTTTTTAAAGTAAAAACCATCGAAATATTGACATGTGTTTATATATAATATCAATGTGAAATTACATCCAATGAATAAAATTTGTAGTAAATGTTAAAAATTTAATATAATTATAATTATAACTAATTTAAAGGACAATATAATGATATAAATTGTTTTTATGAATATGCAGTGTTGAATTAAAATAGAGTATTTTTAACTATTCATTAAAATATAATTTAATCAGAAAAATATCAAAATTTTATCCAATGTAAATTTTTATGTCTATATTACAAATATGAAGATTATTTTTTTTTATAGATCATATAAAAATTAAAAAAACAAAATTTAATAGGTGTTTTTTATCAAAAGGTGGTATAAAATATTTTTTTTGAAAAATACTCCTCATATTAAAAAATTTGAATTTATTCTTATATCTTCTCTAGAAAATATATAAGATAAATTTTGAAAATCACATTGATTATATTAAATATATATTTCATTAATGAAATATATAAAGGGTGATTTTATTATTTTATAAACAATCTTATCTGCATATAAATAGATTTTTTGTAAAAATTCATCTTTTTTAATCAATTGGTTTTTTATCTAACCAATAAATCATTATATAAACATGTGTAACCAAAATTTTTATAATTTAATTAATATATTAAATTAACATTTATCTAATAGCTATGTGATAACTAAAACTTAAAATAATAACATTAATAATAAATTATTTTTCAAAATAACTCAATCTTGTGTGTAATGTATGATTTTAGAGAAACCCATTATTGTGTGTTGGGTATGCTATCACACATAAAATACACATTAATGTGAAATTAATATGTAACTCATAAGTATTAATAAATATCAAAAATCCATATTCAATCATTACATATGATGTTGCAACCAATAATATCACCCTATTGATTTTATTGTCAACCAGAGAGCATAAATCCCTAAACCTATATAATTCATTAAATAGATTACTTATCCATCGACTTTAGGACTACATGAGAAAACATGGTGTACGAAAAAAATAATAAATTTATAATAATTCCTTGAAATCAAAAATGTGAGACATTAAAAGATATTTCATACATTTCCATAATAATTCATTCAAGGAATCATATCTAAACTATTTTTCCTCTGGGAACATTCATCTCAAAATAACATCAACTATCAAGAATTATTTTTTTGTGATCAACATTAATAAATTTTTTAAATATTTCACATATTTTTAAATAAAAACATACACCTTTTAAGAACTCCCCCTAAATACATTCATTGATATGAATGGTATAACACATGTTATTTGACATAGTTATGCCACAACATTTCCTACCCCATTAAAAATACCATCTTATTATTAGATAGAAATAGGAATGATGATACAATACTTATACATAAATAGGTTGATGTTGTATACCCACGACCAATATTAATTTGTGAAGTGTTTCCTTTGGAAGAAGTTTAGGGAAAATATCAACAACTTTCATAACTATTATAAGGGCCCCAGCCCAAGTATCCCAGAGTAAGAGGTTAAAGTTTTTACATTGGAACTACATAAAAGTAGTTTCATCCCAGTGGAATGAAGAATTTATTATTGTTTTAAAAAAGGATACATACATGAATCTCAATTTATAGTTTAAAAATGAAAATACAAAAAAAGTATTTTCTTTAATGAAACCATTACTACCCTCAATTTATCAAATCATATGAATCATAATATACATACTAGAATCATTGGGAAAGGAAATATGTGATTTGGGTAATCTAATATGATCAGTATGGTTTCGCATATAGTGGACCCTTATACTTGTTAATGACACACAATCAATGTGGAATGTTAAATATTTGAAAACATATCCCATTTAATCAATAACATGTGTATGATGTATAATATAAAATGAAAAATGATGGTCAAATAAGACCATATAAACAATCACACAGTCTTGGAACATATCCATGGATAACAAAACAAATTAAATAATTTCATGGAAATAAATTATAATCTCATAATGAGGGAAATAAAAATTTTAAACATCATAAACACATAATCAAAACATCATGAAATGACATAAAACATAAATGTGTAAAAACCCATCACAATACAAAAACATGTTTTTTTAGATGTATCAGTGAATCAATGGTATTAACAACCCAACCCATAACATACTAAGTCCATTCCATTACATATATATGAAAGGTGTTTTTCAGAATTAATATACACATTAATATTTAAATCATTTAATATATAATATCAATAATTTTTAAAATCAAAAAATATAATAATAAGTAATCCATAGTAATATAAAAAATGATATCAAAATAATAAATATAAAATAAAACTAATCATAAACCATTTCAAGAGATATCTAGGATTTTATGATTATAAAATATCCCTATAGGGTAATTAGTAAAGTTAGGATTGTTTTTAATACTAAAAAACAAAAAAAATGTCATTAAATGAATTCTTGATGAAAATACCCTTTTCATATTCAAAATCAATTTTATAACTAAAATTTTAAATATGATTGTCAGAAAAAAAATTCATTTATTATATTCATGAAAGCATATTAACAAATATTCAATAAAACATTTTTTAATGAGGGATGTATAATATTTACTTGTGGTATGTGTTTTAAAAGTTCCTTTCATGGCATTTTAAAAACATCAAATAATAGATAATTTGGAAAATAAAATGATTTTTCCATTCAAAAAATAAGAAAACTTTAATAAATAAGAACAAATGTATTGAATAATTTATTTGGTGAATTTTTTAAAATAGTTATATAGAAGAAATAAATTACACCATGAGAGAAATAAATTGATATTTTATAGTACCATTTTCTCAATAAATGTGTCTAACATAGGGAGGAAAATGATAACATTACATGAAAATTTCATGAATAACCATATGATAATAAAATATACCAGGCTTAAAACAGAAAAATAAAATACTCCCCCATTGTATACTTAAACGTAAACAGAATCGAATAATGACATGATTCTAAAATAAAGCATCACATTTTGTTAGGATTACATTATATGTGTCTGAAATATTTATATAATAAATATATATTTATTATAAATTATATCTTATATAATAATAATAAATATTAAACTATGTAATGTTTAATTATATTATTTTATCTGTCTATTATTTATCTTCTCTATTAAAATGAATATTTCGGGTAATAACCACATCACTTTTCATGTATGTTTTGGTTTGGATGCTTCATTACTTTTATGTTTTTCAATTTTCTATTATCCTAAAAATATTAAACATGATATAAATATAATTTATATAATTTATATATGTATTTAACGTAATCGATAAATTATATATATGTATATATTGAATATATTATAACATTGATGATGGAGACGGTAGGTTATACATATGCATGGATTATATTTTGACATTTCAATAGATTGAAAAAAGAAATAAAAATAATAATTAAAATTTAAAAAAAAATATTATATAATATATATATATATAATATTATCAAAATATATTCTTATTAACATCCTTGTTAAACATAAATGAAAAACAATTCACATCTCATCATGGTGGTGGTAGTTCACATATATGCCCGAACGTTGTTAGAATTTTCAAATGAATTATAAGGGTTTTTATTAGATGTGATATTATAAATCAACAAGTATAAAAATATCAAAAGTATCATATATATATTAATTAAACCCATCAAAATAATCATCAATTAAATATGGGGGTTGAAAATTAATTGTATCATAATGTGGAAATATAAATCTATACTTATGCACAAGTGATACATTCAATACTCATTTGTCAACAAAAAAATAGATAGGGGTGGTTTCATAATAATAATACTAGTTGAATATAGTATGATAATAATTTTTTTTGAAAAACACCATAGGTTTTTAGTACTAAATGGGGAAGTAAATAAGTAAGTTATCGATTAAAGTGGTAATATTTATTTGAATGATTTCCTTTAGATATCCTCTTAGGGGTACCAATATTGGTCTTTTGAGAACATCATAGCCTATATAACGTCTCTAAGGATGGTTTTAATGGAATTTTAATCATATGTATGATCTAAATGGAGGAAAATGATTGAAAAAAAATGTTTTGAGTATTTTCCCTTTTACAATTGAGGTGTGGGGAACATTTAGAATTTCGTAAAATATTAAATTATAATAAAGATAATCTCTTGAAAAAATGAATCCAAAAATTACAGGGATTTGATGATAAGATTTTTTGTGGATGGAATATCATGAATCAATGAATATTGGACCACTTTATGTTTCTTTTAGATGGTATCATTTGGTTGAACTCCATAGTTATCCTATTTTAAATTTAATTATGGTAACATATTTTTCACTGTTAATGGGGAACATATATGGTCAATACTTTCTCCTAAATGTATATAAGATGAAATTTTTGACTTGATATTATCCCCTTTGTCTACATTCATGATTTATATAATGTTTATATAAATTAATAAAATACTATTTTTATAAATTATCATAATGGAAATTTTTTTATAATTCATAAAATATGAATTAAATGATATGAATAAGATGATGTAATTTGAATATAATATTTTAACATAACTCTAATATGTAATATTTATCATCAAATTATGTATAACACAGTTTTCAACTCAAATTATATCACTTATAAAATTATTGAAATCATTTAATTTTTTCCAATGAGTTGAATAAATAATGTTTTATCATTGTATAAAACGTTATGGAAATTATTTAATAATTAAAAATTAGAATGAAATTTTCATCCTGAATGTATCTTTATCAAACTCAATATAGATATTTAAATTCATTCATAAATTTTTTTTATCTATGTGTAGAAAAATAAGTGTTATTGAATACCAATAAATGTAAAAAAAAATTAACATTCATTTATTTGAATATTATATATGTCATTTTTTGGACAAATTAATATTATATAATTCAAATAATATCTTTATATGATAATTTTATAATTAAATTAATCTAATATAAATTAAAATGGAAAATGGATATTATTCATAGTGCCTAAAAATAAAAGGTACATATGAATAATTCTTAAAATCCTGATAGAATGTATATATTATATATTATAATTTTCATTAACAATAAGTGGTACAAATTAATATTTAAATAAGTTCATATAATGAAATGGAATCATTTTGAAGAAAAATTTTGTTTTAAACCTAAAATAGTATTTATTCTAATCCCATGTATAATAAAATTATTGTTTTGTTGATAAAATAATTTATTGGATGTATATTATAAATATTTCATTAAAATAAGTACACACTAGTGATTAATTTAATTTATTAAGATAAACACACATTCCTTGCTTAAAAATAGTTTTCAAGGAAAACACATATTTTAACTTTAAATTTTTTTTTTTGAATTTCTGTTGAATTTATAAATAATAAATTTATTTTTAATGTGTGTAGATATAAGAACCCTATTTTTATCTCAAGTGTGGGTCAATTTAATTTTCGGTTAGAATATTTGTTAGAGTTCACATTTTTCTTAAACTTGAAATCAATCCTTAAGGACCGATGTATTTTTTTAGAGGAATGGAATATGGGGATATTGGATAGAAGAATGCCAATTACATGCCATGTAATTGGAATACATGATGTGTATCAATTACAGACAGGTAATGGTCTGGGTAGAACCTTTCACATCCTGTACAGAATTTTTCTAGGGGGGAGGACCTTAAGAATTATAGAGTGGATAAATAATTTAGACATTGTGTAAATTCCAAAGAAGTTTTAAAAAAATAGGTGGTGGGGCCTGTATTTTTGGATAGAGATCATCTGTCACCCCTTTCTCAAATAGGAATCCTATCACATGCTAAGACATAATCTTTTTTGTTTATTTACGATCTAGATTATGATTTTAGAACCATCCATTAAATTTGATGTTCAATGGTATGTATTTCATTATGTTATCTCCTTTCATAATAATTATTCTTATTAGCGGCACTATATTGATACTGGTTAATATTCATTATTTTTAGGGAATTCAACATATTTTTACATATCTTCTTTAATAAGTAAAACTAATTATTGACATTGGATTAGAAGATACATAAAATATTTTGTTATGTATACTATGATTCATCCCTCAAGTTTCTTCATTTTATAAATTTTGATAGTTGTGTGCATGAAAATTTCATTTGGAAATCACTATTGAATTTTTTTCAATATATTTGATTCATTATAATCATAATCTATGTCCATTATTATTTATGAATCCATTTTTGGATGTTGCGTCATCAATTCATACAAACCCAAGTATTGTTTTTACCTTAATTATGATTTTAGTATCTTGATAATCCAATATAAATCACAGTTCATGTGTGTATTGACATGAACATTATAAAGGAAATTGTATTACTAATTCAATGAATTTTTAATGGATATTACATGTGATAATGTTAGTTGAAACTTCTATGGTAATTGTTTCGATGTCATCAAAGAATCATAATTAAAAATTGAATATATACTTTGTATGTGACATCAACTATTTAAATAAATGTAATTAAATGGTTTGGTAGAATGTATATACCAGCCCATTCCATGCATAATGGAATGTAGTAAAGTGAACATAATGAATTGATTATGGATTAAATGAACTAAAAGGTTGTGAACCCTTATCCTTATCAAGATAATAAAAGGAAACGGCTTGATCGAAATGATTTATTAAATGGAATGAGTATTACATTTCCTAAAAATATATTTAATCAAGTATATGGTTCCTATTTTATATTGTAAAATTATTTATTATATGAGTGATCAGACTTTAGATATCCCTTTATTCACAAGTGAATGATTTGACCACACATGGATTCTATTTTGATTCAATGATGTCGGTTACTGAGGGAGATACCCACCATAGAACATAATCTTTTCTACTTGTAGATTCCATGTATAACACCATATAATCCCTCAATTTTCATTTTAGGATTTGTGAGATAAAATCCTTGGATATAATGTGATATCTTTGGACATGAGGCACCTTGGATACACCCTTGGACCTGTTCATTTGCGGTTCTATTTTACCTTGTTTTAACTCCTTGAACTCGATTATAATTACATTATTGTGCATTTCCATGGGTGATTCCCCTTGTATTACACTCTTACCCATTTACATGATTTAGATTATTTCTGAGTTGGATCTACCCCAAGGTTAAATATGCCTCGTTCATTTCTTTTGATCCTCTTTCACTTTTACAATCATCACAGGATGCATTTTTATATCATGAATTCATTATTATTACTATCATTACATGAAATATGTTCTAGTTCTTCCTCAAATGAATTACTTTATAAATTATAACATAGTTAATTAATTGAATGGTTATTCAGACACCAGATGAGGATAAGGATGGTACATGGGTATTTAAATACTAAGATTACATTAATTTTACAAATGTATTCTTTAGAACTATTTTAGTTTATATTATCGATATTGTATGTTAATGATGATATTGGTGGTGTTCAATTGATATTTATTTCACATATTATCTAATATGGATTTGGTACCCATTTAAATTGCATTATTTAGTTCTCTATGAATGGAAGAATCTTACATTGTACGTTTGGTTTATATTTCTTTCATAAGTGTAGCTTGTTAGTAGATTTCTGAGAAAGTGATTGAGATGTTAGTTATTTTTTTCTTCATTTTCATTATTTTTTATAGTATGTCATTATTAATTCCTTATATCCATGATGTCATGTGTTATTGATAAATGAAATTATCGTCAACTTTTGGGTATTATGGTTGGTTGCACCTAATGTTCATTATTCATGTCTTCTAATTCTGTGATATATTCTCATATGGATTCCCCGATTTACTTGTTATAATATTTATATACTATTTTCAACTAAATTAATGAGGGAATTATCAATGCATAAACTCACCGTAGGCCCTAGATACCATTTCTGAGCCTCTATGATTCGTGGAAATGAAAATGAGTCCATGAGTCCAATAGGGTTTGGGGAACGTTTCAGAGGATATCAGGTTCATGACATCACAATATGTGTTAGAAGTCTAATTTAATTCTTTGCTATTTAGAAAAAAAATACATGATATTAGTAATTCATTTTAACATGGTTATAATCTATGGTTGAGAGTTATAAGACCATGTTTAGGGTAAAATTCCGATTTACCAAAAATAATAATTTTTTCTATTCTTTTTCTTGTTATAGTTAATAAAAACTCACCATATGGTGATTCATAGATTATGTATTGTTTATTGTTATTATAATTCTAATTGATGACTTTGTTTAACCCTTCCCCTGTGATATGAGGGAATGGAGTGTTACTCATGGTCATTATAGGCATATGAATTAATATTCCATGCATCATCCATGTAATATATATTCATTCCACTTCATATATTTTCCCATAATTCATGGGAATATTTAGTGATAATTATTTATTAATATATTCCCATTCATCCCTTTGAAACTGATTGAGTGATTGTGAGTTTCCATTCATGAGGGGTATGGGCCATTGTGGGATGGAATGGGTTGTTTATTGAGTCAGTTCATCCTACATAACACATTAAATTAAGATAAAGGATGTATATGTTGTTAAATTGTGACTAAATGGGTGTCACAAATAGTGATAAGGTATATGGGATTTGATTCACTAAAAAAATCCATTTTAATCATAATTGTATATGTTTTTATATATTTTTATAATAAAATACAGCTAAAAATGTAAAATATCAACTTTATAAATATATGTATGATAGTAGAATGATGTGGAAAGGAGAAATTGGATACATAATATACTAGACCCACTATAATTTTAAGAAAGAAATTTTACCAATTCCTAGAATCTTGAGTTGGTATTTTGGACAGCATACCTTGGGTAGTAATCACTTCATATTATGTTCTACGTTTTCTAGTGTTTAAATATGCATTAATCATTCTCTAAGGTGTGTGATAGGAATTTGTAGACATATGATTCCACAACATATTTTTATTATTTCGAGGTAGTGTGGTAGTTAAAATTCCCCAAACCACATGGTTAATGAGATTCTAGAATTATTACTTATAGTTTCACATTTGGAACCACCTATTATACCAGATTTGGGAACTAATGGTCAGCTTCATGTGAGTTTTCTATGTATAATGTTGTCCACGTTGGGTGCTCCACAACCTGGTCCTATAATGGATTATCTAACATGTGATTTCCAAAAACATAATCCTCTTAGATTATTATGTATGGTGTTTCAAAAGTTATCGTGTCTTGAATAGAGGCAACCCTATATATATTTGATCATCTACAGACGCCTCCAGAGTGAAAGGATGAACTTGATACCTATATTTTGTGTGATATTTCTAATTGATAGTGAGATGTAATTACCATGGATTTTCACTATCAGGGAATGATATGGACTTATTTCAGACTAATTTATAAGATCACTTATTTCCAAAGATGTTGATGTTTGAACGTGCCAAATATTTCCTGCCTTTATAGTATGTTTATATATTATTCATAGAGTGTTCAATATATTATATTGAGTGAGAACACCTTTCACCACTTCTTTCTAGTGATGATCTTTCTCATGTTATACTCATTGTGGATTTGATTTAGTATTCTATTCATAACCAAGTGAATGATTTTCACATAACTAATTTCTCTAAGATATTTTACCATGACAGTATCTGTCGGTCTATCCTCGGAAAAGGGGACTTAACTATGAATGGATGATTTGTTTTGGGGAAGGATAGTAGTTATATTGGTAGATTAAAACATCCCATCAAGGTTTCAACAATATTATTGGTGTCCAAAGTAACATCATTGGAATATTGGTTGAATTCCATCAAAGTGGATGGAAGGGGAATATCAATCCTTGGTTGATAGATACCAGATGGAGTGTCATTCTTGTGCATGTATGATACTTTTTTAGAGATTCATACATACAATTTTATTATCTTACAATTGAAGTATATTATAAATAGATCCACCATTATTTGATGGTTATTTTACGTCACATGAGGAAGGGATTTCGACTATCACTAAAAGAACTAGCTGATGAAGAGTTGATCACCATGTTAGCCAGACCCCACATCATCCACACTTGAAGGGAAGTCATACTATGTGCAGTCTATCTGTGGTATTGGATGATAGATTATTCCAGTTTAATGAAATTTAATTAATTCCCTATTATTAGATCCCAGTTCCATATAAAATATTATTTACTATTCTAGTTTCCTCTATTATAGTATCTTCATTATTTTTTACATGTTAATTAAAATAAATTCTTGTTTTATGTTTCATGGAAATTCATGGGATGGAAATTCATTATTAATCTGGGTTAATAACCATTATAATCCATTGGGGGTATGATTAAAGGGAATATTATAATGAATTTCATATCCAGTTGAGGTAAGTGGTTACCCTTTCTTGTGGAACATCTTTTTCCTGAGATGAAAGGCTTTTATTTAATTATCATGGTGCATTGGTAAGACTTCTATAATGCCTTTGTAGACTACTATCACCACATGGTATCATCTAAATTTCTAGAGGGAAAATTTTATCAATACAAGGGTGACTAGGATGTCTTGGCTACCAGTGTTGGACTATATCATCATTTTCTAGGTGTAGTGATTTTCCATATTGTTGTTTTCTCCATAAAAGAGTAGAAAGTACCCCTGGAAGATATTCCTCACATCATATTTCATTTAGGGGACGCCATTCCCTATTAATTTATTGATTACATTCAAAACTTGTTTTATAGTATATGATTGATCACATTCTCGGAGTGTCTCTACTGTCAATGCCTCTATACATGATGGAACCTATTGAGATCCAAGATCTCAAAAATCAATTGGATGACCTTGAGGGGAAATGTTTTATATGGATTAACAATTCCTTATGGGTTATCCTCTGATTTTTTTCTAGAATACTGATTGGACCATTCGTTTATGTGTGTATTATACATATTTGAACTTGATTATAGTCATGAACATGTATCCACATCCATGAATATACAATATATATGGCCAATGTAGGGGAGACAATGTGCTTTCATGGACTGATATGAGAATGGGAAATCGTCATGTTCAAGTCATTAAATCAGTCATACCTCTTACAAATTTCAATAGTAGGTATTATTTATATGAGTATCTTAATATGTCATTCGTTATTCTGAATACACCTACAATTGTCATGGATTTAATGAATCGTGTATTTCTCCCTTCCCTGGATTATTTTTTCATAGTATTTTTGGATGACATATTTGTGTATTGTCAAACTCATAGAAACCTAGATATACACCATGTTATAATTTTGAATACACTATAAGATTACCATTATTATGCCCTGATTTATATGACCCACTTTATGATTGAAACTTTTCACTTCATCTGTCCTATTATCTTTGAATCGTTTTTATCTATTGACCTAGATAATTTGAGTGTTGTGGTTTACTTAAAAAATCCAAATAACATGTTTGATATATATTTTTTTGTTAGGTATGATTTGATATTATGTGTGTTTAATAATTTACATGACATGTCATTTTTCTCCACTATATGGTATTAAAAGGAATGTTTTGACTTTACAATGGATAGAAGAGTGTGAGAAATCCTTTTATGATATGAAAGAAAGGATTGTAACATCACTTATTCTTATTATTCAAGAACCTATATGATGTGATATAGTGTTTTGTGATGCATCTAGAAATTGGATGGGTGAATAACATGGGAAGGATGACTTATTCATTGTTCATAGATCTTGGAAGGTGGTTATTGTGAATGCCATACATTACTAAAGAGATTATCTAATTGGATAGAACATTACAGAGTACAGAGACCACAAGAGCCTAAAATATATATTTACTCCAACTTAATATAATTTTAAATAGCCGCGATGGGTTGAATATATTTATTCCATTGACTTTGAGCTAACCTGTACACCTGAGAATGGAGATGTGGTAGAAGATAGGACGATTCATAAAAATTCTAAACATTTCAAACGAGGATCCATTGAGGAATGAATATTTTTCTCCCTCTTCTAAAAGACGTATAAAAAGATTCATGATAGTATTATGTTGAATAATCTATCATCCTTTATAGTTACAACTTCACCTTTTCAAAGTCTAAATAAAATTCCATTTTCAGATTCTATATGTCTTGGTATAATGTGAGAGTATTGTGGGTGAGGACCCACCCCCATATTTGTTTTTGGATATAAAATACATACTATATATTCATGGGTGTGTATGGGTTCCTACAGATATGAGAGTGGAACGAAATTGAGTTTCCCCTTCATCTTAGTGGGAAAGGTATCTTGTATTATCCAATATTTATCAAGATCTATGATAATAGTATTTCTTCATTGGGATTAACAATTACATAACATGATTTTTAACTAGGTGTTACACCTATAAATAGGTGAAGGAGGAGTAAAAATGACCTTCATGATTATTACAACCACATATATTCTCGAAATGGAAATGGGAAGATGTTTCTATGTATTTTTTATTCTTCTTATCGAGGTCTCCTTGAGGAAGCAACACAGTTTGAGTAATTGTTTACAGAATGGTGTATCCCACTTCTTTCTAATATCAATGAATTTATTAGTTTATGGTCTGGGAATATTTATTTCTATGAGATCATATGACTACACAGTTTCCTTTGTACTATATTTTTATATAGGTATTCTTTTTTTATGTCATGGTTCTTGTATGGGTGACAAAAAAATATTGGTAAATTGTTGTTTTTGAGAAAATCCATTCACCCTCAGACTGATGGACAGTCAGAATAGATGATACATGTGTTAGAAGACATTCTATGAGCAATAATCCTTGATTCCAATGGTTCATGTAAGTTAAATTATCCCTCTCATCAAGTTTACCAAAATCAATATCTTTTAATTAAAAACTATGAATGATCCTTGTGATTCTTTGAATGGTATTCCATTTAATTCAACCCTATGATAATTAGATGTAGGTGAGGTAGTCCTACCAGGTACTCATATCTTGAAAATGTTTTCAGATTTAGTTTAACTAATCTAGAAGAATATATATTCTACATATTTTATTAAAAAAATTATCTTTTTATCACCTTCTATGA
Organism: Viscum album; assembly: GCA_963277665.1. NCBI lineage: Eukaryota > Viridiplantae > Streptophyta > Magnoliopsida > Santalales > Viscaceae > Viscum > Viscum album. Next base: position 1,017,754,136 of record OY728119.1, on the reverse strand, counting down.
CCACTACTTTTCAAGGTAATGGATCCAGTTTTACAGTGGGTATTTCGGAGTCCTGAGCACATATGGTTATAGAGTAAAGGGATTTTATCACCGAGTTATGTTGGGCTATTTGAGATTATTTAATGAGTTATATTGGAATGCTATTAGTTTTCACTACTCATAGGTATTGATACATGAAAAAGACATCTTCCATGTCTCAAAGATTCACCATTATCTTTTCCACCTATCTCATATGTTTAACCATGAGTATGTTGTTTTAGATGTTGATTCATTATTTCAGAAGTATCTTATACATATCATTAAAATGATCATGAATGATATTCAAGGATTTTCATTATTTTTATTAGGGGTTTGGTGGTAGCATTGACATGTACAAGATGAGACATTAGAGGGGAAGGCTGACATATGTTCCAAGTGGCCATACTTTTTCACAAATGTTGTTTCCATAAAACTGGAAGGTGAACTACTTGATTAGTTCATTTAAGGGGGATGATTTTATACAAAAATCTTTATCCTAGGTATATAACATTTTAAACATTATTTAAAAACTATATTGTAGTCATATTTTTTATTAAATATGTAACTGTTCATTTAGGCAGGTTGGTTGGTTTTTGAGTTGAATGGAACAAGAGGTCTTTAGGATAGATACTGGAAAACTACCCATCATGTAATTACAATACATTATGTGTATTGATTACATGATGTGTAATAGTCTGTGTATAAACTATCAATATTTGTAAAATATTTTTTTATGTTGGAATGACCTTGGGATTTAAATGATATGTATATCATTTAATCATAATTTAAATTCCCCCGTAATTTTTTTTAAAAAAGGAGGAAAGGCCTCCCTTTTATAACAGAGCTCACCCCTCCCCTCTCTCTTACTCATTAATCCCATTTCACCTTAAGAATCCTAAATTCATGTTTCTTCATGATTTAGGATCCATTTTTAGATCTATAGTCCACATTGGAATCATGCTGGTAGTTCTTCATTCAAATAGTTCATTTTTTGTTCATCTTCATTTCAGCGATTCTGTTTTAATGGAGGATTTTATGACCTATATTCAGGTTTTTAATCCTATTTTATATCTATTCCAATCTATCAAAAACTAAAACAAGATATTGGATGAGGAGATTTGCACTGGATTAAGGTATGTGGTTTATGACACATCCCCCATGTTTTATAATTTTATAAATTCTCATAGTAGTGCATGCTCAGATTTCCTCTGCCAAGGCCTATTAAATTTGTATTCCTTGATTATAGTAATTATTATCATAATCTAAAACCATGTTTATATGTTATCAATTTTTGTAGGTTACATCCTCAACAATAACAACACCATGCAGGGTGTGTACCTTAATAATTCATTTATTATCTTTTTAAGGATATATGTGCCACCGTTCAAGTTTTTTTGGACTTGTCCTATATAAATGTAAGTTTTTAATTTAATAAATGAATTTTTAATTCCCATTATGTGGGATAATTTTTATTATCAATTCTATGATAAGTGTTTTAAAGTAACAAATGAATATTAATTATAATTTTAAATTAGCTATGTATAAGACTTGGATTATCAAAATGAATGTAATTAAATGGATTTGTTGTAAATCTGTAAATCCCCATTCCATAAATAATTGAAGGTAGTAGAGTGAACCTAATAAATTGATTATGAATCCGAAGAACTAAACTTTTTTCCCTTATCCTTGAAATAGTATTAAAGGAAATGGCTTGAAAGAAAAATGATTTATTAAACGGTGTGATTACTTCATGGACCATTTAATATGTGAATAGAGTATATAGTGCCTATTTCATAAGGACCTATTCTTTTTTATAGGTTTTTTTAGACTCGAATCAAACTTTAATTCCTAATGGAATTCCTTCAGCACTCATGGATGTTGTTCCTACTCATGTGTTCTTATATCCAATGAAGATATCCACTATGGAACCTAATCATTTTTTACTTATGTATTATCAGTATTATACCATTGTATCCCTAAATTATCATTACAAGATTATTTGGATACACTCTATGTATACTTCATTATTTATATAGACATAAGGCACCTTAGATGCACCCTTTTGGACAAGTCATTATTTATCCTATTTTACTTTTGATGAATTCCTAAGAATCTGTTAGAATTACAATATTAAGGAATTCCTTCAACTATTCTACATGGATTACACTCATACACCTTTATCCAGGACACTAATTTTTACTAATATGGATAGGCCTGTGATTTAACGGATTCCGTGGTTGGTACCATGGATCCAAATTAATGTTATCATCATCACATGATGCCTTATTATATCTCGGATCTTCTTCTCTTATTATCATGTCCCGATGTTAATTTTTTTTATGCCTCATGGGCATAGTATATAAATTTAAACACAACTAGTTAATTAAATAGTAACAAGTTCCTAATATTGCTGAGGATGAATCTAGTAAATTGGTATTTATATTTCTATACTATATTAATTTTATATAGGAATGATTTTACAATGTTTCATTTTAAATTTCACAGAAATTTTAATGACCCACCAATTCTCATTTCCTTGAGAGTACAACGAGTCATTACTTGAATTTTAAGCGATATCCCCAAGATGCCAAAGGCTTGAAATAAATTAAAAAGGGTTTCAAATACAATTGGGGGATGATTAACCCTTTAGGAAATAAACCAATAAATCTACCAACAATAACCAAACATTCATGATATGATGCATGAAAAAATGAAAGACAACTCAACAACCTCATACACTCAAAACTAGATTAAAGTAAGAAACAAAGGAAGGATATCCATGTATTAGAGTACACAGTGGATAAACTACATAAGACTCTCTAAAGAACTCAAGACTCCATTCTCCTGATTCACCTTGCTCCAAAATCTTTTAACATCCCAAAATCATGAAGCAGTGCTAAACATGTGTGAAACATTACCTTTTCCTCTGTCCTTGAATATAGCATATGCAAAAGAACGAAATTATAAAGCAGGGGTGAGTATAAAACTCAGTACGTTTCCCCCAATGACTTACCTACTCATGCCACTAGTATAGATGAGTTAGAAAAAATTATGTAAAATGGTTTATATAAAACAATTTTTCAAAAGAAGTTTATAACTAAATACAAACAAGTTTCCAAAACCATTCATTACCAAAACCATTCAAGTGCAATTGAAACCAATTTTTCCATGAAAATATTTTTCTAAAAAAATAACCATACAATCTTTACAACCATTTCCCAATATCCCTATATCGACATACCCAACCATTACTCAATCCCATGCAACCAACCATGCATGCTACGTTAGGACAGTTCCACACTCATGAGAGGTTTCTCATCGATCTACCAAGTTGTCACAAGGTAATTATTTCCCATGTTCCATTAATCCTTTGGCACCAATCATAAGATCATATTTCAACCAAGCCTTGTATATGCAATATTAACACACAACACATATTCCCAATGATCAAGTCTATATAAACCATTCAATTAAAACACATTTTTATTGAAAACTATTTCTGCCCAAACCATTTCAATTCCATACCTTTTCAACCCCAAACCATTTCAATAAAACTAAATTTCTATTGAAAAACATTTCTACTGAAAACCCCCTTTTCATAAACCATTTATCAATTCTAGAAAATCCTTAATTTAAAATCATCATTTTAAATTAAACCCCCTTTTTCACAACTATTCACCAAGATCACGCAATTTCGCAAAAACAATAAACCAAAATAAATGAATATTTTTTCATGAATTTCACAATCAAGAAACCAATTTGAATCTAATACAATAAATTCAATCAAGTGGAGATTAGTGTGAATCCAAACAGATCCTCATCTTCCATTAATTTAGAGAAAATACTTTTATCACGGGTGAGCATTTCATCATTATATTTTCAATAAGAAATTTTTTAGTTGTATCATCACTAGAATTTTTTATATTCCTTTTCAGTTTCAAACTATTCATAAAATTAGGATAAAAACATTATCTTTTTTTATTTACAGATATTATTATATTTTCTAATTATAAGTGTCATGGATTGATTTTTCCTTATTTTTCATAAACATTATAATATTTCCATCATCTTCATCACAATATTTAATATGCATTAGTGTTGTAAAAATAATAGTATAATTTCCAATAGCTCTACAGCCAATGTATTTTATAGGTAACATTATTTTATACTAACATATGAATCCTCTCACCTTTTATAAAAATAAGGTAATAAATTCAAATAATATTAATTACCTTGTATTCAATGTTTGATCATAAGAATATTTATCAACTATTTCAATCATAGAGTTTATTTACATTATGGCTTTTAAGTAGTTATTAGGATCACCTTTCTCATTGTTTACACTTGTATTTCCTCTAATCATTTCATAAAACATGAGAGTGATATGTAAATAAACTATAGAATCATTTTTATGAAATCTATATTCAAATGATGAAATAGGTGACCCAAAATTTTTAGGAATAATTCATAAAATATTATAAATAATGGTTGAATATTACAACATCTTGCCAATATAGCTTCTAGTGGATACAATATCTGTTACCCCCATAACAAAGTTTCCCAAATATTAATTATAACACATCATATGGTCATTTTAAATAAACATTATATATGACACATTAACTTCTTCATGTTCAAATTTACATCATAAATATTAAAAAAACAATTTAGAAATGATTTTCTTGTTTCTAATTCAATTAAATCTAAAAAAAATAGCATATAGATAGAACAGAATATTGAATTTCTTACTAATATGTCATTTTCTGAATTCATCATTTGTTTTGATGTTAGGGGAATATCCTCAATGTTAGGAGTGAAATGGCCTATAATAGATTCTCTATCTTTATTAGAAATGAAGATTAAAACATTAATTATTCTATCTTTCTAGTTATGATTGTTTATTCTACAATGGAGATGAATCCAATTACTATCCAAAATTCTAAATCACATTTCCAGTTTATTATTACTAAAAACCACAAAAAATAGACAAAGAAGGAAAATATCACGCTTATACCACATGAAATGACCAATAAGGACCTTTGTGGTAATTATTGGGCGTGGATTACTGATTTTATAATTTTTATGTTATCATACTTATGAATTTCCCTTAACCTCCTATTATATAGATATAAGTCAACTATAATGAAATAAAAAATCACAACCATATAAAAATTGGAATTGACATGGCTTTCAATTCAATATTAGTGGACAATCCTTGGCATGGATCAAATATAATTTAAAAAACAATAGATAAAAATCCATTGGGTGATTACAAAAATAATAGTGCATCCATATAAATTTGGTACACTATATTAAATTTATATATAATTTTCTCCTCATGAAGATAAATGAAAAATGTAGTTTTTGTATCAACTATAAGAAAATTCACCAACATGATTCATCATATTATAATTTTATTTGTAGAATAGTATTATTTATTTTTATTCATTTGTTTATGTATATTTATTCAATTTTTTTCATAGTAAAATGAAATAACCTTTTCGAGTCCTTGCCATACCATCTGATAGGATCATGTGAAATACTATTTCCAATGTTTGTGTAGTAAATTATAGCTAGTACTACCTTGTAGCTATATACCACATCTTAATTCATTTTTCATTCAATCTCCTAACACACTATATGTTTTATAACACCTATTATGAAACTTACTCTATAATCTCTTTAACCAATTCCCCTTTAACTTATTCATTCAATCGACTTCTAAATAGTGTATATCTAACAACAACAAGTAAGAAGACATAAATTGGTACTCATCAGTCCAATTTCACTTTTTCAAGGATTATATAATCTAAATTTCAATTATACATCACTTATTATGTCAGAAAAATACACTCTTTACCTCGATACGCAGACCCCCTCAAACTAGGCATAGCTACGTCGTGATGTTGGGGAAATTAATGAACATTAATTAAAACATTAGAACAAACATTTAAGTGTCCCACTTCATAAATTATATCCATTTACAAAATTTAATTAACCTAATAGATATTATAAATCTATAAGACGTGATTATTACAAACTTCTTCAAATTTTCTTATTAATTATTCAGTTTCATGATCTTCCATTGTGATTTTAGGAATGTTAAATGACTATTAAACATTGTAACATTTGTTACCTTTATGAAATATTCTTAAAGACCATAAAATTGAGAAAAAATATACCACTCATTCTTATGGTAAACCATAACATAAATATTTTCAAAAGATGTAACATCATTTGATGTTATTATGTAATATTATTGGAATAATCCAAAAGTCATCAACCAAAATATTCCACTATCCAAATACATTAATCAGAAGACATCAACCATTTCCTTCTAAATAAAATATTCTACCCTTAAAAATTATACTGAAACACCCATCTGATCAAAATATAATAATTTCTATTCAGAAAAATTTACATGTATATCTGATAGACATTATACATAAGTGAGAATCCTAAAAGAGTAAAAATGGTTTGTTTAATAGACTTATATCGATTACATTGAAATGACTAATATGATTTCATTTATCTAAATATTATTCATCTAATGAAATTACTTTGAAACATACCATTTTTAATTTGAAAACATTACTCTTATAATGAATTTAGAAATTATTGAATGATAAAACCTTAAACAACTACTACATCATAACATCATTACCATTGACTTAAAGACACAAATTTGACCAACAAAATTTTCCATGTGAATTCAAGAGATCCTTTAAAAATAAAATTTTTACACATGAACATTGATATTACCCTTATAATATATGTTTGAATAATGAAAACATATATAGATAATTATGTTAATATCACTAAGAATAAAAATGAATCACCCGATTTGTTCATCAAAATCTCTACTTGATAAGACTTCTGGGTATTGTTTGATAAGTATTATATATAACTCACAATATGATCACCTATATCTAATATAATTAATAAAAACAATCATTCTAATAATCACAGATAGATCATATCTTTCAGATTATGATTTCTATATCCTTTTTTGAAAAAAATAAAAATATAAAATGACACATGTTTTACAAAAAAGAAACAATTTTATCAAATACTTCTTCATTATTAATATGTGTTCCCCGCATCTTCATAACATCATATATTACATTTGAAACACCTAAAAAACTTTGGCCATGAATATTAGATGAATCTTTATGAAATCTATGTTGTTTAAGTCACAAAAGGGTTTTTTCAACTAGGTAATATCCAACTTGATCTCTTCATCATCAAAATCCTTTCTTATAAAAGTACATATATACCATTACTTATTGAGTAACTATTACATATCATATGAATAAAATTTTAATCCATTTAGTTATCTCTAAATAAATATATCAATCCTTAAAATTCATTTGGTAGCATTAAATAACTTTTATTATTTCCTTTTAATTCTATAGGATAATACTAAACTATTCTATTGTAAGTCCCTTGTAGCACCTATATTATTGTTATATAGGATTATGTTTTTCTTATTTAAACTTTTAATCACTTTTTTTAATATTTAAAGAAACAAATTTTAATATTATAAAATTTTCATAGTCAATCTATGTTACACTATTTTCTAATTATGTAAATCAGATTAATTAATAAGCCTTGAAAAAGTTATCTTACTTGAACTCTATTTTTCAATGAATTTTATCACACTTATCAAGAAATATATTGAATTATTTTTATGGAATCCCTATTTTAGAATTATTTTTCAATAATTCTAACTTCAAAAAAAATCCCTTTAATATTATATAACATAACTTACATATGTAGTAGATAAAAATAACATCTCTTATGTGTTACCCTTATGAATATTAAATATTTACATGATAATATAATCCTTCATTTTTAGTTAATATTTAATTCTATTACCACACCCTTTACATTGTGATAATATTATGTAAATCCAAATTCTATGAGTTAATCACAAATAGGTGGAGTTCATTCTTATATATCTCCAAAATCCATGTTTTATTCTTATATTTTTAAAATGAATTCCATGATACATTCCTAGGTTCATGAAAGAATGTGGACATTTTTAAAACATCTCTGGTATTCCAAATAGCCATATTGTGGGATAATAGATAACATATTAAGTTGATTGGAATATGAATTATTTATTGATAATAATATCAAATAAAAAAATTGCTATACATTTATCTTCACATAATTTCTCCTCATTATAAAATAATAATATTAAAAGGGGATTTTGATTCATATCTTGATATAATAAAAATATCACTATATCTCAATTTGAAATCCATGTTAACAAAAAACATCATATATCAATATCTTATTCATTTAAAAAATAAAAAAATTCCCTCTTTGAATTTTTGTGGAAAATATTGAACATAAATAACTATTAAAACGTATTATAATTAGAAATGAATCATGTTTAACAACTCTAATACTATATGAGAAAACTCTAAAAAGTATTATTGACCGCTGAACAAAAACATCATACTATATATTAAATTTATATAAATACCAATATTAATAGTTTTTCATCCACGGTAAATTCTTCATTCATTCCACAAAACATTTATTTCAAACAATGAATAATAATTTCATAACTAATTTCTCATGAACAATGTTATAGTAGACTAAAACTCATAAAACTACACTGAATTTAAAAGATACCCCATTTAAAATTTGTTCCTACATATAATATCTCTCTATATAAGACATGTTTCTTCAATATGGCTAACAAATTATATTTTTATTCCCCTAAATATTTGTTTCTCCCTATTTTTAAATAAATTATTAGATAAAATAATAGATTTTAATATTTTCTTTAACCTCCTTTGGAATAATATATTCATTGAATAATTGAAAAAGTGTATGGTTTCCACTTACAATATCCTTTAGCGGAATGAGGTTTAACTCCCTATATTAATCTGAATCAATGAAAATATTATATCAATAATATCACTATGAATAGTTCTATAATTTACATATTTGTAGTAATATTCCACATTTTAAAGTCCCATTTTTTATGATCTCTATGATAAAGTGGTATTTTATTTCATTTATGTTTCATTGAGTACGTCGAATTAATTTCTATATATAATTATGGACCATTGATTATCCAAATGTAATAATAATGAAAACATCACATAAACCATCAGATCTTCCAATGGATACTTCATCCAAATAATTTTGATTGTTTCTATAGTTATAGAATAATATTATATTTTAGTAGTTCTTAAGGTCAACAAAAATTTCATATTATTGTGAAAACATACACACTATTCCCATAAAAACAAAACATCACTGGATGTCAATCATCAGTCATCTAAATTTCAAGACAATTCTATATTACTACATCCAAAGTGGTCAGGTCTTCCATTTCATTCATATTTCAATAAAAAATAAATATTTTATATAATTTACCTGAAAATTATATTTTGAAATATTAACATATATTCCGTTGATTATGTTCTATACATGGAAGATAATGTAATAATACACTATATATCTGGTCTTGAATTTATCAAGTAATTCAAAATCAAAATTTGGATCATTAAATTAATAGAATAAACATAAATTATTTTCTCATCTCTTTAAATCATTGATTGTGTAGAAAATAAGGAAATTTACATTATTTAATACTTCATTCCATACATCATCAGAATTTATCATGATATATATTTATTATTAAAAAATTATCTGATATTCATTTGGAAAATAATTTAATCCTAGAAAAATAATTTTTGTAAGTATAAGAATCTAAATAATATTTTTTACCCAAATAAATATTAATTTATAATCATTCATAATTCATAAAAATATAATATCAACATCAAGGACTATGAAAATATGTGTCACAACATTGTAATGTTTAATGTAGTGGTTACTAAATAATTATATCATTTTAAAAATATGAATCATTTAGAATTTATTTAATATAGAGTACCCTTATAAGAGGATTTATTTTAATGAATATTTATTTTTTATTAACCTAAAAACATATCCTTCTACATGTCAAAGAAATAAATCATCAGTTTTCTCAATATACGCATCTACTTTGGACACTCCATTGAAAATGGTTTTATTGATGTCAATTTGGAATATAATGTGTTGTTATTGGGCCACTATTGAAATAAATATAATCATTATATTTTTACATGATACCATTTTGAATGATAAATTAGTACTGTAATGACCCAATGTTTTTAATGGAAATTCCTTTCTCCTAAGTATGTCATAAAATCACATGAAAACACAACATAATGAACTATTAAGTGATAATTTACCTATAAACATATGTTTCTCACAGTTTTGTTCGCAATATTGAAACTTTTACTTACATGGTTCTGTTCAAGTTGTTTTTTAGAGTATAATAAAAAATATAATTTTGGGTGAATTTTAACCTACCATTATGAATAGTAACATACCCTTATGAATAGTGATATATTCTAATGAATAGTACCCTCTCTTGTGGTAGTATAAAAATAATATTCATGTTGTATGTATGATATACCTATATTTTATAATGAGTTAATGAGTGTTTTAAAACTGGTTTTTTATGAATAGTAGAATCTGATAAATCACATTAAATGCTAAATAATGGATTAATTGAGTCATTGATGATGTTTTGCTTATGTTATCCTACTTAGTTCAGGATCACATGATAAAATCACTATTCTTCATCACTGAATACTAACTATTCCTAGTCTTGGGAATAAATAAAAAATTAATGATTATAATATTATGAAATCCCTCCTCTCCTCCACATTAAAACCCCCCTTCACTCCCTCTTCTCTCCACTCTTCTCATGCCATGTTCCTTGACATTCCTTTACCCAAATCTCTCCCCAAGGTCTTCCCCCACGTCCAAAATCTCTCAGCCTCCTCAAAATACTAAAACCTCTACCCTTTAGAGGTTCTCAAAGGAGGAAGTCTCAAGAGGTAAATTCCACTTCCCAAGTTCTTCTTTTCTTTTAAGTTCTTTTCTTTTTTATTTCTTTCCTCACCTCCCTTCACCATAATAGTATGATATATCCAATAACATAAATTTTCTATAATGACTTCAGACCAGTGGTATATTTCATTATCTTCTCTCCCCTCCCGACCCTTTTATTTGAATGAAATTAAAGCATTGTTTCATATGTGCTAATTTAGAACATTCAAGGACAATGGTTTATCAATTTATTTTATTATCATTAATTCTGGTCATGAAACCATTTGTGCTATGGTTGATCCAGATTATTATATATTTAAAATATTCTATTTTTGATTCTGTAATCCATAGGTACGAATGGAATTAAGTTATAAATCAAAACACATTCTTTGTAATGAAATCCACCGATTAGCAAAAATGGTTATTACTAATGTTATATATAATAATTCGACTTCACTCTAAGTAACCTATTTAAAATTAAATCCATGAAATCTTCTGGATATGAACTAAAGAATATAACTTCAATTCTGGACAACCAATTTCATCTTTTATATAATCTAACCTTGAATATAAGTGAACCGATCTTTTAAATCCACGTAAACAAACGATCCTGAACAATGAAATTGAACCTCAAAACTAATCAAAAAGGATATGAATGAACTAAAAGGGTTATAATAAATCAATTAAATATAGAATATTTTATGTAATTATTAATTAATAATCCCAATTTTTTTAGTGAGGTCTTTATTAACAAGTGGATAACACCACTGGATTTAAGGTAAGGGATCCTCTCCTTTTCACTCTTAATCAATATTTTTCTCTATGTTATGCCTTTTTTGTATAGTACCGAGTGATGAGGTATATTTTATCACCTCCCCATGCAGCCCCAATGTTTTATATGTCATGATAAACCACTTATATCTCTCATAAATCTCTCTTACTTACACCCAATACCATGCTGATAAACCGTAATGAATTCTACCCGAACATCCTTTATTCCTTCCAGTTACTCTATCTTTCATTTTTTTTCAAAATGTAGTTGTCTTTTCATTTTTAGTAAAACTTCTAAATTCTATTTATATGATCCATAATCATGTTGTAAGATCCATCACTCATTATCTTTCAGGGTTATACATGCTTTTAAGTGAATCCCTCCTCGATACTTCCCAATATGCCCACTCGTTTTAAAGGAAATTCCGGAGCATTTATTCAATTTCAAGTGCATTGTATCCTCTGTTTTAAGACACCATTGTCTTTATAAAATCCGTATTTTTATTATTAATACATTATTGGTTAAATAATGGTTTTATATAAAATAATTTCCCCTTTACTATTTTAAAGGATTTATAGTATTTTCCTTAAAACCGGACAAAAATGATTTAATGCTAATGTTTCTCAAATACATTTCTTATATGTTGTCACTTATTTTTGTTACCACCTACCATTTTATATGCCTATATTACCTTATAAACGTGCATTTATATTTCGATCCATTTTTTCGTGTACACTTTCATGAAACAGTCATTGTTTATACATTATGTCATGATTGTTGTACCCAATTCTCTCAATGATTATCCTTATTTTTATGAACAATCGATTATGTATGATTATTTATGTGGAAATAATATATATGTCACAATAATATTCATGAAAATATTGAGATGGGTGTCCCCAGATAGTTCTCCAATGCATTGGGTAATTTTGAGTCTCATTATATGCGATGTGAAACGGGATTGGCGGTTAGCCTTGAACCATACTAAACAAATGTTTTATGATTTTTCAACATTTATATGACTACATGTTTATATGACCCCATGCTTATATTAAATTATTTTATATGTTTAATTCTTTTCATATAATTATTTCATTCCTCCTTACTCATGTGCTTGAAATTTATCCTTATGTTCATTCCCTTATGATGCTTTTTAGATCATCCCTTTGTTTATGTGTTCCCCAAGGTACCCTATGCAGATGTAAGGGCTCAAAGGAAGTTAACAGAACATTATGGAGATTAAATAAAGAAGTGTTTTTAGCCTCATGTTTTATTATATATATACCTACTCATCCAAGACACTAGGATTAATGATCCTTTTCTTCTACTCTGATAAATAATAATGATTAAAATCATGAAATGTTATATATAAAAGGCTCGGGTTTCTATAGTTGGTATCAAAGGATGGTCTAGTTATTTTTGGAAATTAGGAATAGAGCACCTTAGTGAGAACCATAAGGATGAGACTATGTATAAGAAAACGATCCAAAATTTTTGTGAGTATATAGTAAGTGGTTTATCATGAAAATACATCCCTGTCTGGATACGAGCAGGTAGAGTCAGCTCTGGCACAGATGTGTCTAGGGGTTAAACAAAAAAACACTTTGAGATAGACTCGAATGGGAACTGGTGCATGACAACGGCATTTTATTCACTATTGGTTATGACACTACTAGGGGATATGCTTTGGTAGATTTACAAGATTAGTACAAACCACTATTAAGGGACAAAAACAAGCACATAAGAATATAAGTTAATAAATAGACCAAGGATAACCTAGATATAACCCTAAAGAATCCAAGTCAGGATATACATCTTCTTTATAAGTTCATTCTTTTATGTTTAATGTTACTTTTTATGCTCAATAGTTAAGTATTCAAGACCACTAATTATACGTTATTTTTCTTTGTTAATGGAGGGAAATATAAGAACATGGTCCAACAACCAATGTGATAGGCAATGTGATGATTTCCCTAATAAAAATCCTGATGTGACAGAAGAGAGTGCTCATAACATCATGCCAGTACATTCTCAGCTAGTTTGAGTTATGAATAATTACTTAAATCATATGGAACATCCCCCTCCTCCAAGGAAAGATAAAGTTGTTGTAGAATCCTTTATGTGACAATGTCCTCCCATCTTTAGAGGGTCTTCCAATCCCCTCCTCGCAAAACAATGGATTAACTCCATTGAAAATACTTTCTCTATCCTCTAGTGCTCGGATGAAGAGTAAGTTATACTGGAAGTCTATCATTTTGATGGGGATGCTGATCTGTGGTGGAAACTGATCAAGAATACAACGTCCCAAGAGGAAGTGGATTCCATAGAGTGGGAGGAATTCAAGAGGATGTTTTTCAACAAATATTTTCATTGAACCCTCTGTCTCAATATGGAAAGAGAGTTCCTTGGACTCATGTATAAAGAAGATGAGTCCATATGGGTGTATGAAGCGAAAAATTAAAGGATTGCAGGGTATGCCTCTGGCATTGTTATGAACACTGAAAGTAAGGTGGTTCGCTTTTTTAGCGGACTAAACACGAGTCCATGAAAAGTGTTGGCGATTTGAGACTTCAACAGCTATGATGAGATTTTCTATTATGCCCTCAATGTTGAATTGGATATTGGAGACTCTCTGTGGTCTCATAGGCCTAGAGACAAGAAGCGGAAAATGGATAAAAACATGGGTGGTTCATCAAACAAATCTAATAATGGATAGAAGCCTCACATCCACCTTTGCAAAAAATTGTGGGAAGAAGCATCTTGGTGACTGTCTCAAGGGAACCAAGAATTGTTCAAATGTGGAAATTATGGTCATCTGCCTAAGAACTGTCAAAGGGATATGAGAAATCATGCTATTGTTGAATTATAAAGGATGGTTCAGATCAACACTCAGCATGTAGTGTAGTGTTATAACTGCAAGGAGCATGGGCATTATGCGAAAAATTTCCCTAAGCCGAGGGTTGTCGTGAGGCAATCATCAACAACCTCCAAGGAAACATGTAATGGATTATTCTATCACTACTGCAGTGGTGGATCCGGAAAATGATGTGGTGACAGGTTCTATTGTTATTCATTCAAGAATATCGAATGTACTATTTGATTACGGTTCTACGCATTCTTTCATATCGTGCAAGATTAGTAGACCTATTCCAACACCACCTTAAAATTTGGAGGAAAATTTATCTGTGAGAACAACGGATGGGGAAACTATTTCATCCATGGTATATAACTCCTCCTAGATTAATGTTTCTTTACTGATCCTCCCAACAAATCTCATCATAATTCCTTTATCGGGGTTTGAAGCTATCTTATGCATGTATTTCTATCTTTGTACAAGGAAAACATCAATTATCAGGAAAGGGAGATCACTTTCACAACCCGAAGAATCCCCCGATTCTTTACAACTGTAAGGAGGAAGATGAATCTCCTTTAGAATCTTCCTATCAAGTTTGGATACTTCTTCCTTGTGAGCAAGAATATCTAGCTCAAATGATTGGGACAAAGGATATAATCATGCTTGAAGACATGCCCATCATGAGGGATTACACTAATGTATTTCCTGAAGAGTTGTCTGGACATCCTCCTGAATGAGAGGTTAAGTTAACAATTGACCATATCCCTAGATATTTTTGAATCTCAAAGAAACCTTAGATAATGGGCACCGTAGAGATGGAAGAGTGGAAGAAACTGTTATAGGAGAATATGGAGATTGGTTTTATATGCCCAAGTGCTTCACTGTGGGGTCCTCTAGTCCTCTTTGTCAAGAAGAAGGAAGGATCAATGTGCCTCTACATTGATTATAGTGATCTAAATAAAATCATGATAAAGAAAAATTATCCCCTTCCATGGTTAGATGACTTGTTCGATCAACTTTTCCGGGCCAGTTATTTCTCTATGGTGGACCTTCGGTCGAGATATCACTAACTAAAGGCGAGGAAGGAAGATATTCCCATTACTACCATTCGAACGAGTTATGGACACTTTGAGTTTATAGTGATGCCCTCTAGACTCAGTAATTCTCCAAAAATTTTCATGGATGTAATGAATAGAGTATTTAGAGATTACCTCGACAAATTTTTGGTGGTCTTTATTGATGATATTCTAATATACTCCAAGATCAAGGAGGAACATGAGAAGCATTTGAAAACTGTGTTAAAATCATTGAAATGGGAGAAGTTTTATGCAAAGTACAGTAAATGTGAGTTTTGGAGGGAGGAAGTATCATTCATGGGTCATGTTATCACCGAGAAAGGGATATTAATGGACCCTTATGAGACGAAGGAAATTGAAGAGTGGTCGAGGCCAAATTATGTAATGGAGATCCACAACATTTTGGGTCTAGTTGGGTATTATCGACGATTCGTGATGAACTTATCACAATTTTCAAACACAATGACCAAGCTGACATGGAAGGGAGTAAAATTTTTTTGGATACAGGAATGTGAAGACTGTTTCAACGAGTTGAAAAAGAGGCTTATCACTGCGCCAGTACTCACAATACCTTCAAGTGGACAACTCTTTGTGGTGTATAGTGATGCTTTTATGAAAGGATTATATTGTGTGCTAATTCAAAATGATAAGGTGATATCCTATGCCTTAAGGGAGCTTAAAATACATGAGAAAAATTGTCCTACACATGATCTTGAGTTTGCAGATGTGATATTTGAATTGAAATTCTTACGGCATTATTTCTATGGGGAAATATGTGAGAAATATACTGAACACAAGAGCCTCAAATATATATTCACACATAAAGAGATTAATATGTGCAGGAGAAGACGGATAGTGCTCATCAAGGATTATGACTACTCAATACACTACCATACTGGTAAGGTAAACAAGGTGGAAGATGATATAAGTAGAAAGGCTCCTATATCTTTATCAATGATGAGAATTAAATAGGATCTGATCTTCTTATATTTGAAAAGGATGGACAGGGGAATCGTTAAGGGAGGAACATCATCTATCCATTCTCAAATGATTACTCAACCATCCCTCTTGGAGAAAATAAATGATTCTCGAAGAAAAGATGTGGAAATTCAAAAAAGGGCAGAAGCTGTTAAAAATGAGAAATTATCCATTTTCAAAATTGATGAGGAGGTGCTGTAAGATTTGGGACATGGTTATGTGTACCATCTGATTCAGAGATAAAGAAGGATCTATTGAATGATCCACATGGATAGACCTTCTCTATCCAGCCAAGGACCACAAAGATGTATCAAGATCTCTGAGAAAACATTTGGTGAGACAATATGAAAAGTGAGATTTCCGAATATACATCAAAGTGCCTAATATGTCAGCAAGTGAAATATGAGGGACAAAAGTCTAAGGGGATGATGTAACCACTACCCATACTGGCATATAAGTTGGAAAACATTACCATGTACTTTTTCATTGGACTTCCAAATACATCTAGAGAAAACAATTATATAGTTGTCATTGTGGATTATCTTACGAAGACAACTCACTTCATCGTGGTTCGAGAGGACTTCTCATTGAATAAACTTTCACATAATTACATAAAAGAAGTGGTAAGGCTGTATGGAGTACCACTATCTATTGTATCTGATCATGATAGAAGATTCACATACATGTTCTAGAAAAGTATCCAACATGCTCTAAGCACTGAACTGAACTTCAGTACAGCCTATCATCCTAAAACTGATGGCCAATCTGAGTGGACTGTTCAGACATTTGACGTCATGTTGAAGGCATGTTCAATGTAATTCAAAGTAAGATGGGACCAACATAATTCATTTGTTGAATTATCCTACAATAATAGTTTCCACTCGAGCATCTGAATGGAACCATATAAAGCCATTTATGGGAAAATATGTAGAACACCGACATGTTGGGATGAAGTTAGCGAGCGTAAGCTGCTAGGACCTGAAATAGATGAAGAAATGGTAGAGAAGTTGAAAACCATTCAACAGCATATCAATACATCCCAAAGTCGAAAGAATAGTTATGCAGATAACCATCAACAAGACCTTGAGTTCAAAGTTGGAGACACATTATTTATATGCACATCCCTATGGAATAAGGTCATGAGGTTTGGGATGAAAGGGATGTTAAGTCCTAGGTACATCGGCCCCTTTGAGATCCTTGATCGAGTTAGAGTTATGGCCTATCGCCTGACACTTCCACCTACCATGTCAAAAGTACTTGATGTCTTTCATGTATCCCTATTAAGAAAGTCCATACTAGACCCATCACATGTACTCTCTTCAGAGGCGTTATAGTTGGAGGATGGTCTCTCTTATGAGGAGTAGCCATTGAAGATCTTGTATCGTAGAGACAAAGTTCTACGCAAAAATACTACTCATCTGGTCAAGGTACTAGGTAACAGCCCGGACCTCTCCAGCCAATTCCTTTCTCGAAAAGAAGATCATTAAGTGTTCTGGAGGGTAAAATGGACTTTTCCCTCAATTTTCATAATTTTGTAACTACGCGCCGTGTATTGTGAGTACACACTGTGTACGACCTCGCCGGGTATACCCCGTGTTGAAGCTGTGTCCTTTCCGTGTGAAATAAATGAGTACACGCCATGTAGCCCATTCTACACGCCGTGTAGTGTCTCCCCGCGTACACATTACCCTCAAACTGTGTGTTGACCAGTCAATGGTCATTTTTCATGTTGAATTTGTGTCCTTTTCATGTGGAATAAATTATTACACACTGTGTAGCCCATCATACATGTCGTGTAGTGTCTCCCCGTGTATGCATTAACCTCAAACCGTGTGTTGACCAGTCAACGACCATGTGTCGCGTTGAATGTTGTGTTGGAGGCTGCCTGGCGACCATGTGTAATAGATGAGTACACGCTGTGTACTATAAAGTACAAGCCGTGTACTTTTATTTTCTCACCTATAAAAGGAGGGGGCCTCTCCTACTTTTCAAAGCATCCCTCTCCTCCCCATTCCTTCGAGCAGAGCTCTCCCAAGAGACTCCAAGGCTCATTTATACCGTAACTTCTTCATCCGAGATCTGATTTACGATCCGTTTGTGGCCACAAGATCATAACGGCGAGGCGGAAATTCTGATCTTGGATATGTTGCTTCCCCTTAGCCTTTCCTTCCCAGATTCCACCTGAGGAAGTTTTTCTAGGTTTTTCAAGAAGCGACAGGCACCGACAGACGTCTTCTAAAGTTGATTCGGGGGAGCGTTGTGATCAGAACATATTGAGGTAGGGATCTTACCTTCGTCTCTTTTAATTGTGCATCATGCAGGATGGGTGTCCTCTTGCTTTCATGAGACATAATTGAACTAGTTTAATGAAGATTATAACTGGCTTAATGAACGTGGATGGGGAATTTGTTATGTTTATCTTTGTGTGTCCTATTTATATATTGTGAATTGAATAGTCTTATGCTTACTGAAACTCATAGTCATTGGGGACCTTTTCATGCTCAATTAAATGATTCCCTATCATTCTAGACCGTTTTTGGATGTAAAATTTGTGGAATGTGGGAATTGGTTAATCATGTAAAGTTGGTAGATTAAATGAATAACTGGAACCCTTGTGTGATCACCTCGGTTGAAAAAAACTGAAATAATAAACATGTGGGTGTTGGTTAGGGTTTATTTATGTGAAGGTGGTGTTTTGTTGGTTGTTTTGGATCAGGTGAGCAGCGGGGTTGTGGTTGGCTTGGTTGTGGGATGGTGTGAATGCTATGTTGGTGATGGGAAGCGGGGCTGCGATAAATAGTATCAAGGAATGATGAAGTATGGGTTTCGGTGTGTTTGTGGTTATGATGGTTTGCAGCAGGGCTGCATGGATGGGTTTGAATGTGAACAAACAATGGGTTGTGAATAATAAATAAAAGTGGAAGAGTTAATGAATGGTGGGGCATGGTAATGGAACAGGAATAATAATCAATTGGACTGGTTGGTTAATAAGAAGGTACTTGTTTGTGTTTCTTGTGTTTTCTTAACTTGATTTGTGGATGGTGGGGATATGTTTTACGAACGATGGATATGGTTGGTTGTGGATAATTTACCAGTTGTTAAGGAACTAATAAACTAGTTCTTTTTAAACATGAAAACCTAAATGGGGTTGGGATTGTTTGTTGTATGCATGCTTCACCTTAGCAGTGTCGAGGCACGTGCTTAGTTTCTCTGTTTAGAAGCCATAGGTTGGGCTGTTTGTTTGGTATACACACACACACACACACACACACACACACACACACATATATATATATATATATATCTTTGTGTTTTGTCACACCCCACCGATTTTGAGCACTTAGTGCTGAACACTCCCATTTCATGGGAGAGGGTGGTTTACCCTTAGTTACAAGCTCCTTCCTGATCCTTCTTACATCGGCTTAGATGGCTTGAGGCGACCTTACACATAAAACTCTTCAGGTAGGTTTCAGTTGGGGTGGTTTTAGCCCAAGACTCTTCGGGCAGGTTTACTATTTCAAAAGAATCTTCGGGATGAGGCCTAGATGTGTGCGGGGGGGATATGTTGTTGTGAGGCCCTGGTGTGTGTGGGCGGGATATGTGGTTGTGGGGCCTAGATGTGTGTGGGATGGATACGTGGTTGTGAGGCCCAGGTGTGTGCGGGCAGGATATGTGGTTATGAGGCACAGGTGTGTATGGGCGGGAAGAGTGTGGTAGCTTCAGGACATTCACCGTTAGGAAGAGAAGCTAACTAGTCAGAAATGGTGTGAGGTACCCAATACTCTTGTTCTTATATACTACTACTACCTGTTGTTTTGTGTTTTGGTGAGCATGGTTGGTGAGGTTGGGTGGATAGAATTCCTTGATAGGATTTGGTTTCTTCTGTAGTTCTCACAGGACATTAGGAGGTCTCCCCACTAGTGCATGAGAACTTTAGGTTTCCCTAATGGGTATACTTGTATGCTAACCCTACGCTTACTTTTAGGATTCCAGGAGGTCTACCAGGGCCATGCGGGACCCTTCTAGTTGGGACAGTTGGAGTTGTTGTAGTTTTTTGTACTCGTGTTTATTTTGGTATTGTACTTTTGAGCTTTCTTATACTTGTACTTTGATTCATAATTGTTTAAACATGCATGTGGGATTTCTTTGGGTTATTTTCCATTTACTTGTTACTTTTTCTTTTGGTGTTTGAGTTATCCTATTTCCCGATATTATATAATAAAAAAGGGTAATGCCTCCCATATTTGTAAAAACTCATACCCTTGGTGCTAGTCTCCACTCCGGGGCCTACTGGAGGTGGGACTCGGGGGTAATTATGTCCCTTTCACCATTGCTAACTCAGGAGGGTCATCTTTGGTGGGAGGGGGTCGTGAAAGAATGGTATCAGAGGAGGTTGAGAGATAGGATGGAGTCTAGAGTTAGGCATAGTGAGGATTGCATGGGATGGTAGGGAAACAGTGTTTGATGATCTTGGTACGTGACATAGGCCAGGGAAGACCGGCTAGGACACGGGATTTTAGGGCCCCTAGTGATTCGATGCAAGAACTCTGAGCCTACCTAACGACCAAGTGAGACTACATTAATTGCAGGGTAGAGACCCTAGGGAAGGTACATGCATCATCATGATTGTGGTTTACATGATTTGGGTGTTCTGGGAAAGAATTTGAATAAAATGATAAAATGAAACCTTGAGAAATTTCCTTGCTACTTGGTCTTAGGTGATCTTTGTTTACTGTAAAGCTATGGCACCTAGACCTCATCCTCGAGTGACTCAGACAGCCAAGGGCCAACTGATTCAGGCGGTCGATCAGTTGAGGATTGATAGAGAGGAGGAAGATGGTCAGTGGCAGAAGTCTCTCCGTTCTTTCAAGAGAAAAACCCACAAGAAGTACGAGGGTAGCACATCAGATATGGAGATGGAGGGGTGGCATGAGGAGCTAGGGATTTCTTTTACTTTGATCCATGCTCTGAGGGAGTGATGGGTTCCCCTAGCAGTCATTCAACTGAGAGGTGTGGCGCGTCAGTGGTGGACGCTCTACCTCGGGGAGAGGTCAAAAGTCGAGGATCCATGGGCTGACTTTGAAAAGGAATTTCGAGAGGAATTCCTTTATTCTATGATCAAGGCAGAGAAGTAGTAGGAGTTACTCTCCCTCCAGCAGGGGAGTATGTCAGTATGAGAATTGGGGATCATGTTCAAGGATCTCCTATTCTTTGCTCAGGATCACTTTCCGGATGAGGAGTCCCGGGCAAGATGTTTGGAGGATTCCCTTCGTCCTTCACTATAGTATACTGTCACCCCCTTCACTCATCCGACCTACTTGGCAGTATAGAAGAAGGAAGATGTTGTAGAAAGATGAAATCATAGGGAGGTGCACCACGAGAGGGGATCCATCCAGGTTCGTTGAAGGGGAAGGAAGTCAACAGCATGTCTCCTGTAACAGGAGCTTCCATATTCAGGCCAGTAGAGAGTAGGGCCCAGCAGTTCCAGTTCAGATCATCATGTCCTCGTCCCTCTTTCACGAGCCAAGGATCGAAGCTTTTCTTTTGTGGTGGTTTAGGGCACATTCATAGTCAGTGCCTGACCCGAGCTCAGTACGGTGGAGGTGGGCAGGTTCAGCACCCGCCTCGGCAGCACCAGTTGTCGGCGAGGCCCTTCCAGCAGCAGCAGGACCCTGATCCTCTGAGGGCAGACATTGCAGGAGGAGACCGACCTCAGGGTGCTCCTCAGGGACCTTGATCAGGACGTGTTTGGGGAGGTGGTCGACATCAGATAGGCAGAAGAGTTGGGTGTAGATAGTTGCACGCAGCAGAGTTGACAGTTCTGGCAGGACCAGAGGTGGTCTGAGGTACGATTTGTTTGTTCAGTACTCTCATTTTTTCTTTGTTCTATTGATGATCTTCCACTTCATTATTGAACCCATTCTAGCCGACGATTTATGTATAGATGTAGAGAAACATTCTGTACCCCTAGTGTGGAGTACACCTGTTGGAGGCCAGACCAGCGTATCTTGTGTTTTACAGGGATGTGGGATGACGTTGGGACCACATCGATCTAGTGGGGACCTTCATTTTCTACAGATGCAACCATATGATGTCATCCTAGGCATAGACTGGTTGTTTTCTGTTAGTGTCGTTATCAACTACTTCTGAAGAAGGTTCATGTTCTCCGGTGTTGATGGGCAGCATGTATCTTTTGTTGGTGAGAGGATCTATTAGGTGGGAAGCTAGCATGTGAAGCCTCCCCTTTCCTTGTTAGGTTGGTTATCAGTGGTTTCAGCTGATACAGAGATGATGTATGTCCCAGACGTTGTTTGGGAGTTCCTCAATGTCTTTCCCAAGGAGGTTGTGACTGAACCACCCCCCCCCCCCCCCGACGCGATGTTGGGTTTGGGAAAGACTTACAGCCTGGTGCATGTCCGATTTCGATGGCCCCTTATCGGATGGAACCTTCAGAGTTGTGGGAGTTGCAGATTCAGATTGACGATCTAATGGATAATGGTTTTGTTTGACCCAGCGTGTCGCCATGGGGTGCTCCAGTTTTGTTCATAAAGAAGACAGATGGTTGGTCTCAGGTTATGCATAGACTACCTAAGGTTGAATCAGGTAATAGTCAAGAACCATTACCCCCTTCCAATGATAAATGATCTCTTCGACCAGCTGAGGGGAGCAAGATGGTTTTCTAAGATTGATCTACAATCTGGATATCATCAGTTGTGGGTAAAGGATAGTGACATCTTGGAGACCGCTTTCAGGTGCAGGTATGGGCACTTCGAGTTTGTAGTTATGCCATTTGGAGTTACAAATGCACCATCTGTGTTCATGGGACTTATAAAACTTGTCTTCTGAGAGTTTCTGGAGAGGTTCATCATTGTGTTTATCAATGACAACCTGATCTACTAAAGGTCATAGGAGGAGCATGTTGAGCATCTCAGGGCAGTCTTGGAAGTCTTTCGACACCACCAGCTTTATGGGAAGTTTTCGAAGTGTAAGTTCTTGACACAAGAATTACACTTGCTTGGGTACGTAGTGTCTCACCATGGAGTTTCAGTGGACCCGTCGAAGGTGGAGGAAATTGTTTCTTGGGCGGCACCCAAGATCATGGCAGATGTTCATAGTTTACTGGGGTTGTAAGTTTATTATCGTAGGTTCGTTTCAGACTTCTCTCAAGTTGCTTCTCCATTGAAGGCTTTGACTAGAATGAACTAGGTCTTCCTATAGAGACAGCAGTGCCAAAATGATTTTGAATACCTAACAGATAAGTTGGTCAGTGCTCCCATACTCAGGTTTCTAGAGGAAGGGCTGTTGTATGAGGTGTTTCGTGATGCTTTTGGCCTTGGTTTAGGGTGTGTACTGATGCAGAAGAATGGTGTGATCTGTTATGGGTCTAGGTAGTTGTTCTCTCATGAGAATAACTACGCCACCCATGAAATAGAGCTTTCAGTACTAATGTTCGCACTGAAATTTTGGAGACATTACCTCTTTTGGGAGCACTTTGTGGTCTTCTCAGATTACAAGAGCTTACATTTTATCTTCTCCCAGTGTGAACTGAACCTAAGGCAATGGAGGTTTGGGAAAGGGAGTGAGCTCTCCCCTAGGTTCATCAGACCTTTCTAGGTGTTGAGGCGAGTTGGCGAGGTGGCATATCAACTAGCCCTAACACCTAAATTATAGAAGGATCATGATGTATTCCACGTCTCCCAGCTTTGTCGGTACATACACGAAAACAATCACGTTATCGACTGGGGAGAGTTAGATATGGGAGATGAAGGGACCATTGAGGAACAACCAGTCAGAATCAAGGATCATAAAGAGAAGGTGCTCCATGGACGAACCATTGCCTAGATCATGTATTGTGGAGGCATGGCGGCCTCGAGGACAGAACTTGGGAGCGGGAGGCTCAGATGCATGCTCAGTACTCGGAGTTGTTTTGACTTGGGGTTTTAATTGTTTTTATGATCATTTTTTTATGTTATACTTTGTACCATTGATATATGGAATTCATGGCTTGTCTGTTGTGAGACATTTTGTTTCCTTGTTCACTAGAAGTGTGTAACATGTCTGTATGTATGGGGAAATGGAAAAACCTGATCCTTAATCGAGACGCATTAATACGGATGTGATTGAACCTGTGCAGGTGAGTCAGTGATGCCTAGAGAGGATAATATCTTGACATAGGAGAATAAATTTCCCCAAACCACGTGTTCGGTCAATGTGTTGGTTGTAAGGTGTTGGGGGTAGTGCAAGATGAAAAATCCTAATGTATGGAAGTGGGAAGAACCAATTCTTAATCGAGACGCATTAAGGAGGATGCGATTAAACCCGTGCAGGCGAGTCAGTGCTGCCTAAAGCAGATAATATCACGACATAGGAGAAGGAATTCCTAACACATATGATTACAGTTGTTAGATGGGTTCCTTTTATAACGAGAGCCCTAAGAGGTATCGTGTTGGGTTCCTATGGGTTGGATTTTGAATTCTTGGGGATAAGAATGTTTTAAGAGGTATCTGAGGTAATGGCTCGGACCTCTCCGGCCCTTTCCTTTGTCGAAAAGAAGGTCATGAAGTGTTCTAGAGGGTAAAATGGACTTTTCACACACATTTCAGAATTTTGTAACTACACGTTGTGGAGTGTGAGTACACGTCGTGTACCACCTCACCGGGTATACCCCGTGTTGAAGTTGTGTCCTTGCCATGTGAAATTAATGAGTATAAGCCATGTAGACCATTCTACACGACGTGTAGTGTCTCCCCACGTACGTGTTACCCTCAAACCGTGTGTTGACCAGTCAACGATCGTGTGTCGTGTTGAAGCCTTGTCCTTGCCGTGTGAAATAAATGAGTACATGCCCTGTAGCCCATCCTACATGTCGTGTAGTGTCTCCCCACATACGCGTTACCATGAAACCATGTGTTGACCAGTCAATGGTCGTGTTCCACATTCAATGATGTGTTGGAAGCTGTGTAACGATTGTGTGTAATGGCCGAGTACACACCATGTACTATAAAGTACATGTTGTGTACTTTAGTTTTTCTCACCTATCAAAGGAGGGGGACTCTCCTCCTTTTCAAATCATCCCTATCCTCCCCATTCCTTCGAGTAGAGCACTCCCAAGAGACTTTAAGGCTCTTTTCTTCAATAACTTCTTCGTCCGAGATCCAATTTACGATCCGTCAGTAGCCACGAGATCGTAACAATGAGGCGGAACATCTGAGCTTGGATCTCCTGTTTCCCCTTGGCCTTTCCTTCCCAGCATCCACCCGAGGATGTTTTTCTGGGTTTTTTCAGAAGTGACGGGCACCGACGGACGTCTTCTAAAGTTGATCTGGGGGAGCATTGTGATCAGAACCTGTTTAGGTAGGGATCTTACCTTCGTCTATCTAAATTGTGCTCATGCAGGATGGGTGTCCTCTTTCTTTCACGAGACATAGTTGAACCATTTTAATGAAGCTAATAACTGGCATAAAGTATGGGGATGGGGAAGTTATTATTTTTATCATTGTTTATCCTATTGATATATTGTGAATTGAATAGGCTTATGCCTACTCAAAATCACCATCGTTGGGGGACTTTTCTTGTGCAATTAAATTCTTCCCTATCTTTCTAAACCATTTAGTATGAAAACTTTGTCGAATGTGGGAATTGGTTAATCACGTAAAGTTGGATGATTAAAGAAATAACCGGAACCCTTGTGTGATCACCCTGGTTGAAAAAAACTGAAATAATAAACATGTGGGCGCTGGTTAGGGTTTAATTATGTGAAGGGGGTGTTTCGTGGGTTGTTGTGGATCGAGTGAGCATTGGGGCTACGGTTGTCTTGGTTGTGGGTTGGTGTGAATGCTATATTTTTTATGGGCAGCGGGGCTGTGATAAATGGTATCAAGGGATGATGATGTACGAGTTTCGGTGTTTTGGTGGTTATGGTGGTTGGCAGGAGGGCTGTAGGGATGGGTTTTAATGTGAACAAAGTATGGTTTGTGAATAATAAATAAAACTGGAAGAGTTAATGAATGGTGGGGAATGGTAATGGAAAGAGAATAATAATCAATGGGGCTGGTTGGTTAATAAGAAGGGACTTGTTTGTGTTTCTTGTGTTTTCCTAACTTGATTTGTGGATGACAGGGATATGTTTAATGAACGATTGATATGGTTGGTAGTGGATAATTTCCCATTAGTTAAGGAAAAAACAAACTAATTCTGTTGAAACATGAAAACCTAAATAGGGTTGGGGTTGTTTTTTGTATACATGCTTCGACATAGCAGTGCCGAGGCACGTGCTCGGTTTCTCTGTTTAGAATCCATAGGTTGGGCTATGTGTTTGTTATACATATATATATTTTTATATTTTTATTTTGTCGCACCCCACCCATGTTGAGCACTTAGTGTCGAACACTCCCATTTCATGGGAGAGGGTGTTTTCCCCTTAGTTTCTAGCTCTTTTCTTCTCTTTCTTCCATTGGTTATGATGGATTGAGGTGACCTTACACCTAAGACTCTTTAGGTAGGTTTCGATTTGGGTGATTTTATCCCAAGACTCTTCAGGAAGGTTTACTATTTCCCAAGAATCTTTTGGATGAGTCCCAGGTGTGTGCGAGTGGGATATGTGGTTGTGAGGCCCAGGTGTGTGCGGGCGGGATATGTGGTTGTGAGGGACAGGTGTGTGCGGGTGGGATATGTGGTTCTGATTCCCACGTGTGTGAGGGCGGGATATGTGGTTCAAATTCCCATGTGTGTACGTGCGGGAAGAGTGTGGTTGCGTCAGGACGTTCACCGTTAGGAAGAGAAGCTAACTTGTGGGAAATGGTGCGGGGTACCCAATACTCTTGTTCTTATATACTACTACCAACTGTTGATTTGTGTTTTGGTGAGCGTGGCTGGTGAGGTTGGGTGGATAGAATTCCTTGATAGGTTTTGGTTTCTTCTGTTGTTCTCACGGGACATTAGGGTGTCTCCCCACTTGTGCACGAGAGCTTTAGGTTTCCCTACTGAGTATACTTGTATTCTCACCCTATGTTTACATTCAGGTTTCTAGGATGACTACCAGGGCCATGCAGGACACTACCAGTTGGGACAGTTGGAGTTGTTGCAGTTTTTTGTACTCTTGTTTCTTTTGGTATTGTACTTTTATTCTTTCTTGTACTTGTACTTTGATTCAGAATTATTTAACCATGCATGTGAGATTGGTTTGGGTTTATTTCCATTTACATGTTACTTTTCCTTTTGGTGTTTGACTCATCCAATTTCTTGATTTTATATAATATAAAAAGGGTAATGCCACCCATATTTGTAAAAACTCATACCATAGGTGCTAGTTGCCACTCCGGGGCCTACCAGAGGTGGGACTCGGGGGGTTATTATCTCCCTCTCACCATTTCCAGCTCAGGAGGGGCATCATTGGTGGGAGTGGGTCATGAAATACTATGGAGAAACCATAGGTACGAAGAGGCAACATGGGTTCTGGAGGAAGAATGATGGAAATGTACCCACATCTGTTTTTGGCCTATAATGTAAAATGAATTTTTTAGTGCGAAATTTCTTAAGGGGGAAGAATATAATGAACCAATGATTTTAATGGAAATTCCCATCTCATTAGTATGTCTAAAATCACGTGAAAACACAAAATAATGAACTACTAAGTGATAAGTTACAATTAAACATAAATCTTTCACTTTCGTGTTTGTAATTTTGAAAATCTAACATACATGGTTTTGTTCATGTTGTTTTTTAAAGTCTAATAAAACAGAAATGTTTTTTGGTGAATTGTAACCTAAAATTATGAATAGTAACATAAAATTATGAATAGAGATATAAACTAATGAATAGTAAGCTCATCTATGGTAGTATAAAAATACTATTCTTGTTGAAAGTTTGATATACCTATATTTTAGAATGAGTTAATGAGTGTTTTAAAACTGGTTTTTGATAATAAATTATGATTTTAATTAAATAGTAAAAATAATCATATTTAGAAAATTATTTTTGAAAAATGGACATCATTTTTTGATTTTACATGCCAAAAAATGTTTAGGGTGATTTTTTGGGATTTTTCTAAAAAACATGAATTTTTTATGAATAATAGAATCCGATAATTCACAATAAATGCTAAATAATGGATTAATTGAGTCATCGATGATGTTCAGCTGATATAAGCCCACTTGGTTCGGGATCACATGATACAATAAATATTCATGGTAATGGAATACTTTCTAACCCATGTCTTGGGATGAAATAATAAATTAATGATTATAATATTATGAAATCCCTCCTCTCCTCCACCATAATAACCCCCCTTCACTCCCCCTTCTCTACACTTCACTCAAGCCATGTTCCTTGCCATTATTCTTCCCCAATCTCTCCCCAAGTCCCTCCCCCACGTACAAAATCTCTTAACATCCTCAAAATACCCAAATATCTCCCATTAAGAGGTTCTCAAATGAGGAAGTCTCAAGAGGTAAATTCATCTTCCCAATTTCTTCTTTTCTTTTAAGTTCTTTTCTTATTTATTTCTTTCCTCACCTCCCTTTACCATAATAGTATGATAAATACAGTAACATAAAAGTACTGAAATGTATTCATGCTATTGGTATATTTCATTATCTTCTCTCCTTTACCCACCCTTTTATTTGAATGAAATGATAGCACTGTTTGAGATGTGATAATTTAGCACATTCAAGGACAACATTTTATCAATTTCTGTTTTTATCTTTAATTATGGTCATGAAACTATTTGTTTTATTGTTTAAACATATTATTATATATTTAATATATTCTATTTTTTGTTCTTGTAATCCTTTGGTACAAATGGAATTAAGTTATAAAGAAAAACACATTCTTTTTAATCAAATCCACTGATTAACAAAAAACGGTTATCACTATGGTTATATATATAATAATTCTACTTCACTCTAAGTAACCTAATTAAAATTAAAACCATGAAATCTCATGGATATGAACTAAATAATATAACTTCAATTCTGGAAAACCACTTTCATATTTCATATAATACAAACTTGAATATAAGTGAACAGATCTTTTAAAGCCAAGTAAACAAACGAGCCCGAACAATGAATTTGAACCTCATAACTAATCAAAAAGGATTTGATTGAACTAAAAGGGTTATAATAAATCAAATAAATATACAAGAGTTTCTAGAATTATTAATTTATAATCCTAAGTTTTTTATTCAGGTCTTTATTAACAAATGGAGAACACCAACGAATTTATGGTAAAGGATCCTCTCTTTTTCAATCTTAATCAAGATTGTTCTCTATGTTATGCCTCTTTTGTATAGTAAAAAGTGTTGGGGTATATCTTCCCTCCTCCCCATAATTCTATAATTTTTATATTTTATAGGAAACCCCTTATCTCTCTCATCATTCTCTATTAGTTACACCTGATACCATGCTGATAAACCGTAATGGATTCTACCTGAACTTCCTTTATTCCTTCGGGTTACTCTATCTTTTCTTTCCAAAATTTAGTTGTATTTCCTTTTTATGTAAAAGTTATAAATTTAGTTTATAGGATCCATAATAATTTTCCAGGATCCATCTCTCATTCTCTTTTAGTGGTGTACATGAATTTAATTGAACCCCTCCTCGATACTTCCCAACATGGACACTTGTTTTAAAGGATCTTCCCAATATTTTACCCAATTTCAAGTGCAATCAATCCTATGTTATAAGACACCATTTTATTTATAAAATCAGTATTTTTATTATGAAAACATTCTTTGTTAAATTCTTGTTTTATATAAAAGAAATCCTCTTTACTATTTAAATGTCTTTATGGTATTTTCCTTAAAACCGCACAAAAATGTTTTAATGCTAATGTTTCTAAAATACATTTTTTATATATTGTCACTTATTTTTGTAACCATTTTCAATGTTATATTACAATATTACCTTATGAAAGCCCATGTATGTTCTAATCCCTTTATTTCATGGACACTTTCATGATACACTCATTGGTTATACTTTATTTCATGATCATGGTACCCAATTCTCTCCATGGGTATCCTTTTATTTAGGAAAAATTGAATATGTATGATTATTTATGTGGAAATAATATTTATTTTTCATGAAAATTAATGAAAATGTTGATATGGATGCTCCCAGATAGTGCTCAAATGCATTGGGTAATGTTGATTCTCATGATATGCGATGTGAAACGGGATTGGCGGTTAGCCATGACCCGTACTAAAATGTGAAACAGTATTGGCAGTTTTCCCTGACCCATACTAATGAAATGTTTTATGATTCTTACTCATTTATATGATTCCATGTTTATTTGATCTGATGCTTATGTTAAATTATTTTATATGTTACATTCTTTGGATATCATTATGTCATGCCTCCTATCTCGTGTTCTTGAAATGTATCCTTATGTTCATTACCTTACCGTGCTTTATAGCTCATCCCTTTGTTCAAGTGTTCCCCCGTGTACCCTATGAAGATGTAAGGGCTCAAATAATTTAATTATCTCATTATAGAGATTAAATAAGAAGTGTTTTTTAGCGTCATGTGTTATGTTATATGTACCTTGTCTTCCAAGACACTAGACTTAACGATCCTTGGCTTGTACTTTGATGATTAATTATGCTTAAACTCAAGAAATGTAATATGTAAAAGGCTCAGGACTCTATAGTTGGTATCAGTGGATGGTCTAGTTATTTTTAGAGATTAGGAATAGATCACCTTAGTTAGAACCTTAAGGATTAGACTAAGTATAAGAAAAAAGTCCTAAATTTTTCTGATTATTAAGTAAATGGTTTATCATGGAAATACACCCCTATATAGATACAAGAAGGTAGAGGTTGTTCTAGCACATATGTATCTAGGGGGAAAACCCGAAAACACCACATTGAGCTAGACTTGAATGTGAACTGGTGCATGACAATGGGCCTTTCTGCACTCATGGTTATGACACTCCAAAGGGATATGCTTCGGTAGATTCACAAGCTTAGTAATAACCATTATTAAGGGACAAAAGGAAGCCAATAAAATGTAAGTTAAGAAATAGATCGAGGATAACCTAGATACAAACCTAAATAATAATAAGTCAGGATATAATTCTTCTCTAAAAGTTCATACTTTTATGTTTAATGTTTCATTTTATGCTCAATTTCAATGTATTCATTACCTCTAATTATATGTTCTTTTTCTTTGTTAATGGTGGAAAATATAAGAACACGTTCCAACAACCAATGTGACAGGAAATGTGTTGATTTCCCTAATGAAATGCCTTTTGTGACAAAAGCGGGTGCTAAAAAACTAACGGCAGTACTTGCTTAGCTGGCTCAAGTTAAGAATAATAACTTGAATTAGGTGGAACGTCCCCCACCTCCAAGGAAAGAGAAAATTTCCATAGAATTATTCTTGCGACAAAGGCCTCCCTTGTTTAGTGGGTCTTCCAATCCCCTCCTCGAAGAACAATGGATTAAGTCCATTGATAAGATTTTCTCTGCCCTCCAGTGCTCGGAAAAAGAGATAGTTGTACTGGTAGTCTATAATTTTGATGGGGAAGCTGATTAGTGGTGGACACTGATCCAGAATACAATGACCAAATATTAAATTGATTCTATAGAATGGGAGGAATTCAAGATGATGTTTTTCAACAAATATTTTCCTCGAACCCTCTATCTCAAGATGAAAAGAGAGTTCCTTGGACTCATTTAGAATAAAGATGAGTCCACCGGGGCATTTAAATCCAATATTACAAGGCTTGCAAGGTATGCCTATGGCTTGGTTATGAACACCTAATGTCAGGTGGATCGCTTCTTTAGCAAACTAAAGCCGGGTCAATGAAAATTGTTGGTGATTCGTGACTTCAAAAGCTATGAAAAGATTTTTCATTGTGCCCTTAAGGTTGAAATGTAGATTGGAGACTCTCAGTGGTCTCATGGGCCTAGTGACAAGAAGCAGAAAATGGAGAAAAACATGTGAAGTTCATCAAAAAAATCCCATGATGGAAAGAAGCCTCACTTGCCCCTTTACAAATATTGTGGGAAGAAGAATCTTGGGGACTGTCTCAAGGGAACCAATAATTTCTTAAAATTTAGAATGTTTGTTCATCTGTCCAAGAACTGACGAATGGATAAGAAATATCCTGCTATTGTTGATGATGAAATGAAGGTTCAGATCAACACTCAGCCTGTAGTGCAGTGTTATAATTGTAAGGAGCTTGATCATTATGAGAACAATTTCCCTAAGCCGAGGGTTATCGGAGGCAATAAGAAATAACCTCTAAGGAAATAAGGAAGGGCTTATGCAATCACTACTACTGAGGTGGAGCCAGAAAAATATGTGGTGATAGGTACTCTTGTTATTTATTCAAGAATATAAAATGTACTATTTGATTCTGGTTTTATGCTTTCTTTCAAATCTTGCATGGTTAGTAGAATTATTCAAACACCACATCAAAAATTGGAGGAAAAGTTATCTGTGAGAACAGAGAATGGGGAAATTATTGCATCCCTGGTTTATTAATCCTCCCCGGTTAACGTTTGTGGATTGAACCGCCCAACAAATCTTATCTTACATCCTTTAGTGGAGTTTGATGTTATCTTGGGCATGGATTGGCTATCTTTGTTCAAGGCCAATATCAATTGTCAGGAAAGGGATATCACTTTTCACATCCCAAAGCATCCTCTGATTCATTACAAGTGTAAGGAGGAAGATGGCTCTCCTTTAAAATCTTCTTCTCATGTTTGGATACAGCTTCCTTGTGAGCAAGCATATCTATTTCATTGAATTTATCTACACCCTAAAATAAAAAATTAATAATATTACTCATGTACCTTTATTGTAACAATTATATCCTCTTATATTTTTTGTATTAAAAATGAAGATACCATCAAATTATATATGTATAAATATCCCCTGATTTTCAACGTTCAGTATGAGGATACGAGGGCTCCGAAACCCCCTTTGATATTTCTATCAGAAGAAATTATTATAATACATATGAATGGTTAAGTATCATAATTTTTTCTATAAATAAAAATTTCATAAATACTAATTTTTATCCAAATTAGTTGATTCAATATGTAGTAAGACGTATAAAGATGAATACACATGGTATTAACATCTACTCTGAAAAAAATATTCTTCCACTTAGTGAAAAAAATTTCATTTTGGTTGTATATTTCACTATATTCATGGTGAACAGAATTATATAAATGACACTACTTAAAATTTATAGTATTATATTAGTACAATATTCTAACTATATATTATTTATGTGGAAAATACAGTCCTTCTAAACTCATTATAAAAATTTATTAAAAAACATTCTTGAATACAACTTGAAATTCGTGAAAATAATTATTATGATAAGAGTGAATCCATATTTAATGTAAATAAAATACATATATACATTTGAAAATACCATCCATCCTAGGAAAAAAAAATATTGTTAAATGAAACTTAATTAGTGATTAATTTGAATCTCCAATTTTTGTATGAAAAGTTAACACTATTCCAATTTTTTTATACACTGAGCATTATATTGTTTACAATCATTAGAAAATAAAAAACCTCAATGTTTTATTATTAAATAAACCTTATTTTGTAGTTGCAAATAATATGATCAAGCTATTGATTCCATAATATATTTTCTTCTATTAATCTTATGGAGCATGAATTTTTGGCATCACCAACGTGAACAATGTTTCCCTATGTTCATTATCCTCTTACCAATAAACATAAATATTTTAATATTTTCACTAGGGAAAAATGATCCCAATCTAGCAGATTCTTACCAACATCCTAGAGATGGTATAAGATTTATATATTATGCTCTATCCCAACAACATATAACATTTTTTATACAAACTTCTTTTCCAATAACGTCTAATCCACCTCATTTGATTATAATTAATCCATCCTTTACAATGGTCAATAATCCATCCAATCACTTATTATCATACTAATAGAGACTAAAATTTAAAATCATGTTTGAATAACATCATTTATCAAAATCCATTTACATTATTTATATTATTATTTGAGTGAAACTTCAATCAATAATTACTTAGTTGTACTTTTTAATTAAAATTTTTATTATGATATGTATTGTAATTTTTAAATATTTGTTCTTATAAAATGGAGAGGTATTATTCAATAATGTGACTCATATAGTAACTCATGATATATAAACACACATTATTCATTTTTATATGTCAAAAATCCATTCTTTTTTCAAAGACCTATATAATCCCAATAACATAAGGCATAGTATTTTTGGGTGCTTCATACATTTTTAATTTATTTATAATACTCATGAACATCTCACTATAATCCTATAAATTTAACTACCTTTTACACATATCTATCATAATTATCATATTTATAACATTTATTATCATCTTCCATGAAAGATATTGAATCTCATCTCCTATTTTATTTTCACCCTTTAGAAACTACTTATGGAATCATAGATTGGAATTTAAGAAACATCGTGGCTTATAAATTTTTTTATGAGAGTTTAGGATATACTATAGAAGTTATTTATTACATATAATTCTTTATAGTTTAAAATAAATGTTTGGGATGTGATTTAATTTTATGTAGTGAACACAAAGGAAACTTTAGTGAAAACCCATTACTTTTCAATAATTAAATGATGTTATTCAAGGGATAATGGTTATAAAATTGAGAAATTATGGTGTTTACATTAATATTGGGAAAATTAATATACCACTATGAATTTTTAAAAACAATATATTTAATGTAATTTATGAATATATTTTTATATTTACCATTTAATGTTTTTATTGAGATAACATTTTTCCCATGTAACATAGTTTTTACAAAAAACATGAAATAATCCATTTAAAAAAATTTGGGTATCTAAAACATAAATTTAATATACATTTAATCAAATTATATTTATAATGAATATAATATTATCCTATAATTTAGAAAAATAATTTATAAATACATTATTTTTAAAAAAACTCATATTTTAACCATTGTTTAGTCTAAATATCATATATCATGGATTGCCACATAATTTTGAATTTATAGAAATTTTTATGTGATTAAAAATAATGTTAGTGTTATTTTGGGAAAAATATTTACTTATTAAATTAAATTTATACTACATAATTTTATAAAAATAAGCAATTGAAAATAATAGTTTTCCCATTAATGTAGTAATTAACATTAACCCTGATATTTTTATTAGTATGAGTAATAATTAAAGTTACCATATAAAATAATATTAAAATTTTTAAATAAAATATTAAATCATTTTTGTTATATTAAATTCTTATATTTGACGAATTTTTTAAAATATAGTTGAATAATAATATTTTTTTAGAGTAAAATGATTCATAAGATTATTAAAATTTAGAAGTGGTATTTTTCTAAGGTTGTGAAATCTGTGGCTTCAACCTCTTTCTCAGATTTCAGCACCCCTCCCCGGGTTGTGTTATTAAGAAAGGAAAAAGGGCTCATGTGGCTGCCAATCGGGAGGCTATTGAGGAGAGAACTAAGCTCCGTAAATTCTCAATCATTGCTCGGTTAGTCATACCTATGGGAGAGAGACTATGGAGATTTGTAGATCTTCTCATGTGAGTTGCTGAGATCTGGAGTTTCTAGGACTGTAAAATGACGGTCATGGGACGAGGCTTCTATCACGTTGTTTTTTCATTGGATGAGCATAAACGACGTGCCTGGAGTTTTGGATCACATTCTCTCAAGACTGGTCTGTTACAAATTCAAGAATGGGATTGAAATTTTGAACCAACAAGTGTAAAGAATACTTTCACTCAAGTTTGGATCTGCACCTAAAAATTGAATTGGTTTTATTAGCATCCCCGGATTCTGTGGGACATTTCTTCCTCGGTAGCTTTTCCTATCCGTATTGATAGGGAAACTAACAACCCAATATTTGGGAATTATGCTCAAGTCCTTGTTAAAGTTGACATGGACAATAATCTAGTTGAAGATGTGGTGTTAAACACAATAGATGACAGTATCATGTTGGATATTCAATATTAAAGGAGACCAATGTTCTGTAGTAACTGCTTATTTCTTGGTCACTCCATCAATGAATGTTGGACGTTGAAGACATGTAACATTTTCAAGGAAAAAGGTCATGAAGACTATCCATGTAAAGCTTCCAAAAATAATGAAATGACCCATAATTATACATCTTTCACATTGCAATGCAATGAAAACATCCAAACTAGTGCTCCAGTTACGTTAAATCTGGTTAATGGGACCAATGGATTTGCTCTTGTTAATGGTGAACAAGTTGTCTCTGTTGAAAAACTCAAGGTCACAGCAAGTGCATCGGCCCTCCCTGACCAGAATGGCCTGGCTCCAACTCATGTCGATCAAGTTGTTCCTGTTGAACCTCTTAAGGACGTTGTAAGTGATTCGGTACCTCCTGAGCCCAGTGTCTCAGCCCCTAATAATTAAGGGAAAACAGTTCCTCTTGAGAATCCTAAGGACACTTCATGTGCTCTTGTTTCCCTAGGGGACTCTGAACCTAGCAGTACCTCCCTTTTAGCATTTGCGCATGCTTACCTAGCTTCTGAGCTACGCTCTTCTTCTCCTGATGAACCTATTCTTGCAACTACTGGCAAGATGCATGACACACCTGCACCTGATCATGCAGATATCATTGAGGTGCATGCTACAGAAATTCACATACCCAATTCTAAGGTCATCATACCTTATCCTACAGGACATTTCATTAAGTATAAATTGATTTCAATTCCCCACAACGAGGGAATTTTTGGTACAAATGAATTCTCACATTTATCTGGAAAATTCTGGGCTGACCATGCAGATGACAGTCAAGAGGTAGATATTATCTCTAATGTGATTCCTATGTCCTATACTCACGAGGTTCCAAAAACTAAGCAAATCATCAAGAAACCTCCTAGAAGCCCCCCCCCCCCCAAGCATGGTGTAAATATCAAAGGAGCTAACAAAGACAATAAAGCCATACCTCGCCTGAGAGGCCATGTCAATCAATGAGGATATTCTTCTAGAATTGTCTAGGGATTGGGAATTCTCCCACTACAGCAGCCCATCGGCACTTTCTGATTGTTAATAAACCATAAATCAAGGCTGTTGTTATGCCTTTAATCTATTTTGAAAATTGGAAGATTTTCTACTAGGTATCTCTAGGTTATACGATAATTTTACACAACAAAGGTGCTGGAAATCTTGAAACCAAATGGTTTTTGTGACACAATGGCTTGCAACATTATAATCATGAGATTAGTCAATAACTAATCATAGTTCAAACCCAGCTTCAAGATATTCCCTTCTCTTTCTCTTTTTTATGCTTCTTGATCTTACATTAGAAGAAGCTTTCTTTGGGGTGATCTATCTACTCTCAGTGAGAATATGGCTAACAATTGGGTCGTCATTTGTGATTTCAATGTTAGTCTTTCCCTAGATGAAATAATTGGCCATCATTTCTCCCAAACTACTGCAAATGAGATTCATTTTTGTGTGGATCAATGAAACGTCACTTTAGTCCCTATTTAAGGTTCTAAATTCACTTGGGGAAGATTCACTTTCAATGGGATGCAAGCCATCAAAATCGATAGGTGCTTTATGCAAGTCACTGATGTTGGTGCTCCATCTGACATTTCATGATTTACTCTTCCCAAATTTAATTCTTATCATAATCCCATTGTTGTTGGCAATCGTGAGCGCAGCAGGAGACTCACCCCCTTACCATTCATGTTCAACAATGCCTGGATTGCAATTACCGATTGATGGAAAGTTATGCTTGATGGTTGGAACTCCATTTTTCATTTTAGTCATCTTTTTTTGGTTTCTTCAAAGCTCAAGAAAATCAAAAGTCTTCTTAAAGTTTGGAGTAAACTCTATTTTTCAACAATTGTTGATGAGATCAAGGATGTAGAATATCAGCATAAATATTTTATGGAAAAAAATCAGAAAGTGGATGTTCCTACTCGTGAGGAACATGAGTTTCACAAAAAACTTGACGATCTTCTTGCTCTTAAAGAAAATATGGAAAAAAATCAATTCAATGTTCAATGGCTCAAAGATGGTGATATAAACTCAATGTTCTTCCATCATTTTCAATGGGATAAAAGGGTTCATAAAGGACCCAATCCTATCTGAGTCAATGGTACATCCTTGGTTGAGCAGAAAGAGCTCTCTAAAGATGTTTTTGATCATTTCAAATCTCTTTATAATGATGATAACATGCTTCTTTCTTCCCCAACTGCTGAATGTGTTGAGAAATGTGTGAATGACTCACATAATAATGATCTGACCTCTCCTCCTCTTGTGGATGAAGTTAAATATGGTATTTGTTTGCCCAATTCTGAAAGTGCCCCAAGACCTGATGGATTTACCAACAAGTTCTTAATTTTCTATTGGGATATCTTTAATACTGAAATTACCAATTCTGTCAGGGACTTCTTTGTCTCAGGATCAATTCCTTTTGGATCCAACTCCAATTTTATTTCCTTCCTTCCCAAAAAGGAAGCTACAATTGATATTGGGTATTTTAGACCGATTTCCACTGGAAACACCATCCAAATGATTATTAAAAAAATTATTGTCATTAGGTTGGGGAATATTGTTGGCAACATGATCACACCCAATAAATTTGGCTTTGTTCCTGGGCGAAGTATCCAAAACTGCCTATATATGGATTCTGAAGGAGTGATCATTATGAGTATAGAATCCAAGCATGGGACTTATGCTCTGAAATTGGATATATCTGAAGGATTTTATGCCATTAAATTGAACATTCTCTTCAAGGTCCTGAGCATGTATGGGTTTTCAGCCAAATTTATCAGTCTGATTTCTACCATCTTGGAGAGTGCCAGAATATCTGTTCTGGTAAATGGGGCCCCAAAAGGTTTATTTTAATGTACATGAGGGGTCAGACCGGGGGATCCCCTTTCTGGAATCCTATTTTCACTTGCAGAAGATAATATGAGTCACTTTGTTACAAATGCAAAGATGGTTGGATTCTATTGTCCTATCAAAGCTGGGAAGGACTCTTTTGTACCTTCACACCTTTATTATGCTGTTGATATTCTTCTCTTTGGGCATGCTAATATGAAAACTATATCATCTATCTGTAAAATCATTACTCATTATGAAGATGTTGTTGGACATGCCATCAACTAGAGAAAATCTTCTATTGTCTTTGGGAAAAGAAGTTCCTCTGTGAGGCAGAATAGAATTTCCAGATTCCTTGGTGCCAAAAAAAAAGATCCTTTCCATTCAATTACCTTGGGGTTCCCCTTTTTTGGGTTAAGGCAAAGCATTGCCACTTAGAAAGCATCTCTGTCAACATCACACAACAGCTGGATAAATGGAAGGGAATGTCCTTGTCTCAAGAAGGCAGAGTATGTATTATAAACTCTGTCATCACCTAGATGTTTGTTCATGTATTTTCCATATATAGATGTCTGGTAAGTCTGATTAAATCTCTCCAAGCCAAGATTCATAACATTTCAAGTACAGGATGCATTAATTGAAAGAAATAGTTAACTGTTGCATGGAAGGACTGCATTAAACCCATTGAAATTGGTGGTCTTGGAATTAAGGACCTCAGGGTTTTTAATGAGGCTTTTCTATCTAAATTCACCTAGAATCTCTTCACACACAAGGAGGGGGGACTATATTTTCTTAATGAAAGGGTTACTACCCACTGGTGCAATGTCTATACTGGATACATGCTCTCCTCTGTTTGGTCCACAATTAAATCCTCATATAAGGACATTATCCCTCAGTCAATTTGGGCTATCTCAAAGCATTCCTATTTGAACTGTTGGATAACTCCATGGCATGATTGTCCTATTAATGAAATCATGCAGGTACCTCAAGGACTCTAATGCATGTCCATTAATGACCTCAACGCAAGACTGATAGAGCTGGATGGAATTTTACCGGCGCACATAACTTCCCAGATTCAGCGATACAGATACATTGATTTTGATACTATCATATAGAAGCCAAATATGATTGGCCAGCTCACTACAACGGAGTTCTACAATCACAAATTCCATCATGGTTTGGACTCCCCCTCATGGATTCTGAAATTTATGTTCCAATTCATTCCCCCTAGATACTTCCTTCTTCATTAGAGGATCTGGAGAAATTGGAAAGCTATGTATAGTTAGTTGCAAAAAGCTGGATGCCATCTTGTTTAGGTCTACAACCTCTATCTATGGGAAGCTAAAATTTTAGAACACCTCTTTGTTGAATGCAACCTTGCGCATAGATTATGGAATCACATAAAAGATGTATTTGGTATCTATTTTCCCTCTGGAACCTTTGTCCAATGGATGATTTTTATTACAGAATTCAATTGCAGTGAACAAATTCATAACCTTCTTCTTACTGCATCAGCAACAACTGTTGATTTATTATGGGCTGCAAGAAATTATGCTATGTTCTGGAATAAATCATGTTCCATACATGTGGGTATTATTTCCATGAATAGTGTTGTTCGAGTGGTTTGGTGTATCCAAGCAGGTACTATGAATAACTGCTTTAATGATCTTGTCACCCTCCACACTCTTGTTGTTTCTGGAAGGGTTAAAATACCAATGTTGATGATGTTCATCTGATGGATCCCACCAATCCCGTCATGGATCAAAGTTAATATTGATGGTGTGGTAGTAGGTTCACCAGGTCATTCAGGTTGTGGTGGTGTATTCCGCACCTATCGAGGCTTTGTCATGGGGATTTTTTATCAATTAATTGGGAATGGTTGCACCTATGAGGCAAAGCTCTGGGCTATCATCATGGCTATATTTTTTGCAAACCAATTTTGGTGGATGCACCTCTGGATTGAATCTGACTCGATGCTTGCAGTGGAGGCTCTTCATCAAAATTCCAGAAAGGTTCCATGGCTACTTCTACCCCAATGGTTTGAATGTCTTAGATTATCCATGAATCTGACTCTCAGGATCACTCACGCATACAGAGATGTTATTATGTTTGCTGATGTTCTTTCCAAAATGGCTATTGAAGAATGCTTCCTGTGGTGGCCTTTTATTGCTCCTTTTTTTGCATCCTATTTTGACTCTGACATGAAGGGTACTACGCATAAACGAATGTACAATTCCCCCATGTAATTCCTTGTACTTTTCCTTTATTTATAATTTGAGGCACCGAGCTCCCAGCTTGGTCCATGCCTTCTTTTCCGTACTATTAATATCTTGAAATATTGAATCTAAAAATAGAACTCATTTTACTAAACTTAAATTTTAATATTTATAAATATATATTTAAAAGTATAATACAATATATAATGGAAAATTAATATTATTATAAAATATGTTTTAAAATTTTAGGTATTTTCTACATTATTTCATACGAAAATATATTTAAATAATATTAATATATTATTTAATGTATTTAAATATTATAAATTATAAAACTAATTATTTAAAAGTGGTGAAATTAATTTTATTAGTACGTTAAGAAGTTAACTGATAATGAATAATCATATTAGTTATATATCCCCTAAATGTTAGCATTTTGGATTTCTTAATATATTATTTTTTATTTTTAGAGGTTTAATTATTACTATATATATTTTAATATTCATCAAACATATCAGAAGTATTTTTATTTTGGATTTTTTTTATAATGATTTCAAGTATTATATAAATTAAGAGAAACTAAAAGTCCAAAGTCTCATGCTGCTATATACTACCCCATTAATTAAATTATTCCAACACAATTATAATTATTTATTACTATTGATGATAAAAATGATATTTTTAATATAATATTTAATCAATATATTACTTTTCATTAGAAATCATATATACTATATAAGGCTATAACAATATATATAACATATTGATTATTAATTACATATATACCTATGTAAGTATAAACCCTAATCATATATTCTAATATAAAATAGATTTCCAAGATATAAACCACAATCTAATCATATTGTTTCAAAAAATAACTCTCCTTAATACCCTCAGGTGGTCTCAAACTCATGAAAATAAAATCACACACAATAAAATAGGTATCGTAATCCCAAAACTTTGATAACTTCACCAAAAATATCATGAACCACTTTTTCATCATATCAACTATCAATCCCAAGATTAAAAATATTGAAAACATACTTTCTAAAAATCAAAAAACCATTATATCTTTCTTACCTCAATGTATATCCATCAAGCACATTTTAACCCTCTGATTCATCATTCATCAACAATTATTTCATGAATAGTGATTTAAAAAATATTAACTTTTTATAAAATCCTTTTTAACATTTTTGATTCCACACAACATATTATTGAAAATATTTAATGAAATATACTGATGAATAATCTGTACATTTTCTATATAACCCTAATATCTTTTGAATACATAAAAATATCAATGATTAAGAAAACTATAAAATATTCTTTAAACCATATGCATAACCACTTTATCATCCAACTAAGTTCTTGGACATGGATATATATTTTTATTTTATAATTACTCATTCCTTAAAAAATAATTCATATCCTAAAATTTAACTACATTAATAAAAAAAATTAACTATAGTTAAAATAAGAGAAAAAATTAATAGATTTTCTATATTAAGAATGTTTTTTATTTTACCAAAGAAACTAATTTTGTCTTAGAATATTTTACCATCGATAGAAAATATTCTCATTCCATTAGGATAATACCCTATGTTATTATATCAAGATTTTTTATAAGAAGAAATTGTATCTCCATTAGTTATCCATCTTAATCTCCTTAACTTATTTTATATTCCTCCATTGTCTTATTTGTGAATTTGGATCCACAATAATGTTTTTATAGTTAATCATAATCTTAGATATCTATTTTTTATAATATATTGATTTCCCTCTTAAGATATAGTAATATTTTATTTCACATTTTAATAATATTCACATTTTGGATGGCTCCCATTTTTAACATTTTTTTCATTTAAAATTTAACCATTACTAAAATGGAATTTATTTTACATGATTGAAAAATAATTGAAATCATAAGGTATTTATTGAAAATTATTTTATAAGTAAATAAACAAATAATTATATAATTATTCACATCCATCATACTAGAATACCTAGATCCTTAATATAATAAATATTTTATAATTTATTTTTAATATAATTTTATTAACCAAAGAACACCACCGAGTAGTTTCAAAAAGGTTAGGAAATTAGGCTTATTCCTTATGCACTAGGTGATGATTGTGTTCATACCCAATACAACCCATCCATCTTTAATCCCTACAGGAATATTGTTTCCAGAACCAACATCCACTTGTATTATCCAGCAAAGTATATTATTTCTATTAAAACCACATAATCACCACCTTATAAAAATTTTATGATGTTATCCTATACTTAGTCTTATCCATATCGTATTTACTAATGTTCTCTTATACTGACATCTAATTTTATTATATTATTCAAAAAAATAAACTATATTTTCTATTATAATATCTTTAGAATGATTGGGAGGATAATAATTATAAATTCATTATTAAATAATACTATCCCATTCATTAAAAAATTATCACACAATCCCAAGAACATAGTATATAGTGTCTTTTAAGACTTTTTACTTAACAATTATTTTATAATACATATAAAAATCCTCTATAATTGTATCATTATAATAATACATCCTTACATTTCATGAATAATACTAATCAACATAACAAGAATGACATACATTCAAGAAAGTGCTTGAATCACCTATCTCTTTGGATGCTCTCCCATAGGTAACACATTAAGGATCATTAGCTTTTTAATTTGAAAGAACTATTATTTTTAGGTCTTGGGGAGAGAGTTGAGGTGAAACTAGAAAAGATTTAATGTTAATCCAATGATTAGGAAAGGGTGAGGAAATGTGGTAAAAGTGGTCTACTTTTAAATTTGACAAAAGTGAAACATTATTTTAATAGACATTATATTAGAATAATTGAATGACACTCTTAAATTGTTAATAATTTCCGTGATGATCTAGTGTCTGAGAAAGCTGTCCAAAAAAATTACTCAATTAAACGTGGAAGTATGAATTCCATCATTAGAAGGGGTTTACAAAGGAGGTAGTGTAAAACTCTTCCTAGATCATTATTTTCCATTAGTGAACATTATTTGGGATACCTAAAATACCACACAGACCTCATTTACATGATTTGTCTTTTTTAAAATGTATATTAAACATCATTTTATTCCA
Source organism: Viscum album (assembly GCA_963277665.1). Taxonomy (NCBI): domain Eukaryota; kingdom Viridiplantae; phylum Streptophyta; class Magnoliopsida; order Santalales; family Viscaceae; genus Viscum; species Viscum album. Next base: position 1,017,709,337 of record OY728119.1, on the reverse strand, counting down.
TTAAAACATGTGAAATACTTAAATTGGGATAGTTTCCATGATTGAAACATATAATAAAATGATGAAGGATTCTGTATGTAAAATTCCTAGTTTATGCATTGAGAAATGTAACCGTATGTTTAGATTCCAATTAGATCCATATTGAGTTATAATTATTTCATAAATTAGGCTTGATAGCATAAATTATTTCCCATTACATAACTTCATATTAAATAAAATTCCCAATAATGTGATGGAATCTACCATTTAAAAATAGAAGGTTGGTATGGGGGACCCTTATAATATAAGGGCCTTAGAATTCCAATGTTTTCACCATAAACATTAACCTTCATGCATGAATATATCATAGGGGTTCAGTAAATACATTTCAACATTAGAATCATTCTTTGACCACCCGGAATTCTTATTAGTCTAAGTGTATGGACGTCAATAAGGATGTATCATATAACACTAATTTCTTCATTAGAAACACCATGGATTTTCCTATGACTGTAATAATAACCTTCATGAATGTTTGGTTATTGTTATTCAAAAAATAAGTTATTTCTTATAATCTAGATAGAGGTGAAGAGAACTATAATTACCAAAAATTATGTTTTGAATCTGTCACGATTTCCAATCTCGTTGATGTGCACCATTAAATTGTATAGGTTCCTGTAAAAAAAATGTTCAGTGAAAAGTTGGCTGCAAACATGTCCCAATTATACGTTGGTAATGGTATATCACATGAAGAGGTATTTCACACATTCCTAATACATGAAGCATGCGTGACATGCTAAAAAAATAAGCTTCATTACCTTCCCTTATTAAGAATTTCTGGTAAATTGATTCTTCCAAATTATCTAATGATTAATAAATATTTATGATTGAAAAAAAATTCTTATTAAATAAATAATATATATTGGTGGTATGATGGATCTATCAAACAATAGGATGTAGTTTTCTAATTTATTTAATTATCATTTGTATTTTTCCTCCAAACTAGGGTGTCAACATCCATGAAGGTGTAGTTTTATATTTCAATGCAACCCTGAGGAGGAATAATGTCATCATGAATGTTACTATAACCCATGAAAAAGATAAAGATATTATATTCATTTTGGATGACATATTTAGGATATTGATTTAGTTTTCCATCCCTTATATATCCCAACATTATATTGTGGACAATATATTAGAAAACTATTTTATGTTTGTTTCCCTCGGAATTCGGGGATGACCTCCTAGATGGGAGATTCAAACGTACCGATCGGTTTCTAGCGGGTTTGTTCGTAGAACCGGAAACATCCAATGATTCCACATCTATTTGGACCTACTTTCCAAAGGTAGGCACTCATTAGCTTGTGGACTGATGAGGCTTAGGAATTTTCATTTGTCGAGAGGATGGGAGGTCGGACTCATCACACCTTTTTGAGGGGAATTATTGTCTATTCCGAGACTCTCTTTATAGATTTAAGTTATGTTCGTGAATCCTTATTACATTACCAAGTATAAAATGAGCTTTTCCTTTAGTTTTGACAATCAATGATTAAATATGTAAGAAATTTAGAGAATCTTTTATATATATTCGAGGTTCTTCATCAATAGAGAATCATCTATATCTATTTAGATATTCTTGATCAATGGTAACCTTCAAAACATTTATATAAAAGTCTCTTGGTCATTATGATGACCAGGCTGGTTTTAAAGCCACTCAGTGGGGCACTTGAAGTTTATTGTCATTCAGAAGGAAAATGAATTATTTCAGAGTTGGGATCGAACCCATAGATGGGCTACCTACGTATCCTTTGTTTTGGAAAAGGAATCAGAACCCACGTAGCTAGAGTAAGGGAGTATGATGTTTATGATTGATGGCTCAAAGAAGGATGTCATAATTACTTTTACACTCTAAGCTCATGTGAGTCATGCTCGGTGTGAGAAACAGGAGGTATTGGTAAAAAATAGACAATTGTGCCATGAAAGATGCAATCATAAGAAGTAATGTGGGGCTTATGTATGTATGACTGCCCAGATGAATGAAGATTAGGATTTACTTTAAGGAGAAAATCCAGGAACAGGGTCCATAAAGGTATATGTGCTTTATGGAGATTTGAACACTCTAACTTGGGACTTATTCCTGAAAAGGAAACCCAAATTAAGAGAGGATTGATAATTGGGTTTTACTCCTGAGAAGGAATCCCATATTAAATGTAAATTAGGACTGGTTAAACAGAATTTAAGGGACTTGGGGCTTACTCTTGAAAAGGAAGCCCAAGATTTATGACTGGGACTTATTACTAAAAAGGAAGCCCAGGCTAAGGATTAAGGTTTGGGGCTTACTCCTGAAAAGGAAGCCCAAGATTTATGACTGGGACTTATTCCTAAAAAGGAAGCCCAGGTTAAGGATTAAGGTTTGGGGCTTACTCTTGAGGAGGATGCCCATATTTGAGATTGGGGCTTACTCCTAATATGGATGCCCAAATTAAGGGACTTGGGGCTTACTCCTAAGAAGGATGCCCAAAATAAGGGAATTGGGGCTTACTCCTAAGAAGGATTCCCAAATTATGGGACTTGGGGATTACTCCTAAGAAGGATGCCCAAAATTAGAGTACTTGGGGCTTACTCCTAAGAAGGATGCCCATTTTTGAGATTGGGGCTTACTCCTAAGAAGGATGCCCATATTTATGACTGGGACTTATTCCTGAAAAGGAGACCTAGGTTAAGGATTTCTCTCATCTTAAAGGATGAGGTTGAATGAATGAACTCTCCATATTTAGTGACAAAAAGATATTTAAATCACTAGGTTTTGAGAGATATTGCACATAATTCCTTTCAGATAAGGAAGTCAAATCAAGAAATCATGCCATAAATGGATTTTAAGAGTGTCTTGAAGACTGAATCTAGAAAAGGAAAGGTGTAATGGCTTAAGAGGGGTGAAATGGGCAAGAAAGGCAAGCAAAAAGGAAGGGGCGCGCAAGTCTTGGAAGGCGCGCAAGTATTGCGGGGGGCGTGAAAGTATTGGTCGCGCAGGTATACCTGCGCGACATATGTTGTACTTGCGTGATGGTCAACCAGCATTGAAATACTTGAGAGACTCTTTATTAAAGCCTTTAGAATCCTCATGAGGTTCTTCCAGGAAAGGGACGCGCAATCTCTATTGAAGTAGTAAGGCGACGCGCATGTGTGACTACTTCCCTTAAGGGCTGGCCACTCAGGCGCACAAGTGTTGATGAGTTTCAACACTTAGGCCTTCCTCCCTCTCTTTGGATCTTCCGTTCTAGGTAAGAAATTACCTTAGAAGTGTTACAGAATCTTTGATAATAGACTTGGGCGTCGGGAGCTTCAATCTGAGTTTCTGGAAAAAGATCCTCTCGAATGGGGGGCCCACAGGGTCTATTTATAGGCAGGAGAATACCCTGGGCGGTTATCGGGCGGTTTATCACTTAGGCCGCGCAAGTCACTTGCACGACCAAGGGCGTCGCGCAAGTGGACTTGCGCGATAGTGATAAAACTTGCGCGGTGAAGTTGCTTTTGATCCTTTGTTCATGCCTTTGTCGATTTTTGATATTTTCTTCAAAGGTTGAATCACTTTGAGCTCATATATTCCCCTTTTCTGATTTTTAGATTCTGTAACGAAAGGAGCGTCAACAAAAGTCCCCCCTCAGAGTTGGATCCGGAGAGAAATGAGGATTTGACTCTGAGGAAATCGAATCCATCCAAAGGAAAAGGGGGCGCGCAAGTCTTCAGGGCACAGAGGGCGGCGCGCAAGTTCTCTCCGCGCAAGCCTTAAGCGCACTGGTTATGGTTCGCAGAGTCCCGGCCGCGTCTATAAATAGAGGGCCTCACTTCTGTACAAGCATCCGGATTTCCAGACTTCATACCTTCGAGCTCTCTCCGCGCAGGTCACCTTAGCCGCGCAGGTTTTTCTATTTTCCAGAGTTTTCCTTGATGTCATGCTACTGTAAAGGCATTTGTACTTGTGCATTTTATACTTGCGCGTCAAAAACTAGGGCGGCACATGAATACTTGCGCGCCATTTTTTAGACTTGCGCGCCTTTATGCCTTATCCATTTTTTCCGAATTCTTTCACAAATTTTAAGAAAAATAAACCCATTTAAGAGTTTAATTTATTCAACTTTTGTGCAGATTCAATGGCTCCTAAGGGAATTAAAATGTTTGATGAACTGGCTAGCAAGCGGATTGATGACATAATGAACATCATTGGCCACGATTACTATGATATCTGCGACAGCACTCTCCCAGATTTGGCTACGTACTTGAAGAAATATCATCTTAATTTCCCACAGAGCATCTACCTGTCTCTATATGGTCATGGTCACCTACAAGGAGTCAATGTTCCAGATACAAGGAACTATATACCTGAAATAAAGCTGCACCGCTACTCCTTCATTTTGGTTATGTTGTACATTAAGAGCAACAACAATGGTGTGAACTTTCAAATTCTTCTTCCATGTCATTTCCTTGCAGATATGAAAATGGAAAACCCATGGGCTGAAATGTTTTCCACTACCGGTTGCTGGAAAGAAGACAAACATGGTATTAAAGCAATATCTGAAAAGAGTACTCTCCCCAAAATGGCTCTTTACTTCCAATGCTCCATTCTCAAATCCATGTATCCGTCTTCCAAGCCTCTTGGATAGAAACAGAGTCACTGTTTCATCAGCAGAAAATTTTCTCAAACCGCACTCAAGAACATCCTTTTACAATTGTTCCAAGAAGAGCTAGTATCACTGCATCTCTTATTGTATTCATTTGAATGAATGAATTCCAGGTGGTTGCTGATGAATCTCGGGATGCCGTAAATCAAATGAAGTGTTATGTTGAAAGCCTCTTGTAATTCTTGAAAAAGAGAAGAGACTCCAGTCTGTGGATATCCTTCTAACTCTTGTGCATAAATGAAAAACACTTTCACTTTCACTTATTTGTACCAGCATTCTCTCACTACCTGCTTAAAATTTACTTAAACCAATGGGCCTAGTAAGTATAGTTTGTTTTTTACTAGGATTATTAAAAATAACCCTACAAACTTTGAACCTTTTAATTGCTCAATATTACCTAAATCATACAAAATGTATGTTTAGTGAGCTAGAACTTGACTTTTATTCAGAGTTCCTTTGTCTTTTGTGGGTAGTTTAAAGTCATGCATGCCGGACATAAAGGGGCTAATGTTTAAGGTCGAAATAGATTTGACCGAAATGGATTAGAATTGACACAATTCCTTGAAAATTTATCTGAAAACATATTACCATACTCAAGTATGAGGGAAAATATGTAAGCTATGACTTAAGAATTTTTGAATCTGAGGAATGATATGAAAAAGAGCTAAAAGGAATTAGAAGAATTAGTTTCCAAGAATGAAGTTATTATTATTTGACAAAAACCCGTTAGGGGGTTGAATTATGCAGGGCCACCTAAGGGTATTGGCTGCATGGTCAAATAAATAGCATCTTTCGGCTGACAAGTCTGTTATGTGGACTGTTTATGCAAGGCCAACTATGGGCACGTGCTGCATAGTTAGGAAAAAGAACTCTCAGAAATTTACTTTCCTAGTGCTAAAAGCCAGTGAATGTTTATGGAGATTCAAATTTTCTAAAGTATAGAGTTTGTTGTATGGAAAGAGGTACTTGAATATGGAGAAGATATTTCTGAACAAGAATATCGGAGAATTGAATGAATATCACTCCTACGAAGGTCTAACCCAAATGTAGGGAAAGAGAATATGGAGAGTATAAACCATTAACTTGAATACTTTCAGATCATGAAAAAGGATATGGGACAAATATGTTAAGGATGGCTATTTTTTCAGATCCCTACATACCGTCATTTAAGACAAATAAGGACAAAAGAGGAATTCTTCCCAAGAATGAAGTTACTATTATCCAAAAAACCCGTTAGGGGGTTGAATTATGTAGGTCCACCTAAGGGAATTTCCTACATGGTCAAATAAATAGCATCTTTCGGCAGACAAGTCTGTTATGTAGACTATTTATGCAAGGCCACCTATGGGCACGTGCTGCATAGTTAGGCAAAAGAATTCTCAGAAGTTTGACATTTTTGTGACTAGAAGACATGAAAAAGGGTTATGAAGATCTGAAAATATTTAAGGTTAGGATTATAACACATAAATATGGGTATTGTCCAATGTATATAGAGATACATAGGCCAATGATAACCATAATCATGTTGTGGCCGGGTCTTGAATTGAAATTTTGGACTTCACTACGTATCTCATAAGAATGAGAATCAAGACGTACATAGTTCTTGAAATGCAGTTTAACGTCGTGCAGGACGAAAGTATGAGAGATCTTAGTTTAGGGTCATAGAATTCGGACCATAATAATGAATACACAGTGTGTGTTTTCATGAGGACTTTTCAGCCAAGGGACTGAAAGTGAAATTTGGGGTTAGGCCCAAAAGACTTGGGACTGGATTCGAGGGACACACGAATGTTCCTATGTATCCCATAAGGATAGGAATCAAGTCCACGTAGTTCTAGAAATACCCTTTGTACAAATTTGGTTCGTACATGTGAAGGGTGAAAGGGGACTTTAGTGCAATGATGGTTTAACCTAAGATAAAAAGTTTAGGCATTACCATGTATGCACGTAGTCTTTTGAAATGAAACATGACTGAAAAATCAATGTCAAAAATAGTTCTCTCTCAAATGATGAAATCAAAGAGTATTGTAGTTTATTGTCGTATCGGACAAAAGTGTTGCCTAGTTTAACATCATATAACAAGGACGAAAGTGAATCAATGTAAAAATATTGATTCTAGGGGCGGTTTCATGAATCAACATCATATGAGATGGTGATGAACCGATGTGAAGAGATTGTTTTTGGGCTTGAACCCTGGGAGGTTGCCTACATACCCAGCCTGGAGGGCAAGGATCAAAGTCCGTGTAGTTCAATTAAAGAATGAATTAATGATCAAGTTGTTCTTGGGGACAATGATCTAATAATAATAAAAAAAATGTTGTTGGGACTTATACATGGTTAGCGGCCCAAAGAGAGTGTTACGGTTGAGGCTTTTCTCTAAGCTCACATGAGTCATACTCGGTGTGAGAAATAAGAGGTAACAACAAATTTAACGATGCATAGTTTAATGTCATGTAGGACATATAAAGGGACTATGCAGTTTAAAGTCTTGCAGTTAGGACTATTGGTGCTGCATAGTTTAGTGTCATGTAGCAGGGATAAAATATAGTTTAATGTCATGTAGTACATATCATGAATTTTCTGTACAGTTTAGCGTCATGTAGTTAGGACGATGGGGACAATAGAGTTTAACGTCATGTTGGACGAAAGGGGGACTGTGCAGTTTAATGTCATGCAGTAAGGACAAAATAACACACCATTTATGCCATGTTGGACGCATTGGGGATTTTTTTCCCCACAGTTTAACGTCATGTTGGACGAAAGGGACTTTTATACAGTTTAGCGTCATGTAGTTAGGACGTCACAGTTTAACGTCTTGCTGGACGTAAGGGACTTTTATACAGTTTAGCGTCATGTAGTTAGGATGTCACATTTTAACGTCTTGCTGGACGTAAGGGACTTTTATACAGTTTAGCATCATGTAGTTAGGATGTCACAGTTTAACGTTTTGCTGGATGTAAGGGACTTTTATGCAGTTTAGCATCATGTAGTTAGGACGTCACAGTTTAACGTCTTGCTGGACGTAAGGGACTTGCAAATAGTTTAGGGTCATATGCATGGACCGTTGATGATGCAGTTTAAGGTCATACTGGACCATTTAGGGAACTTTTTCATAGTTTAACATCGTGTGGGACGAAGTTGCAGTTTAAGGTCATACAGGACCATTGCTGTATAGTTTAATGTCATATATCAAGGACGAACTGGTGCCGCACAGTTTAGTGTCATGTTGCGGGGACATAAGGTGACCCAGTTTAACGTCATGTTGGACGTATGTGCAAATAGTTTAGGGTCATATGCTTAGACCGTTGCTGTATAGTTTAACGCCATATAGCAAGGACGAACTGGTGCAGCACGGTTTAGTGTCATGTTGCGGGGACATAAGGTGACACAGTTTAACATCATGTTGGACGTATGTTCAAATAGTTTAGGGTCATATGCTTAGACCGTTGCTGTATAGTTTAGTGTCATATATCATGGATGAACCGGTGCCGCACAGTTTAGTGTCATGTTGCGGGGACATGAGTTGAATAATTTGTATTTTATACAAAATATTTCTTCAAAAAGCTGGCATTAGTTGGAGTAGTAATGAGTTCTCCATCCATCGAGATTAATGAATAAGCTCCATTGGAGTAGACCCTATGTATTGAATAAGGTCCTTCCCATTTTGTCTCAAGCTTGGGAGGTTTCTTTCCTGGTATCATTGGAGTTCTGAGAACTAATACCAATTCTCCCTGAATGAATGAACGAAGATAAAATGTTTTTGTTAAAAGCTCGTGTTATTCGATTCTAATAGATTTCCAAGTGGTGCAAAGTGCACAATCTTTTCTCATCTAACCGTTCCAATTCATTCAATAGCTTTTGGGATTGCTCATCTGTAGATAAATAATCACAAATGGCTACTCTGAGTGAGGGCAATTGAACTTCAATTGGCAAGACTGCTGCTGTTCCATATACCAACGAATATGGAGTTGACCGCGTTGCATTGCGGGTGGTAGTCCGATAAGCCCATAAAGCATGAAAGAGTTTATCAGGCCATGACCTATTATCTTTATCCACCATCTTCTGCAGTATATTTTAAAGATTCTTGTTAAAGGCTTCTATTTGTCCATTGGCTCCCGCATGATACCGAGATGAATGGTTGGATTTAATGTTGTATTCTTGATACAATTTCTTCACCTCAGAAGAACAGAAGTTGGTGCCGTTGTCCGTAAATATGGTATGAGGGACACCAAATCTTGTAATGATGTTAGACTTGATGAAGCTAACAATGCATTTAGAACTAACTTCTTTGAGAGGTACTACCTCTGCCCATTTGGAAATGAAATCATTAGCAGTAAGAATGTACTTAAACTGCTTGGCCGTAGCTGAAGGGTAAGGTCCCACCACATCCATTCCCCATGTGGAAAATGGCCATGAGTATTTAGCTGTATGAAGCAACTCTGGAGGTTGATGAATAATGTTGGAATGTACTTGACATGAATGACACTTCTTTGTGAAATCAACACAATCTTGTATCATTGAAGGACAAAAGTATCCAAGCCTTCGAATTTGATCAGAAAATCTATGTCCAGACTAGTGGGCACCACAGACTCCTGCATGTACTTCTCTCATGACAGCAATTGTCTCTTCACCATCAATGCATCTGAAGAGAATTCCATCAAAACCACATTTGTAGAGAATTTTGTCTAGGTGGGTTGGGCCATCATAAAGAGTAAAATTGGCCACACGTCTCCAGATTTGTTCTTTCTCAGCTCTATCAGGTGGAAGTGTTCCATTTTGAAGGTATTCCCTGATATGTGACATCCATCCTGTAGTATAACCATACTGTTCAGGAATGGGACTAATTTCATTAATTTCCTCTGTTCTGGCTTGAACATAAGGTGAAATTGCACGACGGTGGGCAATACTGATGGTTGTCTTGTCCCGGTTTGGATCTGCTAGAGATGTGGCTATATTAGCCAGTGCATCAGCTTGAGCATTTTGTGATCTTGGGACATAAGAAAATGTCAGTTCTGAAGGGAATTCAGTCATTAACTTTCTGACGTAATCATACAAAGGGATTAACTATTCTTTTCTGATGACATAATCCCCATTGATTTGTTTGATTACCAAGTCTGAATCACCTTTCACTTTTAAGTGATTCACTTGTGCTTGAAGCGCTAACTCCAAGCCTGTGATAAGAGCTTGGTATTCGGCTTCATTATTGGTACCACCTTCCCACAATGAAAAGGAATAGGGTAACAATGCCTTATCTGGAGAAATGAGTACAATTCCTAAACCAACTTTGTTGAATTTAGGATTTTCCATTTTCTTCCCTGTTGGACTTCTAGAAGCACCATCAAAATACATTTTCCATGTTTGAGGACTCTCTTGAATAGAGAAAACTTCCTCATCAGAGAGTTCAATATTTGAAGACGTGTCTTCCACTGAAGGATGTTCAGCCAGGAAATCAGCCAGAGCTTGGCCCTTTATTGCCTTTTGAGATACATATTGAATGTCGAACTGCTGCAAAATAACTACCCACCTTGCTAGACGTCTTGTAAGTATTGGACGACTAAGGATGAATTTGAGCGGATTATTGTGAGATACCAATTGGACCTCGTGATGTTGCAAGTAGTGTCTCAGTTTCTGGACTGCAAAGATTAACGCTAGGCAGCACTTCTCAATACTTGAATACCGGGATTCTGCTTCAAGCATAGTTCTACTGAGATAGTAGAGGCTATTTTCATTCCCAGCATTATTCTTTTGAGTGATAAAGGCACCCAATGATCGCTCTAGAGCTGTCACATAGATGATAAGTGGTCTTCCTTCAACAGGGGGCATGAGTACTGGTGGACTCAAGAGGTATTTCTTGAGAACATCAAACGCTTCTTGACATTCTTCAGTCCACTGGTAAGTGACTCCTTTTTTCAATAATTTGGTAAAGGGTAAACTTTTTCCTGCCAAATTGGTGATGAAACGCCGAATATAGGATAAGTGTCCTTGAAGTCCTCTTAATTATTTCAAATTCTGAGGATTTGACCTACCAAGGATTGACTTGGTCTTCTCAAGATCAACTTCAATACCCCGATGGCGTACAACAAAGCCGAGGAATTTTCCTGAGGTTACCCCAAAAGCACATTTTAAGGTGTTCATCTTCAAATTATGTTGTCGAAGCTTGTGGAATATGAATTCCAAATCAGCCAAGTGATTAGAACGTTGTTTGGATATAACCACCAAATCGTCTACATAGCATTCAACAAACTTCCCTAAAAAAGGTTTGAAGATACGATGCATGGCGCGTAGATATGTTTCACCTGCATTCTTTAAACCAAAGGGCATCACCCGGTAACAAAACACACCTTGAGGGGCTCTAAAGGCTGTAGATTCCTCATCTTCTGGGGCCATTCGGATCTGATTATATCTGGAATATCCATCCATGAAGGAAAGTACTTCATAACCAGCAGTCGAATCAATTAAGAGTTCTGTAATCGGAACTGGGAAATCATCTTTAGGACAATACCGATTAAGATCTCTGAAATCGATGCAAACCCTAATTTGTCCGTTCTTCTTCTTTACAGGGACAATATTAGCCAACCACTTGGGATATTGAACTTCTCTAATGAAGTTATCTTTGATCATATTATCCACTTCAGCTTCAATTTTGGAAGCATAAGTTGGGTGTGTTCTTCTCGCGGCTTGCTTAAATCGTCGATGTTATTTTGGTAAACCCAAATGATGAGTAGCAATATCAGGATCAAGCCCAGGAATTTCTGTATAGTTCCAAGCGAAAATATCTTTATTTTTCTTTAGAAATTAAATATACATCTCTTGATCTTCAAGGGTCATGGACGCACTAATTAAAGTGGGGCGTGGATCTTTCTATGTACCCAGATTTATTTCTCTGAGTTCATCCACAGTGGTAGAGATACCCTTTTCAAATGCTGGTGGAGCATCTCTAAGATATTCCTCTTCCTCTTCATCATGTGATATTTCTTCCGTTTCTACTTGCATAGTAGATGACAAAACAAAATTTTCATGATCTTAAGAGATTTCAAAATTTGCACATTTTGAATAAGACGCTTCCATTTCCGACCCTATTGATGATAAAGGGCCTTCTTTGGGAAATAAAGAGGAGATGATGGATTTATAATTGACATCATTATTCACCTCTGATGTTGCTATAACTTCTTCTGGCCTGATTGGCGTAGTATAGACCTGTTGTATTTCACCAGATGAAATGAAGACGTCACCACTTGTGCTTTCATCACTGTTTGGTAGGTTACCAATTTCTCCCATGTTGTCTGGCTCAACTGCCGTAATTGACATTATGGATCATTCCATAAGAGTATTTTGATTTGGGCCTATTTTGTCAATTTGACTGATAGGTAAAACATAATCTGTACTCACATGTGTAAATGGATTTATTGGAATTTTCTCCAAACCATTTGGAGAATTAACTTTGGTAATTTCTTTCATTGTAGATTTTTCTCTTCCCTTCATGTGATAAAATTCTACCTCAATGTATTGAGACTCACATGTCTTGAACGGGGCCTTATCACCATAAAATGTTCCAACTTGACCATTGAAAGAGTATTTGAGACATTGATGGTATGATGAAGGGATGGCTGCATGCTGATGTAGCCAGGGTCTTCCAAGCAAGATGTTGAAAGATGAGTCTAGATCAACAATCATGAAATCCGAATTGGATACAAGATCTCCAAACTGAGTTTTGAGTGTAACTTCGCCCAGTGGTTCTTGTTCATTTTTATCATATCCTTGTAACATCATGGTAGAAGGAGATAAATCAGATTCTGTGAGGCCCAATCGACGAAGTGTAAGGATAGGCATGAGGTTGACTCCTGAACCATTGTCAATGAAAGCTCTTCGGATATCCACACCATTGACTTTTCTAGATAAGTACAAAGGTTTTATGTGCCCATGCCCAACATCATCTTCATCTTTATCAGTAAAAGATATCACTGTATGTAATTCTGCAGGATTATTCTCTATGTGATAGACTTCAGCTGCAGCAATTTCAGCTTCAAATTCCTGAGGACTTGACAAAGCTTCGATGAGTACTTCCCGAAGATCTTTTGATAGATTCAAAGCATCCAAAATTTATAACTTGGCTGGTACTTGGGCCATGTTTTTCAATATATCATACTTTTGATCTAAAGGTCTACGTTTCCCAACAGGAATATGCGGTTTAGCAGGTACCTTGGAAGCAGATGCTTTGGAAGCTGATGTATCTTGTATTGGGATAGAAGTTAGAAAAATCCTTGGTTTTGGAAGATTAGACCGATTAGATCCATTTACTTGCTGAGATAAAGAAGATGGAATTTTCAATTGGTCTTCCAAAATAACTATTCCAAGACTGAGTTGACTATTGGCAGAAGAACTTGCTTGTTCTTTTTGAGCTCGCTGAAGGGATCTACCACGAGTTTCTGCTACATACATAGTGCTAGCAGGGGTAGAACTGGAGTAGTGGCTTCGGAAAGATCCACGTCTTCCCCTGTATCCTGAACCTCTGGAACTTCCTCGGATTCCCTTATTTGATACAGGGAATTTAGGCTCATCAAAATTGAAATTACGACTGGAGTACGGATCTGTTAATTGAATCATATTAATAGAACCGAAGATTCACTCTTCGTCTAATAAAGACTTTGCCTGACTAGCCTGTTTAGGTTGTGCCATTTGATGGGGCGGTGCCCATTGTTTTGAAGTAGATGGCATAAAGTCTGCCAGAGTCAAAGACAATTTAGGCTTTGACACATACTCATCTTCTTCTGATTCTTTTTCATTCTTTGAATCAAACCATTTCTTTGAGGACTTTCCCTCTGACGAAGAGGGTTTTACCGCAATATTCATGGCAGAAGACACAATTGGTTTCTTTAATTGTGTTCGCAAAATGGCCTGAGTCTGATTGATTGTCTTTCTGACCATCCAATCATCATGCTTCTGTGCATTTCTGCTTTTGACTTCTTTCCATTCACCTTCCTCCTCTGGAACTGTAGCAGTAACACATGCTACCTGAGTCGAAGAACATTTCAACTTGACTTGTCCTAAGTCGACCATCTTTTTTCAGGAGGTCTTTGAAGACAAAACACTCCTATATGGGATTCCCTAACATTTGATAAAATGGACAATAATTGGGACGGTCTTCATCTCCTTCTTTGTTTGGCCTCTTGGGAACTGGTAATTGAACCAAATTATATTCCAGAGCTGAAATGAAGTAACCAGGAACTTTCTCATTTCAGAAGGAGTATGATTTACTCTTCATATCCTCAAATTGTTTTCGTCGTTGATCTCTTTGATCATTTGGACGAAACTACCTTTGTTGTTGGCATTCAGGAGGTGGATCCCTTCGAGAAGATGAAGGTTTTGAAGTAGAAATAGGTATAGGTGCTTGTTTAAGAATAACTGTAGCAGTTTCTGCTTTACCCATTCTCCTTCCTGAAGCTGATGGAATTACACGAGATTTAACCTTAGCCTATATAAGGGAATCTTCAATCTGCTGAGCGATTGAAGTAAGGTCTCGAAACCCTCCTGTGTATTTCACAGGGATCAATGGTATGTGTAATTCGTCACGAAAATTTTCCACACAGATTGGCAATAGCTCTTCCTGAGGGAGTGCTAAACTAAGGGAATATGTTAATCCCTTCCAGTGAGCAATGAAATCAGAGACTCTTTCATTTTCCCTTTGCTTGCAGTTTGTAAGATCGAAAACTGTCATTTTTGGGAAAGTTGAGCTGAACTGAAGAAGGAATTTTTGACGAAGATCCTCCCATCCGATGATTGACCGGGATTGCAAGCTTGTATACCAGACAAAATTTGGTCCTTGCAAGATTCACACGAAGCATCTGAGTTTCGCTGCTTCTTGCTGCTCTGGAGTTCCCATCATAGGATCACAACAAGACACGTAATGCGTCAAATGTTGTTCAGGGTCTCCTGATCCATTGAAAGTAGGGAAAACAGGGTTTCCAAAACTAGATGGAGGAGAAATTGAATCTACCCATTCAGGGTAAACTTTCTTTTCTGGTTGAACTTGCACCTGTTTCCCTTCCATAGTTTCAAACCGAGATGTTAATGACTAAATAGTAGTTATTAACTTTTGAGAAACATCCGGTTGAATCTGGTATTGAGTAGGTGCAATGAATGGAGCTTGGAAAGATGTGGTGATTGGTGCTGCAACCGATGGTAGCACTACCAACCGTTGTTGTGTTTGACCCGTAGGATTAGACCTCTAAGGGTGTACTGATAAAGGAGGATATTCATGATCCATCTCAGTAGTTACAACAAATTCCTTCGGCTGTCGGACTTCAGCATTCTTAAGAAGAAGACTATTCTGAAGTAGTTCTGCATTCAACCTTCTTAATTCTTTCATTTCTTCCTCTTGTTGTGCAAACCTTTTCTCTAACGAGAGCGATTGACCTTCTCCAGAGGAAGGATATGTAACCTGATTCTTTCCCCTCCCTTTGTTGGATACTTTTTGGAGAGAAGGAAGTGGATTACCTAGGTTCTGAGTAATACTTTGACTTCTTGTACGCACACCTTCTTCATTTGTATCGGCGCATACATTTTCTTGAGCAGGACGCTCTTCATTTGAGTCCCCTGAGTGAGTCTCTTCTGGTGGATTAGCAACAACGGCATTGATGACATTGATTGATGCATAATGCATCGCATCCCTTCTATCAACATTTCTGTGATATTGTCTTCTTTCATGTCTTTGATGAGACATTGCCTTTTGTTGATTTAATCTTTTAGGAACTTCTTGACGAGCTATGACTTGAAGGGAATCTCCTGATAATTTGGCTCTTCGTTCCTCTTGGGGCTTCTTTCCTAATCAAGAAAAGACTGAAATTCTCTGAGAAGGGGGATGATGATTTGAAAGAGTCCCCAGTCTCGTGAACTGGGGATGTTCCTGCTGATTCCGCTCAACTCCTCGAATCCCATTTGTTGACTCTGAGGGTTGGGTTAAAGGAGTCCCCAGTATGACAAGATGGGGTGGCTCTTGACATGCTATGTCTGAGACTTTCTTAAAAGATATCTTGATCTTGCGAATCTTAGTTCGGAAATTAGCTGGATGCATTAACCTGTATCCACTTTTATCACCTGGTTCAACAGACCGTTGGTTGATTTCCAAGACTTCTGTCATTTAATGATTTGTTTGCTCCATACGAGAGTCTTGTGCAATATTCTCTCCTGCTTGATGTAGGAGCAATTCAACAACTTGTTCTTTATATGCTTGATTTTGAGAGGAACTAGTTGAAGCATGTTCTTGAGAAAGCTTTTGATTATGAACAAATCCCATTGACTGTGGTCGGCCATGGGAAATAACATTGCATGAGACCATTTTCGGTGGGCTTTGCTGACTGGAAAGCACTGTGAAATGTAGTGCTCCGTGAACACCCCATCCTCTGATATGAACACCAGATGGAGCATTGGCAATTAATTGACGCAATTTTCTTAGTGCGCCAAGG
The DNA here is from genome assembly GCA_963277665.1 of Viscum album. Lineage (NCBI taxonomy): Eukaryota > Viridiplantae > Streptophyta > Magnoliopsida > Santalales > Viscaceae > Viscum > Viscum album. The sequence goes on along the minus strand of OY728119.1, from coordinate 1,017,693,217 downwards.
CATGAACGTTGAAGGGTTCTTTGTTTCTTTTCAGCCTTCGGATACCGAGAGACTGATAGGGATGCCAAATCAATCTGACGTTGTAGCCCTTATATTATCTTAAGATGATTTTCATATTCATCATAAGATAATACCTTATTATTCAATTGACAAAGAGTTTTCCATATGTTGAGACAAATATCATGGACTCCATCTTCCGTCAACATCTTTGGAATGTCATACTGGGAGTCAGCCAAAGGCCAAAACATGACTGGTACCTCACTTTTCGCCAGTTTTTTCCTCATGTTCAGCATTTCCTCTTTATCATTAAATGAAGATTCTTCTACCTGTTTTGACCAGAGTTGGTGTTTCCTTGTTGCTTCATCGAATTCAACAAGATTGGTAGAGAGATCATTGATAAAACTAGAAGATTCATGACTTAGGGGTGGTTTGGAGAATGACCTACACCCTGGGCTATCTTCTGATTGAGAAAGTATTTCACTTGCTAGCGATAAAGCATCAGACATGACTGGTTTCGCATTTGCAAGTGCCTCAAGATAAGAGGGCTTTCTCGGCACTACATTGTCCACTGGAGTATTTTCCAGGCAATGTGAATCACTACTGCGGAGAGGACTTTCGCAGCGAAATTCATCATCATGGGGAGGACCACCATAATGGGTTACAACAAAAGATGAGATCTCTTTCTCCTTGGTCTTCTGACCACATAGAGGGTTCATGTGGCTCTCATCTGAAGAAGAAACTTCAAGATTGACCAAATTTTCATGAAGCAAGCCTTCATGAGGATGTGTCTGTTGAAGACTTTCAGAATTAATGTTCCCGTTACTGGGAACTGAGGGAGTAGAATCTTGAATTCTGACAGATAAATGTCTGAGGGCTTCAAAACTCCAGCATCGAGCAAGGCTTGGTTACAGATTGGCCTTTGATCTCCTGACTGTGCTGGGTGGATCTTTTTCTTAGATGCCTTCTTACTCGCTTTAGAAACCACTTGATGATGAAGGTGATTGCTCTGATTAGGTGTATGTGCCTGATCAGGAAAGATGGTCAGGTTAGGCTAACGATCTCCACTCAAATCAGGTGTATGTGCCTGACTTGGTTGTCCGTATGATATGGGGGAGTATGCCCCATAACCCTCTTGGACTGGAACAGATGTGTGTGTCTGTTTCGGAGTGAATCGTTGATGTGTCACTCCACTGCTAGGGATAGATTTATGTGTCTTTCCCTGAGATGATGCTGAAGATGTTATGATATCCTGGAAAGCATCCAAAATATGAGCAGGAATTTGCTTCTGCTCTTTCACCATTGACAAAATATGCTTGGTGACTTCAGCCATCAGAACGGGAATATACGTCCATTCCGGGTTTGGAGTAGGTGTATGTGTCTGGTCCTGTCCTCCTTTTCTTGTCAGTGAATCCTAACAGTACTCAAGTGTTGAGGCAGAGAGTTGAATCTGCCTCCTATTTGTCGTTGGAGCTTTCTGACTGACTTCTCCGTGCGCTACCAAGCGAGATTGTTGGTAGGCTTGATTAGTACTAGCAGGTGTATGTGCCTGTTGATTATACTTCGGCAAAGGTGGTTGAAGAGATCCATCATATGTAGTCATACGAGCCTGCTGACTAACTGGTGATGTATAAGCAGTTGTATGTTCCTGCCTATAGTATTCCGCCGAAATTGCCTGGCGGGATTGGCGTGATGCTTCCAGACGAGTCTGCTGGACAGCGGAATTAAAACGGACAAGTGTGTGTGCCTGCTCGTTGTTTTCCACCAAGTTAGGTTGGTGGACTTCTCCGGATATGGCAGGGATGAAAACCTGCCCATTGTTAACCGGATTCTGTCTCTGGTGGTTCGTCTTTCCTGCTCGGGTTCGAGGAACCTGAGTTGAATTCCCGGAGTCGGTACCCTCATCATGTTGAGGGCGCACTGCCGCACGATTCTGGCGGCGATTGTTGATGGGAGCCCTCGGGAAGGACTCCTATCTTTTTGAATTAAGGCCCTGAGGGACCTGCTCATTCACTTCCTCAAAGTAAAGGAGTGAATGGAAATTGCGTTCCGGGGATAACGACCTGAAACAGGTGGAGACGGTAGTCAGCACCGCCTGCCTCTTGATCACTGGTCGTCATTGTCTGGACGACCTGTGTGAGTTGTTCACTTGGAGGGCCTATCGGGCAGCCTCCAGAGTTGGGATGGTACCATGTTGACGGTACTCCTTAACCGGCGCATTTGATACCCAGCATTGAAGATGCTGAGTAGGTGATGTCATCCTCAGAGCGGATGATGATCCAGTAGGAATAGCAGCAGTGGTATTTGCAGCAGCAGTATTCACAGATGTGAATTTGAGAGCAGCCATTATGGTAGTACAGAAGATCTTGGAAAAAAGTGCCTTTTTGATATAACAGATGTAATCAAGATAAAATTCAGCCACTTCATCCTTTGGATGAGAACAAATGTCAATGATTGTTTTTTGTTAGCCCTCCTATTGAGTTTTAAATAGGGGCTTCACAAATAGGTAAAATATCATTTTAACTTGGTTAAGGATTCACGTCGGGTTCACCATTTTTTGTTTCCCTCGGAATTCAGGGATGACCTCCTGGAAGGGAGATTCGAACATTCCGATCGGTTTCTAGAGGGTTTGTTCATAGAACCGGAAACATCCAATGATTCCACATCCATTTGGACCTACTTTCCAAAGGTAGGTGCTCATTAGCTTGTGGACTGACGAGGCTTCAGAATTTGCATTGGGCGATAGGATGGGAGGTCGGACTCATCACACCTTTTTTAGGGGAATTATTGTCTATTCCAGGACTCTCTTTATAGATTTAAGTTATGTTTGTGAATCCTTATTACATTACCAAGTATAAAATGAGCTTTTCCTTTAGTTTTGACAATCAATGATTAAATATGTAAGAAATTTAGAGAATCTTTTATATATATTCGAGGTTCTTCATCAATAGAGAATCATCTATATCTATTTATAGATTCTTGATCAATGGTAACCTTCAAAACATTTATATAAAAGTCTCTTGGTCATTATGATGGCCAGGCTGGTTTTAAATCCACTCAGTGGGGCACTTGAAGTTTATTGTCATTCAGAAGGACAATGAATTATTTCAGAGTTGGGATCAAACCCATATATAGGCTACCTACGTATCCTTTTTTTTTGGAAAAGGAATCAGAACCCACGTAGTTCGAGTAAGGGAGTATGATGTTTATGATTGATGGCTCAAAAAAGGATGCCATAATTACTTTTACACTCTAAGCTCACGTGAGTCATGCTCGGTGTGAGAAACAAGAGGTATTGGTAAAAAATAGACAATTGTGCCATGAAAGATGCAATCATAAGAAGTAATGTGGGGCTTATGTTTGTATGACTGCCTAGATGAATGAAGATTAGGATTTACTTTAAGGAGAAAATCCTGGAACAGGGTCCATAAAGGTATATGTGCTTTATGGAGATTTGAACACTCTAACTTGGGACTTATTCCTGAAAAGGAAACCCAAATTAGGAGAGGATTGATAATTGGGTTTTACTCCTGAGAAGGAATCCTAGATTAAACGTAAATTAGGACTGGTTAAAGAGAATTTAAGGGACTTGGGGCTTACTCCTGAAAAGGAAGCCCAAGATTTATGACTGGAACTTATTCCGGAAAAGGAAGACCAGGTTAAGGATTAAGGTTTGGGGCTTACTCCTGAAAAGAAAGCCCAAGATTTATGACTGGAACTTATTCCTGAAAAGGAAGCCCAGGTTAAGGATTAAGGTTTGGGGCTTACTCCTGAGGAGGATACCCATATTTGAGATTGGGGCTTACTCCTAAGAAGGATGCCCAAATTAAGGGACTTGGGGATTACTCCTAAGAAGGATGCCCAAAATAAGGGACTTGGGGCTTACTCCTAAGAAGGATGCCCAAATTAAGGGACTTTGGACTTACTCCTAAGAAGGATGCCCAAAATAAGAGGACTTGGGGCTTACTCCTAAGAAGGATGCCCATTTTTGATATTGGGGCTTACTCCTAAGAAGGATGCCCATATTTATGACTGGGACTTATTCCTGAAAAGGAGACACAGGTTTAGGATTTGTCTCATCTTAAAGGATGAGGTTGAATGAATGAACTCTCCATATTTAGTGACAAAAAGATATTTAAATCACTAGGTTTTGAGAGATATTGCACAGAATTCCTTTCAGATAAGCAAGTCAAATCCAGAAATCATGCCATAAATGTATTTGAAGAGTGTCTTGAAGACTGAATCTAGAAAAGGAAAGGTGTAATGGCTTAAGAGGGGTGAAATGGGCAAGAAAGGCACCCAAAAATGAAGTGGCGCGCAAGTCTTGGAAGGTGCGCAAGTACTTCGGGGGGCGCACAAGTATTGGTCGCACAGGTATACCTGCGCGACATATGTTGTACTTGCGAGATGGTCAACCAGCATTGAATTACTTGAGCGACTCTTTATTAAAGCTTTTAGAAACCTCTTGAGGTTATTCCAGGAAAGAGACGCACAAGTTCTATCGAAGGAGTAAGGCGGCGCGCAAGTGTGACTACTTCCCTTAAGGGCTGGCCACTCAGGCATGGAAGTGTTGATGAGTTTCAACACTTAGGCCTTCCTCCCTCTCTTTGGATCTTCCGTTCTAGGTAAGAAATTACCTTAGAAGTGTTCCGGAAGCTTTGAGAAGAGACTTGGGCGTCGGGAGCTTCAATCCGAGTTTCTGGAAAAATAACCTCTCGAATGGGGGGTCCCACAGGGTCTATTTATAGGAAGGAGAAGACCCTGGGCGGTTACCGGGCGGTTTATCACTTAGGTCGCGCAAGTCACTTGCACGACCAAGGGCGTCGCGCAAGTGGACTTGCGTGATAGTGATAAAACTTTCACGGTGAAGTTGGTTTTGATCCTTTGTTCATGCCTTTTTCGATTTTTGATATTTTCTTCAAAGGTTGAATCACTTTGAGCTCAGATATTCCCCTTTTTCGATTTTTAGATTCTGTGACGAAAGGAGCGTCAACAATGTTCTATAAGATATTAGTTAAGCAATCCCCCACAATAGGGGGAAATAGTAAAATTAAGATAATGTGAATACCAATTTAATAACTTCATTGATAATTCCAGATAATATGCCTCCATGATTTTATCTATACACATTACCCCAAAATAATGGAATACCAATATAAATTATGTGATGGGAACATATCTTCAATCCAAGAGTATGACTAACTCAGTTTTTTACTAACTGAAATTCTATGTATAAAAAACATTTAATTAATTGTTTTATATTATGGGCTTACTATACACTTCTTCATAGAGAGATAAAAAGATTTAATATTAGAGATAGTTATCTATGAGGGAATACCATAACGAATAATACAATCCGAAAAAAATATGATGGAATGAAAGTGTTGGTATTCAGTCTTTCCTGCATGGTGAGACTAAAAATCACCATATCTAGATCTTCTATAAGTCAAGAGTTTATATTTTTACGCATGCATCATACCAACATATTTTTATAAGGTTCTCACATGATGATCAACACTAGTTTATATCACATTTTTGTTCTCAATATTATAGATATTTTCTTGTTTCCCCCTAAAAAAAATTAATAATATAATTTTAAACATTTAGTATTTCAGAATATCCTCTTGACTTCATCCTCAACCTCAAAATCTTCTTATCCTTATAACGATGAATATTTTTCTATGAAATTTCATATATATTATCTCTGGAAATATTATATTGTTATCTTTTAATGAAACATTATTTTTCTCATTTCATACTTCTATAAATGATGTACATGTGTTTGTAAAATTTTATTTCAATATATTCTTCATCATCTTCATCAATTTCTATTATACTCTTATCATTATTTAATGATTTTATGGAAATATTCACTTTACCCTTTCAGTTATTTTTTATAAAACAATCTTTTTTTATTTCATAAGAAACTAGAATTATTTGAAAATAATCAAATGAATGTTTACCATGATCATGGTATTAATCTCTCGTGTACATTTTATAATAAATTTCAAAAAAAATATTACATTCTCAAAATATTTATAATCCTTTAATTATACCTAGAACCAATGACCATGATCCAAATATTATTTACTTGATGGAAAAAGGCATACATTTTTTTAACATCATTAATAATGAGATATTAATATTTTAATCTCTAAATTTACATCTTAACAATATTTGACTATTTTATTACATTCATTGGGATATTTAAATTTTTAATATAATTATTTTACTATTTTCTTCCCTTTAACATTGATAAACTCTATTTCTATGATATATCAAAAATTAGAATTTCATGAATTACCTTCAACCTCCAAATTGATTGTATTAATATATATCATAGAGGAACCATATATAATAAGTCGAAAAATATTTATAAAATATAATAATATGTTATGGAATATTGATAACATGTATAGAATAAAATAATAATTCTATATATAATACCTTTTTTCCTAAATAGATAGAATCCCCTTGATGTTCATTGAGATAATATTTTTCAGGTCCATATCAAAATACCATAGCTCAACTCTTCTTATATAAAAGATCATTTTTTATAAGAAAATCCAAAAAACATAAAATATTATAAGATAACATGATTTATATTATACTAATTAAAATATACCCACAATATTTGTGAGAATTAACTAGAGGTGAATTAGTGAATTCAATTCAATTTTTAATATTCCCAATAATGTTCACATTAGTGACCCATACTTTCCATACAATAGTATCATAACTTATTACATGAACATTCATTACATAACATTATTATCAATGATAATAGAATAAAAATTTAAAATTATGGGAAACATAGATATGTAAATAAATTTTATGAAAAAATATAAACATCATCTCCCATGTAGTTCTAAAAAACTAGATCCATTCAAAGACACAAAATAAATAAAACATTTTTTAATATTCTTATTTTAATAAAACATAATAAAGGGGAAATTAGTTTCCTATCATGTTTGAAAATGGATATCTCAATGATAATTAAATCATAAATTGAGAATATTGTGTGTGAAAACAATAGTTTAAATATTGAAAAGCATTATTGAAAATTATTATATCATAAACACGATTTACCAAATAAATCATGTCATTTTAGATGACATGAATCAAAAAGTGTTCAAAAAACTGGATCCATCAATACAAAGTATTTTATGAATAATATTTCATAAAATTATATCATAATTTTTTGAAAAAGATAATAATATAAATAATATGAAAATGATACCCACCAAAAATTCCCAAAATTATAGGATTCAGATAACATCTGTTGTAACGACTTTGAGTGTGTGGTAACATCTCTCAAACCCTCCTTTAATCTTGATGTACCCTCCAGTGTGCCATCTTTCTGTCAAGCTTGGTAAACCTATTTTTAATCCATTTATCTCAAAGAACATTTATACATACCCAAATCATTAGATATATATATAATTCTTGTTCCACCCATCATATAATCATTAAACAATTAATTAGTATTCTGTATGATCATAAATAAATCATCATAACATTACCCATGAGAAAGAAAATGGGTTTCATCGATATTTCAAAATCATAATGATAAACACACCAGAAAAGAAATAAATATTATATCATTTTATTTTATAACCATTAAATCCTATGTAAAATCAAATATTTTTTTATTGATGAAAAATTTCTATAAAAGTTCGCTATAATATTTTCTACACAAATTATAATTTTATTTTTAAAATTGAAAATTAATATCTAAAAATTACCTAGCTATTATTTAAAAATTATCCATTTAAAATAATGACAGAATATTTTAAAGGATGATTACAATCATTGATATTTCATTAAGTAAGTTAATTATATTCACGTTGTGGACATTAAAAATTAATACTTTATCATTTTTTATAATAACACAAAAAATTATTTTATTTATAAAATAACTAGAAGATTATATTTAAATAATTATGTAAAAAATTTTAAATATGAAAATTAAAAAATTTAGAGGTATAATATTAAAATTTTAAATCAATTTACGAAAACATGGATATCAAGGAAAAATAATTGTCAACTGAGGATTAAAATAATATCACATTTTAGTAAAAATTCTTATTCAGTCTATTTATAACATAAAATTAGAGAAATGAATGGAAAAAATGTATTCAAGATAAATAAATAAAGTTGGGGAAAATTATTTTGATTATTAATAGTTATATCTGTAAATATCATCTGTTAAAACATCATCATAAATAATCCACATAAAATGAGAATAAATCTTAAATCTGTTACCAATAGTTTGGACTCTTTAAAAATAACGTTAGAATCTAGTATAATATAATTAAATTTATTATCATTATATTTTAATTTCATTTAATTTCTCATAAATTCATATATAGTCTACAAATTTCATTTCAACACCCATTTATTGTTAGTTAAATATTGAAATAATCATTTCTAGTTGTTATATATTTTATTTTTCATGAGAATTTACATCTTGTAAATTTTTTACATATACTCTGATCATTGTTATATAATCAAAAGAGTGATATATATTATATAAATATCACATATATTCATTATATACATATTTTTAATCATACATAGAATTTATAGATAGAAAAAATCTTATACACCATTCATGGAAGCGGTATACTATATGTACACATGAATATTTTTTCACTATTATATTAATGGAATGAAAGAAAGTTAAACAATAATTATAATTTATTTAATCACATTTATATCATATATGTTAAACATAATCATTAATCGTATATTTATTAATATATATGTAAATATGAAATTAAAAACAATTTATATCACTTCATGGATGTGGTAGTCCACAAGTATGCACGAGCGGTGTTATCATGTTCCAACAGATATGAAATTATAAAGTTATATATGATATTTTAACTAAAAACAATAATAATGTAATTAAAATCATACATAAATATACTGTACATTATAATAATACTCACTTATATATATTTATTAAAAATTAACTGTATCGCTTTGTGGAAGATGTAGTCCACACTTATACACAAACGATACATTCACTACTAATTTGATAGTGAACATGTTAGATAATTATATATTCAAAATAAAAATAACATTTAGATATATTTAGGATACAATGTTGATTATTTTAATATTAATTCCATATATTTGGATAAAATATAAGAAGAAATAAATTGAAGGAGGTCGAGTAAGAAGTTTACCTATTCTTTGGGAGGATTCCTTTAGAGACCTTCATAAGGTCCATTTTAATGATATTTCAAAAATAAAAAACTTTTAATTCTAGGATAGTCAATATTATTAGAGAATTGTGTATTTTTTTATATATTTATCAAATATGTTTAAATACCTGTGAGAAGGGTTGTCCTTTTATAATTGAGCTAATGGATGCACATGGAATTACAAAAAAGATACAAATATAATTAATGGATTCTCAAAAAAAATAATTCCAAATGACTTTAGATTAAAATAAAATGATGATACGTTATAAATATATCAATTTAATTATTATTTTTGTCATTTCAATTCATATCCTCTTGTTTAACACCTAGGATAACCAATTTTAATCGTAACTATTGCAATGAAATTTTTATATTACCAGGATATAATTTAAAAAATATGGTATCAATTGGGTTATAAATAAAAAATGGATAATGTTTTACTATTTATGAACCAAAATTTCCTTCTGAAATATTTTTAGGATATCCAAATTAATTAATAAAATTTTTTATCTTAAATTAAAATTAATGTAATTTTAATAACTATTCAAATAATTTGACATTGAAGACAACAAGAAAGAAATTTAATTTGAATATAAACCTATCTGAAATCCCAAATATGTCAAATTAATATATAATATTCATGGGTCCCTATAAATCACCAACACAATATTAAATTTATTGTTTTTAAAAACATCTTAATGATTTGTTTAATGCTAACATAAGCATTATATTGATGTGGTGTATGCATTTAAGTTAATTATTTTTCACTAAAATTTCTAACTAAATTACCATGATAAAAATATTAAATTATATATATTATAAACATTTTTATAATAAAAAATATAAATTTTTTTTCCTTATTTCAATGTATTATAGTTTTAAAATTCAATATAGTGGAATTTGGTAATTTTCATAACATAAAATAATTTAAATTTTATTACCATGTGAAAATGAGATAATAATGCCATATATTAGAATTTATTAATTATATATTCTAAAATATTCCATATAATTAAATAAAAGAATGTCTCAGGTTTAGTGTGAGACATTATGTCATAGATTTATCCGTGTTTTATCAATTTCATCCTTACAAATGTCACAAATATTTACCTAGAAAACTACTAATCATTACAAAAAAATAAAATATATTTATTTACAAAAGTTTAACCTCATAATTCCAAAAATGGACCTTTAAAAAAACATATATCACCATATGTCATTACCCATCCCCCAGGGCCCGCATCGTGACTACCCCAAACCCGCCTTACATCGGCCAGGGGCAGACGACTAGAACCAAAGGTGTAATTCCCAAAAACTGGGAAGGCATTGCCTTTAAAAATCATAAACACACACAACCAGAGAACAATCAGAAGAAAAAAATAAGTAAAAACTGTGTAACAAGTATGTTGAAAGTAAAGGGGGCCATAAATACAAGCCCAAAAGTAATGTTCAAGGAAAGGAAAAATATGTACAACTAAAAGACAAACAGCTATAAGTTGTCTAGCAGCTCCTGGATCGTCTACCACAGATCCTACCTGAAGGGTGGGTACATAAAGCCTCGTCAGTGCTCCACACCCATCCGTCTCTTCCGAGTATTGTCTCGTCATGAGGTCGACCTCCGAGTACTGTCCATTCCTCGTACACTCAGCCACGGTCAGCACTGCTCGTCGTCTGCATCCAACATAACAAGGTGGGGGTATTGTCCGTGCAGGGGTGAGAATAACGATACTCTGTAGGGACCCCGAGACCCTCAAGGTCACACAAAATCCAACAAGTAAAATCAACAAAGTATGATTTCAATGGTTAACGATTAATTAGATATATGCCCATACATATACCTATGTTATCAAGTAAACCATCTCAATCACAAGGAAAACACAAAGGACATTGAATAATCTCAAAACAGGATTTTTATTCACGATGTTGAAACCATGGCTACTGGGGAACTCCTCCTCTATTGAGTACTGTGGTCCTGCCGCTACAACCAAGTGCATCCCACTAATCATGGACCGTTAAAGTACTCCACTTGTCGAGTACTATGGGCATGCTGCTAAAACCAAGCGCTTCCCCCCATGGGTCTACCGCTACAACCAAGTGCTCCACCTCATAGCCTATAGAGGTACTTCTTCTGTCGAGTACTGTGGGTCTGCCTCTACAAAGAAGTGCTCCTTTGTCGTGGGTCTGCTACTACAACCAAGAGCTCTCCACAAGGCCATCTGAATTACTCTGAGTCGATCGATCAATAGTCGTCAAGTCTCAGCGAGAAACTACGTCTCTGCAATCTGCTCGCTCGTAACCGGGTGGGTCTGCACCATGTGCCACAATCCAATACTCCAAGTGTCACGAACTCTCACATATATGTATCTCAAAGGACCTCCTCGTGATAGGGGTCTCAACGCAATAGACGGCGAATCAATCAGAAGCCCGACTTGTATGTTATTAGCATTTTAGTCTTGGGGTCCCAGTTGGTTTCTTGTATGAACCAAACCGACCGTAACTCAACCATACCATGAACTCCAATGGCATGTACTCAAGGGAATGTTTTTCAACGCGATTACCAACACCACTGACAGTTTTTCAAACAAACGTCCTGTCTAAGAGATACTAGATTTTCCGTTCCAGGGGCCTGGTTGGATTTACACTCGATCCAAACCCAACCATTTTCTAAAGTGGTCCAAAAATCACAAATTGTATTGCAAAAGGACTACATTATCGCGAGGAAGAAGTGCCGCAAATGGTGCGTCGATCGGATGTGCAGTCTTAAATTTATTCTCGTTTAAGTGAATCGGGCCCGTCCCGTCAAGCACAGTGGGTTGGCGGGTCGGCCCGACCCGATTTGGCGGGTCCGACCCGGAAGGGGGGTTGTCCCGGCCATGTGGGGTGCGGCCCGTCCCGGCGGGGCATGGCCCGATGTGGTGTAACCCGGCCTGGCCTAGCGCGGCCTGGCCTGCGACTGGTTGAGCGATGCAGGGGGGCATGACCTGGCACTTTCCCGAAATGGCGGCGCCGAGCGGTGCCTCCCTCCTATCCGGATAGCAGAAACCGGCCGGTCTTCCCGGTGTAAGCGGCCCGCACTGGGGGGCTGCTATCCTCCCACGTGGCACTTGCAGGTGTCGTGCCCTCTTCAACATGGCCGGCTGACAAGTCGGCCGGTTCGCCGCTGAAGCGGCCCATGGTGCGCTTTCCACGGTTCCCCACAGTGCGGCGCCTTAAAGGCGTCGCAGTCCTCCAGCCCGGCCGGCCGTGACCACTCGCTTTCCTGAGCGGGAAGCACCAAGCGGCGCCACCCTCCTATCCGACCGGAAAAAACCGGCCGATCGTCCCGGAGTGAGTGGCCCACACTGTCGGGCCGTTGTCCTCCCACGCGGCACCTACTGGTGTCACAGCCCCTTAAACATGGTTGGCTGATGAGCCTGCCGGTTCACTGCCGAAGTGGCCCACGGAGCATGGGCCGCAGTTCTCTATAGTGCGGTGCCTTAGAGGCGCCACGGCCCTCCATCCCAGCTGGCTTTGACCGACCGGTTCTTCTTCTACCACGACCCACCTCCTCGGGCCAAGATCCTTTTTATCTAACCCCATGGGTTTCCTGTAATACCATGGATTCCTTCCCAGCACACAGTAGGGTATTACTCAGTAGGGTCTCTTATTTGACTAATGATTGTCCCCATAGGCCAACACTTGTTCTTTAAGTATGTTTTGTCCTCACTCACACTCACCCTGGGAAACATCCAAGAAGGTCAGTCATCCGGATTACTACTCCAGGCCAAACATGCTTAACTATGGAGTTCTAATCAGATAGGCTCCCAAAAAGAAAGGTGCACCTTGTTGACATGGGTAAAAACATTTAGCCTTTGAAGTCTCACTTTTCTAGGGGTGTTACATTTTCCACCACTTTAAAGAACAACGCCCTAGTTGTGGACCCTATACCTCAAACCCAGGTAGTGCCTAAGCACTTCCGGCTGGGTTTTGGCTCTAATACCATTTGTCACGACCCACCTCCCCGGCCCAAGAACATTTTAATTTAACCTCATGGGTCTCCTGTAATACCTTGTATTCCTTCCAAACACACCATAGGCTATTACTCACTAGGGTTGCTTATCAGACTAATGATTTTCCCCACATGCCAACACTTGTTCTTTCAGTGTGTTTTGTCCTCACTCACACACACCATGGGAAACATTTTAAAAGGTCACCCATCCTGATTGCTACTCAAGGCCAAGCATGCTTAACTCTGGAGTTCTAATCAGAGAGGCTCCTGAAAAGAAAGGTGCACCTTGTTGTCATGGGTAGTAACATTTAGCCTTTTAAGTCTCACTTTTCCTGGGGTTTTACAATATATTTGGATAAAATAAATGTTAAATTAAAACTATGAAAACAAAAGGAAATGTATTTTAGAGATATGCATCTTTAAGAATAAAAATACACATATACCATAATCACGAAAATTATTGATCCAAATAGAATTAATTATATTATATTTAACAATATTGATAATATTTAAATTTAATAGAAAATATAAAATATAAATGGACTCATAAATTACTTTATTAAATGAAAAGAAATTATTGTATTTGAAATTCTATATTTTATTACTATACCTTGAAAAACATATCATTTTAGAAAAATCCTAAAATATCATAATTAGTTAATTTTGATATTATAATTTCAAAAATAAAAATTATTTCTTCGAATATATGTTTTTAATTAAAAGAAATTAATATCTTTATTTTCTAATAAAATTTAATAATAATTTGTTTAGGAGATTCATATAATAAAATTACTACAAATTCAATTCTTACATATCAAAATATTTTAATTATCTATATTCATTATATATAATTTCACAATTTTGTTTAATAATAATTCACTCTATAATCTCAATGGCTCAGTTATGACAATATAATCTAATACGGTTATTTTAGACATAAGGTTGATCGTATCAAAAAATATCGAAGAAATTAAGTTCATTTTAAGAAAAATACATAATATACTCTTGGGGTGTTTCATTATTCAATTATAAATAATTTTCATCTTTTAAATTTGATATTGTTTATGGAAATGAACTGTTTGGTAATTGAAAAATCATTTTATCAAATCCCTTTACATAAAATATTGTAATAAAACATCTTCATAAAATTATGGAATTGGAAATATGACGGTCATCTAGATTAATAAATAAATCAGTTTCAAAATAGGAAAACATTAACGACAGATTAAAATATAGATATGGTTGAGAAAAATAACCTTAATGAAATAATATAGTGTGATAGATAACAAGTTCAGAATAATGTAAATCTCCAAAACCCCTTAAATAATTTATGGGTGAAAAGGATATCAATTGATCACAAATGATTGAAATAGGGATAAATTTGGGTATCATAGTCCATTTACAATGGTTCAGTAATTCTTTTAACATTTAAAAAAATAACACAATGAAATATACTTACATTAAAAGTATAATTTCCCCCCTTATTATTTTTCTACAAAAATATCATCTTTTTCTCTAAATTATTATTATTCAAGAATAATTATTCATTCATGATAACTAAAATGCACTTCATAGTCTACATAAGGAAATTGTATTATTTTACTTGTCTTTAAATAATAAACAAAATTGAATCATTGGAACAACATAAGATAATATCCAAAATTTATAATCATTATTATTTAACTCTTAATTTTATATAATTAAAACCATATTTACACAGAGTTAATTTCATAAATAATAATAAATCCCTAATAACCTCAATTTTCTCGTAATTATAGAATTTTTCAAACTCATATGTTATCTCATAACTATTTTATTACATATCACAAAACTAGATTCTATTAATACAAAATTATAATACATGTTAAATAAAATGTTTATCCTATAGTTTATATATACATCATCTGAAAGAAATATCACTAAAAATATCCTTAATGACGAGGAAAAATCAATATATAATTTTACAATTTTTTTAAATTAACTATAATATCATTAATCATTGATAGATATTACCATAAATAGTAATACATAGAATGACTATAACTATATTAAAAATATCATATTTTAAATTAATCACTTTTCATCCTTCAAGATTATCTATATCCCACTATCCAATAAATAATAATTAACTTGACGTCAAATCATTTTAAAAGAAAATGTATCATTTAAAAATAAAAAAAACAATTATACCTAAAAACTGATAAAAGATTCAAATCACCTCAAAAAAAATCAAAAAAAAACCTCAATAGTGGTATATATGTTTTTTAACTTATGATCAATCTTAAACATATAGACCCATGATTTTGGACAAAAATATTAAGGTAACTCCACATGAAAACATAAATGGGTCAAAAATTTAAAAAAATTCTTCTCACTAAATTAAAATCATAAATGATTGAATATATAACCAAAATCAAAAATAGATATAATATTAATCAATGATGAACTAAATAACATTCTAAAAAAATAACTATAAAATTTCATGATCTACATAATGATAAAATTTATTTCATTGAATCCAATTATCACTTTCCATGGAATTAATAATACCCCCTTACACATTAATATATTTTCCTAGATTTAAATATAATTGATTCTATGTTTTCCAAATATATAATGAAAAACTACCATATATAAATCATTATATGTTTCTAGATTCATATATAAATAATATTAACAAAATATAACATTAATAAATTTCTAATTCCAATGCATAAATAATTAAATCCATACACACTAGTGATTGTTATTGCTGAATTCTATACTTTTTTTAGGAGTAAACCTTGAAAAAGTAATTGGATTAAATATAATCTATATTCCCCCAACCTATTAAATTAAAATATAAATTGTACCATTATATACCATTTTTCTCCCATTATTGAAATTATCATTTTATATTATAAATTAATTAATCTACCCCTATTATTATAGTCATAAAAAATCGTCACATTCCTCGAAGAAATTTACATGAGTGATTCATACTATATATATTATGATTTTTATATTGAATATTCATCCCTTTATGGTTTTCCTACAACCCAATATTTATTATATTGGGAGTGTTAGGAAACTCAACTACGATGAGATTTTTAATCATGTATTGGGATATATGATTAAGAATAATAAAAGTGATTCACCTGCCAACTCATATAAGATTTGGCGTCTCTTAAGGATACTCATTCAAATATAAGTCACATTATGTGTTAACACAAATACTTTTGGTTATAGCTATTGACTAAAACAAAGCATTTATATTATTCGAAACATTATTTATAGTGAGGAATAATAGAGTGAAGATAAATAATTCGTAGGATTTCTAAATCATGGAAATTCTTTATAATATATGAAACAGTACTTATAACCATGAAAACTAATGCCATTTTATATTCAAATAAATTTTATTTTTCTACAAAGAAAATGTTAAATCAATGAATAATATCCCCTATGAGGGTTAAAAGATGTGTATTGTAGTGGAACACTCACCATATAATAGAGTGATGGATAAGAAATACATTACCAACACTTTTCAGGGTTATTAACCCTATATACATATATTCCAAAACTTTTTCCATGTGTAGTATAAATAAATTGATTTTGTTTTGTAGAAACCACAATCCTTTATTTACCACAACTTAAGAATTTCCACTTTACGTTGGAATATCCTTATCATTATATCTAATGCATTATTATTATTTTTTACTTATAGAACTAATCATATTTTTTATACCAACTATAGTGACCCATAAAATTCTTACATAAATATCACACCATATCAGAAGAATTTTAATTACATTAAATTACAGTTCATGTTGGTAGTATAATGGTTTAGTGACATTTTAAATATGGATACTTAAAAAACATGCTCATAAATTTTCTATATCATAACCAATTTATTTCATTATAACTATAAATAATAATAAACACATCATACATAAACCAATTCTCCATATCATAGGGAATTAATGTATAAGAAAATTTTGAGTTTTTATTATTATAAATGATAAGAAATGGAGATTTCAATGGTCATTTAAATATAACATAAGTATAAGGGGTAATGTATCTAATTTTTAAAAATTAAAAATCATACAATAAATTTTTTTTATAAAAATGTATTATGGTATAAATATGGATGTTCATAATACATGAATTATAATGGTATCAAAGATCATGAACCATAAGAACACATAATTTGGATAATATCTCTTCATTATAGAGTGGAATATAGTATGGAATAATAGTACAAAAAAATTATTTTAGGGATACCCAATAATACATTCATAAAATGTAACGGTATGTCTAACATCTTGGTTACAAGATTCAAGCATACAATAAACTCAAACATACCTTCTTTTTGGATTGTGATAACCAGCTGTGTACTCTATTTTTATATATCTTGGGATAAACTTCATTTTACACATTAAGCTCATAAAACATTAATATTTACCCAATATGTGGAAGATATATATAAATATGGTCCCACCTTTCACTTAATCATAAAAACATTCATCTATATTCCACGTGATTATAAAAATAGTAACCAAAGCTTATCCTTTGGAAAATAAAATGTGATTGATTAATATTTCATCATCATAAAAATAAACCACCCAATTAAAGAATAAATAGTGTATCATTTTATAATATCTCAAGTAAATCATATGTTATATGAATGTATGTTTTAATAGATGTAAATTTCCATTATAAAATCACTCGAGTACTTCTTAATGAAAATGGCCTTTTCATTCTTAAATCACGTCTTAAAATCTAAAAATTCCCCAAATATTATGTAATTTTTTTTCGAAAATAAAAATGGATGAATATAATGTAATATTCAGTAAATTTTTTTATATTTTCATTCAGAAATTTTATATATATTGTGTACATTAAAACAAATATTCCTTTATATTTTCTATAAAGAGTCAAAATTTTCTCATTCAAAAAAATGAAAATAAACAACTACATTAAAATTAAAACATTGTTATAAATGAATTTTATTAGTAATAGGATAATATTTAAAACAATATTTACTTTTTTATAAAACATGGTTAATTTTTTTTACCATAGATAAAAATAAAGTTAGTTTACATTAAAAATGTTCTTTTGGTATCTTCAGTACAAAAAATGAGGGAAGTAAAATTAAAAAATATATTCTCAATAAATTAATATATATAAATGACTTTCATTGGAATATTAATTGGTATATCGTGGAATTTCATCATTCGATTCTTAATAATATTCAATCCTAATAAATATTATGGTTTTCACATAAATCCTTTTCCATGCAGTCAACATTCATTGAAATAAATTTATCCTAATGTATAAGAAATTTAATTTTATAGTAATTTTGTATTTGACACATTTTAATACTCATAATTTCATATATGATCCATTTATATAATTTAAATACCCATATATTATTAATTTTTTATAAAAATAAAATTTTTCTGGTGTTAACTACTTTATTTCTCATGAAATTATTTATTCAGTAGTTTTGGTCCCTATAATTTGATCCAGGATCCTTCATAGATTGAATTCTTTACTATATTAATATAATATATATTTATTAAATCTATAAATATTACCATAAATTTAAACCAAAAATGAAATATTAATAACATCATTTCATAGAGGTTTTAGTTCGTACATACACATGGTTGGCATTATAATTTTTAAATGGAAGGTAAGAAGGTAGATATTATATTATAATTATAGAATAATTATAATTTCATAAAAACAAAATATCAATATTAATACTATAATAATTACCATCCATAAATTATGAATATTTAATAACAATTTTATCGATTTCTGGGGGTGATAGTGCACATGTTCAAATAAGCGATAATTTCACTTCACATTTGATGGAAAAGTTGGTGGAAAATGACTATTAAATAATCATAATATAATATTATTATATTTATGAGACATGAAATATTATTTAATTATTAATACCAAATATTTATCATTGATATAATAATAAATAAATTGAAATAGTTTAGGTAGGAAGTTACTTCTTCTTCAGTTGGCCTCTTTTAGATCTCTTCTTAAGGACCCATGAAATGATCTATCAATAATACTGACATAACTAATTCATGAATAGGGAACATTATATGATAATTTGGGGGATATATTTGAGACATATCATTAATATTGGTTTAAATAAAATAGATCAAGAGTTTCCTTTTTTTAAGAGGGGATAGTAACATAAGGAATTAAAGAAAAAATAAAATATAATTAAGTACTTCTCAAGACAAATAATTCATAATAGACATATAGTAAAATAAAAGGTGTATAAGGTAAATATATTATAGAACAATGAAACATTTAATGGTTTTCTGTCATTTTAAGCATTATATTTTGTTTTGACTCATTGGTTAACAAAATTGATTCTTAATAATGGAAATGAATTTTTGAATATAAAAGGGTTGTAAGATTACATAAAAGTTATAAATTTGCTAATAAATGACCAAGAGATTAAAATTTATACAATTTATATTCATTATAGTTCTACTTTAATATATTTATTATTTTTAAATAATTTAATATAATATTTTATGAAATAAAATACAAGTAATTTTATATTAAGTATTATTCATATTATTTGACTTATAAAAAAATTAAAGAATATTAATATGAATATAAATGTTAAAAATATCTCAAAATTTTTTATAAAGTTTTAAAAAACCAATGGTCAAAATAAAAACCCAACGAAAATTTATTTTAGATTTTATATGAACATTTTTATAATTACTATACATATTTTATAAGAACTTAATTGTTTTAGTTTAATACTTTAATATAATTTTTCTATCAATAAAAATAAAAAATAAAATACCACAATAAAATATGTAATTTATATTACAAATAAACATGTATAACTGAACTTATACAGTTTTTTCTATTTGTAATAATTTAAGAGTAAATGAATTCCAGATTGCAACACTTCAAATTTTCATAACTTAATAGAAAATAAATTTCAATATTATGGGAAACTAATTAAATAAATGGAAATTAAGATAAGCTTGAAGTATATTTGTATACCTTATCTCATGGTTTTAACCATGTTATTACCATTTTATCCTTACCAATTTGAAAAATATATACCAATTTTAAAATTCTTGCTGAACAAGAATAAAAGGGACATAATTACCAAATTTGAACCTACAAATTCCGAATATTGTTACAATTTTTTAGTACATGGTCGTTATATTGTGAAAAATAAATTTTAATATAAATGGTCAAAATGTAATGAATACTATTTTTAAAAAATGCGTTTTTTTAAAATAATTAACATCCATCAAAATAAAAAATATATTTTAATATAATGAAAAATAATTCACTCTGTAAAAATAAAAAAATACCAAAATTCAATATTTGTTAATGATTTCAAATATAAATTTTATTTTTCTAATTAATTTTTATTAATGTGTATGAAATAAATTTTCTTATTTTCTTATAAAATCCCATAAAACCCATTCGATAGAAAAAACTATATAAAGTATTTATAACTAAATATAATACATATTTTCAATATTTTTTCAT
This sequence comes from Viscum album, assembly GCA_963277665.1. Lineage (NCBI taxonomy): Eukaryota > Viridiplantae > Streptophyta > Magnoliopsida > Santalales > Viscaceae > Viscum > Viscum album. The sequence goes on along the minus strand of OY728119.1, from coordinate 1,017,672,481 downwards.
TATCTAAAACCATTAAATATATTTTTATACACAAGTTAATTATTATTTACACTAATAATTTAATATATAAGATATAATATAATATTATATTTTTCATTACATTTAGAATATATATTATGTGTATCATATCTAATCAATGAAATATAATTTATTTTTATAGAGACATATCATAAAATGGTAGTGTGTTACACGCACATATCAATATGAGAAGCTATATATATGTTTTGACCAAGAAATTTTATATATCACATGATCAAGTAGAATCATCTAGTTTTATATAGTGGGAATGGTTTATCATTGAACACAAAAAGAAAAAAAATTATCATGAATTATTTTAGGACATCCCACATAAATATATATGATATAACTTTTACTAAAAAATCAAAATGATGCAATAATCCAAATAACTTCAAGATTCTGTTGTTTTTTTGTTTCAACCTTCTCTCATTCATTAATGAATATATAAATAGTAGGTGAATTGTATTTTTTATCCTCCTACTCTTCTTCCACATTATATTTTTTAATTTATAATTTAGAAAATATTTTACCATTATTTTCATGTATAGGAAACAAAAATCAAAATGATTTTTCCTATTGAAAATCATATTTTAAATTGTAAATTTAGAAAAGTATCAATCATTGACTACATACCAGTATCTTATTTCTAACATATGAATCCATGGATTATACAAAACTATTTTTTCAATTTTATTGATATAATGTTTTTTTACTGAGTCTTGATTCCCTATGAGTCATTGAAATAAAAAATATGTAGTTTTCAAAAGGTTATTTTTCAACTCATTATCTAATATGTTATGCTCATTTTTTCAATGATTATTGATAAATACAAACAAATTCGTTGACCATTATAAATCATTATGAAAAGAATGAATAAATAGTTTATGGTAATCTCTAATCTGGTGACTAAATTAGTTTTTAAATTATCCTTAAAAAAGACTATATACCCTTTTTCTTATTTCAAATAAATCTCATAAAAAAAATAATGTAGAATATAATATATAGTTCAATTCCTTTTTAACATATATTTCCCATCATAGTGATGATTATTTCCCTAGTGTATACTTATTTTATCCAACTGATTAGAATATATTCTTTTATATCATGATGTCCAATGTAAATTGTATGAAATTTTACTTAATTCAATATATAGGAAGCAGTTATTCAAAAAAAATCATGACCTTGAGTGGAATAAAAAACATAAGAACATTGTTTAATTTTCCCAATAATTTTATGATACTCTCCAACACATTGAATATTTTCAAACACTTATATATGAATTCATTATCATTATTCTTTTCACTATGATTTATATTCTAATATATTCATAAAAACTTGACATACACTATTAATCCTAGAAATATTATTCATATAAAACCTCAACATAAATATACACACTCAAAATTTATGTGTGACATAATTAATGTCATGGTACATTATTTATATTTTTCATGAATTTAAATGATATCAATTATATGAATATATTCATTGAACATGTCACAAATGTGGATGTCAGTTATGAAGGTCCATATTCTTTATAGATTCATCCATTAAAAATGATTAAATATTGAATAAAACATGATTAATTTTATGGATTTCAATGTATTGGTTATTTGTCACATTATATTCAGATCTTCATTCCATAGTATATTTGAATTTTTTAAATATTGATATCCACATGTGGAAAAATTAATACATCGTGTGAATCTCTATGGATCGATTACTCATTCATGGATATACTTATATTGATAACCTTATGATATATACTATTCTATATATGATCTTATGATTGATCCAATTACATTTTTTGTATTCATTTAATTCCCTTATGTAGTGGATCAACTATACATCACCAAATGGGAATCCCATTATGGAAATTTTCTAATTTGCCTATAACTTATATTTCAAATGATAGTTGTCTAAAACCAATGAAGATAAAGTATTAACTTTATAAATATATATTCAAGTCATATAAAATATATAATTATTCAAATACTATTCCACATGTCTTTATATCAAATTTTTATCTCTAATTGATTCTTAATAAGGCATTCCATTCAAAATTATCTAACAATTTGTTAAAGTAATTTATACACATCTAAACCATTTTTAAAATATTTTTCAATATGTGGTTAGTGATCAGATATAATGATAGTAATTTTTCTTGAAATGTAAGATCATTATCTTCTACATGTACACTCAAACCGTTAGCACATAAAATTTCACAAATAACTAGTTATTACTATAAATAATAGTCACTCAAACATTATAAAAAAGGATCAGAAAACAATTATTAACAACAAATGAAAATATTACAATGAAAAGATAAAAAATATAACCCTTTGGAATTGATTTCAAAAATAGTAATTCCTCTACCCCATTATGGGAAACAAAAAATATAGTTCTCATATAGACAACCCTACGTATACTTGAGCTATAACATTATATAAAATGTGAGTTTGTAAATAAAACTCCAATTTTATCCCTAAAAACTTATTTCAAAAACTTTATATCAAAAATAAAATTCATTATTATAAATCATAAGAATATATGACAAATTATATTTCACAAAAATTAATAGTGACATTAAAAATATATGAATAATTACACATTCTTATATATATAGCATCTTGAAAATAATTAAATACGATAGTAATGTGAAGGAACCATTTTAATTGTCATAAATCATTGTTGGATATTGGTTTACAACCCCATTTTCATATATAACCTCTCATCTAATTTATTTTTGAGGGAATTTTTAAGCTTCAACGTACTTTCTTTATTTATGGAAAAATGTATATATTCAATGTTACGATATCCAACCTCAATTTAGAAAATGTATATTTAATTTCAATGTTGTTTGACCAAGAATGACATACTGAATATTTAGATTGAATAATGGAACATAGAATATCATAATTGATAATTAGTATGTATCTATATTGGGAATCCATATCCTCAAATTCAAAACCTATACACATCTTTTTAAAAGATAACTACCTTAGTGGTTTCTATATCATCTATTATAGTTATAGTCAAAGGTAGTGATGTTTTTTAATTTATTTCCATATAAAAAATATGTCACCAATAGAGAAGATCTATATGATGTGTAGTTTCTATCATCCATAAATCTTTCCCAATTTTTATCTATAAAACATTTAATCTATAATTATCCTTCATTATTGTATTGTAGACCATAGTTGAAAATATTTTAAATATATAAGAAAATTACCTTTTTCACATGAGGATCTGATTTTCTAAATTTGGAATAAAAAAATACACAGATTATGATATAGCAGACTATATATGTCTTTAAATAATGTTTGTAAAAAAGTTCCATTTAGAGGTTTTAATTATCTAACACTCAATATATTATCATAATTATCTTTGGCCTTATTTTTTTCCACTTGTATAGGTGTATATAATTTACCTTCTTCCACTATTCTAAACAGATCTATGTTTTCTCTATGATATATTTCATGTATAATTAAATCAAGACCAATATTTGGGGTTATTTTTAACCTCATGAAGAATATCATTTTCTCATGTCAAGATATTTCAAATAATTTCTTAATTTTTGTATATAAATCTTCACACACTATCTCCTCATCACTTGAAAACATTATGTTATTAAAATAATATATCATAATGAGTGATTTTTTTTCTTGTTAACATATTGATTTTTGTAAACTAGTTTCTTTTTAATATATATTATTCTCATGTAGTCATCTAAAAAGAAGTAACAATACTTTGGGTATTTATTAATCCTTAGATATCCTTTATTTATCTAGACACATTATTTTAATCATCATAAAACTAATATTTCGATGGTCTTCTCATAAAAATATCTTCATTATGTTATATATTATGAAATAATGATTTTACATCCATCTAAACAAATTTGAAGATTCTTTGATAAGAATTTGCTAAAAAATTCATTGATTCAATCCTATATGATGGGTAAAATATCTCATCAATATGAATAACCTCATTTTTAGAGTAACCATTATTGAAAATTTATGCCTTATTTGACATTATTATCTATTTTATCCAGGTCATCATACATATCATATATCCATTTCATGTCTTCAAGAAGATTATTCAAAATCATGTGTTTAAACAAGAAAATAATGATATTGTGGATACTTCCCTAAAACAATTTTGGATATAAATAATTATATGTTAAGTGAAAAACATGTTTCCTTTAATTTTAACCACAACATATGAACATTATTATTACTCACTCATCCCTAGTATATGTTGAATCTATATTATATTTTGAAGGATTCAAATCTTCTCCAATGATTATATTGATCTAGAATTAGTAACATCATCCTTACTGTCAATCATGTCATTATTATATGAATCTACATTTTTAAAAACTATAACATCATTACAATAAATAACCCTCCATAAATTAATGTAGCATCATCTATAGGATCCTTTTTTATTGTGCATTCAAGAAATAGTCCTTTTTTATTTTTCACATTAAACATTCTACATATTAGTCCATTTCGTTGGATTAATTATAAAATACCAATAAATGAAAACTATTTTTCATTATATTTCTTCTTAAAACACATTTTATAGAGATACATGATAAAGTTGATCCTTGAGATATATTAATTATAAATCATTGAATTATAGTAATTTCATTGGTCAAAAATAACTCTGTTGTATCATGAAAAACAAGAATAGATCAATAAATTACAAAAAAAATTATATTTTACATTATGATAACCTATAATTTTTAGTTTTTTATTGGGGAACTAAAATCATGTTTTATGTTTTTTATTATCTAAATATTCTATGATTTTTTGTTGATATAATTTATACTATTATCCAATATCAATCATTTCAATATAATGTTAGATTATTTTTCACCATTATGATGAAAATTTTATATCTATTCCAATATTGATACACATTGTATATAGACATTATACATTGATTTTAGGTGCAATCATCAACTAACCCGATGAAATACCCATATCTACATGGTGAATTATTTATTACTTGGTTGTACACATTAGTACAAATTTGACAGAATAGTTTATTACATTAAATATTATATCCATTGTGGGATTTTTACAACATTTTTCCTAACTCTCAAGTGACCAATTTATAGTAATTAATTCCTTTGATATACTAATGTTTTTGATTTATTATTATTTTATCATATTCATAATCTCTTGGTCAACATGACCTGGTATTCTATTCCACAAAATACATTCATATTGATAAATAAAATAACAATTTCATTTTTTCATCTCCCATTTGAATTGAAATTTATTTTGTTCTTAATTCTTAATAATAAAAACTCCTTATTTTTGTATCATTATAATGAAATTATTTCTCATGAAAAAAATCATTTCTATCAATAAAATGTTGTAACACAGTAAAAATGATATTATTTAAACCATCAAGAAAGAGAATATTATAGGGGTTTATTTGGTTCTCCCATTTATTACCATTACTAATACATTTAAATTTAAGAAATATATCATTTAAAAAATTAACCGATACACCCTTATACTTTTCAACATTCTATTAGATGTTTAGAAGTCTAGTCGTATGAGATGAGAAAAATAAACCCATATTCCAATATTCTATTTTAAATAAAACTTTAAATAATCATTAATGATATTATCATAATGATTTTGATTATATATTACCCTTTCTCTATGATGATGAATTTTTATCAGTTTCTGAAATGTAATGCATTCATTTGATATATTTCAACCTTCAAAACATCTTCTATTAGTTTTTTATAAACATTCAAATTATTTTTTCAACTCAATTTTAATTTATAGATATTGATACATTAAAATATTTTATACATGCTATTATATATCATCCCTAGATGTATGATATTTCATTACAGAATTAAGAATAATATTTTACTATAAATTATATTCCTTGTTCCTATTTAAAAGCAAAAAAATAATATTAGTGATTCCTTTTTCATTGGATGAAATTATATGTTATTATAAAATTGATTCTCTTTTCATTTTCTTTCTTATGTTGATTAGTTTTTATAAAACCTTATATTATTATTCGACTACATATATATGAGACTACTATTGAAATTTCAATTGAATTTTTTTCATTCTTAATGTGAGTATATTATAAATATTCTTTGAGTTTTATGGTTTAAAAAATGGGTTTTCACCCAAATTTTTTGAGATATCATGAATTACCACTATGATAATCTATCATTAGTAATATTTATTTCATATTAATTAACATGAACATAATAATGGATATATTCCCTTTTGTTATACAATTCACAAATACATTCCACAACTTTAATAAATCAACGTTTGTCGTTGTCTTTAATTATTTTTAGCTCAATAAGTTTCATCTTCAGTATATCAAACTTATTATCCATATGGATTATAATAAAAGTCATATATTTTGTGAAATTATTCTTTTGTACATTCGGAAGTTTCAAGATTTTTTTATTTCATAGAAAATATTATCAATTATCTTCAAAAAAAATTCAAGGGTTTTCCTGTTTTTAGAGAAATAAATTCACATTTCTCAAACTTCTAATTTATTTTAGCCACTTTTTAATCTTCCTCCCCACGATAAATGTTTCAATAAATTCACATATTAAGTATAAAACTTATTGTGACATGTTATTTATAATCTATTGAGTCCTAAATTTCTATTTTATGATACATGATTAACTTGTTAGAGTAGATCAATAGTATATTCTCATCATAAATAAAACCATAACTATTTTAATACCCCTTTATAAAAGAAATATAAATCCTTCTAGAAAATATTATAGATATCTTTGTTTTCCATTTCCAATAAGATTAGCTTCTCTACATTAATAATCATTTATAGGTTGATATTTTATCAATTTTTGTATCTCCTTCATAATTATTGATCATCAAGATAATATAGTGACAAAAAATAACTACATTTTTATAGTTGAGTAATTTAATGATGATACATAACATAAATTCTTATTTTGATTATTCCTGAAATGAGTGAATATTTTTATAATAATCAATATATTTTTTGTCTATTATAACAAATTTTATCATTTATAATTTTCAACACTTCGATATATTTGATTGTAATTTCATAATTCTATTTTAATTTCATTTATGTTAATATCTACTTTTCATTTCTTAATTAATTATGGTGATATTAAAATCATCAATAAATATTTAATAAAAAAAAGTATCTTACATAGATAACATATTGGAATCAAAATTTATCAAAAACTATACTCACAAGATTCACAGCCAATGTGGAGTAATTAATTTTCTTTGGAAACATTGTTATTAAATTTAAAATAAAACTTATTCTTTTGACAAAATCATCAAGTGATTTATCTCCAGAAATTATTATATCAAAAAAAATATTGTATATAAATTTCTAGTATTTCTTTAATCTCTTTATTATTCAATTCAAAAAATATATTAATATTATTCGAAATTTTCTTGGAACATTCTAAATACCTAAATATAGATAATTATTTTTCACATGAGGAATAGATTAATGAGTCCCTATATTTTTCCTTAATATAAACATTCTTCGACTCTATTAGAGGACATTTAGTGTTATACTTTAATAATGTGAAACCTTGAATTATAATTTATATAAAATCTTATCCCTTGGTTAAACAAGTATTGAATAATTATATCATTCTATAAGTCCAACATTTAAATTCAATGGTTAGATCCCCTTTCCAAATCACTAATTTCTGATGTTTTATAGGATACCCTCAATATAGATTTAATTGTGGAAATTATTTGATAAAAATTAAAAAGTATAAAATATATTATTTAGAGTACAAGGGGGTACTTTTCTTCCCATAATAAATTTTTTCCTTTTTTATTGTTCAACATTAATTTCATATAATCTGTATAAAATTAAATACAGGTCAAAATTATTATGTTAATAAGGATTGGATCTCCAAGGATGACTCTATATTCGGTGAATGGTCGTGTCCTTCCATTGAGTCATAATTATTCTCTTTTACAAATAGTTTTATAGTCATGGTTATGAAATTTTACCACCTATTACATATTAGACCAAACTAGTGGAATATAATAACATCATTATTTAAAGTATCAAATAATTGATATATGAATACTGATTGAAAATAGAGATCATATGATTTTTTTGTACATGAAAATAGTGTATATTCTTATTATACCCCAAATAGACTTTTATGACTATTCTCAACACTCATAAAATTTAACAAAAAATATAAAATAATTTTCAATCATCAAGATCTTTTTTCCATTATAATTTTCACATATTCAATAAAACTACTTAAATATAAAATCTAAAATTATTGAAAATTTACTTCTCAAAATGTAACTCCTTGAAGATATGGTATTAAATCTTCGAGATGATCTTAGTATTGAAAGGGAACTTTATTATTATATATCATGTATTTAAAATGTTTTAATATCATAGATATATAAAGAAAACCATTGTAATTATATAGATTCATGTAGTGGCCATATGTTCTCTAAATATTTCTATTTCACACCTGCTTGAATCACCAATAGAAAAGTAATGATAACTTAAGCATTATATTTATAACATAACAATTACTTCCACATTAAAATTATAAATGATTAGAATATATTAATTATAGAAATCATGATACCTGCATATAGAATAATGGTATGCTTATATTAATCTTCATGTATATATAATTCTCACATGGATCTGATTAAATAAATAACCTAGATACAAATCCCTTTATGTAGTTGATCTTGTAATGGTTCCTTTAATTTTTTTAATATCATAATAATTCTCATTCATGGGGGGGTCTATAATTAATCAAAAATTGTGATTTCCATTACATTAATAATTTATGTTATTGACCCTTTTATATGTTTCACCATCTTATCATAAATGTAAAATTAATTTCTTATCTTAGCCTTACGAGGGATCATATAAATATTTAGAGGACACTATTATAACCTCAAGACTAGATTTATAAACCTAATTATAAGTCCACCTAACCTTATGGGAGACTAGACTTAATCTTTCAATGACAATTTTCCTTGTTTCAACAACAAAAAAATGGGTTTCACATCCATTAAAAGTTAATGACATAACCATACAGTGATTATTTCCTCATTCTTATGATTTTAAAGTATTAATATTAATAATATATGTAACAAATATGATAAATATATACATCAACATGTTCTTAAAAATATTTCCTCATATCTCTTTGAATATATTTAGCAATAGCTTTATCATGCTTCAAATCCAATTCATTAACATCAATTGTTCAAATAAAATTAGAGAATAAAAATAATTTATTAAAAATTGATGAAAAATTGGTTTTAGTATTAATTCAATGATTGATTTATTTCCATTAAATTAATTATCAACATCACCAATAGTCATCCTCATGGGTCCATTATAAAAAACATTTATTTATCATAGTGATTATCTTCAACAACGATCAGACATTAATTAATAAAAGGGTAAAAATTACAATTATTTTCAAAAAATGAAACATCTTCCTCAATAAATTTTTATAGGAATATATACTGACCCTTACCAAGTCTATGAAAATATATCAACAGTTTTTTATCTGATGAATACTTTAGTTTACTCTTGCGTGATCCTTGATGTGGCACCCCTAACCCAGAATAAATGATCTATTGATAAAATTATATTCCTTTCATACCAGTTTGATACCAAATGAGGTAATGAAAAAATAACCATCTATAGTTAAAATTTAAATATAAAATATTGAGTCACATAAAAATATTGATTTTAGGGTAAGAGTTTAAAATAATTATGGAATCCCATTTATTATGAAAACCCTTATCATTCTCATTTAATGGGAATATTTTCCATTAAAAAGTGTTTTATTTATTTAGAAATAAATTTCAATATCTCCAAAAAAATTTCATAAACATGTCTTCCATAAATACATTTAAATTTTTATATTATTATTCAAAACCTATACAATTGGAAACATGATAATGACGATATAAAACTCCAAGTAATGGGTAGTGTAAAATAAAACTACCAAAAAGTAAAACAATTGTGTATAATATAGAATAAATAAATAAAATATATTAGTAATCAAATTATTGTGAAATATATCCAAGAATACCAGATCATCTTTTTTTATGAAATTAAATTTTTAGGTTATGTGATAAAACTCATAAAAAAATAAAACTATTAATACTCAATGGGAAACAAAACAAAAGGAAAATAGTGCAACCTACAAAATCTATAGAACACCTTGAAGGTACATAAAACAATAATTCAAATTTAAACATTAAAAGCCATAAAAATTTCTATGAATAGTTATAGAACTGATAATGCATTACACCAACACATTTTTTTCAGATCAAGGAATGTAAAAGATAAATGTCTAATTTGAAATTTGATAAGTAACTCCACGTTTATAATACCACAACCAAATATGTGGGTAGAACCAATTTGATATGAAATACACTAATAATGACTCCTCCTGACCAATGATCTTTCATCATTATCTCCATATCACTTATGAGAAACTATCATTGTTAGCTCACTAACAACACTAAATAACACAAAAAAATCACAAATCTGACTGATCTAATAACCTAAACAACTATCCCACTTAAATAATATAGAATAACCAAATTAACCCTGAATGAGTTGAAAATATCACCCTAAAAATAACTCCATTGATAAAAATAAAATAATTAATTCTAAAAGAAACTGGAATGAGGAGAATCCACCACCATGCATTCATCCGGAACACAATCAGCTTCTTGAACAACACATCCCAAAACCTATATAGTGGACAACGTGATTGGAAATATGCTTAATTTTATAAATTATTCTTCACATACATTATCTATACTTGAAATATTACAAAAATTTTCCCTTAAAAATCAACATAAAAACAAATGAAATCCAAAAAAACAATTTCAAAAATAAATAACTATAGTCACCAAAGCAAAATTGATAGAGGAAGATAAAACTGAAAACAGTGATGAAACCACCCCATGAATATCCATATTACAACCTAGAAGTTTCGTTATCACATCCCAAAATATCCATTAAAACCATCACAACAGGCTGATATGGGGTCTTGTTTCATAGATCATTATTGAATAGAAGAAGATGGACCAAAATAAGGCATTGATAAAAACAAATACCACTGAAGCAATCACAACAAAGAAAAAAAATCACCATACATTCAACAATCACAATAAATATTTACCTCATATTAAATGTATCAAAACAGTATAGTTTTAGTTCTATTAGACAATGCCCAAAATATAATTAGGGATATATAGATGGACCTCAATTCCATCGAACCATGCTCAAAGATGAAGTGATCAAATGAAACAGTAATAATCAAGATGATGTAGGGATGTGAAAAAAAATCATGATAAAAATGAACTGAAACCAACACCAATGAGAGAATGGAAAAAACTAAGGTAAATTAAGAAGTATTTAAAGAATATATAATAATTAAAAAAATATCATTAGGGTGGATAGATTGACTACCTCTAAAATAATATTAGGATGGGAGCCTTAAAACCTGAGTGGGTGATGTGGGTAGGGAATGTAGAACCCTGTTTAGAAGGGACCTATCTAGTGGGTGGGGAATCAAAATTATATAAATAATCAAATGTAAATATTATCAAATTTAATTGTGATGGAATGAATATTTCCAAACATTATATGAAATTGTCAAAACTATATCATACATAAATGAGTAAGGATTTCAAAAAAATACCCAAACTAGTTTTGATGATGATACCTACCGATACATAACATTATATTCTCCTCCATTCAAAAATTTATTCCTTTTAATTAATTAGATTTTGTATTGAATCAATGTGAATTATTATAACCAACATGACTTAGTAACCATAAAATATTCATATTGAAATAAACGATTACATATTATCTATATTTATTCGTAATTAAATGGAATAACATTTATGTTAATAAACTTTCAAACATACAATGTATATAATACTTGTTATAATTTTAATTAAATAATCAACAAAAACATATAGAAAACTTATAAAATATATGTAAAATATCAATAAAATTAAATATCATTGAATTGATGGATAAAAATAATGTTATGAAAGGGGGAATGGTAAAATAGAACATAATAATTATTGATAGGGTATGGTATAAGATATAAATTCAAATGAGAATTTAGAGCATAACACATTAATCATAATTCCATAATAAAATGATATTTAAATTTTTGAATAGAATATATTCTAAAAATTATAAAAAAACATAAATTTTATTTTATATTTTTTTCAAAACATACTTCTATGTATCATTAAAAAATAAATTTTATGGGATGAAAAAAAATGAAATTTAACACAATATTTTAAAATTAATAAAAATTATTCAAACATTGGAATGAAATGAATTTAAAAATTATAAATGTAGAGAATCAGATAATAATATATGTATGTCTAATTAAAACCCTTTATATATTCTTCTAAAACTTAAACTCTTATTTAGAAAAAATAATTCAAATGAAAATGGGAATAGTATATTCATTTAAAAACCATTGAAACATGAATATACAATATTATATATATGTGTGTGTGTGTAAATTTTCTCATGTTTTATGAAATAAAAATGTGATTATGTTGATTTTTTTAAATTAAATTAAAAAAATAAAAAGTATGAAAAAAGTAAAAATTTATTTCAAAAAAATGGTAAATAAATTTAAATAAATATATAAAATGATCAAAATAAAAGTAAACTCATTGTATATTAAGAGTAGATATTATGATCTATATCATATAATATATGAAACATCTAACATAAATAGATAATGAAATATTATAATTTATATGTGACTGTTAACACCTCACCATTAAATCAGATGTTGTGAATAAGAATAACCAGTTTATGAAATATATAAATTTTTTACTCATTTATACTGCATTAATGAATTATTTATATATAATTACATTATTTTTAGTAAAAATATATTATTATCCAAAATATATTTTCATAAAATGCGTATTAATTTATGTTTTTAGTGAGTATTATAAATAATTTCTATAAATTTTAGAAAATTTATTTTAAAATTTAAATTTAAATTTTGAATTTAAATTTTCACAATTATATTATAATGATTTTTTTATAATTTTTTGGATATACAGATTCTTTAAAAATTGAAAATTTTAATACTTTTAATGAAAACTGTACTATATTATTAAGTATTTAAAATGTAAAATTATGTTTTAGAGTAGTTTGAAATTTTCATAAGATCATTTTGATTTATAATGACTCAATTATGGATTTTAAAATTGATTATATACATTAATTTAAAATAAATATATTATATATATAGAAATATTCTTTTTCCAAAGAATGGTTTTTCATTTTTTTTTTATTGGATAAATTTTTAATTAACTTATATTAATTGGATATTAACCATATTAATTTTAAAATTTAGTATATAGTCCACTCTCATTTTTGGATAATATGAATATAAACCATATTAATTTTTATTACCATGTTAAATGATAAATCATGTAATTTATGTAAAATATAAAACAATAAGAACTATAAAATGACCCAAATACATATAAAAATGTTATTTAATAACACTAGCTATACAATATGAATACAATAGTTCAATTAATGACCTTTGGGGAAACATGGATGAGATTATGAACATTATAGTATTAAATTTATTGAAAAGTCAAACATACCACACTCTTATTTTTAAGAAGTGAAATATTTTTAATATTGTGTTATCCAGAAGATATGTAAAACCATAAAATTTAATTTTAAAAATAAATTATTTATATTAATCAATATTATTAATTTTTAATATTATATACATAAATAACTAATGTAAATTCATATACAATGCTACATTATTAAAAAATAAATTAATGAAAATAATAAGTGATAAAAAATATTAATATTAAAACTATTTATTATAAATAATGAACTAAAATAATTTTATATATTCCCATTACATTTTAGGGATAAAATATAAAATAGTTTTATCAATATTATATATTTTCTTCATATTATTAAATAAAATGCAATGAATCGATCTAAAAATTGTCAATATAGATATTTTATTGTAAATAATATTTTAAAAAATGATATAAAATTACAGAGTCTTAAATTCATAAAAATTATTAAAAAATTATTAAAATGTCATAAATGGTCTATTTATGAGACATTTTCATTTTATATTAATTATATTGATCCTTAAAGAAAAAAATTCAATATGTCATGGTAAGAGTTAAAGGGGTAAAACCAAAAGATACGGGAATAAACATACTCAATACATGTATAGTTTTAAATTTTATGAGTGTATTTTGACCATTCCCTATATTATCATATATATATACGTCCATTTTTATAAAATTATTGTTAAAAACATATATATATATATATTACATTAATATTTTCAGAAATACCAAGGATGCCCCTCCCGTATCTTATAAATTTGGACCTTTTTATTTCATTTAATAACACATAAGCACTCTTTATTTTCATAATAAACCCAACCAAATAACCACCTATAATCCATTTAAATAATTAATAGGTCTTTGATTATGTAGGCAACCTACCATAGAGGTCATGCTATATTATGTAAAGGTTCTTTTTTAAATATTTGTTATAGTTTTTAACTAAATGTTTTTTTATTCATCTACATCCATCAATAATTTGTAATCCCTTAAAAAATTTTAAATGCATTATCTTATATAAATAAAGATGTTATTATTATTATTATCTTCCTAAAATAAATCAATTACTTATTCATAAAATTGGGAACAAATCTATCATTCGTTTGTTCGAAGGAATGCCGCCTCACAACTAATTTGATTATTTTTCCATCACTATTTATCTACAATCGTTATAATGATGGAATTAATTTCCTTATCTGATATTCCTGAAATATTTCTCATTATTAAAATAAAAAATACTTTTTTATCATTTAATATAGTAGAAAATGATAATTTCCTTTCAAGCGTCTATGTAGTTTTCCACCTCCAAGAATAAATGTGATTTGTTTTCATCATTATATCTCATTGATTATATATTTATATATTTATATTAAAAGAAATAATTTTATATATGTGATATTATGATCATTATGGAATGAAAAAAATAATATTCACCATTATTCAAATGTATGGTTATTCTAAATGAAAGGATTTTTAGGGGTTTTATGTATATAATGCCCTATATTTTAGAAAATGGGGTTTAAATTTTCATGATATTGGGTTTAATGTTTTTATTTTGGAAATTAGTATTTTTATCATGTGGAAATATTTTATTTAAATTATTAATAAACATTATGTTAAAATAAAACATTACATAGGTTTTCATTTTTTCAATAGACTAATGATTTTATTTCTTTTATGTAACATAATGATCTTTTTGTAATCATCCCATGTTTTTTAAATAATTTTCATCAGGTTTGTGCAACATTATAGAAAATGATAAGTTAATGTAAAAAAATGTGAAGATTTGTCTTGAAAATAACAAATATTGTATTTTTAAATGCTTTTTATGGTTGAAAAAATGGATAATAATTATTTTTGTCCACCTATAAGGTATGTCTTTAGTCTGTAATATTGTGTCCAAATTATAGAAAAATATATTCCTAAAAGGTTCACATAATTTTAATGGTTTTAATTCATGATCAAAAACACTATAATATGTAATAATTATGGCCAGGTAATTATAGTTGGTGTCGGGGAAGGGTTTACAAAACATCATATATTTTGATGTTTACATGATTAGTTATCTTAGGAGTAATGAATACCATCATAGGTTTATAATTTTATGTTTTATCATTCTGTTTATTTTTTTATAAACAATTTATTAGGATTTATGTTATGGAATTTTATGGTGACTAATGTTATTTTTGGATAAATTTATTTTTCCGATAATATTCTTTAGATTTAATGTTGCAAAAGGAAAGGATTTAGATATTCTTTTATGATTAAAAAGTTCATTATATTTGAATATATTATGTTTATTTTTATAATGTATATCACGTTTTAAAAAAATGATATAAGAAATATTGTTTTATAAAAATAAAAAAAACTATGTTGAGTGAAAACTAGTCATATTTGGTAAGGCCACATTGTTTGAAAATACAAAATAATGGAAAATGTTCTGAATTACCGACCACAACCCAATGTGATGAACTTTTTTTTATGAAATTTTGTTTTTCAAAAAAATGAATTGACAGATGAATAAAAAATATATTTTTGGGGAAAAATGTTTTATTGTTTAGATATACATGGATTGAAATTTTATTTTGTGATTATGTGATTAATGATATTTTAGAAGAAGATAACTATTGTTTTAGGGAATATGAGTTGATTAAGGAAATACAAATATTCTGGTATTTTCTTAGAGAGAAAATGTTTGAAATAATTTATAGAAAATTATATGATTTTAATTTTTTATTATGATGATTCCAATTATTTTAATAATTTATTGCCATATCTTGTATATTATGTGATTAGGGAAATTACATTTTCATTTGAGACATTAATAGTGATCAATATTATTAGGATGAGTATGTCTTAAAATCAGTCTTATTTTTGTGTTTCAATATTAATCTAGATTCCTTTCTTGAGGAATTTTAAAAATATTTATTTATCAACTAATATATGTATAATATTCAGTAATTCTTTTTAATTTTTAATATTAACGGTGAATTTCTTATTTTAATAGTTTATTCATTTTTTGGAATTATTTTATAATGTATTGAACATTTTAGTTTTGGTTAATATATTAAGATAGGAGGAATAGTTTTTTATCCCTTAGTTTATTTTCGGATCTATATAATTTTATTCTAGTGCATTTTTAATGAAAATATATATTCATTATTTTGATAAAAATGAGATTGATGTGGACATTTATAAATGGAATAAAGTCTACTTTTAATTTATGTATATTTACTTGTGTTATTATTTAGGATGGTAAAAAAATACTCCAAAACTCTAGGAAAATTATTTTGAATAACAGATGTTAATTTTCCCTTTTCTTATTAGAATGTCAATGGCCTTTTCACACATCATAGATTAATAGTATTTTTATGAATAAACTTTTCAGGATCATATACTCTTACAAACTATATTATTAATTATGAGGTAGTATTATTCTCTATATAAATATTTTCACTACCCATATATTTTACCCAATAAGGTAACCAAGTATGTGTTACTCGATATTACCATTGTACTTCCATTCTCCCCCTAATCAAGTTGATGTTTTAAATATATTTTAAACAATGTGGTATTTCTCAAAACATATTTTGAGAAGTACAAAACTAGTAACTTAGAATGAGTTAAAATTACAGAATAAAATTCACAAAATGATGGACAATGAAACATCCCATTATTTTGAAAATAAATACTATATTTGATAGCGTACAATTTTTACAACAGCGATCTCAGATGGACAACAAAATATTATTATTTAAATGTTATTATTATAACTTTTCTGTTAAATTGGAAAGAATGAATATGAATAACTTCTTTCTAAAATAATTAAATCTTTTACTCATTTAGTATTTATTAATTAAGCCCTTTTAATTATATACAAATGTTTTAGTATTGTATTTTTTTCTACAAAATAGATCTTCGTCAAAAATTGTTTTCATTTCTTTTTGAGAGCGAGAATTATAAATAATTTCTATAAATTATAGAAGATTTATTTAAAAAAATTAATTTCTATTTTAAATACAATATTTAAATACTTTTTTATGATTAATTATTTGTAATTTTATGAAAATATTGATTTTCCATGGAATAGTGAAAACTACATATTTTTATTGAGAATTGGATTATATTTTAAATTATATAAAAGATAGTATTCACTTTTGGTTTAGTTAAAATCCTTAATAATTTAATTTTTATTCAAAATAATACAGATTTTTTAAAATTCATTTTATACTAAAATTTAATATAAAAACATTTTATATTTAAAAAATGCATCTTTTCTGAAAAACGCATCTTCATTGAATTTTGATGGCTTAATTTTTAAATTTATTGTAAAACCAAATAAGGTCTGACATATTAATAATTGATTCCATATTTAGAATCTAATCAAAAAATTTATTATATATTTACCTTTTATTTTTGGGAAATATTTATAATGTTCATACTAATTTTTATTAAAAATTTAAAGGGTAAATCCGATAAATTACATTAAAAATAAAAAAAATAAAAAAAACATAAATTAACACAATCCCTTAACTATATCTTATTTTAGGAGTATATATTTATTATAGTTATCCAATTGTCTAATTTAGGATATTCTAGGGCAACATGGATGAGATAATTCCCCTTATAATATTTTATTTAAAGAAAACTCATTCATTCAACACTCTTGTTTTTAATATGTGTAATTTTTAATATAGTGAAATATAGTTTAAATTTTAACAAAATAATTTTAGTTTGAAATATAAAAATATTATACTATTCGAAGAAATTTATTTTCTATTTTTTTGATAAATAATTACATTAAATTGATATACAACTCTGATGCGGTATTCATTCAATTAATGAAAAAGGATAAATAAATTATATTTAAAATATTACAATTATTGTAATTTGAAGTAAATAATGTGATAAAAGAACTATATATATGACCATGACTTGTTAGGTAAATTTTAAAATATATTTTCTTAATTTAAATGTAATCATAATATTATTAAATACAACGTGATGAATAGTTATAAAAATTCTCATTGTGGATATGTTATAGTAAATAATATTTTATTAAATGAACTACAAAATTTAAAAAATTTATTTTACCCAAAATTATTATAATAAATAGTAAAATATAAATTATGGATCATTCATGGGTCTTTTTCAATTTTATAGTTAAAATATTGACCATTAAATGGTAGATATTCATTTAATTGTGGTATACATTGAAGGGGATAAAACAAAAATATATGGGTATTAATATAGTAAAAAATGCCTACTTTTTATTATATGGGAGTATTTATAATAATATTATTATTGTATTTTAAATAAATAACATTTTGGTTCATTTTTAATTTAATATTAAATTGTATTAATTTAATATGTTGATACATACCAACCCCTTCCATCTCTTATATTTTGGTACCACCTCTTCTTTTTATTTCATCACAATTAAGAATCAATTTGGCTAAGAAAATCCCCAACCAAACACATTATTATAATATATACACCCATTACATATTAATTTTATAGGAATAAAATAATCCTTAATGTTATTATGGAGTTATAAAAATAGTTATTAAAAATATGAGGTATAGATTTATCTATTTTTTTCACTTTTTCTTCTTATTCCACATCCTTAAAACATTATCCTACCACGATAAAATAATATCTTATATACCATCCATATCCAATTATTTATTTTTATTTTTTTTTCACAACCTATACACATCTCCTCAACCATTAAAAGGGAAATGAAAATGTCTTTCATTTGTATAGTGGACTACTTATTTGTGAACTGATGTAACTCATTTTACATCACTGTTTATCAATAATATAAATAATGGATTAATTATTTATGATAGATGATTATAATATATGATATTATTGAAATATTTCATATAAGGGACTCTCCAACTACTGGAGGATTGGGATGGAGAATGGAGGTTGCCTTTGGATCGTATAGGGTTGATGGATCTGTGAGTTGAATTACTTAGGGAATATGTTCTTACAGATACCATCCATTCTATAATATTTTTACCACTCCTAACTCTTCCTGATTACTTTGTCAACTCTCCCCCATGATTAAAATTTGGTATTTGAAATTATTTGTTTATCATATTGTTTGATGGAAGCAATAATGTTGCATCGAAATTGAATTTTAGAAAAACATAGTACCTATAATAATGAAAAATATACCCTTATCCCCATTGGTTTCAAGATCAAAATACTCTTGATATAACATATTATCTAGACACTAAATAAGGATTCGAACAGTACCTAGTCCAATTTTCTTGAACTATAGTTAATATCAAAATTTTTAATATAAAAATGAAATTAAAAGGCTTACTTCCATGAAAGAGAGCATCATTGGATAACCCCTTGCATGAGTGGAGTGCCACTAGATACTTTTCAATTTTGAGTCCACTATAGAATATCAATAATGTTCAAGGTGGCCCATTAGAATTAGGAACCATGATGAATTATATGTTGGTTGATGAAGTTGACCAATTACCTATTAAGATCAACTATATGCTTATATAAAACTAGATTTATTGGGAACATTAGCAACAAGAGCATGTTAGATTCGAAAATAACAAGTGACATTATAGAAGGACTTCTCTCAAATTGTAAAACACCCAATTTAACAATCATTAATTAATGATGTATTTTTTAAAAAAAATATTTAGTTAATAATCACTATTAAAATATGATATATCAATTATCTTCATATCCACCAATAAAATATAAAATGATATAGTCATTTGTTTTAACATGTGGCCTACCGCCTCCACCAATAGATGTGATTTATTTTTCATCATTATATAACATAGATGATATATACATGTATATTTTATAAAATAACATAAAATAAGTTTTAATGATATCATTATGAAGAGATAAATGCATATTTACATTCATTCCTAAATGATCATTGAAAAATGTAAATGTTATTCATGCATGTTACGGCCTACCATATCCAGTATTTTTATGTTGTTCATTTGTCAAAAAAATATTCAATGGTTGGATTTATAATTATAATTTTTGTGAATAAATGATAATGATGTAATTAATTTTATTCTATAGGTGGTGGATTAATAACATCTTTCACCATAGTAAAAACATTAGTTATAATGACCCTCTCTTTTTCATTCATTGTCATTACATCAGTTTTGCAGAATATATAATACATTATAGAGGAATACACCAAAAGGCTATATTAGTATAGTAACATTGGAAAAATTTAAACATAAAAAGTGGTATATGTATGAGGTCCATTATCTCCCATTAGGTTCATCATGACTAGTACCCATATAGGACACATCATAATTAATATAAATATTCATAACATGGGACAAGAAACTCAAACAAGGGTGATCCCATTTGGTGAATAAGGGTAAAAATGGGAAAATTTAAGAATAAACTAGAGCATAAGTGTATGGTAATGTGATCATAAAATTAAAATTTCATACAATGAATGTTAAATATAAGAAACTTTATCCATGAAATAAATATTGTAAGATTATAAGTCATGATTATTAATGGAAACAATAGAATATTCATTGAATTCACAGCATAATAACAAGACATGGAATTTTGGAATACACATGAACATGTAATTTCATTTCCTATATGTCAATATGTATAGAATTAATATATCAAGGCACTTTAGGGGGACTACACCTACTGGGTGATACACACCACCATCCCCGGTCGTAGCTCATTCCTTGTAAGGGATCAGGTTTCAATATCTTCATTTATTGGATTAGGGTTCCCCATCAAACAAAAATTAAATAAGATTTTCATCATCCCATTATGCATTGTGTTTCCCCATATTCCCATAGTGGATCGGGTTTCCCTTTCTTCAAAATAGTGGATCGGGTATCCACATATTCCTATAGTGTAATGGGATTCCCTATCATTCCCATTGGATCACGCTATTTGACATGAATCCCATCATTATCACATGAGATGTAAATCATTATCTAATGTATTGTAGGGAGATATATGTCCCACCCATCTCATAATGATAACATACATACATGTCAAAAAAATCATAAACAATCATATCCTAAACTAGGAAATGAAATACATATTATAAACATGTAGCCGTACCATAACCTATATAAGAAGATATAGTTTTCGTGATTATTTCATAAAATTTATAACTCACAAAAATAATCATGTTTCATAGACATATATCTTGTTGATAAGAAAAGGTTTTCATAAACATGTAACTCATTTAAGAGAAATCATTTTACTGGACATCATTTTATCAAAACATAAACCATTCGAAGAATTAATATGAGTGGATTAAGTAGATCATTTTCCTATAATGTACTGAGTAACACTAATTGAAGTCATTTTAGACAGAAAATTACTACCAAATATCATTTAAAACCCATTCTTCTATATAATATTCGTTCCTCAATGAAAAATTAATTTTCAAACATAAAATAATTTGATAAACAATTATTTTAAAAAATTCAAGAAATTTAATAAAGAACGTTTGAAAATGATTTGAAAAAAATTCATTGTAAACATATTGAGAAAATATATATAAAAATGAAATGTTTTTAAAATCTTATCATTGAAAACTCTTTTAAAACATATAAATAAATATTAATCACATTTTAAAAACCATTAATTAAACAAAAATTGAAAACAAAAAATAGATTCATTGAAAACTATTAAAAATATATAATTTATTTTCCTTAAAAAGGATCTTAATATTTTATAATTAAAAATATTTTTTAAACCGTATCTTATAAACTATTTCTTAAATTTCATGGAATGTGTCTCAAATTATGTACATTGAGAAAAACTACTTTATCTATTTGCTAACATTCAAAACATATACCCCATGGAATAAAAATAATAATATTGGAATGTAAATAAGAATAGATTTAGGTATAATTATTATAGAATATATTATAGCGTAGTATATAAACCCCAATAAAATATAATATTTGTGAAAAATTTATAAATCTCAAAGAAATAAAACTGAGGCTAGAAATCCCTTTATCTTCTGTATTGAAACTCATTGTTCTAATTCAAAACACCTAAATAATAAATATATGATAATTATAAATCTACCAGAGAACTATATTATGATTTATAATACCATATATGGTTTTATGTAACTATATAATTAACACTACAGTGTTAATGTTATATTTCGGGTGAAAACTACATTGTTTTTCATGTGTCCTAATTTTTTATATGTTTTGTCACCATACTTATATCATAAAATACATAGTCTAAAATATGATATAAATATAATTCTTATTCCTTATAAATGTATCTATAGGAATGAATGAATGAAATAAATATGAAATGAAATTCAATGTTGATGGAGATTGTAGGTCGTACAGTAAAGACTCGGATTTTTTCATGTATTTTTTTTAATTATATAGAATTATTACAAGTCAAGGAAAATTGACGAAGCATGATTATGAGGACCGATGTTCTAGAAATTAATTTATGAACTTATTTTGGTTATGTTCAGTAAAAGAGTGAGTTGTGTTTTGTAAATTTTGTACCGGTGTTCAGAATTAAAATGTAA
Organism: Viscum album; assembly: GCA_963277665.1. Lineage (NCBI taxonomy): Eukaryota > Viridiplantae > Streptophyta > Magnoliopsida > Santalales > Viscaceae > Viscum > Viscum album. Next base: position 1,017,649,207 of record OY728119.1, on the reverse strand, counting down.
GGGCACCATTGAACTCACTGTGCCAATTTTCACCTAATGAGGCATCCACCTTGACCGCAATAGGTTAAGGGTAGATGTTAGATTTCTATATTTTTGTGGGAGGATTAGACAAATAATAAAATAAAAATAATTACTTTTATTTTATTTTTAAACCCTCCCATTTTAATCATAAGGGTTGGACCACACGATGTTGGTCGGACATTAAATTTTTGGCAATAAATGCTCGATTACACAAAATATGTAACCACAATTCAGATTAATTAACAGATTCATTAAATCTAAATTAATGATAAAACTTGTTAATGATGAGTTATTTTATATCTTGTGGGAATTGATAGTTGTTTTTCCATTGGCAAAAGGAAATGAAAGACTTTGCTGGAGAATCAACCAAAGAAGAATATGCCCCAATGAAGAATGAACCTTCGATGTGGATGATGCTTGAGCCCATACCAGAAGAGTCTTGCGGGAGCGACAAACTCCAATGGCACATAATCGTATTCCTCCTCACGACACCTCCAACAAACGATCAAGGTAGGGATTTTTATGACTATTATTCATTATTTTACATTGATTTCAAATCCTCTTAGACTGCCTGATACTGATTTAATGCAGAGGGTGTGGGCGGCATGAACACGGTTGACTCCAACCTGTCTATGTTGATTAACGTTTTCCTTCACAGACCACAATTACGGTGGAGGCGGCCCAACCATTCCATCAAAGGAAACCACTGCAGAGCAGGGTGCTGCCGGAACGCCGGCCGCAGCAGAGCGGGGTCGGGCGGCATGCCGTCCTGCCGCATTGAAAAGTGGTTGTGCACGTCCGCATCGCTGGATTAGGATACCGCGACTACTTGTCTATAGTAGATGATTAAGGGTGGTCTCCACCAAGATGGCTATGGAGGATAGCAGCGCCATCACACCTCTTAGAGGGGGACAGGCCAGGAATCTGGTCGGCAGCGTCACAATAAACAGGACTCTCCGGTGGTTCCCGAATTCCAGTAGGACGAATGGTCCATTAGACTATTTGGGTTACTGAGGGTGGTGCCATCCCTCAGGTGTTTGATAGGGAGGACCCCGCCATGGCGTACCACCTAGCCAGGCGGTCTGCTCCGCAGTAGGCCGCACCACAGTGGGTCGCGCCCTGTGGGCTGCACCCAACGCAGGTCGGGCTAGACCCTACAAACTAGGCAGAGCCATCCACTACATGGGCTGGAGCGGACCATGGACCAGTGGGATAGGCCCATAGATTCCAAGTTAAATTGGGTGGGACCCGAACCAGGTTGGGTCGTGCCGGTTCAGACTAGACTCAGGCCCATCTGGACCCAGATACACCTTTGTGGCCATATCATGAGAACTAAATGTCCGTTTGATGAACCATATACGATGTCAGAATCCTTAGACGAGAAGGTCCTTTTGGTATACTCTACCTGAGTTTTGGATAATTTTTTAGTATGTCCAGGTAGTATCGGTACCAAATCCCATCGGGCCCTTGTAACGGAAACATTAATAACATACATATCGGGGGTCCGATGGATGCGTCATCAATCGTGTTGAGTAACTTATGATGTTAGGGACCTTCATGATACTTCTTCGTGAGACTTCATCGCAGTTTAAGTATTGACTGATGGATTGAGGAGCATAACCTCCTGGAATCAAGTGTGATTAGTGAGAGAACCTTGTGGCTGACTGTAACTTGAAGAAAGAACAATGATCTTGTGTGGGTCAACGCATAATGATCCAATGTGGGTAAGTGTATATCAATACTGTGTGGGAAAGCAATCGGAAATCATGTGTGGGTAAGCGCATACTGATCATGTGCGGGTCAGCAGGGGTTAGTTACCTATCGATCCTCTATGGGTCCGAAGTAATGCTACATAAGAGAATAACATGATCCAACATTACGACTAATCATTTGTATTTTTGTACTTAATGTCATACAAGGTGTGAGATGATTCTATTACTTTCATTTTGTTATCTTCATTGTGTTATATATGTGGTGATTCTACCTTCTTGGTGTCACCTATGTTGTATTTCTACCTTCGTTGTGTTTCCATTGTGGTATTCTTCACTCTTGTGTGATATGAGTATATATTTATAAATTATGTATATATATGGGAATATATCTAAGTAGATCTGATTTTTATTGCTTTGTGCGTTGTGGTTATTCCATTTCAGAACTCTAGGAGACCAAAAAGGGTCTCAGGGTCTCTAATGAGTATCGTTACACTCACCCCTACACGAGTTATGCCCGCACCATGTTGTGTCTTATGTAGAAGATGGATAGCACTGATCGAGGTCGAGGGTACCAGACTAGAAGCTGATCAGAGGTGGACATTAGATGAGATGACCTATAGGGAAGAATGTTAGAGAGATGTACATACCCATTAGGTAGGGTCCTTTGTGGGTGTTCACAAAAGCTGTTCTTTTTCATTATTACTTTCACTTTGTTGTTGGGCTTGTATTCTTCCCCCCATTACTCAATGTAAACCCCATGTATACTATATAGTTTACATTGTGGTTGTATCTTGATGTGTTCTTGGTTTGTGTGAGTTTATTGGTATAAAATTAAATGCCTTCCTAGAATTAGAGACATGCCTTTCTGGTTCATGTTGCTAACCCCTGGCCTATGGATGGCAGACTTGGGGTAGTCACTACATAGGCCCCGGGGGAAAGGTCGGACAAATCAGTATTAGAGGAGTTCAGTTGTACTGAAGAATAAGGACTCTGATGTTTTTTCTGTGTGGCAATAGTGATATGTGTTATTAGTATAGTTATCAGTTTGGGGAATCTAGTGTTGGTGCGGAGGCTGACGTATCTGTACACGAGGACCCTGACTTCTGATTTCCATTTCAATACATGAAAAAACTGATTGTGTTTGTGTTTTGGAAATGTTTTCTTTGTGTTCTCTTCATGTAAACTCATCAGGCATAACAAATTGACTGTGGTGCACCTGTTTTTTTTTTTGGATTCCTCCACACAGATAGCTAGTTAGGGTTCTAGTTTGAGCACATGATGAAAACCCACCGACCGAGAAGGATTCATTGCAGTTCCCCCTTACAACAGTTGTACCACTAGGTGGTGTACAAGCAGAACCAATACCTGTTGGACAACCAATGCCACCAGCCCCAGTAGTAGAGGGTGCAGGCCGCATGAGCACATTGCATGAGTTCCAGCGCCAAAGGCCACTGAGGTTCCCAGGTGAGACAGATCCACATGAAGATGTGGACTGGGTAGAGGTTGTGGTTAGAGTTTTTTTGACTCGTAGGGACACTAGCTGATCTCATGGTGATCCTTTTCACAAGTCTTATTTAGTGTGCACTGGGCAGCTGGTGGGTCTTGATCCTCCAGGTCCACGACGAGGTCATTCTCATCTAAGAAGACTTAAAGAGCATTTTTCTGGTAAATTTTATCCTAGAGACTCTACGCTCAGTGCATATACAAGAGATTCTCCACATGCATCATGGTAGCATGACCGTGGAACAGTGTTTGGCAAGGTTCACCGAACTCTCACGCTACTCCACTGACATAGTGTGGGACACATTCTTCAAGTCCTGAACCTTCTATAAGGGAATACACAAGAGATTAGAGCATCGATGATTTATCCCAGTATCCTAAACTAGGAGGGGGTGATAGATAAAAAAACTCATAGTAGATAGCATCCATGCTGAGCAGTCACCGGCAGCGAGACCCACCATGAGACATTACGTAGAAGAGTCATCTGCAGATGGCAGTAGAATGTTGATGCAGGGGTCCAATAGAACCATAACTACATGTCGACGACCATAGGATATAGGGTCAGTTTTGTGGGGCTCTCGATATAGAGTAGGATATATGAGGAATAGGCAGTGTTACTCGTGTGGTGGTCAGGGTCACATAGCTCACGCCTTCCCAAACCACCATACGGATGACCAGCAGACGATCTAAGGACCACCTAGGTAGAGGTGAAAAATTGATCTAGGTGGTCCACAGGCATAAGTCAGACGTGGAAAAGGAGCTATCCATGCAATAGGTGGGGGCGGTGATTTAGGGTTCTACCACCACCACATCCAGGTGATCCACGCCAACTATAGGTAGCTGGTTGACAGAGATGAGCATAGCATCAGGCAGTTGTGTCCTATGACCATAGTGCTCTGGAAATGATTTGAGGTACGATCTGTGTCAACTCTAGCATAGAAATAGTACTTATAGACATAGGTTACTATCACTGTATTATTTCCACAACCCTCATTCAGAGCATGGAGATATCGTTGGAGTCATTGGCTCGATCCTTATGGCTATAAACTCTTACAGAAGAGGATTTGATGATTTCATCCTGGTTCCAGAAGTGTGAGCATATCTAGGAGGTGAGTCCTTTGGTTGGGATATATTATTATCGAAATCAAGGCCTTATGACTTCATCATGGGTATGGAGTAGTTATCCACAGTTCATGATCAGATCGACTATATTAACCTCAAATTGTAGGGTGTCCACAGATATATGGGACAATGGTTTCATTCACCAGTGAAAAGGAACCTTTGTTGTGAAGGATGGACTTACTCAGAGGTGGGTGTAGCTGATCGCACATTAGTTGGAAGGACTTACCCTCAGAGCAGCTGATGTTGAGAGTCTGAGCTATCTTTTAGTGGTGAACTAGTACACAGATGTTTTCCTTGATGAAGTTCTAGGTCTACCTTCTCGCAGAGAGGTGGACTTTTATATCGACTTGTTCTACAAGAAATTGCGGATTTCTACACCAGAATATCATATGTATCCTAAGGATCATAGAGATCTGAGAGTACAGCTAGAGGAAATGTAGAGAAAATGGTTCATTAGTCATAGTGTTTCTCCTAGGTCAGCCCAGATTTTGTTCTCCATGAAGGTGTATGGGAGTTTGAGACTCTATGTTGACTATCGGAGTCTGAATCAGGTGATAGTGAATAACATGTACCCACTCTCAAGGATTGACGATCACTTTGATCATATGAATTGAGAACAATGGTTTTCAAAGATAGACCTTAGATCAGGCAATCACAAGCTCATGGTATGAGATAATGATGTGTAGAAGACAGCCGTCAGATGTCAGTATGGCCGTTATGATTTCTTGGTTATGACATTCAGCATGACCAACACCCCAGTAGTGTTCACGGGGCACATGAACATTATCTTTCAACTATACCTCGATAGATTTGTGGTTGTCTTCATCGACGACATTCTGATATACTCAGTCATGGAGGAGGAGCCCACATATCATCTATAGATAGTTCTAGGTACACTCTAAGATCACCATCTTTATTGAAAGCTCTCGATGTGCCAGTTCTGGATCCGAGAAGTTCACTATATGGGAGACGTCATCTCAGAGCCTAGAGTTGTGGGGGATCCAGTGATGATTGAGTCTATGCTTGATTTGGAGCCACCCAGGAGTGTGACGGAGGTGTGGAGTTTCCTGGGATTGGCTGCCTACTACAGGAGGATTGTGCCTAAATTTTCAAGAGTTGTGACACCCTAATCAGTGTTGAGTAAGAAGGGGAAACTCATCGTGTGGTTGGAGAGATTCCAATAGAGATTCCATTATTTGAGGTAGAGACTGAAGAGTTCCCCATTCATTAGGCTACATGAGGAGGGTGTTGGGTATGTATTCTACTAAGATGTGTCTGGGACCAGTCTTGGAAGTGTCCTAATGTGGGAGAGAGCAGTGATCGTATATGGTTATCATCAGATGAGATAGCATGAGTAGAACTTGCCTATCCATGACCTGGAGTTGGAAGTAGTGGTCTTTTCCTTGAAGACGTGGCAACATTACCTATTGGGCGAACATTTTATTGTCTACTTAGATCAAAATATCCTCAGGTATATCTTCTCTCAAAATGACTTGAAAACGGGACTACGAAATTGTCTTGAGTTCCTCCAGGACTATGACTTTGAGATTGTCTATACTCATGGGAAGGGAAATGTAGAAGGAGATGAACTCAATAAGAGATGTGGTATACATTTTCTGAGTGAGGTAATGGAGCATCTATCTGCTTTATGGATATCCTATGTGGATCAAGATGGAATAGCATATCTTTTTTATTTGACTATCCCTCCCCTAGTCCTTCAACGAGTGAGGGAGGCGCAGCTTTGGGACACTAATTGCGAGGCTCGACATGCTCAAATATCCATAGGACAGCCACATGAAGGATTTTTTCAAGGTGGGGATCACTTTATCTTCTTCAGAGAACATATTATGGTACGAGTGGCACTACGAGAGTATGTTTTGAGGGAGTTCCATGAGTCCCCTCTAAAGGTACATCTATGAGTGAAGAAGATGTACTCGGACCTGTGGTGCCCGCACTAGTGGCCGAGAATAAAGAAATTAGAGGCATATTTTGTTTCACTTTGCCTCACATACATCAAGTGAAGGTAGAGCATCAGGTTCCAGTGGGATTAGTTCATGCACTAGAGTTTCCAGAGTGAAATTGGGATAGAATCTCACTTGACATTCGGACAAGACATCCACGAATGTCCAAGGGACATGACTCCATTTGGGTGATCGTTGTTCAACTCACCACGTTGGTCCACATCCTACCTTTCAGAGAGTAATGATCAGTAGAGGGATTTCACTACTATAAATATGATCAATACCAATGGTTTTGGATAAAACTTTGGTATAGTTCACTAATTTGGACCTATACCAACAGTTTTTCCAAAACTGTTGGTAATACAAACGGTTTGGCCAAAACAGTTGATATATGTCCATTATAGAGAACCTATACCAATAGTTTTTACAAAACATTGTTATAGGTCCCAAAATCAAAGGACCTATACCAACGGTTCTCAAAACCATTGGTATTGGACTATACCAATGGTTTTGAGAACTGTTGGAATAGGTAGATGTATTTTTAATGAAATCTTCTTATAGCTGACATTAGATAAATAAAAATTTAATATAATTATGATAATACATATATATATTTATGAAATTATGTTCAGAAAAGAATGTTTGGTTAGTGGTCAAGTCGTTCAATCACAAACAGGAGGTGTTGGGATTAAAACAATCTGGATGATTTTTTTTTTGAAGTTCATATACCAATAATTTATGGAACCATTGGAATATATTTTTATATTACTAATACTAAAGGTTTTCAAAACCATTGGTATAGGTCTATACCAATGGTTTTACCAAAACCGTTGGTATATAATTATCCCCACAGCTTACATGGAAATGGTTCTCCAAACCATTAGTATAGCCTATACCAACGGTTTGGAGGCCTATACCAATGGTTCTAAATCATTGTTATTGGTTATTTGTTTAGTAGTTATTGGGATGCCTCTACCTATAGGAGATTCTGAGGCCTCATGGGGTTCCATCTACGGTTGAATCTGATCATGATGCACATTTTACTTCTCGGTTATAAAATGGATTATAGGAAGCATTAGGGACTCATCTTTGATTGAGCACCACCTTCCACCCTCATATGGATGACTGGACATAACGAAACTGTTAGACCCTTGTGGACATGTTGTGTGCTTGCATCCTTGATTTTGGCCATAGTTTGGGGGGTCAATTTCCCTTGGTGGTGTTCACATACAACAACAATTATCACTCCACTATCAGTATGGAACCATTCGTGGTGTTGTACGGTCGACCATTAAGGTCACCTCTATGCAAGACTGGCCCAATGGAGTCTGCACTCGTGCTATTAGAGATGGTAAAGGCTACCACGAAGAAGGTGTAGATCATCCAGGAGTGGATGAAGACTGCACAGAGCAGACATAGGTCTTATGTTGATAGGATATGGAGACCTCTAGAGTTTGAGGATGGTGACTATGTATTTCTATGAGTCTCACGTAGACATGGTTTTCAAGGATTTGGTTCGGTTGTAAAGTTATCTTTGAGGTTCATCGAACCCTTTCAAGTCCTTAGCTGAGTTGGTGAGGTGTCATACTGCATAGCTCTTGTACCTCAGTTTCACCAGGTGCATGAGGTTTTCCACATATCACAACTGAGGAGATACGTATATGATTCTTCGCACATCATAGACCAAAGCGAGCTAGATATCGATGATGGGGAAACGTTTTTTGAGGTTTCAATGGATATTGAGGATTGATAGGAGTGGGTCCTTTGTGGGTGGTTGATAACTCTGGTGTGCATTCGCTGGCAGCATTAGAAGCTCTAGGAGAGCACATGGGAGTGGGTGGCTCAAATTTGTGCACAGTACACCCACTTTTTTTCCCCAGTTTGTGTTTTGGCTTTCAGGGATGCAAACCCCTAAGGTAGGGAGAATGTAAAGAATAATATTTTTCAAAGTAATTTTTTTAATTATAAGGTATTATTACGAGTCCCTATAAATAGATGATGCCTGATTCTGAGGCCTGGTATTCTTAGAATGAATTTCAGAACTTTTTTTGAGTATGTTCATTAAAACCGTGAGCGGAGTTTTGTAACTTTTAAACTGGTTCTCAGAATTGAAATCTGAGGGCATATTTGAACTCGCAATTCCGAGTTTAGCTTAAGGGGACCTTCACCTTGACTGTAGTAGGTCGACGGTAAAAGTTATATTTTCAAATTTTTGTTGGACGGTTAGAAAAATAATAAAATAAAATAATTAACTTATACTTATTTAAACTCCCATTTGAATCATAAGGGTTGGGACCACATGAGGTTGTTCGGGAATATAGTGTTGGGAATTAAATGACTAGGTACACAAAATATGTAACTACAATTCAATTTAATTAATAGGGTCATTAAATCTAAATTTATAAGACATCTTGTTAATGAAGAGTTATTTTATTTATTGAGGGAATTCTGAGTTTATTTTTCTTTTGGAGAAAGGAAATGGAGGCCTTTTCTAAAGATTCCACAAATGAAGAACATCGTCAAATGAAGAAATAACCATTGACGTGGACAATGCTAAATCCCAGATCAAAAGCATCTTGCGGGAGCTACGAACGCTGACAGCACTATCATCGTATTCCTCCTCACGACACATCCAACAGACGATTGAGGTAGGTATTTGTCTATGATTATTAGTCATGATTTTACATTGATATCCAATCCTCTTGAACAGCTAGCTACTGATTTATTGTGGAGGGTGCGGGCTGAACAAACACGACTAAATGCTTTTCATATTTTTTTATTGACATTTTCATTCACAGACTCGGATGATAGTGGTAGCACAACCACGCCATCGATGGAGACAACAGTAGAGGAAGGAAGTGGCTAGAACCCAGCTAGCCACATTGGACTGGGGAAGCGTGAGTCCGCACAACTGAAGCAGATGTTATGGCCAGTCGGCCATGGAAGAGAGGGGGGAGGCCGACCTGCCGGCTGGCCATATGGAAAAGCGGCGGCGCACATCCACACCACAGGAGCAGAAGACTACGGCCTCTTGGATAAAGAATAGGCTGAAGGGTGTCCGACAGTTTTCTGGTTGTAGAGAATAGTGGCGTTGTCGTGCCACTGGAAGGAGGACCGTCCGGGAATCCGACTGACCACGTCACACCAAACGGGATCCTCCAATGGGCCCCGCGTGCTAGTATGTCGAATGGTCTGTTGGACCGTTCCGGATACCAAGGGGTGCCTTCCCCCAGTTTTTAGATAAGGCGTATCTCGCCACAGTAGACCACCTAGCAGAGCAAGTTACACCGTAGTGGGCCACGCCCAATGCGGGTCGGGCCGCGCCCAGCAGACTTCGCCAGGCCGCCCCCTTTATAGGGTGGACAGGACCACCACCCAGTGGACCAGGCCCTCCGTGGCCCGAGCCAACCAGGCCAGACCCAAAATCAGTCGGGTCGGCCCTGTCCGGGTCCATCCAATTCGGACCAGACCCTGGCCCATCTGGTCACAGATACGCATTTGTTGCCATATCTTGAGAACCGGAAATCCGTTTCACGAACCATCTATGGCATCAGAATCCTTGGATCAAGACGGTCCATTTAGTATACTCTATCTGAGTTTTGGAAAATGTTTGAGTATATCCAGGTTGGATAGGACCCGAATCCAACCGAGCCTTCAGAACAAAAACACTAATAACTTACAGATCGATCGTCTAATTGATGTGTCTTCTATCGTGTTGGGTCACTTATGATGTGTTGATTCTTTTTGATATTTCATTGCCAGACTTCATGGTATTTCAAGTATCGACCGATGGTTTGAGGAGCATAATTTCATAGAATCAAGTGTGCTTAGTGAAAGAATCATGTGGCTAGTTGTAACATGAAGAAAGAGCATTGATACAGTGTTGGTCAGCACTCAACGATTTTGTATGGGTCAGCATATACTAATCCTGTGTGGGTCAGATCCTATGTGGGTCAGCGCTCAGCGATCATGTGTGGGTCAGCACACACCAATCATTCTTGGGCCATTGGGGGTTAGTTACCTTTCAATATTGTGTGGTTCAGAAGCAGTGCTACATAATATAAAAAGATGATCCAACCTTATGACTTATCATATGTACTTCTGTACTTAATGTTATACCTAGTGCGAGCTGAGTCTATTACCTTTGTGGTGTTATGTTCATGTGTTATATGTGTGGTACTTATACCTTCATGGTGTTACCTGTGTGGTATTTCTACCTTCGGGGTGTTACCTTTGTGGTATTCTTCCCCCTTGTGTGAGATGACTATTTCATGATAACTTAGGTACATGTATGGGCATATAACTAAGTAGAGTTGATGTCTATTGCTTCGTGCTTTGTGGGTTTTACTTTGTGAAACTCTAGGAGACCAAAGTGGGTCTCGGGGTCCCTACTGAGTATCGTTATACTCACTCCTGCTTGGGCTATGCTTGCACATTGTTGTGTCTTCTACAGACAAAGGACAGTACTGATCGAGGTCGAGGGTACCAGACTAGAGGTTTTTTAGAGGTGGAAATTAGATGAGATGATCTTCTAGGAAGACCATTCGAGAGCTATACCTACCATTAAGGTAGTTTCCTTGTAGTTGGTTCACTGGAGCTACTCTTTTTTAGTTTTACTTCTACTTTATATTTGGGCATGTATTCTGGCCCTCTTTACTTTCTATACACATCGTGTTAACTGTATAGTTTACATTGTTCATGTATCTTGTTGTGTTCTTGTTTTGTGAGAGTTTATAAGATTAAAAGGAAATACCTTTCTATTTTTATGGATTTTTCATTCCAGTTCTAGTCGACAGCCCCTGGCCTATGGAAGGCGGGCTTAGGGTAGTCACAGTATGGGCCCCGGTGGACGGGTCGTGACACGTACTTTTGCATGAATGTTGATTCTCTATAGTTATCATATTAAAAGAATGAATGTAAATGACACACACACATATATATATTAAATCACTAGTAGTATTATTATTTTATATATATCATATAAATTCACTAAATAAATCCAAAATACATTCCATGTATAGTGTGAAAATCCAATCATTTTATGTAGGTGATAGTCCACACTTCCACAAATGGAATTATTTTAATTTAAGAAAATTGAAAGTATGATAGTGAGTTATATATAATGATAAATTAATCACAAAAATATCATAACTATCATATTTAACATTTAAAATATTATTTTCTTCCTAATTTCCAATAATGAGATGTGGTATTCCAAAAACCAAAATAATCATTTCGTGAGGTGGTAGTTCACTGTACATAGGAACATTTAGTTTATTACACATTGGATAGAACTGTGTGTAAGTGAAAGTTGAACTGTTAAAAGAAAAATATATAATTATATTAAGGATAATTTTTTATTATATAACATTTTAATAAGAAGAATTTAGGTGGTTGATAAATAAATTAAAGGAGTAGAGCTTGAGGAATGATGTACCCTCTTCTTTGGGTAAGTCCTTATTGTTTTCACAAAAGTAAATATTTAGATTCATTTATGAAAAAATAGAATATTCAAGGAGGAAGGGAGGGATGTTTTTAGATTATTTTAAAATATTTTTGGTGATAAATAGGTCTTAATAGTTCTGAATAAGATGGATGGGTGAGTTTCTTTCTATAGTGGATGAGAAGTGGAATTAATGTAAATTTTGGAAAAGGTAATTCAACCCATATTTTTTCTATTAAACATGGATCCAATAATGTATAAAATTAGATCCCAAGGATGATATTGTCTATATATGTCAATCCAGTTAATTTTGGAAAAGATTCAATATCATTTTCCCCTATAAGTTTAAGGTTTAGTCTCTTGTAATGATAATATTGTTATTAATCATCTTAATTGATTTTAATCACTATCACAAATATTTTTTATCAAAAAATAATTTAACCACGTAAAAATTATTATTTTGTATTATAGGAAATATGAAATCATTTATTATAAATTATAATCATATAAGAGGTGAAAATTAATTTAAATTTAATCCCATGGATGGGTCGTGATATCAGGTATTTTAATGAAAATCTTTTTATGTTTGGGATGTTTTGATATCCATTTTCAATTTATAATTGTTTCCAATGACCTAAATTGTAAAAATTTATATAAAATTAAACTCATTACATTAAAAAAATAATTTAATTAAAATTTATCAATATAAATAAATTAGAAGAATAAGAAGTTCTATAATAAAAATTAGTATTTTTCATTAAATTTAATAAAAGAATATTTTTTAGAAAAATCTGTAAAATTAACTATAATGTAATTTATAAAGTATGTATTAAATGTTTTTTTTATTTTATTGAATTGAATTTTAAAAAATTTATAAAATTAAATTCATTATTGTTTATATAAGCATATAAAAATAAATTATTTAAAAAAGCAATATCTTCAAATATTTAATGATTATACAAAAAAAGTATGTCTTATTATTTATATTCTATATTTATATAAAAATTTATAAATAATATTATATAATTAGTTAATATTGTTCGTATAATTCTGTTTAACAACTATGTTTTAACAATCTCATTAAAATAATTATAGTAATAAAATATTATTTCATAGAAACTCGATGTTGCATGTAATGTAATAAAAGTATGTGTTGTGTGTAGTATATTGTTAACATGATGTAGCATATAGAGAATGATTTAAACAATGTATCATTAATTGAAAAGTATCAAAAAAAATTATTTTTAAAAAAAATAGATTCAAAAAAACTATGGGTGTTACATTCTACCCCTCTTGGAATGAATTTTTCCATCGAAAATTATCATTCCGATACAAACAAATGAGGCTATTTCTACCAAATCATGTCCCCATGGTACAACATATATTTCAATATCTAGTGATTTATCTAAAAGAAACATTGACTAGGTGAGTGGATTTTTTCTTAGTTCATTCTCCATATGATCCATAATTTCAACTCTTTGTTCTTCATAAGAAAGATATTTCTTAAGCAGTAAGACCATTTGGATTAGTATATATAGAGGTCCAGTTGTGTACTTCCTTAGGAGAGATACCTAGTACACATCGTGGACTTGAAAAATATATGGTGTATGTTCCAAATGATAGGATACCATTTCGATATGATTAAGAAACTAAAAGGGACTGATATTCTTAGGGATCTGTTTCCATTTCATCTTGAACCTTTTTACCTTATTATAATGAGTTATTCATAGAAAAAAAATTCTCACAAACATCATATTATAGGTCACAGAAATGGTTATTAGGATAAATATTTTTCCAACATTGTGTTTCCTTGATAGGTTATGGAATGGTTCTAACCTTCTCAACCATTTCTTCATCTATCTCTAGTCCCAATAGAATTCATTATCCAAATTCATCGCATCAAGTTATAGATTTATATTTTATACTTGAGAGGGTTTCATATTGATCTATCTGAATTATTGAGTGAAATCTAATTTTATAAGAAAAGTTAACTACTTGTAGGTGTTGATCCCAACAACCTTTGAAATCAAACTAACATGATTTTGCTATAGCCTCTCGGGTATGAATTGTTCATTCATTCGGAATATTCATATAAGGATGATAAATATTCATTAAACTAAATTCTATATCAAGTGCTTTCTAAAGTCTTAAAACCTACATTAAGGTGAACCATATATCCTGATCAGATACAGTGATATTTTGTACTTCATATAGCATTACCACTTCCTTAATCTGTATCATGGAAAAATGAACTAATAATAAGATTTATCTGATAGTAGTGATGTGTGATGGCATAGTAAGGTGATTAACTACAACCATATAGTATTAATCCATTTAGAGGATCTGCGGAGTTTGAGGAAAAATCATAGTGATGTTCTCCCACTTATATTCTGGTATGATTAATGAATGCAACATCCCCATAGACTTTTTTATTCTTCCTTTACTTGTTGGAATATAATGTACCGATAAATAAACTATGTGATAAGCCTCTTCATACCATCCTATTGTATGTATTACATCAATAATATATTCATCGTATTAATTCCTAGGTGAATAGAGAAAGAAGAACTATTTTCTTACTCAAACAGATCATTCTTCAAATCCAGTATGGAAGAATCACATACATGATTCCAAAACCCTATCATTTTATCTTGGTCAAGGATAAAGTCGTGAATATTTTAGATCTTATTTTCTAGATCAACATCTTCCTTCTATGACACATGATTCTTCACATGGACTGAGAGTAGAACATTAAATTGGTAATGATAAGATTAATACCCTTGCTTCATGATTTCTAGATTCATCCATTGAAAATCTTGAAGTATTGGATCTTTTTAATCCTCATCAGGTATAATCTATCATGACCCTTTTGAATCAATGTATCATCCACCTTGTTCAGTTACGTAGGGTGGTAATGCATTGAGGAGTCATAATCCATTAACAGATCTATCATTATTCTCTAAATAATTTTCAACTTATTCTGTGGGAATATATAATTTAGAATTTTATGATTGGTATATATATACATATATATCACTTTTCTATTTATTGATAACACGTCCATATCATTAATGAATAAATTACATCTACTGAATTCTTATGAAGAGTTGGTTATTTATACTCTTGGATATTCAATTTTAATGAATAAGAAGTGAAAAAATATTATTTATAATAATCACACATCCCAATCCCTTATTTGTTTTATCCCTATAGATTAAATACCCTTTATTAAATAGGGTACTTTATTCACTTGTCCACTAACCAACATTTACTTTAGTTCCACGTACTTTTCCTCACATTCATCTATATAGAAGACCTCCACACCCTTATGAGTAAAATTGGTCCTATGAATAGATAGTCATTGGAAATTCCACACATATTGTTGAAAATATCTAGCTAATCTAAAAAAATAATGTATCTCAATCACTATTGTTGATCTAATACAACATTCAATAGCCTCAATCTTTGATGGATCTATTTTTAAAACATATCATTTGATTTTGTGACACATGAATGAATTTTTTAAAAAAAATCTAAACTTTGTATATTTTCCATACTTATTCTCCTTTATCATGGTCTTTAGTACAATTATCATGTTGTATTCATTCTCTTACTTGAACTTTTAATAGATATGAATGTCATTAATAAGTACTACCACAAGGTGATTAAGGTAATCTCTAAAGAGTCTATTCATCAGATCCATGAAGATAGAAGGGTAATTAGTAAGAAAATGAATCACTATATATTCATAGGGTATATACCTTGTATAGATTTTTTTCTTGGGTATATCCTCATTCTTGAACCTCAGTAGATGATATCCATAATGAAGGTCAATCTTGGAAAAGTATTGTGCTTCATGAATTTCATTAAATAATTCATCAATACAAAGAAGAGGTTACATGTTCTAGATTTTGATCTTTTTTATCCCTCGACAAAAAATTCATAGTATCATTGATCTGTATTTATTTTTCAAGAAGTGAATAGGTGCACCCAAAGGTGAAATACATGTCCAAATGAATCCATTTAAATGTTTTTCTATGAGTTTCTTATTCATTATTTACAAATCAATTGGTTCCATTCTATACAAATTCCATGATATTTTTTAAAAAAGGCATGTGTTCTATCTAGAACTCAGCATAATGGTTTTTTGAAAGGCTATGAAACTCTTCTAGGAAAACTTCCTAAAATTCATGTAAAACAGGCATATCATTAATGATGAGTTTCTACTCAACCATTTGAGTCAAACATACATTATCAAGGGGTATTAAGACCCACACAGTGGATTTATTCTCTATATAAATTTCATATATATCATCACATTGATAGATGGTCATATATTGGTTTTAAATATCAAATGTAACATATTTACATTGTTAATTTATGTCGGATTTATCTAGATAATGTCAAATACATGCCAAATTTGACACCAAACTCAACTAGGGAATAATGAAATTATTTTTAGGATGTAAATTCCTATAAAAACAATTCAGAGAGAAATCATAGACATGAGATGAAATCATCACACCATTAGGTTTTTACACTGCTATCTCCATATCTAATCATTTTAGTTGAATCTTAATACCCTTAATAAATTCATTGGATTCAAAAGAGTAGGAAGATTCGAAATAAAATAAGACGATAGAATTTATTGAGTGGACGGTAAGTGTACCTTTCAATGTATTTTATCATGCCCCCCATTAGAATTAATAATCAAATGATATTTCTCATTATCTCTCATTATACTTGATTACTGACACTGATCATCACCAAAAACCATTGGTTTTCATTACTAGTTATCATAATTCCCATAATCATTACACTTGAAGAAATAAAGCGTGGGACATTTATTTTGTCAATATTTTTCTCTATATGCATCATTATCAAACTTATTCCCATTACTATGGAAGTATCTTTCCCAATATCCATCACATAAAAACATTATACACTTATTAAACCCCAAAAGACAATTTCTTCCAGGCATATTTCCACACATATAGAATAATGGAATGATCCTTTTCTATTCTTCATGTTTTTTATATTTTAATTTTAACTCTATCTTCCTTTTATTTTTAAAAACATGAGATAAATATTTAACATTAACTAACATTTAAACATTTATTTCAAAAAACACAATATATTCATAGATATTAATGTCTCTTATTGACAAAAATAGTTTGATATTTAGTTTCATACCATTGAAGAACCTATCAAAATTACCTTTGGGATGGATGATAATTCTAAAAGCATACCTCGAAATTGTTTTGATATTAACCATATAGGTATCATTGGATTCATTATAATTTTCCACCAAATCAAGGAACTCATTTTCAAACATCTTTTGAAGAACATTAGTACAATATTTATTGATGAATAATTTCTTGAAATTATCCCAATACATGGATTCAATTTTTTCATTCTTCCTAATATTCATTGTTAGAATCCACCACCGGCCATCTTACCCTTCTAATCAATAAATAGACATAATTATTATCTCATGATACACATAATGGGAAACTAAGATTAACTTGTTAGTGGTACTGATCTTGTGATCAGTAAAAAGTGGGTTAAAAGAAATGATGAAATAAGATGGATGTTTTCTCATGAAGTAACTCAACAGAATGGTGTTCCCTATTTTTATCATTTAGAATCGAACCATGATTCATAGCTGAAAAACCAATATTACTATTGAAATGAGGTTTTTCATTACATATCTCATAGAATTAAGATTCTCAGGAGAATATTCATTTCATTTTTTGTCACAGACTCCATTAACCCAGTTACTTCAGGCTTCAACCATCAACGAAAACCAAAAAGCATAAAGTAAGAAACATCTATGATATTAATGAACCACATAATCCTAAAAAACCAATTACATGATGAATAAATTAGTAAACCTTCCTTAATCTATGAAACCCTATGTCTATCCTAGAATATTGAAATCTAACTTATATTTATGCCCTTCATGATGGTTCGGGAAGGATTTTTATTATCGAATCATATCCACCAGAAGTACCAAACCAGTTGCACAGTAAGGCTCATTCTCATGTATTAGGTCATGCTCGATTCATGAAAAACACAACTTCTCAGAGATGATACTCTTAGGTATATATAAGTTAGAACCACATAAACTTGTAACAACCAGATAGGGATATATTTATAGGAAAAAAATTAATATATCCTTTAACATAATTATATGGAAATTTCCTATAGGTTTCCTTGTCGTTATACTAATATGTAAGCATTTTTTTACTGATATAACTATGTTTTTATCATCCTAGATTCAAGAAGATAAAGAAACCTTTTTACTGATTCAACTATAGAGACTCTATTTTGATAAATTAACATTAAATTAATTTTATGAAATAATTAATACCTTACACAAATAGATGACCAAAGATGATTTTAGTCTAGTTTCATTAGAAACATGGAAATTTAAACACTAAAACATAAGTGATATAAATTATCTCCCACAATGTTCTTCATGAATGGAACCCTTCTTAGAAACATCATTCATAATACATATATTTTTATCTTGTTGAAGGAATCATGGTTATGAAGGGAGATATGTATGCATAAAAAAGAGAATAAGGTTATTAGAACATGAACATAACATTAGATGATCATACCCTACATAGGAATGATCATAAATATAAATCAAGGGGAAAGGATTAAAAGTTCATAAGGAATGAATCATAAAATATTCATCGAAATATTCCATGAAATTTGAACATAGGAATAAGACATTAAATTATGGAATATACATGCACATATAATATCATTCCAAATAAGAAAATCCACTTTTTTAGAATATATCATACCACTCCATGGGGATACACCTATTGGGATGGACACACCACGATCCATAGTCATGTACATTTCCTTATAAGGGACCAATTTTCTATATATTAAAATAGTGTATTTGGATTCCCAATCTTTCCATTGTGGGATGGGTTTTCCATCTTCCCAAAGCTGATCGTATTTCCCCATATTCTAATAGTGGATTTGGTTTACCCATCATCCCATAGTGGATCGAGTATCCCTATGTTCCCATATTGGATCAGGTTTCACATTATTTAATAGTGGATCTTGCCTGTCAACTTTAATACCATCATTATTTCATGATATATAATTATTTTCCCATTTAATTATATGTAAATATAGGTCCCACCCATCTCATAATTAAATCATACATACATGTTCCTCAAATTCATAAAAAATAATATCATATCCTGTAAAATGAAATGGGTATTATAAACATATAATAAAACCATAACCTATGGAAAAAGATATAGGATTCATAATAAATTATTCAAAATCATAAAATATGAAATGATGAGTTTTTCATAAGCATATAACATATTAATAATAAATAGATTTTTTCAACATGTTACCCATGATAGATAAATGGGTTTCATAAACATCGTAACCAGAAAACATAAACCATTCAGACAAAAATAATATTCAAAGAACCCGTGGGTATTTTGCCCGGAGGGCATGAGTAACACCAATATATGTCATCTTATATGTAAAATAATTATGAAATATAATTTAAAAACATTTATTTTGGAAAATATAATTTCCTCTTTGAAAATATTATTTTCAAATATAAAACCT
Organism: Viscum album; assembly: GCA_963277665.1. Classification (NCBI taxonomy): domain Eukaryota; kingdom Viridiplantae; phylum Streptophyta; class Magnoliopsida; order Santalales; family Viscaceae; genus Viscum; species Viscum album. Next base: position 1,017,629,834 of record OY728119.1, on the reverse strand, counting down.
TTTAAAACCAGTTTTCTAAAAAAATATTCATGAAAAAAAATAAATCATGAAAATTTATTTAAAAAAAATTCATTAAAAACATTTTGAAAAAATATTATTAAATATTAAAAACATTTAAAAAAAATCAATAACTTTTAAAGCGTACAATGAAACCTCAAAAATGTTCTGAAAACCATTTTATTGAAAAAAAATTTAAAACCTATAAAATATTCATTAAAAAAATAAAAATTTATAATAATTTCCTAGAAAATTATCATAAAATATAATATTTAAAACATTTTTTTGAAATTTTTTGAAAACATGGTTTTTGAAATTGACGGCATGTGTGCCAAAGAAGTAAAATTGAGACGCAACTACTTTACCTATTTGGTCACTTTTGAAAATAAACCTTGTTAAAGAGATATCATAAAATGGATATGTAAATAACCATTAATTTATAGATACTATTTATATAATTTTTTAATGGGTAGTTAATACACCACATAAATGAAATGATTGGTGAATAGGGAATAAATTTTACAGAAATAGTATTTAGACTAGAAATCCTGTTACCTTATGTTTTAACTCCTATCATACTCATACGAAAATCATATATAATAATTATAAGTTAATTATAAATCTTATAAAGAATATTATTATTATACATAATTCTATATATGACATTATATAACCCTCTTATTAACACTTCCATGTTAAGGTTAATTTTCAGGTAATACCTTGTTTATTTTTCACAAATGTCTAAATTTGGTATATTTTTTATCCTCATACTTATATATGGATTTCATGAATGAAAAACATGATATAAATATATTTTATATTCATTATTTATTAACATATTATAATATATAAAATTTTGAAATATGAATTTGAATACACCATTCATGGAGATTGTAGGTTGTACATATTCACGAACTCTAATTCTGTTTAAATATCTTATTGGATGGAAGAAATTAATTAAAATGAATGTATGTATATATATATTTTAAATCTATTGTGTAATTATTATTTAATTTTTATCATATAAATTTAATAAAATAATACTTAATACAATTCATATAAAGTGCGAAAAAATCACATCATTGGGAGGAGGGGGTAGTCTAGACATCCCCAAAAGAAATTATAATACTTACAAAAAATGGAATTCATGACGGAATGTGTTATATAATAATTATAGAAGAATAAATATATCATAAATATCATATATAACCTATATAAATATTATTCCAATCATAATTACAAACCATTATATGTGAAAAAGGAAAAAATTACCACATCGTTTTGTGAGGCGGCAGTTCGCCATACACAAGAATGATAAGTATGCTACCCATTAGAATGAACTGTGTTTAAGTTCAAATATAAAACTAAGAATAATGAATATCTGAATATTTGGGATATAGTTTTTACTATATAATAATTTAATAATAATAATTTTAAGTGTTGGGAAATGAAAGTTAAACAATTAGCTTGAGGAAAGAAGTTACTTATTCTTTGGTTAACTCATTTTCCATTTCTAAAAAGGGTTTTTGTTTGTAGATTTATTCCAAAATGGGGGCTTGAAGGAAGAATTTAGTGAATTTTTTAGCTTATTTGAGCATATTATTCATGATAAAATGTGATTTATTGTGTGAATAAGTTGGATTGGTGACTGTCATTTTATAGTGGAAGAGGAGTGGCATTCATGTTAATTATATAAAATGGAATTTCACCCACATTTTTCAATGTCAAGTGGAACCAATATTGGAAAGAAAATAAAAGTTTTTTTAGAGTCTAAATATGCAAATATGATGGATTATTTTACTATTTTTTAGTTTTTTTGGCCTTTAAGTTTATAGTTTAGTCCCCTGTTAACCTAATTCTCCACATAATCATTGTAATTAATTTTAATCACATTAACTAATAGTTTTGAAAAAAACAAAGATGTATATATTATAAAATTATAATTATATTGATTATTAATATTGAATCAACTTTTAAAAATTAAAGTAATTTATGTGGAATAATTTTATTTAAAATTAATCCCATGGATATGTCACCACAACATGTTTTTTAAGCATAAACGGTTAAATTTTTTGGATGTTTTGATGAAGACCTTAAATGTGAAATTGGTTCCAATGATCTAAATTTAATTAATTAAAGTAAAATTAATCAAATTAATCTTTAATCCCAAATTAAAATATAATTTGAATATATATATAACTAATAAAAAGGAAAAGTTTTGAAATAAAATTCATTATTTTTCACAATTAATCTAAAATTAAGTTTATCTAAAAATCCATAAACATCACACAAATATATTTATGAAATTATGATTTCAAAAATTATGTTAATTTTAACAATTTATAATTATCAAAGTGTCTAAAGATAATTGTATTATTTTTCAAATGAGGACAAAAAAAGAAGTTCTTTTATGAAAATAGTATTTTCATAAATATAAAGACTACTAAATATGTATTTTTCTCAAAATGCTTTATTTATGAAAAAAATGAAATAATATTTAACATTTATACTAATATTTATATTAATATATTTAATGGTTATTTTATAACTGTATAATTTAAATAATGATAATAATAATATTTTTTTGTTGAAACACAATGTTGTGTGTAACACAAGATAAATCAGTGGTTTGTTTAGAACAAGTTGAACATGGTGTAATATATGAAGTATTTTTAAATTAATGTATCATTCATTTAAATACATCAATAAAAATTATTTTATTCATAAAACAATTTCACAAAAACTAGAGGTGTAACATTAGTCAATTTTATCTTATGAACCAAATATCATATAAATATCATATGTGGACATAAATAATGAAATAATTTTAATAACATGTAAATAAGTGATATACAGGGAATTATAGTTTTTTGAAAATGGTTCTTTAAAAAAATATTAACTTATTTATATTATTCAGGATGATAAAGAAACTACATGAATTTTAATAATTAAGGAATGATTATTTATTTTAAAATCCCCTTTTAATGATCCTCTTTCAATTTTTTAAGAAAATTAAAAAAGGAATTTGTATAACTAATATAAATTGAGAATATTTTTTCAAATTCATGAAGAATAAATTATTGGAAGTTTTAATTATATTTTTAGTTGTTATTTTAAATAAAAATGGATATATTATGTTGTGAGACTGTTTTTCAATTTTATTGTCATTTTTATGAGAAATATGTATTTTGATATCCAAATTTGTATTTATATGGGTTTTTAATAAATTTAAATGTATTTTATAATCAAATGGTGTATGAATAAATAATTTTTAATTTGTGGTACTTAATCATTATATGAAAAATGGGTGAGACTGACACCACATATAAGATCTGTTGTTCCCCTTTATAGCTTCCAGGTGGGAAAGATATAGCTTACATTAAGGGATTATCCCCTTTATAGAACATAAAAAATAGGTTTTCCAAATATATCTTGTATGAAGGGTGAGACCAATTATATCTATAAAATGAAATGGGTAATTATTTAAATTATTAGGATAATTATATTGGATATAGAATGTATGGTTATTCCAATTGAAAGGATTTTGAAAGGGTTATGTGAATATGATTCTCTAAGATTCCAAAATTGTTATTATTATTTTTATATAGGTTATAATGGTTTAATTTTTAAAAAAAATAGTGTTTATTTTTCTTACGTATATTTATTATTTCATTTTCTCAATGATCACTTTAGATAAATGAAAAAAATAAATTTTTTCATATTTTTCATTGGAATAAAAGATTTCTTTATTTTATATAAAGGAATACAATTTTTTGGAAAATACCATGTTCTTTAAATATTTTTCTTTTAATTTAAATAAGTGTGAGTAAATGGATGAGGAAAAGATGAAAATTGTGAGTATCAATCATGGAGAAAACATTTTATTATTTTAAGATTATTTATCATTGAAAATTTGATACTGAGTATAGTTGTTTACATATGATGTATTGATTTATTATACAAGAGTTGGTCCTAATAATCTAAGACTATTAACCAAAAATATCCTCTTAATATAAAGTTCTTTCTAAAATTAATATAATCTGTAATTCCTAGTGTTGGTTATTTATAAATAATAATTTCTGTTTGGATTAGATTACTTCTCTAACTATATAACGTATATGGGCCTGTTGGGAAAATATTCCTTACCATAAAGAAGAGCTAAGGTCGAGTTCACATAGAAGAAACTATTTGGTATAATTTTGAACCAAAATGAGTTGAAAATAAATATTATTTATAAAACATAGAAAATTAAATTGAAATGAAATATAATACTATTATAGGTTGTATGAAACTAATATAATAAGATTGAATCTCAAAGTTAATGGTTAAAACATAATAAAGGTAAATTATGTTAATAAAGAGCCTCAGGATTTATATACAAAATTATAAGAAAATAAATATATATAACTAAAATTAAATATAAACACCAAAGAATTAAAATTTATTTAATATTTTTGAATTAAATTGGAATTTATTTATACTAGATTATTGTAAATTAGTTTACAATAAGATACATGTTTCATTTAATTGAAATTCAAATAATAAACTCATACCTCAAGGATTAAATAATTAAGTGTGTTCTTTTAACCATATAAATAATAAAATTTTGTTTATTAAATACATTATTAATAACCATTTTCAGGTATTTTTCTTTTATGGTTAATTTATATTCATTTTTAATCATTTATTTCATATTTTTCACTCATCTACCACATGGGATTGTATGGATAGTTCCATCAAAACACCTTTAGTAAGACGACTATGGTCAATGGGATTGTAAATTATTTTCATCATCTAAAATATTTTATAAATATATTTTCCATACCATTATAGTATAGGAATGTTTGTGAAGATAAATAATATGTCAAAAATTTATTCAAATTTAGAAAAGTGTCTTGTTATTCCAGTTTTAGGTTGTTAATATACAATAAACATTTATTATTATTATTTTTATTTTTATTTATAATTAATCATTAAAAATTAGAAAAATAATATATATAATATTTAATCATTGGAAATAATTTTAAAACATTCCATGTCTTCTGGTGATTTCAAATGAATTATATTGTTAATAGTGGTTGTAATACAACCATAACTTAGGTGATGTTTCCATTTTCTTATAAATGCAATCCAGAATGATAAATATTATTACATTTTAATAATAAAGAATAATTATAATAATGAAAAAAATATAATTATATTAGGATGCATATAAAATATCTTTAGGAGGTTGATTAAGAATGCAACATAAAAGTAATTGGTGAAAGCAATTAAATATTATATTTATATCCACATTTAGACAACTCATTAATCCTTAATAGAATGGAGTTTTGGTAATAAAAACCTTGTATGAAGTATGAAATTGATTCAGGTAGTTGTTTTTAAATTATTCATTGATATAATAGGATTTATCAACGATGATAAGTGGGTTTTTTATGGGTTCCTTTTATTGGTGAGAGGGGTAGAATTTTCTAAATATTAATTTTTTATTGAAAAAAACGGATGTCATATTCCATGAAAGTGGAACCAAAATAGAATTTTATTGAGTAAATTATTGTAAATTGTTAGTTAGAAGAAAATATAATGTATAATAAATTATATTTTATGATATTTTAAAACAGCACATCTTGATTTATCACTTCTACATCATTTTATCCTTTTCACCGGTAAGTAATTTTTACCTCCCAAAATTATTTTGATGCACTAAATTGAAATAGAACATATGAAATAATTCTTAAATTATTATTAAATATAATAATTAAAATTTTATTAATTTAATTTTATATTTTTAATTTCTATTTTAATATTTTAACACTTAATTTTAAAAAATAAATTTTTAGTAAAATGTATTTTTTATGCAAAAAGTGTATTTATTATGATCACTTAAAATTTAAAATTCACTCAACTAGTTATATATATATATATATATATTATCGTTACATTTCATTCATTTTATTATTTAGCATTTAGCAACTTATTTTTTTAATATTTCATTATAAAATATATTGAAGAACATGATGTTTTTTAAAAATCAGACTTCTTAATAGATAATAATTTTAATAATATTCAATTAATTTTTCATATTTTAATTGTTAAATTTCAATATTTTATTAGTAATAGAACACATTAATTTATTACATATGAAATAAATAAGTTTATTTTAAATAAATTATTTTTAATATAATTTTATTTACTTCATGTCGAACATTTATCAAAATTTTCTTAATAATATATTACAATTTATTATCATAATGTTTAATTTTTAATCTTTCAATATAAAATATATCATGTTTCATTATATTATTTTCTTTTGTTTTATATTATATATTAAAAAATTAATTATTTAAAAAAATATAAGTAGAATCTTGAGGTGTTATATTATAACTTCTTCAAAAAATCCCTTATAATTTTAATTTCTCATAAAAATTACGATATATAATTGTTTTATTATTATAGTCATATATCAAGATATGAAAATTTATTAAAAACCTTCAATTTTCTTTTAAATTTGGTTTTGAATCATCTATATAATATCCCCTAGTAGAGTCTGACTAAATGTGTATTTATACCCACTTCTCAGACAACAAGTGATTGTTGGGTTAACAATCAGCCAAACATTTTCATGTATATTACCTTTAACTATGTAAATTCTAGATCCTACAATAACTTATAATATCCATAATATAATTTCATTATAATAAAACCACACTATTTGTTTCCTCAATATTTTTTTATTGTCTTCTATATTTTTTATTTATCATTCTAGTTTTTAGAAATAAATTGTAGTCCAAATGTCATATAATATTTAAATCAAAATATATTTGTGTATATCCTATGCCCAAAATCCATGGAAACATATACTCCCTAAATTAAATATTTATATTTATCAATAAAAAAATTAATCTCAAACCAATTAATTTTTACATAAAATCTTATATGCCCATAAAACATAATAATGCATTCACAAAATTGAATGACATTCATTGACATCAAATTACACACCAACCATTAGGGGTATATATACTTAGATCATGAAATCATCCGAAATCCAATAATGGTTTTAAAATATCAAAATCATATTAAAATCCACTTACATAACACATTAATAGGGTAATATATTCCATTAAACTCTTAATCAATATCAAACATATTAAACGATGGTGGTATCTAAAAGTATTAAATGATACTAATATGATACAATACAAGATTTTAATTTTATCTTATCCATTATTTGATACCAACTTAGACACTCCATACCTTCACTATTTCATTTTGTGTTAAAAGTAAATTCATCTCAGACTAGTTTCTTATTAACTGATGGGACCCGAACCAAACAATCCATAATTAAAATATAAATACAAAATTTTGAGTCACCAACATTCATATGACCATTAATGTGATATAATAATCAAAACACATTATCCTAGGTTATACATGATTTACATTAACCATTGGTGCATCTCCCAAATAGAATAGGATGACAATAAATTACAAGGGTATACAATATTATTTTGGGAACATTTACACTTTTGTAAAACACACCCAATGGAAAAAACATAATGATAATATATATTATGATATATGAATAAAATAAAACTAGAAACCAATACAAAAATATTATTAAAATATAATTATAGTTTTAGAAGAAATCATTTTTTACAAAAAAAAATATAATTTCAAATACTTTAATGAACAAAAAAACAAGGTCCAATATGGCCCACTCCAATGATAAAATATAATTCAATTTTTATGATCCTAACTCCATGAAAAAAACCACAATATCATTACATTATATAAAAATGTTTGATTTATACCCTTCCATGTATCATGATGAACCACTTTTATATATGTAATAAGATGCACATACACGGGGTGAGTGTATAAACTCATTAGGTAACCCCCCAAATACTTCCCATAAAAACAACTTAATAAATAATTAATTTTTTAATATTTTTAAAAAAATTGAAGATTATTATAGAACTAAAAAAATTAATGAGATAAATTGTGTACATCATTTAGAAAAATATCCACCATTCCTTTAACCCATGATTGACACAATGATATCCAATACATAACTGGGAGACCCTTTCTATGTATATACAAACCAATTCCAAATCACACACCCATACCATAAACCCAATGAATCCACTATTATGGGGTAATAATTTAACAAAAGTGTTAGGATGGTATTTCAGAGTATGATATACTCTACAATACCAAAAGTAGGATCAAAATAATAATTATATTCTCATATAAAAGAGGGGGGTGAATTGTACCTTTTAAAAATTACTTTGGAACTTCTAAAGATGGTTATGTTTAACATGGTTAAACAACATAATTCACAACACCTCTCTTAGTTATAATCACTTAAAAAATTCTAGAAAAGTGATTATAGAAATGGAACTTAGCTAAATTTTATAAAGATGAAGATTCTACCTTAAAGCTTATAGAATATATCTATATCAGAGTACAAGAGTATGGAAGTACAAGATAGTTATACTTTCCTTAACAATACAAAATACACAGTGGAAAACAAAGTAGTAACACTACAAGTAACAAACAATGACACTTTTATCCCAAAGATAAGGGTATCCGACAACCTTGGATAATGGTCCCTTGATATATACTTTCAAGATAGTCTGTCTTATCCATACCAGGGTAATCCCTCATTATGAAGATCAGAGTTTGTCTTTAAATCCTTGTAAGCTCTCAACTATCAGGTATTCAGCACCTCTATCTTCCTCATTATGGAATCCCTCAACTTTATATTATTGGAACCTCTATATTACTATCCCTGGAATCCCACGATTATACACAACAAAAATCGGAGTCGCACGAAGAAATTTTTCACAAAGAAAAGTTTGAGAAATCTGGTCAAACATTTTGCACGAAGCTTGAGAGTTGATAAGAGTCTCTCTCTAGAAATCACTTCAACAGCATGTAAGCACAGATGTCAAAGATCAGTATTGAAGTTTTTGAATGAGTTCATATTTACAGGAAAAGCTCCAACAGTTGGCTCCCTCATCTAGTGGTCATATTTTTTTGTTGAATTTCAGAGGGACTTGTACATGTGTCACTCAAACAATGGTTAGTTGAAAACTGAAGGCACAACATCATTTTATAAATGGACAAGTGAAAGCATAACTAAAACTGATATTCAAAATAAAGAAAATATGAATGTTTAGAATTTAGGTAAATAAAAGTTCAGAGTCTAACCAAGAATAAATTCGAAGTCTATAATACAAGGATATTCGGATTCTGTTTATCAGAAGAATTCAGAGTCAAACTTCATACAAGTTCATATCCATAATTTGTAATAAGAATTCATAATCAGAATTTGTAATGAGAATTCATAATCAAAATTATTCATCAGAATTCGTAATGAGAATTGATATTAGAATTCATCACCATATTTCACAATGAGAATTCGTAATCATAATTCATCATATGAATTCGTAATGAGAATTCGTAATTAGAATTCATCATCAAAATTTATAATCAGAATTTATAATCAGAATTCATCATCAGATTTCGTAATGAGAATTAGTAATCAGAATTTGTAATCAGAATTCGTAATTAAAATTCGTAATCATGATTCACCATCATAATTCGTTGTTAGAAATTTATATATGTTCGTAATCAGAATTCAGAGTTGAACTTCAAAAAAGATCGTAATAGGGAATTCGGAGTATAACTTCATAAAAATTCATAACAGGAATTCAGATCAAAAAACACAATGCCTCATATCTATGTACTACATGATTTTGATGATTTAAATATGAATCTCATTTTTATACATAAGAAAAATATTGATATAAACAATGAAAACAAGGTAGGGGTAAATTTCCTTTGGGACGGAAATTTTCCTTATGGAGGTAAAATAGGGTTAAAAAGAAATTTTTCTTAAGATAAGGTGTTTGTGATTTTCAAAACATGAGGAATTATCTAGTCATAAGGAAACCTTGATGACATATCAATCTCCCCCTTATATGAAGGAATGTAAAAGTCATAAGGAAAACCTTATTGACTCAATAATCTCCACCTTTTTGTAAAGCAGAAACATCCTTCAAAAAAATAATGTATGAACATAGAATAAATTTCTAGAGTTTGAAATTAATGCTTATCTCCCTTTGTTCATGTATAATTATGAATATTACTAACTCCCACTTAGGATTTGTAACTCTACGAATCCTATTCAAGATTTCTGGAATGGGAAAATCTTTGTAATGATCACTCCTCCTTTCTTAGGGATGATCTTCTTATACTAAGAAGTCTTCTACTTTAAATTTTTCATCTCTCTTTTAGAATTATTTTGCCGTTCTCCCCCTTTGTGATTTTCAAAAAGGGCTTGATGGAATGGAAAACAATATGATACCTGAAATATTAGTAAAGACATATAAATAAGACAGGAATCTACAATTTCATTATGATTGGAAATATTAGTTCAAGGGAAAAATAAATCAAAAGATCGGATATGTCTATTTTGTATCATTTTCCTTTGGAATTTGTATCTTGACAATTGTCTTCAGCTTCTTCATCTCTTTGTGGTCATCTTATACTTGCTTCTCCAAGGCTGTGATCCTTTCTTTTTGAGTCTTCAAGAACTCTTCATGATCCATCATTTCCTCTTCTTGAGCCTTTAGCAATTCATCATGCTTCACAAGTTTTTCTTGCATCTCACTCTGAAGATATTACTCTGTTTTCAGGATTTGAATAATATAGCTTAGCTTCCCATTAAGAACTTTTACATCCTGAATCCGAGTATTTTGTTCTAAACATTGATTCTCTGGAAAACTGATTGAAAGATCCATGATCTATGAATCTTCATTATCAAAATCCTCTTTTACTACCTCTTGAAATTCATCAAGCTCTGCCATATTCTAGACGATCTTCTTTGACCAAGTGGACATTTTCTTATAAGACATCCTGTGAGCTTCGTATCATATAAGAAAATTTTTCAAATCTGATTCTATCTTTACACACATGTCCATCACCATGGACAACAAATCCGACTTCTGATTAAGAGTGTCTTGGAGGATCTGGAATCTTGAATCTATGTTTGTAAACTCAGAATGGAACCAACTAGCTTCTTCAAAGAGTTCTCCAAAAAATCATGACCAAGTGAAGATGACTTTGAATCTGAGACATTATGTGGTGAGAGTGGTTTTTCAAGCTCAAAAGGCTTCATTTTTTATGTTCCTTCAACTTCCTTCCTCTTCACTATATATTTTCTTTGAGAATCAACAACCACCTGCTTACCCTTATCAATCTTTGATATGACTTCATCATCTAGTAATTCATGCTCACTTCCAGAAAGTAGAACAACCTTATCTTCATCCACTTTCTCTTTTCCTACTCCAGCTTTGACATACATAGGGAGGACAATGTCATGATTATTACTCTATTCTTTAGATAGCTTGTCCATTTCTCTTCACCTTTGTCTTCATCTGTAGGTGTAGATAATTTTGAGGATCCAGCTTGAGAAGTATAGAGTGAAAATTTCTCTGAAGAACTTTCCTTTTCCTAATATTCATCATCCTACTTGATTACATCATCAGAGCTACCACTCATCTCAGCTTTTTGAGCATCTTTTGCAGCTTCCTTCTCTTCCACAACCTTCTCTTGTGGTTTTTCCGAAGTGAAGAAATTCTTCCCTAGAGTCTCAGGTAATTGTTCCACAAGGAATTATTTCAGAACTGGGATGTCCTCAAATTAAATTTCAGCATCCCTCAGAAGGGATTGAAAAATCTCGACATATATCATCTTCTTATGCTTTTTATCCTTTGCTTACTTCTCTATCTCATCAGCAGCTATTTATTCTCAGGCCTTAGCCTCAGCAGGGTCCAAGACGAACTCTGGCTCCCCTTCTTTCGTCTTTTCCATAACTTCCCTGTATTTTTCAACCACTTTTTCAAGATAAGCTTTTTGATTCTTCGGTTTAGGAGGTGAGTATAGGACATCATTTGATTTTGTGGTTTATCTTCAGCTTGCACTTGCTTCAACATCCTCTTTTTACCGGCCTTCTTTGAGGGTTTAGCCTTTTTCACATTTTCTGGATTGGCTTCTCCCTCCTCTTCTAGAAAATCATAAAATTATCCTCTATCTTTGGAAAATCCTACTTTCATCCTCTTTAATGTGTCATCACTAATCAAAATCACCTTGAAATTTATTGCCTTGGAGCTACATTGGATTTTGAAGGATTCTAGGCACCAAACAATCAGTTTAGAATGAAAAGATAGATACATAATGATCTGAGCTCTAAGATTTCCATTCTTGATGTTTTGAATAATAATGAGGATATGTATCATGAGATTCACTTTCATTAGATTTACTAAAAAATCTATAATACACATGTCTTTCCTCTGTAGGGTATCCTTATCAACATTCCATGGTACGATAAACCATTGTACACAATGCTATATAATACGATAATTGGTTGAAAGATGGGTGATATTCTTTGCAGTCTTGATATTATAAAGACCAAGGCACTCCATAGCCTTTTCCTTAAAAAAACTACCCTGAACATCTGGAAACATATGAGAGAAAAATTATGCCTCTCCTTCATAGGGTATTCCAACCAGGCAAGCCGCCTTAGTATAAGATAAAGAAAATGTCTTTCCATATCTTTCTACCAAGAAATTCTCCCTTCCATCTTCCATAAAAAAAATTGGCTAACTCATAAAACTCTATGAGAAAATCCATAATCAACACATCTTGAGCTCGAGTTTTAGAAATGGCTACATATTCCCATCCATTATGTTTGATGTTCTTGGAAATTAGAGAATCATACTTATTGAAAAATTTTGGGTGTACCAACATTTCCCTATATATCTGCCACTCTGAGATCGGCTTGACTAAAGAAATATCCTGAGAAGGGGATTTTGCAGACATTCGGACTAAGGAACTTTAAGAGATTTAGAAAGGGTTTAAGAACTGAGACAGAGCTTCAAGATGCAGAAGCATTGAAAACCGATGTGGGACAACCATCGGGGATCCCCTTTATAACGGTGATGGAAGTGACTTTTCATCTTCTAAAACCAATATAACAGTTGGTAAACTCTCTAATCTGATCTGTCAGTTGAAAACATGCCCGCAAGGAAATCTTGAATCCAATCTTTTGTGGTTTTAAAAAAATCATTCTGATTTTAATAAAAACTAATCCAAAAAATTAAAATATAAGGGAAAATACCAGCAAGTAAAAATTGATTATGAAAACATAAGTAAAGAAATCATACTTTTTGGATTGGCTAGGAAGATTATTCGTAATAGGTGATATTCTTTTGGAAGAAAATTTGACTATGAAAGACTCACTATGAAAACCATACTACGAAAAACTCACTACGAAAAATGTAAAATCTAATAGTTTTATTGAAACGAGTTTGAGAACTAAAATTGATTACGAAAATATCCATTATGAAAATTTCAAAAACCAACTACGAAAAATGTTATTAATAAAATTTTTAAAAACTAAATATGAAAATTTTATTATGAAAATTTTGAAAAAATTCACCAACTTATATACTCCCCCTATGAACAAGATTTGGATTACTCTATGGAGAATGGTTCAACAAGAAGTTATCCAAGGAATATTATCTCATGGTTATCATTCCTAAATTTTTTTTAATGTATTAAAATATATTAGAGGGTAATGATTTTGTGAAAATATTATCAAGTTGATCTTGGGTTCCGATGAATTGAAGAATGATAACTCCTTTTTGTGTGTGATCCTTAAGAAAGCAATGCCTAATTTCTATGTTCTTTGCACGAGAATGATGTGATTGGTTTTTACTAAGGGCAATGGAAATTGTTTTATCACATAGAATTTGAGTCTTAGTAAAACTCAATCCATAGTCTGTGAGTGTGTGTGGCATCCGCAACACTTGAGCACAACAGCTTCCAGCTGCTACATATTTAGCTTCAGCAGTGGAGAGTGCTGCAGAATGTTGCTTCTTGCAAAACCAAGAAACTAATTAATCTCCTAGGAAATGACAAGTCCTAGATGTAATCTTTCTATCCATTCTACATCAACAAAAGTTAGCATCCGAAAAACTATTTAAAACAAAATCATTTCCTGAATTATAAAATAGTCCTATATCCATGGTTCCCTTTAAGTAGCGAAAAATTCTTTTCACTTCCTTTAAATGAGATTCTTTATGAATAGATTGATATCTTCCACATAAACATACTTAAAATATTACATCCGGATGAATAGATGTCAAGTAAAGTGGACTTATTATCATACCTCTAAAAGATGTTTGATCTACTGGTTTCCCAGCTTCATTAAGATCAAGTGTGTTTGAGGTACCAATATGAGTACTTATACTTTTGTGTTGTCAGATCCATACTTTTTAAGAAGATATTTAATATACTTATGTTGGGATATATATATTCCTTCTAGTTTTTGAGAAATTTGAAAACAAAGAAAAAATGTTGACTCACCCATCATACTCATTTCAAAATCATATTTCATTAGATCGGCAATGGAATCAGTTAAATATTGCTGAGTTTAACCAAATATAATGTCATCAACATAAATTTGAACAATCAAAACATTTTTCTTGTCTTTAATTATAAAAATTTTTGGATCTGCATTTCCCTTAACAATGTTATTTTGAAGCAAAAATCATGTAAGTCTATCATACCAAGTTCATGGGGCTTGTTTAAGGACATACAAAGCTTTGGTAAGTCTAAAAACAAGATCAGGATATTTTGTATCTTCAAATGCAGGAGGTTGTTCCACAAAAGATTCCTCTTGAACATAACAACTAAGACAAGCATATTCCACATCTATTTGAAAATGTTTAAAATTGAAAAATGATGCAAAGGAAAGTAAAATACAAATAGATTTAGGTCTAGCTACTAGAGCATATGTTTCGTCATAGTCTATTCCATCTTGTTGATTATAGGTTTTTTATAAATGTTTATAGCACTTGTGTTGTTACAATTTATAGGGTCATGTCATAATTGATACCCATGTTCTAGTAATGTGTGTTTCATCCACAAAATATGAACATAGAAACTACCTACTACAATATATTCATCTTTAGTGGTATAAAATGAAAAATAATTTTAATTATTACTAAACTAAGAAATTATAGACTTTTCTAAAAGGTGACATGTTCCCGATGTTCTTTTTCTATCTAACTTAAACTGGCTAAAATCAGCATCTAAATAACTAACTAGATCAAATGCCTTATATTTTGGATAGAACAGTCATATTTGGTAGTATATTGGAGGTATTTAAAAATTATTTTTACAGAAACTAAGTGTGACTCTTTGAGGTTTTATTGAAAACAAGAACACATACACAAACTAAACAAAATATCATGTCAGATAGAAGTTAAGAAGATAATATGTCCAATAATACCACTATATGTTCTTTGACCCACTAGTTTCTCAACTTCATCAAGATCCAACTTACATGTAGTACTTACAGGAGTATCACTACTCTTATTGTTATCCAGATTAAAATGTTTTAAAATGCCATTTGTATATTTACATTGATTTAAAATAATTAATTTCTTATTTTAATAAATTTTAAAACCAAGAAATAATTTCATTTCACCCATTAAAATCATTTCAAATTCATTTTGCATCATTTTTTAAAAATTAGTACATAAATAAATTTTATAATAACCAAAAATAATATCTTCTACATAAATTGGAAAAAATAAAATATATTTTGAAATTATTTCTATAAAAAGAGTAGGATCGGCTATAAATTTTAAAAATCCTTTTGAAATAAGAAAAGAGGTTATCCTACCATACCAAGATCTCGAATCTTTTTTCAAACCATATTAATATTTTTTCAACATAAAAACATGATTTGGAAAATGTGGAGTTTAAAAACAATGCGGTTTTACAGTAAAAACAACCTTAAATATATACCAATTCAATAAGGAACTTTTTACATAAATTTTCTATAGTTTGAAATTTATATGTATTGTATAATCAATTAGTATTATAATGGCTTCAAGTATGGATATAGGTGAAAAGTTCTATTCATAGTCTATACCCTCTTCTAGACTATACCCTTGTGCAACTACCCTAGCCTAATTCCTTACTATTATGCCAGATTTATCAACCTTATTTCTAAACACCCATTTAGTTCCTATAGTCAAGGTGTATTTGGGTTTATCAACAAGTTCCAAAAATTATTTCTTTCAAATTGATTTATTTATTCATTCATAGTCGTCACCTAGAATTCAACATTAATTGCATCATTGATGTTCTTTGGTTTAAGATATAACGAGAATAATTTATTTTCAACATGGTTTCTTATAAAATCTCTAATTAATGTACATATATCTAAGTCTCCAATAACATCATATAAAGAATGATATTTAAGATACCTAACAGCTCTAAAAAAATAATTTTTGGTCACCTCAGGGTCCTCTACAAATTAAGGTTGATGTTCTAGAAGTTCCTCAAAACATGGTTATTTTTATGCTTATTTTACAGAATAATTATAAGGTTTTGCATTTAATTTCCATGATGTTAAATCAACCTCAATGTTTTTTAAATAATTATTAGGCCCATGTAGATCAGTATCATCAAATTTAACATGGAAATACTCTTCAACAGTCTTGTTTCTTTTGTAAAAAACTCTATAAGATTTACTATAGGTTGAATATCCCAAGAATGTTCCTTCATCGTTATTAGAGTAAAACTTGTCACGATTATCCTTAGTGTTTAGAATAAACACTTTTCAACCAAAAAATCTATTTTAATTTACCTTAGGCTTTCTACTATTCCAAATTCCATAAGGCATTTTCCTCAAGATAGGTCTAATTAAAACTATTTTGATTATATATCATGTTGTATCTATAGCCTCTTCCCAAAAGTAGATATGTAATTCATATTCATTAATCATAGTCTAATATATCTCTTAAAGTGTTCCATTTATTCTTTCTAAAAATCCATTCTATGTTGGGGTCTTGGGAGCATATAATTTATGGTAATAGACATTTTTTAGAAAAAGGATTCAAATTCAATATTTTCATACACATGACCATGGTCACTTCTTAAGGTCTTAATTCTATGCCTGCTCAGGTTTTATATAGATTTTTCATACTTGGTAAAAGAATAATAAGATTAAATTTTTTGAGCTAAAAATAATACCCAAATATACCTAAAAAATCAAATACAAGTATATAAACATAGTGATTCCCATTTAAACTGAAACACTGGATGGTCCAAACAAGTCCATTTGAACTAACTCAAGAGGTTGGGAAGTTGAAAATTATTTCTTATTTTAAAATAATTGTTATTTCACTTTCCTTTTTTGAGAGAGGTCATAGACTTTATCATTGTGGAATTAAAGTTATGTTAGATCCCTGATTAACCCTTTCCTAGTAATATTTTGAAGTGAGTAAATATTACAGTGTCCTAGTCTCCTTTTCCAAATCCAAGATTATATAAAAAAATAACTCAAGAAATAAACATTTTAAGAAACCAAATAATCAATATTAACATCATAAACATTATAATTTATTAAAGTAGTACATACTAAAGAATTTTTAAAATTAAAAACATTACAATCATTGTTTTAAAACATCACATGAAAACTATCATCACAAAATTTAGAAATACTAAGAAAGTTATATTTTAAAAAATATACAAAAAAGAAATTTAGAAATTAAACCTAAATTAGTGTTACTAATTTGGCCAAGAAAGATGATCTTTACTTTATCATTGTCACCAAAGGATACATGAAAACCATCAACTTATATGATCCTATTGAATCTTGATTAGTCGCATGTCATATTCCTAGAGTAGCTAGTATCCAAGTATTATATATTTCTATAAGATCTTTTCAAGTAGATTTTATAAAAAACAAATTACACTAGAAATGGTTTTGGTACCCATATTTTATTAGGTCTAGATATGTTAGTGATTGGGTCCTTAAGATCCCCAAATTTTTTTAATTTGTTTATTATAAGAATATTGACAACTTTTTTAAATAAAAACTATGTTAGGTCCATTTTAAAAATAACTAGTAGTAGAATATCTAGAATTATACTTGGGAATAAATGTTCTCTTAACTAATCTTCTCTATCTTGGTTGACAGCCAAGACTAATAATTTAATTAAGATCAATTTTTTTTCTTAATATTTTTGTAAGTGTTTCAATTTAATTTTTAAATATTTCAAATAATTTTTTCAGTTTCTCATTGGAAATTTTGAGTTCAGTATTTTCCTTTATTAATTGATTATTTTTCTCCTTCTCTACAGTAAGATCAGATTTATAATTTTTAGAAAAATCATATTGTCTCTTTATAATTTTATATTTTTATTTAAGCTCATTAAAAGTATCATAGATTATATTTAAATACTAAAAAATTTATTCTTTATACATGTCATTGTCATTTTTAGAATGATCAAAATTAAGTAAATATGATGCAATAGGTACCTATGAAAATTTTTCATGAAGAACATGATGGCTTTGATAAGATTTTATTCACGATTTGAGTATAATTCACTGGAGTTGTCCTCAAAGGCACTCCATGTGTCTTTCATAGCTTTCCAATATTTTCTGTCCTTATCCTCATACTTCTTCTTGTATTTAAACTTAGTACAATATTTTATAACATGTTCTTTTCGCTTATATTCATAACGGTTAATCGCATTTGAGTTGTCATCTCATTTCTAATCCTTTTTCAAAGTCACTCTACTATCATAATTTACTTTTTACCTTTTTCTCATAAATAATTTCTTCTTCCTGTAGAACTTATTAGACCATATATCTAGATTGGACATTTACTCATCACTATCTGGTGGTGATTCCTCATCACAAGATCTTTCAACTTGAACTTTTTCTTTATCTTTTTTTTTGGATGTAGTAAACTTGAAATCTACTGAATTTATGTTATTTTAATTATTCTCTTCAGGATTGAATTTTAGTTCTTTTTAATACATCATCAAATTCACAATCAATTCCTTAATAGGCGGTTTACTGTTGTCACATGATTCCATTATAAACACATATGTCCCTCTCTGTATCTCTAGATGACATCTCAGTAGTCTAATGATTTTTTCTTTATCTGAAATTGGATTTCCCAAGAATATAATTTTATTGACTTTTCATTAAACATGATATATATATATCAGAAATTAAATCATCATGTCTCATTTTAAAAGAATCATATTTAATGGTATAATTATTCAGTCTCATCTCTTTAACATTAGTACTTCCTTAATTTGAAATAGCTAAAGTATCCTAAATTTCACAAGAAGTTTTATTATAAGATATTCTATTGAATTCATCATATCCTAAATAACGATAAAGTGTATTCATCTATTTGAATTATTTTTATAATAAATCTTAGTTTCATCATCACAAACAATTTTATCAGTCTTAGTTAACTCATATTTATACTCTGTAGAAGACTAAATTTCAAATCATGTGCTTTTGATATTAATTTTCATATTTATCTTCCAGTGAGAATAATTATTTACATTAAAAAATGGATTTTTATTAGTAGAATAACCTTATTTTCTATTATCCATTTAATGAAATAAATTTAGATGTATCATAAATTTATGATCTTTAAAACAAAGATAAAATCATAGTTGAAAATATTTTTGAAAATCCTCTGATACCAAATGTTGGTCAGAGTGAGTATCTCAAGAGGGGGTTGAATTGAGTATCTAATACAAATTTCTGTCTAAAAAAGATTTAAATAAAATACCCCATTTTAATTAAAATATCCTAGTTAATCAAAATAGAAGATATATATAAGATATGATTTTTAAAATATTTCTCAAATATTGATTAAATATCAGATAAAACAATTGTGAAAAGAGACTTTAAATTTTGAAATCAATATACATAATCCAAACATTATATTAACACTAATTAAGACTAACTATCAAATATATATTTTTTAAGTTTAAAATAGATTTTGTTTAATGATTAAAGAAAGAAAAAAACATACAATAGAATAAAATACAAGAATCACAATATGAGACCTAGTCATATGGAAATTACCTATTAATAAGAAAATTACATAAAATATCTATGATCCACAACCTAGATTAGGTATAAAACAGTAAATCATACTAGTCCATACAATACCTTTTCCCAAAAACCCATGAGAATAAAAAAAATCATAGTCCACACAGGGAACTCTTCCACAACACCATGGAAAAAATGTGTAAAGAGTTTTTTTTAAGATATATAGTATCTTCCAATAATAACACAGGAGACAGCATGTTTTAAAAATATAGAGTACACACACTGCTCATAATGTAAATGAAATATCCATAAAGATAAAATAAAAGCATATATAAGGATTGAGTTGCTCTGTTTGATAAGAACTTTATCTTGTGACTCTTTTAGTGTATCTTGAACTGGATCTCAAGTCGAGTTTCTGAAAACTATAGTAGAATAGAGTATAATAAACTCTTTAATGTTTTGACTATAGGAAGAAGTTTGGGTGTTCAATTTTCTCCAATTCATATACATTTTATCAATGGTAAAGATGCTTTGTGTAAGGCACAACAATATTTTTTTTGATCTTGAAATGTTCATATCTAGATCTCTGTGTTTGTTTTTATATCTCATTTATCGGTTCTTGTTCACACTCATATCAACACGAGGGAGTCTCTTAAATAATTTTAATAGCATCACGCATAAAGAAACATATGGATCCTCTACTCATCATATTGGTCCACTGAAACACACATTAATACATCTCAGTAAAAAAAACAAGAACAATCATTAAAATAAGATCCAATATTAAATTTGATAATATAGTCATTATATATATAATTCAAAATAATCAAAAATAATGGTGGTGAATCCTTTTAATCAGGACACAAACTCTAGTCACAACTTAGGCTAGTAGTGACTAATGCTCAATGGTGACTCACCTCTGGTAGTAGGTCTTTTCAACACATAACCAAATTTTCATTTTGGCGATAAGAAATCCTATGGAGGTATGTGTTTTCAGAACTTTTTTAAATTTTTAATAAATCGGTGATTAATCCTCTAATGGTGAGTTTCTACCATACTTTTCAACAAATCCGTTCTGGTGGTGATTCTTTCCCGTAGTTTTTGAAAAATGTGTTCTGGTAGTGAGACATAGATAACAATGGGTGATTCCAATACTTAGAGAAATCTATATATTGGTGGAATCCAATATAGGGAGTCATGTTTAATATTGATACATCCCTGGCAGTGACTCATCTTCAATAGTGATTCATACTTATCCAAATTTCACCGATCTTCCTTGTAATATAAAATGGTACCATAAAACATAAAACTCATTAACATCATAATAAACATGATTTTTTTATCATTAAAAAATGGTTTAAAACACAAATTAACATGAATCATAAGAAAATAGTTCAAAAAATCCCATGTATTTCATTTTATGAATATATTATAAGGGAGAAGTACCCATAAAATTCTAAAAAATGAAAAAAAAAATCATAAAATCTGATAAAATAAACTTTGAGTGTTTTTATATATGTATATTAATATCATGAATGAATCCCAAAATCTTAGTTAAAAAAATATTTTAAATCATTTTTTAGAAAAAATAATTCTTTGATATATATCATCTAAGTAAAAAATGGCCAAACATGACCAAATAAACTATGTTAGTTATTAAATATTATTTAAATAATCCATCTGTAATTTATGGTGTTTATAAATGAAATAATAATAAATATAATGATATACGTATTCATATTCATCGAAATTATCTTTTAAGTATATTTTATAAGTGTTATGTTATCTAAAGGAAAAAATATAATCAAAGAATCATTGTTTCTCGTCAAAAATCAGGGAATAATTCCTTAGGAAATATGTACCCTTTATGGATAAACTATTTATCGATATTGAAATATATAGTGATCATAATCCCTAAACAAATATTTTTTTCAACATCATTGACTCCATAAACCCAGAACTTATAGTTATATTACATTATTCATATATAATACAGGATTTGTATCAGGATTTATAAGATTAATGGTCATAAAAACTATATTCACACATACATTACACTTTAAAATAAAATATATTGTATGAACACATTATGAGAACATTATTATCCCTTCCATTATATTCATGAAAATTTTACATAGTTCTCTTCTAGGATTCTTGGGGAAAGGAAAAGAGTAAGGGAGATATAATATTCTTAATTAATAGTATCATGTAGTGGAATTTGTAATAAAATAAACATGGAATAAGTAATATGGTGGAAATAAATAAACAACATGAAACAATAATAAACTAAGACTGAGGGAATGTTAATCCATGATAATAAATAAAAACATGGAAAATAATAATAATTAATCTCATACTGATGGAATTCATAATTCTGAATATCAGAGCATGTTATCAAGGACTTTTTAAAATAAACTACACTGATTGGGGATAGGTATATACTAAAACCCAAGTTTTTTTGTCTCATGATACTTTTCGATCCATTGAAGGGATATATAATTTTTGGACCCTCCCATCACCTGATTACGTCTAATAAATTCACTATAAGAGTTAAAAATACATTTCATACCATTCCCTAAGGAACAAGTTTCTAAATAAAAACACGAATAAATATATAATGAAAAATTTAGAATATAAATAACTACTCATTCAATCGAATAATGTGTATTTCTTGGAGAACATCTTTTAATCAACATTGATTTTGTGGGTTAGAGTCACAGTAATAGGAAGTTACCTTATCAGAGATAGATAATGGTGATGTTAATGTAAATGTACTATGTTATCCATAGAGTATAGTAATTTTTTTCAATAGATTTAATTGGTAATACACTAGGGTAATGGTTGGAAAAATCATTTATCATGGTTTATAAAGAGCATGTGAATATTCCAAACCATGTGCTCTATGAGTATCTAGAGAGGTGTTTAGTCTTAGGCCCACTCATCATGCATCAAAGTGATGATTGAGTAAACTCTCAACCAACCATTATCAGGGTTATTACCCCTAGGTTAATTTATTCCACAACCACATCCACTTTCTAATATCTAGAGAGGGGTGTATTTTCAAGGAAACTATGCACACTTTCACATTTTCAAAACGTAGGATTGTTTTTCCACTATATAAAAGATTGATTTTTAAAATGGTTTTGGAAACCCTTGAATAATAAAGAATATGATGGAGGGATAAAAATATATAATTATAAATAACTTTAAAATCATTAGTAATATTTTAAAATTTATTCAATGGAAATTTATTCACCCTACAAAAGGAAATAAGTAGTGAATATAGTATGATTCCCAAAGAATAAAAATTAAGAAAAAAAACACTTATGGATTAATTTTCTATTTAATAAAAACATATTTAAATAGAATGATTTAAATTTACCTTCAAATTTCATGAATAAAATAAATTTCATCATATAAAATCTTTCATATTCATTTTATATACCATATAAAGTAAATTTTGTACATAATACAAGTCATATCTCAACGAAAGGAATTTGAGATTGAAAATCCTTAACTTTTGTCCTGACGTCCATGAACATACTTAAAATACCTGTATGAAAACATAGATATATTAATCACTTAATTTTAAACCTTACTCATATCCATTTTCAATTATACTCTTAATATATATTCAATCTTTATATTAATTTTAGTTAGTTTACCTATTTTCCTGCATTTAGTGTGTATAGTTTGATCGTTTGTACTAGTTTCATAAAAGTAGTGCTGTTATTTATTCTTATCCAAAAATTCATTATTAATAGATTATATAATATAATATAATTTTTAAATTTTATTTTTTAAATTTTTTTATCTAATTACATTATTTTTTAGTTATTTTTTATGAATGTGGAATCGGTATAGGCTTAATTCGGTAATTTTAGCTATCGAAGATAATATTTCAATAATAAGTTAAATAATTAATTTATCTATTACATAACCATTAAAAACATTTATTTTATAACTAAATTTTAAAATAATTAGTATTTAAGTTCCCATAGTCAAACATGACATAGTTTTATAGCATTTCTCAAGTAGGTGGCTAAACCAACCCAAACTTGAACATGATATAATTAACAGATGATTATGATTATGAAAGTGTTTTATTTTAGACATAATATCATTATAAAAATAATAATTATATTATTTAGAAAAATTTAAGGTTTTTTATATTTAAATATTTTTTAATATATAATAATTAAACTAGGTGAAAAATAAGATACGTAACTTGGTAGAGATAGTAGTCCACACAATGCAAGGTTAACATTTTTATTTTCTAAAGAATGAGAGGGAATAAATTTATATGATAATTTTAAATTTCATAATCATATTTATATATATTAATTCATTAATTTCATCATTGAAACCAACCATTTGAGTCTATAGGAAAAAATGGAAGATGTCGATTCATGGAGGATGTAGTCCACACACACTCACTAACGACGCTAGTATTTTTTAATTAATAGATGTATTGGAATAAATAATGGTTTTTTAGTTCATATAATAACATATAAATATAATAATTATACTTATTTCATTATATGTATATTCATATAAGTGTTTAAGTGGGTTAATATTAAGAACAAAATACTAAGAGGAAGGTAATACTTACGTCGTGAGCTTGAGTTTTCTCTTAGATATCTTTTTGAAAACGGAGTCCTAGAGCTAAATAATGGTGAAAAAAGGCCTAAGTAATTGTAATATATTTCTATTTGAGAAAAATTCAGATTTTAGAGAATAAATTATAATGTATAGGTGTGGTATAAAGTGGAGTAAGTGATTCAATTTTATAAGTGAGGAAAATAGAACTTTTGTTAATACTCTTTACTTTTCAATGACATCATTACACTATTCAAAGGTAAATGATTCAAAAAGTTATAAATAATGGATTTTTTGGTTTTATTGGGTATATAATTCCTCAAAAAATAATTTCCACAAATCTTTTAAACATGATTATAGTTATTTAACATTATATTTTTACATTATCTCATTTTTGTTGTTACCTTGATAACAAGTATTTAACAAAGTAGTTTATATTTTATTATAAAGACAAAGAACCCAATATTAAAAAAAATTGTGTTAAAACCCTAAATTTATAATATATTTAATTAAATTAAATTTCTAAATATTTTAAAATTAATTTTTAAATTAAATCATTTTATATATATTAACATTTTTTATAGAAAAATGATGTTTTCACAATTAGGTGTTTGTAATAATAATTAGAATTGATTCATAAATGAATAATTGTTAATATATTTATATATTTTTTTGAAAAACTATATTATAATCATTCATTATAAATTTATAATTTATTTGATTATATAAGATTTATAAAATGTTAGTAAAACAATTCATTAAGAAAAACAGTTTTACCATCACAGTAATTAAATTTAATCCAAATAATATTATTTTTAGGAAAAAAATTAAAATGATAATTTTTACATAATTAGGAACTAATAATTCAAAATTTTAAATATATTTAATAATATTAAATTTATAAAAGTGATAATTTAATTTTAAAATTTTAAATATATAATTCATTAAAATAATTTCAGTAAAAAATGTGACTTTAGATTTAAAATATCAAATATAGGTTTCTAAATTAAAAATAATTTTATAAAATATATAATGTTACTTATAAAACATATATTTTTTAAATAAAATGGTTTCTTTAGTTTTATTTTATTCTTACATCCTAGTGATGTAATAAAAGTTAAAAT
Source organism: Viscum album (assembly GCA_963277665.1). NCBI lineage: Eukaryota > Viridiplantae > Streptophyta > Magnoliopsida > Santalales > Viscaceae > Viscum > Viscum album. The sequence continues at coordinate 1,017,604,158 of OY728119.1, read as the reverse complement.
TTTAACAAAATGGTATTTTCATTATTCACCTAAAATCCAACATTTTAAAATAATACTGAATTTTCATGTTAAGATAATATCTTTATGAATAATTATAAAATAAATTTTATATTTTAAATATAAAATTATAACATTTATAAATTAAAATTTTAAATATAGTCATGAATAATGGTTCTTTAGAGTGTGTATTGTGTGATAGTCCTACATATGGTGTTTACCAATTATAATAGGGTATCAGGTATTACATTCTCCCCCACCTTAAATAATTTCATCCTCATAATTGGTTTGTATATTATATATTGAACAAATGTTGATAGTCCTACCTCGTAGCTTCTTCAGGGTCACAGGTTTCCTATTTTACTTTTTGATTTCTCTAAAGGACTTTTACTAGTCAAGTTATCTAATTCTACAACACTTCCTCTCTAGTGTCAAGAATCTAGACATGATATTCCTTATAAGAAAATTAATGATTCAAATCTATTACCTTATATTTTATCACATCTGCTAGATCTAGAATATATTTCCTCAATAATGAAACATGGAAGATGTTTTATACTTTTGAGAGGTTGGGTGAAATAGTTAATCGGTAAGCTATAACTTTAATTATTTTGAGTATTTCAATAGGCCTAATGTAATTATAGTTTTAGTTTTCATTTTTACCAAATATTATAGATCCCTTACATGTTAAAACATTAAATAACACGTGATCTAATTTTTAAAATTCCAATTCCTTCCTTCGATTATTAGCATAGATATTTTGTCTTCTCGGGTCTTCCTTAATATGATCCAGAGTTGTTTATACTTTAATAGTCTTGTCCTATACAAGCTTTATAAAAATATATTTATTTATCTTGATTATTCCCAATGTTTATTGTACAACACCTACTATTATTCAATGGTTCACATGTTGTCATCTATATTCTTAAATGAAATCTATTATTGTATGACAATTCGACCAAAGTTAGATAATGATTCTATATACTTAAGAAGTTAAAAGAAGGATATCTCATTATTCCTTCCGAAGTCTAGATATTCATTTCAGACTACCCATTTGTTTAGGGATAATAGGTGGTTATTAAATGTATCTTAGTGTTGAGATCCCTCTAAAGACTCTTCTATAATTTTGATGTGAATTGAGGTTTTTTATCATATACAATTAATAGATATTCCCCACAAAGCCTTGTGATTTTATCTAACTAGATCTAGGAAATTATCTGAAGGAGTGGATATTCTCTAATCATTAAGAAATGAGAAGTCTTAGTAAGGCAATCAATAATGAACTATATAGAATTTTTTATCCTTGGAGTATTTGAATATCTGATGACAAAGTCCATTGTAATATCGTACCAGTTCCATATAAGTATAGTAAAAGGTTTCATTTCTCCATTTAATTCAACATATTGCTACTGGAATATAAATAATCTGGATACATATTCATAAATTTTCCTTTTCATACGATCCCACTAGAAATATTCTCTTAAATACCTCTATATTTTTACTACCAATGTTTATAGAGAAATTTTTGTTATGTGCTTCATCTATAAATTCACTTTTCCACTCTATTATAGATGGAACACAAAACCTCTTCCCAAACATAAAAACTTTTTACATATAGATGAATTATGTCATTTTTAAATTATTTAATACTTTTATATTCCATTGTAATTCACCATTTTTATATTGGGAATTATCAGTATTTTCTAGTATGTATATTTTATCAATTTCATGGAAAGTGGTTGACAGATCCCCTTTCCAAAAAATATCCAATATATATTAACTAATTCTCTATATATAGGATTATTTTTAATAATAATCATGGTTAAAATTTTATGGACCTTATAACTTAATACATAACCAACTTTTTTACCTTCTTGGGTAGTATTGTATTGATAAATTGTAGTCCTTAAGTTGTTTCAATCATATTATTTACCTCATGTTCATCTCCATCCGAGATAAGTATACTTAAAACTATTTTGGTCCATATATATATCTCATATTTCACCATATAAGTAGTTTATCCTTATTTTAAAAGAAAATAATGTGGTTAGTAGCTCAATTTCATGAGTTGGATAGTTCTATTCATTGATTTTCAATTTCCATGATGCATAGGAAATCACCATATCATTATACATAAGTACAAAACCAAGTCCTTTATTTGATGCATCATTATATATTAAAAATACTTCCTTACATGGTAGTAAATTTAATATTGATGGATTAATCATAATCCTACTCATCTATTTAAAATTTTATTCACATTCCATTAACCATGTAAATTTAACCCCATTACATGTTTACTTGGTTAATCGGTTGTCCAATTGGGAAAAATCTTGAACAAACTACTAATATTAACCTACTAAAACTAAGAAAATATGGATCTTCATTATATTTATCTATGTAGAACATTATTTAAAAACCATTTTCATTTAATGGTCAATAGATATTCTATCCTTAGAGATAGTGTTGCCATGAAAAGAAACTTCATTGATCAAAAATTTACACTTACTCTATTTCCTATATAAGTATTTTTTATGTGGATTTCAAGAATTATTTGTAGATGAATCTCAAAAACTTCTTATATCTTATAGTATGAAAATATATCTTCAATGAATACCAGCATAAAATTACCAACACAATACCTGAATAATTTATTCATCAGATACATAAAGATATAAGGTTCGTTAGTTAATCCAAAATGAATTAATGTAAACTTATAATGTCCATACCTTTATTATAATGTCATATTTGGTATATCATCCTTCTTTAAACTTAAATAATGATAACCAGGGTGAGCATAAATATTGTAAAATTAAAAGGATCCTTGAATTTTATCAAATGATTCATTAATGTGTGGTAAAGGATACTTACTCTTCATATTAATGGTATTGATCTACCTATAATTTATGCGAAATCTCATAGACCCCTTTTATTTTTCCTTAATAAAATAGGGGATATCCATGGTGAAATACTAGGATGTATAAATTCCTTATCACACAACTCATGAAGATATTTTTTCAACTTCACCAAATCCTCTGGTTCCATTATATAGGTAGTTTTGGATATAGGGCTTACATCAGGAATGATTTCAAGGGAGAAATAAACTTTATAATCTAGTGGAAAACCAAGTAATTATTATTTAAAAATAATAATGAATTTTTGTACCATAGATAAATCCTCTATTATTAGGATATCTTCCTTGTTTATATATCATGCTTGATCATCCAATGTTCCTATAATTTCTTAAGAAGATCTACTAGGGAAGTATCCTGACAAGATTTATATTATTATGTTTCCCATTTAAAGATAATATATTCTGCCTCACTGCCATAAATTATGATCTCCTTCCCTTATAAATATATTTTTTTATTATAATTTGAAATAAAATTCATACCAAATATCATATCAAATTTAATCATAGGTATAATAACCAAATATTAAAATATGGTATATTTTTTCATCATAATTGGAACTACTTGACATATCTTTTTTGCAATAATATTTTCACTCAATGTCTTAATTTATAACTCCCTTACTAGGGTAGTAGGGAAATATTTTATGTTTTTGGAAAACATAAAACATATAAAATAGTGAAAAGATAAAGAATCAAATAAATCATTATCTAATGTTAAGGATATGATAAAATAACCTTCCACCACATCATTAGGAACTTTTACTTCAGATGTAGTAATTGTATAATCTTGGACATACTCCCTTGGCCTTTTCTGAGTTAAATTCCCTTAATATTTGGGTAATTGGTTCTCATAATGACACTTCTCAATTTAGTTAAATCATTTAATATAAATCAATTATATATTTTCTTTTCATTCAAAAAATCGATGGCCTTTTTCTTCTCAAGATTCTTAGTTATCCTCTTCTTATCCTATTTTCCCTTGAATATATGCATCAAATAAAACTCATTTCCTATATTAATATCACTTAAGACTATATCCTCATATAATGAAAATTACATAAAGAAAAACTCTATTAGAAGACTTATATTTAACCCATAAAATGATCAATATTTCTTTCTAATCAATGTATATAGTTCTCAATAATCCTATCTAAATTTATAAATTTATCCTTAAAATCAACAAAATTTTCCTCCTTTTGTCTAATATTATAGATGTGTCTTTCCATTTTTTCTCTTTCCTAATGAGGAAATAATTTTCATATAATACCTTATAAAAATATCACCACTCTATGTACTTAATCACAATGTCCTCTATTATATTTTGAATTAGTGACCACCATTGGTCTCCATCTCCCTTTTGATGATAAAATTCCATGATGAATTTTTCCTTTCAACTACTTTTTAATGAATGAAAGATGTTATTAAGGTATTTTATCCATTTTTCATCTATAAATTGATTAGTAATTCCCTTAAAATATAAGGGTATTTGTTGTATTAATTTTTTCAATATAGTTACACTATATTGACAATTAGTAGGTCACTCTATAAAGGTAAGGTTATTTTTCATAAACTAGGTTAGATGACCTAACGTGGCTATAAATTGATCACTCCCAACTCTAGCCTCTTTTAATTTCTCATGAGGAATATCCCAACATTGAGTACAGGTGTTTCTATGGTTCCCAATCATACCATTAGTTTCCATCCCTAAAAAATTATATACACACGGTTAGTGTATAATATTGAATTGTAAAATATAATTCCTATTAGGTTTTTCTTAAGAAAAATTAAAAAATCATAATATTTTTCCAATATAATTGTGATATCTAACTAGGTTCCTCTAAATCTAGTCACCAATATTTCAACTTAGATTTATGTGATACCAAATGTAAGATCCTTGACTCTAGAAACCCAAATTCTACAGTTATATTACATTATTTGTATAGAATACAAGATTTATTGTTGGATTCAATATATTTGTAGTCATGTAAGACTATATTCATACATACATTACATTTGAAAACATGATATATAGTATGAACACATTGTGAGGAAAATATTATACCTTCCATTATATCCTTGAAAATTACACATAGGTATCCTCTAGGTTTCTTGGAGAAATGAAAAAGATTAAGTTTGGTCTAAGATTCCCAGTACGGAATATCATATTGTAGAATCTATGATAACATAAAAATTAAATAAGTGATATGACAAGAATATATAAATAATATGATTCCATAATCAACTGCAAATGAGGGAATGTTATATCCATGATAAAAAATTAAAACATGGATATCAATAATCATTGATCTCATAATTATGGAATAAAAAATACTGGATATTAAAAATTATTATTGAGGCCTTATGAAAATATACTACACTAATATAGGGAAAGTTATAAACCAAAACCCATGTTTTTTTACTCATTAGACATATTGAGGAATTGAGGAACTTTATAATTATGGGCTCCACCAATCACCTAATTAAATCCAATGCATTCATCATAAGAGTCAACAAGACATTTCATACCATTCCTTAAGGAACCTCTAGATAAATAAAAACATGGATATCGGAATAATGAAAAATATAGTGAAATAATACTTCCCCATCCAATGGAATAATGTGTATGTCTAAGAGAACAGTCTTTTATCAACTTAGAATTTTTGGGGTATCACTAAAGTAATATGAAGTATCCTTATCAAATAAATATAGTTGTGATGGTACTTTCAATGTACTAGGTTATCCATGGATGATGGAGATAGGGTTTAACAGTTTATATTGTTAAGATACCAAAGAAGTGGTAGGAAAATCCTTCTTCATGGTTCATAAAGAGAATTTGAATATTCCAAGGTATATCCCCAAGGAGTGTCTAGACATGTGTATAGTCTTAGTCCCACTCATTGTGCATCAGAGTAATGATTGATTAAATGATCAAACAACAATTTTTGGGTTGATTACCCCCAGGTGAATCTATTCCATATTTTTATCCACATACCAATATCCAAATAGATATTTATTTTATAGTAAACTACCCACATTTTTACATTACCAAAACTTATTATCTTTTCCACCTTGTAAATATTGTGTTTACAACAGTTTTGGTAACTCTTGAATAAAAAGAAAATGAGGGAGGGATAAAAATATGGAATTCTAATTCCATTTAAATTCTTGAGGAATGTTTTAAAAATTATTCCATTTAAACATATACACTACACAAAAGAACACAATTAGTGAATATATGTAAGTCTCAAAAAATGAAAATTGAGATAGGAAACCCCACTAATGGATTCGGTAGAAATTTCATAAAACCCTCTTGAAAGATAGGGATTTAAATTGATATTCAAATACCATAAATAAATGGTTTTTAATGATATAACATCTCAAATAAGAATTATATATACTATATTAATGAAATTAGGTGTATAATAAAAAACATGTCCCAAAGATAGGGATTTGAGATGAAAACCCCTAACCACTTATCCTGAATTCCAAAAACATACTATACCATCCTTTATAAAAAAACAGAGCTATATTAATCACTTAATTAATACCCTTAATATTTTAAATTTTCAATTATAGTCTTCATATATAGTCATTATCTATATTAATTCTAGTTAGTTTACCTATTTTCCCACATCAGGTGTTTATAGTTTGATCATTGGTACTAGTTTCAGAAAAGTCATGTTTTTATTTTTTCCAATCAAAAAGTTTATAATTACTAGATAATTAATGTTACTAAAATAGATAAATTTTATTTACTTATAATTTTGTTATCCCATTTCATTATTTTTTTAGTTATGTTGTGTGAAAGTAGAATCGATGTCGGCTTATTTCGATAATTTTAGCGATGGAGGATGATATTTAAATAATAACTTAAATAATTAATATAAAAATTTTAAAAAACATTAAATAATTATAATTTTATTATTAAATTTTAGTAACATTATTATTTATGTTCCCATAGTCATCCATGATAGAGTTTTATATCATTGTCCAAGTAGGTGGTTAAATCGACCCAAACATGAACATACTGTAATTAATGGATGATTATAATCATGAAAGTGGTTTATTTTGGAAATAATATCATTAAAATAGGAAAATAATGATATTATTAAGATAATTTTATGTTTTTGAGTCGTATTTAAATATTTTTTAATAAATTAGTAAGAATATAGTTAGAAAACGATATACAATACTTCATGGAGGTGGCAGTATTCACAACACACAATTAATGTTTTTATTTTTAAAAGAATGTGGAGAAATTAAGTTATATAATAATTTATATTTTAAAATAAATTTATATTATTTATATCATATTTATTCATTAATTTTATCATTTAAAATAACCATTATAGGTGGTATGAACATAATGAATGATGCCAATTTGTGGTGGCAGTAGTCTACGCAAACGCACTAATGAAGATTTTGTTTTTTTCTTAATGGATAGAGAGGAACAAATAATAGTTGTTAAATTAATATAAAAATATCAAAATAAAATAATTATACTAATTTAATTATTTTTTTATGGATATAATAGTTTAAGAAGATAAATATTAAGGAGAGATAACTAAGAGGATGGTAGTATTTACATTGTGAGCATACGGTTTCTCTTAGAAATACCCTTGGAAATAGAATCTTTAATATAACTAGTGGTGACCAGTTCTATGTTAAAGTGGGATAAGGTTAAATTAGGAATAAAATTTCAGTGTTTCAAGAAAAAATTATAAGGTATGGGTATGGTTTGAATTGGAGGATATGATTCCCTTTTATAAGTAAAGAAAAGGGAAATTTTTTATACTCTTTACATTTCAATGATGTCATTACACTATTCAAAGGTAAATTAATCAAAAAATTATAAATAATAGATTATAGAGTTTACATGATATTATTAATAATAATCCAAGAATTTTAACACATGTTTTTAATTATTTACCATCAGATTTTTACATTTTCACATTTTGGGTTTTATTTTGATAACATGTTTTTAACAAAGTAATTTGTGTTTTCTTATAAATATATGGTAACACATATAACCAAAATTTGAAACTTTTGTCCTAAATTTATCATCTATTTAATCCAATTTAATTTCTAAATATATTAAAATTCGATTTAAAATTAAATCATTTAATATAAAGAAAAATATTTTTTTGTAGAAAAACGATGTTTACACAAATAAGTGTTCCTAATCATATTTAGTATTGATTAATAAATTAATTATTTTTAATAAATTTATATATATGTTTAAGAATTATAACATAATAATTATTTAAAAAATATTAATTTATTTTTTAGATAAAAAATACAAAATATTAATAAAATAATTCTTTCATAAAAATAGTTGTATCATTATCACATAAATTAACTTTAATCCTCCTAATATTATTTTTTACATAAAAATAAAATAGTAATTTCTTAAATAATTATGACCTATTGATTCTAAGTTTTCGCAAAATTTAATAATATTAAATTTCTATATGTAATAATTTAATTTCAAAATAGTAAATGTATAATGCATTTAAATGATTTTAGTGAATAATGTGACTTGAGCTTTAAAATATCAAATATGGTTTTATAAATTAAAAAATATATCTACCTTAAAGCGTATAATTTTACTTATAAAATTTTTATTTTTTCAAGATAATGGTTTTTTATTTTAAGTTTATTCTTAAATCCTAGTGATATCATAAAAGTAGCGGTTTGAACAAAAATGTTATTTTCACTCTTCACCTACAAATAATCCTTTTGAAAAAATACAAAGAATTATTATCAAGATAATATATTTATGAAAAAATAAAAAATTAATAATAATTTTTTAAAATAAAATTTTAGTATTCATAAATCAAACTTTTAAATATACTCATGAATAAAGTATCATTAGAGTGTGGATTGTTTGATAGTTCAATATATGGTGTTTACATGCTACAGTAGGGTCTTGGGTATTACATTTTTAATATTTTTCTATAAATATCAAGACTTCCAAAAAAGAATAAAAACGGATGAAAGGTAATTTTTTCTCATCATAAATTTTTGGAATAACCCTTGGTTCATTTATAACTTATAATAATGATGTTTTAAAAAATTAGATACTCATGGTGATTATGAATAATTTAAATTGAATTTTATATGTAATTATTATTTCACTTAGTTGATTGATCCTAAAATAATAATAATTAAGAAAACAAACTCCATTTTTTTATATTTGAAGAAATTTCCATTGGATAACGTTTTATATATTCGAATGAAGAATGCAAGTATTTCACAACCAGGGTGCTCAAAATCTTTAAAGGTGTATTTTAGAAAGTATGTTATAAGCAGTAAATCAATCTAAAATGAAAAGTAAAATTTATCGAATTGAAATTTTTCCTGCATAGAACATGAATATAATGACCATTAGGTTATTTTTTAAAAATAAATAATAAATTTTTTCTGAATTTTTCAATTATATGGATTAGAATAACCTAAAAATAATTAGAATATTTTATAAGTTTTAAGTTAGTCTAAAATAGTAAAAATGATTAAATGTAGATGGTTTAATTTGAAACATTATAAAAATAAAAAATGATTTTTTTACTAATAAACGGAAACCATCCCTTATATTAACATTTTTATTGCTCATAATCACAAAAATGTTTCTTTTAGTACAATATATTCATTTATAAATATTGTTTGATAAATAAATGACTAAAAATTTATAAAAAATCTTCTAATTTTTTTTAAATTTATTCAAATAACCCTTGTCTCGTTTTTTACCATTATGTATATTTTATTCATAAATATAACATTTAACATGCTCAAAATAATGATAAGTTATGGATGATAATTATTATCTTATATATTTTTCATCGAAAAAATCAAAAAAAATTAAAAAAATTAAAATTCTTATCATATGATTATAAAATGATCTTTAGATCCTTTTTCACCTATAGAAATGATGCACCCAAAACTTTTTCACCAAAATACCTTCATAATCATAAATTTTATATTTATTATAAAATAATTTATTTAAAAGTTTCATATGAGGAAAAAATAAAAAACTAGAATACAATTCAGTGTTGTGTGATATTAAGGTAAATTAATAATGGGTTATATGTGACTTATAGAATTGAATTTGCAAGAATTTTCTTCCTAAATTGTTTAAAATAACTAAAATTAGTTTTTTTGTAATAATATATGTTCCATATAAAGTAAGGTATGTACTGATGATACAAATTAAAAATTAAATAGTCAGTTTATAACCATTATATTTTCTTTTTTAATATTTTTATTTCATATAAATTTTTATATAAATTAAAATATGTTTCATTCTAGCTTACTTGATGTGGAAAGCCTCAATTAGTTTCTTTTATTTGTATATTTTTTGTCTTCATGTTTTCTATTTTTCTAACTTTATAATTATATTTCATGTCTTAAAAATATTAATATGTTCTAATTTTTAAAATAAGAGGTGAAAATAATTAATGAATAAATTAATAGAAAATATATTTGACCTTTTAATGTGATCAATAATTCTTTTTGAAATAAAATATCTAAAAATTTTAGTTCTTTCACTAAATATTTTACATCATTTTATAATTCAAAAAAACAGTAATGATTAGTATTAGTGGTTTATAATGATGTATATGTCATTAGATGATTGTAAATATAAAATTTTATCCCCTTCTATAGTATAATTGGTTACAACTTCAAAAAAAATTATAAATCTGTCAATTTTATTATTGGATTCATTTCAAGTACATGATAAGAATTTAATTTATATTTCTATTGAAGTCATTATAAAGTTATTTTATAATTAAAATTTATTCTCTAAAACAACATATAATGATGATAACTTTTATTTTTCATTAATTAAAATTTATACAAGGATTTTATATAAAGTTTTCTACATCCCGCCCATGCTAGTGAAAGAATAATCCATAAATAATATTAATTCTTCCCACACTAGATCCTTGACATGAGCGGCATGATGTGGGATAAGAAAAATAATGAAAATGACAGTACCTATGGGTATATTTTTATGCTTCAAGTCATTAATGTTATAGAAATTGGATATTTCCTTGTTTTTTCTACAATCGCTTCATTAAAACCACACAATGTAATTTATAGGTGAAAATTAAAACACTTTTTAAAAAAATAAAAATTTAAACATTAAAACTAAATTTTATTTGAACTTTCATTAAAAATAATTTAAATAAAATAAGAAAAATTTACATATTAATATATAATATATTTGATAAAACCACATGAAATAAATAGAGCATTCTATTATATCAAGAAGTATCATTTGGTAATATATTCATAAATTTATTTATTTTTAAATATAAAATCATCTAGGCTCACAAAAATTGGTATTATGGATATTAACATGTAATTCATAACAATAAAATAATTCAAAATATGATTTTTTATTTTTTCAACACATTAAAATTAGACAAGTGGTAAACTATTTGTAAATAACATTAATTTTATATGGTTAATCATATAGATTGTTTCTATTATAACATATGTTAAAAAACACACGTGTGTGTGTGGGTGTTTTTTTTATATGTGGGTAAATTTTTTTCTTAAAAAATATATGAACTAATTTATATAAAATATAGATAAAAAATGGATTCAAACATATTGTTACCCCTATATCAATACACATGAGGAACTCCCCCTATATGGTGGGATATGTTTTACTGAACCTATATATAAATACATTCATATATGAAAATTAATGTAAATGGATTAATTTTTAATAAATGTTATTAAACATTTAAATAATTATAATATAACCACCAATATAAAGTCAGAGGGAAATAATGAGAAGAATTGTTTGGCCATGAAATTTTATGGTACTCCTTCAGTTGTCTCCAAAAACCCATTGAATGTATATTCTTTATAATAAACATAATGTTCTATATGGTAGATTTATCATCAAAGGAAAAACAATATGGATCATATAAATCAATTTGAATCACTCCACTCATGAGAATATTATCTACAACTAATCAATTCAAATAAAATAGAGTATTACTAAATTGATATATTTATTTTTAAAATTCCAATAAAAATATCACTTGAACATATATAAAGCTTAAATCTAAAATTCATTAATGTAAAATATAATATTTTAAAAAAAATCAATGAATTGTATTTATCCATCACATTTTTAATAATATAAATTTTGTTACATTAATGTACATAATTTCAATAATGAATTTCAACTAGTCATAATTTACCTTCATCAGTGGATGATATGATGATGCCACTATTTTTTAGTGATAATTTTTTTTAAGGATATTTAATGAAAAAATGAATTTCTTTGATAAAAATACTTGTTTAGTCATACTTTTATAAATTAACTATTATTTTTTTGGTTTAATTCATTAATAAATGTATTGTCCTCAATTCATGAACGTTTAAGAAATATATATTTCATGTTATATAATGGAATTAATTGATGAAAAAATATATCACTAATATATTTTAATATAAATAAAATTTCTTGTATATAAAATGTTGATGCTCCTTTCCATCACAGAGTCTAACGTATTGAAAAGGGGAAATAACTTGAACCCAAAGTGATTCATCCTTTGAAGAAACATCAAAAATGGAAAAAGGCTTGAGCCAATATTTAAATTCACTTGGGTCGCGCAAGTTCCACTAATGTCGCGCAAGTATACTTTTGTGTCGCCCAGTGGTCACGCAGGTGACTTGCGCTCCTTCTTAGAAATTCACCCAGGGTCTTCTCCAGCCTATAAATACCCCCGGTGGGCCAACCATTTCGAAGATGGAAAAATTCCAGAACCTCATATTTGAGCTCCCGGTTCCCTGGTCTCTTCTTAAAGCATCTGAATACCTCTAAGGTAATTTCTTACCTAGAAAGGAAGATCTAAAGAGGGGAAAGAAGGCCTAAGTGTTGAAACTCATCAACACTTGTGCGCCTAGGTGGCCAGCCCTTAAGGGAAATGGCCACACTTGCGTTCCACCTTACCCCTTCCATATAACTTTCACTCCTATCTTCTGGAAGTATCTAGGGGTATCATTAAGGGCTTGAGCCATGCCTCTCCCAAGTTCTACCCTAAGGATATGGCTGTCGCGCAAGTACCCATTTGTCACGCAGGTACACCTGCACGACCAGGACTAGCGCGCCCACGAAGTACTTGTGCACCCACGTAGTACTTGCGTGCCCCTCTCTTGTTTAGTGCCTTTCCTGCCCATTTAACCCCTATTACACCTATCCACCTATCCTATTTAGTATTAAGCCTTTAGAACTCTCTCCAAATCCATTCGTGTCATGATTTATTTGTTGGCTTCTTTATCTGAAAGGAATTTTGTGGAACATCTCTTAAAATCTAGTGATTTACATATCCTCATGTCACTAAGGTCAGATATTTCCTTCATTCAACCTCATCCTTTAAGATGAGAGAACCGTTAACATGGGCCTCTTTTTTAGGAGTAAGCCCCAGTCCAAATTCTCATTAATCTGGGCATCCTCCTTAAGAGTAATCCCCATGTCCTCATTAATTTCGGCCTCCTTTTCAGGAGAAAGCCCCAAGTCCCCTAATCTGCGCATCCTCCTTAGGAGTAAGCCCGAGTCATAATTCCCTTATCTTGGGCTTCCTTTTCAAGAGTAAGACCTAGTCTCAAAGTTCCCAAATATGGGCATCCTCCTTAGAAGTAAGCCCCAACCATGGTTCTCTTAACCTGGGATTCCTCTTCCAAAATAAGCCCCAGTCTCAAAGTCTAACAATATGGGAATCCTTCTTAGGAGTAAGCCCCACGTCCCTTAACCTGGTCCTCCTTCTCAGGAGTAAGCCCCAGTCTCAACGTCTACAAATATGGGCATCCTCCTTATGAGTAAGCCCCAAGTCCCTTAACATGGGCCTCCTTCTCAGGAGTAATCACCGGTCTTAATTTCTCTTCACCGGTCTTAATTTACTTTTGATCTGGGCTTCCTTCTTAGGAGTAAAACCCAATCATAAGTCCCCTCCTAACTTGGGCATCTTCCTTAGGAGTAAGCCCCAAGATTAGAGTATCTAAATCTCTATAAAGTACATACACCTTTATGAACGTTGTTCCTAGGTTTTTTACCTGAAGTAAAACCCAATACTCATCTATTTTGGGAAGTCATACATACATAAGCCCCACATCGTTGCAATTTTCGTGGCACAATTGTCTGGTTTCACCAATACCTCTTGTTTCTCACACTGATCATGACTCACGTGATCTTAGAGTGTAAAAGTAATCATGACATCTTTCATTGAGCCATCAATCATGCATAAATATCATTCTCTCTCACTCAAACTATGTGGGTTCCGATTCCTTTTATAAATAAAGGATACGTAGGTAGCCCATCTGCGGGTACGATCCCAACACTGAAATAATTCATGTCCTTCTGAATGAAAAATAAACTTTAAGTTCCCACTTAGTGGCTTTAAAACCAGTATGGTCATCATAATGACCAAGAGACTTTTATGTATTGAAGGATACCATTGACTAAGAATCTATAACAAATACATATGATTATCTATCGATGAAGAACCTCAAATACATATAAAAGATTCTCTAAATTTTCTACATATCAATCATTGATTGTTAGATCTAAAGGAAAGCTCATTTTATACTTGGTAATGTAATAAGGATTCATGAACATAACTTAAATCTATAAAGAGAGTCTCGGAGTAGACAATAATTCCCCTCAAAAAGGTGTGATGAGTCCGACCTCCCATCCTCTCGACCAATGAAAATTATTAAGCCTCATTAGTCCACAACTAATGAGTGCCTACCTTTGGAAATTAGGTCCAAATAGATATGGAATCATTGGATGGTTCCGGTTATACAAACAAACCCGTTAGAAACCGATTTGAATGTTTAAACCATCAATCAACGAGGTCATCCCCAATTCCAGAGGAAACAAAAAATGGTGAACCGAACGTGAATCCTTAACCAAGTTAAAATTTTGTTTTACTTATTTTTTAGGCCCCTATTTAAACTCAATGAGAGGGACAACAAGACAATAAATATCATATGTGCTCATCCAAAAGATGTAGCAGCATAATTTATCTTGATTATGTGTGTTATATCAAACAGGAACTCTTTTCCAAGATCTTCTGCATTACAAGAATGGTTTTTCTTAAGTTCACTATTGTGAATACTTCTGATGTGAAAACCTCTGCTGTGAATTCATCTGCTACTACTCCTGCTAGATCGTCGTCCACTCTAAGGACGACATCACCTACTCAGTGTCTTCAACGCTGGGTATCAAATGCGCTAGTTAAGGAGTATTGTCAAAACAATACTATTCCAACTCTGGAGGCTGTTAGACAAGGCCTCCAAGTGAATAACTCACCCTAGTCGTTCGGACAGCGACGAATAGTGATCAAGAAGCAGGCGGTGATAACTACCGTCTCCAACCGTTTCAGGTAGTTATCCCTGAAACTCAATCACCATTCCCTCCCATATTCTGGGGAAGTGAATGATAAGGTCCCTCAGGGCCTTAAATAAAAGATACAGGAGTCCTTATCGAGGGATCCTATAAACAATCGCCGCCAGACTCATGCGGTAGTGCACCCTCAATATGATGAGGGTGTCGTCTCTAGGCATTCGGCTCAGGTTCCTCGAACCTGAGTAGGCAAGACGAACCACCAAAGGCGACAACCAGTTAACAGTGAGCAGGTTCTCATCTCTGCCTTTTCTGGAGAATTTCACCAACCTAACTTGGTGGCAAACAACGAGTAGGCACACACACCCATCTGTTTTAATTCCACCATCCAGCAGACCTGTCTGGAAGCAACACACCAATCCCGCAAGGAAATTCTAGAGGAGTACTATAGACATGAACATTTACCTGATTATAAATCATCAGCTAGTCAGCAGGCTCGTCTGACTACATACGACGAAGCTCGCCGACCCAACGTATTGACAACTGGTAAAGAGGCACATACACCTGCTTTCAATCATCAATCCTGCCAGCAGCCTCGTCTGTCATTATTGAAGGAAGCTCTTCAACCAAGTTCGGCTGAGTGCAATTAGCAGGCACATACACCTGCTAGTATTGATGAAGCCTACCAACAGTCTCCTTTGGTAACATTCGGAGAAGTCAGTCGGAAAGCTCCAAAGACAAATAGGAGGCAGACTCAACTCTATGCCCCCACATGTAAGTACTGCAAGAATTCACTGATAGGAAAAGGAGGACAGGAGCAGGCACATACACCTACTCCAAGCACGGAATGGACGTATATCCCTGTTCCGGCCACTGAAGTCACTAAGAACATTCTGTCAATGGTTAAAGAGTAGAAGAAAATCTCTGCTCATATTCTGGATGCCTTCAAGGATATTATAATAGCTTCAGTAGCATCTTAGGGAAAGACACATAAATATATCCCTACCAGTGAGGTGACACATCAACAGTTCACTCCGGAACAGACAAAAACATATGTTTCAGTCCAAGAGGGTTGTGGGTAGTACTCCCCCATATCATACGAACAACCAAGTCAGGAACATACACCTGGTTTGAGCAGAGATAATCAGCCTAACCTGATCATTTCTTCTAAGAAGGAACATACACCTGCCAAGTTGAGTAAGAAGGCATCTAAGAAGAAGACCTGCTCAGCACAGTCAAGAAATCAAGGGCCAATCTGTAATAATGTATTACTCAATGATGGATTTCTTGATGTACACATGCAATTATCTGTTGAAACTCTAGATTCTACTCTCTCAGTTCCCAATAGTGGGAACATTAATTCTGAAGGTTTACACTAGACACTTCCTCATGAAGGATTTCTTCGTGACATCTCGGTCGATCTCGAATTTTCATCTTCAGATGAGATCCACAAGAACCCTCTGTGTGGTCGAAAGATCAAGGAGAAAAATGTTTTATCATTTATTGTAACCCACCACGGTGGTCCTCCCCATGATGATTAATTTCACTATGAAAGTCCTCTCTGCAGTAGTGATTCACATTGCCTGTAAAATTCTCTAACATACAATGTAGTGATGAGAAAGCCCTCTTATCTTGAGGCACTTGAAAATGTGATGCCAGTTATGTCTGATTCTTTACCATTAGTAGGTGAAATACTTTCTCAACCATATGATAGCCCAAAGTGTAGGTCATTCTCCGAACCACCCCTAAGTCATGTATCTTCTAGTTTGATCAGTGATTTATCTAGTAATATTGTTGAATCCGATGAAGCAATAAGGAAGCACCAACTCTAGTCTAATTAGGTAGAAGAATATTAATTGAATGATAAAGAGGAAGTACTGAACTTGAAAAAACAACTGGCAAATGGTGAAGTGCCAGTTATGTTTTGGTCTCTGGCTGATTCTTAGTACGACATTCTAGTGATGTTGACGGAAGATGGAATTAATGATATTCATCTCAACATATGTAAAACTCTTTGTCAGTTGAAAAAGAAAATATTATCTTATGATGAATATGAAAATCATGTTAAGATAATTGAAGGGTTACAATGCCAAATTGATTTGGAATCTCTCTCAGTTTCTCGATATTCAAAGGCTGAAAAGAAGCAGAGAGCCCTTCATCATTCATGCCTTGGAATTCTAAGAAGATTACGCCAGTTAATTTCCAATGCCCCATATGGTATTCATATCAGGGGATGGGGTGTTCATGGAGTGCTATATTTCACTGTACTCTCCAGTCAGAAAAGCCCTCTGAAAATGGTCTCATGAAATGTTATTTCCCATGGCCGACCACAATCAATGGGTTTTGTTTTTAATCAAAATCTTGCCCAAAAACAGGCCTCAACTAGTTCCTCTCAAAATCAAGCATACAGATAACAAGTTGTTGAATTACTCATACATCAAGAAAATGAGAATATTGAATAGGCCTCTCTTTTGGAGAAAGCAAATCATCAAGTGATAGAAGTGTCAGAAATCATCCAATGGTCTTTTGAGCTAGGTGATAAAATTGGATGCATGTTGATGCATCCAGCCAATTTTCAGACTAAAGCCCATAAGATCAGGAGAGCTTTCAAGAAGGTCTTAGATATATCAAGTCAAGAACCACCCCATCTTTCCAAACTAAGGACTCTTTTAAGCCAACCCTCAGAATCAACAAATAGGATTCGAGGAGTTGATCAAAGATAGCAGGAACAGCCCTAGTCCACCGAACTGGGGACTTTTTCAAATCCTCAATATCTTCCTCAGATAAAGTCAGTTTTCTCTAGATTGGGGAAGAAACTTCAAGAGGAATGAAGATCCAAACTATCAGGATATACCCTTCAAATTATATTTCGTCAAGAAGTTCCTGAGAGATCAAATCGACAAAAGGAAATGTCTCATCAGGGACATGGAAAAAGGCATTATTTCTGAAATTCTAATTGAAGAGATGCAATGCATTATGCATCAATTAATTTCATTAATGCAGTTTTTGCTGATCCACCATATGAGGTTCACTCAGAGGGATCAGATGAAGAGGTTCCTGCTCAAGAAGTTGTACGCACAGACACAAATGAAGAAGGTGTGCATACACGAAATCAAAGGATTACTCAGAACCTAGGTAATCTTTCAAGTAACTCACTTCCCCCTATCCAAAAGGTGTCCAATAATGGGAATGGAAAGAATCAGGTTACATACTCTTCCTTGGGAGAAGGTCAAATGCTCTCACTAGAGAAAAGATTTGCACAACAAGAGGATGAAATTAAGGAATTAAGGAGGATGAATGTAGAACTTCTTCAGGGTAGTCTTCCTCCTAAGCATGCTGGAGTCAGTCAGTCAAAGGAATTTGTTGTGGCTACTAAGATGGATCAAGAATATTCTCCTCTATCAGTACACCCTCATAGGTATAATCGTATGGGTCAAGTGCATCAACAATCGGTATTACTACCATTAGTTGTAGCACCAGCCACCACATATGTCCAAGATCCAGTTATTGCATCGACTCAGGTCTAAGCTCAACCTGATGTTTCTCAAAAGTTAATAATTACTATTGAGTCATTAACAGCTCGTTTGGATGCTATGGGGGGAAAGAGTGCTCAAATTCAAACAGAAAAGAGAGCTTACCCTGAATGGGTTGATGAAATTCCTCCCCCATCAAATTTTACAAGTACCACATTCCCAATATTTAAGGGTTCGGGAGACCCAGAGCAACACTTAACACATTTTTTTCTCATTACAATACTATGATAGGAACCCTTTAGTAACAAGAAGTAGTTAAGCTCATGTGTTTTGTACAGTAATTACAAGGGCCTTCTTTTGTTTGGCACACAAGCTTGCAATCCTGGTCAATTACCGGATAGGAGGATCTCCGTCAAAAATTACTTTTTCAGTTCAGCTCAACGTTGCCAAAGACAACAGTTTTTTATCTTACAAACTGTAAGAAAAGGGAGAATGAATGGGTCTCAGATTTCATTGCTCGTTGGAATGGATTAACATATTCCCTAAGCTTAGCACTCCCTCAAGAGGAATTGTTTCCAATCTGTGTGGAAACTTTATGTGATGAGTTGTGCACACCGCTGATCCCTATGAAATACACGGGAGGGTTTCGAGACCATACTTCAATTTCTCAACAGATTGAAGATTCTCTTATGAAGACTAAGGATAAATCTCATTTAATTCCATCAGCTTCAGGAAGGAGAATGGGTAAAGCAGATATTGCTATAGTTATGCTTAAAAAAGCACCTGAACCTACTTCTACTTCAAGGCCTTCATCTTCTCGAAGGGCTCCACTTCCTGAACGTCAGCAACAGAGGTCTTTTCGTCAAGATTATCAAAGAGATCAAAGATGAAGACAATTTGAGGATCTGAAGAGTAAAGTTTACTCTTTTTGAAATGAACAAGTTCCTGGTTACTTCATTTTTGCTCTGGAAAATAATTTGGTTCAATTGGCAAGGCCCAAGAGGCCGAATAAGGAAGGAGATGAAGATCGTCCCAATTATTTCCCATTTCATCAGATGTTGGGGAATCCCATTCAGAAGTGTTTTGTTTTCAAGGAACTCCTGCAAAAAAATGGTCGACTTCGGAAAAGTTAAACTGAAAGGTTCTTTAGCTCAGATATCATGTGTTACTGCTACAGATCCAGAGGATGAGGGTGAGTGGTAAGAAGTCAAGAACAAAAATTCACAAAAATATGATAATTGGATGGTCATAAAAATGATCAACCGAACTCATGCCATTTTGAAAACACAATTGAAGAAACCAATTGTGTCCTCTGCCCTGAATGACACAACAAAACCCTCTTCATCAGAGGGGAAATATTCAAAGAAATTGAATGATTAAAATAAATAAGAAGAATCGGAAGAAGATGAGTATGTGTCAAAACCTAAGTTATCTTTAACTCTGGCAGATTTCATGCCATCTACTTCAAAGCAACGGGCACCATCCCACCAAACGGCATAGCATAAACAGGCTAATCAGGCAGAGTCTTCATCGGATGAAGATTTGATCTTCGGTTCTATTAATATGATTCAATTAACAGATCCATATACCAGTCGCAATATCAATTTTGATGATCCCAAATTCCATGTATCAAGTAGAGGAATCAAAGGATGTTCCAGAGGCTCAGGAAACAGGGGAAGACGTGGATCTTTTAGAGGCCACTATTCCAATTCTACCCCTGCTAGAACTGTGTGTGCAGCAGAAACTCGTGGCAAAGCCCTTCAACATGCTCAAAAAGAACAACCAAGTTCTTCTACACAAGGAAGACTCAGTCCTGGCACTATTATTCTGGAAGATCGGTTGAAGGTTCCATCTTCTTCCTCTCAGTAAGTAAATAGAACTAATCGGTCTAATATTCCAAATCCAGGAGTATTACCAACTCATATCCCGGTACAAGATGCATCAACTTCCAGAGCATCAACTTCCAAGGCACCTGCTAAACCACATGTTCCTGTTGGGAAACGCAGACCTTTGGATCAAAAGTATGATGTATTAAAACACTTGTCCCAAGTACCGGCCAAGTTATGAATTCTGGATGCCTTGAATTTATCAAAGGATCTTCGGGATGTACTCATTAAGGCTTTGTCAAATCCTCAGAAGATTGAAACTAAATTTCCTGCAACTGAAGTCTACCACGTAGAGAATAATCCTGCAGAATGCCATGCAGGGATATCTTTTACTGATGAAGATAAAGATGATGTTGTGCATGGACATATTAGATCGTTGTACTTATCTGGCAAGGTCAATGGTGTAGACGTCCGAAGAGTTTTCATTGATAATGGTTCAGGAGTCAACCTCATCCCCATTCGTACACTTCGTCGATTGGGCCTCACGTAATCCGATTTATCTCCTTCAACTTTGATGTTACAAGGATATGATAAAAATGAACAAGAACCACTAGGTGAAATTACACTCAGAACTTAGTTTAGAGATCATGTATCCAATTCAAATTTTATGGTTGTTGATCAAGACTCAACCTTCAACATCATTCTTGTAGACCCTGGCCACATCAACCTGAAGCTATCCCTTCATCATACCATCAATGTCTCAAATATTGTTTCGATGGTCAAATTGGGACATTTTATGGTGATAAATCCCCGTTCAAGACATTTGAATCTCAATACATTGAGTCGGAATTCTACTACATGAAGGGTAAGGAGAAATCCACAATAAGGGAGACTACCAAATTTAATGCTCCATATGGTTTGGAAAAGATTCGAGTAAACCCATTAGCACATGTGATTACAGATTATGTGTTGCCAATCAATCAAATTGACAGGAAAGACCCAAATCAAAATACTCTTATGGAAACTTCCATAATGTCAATTATGGCCATCAAGCCAGATAGCATGGGAGAAATCAGTGATTCACCAAGCAATGATGAATGCTCAAATAGAGATGTCTTCATTTCATCTTTTGAAATCCAGTAAGTCTATACATCGCCAACCAGGCCAGAAGAAGTTATAGCAATGTCAGAGGTGAACAATGATATCGATTCTCAATCCATCATCTCCTCTTTATTACCCAAAGAAGACCCTTCATCATCATTCGGGTCGGAAATTGAATCTTCTTATTCAAGATGTGAAAATTTTAATATCTCTTCTGATCAAGTAAATTCTACTTCTTCATCTAATATTCAAGTAGAAACAGAAGAAATAACACATGTTGAAGAAGAATAAGAAGATCTTAGGGATGCTCCTCCAGCATTTGAAGAGGCTATCTCTACCACCATGTATGAACTCAGAGAAATAAATCTGGGTACAAAAGCAGATTCATGCCCCACTTTAATTAGTGCGGTTATGACTCTTGAGGAGCAAGAGATGTATATTTCCTTTCTAAAGAAAAATCGTGATATATTTTCTTGGATGTATATAGAGATTTTAGGTCTTGATCCTGATGTTGCCACTCATCGTTTGGGTTTGCTAGAAGAACATCGATGATTCAAACAAGCAACTAGAAGAATACACCAATCCTATGCTTCCAAAATTGAAGCTGAAGTGGATAAGCTCATCAAATCTAACTTCATCAGAGAAGTTCAATATCCCAAATGGTTGGATAATATTGTCCCAGTAAAAAAGAAGAATGGTAAAATTAGTGTTTTCATTGATTTCAGAGATCTTAATCATCATTGTCCTAAGGATGATTTTATAGTACCAATTACAGAACTCTTAATTGATGAAATAGCTGGCTATGAAGCACTTTCCATCATAGATGGATATTCTGGATATAATCAAATCTGAATGGCTCTAGAAGATGAATAATCTACAGACATCAGGGGCCCTCATGGTGTGTTTTTCTATCAGGTAATGCCCTTTGTCCTAAAGAATGTAGGCGCAACATATCAGTGTTCCAAGCATCGTATTTTCAAACCCATTTTAGGGAAGTTTGTTTAATGTTATGTGGATGATTTTGTGGTTAAATCCAAACAATGTTCTAATCACTTGGCTGATTTTGAAATCATATTCCATAAACTTCGGCAACATAATTTGAAGATAAATCCCTTAAAATGTGCTTTTGGGGTAACCTTAGGAAAATTTCTCAGCTTTTTCGTACACCATCATGGTATCGAGGTCGATCCTGAGAAGACAAAGTCAATCCTTGGTATGTCACCTCCTCAAAAATTGAAATAATTGAGAGGACTTCAAGGACACTTAGCCTATATTCGGCATTTCATCGTCAATTTGGTAGGCAAAAGTTTACCCTTCACCAAATTGATGAATAAGGGAGTCACTTACAAGTGGACTGAAGAATGTCAAGAAGTATTCGATATTATTAAGAATAATCTCTTGATTCCACTAGTGTTAATTCCACCTATTGAAGGAAGGCCACTTATCCTCTATGTGACAGCATTAGAGCGATCATTGGGTGCCTTTCTTGCTCAGAAAAATGATGTTGGGAATAAAAATAGCCTCTACTATCTCAGTCGGACTATGATTGAAGAAGAAACCCGATATTCAAGTATTGAGAAGTGATGCCTAGAATTAATATTTGCAGTTCAGAAGTTGAGATACTACCTGCAACATCACGAGGTCCAATTTGTATCTCGTAATAACCCGCTCAAATTCATCCTTAGTCTTCCGATGCTTACAGGACGTCTGGCAAGGTGGGCAGTTATTTTGCAGCAATTTGATATTCAATATGTGACTCAAAAAAAATAAAGGGCCAAGCTCTAGCTAATTTCCTTATTGAACACCCTTCAGTGGAAGACACATCTTCAAATAATTAACTCCCTGATGAAGAATTCTTCTCTATTCAAGAAAGTCTTCAAACATGGAAAATGTACTTTGATGGTGCTTCCAGAAGTCCAACAGCGAGGAAAATGGAAAATCTTAAATTCAAAAAAGTTGGGTTAGGAGTTGAGTTCATTTCTCCAGAAAAGGTGATGTTAACCTATTCCTTTTCATTGTTGGGAGGTGGTACAAATAATGAAGGGGAATACCAAGCTCTTATTACTGGATTGGAGTTGGCGCTTCAAGCACAAGTGAGTCACTTAAAGGTGAAAGGTGATTCAAACCTGGTAATAAAACAAGTCAATGAGGATTATGCAATCAGAAAAGAAGAATTAATCCCATTTTATGATTACATCAGAGATTTATGGTGGAGTTTCCTTTGGAACTGACATTTTCTTATGTCCCAAGATCACAAAATTCCCAAGCTGATGCACTGGCTAATATAGCCACAGCTTTGGCAGATCCAAATCGGGATGAGACAACCATCAGTATTGCCCATTATCGTACAATTCCACCTTATGTTCAATCCAGAACAGAGGAAATCAATGAAATTAGTCC
The DNA here is from genome assembly GCA_963277665.1 of Viscum album. Taxonomy (NCBI): domain Eukaryota; kingdom Viridiplantae; phylum Streptophyta; class Magnoliopsida; order Santalales; family Viscaceae; genus Viscum; species Viscum album. The sequence continues at coordinate 1,017,580,083 of OY728119.1, read as the reverse complement.
CATCTCTGAACCATATGGTCATAATACAGGATGGATGACACCTATCAGGGAATACCTTCAAAATGGAACACTTCCACCTGATAGAGTCAGGAAAGAACAAATCTGGCGACATGTGGTCAACTTTACTCTTTTTGACAGCCCAGATCACTTAGATAAAGTTCTCTACAAATGTGGTTATGATGGAATTATCTTTAGATGCATTGATGGTGAAGAGACAATGGTTGTCTTGAAAGAAATGCATGCAAGAGTCTGTTGTTCCCATCAATCTGGACACAAACTATCTGATCAAATTCGAAGGCTTGGATACTTTTGTCCTTCAATTAAACAAGATTGTGTTGATTTCACAAAGAAGTGTCATTCATGCCAAATACATTCCAACTTCATCCATCAACCTCCAGAGTTGCTTCATACAGCTAAATACTCGTGGCCATTTTCCACATGGGGAATGGATGTAGTAGGACCTTATCCTTCAGCTACATCTAAGCAGTTTAAGTACATTCTTACTGCTACTAACTTATTTTCCAAATGGGCAGAGGCAATACCCCTCAAAGAAGTCAGTTCTAAATGCATTGTTAGCTTCATCAAGTCTAACATCATTACCAGATTTGGTGTCCCTCATACCATATTGATGGATAATGGCACCAACTTTTGCTCATCCGAGGTGAAGAAATTGTATCAAGAATACAACATCAAATCCAAACATTCATATGGGTATCATGCAGTGGCCAATGGACATATAGAAGACTTCAACAAGACTCTGTCAAATATACTTCAAAATATGGTGGATAAAGATAAGAGGTCATGGCTTGATAAACTCTTTCATGCTTTATGGGCTTATCGGACCACCACCCGCACTGCAACTCGGTCAACTCCATATTCACTGGTATATGGAATGGAAGCAGTCTTTCCAATTGAGGTTGAACTACCCTCGCTCAGAGTATCCATCTATAATCAGTCATCTACACATGAACAATCTCAAAAGTGATTGAATGAATTGGAATGGTTATATGTGAAAAGATTGTGCACCCTACACCACTTGGAAGTCTACCAGAATCGAATATCACGAGTTTTCAATAAAAAAGTTCATATTCCTTCATTACTTCCGGGAGAATTGGTATTAGTTCTCAGAACTCCAATGATAATAGTAAAGAAACCTCCCAAGCATGAGCCAAAATGGGAAGGACCTTATTCAATACATAAGGTCTACTCCATTGGAGCTTATTCGTTAATCTCAATGGATGGAGAACTCATCACTACTCCAACCAATGCCAGATTTTTTATGAAATATTTTTTATGAACAAAAAATACACCAGCAGTGCATGCATACGACCTTAAACTATTGGCATTTATTACGTCCAACATGACATTAAACTATGATGTCCTTACTACATGTCGTTAAACTATACAGAAGTCCCTTACATCCAGTAAGACATTAAATTGAATAACCAAGGGTCCATGCATATGAATTTAAACTATGGGCACTTATGTCTAACATGACATTAAATTGTGACGTCCTAACTACATGACGTTAAACTGTAGAGAAGTCCCTTACGTCTAGCAAGACGTTAAATTGCGTAACCAACGGTACATGCATACGACCTTAAACTATTGGCATTTCTCATGTCCAGCAAGACATTAAACTACATCATCATCTTTGTTCCATGCATATGACCTTAAACTATTCATACTTTCATCCAACATGACATTAAATTGTTTCCCTTTCATCGTCCTATATGACGTTAAACTATACAGTTATGGTCCATGCATATGACCTTAAACTATTCGCACCATCATCCAACATGATGCTAAACTGTATCGTCCCTTTTTCATCCCACATGATGTTAAACTGTGAAAAAGTCCCTAATACATCCAACATGACGTTAAACAGTGTCCTCTTTTGTCCTTACTACATTACATTAAACTGAACAGTCCCCCTTTTTTTCAAACATGACATTAAACTGTATTGTCCCCATCATCCTAACTACATGACGCTAAACTGTACATAAATCCCTTAATACGTCCTACATGATGTTAAACTATATTTTATCCCTGCTACATGACACTAAACTGTGCAGCATCAATAGTCCTAACTGCAAGACTTTAAACTACATAGTTCCTTCATATGTCCTACATGACATTAAACTGTGCATCGTTAGTGTTGTTTCTACCTCTTGTTTCTCACACTGAGTATGACTCATGTTAGCTTAGAGAAAACATCAACCATAACACCCTCTCTGGGCCTCTAATCATGTGAAAGTCGGAACACCATTTTTGAGGTCATTGTCTCCAAGAACAACTTGATCACTAATTCATTCTTTAATTTAACTACGTGGACTTTGATCCTTGTCTTTTAGGCTGGGTACATAGGCATCCTCCCGAGGTTAAAGCCCAAAATAAATATCTTCACATCGGTTCACCTCCATCTCATATGATGTTGATTCATGAAGTCACTCCCAAAATCAATATCATTAAATTGGTTCAGCTTTGTCCTTGTTATACGACATTAAACTGTACAGCACCTTTGTCCTGTATGACAATAAAATACAACATTCTTTGATACCTTCACCCAAGAGGGAATCATTATTTACATTGATTTACATTCATGTCATATTCTAATGACTACATGAATACATGGCAATGCCTGAACCTTTTATCTTGGGTCAAACCATTATTGCACTAAAGTCCCCTTTCATCCTTCACTTGTAAAAAATAAATCTATAAAAATGATATTTCTAGAACTACGTGGACTTGATTCCCATTCTTATGGGATATGTAGGAATGTTCGAGTGTCCCTCGAATCCAGCCCCAAGTCTTTGGGCCTAACCCCAAATTCCACTTTCAATCCCCTGGCTAAAAAGTCCCTGTGAAAACACACATTGTGTATTAATTATAATGGTCCGAGTTCTATGACCCTAAACTAAGATCTCTTACACTTTTGTCCCACATGACGTTAAACTATATTTCAATAACTACGTATATCTTGATTCCCATCATTATGGGATACGTAGTGAAGTCCAACATTTCAATTCAGGACCCAGCCACAACATGATTATGGTTAGCATTGATCTTTGTATATCTTCATATATTGGACAATAACCATATTTATGTTTCATAATCCTAACATTAAATATTTTCAGATCTTCATAGCCCTTTTCTTGACTTCTAGTCCCAAAAATGTTAAATTTATGAGAGTTCTTTTTCCTAACAATGTAGCACGTGCCCTTAGGCAGCCTTGCATAAACATTCCACATAACAGACTTGTCAACCAAAAGATACTATTATTTGACTATGCAGCCAATGCCCTTAGGTGGCCCTGCATAATTCAACCCCCTAATGGGTTTTTTCAATAATGGTAACTTCATTATTGTAAATAAAACCTATTTTATCTTTAGTTATCGTAACGACAATATGTAAGGATCCGTAGAAAATATCCATCCTTAACATATTCACCCCATATTCTTTTTCATGATCTGAAAGTATTCAAGTCTATGGTTTATATTTCTCTTCCCTATGTTTGGGTTTGACCTTAGTAGGAGTTACATTCATCTAGTTATTAGACAATCTTGTTTGAAAATATGTTTTCAATATTCAAGTACCTCTCTCCGTACAGCAAACTCTATGCTTTGGAAAATTTGAATCCCCATAAACTTCCACTAGCTTTCTAGAAGTAGAAAGGTAAATTTTTTAGAGTTCTTTTTCCTGACAATGCAGCATGCTCCCTTAGGCGGCCTTGCATAAACAGTCTACATAACAGACTTGTCAGCCAAAAGATGCTATTATTTAACTATGCAGCCAATGCCCTTAGGTGGCCCTGCATAATTCAACCCCCTAACAGGTTTGTTAAATAGTGGTAAATTCACTCTTGGGAACTACCTCTTCTAATGACTTTTTAGCCATTTTTCATATCATTCCTCAGATTCAAAATTTATTAAGTCATCGTTTACACATTTTCCCTCATACTTGAGTGTGGTAATATGTTTTTAGATAGGTTTTCAGGAAATTGAGTCAATGTTAATCTATTTGGTCAATGATATTTTTCGACCTTAAACATTACCCTTTTTATGTCCGACGTGCATGACTTTAAACTACCAATAACCACAAAGACCCCTGGTTTCTCCTTTTTCCTCAGAGTCAAATCTCATTTTCTCTCCAGATCCAACTCTGTGGGGGTACTTTTGTTGACCCTCCATACCTTCATAGAGACTAATGAATTGAAAATGGGAAATACCTTGAACCCAAAGTGATTCGTCCTTTAAAGAAAGATCAAAAATTGACAATGGAATGAACAAATATTTCAATGCACTTGGGTTGCACAAGTTACACTAAGGTCGTGTAAGTATACTTGTGCGCCGCCCAGTGGTCGCACAGGTGACTTGCACGCCTTCTTTGAAATTCACCCAGGGTCTTCTCCAGCCTATAAATACCCCCGATGGGCCCCCTATTTCGAAGACGGAAAAATTCCAGAACCTCAAATTTGAGCTCCCAGCGCCCTAGTCTCCTCTCAAAGCTTCCGAACACTTATAAGGTAATTTCTTACCTAGAACGGAAGATCTAAAGAGGGGGAGGAAGGCCTAAGTGTTGAAAATCATCAACACTTGCACGCCTGGGTGGCCAGTCCTTAAGGGAAATGGCCACACATGTGTGCCACCTTACCCCTTACACATAACGTGCACGCATCTCTTCTGGAAGTCTCTAGGGGTAGTATTAAGGGCTTGATCCAAGCCTCGTACAAGTTCTACCCTAAGGATTGGCTGTCGCGCAAGTACAAATGTGTTGCGTAGGTACACCTGCACGACCAGGACATGCGCTCCCACGCAGTACTTGTGCGCCCACACATTACTTGTGCGCCCCTCTCTTTTTTGGTGCCTTTCTTCCCATTTCAACCCTCTTACACCTATCCACCTCTTCTCTTTAGGATTAATCCTTCATAACTCTCTCCAAATCCATTCATGGAATGAATTCTTTGTTGGCTTCCTTATCTGAAAGGAATTCTGTGGAATATCTCCTAAAACCTAGTGATTTACATATCGTCATGTCACTAAGGTAAAAGATTTCATTCATTCAATCTCATCCTTTACGATGAGAGAATCCTTAACCTGGGCATCCTTTTTAGGAGTAAGCCCCAGTCCAAATTCTCATTAATCTGGGCATCCTCCTTAGGAGTAATCCCCAAGTTCTCATTATTTTGGGACTCCTTTTCAGAAGTAATCCCCAAGTCCTCTAATCTAGGCATCCTCCTTAAGAGTAATCCCCAGTCATAATTCTCTTAACCTGGGCTTCCTTTTCAGGAGTAAGCCCTAGTCTCCGAGTTCCCAAATATGGGCATCCTTATCAGGAGTAAGCCCCAACCATGGTTCTCTTAACCTGGGCTTCCTCTTCAAGAATAATCCCCAGTCTCAAAGTCTACAAATATGGGAATCCTCATTAGGAGTAAACCTCTAGTCCCTTAACCTGGGCCTCCTTATCAAGAGTAAGCCCCAATCTCAAAGTCTACAAATATGGGAATCCTCCTTAGGAGTAAGCCCCAAGTCCCTTAACGTGGGCCTCCTTCTCAAGAGTAAGCCCCGGTCTTAATTTCTCTTAACCAGTCTTAATTTACTTTTTATATGGGATTCCTTCTCAAGAGTAAAACCCAATTATAAGTCCCCTCCTAACTTGGGAATCATCCTTAGGAGTAAGCCCCATGATTAGAGTATCCAAATATCCATAAAGTACATACACCTTTATGGACCTTGTTCCTAGGTTTCTTCCCTGAAGTGAAACCCAATACTCATCTATTTTGGGTAGTCATAAATACATAAGCCCCACATCGTTGCATCTTTTGTGTCACAATTGTCTGGTTTCATCAATACCTCTTGTTTCTCACACCGAGAATGACTCACGTGATCTTAAAGTGTAAAAGTAATCATGACATCTTTCTTTGATCCATAAATCATGCATAAATATCATACTCCCTCACTCGAACTATGTGGGTTCTGATTCCTTTTCTAAACAAAGGATATGTAGGTATCCCATCTGCGGGTATGATCCCAACTCTGAAATAATTCATGTCTTCCAAAATGACAAATAAACTTCAAGTTCCCCACTGAGTGTCTTTAAAACCAGTATGGTCATCATAATGACCAAGAGACTTTTATGTATTAAAGGATACCATTAACTAAGAATCTCTAACAAATACAGATGATTCTCTATCGATGAAGAACCTCGAATACATATAAAATATTCTCTAAATTTCCTACATATCAATCACTGATTGTCAGATTGAAAGGAAAGCTCATTTTATACTTGGTAATGTAATAAGGATTCACGAACATAAGTTAAATCTAAAAAGAGAGTCTTGGAGTAGACCATAATTCCCCTCAAAAAGGTGTGATGAGTCTGACCTCCCATCCTCTCGACCAATGAAAATTCTTAAGCCCCATCAGTCCACAACTAATGAGCACCTACCATTGGAAAGTAGGTCCAAATGGATACGGAATCATTGGATGTTTCCGGTTCTACGAACAAACCCGTTAGAAACCGATTGGAATGTTTGAACCTTCAATCAACGAGGTCATCCCCAATTCTAGAGGAAACATACACTTATTAAATGAACCACCCATGATCTTTTATAAAATGATATTTTTTATTTTGATAATTATGACCACTCATTATATCCCAATTTATATGGTACATGTGCATTGATTACCATCAAAAATTCATAATATTGATTGAAATTGGTAAATATAAAGAACACATAAAATTTTAAATATATTATTGAGCATACCTTTAAACATCAATGGAATAATTAATGGAGTTCAAAAAATATCAATATTCTAAAAACCATAAGATATTCTCTATAAGAAATAGTGTTCCCTTGACAACTGTTTCAGCATAAACTCAAGGAGTATTATATATTTTCATTTTAACATCAGTAATATGTGTAAAACAATTATTCAACTCAGCCAATTAACAACCCTGATTGATTTATTATTAAATATGAACACTTTTTTACTAATATTATTTCAACTAAGGGTGTGAAAAAATGTGGGTTTTTTGTTAAAAGATAAACTACACCCAACAAATATAGACCTATACATGGGTTAGGTGGTCTTCCCAACTTGATAAGACCAACCTGATAAATATCACTTATTTCGTTAAATTTTTTATCATAATTATTAAATAGGTCTAATTTTAGAGATTGATTAATAGTATATTCACGATTGGGATTTAATAAGTGACCTAGTATGTGAACCACTATATAAATTCCATATACTTGAGGTTCTAATTATAGGTGGTGATTAGAGAGAATGGTTACTAAAAACATGGTCCTTTTTGAAATTATGGTTCCAAATAAGTGGCAATTTGTCACTTAGAGATTATGTCATATATTTTGATGTCAGGGGACAAAATATTTGGTGAAATTTGATATTATTTTAATGACAGATCATTAAGTGGGTGTTTATGAAGGCTTTATTGGGGTTTCACCTATTTCAAAAAAAATGATGACACTAAGTAATCTGTGGGTTCTCACCAGGTACCTGGATGTCCAAATAGATTACTAGGTACCCTAGGGGTTCCACTGGGTACCCGGTGGCCTCTAGATGGGTATTTGATAAGTCCCAGTGGGATTTTCACTTAAAGAGGCCCATTTTTTTCATTTCAAAATATTTTATCAACCCTCTCTTTACCTTATTCAATTTAGTTCTCTCTCATCCGGCTGAGAGGGCCTCTTATGGATCCTCATTTCCATATTCTTCTTTCCCTCTTGACACTTCATTCAATACTAATCCATGGTTTTTTTAAAACTTTATTTAAGGTAATAATTTCCCTTTTATCTCATATATTCCTTTTCTCCCTCCATATTTGTTCAACTATTTCATGGTTAGGTATCTTTTTTTTACCATTACATGATGCAATCACATCTAATTAAGGGTATTATTTATCTTTTTCCATTAAGTAACCTTTTTGGGTTCTTTAATTTCTATTAATCATAGTTTATTAGAAATATATTTGGATAAAATCCATTATAGGGTTATTAATATTTTGGGTGCAAATTATAAGATGGTTTCAATAAGATCTCATTTTTTGGATGTATCAAAATTTTGGAAATAATTTTAATTTTCATTACTAGATGGATCAAATATTGAATCAAGAAGCAGAATGATATTTCAAGAGTTGGAATGTCTCAATGGGGTGCTTCAATGTGAGTAATGATGCTCAGGATGTGACATGAATGTTTGAATGAGATTTGGTGGCTTTGGGTTATGTTTTGGGTGTTTTGGAGTTTTATATAATCGGTGCATGAATTGGTATGTATGGTTTAGTAGAAATCATGCAACACCTTGATGCACTGGAGGTTCTTAGTTCACTTTGAACTGAGAACGGTTTATTTTCATATTAAGATCATGGTATGGGGTAAACTGTGAGAGTCAAAAGGAGAAACTATACAAGGCTGAGGAGGCTCTAAGACATGGTACACGGGTTGCGCATGGTTTCATGAAAATTTTATGCTTTTCTATAGACGGGAGGTAGTATAGATAGTGCAGTTGATACACATTTTTTTAAACTATATGTTGAAACCCTAAAAATATTGGGGTGTGGGATAGTAGGGGTACACATGGTTATCACACGGTTTTGGCCAACTGCGCAGTTGAATCGTGCGAGGTGTGGCCTTAAAAAGATGCAACATCATGGTTGGCACATTATTTGGAACATTTTGGGGCCAAATCATGTGTATGCCTAAAATTTCATTAAAATACTGATTTTACCATTTTTTTCCCGTATAAAATTTTAGTCACCCCTCCCCTTTCTCTCCCTCTCATGTGAAAAAACTATAGGAGATTTTTCCTCCCTTCCTTCTTAAAGCCTCTACAAGGAGGTTATTTGGTGGTGTTTATTTATCATTTAGGTGATATTTCTCTTCCTAAAACTTCCCTCTATTTCTTCCATTGGTTACTTCTAATTTCATATGTGTTGGTTTATGATTTAAGTTTCGATTCCACCGAATCATAGTGGAATTAGTCAAGGCTGATGGGGCTTTTGGTCACCTTGGGTAAAATAAATCCCAAGATGGATTTCTAACTTTCTTTCATGTAATTTCGTCAAGGTATGTGACCACAGTGAACTTTATTATTATTTTCCAAATGAAATAATTTAATTAAGAGTTGATATGGTATCACCTATTAAGGTTTTGGCCATGAATGTGGTTGGGGTTGTGATGTGGATACTTGATGAATGGTTAGCTTTAATTTCAGTGTAGGGCGATGAGTTGGTGAGTTTTATAGATTTATTCCAAGTTATTGTTTGGATAATTGAGTGTTTATAATTGTTAAAATTATTTAATCATGATTTTTTTGTGACATTATAGTTTGGGTGATCATGATGAGCTTGGTTGGGTACTGAGTAGTTTGGATGAGGCTTGGGAAGGCCTTAGAAATGCCTCTATGATTTGGAAATGTGTTGTAATGATTTGTTGATGAGGTAGGTGATCTAAGAACCTTACCCATAGTCTTATAATTTTTTTACATGTGCATTTAGGTATATTCCTTAGAGACCATGTGTGTTATGCTTTCTCTCTTAACTTGATAAATTGGTTTTATCCTTAGATTGTTACCTAGGACCTTCTATAGATCTCGTTGGATCCATATTGATGTGATAATGGACCTATGGACACCCATGGGGTGTTCCAAAATTTGTAAGTGGAGTGTTTTATGTGTTAAATTTTTATGAAAAAATCTTATTGGGCTTTGGAAATGGTTTTCAATGCATGGTTTTGGTTTTGACCCAATTTTGGGATGTTAGAAGGGAAAGACCATGTTTTCAAATGATTCTTGTTTTGAAGTTAAGTTTTGACCTCAAGGTGATTTTAAATGGACTTAAAATGGAATTAAAATTTTGATTTTAAATTAGTATATGGATAATATTTAAATAGTTTTCATGGAATATGAATTTATTAAACCTTCATTGGTTTTCAAAGTGAAAGACTCATGTTTTAAATAGTGGTTTCAAAATGGTTAAATAAAATGTTTGGTTTTTATGTTGATTAAATTTTAAAGGGTATAGGTTCTATTTCATCCATGTATTGATTTAAAGGTCCTTGGGACCATGATAAATGTAGTGAATTTGAAGTTAAATATAAATGGTTAAAAAGAATGTGTTTTATTATTAAATGGTTTGAATAACATTTAATGAATATGTATTTTAGTAAAGGATGAAATGGTTCAAATTTTGAATGCGGATTATTTTGATGAAATTAATACTGTATGGTAATGATGAATGAAATGGAAATAAATGATAATGGAATGATTGAGTATGATCAAAAATAAAATTATGAGTCTCGATTGGATTTATGGATTAATGCTCCATGTTTATCAACCTATTATTAATGGTTTTGTGATTTTTTATTGATGCTACAGTCCTTGATTTTGGGTGAGAAAGACTAATTCTCAGGGCACCCTGATAGACCGTAATTTTTTTAGGGATGGACTGACACTCCTAGATCCAAGGATATGGACATAGAGTTCCATATCAAGGTTGGAATGGTTGAACATATCATTATGAGTCCTAATTGGATTCATAGACTGATGATCCATGTTTTTTTACCTGTGACCTAAATTTTGGGATGGATAGACGTGGAATTTTGAGTCCTAATTGGATTCATGGTATGATGCTTTGTGTTTTCTGACTTGTGACCAAGTTGTTTGGATGGATAGACAAGACATATTGGATCTCAGCTGGATACTTGGACTAAGTATCCTTGTTTTCTGACATATGACCCCTATGATATATTACTCAGATGACCAGCTTAGGTCAAGGTAGTTTTTATGGGAATGGGTAACCTTGTGGAAAAAATAATAAAAGTGTTTAATTTGAATATGGTTAAATAATGAAACATGATTTATTTACCAGCTTGTTTAAGTTATTACTTTTCCTACTTCCACTATTATACTGACTAGTATTTTATTTAAACACCAATGGTGGTGGCCTACTATGTTTTACTCACACCCTTCTTGGTCCTCCATTGAACTTGGGTACCCAATAAGATCTCACATTTTTATTGCAAGCACAAGTTTGGGTTGAGGCCCATGTTCAGTATTATTGGTCGAGAGGGATTTCTTGAGTGGTATCGAGTGACTGGATGGGTTTATATTAGTTATTATATGAATACTTTATATATTTTATTTTATTTTGGTACGTTATTTACTATACCATTGGGTGGTTGGTGGTATGTATGAAATAGTATGTTATTTATACCTCCATCTTCAAGAATATGGTTTTGGTTTGGTAAATTGATTTTGGATTTAGAAAGAACCAAGGGTACTCTTCTTTGGGTGAGATAATAATTCATAAAGGGTATGGTTAGTGGATAGGGATTATGATATGTGGTTTAGTAAAGTATGACTCATTAGAATTATAATCAGGTTTGATTGTGTGGTTACACAAGAGTGTTTGTATTGGTTAAGTTTTGATGGGATCTTTGAGGCACAAGAAGATAGTGATGCAATATGTTGTTTGGGTTTGTGGATTAGTCATTGTGAGAGTGTATGCCTAAGGTTCTTATGAATTGTAGGTAACTTTGAGTAGGATATAAACGGATGTGATGGTGATGTGATTCTTATAGGAAAGGTGTTCTAGGACCTTTGGATGGTTTTGATAATTCCTTGCAGTTAGAGGTAACATTAGAGATGGATGAGTGGTTGTGGTATTCTTAGAAAACATCTGAGTAGACTCTTACTTAGTGATAGTATAACCTAATATATTGACATTTTTCTGAGTATAATTAGTGGTAAACGTCTATACACCTAGCTATCTAAATGATTTTTTTTTGGAAAAATCACCTCTTGGATTTTACGCTCATGGAGAAGGGTATGTGAAGCCATATTGTGGGAAGAGAACCATTGACTATATTTAGGTGAGGTCCTCATGATGGATTGGATGTCAAAAAAACATGGATTCCATTCCCAAATTCTAGTTATAGGTGATGGTTGATGTTTCATTTGGTATCTATGGTACGGGCAATATGGCCACATCTGATTCTATAGTTAGCATTGGTTAGAGCATGGGCCGAAGTGGTTAAGGTTGATTGGGTGATTCGGTGATGACAACACTCATATAGTGGGAAGTTATATAATGGTTGTAGTGATATGACCCATTTGATATATGGGTCACTAGTGTGTGGAACTGGACATGGATCGGTCATGGTGGCATTGTAATTCATATTGAGAACCATGAGGTGCATTCTTAAATTTCTTGGGGAATTTTAATGAAAGATTAGTGGTGAAAGATGATCAAGTTGTGCATTAGATTCGATCTTGAGATGGTTTTGGAAAGTTGTTTGGGTATGAACTCTAGTGTGTATGGTTGGGTTGTTGTGGAATTCCTCTAATTATGAGGTTATAGTGATCATAAGAGATGGTGACAAACCAATAGTTAGAGATGGGTGTTTTTTTATGAGTTGACCGGGGATATTTTGACCAGGGTTAATGAACAATGTGGTTGTGGAAGGTTTCATGTACATCTAGTGTGTCATTTTGAGAATTAAGGGTGTGTTTCAGGTTTTAGTTCATACTTCTAGAAAAAATATGGTATGTTCTTAACTTTTTCATGTACAATGTGTATGTGTCCGCTTTGGTTGGTTCTCGATGAAGAAGATGGGTGCTGATGATGATTGATGTTCTAATGGGTGATGGGGTGTGGTAAGTTGAGAACCATGTCGAGTGTTTGGTAGGAGTGTAATTTTAGGTTCTATGGGCCTTCCTAAGGGAAATGGTGTCAAGTATTAGAAGTTGGTGGTTATAAGAATAAGCTTATTAGGGGTAGAACATTAGCTTGATAGTTTTTATGGTGATGTTGTAATAAATTTTCACATTTTATGGGCTTGGTTAAGTTCCATTTTTGTGGTTTTTTTGGTAATGGGTGTTATCATGGGTTTTTTGGAAACATTAGGGCCTTGAGTTGGAGTTTGTGTCTTGGTAGTGTTTTAGGATTTTGGATGTTGAATGAGGCTATTAGAAGAAATTTGGTGACTAACATAGGTTTAGTGGTGAATACGGATCCCCACTGATGCTTCTTGAGGATAATAAGTGTTATGGTGGGGAGGTTTTAATATCCCACATCCGAATGGATCGAAATTTTTGAATGAAATCGAATTTTCATTACCAAATGGTTCAAATCATGAATCAATACATGGAATGATATTTGGCGAGTTGGAATGTGTCAAATGGTGTTTTGAGATAATGGATGATGATAAAGAGGTTAATTGGTTGTTTGGATAAGGTTTGAAGGCTTTGAGTTATGTTTTGAGACTTTTGGACTTGTTTGGAAAGGGTGTATGATTTGGTGTGCAGGGTTTATAAGAAACCATGCAACACCTTGATGCTCATGAGGTTTTTAGTGGAATTTAAACAAAGAAAAGTTTAGTTTCATAGTTATAGTATGGTCAGGGGTAAACCGTACGATTCAAAATGAGAAACTGTTTAGGTATAAAGGAGGCTCTAAGACATAATTCATGGGTTGTGTATGGTTTCCAACAAACTGTGTGCCTCACAACATAGGGGAGGAAGTGATGATACCACAGTTTATGCAAGGATTTTAAAACCATGTGGTGAAACTATATGAATATTGAGGTTTCAAATAGTACGGGTGTGCATGATTGGCACACTATTTATGCAATTATGGATCCAAACCATGTGATGGGTGTCCTTGGATATATCCATATGCATGTTTAGCGCATATTTTGGAAATATATGCAGGAAACGCTTATAGATACCCATAATTTTATTAAAATTATCATTTTTCCATTTTTACCTCTAGTATTTTTAGTTACCACTCCCCTTTCTCTCCTTATCAACCACATGAATCATAGAATGGGTCTCCTCCCTTCCCACCTTATTTAAGCCTCTCCAAAGAGGTGATTTTGTGGTGTCTCTTCAATATTTAAGGTGATATTTCTCTTCCTCCCCCTTACCATTATTCCTTCCCTTGGTTCCGTCTAATTTTGAATGTGTGGGTTTAGGGTTTTGGTTCTATTTCCCCTAGATTGTGGTGTAATTATCCAATGATGATGGGGATTTTGTTCTTCTTGTGTAGAAGGGATCCTGAGATGAATTACGCACTTTGTTTCGTGTCGTTTCATCAAGGTATTTTGAATAAATTTAATTTTATTAGGTTATTTTAAATGAAATAATTTAATTAACTATTCATATGGTATCTCCTCTTAGGCCATTGGGCTGAAATGTGGTCGGGGTTGTCACATGGGTCGTTGATGAGTGGTTGTCTTTGGTTTTAATGTGAGACGATGACCCGATGAGTTTTTTGGATTTATACCAAATTGGGTTTTGGTTAATTGATTATTATAATTATTATAATAAATTAATTTTTGTTTATCGGTGTGAGAATAGTGTTTTTGTGATCATATGGGATTGGTTGGGTGCTAAAGGATTTGGAAATGGCTTGAACAGGCCTTGGAAAGGCCGTCATGCTTTGTAAAATTACCAAAATGCTTCATTAGTGAGGCAGGTGGTCTAGGAGATTTACCCATAGTATTATAATTTTTTTATATCTTATTTTTTGTATATTCTGTAGTGCCCATATGTGTTATGTTTGATCCCATAATTTATGAAATTGGTTTTGACCTTAGATTAATATTGTAGACCCTCCACAGATCATGTTGGATCCATGGTGATGTGAGACTAGAACTATGAACACCTATGGGATGTTCCAACATTTGGAAGTGGAATTTTTTAAGTGTTATGTTTTTATTAAAATCCATATAGGGATTTTGGGATGGTTTTCAATTCATTGTTTAGGTTTTGACCTAGTTTTGGGATGTTAACAAGGAAATTTCATGTTTTAAAATGATTCTCATTTTAAAGTGAGGTGTTGACATCTAGGTGATTTTAAATGGACTTAAAATGGATTTCAAATGTTAATTTGAAATAGGAGTATAGTGACTCTTTAAATGGTTCTCATGGAATATGAAGGTATTGGACCTTATTTGGTTTCCAAACTGCAAGACCCATTTTTAAAGGGTGTTTTAGAAATGGTTAAAGAAAATTAATGGTTTTGGTTTTGATTGAATTTGAAAGGGGCTAGGTTATATTTAAGGAAATGTTTTATTTAAATATCCATGGGACCATGATAATAGTTGTGAATTGGAAGGTGAATGAACATGGTTTAAAAGAGTGTGTTTGATTATTAAATGGTTTGAAAAACATTTAATGAATATATATTTGAGTAAAGGATGAAATGGTTTATATTGTTATGGGTTTTAAAGTGATTAAAGTAATGGATTATGGTAATTATAAAAAAGGAAATAAATGATAATGGAATGATTGGAGATGGTCGAACCTGACGCTACAAGTCCTAGTTGGATTCATGGAATGATGCTCCATGTTTTTTGATCTTTTATTAATGGTTTTGGGATATCTAACTGATGCTTCACTCCCTAGTTTTTGGCATGAAAGACTGATGCTCCAGGTTCCTAGGTATACAATAATTTTTTAGGGAAATTACTCATGCTTCTAAACCCAAGGGTATGTACATGGAATTACATAACAAGGTTGGGATGGTCGAACTTGGCGTTAAGAGTCCCAGTTGTATTCATGGACTAATGCTCCTTATTTTCTATCCTATGACCTAAAAATTGGGATGTCTATATATGGAATTATGTGTCCCAATTGGATTCATGGACTAATGCTTCAGGTTTATTGACTTTTGTCCTTGTGGTTGGGATGGTCGAACATGACAAACCGGATCTCGGTTGGATACTTGGACTAGGGCTCCTTGTTTTTTGACCTGTGACCCCTGTGATATATGGCTCAGATGATCTGCTTAGGTGGATGCGGTTTTGATGTAAATTTGTATCCTTATGAAATAATGAATAAAAGTGAATAATTTGAATATGGAAAAATAATGAAACCTGCATTATTTAGCTTCTTGTTTACAGTTATTACTTTTCCTTCATGCATCATTTCACTAGTTGGTATTTTCTTTAGACACTGTTGGTGGTGTACTAATAATTTTTACTCATACCCTACTTGGTATTCCATTGTACTTTGGTACCCAAGCATCTCTCATGTGTTTATTATAGGTACAGTTTTTGGATGAGGCTCGTGTTGAGTATTGTTGGTCAAGCAGGATTGATCAGGTGGTATTAAGTCACTGTATGGGTTTCTCTCGATGATGATATTTATCCTTCATATAGTTCCTTTATTTTGGTTTGTTATGTAACTAGACCAATTATTAGTTGGTTGTATGTATGACGTGGTCATTCAGTCCCTTTTTTCTCATTTCATTTTATTAGATCATGTTTCAGATCCAATTTATTTATTCTTTATATGTACTCTAATGTGTATAATATTTGGTATTTTCTTTTGGTTTTTCACTCTGATATAGGGTTATAGTCTCCTCACAATTCCATTTTAGACCCTCGCTGCTAGTCATAATCCTTTGATATAGGAGGAGGTACGCTTGAGTTCTTGTGGTAGTCTGGATCAGGGAATCGGTTCATTGGATTCTAGTCCGAGATGTTATAATTTTATTGTCACATTTGGAGCTTTAGGGTTTAATGATATTTAATGAATTTTAGAGGTGTTATTCATAGGTTTATTTTAACATTTAGTGGTTTTAATGATTATGGTGGATGTATATTTTTAATTTCATATTTATGGGATAATTATAAATGAATGTTAGGTGTTTTTTAGTGGTATTCAAAGAATACATGAATGATTTATTGTGTTTTGATTCTCTTCAATTAATTATATAGGTAGTTTTAAACCTTTTAGTGAATTTTTAGGTTATTATTATTAATTTCATGGAACTAGTTTTTCCTAAGTTAATAATAAATCTTAATCATTATTTTGATATTGAAAACTACTGTCTTTAAGATATTTTACAATATTGATTGAATGAATTTAATATAATTTCATGAGATTTTATAAAATGTTTTCATAACCATTCTCTAAACCTATTGTTTTGGGTTTTATAAAGGAATATATTTTTAATAAGATCTTAATTATGAAATCCTTCCAATTTTAAATTGTATACCAAACATTGATTCTTTTATAAGGTTTATAAACTTGGTTCGTTACTTTATCACTAAAGTTACATGTATTTTAGAACTATCATTGTTTTAACTAGTATTTTTATGTTTTTATTTGAATACTTACGTGATGTGACATGTTATAAGTTGTACTATAGGTAGTATTATATAAATGGTGTTGAAGATATTATGACCTTATAGGTTTCTGGTTTTAAATATAATATAATGTTGGTAGTAAAATGGAACTGTAAAACCATGTTTTCCTTAGGTATAAATAGTGTGCCTCTACCATGTTTCTCTAAGTGGTAACTTTATTATGAAATGGACTCAATGAGTTATAAATAAATTATATAAACTTAACCTTAGTTAGGATTTTCATTAGTTGTGAGTTAAAAACTAAGCTAGTTATGTGGAAGGGAGTGACCAAATCACATACTTTATTGGTTTCCTAAACTGATTTATCTCCTTGATAACACTTATTATTTTCAATAACTAATAGATGGACATTTCCTTAAAGTAATAATATATGAACCAGTTTATTTAAATACCATAACTAGTGTATCAATATTATAAAAAATATGTTTCCTTAAAACTTAAACTCTTTCCCTTCTTAAGAAATGAACTATATGTAATGATAACTATGTAAAATTATTTAGTTTAACAAAAGTTAAGTATATAATTTTTACCAATTTAAAATTAATTTCACTAAGTAATATTATTCTTCTATATGGATTCATATAAGGCTTTCAAATATAATTTATAATAAATATTTTACTTGAATTAATGTTTTTTTTAAATAGGGTTTCATATAAAGAAATGATTTCTCTAAAGAAAGAAAATTACTATTAATTAAATGTTTTTTCGCAACACTTATTATATTTTGTACCATTATTTGGGGTTTTATATAGAGGGAATGGGTTATTGAAAATTTCATCACTAACCCCATTCTTATTTTATCCTCATTCCATACTCTCAACCACTTATCAACACATAGTTCCTTGTTTAGAAAAATTTTCTAAAACATACAACATCAATTATACCATTTATAATTCTTAATATTCATACTTTTCTTATTATACTTAGTTTTTAGTGCTAGTATTTATGTTTATATTGTATAATTATTTGGAATTACTATTATGGAAATATTGGTATGAAAATTTTTTACGCTATGTTGGTATGAAACTTGAGAGCATACCATATTGATATAAAAGCTAGTATAGAATAGAGAAGCATGTCTACATTTCATGTTGATATACATAATGACCATGATGTTTGGATTTCATTTGAAGCATGATTGATTTATAATATATTAATTATCATGGATTTCAATTTAATAACCTTTTTATGTGTAAATTGTATCTCTTAATTATAAAGTAAGAAGGAAAATGGTAGTTGGTGTAAAAATAAATGGTGAATTAGTGCACCTTGGTTTGACTGATAGATTAAAGATATGTAATGGGCTCAGAGAACCTCAAATATTTTATACCCATTACCCTATTCTCAAAGCTATAGTCTATAATATATCCTTGACTTGAGTATACAAGAACCCATTTCCCCTATATAGAATGAGTATTTCATCCATACTGCTTTGTGCTCATTTAGTGGGATCGATTAAATGATTTCATAATCCTACAAATCTCATACACCAATTTGAGGTTGGAATTAGATATGGTATATTTAGATCCTCCTTGTATAGGGATTTTATTATTATAATTATAATTATAACTATCTATATGTGTTTTACTATCATCTCCATATTATGTTTATTATCTTCCAATTAAACTATTTAATCCTATTTGTTTATAAATGTGTATAAATGTTCACAAATACACCTAGTTATTCTTTACTATGTTGAGGAATGTTGTTAGTTCCCTACTAAGTATATATATGATCAAACCCTTCATGGGAACCATGGTGGACAAGAATATTCATGATTGCAACATTTTAACTACCTTATGTGAAGTGGAGAGTCTATGTTTAATTTGATCCTGAAGGATGTTGGATTCAGATCCTATTAAAATATGGTGTGTCAAAGGATCCTTCTTTTAGAGTCTTCAGTGAGCTTATAGAGTGGATTCACTGGGTCTATCCATATCTATTTTCTAAAGTGTTCTTCACATGGAACAACATCTTCATTTTCCCTCAAGGACACATATGGTTTTATTAATTTGAGTATTAGAATGAATGGTTTTTTTCTCTAATATTATGTACATTATGTGGGTATTGAATATATGGTATGTAATTTTGTTTCATATAGTTTTTTCCTTATGTATTTCATTGTGGTTTGACTGATATGTACACTAATACCATATATTGGTATTTTTTTCAAATGTTCATTCACTATATGGGTCATGATGAATTTTTCGTGGGTTTTTAAACCTATTTTATTACATTTTCTAAGGGGTAAATCAACTCTTTCCCTATAATTATTAAACCCCTGGCATTTGTGATAGTATTTAGAAACTTGGAAGTGCACTTAATGTCTTGTGAAGGCCAAGTCCAATTTCATTTAGGTAATTTGGTTGTGGTAATTAAAAAATTATATCATATTACTGTTTTGATGTTATCTTGGATTTGATGCTTTATATTTAGATAAGATATTGAATGTTGGGACTTATGGAGTAGATCATGTGTGTGTGTTTTTGTTTTTTCATCACAACCATAATGGATACTTGAGTTAATGAGTCTATTTAGGTATTTCGTCTAGGAACTATAGGGTAGAATGAGGCATTGATTAAATAGTATAAAAATATATTTTGTATAATTTAGGATGAAGACACTAGGGATCATTTGGAATCCACTCTTTTTATTCGTTCATGCATCATATTTTCTATTGGTATATAAAGACATGTGAATTTTTATTATTATAATTATTATCAAATGTGATTGGATATTTTTTTAAAGTGGGTCATTTGGGTATTTTTACCCTCTTATATCAACCCTCTATGGACCACATATGAGTTCATTATCTCCCTCCCAGTTGATAGGGACTCTGAGGGATCCTATATTCTACATTTATCTCTCTCTCTTACCACTTGATTCAGGCTTTATCCAATAGTTTTTTCAAAGTAATTTCTTATGTATTATCTCATCTCTCACTATCCTCCCTTTATCATTATTCTTATATGCCTTTGTTTGGTATCATTTTTATTATTTTAGCATGACATGGTGAAATCACCTTTAATTAAGGGAATTATACCTATATTTCATAAAGGAATCCCTTAAGGGCCATTTTCTTTCCCTTTATTTCTATTTTTTTGGAAATGGACTTGGATGCAATGAATTCTAGGATTATTAAAATTGTTGATATGAATTTAAATAGGATTTGGTTTTCACATTTGGGTATTCTAGTTGTAATAATATTTAATGAATTTAGAGGTGATCTATATAAGGTCTTGGGTGATTAGAATAGTGATTTATATTGGGTTTAAGATTGGTAATGGGGATTTTTGACTCGTAGAAGTGTTGGAAGTATTAGTATAGGTTGAGGAATGGACCTTGGTACTTGGTCTAGGGTTTGGGGTTTAATTCTTGTAAAAAAATTTCTCAAGTATTTTTTACATTAATATACCAATATGTAATGGTTTGTACATGTCTGGAAGGGATGAAAATGAATTATAGATTTTTTTTGGAGTTTTTTAGACTTATTGGATATTTTCAAGATTTTGGAAAAGATCGTGAATAAAGAGTAATTTTATAAAAAATATTCCTAGAAAGACATCTAGAATGAGTAATGCTCATTATAGAATCACTGCTCCAAGTAATTCTTTTTCTAGATTGAGTAATACTTTTTCTGTAGAGTAATATTTTATTATATCTACTATGACTTTACTTAGTAATACTTTCCTAGTAAAAAAAATTTTTGTAATACTTTCTTAGTAAGACATTTATGAGTAATAATTTCGTAGTAAGAATTTTCAAAGTAAGAATTTCCTTAAAATAATTTCTTGAGTAAGTCATATTCTGGGTTGATTAAGGCTTTTCCCTTTTTCAAATTTTTTCTATGAATAATTGTTTTGCATAATTTTACAAATATTTCTTAAATGAATATTTAAGTTGGGGAAACACTGTAAAATAGAATTTAGGAATTTATTTAGACTAAATCTAAAAAAATAGTCCAAAATACTCTCGTTTTTTTATCATTTTATAAGGTTGATATTATAACAATTTATTATCAAAATATCACTCCATTTAAAGCTGGAGGAATTTATAGGTAATTTTAATCATCTATATGTATCCATTTTTTGGATTTATCACAATTTCTTCATCCCTCTCCAAAGAATCTAAATTTCATATATTTTTCATATTTAGGTGAATATTTCAATTAAAACCAAAATAGAGAGAGAATTTTAATGATTAGATTATTTTATAATCAATTTATGTGGTTTTTATATTATTCCTAAGTTATAGATGTGTTTTTTGATGCATGGTAAATAGACATGAATTGGTCATCTTCCTCCTCCACCCTTATCTACTCAGCATTCGTGATTGGTTATCTCTTGCTTGACACAATGGGATTCCTTTAGGTAGTTTATAATTATATAGGTGAACTGTTTTGGATTATTTATAAGATTCAAGTTCCTCTACTTCATTTTTTTATTTCCACTCTTTCGGTTTGTTTTATTTTTTTTCGTAGTCAAAGCCCTTGTTCTCCCTCTTCAGTCATTTCTATTAAACCCCTTATTCCAAACCCCATCCTTAGTCTAATACAATTATACTTATGATGGCTTGGAATTTTTTCAGAGGATAGATTTATGGTGGATCCAATGAGTTAATCTTAAGATGATGTTTCCTACTTCTGGAATTTTATGGGTTCATGATTAGGAATTGGTTCTTCTTTTCTAGGTCACATCCTGGATTTGTTTTCATAATGGTATTCTTATTAGAGGAGGTCTTTAATTGGTGTGGTGGTGACCTTGATTGTCATTGGAATTGTTTCTGGGGTCTATGGATCCACGAAGGATTCTATATTAGATGATCATTGAAGTTTATGGTTCTATTCTGGTGGATCTATTGAATCATGTTAAAGATTATACCAGAGGTGAGGATTCTATCCTACTTTGTATTGCTGATAAGTAGTGAAAGGTGAGTTCTCATTTTCCCCTTCTTATATTTTTTTGGCTAAAAACATGATGGTTAACCCCATCATCGATCAATTATGGTAGATATTGGGGTGATTTGGGTTTGTTTACTGAGGTTTTTAGGAGTTAGATCCTACAAGTGATGGAATTGTTTTGTTACTTAATATGATCTTATATTTTTGTATTGGATGTTTCGGGTAATTATTTCATTTGTAGGGTTCCTTACATGGTGTATATAATGGTCAATAGTGGTGGATATTTGTTCTAAAATCTTGGTTTACTTCTATGGTATTTGTTCCCGGGTGAAAATGTTGTTGTTATGGATTTTTTTATGAAAATTTTGGGTTTGTGGTGTAGTTTTTTTATATTCATTTCAACACCTATTGTTTTTTGGTGGGTTGTATATTATGAATGTTATTGAATTTAGTGTGATATATACTATATCATACATTAAATATGGAAATGGGATCATTAAACACATGGGTTATGACAGGTAGAAATGGGCTCAAGTCACCTTTACCCAGCTGCATACTACACTCCAAGAGGTTGTCTTATATTTTAAATTTTAATTGGGTTGAATTATATTAGTTTTATTTTTGTTTTTTGGATGATTGAATTTCTTATTAGTTTGTCATGATATATTATTAGTTGGTTATATTGGAAGGGTTCCCACTGAACCCTAAAAATGGTTATTTAAAAAATGAAAAAAATGGATAGTAAACAAGAGTGAGAGGCATGGTTCTGGTGAGACTGGGAATGAAACTGCTTGGAATATCTATTTTTTCTAGGGTATACTGAGGGTAGTCTCATGTGTCAAAAATTTGGGGTTGGTCATGTTATGGAATAGATTTTGTGATATGTAGTTCCTTATTTGGTTAGGCAAGATGAAGCAAGTTATGGATATTGTTCTTATGATATGATGATTGGTATGGTCCCATGGGAATAGGTATGGTATAACTCATGTGATTGTGGGTAATGTGGATCACTGGAAGTGGGGTGGTATAGTTTTCTTGTATTATGTGAATGGTGTTTACAATTTATATGGGTTGGTGATGTGGTTCATAGGTATAGATGGAGGTTCATTGAGGGTATCACCTGGGATTTTGGTGATTCCCCTCATTGCGGGTAGTTGATAGGGCTGTTGGATTCCTATATGCACATGAAATGACCCATAAGGTGGTCCAGTCCACTCATTATGGGTGGAGACCTCCATAGATTAAGTGAAAATGAGGATGGTTTTTACCATCAGTATAATGGAGGTGATCACCGTAGAAGGCCATGGTTGGTGGGACTTAAGACCACTATATTGTGGGTAGAGGATCACTATTTATATTGTGGTTGATGGGATAGGATTTTTGATGGATGGGTATCGGTGTGCCTTCTGATTTTTCTAGATATTGACCAGGATGTGGTAAAGAATTTAGAAGTACCTAAGACTTATGATATGGTTTGTGGGTGTGCCTTTTGGGAATTAGGGTGAATTAAAATGGTTATGTGGTTATAATGTCATGTAATGTTGTGCAACATGGATTTGGTTGGAATGTTAAGTGTACTTATATTATTATGGACTATGGATGTATCATTCCACTCTGACACTAGAAAATCTAGGTAAGGAATCACTACGGTCTAACTAATCCCCAGTGGAGTGGGTTGTGTATTATGTTTCATTATAGTTTATTTCCTTTTTATACACTGTTATATGTGTGGATATAAGTTGGGGAATCCATTGGTGGTGGAATAATGAGTTCATACTCACACCCTATAGGAGTCCTCTAGGTCGCATGAAAACTTCATGGTTCTTAGATAAAGTAGGGGAAACTTTTTAACATCGGTAACCTAGTATACAGGGATGTACAGATGGTACATGAGCTAGATTAAGATTTTTCATATGGGCTAGGTGGTTACTTAGTATTGAGTTAATATTTAATTTTAATTATTTTGTACATGTATATTTATGTTATTATCACATGGGAGATCCTTTTCATTTTGTATTACTATTAAGACATGATAGATATTATTTTGATTATCATATATGTACTTTCAGTATATGTGGTTGTTATTTAAAATATATTTTATTTTTTTATTGTTAATATTATTTATCATAATAGGGTATAGTCTATCCACCATCACCCAAATACACTTGCTTTTAGTTGTAAGAATTTGTTGTATGGGGAGGTACACCTAAGAACCATTGATAATTTGGTCCAGACACTGATTAGTTCTCTAGGGTAGGGGTAGTACATACTGGTATTAAAGATATGATGTTAAAGGTGTCACCTGATTATGGTGGTTACAAAGTGGTATCACTGATTGGTATTAAAGATGGGTTATTGAAAAATGATTTTTTATTTGGGTTTTGGTATACCTCTAGTCTAGGGAAGTGTCAAAATTTGGGATGGATTTCATTTCATGTGTCTAGCCAACACCTGCATGAGCTAATGTCCAAGTTACCAAGGAAATTGGGATTACTATTTGGTTTTTGTGGTTATGGTAGGTATATTAATTTGAATTTATTTATCATTAATGTTATTGATTATTTTCCCAAACTCTTGGATTTGAGAGGCAAGAGGGGGTACTCATGTATATTATTATAGATTTAGGGATCACATGAAATATGTGTGTTACTTATGATTTTTGGTTGCGAAATAGAAATAAAAGGACTATTTTATCTATTTAAAGTTTCAACTATAGGATAATAATTGTTTACCTACATAGTCTACTGGTAGAATTATACTAATCAAACTTAGGAAGGGTATTGATTCTAGAAATGAAAATGGTAATTTTTATTTTTTTTAATGTATCAACAAAAACCTATATATTGTTTTATTGTATAGATTCTTAGTACTTTTCTACTCAGGGAACCAAGGGATATGACTCTTGGTGTGATAAGTATGTGACTCTATATGGATATTATAGATTTGATAAATAACCCCGATATGGGTAGGTGGGGCCCAGAAGTCTAGATAATATGTGACTTGGGTGTGGTGGGGAGGTCTAGGGGCTAGTGTATCACACTACCTATTATATATTTTCTTATTTATGATATTTTGGTTTTTATGTCTTTGTTGATTAAGGTATTGTGTTCTTAGTGAGATGTCACCTGAATGGCCTAAATTGGAGTGTTTGGAGGGAGGATATGTGGTGCCCCTATGTTGTACATGGGATGAGGCCCTTAAGGCTGGGTGTGAGCATGAACCATGTATAGAGTCTTCGAGGAAAGATGGACATTAATAATAGGAAAAGGATTTGGGTTAGTGGTTTGATAAGCAGAAAAGGGTGAGCTTAATATGAGACATACAATGTATTGATTGAGGATATCTAAGAGATAAAATGAGTATGGTATACTTAACATGGAAATTCATAAACTAGGTGCAGGAAGACAAATTAGTTATAGACTCAGGTATATGGAGAGACCTTAATTATGGATTATACTAGTAGGTTCATAGATTTACTATGATTTAAGATAATGATGGAAGGATATGAGATCATCATGGTGTTATGGTTTGATAATGGTTTACATCACACTATTAGGGTGTAATTCAAAATCTTCATAATATCCACATTCTTATAGGTTGTGAATTGTGCGTTGATATTTAAGAAAAACATAATAGTCGGGACCATACTGAGCCAGATGGTTGGGTTATGTGAGAAAAGTAGTGAAGCTCCAGGTAGCCAGATGTGGGGATTTAAGGAGGCTCAAATGAGTGGTTAGTATAGAGGTATGATAATTCCACCTAAAATTTCTCCATCAAAAATGTATTTCTAGTATGGGTGGGATAGATATGTTTGAGAAAAATGTGATTATCTATCGAATGAGTGTAAGGTATGCAACTATATATGGAATTTGGAGAGGTTTTGTTGAAGGAACCTAGAAAAATTGTCATGGTTGATCCAAAACATGTTAAAATACATGGTTAAAATGAAATATAGTGATAACTTGTGGTTATATCTAGATAGGGGTGCTTCAAATCATTAGTCACTTGGTAGTTAGAAAAAAAAAATTGGATTATTTGATTTTAAAAACAAGTAAAAGTAAATGAAACAAGATGATTAAAATAAAATGGATGAGAAGTGATGGATTCAAGGTTGGTTATCCAGTTATAATGTTATCATTATCTTGAAATAGTCGAATCTACTTCTTAATTGATAAATGAGAAGTCCCACAATTGCTTCACCTCTCACCCCTGGTTGAATGGATATAGTGAGATTTAACTTAATATAAATTTTAAACTAATTTATCCTCACTATAGAAAAATTTGGTCTTAGCGGTAGTTTTTTCTAAAACTAATAGTGTTTTAAACCACCACTATATTATTTATCCATAGTTATTTAAACTATCCTGTATTTCACAATTTACAATCTTTTAGTGATAGTTTTTATAGTTTAGCAGAGGTTATTATATGTGTTATATTTAGGCACTTAGCGGTGGTTATATATTCATTTATAGATGTATTTTTTTATGGAAAAATGGGGGAAATTAACATACCAACCTCTAAATAATTTTTTGGTGGTATACATTATTTGAGTAAAAATATAACTAAAACCACCATAACCACAACTGAAAGGATTAGTGGTCGTTATATTTAGTGGTGTTTGTTAGAAAACACCGATAAACATATAAATTTTTAAAAAATATTTAATAAAAAATAATATTCATATAGTAAACTCAATAATACAATAAAAATAATTATTCTACAATAAGATCATCATAAATTCGTACATCCATACATATACACATCCATACATCCACAGTCATAATTAAAAAACCATCGATTAACTAAAATCTTAGTAATCATATATATATAAAAAATATTTCTAATATATACTAACTAATGACCAATAAGTCCATCCCAACACCTCTGATACATCCAACTACCTCCATATCTAGAGTCAACATACAAAAAACAAACCACATTATGTCACTAACTGAAACAAAAAAAAGATATAAATTAGAACTGGAAAAAATAAATAAAAATTAAATAAGAAACATTGATAATATATTGCATTACCACAAAAAATATGAGTCATCATGACTACATTATAAAGAGTGTTTTGGATCAAAATAGTCAACATATTACCTATTTTTTCAATCTTTCACATATAATACAAACTAGGACAATTAAGAAATGAAATACAAAACATAATATGCATAGGATATAAGAATAATTTTGAACATAACCTTTGTTATTTTTTCAATCTATTAAATGAAAATAATTTTATCATAAAAAAAATATATCATAAATATTACATTAAATAATAAAATTACTTATTGAAGATATGATTTAACACTTAGACCTGAAAAGGGAAAAATATATAACAATCTAATAAATTTTCAAAAAAATATTTGGTGTGCTTGAAATTACTCAATAAAAAAATTAAAGACTTTGATATGGAAATATTTTCTATATTTAAAAAATAATTAAACAGTGTTTGTCTCATGATTTAACTTCAATATGAGGTTTCTTTCTATGGTTCTGATCATTACACGAACATTTTAGTGTTTTAAAACACAAAAACACATTTATGGGAATCCAAAGAAAATTGTGACTCATATTTACATGACATCAGTTCGTATATTTAAAAGATAAATATAAAAACATTTTTACATGATATCACATCCATATGATGTTGTTTTCTTGATTTTCACCCACTAATTCATGTTTTTAAAGACTTTAATATCTTTTAAAACTACTTATTGATTCATTTTTATCAAAAAACATGTTAGATGAATTTTTTTATACTCATACACATCAAAACTTATTAAAATGTAGTTGTATCATGATTTCACATCATTATGAGGTTTTTTCTTTTTTTTACTCTTAAACCCACATTTTAGTGTTTTAAAATGCTAAAAAATTATGAGCATCCTAGGAAAACCCTAACTTGGATTAATAAGAAATAATTTCTTAAATTCAAAAATCAATCTAAATTCATTGTCCAATGATTTCCCATCCATCTGATGTGTTTTATTTATTTTTTTCCCCTTTGATTCATGTTCATAAAGACTTTTATATCTTTTAAAAATACTTATTGAGTCATTTTGAGTGCACCACAAGTCAAATGGATGTGTTCACTACTAATAAAATAAAAAAAAAAATTCCCCATGATTTTATATCAATATGAGGTTTTTTCCTATGGTTTTGAATGTGTCACACACATTTTTGTGTTTTGAAACACTAAAAACATGTTTTCACAAATACCAAGAAAACTATAACTCATATTTATATGGTTTTAGTTTATACATTTCAAAAATAAATGTATGTATTTTTTCTGTGATTATACATCCATACAATAGAATTTTTTAGTTTTGACCACCTAACTCATGTTATTAAGAACTTCAGTATCTTTTAAAACAATATATTGAGTCATTCCAAGAACACCACACATCATACGAATGTGCTTTCTACTAATACATTTCATAAATAATTTAACCATATTTATTCCATGATTTAACATCAATCTTAGGTCATTTTTTATGGTTCTGATCATTACACACATGTTTTAGTGTTTTAAACTAATAAAAATTTGTTTATGAGATTCCTCGGAAAACTATAATTTGGATTGATGTAGTGTTAGTTCCGATATTTCATAAATTAATCTATGGTAAATTTATTATGATCTAACATTCATCTAATGCCATTTTATTGGTTTTGGCACCCTTACACATGTTTTTAAAGGCATTGGTTTTTTTCAATTTCCTATTAAGTCATTCCAAGAACATTTCACATTAGATGGATGCGTTATATGATCATGTGCATTAAAAATAATTTAGTAGTGGTTATATCATGATTTATTAATATTTTGAGGTATTTTCTATGGTTTTGACCCTTACTTGCATGTTTATATATTTTAAAACACCAAAAACATATTTACAAACAACTTCAAGAAACTGTAACTCATATTTATGTGGATTCAGTTCCTACATTTCAAAAATAAATATATAGTCATTTTAATATGATATCATGGCCATATGATGTTGTTTTTTGGGTTTTAACCCCTGATACAATTTTTAAAGAATTTAATATCTTTTAAAACTTCTAATTAATTCATTCTAAGCACAATGAAATTTAGATGGATGTTTTTTCTACTCATACACATTAAAAATAATTCATTGGTTATATTATGATCATTACACATTAATATGAGGTCATTTTATATGTTTTGTACCATTACATTCAATTTTTAATTTTTTAAAACACAAAAAACACGCTTATAGGCAGCCCAAGAAAATTGTAACTCATATTGACTTAGATTTAGTACCTAAATTTCAAAAATAAATTAAGAGTCACTTTCTTTTGTTTTCATGGTTGTATAACATCATATTTATTGCTTTAACACCTGAAGAATGTTTTCAAATACCTTGATATCTTTTAAAACTTCTTATTATGTTATTTTGACCACATCGCCCATTGGATGGATGTTTTGTCTTCTCTTACATGTCACAAATAATTCAAAGGTATTTTTTTCAATGTTTTTATGTCAATAGAAGGTCATTTTATATGGTTTTGACCATTACATTCATGTTTTAGTGTTTTAAAACATTAAAATTTTATTTATGGGCATATTAGGAAAAATATTACTTAGATTGATGTGGAATCAGTTTTTACATTTCAAAAATAAATTGATGATCATTTTCCTATGATTTTATAGTTATAATAATTTTTTTTCTTGGTTTTGACCCCCTAAATTGTTTTGTTAAATTATTTAATATATTTTAAAACTGCTTATTGAATCATTTCGGGCACACCACACACTGGATGAACATTTTATCTACTTATACATGTTAAAAAATAAAATGGTGGTTCTACCATGGTTCCATATCAATATAAAGTCATTTTATATGGATTTGAACATTACATGAACATTTTAATGTTTTAAAAAAACTAAAATCATGTTTATGGGAATCTTTGAAAAATTGTAGCTCATATTTACAATGATTTAGTTCCTACATTTGAAAAATAAATCAACAAAAATTGTTTTATGATTTCACATTCATATGATGACCTTTTATTGGTTTTGACCCCCTCACGCATGTTTTTAAAGACATTGATATCTTTTAAAACATGTTATAAAGTCATTTGAATCACACCCCACATTGAATAGATTTTTTGTCCAATTTTAAAAGTAACAAATAAATCAAATGTATTTTTTCATGAATCCAACTTAATACGAGGTAATTTCCTATATTTTTTACCATTAAATGCATGTTTTGTGTTTTAAACCCCTAAGAATGTGTTTATGGAAATATCTGGAAAACCATAACTCGGGATGGCATGAATTAAATTGCTAAATTTAAAAAATCAATAGATGGTCAGTATCCAATGATTTTAAATTCGTATGACATCATTTTCTTAGTTTTGACCCTCTGATGCATGTTTTTAAAGACATTAATAAATTTTAAAACTACTTATTGAGTCATTCTGAGTACATTACATGTTTTTTGGATGTTTTTCTCATTATACATGTCACAAATAATTTCAAATTGGTTTTCACATGATTCCACATAAATCTGAGGTTTTTTCTTATGGTTTTGATAGTTACACACATATTTTAGTGTTTTAAAACACTAAAAACACATTTACTGGAATCTTAGGAAAATTGAATCTCATATTGACATGGTATTAGTTCATAAATTTCAAAAATCAATCAATGGTAATTTTTCTATGAATTAACATCCATCCAATGAAGTTTTATTGGTTTTAACACCCAAACACACATATTTAAAGACTTTGATATTTTTAGAAACTTCTTATTGAGTCATTATGAGCACACTGTACATTGGATGGAAGATTTTTCTACTCATAGACATGAATAAAATTTAAAATTATT
This sequence comes from Viscum album, assembly GCA_963277665.1. NCBI lineage: Eukaryota > Viridiplantae > Streptophyta > Magnoliopsida > Santalales > Viscaceae > Viscum > Viscum album. The sequence goes on along the minus strand of OY728119.1, from coordinate 1,017,549,150 downwards.
TTTTCCCACGATTCCAAATCAATATGATGTCTTTTTCAATGGTTTTGACCATTATATGCATGTTTTAGTGTTTTAAAACACTAAAAATGTGTTTACAGACATCCTAAGAAAATCGTAAGTCAAAATGATATGGTTTCGATTACAAAATTTTAAAAAACAATTTAAATCCATTATCTAATGATTTTAGATCCATGTGACACCAATTTCTTAGTTTTGACCCCCTGGTGCATATTTTTAAAGACTTTGATATTTTTAAATTTTTTTATTGAGTCATTACAAGAACACTACACATCATATGGAAATATTTTCTACTTTTACATGTCAAAAATAATTCCATAGTTATTTTTAAAAGATTCTATGTCAATATAAGGTCATTTCCTATGGATTTGACCATTATACGTGTAACATCCCATGTAATTATAGAATAAGACTATTTCTTATCTATTAAATATTTCGGAATTAGATAGTGGTTTTACCTTAATGGGGATGATATCTTTGATAGCATACTCGATACATAACAATAGGTTTCTTTTAAATCTTATGTTGCACACAAGACTGAGTTATACAAAAAAAATAATGCAATATTAATATTATTATTATTAAATGGTAGTTATCACCTAACTGTTGTATTGGCGGGAATGAATAGAAATAACTGTATTATTATTTCCCATGTTTGTTAAATTTTTTTATTTTCTTATAATTAATTTTAAAGGCTTAAAATGAGGATAAATCCACTTTTAAGCAAAATATACTCTAAAATTTTTAAAATGTAGTTTTAACGCCTTTTAATGGAGAACCCTTTTATAAATATAGTATTTTTTAATTTTATATTTTCTATTTGAAAAAATAAACTTCTTATATAGAATTTTTACATATAAATTTACTTTGGATAAATTTTTAGTAATTTTTTGCTAAAGTTCATTTTTTAATGAATAGTGAAAAATATTGCATTTTAAGTCAAAACTGTCTTTTCATATAATTTATTTATATAGTTAGATTATCATTCTTATTGATTTTAAATTTTAAAAGGATTAGGTTTTATAATTTAATCTAATTTTGGTCATTTTTATTAATTTCACATTTAAATTTGACATAAACACATGCCAATCTTTTGATAGTTTTTATTTCTTAAAAACTCGCTTTATGGTTTTGACTACAGGAATTAATTTTAAATTAATTTCTACCAATTCTGTGTTTTGAATTTGGAAAAATTAATTCCATATTTTTAATCATAAGGTCCAATTTTTTTAAATATGTATCTTTATTTTTTAACAATATGAATAGTAACTTCAGTAATTATTTTTATTTACCATGGTTAAAGGGTAAATCAGGTAAATAAGGGTAAAAAATAACATTATTATAATATAAAACTACCCTAACAAATGTCATAATAGTATTGGATGATATATGGATGACTATGGGTATCCTTGGGTCGATTTGAGGACCCCATGGAGCCACATGGGTGAGATAATGACATTTTTTATAATATTTATTTTAAAGAAAAGGGAAATATAACATAAGTATGTATCTCCTAACTAAAACAATTTTAATTTGGTTTATATAAATGATCTATTAAACTATAAATATTAATTATAAATATATAAATATTTAATTCATCATGGTGTTTTATTTATAATTTTTAAACATTAAATAAATAAATTTATTTATGACACAATGATGATGCAATGATTACCTTATTAATGAATGATTCAAATGAATGATAATATAAATATTAATATAACTTTAATTTGAAAATTTTGATTCCATAAATGAATTTAGTGGATGAATATTACGTATTATATTTTATTTAATGCTTTTTTAAGGAATCAAGTTTTTATGACTTTGACACAAATCAATTACTAAATAGTGTCAAAATTGATATAAATGAGTTTTTAAAACAAATACTATTTTATTAAATGATATAATATTCATAAAATACAATATTCAGATAAATGAATTATATAATGTTAAAATTTTCATTAATTATCCACTTTTGGTTCTCTTCTCACTTTATAGTAACTATAGTAACCATATATTATGAAAATACCAAAAGACATGGTAATAGTTAATGTTTTTAAATAAGGGTTAAAGCTAAAAGATAAAGTAGATTTTGTGATCTAGACTTTTCTAAAACCTATTGGTTGGGAGGATTGAGACCCATGATCATATTATCCTAAAAATATATCAATTTTTAACTGTTATAATTCAAAAATTAATTTATAATAAAATAATATTTCAATACTTTCCTAAAGTAGCCATCCTTCCTCTTATAAAAGGACATCAACTCTGCCCACTTACTCACACATATAAAGACATTTGTCTCATAAAAAATCTAACAAAATAATCTCATAGAATCCCTCTATTCCTCTTAGAATACTTACCTTAGGCATAAGGCAACTCAAAGAATCCTTTTGTCTCAAATCAAAATAAGTTACCCAATTTTGAGGTAACGTCTTCTCTCAGGATCCATTCCTTTATTTTCCTTCTCCAACCTATATGATATTTTTATTCCATTATTTTATAAAAAAACCATTATCCTAAATATACTAGGTTGTTTTTATTCTAAGGGTTAAACCTACACTAACACACACATCCATCTAATTGATATAGAAGATATTGTTTCTGTGTATAGAAAACTACATCCTCACGAAACAATGATTGTTCAATTTTCTCCTACCACCTATCATGGTGGACATTATGATAGAACTATATTTATATATGATATATATTATATTTATATTTTCATTATTCTTTTGTAATTTTTATTTATAACATACCTTTATTCTTTCCATGTTGTGTAAATATGATAATTTCGTTTGAGGGAGTGTGGACTACCGTCCCCTCAAAGTGATGTGACTCATTCCTGTTATACATGGAACGTAATACGAAGGTTTTATTAAACATATTATACATACATAACATAAATATAATAAAGTTATTATATTATACATTTATATCATTTGGTTATTATTTTTTTAATATGACAAAATAAATAAAAGTAGCGTTCATGCGTACGTACAACCTACTGTCTCCATGAACAGTGAATTTAATTTATTACCTCTAAATATTATGAATATTATAAATACATATATACTATATATATATGATATTTAAATAATTAATAATATTTTGGAGATTATGGAACTTTGAATACATGGATAATTTATATCAAAATAAGTTCATTTTCAGCTTTGGTACCAAATATCAACAAAATGTCTAATATGAACTCAAATAATTAACAAATTGTTATAACATGGTAATAAGTGATATAAAAAAATATTTATATTTAAAAAAATTCTAAATAAATTATAAATTAACCTGTGTTTATTAATCAGGAAATTAAAGAACAAACGAGACAAGTCTGACTCAAGGTAAGGGAAATCTTAACTCAATCTCATTTCATTGAGTTAAATATCCACTTCATTGGGTTTTTTTCAAGAATATGTGTGAATGACCTATTATTTATTTACACTGAATATTCACTTATATTGGTTTTATTTATTATTTTCATGCACAATTATGTCATTTATTTATCCTTAATCTAAGGATATAATCTTTGTAAGGGACTTCATCTCAATCTCCTTTTATTGAGACATTTCTTAATGATATGCACCTTTATTTATTTATAAGGTTTATATACAGACCGTTTTACATTAAATATCCCTATTATATCTATAATAATTATATTTAATTTCTTGTAAAATGTTTTACTTTCATGTGGTGTATAATTTAAATGTTCAAAATTGTAAAGTACTATTTATCTAAAACATTATTTCAAATGTTTTAAAGATTTTATCTTCTAATCCTTATATTCCATGTCCATGTTTTCAAAATGATTTTAAGGACTTATTTATATGGACATGAATTTTTTTACATTTAAATTCCTTTTAAAAGTTTCAAAGTGGCATGGGACACTTTGATTCAAAAATCTTATATTAAAATGTTTAATTGTGTTTTAAATGGGGATTGATTATTTCAATAACTTTTAATGTTATATATATATATATATATATATATACAGAATGAAATTTCAAGATTTTATATTTATATTATGTATTTATGTTTACTTTACAAGTTTACGATTTTATTTTTAAAAAAATGTGTTTTCATTTATGAGTGTGTGGCTTATAAAGATGAAATGTGATTTCAAAGTGTAAATGTTATTTTCCCATTATGCTTGGTTTATGTGTTATGATTATGTGATGGTTCTTGGGTATTGATTAAGTTTATGTGTGGTTCCATGATAACTCAAGGAAGGGTTATCCCATTATATATCTTCAATTCATTGGGTGACATGATGAAGGTAAATGATAAGTTTTCTTCTAAAAGAGTTATGTAATATATTATGATGGGTATTACAAACTAACTATGAAGCTTACACCTAATGTAGATTTCAAAGCTATAATGTACGTATGATATAGATTCCACAAGTTGCCTTTATGTTTTATGATTTATGTGATGCTTTATAGGAATATTATGATTACATTATATAAACTAAGGATTTTATGATTTATGGGTGAAAAGTATGATTTTGTGAACATATTTTCAGGGGTTTTTATAAACATGGACTAATGGTTTTATTCCTTATTTTATATTCCTTACTGATCTTTTTATGCTCATCCCAAGTTTTGAAATGTTTTTCACAAGACTTAAAGAAGAATATTTTCAAGTATGGGATCAAGGAAAAGCCATGCTGTTTAAACATAAAACAGACCATGTTTCTTTTTAAAATGCTTTTATTTTATGAAAAAAATGGATAGTGAGTATAAGTGTCTACTTGTAATATTTAAGTTGTTGTGTATGAGTTATGACCTAATTCTCTAAATATCAAACCCTGAAAATATCCTAGATGTTATTAAAATTCAAATTATTGACTTAACTCAAGATTATGTAATGTTTAAGGTCGGGGCTTTATAGTTGGTATTAAAAGATGGTTTAGATAACTTTGGTGATTAGGATGTTTTCTTAAGAGTTAGGGATATAATCATGGATTTATAATTTCATGTTTTTACATAATTTAATTGTCTTAGAAACCCCTTTTTAGGCTTTATGATCTCAAATATTAAGGTGACTAATGGTATTTTTGGAGACATTCACCTTTGAGGAAATTATGGGTTATAAATTTTTAGGATGAAAAATGTGACTTATGAGATAACCTTTGATGTTAAAATATGTTATGTTTTTTTGAGGAGTTTATATCATTTTTGAGAATGTTATAATAATTATATAGTTTTATAAAAATAAAAACTCATAGGATGGGTGACAACCCATCATGTCCGTCAACGTTGTGGGAATCAAACCCACAATCGAAGGGTGAAAAGGGTGCATTTCCTACCATTGGCCTACATGAAGTCCCTAGTTAGTATGACTATTTATTTTTTGTTTAATGATATTATGGATTAAGAATAATTTGATTTGTGAGATATATATTTTGTCTAATGGATATCCTTATTATTGTAAAATGATTTAGGGATTACGTCATAAATGTTTTCTTGGAAGATGATTTCTATTTTAGGAACCCTATATGCCTAAAAAATAGAATGCTATGAGATTTTATTTGAGTTGTAATGGTTGAATTTTATTTTGGAAGAATATATGTTTTTATTAGGAATTTATGGTGATTTATGTCATTTATAGAAGTGATTAACCTATTTTGGAGAATATGTGATTAGGGTAATTAATTTTTTGGTATGAGGCTTTAAGAGTGATTGATTTTATTTGGAGATACATGTTAAAATTTATCTTGGAAGACTATATGATCAAATATTTATGAATTTTGGGTTTCAATATTATTTCGGATTATTTTTATGAATTTTAAGAAATTTTTTTTGTTGAATGGTCTATGAAGAACTTGGGTATTACTATTGAATTTTGGAGATTAAAAGCAGTCCTTCTCCTTATAAAGGATTATTCTTTTGGGGGATTATCTGATCTTTTACTAACCATTTTGGATTCGGTTAATGTATAAAGATAAGGTAAGTTTATGGTTTATATTATTTAGATTATGTGATTATATAGAATTTTATTCTATTACTTTATTTGTGACCAATTCATCTTTAATACTCATCATTTTGAGAAAAGATGAGTTTGTGGTAGAAATTTATTAACAGATGAAACTCTACTGAACAAGTAAGTATGTTTAATTATGTCCTTAGTCATGTCCATAAATAAATTAATAAAATTTATGAAAACGAACTTATAACAAAAACTTTTTCTATTTCCTTTTCCTACTCCAAATCAAAAACCATTTAACCCATCGCAAGTTTTTGGTTTTATGTTTGTTAAATTTCTCTTGATCATGTTTTCTATCACTCTCCATCAGAACAAGATGGTTAGTTTTTCTTCCATACCCATGTTTTCCTACATGTAATCCTAGTATGAGTTATCTCTAGTGACCTTTGTACTTATATTTAATTATTTTAAAGTGGTAGTTTTATTGACTCTTTTTCTGATGTGGAATTTTCAATGAAGTTACAAAGCCAAATTTTAAAATTACGAGGACGCGGTTTCTAAAAGGGGGGAAGAATGTAACATCCCGGGTAATTATAGAGTAAGTATTTTTATTATCTATTAAATATTTATTAATTATATAGATGTTTTACCTTAATGGGGATTCTATATTCGATAGCATACTCAACACGCAACAATGGGTTTCTCCTAAATGTTACGTTCCACACAAGACTGGGTTATACCAAAAAATAATGCAATATTAATATTATTATTTTTAAATGGTAGTTATCGCCTAGCCATTTTATTTTCACGAATGAACATAAACAAATATATTATTATTACACATGTTTGTTAAATGTTTTTACTTTCTTATAATTAATTTTAGAGGCATAAAATGAGGATAAATCCACTTTTAAGCATAAAATACTCTAATATTTTTAAAAGTTAGTTTTTCCACCTTTTGATGGTGGATTATTTTTAAATATATATTTTATCACTTATATACATTCTATTTGAAAAAGGAAACTTTTTATATATAATAAGGGTATCAAAATTTACTTTGGTTAAATATTTTGGTAATTTTTTGACAAAGTTCATTTTTAAACGAATAGTGAAAAATACTGCATTTTAAGTCAAAACTATCTTTTCATATAATTTATTTATATAGTTATATTATCTTTTTTATTAGTTTTAAAGTGTAATTTCATTATTTTTTTATCATTTAATCCAATTTTTTTCATTGGAATTAATTTCACATTTAAATTGGACATAAATACAAGTTAATCTTTTCGTAATTTTTATTTCTTAAAAACCTACTTTCTAGTTTTGACAATTAGAATTAAATTTAAATTAATTTCTGAAAATTATGTGTTTCAAATTTGTAAAAATGAATTCTATATTTGGAATCATAAGTTCTAAATTATTTAAATATGTTCCTTTTATTTTTGTACATTATGAATAGTAACTTCAGTAATTATTTTTATTTAATATGGTAAAGGGTAAATCATGTACATAAGGGTCAAAAAATATATTATAATAATTTAAAACTACCCTAACATGTGTAATAATCTTATTTTATGAGATATGGTTGATGATGGGCATCCTTGGGTCTATTTTAGGACCCTTTGGAGCCACTTGGAAGATATAATGACCTTTTATAATGTTTATTTTAAAGATAATGGAAATATAACATAAACATATATCTCCTAACTAAAACAATTTTAATTTGGTTTATATAAATGATATATCCAACTATAAAAATTTATTAGAATGATAAATATATTTTCTACATCATGGTATTTTATTTATAATTTTTAGAAATTAAATAAATAAATTTCTTTATGACATAATGATGATGTAATGATTACCTTATTAATGAATGATTCAAATTAATGATATTATAAATATAAAAATAAATATAATTTGAAAATTTTGATTCCAAAAATGAGTTTCATGGATGACTATGACATATAATATTTTAGTTAATTATTTTTTTCTAAGTAATCAAGTTGTTATGACTTAAAAAAATCAATTTCTAAATAGTGTCAAAATTGAAATAAATGAGTTTTTTTGAAAAATATTATTTTATTAAATGATATAATAGTCCTAAAAATACAAGATTCAACCAAATAACTTATATAATGTTAAAAATATTATTAATGATCCACTTTTTTTTCTCTTGTCATTTTATCTTTACTATAGTAACCATATGTTATGAAAATACAAGAAGACATGGTAAGAGTTAAGGTTTCTAAATGAGGCTTAAAGATAAAAGATCAGTTTAATTTTGTGACCTAGACTTGTATAAAACCTATTGGATGAAAGTATTTTGACCCATCCTCTTATTATCTTCTAAATATATCAATTTTTAACTATTATAATTATAAAATAAATTTATAATAAAATAATATTTCAATACTTTACTAAAGTGGACCTCATCCCTCTAATAAAAGGGCATCACCTCTACCCACTTTCTCACACGTTTCAATACCCTTGTATCATCAATCCTCTTATCAAATAAGCTCCCAAAACCCATCCCTTCCTTATAGAATCCTTACCTTGTGAATAAGGAAACTCAATGAATCATTTTGGCTCATGGATACACATGTGTGTCGGCAGACATGCGCAAGGAGATGTTGCAAGATTTTCATGCCACCGTATTGGAAGTTCATCCTGGTGTCACCAAGATGTATATAGAACTACATCATCAGTATGGGCGAAAGATATTAATAGGGATGTAGCTATTTTTATTATGAGATGTTCACCTATAAATAGGTGAAGGAAGAACATTAGTGACCGGCAGGGCTTTTACAGTTGTTACCCATTCCCGAGTGAAAATGGAATGATGTTGTGGTGGATTTCATGATGGGTTTACCGAGATTTCTACAAGGTAATGATGCGGTTTGGGTTTTTATCGATAGGATCACGAAGTTTTCACATTTCCTTACAATTAAGGAAAGCTTTAGTTTTGACGATCTTGTAAGGTTTTACATCTGAGATATTGTATGTTTACATGGGGTTATCCACTCCATCATTTCAGATAGGGATTCTTGGTTTACTTATCATGTATGGCAGGGACTACAGAGGGTCTTGGGTACATAGGTACTTCTGAGTATATCTTTCCATCCCCAAATAGATGGATAGTCTAATCGCATGATTAAGGTTTTGGAGGACATTCTTCGAGCGTGCATCCTAGATTTCAGGGGCTCTTGGGAGAGTCACATACTCCTAGTGGAGTTTTCCTACAATAATAGTTTTCAAGAAACGATTCAAATGGAACCTTATGAGTCTTTGTATGGTAGGTCATTCTGATCACCCCTATATTGGTTGGAGGCAGGAGGGACAACTGTGATAGGGCCTCATCTTGTTCAAGAGACCACTGAGCATGTGGAGTTGATTTAGAAGAGGATGGATACTACAAAATCTTTCTAGAAATCTTATGTTGATCATCAGAGACGACCTCTGGAGTACAAGTTCGAAGATCAGGTTTTCCTGTGTGCTATGTCGAGTTTGGGACATATAAGGGATAAAAGGCATGGGAAGCTTTCACTGATATACATCGGGTCATTTGATGTTTTGGAGAGAGTCGGGATGGTTGCCTATCAGTTTTAGTTACCTTAGAGGTATCGAGCTATGCATGATGTCATTCATGTTTCTCAGCTAAGGCGTTACTTTTAAAACATGTCTCATGTTTTTAACCCGATGAGGTTGAGTTAGAGGTGTATGCATCCTTTTAATAGCACACTATTTGGATTGTGGATCGTAGCATGAATTTTCTCCATGGATAGTATGTTCCTCTGGTATGGGTGCTATGGAAACATGGGTGACTGCAGGGCGAGAATTGGGAGAGAGAGGTCGATGTGCGATTGCAGTAGCCGGAGTTGTTACCAGATTCTTCTTCACCGCCCTTAGAAGGGAAATTCTAGGATTAATTGCTTTAAGGGGGAGTTTGTAAGAACCCTGGTCTTCTTCGTTGTTATGGATCTTGATTTCGGGTTGTTTTTTAGGAAAAAGAGGAAATTGGAATTTTTCTAAGTAAAATTCATGTACATTTGTGTACACACTGTGTATCAAGAATTCCAGTTATAGTCATGTATTGACCATGTAACAACTGAGTACATGGTCATGTGGTGACCTTGAAAACCGCATAAGTCGGGGGCCAATTGAGGCTAATACATGACGTGTAGTTTTAATGAACATGCCATGTACTTTTATTTTTATTTGATACATCAGAGTGAGGTCACGTATCATATCCAGAAATGTCTTCTTATGACCGAGTTTCATGCATGAGTGTGATGCAAAGGCCAATGAACTCCAAACCCCTCTCAATTATCTATTGGAACTACGATTGAGACACTATCTAGTGTGTTGGAATCCCACTAGTGAGTTCTCAAAACCCCTAGAGCCTTTCTTCCTGATTCATCCTCTTTGTGATCTATTCAAGGTCAGGAGTTTTTTACCTTTGTGTAGATCTATGCCGATCTAGGATGATTCAAGGGCCGACATTCAAGTATATCGATCATATGACATCGAGGTAGGTGGTTTGTGCCTTTCATTGTTGATCTTGTATCAAATATGCTAAAAGTGTTGCATACCGATGTTTTGGGTATTGCTTGATTTGGAATTTAACCATGTTTATTACCTAATATGGTTTGAATGATTTATAAAGGGTTGTTTCTTATACATAAGATTATATACCTTGTTTATGGGTGTGTTTCTCTTGATTGATTGTTTATGGTCATTGGTCTATAATTCTTGTTAGTCTTGCCTTGTTTTCCATGCCTTATTTTGTTAGGATGGAGTTACTGATTATATGAAATGCCTATGAGATGCGTTTTGAATGTTGACCAAGGGGATTAGACTGTGAGAGCTTCCCAAAGGGGTTAGACCATGAGAGCTACTCATGTGGCAGTTTATATTTTATTAAATTAATCTTTGACCCAATGTATAGATTGTGAGAGCTTACCTTGGTGGTCATTTATAATCGTTGACACTATGTCAGTAAAAATGGTTTAGACCATGATATCTTTTCTATAGGGTTGTTATTTAATTGATTGATTCTATGTTGGACTAAAGTGGATAGACCGGGAGGGCTTCCCAAAAGGTTTTTATCTAATGAAATGATGTTATGTTATACCAGAGGGGTTAGACTGTGAGAAGTTTTCCAAGGGGTCATTTATGAATATTTAAATGATTATGATGAGTCCTCCAAGCCAAATTAGAATCTTGGACTCAGTCTTACTTGATTGTTAAATGGTATTCTGAGACATCTATTTTGTTACTTAAATGGGGGATACATAGATTAGGCTAGATCCTAGGGCTACATGATTCAACGGGTTGAATAGTTGATAAATGTTAAATGAATGTAATTGAAAATTGTAGGATTATTTACTTTTGATTACTTCCTAGTTTATTGCATAATTTTTTCCATATTACTTACTATATATATTCATTGATAGTTAGGCATAGATCTTTTAGTGGTTGCCTACTAGGATTTGTCTCACACCCTGTTTGGGTCATGTTTTGGACACAAGAATATTATATGATTATAGACGTAGATAATGGAAATCATGCTTCTTCATCAGGTACTTAATTTTTGTTAGATCTAGAAAGCATGGGACCAAGCTAAGGCTTGCGATGCTATTGAAGTTTACTTGTTTTTTTATAATTTTTTCTCTGTATTGAATTTCCAAAATTGTGACTTTTTTGGTTTCTTTCTTATACACATGTTACATGAATCACTTATATATATATTCTCCAGTTTTTTTATTAATATCTTACTTATTTTTTTTACTTCTGTTTTATAGTATTACTGCTTCTGCTATTCTTTACTATTTTTTTCTATTGTGTACACTCTGTCAATGAGGTAATAGTTTCCCTGTTATCATACCTTGTCCCTCGCAGCTATTCAGAATCCTCTAGTGTTTGGGGAAATTCACTTGAGGTTATGTGATCAACCGGGTTCATGGAACCTTTTGGTGGAACTTGGATCCGGGATGTTACGGTTTGTGGTTTTGAATATTTTATTATGAGGTGTCTAAAACCAAAATAGTAAAGAAATCCCCCTTTTTCCTATATAAACACACACAAGCTCCCATTCATCTTCAATAAAACTCCTTGAATCTTCTTCACACTCTTTTCTCTCCTCCCTGGAGTCATCTCAAGGTTCCTCCAAGCTCCCAAGAAGCCTCTCCCAATCATTTTGAGTCACACATCCAAGTAAGGGATTTTGCACTTTTCTCATTTATCAAGCACTCCTTTTGTTACATGCCTTCTAATTACAATTTTCATATTTTAGGATATGTTTATATATACTCCCCTTATTTTCCATTTGATTTATAAATAATGATATCTTCCTTACATTCTCATTAATCCATCCATGATCCTTTATATACACCCATTACTATGTCGAAATTCTGTAAGGGGTTTCTCTCTCATCATCCCCATTCAAGAACTTGTTTTATATTATGCATCTTAAATTCCATTTTTTGTATTGGGGTATACTGTTCCATGATACCCTTACTTTATATTTCATTTATAAATGATGAGATACCCCTTTCTCTCTCATCAACCCATTTTATGAATTTCTATTTGATGTTCCTTTGATAGTAAAATTGCATTATGATTTACCATCATGTAGGGAATAACAAACTCATTTATCTACCAAGGGTATTGACCTTTATTATCATATACTTATTGATTAGGGACTTAAATTTATGTATTCTACATTAATTGATTGTTTAATAACTTATGATGTTGGATGATTCCATGTTAGATGATCTATGTGTCACACTTATGCATGAAATGAAATGTTTATGAAGGGTGTTCCCTGATAGCACTCCAATACAATGAGTAATGTTTGGTATCGTGATATTCCATGTGCAATGAGGGTTTACTCATTTCAATTCATGTGAAATTATGGTTTAATTATGATAATTCATGATCAATAAGGCTTTACTCATGCTAGTCCATGTGCAATGAGCCTTGGCTCATGCTAATATCATGTTGTATATTATTGCCACATTTCCATGTTATGAATATCATGTTTTATCATGACATTATGTTCATGTTTATTTTGAGATCCATTGATATGCCTATTGACTAACATGTATTGTCTCCCTCATGTTATTCCATGTTTATCCCCTTACTGTGCTTTATCGCTCACCCCTTTCTTATGTATATCTTGAGGTTATCCCATGAAATGCTAAGTATGACGGAATTTTGTGGTCATGTAAAATAATTTTTCAATAAAGATGTTATATTTAATGTTTTATGTTGTTATGTAATGTTATTAATCCCTAAATACACTAGAACCTTCGATCTTTTGAGTTGTATTAAGTGCAATTTTTTGTAATATATCATGTTTAAATATGTAATAAATACTAGGGTCATTATATTGGGTGTGGTGTGGCTTTTTTGGTTCCCATGAGTGTATGTGTGTAAAAAACATGGGAACCATCTAGTGATCTCACTAGCATTGGAGACCAAGTTGTGTGGTCATTTTCTCTTACCTTGTGCCTAGACTTTCACTTTTCGTGGATGAGAAACTTTATGGTGGGGAGAATTTAGCGACATGGTTTTTTTTGAGTAATACTCTTAAATATTTATAGTAATAATTCTAAATCAAGGCACTAAGTTGGCATAAGATTTCAGGGATATGAGGGCCTCGGTGTAGTGATATTATATATATATATATTATCATGTGTTTGTAGTTTTTTAGTTAAATAATAATAACTCTTGATCAGATTCTCAAATCAAAAATTTAATATCGTGGTTTAGTCTAAAACATGGTGTTTACCCTATGCATGATATAAAGTTTGTTGGCATCGGGTGCTCGGTTGGAGGTGAATGTTAGTGGGCTATTGAATGTAGGTTAATTATTTAATAAAAAATAAATTAATAAACCATTTAACTCACCCCCATTTTGTTCTTATTCATGGTAAAATGGGGGATCCCCCTTGCGTGTCAAATGAACTAAGGTGGAACTAAGGAGGGAAGGTGTCTCTGATCTTTGATCTTGACAACGATTGCACTCAGATCATGGTGCAGTAGCTTCGGAGCGTGGAACTTCACCTAAATCTTTGGTGTTTTGCCATAAGGTAGAGAGTTTTATGATATTTATGTCTTGATCTCCATATTTTTGATTTTCTATGGTTTTATATCCCTATTATGGCTGTTAGAGATCCACTAGGGGTAGATCTGTGGGTTTTAATTGAAATCGGGGTGTTTTGTGTGGTTTGGAGGGTATTACCATTAAAAATTCCTAATCACATGGTGTGTAGTGTAGAAGAACATGTTTTTTGTTCTTCTCATTTAGGGAACATAACTTTTGGTAACTACATGCCATGTAGTAATCATAGGTCATGTTGATGAAGGACGTGGTAAGGGTATCCATGATGAGGGGAATAGTCATGTGGAATTACATGGTGAGGAACATAAGAACAAGGTGTGGAAAATGAGCATAGGTTGAGATAATATCCAAATATCTGAGTATCCAGACACACCATGTACTGAGGGTACATGTCATGTGGAGAAACATGACCATTAGGTTGTGTATGGTTGAGGGAATGCCAAAGTTATCAGCTGGGGTCACACACCATGTGACATAAGGGGAATTCCATGTATATACCCAAATACACACCAAGTATCATGAGGGGATAAGTCTAGGGATAAGATTTGAGAGAGACACTACGTACTATGGGTACGCACTGTGTACTATCCTTGGAGGTTTCACTCTCACACATATCCATCTTCAAGACTCAAATGGAGGCCCGTGAGTATCCTATCCTGGGTAGTTTTCTACAATGGACGTTATGGTGGACATGGTTTTGGTGTTAAGTATGCGATGTGTGGTGATTTTAGGGGGTCACTTTCTATAGATTTACAGAACAGTATCAGTTGAGTGGGTTTCCTTGGTGTATCCCTATGAGGGTACAGTGTGTAATTACATCCTTAGTATAATATTATGATCCCCTCAATGGGATGAGCTTGGGTAGATTTATTTTATCCCTTTGGGAGTCTGGGGTGGGACCATCTATCATATTATTTTCCCTAGATGGGGTTCATTATATTGTCGAGACCTTCATACGTAGGGTGTAGATCCTCTATCTAACAAGCTATCCTAGTAGGGTTTGTGGCATAGTTGGGTATATGATACCCTACTTAGTGGTTGATTTCATTAGGTTTTGTGGTATCGTTGAGAGCATGATTCCCTACTTGATGATTAGATCCAGATTTGGGTTTTCGGTAACTCTGAGTGGTCCTGAGAATGATCCTCTATATGTGTATCATGGATTTGAGATTTAGTAGGGTTTGTGGTGTCCCCAATTGATCCTAGGTGTGATCCCTTATATGAGCGATATGATCTTCGAAGTTAGAATATTGGGTTTTTGGTGTCCCCCATCAGTCTTGGGTGTGATCTTGTATCTATGAGATGATATCTGCTGAGTTATTAGGTTGGTTTTGATGAGTCCCCCATCTAGTATGGGTGAGATCCCTTATCAAATTATTAATATCAGCTAGGTTCTAGCATGACTTTATTCATGGAGAGACCTGATGAGTGTGTTCTCTCAAGCGTATGCCACCTAGGATGTTGGGGATGTGCCATAGGCTTACTGATACCTAATGGATCATGTTATCTATGTTGTTCCATCAGGGATGGTAGATATGTTCTCAATGGAGTGGTATCTATCAATATTTCCATATAGGATGGTAGAGTGATATATGATATCTGTTATCTCTCAGATGAGTTCCATTAGGGATGGAAGGGATCCTGGGGTGAAATTCCCTGGATGAGAATTTCTTTTAAGCCTTGTGAAAAATCCTATAGCTATAAGTGAGGTTGAGAACTATTGAGACTTAGAGTCTAGGGTGAGTATATCTGGGTGATTTTAAGAGTCCTTACAATGATGTCACATATCTTGGTTGACACACCATGTAGATTGAGCTATCTAGTTGTGTATAGAAGAGGAGTGGTCAAAATGGTGTTTCTTATTCTCTCTCGCTTGGGTTCCCTCTATATTGGGTTGATCGGACTA
Source organism: Viscum album (assembly GCA_963277665.1). Taxonomy (NCBI): domain Eukaryota; kingdom Viridiplantae; phylum Streptophyta; class Magnoliopsida; order Santalales; family Viscaceae; genus Viscum; species Viscum album. Next base: position 1,017,533,164 of record OY728119.1, on the reverse strand, counting down.
TTACCATTCAATTTCTACTTTTATTTTGGGTTTTTAGGGTGCATATTGGGTATTTTTACACTCACACATACACAGTATTTTCCCCCACATGTTGTGTCTTTTCCAAATGATGGTCCCTTATACAGAGACCCAAGAGGACCTAGAGCGGGTGGAGCATAGTGATCTAGAAATAATGAGGTGTATGCATATTATTGACTGAGTATTGTTTTGGTGGTTTCATTTTACATTAGTCCCCTCCATATGATCATGTTATACACTTTTGTAGTTTTTAGTGGGCTTGTATTTTTTCATTTATATGCTTTAAATACTTTTTTAACTCTGATTTTGGGATAGATGTGTGAATACATTTTCTCTTTTAGTTATTGTTATCTTTGTATTGTTTCATATAGATGGATATTGGTGCGTGCATATGGGTACCATAGTCTAAGGCCTCCCATGTGTGTGATATGCCTACTCAGTGTTGGTCGTCATCCCCTGACCTGTTTGAGTGGGCTTGGGGTAGTCAATGCTTGGGCCCTAGTGGGTCAGGTTGTGACATGTGGTGATATTGGGCCTCCATTTTTTCTTTTCCTTAGGTTCCATTGGATGGTTTTTTTTGGACCTATGAGGGACTCCTCCTCGTTGGTCCTTTAGTTGGGATCTGTTTTGTTGTCTCATCCACTAGCGCATTCATATCTAGCATGATCCCCATGCTGCTTTGGTTTTTTATTATATGTTGATTGAGGATGGTCATGCAGCTATGGTTTTCAGATTTTGATATTTATTATTATTCTAATGATCCACGTCATATGTCTATTGTTCATTCTTTTCCTGCTATATACAGCGAATTATTTGTGATTTATTTCACTTTTCTGACCTTCTTGAACCATCCAATCACCCTCAAATTCCCACGTGTTCCCTTAATTTATTGACAGCCTTTGTCTCACCATTATTGTTCCTTTATTGTTATTCATGACCATTGATTATCCATGCATATTTCATTTTCTTCCCTTATTTATTCATTTTTCATAGAGATAGTTTGAGAGAGGAAAGGAGAAGATTTGGTGGTGCTCCTCTTGCATGCCTTAGTAGCCACTATCTTCTGAGAATCTTATCTAATAGAGAGATCATCCCTTACAAGATATATCTATGTTGGGGTTGGTTTGCATGATTATGTCTAGTCTGATAATGTATGTTACCATACTCGCCTCAAGTTCAGTGCTAGTCCCTCAAGTGATAAGGGTTGCATTCTCAGATAGCTTATACGTTTTGTGTGTGTTGTCTCTCTATTTTCATTTTTTTCTAATCTATGTTCTCTTCTAAAAAATCATTTTGGTGGTGTTCTTACCATGGAGTAGGTCCAAACTAGTTTGAACCACATAAATACCTATTTGAATCTTTACTTTCGTACAACTTACTTTTTATTTCCATCTTAAATTAGTCTATTTTTTTCTTCTTGTCTTTATTTAGACATAATCAAACCGATTCCTATCTTATCTTATATTAGCATTATAATTCCTTGGTTGGATCTGTTCTGACCTTTGAACTTCCATAATCACCCATGCGAGTTATAACAATGGTGGGTAAAGAAGAAGAAACAAAACATCAAAGCAGTAGCACCCTGAGCCAAAATCTTGGCCACACCATTGCCGATGAAATCCTATTATTTATAATAATCAAGTAACCCCTTATCCTCATATTTGAATTTCCATTTAAAAAAAATCCCAAGTCATGTGAAAAATTTTTAGTTTCAATCCTCAGCCACCTTATCTTTGAGCTCCATAGTGGCTTCTAGACTCCACAATGCTTCACATATGTGGATATGATGTGTACAACATGCTGGGAATGATGAACTAGGAACAACTCTATTGGTAGTCAATAATACAATACAAAAAGGCGTCATATTAGTTAAAATCACATTCCCATATTAAATTGAATATTACCTTGCAATAGCACCCATCCAACATCAATTTTTTGAATGGGATGACAAATTTTTTATCAAATCAGGTATCCATGTATACTAAGTGTAGTAATGATTCTTACACTATTGAAATGAAATAATCCATGTATAGGAATTGATCCTTATAAATCTCTAAAATGATCCCTATATATAACCATCCTTTTTTATTTTTCCTCCTATTCTAAAAAACCTTCTAAGATTTTACACCATTGGAAAAAAAATCAAAATAGGAATTCAATTTTTGATTTCATAATTAATTTGAGAATCAAAAAAGATGTTAAAAACATAAATATTGTTGATTTAAAATGAACTTAAATTATTCCAAAATGTATGGATTTGAAAATACTTCAAAAATGTATTAAAAACGTTTTATACTCAATATTTAAACATTTTTTATAATAAAACCCAAATTATTCCTAAAATCACAAAATGATGAAATTCTCCTCCAAATGATAAAATTGTAAATATTTATTCATAAAATACAAAATTAAAACTGATTAACATATAAATTGTATCAATTCTCCCACTCTTAAACCTTATACTCCCAGAAAATAAACCATTAAAAATTTTACAAGAGAGAAATTCTAAAAAACTAGTCAATGTGAGTTCCCTTTTCAACACTATGTTACTCAATCCTATCACACATCTTTAATTTCCTCCATTAAATTTTCTTCATGAAGTTCATTCAATTCATTTTCACTTATTTCATCCTCATATTCTTATACCTACCTCTCAAAATTATTTCACTCAACACTTAGGTATAAATTTAAAGCGAAGATTTTCTCATTTCAAGGTCATTCATTGGTCAACACAAGCTTGATGAATTTCTGGATCTCTACCCAATGATTCAAGTACTTGTACTTATCATGAGAAATTCTCATGTTTATCCTAGGTATTAAAGTTTTGTGGGTTAAAATGTGAGAAACTTTTGAGGTGAAAAAGGAGGTTTGGTTCTATTTTAAAGAATAATGCATGATTTATAGTTTCCCTCAAGAATGGAATCATTTAACTCTTCCTCTTGAATTGATCTAGTTCCACCCATTAGAATTATTTCAAGGTAATTTCACACCTTTATCACTTTAGTAATAATAAACATCATTTCTCTTGGTTTCCTTTAGAATATTTCATGGACCTTTTTTATTTATTTAGTATTATCATATTTGAACTTGAAGGTGAAGAAGTGGTTATGCTTTTCATGAAGTTGTGTAGACTTCATTACCTTAGTTTGGAAAATATTTTCCTATTATTCCCTTTAATTTTTATTATTTCTAATTCCTTTTTTCAAGAAATTTCCATAATTTTTTCAAGCATCACTTCTATAATTGCTCATAAATATTAGTTTTTAATGTTTATATAGATTCAATTTAGATCATCCAACTTCTTCCCCCACACTTTAATTGAACTAATATCAAACACTAACTTCTGTATTGGTTTAGATATGGATTTAAGGCTTGTGATGTGGATTTTTATTAAGGTCATTCATGGCTACTAAGGCCTACAAAGGTTAAATGTCAAGGTAGGATAGAATTATAAAATCTCGGTTCTTTATTGAGGTGTGGATCTTTAAATTTCCATTATAAACCTTGTGTTTTATTTAAAAGGAAGTTCCTAAAGGGTTCATAAAGGTTTTGGGAGTGTTCAGGCTTGGTTTGAGGCTCATAGTTATAGTTTTTGGAGAAACAGGATGAGGCATATGGCTAGTGCGTGGTTTTCACTAATCATGCACCTCAATCATGTATCCCAAGAAGGGTGGATAATGGTTTTTATAACTATTAAACATGGTATAAATGACCATTAAAAACATTAATTTTACTATAGGTGAACCATGCACAGTTTGTGCATGATTTGTTCAATCGTGAGGCCAAACCATGCACCCCTTTAAAAATATGAAATTTACCATTTTACACTCCTTTAAATTTATTTCTACTAATCCTTCTTCAATATTGAATATAACCCATGTGAGAGCTCTCCCTTATTTCTTCTTCTAATATTTTGTGTATATCACTCATCTAGACACTAATTTGATCATCATTTATCATGTTAGATCCCCCTTGGTAAGTATATTAATGCACTTACTTATTTTCTTAGTTGTTTTCATCCTGGGTGTTGTCTCTATGTGAGCTATTATGCCTAGTGTGTTTGTCTAGTTTTATATTTCCCTCATTTGATCCTAAATCTGAGGCTAGTACTAGAAAAGGATTCCCCCACATGAATAAGGTAGGTGGTCTATTACTTTTACCTAATATTCTAGATGTTTATAAATTATTCCATTGTGATGCATACCATTATTTCCATGCATTGTTCCTAAAATCATTATTCTATTAAATTTGTTGTCTAACCTAGTTATAGAAGTGATATCAGACACCTTTTACACCATTGGAGGCTGAAGATCTCAACTTTAACCACCCCTTCATGTGTGTTAGTATAAATATTCTTGAAAACAGTTCTTTTTTTAACCAAAACACCTATGTGGTGTGTTTATCTTGATACGTGTAAAAAGGGAAAGACTTTAATGAATTAATTAAAATAATAAATGGAATGGATAAGTATCTTGGCATTGAATTTTTAAATGAAATGGATACTTATTATATCATACGTACTTTTTTACTAGACCTATATCACTATAAAGGTGTGGCATTCCTTGAGCTAGACTTGGATTCTTGTCATGGAACCCATTGGGTGAACTCATAGGATATCATCTGATTCATTGATGTGACCACCAAATGAAATACAACACTTGGGTGTGGTCAATTATTAAGATATATGAATGTCTCATATTTTCACTATTGATTCACTTGCGTAATCCTAAAATTAGAATTCCTTGGATCATCTTAATGGATTCATCTTGATGTCCTCAGACACGGGCATCCATGGATTATCTATTTGGAATCCAATCAAGTCTATCCCAATATTACCTTAGACTTATCCTTGGGCTCAATTGGAAACTTTTAGAGTGAAATTCTAAGGGTTCATCCCTTAGATTACACTCATACCCCGTAGCCTCACATCTTAGTTGATCATTGTGAGTGAGCTCAATGTTCTAAGGACATGGATACCATGGGTCACCCATGGATTCCTTATTATTATCATACTTGGATTCCTTGTTTATTTTCATTGGGTATCTAGACAATTAATAGTCGTATTCTTAGAGACATCCAACTTAGGTCAAAGAAGGTAGGGTTATCTAGGTATCCCATGAGGTTCTTAACCATGATATGATTTACATTTATTTAATATGTTAATTTTATTATACCTAAAAATTGTTACATTTTGTACTCACATACTAGAATTTTTATTGAGACTGTTTGTGGAGGCCTGTTGAGTTTTATTCATGTCTTGTTTGGTTTTTCATTTGGTACCAGTAAAAACTTTATGAATACAGGTATAGATAAAGGGAAGCACCCAAATATAGACACTTAATTTATTTCTAGGTTGGAAACTTGGGAGAATTTGACTAATCTAGTTATTGGGATACTCATGGATATAGATGTTTTTATATTTTTCCCTTTTTGTATATACTGGTATCTTATTTTATTCTTGTTACCATGTATACCTATTTTCACTTGTGTATTTCAATGACATAATCTACATGATCTTGTTGTTGTTTATGTCTGTTTATTATAATATTGATGGTTTATTTTTACTACCCTATTATTATTTTCTTATATTTATTTATTATTATTTAACATTTTATTTCACTGTCATAAAGAGAGTATATTCTCCCCATTTTACCACTATAGACCCTCGCTTCTAGTTGGCAGCCTCTGACATATGGGGAGGCACACATGAGGCCATATATCCCTCAGGTTCAATTATTTATGAATTAAATGGAACCAAGATGTCATAAAGTGGTATCATAACTTTATTTTATTTTATCTAACTATTTGGGTTTTGTAGATAGAAGACTAGGACATGTTGGAACCTGGTAATAATTATTTCTTGGTATTAACTAACCCACATTTTAGAGAAAAGATAAATTACCAAGAATGGGATTTTTATTTTGTTTTATTCCTATTACTTTTTTATTACTTTCACCATTGGGTGAAACACATGCTTTTTGATGTTATATCTTATATAAAGGAAGTGTCGTCTCATGCATCATTATTATCACATAGATATTTATATGACATACATATTTCATTACTTGATTTTATATTATTAATCGCATGTGACTTGATTTCTCTTCTTGTAAAATATATAGTGTTTCTTATAGAAAAATAAGGAAATATAATTGATTACATAAAGTTTTTTCATCAAAATAAATGGTTTTCTTCTGTATATCGTGATGATGGAACCTTAACTAACCAATTATGAAATGTTAAGCCTTGAAAATTTAGTTACATGGGATGATACTTTAGTTGGTTGTGATTAAATGGATGCCAATTTCAATTTATAAAGTTTGTGCCACTATAAATTGGTAACTGTTATCTATATAATTGAAGGATTGTATATGGACTTGTTACATCTTAATACTGGATGTAAAAGGTTGGTTCTAGTTACATGTAATTCCAATTGTAACATATAAAACTTAGGTATTTATAACTTGGGAATGGAAATACATCTAACTAAACCTTTATATATAAACTTATTAAATTTTAACTCTTAAAGGAAATGTTTTTCATTAAATAAGAATTCCAATTATATCTTAAAGAGTTTCTCCCTCTATAACATGGAATTGAAACCCCATATAACTGAAACATTATGATTAAATATTGAAAAAATACCCTATTGACCAGACATTAGAAGTGGGTAGTGGGAAGTGTGTCTCTTTTGGTAAGGACAAGTGTCTATCTTGTTTTTTTACCTATAATATCTTTTGTTTTATATCTTTTTATGATATTTATGCTTCAAATTATAGATATTTACCTCTATAAATAAATCAGGTTGAGTTCTAGGAAGGTGGTAATGACCACGCTCCTAAAGTGGTGGTACTTGAACCACCCATAGTACCACCAGGATAACCTCTTATAGTACCTTGTGTGGTTCCAAGACTGAGCATGGATGCTCGATGTAGAGAGGCTTTCCTATGTGGAGTTCATTCTATAGAGGGATATCTATGACTTTCACCAACCATGGAAAAGTTGACTATGGAATTACAATAGCATCACCGACAGACCTTTTCATGGAAAAGTAGTCCTCATGCTATGAGATTTTGGTTAGAGGAAATTGTTACAATCATTGATCATCTAGAGATGCCTCGGGAAATGAAGGTAAAGCTCACAGCTTACATACTTCATGGATATTCCAATAATTGGTGGGATTTATAAGAAAGTTTAGGTGGACCTAAGTTTAATGGGTTGGGTATAGTGTCATATAAGATTTCCAGTCTTTTTCTTAATGATCTAGGAATACAACATGCTATTTTTCATATTTTGGTTGACTGATTTAGATATATATTTCTTTTTAACTTTTCTAGGATACCTCTTGAGTGAGTGGTGGAGTTCATAATTTAACTCATTCCAGGAGTAGAACCAGTTTTTATTCCTCTATACTATATGGATCCTACTAAGATTTGGGAAATCAAGAAGCTGTTGAATGACCTGGAATCCAAATAGTTTATACGACCTAGTATTTCACCTTGGGGTTCTCCTGTTATTTTTTCCAAGAAGAAGGATGGTACCCTAAGGATATGTATGTATTACAAGTGGTTGAATTAGCATACTATAAACAATTGGTACCTACTTACACATATATATAATCTCTTCGAATGGATCTAAGGAGCTAAGTTATTCTCAAAGATTAATTTTAGATTGAGATATCATCAAGTGTGATTCAAGACCTCTGATATACCATGTATAGATTTCTGAAGTAGATGTGACTTTTATGATTATTTGGTTATGTCATTCATTCTAACTAACACACCAATTATTTTCATGGCCTTGATAAATCACATGTTACACCTATACCTAAATGATTTTGTGGTTATTTTCAGGGATGATATCTTAGAATATTATCATACTTTATATGATCATGAAAATCACCTTTACATCATATTGATTTTACTAATAGATGACCATCTATGTAGTAAGCTTGAAAAATGAAACTTTTGGATCTAAAAGGTTCAACTCTTGGGTCACATTATCTGAAAATAAGGTGTATGTGTGGATCTAGAGATGGTGAGAGTCATAGTTTCTTGGGAGTAGCCTAGTAATTCTATTTATATTTGAAGCTTGTTGGGGATAACTAGTTACTATCACTACTTCAATAAAAGATTTTAAATCCTTATAGCACAACTTATCTAATTGACCAAGAAAGGTATAAATTTTTCATGGTCTGAAACTTGTGAGAATTCCTTTTAGGAGTTTAAAATAAGACTGACCTCATCATCGATCCTGATTTTACCTAAGACTAGAAGAGGCTACATAGTTTATTGTGACACATCATGAATTATCCTGGGAGTTTTTTTTCTGTAAGGGGGGTGATTAATGGAATGATATCCTTATTAGTTAAGTCCTAATGAGTATAAGTACCTAAAACCTAACCTTAAGTTATCAGATATCATTCATGCTTTATATTTCTAGAGACATTACTTATTTGGATAATAATTTGTGGTATACACAGATAATAAGATCCTCAAATACATATTTTTTCATTACAAATTAAACCTCTGATAGTGAAAATGGGTTGAATACCTTATATATTTTTACTTTGATCTATCTTATAAACTGATAAATGGAAATGAATTTGTCGATGCTCTGATTTTAAAGACTTGAACTCAAGTTGTTCATGAAGATAATAGTGAATAGAAGTTGATGGAACTTATTTTTGAAATATATATGGAAGAGTGGTAGTGTCATGATTAGCCTTTTGTCACAAATTTATCAGTGGTCTCATCACTTATAGATCTATTGAAGAGGAGTTAACTTTCATATTATGAAGGATTAGTCCTAAGGTAAAGTGTTTTAGGTGAGGACCCACCACTTAGTTGGGTTATCAATGAGGATGAGATATTTCATATCCATTATAATGTATGGGTACCTACAAACATGTGAATGGATATATTGTGCACATATCATACTTAAAAATGGGTAATACATACCAAAATCACCAATATTTATCATGACATAAACTTCTTGTATTGGTGTCCTGGGATGAAAAATTAAATCGTAGAATTCGTTGCTTAGTGCTCCACTTATCAATGGGAGAAGGTGGAACACTAGTAATATATAGGTCTCTTAAAGACATTACACATTCCAGAGTATAAATGGGATGAAACCGCTATGGACTTCATGATGGGATTACCAAATTCACCTTGAGGTAGTGACATTATATGAGTGATCATAGAAAGACTGACAAAGGTTGTCCATTTCTTGCATATCTAAGAGACCTTCTCAATGGATGAGATTGGGAGACTCTCTGTACAAGAGATCATATAACTTCATGGGATTCCATGTACCATTTTATTAGATGGGGAAAACCAGTTCACTTATTGGTTCTATAAGGGGTTGCAAAGGGATCTTGGTTTATAGGTACTTTTGAGTATAGTATACCACCCTCAGAGTGATACTCAGTCTAGGTGTACAATGCATGTACTGGAGGATATGCTTTGTGAATGTGTCCTTAATTTTGGAGGCTCTCGTGAAAATCATTTTATTATTATTAAGTTTTCTGATAATAATAGTTTCCAAGTGACTATTAAGATATCTCTGTATGAGGAACTCTATGATAGGACATGGCATTCATCCCTATGATTATTAGAGGTGGGAGAGGCAACACTAGTGGGACCACATCATAGTCAAGAAATGTTAGAGTAGGCACAAATGATCCGGAAATATATGGTTATGAATTAGTATAGGTGAATGTCATATGGTGATCACTATCATTGACTTCTGGAGTTTGAGGGTGGAGATCATGTCTTCTTTTGAGTCTTGCCTAGATTGTGTAATCAATGGATTCAAAGATAGAGTAAGTAGAAACCTAGGTTCATCGGACCTTTTATGGTTTTATAGAGATCTGGGCTAGTATCATATCAGATATCTCTTACTAAGTGTTACATGGATATTCACAATATATTCTATGTTTCTTAGCTCAGACATTATTACTTTGACCCATCACATTTACTTGATTTAGAGGAAGTTGGATTAGTGGTTGATGCTTCTTTTGAGTAGTATCCAGTTTGTATCATTGATTGTAGCATAAAATATCTTCAAGGAAGGACTGTTACTATAGTTTGGGTTTTATGATGACATGACCATGTACAGGATGAGACATCATAATGAGAGATTAATATTCATTCTTGGTGCCTAGATTTATTCTTGGATACAACTCCACCACCCTCAGAAGGGAAACTCAGGGATGAGTAGTTTAAAGGAGGGGAGTTTATAAGATCCCAGTTCTTTGTTGAGGTGTGGATATATTAATTTTCAGTCTAAATATTTTTTTCCCTTTAAATGGATGTTTTTAATGGTATCATTAAGGTTTCAGGAGCGTGTGGTATTGGTTTGGGGATTTGAGAATTGTTTCTTATAGAAATAGGGTGAGGAACATGGTTAGAACATTATTTTCACTAACCATGAACCTCAACCATCTACCTCATGAAGGGTGGATCATTATTTGTATAACCATAAAATAGGGTCTGCATGACCATGAAAACCCTATAATTTACTAGGAGTTTACCATTCATGGTCTGTTTAACCATGTTCCTAAACCATGTGATGTGTGGGATCATGGGCATTGGACATCACATAGTTGGTGCACGGTTTGGCCAATAGTATGGGCAAACCATGAGCCTCTTTAAAAATATAGAATTTAACTTTTTTCACTCCTTTATGTAAACTTGTTTCTCCTTATACTCCTTATTTATTCTTTCATAAAATCCACATGAGATCTATTCCTTCTTATCTCTTATAATATTTGGTGTATATCACTCATACAGACTTTGATTCGATCATTTTTTACCAAATTAGATTGTCCTCCGTAATCCTAGCTCTCATTTTCCTACTTTTCTTAGCTTTCTTCACTATATAGGGTGTTTTCACCATCGATCTAATATGTCATATTTTTAGTTATTTTGTTTGGTTTGTCATTTTCTCTCTTCCCATACCAAATATTAGGATGATACTAGACAAGTATTATACCATATAGCTTGGGAGGGTGGTCTATTAATTTTCCCTAAAATTATAGATGTTTATAAATTGTTTCGTTGTGCCGCACACCAAACTTTTTATGCATTTCTCATAAAATAATTATATCTTTAAATTTATTTTCTAACCTAGTTCAAGAAGTTTTATGAGACCCATTTCACACCATTATAGTTTCATGATATCAACTTGAAATACCCCTTAGGGTGTGATATTTTAAATATTCTTAACAACCATTATTTCCTTTAACCAAAACACCCATACAGTTTGTTTGGATTGATATTTTTAAAAACTGAATGACCTTAATGAATTTATTAAACTAATAAATATCATGGATAATTATATTTTTCTTTAATTGTTAAATAACATAGATATTTATTATATTATTATTACTTTTGTACTGGACCTAGATCACTATAGTGGTGCGGCCTACCTTGATCTAGACTTGGAATCCAAACCTGGAATTCCTTTAGAGAAGTCATAGAATTATATCCAATTCATCAATGTAACCTATAGGTGAGATAACACACTTAGGCTTGATCAATGTAATAGATATGTGAATGTATCGTCTTTTAACTGATGATTCACTTATATACTCTATAAATTAGGATGCCTTAGATCATCTCCATAGATTTGGAATGATTTTATCAGACATGGACAACCATGGATTATCTCATTGGTATCCAATAAATTCTATCATGAGATTACCTTAGACTTGTCCACAAGCTTATTTAGAATGTTTGAAGGTGAAATTCCAAGGGTTCATCCCTTCTATTACACTCATACCCTTTATCCTTACATATTGGTTGATCACTGTGAGTGGTATTAACCTTATATGGTTATGGATACCATGGGTAACCCATGGATCCCCTATTATTATCATACTTGGACACCATGGATATGTTTTTTTGGTCCCTGTACAATTAATGCTCATATGATTAGAGAAATATATCTTAGACTGATGCATGTAGTATCAACTTGGTATCCGGTGAGGATACTGATCTCGACTTGGTTTATATTTATTTAGTATTTTACTCTTATTATACCTACACATTTTTACATTTTATACTCACAAACTAGAATTTTTATAGACACCATTGGTGGTGTCGTAATGATTTTTTACACACACCCTATTTGGGCCACTGTTTGGTACATATAAAGACTTCATGAATATAGATAAGGATAAAGGGAAGCGCTTGGTTATGGATACTTGATTTCATTCTAGTCTAGGTTCTTATGAGAATATGATTGATCTAGTATTCAGGATGCTCATCTACATAGACGTTTTTGGTATTTTTATCTCTTTTGTATACACTAGTATTATATTTCACGCATGTTACCATGTCAACCAGTTTTCATTTTTGTACTATCATGACATCATCTACATAATCCTATTGTTATTTATGTATATTCATTATGATTTTCATGCTTTATTTCTGCTTCCTTGTTATTATTTTATGTTACTACTGTATTATTATTTATCACTATATTTCCCTATGATAAATATTTTATAGTATCCTCACCATACTATCATAGTCCCTCGTTGAAATTCATAATCCTATGGAATATTGGGAGGTATTATTGAGGCCATGTGGCCCCCAGGTTTGGATACTTATGAGTGAATCATGATCAGGACGTCACTATAGTAAAAGTACATTGTAAAAGGGGGATTTTAAAATAAAAAAAATCTTGATCTTGTATAGAATAAGTTGTTAAATTCTCTATGGTTTTGAAAATATTACTCATAAAATTAATATTATTAAAGCATGGATTAGTCCTCTCAAGAAATGATGGAATTGTGAAGAATATGAAAAAATGGTTCTAGAAATCTCTTGGGTGAGTGAGTTATGTTTTGGGAAATATTTCATGGAATAATATTCACAAATCAGTTTTCATTACATGATTTTCCTATAATTTCAATGTGAAAAAATTTCATTTTAGCAATCCCGTAGGTTGTGAAAGTGGTTTAAATTAGTTTCTCATTATTGAAATAGGTTCAGATTTTGTAAGGGTCATTAAATTAATATCTATAGCCTTCAAAACATTCTAAAAATGAAAATAAACACATAAAAAATTTTAAGAATAAAAAAAACATAAAAAAAGAAAAAAAAGGGAAAAATTTATAAAATCTAAAATTAAAAATGCTACCTCCCACATGATTAAATAATGTAGTGTCCTCGATACATTTATTTATATTTAGAAACTGAAATAAATTTAATTTTTACACCATAGTCAATAAATTGTTATGGAAATATATAAACTTATGGTTCTTATTGGTAGGCTATTTAGAGTATTGTGATCTCCTCCACTGGTGATGACGCTATATTTTCATATTATTTTATTATCATGTTCCCATTACTAGTAAATGGGTTCTTTTTTGTTATTTAATGGTATGTACAAAAACAAAATGGTATACAATAGGGACTATAAAATGTCATTCCCATATGGAATAAATTTTACCGGGTATCATCTTGAGTCTTGAATTATAGAGCATCGCATGGTCTCCCTAATGGAAGTATTTTTATTAAATAAATATGTCATGATCCACAATAGTTTTTTCTTCAAAAATTTTTGATTTATAAAAATATTTCTTTAAATTTATTCATGCTTCTATAGCTAATTTTTATTTATTTTCCAGATTTATTCACATCCAAATTTATCTCAATAATTTCCCTGTAAGACTTATACACCAATTCCATGGGTGAGTGGGATTTCTTTCTATAAATCAACTTATATGGGCTCATTGAAAATAGGGGTTTAAAAGTTTTTATTATAATTACATTATTGTTATTCTAACCCTTTATTACAATCTTTCCTATTTGTATTGATAGTTTTCTCTAGGATTACCATAATTTCTATTTTTGAAACTTAAACTTAGCTATTATATTGGGGATGGTAGGGTTTTTATGTCTTGTGATTTACTCTATACTTATATATTAAGTAATCTTGGATCCTGCTCAAGAACGGATTCCCTTAATCACTGATGATTAGCCTTGGAACTCCAAACCTACAAAAAAAGTTAGTGTTGAAAAAAGTGAAAAAAAACATTAACATCAATGGTTTTAGTGTCCTTATCTTCAACCCAATTTGAAACATAGTCAACTACGAATAATATGTAATAGTATCCAAATTATATGGTAAATGGTCCAATGAAGTCTATTCACCAAACCTTAAATATTTCACAAAATATTATTGGTTTTTTAGTCATTTCTTTTCCTTTTGGATATGTTTCCACTAAAATGTCATTTATCACACCTTTTAAAAAATTCAGGGGAATATTTGAACATATTATTCTAGTATATAATATATTTTTAGAGTTTTATAGTATTCCTTTGAGGTCCAAAGTGGCCCCCTCTCTTGGATTTGGACCAATACATTGGTCTATTGTGTATGATATTTGCGGGTGCAAGGGGCTTGTGACTAACTATATAGAATTTCTTCATACATGGCATAAAGGGAATACCGTTTTGAATTTTCTTGCCTCCAAGGTGTCCCATGATAAGCGGAGCACTTATTTTTCAAGTCTCAATTATTTTCCTTTCAAGGGTATGAATCTTATCAGAGTAGACACTCTTGGTCTCCACTACTTCTAACATTCATGAATCCTCATCATTATTCCTTATTTTTCTTCTTTTTTTCCTATATCTTGTTATTTTATTCCAAATTTAATAATAAAATATTTATTGTTCTGTTCTTTTCTAATAATTATATATTTTTGATAAATATAGATTTTCCCAAATATAAAATTTTGATTTATATTTTATTTGAAGAACATTTTGGGGGGTTTTGTGAGATGAGACTTGAGAAGTTGCCAAAAAACTGACAGTATCATCATACCAAGGCACATCTCCCTCTATAAAATGTAGTTTATTTCTAATAATTAAGTACTTCACTAGTTCTTCATCAAAAATTGACACTTAGGATGTATTACTTGGCTTAATCAAGTGATCTGCTACTTAGTTCTCAGAACCCTTCTTGTCACTAGTCTCTAAATTAAAATATTATAGTAGTAGAATCCATATAACAAGCCTAATATTTTCTTCTACATTATTTATTTTATATAGAAGGGTTTCAAAATCAAAAAAAATAGTAACTTTAGTTTCCATCAAATGTGATCTAAATTTATCAAAACAAAAAAAATAATAATTCTTTTTTAGTGGTTATGTATTGGTTCTTGGTAGAATTCAATGTTCTTAAAGAATATGAAATTAATTGAGGTTTTACTTTAATCCTTATTGATAACACAACTCTAATAGCATGGTTGTATGTATCATAGAGTAGCTCAAAAGATTTCTCCAAATTTGGTGGTTGTATCACTGGGGGTGTGATAATACTAGTCTTAATTTCATTAAAAATATTCCCTGCAACCATAATAAAAAATAAATTTAGAATATTTTAGGATTAACCTAGAAAAAGGAAGTGCAAACATACTAAATTATTTAATGAATCACATATAAAATCTTTTATGTCCTAGAAAATATATGACATGTTTCACATGCGTTTGATAGGGAAATGAATTTATTACTAAAATTTTATACTTATATAACTCAATTAATTTTTTAAAATAACATTTACAAGAACTATTTATCTGTTCACCATGAAATTACACTTTTAAAAATTAAAAAAAATTATTTTCAAAGAATTTATATAAAACTTTATCTAAATTTTACAAATAGTGATAAAATGAGTTTCCAAAAATAATGAATTCATCAAAAAATACTTCAATTAAGTCTTTAATGTGATCATAAAAATATTTAACATGTATATATGGAATATACCTAGTGAATTACAAAATCCATATGGAATCCTTATTTATTTAAAGGTATCATAAGTACATGTAATGGTGGCCTTCTCTTGATCCTCAGGTATAGTGGGAACCTTAAAAGTAAATCAAAAATCCATCAAATAAATAATAGTGAGTTCTTGAGGAAAATATAACTAACATATGGTCAATTAATTGAATATGTAAATGATCCTTTCCAGTGACCTGATTTAACTTCCTATAATCTATACACACTCTCCAACTATTCTGAATTCTAATATGGATCAATTCATTTTTCTCATTTATCACTATGGTCAGTTTAGTTTTTTTAGGAACTATGTGAATGGGACTAACCAATTATGAGTTAGATAGGGGGTATATTATTCCTACCTATAATATAATTTCTATTCATTTCTTTACTACCATTATCATGGTTTTATTTATAATTCTCTGGGACTTCTTAACATGTTTTAAATTTTCTTCAAGAAAAAATTTATGCATAATAATTTTGGGATTTATTCTAGGTATGTCTCCTAAAATACATCCTATTTCTTGCAAATTTTCCCTTAAAATTTAAATCAAAAATTTTTCTTGATTTCAGGATAGGTTTCAAGAAATAATTACTAGAAAATGTTTCCCCTTCTATGCAGTACACATACTTAATATCATGTGGTAAGATTTCAATTCTTGTTTTGATGGTTGTTCTAAAGATAAAATAAAACTTTTATTTATCACCTCCAAAGCTTAAATTTTCTACACATAAGATAATATATCATCTTACTAATCAATAAAAAGTAATCAAATCCATCAAATAATATAGTTTTTTCACATCTTTCAAATTATAGATAGAATTTCTAAATTTCATAAAAATTATACTTTATAGAAGTTTTGAGTCTTAATTAGTTTCATAAAGTTAAAATTTCTTGAAACATACATGTTTATTCACTAGTACTGGCCTCCTTAGAATTTGATAGTGTAAGGAGTGTATTATCATCCTGAGGGTACTTTATTTAGACAAATATATTGAAATAGACAATACTCTCACCAAACTCTACAGTGAGAGTCCATTTATACACATTGATGGTGAAAATAGTTATCACTAAGATAGGTCTTCCCATAATTATGGGTGAATAATTTGTGTATTTATCATCTTCCCTGTTCAATACATAAAATTCCAATGGAAATATTATGTTCTATACTCTAACTAGCACATCATCCAGGAATCCTACTGGAAAATTCATGGTCTATTTTTCAAGTTGAACCAAAATTCTTAGGGGATTAAATCTATTCATATATAAATAAGTAAATATTTAATGATTAATTTCATTTATAGAAGAAATTATATCAAAAAAATAATCTATAAAATTCATATAACTAGTGGTATTAAGTATAGAAATTCTCCCTGGATCTTGAAATTTGGGGGGAAGCTATGATGTAATCAGAGTAAAAACAATTCTCCCTAAGTTTGTTCTCTCAATTAATTAAAGTATTATATTTTTTGGTAGATATATCCTTAATTAACTTAGAATACATTAGGATTTATTAAGATATTCAGGAGGGAAATGTTGATTTCACCTTTCTAGAAAATCTATAAATTTTTCCTTTGAATTTCCTATTATTTCATTTTTCTTGATTGGATCATACTTGATGGAAATGGGAGTGGAAGATCCTTATTCTAAATTTTTTGTTTTGAAAAGGGTGTCTCTTCTTCCATTTTATTTCATCTATATTTTTCTTCCTCTTTTGTGTCTTCCTCTTCCTTGGATTGGTTCTCAACGTCCGGTCCAGAATTTTAAAATTCATTTTCTTCAATGCTAGGTTGGTTTTTCATGGAATCAGGAGTAGCCATGGGATGAATCTCTTTAATAGTTATATTTGTCACCAATCTCACATTACCAAAGAACTAGTTGAGTTGAACAATTTTCTGAATTTTTTGATATGGTCTCTATAATACTTCCAGTGTAGTTCTTCAAATACTTCACTTTATTCTTCAACTCATAAAACTTATATCCTTGATGTTATTGTTGTGGGGTTGTGGATTGGTTGAGGAATGAATTATTTTTCTAGAAATGCGATGGATGATAAGTTGGTTGGTTATAAGGTAGTTTAAATGGTCATTATAAATGTGGGTTTGGGTTGTATTATTATTAGTAAGGTGGTCTAGATTGGGTTTCTTTGTTCCTATATCAATATTGGACTTGGGAATTATCTCTTCATTCTTGTTAATGCTATTTATACTGCCTTATTTGTTATTTTGTAGCCAAAATTTTATTTTTAGGTACCTCAACACATTGATCAGTATAATAACTAAGATAATAACAAAGACCACTTACCTTCACTAGTTCTTATTATTCACTTTATTATTTCAAGGACATGTTTCTAACCAAGGCAGTTAGTTCATCTAGATTATATTCTTGTAAGGGGGATGAGATAGAATATCTTACCTTGTATAGGTCTCCGGTACCAATACCTCTAGTGCCAAAAAATTTGTAATTATGAGTTATCTTCTCTATCAATACTCTTTCTTACACTAGTAATTTGTCAATGAGATCTACTCCTGAGGGTGCATCCAATATATTATTATCACTATCAAGCAATCCTAGATAGAAAAATGCAATAAATCGGTTCTATTCAATCTATTTATGTGGAAAACTATCACAAATATTATCAAACCTCTCATAGTACTCATTGAGAGACTCTCATGAATCTTGTTTAATGGAATAAATTTTCTTCCTAGTTTTCATTCTTTTAGAGGTGGGGATGAAACTTTATATAAATCTCATTATAGGTCATCCAAAACATTCATTTCTCTAGGATGAAAAACTATATATCCAATCCTTTGTTTCTCCTTCCAGTGATAAGGGGAAAGATCTCCACTCTAATTTCTATTATGTCACTCATGTGTGCCTGAGTATTGATCATACCAGAGTGAAATCCTAAATTATATTATTAGGGTCCTCACCTACAAGACCATGTAATCTTGAAAGTAATTATATTAATCTAGTTTTCTGTTCAAATTCATTTTGTAAATTAATCATAGCAATTTAGTTTTTAGGTCACTAGTGGAAATACCGGATTTAACATCAAAGTTATAACATCCCAAGTAAAAAAGGATATGATATTTTCATATTTATTAATATTCGTGAATTAAATATTAATTTTACTTTAAATGGGATTCTATGTATGATACCATACTCAACAAGAAACAACGTATTTCTCCAAAATCATACGTTGCACACAACGTTGAGTTATACCGAAAAAATAATATAATAATATTATTATTTTAAATGGTAGTTAATTCCTAGTCATTGTATTGGAAAAAATAAATATAACTAACAACAATATTATTATACATGTTTGTTAAATATCTTTACATTTATCCCAATAATAAATCCAATTTTAAGCATGAAATACTCAAATATTCTTTAAAAGGTTGTTTTACTACTTTTTGATGGCAAACCATTTTTAAATATAGGTTTTGTAACTCTTATATGTTATAATTGACAAAATAAAATTATTCTTTAGAATTGGGACATCAAAATTTACTTTGGTTAAATTTTTTTTATTAATCTGATAATGTTCGTTTTTTTAATAAATTGTGAAAAATACCACATTTTAATTCAAAATTTTCTTTTCATATAATTTATTTATATAATTATATTGTTTTTTAATTGGTTTTAAAGTATAATTATATTATATTATTATAATTTAATATAATTTAGGTCATTATAAGTGATTTCACATTTAAATTGGATATAAGCACATGTCAATTTTCGAATTGTTTTTACTTTTTAAAAACTCGCTTTCTGATTTTGACAACGGGAAATAATTTTAAATAAATTAATGAAACTTATAGGTTTTTAATTTTTTAAAATAGAATTAATTTTTTAATTTGGAATATCAAAATTATCATAGGGTGAATTTTTGGTATTTTTCTAAAAAATTTCAATTTTTGATGAATAGTGAAAAACACTGTGTTTTTATTTAAAACCGACCTTTAATTTAAATAATTATTTATTTTATTTTAATTTATTTTAATTTAAAAATAGATACATAATACATATATTATTTCAGTTTAATTCATTGGAGTTGTTTTATAATAATATTAGATATGTAAAATTTTACTGAACTTTTTAACTTCTTTTACCCACCTTCTAGGAACATTTGCAAATTTGCATAAAACATAATTTTACCACTTTTGTGAATTGAATTCAAAAAATCTTAGAGACGTGGTTGATATCAGTAAATAAAATGTGGTACAACGGGATGAAAATAAATTTTTGGGAATAGTAACTTTTGGATTTTATTTACCACGATTAAAGGTAAATAGGATAATTAAAGGTAAAAATGATATTATAATTACCCTAACAGATGTAATAATTCTACTAGATAAGTGTATTTATATAAAAATCAACCTTAGAAACAAAATATTATCTTCTTTGACCCACTTGTATTAGATTAGGACATTTATTATTATTTTATTTAAAGAAGAGTTAAAAGTGTTAAATTTAAATTTTCATAACTAAAACATTTTAAATATAGGGTTTTAAATAATATAAATTAAACTATAAATATTAATTATAAATATAAAAATATTTAATACATGATGGTATTTTATTTATAATTTTTACACATTAAATAATTAAATTTATTTATGTCACAATGATTATGCAGTAATTACCTTATTAATGAAAGATTAAAATAATTGATATTATAAATATCCAAATAAATGTAAATTGATAATTTTGATGCATTACACAACTTTTCTAGGTTAATATGATATGTTAGGGTTGATTCAATGAATTTGTTTCGAAGTAATCATGTTGTTATGACTTTCACAAAAACAAAATACCAAAAATTGTCAAAATTGAAAAAAAAGAGTTTTTAAAACAAATATTATATTATTAAATTAGATAATAGTCCTAAAAGTATATGTTTCACAAAAAGGACTCTTATAATGATATATATGTAATTAATGAACCACTTGGGGTTCTCTTGTTATTTTATAGTATGTTTATTAACCATGTAATATAAAAATACAAGAAGGCATTGTAAAAGTTAAACTATTTAACTAAGAGTTAAATCTAAAAGATAAGGATAAAATGGTAACTTAAACTTTTCTAAAACCTATTGGTTTAGATTCATTAGACCCATAACCACATAATTCTAGAAATAAATATATTTTGAACCATTATAAACCTAAAATGATTTTATAATAAAATAATATTTAATGATTTTCCTAAAGTGACCCTCACTTCTCTTATAAAAGCGTACTTCATCTTCTAACAAAATAACACCTCCAAAGCAATTTATCTTAGCCAAACCCTGACAAAACGTCTTCCCAACTTCCATTACTTCAACATAGAGGCATTAACTTGAGCATAAATCCAACCTAAATATCTTATTTTTCAAATCAAAAGGAAACATCCAAAGAAGAGGTAATTATTTTATCACCCCTTTTAATGTTCTTTTCTTCTTCCACTTTCTCTTTCTTTGTTATTTCCATACCAAAATATTAACTCCAGTACATAAAATATAATTTTATGTTATTATAAATATGGCACAACCATATCCATTATTTTATCCACACTATGAATGATAAAGTCATCATGCGTGCGTACGTACGACTTACCATCTCCATGTTGTGGTAAATTTGTTATTCAACACTATGTTATTTGGATGGATATAATGATGAGTAACATGTGTATAAATAATGAAAATAACATTCTAATTTTTCTTTATAATTAATATACCATCCAATTCTACACCTTTTAATCATTAAGGAAATGATATCGTCGCTTCTGTGTACGTACGGCTTACTGTCTCCACGACATGATGAGATTCATTTCCATGTTCACCGTTCAATGAGGATTATAAAAATATATTTTATTAATAAGTATGTAATAAATTACATAATAATTCTAATATATATATATATATATACACATATATCTCATTCACTTACTTTCGTTCAATACGATATGAAAAGGAAAACAACGATTATGCATATGTACGGCCTACTGTCTCCATAAACGGTGTTTTCCATTTCAAATATCTATCAATTATACATATTTTTATTCTTAATATATATGATATATAAATAATTTTTTATATTCTGGAATCAATTAAATCATGATACAAGTGATACGATCAAGAATAACAAGTTAAAACACTTACAATAAAGAAAGCGAGTATTGCACGAAATGTTACTTTAACATCGAAATAATTACTAAATAGGTAGTATAAAGTCATAAATGAATAATTTATGACATAATAAATATTAATATGGATCTCATATAATTTAATAAATTACTATGGTGATTATACAGGAGGTTAAATGTACCATTGACTAAAGGAAAGTACAAGGTAAGGGTTATTTCCTCAATTTCATTATTATCTGAGATTGTTTATCTGTAAGTATCTACTGGAACATATTTATTATCTATGTCCATGTTTCATTAAAATGTTTTAAAAAGGAATATTTTAAGGTTTTATAGAAGTTTCTCTTTAACTAGATCATCATTTTAAATGTTTTTAAAGATTTATTTTTCAAAATCTTTTTAATTAATGTCCATGTTTTCAAAATGATTTTAAGGATTTATTTACGTTGAAATGATTATTTTAAAATGATAATTTCTTTAAAAAGTTTCAAAGTGGTATGGGACACATTGATTCTAAAATGTATTTTAAATGGATTCCTTTATAAATTGTGTGACTTTTTTATGATTTCATGAAAAGGGGTATTTCTCTCAAAGAGTTTTATTAATTATTTTCAACTATGTCAATATCCTTTATTGGATATTATTCTTGATTGAGGTTGGTTTAATATAATAAAATATTCCATATTATATTAAATGAGTTATGATATGTTTGACTGTGGATGTTCTATTTTTATACCATTTGTTGTTTATGGTTAAATTATTGACATTACGTATGCTAGTTTTAGTACGAATGTTTATGTTATTTTTCACCCTTTATTCATATGAGGAATAAAATGGACATAGTAAGTGATGGGTGGGTCCCGCTATAGCCCCTCGATGCATTGCTAGGTCTCATGAGACAAACTAGTGTCTTGGAACAAGGCCTCGACAAAAATTTTATCTGTAGTCTTGGGACGAGGCCTTGACTATGTGGATATGATGTACAGAGTTAGGCATTCCCTCGTTATGAAATTAGTTATTACATGTGATTATTTGACTAGTAAAATATACATGTGCATGTTAATATGGTAATCTTTGATTTATTTTTTATATATTATGTTCATGTTTATGTTTAAAAAGTTTTTGGTTTTTATTACACATCTTTCTTTAAAAGTTTATAGCATCCGCTAAATTAGTTACCCTTACTAAGCATCTGAGCTCACCCCTTTCTTATATTTTATTTTTCGAGGATTCCAAGAAGTTTATTATGATTGATATAAAGTGTTAAGATAATGGTAATAATGGTGTTCTCAAAGGATTATTTTTGTTTTGTTTTATGTAAGAAATTTCAATGTAAAGTTCATGTATGTTATCTATTTTCCAAGAATGCTAAACTGATCGGTCTTTCAGAACTTTATTCCTTAAAATCATGCCAATGTATTAAAATAATGCACAGGCTACGGGCATCTGGGATCTGGTCATTACATTTTCTATCATAGAATGTTTATTACAAACCTTGGAAACTAGATTTAGATAAACTCTGATTAGAGAACATTACCCTAAGATAAACTTTGAGGATTGGTATAGAAGAACTTCCTAGAATTTTTGTAATGTAGATATTTTGAAAGTTTTCTATAAAATACATCCCTCTCTGGATATGAGTAGGTAGAGGTGGCTCTGGAATAGATGTACCTAGGAGTGAAAACTCTAAAAAGGAGTTTCAGGCATGACCTTGGTATCCTGCTACACTACAATGGGCCTTGGTGCACTCTTGGTTTCGATACTCTGAGAGAATAGGCTTAGGATAATTCACATTTTTTTACAAACCATTATAAAGGATTTATGAGTAAATACTACCTCAAAGAAAACTTTTTTATGATTATGAATTATATTTATGAACTTTTCAATTTACATTTGGTATTTTACAAGTTTAGAATTATTCTTTATGACTCATAAACTAACCTAGTGTATGTCATTGTTTAAAAATGGTGCTCGGTAGAAGGAATGAGAACTCTAGAAATACGCATGATCCAAAGAGACAGAATGATCATAACATTCATGGTGTTAAGCCACCATTTAGAAGGTAAATAGTCTTCCATGTATTCTCATCATATAAAGAAATATTATCATGTGTTAATAAGATTAATAATAAATTCTATGAGTCCTATGTATTTGAAGGGAAGAAAGATAATAATAGGATGACAGAGAAAAAGATGGATAAAGGGAAGAAGGGAAAGAAGGATTTTCCCACAATGTGATAATTGTGGAAAGAATCACCTTGGTAAATGATTGAAGGGAATGGGGGTTTGTTATAAGTGTGGAAAAAAAGTACACCAAGTTTTTGATTGCAAGGGTAAGAAAAAAATTTCATATGTACAATTCTTCATCTGCAAGGATTTGGGACACTATGCGAATCAATGTCACAATCATCAGAGTATGCCCAAATGATGATATTGGATAATAATCATGTTATGAGACTACCTCATATAAATATTAATGACTAATGTTATTATGTTTTTATAAAATAATTGTGTCATTTGAGTGTTGTATCGATTATTTACAAGTTATATGAATCATGTAAATAAATAAGGATTGTACTGAAATACTATTTCATTGAGTATTTGAGATTATATGGTACTAAGAAAAGTGACTCAACAGAAAGTTAAACTTTTTTGAAAATAAATTGTTGAAGGAATTATAAACCTTAATATGGTCTTGATACTGAGGTAGAGATTTTCGAATAAGATATGGTTTGTTTGGATATATTATATTGGATATTCTTGACTACCTTGGAACTGATTAATGGTTTGTTTCGTCCATCATTGTTTGAGTATTCAAAATTTTTGTATATAAAGAATATATCTAGTATTCAATAAGTAATAAGGGAGAATGAATGTAATCAATAATGTTTTATGGAAATTCATGGTGTTACCATGTTTTAATATAATACATGATGAAGGTATTCACATGTTGTTATCTTCATTATGTTATTTTTACCTTCCTTATAAATTTTAGACTGTGAGTTTGGACAGAAGTATTTTGGATCAGTCTAAAGGTTGGAATGGATTATATTAGACATTGGATACTATTCTCTAAGTTTAAAATATTTCTTAATATTATTTTTGGATTTTTATAAAAAGGACAACCCAGAGGTCAGGTGACAACCCGTCACATCCGGCAAGGCTGCGAGACTTGAACCCGCAATCAAAGGGAGACAAGGGTGTATCACCTACCACTGGCCTATGTGATGTCCTAGATTGTATAATGTAGTTTTTTAAAAAGGTATAAAATATGAATTAAAAATTCATTTTTTAGAACCCTATACGATTAAGATAAATAGAATATTTTTGAGTTTTATTATCTTTTAGGTGTGAAAGATGAGTTTGTGATAGGAATTAGTTGAAGAATGGAAATGTACATGTCATGTATATTTTTTTCTCTTATTCTAAGAAGAAATTAATTCTTAATCTTTATAGAAGGGATCTTAAAACAAAAAATGTGTTATCTTAATACCTTATGTTTTGTTGAACCGATGATATTTTAAATCATCATAGATTTATGTCTTTGAGGCCCTCAATTTTACACTTGTTTGTGATTGATGACCTCAATCACTCCATATAATTATTTATGTTTTTACACCAATTATGTGTCTCTAATTGCCACCAATTTTCTCCCATTCAAGATCATAATTTGGTGGTGAAGTTTTCATTTCCCTTTCCCTCTTATTAAGAATAATTTTTATTAACCCTATTTCCAATATGGGTTTTCCACAAAGGTATTTTCTATTTTCAACCTTTTATTTTCGATGAACAATTTCAAATTGTGAGGATGCAATTTATTGAAGGAGGGGAGAATGTAACATCTCAGGTAAATAAAGGATATGATATTTTCATATTTATTAATATTCACAAATTAAATATTAATTTTACTTCAAATGGGATGTTATGTTTGATAGCATACTCAACATGAAAAAATGAATTTCTCTGAAATCTTACATTGCACACAACATTGAGTTATATAGAAAAATAATCTAATAATATTATTATTTTAAATGGTAGTTAACGCCTAGACATTGTATTGGTGGGACTAAATATAACTAACTAAAATATGATTATATATGTTTTTTAAATGTCTTTACATTTATCCATAAATTTTAGAGTCTTAAAATAAGAATGAATCAAGTTTTAAGCATGAAATACTCAAATATTCTTTAAAATGTCATTTTACCGCCTTTTGATGGTGAACCCTTTTTAAATATATTCTTTCACTATTATATTTTATACTTGAAAAAATAAAATCATTCTATATAATTGGGATATAAAAATTTACTTTGGGTAAATGTTTGGTATTTTTCTGATAAAATTCATTTTCTAATGAATAGTGAAAATACCACATTTTAATTCAAAATTGCATTTTCATATAATTTAATTATATAGTTAGATTGTTCTTTTAATTTGTTTTAAAGTATAATTAGTTTATATTTTTATCATTTAATATAATTTAGGTCATTATAAGTGATTTCACATTTAAATTTGAAATAAATACATGTCAATCTTTTGATAGTTTTTACTTTTTAAAAACCCACTTTTTGGTTTTGACAATGGGAAATAATTTTAAATTGATTAAATTAAATTATGTGTTTTGAATTTTTTAAAATAGAATTAATTTTTTAATTCAGAATATAAAAATTATATTAGAGTTAATTTTTTGTATTTTTCTAAAAACGTTCAGTTTTTTGATGAACAGTGAAAAACACTGTGTTTTTGTTTAAAATATAATTTTAATTTAAATAATTATTTATTTTAATTAAATTTATTTTAATGTCAAAATGTATACATAATACCTATATCAGTTCACTATAATTCATTAGAGTCATTTTATAACAAGATTAGATATATAAAATTTTATTGAACTTTTTAACGTCTTTTACCCACCTTCTAGGCACATTTGCAAATTTGCATAAAACATTATTTTACTGCTTCGATGAATTGAATTTAAAAAATCCGAGAGAATTAGTTGACATAAGTAAATCAAATTTGGTTCAATATGATGAAACTATATTTTTCTGAATAGTAACTATTGAATTTTATTTACCACAGTTAAAAGTAAATAGGTAAATTATAGGTAAAAATGATATTATAATTACCCTAAAGCATGTACTAATTATATTGGATTATTGTATTTCGATCAAAATAAACCTTAGGAATAAAATATGATCTTCTTTGACCCACTTGGATTAGATTAGGACATTTATTATTATTTTATTTAAAGAAGAGTTAAAAGTGTTAAATTCAAATTTTCATAACTAAAACATTTTTAAAATAGGGTTATACATAAGATAAATTATAATATAAATATTTATTATGAATTAAAAAAGTTTTCCTACATATTTTTATTTTATTTATAATTTTTGGACATCATATAATTAAATTTATTTATGACATAATGATGATGTAGTAATTACCTTATTAGTGAAAGATTAAAATAATTGATATTATAAATATACAAATAAATGTAAATTGAGAATTTTGATCCATTACATTAATTTTATAGGTTAATATGACATTTTAGGTTTTATTCAATGAATTTTTTCAAAGTAATCATGCTTTTATGACTTTCAAAAAAACAAAATACCAAGTAGTGTCAAAATTAAAGTAAATGAGTTTTTAAAAAAATATTATATTATTAAATTACATAATAGTCCTAAAAGTATAAGTTTCATCCAAAGGAATATTTTAATAATATATGTTTCATTAATGAACCTATTGGGGTTCTCTTGTCATTTTATAGTATGTTTATTAACCATGTAATATAAAAATACAAGAAGACATTGTAAAAATTAAACTATTTAACTAGAGTTAAATCTAAAAGATAAGGTTAAAATGGTACACTAAATTTGTCTAAAACCTATTTTTTGAGAGGATTTTGACCCATAACCACATAATTCTATAAATAAATTTATTTGGAGCCATTATAAACCGAAAAATATTTTATAATAAAATAATATTTCAAGCTTTTCCTAAGGCGACCCCCACCTCGTTTATAAAAGGGTACTTCCCCTTCTCTCAAAATCACACCTCCAAAGCCATTTTGATCAACCAAACCCTTCCCAAATTACTTTCTAACTTCCCTCAATTCAATATATAGGCCTTACCTTGAGCATAAATCCAACCTAAGGATCCATTTTGTTCAAATCAAAAGGAAACACTCGAAGAAGAGGTAATAATTTTATCACCACTTTCAAAGTTATTTTCTTCTTCCAATTTCTATTTATTTGTTATTTACATACCAAAATAAAAAATCTAGTACATCATAAATATTGGGATGTTATTATAAATATGGTACATCCATATTTATTATTCTATCCATCCTATTAATGATAAAGTCACTATGTGTGCGGGCGTACGGCTTACCGTCTCCACGTTATGGTGTAATTTGTTATTCAAGACTATGTTATTTGGATGGATATAATGATTATTAATATGTATATAAATAATCAAAATAACATGATAATGTTTATGTATAATTAATATACCATCCAATTACACACCTTTTAATCACTAAGGAAATGATATCATCGCTTGTGTGTACGTACGGTTTACCGGCTCCACGACACGATGAGATTCATTTCCACGTTCACAATTCAACAATGATTATAAAAATATATATTATTAATAAGTATGTAATATATGAAATAATAATTTTAATATAAATATATATATATATATATATATACATATATCTCATTC
This sequence comes from Viscum album, assembly GCA_963277665.1. NCBI lineage: Eukaryota > Viridiplantae > Streptophyta > Magnoliopsida > Santalales > Viscaceae > Viscum > Viscum album. The sequence goes on along the minus strand of OY728119.1, from coordinate 1,017,504,494 downwards.
ACTTACTTTCGTTCAATATGATATGAAAAGGAAAACAGTGATTATGCGTACAAACGACCTACTGTCTCCATAAACAGTGTTTTCCATTTCATATATCATTCAATTATACATATTTATATTCTGAATATATATAATATATAAATAATGTTTTATATTATTGAAGTAATTCAATCATGATACAAGTGATACGATCATTAATAACAAGTTAAAACACTTACAATAAAGAAAGCGATTATTACACGAAATGTTGCTTTAACATGGAAATAATTATTAAATTGGTAGTATAAAGTCATAAATGAATCATGTATGATATCATAAATATTAATATGGTTATGGTATAATTTAATAACTTACTATGGTCATTATATATAAGGTTAAATGTACCCTCAAATAAAGTAAAGTACAAGGTAAGGGTTATTTCCTTAATCTCATTATTATCAGTGATTGTTTATCTGTAAGTATCTACTGGGACATATTTATTATCTATGTTCATGTTTCATTAAAATGTTTTAGAAAGTAATAATTTAAGGATTTATAAAAGTTACTCTTTAACTGGATCATCATTTTAAATGTTTTTAAATATTTATTTTTCTAAATCTTTTTAATTAATGTACATGTTTTCAAAAGGATTTTAAGGATTTATTTAAGTGGAAATTATTGTTTTAAAGTGTTAATTTCTTTAAAAAGTTTCAAAGTGGTATGGGACACTTTGATTCAATAATAACTTTTAAATGGATTCCTTTATAAATTGTGTGACTTTTAAATGATTTCATAAAAGGGGTATTTCTCTCAAAGAGCTATATTAATTATTTTCAACTATGTCAACATCCTTTATTGGATATTATTCATGATTAAGGTTGGTTTAATATAATAAAATATTCCATATTGTATTGAATGAGAAATGATATGTTTGACTGTGGATGTGCTATTTTCATACCATTAATTTTTTATGGTTAAATTATTGACATTTCGTATACTAGTTTTAGTATGAATGTTTGTGTTATTTTTCACCCTTTTTCATATGAGGAATGCAGTGGAATTAGTAAGTGATGGGTGGGGCCTGCTATAGCCCCTTGATAAATTGGTAGGTCTCATGAGACAGACTAGTGTCTTGGCATAAGGCCTTGAAAAAATATTTATTTGTAGTCTTGGTACGAGGACATAAATATGTGGTTATGATGTATGATGTTAGGCATCCCCTAATTATGAAATTAGTTATTACATGTGATTATTTGACTAGTAGAATATCTATGTGGATGTTTATATGGTAAAGTTTGATTTATTTTTGCCATATTATGTTCAAGTTTATATTTAAAAAGGTTGTTATTTCTATTACACATATTTCCTTTAAAATTTATAGCTTTCTCTAAATTATTTACCCTTATTGAGAATCTAATCTCACGCATTTCTTATGCTTTATTTTCCCAGGATTCTAATAAGTTTATTATGATTGATATTCAGTGTTAAGATAAAGGGAATAATGGTGTTATTAAAGGACTATTTATGTTGTGTTTTATGTTTTAAATTTTAATGTAAAGTTCATATATATAATCTATTTTCCAAGAATGCTAAATTTATTGGTCTTTTGGGACTTGGTTCCTTTAAATCATGCCAATGTATTAAAATAATGCACCATCTTTGGGCTTCTGGGGTCGGGGCATTACAGTTGGTATCAGATAATTTTAGTACAAACCTTGGAAACTAGATTTATATAAACTATGATTAGATAACATTAAACTAAGATAATCATTGATGATTGGTATAGAATAACTTACTAGAATTTTGGTAATGTAGATATTTTGTGAGTTTTCTTAGCAATACATCCATGTCTAGATACGAGCAGGTAGAGGTGGCTCTGGTGCAGATGTACCTAGGAGTGAAAACTCCGACAAGGAGTTTTGGGCTTGACCTGGGGTATCTTGGTACATGACAATGGGCCTTGTTGCACTCTTAGTTATGACACTCCTAGAGGATATTCTTAGGATAATTCACATTTTCTTTACAAACCATTATAAAGGATTTATGAGTAAATACATCCTCAAAGAAAACATTTTTATGATTATTCATTATATGTATAAACTTTTAAATTTACATTAGGTATTTTTACAAGTTTATAATTATACATTTTGATTCATAAACTTACCTAGTGTATGCCATTGTTTATAAATGGTACCCAGTAGAAGGAATGGGAGCTCCAGCAATACGCATGATCCAAAGAGTCAGAAGGATCATATCATTCATGGTCTTAAGCCATCATTTAGAAGGGAAATAATCTCCCATGTATTCTTATCATATGAATAAATAGTATCATGTTTTAATAATATAAGTAATGAATTCTCTGAGTCCAATGGATTTGAAGGAAAGAAATATAAGAAGAGGATGAAAGAGAAAAAGATAGATAAAGGGAGGAAGGGAAATAAATTTTTTTTACATGTGATAACTATGGAAAGAATCATCTTGGTAAATGATTGAAGGGAATGGGAGTTTGTTATAAGTGTGAAGAAAAAGGACACCACTTTCATGATTTAAAGGTTAAGAAAAAGGGTTAAAATGTACAATTCATTATCTTCAAGGAGTTGGGACACTATGCGAATCAATGTCCCAATCCTCAGAGTATCCCCAAATGATGATATTGGACAATAATCAAGTTATGATACTACCACAGATGAAGAGTAATGACTAATGTTCTTATGTTATTATTAAATAATTATGTCATTTGAGATTTGTATCAATGATATAGCAGTTATATGAATTATGGAAATAAATAAAGAATGTATTGCAGTACTACTTCATTGAGGATTTGAGATTATATGGTACTAAGAAAAGTGACTCAATAGGAAGTTAGAGTTTTTTGAAAATATATGGTTGAAGGAAATATAAACCATAATATGGTCCTAATACTGAGGTAGGTATTTTGGAATAAGAGATGGTTGATTTGGATAAATTATATTGGATATTCCAGAGTACCTTGGAACTGATTAATGGTTTTTTTATTCCAGCATTGACAGAGTATTCAAAATTTTTGGATATAAGGAATATATCTAGTATTCTATAAGGAATAAGGGAGCATGAATGTAACGAATAAATTTTTATGTTAATTCAGGGTGTTACAATGTTTTAATAGAATACATGATGAAGGTATTAACATGTTGTTATCTTCATTATGTTAGGTTTACCTTCCTTATAAATTTTGGACTGTGAGTTTGGACAGATGTATTTTGGATCAGTCTAAAGGTTGGAATGGATTAGGTTGGACATTGGATACTATTTTCTAAGGTTAAAAAATTTCTTAATATTATTTATGGATTGTTATAAAAAGGACAACTCAGAGGTCGGACTACAACCTGTCGCATCCGGAAAGGCCGTGAGACTTGAACCCGCAACCGAAGGGCGACAAGGGTCCATCACCTACCACTAGCCTATGTGATGTCCTAGATTGTATAACTTAGTTTTTTAAAAAGTTCTAACAGATGAATTATAAATTAATTTTTTTGTAACCCTACACGATTAGGATAAATAGAATATTTTTGAGTTCTATTATCTTTTGGGAGTGAAAGATGATTTTGTGATGGAAATTAGTTGATGGATGGAAATCTACATGTCAAGTATATTTTTTTTCTCTTATTCTATGAAGAAATTAATTCATAAACTTTAGGGAAGGGATCTTAAAATAAAAAAAAATTATTATACTAATACATTATGTTTTTTTGAACTGATGATATTTTAAATCATCATAGATTTATGGATTTGAGGCCCTCAGTTTTACACTTGTTTGTGATTGATGGCCTCAATCACTCCTTATAAATATTTACATTTTTACTCCAATTATGTGTCTCTAATTTCCAGTAATGTTCTCATATTCGAGATCATAATTTAGTAGTGACTTTTTAATTTTTATTTCCCTCTTATTGAGACAAAATTTTATTAAACCTATTTCCTATGTGGGTTTTCCACAAAGGTATTTTTTATTTTCGACCTTTTATTTTTGAAGAACAATTTCAAATTGCGAGGATGCAATTTATTGAAGGAGGGGAGAATGTAACATCCCAGGTAAATAAAGGATATGATATTTTAATATTTATTAATATTAATGAATTAAATATTAATTTTACTTTAAATCAGATGTTATGTCTGATAGAATACTCAACACGCAACAACAGATTTCTCTGAAATCTTATGTTGCACACAACGTTGAGTTATACCGAAAAGTAATATAATATGATTATTATTTTAAATGGTAGTTAACTCCTATCTTTTGTATTGGTGGGAATGAATAGAACTAACTATAATATGATTATACAAGTTTCTTAAATGTATCTACATTTATCCAATAAATTTTAGTGTCTTAAAATAACAATGAATCCACTTTTAAGCATGAAATACTCAAATATTCTTTAAAAGGGTCGTTTTACCGCCTTTTGAAGGCGAACCATTTTTAAATCTTGTTTTTTTCACTTTTATATGTTCTATATCACAAAATAAAATTCTTCTTTAGAATTGTGGAATTTAATTTGGGTAAATGTTTTGTATTTTTCTGATAAAGTTCATTTTTTAATGAATAGTGAAAAATACCATATTTTAATTCAAAACTGCATTTTCATATAATTTAATTATATAGTCATATTGTTCCTTTAATTGGTTTTAATGTATAATTATACTATATTCTTATAATTTAATATAATTTAGGTTATTATAATTGATTTTACATTTAAATTGGACATAAACACATGTCAATCTTTTTATAGTTTTTACTTTTCAAAAACCTGCTTTTTGGTTTTGACAACGAGAAATAATTTTAAATTAATTAATGCAACTTATATGGTTTTAATTTGTTAAAATAGAATTCATTTTTTAATTCAGAATATAAAAATTATCTTTGGGTGAATTATTTGTATTTTTCTGAAAACTTTCTATTTTTGATGAATAGTGAAAAACACTGCGTTTTTTTTAAACTGATTTTTTATTTAAATAATTACTTATTTTATTTAAATTTATTTTAATGTAAAAATAGATACATAATTAATATATCATTTCAATGTAATTTATTGTATTCAATTTATAATAATATTAGAAATATAAAATTTTGTTGAACTTTTTAACATCTTTTACCCACCTTCTAGACACATTTGCAAATTTGCATAAAACATAATTTTACCACTTTTGTGAATTGAATTTCAAAAATCCAAGAGAAACGGTTGAAATCAGTAAGTAAAATTTGGTTCAATCGGATGAAAATAAATTTCGGTGAATAGTACCTTTTGAATTATATTTACCACGGTAAAAAGTAAATAGGTTAATTAAAGGTAAAAAAAATATTATAATTACCCTAAAACATGTACTAATTCTATTGGATAATTGTATTTAGATCAAAATAACCCTTATAAATAAAATATGATCTTCTTTGACCCACTTGGATTAGATTAGGACATTTATTATTATTTTATTTAAAGAAGAGTTAAAAGTGTTAAATTCAAATTTTCATAACTAAAACATTTTTAATATAGGGTTATACATAATATAAATTCTAATATAAATATTCATTAGATATATAAAAATATTTAATACATAATGTTATTTTATTTATAATTTTTAGACATTAAATAATTAAATTTATTTATGACACAATGATGATGCAGTAATTACCTTATTAATGAAAGATTAAAATAATTGATATTATAAATATCCAAATAAATGTAAATTGAGAATTTTGATGAATTCCACTAATTTTAGAGGTTAATATGACATTTTAGGGTTTATTCAATGATTTGTTTTAAAGTAATCATGTTGTTATGACTTTCACGAAAACAAAATTACAAATAGTGTCAAAATTGTCATAAACGAGTTTTTAAAAAAAAATACTATATTATTAAATTATATAACAGTCATAAAAGTATAGGTTTTTGACAAAGGAAACTTATAATGATATATATGTCATTAATAAACTACTTTGGGTTCGATTGGCATTTTATTTTAATTTTATTAACCATGTAATATAAAAATACAAGAATACATTGTAAAAGTTAAACTATTTAACTAAGAGTTAAATCTAAAAGATAAGGTTAAAATGGTAACCTAAACTTGTCTAAAACATATTGGTTGAGAGTCTGTCAACCCATATACACATAAGTCTTGAAAAAAATTTATTTGGAACCATTATAAACCTAAAATTATTTTATAATAAAATATTATTGCAAGCTTTTCCTAAAGTGACCCTCACCTCTCTTATAAAAGGGTACTTTCCCTTCTATCGAAATCACACCCACTAAGTCATTTGGCTCATCCAAACCCTGCCCAAATAGCCTCCCCACTTCCCTAACTTCAACCTAGATGCCTTCCTTTGAGCATAAATCCATCCTAACGAGCCATTTTGTTCAAATCGAAAGGAAACACCCGAAGAAGAGGTAATTGTTTTATCACCCCATTCAAAGTTCTTTTCGTCTTCCACTTTCTCTTTATTTGTTGTTTCTATACCAAAATAATACCTCCAGTACCTTCTACATATTGTGATTTTATTATAAATATTGTATAAGCATATTCATTATTTTATCCATCCTATGAATGTGTGCGTGCGTACGGGTTATCGTCTTCACGTCGTGGTATAATTTGTTATTCAACACTATATTATTTGGATGGATATAATGATGATTAATATGTTTATAAATAATTAAAAGAACATGATAATGTTTTGGTATAGTTAATATACCATCCAATTACACGCCTTTTAATCATTAAAGAAATGATATTGTCGCTCATGTGTACGTACGGCTCACCGTCTCCACGACACAATGAGATTCATTTCCACATTCACCATTCAAAGATGATTATAAAAATATATATTATTAATAAGTATTTAATATATTAAATAATAATTCTAATATATATACATACATATATCTCATTCACTTACTTCCATTCATTACGATATGAAAATAAAAACAGCGATTATGCGTACGTACGGCCTACCGTCTCGATAAATGGTGTTTTCCATTTCATATATACATAAATTATACATATTTATATTCTGAATATATATGATATAAAAATATATTTCTATATTATTTAAGTAACTAAATCATGATACAAGTGATACGATCAAGAATAACAAGTTAAAACACTTACGATAAAGAAAGTGATTATTACCCGAAATGTTACTTCATGGAAATAATAATTTAATAGGTAGTATAAATTCATAAATGAAACATGTAAGATATCATAAATATTAATATAGTTATGGTATAATTTAATAACTTACTATGGTCATTATATATGATGTTAAACATACCCTCGACTAAAGGAAAGTACAAGGTAAGGGTTATTTCTTCAATCTCATTATTATCCGAGATTTTTTATTTGTAAGTATCTACTAGGAAATATTTATTATATATGTCTATGTTTCATTAAAATGTTTTAAAAAGGAATATTTTGAGGTTTTATGGAAGTTACTCGTTAACTAGATCATCATTTTAAATGTTTTTAAAGATTTATTTTTCTAAATATTTTTAACTAATTTCCATGTTTTCAAAATGATTTTAAGGATTTATTTATGGGGAAATTATTGTTTAAAAGTGTCAATTTCTTTAAAAAGTTTCAAAGTGTTATGGGACACTTTGATTTAAAAATATATTTTAAATGTATTCCTTTATAAATTGTGTGGATTTTAAATGATTTCATGAAAAGGGATATTTATCTCAAAGAGTTTTATTAATTATTTTCAACTATGTCAAGATACTTTATTGGATATTATTCTTGATTGAGTTTGGTTTACTATAATACAATCTTACATATAGTATTAAATAAGTTATGATATGTTTGACTATCGATGTGCTATTTTTATACCATTCATTGTTTATGGTTAAAGTATTTACATTTGGCATGCTAGTTTTAGTATGAATGTTTATGTTATTTTTCACCTATTTTCATATGAGAAACGTAGTGAAATTAGTAAGTGACAGGTGGGGACCTCTATAGCCCCTCGATGCATCGGTAGGTCTCATGAGACAAACTAGTGTCATTGAATAAGGCCTTGACAAAAAATTTATCTATAGTCTTGGCACGAGGCCTTGACTATGTGGTTATGATGTCTGGCGTTAGGCATTCCCTTGTTATGAAATTAGTTATTACATGTGATTATTCGACTAGTAGAATATCCATGTGCATGTTTATATGGAAATGTTTGATTTATTTTTTCCATATTATGTTCAGGTTTATGTTTAAAAAGGCTATTGTTTTTATTACACATCTTTCCTTAAAAGTTTATAGCTTCCGCTACATTATTTACCCTTACTGAGCATCTGAGCTCACCCCTTTATTATGTTTTATTTTACCAATATTCCAAGTAGTTTATTATGATATATATGTAGTGTTAAGCTAAAGGGAATAATGGTTTTATCAAAGGATTTTTTATGTTTTTTTATGTAAGAAATTTTAATTTAAAGTTCATGTATGTAATCTATTTTCCAAGAATGCTAAACTAATTGGTCTTTTGGGACTTGTTTCCTTGAAATCATTCCAATGTATTAAAATAATTCACTAGCTCTGGGCTTATGGGGTCGGGGCATTACATAAGTAATGATGTTATTTTTTTCTAAACCAACACCAATAGTATGTGGGAGAAATTTTTGGCATAGGTTTTTAGTAAAACTGATTCCAAAAAAATTAAGAGTGGTTTTTTACATCATTTTTCAGTATAATCGATGCCAAAAACTCATTAAAAATGCTATATGGAATCAGTTTTTCCAAAAAATAGATGCCAAAAATAAATTTAAAAAAACAAATTGGCATCGGTTCTTTTAAAACTGACGCCATTAATCCCAAATTTGGGATCTTTCGGCATCGGTGTTTATAAAAATCGACGGCATATATTATATTTTAGGTGTCGGTTTTCATAAAAACAGACACCAAAAACCTTTTTTGGACTCTTTGATGTCGATTTTTATAGAAACCGATGCAGAAAGTCTTTTAAAATGAGTTGGGATTGGGAAACCCTCATGTTTTTAGATCTTTGAATGCTCAACTATAGCAGCACCTCTCGACTCGCAATTACTTCAAAGGAATATTTGTGATCTCGAACCACCGTTTTTGTTGATTTTATTTTATTTTCACAATCTATGGTTTGATTTCTTGATTATCTCCAAATTTTTCATCATTTATGGGTTATGTTTTCTTCCGAAACTTTTTTTCATTGACATTCAACTGTGGTTTGATTTTAGTTGTTGTTCATCTTTATTTTTCGTTTTTACAAACATTTTTTTATAAATCTTGCAGAGTTTAACCTTCCAAATAATTTTATGGTGAAAATTTTGTATTTAGATCTATTTTCATGTTAAAATCTAAATTTTTTAAGTTTTTTTAATTTTGAAGATAAATTAGTTATAATTTAATATGTTTTTGAATTTCATCAATTATTAGTTTATAGTTTACTATGTATTTGTTGGACATGGTTAATAGTATCCCTAAAAGTGATCATCCCATATAAATTTACTTTATTTTTGTTTAATTTAGATTAGTCTAAGATTTTTCAATTTGGTTTAAATATGGTTAAGTCTATTTAGGCTAATTTAGTTTGATTTGGTTCAATTCAATTAAATTTATCTCATGTAAAATCAAATGCATGGAATTTTTATTTTTATTCAATATTTCATGTGTGCAAATGAAAATCATATTTTTTTCATTGTACTACCTTCATGCACGTATATCGCATATTTTCTCTTCGCTGTTATTTTATGTATTTTAACACTATTGAAATTATTAATATTGTACTCACTAAATTATATAAATTCACATTGTTCTGTTTCCTTCAATACACAAGATGCTCACTTCCCACAATACTATCTATCTATTGTTGTATGATGCATGCAAACACATAATAGTTTCTCAACATCACATACAATTTTATAAGAAAACACTCATTGTCCATGATTCTCTCATACAAACCCAATCACACATACTTTCTTTTGTGCAATGCTCACTGATGTGAAATATTCATATAATCATTATGAATTTATATTTTATACATATTTCTTTTCTATATATTTGACATGGGATTTCACATGGTTTTACTTGCATGATATTGTGAATATATTCTCAAATGATTATTCATTTATGTATGCATTAAATTATCCACTTATTTCTTCATACAGAACCTTGCATGCATTATTCTATCACGCAAGACACAATTTCATTGTGTGTTCTTACTTTGCATGATAGAATCTCACACTACCTATTGGACTCATAGTATGTGCACGTAATTAAAATAATATCTCTGCACAAGCACATAGTCTCCATTCTTTACACGATAATATACTCACTGTTAAAACCAATGCACAAATATTTTGTTCTCTATTTTTAATGCTCATCACAATACATAGGGAACATTTTCACTGATTTTCAGATTCTAAATATATCATCACATAAACCAGTTAGTATTCATAAAAATATTGAATTTCTAAATTTCTTCACATAACTCAGTTCATCGTGATGCTAAACTAGTGTGACAACACTTATATTTTTCTTGTGATAGTTTCTAATCCTTCGTGAGTATTATGATTGATTTCCATTATAATATGATCATTTACTCTAATTATTAATTCATATTATTAATAATATGTAATTTTTTATCCATCAAATTAATGTAATTTTCAATACTTTTGACACATGAAACATTGAAATAATGAAAAAAATATGTAAAATGAACTAATAAATTTTAGAATATTGGTATTATAATTAAATTATAATATCAATATAACACATGTATATAATATAAAAATAAAAAGTTTACTATTTTTAAATATGTTTCATATCTGATGTTTTCTATCTGATTATTAATAGTTTTTATTAAATTAATTTCTGTTTACAATTTATCTATAAATATATATATATATATATATATAAATGTTTGTATGTTTTAAAATATTCACCAATTATATTGTGATATTAGGTATTGAATGAATCATAATTGGATACATTTACGAAGAACCACTAGTTACTATGAAAAATGAGTTGATGAATTCTTGGAATTTTCTAAATGACATATTCAAAACATTGATTTGATTTTATGTTCATGTGTAAAGTGTTTAATTATAAGAAAGTTAAACTCTAGAGAAATAAAGAATCATATTATTTGTTATGGTTTTAGCATTAATTATACACGTTGGATATAACATGGTGAAAGAAATGAAAATTCAACATCCAATATTGATGACAATATTCCTAATAAGGAAGAGGATTATATTGAAGAATTAATTCATGATTTAGGTGTTAAAACCATCAAAAAAACAGCAATTTTTGAATGATTGTATGGAGATTCTAAGAAACCATTATTCCCTGGTTGTAGTAAATATACGGTGTTATCAGTAGTTTTGATATTAGTTAACTTAAAAGCAAAAATGGGTGGAGTGATAAAAGTTTCTCCAACTTACTTTAGATTTTAAAATAGATACTTCCAGAAGTCAATGGGCTTCCAGATTCCAATTATGAGGTGAATAAAATATTATTCCCAATGGGATTGGGGTATAAAAAGATACATGCTTGACCCAATGATTGTGTACTTTATAGGAATGGATGTGAATATTTATCAAGTTTTACTACATGTGGGGCATCACTCTATAAGATGGGTGGGAAATTCAACTCAGATTCATTCTCAGGTACTGTCATCAGACATTGTGAAAAAAAAAATTTGTACTTTCTAATGATATCATCCAATATTTTTTGCATACTATTCTGATAATTCTACTGGGATTCATTCTTAGGTAATAGAATCAAAACTCCTACTAAATCAATTTTGTACCTTCCAATAATTCCTTATTTGAAGTTTTAATTTGAAAATTCAATTGACACAAAAATGTTAAGATAGAATTCAAATGAGTGCATCTCTGATGCTAACTTACGTCACCCTACCAATTCACCATAGTGGAAGAGTTTTGATAAAAAAATTCATGATTTTGTAAGTGAAGTTAGAAATATCATAATGGGATTGTGTACTGATTCAATGAATCCATATTGAAGCCTTATTAGCCAACATAGTTCATGGCCTATTTTTCTAGTATTTTAAACTTTTCCACACATTGATATATGAAGAAAAAATATGTTATTATGAGCTTGATGATTTCTAGACCAAAATAATCAATAAATTATATTGATGTGTATCTTTCACCATTTATTGATGATTTGAAACTGTTGTCGGAGTAAGGTGTTAAAGTTTTTGATGCATACAAGAAAGAGTATTTTCTTTTGTGTTCTATGATAATGTTCACATTAAATGAATTTCTTACATATGGAAACTTATCTGGATATAGTGTTAAGGTACATAAAGAATGTACAATTTCTGAAGAACAGACTTTATATTATCAATTGCAGAATAGAAGAAAGACAGTGTACATGGTACATTGAAGATTTTTTCTAATTGATCATCCTTATCATAGATTGAAAAAATAATTTAACAGTTTACAATAATACAACCTTCACCCTCAGCCATTGTAAGGTGAAGAATATTATGATAGGAAGAAAAATATTGATTCAACATTTGGAAAGAAAATAAGTTCTGGTCTTCAAAGAAATATCTAGAAGAAGTAGTATATTTTTTTGAACTACCTTATTGGAGATTTGTTAGAGATAAAACATAACATCGATGTTATGCATGTGGAGAAAAACATATGTGATAGTTTGATTGGAACTTTTTTATACATAAAAGGAAATAAAAAAAATATGTATTGAATGATAGATTGAACTTAATATTAATGAGAATACTTTTGGACTTAGCTCCTACTGTGAAATGAAACAGAACATATTTACCTCTATATTATCACACATTAATCATGCTTGAAAAGATAAATTATTGTCAGTGTCTTCATGGTATTAAAGTACCAAGTGGTTTTTCATAAAATGTGAATAATTTAGTGTCATTGAAGGATTGTAAATTAATAGTTATGAAATATCATGATTTCAATGTATTTATTCAATAGATTATACCTATAGTATTGTGTGGTATATTGCTGACAACTATCAGAGAGAATATCATCAGGTTATGTATTTTTTTCAAATCCATTTTCATCATTGTTGTTAATCCAAATTTTTTATATATGTTGGAGAATGAAACAACTCTTATTCTTGGTCAACTATAAATGTAATCCCCACCTATGTTTTTTGATATAATGGTTCATCTTCTGATTCATTTGGTGTGTGAGATAAGAATATGTGGGCCTATATATTTATGATGGATGTATCCTTTTGAAAGATATATGAAAATTTTGAAGGGGTGTGTTAAAAATAATTTTCTACCAGAGGCCTCTATTATTCAAAAATATGTATCAGAAGAGTTGATTGAGTTTTTTACTGATTATTTGTATGAGGTGGATCATATTGGTCTCCCTATATCTTGATATATGACAATTAATAGTGAAGGTGGAGGGGTTTGAGGCTTAAAGGTAAAGTTCATTCCACGTGATGAAGTGATGCAGGCACATTTATATATTTTGAACAAAATAGGTGAGGTTAAACCATATATATCCTCACATATTTCTGAAATAAATTTACAATATCAGAAAATAAATGAAAAGTGGTGGATGATTGATCATAATAAGACATTTTTTTCATGGTTTAAAGAGAAAGTCACCACAAATATATTTTCGTCAGAAATATTGAACTGGTTAGCAGTGTAACATTCCAAGTATGTAATGAATAATATATTTTCTTATATATGTCTATTTATGAATTAGATAGTGTTTTAAGAGGCTTAAAATGTGAATAAATCCAATCTTAAGCATAGAATTCTCTAATATTTTTAAAAGATTGTTTTACCGCCTTTTGATGGAAAACCATTTTTAAATAAAACTTTTGACAATTTTATAAGATCTATTTGTCAAAGTATACTTATTAATTATAATTGGGACATTTAAATTTACTTTAGATAAATTTTTGGTATTTTTCTGACAATGTTTATTTTTTAATGAATAGTGAAAAATACTGCATTTTACTTCAAAATTGATTTTTCATCTAATTAAATTATATGGTTATATTATCTTTAGAATTGGTTTTAAAGTGTAATTAGAATATATTTTTACCATTTAATCCAATGTTGGTCATTATAATTAGTTTCACTTTGGAATTGGTCATAAACAAGTGCCAAACTTTTCATAGATATTGTTTCAAAAAAACCCGCTATTTGTTTTGACAACGAGAATTATTTTTAAATTAATTATTGTAATTTCTATGTTAGGGATTTGGTAAAATTGATTCCATATTTGGAATCATAAGGTCAAAATTATGTAATTAAGACTCTTTTGTTTTTGTACATTATGAATAGTAACGACGGTAATTATCTTTAATTATCGTGATTAATTAGTAATCGGATAGTTAAGGATAATAAAATAATATCATAACAATTAAAAATGACCCCAAAATGTGTCCTAATGATACTAGTTGTGTCATGGCCGAAACTGGTATGCCTTGTGCCAAACATAGGGACCCCATGGAATCACTTTTGGGTGATAGTGACACTTTATCATTTTATTTTTAAAGAAAGGAGAATATCACAAAAGTATGTAACACCTAATTAAAAAAATTTTAATTTTGTCTAAATAAATGATATCTTAGACTATAAATAGTCATTTTAAATCTAAAATTATTTCCTACATCATAGTATTTTTTTATATTTTTTGGACATTAAATAAATTAATTTATTTATGACACCATGATGATGCAGCGATTACTTCATTAATGAACGATTTAAATAAAATACAAAGATAATGTAAAATATAAGATTTACACCTGTCAAAAACCTATTGTATGAGTATATTTCTAACCATTATCACTTTATCCTAGAAATGTATCAATTTTGGACCTTTAAAATCCGAAAACCATTTTAATATAAAGTAACATTTCTTGACTTTCCAAGAGTGCCCCTCCTCCCTCTTATAAAAGGCCCCCAACTCTACCTCCTTACCCACACCTCTCAAGCCATTGGATCAGCCAATATCTAATCATTTTATCACTCCAAATCCCTCTATTCATCCTATAAGCCTTACCTTAGGCATAAATCTCTTCAAGAAACCCTTTTGGTTCAAACCAAGAGGAGTTACCCGATTTAAAGGTAATGTCTTCACTTCTGTTCTTTTGTTTTATTTTGCTTCTCCAACCCCCTAAAATCTTTTTATTTTTTTATTTTGTAACAACACCAGTATATTTAATATAATAGTATGTTTTTATGAGAAATATTAGAGTTACACTTACACACACCTTTTTCTAATGGTTAAAGAACATACTATTTCTGTGGATGGCGAATTTCGGCCTCACGAAACAATGATTGTTCAATCTTCTTTTAAAACCTTTTATGGTGGCCATTAAGATGTTACTCTATTTATATATGATATATATTATGTTTATGTTTTCATAATGATTCTTTATTTTTTATTTATGGCATACCTTTATGGTTTCCATTATGGGTAAACGTGATATCTTCATTTTAGGAAGTGTGGACTACCGCCCCCTCAAAGTGATTTGATTCGTTAATGACATATGTGGGACGTATAAAGGATAGAGTTTATGATATTATATATGATATTATACTTGAATTATAATATACCTTTATATCATTATTATTTCATTCCATTAAATATGAAATAGAAATGAAGGTAGCGTTCATGCGTACGTACGGCTTACCGTCTCCATGATTGGTACATTTCATTTATTACCTCTAAATGTTATGTAATATTATAAATGCATGTATATACTGGATATATATGATATATATGATATCTACATCATGAATATAATTCTGGATATAATGGATATTTTACCACATGAACAACTTGTAATTATAAGGAGTTTTATTTTGACTCAAGTACCAATGATCGAAAAAATGACCGTTATTAACTTAAATAATTAAATAGTGTTCAAAAAATGGTAATAAGATATATAAAATGAGTAATGAACTTGAAAAAATATTCTTAATCAAGTATAAATTAACTCATATTTATTATTCAGGATATTCAAGAACGATCAAGTCAAGTCGGATACGAGGTAAGGGACTTCGTCTCAATCTCCTTTCATTGAGGCATATTTTGTTTTATACAATACTTTATTTTATACGGTGTATAAACCCCTTTGAATTTTACATTTATTCAAAAGGAATAGTTTTATATGAAGCGTTTTACTAAATGACAAAAGGGAATGTTTTGTCGTACATATGTGGTGACAATGACTTCTCCGCCGCCGTGACCATTATTTGAGTTTCGGCTTCCTCTACAAGGCATAATTTTTTTTAAAATGAAAAATAAATACCATGTTTTACTTTTATTTTATTTGGGTATTGAAAATGGTCTTGATAATGTTTTTATTGTATCAATGTGTTATTGATATCTCGTGATTGAAATGTGGAAATGTTATGTTTCCTTTATGCATGTTTTATATGATACGGTTATGTAATGGTTGTTGGAAATTGTTTATGAAGATGGGTGGTTCTGTGATAAAATAAGGGCGGGTGATCCCGATATAGCTCTCCAATACATTAGGTAATGCAAAGGGGTTAAACTCTAAGGTTTCTCCAAAGAGATTTAGGGAATATACTGTGATGGGTTTTCCAAATGTAACCATGAGGGTTACTCCCTACGTAAGAATGTTATGAATGCCTCAAGTTACCTTTATTTCTTATGATTTCTATGATTTATTCATGATTTCATGAGGTATGATAAAGTGCTTATGTTTTATGAGTAAAGTATGATTTCATCAATTCTCATGCATATATGTACTAATGTTTTCATTCGGTACTTTTATATCCCTTACTAAGATTTTTATGCTCATCCCAAGTTTTTAAAATGTTTTTCACAAGTTAAGGTAAAGGTAAATGATCTGATGATAGTGTCAAGGAAGTTTCAAGAAAGAATCCATGTTTTATTTTAAATATGTCTACTTTGATGAGAAAAATGAATATTGTCTTTTATGTAACCACCTAGTTGAAAAGTGGAATGAAATGCATGATTTATGATCTAATTCTCTAAAACTCTAAACCTGAAAATATCCTCAATGTTTAATCTTGTAATAACTCAAGATTAAGTAATGTTTAAGGTTGGGGCCTTATAGTTGGTATCAAAGGTCGTTTTAGTTATCTTTAGAAGTTATAATTTTATTAAATGATTATCTAAAAATATATTTTTTTATGGTCAAATTGAAATGATATAGCATTTTAGGATTCCCATGTTTCTTCATCTAAGACATGTTTGTTCAGAATGGCTTTCCGCAGAGAAAACAGGGAATTAGTGCTAGGAAGGCATACAGAAGGAAATGACCTTCCGAATCAGCATCCTGAGATGGTCGGAATTAGAACTGAACAATTTGTTATAGTAATGGTGCAGTTTACTCAAGCGATAAATGGTGGTGGTATCCATGCACGAGATCAGCCAGATCAACCGCAGAGGAACTTTTCAGTGGTGGAACATTTCATGAGGCAACATCCCCCATCATTCAAGGGATCATCTGACCTTGTGCTAGCTAAAGGGTGGATTAAAGCACTGGAGAAGATTTTTGATTTCATGGGGTGTTCAGAAAATCAAAAGGTTAGTCTTATTGTTTACTGTTTAGAGGGTGAAGCATATCAATGGTGGTCTATGGTTAAAAATATCAGGGATGCTAATGATATTGATGCTCTCGACTGGGATGAATTCAAAGGTATGTTTCTTGAGAAGTATTTTTCTAAGGTTGTTCGGCTTAAGATGGAAAAAAAATTCTTGGAATTTAGGCAAGAGGACGACTCAGTGGCTGCTTATGAAGAAAGGTTCACTCGATTGGCAAGGTATTCTCTAAATTTTATTTGAGACCTTGATAGTAAAATAAATCATTTTTACTCAGTATTAAAGTCAAAATATCGAAGGGATTTAGCTTCTCATGAGTTCAAGAGTTATTAAAAGCTTGTTCGATGTGCTGAGAAGGTGGAAATGGAGTTTTCTGACGATAAAGTTTTCTATAACAACCAACAGAAGAAGAGACTGAGGTGGCAGGAGAAAGGGAAGAATCCTTCAAAAAGGTCTGATGGTATGAAAACTAAGTTTTTAGTTTGTAATAAATGTGGTAAAAGGAATGATGGGGTATGTATTTTGAATTCTGGAAAGTGCTATTGATATGGTAAGATGGGACATAAGGCTCGTGATTGCACTGAAAAAGATCAGGGTGATGGTAAGACAAAATTTGATTTATAGTTAGTGGAATGTTTCAAGTGAAATGAGATGGGTCATTATGCAAATGAGTGTTCAACAAAGAGCACAAATGATGGGAAGCAGTCAGACTACAAGAAAAATGGAGTGGTTAAATCCTTTGCAACTACTTCAGCAGATTTTGGGACATCAAATGAAGTGGTATTAGGTACTTTGTTTTTTTTCTTAGATTATGCTAATGTGTTGTTTGATTCAGGGTCTACACATTCTTTCATCTCTGAAAAATTTTCTAGTAAATTGGGAATTCCATCTCAAGAAATGACTCCTGAACTTGTAGTAAAAACACCTGGGGGAAATGTTGAGGAACAAATAATTTATAAGAATCTTCCTATCCTTATACGTGGAAATAACCTACTTTCAAACCTTATTTTTTAGCTTTAGTATAGTTTGATGTTATCCTGGGTATGGATTGTCTCTCTGTTTACCATGCTAAGATTTATTGTAGAGATAAAGAAGTTTCTTTTCAGAAATAATTTCAGTTTGTGTACAAGAATGAACCCTTACTATTGATAACATATCAAGAGGCTGAGAAACTTGTAAAAGATGGAAATGAATGTTACCTTGCACATATTGTTGAAAACAAAGGAACTGTTCAGATTAATAATGTGCCAGTGGTAAATGAGTATCCTGATGTTTTTCCTGATGAGTATCCTGGAATAATACCATATCGGGAATTTTAATTTACTATTGACTTAATTCCTGATGCTAAGACAATTTCAAAACCCCCTTATCTAATGGCTCAAATTGTACTTTTAGAGTTGAAGGAGAAATTGCAAGATTTATTAGAGAAAGGTTTCATTCGACCTAGAACTTCACCATGGGGTGCTCCTGTCTTATTAGTTAAAAAGAAAGATGGTTCAATGAGACTTTGCATTGATTATAGAGCCTTTAATAACATCACTTTTAAGAACAAATACCATTTCCCTCATATCGATGATTTGTTTGATCAGCTCTAGGGAGCTCATTATTTTTCAAAGATTGACTTGAGGTTGGGGTACCATCAGTTGAAACTAAAATAAGCCGACATTCTGAAGACAACGTTTCATACAAGATATGGCCATGTAAATTACCCTACACATGATTTGGAATTAGCTGCTGTTGTTTTCACTTTAAAAATATGGAGGCATCATTTTTATGGTTTAAATTGTGAAATATATATTGATCACAAAAGATTAAAGTATATATTCACTCATAAATAATTGAACATGAGACAGAGGAGATGGCTGAAATTAATCAAGGATTATGATTGTACAATTTATTACCATCCGGGAGAATAAAATAAAGTGGGTGATGCTTTGAGTTGAAAAAGTAATGCCTCATTAACCATGTTACATTTGGAACGTGATACTTTGGTTAAGGATTTGATGAATTTTGGCATAGAAGTTGGTGGTGTAGGATGTTCTTCTGTTTTCTTTCAGTTATCAGTGAAATCTTCTCTTTCAGACAGAATTAAGCAAGAACAGAAGCAAGATAGTGAGTTGCAGAAAAAGGTAGAGCTGGTTCAGAAGGGTAAGTTTCCTGAATTCAACATTGATAAAGATTGTGTTTTATGATTTGGGAAGAGATTGTGTGTGCCTTGTGATTCAAAGTTTAAGAGAGAGTTGTTATGTGAAGATCAAAGTTCTCCGTTTTCAGTTCATCTTGGCAGTACTAAGATGTATAGAGATCTTCGGGAGTATTACTGGTGGCATGGAATGAAAAGATATATTGCTGGTTTTACTATGAAGTGTTTAACTTGTCAACAGGTTAAAGTAGGGTGGCAGTTACCGAAAGGGATGCTTCAGCCATTACCAGTACCATAGTGGATATGGGAGAATATATCCATGGACTTCGTTGTGGGGTTTCCGAAGACACCTCGAGGTAATAATGCAATCTGGGTTATTGTTGATCGCTTGACTAAATATGCTCATTTCCTTTCTAGACGAGATACGTTTTCCCTAGATCAACTTTCTCGTTTGTATCTTAAATAGATATTTATGTTACATGGAGTTCCCCTCTCCATTGTATCTGATCGTGATCCCAGGTTTACTTCTAACTTTTGGAAAGGCCTTTAGAAGTCGGTGGGTACTGAATTAAATTTAAGTACAACATTTCATCCTCAATCAGATGGTCAGTCAGAACTAACAATTCAGACATTGGAGGATATTTTATGTGATTTTTTGATGGATTATCAGGGAAGTTGGGACCAACGTCTTTCTTTGGTTGAGTTTTCTTATAATAACACTTTTTATTCTAGTATAGAGATGGAACCATTTGAGGCATTATATGGGAAGCAGTGTCGAACTCCAGCTTTGTGGGATGAAGTGGATGAAAAGAAGTTGATGGGACCATAATTGGTAGAAGAGTTGGCAGAAAAAGTTCAGATAATACAGAACCACATGATAACTGCTCAGAGCAGGAAGAAAATTTATGCGGACAATAGTAGGAAGGATCTCTCTTTTGAGGTAGGTGATCATGTCTTCCTCAAAGTTTCACCATGGAAAAGTGTGATGCGATTTGGTATGAAAGGAAAGCTAAGTCCAAGGCTCATTAGACCATATGAAATTCTGGAGAAAGTTGGATCAGTTGCATACCGAGTGGATTTACCTCCGAGTTTATCTCAGGTACACAATTTTTTTCAGGCTTCAATGTTAAGGAAGTAAATTCTAGATCCATCTCATGTTTTGAGTCCAGAGGTAGTTCAGTTGGAAGAGAACCTATATTAGGAGGAACAAATGGTTCAAATTCTTAACCACAAGGAGAAAGTGTTACGAAATAAGGTGATTTATCAAGTAAGGGTTTTGTGGGAAAAACCACATGATTGAAGAGGCAACATGGGAATCTGAACATGCAATGAGGGATACATACCCCCACTTATTCGATAAGTAAATAAATTACGGGGATGAAATTTTCTAAAGGGGAGAATGATGTAAAATCCCAATTAATGAATAATATATTTTCTTATCTATGTCTATTTATTAATTAGATAGTGTTTTAAGAGGCTTAAAATGAGAATAAATCCAATCTTAAGCATAGAATTCTCTAATATTTTTAAAAGATTGTTTTACCGCCTTTTGATGGAAAACCATTTTTAAATCAAACTTTTGACAATTTTATAAGCACTATTTGTCAAAATAAACTTATTCATTAGAATTGGGACATTAAAATTATATTTGGATACATTTTTGGTATTTTTCTGATAATGTTGATTTTTTAATAAATAGTGAAAAATACTGCATTTTACTCCAAAACTGCTTTTTCATATAATTTAATTATATGGTTAGATTATCATTATAATTGGTTTTAAAGTGTAATTAGAATATATTTTTACCATTTAATCCAATGGTGGTCATTATAATTAGTTTCACTTTGTAATTGGGAAGAAACAAGTGTCAAACATTTCATAGATATTGTTTCAAAAAACCCGCTATATGTTTTGACAACGGGAATTATTTTTTAAATAAATTATTTAAATTTCTGTGTTTGGAATTTGGTAAAATGGATTCCATATTTAGAATCATAAGGTCCAAATTATGTAATTAAGACTCCTGTTTTTAGACATTATGAATAGTAATGATGGTAATTATCTTTAATTATCGTGATTAATTAGTAATCAGGTAGTTAAGGGTAATAAAATAATATCATAATAATAACAAATTATCCCAACATGTGTCCTAATTCTACTGGTTGTGTCATGGTCGACCATGGGATGTCTTGTCCCAAACTTAGGGACCCCATGTAATTACTTTTGGGTGATAGTGACACTTTATCATTATATTTTTAAAGAAAGGAGAATATCACAAAAAGTATGTAATACCTAAGTAAAACAATTTTAATTTTGTATACATAAATTATCTATTGGAATATAAATATTCATTGGAAAGATAAAAAGATTTCATACATCATAGTATTTTTTTATATTTTTTAGACATTAAATAAATTAATTTATTTATGACACCATGATGATGCAGCGATTACCTCATTAATGAACGATTTAAATAAAATGAAACGATAATGTAAAATATAAGACATACACCTGTCAAAAACCTATTGGATGAGTATATATTGAACCCTTATCACCTTATCCTAGAAATATATCAATGTGGTACCTTTAAAATCCGAAACTCATTTTAATATAATGTAAAATTTCTTGACTTTCCAAGAGTGCCCCTCCTCCCTCTTATAAAAGGCCCCCACCTCTACCTCCTTATCCAAACCTCTCAAGCCATTGTCTCTACCAATATCTACTCATTTTATCTCTCCAAATCTCTGTCTTCATCTTAGAAGTCTTACCTTAGGCAGAAAGCTCTTCGAGAAACCCTTTTGGTTTAAACCAAGAGGAGATACCCGATTTAAAGGTAATGTATTCACTTGTGTTATTTTGTTGTATTTTGCTTCTCCAACCCCCTAAAATATTTGTATTCATTTCTTTTGTAACAACACCAATATATTAAATATACTAGGATTTTTTTATGATAAGTATTCAAGCTACACATACACACACCTTCGTCTAATGGTTAAAGAACATACTATTTCTGTGGATGGTGAATTTCGGCCTCACGAAATGATGAGTGTTCAATCTTCTTTTAACACCTTTCATGGTGGCCATTAATATGTCACTCTATTTATATATGATATATATTATGTTAATGTTTTCATTATGATTCATTATTTTTTATTTATAGCATACCTTTATGGTTTCCATTATGGGTAAATGCGATATCTTCATTTTAGGAAGTGTGGACTACCGCCCCCTCAAAGTGATTTGATTCGTTAATTCCATTTGTGGGGTGTATAAAGGATTGAGTTTATGATATTATATATGATGTTATACTGGAATTATAATATAACATTATATCATTATGATTTCATTCCATTAAATATGAAATAGAAATGAATGTAGAATTCATGCGTACGTACGGCGTACAGTCTCCATGAATGGTGCATTTAATTTCTTACCTATAAATGTTATGTAATATTATAAATGCATGTATATAATGGATATATATGATATATATGATATCTACATCATGAATATAATTCTGGATATAATGGATATTTTACCACATGAACAACTTGTAATTATAAGGAGTTTTATTTTGACTCAAGTACCAATGATCGACAAAACGACCGTTATTAATTTAAATAATTACATATTGTTCATAACATGGTAATAAGTGATATAAAAAGAATAATTAACTTAAAAAAGGTTCTTAATCAAGTAGAAATTAACTCATTTTTATTATTCAGGAGATTAAAGAACGATCGAGTCAAGTCGGATACGAGGTAAGGGACTTCATCTCAATCTCTTTTCATTGAGGCATATTTTATTTTATACACAACTTTCTTTTATACGGTGTATAAACCCCTTTGACTTTTACATTTATTAAAAAGGAATATTTTTATACGAAGAGTTTTACTAAATGAAAAAAGGGAATGTTTTGTCGTACGTATGCGGTGACAATGACTTCTCTGTCGTCGTGACCATTATTTGACTTTCGGCTTCCTCTACAAGCCATTATTTTTTTTAAATGAAAAATAAATACCATGTTTTAATTTTCTTTTATTTTGGTATTGAAAATGATTTTGATAATTTTTTTATTATATCAATGTGTTATTGATATCTCATGATTGAGATGTGGAAATGTTATTTTCCTTTATGCATGTTTTATGGGATACGATTATGTTATGGTTCTTGGGAATTGTTTATGAAGATGGGTGGTTTCGTGATAAACTAAGGGTGGGTGAGCCCATTATAGCTCTCCAATGCATTGTGTATCATGAAGGGGTTAAACTCTAAGGTTTCTCCAAAGATATTTAGGGAATATACTGTGATGGTTATTCCAAACGTAACCATGAGGGTTACTGCCTACGTAAGAATGTTATGAATACCTCAAGTTACCTTTATGTCTTATGATTTCTATGATTTATTCATGATTTCATGAGGTATGATAAAGTGATTATGTTTTATGAGTAAAGTATGATTTCATCAATTCTCATGTATACATGGACTAATTTTTTCATTTCATACATTTATATCCCTTACTGAGCTTTTTATGCTCATCCCAAGTTTTTGAAATGTTTTTCATAGGTCAAGGGAAAGGTACATGATGTGATGATAGTGTCAAGGAATTGTTAAGAAAGAATCCATATTTTATTTTAAATATGTCTCGTTTGATGAGAAAAATGAATACTGTCTTTTATGTAACCACCTAGTTGAAATGTGGAATGAAATGCATGATTTATGATCTAATTATCTAAAAATCCAAACCTAAAAAGATCCTCAATGTGTAATCTTGTAATAACTCAAGATTAAGTAATGTTAAAGGCTAGGGACTTATAAGTAGGGGGGCCATCTCTTAATGTGATCACTTGGTTTGGTTTTGATATTAATGGTTACATATTTTACAAAAACAATTGGATGACAAGAGTACTGTTCAGAATAGTGGTGTGATGTTTTTCGCTGAAGTAGAGCATTTTTCGAGTGAAAAAGATGAAAACCCAATTTCTACATCAACGCAATATTTTGGAGTTCTTTAAGACATATGGTAAATTGATTATTTTAAATTTTGACTCATCATTTTTAAGTGTAATTGGGTTGATAGTAAGAGTGGTGTGAAACATGATGAATATGGGTTTAAACTGGTTGATTTGAAATGATTTAATTACAATGAGGAACCATTTATCATGGAGACATAAGAAAAATAAGTATTTTATGTCATTGATACATAAAATTATTAGTGGTCCAACATTTTTCAGGGAAAAATATACCATTTGGGTGATGAGGATGATGCTGATGATGTTATTGCTTTACATGAACCTTATTCATCTATTACACAATTTTCAGATGATTACAATGAGTATAAGATAGACATAATGCATGCAATACATAATGATCACGATGAAGGAATGTGGAAAAAAAACTAAACTAGTCTCCTAATTTTTCTTGTTAATATTTATATTTTGTTTATTTTTTTGAAACATACAACTTAATGCCTCTTTTTTACTTATTTTTTCTTTCTTGTTTCTAAATATTTAGTTTTCTAATGATATACAGGTACACAAAATTTCATTACACTTTCTAGTATCAATGTTAGATACATATAGAGAGGAGCAGTTACCGAGGTATATATATTTTTTCATATTATTAAATATTTAGTAATATACTTATTTAATTAAAAGAAAACTATAAATTTACATTTTTTTTGTAGGACTACTGATTCGTCCTTGAAAGAGGATAATTATTTTGTTACTACTAAAAAATAAAGTTCTCAAGTTAGTAAATGTGGTATTACACATTTACCAGAACTATCACTTTCTCGTGATGATGACAGGTTACACATCTGTTTTGATGATAATAATAATTCCACTGGCCAAATTTCAGTTCAATTTATTAGTTGTATTTAAATTCAGAGCTGTTGCATAATTAGAATTTTATATCCTGATTGGAAGTCAGTGGAAAGGATGGAGAAACAAGATATTTGGGAGGATGTGATGGTAAAATATCTTAATTGATTTCTTTTATCTCATTTTTTGAATATTAAATATTTTAAATGACATATTAATTTAATCAATTACATATGACATTCAATTTTTAGGAAACCCACAAAATTAAGAAAAGATATCACTCCATAATGGTAGTTTGATGGAGAGATTTTAAAACAAAAACTGACAAAAAATTATGTTTTTGGAAAGAGAAGGTTTGAAAACCCATGCCTCAAGTATCAATTCATATATAAAGATACATGTAAGTGATTTGTTGACAGCCATCATAATGAAAAATTTCAGGTTTGATAATTATTTTATATTATAAAATTTATTATATATTTTTCTAATTACTTAGTAGTATATTTTTATATAAAAGGCCTCAATGAGATCTCATCAAGATATTTAGTTGAGAAATGTATACCCTTATACTTTATCATGTGGAGGGTATCTGTATTTGTAGCAGAAAATGATTGAAGAAAAATTTGAAGCATTAAGAGCTCAATCTAGTAGTGGTTCAGAAGAGGTTCTAAATGGTTCTCCATATCCTCCCACTCGCCAAGAAAAATGGAAACGAGCAAGAAGAAATAAAATAAATAGTATCTTATAGAGGAAGTTAAATAAGTAGATGATAAAATTATAAGTAAATATTATTTATTTGTCATTAATTTTTATATTTTATAAATTTTAAACACTAATAAAACGTTTTCATTTTCATTTCAGGATGAACTTCAGGAGAAAGAGACACAGGCCTCTTTTATCCCTGAGGGTATAATGGATATCCTAGCCATTACTTTTGGAAAGGCAGAATACCCCATATGTGTTAGAGTATATCGGTCAGGTGTTAGTATTCAGAAGTTTTTTTGTCAGAGTAAGCAATCAAGAGACCTGAAAATGATATCATTAAAATCCAAGATGAAAAATATGAAATAGTCTACGGGTGATCAAATTCAAGTAGCAGTGCATAAGGTTTTTTTAGAACACTTGGAAATACAGTCACAGTCTACACAGCCTTCTCAGGTATATTATTTATTTTTCATCAATTTTCTATTTTATAAATTATAAACACTAATATAACTTTTTCATTTTTTAGCCTTCTGAGCCTGATCATCCGGACTACCATACCCCATCTACCTACCATACCCCGTATGAGTAGCCTTCCCAAGTATATAATTTATTTGTCATCAATTTTTCTATTTTATAAATTATAAACAGTAATATAACTTTTTTATTTTCCAACCTTCTGAGCCTGCTCACTCAGACTACCATGCCCCATCTGTCTACCCTGCCTCGTATGAGCATCCTTCCCTGGTATATTATTTATTTATCATAGATTTTTCTATTTTATAAATTATAAACAATAATATGACTTTTTCATTTTTCAGCCTTCCCATCCTTCTCACCCAGACTATCATGCCCCATCTGCTTACTTTGATCCTCCACCACCTCGCTCAGACCAAAACATATACTGTGAGTTGTTTGCTGGAGATCCATATATACATATTGTTGTGTTAGGAATCATTCATTTTTTTGTGGATTCTATACATCTCCAGCCTATGCAGATGGGTCAGGTTATAGAATCAATACTCTATATTATATATCATAATTCTCTACTACCATTTCTTATCGAGGAGATCACCATAGTTGGGGATTTTCTGGGTCATTTTTAATTTGGAAAACAGATTTTCTTTGTTATATTTCATATGAGGTATGTTTTTTTTAATATTAATTACAAATGGTTAAAAATTAATTATAATATTTTTTGACATTTAACTTATATAGGATTATCTAAAAGCAAAATAAGCTGTGCAAATGAAACAAAAGGTTCAGGAACAATCAACTGTAGATATTTCAGATATTTCTTATGGGATATAAATATTATCTTGGGCATATTATTAATTGAATTTTATCAATGATTTTTGGATGACGGTCGATATATGCAGAAGTGAATATTTATTGAGATTACTCAAAGAATATATAATGCATCTAGTTGATTTTGAAGAGCTCATCTTGAATGTGGTGCAATTGTTTTCCATGTAAGTAAATTGACATTTGAATTTTTATTTCTTTAATAGAAGATGGTTTTAAATTTATTAACTATATTTTCTTTTTAAATTAGGTATCTACACAAACTTCTTCTATAAAATTAAAGTACATACATTTATAGTTTTATAGATCCAGAATTCATTTACATGGAAGTGAAACATGTGAAGAATCCTGATATAGTTGCATATATGTGTGAGGGATTATCACATACAAAGATTTAATAAAATTTTCTTCCATTTATTGATAAGTAAGAATTGAAACATAATTATGAACTAATGATCATTATAATGTCATTAATTGTGAGCTTTTTGTATTGTAGGGGCATTGGATGTTAGGAATATTATACCCAAGTGAATTCACCTTATAATGGTTTTTCTTTTTATTAGGGAATTTTTGTAAAATATTTTACACCTTATTCGAAAGGTAAGTTTTTTTTGTTTTTTATAAGATCATTATGTTTAATTATTATTGTCTAGATATGTATTATTAGTTCATATATATGAAAATGCAATTCATGAAAAAAAAATTAACAAGGAATACATGTTAATAAAGACACCAAATAAAATCAAATATGTATAAGTATGAGTAATTAGTTTTTATATTAGAATTTATTCTGATTTTTTGTTATTTATTAATTTTATTAACAGTTTAATGTTTTATAACTATAGTTTCATCATCAAAAATGACATGTTGAATGTGGTTATTATATTCTAAAATTCATGTATGAGATAATCACAAATGGGGAAATTACTGAATTTGATAAAGTTAGTTGTATTAATTTTTATATATTTTCTGCCATATTATTATAATTTTTTATCTCATATCATTCAATGTTATTATAGGAATTCAATGATTCCCAATTGTATTCTCAATCTGATCTTACCCATATTCAATCTATTTTTCTAAACAATTTGTTTAGTTTGATTAGGATTTGAGGTATGTATATTCTAATATTTATGAATAATATTATATATTAAATCAAAAAAATAACACTTTTGATATAATAGGTGTTTGAAAATACTGATAATCAAATGAATGCTTCAACAATAACAAAAAATGAGCATGTTTTAAATTTCAGGTATGTGTATTTTAATTCTACTTTATAATACAAATGTGTATATAGTTTTTTGATTAACAAGATAAAATAATGTAAGTTATATATTTTTAGTCAATGATAAATACAATTTGATTACTGTATAGTGTGTTTTTATTATAGGGGTTTTCATTTTTTGGAATGGTAATATTTTTATTTTTCTAAAAAAATTAACTTTCAGCGTCGGTTTTTTAAATAACTAATACAAAAACCTATTCATAAAGTGATTTTAGTGTCAGTTTTCCCAAAACCAACATTGAAACCCTTAACAAAAATCATTTTTAGCATCGGTTTTTGAAAAAATGATACCGAAAATTATATTTTTTATGTCGCCTTTATAAATGTCGGTTTAAAACCAACATCAAAAATAAAACAAATGATGTTAAATCAAGTTTTTTCACTAGTGATATTTCCAAAGTGTTGTGTGTATGGGTCTCTCAGTGTATGGTTAGGGTTTATTACCATTGTTATAGGCTTAAAGTTAACACTTTGGGTTTTACTGGGGTATGATAAGGAAATTTATTCAAAATCATATTAAAAATTTATTTCTCAATTTTTTTTTGTGTCAAAGAAATTTGGAAATAATGGGTGGTGAATTTTCTTTTAAAAAATTTAAAGATATAAATTAAATTGATTACATAAAAGATATGATAATATAAATAAAGTAATTGATAATATCAAAGTAAAGAGTATTGGAAATTAAAATGAGGAAATTAATTGAAAGTGATGCATAAAATTAAATGATGAAAGAAAATATACAAGGTACACTTTGATAATGGAGTTTAGAAATAGCACAAAAAGGTTCCCTTACATCTTCTTCCCTTAAGAAGGATTTATAAGTTATATAACCCCTTGGTTTTAATGGGATCTAAGAACCAAATAAGTAAATTTATTTTGAATGGAGAAAGTAAGAAACCAAGAAACCTTGGTTTTAATGGGAACTAAAAACCAAACAAGAATCTATTTCTTTTGAATAGAGAAGCAAGAAAGCAATGATGATAATGAGGGATAAAATAGATGGATTTCATTCATGGTAAACCCATTATAATTCCATCTCAAATTTCACTAAAATATAAGAAGAGAAAGAATGTGAGAGAGAGATAGAAGATACAATTAGGAGAGGAATCTAAGGGGTTATATGACAAAGAATAAAGGATCAAGAAGAAGAAAGAGAAAGGATAAAAATGAAAGAATATAATGAAGAGATTTGATGGTGGTTAAAGGGATTAAATGAAAACCATACCTTTTGAGGGTTCGATTTTATGATCACAATTTTTATAAATTATTTTCTCTTTGATTATTATTTTGGGAAAGGATGTAAGGATGGAATTTTGTAGTTATTTGAGGATTGAGGAGTCATTGAAGATTAAAGAGTGTTTCATTTGATGCGTATAGTAATTGGATAAAGATTCATGCCTCCGTTTTCCTCTATTTATATCCTTCTAGGATGCTTGAGTGTTCGATAGTCAAGCTAATACATTAAGAACTGAGCAGAACCATTTTTTACCATCATTAATGCTTCCTCTAATGATATGAATCGACACCATCGGATACCTAGTAGCCACCATTTTGTTAGCAGTGGCCTATATAGGACTACATGCACTTTGTCTACTTCCATCACCTTAACGTTGGGCCTTATAGAGTTCTAAATTTTCTTACACATACCCAAGGATATCCTGGATCACTGCACCGGCTAGCTGGTGCTACCTGCTGTAAGATACTTTGAAATAATCCCTTTAAACCCACTTTCAATCCAACTTGATTTTGGATGACTTCCTACCATTATAACTTAAAATAAATAATAGAAACAAATTGAAATAATTTAGAAACACATTAAATTGTTTGTGATCATTAAAAAAATTACATTATAAGGTACTGTAGTTTTTTTAGTAAGGTTCTGTAAGAACCCGTGTTTTTTCGAACAGTCGTTTTGAGAAAAAATTTAATTTTTGTTGTTGGATGCTCGAGAGGGGTAAAATGGTCATTTTATCCTACCATATGATCTTAGATAATTTTTCTGACCACTCTTTTGGTCCCAGAATAGTGTTTTTACCCTAGGACAGGAGTTTGGTGGAAATCTGAGCTGTTCAAATTTGAGTGGAATATTTAATATTTAATATTATTAAATTAAATATTAAATTATTCACACATTTTCTTTTGGAAATAAATTTTAAAAGGAGTGTCAGATTGAGATTATGTCTGTGTCGTTGAGTCTGTAATGGGGAGTTTATCCTAGGGGACTCATAAACTCATGTCGAGCATCAGGGCCAGCCAGAGCCCCTTTTTATTCCTTTTCCTTTCTTTGTTCCTTTTCTTTTCTTCTATCTTCCTTCCTCCTCCTTCTTTCGTACACTCCATATGCGCTCTTCCTTGGCCATGTTTTTGGGGGAATTTTGATATTGAGAAATAGAGATATTTGGGAGGCAATAGGAGTACCGATTTGAAGCTCTCGACGCGCTGAGTCAGCGTACGGTAACCGGGAGCCGTGAAATCAACCAAAGTTTAGGCAATTTCCTCCCGAAGGTAGGGCCGTTTATGTTTTTTCCATATATCCCATTTAAACAAGTTTTTGAGTCTTTAAATCCTTATATTTATTTCTTGTAAGCCCATGGGGCTCGATCTGTTGTTTTAAGGGCGAAAACGAGGGTTTCTGGTGTTTTCAGGGATTTCCCGTCGGAAAACCCAGAATGCATGGTATGTATTCCAGGGGTACAGGCTGTGTGTTATTCCCGTTTGGGGAAGAAGAAGTTTTATTAATTACACACCGTGTACTTTGAGTACAGGTCATTTAGTGGGTGGTCGTTTGGCTAGCCGTGTGAAATAGAACATGGGATAGTTGTTTTTTTGAAGTACACATCATGTACTTTGAGCACACTCTATGTAGTGGTACTTGGGATTGTGTTTTAGTGAAAATGAACATGAGGTGACTTTTTTTGAATATTACACGCCATGTACAGTAAATTACATGTCGTGTACTATTACACAGGCAGGCCCAATGTGCTCTGGCCATGTGCTCTGGCCATGTACTGCTTCAGTTTAGTAATTTTAGGATATTATATGCTCTGGAAGTCAGAATTGAGTGTGTGAGTAGTATATTCTTAGCGTTTTTCCACATGGATCAAAATAGTGGAATAATGTTTTCTTTTATAGGTTATATAAATATGGTTTGGGGTTTTCTATCTAAATGGATGGGTTTTTCCTCCATTTACTGAGTTCAGTTGTCACCTGAGAGTGAGACTTGGCATGGATGATAGGTTGGGTGTTCAAACCAACTTAGTTGAGACCTTTAATAGGAGTTGATCTATGAGAAATCTCATGTAACCTATTATTTAGAGTAAGTTTCCCTTGTTAGATGTTCCCTCTTGGCCTATGAGACTGTGAGACCGAATACTTTTAATGATCCCCTAAGGGATGCCTTTGCTTGTGTACTGACCTTGGGAATTCCTTGTAGGATCTCTCTCTTGTTCTTCATTTGATAGGAACCATGTTATGGAATGCCTATGTTGTCCTTCATTTTAGGATCCTATGTAGGATTCCTCCCTTTCTCTTTGCTAAGGATCCTGTGTAGGATGCCTTCGCTCGTGTTTACCTAGAGGATCCTGAGTATGATTCATCCTTAGTGTTTGACCTGAGGTACCCAGTGGGTGCCCGTTGTTTGATTGACCCTGAGTTGTTATGTCAGGTTTGGGTAGAGATGGTGATTGGGTGTCACCTAGATCTCGTTCCAAACTGGTGATCCCTTTTGGGTTTTTGATGTATTGTTGGGTTGGGTATTCGGGCCACCCGCATTTCTTGTTTATATCTGACTTGGTTTGCTGATATTGTAGTGGTTACCAGAGGTGCTTCCTGGTTGGTGGCTGCTGAGCCTGACGCGAGGCATATTGCTTGTTTTTTTGGATGCCTACTATTCCTTGTGTTCCTGAATAGAGGTGTCTTGATTGTAAATAGTTTATTTTACCTTGTTGTGGATGTTTTTTCCCATGTTGCTTGATTTTTTGACCGTTTTGTATATATTTTCCTGTTAGGATACCTTATTTCCATGCCTATTATTGTTAGGATGGAGTGGTTGTATTTATGACATGCTATTTTTCTATAGACTATTAGCCAAGTAGTTCTATAGGTTTACTTTGGCCATATTTCATTACTATGCGTTGACTTACACGGGGTCGTGAGAACCTGGTGTAGTAGACTATAAGGGGATAGACCGAGTGAGCATCCTCAGAGAGTCTTTGAGCATTACAGACAATACGGGGATAGACCGAGTGAGCTTTCTCAGAGAGTCTTTGAGTGTTACAGACTATACGGGGATAGACCGAGTGAGCTTCCTCATAGAGTCTTTGAGCATTATATACTATATGGGGATAGACTGAGTGAACTTACTCAAA
This sequence comes from Viscum album, assembly GCA_963277665.1. Lineage (NCBI taxonomy): Eukaryota > Viridiplantae > Streptophyta > Magnoliopsida > Santalales > Viscaceae > Viscum > Viscum album. The sequence goes on along the minus strand of OY728119.1, from coordinate 1,017,471,306 downwards.
GAGTCTTTAAGAATTATAAACTATACGGGGATAGACTGAGTGAGCTTCCTCAGAGAGTCTCTGTTTTTTTTGTTTGAACCACCTGATTACCATAGGCTATAGGAGGGATTGATTGTGTGAGCTTCCTCAGAGAGTCTATGAATGTCCTGGGCTATAAGGGGAATTGACCGAGTGTGCTTCTTTATAGAGTCATTAACCTTGAAAATATAAGGGGAATTGACTGTGCGATCTTCCTCAGAGAGTTCCTGACTACCCTAGACTATAAGGGTAATTGACTACGTGTGCTTCCTCTTAGAGTCATTATAATTTCTTATGACCAAACCAGAGGGGTTAGGCTGAGTGCACTGCCCAGAGGGTTGTTGGTACTTATTAGGTAGGACCAGAGGGGATGGCTGTGAGTACTTCCCAGAGGGTTACCTATTGTATTATCTTCTTTCTTGTGATTGATTGGTTGAACTAGAGGGAAACTTGTTTTGGTTTGGCTTGTCCAGAGGCATATTCCCAGCATTGGCTAAAGCAGGTACATGTCGATGGGATTACAGACCCATAGATCGACTTAATGATACACGTCTTGAGTAGCACGATGTCCAGCTCAATTCCCTTGCACAGGATGTCCAGGATATCGGGATTATGGTCCCAAGGATCGACTGTTGATGTTGTTCTTATTATTTGAATCACTTAATCATGAATATTCATATTTATGTATACGTGTATAGGTATGGAACTATACATGTGTACGTAGATAGATATGGACATCCATAGTGGCACTTACCCAGTCGATAGGGATTACATTCCCTAGGTTCTACTGTGGTTGCACGTTTGGTTTACTCCTGTTGTTGTGTTCTAGCTAGGTTGAGCATGTTGTTGTTGCATACATTTTTAGCAGCATAGTTATAGGTTGCTTTTTGGGGTGCCTTACTAAGATTATTTCTCACCCCTGCACGTTCACCTGGGTGTACGTGTAGACCTTATGTTTTCTTTTCAGGTTGAGCATGAGTTTCATGGTGGATAGGGATAAGGCCCGGTGTTGCATGATTGAGCGGAGATACTTGAGTGGTTCTACTGATCAGGCTACTGTAGTTCGACAGTATCTGGAGATCAGGTACGTGGATTGGCTCAAAGTTAGTAGCAGAGCCATGTACTTTTACTTTCAGTTTCTTTTTTACTTGTATCTGTATGCTCGACCAGTGGGTGACCAGTGTTGTATTGTATTGCATAACTATTTGGGCTTTTACAGAATTTTACTATTACAGCTTGTTCTATTTCTGTTGTCTATTGCTTCCACACTCTGTTTACTTTCTTATGTGTATGATACTTAGTTATTTCCTTTGTTTTCTTACTATAGTATGAGGGAATAGTCTCCCCACTATCACACCCTAGTCCCTCGCTGCTAGTTAGAAGCCTCTGTCATACGGGGAGGCGCGCTGGAGGCCTTGTGGCGAACCGGCTCGGAGCACTGGTTTGGTGGCTTCCTGGTCAGGACGTTACAGGTTCTCTCAATCTCAAGTCCAAGAGAGAAAAAAATTTCAATTTTAGATCTTTTGAGACAATTAATGAGTTCATAATTTATTCACCACATCCTTGAAAAAGGTGTTATGTTTTTAACACACTTATCATGGGGGTGAAAAAAAACTATTTAACTCATAGGTTAAAATGAATTATAGTGGTAACCTAGGGTTATCTCCAGATAGGGGTGTTCAAAATCAATTTTTACCTAGTAGATAGAAAATGGGGTTTTATTATTATTTGATATCAAAAACACAGTCACATCTAAAAATTTAAATGGTACTTTCTAATAAAATCAATTAACGAAGAAAGAGATTTTATTCATTGAAGTCTGAAACCCAGTCATTGTAGTTGGATTGACTTACCTTCCTCAATCACCCAAGGTCTTTATGCCTCTATTTGAGGGATAATGGTGGTAAGAGAAGAAGCATAAAGTATTACACCATGGTAGAATACAGAAAAATAACTGCAAAACTTCAAAGCAAAAGAAGATTGAGCCAAACTCTTCCCCAACCCGGAGTACATGAAATATTATTATTTATAAACATAAATTACCCACTTATCCTCATACTTAGGGTATCCATTTAAAAGTATCCTAACCCACAACCTCGATGTTTTCCTCCATTGTTACAATAGTCATTTCCCTATGCATAATCATTTTCAACCATGATAATTTCCACTACATGTGTTGGCATTTTAATCCATAGAGCTCCTCAATGTCTTGTTGCTGAAAAAATTTGCATTGGGGGTTATTTTTTATTGTATTAAATGGGGTTAGGTTGGTTTTTATTTTTGATATGGGTGAGTGAAGTGCCATTTGAACTGTCTTTTTTGCTCAAAACACCTTATCAAATGGCACTTTGCCCCCCCCCCCCACCTCCAACCCCCTTACACCCCACACCGTAATATATATATATTTATAATTTTATATATATATATATTTGTTTATTTATTTATTTATTATATTTATAAAAAAATTGAAATTTTTTAAGTATATTTATAAATATATATTAAAAAATATGAAATTATTTATAAATATATATACAATTGTATATACAATTATATAATTATAAATTTATATTAATATAGTTATAAATATTTATTTATAAATATTTTCAAATATTTTTAAACATATAAAAATTTTTAATAATAAAATTATTATTTATAATTATATTTTTTATATTACTAATTTAATTAAGATTGATTTTTTAATTATATTATTAACTAATATATCGGTATTAGTGATCGGGATAGGTTTAAGTAATATTTTTGAATTTTGAAACCTTTCTAAACCTAATTATGGTTTTTTGGAACCTGAAACATATTTATAAATATTTATTATTAATATATTTACAAAAAATATATTTGTAACTAAATATTTATAAATAATTTTTTTTATATTTATAGATAAATATATTAATAAATGTATATTTACTATATTCATAAAAATATATATGAATAATATATTTAGATACTTACATAAAATTATACTTATAAATTTATATTTATAAATATATTTATATTTATTTACTTAAAATTATTTAAATATATTCATAACTATATAAATTTATTTATATAAATATATATAAATAATAAATACATTTGACATGAATATTATTATATAAAAATATTTATTTTTAATTTTATTTATAAATATATATTTATAATTACATACTTATAATTGTTTAAATACATTAATAATTATATAAATTTATTCATTTATATATAAATATTTAATATATTTAATAATTATATAAATATATATATTCATATAATTATAAATATGTTTATTATTTATATATTTATTTATTTAAATATATATATATTTATAAATTTATATTTACTATTGTATTTATAAATACATATTTACAATTTCTTTAATAAATTTCAAAAGATATAAATTTATTTAAAATTTATTTGTATATATATTTTAATAATTATAGAATTTTAATTATATTTATATCTATATAGTTATAAATATTTATTTATAAAGAAATTTAAAATATATTTAAAAATATAATAAATTGTTAATAATAAAATTATTATTAAAAATTATAATTTCTATATTACTAATTTAATTAATGTTTTTGTAAATTAAATTTTTAACTAATTTACTAGTATTATTTACAATATTATTCAAATTTATTAATGCAATTATTGTAAATATTTTATACTGTCGTTAATATTTTTTAATAAATTATTTATTAACATTAAATAATAATAACAAAATTAATAATACTTCATAATAATGTAATTTATAACACAATACTTAATATTAAATATGACCATAAATTTTTGTAATTTTAAATGTAGTGGTTTTAAACATTATAGTTTGTGTCGTGTAAATTAGTTTTTATTTACTATATTTTTTTATTTCTATTTATTTTTCAATAATTTATTATATGTTTAGTCTGTGTGAAAATTTTCATTTATATAGTATGTGTACTTTATAATGTATATGCTTTAAAACTCACCTTAATGAAACATAATAATGTTACAAGTATATGTCTTTGAAAGTCTATAAATTATAAAGTATAAATACAATCTAAATTAAATTTAAAACATTTATTAGACATATTAAAATTAATTTAAAATAAAAAAAAATTATAAAAATATTTTATTAAAAATATTTTTAATGGAACAAAACATCGTTGTTTAAAAACATAACATTTGTTTCCAAAACCCTCTTATTGTTTTAGGTGAAAATGAGTTCTGAATAGTTCTCTATATCTTTACTATATCTTTTGTTGTAGTGATTGGAATTTTATAATTTCTATTTTATGTGAAATATAATAAGTATATCTTTATTTTATTCAACTACATCAAGGACTAAATTAATCTTCAGCATGTTCTCATTTTGGCCTAAACTTACCGCATGCTTTTGGTTTCAAAAATATTTTCAGTTTAAACTGCTTAATAGTTTTATTTCGTTATTTAATTATAACTTAAGTTATATAGATTTTATTCTCAAATAACTTGTTCCTTCTAATATAAAATATATTTATATACATTTCATTTAAGTAGATTTAATTTTGAAATTTTTTTTAAGTAATATAAAAACTTTCTGATGTTTATTCAATGGTTTTTGAATTCTGAAATTTCTAGAATTTGAAATATTTTTTATTTCAATTATATCACTTTCAATATACATTGGAATCATATTTTGTTTATTGATTTTTAAATATAATAATTTTTTAGACATTCCATTCAACTACATAAAAGTCTAAATATTCTATTTAGATGCCTTAAAAATTGATCGAATTTCTAAAATATTTCAATTACTCTTTCGGAAGTTCTAGTTTATATATTTCACAGTTTTTTACAATATATGTTGATATATATGTCAAATTGAGTTTAATTTTGATCCAATGAAAATATGTATAAATTTTATACATTTAATTATTTTGGAATAATATAGGATTCTGTCATTAGAGGGGCTAAAAATTATCTAAATATTATGTGTCAAGCATTACATGAAATGATAAAACATTGTTCATCTTCTTCTTCTAATTTAGCAGCATCATTGGTTTTCCTCCTTCAGAATTCGTTAGTATCCATACATCTTTCAACAACATCAAATACCACTTCCATGTATATCCTTGAATTTATTTTTTATATATAGATTCTATTTCCAATAGTAAAATGAATGTCAAAAATATTTATACGTACAAATGTTATGTTTTGGAAAAATGATGTTTTGTTCCTTTAAAATTATTTTTCATTAGATTTTTTTAATTAATTTTATTTTCAACTATTTTTTATATTTTTATTCAATGTTTCAAATTTTATTTATATTTTATTTATAATATATAATATATATACTTTCAAATTCATAAACTTATAATATTATTATGTTTCATTTAGGTGACTTTCAAAGAATATAAATTATAAAGTTCACATACTATCTAAATGAGATTTTTCACACTGACTAAACATATAATACATTATTGAAAAATAAATAGAAATAAAAATATAGTAAACAAAAACCATCACAAAATAGTTTGGGATGCCATCCAACCAGATACCCGACCCAACCCATGGAAAGGCCCGAATGGTGTTCCTGATCACCTCATGCTAGAAACTAGTGTGTGGGAATCAAAAATCACACTTGTGAATGATTTATCCCATCATATTCCACCATAAAAAACCTGAAATAATCAGATATCACATCATAACAAGAACTATAACCAATATAAATATAACTATCCTATGTTAAACAGTTTTATCCTTTAAACCAAAAACTAAAATACCAAAATGGGGAGGGGAAGAAACTGCACAATTGAACCACCATGCAATAATAGAGTCAACACCTCATGATGCCACTAGCAACACTTGCAATAGAAGAAACACTAGAAACCAGATCTATCACCATCACCATGGAATAACTTGCATTTACCTGGGTCAAACATATCAAGGGCCATATACACCTGAGGGTGTATGTAGGGTGTGTGACAATGCCCAATAGGATGCCACCATAAGAGATTCCATGCTAAAACATCATAATAAAAATCAACATGCTAGTTTTTTAATTAAATAAAGGAAAAAATTTAATGAAACGTGATTTGAAATTAAAAAAAATGTAAATATAATGAGAATCTGAATGACAAGAATGGTGTTATATGAGCACCATGGATAATCCCTAAGGCGCCAAGATTATTGGGTTCCTGGTATCATCGCACATCGGTGATAAGTACAAACAAACCAAAACCCACAACATCATTATGTACAAGCCACTAGAGGCGATCACGTCCCAAGGTATAGTAGTCTCTCATTATCATCATATGTTTAATTAGTGTTGTTGTGTCAATCCTGCTAAGGGAATTGGGTCTTGGTCCTACAGGACTGCCTAGCGTACTAGACCTCGTCTTCTCTACCTAGTTACCAAGGATTCCATTTATGTTCAATTCTTTTTCCTCATTTCACATGAATTACCTCTTACACATACACACACCAAAAAATATAAACACACATGAAAACCACCATTTACTATAAGGAAAACCCCTTTTAAGCCCAAATGTACACCAAAATACTTTTAAAAAATTTCTAACCACCCAAAAAAAATATAGAACACATTTATAAATCATGTAAATCTTACTAAAATCATTTAAAAATGTTAAATCATTGAACCAACTATCTGTAGGTTGGAAACGTCTGGAAACTGGTGGAAAACCACAACCACACCACAAGGAACCCCTAAAAAGGAAAAGGAAAACCATAAACATAAATATCTAACCCAAGAAAGAAAGGGTCAACACACTTTAGGGAAACCAATCTATTGGAGAAAGAAGAACCCAATAAGGTAGGTAGGTAAGACCAAGAAGAATGAAGAAATAAGAAGAGGAGAGGATTACTTGTAGTGTTTTTAAAGTATCCACACCAAAAACACCATGAAAGTGAGGTTTAAGGGAGCCAAGAGAGCGGGGGAGACATACCTAGAGCTATAGATCTCAAATTGGTCGAATTAGGGGTGGATTGGGGTTATAAATGGGGAAGGTTAGTTTATAAAATTCAACACTTTTAATAATTTGGGCAGACCATATGGTTTGGCCGCATGGTTTTCCAAACTGTGTAGCAATCGTGTAGCACCTCTATCTAAAGGGAAAAGAGGCTAGATGGATTACCTATACAAGGTTTCACACCCATGCAGTCAATCGTGCGCCTCATACTAGTCCAATAATATGGGTTCATAGTTACTCGCATGCTTGTGTGGTAGGTTTTCTAGCCTAGAAAATGTCAGTGTCTAGGCCATATGTTCTTCTTTGAGATGGTTCATAGTTTCTCCTAACCATGCACCAACCATGTACCACATGTTTTCTGCCCAAAAATCAACATTTTCCACCATAAACACCCAATAAATCCAAGGGATTAATATAATACCAAAAATAAAAGAAATAATAGTTTAAAATGAAACCATGGATGTGATAATTCTCCTCACTGTGAAAACTTTCCACCCTCAGAAAGTCATTCCAAAGTCTGATCCAAGAACAAAAAAAGATATTTCTCATCAACCTAATATATTCTCTCTTATATCTAATGCTCTTCATTCGCATGCTACCAAGGAACCCGAACCAATGATATAGAGTTCCACTTATGCACTTTCTCTTGGAAATCCACAATCTGTATTAGTTTCTCAAACATAGATATATCAAATTCCATCTCCAACTCTTCCTAATTCAGTATGTGATATGGATCTAAATTATAATTATTTAACTATGATACATGTAATATATCATGAATTTACATCAATTGAGATGGAAAAACTAACTGATATTCCACCTTATCAATTCTCTCGGTAAACTCAAAAGGTATTACATCCCTTAATGTCAGCTTCGCTTGCTTACCTAGATGATGGTGACCAAGGTGAGGTGCCACCTTCAGAAACACCCAATAACCAACTGAGAATTACAAGTCTCAACAATTTTGATTGGTACAGTAATTTTAAAGACTCTTTATTTCCAAAAAATACTTCCTAATTAGATGAACCTTTTCAAATGTATCATGCATAATGCTCAGACCCAACAGAGAGTTCATACCCACTTTTGTCCAATACAAAGATGACCAACATAGCCATCCATAAATAACCTCAAAGGGTTCCATTATTATTGATGATTGGTAACTATTATTTTATAAAAAATCCAAAAATCCCAAATGGTTATCCCATGAGACTTTGAGAACCAACACACATGCCCAGAGCATGTCTCCCAAAATCTAATTTTCCTACTCCGTTTAGACATCCTTTTGAATATTATTTACTGTAACGAGCCAAATCTGTGACCCCATTTACTTTTTAAGGCCTTCCCATGACTGAGTGGTAAAATGGGGGTCCTGGTCTAAAACAATATCAGGTGGAACACCCTAAAGCCTTACTATCTCCTGAGCATATAACTGACCCAACTCATCCACCATGGTTGAGTCCCAGATCAGAATGAAATGGGATTATTTGGTAAAATGGACAATCACTAACCATATGGAATTTATTCCCTATGGTGTACAATATAGACAATTGATGAAGTATATAGTGACCTCTTCCCACTTCTAGTTAGAAATGGGTAGATTCTAAACTAAACTGGAGGGCCTCTAATACTCAGCTTTAACCCGTTACCAAATATAACACCTAGATATAAATTCGGTTATATCTCATCTCATATCTAGCCACCATAACTAATGTCGCATATCATAAAACGTCTTGGTGGTCCTAAGATGAATAACCCACTAATATAGGAGGATATCCAACATTACCATCATCCATAAAGACAATGGAACCATGAATAAACCCTTAAAGAAAAGAGCTTCATTGGGAGACAAAGACCATACATAGGGAACCTCGCCGCCATTTAGGAACTGCATAGACCACTATAACAACTCATCCCTAGATTATTCTTTCCAAATCAACTCTAGGGAATAGTTCTTTAGATGAACACTAGCCAATAACATTCCTCCACTATACTCCTTGGTCTCCATATGCATCAGGTAAAAATTCCCTATTAAAGTCCACTCATCACTGAACTCTTTGAAATTTTTCACTAACACTTTCTTTATCAAGGAATCTTCTACGACATTACCTTTACTTGGGGTATACACGATGTCAAAATCAAACCCCTAAAGGTACTTGACCCAATAGAGATGCCTCAAATTCAGATCCTTGTGGGATAAAATGTAATCCAAGATCATATGGTCTAAGTAGACTACAAACTTTTCCCCAAAGAGGTAATGACACCATGGAATCAAGGAATTCATCACTACAGCTAATTCCAAGTCATGGGTTAGGTAATTCCTTTCATATGGTCAGATTTTGATAGAACCATATTCCACTGCATGGTCATCATGCATCAACACACACCCCATAACCATACATGATGCATCAAAAAATACTATGTATCCATTTCTATATTTTAGTAAGAGAAAAATAGGGGTTATGGTTGACCATCACTTAATCTCCTCAAATGACTCCTAACGTTCTAGGCTCCAGTCAAACCTTACCCCCTTTTGGGTAAGTGTGGTCATAGGAGAGGTGAACTGAGATAAATCTCTAACAAAGCACATATAATACCCCTCCAGGCCTAAAAGGCTCCTAATTTGATAAAAAACCCCTTATATACTCCCATGAAATCAATGCATTGGTCTTCTCAGGGTCCACTAAAAACCCATGTTCTGAAATCACGTGGCCTAGAAACATTGCTTCCATATTCCAGAAGGTACACTTGGAGATCTTAGCATAGAGATGGTGGTATAAAATAGTTCCCAACATGATCCTCAAGTGTTACCCATTATCTTCTACTATCCTGAAGTAAACTAGGATGTCATATAAAAACACCATAATAAATGAATCAAGTTACTGATAGAACACCCTGTTCATAAGTTCCATGAAGACTGCTGGAGCATTTTTCAACCTGAACGGAATGAACTAATACTCAAAGTGGTTTTTCCTTCTTTGGAAGGCTATCTTAGGAACATTCTCTTCTCTGATTTTGACCTGGTGATACCTAGAATTTTATTAGATATTGTAAAAACATGTTTATCCCTTGAGCTAATCAAATAGTTCATCAATACAGGGAAAGGGGTATTTTTTCTTGATTGTTACCTTATTCAGCTTATACTAGTCAATACACAACTAGGTAGATCCATTGGTATTCTTTGAAAACATAATAGGGGTAGACCAAGGTGAGATGCTCGGGTGAATGAATCCTTTGGATTCCAAATCATCCAGTTGTTTCTTTAATTCCCTCAACTTGGTGGGGGTCATATGGTATGAGGGAGGAGATATCGACTATGTTCTTAGTGTCAAATTAATGGTGAACACCACACCCCGCTCTAATGGTAAGCCAAAGAAATCATCTAGAAACACCTCTTGGAACTCATTAACCACAAGAGATGATCCACCCTCAATAAACCTACTATGTTCTACCCACATGAGTGATAAGATCTGAGAAAAATACTACCAAAATCTAGAAGTGGAGGACCAACACGCCCTGACCAAGGATCCCATTCACCTTAAAAAACCTAGGGACTCCCAAAAGGTTCAAAAAATATCACTTTCTGATTATAACAATTTATTTGTGCCTACAAACACACCATAGAATCCATATCTAGGATCAAATCAAATAGTTCCATTACTAGAACTATGAAATTCCATTCCAACTCAACCCCGGATAGAGTGAGAGCACATGATGGACATCAAAAACCCTACTCTCTCTTCTTTCCTAGTAGCTCCACAAACTCCATTGAATATGTCATAAGATAAGTTGGAAATGTCAAAAAATCCACGAGATGGGAATAAATGATAGAGTTAGAGGAACATATATAAAACAAGGAAATAGTTATGGATAATGAAATAAAAAACACCTTGAACTATTGCAGGTCATGCATATTATTCCATTGGTTCTTGAAAAATAGCATGAATTTTCCTCATATATTCTTGAATATGAGAATGACTAATGACCTATGGATCTACCTTGAGCTGACTCTGACCAGAAGAAGATCCAGACCCATGGCCATGACTACCAAACCAAGAACCCACTATCCTAGATGGCTCTGACTGGGGTGCCATTCCCCTAAATGTTTTCAAACCCACACCCCTTGATATGGGCGTGTAACTTTTCAAAACTGCTTTAGTTTTACTATAAGTATACATCAATATAATGGTTTAGGTGGGGCTAAACACATTGACCTCATATGCCTTAGGCTTCCACAATGATGGCATAGGATTGATCCAACATCTTAATTTGCCGAAAAAGCGGTTGGGAAGGATGTTCTAAGCTAACAGCTTCACTCTTCTCTTTATCATCATTCTTCCTCTTCTTTTTAGATGAACCACCACTACCCTAGACTACTAATAAAGCTACTCCTGAAAAATCAGACTTGACACTCTGATTGATCTCTACTATTATAGAATGATCAAATACCTCAAAAAAAGTCTTCAACATAAACAATAACATTGGGTACTGGAGACCCAGACACAACCCCATTTCAAACTGTTGAGCCTTCAGTTACACATTGGATACTACCTAGGGTGTGAAACAAACTAATTTAGAAAAGCAAATTCCATACTCTAACATAGTCACATCCCCCTGATGGAGATCTAGAAACTCCCATGTCTTGGAAAAGGCCAAGGTATCATGGAAATAATGCACATTGAAGATGACCTTGAAGTCTTTCTAACCCATCTACTCATGCTTACAAGCCTAAACCACAATGTCTCCCCACCTCAGATTGGGACCTTCCAGTAAGAACGAATCACAGTTCACTTTAACTAGTTCAAGAGTATCAGGATACCCAAAAAACCTTTCCATATTCTCAATACAATCATATGCCTCATGGGGATCTGTTCTACCCCTGAACGAAGGAGGCTTGTTATTAAGGAACTCCTAGCCATTGTTCTTTCCTAGATTTGTTGACCAAATCCTTCTCCCTAATCCAATGCTCAAACATCCCAAACCACTTCTTCCACTAATCTCTAGTCAACTAGTGAGGGATAACTCTCTTCGGACTCTTCCCGTAGTTTCACATGAAGTCTTTAGGGAGGTATGATGATTCACAATTTAAAAACCAAATAAACCATCAACACAATATCTAGAATTTTTTTAGAAAAAAACATTTAAACATCTTCATAAATCAATACCAAAACCAAAAAAATCACAATAACTAGTCAGAAAACTCTACCCCTCACTTGGTGTTCATTACCATTTATCGTCCTGTACATCTCACATAGAAAATTAGTCAAACCAAATCCCAAACATATCATGGTGACCTAAGTCACATCACTAGGTGTGTTGGCCAGACACCCCACTCATAACCATAACCTCAAACCCTAAGTGTCCTAGCTAATGTCTATCCAGAATCTTCCAAAATATTATAACCCAAAGAAAGGAAAAAACCTCATTTGATATTATTTTTTCATGAATAGGCTTAGGATACCATCCAACTAGACACCCAACCACCTTTGGTAAGGCTCGAAGGTCATTCTCAATCCCCATGGGCTAGAAAATATTTCTTGGGAATGAAATATCACACTTTGGAATGATTTCTCCCATAATATTCAACCATAAATAACCCACAAGAATTAGATATGACATCATAATAAGAATGATCACCAAAATAAATAAAACTATCACAGGTTAAATAATTTTACACTTTTGACCAAAAACCAAAATACCAAAATGGGGAGATTAAATAACCACACAACTAAATCCCATGCAATAAGAAGGTCAAGACCCCCATTCAACCACCACCAACACCTGAAATAGAGGAACCACTAGAAATAGGATTCACCACCATCACCATAGAAAAACATTTATTTTCCTAGGCCAAACATAATAAGTATATATACACATAAGGTTGTATATAGGGTGTGATCCAATTACTAGTAGGATACTACCACAATAGATTCCATGCTAAAACATCATTATACAAATAAATAAGATAATTTTTTAAGAAAAAAAGGAAAAAAATTCTAAGGAAACATGAATTGAAATTAAAAATTAAAGTAAACATGAAGATAATACAAATGATAAGAATAACATCACATGAGAACCTTGGTTAATCCCTAATGCACTAGTGTTAGAGGGGCCCTAGGATCCTTGAACCTTAGTGATAAGCACATAAAAAACAAAATTCATAGTGTCCTCATGCACAATCCACTAAAGGGGATCACATCCCAAGGTCTAGTGGTCTACCATCACCATCATATATTTAGTTATTATTATAGCATTAATCCTACTAGGGGAACCGGGACTCAACCCTGTTGGACAACCTAGAGTACTAGACCTATTTTTTCTTACCTAGTTAGCAAGGATTACCTTTGTGAAAAATTCATTTTTCCCATTTCACATGAATCACTTATTACACATACACACACCCAACAATCAAAAAATACATGAAAACTACCATTCCCCCTAGGAAAACCCCCCTTCAATCCCAAACACACACCAAAATACTTTAAAAACATAGTTCGCACCACCCACACAATTCATATAACACATTTATAAAGAATAGAAAGCATACTAAAATCATTATATAATGTTAAAACATGGAACCACCTACCTTTAGCTTGGAAACTAGTGGAAAACCACAAATGCACCATAATGAGACACTAGAAAGGCAAAGGAAAACCATAACCATCAAGATCCAAACCATGGGTGAAAGGTTACTTTAGGGGAAAATCCATTGGAGATAGAAGAACCCCATAAGGAAGGGATAGAATACCAAGAAGAAGGAAGAAATAAGAAGAGGGGAGGATTACTTGAAGAGTTGTTGAAGTATCCACACTAAAACCACAAAGAAACTGAGGTACAGGTGAAATAAGAGGGAGGGGAGACATTCCTAGGTATTTGGAGCTCGAATGGGTCAAATTATGGGTGGATTGGGGTTAAAAATGGGGAAGGGTAGTTTAGGAAATTCAACATTTTTAATGATCTGGGCTGGCCTCATGGTTTGGATATGTGGTTTGTCAAATCATGCACCAACCATGTGGAACCACTATCCAAATTGAAAATAGACCACATTGTTTAACTTTGGGGAGGTATCATACTTGTTTTTTCAATCGTGTGCCTTAGACAGGGCCACTGATCTAGGCGCATAGTTACCCACACACCCATACGGTAGTTTATGCGGACTATATAGTGCCACTGTCCAGGGAACACAGTCTCCTCTAGCTTGCACATGGTTTCTCCTAACTGTGTGCCACCTACTTCCATCTCAAAAATAACAATTTTCCACCCAAAACGCCGGGAAAATCCAAGGGATAAATACAAGACCAAAAATAAAAGAAATACTACATAAAAATAAAACCACAGATATGAAATAAAACTAATTTACATGACATAAATATGGAGAGAGTCTCTCTAGGTTAGGGAATAAACATCATTGTGAATCTAACTCAGGTGGTTAATATTGTTGTTGGATTAAATAATATTGAAGGTGAAAAGAGAGGCTCTTTGTAACTGGGGTTGAGGATTTCATGGGTTGATGTAGTTGAAGAGGTGCAGGTTGAGCACATATGTACGAGCAATGATGGTACATTGGAAAAAGAGGCTTCCTCTGGGCAGTATAACTTTCAGGATAGTATCTAGAGGGTTATTGATCATGATTTGATTCATGATGTACTTGTCACTACCAAAAGGAAGTGTAAAGAAAAGGTTTTTGACGATGAGGGTTTTCAATTAGTTATACCTAGAAAATCCCAACTTCCTCGCCTTTACTTAATCAAACATTGGTTTTATGGCCTGATGTGTCTAAAAATGTGAGGTCGTATATAGATGATTCTAAGTTTTCAGTGAAGTATGGGGAATGTTTTGTGAGGGACATAGATTTTTACTTTGATTCTCCCCTAAGAATAATAGGAGATGACATAAAAGAGACTGAGAGGATGTCACTACCCCATTGTTCTATGATTTGAATAAGAATAAAGTAACCATGACTTATATATTAAATAGATCACAAAGCAAAGAAGTGTTTTAGGAAGAATACAAAAACCTGCATGTTGGTTCTATTTTGGTTCCACACAATGTTTTCATTGGGGAATAAGACATAGATTCCCATGCTAAGGAAAAGGAATCATCAAGTATGGATTATCAGAAATATTATTTGCAAGCTCCTAAGAAATGGAAAATAGGAAGTCAACCAAGAAGTTAGGGTGGATCCCGAGGAAGGGATGGTTTACTTGAAAGATGATGACTTTTCCTTTGGTGGTGTCTGTTGTGTAATTTCAATATTGGTGTTTCCTTTCTCATATGCTGGTACTTTCTTTTTATTAATAAATCTTCTGGGACCATGGGATCACCCATGGTTCACACTGTTCTGGTATTATATTATGAATTAAATTATTATGAAGTATTATCAATTATGTTATTATTATTAAATTTTAATAATTAAGTTATTAATAAATATTACTTACATTATAAAATATTTACAATAATAACCTAAATAAATATGAAATATAGTGTAAATAATACTTATAAATTAGTTAAAAATATAATTTAAAAACTTAATTAAATTAGTAATATATAAAATATAATTTTTTTAAAATAATTTTATTATTAAAAAATCATTATATTTTTAAATTTATTTTTAATTTATTTTTAAAAAACCATTTATAACTATAAAAATATAATATAACATAATTATGTATTTGTTAAAATATATATACAAATATATTTTAAATATATTTATATCTTTTTAAATATATTGAAAGAATTATAAATATGTATCTATAAATATAATAATAAATATATATTTATTTAAATATATATATATAAATAATAAAAATATATATAATTATATGAATATATATATTTATATAATTATTAAATATATTTAATATTTATATATAAATATATTTTTTTATAATTATAAATATATTTAAAGAATTGTAAATATATAATTATAAATATATATTTATAAATATAATTATAGATAAATATATTTATATAATAATAGTCTTGTAAAATGTATTTATTATTTATATATATGTATATAAATAAATTTATATAGTTATAAATATATTTAAATAATTTTCAATAAATATATATAAATATAAATATAAATATAAATTTATAAGTATAATTATATGTAAAAATATAAATATGTATTCATATATATTCATATAAACATAATAAATATAAATTTATTAATATATTTATTTATCAATATCAAAATATTTATTTATAAATATTTAGTTACAAATATATTTTAAAAATACATAAACAAATAAATATTTCAAAATATGTTTTAGTTTCAGGAACCACATAATCAGGTTTAAAAAGGGTTTGGGTTTTAAAAATATTACCTAAACCCACCCGGATCAATAATACTAATAAAGTAGTTAATAATATAATTAAAAATAAATCTTAATTAAATTAGTAATATAAAAAAAATAGTTATAAATAATAATGGTATTATTAAAAATTTATTATTAATTTCCTACAAATATTTTAAATTTATTTATAAATATAAATTTATTAATATAGATTTATAATTGTATAATTATAAATATATTTATAAATATAATTATAATTAATTTCATATTTTTAAATATATATTTATAAACATATTTAATGAATTTCAATTATTTATTTATAAATATAATATATATATATATATATATGGGGGTGGGCGTAAGGGGGTGAAGGTGGGAAAAATGTCATTTCAAATAGTGGTTTATGCCCCTATCGCAAATAAAAAGTGACCTAATTTAATATAATAAAAAACAAAGCTAATATTTCCCTTATGGACTTTATAGTTCTTCGCAAAGGTAGTTACGAACTCCTCATCAGCTTCAATGGTGTATTTCGACTTCATAGTAGCACAGATCGAGCATCTTCGAGCTTCTATAGAGGTTTGCGAGTACATTATGTTGGGGTATGACAGAACCAGGCACAACCTAGTGGGAGAAAATAAGACGGAGAAAAACAGGGTCATCTTATTCTAAATCACATGTGCATATTAGAATTAAGAGTACCACACAATATATTGTATCCCACCTATACCTCATTACCCAATTATACATTTTTTGTTGACTGGGGTTGGTTAAGTTGTACCGTGTAAGGCACTCACTCCCTGAAAATGGAACTGGATCAGGTTTGAGTCATATCACACTCAAATTTAGTTGCGGTGTGCAGTGCGTAGGTGGTGGGTTGGGCCTAGTACAGGAATGTTTTGGCGCCCACCTATACCTTGTTACCCAATTACACATTTGTCGAACAGGGGTTGGTTGAGTGGTACCATGTAAGGCGGCCACTCCCTGAAAACAGAACTAGCACAGGTTCGAGTCCTGCCACACTCGAATTTATCTAGGGGTCTGCAGTTCACAAGTGTTGGGTTGGGACTAGGACAGGTGTGGTGTGGTTCCAACCTATACCCTATTACCCAATTTCACGTTTTGCCTCTAGGGCCTATCCTAGTGGAAAAGGTCCTTATGAGGTGTCAAGTAGGTCTCAAGTTTGATTCTCTATGGCTTCCTCCATGTGTGTGTTTCCATGTTTCTTTGTAGCTTTGTAGTTCCCCTTCTTCAACTATTTGTAATAGTTTGGGATTTCCCAGCCATGGTACCATCCCTTATGGGTTATTTTTATTTTGTATGTTTTTGAAAAAAAAATTAGAAAATATTATTAGGTGGAATATTTTCAAAACTAAGTCAGAAAGGCATGGAGTCCAAAGTTGTTAGGGTCGTCTACACTCAAACTTTGGAAAATTTCAAAACCAAAAAAAACAACATAAAATAAAATCTAACAAAATTAAATTCTTTTAAATCAAAATAAAAATAATAAATTAATTTTTCATAAATAAATTATTTATAAATAATTATTATTATTAATTTTGATGTATAATTAATTATAAAAAAATGTTAGTAAATACTTATTGATTTTTCAATTTTCAATATATATATACCATAATACATAATTATATAGAAAAAAATTATAATAATTTTAAAAATAATAAGTGTTAATAATTGTTTTATATTTTAATAGTAATAAATATTGAATTTTAAAAAGTAATATATATTAATAGTAATTTTTAAATGTGATAATAATTCCTAAAAAATTATTTGTATCCTATTTCCATTAATTATAAATAATTAAATAGTAAATATTTATAATTATTGATATTAATTATAACTTAATAAATAATTAATAAATTTTTTATTAATTATAACCTAAACAATATCTATTTAGTAATAAATTTTAATAAATAATTAATATTTTTTATTTTTTATCATTAAATAGTTAAAAATAATTAATACTTATTATAAATACATAATAAATATCTTTATTGACATTATTATTAATTATTTTTATTTATTAACTAATAATTAATGATTGACTTATGGAAATTAATTTTATTTAACTAATTACTATTTATTCTTAATTATTATTAATTAATAACTATTACTTAAAATTATTTTAAAATTACCTAATTTCAAATTAATTACAATGATTATAAAACAAAATAATTTCATTTATATGTATTCTAAATATTTTTTATAAATAAATGATTTGATTAAAAATGTATAGTAAATGGTAATTTATAAATATTAAAATTAATATCATTAATTATAATTTTAATATTCTATGGAACTGAATTTTTTGAAATATATTTATGACATTTAATTAGTTAAATAATTTTTTTATAATAATTTGAAAATTATCAATAAGGTAAAGTTTTCAATGTAATATCAAATCCTTTAAGTCAATAAAAACAAACAAATCAATGAGTATAATCATTTTCTATGATGAGATCTCGTCCCACAATCTGGTGTGTGAATGGGACACCGGTATCAAGATCATCAACACCTGTATTGGGGTGGATTTTGATGAGCAAGAGGGGGGTTGTCCTCGGGTGTAGAAACATTGACTGTATTCTGTGATATCTATGAATCATCTAGGGGAGGTGTCTTTGAAATGTTAAGATGTGCATCTGATCCTTCTTCCACTACACAAGTGGAAGGACCTTCCATCTATTGAGGGAAACATAAAGTTTGTGAAGTTTTGGTCACAAAATATGGAATCATGGGAAATGACTCCTAACATGAGCTTGAATCTTCTATACCCAGTGAAAACCGTGGATATGTTGACAATTGGAATGGATCTCATGCTTGATGGTACACATCCATAATCGTTTGAGGATCATGTGGTGGCACTTCCTATGGAATAGGTGAGGCCTCATGTGTAACCTAACATGGTCTACATCATCATTATTGTGACTTGTCAACATCAGCAGCTGCTAGAGGAGATTCCTGAGTAGGAACCTCCTCCATGAGTAGGTGCATCATATCCCTAAGGTAGACGATTGAGGATACTATCCTATAGAACATGATACAATGACATCATATCCTACGTTGCAGCATGGTACGTTACCTAACTAAATACCCACCCTCCTTCGAATCAGACATATGGATAATATTCTCTAGTAAACTATGGTGTAAATATATTCAAAAAAAAATTAAAAATTTAAAAAAAATAAACTAATGTAAATTTATCGACTTACCAGATCCTAAAAAAATTTGTCGTGTGGTGTAAGGTACATTGTAAACTTCAGTCTATACCATAGTTCATACTCAAGAAATTTTGATAGGTGAAATCACATTGTATGCATTCCCTTGATATGAAACGATGCACATCTATCCTAAATTTCTACATATTTTTCATGTTATGATCACCAATCGACATCCTTCCTCCTTGTCAACTTCATCGAATGATGTGATGCTAGATGTCTGGGTAAAAATGGAATACACTAAACAAATCCAAACTATCGCATTAGTCTATCTGGTTGGTGCCACTTGACAATATGAAAGTGTATAATGGGAACTATAACCATGGCATTTCCAATCTCATTAGTATAGTATGTGGGAATATTATCTAATAAAACCCAGTATGGAAACCATGAAATCTGAAATGACATGTGACATTTGTTAAAATATTTTGTTAATAATTTCCAAAAAAAAATAATATTATGAAATAGATTAGTTAATATAAGAATGTATATGCTTACACTGTTGGGTAGAAGACTTTCCAACAAGAGACAGTATGTACCCAAATTGTGTCCAATGTCCTAATGAACTGGTATGTCTAAATCCACTTATAACATACAACATAGAAAGTGATAAATAATCAGCAATTAAGTACAATAAGTCATATTATCATCAAAAAACAATAAATATGGGTGATCATACCAGTTCCAAGACAGAGCATCATATATCCATATTAAGCTCTGGACTAACAATAATTGGGGCTATGGGAGGGATGTGATTCCATACCCACTTATGAATGAGTATGAATCATCCCATAGGATAACTATGATTTGATTAGTATATAGACAATAATTCTTTGTACATGTATTCCAAGCATGAAGATTCACAACTATATCTCTCATCTAAATAAAAGTCCACTAGTAGCCCCAATACATCATGTGGACATTTATAATAGAGTGATCGGTTCACACTAACCATCTAATGATCCACAAGATAAATTCATGATCATGACGCATGATAGTCTCCCTATCAGCATCAGTGGATAAATGTGCGAAGCACATGTCTAGTCATCTCATAGATAGAGAATTTTCATTTATGTAATTATCATTCCCCACAATGTTGAGGTCCAACAAACGGTATACATGCTCAATTTAGTCTCTATAGGTAGGTCTTATAACTGAATCTCTCTAAATAGAAATCATGATCATAACTACTACATCCTTTAGGGTGATGGTCATCTCTCCCTCGAGTCTGTGGAATGTGTGAGTTTTGGGTCTTCATCTCTCAGGGAGGAAATCAAGGAGTTGACGATCAAAAAATATATAATCTGATGTAGAAACACTATAGATTCTAGCATGTCATAGGTAGGGTATAGTAGCTAGAGGTAGAATGTGATGATAATGGGGTTCCCTACTAACCCTAACCTATAGAACCTCATAGCCAACTAAAACCTCACATGAAACGTGTCTATAATTCTCAATGAGAATAGCAATATCATATATCTCTACAGATAAAAATGAAATAAATATTATGTAAGTGTAAATTGTAAATATAATGTTATGGTTAGTATAATGTTATGATTAGTAGAGTGTAGGATATAAAAGTTATGTTAACACCCTTTTCTATTTATTTAGTCAATAAAATGGATTTGTCTTTTTTCATCATAGATTTTATTGTACATAATTACATCTGCATTATTATTAGAAGCTCAATATGATCACTTTACATTGATATTCTTCATGATTACTATTAAAAACTTTATATATTTACTAACATCATTACTTTTATTAGTATTGTAATATTCTGAAAAATTAATAGAAGAGTTAAAATAAACATTTTTAGTAAACATTAACAATCACTGTAGTTGATTGGGTATTTTCAAAATGATGGTTTTCAAATTTATATGCAATATACTTTCAGAAGGTTGATTTTCAATCACCAAAAATTTTACAAAAGCTTCCAAAAGGCCGACCTGAGGTCCGACCCTAATCCAATTTTTAAAGACAGAGAACATTACATTAGTTGTGGGAAATACATTATCATGGATGGGGATGATAACTCAATCCAGCAATGTTATATAAGAGTCACATATTCTTGGATGATGATTGGTGGATGATTTATCACGAATCGAGGCTGATATTAAACTAATTCATTTCTAGAAACTTCTTCCCCAATTTCTCCCACTTCCTCATCATAATGAATTTTTCTACATCTGTTACATTATTAGACTCATCCTTATCATCAAAACGATCTTGCAGTATATCTAGGTAATCAATTTGGTTGTTTTTTTCTACATGATATGGATGAGTTGCATATTATTGGGATGGACCTTCTTTGATGACTCTTATATTCCAATGTCATCATACAATAGCATGTTTTTGTTGGACAATAGAAACCTCCACATATAACTCCATAAAATCATTATCAAACCATTGGTTAAATAATGTTGTTGCTTGTAACTAGTCCTCATCATCATCCAATGGATAAGATAGATGTCATAGCCTATCCTAGAATTGAAAATGTCTATAGATGATCAACTAGATATCCTGATCATGTCTCAGAATTAACTAACCATGAATTCTTTCCTAATGTTTTATTTGGGTAACACAATTAGTTATCCTAACCATTCATGTTTGTTATGTACTATATGAATCTCCTTGATTAGTTTTAATTACTTACCCATAGTAGTATACACTAGAATACATGATTTTTTATATGAAAAATGGGTTCTAATAATGATTCCTATAGTGTAAATAATAATCACAATGTGTAATAATCATATAGGGTTGACTATGAAATAATTGTGTAAAGTTATTTCATGGTAAAATGATATAATTAGAAGTTCAATAGTTTATAAATAGAATTAAAATCATCTAAAATATATCACCTAGAAGTGTCAAACTGGGTTTGTAGTTAGGCCTCTATGTCATTCACCAGGTGATGATTGAGTTAATACCCAATTTTCCATTTTCGAGGTTATTACCCCTAGGTACAACTATACCAGATCCTTTATCCATTTGTGGTATCCAAACATATATTTCATTATTCGGATATCCATAGAATCTTTACATTATTCAAATTTTAGAATTCTTTCATATATCACCAATGATTTCACTAATGGTTCATAGTCTAAAATTTAATATTCATAAAGTTATATAAATATATTAGTTAAATGGAATGTGAACCATCTAAAGCAGATCCCTCAGGAGTGTAAAACTTGGTGTGTAGTTATGCCTCTCTTTCATGTATCAGGTGATGATTGATTTAATACCCAATCCACCATTTTCAGGGTTAATACACCTAGATAAAATTGTGTTAGAGCCTATATCCACTTATAGTATCTAGATAGATATGTTATTACTCGAATAATCACACAATATTTACATTATTAATTGATTGAAAAATAATATTTACTATGACGAATAATTGTGTAGGGCTGATAGTGGAAAAAGTCTAAAGTTGTTTTATAGTAATGAAGTTGGTAAATGATTTTTCATAATTAATAGTAACTAAGTTCATAATTGTTCAGTAATTTATATTAATTAAGTTATAAATAAATAAATAAATATTTATTTTATAGTTAATATTTTTTGAATGATTGGTTAATCATTAGTTAATGAATTTTTAAACATTTTTATTTAATATTTAGTTAATAGTTAGTTTTTAGTTAATCATTATTTAATTAGTGGTTAAACAATCATTAATCATTCATTAATTAATAATTAATTAATAGTTATTAAGTAGTTAATTAATAGCTAATTATTATTTAATTATTAGTTATTTAATATTTAATTATTATTTAGTCATTAGTTAATCATTTTTAATCATTAGTTCGTCATTATTTAATCATTATTTGATTCTAATTTAATCCTAAGTTAATCCTTAGTTATTCATTATTTAATCCTAAGTTAATCCTTATTTATTCATTATTTAATCATTACATAATCGTTAATTACTAATTTTTTAATTAATAGTTATTAATTACTTAATTAAAATTAATTTTTAATTAATCATTAACTAATTATTGGTTAATCAATGCTTAATCATTATTTTATCATTAGTCAAAAATAGTTAATCATTATTTGATCATTAGTTAATCATTAATTAATGATTATTTAATCCTAAGTTAATCCTTAGTTAATAATTAGTTAATCATTAGTTAGTCATTAGTTATTAATTAGTTAATCATTATGTAATCATTAACTAATCATTAGTTAATGTAGTGAAATGGCTTGAGTTGACCTAACACATCACCCGATCCAGACCGCCACAAGGCCTCAAGCACACCTCTCCATACACCAAAGGCTACTGACTAGTGGTAAGGGTATAACATATATAGTGGAGAGAGTATACTCTCTGGTTAGAGTAATATAAAAGAAAAAATAACCTAATCATCCATAAGGATAAACATCAGAGTATGTAGAATAAATAAACTAAAACAACGGTATTTTATAATAAATGAAATGTGGAATATATTCATATAGACACAAAGCATGTGAAATAAACAATATTTAGTCACCCATTGGAAAAACCACATATACAAAATAAATAAACTAAAAATAAACACATCAGACTCTACTACCAACTTTGAACCAAACCACATACCCAGTCTCCAGGAATCTCAAATTGCACCAGCCCAATCCTAAGACTCCATACAAGTATCCCTGCTCAATCAATAAACATTAGGCCTCCTCTCGATCCTCTCCACATCTTATGCTCCATCTAAAAGCATACATGAGGTCTGTACATAAATTGAGGTTCATATATAGGGGTTAGAAATAAATCTCGATAGGCCGCCCTCAATGGTGGACCAATAATCTAATGTCAGATATAGGTGCATGCACATGTGATATACCTATCCTAGCTAAAACGTAATAGCAACTGGAATAAAATAAAAAACTATATAAAATAAAGGGAGATAAAAAATAGCCAACTGTGGGTTCTATCCTAACACATGAGGTAAATCCACCACTACTTTGGTCTACACTAGAGGATTTATAGCACGTGGCTCACCCCACCACACAACATCAGCCATGTCCTCCAAATATAAATGTGAGATCCAAGATGTCTAAATGAAAAGGCATTATTGTTAGACCCCAGGGCATAACCATAGGTGTCCACATGACAACACACAACTACTAGGCTCTAAGACTCCAATGGCTTGATCTGAACTGGCAACAAGACTCTACATCAGACCCTAGAGAACTTTTCATGTCCCAAAAGTCATTAAGAACAAAGAATGATCTAAAAAAGGTCGCAATAGTATACACCACCCCATGGATTTCTCTATCCATGTTCCCAATAGATGTAATATCTAAGGGATATTATCCATCCATGGGTCTAATATATAAATTTTCCCAATGGTCCCATATAAGTATCTGGAATCACTCAATATCCATTGAATGTAACCTTTAGCCATTTTTTAACTCTAAAATAGAGGAGTGAACTCATCCATATCACCCATTATCTTTATAATCTCTTTTAACCACAACCATCCAATGGAGGAGATAACCACATCAAAACATAGGGCCAAAACCTGGTCCAAGATATCCTAAGGGTATCCTCTTCAAACCAACACCAAAGCATAAACTTCCACAAAAAAAAACTCATATAAAATCCACTAGAATGTTGGTCGATCCAACTCTCTGATAAAACATCCAAAAATTGAACTAGCAATTTTTATCAACTCTCACCTCATAAAACTTTGTCTCCCATTGAACCTAGATCATAGAATAAAGTGATGTACTACTAGGGACTCTTCTTCTACACTCTATCTCTCATACCACACCTCTCAAATGATCCTTAAATGTCTAAAAGTCCATATTAAGAGAAGGATACAGTACTATGGGTTCATCTATCTCATCCAAAAACTCAGGCCAATC
This sequence comes from Viscum album, assembly GCA_963277665.1. Classification (NCBI taxonomy): domain Eukaryota; kingdom Viridiplantae; phylum Streptophyta; class Magnoliopsida; order Santalales; family Viscaceae; genus Viscum; species Viscum album. The sequence goes on along the minus strand of OY728119.1, from coordinate 1,017,445,956 downwards.
ATGGAATGAGAAATATCCTCAAGTGGACCTTATTGGCCTCCAACTGATCTTTGATCAACAACACACCTTCAAGGGAATCAAAAATCATGACCACACCTACAAGGGTATTCTCAATGGTCTACATTACCACCTAAAAAGTAGGAAACCCTACAAGGGTTCCCCATTACAAGTGAAACCTTGGGAAAAATACCATTAAAAGAAAATCTCAGTTAGCCTCCCCACCAAACAATCCATCCTTCAGAGATATCTAACCTATAATGGCATCCAAATGAGTCCCTAAAACCCATATCAATATCATATAAATAGAATATGACCATAAAAACTATCCCTTAATGTCAACCCAGCTTGAAGGATCCAATATCTATGATCCTCAAATTCTATATCTAAACTTCAAATGCTTTAACCTCAAGCAACCAGCCTTGATATCCAAGGACCATCTAATATCTTCTCAAAGATACTAATTGATCCCTCCTTATTGGAATAATCTATAATAAAATCAAAAAAACAACCTTTCATCCACAATCCAAGATAACCAATGAGATTAGGACTTTCACTCGTATCTTTCATCACACAACCCAACACACTAAAAGATTCTAAATCATAACCTCTAATAAATCCTCCTACATATGATCTCCCAAAATAAGAAAACATGCACACAACATCTAAACATTTAAAGGAAACCACTATCATGATATATGTGGGAAAACAATCAGAACAGATGACTGAAAATTCTAATTTTGTCTCCAATGTGAAGAACGGGAAAAACACAAGACGAATAGATTCATGTTGTGTACTACGGTTAGACAATGTGTACCCATAAGGGTCCTCATTGGATATATTATAAAACCTACATGGAATTTATTTCTTCTAAGTGCGTGTTATTTTCACCTATTACATGGTGTTTACCCTACATGGGGTGTCCAACTGTGTACCTAGCCATGTACCCACACGCAGGGTAAGTCTAACTACTTTACAAGTTCATTGGTCATATACCTCACATGGGCTCTAGTAATCTTCTCTACATGGTTATGTGCTCCAACACGGGTTGTCTAGTCATTCCATTGGCCACACCCTGAGTTTCCCCTACATAATGTGTCCCAAACACACATGTTGTGAAACCTCTTTTTCCTAATCTTCCTGAAAGAAATAACACACGGCGTGTATTCTTTGAACTATATGCTAATTAAATGGGTTTACCAAATATAAATCCCCTGCACTCTCCCTAAAACTCATAATTATCCCAAAAGGACCATTGATGAACCACTAAGGGGTCCCCAATAGCCCATAAGGAGATTTAAAACTAGAAATCTGTAAATATTTGGGAGATAGGAAAAGAAAAAAATAAAAAAAAGTAAAAAGGAAAGGAAGAAAAGGAGAAAAAGAAAAGAAAAGTGGGATTGAACCTGGTTCCCATGATGGGTTTATGCCTCACTTAGAAAAACCCCATATTTTCTATCAATCATGAAGATAGAATCTCAATCTGATGCTCTGTTTAAAAAATACCTCCGAACAAAAACACATGAATAAATTAATATTAAAATAATTAAATATGTAAATGATCAGAAAAATTTGAATGGTTCAGATTTCCACTGAACTTCTGTACTAAGGTAAACACCCTTTTGTAGGTCCAATAGAGTGGTTAAAAAATATTTGATATTATCTCATATGAGAGATTATCATTTTTTCACTAAAACATTTCCTGGAACAAAAAGTTCAAATTAATCCTAATTTTCTACAACCATTGATAATGTGGGTTGCCATAAACTCCCCATAATAAATGTTTCTCACCCCCAAGAAGCCGCAATGATCAAACAATGATAATATCTCACTCTAATAACATTCAAAACTGATGTTATCTCGACCATCTAAAACCAGTATTATAGTGTCCACAACTCCCTCAACATGAGAAACATTCAACCATAATTGATCTGATGATCCCCACCATAGTATTATCCATATCAACACCCCACATCCCAAAAATAAATTTATGCATCCCAGACATTATCCATCACTAAATATAATGATTGGACATGTCTAAACCACTCACACATGAGTGTCGACACTAAATAAAAAAAAAATCTCATTATCAACCCACCAGGAAAAATATCTTTGATGCTCAACAAACCACTTAAGATAAGGTTCACAGCCTCTAATGACTTATGGAACACTCACCACCATAAGTATTTACTTAAACCACTTTTTAATGTGAAATTGAACTCATGCTAACATGGTCTATGTCCTCAAAAATCTAGGATAACATGCCTAAAAACACTAATTATGATCCTCATGTGGGTCATTTCCAATAATATGGAGCACCCTAGACACTCCTATTCAAAATAGAGGCATCTCACTTATGAAAAGATCATTAAAATGACCACCCTCTACATATATGTTGATCCAAATCCACAAGTGTCCAACCATGATCTCACTGTGCTATCCAAAGCACAACCAAAATGAATAGGTCCGGGTGTTTAAACAAACCTACCCTCTCAAGCTATCCATGAGACTTAGATCACTCCCAATAATACATTTCTAAAACACTGAGCATCCTCATGACAAACCACACACCACCGATAGTAGAGATGAATGACCCCACCATGAAGGAATATCCATTCCCACCCAAGCCATCGTTGATAATAAGAACATGTTCCCCACTATAAGTCCCAGAAGATAACACATGGAAAGAACAGCTCCCTCACAAGTCACTCTAACCTAGGAATTCAAGGGATCCACTGCCTTAGGGAAACTCGAGCTTGATCCAAACATCTCTCAGGCATCCTTAGCCTCATCGAGGCACCGATAGGGCACTCAGAGTCTTCACCGACCCACAAGGGTCCCAATGCATACCTTGAAAAAGGGAATATATCTCTATCACCAAATAACATCTCTCCATAAGATTCACATGAAATTTCATTGGAATAATATATACACATTAGGTTCAATTGAGACAAAATCCACCAAGGAGATATATGTGACACACCATATAGGTCATTTTAGATACTTTAAACAACTGAACCTCCATCATCAGTAAAATAAAACTCATATGGAAATATGTTATGTGGATATTACATGCCTAGAATGATGCATGAACATTGGCCTCCTACCCATATTCCAAGATCCAAAAACTAGAATAAACCATTAATCCACAAACCCAAGTGCATCACACTAGGTGAAATTATACAACCACAAAAAGGAAAAAAATAACAAAAATCCCATTCCCTAAAAACTTGGACTTCTAATCAGAAAATGTGTTATTCACACACCGATTTGATATCCATATAATGTTTTGAATCATTTCTAGACCAAATTTATACCAACTCACCAAATCATAAAACAAACCTACTCTAATACCAATTGTTGTGAATCATCTCGGGTTGACCTAACACTTCACTTGATCCAGCCTCTCATAAGGTCTCAAGTGCATCTCTATGTATTCCAGAGGCTACTAACTAGTGGTGGGGATCTAACATATATAGTGGGGATACTGTAACCTTTTTTTAAAGTAAAATAAAATAATAAATAATAAAAACATCCAGAAGGATAAACATCATAGTATGCATGATAAATAACCTAAAGCAATGGCATTATATAATAAATTAAATGTGGCATATGTTGGAGTTGGTGTCCCAGGACCAGTTTTTTATACTTTGATTACATGTATATTCAATATATTGAATATTAATAAAACATATTATTACATATTATTAATTTATCTACATGACTCTAATGTAATAATGTTCTAGAGTATACATCGTATTGATAGGATCATAGTAGTTCCTCACTATGATGAGAGCCTTTAAGTGCTGTGATGATATTCTAAAATACAGTTTTGTAGTCACATAACGTACTATGATGGGACAAAAATTATATAGACTTTAAATTTAGATTAATTTTAATTAGATGAGGATTATTCTCATGAATTTTTCACTTGGTAATCTGCAAGATGGGAGATTATAATAAAATACCCAACAATATGAATTATATATGTTTTCATGTCATCAAATATTTCTATTTGTAAGCATGTGTAATAGTATTTTTAATTTAATTTTATCATTAATGATGTTCATGACTTGTGCACTTAGATTTTCTATTGAAAACTATGGTTCCATATATTGTTTGTGAAGTAGGGTACATTGGGTGAATCATGATTAACATGTCATTAATGGGTAAGTCGAGGAAGTATTTTTTTTCTTCCATCTTTTTGGAGTTTAATATCACATCTCTTTGATTGGAATAGAACCATCACCCTAAATTCCATGGTCATGGTGTAATGACAAGTTTATTTTATATAATAAAATAAATACTTATCGATCATATAGGATGGTTACATGGATGTGGAACCTGCTTGATGAGATATTGTGATGAAGGTGTTATTTTACATAGTGAGTATTTATATGTAGTTGTCTTCATTGTGACATTAAGTTATTTCCCTTGGATTACTTGAACCATTTATAAATATTAATCTTGGACTTTAGAAAATCCCACCTAATGCTAATGAGAAATAATCCTAGAGTGCCAGACACTAAGTGTTTTTGATTATCTCAATTAAATTATATTTGACTTTAATTAATTTAATAAATATTATTCTCAAGAATGAGGGATAATTATATTCATGTTTTATTGATCGAAAATATTTATTGATGAATAAAAATTTTAAATTAAATATTTATTCAGGTGTTAAATAAATTCTATAAAAGTTTTAATGGACCAAAACCGTGTCTAGAGACAAATATTAATTAACAATCAAGTTAAATTATATTTGTTATTATGCAAGTTTGCATGAACCCAAAAAAATATTATTATTGTTGTTGTTGTTATTATTATTATTAGAAATGAGGTTTATAAAAGCTTATAATATTATTTAAGGGATGACATGAAATTAAAACATTATTTTAACCTAAACCTTAGCTCTATAAATAGACTATTATGTCTACTGTGTAGGGTGTTTAATCAAAAATAGATAATTGTTGCACACAACAATTTATCTCTCAACTCATCTTTCTCTCTTCATCTTAAGAATGATAAATGAAAGAGAGGTCCATTTAATAATGAAGGATGATCAATCAACATGAATAATTCAAGATGGTCTCTTTAATGCACTAATACTCGGAGATTGATTGGAATTACTCGGAGATCAAAGGCACGTGTATGGATCGCCACTAGAGGGATTCTATCCGTAGATCCTCACAATGAAATGAAGGAAAACTGAAAGGGTATTTTTAGGTGATCAACATCTACATCGAATAAATAATCCTTAGATCAGGTATTCATTTCATCGGATATTAAATAAATTAATTATAAATTTGATGTGAAAGATATACACTCAGAGTTTTGGAAAACTTGAAATTAAAAGAAATTTTAATATATCACCCACCATCACACGCTTCCTATATGCCTAGAACCAGTAAGTGGTATCAAGTTATTAATGTTTAAATTTATAATTATTTATTTTATTGTTGATCCATACACAATCATGGTTGAATTTTAATTTCATATTATTCAGTTTTTAATCCATTTGTAATTAACATGTTATCGACATATTAATCATGTTTATTCAGTTTTTTATATTCTTAAAGGTCTAAGAACAGATAAATAATGATGAGAGATTCCATCAGGAACTACCAAAATTTTGGTTAGTAAGATAGGGTTACACGGCGTGTAGCCATAGTACACACCATGTACCCTATTATGTTGCACCTGGCCATGTTATGAGAAACACATCATGCTATGAAGTTATTACATCTGGTGTACATCACATATTTACCATACAACTTGTAACATGATTATTATATTACACATCATGTATATGGTGTACATGTTTTCTAGTATACATGTGTTTGCAGAGTAAATCAAACAATTTGTGTGGTCATTATACACAGTCAAACTGCATGAGAATGAAAACATGGAGAATTTATGATATACATAATGTTTATATGGTGTACATACTATTTATTTCATAAATTACAACATCTGAGATACATGCCAAGTCCTCGGTATTTTTATCTAGACACACGGAATTAGTGATACACAACATATAACTAGCATCACACATCATATAGTTTCTCACCTGAGAACACATTGAGTTTTTCAATGAGTTACATGGGCATGTGGTATTTGGAAAACACAGAATTTAGTTAGCCTATACACACCATGTTATCCCATCGAGATACACACCAAAGGCCTAGGATATTTTCTTGGGAACATGAAAAGTGGGTACACAGTGTGTAGCTATCATGTACACACTGTGTAGTCTAGTTGAGTCAACATACTAACACCCCAGACATGTGACCCGGATACACAGTAATAGAGGTGAACAGTCTATAGCTAGATAGTATACATAATGTATTCTACCAATTACAATTTGAATTAAATTACATTAAATGGAAATTTTAATCATTAAAACCTTACAGTTTTTAATAAAACATTAAGTGATTGATAATTTAATAAGGTTTTTATAGAATTTTAAATTCTCAATTAATTTATTGTAATAAATCTATAGCTATTGGTTCTGTCATTTATTTTATATTAATTCATTAATGATGGTTATCTACAAATGAATTTGGATGTTCATTAAGATGAAAGGGAATTAATTAATTAATTAATTCAAGTGAATTTATTTTAATACTAAATAACGGATAAATAAATGAATGTTAGACATATAATGTTTCATATATGTTTCATGTATGAACGTTCATGAGCTAGATCAAGTCTAGTGTATGTTTTGGTATTTATTTAATTTAATTTATTACGTGGGTTTTCAATTATTTATTATTAAATTAAATTTTATGTTCTGCAAGTCAGATCTCCCTCCACTATTAGGTAAGGCTCACATGTCTACGGATATTTACATAATCTCATTTAACCAATCCTTTAGTTACCCTCACCTGAATGTGAGTTATAAATAATTGTAATTAATGATTTTTTCCAAGGTGTGTTGAGGCGGATCAAGATGGAACCACAATGATGCCAACCCAAGATATACATAGGTGGATAAGTGGAATTCTTTAACCCATACCAAGATAAAAAATGAGTTATTTCCCCAAGGTAATTGGTTGATTTAATTTTAACTCATTAAATCAACCATTAGATAAATCTCATGAATGGTTCATTTAATTATTTATTTATTTATTTATATGAAATAATTTATTTTATGGATGCAAGACCGCAATCCCATAAATAAATGAATTAATGTGAAAAGTTGGAATTTAATAAATAGATTATGCGTAAATGTTTTATCCAACATTGTTAATTAATTAAGTAAATATACTTAATAATAAAAAGTCATGTAAAGGATAAAATAAGATAAAAGTTATTCATAATAATTTAAAATCCCTCAATTAAATATTAATTCATAATTGGTCTTTCATTACTTGATTAGAAATGATATCCTTATAACTAAATGTTTGACCAACCCTCGTTGGGACACTTACTTTTAACGTGGACTTCTTATGAAGGTTATGGGTTGAATTAACCATCTTACATCAATAGAATTATACCTCTCTAGACTTGATATAACTTATAGGAAAGTGTTGATAAAATCCAAGTTAGGATTTCAGGATAGGGGATTCCACTCAGCGGATCAAAGAGTTGGGAACCCTTGGTTGGAAAAAACCTTCTTACCTGAATACCTTCAAGTAACTTGACCAACCCTTGTTGGGGTTATATAAAGGGGAATATGGATCCTTGACACTAGAATTTCCTAGTAACTAGAATTTCTTAGTTAAATGGTGAGGGATATTGGGACTTGATAAAATAGTGGAATATTTAATAAAATCAATTAATTTATTATTTCTAAAAAAATGTAATTAAGAAAAGTAATAATAATATTCTCTTTTAAGTGTATAATAAATTAAAAATTATAATGCCCCATCCCTAGTTACCCAGATTTGGTGCATTATTACACAATATTGGCAAGATACAAGGAATCATGTCCCAAAATACTGATCAGTTTAGTAGCCATAGAAGTACTAGATACATTCATAAGTTTTACATTAAATCATGAACTAAAAACATCAACAATATTTTTCACACTTTTGAACACACTTATATCCTCATCCTATCCTTGCAGTTCAACCATAAAATATTTCTTCACATCCTGGGAAAAATAAAACATAGAAATGGGTGAGCTCAAATGCTCAGTAAGGATAAAAATATAGCAGGAACTTTTATAAATAATCATAAACATTTAAGGAAATGTATAAGACTAAAACAAAATCCTTTTAAAATTAAACTTCAGAATAATATGGAAAAGATAAAATAAAATAATTCCATTTACTTAATCACATGGATATTCTACTAGTCGAATAATCACATGAAATATCAAAAACCACTTTCATAATGATGGAATGCATAATGCCAGACTTCATAACCACATAGTCAAGTCCTTGTGCCAAGACTACAAATAAGATTTTGTCAAGGCCTTATGCCAAGACACTAGTTTGTCTCATGAGACCTACCGATGCTTCTATGACCTATAGTGGGCTCCACCCATCACTTACTAAGTCCTATGCACTCCTCATATGAAAAGTTTTAAACATAACATAAACATTCATATTAAAACTAGCATAAAAAATTTCAATAATTTATCCATAAACCAGGAATGGTGTAAAAATAACACATCCATAGTCAAACATATCACAAAACCTTCAAAACAATATGGAAGTTTTTTATCATAATAAATAAACATCAAACAAGATTAAAATCCATCAAAGGATGTTAACCTAGATGAAATCAAAACTTTTTTAGAGAAATATCTCTTTCTATTTTGAAATCATTTAAAAGACATATAATTATAAAAGAAATCATTTATTTTGAAAATATTAATATAATCTTGTGTGGGAAGCTTCGACGATGATATAACGGTGTAAAATATCCACACCCGCTATATAAGTTAAAAAAATAAATTCTTACCTTAATTTTGTCAAAAAGGTCATAAAGTACCTTGTTTGGAAAACAACAGAAAGATTCCTTTCAAAACATATATGCTCAAATAAGGATATAAATGACTTTAACCCATAGTATAGTAAATAGTAAAAATGTTTTGAATTACATTTTTAAGAAAACATGGATTTTGATGATAAAGAGGTCCCAGTAGATACTTATGTAAAAACAACCTAGGATAATAAAGAGATTGTGAAATTAACCCTTACCTTGTAATTTTCTTTAGTAGATGGTATGTTAAACTTCTGTATAATATTTAAAACATTGTTATTAAATTATAAAATAACTATATACATAAATATGATATCATATATGATCCTCTAATATTTCTTTGTTAATAATATTTCAGTAGTATCATCGTTTCGGGTGTTAATTGATTTGTTTTCCTTTATATGCTCGGTTACATAAGCCATTTTTTTTATGGATAGGATGTATTTTATTCATATATATACTGATATTAAGTTCTTAAAAATTATTTTTAATCATAAAATAAAAATTATTCTTGAATGATTACGATAGGGAATGAATCTCATCGCGTTCGTGGAGACGGTAATCCGTACGTACACACGAGCGACAATATCATTATATTGATGGTGAAATCGTATGTAATTGGATGGTATATCATATATAAAGAATCATTAAAATGTTATATTTATTATTTACATCAGTTATACTCATTATTATACACATCCAAATAATGAAGTGTTTGAATAACAAACTACACCACGACATGGAGACGGTAAGTCGTACGTACACACGTATGGTAACTTTGTCATTCATATGATGGATAGAATAATGAATATTTTTGTACCATTTTTATAATAACATCACAGTATATATAATATACTAGAGTTATTATTTTATAATAGAAACAATAAAGAAAGATTAAGTGGAAGAAGAAAATAACTTGGAAGAGGGTGGTGAAATTATTACCTCTTCTTTGGGTGTTTCCTTTTGAGTTGATCAAAAGGTCTCCGTAGGTTGGCTTTATGATAAAAATAAGGCCTCTAGGTTGAAGTGAAAGGAATTGGGAGGATATCTGGGAAGGTTTTGGTCGAGAAAAATGGCTTTGGAGATGTGATTTTAAGAGAAGGGGAAGATCCATTTTATAAGAGAGGTGAGTGGCACCTTAGGAAAAGATTGAAATATAATTTTATAATAAAATCATTTTCGATTTCTAATGGCTCCAAAATAATTTATTTTTAAACTAAGGTGGGTATGGGTCGAAAAACGTTCATCTAATTGGTTTTAGATAGGTTTGGGTCACCATATTAACCTTATCTTTTAGATTTAACTCTTAGTTAAATAGTTTAACTTTTACCATGTATTCTTGTATTATTATAATAATTGGTTAATAAACATACTATAAAATGCCAAGAGAAACTCAACTATTTCATTAATGATATACTTATCATTAGGTAATTTCCTTTTCAGAACCATATAATTTTAGGACTATTATATAATTTAATAATATAATATTTGTTTTAAAAACTCATTTATGTCAATTTTGACACTATTTAGTATTTGGTTTTTGTGAGAGTCATCACAACTTTATTACTTTGAAAAAAATACATTTAATCAACCCTAACATGTCATATTCACCTATAAAATTCGTTTATGTCCTAAAAGCATTGAAATAATATTTATTTTAATATTTATAATACAATTTATTTGATTCTTTCACTAATAAGGTAATTATTGCATCACCATTGTGTTATTTAATGTCTAAAAATTATAAATAAAATAAATTTATGATGAAAATATTTTTAGATTTATAATTCATATTTATAGTCTAAATATAACTTATATAACCCAATTTAAATTTTTTTTACTAAAAGATATATGTTTATGTCATTTTTGTCTTTACTTTAAATTAATTAATATAAAGTGTCATTATCACTCTCAAGTGGCTCCATGGGGACACAAAATAGACCCAAGGATGAACATGGTCATAAATGTATCAAAAAATAGGAATAGAACACATTTTAGGGTAATTTAAAATTATTATAATATTATTTTTTACCCTTATTTACTGGATTTACCCTTTAACCATGGTAAATAAAATATTTACCGAAGTAATTATTCATAATGTATAAAAATAAAATTTGCCTATTTACAAAATTTGGAACTAATGATTAAAAATATGGAATCTATTTTTTCAAATTCAAAACACAGAAGTTGCAGAAATTAATTTAAAATTAATTCCCTTTGTCAAAACAAAAAACGTGTTTTTATGAAATAATAACTATCAAATGATTGACACTTGTTTATTCTAGTTTAAATGTGAAATTACATTAAATGACCTAAATTATATTAAATGATAAAAATATAATCTAATTATACTTTAAAATCACTAAAATTTATAATTTAACACTATAAATTATTTTGATTAAAAAAGTTGTTTTTAATTAAAATTTAGTATTTTTCACTATTCATCAAAAATTGAAAGTTTTCAGAAAAGTAACAAAAATTCACACTAATCTAATTTAGATATTCCAAATGAAAAAATGAAGCCCATTTTAAAAAATAAAATTTATAAAATTTCAAAAGGTGGTTATTACTATTTATAACGGCTAGTTTGATTGGTCGTGGTTTGTTAAAACTCCAAGTAGCGTACAATGAAAGCTACTGCATTATTCAAAGGAAATCATACCGTGGAAGCTTATGGTGTTACAAAAAAATCATCAACTTCATTTTCCCTTTGATCTATATTAGATAAAAACAATATTCTCACTAGAAGTATCTTCCAGGAGTGGTTCAGATTCCTTTGGGTTGTTTTTCACCCAAAACGGAAATCTTACGTGCTAGAATACTCAATATCTGATCTTCTTACCAAGGAGGTGAGTGATAAAGAGTTCAATTTCTATTAAAACATTTTAGAAACACAGTTTATTTTCAATGTTTTATGCTTTCATCTATGTCTCATGAACTCATGAAGTCTCATGAAAACATGGATATGTATAGCATACTTGAGAACCTCTATGGTCTTTACCAAGAGAGAGTCAGACGCTCCTTTAGAAAAAGCTTGAAGAGGTTACCCTGGCTGGGCCTCAATTAGTCAATATCATTGGCTAAATTGAGATCCTAGAAATTATTGGGTTTAAACTCCCTAAAAAACAAGGAACTAATCTCATTTTGGCATCAATCCCCCAGAGCTTCTCTAGCTTTTTTGTAAATTTTAAAATGAATTATATTGATATGTCTCAGCTAGATATTCTTACTCTTATTTTCCAAGTAGATAAGGAGATGATGCATGAAAATCCTTTGGTCATTATGGAAAATAAATATAAAGGAAAATCAAATTGACTAGAATTTTATTTTCAAAGTCTTAAAAAACTTTGGGGTTAATGATACCTTTATTGGAAGAATTAAGACTTTATTTCATCCAGCTTTCATCTCTATTCTGATTAATGGAACTCCTATAGGTTTTTTTAAATGCTCTAAAGGTGTTAGATAGGGTGATCCCCTTTCTACCATCCTTTTTGTTATTGCTGAGGATTACCTAAGTAGGCTCCTCAGCAATCTGGTTGATCAAAGTAAGCTTAAACCTATTCAAGTTGCCAGAAACTTAAATGTCCCTAATCATCTTTTATATTCTGATGATATTATTTTGTTTCTTAAAGGGGATCAAAAAAATATTCATGTTTTCAATCAATACAAAACCCACTATGATGAAGTTTCTGGTCAAGCTATCTCCTGGAATAAATCATATATTTTTTTGGTAAGAACTTTCCTGTTAGAAGAAAATCTACCATTACCACTTATCTTGGTATTAAAGAAGGTTTCTTACCTTTCTCTTATTTAGGTGTTCCTATCTTTTGGGGTAGACCCAAAGTTATACACTTTTCTAATATCATTGATCAAATTATTAACCAACTCTCTAATTGGAAGGAAAAATCCCTATCTATGGTTGGGCGAATATGTTTGGTCAAATCCACCATTGTTTCTAAAATGGTCTACTCCCTTATGATTTATAAATGGAATGTAGGCATCTTCAAAAAAATTCATACTTACATTAAAATCTTCATTTGAACAGGAACTATTTTCGAAAATAAGATTTTCACTATTCCTTGGAATTCTTGTTGTAAACCTCATGATAAAGGTGGCATTGGCATAAAAAATATAAAGTTGTTCAATAGCGCTCTTCAGGACCGTCTAACTTGGCGTATTATTAATTATACTTCCAAAGCTTATGATTTTTTGAACCATAAATTCCTTCATAAACTATTAAAGGGGAATTATAATTTCATCAACTCTTTAATCTGTCCATCTATCAGAGACTCATACCATAGGATCATGGAAAATGATAGATGGATGGTCAGTGCTGATTCTTCCATTAATTTTTGGTGTGGGAAATGGCGTGGTAACCCCCAGATCTCACTGTTACCACCTAATGTTATTCCTGATGATACTAGTCAGTCTATAAAGGATGTCTTACAATTACATAGACATGACCTCCCTGATTATATTGTGCAGATTATTGATAATCATTCCTTTTCTTCTGATGGGGACTTCTTTGTTTAGGAACCTTCTCCAAATGGAATTCTAGACTCTAAAAACTTTTATAAGTATAACTTTTCTAATGATGAATCTAATTATCTATGGGTGAGTCATTTTAATAAACCTTGGATTAAACCTTCTAGGCACACCCTCATTTGGCACATCACACATAATAGATTGCCTACTGAAATTACTCTACAAAAATTTGGCATTCAAATTTGTTCTAAATGTCGCTTGTGTAATCAACACAGGGAGGACGTTGATCATCTTTTTCTATCTTGTGCGACGGCCTCTGCATTATGGAATTATATTTTTGAATTATTCAGTTTCAGATGGATCTTAACTGACTCTATTTCTTTGTTTATAAAAAATTGTATTCGCCGTGAAGCTTCTTTATAGGTTAAAAATATATTTCTTGTGGCAGTGGTGGAACTCATGCATGTGATCTGGTACATTAGAAATGATCTTATTCATAATAATCACTCATTTAGTCTCAATGCAGGAAAATCTCAGATTCTTATTGCGATTCATGAAGCCGCCTCAATTAAAAAAGACTGTTGCAACAACTCGGTTGGTGACTTTGAGATCATTCATCATTTCCATGTTCCTGGAATCTACCCTACGCCCAAACGCTCCTTTGAAGTATTCTGGCAATATCTGATGTCGGGATGGATCAAAGTGAACGTTGACGGTGCTTCTAAAGGCAATCTAGGCCCTTCCAGTTGTGGTGCTATCTTTAGAGACTCAGCTGGCCAGTGTCAGGGTTGCTTCTATGTTGGATGTGGTTACTCTTCATCTCTGGAGGTGGAAATTCTTGGAGTCATTCACGCTATTGAGTTTGCACTTCAAAGAGGATGGAGAAAGCTTTGGGTTGAAAGAAATTCTACCACCATCATTCATGCCATCTGAAATGGAATCATTCATCTGGCCTGTACGCTCACTACACACTATATGAGCTGCTTGAAGACGCTTCATTGGATTGATTACATTGCTACTCATGCCTACCGTGAAGCGAATTCCGTTGTTGATGCTCTTGCTAACAAAGGAGTTCATTAGAGCATGACTTGGCTAGACACTCTTCCATCCGATTTATCTTATCTTTTCGATAGATATTGTAAAAATATCCTATCTTTCTAACTCTTATAACCTTTTTAATTAATAAATTGTGCTTTGGTCTTTAAAAAAATCAAGGGAACAAGATTCTATCTATTTCGCATATGGAAAGAAGGTCCACTGAAATAAAAACTACACCCATCCAAAGAAGAAAATGGGAGAATCATGTTGATTTTTCATTAAGGGTAATTTATCTGTTTCTACAAATTTGGTATTAGATATAGATTTTGGTGCTCAGATATGCATTCAAATGAAAGAAACAAGTAGATTTATAAAAATTTACTAATTGTAGGTAGATCTTTGAGTAGAAAATTGAGATAAATTTTCTCCTATAGCTATCGAGGTCTACCACCTCACATTTCCGGATGAAATGATATTGGTTTTAAAGGGTTTCTATTATGTACCTTAGGTTCCCAAAAACATTATATTTATATCTTTACTTGATAAATATGTATTTATATTGAATTTTTCAAATAAATGTTCCTTATTTTATAAATATAGCATTTTTATAGTAATGTGCATTTAAATAATGGTCTTTTGTGTTGTATTACAAAAACCAAGTAATGGAAATTGATAATAAATCTGCTTCACGTGAATTATACCACACCCAACTATGGCATCGCTGGATTGGTCAAGTTAATGAAAATCACTTGACTAAATTATACCAAGATGAATATTTATTTATTTTTTTTTGAACTAAACTACATGGTCTATTTCATGCGTGTTGACAAGGTAAAATTACTAAAGTCGCATTTAGTGGAAAAGATGAAAGGTCCAAAGTCATTCATTAATTAGTTCATATAGATGTGTGTAGACCATTTTCTATTAATTAATGGGGTGGGTATTCATAAATTATAATTTTTACAAATGATTTTAGTATATATGGATATGTCTAATTAATGAGGTATAAGTCAGATTATTTTGATAAATTCAATGAATATAGGAATGAAGTTGATAATCATCTTGGTAAGGAGATTAAGAAAATTTTCTCATACTATGGTAGAGAATATCTTAATCTAGACTTCATTGTTTACTTATGAGAGTTTGGGATCCTTTCTCAACCCACTCCTCCTTATAAACCTTAGTGAAATAGTCTAAGTGAAAGTAGTAAATGTACCTTGTTAGACATGGTGAGATCAATAATGAGTCGTGTGAGTCATCCATTATACTTTTGAGGATACACATTAAAATAGAAGTGAAAATACTACACCAGGTTCCAACTAAAGTGGAAGATGGTATACCATTCCATTTATGGAATGGAAAGAAACTCGTGTTGGCATACATACATTTGTGGACTGGTGAAGATTTTTTTAAGGCCTCTTTAGGTAAAAAACCTACACCCTGAGGCATAAAGTGTACCTTTATAGGATACCCCAAAGAAACAAGGGTATATTACCTATATGAATCATAAAACAAAAAGGTGATAGTGTAAAGACACACCATATTATTTGAGAGTGATCACATCTATAAAAGATATTGTGGGAGACAGATTGACTTTGATGAAGTTGAGGATCAAGGTACACAAGAGTTGGCATAAGAACAGATTCCACAAAGCCCTATGGAAGAAGAAACTATTCTAGAGACAGAAATATTGTATATGATTTCAATAGATGTTAGAGAACCATAATGGTATGGTTTTTTAGTCACTGAGGATGTTGAATCATTATTAGTGGATAATAACGATCCTCCAACCTATAAGGAAGAAGTAAGTAGAATAGTTGTTTCCAAGTGGAAATAAACCATAAATTATGAAATGGATTCCATATACCAAAACCAAGTCTAGATTTTCGTAGATCCTATAGTGTATGTAAATCCCATTGGTTGTAAATGGTTATTTCAGAAGAAACTAGAAGTGGAAAGACAATTCAGTGCCTATAAGTCATGACTAATTTCAAAAGGTTTTAAATAGAACCAATGAACTAAATATAATGAAACCTTTTCACAAGTGGAAATAATGAAATGTATCATAATTCTAATTTCCATTACGGATTACCATAACTACAATATTTTTAAAATGAATGTCAAAATAGCCTACCTTAATGAGAACCTTCAGAAAGATATCTATATGATGAAACCTGAATGTTTTATGACTCAAAAAAATGTTAACAATATATTAGAATTATAAAAATCTATTTATGGATTAAAGAAAGCATTTAGTTCATGGAACATTTATTTTGATGAATTCTTAATAGAATTTGGTTTTGTAATGAATGAGTGTGATACTTGTGTCTATAAATAGTTTAGTGGGATTATAGTAATTTTATTAATTGTATATGTTGATGAAATATTAATTATTGGAAATGAAATACCAGACTTATTGTCTGTTAAGGCATGGTTGAATAAATATTTCTATATAAAGTACTTGGGAGAGAAATAATATGTTCTTGATAGAAAGATCCATCATGATATATCCAAGAGGTTTCTTTGCCTAATTCAAAGTACATACATTGAAAATATACTAAAGAGATTCAGTATGGAATAATCCAAGAGGGGATTGTTTCCAAAATCACATGGTATTCATCTTTCTAGGAAAATATTTCCTCGTATACATGAGGAAAAATATACACATCAATGATTGGGTCACTCATGTATGTTATTCTATGTTCTAGTCTAGATTTTTCCAATGCATTAACTGTAATATTAAGATATCAAGATGGACCAGGTGACCACCATTAGATAGTTGTTAGGACTATCCTTAAGTATCTAAGGTGTAATAAGGATATGTTCTAATTTTATGGAATAGATAAGGAACTAGTTGTTATATGATATTAATATTCTAGTTTCTAAACTGATCAATATAAAATGATGTCACAAATTATATATATATTCACTTTGAATGGATTTATTGTGAGCTGAAATAGCTCAAAAGTAGGTTGTGGTCACATATTATACAGTAGATTCTAAGTATATTGTAGCTTATGAGGTAGATAAATAAGTAGTATGGATGCACAACTTCATCCAAGAGCTTGATGTGGTACTAATTAGTTAAGATTATATCACACTCTACTATGATAATATTATTGAGGTGTATCTTGCAAAATAGCCTAGGTCACATCAATGGATGAAGTGCATACTTTATAAGTATTATATATTCATGGATTTTTTTTCTAAGAGGTGAGGTTTTAGTGAGTAGTGCTTCTATGAAAGACAACATGGTGGAAAATTTGACAAAATCCTTGACTGAGCAAAAACATTATTATTATGTGTGGTCTAGAGGACTGAAATTTGTAGGAATTTGTCTCTAGTACAAGTGGGGTTTTTTTGGAGCTAGTTTCATAAGACCAACTTTTTATACTTTGGTTACATGTATATTCAATATATTGAATATTAATAAAACATATTTTTTCATATTTTTTATTTTTATGCATGACTATGATGTAATAATGTCCTATAGTATATGTCGTATTGATAAGGTCATAGAAATTTGCCTCTATGATGAGAACATTTAAGTGAAATGATGATATTCTTAAATATAGTTGTGTGTTTGGATAACGTACTATGATGGGAAACATAGTATATAGACTTTTATGTGTGAGTAATTTTAAGAAAATGAGGATTATTCTCATGATGTTTGCACTTGGTAATCTCCAAGATGGGAGATTATGATAACAGAACCACTAGTAAGAATTCTACATGTTTTTGTGTCATTTGATATTCCTATTTGTGAGAATGTGTAATGGTTATTTGAAATTAATATTATCATTAGTGCATGTCATGACTCATGCATTTATATTTTTTGAAGAAAATTATGATGTTCTATTTTAATGGTGAGGTAGGGTATGTTGGGTGTTTCATGATTGAAATGTCATTAATGGATAATTTGGGAAAGGATTTGTCCATTCTATATTTATAGAAGTTGATATCTCATCCCTTGTATTGGAATACAAGAGTTTCCCTAAATTACATGGACATGGTGTAATGATGTTTTTATTTCAAATATTCAAATAAAGATGTATTAATCATATAGGTTGGTGACACGGATGTGAAATATGATTAATGAGATATTGTGATAAACAGATTATACTACAAAGTGATCATTTACAGAGTGAGCATTCATATGTGGTTGAAGTCATTGCGACATTAAGTTCTTTCTCTTGGGTGATTTGATCTGTTTCTAGACTGTAATATTGAACTTTACGCAAGCCTACCTAATTCCAGTGAAAAATAATCCTAGAGGGTCACACATAAAGTTTTTTCGATGATATCAATTAAATTCTATTTGAATTTAATTAGTTGAAGAAATGTTATTCTCAAGACCGAGGGATAATTTTATTCAAATTTTAATGATTAAAAAAATATTGATGAATAAAATATTTAAATTAATTAATTATTTGGGTGTTCAATAAATGATATATGAGTTATAATGGACCAAGACTAAATATTATTTAGAAAGGTAGTTAAACAATATTTATTATTTCACAACTTGGTATGAACCACAAAATAATAATAATAATAATAATAATATTATTATTATTATTATTATGAGACATGAGGTTTATTAAATGTTATAATATTATTTAAGGGTTATTTTTCAATTGAATAATTATTTTATCCTAAACCCTAGCTCTATAAATAGATTTTTATGTCTACTATATAAGGTGTGCAATTGATAATAGAGAATTATTGCACACAAAAAAATCTATCTTGGAACCTATTTATCTCTTCCTATAAAAAATGAGAAACATATGAGAGATCCCATCAAGACCAAAGGATTATCCATCAACACAAGTAACATAAGACAATCTCTTCTCCATGCTAGCACGTGAAGATTGATTGGCATTACTCAGAGATCAAAGGAGAATGTGTGGATCACTGCAAGAGGTGTTCTATACATGGATTCTCACAATGCAATGAAGGAAAACCTAAAGGGTCTTTTCAGATGATCAACATCATATAGAATAAATAATACTCGTATTGGGTGTTTGTTTATTTCAATTTTAAATAAATTAATTATAAATTTAACATGCAAGATCCATGCTTGGGGTTTCGGGTAACTCGATGTTAAAATAAATTTTAATATATAACCCACCACCGCATGCTTATGTTGTACCCATAACCAATATCATATATTCATAAAAACTAAAATAATTTGAATTAAAAATTAGTAGTCTTCTAATAGACCAAACACATAAATAAAATAAACAAATTAAAAGTAAATAAATCAGTCTCTACTATTAATTCTGAGCCAAAACATATACCCAGTCTCCATGACTCTTGAGATAAACTTGCCTGATCCTGAGTCTCTATATGAGTGTCTCCACTTGGTCAAGAAACACTGGGCCTCCACCCAATACATTTCACAACATGTTCTCCATATGAAAGTGGATATAAGGTCTGCATGAACACCAAAGTACACATACAGGGGGTGAGAAATAAATCGTAGTAGGCAGCCCTCAATGATGAACCTATAATATTTTGTCATATACACGTGCATGAACACCTTATATGCTCAGGCTAGATGAAAACTAATAAATTCAAGAATAAAATAAACAAGTATATAAAAATAAAGGGGGATAAGAAAAAACAAAGAAAATAGCCAAAAGTAGGTTCTAGACAGACACTCAAGGTAAATCTACCCCCGCTCTGGCCCATGCTAGATGATTGACATCATGTGGTTCACGCTGCCACATGACATCAAGTGTGTCTGCCAGATATAAAAAAGATCTCTAAGATATTTAAATGAAAAGTCACAAATACTAGACTCTAGTTCATAACCATAGGCAACCACATGACAACCCATAACTATCGAGTTCTAATACTCCAATGGAATGATATGAACTGGTGATGAGACTCTACATCAGACCTTAGAGAACCTTTCATGTCCCAAAAATCCTATAGAGAAAATTAAGTTCCAATCAAGGGCCTGATAGTGTATACAACCACATGGGTCCCTATATCCTTGGACTAATAAATTTACTATCCCAGGGGTCCCATATATCTATGGGAATGTAGATACACTACCCTACAGGTCCCATCTAAGTATTCGGGAGTGCTCAAGATCCATGGAATGAAACCTCTAGTTAGTGCATAACTCTCAACTAAAGGGGGTCACTCATCTATATCATCCACTTTCTCCCTAATCCCATCTAACAATAACTAGACAATGGAGGATATAACTAGATTAAAACTCAAGACCGACACCCAATCCTAGATATTCCAAGGGCCTACTCCTCAATCCAAGTCCTAAGTAGGAACTACCTCAAACATCTCAACCAAAGTCCACAAGAACAAGGATTGATCCAACTCTTGAAACCAACATCCAAAAAAGCTAAACTTACAATGTGTATTAACTCTCATATCACAAAACATGGGGCTCCTATAGTACTAAGGACTCTATTACTACACATGAGCTCTCAGGAAACACCTTTTAAATGATCCTAAAATTCCCAAAAGGCCACAATCATTGAAAGACACCCTATGAGGGGTTTTTTTGTCACATTAAAAATCTTAGGTCAATCTCAACATGAGAAATATCCTTTAAGTATCCCTCAGTGACCTCCAACTGATCCTCAGTCAACAATATGCCTATATGCACATCCAAAATCTTAAGAAAATATACAAGGGAATTCTCAATGGTCCTCATGACCACCTAAAAAGTAGAAAACCTTAAAAGGGATCCTTGGAACAAGTGAAACCTTGAAGAAATTACCATTTTAAGAAAACATCAGTCAGCCTCTATGGTAAACAACCCATCCTCAGGAACTATCCCTCCCCTAAGGGCATCCAAATGGGTTCCTCAAGCCCATATCAACATCATCTCAACAATACCTTATAGTAACATCCATCACACCCCCATCAACACAACCCAAAGGCTCCAACATCTTTGATCCTAAAATGATGGATTTATGCCCCAATGATCTAACCTTGAGAAACTAGTCTCGACATCAAGGGACCATCCAAGATCTCCTTAATGTTATTACTCGATATCACATTTTTGGATTCTTCTAAAATAAACTTAAACAAAACAAACCTAGAATCCACAATCCAAGTAAACTAACAATATTATGAAACTCACTTGAGTATTTCATCGTACAACCCAACATGTTGGAGGATTTTGACTCCAAAACTCAAAGAAATCCTCTTGAAAACACTCTCCCAAATCAAAAAATCATATATATATATATATATGGTCTATAAACACTAAAAAGATATCAAAATCATGATATATATATATATAAACAATCATAAAACACTACTCACAAGTCTAATTCTAACTCTTGGGTGAAGAAAAAGAAACACTCACTAAAAAGGAGTATAAAATGTGTACTTTGGGCGCACAATGTATACCCCTAAGGGTATTCACTAGTCGTATGTTATAGCCCACTCAGCATGTACTTATACTAAGTACATGGTGTGTACTCCCAATACATGTTGTATAACCCACATGGGGTGTACAATCATGTACCTGTCCATATACCTTGCCATGTACCCCCATATAGGGTCTGGCCAACTGTAGTACATGGCCATTATTCATGTACCTCACACAGGATCTGGTTATGTACGCTGCAAGGCTATGTTCTCCAATATGGGGTGTCTAGTAGTACCCATGGCCACACTTTGAGTCACCCCTACATGGAATTTATCAAGAAAACATGTAGTGAAACCTCTTCTTTATCACCTCACTCGAAATAAAGAATACACAATGTGTGTTCTCTGAAATACACGCATGTGAATGGATTTTATAAATGGAAATCCCTTATTATCTCCTAGAAACCTCCAATTAGCACAAAAAGACCCCAAATTGACCCCCAAGGGGTGTCCAACAACCCATAAAATGATTTTATAGCCTTCAAGTATAAAATGGTATATCTTTGCATCATATTCATGCCACTCACCCACTGATGCCTGATATACCTCCAGATGAGCTCCTCAAACAGTGTCACCTACTCCCTCCCCCTATTATCTCCCTCTTCCTCTCTTGGATATACAACACTGAAACCCTAAGGGGGCATATGTGAGAAGCCAAATGGATAAAGTAAAAGAAAAAAGGAAAGGGAAAATTAAGAAAAAGATAAAAAGAAAAGAAAATGGGGCCTTTCCCAGGTTCTCATGAGGGGTTTTTTCCTTGTTTTGGTAAAAAATCACATTCCTAACTCAACCATGAAAACTAAATCTTAATTTGATGTTATATTTAAAATATATCACTGAACAAGCATACCTGAATAAATTAATATATAATTAATTACATATTAAATGTTCTTTGAAATTCAAACAGCTTAGATTTATACTAAATTTCTATCCTTGGGTAAACACCCTATTCTAGGACTAATTGAGTGAGCAGAAAAATAATTCAAGATCATCTCATAAAACAAATTACCATTTTTCCCACAAGCACCTTTGAGAATAAAAAATTCAAATTTCTCTTGATTTTCTATAACCTGTGATGACGTGAGTCTTTATAGTTAATCATTCATTAATCATTAATTAATTAATAGTTATTCGATAGTTAATTGTTAGTTAATTAATAGTTCATGGTCAATTAACAAATATATAAACATAATTTAATTAATAATTAATAATAAATTAATTATTATTTAATTATAAGTCCATAATGATTACTTCATTAATTATCTATTAGTTAATAATTACTATTCCTAATTACTATAAACTAATGAGTGATATTAAATAATAATCATTTCATAATAATTATTCGACTATTAGTTCTAATTATAAATTAATTACTAAATATTCATAATTAAATAATAATAATTTATTCACTAATATTAACTATTATTTAAAAATTACATCTAATTAAATAAAAAACTAAGTAAATAAAAAAATTAAAAGAAACATTATAACTAAATTACTAAATAAATGAAAACATTAAAATAAATTAGAAAAAAATAGCATTAAATGAAGTTTTAAAAAATTTACACTCCTTTAAATCCACTAAAATATTTTCAAACAAGGGTAAAAAACCCAAGATAATTTTAGAGTGAGGGACGATTGTGTAATCAAGCGCATAAAATTTTTTGTTGATTTTTTACTAGAATTTCTACAGTATAGTAGAAACCCTAGGTCATCTCTCAACAGAGCCTTAGATACTTAATTTTAGAACAAGTTTTTGATTTTGAAAAAGGGGAATTGAATTTTATAAATCATGGGCTTTGTTGATTTAATATTCCACTAGATAAATGTAAGCAATAAAAAATGGAAATTAATAGTTTTCACTAAGTGTGATCATCCTGGGGAACTCTCAAGATGTTAATCCTTCATTAATTCAAGAGAAAGTGTATAGATATTTTAATCCATTGTTTTTTACACCTACAAATATAATTTTACCCATTTTATACTAGGATACATCCTAGGGTTTGGTCAGAAACACAAAATGATTCATTGGTTACTACCGATGATTGGGTGATTTGTATTCTACTTCATAACTGAAAATGGCCACGAAAACACATGAAGAACTCTCTTTTCTATCAAGTTTTGTATATTATTTCAGTGTGTTACCATGAAATTAAATTATATGTCCATTTTAGTGTTTATGGTAGTTTTATTGACCAATTTAAACCACAAAAACACCACAATTAAAAGGGAGAAGAAGAAGTGGTGAAAGGTGTGTGAAATATCACATGAATGGGTACCTCCAAACATGATTATATGAGTCGAGTATGATATACCAGTACATAAATCAATAAAATAAGAATACAATATTAATTAAAACAACATAAAAACCTGGAATTAAAAATATCAATCAAATATTACAATTAAGAAGCTCGGGATTTACATCACGTTCTTCCTCGGGTGATCACAAAGAGTTTACAACTCCATAGAAAGGGATAAATCCCTAGATGTTTAAGTAGTACATCTCATAGCCTCTAGAACATCTAGGATGATTATAGGACTCTTATGGGTCTCCAAAATGGTATATCTTTTCTTCCTGGTCAAACTCCCAAATGAGGTGCCCAAGGTGCCTTTTTATAGCCAAAATGGGAGGTGCTTTTTGGGAACATGTATTTCTAGATACCACTCGTACCATGGTTTTAGTCTAGTGAAATTCATTATCATGACTTGGAAAAAAGAAAAACATTTTTTAAACCTCCCCTATTTCTCCATTTCAAATTTGTAGGCCATATTATGTATAAAATTGGATATATTTCCAAAATATAGAACCAAAATTTGTACTTCATGTAGATTTATTTTCCTAGATAGATCGGTTCAGTTGGTCCCCTTAATAGATGAACTGGGATTGGGTAACATCAAAAGAGTTGTATCCCAATGAATTTTAGACTGTATCACAAAATTTCTTCCAAATTGGATTCATGTATTAGTTATAGTTTGTCTTTAAGTACACTAGTATTAATGGATTCTTGTACAGTTTGGCCCATTTTCCCTCAACTTCATCCCGGGCCCTCCAAATCACCTCCACCTATAATGAAAACATCAAAACTAGTGAAATTACCCTTTTTAATAGTGATAAAAAATAAATTATTAAAGCATACATGAAGTGAAATTTTTTATTATATTTTTAAATTTCAATACAAAACACGTTTAATAAAGTGGTGTAATAGTGAAATAAAATAGTGAATCGTGGTGCAATCACACCCCCTCACCTAAAAATTTGCACTCCTGGGAAAATTTAAAAATCCTAATCAAGTCTCATTTCTAAATAAAAGATGATAAAACATATAACATTATTTTTAAATGAAATCCATCATGTCTCTTTTATGAAATCAATTTTCCTATCATTCTTATTTTCTCGCATTCAAATTTGTTCCATTTAATTTTTTCACCCATGAAACATGTCATACCCTACCTCACCTAGAAATTTTCAGTATTCACTATAGAAAAAAATGGAATTGGAGTTGTGATCATTTCTTAGAGTTCAAATGATCTTACCATATTCTATCCAAGATTCTAATTTCACTTTCAGTAGAAACTACTGTGTTACTTAGGAGGACTTCCTACATGTTGTTTTGAGGATAAAGGGTTGGTAGGATATTATGTTTAAAAATATGAGGCATAAAAGGAGTGTTTAATATCTTAATTAAAAATAATGTAAAAATTCATCAATTGTTCAAAATTAATGTACTCACTCAACCAATCACATAGTGTATCACATTCAACTCAGTCTCCCATATGTTCCTTTTATGTGGGTCACAACCAAGAAATGAATAAAAATGAGTAAGCATCATATTTTATCCATTTATTATTTTTCTTTTATTCTGTTTTTTTAAGGTATAAAACTGTTTTATTTTCTTATGTACAATTGTTTTGAGATAAATAGGTAAACATGTATAACACATTAATATAATAAGTCTTTTGGACCCACAGCATAAAAAATTTAATCACCCTTTCACTCACCCATTACAATGAATCTTTACCTAGAATTCTCATGGATCACCCTCTCCCCCACACATGATAAAAATAAAATAATAATTTACACAAGATATGGTACTTAGGGATAAATTGTCATGTAATATGGATACCGAATAGGAATTTCAGGGTCTCTAAGGCTTAAGAAGGGTAAAATATCAAGGTAGCCAAAAATAAAGGTTAATTTTACAAAGGTATTTTCAATAAATGATGACCTCTATCATGAATATAGAACACTCAAATATTATGGATTAAAATAGAATCAAGACTACTTCTAGTTTCTCTACATGACCTGAGACTCTCAAGAAAGTAATTAAAATGAAGAATACGCAATAAAGGGCTTAGAATGTCTCTTAGGTAAGGGATTAAATTATTAGTAAGTGCTAATGACGCATAGGATTCAAAAATCCATTAAAATCCTAATAATTATTTGAAAATACAAATTATAGAAAAATATTCCATATCAACATTCATTTAAAAAAATCAAAAATAAATGAAATTTCCACACAATTGACTCGATCATGAAAAATGATTTTGTATATTCTCTTTAAGATCAAATATTGTTAAAAAAATAAAAAAAAATGAATTTTTGTGTTTTGGTTTTGGTTTTTTTAATTTAAATCCTAAATATCCTATGTCACTCTCCCCACCTAAAAATTACATTGTCCTCAATGCAAGTAGTTTAAATAAATATAAAAATAAATAAATGTTGGGAGAAGGGATAGCCTATAATTTATTTCATATATGGAATCCATCAGTTGTATTTACTCCACTGAATTCTTTCGAAAATATTTATAGATGTTTTTGAACCTCTTACCATTGATAGTAAACCTATTTCAACTCCACTCATACAAATCTTATATAGCACTAAAAGGGTAAACATTAGTAACTATATAAGGACAAAGCCACCAGGAACTAAGCTTACCTAGGCGGGGATTTAGCTTGAAATTTTACATGAGGACCTTTTCACTAATACAAAGCTTCCACTAATGAATAATATCATCATGGATATCCTTTTTTCTCTTTATAAATTTAAGATATCTCATATTCATTGTATTAAATTTCTTCCAACTCTTGAATTTGTAACTTCCTATGCTCACATGCATGTGAAATATTTATATTAAATTGTTTAACATCCCAATATGTAAGGTTTTCTACCTCCAGTAGGAGCTGAAAATCCTTCCTAAACACAATACTATATGGTGACATTCTGATCAGGGTTTTAAAATATTTATGGTATGCCCAAAGTGCATAATCCAATTGCAAACTCCAATCCTTCCTATTGGGTTGTACTATTTTTTTTCAAGATTCTCTTAACTTCCTGATTTGAGATTTGTTCTTGTCTATTAGTTTTGGGTGATATGTAATTGAGACTTTATGAATAACCCTATACTTATGGAGTAATTTTTTCATGTTAGGGTTGCAAAAGTGTGAACCTTGATCACTAATGATGAATCTAGACAAACCAAACCTATGAAAAATTTGGTACCTCACAAAATAAACAACCACTAAAGAGTCATTAGTCCTGGTAACCTTTTCTTTCACTTATTTAGAGACATAGTAAACATCTAATAATATGTAAAAAAATCTAAATGAATTTGGAAAAGGCCCCATGAATTCAATGCCCCATACATCAAATATTTCACAAAATAACATGGGTTGTTAGGGAATTTCATTCATATTGGAGATATTCCTTATGAATTAACAATGTGTTCATGACTTACAAAACTTATGGGAATACCTATACAATTATTTCAAATAAATTCCTGAGTTAAGTACCTTTCAAGTAGTGAAATGAGATCCAAGGTTTCCCCCACAATCCAAAGTGTATCATAATCTAAAAACTGAGGTGAACTCATAGTTAGGGACACACCTATGAACAACTTGGTCACTAAAGATTCTCCACAAGTATGGGCTATCCCAAATGTATTATCATGAATCATAATTAAGTATTTGGGACTGTGAAGTACTAAAATTAGTGGGGACCCTAGATGATACTAGAAAATTCACAATGTTCTCATACCAAGGGGTAAGGTCCATAACATCACAAAGGTTCTTATGAGGAAAGAAGTATCCAATGGGGAGGGATGATACAACATAGTGGTCCAATGGTGGATAAATCCTACTAATGTGGTCACCTACCACATTTTTCACTCCACTATTATCTCAAATCTCAAGGTTATACTCTTGTAAGAGGAGAATACACCAAATGATGTGGGGCTTAACTTTATCTTTCTTAAGGAGAAAACAAAGGGTGTCATGATTAGAAAACAAAACTATTTTTGACCCAATCAGATGTAAACTAAAATTTTCAAGGAAAACATAATTGAGAGAAGTTATTTTTTAGTGGTTGTGTAGTTCTCTTGGTTATGGTCAAGGGTACACGAGGCATACACAATTACATGAGGAGACTTATCAAGCCTTTGTGATAAAACTACCCCAACTTCAAAGTTAAAGGCATTAGACATTAGTTATAAGGGGAAGACCCCACCTTGGTGGTTTTATGATGGGAGGTGATGTGAGACTCCATTTTAGGTAATTGAAGTCATCTTCACAATTTTTATGAAACGAAAACTTGAAATATTTTTGTAATAACTAGGATAAGGGAATTGTGATCTTACTAAAGTCTTTAATGAATTAGTGGTAAAAACTAGCATGACCCAATAAATATCACACCACATGAACACATTTTGTATATGTAAGGGATATAATTAATTCATTTTTTTATTTTTCTACTTGAATTCCCTCATTTGAAATGGAATTCCCAAGAACTATCCCACACTAAACCACAAAATGCCTTTTCTTGAAATTTAATATGAGATCTTTTTCAATGAAACGGTGGAGGAAAAAACCTAGGCATTCTAAACAGATGTAAAAATAAGTTCTATAAACCATGAAATAATCCATAAAAACCTCCATATAATTCTCAAGGTACTCAAAAAGAATTCTCAACATACAACTCAGAAAAGTAATAAAGGAATTATAGAGACCAAAAGGTATCCTTTTGTATGAAAATGTGAAAAATCGACTGGTAAATGTTGTATTTTATTGATTCTAAAGGGATATATTGATTTTAAAATAACCTGAATATCCATTAAGGAAATAATAATGGGACTTACCATCGAGTCTTTCTAATATTTGGTCAATTAATGGTAGAGGAAATTGGTCCTCTTATGTGGCTTGATTCAGTCAATTGTAGAAAATATAGAATCACCAACAATTTCTCACATGTTTTGGAACCAATTAATCTCTTTCATTTAACACTACTATTATTCTTGTTTTTTTAGGAATAATTTTCACTAGGCTAACCTATTTACTATCAGATATAGGATAAATGATCCCAGTAGTAGGTAATTTACTAAATTACAATTTTACCACTTCAAGGAGAGTGGGATTCAACTTGAATTGATCTTGACTTATGGTCTTAGACTCTTAATATATAAGATATAGTGCATAAAAATAGATGGGATAATCTAAAGAATACAATCCAAAGTCCATCTTGTAACATTTTTACACCCTCTAAAAAGATCAAGAAGTTTTCATTCCTACTAAGAAGATAAGTTATTGTAAATAATTATGTGAAATTAGTCAATACCCTCAATATAGGTATATTTTAAATTAGATAGAAGTGGTCTTAATTCCAACATCTATAGTTCTTTAATATAGGGAGTGGATTTATGTTGAGTTAAATATATGAAACTTTCTATCTGCTCATATTTATTCTCTAAGGAAAGAGAGTCAATGGAAATGAGATTTTCAAAATCATCGATGGTCATGGGCACCTCAGAATGAACACAATCATCAATTAAAGTAAAAATTTTAAACTTTTATAAACCCACACAACACTCAAAACATGAATCAAAAATAAAATCGTACATTGGTGAAGAAGAGGAAAATGAATCAGTGTATGGTTCAAGGAGATAATTTTGTGTGTGTGATTCATTAGAGAGAACTTCCATCAAATAGATAGGAAGAGTGGAATGATCTTAAATGGGTTGTTTCATGGAACCAAGGATATTAAAACTTACCATTTCTCCACCAAACTCCATGGACAGCATGTCGTTGTGAATGTTGATGATCATATTTTCTATTTTAAGGAATGACCTTCCCAGTATAAGAGGGGAATGTCCTTGGGTTTTATTATCTTTCATCTCAATAATATAGAGGTTCGTGGGGAAGATAATTTTTTTTACTCTTATAAGGATATACTTAATCACATCTAATGGGTGTGTTGTACTCTAGTTTTCAAGTTGCAAGATGATTCCCATGGGTTAAAGCTCTCCAACCTGTAGATAAGTGTACACAAAGGAAGGAATCACATTAATCATGGCACTAAAATATTTCATTGCATTAGAAAAAAAGGCCTCCCCTATAGTGTAAGGTATCATGAAAGTTATCAGATCCTTATATTTGCTTATAATTGATGTTTTTATCACATATGAGATATTCCTTATAAACTTGAATCTCTCATTACCCTTTAGTACCCATCTATAGGTTCATATCTCTTTAAGAAATTTAGCATAGTGGGGGATTTGTTTAACTGCATCTAATAAAGGAATGTTAACTTGAACGTTTTTAAATGTATCCATTATTTCCTTATCAAAATCATTATCAAAATTGTTCTTAAATTTATATATAATTTGGGGTAAAGGAAGAGTAATGGATTTCATAGGGTAATCATTAATAATAACTTTTTTACCTTTTTTTGTTTCATTATTATAATCGGTTATGGGTAAAGAAATAGATTTTTTATGTAGGGGACTTACATGATGTGTATAATTAGTGGAATAATAAACTTATTTACTAATACAAAGTGTAAATATTACCTTTTTATTGTGTATTAGTAATAGTATTATATGTTATTTTTCTATAACCTTGTATATTTATCTCATCGATGGCGTTTTCCAATTTCCCCACTTGATTTTTAGGCCTTGAATAGCTGATTGTGCGGTATGTTGGAAATGTAGGTTCTGGGATGCCATTTTCTTCACCATATACTCTATTCTTGGTTCATATTTGTGAGGAGGGGTATTATTTCAATATGTTTAAGGATTATAAGTTTTCATACCTTGTCCCTATTAATACCAGTTCTGTTTAGGGTAGCTCAAGTTGCCTTTTTTTTGGTACTGTGGTTTTTCTTGCCACCTGAGGTTTGGATTTGACCTAAATTGTTATTTATTAAATGGTGGTTCATGTTGAAATAGATACCTAGGAAATAATGTTGTAAAATACTTAGAAGAATCCTGAATTTAGGGACACTAATAAGAAAAATTGGTATTATCAGAAAAAATTCACAATGAAATAGAATGGGAGGAGAGTGTAAATTACCTTGAGATTGAGATAATTTTATTATAAGGGTATGTATATCATAGATTTTATTGTCTACTTTTCATTATAAGGATTAATGAATTGCCACATGAACTCCTCGAGTTGGTTTGATTTCTCATGTACCATATTGGTGTGCATTTTGAGCCATTTTGGCTATTAATTAATGAGTGGTGGAAGGAGTTTTATCAACTAGGGAACCACCAATTGTAGCATCTATCATTCCAATATCCATGGGGAAAATTCCATCATAAAAATATTTAATTAGAAATTTTCCACTAATTTTTTGGTGGGGAAAACTTGAATAAATTATTTTGAATCTCTCCTAATATTAAATAATGGTATCTCCTTATGATTGACTAATTTCATAGATTTATTTTCTAATTGATTATGTCAGGGTGGTGGGTAAAATATTCTCTAGAAAGAGTAATTTAAGGACATTTCAGCCCTCAATTTTGGTAGGTAGATATTATAGACAGTCTTTAGCTACACCATCAAGGGAGAAAGGGAAGGCCTTAAGCTTATTGAGATCCTCAGACATGTATTGGGGTTTTACAGTGGAGCATACTATGTGAAACTCTTTGAGATGTTTATGAGGGTTATCACTGTGAAGACCATGTAATTTTAGAAGGATATGTATGGGGAATGATTTCAACTCAAAGTTGGATGCTTCCCTAGGATATTGGATGTATACAGGTTGGTGCTCCATATCTAGGGTGGTCAGTTCTTTTAAGGTTTGGTTATTTTCATCCATGATTTATAGGGTTTGATTTGGTTTAATTTTTGATTGGTTTGGGACCAATTGATATTCAAAAATGGGTTCCTCAATGTTACTTTATCTTCCTACTCTAGATGACCTAATTTTTTAGGGAAGTTTCTTTTGAATTTCTTGGTCAAATACAAGTAGTTTTCCTTTTTTTTGATGGGTCATGCAGATAAGTTCTGAAGTTTTTTTTGTATTTTTTTATTTTTATGATGGAATATAGATAAATTTAATTTAATTAAGAATAAATAAATGATAAAATAAAATAAAATGTTATATTACATAATTATAAAGAGGTATAAGAAGAAGAGAGAGACACACACACACACAAAACAAACATAAAAATAAACATAATAAAAAAAGATCAAAATATAGTGGGGGATTGAAAGAAATAATAAATAAAAAGTAAAATAAAGAAATAAAAGTGAAAAAATGATCTTGGATCCCCATAAATGATACAAAAATTTGATTTTGTTGTCGAGCACGTCAAATTAGTTGTTTAGTTTTTACTAGAATTTCTATAGTACAGTAGGAACCCTAGGTTGTCTCTTGATGAAGTAGTAGATCGTTAATTTTAAAATAAGGTTTTGATTATGAAAATAGGGAATTTAGTTTTATAAATTGTGAGATTTTTTTATTTAAGAGTCTAATATATAAAGGTAAGAAATAAAATAAAATGGAAATTAACAGTTTTGACTAAGCATGATCAACCTAAGGAACTCTCATGATGCTCATCCTTGATTGCTTCAAGAGAAAGGGTATAGAAATTTCAATCCCTAGTTTGTAATGCCTAGAACCATAATTTTACGAATTTTATACTAGTATAAATCATAGGGATCAGTTGAAAACACAAAATGGTTCACCAATTACCGATTATAATTGGGTGGTTTGTCTTCGACTTCATAACTGAAACTCACCGAGGCAATACATGAAGAACTTTATGTGTTGTACAGGTTTGTATATTATTTATATTTATTGTCATGACATAAAATTACATGGAGATGGACGTATTTATGAGAGTTCAATTTACCAATATGAATCACAAAAACACCGCAATTTAAAGGGGGAAGAAGAAGTAGTGAATGGTGTGTGAAACATCACATGAATGGGTACCCCCAAACATGATCATATGAGTCGAGTATGACATACCAGTACATAAATAAATAAAATAAGAATATAATATGAATAAAAATAATATACAAATCATTAATTAAAAATATCATTCAAATATTAAAAATAATAAACTTGGGATTTACATCACGTTCCTCCTTGGGTGATCACGAGGATTTTAGAACTCCAAAGACAGGGAGGAAGCCATAGATATTGTAGTAGAACTTCCCATAGCCTACATAACATATAGGATATGGATAGGACTCCTATGGATGTCCAAAATGGTATATATTTCCTTCTTGGTCTAACTCCCAAATGAGGTTCTCATGGTGCCATTTTATATCCAAAATGGGAAGTGGTTTTTGGCACACAGATTTCAATATACCAATTGGACCATGGTTTTGGGATAGTAAAATTCATTATCATGACTTGGAAAAGTAAAAAAAACTTGTTTTAAGACCTACCCTATGTATCCATGTAAAATTTAGAGGGCATATAATATATGAAATGGGAGATATTTCTAAAATACATAACCAAATTTTTGACTTTGTGCATATTGTTTTTCCAGGAAATATCGGTTTGGTTGGGACCCTTAATGGAAGAATTTGGATTGGATTCCTTTATAATATTTGTATACCATTGAATTTTGGACTGTATAGAAAAAGTTAATCCCAATTTAATTCACATATTAGTTGAAGTGTGCGATTAATTATACTGGTATGCATTGATTCCTACACAGTTTGGCCCATTTTTCTTCAACTTAATCCTAGGCCCTCCAAATCACATCCACCTACAATGAAAACATAAAAACAAGTGAAATTAACCTTTTTAATAGTGTTACAAATTAAATTATTAAACCAAAAATGAAGTGAAATTTTTTATTATATTTTTAAATTTCAATACGAAATTGACTTAATATTGTGGTGTAATGGTGAAATAAAATAGTAAATCATGGTGTGATCAAGGGACCAAAATCAGGGAAGGTTTTTAGTTAGAGCGAGAGTAAATTCATGATAAGAGATAGGGGTGGATTTTATAGTAGTGGGATCAAAAGTCATTGCCACCCAAAAACACCTTTCTCCTTTTATTAGGCAAAGAATTTGTTCGTCTTAATGCCTTTTGGATTTATCGAAAATGTATTAAGGTGACTAATGAAAATCTAAATTAGATTTCAAAATATTTTAAACCTAGATTTATTTTTTTTAATTATTTTCAAAAACTTATAAAAAACACAACCCTTACCTCACCCACCCCCCCAATAGTTCGACCTCTCACATTCACTCTGGTCCTTTCACATGTTGGCACTACTCTACATCAACTCACTACACTTTATCATCCATCCATGCGCAACGATCAAGGTTAGTTGGATGCCTCAAAGTGGATGGCTTGAAATCCAATGGTGATAGATCAAGATAGAATTTTTTTATTAAATCAAAAATACACCCTTATAAAGTGTATCAATGTTTCTTACACAGTTATAAGGGAATAATACCTACATAGGAAATGAATTCATGCTTACATAGGCATGATTATGGATCTAGGATAAATCCTTATAAATCTCTAAAATGATCCCTATGTAGAACCATAATTTTTTTTATTTTTCCTCCAATTATAGAAAATTTCCTTACACATGAGCTCATACTTAGCCAAATTTCTTCACATTAGTTAAAAAAAATCAAAATAGGAATTAAATTTTGTTTTTCATAATTATTTTTTGAATTTAAAAATGATATTAAAAACATAAATATGTTTTATTTACAATGAAATTCAATTGTTCTCAAATTTATTGACTTTAATATATTTCAAAAATGGATTAAAAACATTTTAATATCAATATTTAAACCATTTTTATAATAATAACCAAACTTTTCTTGAAATTCCAAAATGATGCAATTTTCATTAAAATGAAAAAATGGTGAGTATTTATTAATTGAAATACAAGATAAATGTAAAAAAAATGATATCTATCAAACATCATAGGTAGTTAGGAGTTATAGACTGGGTTTGAATTTCGAATCTGATGTAGGACTAGGAGGGAGACTAGGAACTAATGGTTAGGATTTGTCTATATGCAAAGGATGTTGCAATGAGAGAGATACTCGGTGGTGGGAAAATGGTTGGGGGTGAGTAAAACTCCACACTGAGGATATGCATATATCGATTGGACTTCAGTCTAGTAGCATATAGTTGAGTTGATATATTCAAATTATTTTATAGATCTGACAAAAATTATAGGTAAGTAGTGAGAACGTGTTGTAGGGTAAGATGTGGGCATCATGGTGATGTGTGGTGATGATGGATGATGACTGGTGTCTACATAGATGGCCATTGTGTGAGGGTTGGATGGTTGTGATGATTTCATCATGTCAAGAATTTGGGTCGAGATGAGACTAGGTAGATGATTCCTATGGTAGGGAGCACCCATGGAAGGAATCGGTTTATTATTTTGGGTAATCAAGGTAGTCTAGGTATGTGGGGATGATACAAATGAAGTTGACATCATCTCAATGTTGTGAGAATTCATAGAGCGGGATACTTAGTTATCGGTAAGAGTTAATTGGTGAGTTTTTAGGATATATCAGGGATAGTCTATCATATAGTGGGGAGGTTTTAAGGTCTCAAGTATTTAAAATAGTGATTCAGGTTGGGTTTTAGATTGATCGTGTGACATTAGACCCTATAGAGGTGTTAGAAATGTCGGTATAAGACGATTAATAAGCCTTGGGTGTTGGCCTAGGATCGAAGGTTTAATCTTTGTAAAATTTTATTATTTATCTTACCAACATGAATATATCATTATTTAAGGGTTTGGATATGTTTTTAAACTCTGAAAATAGATTTTGGAGTTTTTTGAGTTTTTGGTACTTACAATGAATTTTAAAAAAAAATAGCAAGGGAAATGATTAAGGAATCATTCTAGAATCACTATTCCTAGTAAGACTTCTAGAATGAGTATGATTCATTCTGGAAACACTATTCCTAGAAATAATTTTACTATATTGAGTAATATTTTTAGGTTGTGTAATAATTTTTTTTTGATATAGTAAGATAGTGTTGAGTAAGAATTTTTTGAGTAATACCTTCATAGTAATACTTTTCTAAGTGTAATTCCCAAATATTTTTAGGTCACTGCTGAGAGAAGGTGAATTAGTGGTAACTATTTCTTTTTATAAATTATTCTTTTAGAATTTAACCCTTGTGATAAGTTAATTTCATGATTCAATCCCTTGATCCTCCTCCTCATTTGTATACAAGAAATGTAAAGTAAAATAAAAACATGGTAATTTTTACAAGGTTCGTCCTCATTATGAGAACTTACACATTTTCATGTTCAAATTATTTTGAGTACATATATTCACTTATCACTATAAAATTTTAGTGATTAAAAACACCTGAAAAATGGTGCAAAAGGTTTGAGCGGGTATCATCCAATTCTTTGTATTAGTAAGTATTATCTACTTCCCACTATTTGAATTCTTGGTGGTTTTTTAGACAGGAACCACCTATTCTATAAATTTTCATCCTACACTATAGAATAAATCAAATATTTAATGTGCATCAATATTATTTTGTATAAAATACATGATCATATTCTATAAGGTCCTAAACTTCCATAATGGATGTAGTGGAGAAGCATAAAATTAGTCATCTTATCAATAGTTCAAAATGAAAAAGCCATGAATAATAGTATGCATACAAAAATTTATCATCTTCTTATTTATTATAAATCATCTAACTCAATGTTAGTATAATCATATTGCCTCAACCTCTTTAGAAACAAGAATGATGCACAGTTTTATGTTACTAAAATTAATTATCTTTGATATTACAATGTATTAGACTCTCTCAAAATTCATGAACACGTTTCTCTTCTTTATTTTTTATTATTATCACATTTAATGTGAATAATATTTTCTAAATTGATTTTTGTAAACTAATTCATTCTCAGATACACTAAAAACTCAGTCAAAGTCTTCATGGAAAATGGAAACTATCATGAAGAATGATTTAGAATATTTGAATTCGAAATCTTCATGAGATTAATCCATGATCCATTCCATTTAAACTACATGAATTTAATCTCAAAGAAATGTTTTTGACTGAGCTCGTTATATTTTATAAATATATGATCAATAAATCATTGTCATATTTTTTTATATGGTTACTTTAAAATTTCTCTAAGTATAAATATCATAAAATTAGAGAAATACCAGATAAGTTATCAAAAATGTATTAATCCCTTATCAAATGCCTTACAACTTGCTGAAATGTCATAAATCATATGTCATTTTCCTTTGGAAAATTCATCATAACTCAAATCTATTATGACTGGATCATGTTTATTTCATGTAGATGAAATGTCTTACGAGCAACTCAAATCACCTATATACAAATCAAGTCTCTTTTATGTAGATGAAATTAGATTTTTTATTTTTCAAAATATCTTATTTATATCAAATATTATATGTGTTAGAAAAAATATTTTCAAACACTATAAAAAAAATATTTTGTATAGATTAAATTTCTACACACTTCTGAAAACTATTATGTTTAGGATAAATTCTTTTTTCATTTCACTAAACTTTAACTCACAAACATAAATCCAAGATTTGATCAAAATCATTCTAGAACCATCCAAAAAACTTCCCACCCACTTATAATAATCGCATAAAACTTCTAAAATATCATAATACATTTCTCATATATGGTTTACAACAAACATAACTTCTTAAATAAATCCAAGGTCACTTCAATATACCCCTTTGTATTGGTTGTCAACCCATGAAACTCTTTCTCAAAATCATCTTAAAAATCAACTTCTCATTCAAGAGACACCAAATCAAGGGTTATTATACATGAAAAACATATTGAAACTACACCATAGGTTAGAGTAATGTTTTTTTAGAGAACTATATCTCTCAGTGATAAGAAATATTTTTTTCCAAATGATAACATTCTATTCCACAATGAGTGAACTCACATATTCAAACAAAAAAATCATCCTTTTATTAATAGACTGATCCACTGAAATAATTATAGAAATTCTCTAAGCCATATTTTTAGAAAATAATTTTGTTTTTATTTCTCCACCTTTAAAAATATAATCAAAGTCTTAATGGGGGTTCTCCCAAAGTTGCTCAATGGTGTAGGAAAGGCTGAACATTCATGCTCATCCTTAAGGTATCAAATTCATCCCTAGAGTCAGCCTTTATAAAAATTACATCCAACTGGTAATTAGTAGGAATAGATTCCTTTTTGATGTCTCTATTGGGCACCCTATCCTTAATGAAATTAGTTTGATGTCAATATTCTTAGACTTTGACTATTGCACTAGGTTTTTAGCAAGTTTTATAGCATTTTGATTATCATGGTAAATTTTGACAGTTTTCTCGACCTTTAGCCTCAAATCACTCAAATGTTCTTTAATATAAATCATTTGAGTACATACCCTAGTGGAAAACACATACTCATCATTTTTTGTGCTTAATGTTATATAATTATTATTTTTTTAGTGCCAACTTACACAATTATCAACCAAGAGGAATATTAAACCTAAAGTGGGTCGTCTTCATTATAATATATTTCCCAATCTAAATATATATATAAACTGAAAAATTCCCTTTGTTTCCTATTTTATATTAAATTCCATAACCCACTTTTCATTTAATGTATCTCAATATTCTTTTTTGCAGCAGTAAAATGTGACTCTTTTGGGTCACTTTGATATGTAAAATAGAGACTCACAACATACACAATATCCATCCTAAAAGTTGTGAGACGGAGTAAGATACCGATACATTTTCTAAAATCTCTTTTATTAAAACTTTTACCTCCATAATCTTTTTATAATTTCAGTCCCACCTGAATGGTTGTAGACACCGACTTGAATTCATCCATCTTGAATTTCTTTAACAATTCTTTAGATTTCTTTTCTTGGAATAAAAAAATGAAATTTTCATCTTGCATCACTTATAAATCCTTAAAGTATTTCATCTCACATAGCATTGACATATAAAAATATTTTTCATTTTTATATTAAAATCTTGGAAAGCACACTCTTAATCTCCTATAAAAATAATTTCATCAACATACACAATAATAATGAGTATGCATGTTGCATTCTATTTGATGTACAATTTGTTGTACAACTTTGCATTTAATAATTTCAACTCCCTTAAGAAATTATTTATCTTAGAATACTATGTCCTTGGAGACTATTTTAATAAATACATATCCTTCTCCAATTTTTATACTTTTTTCATCATTATCAAGAACAAAACCATTAGGTTTCTCTATTCCTCTTCAAGCTCTCCATTTAAAAAATAAAACTTAACATCCATTTGATAAATTTTGTATTATATATTTTTCCATAGAAAGAAACATTATTATGGACTCCAATATTGAAAATGGTGTAAATATATCTTAAAAATAAACCCCTTCAAATTGAGATTACCCATTTCACACAAATTTGGATTTGTTTCTAACAACTCTTCCTTGATCGTTTAATTTGTTTCTAAATACCCACTTGGTTCTAATGATATTTTTATCAAAAGTTCTATGAACAATGTCCCATGTGGAGTTATTATAAATATGATTTATCTCCTCATCAATTTCTTCAACCCACTCTTTATATTCAAATAATTAAACCACTATATTTGGCTCAAATTTAGAGATTAAATCTATGTGGTCTTCAACCTACAGACTTCTTCTACTCTGAAGTATCTCAAACTAATTTCAAATAATATTATATGCCTCCACATGATTCTTTAGATTTTTATATTTCTATTTTTCACTCTCAACTACCTCCACTTAATAATTCATTTTACTAGATCCAATACCTCTTGTATTGGGATCAGTATTAGGTTGTTTTGCATTGATTTTTCTATAAGAATACTTATTGTTTTAATCATATTATTCAAAGGTTTATAAATTGTGATCATGATTTATGGGTTGGTTTTCAATGATTTTGAAATCATAATATTCAACTTCCTTGTAAAGTCTCTTATTC
This sequence comes from Viscum album, assembly GCA_963277665.1. Lineage (NCBI taxonomy): Eukaryota > Viridiplantae > Streptophyta > Magnoliopsida > Santalales > Viscaceae > Viscum > Viscum album. Next base: position 1,017,405,877 of record OY728119.1, on the reverse strand, counting down.
CAATAATTGTATCCTTTCCTATTAGACAAGTATCCAAGAAAAACACCTCCCCCATCTTTATCATCAAATCTCCTCATATTTGAGTATCTGATTTTAATGATGGAGGGGATTCCAAAGAATCTAAATTAATTCACCATGGGATTAATTTTATCCCAAATTTCATATGAATTATTATTTTAATTTTTCCTAAAAAAGAATTAGTTTTGAATGTTCATAGCAGTGCACATTTTTTCCCTCCAATAGAATTTTAATCATCCAAATTCAACAAGCATTATTCTCCCAATTTCTATAATATTTCTATTCATTCTTTTAGAATCACCACTCTTTTGTGGTGTGTAAGAAGGTATGCAATGATATATTATCCCATTATTTTCAAGATAAGATTCAAAATGTATTCTAGTTTACTACTTTCCATTTTTAGATCTTGATTTATTAATGTGAATTCTAAGAACTCTTTCAAATTCTCTTATGTAGATCCTAATCATATCCAATGCCTATGACTTGTACTTTAAAAATATAACTCTTATAACACCCCAAAATTTTAGTATTAATTTCTTATTAAATAAATACTATATTGAATACCTCATTTCACATGAAACGCCAATCTAAGATGAAACTGTGTACTTTAAAATAAAATTCTTAAATTGGAGAATTATAATATAGCTGTTAAATTAGAAGGTATAAATAGAGGAAACTACATTATAAAATATATATAAAAATAAAAAATAAAATTAATTTTAAATGACGATAAATTGATAAAATTAAATTAGTGTATCTAAATAATTAATAAAATAATTTTATGTAAAAAAAATATATTTTACTAAAAAAATTATTTTTATGCACTATGAAATTTATTAAATTATAGTTAACTGATAATTTTAATGAAATTTATTGATAATATATGCAATAAAATAAGTTATCATCCATCCAATTATTATTACTAAGCAAGTAATAAATTCATTTTATGTTTAGAAGATACATATTTTCTAAAAAAATTAAATGTTATGTGAATTTATATTAAAATTAATTTTTATCACTTTTAGAAATTGAATTAGATAAAATTATTTGAATATTTTTAATCATAATTTTCAAAATAGGTATCAAGGGAAATTTAATTTTTATGGATAAAAATAAGTTTCCAATATTAAATTAAATTACCATGATAATGGTAAAAGAGTTATTTCGAAATAATTTTTTTCATAAACATTGTGTAATTTTTATCTAAATAATTTGAAATGATTTATTTTAAATAATTAGTAAAATATGATGATTGAAAATATAAAAAAAAATTAACACTCATTTAATTTTTAATTAAATTTAAATAATAAAAAGAATGGGTAATATTTTAAAAAAACATTTTATGTTTTTAGGTTTGCGTGTTTACTGTAGTTTTATTTCCTTGCATTGTATTCCATGGTGGTAGATGTAATAGACCTTATATTATATTTTATATTTCCATTTAGAAGTTAAATTACTAAATTTTATAATTTATGTTTGAAAAAAAAATCTTCATTTTTGGATTCATCATAATAGTATTAGCTTAAGATTAATTTTTGGAATTTTTCTGAAAAGATCGATTTTTAGGTGAATAGTGAAAAATACAATTTTTACAAATAATGTGAATTTTACAAAATAATTAGAATATAACCATAGATTAAGATTTATGAAAATGAATTCCTTATATAATATTTTATTATAAATAAAATTATAAATTTAAAAATATTAAATTTAATTTATAAACCAATATTTGACATTTTAGAACCTACGTTATATTTTTCTCTTAAATTGTTTTAATGTGATATACATAAATTAATTTTTAATTAATTTTTAATGACCGTAGAAATTATATCTAATAAAACTTATTTAATAATTTTAATCATAAGTTCCAAATTATGTATTAATTATCATTGTATTTTTAAACTAAAAAATAAATTACTTAGGTAAAAATTTGTTATCATGGTAAAATTGAAAATAGTAAAATGGTTAAATATAAAGATTAAAATACATAAATAGTGTTAAAAATATATCAAAAAAGATATTTTTAGGCCTTTATTAATCTCACCTCATCCCTCTCCATTATTTTCTACTTTTGGAGCCACTTTCCTTGAAAAGTGCGCCTATTATTACAAAAATGTCACTCCTCTCACTTAAAAAATAATCCTTTCACCACCCCCTTATACTCACACTATTGTACTATTATCTTGAAAACAATCTACCAAAAAACCTATCCAACACTCATATCCATATCCTATAGGTTATGGTATCCTGAAAATACCACCCATCAAAGGCTTAATCCAATATTTAGAGTTATTTCAAGGAGTAAGGTAAAATTTTCTAAATCACTCTTTTTTATTTTTACTTCTTTAGGTATTATTATTATACCTAAAGGTCTATTATACCATCATAAAATAATAATATTAGTACTATTAGAGTATTTAATTGTTATTATATTTATGGAATAATCATTATCTACCTACCTCCCTTCTTCTTTGAAAAATGAAAACCCCATTCATTCGTATATGCGGACTGCCGCCTCCATGAACTATGTGTTTTATTTTTCATCACCAAATTAAATGGATGGTTAAAAAGGTTTATTTAATGAATAAATATGATATTTATAAGATGAATAATATTATAAAAAATTAAATAAATTTATACCTTCTTTCCATTATATGGAAAATGAAAACATTGTTTGTGTGTATGTGCGGATTACTACCTCTATGGAATGACATATTTTATTTTTCACCGGAACCCTACATGGATGATTATAAAAATGTATTTAATAAATTAAAATTATTTTTATGACATGATTAGATTTATTAATAATTTATATTGATATTTAAACTATTATTCATATACCAACTTTTGTTCATCAAAAATTCCTGAAAGAAGTTCGCCGCTGATTTTTCCTTCATAAATCATGACTAAAACTCTCATGGGATGAAATTAGAAATTTATAAATAATTATAAATTATAAATTATAATAAATATAATAATATAATAATTTTTAAATTGGTATCAATGAGTGGGGATCAATATAGATATTTTAAAGAATGCGCGAAATAATGAAAATCGCTAACATCCGATGATGAAAATAAACTGTAGATAACTAATAAATTTATAAAAAATTATTATAATTTAAGAATATATAGGGTAATATATATGGATAATGTTTTTAAATATATTATTAATATGGTTATTTTTATTATAAATGAAGTGAAAGTTCCTTTTTGGAAGTCGAGAGCAAATGTAATAGATTCCTCGACTCAATTTTTATTCTTTGATACATATGCCATATTCACCACTAGTTTTATTTTTTGTGGAGAATATACTACCCTATGGATTCCATTTTAATTACTTATATTAAATTAAAGGGATTTACACATTCATTTCAACTTTTATTTTTCAAGTTATTTCAATTCAAAAGTTATAAAATCCATAAAGGGATTTCTTGACTAAATTTCTTTTCTTGATTCATAATGATTCCTCATTAAATATAGTTTCATAAGATTATTTTCATTCATCCTATAATGATATTATATTTCCTTTAATACTTTATTTTTAAATAATTTAATTTTCACATAAAATAAATCTTATTTTATGAATTTATTTGTTTATAAAATTCACGATGTTAAGAATAATTATTATCCCCTCTAAATAAGAACTTTCTCTTCCATGCTCATATTCACTCTTCCCTACAATGTTATAATTTATTATTTTTTAAATAAAAATAATTATTATTAATGATGATGTTAAAATTTCTTTTTACCTATTTTCAATTGGAATATTTTTTACTCTTTTTACAATGTGGGTTTCAATAAAGGTGTTTTTAATATTGAAAAGATTTTTCCCTTTCACAGATGTATATTTTGTCTTCCAATACACATTTAATTTGGAAAAAAATTATGTATTTTTCAAGGATTTCTTATTGATATTTATTGTTAAATAATTTTGTAAAAAGTGTTCCTGAAAAATTCTTAAAAATTAACTTCTTTATAGTGACTCATAACTTCATCTCTTTATGATGATGTTAAGAAATGTTTTATAAAGATATTTTTTTAAGATCCTATTACATTTTCATATTTATCTACAAAGGATATATATATTATATAGCCATGATTTATGAATCACCATATAAATTCCTTTATAGAATACTCCTTTTGGTTGATTGAATTTTTGGTATCAATTGATCAACTTTTTATATTACATCAAGTGATACCATTTAAAAATGATATGAAAACCTTTTTATTTCCAATAATTTTTCATGATATGATAAATTATTGATATATTATGTCACACATATATATGGTCATTGAAGGGTGGGATCTTATATCCCCTTTAATGCATTGGTAAAGATTTTATATATCATAAGATAATAGTGTGTGGTCATACTTGTATTTTCTAGAAACATAAAGGGTGGGATATTTTGGATATATTCACATCATAAAGTGTGGGCCTTCTTGGTTATGCTCAAAATATGATTATTCCATTTTCTTATGTTTTTTTCATAATTCCTTTATATGTTATGTTTCTATGACATGCCAATTTTCTATGTCATATTCCTATTATTATTCTCTCTTGCTTATATATTACACTCATATAAAATTATACATTTTTCTTAATTTAAGATTACATATCCTAATATCATGACTTTTGGATAACTTTTATTGTTCCGTGTTCTTTTTAATAAGTAATTTATCTCAGGATCATTTTTTCTCATATTCTTATGATTTAACCCTTGATGACATGTTGATTATATTTTCCCATACTAAGGATATGGGTTAACCTTTTTCATATGTTTCAATTACCTAAGTTATGAAGATGATTATAAATTATTAGAATTATAGAATGGTGTTTAGAGGGTTATGATTATGGAGGAATGTTTAAAAGTGTTGTAGAATAATTTATTTATGTAGATAATATTCAAAGACACTAAACCTTTGGTTATTGGGGTTGTGAGACTCTGTTTGTGCTAAAATTATTATTCATGTGAAATAATAGAGTAAATATATTTATTGAGCCTAACTCACCTTAGTTAGAATAAAATTAGGTTTTAGATATTTTTATGGAATAACACTATATAATCTTAGTTAAAATCCTATGGATAAGTATAAGTATATTATAACATCCTATAGTTTTGTTAAACTATATATTGTGAGGTTTCCTAGGAATGAAATCCATGTCTAGAGATAAACAAGTGGATTTAGGGTCTAACATAGAAGAACCTAAGGGTAATAACCTTGAAAAGGTTAGTTGGGTATTAAATTGATCTTCACTTGGTTCATGATAAAGGGGCCTAACTGCACACCTTGTTTGACAATTTCGAGGGCATATGATTTATTGATTCACTTTCAATTGATGAACCATTATAAAGGATTTGAAGTAATTTTTATGGTATAGTTAAAGAACATAATAATAAATGGGAAATGAATAACCTAGATTGAAACCTATAACATTATAGGTTAGGTTGCATATTTCATTTATGATTTATCCATTTTAAGTTAATATTTTTTTTTTATAATATTATTGAATTATTATATTTAACTTTTCTTTATTTAAGTAATGGTAGGATAAGGAAAAACCCAGTTAAAAATAGGTGTGATGGGAAATGCAGTGATTTTCCATATTAAATACTAAATACGATACTGTCAAGATTCTTCTGTTTATGCATAACGAGTTATCTCAAGTTATGATTAACCATTTAAATATAGTTGAATTTCCAAACTCACCAAATAATAGAATGGTGGATTTTCATGGAAGTTCAAGTGATAAAACCCATAGAGAAAATAAGATTCAAATTTTTACATGAAAAGAAAAATAAAATCCCTTTTAAATACTAATTCATTGATAAAATTCAATTATGATAGCTAAATAATTAATAAAATCATTTTATACACATGAATATATTTTACTAAAAATTCCAGTTTTATACACTATGCAATTTATCATATTATGTTAATGATTTTAATGAAATTTATTCATAATATATACAATAAAATAATTAAAAATGCATCTAGTAGTTATTTTTAGGTATGTAATAAATCCACCTAATGCTTAGAAGATACATTATTTCCTAAAATTGTTTTTATGTGTTATGCGCACTTACATTAAAATTGATTTTTATCACTTTAAGAAATTCAATTAAGTAAAATGATTTAAATATTTTTATTCATAATTTTAAAATTAAGTTATAATATAAAATTCATTTTTAGGCATAAAAATAAGTTATTGAGATTAAGGTAGTTACCATGATAAAGGTAAAGGGGTTATTTTGAAATAATTGTTTTCACAAACATTGTATAACTTTATCTTAATAAATTTAATTTATTTATTTTAAATAATAACTCTAATATGATGCTTTAGAATATAAAAATTATATTAACACTCGTTTAATTATAAAATGATAGGAAATATGAATAATAATAATTAATATTTAAAAAACTCATTTTCCTATAAAAAAGATTTTCATTATATTTTATATTTTCATTTAAAAGTTAATTTTTTAAATTTTAAAATTTTAGTTTTAAAATTTGAACTTAATTTTGGGATTCATCGTAAAAATATTTTCTTAGGATGAATTTATTATACTTTTTTTAAAAGAATAAATTTTAATTAAATAATATAAAATATTGTTTTTACAAATATCTCGACTTTTATAACATAAATTGGATATAACCATAAATTAATATTTATGAAATATTTTTATCAATCAAATATTTATTTTATAGGTAAAATTATAAATTTTAAAATATTAAATTTAATTTAAAATTCTATATATGATATTATAGAACATAAGTTATATTTTTCTCTAAAATAGTTTTAATGTGATGTACATTTATTATTTAAGAATTAAATTATAACACTCTTATAAATTGTATCTAATAAAATGGATTTCATATTTTGAATTAGAAGGTACAAATTATGTAATAAGTTCAATTTTATCTTTATTCATAAAAAAATTACTTAGGTAAAAATTAGTTGTCGCGATAAAAGTTAAAATGGTAAAATTGTTAAATCTAAGTGTTAAAATACCTAAAACATGTTGAAAAAAGTATATAAATTATTTTTTAGGAATTTATCAACCTTAAATCATCCCTTATCCATTATGATCTTGTTTTGGATCCACTTTATTTGAATAATGCACCTCTTATTACAAAAATATGACCCATCTCACTTATTAAAGGAACCCTTCACCACCCTACTTCTCCTCACACCACAAGACTCTTAATTCAACATAAATCTAAGAAAATATCTCAATAATACTCATATACACATATGATAGGTTCTATTATCCTCAAAATACCACCCCTAAAATGTTTAATCCAATTTTCAAAGTAGTTATTCCAATGAGTAAAGTAAAAATTCTCAAATCACTCCTTTTGATTTATAATTCTTTATGTCTTCTTATTACACCTCAAAGTATTTTATAATTCACTAAAATAATAACACTGGTATCATTATTATACTAAAGTTTTATTACATTTATGGAACAATCGTTATCTACCTAACTCCCTTCTACTTAGAAAAATGAAAATGTCATTCATGTGTACTTGTGAACTACTGCCTCCATGAATAATGTGCTTTATTTATCATCACCTCATTACATGTATGGTTAAAAAGGGGTATTTAATTAATAGATATAATATTATTAATATTATAAATATTTCAAAAATATAAATCAGAATGTATATTCTTTTTGTTCTATGGAAAATGAAAACATCATCTCCGTATACGTGAAAACTACTGCCTCCATGGAACAACGCATTTCATTTTTCATCACCACTTTAAATGGATGTTTGTAAAAATTTATTTAATAAATTAAAATTATTTATAAAACATTAATGTTTAATGTTTTATTAATAAACCAACTATTGTTCATCAAAAATTATTGAAACAAGCGCATCCCTGATTTGTCTTCAGGAATCGTGACTAAAACTCTCATGGAATGAAATTAAAACTTCATAAATAATTTTAAAGAATAAATTCTTTTAACATGGATAATATAGGAATGAAGAAACTAATATCATTGAATTAGTATCAACATCAAAATTTTAAATCATGTATGAAACTATCAAAATCACTAACATCTAATGATGAAAATAAACTATAAATAACTAAAAATGTATAATAAATTATTATAATTAAAGGATGTATAGGGTAATAGATATTAATAAGGTTATTAAATGGGTTATTAAGATGTTTATGTTTATTATATAGGAATTTAAGAACCTTTTTGGATGTTTAGATCAAAGATAAATGATTTATCATCTCAATTTTTATTCTTTGATACAAAGTCCATATTCACTGCTTGTTTTATTTTGTGTGCTATATATACTAAAATATGGATTCCATTTTCATAAATTTAATAAATTTTAATTTATTTACAAATCCATTTAAACTTTTATTTTTCAAGGTATTTTTATTCAAAAGTTAGAAAAGTTATAAAGGGTTTTCTCAACTAAACTTCTTTTCTTGAGTCATAATTATTCCTCTTAGACTATTGTTATACATGATTGTTTTATGCTATCTTGTGATGATATTATATTTAATTCCCTCATTTATTTCAATGTAATTAAATTTTAGCATCAAATAAATCTTCTTTTATGGATTTCTTTCATTATAAAATTAATTTTGTTAAGAATAATTCTCATCCTCTCTAAATACATACTTTTTTCCATTTCCATATTTTGTTTATTTTATAGTATTATCCTTTATTAATTTAAAATAAAAATAATTATTATTTTCAATTATATTCAAATTTTTCTTTCCATTTTTCAAATATAATATTTATCAATCTTTTTATAAAGTGGGTTTTGGTAAAGGTATTTATAATATTGAAAAGGTTTTTTTCTTTAATGGCCATATATTTTATCTTCCATTACATATTTAATTTGAAAACCCTATATATATTTATCAAGGATTATTTATTGATATTTATTGTTAAATAATTTTTTAAACATTATTCATGAAAATTTCTCAAAAATTATAATTTTGAGAGTGGGTCATTGTAACAGACCAGTCCAGCCTACGATCATGATATTATCAAATTTGGACATAGCCCATATTATTTTGATTTTCCCTAGGCTATGGCCCTTAGTAATATCCTAGTAAAATACGTAATAATGGGAGAGGTATCCACAACACCTTATAAATGGTTTCTTCATGATCCTCCTCCTTCAATGTGGGATTTCCATAATCCTACCCCCTAGAAGGGCCCATCATCCTCACTAGTACATCAAATGGAAACCAGCTCTGATACCATTTTTAATGACCTAATCTAGCCCATGATCATGATATTGTCCACTTTAGGCCTAGCCTACATAGTTTTGATTTTCCCTAGCCTCTACCATTAGGAATCCCCCAGTAAAATTCCTCTTGATAGTAAAGGTATCCTTGCCCCATATAAAGAGGTTCTTCATGCTAATCCTCCTAGGATATGGGATTTCCATAATCTAATTGTCATGATCGGGTCTTGTTTTTTGTTTTTAGATCTAGTTCATTTTTGGGACTAAATTTTCTATCAGGAACCAGGTGTGGTGGTTTTGAATTTTTGAGGTATTCTTTATATTTATCTTTCGTCTAGATTTTTCCCCAGGGTTCTCTTTGAGTTTTTAGAGAAAAATGGTAAATTCGGATCATTTAGCATGAAGCGCACAGTTGGCACACTTGTAGTAGAAACCATGTGCCTTGGCCTAGGAAACTATACAATAAGTTGGGGTTTTCAGATAGAAGCTATCACAGGGCTTACGCACAGTAAGTCAGGTCATGTGGACTAACCATGCGGTAGGTGCCTCTTAAACAGAGAGGGTATCACGGTCGCCATACTATCTGAAAAAACCAGGTGATCTAACCATTCATGAAGTCTGGGTCATTAATATTTAGTCTTTTACCATTTTTTCCTCTTTGATTTTTATCCCAAATATACCCCTCTACTCATCATTCAGGATTCTTAACCCTATGATCCTCTCCTCATCCCCTTGGCTCCCTTGTGTCTCCTCTCCCTTGATGGATTTTGTGCAATTTCTCTAAGATTTCTCAAGTAAATCTCCTCCTTTCTTGGTTTCTCCCTCTCTTCTAGGGTTTTCTCCCTCTTTCTTTGAGGTTTCATATCTCTAGAAGTTTGGGTGTCTGATTTAGGGTTTGATCTTGATTTTTAAGGTTTTATCTTGACGTATATGGTTCAATATTTCATTTATAGGATTCTATTGAGTGGTTGTGGGTTTCCACTGGATTTTAGGAGTTTATTCATTTGAGGTAGGTGGTTTCGTGCTTAAACATTATTTAATGATTTAGATATTCTATACTTTCTTCTTGATTATGTTATATACATTGTGTATGAGGTCTGAAATGTGTTTTTAAAATGATTCAAGATGCGTGTGTGTTGAAAATGGTTTTGAAAATAAAATTTCGCATATTTCATGTGTGTTTATTGTGTGTTTTATTTCCTTGTTCGTTAAGGGTGTTTGATAAAATGTGTAAGTGGTGCGGATCATATTTTTAAATGTTTTTGATATTCATGTGGATTGAAAGTGTTTTTTCTAAAATAAATTGGATTTATTTAAAGTTTGAACCCTAGTTATGCTTCTTGAATGTGTTTTAAAAATTATGCAACATGTTTAATAAATTGTTCAAGTGGTGCATAACATTATTTGGAATGATTTTGGTGTGCATTTGGATTTAGAAGTGTTTTTTGTTGTGAAGGTAGTGATTTATCCAGAATGGTTATATTATTTGAATTTTTTATATGTGAAAATGATTTCATATGTGATTTGTTAAATGTGAATTGAGCAAAATGGGAAGCCTAGGTGACTAGGTGGGAAGACTAGAAGTGTGTTGTGATTTGGAAGGGGATTCAGCCTAGATTCACCTAGTAGAATTGACGATAACAAAACTAACTAAATATTTTTGATAATTGGAGACCACTATAATTTTGGATGTTTCACATCTCTAGTGTCTTGTGCATGATAACGGTGTTTAGTGGGGTTATTACATCACATTTCACCGAGATACGATGTTCCAAAATACCCACTAAAGCTATTTTCTATAGGGATCTCCAGTAACATAGTTCTCTCTTGTGATTTGGTTTTATCCATCAGCATATGGTGGACCTCGAGTATACTTAATTTTATTTTTAGATTAATAATTTTTGAGGGAAAGGTTTTCATATAAAAATTGTTTTTCTTTAGGTAAAGTTTTACTTAAAAAATTTTCCCTTAAAATTCCATCTAAAAAATATTTCAATATTTTATCATATAGAACTTGCATTAAATTATATTATGATGTTTATAGTATGGAATACATTATTTGGGTGAAATTATAATTGGTTTTTTCTCAAACTCTACATACCCCTTTGGGTGTATGTATATTTTTTTTGTATGACTCGGGTTAAGGAAATTTGTGTCGCGATAATATTGTTGGATCGGGTTTCTAGTGCTCCTTGTTGATGGTTGTGGTGGTGGTGTCTTGAGGGAGATATCCCTCATGTTTCATAGATGTTTTTGGGACATTTGTGTGTTTCCCTTAATTTTTAGTATTTTGGTTTTTGGTCAAAATTATAAAACATTAAATCTGTAAATCTTTGTTCCTTGTTTAGTTATAGTTATCTTGTTTTTGAATTATTTATTTTGTTGGTTATTTATACTTATCTAAATTTGTGAAATCATTCTCAAATCATTATTTTGATGCCCAGGGGGTAGTTTTTTGCTCGTGGGGATCAGAAAATCCCTTTCGTCCATGCCATATACTAGGTTGGGTTTTGGGTTGGATAGTGCTTCGCCCTAGTTTGTGACACTCATAACTCCATCTCTTTACAATGATGCCAAGAAATATTTTCTAAAAACCTTGTTTTGTGTTTCAATTATATTTTTCTATTTGTTTCCAAAGGATTTAACTATAATGGAGTCATGATTTATGAATCAACCTATAAGTTCCATTATGAAATACTACTTTTGGGTGATTTAATTTTCGATATCAATCAGATTTATTTTGATATCATTTTATCCGATACCATTTTAAAATGATATGAAAACCATTTTCTTTACATGGTTTTTCATGATATTATAAATGATTAATATCTTATAGAATACACATGGATGTATTTTAATGGTTGGGTTCCTATATATACTCCCAATTCATTGGTTAATATTTTATATCTCATGATATAATAGAGCATGGACATACATTGATTTGTTCACAAATTAAAGGGTGGGCATTCTTGGATATGCTCACAACATAAAGAGTCATCATTCTTGGACATGATCACAATATGATGATTCCTTGTGCTTATATTTTGTGCCATAATTCTATTTTATGCTAAGTTTCAATGACATTCCAGGTTTCTATGTCATATGCCTATGATTATGCTTCATGGATTATGTTTATTATCTCACATTCTTATACCATGGTATATTTTTGTTCATTTGAGATTACATGTACTACTATCATGATATTTAGAAAAATATTATTGTTACTTGTTCTTTTTAATAATATATTTATACCATGATTATGTTTTTTTATATTCTTATGATCTAACTGTTGATAAAATGTTGATAAGTTTTTCCCTTAATGAGTTTTTTAGATCACCTCTTCTTTATGTTTCCATACCTCGGGCTATAAAGATGAGTATAAATTATGAGAAGTATAGACGTTTTTGCAAAGGCATATGATTGTAGATGAATGTTTAAAATTGATATAAAATAATCTATTTATTTAGTTAATCATTACAGATACTAAACCTTCAAATCTTGAGGTTGTGTGAATATGTGAGAGTTGAAATGATTATTATTGTGAAATAATAAAATAAGTGTGTTTATTTAGTGTGGGGAATCTCAACTCTTATAACTATTTTTAAATCATCAATGAATGTGATAAAATATAAATAACCTATTTTATATTGATATATCATAGTCCCACAAAAATTTGAGTGAATTAATTCAATGGGATTTATTGATTGTGTCTCTACTCTCTTGTGCTTTCCTAGGACCACCCTCCCTTTTTGATAGGTTGTAAAAACCAAGTCTCTAAATCATTTCAACCAGGGAAAATCCCTAACAAAATTTTATTTATAAATATCACTTATATTATTTTGGAAAACATGAAAAATTAGTCTATGTTAAAGATTAGTTTTCCATATAGAGTTGGGGTAGTAGGAATTTATTCAATCTTCAATCTAAAAAATATTCTCAAAAGTTCTTTCTCCTTAAGCAATGAATCTTCTATATTCAATTATTGTAAGGTATAAAAGATTTTTATTGAGTATTATTTCACTACCCTGATCACATATATGACTAATAATCAACAATATATGATTAACTCCAGCAGGAAACAAAACCTTATATGAATTCAAGTTTTGTGGCTCAATTTTAGAAATTCCAATTCCCTTAATTTCCCATGAAATTTTATTCATAAAAGTCACATTTGACCATCATGATCCTCAATATTTTTCAAGATTTATGTATCTCCTAAAATATATGATGAGAATCTAATATCAAGAATTTAGGGTTTTATCCTCTTACTAGCTTTCAAATCTACCTCTATAGTCAAGGGTTTTTCAACATTTCTTATCAATTTAATCTTATTACCTTTTTAAATTTGTTTTTGTTGGCCTAGAAGCATGGTAAAACATTCCTCAGCACAGTGTCCTTACTAGACATACCTTTCTTTTCTTTTCAATACCTTCATACTTAATTTGGATAGGCATAAAATATGAGTTTTAATTTTCTATTTGTCTCCTCATAGGTATATTTCTCATGTTATCTAAGAAACTCCCCCTAAACTCAGGCCTTATTTAATTCCAAGGGAGAGACATGGTGAACCGGGAAATATAATATTTTTTTCAATATATTCCACAATACTAGAATTATCCCCTAAAGTTAAATCTTCCATAAAACTTTTAAGTCTTACTATAAAAATATTTTTACTATTTTGGTATAAAATGAGTCTTCTTTTGCATAGGTTTTGAAGATCCTTACATCTTATGGTTACTCTCTACCAATTTAATAATTGTAAACTTCCTTTTTAAGGGTTCTTTTCAACCTATTTTTTCTTATAAATTATCATGGAATCTACACTATTAGTCTATATATATTTAATATTTTCATATTTAATAGGTCAAAAAATTACTTTATTATCCCTAAAGATTTTCTAAGCATTCCTAGATGACATATCCTTTACTTAAATAGATTTTTCAAAATCAATATTCATTTTTAAAAGTATTTTCTCAGCCTTAAGAGACCTTGATTCAGATTTCCTATGTTCATCTTATTATGTAATGATCTTCTTATCTAATTATTTTATAATTATTTCTTATTTAGACATATTTACCTTGAGAATTTTTATTTCCCCAACCTACTCATTTTCCATACTATGAAACTAATATTCAACTTTCTTCAACCAGTCAACCTCCTTATTGAAATTTTTTATTTCCTTCTTTATCCTAGTGTTCCTTTCAAGATAGACTTCAAGTTATGTCCTCAACATGTGAATCAAATGGGATTTATCTCCTTCTTCTTATACATTATTGGATTTATCTTATTTTATTTCAATATTTTACATAAATTTAATTTCTTTTTAGAAAGTTCATCTTATGAATAATTACAAGATTTTTAATATTTATTTTTTGTAATTATTTTTAACTTATTCCTTCTTAGTGTCTTCCTTTTGTTTTCATTAAATTTCTTGTAATTTTTATTTGATTTTATCTTTCACTTATTTTGTGGTTTTTCTTTTTCTTCTTCTTCATAAGACTCTATGGATTTATTTTCTTTAGGATAGCCTGTAGTAAAATTTCCAATTTCTCCACACTTAAAACATTGAAATAGAAAATTTCATTTGTATTTTCATTTTCCCTTTTTGAGATTTTTATATATGAGATTCATGATTTTATTATGATTCTCATCACTCTCATCATCTTCATCTGAGTCGCTTGTAGACTCAAACTGTTCTTCCTCCTTCTTGATCAAAGCTATGAAATCCATTTATTCTTTATAATTTTTCATGAAAATTAGATATTTTCTCATTTAATAATTAAAAATGGTGTTATTTAGCTTATCGAATGAAATAAATTTCTTATATTCAGTAGCAGATATTTTAGGATCAAATCTATATGAGGAATTTATCATTAAATTTTCAAAAAATATAAAATCCTCTGGCTTGTCTCCAAAACCTCTGATGTTTCTGACTATGTAAGAACCCAATTTTTGCTGCGAAATCCTTTGGGATATTTCTTGATGTTATTCTGGAGCAGCACCTTCAGACGGCGTGCAATTCCGATCCCCAGAGTGGTCGGAATTAAATTTTTAGTGCGTTCACACTGAAAACACCAAATAAATGGGATAACTCCTAAACGGTGATCCGGATCAGAGATCCGAGTGTACGGATGGGTCCTTAATGGGGTGTTTACCCTAGGAACGACATAAAGTATGTCAGCGCGGGAAGTTTGGACCCCTCGCTCGCTTTCGGAATGTTAAATGGATAAATTAATTTATTAATTTATTGTTTTAATGGTGAAACTCAAGTATCTCTTAAACGGTGGCTTATATTGGAAAACCGAGGGCACCGTTGAGTCCGGAACGTGATTTTTACCCTATGAGGGGTGGAAGTTTCACGGGTGCAGGGCGTCAGTGAAAAATGGCCCCAGGGGCGTTTTTGTAATTTGGCAGCCTCGGGCGCTAAGTTTAATAACTTTTGAACGGGCCCTCAGATTAAAATTTTGAGACCTCTGTTGCGTTCAGAGCATGGTTTTTAGCCTAGGGGTGGCTTAATCCCGACCCCGTCGGGAGTTCAGGTTTGGGCTGGTGGGCGGGTGGTTAAGTGTTTCTATTTAAACACTTAACCCACCCCCTCCCCCGACTTCTTCTTCTTCTTCTTCGCCTGGATAGTGGTATCCCCCTCCCTCTTCTCCTCCACTCCGTCGACGTAGCTCCGGAAAGGCATCGGTACGGTGACGGATTCTCCGTGAAGCGTCGGGCAATGCCCTTCGAGGTAGGAGTTTTCGGTTTTTGCATTTTCATTTCTGAACTATAAATTCAAGTTGATTTATTCCATTTAATTACCATCTAATTTGCAATAAAATCCCATAATCATGTAGTATAATTTGTGAGCTACCCGTCGCATCTTTCGGATCGAAAATCCGAGTTCGAAGTCGATCGCAAACGACCACCGAAGGCTGCGGGTTTTCGGTTTTTGGCGGGTTTGAGTGGCGGCGCGGCTAGCTTCCGGCAGATGGCGCGGCTGCGGGGCTCTCGTACGGAGGCGCGGCTAAGGCGCAGGGGCGGTGCGGGTCTTCAGCGGGGGCATCTGGGCGAGCGGAGGTCGGCGCTGGGGGTGAGCGGCCTGGGCAGCTGGGTGACGGCGAGGGCGTGGCCAAGCTCGCCGGGCAGGGGAGCGTCGGGGTCGCGGCGTGCGACCCCAGCAGGGGAGCACGACCCGCGTCTCGCGGGTCGTCACGCGGTGCGACGACCGACCCCACGAGGGTTGGTCTGCGCTGGACCGGATGGCGACGGGCCTCGCGGCTGAGCCGCAGGCCGGTCCATCCCAAGGGGATCTTTTCCCTCCCTTCGGACGCCCGTAATTTCCATTACGGGTGTCCGATTTGAATGACGTCTGTGGTTGTGGGGTCGTATCGTCGAGGCGGACTTTTTGATATGGTTTTGGGAATTTTTAATTCCCGAAATGAGGGTCCATAGAGGCACGACGTGTCTTTAATTGGACGAGCGTTTTTTCCGAGATTCTTGTTTTGGGGTGGCGCGAACGCATCCGACGTCCATTTTGAGCGTCGTCAGCAGCGTTACGACCCTAGCACCGAGGTGGAGGTTTCTAGGGCAGTTTCGGGCATTGAGACTAGATTTGAGGCGTGGGCCCCACGGTCCGTCTTTCGAGCCATGAGCAGCGTTTAGCACCCTTTTCACCGGACATCTGTTCAGGGCGTGCGAGAAGTCGTTTTTGGGTTTTTTTCCAAGGGCATTGCAATGGTGCAATCCGCCCGCTATAATTCTACATGAAGTTGTGGGCCCCATGAAGGTCGTTTTGGGAATTGATAGGGATTTCCAAATTCTTCACCGGGTATCCGATTCGGGCGAGTGAATAGTAAATCTTGTGTGCTTTTTCAAGAGGACCGCAATGGTGTGATTCATTCGTTGCGCTTTGGGATCGGGATGCGGGTCCCATGAAGCACCGCTCGTGTGCGGTGCGGCGAAATGCACCTTTTTCTTGGGATATCCATTTCACTCATGTGAGTAGTGCTTTTGACGCGTTTTACCGAGGGGATCGCAATGGTGTGATGCGCCCGACTGTTTTTGGGGCCGAGGCTTGGGATCGTGGGACGCCTATCGAGAGTAAAGCAGTGTGGAGTGACTTTTACACAGAATGTATGTTGGAGCTGAGTGAGTAGTCGATCTCGCGTGTTTTTTCGCGAGGATTACAACACTGCAATCCATTTGGATGGGTGGATTCTCGTTCGAGATCTCATTAAATATGGAAGCATGAATGGTGCTCCAGTGGTGGTTTGTCCAACCATGTTTCTAGCGGACCCTTGGCATGTGATCACGCACTCTTGGGAGAGTGATGTAAATGATTCATAAGATTTGTTCATTCGTTCATGGGCCTTTGAGGTGGAGTTGTTACATTTGGTCGTCTGTGCCTAGGCCTTTGAGGTGGAGTTGTTACGTTCACGCCTTCGTGTTGACGTTGGGTGTCGTGTGCATGATAGACTTTGGGCTGGAATGTGGTATACTCTGGGAGTATACGGGAATTCTTGGAGGTAAATGTGGTTGTTTGTACCTGAGAGCGTTTGTACGTTCGGTTTGGGTTGACTTGGGGCCACACTTCGTGTGGGCCCCATGTGAGTGCCATGCTCTACATTGCGTACTTTTGACCTCTCGCGACATAGAGGGTTCCTCTATTCTCATGGGTTGACCAGTAGGGTTGAGTTTTCCCCTGGATCTGTTCTCGATGGTCTGGCCGATAGCGGTGCTAGTGGCACCTAGTGATGGAGCGTGCACGGAACCTCTATTAGGTGAGTTGTTCTGGAGTTGGGTGGTTTCACGATACCCACTCCATGTTCGGTTGGCCAGTGTTGTACCCTCCATTAGAGATGGCCAGAGGAGTTCTGAGTTTTACCCTCCAGCAGGGATGGGCAGTGGGTTACTCATCGACTTCTTCGGGTTTAACCTCTAGCAGAGACTAGGCAGTGGGTCACCCAATGAATCTTGAGGGTATACCCTCCAGCAGGGCTGGGCAGTGGGTCGTCCGCCGTCTTGCTTTAGGTCTACCCTCCAGCAGGGATGGGCAGTGGGTCACCTGTCGACTTGTTCAGGGTTTACCCTCTAGTAGAGACTCGGCAGTGGGTCACCTGACGACTCTTGAGGGTCTACCCTCCAGCAGGGCTGGGTAGTGGTTCACACATCAGCTTCTTCTAGGTCTACCCTCCAGCAAGGCTGGGCAGTGGGTCTCCTGACGATGTATTATGGTTTACCCTCCAGCAGGGCTGGGCAGTGGGTCACCCGATATCTTATTATGAATTACCCTCCAGCAGAGCTGGGCAGTGGGTCACTCGTTGACATTTCAGACTCAGTCCTTTATACTTGGCTAATCTATGGATTTACTCCGTGACTACCAGAGCGGGACCCTCATTTGTACAGGTCAGTGATGTGACAGCTTTGACTTTGAGGAGACCTCTCGACTGTGGGGCTGTGATGAGGTGTGGTTTGAATTAACCCGGAACTCTCAAGTACGAGGGGCGCTTTTCCCCACCGAGACACATCCTTGATACGCGACCTATAACCGTGCGGGTGAGTCAGTGCCGCCCAAAGCGGATAGTGTCGAGGTGCGGTGATTTGAGCCCTTTGACTTGCAGTTCAGGGCAGACGGGTGGGATGCTGGGCATCGATGGCATTTACTTCTGGGACTTTTGGAGGCTCACATTTTTGGGCTGAGCTACGGGATGGAGATCCCCTTACGATATTTTTGGGGTTTCTTGTTGAGCATACAAATATGTATATACCTTGTTTTCCATACCCACTTCTTGGGTTTGGTTACTCTCCTTCCAGTAGAGGTGAAGACGATCGGGGTATGCCACGTGCTTTTTGTGTCTAGCTTCACATGGTCGGATGAGTCTACTCTCCTACTATAGGTAGTGAAGACTCGACGATAATTTCATCTTCTCACTGTTTCCAGCTCCTTTTTCCTGGACGAGTCTACCTTCTTTCCTCTTGTTGGGTTGAGCTGGACTCTCTATTGTACTCTTTACTGCACTCTTTGTTGTACTCCTTTGCTTTCCCCTGTTCGATCTACTGCTCACCCTTTTGGTACCTTCTTTTTTGCTCTCTCGAGCCTTCAGGGTATCCTATTGAGTATTTTTATACTCACCCCTACTTGGGCTTTGCCCGCACTTGGTGTGCCCTTGCAGACGACGGACAGGTTGGTCGTGAATTCAGAGGAGATTAGGAGTTCGGGAGCTGGGACCGCGTGCGGTGGTCATAGCCAGGTTCCAGGTGGGAGACCCGTCAGTTATTTCTTTTTTTTACCTGTTGTCAGGTTGTGTAACCTTTTCTGGTTGGGCGCATGTTTTGCCCCTTTTTCCTTTTCATCATTTTACTTGTACTGTTAAGAGGTCGATTCACTTTTTTGGTTTATTTATAACAGCTGTAACTTTTCTTTTCTTTTACTCTACACTTTTATATTGAGTGTGCTCCGTGTGTGTGTGTGTGTATAGGTACTTAGGTAAAGGCCTCCCCGAGTTGTTGTGCCTTCGGCGCTGGTCGCCAGCCCCTGGCCTATGGAGGCGGGATTAGGGTAGTTGCGGCTCGAGCCCGGGTAGGGTCGGGTTGTGACAAAGTGGTATCAAAGGTGGTTCGTTCCTCAGGACGTTTTTTGGACGTCCTTAAAAGAGGAATTGGTTGGGATCTAGGGACAACAGTGTTAACGTGTCTCGAGAGCGGCTCTCGGGCCAGGGAGTCCGGTGATGGTGCGGCGGTCGACGTATCAATTCACCAGGACCTTGATAACCCGCTTGTCGACTCGGCATGTTGTGACACTCGTTGCAGGGAAAATTTGGTTTGTGAGTCACATAGGATTGAGTCTTGACTGTCCTTCTTGAGTCATATCCACGTCGTTGTTATTGGTATATACATATATGCTCATCTAACTGCGGCACTCCTTGATAATATTCAGGATGTCTCCGCGAAGACAGACAGCCAAGATACCAGCTTTGGTGCGTGATGACGACCCTATGAGCTACGAGGCCACATTCCAGGACCCATCATGCGAGCCCCTTTCTCCGGGTGGGCCGGTAGCAGCACCCCCACCTATTGAGTAGCAGACAGTTTCAGCAGAGCAGGCTGAGATTGAGCGTAGGTTGAGTGCGCTTCGTGAGTTCCAGCGGCAGAGACTGCTGAGGTTCAATGGTGAGCTAGACCCACAGGCATCAGAGGTTTAGCTAGAGACTGTGGTTAGCCTTTTTAGGCTTGTGCAGACACCAACAGATCATAGAGTGGCTTTGGCAGCCAACCTTTTTCGTAGAGCAGCTTGGCGTTGGTGGAGTCTGGTGACTCAGTCTCTTGACGAGTCATTGCTTTCATGGGGATACTTTCAGTTGTTGTTCCATGCGGAGTTTTTTCCCTCCTGCTTGTGCTCCGTTCGGATTCAGTAGCTCCTATAGTTTCAGCAAGGAGGGATGACGGTGGCCGAGTACGCGCCTAGTTTCGCAGACAGTGCACGCTTTTACCCAGACTTGGTCCATGATGATAACTTCCGAGCGTGAAAGTTAAAGCAGGGTCTCCGATGAGAGATTTGTGCTGTCATTGTACCTTCGGGAATTTCCACATATTCTGGGGTGCTAGAGAAGGCGCTGGTGACATAGAGATTCCTGTCACATTCTAGAGTTTGTGGTGGTAGCAGGCACATTGGAGCCGAGACGTCTGTCGTAGCTAGCGAGCGTCGTCATACAGAACCTTGACGTAGGTGGTTTTCTGAAAACTGGACTCAGGGGCATGGGCGTACACCACAGTGGCACCAGAGGGCATCGGTGCAGCCCAGAGAGAGTTAGATCTATGCTTGTGATGGGCGAGGTCACTTGGCATGGGACTGCCCGACCAGGCATGTGGTGAGCTTCGGGTAAGCAGCAGGTGCACCACCACGATGGAGGAAGTGTCGAGATTGGAGTAGCCCCCAGCGAGGTGAAGGTAGCAGAGGAGTGGGAGGACCTGGAGGTGGGGGACAATGTTACGAGGTCTTCCATCACCATCAGGTGGTCCACGTCAGGCTTCAGGAGCTGACAGTTGGGACTGCGGACAGCCGCGAGCTTTGGATGTCTACGATCCTGCGGAGCATGAGGTTGTAAGAGGTATGCTCTACAGCACTCCTACATTTTGCAGTAGATTTGGTAGACTCTGTTTGTGGAATTCTTTTCTCCCTGCTCCTTGTTTGAGGTATTACCAGGGTGACGCAGGGCGTCCGGTGTAACCCAGTGTTGGTAGAGTAAAAGGCGTGGGACCTTTTTCTTTAGTCGATGGTGTCAACTCCATCGCTTTACGAGCATTTAATAGAGTCTTGTTTTCAATAAATCGACTGTGAAATCTTGTGTGACCAGATATCCTTGGGTGTTTAACCATATGGATATTCTGAATGAGGTAATCACAGGGCCTTGTTCCAGGTGAAGGCAGTGATTCCAGTCGCGGCGTGCGGCGTAAGGGTTAGGTTGAGGAGGTTAGCTACCCCCGAGAGCCTTCGGGCCATTTGAGACTGTGCAAAGCGATGGCAAGGTTCCCTACCACCTTTCCCTAACCCCAGAGGCTAGTTTGGGTGCATGACATCTCCCACGCAGCTCACCCGAGAAGAGGTGTGCATTCTCCTATGCACGACATCGGTGAGGGCATACCTCAAGTGAACGGATCAATCCTTTGGTTTGTGTGCGGTGACGCAGAGCTGTGCATGAGTTCTTCTGGGTACGGGAGAGCCAGGTGTGGGCTTAGTACCCTGAGTTGTTCCCTGGTTTATCTTTTTGGGGACGAAATGCTTGAAGGAGGGAATGATGAAAGAACCCAGTTTTTGCTTCGAAATACTTTGGGATATTTCTTGATGTTATTCCAGAGCAGCGCCCTCATATGGAGTGCGATTCCGAGGCTCAGAGTGGCCGGAATTAAATTTTTAGTGCATTCACACTGGAAACACCAAATAAATGGGATAACTCATAAACGGTGATCCGGATCAGATATCCGAGTGTGCGGATGGGTCTGGAATGGGGTGTTTACCCAAGGAACGACATAAAGTATGTCGGCGCGGGATGTTTGGACCCCTCGCTCACTTTTGGAACATTAAATGGATAAATTAATTAATTCGTTTAATGGTGAAACTCGAGTATCTCTTAAATGGTGGCTCTTATTGGAAAACCACGGGCACCGTTGAGTCCGGAACGTTCTGTTTACACTAGGAGGGGTGGATGTTTCGTGGGCACGGGCCGTCTGTGAAAAATGGCCCGAGGTGCATTTTTGTAATTTGGCGGCCTCGGGCGCTAAGTTTAATAACTTTTGAACGGTGCCTTGGATTAAAATTCTGAGACCTCCGTTGCGTTCAGATCATGGTTATTAGCCTAGTGGAGGCTTAATCCCGACCCCGTCGGGAGTTCGGGTTCGGGCCAGCGGGCAGGTGGTTAAGTGTTTCTATTTAAACACTTAACCCACCCCCTCCCTCGGCTTCTTCTTCTTCTTCTTCACCTGGACAGCGGCAGCCCCCTCCCTCTTTTCCTCCACTCCGGAAAGGTAGCTCCGACAAGGCAGAGGCGCGGCCGCGGATTCTCCGTGAAGCGCCGGGCAACGCCCTTCGAGGTAGGAGTTTTCGGTTTTTGCGTTTTTATTTGCGAACTCTACTTTCAAGTTGATTTATGCCATTGAAATTCCGTATAATTTTCAATAAAAGCCCATAATCGTGTAGTATAATTTTTGAGCTACCCGACGCATCTTTCGGATCGAAAATATGAGTTCGGAGTCGATCGCAAACGACCGCCGAAGGTTGCGGGTTTTCGGTTTCCGGCGGGTTTGAGCGGCGGCGCGGCTGGATTCCAGTGGATGGCACGGCGGCGGGGCTCTCGGATGGCGGTGCAGGTCTTTAGCTGGGGAAGCCGGGCGAGCAGAGGTTGGCACTGGGGGTGAGCGGCCTTGGTAGCCGGGTGACGGCGAGGGCGAGGCCGAGCTCGCCGGGCAGGGGAGCGTCGGGGCCGCGGCGCGCGACCCCAGCGGGGGAGCACGACCCGCATCTCGCGGGTCGTCACGCGGCGCGACGACAGACCCCACGAGGGTTGGTCTGTATAGGACCGGACGGCACCCAGCCACGCGACTGAGCCACGGGCCGGCGCTGCGAGCCGGGCCGGCCCAGGCCGGGCCAGCCCAAGGGGATCTTTTTCTCCCCTTCGGAAGCCTGTAATTTCCATTGCGGGTGTCGGATTTGCATGTCGTCTGCGGATGTGGGGTCATATCGTTGAGGTAGACTTTTTGAGATGGTTTCGGGATTTTTAAATTCCCGAAACGAGGGGCCACGGAGGCACGACGTGTCTTTAAGTGGACGAGCGTTTTTTCCGAGATTCTTGTTTTAGGCGGCGCGGACGCATCCGACGTCCGTTTTGAGCACCGTCAGCGGCGTTACGACCCTGACACTGAGGTGGAGGTTTTCATGGTGGTTTCGGGCATTGAGACTGGATTTGAGGTGTGGGCCCCATGGGCTATCTTTCAAGCTGCGAGCAGCGTTTAACACCCTTTCCACCAGACATCCATTCAGGGTGTGCGAGCAGTCGTTTCTTGGTGTTTTTCTGAGGGCATTGCAATGGTGCAATCCGCCCACTTTAATTCTACACGAAGGTGCGGGACCCATGAAGGTCGTTTCAGGAATTGACGGGGATTTCCAACTTCTTCACAGTGTGTCTGATTCGGGCGAGTGAATAGTCAATATTGTGTGCTTTTTCGAGAGGATCGCAATGGTGTGATCCGTTCATTGCGCTTTGGGATCGGATGTAGGTCCCATGAAGCAACGCTCATGTGCGGTGTGGCGAAATGCTCCTTTTTCACCGGATATCCGTTGCACTCATGTGATTAGTGCTTTTGATGTGTTTCCACGAGGGGATTGAAATGGTGCGATGCGCCCGACTGTTTTTGGGGCTGAGGCTCGGGATCATGGGACGCCTATCGGGTGTAAAGCTGTGTGGAGTGAATTTTACGCTGGATGTCCGTTGGAGGCAAGTGAGTAGTCGATCTCGCGTGTTTTTTCAAGAGGATTACAACAGTACAATCCATTTGGATGTGCAGAGTCTCGTTTGAGATCTCATTAAATATGGAAGCATGAATGGTGCTCCAGTGGTGGTTCGTCCTACCATGTTTGTAGTGAACCCTTGGTGTGTGATCGATCACTCCTGGGAGAGTGATGTAAATGTTTCATAAGATGTGGTCAGTCGTTCCTGGGCCGTTGAGGTGGATTTGTTACATTTGGTTGGTCGTGCCTGGGCCTTTGAGGTGGAGTTGTTACATTCACGCCTTCTCGTTGACATTGGGTGCCGTGTGCACGATAGCCTTTGGGTTGGAATGTGGTATACTCTGGGAGTATATGGGAATTCATGAAGGTACATGTGGTTGTTTGTACTTGAGAGCGTTTTTGTGTTTGGTTGGGGTTGACTTGGGGCCACACGTCATGTGGGCCCCATGTGCGTGCCATGCTCTGCTTTGCGTACTTTTGACCTCTCGCGATGTAGAGGGTTCCTCTGTTCTCATGGGTTGAGCAGCAGGGTTGAGTTTTCCCCCGGTTCTATTCTCGATGGTATGGCCGGTAGCGGTGCTAGTGGCACCTAGTGGTGGAGCGGGCACCGAACCTCTATTAGGTGAGTTGTTCTGGAGTTGGGTGGTTGCGCGATACCCACTCCGTGTTCGGTTGTCCAGTGTTGTACCTTCCAATAGAGTTGGACAGAGCAGTTCTTAGTTTTACCCTCCAGTGAGGCTGGGCAGTGGGTTACTCATCAACTTCTTCATTTTTTCCCTCTAGCAGAGACTAGGCAGTGGGTCACCCGACGACTCTTCAGGGTATACCCTCCAGCAGGGCTGGCCAGTGGGTCACCCGTCATCTTGTTTCAGGTCTACCCTCCATCAGGGATGGGCAGTGGGTCACCTGTCGACTTGTTCAGGGTTTAACCTCTAGCAGAGACTAGGCAGTGGGTCACCCGACGACTCTTGAGGGTCTACCCTCCAGCAGGGCTAGGCAATGGGTTGTCCGTTGTCTTGTTCCGGGTTTACCCTCTAGTAGGGCTGGGTAGTGGGTCACCCGTCGGCTTCTTCCAGGTCTACCCTCCAGCAAGGCTGGGCAGTGGGTCACCTTACGATGTATTAGGGTTTACCCTCCAGCAGGGCTGGGTAGTGGGTCACCCAATATCTTATTATGAATTACCCTCCAGCAGAGCTGGGCAGTGGGTCACTCGTTGACATTTCTGACTCAGTCCTTTATACTAAGTTAGTCTGTGGCTTTACTCCGTGACTATTGGAGCGAGACCCTCGTTTGTACGGGTTAGTGATGTGACAGCTTTGACATTGAGGAGACCTCTCGACTGTGGGGCAGTGACGAGGTGTGGTTTGACTTAACCCAAAACTCTCAAGTATGAGGGGCGCTTTTCCCCACCGAGACGCGTCCTTGAGACGCGACCTAAAACCATGCTGGTGAGTCAGTGCTGCCCAAAGCGGATAGTGTTGAGGTGCGGTGATTTGAGCCCTTTGACTTGCAGTTCAGGGCAGACGGTTGGGATGCTGGGCATCGATGGCATTTACTTCTGGGACTGTTGGTGACTCACTTTCTTGGTCTGATCTATGGGATGGAGATCCCCTTGTGATCTTATTGGGGTTTCTTGTTGAGCATACAGATATGTATATACCTTGTTTCTGGTACCCACTTCTTGGGTTTGGTTACTCTCCTTCTATGAGAGGTGAAGACGTGTGGGGTATTCCACGTGCTTTCCGTGTCTAGATTCTCATGGTTGGACGAGTCTACTCTCCTGCTATAGGTAGTGAAGACTCGATGGGAAGTTCAACTTCTCACCGTTTCCAGCTCCTTGTGCCTGGACGAGTCTACCTTCTTTCCTCTTTTTGGGTTGAGCTGGACTCTCTATTGTACTCTTTACTGCACTCTTTATTGTACTCCTTTGCTTTCCCCTGTTCGATCTACTGATCACCCTTTTGGAACCTCCTTTGTTTCTCCCTCGAGCCTTCGGGGTATCCTATTGAGTGTTTTTATACTCACCCCTGCTTGGGCTTTTCCCAAACTTGGTGTGCCCTTGCAGACGACGGACAGGTCGGTCGTGACTTCAGAGGAGCTTAGGAGTTCAAGAGCTGGGACCGCATGCGGTGGTCGTAGTTGGGTTCCAGGTGGGAGACCCTTCAGTTGTTTCTTTTTGTTTACATGTTGCCGGGTTGTGGCACCTTTTCTGGTTGGGCGCGTGTTTTGCCCCTTTTTCCTTTTCAGCACTTTACTTGTACTATTTAGAGGTCGATGCACTTTTGTGGTTTATTTATAGCAGTTGGTACTTTACTTTTCTTTTACTCTGCACTTTTTCATTGAGTGTGCTGCGTGTATGTGTACAGGTACTTAGGCAAAGGCCTCCCCGAGTTGTTGTGCCTTCGGCGCTGGTCGCTAGCCCCTTGCCTATGGAGGCGGGCTTGAGGTAGTTGTGGCTCGAGCCCGAGTAGGGTCGGGTCATGATAGACTACCTCATTCACCATAGTGAATTAAGTATCAATAATCTCATATTCAGTCATTCTGATATCTTAAAATTTATATCTCCATATTTATAGTTTAAATTAATTGATCTTGAAATTTCCTTTTTACATGTTTTTTAGTGTGTCCCACATCTCTTTAGCTGTCTGAAATCCCATAACATTGGTTTACAATTTGTGCAAAAAAAGATAACAATATAGAATTTATATCCTTTACATATATCTAAATATTCCTCTTATTAGTAAATTCCATAGCCCTATCTCTTGTAATTAGTGGATATCCCACAATAATAGCATCATTCACTTATAATAATTATGATAAAAGAAACGGTAAAATATTATTCCTCTAACCATGAAATTTCTTTCCACCAAAAAATGGAACTCATTTATTATTAAAAAAACTCATATTATCTATAATAAACCTTGAGTAGTAGAATATTAGGGGGTATAGTTAGCTTTAATACCACTTTTAGTTCCTAGATCTAGTTGGGGTACCACTAAGAGGTAGAGTAGATCGCTGGTACCTATTTATTTTTTAAAATTCATCTTTTATAATTTAAGCCATGTAATAGGTTAATGTCATGATTTTCTCTCTTGATCCTCTTACTCATCTATATATAAGAAATATAACGTAGAATCATCACATGGGAATCTTTACAAGGTTTTACCTTAGTGTAAGATCCTACTCCATTTTTTTACTTTTATCAAGCAAACAAATTATCTTTTCAGTAAAAAATTGCAATGATTAAAAATTCCTAAAATTAGTGCACATGGTTTGAGTAGATATCATCTACTTATCTATGATGGAATCTATCATCCACTTACCACTATTTTAATGTTTGGTGTTGTGTAGATAGGAGACACTGATTCTTAAAATATTCTTCCTTTACTCTTAAATGAATCATATCTTCAATGTTTATCAATATTCCTCTACATCACGTGAAATATATTCTTCTAGAAGGTACTCAATAGACAGAACAAATGGATTTAAGTAGCAACAGATCAATCTTCCTCTCACTAGGTCATAATAAATAACCAATGAATGAGATAATGCATGCATAAATAAATCTTATTCCTATTTGGTAGCAAGTGTTGGATTCAATGGTAGTAGAATCATCTTGCCTCTACCCC
Source organism: Viscum album (assembly GCA_963277665.1). NCBI lineage: Eukaryota > Viridiplantae > Streptophyta > Magnoliopsida > Santalales > Viscaceae > Viscum > Viscum album. The sequence continues at coordinate 1,017,378,014 of OY728119.1, read as the reverse complement.
TTTATAAATAATAATGAAGCATGGGTCGATGTTTATCAAATTTTATTTCTTTGATGTAGTAGCATATCAGCCAATTTAAAATTTCATGACCACATTTCGCATATTTATATATTCTTCTTATATCTATTTAATGAATATTAATAATATTTTACAAACTAATTTTTGTAAAATCATTCATTCTCAGCTACACCAAAAATCTTAGTCAAAGTCTTCCTGAAAAATCTAAACTATCAGGAAGAATGATTTAAAATATTTGAATTATAAATATCAATGAGATGTTTTAATAATATATCTCATTTTATCTCCATTAATTTCATCTTGAATCAAGCATGTTGATTTACCCCATGATATTTTGGAAATATACAAACAGAAAAGCATCATAAATTTTTTTTCTACACCTACCTCAAAATTTATCTAAGCATGAATATTATATGAGTAGAGAAATATCATATAGTCAGTCGAAAATTTATTACAACTTTATTTAATGTCTTATGGCCTATTTAAATTACAAAAATCATATGAAATTTTCCTTTGACTAATTTAACATAACTCGAATCTATTACGACTTTCTCAAATCCATTTTGTGTAGATGAAATGTCTTACAAGTGGCTTAAATCTCCTGTGTGTAGATCAAGTCTCTTATATATAGATGAAATTCCTTTTCCATTTTTCAAAATTTCCTTTGTGTGTCAAATATCTTATGTGTTGGTTATAATCTATTCTACATAGATGAAATTTCATATGCACTACTAAAATATCTTACACATAGGATTAATGCCTTTTTCATTTATCCAAATTTTATCTCCCAAATAGAAATCCCAAATTTGATTCAAATCAATTCAAATCCTTACAAAAACATTCTAGTCTAATTATAAGCATCTTAAAAACACTTCTCAAATATCATATCATATTTTTTATATATTCATTACAACAAAGAAAACTTCTTTAACAAATCCAAGAACACTTTACTGAGTTAGACTTCCATAGTAATAATTTTCTATGTAATACTTTCCTAGTAAGACTTTTCTGAGTAAGATTTAATCTAGGTTGAGTAATACTTATCTATATTCCATATTTTAGCTATGATTAATTCTTTTTATATTTTTTCCAAAAACTCCATAAATGTTTATTTAAGTTGGGAAAACACTATAAAATAGAAACTAGGGATTATTTTTTACCAGAACTTAGTAAAATCATCCAAAACACTCTCGTTATTTATTTCTTATTTGAGTGAAAATCTAGCTGTTTCTTATTAAAATATCATGATATTTGGAGAAAGAGGGATCTATAGGTAAGTTTAAATATCTATAAGAATTTATTTTCTAGATTTATTGTTATTTCTTCCTTCCACAAAAAAAAATCCTAATTTCAATGATTTTTTCAAATTTTCATGAATCTTTCGATTAAAGCTAAATTGTACTAAGATTCTTAATGATTGGAGTCCTATATAATCCTAGTATTTTATTTCTATATTATTCCTAGTTTATACATGTGTTACATGATGTGTAGTGAATGGGAGTGAGTGGTGTGTTCCAATTGAAACAGGGAATGAAACCTATGGGAGTTTAAATTGTTACTATAGGTAACTGAGCATATATTCATGTGTCAAAATATGGTTTTATTCATATTATAGTGTGTATTGTTTGATATATGGTTCCTTTGTTGGTCGGTAAGGATGATTTCAATTATGGATGTTGTTCTTGTGATGTGATGAAATATGTGGTACCATAGGAATGTGTTAGGTATAGCCTGTGTGATTATGGATGATGTTGATCACTAGAAGTATAGTAGTGTGGTTTTTTGGGATAACAGAAATGGTGTTGACCATTTTAGTGGGTGGGAAATGTGGTTTTTATGTGTAAATATAGGTTTATCTGTCGTGTGGCCCAGGATTTTGGTGATTTCACTCACTATGTGTGGTCAATGGGGTTGTTGAGGTCATGTGAACATAGATAATGACCCATAAGTTTATTTAGTCTACTCATTATGGGTGTAGGACTCCATAGATTAAGCATAATAGGGGATGGTGTTGACCATCAGTATGGGGAAGGTGATCACCATAGAAGGTTGTAGTTAGTGGTAGTTAAGACCACTGAATGGGGGCTTGAGTCTCATAATTCTTTTTGGGGATAATGGACTAGAATTTGAGGATGGGTATCATTGTTCCTTGGGTTTTTTTGTTGATTTGGATATAGAAAATAATGTGTAAGTCCCTAGGACTTGTGATATAGTTTGTTGGCATGCCTTGAGGTCATTAGGATAACTTTAAATGGTTATGTGGTTATGTTGGAATGTGAAAATGCATTATATATTTGGTTAGAAGGCCAAAGGAGCTTCCTGTATGATATACTATAGACATATCATTCCATTATGGCACTGGTCGAGGCAGATAAAGACTTGCTCAAGGCTGGTTGAGCCCAAGTGGAGTGGGTTATGTATTATTTTTTATTAAGGTTTATTGAATTTTTTCATACAATGGAATACATATGGATGTAAGCTATGGAAGACATTGGTGGTGGCCTACTGAATTCATAGTCACACCCTACACGAGACATTTTATATGTGTGTAGACTTTATGCTTCTTAGTGTAAGTAATGGAAAAGGTTATATGTATGGAACCAAGTGTACAAGGATGTATATATGGTTTATGGGATATATATAGGATTTTACATATGGTATATGTGGTTCTTTGGTATTGATGTGATGGTTTATTTTTGTTATATTGTACATGTATATATGTGTGTGATTGTCCCATAAGTGATCATGTTCATTTTGTATGACTGGCATGAAATTGTAGACATTATTTGGATTATAATATGTGTAATTTTGGTATGTGTTTTTGTTATTTAAAATTTCTTCAATTGTGTTGTTATTAAAAGTATTTATCACCATAGGGTGTAGTTTCCTCACTATCAACCCATATACTCTCATTGCTAGTCAGCAACCTTTGACATGTGAGGAGGCACACTTAAGTTCTGGTGACTCTCTAGTTTGGACAATGATGAGTGGTCTAGGGTTAGAGAATTACATTCTCCCTAGGTTTATTTTTAGTTTTAGTGACTTATTGATAATTTTGGATGTATATTTTAGATTTATTATTTATTTTATTATGACTAATGATTCTTACATGTGGTTTGGTGACCTTAGAAGTGTACCTTGATGATCAATTGGATGCCATAACTCTCTAATGATTTAGGTAGGGAGTTCTCAACCCTTTGGTGGAATTCTAGGCTATACCTAGAACATTTCTACTTCTAGTTTTTCTTAAGTCAATAATAAATATTGAATATTATTTTAAAATTTTGACTTTATGTTTTAAATCTATTTTAACATATCAAGTGATAGACTTAAGTTGGATTTCAAGAGATGTTGTAAAATATTTTCCAAAAAATTATTTAAACGTGTGGTTTTGGGTTTTATAAATAAATTCATTTTTAATAACGTATTAGTTATGAAACCCTTCATTATTTATACAATGTACCAAACTTCTATTATTTTATAAAATTATTAATATTTTTTCGTTGCTTTATCTCTAAAGTTCCATGTATTTATGAACTTTCCTTGGATTTACAAGACTTTTGATGTTTTCCTCTAAATGATTCCATATCATGAAATGTTATAACACAATCTAAGGGTAGTATTAAATAAATGGTGTTGACCATGTTAATCCCTTATAGGTTATTAGTTTTGAATATCATAGAACCTTGGAATTAAAGCTAGAATGGCCCAACCATGTTTTCTTTGGGTATAGACGATGTGAATTTACCATGTTTGTTTAAATGGTCACTTCATTCCACCATATTCTCCATGAGTTATAAGTAAATGATCTAAACATAACCTTGGTTAATAGTTTCATTGGTGGAAAGGTAATGGCTGGTCTAGTTAAGTGGAAGGGAGTGACCAAATGTATACTTTCTTAGTTTTCTAATTTGAGTTATTACTAAAATAACACCTAATATTTTAAATTGTTAATAAATGACCATTTTCATTAAAGTAATAATATTTTTACTAGTTTATTAGAATCAAATAACTATTTTTTCAGATTTATAAATCATACCTTTTTTTAAAACCCAAACTCCATACCTTCTCAATAAACTTATTATAAGTTAAGGGTATAATTTTTACCAATTTTAAATGTGTCTATTCAAGTAATATACTTATTTTATGTGTAGTCATATATGTTTTAAAACTATAATTTATAATCAAGATTTTTCATGAAAGAAAACATTTTCTTAAGAGGGGTTTCACATAGGGAAATATTTTTCTAAAGAAAGAAACTTACTATTAATTAATGGTTTTTTATAACTAGTAAACCATGTTCTACCCTCCTTTAGGTTTATCACTAAAAATAATGGGTTATGAAAAATTATATCACTAGCCCCATTATTTCTTATCTAAAGTAAGTACTTGGGTCCACTTATTGACACTTAGTGCCTTATTTGGAAAGAGTCACTATAACAAAGAATATCAATTATACCATTGCTTATACTTTATATTCATAACATCACTATTATGATTAGTGGTTGGTTCTATCCCAACTCAACCATCTAACATAGGGCCTTTTCCCTTATCATATCATGTAAACATGAAATCTATTAGGGTACCGATCAGGAAACCCGAGTGGGGTGTGAGTACAACTCATTAGACCACCACCAATGGTGTCTAAAATAATATCCAGTCAATAATAGTGTATGAAGCTGTATAAATAATAGAATACAAGAAATAAAGTAAACAGTTTACATTTATTCAATTAATATTTATTTAACCACATAAATCCCAGGTTCTTAAGGATGCTTGTACTATCAATACCTACTTCGGACCATGCCATAGTCTAAATAATATATCATATTCAATTCATAATTAATTATCACACATAGGCTTTCATTATTTATGCATTTCAATTCATTATCATGGACAATTTGAACCATATTCCAATGTCAACATTTTGGACCTCGTAACCCATGGGTATTTGAAGTAGCAGTCTGTGACCCACAACTCATTTATCAAACAATCACACAAGTGGGATTTTCAAGAAGTAGTATGTGTCCTGCACTCATTTATCACTATGGGATTTTGAGGTAGTAGACCATGCCCCACACATGAATATCAATGAATTTATCATGGCGGGATTTAGATACAGCAGACCATGTCCCACACATGAATAGCACAATCACATATATCATGTCATTCAAGGTTAATCAATATTAACCTTTACATCACATCTCACAATAAAAACATCTACTAATTAATTCAAAAATTAATTAATACAATTTAATCAATTTCATAATCATAATAATTCCCATTAATTAATTCAATAATTAATTAATCCAATTCAACAATCTCAGTATCCTCATAATTAATTCAAAAATTAATTATTCTAATTTAAACATTTACAGTAACAACCCAAAACTCTATAAATGAAATTTCCCTTATTATGTTTATTTCATATAGTATAGATCACATAAAATTACTTATATAACCCAATAAAAATATCATAAATAAATAATGAATGAAAGAAGAGGTATTTTTAGAAGTTAAAGAACCTATACTGATGAAATAGTAAGTTGACCTTAGGAATAGTAATATGGCCCTTATGAATAGTAAATAGTACTAATGAATAGTAACATCACCCATGAAAGTATAAATAAAATTAAGGGACCTTATAAATGAAATTATCAGGTAAGTATATCATAGTATAAGTAAATGAATGTTTTAAAAATTGTTAAATTAAGTGTTGGTATTTTTATAAGTCATAAATATTTAATTACAATTTTATAATTAATAAAATGATTTAAAAGAAACTATATTCATATAAAATGTATTCATAAATTAAAATTTTTTTCTTATGATTTTAGGATAATTCTATGAGAACTTAGTTAATTTTTGAAAGTGTTATAAAATCAGTTATAGATTTAAAATCTGTATTTTTTAGTAAATGATGATTTTAATTAAAAATTAAATTTCTCATTTTTAGAAAATTATTTTCATAAAATGTGGTCAATTTTTCAATTCCAAACATCAAAAAATTGTTAGGGTAAATTTATGGGATTTTTTTTAAAATACTTGAATTTTTGTGAATAGTAAAATACGATAATTTACGATAAATGATAAATACATGGTTTATTGAGTCATAGGTGATTTTTGGATGATTTAAGAACCCTTGGTTCTAAATAAAATTCACTTATTACTTTATATAGTCATAAGAAGCGACACTATTGGTTTTCTTGATAAAAATAATAAAATAATGAGAAATCACCCTTTTCCTCCACTATAAATACCACCACTCACCACCACCTATCCTCACACCTTCCAAGATTTGAGATTTGTAAAATTTCTTAAAAATAATCTTCGAAAGCCTATAACCCACGTCTAGGATCACTTTTTATCATCAAAAGACGAAGACCAATCCCTTTAATAAGGTTCTAGAGGAGGTGTATTCAAGAGGTAAAATCATATTCCTTTTCCTTTTAGTTTCTTTTCAAGTTCTTTTATTTTACTATTATCTCCTCACCTCCTCTGCCCAAATGATCATGATAACTCCAATATCATATATATACTGTAATTATATATTTTTAATGGAATATCCTTACTCAAACTCTTTTATCACTCTCTTTTATTTTAAAAATGAAATCATCTTCCGTGAGGTGTCAATTTACAACCTTTATGGATAACAAATTTTCATTCTTCAAGTTGTCCTTAAAGGCTGGTAATGAAACCATTTTTATGGTTAAAACATACTATAATATATTTATTACAATATTTGTTATGTTCTAGAAGTAAAATATTTACATAATACTAAATGATAAAACAAAATGAGTTCCTTATGATCAGTAATCATCGTAATAATGTAAACGATTGTCACTGAATGTCTTATCTAATGATTCATCCTCATACCATATAACAAAATGATACATATAACCATTTACACTTCTTTGTGTTCATTAATATCACATAAATTCAATTCTGTATAATTATACCCATTTCACATAAACTTCCATACTCATATACAAGTATACTTATCGTGAAAACCAAGGAAACGAACATTCTCAATAAATAAAATTGTATCTTATAACTCATAAAAAGTATATAAATGAACATAATAAAAATATAATAAATAAAATACATGTATATAAGGTTTGAATTAATTAATTAATTTATTTTATTTTATTATCTAGGACATTAAGTTTAAGTACAGAACACATTCGGAAATAAGGTAAGGGTTTCTCCCCCAACCTTCATTTTTCATTTAGGATTATGCTTTCTCTCTCTTTACCCAATGAAATTATTAATTATTATTATTTACTCCTCATAAATTATTTTTTAATGTTCTATATATGTGTACCAATCATAATCCTTATTTCTTTTATGGGTAGTTATATGTTTTATAAGGATCTTTCTCAATCCTTCCCGATACACAAGCCCAATTAAAGGGAACGTCTCAATTTATTACCCACTTTCAAGTACATTCTAAAATATGTTTTAAGAAACCATTATTTTTATAAAATTACTAATTTTTTCATGAAAAACTATAATTTTTCATTACTGGTTTTATACAAACAATTATGACAAATAAAAAAATCCAAAAGAACTCTTATTTGCAAAGTAAAAGGGGTATTTCTCCCAAGAATTCCTCAATGATTTTATTAGAGTATTTTAATATATTTAAATACCTATATTTAATTTTATGATTTATTAAGATTGATATCTTATTATTTTAATCTAACATATGTTATGAAATGTTTTATTACTGGTTTGATAGTGGATGTGGTATCTTGATACCATTCACCATGCTGCTTAGATTGGTTAGTTATTATGATTACAAATTAGGGAAAGTTATTTACATTTCATATGTTCATGTTGTTTATATTTAGACCCATTCATATGAGGAATGAATTAGAATTATCAAGTGATGGGTGGGGATTGTTATAACCCCTTGATGCATCAGTAGGTCTCATGAGACAAAATAGAATTGGGTTTTGGCTAAGGCCTTACCCTAGTATTTTCAAACATCTTGCTTGAGGCCTTGATGATATGTTTCAAATATTCGGAATTATGAATTCCTTCATTATGATATTACAAATTGTTAAGACATGTGATGTTTTACTAGTATAATATCCATGACTAAGGTTCATTCTCTTATGATCAGTTATATGGATTTATTTACTCAGTTTTCATTCCTACCACATTATGTTCAAGTTTATTTTTAAAGGAATGTGTTTATTTGTTATTCACCATACCTAATGTTTATGTTTAGGATAACTTCAATTGAATTACTTACCCTTAATAAGCATCTGATCTCACCCCTTTCTTATGTTTTATTTTTCCCCAGGGTGTGAAGATGTGTATTATAAATGACCTACAGGGATAATCTAAGAGTTTATGTGTGATTCAAAAGAAGTATATATATTGTATTTAATTTCATGTTGTAATATAAAAATTATGTATGTATTTGGATTTCTAATGATACTAAACTATTTGGTCCTTCAATATGTGATTCCTTGTAATCTTACCAATGTAATAAAGTAAGACATTGGCTCTATGATACTATGGTCGGGGTCCTTATAGTTGGTATCAGAGAAATTTTAGTAGAAACCTTGGAAACTAGATTTAGAAAACATATATTAGGAAAAATATCCCTAAGATAAAATTTGAGGATAATAATACAAGAAACATCCTAGAATTTTGGTAAGGTAGTCATTATGTGTATCTTCCTAGAAATACATCCATGTCAAGATACTACAAGTGGACATGGTTCTAGCATAGATGTACCTAGGAATAACAACTCTAACAAGGTGTTTTGGGCCTGACTCAGGGTAACCAGCTACACAACAACATGCCTTACAACGCACCTGGTTTGACACTCTTGGGTGATATTCTTAGGATAATTCACATTTTCTTTACAAACCACTACAAAGTATTTAAAATTAAATTTTTCGTCAAAGATACTATGTTTATGATTATGAGATTAGATATGCTTAAAATTTCAATTTATGTTAGGTTTTTTTCTAGTATGAGATTATCCATTATGATTCAAAACCTAATATAGTGTATGCCATTATTTAGATATAGTGCCTAGTGGAAGGAATAGATACCATTTCAACACATGTATCCCATGTATTGATTTCCCTCTTATGTAAAATAATGATGTCAGTATTGGAGTTGCGAATAGTACTAAGAAACGTGTAGCTATACTGGGATAGATGACTTAGTTTATGAATAATAACCTTACTCATGTAGATTATCCTGATCCACAATGTGGAGGATTAATTTTATACTACTTTATGAGACAAAAACCTCCATCATTTAATGGGACTAAAAACCCATGTGTAGCTGAGTAGTGGATATGTTCCTTATAGAATATATTTCTTGATTTGGAAAGTAATGAAAGGGAGAAGTTTTACATGGAATTTTATTATCTATCGAGATATGTGGATCAATGGTGGTCACGAATTCAAAACACAAAGGAGGAAGAAGAAATTAGAAATATGGAATGGAGGTATTTTAAGGATATTTTCCTAAAAAATATTTTTCTCATGAACAACGAGTTGATATGGAAAGGAAATTCTTGAATATGAGGAGAAAGAAGGATGAAAATGTTTCCAAGTATGAATCCAAATTTACAATTCTAGAAAGGAATGTCGCATACTACATATGTAATCCAAGTAGAAAGAATGATCAATTATTTAATGGTTTAAAAGCATTTATATGAAGGGAACTAGTATCCTAAAATTTCTCATTGTACGAAGATATAGTCTCATATGATATTAAGATAGAAAAATAATTCTCTAAGTATTATGAATTTAAGGTAAAGAAATAGAATAATAGGGTGGCAGAGGAAAGAATGGATAAAGGGAAGAATAAAAAATAGAGTTTTCCAACATGTGATACTTGTGGAAGGAAACACCTCAGAGTCTGCTTAAAAGGGAAAAGAGTCTATTGTAAGTGTGGAGAAAAATGCCACCAAGCCTGTTATTTTAATGGAAATAAAGAAGATACCAATGTTAAATGCTATAATTTCAAGGATATGGGACACTATAAAAATGATTATCTGATGCATCAAGGAAACTTTCCTCAAAAAAAGGCTATGAGATCAAGGACAAGATTATGCAATCTCAACTACTGAGGTTGAAGTTCCTAATAATGTGGTGGAAAGTACTATAATCATTTCATAAAACTTTTTCAATGAATTATTTGATTATGGATCATTTCATTCCTTTATATCTTCCTAGTTTTCTTTAAAATTTATATATTTCCAATTCTCCATAACAAGGGAGTTGTCAATCAAAACCCCTAAGGGAAGTCTCATTGTAACAAAGATTTATCAGGAAGTACCCATTATGGCATATAAATGTTCTTTATCTACTGATTTTATTGGCATAACTATGGTTGACTTAAGCATAATCCTTGGCATGGTATGGATTATAAATATTATGTGAAAATATATTGAAATAAGTAAGAAATTATGATTTGTGAGGAAGGTGTATAATCCCTTATCTTTAGAGAAGAAACATCACCATCTAATTTTTATCTTGATCCACCCCAGATAATTTTACTAAATTAAATTCTTGGGGAGGAAGAGAACATAATATATATGGGTGAGGAAAGAAATATTCAAATTGAGTATGCAACTATTATGAAAGAATATATTGATTTATTTTCAGAGGATATACCTGGTGATCCTCTAGATTGGGAAGTTGAGTTATATATTGATTTAATTCCTGGTTTAAGACCTATATCAATGACTCCTTATATAATTTCCACTGTGGAATTAGTATAACTAAATAAACAACTATAGGAATTGAGTGATAAAGTATTTATCTACCCTGGTGTTTCTCCATGGTGAGCCGTTATTCACTTTGTAAAGAATAAAGATGGATCCATGAGGGTGTGCATTGAATATAGAGAAATCAATGCTATTATGATAAAGAAAAAATATCCCCTACCTCGTATTGATGATTTATTTGATAAACTTTATAGAGCTTAATATTTTTCAAAGATTAAACTTTGATATGGATATCATTAGTTGCATGTGAGGAAGGAGGATATTCCAAAGACTGAATTTTTCACCACGTATTGGAATTATGAATTTATAGTAATTCCATTTGGACTAAATAATGAATACTCCATTTTCATGGATATAATTAACAGAGTTTTCAAGGAATATCTTGATGAAATTTTGTGGTATTTATTGATGATATCCTGGTATACTCTAAAAACTACGAAGACCATGAGAATCACTTTGCTGATTATTCTGAATACTCTTAGAAGAAATGAATTATATGTTAAGTTTAGCAAGTGTGAATTTTGGATTCAATCAGTTTCTTTTATTGTCCATTTTGTCTCAAAGTATGGAATCTCACTTGATCCTTTGAAGAAAATGATGGTTCAGGAATGGCCTACTCCAATGAACATAACTGATGTATGTAGTTTTATTGGTTCAGAATGTTATTATCGGTGTTTTTTTAGAAATTCTCCCAATTAGATAACCCATTAGCTAATCTTACTCATAAAGGGGTTAAGTTATTATTGAAAAAAGAATGTGAAGAGTTTTTTTGAATAATTGAATAAGAGGTTATTGAATGCTCTAATATTGACTCTACCATCAGAAAATGGTGGATTTGTGATTTATATTGATGAATCAAGGAAAGAACTTGGATGTTTCCACATAAAAAATGATAGAGTTATTTCCTATGGATCAAGATAGTTAAAAACTCATGAACATAAATATTTAACTCATGATCTTGAGTTAGAAGTTGTGGTCTTTACTATGAAGATATGGAGACACTATCTCTATGGTGAAATATGTTAGATATATATGGATCAAAAGAGTTTGAAATATATCTTATAATAGAAATAACTCAACATGAGGAAAATTTGGGCTCAAGATGCTTAAGGATTATGATTATTCAATACACTACAACCCTAGGAAGGTGAATAAGTTAGCAGATGCATTGATAAGGAATGATCATGGAGTTCTGAACAAAATGAGGATTGACAAAGACATTGTGTACATGGATCTAAAAACTTTTTATATAATAATTATCAAGGAAGGTGAAACATCATTAATTTTTCAACTGGTTTCCCAACCATGTTTATTGGAAATAATTAAAAGTTATCAATTTGATGATGATAATATTCAAAAGAAAATTAATGTTTTGAATGATGGGAAGTTTCTAGACTTCATGTGTGAGGATGGAATTTTGAAATTTGGGAAGAGGCTATGTGTTCCCTATATACCCTAGCTAAAAAGAGAGTTATTAGATGATTCCCATAGCTAAAATTTCTCTATACACCCTAATAGAACTAAGATGTATAGATATCTGAAGGAACATTTCTGGTGGGATAATATAAAGTGGGAAATTATTGATTATGTATCAAGATGCTTAGTCTATAAATATGTTAAGGCTTAAATATGATATCCTAGAGGTTTCATACAACCCTTGTCTATTACTACATGGAAATGGGATGACATCGCGATGGATTTTATCAATGGATTACCAAAAAATCCAAGAAATAATGATGCAATATGGGTGATTGTTGATCGACATATCAACCCTGCACATTTCCTCACAATAAGGGGGTATTTTCCACTAGAGTGCCTTACATGAATTTATATTAATGATGTTTTAATACTTTATAGGGAACCTCTTTCTATTGTTTCTGATCATTATATAAGTTTTACATCGAAATTATGGAAAAGTCTATAAAAATATTTGGATACTGAGCTTTGTTTGAGTACTTCTTACCCCCCTAAAATTGATGGGCGATCTGAAAGAACCATTCAAACATTACAGGACATGTGACATAATTCTCCCTATAATAGTAAAGGTAAAGACTATTCAAGTCCATATCAAAGAATCTCAAAGTAAGAAAAATAGTTATGCCAATAATTGAAGGAATTATTTGGATTTTCATGTGGGAGATCATGTTTTCTTGAAAGTATCTCCATGGAAGGGTGTTATAAGATTTGGGAAGAAAGAAAAACTAAGCCCTAGACACATTGATCCTTTTGAAATTATAGAGAGAATTGGAGTTGTGGATTATCGTTTGGAAATTCCACATATCCTTTCTGAGGTACACAATATGTTCCACATCTCATTGTTAAGGAAGTGCATACCAGACCCAATGCATTTCCTCACTTATGAAGGAATATAATTGGAACCTGACTTATCTTACTGTGAAGATCATATCAAAATTCTAGACACTAAAGAAAAGTGTTGAGGAATCAGAGAACGTTACTGGTAAAGCTACTTTAGAAATATCATAAAATTGAAGAGGCGATGTGAGACCCTAAGGAACTTATGATGAAGAACTTCGCAATTCTTTTTGTGGGGTGATAAACTAGAAATTTTGAGGATGAAATTTTATAGGAGGGGAGAATGTAATGAACCAGAACTCTATCAATAAAATTTAGCTTCTTATGTTTATTTCGTATAGATTTTATCACATAAAATCACTTATAGAATGCAATATAAACATCATAAATGAAGAATGAATTAAATAGAAGGTATTTCTAGAAGTTAATTAACCTATACCTATGAAATAGTAACTTGACCTTAGGAATAGTAATATGGCCCTTATGAATAGTACATAGGACTATTGAATAGTAACATCTCCCACAAAAGTATAAATAAAATTTATGCACCTTATAAATGAAATTATCATGTAATTATATCATAGTATAAGTAAATGAATATTTTAAAAAAAATAAGTGTTGGTATTTTTGTAAGTCATAAATATTTAATTACAGTTTTATAATTAATAAAATGATTTAAAAGAAAATAAATTCATATAAAATGTATTCATAAATTAATATTTTGTTGTCTTATGATTTTAGGATAATTTTATGAGACCTTATTTAATTTTTGAAAGTATTATAAAATCAGTTATAGATTTAAAATCTGTATTTTTTAGTAAATGATGATTTTAATTAAAAATTAAATTTCTCATATTTAGAAAATTATTTTCATAAAATGGAGTTCATTTTTTAATTCCATATGTCAAAAAATTGTTAGGGTGGATTTTTAGTATTTTTCTAAAATACTTGAATTTTTTGTGAATAGTAAAACGCAATAATTTATGATAAATGATAGATACATGATTTATTGAGTCATAGGTGATGTTTGGATGATGTAAGAACCCTTGTTTCAAACTAAAATGCACTTATTACTATATATAGTCACAAGAATCGACACTATTGTTTTTCTTGAGAAAAATAATAAAATAATGAGAAATCACCCCTCTCCTCCACTATAAATACCATCACCTCTCCTCACACCTTCCCATCTTTAAGAATTTTCAAATTTATTCCCAATACTTTTCCCAAGACTCTCTCTCATTTCCAGGAGATATTTTTCTCATCAAAATACCAAAATAAATCCCCTTAAGGAGGTTCTCAAGTAGGTGTATTCAAGAGGTAAAATCCTCTTTCTTTTCCTTTTAGTTTCTTTTCATGTTCTTATCTTTTATTATTCTTGCCTCTCCTCCTATGTAAAAATTATAATGATAACTCCAATACCATATATATACTTTAATTATATCATTTAATTTAATATCCTTACTCAAACTCCTTTCTCACTCTTTTATTTTAAAAAAAATCATCGCCCGTGAGGTGTCGATTTACAACCTTAGTGGACGATGGATTTTTGTTCTTCAATTTATCCTTCAAGGCTGGTAATGAAACCATTTTTATGGTTAAACCATACTATAATATATTTATTACAACATTTATTATGTTATTAAAGTATCATATTTACATAATACTAAATGATAAAACAAAATGAGTTCATTATAATCAATAACGGCCGTAATAATGTAAATGATGGTCACTAAATGTATTATCTAATGATTCATCCTAATACCATATAATAAAATGATATATATAAACATTTACACTTTTATATGATCATTAATATCACATTAATTAAATTTTGTATAATTATACCCATTTTACATGAACTTTCATACTCATATAGAAGTATGGTGATTGTGAAAACCAAGGAAACGAATGCTCTCGAGCAATAAAATTGTATCTTATAACTCATAAAAAATAATATAAATGAAATTAATAAAATTATAATAAAAAAATACATGTAGATAATGTTCTTAATTAATTATTTTATTTATTTTATTTTATTTTATTATCTAGGACGTTAAGGTCAAGTGCAGAACACATTTAGACATAAGGTAAGGGTTTCTCCCCAAACCTCCATTTTTCATTCAGGATTATGATTTATCTCTCTTTACCCAAATGAAATTATTAATTATTCTTATTTACTCCTCATAAGTTTTGTTTTAATATTATATATATTTTTACCAATGATAATTCTTCTTTATTTGATGGGTAGTTACATGTTTTGTAAGGATCTTTCTCAATCCTTCCTGATACGCAAGCCTGATTAAAGGGAGCGTCTCAATTTCTTACCCATTTTCAAGTACCCTAAACAATATGTTTTAAGAAACCATTATTTTTCTAAAATTAAAAAAAATCATGAAAAACAATATTTTTTCATTACTGGTTTTATACAAACAATTATGACAAATAAAAATGATTTTTTCAAAAAGAACTCTTCTTTACAAAGTAAAAGGGGTATTTCTTTCAATAATTCCTCAATGATTTTATTAGAGTATTTTCATATATTTCAACACATTTATTTAATTTTATGATTTATTAAGATTTATATCATATTATTTTCATCTAAAATATTTTATGAAATGGTTTATGACTGGTTTGACTATGGATGTGCTATCTTGATACCATTCACCATGATACTCATATTGGTAAGTGGTTATGATTACAGATTGGGGAAAATTATTTATATTTCATATGTTCATGTTGTCTATTTTTAATCTCATTCATATGTGTAATGAATTGGACTTATTAAGTGATGGTTGGGGGCCTCTATATACCCTTGATTCATCGGTAGGTCTCATGAGACAAAACAGAATTGGGTTTTGGCCGAGGTCTTACCCTAGTATTTTTAGATGTCTTGGTTGAGGCCTTGATGATATGTTTCAGATGTATAGAATTATCCATTCCCTCATTATGATTTTATAAATTTATAAACCATGTGATATTTGACTAGTATAATATCAATGGCTATGGTCCATTCTCTTATGATCAGTTATATGGATTTATTTAGTCATATTTCATTCCAACCATATTATGATCAAGTTTATTTTTAAAGTCATGTGTTTTTTTGTTATTCACCATGCCTAATTTTTGTGTTTATGATAAATTATACTGAATTAATTACCCTTACTGAGCATCTTAGGTCACCAATTTTTTATCTTTTATTTTTCCCTATGATGTGAAGATGTGTATTATGAATGACCTGCAGGGATAATCTCAGAGTTTATATGTGATTCAAAATAATTTGAAATATTTTATTTCATTTCATTTTGTAATGTAACAATTATGTATGTTTCTAGTCTTCCAATGCTACTAAACTATTCATCCTTCAGGATGTGATTTCTTGTAATCTTACCAATGTAATAAAGTAAGGCACCTACTCCGAGCTACTAAGGTCAGGTCCTTATACTTACATAGTCAAAAAATCCCATTAATTAATTCAAAAATTAATTAATCCAATTCAACAATCTCAATATCCTCATAATTAATTCAACAATTAATTATTCCAATTAAAAAAAATTAATATTCACAAAAATTCCCATTAATTAATTCAAAATTTAATTAATAAAATTAAAAAATATCAATATCCCCATAATTATTTCAACAATTAATTATTCCAATTCAATCAATTGAATAGTCCTAATAATATTTATTAATTAATTAAACAATTAATTAATCAAATTTCAATAATATCAATATCCCTAATTTTACAATCCATTAATTAATTAATTTACCAAATTAATTAATTAAATTTATGAAACTAAATTTCTAATCATCCAATATCAATTATAAAATTACATACACATAATTAAAATCAATACTTTCGGATTTTAATAATAGACCACCTACCTCAAGATTATTGACAAGTAATTGCCCAATGGAAATTTCCCAAATTGAAAGAGAATGGTCAAACCCAAGACAAAGAATGATATCTTTAATCAAATCCTAAAAACAAGATCAAATAAATCAAGATCCATAAAACCTATATCTAGATCTAATACCAAAAACAGATAAAACATCTCTCTTTTATTCAAAAAGAGTAGCATAAGAGATAGAAATCTATTCAGGAAGAACCCATATACCCAGAAAGGTTCAGATCTGTTAATGAATTTTTGATTCACCAATAATGGAGGTCATAAGGGCTTTTAATCCATTTGTGATCCTCTAAAAAATAGATAAAATGATTATGGGTTGAGATAGGGAATTTGGGGGTATAAGATGGGAGTTTAGGAATTTTAGTAATAATTTTTGGGGGTTTAAAATATTGTATGCTTGGTTTTTTTCTCAGGGAGCATAGTTTCCCCAAACTGTGCACCCTAACTATGTTCCTCACCTAGGGGTGTTTCATGGTTACTCCTAAGAGGGTGCACGATTTAAAAAACTATGCACTATCCATGTGAATCACCTCTGTTTAAGTTCACACGGTTTTCTGGATTGGATGCATGGTTTGGGAAAATTGTGCTCTAGTTATGCACTACCCCTCTTCCCACCAAATTCTCCAAATTTTCACTCAGACACCCCCAAGTAAAACCCAAAAAAAGTCCTCAAAACAAAGAAAAATAGTACCTATAAATGAGCTATAGACATCTCTAGAAAATTTTGGGATCTTACAATCTCTCAACCTTATAATAGCTCATACTCGAGTTGTACTTTCAAGCATCTCTAATATTTCAAGTCAAAAATATTGGGCCACTGATCCCACATATTTGTTTCTGTCTCCTATGTTTCCTCCTAAACATGACCATGTTCCACAATATATGAACTATTAGTATTGTCTTCCCCATAACACTTTCTCATTGTGATCCAACACACATATCAGATGCACCTCAATGGACTCATCATTCTCAAGCTCAACATCATCTACATAGACCACATGATAAGGATCAGTGTGATACCTTTGAAGTTATTACACGTGAAAAATATCATGCATAGCATTGTACCTCTATGGAAGATCCAATATGTATGCCATCGGCCAGATTCTCTCCACAACCTCAAATGGTCCAACAAGCCTAGGTTTCAGCTTGCCCTAGCTCTATATCCTATGGTGACCTAATCTAGGAAACACCAGAAGGAATACATGATCACTCTTTGAAAACTCTATGGGTTTTCGACATCTATCTATATAAATTTTTTTTCAGATCTGAGCCATAGTCATATTCTTTTGAATCAACTGAACCTACTTCAATGTCAACTACATGAGACTCAATCCCAAAAGCTCTGACTCACCTACCTTCATCCAGTATATATTTGATATTCATGGTTTACCATAAAGAGACATGTATGGTTCCATATGAATAGTTTCATGGTAAATTTTTTTATAGGTGAACTCTATCAAAGTTAGGTGATTTTCCCAAGACCCATAAAAGTTTAAGAAACATACCTGAAGCATATCCTCAAGAACCTATATCATACACTTTGACTGGTCATCTATCTATGGGTGTAAATCCATACTCAATAAAACTTGTGTACCAATATTTTTCTAAAATCCCTTCCAGAAGCATGAAGTAAATCGTGAATCTCTCCTAAAGATACAATTCTCCCAATTTATCCATTGATAAAGTCTCTCAGACCAGTAAGAAATGTGTTACCTTTTTTAAATATTCTATAATCACCCAAATAGAATCACTCCTTTGAGGTTTCCTAAGGATACCCACCACACAGTCTATAGTAATTTCATCCCACTTTCATTTAGGAATGATCAATGGATTTAGTAAACCACCAAGTAATTTATGCTCAACCTTCACCTATTTATAGGTGTAGCATCATGTCACAAACCCTACCACAACCTTTTTTATACTCAGCCACTAAAACTATCATCGTAGGTCATGCTAAATTTTGGTCACACCTAGATGCATTGCCCACTTCAAGGAATTAAATTTACATATTAGATCCTCTCATATGTTCATAGGCATAACAACACAATTGCTAACATAGATGATATAATCCTCATATATGATCCTATATGATGGTGTCTCCCCACCTTCAAGAATTTTCCTCAAGGAAAAAAACTCTATATCCTCATACTACCTATCCTTGATCCATATCAAAAGTATAGACTCTACTAAAACTGATACGAGAGTCATATTTTCCTAACTCTCCAAAACCATAACAAGCATCTAAACTAGAAAAGCCATCATCTTCCACTAATCACTAGACTCTTGAACTGCTTGAGTCAGAGTTTTCTAATTTAGAGTGTCAGCAACACTATTTCCCTTACCGAGCATATGTGATAGATCAAATTTAAATGACTGTATACACTCAACCCATATCCATTACCATATATTAAAATGTCACTACAAAAATATATAATTCAATAACTTGTGATCAGTATACACAGTAAACTTTTCACCCAAAAGATAACAATGTCAAAACTTCAAGTCATAAACCACTGCAGCCGACTCGAGGTCATGCATAAGGTAATTCCATTCATGTGTCCTCAACTTTTGAGACCCATATGCCACAACTTAATCTCCATACATCAACACTACTCCATGATATATCCCAAAATCATCAAAAAACACCATGTACTCTTCACCTGGATCAGATAATTTTAAGATTAGTTTCGTTTTCAAGCGTTTCTTCAACTCTTGGAAGGAATTCTCACTTTCTCTAGACCATTAAAACTATATTCCCTTCTTGTTAAATCCTAAAAGAGGTGCTTCCAAATATGAAAATTCCTATATGAATGTTTGATAATATCCCACTAACCCCAAAGAGATACAGATATCAAAAATGTTCTTGGGATGCTCCTAATATACGAATGTCTGAACCTTCTCTGGGTCCACTGACACACCTTCCTATGAGATAATGTGACCTTATAAGTATACTTAATTAATATAGAATTGTTACTTAGATATATTGGTGTATAATTGATGCTCCATCAATTTACTCATGATAATGTCAAGATTTTTGGCATGATTGTCATGAGTCTTGAAGTACATCAAGATTTCATCCACAAATACAACAAAAAACTAATCTAGGTATGAATGGAAGATTTATTTCATCAATGCCATAAACATTATTGGTTTGTTCATCAACCCGAACAACTTCACAAAGAACTCATTTATGTCGTACCTACTTCTAAAAGCAGTCATCGGTATATTAGATGATCGAACTCTCAACTGATGATATCCTAATCTCAAGTCAAACATGGATAATACACAAGTTCCCATCAACTAGTCAAATAGATCTTAAATACATGGAATAAGATACTGGTTCTTCATATTCATTTGGTATAACTTCCAGTAGTCGACACATAAACATAAATTCTCATTATCCTTCTTTTCAAAAAAGACTAGAAAACCCCAATGATACGTACTTTTATGGATAAATCCCTTATTTGGAAACTCTTTCAGCTATGTCTTGAGCTCTTGAACCTCTGTTGGTGTCATTCTGTATGGTGGAATAGAAATTTGATCAGCCCCCAAAATGAGCACAATAGTAAATTCCACATCTCTCTTAGGTGGAATCCCTGAAAAGTCCTCAGGAAACGCATCCTGGAACCTATCCACTATGGGTGGAAAGACATACTAATTTACACACCCATAATCAATCAATATACTAGAAACCTGAGTGGTGATATCCCTCAATTGCAGATGAACTATCCATGTACGGCCCGCCAAGATATCCCACTCTCCATAGTAAATGTATTTTTCACCCTTAGGAGACATAAAAGTCACTCTCCTAGAGTAACAATCTATGTAGGATTTATATTCTACTAACCAGTTCATACCCAAAATTAGGTCAACGTATCACATGTTAAGGATGTAAGGATCCCATAAATAGTGATACTCTCCAACCTTGAGAGAGAACCCTTTTCATAAACATATGTCTCTAGAACGTACTCCCAAAGGAGTATCTATAGTCATTATCCCACTCATCAACTCCACTGGAAGGCCCAAAAAATTCAAAATTTGTGTAGATATAAAATAATGAGAGGCACCGATATCAAATAATTCATTATCTAGCATTGAATCTAAAAGAATAGTACCTCTAATTATGAATAGTTTAGCCTCACTATCCACCAATGTAGGCTAAACTGCATGTAACATTCCTACCCCTCTTCCCTTTAATGTAGCCTGAATCCCCTGAGCTACACCACTCTTTTAATATGGGTGCTCTTTCTTAGAAGCACCTCATCCACTACCTCTATCACTATGGCCATTATAACTCTAGCTGTCGTAATGATACAGTGCAGAAGATCCCCCTCTTGTACTCTAGTTCTTTCTAGCTCCTCCATCATTACCCATCTATCATGGGTTCTTGCATAACCTCTATTGATTACCCATTCTCCCACATCCTCAAAACTCTATTCTTGGTTAAGGTAACTTTCTATGGAAGAGTCTTAACCTACCACACTAGTGAAAGATCACTCAAGCAAGGTCCTGTATAACTGACCCTTTACCCTAACCACTATACTTTCCACTAATCTAGAAAACATTCTCATAATGATGATTCCTAATATTATAATTCTTACCTCCTGATCATCCTTCTAAAACCATATTTCGTGCACTAGAATCCTTCTTCAAGTTCCCCTTAGAAATGTGATCCTGATTCACCGCTTATGAAAAATTCATCAGTATAAAGATGTTTACCTAGGACTTAATTTCAAATTTAAGCCCATCCTGAAATTATCTTTCTGCAATAGCCACATCTTCTTCCAACACTAGATTAAAGCATTTAAAAATATAAAATGAATAGCATAATCCATCACAGACATATTCCCCTAAGTCAATCTCATGAACTCAACTGCTCTCTCCTGCCTGAGCGTCTCAGGATAAAAGTATTCCAAGAAATTCTCCTGAAATTTCTTCCACTCCATCTTATCCAATTTTCTTTCCCAATTATGTATGTACCACCACTTATTCTCTTGACCACATAACATGTATACAAACAATTTGACTCTCTTCTCACTAGGAGTCTCCAAGTGGTCAGGTATAGTTTGGATAGACATGATCCAAAACTCAGCTACCTCAGGTAGACCCTATACAGTAAACATCAGAGGGTAATACAACTGAAACTCTCATGTCAGGTCATACATACTCTTCACAGCCTTCCCTGAGTCTCTTTCCATAAACTGCATGAAGCGAGAAAATTTCTCATAGAACTTCTCTCCAACTTCCTCACCCGACATTATCAGTGCCTCAGGTTCCACCACTAGAGGATCATTTCCATCCATATCCTCATATCATCCTCTTAATAAGTGTCTTCATGTAGGCATATATCTACAGTTCCAAACACATTTCTTAGGAAACATAACAAAAAATTAACATAGTAACAAAATGGATTCACTATAGGCCATAAAAATTCATTCCCCCTTCTTCCGCCACATGGTTAAAACTGAGGCACCATCACTAACCTTAACTATCCTACATCTAGGTCATGGTTAATAAGGGTAAACACATTATCATAATACAATTTCTAATTAGAAACTAATTTATTCACATATCGCATCATTTTAAACTTTCAAGCTCACATTAGGAACCTTTTTCATTAAATTTTATACAAGAAAGGAAAAAAATTAATTTTAACAATATACCCAAAACCCATTTTACAATGCATTCCTAAAATGATGTATGTCACAAAATAATCATGAGTTCCTATAATTATGCATGTATACTCAACCCTCATGTCATTCTAAGCCATGATTCAAATCTCAAAAAACCTCAACAACAATAATCATATCACACAACAAGTGCATCACCCAAGGTGAAATAACATCCAACTATAACATCAAATACCAATAAATATACACTGACACTCCCAAGATGGTCTCAAATCATGTTTGTTTCCCTCATCGATGCTCCATCCAAACTTATCCATCAAACACAAGGCCATTTCCCTTATCCTATCTTGTAAACATGAATTATATTCAGGTACTGATCAGGCGGCCCAAGTAGGGTACGAGTACAACTCAATAGGCCACCACTAATAGTATCTAAAACAATATCTAGTCAATAAAAGTGTATAAAGTTTTATAAAGAATAAAATATGAGCAATAAATTAAATAGTTTAAATTTATTCAATTACTCTTTATTTAACCGCATAACTCTCAGGTTCTTGAGGACACTCGTACTCTTAATACCTAGTTTGGCCCATGTTGGAGTCTGAACAATATCTCATATTCAATTAACAATTCATTATCAAGAATGGGATTTCATTATCCATTCATTTCAATTTATTATCGCATACAATTGGAACCATAGTACAATGCCAAATTTTTGGGCCTAGATCCCCGTGCCTAGGACCCTATGGGTATTTGAAGAAGTAGTTTGTGACCTAGAAATCATTTATCAAACAATCACATAAGTGTGATTTTGAAGTAATAGTATGTTCCTCACACTCATTTATCACTATGGGGTTTTATTGCAGTAGACCATGTCCTGCACAATAATATCAATCAATTTATCGCTATGGGCTTCTGATATAGCAGACCATGTCTCACATCTGAATATCACAATCACATATATATCATATATATCGCATCATTCAAGGTTAATCAATATTAACCTTCTCGTCACATTTCACAATCAAAACATATATTAATTAATTCAATAATTAATTAACTCGGTTTAATAAATTTCATAATCACAACAATTCCCATTAATTAATTCAAAAAATAATTAATCCAGTTCAACAATATCAATATCCCCATAATAAATTCAATAATTAATTATTCAAATTTAAACAATTGCATTGTCACAACAATTCACATTAATTAATTCAATAATTAATTAATTCAATTCAACAATCTCAATATCCCCATAATTAAATTAACAATTAATTATTCCAATTCAACAATATCAATATCCCCATAATTAATTCAATAAATAATTATTCCAATTCAATCAATTGTGTAGTCATAAAAAATAACATTAATTAATTCAATAATTAAATAATACAATTTCAACAATCTCAATATCCCCAATTTCACAATCCCTAAATTAATTAATTTACCAAATTAATTAATTAAATTTATGAAACTCAATTGATAATCATCTAATAAAAATTCTCTAATTACATACATGTAATTGAAATCAATACTTTGGGATTTGAAAAATAAACCACATGCCTCAAGATTTTGACAAGCGATCACCCAATAGAAATTCCCCAATTTGAAATGGAACATTCAAACCCGTGATAAAGAAAAAGATCTTGACTAAAATCCTAGAAACATGATCAAATGAATCAAGATACATTAAACCTAGATCTCAATATAATACCAGTAGCAGATAAAACAACCCTATTTTATTTAGAAAGAGGATTGGAATAGAGAGATATCAAATCAGGAAGAAACCACATACCAAGAGAGGTGTAGATCCATCAACAGATATTCAATTCAACAAGAACGGAGGTCATAAGGGCTTGGAATACATTTGAAAGCCTCCAAACAATATAGAAAACAATTTTTTTTTGAGATAGGGGGTTTGAGGGTATAATACAGGGTTTCAGGAATATTTTTATTAGGTTTAAGAGTTTAAAATCTCATATGCACTATTTGTTTCTCGGGGAACACGGTTTCCCCTAATCGTGTACCGTAATCATGCACCTCGCCTAGGGGTGTCACATGGTTACTCCTAAGAGGGGGAATGGTTTAAAAAACTATGTGACAGCCATGTGAATCCCCTCTGTTTGGGTTTTCAAGGTTTTCTAGGCTGAGCACACAGTTTGGGAAAACTGTGCGCCAACCACGCACTACCCCTCTTCCCTCCAAATTATCTAAATTTTATCTTCCATAAAATTCTCCAAATTTTCACCCAAACACCCCCAAGATAAAACCCAAACAAAAAATTACTCAAACCAAAGAAAAAGAGTACCTATAAATGATATCAATACATCTCTATAAAAGTTTAGGATCTTACAGTAATAAAGGGGTAGTATGTTTCATAACAAAATATTCCCATGTACACCTTGGTTTAACAAATAGGTTGATGATATGGGATAGGCTCAGAGGTCCCTAACTCTGTTATACCCCTTCCCCTATTCTTGAAGGTATGAGAAATAATATTTATCTAAATTGAGTATACATGAATCTGTATCCCCTGTATGGAACATGTAATTCACTCAGACTACTTTATTCTCATTTAGTGGGAACGAATGTAAGATTTCCTAGTCCCACTCATCTTAGACACTGAGCTAAAGATTAAAGTAGGTATGGTAGGTTTATATCATTAAATTATTGTGAGTTACTTGGTGAAGTTATTATTATATATTTATAGTGATTGATTACTTCCATATTCATGCTATGTTTTCTAACTAACTATTAATCTCTTTATCATATATGTGTATAAATGTGTATATCTATCCATGTACACACCTAGTTATTCAAAACTGACAGTATTTAACCCATTATAAAGTGACTAAACTTTTTAAGGGGAGTCACAACCCTTTATAAATGAATTTTGAACACCTACAGTTATAACCCAATTTACCATAACTTTTTTACACCTAGAAGAGAAACCCAGAACCTTTTTTTTGAAGTGGATTAAGAACCAACTTTTCCTTTTATTATACTAAGGAAAAACAAAAAACCACTATCTTTTACTGTACCAAGGTATAATGAGACATATTTTTTATAGGGGTTGTATAACCCAACACTAAGGTCCTTTTTTAATGAAAAATCATAAACCAAAAATCAAACATAAATAAAATATAGGAAGAATACAATTCTATTGAAACCAGTTTATACAATGGAGTTATAAATTTTATGGAAGGAGAATGTTTGATTTCATTGTTATTTTGTACTTCTATGATTGAGTTAATCCAAAAATAATCACATATTAGAGTAGTAATTTTAGGTGTACAACACTCAATTCTCAAGTAGGTATCCTTGATACATTGCACTAGTTCAGTCAAACTCTATTTATAGAGATTCTTCATGCATAAAAACTTTTAAAAAATATATTCATATACATATCCATTTTTATTTATATTTTATCATATAGTCACACTTTTATCACTCAATGATAATGAACTACTTCAAAGTTTATAGAAAATTTAATAATGTGTAAAACTAAAGGCAAATGTAAAAAATAAAATTGTTATAATGAGTATAAATTTAACATACTAGTAAATATTCTCATAATAATCAAAATTAAAGTCCTTGGAAAACTCCCATAAATCATGTGATACCTACTCTTTATATTTAAAACAATTTAAAATTTAATATCATAATTTCTAATTATAAAGCTTAAATATTAAACACGATTTCTCTCTCGTGATTGTAATTTGATTTTGCCTAAAACACTCTCAATATTATTCTCATGGAATTGAAATAATTAATATGTAATTATAGAACAATTAAAAAAAATAAAAAAAATAAAAAAAAAATATATATGTTGAATCGAAATACAAAAAGATAAGAAAAACAGAGCATGTTTTGAGTTTTCTAAAAATAATTATTGAGTATTATAAGTTTCATGTTTTTCATAAGGTTCATAAAAATTATATAAGGTTCATCAACTTCATAGGTTATATCCTTTATAAGGTTCATTATTATTCATAAGGATCAAAAATTTTAGCTTATAGGTTTCTTTGTAAGGTTGTTTTTCATATCATAAGAATTTTTTATGATATTAAATCACATAATACATAGTGAATGAATATGATAGTATTTCTCAAAAGTTACAAAATATTTGTAACATAGGAAATCATGTATGATACAAGAAATTAGTAAGATTAATTCCATGTAATATTTATTCTATGTATGAGTGATTTTAGTATTCATATATGAGAAAAAATACTTATGAGTGAATTTACATATGACTGAATTTTTTATGTAAGTGTAATTTTGAAAATCCATGTATTAGTGATCCACATACAAATAAAGTTACATACAAGTAATTTTTAATATCCACATAAGAATATGAAATCTCATAAGGATAAAAAACCCATAAGGATAATTCGATAAGAATATTTTTTATATTAAAATATTTACATAAGCATATAGTTCACGTAAGGAGATGATACCACATAAGTATTCATGTAAGGATCTACGTAAGGATAGATATTTATATGAGTCATAACCAAACTCATACTGATATGTATTTTTCTCTTAAATCAGATCACATAAAATATAACAAACATGAAGAATTTATGAATATTCTAATATGAAAATAATAATAATAAATATAATAAATAAAAAATAATTAGAGGATTAATAAAAAATTATTATAACATTATTCTTTTCTTTTAAAAGTATTTTAATCTTAAAATACATTTCTTCACTCATGTTAAAGTGAATAAAATGTAAATTCTGTAATTATAAAAACATAAAAATAAACTAAACTAAAAAGGGCCCAGTCAACATTATTTTTATTTTTTATAATTAAAAAACCAAATATAATTTCAAAAACTTCAAACCATTTTCAAAATTATCAAAAAGATTAAATAAAATAAAAAAATTACCTTTTTTGGAACTATGTTAATCAAAGTCTGGTTCATCCTCTCTAACACTCCATTTTATTAGAGAGTTCTAGGTACTAATCTCTCAAGACTAATCCCCTTATTCCAATATAATTTTTATAAATTTATACTATTTTATTCACCACCATTATCAAATATGAGGTACTTCATTATTTGACCACTTTACAACTTTACCATAGATTTTCACTAAGAAAATGTATAGAACACATCAGATTTATTTTTGAGAAAATAAAACCATACATTCCTCATGGAATCATTGATGTATGTGATGAAGTGTCATGATCCTACATGATGTTGAATTGAATTAGGTCCCTAAAAATTTGTGTAAACTAGATCTAGTTTTTGGGCTTTGGGATTCCAACCATGCATATTGAATGAATCCCTCTTTTTCTTTTTAAGCACACTGCTCTCACAACTTCCAATGGTTGTATGATCAAGCTTTATAATGCCCTTCCCTGCTAAAACCTTCATGTTCTTCTCACTAAAGTGATTGATTCTACAATTAAATACCTTTATATTCTTAGAGAATGAAATTCTAGACATTATGAACCCATATGAACTTCTGTTCAAAAAGATAATTGTTTACTTTACACCACGTTCCATAGCCATGGGTTCCTAAGTCACTTTACACACTCCATTATTGAAAGTTTTACTAAATCCTTCATCATCTTACTACCCTAATAAAACGAGATTCCTCTAGAGACTCGGTATGTGTCTCACTCCCTTCAGTCTAAGAATAATCCAATTTTTTATTTGAATATTTACATCACCCTTTTCAATCACTTCCATAGCTTCATCGTCTTCCAGATAAACTTTCGTAAAGCTTCCAGATGCATAACTTGTCATGCAACCATGATCATTTTTTGAGTGGAAGGATACACCAGATTCAACCATCCATGCCTCTATCAAATTTTGACCAATTATTATTATACCAATACCATCTTCCTTTGAATTAATGGATTCTTAACTTATGGAATTTGTTCTTCTAGTGCCTTCCTTATGACTTATTAAATTTATAGGGATTTTCCTCACTTACTAAAATTATAGAAATTTAAGTATTGAACCATTTGATTTTCCATGAATCCTCTCTATAAAATTCCCTTCTTATTATTGATGATTCTTATAACGAGGTGAGTGTATCATTCTGTTAGCATTCATTTCACTACCAGAGGTTACTTTCACCTCTTTTCTCTTGATATCCTCATTGAGAATCAAATTTTAGTCATCTAAAATCACTAGATTAGTTTTCAATAGGGATTACATACCATTGTGACCATGCCATCCCAATATTTCAATAAATATAAAAGTGGTAGGATTTCCCAAAACATCGTCAGTGAAACTCACATTCACTTATTCAAGATTACTTATAATCATGTTGAAATTATTCACATGATATTCTATTTATTATCCTTATGATAGCATAAAGATAAACAAATGCCTCATCAGGATTTTTTTTTAAATATATTGGTTTTTCATACATGTCCATCAAGGCCACCGTAAGTGTAGTTTTTATCTTATTCTCCAAGACATTGAAATCCATATATCATGTCAACGTCATCCTTACCAAGCCTAATGATTTTCTATACACCTTTTCCCATTTACCTTTCTCCATCATGTAAATTTTCTCACCTTATGGGTATTTTATATCCTTCTGGATGAGATAGTCCTCTAACTGTATCTTCTAGAAACCAAAGTTAGTGTAATTGAACTGGCTGATATAAACCTTACCTTATTTCATTATCATATCTCCCTATGATAGTATAAACAACTAAAATCAATATGAATTAGATTCAAGTGATAAATTTACCTGAGTATCCAACTATGTCCAACCAAGTACCCATTTGTATCACTTGTTGGAAATAATGAGCATAAAAACTGATACAATTGCCATATGGTCGAACCATGAGTTCATTAGAAATTCTTATCCACTAACTGTTTAGAGTTCTATGGAAAAATAATTATCAGTTCTTCCCCCATGTCTTGAATCACTATAATGAGGAAGTATTGCTACAACCAAATTACCAATTCACAAACATATCACTAATGAACTCAAACACATGTTAAAAGAAGAAAACAAGGGAAAGTAAATGGACACACGAGTTATACATGGTTCATAATTTCATCCTATGTCCATAAGAGAATAGTCAAAACTCTTAGTTGTACCAAAATTACAAGAATTAAAAAAATTGAAACTAAGGAGTCGGTGTTATACTTTTCATGGTTTTGTATAGTCTAAAAACATCAGTTGGTCCTACCTCCCTTCTATAGAGGTTCATTGTTGGTCCAATAGGTTTCACTTCTATCTGAAATTTTTTTGTCATCCATCTATTGACTACTGTATTCAAATGAGGCTTCTGCAAACTCAATTGTCCCATTCATTACACTTTTCATCATTCCCAAAGACTAGCCTACACATCCATCAAAAGTTAGAAAAATTATAGTAATTTTACATGCATGTGGAAGGTTCTTATTACCACTGCTCTAATAATACTGAAGCGAACTACCATAGTTTGAACGTCTAGTGAGTGAAATTTGTGTGACTTAAATAAGCTTCATGATCCCAAAATTTTTATCCATTTTAAATCTATCAAAATAAAAAATTGAATAGTTTTTTAATTCAAAATAATTTCTATTCAGATAAAATAAAACAAGGTATATAGAACCTTTAACAAATTTTATAATTCCCTTAACATACTTTAAGTGACTTTCATTAGGGTCACTTTTAAATCTAGAAAGTATAAAACTGAAAACATTAAATAAGTTCAAGAATTAGTTAAATATAATATACTATCAATCATACCTATATAAAGTTTATTATACACTGATTTTCCATATTTTTCAACATCCAGTTTACATGAATTACTCATGGAGGATGTTTTAACTTTTACAATTATCAATACCAAATATTTTAATAATTTACTTAGAATATTTAGGTTGATTAAGAAAATTTTCATCATTCCTTTAAAAAAATTGAAGTCCATTAAATAATTTTAACTCTCTTATAAAACTAATATTTTAGTACCCCCGATTCAAGTAAGTAACCATTTTTTATTCTTTTTAAGTATGTGAAGTATATAGGTAAAATTTGGGAGATATTGGAGAACTTATGGAATGTTTTGGGGGATTTTCTACAAGTGCGGGTGGGTGCATGGTTTGGGAAAACCATGAAACACTTGTAGGAAACTGTTCACAATAAAATAGGGTCTAAAGGTAAGGTGCACATCCAGTGGATGATTTTTCCAAATCCTGTGAAAGCCTAAGAGAAACTGTTCTATTGTAAAAAGTGGGATTTATCATGGCCGGAACATGGTTTGGAAACTGTGTAATCCAACCATGCCAAGTTCATCCTTGAGACAGTGGCTAGTGAACAATTTACCTTACCATGCAACTAATTTTGCATGGGTTAAAATTGAGGTCCTAAATTGTGGATCTCACACATTTTTTCTCTAACACCCTCATTTTTTCTTTTTATTCAGACCTAAATCAATATTTTCTCTTCCTAAAGGTCAAGGAAGCTTCTCACATTGATCTATAGACAATATAAAGGCTACCCTTGGTGTTTTGAAGCTAGATCCTCATGGTAAGTGATCATTCTTGGTTGTTCTTAGTGGTTTTTCTTAGATCCTATTCTTTATACCTCTATTTTTCATTGATATATGTCCATTGTTGACAGATCTAAGATATTTGATTCCAAATATGTTGATATTTAGTCTTTTTAATGATAGGGGAAGAAATATAAGGTGGGTTCATGAAGATTTAAACCGGTTTCATTGTGGTTCTTTGTTGCATTCTTAGTTTTCGTCATAAAACCCAAGGTAGGTGGCTTCACTCTCAGCTCCTCTATTTATAACTTTAAGGATTAGTTTAAAATTTATTAAATTGATAGAAATTTATTGTGAAATTGGTGTCTAAAGCATGGTATAAACCTTCTTTAGTGATGGTCTTTGGATTTTTGTGGAATTGTGAATTGTTGTGCAATATGCTTTGTTAAATGGTCTTAAAATGTTGATTTTAAAAATGGTTGTTTGGTTTTGATTGCTTGAGAAAGGGTTTTATATAAAATTTTGGTTTTATAGAAATGGTTTGTTGGAAATGTTTTCAATAAAAAATTTGTTTTATTAAAATGGTTTTGGCATTGAAGTGGTCTTGGCATTGAAATGGTTTTGGGAAATACTTGGTGGTGTGCATTCATATTTCATTATGAGGCTTGGTTAAAATATAACCTTGTTCTCGGTTGCAAAGGTGTAATGTCACATGGTATTTAATTACCTTGTGATGAATTGGTATATCAATGAGAAATTTCTAATAAGTATGAAACTGTCATAAAAAATCATGCATTTATAGTTGTGAGGATATTTGGAAATGTGGATTAGAAAGGGATATGCCAAAAATGATAATATGAAATGGTTTAAAAGTATTGTTTTCTTGTTTTCCTTGAAACTTGTTATTATTTTGAGAAAACTATTTTAATATGGAACTTTTTTATATTTAGTTATAAATAGATTTTAGAAAAAAAATTATATAAACTATTTTATATAAATTTTCTAACATGTTCTATCATAGTGTCATGAGCAGGGAAATCATTGGGGAAAACCTACTGAATTTTAGTACTCACCCCTTCTTTAGCACTTTAGTGCTTTTGTAGATGTCATTTATCAATACATGGGAAAAGGTAAGGAATCACACATATTTAGATCTAATTCATGATACTTGGGTTGTTTGGTAGACTTGGAGCATGGAGCTTGTTGGAGCATGGGAGTTTTAGTTATCTTTGGGTCATTTTGGGTTTTATAGTCTTCCACTGTATACTTTGATATTATAGTCTTATTTTGTGGTATTGTTAAAGTATGGTTTTGATATCAATGGTTTTTCCTTGAGTTATTTTACATTTTTATCATGCATCATTTAGTAGTTATCTTGTTAAATTGTGTTTTTTTGGGTTATTTTACTTCAAAGGGAAAATTATCCCCAACTTTTATTAAAGCCCTTGGAATTTTTATATGGTTGGGTTATCCTCTTGAGGGAAAATCGTTCCCCACTTTTCTCTTGAAGCCCTCGGCATTTATTGTCAGCCTTTGGGGTGGGGTGTTACAGTCTTTGATACTGGAGGTCTAGATGTGATTTTGGGAATGTCGTGGGTGAGAAGTGAAAGCGTGGCCGATTGTCCCCTATCGACCAGTCAAGGTTCTGGTGCTCTCCTAATGTGTATAGAAGCACTCGGGTCAAATCCTCGGTGATGATAATTTTTAATAGTCGATTGTTTTTAGTTGATTGTATTCTGTTTGGGGGGTTTGTTTGCAGAGCTTATGAAATAATTTATGGATTATGTTTGATTAAGATTGATTTAACAATTTGATAAATATTGGGGTGAGTTCATCAATAGGTAGTTAAGATTGTGATATCCTTGAGTCTTTCTTTGTATTGCATTTAATTAACACCTATTTCAGAAGTTGACGTTGATTGGAATTCCTAAGAGTTAAGGCTTTAATCCAAGCCTTTAACTTAACTAGGATTCTAATCTCAATCAGTACTTTATTGTGGTAGTGTATTTATGGTTCCAATAATCCATGGAATCCACACGTTAAAACAAAATATGTCATTAATCCATGACATGTTAAGTCCAACATACACAATATTAATTCAAAGAATACTCATCGAGCAAAATCTCTCAATCGCTTAACATCCCTAAATTAAAACTCACCTCAATGAGAGATTTACTCATCCATTGAAATGATTAGTAATTTGGTTATAATGATTATGATGATAAATTAAGAAGATAAGAAAAATAAAGGGATAAGAAAAGGGTGGTGCGTCGAACACACACACAAATGATGTTGATGAGAAGGTGAATGAGAATAAGAGATATTGAAGAAGAAACTTTCATTAAAACAGAATTGCAAAAAAAGACTTACAAGATTACAATAACGAAGAACACAATAGTAAAAGGAAACAAAGAGAGGAGAAAGGGTATCTCAAGTGAAAACTTGAGTATGGAAGGTCCTCTCAAAC
Source organism: Viscum album (assembly GCA_963277665.1). Lineage (NCBI taxonomy): Eukaryota > Viridiplantae > Streptophyta > Magnoliopsida > Santalales > Viscaceae > Viscum > Viscum album. The sequence continues at coordinate 1,017,344,449 of OY728119.1, read as the reverse complement.
TCTTGGCAAGGCTTTGGTTGTGGCAATATGTGCTCCTCTCTTTTGAAATGTCAACTCCTTTGAAGGAGATGAGGGGGATGTATTTATAGCCCAAGGAAGTAGACTGTTTTCATTCTCAATATATCCCTCCACTTGCATCGTCAATTTGACTACAGTAGAATCTAGAGATAGCCTCTTCTGCAAAGTTGTAGATAATAATGTTGGTCGACTTCTCTCAAAATTTGGAGGCATTTGGACTTTTGGAGCCAAAGTTATGGCGGTTTGATTAAACAAAATTAAACTGTCCATTTCAATCCATACTTTTTAGAAGGCCGAAATGTGGATGTGTTTATCAATAGGAATATGCCTTCAAATACTAACACTTTCTTCAAAAAAGTTGGCCACCTATATCTCCTCTTTCACACTACAAAATCGCAGCTTGATTTAATGATTACATCATGAGATATGTCATGAATAGTGTTCGGATTTTAATTTCCGACCAGAATAGTGGGTTGGACTTCAAAGCATCAGTTGGACCCCTTTTCTTTGGATTTGGGCCTTGAAACTTTTATCCAAGATGGATTGATTTTTCCCCCAACCTTTAGAGGAGAATTGAAGGATTTGGACTTCTGGAGTGATCCTAGTAATTCTATCTTCATGGATTGTCCAGTTTTTTCACAGATTATTTGGGCCTTTTGTGTGGACAATATGACCCTCCAAATTGAAGATTTGGTCATAGGTTCCTTCTAATTAAATGTTGTAATTTGATCAAGGAACCCTACAAACTAAGAATCATGCAATTTGGATAATTAGGGTGAGATTTATAATTAAAACATTAAATATAATTGAATCTAGATGAATTCAAATAGTGCTCAAAAATTATAATTAATATTTAAAAATTAATATTTCACACAAATTATGCACATTTCATATAAAATCAGTAAAGGGAGTATATAATAAGTTATGAAAAATATTAATAACATCAACTCCCTCACACTTAGTCTTGTGCATGTCCTCATGTGCAACAAATATAAAAACATGACAATATCATTTTCACTCACCAACAAATATTAACATTTTGTTTTCCCCACTCAGGAGAGGTTTAGACAATTTCACTCAACCATATTGAATTCCACCACAATTTGTTACAGAAACAATGTTCCAAAAACAATTCATTTTTTCATTTTCAAATTTAGAAATGGAAAATGGTGGCACACAAAACTTACTCCCCTTCATATGATAAAATTAATTTATGGAGCTTCATTCATTCACAGACCAAAAGTAAAAATCTTATAGTTTGTAAGAGCTCTCAGCTTCCACTCCCTATCCTAAAGTTCTCAAAAATCAAGAGGTCTTTTTAGGGGGTTTTCTGTGGCTATAGGACAGTAGGAGATGATATCCAAAAGATAGGAAAAAGGGGATAAAATACTGACATGGATAAAACAATGCATAATTTTTTTGAAATGAAACATGGAAGGAAATGAAAACACATATTTACAAGGGAATGATTGTGTAAAGAAAGACACAAGAGAGGAAGAAAATTTGAAGGGGATGAGAAGATGAAATATTTACAAAAACACAAAACTTCTCCTAATGACATAAGTGTTCTTGTTTTTATTTTATTTTCTTCTTTTTCAAAAGTAGAACTTGAAAAAGATCTCACACTCATGTCTCAACCCATGATTTATCTCCTCACGACACTAATTGTAATAGTTATAACAAGATCAAAGGTTGAGGAAAAGTGATTTTTGACATACCTAAGAAACAACCCTTTTTTTGTTGATTGATTTTTTTTTTTGAATTTTTTTTGAACACTTGTCAATAACATTTACAAAATTACATAAATGAAAGTACATTAAATTCCCCAAAACTCACTGAATAATAACCTCCCTCCACACTAAAATGGATGTTTTCCCTCAAGAATATGATAAATCGTTGAAAATCAATAAAAGAGCACCCAAAAAAAATCCATTCCCCCCACCCTTAAATTTCAAAAAAAAAATACTATTAAAATCCATGTTGATATTGGGTGAAAAAAAGTATTGGGCTTGTAATGTGGCTATCAAAGAATCATGCAATTTGGATAAGTAGGGTGAGATTTATTATTAAAACATTAAACAGACTTGAATCTGGATGAATTCAAATAGTGCTCAAAAATTATAATTAATATTTAAACATTAATATTTCACACAAATTAATCACATTTCATATAAAATCAGTAAAAGAAGTATATAATAAGTTATGAAAATATTAATAACATCAAGAAGTTTAGGTGGTGTTTTGACAAATTGGGGATATAAAACCATGGAGTTTATTTGGAAAGGGCGGGAGATTAAATTGCATGGAAATTCTGCTGAAAAGGGGACTTTATTTCAATGTCTGAATCACTTTTAGTCGAAGATCTTGCTTAGAAGGATGGAATTGGTGGGCCCAACTTCAAATTCCATTATTGCTGGATGGAAATGGTGTTGCTGAAGAAACAAAACAGTTGGAGGAAATTTTGATAATGTTTCAGTTTCTCTTTGATAAACCTCAAGGTTTACCTCCAAGCAGCGGAACAGAACATGTAATTACTCCTGTGGCAGGGGCCATTCGAGTGAGTATTAGACCATACAAGATGACTCACTGCCTTAAATATGAGGTAGAGAAACAAATTAATACCATGATGGCTCAAGGAATAATTCGGCATAGTAATAATCCTTTCTCTAGTCCTACTATACTAGTCAAGAAAATGGATGGAAGGTGGCAGTTATGTGTCGATTACCAGGCACTTAATAAACCTACAGTCCCGGACAAGTTTCCAATTCCTATAATATAGGAACTTCTAGATGAATTACATGGAGATCGTTTTTTCTCAAAGATGGATTTAAAGTCCGGATTTCATCAGATTCAAGTTCACACAGAGGATGTTCACAAAACAGTTTTCCATACACATGAGGGGAATTATGAATTTCTTGTTGTAAAGGAGGAATTCTCTTTACCTCAAGGTGAGGCGGAGACATTATTTTATAGATTGAGAAAACGAAATACATATAGAAGTGTTCCGGTGTGGGACTCGAAAATATCCAGAATAATAAAAAATAGGGTTTAACATTCCCCCTCAAGCTGGACATGCCCAGTTTGAACCACGAGTCTCAAAAAAGAAAGATGAAATCAGAAAATACTAGACAGACTCCCCCTCAAGCTGGTTCACAGATTTTGTGGATTCCCAGCTTGGAACCTGGCGAGGCCAGACGAGCCCCTGGGAGGGCTTTGGTGAAGATGTCAGCAAGCTGGTTCGCCGTTGGGATGTTGCAAAAGTTGACATGATTATGCTCCAGGTGGGGGCGAATAAATTGGTAGTCCACCTCGATATGCTTCATGAGTTCATGAAAGACGGTATTCGAAACAATCTTGTTGGATGCCTGATTGTCACACCAGATTTGAGCAGATGTCTATTGAGTAAATCCAAGCTCTTGGAGGAGTTATCGAAGCCAAAGGATCTCCGTAGTGACGTTGGCCATGGCACGGTACTCAGACTCCACACTAGATCGGGAGACGACAGTCTGTTTCTTATTGTGCCAAGAGATGAGGTTGTCTGCTAAGAACACGGAAAACCCAGAAGTATATTTCCGGGTAGCAAAGCAACCAGCATAGTCGGCATCACGAAAAGCCTCAATATTCTGATGAGCGTGGTGAGAGTAGCGAAGACCATGGACAGGGTCTCGCTTGATGTATTTGGCAATGCGGAGTATAACATCCCACTGAGAGGTGGTCGGATGCTCCATGAATTGGCTCATTCTGTCAAAAGCGCAGGCAATGTCGGGACGAGTCATGGTGAGATAGTTGAGTTTTCCCACCAGTCGACGATACCGCTCGGGGTGTGAATACAGTTCTGAGGAGTCATAGAGAGACCATTCCTTGGGCTTAAGAGGGGTGTCAAAAGCGGTGGCCTATGTCATCCCAGCATCCTGTAGAGTATCCAAAGAATATTTTCATTGGCAAAGGATGATTGTGTCCGGAGAACGAGAGATCTCGATGCCAAAAAAGTATGTGGGAGGGCCGAGATCTTTGGTGTGGAAGTGCTGGTGAAGATGCCCCTTGAGGTGGGTGATACCAGCAGATTCACTCCCGGTGATGATGATATCATCCACATATGCGACCAACAGGATGCAGCCGGTGGATATCATCCTGTAGAACATGGTGTGATCCTTCATACTGCGAGAGAGCCCAAAGTCAGTGACGATGATGCTGAATCAGCCAATCCAAGCACGAGGAGACTGATTGAGACCATATAGAGAGGGGTGTAGTCGATAGACTTGGGACCCGTAGCGAGAGGCACAATATCCGGGGGTTACTGCAGATAAACCTGATAAAGACTTCTTTCTTATATTAAACCAGAGATGAAAAACAAAGAAGAAATACAAGTATGGAGGAGAAGAGGATATAAAGAAGAAGAAAACTCATGAGTCCCCCATGGAGCTCTTGCCGAAGTTGGCCGCTACTTCTAAACAAAATTTCTCTCCCATGTGCGGTTTTACATTTCCCCTTTTATAACCTCTTTCCACTCCACCTCTAACCACCGGGTCCCCAAATAATATCGTCCCTCTAACCACTTTCCAACAATTTCCAGCCAACCCAACAACCCCCTGGCCATTCGCTACGTACAGCCATACCTCCCTGCATTCCTATCATTACCACCATCCCGAAATACCACCTTGTCCTCAAGGTGGTGGAAGCTGCAGGCATGCCAAGCAATCACTCATACTAGTCGTGCTCCATGTATCTTGACTTCACGTATTCCCCAGGCAATCTCCCAGATGGACTTTCCAGCACTGTGGACCCTTCGTGGGTGTTAAGGCCCGAACATAGCGACTTTCCAATCAATTTCCCATATAGTCTGTCCCGGATGATGATCAGGATGTAGAGGGTTTGTCAACAGTTTGCGATGATGCTCCTTCCAGTGTGAGGGGTCATGATCTGTCATGTGCTTTCGACAGTTTCCAATGATCTCCATTAGAATAACTATTGACCCCTCTAAAGGAAGCTGAGGGAGTGACATGTGTTTTGTGGATGACGTAGTCGGTGTTTGTTGAAACAAATGTGCAACAACCCCATTTTTCAGTCCACCACCATGATAGATCTAGGCGCTACCGGTGGCATCACTATGTGCGGCTGCCTCTTGCTCACCATCACTAAAACAAGTGTGCCTATGGCCAAATCATCACCATGCTATGTCGTTGCACCCCAATGGCACAGCCCCCCGGCTTCCTGATGTCCTTCTATACCAGTTGGCCATAATTCCACCATCGATGTGTGGCTTCACAACACCCCCTCGCCAACTACTTCACTGCTACACCATCCAAAGTTGAAGTCTCCATGTTGCTGATAAGAGGGGTCGCGAAAAAACATATCCCCTGGCGCATTTGCCTCCAGCTTTCCCAGTCCATCAATGGCATCACCGACAGCAAGTTGTATGGAGACGGAGTGCACCTCCTGTTGCGCGATCATCAGAGGAAGCGGATGCTCTGCCTGTGAATGCGAGCTGACCGCCTCCATGGTCGGTGCCGACTGAGTAGTTACCCTGCGAGTCGCCAAAATATCCTCTAGTTCACGCTGTTGTAGTGGCGGGTTGACAAATTTCGTTGGTTGCTACAGCTCCTCTTGATGATTCAGCCTTAATATCATTGTTTTCCTAAATTCTGCCTCCTCTCACCAATGGAGAGCCCATTTCTCCTCCCACAAGTGCTGGTCAGATTGCATTTGTAGTAGCACAGAGTGGTCCGCCAGCAGGAATTTTCTTTTGTTCCTTCTTTTCCCTCCCGAGGTAGAAACGCGAGCCGCCCCCTTCTTTTGTTTTTTTTTTCCTTTTTCGAAGTAGAAAATTGGGCCGCCTTTTTTCGTTGCTTTGAGGCTAAGCTACTGTACCTGAACGGAAAAACATGCCCCTCCGTGGATCCCATGCATGACGCCTTGAATCGCAAACTGGTAGCACGATCCGCTGCAGGTTGATAATCGCGGGCAGTTCGTCGGGCTCCGTCGAACGAAAAGACTAGGCCGAGCGTGGCACAAAACGAAGCAAACGAAGGCCAGAGCTGCTTCGAGTCGTGCCTGTTACCTCCAAACGAAGTAGGCAGAGCGCGACTCGTCTCAATGTCGTGTCTGGTAATGAGAGAGGTCAGGAGAGTTTCATGCACCGACGTCTACGACGAGCGAAGTCGCAGCCCGTTTCTGCTCTGAGGAGGAGAAGAGGAGATAAAGCAGAAGAAAACTCATGAGTCCCCCATGGAGCTCTAGCCCAAGCCTAGCTGGTCGCTACTTCTAAACAGAATTTCTCTCCCCTGTGCGGTTTTTCTTTTCCCCTTTTATAACCTCTTTCCACTCCACCTCTAACCACTTAGGCCCCACAGAATATCCTCCCTCTAAACACTTCCCAACAATTTCCAGCTAACCCAACAACCCCCTGTCCATTCCCTACGTACAGCCATACCTCCCTGCATTCCTATCAAAACCTCTTCCTCAAGAAAACCATGGAGAAAGACATTCTTGAAGTCCAGTTGATGAAGCGGCCAGTGATAATGAGCGGCCAAAGATATGGATAAGTGAACGGATACCATCTTGGCAACTAGAGAGAAGGTGTCAAAGTAGTCGACGCTATATGTCTGAGAAAATCCCTTGACCACATGTCGGGTTTTGAGTTGATGGAGAGTGTCATTGGCATTCATACGGACCGTGTAAATCCATTTGTTACCGCCCGCCTATTTACCTGCAGGAAGGGGAACCGGATCCCAAGTTTGGTTGTCTTCCAGAGCCTACAATTCATCTCGCATCATTTGTAACCACCCCGAATGAGATTTGGCATCGCCAACAGTGCGGGGAATAGATATTGTCTCCAGAGCTGACAGACCTCTATATGAAGATGTAAATAGAGGATTGTTCTGGAAAGAACTAGTACCTTTCCGTAGGGCAATGTTTAGGTCATCTGGTAGTAGTGCAGGAGCATCAAACAAAGCTGGAATAATGGTTTCCTTGACCTAGACGAGGGGGGCACATTCGATGTGCAATGGGAGTAGACCGTACCGAACTGGTGATTAGCAGGGGGAATCACCGGAGGAGGATGGATGATGAGTGGAAAACAATCATTGATGTCAGTATCTGGACGGGGAGAGGTAAGTGAGAATGGAGAGCTTTCATCAAACGAGACATCAGCTGAGGTGACATGCCGTCGGAGGTCCGGGGAGAAGCAGCGGTATCTGCGCTGAGTGCGTGAATAGCTGAGGAAGATGCAGCAGAGGGATTTTGGAGAGTTTGGAGAGGTTGGATCGAGTGTCACAAACATAACAGAGGCATCCAAACACCTGAAGTGGAAGGGAGTGAAGAGGGAGAGGATAACATAGCGTGAAAATGAGTCTCCCCTGAAGGATAGAAGAAGGGAGGCAATTGATAAGTGTAGACAGCGAATTCCCCTTACCTCAATGTGAGGCGAATATATTTTTTATAGATGAGTAAAAATAATTACGAGGGATATTTTGATGTGGGACTCAGATATACCCATTATACTAAAATGGGGTCCAACACTCCCCTTCAAGCTGAACATGCTCAGCTTGGATTGAGAGTCCCACAAAGAAAAAAGACGACATCGAACAAGGCCATCCATACTCCCCCTCAAGATGGGTCGTGGAGGCTGTGAATACCCAGCTTGGTAGTGAGAGAGTCAAGGCGAGCTCCTGGGAGGTCTTTTGTAAAGATGTCGGCAAGCTGATCCGCCATCGGAATATGGTCGAAACTGATATGATTCTACTTCAGATGATGGCGAAGAAAGTGGCAGTCTACCTTGATATGCTTCGTCCGTTCATGGAAGACGGGATTCGATGCAATCTTCGTGTCTTCCTGATTGTCACACCAGATATGAGCAGATGCTTATGCTGGGAAACCAAACTCATAGAGGATATGATGAAGCCATAGGATCTCAGTGGTGATCGTGGTCATGGAGCGGTATTCTTCCACTACACTAGATCTGGAGACGATAGTCTGCTTATTGCTGCGCCATGAGATGAGGTTACCGGCCATGACCATAGCAATTACAGATGAACGTGCATGGTCTTTATTTATGTATTTGGCAATGTGGAGAACAGCATCCCACTGAGATCTAGTTGGATGCTCCATGAACTTGCTCACATTGCTAACAGTGCAGGCAATGTCTAGTCATGTCATGGTGAGGTAGTTGAGTTTTCCCACCAGACGACGATAGCTCTCTGGGTGAGGAAAGGGTGTCGAGTCGGTATGGAGAGAGCGTTCCCCAGGCTCAAGAGGAGTGTCAACTGCAGTCACCTGACTCAACCTTGCATCCTGTAAGATATCAAGGGCATATTTTCATTGGCAGAGAGAGATAGTGTCCTCAGAACGGGAGACCTCAATGCCGAGGAAGTAGGTGAGAAGATCTTTGGTGTGGAAGAGGTGGTGAAGGTGCGCCTTGAGTTGGGTGATTCCAGTGGAGTCACTTCCTGTGATGATATTATCAACATATACCACCAGAAAAATACAACTGTTTGATGTCGTACGGAAAAAGACGGTGTGATCCTTCATACTGTGAGAGAGACCAAAGGATGTAACGACAGTGCTGAAGTGGTCAAACGAAGCACGAAGAGACTGTTTGAGGCCATAGAGGGATCGACGGAGGCGGCAGACATGGGATTCAGCTCCAGAGGCACGAAATCCTGGTAGACTTCTTCGTCAAGAAATCCATGGAGAAAAGCATTCTTGAAGCTGCCAATGATGATGAGCGACCAGATATATGGATAGGCGGACCGATGCCATCTTAACAAGGTAGGATTCAACCAGATTGCTAGTGAACTCCTTTCCATTATCACTTCACACCTTCTAGATAAAAACCCCTAGCTCTTTCTCGAATTCTCCTTTGAAAATCTTGACCAATTTCACAGCATTAGATTTGTGCTGCATAAACATACATTAGTCATCCTTACAATATCATCAATGAATGTAATAATAAAATAAAAAACACTTCTAGTTGATCGATGTCTCATTGACCCACATAAGTCTGGATTAATTAATCCAAGTGGCCCAGCAGACTGAATTTCCACTCTCTTCTAGCTTCCTTGTATCATTTTCCATTTTTAGCATGTTTCACACGTCTTCTCATTCTATTTTTAGTTAGGGCGAGTCTCTTCACGATGCTAGAATTCCTTTTGAAAATGGATTCATTCCCATCATCATAATGTTGTCAAACACTTAACAAATTGTGTTTGAGTCCATCCACAAATAGAACATGGATTTCAATTTTTGGGCATAAATCTCAACTGTACCAACTCCATTAATTTTCTCATTTGCCAAAAGTAAATGAACCTCCATCATGATTGTCATTGCGCTTCAAGATTTCTGTGTCTCATGTCATGTGAAATGAATATCCACGGTTAAGTATCCATGGCTTGCTTCTCATGCATGGTTTAATAGCCACATCAACATCAAATGACTTCTCAGCCTTTAATCTTTTCTGATTCTTCTCATCTCCAGCAAATTATAGAATTTGTCTTAGTAGTGTTATCATGTATTCTTTAGCACAATGACCTTGTTGACCACATTATTCATAAATTTCTTCCAAACAATCAAATTTGTTTTGAGTAGACAGACTTATGAACTTTTGTTCACACATTCTCAGAATTATTTATCATCTTCCTTGGATAAAAATCCCCCTCAATTCATGTCTTCTCTAACTCCATGGAAATGACATGTTGTACTAGTAAACATAAGCTTTATGCCCGTAAACTCTACATCGCCAACAATTGCCTTTAAAACGTAATCTTCCATGAGAATTATAAGTCTGTGAAAATCTGTTTGTTGTCCAGTTGCATGCCAAACTACACTTTGTCTTTGCCTTGGGGAACTTTCTATTCTCAAATTTCCACGAACTCCCCTTCAAACAGTAGTAAAGATTTCATGATTTTTCTCAGCCCATACAAGCCCTATTTTGGATTCAGAACCTGCATTCTTGGATGAAACTTATTTAATAACCTTGGAATAAATGGGAGCAATTTCTAACCTCTTCTTTGGGATAGCATTCTCAGCAGCTTGAGATGATTCAGCCTGAACATCCATAGATTTATTTTAATTTTCTCTCATCGTCAAGGTATTTTTAGCTTCAAAACATCTAGATTTTTCATCACTCAACTATGCTTCCTTTGTAGCAGATTTTACATCAAGATCTTTCAACATTTTGTCTTATTCTGCAATTCTCACCTTGTGATTCTTAATTTCTTCAATGTGGTCAATCTTCTTCTTGAGTAATTCATCTTCGCCTTCCTTTTCCTTCTCAACCACCTTCTCAAGAACCTTGATTATTTTCTTAAGCTTGGTATTCTGCTCAAGACAAGCTTCAAGTTCAGCATTCAATATATGTTCAGTGTAGCTCTCTTCATTCTCCTCATCATTGCTTGAAGTGACTTCATGTTCTTAAACATGATCCATGAAGGTTTTATGTTATATAGTGATAATTTCATTTTCTTTCTTTGTGATGAGTCATCATATTCTTATTCTTTGTTCATCAAATTCCTTCTTATCCTTCTTGGTAACTTCTTCTTTCCAATATCGGCCTTCTTGGTTTTTCCCCATTTCTTTTTGGGAACTTCGTTCTCATCATTCTCAGTCTAACCATTCTTCTTCTTTGAGCAATCAACTACAAAATGACCTATTCCTCCACAATTAAAGCATTTTAAAAGAAGTTTACCTTTGTACTTATCTCTTCCTCTTATGAAGTCCTTTGAAAAGAGACATGATTCTCTCATGATCTTCACCTCTTTCTTCAAGATCTTCAAATTCTAATAAGGATTCATTTTACATCCCATTGAGCTTGAGGTCCTTTATGGCTTTAAAAGAAATTTCATTTTCCTCTATGATCATCTTCTTGAAAACAGAAGCCTTTTTTCATGAGCAACGACAATATTTTATAGTTCATCAAGAGACAAACCATCTCTATCTTCCACAGCAGAAACCTTACATCAAATCTGTCATGAAAATTTCTCATTAGATTCTTTACAATGGTTAAATCATCCAAAGTGTCTTAAAAACCTCTGATGTTGCTGACAATTTCATTCACTCTTGTGAAACAGTCTTCAAAACCTCATCATCCAAAGTGTCTTCAAAACCACTGATGTTGCTGAGAATTTCATTCACTCTTGTGAAATAGTCATCAATAATCTCATCATTAGTCATTCTAATATCATCAAACTTGGCACTCCAAATTTATAGCTTGGGTTCTTTCACTTTGACATTCCCTTCAATAATATTTCCATCTCATATCTCTTTGGAAGTTTTGAGTCACGTCACCTTTGTAAAAACATTATCAGATAAGAACATGAGAATTGCATTACTTGTTTTCCCATGAACCTTCAAATTTAGTTTATCAACATATGTCATGGGAGAATCTATCTCAACTAGTGTAAAACCCATTATGGCAGCATCAATTACTTCTAGGCCATGAGACGGAACATAAAGAATCATCCTATTCTTCCTGGCATGATAGTTCTTGCCATTTGAGAGTCTTAGTGGATCGTACAGTCTCACGGAGAGGGGAAATGAAATGGATGTGACCTTTTACCGAACAAGTTCAACTTAAACTTTTACTCCCTTTAAATTGTTTGAACCTTTATCTCAGTTGGGATCTACGGATCTATAGTGGGTACCTCAAAACACAAATCACCGCATGCAGAGTAGTGAAGGAAAGCAGGAAAACAACAGAGGGGTTTTTTACAAGGTCTGATCTCAGTGTAAGAAATCACTCCTTGCTATGTTTGGTTATTATCTTGAACCACAAATTTTCCACTAATAATCTTATTATCAATTACAAGTGGTGTGAAAAGTTATTATCTTTAACCCACAAGTTCACCATATGACGCAAGTGAATGATTAAAGCCTCCAAACTGGTTCTTTATACTGGATTATGTTGCGGAATCGTTGGGAGACACAATGACAGAATAGAGAAAACGAAAGAAAGAAATCAAAAAAGGACAACGCTTTACATGGTTTGGGAAAAATCCCTACATCCACGGGAGAGGCAGAATTCACTATATCAGGAGCACAAAATTACATAGGATTTCAGTAGTAAACCCTAGCCTGAAATGGGTTACATATGAAGAAGATGGTCCACTGTTCCGAATAGTAAGTCCAAGTTGCTACAGTGATCGACGGCCAACGTTGTCAAAAGCGCTACAGTGACTGCCAGCTGGAAGTCAAAAGTGCTACAGTGAAGTTGACCCCGAAGTCCTCACTGCTACAGTGTCTGTCGGTGTCGGTCGGTCAGCTCTGCTATAGTTCCAGCATTGCCACAATGCAAAAAAAATGAGTCGGGGGCCTCCGACCCCCGGACCCCCGGAGCAGGGGCGCATTGCCCCCTGCAACCCCCCAACAAGCTCACTGTGGAGCTCGACCCGCGACAGTTGCGGGCCACAAGCATTCGGCCCAACCAGATCGGGCAACACCAATCCAACAACTTCCACTAGTTTACAATATCTTCCACAAACTTAAACAGGCCTTTGATTGCCATTGAACACTCAACTTCAACTGCATTGGTCATATTCTGTATTGTTTTGAAACTTAACTTTCAGAGATCTCATAGCTCAAAGAACTTCAACATCCAGATCTTCTACAAGTTTCACTTGACGTCGGTCTTGCTCATGGTTTCCTATTGTCCGGAAACCTTACTCTTAACACTTTGAAACTCGGATTTCAAAAACCTCAAATCTTCAACCCAACTGATCTTTCAGTAAGTGCAATTCAGATACTCCCTCGCTTTTATCGCAATTTTCACTCAATTCTCATCATCTTCTTTTCTTCTCAATATCGAGTTCTGGATGATCTCATCCATTTTATACACAATCCATTTCCTGATAAGTTTGAAGGCACATGGTCTTCGAACATCAAGGCTCTACACATTTCTATTTTGAGTCAACGACCTATATCACATCATAGATATGATAGATTTTCGTTTTTCAAATCCTTCTCAAATCTCAGAACCAATCTCTTCAGCAAATCTCAGCTAGAATAATAAACTCAATCTTCGTGAATATTGTATCTTTAAATTGACTAGATCACCATCGTCACAATGAATTTGACTATGCATGGATGTAAAGTCCCACGGCATTGTCCGGTGCACTTATTTCCGCAGACTTCAATAATTCTAACATGAACTTCATTGTGCTACATTCCACCGAACATGGCTTCTGTCGTCGCTTCGCACAAACTCTCGATTCTCAAATGCTCTAAAGCTCCTGCATGTATGCATTGATAATCTCTATCTTCCAATCACAAAAAACTCATGCATGCATGCGCATCTTATTTTCACTATCAGATCTATCTACCAGACACTCTCGACTACGTCCATGGCGTTTCGCTCGCAATTAACTTTCGGTTTCATTGCAACACAACCTACAATTCATCAATCCTCATCTCATCTTCATTGATCGATATACCTACCAGACACTAGCCTTTGTCTCTAGCAACCTTCACGTCTTCGAACAAACTTTTTACTTGATACTAGTGGTTCTGATGATCTTCATTTGCCGCACTAACATTTCATTCGCACTTTGGCTTGCGTCTTCTTCTTTTGATCAACTCATTTTCCGACTGACTCCTTCCCTACAGCAATTGATCAAATTTTAGTCATGTAATGCTTCTGACATTTTGGTTTGTCATCACCCAAGGTAATCCACCACTATTGTATCTATGGCAGTGTGTTTAGGAGGTCACGGTTCAGAGCCTCTATGCCTGCAAATTTCTTTCCTTTGTACCCCGTCCCCCAGACCTATTGTATCTATCACCCAAGGTCATCCGTACAACTGACTATATTATCCTCCGATGCTTCTGCCTTTGATCTCAATCAGGGTCGGACTTCTATCTTCCTATCCTTCTAGCAATCATCACAGCTTTCGTGCAATTGAGTATGACCAATGTCTGTTCACTATAACTTTTAACCGGTCTCAGCTGCGAATCTCCATAGTCTCATCCTTTGATGCCTTCACCTTTGCTTCATTATCCACTGCTTCATTATGCACTGCTTCATCATTTGATCACGTCACAATCCCATAATGTTTTTACAAGCATCCTTAATTTCTTGGGAGTGGGCCTTTGTTAAATCCCCTCTGAATTTGTTATTTCGACTTAAATGGGATCACAGTTGGTCTTTCGTCAAAGTGATGTTTTTCCGTTGAAAGGCATGGTCTGATTTATTTATTCAAACAATCAGTCATACTCTCTCATTCCACAACATGCATGGCACTTCACTTCCTTGCACTTTGCTTTTAACCACTCTATTATGTCATTTTGTGCGCATGATCTTCTTCACTAGCTTGAATCACAATAGCACTGTGATATTTGTTTCATTAATTAGACAACAAAGCATCACCAAATTCTCTTGTCCAGTCAGACTTCTAGATGACCTCATTCTCATCCCATGTAGCGCTGCTATTATCATTTCACAGTATCATCAGACATTACTATGTTGTCCGATGAATTATTGTCCCAAATACTCAACTTTCAGTGTACTTGCTTTATCCTTGTTTGTCATTGCTTCATCACATAATCGCAATATTCAAGAAACCCATCAACTATTCATCCTCTGATGCCTTTATTGTTGTTGCTTGACTTTCCGATATCTTCACATATTACTACTAATAGCAGTATCGACATCTCAGACTTAATCTTCCAGTAACCCAACAACTTGCTCCTGCACCTAAATATCTCATCTTTCGATGCTTATCATCCGACAACTTCTCTTTGTGGCATAATATCTCAGATGCGGCAGGAGTTCATCATAATCTCCCATGGTGGTTTCACTCAACTGTTAATGGCATCGTGCTCATGGCAGCTGCAGAGAGATTCTTACAAGCATAGCACAAGCTTAAATGCAAACCCTAAGCACGATGTTGAAGACAACGAACGAAGGACTTCATTCCATTCAACTTTGTGCACGCATTTCACTAAAAATAGTGAGCAATATCCGCTAGATTTTCCCCACATTGAACTTACGATGGGCAAGAATTCCTTCATTAGCCAAGACGTGGTTGAAGGGCTCATTGAATTCTCGCGGCACCGACCCGTGCTATGACCACTGGTTTCATCCACTACTTGTGCCACCCCACGCTTACAATCTTCTTGTTAGCACGCAATCATGTTAGTCTTGTACTCTCCTTCAACCGCCTCTCTTACCAGTGCTCCTTTAAGAATGGTTGTTGCCTCTTTGGTGGTCAGCTGCTTTAGTTGTGTAGGTGTAAGAAACCGGTTTTTCACTGAAGTATGGATCCTTTAAATTTCGGTCTAATTATTTATTTTGGACCTAATATGGATATTCTAATGAGTTATCAAAGGTCTCAAGGGTGTCTGGGGCTTATTAGGGGCCCGTAACCCATCTTTTCGAGAGAACTAGGTCTGGCGCACGGTTTGTAGAAAACCCTACGGGGAGGCCGCATGGTTAGAGCAAAATCGTGCGGGTGGCATTTTTTTTCGAACAGAGCCTTATCGCACGGTTGGCGCACGGTTTTCCTAACTTTTGGGCCTAACCGTGCGAGTGCCCCCTTTTCTCCAGGTACTCGTGCATGGTTTGCGCACGGTTTGGAAAATTGTGCGAACAAACCATGCACAGGCTAAATTTTAGGTAATTTTACATTTTTATCCTTAATTATCTAATTAAGCTCTTCCTTCCCTAATCCGATTTCCAGTGGGATTAACCTCCATTTCTCCCATTTTGGAGCTTTTTGAAGGCCTAACCTTGGGATCAAGAGATCTCCTCCATCTGGTATCCGTTCGAGCTTTCATTCGTCATGTTGGATGCGCAATGATAAGTACTCGAGTCCTTTTTAGTCGTTCTTCGTCTCTCTTGCTCTCGACCTAGTTATTGAGGTGTAAGCGTTTTTACTCTTTTCTCAAATCTACTACGTTCCAAGCCGAAATAGAGGCTAATACTGGACGAGGAGAGTCATACAAGCATAAGGTGGGTGGTCTATAAGTCGTCCCTCAAGTTCGTTGATTTTGGAAATTTCATGTGGGACTCGCCGATTTCATCGTGTGTCATTTATTGTATTTATATGTCATGCTTATAATCATTAGAACCGTATGGTTATGCTCATTCCAAATTTGTGATTAGTTGTTAGTTGTAACACCCACAACATCATCCATCCCATGTAGGATGTTTTTCCATAATTGTCGTTTTAGTATTTTGATACATTTGAGCCGTCATTCGGGTGGGCCTTGCCTTGACCTTTCTAAGAGTAACTTTTTCTATATTAAATGACATGATTTAAATTGTGAATTACATAATAGAAAGTAGCACGTAAGTTCAACACTTGACCTGCCTAAGGTAAGTGCTTTTTTTTTTAATTAAATAAATGGTTGCATACTAGTTGGCCTTGTCGCACTAATGAAAGTCAAGGCTTGAACCAAATGGAATATTATATGACTTCATTATCAAATAGGAGTGGCCTCACTCGAGCTCGCCTCGGATTCCTTAGGGAATTCCTTGAGCACTCGGGAACCTCATTCTGATTCAAGGATACGGCTTGCTTTGGTTGAGATTCACCTGGAACCCGATCCTTGTCTAACTTTGGATGTCCGGTATGACATTGTAGGATCCCTTCAATATTATTATAGGATGTCTTGGATGCACTCCTTAGATCCAGCACTGACAAGTAGGTGTCATGGTTAAAGCCTATCGGGCTCAGTCATTGCTTATCCTTGTTTTACCTTGGATGAACTCCTTGGACTCGGTAGGCGTCTTATTGTGGAATGTCTTGGACTATGCTCATTGGATTACACTCTTACGCTTAGTAAGGCTACAGACATTACTGAGTTGGAGACCCTTGAGGTCTACATTGCCTTGGTTATTACCTTGGAAATTCATTATTAAATATCATTACAGGTAGCCTTGTTACATCTTGGAACATTTACTATTGCTAACATGTGGATTATTTATAAACTGGTAACAATCAAATAATGAAATGGTTACATGTTCAGACACCAGCCAAGGGATGAAGCGGGTACTTGGGTATTTAGTTACATTGTACTGCTTTACTTTATATATGCATGTTTACATTTCCATTACACGGGCTGAATGTTATAAACACCGTTGGTGGTGGCCTGCAGAGGTTTATCTCACACTCTCTCCAGGCATCGTTTGGTACCCGGGGCAGATTACATGTATGCAGGTGTTGATAAAGGGAAGCGTAATGCCTCAGACACTTGATTGTTTGTTGTGCTAGGATGGAGCTGGTAGCAGATGATCGGGCTGTAGCTCAGGATGATTGGGATAGTTTATGTATTTCCTTTTGCTACATTGGGTTTTTCATGTATGATTGCTACTTTGTATCCATGTTTTCTAGCTTACTAGATACATGACATATCAACATCAGTTGTTGTATGTTATTCCAATTATTTCAGTTATTTTTATCCTTGTCTATTATTCCGTTGTGCCTTCTGTTTACTTACATTGTTTCCTTTATTTACCTTTATTTATATTTATCTGTTGTGCTACACTCTGGTAATGAGAGCCCAGTCTCCCCACGGACACACCCTAGGTTCACACTGCTAGTCGACAGCCTCTGGAGTTTGGGGAGATGCGCTTGAGGTCGTGTGGCCCATCGGGCTGGAGGTACCTATTAATTGGCATCCGGGTCTGGGGCGTCACAAAGTAGTATTAGAGGGTTTTCCTTTCTTACTTTACTATTTGGAGACAATTGTCAGGAGATTGGGAACGCTTGGGACATGGTCATAAGTCGTGATTGGGCGTCGCGAACCCATGTTCAGGAGAAAGGCCAAGTTGCCTAGATTATGATTATTGTTACTATTACAGTTGATATCATTTCACCGTTGGGTGACGCACATATTGTGTGGTGTTGTTGATTTTCTTCTGATTAAGATTCTATTTTATCCTTGACCTGATGATATGAGAGTAAGAAGCATTATTACATGTATCATAGTAGGCACCTAGAAATTACATGTCTTTCATATTTCCATGTCATATAGGTGCATTTAACAGCTTTGCATTGCTTTTTATGCTTGTGATTGATGAGTGATTCTTGCCTTGTTTATATATTGTTTGTGCTGCTACAGTCTATGATTGAGTGGTTACCTATTTCAATTCAAGAGGTGTTATGGGCCCTCGTGGGTTGGAATGAGTATTTTACCGATTCAAGCATTTAATTAGAAATTAAAATGGGTTTCATTTTCAGTGATAAGGAGTATGGGCCCTGATTCACTGGAATGAAAGTCCATTTTAAAGGAACATTGATTCAAGTTAAAGAAAATGCAAACATAAAAGTGGAATGGTTGCACGTCCTTATCTCGCCTTATCTCCTTTATGAAAGGTAAAGGAGTGAACCTGATAATTAAATGTTAAATGAAACGAAACGGTTTCCAGTAAATGATGAGCAAGGTACTATTGACCCTTCATCTATCGGAACTTCTTCATTCTCAAGATGACAGGTTTTGATGTCATTCTCGGGATGGATTGGTTAGTTCGGTATCATGCTTTTGTAGACTGTTATCATCGCAAGGTATCGTTTACATCAATAGAGGGCAGTAGTTATCTACATAATGGTGAATGGGATGTCCAAGCTGGTAGAGCAGGATCAGAGCATCAACGGTTGGGTGGAGTGACCTCCCAGATTGTAAATCTCTTCATTAAGGATCAAGGCTTAAGCCAGGCTGAATGTCCTCCAATAGTAGATCGCTTCAGGGATTTTTTTCTCGATGAATTTTCTGGCTTATCTCCTCTATTTATAGTGTGAAATAGAATTACCCAAAAATGTCGGCCCAACCCCCGAATAATTAACACACTATTTAAATAATATTTTGACTTAAAAATTGATTCATAAATATTATTTATTATTATTATAACTTTTTTTGTAATATAATAAATGTATTACGTGATAATACCCGAGCCATCTAACTCAGCTCGTGCTCCCGCAAATATTAATTGAAACTTGAAAATTTTAATATTTGTTCAAATAATATTTTTCATGTATTTACTTAAAAACTTGTAAATACATTTAATAAATAAATTCAATACCCACTATTATTCACTTGAATAATATGAATTTATTTATTACATTGGTGAGCGTATCTCCTTGAACAGATCCCGGACCCTAGTGTTGGGGCCCACCATGTCCAAAACTCATATTCAACTGAATAGGGCAGATTCTTGAATACGATGTTGTGTGTGACCCTCTAGGTCCTTATCTCGATAGCAGTGAATATTATTCACAGACCAAGTGCGGGATTTAGCAACACATCATGGCCTCTAGAGAGATAAGGATTGTCACAGTAGCTACAACCAACCTACGAACACGTACTATGTAATATAATCTATGTCTTTAATATCTCATAAAGCAGGATGCACACTCATGTCATCACCCTTATCTTGCTTTATTATCTTTTGATCTAACTGGACAGATTTACCCTCGACTGTCATGGCCACAGTCTTATGAAGGTACAACCATCCTGAACAACATGGCATGAGATATATTACTTCCATAACCCGAAAGCGACCAATCTTTTCTTGATCATTCAACTAATATCATGCCACCAATGACTCACCCAACACAAACTACCTCGTCACGATTTCAACATCATGGTCTTCATCTTGCATCAAAGTACGCGATTAAATGACATACATTGGCAATGATCTCAAGTCATGAGACCATTACACGTGATTGTAGATAGGAACATCCCATGAAACACAAAACATATAGTGTTCCTATTGGCGGGTCTTTCCTCATTATATCACTACTCGAGATCACCAAGTGCGAACTTTATGAGAATAAGTCGCAATGCATATGAGCCTCCAGCACCTGATAGTCAAACATCTATTGTGCGCAATTAGTAAGATGTATCTAGACCATATGACCTTTATTTAAGATTAATGTCATAGTATCTAGAGGTACTCATTATAGACTGGGAACTGCTATAACCTTTTGATATGACAATTAATCTATGAACATTACCATTAAATAGTGGACGCAGAAAAGTCTACACTATAATGGTAAGAATGCATCATGTATAACTAACTGTATACACGATATACACGATGTGGTAATCAAAAGTACCGCATAGTTGGGTCTAGAGCACCCACTATTTCAACACTCTCACTTGCACTAGAGCCAACTTGCTAACCAAACTTGTTAGCTACTCACATGATAAAGATCATGTTTCTGCTGAGTAATGGCTTTAACTGCTGGATCTGCCACGAATAAACCACATGGAAATTCTGCTATTTGTGACCTCCTCTCCTTGAGTAAAACTTCTCAAGAGATGGTAACCCCAGTATATCCCTTTTGTCCACTGTCATAACATGACATCTTGGACTAGTAAGAATATCATAATTTACATTATGATAATACTTTTCTTACTGGGTGCGATTCCAAGAACTGGAACAAAGCATTGCATTTACCTACTTCTTAGGTGCCTTAGAAGCTGCAACGTACTGGATATTTGTAGATATGGCTACCACTGGCTTTTATGAGCTAGAATCGCTCATCACCTTAGCCTAACTACGATATAAGATCACATGGATCTATGGAAGACTAGTTTGTGTCCCCTGAAAACTAGTATCCTTACTTCTCCACTTATCATGTACATATCTTTTGTACTTGTCGAAGTAAAACCAGATAGTTCTGACTGCTTCACTTGCAGTGCTCCTAGGTATAACTGATATTTGCCTACTATAAAGTATATCCTGGCAAAATTAGTTCTTGTACATATCATAGCATATGTGATTAATCCATCGCTAAAGCGTATGGATTTCAACTCACCGCGTTAATCTCTTCCCATGTGTCAGACATGTAATCCTAGAGAGATTATGCCATGTGACATTGGAAACAATTCTCTCTTGAATTGTTCCAACTGGTATTTTCCAATACCATGTCACTATATTTATGATTGACTAAGTCCAATCAACCTTTAGATCCACCTCAGTAGATCATGTTCCCAAGAACTTAGGTTGCTATTTTAAGTCAATCACCGAAGAATAGATTTCATCCTGGTTTTAACTAACTGTAAGACCAATACCTGTTTTACATATGTTGTCGAACATATTTTACTTCGAAAACCTTGGCGCTCCCACTAACCTCTGATAGACACATGGAAAACATTTATTGCAAATGTATACTCTGTGATCCTCTAGCATACTTCAATCCTAAACTGGATTTCACTAACTTGCAACCTATATTAGCATTATGTGACATGACCACCACTTTCTGATTGCGTCATATAAATACCTTCCATGATTGATGGCCATGACATCCAATGCCTAATAATATGATCACAATAATTAGCTAAGACATGTAAAATTCTAATGGATTTAGGCATACCGTCTTGGTTAAACAAACGATCCTTATTGGTACTACGCTTGTACCATCCATGTATCATCTCTGTTAAACCCTGTTTTTATTATTCTAGGTATTTCCGAGTCCCGCGTCAGAATCCCGTTAAAATTCCTCCTCTACATAGTATCAAAAGGAAAATCCCGTTAAATTGTTTTTCCAGTGGCCTCCCAAATCGGATCCCCTCCCGGCTCCCTCCCTACCCACCTCCCTCCTGGCTCCCCTCTCGGCGCCGCTCCCTGCTCCCGCCCAACGCGGCTCCCCTCCCGGCGCTCCTTTCGGCTCCTGCCCGACACAGCACACCGCCTTTGTCGCGCTTCCCGCCTCCTCACCTCCAGCGTCCCTCTGGCCCTCAGCGACTCCCGCGACACATCCCGGTGCCCCTCCTACCTGCTTCTTGTGCTGCTTCCGACTCCCGCCCTACGCTGCGCCCCTCCCAGCTCCCGCACGACGCAGCTCCCACTGCACATCCCAGCAGCCCCGCTTCCAAACACTGCTCCCGGCACCCGCGGCACATCTCGTCCCGCCTCCTCTTTGAGACTCCCGACCCCACCTACTCCCGACCCCGCTTGCTAGCACGCCCCCTCCCAAAGTCCCTCCTCGTCCTGATACGCCCTCCTCATCCCGCGGCGCTTCCGACTCATAGCGCCCTCCGTCGGCCTCCCACTTCAACCGTCGCCGCCCGCCTAATCCCAGCAATTGCAGCACCCTCCATCTGCCGACCGACTGCCCCTTCCGACGCCTCTCAATTCCTACACCAGATCTCAGCGCTACTTCGTCCGGCTCGGCCTCCCTTGCGACATCTTGGCCTCCTCTGCCACATATCGGTCCCGATCTCCACGGTGCACCACTAATCCTACCCTCCTCTACAGATGTTTGACGCTCCAATGGCAGCCTCTTCTGTTCTGAAACAGATGATCAAAGCCTCCACCCACCTCATTGATGAGCGGCTCGACTCCACCAACTTCTCAGTCTGGAGGAAGATATTCTTGATGTCTCTAACGGGCATGGACATTGATTCTCACCTCGAGGATCCTCCACCAACATCTACTGATCTCAAATACCGTCCTTAAAAGCTTACTGATAACAAGATCTTTGTCTTGCTAGTAAATTCCAGGGATCGCTCCTTCAAGGACGTCACCCGGACTTCAAATACGGTCATGGAACTCTGGGATTCCTTGAACCTCGTGTATTCCGAGACCAATAATTTGGTTCATCTCTCCAATGTTCTTCAGCGCCTGTCGCTTATCCGACAGAAGGACCGCTCCTTCCAGACGTACTTCATGGAATGGAAAGCTCTCCAGAATTAGTTGCTTGAGTTGCGGCTCATTCCCCAAATACCGGAGGCAGCTAGGGCCCAGCAGGACCAACTGTGCATCTTTAGTCTTCTCAATGGCCTCACTCCTGAGTATGCATCGACGGCTACCGCAATGTCCTCCATCCCCTCTACGCTGAATATCCCTCATTTGTACCATCGCTTGGGCAAGGCCCCTCGGGCTCTTCCCAAGCTCACCCCCATCATCGATCATTCTGCCCTCTTCAGTCGTGGCAATGAACGCTCCTTGGGCATTCGTGGATGTGGTCATGGGGAGGGTTGTCCTCGTCCCCTTTGTTGGCATTGTGGCAACACAGTATGTGTCTCTGGAAAATTCTATGTTCCACATCTGCTTGTAGAACTATTTCCTATGCCAACCATTTGTGCATCTCTAGCATTGACTATACCCAAGTCAATATACCTCTCACTATCTCTAATAGAGATGTGCACCCTTGTATAGAAATGTAGTGTATCACTTGACTGCCACTTTTCTATCTTAGGGATTTATGTAATATGCTAAGCAATCGATAGGATAATTACAATAGATGCACAATGTGTTTGTTCCTGATGCAAGTTTGTTTATGTCCTAACAAACTATTTGCATCCAAACACATGTCCATATGACATAATGGAATTTCATCATATTATGACTCGTATGATATCCATTTGTCATTTTAGTTGGCATATGATTATGAGATTACGCCGTTGTTTGCGAAGCACATCATAAAATATAATGGAAGTTTCTCCAAGTTGCAACATCGATACTCTTTACATCATAACTCTAATGTATGAAATGTGCGTTTAGGAATTGTTCCATGCTAAATTTTGTTGATCAATGTTGACATGTAAGACTTCATCATCTATCTTCATTAACATCAATGTCATGATGCAAATAAGGTAATGTGCATTTAGGAATTACTCTACGCTACATTATCATGATTGATGATTGCATAGTCAAGATATTCTTCGGCATGTCGGCTCGAAGCAACTCATACCTTCTGACCATGCAATTACTTCTATTTACAATTTCTTAATTACTTAAAAGGAATTGTATGAAGCATATACCTCTAGCTTATTTTGGAATAGTTCACACTCTCTCACTGAACTAATTCCGAATGTTTTGTGGTGTACTTTATCTCTAAAAGTTTCTTTATCTAAACTAAAGACATCGACTATACCAAAGGTGTTTAGTTTTACCAAACCTAAATACCGGACTTGGTATATTCTTGACATCCACTTTTAGTCCCTTGAAAAAGAATTATCTTGCCACAACTGGGTATAAAAGTATTACATTTTTATATTCCTCTGTTATTGCCAATGATTAATGTATCACTAAACTATTGATTGAATATTGAATACCAAAAACAACATTAATTCCTGAACCTGGAATAATGTATCTTTGTGTCCAAGGACACATGAGATTAATGTTTTAGTTATTCTCAATAATGGTTCTACATGAATCTTTCACAATAAAGAAGTCGTGTACTTCTCACCACTGGCCTAGGTATCACCCTTTCTCATCCACTTTGAGAATACTCCTGACCTCTAGTAATGTTTCTATACTTGGTTACTATATTTCAATACACATATGTGATAGACATATAGTATTAAATACCCAAGAAGTAAAACAGAAACATTACAATTTACTTTGATGAATAAACCTGAAGAAGAAACGGTAACTTGCTTCTTTAATTTAGTTAATTGCATTTAAACTTCCATTGTTTTATTTTATGATATGTGAAACAAATAACCTCAGTTAATACCTCTTTCATTCCTCTTTCATTGATGGACGTTGCAAATATGCCCTTGGCATTACATGCCTTTGACCTTTCCACGTTGTCTTTCAATTTGTTCGTCGGATTAAAAATGAAATTGTCTTTGATATTCTTATTTACTTGGAGATCCTTACCTAAATAGGTAATGAAGCGTTTACTCAATACTTTGTTTTTTAACTTAAAACAAGACTTGAGTAAAGAAGTGAAAATAATATTAGAATAGGTTATATATTGAAAGATCATAACTCACCTTTCAATTTACACAGATCCAGTGTAACCATTACCTATTCATATCATTGATTCACTTTCTCCTTGCAAACCACTTGCAGATGAGACTTCATGTTATATCATACATGTCCTGATGTAGCGACCACAACTAACATCAGACGTTGATAAAAGAATAATGACATAACCATCATATGCTTCGTACATTAGTCTTTTGTAATCAATTTCACCCTCACTTCCTGAGGTAGTTTAATAGGTATAGGGATGGTAGCACCCTGAGTTTCCAATTATGTTTGTACTATTCTTGGATACTCGTGTCAGTGAGGACATTTAATTTTTCCATTATTTATCGCAGTTTTTAAACTTGTGGTATAACTTGCCATTTTTCTACAAAATAAATTTTAGCAGATTAGTACTTTTATCTGGATTACCGATTTAGACATTTTGATTAATTAATTAAATCATTAAATGTCTCCCACTATTTTATCAAATTTTAGGAACCCTCTGTATTAGAATCGGAATACTCTGTCGCTTGAGTATTCTAGTGGCAAGGATCTCTAAACCTCCTTTCATAGTCTACAAACTTTGGGTACGGCACTACTTGAATGGTTCAAGGTAGGCGTTTGGTTGGTCAACCGCATAAAACCATGGTTCCTTGATTTGTTGAGTGAAGTCTCAGCTTCTTAAATCGTTGCTTGATTTATCCTCTAAAATTACAAAAGCTAACTTTGGATATTTCTTTGCTGCAATTTTATTTAAGTTAACCCACCACTCTCATAAGAACGTCCCGGTAGTAAGAGGCACCCTCAGCTTTGGCATGACCGGCACCCCAAACAGCTGGTTTTGTCCAAATTCGAATGATGGAAGCCGGTTTAGACTTAATCTTTCTTTGAGGGTTTTCGAGTTATTAATGTGACAAAAGAAATCATTGTCTATCTTTTAAGCATGTATTATTGATCACACTCACAACTGACCACGCTATAAATAGAAAATTCATCGCGTCACGTGTTCATTTTACGCTTGTTTATTATTTATATGTGAACGTTCATCAGGACCGGCCCGGTAAATTATGTTGCCCAAGACTGCCTATGAAATTTTGCCCTAAAATGTATTAAGAGCTACAGTGAAATGACGAATTTTTTGCCCTTGATTTTGTATTTTTTTTCTTTGATTGTCTGTTGCCCTAGCCCGAGGGCTCTCTGGGCTTGCCCTAGGGCCGGCCCTGACGTTCATAAACTACACATTCACAAAAATAATAAACCATGCAAAAATAAAATGACGACCTGATCATGAGTCCGTACTAATGGTCAATCCATTTTGTGAATAACGGACCAACCAAGACCCTAAGGGTAATACCTTGAGTAGCGACGCTTGCATCTGTGAGATGCAGCATTTGCTCATCCAATGCATTCAACTCCTGTCCGGTGCGTCTCCATCACTTGGCGCGAAGTGCGTCACTTGTCGTCTCGTCGTTATACAATAATACTCGCACGTAGGCAAGGGGGTCTTGGGCTATAAAATACAACTCCGAGAATGGGCACGCAGACCCCTATACATATAATAACTCTCAGACGGCACGCAGATAGTCATTTAATTAAAATAATTATTACTAACCACGTAGAAATAAATGAATGAATGAATACATGCACCAAACATGCATCGGTCGGTCCAC
The DNA here is from genome assembly GCA_963277665.1 of Viscum album. NCBI lineage: Eukaryota > Viridiplantae > Streptophyta > Magnoliopsida > Santalales > Viscaceae > Viscum > Viscum album. The sequence continues at coordinate 1,017,318,124 of OY728119.1, read as the reverse complement.
AGCTCATTTTCAGTCAATACGCATTAAACTCTCATATAAAAGAATAAATGCAGAATTAAATTAAACTTACATTAAATAAACTCGAGGGTATTTAATTGAATTAAAAATTTCACTAATTTTTAATTCAATATATATACGTCGTTCGGTCCCGATTGATTAATTTAATTTTAAAACTAAAAATTATATTAATTAACTAATTTAATTAAACACCAAATTAAATTAATTTATGCCACATTAATTTTAAACCAAAAATTAATGTTAAAATTAATTTAATTTTCCCCCAAAATTAAATTAATTATTTTAATTAATTTTTTATTAAATTAAATTGCTCAGGCCCCAAAAACCCTAGGCGGGCATGTGCGGGTTGGGCCGAACCCTTGAAGGCCCATGCCGGGTTGTGCCAACCCCGTGCAGGGGTGTATTGGGCCAGGCAGGTTCGCCCAAGCCCGTTTCGGGCTGGGCAGACCCGCAGATGCTCATTTCGTGGCTGGTCTGGTCTTGTGCAAAGCAGCAATGGGAGTACCTCGCTCGGGTCGCTAGATCTGGCCAAACAGATTGGCGCAAGTGAGACCTCCTGGTGGTCGGGGTGTTGTGCTGTGGTGGGTCCAAGGGCGGCGCGGTCCAGGAGGTGCGAATCGTCGGTCCAGGCGAGGTGTTGCGTGGAGGAGCCCAAGGAAGGGGGCGTCTTCAGTTCAGGACGGCGTGGCCGGAATAGGAAGGCGCATGGTGTCGTTGGGGTTTAGATCCGGCGGATCAGGGTGTGCCAGGCAGAGGAGGTCAGGGGAAAGGGAGCAGGTGAGGGGCGCGGGCCGATGAACCCGGGTCGCGGCGGTGTTGGTCGGACCCGAAGAAGGGTGGCAGTGGGGTAGAGGTGTCGGCTGGAGGCGGCTCGGCTCGACGACAGGCGGAGGGGACCCCGTCGGCTCACCGGCATAGTAGGTGATCCGCGCGAGGGAGGCAGGGAGGCGACCTAGACGGCGCGCGAGACCAGCCCTATGGAGAGCTGCGGCTCGGGGTGCGACCAGGGAGGGAGACCTGCAGGTCTTCTTCTACTTTTTCCTTTTTTTTTTGTTCTTATGTTTTTTTTAAAAAAACCATCCTTTAACAATTTTTCTAATGCTTAAATTTTTTTATTGGATCACCCACTTGGGTGAAAAATCCACACCCGAAAACAATTTATTTAATTACCTTGCCGAAGAATCCTATTTCGGTCACCGGAAATCCGGCCAGTGATCGGATTCAACTGGAACTTACTTTGGGTTAAGTTGTAACAAATATAATAAATATATATTAATCAAAATTAACCCGAAAAAGTACGATTTCAATCCGTATTAAGTACTTCGAATGGTCGTAACATGGTCATCCAACCTCAGATTCAGAAAACATCTGCGGCGTTGGGACCGTAACGAAACCCTCTTAATAGATTAATGAGAATTTAATTTATTTTAACTTAAAAACTTTCATGCGAGCCTCTGATACCGATTGAAGGTACCGGGCACGCAGTAAAAAGCCCCAAAAGTGGGATTTTAAAAACTTCCACTGACGTTGACATGAACTTGTCGACGTGAGCAATTCGTTGCACGATTTAAGCTGACGATCTCACATGAAGAGTTTTAAGCACAAAATTAAAACCGTAAAATACATGGTTTGGATCTGAAGTCGTGCACGACGTCTACCCATTGTTGGTGATGGTTGATTGAAAAATCTGAAGTCGAATTCCTCTAGATCGTCCACATGCGCTTCAAGAAACTGCAAGAGCGTTGTTCGTCGAAATCTGGGTGCTAGTGTGGAGTTCGACGACGTCTTCGATGATCTGACGATCACCGCATCGTCTAGCTTGCGATGAATTAGAGAGAGTTCGATCCAAGCTCCTGGATCCAGATCCTCTCTCTCTAGAATGCGGGAAAGAGGAGTAGGGAGAGAGTGGTTGTGAATAGTTTAAGACAAACTCCTCTTCTCCTATATTTAGTGTGAAATAGAATTACTTGAAAATGCCAGTCGAACCCCCAAATAATTAACATGCTATTTAAATAATATTTTGACTACTAAACTGAGTCATAAATATTATTTATTATTATTATCATTTTTCTGTAATATAATAAATATATTACGTGATAATACTGAAGCCATTAACTCGGCTCGTGCTCCCGCAAATATTAATTGAACCTTGAATATTTTAATATTCATTCATGTAATATTTTTCAGGTATTTACTTAAAAACATGTAAATACATTTAATAAATAAATTCAATACCCACTATTCTTCACTTGAATAATATGAATTTATTTATTGCATTGGTGATCGTATCTCCATGGACAAATCCTGGACTCCGGTGGTGGGGCTCACCATGTTCAAAACTCCTATTCAACTAAATATAGAAAAAATTTTAATACGCTTTTATGTGTGACCTTCTAGGCTCTTATCTCAATAGCAGTGAATATTATTCATTGGCCAAGAGTGGGATCTAGCAACTCATCATGACCTCTAAAGAGATAATGATTGCCACAACAGTGACAACCGACCTGTGAACACATGCTGTGTAATATAATCTTTTTGTCTTTAATATCTCCTAAAGAAGGACGCACAACTGTGTCATCGCATTTATCTTACTTTATTATCATTTGATCTAACTGGATGGATTTACCCTCAACTGTCATGGTTATGGTCTTATGAAGGTACTACAATCCTGATCAACATGGCCTGAGATAAATTATTTCCATAACCTGAAAGCGGCAAATCATTTCTTGACCATTTAACCAATGTTATGTCACCAATGATGCCCCAAACACAAACTACCTCGCCATGATTTCAATATCATGGTTTTCATCTTGCATCAAAGTACGCGATCAAATGACATACATTGGCAATGATCTCATGTCAAGAGACCATTACACATGATCGTAGATAGGAACATCCAATGACACGCGAAACGTGTAGTGTTCCTATTGGCGGGTCTGTCCTTATGATCTCGCTACTCGAGATCACCAAGTGGGAACTTCATGAGAATAAGTCTCAATGCTTATGAGCCCCCAGCACCTGATAGTCAAACGTCTACTGTGCCAAATCAGTAAGATGTATCTAGACCATAGGACTTTTATTTAAGATTAATGTCATGGTACCTACAGGTTCTCATTATAGCTCGGGAACTGCTATAACCTTTCGCTACGACAATTAATCTATGGACATTACCATTAAATAGTAAATGAAAAAAAATCTACACTATAATGGTAATAATACATCATGTATAACTAACTGTATACACGATATGATAATCAAAAGTACGACATAGTTGGGTCTAAGGAACTCACTATTTCAACACTTTTCACCAAGAAGGCGGATGTAAGCTTACATCCATGCGTGGATTACAGAAGGTTGAACCAACTTACGGTGAAGAACCGGTATCTACTGTCTCGAATAGATGATCTCTTCGATAAGCTCCGAGGAGCTAGGGTCTTCTCTAAGATTGACCTGTGGTCAGGATATCACCAAGTGCGAGTAAGGTCATCAGACATACCTCGTACAACCTTCCGTAGCAGGTATGGTTTGTATGAGTAACTTTTTATGTCGTTAGGTCTTACAAACGTGTCCGTTGTTTTCATGGATTTAATGAATGGGGTTTTCCATCCCTATCTATATTCTTTTGTCATGGTCTTTGTGGACGACATCTTGGTGTATTATCATACTCGTAGCGACCATACTAAACACCTTGAGATCGTTTTGAGTACACTATGAGAGCATCAGCTCTATGCCAAGCTTAATAAGTGTCACTTCTGGATCGACAAAGTTCACTTCTTGGGTCATATCATATCGGAATCAAGAGTATTTGTTGACCCAGAGAAGATTAGTGTTTAGTTTACTAAGAGTCAAATATATCTTTACACAGCGTGACTTGAACCTCAGGCAGCAGAAATGGGTCCAATATATACAGTCCTTCAATTTTGATCTTGGCTATACGCCTGGGAAGGACAATGTAGTCGTTGATGCACTGAGTCGGAAAACTCAAGCACAGGTCGTACGGGAAGCCAGTGGTGAATGGAAATTAATGGCTCTCTTCTCTGATATGCATCTAGAGTTTCATGATAGTCACAAGCAGTCTTACCTCTCATCCTTGGCAGTTACCCCTTCCCTCCTTGAGAAGATGAAGGGTAATCAATTTTCATATCCTGAGGGGTTGGTTCTTCATAAGAGTATATCAGGAGATAACCCACCTCCGGATTGGTTTGTGGACAGAGACGACATCCTGCATATTCATGGGGGTGTGTGGGTTCATACAGATATGAGAGAGGAGTTGATGAAAAAGACTCATGCTTCTCAGTTGGCAGTTCATCCGGGCATCTCCAAAACATATTAAGATATACGACGTCGAAATTGGTGGTCTGGGATGAAACGTCAGATATGTCAACAGTTGAAGATGGAGCACTAGAGACCTGCAGGCTTGTTACAACCGCTTCTAGTCCCGGAATGGAAATGGGAAGATGTTGTCATGGATTTTGTAGTCGGGTTTCCAAGGTCGCCGAGGGGTAGCGACGTTGTATGGGTAGTTGTTGACCAACTAATGAAAGTAGCCCACTTCATTCCTATTCGGGAGACTTTCTCAGTTGATGGGGTGGGAAGACTGTATGTCTATGAGATCATACGACTACACGGGATCCCTTGTAGTATCGTTTCGAATAGGGTCATTCGTTTCACATCACGGTTCTGGCTGAGTTTGCAGAAAGATATGGGTATACAGGTGCTTCTAAGCACAATTTTCACCCTCAAACTGATGGACAATCATAACGGACAATACAAGTTTTAGAGGACATGATCTGAGCATGTGTCCTTGATTTTGACGTGTCGTTCACCCCTGTGATGGCTAGAGGCCGGTGAGGCAACCCTCTAGGTACTCGTCTCATATAGGAGACTTTAGAGCAGGTTCAGCTAACCAGGAATCACATGACTATTGCTTGATCAAGACAGAAATATTATGTCGGTCGGCGACGATGACCTATGGAGTTTGAGGTCGGGGATCGTGTTGTCCTTAGAGTATCTCCCAAGCAAGGGCATAGACTGTTACGGAAGCAAGGGAAGTTGTCGCCTCATTACGTAGGGCCGTTTGAGATTTTAGAGAGTCGGGCCGGTAGCCTATCGTTTGTTACTACCTCAGAGGTACCATGACAGACACGACGTCTTCTATGTTTCACAGCTTCGCCAATATCATGTCAAACTGTCTCATACCTTTGATCCCGAGGAAGTTGAGCTAGATGTAGATTCTACCTTTGAGGAGTATACAGTACGCATCGTTGACCGGAGCACGCAGGCTCTCTAAGGCCGGTATGTCCCTCTAGTATGGGTGATATGGTCGCACGGCCGCATGTAGGATGAAACTTGGGAGCGGGAGGCTGACGTAGGTGCCTAGTAGCCAGAGTTGTTATCAGACAGTGTTTCACCACCCTTGGAAGGTGAACTCGGGGACGAGTTCTTTTAACGGGGGAAGACTGTAAGAACCTGGTTGTTCATTCTACTATGAATCCTTTAAATTTCGGTCTAATTCTTTATTTTGGACCAAATATGGATGTCTAATGAGTTACCAAAGGTCTCAAGGGTGTTTGGGGCTTGTTTGGAGCCCAGAACCCATATTTTAGGGAGAACAAGGTGTGGCGCACAGTTTGTAGAAAATTGTGCGGAGAGGCCGCATAGTTAGAGAAAACCGTGCGGGTGGCATGCTTTTTCGAACAGAGCCTTACCACACGATTGGCGCACGGTTTCTCTAACCGTGCGACCTAACCATGTGATTGCCCCATTTTCTCCTGGTACCCGTAAAGGGTTTGCGCGCGGTTTGAAAAACCGTGCGGACAAACTATGCACAGGCTAAATTTTGGGTAATTTTACATTTTTACCCTTAATGATCTAATTAAGCTCCTTATTCCCTAATCTGATTTCCAACAGGATTAACCTCCATTTCTCCCATTTTGGAGCTTTTTGAAGGCCTAACCTAGGGGTAAAGAGACCTCGTTCATCTGGGATTCGTTCGAGCTTTCGTTCATCACGTTGGATGCACAACGGTAAGAACTCGAGTCCTTTTTAGTCGTTCTTAGCCGCTCTTGCTTTCGACCTAGTTATCGAGGTGTAAGTGTTTTTACTCTTTTCTAAAATCTACTCAATTCCAAGCCAAATTAGAGGCTAATATTGGACGAGGGGAGTCGTACAAGCCTAAGGTGGGTGGTTTATAACTCATCCAACAAGTTCGTTGATTTTGGAAATTTCGTGTGGGGCCCGCTGATTTCATCGGGTGTCATTTATTGAATTTATATGTCATGCTTATAATCATTAGAATCGTACGGTTATGCTCTTTCCAAATTTGTGATTAGTTGTTATTCCCACAACTCCATCCATCTCATGTAAGATGTTTTTCCATAATTGTTGTTTTAGTGTTTTGACACATTTGAGGCGTCGTTCGGGTGTGTCTTGGTTTGACCTTTCTAAGGGTAATCTTTTCTATATTAAATGGCATGATTTAAATTGTGAATTGCATGACGGAAAGTACTATGTATGCTCACCACTTGATCCACCTGAGGTAAGTATACTAAGAATATGACTTGGCCTTTTTTAAATGTAATTGAATAATAGGTTGCATGTCCGTAGCACCCCTTACCATCTTAATGGATGGTAGCGGAGTGAACCTTGATTTTTTAAAATTCCTTAAATGGATTAAATGAATTGTTGCATGGTACTTGGTCTTGTCACTCTAATGAAAGGAAAGGCTTGAACCAAATGAAATATTATATGACTTCATTATCAAATAGGAGTGGTCTGACTCGAGCTCGCCTTGGATTCCTTAGGGAATGCCTTCAGCACTCGAGAACCTCATTATGATTCAAGGATGCGGTTTGCTTTGGTTGAGACCCACCCTGTAACATCACGTTACGTTTTAAGGTACTTTTGATGTTTCAAAGTACCTCTATTGTGGAGTTGCAATTTGGGGTGTATTTGGGTGAACTTTTCAAGAAATCTAAAGGACAGTGTGTTGTGCACCGTTTGCGCACGGTTTGTGAACGGTTTGAAAAACCGTGTGACCAAACCGTGCCAACCTTGAAATCTGGACAGTAGCTTCTGCACGGGTGGCGCATAGTTATTTACGGCGCATGGCGCACAACGGCGACAAGAGCCCCCGGCGAAAAAGTGCACGGCGCGTGGAAATATTAACTTGCGGCGCACAAAAGAGGTGGATACATATATCAACAATAACAAATAATAAATTATAAAATTTATATATAAAAAACAAATATTTATGTCAATAATTCATATTCCATACATCAAAAAACAAATGAATTCAACAATGACACCTACAATTAAATATTAAAAACTATATATCTCAAAAAATCATATATATCAATTCCTGAAATATATTAAAAACCATATATCTCAAAAAACCAAGACGGGAGTAAAAAACCATATATCTCAAAAAAACAACAAGAGTAATTCAGAAAAAAAATAAGAGGCAAGCAACATAAATAAAATTGAATTAAAAACAAAAAAATGTTATTGATTCACACAGAAGGTGCGCCTGCTCTGGACAACATTGCGTATCTAAGTCGCGGTGGTTGAGGAATCTCGGCTAAGTCGTGGTCGACTGGGTCACGACGGTCGAGGGATCTTGGTTTGGTCGTGGCAGTCAATGTGGTCCAACACCGGTTGGGTCGCTACACTCATGGGAAGAGTGTTGCGTAGAGTCGAAAGGGGAGGTCGTTGTTTGACCTCAAAATAGGTATTTTCAATCGGGGCGAAAGAGTTGGCAGGTTAAAAAAATACAAAAAAAAAATCAAAAAGTCTCAATGGCGCATGCCACAGTGAGACATCTTAAATGAGCCATGGCGAAGCCATGGCGCGGCGCACCACTCCCTGGCGCTAGCCATGGCGCAATGGCACGCCATGGCGCGCGCCATTAATAACTATGGGGTGGTGCACGGTTTGTCTAACTGTGCGGCCAAACCGTGCAAGAAAGGTGACTGAGGCAGTAGCTCACGCACGGTTAGCGCACAGTTTGTCAAACCGTGCAGCCAAACCGTACTGTCACTTAAATGAGATCCTTAAATTGTGGATCTCGCTCGGTTTTGCCTCTAAGTGCCTCGTTTTACTTCCTAAGCGGCCCTAACTCGGGATTTGTCTTCTCCTAAGGTCAGAGAGGGTTCTCACATCATTCCGGAGGCGATCCAAATGCTCCTCTTGGTGAATCAAAGCCGTATTCTTGAGGTATGTGATCATTCTTCATCGTTCTTGATCGGTTTCTTAGATCTACTTTGATCTATTCCTCCTCTTCTCTCGATTTCATAGATCTACGCCCGTTATGGGTAGATCTAAGTGTGTGGTGCCAAATTTGATGAGATTTGGTCTTGATCATGCTAGGAGAAGAGATCTAACGTGGGTTCTTGAAGAAGCAACCCAGTTTTCTTGAGCGTTCTCGACCGTTGTGGTTTTGGTCAAAACCTTCGAGGTAGGTGGTTCCGTCCCGAATTGCCAAATTGTTTATCATTGTATTTGCTTGATTTATTTCAATTGTTGATTTAAATTCAATTGATCAAATTTTCATTCAATTAATGGATAAAAACTCAATTCCATTGAATTGAGAAATTTGAAATGGTTTTGGCATAGAAATTTGGGAAAACCCCAATTCCATTGAATTGGGTGTGTTTATGGAAATTGGCCGATTTAAATTGTTTAATTTAAATTGTGGATTTGATGGAAATGATTTCAATTAAAATGTTGAATTTAATTGTGAAATGAATTGTGTAATGATGGAATTGGTTTTGAATGGATTTCAAATTTATGAAAATGGCTTAAAAAGGATTTGATAGAAACTCATTGGTTTTATCTAGTGGAAAGGCATGTTTTGAATAAAACCTGTATTGGTTTTAAATGGAATGAAATTGGCACTTTTGAAATTGAAGAATGGGATTGATCGTATTTTAAGCATTCTTAAAATTGTTTGCCCATCATGTAAGAGAGCATGCAAGCCTTATGTGTTATTTGGATACACTCTATGCTACGACAACATTCTAAAACATACCTGCAGCGGGTCACATCCCCGACGGGTTGGTGACGAGTTTCCTTTGGCCAGTGTCATAGGGACGTGTGTATACACATTTTGCTGAGTTCACATAGAGAGTGCGGAATCCTATAATTGGTTAATACCATCGTACCTTTTGGCAGATGACCATGTTGCTTGCTTGTTTATTTATATGTGAGATATAAATGTATGTCAATGCTTTTGAACTGCCTTACATGCCGGCTGAATTTATATAAACTGTTTTATATAAATGTTTTGTTTAAGCCATTGTTTTAGAAATATTTCATTATTGTATAGCCTTCGCTTAAATATATTTTTCCATCATTTGAAAATGTATAGCATGTTTTGTTAAAATATGCTTTTGAATTGTCAAACTTGTTTATTTGAAAATCGAAAGATTTTCTTTGAATAATCTATATTTGGAACCTATTACAGAATATTTGGTGGTATCCTATTGGGCTTAGACTCACACCCTACTTTTGCCTTCGGGTGTTTGTAGACTTTCTTCTTCCAGGTTCGAGCAAAGGGAAGGGATCTCTGTGAGGTGATTCCAGCTGATAAACTTTGTTCTTGGTGAGTTGTGTCCTTAGAGACTTTGTGACTTTTTTCCCTTTTTAGTACTTAGGTTGTAGTACTTTGGGTTTTTATGCCTCTGTGTATTCTGGTACTTTACTCCTGGTGGAGTTTCTTTTGTTTTCATACTGTCTTGTTTCTTTTGCTTCCGCATTCTTGTGGCAAAAATCATTCCCACTTGCACGTTGTGTGATGCCAGGTGCTAGTCGCAGACTCGTGGGGATTGGGAACGCCCTTCGGACTATGTCAGGGTCGTCTCGGTTATCGGGTTACCAGGGTACCCGGGCTAGTTCGTGACAAACCAGGAACCTGATCCTTGTCTAACTTTGGGCCCAGTATGAAACTGTAGGATCCCTTCAATATTATTACAGGATGCCTTGGATACACTCCTTGGATCCAGCACTGACAAGTATGTGTCATGGTTAAAGCCCATTGAGCCCAGTCATTACTGAGCCCCGTTTTACCTTGGATGAACTCCTTCGATTACACTCTTACCCTTACCAGGCTATAGTCATTACTGAGTTGGCGACCCTTGAGGTCTACATTGCCTTGATTATTACCTTGGAACTTCATTATTAAATATCATTACAGGTTGTCGTGTTACATCATGGAACTTTCACTGTTGCTACCATTTGACTTATTTATAAACTGGTAATAATCAAATAACGAATTGGTTATATGTTCACACACCAGCTGAGGGCTGAAGCAAGTACTTTGGTATTTAATTACATTTTCATTACACGGGCCGAATGTTATAGGCACTGTTGGTGGTGGCCCACTGAGCTTTATCTCACACCCTCTCTGAGCACCGTTTAGTGCCCGAGGCAAATTACATGTATTCAGGTGTTGATAAAGGGAAGTGTAATGCTTCGGACACTTGGTTGGTTGTTGTGCTAGGATGGAACTAGTAGCAGATGACCGAGTTGTAGCTCATGATTCTTGGAATAGTTTGTATTTCCTTTTGCTACATTGGGTTTTTCATGTATGCTTACTACTTTGTATCTGTGTTTTCCAGCTTACTAGATACATGACATATCATCATCAATTTTTGTATGTTATTCCAGTTATTTCGATTATTGTTATTCTTGTCTATTTTCATTATTTTTTTTCTTTACTTATATTGCTTCTTCTATTTAACTCTGTTTATATTTAACTGTTGTGCTACACTCTGGTAATGATGACATAGTCTCCCCACGGACACACCCTAGGCCCTCGCTGCTAGTTGGCAACCTCTGACGTTTGGGGAGATACGCTTGAGACCATGTGGCTCACCGAGTTCGGTGCACCTATTAAGTGGCATCTGGGTCCGAGGCGTCATAGTAGGCTTGAGAAGTTGGCCAAATTTTTGAGGCTCTCGAACACAATTTTCCTTCATCAAAAATAAGGCCGCTAGAATACTTTACAAAAATTATAATGCCAATTCCAAAGTTGCTTTACAAAAAATATCATGCCAATTCAAAAGTTGTTTTAGTCCGTGGGTTCAACTTCCATCAATGCTTGATACTCTTTCACTGAAGATCGGTCCAATCAATCGTCTGATTTACAAGCTGCTTCTAGTGATCTTCATGCGTCATCAACATTGATTCCTGTTCTTTTCATTACATTTGGTGACACAAGCTTTTTATCATCCGGACAATTTATCCGACCTTTCTTCAATGTCACCTTTCGGTAATAGAAATGGAATTTGTCGATGTCATACCATCCGATTGTATCTATGTTACATTTTTTTGTGAACATAACTTACGAACCATCACCATCTTCTTCAATCTCTTTTATTGGATTTGCCAACTATGGATGGCGATTATTGATAACAAATGCAACTTCATCATGCCAACTCAAAGGGCTCTTCATCATCAAATGTAAGTATACCATTACCATTGACAAAATTTAGATCCTTTATCTTCAACTTCAAACACAAAAGGATCACTCAAAGGGAACCTAGGATAGCTCTGATACCACTTAAAATGTTCAGGTAAACAATTGTGTAACACTGATAAAGAGGGGGTTGAATCAGTGTTTCTTTTTACAATTTCTCTCCTGTTAGAAAATAAACTTTTGTGACCGATTAAGATCAGCATCCTCCCAAGCCAAAACTCACTCACCCGTATGCAAAAAGTAAGGAATGAGAAACAGAGCATACAGTATTTTTACACGGTTCACCCCTGAGGTCGGTGACTACATCCTTGCAGTGTTTGCATAAAGTCTTGGACATAAATTTTATCACTAATATCAGAAGTAATTACTTGAAAAGGGAATGTATTATTCTTAACCCATGTGAAGCCATCTCACAATAGTTTGTTTATGCTAGTTCCAACCAATTTACAACAAGCGATCAAAACAGAAACAAGAAGATCACCAGCAAACTCCGGGATAGTTCACCATCAATGAATGCTCCTTCAATCCTTCATAAAATTCAACAAGTGTTTAGGCTTCCTCTTCTTCAAGAACATGACATCCAAAATATTCAGAATCAGCACCACGTCGCCAGACTAGAACTCATTCTCAATCTCTTAGCTCTTCCATCTTTCTCACTCAGTATATGAAATTCCTTCCCACAACTCAATTCATCTCATCTTTCTCCTTTTAAATTTTCAGTAGAGCACATGAATTATTCCATATTCTAAATTATGGAAAATTACAAAAATAAAACCTCACCCCAAATAAATCTGGAATATCCTCGACTGATTTTAATTCTCAACTGACCACATGGGTTTTCTCTCCATGATACTCAACTGAATTTCCACAAATACCACATTTTCTCATTCAAATTGGTCAATAATATCTTCCCGTAACTGCTCCAGATTTGATCACCATTCATGATTTTCAAGTCTTCGTATTTGAAAATCCAAACTAACTGGTCAGAGATCCTCTAAATTATTTCTCATTCAAGCTCCCGTAAAACCTACACATATTTTTCACACATGTAGTAAGCTCTTGTGGTGCAAAGCTTCTTCTCACAGCATGAGCTTCCCTTCTTTTCTTCGGGTCTGCATGGTTGCAGTGTGGCATCTCCATTTGCAGCGCAATACCTATCTTCTTCAGAAACCATTATGTAGTCTCAAAAAGCTTATGCATCAGAATAGGGCACAGACAAAACATCTTATTTTAATGTTTAGGATGCATACCTCTCAACAAGTAGAATGGTGTAGAACAATTCTAGACGACAGATAGAAGATGAAATAAAATGGGTTTTGGAGGAGTTCACGAGTGTGGGGATAATCGCGGGGTTCTTTATCATGAAGAGGAAGATGACTTATGAAAGGGGGGAAGGTCGGCGCGCAGGTGGGCTTCGTTGAGGTATGGCAATACGTATGGGTTTATCGGTACCGAACCCATTGGGTTCGAGAACCCCACAATCCGGTTCGGTGGGTTAGGGTTTGGGTTGTGGCCGTGAAGTTCAATACCGGAGGTAGCGGATTTTTTATACCATGGGTGACCTGCCATTCGCAGTTGTATCTGTATAATAGATGGGATTTGGATATAATTTATATGAAATCTTAACGGATTAAATTTTATATAATTTTTTTAATAGGGTGCACTATTCCTGATGATGGGTGTTGGACACCGACAGACGCACTACGGAAAAAATCAATATTTGCGACGGGTTAATTGTGACGGGAATAAACCTCGTCGCAAATAACCAGTCCAGGAAGTTATTTGCGACCGGGAAATTTGCCCGTTGCAAATAACCAATTATTTGTGACGGGATTTCGTCTCCCATCGTAGATAGTTTGATGCGACTTGCACGCCAGTAATTAATGCGGACGATGGTATTTGCGACCGGTATCCCGTCGCAAATAACCTCGTCGCAACTAATCTAACCTATATATACCCCCACCTTTTTTTCCAAAATCACTCAGATCTTCCTCTCACTCTCTTTATTTTTCAGTTTTGATGAAAAAAATTTACTTTAGTTGAAATTTTTTAGGCGAGAGCAATTGGAAGATGTCAATACCTTCAGAATATCAAAGTTTAAAGTATTTATATTTTATTTTTTTAATATTTCTTTTATTTTTATGTTAATTTTAATTGTTGTTTATTAGTTGTAATTAAATTAGATTTTTATTGATTTTTATTTTTATTTATTTTTACTAAGAAATTGATATTGTTCGTGACAATTATAAATAATTAGTCATAATTAATATTAATTAGATATAATTAGATATAATTAGTAATAAATAGATATAATTAGCAATAAATAGATAAATAAATAGATATAATTAGATATAAATAGATATAATTAGTAATAATTAGATATAATTAGTAATAATTAGATATAATTAGTAATGATTAGTTATAATTAGTAATAATTAGTAATAATTAGATATAATTAGCAATAATTACATATAATTAGAAATAATTAGATATAATTAGCAATAATTACATATAATTAGTAATAATTAGATATAATTAGTAATAAATAGATATAATTAGTAATAAATATATATAATTATTAATAATTAGATATAATTAGTAATAAATAGATATAATTTGTAATAATTAGATATAATTTGTAATAAATATATATAATTTGTAATAAATATATATAATTTGTAATAAATATATATAATTTGTAATAAATAGATATAATTTGTAATAAATAGATATAATTTGTAATAAATAGATATAATTACTAATAAATAGATATAGTTAGTAATAAATAGTAATAATTATCAATAAATAGTAATAACTAGTAATAATTATTAATAAATAGTAATAATTAGATATAATTAGTAATAATTAGTAATAATTAGTAATAATTAGTAATAAATAGATATAATTAGTAATAAATAGTAATAATTAGTAATAAATAACAATAATTAGTAATAATTAGTAATAAATAGTAATAATTATATTTAATTTGTAATAAATAGATATAATTAGTAATAAATAGTAATACTTAGGTATAATTAGTAATAATAAGTAATAATTAGTAATAATTAGTAATAATTAGTAATAAATAGTAATAATTAGTAATAAATAGTAATAAATAGTAATAATTACATATAATTAGTAATAATTAGTAATAATTAGTAATAATTAGTAATAATTAGATATAATTAGTAATAAATAGTAATAAATAGTAATAATTAGTAATAAATAGATATAATTAGTTATAAATAGATATAATTAGTAATAATTAGTAATAATTAGATATAATTAGTAATAAATAGTAATAATTAGATATAATTAGTAATAACTAGATACAATTAGTAATAATTAGATATAATTAGTAATAATTAGTAATAATTAGATATAATTAGATATAATTAGTAATAATTAGTAATAATTAGTAATAATTAGTAATAATTAGTAATAATTAGTAATAACAAGTAATAACTAGTAATAATTAATAATAATTAGTAATAATTTGTAATAATTAGTAATAATTAGTAATAATTAGTAATAAATAGTAATAATTAGTAATAATTCGTAATAATTAGTAATAATTAGTAATAATTAGTAATAATTAGTAATAATTAGCAATAATTAGTAATAATTAGTAATAATTAGTAATAATTAGTAATAAAAAAATATTATCAATATTTAAGAAAAAACAATATTAATATTATTAAAATAATAAAAAATTTATAAAATATTAAAATTATCAATATTCGCAATAAGCTTTGCTCTATTCTTAACATGTTCAATTCTCAAAGGGTCACCAATTGTCAGGTCATGCGCAATAAAAAGTGCGTGTCAGCCATGTCCAATGTAAACTCTATAATTATCCTTGCATTGTTGATCACCTCGCAAGTAGTGTTGTAATAGGACAACCCAAGTCATGCCCTTCTCAACTATAATAATTATCTCACATGACCTTTTACATAGACCATTCTTCCTTGAAATTTAAGGGAAAGATACTGATATCCCCTCAAATTTTTAAGGAAGAATGATCTATGTAAAGGGTCATGTGAGATGATTCTTAGAGATGAGAACGCCATTACTTTGGTCGTCCTATTGCAACACTACTTGCGAGGTGATCAACCATACAAGTACAATTATAGAGTTTCCATTGGACATGATTGACACAAACTTTTTATTGCGCATGACTTGACAATTGACGACCCTTTGAGATTTGAACATGTTAAGAATAGAGCAAAATCTGTTGCGAATATTGATAATTTTAATACTTTATAATTTTTTTTATTTTAATAATATTAATATTGTTTTTTCTTAAATATTGATAATATAATTTTTTTATTAGTAATAGTTAGTAAACAAAATCTGCTTGGATAATGAAGGGAAAATTTGTAATCATCTCCACAACGATGATTACCAAATTTCCTTTCATTATTTAAGTAGTTTTCATTTTGCTAAGTATTGATAAGTATTTCTAAATTAGTAATAAATAGTAATAATTAGTAATAATTAGTACTAAATTGTAATAATTAGTAATAAATTGTAATAATTAGTAATAATTAGTAATAATTAGTAACAATTAGAAATAATTAGTAATAATTTGTAATAATTAGCAATAATTAGGAATAATTAGGAATAATTTGCAATAATTAGCAATAATTAGTAATAATTAGTGTGAGAAAGATGCAATTAAATGAGCCGTCGGACAAAAGAGTAGCTGTCAATCTACTGGAAATTGTGTCGCCCTTAATTAATGGTAATTATTAAGTAGTTGTAATTATTTATCTTATTTTTTTCAGATAGTATTTTTATAATTTCAAATTATTCAAAAAAAGTGATGATTTTATATTTTATGTAGAAAAATATAGAACAAGGAAGTCGACATCAGTCATTATTAGATGATCGAGCTTGGTTAAATCTGTGCAGAAATCCAAATGGTTCTGGTTTAAATCCTATATATATTTAGGGTGTTGAATTTTTCTTAGCATTTACATCATCAAAACTAGAATATGTTTCAGAAGGCACAATTAAGCGTCCTTGTAAAAAATGTGCTCTGAGAACGTTTGACACATTTGACAAGGTTGTGGGACATCTCTTGCGGTTTGGTTTTCAAGCAGATTATGATTTTTGGTATCAACACGGTGAACGCAGTTCCAGAGAAGATCCTAATAACTTGATTCTGGATCCATCACAGTTTCAAAATTTAGTACATGATGTTACAGGTCCATCTGTGCAACAAACTGAAACTCACAATGATATTGATTTAACTCTTGAGTTGGCACCATCTGAATTCTATGAGTTGTTGAGGTCTGCTGAGGATGCATTATATTCTGGTTGCAAGATAAGAAAATTAGAAGCGGTTGAAAAAATTATGGATATTAAATCAGACAATGCAATGTCAAACAACTATTTTGATCAGATATTTTCTTTGCTTAAAACACTGTTACCTGAAGGAAATGTGTTGCCTATAAATTACTATGAGAGAAAGAGGCTGATTCGTAATCTGGACCTAAGTTATCAGATGATTCATGCATGTCCAAATGATTGCATCTTATATTCTGGTGAAAATGATTCATTGGATAGTTGTCCCAAATGTGGAAAATCGAGGTATGAAGAATCTCAACCAGGGATGTCTAGATCGATTCCAGTAAAACAGTTGAGATATTTCCTCCTTACACCCAAATTGCAACATTTATTTATGTCTCAGAACACAGCGTCAATGATGTCATGGCACAAAACCTAGATTTCAACTGATAAAAGTTTGAATCATTCATCTGATGGTGATTCATGGAAATATTTTGACCGTCTCCATCCATCTTTTTCTATAGAAGCCCAAAATGTGCGATTGGGTCTTTCTACTGACGGTTTCTATCTGTTTGGTTCTTATAGTAGTCAGTATTCATGTTGGCATGTCTTTATAACTCTGTACGATTTTCCTCCATGGATGTTGATGAAGGATCCTTATATCTTTTTGACTCTATTAATCCCAGGACATCCAAAAAAGAATATTGATGTTTATTTGAAACCATTGATTGATGAGTTAAATGCATTTTGGAGTGATGGTGTTAATACATATGATGTTTCTGTGAAACAAAATTTCATATTAAAAGCTGCATTGATGTGGACGATTAGTGACTTTCAGACATATGACATGTTATCTAGTTGGAGTACACATGGTCTGAAATCATGTCCTTACTGTATGAATGAAAACAAAGCCTTTATGCTCGTTAATAAAAAAAACCATGCTATTTTTATTGTCACTGTATATTTCTTCCAATCGATCATCCTTTTCGGAGGAACAAATCTCATTTCAGAAAAGGTACAATTGAAAGGGATGAACCTCCAAAGATGATCTCAGGTACATAGTTAAAATTAGTTGTATTTTCATTACCCCCCATCATATTTGGACCAACAGTAAACCAACAAAAAAATCATAGCTTTGGGAAAAAACATAATTGGATAAAACAGAGCATTTTTTGGGATCTTCCGTATTGGTCTGATTTGTTAGTCCGCCACATGTTGGATGTTATGCATATTGAGAAGAGCTGTTTTGATAATTTATTTCATACAGTTTTGGATACACCAGGTAAGACAAAAGAT
Source organism: Viscum album (assembly GCA_963277665.1). Lineage (NCBI taxonomy): Eukaryota > Viridiplantae > Streptophyta > Magnoliopsida > Santalales > Viscaceae > Viscum > Viscum album. The sequence continues at coordinate 1,017,300,042 of OY728119.1, read as the reverse complement.
ACTATAAAGGCACGATTAGATCTTGCCCAAATTTAAAGGTGACCAGAACTTGAACTATTTGAAAATGTCAGATCACAGAGGTTAATGAAACCAAAAGCAGCTTATACACTATCTAAAGAGAGTCGCATATTATTTTTTCAGTGGATTGTAGATTTGAGACTTCCAGATGGCTATGCTTCCAATTTGGGTAGATGTGTTAAGAATGATTATATTACTAGATTAAAAATTCATTATTGTAATGTTATAATGGAAATACTTATGCCGATTGGATTTAGAGGTTTATTGAATTATATGATTTGGGATTCGATAACAGACATATCATATTTTTTTCGAGACATTTGTGCAGTGACAATAGACTACGATGCGCTAAGAAAAATGGAAGAAGATGTTGTTGTAATTATATGTAAACCGGAAAAAATCCTTCCGTCGGCTTTGTTTGACTCAATGGAACATTTGATAATAAATTTTTCACATGAATCTAAATGTGGAGGTCCAGTACAGTTTCGATGTATGTACCCATTCGAGAGATGCATGCAGAAATTGAAGAAAAAAATACGTAACAAAGCATCAGTTGAAGGCTCAATTGCTGAAGTTTATTTATAAGAGGAAATTGTTTTCTTCTGGTCTCATTATTTTGAATCTCAATATCCCTCAAAACACAATCGCATGAGATGAAATGAGGGGAATGTTAATGATGAAATGGACAATCAATTAACAGTTTTTAATCAGCCAAATCTTTGTTTCGGTGGAGTTCATGAACGATGACTTTCAGATGATGAACATCACAGAGCTCATACATACGTTCTGCTCTACTATGAAGAAATAAAATCATTTGTCCTGTGAGTGCATATATTACTTATTCTATAATTTATGTTATAGTATTTAAATATATTTTATTTTTAGGTTATATGATAATCATATCAAGAAATAACTTTCACAAATTACAGTAGCTGCTCTTGAAGAACGCAGACATTTTTTTTCTCAATGGTTTCAAAAACTGGTAACATAAATTATTGATGGTTTAATATCAATTCCGTTTATTATTTATTATATTGATAATTGTTTTAAAAAATTTCAAGTGTCTCAATATGCTAATAAAATTGATAAGCGACTGTGTATATTGAGTAACCCACCATCAAAAATGGTTAAATCTTATAATGCATATGTGGTGACACTACCACAAAATTGGGCAAGGCCAGCGCCACCCCTTTATCAGCGCTAACGAAAAAGCGCTGATAGGGGGGGCTTTATCAGTGCTAAAAAAAGCGCTGATAACGGGCTTTTTTTGCGCTGATAAAGGCCCCCCCTTTATCAACGCTTTTTTTAGCACTGATAAAGGGACCCCCTTTATCAGTGCTTTTTTTTAGCACTGATAAAGGGACCCCCTTTATCAGCGCTTGTTTAGTAGCGCTGATAAAGGGGGGGGGGGGGGGGCTTTATCAGCGCTTTTTTTAAAAGCGCTGATAAAGGGTCGACTTTAAAAAAAAATTAAAAAATATATTAATATATAAATATAGTTATATAGTTATATTGATATAAATATAATATATAATATTTAAATATATTTTACATAAGTATAAATGTACATTTACACTTAATATGATAATATATAATATATTTAGTAAAAATGGATTCTTAAAAAATTAAAAAAGTATTTTTAATTAATAATTTGATAATTATTATGGAGTAATAGTCATTTAATAACAATTTGAAGAATAAAAAAATTAAAAAAATTTAAAAAAATATCCAAAATATGTTAAAAACGCAACTCAAACTTCAAACGACCATAACTTTTGATCCGGGTGTCCGTTTGAGATCTACCACATATCAAATCAAAGCCTGCGACGAGCTCTACGTTGCTAAGACCTGGGGGGACCCCAATCAAGCGTTTTTCGAGGCCCAAAGAGGTCCAGAAGGCCTCCAAAACCGAGTTTTTTGTCGGGGTACCCAGATTGTTTAACATTTTGAGGATTTTCAGCCTCGTTTAAGGGGTTATTATTGGATTTTTTTGCTGGGGACTGAATTTATTCCAAGGTATTACATTCATATTGATATTATTTCTTTGAAATTTCATCCTTTTTTATAGTGCATTGCTATTTATAATCAAATATATAACTATATGTACATATTTTTTATATATTCACACTTAAAAATTAAATTTTTTAAAGAAATAATTAAATATATTTACATATAAAATATATTATCTTTATCTAAATAATAACTAATATCCATTTTATTTAAAATACCAATATATGAATATTTATATAACTAATATATATTAATATAATTATATATATATATTAATATAACTATATATATATATATTAATATAACTATATGTATATATCAATAAAAATATATATATATATTAATATAACTATATATATTAATATAAATATATATTACTATACTAATAAATATAACTAAATATATAAATAAATAAATAGATATATCATGAATAAGAGAACAAATCAATATAGGGTTGTGACAAAGGCTTTAGGTGCGCAGGGGGGAGGTCTCGAGATCAAATCCGGGTGGAGGCACGGGTGCGCGCGCAAGGTTGATTTAAAGGGCTAGCACTGATAAAGGGTATAGGTGGTGCAGGCGGGCGCTGGAGGTGAGGGAAAGCACTGATAAAGGGGGGCTCAAGCGCTGTAAAAAGCCCCCCCTGAGATTGGTAGTATTTTTTTATTTTTTTTTATTTTTTTTAATTTTTTTTATTTTTATCAGTACTTATTTTTAGCGCTGATAAAAGGGGTCTTTTATCAGCGCTAAAAAGAAAGTGCTCATAAAAACCCTTTTATCAGCGCTTCGTTTTAGCGCTGATAAAGGGGACCCCCCTTTATCTTCGCCGGCTTTATCAGCGCTTTTCTAGCGCTGATAAAGGACATTTTTAGCGCTGATAAAAGCCTTATTTGTAGTAGTGTGAATGGTTTTCGATTTCATACACATGCATATGGTGAATAAAAAAACAATGAACAGTGGAGTTTGCTTGAGGGGATCACATCACAGAAAAACTGAAGTTGACTTTTATGGCATTTTGGATGAAATTATTGAGCCGTGTTATCTTGGACAAAATTACATAATAATGTTTAAATGTCGGTGGTTGGATACTGAGAGAGGCTTGCGTGTTCATCCGAATCATGGAATCATAGATATTAAATATAAAAATCTTGTTGCAGTAAATGAACCATTTTTACTGGCTCAACAGGCACATAAAATTCATTATGCAAAGTACTATGCTACTTCAAGGGACTTAAGCGATTGATGGAGCGTAATAAAAATGAAATCTCAGAAAAATCTGTTCACTCAAAAAGAATGTGGTTCTTCTAAAGTAGAAGGAATTGAAATTTTTCAAGTGACTGCTCAAAATCCATCTGATTCACAAAGAGACATGAATATCGATGATGACACCCCACAATTAAGGATCGATGGTGATGAAGATGTTAATGATGTTACAAATGAATTTGAAATGATAAGAGATGCTGAAACTGAAACTCATATGGATATTGATGATGCTTAGGAGGAAGATGAATACATTGACATTGACAACTATGGAGAAGAGGATGAAGATGAACATTGACACAGTTAAATGCTGGTTATAATCATAACTAATATATATCTATATATAATAGTTATTTTAAACTATCTGCTAATAAAAATCATTTTGTGTTTCAGATGGACTCTAATCTATTGCGTGAGTTAGAGGAGGATAAGCTACCTTTGGATGATGGGGATGTTGGATCATCTGACCCTCAGCCTACTAGCGGTTCAGGGTATATGCAGAGGGGGTGCGGTCTTGCACAACTAATGATTCCTGACCCTATCCCCGAGAATTGTCCACATTTTGGTTTCGATCCACACACACAGAGGTATGGTAACCTGTATATTTTAGTTATCTTTCATTAATTTATTTATATATATACTAATTTTTTGATTATTTATTCCTTTTTCACAGTTTTTCACATGTAGCTATTGGACATGGGAGCGTTATCTTGCACAATTATTTTTCTCAGCCATGGATCACATGAGAACATATTCTTGTTGATGTGCGACGCGACATGTTCCATCATTGGCTGGTACGTAAATAAATAATATTTATTTTGAAATTTATTTTATTAACAACTTGATATTATAAAATATTTGTAGGGTTTATGGTATCATATCGATGATAGCATGCGCGACGCTATCCACGCGGCATGACAGGTTTCTATGCGTGACCGTTTCCTTCAGTTTTTGCACAATTTGAGAAGGACAACCATTAAGAAAGCAGGAGTGACAGAATTTGATGAGTCGTGTAGAGCCCACTGACCATAGTACATTTCATCTCACGTTTGGGATAAATTATGTTTACACTGGTTGGGTGGTGGATTTCAGAGGAGATCTTCATTGGGACAACAGATCCAGGGGAGATAGGAGGTGACGCATCGAGCTGGTAGCCGTACATTTAGTTCGCATAGAGAGCATCTGGTAAGTATATTTTTTAAATATTTTATATAAATTTAAATATAAACAGTTTATTTTATATTTCTGCAGGGAGTCGAGCATCCCGATATTACGGAGTTCGGCATTTATCGGAGGATGTACAGTGATCCAGCCACTGGAGAGATTAGAGGTGATCATCATCGTCAGATTGTGGTTAGTATTATTTTTTCAATTTGACAATTAACTGCATATAATATTTTCACAATTTTAATTTTAAATTGGAATTGAAGGAGTCATATGAGGCTGCGACCTCTCAGACACAGGCTAAGGGTCAGGACGAGATGACTGAGCAGACCAGTGCTCACCATTTTGATGAGGCGACATGGATGCAGGCAACTCAGTATGACTTTGAGAAGGGCAGAGTAGTTGGTATCGACTCTCATTTGACTCCTGGTACTTATTATGGTACTGCTGCGATGTCGGCATCTAGCTCGAGAGGAGCTCGTGGAGAGGCATCATCTTCTGGCTCATAGTATCAGGAGCAGTTGCGAGCTCAGGCTGAGCTTATAAAGACTTTGCAGAAGTAGCAAGAAGAGATGTGTCGGTGGCAGCAGCAATAAGAGCAGCATTACGAGGAGCAGATGCGTCAATGGAAACAACAATAGTAGCAAGAACATGAGGAGGAGACGCATTGATGGCAGTTGCAGCATCACGAGAAGATGAAGTACATGCGCCGTTTGACTCGTAGTTTAGGGATGAAGTTTCCTCCACCAGCTCCTTTAGCTCCTCCACTTCCTCCAGAAGACGACCCCCTAGTGATTTTTTATGTTACAAACATTTGAATTTAACATTGTAATATGAATTATTTACATTTTCTGTCTTTTATATCGGTTCAAATATTACATAATTTAATTTTTAATATTTTATTATTTTTTATATTTTTTTTGTGAATATTGAGAATTTTAATATTTTTTATTTTTTTATTATTTTAATAATAGTAATATTATTTTTTCATTAATCGTAATTTTATTAATTTTTTTTTTAAAATTAATTTATTATTTGCGACCGGAACTTTTGCGACGGGGTCCCGTCGCAAATAGTCTAACTAAATATTTTTAAAAACATATTTGCGACGAGACTACTTGCCCGTCACAAATACTTTGTTGCAACGGGCCCGTCACAGAACATTATATATATATATATATATATATATATATATATATATATATATATTGCAACGGGACAAGGGCCCGTCGCAAACACTTTTTGCGACGGGCCCATTGGGAAAAAGTTTATGTATATATAATACATATAATCGGAGACTTATTTGCGACAACGTTTTCTGCAACGGGCTATTTGCGACAGGACCCCGTTGCAAATACCAAGAATTCCAGTAGTGGCGTTCATGACGGACGAGGACATCAGGGCCCTGTGTCGTGTCCCGCATTAGAATTCTGATGCGGCACGTAGGGGTAATAACCATGCACATCCTCTACCCAGATGAACACCTCCACCGCGGGCGGTGATTTTAGTGATAGTTTTTTTTTAATTTTAATGGATCATGTTCTCTAATTATTAGAGAACTGGGTCCCTTAATCGCCACTTGAAGTGGTGCTTAGGGTTAAAACTACAAAGCGCCACTTTCAGTGGCGCTTTAATGTGTTTTTTTTATTTTTTATTTATTTTTTGTTCGATATGTATATGTTTTATTTATATATTTACATATAAATATTATAATTATAAATAGTTATATATATATATATAAATATTTGCATATAAATATTATTATTTATTGTAAATATATATTTGTATTATAAATTATTGTAATTATAAATAGTTATATATATTTACATATAAATATTAAATGAATTTGTATTTATAAATATATATTTGTGATTATATTTATAAATACATAAATATATATTTATAATAATAAATAACTATTTATAATATAAATAAATACAAGGAATTATGATTACGTACTTATAAATATATTTTTAAATATATAATTATAAAAAGATTTTTTTATATAAATATATATTTACTATTATAAATAAATATAATTTGAAATATATATGTGTATAAATATAATTATGTATATATATAATTAAATATAAATATTTATAAATATAAATTTATTTATATTTATACATTTAAATAAAAAATATATTTGTAATTATATAATTATAGACCTGTCTTTATAAATAAATATTTATAATTATATAAATATAAATGTATTTAGAAATATATAATTATGAAAATATTGTTACATATATATTTAAATTTTACTTATAAATATATTTAATATTCATATATAAATATGTATATATCTCTGTGTGTGTGTAATTATATTTATAATTATATTTAGAATTATATAGAAATTATATTTATACGTGTATATTTATAATTATATATTTGTACATATATATAATTTTAAATCTATAATTACTAATCTATATTTATATAGTTATAAGTATTTATTTATAAATAAATTTGAAATATTGTTAAACATATAATAAATTATAAACAACAATAGTATTATTAAAGACTACAAAATATAAACTATATGACCAATATAAATGAAACTTAAAACATAGATTAAACATATAAAAAATAGTTGAAAATAAAAATAATTTTATAAACAATGTTGACTAAAAATAATTTATAGTCTTTCAAAGCCACCTACATGAAACTTAAAAATGTTTCAAGTATGCGACTTTAAAAACCTATAAAATATAAACTATATGACCAATATAAATGAAACTTAAAACATGGATTAAACATATAATAAATAGTTGAAAATAAAAAAAATTCTTAAACAATGTTGACTAAAAAAAATTATAGTCTTCCAAAACCACCTACTTGAAACTAAAAAATGTTTCAAGTACGTGGTTTTGAAAGGTTATAAAATATAAAATATATGACCAATATAAACGAAACATAAAACATGGATTAAAAATATAAGAATTAGTTGAAAGTAAAAAGAATTTCGTAAATAATGTTGACTAAAAATAATTTATAGTCTTTCAAAACCACATACTTGAAACGTTATAATGTTTAAAGTATCTGACTTTGAAGAGTATAAAATATAATTATAAATTATACAATAATTAATTAGTTAATTAGTAATATAATTATTAATTATTATTCTTCATTATAATTATTAATGGTTAATTATTAATTATTTAAATACTAATTAGTAATTTATATTTATAAATATATTTACTATTGTATAATTATAAATGCAATGTTTTTAAATATTTAAGTTGTAATGTAAATTATTTTTTATTTACTATATGTTTGTTTTTCTTTTCATTTTTCAAGAAATTATTATATGTTTAGTCTGTGTGACAAATTTTATTTAGATTATACTTGTACTTTATAATTTACAGGCTTCTAAAGTCACATTAATGAAGCATAATATTGTTACAATTATGAGACTTTGAAAATATATAAATTATTAATAGTTAATTTAAATTAGATTGTATTTACTATATTTTTGATTTTCTTGTTATTTGTCTTAAACAACAATTACTTATCATAGTAAATAGGGTTTTTAATATATACAACATGACATCCAAAAACATCAACGACGATGCCCCTCGGTACCATAATGCGGCGTTTGAATCTCATGTCCTCTCCGCGTCCGACGTCCGTGTCGCTCTGGTGTCATAGCTGCGGGTTCCTCCTCTTCAGGTGATTCTGGTGCCTCTCCATGGTGCTGTATAGAGGACTAACCAAAACCATGTGAGAAGGACAACCCGAAATCATATGGGGTGCCATATGGCTCCGAAACTCTTATAAATGGTAGAAATGAGGCACTGAATAAGGCCTCGTTGGGAGAGGGGGACGCCATAAGCAGTGTGATAGCACCCAGATCAAAGTCCATAGTAATATGTGGAGACGAAATCTGTGGTATATAAGTGTCTCCCTACTGTGCAATATCATCAGTCGACTAGGTCGGGTCTTCTCTCTGTGGTGCAACGACATCTGTAAGAGCCGCTCTCAGACATCGATGTCGTCGCGTCTACCCCTCCTGATGTACTCATCTCTGTCGTCCAGCTAGTGGTGGTGGCGACAGTGCATCGTCCTCAGCAGGCATAGCAGAGACATCATCATCCTCAGGAGCGTCAGTTGGAGGATATGGATCTGGGTATACCTGTGGCTCCTCATCAAAAAAATTGCCACGTATCAACCAGAGATGATCGAGGAGATCCAACACATCCCGATGAACTTCATCCCGCCTAATAAATGCATCGTACTGAGGCTATATGGTATGTTCAAGATGATCAATGACGTCTTCCTATAAATGAAATAACATTCAAATTAATACAAAAAATGATTTAAACAAAAATAATAAGTCTTAGTAAACATAACAACTGCTAAATGTCAATCCCCTGATGTGTAAGGTGCATGATGATGTGACGTTGATACCAGTCTGCATAATCCCTTGAGAAAATAACTGAGAGCGTGCTGTGGTATATTCAAATGGAAAGATACTGAATCGGGCATGCATGTCACAATGATCAATATAAGATGCATGAGTTTTCCGCCAGTCTGTCATCTTTCTACCTATAAGCACAATCTAATGTAACTCGACAGGCTATCCTGGTGACATTAGGGTTTGCTATATATACCCAAACTGGTACATGACTCGGTCTGGCTAGTGTCACTCAATGATATGGAAGTGGATGAGTGGCACCACTGTAGCACGATCTCCAACCATAGCTGTGCAGTATGGTGGAAGTGATGTGTAGACAGAACCTGTATACGGAGTCCATGAAACCTGAAATGTAAAATAAAAAAATAAGTCATATATTAGCATGATAATATTACTGAGAATATATTAAAATGACTTAAAATAGTGATAAAAAAACTAATTTTCCTACAAAAAAGTTTTTTCTAACTTACATTAGTTGGTACTACAACATTGAATATCTGTCGGAAGCTGTGCAGACTATGTCTCGGAGTATGTGAATACTTCTGAGGCTGACTACACCTAGTTAAAAAAGAGTAATATATGGTAATTTTATAAATAAAAATAACAAAAGTACTAAATAACATAAAGTAATTACATAGACATACCATCGTCCCTAAGGACAGTCCTGAAATAGCTCCGGTGCAAGTGGTACGATAGCTCGAGGAGCGATGGGTGGAAAACACCCTTAGGCCCACATCTGTACTAACACCATGCAACCTGAAATCTAATGTGAATTGGCCTGACAACTAGCACAGAGACATCTGTACAGACGTGCTAATACAACTAACCCCCAACTGTATATAGCTGTCTGATCCAGATCCTCAAGTAATGAGAGGTACATCATGTGTACCAAAGCGGTGGAGTAGTCGACGCACAACATGCCTCTGAGCAGCCGCAAAATGTATGCACATGTGTGATGAATAAGAGTCTCCTCAATGGAATAATTAGTAATGATGTCTAAATGTTGATCAAGCCACCTCATGCGCAAGCGTGAACCATGGAGGACACCTCATGCGCCGATGACGTCAATGCCTAGTAGCCTTTGTATGATTACAACTCACTCGCCACTACTGGAACCCATAACTGTATGTCCATGGATGGGTAACCCCAACATGTAGGCGACATCCTCTAAAGTAATAGTCATCTCCCCCTATGGGAGATGAAATTTGTGTGTCTCTAACTGCCATCTCTTAACCAACACAACAATCAAATAGTGATCAATAGTCTTGAAGTCACACATAGCAACTCCATAAATCCCTGCACGTCTAAGGTATGGAAAAATAGCTGTCGGTGGTGCCTCATGATGGAAATTATGCGCTCTACGAACAACAATATGTCTAACAGGCTATCGCGCCAACACATCACGCGACACGTGCGTCTCCTGGACAGATAACAATGGATACTCCATATGAATGTACAAACAGTAAAACATTAATTTCATGTAAGATATGACATTTATCATTTTAATTTCATAGTTCAAATGTTTTTTTTGAATGTGAACCTTTAAATGGTTAACACTACATGAGTAGCTTTAAACAAACAACACCAACTAAAAAAAAGAATCTACCTGTATAAGAAAGCATTTATGCGTTGTGTGTGGGTTGATTTAAATGCTATATTTTGGTTATTATTATCGTTGTTTCTACTGATGTAGTGTGTTGGAAGAATACTAATGTTTATTTATCTTCATTAATCAATGAATCGAAAACATGGATTGGTTGTGCATCACTCCCAAATTTAATAAACAAACTAGAGATTCTCTGTGCACTTCACTTTTGTTGGTTAACTATCACATAGAAATCTATATGAAGTGATAGTTAACTGATAATAGTAAAATGCGCAGTGAATCTATAGTTTTTTATTAAATTTGAGAGTGATGCACAACTAATCCATGTTTTGTATTCATTGATAGTTTGGATTGTTTTTGAATTTCTGTAATAATTTGTATTTATGTAATTCTATTAACCAATGTTTGAAATGTTTATAATATATAAGAACATTTTCTAAAAGTTACCCTATATACAAATAAGAAAAATATGATTAAAAATGGTGATAATGATAAAAATGATTACATGTACAAATTTTTACAGTAACTGATAGAGTACTTGAATCATTTTAACCATTAGATGATTGTCCTATGTGTCTAGGGCAACGTGTCTTCGTATGACCTTCCTGGTGGAATATGTTGCACCTTCATCTAGCTGGTTGTTCACTAGGCCAATCCATATCATTCCAAATACAAGTCAACTTTGGCCTCCCTTTAGGTCGAAGTATAGTGTTTTTCGGTAGAAGCGTGGGTGCACCATCAGACAACTGAAAATTCTGATAATCCCTGATTGGCCTCCACGGAGTACTATAGCAGGAGTTGATGCTCTCAAGTCAATAAGATGGATAAACGAACTTCTCCCAAGATATGTGTACATAAGCACATGCTGAAATCACATAGCTATAAGGATATCTCAGTGCTTGAAAGTTCCCACATTTAGAGTAATGCTTATCTAGTAAAATAACTCGCACACAACCATTGCTACAAGACACACATCACCAGGCTTAGTAAACTCAAATAATTGCTCTGTACGATTAAATGCAGTTTCACAGTAAGTTGAAGCCTCCTAAAGAACTGTATATATCTTGCACTGGAAATAGTGTCCATAGCACATCCCTCTGTTCAATCCCTCTTTATCCTGTTTTCCTCATTCTAGAAAGTACTTTACACTCTGATAGAAGGTCTCTTGTACGAAACCTGTAATTTAGATTTAAGACATTATACTAATATTATATTATAATTGTAGCTCTTCTGAGTAACATTTAATCAAATATTCATATTTACCTGTGATAGGTAATTTTCGAACTCCCTTGAAAACTCCATTTATACATTCTATGACATTGGTTGACATATGACCATATCTCCTCCCATCATCATATGCCAACGACCATTTATGGTTTGGGGTTTGCATCATGTAATCATATACTTTCAGATTCACTCTATGAATATCTTGAAGACGCTCCTCCATCCTTTTTTATTGAGGCTCATATGCTATCAAACAAGAACTCATCTGAATAGATATGAAAATAAATAAGACAAAAAAATTTAAAACACAAAAGGATGTTCATACCAATTTTTAATATTGTCTTCTTCATCGACTCATTCTCGAACATCTTTCACAAATTGCTAGCAATGTGTAAAATACAATATCGATGATGGGCATAGTGTGGTCTCCAAGAAAGACCCTTAGAAATACCGCCTCCTTGATTGCATGGTGGCAATCTGAAATAAGACAAATACCTTCCGCATCCGTAATAAACTCTCACAAACATGCCATAAACCATCTCCATGATGATAAGTTCTCTTTATCCACAATTGAAAATTCCAACGGTATAGGGGCTCAATTTCCATCTTGTGTGGAAGAAATAAATAAATTTCATGTATACTTTCCATACAGAAATGTGCTATAAATCTGAATAAACTGCTTGTAATGTCTAAAAGCCGCCACACATGGTACAAATGTCCAAAATAATATATCAAACACAACCATTGAGCGGTCAACTTGATTGTGTTGGTTCACATATTCAACAGTATGAATATGATAGATCACTTGATTATTCTAGGGTATAAGCTCCAAAAGTTGTGGTAAAACTCGATAAGATTTGTCCTAATCACCATACACTTTCACAATAGCCTTCTGTCATGCCACCCATGCCTTCCAGTAAGATATTTGATACCCAATTTTTTTGATTCGCTCCATCACCAGAACCACATGAACGTCTTGACATGCTCTAATCATTTCAACAATAATAGTTGAAACAAACTCAACATCTAATTAAGAGTCTTCTTATGAAAATATTGGGTTCACATAGGTGTGTGGAGTAAATCTAGTGATGTGCTAGCTATGAAAAGTGTTATCAATTATAGCTTGTAGATGCATTTGATAGTTCGATTCATATTTTTCAAAACAAATCAAATAGTAATACCTCTTTGACTCTTATACAACATAAGAGTAATGTATTTCAATGTGATATTTTTTAATCACATTTTTCATTGATTATTTTCTCTCAAACTCTCTACCAATATATAAAACACCATCATCTGACACTCAATTTGTGCCACCAATGATTCCTGGAAATTCTGAACTGGGAGTAATAAATGACCAATCAAATTCTGGCAAGCGATTCATGCCTTCAATCGACCATGAAGCTAATACTGGAGGATGATTCAATGGCCGGTTTAACCTCACATGAGTGGGAACAGACTGATCTTATGCATGCTCTTATTCTTCTTCTTCAACTTCCTCTTCATCATCTTCTTGAAAATTGTTATCATCCTCAAAATCATCGACCAATGCATCTAAATTATGTGGAGGACTGTCCATTGAAACAGTGGCCAATGGAAATGATGGAACAACTATTGATGTTGATGGAACTTCTTGATGTGTAGGAGCATATGACATAGTCTCATGAATTTGGGATGGGCCAACTTCCAATGTCGATGGAACTTCTATTGTAGCTATAGTGACATACAACTCCATCATTTGATTCCCAGGTAGATACTTAACCAATGAAAGTATATATTCCCAATCATCATCATAATTTACCAGATATTCAACATATAAAAACCTATCTATATATTGCAGATGTCTAAATGTGATGGACTCTATAACTTGATTCCTCACCAGTTTTAACTTTCAATGAATTTTCCTTTGCACAGCTTCCAAAGTTGTACATCCTCCAAGCATCACAACAGATTCTGGATGTATACTATAACTATATCCTTGTTCTATCTCAATTATTTGATTGTTGTAATAAATATAGGCGACATCCATCTTTTTTATCTAAAAGAAACCATTATTATTAATTAAATTTTATTAGAGAATCAATTTATGTATGTATGCTTCTAGTAATTTAGGTTGGAATCCTAATCCCTCCACCAAATCAATATGTTCAAACCATATTAATGTGCAACTCTTTACACAACCCACAAGTACGTGTTACATACCCAAAAATAGAAGTCAAACGTATTCATACATATCCACATGCATTATATGCATGAGGTACATGAACACATCATGTAAAAGCATAGAGTTATATGAAATTGAAAAACTCTACATGAGTAAGCCCGGAGTGACAGATAGCCAACCCCATTCATGTTCCTAGATAAGGAAAGCCTTCAAGAAATTAGGTGGTATGACCCAAAGCCCCTCTACCCAGAGATACTTTACTTAAGAGAGCATTCCTTTTATGACAACTATAACACTTAATATGCTAAAAATATATTCAACTACTAAATTCAAGTCCATAACTTCAATTACAAACTAAGGTCAAGGTAGATGGAAAACTAAATTCATTATCATACCTAGAATGTAATGCAAGGATATATTCTAGAAACAATTTCTAACTACTTCACCACTTAATATAACTACTTCTCTAATTAAGATAACTACTTTTCTAAATAGATTTAATTAATTTCCTAATTACCTTTAATTAATTTGTAAATCACCCAATTAACATTAATTAACCTAATTACCATTAATTAATAACCTAATTTCCATTAATTAATCACACAATTACCATTAATTAATCACCTAATTAGTATTAATTAATCACTTAATTTCCATTAATTAATTACCTAATTACCATTAATTAATCAGCTAATTACAATTAATTAATCACCTAATTAGAATTAATTAATCACCTAATTAGAATTAAGTATTCACCTGATTAGAATTAATTAACCACCTAATTAGAATTAATAAATCACCTAATTACCTTTAATTAATCACCCAATTAGAATTAATTAATCACCTAATTATAATTAATTAATCACCTAATTCGAATTAATTAATCACCTAATTACCATTAATTAATCACCTAATAACCATTAATTATTCACCTAATTAACATTAATTAATCACCTAATTAGAATTAATTAATCACCTGATTATAATTAATTAATCACCTAATTAGAATTAATTAACCACTTAATTAGAATAAATAAATCACCTAATTACCTTTAATTAATTACCAAATTATATTTAATTAATCACCTATTTAGAATTAATTAACCACTTAATTACCATTACATAATCACCTAATTAGAATTATTTAATCACCTAATTACAATTACTTAATCACCTAATTATAATTAATCAATCACCCAATTACAATTAATTAATCACCTAATTAGAATTAATTAATCACCTAATTAGAATTAATTAATCACCAAATTAGAATTAATTAATCACCTAATTACCTTTAATTATTTACCAAATTAGAATTAATTACTCACCTAATTATAATTAATTAATCACCTAATTAGAATTAATTAACCACATAATTACCATTACTTAATCACTTAATTAGAATTTATTAATCACCTAATTAGAATTAATTAATCACGTAATTACCATTATTTAATCACCTAATTATAATTAATTAATCAACTAAATACAATCAATTGCTTACCTACTTATAATTAATTAATCACCTAATTAAAATTACTTAATCACCTAATTATAATTAATCAAACACCTAATTATAATTAATTAATCACCTAATTATAATAAATTAATCAATTAATTATAATTAACTAATCACCTACTTATAGTTAAGTAATAACCTAATTAAAAATAATTAATCACCTAATTACAAATAATTAATCACCTAATTATAATTTATTACTCCCCTAATTAAAAATAATTAATCACCTAATTATAATTTATTACTCACCTAATTACAATTAATTAAACACCTAATTACAATTAATTAATCACCTAATTATAATTAAATAATGACCTAATTAAAACTAATTAATCACCTAATTATAATTAATTAATCACCTAATTAGAGTTAATTAATCACCTAATTATAATTAATCATCCACCTAATTATAAATAATTAATTGTCTAATTCATTAATTGCCTAATTATAATTATTTAATTACCTAATTACGATTAGTTAATTAACTAATTACAATTTAATTACCTAATTACGATTAGTTATTTAACTATTTAGAATTTAATTAACTAAATAGTATTACTTAATAACCTAATTACCATTAATTAATAAAAATTACTACAAATAAACAATTACAATTTCAAAATATATTATATTAATTATGAATTATTTCTATGAACTAAACAAATAAATAAATAAATCACCATATTAAACAAATTAAAAATTAGAATTACCTCAAATCAGTGGAAAAGTTATGATCCTTCAAACAGCTTCGCGGACAAAAAGAGGCAGAGCTTTGATAAAGAGAGATCTTGAAGAGAGAGTGAGGAGAGGAGAGAGAGATCTTGAAGAGAGAGTGAGAAGATGAGAGGGAGTGATGAGAGGAGGGGGAGAGAGAGGTCTTGAAGAGAGAGTGAGAAGATGATAGGAAGTGAGAATGTGAGAATGAGGAGGGGGGTGAGCCCCTTATACAAGGAAGGTTCTATTTGGGTGCCACTAGAAGTGGCACGCATCCCAACAGTGGGAGCTCCACTTGAAGTGGCGCTGATAGACTAAGGCTATAAGGTGCATCGCCACTTGAAGTGGCGCTGTAGGGTTTTGGGTAATCAGCGCCACTTCAAGTGGCACTGATCAACCACATTTTCCAAAATAAAAAACACAAAGACCCATTAAAAAAATACCCCTATGCCTATATGAGCCACCGCGGGCCCCCGACGTCCTCTGCTTCTGCCACGGTTGTCCGCCGTCTCTTATTGGGAATAAATTAAAAATTGGAATATAACAAAACATATTTTGTGTTGTTATTTCTTACATATATCAACATAATTCATGTTGTTAATTTATATGAAATTAATAAAATTACAACATGAAAATGATGTATGTTGTTGAATGTTATTTTGAATGACATGCATACCATTGTGTGTTGTAGAATGTTATTTTTAATGACATTCATATCATTGTGTCCCACATACAAGTTTTTTTTATTATTATAGTGACTCGAAACCAGATCAGAATCTTCATGAACCTACAGTTTGACTGTATGGTATATTCTGGACTTGAAACAGTGAAAATCCATGAAACTTTTAATCCATAAAAAATAAATAATATTTCAACATCGATAATTATTTGAGTTATCATATTTGCAAGAGTCATATTTTTTTTAATTGTCCCAACTTTAATTATAATCATTTAACAACATAATATTTGTTATGTTCAAAATTAGTTATATGTAATTAAATTTTATTAAAAAAATGTTGAAATTGAGATTATAAAATACTTTTATACTTAATAAGGATGGGTGGGGTCAACCCAAATCAAAAAATAGTAACCCAACAATCATATCTGACACAACTCAATAAAAAAAATAATGACTCATCTTGTTGAAGTTGGTTTTAAGGTTTCAAAGATGGATGGGATTGGATTGGGTTGGTTTTGGAGTTTTAAGGATATTTTTTGTCACCCCCTTATTTCAACATATTTTATAGGTTTCCTCATAATTCCCTTGTGCCAACGGGGGTCATCCATCCACTTTTTCCCTTTTCTTCCTCTTCTGTTTGCCTTAGTGATCAACATCCTCTACTTCATCTCCAAGTTCATCTCGTGTTGTCCATACTGGAAGGACCATTCACCTATATCTCGTGTTTTATAATTTGTTGTAGTTGCAGAGGCAGATTTGACAAAGATTCTTCTTCTTATTTACTTCAACATCACCAATGTTGTCTATTTGTCCATTGATGAAGACAACGACGCTGTTACAGGCCCTGGATGCCACTCTTCATCATTGGATTTCCCATTTTTTTTGTTGTTCTTTAGTGGCCCACCAATGTGTTGATGGTTTATGACTATCCAAATCATTCTAAATTACTCCCAAATCCCCCTTCCCGTTTTCAAATATTAATTTGTTTCAATAAAAAACTATTTCTAGATCATTTAGCCTATTCCCCTAACATCTAGAGTTTAGATTTTATAATTTATATTTTCATTATTGATTTGATTCTGCTTTCTTTAATCCAGTGTTCCTTCATCTTCATTGATTCTCTTTCACCCATTAAAGCACCTCTAAATACAATGCCTGAGTAGTTCTAATCATCACATATAAAATAATAACACTTATCACCAATATAATATTGTTCATAAATGTAAAACATAATTCACAAAATGTTCATCGACACTTCTATATCATCCAAAACACATTAGTCCTTCAACACATGCTTTTCTAATAGTGACTTTATAATGGTAGTTCTTACAAGACCTAAAATTATACTATAAATAAAAAGTTAATTGTACTAGCCATCACATAATAAAATCCCTTTATTCTATCACACTAGTACATTACACACTAGAGAGTTACATTTAAAAAAATAGACATAACTAGTGCTATAAAACAAATAATAATATATACAAACACCACTACCACAAAGATGGGTTTCCGCAACGCCACCCTTTATCAGTGCTTTTTTAGCGCTATTAAAGGGGACCCCTTTATCAGTCTTTTTTTAGTAGCCATAATTGGGGGGGCTTTATCATCGCTTTTCCTAGCGCTGATAAAGTTTATATTTTAAAAATAAATATTTTTTCATGAAAAATAATATATTGATATATAAGTATATTTATATTAATATAAATATAATATATATGTTTTAATATGTTTTAGATAAGTATAAATAGACTATTAAATTTAATATATAATTTTTTTAGTGAAAATGGCTTTAAAATATTTTAAAAAATATTATTAATTAATAATTTTCTAATTATCATTGACTAATAATCATTTAATAACAATTTAAAGACACAAAAAATCAAAAAAAAAAATTAAAAGATCTAAAATAAGTTGAAAATGCAACTCAAACTTCAAACGACAATAAATTTTGATCCGGGTGTCCGTTTGAGCTCTACATCATATCAAATCAAATCATGTGATGAGCTTTATGTGATAGTGACCCAAGGGAACCTTATGTCACATTTTTTAGGCTAAAAAAGGCCCATAAGACCTCAAAAAATGAGTTTTTAGTCGGGATACCCTGATTTTTTAACATTCAAAAAACTATAACATCTGATCCAAATGTCCTTTAGGCCTATATCACATATCATATTGAAGATTGTTTTATTTTCTTCAACTTTACTAGTTGTGGAGTTGAAACAGACTTCTATATTAGAAGTTATGACTGTTTTAACATTCTATGGCTTTTCAAATACACATATATATGTATTTATTCGTAAATGTGTGTGTGTGTGTCTGTGTGTCCTTGTGTGTGTGTGTTGTATATATGTATTTATTTATTTATTTATTTATAAACACACATAAAAAAACATATTTTATAAATTTATTTAAAACTAATCTTATAAATATATATTAATATACAAATAAATATACGGATAAAAAATTATAACGAAAAATATATATATAAATATATATAAATATATATTAATATATGAATAAATAAATAAATAAATAAATATATATATTAATATATGAATAAATATATATATATATTAATATAACTAAATATATTTATATTAATTTGAATTTATATTAATATAAAAATAAATATAACTATATATATATATATATATAAATAAATAAATATATCCTTAAATTGAGAAAAAATCTAAATGTATTAGTGGTAAAGGTGCATGCATGTAAGGGGGGAGGTCTCAGGTTCAAGTTTTGGTGGAAGCAAGGGCGCGCGAGCAAGTGGGAGGGGGTTGCGCAGGCAAGGGTAGCATGCAGTGAGAGGGAGGGTGATCTTCCTAGCACTGATAAAAGGGGGTTCAAGTTTTATTAAAAGACCCCCCCACATTATATATATATATATATATATATATATATATATATATTTATGACTTTTATCAGCCCTTTTTTAGCGCTGATAAAGGGCCTTTTTATCAACGCATTTTTTAGCGCCGATAAAAGACCCCTTTTATCAGCAATTTTCAGAGCGCTGATAAAAGGGACCCCCTTATCTTCGCCTTGATTAAAAATGCATTTCTAGCACTGTTAATTCCCTTTTTAGTGCTAATAAAGACCATATTTGTAGTAGTGCACTATAACGGTAAAACGTGAAAAATAAAAGATATATTTCTATCATAAATAAAAAAATAAAAAATAGAATGGACATGATATAAAAACAAAATAGGTAAATCGAATGGCTTTATAAGATAGAATGAGGTGTATTTATATTGGGTAACATGACTGCTGAATGGGCAAAGTGACCATTAAAATAGTAAAATAACAATATGACTGTGCAATAATAATGTGAATGTTATGTATAACATACAAGTGTCTAATAAAGTACATAACATAATTTGGAAATGGTATAATTATTAATTTAAAATAATGTGTGTTGATTAATTGTAATGTCCCGAGTTTTTGGAGCGGGTTGAATTTCTCGTCTGTTTAGAATTTTCAGAGTTTGGTGGGTACACCAACCATTTTCTTGATTATCATAACTTAATTCTAACTTTTTTACTTTGACCCAAGACCTTCTTTTTAGATGATTCTTGATGCTCAACAAGTGTCTCGGGGGTTTAGTTGGTTTTTGGGCCCATCTAAGACCAAAAACCCATGTTCTCTAAGTGCGCAAACTGAGGCGCACAGTTTGGACAAACTTTGTGGCCTCAAAATGCAATAAGCACAATTTGGAGAATCATGCTGGATGGGGCATACGACTGTGCAGGGACCTCTATAGTTTTTAGCAGAGGGACCTACACAGTTTACGCATAGTATGGGAAAACTGTGTGTAAGCCATAGGCTTAGCACCACATAACCAGTGGATACGCACGACCTCATAATGGTTTAGACAAACCGTGCGAGACAACCATGTAGGGTCTGGTTCTTAAGTAACATGAGGTGCACAGTTTTACCAAACATGCAGGCTCTTTAAAAGCGCGTAAAGTTTAAAATTCCATTGCCCCTTTATTAAAATTTCCTCCTCCTCCCTCCAAATCACATGCACAATGGGGGAGCTCTCTATTTTTTTCCTTTCAGTTAGGATTTGAGTCAAATTCTTCGTATGAACATCGATTGTTGATCTCTTGGTAGCTATGGATTCATCTCAGCAATTCCTTTAATCCGCTAGCCCCTCTCCCCTTTTATCTCACCATACAAAGCGGTAAATACATGTGATCCATTTTACCCTATTTTCAGGGTATTCATCTAAAATACCGATTTATTTCAAATCAGATCGAGTTATAGGCTATGATCGGAAAAGCGGGTGTTTACCAACACGAAGTAGTTGGTGATCATATTTCTTTATGATTTCACAGGTGTTTTGAGGGTGCAGCTTTGAGTGCGTTGTTGGGTAGTCTGAGTGAGAACCTATAAATTAAATATTTGCCTTTAAATAATTAATTGAACCCATGGGAGATGTCAATGGGAATGCTCCTCTAAGTCTACAAATGGTTGAGCCTAGTGAGAGGCTTTTGACCTTGTAAATATTAGTCTGGGGTGTTATTTTATTTAAATTAAAATGATTTTATTAAATTAAATTGTATTATGTTGTTGTTATGCATTACTGAGTTCCATGGGAACATGGCATGCATGAACTGGGGATTTAGATAGCATTGGCCATATGGTTTGAGGAAATATGATCATTAGGCTAGGCGTGGTGAGGCTTTTAGGTTGCAGGCATGGCCCGAGAGATATCAGATCACTAGTTGGGTGACACAGTCATCGATTGAGGCAACGAAACCATCTGGTTGCGGGCATGGCCCAATAGATATTAGATGGTGATGACCATCAGATGTGCGACACAATCACAGGGGCCTGAGGTGTCAAAATGGTGAGGTTTAAGGACTTATTTGGTGATTTCTTCTCACTAGTATTGGAAAATGAATCGTTTGGAGTTGTGTGCACATTGTAGGACTCATGTGATGAGGTAGTATTGACCACTAATGTGGGTAGAGGCCTCCGTTAGATGTGGATTAGGGAAATGGTTGGAGGTGCTTGTCGTAGAAATCCATAAGGATAGTGAGGAGCCATCGTTTGATAGTGTTGAGATTGTTAGTTGGGGGCTGGGGCTTGTTTTACTTGAGGTCGTTAGGCTAAGACTTGTTTGAGAGTACATACATTATTGTTCCTCATGACGTCGGCTATTGAGCCGACAATGATATTACTTGGATGGAATACATCGTTGTGCCTTGGACATTATGCTTTAAAGCGACGATGTTTCTTATGAGATGAGGTCTATGGGACCATGCATTTGATTATTGGGGTGTGCCTTTAGGACATCAGATATTGTTGGACACGAGGTGTCAGTTGGCATGAGGTGTCCGATGGTATTATTAGAGGTGCAACCTGAGGGTTCACCCAGGCTGATTTACATCAGGGGATGTCTTGGGCTTAGGCTAAGGATCCTCTCCACTATGGTATTACGATGTTGGTTGAAGCAGATGATCACTCCCTTATGGCTATTGAGCACAAGGGGAGAAAGTTATTATTATGAATTTGTGCAGTTCTATTTCTTTTATAATTTAGATGCACTTGCTTAATCACAGATGTAAGATAGGTACACGTTGCTGGTGGCCTATTGAGATTCTTTCTCACACCCTGCATGGGTCCTTCAGGATGCGTGTATATTTTATGAATTTGAGGTTATGTAAGGGTTTGGGATCTAGAGATGGACCTTAGTTTTGGGTTGTTTATCTTGATATGGATGATAATAGACCTTAGGTTTCTTGAATTAGTTGGAGTTTCCTTTTGTTTTTATTTTTTGTATTAGCATGCCTATATGTACGTACTGAGATCATCCATTGGTGAATTTTTTTCTTATTTTCTGTATGACCTGATATGTATGAATGCTCTATTTTAGTATCTACAAATGGTGTATTGTGATTTTTAATTCTTCAAATGGTATTGATCTTGTTTATTATTATTTCTTTTTCTATCTATTATGCTTCCGCCATGGGCAGGTTATTGGTACAATGTATGTTGGTCTCTCTTTTCCGATGCTTTATTTTTATATAGTCCATTATTAATAAATCATCACAAGAGGGTATAGTATCCCCATTATCACCTCTTTTCACCCTCATTGCTAGTCGAAAACCTTTAGCGTATGGGGAGGCGCTCTTAAGGATAATGACACTCAGCCCGAAGCACTGTTCGAGTGGCTAAACGGGTCGAGGTGCTACAAATGATATCAGAGGAGTTTCTTTTTCCTCTTTATTGGTCTTAATATTTAGGCTATGGTAGACTGGAGATTTGGATGTTGTCATAATTAAGTTTATAACACGTGTTTAGGTGTTCACAGCCCCATGCACGTAGGACGAACCAAGTTACCATGGGTGGGATTTGTTGTTTTGTTTTTATCATTTTACAGTTGATATGATTTCCATATCAAATTGTGCACTTGGAATGTGAGTTTTTATCTACAATGATATATGACCCTTGACCTAGTATGATAGGGAAGTATTTTTGGACCCTTGGCCCGATATGGAAATGGATGATTTTTTATGCTTTTGATAGGCACATAGGATGTTACACACACACATGTGTGTGTGCCTGTGATTAATTTCTAGTGTGTGATATGTGATACCTATATATATGTCCCTATATCCTGAAGTATAAAGAAGAGATGATGATATGGGGCGGTGTTGATCACCAGGTTGGGCGACGAGGTCATCGGATTGAGGTGACATGGTTTGTCAGGATGAGCGTGGCCTGAGGCATATGTGATACCTGGTTCTGATATGGGTGGGTAAGGGGCCAAGATTCCAGATATCACATGACATGGTTGCGATGTGGAAGGGTATTGAGACTGCGCTTCCTGTTATAGATTTCATTATTTGCGTTATATATATGATATTATGGTTGTCTGACCAATGTATTGGTATTCAGTGGGATGCCACCTAAATGGGCTCTAATGGAGTGTTAGGCGGGCAATGATTTAGTGACATAGGAGCGGGAATAGGTTGAGACCCTTGAGGGTCTGGATAAGGCCCCATAGGGTTAGGATTAGCATGATAAGTAGGTACAAGCTCATGTACAAGCTCCAATGCAGACGGGTCAACCACCACATTTGAAAGCTTTTGGGTTGTGGCTTAATGACCAGCTCAGAGCGAGTTTGGTACGTATCATCCAGTGGATTGAAAGGGGATATCAGAGAGTATCTCCTTCCATTTTATACCTGACTCAAGAGTTTCAGTCATAACACACACCGCTATTTTTAGGGTGAGGGTGGATCGTAGGTAGCTTAGAATTGGACTGATTTGATGCAGATGATCTTCAAGTAGTTTGAGGGACCCCTATGGTAAAGGGTGAAGCTATCTATGTACATGCTCAGGGGGAACGACTAAATGCCAGTGGGATGTGCAGGTTCAGGAAGGTAGACATGAGGGATTGTACTAGAAGGACTTCGAGACCAGGTTCTTCAATAACTTCTTTCCAGAGATGCTGAGGTTGGAGAGTGTGCGGGAGTTCTTGGGTCTTCAGCAGGGTGACATGCCAATCATGGACTATGAACCTACATTCACCAAGTTGTATCGCTTCGCAGACGACATGGTGGGTGACGACACCTCGAGGGTGAGACATTTTGAGGATGGTTTACAACACGCCATTCGGTTGCAGGAAAACAGATTTAGGTTGACCTCATTATCAGAGGTGATGAATTAGGTGCTCATATCCAAGTGCAATTTGATAGAATAATCTTATTCCAGCGGGGTGACATTTTCAGGTGAATTCTATGGTGATGATTTTGATAATTGGAAACAAGGTTGAGATGAGTCTTAGTAGGGAATTATGGCTAGAGACTTGAGCAGACTACCTCAGAGTGGATCGTCGACGGTATGCTTCCAGTGTGGGAAGTCAGGTCATGTGCATAAATAGTGAAATAGAGCACTAAAGGAGTGTCGAGCATGTGGATAGGTTGGGAATATCAATATATTATGCAGGAAGCCTTCTCATACAACTAATAGTGAAGGACTAGGGCAGACTCAGGGTTCTCAGATTAGACCGAGAGTGGTACCAGGAGTTGGTAGCTGGGAGTCATCTAGGCGTGGAGGTCGTATCTGAGACAGTGGGACCCAATAGTGGGGTCAATAGCTGGTGAATATTTCAACACCATAGGGAGTCCAAGACTTAGCTAGTCGATCTTTAGGCCAAATGCATGTAGTAAAGCTACTAGATGTAGAGCAGATCGGGGAGCCAGTTACTATCAGAGGTATGCTTTATTTTTTCTTGGCCTTTTTAGAGGCATATCTGTCTTAGGTGAATGAGGTGCATAAGATGTATCTATGTACTAACCAGACAATGGTTAGTAGGTCGGAATCGGTTCAAATGCATTATATATATATATATATATGTGTATGTATATGAGGTGTGTGGAACCAAGATCTTTTATGAGCATCGATGGATGCGTGGCATGTATAAGGTGAGTTGGCATCTAGGAATCTATATGACGTGGTACTTGATTGAGGTGTGAGGAACTAATATTGATTTGAGTATCTGATAAGATGTAGGACCTCATAGGTTCTATGTGCAACATGGGCATGAGGCGGGCATCTGAGAAGATGTGGTACTTGATGGGTGTTGGGTATGGAACCAGGGTACCTAATGACATGTAGGGGTGAAAATTCATCACAGGAAGACTTTTTAGTCTGAGTATGGTTGATGGACCATCAGTTTTATTTGAGTTTTGGGTCGAGAAAAGACCGAGGTAGGTAACTCCTGAGGTGGGGAGCACCATGAGGTAGTTGTATTATACCCTTTTATGACCGAGGTAGACTGGGGTGATATGAACATGATAGGTATGTTTGGTACCATCTTTTTCTAATGTTTTATAGCTATGGGATGAGCTATGTGAAGGTGGGGAGATTTTAATGACTTGGGTTTTTGGAGTGGGTTGAATTCCTAGCCTATTTTGAATTTTCAGAGTTTGGTGGATAAACCAACTCTTTTCCTCATTATCAGAACTTAATTCTGAGTTTTAATTTAACCCAAGACCTTAGTTTTAAATTATTCTTGATGCTCGACAAGTGTCTTAGGGGTTCAGTTGGGTTTCAGGTTCCTTAGAGACTAAAAACCCAAGTTTTCTAAGTGCACATACCAAGGTGCACGGTTTGGAAAAACTAGGCACCCTCCAAGGAGAAACTGCGTGACCTCCAAATGCATTGAGCACAGTTTGTAAAATCATGTTGGATGTGGAACATGACTGTGCGAGGACCTATAAAGTTTTTAGTAGAGGGATCCACACGGCTTGAGCACAATTTTCCCAAGCTGTGCACAAGATGCACACTTAGTTTCACCTAACCATTAGATATTCATGGGTTCAACATGATTTGGAAAAACCATGCTGGAAATCCATATTGTCTCTTTAAAAGTGTGAAAATTATAAAATTCACTTTCCCCATTTATCAAATTTTCCACCTCCTTCCTCCTAAAAATCGCATGAATAATAGGGTGGCTCTCCATTTTACTCCTGACTAGGATTTGAAATAGATTCTTCGTCCAAACTCTGATCATTGATCTATTTGTGGATACATATTCATCTTAGTAAGACCTTCAATACACTAGCCTCTTTTCCCCTTTACTCTCACCATATGAAGCACTAAATCCATGTGATCCTTTTTACCCTATTTTCAGGGTATTCATCTAAAATGCCGATTTCTTACAAATTGATACGAGTTAGAGGCTAATATTAAATGAGAGGACATCTACCAACATGAGGTGGGTGGTTATCATCTTTCTATGTGATTTCACAGTTGTTTTGGGGGTGTGACTTTGAGCGTTCCATTAGGCAGTCTAAGCGAGACCCTATAAATTAAATGTTTGTCTTTAAATAATTAATTGAACCATTAAGAGATGCCTATGGGAATGCTCCTCTAAGTCTAAAAATGTTTGAGACTAGTGAGAGGATTCTAACATTGGGAAGATTAGGTTAGGGTGTTGTTTTGTTTAAATTTAATTGATTTTATTAAATTAAATTTTATTTTGTTGATGCTATGCATTAATGAGTTCCATGGGAATGTGAAGAGCATGACCTAAGGATTTAGATGGAATTTTCCATCTAATTCTAGGTGATATGGTCATCAATATGGGTGTGGACCATTATATATATATATATATATATATATATATATATTCTGAGTGATGTTGATCACTAGTTTGGTGACACTGTCATCGATTAAGGCAACAAGGTCATTAGATTACATGCATAACTTGAGAGATATTGGATAGTGATGAACATCAGTTGAGAGACACAGTCGTAGGGGAATGAGGTTCCAAAATGGTGTGGATTAGGGACTTATTTAGTGATTTCTGCTCACCCGTGTTGGACAATGCAGCTTTTGGAGTCGTGTGCACACAGTTGGACTCATATGGTGAGGTGGTATTGACCACTCATGTGGGAAGAGGCCTCCGTTATATGCTGCTTAGGGAAATGGTTGGAGGTGATTTTCATAAATTTCCATGGGGATGGTGAGGAGCTATTGATTGACAATGTTGAGACCTTCGACAGGGGGTTGAGGATTTCCGTACTTGATGCCATTGGGCCAAAACTTATTTGGTAGGATGGACTTCCATTTTCCTTAGGATGTTGATATTTGAGTCAATAGTGATATTACTCGGAGGGTATAAATCACTGTGCCTTGAACACTGTGCTTTGAGCTAATGTGGTTTCTTAGGAACTGAGGTATATGGGACTAGGTATTTGATTATTGGGGCGTTCCTTCAGGACATTAGATATTTTTGGACACAAGGTGTCAGTTGGAATGAGGTTATAGGTTATTTTATTAGAGTTGGAACCTAAGGGTTCACCTGGACTGATTTACATCAGGGGATACCTTGGGATTAGGCTAAGGATCCTCTCCACTATGGTATTCTGGCATTGGATGAAGTAGGTGATCGCTCCCTTGTGGTTGCTGAGCACAAGGGGAGTAGGTTATTGTTATGAATTTGTGAAGTGCTATTTATTTTATTATTTAGATACACCTACTTAATCATAGATTTATGGTAGACACATGTTAGTGGTGAACTACTCAGATTCTTTCTCACACCCTACACAAGCCCTTCACGATGCGTATAGATTTTATGGATTTGCGATTAGGTAAGGGTTTAGGCTTTGGATCTAGACCTTAGTGTTGGGATATTTACCATGGGATAGATGGTAAGGGGCCTTGAGGTTCCTACATTAGTTGGAGTTTCCTTTTGTTTTTATTTTTTGTATCAGCATGCCTATATGAACGTACCGAGGTCGGCTATTGGCAACCCTTATGCTTAATGTTTGTATGACCTGATATGTATGTATATTCTATTTCAGTATCTATAAACGGTATATTGTAATGTTTAATTATACACATGGTATTGAGTTTGTTTATCATTATTGTTTCTACTATCTATTGTGCTTCCTCCATGGGCCAGTTACTCGTCCAGTTTCTGTTAGTCTCTCTTTTATGTTGCTTTTTTATATATATCATTATTAATTAATCATCACTAGAGGGTATTGTCTCCCCACCATCACCTATTTTCACCCTTTTTGCTAGTCAGTGGCCTTTAGCGTATAGGGAGATGGGTTTAAGGCTAGTGGCACTTGGCTCATAGCACTGTTCGGGTGGCTAAACGGGTCAAGGCGCTAAATTAATGAATAATAATGTGACCACATACACATTCCTTATAGTAATATAAAAAACATTAAACATATGTTTTTGATTTTATGGAACTACACACATGATTTTAAAATACATCAAGAGATTTATTAAATTATTATATTTCTAAAATATATAAAATCATATAAAAAACACTTCAAATTTGGAATCAACATATTGAAATTATCCAATGGTGAATTTTTATAGTTTTATGAAAGTGTTGAATTTTCAGATGAATAATAAAATATGGTATGTGTGTATGGTATGTATTATGACTTTACTTTTATGTAACAATGATATAGTAACTAATATAAATGAATCCATGATCTAAAATATTTTAATTTATTAAAATAATGTTGTTTAAAGTGTTAAAATGTAAGGGCCTGGACCTCCTCGATCCATTACTTTGTGAAAATCTGGTGTTTGAGGTGTTTTGGGAGGAAATAGTGACTCATTTCAAGAGTTTTCCAAAATCCATTTTTTCCAATGGTGAGTTTCTAGTAATATATTGTCTGATGGTGGTTCATCCACCAAAAATTCGCAATGGTGAGTCAGGACTGATGAGTTAGAATGGTGACTCGCAATAGTGAGTTGCTGATGGTAGGTAGTGATGGTAGGTCATCCCAATGGTGAGTCACATTAGTGAACCACTGACGGTGAATCTCATCGGTGACTCGCGTCAGTGACTTGTAATGGTGACTTGCTGATGGTGAGTCATTGATGGTTGGTTATGGTGGTTATTTATGATGGTAGCTCACCGAAAAGTGACTCACTAAATGATGACTCATCAAACGGTGACTCACTATTAAGAGATCATCACCAGTAGATCATACTAGTGACTCATCTAGTGGGGAGTCACACACCAGTGACTTGTAATGGTGGCTCACCCAACGGTGAGTCACTTCCAATAGTTTGTCAAAATTTCGGTGTTCTTCTCGTTTTTCCAATTTCAATCCTTTAACGTTTTAATTGACGTAAAATAATTTTAAAACCATATTTAAGTTTTTTTAATCCGTTTAAAATGATATAGAATATATATTTAAATTCCTAATGCCTGGGAGGCCTTTAGATAGCCCAAATGAATGGTCTTGGTCATGATCCAACTTTGATGGATTTTGAAACCGTTCTTCCATTGATACAGGATTTGGACCTTCTAAAGCCAAGATCCTTTCTCCCTTGTTTGTTTTCTCTTTAATATTTCTATAGAGTATCTCCAAAACCTTTCTTCTCTGAGGATCCATGTGTCTTTGTTTCACCCTTGGATCACATTTCCCTTGAGCCTTGTGCACCCCCTGTTTGGCACAAAGTGAAGGTGTTGATCATCTGTTTCTCCAAGTAGGGATCCCTTCATCCCTCTTATTTATGTATCATGTAGGGTGGGTGTAAGAATATTTCCCATGTGAAGGCATTTGAATCGATGTTTAATAAATATAATTGAATTAGATTTAAACACATAAACATGGGCTGGGTAAAAAGTGACACGTGTTTATGTTTTGTTGTTTTTTAGTATTTTGATCTGTATGGGCTATGTTCTTACTGAAAACCATGGTTGTTTGTGGTATTTGTTTATGCACTTGGGATGACTTGTGATGTCTTATTTTTTATCATGTTTTGAATGGTTGTATATATGCAATTGATTAACCATGTATACTTAATTAAATAAATGGATGCATCAGGATAAAACTTGATATGTGGTAACTTCTAAATTATCAAAGTGTAATTAAAGAACGAGTGTTTTCTAAATCTGAATACACCCTACCTTGTTTAATGTGGATGTGTGCTGTGTGTGGTTTTGTTATGTCTTGTGCCTTGTGTGGTGCTGGGTTTGAGAGAATGACTATAAGGTGGGGTGGTACGGGTGGTGTAATGTAATCTCAGGTTGAGAGATTAATTGATTATGGAATGGATGGGCAATGTTTTAGTAGTGAGGACGTAGGTTTGGGTTGTGCTATGTTTATATTACTTGGTGTGATGGGTGTTGTGTTATTAAACAACAGGTCTATCTGATTTAGTTGTGATGAGATGTGTTACTATGTTTAGATGTGAGTTGGGGGGTTTACTTTTTTGAGATGATGGATTGGGAAGAATGAATTTGAAGAATGATGATTGCAGTGGTTAGTATGGGTGTTAAACGAAGTGGAATATGAAGTGAGTTTCTTTACTATGGTTCTTTTTCCTCTATGTGGTTTATGTTGTGTGTCTTTTTGTGTGCTATGGTTAGTAATTGGCCATGTAGGGATGGAATGAATAAATGTTTATCAACTTCCGATGTGACTATTACTGGTGTTGGTAAATTCATTTAGAGGTAGCAACAAATGCAGTTTTGTGGGATGGTTGTTTTTTTGGGGAAAACCCATATGTTGGGTTGAGTGTTTGATACACACACACACACACACAAATATATATATATATAATTGGATGCAACTGCGAAAGCGGAACACACGTAAGTAAGAAAATTACATGTGAATCACAAGCTCGGGGACTTGACCTCGCGATCTTCCCCTCACTCCAAAGCCCTTACCACCCCACCACCAACAGTGGGTCACACACACACACATATATATTTTTACTTACTTATGATCTCTATATGAACCCCACCTTAGTTGAGCACTATGTATCGAACACCCCAATTGTCACGGGGGAGGGTGAATTTTCCCAACATCTCGGTGGGAGGATTGATGGATGGTTATTGGCTCTTCCCTGCTCCATCTTCTAGTCATTATTAGCCCAATATTCCTTAGGCAGGTTGTGGTACGGTTGTGAGGCTCAGGTGTTTGCTGGCGAGGTATGCTTTCATAGGTGTCTACGGGATGAGATATGGTGTGCTTACCAGGTGTCTTTGAGTTGATGTATGGTTATGGACCAGGTGTCTGTGAGAGAGATGTGGTATGGTTGTGGCCCAGGTGTGTGTGAATGAGATGTAGTGAGCTTCGTATGGTGAGGTTGTAGGACTAGCTCTGAGGCCCAGGTGTGTGTAGGAAAGTTGTGATGTGGGGCTTGTGGAAGAGTATGGAAGAGCTAGGACGTTTTCCATTAGGGTATGATTAGTGAACCAGTGGGAAGTGGTATGGGGTACCCAAACATCGATTTTCTTATTATATTACTTTACATGAATTATGTTAATTAGTTATCATGCCTTGGTGAGGTTGGGATGACTAGTATTCCTTGTTAGGTGCTTTTGTTTTGTTGTTGTTGTTTTCTCACAGGGGCATTAGTATGCTTCTCCCACTTGTGAATGAGAGTCCTTGGTTTTTTCTACTGAGTATACTGGTATGATCACCCTACGTTATAAAAATACTTTTAGGTTTATAGGAGGATTATGTGGACTGTGCTGGACTTTAGTAGCTCGGACAAGGGCACAGTTGTAGTGTCGCTTCTTAGATTTATTCTTTTGGTACTTACTTTGGAGTTTATTGTATTTGTAGAAGTTATATTCTAAACATGCATGTGGGATATATTTTGGATTTATTTTATATATCTCTTGGATTTTTTGTGGTTTATACATCTTATCTCCTAATATTGGTTACTATAAAAAGGTAAATGCCTCTCTTTTTATGAGATTCTATACCCTTGGTGTTGGTCACCACACTGAGGCCTACTAGAGGTGGGACTTAGGAGTCATTATCTCTCTTCCTTCATTGCCATCATAGGAGGGGCATCTTTGGTGGAAGGGGGTCATAATAGAATGACATCAGAGGATGATGTTTGAGAGATATGGTGAAGTTTAGAGTTAGGTACAACGAGTATTGCATGAGTTAGTAGGTAAACTACATTAGGTGACCTTGGTACATGACATAGGCTAGGGAATACCGGTTAGGACATAGGATTTTAGGGCCCCCCATGATCTGATGTAAGGACTATGAGCCTACCAAATGACCAAGTGAGGCTACATTGTTTTCATGGTAGAGACCATAGGAAAGGTACATGTATCATAATGACTTGTGCTCTATTTAAATTTGGGCGATTTGGTAAATTTGAAATAGATAAAAAATGAGTTAAATAAATTTAAATGATTCTTAAATAAAATTCCATACTACTCGGGCTTAAGAATTCCTTGTTTTCTTTTTCAGCCATGGAACCTGGGTGTTGTCCACATGTAGTGAATGCAGTGGAGGTTCAGCAGGCTAACCTGGTTGATCGACAGAGGGTTGATCGAGCAGAGAAAGATGATCAGTAGTAGAATATGTTACATGCTTTCCAGCAGTAGGCTCTGGGAAAGTATGAGGGTATCATTTCAGATATGTATATGGAGAGTTGGATCTAGGAGCTTGTGATAACCTTCAGTTTGATCTGGGCTCTAATGGAGTACTGGGTTCCTTTTGCGGTGAGCCATATGCAGGGAGTTGTGCATCATTGGGGGACGTTGTACTAGGGAGAGAGGAGAGAGGCATATGTTTTGTTGATTGAATACGAGAAGGAGTTCCGAGCAGAATTCCTTTCATCCATCATGAAGTTTATGAAAAGGAATGAGTTACTCTACATCAAGAAAGGGAGCATGTCAGTACAAGATATGTGGATCAAGTTCAAGTATCTCCTTCATTTTGATCAGGATATCTTTCTAGATGAGGAGTCTTGTGCGAGATGTCAAGAGGAGGCACTTCACCCTTCTCTCCAATATGCAGCTACTCCCTTAACCTTGATGACGTACTTGTAGGTTCAGAAGAAAGTGGAGTTAGTTGAGAGGATTAACTAGTGAGGAGGTATACTACGATAAGGGATCTAGAAGAGTTCTTCAAAGGGTAAGGTTACCATCAGCAGGTATCAGGCACCATGGCCTTCGAGGTTTTGACTGTCGGGGAGCCGACCTCAGCAGTTCCTGTTTTGGCCTTCATGTCCTCATGATTTTCCCGTGAACTTGGGAATGAGTTATTTCACTTATAGATATAGTGAACATATTTAGAGTCAGTTCTCAATAACTGTTCAAGCTTAGTATAATGGAGGTGGGAAGTTTTAGTGCTCGCCTCAACAGTAGTTGTTGTCTAGGCCGTTTCAGCAGTACGGACAACAGGCTCCTACTCCATTGAGGGGAGACAGGGCAGGTGGAGGTCAACCCCAGGTTATTCCTCAGTGACCTAAACCCAGACATGGTTGGGGAGGAGGTCGTCAATAGAGGGGCAGAGAAGCTGTGTGTGGTTAATTACATGCCTAGAGGTAGTAGTCCCAAAAGGATTATAGATCGTTCGAGGTACGATCAGCTTGTTCAGTACTCTTGCTTGTAATTTATTTAATTCAAGAGATTCACACTCCTTTGTTGCACCCGGTCTATCCCATGTTCTAGGACTAGACATAGAGATAATTCCCATGTCCTTGGTGTTTAGTACGTCAATCAAAGGTTAAACCAACTTATTTGATGTGTGCTAGGGATGTAGTATAAGGTCTTGACTTTCAACATTACATAATATAACTATTTCAACCAGAATACAATTATTAAATTCCTAAAGATATTTTTGGTTTATATTTTTAGAAATTTAGTACATAACTCATACATATAAACCCAAAATAATACAAAGTGGGTACCATTAAAAAAGTATCAATTTCTTCGAAGACATAATTTTTTTAACACAAAACAATAACATGATTTCTTTGAAAAATCTTCAAACATTTAACTTCACTTTCTTATTTATATTACACATCCTTATAACCTATAAAAAACATTTAAAAACATGGGATGAGCATAAAAATATCAGTAAGGGATATAAAAGGAAGGAAAGAAACTAATATTCCATGAATACTTATAAACATGTGAAATCATTTTCACAAACACATACTTATCACCCATAAAGAATAATATACTTTGTGAAATGTGAGATTTCCATAAATCATAGATTACATAAATAGATCATAATGGTATCTTAGGGAATTACTTACTTAATTTTGTAACCCTCACGACTACCTTATGATTTGTAACCCTCACGACTACCTTATGGTGTAACCATCACAGTTACACTTGGAGTAACCATACGAATGACCTCCAACTTACACATACCCAATGCATTGGAGGGAGATATCAGTCCCACCATTTATCAAAAAAAAATTCCCAATATCCAAAACATAATCACAATACATTAATAATTTCATAAAAAACATTGCTTTTGAATTTCGTAAAAAATAATTTTTAAAGAGGATTTTTAAAGGAAAGTCCGTTACAAGTATCATACAATTGAAGTGATAATTAATAAAATAAAAGGATTATGTGTATACACTGTAAATACAAATAATAAAACATAATATAAACAAAAATTTATTACACAAAAATTCTTAGTACCATATAATCAATGAAGTGGAAGATAACCCAAAGAATGGAAATTGGGGTAATAATTCCCTTACCTCAGGTTTTTCTTACTTGAAACTTGTTTAAAACTCATGTATAATAGTTAAAAGAGTGTTATTAATATTTTAAAGAAACATATTGATGTTTATAACAACTTATATGATCATTTTATAACATCATTCCACCCATTAATTAATACTATTATGTTTATTCAATTGTTTCAGGTACATGCTTCACATGATTTCCATGGTTAGGTCGTAAAGGATTTTCCTGTTGAATGGAAGAAAAACTACAGAAGTGGAATAAAATGGTGTTAATATCTTTCTAGAATATTAGATGATTCCATAAATAATTTTGGTTATATGTTATGAGTATGAATCAATAGATAAATCATTAGTGACATCTGTTTAGATCATTTTGGTGGTTCTTTGATAATCACAAACTAGTTTCATTATATAACAAAATATTATGTATATATGTTAACTCCAAAACATGAAAGAGGATATATCATAAGATTTAAAATATTTTTCAACAATTAAAATGGTTTTATAACCAGTTTTGAAGGAATTAAGAGAAATTGAAAACACATCATCCACAATTTTGGTAAATCGACACATCACAAATAATATTTTTATTTATAGAATAAGAGGAATAAGAGAGGATGAATGATGATGAATTTTTTCCATAAACATGATAAAATCTAGAATATATAAGATTCTAGAGATTTAATTGATCATGTATAAGGGGAGGGTAATGGATTATATGAAAGGAAAAGGAATTGAAAAGAAAACACAAGAAAATGAAAGAGGATTCTTACCTCTTGATCTCTTCTCCATTAAATCCTCTTTAAGGGCTTTGGTTTTGGCATTTTGGTGAGACCAGAAAGTCATGGATGTGGGTAAGGGCCTTGGGAATGGTATTGAGCAGAATTTATACAATAATCTAAGATTGAGAGGTGTGAGAGGAAGAGGGGGATGGGGTGAGGGTGATATTTATAGTGGAGGAGAGGAGGGGTTTACCATAATTTTAATCATTAGTTTAATATTTTTGCTTAAGATTATGATTAGTCTTTATTCATGTAACCCAAAATAGTAATTAGAGAATGTGAGTCTGAACCAAGGGTGATTACATCATCCATGATGCTAGGAATAGTGTATTTAGATAATAATGTATATATACAGTATATTATCGTATTTTATTATTCATAAAAAAATTCATGAATTTTAGAAAAATCCCAAAAATTCACCCAAACCATTTTTCAATGCATAGAATTCAAAAATAAACTCCGTTTTTAATAAATAATTTTCTAAATATGATTAATTTATTTTTTAAATAAAATCATAACTTATTCAAAAAATAATAATTTTAAAACAATAACTCATTTTATATCACCTTGAAAATTTAATCAAGATCTCATTATCGTATGACCTTAAGAAAATAAAATAATAATATGATTTAGTATTCATAAGGTTCATATTAATATTCATATTAATATTCATAATATTATGTTATTATTCACTAAAAAACAAGTTTGTTTATCAGACTCTAAATAAGTTACTGATCACAATCATAGATGTCTGTTTTTTGAAATTCAAATCATAGAAGTAGAAAAATTATATCTAACGTATAGTTTATAACTACATTATTTAAGAAAAGTTTCATTATGTAGAGATTCAATGTTTCATACATTTTAATTTATTTGTAAAACCTTGGAGTTTTACATGTAGACTGATTATGGGGCCACATCATTCCTGTGGGGATCTATTCTTGCTATATATGAAACCATAATATATCATCCTTGGTGTCGACTAGTTGTATTATGTGCATACTGTTATCAACTGATTTCAGAGGAGAGTTTTGTTTTCAGATGTAGGTGGCCATCATGTAGTTTTCATTAGTGAGCGGAGCTGTCAGGTGGGCAGTCGGTGTGTAGAGCCTCTTCTTTCCTTGTTGGCTGAGATGTCAGTGGAATCAATGGATGCTAAGATGGTGGAGGATTCTAGAGTTTTGGGGATTTCTTGGATGTCTTTCCTGAGGTGGTTTTAGCTCTACCCCTTGGCGTAATATTGAGTTTGGGATGAAATTACAACCTGGTGCTAGTCCATTCTCGATGGATCCTTACTGGCTAACACCTTCAGAGTTACTAGAGCTCAAGATTCAGATTGATGACATGATGAATAAGGGATTTATATAGCCTAGTGTGTCGCTATGTGGTGCTCCAGAAATGTTTGTGAAGAAAGTGGATGGTGGTTTGAGTTTGTGCATAGATTACCAGAGGATGAATTAGGTGACAGTTAAGAACCGTTACCCTCTTCTAAGGATAGACGATCTTTTCGACCAAATGAGGGGATAAAGTTGGTTCTCTAATATCGATCTATGGTCTGGGTATCACCAATTAAGAGTAAAGGAAGGTGATATCCCGAATACTACTTTCAGGTGTAGGTATGGGAACTTCGTGTTCATGGTCACGTCATTTGGTGTTGTGAATGCACCAGCCGTGTTCATGGGACTTATGAACTCTATATTTTAAGAGTTTCTAGACCAGTTCATTGTCGTATTCATCAAAAAAATCCTAATCTACTCAAGGTTAGAGGAGGAGAATACTGAGCATCTCAAGACTATCTTGGAGGTTCTTCAACGTCACCAGCTCTACATAAAGCTATCCAAGTGTAAGTTATAGGAGCGAGAGGTGCATTTACATGGGCATGTGGTGTCACATCACATTGTAGATGTGGAACCAAAAAATTTTGAGGTAATTTTTTCTTGGGTAGTAACCAATAATGTTGTAGAGGTTTGCGGTTTTCTCGGTTTGGTGGGCTATTATTGGAGATTTGTACCTAATTTCTCGCGAGTTGCAGCTCTGTTGATGGCTCTAACTAGAAAAGACCATGATTTTTTGTGGAGTGAGCAGTTCTAGGCAGCATTCGACTATCTGAAGGGGGAATTTGGTCATTTCTCTAGTTTCCAAAGGAGGGGGTGATGTTCAGGGTGTTTTGTGATGCTTCACATCTGGGATTGGGATGCATACTAATGCAACATAAGGGAGTGATCTCTTATGGGTCTAGGCAGTTACATACCCATGAACATAACTATGCCACCCATGATATGAAGCTAGAATCGACCATGTTTGCACTGAAGTTTTGGTGATATTACCTCATTGGTGAGCACTTTGTGGTTTTCACTAATCACAAGCGATTGAGGTATATCTTTTCCCAGAGAGATCTAAAATTGCAATTGCGGAGGTGGAAGAAGTTTCTAAAGGATTATGATTTTGAGATATCTTACACCTCAAGAAAGGGGAATGTCATGACTGATGCTTTGAGTAGGAAGTCACAGAAAGAAGTTGTTTAGGAATCTACATATGCTTGAAAGGCGATTGAGGATTTGTCTGCCTTACACCTAGATATAGGAATGCATGGTGGTAGGGTTTGTATATTTTAGATGAATGTTCATTCATCTTTAATACACTAGGTGGAAGAGTCTCAGTGGGGAGACTTAGAGGAAAAAGTGATGCGCAATCATGTTGACCATGGTGATGCTCCGGAGGGATGGTTGGCGGATAGTCAAAATCGAATGTTGTTCCACGAGAGGCTATTTTTTCCAGTGTCGATGCATGAGGAAGTCCTCCGTGAGTTTCATAGATCACCTTTAGCGGTACATCTAGGATTTTCTAATATGTAATGTGGCTTGAGAGAGTAGTTTTTGTGTCTCTGGATGAAACGGGTGGTAGTAGAGTTTGCAGTGAGGTGCTTAGTGTGCTAACAGGTGACGGATGATCACCATGTTCCTAGTGGTTTGCTTCAGCCCTTAGATGTCCTTGAGTGGAAGTGGGATGACATCTCGATGGATTTCGTCACAAGAATACCTAGGGCTTAAGGAGGCTGTGATGCGATCTAGGTAATAGTGGATCAAATGATGAAATCGGCTCACTTATTAGTGATTAAGGAGTCGAGTGTAGTGGATGCCTTTGCTAAGAGGTATATGGATGAGGTGGTGTGGATTCATGGAGTTTCAAGATCTATCTTCTTAGATCGGGATACATGTTTTACCTTGTGATTCTGGAGGGGATTGCAACATGATTTTGGTACTCAGTTAAGCCTCAAAACTTCTTTCCACCCTCAAACAGATGGGCATATAGAATGAACTATCCTGACATTGGAGGACATGTTGCGAGCATGTGTCTTGGACTTTAGTGGATCTTGTGTATGAAACTTTCCATTGGTAGAGTTTTCTTACAATAATATCTATCACTCTTCTATTGGTATGACTCAGTTTGAAGTTTTGTATGGAAGACAATGTCATTCAATTTTGTGCTGGAAAAAGGTTGGGGAGACAACTGTTCTTGGCCCAGAGGTTGTGCAGAGCCCAATAGAAAAGGTTCAGCTTGTTCGTGAGAGGTTGAAAGTAGTACAATACCAACAAAAGTCGTATGCTGATCTTAGGAGGAGGCCCTTGGAGTTCAAGGTTGGGGACCACATGTTCTTAAAGGTTTCCCCTCGATGTGGGTAGCAGAGGTTCGGTAGAGGGAGCAAGATTTACCCTAGGTTCATTGGACCCTTTGAGGTGTTGGGGTGAGTTGGTGAGGATGAATACTAGTTGGCGCTGCCACCGTAGTTGGAGAAGGTCCATGACATATTTTATGTCTCTCAGCTTCGTCGGCATCTTCACAGTGACTCTCATGTCATTGACTGAGGAGAGTTGGATGTCAAAGATGACACGATGTTCATGGAGCAGCTAGTAGAGATCTAGGATTATTGGGAGAAGGTGATGCATGGATGAACCATTCCCTCGGTTTGCATGTTGTGGAGGCATGGTGGCCTGGAGGAAACACTACGGGGAAAACAATCTTTTGCGACGGGGTATTTGCGACGGGATTAATTCCCATCGCAAATAGTCCATCCTAGGGATTATTTGTGATGGGGGGTTCGTCCCGTCGGAAAAGGTAATGCGCGCTTTGGTGCAGGAAGGTTATTTGCGACGAGGGGGGGGGGGGTCCCTTGTCACAAATAGTGTGTCAGTCGGAGGGTATTTGCGACGAGTGTCATCGCAAATACCGACAGCTGTAAATGAGTTTTTGTGACGGGATGTTGTCCCGTCGCAAAAGTGTGTCAGTAGGTCACTTTTTGCGAAGGAACCTGTCACAAATAACCTTTTAACCGCCACCCGTAATTAATGCGGTTGAAGGTATTTGCGACGGGTCCCGTCACAAAATGTACTATTAGCAACGAGAATCCCATCGCTAATAGACCCGTCGCAACTAATCTAACATATATATACCCCCTCCATTTTTCTTTCCCTTCCTCTCATTTCTCACTTCCTCTCTCTCTCACTAAACTCGAATTTTAAATTGAAAATATCTCTCAGTTAATTTTTTTTATGGAGAAGTTGTGAAGGCGCTTACATCAATAGGAAATCATGTTTAAAGGTATTTATATTTTATTTAATTTAGTATTTATTTACTTTTTTATGTTAATTTTAATTATTGTTGATTAGTTGTAATTAAATTAGATTTAAATTGTTTTGTTATCTATATTTTAGTAATAAATAGTAATAATTAGGAATAAATAGGAATAAATAGGAATATTTAGGAATAGATACGAATAAATAGGAATAATTAGTAATAAATAGGAATAAATAGGAATAAATAGGAATAAATAGGAATAAATAGGAATAAATAGGAATAAATAGAAATAAATAGGAATAAATAGGAATAAATAGTAATAAATAAAATAAATAGGAATAAATAGTAATAATTAGTAATAAATAGTAATAATTATCAATAATTACGAATAATTAGGAATAAATAGCAATAATTAGGAATAAATAAGAATAAATAGGAATAAATAGTAATAAATATGAATAAATAGGAATAAATAGGAATAAATAGGAAAAAATAGGAATATATAGGAACAAATAGGAATAATTAGTAATAATTAGTAATAATTAGTAATAAATAGAAATAAATAGCAATAAATAGGA
The DNA here is from genome assembly GCA_963277665.1 of Viscum album. Classification (NCBI taxonomy): domain Eukaryota; kingdom Viridiplantae; phylum Streptophyta; class Magnoliopsida; order Santalales; family Viscaceae; genus Viscum; species Viscum album. The sequence goes on along the minus strand of OY728119.1, from coordinate 1,017,259,360 downwards.
ACAATTAGCAATAAATAGCAATAAATAGGAAAAAATAGGGATAAATAAAAATAAATAGTAATAATTAAGAATAAATAGGAATAAATAGGAATAAATAGGAATAATTAGGAATAAATAGTAATAATTAGTAATAATTAGTAATAATTAGTAATAAATAGTAATAAATAGTAATAAATAGTAATAAATAGTAATAATTAGTAATAATTAGTAATAAATAGGAATAAATAGGAATAAATAGGAATAAATAGGAATAAATAGGAATAAATAGGAATAAATAAGAATAAATAGAAATAAATAGAAATAAATAGTAATAATTAGTAATAATTAGTAATAATTAGTAATGATGAGTAATAATTAGTAATAATTAGTAATAATTAGTAATAATTAGTAATAATTAGTAATAAATAGTAACAAATAGTAATAAATAGTAATAAATAGAAATAATTAGTAATAATTACTAATAATTAGTAATAAATAGTAAAAAATAGTAACAATTATGAAAAGTAATAACTTGTAATAACTTGGCACAATTTTTAGTGGATTGAAGACACTCCTTTTGCTCGATGAATCTTCTCCTTTTAACTTTCACTAGCTCAAAACATTATGAAAAGTATGCTTCTATGTATGCATGAGTTTGAATATGCATTCGTAGGACTACATTTTTCATAATGTGTTCAGGCGGTGACAGTTTCAAGAAGATGATTCATCGACAAAAAGGGGGCTCTTTTGTCTAACGGCTCATTTATGTGCAAGTTTGTCACACAAAAATCACAATGAAGAATCTGCTCAGAGGTATGCTCATACATTCTCATATGCACAAGAATGAATATGTGTACCTACAAGAAGATTCTTCATTGTGACTTAAGATAGAGAAATTTGTAGGTAAATGAGCAGTCAGACAAAAGAGAAGCCATCAATCAACTGAAAATTGTTTCGCCCAAAATTAGTATTTGCGACGGGCCCGTCGCAAAAGGTTTATATATATATATATATAATGTATATAATTGAAGGCTTAGTTGTGATGAGGTGGTTTCCTATCGCAAATAGTATTTTTGATGGGTCATCGCAAAAGGTTTATTTATATATATGATGTATATAATCAGAGGGTTATTTGTGACGGGGACATTTCCCATCACAAATACTTTTTTTGGCGACATGCCTGTCACAAAAGATAATATTTGCGATGTCGTTTTCTGCAACGGGCTATTTGCGACGAAGCCCTGTCGCTAAAGCCTATTTGTGATGGGATCCCATCGCAAATAGACTATCGTAAATTCCTCTAATTCCAATAGTGAAAGTACTTTGGATTGAGAAATACAGATGCGTTCCCAAAATACTATTTGTTCTGAGTTCTTTCTTGTTCTGTTTTGCCTTTTAATGTAATGATTGAACCTTATTTATTATGTGATGAGTTGTTTTTTTGTTCCATAATGTGTGATAAAGTCCTAACGTGTGAAAAGGGGAGGAACTGATTCCCAATAAAGACACATTAATTTAGACATGATTAAACCTATGTGGAGGAGTTAGTGCCACCCATAGTGGATAATATCTTGACATGGAGGGAGGAATTCCCTGATTCATGTGTTTAGAACAGTGTGGTTATTGTTCTTGTGTGGCGTGTTTTTTGGTCGATTGGGTTAGCATGTGTTGTAGTAGGTGTTCTTGGATATTGAATTTTCACTCCAGCTTTCAAACAACACATGGTGGTTTATCATTTAACTTTGGTTTGCTAGTTGGTAGTAGTTTTTCAAGCATAGCGAGAACCTTGAGAGTTATCTCACATGGTGGTTATTCAGACCCCTCTTTTCCTTCTATGTTAGTTTTAGATTCTCGAGGATGAGAATAGTTTTATAGGTATTTGATGTAATAGCCCAAACCTCATTGATCCATTACTTTGCGAAAATATAGTGTTTGAGGTGTTCTCGGAGGCAATGGTGACTCATTTCAAAAGTTTTCTGAAATTCTGTTTTTCCAATGGTGGTTTATTCATTGGTAGGTCACAATGGTGAGTCATGACTGATAAGTCCGAATGGTGACATACACCGGTGAATCGCAATGGTGAGTTACTGATAGTAGGTTGTGATGGTAGGTCATCCCAACGGCGAGTCGCGTCGGTGACTTATGTTGGTGAGTCACATCAATGAATCATAATGGTGACTCACTAACTTTGAGTTGCTGATTGTGGGTCATGATGGTGATTCGCGATAGTAGATCACCGAATGGTGACTCACCAAATGGTGACTTGCCGAACAGTGACTCACTATCGGTGGATCGTCATTGGTAGCTTGCACCGGTGACTTTTCTAGTGGTGAGTCATCCACTGGTGAATCACACACCAGTGAATCGTGATGGTGACTCACCCAATGGTGAGTCACTTCTATCTGTTTTTTAAAATTTCGGTGTTCTGCTAGTTTTTCTAGTTTCCCCCTTTAACGTTTTAATTGACGTAAAATGAGATTAAAACCATATTTAAGTGTTTTTGAAGTTGTTTTAAAGGATATAAAATATATCTTTAAATTCTTAATACCCAGGAGGACTTTAGATATCCAAAATGTGTGGTCTTGGTCATGATCCGACTTTAATGGCATTTGAAATTGTTCTTCTGTTGATATAGGATCAGACCCTTCTAAATCCCACATGCTTTCTCCCTTATGTGTTTTCTCTTTACTCTTGCTACCGAGAATCCCCAGATACTTTCTTCCTTGAGGAGTCATGTGTCTTTGTTTCACCCTTGGATCACATTTCCCTAGAACCTTTTATAGCCCCTATTTGGTACTAGGAGGAGGTGCTGGTCGTCTTTTTCTCCATGTAGGTATCCTTTCATCCCTCTTATTTTTTTATCATGTGGGGTAGATGTAAAAATGTTTCCCATGTAAAGGAAGTTGAATCCAAATTTAATAAAGATAATTGAATTGGATTTAAACCCATAAACAAGGGTTGGGTTAAAAGTGACACATGTTTCTATTTTGTTGTTTTTTTAATATTGTGATATGTATGGGCTATGTGCCTACTGAAAATCATGGACATTGTTGGTATTTGTTTGTACCCTCGATATAACTTTTGATGGCTTGTTGTTGATCATGTGTTGAATGGTTGTATATATGAAATTTATTAGCCACGTATACCGAGTTAAATAAATAGATGCCTTATAATCAAACTTGTTCTGTGATAACCCCTGAATTATCAAAGTGTAATTAAAGAATGAGGGTTTTCTAAATCTGAATACACCATTCCTTTTTTCATGTGGTTGTGTGTTGTGTGTGGTTTTGTTCTATCTTGTCCCTAGTTTGGTTGTGTGGTTCTGAGTTTGAGAGAACAACAATAAGGTGGGGTGGTATAGGTGGTGTAATGGAATCTCATGTAGAGAGATTGACTGATTATGGAATGGATGGGCAGTGTTTGAAAAGTGGGACTATAAGTTTGAGTTGTGCTATGTTTATGTTACTGAGTGTGATGGGTGTGTTGTTATTATACAACATGGCTGTCGAGTGTGGTTGTGATGAGATGTGTTTCTGAGTTTGGCTTTAAGTTGGGTTTTTTTTGTTGAGATGATGGATTGGGTGGAATGACTTTGAAGAATGATTATGGAAGTGGTTGGTATGGGTGTTAAACAGAGTGAAATATGAAGCGAGTTGATTTATTGTGGTTCTTTTTCCTCTATGTGGTTTATGTTGTGTGGATTTTTGTGCACTGTGGTTAGTATTTTCCCTGATAGGGATGTAATTAATAAATGTTTTTCTTAATAAGAATGATAATTGGTTAAGTGAGTTGGATGGGGGTATGTTTTCATTTGTGACTTGTTTTGAAGTGCCTTTCATTTATCAACTTCTGAAGTGACTATTGCTGGTGTTTATAAATGCATTTAGAGGTAGTAGCAAATGTAGTTTTGTGGGATGGTTGTTTATTTGGAAAAAACTCATAGGTTGGGTTGAGTGTTTGACACACACACACACACACATTTATACTTTTGATTTCTATACGTACCCCACCCTAGATGATCACTATGTGCTAAACACCCCCATTATCATGGGGAATGGTGACTTTTCCCAGAAACCCGGTGGGAGGATGGATGGCAGGTTATTGGATCTTCCCTGCTTCCTCTTCTAGGCAATGGTATCCCATGATTCTTCGGGCAGGTTGTGGTACTATTGTGTGGCCCAAGTGTCTACGGGTGAGGTATGCTTTCCCAAGTTTCTATAAGATGATATATGGTGTGCTTCTTAGGTGTCTTCAAAATGAGGTATGGTTGTGGTCCAGGTGTCTTTGGGTGATATGTGGTATGGTTGTGGCCCAAGTGTGTGCAGGCGGGATGTGGTTAGCTTCGTATGCCCAGGTTGCGAGGCTAGCTCTAAGGCCCAGGTGTGTGCGGACAGGTTGCGACGTGGGGCTTGTGGAAGAGTGTGGAAGTGCCAAGATGTTTTCCATTAGGGTATGATTAGTTAACCAGTGGGATGTGGTGCGGGGTACCCAAATATCAGTGTGCTTATTATATTACTTTACTTGACTTTCTTTAATTGGAGAGCATTCCTTGGTGAGGTTGGGATGTTTAGTATTCCTTGTGAGGTGTTGTTGTTTTTTTAATATTTTCTCATAGGGGAATTAATATAATTCTCCCACTTGTAAATTAGAGACCTTGGTCTTTACTATTGAGTATAATTGTATGCTCACCCTATGGTATAAAACTTCTTACAGGTTCCCAATAGGATTATGTGGATCGTGCTAGACTTTACTAGCTCGTACATGGGGATGGTTGTTGTGTCGCTGCTTAGCTTTGTTCTTTTGATACTTACTTTGGAGTTTATTATATTTGTAGTAGTTATATTTTAAATATGCATGTGGGATATATTTTGGCTTTCTTTTATATATGTATTGAAGTTTTTTGTGGTTGATACATCTTACATCCTGATCGTAGTTACTATAAGAAGGAAAATGCCTCCCATTTCATGAGATTCTATACCCTTGGTGCTCGTCAACACCCTGGGGCCTACTGGAGGTAGGACTCAGGGGTAATTATCACTCTTTGTTCATTGCCTACTCAGGAGGGGCATCTTTAGAGGGAGGGGGTCATTACATGAAATCAATTTCAAATTCTATAATATACCTCTCAAAGTATAAAATGAAAATGAAGATTTTAAAAACAACCCTTTATGGAAAAATGATATTTTCATGTCCAAAATAATGCAGTTAAATGGATTTTAAATATTTAACATGTAAATGTCCAAAAACATACCTTAAATGTCGAATAACAAGATCTAAAACCATGGGTAAGCCAAAGGTATTTAATTTTTCACAACCTAGATTTCTGAATCATATGTCCCAAAATTAATATACAATTATCTAGAATTTTCTACAAATACACACTCACAATACCATTCACCATCACTCAAAAATCATTGATCATAGTTCCCCTCTCAATATCTCTATAATATTCCTCCATTGAAGCTGTTATAGTTTTGATGGGTTCCATTCAAAGATCTATGAAGCTGCTTAGCATGGTAAGGGTTCTAAAATCTCTTCTTCAAATTTACCTCTTGTAATATTTTTTCAATTCTTCAACATTTATATATCAAATATTATCATGATTCATTTTTATAAATTACTTTTTGTAATATGAATAAGTGATTACCATTCACTCTCCTTATACCATCTTTATAAGTTGTTGTAATGCCAAAATATTTCCATAGTCATGAAATCCATTATCCAAATCACTACGTATTCTATGTATTTGATGTATTATAGATAAATTATTTCTAAGAGGGAGATTTTTTATAATACATGATGATAGTGAAATATCTGGTGAATCTTCTATTGGTTCTGTTATGGATTAAAATTGATTTTGGGAAAATACCACCTTTAGTATCAAATCACGTCGACTTAGAATTTTCTCTTTAATGGAATTTTATATCCCTAATAAGAACCAAATATATGTGTCACATACTAATATTTTTTTTATGGGAAGGGGAGGGGGGTTATATCATTTATTTAGACTCCTTTCAGTATAAACTATTGAATTCAATGTCTGATCCTTATTGATATCCTTATAAAATTAAAGTTCCCCACCGTATTACTCTATTAATATTCATTTGATAAGGGTATTTTCCATTACATTGTGAATATCCTATAGTTTCTGATTTGATTGATATAAATTCACCTATATATATATATTTTGTTATAATTATAAGGTAAACCTTGATAATTAGTATATCCATTATTTTTACATAGACAACTATTGATTACTTAGCCATGCTTATATAAGGAGATCCTTTTAGAACATTATTATGTGTATTATTTTGACATTATTTTCATATGATGAATTCATTAGACTTATAATGTGATGTATGGTGTATAAAATCATATAGACTCTCTATGTATTATAAAATATCATAAGGAAAATGATCTTGGATATTTAGTGCATGCCTACCGATTTATGTATGATGTATCAGAACAGTACATTGAGAATATGGTTATGTTGTCCAACATTATGTATCCCATAATTATGAGATCATTTATTATTATCCATGTGATTATCTATTTTAATTGTTATATCATTCATGGAAATATCATACCCATGTTATCATTTATATTCCATAATTTGATTTTAATTCCAACCACATTATGGATGTCATGAATATTCCATGTCAACTTCTATTGTACGCTACCCCATACCGAGCATCTAAGCTCACCCTCTATACTATTTCCACATTTCACCAAGAAACCGTGAATAATTATACATGTAACATAAGGATAAATCATGGGTAAATAAGAAAGTTTCATGTATTACTATGATAAAATTTATGTTTCTAATGTAATGAAATAATCATGTACGTATGTAGTTTCATAATTTAATTAAACTATTGGATCCCATGTATTATCATATTATGTATTAAGTACCATTATAATAAATAACAATTGGATTTTTTTATTGAATTCGAGGTTGTTATAGTCAGCATACGAGTAAGTATAATATGTCTTAGGAACTAGATTTAGAAGAATATAGTTAGAGAATATAAAGTTATGAAAAACCTAGAGGAAATTCTAGAAATTTATCTAGAATAGATAGAATACTGGATACGAATTTATAATAAATTCATATAAACTATATACTACAAATAATAATTTATAGTGTTATTCATGAATTCATTAAGTATATTATACTGTTTAGAAATGGTTCCTAAATGAATGAATGAAAATTGTTTTAACACCCCTAATTAGTGTAGGGATTTTCATCCCAAAATAACTAATGAAGCTAGTGTTGGAGCTAAGTATATTATCACTATATTAGGGAAGTTGACTCATGTTGTGATGAATAAACTTTCCCATATAGAAAAACCTATTTCCTATCAATAAGTCGTAACAACATTGGATCATTTCATGAGGCAAAAACCTCTGAAACTCAATGAAATGACTAATACATTAATGATAGAGAAATGGATAAAATATTTAAAAACACTATTCATTACATTGGGATATAGTAAAAGGGGGAATATTATCATGGTTGTATATCATCCAAGGAGAGATGCTAATAAATTGTGGTTATTGATTCAAAATACTAATATGGAAGAAGAGATGTGAGGTATTGAAAGAAATTATTTTAAGGTGATATTCCTTGAGAAGTACTTTCTTCAAGGGCAATGAGTTGACATGGAAATGAAATACCTAAATTTATAACAATAGTAAGAATAAACTATTGTTGAGTATGACACTAACCTTAAATGGGATGAATGACATGTAGTAAACTATGTACAAAATTTATAAAGAAAAATTGGTCACTTATTTGAAGGGCTAAGGACACGCCTTAAAAGTGCATTAGTCTCCCAAACATTTTCATCATGTAGGGAGTTAGTGAAAAGTTCTATCAACACTGAGAAAGGATTCTCCAAGTATTATATTTTTAAAGTAAAACAAGAGAAGAAGAGGATGATTGTGATCCATATAGAAAAAAATTTATAAAAGGATAATAATTGGGGGTAGAATTTACAACATGTAATAATTGTGGAAATAAACAACTTAGAGATTTCTTGATGGTCTTGGGAGTTTTTTATGAGTGCAAAGATAAAGGCCGCAAAGCTCATGAGTGAAAATAAAATAGAGAATCTACTAATTTCCAATGTTTTAATTGAAAGGATATGGGACACTATTCTAATCAATGCTCCAAGAATCAAAGGAATCTATCTCAGTAGAGGTAAAGGGATCAATGCTAGGAATATATAATTGCTATGGTGGAATTTGAAGTCTAAAATGGTTTCATAGCTAACACTTTGGTCATAAAATCAATATTAGTTAATATATTATTTGATTTAGGATATAATCACTCTTTTATATCTTATTAGTTTGTTGAGGACATTGAATCATCCCTTAATACATTAAATACATACTTGTTAGTTAAAACTTATATTTAAAATCTAATTATAATTAAAATATATTGGGTTATCTTTGTTATAATCCATGAAGATTATATAGTTGTCATTTTGGTTGATATACTAATGGTTTAATTTGATATAATTCTTGGTATGGATTGGATACCAAAGTATAATAAAATAATTTATTTCCAAGTGAAAGAGATTATAATTGGTGAGGTAGGCATATAATCCCTTATTTTTACAAGAGATACATAATTGCCCGAGTCTTGTTGGGAACCACATCTAGTGTCTTATCTTAGATAAATTCTTGGATAATTATAAGATAAAATATAGTATACGACTAATAAGAATATCCTAATAATAAGAAATATATCCATTATGCAAGATTATATTGATGTATTTCTAGAATTACCTAAATATACACTAAACTATGAAGTTAAATTATCCATTGGATTTATCCCTGATTCTTAAGCATATACAATCCACCTTAAATAATAAACCCAATGGAATTGATGTAATTTTATATAAAACTATAAGGATTGTGTAATAAGGTATTTATAAGCCCTAGGGTCTCACCTTGGGTAACATCTACCCTATTTGTGAACAAGTATGGGTTTATGAGGTTATAGATAAATCATAAGGAAATTCATGTCATTACTATTTATAAAAAACCCTTTACCCTACATTGATTGACTATTTAATCATATTCAAGGGGATCAATAATTTTTAGTGATTGATCTTCAATACTGCTATAATCAATCACTATTGGAAAATCCACCTATTTCCACAGGTCAAAATTGTGGCAATAGGCCCTTAAATCGTGTCTATAGCATCTAGTCATGGTCAAAAGGATCGTCAGAACTATAGTTGTTGGAATAGATAGTAGGATAAAACCATGATCAAAGAAATCTATGGCCATGGCCATAACTACGGTCATATCCCAATGTGGAAAGTGGGAATAGAAACTATAAAAAATAGATCCTTGAGAGTTTTGATCCCTTTATCTTCTCTGACTTAACACCAATATTTTACCACTTACCCACTTCTCATTTTTTGGACATAAACTTACACACACACCCACAATTATAATTATTATTAGTATACACTTAAAAAAATTAAACATATGTTGAGCTCTATAACATACGACCATGGTACACATTAGAACATGGTTGGAGGTCTTTACTATGGAATTATCATATGTTTCCAACTGAATTCGACTATTCCGATGTTATCTTATAGCCACAGTTGATGTAGACCTTGTCTATAGGTATCTTTTTTCCATGGTCCACATTGGACTATGGAAAAAGGGTATCCTAGGGCCGTAGTCTAATTTGGACCATGGAAAAAATCTACCTATGACCATTTCCCTCATCGACTATGGATGTAGGACCATGGACATAGGTATATTTTCTAGTAGTGAATTAAAAGTGAAAAAGTATGATATTTGAATGACAACTTTTCTTATAGGGAATTGTCATTATGAGTTCACAATAACACTTTTTTTATTTATAAATTCACCATATGTGTTTATGGATTTGATGAATAGAGTGTTAAATAACTATCTTCATAAATATATCATGGTATTTACTGATTACGTCTTGGTATGAGCTAAGTTCTACGAAGTGCATGCTGATCATTTAAATAATTTTCTTGAGACCTGTAAAGAAGAGGAGTTGTGTGGTAAATTCAGTAAGTTTGAATTTTATATTCAATAATATTATTTTATTTTCTCTAAGGATAGAATATATGTGAACTATTAAAACTATTGGGTGGGTGATGGATGGACAATACTGAAAAATATAATTGAGATACATAGTTTCCTTGCCTTAACTAGTCACTATTAAGGATTTGTTAAAAAAAATCACGATTAGCTAATTTGTTAGAGAAGTTTACACGTAAAGGGAGTAAATTTACACATTGAAATAAATGTGAAGATATTTTTTAATAAATAATGAGAATATTAATCAATTCATTTGTATTAACATTATCAATGGGTAAGGAATGATTTTTATGCATAGAGATGCATTAAATAATGAATCGGGGTGTGTCCTTATACAAAATGATAGGGTTATCACTTATGCACCAATAAAATTAAAAAAAAAAGAATAAAATTATTCAACACATAATCTAGATCCAATTATAGTAATATTTTCTATGATGATATAGAGACACTATCTATATGGTGAAAGATGTGACATATATATAGATGACAAAAATTTAAAGTATATATTCAAATAAAAAGAGTTTAACATGAGACAAATGAGATGAAATAATATCAATGATTTTATTAGGGACTCTAGGTTATTTTAGGGGTATCTATAGTAATCCAGGGATCTATTACATCTTATTTTTGGATGACATGCTGATTTTTTATCAATGATAAATAATGGTCCATCAAAGACTTCAAGGAACTCCTTAAAAATTATGAAAATTATATGGGTTAGAAGGTAAATGTGTCAAAGTGAAACATGTATATATTATCCAAGGATTATGAGAAGAGGATACCTATAATAAAAATATTATCAAGTTTTTTTTATAAAAATTTCATGATAGAATACTTGGGATCCCCTCTATCCATTTAGAGGTTATGAATTCAACAATTTAATTATTTTCTTAATAACATTTATTCATGTATATGAAACTATAAAAACCATTTATTATCTTTTGATGGGAGGTTGGTTTGTATTGAAAATATCCTCACATAGATGCCCATGAAAGTCTAGTTAGTGATCAAGGATACAAAGGAATGATCCAATTTATAGATAGATAATTTTATAACACCCTTTGGGATTCCCATGAAAACAAAATATTCCACTGGAATAGTTGGAAAAAGATTACTAAACCCCTCAAATCAGAGGAATTAGTATTAAATAAATATATTAAACCATGTATAGGATATAGTTTAAGCTATCATAATAGTTATTTGAGGGTAAATATTTTTGGGATGGATTTAGTAATAAGAAATATAGATAGGCAATATATGTTGTAAATTATGCCTGTATTTATTATTCTGTTCTCAATGATAATATTATTGGGTCTATTTAGACTATTTTTAGAAACTCTTAATGTATAGTTGGAAGGGAAAACATCATGTTATATACATATAAATGGTTGGGATAATAATTTTACATTTTGGGTTGTCTATCTCAAAAAAATTTAATCATGTTAGTGATAAAATGCTAGGTTTAACTAATTTAGTGCTACATAAAGATCATTAAGGGAAGCTTCACAACTTCTACTTCATGAATGAAAATGATTTCTTAGTATTTTATCCTTTATCCTTAGGTACATTTGAGATTAAAGGTATCATATGGTTGGAAGATTATAACCATGGGAGGACTCTATATGAATTTTTTTATGGGGAGGAGATATTTCAAATAGGAGGAGTTTTTTATTTTATAGGATTATTTATAAATACCTACATATAAACAAAAATTAACAATAAAGGGGTGTATCATTGGCCTTCAAATGACACTATTTCATTGATATGAGGGAGAAATCGATGATAAACATTTTTATGGAAGGTGATAAGGCTTCTTATATATGGAATACACTTACAAACGTCCTGGATATTTAGTTTAACATCAAATCAATTATCAAATTTAGCAATGAATGATTTTTTCCTATCAACGTGAATAATTATTAAGGTCATTTATGACATGTCATTGTAGTTTCAGGAACACTTTTCCATTTTATACCTTTCAATCCCAAAACATAACCCCTTTCAGGGTTCCATCCTAAAACCAATAGGTGATAGGAGGATTATACCATCCAAGAATATATATTAGCCACCACTCATCTTTAAAAACAACATGGGATTGTATTTTGATCCAAAAATACCCCACCTTAAACCAAAAATCAAACATTTGGGTATGTACTTTAATGATAATTCTCCTAAAAAAATTATATTACACCAAAAAAATTCAGCACTAGTGAATGCCACTTGAATGATTCCATTAGAAAGACTTTCTACACAGTGAACCCCCATTGATCCACATGCTCTAACTAAGCCACTATTATCATTGTAAGGTAAAATTGGTGGATTTTTTCCATTTCAACCATGATTAAAACCATGGATCAAATACAAATTTTTAAGAAAATTTTTCTAGAATAGGAATTCACGGTCCAACACATAATTCCTTTTGGGATTTTATCTTCAATACAATTGGTGATAGGAGGAGTGAATCATAAAGTATTATATGTTAGCCACTACTCATCTCTGAAACTATTATGGGATTTAGTTTACACCCAACATGTAGTGGATACCTGTTAGTTATTGTGGGAAGAATAGATCTACTCATGGTATGTGGAAACATAGTTTAAAAAATATTATATAGGATCAAAATATCCTCTTGTATTAGATAAATAGTCTAGAGGTTAGAGGGAGAGGGTCCAACTTCATTCATGAATAGTTTGACTGTAAAAACTCTATATGTGGCTAGACCTATTCAACCATTGTCCAAGGGAAGTTAGTTGTAGTGGTTTCCATAGGTCCCTGGATATAAAATTAATATATAGGTATCCTATAAAGATGAATAAATGATATGTAGTGTAAATGTTTAGAACTCCATAGGTTTGATTAAATTATCTTTTAGAGTATGTTTTAGAGTGGGTAACCACCTTCAGGTAGAGACATTGTCTCTTTATCATGGTATATATATTTTTAAGGATTATGAAATCATGTTGGAACATTTAGATATATAATCCTCTCTTGTCAAAAAAATTCTTGATTTCCCACTATTATATATACGGGAAAGTTGTGTATGCAATTAGAAAGTGAAAACAACTTCTAAAAGTGAAAATAAAAAATTCACCATACTTTTGGAGATAGTAATATGAAGTTATATTCTCTACCCTTCACTTGTGATCCAATAGAGTGAATTATAATTTTTGATGCTCTTGGATCTCTCCCATTGTATTGTAAAAGAGTAGTATTTGGGGATGATCTAGGGCACCACTTCTTTAAACCCCCTTAATTATACTTTATTTATCCATTAGTTTTTCAAAATTTTAATAAAAATTTATGTTTAGAGAACAATACACTACCACTCTAGGAAGGCGAAAAAAGTATCATATGCATTGAGTAAGAATGATCATAGAGTTATCTCCATGATAAGGATAAACAATGATACAATACTACTAGATTTAGTAAATTTGAACATATAAATTATTATAAAAAGGGAAACATTATTCCCTTTCCAAGTAATTTCCCACACATATTTTATAATGAATAAAAATATACCTCAACAAGATGAAAATGGTCTACAAAATATGGCTAAATTCATAAACTATGGGTGGTTAATAGAATTTAACAATGAAGTTAGAGTTTTGTATATTGGAAAGAGACTATATGTACCATTAGTACCTGAGTTAAGGATGAAATTTCTAGGTGAATATAATAACAAAAATTTATCTATACACCTTCTTTTCACTAACATGTAAATAAATTTATGAGAATACTTTTCGTGGGACAACATGAAGTAGGAAATTACTGAAAATATGCCGGGATACTTGGTATGTTAATAATTAAAGGTAAAGATTGAATTTTCAAAGGGTGTCATGAAACCTCACTGAAGTGTTTAACATCATCTGACCTCTATGAAGTGTTTAACAACATCCAAACTCTATAAAGTATTCAAAGGGTGTCATGAAGCCTTTAGAATTTTTTGAGAGAATCAGATTTATGTCTTATCATTTAGTTTTGGCAACCAATCTTTCTAAGGTTCTTAACACCATCCATGTATCACTATTGAGTAAGTATAATCCAGGCCCAACACACATTCTCACCACTCAATAAATATAACCCAGCCATAACTTATCTTATAATGAAGATAACTTTAAAATTACTGATACTATAGAGAAAGCATTACATAATCATACAACTCAGTTGGTGAAGGTACTATGGAGGAAACATAAGTTGGAGGAAGCAATGTGGGAACCCAAGGAGGAAATAATGGAAAATTACCCACATTTTTTATGGATTGATGTGTGCCCAAAATTTCAAGTGTGAAACTATTTCAGGGGAGAGAATGCATGACACAAGATTCTAATAAATATAAAAATTTCATCACAATATCCATCAAACAATACAAGACCAATCATTTCATCATAGTAGTATAATACTCATTAGAGAGTTGTGTTTATAAGAATGGAGAGAACTAGTGCCACAAAACACATAACAATATATGGAAACCATTGATCCCACTTTTTGTGTTGTACTTATTGTCAATGGATGTTAATTAATAATGAGTTTTCCATCGATTCCAATATGTTGACAAAGAAGAAATAGCTTGGATGTTGAATGAAGATGTTGATAATATTTTTGATTATGAATGGATGGATATTCCAAGATTATAATTAAAGAATTTCATAAAAAGGTGTCAAAGTTTTCTAAATGTTAGAAGATTGGATGACATATCATAGAAAATTGGTCAATAATTTTGTTGAAGTTCTTACCTTGAGAGCATTGGGAGATCTTATTATTATTTAATGAAAAAGCATTTTGAAGATTGAAGTTCTATAGAGAATTTAATAGTGATAATTCTATATTTCTATGATGAAAGGTAGCTGAATTTTCCATTCACATGTGTCGGATGAAGTCTAAATCCATCCAAATCTAGAAGTTGATATTCAGTATCATATTTCAATAAAGGAAATCAAGAGGTTTGGAATTATTATTAAATTCCATCTATTGATTATAATGGTAATGTTTTCTGGTGTTTTCCATATTTTTTAATGAAAAAAAATTGGAGAAGTTGGATGAAGAAATATACTTGAGTGGATATGATTAATTGTGTAGTATTTTTATTATCAATGCATAAATCATATTCAAAATCACATTTCTTGTGAGGTGAATATGTTTGGATATTAATTCAGATGTTTCTTAAGCTAGTTTATGGTGATTATATTTCATGAAAGGAGTTCACAATGAAAGCTGTTGAAGGAAGTAGCCTCATATCGTAGATCTTGGTATTGTGTCATGGAAGTTGACTGAAGAATAAGGTTACACTGTAAAATAGATACTACACTACAAAGGAGACCAAGTCAATTTTTGGTGGCCTTGTTTATTTTAATTACTCCAAATTATAGAGTTGGGTACACCGTAATGAAATCTAAGCATATTATCCACATCACTAGAATATTGAGGATCTCTATGCCATGAAAGAGTAACCATGTCATAATGGATGTCATGATAAGGTGATCATGCCATGAAAGTAGGACCATGACACAAAGGATATGAAAATAATATTTTTTTGGCGGCACTAGAATTTTGAAGGAGACTAAACCATAATTAATGTACCACACTACAAGAAATTGAGAGTTATGTGGTTCATGTTATAGGAGAGACTTATATGCTTCAATAGAGATTGAGTATTTATTTCCATGCCACTAGAATTTGGAATACCTCTATGTCATAGTGCCATCATCACAGTGAATTGTGTTTAGGAAGTTACAAATAATTGTCTTGAACCACCATGTTATGCCATAAAGGAGGAGGCTATGTCATGAAGGGTAAAAATATGGGCAATTTGATCATCCTTGATATCTTGGATCCATCTAATTGGTTTGATGGTTATTTTAACCTATAATAACTACGAATTTGAATTAGATGATGAATATTTAATGGGAGATGATACAAGGGTTGAGTATGATGTCAAATGTTTGAATTTGAATTTGAAATTCAAATTTGAATTAAAATAATTGGAAGGATGTTGTGTATGGAATATCTACCACAGAGAGAATAATTTTAATGTTGTTAAATTTTTTTAATATGCGCTGAATTGAAGAATACATAGTTATTATCTAGAAGATGTGAGATATAACTATGCTATTATCCTAAATATGGATTATGATTCAAATCATGTGAAGAATAATTGGTGTATTTCTATTTTCACACCGAATTATAAGATAAATAAGGAAGATACCTAGTGTAGTATTTTTATGCACCAACGTAGTAGAAGAAAAGAATAAGAGAGAAGATGAAGGGGAAGTACTGTGCGTATGTGTTTATGTAGTGAAAATAAGTCTTGAAAACTATGAAAGAAAGGTAGACATCACTAGTTGCTATAGAGAGAAAGAATAAAGTGTGTGCATCATTGTTTGCATATAAAGAAATTTGAAGTTTTTTCATGATGTTGTGAAAGCGAATGAAGAATAAAAATATCAAGGTAGAACATCAATAGCTTGAAGAGATCTAAATTAGTGTCAAGAGTGTTTAGTTGTTACCATTGTTACAACATTGTAAGGTATATGAAGTACTATAGTGTGGTATACACCAAACCAAGTAGTATGGGATGTATACTCATACACTGACAAGAGACTATAGTGTAAATCTTACATGATGATTCTAGTGGGTTGTGTGATCTTGGAGGAATCTAGTCCACACCAAGGACTATCCTTATCATACTGAGAGGTAAAGCTTGTAAATTATTATTCCTCTTGTGTGTGTGTGTGTGGTTGTACTGCAAAAAATAAGGAAAGTGAGGAGAGAGAATAAGAGTGATCCTTTTACCTTAACAAGTGACATAGGTAAAAAAGAATAAAATTTTAGAAATATAAAATGGATCTAAATTCCCCAATATTGACTCACCCCCTTCAGTGTGGTTTATATCCCAACCGGTCCTCTCAATTGTTATCAAATCCAGATTTAAATTTGATTGGATTCTCTTTATTTGAAGTTATTATATTTTGAAGATTTCAAGTTTCTTTCATGATTCACAATGAAGTGTGATTTTGGTGAATTTATGATTATATCATATTAGAATTAAGTATCTACCAAAACTATGATGAATAAGAGAAATAATGAGAAAATAAATATGAGGAAGATATACTTCTTTTAAAAAAGAAGAATAATTTCTAGATTCACTATGAAATAATTTTGAAGTATATAGATCTATATTGGAAGTACAAGTGGTTCATACTACCACCACAGTGATTGACCACCCTTCCACCTCGGTAGGATCAAGGAAGTCATGTGATTATGAGGTATGTGAAAATTATTTTGAAAAATATCCATAATAATAAGAAATAAGTTGAAGTGATCACATATTCTCTGATTCACAATATACATCTTTTAAAACAATAAAATATATATTGTATTCTTTTCCCTAATAAATAGTTTCTTTTATTTGTGGGTTTTTTGAAAGTCAGCAGGAAGAGATCAGACAACTTGAAGGTGAGAAAGATAAATTTGAGATATCTTTAAGATAAATACATCTAACTTGCATAAACCTCTCTAAAAAATTTCCACCAAAGAATAGGAGTGTGAGGATCTTATAGAGAGATGATCCAAATTTGAAGAAGAGTGGCTATAATTCCCCAATATTTCACTATATTTTTTTTTAAAATCTAACGAGTTAAGTAGATTTTTTTACATGTAACAGTGAACTAAAAGAAAAAAAATGAAACATTAAAATTAAATTATGAAATTTCACCATTATATTATAACCTTTAAATTAGAAGGTATAAAAAAGGTAACCATATTATGTAATCTAAAAAGAAAAAGAAAAGAAATGGCATTGAGTAGTGGGAGTCTCCTTTATGAAGTGCATTTGTCCAGGATTGTAAAGGAGGTGGATTCACTATGGTTCTCCCCAGACCAAGCCTAAGTCGAAATCCAACAATTATAGTATGAGTGAAATCATATGTGAGATAAGTTCAAGCTCATGGAAATTTCCATGAGGTCTATCCTAGCAAAGTCACCACTCGTGACTACCACAAGATCTTACCATATGTTTAGATATCCAATAGAGATATTGAGAAGCTATAATAATTTATTCATCGCATGTATTTATACACATTCAGTATTTTAACTTTTAAAGAAAAAGAAAGTTTATTTACTAATTAATAGATAAAATTAATGAGATCATTTTATGAATTTTTTTTAAAATCAAATTTTTATGCACTTTATTTTATGAAACTAAATATATCATGGATACAATATATTTTGGATACTATATTATCACTAATATAATTATTAATTTTCATAGAATAATAATAATAGTTAATATCTAAAAATCCATTTTCCTATAAAAAATTTCATGATATTTTATATTTCCATTTAAAAGCTAAATTACTAAACTATAGAATTTTAATTTGAAAAAACTAAATTAATTTTTGAATTTATCATATCAAAATTAACCCATGATTATTTTTTGGTATTTTTTTGAAGTAATTGATTTTTAGGTGAATAATGAAAAAATACCGATTTTTCTAAAACCATCACTTTTACACTACGGAAAAAATGGGTATTTGCGACGGGTCAAGGCCCCGTCCCAAATAACCCCTTTCGACGGGTTATTTGCAATAGGGTCTTTCCGCCCATCGCAAAAGGTTTGGCGCGTAATACACACCAAACCACGGGTAAAGCTATTTGCAACGAGTCCCTATTTCCATCGCAAATAGCTAGTGGTTGTATTTAGTATTTGTGAAGGGGAAAGTGACTTGTCACAAATACTTTGTCGGTAGGTGGTATTTACGACGAGCCCCGTCACTAATACCCCCGTTACAAATAATCTAACCTATATATACCCCCATCCATTTTCTACTCATTTCACTCTTTACTCAACTTCTCTCTCTATCTCCAGAAAAAAAATTCTTCTAAATTTTTTCATAGTTTAAACATTCAAATCAGAGCATTATTTACGACTGTAATACTCTCAAAGCTTCAGTTTTAAGGTACTAATCTATTTTTTTATTGTTTAATTAATTAATTTATTTATAGTTTTTTATAGTTTTTATTAATTTGATGTAAATTAATTAAATTAGAATTGCATATTTGTTTTTTAGTATTTATTTTTATTAATAGTGACATCTAATTGTTAATTAGCAACAAACTGTAATAAATAGTAATAATTAGTAATAATTAGTAATAATTAGTAATAAATTTTAATAATTAGAACTAAATTGGAATAATTAGCAATAAATTATAGTAATTACTAATAAATTGTAATAATTACTAATAAATTGTAATAAAAACTAATAATTTGTAATAAATTGTAATGAATTGTAATAATTAGTAATAATTTCTAATAAATTTTAATAATTAGAAATAAATTGTAATAAATTGTAATAAATTGTAATAATTAGTAATAAATTGTAATACATTTTAATAATTAGAAATAAATTGTAATAAATTTAAATAATTAGAAACAAATTGTAATAAATAGTAATAATTAGTAATAAATTGTAATAAATTGTAATAAATTGTAATAAATTGAAATAAATTGCAATAAATTGTAATAAATTGTAACAAATAATAATAATAAGTAATAATTATTAATAAATAGTAATAAATAGTAATAAATAGTAATAAATAGGAATAAATAAGAATAAATAGCAATAAATAGCAATAAATAGCAATAAAATAACAACAATTAGCAATAAAAAGGAATAAATAGGAATAAATTTCAATAATTAGAAATAATTGCAACAATTTGGAATAATTATTAATAATTATTAATAATTAGTAATAAATTGTAATAAATTGTAATAAATTGTAATAAATTGTAATAAATTGTAATAAATTGTAATAAATTGTAATAAATTGTAATAAATTGTAATCATTAGTAATGATTAGTAATAATTAGTAATAATTAGTAATAATTAGTAATAATTAGGAATAAATTTTAATAATCAGCAAAAATTAACAATAGTTAGCAATAATTAGCAATAATTAGCAATAATTAGCAATAAATAAGAATAAATAGCAATAAATAGAAGTAAATAACAATAAATAGCAATAAATAGCAATAAATAGGAATAATTAGGAATAATTAGGAATAATTAGAAGTAATTATGAATAATTTGGAATAATTAGTAATAATTAGTAATAAATAGTAATAAATAGTAATAACTTGTAATAATTAATAATAATTAGTAATAAATAGTAATAAATTTTAATAATTAGCAATAATTAGATATAAATAGAAATAATTAGCAATAAATAGAAATAAATAGAAATAAATAGTAATAATTAACAATAAATAGGAATAAATAGGAATAAATAGGAATAAATAGGAATAAATAGGAATAAATAGGAATAAATAGGAATAAATAGGAAAAAATAGGAAAAAATAGGAAAAAATAGGAAAAAATAGGAAAAAATAGAAATAAATAGGAATAAATAGAAAAAAATAGGAATAAAAAGGAATAAATAGAAATAAATAAAAATAATTAGGAATAATTAACAATAATTAGCAATAATTAGAAATAATTAATAATAAATAGGAATAAATTGGAATAAATAGCAATAAATAGAAATAAATAGCAATAAATAGAAATAAATAGTAATAATTAGTAAGAAATTAGCAATAAATTAACAATAAATTAACAATAAATTAGAAATAAATTAGCTATAAATTAGCAATAATTAGTAATATTAGGAATAACTAGAAATAATTAGTAATAATTAGCAATAAATAGAAATAATTTATAATAATTCGGAATAAATAGGAATAAATTGGTAATAATTAGTAATAATTAGTAATAATTAGTAATAAATAGTAATAAATAGTAATAAATAGTAATAATTAGTAATAACTATTAATAATTAGTCATAAATAGAAATAAATAGAAATAAATAGCAATAATTAGAAATAATTAGTAATAAATAGAAATAATTAGCAATAATTAGCAATAATTAGTAATAATTAGCAATAATTAACAATAATTAGTAATAATTAGCAATAATTAGCAATAATTAGCAGTAATTAACAATAATTAGCAATAAAAAGGAATAAATTGGAATAAATAGGAACAAATATGAACAAATAGGAATAAATGGGAATAAATAGGAATAAATAGGAATAAATAAGAATAAATAAGAATAAATAAGAATAAATATGAATAAATATGAATAAATAGGAATAAATAGAAATAAATAGGAATAAATATGAATAAACCAGTGTTGGTCGGAGTGGATAATCAAGAGGGGGGGGGGGGTGAATTGAGTTCCAATTAAAATTTCTATTAAAAATATTTCTATTAAAATCCCCAATTTATAAAACAAGTGAAACTATTGTGAATTTATAAAACTGTAAAAGTTTAATTAGGTTCTCAAAGATTGATTAGGTCTCAGTTAATTTAATCAGATGATTCAATTAGATTTTGAAACTAATCTATTGATTTACAATAGTTACAAACACTTGCTATATTAACTATCAAAGTAACTTTAAAATAGATTTGTATTTCAAAGTAATTAGCAGCGGAATATAAAATATATAGTATACTTTAAGATTTAATCTAAGAATTCACAACAAATACAACCAAGATGTTCAGTCTCAATCCGAGACTTAATCCTCTCAAATTTATATATAAATTTGATCTACACCCTGGATCGGGGTAAAAAACAGAACATAGATTGTCCAGGTACTAAGACCTCTACCACAGTTATTCATGGGAAAATAATATAATGACCAGGCCACACAGGGACCTATTCCATAGTTTTCATGGGTAAACAAGGGTAAAGAGTTTGTTGTGAGGATTTTGAAATCCTCCAGTACAGCGCAGGAGTCAATGTGTGTGTAAAATATACAGAGTACACCACACTGCTCAAAAGTAAATAAAGAAATCACAAAGAGAGAGTAAATATGAGTTTAGAATGCTCTAGTGATTAGCAGTGAGGCTCTGGACTCCTTGGATTTTCATAAATACTTCAGAGTCCTTCTTTGGGTTTTGTGTTGAAAAACAGAGTGTTGTGGTTCATCTTGTGTTCTTCACGAGTGAAGATGTTTTCTTGATTTCAATGTACTTAATGTGATCTTTAGTAGAGTTGGATTGCATGTATGGGACAAAGCTTTTCTTGAAGATCTTGCAATCTCTTGTTCGTGGTTGTGCTCAGGATTGGTGTTTTGTTCAGTACAGTGAACTTGCATTTCTTGTCTTTAACTTCACGTATATCTCTTCTTCTATTCTCTACTATAGCTCTTCCTTATATTCCACAAGCTCCGACAATAAGAATGATTACCTTTTCATAGGTACGAGGTACGATTTCCTGACATGCCAACAACTATCATTAAATATCATTAATTGCATTAAAAACATCAAATATGACCATTAACATTATTTAAATAATATTGAAAAAAATGTTAAGAAACGGTGTCACAGTTTGTTATGAAAACAGTGTCTCCTTCATGGTATGTCCTTCCCAGCGTCTCCTTCACGATGTCTCCTTCACGATATGTCCTTCACAGCGTCTCATTCACGGTGTCTCCTTCACGGTATGTCCTTCACGATGTCTCCTTCATGGTGTGTCCTTCATGGTGTCTTGCTCACGATGTCTCCTTTACTTGTCTGACTTACGGTTTCTGGCTTCCAGTGCCTTGCTCATAGTTTCTGGATTCACAGTGACTTGATGACTGTGTCATACTAATTATGTTTGTTATGACTATCTTGCTTCACGGTGTCAGTATCACTGTGTCACGGTGTTTGGTGGTCACAGTGTTTCATTGGTCATGGTGTTTGAGACTTATGCTTCATGGTGTCTGCTTCAATGTTTCTGTCTTCCAGCTTCACTGTGTCTTGTACTTAGGAAAATAACTGTATTCAGACTTAAACAGTAATGTGCATAAAATGAATTGAGCTTAACCATTATAAGGTATAAGATAAATTGAAACATAAATACACATGATTGATAAGATATGTTAGATTTGTGATCAGTAATAATATTTTTAGTTATTATTGAGATTTGTAAATAGTAATGAGATTTGT
The DNA here is from genome assembly GCA_963277665.1 of Viscum album. Classification (NCBI taxonomy): domain Eukaryota; kingdom Viridiplantae; phylum Streptophyta; class Magnoliopsida; order Santalales; family Viscaceae; genus Viscum; species Viscum album. The sequence continues at coordinate 1,017,236,291 of OY728119.1, read as the reverse complement.
AATTAGTAAGGAGATTTATAATTAGTAAGGAGATTTGTGATCATTAAAACATGATTAATAAATGAGGAGTCCAATAATAGGAATAAATAATAATAAATTGGAATAAATAGAAATAAATAAGAATAAATAGGAATAAATCATAATAAATTTGAATACACTGATAAACTGGCACAATTTTCAACGGATTAATGATATTCCTTTTGATCGATGCCTCAACTCCTTGCAACTTTCTTCTACTAAAATAAATATGAAAAATATGCTCTGACATACATAGGAGTAGATTTTTCATAGTGATTTAAGTAGGACAAAGTTGCAAGGAGGTGAGCTGTCAGACAAAAGAGGCTCTTTTACCCAATGACTCATCCCCTTGCAACTTTCTGCAACTTAAATTACTATGAATAGTATGCTCTGACGTATGAATATTCATTTTCGTATGAACGAGAGCATGGATAGAAGTGTGGCGAGGCCTGCCTGCTCTCCATCCTCGTGCATACAAAAATGGATATTCATACATCGAATAAGACTTTTTATAGTGGTTTTAGTTGTAGATAGTTTCAAGGGTATGATTCATCGGGCAAAAAAGCCACCTCTAATCTTTTGGATATTTTATCACCGATAATTAACATTAAATTCATCAAAAGTCATTATTAGATGATCTAATTATACAAAATAACTACTTAATTAATATTTTTTTTTAAAAATATGGAATGATAAAGTTATAAAAAGTCATTATTAGATGATCCTTCTTGGATAATTCTGTGTAAGAATCCAAATAGTTCTAGTTTAAATTCTATATATATTGAGGGTGTTCAAGCTTTCTTATCATTTGCATCACCGAAACCATTTTTTTTCAAAAGGTTCAATTAAGTGTCTTTGTAAAAAATGTGCTCTAAAGACGTATGACACATTTGAAAATATTGGAAGTCATTTATTTTATTTTGGGTTTCAACCAAATTATGTTTTTTGGTATCAAAATTCTGAATGTAGTTCTAGAGAAGATATTAATAATTTGGTTCTAGATCCAACACAATTTCATAATTTAGTACATGATGTGGTAGGTCCATCTGTTCAACAAACTGAAACTCAGGATGATATTGATTTAACTTCTAAGTTAGAACAATATCATTTATACGAGTTGTTGGGGTCCGCTAAGAATGAGTTATATCCTGGTTGCAGGATAAGAATGTTTGAAGAAGTTGCTAAATTTATGGCCATTAAATCAGATAATGGAATGTAAAATATTTGTTTTGATCAGATATTCTCTTTGTTAAAAACACTATTACCTGAAGGAAATGTTTTACCTTAAAATTTATATGAGAGCAAGAGGCTGGTTCATAATCTGGGTCTTGGTTATCAGAAGATTCATGCATGTTCAAATGACTACATCTTATATTATGGTGAAAATGAGTTATTGGATAGTTTTCCTACATGTGGACAATCAAGGTGTAAAGAAGCTCAACTAGGGAATTCTGGATTTATTCCTATAAAACAATTGAGATATTTCCCACTCACACCTAGATTGTAGTATTTATTTATGTCTCAAAACATAACATCATTGATGTCATGGCAATAAACCAACATTTCAACCAGTAAAAGCTTAAATCATCCCTATGAGGGTGATTCATGAAAACATTTTGACCATGTGAATTCATCGTTTGCTCTAGAAGTCCAAAATGTGTGATTGGGTCTTTCTATTGATGATTTCTATCCATTTGGTTCTTATGACAGTCAGTATTCATGTTGGCATATCTTTATAACTTCGTGTAATTTACCTCCATAGATGTTGATGAAGGAGCCATATATATTTTTGACCTTATCAATTCTAGCTCATCCAAAAAAGAATATCGATGTTTATTTTAAGCCATTGATTGATGAGTTAAATTCACTATGGAGTAATGGTGTTAGTACATATGATGTTTTTTCGAAATAGAACTTCCTACTAAAAGCTGCATTGATGTGGAAAATTAGTGACTTCCCAGTATATGGCATGTTATCTAGAGGAAGTACATAGGGTCCAAAATCATGTCTGTATTGTATAGGAGACTGTAAAGTGTTTATGCTCATCAATAGAAAAAACCTTGTTTTTTTGACTGTCATTCCAAATTTCTTCCAGCCGATCATCCTTTTCAAAGAAACACATATTATTTCAAAAAAGGAATAATTGAAAAATATGGGCCTACAATAATGATCTCAGGTACAAAGTTAAAATCAATTATCTCTTCATTACCTCCCATCACATTTGGACCAACAATAAACCAGCAAAAAAAATGATGGGTTTGGAAAAGAGCACAATTGGAAAAAACAGATCATTTTTTGGGATTTACTATATTGGTCTGATTTTTTGATCCGTCACATGTTGGATGTGATTCATATTGAGAAGAACTATTTTGATAAATTTTTTTATACATTTTTTGATACACTAGGTATTCCAAAGACAATGTGAAGGTACAATTAGATCTTTCCCAAATTTGCAAGTGACCAGAACTTGAATTGTTTGAAAATGTCAGATCATAGAAGTTAATGAAGACAAAAGTAGCTTATACACTATCCAAAAAGAGTCGTTTATTATTTTATCATTGGATTTCATATTCAAAACATCTATATGGTTATGCTTTCAATTTGGGAATATGTGTCAAAAATGACAATATTACCGAATTGAAAAGCCATGATTATCTTATTTTAATGGAAAGAATTCTGCCAATTGGATTAAAAGGTTTGTTAAATCCAATGATTTGGGATGAGCTAATAGACATATCATATTTTTTGAGACATTTCTGTGTTGATAAAAAACTATGATGTCGTAAGAAAACTATAAGAGGATTTCATTTTAATTTTATATAAACTGGAAAAAAAATATATTCCTGCTAGGTTTGTTTGATTCAATAGAACATTTGATATTACATTTTCTACATGAAACAAAATGTGAAGATATAGTGTAGTTCTGATGGATGTACCCATTTTAGATATGCATGCAGAAATTGAAAAAAAAGTACACAACAAAGCATCAGTTAAAGGATCAATTGTAGAAGCTTATTTGCAAGAGGAAATTTATTTTTTCTGATCTCATTACTTTCAATCTGAATATCCATAAAAAAACGGCATGAGCTATAATAAGGGAAATGATGACGATGACATGAGCAATCAAATATCATTTTTCAATCAGCCCAAACTTAGCTTCAGTGGAGTTCCTGAACGATGGCTTTCAGATGATGAACATCACAGAGCTCATACATATATTCTACTGAACTGTGAAGAAATGACACCATTCGTACTATGAGTACTCCTATCACTTATTCTATAATTTTTATAATAGTACATTAATATTATTTTATTTGTATGTTATATGATAATAATATCAAGAAATAGTTTCCACAAATTATAGTATCTTCTCTTGAGGAATGTCGTTAATTTTTTTTCATACTGGTTTCAAAAACTGGTAACGTAAATTATTTTTTATTTCAAATAAAAAATCAATTTAATACTTTTTATAGTGATCATTTTTTACAAAATTTCAGGTCTCTCAACATGGTGATAAAATTGATAATTGGTAATCTTTTTTGAGTAACCCAACATCCAAAATGGTTAAATATTATAATGTATATGTGGTTAATGGTTATCGATTTCATACACGTGAATATGGAGAATAAAAAAACAATTAATAGTGGTGTTTTCTTTAGAGGATCTCATCATAGAGAAACTGAAGTTGACTTTTACGACATGCTGGAAGAAATCATTGAAGTGTGTTATCTGGGACAACATTACGTAATGATATTTAAATGTTAATGGTTGGATATTGAGAGAGGCTTACATTTTCATCCGATCCATGAAATTGTTGATATTAAATATAAAATTCTTCTTGCAGTAAATGAAACATTTTTATTAGCTAATCAGGCACATTAGATTTATTATAAAAATTACTGTGCTACTTCAAGGGAGTTGGGTGATTGGTGGAGCATAACAAAAATTAAAACTCGAGAGAATAAATTCACTGAAAGTGAATGTGGTTCCGCTAAAGTTCAATGAATTGAAATTTTTCAAGAAACTTCTCCAAATCCATATTTTACATGAAGAGACACAAATATCATTGATGACACCCCATAGTTAAGGGCCGATGGTGAAGATGATGTTAATGACGTGACAAATGAATTTGAAATGACAAGAGATGATGAAACTGGAACTAATATGGAAATTGATGATGTAAGGTGGAAGATGAAGACATTGAAATTAATAGCTATGAAGATGAGGATGAAGATGAACATTGACATAGTTAAATTCTAGTTATAATCATATAATCATATATATATATATAATAGTTATTTTCAATTGATTTCTAACAACAATGATTTCATGTTTTAGATGGATGATGATCTATTTCGTATGTTGCAGGAGGGAGATCTAACTTTAGATGAGTAGGAGGTCAGATCAGCTGACCCTCGGACTGTTGGCAGTTCAGGGGGCACCCGGAGGGGGTGTGGTCTTGCCCGACTGATGATTCCCAATCCTATACTCGAGCGACGTCCACATCTTGGTTTTGATCCATGCATGCAGAGGTATGTTTACATATCAATTTTAGTTAGTTTTCATTAATTTATTTATATTCTAATTATTTGATTAATTATTCTTTTTTTCACAGATTTACGTATATAGTGGTTAGACACGAGAGTGCTATATTACGAAATTATTTTTTTTGATTTATGGGTGTCATGAGATCATATTACCGTCGATATTTAACAACTTATGTTCGAGCATTGGCTGGTACGTAAATAAATAATATTTATTTTGAAATTAATTTAATTAATAACTTGATATAATAAATTATTTGTAGGGTTTATGATATCCCATTGTTTAGAGCATGAGTGAGCCTTTTTGGAAGGCATGGCAAGGAGTTATGCGTACACATTGCACTCAGTTTTTGCACAATTTAAAAAGGAATGCAATGGATAAAGTAGGAGTGTAAGAGTTTGATGAGACATGTCGCGTCCACTGACCTGATTATATTTCATTTTAGGTTTGGGATGGATTATGTACACACTGGTTGAGTAGGAAATTTCATATTAGATCATCAGTAGGTCAAAAAAATCTGGGGAGACGGGAGGTGACACATTGAGTTGGCAGTCATATATTCAGAACATATAGGGAGAATATGGTAAGTACAATTTTTTTAATATTTTATATAAATTTAAATATAAATTTTTTATTTTATATTTATATAGGCAGTTGCACAACCCTATATTATGGAGTATGACATTTATAGGAGGATGTACAATCATCCAGCCACTAGGGAGATTATAGGTTCTCACCGACATCATATTGTGGTTAGTTTAAGTTTTTTGAGTATTAAATTTAACTACAAATAATATTTTAACTATTTTAATTTTAAATTGTAATTGAAGGATTCATATAAGGATGCGACGTCTCAGACAGATATTGAGATTCATGCTGAGATTGATGGTTACACCATTACTCCCCGATTTGATGAGGTAGCATGGATGCAAGTAACCCAGTATGAATTTAAGAAAAGTCAAGTTGTTGGTATCGGCTCTTGAGTGACCCTTGGGGGTTTTATGGCACCTCTAAGATGTCAATGCCAAGATCAAGAGGAGATCGCATAGAGTCATCACTATCTCATGCATAATATCAAGAGTAGCTGCGAGCTCAAAATGAGCTTATATAGACTATGTGTAGGTAGCAGGAGGATATGCGTCAGTGACAACAACAATAATAGTAAGAGTTTCTCTGATAGAAGCACCAACAACAATAAGAATAGTAAATATAGGATGAGATGTGTCGATGGCAACAAGAGAAGGATCAGGAGTAGATGAAGTACATGCGACGTCTGACTCACAGTTTAGGGATGGAGTTCCCTCCACCATTTCCTTCAGCTCCTCCAGACGACCCTCCCCCTGATCAGTGGTGCATCTTTTTTGTTATAAAAGATTTGAATGTATTTGTTTTTGAAATATTAATAGTTTTAAAAAGTGTGTGTTTTATATTTTTTTGTGAATACTTGGGTTTTTATTATATTACTAATATTATTATTTCATTAATATTAATAATAATATTATTATATTAATTAATTATTTTTTAATTAATTTTATTTTATGAATATTGATATTATTATTTTATTTATAATAATATAAGATAATATTTATTATTTTATAAATAATTTTATTCTATTAATGTTTATATTATTTTTTATTTATATTAATACCATATTATTACTAATATTATTTTTATATTTTTTTTATATTTACCCACTTTTTGAGATGGTCCATCACAAAATGGTTTATTTTTTTATATTTCAAGGGCTTATTGTGATGGACTGTCACGATTACTAATTGCGACAGATCATCGCAATAGAGTAAAAGACCAGGAGGCTATTTGTGATGGGTCACTAGCCCATCGCAAATAGTTTCTTAAACAATGCCGGATGTTTTTTGCGATGGTCCAGCAACCCATCACTAAATTTTTTTTTGCGATGGACCATTGAAAAAAATAATATTTGCGACACAATTTACCGTGACGGTTCATTTTTGATGGGACCCCATCGCAAAAGACTATTTACGAGGGGTCCTGTCATAAATGATCCATCGCAATAAACTATTTTTCTAGCAGTGTTATAACATTACCATAATATAAGAATGAATCAAATATTTTTGAAAACTTTTTTATATAAATATATATATATTTATAAATTTAAATAAATCATTTAAAAAAACTATGTTGTATTTGTAAAACCCATGTTTATCATTTTGGAAACCTAAGTAATATTTTACTCTAAAAACTAGTTTATTTTCCTATGTTAAAAATTAGTTTTCATCACTTCTGTAAATTAAATATAATATAATATATTTAATATTTTATATCAATATATTCATATTATAGGTTTTATTTCATTTCTCAACATAAAATTATTATTATCGAGATTAATGTTAATGACCTTGATAATGGTGAAATGGTTATTTTTATAGAATTGTTTTATTAATGTTGTGTAATTTTTATCTAAAAAATTAAATTTATATATTTTATATAATGAATATTATATGATTTTTACACCTATATAAAATATATTATCACTCATTTAATTTTTGATTAATGTTATATAAGATTGGGAACGGTTTATGGTTAACTAATCATTTTTCTATAAAAATAGTTTTTCTATAAAAATAATTTTTTTGTAGATTATATGTTTTAATTTAAAATTTAATTATCTATTTTTTAGAATTTTTTTTAAATATAGTTTAAATTAAGGTTCATCACACTAAAAATTGGTAACGTTTGTTATCTTAAATTTTTAGTGAAACATAAATTTCTTAGTTAAAAACTAGTTACCAAGGTAAAAACCAAAATAGAAAAGTGTAAAAAAAACTAACAGTAAAAGACTCAAAACATGTTTAAAAATATGTGAAAATGAATGATTTAATATTGATCAAACCAAAACCCTATCCAATAATTTATTTACCACTTTTTGATCCATAAAACCTTGAGTAGTGTCATGGAATCAATGATATGTAATGAGTATTTACAAAAATGTCATTTTCCTCCCCCTATAAAGGTGGCCTCTCACCAACTCTTCAAGACCACTAGAAGTTTTAGTTTATTATTGAAAACCTGACCAGTTTACATATCATAGAATTATATTTACAATCCATAATCCCATATTTTTTATAATATATATTAATCCCTTCATTTCCAAGAATACTTTCAAGAGAAATTTCAAGCTCTCTACATGAGTAATTATCACCCCTTAGTCTTTTATTCTTAATCTTTATCTACCCAACTAAATATTATATATCCATGAAATTATGATAAAATTAGTTAAAATAATATTAGTAATGTTATTATACTAATGAAATATCACTCTTCTACCTCCCTACAAAGCCATTCGGAAAATGAAGATGTCGTCATGCGTTTGTGCAGACTACCTCCTCCATGAATGTTATGATCTTTTTTTCATGAAATATTTACATGAATGGTAAAAAATAGTTATTTAATGAAAAAAATATAATAATTATAAAAAAATTAATATTTTTAAATGATAATTATTTTATTTTTATACCCTCCCTCCCATTCTATGGAAAATAAAAGTGTCTTCTATAGACATGTAAATTACCACCTCCACAAAATGACGTATTTTGTTTTCCCACTACCTGCTAACATTGATGAATTTGAAAGTTTATTTAGTGTAAAAAGAATATATTTATAAAACTATTAATATCATTAAAACATAAAATTGGACAATCTATAACTAATATTAAAAATAAATGGTCCTAGTAAATTTAACCACTTTAAATGAACATATAATGGTACCTTTCTTAATTTGAGTCCATTTTAAAAACCACTATAACTATAAATATTTTGTGATAATTTAATAATAAAGGAAATAAAAATACACAATTATGGAGACTATGAATCTAATTTAAAATATATTTTATGATGGTCAACATACCAAGAGAGTTATAGAGAAATTGATCAGACAACCTCAAGTAACCGACATGAACAAAAACTATATATCAAATTTATAACATATAGTAACATATAGACCTTAACATAAGAAATATATAAGAATTAGTATATTATAAATGTTTTAAATAATATCAAATTTATTATCCAATATATTAGGGACACACACATAATGAATCAACACCTAAGGTAAGGGTTTTTAGATCCCAATTTTGTTTTTTTGAGATATGATTTGAATTCACTGCTTTTTTATTTTTCGGTGTATGTATTAGACATTGATTTATTTTTGTAAAAAAATTAATGAAATATAGGGCATTTAAAAATCCATCTCATGTTCCACCTTCCATGGATTTTCAATTCAAAATATTACGATGTTGTAATGGGTTTGTTAATTCAAACCCCCTTTCTTTGAGTTATAATGTTTTATGTTAAACTTATTACTTACATAATTAGTTTCTTCCATTCTAAGATTTTATATTTAAATTTAAATCTGTATCTATATAAAATAAAACATTATATTCAAATATTCTCCATTTATTTACTTCTTCCCCATAAAATGATGACATTATTAAGAATAATTCCCATTCTATTTAAAATTTTTTCCCTCCTTGCCCATATTTTCCCTTACTGCAAATGTTATACATTATATTTGGAAATATAATTATGATTTATCTCATATTAAATTCATATTTAATTTTTTATCTTTTCAAAACAATGTTTTATTACCTTTTTTATGATGTGGTATTTCAAAAAATGTGTTTTAAAACATTAAAGGGGTCTTCCAAACCACCCTCATTAATTTTGAGTTACATGTTCTTTTTTCTTCTTATCTATTTTCGTAAATATTCTTGTCATATATTTAGTGAATATTATATATATATCAAGTTTAACTTACCTTTATTTTGAGGATAATACATGTTTTATATTCCCTTCAAAAGTTCAACTTTCAAGTAAACTCGACTTAAGGCAACTTTATGATTTCTTATTTCATGAAAAGTGCCACCTCTATAAATTTTCTTAACCATAAATAACTTTTAAAAATGCTATTTATTTTATGGATAACCCTAATTTTCTAATTTAAAAAATCTTAATATATTCATTTTGTTTTTATTCTTACTTCTCCATGATATTTCTCATGAATTTTACAACATTGAAAATCAATGTTCAAGACCTATGTTTCTTTATTAAAATATAAACATCCAAAATGATTTAATCTGTTATTATCTTATGGAATACTTATAATATAAAATTCATTTATGTTTTGATACAATATTATGAAACTAATTTACTTCTCATGGGGTTTATCTTACTTATGCTTTATATATGGTTTCTTTTCCTCACTTTGAACATTTATGCATGTATATATTATGATTGTCATTATGTGATTAGTGGGTCTAAAATTATATTTCCATCCAATAAAATTGGTAAATTTTTATATCTTGTGAGTAATATAAAATGTAATATGGTGTGAACCCAATCCACCATGGGAATTTATCCATTATGTTTATAGGAATGAGAAGTCAACCCAATCCACAACGGGACTTTGTCCACTATGATTATCTTGGAAGTGTGCCTCAGATTATGATTATGATGTCATGATTTATGTTTATGATATATATCTATGATTCTATGATCTTATGATATCATTCACCTATTCCATGTTACCATTATTTCCATGGTATATTTTTGTTCGTTTGGGATTACATGTCCTTGCTTTATGATTAATGTAAAACTCTTATTATCCCATGATTTTTTTAATAATAAATTCCTACTTGCTCATGTTTTCTCATATTTTTATAATCTAAAACTTGATGAAATGTTTATAAGTTTTTCCTTTACTAAATGTTTGATCTGACCCCTTCTCATGTCTTCATTCCCTAGGTTATGAATATGAGTATAAATTATGATAAGTCTAAAAGGGAGTCTACTGTGGCTCAATTATAGAGAAATGTTCACAATTTTTTTAAAATAAGTTTCCTATATAACTGGTCTTCAAAGACACTAAACCAAAATTTTCTTCGAGCTGTGTGAGATTATTACAATCTATAATGTTTAACTTTTGGTAATAATGTAAATTAATTATTTGTTTATATTGGGTCACTATAATTTGTATCAAAGGAATGTTTAATTATTTTTTAGGATTATTTTAGTTGTTTTAGGGATTAGAATAAGTGAACTTTAGTGAAAAACCTTGGGATAAGTCTTAGGGATAAGTCTAAGTATATGTTAATATCTTGAAATTTTGGTAAATTGATATTGTGTGGTTTTCTTAGAAATAAAATCCCTACCTGAATACTATAAGTGGATGAAATATCTGACATAAATGTACCTAGGTTTAGTAACCCTAAAATTAGTATATTGGGTATTAACTCAAATTTTTCCCAGTGTATAAAAAAGAGGCCTAACTTCACACTTAGTTTAACACTCCTAGGAGATATTATTTGACTAATCACATTATCTTTATGATATATTATGAATGATTTATTATGTTAAGTAATTAGGTTAAGGATTATGAGAGAATCCAACCTAAATAAACCTATATTGATTTGAGAGTGATTTAGGTTAAACTGAATGCTAATGTGATGGTTTAAAATATCAATACATTTCAAGGTTGAGTGTTTCATAAGATCATCTATGATAATTATCTTATGATTCCAATTATTCATCACTCATAGTAACCCCTTTTGGTTTTAGTAATGGATGAATCTTGAAGGAACCAATTTAACAATGCATTCCATGTAAAATATAGAGATTTTCCAAATGAGTAACCTTATAGGATAAGATATGGAGTTAGAAATATTATTATTATGCTAAACCAACTATCATAAATTTTTGTTAACAACTTGAACATAGTTGGATTCCCAAACACACCAAAGAATATAAGAATAATGAATCATGTAAGTTTAGGTGGTGAAGATGATGCAGGAAATAATATTCATTTTCCTTCGTGTAAAAAATACAGAAAGATTCACATAGGGAAATGTCACAAAGAAAATGGAAGATGATATATCTATGGTAAATTAGGCCATAGAGAAATAAATTGATGAGAAAAAAAATGAACATCTTAGTGGACACAGTTAAAGGAAAAATATTTCTCCATGAGGTACTTCTAATAGTTTAATTTATTAAATGGGGGTAACTTGGGAATTATCCAAGATAATAACATAATCCAATGGATAACAAGAATGATATAAATCCATAACTTCTAAGTCCAAGGGATCAAGGTAAAGCTTATATAACCACAAATACTAAAGTGATTTCCAAAAATGATGTGGAGTGAGGAACACCAATCATCCACTCAAGAATTTTGAGTGTCATGTTTGTATCTTATTCAACCCCCTTATTTGTACCTAGAATGTTTTCTAAGGACATAAAATCATTACCTAGATTACTAGATATATATTTATTAGTAAAAATTTCTAGATTTATGACTATTTTATCCCAAATTTAAGTTTATAGGAAATTTCTTTGTGTAAATAATATTATCCTTCATCTAGAAAAATTTAATGTGATTTTGAAAATGGATTGGTTCCCTCCACTTAGTAGAAATAATATTTTAGAATAAAGAGATCATATTTTATATCCACCTATGATACTAAACCAATGAAAGTATGATTATGAACACCATTTAGAAGGAAATTATATAGTAGGGGTCTTGATACTTAATAATTATAGACTCTTGGCTCAAATGGTTGGATAAAAACTCAATATTAGGGTAAGCTTATTAGGAGGAAAATGATACATTTGTGAGTTTGTAAGGTTGATATCCCTCTTGTTATTATATCCCAAGTCATGTCTATCTTTTACAAACCCTTATATATTTACATTGGTAATTCAGAATTAAAAATGTGATGATGTAATTTATTTAGGGGGGATGTAATGTCCTAAGATTTTACTATACATATTTATATATATTATTTAAAACACAATGAGTTAAATAGATTATTTCTTGTGAAACACTGAACTAAAACAAAATAGTGATAAAATAAATAAAATTATTAAATTTAAATATTACAATATAGCTGTTAAATTAGTGGGTATAAAATAAAGTAAAAATATTATGAAATCTATGAAGAAAATGGAAAGAAATGAAATCAGGTACTGGAAGTATCCCTTATGAATATCATTTATCCAATCTTGGAAAGGAGGTGGATTCACTAGGGTTTGAACAAGACTAATCCAAATCCCAAATCTAACAATTATGGTATGAGTGAAATCGCATGGAAGAGAAGTTCAAGATTGTATAAATTTCCATGAGTTCAATGCTAGTGGAATCACCACCCGCGACTGCCGCCATAACTCACCTTATAATTATATTTTACAAAAGTATATTGAGGGGATATGAAACTATAAAATAGGATTATATAAACACATATTTATTAACTTTTTATGTTATCTATCACATGTATTTTAAACATTTCACATTTAGACTTTTATAGAAAAAGAATGTTTATTTACCAATCCATTGATGAAATTAACAAGATTGTTTTAAGTATTTTTTATAAAATTGGATTTTTATGCACTTTATTATAAGAAACTAAATATATAATGGATAAAATATATTTTTGATACTATATTAACACTAATATAATTATTAATTTACAGGAAATAATAATAAGAATAACCAATATTTAAAAATCCATTTTCTTATAAAAACAATTTTCATTATATTTTATATTTCCATTTAAAAGTTAAATTCTCAAACACTGTAATTTTAATATGAAAAATTGAAAATATATTTTTTATTTATCATATCAAAATTATCCTACAATTATTTTTTGGTATTTTTTTGAAGCAATTTATTTTATGTGAATAGTGAAAAATTACTAATTTTGCTAAAACCGTTTTGGAAGCTTAAATAATATTTTACTCTAAAAAATATTTTATTCACCTATATTAAGAATTAATTTTTATCACTTTTAGAAATTAAATCTATCAAAATGGTTTTTATATTTTAGATCAAAATGTTCATAATATAGGTTTGGTTTTTTTTAGGCATAAAAGTATGAATACTAAGATTAAAGTTAATGACCATGATAATGGTGAAAGAGTTATTTTAAAAGAATTATTTTATTAATGTTGGTTAATTTATATCTATTAAATTAAATTTATAAATTTTATATAATAAATCATATATTATTTTTACACATTTATAAAAATATATTATCACCCATTTAATTGGTGTTTAATGTTATATAAGATTAAAAACACTCAATGGTCAAAACATCATTTTTATAATAAAATAGTTTTTTCTATAGATTATATGTTTTAGTTTAAAAGTTAATTTTACATTTTTTAGAAATTAAATTGAATTAAATATAGTATAAATTTATGTTCATCTCACCCAAATTTGGTAAGAGGGGTTATCTTATATTTTTAGTAAAACATTAATAACTTAGTTAAAAACTAGTTACCAAGGTAAAAAAAATTGTAAAGTGTAAAAAATATAATGGTAAAAGAAAAAGAATCATGTTTAAAACATGTGTGAAAATTCATGGTTGATAATTTATCAACCCCAAACCCTCTATATTAAAATTATGGACCAATTTTGGAGCCATTAAACCTTGAATGGTGTCATGTAATCATTGAGATATAAAGGGTATTTACAAAAATTTCATTTTACTCCACTTATAAAAGGGGTATCTACTTGTGAAATATCACTAATATAACTAACTACAAGATAATTTAAAAAATAAATACATATTCATGCATTTGTGTGGACTACGAGCTTCATGAATGGAGGGTCCTATTTTTCATAAAGTATTTACACAGATGGTCTGAAATAGTTATTTACTGAAAAATATAATAATTATAAAAAGATTAAAATTATTAAACTATAATTATTTTATTTTTATACCATCCCTCCAATTCTATGGAATATTAAAGTGGAATACTTGTACGTATAGACTACTGCCTCTATGGAATGATGTTTTCTGTTTTACCACTACCCCATAACATGGATGAATTTAAAAATGTATTTAAAGTATAAAAATGATATTTATGACACTATTAATATTATTAAATGGTTATATGGGAATATATATATGTAATATTAATAATAAATGGTTATAATAGATTTAACCACATTAAATGAACATATCAAGGCACTTTTCTTAATTTGAGTCTTTTTTGGAAGCTAAAAAAATGTATATATTTTGTGATAATTGAATTAGAGATCCTTTGTGATGTTTTTGTTTTTGATAATGTTTTTTTATTGGAAAATAACTTTTTTGTAAAAGAATGTTTTTGTTAATCAGGTTAAAGATGTGTTATTGAATGTTTATAACTTGATTGCTGAGAAGTTGTTGAGAAATATGGATGAAGAAGTTGTTTTGTAAAGTTGGTGATCAGGCACTCCATTAGACTCAATCCATCAGAGTGAGTTTTTGTTGAAAGTCATATGTTTTTGAAAATAAGCAAGTTTGAAAATTTTTTATGATAATTTTTAGAACTTTCTAAAATAAGTCAGACGATATTTTTATATTCTTTAAAGTTCTCAACATCATGAAAAATATCATGATATAAGTTGTAGAAGTAAGAGAGAAGTTATAGTTCTTAGGTCACAGGTTCTCCAGATACAGATCATCATATCAAGTAGCACGATATGTAGAATTTGTTATAATACTAGAAGTTTAAAATTTCATAAAGTTTCAAGAAATGAAAATTTATTGATCAGACCTAGTTAATTCGATATAGGGAACTAGACACACCTAATAGAACATGAATAAAATTGTCTGTGTGGTTTTTGAGTTATGAGTTGTTACAGTGTTGAACTTGTGAAATAAATTTGAGGGATTTGAAGATATTAGATTTGAATTACTAATCAAGGAAAAAGGATGGGATCATATTTTCTCTGAATAAAAAAAAATTATGAATATGTCTAAAGTAGTTTCATCATAGAAGTTGATCAGATGCAGAAGTTGATTAAAGAGTTCAAGTTTTATATCATACTGATCTGATCAGACTTGACGCTGTAGCTGAGTTTATAAAGAGAATTTGTGATCCAAGGCATCATGTTCCTATTCATCAGACAAGCTACATACACCAATCCATCAGACGATAATATGATACCGATCCATCTGATGAGCAGTTGATATCGATAAGTCATCGGATATAGAGTTCCATAAAACATAGTTAGATTAGATAAATATAATTACCAAATACTTGTGAATAAATAATCTGAAGAGTTCAAATTCCCCATAAAAAATAATTTTTTTGAAATACTGATTTTTTTTCAAACAATTATTGTAGGTTTTTAAAGTCTTTAGATGTTTCAACAAAGTTATTAAACAATTTCAGTTGGTTTGGAGCATCAAAGCTAATAATAATATATTTTTCCAAGTTGTTTTGATTCGATGGGTCAAGATAAAAATCTAGGTTATTTAAATTGAGTCAAGAGAACTAGAATGATATACATAGGTATAAAATAAGATGTTCCATAATTTCAATTTTTAGACCAAGAATTTACAAAGTTTGAACTTATAGTTGAAATTTTTTAAGTGGGTCAGGTGGATCAGAAAGATGTTGAGTTTTCTAGATCACTATTTTTAGACTGATGTTTTTAAAATTCAAGAATATTTTTGAATAATCAAGAAGTTTCAAGAAAACACTAGAAGATATGAGGTTTAAAATAGTAAAAATTAAGCTCAAATGAATGTGAAATTTGGAGTTTTAGAATTTGGATGAGAAGTAAGAATATTTTAGTTTCCCGCCTTTACTATTTTTGGATCACCTATAAATAGTGGTGAAAAGTATAGTGGTAATTACCACTATTAAACCATGTATAAAATTTAATACTCTATATAATTGGTGTTAGAACTAATTTTTTTAACCAAAGTTGTTTTTGAGTTGAATAAGAGTTTTCAAATAGATTAGTTCTCATTATAAGATCAGACCAAGTTAAGTTTAGTTTACCGGACATAGGAATCATACTGAGAATATCAGTTTGAGTTTTGATTAGTTGTTTGAGAAGTATAGTTTTTTATACAAGAACAAATTGAAAATAGTGTATCAGACTTATGTTGATTGGACTAAGGCCATCAAAAGTAGAAACATCATACCAAATCTCTAGATGACCCTTTTATAGAGTAGAAATCTTTGATGTTCATTTTTCTTTAGATCAAATTTGTTTGTAAGAAAAATTCATAAACTAACAGGAGTCAATATAATCATTCTAATCAGGATATAGAAGGTGTATAATGGGAGTTGACACCAGTTGTATTCCTTTATTCATAATAGAAAATTTACATATACCAATGAGAGTTGACATGAGAAGGATATTGGTTCTAACACTAAGGTCGAACCTTATAAATTGTGTGTGTCTTGTTTACTTTTATATTTCTTCATGAACTTGAGTTTTCTAAAAGTTGATAAGGAAATAACTCTAAAAAGTTATAGGGGTTGAATTTTCTAAAGTTGAAATTTTTAAAAAGGAAAACAACTGATTCAACCCTATTCTTAGTTATTCATCGATCCTTTGGAACTTTAATTGGTATTAGAGGGAAGGTTCCATTGTTAAATACTCTTCATGAATAATCTAAATTCTGTCAATAGTTGAGGAATTCCTAAATTTTATGGAAAAAAATATTATGGATGAAAAAATATGATAATTCCATATCTCCAATCTCTTGGATTGGAAGTTGTTAATGCTGCTACAATTCGGTTTCCTCCCATTGAGAAATATTCCATGATGACTTTTGATTTCAAGATAAATATTTAAGTTGATAGAGAAGATATAAATTATAATCTTACGTCTCTTTAGAAAATTTCTATATGTTGGTTATGGGTCTCAAAATAACAAAGAGTATATAGGACATGCTTAAAAGTATTTTCTAAGGAAATACTAAAGTGAAGAAAGTAAATCTAAACATCCGACGTATCATGTTTGAAGAAATAAGAATGAGAAATGAAGAAACTATTAATAATTATTTAACCAAAGTTAATGAAGTTGTTTTGAAATATCAAAGGTTTTAAATATGTCCTAGAAGATTCTAAAATTGTGAAGAAACTCATGAGAAACATTCTAGACATGTTTGATTCTTAAATTTCTGCTTTATAAGATAAATATAATTTATCTATTGATGAAATACATAAATTTATTATTACTTAGAAAATTAGAAAAGATATAATGTTTAAAAATAATATGAAAGATGAAATGAATTTTGAAGCTGTGAGAAAGATGAAAATTCAATATTTTAAAGATGTTGATCCTTTTGATTCTGAAGATAAAAATGATGATGAGTTGAATGAAAAAATCACGTCTTTTATCTCTAAGAATTATCAAATAGGAAGAGGAAGTTATGGAGAAAAATTATTCTAAAAATGTTTTGAGTCTGGTGGAATTAGAAAATTTTCTATGAATTTCGCTAATAATAAAGTTGTAGAATAGCGAGATGATTCTGATGAAAAACCTTGAAGGATTAAGTGGAACAAAAGTTATAAAGAAGTAAAATTATCTAAAAAACATAAGGAAAAGTTCAATGAAAACAAATTAATTATATTGAGTAAGAAAGATGAATCAGAATCAACTAACAAAAATTCTACAGAAGATGAAAGTTTAGAGAAGTTCAAAATATTCATTACAAAAGTTGAGAAAACAAAAAATTCCTCAGATAAAGAAGAAGAAGAAGTAAGTGAAGAATCTTACAGAGTGTATCAACTCAGATAAAAACTTGTTTCATGTCTTTAGAAAAACATAACTCTCAATAAATAAATCATAATAATGAATAAATATAGTGAAAAAGTTGTTTGATGTGGAATAAATATTGTCAAGAAGGAATAATAATACATCCAAGAGATCTTATGTTACAAACTGAGAATTTTAGAACTGGGAAAGGTGACTCAAGATATTAGTAAGAAGTTGGAATCTAAGGGAAATTAAGTTAATATGTCTCAATAAGAACTTCTTGAGGACAAAATTACTTTAATAAAGTTGAATGAAAACTTTATCAAGGATTCAGAAGTAAAAGCTGGATTATGTAAAGCTGCAGAAAAACCCCACTCCAAGAATCAAGTGAAATATACACCTAATTAACTAAAAAGTTCATATGATTTTTCTAACATTTCATCTGTTAATAATTTTTTTTCAAAATATTAGGTTGATAAGGGATGAAAAAAAACTATCATATATACAAAAGTTAAAAATTACTCCCAGAGGAAAGTAGTCTCATGCCCAGAGGTAACTGAAGTTGAAAGATTTTTTGAAAGTAAGCAATCTTGTTATAGGGAAAGAACATTCTTCAATAGAAAACCAAGATTTTATGGGTTCTTTTGGTGTTTTGGAATTTATTGGCACAAATATTACAAATTTTTTCATAACATTTATCTACTAGGAAATAGGTTTGAATAGAGTGGAAGAAATGGTGGAAGTAGAATGAGTAATTTTCCTAAGTCATAGGAAGTAAGAAAAGTAAAATATTAAGATTTTAGAAACCTTAAAATAAAAAAATAGTTTTATTTTATGAAGAAGTTTGTGGAAGATGTGATCAACCAGGTTAATTTGCTTAAAAATGTATAAAAATCATTCCAGAACAATTTTCTTAAAATATAAAATAAAATAAAGCTGGAATGAAGAATGTTGAGAAAATGGATTTTGTTGTTGAGATAACTTTGAAAGCTAGAAAAAAGAACAATACATGGATTCTTGATAGTGGTTGTTCATCACACATTATAAGTGATTTGAAAATATTAAAATATATTAAAAATCATGATGGAGGAGTTTTTACCTTTGGGAATGATAGTACCTTATAAATAAAATGAATTGGAATGACTCAAATTGAACCAGAAAAGTTAAAATCTAATAAATTTCTATTTTCTGATGGGATAAAACATAACTTACTTAGAATAAGTAAACTTTGTGATGATGGAAAATAAGCAATTTTCACAAAATATTATTGTATTATTAGAAGTTTGGAAGATGTAAAAGTTGTTATGAGATGAGAAAAAACTAGTGGAAATCTCTTTCAAATAAGAAAACTTTACAACTATTGTTACTTGAGTGTTGAAGATGAAAACAAGTTACGACACCCCAAACTTGGTCATATTGGATAGAAAATCATGAATTTTTTTCTAAAGTTAATGTTGTGAATTTTTTTATAAAATTAAAAAGAAGAGAAGAAGATGTTTTTATAACTTTTAGAAAGGGGAAAATGACTAATAAAATTCATAATAAAGTTGAGATATAGTCTATCAGACATCTTGAACTTATTCATTCTAATTTATATGGGTTGATGAGACATCAATCAATAAAATGAGTTTTTTAGTTTATCATTTTATTGATTATTTCACTTATATTACTAACAACATGTTTAGGAAATATAAATTAGAGGCTATATAGATGTTCAAATTCTTTAAAAAAGTTGTTGAGAGAGAAATGGGGGTTTATATAAAGAAGTTAAGAATAGATAATGGTATAGAATTCACATGAAATGCTTTTGAATCTTATATTAGAAATCATGGAATTAAACATCAGTATATTTCTCCCTACACTCCACAATAGAAAGGAGTAGTAGAATGGAAAGATATAAATTTTATGAAAATGGGAAGAATCATGTTAACATAATACAAACTTTCAAAGTTCTAGTTGAGAGAATCTGTTATTACTATTGTACATGTATAAAAAATATGATTATTGAGAATAAAATCCAACATAGATTCTTATGAAATGTGGTATAAAAAAAAACCTTCATTTAAGTACTTATTTTTTTTTTGAAATTACCCATTTAATAAAAATAAAAAATTTGGATCTTGGTAAATTTGATGAGAAAGTTGGAGAAGGAATTTTCATTGGATATTCAACCAATAGAAGAATTTACAAGTGTTGAAACAAACATTTACAAAAGTTTATAGATTCCTATGACATGAAAGTTATTGAAAATTCAAATTCCTTAATAAAATATGTCAAGAATATCAAGGAAGACAAAATTAATATTTATAATGAGATTGAATGTGAATTAAAATATACTTATCATGATTCATAAGAATCATGTGATTAGAAATGTTAAGTTGTAAGAGAAAATTTGAAATTTATTACTTTATAGAAACATGTTGAAACTGAAAATATTTTTGGGAATTATAAGGATCCAATTCAAACAAGAAGAATATTGAGGTTAGAAAATCATACATCACTCACTTAAAAAACTGAACCAGAATCAGTTTCAAAATTAGTTAAACATAAAGAATGGGTTAATGTAATAAATGAAGAGTTTGATCAAATTGAGAAAAAAAACTTCGGAACTTGTTATATGCCCACCAAATAAAAATGTTATTGGGATAAAATTAGTGTACAAAAAAAGTTGAATGAGTATGGAGATATTTCAAAAACAAAGAAATACTTGTTTCTAAGGGATATATATAGGTGGAAGGTGTGTATTTTTAAGAAACCTTTACCCCCATCATAATATTAGAAACTATTATAATGTTTATAGTAGTGGCTGCGCATCAAAATTACAGATTTTATTATATAGATATAAATTCATATTTCCTTAATAATGATATTGAATAATAAGTTTACATTGAGAAACCTTATAGATTTATATTTGATAATAATGGAATCAAGGTTTATAAATTTAATAAATCATTGTATGAGTTGAAATAAGCTCCAAGTTATTGATATTCCAAACATGACAGTTGTTTGAAAAAGTTAAATGTTTCTAAAGGAAAGGTTGACAACAACTTTTATATTAAATAATGTAACTCCATAACCCTAATTGTAATGGTTTATATGGATGATATACCCTTTTCTAGTTTAGATATTTTTTTAATCATTTACTGAGGAAATGAAGAACTTTGAGAAGTAAATTTTGGGAGAATTAACATTCTTCCTTGGTTTAAAAGTTCAAAAAAAATTAAAATACATTTTTGTATCTCAAGAATTTCATGCTATAGAATTGTTACAAAAGTTTGGTATGGAATAATCTAAAGAATTTGAAACTCCTATTTCACTGAGAACAAAGTTGAGTAAATATGAAACCATAAAAATTGTGAATTAGAAATATTTCAGAAGTTGATAGGATGTTTTCTTTTTCTCATAATCTCAAGACCAGATATTGTTTATGCTGTGAATTTGTGCATTAGATATCAAAGTGAACTGAAAGAATCTCATATTTTAGAAGAAAATATAATTATGAGATATGTTAAAGGAACAACTTCACATGGGATTTTATATAAAATAAGTTGTGATATTATCTTTCATGGTTATACCGATACTGATTGGGCTGGAGATTGTAATGATATAAAATGTCACGACCCGCCCTCGGGGTCCGTGCCGTGACTACCCCAAGCCCGCCTTCCATAGGCCAGGGGCTGGCGACTAGCACCAAGGCGTAAATCCCGGTAAAAAGGGAAGGCATTTCCTTTGTAAAGTAAACAAACACCACAGAGTAAGCAAGCGGAAAGTAACACTAAGCAAAAACAGAGTACAACTAAAAGTGCAGAAAGTAAAAAGGGGCCGGAAATACAATCCCAACTGTAAAGTACAACTCGAAAGGGAAAACAACAACTGAAAAGTAAAGCTGCTACGCCGAGCTGACCACTGGAAATCCCACCTGAAGGGTGGGTACAGATAGCTCCTCTGCTCCTCGGGTCCCGCCATCCGCTCCGAGTATGTCCCGCCCAGTGTCCACTTCCGGGTACCGCCTCGTCGTATAGTCCACCTCCAGGTACCGTCCAGTCCTTGAATCTTCGGCTTCTGTCAGCACTGTCCGTCGTCTGCAACCAACACAACGAGGTGCGGGCATAGCCCGTGCAGGGGTGAGTATAACGATACTCAGTAGGGACCCCGAGACCCTCAAGGTCTCACTAAAACCAACAAGGATAAACACAAGAAGATCTCAACAGATAAACCCTACTTAGGTATATTCCCATACATATACCTAAGTTAACAAGTAACCCATCTCAATCATGAGGAAACACAAGGATTGTGAAATCGACGGATAACCACTACCCGGGTATATGCCCATACATATACCAAAGTTAGCAAATGACCCATCTCAATCATGAAGTAAACACAAGGTCAAAAGTCTCAGCTCAAACCAGGATTTTCATTATCGAAACCGTAACTGCTGAAGAGATCCGTCTCTAGAGTGTACAGTGGTCCTGTCACGACTCCGAGGCCGCCGCTCACTAACCTAAGACTGCTGAAGTACTCCTCCTGTCGAGTACTGCGGGTCTGCTGCCAAATACCGGGCGCTACCCAGATAGCCTACTGAGGTACTCCTCCTGTCGAGTACCGCGGGTCTGCTGCCAACTACCAGGCGCTCCGTCCGCCGTGGGTCTGCCGCCAAATACCGGGCGCTCCGTCCACTGGGCTAGTCGACTCACTCCAAGTCGAGTCGGTCAAGCAGTCGTCAGGTCTCAGCCGGCTACACGGTCTCCGTACTCTGCACGCTCGTCTCCGGGAGGGTCCGCTCCACGAGCTACTGGTCGATACTCCAAGTATCACAAGGTCTCGCGAAGAAGTGTCTCAAAGGACCGTCTCGTCACAGGGGTCTCAACGCAACAGACGGCGCGTCGATCGGACGCCCGGTCTGTGAGTTATTAGCATTTTCGTCCCAGGGGCCCGGTTGGTTTCGTGAGCAAACCAATCCCGGCCGTAACTCAACTGTACCCCGAACTCCCATAGGGTATACTCAAAGGGACCGTTACTCAACGTAACCACCAACGCCGCTGACGGTTCGTCAAGCGGACGTCCTGTCTGAAAGATATTAGCTTTCCCGTTCCAGGGGCCCGGTTGGATTTCGGGTGCGATCCAACCCGGCCACTACTAACTGTATCCAAAACTCGGGAGAAGGATACCAAATGTTCCGTATCGTCAACAGGAATTCAACGCAACAGACGGCGCGTCGATCGGACGCCAGGTCTGAGAGTTATTGGCATTTTCGTCCCCGGGGCCCAGTTGGTTTTTAAGGAAAAACCAACCCGACCGTACTCCACCTGCGTCCAAACCTCGGGCGGAGTATACCAAAAGATTTGTCTCACTAAGAGGAACACAACGCGGCTGACGGCATGTCAATCGGACGTCCGTAGCTCAAGATATGAGCGTTTCCGCTCCGAAGGCCCGGTTGGTTCCGTGAACGAACCAACCCGGCCGAACTCAAAGTAATCCAAAACCTTGAGTGCGATATACCGAAACGACCGTCTCGATCCAAGGATCGCGTTGCCGCAGACGGTTCGTCATTCGGAGGTCCGAGACTCAAGTTATGAGCCAAAAACCGATTCTGGTTCGAAACGGGGGGGTCCGGGTCCGGGCCGACCCGGCCTGACCCCCCCCTGGGCGGCGCGGTGGCCGGCGGTGGTGGTCAGCGGCGGCGGCCGACGGCGGCACGGCGGCCGGCGGCGGCGCGGCGGCCTGGCGGCGGCGCGCGGAGGCGGCGCGGCGGCGCGCGGAGGCGGCGCGACGGCGCGCTGGGGCGGCGCGGCGGCGCGCTGGGCGCGCAGGCGGTGCGCGGGTGAGACCCCGCCTCCCCGTTTTTCCCTTGGCGGCGCGGCACGTGCCGCGCCGGTTTTTTTAAACAAACCGCCCCCCTCACATGAGGGGGGCCCTGCTGAATGACACGGGGGGGGGGCTTTGCCCCCCACAAGGAAACCGCCCCTCATTAAGAGGGGGGTTTTGTTGAACCGGCCGGGGGATTTATTCCCCCGGTTTTTCTGCCATCCGGCCGGCCAGCTGGCCGGCCGGTTTTCACCAACGGGACCGGAAATTCCGGTCCCGCCTTCTACATCCGACGCCGGCGGCCCGGCCGCCGGTCTTCACATCCCGCCGCGGCCCGGAACCGGCCGCAGTCTCCTCATCCCGCCGCGGCCCGGAACCGGCCGCGGTGTTCGTCGTCCGGCGCGGTGCGACGGCACCGCGCCCCTTTGCCGTGCTTTGATATTCATTCAACGCGGCGCGACGACGTCGCGTTCTTGTTGTTTCTTCCAAGGTGCGCGCGCGACGGCATCGCGTAAGTTGAACGTACAATTAATCCGCGTGGTGCGACGGCACCACGCCACCTTGCTTCCGCCCGCAAGATTAAACAACATGAACGATGGAGGGGGTTCGGCCGTGTTCATGCGGTCCGACCCCCTCACGTTAAGCAATAACGCATCTTTAAATAATCAACATCCCCACGTTAGTTATACGAACCACGAGCAAGAATAAAATAATTAAATATTAAATCAACAACCCCTACCTTGGTATATGGTTCGAAGATTTGTCTACGTTCCGCGGAAGACGACGTCGCGGTGGTCGGGCGTCGTGGTCGTCGTTCGTCAAATTCGATGACGAAGGGGTGCGTCCGAAGAGGCACGTCGTTGGCGAAACCTTGTACGCCGACGAAGGTTATCCGAGGAAGATGAGGTGTTCTCTCTCGTTGACACCGAAGACGAAGAAGAGCGGAGCGACGTTCTTCGTCGGAACTTGAGCGTTCTACGTCAAGTCTTGAGGAAAGTCAAATAAAAAGGAAACAACGAACTCAAGAACCCCTACCTCGATAGTCGCACGTTGACGGAGTCGTGGAATATCAGTGTCGATTCCTTTGACGTCGGAGGAAGAGTCGTTGTCGATGGCGTTCGTCGCGGAAAAGATGATGCGGAAGAAGAACGTCACGTCGCGGATATGGCGTCGCGGAAAGACCGTGTTCTTCGGCGAAGAAGTTCTTCGTTGAAGAACAGCGTTCTTCGTGTTCTTCGTCAAGGTTGAAGAAGAAAGAAAAGCTCTCAACCACTCCAAGATTCCTAAGAGTTCTAACCCAACAAAATAAGACAAAGTCTTATTTTATTCACAAAAAGAATTTCAAAGGTTTGAAATTCAAATAAGAGATAACTCCACATTTATTAACAAGTTGTCATGTTAATTAAAGAGGGGTTAAGGGAGTTTGAGGGAAGATGAGAGGTTTAGGTTTCGTGTGGCCCCACCACACTTAATCCTCTCAAGGGAGGTTAAGTGGGTGTGGGTCCCACCCCTAACTCCCTTTAAGAGGAGTTAACCTACAAAAAGTAAAATAAAAAGAATTCACACTTTTTATTCAACTTTTTTATAAAATTTCCAAAAAACTAACTTTCAACCCGAAACAAACGCAACTCCCGAAAAGGTCTCTTTAAGAGAATATCGGCGCTGCGAGTTCATCGGTGCCCTCGGATTTCAATTCCGAGCACCGTATCAAAAGTTAGAAAAACCCGCTCGTTCGTTCACTGAACGTACCCGAGCCAAACTTCAGAAATTAATTCCGGGCACTCCGGGCCTCGGAATCAGGTGCCGTCTGAAACCGCGCTCTTGTAAAATTCTAAAGAAAATTAAGAAAAAATTTCCCTTGAATTTTACGGGTCTTTACATAAAATCAACTTCTAGAGGAACATTTTTCTTAGGAGAATATCGTGTGATTTGATATAGTAAAAACCAAAATTCAATAACCTTGAGCATAAAAAATTAGAATATATTGTAACTATATAGGATTATACTCAAATTTTATGGATGAAAATTTAGTTAGAAGATTTTAAAGTAGATGTTTGCAAACCATTGAAGATACTTTGTGATAATCAGAGTGAAATTGATCTTTCTAAAAACCTTATCCAATAATCAAGATCAAAACATATTGATATTAAATTTCACTTTATAAAAGATAATGTTTTTGGTGGAGATGTTTTTCTTGAATATATCTTAATGAAATATCAAATTTCTGATGTTTTCAAAAAATATATGCCAAGGGATAAATTTTAAGAATTGAGGTTGCAACTTTATGTCCAGCCTCCACCAAAGACTTCCTAACCAACTTAAGGAAGTCCCCCAATGTTCTTTGTATTATATTGAAAAAGGGGTATAATTTTTAAAACTTTATCCAATAAGGTAAAATGATTTAATTTTATTACCTAAATGAATATGATGTTGTGGTTATCATAAAATGGGGAAGAGAAAGAAAGTTATAGGAAAATATAAAAGTAAGGGGGAGTTTATCTTAACATGGATGAAAATTTTCTTATCACTAAAGGATAGAATTAATTCAAAAACATTACTTTATCCAGTAGTGTTTTGTCAAGACACTCTCTTTTGAGAAATCCTATGTTTTAGTAAAAGTAAAAAATGATTTGTGAAAAAATATGAGTATTGAAAAATGATGGTGTGAAAAAATTATTAATGAGAGTAATGAGAGTTTTCAACAAAACCAAAGGGGGAGATTGAACATCCTTTGTGTTGTTTTTTTAATAATGTTTTGTTTTTATTGGAAACTAAATTTTTGTAAAAGAATATTTTGTTCTAATTAGGTGAAAAATGTGTTAATGAATTCTTATAAATTTTTTTCTGGGAGATTCAGATGAAGAAGTTGTTTTGCAAGGTTGGTGACCAGACACTCTATTGGAGTCAGTCCATCAGAGTGAGTTTTTGTTGAAATTAAGAATTTGTTAAAAAGTATTAAGTTTGAAAGCTATTTATGGGAAGTTATATAACTTTCTAAAATAATATAGATGATGATTTGATGTTCTTTAAAGTTCTCAACATCATGAAAAATATCTTGATATAAGATATTTAATAAAGGGATAAGTTGTAGTTCTTTGACCACATGTTTTATGGATCCAAATCATTAGATTACGTAGCATTTGGTGTAGAAGTTGTCAAAAACTGGAAGTTTAATATTTCATGAAGCTTTAAGAAGCGAAAAGTTTTTGATTAGATGTGGTTAATCAGATGCAGGGAATTGGATGCACCTAATTACACCTGATTGAATGTGAATCAAACTAGATTTGTAGTTTCTGAGTTCTGATTTGTTGTAGTGTTGAACTTGTTAAATAAATTTGACTAAGTTAAGGATTTTATATTTGAATTACTAAGTAAGGGAAAAGGATTAAATCCTATTTTCTTTGAATAAAAAAATTATGAAGAAGTCTGAAGTTATTTCACTACAAAATTTAATCAGATGAAAAAGTTTTTTAAAGAGTTCGAGTTTGTTATCAAACAGATCTGATCAAACGTGAGGTAGTAACTAAGCTCAAAAAGAGAAGTTGTGATCTAAGGAATTAGGTGTCTATTCATTAGACGAGTTGCAGACACTGATCCATTGGATGATTATTTAACACCAATCCATCAGATGAGTGGTTGACACTGATAAGTCATAGGATATAGAGTTACATTAGACACAGTTTGATTGGATAAAGAGAATTAATGAATACTTCTGAAGAATGAAACTGAAGAGTTCAAATTATCCAAAAAAAAATGTTTGAAAGGCTAAAGTTATTTGTGAATAACTATTGCTAGTTTTTAAAGACTTTAGAAGTTACAATAATGTTGTTATCCAATTTTTGTTGGACCAGAGCATCGGAATGAGTAATCACATATTTTTTCATGTTTTTTTTGATTTAATGGGTTAAGATAAAAATGTGATTTATTTCAATTGAGTCAAGATAATTGGAATGATGAACAAAGTTATAAAATGAGTTGTTCCAATATTTAAATTTCTAGATAAAGAATTTACAAAGTCTAAGATGATGGTTTATATTTTTAAGTGGGTCAAGAGTATTATTAATATTTTTAGTTTTATATATCACTATTTAATATCTATATATTTTAAAATTAAACACTATGTTTAATATCATACAAGATACGCCACATTGATCTAAAATAACTGACCAAATATTATTATTTAAATGTGATAATTATCACCTAGCCATTGGAATGGAGGGAATGAATGATATTAACCAAATTATGTAAATATAGTTTATACATGTTTATAAAATTAATTTATTAGTAACCAATTAATTAGAAATTATAATAAAAAACAATTGAATATAAAGGATGTCTTTTTATAAAAAAACTATTTTATAGCCACAATGAAATTTTATCTAAATAAATTAAATTAATCTCTATTAGTAAAATATATTATTTAAATTTATATGTTATATATTCAATAAAATTATTTTAAATTCATCCAATATGTTTTATTGGATTAATATAAGAATAAATCACATTTTAAGCATAAAAGCTATATTTTTATAAAAGGTAATTTTGTCACCTTTTGATGACACACTTGTTTTAAAACTAAATTATGAAACTTTTATAAGTGTTATTTGTAAAAATTAAATTATATTTTAAAATAAAAATATCAAAAATACCTTATGGTGAATTTTTGGTATTTCTCCGATAAGTTTCATTTTTTGATGAATAGTGAAAATACTGAATTTTAATTGAAAACTTCTTTTTCATATAATTTATTTATATAGTTAAATTATATTTTAAATTGTATTTAGAGTATAATTAGTTTAATTATACATAAATAAAACCAATTTTAGATCATTGGAATCAATTTCACATTGAAATTGGATGTAAAAACATTTCAAACTTCTGAACCCACTTTAAAAGCCCGCTTTTCTGTTGTGTCTGTGAGATTAATTTTAAATCTAATTTTTCCAATTATATGAATTGAATTTTGTAAAATGGATTCCATATTTGGAATTATAAAGTTAAAATTAGTTATTAAGTTCATTTTCATTTTTAGTCATAAAAAATTACTATGGTAAAAAAGTAAGATTTACCACGGTATATGTAAAATAATGAAACAGGTTAAAGTAACAATATAAAGGATTAAAATACATAAAAATTACAAAATTTAATGTTTTTTTGATGTGTTCCTAGACTATAATCAGCCATAAAAACATTAATTATCATGAAAATTCTTGAAAATTAATTCTACCTCAATGAAGTTGGCTTTAAATATAAAATATTCATTATGTAATCTCTTAAAACCACCCCTTATCATGTATAAATACCGCCACTCACCACCCCATTTCTCCTAAAAATCCTTTAAGATTCTAATAACCCTACCAAAATATCTCCTACTCACTCTCCCCACATCCAAGTGATTCTGGTTTCACCCAAATTCAATTTCCATGGTCTTTAAGTGATCCTTCAAGGAGGTGATATTCAAGATGTAATTTTCTCAAAACACCTCTCTTAATTTATTTTATTCTTATAATTTATCCTCACCTCATCAATCTAAAAAGTAATGATAAATATAGAATAATTTATATACTATACTTTTATGTTTCTAATGTATATCCATTTAATTTCTCATCTTCTCTTATTCAAAGAAACAAAACTACTATCAAAATTATGGTGGTTTACCATTTCCATGAATAATGATTTTTTGTTTTCCATTACCACCTTTATGGAAGGTCATAAAATTATTATTATAGTTAGATAAGATTTTAATAGACATATTATAACCCATTTCATGTTTCTGGAACTAATATATAAACATAATATTAAATAAAATGTAACTAGTTAGTGAATATCGGAAAAAACCCGCTAAAATAAACTAAACATATATCATTAATGTTTTATCAAATGAATCATTCTCATAAAAGAAATTAAAATGATACATAGGAACATTAATAATTATGGAATTTCATTAGTACTATTTCATTCCACTTCTATAGTTGTAATCCCATTTTATAAGAACATCCACAATTATACACAAATGAAATGATCATGACACCATGAAACGAATGCACATGAAACCATAAAAATAATGAAATATTATTAATGAATAGGTTGTAAGATGTTATAAAATAATCACATAATGTATTATAAATATGAATATAGTTTTTTAATTATTTAATAAAATTATTTGATACATGATACATAAGGTTTTAACATGTTTTAAGGAAGTCAAAACTGAGGAAAGGGACTTCATCTCAATCTCCTTTCATTGAGGCATATTTTGATGTTACACACCCACCTTATTTTATAAGGTGTTTATACAAACCCTTTGATATATAATAACATAAATTTATTTATTATCATGTTATTTAATGTTTTTATATGTCATTCTTTCATATGGGTTATGATGTAAATAATTCAAAGCGGCATGGGGAACTTTAATTTTAAAATATTTTTTTAAATGTTTAAAGATTTAATTTCAAAATCTTTTCCTCAATGTAAATATTATTGAAATTATTTTCTATGTTAATCTGTATGAATATAAAAGTATTATAAATGAAATTTTATATCTATTTTTAATTTCATTCAATGGTTTTCAAAAGGAATCTTTTTACATGTTTTATACTGAACATTTTGACAAATGACAAAAGGAATGTTCTATTCTTAACATACATAATGAAAATAACTTTTATGCTACCATGACTATTATTTATTTTTTAGTTTCCTTTAAAATATTACAAGTTTTCTTAAATTAAAATCCTTTTTTCCTTTTTGGGTTATTTTGGAATTGAATATTATTTTTCACAGAAAACGGTGTTTTGGTATTGAAAATGAGTTTTTTAAAGAAAAATGTATTTTTATATGAAAGTGTTTTTAATATGGGATTAAAATAGTTCTTAAAAGGGTTTTATGAAAAATTATTTTATTCATTAAATGGTACTTGATCATTATATGAAATGAGTGATCCCAATACAACTTATATGAAGGGTTGTACCCCATTATAGCTCATGAGTGATCTCGATATAGTTTCTATGAAGGGTTGAGCCCCATTATAGTTCATGAGAAATGGTGAGCTCGATATAGCTTATAAGAAGGGTTGAGCCCCATTGTAGCTCATGGATGAGTTTGATATAGCTTATACAAAGGGTTGATCCCCATTATATATCATAAGAAATGGGTGATCTTGATATATCTTATATGAAGGGTTAAGCCCCATGGTAGCTCATGGGTGAGATCAATATACCTTATATAAAGGGTGATCCCAATTATAGATATCCAATTCATTAGGTAATAATAATATTTAAATTCAGCCATATGGTTATTCAAACTAAAGTGTTTTGAAAGGGTTTTACGTAAATTATGCTCTAAGTGGACTAAAAGTGTTTTAAATTTGTTGTTATGGGTTTTAAAGGCTTTCTTTGATCAAAACATGTGTGTGTATTTCATGTGAAAATATTTTATTTCATTTTCACAAAATAAACTTAAATGGGTCTTAATTTTTTTCATTAGACTAATGGTTTCCTTTCTTTTTAATCCCTTACTGAGTTTTTTGTTATCATCCCAAGTTTTGAAATGTTTTTCATATGGTTTAATGAAGATTAAGGACAAGGATGCGATCAACGATAAGATTGTGAGGATTTTTCATAAAGAGAAACAATGTTTTATTTTAATAATTTTTGTTTTATGGGAAAAAATGGATATTGTCTATATGTTTCCACTTAAAATATATGGGTTTAATTTTTAATATATTAAACTAATTATCTGAAACTCTAAACCAAAGGATCCCCAAATGTGAATTATAGTTAAAAAAAATAGAATAAGATATTTTTAAGGCTGAGTCCTTACAGTTCGTATAAAATGAGTGTTTAGATAACTTTAAAGATCAGGATGGTTTCTTAAGAGTTATAGATATCAATATAGGGTTTACAAGTTTAAATATGGTTATAAGTTCTAAGTCTTAGATATCCCTTTTATTGAAAAGTGATGGATTTCTCGGAGATTAATCATATTTTTGGATATTAAAGTTGTTTTTATTTATATAAAGGGTAATTATTTTTGGATTATTATATCTTATACTAACCATTTTGGTTAACATCAATTCCTAAATATAGTAGGAATAAATAATTATACTTTTATGGATTTTTTGATCTATTGAAGTTAATTCTAATTCTTCATGTATGAAAATTCATCATGAATACTATTCATTTGGAGAAAAGATGAGATTGTAGTAGAAATTTATCAAAGGATACACTTATACTTGAAAAGTAAGTATGTTTCCTTTTGTTATTAGTCTAGTTAGTAAAATATTTTCTCAATTTTAGGAAAATTATTTTGAAACAAAAATGTTATCCATTTACTTTTATTAGTGGCCTTTTAACCCATCACATATTTATGGTTTTGTGATGCTTAAACTTACCATAATCATGTTCTCCATAACTCTATATTAGTCCTTGAGAGTTAGTTTTATATTTTATGTCCATGTTTTCCAACATTGAAACCTATTATGTGTTATCCCAGGTGACCTTCATACTTTCCTTTCTCACTTTTCAAGTGAATGTTTTATTGATCCTTTTGATGATGCTGTATTTAAAAAAAATATTATAAAAAGTCAAACCCCTAATTTTTTTTATCCCAAGTTAAAATATGAAGGAAACAATTTATTAGAGGTGTATGTAAAATACCGATATTTTAAAATGAAGCACTATGTTCAATATCATAAAAGATATGCTACATCGAGCTTAAACAAATGACTAAATCTTATTATTTAAATGTGATAGTTATCACCTAGCCATTAAAATTGAAGGAAAAAATTATATTAAAAAAATTATGAAAATATAGTTTACACATGTTTATAAAATGAATACATTTTTTACTAATTAATTATAAATGATAATAAAAAACAATTGAATATAAAGGATGTGTTTTTAAAAAATACCTATTTTATGCCAATAATGACATTTTATATTAATAAATTAAATTAATGAATATTATTAAAAGATATTAATGAAATTTATATTTTATATATTAAATAAAATTATTTTAAATTCATTTAATATGTTTTATATAATTAAGATAAGAATAAATCCTATTTTAAATATAGAAGCTATATTTTTCTAAAAGGTAATTTTGCCTCCTTTTGATGGTGCACTTGTTTTAAAACAAAATTTTTTCACTTTTATAAATTTTATTTGAAAAAATAAAAGTATTTTTTTGAAATATAAATATAAAAATTACCTTATGGTGAATTTTGGGTATTTCTCTAATAAGTTTCATTTTTTGACAAATAGTGAAAATACTGAATTTTAAATGAAAAATAAATTTTCATATAATTTATTTATATAGTTAAATTATATTTTAAATTGTATTTAGATTATAATTAGTTCAATTATACATAAATAAAACAAATTTAGGTCATTTTAATCAGTTTCACATTGAAGCTGGATATAAAAACATTTCAATCTTTTGAACTTTTTCACTTTAAAAACCTGCTTTCCTATTGCGTCTACATGATTAATTTTAAACATAAATTTAAAAATTATTTAAATTGAATTTGGTAGAATGGATTAAATTTATGGAATAATAATTTCCAAATTATTTATTAAGGTCGTTTTTATTTTTATCCATAAAAAGTTTACCATGGAAAAAAGTAAGATTTACCACGACATAGGTAAAATAATGAAATAGGTTAAAGTTAAAATGTAAAGGCATAAAATAAATAAAAATTACAACATTTAATGGTTGTTTTATGGGATAATAGACTATAAACATCCATTAAAACATTAATTATCATCCAAATTCATGAAAATAATTTCCACCTCAATGTGGTTGGATTTAAATATAAAATATTGATTATTTAATCTCTTAATACTACCCCCCCTCAAGTATAAATACCACCCCTCACCACCACATTTCTTCTAAAAATAATTTAATCTATTAAAAAATCTACCAAAAACTTTATTAATCACTCTACCTATGTCCAAGTGCTACTGGTTTCACCCAAATACAATTTTCAAGGTCTCTATGGGATCCTTCAAGGAGGTGATATTCAAGAGGTATTTTTCTCAAAACACCTCTCTTAATTTATTTTCTTCTTATACTTTCTCCTCACCTACTTCATCCATAAAGGAATGATAAATCTAGAATCATGTATATACTTTTTTTTATATTTATAATGTAATATCTAATATCCATTTCATTTCTCATCTTATCTTATTCAATGAAATGAAAATATTGTCAAAATTATGGCAGTTTACCATCTCCATGAATAATAATTTTTCATTTTCCATTATTGCCTTCATGGATAGTCATAAAATTATTATTCTAGTTAAATCAGATAGTAATAGGTATATTATAACCAATTTCATGTTTTGTAACTGAAGTGCCCAGATCAGTGTGAATCACTGAGAGGGGGAGGGGTGAATCAGTGATCCTTTAAAACTTTTTACTAATTGATTCTTTATCAATTAAACCTATATGGCTTGTTAAGGCCTCGATCCACTCTTCTTGTATCTCTCCGCCTTTCCTCGAGTGATGCAGTAAATGTAAAGTCACATGACACAAGGATTTACAAGGTTCGACACCAAAGTCCCACGTCCTTTCCATGTTGGTTATACGCCCCAACATGGTTTCTCCCATTATAATCTGTTATTATTATAATGGCCGATACAGAGTCCCACTGTATCTCTCCTGAGTCCCACAGGAGGGTCTTTATACTGTGTCCCACAGTGTTACCAGAATCCCACTGGCCTGCTCCAGAATCCCACTGAAGACTTCTTCCGCCCTGAGTCTCACAGGGGGCTTCTCCTGGCTCCTCGAGTCACACGAGTAGCTCTTCTTCACATTAAGCTTCTTCAAGTATCTTCAGCAGTCTGGGATTAAGGCTGCTGGCCTTGCTCTTTTCTTCTGCTCACTTGTGGTGAACATGGCTTCTCTTCTTGCTCAGGCCTTATCTCCTTCTTCTCAGGATGACCTGGCTTCTCTCTTCAAGAATCTTTAACAACCTCTGATAAGGTCTATTGGTCTTGCTCAAATCTTCTGATCACTTCACTTGATTAGGGTCTTCTCAATTATTGAAAACTCAGCCAAATAATATCTTTCACTTCAGCTTGGCTTCAGTCTCACTTCATCAAAACTTCATGCACTGAGTGCATGGCATCTCTGCTTCCTTATGCACTGACTGTATGGCCTCTCAATTCTCTTCAAGAACTCTTGGTCTTGGACAACTCAAATGCACACAACCTGATTTAGCTTTGTTCACGTGTGCACGTGCATGCATGCAAGCATGCACTCCCCTTATTCTTCTCTTGGTTCAATAAACCCACAAAGGGTGTAATCCTTTTTAGCACACACCTTCTCACTTCCTTCACACACTTTGTTCTTATTGTTTACACACTTGAATGTGTGTTATACTTTAGTGTGGGGGTCTCCTCTTCTTCTAAGTGTATACACACTTCTTAGTGCACACACTAGGTTCGGCCTCTTCACTTTTCTCACACAACTTCTTCACTTTGCACACAAGGCACTAAGGCACGACCTTCCTCCTCTTTTCACACCCACTGCCCGTAGGGTGTTCTCCCACTTTGCACACACATGGGGTGTGTTTTGTTCTTCACCCAAACCCCTTCACAAAGAAGGCACGCAAGGGGTGCAACCACTCTTCTCCACTACCGCACAGGGTTCAAGCAAGTGACACACAAGGGTCACAAGACGCAAGGGATGGTCGTGGGTCGCGCAAGCCACAAGGGTGAAAGAACACCTCGGCCGCGCAAGCACCTCCTGCCGCGCAAGTCCGTGGGCAGTGAGGGATCCTTCTGCCGCGCGAGTACGCTGGTAGGGACCTCCCTTTCTTCTTTCGCACAAGGGGTGCACAAAAGGGTCCTTACGAAGCTAGGGGAGCTCTGGGCTTCTGCCGCACAAGTGGTGCCCGCAGGTCTCTTCTTCGCTAAGCACCGAGGCTTCACGGGACTTCAGATCATCAACAAAGATTAAGCAAGCAAAACCATCGTCTCAGGCTCTCCTTTTATAGGCAGAGGCGGCTCTGTCCATCCGTGTGAGATATAACTTTGAATCCCCGAAATTATCGGGTTTTCAAGTTTTTGCAAATCTTGAACTTTCTCCTCGGTGCACGTGGGTTCCTTTCTTTTTCATTTTCCTCTACGTGCATGTGTTTGTTTTGTTGAACGTGTGTATGCCTCTGTTAAGCACAATCCATGCAAGACATAAACTCCACATGGCCTCATCATCTTTTGGGTTGCTTCGGTCGAACATGAATTCTCCCATTTGTTGCATGAAAACCAATATTGATGCATGGATAGATTCGGTTTGATGAGACGAACTCAACGGACACTTCAGCTTCGGAAATGGTGGCCGGGAACTCGAACTCGGTCTTCGAGAGGCGCCTCTGGTACAACGGAGGCTTCGTGGGGTGGTCTTCGGCTGAGCTCGAGGAAGACGATGTGGAAGCTGTCGGATCAGCCTTTTAATAACATTTGGACGGACTCGATCAGAAGATCACGTGCGGGATGCGATGAGCGGCTGTGATCAGCCGTGCGATTGGATGGGCGGCCAGGATCTCTTCCGCGGAAAA
The DNA here is from genome assembly GCA_963277665.1 of Viscum album. Lineage (NCBI taxonomy): Eukaryota > Viridiplantae > Streptophyta > Magnoliopsida > Santalales > Viscaceae > Viscum > Viscum album. Next base: position 1,017,199,836 of record OY728119.1, on the reverse strand, counting down.
ATCCCGCGTCCCACATCGAAACGGATCCCGGTTTTTCTGTGGTTTATCAAAATCGCACTCCCCGCTCCATGTCAATTGTATCTTCTCCCTCCACGGTGCCGCCCCGCACCATTTTCTTTGCGGGCGCGCTCTTGCGCCCACTGCTGCCACTCGGGCGCGCCACTGGCGCCCACTATGTACACACGGGCACGCGCTCTGGTGCCCCGGCTGCGCAGGCTTCATCACCGCGTGGCCTACGGGCTTGTACATGGCCGCGGCCTCTTGGGCTGTCCCCATGGGATCCCCCTTGGGCGTGGCGACCTTGAGTCCTACATGTGCCTTGGGGTTGAACCCTAAAGGCTGGCCCTTGATGGCTTCTTTTTGCCTGAGTATAGAACAAGTCCTTTGTCTAAAAACAAAGTGTCCAAGTTCAAATGCCAAATGCCACATCTTCCTCTAATCCATTCTCCCTTCTTCATTTCTTCTCTTCTATTCTTCTTAAGAATTCCTCTATTCCTCTTAAACATTTAATCTTCACTTAGGAGTGAAATTCCCGAAGGTTCATCTTCAACCGAAGCTCCTGAATCAAATAATTCTTCAACATTATTCAATGATCCAATCAGAGATCAAGTTGGATCATCTTCAATTCATCATGCACTAAGTGATTTTTCATGGACTTCTTTAAACCACTTCATCAACTTAGAACTTGTGGATGGATCATCTTCAACTCCTCATGCAGTGTGAAGACAATGCATGGTCTTCTAACATTGTTGTGACATTGTATCCACTTGATACAAGTTCATGGAACTTAAAGATCAGCTCATCAATCGTCATATGTAATGATGCTCCATCATCATCAATTATTCAAGTGGTGTAACTTAGTATCATCTTGATACAAGTATTGACACATTAAGATCAGTTCTACAATCTTCTGATATAGATGTGGAGAATGTTTCAAGAATAATCTCCAATGCCACTAAGTGAATCTCCTAAGTGACATGACATTAAGTACCATGGTCATTCTCCATTCATCACCATCACCATCACATCCTTTTTCATTCACATATTGAAACTCCTTGACATCCATCCATTCATTCCTTGACAACAACATACCTCATTGACAACAAATGCAACACAATGCACTTCAATCTCCCCCTTTGTATTTGTTGGCAATACACTAGAGCACATATGAATGGGTCAATATGTGTGCCAATATTTCTCCCCCTTATTGGCAATCAAATGCAAAGGTGTGGTGTGGTTCTCTTTCAAAAATCTCTTCCTCCCTTTGAAAAGTATTTTCTTGAAAAACACTGAGAGAGGGATGATGTCACATGTTCTCTTTAGCAAAGAACCTTTAGTAAATCAACTCTAAGTCTACTTGGGCTAACCTTGTGTAGAAAACAAGAGTTATGTAACCAAGGAATTCAATGCTGTCCATAATTCACTATACATATGAGATCATGGTTAGGCATCAAGGGGTTGAAATTTTTCAGATATATCAATGAATTTCTAAATCTTGCATATACTTGTTTCGCACGGAATCCGGGGATGACCTCCTGGATGGGAGATTCAAACGTTCCGATCGGTTTCTAACGGGTTTGTTCGTAGAACCGGAAACATCCAATGATTCCACATCCGTTTGGACCTACTTTCCAAAGGTAGGCACTCATTAGCTTGTGGACTAATGAGGCTTAGGAATTTGCATTGGTCGAGAGGATGGGAGGTCGGACTCATCACACCTTTTTTAGGGGAATTATTGTCTACTCCGGGACTCTCTTTATAGATTTAAGTTATGTTCGTGAATCCTTATTACATTACCAAGTATAAAATGTGCTTTCCTTTAGTTTTAACAATCAATGATTAAATATGAAAGAAATTTAGAGAATCTTTTATATGTATTCGAGGTTCTTCATCAATAGAGAATCATCTATATCTGTTTAGAGATTCTTGGTCAATGGTATCCTTCAAAACATTTATATAAAAGTCTCTTCGTCATTATGATGACCAGGCTGGTTTTAAAGCCACTCAGTGGGGCACTTGAAGTTTATCGTCATTCAGAAGGACATAGATTATTTCAAAGTTGGGATCGAACCCATAAATGGGCTACCTACGTATCCTTTGTTTTGGAAAAGGAATCAGAACCCACGTAGTTCGAGTAATGGAGTATGATGTTTATGATTGATGGCTCAAAAAATGAATGTCATAATTACTTTTACACTCTAAGCTCACGTGAGTCATGCTCGGTGTGAGAAACAAGAGGTATTAGTAAAATTTAGACAATTGTGCCATGAAAGATGCAATCATAAGAATTTATTTGGGGCTTATGTATGGATGACTGCCCAGATAGATGAAGGTTTAGGATCTACTTTTAGGGAGAAAATCCATGAACATGGTCCATAAAGTTATATGTGCTTCATGGAGATTTAAATACTCTAATCTTGGGGCTTACTCCTAAGGAGGATGCCCAAGTTAGGAGGGGACTTATGATTGGGTTTTACTCCTGAAAAGGAAACCCAAATCAAAGGTAAATTATGACTGGTTAAGAGAAATTTAAGGGGACTTGGGGCTTATTCCTGAAAAGGAGACCCAAGGTTATGAATGAGTCTTATTCCTGAAAAGGAGACCCAGGTTAAGGGACTTGGGGCTTACTCCTGAAAAGGAAGCCCAAGGTTATGACTGAGTCTTATTCCTGAAAAGGAGACCCAGGTTAGGGATTAAGGTTTGGGGCTTACTCCTGAGGAGGATGCCCATATTTGAGGTTGGGGCTTATTCTTAAGAAAGATGCCCAAGATTAAAGGACTTGATTGGGGATTACTCCTGAGGAGGATGTCCAAGATTGGGAACTTTAAGAATTTGGGGCTTACTCCTGAGGAAGATGCCCAGATTAAAGGTTTTATAACTGGGGATTATTCCTAAAAAGGAGACCCATGTTAAGATTATCTCATTTTAAAGGATGAGGTTAAATGAATGAACTCTCCGTATTTTAGTGACATAAGAATATTTAAATTACTAGACTTTGAGAGAGATTCCACAGAATTCCTTTCAGATAAGAAAGTAAAATCAATAAATCATGCCATAAATGGCTTTGAAGAGTGTCTTGAAGACTGAATCTTGAAAAGGAAAGGTGAAGTGGCTTAAGAGGGGAAAAATGGGAAATATGGGCACCCAAAAAGATAGGGGCGCGCAAGTCTTGAAAGGCGCGCAAGTCCTGCGGCGGCGCGCAAGTATTGGCCGCGCAAGTATACTTGCGCGACACATGGTGTACTTGCGCGATTTTCAATCAGAATTGAAATACTTGAGCGACTCTTGATAAAACCCTTTAGAATCCCCTTGAGGTTCTTCCAAAAAAGGGACGCGCAAGTTATATTGAAGGAATTAAGTTGGCGTGCAAGTGTTTGATAAGTTTCAACACTTAGGCCTTCCTTCTTCTCTTTAGATCTTCCGTTCTAGGTAAGAAATTACCTTAGAAGTGTTCCGGAAGCTTTGAGAAGAGACTTGGGCGTCGGGAGCTTCAATCCGAGTTTCTGAAAAAAGATCCTCTCGAATGGGGGGCCCACAGGGTCTATTTATAGGCAAAAGAAGACCCAGGGCGGTTACCGGGCGGTTACCATTTAGGTCGCGCAAGTCACCTGCGCGACCAAGGTAGCCGCGCAAGTATACTTGCGCGGCAGTGGTATAACTTGCGCTGTGGATTTGCTGTTGATCCTTTGTTCATGCCTTTGTCGATTTTTCATGTTTTCTTCAAAGGATGAATCACTTTCAGCTGAGATATTCCCTTTTCCGATCTTTAGATTCTGTGACGAAAGGAGCGTCAACAAAAGTCCCCCCTCAGAGTTGGATCCGGAGAGAAATGATGATTTGACTCTGAGGAAATCGAATCCCTCCAAAGGAAAAGGGAGGGCGCGCAAGTCTTTCAGTGCGCAGAGGGCGGCGCGCAAGTCTGCGTCGCGCAGGCCTTAAGCACTCTGGGTGTGGCGCGCAGGTAGGCTTCCTGGCCTATAAATACATGGCCTCACCTCCGTTACATGCATATGGATTTCCAGATTTCTCGATTGTCATCCCAATTTGTTATAATGGGACTTGGTGGTTTTGGGTATGAAAAGATCCATGCTGCGGTGAAACAGATCATTTTCAGGAGGGAGCAAGTGCAGACAAGTCGCGAAGATTTGACCAGAGTGAAATTGTCAGTCAACATAGGCGAATTTGAGGCTGCGATATCCCAGGCTGAAGCTGATTATGCTGTCAAGATGAAGGATCTGAAGCAAAAAATCAAAGAAAAGGTCGTCCAGCAGGTGCAACTCCAGCAACAGTAAGATGCTATTTCTGGGGAACTTGATCAGCTTAATAAATCATTGGATGAAACTCATATGAATGGCATGAAATCCATTGCAGATGCTAAGAAGGCACTTCAGCAAGCTGAAAAGAGTGAAGCTGGTCAAGTGCACGAGCTTCAAGTAACTGCTGATAAGGCTCAGGATGCTATACATCAAATGAAGACTTATGTTGACAATCTTCTGTAATTCTTGAAAAAGAGAAGAGACTCCAGTCTGTGGATGTCTTTCTATCTCCTGTGTATCAATGAAAAACACTTTTGTCTTCAATCATTTGTACCTGCATTCTTTCATTACCTGCTTCAATTTTACTTAAGCCAATGGGCCTAGTAAGCATAGTTTGATTTTTACTAGGATTATTACAAATAACCCTACAAACTTTGAATCTTTTAACTGCTCAATATTACCTAAATCATACAAAAAAAATGTATATTTAGTGAGTTGGAACTTGAATTTTATTCAGAGTTCCTTTGTCTTTTGTGTAGGCAGTTTATAGTCATGCACACCGGAAATAAAGGGGCTAATGTTTAAGGTCGAAATAGATTTGACCGAAAATGGATTAAAAATGGATTCAATTCCTTGACAATTTATCTGAAAACATATTACCATACTCAAGTATGAGGGGAAAAATGTAAACTATGGCTTAAGAATATTTGAATATGAGGAATGATATGAAAAAGAGCTAAAAGGCATTAGAAGAAGTAGTTTCCAAGAATGAAGTTACTATTATTTAACAAAACCCGTTAGGGGGTTGAAATATGCAGGGCCACCTATGGGCATTGGCTGCATGGTCAAATAAATAGTATCTTTTGGCTGACAAGTCTGTTATGTGGACTATTTATGCAAGGCCACCTATGGGCACATGCTGCATAGTCAGGCAAAAGAACTCCCAGAAATTTACTTTCCTAGTGCTAAAAGCCAGTGAAAGTTTATGGAGATTAAAATTTTCTAAAGTATAGAGTTTGTTGTATGGAAAGAGGTACTTGAATATGGAGAAGATATTTCCAAACAAGAATATTGAAGAACTGGATGAATATCACTCCTACGAAGGTCTGACCCAAACGTAGGGAAGAAGAATAAACCATAGACTTGAATACTTTCAGATCATGAAAAAGGATATGGGACAAATATGTTAAGGATGGCTATTTTTTTTGCGGATCCCTTCATATTGTCGTTTAAGACAAATAAGGACAAAAGATGCATTCTTCCCAAGAATGAAGTTACTATTATTTAACAAAACCCGTTAGGGGGTTGAAATATGCAGGGCCACCTATGGGCATTGGCTGCATGGTCAAATGAATAGCATCTTTTGGCTGACAAGTCTGTTATGTGGACTGTTTATGCAAGGCCACCTATGGGCACGTGCTGCATAGTTAGGCAAAAGAATTCTTTGAAGTTTGACATTTTTGTGACTAGAAGTCATGAAAAGGGTTATGAAGATCTGAAAATATTTAAGGTTAGGATTATAACACATAAAGATGGGTATTGTGCAATGTATATAGAGATACATAGGTCAATGAAAAACCATAATCATGTTGTGGCTGGGTCCTGAATTGAAAACTTGGACTTCACTACGTATCTCATAATAATGAGAATCAAGCCATACGTAGTTCTTGAAATGCAGTTTAACGTCGTGCAGGACGAAAGTATGAGTGATCTTAGTTTAGGGTCATAGAATTCGGACCATAATAATGAATACACAGTGTGTGTTTTCATGAGGACTTTTCATCCAAGGGACTGAAAGTGAAATTTGGGGTTAGGCCCAAAAGACTTGGGACTGGATTCGAGGGACACTCGAATGTTCCTACGTATCCCATAAGGATGGGAATCAAGTCCACGTAGTTCTAGAAATGCCCTTTGTACAAATTTGGTTCGTACATGTGAAGGGTGAAAGGGGACTTTAGTGCAATGATGGTTTAACCTAAGATAAAAAGTTCAGGTATTACCATGTATGCACGTAGTCTTTTGAAAATGAAAACCATGATTGAAAAAATCAATGTCAATAATGGTTCCTTCTCAAATGAGGAAATCAAAGAATATTTGTAGTTTATTATCGTACCGGACAAAAAGTGTTGTATAGTTTAACGTCATATAACAAGGACGAAAGTGAATCAATGTAAAGATATTGATTCCAGGGGCGGTTTCACAAATCAACATCATATGAGGTTGTGGTGAACCGATGTGAAGAGATTTTTTTTGGGCTTGAACCCTGGGAGGTTGCCTACATACCCAACCTGGAGGGAAAGGATCAAAGTCCGTGTAGTTCAATTAAAGAATGAATAAATGATCAAGTTGTTCTTGTGGACAATGATCTAATAAAAAATATTGTTGGGACTTACACATGGTTAGTGGCCCAAAGGGAGTGTTATGGTTGATGTTCGCTCTAAGCTCACGTGAGTCATACTCGGTGTAAGAAACAAGAGGTAATAACAACCTTAACGATGTACAATTTAATGTCATGTAGGACATATCAAGGATTTTCTGTACAGTTTAGCGTCATGTAGTTAGGACGATGGGGATAAAATAGTTTAACGTCATATTGGACGAAAAGGGGACTGTGCAGTTTAATGTCACGCAGTAAGGACAAAAGAGTGTACCATTTTAACGTCATGTCGGACGAAGGTGCGAATAGTTTAAGGTCATATGCATGGACCGTGAATGGTGCAGTTTAATGTCATACTGGACTTTTGAGATTATATAGTTTAACGTCTTTCCGGACGTGAGGGACTTTTATACAGTTTAGTGTCATGTAATTTAGGACGTCACAGTTTAACGTCTTGCTGGACATAAGGGATTTGAAAATAGTTTATGGTCATATACATGGACCAGGGATGATGCAGTTTAAGGTCATGCTGGACAGTTTAGGGAACTTTTTCACAGTTTAATGTCGTGTGGGACGAAGTTGCAGTTTAAAGTCATACTGGATCATTGCTGTATAGTTTAACGTCATATAGCAAGGACGAACTGGTGCTGTACAGTTTAAAGTCATGTAGCTAGGACTAAGGTGAACCAATATGAGGATATCAGTTCTGGGGACTTTTTATAGTTTAACGTCATGCTGGACGATGAAAGTGCCACACAGTTTAATGTCATGTTGCTAGGACACAATATAGTTTAATGTCATCTCAGACAAAATATAGTTTAATGTCATCTCGGACATTGAAGGTGACACAGTTTAACGTCATGTTGGACGAAGTTGCAGTTTAAGGTCATACTGGACCATTGCTGTATAGTTTAACGTCATATAGCAAGGACGAACTGGTGCTGTACAGTTTAAAGTCATGTAGCTAGGACTAAGGTGAACCAATATGAGGATATCAGTTCTGGGGACTTTTTACAGTTTAACGTCATGCTGGACGATGAAAGTGCCACACAGTTTAATGTCATGTTGCTAGGACACAATATAGTTTAATGTCATCTCAGACAAAATATAGTTTAATGTCATCTTGGACATTGAAGGTGACACAGTTTAACGTCATGTTGGACGAAGTTGCAGTTTAAGGTCATACTGGACCATTGCTGTATAGTTTAACGTCATATAGCAAGGAAGAACTGGTGCTGTACAGTTTAAAGTCATGTAGCTAGGACTAAGGTGAACCAATATGAGGATATCAGTTCTGGGGACTTTTTACAGTTTAACGTCATGCTGGACGATGAAAGTGCCACACAGTTTAATGTCATGTTGCTAGGACACAATATAGTTTAATGTCATCTCAGACAAAATATAGTTTAATGTCATCTCAGACATTGAAGGTGACACAGTTTAACGTCATGTTGGACGAAGTTGCAGTTTAAGGTCATACTGGACCATTGCTGTATAGTTTAACGTCATATAGCAAGGACGAACTGGTGCTGTACAGTTTAAAGTCATGTAGCTAGGACTAAGGTCCCACCACATCCATTCCCCATGTGGAAAATGGCCATGAGTATTTACCTGTATGAAGCAACTCTGGAGGTTGATGAATGAAGTTGGCATATACTTGGAATGAATGACACTTCTTTGTGAAATTAACACAATCTTGTATCATTGAAGGCCAGAAGTATCCAAGCCTTCGAATTTGATCAGACAGTCTATGTCCAGACTGGTGGGCACCACAGACTCCTGCATGCACTTCTTTTATGACAGCCATTGTCTCTTCACCATCAATACATCTGAAGAGAACTCCATCAAAACCACGTTTGTAGAGAATTTTCTCGAGGTGGTTTGGACCATTATAAAGAGTAAAATTGACCACACGTCGCCGAATTTGTTCTTTCTCGGCTCTATCAGGTGGAAGTGTTCCATTTTGAAGGTATTCCCTGATAGGTGACATCCATCCTGTAGTATGACCATACGGTTCAGGAATGGGACTAATTTCATTAATTTCCTCTGTTCTGACTTGAACATAAGGTGAAATTGCACGACGGTGGGCAATACAGATGGTTGTCTCGTCCCGATTTGGATCTGCTAAAGCTCTGGCTATATTAACCAGTGCATCAGCTTGAGCATTTTGTGATCTTGGGACATAAGAAAATGTCGGTTCTGAAGGGAATTCCGACATTAACTCTCTGACGTAATCATACAAAGGGATTAATTCTTCTTTTCTGATGGCATAATCCCCATTGACTTGTTTGATTACCAGGTCTGAATCACCTTTCACCTTTAAGTGATTCACTTGTGCTTGAAGCGCTAACTCCAAGCCTGTAATGAGAGCTTGGTATTCAGCTTCATTATTGGTACCACCTTCCCACAACAAAAAGGAATAAGGTAACACTGCCTTAACTGGAGAAATGAGCACAATTCCTAAACCAACTTTGTTGAATTTAGGATTTTCCATTTTTTTCCCTGTTGGACTTCTAGAAGCACCATCAAAATACATTTCCCATGTTTGAGGACTCTCTTGAATAGAGAAAACTTCCTCATCAGGGAGTTCGATATCTGAATACGTGTCTTCCACTGAAGGATGTTCAGCCAGGAAATCAGCCAGAGCTTGGCCCTTAATTACCTTTTGAGACACATACTGGATGTCGAACTGCTGTAGAATAACTGCCCACCTTGCCAGACGTCCTGTAAGCATTGGACGACTAAGGATGAATTTGAGTGGATTATTACGAGATACCAATTGGACCTCGTGATGTTTCAGGTAGTGTCTCAGTTTCTGAACTGCAAAGATTAATGCTAGGCAGCACTTTTCAATACTCGAATACCGGGTTTCTACTTCAAGCATAGTTCTACTGAGATAGTAGAGACTATTTTCATTCCCACCATCATTCTTTTGAGTGAGAAAGGCACCCAATGATCGCTCTAAAGATGTCACATAGAGGATAAGAGGCCTACCCTCAACAGGTGGCATGAGTACTGGTGGACTCAAGAGGTATTTCTTGAGAACATCAAATGCTTCTTGACATTCTTCAGTCCACTGGTAAGTGACTCCTTTCTTCAATAATTTGGTAAAGGGTAAACTTTTGCCTGCCAAATTGGCGATGAAACGCCGAATATAGGCTAAGTGTCCTTGAAGTCCTCTTAATTCTTTCAAATTCTGAGGAGGTGACATACCAAGGATTGATTTGGTCTTCTCAGGATCGACTTCAATACCACGATGGCGTACAACAAAGCCGAGGAATTTTCCTGAGGTTACCCCAAAAGCACATTTTAAGGGGTTCATCTTCAAATTATGTTGTCGAAGCTTGTGGAATACGACTTCCAAATCAGCCAAGTGATCAAAACGTTGTTTGTATTTAACCACCAGATCATCTACATAGCATTCAACAAATTTCCCTAGAAAAGGTTTGAAGATACGATGCATGGCGCGTTGATATGTTGCACCTGCATTCTTTAAACCAAAGGGCATCAACCGGTAACAAAACACACCTTGAGGAGCTCTGAAGGCTGTATATTCCTCATCTTCTGGGGCCATTCGGATCTGATTATATCCAGAATATCCATCCATGAAAGAAAGTACTTCATAGCCAGCTGTCGCATCAATTAAGAGTTCTGTAATCGGAACTGGGAAATCATCTTTAGGACAATACCGATTAAGATCTCTGAAATCGATGCAAACCCTAATTTGTCTGTTCTTCTTCTTTACAGGGACAATATTAGCCAACCACTTGGGATATTGAACTTCTCTGACGAAGTTAGCTTTGATAAGCTTATCCACTTCAGCCTCGATTTTGGCAGCATAGGTTGGGTGTGTTCTTCTCGCAGCTTGCTTGAATCCTCGATGTTCTTTTGGCAAACCCAAATGATGGGTGGCAACATCAGGATCAAGGCCAGACATCTTTGTATAATTCCAAGCAAAAATATCTTTATTTTGTTTTAAAAAAGAAATATACATCTCTTGCTCTTCAAGGGTCATGGCCGCACTAATTAAAGTGGGGCGTGGATCTTTCTCTGTACCCAGATTTACTTCTCTGAGTTCATCCACAGTGGTAGAGATACCCTCTTCAAATACTGGAGGAGCATCTCTAAGATCTTCCTCTTCCTCTTCATCATGTGTTATTTCTTCCGTTTCTACTTGCAAAGTAGATGAAAAAATGAAATTCTCATGATCATAAGAGATGTCAAAATTTTCACATTTTGAAGAAGAAGCTTCCATTTCCGACCCTATTGATGATAAAGGGTCTTCTTTGGGAAATAAAGAGGAGATGATGGATTGAGAATCGACATCAATATTCACCTCTGGTGTTGCTATAACTTCTTCTGGCCTGATTAGCGAAGTATAGACTTGTTGGATTTCAGCAGATGAAATGAAAACGTCACCACTTATGCTTTCATCACTGCTTGGTAAGTTACCAATTTCTCCCATATTGTCTGGCTCGATTGCCGTAATTGACATTATGGATCTTTCCATAAGAGTATTTTGATTTGGTCCTATTTTGTCAATTTTACTGATAGGTAACACATAATCTGTACTCACATGTGAAAATGGATTTATTGGAATTTTTTCCAAACCATACGGAGCATTAACTTTGGTAATTTCCTTCATTGTAGATTTTTCTCTTCCCTTCATGTGATAAAATTCCGCCTCAATGTATTGAGACTCACATGTCTTGAACGGGGCCTTATCACCATACAATGTTCCAACTTGACCATCGAAACAGTATTTGAGACATTGATGGTATGATGACGGAATAGCTGCATGCTGATGTAGCCAGGGTCTTCCAAGCAAGATATTGAAAGCTGAGTCTTGATCAACAATCATGAAATCCGAATTGGAAACAAGATCTCCAAACTGAGTTCTGAGCGTAACTTCTCCCAGTGGTTCTTGTTCATTTTTATCATATCCTTGCAACATCATGGTAGAAGGAGATAAATCAGATTCCGTGAGGCCCAATCGACGAAGTGTGCGAATGGGCATGAGGTTGACTCCTGAACCATTGTCAATGAAAGCTCTTCGAACATCTATACCACTGAATTTTCCAGATAAGTACAAAGGTTTTATGTGCCCATGCACAACATCATCTTCATCTTTATCAGTAAAAGATATCACTGCATGGTATTCCGCAGGATTATTCTCTATGTGATAGATTTAAGCTGCAGCAATTTCAGTTTCAAACTCCTGAGGACTTGACAAAGCTTCGATGAGTACTTCCCGAAGATCTCTTGACAGATTCAAATCATCCAAAATTGATAACTTGGCTGGTACTTGGGCCAAGTGTTTCAATATATCATACTTTTGATCTAGAGGTCTGCGTTTCCCAATAGGAATATGCGGTTTAGCAGGTACTTTGGAAGCAGATGCTTTGGAAGCTGATGCATCTTGTATTGAAGTTGGCAACATCCTTGGTTTTGGAAAATTAGACTGATTAGATCCATTTACTTGCTGAGATAAAGAAGATGGAAATTTTAATCGGTCTTCCAAAATAACTGTGCCGAAACTGAGTTGGCCATTGGCAGAAGAACTTGTTTGTTCTTTTTGAGCTCGCTGAAGGGCTTTACCACGAGTTTCTGCTGCATATACAGTGCTAGCAGGGGTAGAATTAGAGTAGTGGCTTCGGAAAGATCCACGTCTTCCCCTGTATCCTGAACCTCTAGAACTTCCTCGGGTTCCCTTATTTGATACAGGGAATTCAGGCTCATCAAGACCGGAATATGAATCTGTTAATTGAATCATATTAACAGAACCAAAGATTAACTCTTCGTCTGATAAAGACTCTACCTGGTTAGCCTGTTTAGGCTGTGCCGTTTGGTGGGACGGTGCCCGTGGCTTTGAAGTAGATGGCATGAAATCTGCCAGAGTCAAAGACAATTTAGGCTTTGATACATACTCATCTTCTCCTGATTCCTCTTTCTTCTTTGAATTGCGCTGACCTTTTGAGGATTTGTCTTTTGATGGAGTCTTTACTGCAGCTTTTGTAGGAGACACAATTGGCTTCTTCAATTGTGTTCGCAAAATGGAATGGGTCCGATTGATTGTCTTTCTGACCATCCAATCATCATATTTTTTCGCAGTTTTGCTTTTGACTTCCTGCCACTCGCCTCCTTCTTCTGGATCTGTAGCGGTAATACACGCTACATGAGCTGAAGAACCCTTCAATTTGACTTGTCCCAAGTCGACCATCTTTTGCAGGAGTTCTTTAAAGACAAAACACTCCTGGATGGGATGCCCCAACATTTGATTAAAGGGACAATAATTGGGACGGTCTTTATCTCCTTCCTTGTTTGGCCTCTTCGGCACTGGTAATTGAACCAAATTATTTTCCAGAGCTGAAATGAAGTAACCAGGAACTTGTTCACTTCGGAAAGAGTATGTTTTACTCTTCATATCCTCAAATTGTTTTCGTCGTTGATCTTTTTGATCATTTGGACGAAACAACCTTTGTTGTTGGCGTTCAGGAGGTGGAGCCCTTGGAGAAGATGAAGGTTTTGAAGTAGAAATAGGTACAGGTGCCTGTTTAAGCATAACTGTAGCAGTTTCTGCTTTACCCATTCTTCTTCCTGGAGCTGATGGAATTACACGAGATTTAACCTTAGCCTGTATAAGGGAATCTTCAATCTGTTGAGCGATTGAAGTAAGGTCTCGAAACCCTCCTGTGTATTTCACAGGGATCAATGGCGTGCGTAATTCGTCACGCAAATTTGCCACACAGATTGGCAACAATTCCTCCTGAGGGAGTGATAAACTCAAGGAATACATTAATCCCTTCCAACGAGCAATGAAATCAGAGACTCTTTCATTATCCCTTTGCTTGCAGTTTGTAAGATCAAAAACTGTCGTTTTTGGCAAAGTTGAGCTAAACTGAAGAAGGAATTTTTGACGAAGATCCTCCCATCCGATGACTGACCGGGATTTCAAGCTTGTATACCAGAGAAAAGCTGGTCCTTGCAAGGTTCGCACGAAGCATCTGAGTTTCACTGCTTCTTGCTGCTCTGGAGTTCCCATCATAGGATCACAACAAGACACGTAATGCGTCAAATGTTGTTCAGGGTCGCCTGATCCATTGAAAGTAGGGAAAAAAGGGTTTCCAAAACTGGATGGAGGAGAAATTGAATCTACCCATTCAGGGTAAACTTTCTTTTCAGGTTGAACTTGCGCCCGTTTCCCTTCCATAGTTTCTAACCGAGATGTTAATGACTCAATAGTAGTTATTGACTTTTGAGAAACGTCAGGTTGAACTTGGTTTTGGGTAGGTGCAATGAATGGAGCTTGGACAGACGTGGTGGTTGGTGCTGCAACTGATGGTAGTGCTGCCAACCGTTGTTGCGTTTGACCCGTAGGATTAGACCTCTGTGGGTGTACTGATAAAGGAGGATATTCTTGATCCATCTCAGTAGTTACAACAAATTCCTTCGGCTGTCGGACTTCATCATTCTTAAGAAGAATACTATTCTGAAGTAGTTCTGCATTCAACCTTCTTAATTCTTTCATTTCTTCCTCCTGTTGTGCAAACCTTTTCTCTAATGAGAGCGATTGACCTCCTTCAGAGGAAGGGTGAGAAGTAAACTAATTCTTTCCTTTCCCCTTATTGGATCCTTTTCGGAGAGGGGGAAGTGGGTTACTTGAAGGAATACCCATATTTTGGGTAAGCCTTTGATTACGTGTGCGCACACCTTCTTCATTTAGGTCTGTGTGCGCAACTTCTTGAGCAGGAACCTCTTCGTCTGATCCCTCTGATTGAGCCTCATCTGGTGAATCAGCAGCAACGGCATTGATGACATTAATGGATGCATATTGCATGGAATCCTTTCTATCAGCATTTCTGTGATATTGTCTCCTTCTATGTCCAAGATGAGACATGGCATTCCATTGACTTGATCCCTCAGGAATTTCTTGGAGAACCGTCACTTGGAGAGAATCTCCTGACAGTTTGGCTCTTCGTTCCTCTTGAGGCTTATTCCCTAATCGAGAGAATACTGATTTTCTCTGAGGGAGGGATTGAGGATTTGAAAAAGTCCCCAGTCCGGTGGACTGGGGATGTTCCTGCTGTTTCCGCTCAACTCCTCGAATCCCATTCGTTGACTCTGAGGGTTGGGTTAGAGAAGTCCCCAGTCTGGAAAGCTGGGGTGTCTCTTGACATGCTATGTCTGAGATCTTCTTGAAATCTCTCTTGATCTTGCGAATCTTAGTTCGGAAATTAGCTGGATGCATTAACCTGTATCCACTTTTATCACCTGGTTCAACAGACTGTTGGATGATTTCCGAAATTTCTGTCATTTGATGACGTGTTTGCTCCAGACGAGAGGCTTGTGCAATATTCTCGCCTGCTTGATGTAGGAGCAATTCAACAACTTGTTCTCTATATATTTGATTTTGAGAAGAACTAGTTGAAGCTTGTTCTTGAGCAAGATTTTGATTATGAACAAAGCCCATTGACTTTGGCCGGCCATGGGCAATAACATTGTATGAGACCATTTTCGGCGGGCTTTGATGACCGGAAAGCACTGTGAAATGTAGTGCTCCGTGAACACCCCATCCTCTGATATGAACATCAGATGGAGCATTGGCAATTAACTGACGCAATCTTCTTAGTGCGCCAAGGCATGAACGTTGAAGGGTTCTCTGTTGCTTTTCGGCCTTTGGATACCGAGAGACTGATAGAGATGCCAAATCAATCTGGAGTTGTAACCCTTCTATTATCTTAAGATGATTTTCATATTCATCGTAAGATAATACCTTCTTCTTTAATTGACAAAGAGTTTTCCATATGTTGAGACGAATATCATGGATTCCATCATCCGTCAACATCTTTGGAATATCGTACTGGGAGTCAGCCAAAGGCCAAAACATGACTGGTACTTCACCTTTTGCCAGTTTTTTCCTCATGTTCAGCATTTCCTCTTTATAATTAAATGAAGATTCTTCTACCTGTTTGGACCAGAGTTGGTGTTTCCTTGTTGCTTCATCGGATTCAACAAGATTGGTAAAGAAATCACTATTCATGCTGGAAGATGAATGACCCAGGGATGGTTCGGAGAATAACCTGAACCCCAGGCTATCTTCTGATGGAGAAAGAGTTTCACCTGCCGATAGTAAAGCATCAGACATGACTGGTTTTACGTTTTCAAGTGCCTCGAGATAGGAGGGCTTTCTCGTCACTACATTGCCTTCTGAAGAATTTTCGAGACAACGTGAATCACTACTGCGGAGAGGACTTTCGCAACGAAGTTCATCACCTTGAGGAGGACCGTCATGATGGGTTACAACAAAAGATGAAATCTCTTGCTCCTTGGCCTTCTGACCACACAGAGGGTTCCTGTGGCTCTCATCTGAAGAAGAAACTTCAAGATTGACCGAATTTTCATGAAGCAAGTCTTCATGAGTAAGTGTCTGTTGAAGACCTTCAGAATTAATGTTCCAGTTATTGGGAATTGAGGGAGTAGAATCTTTAATTCCGATAGATAAATGTCTGAGGGCTTCAAGAACTCCAGCATCGAGCAAGGCCTTGTTGCAGATTGGCCTTTGATCTCCTGACTGTGCTGGGAGGATCTTTTTCTTAGATGCCTTCTTACTCGCTTTAGAAACCACTTGATGACGAAAGTGATTGCTCTGAGCAGGTGTATGTGCCTGATCAGGAAAGATGGTCAGGTTAGGCTGACGATCTCCACTCAAATCAGGTGTATGTGCCTGACTTGGTTGTCCCTATGATATGGGGGAGTATGCCCCATAAACCTCTTGGACTGGAACAGATGTGTGTGTCTGTTCCGGAGTGAATCGTTGATGTGTCACTCCATTGCTAGAGATAGATTTATGTATCTGTCCCTGAGATGATGCTGAAGCTATTATAATATCCTGGCAAGCATCCAGAATATGAGCAGGAATTTGCTTATGCTCTTTCACCATTGACAAAATATGTTTGGTGACTTCAGCCACCGGAACGGGGATATACGTCCATTCCGGGCTTGGAGTAGGTGTATGTGCCTGCTCCTGTCCTCCTTTTCCTGTCAGTGAATCCTGACAGTACTCAAATGTGGAGGTAGAGAGTTGAGTCTGCCCCCTGTTTGTCGTCGGGACTTTCCGACTGACTTCTCCGGGTGCTACCAAGCGAGACTGTTGGTAGGCCTGATTAGTATTAGCAGGTGTATGTGCCTGCTGATTACACTTTGCCAAACGCGGTTGACGAGATCCATCATATGTAGTCAGACGAGCCTGCTGACTAACTGGTGATGTATAAGCAGGTGTATGTTCCTGCCTATGGTACTCTGCCGGAATTGCCTGGCGGGATCGGCTTGATGCTGCCAGACGAGTCTGCTGGACAACTGAATTAAAACGGACAGGTGTGTATGCCTGCTCGTTTTCCACCAAGTTAGGTTGGTGGACTTCTCCGGAGATGGCAGGGATGACAACCTGCCTATTGTTAACCGGATTCCGTCTCTGGCGGTTCATCTTGCCTGCTCGGGTTCGAGGAACCTGAGCTGAATGCCTAGAGTCGGTACCCTCATCATGTTGAGGGCGCACTACCGCACGAGTCTGGCGGCGATTGTTGATGGGAGACCTCGGGAAGGACTCCTGTATTTTTGAATTAAGGCCCCGAGGGACCTGCTCATTCACTTCCTCGGAGTAAGGGAGTGAATGGAAATTGCATTCCGGGGATAATGACCCGAAACAGTTGGAGACAGTAGTCAGCACCGTCTGCTTCTTGATTGCTGACCGCCGTTGTCCGGATGACCAGGTAGAGTTGTTAACTTGGAGGGCTTGACGAGCGGCCTCCAGAGTTGGGATAGTACCATTGCGACGGTACTCCTTAACCAGTGCATTAGAAACACAACGTTGAAGACGCTGAGTTGGTGATGTCATCCTCAGAGCGGATGACGTTCCAGCAGGAGTAGCAGCATTGGTTTTCACAGCAGCAGACCTCACAGTAGAGGTGTTTACAACAGCAGTATTCACAGGGGTGAATTTAAGGAAAGCCATTTTTGCAGAAGATCTTGAGAAAAGAGTGCCTGTTCCATGTAACAGACATAATCAAGATGAATCCGGCCACTGCATCTTTTGGATGAGCACATGTCAATGATTGCTTTGTTGGCCCAAGGGGTTTTAACAAATAAGAAGAACATCACTTTCACTTGGTTAAGGATTCACGTCGGGTTCACCATTTTTGTTTCGCACGGAATCCGGGGATGACCTCCTGGACGGGAGATTCAAACGTTCCGATCGGTTTCTAATGGGTTTGTTCGTAGAACCGGAAACATCCAATGATTCCACATCCGTTTGGACCTACTTTCCAAAGGCAGACGCTCATTAGCTTGTGGACTAATGAGGCTTAGGAATTTGCATTGGTCGAGAGGATGGGAGGTCGGACTCATCACACCTTTTTGAGGGGAATTATTGTCTACTCCGGGACTCTCTTTATAGATTTAAGTTATGTTCGTGAATCCTTATTACATTACCAAGTATAAAATGTGCTTTCCTTTAGTTTTAACAATCAATGATTAAATATGCAAGAAATTTAGAGAATCTTTTATATGTATTAGAGGTTCTTCATCAATAGAGAATCATCTATATCTGTTTAGAGATTCTTGGTCAATGGTATCATTCAAAAAATTTATATAAAAGTCTCTTGGTCATTATGATGACCAGGCTGGTTTTAAAGCCACTAAGTGGGGCAATTGAAGTTTATCGTCATTCAGAAGGACATAGATTATTTCAAAGTTGGGATCGAACCCATAAATGGGCTACCTACGTATCCTTTGTTTTGGAAAAGGAATCAGAACCCACGTAGTTCGAGTAATTGAGTATGATGTTTATGATTGATGGCTCAAAAAATGAATGTCATAATTACTTTTACACTCTAAGCTCACGTGAGTCATGCTCGGTGTGAGAAACAAGAGGTATTAGTAAAATTTAGACAATTGTGCCATGAAAGATGCAATCATAATAATTTATTTGGGGCTTATGTATGGATGACTACCCAAATAGATGAAGGTTTAGGATCTACTTTTAGGGAGAAAATCCATGAACATGGTCCATAAAGTTATATGTGCTTCATGGAGATTTGAATACTATAATCTTGGGGCTTACTCCTAAGGAGGATGCCCAAGTTAGGAGGGGACTTATGATTGGGTTTTACTCCTGAAAAGGAAACCCAAATCAAAGGTAAATTATGACTGGTTAAGAGAAATTTAAGGGGACTTGGGGCTTATTCCTGTAAAGGAGACCCAAGGTTATGACTGAGTCTTATTCCTGAAAAGGAGACCCAGGTTAAGGGACTTGGGGATTACTCCTGAAAAGGAAGCCCAAGGTTATGACTGAGTCTTATTCCTGAAAAGGAGACCCAGGTTAGGGATTAAGGTTTGGGGCTTACTCCTGAGGAGGATGCCCATATTTGAGGTTGGGGCTTATTCTTAAGAAAGATACCCAAGATTAAAGGACTTGATTGGGGCTTACTCCTGAGGAGGATGTCCAAGATTGAGAACTTTAAGAATTTGGGGCTTACTCCTGAGGAAGATGCCCAGATTAAAGGTTTTATAACTGGGGATTATTCCTAAAAAGGAGACCCATGTTAAGATTCTCTCATTTTAAAGGATGAGGTTAAATGAATGAACTCTCCGTATTTTAGTGACATAAGGATATTTAAATCACTAGACTTTGAGAGAGATTCCACAGAATTCCTTTCAGATAAGAAAGTCAAATCAATAAATCATGCCATAAATGGCTTTTAAGAGTGTCTTGAAGACTGAATCTTGAAAAGGAAAGGTGAAGTGGCTTAAGAGGGGAAAAATGGGCAAGATGGGAACCCAAAAAGATAGGGGCGCGCAAGTCTTGAAAGGCGCGCAAGTCCTGCGGCGGCGTGCAAGTATTGGCCGCGCAAGTATACTTGCGCGACACATGGTGTACTTGCGCGATTTTCAATCAGAATTGAAATACTTGAGCGACTCTTGATAAAACCCATTAGAATCCCCTTGAGGTTCGTCCAAAAAAGGGACGCGCAAGTTATATTGAAGGAATTAAGTTGGCGCGCAAGTGTTTGATAAGTTTCAACACTTAGGCCTTCCTTCTTCTCTGTAGATCTTCCGTTCTAGGTAAGAAATTACCTTAGAAGTGTTCCGGAAGCTTTGAGAAGAGACTTGGGCGTCGGGAGCTTCAATCCGAGTTTCTGAAAAAAGATCCTCTCGAATGGGGGGCCCACAGGGTCTATTTATAGGCAAAAGAAGACCCAGGGCGGTTACCGGGCGGTTACCATTTAGGTCGCGCAAGTCACCTGCGCGACCAAGGTAGCCGCGCAAGTATACTTGCGCGGCAGTGGTATAACTTGCGCGGTGGATTTGCTGTTGATCCTTTGTTCATGCCTTTGTCGATTTTTCATGTTTTCTTAAAAGGATGAATCACTTTCAGCTGAGATATTCCCTTTTCCGATCTTTAGATTCTGTGACGAAAGGAGCGTCAACAATACTTCATAAAACTCATTAGAAAGTTCAGGTGCAAAGATAAAGCTTCCCCTTTCAACCATTTGTCTTCAATCAATACTCCCCCTTAATTTTCATGATGAATACAATTAAGAAACAAGGGATGAAAGTATGATTGGAATACCTTCACTTTTCTCAAGATGGTATTAAATCTCAGAATCCCATCTTCTACAGATTGGCTCCCCCTCAAGGGGTGCACTCCATTCTGTCCAAACCACTCTCCAGATGAGAATGATCATCATCTTCAATTACCTGAAATGTTAGCACATGTAAATACAAGTGGTTAGGGAATAAGATGGAACCTCCTTGGTTCATCAATGTGAACAACAAGGTTGAGAAGATTCTCTCAACCGAGATGTCCCATTTTCACCATTCTTCACACTTGCACATTTGATCTTCAATGATGTTTGTGCTGGTGTGGATCTCAGCACCTCTTTAACTTCTTTGTGTGTGACTCCTCTATTTCTAGGTGCCTTCTGAGCACTAGAGTCTCCTGGTGCAATCTTCATTCTTTTGAAGAATCCCTTCTGAACTGGAATAAATATCATGCATTTATCACTAGTATTTCCAGCTTTATTGCACCTCACACACAGAACTTGATCTTCATGTGAAATCTTTTTCTTTCCATTTGCCTTAGCTATTGACAGTGCTTTATCTTCAGCTCTCTGCACCTCTCTGGAAAGTTTCAACTGATTAGGCCATATGACTAACAAGTCATTTGGAAGTGAGGCCTCAGTTTTAGAAATTCCACATGGTTCTTTTGATGCTGTTAAGCTACCTTTCTTAGGCAACTTATTTTCAATCAATCCCTTCTGCTTCTACTGGATTGATTGTCTTTTTTAGTCCAATCTACTTCTATTCAGTTCCAGGGCTTGTTCACAAAGATCCATGGTGTGCCCTTTCTTTCCATAGTAGAAGCATGTTTTCTTGGTGGTCCTTCTGGATGCATCACCCTTCTTGGATTTAGAATCTAAGGACTTCTTTTCCTTTTTCAAAACCATCTTGGGAGCATCTTCAACTTTCTTCTTGCTTCCCAAGGATTCCATTTTAGCCAGGTTCAGTGATCTTCTCTTCTTTTTAGCTCTGGATACAGTTGGAGATTGACATGTATCTTTTTGACCACTTTTTCAATCATCCCAGATGTTGTCAAGTAATCCAAATCTATTTGCAGTAAACAGATGTATCTGGACCTGTGGATGCTGCTTCTTTTACTCTGGCTTGCTCCCCCTTGGAATGGGCTTGCTTTGTGCTTTGACATTCAGTGGATTGTACCAACAATCCTTTGCACAGTGCCCATAATTATTACAACACCAACACTGACCCGCAAATCTTGACCTCTTCAGTCCTTCTGATTGCTGGGCAGTTTTCTTGAATTGTTGTGTTGTTTCAGGAGAGCTCTCTTTCTTCATCTTCTTCATCCATACTTGATCAGAGTTATTCTTCCATCCTGCAATTTTTGTGGAAACACATTTAGAAGCATGAGTACAAGATGGGATGGATGGTACCTTCTTCTTAGAAGATGTTGCCCTTTCTTTAGAGGATGTACTTATTTTGGAATCATCCTTCTCAATGCATAATTGTGTAGCAAAATTTCTTCTATCAGCTGACTGGGAGGTTTCAGCTTTGGGTGATTGCAGATTTTTCAATATCACCTCTATTTCTAAGCATTTCATGTTGAGGGAGTTATTCTCATCCACAACAGTTCTTAGACTTCCTTCCCATTTTTCTTCCAACTGTTTCATCTGGTCTTCATGCAATTTCTTCATTTCTTGCAATGAATTGTCCAGCTCCTTCACCCTTTTGACTTTCTCTTCTAGTTGAGCATCTTTGACAACCATTGAAACTCTGTGCAATTTTTCCAGTGCACGGAAAACTTCTTTGACCATTGTCTTAAATAATTCTTTCTAATAAAGGCTTCTTTTCAATTCTTCAGTAGTGTCTTCATATCTTTAATTGCAAAGAGATACTGTTTCATCTTTAGCCTTCACCAGCTTTCTGAGAGTGTTGGTTATGCCAACCCTTTTAGCCAACTGATCTTCCATTGTATTGGCTTCTTCTTCTAGCTGTAATTTTTCTTCTTGAAGATCATGGATTCCTGTAGCTATACACTTTTCCACTTCCATGGGGACTGTCTTCTGAAGATATTTGAGTGCATTTTGAAGATCATTCATTGTTCCAACTTCATCACAGCTAGGACATGATTTCTTCATCTTCTTGGCCTGTTTCTTCTTTCTATTTTTCTGAGTCTTGGCAGATATCTCCATTTGAGGCTGGTCGCTCATTTCCTCAAATCTGCACTTCATAAAGACTCCCTTGGATCTTTTAGAGGTAACCTTCCCTCTAATACCAATTGAAGTGCCCAGATCAGTGTGAATCACTGAGAGGGGGAGGGGTGAATCAGTGATCCTTTAAAACTTTTTACTAATTGATTCTTTATCAATTAAACCTCTATGGCTTGTTAAGGCCTTGATCCACTCTTCTTGTATCTCTCAGCCTTTCCTCGAGTGATGCAGTAAATTTAAAGGCACAGGACACAAGGATTTACAAGGTTCGACACCAAAGTCCTACGTCCTTGCCATGTTGGTTATACGCCCCAACATGGTTTCTCCCATTATAATCTGTTAGTATTACAATGGTCGATATAGAGTCCCACCATATCTCTCCTGAGTCCCACAGGAGGGTCTTTATACTGCGTCCCACAGTGTTACCAGAATCCCACTGGCCTGCTCCAGAATCCCACTGAAGACTTCTTCCGCCCTGAGTCTCACAGGGGGCTTCTCCTGGCTCCTCAAGTCACATGAGTAGCTCTTCTTCACATTAAGCTTCTTCAAGTATCTTCAGCAGTCTGGGATTAAGGCTGCTGGCCTTGATTTTTTCTTCTGCTCACTTGTGGTGAACAAGGCTTCTCTTCTTGCTCAGGCCTTATCTCCTTCTTCTTAGGATGACCTGGCTTCTCTCTTCAAGAATCTTCAACAGCCTCTGATAAGGTCTGTTGGTCTTGCTCAAATCTTCTGATCACTTCAGTTGATCAGGGTCTTCTCAATTACTGAAAACTCAGCCAAATAATATCTTTCACTTCATCTTGGCTTCAGTCTCACTTCATCACAACTTCATGCACTGAGTGCATGACATCTCTGCTTCCTCATGCACTGACTGCATGGCCTCTCAATTCTCTTCAAGAACTCTTGGTCTTGGACAAATCAAATGCACACAGCTTGATTTAGCTTTGTTCACGTGTTCACGTGCATGCATGCAAGCATGCACTCCCCTTCTTCTTCTCTTGGTGTAATAAACCCACAAAGGGTGTAATAATTTTTAGCACACACCTTCTCACTTCCTTCACACACTTTGTTCTTATTGTTTACACACTTGAATGTGTGTTATAATTTAGTGTGGGGGTCTCCTATTCTTCTAAGTTTATACACACTTCTTAGTGCACACACTAGGTTCGGCCTCTTCACTTTGCTCACACAACTTCTTCACTTTGCACACAAGGCACTAAGGCACAACCTTCCTCCTCTTTGCACACCTACTGTCCGTAGGGTGTTCTCCCACTTTGCACACACACGGGGTTTGTTTTGTTCTTCACCCAAAACCCTTCACAAAGAGGGCACGCAAGGGGTGTGACCACTCTTCTCCACTGCCGCACAGGGTGAAAGAAAGTGCCGCGCAAGGGTCACAAGCCGCAAGGGATGGTCGTGGGTCGCGCAAGCCACAAGGGTTCAAGAACACCTCGGCCGCGCAAGCACCTCCTGCCGCGCAAGTCCGCGGGCAGTGAGGGCTCCTTCTGCCGCGCGAGTACACTGGTAGGGACCTCCCTTTCTTCTTTCGCGCAAGGGGTGCGCAAAAGGGTCCTTACGGAGCTAGGGGAGCTCCGCGCTTCTGTCGCGCAAGTGGTGCGCGCATGTCTCTTCTTTGCTAAGCACCGAGGCTTCACGGGACTTCAATTCTTCGACAATGATTCAGCAAGCAAAACCATCGCCTCGGGCTCTCCTTTTATAGGCAGAGGCGGCTCTGTCCATCCATGTGAGATATAACTTTGAATCCCCAAAATTATCAGGTTTTCAAGTTTTTGCAAATCTTGAACTTTCTCCTCGATGCGCGCAGGTTCCTTTCTTTTTCATTTTCCTCTACGTGCATGTGTTTGTTTTTTTTTGAACGCGTGCATGCCTCTGTTAAGCACAATCCATGCAAGACATCAACTCCACATGGCTTCGGCATCTTTTGGGTTGCTTCGATCGAACTTGAATTCTCCCATTTGTTGCATGCAAACCAATATTGATGTATGGATAGATTCGGTTTGATGAGACAAACTCAACAGACACTTCAGCTTCATCAATGGTGGTCGGGAACTCGAACTCGGTCTTCGGGAGGTGCCTCTAGTACAGCGGCGGCTTCGCGGGGTGGTCTTCAGCTGAGCTCGAGGAAGATGATGTGGCAGCCGTCGGATCAGTCGTTTAATAACATTTGGACGGCCTCGATCAGAAGACCACGTGCAGGATGCGATGAGCGGCTGTGATCAGCCGCGCGATTGGATGGGCGGCCAGGATCTCTTCCGCGGCAAAATCTCGTGTCCCACATCGAAACGGATCCCGGTTTTTCTGCGGTTTATCAAACTCGCACTCCACGCTCCATGTCAATTGTATCTTCTCCCTCCATGGTGCCGCCCCGCACCGTGTTCTCTGCGGGCGCGCTCTTGCGCCCACTACTGCCACTCGGGCGCGCCACTGGCGCCCACTATGTACACACGGGCACGCGCTCTGGCGCCCCGGCTGCGCGGGCTTCATCACCGCGTGGAATACGGGCTTGTACACGGCCACAGCCTCTCGGGCTGTCCCCATGGGATCCCCCTTGGGCGTGGCGACCTCGAGTCCCACATGTGCCTTGGGGTTGAACCCTAAAGGATGGCCCTTGATGGCTTCTTTTTGCCTGAGTATAGAACAAGTCCTTTGTTTAAAAACAAAGTGTCCAAGTTCAAATTCCAAATGCCACATCTTCCTCTAATCCATTCTCCCTTCTTCATTTCTTCTCTTCTCTTCTTCTTAAGATTTCCTCCATTCCTCTTAAACATTTAATCTTCACTTATGAGTGAAATTCCCGAAGGTTCATCTTTAACCGAAGCTCCTGAATGAAATAATTCTTCAACATTCTTCAATGATCCAATCAGAGATCAAGTTGGATCATCTTCAATTCATCATGAACTAAGTGATCGTGCATGGACTTCTTTAAACCACTTCATCCACTTAGAACTTGTGGATGGATCATCTTCAACTCCTCATGCAGTGTGAAGACAATGCATGGTCTTCTAAAATTGTTGTGACATTGTATCCACTTAATACAAGTTCTTGGAACTTAAAGATCAACTCATCAATCGTCAGATGTAATGATGCTCCATCATCATCAATTCTTCAAGTGGTGTAACTTAGTATCATCTTGATACAAGTATTGAAACATTAAGATCAGTTCTTCAATCATCTGATATAGATGTGGAGAATGTTTCATGAATAATCTCCAATGTCACTAAGTGAATCTCCTAAGTGACATGGCTTTAAGTACCATGGTCATTTTCCATTCATCACCATCACCACCACATCCTTTTTCATTCACATATTGAAACTCCTTGACATCCATCCATTCATTCCTTGACAACAACATACCTCATTGACAACAAATGAAACACAGTGCACTTCAGTAACTAACATATAAACTTAAAATAAAATGAAACTAGTTCGTGAAGATCAGAAAAAATTGCTAAAATAAACTAAATATTTATCATTATCATTTTATCAAATGAATCATACTCATTCAAGAAATAAAAACGATATATGGGAAAATTAGTACTTATGTAAGTTCATTAATACCATTTAATTCCACTTCTGGAGTTATAAACCCATTTAAAAATAACATCCATAATTATACATAACCGAACCAATCCTGAAACCATGAAACAGACGCACCTAAAACCATATAATATAAGGAAATATTATTAATGTATGGGTAATAATATGTTATAAAATTATCACATAAGGTATTATAAATATGAATATATTTATTCAATTAGTTAATAACATTCTTTAAAACATTATACAGAAGGTTTTAACATGTTGTAAGGAAGTAAAAACTGAGGTAAGGGACATCGTCTCGATCTCCTTTCATTGAGACATATTTTGATATTATACACCCACCTTATTTTATGAGGTGTATATACAACACATTTGACATATCATATCATTAATTTATTTATTATCAGGTTATTTAATGTTTTTTAAATGTTATTTATTCATAGGGTTTATGATTCAAATAATTGAAAGTGGTATGGGACAATTTGATTTAAAAATCTATTTTTAAATGTTTTAAGATTTAATTTCAAAATATTTTCCTGCATGTCAATATTCTTAAAATTACTTTATATGTTAATTTATATGAATATAAAAGGATTATAAATTACATTTTATTTCTATTTTTAATTTCATTCAATGGCTTTCAAAAGGAATCTTTTTATGTGTTTTATACAGAATGTTTTGAAAAATGAAAAAACGAATGTTTTATTCTTAATGTACACGGTGACAATGAATGTATTTACACCATGACTATTATTTAATATCTAGCTTCCTTTTAAAGCTTAAATTTTTTATAAATGAAAATCCTACTTTTTGTTTTTGGTTATTTTGGAATTGAGGATGTTTTTTCAAAGAAAATGGTGTTTTGGTATTGAAAATGGGTTTTTAAATGAAAAGGATATTTTTATAAAAAAGTGTTTTTCATATGGGATTAAAAGAGTTATTAAAAAGGGTTTTATAATGAAAATATTTTATTAATAAAATGGTACTTAAGAATTATATGAAAACGGTGAGCCTGATACATCTTATATGAAGGGTTGGGGACCATTATAGCTCACAGGTGAGCCTGATATAGCTTATATGAAGGGTTGAACCCCATTATAGATCATGAGAAACAAGTAAGCCCAAAATATCTTATATGAAGGGGTGAGACCCATTATAGCTCACGAGAAACAAGTAAGCCCAATATATCTTATATGAAGGGTTGAGACCCATTTTATCTCATAGGTGAGACCGATATAGCTTATACAAAGGGTTGATCCTCATTATATCTCATGAGAAATTATTGAACCTGATATATCTTATACAAAGGGTTGATCCCCATGGTATCTCACGGGTGATCCCAATATAGCTTATATGAAGAGTGATCCCCATTATAGATATCTAATGTATTAGGTAATAGTAATTTTAGAATTAGTTTGTATGGTTATCACAATTAAAGTGTTTTGAATGGGTTTTATGAAAATTATTATCTAGGTGACCTAAAGAAGTTTTAAATTTATTATTATTGGTTTTAAAGGCTTTCTTTGAGAAAAAAATTTGTGTGTTTTCATGTGAAAATGTTTTGTTTCATTTTTGAAAAATAACCTCAATTGGGTTTTAATGTTTTTCAATAGAATAATTGTTTTATTTATTTTAAATACCTTAATTATTTTTTTGTGATCATCCTAAGTTTTAAAATATTTTTTATAGTGTTTAAGGAAGAGTAAGGATAAGGATGTGATCAATGAGAAAATTGTAAATATTTTTCAAAAAGAGAAACAATGTTTTATTTTAAAGATTTTTTATGGAAAAAATGTTTACTATGTATTGGTGTCCAATTGTAATGTATGGGTATAATTTTTAAGAGTTTTTCTTAATTATCTAAAACTCTAAAACAAATGATCTTCAAATGTGAATTCTATTTAAAAAAACACTAGAATAAGTAATGTTTATGGTCGAGTCCTTACACAATATTTCTAAACTATTGTTTTTGAAATTCTAAAAGAGTTTTGAAGAATCAAGAAGTTTTGAGAATACAATAGAATATATGAGAAGGTTTGAAATATTCACAATAAAGACAAAATGGATGTGAAATTCAGAGTTTTATAATTTGGGTGAGCGAGAAAAATATTTTAGTTTCCCACCTTTACTATTTCTAGACCACTTATAAATAGAGGTGAAAAGTAAAATGGTAATTAACAATATTAAACCATGAATAAAGTTTTTTACTATATATAATTGGTGTTATAGTTGAATTTTCCAACCAAAGCTCTTTTCGAGTTGAGGAACAGTTTTTAGACAAAGTAGTTCTAATTAGAAGATTAGGCTGAGGAAAATTCAGTTTACCAAATAGAGGAATCAAATTGAGGATTTTGGTATGAGTTTTGAGAAATTGTGTGAGAAGAATATTTTTTATATAGGAATAGATTAAAAAAGGCATCTCAGACTTAGGTTCAACGGACTGAGGCCATCAGACACAAGCACATCAGTCCAAGTCTCCCCAAAATCCTTTTCTGGAGTAGAAAATTTTGATGTTCATTTTTTTGGCCAAATGTTTTTGTAGAAAAAATTTGTAAACTAATGGGAGTTAGTATAATCATTTATATCAGGATATGTAAGATGTTTAATGGGAGTTGACATAAGCAGTATTAACTTCTTCATAATAGTGAATTTCCATAGACCTAAAAGAGTGGATTTTTAAAGGATGTTGGTTCTCACTCTGAGGTTGAACCTTGTAAATTTTTTGTGACTTGTTTTTTTTTCTATTTCTGTATGCACTTGAATTTTCTAAAATTTTATAAGGAAATAAACCTAACCATTTGTAGGGGTTAAAATTTTTAAAGTTAAAATTTTTAAAAAGAAAACAACTGATTCAACCCCATCTTCTCAGTTTTTTATTGATCCTTTAGAACTTCAAGAATAATAAAGTAAATACACATCCACAATTATAGAGACTATAAAACTATTTTACCACACCTTTGAAAATGGTCAATATAAAAAGAGAGTTACAGAGAAATTGACCGAACAACCGTAAGTAACCGACATGAATGAAAAATATATAGTAAATTAATAACATATGGTAATATATATACTTTATCATATGAAATATATATAAATAATGATATTAAGAAAGTTTTTAATAAACTTAATTTGATTATCCAAGATGTTAGGTGCATGTAAATAATGAATCATGACTTAAGGTATGGGGTTTTGGATCTCAATTTTGTTTCATTGAGATATGATTCATATTCACCATTTTTTTATTTTTGTGGTGTATATATTGGAAATGGATTTATATTTATCATAAAATTTAGTAAATATATCATATTTAGAAATCCATCTCATGTTATACCATCCATGTATTTTTAATTCAAAAGATTATGATGCTGTAAGGGTTTTGTTAACTTAAACACTATTTCTTTAAGTTATAATGTTTCATATTGAACTTATTACCTAATTCTTATTTTATTCATGGTCACACCCAAATTTACCCAAGTTTTAAGGGTTTAAGTGGTCACTTATAGGGCATCTTGGGTTGTCGAATCCTTATAGACCTAAGAAGACACCTAAATAGACATACATTCCATGAGGTATATTTGGATATGAAGTGGAAAAATTTGGGTTGATTTTATATGATTTTAAATTAGAACTAAGTGACCTATGTGAATTCAAATTATGAGAATGGGTTGTTCCTAGGTTATTACAAGGGATGGATTGTATTAATTTCTTTTTAAATTATTTCAATTTCATTCACTCAAGAAGTATTAATTCAATGAAATCAATATAACCTCATCATTTACTAGTTTAACACCTTCACATGAACATTATAATCAATTAGACACTTGGAGGATGGTTTTTAGGAGAACTACTAGGTAAATGGTTTTATTATCAAATGAAAAGTGTGATGGAAAAATTCAATAAGGAAGAGGTAGGTAGAAAATCAATGAATGAAAAACTCAAATAAAAGAAATTATTAAAAATTTGTATAGTAAAAAATAACATCAAATCCACACACTTTATACTCCATTTAATCAAAACATAATAGGGTTATCCCTCCACTGATGCTATTATCTCAATGGAAGCGGGAAGTAGACTCATGAGGGCATAATTGAATAAGTAAAAAACAATGAAATAATGAACACTCCACCATTATTTGAAGGGTTTATCTCTTCATTATGTGAATAAATTCACACATTTATGAAAATGTATCAACATGTTAAAAAAATAATATAAAATGAGAATAATAATAAGTTTATTTAAGAATATATGGTGATTCTAATAACTTATAATTCAAAGAGAAACATTACAAAGACAAAGTGGAAGTATAACATTACAATGAAACAAAGAACAAAAAATTCTTAAATCATCCAACACCATTACATTAAATAGGAATTTTGGAAGACTTGGTTTGATCCTTCAATAGTGGAAGTCAGATAAATTAATAGTGGTAGGCCTATATGGGTGGAAAGTTAATGGATAGAAGACTTTCCACCCTTGAAAAAAATCCAAGCCAACATGTATCTGCCAAATTGAGGTGCTGAAATTTTCTTATAGATGGACGAATTATGGTGTACCCTTGAAGAAGAAAATGAATCTCCACATGATCCTTGAATTATTGTAAAATATCATCACAAATAATTTTTTTTCATGATATGGTCGAAATGGTGGGATGTTTTTATGGGCCATAGAATCTGGCCCAGAATTGTATATTCAACTTGGGACACCTGGAACTCTATTAAAACATCAGAATTATCTTGGGAAATTTTTTAATTAAATGTTCCAAAAGATGTAATCTATCTTCAGTTCAAATTTTAGAATCATTGGTATTGGATATTGTTTTCTACAATCATTTTATTGGGCTACTTTCCAGTCCTTTTTTCCCAATATGTATTGACATGAAATCTCACTTTGGTCATATTCCAATGTGATTATTCAAGTGATCTATAAGAATGAAATATTCCCAATGGAATGAGAAAACATAAAATGAAATATGAAATTAAAATCAATACCATTGGATGTTTTAGGATACGTTCAAAAATTTACCATTTAATAGTACATTATAAGATGGAATTGCAATCATGATGTGAAATAATGTTCAATTTGTAAATGCACAAAAAATGGTGTTTATGAATAATGAAGAACATGAAAATTATATATATTAACAATTAATATTAGCTTATTTCAGTGGATAATCAATTAAACCCAAGATTTAATATTAAAATTTATCTTTATCTATGTGGGAAATAACACTTTTGATTCAAATATTCCTCCTTGATGAACTTATTCCCTATAAAAGAATGACATTGTTAAGAACAATTCCCATTATTTTTAATGATTATTTTTCTACCATGTTTATATTTTCCTTACCTAACAATGTTATCCTTTATATTTAGAAACCTAATTATGTGTTTTTTAATGTAACCTTTATATTTCCATCCTTATTTTTTTAAAATAATGTTTTATTACCTCCTTTTATGACGTGGGATTTCAATAATGGCATTTTAAAACATAAAAAGGGATCTAACAAACCACCCTTGTTACTTTATATTTACATGTTGTCTTTATTTTTATCCCTTTTAATCAATATTATTCCATTTTATTTCATCCATATTATGTATATATGTTTCTTACATATATTTTAAGTTTAATTTACCTTTATTTTTGGGATAACACACATCTTTTGTTTCCTTCAAAATTCCCACTTTTAAGCAAACATTTATTAAGGTAACTTTATAATTTATTATTTCATGACAAGTGTCACACTATTAAAATGTTTTTAACAATGAATAAATTCTAGAAAACCTCATCATTTTAGATATAACCCTCCCAGTTCAATTTTGGTTTAATGGAAAATAATAATCCATTTTTTCCTTAAAAGAACCTTTTCTCATTTCAAAAAACATCACCTATGCAATTCATTTTTATTATTAATTCTACTTGATTCTTCTCATGAATTTTAATACATTATAACTAAATTATCAAGACCTATGTTTATTTATTAAAATATGAACACCCAAAATGAGTTAATACCTTATTATCTTAGTAATCCTTATGATAAATTCATCAGTTATGCTTTGAGATAAGATTATGAAACACACTACTATATATTAGGTTTTATCATGATTATAATTTATATATAGTCTATTTTCCTCACATTTCACATTTATTCATGTACATATTATGATTTTTATTATGTGATGGGTGGTATTGGAATTATATATCCCTCTAATGCATTGGGTAAAGCTTTACATCTCATGAGATAATATGAATGGGAAATTAGAGTAAACTCAGTACACCATGGGACTCTATGCACTATGTTTATGGGAATGATAAGTGAACCTATTATACTATGGGATTCTATCCATTATTATAGTATTATAAATGATTCTTGAATTATACTTATGTTGTTATGATTTATGTTTTTTTTATATATTTATGATTCTATGATCTTATGATATCATTTTCTTATACGATGTTTCCATTCTTATCTCACACTCTTATGTCATGATACATGTTTTTTATTTTGAGATTATATGTCCTTACTTAATGATTTATGTAAAACTATTATTTTCTCATTTTATTTTCAATAAGAAACTTCTCCTTACTCATGTTTTCTCATATCCTTATGGTCCGAATTTTGATGACATGTTGATGAGATTATGTTTTCTCATATTGTTATGAGATAACACCTTATTATTTTTCCATTACTTAGTTTATGAAAATTATTATAACTTATGATAAGTATATAAGGGAGTATATTTTGGCTCAATTATGGAGAAATGTTCATAGTTATTGTAAAATAAGTTGCCTATGTAACAGGTTATCCAATAAAATAAACAAAAAGTTTCTCCAAGTTGTGTGAGATTATTACAAGTTGTAATGTTTAACATTTGGTAATGATATAAATTAATGATATTATTATCTTGAGT
Organism: Viscum album; assembly: GCA_963277665.1. Taxonomy (NCBI): domain Eukaryota; kingdom Viridiplantae; phylum Streptophyta; class Magnoliopsida; order Santalales; family Viscaceae; genus Viscum; species Viscum album. The sequence continues at coordinate 1,017,166,949 of OY728119.1, read as the reverse complement.
TATTATAGTATCTTAACTCAATGAGAGAAATATATTAAACCATTAAAGAGTTTTAGGATAATATATATGTATTGAAGTGGGATTTGAAAAACAACATTTATGTTAGGGATTTTCTAGTGGAAGTGAAATTCAAGAGGATTTAGGATCATAACACTTTGTTACATGAGAATATAAAAATTCATAATGAAGAAGTTTTATGATTTATTAAAAAATGTGAAGAAAATTTAAATTCTATTGAAAATTCAAAATACATTATTGACATGAAATGTCACACCCCAACCTTATAATAATAATAATTTTCATTATCATTAGTATCTCTCTTGAGTTCCATTAGTTGGTGGGATAAATTTTAAATTTTTGGAAGATTTTTGGTCATTGAATGGTTAGCCCACATAGTTAGTAGAAACTATGTGGTGCCCATGTGGGTGCCTAGGTGGGTCTGAGATGTGGCATACTACATGTACATGGTTTATTAAATCATGCGACAAGCGTGTGGTTTGGCTTTATAAGTGGGTAGTTCCATTTTTCATGGTTGGATCATGGTTTTTCCAACCATGTGTCTCAATCAGGGGTAACCATGTGGTGCACTGTGTTTATCTTGTAGGGACAACATGGTTGGCGCATAGTTTGTAAACCATATAGATCAGACAGAATCTTAAAATTTTGTTTTTATTTTATTTTAATTTTTCTTATTATATCTTTCCTTTATTTCCCCCAATTATTATCCTCCCTAGAGTATCATGATTATCCCCCCTTTTATCTTCTATGGCCACGTTCCCCTCCCTCCATCGAGCTCCCGTTCCACACTAGCATGCCATGCTTCCTCTGGGATTCTCCATCGTTACCTTGAGGTAGGACCTCTGACTCCCTTATCCTCCCTTGGTTGGCTGATTTTTCCTCTCCTCATCACCCAGTGTCGTTCGAACAAACCCAAGGTTAGGGATTAACCCAATTTTTGGTTTCTTCTCCATTATTAGGGCATGTGAAGGGTATCTCGGGTCAGATTTGAATGTGTGTCGGTGTCCTCCATTAAAGACGAAGCATTTTAGACTATTTTGGTCTACCCACCATCAATTTAGTGTAATTTCTCCTCTATTATTAAATAATACTAAATTTATAATTGGGTATTTAGTAGTTTCTGAGTTTATGGTATTTTTATGCAGTACATTTTAGTCTTTGTTGTGATGGGTTTGAGCCGTCATCGTCGAAGGATCACATATGTATTCATAGGTAGGAATATACCTATATAAGTTCCACCTTTATATATATATTCAACCATGGAATGGTGAATATACATTACGGGGATATGTGTGCTTATATGGGTATATCAAAATGCATATGCATGTAAGTGAGAAGTGGTATATTTATGTATAAGACTATGTTAAAGGATACCCTTGTACATATTTTGACATGAAAATATATACATAGGGGATCGGTGTCCTTGAATACAAGAGAAGGTGCATATGCATACAAGTAGTAAATGGAAGGTTCGAGTTTCCGTTTTCAAAGTCATTGAGTCCTGAGATGTTTCTTCTTGGTCCTCTTCTTGAGGTAGGTTTCCTATGTCTAACACATTAATTTTAATTCCATAATTGCTTGATTTTTTTAAAAATATGTTTTATATTTATGTATTGTGTATATGCTATGTGATTTTGTTTTGGTTGTTAAAAACGGTTCTGCATTTTTTTATAATTTATCTAAGCTTCCAATATGGTTTTTTCATGTTGAAATATGTTATCGACCTTATTTTGGAAAAAATATTTTATTTATAATTCTCAATTGGTCCTAAATGATATTTCTTTAAAAGTGGTTTCTTAAATGGTTTTGAGTCTGTGATAAGTATTTCCAAAGATGTTTAGTGTGTTTATAATAGTTGTGTAAGATGAATTGAATTAAAATGGGTTTGTGTGTGATTTTAAAAAGGGGAAATTTCATGTTTTGTTATGTTTGGAAAAGTGTATGGGTTTTGGTATGAACTGTATGTTAAATAGTGTTTTATCTTTCTTAAATGGGTTGCTTCAATTTAATCATGGTTTCAAGCTTGTTTTTAAAGGTGTGGTTCCTTTGTTGTTTAAATGACATTTTAAATGGTTTTGGGACATAAAATTGTTGGGAAGTTGTGTTTTATAAAGTATAATTATTACTTTTAAAATAGTGAGATCCGTTTGGAAACTTGAGAATGTTTTATGGAAGCATAAAACCCTCTTGAGGAACTCCCCCTTGTTTTATAAATATGATGTGTATGTTAAATATGTGATTTTTGATACGTGCCTAGTACAGAGGCTTGTGCATTGTTGTGTGACTTAAAAAAGGAGATGCGCTCAAGGAGGGAGATTAGTGGTGAGAGGTTGGATGAGTTTTTGGGTAAATAAAATGATATCTACACACATTTTTTCTTGATAAAAAGTCACCACCATTTGAAATAGAGTACATGGGAAACTTGGGTACCTAGTTGGGAGAACTAGAACTAGTACACTAGTTGATTCAGAAGTGGATGAGGACCAGATTCTTCTAGTAGGATTGACGATACAAAACTAATAAAACATATGATATAATAAGAGACCACTAGAATTTTTGTATGGGATCCCCTTTAATGGATTGTGCGTGGAAACAATGTTAGTAGTTGAGTTGGAGTATTTTGATCACTGAGGTACGAGCTTCATAGGGTCCCACTTGTGCTAGTTACTAATAGGTATTTCCTATGGCGCTCTATTGTGACATGGTTCTTTATGATGTGGTTCTCAACATCAGTATGTGGTGGACCTTGTGTATATGGTGATTGTGATGTAATTTCCCATGTTGGTAGTTGATTCATGCTTTCCTTCCCCCCGTTTTGAAACTCATTTTTCCTAAATTTATTTAATTTCATTTTGAAATGTTTATGTGTGATTGGAAACTAATTTTGTAAATGTGATGGAAGGAAAATTGTTTTTCTTGAAAATGGTATCTTGTTACTTGAATTTGAAAATAATGGAAAACCTTATTTTACATGGTGGTATTTTCAAACTAGAATGACTTAGTTTTCTTTTTAAAGGTAAGTCATAGGGAATAGTTTATTTGGGCATGCTTACTGAGTTTTAATACTAATTTCTATAGATTTATTTATATTTTTAGTTTGGATGCTGCTTCTAGTTTGGATTTGGTCCCCATGGTGCAGCGCAAGTTTAGTGGTTGGTGGTGACTCGTAGGGTCACATGGAGGTATGTGTAGTTTTATTTTCTTTCTGTTGCTAGTGTTCACTTTTATTGTTTAATTATTTGTTTTTCATGGGATAAATCATTCCCAATTCTTCATTCTTGATGATCAAAATTAGTTTCTATTCTGGGAGGACTAGGAACACCTCTTAGGCCTTATTGTGGGCTGGATTGGGTGACCGGTTCAAGGTTGACCGGGTTTCTTCATGAAAAAACGGTATCAAAGAAGACACTTGTTATTTGGAATGTCAGGTAGATCAGAGATAATATTGTTATGGATCAGAAGGTAGGTCACGAGTCAAGACCTGATTACCACCACTCTTGATGAAACTTGAGTCTCCATGGGTTATTGGGTTTTGAATCATTATTTTTTGTTTGAGTTATGCCATTTGGGTTTGTTTAGTTTGAGGAGATTTTTTTTGTTGGGGGGTGATATTGGAAGTGAGATGGTGTTAGATGGTATCTTACATGGCATAGTGAACCATGTGGAGCTCATGTGCATGGTTAAATATGATTCTAGTGGTTGTTTTATGCTCAGTGCATGGTCTGTTAAACCATATGGCTAGGGTATGAATGACTACTAGTTCCCTTGTTTAGTTATTTTAGTATTAGAAATACTTTGTTCTGATTTAAGTTGGTGTGAGTGGAATTTTTAATGGAAAATGATTTATGAATATGGTTTCTCGAATGAAAAAAATGGATTTTAAAAGAGAAATTTATTCATAATTTTGAAAAGTTTGGGATGAAGTGGAGGAAAAGTGAATTGAGAAATCGATAAATTCTTGGTTTTGATAATAAAGTGGTATGTGTGGCCCTTGTTATTCCTTATGGATGTTCACATATATGTGTGTGCAATGAAAGTGAATGTTTGCATGTATTTGTGGATGGTATAAGTGGAATTGGGGATGAAAACATATGTGATGGTTCATAGGATACCATGGGTGAGTGTTTAAAAAAATCAAAGGTTTGAATTGGTTTTTCAAAAGTGGTTTTTGAAAGGGAAAATGGTTTCCATTAAAAGGGGGATTCTTTTATAACATTATTTATAGTTTCAAAGAGAAAAGTGAGGTAGTGTTTTCAATTTTAAATAGGATGTTCTGAAATGATTTTTGAAATGGAAAATGATTTTATTTCGAAGGGGGAATTAAATTTGAAAATGGGTGAATTTGAAAAATAGTGATTTTCAAGAGGGTTTTTGGATTGTTTTGAGATGTAGTTGTTTTTATTTGATTTGGATTTAATTTGGATTTGATTTGTTTTTATGATGTATTGGTTTATGAGTTTCGTATTTGGTTTAAAATTTTAATTGGTCAAATTACGGTTCGATGATGATCTGGTTTTGTGCCTTATGTTTTTGAAAGTATGATGCTCTAAAAAACCTAGAAGGTTTTTGATGATTTTTATCTAGTCTTTAGCCCTACCTGGACTCCCATAAGAGTGGAATAATTGAGTTCATTTTGTATGTTTTCTATTTATGTGGTGATTGATGTCGTTAGAGGAAATGGAGTGGCTCAAGGGAGTCAAAATCATTTTCAGGTGTTTGGGAAATCCTAAATTGGTGACAGTTTGAGCTATTTTAAGTCTATTTGAGGGTCCAAGATTGGATTGGTGGAAGGTAGTCATTCCATTATTGTTGTGATTTGGGATTTCCTGGGTGATATTCAAGACCAATTTAATCCAGTGGTTTATTTTTGGGAAAATGAAAGAGAGGAAAGTGCTAGAAGCTCATGGATGTTCGACAAGGTCAATTAATGGTGAAGGGGTATGTTGACTATTTTAATGAACTTATTTTATTTTCTCCAGTGATAGTGTCAAGAAATCAGTTATAATCTATCCTTTTAGAGTGGGGTCTCTATCTAGGGTTCAAGGACCAATTTCTTTTGGTGCTTTTGGAGGTTCTCTATCCGAGGAGGAGTGTGAATTAGAGGAATCTGTTCCGAACAAGTATCCTTGTCAACTCCTACTTTTTTTCTGACAATTCACTTGTTTATTTCTAGTATATATGGTTTGGAATTTTATGAAACCTTACTGTAATTCCCTAAGGTATTTTTGACCATGTCACTACTCGTGACACCAAAAGGATTTTCGATCGAGGATTATCAACTCCTGACCGTGGGGTAGCAGATGCTTCAAGACATCAGGGCTCTAGCCATAGGTCCCAAAGTAAATCTTTTCACATAGTTAGGAATCACTAGGGGTATGGGGATCTTTGGTTCAATTTTTGCATCTTATGTCGAAGTGGATATAGTTTAAGTCATCACGGTATCTTTCCCTATTATATTTTCCTTTGTTGTTTTGAGTTCCCCTTTGGTTGTAAGAATGCATAATGGTCTCGTTTTCTTGTAATTCTAGAAGTTGTGACTTTTTGAATGAAAATCTATAAATTTGTGGTCCTTATGTGGTTACCTTTTGTGTGATAGTTTTGAATAAATGTTTTGATCATTTTGGAGATGATTGTTTCTAATGGGAATGATAAATCGTGGTTAAGTTCACTATTTTGTTTGAGCTCATTCTGCAGGTTTTTTATGTGTCGAGGGTTTCTGGTTTGGGTTGGGAGTTCCTAGTGGATGTGATGGTTTGTCTCTAGGGGGAGTTCCCATGTGGGGGTTGTTGTGTTAGTTATTTACTTAATGGTGGAGATACCTTTCTCTTATCTCTATGGTTCTCCTTGTTGTGGATTTCTCTAGAGCCAGTTAGGTGTGACTTGTGAAGTTGAAAGGTCACATTGGGTTTCATGTTTTTGATTATCCTTGGTCAGTTTTGAATCCTGGTTTTGTTCAATATTTGGATGCGTGACTTTCTGAGGGAATAAATTTTTAATAGTGGGAAGAATTATCACACCTCGACCTTGTAATATTAATTATTTTAATTATCTTTAGTCTCTCAATTGAGTTCCTTAAGTTAGGGAGAAAATATTTAATTTTTTGGAAGTTTTTTGGCCACTGCATGGTTATCCCGAATGGTTAGGAGAAACCGTACGGTGCCCGTGCGGTTTCCCAGGTGGGCCTAATTTGTGTCACATGGATTACACATGGTTTATTAAACTATGTGAAAAGTATTTAGATAGGATTTGTAAGTGGGAAGTTCTATTTGGAATGGTTGGAGCATGGTTTTTTTCAAGCGTGTGGATCAATCATGGGTAACCATGCGGTGCCTCGTGCTTGTCCAGTAGGGACAACACAGTTGGCGCACGATTTGGTAAACCATGTGGATTGCCTAGAATCTAAATTTTTTGTTTTTGTTCTATTTTATTTTTATTTTTCTTATTATTTATTTCCTTTACTTTCCCCCTTCTTCTCCTCTCTAGTGTAGCACGACACCCCCCTCTCCTCTATGGCCACACGCCCCTCCCTCCATCGAGCTCCCATTCCACACTATCGCGCTATGATTCCTTTAGTATTATCCATAGTTGCCTCGAGGTAAGACCTCCAACTCCCTTCTCCTCCCTTGGTTGGACATTTTTCCCTCTCCCCGCTACCTGATGTCATTCCTCCAAACCCTACGTTAGGGATTAACCTATTTTTTCATTTATTATTCGGTGTTAGGGTGTGAAAAGGTTCTCTTGGTTCAGCTTCAAACATGTGTAAGTGTATTCTACTAAAAGAGAAGTATTTAAGACTATTTTGGTCCACCCACCATCAATTATGAGTATGTTCTCCTCTGTTATTAAATAATACTCAATTTATAATTGGGGATTTGGGATTTTCTGAGTTTATGGTATTTTTACATAGTGCATTTTGGTCTTTTTTGGGATGGATTAGAGCCACCATCATCAAAGTCTCATATGTGTATAAATTGGTAGAAATTTACCTTTATAAGTTCCACCTTTATATATATTCACCCATGTCAGGATGAATATATATTATGGGGATAGGTGTGCTTATATGGGTATATGAAAATGCATACACGTGTAATTTAAAAGGGGTATATGCACTTATAAGCCTATGTGTAAGGATCCCCTTGTATATATTTAGCTATGAAAATATGTACATAGGGGATAGATTTCCTTATATATAAGTAAAGGTGCATATGCATGAAATTGGTAAATGGAAGGTTTGAGTTTTCATTGTCAAAATCATCGAGTGCTGAGATGTTTCATCTTAGTCTTCCTCTTGAGGTTGGTTCCCTATACCTAACCCTTTAAATTTGAATTGTAGAATTGCTTGATTGTTTTAAAAGTATGTTTTATATTTATGTATTATGTATATTCTATACGATCTGGTTGTGGTTGTTAGAGATGGATTTAATTTTTTTTCATAATTTATCTAAGCTTCCAATGTGGGTTTTTCATGTTGAAATATGCTATCAACCTTGTTTTGGAAAATTTAATATATTTATAATGATTAATTGGTCCTAAATGGTGTTTCTTTAAGAGTGGTTTCCTAAATGGTTTTGATTGTGTGATAAGTATTTCCAGATGTATTTGGCGTGTGTATAATAGTTGTGTAAGATGAATTTAATGAAGATGGGTTCGTGTGTGATTTTAAAATGGGGGAATTTCATGTTTTGGTATATTTGGAAAAGTTTATGGGTTTTGGTGTGAAATCGTGGTTAAATAGTGTTTTACCTTTATTTAATGGGTTTCTTGGATTTAAGAATGGTTTTAAGGTTGTTTTTCAATGTACTGTGACTTGGTTGTTTAATTGAGATTTTAAATGGTTTTGGGACTTAAAACTATTGGGTGGTTGTGCTTTCTAAAGTGGGATTATTCCTTTTAAAATAGTGAGGCTCGTTTGGAACCTTGAAAATGTTTTATGGAAGTTGAAAAACCCTCTTGAGGCATCCCCCATTTTTTAGATATATGATGTGTATATTAAATGTATGATTTATGATATGGGCCTAGTGAAGAGGCTTGTGTATTTTTGTGAGACTTGAAAAGGGGGATGCGATCAAGTAGGGAGATTGGTAGTGAGAGGTTTGATGAGTTTTTAGGTAAAGAAAATGATATGTAAATACACTTTTTATTGATAAAAACTCACCACCATTTGAAATAGAGCACATGAGAAACTCGAGTACCTAAATGGGTGAACTATAACTAGTATGGTAGTTTATTTGGAAGTGGATGAAGCCCATATTATTCAATCATTATTTATGAAACAATATTAAAAAAACATGTGATATGATCAGAGAACACTAGAATTTTAGGATGGGATCCCCTCTAGTGGCTTGTGCATGGGAAAACTATTGGTATTGGCTTATGATTTAGAGACCACTAAAATTTTGGAATGGGATCCCCTATAGAGGATCATGCACGAGAATGCTATTGGTAGTTGAGTTGGAGGATTTTGATCACTATGGTATGAGGTTCATAGGGTCCCACTTGTGATATTTACATATGGGGATTTCCTATGGTTCTCTCTCGTGACATGGTTCTTTATAATGTGGTACTCACCATTGGTATGCAATGGACATTTTGTACATGGTGTTCATGATGTGATTTACATTTTAGTTACTTCACGCTTGATTTTACCCCTTTTTTAAAACCATTTTAACCTAAATTTATTTCCTCTAATTTTGAAATGTTTATGTGTGCTTGGAAAATACTTTTGAAATTCGGTAGAAGGAAAATGATTTTTCTTGAAAATGGTAGCTTGTTTCTTGAATTTGAAAAGAATGGAAAAACTTGTTTTATATGGTTGTATTTTCAAACTACTATGACTTGGTTTTCTTTTTAAAGGTATGTCATAGGGAATAGTTTATTTGGGAATGCCTACTGAGCTCTGATACACACACCTATAAATTTATTTCTACTTTTAGTTTGGGTGATGCTTCTAGTTTGGTTTTAGTATCCATGGTGAAAAGTCAGTTTAATGGTTGGTGGTGACTCACAAGGTCACATGGAGGTATGTGTATTTTTATTTTCTTCCCACTTATAGTGTTCTCTTTTGTTTTTCAGTTTATATTTGTTTGTTTATCTGTTGTTCATGGGCTAAATAATTCCAAATTGTGTATTCTTGATGCTCAGAACTAGTTTCCAGCCTGAGAGGATTAGGAATGCCTCTCGAGCCTTATTTCAGGCTGGCTTGGGTGACCGGTTTATGTTCAACCCAGGTTGGTTCATGACATGATATTTCTTAATATTTAGATCAAGTTAGAAAATCTAGAAATATCTTCAACCATGACTTCACAAGAAACAAATGAAAAAGGATTTTGTTCCATAAAATTTTCAAAGGATAATTTAAGTGTTAGGCGATATCTATTATGTGGAAATATGATCATTATATCATCTTATGATTATTTTCAAGTAGTCTCAAATAAATATCAACTATACATATCTAAATTTCATGATTATACTGAATTAATTTTTATGAAAACTGCATGGTTAAAATATAAAACTATATAAATATGGTTGAGAATAAGTGACAAGAATCTTTACAACAAGGATATGGTGGTTGGAGCAAGTTGTGTGAGTGTTGGTTCTCCAATAACTACCTAAAAATTAGTTTATAAGGCTCAAAAATAGCTCGTATACAAATGTGAAAATTCATACAATAAGATTTTTTTTTGAATATAAGATAAAGGTTTGCTAGAAATTTCTAGTAGTGTAACAAATTTGGGAATATATAAACTGATTATTGGTGTAATCCATTAATACTAACAGTTTATAAAATTACTATATCAATGGTAGTGGTCATAATATTAGTGAATTCATATCTTACCATGCATCGAATGCAAGAAAGAAGAGAAACCACTTGAGAAGAATATAGAGTTAACCTTGTGTAGGAATCTAAAGATAGTTGTAAACTATATTACTCCTAAGAAGATTCAGAAGAAGGAATAATTTTACTTAAACAACAAGAATAAGGAAAAAATTATCTAAATAAATTCCAAAAAGTTTAAAAAGAGTTAATTATCTAAAATAACTGATGAGAAGAAATTTCCTTATAAGATACCATGTGGAGAACCTAGTTATGAATCCAATGTACCCAATGATATTTTAGTTATATGGATAGAATATATGCAGATAGAAATAATAATAGAAGAGGATAATGAAAAATTAAGTGTCGAAGGAGAGAAATAAATTCCACATGAATAAGTTGAACTTCACAAGAGATTATAAAAAATAACAAACTTTATGCTAAAGAAGTTATGTGTGGGAGATACAAGATGACTAGCCATAATGCCAAAAGTTTTTTGATCAGTATTACAACACAATATAATCTATAAATATGATGAAGGATGTATTAAATATTAAGGCTAATATATCACTCAAATAAGAAGGGTATACGAGGAGATCTTTGTGATGAAAGGCTAAATCATAATTTAAAATTTGATGTGGAAGTATGAATAGTAGAATATCTTGGTGGAGAAAATCATCTCAACCATTCCATTCACATCAAAAAAAAGAATCACCTTATTCCCTCATATTTATGTGTTATATTTGTGCTTACAATTAGGGAATTGAAAGTGAATCATATTCTCAAGAGAATAACTTGATATTGTGGATGAACTTTCAACCCTGGAAAACATCCCTTGAAGAAGTCAACATATAAGATTGATTTGTACATTGGTGTTCTTAAAAATATAAGAGAGTATCATATTTTATTAACTTGAAGGATGTTTTTACTATCAACACTAGAGAAAAAAGTGAATAATCTACCATCCTCGTGTGATCTTACATCTGGTATTCTAAAAACATTCATTGAATAAGATTAACCTTAATAAAGATGTGAAAGTTATCAAATCAAGACATCCACATGAAAAAGAGCCATTTTGTGTTTTCTTAACTTGGAACGTTATATAATACATATTTAGAATAGATTAATCATTATGAATAATGTTTGGAGAATCTCATTGATAGGTAGAAAAGTAAAGAAGAACGATAAAGAATCTTCTTGTATTGTCATTCCTTGAAAATCAAATTATTCTAGAAAGTACTTGATGAAGGTGTCCTTGAAATGGTATTTTTTCTTAATCTCTCATCCATGATAACTAAAATTAGAACTTCCTATTAATTATTAGACCTAAATTTAACTGATGATAAAAATTATTAAATTTTGAAGAATTTTTAGAGCTATTTCAATCCACTTATTTATACTTGCATGTTTTTTATATATGTGTTGATCTAAGTACAAAAAATTTATGTTTATATAATAAATATGTATCTCAATTGGTATCATTTTTTCCTATCCCAAAAATTTAATTGGTATTATCAATTTTTTATCCTGTAATTATTGGAAAAACTCTAATAAAGGTTAATGTATCACATTTTAGTAGGTATCATATTATTTTGGGTAATGGATAAAGTTTTTATCTAAAAAAAATCCTATTATTTTCAACACTAAGCATGGATCATGTAGAATTAGAGTGAAAATTTCTATTTATCTAATCATACCATTCCTTTTAAATAACATTGTATTTATTTTCAATAAATGTGAGAGAAAGTAAATTGAAGAAAAGATTGATGAGAAAGGGGGAGAGAGAAAGACAATTGAAAGTTTGTGAGAATGGGTGAGATAATAATGAATGAATTAGAGTTTCATATATTGACATATCATTTTTTAAGTAGGTATTTCCAATAAATACAAAGGTGGATATTGTTAATCCCGCTTTATGTGTGGTATTTTTTATCAATGGTTATCAATGACCATTAATGTGAATATATTGACAAAGAAGAAATAACATAGATATTGAATAAAGATGGTGATGATTAATTGTGATTATGAATGGATAGATATTATAATATTTTTGTTTAAGAGGTTCCCAAGAAGGTGGATACTTGTTCTAAACGTTTAAGGATTAGATGACATATCTTGGAAGATTGGTTAATAAGTTTATTGAAGTTCTTACCTTTAAATAATTGGGATATCTTATTATTATTAATGGAAAAAGTGAATTGAATATTGAAGTTCCATAGAGAATTTAATATAGATCATTAAATATTTCTATGTTGAAAGGTAGTTGAAGTTTTTATAAATGCATGTTAGATGAAGTATGAAGCTATCCAAAGCTGGAATCTGATCTTAATTTTCATATTTCAATAAAGGAAATCAATCGGTTTGGAATTATTCTTTAATTCTAGATATTGATCACAATGGTATTTTTTTTCCGGTGTTTGCTACATTTTTTAATGAATATATATAGGAGGAGTTGGCTGATGAATTAGGTTGGATTGGATGTGATTAATTATGTTGGATTTTTATGTCAATTCTTATATTCAAAATCACATTTCTTATGAAATGAATATTTTTGTAAATTAATTCAAACATTTATTAATCTTGTTTATATGATTATATATCATGAAAGTAGTACATGATGAAAGATATTGAATAAAGTAGTCTCATGCCACAAATATTTGTATTGTATTGTGGAAGTTGATTGAAGAAGAAAGTTTTATCCATAAAACAATCACTACACTACAAAGGAGATAGAGTCAGTTTTTGGGGTCCTTATTTATCTAAAGGACTCCATACCATAAATAGTTTTCTACACCAAAAATATGTTCGAGAATATTTTTAATGTTATTAGAATCTTGAAGACCTATATGCTGTAAATGAGTAACCACATCACAATGGATGTCGTGATAAGGTGATCATTCCATGGAAGTAAGACCATATCGAAAAGGATATGAACTAGTTATTTTTTGGCATCACTATAATTTTTATTGAACCTGTGCTGCAATTAATGTACCATTCCACAAGTAGTTGACTGAAAATTACTTTTTTATTATAAAACACTTTGAGGAAAAAGTGATAAAACAAATACAACCAAAGAAAAAAATTGGACTGCCCCATCCCATCAAGTGAGACAACAATAAGCCTTCGCCAACACAAGACCCCTCGGCAAGCAGTCCCATGCAAAAGCACGAGCACGAAACTGATGGCGAATCCATACCCTCTCAACCATCCAATTCCAAGAGACCTAAATCAATGAAGACTAATGCTCTGATCCACTTCCGGAGCAGGTCCAAGAAGCGTATTGAAAACAAGCGAAAACAAAACTACAAATAAAAACAAAAGGAGACCCGAAGAAACCACTGCTCACACAACCGATTCTCTCACATCCGCCAGCCATCTTAAGTTATGCCGCTAACAAGGAATTTAATATTACCAGAATGTGTCTCCCTAAATAGTTTCCATGTTAAGGATGATAACTTTAAATCTGCTTCTTCTAATATTCACTTCTCAAAAGCAGTCACTAGTTGGTCCCAATACTGAATGTACTCATCAACACTTACCTTTCCATGATTGAAGCCCCCTACCAAAATTTAGTCTTGTTTGTCAAACCAAGAATATTTCTCCTCATTAAGGGACACCTATATAGACCCCCCATCATTTTAGCCTCCTCCTCCTTAGTATCATTTAGAAAAAGGATATGTTCTATCACTTATTCTTCAAATCATAAAAGCAGGACCGATGACTGACAGTCCTGCTCCCCTGGCCTCCGATGTCTCAGAGGTTCCATATCCATTTTCTTGTCACTCATCTTCTTTGCTGATCGAGTCTTCAAAGGAGGTGGTAACGAAGAATATTCTTTCCTCCCCTTCCTCCTCCTAGGACCCCTAATGCTCTTTGGGCTTAGGGACTTATCAACAGAGTGTCCGTGCACACTCCCTTTAGAAAATGACACACCCACTTCGATCCCCTCACATAGCAATTGAGAGATAGGTGGTTTACACCACAAGAGAGGATTACACACTAAAAAGAACTCTAAGTATTTATTTCCATGCCACTAGACTTTTAAAGACCACTATGATGTAGTTCCATCATCACAACATAATGTGCTCAGGTAGTTAAAAATAACTAGATTTAACAACCATGTTAAAATGGAAAGTTGGAGGCTACATCATGAAGGGTATAAATCTGGAGAGTTCAATCAACCATGATGACTTGGACTATATGATAGGTTTGGTGGTTATTATACCTATAATAACTACCAATTTGAATTATATGGTGAATATTTAATTGAATATGATCCAATGGATGAGTTTTATGTTTATGTTTTTAATTTTAATTTGAAATTAAAATTTAAACTAAAATAATTAGAGGGTTATTGTGTGTGAAATATCTATAGAAGTGAGAAAATTTTTAATGATATAAAGATTTTTGGATATGAGTTGAATTGAATAATACTCTATTATTATCAATATGAAGAGAGATATAAATATTCTATTAATATGAATATGGATTATGATTCGAAGCCAGTGAAGAAGAACCAATTTATTCATATTTTTACAATAAAGTGGAAGATATAGAAGGAAAAAATTCATTATAGCCATATTGTGCATTGAAGTCGAAGAATAAAAGAAGAAGAAGTGGGGAGAATAATGAGAATTATTGTGTAAAAGCTTTGTGTAGTAAAGAAGAATTCCCAAAACCTGTGTAACAGAGGCAACTATCACTTGCAGTTTTGAAGAGAAAGAAGAAAGTGTTTTCAACTGGGCATCGATGATGCCAGTTTCGACTCTCGTCTTCTGCATGATGAATTCAATAGCTAGGGTTCATAGGAGTCGGTGATTTTAATTTATTATTCATGCTTTGGTATTAACACTTTGCATCTACCCGAATAGTTGTTTTATATATAGATTAGATCAGTTCAGATAGGGGCATGATGGTGTGTAGCGGTTGCGTTGGTGAACCTTTGGATGGGGCAAGTGCTTCAATTAATGGATGTATCTTTGAGTGGGCTCTCAAATATCAAGCATAGATCTAACTATGGCAGTGGATTTGGGTACAAGAGTAGGCAGTGGCATCACTTCACTATACGAGTGGTGGATGGATTATAGGTGGTGATGGTGCATTGGTAGATGACTGTTGATAAGGAGGGTCATAGTGGTGCAGGTCATCGAATGGGGGCCTTAGCATTCATAGAGAATTACTAGGGTTTACTTAGGGATACAAATTCTTAGAATCCCGATGCAGATCTAGTGGTTCCATTGTAGATCTATCTTGGAAGTCTATGCGACATCCTTGGCAGGATGGTGAAGGGCGGGATGGAGAAGGGATGCCATAGAGGACTCTACTGCGGCGTGATGGTGCTCAGGCTTGATTAGGGTTTTCCAATATTCATGGCTTCAGGATTTTGTTTTTTATATTTTGTACGGGGTTTTATCCCTATGGGATCTCTAGACATTTAATTTTGAGTCTATGTGCCTCTGGCTCTATGAGATTGTAATGGGTTTCCCTTACCCTTTTAAAAGGGCTTCCTGCTTTTTTTTCTCTCTTAATAAATGGGATTTCCCCCAAAATTTCTGGAATAAAGAATTTTCATCATCATTTACATATAAAAGAAGATGAATTCCATGAATTCCACCGTGCAAGTAAAATATGAATAATGAAATCAATGCAAAAAATATACAAGATCATGAGATTTTTTTCTCATACCAGCACTCTTTGATTTTGATTATTGTGAGGTATAATCTATATTTTATGGTGCTGAATTTTTGTTTCTGATACTGTTTTTATCATTGCAATGAATTCCCTTAGCCCACTTGTTAGTGGATTGTTCAGTTTTTAGCCATCAAAATTTGTAGCATTGTCCTCCTCTTCCTAGATTTTTGTGTTTTGGTGCTGAATTATGACTGGTCCATATTTTCATTACACTACTCTCCAATGTAGTGCTCTCATGATGACTACTCACTGGATTTCCATCCTCAGACTGACATGGAATTCTGTTTGGTTTCTCAGTAGTTTGGTTCATCTGGTATGCATATGATGGTCTCTTCATCAAGTTCTAGTGGAATCAAATGCCAGAATTTCTACTATTTGAGATATTATTTTTATTAAATTATCCATACTTGTTATTTTATTTGAAACAGGTGCTTATAATTCCTTTATCTCTTTTTAATTGTTAAAAATTCCTATCGATATTATTCCATATATGATGGAGTTGGTGACACTACATGGAAAGAAGAGAGAGAGAGTAGGGTTTCAAATGTCATTCTTATGCACTCACTCTATCATGGGTCGAGATGGAATGAGATTTCTTGGTTTTGGAAATGGAACTCTTTGATATGATCCTCAATATAGATTGAATGGTTCATTTTAAAGCACAAGTCGATTGTTATTTTTGGCGAGTAAGTTTTTTGGAACCCAATGGGAGTATACATGTCTTTCAAGGTGAATGGGTTCCTTGTTCCGGGAATGACAAACCGCTAATTTCAGAGTAAGGAAATATTGTCTTTCAGATATCATTGCTCATGTTAGAGGATGATGGTAGGGGTTTTGGGGATGGATTACCTCCTATGGTAGATGATTTCCTAAACGTGTTTATAGATGATTTCTTAGGGTTTCTTCCAGAACAGGATGTGGAATTCACTATCAATCTGGTACTAATAACACAACTAATATATCTTATTTGATATCATATATCCCCCATTAAGTTTAGATAATTAAAAAAACAACTGGATTATTTTTAGTCCAAAGGACTCATTCACTCGAGCGTTTCACCTTGGGACTCCCTTATGTCATTTTCTAAAAGCCTGACATATCAATCTGGTTATGCATTAATTTCTTAAAGTTAAATAAGGTAAAAATAAAGAATAAGTACCCATTGACCCGCATTTATGACCCTTTTGATCAACTAAAGTGGGAAATGTGGTTATCCAAGATTGACACATGCTCTGGGTATCATTAGGTTAGGGTATGAGAGTTAGATGTTCCCAAGATAGCCTTTGGAACCAGGTATAGACACTTCAAGTACTTGGTCATGCCTTTTATGTTGAAAAATGATCTGGATGTCTTCCTGGAGATCATGAGACATGTGTTTCATCAGTACCTCAAATCCTCCGTCATTGTGTTTTTTGATGAAATCCTGGTCTACTCCTAGATCAAGGAAGAGTATGAGAAGCATTTTAGGATTGTGTTAGGCACTCTTCAAGATCACTATCTCCATACTAATCTATCCAAGTATACCTTCTGGACCAGGGATGTAATATTTATAGGTCATGTGATCTCAGAGCATGGGGTTTCTGTAGACCCCAATAAGATTGAAGTAGTGATATTGTGGGGGAAATTGAGAAATTTATTTGACATCAGGAGTTTTTTGGGCCTGGCAGGGTACTATAGGCGGTTTTTCAGGGATTTCTCTTGGCTTTCCTTACGAATGGATAGACTTACCTGGAAAGGGGTTAGGTTCTAGTGGATCCCAGAATTTCAAGATTTCTTTGAGGATATTAACATAATTTTAATTATTTTAATTATCTTTAGTCTCTCTATTGAGTTCCTTTAGTTTGAGATAAGAATTTTAATTTTTTGGATGTTTTTTGGCCACTACATGGTTATCCCGAATGGTTAGGAGAAACCGTATGGTGCCCGTGTGGGTGCCCAGGTGGGCCTAAGTTGTGTCACATGGATTGCACATGGTTTATTAAACCATGTGTAAAGTGTTTAGTTTGGATTTGTAAGTGGGAAGTTCTATTTGGAATTTTTGGAGCATGGTTTTTTTAAGCGTGTGGATCAATCATGGGTAACCATGCGGTGCTTCGTGCTTTTCCAGTAGGGACAACACAGTTGGTGCATGATTTGGTAAACCATGTGGATTGCCCAAAATCTTAAAATTTTGTTTTTGTTCTATTTTTTTTATTTTTCTTATTATTTATTTCCTTTATTTTTCCACTTCTTATCCTCCATAGCGTCGCACGACACCCCCTCTCCTCTATGACCACACGCCCTTCCCTCCATCGAGCTCCCATTCCACACTATTGCGCCATGATTCCTTTAGGATTATCCATATTCGCCTTAAGGTAACACCTCCAAATCCCTTATCCTCCCTTGATTGGACATTTTTCCCTCTCCCTACTACCTGATGTCATTCCTCCAAACCCTAGGTTAGGGATTAACCTAATTTTTCATTTCTTATTCGATGTTAGGGTGTGAAAAGGGTCTCTTGGGTCATCTTCAAATGTGTGTAAGTGTCTTCTACTGAAAGAGAAGTATTTAAGACCGTTTTAGTCCACCCTTCATCAATTTTGAGTATGTTCTCCTATGTTATTAAATAATCCTCAATTTATAATTGAGGATTTGGGATTTTATGAGTTTATGGTATTTTTACATAGTGCATTTTGGTCTTTGTTTGGATGGATTCGAGCCACCATCATCGAAGGCTCATATGTGTATGAATAGGTAGGCATATACCTTTATAAGTTCCCCCTTTATATATATTCACCCATGTTAGGATGAATATATATTATGGGGTTAGGTGTGCTTATATGGGTATATGAAAATGCATACATGTGTAATTGAAAATGGGTATATTCATGTATAAGCCTATGTGTAAGGATCCCCTTGTACATATTTGTCCATAAAAATATGTACATAGGGGCACAGTTTTCTTATATATAAGCAAAGGTGTATATGCATGTAATTGGTAAATGGAAGGTTTGAGTTTTTATTGTCAAAATGATTGAGTGCTGAGATGTTTCATCTTTGTATTCCTCTTGAGGTAGGTTCCCTATACCTAACCCTTTAAATTTGAATTCCAGAATTGCTTGGTTGTTTTAAAAATATGTTTCATATTTATGTAGTATCTATATGCCATACGATCTGGTTGTGTTTGTTAGAAATGGTTCTATTTTTTTTCTTCTTCATAATTTATCTAAGCTTCAAACGTGGGTTTTTCATGTTGAAATATCATATCAACATTGTCTTGGAAAATGTAATATATTTAAAATTATTAATTGGTCCTAAATGGTGTTTCTTTAAGAGTGGTTTTCTAAATGGTTTTGAGTATGTGATAAGTATTTCCAGATGTATTTGGCGTGTGTATAATAGTTGTGTAAGATGACTTTAATGAAGATGGGTTCGTGTGTGATTTTAAAATGGGGGAATTTCATATTTTGTTATATTTTTTAAAGCTTCTGGGTTTTGGTGTGAACTTGTTGTTAAATAGAGTTTTACCTTTCTCAAATGGGTTTCTTGGATTTAAGAATGGTTTGAAGCTTGTTTTTAAATTTGCAGTGACTTGGTTGTTTAATTGAGATTTTAAATGGTTTTGGGACATAAAAGTGTTGGGTGGTTGTGATTTCTAAAGTGGAATTATTCCTTTTAAAATAGTGGGGCCTGTTTGGAACCTTGAAAATGTTTTATGGGAGCTGAATAACCCTCTTGAGGCATCACCCTTTTGTTATAAATATGATGCGTATGTTAAATGTTTTAGTTATAATATGTGCCTAGTGAAGAGGCTTGTGTATTTTTGTGAGACTTGAAAAGGGGGATGCGATCAAGGAGGGAGATTGGTAGTGAGAGGTTAGATGAGTTTTTGGGTAAATAAAATGATATGTAAATACATTTTTTATTGATAAAAACTCACCACCATTTTAAATAGAGCACATGGGAAACCCGAGAACCTAGGTGGGTGAACTATAACTAGTATGGTAGTTGATTTGGAAGTGGATTAGGCCCATATTATTCTATCATTATCAATGACACAACATTAATAAAACAGGTGATATGATCATAGACCACTAGAATTTTGGGATGGGATCCCTTCTAGTGTCTTGTGCTTGGGAAAATTATTGGTATTGGCTTATGATTTAGAGACCACTAAAATTTTGGGATAGGATCCCCTATAGTGGATCATGCACGAGAATTCTATTGGTAGTTGAGTTGGAGTATTTTTATCACTATGGTATGAGGTTCATAGGGTCCAACTTGTGCTATTTACATATTGGGATTTCCTATGGTTCTCTCTTGTGACATGGTTCTTTATGATGCGGTGCTCACCATCGGTATGCAGTGAACATTTTGTACATGGTGTTTATGATGTGATTTCCATTTTAGTTACTTCATGCTTGTTTTCCCCCTTTTTGAAAACCATTTTTAACCTAAATTTATTTCATTTAATTTTGAAATGTTTATGCGTGTTTGGAAATTTCTTTTGAAATGCGGTAGAAGGAAAATGATTTTTCTTGAAAATGTTAGCTTGTTTATTGAATTTGAAAAGAATGGAAAAACTTATTTTATATGGTTGTATTTTCAAACTACCATGACTTGGATTTATTTTTAAAGTTAATTCATAGAGAATAGTTTATTTGGGCATGCCTACCGAGCTTTGATACACACACCTATAAATTTCTTTCTATTTTTAGTTGGGGTGCTACTTCTAGTTTGGTTTTAGTATCCATGGTGCAAAGTCAGTTTAATGGTTGGTGGTGACTCACAAGGTCACATGGAGTTATGTGTATTTTTATTTTCTTCCCACATATAGTGTTCTATTTTATTTTTGAGTTTATATTTGTTTGTTTATCTATTGTTCATGGGATAAATCATTCCTAATTGTGTATTCTTGATGCTCAGAACTAGTTGCCAGACCGAGAGGATCAGGAATGCCTCTCGAGTCTTATTTCAGGCTGGCTTAGGTGACCGGTTTAGGGTCAACCCAGGTTGGTTCATGACATGAAATTTCTTAATATTTAGATCAAGTTAGAAAAACTAGAAATATCTTTAGCCATGACTTCACAAGAAACAAATGAAAGAGGATTTTATTCTATAAAATTTTCAAAGGATAATTCAAGTCTTAAGGGATCTCTATTATGTGGAAATATGATTATTATATCATCTTATGATCATTTTCAAGTATTCTCAAATAAATATCCACCATACATATCTAAATTTCATGACTATACTGAATTTATTTTTAGGAAAAGTGCATTGTTAAAATCTAAAACTATACAAATATGATTGGGAATAGGTGAAAAGAATCTTTACAAAATGGATATGGTGGTTGGAGGAAGTTGTGTGAGTGTTGGTTTTCCAAGCGATACCTAAAAATTAGTTGATAAGGCTCAAAAATAGCTCGTATACAAATTTTAAAATTCATACAATAATATTTTTTGAAGATAAGATAAAGGTTTGGTAGAAATTTCTAGTAGTGTAACAAATTTGGTCATATATAAATTGATTATTGGTGTAATCCATTAATACTAATAGTTTATAAAATTACTATGTCAATGGAAGTGGTCATAATATTAGTGAATTCTCATCTTACCATGCATCAAATGCAAGAAATAAGAGAAACCACTTGAGAAGAATAAAGAGTCAACCTTGTGTAGGAATATAAAGATGGTTGTAAACTATAATACTCCCAAGAAGTTTCAGAAGAAGGAATAATTTTAATTAAATAACAAGAATAAGGAAAAAATTATCTAAATAAATTCCAAGAAGTTTAAAAAGAGTTAATTATCTAAAATAACAGATGAGAAGAAATGTCCTCACAAGATACCATGTGGAGAACCTAATTATGATTCCAATGTACCCAATGATATTTTAGTTATTTGGAAAGAATATATGTAGAGAGAAATTATAATAGAATATGATAATGAAAAATTTAGTTCCAAGGGAGATAAATAAATTCCACATGAATAAGTTGATCTTCATGAGAGATTATAAAAAATAACAAACTTTATGCTAAAGAAGATCTGTGTGGGAGATACAAGATGACTAGACATAATGCCAAAAGTTGTTTGATCAGTATTACAACAAAATATAATATATAAATATGATGAAGGATGTATTAAATATTAAGGCTAATATATCACTCAAATAAAAAGGGTATACAAAGAGATCTATTCCATCAAAGGCTAAATGATAATTTAAAATTTGATGTGGAAGCATGAAGAGTATAATATCTTGGTGGAGAAAATCATCCCAACCATTCCATTCACATCAAAAATAAAAAAGTTTCACCTTATTCCCTCATATTTATGTGTTATATTTGTGCTTATAATATAGGTAATTTAAAGTGAATCATATTCTCAAGGGAATAACTTGATATTATGGATAAACATTCAACACTGGAAAATATCCCTTGAAGAAGTCACCATATAAGATTGATTTGTCCATTGGTATTCTTAAAAATATAAGAGATTATCATATTTTATTAACTTGAAGGAAGTTTTTACTATCAACAGTAGAGAAAAAATTAAATAAGCTACCATCCTGGGGTGGTCTTATATTGGTATTCTAAAAACATTTATTGAATAAGATTAACCTTAATAAAGATGTGAAAGTTATCAAATCAAGACATCCACAAGAAAAGGATCCATTTTTTTGTTTTCTTAACTTTCAATGTTATATAATACATATTTAGAATAGATGTATCATTGTGAATAATGTTTTTAGAATCTCTTTGATAGGGAGAAAAGTACAAAATAATGATATATAATCTTCTTGGATTATCATTCCTTGTAAATCAAATTATTCTAGAAAGTACTTGATGAAGGTGTCATTAAAAAGGTATTTTTTCTTAGTCTCTCATCCATGATAACTCAAATTAGAACCTCCTATTAATTAGTAGAGATAAATTTAACTAATGATAAAAATTATTAAATTTTGAAGAATTTTTAGAGTTGTTTCAATCCATTTATTTATACTTAAATTTTTTTGATATATTTGTTGATCTGAGTACTAAAAATTCATGTTTATATAAGAAATATGTATCTTAATTGGTATCCCTTTTTCCATCACAAAAATATAATTGGTATTATCATTTTTATCCTGTAATTATTGAAAAAATTCTAAGAAAGGTTAAAGTATCTCATTTTAGTTGGTATCATATTATTTTGGGTAAATGATACATTTTTTATCTAAACCAAATCCTATTATTTTCTACACCAAGTATGGATCATGTATACTTAGAGTGAAATGGATGATGAAAAATTTCTATTTATGGAATGATACCATTCCTTTGAAATATCTTTGTATTTATTTTCAATAAATGTGAGAGAAATTATAATGAAGAAAAGATTAAAGAGAAAGGGGGAGAGAGAAAGAGAATTGAAAGTTTTTGAGATTGAGTGAGATAAGAATGAATGAATTAGAGATTCATATATTGAAATATAATTTTTGAAGTAGGTATTTCCAACAAATACAAAGGTGGATATTGTTAATCCCACATTATGTGTGGTATTTTTTTTCAATGGTTATTAATGACCATTAATGTGAATATTTTGAAAAAGAAGAAATAACTTAGATATTGAATAAAGATGATGATGATTAAGTGTGATTATGAATGGATAGATATTATAAGATTGTTGTTTAAGAAGTTCCCAAGAAGATGTATATTTTTTCTAAATGTTTAATGATTAGATGACATATCTTGGAAGATTGGATAATAAGTTTATTGATGTTCTTACCTTTAAATAATTGGGAGATCTTAATATTATTAATGGAAAAAGTGATTTGAAGATTAAAGTTCCATAGAGAATTTAATATAGATCATTATATATTTCTATGTTGAAAAGTAGTTGAAGTTTTTATAAATGCATGTTAGATGAAGTATGAAGCTAGCCAAAGATGGAATTTGATCTTAATTTTCATATTTCAATAAAGGAAATCAATCAGTTTGGAATTATTCCTTAATTCTATATATTGATCACAATGGTATTTTTTCCGGTGTTTGATACATTTTTGAATGAAAAAATATTATAGGAGGTGAATGATGAATTATGTTAGATTGGATGTGATTAATTATGTTGGATTTTTCTATCAATGCTTATATTCAAAATCACATTTCTAATGAAATGAATATTTTTTTAAATTAATTTAAACAATTATTAATATTTTTTATATGATTATATATCATGAAAGTAGTACATGATGAATGATATTGAAGGAAGTAGTCTCATGCCAAAAATATTTGTATTGCACCATGGAAGTTGATTGAAGAAGAAGGTTTTCTCCATAAAACATTCACTACACTGCAAAGGAGATAGAGTCAGTTTTGGGGTCCTTATTTATTTAAAGGACTCTATACCATAAATAGTTGTCTACACCAAAAATAAGTTCGAGAATATTTTTAATGTTATTAGAATCTTGAAGACCTATATTCCGTAAATGAGTAACCACATCACAATGGATTTCATGATAAGGTGGTCATTCCATGGAAGTACGACCATATCGAAAAGTATAGGAACTAGTTATTTTTTGGCATCACTATAATTTTGATTGAACCAATGCTACAATTAATGTACCATTCCCCAAGTAGTTGAGATCAAGGTTGTTCACACCACAAGAGAGGCTTCCACACTAAAAAGGAATCTAAGTATTTTTTCTCCATGCCACTAGACATTGAGAGACCTCTATGATGTAGTTCCATTATCACAAAATAATGTTCCCAGGTAGTTAAAAATAACTAGATTTAACAACGATGTTAAAATGGAAAGTAGGAGGCTACATCATGGCATAAATCTGTATATTTCAATCAACCTTGATGACTTGGCCCATACGATAGGTTTGGTGGTATTCAACCTATAATAACAACCAATTGGAATTATATGGTGAATATTTAATTGAATATGATCCAATGGATGAGTTTTATATTTATGTTTTTAATTTTAATTTTCAATTAAAATTTAAACTAAAATAATTAGAGGGTTATTGTGTGTTAAATATCTATAGAAGTGAGAAATTTTTTAATGATATAATGATTTTTGGATATGAGTTGAATTGAATAATACTTTATTATTATCAATATAAAGAGAGATATAAATATTCTATTATTATGAAGATGGATTATGATTTGAATCAAGTTAAGAAGAACCAATTTATTTATATTTGTACAATAAATTGGAATATATAGAAGGAAAAAATTCATTATAGTGATATTGTGCACTGAAGTAGAAGAAGAAAAGAAGAAGAAGTGGGAAGAAGAATGAGAATTATTGTGTAGTAAAGAAGAATTCCCAAAACATGTGTAATAAAGGCAACTATCACTTGCTATTTTGAAGTGAAAGTAGAAAGTGTTTTCATCTAGGCATCGGTGATACCGGTTTCGGCTCTCATCTTATGCATGACGACTTCAACAGCTAGGGTTCTCGGGAGTCGGTGATGCCGATTTAGGCTTCATTCTTATGTAGTGAAACTTCACATCTACTCGAACAATTGTTTTAGATATGGATTAGATCTTTTCATATAGGGGCATGATGGTGTGTAGAGGTTGGAGTTTTTTTTATGCATTTTTAATGTTTTTTTACAAAAAATGTTTAGGGTGATTTTTTTTTTCAAAATGCGCCTCAAAGGCGGCATCGTGGATGCCGCCTTTTCATTATGGGTGAAAGGTGGCATCCACGATTCCGCCTTTGCATTGGGGCTGAAAGGCGGCATCCATGATGCCACCTTTCCCATAACAAAACAAATTGAATTTTTTTATGTTTTTTTTGTTTATATATTTATTTATATATATAATTCATAAAAAAATGTTTAGGAGGATGCCGCCTTTCACGTAACAAAAAAATTATTAGTTTTTTAAATTTTGTTTCAAAACCGCCTACTTGAAAGTTAAAAATGTTTCAATTATGTGAATTTGAAAGACTATAAAATATAAAACATAAGAGCAATATAAAAGACACTTTAAACATTAATTAAACATATAAGTAATTGTTGAAAACACAAATAATTTCATAAAAATTGTTCATGAAAAATAATTTATAAGCTTTCAAAACCGCTTACTTGAAACTTAGAAATGTTTCAAGTACGTGACTTTAAAAGACTATAAAATATAAAACATAAGACCAATATAAACAAAACTTTAAAGATTAATTAAACATATAAGCAATTGTTGAAAACACAAATCATTTTAGAAAAATTGTTCACGAAAAATAATTTATAAGCTTTCAAAACTGCCTAATTGAAACTTAAAAATGTTTTAAGTACGTGACTTTGAAAGACTAAAATATAAACCATAAGACCAATATAAATTAAACTTTAAACATTTATTAAACATATAAGCAATTTTTGAAAACAAAAATCATTTTATAAAAATTGTTCATGAAAAATAATTTATAAGCTTTCAAAACCGCCTACTTGAAACTTAGAAATGTTTCAAGTACATGAATTTGAAAGACTATAAAATATAAACCATAAGACCAATATAAATGAAACTTTAAAAATTCATTAAACATATAATCAATTGTTGAAAACACAAATCATTTCATAAAAATTGTTCATGAAAAATAATTTATAAGATTTCAAAACCACCTACTTGAAACATAGAAATGTTTCAAGTACGTGACTTTGAAAGACTATAAAATATAAACCATAAGTACAATATAAGAGAAACTTTAAAAATTAATTAAAAATATAAAAAATTGTTGAAAACACAAATCATTTAAGAAAATATTTTCACGAAAAATAATTTATAAGCTTTCAAAACCACCTACTTGATACTTAAAAATGTTTCAAGTACGTGACTTTGAAAGAATATAAAATATAAACCATAATACCAATATGAACGAAACATTAAAAATTCATTAAAAATATAATAAATTGTTTAAAAACAAATAATTTCATAAAAATTGTTCATGAAAAATAATTTATAAGATTTCAAAACTGCCTACTTGAAACATAGAAATGTTTCAAGTACGTGACTTTGAAAGACTATAAAATATAAACTATAAGACCAATATAAATGAAACTTTAAAAATTCATTAAACATATAAGAAATTGTTGAAAAAAAAATCATTTCATTAAATTTTTTCATGAAAAATAACTTATATGCTTTCAAAACCGCCTACTTGAAACTTAGAAATGTTTCAAGTACGTGACTTTGAAAGACTATAAAATATGAACCATGAGACCAATATAAACGAAACATTAAACATTCACTAAACATATAAGAAATTGTTGAAAACACAAATCATTTCATAAAAATGTTTCATGAAAAATAATTTATAAGCTTTCAAAACTGCCTACTTGAAACTTAGAAATGTTTCAAGTACGTGACTTAGAAAGACTATAAAATATAAACCGTAAGACCAATATAAATGAAACTTTAAACATTCATTAAACATATAGAAGTCAACCCCGCATCAATAGGATGAACGGTGTAACTACTATCACATACATCTATAATCTTTGATGCATGAAAACATGTTATATCTCCTTTCATGGGACAATGAAATCCATTCTTCGACCCGCCATGTCTATATCCATAAAAACATCCGGCCGCAAAAGGGTATGATGAGAGATATGCCACATGAAATTCTCATATGTTCCCATTCCTGAAAATATCAACCCCTTAAACACCACCATGCATCCAACCATTATAATTTCTTCTATAATTGTCACCAAATTTCCCCAGGCCCAGTTGATTAGAAGAAAACACCAATGATTCCACATAGCCCATCAAACACTTTATCACCAAATCTTTATCCTTTATCATCTTCAAAAGGCCACTGTAGGACCTTCTTGATCTATCCATTCCAAACACTCACATACAAGTATACTCAAAAATAAAAACCAATAAATTTTCAGGTTTTTATGTTTATAGTATACTTGTATGTGAGTGTTTAGAATGGATAGATCAAGGAGGTCCTACGGTGGCCTTTTAAAGATGATAAGGGACAAAGATTTATTGATGGAGAGTTCGATGGGCTATGTGGAATCGTTGGTGTTTTCATCTGATCAATTGGTCTTGGGGAAATGGGGTGACAATTGTAGAAGAAATTATAATGGTTGGATGCATGGTGGTGTTGAAGGGGTTGATATTTTAAGGAATGGTAAAATATGAGAATTTCATGTGGCATATCTTTCATCATACCATTATGCGGCCAGATGTTGTTATGGATATGGACATGGAGGGTGGAAGAATGGATTTCGTTGTCCCATGAAATGAGATATAACATGTTTTCATGCATCAAAGATTATAGATGTTTGTGATACTAGTGACACCATGCATCCTATTAATGTGAGGTTGACTCCTATATTTTTAATGAAAGTTTAAAGTTTCGTTTATATTGGCATTATGGTTTATATTTTATAGTCTTTCAAAGTCACGTACTTGAAACATTATTAAGTTTCAATTAAGTGGTTTTGAAAGCTTATAAATTATTTTTCAATTCCATAGACATAAAACATATAAATGAACATAAAAAATCAATGTCTATGTTTACGGTGAGGAGATCCTGTCCCACATGGTGGTCTAACACAAATCATTTCATAAAAAATAATTTTTCATTTCCATATCCATAAAACATATAAATGAGCATAAAAACTCAATTTATATGTCTACGGTGAGGAGATCCTGCCCCACATGGTGGTCTAATAATAGGACGTCTGCGGTAAGATCTATAGGGAGTCTGATGACCTGAAGAGGGCTGGTACTGAGGCGCTGGAATGTCGACTGTCATATCCTCCACCTCTCTGTGAGTGGGATAAAATGTAAAATCCACCTCGTATGACCCTCCTGATCCTTCTCCCACCTCGATGGTAGAAGAAATTGACATCATCGCAGTGGGGAACAAATCATATGGTGGTGCTATACCCAAACTCTGCGATGGGAATGGACCCCAAGGCTGCGATGACTTTGGACCCAAAGTCAGCGCTCCATATGGACCCCATGATGGAGAAAACTGAGGATATCCTGTCAAAAAGGATGGATCCCATGATGGATGAGGCACATCCTACATCGGCTCAAACTGGACTACTAGAGGGTCGACCTATGCCTGTGGAACTGATGAGGCCTGATGTGTAGGGTGATGCTGTCTACATCGCTGTGGTCGTGGCTCCTCAGCACCAGCAGCTATTGTAGGATCTTCCTCTGCGGCAGGAACCTGCTGTCTTCATGCCGGATGCTCAAAGAGGCTCTTGGAAAACGCATGGAAAGATGACCTCAGCTCCAATGCTTGAGCATGAATGACTCCCCAGCTGAAGACTCTATCCTCAACCCCATCACTCATATGAATAATTCTGTCTGTGTGACTCTCCTGTAAAAAGATTAAAAATGAAATTAGAAAATAACTCAATAAACATAGTAATATAATTTAATTGACTTACAATCATATGCATCTCTCTGCCGACTCGGGTAAGATACAGTATAGACTTCAGTCTATACCATGACTCATACTCGTGCTACACTGAAAGTGAGAACTACATCAAAGGAACTCCCTGGATATGAAACTCTATGCGTCTGTGCCAACAGTCGAGAAATACAACATGTACTCGACACCAGTCATCATCCTGCCTCCCTGTCAGCTTCATCCCATAAAGCTGATATGTCTGCCTCAACGGTAATGGAATCCACTGAGTGAAGAGAAACTGGCGCATGACTCTATCAGGCTGGTTCCACTCAACAATATGAAAGTGAATGAGTGGCACTACAACCGTAACATCTTCAAGACCAACTATGCAGTATGGAGGCAATTGGTCCATAACATACCAGTATGGAACCCATAAAATCTGAAATAACATATTACCCTTGTTAGAAAAACGGTTAACTAAAAAAAAGATTTTATTATTAAATTTGTTAGACAGTTATAGATTGTATATACATACCTGATGGGGTAAGAGAAAATCCAACTTGAGCCGATATACGACCAAATCATGTCTCGGAACCACATTGAAATTGTGTCGCTGACACCACCTATAAAATAAAACATCGATAGTGATAAATAATGAGAAATTAAATTCAACAAATTTTAGTAGAATAAGAAACTAATATAAATGAGTGATCATACCAGCATCCACGCGGAGCGTCATGTAGCACCGCCATCTTGACCGGCGGACCAGCAAGATTAGGGCAGGATGCAGGGATGTGCTTCCATTCCCACATCTGAATAAGGATGACACATCCCCCGCGACCTGTGCGCCACCTATTGGATATCCTTCATAATGCTCTGTATGTGTATGCCAAGTAGGTGGATCCCCAACTGTACATCCCTGCCTGATCAGAATACTCTAGCAGGGGTAGATACATCATGTGCATGTGCATCCCTGAATGATCTATACACATGGTCCCTCCAATAAGTCGTAATATATATGCACGTGCATAACACATCACTGTCTGCTCATCAGGATCATCAGCTAAAAGTGGAATCTGTGACTCCAACCAAGGCATGGATATCGATGCTCCATCGGTAGCACTACAATCCAAAAAAATGTCAACGCCTAACAAGCACAGAGAAAGGTCGGGCCAAGATGCCCGAGTGGATCCAATAACGAGTGTCCCCTGGATAGGAAGAGAAAGAAGTACAACCACATCCTGGAGGGTGATGGTCATCTATCCATCAGGAAGGTGGAATGTGTGTGTCTCTGGTATCCACCTCTCTATGAGTGCAACTAGCAGGTGATGGTCTACAAATGTAAAATATGATACTACAATACCATAGAAGCTAGCACGATGCAAGTATGGTATAATGGCAGGATGAGGCTCTGTGTGATGAAAATAGTTCACTTGACGCACCCTGATCAATTGATCTGGGCCACCCTCTATCACAACCTATGAACAATGGGTAGCCTGCTAACTGAGTAGTATGGTGTCAGTCATCTGTATATAAACAAATGACATTTTATCAAGGATTCACATCATAGATCATTCACGACCTATAGGTGGTTCCGTCTCTAATCTATATTTGATGAACCATGATTTCACTTTGTTTTATAAATTTTTTTATGAAATAATTGGCAAGATATATTTATATTATGAAATGGATTTTTGATAAAATATGGTTTCCCCTAATTTTAGTAAATAGAAGGGTGTTTTTAAAGAATTGTGAAATGAAGTGTGAACTAGTTTTCAAAGAATGTTTTTATATCAAGAAATGGTTTTTTGTTATTTTTGAATGTTATAATTCACTTTAAAAACGATTTTATGTATATCTCACATATGATACTTGGGTATACATGTGGAAGGTGTAGTAATAGGGATCATATTTTGATATTGTAAGGGAGTTCACTTTTTGGGGTGTTATTCTATTACTAGATCAAGATTCATTTGTCTCTATGACTTCATTAACAATGTAGGAGGGTTCAATTTCTGGGGTGCTCCTCTATTCACCAGAACTATATGCATGGGTTATAGGGATTTGTAGGGTGCATTAGTCATATTGATGTATGATTGTACAAGATAACCTGGTCATATGTTTCATGATTATTTTCTTTCGATTTTAGGAATTAAAGATTACGATTTCACATTTTTCCTTTTGGATATGGGATTTTGGATTTCTTTTAACGTTTTACAGTTTAGGTTAATGATTTGAGAAAGGATTTTCAGGATTATGGTTTAGAATGTTAGGATTACGGTATACAAAAGATGTTTCTGAGTTTACTATTATGATTTTCAGTTTTGGGGGTTAGAAAACTGAGGTAAAAGGAAGAGATAACAACATAAAATTTACAATATGAGAATATTCTAATAACAACAATACATCATTGTGGCCTAGAGTGTGAACTTGGCCCAAAAATGTTAGGGAAGATTTTACTATTATGAACTTATTGATGACATATGGTGCATCTCAAACTCTGTCTTTGTTCTTGAGGCCAGTCCATCTCATTTTGCATCCTGCTGGCCTTCGGTCTCCCACAGGGACGCAACCGATTCATATCAGGTACCACTATCGGTTGACCTTCGGGCATTAGGAAGTAATGAAACTCGCCAAAAGGTGTCTATGGTGCAGAATAACAGTTATCAATGGTGTTCATCCGGTACACTGGATCAACATATTCTTCCCATGATATGTTAACAAAGACACATGCTACGATGGCATGTGAGCATGGAAACCGTAAGGCCTGAAAGTTTCCACATTGACATTGCCTCGTTTCTAGTAATACCACTATTTTTTCACCAATGCTATTTGTGATGGGCTTCGTCTTCTCTTGAACTTCAAATCGAGAGTCTTATCGTCGAAATAGGCAGGCATGATAACCAGAAGCTTCTTCAATATTCTTTTCAATCTCTAATTGAAAATTTCTTCCGTACGTTGGCCCCAGATTTATTCCCTCCGATACTAGTTTTTGTCTATCAAAAAATTACTTCACAAAATGATATAATGTCTCCTAAACTAGGTATGTTATAGGTAGCTTGAAAATACCTTTGAAGACACCATTGATGCACTCTACAATGTTGGTGGTCATGTGTCCGTACCTCTTCCCCCCATCATATGACAATGTCCATTTTTCTTTTGGAATTCGCATCATATAATCATAAAATTCTTCATTAACCTGACGGATTTGTTTGAAACATTCTTCAAACCATCTTTGATCGGACTCATATGCTACACATAATATATAATATTCCACATATTTGGAATTTATCATTACGTTGATATACAAAAAAATAACAAATACAATGCGTACCAAGTCTGGTGATTGCCTTCTTCATCGGTTCGTTGTGGAATTTTTTATGCAAGTTGCTAGCAGTGTGTCTAATGCAGAACTGATGATGTGCATTTAGGTAACTCCATGTATCAGGATCCGCATTGATTGCCTCACTAATTGCCTGATTCCGATTAGATATAAAAAAACACCCAGAATGTTGGGGAAATAGGTGTTGATACATGCCAAAAACCAAATCCATGATTCATAGTTTTCTTTCTCTATAATTGCAAAGGCAAGCGGAAGAGGTGAATGGTTTCCATCTTGGGTTGCCGAAATCAAAAATACGCCCTTGTATTTTCCATACAGAAATGTTCCATCAATCTGAATAAAATGTTTGCAGAAACGAAAGGCGGAGATACATGGAAGGAATGCCCAGAACAACTGATAAAATTGAACACGAGATGGATCAAGTTATTTTTCATGAGACACATGTTTGTTTGTATCCAGATGGAAGACAACTTGGTTATTATGCCTCAGTATGGCTAGCAATTGTGGCAACACCCGATATGAGTCATCCCAATCACCACAGACCTTCACAATTGCCTTCTGTTTCACCTTCCATGCCTTATTATAGGATATCTTATAATTGAATGTCTATTGTATCCTCTCTTGATCAAGGGATATCAAAACATATTGACATGTCCTAATCATATCAACAACAATGGATGACACAAATTCTGCATCCAATGAAGTATGATCTTGTGTCAAGCTTGGCTGAATGTAAATATGAGCTGCCTCAATCCTCGGGATTCTCCAACCTCCAAATTCAATGTTTGGAATCGCCCTCAATCAAAATCTACAATCATCCCCATACTTATGACATCGTATTCCATATTTTCTATGGTCTTATTTTTAAACTACATAGCTACAGTGCCTCTCAATGTGAAATCTATTTAGCATACTTTTTAATGCATCTTTACTTAGAAAATTCCTTCCAACATATAATGTTTTGTCCATCTCACTAAACCTATCTCATATAACTCCAGGAAACTCAGTTGCTAGTGTGAGAACATTATCTTTAAATTCAGGCACACATGTTATTGCTTCTGACCAAGATGCAATGAGCGGTGGATGATTTATTGTAGGTCGATCATTCTGTACAACTAATGCATTTCTTGAAACTTTCGTTGTTCCTTCCTCATCAGCACTACTATCACCATTTGTTTCCTTATTACAAAACTCCTCATCAGATGTTGGGTTAACATGTATATCTGGGAGATCAAGTAGGTTGTCCTCTATATCATTTGGAATAGTCTCAACTTCATGGGGCGGACTATCTTCAATGACTCTTGTAAGTCTATGTCTATACAATTGGATGTTGTTGTTGTACAGTAGAAACATCAACATATAACTCCATCATGGTACCATCCGACTGTTGATAAAACAAATTAATTGTTTGGATCCATTGCGCATAATCAACCAATGGACAAGCTAGATGCCATAATGTTGATGGGAACTGCAAATGTCTATAACTCATTGACTTGATCTTTTGATCGGGTCCTAGATTTAATGAGCCATGAATTATATCTTGAAGGTAACTTAGGGTTACACAATCAATTTTATTAACCAATGTTATTGGTTGTGTACTGTAAGAATCTCCTTTCTCATTTTGAATAACCTCCCCATAGTAGTACACATATGCAAACATTCTGCTCTACGTAAAAAAAAAATTCTGATCAAGATTTTGATAATGTAAGTGACATTCAGAATGATGGTTACCAATATAAGTTAGATTTTATACTTTGAAGATGTAATTAAACTACTTATTAAAAATAAGTTGGATTTTACCTCACATTCAAATAATAACTATTACTTATAAACTATAAAATCTTTATGATACTTAAATTTTAAAAGATCTTATATCCTAAACTAGGATATTTCTTAGTACACATTCTAATTAGTGAGTTAAAATATAAATAACATAGAGTTAAAAAATAAATAACACCACGTATCGAGCTTCTAGCTTTTCTTTCAGTGAATTGGATATCAAAATTTCAGAAACCCCGTTGTCACATGGGATTTATGAAATTTTGATATTCAATTCACTACAAGAAAAGCAAGAAGCTCGAAACATGCTGTTATTTATTTTTTAACTCTATGTTATTTATATTTTAACATGCTGTTATTTATATTTTAACTCTATGTTATTTATATTTTAACTCCATGTTATATATATTTTAACTCCATGTTATTTATATTTTAACTACGTGTTATTTATATTTTAACTCCATGTTATTTATATTTTAACCCCATGTTATTTATATTTTACTCCATGTTATTTATATTTTAACTTCATGTTATTTATATTTTAACTCCATGTTATTTGTTTTTTCACTTTCACTCTATGTTGTCTTTTAACTATGTTATTTTTTAACTCCATGTTATTGAATATCATTTGAACTTTAGTTTTATTTTTAACTCTATGTTATTTATTAATTAATTTCTAATTAAACTTTCAT
This sequence comes from Viscum album, assembly GCA_963277665.1. Lineage (NCBI taxonomy): Eukaryota > Viridiplantae > Streptophyta > Magnoliopsida > Santalales > Viscaceae > Viscum > Viscum album. Next base: position 1,017,132,269 of record OY728119.1, on the reverse strand, counting down.
AATAATAACTATCAACATCATTACTAAATTATAAATTTATCATTTCTTTTCTTAGATATTTTAGTAGTTTATAAAGAAATATGCATATCTTAAGCATATCCTCTAGGAGTGTCAAGCCAGAATGCAGCAAGGCCCGTTGTCGTGCACCAGTTCTCGTCCGAGTCTAGCTCAAATCAGTTATTTCGGGTTTTACCCTTAGGTACATCTATTCCAGAGCCACATTCACTTGTTTTTATCCAGACAAGGATTTGATTTCATAGATAACATAGTCTTTATGCTACCAAAATTTCATTAAAATAGTCCTAAATTAATTTATACTAATGATAATTATAATTCCAAAATATATATAACTAATTAAACAATCTAATAATCAAAAAAAATTTAAAACTAAATAAACTAATAAAGAATTAAAATATTTAACTATAAACAATTAAACTAGATAAAAAACATTAAATTTATAAAAATATTTATCTAAAAACAATTCTACAAAATAGAAAACATTAAATTAAAAACCATACCTCTAAAAGCATTCCAAAAATTTCAAACCGCAAAACTCCACTACAAAGAGAGAAATTGAAATGTAATGGGTGTTTGGAAGTGAGGAGAAGGGGAGGGGGATCTACCCTTTTATAGGGCGCAAAGGCAAAGGTGGAACCGTGGGTGCCGCATTTCGTAATGTCGTCAGGCGAAAGGCGGCGCCCACGATGCCGCCTTTCAGATGACGTTATATAGAAAGGCGGCACTGTGGGTGCGTCCTTTTCCACGTCACCGATCCGCACCGGTAGTGAAAAGGTGGCATTCGCGATGCCTCCTTTCACCCGTAATGCAAAGGCGGCATCCGCGATGCTGCCTTTGAGGTGAATTTTGATTTTTTTTCACCCTAACCGTTTTTTGTATTTTTTTTTAAAAATGCATAAAAAAACTTATAGAAGTTGCATTGGTTTATCTTTGGATGGGGCGGGTGCTTCGATGGATGGATGCATCTTCGTGAGGGCTCTCAATTCTCAAGCATAGATCTAACTGTGGTAGTGGATTTGGGTACGAGAGAAGGAAGTGGCATCGCTTCACTGTGCGAGTGGTGGATGGCTTGGAGGTGGTGATGGTGCATTGGTAGACAACTGTTGGGATGGAGGGTCATAGCGGTGCAGGTCATCGAATGGGGGCCTTAGGCTTCATGGTAGATGACTAGGGTTTTCTTAGGGATACAACTTCTTGGAACCCCGATGCAGATCTAGTGATTCGATTGTAGATCTATCCTGGAAGTCTATGTGACATCCTTGACAGGATGACGAAGGGTGGGATGGAGAAGGGTTTCCATCGAGGACTCTACTATAGCATGATGGTGCTCAAGCCTGATTAGGGTTTTCCACTATTCATAGTTTCAGGATTTAGTTTTTTAGATTTTTTATTGGGTTTTATCCCTCTGGGATCTCTGGCCATTTAATTTTGAGGCTATGTGCCTCTGGGTCTACGAGATTATAATGGTTTTCCCTTACCCATTTAAAAGGGTTTCATGCTTTTTTTTCTCTCTTAATAAAGGGTCTTGCCCCCAAAATTTCAGGAAGAAAGTGTTTTCATCACCATTTAGATAAAAAAAGAAGAGGAAGTCCATGCATTACACCATTCAAGTAAAATAAGAATAATGAAATCAATGCAGAAAATATACAAGATCCTGAGATTTTTGTTCTCATACCAGCACTTTTTGATTTTGATTATTGTGAGGTAGAATCTGCATTTTATGGTGCTGAAATTTTGTTTCTGATGCTGTTTTTATCTTTGTGATGAATTCCCTTGGTCCACTTGATAGTGGATTGTTTAGTTTTTAGCCGTCTAAATTTGTAGCATTGTCCTCCTCTTCCTAGAATTTTGTGTTTTGGTGATGAATTATGGCTGGTCCAAATTTTCATTGCACTGCTCTCCAATGTAGTGCTCTAATGATGACTACTCACTGGCTTTCCATCCTCAGACTGACATGGAATGATGTTCAGTTTCTCAATGGTTTGGTTCTTCTGGTATGCATATGATGGTCTCTTCATCATCATGGCTTCATAACTTCTTCATAGCTCGGATTTTTGGTGGCACATGCCTGCAGTTCTCTCAATAGGTGATATTTTCCCCTTATAGACTTGGCTGGTTTGGATGTTGATCATGTCTTAAAAAGCCCAAATTTTTATCCTATTTCTCTTGATAACATTATATTGTATCCCTTTAATCTTCTGGTTGGTGTAATCACTTTACACCTCGTGTTTCCTTTGTAATTTTTTATTATTTGAATAAATTTCTTTGGGTCATGAATCGGGTGACCAATTCATGCCAACAATTTTCTGAAAAAGAATATAGTGTAAATCCTGAATGATGAATCTAGTGGGTTGTGTGATCTTAGAGGAATCCAATTCACATTAAAGAATAGACTTATCATAATAAGAGGTAGAACATGTAAATTGTTTTTCCTATTTTGTGTCTATGTTTGGTTGTGTTGTGATAAAGGATGAAAGTGAGGAGAGAGAACAAGAGTGGAATTTCTCCTTAACAAGTGACAAAGGTAAAAGAAAAGGGATACAAGGTTATAAGTATAAATTGGATTTAAAGTCACCAACACCAATTCACCCCCTATCAGTGTGGTTCATATACCAACCGATCCTCTAAAAAAAATATATTTTTGAACTCTGGAGGATCATATTTTATAAATAATAACAAAAATAAATGATACATTTATATTATTGTTGGAGTTGGTGCACTAAAACCAAATTGTAAGTACTTTATACTTACTTGTATTCATTGTTTTTGATATTAATATAATTTCTTTATCACATCATGGTTATTCTTATGTGTTTCATAGTTTGCGATAATGTCCTAAATGTACAAGTAACGCCTAAAGGTCATAATAGTTCCCCACTATAAGAAGAACCTAGAAGTTACATCACAATATTCTTAAATATAAGTTCTATATCTAGATGATATCATTTGATGAGACACAAGCGATATAGGCTATCAGGGGTAGAGAATTACATAACTTTGAGACAATTTCTCATGGTGTATGCCGGCGAAGATATGGGGGGGGGGTCCCCTTTATAAGCGCTAAAACAAAGTGCTGATAAAAGGGTCCTTTATCAGCGCTTTGTTTTAGTGCTGATAAAAGACCCCTTTATTAGCGCTTCCTTTATCAGCACTTTCATTTTAGTGCTGATAAAGGACCCCTTTTATCAGTACTTTTTTAAAAGCACTGATAAAAGTTAAAAAACTAAAAAAATTTAAAAAACTAAAAAAATTAAAAAAAATAATTAAAAAATAATTAAAAAAATTTAAAAAAATTAAGAAAAATTTAAAAAATACTTCCAATCGGGGGGGCTTTTATAGCCCTTGAGCCCCCCTTTTACAGTGATTTTTCGCCCCTCTACAACTCCCCACACACCCCCCACCCTTTATCAGCACTTTCCCCCATATTCCCCCATGCGCGCGCGCCCCTGCCTCCACCAGGATTTGAACTCGAGACCTCCCCCCTGCGCGCCTAAGCCCTTACCACTCCCCTTTTTTGATTGGTTTTCCATTTCATGATATCTCTCACTCCCTCTCTATATATATATTTAGTTATATTTATTAGTATTGTAATATATATTTATATTAATATATATATTTATAGTTATATTAATATATATATAGTAATATTAATATATATATAATTATATTAATATATATCTCTATTTATATATATATATTTAGTAATATTTATTCGTATAGTAATATATATATAGTTATATTAATATATATATAGTTATATTAATATATATATATATATATATTAATATATATATCTCTCTCTCTATATATATAGTTATATTTATTCGGATAGTAATATATATTTATATTAATATATATATATAGTTATATTAATATATATATAAATAGTTATATTAATATATATATTTATAGTGATATTAATATATATATTTATAGTGATATTAATATATATATTTATAGTAATATTAATATATATATTTAGTTATATTAATATATATATATATAGTTAGATTAATATATATATATATATATATAATTAGATTAATATATAGGTATATAAATATTCATATATTTTGTATTTTAAATAAAATGGATATTAGTTATTATTTGGATAAAGCTAATATATTTTATATGTAAATATATTTTTATATTTATATTTATATAATTATATTTTTATGTGTGAATATATAAAAAATATGTATATATTGTTATATATTTGATTATAAATAGTAGTGCGTTATAAAAAACGATGAAATTTCAAAAAAATAATATCAATATTAATATTATACCTTGTATTAAATTCAGTACCCACCATAAAAGCCAATAATACCCCCTTAAACGAGTCTGAAAATACACAAAATGTTAAAAAATTGGGGTACCCCGACTAAAAACTCAGTTTTGGAGGCCTTATGGGCCTTTTATGGCCTCGAAAAAACCTTAACCAAGATTATTGTTAATCACAATGACGTAGATATCATCGCAGGATTCGATTTGATATGTGGTAGAGCTCAAACGAACACCCAGATCAAAAGTTATGGCCGTTTAAAGTTCGAGTTGCGTTTTCAACATATTTGGGATCTTTTTTAAATTTTTTAAATTTTTTAGTCTTCAAATTGTTATTAAATGACTATTAATCCATAATAATTAGAAAATTGTTAATTAATTTTTTTTAAATTTTTTTATAAGCCATTTTCATTAAATATCTTATATATTAACTATATTAAGTGTAAATGTATATGTATACTTATCTAAAATATATTTAAAAATTATATATTATATTTATATCAATATAACTATATTTATATATTTATATATTAATATATTATTTTTAATTAATTTTTTTGAAGTTGACCCTTTATCAGCGCTTTTTAAAAAGGCGCTGAAAAAGGCTCCCCCTTTATCAGCGCTACTTAAAAAGGCTCCCCCTTTATCTGCGCTACTAAAAAAGCGCTGATAAAGGTGGTCCCTTTATCAGTGCTAAAAAAAGTGTTGATAAAGGGGGGTACCTTTATCATCCCTAAAAAAATGCTGATAAAAGGGTCTGTTTATCAGCACTTTTTTCAGCGCTGATAAAGGGACCGTTTATCAGCTCTTTTTTAGCACTGATAAAGGTACCACCCTTTATCAGCGCTTGTTCGTTAGCGCTAATAAAGGTTGGCACTGAGAATTTTTTTTTGTATTAGTGGCACCCTTGGTAATGTTTAGCATAGGAGATTATGAGAATATGACATGCTAATAGGAAATCCATATTTATGTGTCATTGAATATTTCTATTTATGGATGCGTGTAATGATCCTTATACTTTAATATTTTTATTAATTCATGTCACGAGTCTTATAATTTTATGTATTGATGAAAATCATGATGACATATGCTTGCGGTGAGGTTGGATAACGTGGGTGCATCACTGGGGGTGTTGTATTATTGAATAATAAGAGAAAGGGTTTATCCCTTATTTTATTTAATGTAAATTGATATCTCAGGCTGTTAGATAATAATTAAACTACCTGATTAAGTCCATGTCCATGATATTATTATCGAAAAGTTTATTTATAAAGTTAAATAAAGAGACATCGAGCACATAAGTTGATGACATTAGCTTGCAACCTACCTAATTAGAGACATTATGATAAAGGGATTATATTGCATAGTGTACATTCTTATGAGGTTATATGTTTTTGCAACATCAACTTATTTCTTTATGGGAAACTTGGTGTGTTTTTAGATGCTAATCTTAATATTTACACAGTATAACCTAATGCCACTAAGAAAAGGTCCCTATAGGGTCACACACTAAGTGTAATTGGGACTTTAGTTAAATTCCATATGAATTTAACTTTTTAGATACATATTATTTCTACACATGGTTCAATAATTATTTATGTTTTTTTGATCTTAAATATTCAACAACTAGTTATTCGAGATAATATATATGTGAGTTGAATATTTAAATAAATATTTATTCTCCAGGTAATTATTTATTTAATTATATGAATGCATAATATTTTATTTATACTGGTTTATTCACAAGGTAAGGTTGATGATGATTCATCCAAGTCACCCATTATCCTTTCAAGGATATCCATTACAAACTATAACATACCCACTAAACCATATATGAACAAATATGGAAAATAATATTCCTTTCAAGTTATGGAGTGGATAGAAACCAATTTTATCACATATTCTTGTATGGGGTTGTGAGGCATTTATTAAGGACAACTCTAGAAACAAACTAGCACCTCAAGGAATAATTTGTATCTTGATATGGTATCACAAAGAAACAAGAGGATACTATCTTTACAACCCCTCATACAAGAAGGAGAGCATCACAAGACAAGCCATTTTTCTTGAGATGGAGCACATCCAAAAGAAGGATAGTGGGATCAATACCGACTTTGATGAAGTTGATAATAAATATACATAAGATTTGGTATGAGAATAGTTTCTACAGGTCCCCATGGAAGATGTTTTTCCTAAAACACAAGTAATTTTTAGGAGAACTGGAGAGTTTAGAGATCCAGAAAGAAATGGTTTTCTAGTCATTAAATATAGTGATTCATTATTGGGTGACAACAATGATCCTATTTCCTATAAGGAGGTATCCAAAATCTCATAAGCTGTAATATGGAAAGAAGATATGAATTCTAAGATAGATTATTTATATCAAATCCACAATTGGGTCTTGATCAATCTATCAGTTGATATAAAGCTCGTTGGGTGAAAATGGGTATTCAAGAAAAAAATAGACATAGAAGGTAAAGTAAGTACCCATAAATCACAACTAGTGGCTAATTTATTTAAACAACATTGAGGAATTTACTATGAAAAAACCTTTTCTCTCATTTCCATGTTTAAATCAATTATATTTCTACTTTCCATAACAGGTTTACATGAATATTAGATTAGGAAGATGGATGTTGAAACATCTTTCCTTAATGGAAGCATTCAATAAGATATCTATATGACACAACCTGGAGGGGTTGTGGCGCCAAGAAATTCTAATAAGGTATGAAAATTGAAAATATACATTTATGGGTTAAAGGATGCATCTTGTTCATGAAACATTCAATTAAATAAATTTGTATGATATTTTGGTTTCATAAAGAACAAATGTGATCCATGTCCTTACAATAATTTTAGTGGGAGTGCGGCCATATTTCTCTTAGTATATGTTGATGACATATTACTTATTGAAAATAACGTAAAATCCTTATATTCAGTTAAGGACTGGTTAAACATGTGATTCTCTATGAAGGACTTAAGTGAAGAAACATATATCCTTGGAATCAGGATCATTCATGATAGATCCAAAAGGATTCTTGGACTAAGTAAAAGTACATACATTGGCTAAATACTAATGATATTTAGTATGGAAAAATCTAATAGGGGATTGGTTCTAGTGTAACATGGTATACATCTCTCTTGGAAAATGTGATCTTAGACACAATAAGAGAGTGTGATAAGGATTAGGATCCCATATGCATCTGTGATAGGATCTATCATGTATTCCATGTTATGTACTAATATTGGTGTTGCCTATGCTTTAATCATGGTAGGTAGATATCATGCTGATATATGGGAACACCATTAATCTACTATTAAGGATATCCTTAAGTATCTAAAGAAAAATAAGGATATATTACTAGAATATAGAGGAGATAAGGAACTAGTAATCATAGGATATACAAATTCTAGTTTCCAAATAGATCATAATGATCTGAAATCATGGTCATGATATGTCTTTAGTCTCAATAGAGGATTCATGAGATGGAATATTTCAAAGCATCTAGTTTTTACTGATTCTATAGTGGATGTTTAGTATATAAAAACTTTATAAATACCCAAAGAAGCATTTTGGACTCAAATTTGTTTCATGGATCTTGATTTGGTGCCTAAAAATAGGTATCCTAGTACATTTTGTTATGATAATACTGCAACCGTGTCTCTTGTAAAGGATCTAGGGTCACATCACTAGATAAAGAACCTACTCTGCAAATATCACCACTTAAGGATTTTTATCAAAGGGGTTAAGCCTATATGAGTAGAGGTTATGTGGATAAAAACATGGTAGAACCCTTAACTAAAGCTTTATCTTAACAAAAGTATGAACACCATGTGATAGATGATAGACTAAATGTTGTTAGCAGTTGGATATAGTTCAAGTGAGAGTCTATTGGATTTGTTTCCCTAGAACCAATATATAAGAAATTTATGATTACATGTATTAATTTTTTAGACATTAATATAATGTTACTATCACATCAATATTTTTCTTATATAAAACATAAAATATGATAATATCCTAAGTGTACACGTAGCACTGAAAGGTCATAATAGTTCCCCGCTATGATGAGAACCAAGAAGTGACATGAAAATATTATTAAATATAAGTTATATAGATAGATGATATTATTTAATGAGACATAAATGATATAGGATATTAGGTTTGGAGACTCATAGGAATTTGAGACACTTTATCATGGTTTATGCCCTTGGTAATCTTTAGTGAAAGAGATTATCAAAACATGAACCACCAATAGGAAATCCACATTTATAAGTGTCATTGGATATTCCTATATGTGGATGTGTGTAATGATCCTTATAATTTAATAATATTACTGATTCATGTCATAAATCATATACTTTGGTGTATTGATGAAAACCATGACGACATATGCTCACAGTGAGGTACGAAATATTGGGTGTGTCACAAGTGATGTTATATTAATGGATAATTCAATAAAGGATTTATCCCTTCTGTTCTTTAATGAAAGTTTATATCTTAGGGCCTTTAATGATAATTGAATTTATTTATTAATTCCATGTCCATGGTGATATTTTTGGAAAGTTCATTTCCAAAAAGTCAAATAAAGAGACATCAAACACATAGGTTGATGGTACCGACATGCAACCTGCTTTATTGGAGACATCAAGATAAATGGATTATATACATAGTTCATATTTATAAGAGGTTACATGTAATTAATACATTAAATTATTTCTCTATGGGAGCCTTGGTATGTTTCTAGATATTAACCTTAGAATTTAGTCAATATAGCCTAATGCCACTGAGAAAGGGGGCCTAGAGGGTCACACACTAAGTGTATTTAAAACCATAGTTAAATTATATATGAATTTAACTTGTTGAATAAATTTTATTCCCGCACATGGTTTAAAAATTATTCATGTTTGTTTTATCAAAATTATACAATCAATAGTTATATGAGAAAATATATATGTGAGTTGAATATTTAAATAAATATTTATTCCCTAGGTAATTATTTATTTAATTACATGAATGCATAATATTAATTTATTCTGGTTTATTCACAAGAAAACAAAATATTTATTTATTTAGTTATGTGAAAATTTAATAAATATTTATCCACTGATTTTGTGAATATAATATTTATATATTTATTGGTGAATAATGTTGTTATATTTATTTAATTTAATAAACAATCATTATTTAAGGTCCAATTAATATTGAGGAGGATATGTGGACCAATTTTAATGGTCCGATGAAAATTTTCACATTAAATATCATTTGCATAAATATTAATTTATTTATTTAAGAAAAATAATATTTATTTTATTAGAGAGTTTAGAATGTGTCAAGTGAATAATAGTAATTCTATTGTTATTTATTCATGGGGTTTTCTAGGAATTATGGAAAAAATATGGTCCCTTATGCAATTATTACTTTCTAACCCTAATACTATTTAAACTTAGTTTTGATATTTTCTGATATAGTGAGATCCACAATATTTTTTTGTGCACAACGAGTTCTAGAGTGAATTATCTCAAGACCTAGAGAGACCTCCCCTTGAATTATCCAATGAAGACAAAGATTTTCTCCTCCCCCTCTAAATATAATCACTTATCTATTGAAGTATTTGGATATAATCAACATTAATCATTGAAAGCGTTAGAACCATCTGCACTAGCACTCAAAGAATTATATAACGATGGTTTAATGTTCACAAATCATGTGTGGATCACCAATAAAGGGAATATTCCCTTGATTACTCTAACACAATGATGGTATGATAATAGTGGTTTACCCATTCATCAACAACAAATAAAAAATTCAAGGAAAGGTAATTATTTAATTAAATAAACTAATTATAAATTATATGTGAAAATATCATCTCTTCTTTGTTCCAGGTTATTTTCAATTAATCTTCATATTATTTCTACTGATCATGATGATTATTCATCATGTACATCATGGATTATTATTGGATTATGAAAAAAAGTAGAGTTGGTTACGACCCACCCAATGCTTCCACAGTGCCTGGAACCTTCAATTATAATGAAAATGATTAACAATGGAATTGACATGATATTAAAAAAAAGAGAGATAAATGTATACTTTTAGAGGATAATTTGGGATATATTTATAATGGGTAATATAAACTTTGGAAGGGTAAGATAATCACTAGAACAGAATCATATAAATATTACCATTATAATATTAATTTTACCATAATGTGCAACCGACAAGTTTCCAATACAGTACACAACATAATTGGTAATAGTATATTAAAAAATTAAAATTAAAATTTATTGATCAATGAATAGGAATTTAATTAAATACATATGTCTTATAATAATATAAAAATTACTTTAAAGAGTCAAAAAATTTGGCACTAAATACATGATTTTAAAATAAATAGATTTCTTTAATAACAAAATTTCTTCTATAAATAAAATAATTTTTGAAAAAGGAAATTGAATTTTGAATCAACACATCAAAGTTAGAAAATGGTGATTTGTTTGATAATTTTATGAAATGGTAGAATTTTAAGGTGATTAGTCTAATACGACCTGAATATATGGTATGCATTATGACTTCACTTTGAATTAAAATAATGTAATAATTAATAAAAATGAATCCATAACCTAAAATATGTCAATTTAATAAAGTAATGTATTTTAAAGTATTAAAATCTATTTCTAAATACATAATGGACTTTCCAAAGTCTAAAATAAAAATAAACATCTTAAAAATAGTTCTTTATTGAAAAACGACATTTCAATTGCTATAATATTATTATTAAGTGGAATTTGGATCTATAACTTGTAAACGTCAAAAAACAATACTTAAATGTAAAATACCATAAACTAAAACTATCAGTAAGCCAATGATATTCAATTTTACATGACCTATATTTCCAAATCCTAAATACTAAAATTAATAAACTATCCCACATATATTATAAATACCCACCCATCCTCCCATTCCTATTCACTCTAAAATCACTGAGCATGGTTTTAAAGGTCATGGGAATAACATAATAACTTATTGGGCAGTTTCCAAGTTGCCCTTTTTTTATAATCAGTGAATAATATGATATGTACATGATTAAGAACATCCCAAACAATATAATTAAATTAAAGATTAATTGACTATTACACCAGAACCAAGAAGATAGGATCATCACATAAAATTTATAATTAATTTATTTAGATAAATAAATACCTTGTGTTAAATTTATTTCTTCATTGGTGAATCAATAGACCAATTATTTCCATTTTTTTGTGGCGATGAGAGGATTCAAGTGTAGAATCCCACTAACTGTGATCCACTCATGCACTGTGAACCTTCATAAATCTCTGTAGAAATTTTTAGGTGATATCACGAAATATTTTGATGCTTATGACATTCATTGATGATCACTACAAGAATCACTTTGAGTAGAAGGACTCTTCTTGATCTCTCTAGTCTTGAGAGGTTGGTGGAGGAAGATTTATCTCCATTCTTGAGAGTGTAATTGGAGAGAAGATATTTAGGTCTTGAGATAATACTAGATAATTAATTCTTCCCAATGATAACAAGTTTTAAAAATTAAATAATCAAGCTTAAATAGAGCTAGGGTTTGACAAATAATAATTGAAATCATGACCTTATTACTTTTCTAAATCCCTAGAAATACCTATGTCTAAAATAATAATAATAATATTTATTTGACATGCACCAAACTCGAGGATAAAATAAATATTATTTTTCCTAAATAAAACAAATAAATATTTATTCAATTAATATTTAATATTTATTTTATCATCTATCCATTAACTTGACCTAAATCCTCCTCAATATTTATATGACATAAAATAAAAACTATTTATTTAAATAAATAAATTTCACTACATTATTTTTCAATAAATAAATATTATATTCACTAAAATTTAAAATAAAATTTTAATAAATATTAAACTCAGATATATATTCTATCAAATATCTATTTACTAAATATTTACGATCAACCATACATGAATAATTATTAAACCATGTATGAGAATAATATTAATACAACATATTAAATTATTATAAAATTTAAATGTGGTTCTGAATAAAATTTGTGTGCGAACCTCTAGGCCCCTTTCTCAGTGGAATTATGTTTCTATAAATAAATTCCAAGTTTATAATCTACCAACACATAATGAAAATCATATATAAATAAGTTAAATTTCTCAAAAAAATACCATATATGAATACCCCCTGTGTAATATAATCTCTTTATCATGATATCTCTAGTCAACCAGGTTGCATATTAGTTTCACAATCTTTATGCTAGATGTATCATTCTTTGAATTTAGGAAAATGAACTTACCAATAGAACTACATGGACATGAACTTAATAAGACAGTTTCATTTCCATCAAAGGGATTGAGATATCAACTTCCACCAAACAAGAATAGATAAATCCTTTATCACACTATTTATTAATGCAATATCACTCATAATGTAGCAAACACATCCTACCTATCTGTGATCATATGTTGTCACAGTTTTCATCAATACCTCAAAGAACGTCACTCATGGTAGGAATTAATAATTATATTAATGTATAAGGATAATCATACACTCTTATAGATAATAACATTCAATGATACCTATGAATTTATATTTCCTACAAATGGGTTATGTTCTCATAACCTCCTTATCTAAAAGATTACCAAGGATGAAATTCATTATAAGAAGTCACAATGACTTATGATCCCCTACACCAGATAGCCTATATCATTTGTGTTACATCGCCACTTAACCCATTGGTTTAGTCCAGGTTAGAGGTGCTATAACTCTAGGTGACATTCCCTAGACACCAAAGGATAGAAATAAATGCCATGGATTTAAAAAATAAGTTATAAGGGGGATGATTTAACCTATTTAACACACTAAGACAACCATCACATGATAAATCCAAATAAATAAAACCAAATACATCTCTATAAATTATGCATGCAACAAAACCCAATAGTAATAAATGTAAAAAAAACAAAAAATGAAGAATGAATCAAAGAACAACATCAGAGTAACAATGGAACAATATAAATAAGAATACTAAAACTCCATAGTAGTACATGACTCTAGTAACAAGGTGTAACCACTCCAAACCAAGATGAAGACCACTAAAAATCTATATCTCCACCAACTATGACAACAACATAAAAAATCACCACTAGAGAAGTAATAAAATTACCCATTTACTGTATCATGAAAAAAAAATCTGTATATGAACCAAAGTTTATATGTAGGGGGTGAGAAATCATACCCATTATGAAACCCAAGGATAATTTTCCCACAAAACACTCAGAATAGAAACACGTTGGCATATAGGATTATAAAATAAAAAAGAACAATATCAAAAATAGATAAACCAGTATTCCCAATATTCAATAAAGAAGATGAATAGGTTTTCTAAAAGCATTATAACCAAATATGAGTTTTCCTTTTAAGTGGAAAAATAAATTCCTTCATTTCCATTTGGTATAATCATACATTCCCTCTCTATCTCTCTCTCACACAAAAACACCCATGCATGCCGAATGACATCCCTATGCTCAGGAGAGGTGATACGACATCCACTAATTCATCACTTGATGGAAATACTCCATGTATAATTGTAGTTGGTACCGAGAACCAAATATATTTAAAAAGGCCTCATACAATGTAAATCATGAATACACACCAAAAATGTTATAAAAAGTTTATACAACCATAACCCACTTCTTGGAAAACTCATTAAAACATTTAACCAAACATGTTGTGGTCACACTCACAATCCAGTTTTCAAAAGGCAACTAGTATGAGAGAAATATTATCGAGTTTTAATTGGATAAATATATTCAAAAGAAGAATATAATTCTTTTTGAAATCCACGAGCTTTCATATTCTAATAAAAGTGGAAAGAGGGAAAATAACCTACCTTAGGTTTGATTGGAATGATGATTCTTATATGATCCCATAGATCTGACCCCTTCCATTCATTCCTCTATCAAATCCCAAGACAAAACAATAAAAACTCATATGATCCCATATATCTGGTTACAAAAACTATGATATATGGTTATATTCAATAAAAACCAAGGAGACCCAATATGATAAAGAAGAATGGTGTCCAGAACTTTTCTTTCCATGACTAGACACTTAAAGAATTGTTAAAATCAAAGTCCCAATGTCTAAGGTCACTGAAAATCACCTAAGAGAACACTATAAATCAAGATCCTAGGTTATTAGAGTAAGAATTCGGATTTTTGGGAAAGTTTTGGGTTAAAAATAGAATTTTAATACAAATTAAATCCCATAACATGATTAGGCCATATAGTTTGATAGAATCCATACTAACCATGAAAAGTGGATCTATCCCAAATAATGCCAAGTCACATGGTTAGCTGCATGGTTTTTCTAAATCGTGTGCCTACCTAATGACCCCAAACACCTCACATGGTTTCCGAGAGACTTGAACATGGTTTCTAATAAATGTTCTCAAACCGTGCACCTTCAAAAAGGATTCCAAAACCTTCAAAAAACTTCTAGATTCTTCCCATGTCTTAAACCAAATATTCTAAAACTTTAAATAAGTTATAAAAAATCAAAATACCTCAAACCAGGGGTGTTATAATTTGTGTCCCATAAAATGATATCATCCTTACCTAGAATATGTATTTAAGAATATTGTTATGAAACTTCTATGTTCTCATCATAATGGAAAATTTCTATGACCTTTTAGTGAAATAGGTTACCTAATAACATTATCATATATGATATCACATAGAATAACAATCGTGATATGATAATAACTTTTTTGAAATTCAAAACAATGAATATATACAATCATAAAGTCAATAGAATTTGGTTCTAGGGAACCAAATCCAACATAATCCCAGTTTCATTAGATCCAACTGATAAGAACCATCATCCCATTATCTCTCACATGAAATTCACGATTTTAATTAGATAAGTATTTAATTAATAGGTTCACCATGTTATCATTCATGGAAAATATACTCACCATGACTTCAACCCTCTGAGAAAAATCTTTCAAGCGGTGATACTTTCAATGTATATGCTCCATCTATTGGGGCGACCTTGACTCCTTTTCAGGAGCCACAACTGTAGTATTATCACAATATAATGTGAAAAAGTTATTACTTCTAGGAACCATAAAAATATATTGTATAAATATAAATATATAAAAAATTTCTTTATCTATATCATAAGACTCTATATAATCAGACTCCACTGTAGAATTGATGAAAACTATCTACTTTAACTCTTCCATGTTATAGCACCTTCATTGATACTGAAGACATATCCTGAATATAAATTAAGATTATTATGATCTATCTAAAAGATAACATCCTTATAAACCCTAATGATTAGATCTCAATCTCCTGTATATACTAGTAATATATCCTTAGTTTTCCTCAGATAATTAAATATAATCATAATAGCAGACTAATACAGTTCAACTAGATCATCTTGATATCTACCTACCATGATTAAGGCACACAAAACATCAAGACTAGTACGTAAAATGAAATACATTAT
This sequence comes from Viscum album, assembly GCA_963277665.1. NCBI lineage: Eukaryota > Viridiplantae > Streptophyta > Magnoliopsida > Santalales > Viscaceae > Viscum > Viscum album. Next base: position 1,017,116,410 of record OY728119.1, on the reverse strand, counting down.
TGATATTATTGTATAAAATTATGACATATTACTCATTATCTCTCTTTATAGTTGTGTTAGAGGACACATTTTCTTATAAAGATGTATACTATGTGACACCAGGACCAATCCCCTCTTGGATTATTCCATACTAAATATCTATAGTATTTGGTAAATATATGTACCTTAACATAGCCCAATTAGCATCTTGGATCAATCAAGAATGATCTTAATATAAGGGATATAGTCTACTTCACCTAAGTCCTTCAGGGAGTAACACTTGTCCAATAAATCCTTAATTAACTATAAGACTGACATGTAATTTCCAATAAGTTATATGTCATCAATATATACTATTAGGATAACAACTACACTCACACTAAAACACTTGAAAAAACATAGATCATATTAATTCTTAATGAAACCAAATTAACTTATGGATCCATAAAATTTAATGTTCTATTACTTCGATTCTTTATTCAATCCATAAATGGACCTCTACAACTTTCATACCTTTTTGGCCTTACCTGTAACACCCCATGTTTTTTAAATAGGAACATCATGTTTGATAGAGTGCATGACACACAAAAATAATATTATAAGAGAGTATAACATCTTGATAATTTAAAATATATTTTTTTAAATAAATTCAATCACTTTTATAGCTTGCAATGTACACAATATTAGGTTTACACAAAACACGATACTCTATTAAAATATTATTATTTAAACATGTTCATTATAGCCTAGACATTAAGTTGGTGGGTATGAATAATACTAACTAAAATATGAAAATTTTCTGTTTTACACATGTATAAAATAAATTCAATGGATATCAATTTATTATAAATAAAATAAGAATTATTTTAAAGTAAAAGAAATGTTTTTTGAAAAACTATATTTTTCTAAAAGTCAGTTTAGTCACGTTTTGTACACATAATTTATAAATAATTGTCACCACTTTTAGAAAATGTGTGTGGAAAATTTACCTTTATTTTTTAAATCAAAATTTTAAAATTATCTTAGGGATAATTTTTTTGGGATTTTTCATAAATATTTTGTTTTTCAATGAGTAGTTAAAAACACTGATTTTTACTAAAAAATGTCTTTTATTTTAAATTATTTACAAACATAAATTATATTTTAAATTTGTTTTAAAGTAAAAATAGTTATATTATATTAAAATTTAACTAATTTAGGTCATTGGAATCAGTTTAATATTGAATTTTGATATTAAAACCTTATATACTTACAATAATTTTCTCTTTGAAAACCCTTTTTTTCATTGCGTATGTGAATATAATTTTAAAATTAATCATGTATATTATGTGAATTTAATTTATAAAAATGTATCCAATATTTGGAATTATAATAATTTATATTATATAATATGGTCAACTTAGTTTTTGACCCAAATGAATAGTGAAAACAGTAAAAACTTTATTACCGCGGTTAAGGTAAAAATTGATTTACCGTGTGGTTAAACTAAGAAGATAAGAGTTAAAATTACTTACCAACTTGTCAAAATATTATTGTTTGGACATATTTTCACTTTATCCTATCCCAAATTTTAAACTAAGGTTATTTGGAAGCTTTTTTCATCTGAATGACATTATTATTTTGGATTCTTTTGGGAAATATCCAAGTAATTTCCAAGAGGGTTCCCTTTCCCTACTTATAAAAGAGAAATCCATACCCTAATTTAATTACACCACTAATGCCCTTTTCATTGACAAAAACCTACAAAAATTTCTTCCAAACATCCTATAGATATTTTAGAGCTACTGGTCCTCCCAAAAGACCATCCCTAGGGTTCTTAAGAGGAGATCCAAAGGTGGTTTCTCTTAGAAAAGGTAATTATCTTAATAAATATCTTTCATTTTCATTATTATCTACAAATTAAATTAGGTATTAATACTTAAAATATAATAAAAATAGTTCCTAAAATATACTTATATGATATTATGTATATGGAATAATATTTATCCATCTCTGCTTCCATCAAATGAGAAAAAAAATTATCGACTGTGTTTACTGCGGACTATCGCCTTGCGAACCGATGTAGTTCATTTTACATTTCCAAATTTAAAGTATGGCTATTATAATGTCTTGATTTTTTATATGTAAGACATTAAAATATATCTAGTAATATTTTCAGATCCAGGTGTTGAGAAAAAGTGATATTCTGAGGCTCAATGAGCCCGAAATTGATATTTGAAAAATATTAAATACATTAATATCATGCACGTGAAATTTTCCTAAAAAATTGGAATAACTCAAAAAATAGCCTCTGATTGGAAATATACTAACTTTGTTGAATTTAAAACTTTTTTTTACCCCAGGTGCAACATAACCCTGGTCGACGTCAGGTGTTTGGCTTGAGCATCATCATGGGAAAAATAATTAATTAAATAAATTATTAATTATTGTATTGTTTAATTTAAAGAAAAAACCTATTAAAGATCTATAAATAATTGGTTAAGAAAAATACCTATGTTTCTCAATGTAACACTAGATATTTGAGAAGAGCAGTTGGAGAATCATTGGAAGATGACAACAGATTGAGATCAGATCAAGGATCGTGTACCAACACAACTTGTGGATATCATCAAATACAAATATTCCGATTCGTTCTTCATAAAAAATTGACCCAAATAGAGTTAGGGAATTTATTTTATGATGATTTATCCTATATATATTTACCCTTGACAAAAATTAATTAATTATTTAACAAATTACTCCATGGATTGATTGTTTATGTCATATCTATGGATTCTTTTTGAGATTTTATCTTTTATTTTTTCTTGTATATTTGTTTCATAGATTTACTAGGAGGTTTTGAGAAAAAATGGTTGATTTTAGGCCATAAAGTAGGAGGCTCATTATTAGTGCATGATTAGGGGAGACCATGTGCCAGCCCAGTGGAAACTGTGCACCCTGGACAAAGGCACCATCCAGGTCTCCCAACCTAGCACATGGGCGTGCACCCCATAAGGTTAAACATCTAACTAGGATAGTGGATATGTCTGAGGAACATGGATATGTGCATGGATATGATCCCCCTCCGGAAAAACTATGTGTCCATCTTTCCTCTTGGACAGAGGTGTTGCACGGTTTGGAAAACTGTGCGGCCAAATCATAAAACCTTACAAATCTTTAAAAATATTGAAATTCCTATTATAGATCTCACTAATTTTAACCACAAACCCACCATTTAATCCCAATTTATACTCTATTTCACTAGGTTCACCCCTTACTTCCGTCTCCCTTGGGATCTAATATTTGGGTGTATTTGGCATTGGATCTTCAAGGAAACTTTAAGTAAGCTCCTCCTTTCCTTTTTTCCTTCTTCTTATTAGTCTTTTATTATTTATTTCTTGGATTCTATCTTATATTGTGGATTGGTTGACCTAAAATGTGCTCACCCTTGATTCTTTGGGTTTAATCTTGTTTTTTTTGGTGTGATCTTGACTTTATAGGGTCTCCACTTGGTGTGGTTGTGGTTTTCAACTCGTTTTAAAAGTTTTCCAAGAAAGAGGTAGGTGGTTCCACGCTTTAGAACTGTTTGATGATTTTAGTGTGATTGATATGGTTTTAAATGGGTTCTATGAATTGTGTGGGTGGTACAAATCATGTTTTTAAATGGTTTAGGTGTACATAAGGGTTAAATAGTGATTTAAAACTTAAAATGGTTGTTTTTTATGTTTGTTACTAATATCATAAGTCTATGTGTGTCTGAGGTGGTTCATGTGACATAGGAGATGAATTAAGTATTAGGTATTACTTGGTATCTATATGGTTAGACTAGGTCTAGTACATTAGTAGAGTCGGTAGGGATGAGACCCAGTCTCCCTAAAATGATTATATAACAACACTAACAAAACATATATGTGATAGGGGTTAGTAGCTCGAGTAGAGTCATTGTTCCTAGGGGATGGTTTGATCATAAAGAATATGGGGATATTAAGACCCCGCTAACCCTAGTTCCTTAGGGATTACCCATGGTGCTTATGCTACAATCATCATTCAATTTGTTTTTATGTTTCCCTTTCCATTTTAATTTCAAAGCATGCTTTATTTTCTATCATACCTTCATTTTTATTAAAAAAATTAGCATCTTATTTTTTTCATTTATTGTTAATTCATGGAATCTATTTTGGTGGTATCATAATGGGCATTTGGATCACACCCTATATACAATATTGGGTGTATGTAGATCTTATTATGTTTCACCCAAGTAAAGGTAAGGTTCCCCATGGTGGTGATGGTGGTTTTATGTGTTAGTGGTTCCTATTTTGGAAAGTGTTAGTAGTGGAGTCATGGTGGTGTTAAACCTAATGTTGCATGGACTCTTGGCTGTATAGTGGGTTCCCCTCCCCTTTTTGGTTGTTGTTGATTGTTTTTGTTTAAGTTATAAATGTTAAATGTTGAACACTTATTGTAGAATTTTCTTATGATCCCTTTTATTTTGGTTAACATTATGATGTGATGTACCATTATTATAAGTTGTTTATGGTTTATTCTTATGGTATAAATCATTACCACATGTGATGATTGATGCCCAAGCACTAGTTTCTAGCCCATGGGGATTAGGAACACCCTTCAGGCCTTACCACAGGCTGAGTCAGGTGTTAGGCTGGATGATGAATAGTCTGTTTTGTTCAAAAATGGTATCAGATGGGGTTTTCCATTTCTTTGGTCCATGTTATCTAGGAGAGTTTGGATAGACCAAATCTAGGACTTTGGGGGCTTGATGTTCTGGTTGCGAGTGGGGTGTATGGAAAACACACCTTTTGAAAGACCTTGGGTCACCATGGGATGTTTGGGAATTTATTTGACTCCTCCTCTAGGTGGGATGTGTAGGCCACAAACTATGTATGGAAATTGAGTGGGGGTGGAGTGGGTTGATTATTTATTGTGTTTGTTATGGTTTTGTCTTGATTTATGGTCATGTTTAATGGTTTTTGTTGCTATTTTTTTGGATGGTGTATTGATGTTTTTACTTATGATTGTTGATTGTGTGTCATTATGACTCCCTAGAGACTTCCTACAAACCCGTGGGAAGTGGTCGAAGAGATTTATCCCTCACCAATTGATTAGATACCAGTGGAATCTATGATTCAGGCTATCTAGGCATTGGATCAAGGAGTGGGATCTAGTCCTACTCTTGTTAAAGAAGTCAAATCAGTTCCAAAAAAGGAAAAATATCATGATTTCCTCAAGAATAAACCTCCTTCTTTATAGGGTAGCATACCCCCTAGAGGTGGAGGATTGGATTGAAAAGATCAAAAGTTTTTTTGGGTTTCTTGATACTTCTGAGGCGATAAAAGTGAACTGTTCCTTGTTCTTATTGGAAGGTCTCAGTCGCAGGTGGTGGGACTTAGTGGTGAAATATAGGAAGCATGATAAGGTGGGTTAGAAGGAATTCAAGGTTGTCTTCAATGAGTAGTATTTCCCTGATACCTTGAACCTCGCTAAGAACTACGAGTTTCTGTATCTCCATTAGGGGGATAAAAATATGTTAGAATATGCAAACCATTTTTAAGATTTTTTCTATTTCACACTTGATGTGGTTTCTAAATAGTAGTTAAAGTTTCGTCATTTTGAAATGGGGATGTAGACAGACATTTGGTCCTAGGTCTTCTTGTTCAAGATGAAGATGTATGTTGAGATAGTTGACCGAGACCTGATAGGGGAGATTGATCATGCTGACAAGTCTAGTTTTTATGGGGAATCTCTAGTAGTGGTTCAAGGCAGCGACAATTCATATGAAAAGAAAAGAAAGCATGATGAGAAGGAAAGGAAGGGAGGTGGTATCTTAGGCCATCCTTCCTGACCTTGTTCATCTAAGGTCACTGGTGGTGGGCCAGTTTTATGATACTAGTGCGGAAGGCTGGGGAACATGGATGCAGTGTTCTTAGATCCACCTAGACCCTACCATCAGTGTGGGAATTTGGGTCACTTGTAGATGTTCTATAAAAGTGGTGTGATAACTAAAAGTGGTGCGTGCTCTTCATCCCATAGGGAATTACCAGTTGAGTCAGGTGTATCAAGGGCTATGGGTCCTCAGTATTTTGTGCATGGTTGTCACGACCCGACCTCGGGGCCCGTTCCGTGACTACCCCAAGCCCGCCTTCCATAGGCCAGGGGCTGGCGACTAGCACCAAGGCGTAAAATCCCGGTAAACAGGGAAGGCATTGCCTTTATAAGTAACAACCACCACATAGTCAGCAAGCGGAAAGTAACTACCAAGTGCAGAAAAGTAAAGGGGGCCGGAATACAAGCCCAACTGAAAGTACAACTGAAAAGGTAAAGAACAACAACTGAAGAAAAGATGGCGGCCTCGTGTCGTCCACTGGCAATCCCACCTGAAGGGTGGGTACAGATAGCCTCCAGGCTCCTCGGGTCCCACGTCCGCTCCGAGCACGTCCCGCCCAGTGGTCCGCCTCCAGGTACCGTCATGCTCCACGCCCCAACCGAGATCAGCGCTGTCCGTCGTCTGCATCCAACACAACAAGGTGCGGGCATAGCCCGTGCAGGGGTGAGTATAAACTACTCAGTAAGGACCCCGAGACCCCCGAAGGTCTCCCGAAATCCACAAAGGATATAGCACAAAATAAAGGGGCAACCACGAAGAAACAACTGACTCGACTTAGGTATATGCCCATACATATACCTAAGTCCCCATTTCTAGCTCTGCTCTCGAGCTCAAGGTCAACTCGATCCACACAGGAAAGCAAGACTCAAATCCCCCAGGGAGAGTAGATAGTAAATCCACATAGGATGATTCAACACAATCCAAAAAGGAGAGTAACATAAGATTCAGCTCAACCAGGTATACTTTTTCAGATGACGACAAGATGATCACCGAACCATCTAAGTCGTCGGACCCACGAAGGATCGATAGGTACTAACCTCGGCAATGACCCACACAGGATCGGGCCCACACAGGACCTGTAGCAATGGCTCACACAGAACCGTAAGAGATGACCCACACAGGATCGGGCCCACACAGGACCTGTAGTCAAGGCTCACACAGAACCGTAAGGTGATGACCCACACAGGATCGGGCCCACACAGGACCTGTAGCACTGATCCACGTAGGATCGCTGAGTGCAGTAGTCGACGCAGTCCACTGAGGATCTCTGCACAGTCGTCGCCGCAGTCCACGAAGGATCTCTGCTCTGTCGTCGTCGCAGTCCACGGAGGATCTCTGCTCTGTCGTCGTCGCAGTCCACGGAGGATCTCTGCTCTGTCGTCGAAGTCACATCCAGTGCTAGGGTTCCCGCACACAGCGAGCTCGTTTAGGAGGGTCCGCTCCACGAGCCGAGAGGCTGATACATCAACTGACACATAGTCCGAAGTTGATGTATCCAAAAGTTCCGTATCGACAACAGGATCTCAACGCAACCGACGGCGCGTCAATCGGACGCCCGGTCTGAGAGTTATTGGCATTTTCGTCCCAGGGGCCCGGTTGGTTTTTAGGGCAAAACCAACCCGACCGTACTCTGCCTGTGTCTGATCCTCGGGCGGAGTATGCCAAAAGTTCCTTCTCACTTAGAGGAAACCTCCACAACTGACGGTACGTCGGTCGGACGTCCGCAGCTCGAGTTATGAGCGTTTCCGCTCTGAGGGCCCGGTTGGTTTCGCGTACGAACCAACCCGGCCGAATCCAAAGTCTTCCGAAACCTTGAGTGTAATATACCAAAAAGACCGTCTCGATCCAAGGATCGCGTAGCCGCTGACAGTTCGTCAATCGGAGGTCCCAGGCCCAAGATACGGGCAAAAGACCGAAGAGGGCCCGAAAACGAGGGTTCTGGGCCCGGGGCGACCCGGCACGAACCCCCCCTGGGTCGGCCGAACCGGGTCGACCCGACCCGGCTAGGCCGGGTCCGGTCCGGCCTGGATGCGGCCCGGCCGACTGGACCGGCCGGCTCGGCTTCGGCCGAGCGGCCGAAGTGGGCTGCCGCGGGGCGCCGCCCCCGCGGCTCGGTGGAAAACGCGGCCCCGCGGGGGGCCGCCTGTCACACGGACGCGGCCGGGCCGCCGCGTCCCTCCCTGGTTCCGCGCGGCCGCGGAACCGGCCGCCGCTGCCGCGGCTTCATCCGCGGCGGATTCCTCCACGGCGGCGCGCCAGGCGCCGTCGCCTCCGGCCGCCGGCGCCGCCGCGCCGGCGACCCGCGCCGCCGCCGCCTTCCGTGGGCCGCCGGAGTTGCTCCGGTGGCCCGTTTTGCCTCCCGTCTGCGCCATAGCTCCTCCCGGGGGCCGATCTTCACTGCGGGATCAAAGGATCACCCCTTCCACACGGTTCGTCGTCGTCCGCCAAATCCGCACAACAAAAAGATCGGCGGAGGGTTGCCGGGTCTTGTTCGTTAGATCCGCACCCTCCGCGTTAGTCATAAAATCATCGGGAGGGATTAAGGCAGCCACAATTTTATCCAAAAATAAAATTGTTCAAGTTTGGTTCTTTAATTAAAAATAATTAGATCACGGGAACGAATCACCAAGAAAAATAAAATCCCTACCTCGATGTCCCCGTCGGACGTGAGGTCGTCGCGGAATCGCTCGTCGCGGAAGGAGGGGATCGTCGCGTCGTCGCGGAAGAGACGTTCGTCGCACCGCGGGAAAAACGTCGCGCCGATGATCTCCGGATCTAGAACAAACAGATTTAATTAATTAAATCCGTTGTCATTGAAATTAAAAGGGAGAATTAAACGATCCGTTTCTCACCTTAGTTGCCGAACGAGGATCGGCCGCGGAAGAAGAGGCGTCGCCGAAGAACGTCGCGGGTAGAGCTCGTCGACGTCACAGATCACGGTGTGCGTCGTCGAATTTTGGTCGCCGGCATTCTTCGCGTTCTTCGCGTTCTTCGCGAGGAGAGTGGAGGCTCAGAGAATTCGCACAACGATAGCAATCCTCCAAAATAGACAAGTTTGTCTATTTTATTAATTTGCCAACGAACGCAAATGCGTAAGTAACGACCCATTAAATTCGTTGAATTAATTCAACGAATGAAACAGCCCATTTAATTCACGAAATAAACCGCCCAATTAAATGGTCTGTTAAGAATTAAGGAAAACGCGTCGGTTGACTTTTCAGTTACTTGACAGGTTTTCGCGGGTGCGTTACTCAGCGAAAGAAACGGCGGGGCTCGTGCGGGCCCCACCTCACAAATATCCTACCAAGGGGTAGGGTATTTCCGGATAGCACCCTACCCGCTTTAACTCAGTTCAAGTGGCTTCCAAGTGACTTCCAAGCGGCTTAAGTGAAATAAAATAAAGTTTTCGCACAACCTTTATTTTATTTCCGACTTAAAGCCCAAAATTTTTAAAACCACGGTTGAGAAAACGCAACTCCGGAAGAGGCGTTTCTAAGAAAATACCGGCGCTGCGATTTCATCGGTGCCCTCAGAATTCGATTCCGGGAACCGGTTCAAAAGATAGAAAAACCCGCTCGTCCGTTCACTGAATGTACCCGAGCCAAACTTCGGAAATTGATTCCGGGCACACCGGGCCTCGGAATCAGGTGCCGTCTGAAGCTGCGCTCTTGTAAAATTCCAAAGAAAATTAAGAAAAAAAATTTCCTTGAAATTTGTGGGTCTTTACATTACTCCCACCTCAGGGATTTACGTCCCCGTAAAGATACATCAAAAACTAGGGGAACAAATGGGGGTACTGAGCACGCATCTGAGCCTCCCGCTCCCAAGTGCTCTCCTGGAGGTTCCCGTGCTGCCATCTGACGCGCACAAGAGGAATCGACCGCCCACGTAGGACCCGCTTATGTCGATCCTCGATCTCCACTGGGACCTCCGCAAAAGTCGCCCCATCGTCCACGTCCAGCTCCCCAAAGTCGATGATGTGCGTCGGGTCGTGCACGTATCTCCTAAGCTGAGACATGTGGAAGACGTCGTGCACCCGGTGCAACTGAGGTGGTAGAGCCAGGCGATAAGCCACCTCTCCTATCCTGCTGAGGACCTGGAAAGGCCCGATGAAGCGTGGAGACAACTTGCCGCCTCGGCCAAATCTCCGTAAACCACGTCGAGGTGAGACACGCAAAAAGACGTGGTCGCTATCCTCGAACTCTAGTGGCCTCCGCCTCCTATCAGCATATGACTTCTACCGGCTCTGAGCTGTCCTCATCCTCTCCTGGATGATCTGGACCTTCTCTGTCGTGGCTCGGACCATCTCTGGTCCCACGAGTGCTGACTCCTCAGGGTCTGTCCAGCACAACGGTGATCTGCAGGGTCTGTCGTACAACGCCTCGTATGGTGCCATCCCGATGGTGGATTGGTAGCTGTTGTTGTACGCGAACTCCACCAACGGTAGGTGGTCCTCCCAGCTGCGACCAAAGTCGAGAACACATGCACGGAGCATGTCCTCGAGTGTCTGTATGGTCCTCTCCGTCTGACCATCTGTCTGAGGGTGGAAGGCTGTGCTCAGATGGAGCCGCGTCCCGAACGCCTCCTGCAACCCCTTCCAAAGCCGGGAAGTGAAACGAGCATCTCGATCGGAGACGATAGACGATGGCACACCGTGAAGCCGTACGATCTCCTGGACGTAAAGACGTCCCAAGCTCTCCACTGAGCCCTGCTCTCTGATGGGTAAGAAGTGTGCCGACTTGGTGAGTCGGTCGACAATCACCCAAATGGAGTCGTGACCTCTGGAAGTGCGTGGAAGTCCAGTCACGAAGTCCATAGATATCCCGTCCCACTTCCACTCCGGGACCTCCAAGGGCTGTACCAAGCCTGCTGGTACCTGATGCTCTGCCTTCACCTGCTGGCAGGTGAGGCATCGTGAAACGAACTCTGCCACAGCTTTCTTCATGCCTGGCCACCAGTGCTGTCGTCTGAGATCCTGGTACATCTTCGCCGCTCCGGGATGTACCGCCAAGGGAGAAGTGTGAAACTCTCTCAGCACCTCCTCTCGTAAAGCGACTGGTACGAAGGTACGTCCCCTGAAAAGGATGTCGTGCTCTGCTCCAAGGGAGAAACCATCAGGCGACTGACCTGAGGATATCAGTGCACGCCGGGTCTCACAGTCAGCGTCCCCACGCTAAGCCTCTCTGACCCGCTGTAGAAGTGGAGGAGAGACTGTGAGAGACTGAAGAAAGGCTGCTCCGTCTCTATCCACGAAGGATATCTGTAAGGAGGCTAGCTGCTCCGTCGCCTCCTCAAGTAGCTGAATGCCCGTCCTCCTGCTGAGGGCATCGGCTACCACGTTCCCCTTCCCAGGAGTATAGACTATCTCAAAGTCATAGTCCTGGAGGAACTCAAGCCATCTCCGCTGTCTCAGGTTCAGGTCCTTCTGAGAGAAGATATACCTGAGACTCTGGTGGTCAGAAAAGACTGTGAAGCGCTCGCCCATCAGATAGTGCCGCCAAGTCTTCAGAGCGAAGACCACTGCTGCTAACTCCAGGTCATGAGTGGCGTAGTTCTGCTCATGCGGCCTCAACTGACGTGATCCGTAGGAGATCACAGCCCGCTCCTGCATCAGGACGCACCCTAGTCCAGTCCCTGATGCATCGCAGTAAACTACGTATCCAACTCCCTCCTCAGGCAACCTCAAGATAGGTGTGCTGGTCAATCTCTGTCTCAGCTCCTGGAATCTCTGCTGACATCTGTCTGACCACACAAAGGGTTTCCCCTTCTTCGTCAAGGCTGAGAGTGGTGCCGCAACTCTGGAGAAGTCTGGCACAAATCTACGATAGTATCCGGCTAGGCCCAAGAAGCTCCGCACCTCCGTCACGCTCCTGGGTGGCTCCCAAGCTAGCACTGCCTCGATCTTCGCGGGATCCACTGCAACTCCCGCCTCAGAGATGACGTTCCCCAAGAAATGGACCTCACGTAACCAGAACTGGCATTTTTAGAGCTTGCCATAAAGCTGGTGCTCTCGGAGTGTGTCTAGCACAACTCGCAGGTGGTAGGAATGCTCCTCCTCAGTCGTCGAGTATACCAAAATGTCGTCAATGAAGACCACGACAAATCGGTCGAGGTATGGCTGGAAGATCCTGTTCATGAGGCTCATGAACACTGCTGGAGCATTGGTTATGCCGAATGGCATAACCAAGAACTCATAATGGCCATACCGACACCTGAAATCCGTCTTCTGCACGTCCTCATCTCGAACTCTGAGCTGATGATAGCCTGACCGGAGGTCTATCTTCGAGAACCACCGCGCTCCCTTGAGCTGATCGAAGAGGTCACCAATCCGTGGCAGCGGATACTTGTTCCTCACTGTCACCTGGTTCAGGCGACGATAGTCGACACACAGTCGCAAGCTCCCGTCCGCCTTCTTGGCGAACAATATCGGGGAAGCCCAGGGTGAAACACTGGGTTGGATAAACCCCTTGCTCTGCAAGTCCTCCAACTGTACCCGCAGCTCTCGAAGCTCGGCGGGGGCCATCCGATATGCTGGAGTAGATATCGGGGCTGTCCCGGGGTACAAGTCGATGTAAAAGTCTACCTCTCTACGAGGAGGTAGCCCTGGAACGTCGTCGGGAAAGACGTCCACGTACTGGTCCACCACTGCAGGAAAAACTGGACTCCGCACGTCCACTTCTCCTAGGATGAGGCTAGCCAACTGATGAGAGATGGGCTACACTCTCCTCCGCGGAAGTCCATCCTGTGCTGCAAAGGTTCCCTTCTCGCCGGTGAAGGTAAACCTACTCCCGTCGGTGCGAACACTTCGCACCTTGCGCCTAAAACAGTCGATCTGGGCATGAACCGTGGATAGCCAATCCATGCCCAAGATGACGTCGTAAGGCCTCGACGCCGCTACAAGGAGATCCCAGCCGAAGCTCTCGACTCCTAGAGTAAGCTCACACTGCCGGCACCAGTGCATAATCGTCGAGTCTGCTCCCGTAGGAGTCTCTAGCCGTAAGGATCGAGCCAACGGCTCAGTCGGAATCTCCGAGCTCCGAACAAGGGCAGAGGCTATGAAAGAGTGACTCGCTCCTGTGTCTATAAGTACCGCAGCAAGGGTGGAATAGACACAGATCGTACCTCGAATCATCTCTGGAATGTCGGGGTCGTAGGCCTCCACTGCCTGGAGCTGGGCCTGTCCCTGCCCGCCAGCTCCCTGTGGTCGAGGTGGCCCTCCTGGTGGTGGTGGGGGTAGAGCCTGGAAGCGTCGCCCACCACCCGATGCTCGGCCAGCTCCTCTGCCTCGTCCGCCTCCTCCCTGCGGACCGCCACAGTCGACCCTCTGCCTCTGCCTGGGTGGCCCCTCCTCCGTCTGCTGCTCCTCTGATCGGCGAGTCGGGCAGTCACGAGCCATGTGACCCTGCCCGCCGCAGGAGTAGCACTGCCTGCCTCTCGGAAGGCTGGCACTCCGTTGTGTGCCCCGCACTGCTGAGCCGGTGTCCTGAGGCCGTCTGCGTGGGGGTCTGGTCTGCCTGGACCCGAGAGTCATCCGTCGGCTACCTGCTGCCAAAGACTCAGCTACCTGCCGCCCTGCGCTAGGTCTCGCCGCTGAAGAAGGCTCTGCCAGGAAGCTCTCGATCAGGAGGGCTCGCTCCAGTACTCCCGCCTGGGTCGGAATGCTGAGGGAGATCAGCTACGCCCGAATCTCCTGCCGCAAGCCCTGCTCGAATGTCCGGGCCCGGAAGAAGGGGTCCCGTACCATGTCGGTCGAGTAGCGAGATAGGTCAGTGAACCTCGCCGCGTACTGAGCGACCGTCATGCTGCCCTGGCGCAGCTAGAGAAGCTCCTGGATGCGCACCGCTCGGAGGGTGGCCGGGACGAACTCAGAGCGGAAGAGGCTCTCGAAGTCCGTCCAGAGCAAGGATGCCTCATCGTGAACCTGGAGCATCAAGCTCCACCATCGTCCTACCGCCGCCTGCAGGAGGCTCGCCGCGAGAATCACCATGAGATCCGCTGGTGTCCTCACTAGCCTAAAGATCTGTACCACCGCCTCTAGCCAGTCCTTGGCGGCCTGGGGGTCCGCCTCACCGCGAAACCTGGGCGGTCGCTGGCTCTGAAACTCATGCAGTGCCCTGAGGCGACGTGCATCGTCAGCGTCGGGTACTGGTAGCATCGGTGGCTCGGCGGGTAAAGCTACCGCCGGTGCCACTGCTGGCAAAGGGCCCTGCACCGAGGCCTCGTCGCTCGGTGGGCTGCCGTCGCGCCCTACACTCGGAACCCTAGCTGGCTGTCGTTGCGGGGCCATCCTGAAAAGGAGAACAAGAGTACCACAGTCAGAACAGTATAACTGGTTAGCTGGCACAAGTAATCACAAGGAAAACATGAGACTTTCATGAAGCAGATCAGTATACCAGGTGAGCTGACACAAGTAATCACAAAGAAAACTTGAAACACACACGCAATCAATGTTTTCATGCATTAAGTCAGAAATCAGGAGTCAGGGTCCTGGTGTACGGATACGTCGGCCGCCGCACCAACACTGGGCTCCCTGAACTGATAACCACACTCAATACACTAAACACTATTGCTTCATATAGAAAGAAAAGACGATCGGAGTCTGCGATAGAACCGACCGCCTCTGATACCAATTTGTCACGACCCGACCTCGGGGCCCGTGCCGTGACTACCCCAAGCCCGCCTTCCATAGGCCAGGGGCTGGCGACTAGCACCAAGGCGTAAAATCCCGGTAAACAGGGAAGGCATTGCCTTTATAAGTAACAACCACCACAGAGTCAGCAAGCAGAAAGTAACTACCAAGTGCAGAAAAGTAAAGGGGGCCGGAATACAAGCCCAACTGAAAGTACAACTGAAAAGGTAAAGAACAGCAACTGACGAAAAGATGGCGGCCTCGTGTCGTCCACTGGCAATCCCACCTGAAGGGTGGGTACAGATAGCCTCCAGGCTCCTCGGGTCCCACGTCCGCTCCGAGCACGTCCCGCCCAGTGGTCCGCCTCCAGGTACCGTCCTGCTCCACGCCCCAACCGAGATCAGCGCTGTCCGTCGTCTGCATCCAACACAACAAGGTGCGGGCATAGCCCGTGCAGGGGTGAGTATAAACTACTCAGTAAGGACCCCGAGACCCCCGAAGGTCTCCCGAAATCCACAAAGGATGTAGCACAAAAGAAAGGGGCAACCACGAAGAAACAACTGACTCGACTTAGGTATATGCCCATACATATACCTAAGTCCCCATTTCTAGCTCTGCTCTCGAGCTCAAGGTCAACTCGATCCACACAGGAAAGCAAGACTCAAATCCACCAGGGAGAGTAGATAGTAAATCCACATAGGATGATTCAACACAATCCAAAAAAGAGAGTAACATAAGATTCAGCTCAACCAGGTATACTTTTTCTGATGACGACAAGATGATCACCGAACCATCTAAGTCGTCGGACCCACGAAGGATCGATAGGTACTAACCTCGGCAATGACCCACACAGGATCGGGCCCACACAGGACCTGTAGCAATGGCTCACACAGAACCGTAAGAGATGACCCACACAGGATCGGGCCCACACAGGACCTGTAGTCAAGGCTCACACAGAACCGTAAGGTGATGACCCACACAGGATCGGGCCCACAAAGGACCTGTAGCACTGATCCACGTAGGATCGCTGAGTGCAGTAGTCGACGCAGTCCACTGAGGATCTCTGCACAGTCGTCGGCGCAGTCCACGAAGGATCTCTGCTCTGTCGTCGTCGCAGTCCACGGAGGATCTCTGCTCTGTCGTCGTCGCAGTCCACGGAGGATCTCTGCTCTTTCGTCGAAGTCACAGCCAGCGCTAGGGTTCCCGCACACAGCGAGCTCGTTTAGGAGGGTCCGCTCCACGAGCCGAGAGGCTGATACATCAACTGACACGTAGTCCGAAGTTGATGTATCCAAAAGTTCCGTATCGACAACAGGATCTCAACGCAACAGACGGCGCATCAATCGGACGCCCGGTCTGAGAGTTATTGACATTTTCATCCCAGGGGCCCGGTTGGTTTTTAGGGCAAAACCAACCCGACCGTACTCCGCCTGTGTCCGATCCTCGGGCGGAGTATGCCAAAAGTTCCGTCTCACTTAGAGGAAACCTCCACAGCTGATGGTACGTCAGTCGGACGTCCGCAGCTCGAGTTATGAGCGTTTCCGCTCTGAGGGCCCGGTTGGTTTCGCGTACGAACCAACCCGGCTGAACCCAAAGTCTTCCGAAACCTTGAGTGTAATATACCAAAAAGACCGTCTCGATCCAAGGATCGCGTAGCCACTGACGGTTCGTCAATCAGAGGTCCTAGGCCCAAGATACGGGCAAAAGACCGAAGAGGGCCCGAAAACGAGGGTTCTGGGCCCGGGGCGACCCGGCTAGGCCGGGTCCGGTCCGGCCTGGGCGCGGCCCGGCCGACCGGACCGGCCGGCTCGGCTTCGGCCGAGCGGCCGAAGTGGGCTGCCGCGGGGCGCCGCCCCCGTGGCTCGGTGGAAAACGCCGCCCCGCGGGGGGCCGCCTGTCACACGGACGCGGCCGGGCCGCCGCGTCCCTCCCTGGTTCCGCGCGGCCGCGAAACCGGCCGCCGCCGCCGGGGCTTCAGCCGCGGCGGATTCCTCCACGGTGGCGCGCCAGGCGCCGCCGCCTCCGGCCGCCGGCGCCGCCGCGCCGGCGACCCGCGCCGCCGCCGCCTTCTTCGGGCCGCCGGAGTTGCTCCGGTGGCCCGTTTTGCCTCCCGTCTGCGCCATAGCTCCTCCCGGGGGCCGATCTTCACTGCGGGATCAACGGATCGCCCCTGCCGCACGGTTCGTCGTCGTCCGCCAAATCCGCACAACAAAAAGATCGGCGGAGGGTTGCCGGGTCTTGTTCGTTAGATCCGCACCCTCCGCGTTAGTCATAAAATCATCGGGAGGGATTAAGGCAGCAACAATTTTATCCAAAAATAAAATTGTTCAAGTTTGGTTCTTTAATTAAAAAGAATTAGATCACGGGAACGAATCACCAAGAAAAATAAAATCTCTACCTCGATGTCGCCGTCGGACGTGAGGTCGTCGCGGAATCGCTCGTCGCGGAAGGAGGGGATCGTCGCGTCGTCACGGAAGAGACGTTCGTCGCACCGCGGGAAAAACGTCGCGCCGACGATCTCCGGATCTAGAACAAATGGATTTAATTAATTAAATCCGTTATCATTGAAATTAAAAGGGAGAATTAAACGATCCGTTTCTCACCTTAGTTGCCGAACGAGGATCGGCCGCGGAAGAAGAGGCGTCGCCGAAGAACGTCGCGGGTAGAGCTCGTCGACGTCACAGATCACGGTGTGCATCGTCGAATTCCGGTCGCCGGCGTTCTTCGCGTTCTTCGCATTCTTCGTGAGGAGAGTGGAGGCTCAGAGAATTCGCACAACGATAGCAATCCTCCAAAATAGACAAGTTTGTCTATTTTATTAATTTGCCAACGAACACAAAGGCGTAAGTAACAACCCATTAAATTCGTTGAATTAATTCAACGAATGAAACAGCCCATTTAATTCACGAAATAAACCGCCCAATTAAATGGTCTGTTAAGAATTAAGGAAAACGCGTCGGTTGACTTTTCAGTTACTTGACGGGTTTTCACGGGTGCGTTACTCAGCGAAAGAAACGGTGGGGCTCGTGCGGGCCCCACCTCACAAATATCCTACCAAGGGGTAGGGTATTTCCGGATAGCACCCTACCCGCTTTAACTCAGTTCAAGTGGCTTCCAAGTGACTTCCAAGCGGCTTAAGTGAAATAAAATAAAGTTGTCGCACAACCTTTATTTTATTTCCGACTTAAAGCCCAAAATTTTTAAAACCACGGTTGAGCAAACGCAACTCCGGAAGAGGCGTTTCTAAGCAAATACCGGCGCTGCGATTTCATCGGTGCCCTCAGAATTCGATTCCAGGCACCGGTTCAAAAGATAGAAAAACCCGCTCGTCCGTTCACTGAACGTACCCGAGCCAAACTTCGGAAATTGATTCCGGGCACACCGGGCCTCGGAATCAGGTGCCGTCTGAAGCTGCGCTCTTGTAAAATTCCAAAGAAAATTAAGAAAAAAAATTTCCTTGTAATTTGCGGGTCTTTACAATGGTGGAAAAGTTGGATCCTATTATGAGTAGATTTAGCTCAAGGTAGTGCTTCAAGTCAGTAATCGGTCTTAATAATTGGCAGATATGAATCACCTACATGTTATGGATAAAGTTCCAGTGGAATCAGATGCATGAATTGCTACTATTTGAGGTATTATCTTTATTAAATTATTAATAGTTGTTATTTTATTTGAAACAAATGCTTTTAATTCCTTTATCTTTTTTAATTGTTAAAATTTACTATCGAGCTTATTCCATATATGATGGAGTTGGTGGCACTACATGGTAATAAGAGAGAGAGAGCATGGTTTCAAATGTACATCTTATGCTCCCACTCTATAATGGGTCGAGATGGAATGTGATTTCTTGCTTTTGGAAATGGAACTCTTTGATATAATCCTCAGTATGGATTTAATGGTGCATTTTAAAGCACAAGTTTATTGTTATTTTTGGAGAGCAAGTTTTGTAGAACCCAATGGGAGTATACATATATTTCAAGGTGAATGGGATCCTTGTTCAGTGCATGGTGAACCTCTAATTTCAGAGTTGGGAAATATTGTCTTTCAGATCTCATCACTCATGTTAGAGGATGATAGTAGGGGTTTTGGGGATGGATTACCTACTATGCTAGATGATTTCCTAAATGTGTTTACAAATTATTTCTTAGGGTTTCCTCTAGAACAGGATGTGGAATTCACTATCAATATGGTACCAAGAACACAACCGATATATCTTCTTTGATATCATATATCCCCCATTGAGTTTAGGGAATTAAATATACAACCGGATTATTTTTAATCCAAAGGATTCATTCACCCGAGCGTTTCACCTTGGGACTCCCCTATGTCATTTTCTTAAAGGATGACATATCACTTTGGTTATGCATTAATTACCGAAAGTTGAACAAGGTAAAAATAAAGAATAAGTACCCATTGATCTAAATTTATAAACCATTTGATCAACTCAAGGGGGGAAAGGTGGTTCAACAATATTGACACGTGTTCTATGTATCATCAAGTTAGAGTATGAGAGTTAGATGTTCCCAAGATAGCCTTTCAAAGCAGGTATAAACACTTTGAGTACCTGGTCATTCATTTCAGGTTGAAAAATAATCTAGAGGCCTTCAGAGAGATCATGAACCATGTGTTTCATCAGTACCTCAAATCCTTCGTCATTGTGTTTTTTAATGAAATCCAAGTCTACTCCTAGATTGAGGAAGAGCATGAGAAGCATTTGAGGATTGTGTTAGGCACTCTTCAAGATCACTGTCTCCATACTAATCTATCTAAGCATACCTTCTAGACTAGGGAGGTAATGTTTATAGGTCATGTGATCTTAGAGTGTGGGGTTTCTATGGACTCCAATAATATTGAAGTAGTGATATTGTGGGAGAAATCAAGGAACTTATTTTATATTTGGAGTTTTTTGGGCCTGACTGGTTTCTATAGGCGGTTTATTAGGGATTTCTCTTGTCTTTCCTTGCCAATGGCCACACTTACCTGGAAAGGGGTAAGGTTCAAGTGGATCCCATAATTTCAGGATTTCTTTGAGGATCTTACCATCATTTTACAACTTTCCCTATGTTGATATTACCATAATATATAAAGGGATTCATGGTTTTTTGTGATGCCTTAGGTATGGATCTTGGTTGTGTGTTGATGGAGGATGATTATGTGGAAGAGTATGGCTCTTGACAACTCTAACCAAATGAAAATAATTACTCAAACCATGAACTAGAATTGGTAGCAGTGATACATTACTTGAAGACATGGAATCACTATCTCTTTGGGGACATGTTTTTAGTCTACTCAGACTATAAGAGTTTAGCCTTCATTTTCTCCTAGAGGGTTTTAAACTTGAGGTAGTTCCATTGGGTGAGTACCTTTAGGGGTTCGACTTTGATATCTTATATACCCCAAGAAAAGAGAATGTGGTAGACAATTCCTTAAGTAGAAACATTCCATTTAAATCTTTTAAGGATTCTAATGATTAGTGGAACTTAAAAGTGATTTTTACCCAGATGCACCTAGAGAAAAAGGAGCATAATGGAGGCATTTTCTTAGCTATCATCCAGCTGATGCCCTCCCTTCTGTGGATGATTTGGGAAGAGAAGCTAAGTGATGAGATATTCTAGTCTTATATGAATATTCTAAATGGTGGGTAGGTGCCCAATGAATGATTGTTTTATCCCAAGTTATTTCTCTACTATAAGGATCTCTTTGTGGTGATGTTGTCCTTACGGAAGTTTGTGATGTAGAATTACCACCAGTCTCAGTGGTCCATTCATATTGGTTCCACGAAGATGTTTTATGATGTGCATCATAAGTTTTTGTGTCCATGTATGAGGCAAGACACATATGATTATGTATCCAGGTGTTATACATTTTAGTAGGTTATATTTGGACACTAGAGGCCCTCCGGTTTGCTTCAAACCCCACACATTCCTACCTGGAGTTGGGATGAGGTTTCCATGGACTTCATCATTGGAATACCTTATACACCCTAGTGTAGGAATTCTATATGGGTGGTTATTGTTCATCTGACCAAATCATCCCATTTCATTCCAATTAAGGACTTGAACAAAGTGGATGAGTTGGGTCAGTTGTATATTAAGGAGATAGTGAGGCTCTATGGTGTGTCGTCAACTGTCATTTTAGAAAAGGACCCCCACTTCACCTATTAGTTTTTGGATGGCCTTTAGAAGGAAATGAGTTATTATATTAGGCTTAATATGGAATACTATCCTCATACATATGGTTAGATAGAATGGGAAAACTAGGTTTTGGAAGGCATGCTCTATGCATGTGTGTTGGATTTTAGAGGCTCATGGGATAACCATTTGAGATTGGTTGAATTTACATATAATAATAGTTACAGATTCTCAATTAAAATGGATCCCTTTGAGGTGATTTATGATTGACCATGCCAGTTTCCATTATTCTGTATAGAAGTGGGTGAGAGCTTGTTGTTGGGACCAAGTCTTATGTAAGAGATGTTTGATAAGGTTTGTTTAATCAAGCATCATTTTTTGGTAGTGTAGATTCATCACATGTCTTATTCTAACTAATGATGCTGATCCATGGAATTATCAATGGGTGATCAAGTGTTTCTAAATGTGTCCCCTTGCTTGGGTCATTGTAATATTAGAAAGAAAGGAAATCTAAAACCAATGTATGTTAGACCTTTTGAGGTTAACACGATAATTGTTAAGGTGGAATACTGGTTAGATTTTTCATCCTAGTTAGCATTGATCTAGATGTGTACCATGTATCATATTTTAAGAATTATAACCTAGACCCGTCTCACATGCTAAATTGGGAATAATTGGAGCTAGAACCATATCTGTATATGTTTGAACAACCTGTGTAGATTATATATTCCCATGAGAAAGTTCTTCAGGGAAAATATACACTATTGGTTCAAGTACTTTGGTAGAACGTAATGACAAACATGATACATATGATAAAAAGTATTGTATGGAGGTGTAGTATCCACAGTTGTTCTCTGATAATATCTAATGTTGACTTTTCATGGGAGGGAAGTTTTCATAGTGGGGAGAATTTTCACATATTGGGTTTAATTTTGAAGGATTTAATGTTTTATTTTTGGTTGTATATTTTTTTCATGGCTTTACCAGGAGTTTTTTGAGAAAAAATGGTGTTTTTTAGGCAAGAAGATAGGAGGTGAACAATTATGGTAGACTGTGTGCCAGCCGAGTGGAAACCGTGTTCCATGGACAAAGGCATCATCTCGATCACATGACCAAGATCACGGGTGTCCGACCCCCAGGGATAACCGTGGACCTTGTAAAGTGGATATTTTGAGGTGCACGACTAGGCACATGGGTGTACTCCCCCTCAAGGTAGTCTATGCAACCAAATTTACTATTGGATAGATGTGTCACATGGTTGTTGGAAGATTTAGAAAAATATGTGTCCAAACTATACGTCTACCATATCTTTAAAATTTTTTAAATTCCTTTTCCAATTCTCCCCGATTTTTACCCCAAATTCCCCCATTTCCTCCCCATTCAGACTCCACATCCCTAGGTGTCCCCTCTCTCTCCTTTCTCCCTTGGGATCCAATCTTTGGGAGTATTTGGTATTGGATCTTCAAGGAAAATTCACATAATCTCATACTTTCCTATTTTCATTCTTTTTCTTGGTCACTTCATTTTTTCTTAGGTTCTATCTTCCCTAGTGTATTGGTTGAACTAAATTGGGTTCAAAATTGATTATTTGGTTTTTATCTTGATGGTTGTGGTGCGATATTTCATTTATAGGTTCTCCCCTTGGTGTGGTTGTGGTTTTCAACCAGTTTAAAGATGTTTCCAAGCAAGAGGTAGGTGGTTCCATGCTTTAAAATTGTTTGAGGATTTTAGTGTTCTTGTTATAGTTTCTAAGTGGATTCTATGAATTGTGTGTATGGTGGGAATCATGTTTTAAAATGGTTTTGGTGTGTGTAAGGGTTAATGGAGATTTTAAAATAGAATGTGGTTGTTTTTAACGCGTGTTACTAATTTTGGAAGTGTGTGTGTGAGGTAGTTCATGTGACATAGGGTATGAATTGATCACAAAGGAATCTTAGGTATCGAGGTGGGTAGAGTAGGCCTAATACGTTAGTTGAGTCGGCATGGCCAAGGCTTGGTCTCTTTAACATGATTAAATAAAAAAATGACTAAACATATATGTTTAGGGGGTTTGTAACACCACAATATTTTATGGTATGTCTCCTTTTAAATAAATTCAATCTCTTCGATAGTTTACATTGCACGAAACACTAATCTTAAGCTAACTCCAAAATATTATTATTTTAACACGACTATTATAACCTAGATGTTAAATTAGAGGGAATGAATAGTATTAACCAAATTATTAAATATATAATTTTCAAAATCATTGTTAATATATTAATTTATTATTATTAAATAAACACATATTTTTTAGTAAATTCATTTTGTTCTTCAAATATATGTTATCTTCAAAAAGCATTTTTATCGATTTCTATTAGAAAATAAATATAATTTATTTTTGAAACTTTTATAAAATTTATTTTATAAAATTAAAATAATTTTTGGATTCATAATTTTAAAATTATATTAGTATGAATTTTTGAGAATATTGTTAAAAGATTAATTTTTCAGTGAATAATTAAAAATATCGATTTTTGTAAATATACAATTTATTTTCAATAAATTAAACAATTTAAAAGTCACATTATGTTTTGAATATGGTTTCAAGTAACATAAGTATTATTTAGTTATATTTTCTCTTAGTAAATTATTTTTATTCAACTCTATATTTTATTTTAGAATAAGTTTATGTTTGGGTTTAAAAATGATATTTTTTTTCTTCTGAAAACTGTTTTAAAGTACATAATATTTCTCTTTTTTAATTAATTAAAATAATCCCTAATGGGGGATGTTTTAAATGAAATTTATAGATTTTATATATTTAAATATTACTTTTTTTATTCAATGATAATTAATTTTTATAGAGATAATATAAAATCATCATTTTCTTGAAAAATACACTTCTTGAAAACCCACTTTTTCGTCGTGTCTTCAGGTTTTGTTTTAAATATAATTTTACCAATTATTTGAATTTAATTTGGTTAAATGAATTAAATATTTTTAATAATAAGGTTTAAATTATATATTATGTTCATTTTAATTTTTATTCATAAAAAAATTACCATTGTAAAAAAAGATTTACCACAGTAGAGGTAAAATAATGAAACATGATAAAGTTAAAAGGTAAAAGCTTAAAATACCTAAAGAATATAAATTTAAATGGGTGTTTGATGTTTTTATCAACCATAAATATAATTTAAAACACTAATTATCAATATAATTTGTTTTAATTATTGAAACCCAAATGTGTTTGGCTTTAAATATAAAATAATTATTATTTAATTACTTAAAACCACCCGTCCTCAGGTATAAATACCACCTACTTTATCATCACAAGACTTTAATCTAACAAAATATCTACCAAAACCTAAAATACACACTTTAACTATGTAAAAGTGCTAATTTTCTTACTAAAATACCAATTTTAAGGTTTTTAAGCGATTCTTCAAGGAGGTTATATTCAAGAGGAAATTTTCTCAAACCACCTCTCATATTTTCTTTTCTTCTTCTACCTTCTTCTCATATCCTCCATACATAAAGGAATAATAAATCCAAAGTAATTTAAATACTTTAATTTTATGATTCTTATGGAATATATTATATTCATCTGTTTTATTATCCCTACTTATTGAAAGTAACGAAACCATTGTCCAAATTATGGTGGTTAACCATCTATATGAATAATAATTTGGTTCGTTTTCCATTACCACCTTTAATGATGGTCATAAAAGTATTAATATGGCTAAATAATATTTTTATATGAATATTAAAACATATTTCATGTTTTTTAAAGAATATATACACATTATATTAAATAAAATGAAACTATTTTGTGATATTCAGAAAAAGAACTAAAATAAACTAAACATTTATCATTAACATTTATCAAATGAATCATCGTAATATATAAAAAAATGATATATGATACCATTTAAACATATATAAGTTCATAAATAACCATTAAATTTACTTCTATATTTTTTTTTACATTTTACAAGAACATCGATAATACACAAGTGAACTGACCATAAAACTATGAAATGAATGCTCCCAAAACAATGAAAATAATGAAATTTTATTAATGAATGGGTCATAATATGTAATAAAATAATCATATATGGTATTATAAATATGAATATAATTTTTAATGATTTAATAACATTTTTTAAACCATTATATTGGAGTTTAAAGTATAAAAAACTAAAGGGAAGTGTGAGGTAAGGGTTTCTTATCTCACTTTTACTTCTATGAGATATATACCTTATTCAGAACTTATTTATTGTGTGTGTGTGTATATATACCACAATTTAGTATATAATATAATTAATATTATTATATTCATGTTATTTAATGTTTTATTTGATAATTATTACTTTTATGGGGCATATGATTCGACTGATTACAAAGTGGTAAGGGGATTCTTAACCCAATTTCCATTCTTTGGGTTAAACATCTAATTCCTTGATTATGTAATACTAAGAATAATTGTGAAATTAATTTTGATTATATTATGATTTTATTTCAACCTTTTTAGGTTTATGTATAGCTAATACACATAATCGATTAATTTTATTAATACTCAATTCAATTCAATGATATTTATAAGTGAATTTCTATTAGAAATTATCTTTTTAAAGTTTCTCTTAAAACAATATTTTTATTCCATGCCCATGTTTTGTAAAATTGTTTCAGAAAATGTTTTTTTAAAATTATCTCATGATTTTTTAAAGTCATTTTTACTCATTTTTTAATTTTTATTTTTTTAGAGTATTCTTTTTTCATTTTCTAAGTGAGGTTATTTTTTACATTCCTGAATAAAATATAGAAGAACTGTTTTTTAACTTATACAGAATAAACATATTTTCCCACCCTCATGAAGACTTAATTTTTTGATTTCTTTTAATTTACAAGGTTATTTTAAAATAATGTTTTTCCTTAATAATTACGTAACCCTTTAAAAAGGAAAAAATTTAAAATGGAAATGTTTTTTTATTTCCAAGAATTATTTTAAGTGATATTTCAACATTATTTTCCATCTAAGATAACATTATTTGATGTCACTTATGCATTACTGGGGATATCATTCAAGGATACTATCCTTATTATTTCTATATTGGTTTATTTTTATGATGAAAAGCTATTGATAAAACCCATTTCCTTTTCCATGGGCTATAATTTGAAGAAATGAATTTCTATTTATGAGTTCTAAGATGATGAATGTTTTATGATATTTTGGAACACATATGCATTATTTTCTTTATATTATGGGTGGAACCTATATCCTCCTCAAATGAATTATGTAAATATGGATAAATCATAAGTAAAAGTGTTATGTGTGAACCTGATTACATGTTTAAAATGATATTAATGAACCTGATTACATATTCACAATGTTATGTGTAAACCTGATTACATGTTCATAGTGTTATGAATAAACATATCTTATATGTCCATGGTATCATGCATGTAACTGGTTTCATTTCCATAAGTTTTCATTTTCTTAATTTAATGAGTGAACCTATTTCTATTTATACATGTTCACAATGTTATAAGTTTATATGTATGCCACAACTTCTTGTTTCATGTTAATTTTATACTCTTGTGGCTTATGTTATTTGATTATTTTATAATTAATGTATTATTAACTACCATTATTTATGACATGACTTAAGATTATGAATATATGATATGTAGGGTACCAATTTTCAAATGTTAATTTCATGTTCTTACACCCTTATGCTCATGTTATGATTATGTTATTATTGATATCTCTCTTGTTTACCTTTACTGAGCATATGAGCTCACCCTTTTCTTATGTTTCATTCCATAGGATATGAGGAACAATGTTAATGTTTTTTTTCTAGAATAATTTCACATAGATGATGTTTATGACCTATTGTGAAATAGGAAAAGATGGATATAGTAGGAGATAATGTTGATCTTTATGTACCAATTTTTTATGAACCTAAGTTGTTAAGAGTTTTCCCTAATTCTCTAAAACTTTAAACCTAAAAGGTCCTTGGGTATGTAAGTGATCTAATATTTCATTTTTATGTTGTATGTTTTTATGGAAAAAAAATATTTGGTCACATTTATTAGAATCAAAGACCAAAGTACAATGTTTATGTTTTTAGCACTGAGTCTAGAAGTGTGGATTTCAGGCTGCTATATTTGGTATTAGAGTAACTTTGATGATTGTGATGTTTTCATGATATTTTATATTAAGAGTTATATATAAAATCATGTGTATATAATACAATAAGATCAGATTATTAGAAACCTCTTTTGATGTTTTAACGTATGAAATTTTAAGGTAACTAATGTTTTTATGGTAATTATGGCTTATTACATTTTGGGAAGAAAAATAAAAGGTATAGGATAACCTTTTATTACAAAATATTTATTTAAAATTTAATATATTATAGTTATTTTTGAGGATGTTTCTCAAATTTCTAGGAGTGATATAAGAATTATTGTTTTAGAAAAAGGACAACTTATAGGTCAGGTGATAACCCATCACATCTGGTAAGGTTATGAGGTTTAAACCCAAAATCTAAAGATGACATGGTTACATCACCTACGAATGGTCTATGTAATGTATGGGTTAGTATTAAATTATTGTTTTTATGTTTATTTTATGAACCTTATTTTATAATGTTAAATAAAATCTTATGGGATTTTATTTGAGGAATAAGGGATGAATTAGATGTTAAAAGAATATATGATTTTAGCATGGTTTAAGTGGTGATTCAGATCATTTATGGAAATAATTATAATATCACTGATATTATATGTTTAGTTCATGGAAATTTCTATATGAGCCATCAATATTAATTTATGTTATTTTAAGATAAATATTAAATTTATCTTGGAAAACTATGTGATCAAATCCTTATGATTTTTGGGTTTTAATCTTAAGATATAATATTTTTGAGGAGTTTTAAGGATACTTATTTATTGAACTATCTAAGTTTAATTTTAGGTATTACTATTGATTTTTGTGAGATTAAACTAGTTTTACTCACATGAAGGTTTATTCATTTCTGGAATTATCTTATCTTATACTAACCATATTAGTTTTTTTCATGTCTAATGATAAGAGGAATAAATAGTTTTTATTTTATGGATTTTATGAAAAAAATTCATACTCATCATTTGGAGAAAAAATGAGTTTGTAGTGGATTTTTTTAAAATATGCAACTATACCTACCAACAAAGTGTATTTCCTTTGTTCTTAAACTATGCTGTAAAAAAATTCCTGAGCTATAGGAAAAGGATTTTGGAACAAAAACACTATCATTTTACCTTTATTACTGAGAAATCAATGTCTTTTAACCCATCATAGATTTATGGTTTTGTGATGGTTAACATTCTAATGACCATGTTATCTATCATTATCTATCAGAACTTGATAGTTAAAATTATCTTCCCTGTATATATTTTAACATTTCCCTAATGTTATTTTAATTGGAATCCTAGTTTTGTGGTGGCCTTATCATTTTAATTTTCATATTTTTAAGTGGAATTTTTATTGACCCTTTTTATGATGTGGGTTTCCTAAAAGGAAATTTTTAAATTTCCACCTTTTATTTTCAAAGTGAAATTTTAAATTGAAAGGACAATTTTTTTTGAAATTATTGATCATATTGGGATGATATCTCATTGATTTAATCTTCCACTTAATATATCTCTAGTTCATGACGTGTTACATGTATCCAAACTAAGGAATTAAATAATTGATCCTTCACATGTACTAAAATCAGAGGTCGTACCATTTGAAAAAGATATTTATTATGAATAAAAATAGGTAGAGATTATGAATTATAGAGATAAAGTTTCATGAAATAATACCACTCACCTGGTTAAAGTTTTGTAGTAAAACCACCAATTTGAGGAAGCTATGTGGGAACTTGAGGATGCGATGAAGCAGATGTATCCTCATTTATTTGTATGAAAGTATAATGAATTTATAGGTAAAATTTCATTTTAAGTGGGGTATAATGTAACACCCAAAAATTTTAGGGTATGTAACTTTTTAAATAAATTTAATCTATTCGATAGCTTACGGTGCACATAACACGAAGCTTAAGTGAACTCCAAAATATTATTAGTTTAACCTGACCGTTATAACCTAGACCTTAAATTGGAAGGAATGAATAGTTTTAACCACATTATGAAATAAATAATTTCTCAAACTAACTGTTAATATATTAATTTATTCTTAGTAAATAAACACATAATTTTAAGCAAAGTCATTTTGTTCTTCAAATATATGTTTTCTTCAAAAATGATTTTTTATTATTTTTTATGAGAAAATAAATATAATTATTTTTTCAATTTTTCAGAAAATTTATTTTATAAAATGAATATAATTTTTTTATTCATCATGTCAAAATTATCTTAGAATTAATTTTTGAGAATATTCTTAAAAGTTGAATTTTTCAGTGAATAGTGAAAAATACCGTTTTTTATAAAATTATCATCTATTTTCATCAAATTAAGAAATTTAAAAGTCCCATTATGTTTTGAATATGTTTTAAAGTAAAATAATTATTATTTATTTATATTTAATCCACTTAAATTATTTTTAATTAACTTTATATTGTATTTTAGAATAATTTTTTTTGTTTTAAAAATGAGATTTTTTTAAAACTATTTTAAAGTACATAATGTTTCTAACTTTTAATTAATTAAAATAATACCTAATGGGGATCATTTTAAATAAAATTATTATATTATATATAATTAAATATTAATTTATTTTCATACAATGATAAAAGTTAGTCATAGAGTTAATAGAAAGTCGTCTTTTTCTTAAAAAATACACTTCTTGAAAACCCATTCTTTCTTCGCGTCTGCAGGTTATGTTTTAAATATAATATTTAAAATTATGAGAATTGAATTTGATAAAATGGATTCCATATTTGGAATCATATTTAATAAAATATTTTTTAAGGTCATTTTATTTTTTATGCATAAAAGATTTACCATGGTAAAAAAATATTTACCGTAGTATAGGTAAAATAATAAAACATGTTAAAGATAAATGGTAAAATCCTAAAATAAATAAAACCTAGAAATTTAAATGGGTGGTTGATGTGTTTATAGAAAAAAATAGCATTTAAAAAATTAATTATCAATATAAGTCATTAGAATTAATTCCACCCAAATGTGGTTGACTTTAAATATAAAATAATCATTATTTAATCACTTAAACCACCCCTCCTCTAGTATAAATACCACACCTCACCACCCCCTTTCTCATCAAAAGCCTTAAATATCCTAAAATATATTCCAAAACATTTCTTACCCACTCTTACCACATCCAAGTTTTAATGTTCTCACTGAAAGACCAATTCCATGTTCTTTAATTGATCCTTCAAGGAGGTGATATTCAAGAGGTAATTTTCTCAAACCACCTATCTTATTTTATTTTATTCTTCTACCCTATCCTCAACTCCTTAAACCATAAAATAATAATAAATACAGAATAATTTAAATACTAGAATTTTATTTTTCTAGTAGAATATATTATATCTATACCTTTTATTTCCTCCTTTTATTCGAAGAAACAAATCTATAGTCCAAATTATGGCGATTAACCATCTCCATGAATATTGATTTTGTCCATTTTACATTATCAACTTCAAGGATAGTTAAAAAATTATTATTATGGTTAAATAATGTTTTAATTGGTTTATTATAACCTATTTTATGTTCTATAAATAATATATACACATAATATAAAATAAAACAAAACTAGTCCGTGATGTTTAGAAAAACCGCCAAAATAAAGTAAATATTTATCATTAAAATTTTATCAAATGAATCAACCTCATGTAAGAAAAAAATGGTATAATGGAACATTGAAATTTTTTTTATTTACATTAATAACATTTCATTTCACTTCTAGAGTTTTATTTCTATTTTACAAGAACATTCATAATTATACAAAAGTGAATCGACCATGAAACCATGAAACTAATGCTCTTGAAACATTGAAAATAATGAAATATTATTAATGAATGGGACATAATATGTTATAAAATAATTACATAAGGTATTATAAATATGAATATAACTCTTTAATGAGTTAGGAAAATTCTTTAATACATTATAAAAGAAGTTAAAGTATGTAAATCTAAAGGGAAGCTTGAGGTAAGGGTTTCCC
The DNA here is from genome assembly GCA_963277665.1 of Viscum album. NCBI lineage: Eukaryota > Viridiplantae > Streptophyta > Magnoliopsida > Santalales > Viscaceae > Viscum > Viscum album. Next base: position 1,017,085,640 of record OY728119.1, on the reverse strand, counting down.
GTCTGACTTTTACTTTTGTGAGATATATGCCTTATTAAACACTTATTTTTTGTGTGTGTATATATATATAGTTCCATTTGATATATAATATCATTAATATAATTATATTCATGGTATTTAATTTTTTATTTTATAATTATTACATTTATGGGGAATATTATTTGATTGATTACAAAGCTGTAAGGGAATTCTTAACCCAATTTCCATTCTTTGGGTTAAAATTATACTTTCATGATTATGCTATACTAAGAGTAATTTTGAAATGAATTTTTATTATATTATGATTTTATTTCAAATTTTTATGTTTATTTATAGTTAATACATATAATTGATTAATTTTATTAATTCTCAATTCGATGATATGATATTTATAAGGGAATTTTTATTATAAATTATATTTTTAAAGTTTCCCTTGACACTCTCTTTTTATTACATGCCCATGTTTTGTAAAATTGTTTCCAAAAATGTTTTTAAAATTATCTTATTACTTTTTAAATTCATTTTTAATCATGTTTTAATTTTTACAAAAAGTCTTTAATGGATTCTTTTTTTCATTTTCTAATCGAGGTTCTTTAGGATATTTCTGAATAAAATATGGATGTAATGGATATTTTTAACTTTTATAGAATGAGTGGGTTTTCCCACCATCATGTTGCCTTAATTATTTGATGTTTCCTTTATAATTTTACAATATTATTTTCAAATAAAATGCATTCCTTTATAAATTCACGACTATTTAATAAATAAAGGATTTAAAAATAGAAATTCTATTTTATTTCCAGCAATTATTTAAAGTGTTTTTTCAAAATTATTTTCCATATAAGATAACATTATTTGATATTAATTATGCATTACTGGGTATATTATTCAAGGATATTATCCTTATTCTTTTTATGGTTGGTTTATTTTTATGATGACAATATATTGATCTAAAGACCTAGAAAATTCTATGTATTTTTTTTAATTATTTTATATTATTAGGAGTCTATGAAAATTGACGGTATGTGATTCTGAGGCCCGCTGTGCCCGGAATGAATTTATGAAATATTTTTAGGTACATTCAGTAAACATACGGGCGATGTTTTCTATATTTTTAATTGGTGCTTGGAATTGAAATCTGAGAGCACCGTTGAATCTGTAGAACTGATATTTGCTTAAGGGAAGATTCACTTTTACCACAGTTGGTCAGAAGAAAAAGATAGTTTTTTAACTTTTTAAAGAATAATAAAATAACATATAATTGTTATTTTATTTTATTTTGCTCCAATGGATGAGTGATGGTGGTGGGAACAATGACTTGTCAATCCATTTAATGGATTGACTCATCAACTATGTAACTCCACCCTTGTGAATTAAAAAGGGTTTATAAATTCATTTAATGATCCTCATTAATTCCTCAACGTGTTACTCACATTTCCCCCACCTATTTAAATAGAGCTCGGGGTGGGGTTTTTGCACGACTTATTCAAGCGAGGAAACTATAGTGGAGATTTGAAGAAACATCTACCAAGGGAGTATGAAATCTCGGGTGGCAATGATCTGGGATCGACAGATGCTGATGATTCCATCCAACGTGGACACTCCTCCTACTACAACAGTGACACCTCAGACAGATCTCAAAGTAGGGGGTTTATGTTTGGTTTTGGTTTAACATTATTGAAATGAGTTTATTTAATATTTAATGTTAGATAAATATTCTCCCACTTGTTATCATGTTAACTCGGAGGTCACAAGCCGAAAGAACAAGGCCCAAACCCTCCACCACTTCGTTCATGTAGCATTCTTCAGGGATAAATTTCTTCAATTTTGACAGCAATGTGAGACAGAGGGTCACGCTGTGATGGAGGCAGTCCAGGAGACTCGTAGGCATAAAAGACACCAAGAACAGACCACCAAAGCACGTATGGTAACCTGTATAAAGAACTGCCAGCACGCCATGCCAGCGGTGGCCAGAGGAGGCCCGCGACAACCGGTCGCGAGTGGTGGGAAGGCAGCACGCCTTCCTCCACCACGGTGGCTAGAGGCGGCCGACCCGAGCCAGATGTAAGAGAGAAGGTCGGCACCCGTAGGCACCACCGGTGGTAGTTGCCGCGACTAGTGGGCTGCGACAAGAGGGGGCAGTGCGACCCCGCACCGCGCCGCATCAGTTGGAGATCGGTCAGCCAACTGGCCGACCGTTACACACGATGGGGTAGTGCCCCACTGACCGGATGAAACGGGCCAACATCCCCAGGGCCAGCAGGAGACAATAGTCTTATTTCAGGCAGACCCAGCTTGACGTGGTCCGGCTGAACGGGACGGACCTGCCCGGTGGGCCGGGCCAGAACCGCGGCCTAGCGGGCTAGTGCGGGTGGGCCGATCCCCACCCGGTGGTCCGGGCCAACCTCGGCCTGGGCCCGCGAACCAGCCGGGCTGACCTCGATGGGCCAGAACTAGTGAACCAGGCCGACCCTTAACGGGCCAGACCCAAGCATGGTCAGGTAGACCCCAGGACCCGTTGCGTCGAGCCGACCTTACCGAGTCGGATCGAGCCCAAACCCAACCGGCCCCCGAATAAAGAAACACCCATAATTGAAGAACCAAGTGTCTGTTTGAAATGTTGTCAGTGGAGTTGGGACCCCTTTTAGAATGCGGTCCCTTTGGCATATTCCGGCAGGCCCAACAGAGCCGGGCCGGACTAAGGTGCGATTACCCCTATTTCATTGAAAGGGCTGTAACTAACAGACCGGGCATCCGATCGATGCTCCGTCTATGGAATAAGGACCCTTATGAAAAGGATGTCCTTTGGAGATAATCTAAGTGAGTTTTGAAGGCGTTTTATGTGCGAATTGGGTTGGATCATACTCGAATCCAACCTGGTTCTTTTTACAAAAGTGCCCATATCTCACATATCGGGCGTCCGATCGATGCACCGTCTGTCACGTTGGGACCCCTATGATGGGGAGGTACCTTGGGTATGATGTTTTTGAGACTTATTACTGTTTTAAATATGACTAATGGATTGGGGATCAGAGTCTTCCGGAGATCAGGAGAGCTTCATGTGGGAATCTAGTGGCTGGTTGTGATAAGAAAAAGAAGAGCGACCAATACAGGTGAACATCTAGCGACTAATACTAGTAAAAATCAGAAACTACAGAGTGATATGATATAGCTATATGAATAATCATCCCTACCTCTGTACCAGTGACCAATACGGGTTAGCACTAGCGACCAATATGGGTCATCACCAGCGACCAATACGGGCCAACACTAGCGACCAATACGGGTCAGCACCAACGACCAATACGGGTCAACATCTATTGACTAATACTAGTCAACATATAGTGACCTATACAGGTATGAAATGGAGTTACTACATATATAATGATCTGGATTTACAACTAGTCATCCCTATTCCAGTTACCTTGATGTTATACCGTTAGAGTGACCTGTCTCTTTTACTTTGTGCTTCATGATTTAGATCATGCTTGTGATATTACCTTTGTGGTATTTCATGTGATGATTTTCCTTTTTGGATTACTAAGAGACCTTTGGGGGTCTCAGGGTCCCTTATTGAGTTATACTCACCCCTGAACGGGCTCTGCCTGCACGTGTGTGTCTGGTGCAGACTACTGATGCTCCGAGGTAGACTTTGGAGGTTCGGGACTTGGTGGAGCTTTGTGCGACGGGAGCAGTTGAGTTCCCCTTATTATACTTCATAAATACATCTAATACCCTCCAGGTAGAGCTTCAAGGAAGACGCGACATCTATTTAATTTCTTTTCAGTTTCTAGGGCTTGTATTCCATCCCACTGTTTTCAGTTTATAGTTGTACTTCTGGTTATACCTTACTCTCGTGGTTGTACATTAATTTTGTTGCTTGTTTACTTCAGTTTCCCTTTTTGAGTGTGTACAGATCTCTAAGGAAATTCCTTCCCTGTTTGGGGAAAGCCTTCAGGTGCTAGTCACTAGACCATGGCCTATATAAGGTGGGCTTAGGGTAGTCACATTTGGGCCCTGTGGAATGGGTTGTGACAAAGTGGTATCAAAGGGAGGTTGGTTCTACCAGAAGAACTAAGAGACTAATTTTAATGAAGAAATGTTTTAAAGTGTATTGAGTTTGTTTTTTGGTATAGGGAGTCTAGTGTTGGTGCGGTGGCCGACATATCCATACACCAAGACCCTGAATTCCATTTTCCGAATCAGTACATGAAAAAACTGGTTGATAGTGTTTTGAAATGTTTTCTTGATCTTTCTTGAGTCATCTTACCAGGTATAACTTATTGATCATGAAACATCTGTTTCTTATAGGATGCCTCTATGAAGACAGCCAACTAGGATTCTAGTTATATATCGTGATAGTGGCCCACCGAGCGATGAGACGTTAGTTCAGGGACCACTCACAGTGATGGAACCTTCGGGTGGTGTACCAGCACCACCACCCGTTGAGCATAAGATCCTCATGCACACCGAATGAGCATGTTTCATGATTTCCAAAGACATAGGTCTTTGAGGTTTCAAGGTGAGACATACCTCCAAGTAGTAGAATACTGGCTTGAGGTAGTTTTCCGGGTCTTTCGCTTAGTAGAGACACCCGTCGAGCAGATGGCGATCTTGGATTCTAGACTTCTTCAGGGATAGGTAGGACGATGGTGGAGATAGATGTTCCAGGTGCATGAGGATATAACCCTCACATGAGAAGACTTTGAGAGCCTTTTTATGGTGGATTTTGTGCCAGTGACACTAGGATCTATGTGTATTCAGGAGCTTCTGCATCTATAGTAGGGAAACCAGATTGTGGCTCAGTACTCAGCGAGGTTTACTAACCTCTCCTGATACTCCCCCAACATGGTACAAGACCCTCACTTCAGGGATGAGACCTTTGAGCAGGGGCTCCGATGAGAGATTAGAGCTGTGAGAGTTTTTCTCATCATCCTGACTTAGGATGGGGTGCTAGAGAGAGATTTGATGATGGATAGCTTCCTTGACGAGCATGCACCGACAGTGAGATCCCCTACCGAACGATAGGTAACAGAGTCATCTACAGCTCGAAGTATACAAATGATGCAGAAGCCCAAGCAGACTAGACCTTTCGGAGGGCGACCCTGGGATGCAGGTTTAGAGGTGTGAGGCTCAAGAGGATTAGGGAGATACCAGCGAGGCATGATCTGTTTTTCCTATGAAGGACAGAGTCATAGATCTCGTGACTGTACAACTCTCCATGCAGATGATCGACAGATAGTGGAGGGGCCACTGAGGCAGTGATAGTGGTAGGATCATGAGTGTTAGCTAGGCGGTAGATGAGGCAGGGGAGCAGGACGTGCAGTGGGAGGTGGTCGGGGTCACCAGGAACTACCAACACCACCCCCAGGCGGTCTGCCATGAGCTCCGGGAGAAGGTGGATGGGGACATGCCCAGCTACTGGAAGTAGAGGCTCACGATCCTGATGTCCCTGAGATGATAGGAGGTAAGATATGCATATTCTCTACTTTATCAATAGTTCTTATCAACACAATTTCTAGAAATTATTTTCTTTATGTGGACTTAGTTCAGGACTTTGAGATTCCAACTGAACTTTTCGGTCGACCTTTGTATTTGGATACTCCCATGGGAGGAGATTCATCAGTCACACACTGGTTCCGACAGTGTGATCTTACTCTCAGAGGAGCGAGTTTCATATGGGATCTTCTAGTAGCGGCATTGAATCCCTACGATGTCATTCTAGGCATGGAATGGCTATCAACTATTCACGCACAAATTAACTTCTTGAGACGTACAGTGATCTGTACGCACAGAGATGGAGGCCGGTTTTCCTTTTTTGGTGAGAAGGAAAATAGAGCCGCACGAGACGGACTTGTACCCAGAAACAACACTGATATCTACACCAGCATATCGGATAGCCCCTCCAGAGCTATGGGAGATTAGTGTATAGTTGTAGGACTTACAGAGGAAGGGATTCTTAAGGCCCAGTGTTTCTCCATGAGGATCCCCGATGTTGTTTTCCAAGAAGGAAAATGTATGTTTGAGGATATGCGTGGAATTTCGGCGCCCAAACCAAGTGACTGTGAAGAGCAAGTATCTTTTACTGAGGATTGATGATCTATTTTATCAATTGAAATGAGAGAAAAGTTTCTCTCATATAGACCTCATATCAGGCTATCATTAGCTCAGGGTATGAGATGAGAATGTACCAAAGATAGCCTTCAGATGTCGGCATGGCCATTACGAGTTCTTGGTGATGACTTTTGGTGTGACCAATGCTCCAGTAGTGTTCATGGTTCTCATGAACATGATATTTCATCCATACCTCGATCACTTTGTGGTGGTCTTCATCGAAGATATCTTGGTGTAATCAGTGTCTGAGGAAGAACACACTGTACACTTAAGGATAGTTCTGGACACACTCTGGGAGCCCCGGTTATATGAGAATCTCTTGATGTTTGAGTTCTGGATACGGAAGGTCCACTTCTTGGGACACGTCATCTCAGAGGATAGAGTTTCAGAGGATCTAGTGAAGATCGAGGAAGTACTTTCTTGAGAGCCACCCCGGAGTGCTACTAAGGTGCAGAGCTTCCTTGGATTAGCAGGATGCTATCAGAGGTTTGTACCTGATTTCTCCAGCGAAGATCATGGAAATACTTTCTTGGGAGCCACCCAGGAGTGCTACTGAGGTGAGGAGATTCCTTGGATTATCATGCTACTATCGGAGGTCTGTAACTAATTTCTCCAGAGTAACAACACCTATGAATACCTTGAAAAAGAAGGGGAAACCCTTCCAATGGTCAGAGACATGCCATCAGAGCTTTCAACAGCTGAGGTAGAGCTTGACCAGTGCTCCCATCCTGAGGTTTCCGGAGGAGGGAACTGACTATATGGTTTACTATGATACATCAGGGACCAAACTCGGTTGTGTCCTAATGCAGGATGATGTAGTGATTGATTATAGATCATGACAGTTGAGGACTCATGAGAAGAATTATGTGACTCATGACTTGGAGTTATCAATATTAGTCTTCACACTAAAGATGTGGTGACACTACCTAATGGGCGAGCTGTTCATTATTTACTCAGACCAAAGGAGTCTCAGATATATCTTCACACTGAAAGATCTGAATCTATGATAGAGATGTTGGCTAGACTTCCTAGAGGAAAATTCCTTTGAGATATTCTATACTCCTTGTAAGGGGAACGAAGTGGTAGATGCACTTAGCTGTAGATCGAGTTCATAGCTACTGAATGAGCCTTCAAATAAGTTATCCTTACTTCAGATATCATAAGTAGATAGAGATGAAACACTTTACCTCTAGTCGATGTTAGTTTCCCCTACACTCCTTCAGTGAGTTAGGGAAGTGAAATTCAGAGAAAATAGATGTGAGACTACACGTGATCAGATATCCTCAAGCCATGCACCTGATGGATATTCTAAAGGAGGGGAGCACACTATCCTTTTCAGAGGACATACAGTTTCACCAGTGGGGCTATGAGAGGAGGTGATAAGGGAGTTACATAAATTCCCCTTTGTAGTACATCTAATAATGATGAAGATGTATCAAGACCTTCGATGTTAGCACTGGTGGCTAGGGATGAATAAATCTATGGTGGAGTTTGTTTCTAGATGCCTCACTTTCCAGCAAGTGAAGGCCGAGCACCAGGTACCAGCAGGCTTGTCCCAACCTCTCGAGATACTAGAGTGGAAGTGGGAAGGGATATCCATGGACTTCGTGATGGGGTTACCACATATGTAAATAGGTCATGACACCATCTGGGTGATTATTGACCGACTCACCAAGTAGGCCAACTTCCTTTCTATTCAAGAGAAGGTTTTGGTAGAGAGCTTGGGACATCTCTATGTTCAAGAGATCATACGACTTCATGGGGTTCCTTCGACGATAGTCTTGTGTCGTGACACACTCTGCAAATCCCGATTGTGGAAAGGATTGCAGGAGGATTTTGGGACTCAGCTTCACTTGATCACAACTTTTAACCAACAGAGAGATGGTCAGACTGAGCGGACCATCCAGACCATGGAGGACATGATTCGTGTATGTGTCCTAGATTTTGGTCACAATTGGGAGGACCACCTACCCTTGGTGGAGTTTGTGTACAACAACAACTATCAATCCACCATTAGTGTGGCCCCTTTTGAGGCATTTTACGGATGGCCATGCAGATCACCCTTGTGTTGGATGGACTTAGGAGAGCCAACACACATGGGACCAAAGATGGTACATGCTACCACTGAGAAGGTGCAGGCCATCCGAGAGCAGATAAAGACTGCACAGAGCCAAAAAAAGTTCTATGTTGATAGGAAAAAGAGACCATCAGAGTTCTAGGAGGGGGACCACGTATTCTTACAAGTCTCCCCTAGATGGGGACTACATATATTTTCCTAAGGTGGAAAAATATCACCGAGGTTTATCAGAACATTCCTGATACTTCGAAGGATTGGAAAGGTGGAATACCACATGGCACTGCCACCGCAGTTGAAGGGGGAGCACGACATATTCCACGTATCCCAGCTGAGGAGATATTCACATGAACCATCTCACGTCATCGACCATGGTGAGCTAGAGATTGATGACGTGGTGACTTTTGCGGAGTACCCGGTGGAGATAGAGGATCGATAAGAGCGTATCGTTCATGGGTGGTCACTACCTCTAGTTCACGTTCTGTGGCAGCATGGAAATATACAGGAGAGAACATGGGAGTGTAAGGCTCATATGCGTTCCCAATACCCCTCTTTATTTGTGTAGCCTTGTTCGGATTTTGAGGATGTAAAGCCTCAAGGTGGGGAGAATGTAAAGGCCTAAAAAATTCCATGTATTTTTTTAATTATTTGAGATTATTACGAGTCTTTGAAAATTGATGGCGTGTGATTTCGAGTCCCGGTGTGCCCGAAATGAATTTCTGAACTTTTTTTAGTCATGTTCAGTAAATGTGCAGGTAGAATTTTCTATCTTTTGAACCGGTGCTCGAAATTAAATTCTGGGAGAACTGTTGAATCTGCAGCACCCAGATTCTCTTAAGGGATGCTTCACTTCGACCATAGATGGTCGGGAGAAAAAGATAGTTTTTGTAATTTTTAAAGAATAATAAAATAACATTTAATTGTTATTTTATTTTATTTTTCTTCAATAGATGATCGGAGGTGGCAAGACCAGTGAGTTTTCAATCCATTTAATGGCTTGAATCATCAACTGTGTAACTCCAAAGTTGTGAATTAAAAGATTTTAATTAATTCATTTAATGAACCTCATTAATTCCTCAACATGTTACTCACATTTCCCCCTCCTATTTAAATGGAGCTTAGGGTGGGGTTTTGGCATGACTTCTTCAAGAGAGGAAACTTTGGCGGAGTTCTGTGGGAACATCCACCAATAGAAGACGAAAGCTCGTGCGACAATGATTCGGGATCGACAAATGCCGATGATTCCATCCAACGTGGGCACTCACCCCGCCACTACCATGAAACCTCAAATAGATCTCGAGGTAGGGGGTTTATATTTGGTTTTGGTTTAACATTATTGAAATGAGGTTATTTAATCTTTAATTTTAGATAAATATTCTCCCTCTTGTTATCATGTTAACGTGGAGGGAGAAGGCTAAACGAACAAGGCCTAGACCCTTTTCTGCTTCGTTCATGTTGCGTTCTTTGGGGACGACTTTCCTAAATTTTGACGGAAATGTGAGACAGAGGGTCACACTGTGACGATGGAAGTCTAGGAGACTTGTAGGTGTAGAAAAAACTAAGAACGGACCATTGGAGCACATCCAATGGCTCACGGAAAGAACCACCGACACGCCATGCCGGCAGTGGCTGGAGGAGTCCCGCAAACACCAACCACGTGCGGTGGGAAGGTGGCGCACCGTTGCGCACCATAGTGGCCAGAGCCAGACGTCCTGATCTAGAAACACGGGAGAAGGGAAGTGCCCACAGGTTCTGCCGGTGGCATCATTCACAGTAGGAGGGGGCGGCGCGGCCCTGCGCCGCGCCTCATCGGCTGGAGACTAGTCGACCAACTGGCCGACCATTTAACGCAGTGGGGCAATGCCCCACCAACTAGATGAAATGACCCCACGTCCGTGGGGCCATCTAGAGACAGTGGTCTGCCTTCAGTCAGACGCGGGCTGACCGAATGGACCAGACCTGCAGCCCAGCAGGCCAGTGCGGGTGGGCCAAGCCCCACCTGGGGGGCCGGCCCAACCACAACGGGGTCCATGAGCAAACCAGGCTAACCCCGACATGTTAGTCCCAGTTAACTAGGCTGAACCTTAATGGGATAGACCCAGGCGGGGTCAGGTAGACCCCAGGACCTGTTGCATTGGGCCGACCTGACCGAGTCGGACCGGGCCCAGACCCAACCGGCCCCCGAATAAAGAAAAGCGCGTAACTGGAAAATCAAGTGTCTATTTGACATGCCGTCAGTGGAATTGGGACCCATTTTGGAAATATTTCCCTTTGAAATGTCATGGTGGGCCCGACGAAGTCGGGCCAGACTGAGGTGCGATCACCCCCTTTTCACTAAAAGAGGTGTAACTAATAGACTGGGCATCTGATCGACGCGCCGTCTGTGGCATAAGGACCCTTGTGACAAGGAGGTTATTTGGAGATACTATAAGTGAGTTTTGATGGAGTTAGATATGTGACCTCGGTTGGATCATACTTGAATCCAACCGGGCACTTTTTACAAATGTTCCCATATCTTACAGACCAGGTGTCCAATCAATGTGACGTTTGTCATGTTAGGACCCCTATGGTGGGGTGGTCCCTTGGGTATTATTTTTGGTGGATTTTTTACTGGTTGAAATATGACTGATGTATTGAGGATAAGGGTATTTCGAAGATCAGGCGAGTTTCATGAGGGAATCCAGTGGCTAGATGTGACATGAAGAAGAAGAGTGACCAATACGAGTCAACATCTAGTGACCAATAGAGGTCAGCATCAGAAACTCCAGAGTGGGATGATCTAGCTATATGACTAATCATCCCTACCTCTGTACCAGCGAACAATATAGGTTAACACTAGTGACCTATATGGGTAAACATTAGCGACCAATACAGGTCAACACTAGAGACCAACATAGGTCAACACCATCGACCAATATGGGTCAGCATCTTGCGACCAATATGGGTTAGCATAAAATGACCTATACGGGTCATCAGTGGAGTTACTATGGATAGGATGATCTGGATTTATGACTAGTCATTCCTATCCCAATAACCTTGAAGTTATACTATTAGAGTGAGCTATCTCTTTCTCTTTGTGCTTCATGATTTAAATCAGGTTTGTGATATTAACTTTGTGGTATTTATTGTGATGCTTTCATTTTTGGATTACTAAGAGACCTTATAGGGTCTCAGGGTCCCCTACCGAGTTTTTATACTCCCCCCTTCATGAGCTCTGCCTGTACGTGTGTGTCGGATGCAAACTACTAATGCTCCGGGGCAGAATTTGGAGGTTCGGGACTTGGTGGAGCTTGGTGCGACAGGAGAAGTCGTGATCCTCTTATTCGAATTTATACTTACAGATACTACCCTCTAGGTTGAGATCTAGGGTAGATGTGACTAATATTTACTTTCTTTTTAGTTTATAGGTCTTAAATTCTATCCCACTGTTTTTAGTTTATAGTTGTTCTTGTGGATTAACATTACTCTCATGGTTATACCTTACCTTTTTTAGTTTTTTTACTTTTGTTTCCCTTTTTGAGTGTGTACAAATCTCTAAGGCAATGCATTCCATGTTTGGGAAAATCCTTGAGGTGTTAGTCACCAACCCTTGGCCTATGGAAGGCGGGATTGGGGTAGTCACGTCCAGGCCCCATGGAACGGGTTGTGACAATTGATGAAACCTGTTTCCTTTTTTCCAAAGGTTATACATTGAAGAAATTTGTTTCTTTTCATGAGTTTTAGGATGATGAATGTTTTATTATCTTGATGCACACATATACATTATTTTCTTTATCTGATGTGTGGGACCTATATCTCTCTCTAATGAATTGGGTAAAGATTGATAATTCAGGAGCAAAAATATTATGCGTGAACTTGATTACATGTTCACAATGTTATGTGTGAACCTGATTACATGTTCACAATATTTTGCGTGAACCTGATTACATGTTCATAGTGTTATGCATAAACCTATCTTCCTAATCTATAAGATTATGCATGGACCTGGTTTTATGTCCATAATTTTATGCAAGGGCCTAATTTCATGTCCTTAACTTATTGAGTGAACCTATTTCTATTTATACATGTTCAAAATGTTATATATTTTTTTGTATGCCATAATTTCATGTTTAATTTCAATGTTATTCTATTGTGGCTTATGTTATTTGATTATTTTATGATTCATGTCTTAGGAACTAATATTCTTTATTCCATGACTCAAGATTATGAATCTATGAAATGTAGGGTATAGATTTTAAAATGTTAATTTCATGTTCTCACACCCTTATGCTCATGTTATGCTTATATGATTATTGATATCTCTCTTTTTTAACCTTACTGAGCATATGAACTCACCCTTTTCTTATGTTTATTTTCCACAGGATATGAGCTAAGATGTTAAAATATTTTTTCTAGAATAATTTCACATGGATGATGTTGATGACCTATTGTGAAATAGGAAAAACTAGATATAGTGGGAGATAATGTTGATCTTTATGTACTAATTATTTATGAACCCAAGTTGTTAAGTGTTTTACCTAATTCGGTAAAACCCTAAACCTAAAAGGTCCTTGGGTATATAATTGATCCAATATTTCTTTTTAACATTCTATGTTTTTATGAAAATAAAATTATTGGCTCACATTTATCAGTATCAAAGACAGAAATGTAATATTTATGTTTTTAGCATCGAGTTTGGAAGTATGGATTTCAGGATGTTGTAGGTTTGGTGGATCAAGAAGTGCCATTGTGCCCAGGATATGGCTTGATCACTGAGAGTAGGAGGATAATAGGACCCCACTAACCCTAGTACCTTAGGTATTTTCCATGGTTCTCATGCAACACTTCATCTAGATTGTTTTTGTGTTTCCCTTTCCTTTTTATTTTCAAAGAATGTTTTATTTTATAGTGTACCTTCTTTTTTCTTAAAAAATTATCAAGTTAGTGTTTCATTTAATATTAATTCATGGAATATCTTTTTGTGGTATCCTACCAGGTATTTGTATTACACCCTATATACACCATCGGGTGTATGTAGATCTTGTTATGTTTGAACTAGATAAAGGTAAGGTTCCCCATAGTGGTGATGGTGGTTTTATGTTCTAGTGTCTCCTATTTTGGAAGGTATTGGTAGTGGTGGAATGGGGGTATTAACCCTCATGTTTCAAGGAGTCATGGTTTTATAGTTGGTTCTCATCCCCCTTTTGATTGTTGTTGGTTCTTTTGCTTTCAGTTGTAAATGTTAAATGTTGAACTCTTGTTGTTGTGTTGTCTTATGATATCTTGTATTTTGGTTAATATTGTGATGTGATGTATCATTCTTTTGAGTTATTTATGGTTGATTATTTTGGGATAAATTGTTCCCACATGTGATGATTGATGCCCGGGCACTAGTTTCCAGCTCGTAGGGATCAATAATTCCCTTCAAGCCTTTCCATGGGTCAGGTTGGGTTGGATGGTAGCCATCCTAGTCTGAGACAGTTTAATTTAGAAAATTGTTTTATCTTCCTATAGTATAGGAATCAATATTGTTTTGGTTTATTTATTTATATTCATTAGTCATCCAAAATTCAATGAATTGAGGTCAGCCCAAACATGTTTGAGGTTCATTACTTGTTTTTTATCATGATTTTCTCCCTCCATTCATCATCCGCTCATTATCAGTGTTTATTTTGATTGGTGGTTCGATAATTACCCAATAATAAATCGTTGCACAACTGATCATTGGAATAACAGTTTTATTTTTAATATATGGGTTCAAGATTGAGTATGAGATTTAACTATGATAGAAATGACCATAGATCAAGACCAAATCAGTGTTATTCATGTGTTGGTTTGTGTGTTGGTTTAGGATGAGACAATAAGGTGTGTTATGGGAAGAGGGTAGTGCGTCGCGTATTGGGGGAGACCCAAGTAAGAGTACTAGAAGGTGGTTTATAGGAATGAGGGTGGATGATTTGTGCCAGATCATGTGGATGAGGGGATGTTGGGGTTTCAAAATGATTAAAAGAAGAAGATAATCTTGGAGAGAGAAAAATTAAAATCATTTAAGAGAGTAATCAAATAAAAAGAATAAAAATAAAAATAAAATGGGGTGGGGGTGCATACAGTGTGAATGGAGAAGGGTAGGGGGAAATGATTCATCACCTAATAATAATATAATAGTTATAATAATAATAATAATAATATAATTAATAATATTATTATTATTTCAAAACCCTATTTCCATTGTAACTTCTCTGTGCTATGTTAGAATGCCGCACTGTCTACGACGTCATCATCGTGGTTTTGAGATGATCAATGTAATACCAAAGTTGGGTACTTAATTTAGGCTCATGTATTGAGTAAAAAAAGTTCCAATTAATAATAATAATAATAGTAATAATAATTATTATATTATTATTATAATCATTATTATTATGGAATTTAGTATTTGATGTAACTTCTTCAAACTATGTCATAATGAAGAACCATTTGCAGAATCATGATCATGGTATTGAGACAAAAAATTCAAGATCATCATTGGGTATATAATTTGGACTCATGGATTTTTTCCTCAAAGTGCCCAATAATAAAAATAAAAATAAAAATATTTTTATTTTTATTATTATTATAATAAAATATAGTATCCTACATACCTTTCTCATGCGATATTACATTGACAATCCATAAACGACATAGTAACCCTCATATTGAGGAGAATGTTTCAAGACCAATATCAATTATTTAATTTGGTATTATGGATCAGTCCAAAAAAGTGTTGTTCATGCATTATGTGGTGAAATTCATTTTCTTCACCAAGTGTCCATTTGGGGAAAGTAAATAGTCTATCTCAAGTTTTCTTTTTACAAGGATCAATTTGGTGTGACCTGTTTGGTCATTCATGGATATTTGTGGTGAAATATAGGTGTATTTACATTTAAGTTCATTAGATCAATGATGATCCTTGTGCATTCATCGGGATTTTTATAGACTCAGATGTGGGCACTCGTGTAGTCCACTCTGAGCAGTTTTCCCCATAGAACATGGTGATGACCTTCTTTTTTGTGTAAGATATATGATATGAGGTGATGTAAGTGATATTATTCTTTTATAAATGCCTAACTAGTATTAGTTGAGTGTGTTCCCTTAGTACAATCCTATGAGGATTCGGTGTAGAATCCCATCCTCATCATAGGATGGTGACCCTTATACAACATCCTGATGATCAGTGTAGTTTGGGTGAGTTCCATTATTCTTGAGTGAGTTGTATTCATCCTCCTTAAATAGACCCCTCAACGGCTTGGATAGTGTATCCCCCCTGAGATGCCTGGATTGATCCTCATGTCCTTCTTGTTTTTGTAGGCATGGTTTGTGGAATCAACGTGACCAACACTTACACATGAATTGATCCCCTATCTAAGTGGATGTTTTCAGTAGGTTACAATGTCCCCCCAGTGATCCCTAGGCATTTAACCCCTATATATGTATTGAGATATTTTCTTTTTTATGGGGTATTAGTCTGATGGTGTGTGTATCTTGGATGAAACATCTCAATTTCCTATATGATTTCTTCATGATGAGACCCGATGAGTGTGTTTTCTAGAATTTATGACATCTCGGATGGTTGGGATGTTCCACTAGCTTAGAAATTCCTGATGGAGTGATATCTCTTACATGAGTGTCATCAGGTATGATAGGGTTTATAGAGTGAAATATCCTAGGCAAGCATTACTTTTAATCCTCATAGTGGAACTATAGATGTAAGTGATTGAGAACATGTATGAATCGAAGTCTTTTATGAGTATATCTAGGATATCCTTGTTTTATTGTTATGTATCATATCATTTTTCTGACGTAACTATGTTTGATGAGCTGACTACTCATGATGATTTATTTTTTGTGATTTCAAAGTGTCCTACTGGGTATTTTTATACTCACCCTTGCATGGGATCTACACACACTTATTGTATATTATGCGGATGGAAGACCATTTTACGGATTCCATAGAGGACTAGAACAAAGTTAAGATTAGTTTGGGAAAGACATACTAATGTTTCATTTGATAGTAGTACCCTCCTTTTGAGAAAGTTAGAATTTATTTTCTAGTTTTGGATGGGCTTGTATTTGGAACCTTTTTATGCTTTTGATTACTTTATATCACACTCTGATTGTGGAATTAAAAATTCATGCATGCATTGTTATCATTAATTTTACATTTCATTATTTTATGGGCTTGGAGTTGTGTGCGTGTGTACAAGTACATTATGAAAAGGCATCCCATTTTAGATATTCCTTCTCAGCACTTTTCTCCAGGTCTTGGACTATGGAGGTGAGTTTGGGGTAGTTGTGGCTCTGCCTTCCACTGGCCAGGAGGGCCTTGGTGGTTTAAGTTGTGACAGAGTGGTATCAAAAGTGGTTAAACATCTTGAAGTGTTATCACAATTCTTAGGTTTAGGATCAGAGATTAGAGATTCTTATGTCTAGATGTGAGGCTTATTTGGGGCACTAGTGAAATAGTGTTAAAGTGTTTAGAGTTTAGATCTTAGGACAAGGACTCTAGTGTTGATACGATAGTTGATTTATCCATTCAATATGAATTTGATAACCTACTTGTTGACCTGATACATGTAGGCACCTGCTATAGGAAAAAAATTGGTACATGCTTCATATATGAATGGGTTGTTGTTTCCATATCCTTCTTGAGTCAGCTCCCCAAATATAATCTTTAAACCACGATACATCTTAAAAATTTTTCGATTTCTCCATAATTACAACTATCTAAGATTCCAAGATAATTCCATGACAATGACTAGTTGATTGATGAGACTTCAGTTCAGGGACCCACTCATGAGGTGTTTCCTTCAAGAAGACATAGAGTAGTGCTTCCACATGTTGAGTGGTTCCTATATCCTTAAGTGGATTTGATGGATGTTTTACAACATATTGGGAATACAATGTCTTCAGTAGGTTAAGATGATGATACACACAAGATTGTAATTTTATGTGAGTTTCAATGATAGATAACTCTGAAGTTTTTTGATTATCTAGACCCTTAGGTAGTGGAGAATTGACTTGAGGTGATGGTTTAGGTTTTTCATCTTGTGTAAATCCTCAATCGATCATATTATTTCACTTGTGAACCATTTTATTCATGTATAATTAGTTGGATCTAGTAGTCCCAGAAGATGAAACAATTATGCATAGTGTGCATCATGAGTTCTAGAGTTATATATTTACCAGGTTACATAGTGGGCCATACCCGCTTCTCAGGTGGTGGAGGAATGACATGAGCTTGTGGTGTGAGTGTATTTCTTGGTTAGGGACCCTCTTGATGATAGTTCCACTAGTGAAATATATCTAGATTCATGTAGGGTGTCAATATATCCCTATGTTGGCGATGTTTGACATGAATTTGTATATGCAGTGAAGTTGGAAAATTACCCCACTAAGACACATTCTTAAGACGTGATCCAAAACTGGTGGGTGAGTCAGTGCTACCCAAAATGGATAACATCGAGGTGTGGTGGATGATTTTATATCACTAGTGTATTTAAGGTATTTTAATGTACTAAGGTTTTGGAGAAATACGTGGTTATGGTAAATAAGCATGAAATGGAAATAATGAGTTCCAAATAGTAAGATCTCATAGTGTATTCAAGTGTGATTCAAGGTACGATGTGTGTCTTCACTTCCCCAGATGAAGTTTTCACATAGAGTTGTTGGCCACTTTTCCCTGAGTGTATCCTCTTTTCATGACCTAGTGATACCAGTGGAATTTGTTTTCTCTACCCTTTGTGTTCAAGACTCGTGAAAAAAGGACCAGTGATTACAAACTTCTACCAACAACATGACAAGACTATGGGAGGAGAGAGAGAGAGAATCACATGGAATCTCTTCATAGTGATAGTGAGACCCTATAAGTTTTTCCTCAATATGTACTTGTTACCTACCATAAATGATCAATTGATTACTACCTGTGAGTGTAGAAGTGCTTCTGATATGTTGGTACATAGTTTTCATCCTTTGATAAGGAGTGAACTTAGGACATGTTATCAACAGATTTGGTTTCAGAGTAGGATATACTCGGAATGAATTTCCTAAGACACTATGGTTTTTTTGAGCTCATGGTGAAACCCTTTGGTGAGTTTTATACCACAAAAAAATCATGAGACTTATAGACTGGATACTTATCCCTTCTAGGATTAGTTAATAGTAGTATTCTTCAATGAAATCCTTACATGATTGTCATCCTAGTTAGAGCATGCGAGACACCTGAGGATGGTGCAGTTTACCTCCAGTCGATAGTTGTTACCCCTCCACTTATTTAGAGATCTAGGGAGGTATGACTTAGGGATATCAATTTTGAGATTTTTATTGAACAGATATCTACTGAATATGTTCATGATGGATTTTAAAAAGGTGGTAAGATTGTCATTTATGTTTGGTGACACCAGTCATAATATGAGAAGAGGTGTTGAGGATGTTGTTTTCCCTTATTAGTATATATCGTGGAGGTGAGGGTGTACCATGATCTCTTGGCATTAGTTGGGAAGAACAGGGAGTTGTAGTAAGTTTTCAAGTTAAAATATTATTATCTTTCCTATCTGTGGGTGATGAACAATGGATATTTGTCGAGTGTTTGGGACACTTTTTCACGTAGGAGGTATTTTGGATTTGTGTAATTACCTAGATGATCAATGAAGATTGTGATTCATACTTAAAATCATGACTGGTAAGATGATATATGAAGCATTTGGGGACTCAGTTGTAGTTGAGCATAGTGTTTTACCCTATTTAGCTAACCAGGTATAGTGGATTGTTTAGGTTTTGGTAAACATGATTTGAGTTTGCATGTTGGTTTTGAGCCGTAGTTGGGAGGAGCATCTACAATCGTAGGGGTTTGTGTGTCATAATAAATACCACTCCACCATTAGTGTGGCACATTTTTGAGGCTATGTTTGAGGGAAATTACATGTCACTATTATACTAGATAGAGCTAGTGGGCGATGACACTTGGGTATTAGTTTTGGTGATAGTAATGGTTGTAAGGGTGCAGTTCATCCAGGGGAAGATGAGGACTACCCATAAATGTTATAAGTTATTTATGGACCAACAATGTAGTCCTTTTGAGTTCAAAAGTTTCAAAGTTTTATCTAGGGTGGTAGGATATCTCCAGGGTTCTTAGGCCCTTTATTTTTTCTAATGTTGTGCTGAGTTAGTGGGGTGGTGTACCGATTAACCCCATAACCATAATAGTTTTGGTTTCTTGGGGTTATCTACATGTCATAGATAAATAGGTACATGCATGAATCATAAAACAATATTAACCTGGGTAATCAGGTCCATAAGAGTGGATTTTACTTTTTCAAGGAGTTGGTGGTGTTTAGAACCGGTAGATTATGACCCTTAATTGATAAGTTTTTTCCTTATGTGCATGATTTTTGGTAGCATAGGAAACCACAAGGGGAGATCATGGGAGTGGGAGACCCAATTGAGGGCTGATTATCCCCACATTTTTGTTTATTTTGTGCCTTTTGGAGATGAAATTCCTTGAATAAGGGAGTAATGTAATGTATCAATTTTTACTATTTAAGACTTTAGAATATTTCTAAGAATATTTACAGAGCCAGATACTGAGACGATATGAGATTCTAAGTCCTGGTGAGCCTAAAATTGATATTTTAAAACTAGTAAATATATTAATATCACACACACATAATTTTTATAAAAATGTAGAAAAACTCCCAAAAAACTTCTCTAATCAGAAATATGAGACTACCATTGAATTAAAAATGTGGGGTTTACCTTAGGCATGACATAACCTTGGTCCACATTGGGTGTTTGGATTGAGTGTCATCATGGGAGGAATAATTAAATAAAAAAATATTATTTATTTAACTATTTAATTTATTTCCAAAATGTATTAAAATAATATAAATATGTGGTTATTCCAAATCCGTTGGGTTATTCACATAACCTTAGAGATTTTAGAGGATCTATTGGAGAGGAACCATTGTAGAATCATTGGTAGGCTACATCGGATCAAGGATGGTGTGACAACACAACTTCTAGATGTCATTGATGACAATGAATCATATTTTTTCTTCATTATAGATGGATCCAAATCAAGGTATGGATTTGTGTGTGTGTGGATTTATCCTGTTTTGATGTACCCACTATGAATGTGAATTAATTATTTAACAAAATAATTCATGGGTCAATTTTTTAATTCAGTTAAATTATTTATCTTACTATGGTATAATAATTGATATTGTTTTGGTTTAGTAATTTATATTAGTTTTTCATACTAATGGAAACAAATCAAATCTATCCCAAACAACGACCGAGGTTTGTTCCTTGATTTTATATCATGATTTTCTCCATCCGTTCTCCATCCGTTCATCACCAGTATTTATTTTGACTGGTGGTTTAATAAATACCTGATAATAAATCATTACACAAACAATATTTAGTACAATGATTTGATTCCATAGCTTCAGGTTCAAGATTGACTATGAGATTGAGGTGTGATGGAAATGACCACAAATCAAGACTGAATAAGTGTTATTCATTGGTTAGTATGTGTGGCGGTTCAGGATGCGATGAAGAGGAACATGATGGGTATAGGTAATTGAGCCATATATTGGGGGTGGTTTGTACAAGAGTTCTAGATGGTGTATTAGAGGCATGAGGGCATTTGATTGGTTTTGGAGCATGCAGATGAGGGGATGTTGGGGTTGTAACATGATTTATGGAAGAAGATAATCATGGAGAGAGAAAAATGTCAATATTTTAAGAGAGTAATAAAACAAAAAGAAACAAAATAAAAATGAAATAGGGAGGGGGTGTGTATAGAGTGAATGAAAAGGGGTATGGGAGAAGGCTTAAATACCTAATAATAATATAATAGTAATAATAATTTTTTTATAATTAATATTATTATCATTATTATCAAAACCCCATTTCTATTGTAACATATACATGCTATGTCGGAATGATACACCATCTATAATATCAATACCAAGGTATTGAGATGGTCAATTAAAGACCAATGTTGGGTACTTAATTCAGTCTTGTGGCTCGGGTCCATAGAGAACCCATTAATAATAATAATAATATTATTATTATTAGTATTATTTATATTACAGAATCTATTATCTGACATAATTTCTTCATATAATGTCAGAATGACAAACCATTAAGGGAATCATGATCATGGTATTGAGATGGTAAATTTAAGAATAATGTTTGGTATATAATTCTAACTTCTGGATTTGGTCTATGAAGCATACAATAATAATAATAATAATATTATTATTATGAAATCTAGTATCTGACATACCTTCCTCATGCAACATCAGATTGATGAGACATATGTGGAATCATGAACCTAACATTGAAGTGAACATTTCATTTCTAATATAAAGCATTTAATTTAGGATTTTAGCTCAGGCCCACAAAGTTTCATTCATGCGTTATGTAGTGAAATTCATTTTTTCCACTGGGTGTCTATTTGGGGAAAGTAAATAGTCTCTCCTGAGTATTTTTCCATGATAATCACTGTAGTGAGATCAATTTTTCCATTTATGTCAATTTTTAGTGAAATAAAACTGGATTTAAATTTAATCCCACTATAAGGATGATGAGTATTTCACATTCTTTGGGATTTTTCCAGAATCAGATGTAGGAACTCGAGTAGTCCACCCTGAGTAGTTTTCCACCTTGAACATTGTAATGAACTTTATTTTGGAATCAGATATATGACACAAGGTAATGTAAGAAAGATGATTTTTTAGTGATTCTTAACTAATGTTAGTTGAGTGTGTTCCCTTATTCTAATCCTATGAGGGTTTGATGTAACGTCTCATCCTCATCATAGAATGGTGACCCCTTAACCAATTCCCAACGATCAGTGTATTTTTGGAGAGTTCCATTATTTTGGAGTGATTTTTCTCTGTTCTCTTTGACTAGAACCCTCAATAGCTTGGATAATGTATCCCTATAGGAGTCCTGGAGAAATCCTCATGTCCTTTGTGTCTTCATAGGTATTGTTTGTGGAATCGACATGACCAACACTTACATGGGAATCGATCCCCTATCTAGGAGGACATTTATAGTAGGGTATGGTACCCCCAATAAGACCTATACATTGAACACTTATCTATGTATTGATATATGATATTTTTGATGGGTTATTATTTTGATGGAGTGTGTATCTCATATGAACTTTCTTAGTTTCCTATGTGCTTTATTCGCGAGAAGACCTGATGATTGTGTTCGCTCGAATTTATGCCATCTGGGTTAGTGGGGATGTGAAATAAACTTAACAATTATTTATGGAGTGATATCTCTCATATGAGTTCTATTATGGATGGAAGATCTAATGGAGTGAGATCTCCTAGAAAAGTGTTACCTTGAATCCTCATAGTAAAACTATAGATGGTAGTGGTTGAGACCTTCTATGACTCAAATTATTTTATGAATATATCTGGGATATAATTTTTTTATAGTTATGTATCATATCATTTATTTGAAATAATTTTTTTAATATTATTACTCATGATGATTTATGTTTGGTGATTTCGGGGTGTCCTACTGGGTATTGTTATACTCACCCCTATAAAGGATCTTCCTATATTTGCTGTGTCTTATACAGATGAAAGAACTTTTACAAAGTCATTGGAGGAATAAGAGAAGGTTGATATTAGTTTGGTATAGAAAGAATGATGTGTATATGAAACGCACGGCCGATTGTCGCCTATCGACCGGTCAAAATTCTGGTGCTCTTCTAATGTGTATAGCAGCACTCGGGTCGAATCCTCGACGATGATACTTTGTAATAGTCGTTTGTTTTTAGTTGATTGTATTTTGATTAGGGGGGTTTGTTTGCAGAGCTTAATTGAAATGATTTATGGATGATGTTTGATTTACCAAATTGATAAAGATTGGGGTGAGTTCATTATTGGGGAGTTAAGCATGTGATATCCTTGAGCCTTACTTTGTATTGCATTAAATTAACACCCATGTCATAAGTTGACGTTGATTGGAATTCCTAAGTGTGAAGGCTTTAATCCAAGCCTTAACTTAACATAGGGTTCTAATATAAATCAAAACTTATTTATGGTAGTGTATTTATGGTTCCAATAATCCATGGAAACCACTCGTTAAACAAAACATATCATTAATCCATGACATATTAAGTTTAACATACACAATATTAATTTAAAGAATACTCATCGAGAAAAACTCTCAATCACTTAACATCCCTGAATTATAACTCACCCCAATGAGAGATTTACTCAGAAATTTGGATGTTTAATATTCTGGTTAAAATAATTATGATGATAAATTAAGAATAGAAGAAAAAGAAAGGGATTAGAAAAGAGTGGTACGTTGACACACACACACGAACGATGATGATAATTAAAAACGGATTTTCGATTGAATGAGGAAGCAAAAGAAGGGAAGGGGATTCAACTGAATTTAAACTATTTTAGGAACATAAATATTAAACTATAGAAGGTGGATGAGAATAAGAGATATTGAAGAAGTAACTTGCATTAAAACAGAATTACAAAGAAAGAGAATTACAAGATTACAAAAATGAAGAACACAAAAGTAAGTGAAAACAAAGAGAGGAGGAAAGGTCTCTCAAGTGAAAACTTGAGTATGGAAGGTCCTCCCAAGCATTTGGAAAGGCTTTGGTCGTTGCAATATGATATCCTCTCTTCTGAAATGCCAACTCCTCTCAAGGAGAGAAGGGGAGAGTATTTATAGCCCAAGGAGTGGACTGTTTGCATTCCCAATCTGTCCCTCCACTTTCATCTCCAATTTGGCAATACAGACAGCCTAATCTCCAAATATCTCCTTCTTCACAGTTGTAGATAATAAAGTTTTCCTACTACTGTCAAAATATGGAGGCATTTGGATAAGTGGATCTAAAGTTATGTCGGTTTTATTAAAAAACGGTAAACTGCCCATTTCTATCCATGCTTTTTCAATGTCCAAAATGTGAATGGATTTGTGAACAGGAATATGCCTTCAAATCCGAATGACTTCTTCAATAAAGTCGGCCGTATATATCTCCTCTTTCACACTGCAAAATCTCAGATCGCTTGGATGCTTACATCAGGAGATATGTCATGCATACTATACTGATTTTAATTCTCGGCCAGAATGGTGGGCTGGACTTCAAAGATTTATTTGGGCCCCTTTTACTTGTATTTGGGCCTTGAAATTTTTATCCAAGATGACATGTAGTGTCCCCCAAATTATGGTAGAGAATTAATTTTTTTCTACTTCTGTATTGATCCCAGTAAATCAATCTTCAAGGCTGGTCCAGTTTGTTCACAGATTGTTTGGTCTTGTTTGTGAGGACCATATGACCCTTCAAATGGCAGAATTGGATCATGGTTCCTTCTAATGAAATGTTTTATATTGAAAGGAGAATCCTAAAAAACAATAACCACACAATTTGGATCAGTATAGTGATAGTTATAATTAAAACATTAAACTGACTCAATTTGACTACTTCTAAAAATGCTCAAATATTATACTTAATATTAAAACATTAATATTTCACACAAATTATGCACATTTCATATAAAATAAGTAAAGGGGGAATATAATAAGTCATAAAAATATTAATAACATCAACTCCCCCACACTTAGATTTGCGCGTGTCCTCATGTGCAACAAATATAAAAACATAACAAAATCATTTTCACTCACCAACAAATATTAAAATTTTGTTTTCTCCAATCAGGGGAGGTTTAGAATATTTCACTCATCCATATTGAATTCCATCACAAATTTGGTTCACAATAATGCATCAGAAACAATTCATTTTTTCATGTTCAAGGTTTGAATTGGAAAATGTAGGCACTCAAAACTTACTCCTCTCAAGATGATAAAAATGTATTTTAGGAGGTTCACTCATTCACCAACAAAAAGTGAAAATCAAGAGTTTGTAAGACCTCTCAGCTTCCATTCCCAAATCTATTGTGTACAAGAATCAAGAGGTCTTTTAAGGGGTTTTTCTGTGGCTATGGGACGGTAGGTATATAATGTCCAAAGGAAAAGAGGGGTTAAAAACACCAACATGGAAAAATCAATGCACATTTTTTTTTTGAAATTTGATTTGAAAGGAAATAGAAAGACATATTTACAAGGGCATGAATGTGTGATGAATGAAAAGTGAGGGAGATAGAAAATGGAATAGGGTGATATGATGGAATATGTACAACATGGAAGACTTCCAATAATGACACAATACAAGATGATTCAAGTGTTCTTTTTTTTCTCTTTTTGCTCATTTTTTTTGAAAGTTGTGCTTGAAACAAGTCTCACAGTCATCTCCCAACCCATTTTTGATCTTCTCATGGAAATAATTTTAGTAGTTATAACACGATCAAAGGTTGATGATGAATGATTTTTGACCCACCCAAGACACAACCCATTCCTTTTTTTTTCATTTTTTTTAATATAATTTTTTTTCATTTTTTTGAACACTTTTCAATGACTTTTGTACAAATGAAAATTACACATATACACCCCAAATCTCATAGAATTTCAACCTCTCCCCCACACTTGAATGGATGCTTGCCCTCAAGCATATGATGACACATTGGAAATCAATGAAAGTACGCCCAAAAATGAATTCCATTCCCCCCACACTTATATTTCAATAAATTGTACAATGAAAATCCATGAAGATGTTGGGTGGGACAAGGTATTAGGCTTGTAATGTGGCTATCAAAAGAAAGGTTTTCATAGGCTCAAAGGGGCTTTCAAAAGTAGGATCAATGTAAGGGTAACAGGAGGCTATTTGGCTATTCTGATTCTCATGTGGCTTAGAAAATGCCTCTATCATATTATTGCACACAAAAGATGGAAATTCAGCTCGAAGGTCCACAAACTCAAGACTCACAATCAGTGGTGAAGACACACAATGAAAAAGATGGCCATAGATGACCTTGGCATGAAGGCTAATGTTATTCCTCATGGTAGGGGAGAATCATTTTCCACCAAAAATTGTTCATTCAAAATGTTTGTTATTGACACAAAATTGTTTACCCAAGTTTGAGATAAAAATTCAATATATTTGAGTTTAAAACAAGCCTTTTGACTCCCCAAAATGGTTGGACAGAATTTCAATATTGGATGATTAGTAATTATGACACCCCTTTTTTTTGTTAATTTTCATTTTTTTTAATTAATTTTTTTTAAATTTATTTTATTTTTAATGACACATACACACAAAAGAGAAAATAGAAAAAAAAGTTGTGGAAGAATGTTGTAAAAAAAATGAGAGGGAGAGAGGAAGAAGAAGAAATAGAGAGAAGAAGAGAGGGAAGAGAGATTGAGGAGAGAGAGAGTTAAAGGGAAAGAGGTGCCCCTGGTTTGGATTTGGTGGGTTTCCATCTCCATCTAGTGGTGGGTCGGCTAGAGAATTTGGGGATTCGGTGGAAGTCGAGTTGGTTCCAGGACAGTGGGAAGTTACCTGAAAAATAAAATTCATTATTCATCTAATGAAAATATAAAAAGAAATTGAAATTTCATAAAAGTAAAAGAAAACATGGGTTGCCTCCCAAGAAGCGCTGCATTTTTTTGTCTACAGCTGGACAATTGCAGTGGACTACCCATAGTCTGACGGTGGCCATCGTATTTTCTCAACTCCAGTGTGCTTCCAGAAAAACTTTTTCTTTGGGAGGCCTGATGATTCATTGGATAATTTCTTCCCATCCTTGTTGGTGTGCTTGCAATTAAATGGGGGTGGAAAGAGAATATGACTATCCTCCCTTTGGTCTTCCATGTGAGGAATGATTTTATCCACAAAGTGATGATTTTCTATTCTTGGAAATTCAGGAAGATGTCTCAATTCTGATTGTTCATTTATATAAGGTTCGGATAACACAAAAGTAGAGTATGAGATCCCAATTGTTTTTGACTCATTTATTTCATCACTTACCAATGTAGAGTAATGAGGATTAGTGGAGTCATAAGACTGAATAAAAATTTCAATATCCTTTACTTCAATGTTGTTCGCCAAAGAATGGTCAATTTCAACCTCACCAGTGATAACTTTATTAATTAGGGTACAAATATCACAAACATCACTACCATCAGGACAATATAAACACATTGGTTCAAGGTTCACTTCACATATAACAGAATTTTCAGAATCATGGATAGGAAAGGATGAATGTGGGATAATCTGATCTGAATCAACAATGAGCATTCTAGTTCATTTTTCTCATTACCATCCATGTTGGAGAATTGGAGGTCAGAGGTGAGATGATATTCCAAAGAGTTTTCAAGATCCTTTAGATCAATGGAGTTTGCATTTGTAATGTCAACATCAATTTCACCATTAATCACTTGGTTAATGAGGATACAATATTCAAAAATACCTCTATTAGTAGAACAGGAAGAACATGATGGATTAGGATTCAACACACTCTCAGAGGGAGTTTCAGAAACATGGATTGAGAATACAGAGTGATCCTCAGATGGGTATCGCATGGCTTGGAAAATGTTGAACTTGACCAGTTGGTCACCGAATTCCATGGATAAGATGCCAGCATGGACATCAATTTTGGTTCTCGCAGTCATGAGGAATGGTCTTCCTAGAATTAGGGGAGATCGAGAAGAGGTCATCTCACCTTCCATGTCAAGGACATAGAAATCAGCTGGGAAGATAAGATCACTGACCCGAACAAGAACATCCTCAATTATCCCCTCAGGACTGGCAGTGCTTCTATTGGCTAATTGAATGACAACACCCGTTGGGTGCAAGGGACCTAGACCAAGGTTGGAGAAAATAGATTTGGGCATGACATTTATTGAGGCTCCAAGGTCTATGAGTGCATCATCAAAGTTGGAACTCCCTATTTGACATGAAACCGTGAAGATCCCTGGATCTTTGCACTTCATGGGAATGGACTGTTGGGTTGAAACATTTTCAATGTTCCTAAGTTGCCTCTTATGGGTGCACAATTCCTTAAGAAACTTGGCATACTTAGGGATTTGTTTGATGGAATCTAAGAGGGGGATGTTCACTTCTACATGTCTAAACATGTCAATCATTTCAGGATCAGGTTCAAAGGACTTCTTAGGCTTGGAGATGGCTTGAGGAAAAGGAATTGGGTTCCTTAGAGGAATGGAAGGAGGTGAAGGAGTGGATTCAAGTTCCTTTTACAGCTTTTTGTTCTTTTCATTTTCTAGATCAACATCGAAAGGGGGGTTTGAGGATTTATCTTGAGGCATAGCAAGTTGCTTTCCTGATCTAAGTGCAATTGCACTTACATTACCCTTGGGGTTGGTTAATGGTTGAGCTGGGAGTTGGGAAGAATTTGATTGTTGTTGCTGGCTCAGGTGGGATGCAAGTTGACCTATTTGAGTTTCAATGTTCTTGAGGCTAGAACGGGTGAAGGAAGCAAGATCCTCTACAGCACTTTCCCATGGTTGTTTAGAAGAAGAGGCTTGTCCCAAATTGGGTTGGCCTTGATTTTGGTTCTTGGGAAAGCGATTGTATTGGGTGGGGAATTGGGAAGGATCTTTAGGATAGTGGAATCCAGGAGGAGGATTGTTCCTTTGGGGTTTAGGAACAAAAGGATAAGGTTGATGGATGTTACCACCACATTGACCATATTGGAACTGGTTTGGATTTTGATGAGGGAATTGAGGAGGATGAGAAATGGGATTACCATACCTCAGAGGTGGGTTAAAGGTAGAAGAGAAGGGCTCAGAGTGGGGTTGGTTGAAGTTTCTAACAAACTGACCTGATTGTTGAGGGTTGAAGTTTCGCTGATCATATGCCACATTGAGATCCATTGGACTAGATGAATCAGATGGATCATCTTGAAGTTGTGGACATGTGTCAGTTGGATGAGATGGAGAGTTGCAGATTCCACAATTCTTGATAGGTCCAGGGAATAGTGACTGTGGAGAAGAGGAGTTTGGGGCTTTGGTAGCCACCGCTAGTTGACGCACAAGACCTGTAAGTTCACTCATCCACTCAGTCATCTTGTTGGGATCTATGGATTGATTCTCTTGGGCTTGTTTCACTTGAGCATGTGCTCGAGTATGGAATTGCTGCGTGTTTGCAGCCATGTTACTTATGAGAACTCTTGCAGCTGTAGGAGTTTTGTCAACAAGAGCACCGCCACTTGCGGCATCAATGAGAGTTCGCTCCATAGCCAATAAACCCTCATAGAAGTATTGGATCAGGAGTTGGTCAGGGATTTGATGGTGTGGAAAAGTTTCCAAAAGCTTTTTGAACCTCTCCCAATACTCATGGAGTGATTCATTAGGGAATTGACGGATGCCGCTTATTTCCTTTCGGATAGAAGCTGTTCAGGAAGCGGGAAAGAACTTCTCAAGGAAAAGTCTCTTCATGTCAACCCATGAGTTTATGGAACCAGGTGGGAGGTAGTAGAGCCATGACTTGGCAGATTCATCTAGGGAGAAAGGGAATGCTCGAAGTTTGATTTGTTCTTCAGAAACCCCTTGAGGCTTCATGGTAGAGCACACCACTTGGAACTCTTTAAGGTGGAGATGTGGATCCTCACCGGCTAGCCCGTGAAAATGAGGGAGAAGATGAATCAAACCCGATTTGAGTTTGAAGTCAGCTTCGATGTTTGGATATTGAATACCAAGAGGTTGGTAATTCATATCAGGGGCAGCAAGTTCTTTCAATGTTTGTTCCCTAGGATTGGCCATATCGAATTCAATTGGTAGGACAATGATTGGTTCTTGGGTGATTTGGTTATCCCTAATGGTCCTCCTAAGTCGACGAAGAGTTCTATCAATTTCAGGGTCAAACAAATCCGAGGGATTTTTTGGGAGGCTGCGGGGCGTTCAGAGAGATTTAGAAAGGATGAGGAAGACGGGTTTTCCTTTGTATTTTTTCAGTTTATGATTTTTAAGAGGAATACGAGTTTTTCTTTGTGTTTTTTTTTCAATTTTTTTCAAAAATTTTGTTTTTTTTACAATAACCAGAAAATAATGACTACTTAAAGCACCATCCCCGGAAACGGCGCCATTTGAAACGCACGGCCGATTGTCGCCTATCGACCGGTCAAAATTCCGGTGCTCTGCTAATGTGTATAGCAGCACTCGGGTCGAATCCTCGGCGATGATACTTTGTAATAGTCATTTGTTTTTAGTTGATTGTATTTTGATTAGGGGGGTTTGTTTGCAGAGCTTAATTGAAATGATTTATGGATGATGTTTGATTTACCAAATTGATAAAGATTGGGGTGAGTTCATTATTGGGGAGTTAAGCATGTGATATCCTTGAGCCTTACTTTGTATTGCATTAAATTAACACCCATGTCATAAGTTGACGTTGATTGGAATTCCTAAGTGTGAAGGCTTTAATCCAAGCCTTAACTTAACTTAGGGTTATAATCTAAATCAAAACTTATTTATGGTAGTGTATTTATGGTTCCAATAATCCATGGAAACCACTCGTTAAACAAAACATATCATTAATCCATGACATATTAAGTTTAACATACACAATATTAATTTAAAGAATACTCATCGAGCAAAACTCTCAATCACTTAACATTCCTGAATTATAACTCACCACAATGAGAGATTTACTCAGACATTTGGATGTTTAATATTCTGGTTAAAATAATTATGATGATAAATTAAGAATAGAAGAAAAATAAAGGGATTAGAAAAGAGTGGTACGTTGACACACACACACACGAACGATGATGATAATTAAAAACAGATTTTCGATTGAATGAGGAAGCAAAAGAAGGGAAGGGGATTCAAATGAATTTAAACTATTTTAGGAACATAAATATTAAACTACAGAAGGTGGATGAGAATAAGATATATTGAAGAAGTAACTTGCATTAAAACAAAATTACAAAGAAATAGAATTACAAGATTACAAAAATGAAGAACACAAAAGTAAGTGAAAACAAAGAGAGGAGGAAAGGTCTCTCAAGTGAAAACATGAGTATGGCAGGTCCTCCCAAGCCTTTGGAAAGGCTTTGGTCGTGCCAATATGATATCCTCTCTTCTGAAATTCCAACTCCTCTCAAGGAGAGAAGGGGAGAGTATTTATAGCCCAAGGAGTGGACTGTTTGCATTCCCAATCTGTCCCTCCACTTGCATCGCCAATTTGTCAATTCAGACAGCCGAATCTCCAAATATCTCATTCTTCAAAGTTGTAGATAATACAGTTTTCAGACTACTGTCAAAATATGGAGGCATTTGGACAAGTGGATACAACGTTATGGCGGTTTTATTTAACAAAGGTAAACTGTCCATTTCTATCCATGCTTTTTCAATTTCCAAAATGGGAATGGATTTTTGAACAGTAATATGCCTTCAAATCAGAATGACTTCTTCAACAAAGTCGGCCACCTATATCTCCTCTTTCACACTGCAAAATCTCAGCTCTCTTGGATGCTTAAATCAGGAGATATGTCATGCATACTATACTGATTTTAATTATCGTCCAGAATAGTGGGCTGGACTTCAAAGATTTATTTGGGCCCCTTGTACTTGTATTTGGGAATTTAAATTTTTATCCAAGATGACATGTAGTGTCCCCCAAATTATGGTAGAGAATTAATGTTTTTGGACATCTTTATTGATCCCAGTAAATCAATCTTCAAGTCTGGTCCAGTTTGTTCACAGATTCTTTGGTCTTGTTTGTGAAGACCATATGACCCTTCAAATGGCAGAATTGGATCATGGTTCCTTCTAATGAAATGTTTTATATTGAAAGTAGAATCCTAAAAAACAAGAACCACACAATTTGGATAAGTATAGTGATAGTTATAATTAAAACATTAAACTGACTCAATTTGACTACTTCTAAAAATGCTCAAATATTATACTTAATATTAAAACATTAATATTTCACACAAATTATGCACATTTCATATAAAATAAGTAAAGGGGGAATATAATAAGTCATGAAAATATTAATAACATCAGTATACCGTTGATACATTTGAAAATAGTACCCTCCTTCTAAGTATTTTAGACTTAATTTTCCAGTTTTGGGTGGGCTTTTATTTGGCCCCTTTTTATGCTTTCTAGTACTTCATGTCATACTATGATTGTGGGATTATAGATGTATTCATGAATTATTATCTATTGTTTTACATTTCAAAATTTTATGGTCTTAGATATGTGTGCATGTGTACATGTACATTAGTAAAAGGCCTCCAATTTTAGATATACCTTCTCAGTTCTTATCACTATCCCCTTGCATATGGTGGTGGGATTGGGTAGTTGAGGCTCGGCCTTCCACTGGCTAGGAAGGCCTCGATGGGTTCGGTCGTGAAAAATATAATGATGAATTTACCACATGTACATTATATTTATTATATTATTATTATTTTTTAATTTTAATATCACAAATACATTTTTATGTTATATTCTATATTAAATATGATAATGTTGCTCATATGTACGATGGACTACCACCTCGTGAAGTGATGTGATTTTTTTCACTTATGCTTTACATAGAATGTAATAAAGTTAAAATTAATGAATATATGTGATATATATGTGATGATATTGATTTTATAAAATTAATATATCACACACTTCCTTACCCTTTCATCTGTTAAGGGAATGATATCATTTCTTATGTGTACGTATGACCTACCGTCTCCATGAAACAATGCAGTTCATTTTCCATGTCTAAATTTCATAAATGGATCTAAAAATGTACATAATGAGTAAATATGATATTTATAACAATATTAAAATTCTGGATAATATATATATATATATATATTATTCACAAGAAATGTAACTTTCATAACAAAATGCGCATGAGAAAACAGGACAATTAACACTAGAAATACTGAAAAATAATGAAATATTATTAAAAATTTGGTGGTAAAATATTATAAGAGGATCATATATGATATTATAAATATTATTTTAGTTATATTATAAATTAAATACATGACTAAAACTATTATACAACAGTTATAGAAACATACAAAGGAAATAAATCATGAGGTAAGGGTTTCTCATCTCACTTTTACTTTCGTGAGAAATATGCCATATTCACTAATTATTTCCTTTTTTGAGGTGTATATAATATCCCTTTGATTTTATATATCATTAATCTATTTATATTCATGGTATTTAAATTTTTACTTGATGTCATTTATTTTATGGGGCATACAATTCATAAGTTACCAAAGTGGTAAGGGTTTATTTCACAATCTCATCATTATTCAAGATTATTTATGTTTATATCTCCCTTAGGGGAATTATTTGATATTTATATCCTAAAATAAATATTTTTTCTTAACCTCTATTTATTTATAAACTTTTTCAAGTAATGGTACCATTTTTTACACTTTTTGGTACATAAAATGATTGAGAAAATGTTTACAAGAAAACTTGAATTTATTTCTTTCTTCGGTTGGAAATCCTTTTTCATCAAAACCCATGTTTTCTAAAAATATTTTTAAAAATGTTTTTAACCTTTTAAAAATGATTTATTAAATAATTTTTTACCTATTTTTACTTTTTAAAAAATATTTTTAAAATAATCTTCATGTTGTTTTCAAAATAAAGTCTGTTTGGATTTTATCAAAAATGTGAAACGAATATTTGTTTTAACATGTACAACATGAATGTTTTTTCCACCTTCATGACCAATCAGTTTTTAATGATTATTTTAAAAGTTTTAAAAAGGTTATTTTCAATTAAAAGTTTTTTCAAAATGTTTTGTGATTTTTTTTGTTTTAAAAGGCAATTTTCAAAATAAAAAGGTTATTTTTCTCAAATTTTTTTAAGGATATTTTCATGGTATATTTATTCATAATAAACATAAAACCTATATTTTACTCATGATCCACTGAGGATATGTTGTATTCATACAATACATATTATTTATCTGGATGGTTTATGATTAGTTTGAATGGGGATATACAATTTTATTTCCATTTACAATTTTACTCTAGATAGTGTTATTATGATTATTGATTGGGGTAAGTATTAACATTTCATATGTTAGTTTTTCAATGCAAATGTTGTGTTGATTATGTTTCACTCCTTTAATTTGAGGAATTAATTGGACTTAGTAAGTGATGAGTGGGACCCACTATAACCCCTGATGCACTAGTAGGTCTCATAAGACAAACTAGATTGGGTTTTGGCCATGGGCTTACCCATTTGTTTAGATGTCATGGCATAAGGACTTGAAGGTATGTTTTAGATGTCTGGAATTATTCATTATATCATTATGAATTTAGTTATTGATATTCCATGTGATTATCCAATTATTTAATATATCCATGGTTATGTTTTCAAGTTTATGTGATTATTTATATGACATTATTTGATCATCATTGATTCCTACCATATTATGATCAAGTTATTGATTAAATTTCATGTGTTTCAGTTATTTACCTTGATATATTTATTATGAATTATTTATTAATATCTTATGCTATACTCTTACCCTTACTGAGTATCAAAGATCACTCATTTCTTATGTTTTATTTTCTCTAGGATACTAGGAAGTGTTTTGAGATTGATATGCAAATAAATGCTATGAGGAATAATGGTGTTATCAAAGAAATTACATTGTGTATTTGATGTTTTCAAATGTATGTGAAATTAAATTATATAAATAATTTACAAATATTACTAAAATATTTGGTCCATTAAGATGTGATTCCTTGTATCTTATGATAATTTAATAAAGTAGGCATTGGCTCTGTGCTACTGGAGTTGAAGTTTCTATAGCTGGTATCAAAGGATGTTTTATTGAAACCTTGGGAACTAGATTTAAGAAAACATAGATTAAGGAATATAAACTTATGATAGAATTTGAGGATATGTATGGAAGAACCTCCTAATGTTTTGGTAAATAATATATTATATGTTTTTTCCTAGCAAATACATCCCTATCTAGATACTACAACAAAACATGATTTTATCATAGATGTACCTAAGGGTAATAGATCTGAAAAAGGGAACATTGTTCTTGACCCAATTATCATATGGTGCATGAAAACATACCATAATACACACCATGTTTGAATATATTGTGGTATATTCTTAGCATAAATAACATTTTCTTTACAAACAATTATAAAAGAGTTGAAAATAAAGATATATCCAAAGAAACCATATTTATGATTATGAGATTATATATGAATAAAATATTCAATCTATGTTAATTCTTTCACTAGTTTGGGGATTATACATTATGTTTCATAATGTTATGATCTAATATAGTGTATTTAATTATTTATAAATGTTTCTCAACAGAAGTAATGAAAACCATGTCAATGCATTTATCCTATAAAGGGATTTCCCCCCCAAAAAATATAATGAATCTGGAGATGGAACTCGGGTTGGAATTGATAAAATTATAACTATATTGGGATATTTGACTTAGGTTATGAGTAATAACCTTTAATATGTGGATCAAACTATTGATCCACCACATAGTGTAATGATGTTATACCACTTCATGAATCAAAAAGCTCTATCATTCAATGGGACTACAAATCCATTTTTGTATGAGCAACGAATAATTTCCCTCGAGGAGATATTTCTTGCTCTGGAAAGTAGTGAAAGAGAAAAAGTTTTCATGGTTTTTTATCACCTCTCAGGATATGTAGATAAATGGTGGTTATAAATTCAAAACACTAAGGAGGAGGTGGAAATAACAACCATGGATTTGAAGGATTTCAAGGTACTCTTCTTGGAAAAATATTTTCCTTATGAGTAATGAGTGGAAATGGAAGGATAGTTCTTGAGTTTAAGACAAAAAAGAGGAAAATGTTACAATATATAAATCCAAATTTACAAGGTTAGAAATACATGCTTTAGAAGATATACGTAATACAAAGACAAAGATTAACTATTTATTTTATGGGATTACAACAATACTCTGAAAGTCACTAGTCTCCCAAAATTTCTCATCATATGAGGATATAGTATCACGTGTTATCAAGACATAGAAATAATTCTCGAAGTATTATGACTTCTAAGGGAAGTAAAATAATAAGAGGAACGTAGATCAAAAGAGGGATAAAGGGAAGAAGGGAAAGTAGGATTTTTTCACATGTGATAATTATGGAAAGAAGCACCCTGATACTTGATTAAAGGTAATGAGAGATTGATACATGCGTGGAGATAAAATACACCATGTACATGATTTAAAAGTTGGGATATAAATTTACATTGTTCAATGCTTCAATTTTAAGGATATGGGGCACTATGAAAACCAATTCCCCAATCATCAAGGAAATATAACTCAAAATATTCTAGGAGATCACGGTCAAGCATATGCTATTACTATAAACAAATTGAAATGATTAATGTGATTGTGTTTGGATTGATGAATTATGTTATAGGAGAATTTTATCAATGATATTCTAGTTATAATAATCATGAAATGTGTAAGGATTTAACTGTAGTACAAATTTTTAAAGGATTTGAAAGCATATATTGAATGGTACCGATGACCAAGAAAAGTGATTTAGTGGCAAGTTGAACCTATTAGAAAAAATGATTGATGAGGATAACCATTAATATGTTCTTAATGTTGAGCTAATAATGATATGTTTATGGTATAGTGTTGGTGACCATGAAATTGGTTATAGGTTTTATGGTTCATGTCAACTTTACCGGAGTTTAATACAAGTATTCATTTATGGAATATATTCTATAACATGAGATTTTATTTTTGTCAGTATGCATATTTTAATTAAGGTTTTATAGTGAGCAGGGTATTAAAATATTTGGAATGTGACATTAAGATCCACTTTATATTGTTTCGTAAATATAATGTTGATTTAGTGACCTTATTTAATTTTTTTGGACTTTGAGTTTGGAAAGACATATTTTGGATGAGTCATAAGGTTAAATATATATAGAATGGATTAAGTTGAACTTTGGGTGTTGTTAGATAACATTTTAAAACCATTTTGGTTTTAAAAAATATATAGAGATAGGAGGAATGAATTATCAATCTAATTGTAGCACCCTAAACTGGTTTTCAAGTTAATTTGAGCTCTGAGCTGGTAGGCCACTAGGAATTAGGCTTGCGTCCCTTTATACAAAAGGATGATAAATATCAATGAGGGTTTGATTTTGTTATAGTGGAAAGGCTATAACCTCTGGTGAAGATAATAATAATGGTAGTTATATATATAACACAAAGTAAGAAATACCATAATAGTGGAAATGAAAAAATAAACACAATAGAAGCAATAATAATCCAAAAAGGCATCATACCATTTGATAAAAAAAATACATGTCATGATTTTCATACAAAACAAACATGAAAGGTTGCCCATGGATGACCATATATGTACATATATAAAAACCCAAAAGAAGGTCCAAATTTATGTAAAGGAACCACTTGTTCCACTACCATCCATCCCATGAAAAAGAATTATATCCCTAACCACTAAGGTCCAACTCTCATGCCTGATCCCTTACCTGATATCAAAACCATAAAGTCTACATGCATCCCAAGTGGCCCCTGTAGGATGTGAGTATGAACTTAGTAGGCCACCACCAACATGTACCTATCTTACATCCATAATTACACAATGTATGAATACATAAATAAATATTAGAAGCTCAAATATAATAATAATCAACTAACTCCACTTGTGCTTGGAAACCATAAGTGTTAATTTTACCTACTTCGACCAATTATAAAGTAAAATGATATACCCGTGGTTAGTCATACTGAAAGTACCTCGATATGTCAACCTTATACATGTCAGCTAGAACCTTGTGCCATATGAAACCTCATGTGCCACCAATTGTGTAACTTGCATCTCCTCATCATGACCATCAATACATCACAAGTCCCTCAAACCTCCGTACAAAAATCACTGTCAGTTGAACAATCCAAAATCATGAGGCAAGATTACATCCTTCCTCCAATATATAATAAATCCCCATCTCAAATACCATCTCCCATGGATTTTATGGTGAGAATATCCTCCACAACTGATGGGAAACACTATACTCTAAGTTCCTGAATCTACAAAGTACTACAACCATAATTAGTGTTCAACACTATATCAACTGAGTCTTGTCTACGTGCACACGACTCCAACAACAACATTTACCAAAAACAGTGAGCGAAAATTAATAAAATTTCCTAATTCACACTATATTGTAACCTTATTTCCACATGAGACCATATCTCCCAAGTCTTGATGGTCAACATCATCCCAAGTCCCACGGAACATGCCCTTAGCCTGATGAACTCATCACCTCAATCTCGAAAAACTATATCTCCTCAACCTAGTGATTAACATCACCCCATGTATTACGGGCCATTAACTTATCTTGACTAACCATGTCACCTCAATCTTAGTGATCAACATCACCTCAATACCTTGGGTAATTCCCATCATGATCCTATATAACCAATTTAGTCATATCACATTTAATTAATTAAATTGAACAACCTATCTAACCTTCCCAATTAGTCAAAACCCCCATACATGGACTAGAATATTTAAATAAACTAGGGCATGCTCAATGAAATCCCATAACATAAATTTAATGATTTTATGACATGAATTAATTTATTAAGGGTTTCACCCGGAGAGCCTATATGTGTGTATTTAATATTACACCCTATAACACCCATATATTAAAAGATAAATCAATGAATCACCTGCCATAGACTCATAGGTGATCGCTCGCAGAATATTGGCCTTTAAATCAAGTTGTATCATAATAAAATAGAGTTTTAGATAAATGACCTAAAAATAAGAAAAAAGAGATATCATGGATTTATCATTTCTTAAGGTGATATAAACAAATAAAATAGGCTATAAGATTTAATCAATTACTGAGAGGAATCCATACCCACTAATGGAACTTGATTCAGAGTCCGAACGAAAGAGAAAAAAATGAGAGATCCATGGATTGGAGGAGTACTTCTCATGGGAAGAAGAAAAGAGTGGGATAATTATTAAATAAATAGAGGGAAAAAGGTAATTTTAACCTCCTTAAAAATATTCATAGTTACCACATTGTTTGGATAACTATGTGCTAACTTTGTGGTGCTAATTTTCCAAAGAACATACACCCCACATGGTCTAGCCACACTGTTTGACAAACTATAAACCAACAGTGTGGGTGTTTATAAACACATTCACTTAAACACATGCTTTTCTAGAATAGGCCACATAATTTTAGCTAACCATGCCCCATAAAAAAACAAGATTCACAATTTAGACAACACAGTTAAAAAAATCATGAACCAACAATGCACTTTTGTTTATCCTTCCTGAAACTGGGTTTTTTGAGCCTGATGATTCCAAAACCCATTAAAAATCTAAATTCACTCACGGATCCTTAAACTCATCTTAAAAAACATAAAAATACATTCATACTTCTGGTATTAGGTCCATAATTCCAAAAAAAGTTGTCTTATCCACTAAACTCAAAATTCAAATTTACCTAAGAAAATGACCCATTAAAAAACCCAGGACATTACAGTCTCCACACCTTAAAATATCTAATTTTTGAGCTATGAGGTCTCATACTGATATGGTACTAAATAGAACCATCTCATAAACATTATCACAATTTACCATAGTTATTCACTCATATGCTATTTCCCCTTGTGATGCTCCCCACCTTAGGAATTACCTACTCGATCACTTCCCAGCCCAACAATAAAAAATTACGATGGTTTCACCGACCATACCTAATAATAAAATTCATACCATTAAATAACATCATTCTTATACCTCATAAAGTTATTAATTACACTCATTTCATACCCGACGTCTATCAAATATTGCATCTCACCAGATTCCCATTAATACTTGTGTCATACATGACACCCATGGGTCCCACATCTCATTAGATTCCCAAAGTTCATTCATCACTAATAATTTTTTATTGAATATTTTATTAATAATAAATGGTATAATTTCCTCATATTGTGGTAAATGTGTTCATTTATGGAATATTTGGAATTAGATCATTCATTTTCAAATTTGATGAAAATTCTAGTTTTAACCTTTTAAAATTCATTGTCATATTTTAGAAAAAAATATTTTAATTTGACTTATTTGAACTTAATTTTTTTTAAAAAATGATCCTCACTAAATGGGATATAACTTTTATTCAGGATAATAGAACCAAATCATGCATTTGTTTGGAGTAAATGGGCTATGAAATCAAAGATGGGTTGGAATCACCATATTAGACATCAGATCTATATTTGGGCCATTAGTTCTTCATCTATGTTTGGACTGAGCTCAAATTTGGAAAGAAGTTTAAGAATTTTTTTTATAAATAATCCTTTTATCAGGACAACTGGTTCACGAGTTTTTAAGGTCAAATAGGCGAAAAACTTGGAATAAAATATTTTTCTGAATTTCCCCATTCACACTTGAAACAACTTATAACCTATCCTCCCCTCCACTCTATAAATGTGTGTTTTTTAATTTGGAAGGGGTGGAACGTGTGTTATGAATTTGAGGGAATATGGGAAGTGGTTCCACTCCAATTTTCTAATCATTTCAAGAAGGGTAGCTCTTGAACCAAGGATACCTTTGTCGAAGCCTTCTTCTTCTTCTTCTTTGCGTTGTAATATTTGTGTTTGCATAATAAAATTCTTAGTTCCTATTATATTTCTTATATTTTCTTATAATTTCTTATGTTTTATTCTTATTTAGTATTCCACTTTGGACTATAAATCAAGAGTATAAATGTGATTGGGTTATACCCTTTCAATGACCTTTTTCAAATGCAAAATGTTTCTACGATGACTACACCACCCATGGAATATTAATTCTTCTTAGTAATTATAGAAACCATGAAATGTGTTCCATGAAATTCTCCAAAAAATTCCCTAAACTGGGATCAAAAAGTTTATAGTGTGACTTTTCATTTTTCATGGGGGTCAGTGACGGTAGCGAAGGCACCAACCCGAAGGGCTGGGACCGTAGCCCGACACTGATCCCAAGCAGGGGTGTGGGGGTGCAGCCCCCGCGGTATGGAGCAATAAATTTGGATAAGTCCTTAAAGTGGTGCCCACGGTACCTACATAAAAACACCTATGCACCACCATTATGGAGGAGAATTATGAAATTATTTTGGCTAAGTCCTCAAAGCATTTCCCCAGTTAAGCCAAATCACCGACGACACACAAGTATACTTGGGTGCCGCCCATATGTCATGTAGCCACTTGCACGCCACAATTCTATCATGCAACATACTTTCACAACCAATCTCCTTTTTCCTAGGGTTATTTTTTTCCTATAAATAGACCCTTGGGGCCTTCATTTGTATAGACGAATTTCCCCGAAGCCTAATTCATGCTCTGGTCACCCTAATACTTCACCCAAGTCTTCTAAAACTTTCAAGGTAGTTATTTAACATCTAGAGCAGAGGATTTTAAGGAGGATCAATTACTTTTAGTGTTTTAAATCCATAACACTTTCACTCCTGTGGTGCCCAACCTCCTTGAATCAGAAACACTTGAGCGCCACCTATTCCTCTCATAGAAACTTGAGTGCCCCACTTCTGGGAATACCTGTGAGTACTCTTGAAGGCTTGAGTCAGGTCTCACCAAAGTATTAACATCTAGGTTGTTCATCAGTTAATTAAACATTATGTCACCAAAGACTACTTGCGCACCCATACTTGCACGCCAATACTTACTTGGGTGGCCTCCGTTGATTCACCTATTCTCTTCAATCTACAAGCCATCAAACCTTATTCAAAGCCATTCATGTAAAGGCTTCTTCTTCATTGGATCCCTTTTTTTAAAGGTATTAGGATGGAAATTCCACCAAAACCTACTGAATTGTCAAACTTTTGGGAAAGGCACTTCAGCGTGCCTTCTATTTGGATTTGTATATCCGCAGTCATAGGTTTCCCACAATTATTTCACAATGGGGTTAGGATTTATGGAGTGTATGTGGGTTTGTATATCTATTGTCACATAGACCTTTCTCCTAGGAATAGTACTGGGAATTTCTCAGTTTGGAGAATTAGGGTTTGGGTTCTGATTTCCCCTTCTCATCTCTAAAACCTAGAACCTCAGGTCTCTAGTAGGGAAGGTACAGTTCACAATTGATTTTAAAATTAAGCAAAGTAGAAGTCTATCCCCTACTGAGATACACTAGGGTAGCCATCCTAGTGTAATCCCCTAACCTATGAAGTACAATGTTGTAGTCTTTCACCTCTATATTTACTTTACCTTAACCCCTTCCTTTCATTGGACCCTTGTCTAATGTAAAGTGAATAAAGGGAAGTCTCGTCGCCTCACCCTATTTCCCAGTCGCCACTGTAGGTGTATCCTCTTCCACCTGTGGGGGAGGAAAAGTGTGGGTGAATTTTTTGAATATTTCACATCCTTTGTTTCTCACACTTAGCATGAATCACGTGGGCTTAGAGATTTGTGATGATTAAAACATTTTCACAAACAGTTATGGTGAATGAACTATGATAACTCTGATTCCCATCATAATTGGGATATGTAGGAAGCCTTCTTTGGGCCCGAGCTCACTGGATATCCTCTTCAGAAATCCAAAACTAATTACCTTAATATAAGAATCCTCTTTAGGAGTAAGCCCCAAATTATACCCCCAAATCACCAAGGCATCCTTTTTAAGAAGTAATCCCAAACTCATTTCTCTCAAAGGACTAAACTCTCCTATGAGACTTATCGAACTACGTGGGATTTGATTCCCATCCAAATGGGATATGTAGGTAGCCTTCTTGAGGTTCAAACCCAACACTTCAAATAAACCCTATTCTCCTTGGGCCATATTCCCAATAGGGTCTAATCTTACATGGAAACCCATATTCTTTCCAAGTTCCTTGGGCTTCTTAGGAATAAGTCTCACACCAAACCTTGACTAAGAACCTTTCACTTAGTGTCCTTATCACATGGAATTAAACTATATGGTTAGGTCCCTATCACATAACCTTAAAAGGTATGATGTGTCACATTAAAGTGCCCCCGTACTACGAGGGTTCTGATTCCTTTCAAAGGATATGTTGGTAGCCTATTTTATAGGTACAATCCCAATATCAAAATAAACCTTTATATCCTTGGAAAATAATAAATTCCAGAATACCCCATTGAGTGGGTTAAAAACCAATATCATTATAATTATGATTAAAATAATATCTAAATAGTATATGATAGGATACCATTTATGGATAACCACAAATACATACAGATGTATCCATTAATAAAGAAAATTAAATACATACAGATGATTCCAAATTTCATACATACTAATAATTTATTTTAAATTCCAAGGGAAACCTATGTTATACATTTTTAATTAATAAGGATTCATGAAAATATCTCAAATCAATAATGAGAGTCCCAGAGTAGACAATAATTCCCCCCAAAAGGGTGTGACAAGTCCGACCTCCCATCCTCTCGACCAATGCATGTTCTTAAGTATCATAAGATAAAACTTAATGAACACATTCCTTTATAAAGTAGGTCCATTTTAGATAAAGAACCATCATATGTTTCCGGTTCCAATAATAAATCCAATGGAAACTATGTGGAAGTAGGGATTTTTAAACTAGAACCCACGTTTCAAGGAACTACGAAATAGTAATTGATCTATCTCTAACCATATTAACTTAATAATTGTGAATCAATGAGATAATGTAATTCAAATATTATGATTTATGAATTGTGTTTTTAAATTAAAATAAACTAATCAATCAATTGAATAATTCAAGAAAAACACACGAGACCGAGTAATGTGTGAATTGTGAGAGCGCTATCTTAATCGGTAAAAAAAACACATAGGATAAATTTTTATAGTTCAAATACAATCCCTAAACTAAATTAATACTAATTTATAGAGTGGGAATGTTCTCTAATTCACCACTAAACAGAATCTAGCCTTATAAAATTGATCAAATCAGGATGATACGATTGTATGTTTTGAATCCAGCCTAGGGTTTATTTCATTTTGTCTTTGTGGTTTAGTTAATTCTTATAGGGTTCAAGGGTTAAAAAATTAGGGGCCCATAATTAAGTGGTTTTTTAATTTTAATGATAATGATTAATAAGTAAGTTAATAGGTAGATTCATATTGGATACACTTTTTAAAATATTTTTCTAAAAAAATATATTCTCATTGTGTTTTATTAATCAAATTTCATTTCAAAAACAAAAACAAAAAGAATAAAATCTTATTCCAGAAAAATTATTATTATTATTTTATAAACATAAAACCCTCCCATACATATAATTTTGTTTCTATAATATTATTTTATTTTCAAAATATCTTTTATAAATTTTTCAATTACTTCATCTTTTGTGATATGACCTTTGTCAACCACTCTGCTGCTCCTAAGTACCCAAAAATCACATTTCATTTGAGAATGCCCATGAAAATGCCCTTTTAATCACACTTGATGATCAAAAGTAATACCTCATAATATATATATATATATATATATATATAT
The DNA here is from genome assembly GCA_963277665.1 of Viscum album. Lineage (NCBI taxonomy): Eukaryota > Viridiplantae > Streptophyta > Magnoliopsida > Santalales > Viscaceae > Viscum > Viscum album. The sequence continues at coordinate 1,017,041,050 of OY728119.1, read as the reverse complement.
ATATATGCATTCCCATCATTGTCCCGATAACTACACACCTCATAAAAAACACACATCGCACCTAATTCCCACATACTAACCAACACCTGGTTTGTCCAATTACAATACGTGAACCTCACACACCCAAAAATGTCCATGCTAAAAATAAAAGGAAACAACCTTGATCATGGTGTATCTATAATCATCGTCAGCTCCCCATCCTGCTCGGAACTTGACAGCTCAATAACATGCACCTTCCATAAAGCCCGACTACCCAAGGTCTGACCTCCCCTTGAATTTTCATAAGCTACCAACCACTGACCCCATTAACATGTATCTCTCTCCACCAAAAAAATGTGCATGCAGTAGAATCTTAGCTACCAGCTCATGGTACTTCTCCTGGTCCTACCTCAGGTCCCTAAGTCTAACTCAGTCCTTGGATCCCAGTTATCTTATAATTCTTCCTATAGAACCTCTCCAGATTCCCCATATGACAACATGTCCATCACTCCTTTGGATCCCCTTCACACTGAGTATGAACATGTACCAATTGTCCAAACTATAAAAAACCATCAAAGAACCACTCCTCGATTCCCTAAAAGAGTCTCTAGCCTAACTTAGCTACCAATAATCCTCAAGATATTTCTTCTAGATACCAATAACATCACCACTAAGATCACCTGACGCTGTCACCCAACTTGAATATAAATATTCTGTCATGTTTCCCTCAATTATTAGTTCTTGATTCACTATCTATAAGAATGATTTCACCCTAAAGATGTTCACCAAAACCCTGATGGTGTTCTACAAGACATCATTGAAATGCCTCACCCTGGCGATTCTATTTCCAACCATAGAGGGTGAAAATTGATACATGTATATAAAATTCACCACATAATACATAACTGATGTATCTCCCTACTAAAAGTTCAAGAAATCATTGGATCGGTCTACCATCAATGTCTGCAAGAAGAAATGGTCAAAAAACATTGCCTCATAATCCTTCCATGCAAGTCCCTCATGTCTACCAACCATTATATATATGTCCCACTAGTTCTTTGTCAGTCTTATGAGAATATATACAGCCAGCTTCATCCTCTTACATGAGGGTGTCTCAAGATGATAAAAAATCATCTGAATAGACTTGATTCTGTTATTTTATTTTTAGGTTTCACCCTCACCATGAAATAATGGTGGGTTCTGAGACTGTAACTCATGAGTTAGATAAGCCATGGATGACTCAGCTCCCTGATCTCCCCTGTCAATACCATGTATGACTCACACCATGCTCACCCGGATTTATTCATCTAACCATGGCCCAAAATATAATATTTATTGTGGATTCTCCACCCGTACTAGAGCCTATTATTGTGGATTATGATCATCCCAACCCTCAGGGGTCTCATCTCGACCCTCAAGTATCTTATCCTATACACACTCTGACGACACCATATCTCCACCATCCTACCACTCCACCGAAATCCATCTAAGTTAAATCACACTGAAGACCAAACACCACAGACAAACAACCATAAAAATACATATATATATATATAAATATATAATAGATAGGGAAATATATAATAGACATCACATCTCACCACCCTAATACTCCCCTATCGCACCCATGTCACATGACATCCGACCTCATAACCCTCTTCCTACCTATAACAGAGTCATAAATCATATATAATCATACTCATGGCCCCTTACATACCCATAAAAAATTCATACATCACATATTATCTGACCTCATGGACCCTTGCCTACCGATAATAGATTCAAACAACATATATCATGTATATTAAGATTTCATTAATCTGGGGTGGTTGAGTAGAATGGCATAAAAAGGCTATATAGAAAAATACTATTTAGTTTTTTGTTAAAATTTAGAAAACTTACCCCCTTTAATTACTTATTCCCACCCTTAACAGATTTAGGCCCATGCATACCATACACGCATAACATCACATAATGATCTCATCAGGAACCACATACCTGGGCTGGATGAGTAGAATTCTGCCAAAAGGCTAAGCAGGAAAATGTTATTTATATTTTTATTAACACTTTTAAATATACCATACCCTCTTAGAATATTCTAGGTCCCAATTATAATCACAAGAATACACACACATCATATGAGCCTATGTGCCTACCATAATGTATAAATACTCTCCCTTTCCATACTGGGACAAAGGTAAAAATCTCATAATCCAATAACATCACACCCAAGTGTTCCACTCATGGTGGAAATCAATAAAATTTAAAATCAAAAGGCATAAAATCAATTTCCCTCCCCTAGAAACTTGGTTTATCCCCTGTGCATGGGGATACAAGAACCCAAACATGAGATATTTACCCAGTTCTGATTACACCCTAGTATCTGGTATGCCATAACCCAAACTAGAAGACAAAAAGAAAAATAAACTCCTATGATACCATTTATAGAACCCCATATGGTTTCCCACTTAATCTGTGCTCTGGTCTAGTAGGCCATTGGTCCTAAGGCACACCTCCCTATATTCCAAAGGCTTCTGATTAGAAATGAGGGTCTGATTAGGTGATAATGGGTAGACTATACCCTATGGTGATGATAATAATAATGGTATATATATAATACAATATAATAAATACTATAATGGTGGAAAAAAAACAAAATAAAAATAGAATAATCAATAATAAACCAAAAATGAATCATACCATTTGTAAATAAAAATACATGTCATGACATTCATACAAAATAGACATGCATAGTCTCCTATGGTCGTCCATATTTATACATATATAAAAAACCAAAAGAAGTTATAGCTCGATGCAGAGGAACCAACTAGTCCACTACCATCCATCCCATGCAAAAGTAGTACAACCTTGACCACTAATGTCTAGATCCCAAGCCTGATCACTTACCTAATATCAAAAACATATAGTCTACACATGTATCAAGGGGCCCTTGTAGGGCGTGATTATAAACATAGTAAGTCACCAGAAATGTTTTCTTATCTTATATCCATAATTATATAGTTTATTCATATGTAAATAAATAGAAAAAACTCACACATAATAATAATCAACTCGCTCCACTTGTTCTTAATAGCCACAAGTGAGCATTTTACTTACTTCAGCCAATGCCAGAGTGGAAAAATATATCCACAGTTAGTCATACCAAAAGTAACTTGATATCTCAACCTCATACATGTCACCTAGAACCTCATTCCATCTGATATCTCATGTGCCACCAATCAATAAATCGACAAATCCTCAAGATGATCATCAATATATCCCAGGTACTTAGAACTCTATTCAAAATTCATCATCGGCTCAATAACTTGTCATCCTAAGGCACAATGATATTTTTCCTTCAATATATAATAAATCCCATTCATCTCAACATCCTGATGTCCTGAGGCAAGGAGATATCCATCCTCCAATAATCCCAACCCATCAACCTCAAAATAATGACGATCCTCAGCCCCAACCAATGGTCTCAAATACCATATCCCATGGATTTATATGGTGAGAACCACCTATATAACTAATGGAAAACTCCATCCCCTCATCCCTTGTATATATGGAGGCCTCCATCCACAACGAGTGGTCACAACCCCCACAATTGAGGCTTATCTATTCACACATGACTCTAATGGAAATGTCATACAACAATGGTGAGCGTAAATCACTAAAATTTCCTAAGACACACCATCCAACAACCTCATTGCCACATATGACCACATCAGCCATGTCTTGATGTTCAACACCATCCCAAGTCCCATGGTCCATTCCCTTAGACTGATGACCTTGTCCCCTCAATCCTAATGAACCATGTCACCTCAACCTAGTGATCAACATCACCCCATGTATCACGGGCCATTACCTTAGCCTTATGAACAATTCTATCTCAGTCCTGGTGATCAACATCACCTCAATACCTTGGGACATGCCCATAATGCTCCCATGGAACCAATTTAGTCATATAAAATTTAATTAATTAAATTGAACAACCGACCAAACCTTAACAATTTGTAAAAATGTTCATACCCGGATTAATATATTTAAATAGACTTAGGAATTACCAAAAACTTCCCATAACATCAATTAAATGATTTAAAGACAATTATTAATTTATTAAGGGTTTAACCCAGACAACCCATATGTGAATATTTAATAATGCACCCCATAAAACATGTATATTTACTGAGAAATCTAGGAATCACCTACCTTATACTCATAAGCCCTCGCTATTCAAATACCAACCTCAAACTCGATCCGTATCAGAATAAAATCAAGTTTTATACAAATTTCCTCATAACAAGGAAAAAGAGCTCACATGGATTTAGAATTACATATGGTGAGATAAGGGAAGAAAAGTGTCTAGTGGAGTGAATTCCTTAACAATATCAATCTATAGCCACCAATAGATCTTGATTTATATTTTGAACAAATGAGGATGCTCAAATCCTAGAGGGTAAAATGGGAGCTTCATAGCTTGGAGAAACAATATATGTGGGAGAAAGAAAAGAGGGAGAGACTTATTAAAGAAAAATAGGGTAAAAAAGTAATTTTGGACTGTTTAGAAATACACATGGTTACAACATGGTTTGGGAAACCGTTCACTAACTGTGTGATGATCAATGCCCAAAGGATATACACCTCACATGATCTGGCTATACGATTTTAAAAACTATGTACCAACTATGTGGGTGACTCTGAACACATGTAATCTAGTGATCAAATTCCTAGAAGGGGTCGCATTGTTTCAAAAAACCATTCCCTTTAACAAAAAAAGGGCCGCATGGTTTAGTCCGCATATTTAGAAAAACTCTGTGCCAATTGTGCGACTATATCTGTCTATCTTGAAATTGGGTTTCTAGAGCATGATGCTTCTGAAACCCATTATAACTCTTCAGGAACTCATAGAGCCTTAAAAACTGCATAATAAAAAAAAATCATTTAAACTCTTAGTATTTGGTTATAAATCCCACAATGAATTTAGCCCATCCAATAAACTTAGAATTCAAATTTACCCAAGCAAACAACCTGTTCAAAAACCAAAGATGTTACACTAATGATTTATTAAATGTGATTTGGGCATAAAAATTCATCTTTGATATTAATTTACTAGAGTAATAAATAAATAGGTAATTTATTGATGCATATATAAAGGATGAAATTGTACTTATGAAATATAAATATATCAAGTAAGTATATTTCCTTATATTCTTACATAGTAAATGAATTCCTCAACTCTAAGAAAAGGATCTTGAAACCAATTTTTTATCCTAATACCATCATTTTTGATGAACTGATGGTCTTTTAACCCTATATAGATTTATGATTCTTTATTCTTTAACCTTATCTAGATCACCCACTTTAACTTTATCAATGATCTCAAATAACCTCCATAATTATTTATTATTTTCGTCCATGTCCATATATTCACTTCCAACCTATGTTCTTCTACATGGAAGCCTAGTTAGGTAATTATTTTATATGACCTTCACACTTCCCTTTATCTCTTATTAAGAGGATGTTTCATCAAAACTTCTCATGATGTGAGTTTTCAATGAATATATTTTCAAATTTCAAACCCCTGACTATCAAGATCAATATTAAATTGTGAGGATGTAATTAATTTAATGGGGGAGAATGTAACACCGCAGGATTTTTAAAAAAGGAACATCATGTTTGATAGCATGATTGAAATGAAACAATAAGATTAGAATAGAATATAACATCCCAAGAATTTAAAATACATATATTTTTAAATAAATTCAATCTCTATTATAGCTTTTGATGCACAAAATACTGGGTTTAAATGAAACATAATACTCTATTAAAATATTATTATTTAAATATAACTATTATAACCTAGCAGTTAAGTTGGTGGGTATGAATAGTAATAAATAAATTATTACAATTTTATGGTTTACAAATTTATAAAATAAACTGAATGGTTATATATTTATTAGAAATACAATAAGAATCATTTGAATGTAAAATAAATGTTTTCTAGAAAACTGTATTTTTCTAAAGGGTTGTTAAGTCGCACTCTGCAAACATAATTTATAATTAATTTTTACCAATTTTAGTGAATTTATTTTAAGAAATAAACTATATTTTTAAAATCAACACATAAAAATTTTATTAGGGTGATATTTTTTTGATTTTTCTGAAATGTTTCATTTTTTATTGAATAGTGAAAAGTACTGATTTTTACTAAAAACTCTCTTTTTGTTTAAATTATTTATAAAGTTAAATTATATTTTAAATTAATTTTAATGTAAACTTAGTTCAATTATATTACTATTTAACTAATTTAGGCCATTTTAATCAATTTTATATTGAATTTTGATATTAAAACCTTCTACACTTATGCGAATTTTCTATTTAAAAACATGCTTTTTAATCATGTTTGTGAGTATAATTTTAAATAGAATTATGAAAATTATTTTAGTTGAATTTATAAAAATAGATTCCATATTTTGAATCATAATAATCTATATCATATAATAATTTAAACTAAATTTTTGACTAAAATGAATAGTGAAAACAGTAAAAATTAATTATCATGGTTAAGGTAAAAGTGGGTTTACTATGGGGTTAATCTAAAAAGATAAGGATTAAAAAGATTTAAAAACTAATAAAAATATTATTTTATAGCCACATTTTCTCCTTATAATATATAAAATTATATTCTAAGGTTATTTGGAAGTTTTTTCCATGTGAATTACTTTATCATTTTGGATTCTTTTAGAAAATTTCCATGTAATTTCCAAGAGGGTTCCCTTTACCCACTTATGAAAGGGAAATACCTATCATCACTTATTCACACCCATAGAGAAATTTTGATAAAAAACCCTAAAAAATATATACCAAATATCCTTATAAATATTCTAGAGCTTTTGGTCCTCACAAAATACCATCCCTAGGGTCCTTAAGAGGAGATCCAAAGGAGGTTTCTCTTAGAAAAGGTAATTATCTTAACAAATCTCTTTCATTTTTATTATTATTTTCCACATTAAATTATTTTTTAACACTTAAAATATAATAAAACAATTATATCACATATAATTATATGTTATTTTTTTATTTCATAATATTTATCTTTCTCCACTTCCATCAAATGGGAAACAAAATCATCGATCGTGTGTACGACAGACTACCGCCTCACGAACCGATGTAGTTTGTTTTCCATATCCACCTTTAAAGGATAGATGTAATGATAGATTTATAAAATTTATATGATATTTATGATATTATTGTACTTATTTAATTTTAATATCACATATCTCTTTTTACATTCCATTTAGTTTCAAATACAATAATATTGCTCGTGTGTACAATAGACTGCCACCTCACGAAGTGATGTGATTCATTTTTCACATAAAATTTACATGAAATGTAATAAGGATATAATTAATGAATATATATGATATATATGTGATTATATTAATTATTTAAAATTAATATATCACCCGCTTACTTAATATTTCACTCATTAAGGGAATGATATTATCGCACGTGCGTACGTACGACCTACCGTCTCCATGAAGCGATGAGATTCATTTTCCATGTACAATTTTCATAAATGATTCTAAAAATTTAACTATTGAATAAATATTAAATTTATAAAATTATTATAATTATTTATATAATATATGTATATTTATATCATATTCACAAGAACTGTAACTTTCATGACAAAACACGCATGAGAAATCAAGGCAGTTAATACCCAAAACAATGAAAATATTGAAATATTATTAATAAAAGGGTGTTAAAATGTTATAATAGGATCATATATGATATTATAAATATTATTATGGTTTTGGTATAAATTAATAACATGATTTAAACCATTATATAGTAGGTATGATCATGTATTAATGAAATCAGACCTGAGGTAAGGGTTTATTGTCTCACTTTTAATTTCATGAGACATATGTAGGATCGAAATAATGATGTAGATGATCAATACACAAGAGGGGGGAGGGTGAATTGTACACTTTAAAAATTTCCTTAAACAAGGAAAGATCGACGATTAACAAAGTTAAAATAAGAAAATTTACAACACCTCTAAAACCAATTGAAATATTGGGACAAAGTATGAAGTTACAAACTTCAATTTCTATAAACTTGCTTAAATCTGGAAAGTGATTCCAAAAAACTAGTTCCGGAAATATGGATCCGGAAAATGAAACTTAACCAAAGTAAACAATATGAGCTTATACCTTAAAGCATATAGAATCTAACTGAATCAGAGTACACAAGTGTAAGGAAGTATAAGATGGTTATACTTTCTTAAAAATACAAAATGCAGCGGAAAAACTTGAAGCAAAAACAAGTGACAAGATATAAATATTTTAACCCAAAGAGAAGGGTATCCAAAAACCTTTGATAAAGGTCCCTTGATTTATACTTTGAAGAAAGTCTGTCTTACCCACACCTGGGTAAGCCCTCGATACGAAGATCAGAGTCTCTGTCTTGCTATCCCCATAAGCCCTCAACTTCAAGGTAGTTGGAACCTCTGTCTTCCTATCCCCGGAAGCCCTTGATTGTAATCAGCGACAATCAGAGTTACACGAAGCACATCTACACAAGGAAAAGTTTGAAAAAGCTATTAAAACTTTCTATATGAAGCTTTGAGAGTTGATAAGAGCCTCTCTCTCTAAAAATCACTACAGGAAGTTCTGATCACAAAAATTCCAAAAGTTATGAATACTTTCAAATGAGCTCATATTTATAGGAGATGCTCCAACGGTCGGTTCCCTCCTCCAACGGTCATATTTTTCCTTGAATTTTGGAGGGACCTGTACACGTGTCCCTCAAACAATGGTTAGTCAAAAACTGAATGCACGATATCGTTTTGTAATGAAACAAGTGTAAGCATAAGAAAAACTGAAGTTCGTATTGTAGGTAAAATAAAATTTCGTAGTCTAACCAAAAAAGTTATTCAGAGTCTATAATAAAGAGATGTTTGGATTCTTTTTTACTAAGGAATTTGTAATGAGAATTTGTAATCAGAATTCATAATGAGAATTCATAAACAGAATTCATAATGAGAATTCATAATCAGAATTTTTAATGAGAATTCATCAATTGAATTCGTAATGAGAATTCATCACTAGAATTCGTAATGAGAATTCATAATCAGAATTCGTAATGAGAATTAATCACCAGAATTCATAATGAGAATTCATCATGGGAATTCATAATGAGAATTTTTAATCAGAATTCATAATGAAAAATAGAATACCTTACATCTAAGTATTTTTAAGATTCCAAGGTTTTATATTTCATACCAAATTTTATAATTAGAAAAATTTTCGATATGAATACAAAAATCTAGATAAGGGTAAATTTCCTTGAAGAAATAAATTTTCCTTATAGAAGTAAAATATGGATTTGCTTAAGTATAAGGTGTTTGTTATTTTCAAAACAAGAATGAATGGAAAAGTTATAAGGAAAACTTTATTGACTCAACAATCATTCCCTTTTTGGAAAGCACAAACAACCTTATGAAAAAGAATATAAGGACTTAGAAAAATTTCTATAGGCTTTGAAATTAAAACTTATCTCCCTTTATTTATGCATGATGGTGAATACAACTAACTCCCCCTTAGGCTTTGGAACACTAAGGATTGTATTCTGAATTTTTAGAATAGAGTTTTCATTATCATGGGAATGAAAACCTTCGAAATGAGAAACTCCCCATTGGATAATCTCCCCCTTACTTAGGGATAGTTCTTACTTAGATATTTTTCCTTCTACCCCTTTTTATTAGTTCTTTTTCCTTATCCCCCTTTGTGATTTTAAAAAAGAATTTAGGGAATGGAAAAGTAATAAAGTACCTAAAACATTAGTACATAATAACACCAGATACAAACAACCAGATATTTCATTAGAGTTGAAAGAATTTTTACAAGGAAAATCATATGAAACAAAAGATCGGATTGAGTTTATTTGTCTTCCTTCTCCTTTGGAATTAACTTCTTCAAGAGAGTCTTCAGCTTCTTCAAATCTTTTTGATCCTCCTCAGCTTGCTTCTCCAAAGCTGTGATCCTTTCTTTTTGAGCTTTCAGTACCTCTTCCCAAGCCTTCATGGCCTCTTCTTGCATCTTCAGTAACTCATATTTCTTTTCCATCTTCTCTTTAAACTTAATCCGGAAATATATTTCCCCTTTCCAGTTCTGAGTAACCGAGTTAAGCTTCCCATTCAGATCTCTAACCTGTTGATTCGGAGAATTTTTCTCAAGGGTCAGTTTTTCCGGAAGATTCTTGATTTTTCCATCCTCTGTGTCAAAATAATTTTGCACATCATTCTGAAAACAATCAAACTCATCCAAATCATCATTGAATTTATTCGACCATAGAGTTATTTTGCTGCATGATTTTCTGTGAACATCATAATTGATAAGGAAATTTATATGATCTGCTTCAATATTCACACACTTATCTATCACTATAGATAAGGATTCTGACATCTGATTCAGACTGTGTTGAAGCATCTGGCATCTAGAGCCTTTGGTGGGAAATATCAGAATGGTGTCCACCAATTTCTTCAAATATTCAACAACAAAGTCAGGACCCTGTGCTAATGACTCCAAATCAGACACTTTTCTTGGGGATTGTTCTTCTTCAATTTCCACTAACATCCTTTTAGAAGAACTACCAATATTATTTTTCCTTATTACATCTTTCGTTGGGGTATCTATAAGAACTTGCTTACCCTTATCAGATTTCATAATGGGTTGTTCATCAGGAGATTCTTCCTCGCTTTCAGATACTTGAAAAATTATATCTTCATCTGGTTTTTCCTTCTCTTATCCTTCTTCAAGGAAATGCCTCTCATAACTCTCTTCCTAAAAAAACTCATTCTCTTTCTCTTCCTCCTTATCATCATCTTTGTTTCCTTCTTTCTCAGCTACCTTTTTTAGAGTGACAAACTTTGAGGACTCGGCCTCAGAAGTTCATAGTGGTGGTTTCCCTGATGTATTTGCTTTCTCCTGATAGTCTTCCACTTGTTTAATCAAGTCATCAAGATCACCACTCCCTTATTCCACTTATTCTTCTTCTACATACTATGCTTCCTCTTCTTCTTATACTCTTTATACATCTTTTTCCTCTACTCCCTCAGCAACTACTTTCCCCTTGGACTTTTTTGGAGTGAAGTAATTCCTTCCAGGAGTCTCTGGTAAAGGCTCAGTAAGGAAATTTTCTGGAACATGAATCGTCTCAGAGTCTAACTCCGTAGCTTTCAAAAGGGATTGCACAACTTCAGCTTCAGACAACTTCTTTTTCATCTTCTTCTCCTTTTCTTGCCTCTCTAACTTATTATATGATTTCTATTTTAAGGCCTTAGCCTCTACAGGGTCTAATATAAAATGAGGTTCCCCTTCCTTTCTCTTCTACTTGAGATCTCTCCACTTAGCTACCATTTCATCCAGGTATACTTTTTGTTTCTTTGGCTTGGGTTGTGCAGATTGGGTTTCCTTAGACTTATGAGTTTTTCCTTCAGCTTGCACTTCCTTCAACTTTCACTTCTTCCCTGTCTTCTTAGATGGTTTGTCTTTTTCTACATTTTCCATACCAGCTTCTTCCTCCCCCTGTGGTAGATCATAGAACTCTCCTAAATAATTTTAATAACCAATTTTCATCCTCTTTAAGGTGTCTTCACTTATCAACATCTCCTTACATTTCCTGATCTTTGAGGTGGAAGAAACCTTGAAAGAATCAAGACGTCGAATAATAATCTTGGAGAGGAGAGAAGGATACATAATAATTTGGGCTTTCAAGGTTCCATTCTTAATATTCTGAATTTTAATAAGAATGTGCCTCATTAGGTTGATCTTTCATAGATTTACCAAGAAATCCAATATATATATCACTCTTCTTAAGATTTCCCTTATCACCTCTTCTCGGAACAAAAAATCCCTGAACCCACAACTGCAACATCCGGTTTTTGGTGGAGAGATTTGCAATCTTCGCTATTTTATCATCTTTGAGGCCAAGGCATTTCAATTCCTTCACTTTGTTGAAACATCCCTGATCATCCAGCTGTTTGTGTGAACAAAATTCAGCCTCTCCATCATATCATAAGACCACCAAGCTCACAACATTGGTGTAATAAATCTTGTAAGTATTTTCATAAGTATTGAAAGAAATCCTTTCTCTCCTATCTTCTTCATAGAAGAAAACAGACTCATAGAATTCTATAAGGAAGTCAGTATAAACAACATCCTGATCCCCAGTCATTGATATGAAAAAATATTCCCAACCATTGAGTTTTATGTTCTTAGAGATAAGATAATCATACTTATTAATGAAAATTGGATGAACCAACCTTTCTTTGTAGACTAAACAAGATGAAATTGGTTTGATGGAAGATATTTCTTGAGAGGTGGCTTCTACAGTCATTCGGAATGGAGGAGCGCTGAAAGGTTTGTAACATGCTTAAAGTACTGAGACAAGGGTTCGACATGCGAGAGCTTTGAAAACGATGTGGACACAAAAGGGGTTCCCTTTATATAGGCGATGATGGTGACCTTTGAACTTCCAAAACCAATCTAATGGTTGAAAAAAAAAACTCTGATCTGATCTGATGGTTGAAATCATACCCACACAAAAATCTTAAATCTGATCTTTTGAGGTTTTAACAAAAACATTCAAAACTAAGGAAACTTGAATACGAAATATTTTAAAAGAAAGAAACTACCAACAACTAAAAACGAATATGAAAACTTGAGTAAGGAAAACATACCTTTTAGATTTTCTAGAAAAATTATTCGTAATTGGTAATATTCTTCTTGAAGGAAATTTGACTATGAAAAACTCACTAAGAAAAACTCACTACAGAAACGCCAGTATGAAAACATCATTATGAAAATTATCAGTACGAAGATTTTATTATGAAAAATTCTCAGTATGAAAATTTCATTACGAAAATTATCAATACGACAATTTCATTAGGAAAATTCTCAGTACGAAAATTTCATTACAAAAATTCTCTGTACGAAAATTTCATTACAAAAATTATCAGTATGAAAATTTCATTATGAAAATTCTCTGTACGAAAATTTCTTTACAAAAATTCTCAGTACGAAAATTTCATTACGAAAATTCCCAATACGAAAATTTCATTACAAAAATTCTTAGTACAAAAACTTCATTATGAAAATTCTCAGTATGAAAATTTTGAAAAAACTCATTACGATTTTTTTTAAAATATTGAATAATAGATGTACTCCCCCTATGAAAAGTATTTTATTACTGCAAGGAGAATGGTTCAACAAGAATTTAATGAAAGAAGATTACCTCACAGTTATCATTCCGGAATTTTGTTTAATTTATTAAAATCTATCGGATGGTAAATATTTTGTGAAAATATCAGCAAGTTGATCTTGCGTTCCGATAAACTGAAGAATTATATATCCTTTTAGTGTGTGATCCCTAAGACAGTGATGATTAATATCTATGTGCTTTGCACGGGAGTGATGTGAAGGGTTTTTACTAAGGGAAATGGAACTTGTGTTATCACAAAAAAATTGAGTCTTAGTATAACTCAAGCCATAGTCTGTGAGTGTGTGTTGCTTCCACAACACTTGAGTACAACAACTTCCAGCTGCTACGTTTTCAGCTTCAGCAGTGGAAAGTGTGACAAAGTGTTTCTTATTGCATGACCAAGAAACTAATTATTCTCCTAAGAAATGACAAGTTCCAGATGTACTCTTTCTATCCATTCTACATCCACCAAAGTCAGCATCCAAAAAACTCTTTAAAACAAAATCATTTCCAGAAGTATAAAATATTCCTAAATCCATGGTTCCCTTTAAGTAGTGAAAAATTATTTTCACTACCTTTAAATGAGATTCCTTAGGATTGGATTGATATCTCACACATAAGCATATTAAAAACATCAAGTCTGGTTGACTAGCTGTCAAGTAAAGTAGACATCTATCATACATCTAAAAGATGTTTGATCTACTAGTTTCCCAGCTTCATCAAGATCAAGTGTGTTTGAGGTTCCAATAGGATTACTTATACTCTTAGTTTTTTCATACCCATACTTTTTAAGAATATCTTTAATATACTTATGTTGGGATATGTAGATTCTTTCTGGTTTTTGAGAAATTTGAAAACCAAGGAAAAAAGTTAACTCACCCATCATACTCATTTCAAACTCAAATTTCATTAGATCCGCAAAGGAATCAGTTAATGATTGCTGAGTTGAACCAAATATAATGTCATCAACATAAATTTGAACAATTAAAACATTTTTCTTATCTTTATTTATAAAAATGGTTGGATATGCATTTCCCTTAACATAGTTATTTTGAAGGAAAACCCCTGTAATTCTATCATACCAAGCTCATGGGGCTTGTTTAAGGCCATATAAAGCTTTGGTAAGTTTAAAAATATGATCAGGATGTTTTGTATCTTCAAAGCCGGGAGGTTGTTCAATAAAAACTTCCTCTTGAACATAAAAATTAAGGAAAACACATTTCAAATCCATTTGAAAAAGTTTAAAATTAAAGAATGTTTCAAAGGCAAGTAAAATATGAATAGATTCAAGTCTAGCTACTAGAGAATTGGTTTCTTCATATTCCATTCCTTCTTGTTTATTATATCCTTTAGCAACCAATCAATCTTTATTCCAAACAATGACTCCATTTTCATCACACTTATTTCTAAAGACCCATTTTACTCCAATAATAGAAGTTTCCTTAGATCTTTCAACCAAGGTCCAGACTTTATTCCTTTCGAATTTATTTAGCTCATCTTGCATGGCTTTGATCCAATCATCATCACCTAAAGATTTATCAGTTATTTTTTGTTCTAATTGGGAAAGAAATGCTAGATGTTCTACTTCATTCCTCAAGGAACTTCTAGTATTTATAGGTTGATTTACATCACCAATGATAATATCACTTGGATGATTCTTAAGAAACACCTGACTTGGGTTTTGTAAAACTTGTTCATCAACATAGGGTAGAAATTCCTCTCGAGTAAATGTTTCAAAAATATTTTATTGAACATTTTCCTTATCAGAAGGATCTTCTAACAAAGGTTGATAATCAGTTTTTGAAAACACATCCGAGGACATAGGTTGGAATGGTTTGAAAACAAAAGGACCAGACTCATCAAATTTTACATGTACTGTTTCCTCAATAGTACATGTGTTTTTATTGAAAACTCTATAAGCCTTAGAAGTTGTGGAGTAGCCTACGAAAATTCCCTCATCATATTTTGGTGCGAATTTGTGTAGATTATATTTAGTATTCAGAAGGAATACCTTGAAACCAAAAACCTTGAAGTAGGAAAGTCTAGGTTTTCTACCATTCCATAACTCATAAGGGGTTTTATTAAGAAAAGGTCTTATCAAAACTCGATTTATAGTATAATAAGCAGTACTTATAGCTTCAACCCAAATATGTCTATCTATAGAATATTAACTCAACATGGTACTAGTTATCTCTTGAAGAATTCTATTTCTTCTTTAAACTACACCATTTTGTTGAGGATTTCTAGGTGCTGAAAAGTTGTGAGTATTACCTTTTCTACTACAAAAAGTTTCGAAATCATAATTTTGAAATTCTCCTCCATGATCACTATGTATAGTTTTCAATGGATAGTTTTTCTCATTTTTAACTTGGGCTCTAAAACTTTTGATATAAGAAAAATATTCACACTTCTTTGCTAGAAAATAGAACCATGTAAATCTGGTGTAATCATAAACTAGAACAAACACATAGTATTTGACCCCAATGCTTCTAGTTTCTGTTGGACCAAAAAGATCCATGTACAGCAACTATAATGCATCAGTTGTTGAGACTTCACCGACTGATTTAAAACTTGATTTATGTTTCTTTCCTTATTGAAAAGGGTCACAAACTTTTGAAGAATCAAATCTAAGCTCCGGTAGATCCTTAACTAATCCTTTCTTTGAGAGTTTACATAAGTTACTAAGGATATAGTGTCCTAACCTTCTATGACATAACCAAGAATGATATTCCATTGCACTTAGGAAAGGTAAGCCTTGGATCCTAAGCTCTTCTAAGTTTAGTGTGTAAACATTCTCTTGCCTATTGGCAGAAAGAATAAATTCTTCCTTGGAATTTTGTACTAAGCACTTATCATTCCTAAAATCCACAAGTTATCCTTCATCACATAATTTAATTATGCTAATGTGGTTGTGATTAAGACCCTTAAAAAAAAAACTTTTTAAATCAACGTTTTACCAAGAAGAACAATATTACCTATACCAACAATTTATCTCTGAGCGTTATCTCCGAAAGTTACTTTTCCTCCTTTCTTTTTGATAATATTTTCAAAATAGTTTTTGTTACCATTCATATACCAAGAACATCCACTATCTATGTACCATGTATTGCTATTGGTACTTCCCCTATTTTCCTGAAAATGAGATAAAATTTAGGTTTTCAGAATCCAGATTTGCTTGGATCTAGAAATGTCAGAAATAAAAATTTTGGGTACCCACATCTTTTTAGAAAAATAATCCTTATGAAAACCTAAATATTGGGTTTTGTTTAAAGAACAATTATTTGAGCAGTGAACACCACATTGACACTTGGTACAAAATGGGTCACTTTGAGGAACAAAATAATTGTTACTAAAAGTTGGTTTTGCATTGGTATAACCAAATCCATATTTGTTTCTTAAATGTCGTATTTGTGAATAAATCTTATGAAAATTTTCTTTTCCTAAGGTAAAGTTTGACAAACACTTCTTTAAGGAAAATATTTCAGACTTGAGTTTTATAACCAAGTTTTTATCTTCAAAATCATTAGATTTGGATCTAGGGCTAGGCTCAAAAACACTTTTCTTAGAAATTAATTTTTCTAGATCTTTAGAAAGTTTATTATTCTCAGAATTTACTTCCTTAAGAATTTTTGAAATACTTATAAAATCATCATTTTTCTTATCAAGATCTTTCGGAAGATCAGATATTTCTTTAGTAAGAATAATATTCATGGAGTTTTCCTTATCATTTTTTTATTGAGTTTTGAATTCTCAATTTGAAGAAGTTCAGGCAACCAAGAAACTTCTTCATAGTTAGGTAAAGTATTTTCTTCATCAGAAGAAGATTCTTCATCTGAAGAGTTATAATATTTACTATCATTATAATTTAAAGAAACATTGGTCAATAATTCAGCATTGTGTACCTTATCCATAAAGCAACGATTTTCAATTGGTAGTCTGGCTATTAGACCAAGATTCTTCTATCCAGAAGATTCATAATCAGAAGATTCATCTCAAGATTCACCACCACTGGCACTCCAAGTATCATTATCTTTCATAACTTTATTAGATATAGTTTTATAATACTTATTCCTATTCCTTTCATAATTACCCTCTTTTCTTTCTTTCCTCTTGAGAAAAGGACAATCAGGTCTTATGTGTCCTGCTCTATTTCATTGGTAGCATGTGACTTCTGAATCTTTCTTATCTTTCCTTTCCTTATTCTTATACTTGGATTGGAAATTTCTTTGTCCATCTATCTTGTTCATCTTTCGAGAAAGATTTTCTAACTCATTCTATGAGACTTCACTCTCACTAGATTCAGATTGGATAACAACCTTCTTAGATTTGTATCTAGTTACTCTCTTAGGAGTCTTAGCTTTAATGTGATTTGATGTTGTAGTAAAAGCAACAGTACCATTCCCATTCTTCTTTTTGATGTTTTCAGCATCTCTCTCCATCCTTGTTTCATGTTGGAGACGAGTTCCAAACAACTCATCTAAGGAAATTTGAGTAACCTTCCTGTTCTCATCAATTGTTGTTCTCTTTGACTCCCATTCATTGGGCATAATATAAATGATCTTGTCAACAAGAGCTTCATCATCCGGAACTTTTTCTCCCATAGATTGTAAGCTATTCACGATTGTCATAAATCATTGTTGCACCTTACAAATTGGTTCTCCATAAGAGAAATTAAAGCCATGGTATTCTTCTCTAAACACAACTATTCCTATTTCTATGACTTTGGATGTACCAGAATGTGTAACTTCAAGTTTATTCTATATACAGTTAGCTATTTCATAAGAAGAAATTTGTCTATATATGTTCCTAGTCATTTAACAAAGTAATGTATTACGTACCTTATAGTTGAGTTGGTATTCATGCTTTTCTTGATTAGTAAAAGCACTTAATTCCTTGTTAGGAATTTTGTATCCTCTAGTAAGCATGATAAAGTTATCTACCACAGTATTGATAACGAAAGTCTTCATATGATCTCTCCAATATTCATAATCATTTCCATCAAAAATTGTTGGTCTTGTAGGATTTAGGTTGTCGATGGAACCAACATCGATTCCTGCCATCTTAAAAATCTTTCTACACAAAAACTTGTTATTAACAAAAGTTCGAATTCAAGGATAATATACCTAAGCAAGAAAAATATAGAACAATAAAAAAATGAGCAAGAAAAAATTATATGATAAGTATAAGTATTTCAGAGACCTCCTCTGATACCAATTGTAGTATCAAAATAATGATATAGATGCTCAATACACAAGAGGGGTGGGGGTGATTTATAAACTTTAAAAATTTCCTTGAACAAGGAAAGATATAAGTTTAAAAAAGTTAAAATAAGAAAATTCACAACACCTCTAATACCAATTGAAATATTGGGACAAAGTATGATGTTACAAACTTCTAGTTCTATACACCTTAAATCTAGAAAGTGATTCTAAAAAACCAGTTCCAGAAATATGGATCTAGAAAATGAAACATAACCAAAGTTTACAATATGAGATTACACCTTAAAGCATATATAATATAACTAAATCAGAGTACACAAGTGTAAGGAAGTATAAGATGGTTATACTTTCTTAAACATACAAAATGCAGTGGAAAAACATGTAGAAAAAATAAGTAACAAGATATAAATCTTTTAATCCAAAGAGAAGGGTATCCAAAAACCTTGGATAAAGGTCCCTTGATTTATACTTTCAAGAAAGTTTATCTTACCCACACCTGGGTAAGCCCTCGATATGATGGTCAGAGTCTTTATATTGCTATCCCCACAAGCCCTCAACTTCAAGGTAGTTGGGACCTCTATCTTCCTCAGTAAGGAACCCCTCAACATCAAGGTAGTTGGAACCTCTGTCTTCCTATCCACAGAAGCCCTCAATTGTAATCAGCAACAATTGGAGTCGCACGAAGCACGTCTGCACAAGGCAATGTTTGAACAAGCTATTCAAACTTTCTGCAAGAAGATTTGAGAGTTGATAAGAGCCTCTCTCTCTAGAAATCACTACAGGAAGTTATGATCACCAAAATTCCAAAAGTTCTGAATACTTTCAAATGAGATCCTATTTATAGGCGATGCTCCAATGGTCGACTCCCTCCTCCAACAGTCATATTTTTCCTTGAATTTCAGAGGGACCTGTACACATGTCACTCAAACAATAGTTCATCAAAAACTGAATGCATGACATCGTTCTGTAATGAAACAAGTGTAAGCATAAGAAAAACTGAAGTTCATAATGTAGGTAAAATAAAAGTTTGTAGTCTAACCAAAAAAGGTATTCAGAGTCTATAATAAAGATATGTTCAGATTTTGTTTTACTAATGAATTCTTAATGAGAATTCATAATCAGAATTCGTAATGAAAATTCATCAACAGAATTTGTAATGAGAATTCATAATCAGAATTCGTAATGAGAATTCATCAACAGAATTCGTAATGAGAATTCATCACTAGAATTTGTAATGAGAATTTGTAATGAGAATTCGTAATCGGAATTCATAACGATAATTCTTCATCAGAATTCGTAATGAGAATTCATCACTAGAATTCGTAATGAGAATTTGTAATCATAATTCGTAATGAAAAACAGAATAGCTTATATCTAAATATTTTTATGATTCCGAGGTTTTAGATTTCAAACCAAATTTTATACTTAGACAAATTTTCAATATGAATACGAAATTCTAGATAAGGGTAAATTTCCTTAAAGAAAGAAATGTTCCTTATAGAATTAAAATATGGATTTGCTTAAGTATAAGGTGTTTGTGATTTTCAAAACAAGAATGAATGGAAAAGTCATAAGGAAAACCTTATTGACTCAACAACATATTCCATATTCAACACTTATTTCCATTATTTGGTTTATATAATTTACATTTGATATATTATATAATGAATATATTTATCTTAATGTTATTTAAAGTTTCATTTTATGTCATTTATTTTATGGGTTTTACGAATAATATGTTTCCAAAGTGGTAAGGTTTTATTTCACAACCTCATCATTATTCATGTCTGTTTATGTTTATGTCTCCCTTTGGATAATTATTTGATACTTATATCTTAAAATAAATATATTTTCGTTATATATGGTTATTAATTAAACTTTTATAGTAATATTACCATTTTTTCACTCTTTGGTACTTAAAATGATTGATAAAATGTTTTTAAGAAAAACTGAATTTATTTCTCTCTTCGGTCAGAAATCCTTTTTTGTCAAAACCCATGTTTTCTAAAAATGTTTTCAAAAAAGTTTTTAACCTTTGAAAAATGATTTATTAAAGACATTTTTAACCATTTTGACTCTTTAAAAATGGTTTTAAAGAATCTTTATATCATTTTCAAAATAATACCCGTTTAGCTTTTAATAAAAATGCAAAAGGAATCTTTGTTTTAACATATATGACATGAATTAAATTTCCCACCATCATAAACAATCAATATTTTAATACTTATTTTACAACTTTTAAAAAGTTATTTTCAATGAAATGAATTTTCAATTTTTTTGTGAACTTTTTGTTTTAAAATGTGATTTTCAAAATGCAATGTTTATTTTTTCATAAATGTTTTAAGGATATGTTGTATTGATACTAAAATTATTTGTCATCCATATTTTTTATGATAATTTTGAATAGGGATGTAAAATTTTATTACTATTCACCATTTTAATTTTAATGGTTTATGATTATGTTTATTAACTAGGGTATGTAATAACATTTCATATATTAGTTTTTAGCATGAATGTTTATGATGATTATGTTTCAAACCTTTAATATGAGGAATGAATTGGAGTTATTAAGTGATGGGTGGGGCCCTCTATAGAACCTCGATGCATTAGTAGGTATCATTAGAAAAATTAGAGTGGGTTTTGGCCAAGGCCTCATCCATTTATTTATATTTTTTTTTCACAAGGAATCAATAATATGTTTTAGTTGTCTAAAATTATGAATTCCATCTTTATGAATCCGCTTATTGAAATTTTATATGAGTATTAGATTAGTTAGAATATCCATGGTTATGTTTTCAATCTCATGTGATTATTTATATGAATTATTTTTTCATAATTTAATCCTACCATATTATTCTCATGTTTTTGATTAAATGGCATGTGTTTTAGTTATTTAACTTTCCATGTTGATTATGAATTATTTATTCACATATTTTGCTGTATTATTAACCTTATTGAGCATCCTAGGTCAACCCTTTATTATGTTTTATTTTCCCAAACACACCAAGAAGTATTTTTTGATTGATATTTTGTGATATATTATAAGGAATAATGGCATTATAAAAGAAGATACTTTGTGTATTTGATGTTTTAAAATTTATATGAAATTAAATAATGCATCTAGTTTACTAAGATTTATAAAATATTCAGTCCTTCGAGATACGATCTCCTATATCTTATACCAAGATAATAATGTATAAACTAGATCTAAGCTAATGGGGTTGTGGTCGCTACATTACCTGGAGTCACAAACCCTTATAATTGTGTCATATAGACATCTTAACAAAGGATCCCCTTAGTGAAAGTTTTTTGATATCTATCTATAAAATCTTATATTTATGGAAATGTACTATATAAATTAGAATTATAATTTATTTAAACTTGGATACTGAAGAAAATGATTTTTCAAATCTAATTTATTGATTATTTTTAAACCCTTTAGCCACTAGTCATGATTTATATGTACTCACTTTTCCTTTCATATCTATTTTTCTATTGAATACCCATTTACAACCAATGGGATTTAATTCAAATTCTAGATCAAATAGAATAAATAAATGGTTATGATACATGAAATCCCTCTCAAAATTCATGGCTTCTTTCTATCTTATAACTTTCGAGTTCTCTACTACCTCTTTATAGGAAAGATGATCATTATTTTCAACGAATAATGATTCCTCATCCTTGATGAATAGAAAACCATATATTTCTATTCCTATAACCTATCTGATGTTATTATTCAGTACTTGTTTTTTAGGGGAAACATATTATACAAAGACCCATGTAATGTGTTTCTATACCAAATCTTATGTATCTTAATAATAAATTTCATCAAAATCAATATTTCTCCCTATATACTTATTGAGTATATTCTCACTATAAAAAATGATCTATCTAGAAATTATGATTTTCTTGTTTGAGGATTCATATAGATAATATCCCCTAGTTTCTTTCAGATATCCAATAAAGATACACTGCCTGACCCTTAGTGCAAGTTTTTTCTATAGGTGGAATTAAAAAATGTTTCATGACCCCATGCAAGAATATATGAAAAAACAAGTTTATTTATGCTCTATAACTTAAAGAAAATAAAATTATCCACTTTAGTTGGCACTTAGTTTAGTATGTATATTGTAGTTTTTAATGGATATCCCTAAAAGTGTTAGGACCAAGTTGGCTGGAGATGGTTTTTGGAAGTAAGAAAAAGTTTCTTTTTCAAGAGTGTTGTATTTTGTTGTCAAATAGGATAAATAAATTCACTTTTTAAAAGTTTTAGAAAATAAAACTGACCATCATATTCATGAAATCAGACTAAATATGTTTATGAAAGTCTATCCTATTAAGAAGAATCCATCTGGAAGAAAAGGGTCACCAGACTCACCTCAGGTCTGGAATGAAAGAGAAGTTCGTAATGAGGTGTTCCTTTAGAGTATGACTGAATTGGATAAAAATATGACGATGATTTTTTTATTTTTATTTCACAAATATTATAAGTCATCTAAGGAACTTATGAAGAAAACCTTATAAAATAATGGGTGAGAGTCGGTGATGACAACCGTATTGAGCATCATATTGGAAGAGAGATGGTGTTGAAAATTGTATTGAGCATCAAATTGGAAGAGAGTTGGTGCTGAAAATCTTATTGAGCATCAAATTAGAAGAGAAAAGGTGCTTCCAATCGTATTCAGGTTTGATTGGAATGAAATATGTTGTTGGAAGGAAGTGAAGTTACAAACAATTTACTTTGTAAGTTAGATGATGCCAAAGTTGATCTACAACATATTAAAAGTCATGATGGAAGTCCTGATACTTACTAAAATATTGAAGAAGATAAAATTTTGTGAAGCAAAATATTTTTGGTCTTAAGATCATCATAATTAGTTTACCAGATGTAGATATTTTTAAAGTCAGAGTAGGATGATTGTAATAAAGGTGCTAGTTTTCAGTCAGATAAAAAGTCAAAATATTCAAATCTTCAAAGAAATAAATTGATGATTTTCATAATCAAGTAAATAGAAATAAGTTAAGATCTTAAGAATTATTGGTATCTTATTCAGAAGAGAAAGAAGTTTTTGAATTTAATGTTTTTGATACTGATACATCAGATTTGGTATACCATCATAATCATTAGAGGAAGAATTTTTATTCATTTGGAGATGTTGGGACCTATGATAAATAATATAAGTTTAAGTTGTTAGATCCAATTCAAAAATAAATGTCAGATACTGATCAACAATTAAGTCAACCATTTCTTATCAAGATGATTTGTTTATTGAGTTAAGTGAAAAAGAAGAAAATTTGAATTGTATTCAAAGTGGGTCAATAGAAAATAAGAATTAGAATTGGTAAAAGAATATTGAAAAAATTTTCTGTCTCCATCGTATTAAAGAAATCAGAGTGAGTGTTGGTTTTGAGAATCATAATGAGAAGTCATATGTTTTTCTTCTTAAATTTGGTTCAGAGCAACATAATGAAGAAAATATTGTTAAAAATATGATTCCATAATAATGAGAAAATCAGAATGGGAAGATAGTCTTTTAGGTGGTGTAGATTAATGTAATAATATATCTTTAGTTCTGATTTGTTTTTAAGTGGGACAAGAAAATCAGAGTGACCAAATTCTTTTATCATAATGAAGAAATCACATTCGATAATCGAAATCAGAAATCAGAATTTGCATAAAGTTTTTTTTAAGTCTAGAATCTTTCTTAAATATTTTTGAAGGAGATATAAAAATGTTATCAAGGTGGAAGATTGAAGTTCTAATAATATTTTTTTCTTTTGTTTTTATTTGTTTCTATAGATCATCATAATGAAGAAATCATATTGGAGAATCATAATGGATAATTGGAATTGGTCTAAAGTTTTCATGAAGAGTTGGAAAGAATTGATGAAGTCATAAATACATCTATAATCTAAGGTAAATATAAAAATGAATTTTTTTTGGGTGGGAAACATTTTCAGAATCCCGATCAAACCTATTTTACGAAAACTATAAAAGGATAAGTACTATATACTTACTTGATACAAGTAGTATATAGATAGAAGCTCTAATTTATATGGAGAATAATTTTTTTGGATTGATTTTTCTTGAAGAAGTTTACTGGAAAGAAGAAATAAAAGGAGAAGATACAAGATCATATTCAACTGGTCATCGCATTAAGTTGAATAATTAGACTGGGAGAATAATATTGGGATTTTCGAACTAAAGAAGAAGTAGTCCATAATTGTTTTAGAATTATTATGATTGAGCTATATATTTTATTTATTAAGCAATCAGACTGGTAAAATCAGACTGTGAAATTGGATTGATTATAATTATGAATTCTCGGAATTTGTTACCAGCTTTTGGGTAAGATAGTGAAGAGTAGTTTTGAAATATTATATTAGTGGAAGTTGATCAAGAAGCGTTGTAACATGTTTGTTACAAAAACTTTCTTATATTATTTTGTTATAATTGAAGAATATGAATTTTTTTACTGATCATAGTGACACATGAGTGTAAGGGAATATTCTACTCATTGTATTCTATAAAAATTATTTTTTTAGTGGATTATGTGGTATTGGATCATTTCAAAACCATAATAACTTTGTACCTACTCTTACAGAGTAGTGAACCTTGTAAATTCTTGTATTCCTTTGGATGTTTATTTGAATTGTTTTTAGTAGGTAAAACAATCTTTAATAGGAGGCAAAGATTGTTTTTTAATTAAGGAAACATAAAAGAAAAATATATCACTAATTCACCCCTCCCCTCTCAGTGATACAACTATCTTAACTGGGAAATGACAATTAGTATCATAGCTAAAGGTTTCCTTAGTTTATTATTTTCTAAAGCATTGAAGAGAAGTTGACAGAGAATCTAAATTGTGTCGATATTAAAGGCATTTCAGTTTTCGATGGAAAAAATATCATATCTAGAAATATTGAATGTTGACTTATCTTATGTCTCTTAGATATGATGTTCTTAAATAGGCAATAAATGGTTTTCCTCCTATTGATGATAAATTTCTTCTTAAATCTATTGACAAGAAGAATATTGAGAATGATGGAAGAGCTAAGAATGCTCAACTTTCATCACTTTCTAAAAATTAATTCTAAAGAGTAAAGGGTGTTTCCATAACCAAAGGTACATGGGACAAGTTTAAAAACATATACGAAAGAAATACAAAAGTGAAGAAGGATAAATTAAAAATCTAGAGAAAATGGGTGAGTATGAATCTATTAGGGGATTCTTTACCAGGGTAAATGATATTTTCATCACTATCAGATGTCTTGGTGAAACGTTTATGGATTCTATAGTTGTTGAATATATATTAAGAATACTTCCCGACAAGTTTGATGCTAAAGTTTCTTCATTAGAAGATAGAGATCATGAAACATTTTCTCTGGCTGATTTTCATAGCACTCTCATCACTTATGAAATGAGATGGTTTAAAGATATGAAAATCAAAATAATAGTTGATAGAGAAATGTATTTCAAGTCTACCAAGAAAGAAAAGTATAATAATATTATTATTTAAGAATAAGATATTGATATTGATTTGAAAAATGATTTATGTAAAAATATTGATGATATTTTATCCTTTTTTTCTAAAAATGTGAGAAGTGGTATATGTAAATATAAAGGGAAACTTCCCTTTAAATGCTTTGAATGTGTATCCATTGGTCCCTTTATGGATAATTATCCTCAAATGAAGAAAGAAGAGGATAGTGATGAAGAAGATGGAATTCAAAGAAGATCCTGGAAGAAATATGGTGATAAGGATAAATATTTTTCTATAGGGAAAGATAAATCGTTATTCAAATACAAAATAAAAAGTTTCTTATCTAAAGATAAATAAGAAGAATACAATGACGGTGAATCTAGAAAATTGGCTGAGCATGTTGGTGAGAATAATTTTATTGTAACATTAAATAATGAAGAGTTCAGAAGTATAAGTTCTAAAGAAGAATAAACTTGATTAGAATATCATCTGAAAGAGGAATTGAAATAGTGCCTAGAAAGATTATATGGAAAGAAAAAGAAATTTTGAAAATAAAAAATGAAAAATCCTCATCAAATAATCAAGAATTTTTTTGAATAGAAAGTCAAGTAGATGGAATATGTTGAGGATTTGAAGAAATCTATTGAAAAAAATAATAATCATAATAAACATTTGGAAGTGAAGATGAAGGAAAAAGAAGAAGATTTGGTACTTGTACAAAAAAATTTTAAATATGAATAGTGGGATAAAAGTTTCAAAATATATATCTCAGAAGTTGGTGAAATTTTTGGTAAGAATGAACCTGATAAGGAACAAAAAAGTTACCTTCAAAGGATGATAATAAACATATAATTGTTTCTGAAAAGAAAAAATTTGTAAAAGTTTTGTATGTGGAATAGATCAAAAAAGTTGGGAAATCAGAAGTTACTAAATATTTTGATTCCAAAAACGTTTTTATTACTTTTGGTTCTGATAAGGCTGAAAAGAAAACTGATATGAAAATGAAGATTCTGATTGATAACAAATAGGTTGGTGGTCAAAAAAATTTAGATAATAAAGAGAAGAAGGTTACTAAGAAACATGTTCAAAACTCCTATCAGTATGGAAGTTTTATAGGTAAATATTATTTCTATAGATACTGTTGGTATTGTGGTGGAGTTGGGTATATGGAAAATATGTGTTCGTTCAACCAAAAACATTACTACTATACCATAAATTAAAGAAGGAAAAGTTTGAGAGGGATTCAATCTCCTCAAAGAAAGAAGTGTTAGAAGGGTGTATCGAAGAATCCTGAGAAGGATGGTGTAAAATTGAAAATAGGTTCCAACACATAAAAACTATTTGTAAAAGGTGTGAAAAACCTATAAATCTTGTATATAGTTATCTTGTTTTATTACCAAAATAAAAAAATATTGTTAACAATTCTCAGAAGTTGGAGATGAAGATAAAAAAATATCTTATTGTATAAACCTCCCTGAAAGCTACAAAATGAGAATAAACTTAGATTATTAATAGTGTATTTTCTTCTCATATGATAGGAGGTTTAATTTTTTTTTGAAGAATTTGAGACTTTAAATAAGGAATAATGAAATTTGGAAATGATGAATCCCTGGTAATCAAAGGTTTTGGATCAGCCAATATTGTAAAAAAATTTAAAATACAAGAAATATTTGTATGTTGAGGGATTGAAACCCAAATTGATAAGTGTATCACAAATTTGTGATGACAGTAACAAAGTAATTTTTAGAAAATATGGTTTTTTTTTGTGAAAAGCGAGGAAGATGAAAAGATAGTTACAAGAGACCAATGTACAAAAGGAAATTTATTTCAAGTTAGTTAAATACAAAACTCTTGTTACTTGGGAATGGTGCAAGGGAATCTGTTATGGCATAAAAGGATGGGACACAAGTGTCAGAAAAACATGATCAAGTTATCAAAGCATGATAATGTCCATGGAATTTTTGATTTTACAATACAAAGATATTGGTGTTGCACTATTCTTCATAAGGGAAAAATTATAAACTTAGTGCATAAGAAAGTTGATATTAGCTCAAAATAACCACAGGAATTATTCATTATGATATCTGTGGGCCAATGAGAAACCGATCAACAAATAGAGATAATTAATTCATAACTTTCATTGACTACTTTACACTTATTAGTTGTGTTATGTATATGAAGCATAATCCAGGTGCTCTAAAAATGTTTAAAAGTTTTAGGAGGAAAGCCAAGAAAGAATGTGAGTATTTAGTGAAGAAGTTGAGAAATGATAATGCTGGTGAGTATAAAAATGAATAATTTGAAAGTTATATTGGGAATAATGGAATTAATCATGAGTATAGTTCCTTATATACTCCTCAACAAAATGGGTTTGCTGAAAGGAAGAACAGAATTCTAATGGAAATGGGGAGAATTATGTTACCTGAACAAGATCTTTCTCATTACTATTAGAGGCAAGACAAGATAACTTCCATGTATATTCAAAACTAATGTTTCTATATTCCAAGTTCACATATGAATCCATATGAAATGTTTTATGATAAAAATCCAAGTTTGAAACACTTAATATTTTTTTGGAGTCCATGTATCATAAAAAAGAAAGGTGGGAAATTTGAAAAGTTTTAGCAGAGAGGTAAAGATGGAATTTTTCTTGGGTGTTCTATAGAGGGAAGATAATACATATGTTTCAAAAAGGAAACTGGAAGAATTTTTTATTATTTTGAAATGAATGTTATTAAAACATTTGATGAAGATAAATATAATCAGACTAATAATAAAGTTTATCAAGATAAGTAAATTTTTGCTAACATTTATGATAAGGATACAACCAATTGTAATCCTTCTCAAGAAGAAAAATCAGACTCACCTATTTCTAGTGATGAGTAAGAAACTCGAAAATATCATCCCATGTGGAGGAAGCAAGTAGAAACATAGAACATTATTAGTGATCAACATCAAAAGGTTAAAAAAACAAGAAAAAAAATGATATTACACATAATTCATTGTATTCAAAAGTTGAGCCGAATGATGTGAATGATACTTTTGAGTATCTAGAATGGGTTTAGGCCATGAATAAAGAGCTGTATTAGATAGAAAATAATGAAACATTGGAACTTGTACCTAATACACATATAAAAAATGTTATTGGTACAAAGTGATTTTTCTAGAATAAGTGAATGAAGAAGGTGAAGTGATAAGGAATAAAGAAATATTAGTGTGAAAAGGTTACTCTCAAATTAAAGGTGTTGACTTTGATGAATCTTTTTATCTAGTGGAAAGGTTAGAAATAATCATAATCTTTCCGGATATTGCGGAAAACTGAAGTTACAACTTTTTTTAAATGGATGTAAAGTCTGTATTTCTGAATGAGGATCTTGATGTGGAAGTTTATATTGAACAACCATATGTCTTTATTATTGGGAAAGATGAAATTTATGTGTGTATATTTAATAAAGTCTTGTATGGGATGAAAAAAGCTCTAAGGGTATTGTATTCTAAATTGGATACTTGCTTAAGAAAGATGAGTTTTAATATAGGAAGAGTTGATATAAATATTTACATCAAAAATATTCATGAGTTTTCCCTCATTGTAATTGTTTATGTTGATGAAATTATCTTTTCTAGAAATTATGAAATATATTGTGAAATATTTTCTGAATAAATGAAAAAGTTTTTGAGATGTCCATGCTGGGAGAAATGAAATACTTTCTAGAGTTACAAATTTTACAAAAGAATAAACACATTTTTAAAACTCAAGAAAAGTATGCTAAGGAAATTATTATTAAATTTGGCATGGATAATTCAACACCAATTTCCACACCGATTTTAGTGGGAACAAATTTGTATAAAGATGGATAAGGAAAGGATGTTGATCAAAATGAATTTTGGAAGCTGATTAGAAGTTTGATAAATTTGACTGCCTCAAGACACAATGTTGTTTATTCTGTTAAATTATGTAAAATATTTCAGAGTGATCCTAAAGAATCAAATTTATTTTCTAGAAAAATAATTCTCAAATATATCAAAGGCATAACAAATTTTGGAATTAGGTATGATAGCTCAGAATGTATTGAATTGTTTGGGTATTTAGATGATGATTGGATATGAAATATTGATGATAGAAGATCCAAATATAGTGGTGTTTTCTTTATGGGTAAGTGTTGTGTTAGTTTTCATATAAAGTTACAAAATTAATTAGCTTCTAGAATGTTTGAATCCGAGTATGCTGGTGCCACTCAAGATACTACTCAATTTATGTGGATGAAGACTCAATTAGTATATTTACTTGTTGAAGTTAAGATACCCTTGGTCTTGGGTTGTGATAATCAAATTGAATTCAAACTTATTAGAAATCTGGTAAACAACTCTCATTAAAAACATATTGATATAAAACATCATTTCATCATAGAGTATATGTATAAGAATAAATTAAATTTTGGGTATGTTTCAACATTTGAACAAGTTGCTGAAATTTTCACAAAACCTTTACCGAAGGAACCTTTTTCTAAATTGAGGTTGAACATGGCCTTCCAACCCATTTATCATCAAGGTTGATATATGTGTTTTTCCCCTATCTCATTTTATCTTTGTATAGTGTTTTCAAGGTGTAGAATCATTTCATAAATATATCCTTAAAGAAAGCATGTAAAAAGAGGGAGTTGTGGGTAAGCTATGAATTCAAAAATGTAAGTGTGCGAACTATTCTAACTTTTTGTTAGAGTGTTTTGGAGTGGTTGTAGGATTTGTTTTGTATTCTAGTGAAGTTGAAGAAGTAAAGTAAGATGAGGAAGAATGTTGAAGATATTTCATAGTCACCACTTTGGGACAACATAGTTTTACTTCCAATAATTATTTTTTCCTACAGTGAGTTATCTCATGTAGGATTAAAATTGTTGATAAGTAATCCATAGATTTACATTACAAAGTTTAGTGATTTATATATCTTGGTTTAAAACAAAATCCAATGGAGGAGATTTTTGTGACCAAGTTGTCTAGAGAAGGTTTTTATAAGTAAAGAAGTTTTTTTCCAAGAGTGTTGTCTTTTGTTGTCAAATAGAATAAATCAATTAACTTTTTAAATGTTTTAGAAAATTGGAATGACCATCATATTAAAGAAATATGACTCACAATTCTTAAGAAATTCCATTGTATTAAGAAGAAGCTATTTGGAAGAAAAGGTCCATCAGAATCACCTCAGGTTCAGAAAAGAAGAGAAGATCATAATGAGGTGTTTCTTTATAGTCTGCCTGACTTCAATAAAAATATGATGATTCATTGTTGATTTCTATTTAACTAATATCATAAGTAATCTATGGAACTTATGATATGATTATTATGAAGGGAAGGGGAGAGTTGGTGTTGAAAATCATATTTGGAATCAGATTGGAAGAGAGATGGTGCTGAAAATTGTATTGGGCATTGAATTAGAAGAGAGATAGTGATAGAAATATTATTGAGCATCATATTGGAAGAGAAAAGGTGATACTAATCATATTTAGGTTTTATTGGAATGAAATATGTTGTTGTAAGATAGTTAAGTTACAAATACTTTCCTTGGTAAGTCAGACGATGCTAAATATGATCTTCAACATATTCAAAGTCATGAAGGAAGTCATGATACTTGATGAAATATTATAGAATATGAAAGTTGTTGAAGACAAAGATTTATAGTCTCAAGATCATTGTAATGAGTTTACTAGATGAATATTTATTTAAAGGTTGAGAAGGATTATAATAATAAAGGCACTGGTTTTTAGTCATATTAAAAGTCAAAATATTTGAATCTTTAGAAAAAGAAATTGATGATTTTAATAACCAAGTAAAGAGAAATAATTTAATATCTTAAGGATCATTGGTATCATATTCATAAAATAAATAAGTTTCTGAAGTTGAATATTCTGATACCGATCCACTGAAGTTGGTATAACATTGTAATAATCAGAAGCAGAATTGTTTTCATTGGGAGATGTTGGGATTAATTATTAATAAAGGAAGCTGTAGTTTTTGGATCTGATTCAAAAAGAAAAGATGAATACTGATAAATAATGAAGTGAACCATTTCCCATAAAGATTATTTTTTGATTTATTTAAGTAAAAAAGAATGAAATTTGAGCTGTATTCAAAGTGGTTTAAGAGAAAAGAAAAAATAGAAATAGTTGAATAAGTTTAAAATAATTGTTTTTCTCCATCGTATTAAATAAATTGGAATGAGAGTTGGTTCTCAGAATTGTAATGAGAAGACATATGTTTTTATTCTTGCATTTGGTACAGAGCAATGTAATGAGGAAACTATTGTTGAACATATGCTTCTATCGTAATTAGAAAATTATAATGGGAATATATTCTTTCATGTGGTAAAGATCAATGTAATGAAATATCTTTAGTTTTTATTTGTTTTTAAATGGTTCAAGAAAATCGAAGTGACCAAATTCCTTTATTGTAATGAAGAAATTACATTCAACAATTATAATTTTGAATCAAAATCAAACTTGATTTTTGTTATGATTGGAATATTTCTTGAATATTTTGCAAGGAGATACAAAAGTATGTCTAGGTGGAAGTTTGAAGTTAAATAAATATGTTAGTTTTTGTTTTCATTAGTTGGTACAGAGCATCATAATGAAGAAATTATATTGGGGAATTATAATGGAGAATCAGAATCGGACTGAAGTTTTCTAAAAAAGTTATAAGTGAGATGATGTTATTAAAATATTTGATAAGATTATAGAGGAGTTTATAAGTATTGAAAAAGTCATAAATGATTCTAGAATTCAAGGGAAATAGAGATTTTGTAAATCTGGTTTAGTGGGAATCATTTTTAGAATCCTGCTCAAAACAAGGGGCGACTACAAAAGAAGAAGTACTTTTTACTTTTCTAATAAAAGTGCTGTAGAGAGAGAAGCTTTGAATTTATAGGGAGAAGAAGTTTTTGGATTGAGTTTTAATGAATAAGTTTTATGGATAGAATAAATCAAAGGAGAAGAGACAAGATCATATCTAGCTAGTCATCTTATTGAGCTGAATCTTCTGACTGGGAAAATAATATTGAGATTTATATACAGATGAATAAGTAGTCCAAAATTATTTCAACAGTATTCTGATAGAGTTATATATTTTCCATATTATGAAATATGACTATGAAAATTAGGCTGGAAAATTGGATTTCGTATAATTATTAAGTCCATGAATTTCTTACCAGATTCTAGGTAAAAAAGTTAAGAATTGGTTTGAAATATTATATTTGTGAAATTTGATCAAGTAGAACCGTAACATATTTGTTAGAAAAAATTTATTATATCATTTCATACTAATTGAATCACATTTACTATTATATTGATCACAGTGATACACAAGTGTAAGGGAATATCCTACTCATTGTATTTCACACAATATAATTATTTTCTAGTGGATTGTGTGGTATTGGATCATTTCCAAACCATACTAAGGATGTAACTACTCATACTGATTAGTGAAAGTTGTAAATTATTGTATTCCTATAAATGTGTGTTCAAATTGTTTTCAGTAGTAAAATAAATCTTTAATACGAGGTAAAGGTTGTTTCTTAAGTTAGTAAACATAAATGAAAAAGATATCACTGATTCAACTCCTCCCCCTCTTAGTGATAAAACTATCTTGATTGTTAAATTACAAAAAAGGATAATGTGTGATCTATATGAATCATCGTTTACCTCACCTTGAAAAGAAAGGCATTGTTCCTACTTTCAATAATACCATTCCACTATGGTGTATAAAGTGTATTGATTTGATATATAATCCCAAACTTCCATTAAAAGTCAATGTACTCTTGATTAAGATATTTAGCACCTCAATTATATCAAATAATCTTTATCTTATTAACAAGTCAATTATCTGTTTTTTTCTTGATCTCTTTGAATTTATCAAAATATTAAGAACTGTACCTCATCAAGTAGATACAACCATATATAATCAAGTCATTAGTAAAAATTATGAAGTAAGAATACCCACCTCTAGATTATACTAGAAAAGTTCTACACTTATCAGTGTGTACTAATTAAATAAGCTCTATGACCATTTTAACCTTTCAAAAAAATGGTGACTTAGTCATTTTTCCTTGTAAACAAGTATGATATATGTCAAGTGTTTTTAGCTAAAAAAGTCTAAATAACAATCTTGATAAAGCTTTGTTATATTCTTATCATTTATATGAATAAGACATTGCTGCAATAATTGGGTGTAAAATGAGTCAACCAACTTTCATTTGTTTTCAATTTCCAATACTTGGTTTTCATAATTTAATACATAAATAATATTATTTAGTTATTCCATACCGTAACAAATGTCATTATAGTAAAAGTAACATTCTGTATTTTCAAATTTGAAAATAAATCCATCTATATCAAGGAAAGAAATGTAGTTTATTTTATTGTTGACACTAGGAACATAATAAAAATTCTTAAAATGAAGATTAACCCCACTGGAAATGTGACATGGTAGTGTTCAATGTCGAGAGCAGTCATACTCATTCTATTGGAAGCACTCAAATCTTTCTCTCCTCATTTAATCTTTCAAAATCTACTTGGTTCCTATATTTTAATAAATATTAGAGCACTACAATCTATATCTAATACACAATGTGTAGATATATAAAGATTTCACTTGGTAATGGATGCACCTAAAGATTCCCTTTACTTCTTCAAATGGGTATAGTCCTTCTTCCAATGGCCTAGATTACGATATGAAATATACCATGCCATTTTTCTTTTCTTTTTATAGAACATATTCTTTTTATAAGGATGATGCTTAGTATCCTTATACTTGGAATGAGTCTTGAGGCCTTTTTCTTTGTCCTACCTCTTCTTATTCACTATAATGATTGTAGGTTTTCACACCTCATTTCCTTATCAATAATGTGAATTAACGTATGAAGTTTTGGTATAGTATTCTCAACATTGTTCATATTAAATTATAATGAAACTATAGAATATTAATGGTTATATGAAAATTAATAGACCAGTGTATATATTACCTAGAATCTTGAAGCCTAAGATGTCCAAGTACTCAATGTATCCAACCATTTTGAATACATGAGGCTTAGTTAGTTACCATTATCTAAGCTTGAATATGAATAGTGATTCAGATATCTCATGTCTTTATTCCTTGAACTTATCCTGTTATAAATCTTTAAGATGAACCAACATGGTATATGCATCTATTTTCTCATGTTTCTTTAGAAGATCACTGGTAATTGAAGAAAACATCAAAAACTAGATGTATATTATATTATCCACATGTTTAAGGAAGATAGATACTTATTCTTTACTAGCCCCTTGAGTACGAAACTCAACATTGGGGATTCTAACAGGTATAATTTCCACTCTTACTACACTAAAATATACATGAATCTGTACCTTTTCAGAAAATTTGCATCGATAAAGAGATTTTATTTCTCTAATATTTAATTTAATGAAAATATGGTAGCCATATTACTTACTATTTTGTAAAATAAATGAGAGTACATAATTAGTAATTTTTAAGGTTTACTAAATTAAGAAATAAATATTTAATTTTATTAATATCCTAATATTTTATTAAAAACCCAATAGACATATTCTATCATATAGATATTCTAGTGGAAAGGATCCATATTCCCCTTCTCATAACCCAAACATTCACCTGAAAATTTATTTAAAGGATTTTAGGTATATATAACTTCTCAACTACAATAACTCATAACTCCAAGATTTGTTGAGAATATTCTTTAATCATGAAATACTAGACCTAGATTTCATCAATAATTGCCTCTTAGTTACACAAAATCATACTTTGACAATAAACCCGTGATGTGAACTAATTTATGTCAACACATGAACTTAGTTAAAACTCCCTAATATTTGAAAACATCCACATTTTATCCAGATAGAAACTTTTAACTATGGTTTCATTTTAACTTTACCAATTGAAGGTAATGACTAATTAATATTTTGAATGAGGTATTTTAATATTTGTACATAAATTTCCCATTTTATCTTATTTCATACTTTTTAATATTAAGGGTATTTTACTTAAGTGATTGACCATGTGTAGATAAAATTTACATACAATACAATTTATTTTAATTCCATATTGTATACTTGTTAATTAATTAATTTATATAATTGAAAAAAATCCATAAATAAATTAAACACGCATTTGATAGAAATAAAATAATAAAAATGATATAATCATGAGAATTTATAATGATTATTTTATCTAATGGATGATAAACTGACCCTTAACCCTAGGGGAAAACATCTTGAG
Source organism: Viscum album (assembly GCA_963277665.1). NCBI lineage: Eukaryota > Viridiplantae > Streptophyta > Magnoliopsida > Santalales > Viscaceae > Viscum > Viscum album. Next base: position 1,017,004,809 of record OY728119.1, on the reverse strand, counting down.
CTAGAAATTGGTTACTACTACCGTATTCCATATGTCCACCTATATATATCCTAGATTGGTTTCATCTCAACTTTGAACATGAACCACATCCACTTATATGGGAGATCCATTCATTACAAAAAAATTACTCACATACAAGTGTTGGGAACCAAAGAATTAGTTAAAGGGATTACATACAAGAAACCGTAGGCATGCATGCCCTAACATAATGAGAGGAGGGAATAATACAAATTCTATTATTGAATTTAATAAAAATAAATTAAATAAACCAGTCAAATACATATGCTCGATCTTTGATCATGATCACATACACAAATGAAATGAATATAATTTTTCAATCTACCTAGAATTCACTTCAATTCATTCTTTAATTATGATAAAATACCTCAAATTAATCATATTAATTTTCTAATTAATAAATTAATTCAATTTATCTCAATCCAACCAAACCATCCTGAAAATTTACATCATTCATAACTTTAAACAAATTAAAAAAAATCTATTTAAAATTAATAATGTACACAGTTTTACCCGAAAGCAATGACATGTGCCTCTAGTTCATAATTTAATGAAGAAATGAATTTAATGTATAATTAATTAACTTTCCACATAGCATTCACTACCATTGAATGAAACTCCATCGAATGGTCCATCTTCATCATCTTAGGGAATTAATATTTTAGTAACAAATCCATAAAGGTCTTCTATCTAAGATCTTTTCATCTCTAAACTTTATTCATATTAGTCCACCATCTCCTAGAAGGTCCTTGGAACATAAAGGTTTCCAGAATCACTTTCCCTTCCTTAAGGCTCTGGACTAGCTTGAAAATGTTAACAATATGTTCTAACTAGTCCTCTACATCTTGTGGTCCATTAGAACCCTATAATTCCAAAGGATGCTTGAGATGGAATTCCCGAGCATGGCCAATCATGGTCATGTGAATGACTCCTCCTGGAATGATCACTATCTGAAAGAGTCCCAGCTAGATGGGATTTGTTGCCTAGATCATCTATTCTGGTACATGTGTGTGATGGGGATCATCCTCCTGCATCACAGGTGGTGGAACTAGGATATATAGGCTTCCTTAGTTGGCATTATCATTGAGAACCACTATGAAAAAACTTCTACAAAAAAAGAAACATTAGGAACATAAAGATATCCTAACCAATCTATGAGACCACTCAAAGGATTCCCTAGGAGTCTAACCTGAACACATTTAACTATACATTTAAAAATATATATTAAATTTCACCTACACACATAATATATACATATATATTCATAACCTCATATATATATTTAACTAACACACACATATATATACACCCACATATATATACATATTATATATTTATATATATCCACCTATATATATACAATTAAATTTTCCACACCAAAATATTGTTTTCCAAATTTAATAATAACCATGACAACATTTCTTTATTAAAGCTCTTGAAACATTTCTCAAAAAAATTCAAAAATACATTAATTTTCAACAACATTAATAAAATAATTAATAATCACACACACTAGCATTTATTTTACACAAGTTATAATATCACTATTATTACCTGGTCTCCTAATAAATATTCACCATAGAGAAATGCCGTTCATCAATTAATAGAATTCATATGATATTATTACACTTGTATATTTTAGTTTTTATTTTTCTTTAACACAAATAATAATAATAATATAATTATTATTAGCTTTATGTTCAATGTAACAAATTTTCAGACACACACAAAATTATTGCTCCGCTTAGGGTAAACCCCATAACTCAGACCTAACGGTGGTATAATATTTCTCATAAGATGCACCATTTGAGAGATATTAATTATTTATTATTTAAAAATAAGAATAATAATATAATTTAATATAAAGGGGTATTATGAGAATGAGAAGAATTATGGAAGAGAAAAGATAGATAGGGGGAAACCCCAAACTTAGAAACCTAAATGTATACAAGAAGATAAATTCAATGGAAAATCTAAGGTTTTCATCACTGGTGGATAATGTTTTTCATAACTAAATGTTTCATCGAGCATCAGGTAAGTCAAATTCAGAGGGTCGTGCACCCAATAATTTTTCTAGTTTGAAGAATAATTTTGTGAAAGTGGTGAAATATGCTGTTAACCCCTCCTTTTTGGATTTCAATATACCTCCTCCTAGAATGATTATCATAAAATTCAGGATAACACATGTTTCATCAAATTAGGAGGCTATGGAAGAAAGGTTGATCCTTTTAAATTACTCTATTATCATGAGAGTTCTGGTTCAGAAGGATGAGAAGCTATAAAAATTTTATGATATCACTAGAAGGATTGCTGAGATCTAGGGATTTGGTGAATGGAAGATGATGATAATGGGGTGAGGGTATTACTATATGGGTTTTACCTATGATGACAACAAGAAATGATCTTGGAGATATGGGTCAATATCATTGAGAAATGGTTTCCTACTAATCCCAGAATAAGATAGGAACTTTAACCTAGATAGAGTAAGGAACACTCATACTCAATTTTGGATTTGTATATGCATGATGAATTGGTTATATCAACACCCACATATTCTTTAGGATATAGATTTAACTATTGGGAATCATACTAATATGGAAAAAACTAAAAACCTAAGGTATGGAAATTATTCTAGGATCCCAGTGGAAGTTGATATGTTTAACACCCTTGTAGAGGAAGTGGTGCTAGCCCCAAGGGATGATAGAATTAATCTGGTGATCTAATATGAAAGGAATCCAAAGTTCTATATGATTTGATAGTTTTTTGGTAATCTCATTCTAAATGTAATAGGGATAAATAATGTAGTTTTTGAAACACGAAAGGACATGATGCTACTAATTGTAGACAGAGGAAAGGAAAGGATAAAATTCTACCTCCAAACTCAAATGGAAACATTATCTCTAGACCCTCCATTGTAGAATAGATGGGTAATGGTCTCATTAAGAAACAATATGGGGATGTTACCTATGGATATAATGGTAAGCACCATTATTTTGCTAATGGCACCCACACTAGTGTAATTGAGGCTCTAGAGGTTGTGAATACTCATCAAAATCAGCCTGTAGATAAGGCGAGGACTAGAATATTTGAGAATAAAAATGCGTAGGGTACCTGTGGACACTCTGGTAAACTTCCCCTTCCTTTGATGACACACCCACTGGTATCATTGAGGTTATAGAGGTTGTGAATGCCCACAAAACCTATACTATAGGATAAATATAATAAAAACCAAAGAAATATAAATCCAGAATTGATGTGGATATATATTACTTGAATCCAACTTTTATGGAGTTACAAAATACAGAAATAAAGGTACTTCATAGGGGAATACAGAACTAATTAGATCTCTCAAGAATCCTGATTGGAGAATGCCTCATGATGGAGGCCTCTGATAGAGGAGGGATATAAAGTACAACATGTGGAAATTTTTGGATTAATGAACACAACAGATAATTATTGTATCCCATAATAATTCCCAATTATAATATCATCTAATATTGGGTAGAATTTGGACACCTACTATGCGCATACCAGTACAGATGGAGTTACATAGGTTAAAACTAAAGGAAAATTTGAGGTGAATCCATATGAAATAAGATATAATGGATATATGGATAAAGGAATATCTCATAATTAAACTCCCATGATTATTAAAACATAAGGGTTTTAACAACATATGGAAATCTGTGGTTTGAGTACATTGGGTAGTGATGGAAATAAACAGGAGTGTCCAGTGGATGCATCACTCAGTGGTGGGAAGAATATCAATAAAGAAAACCAAGCTACCCATCATGTTGATAATAATAATTTGGGGGAGTTATTTTCATAGGTATATTCCTCTTATTCTTCCAAAATATAGATATCTATAATAAAATCACCTGAGCCTATGAATTCTAAAAACATGTTCACTCCATTAAGTGGTTGTTTTTGGGATGATGAGGTGGAGGATCTACTGCCCTTGTACAAACTGTGAATAATGGAGAAAATAATGATCAGAATGATATAAAGGAAGTTGGGAGTTGGGAGGGATAAATAATTTAAGTAAATAAAAAGGATAGGAAGAATAAAGGTAACATGAGAAAATAGAAGAGCCATGTTAGCATGACATAAGAAGGATGACCTATCAATGAAACTCTAATACATGAATTTTAAGGTTTATAGAACCCTATAACAACCAAATCTCTTAATAAATTTATTTTGGAAAAAAACCTATGATCATTGGAATAGAATAACTGAAAATTTTGTTTGAGAGTTGGAATACCTTCAAATAGGCCTATATTTTGTACCATTTTGTTTCTCAAAACCTGCACTATAGAAACATGGATCACCTATGGATTCTTAGGCATGCGAGAATTCAAAAAATCACATGCAATCAGAAATCTCAGAGCATCATTGTATCTTTAAACATATCATGATACACTATTCATGTATATTTTGTATACGCATCTACATAATATATCATGAGAATAAAAATTTAGAGGGATCATAAGGAAAAATTTGGGAATGTGGATCACAAGTGGGTGATTATGGGAGATTTCAACACTGTTTTGAAACTTGAAGAAAAAAATGGATCCAACTTCAATAGGAAAACAACTCTTGAATTCTCATCTTGCATTGATCAGTGGAATCTTATTGAAGTTTAAATTGCAAGAGATATCTTCACATGGAGTAGGTACACTTTAAATGGGATACAAGAAAGAAATCATGATTGATTATTTGTACAAATGTTTTATAGGAGTGTTGACAATGGAATTTAAAGTTACAACATTCTTAAATACCACTCAGACCCCAACCCTATAATTTTGGATCTCTCCACCATAACAAGTTCACCCCCTCTACCCTTTCGTTTCAATAATGGATGAGTTGTTATTACTAGATTTAGGGAAACTATTTTAGAGGCATAAAAGATGAAACCAACAGAAATAACACTTCAGAGACTTGCTGGAAAATTAAAACACACTAAGGTACTCTAAAGGAAAATGGAGTAAGAATTCATTTTAAATTCTTGAAATTGAAATTAAGGATACTGAACAATATGTTCCAAGCATCCAAGTTAGAAATCATAACCAGAACACTTCCTTTAGGTAGGAAATGAAAGATCATTCCAAGTTGTATGAACTATTAATCTTTAAATAAAGTTTGGACAAGAATCACCTAAACATGAAATGGTTGAAGTAAGGAAATAAGAATTCAAGATTCTTCAAAATATTACACAGGGATAAGATATTTAAAGAAAAAAATAATTCCATAAACATCAATTGAATGTTATACACCTCTGAAAATTATGTACCAAAGGCAGTGGTTAAATACTTTAGTGGGTTGTATATATATGATTGGCCAGAAAATACATAAATGATTATTGGAAATATAATTCCATACATTTAAGAGCATCATAATAGAAGTATTATCATATCCACTGATAAATATGAATTCAGAAAAGATATTTTCCCTCTCAATATAGAGAGTTCTTCTAGATTGGATGAATTTACCAATAAATTCTTCATGTTTTATTTGGATATTTTATAGGATGATTTGGTAAGTGTAGTAAGGGGATTCGTTACTCATGACTCTATGACTTATGAAATCAATTAAAACATTATTTCATTTATTCCTAAGAGAGAAAAAGTAGTTGATATTAAGGACTTTAGACCGATTTCCATTATTAATACTATTCCTAAAGTCATTACTAAAATCACAATGACCGAGATGGGGGGAATAATTAAGGACCACATTATTTCAAATTAATTTGGATTTTTTCCTGGAATATTCATTCAAAATTTTCTATCCATAGCATCAAAAAGTGTTAACATAATAAAGATAAAGGTGAAAGAATGTAATTTTTCTCTTAAGATTGATATATATAAGGCATACTAAACTTTGAAATAAAGTTTTATGTTCAATATACTTAGGAGATATGTCCTATAAAATTATTTTGTTAGAATAGTTAATGCCATTCTCTCATATTCAAGGATGTATATTCTCATTAATGGGCCCCCCAAATGATTTTTCCAATTCACCAGGGGTGTCAGGTATAAAGATCCACTCTCGGGGATTATTTTTCAATTTTTTAAGATTATCTAAGTATATTTATCAATTATCTTTCCTAGGTTGGCCTATATAAGAAACTTAAAGTTGGGAGGGGTGAATTTACTCTATAACATCTGTTATATGCAGATAATATTCTATTATTTGGGTATGCATCAAAGAAGACCATATCTACTATCAGGGACCTATTTACACACTATGGGGAAGGTTTTAGTAGACTATCGATTGGGGAAAATATTTTATTTTGTTTGGTTATGGAATATATATTCGAAAACAATACAGTATTACTATAAGACTTGGAGTGAAAAGGGGATCCCTACATTTCAACTATATTGGTGTTCAATTGTTTTGGGGAATAGTAAAGAGCTAATTTATTAGAGGAATAAGCTATGAAATCATCAACAAACTGGTTAAATGGAAAGGGAAATCCATGTCCCATGCTAGGAGGGTGTTCCTTGTCAACTTGGTTATTACATATATTTTTTTACTCATTCTCTACCTACAGGTGTCCAAGAAGTCTCATCAAGGAGCTTCAATATATGATTAACAATTTTATTTGGACTCAGTCAGTTCATGAAATGAAGTTTATAATTTTCCCATTGAAAACATGAATCAAACCTATTGAAATGGGGGGCCTTGGAGTTAAATAACTAAAGATCGTCAATGATGGTCTTATTGGTAAATTCACATGAAGCCTGTTAACTACTAATGATTCCTCTTATGATTTCCTTCTAGGAAGGTTCAAAAGAAGGTTGATAGATAGGTATTCACACTATCTTGGGTGATCAGTTTGGGCCTCATTTAATAATTCCTTCAATGATATAATAAAAAATACCAACTGTCTAGTTATCAGGAAATCTGACCTCAAATGTTGGAACACATGTTGGATTGATCGACCATTCAAGGATCACATGATTATTCTTCCTAAAAATTTTTAGATGACTATAGTTGATTTTACAAATCATTACAATATCCTTGATTTTTCATATACAAGCTATGTTGGAGATCCAAAAGTATGCATTCATGGTTATTGATACATTATTATGGAATCCTAGTATTAATGGGTAGTTCAATGTCAAGGAAAATTACAAGATGTAAAGTGATATATCCACTATGATACCATCATGGATATATAAATTTAAGAAACATTTCATAAAACCATAAAGTTTTATTTTTCTCTAGAGAATTTGGAAAATAGGTTTCCCACACATGACCAATTAAAGAGGGTTGGACAAAACATAGTTTTAGCTTGTCACTTGTTCTTGAAAGCTAAATAAAATATACCAAATATCTTTATTATTAGTGAATATGCATGAGAGATGTGGAAATATGTAGGAAAATTGTTTGGATTTGATATAAATGAAAATAGGCAACTAAAGGAGATCGTGGTCTTCATCAACAACACTGAATTGAGTGACAAAGTTCATCATCTTCTTCTGGTAGCGGTGGCCTCTATTTTTGATTTGGTCTAGATGAAATGAAATGAAAAAAATATTTGACGATAAAGCACTCTCCATTAACACTAGATAATTTTCTATGCACAAGGATTTTTATTCTTCCTCAAAGGTGCAGTTGGGAGCGATACATACTAGCATTAGTGATCTAAAAATTCTGAGGATGTTGGGAGTTGCAGGAAGGACAAATCAGCCTTTGGTTCTCAAATATGTAAGGTGGATTCCTCTGATTGATACTTGGATAAAGGTTAATTTTGTTGGTGTGACATCTGACGTTCCAGGACCTTTAGGTTATGGAAGTATTTTCCAAACACATCATGGATTTTTCAATGTGTTTTCTTATAATTATATAAGAATTGGAATTTCATATGAAGTTGAGTTATTGGTGATGATTTTTTTCTATCAAACATTCTTTTATAAATAAGTGGACTATCCTATGGATCTAGTCTGATTTTGAAACTACAATCATGGCTCTGTAGGTGAGAACAAATAATGTCCCATGGAAAATTCTCCCTTATTTGATTAACTATATTAATCATTCTAATCAACTTAATCTAATTTTTCACATGCATATAGAGAATCCAATTAGGTGGAAGATGCTTTATCAAATTGGAGGATAATGGAAGTGAGTACGATATGGTTTTTAAATTCCTTGATTATTTTGTATCTTTGGTGGATGGTGATATGCAAGGTGTGTTTTAATCCAATATTTTTAAAATCCTTTACAATGCCTAATTTTGTTTTTTATTTTTTTTTAATAAATTTTAGGACCAAATTTTCTTGGATCCTAGATATTGTTGGTAAAAAGGGGTATTATCACCTATGATGTTTCCAAACATCCGACACACATAAAATTTATACCCTAACTTGGGTAAAACCCGCATCCCAGACCTAATAGTGGTATCAGATTTCTCATATGACATATCATATGAGAGATATTAAATTATTTTGAATACATTTCATGTGCATAATATAATATATTTAATATTTTTATTCTATCTGCATAGAGGCTTTATATCCCTCTAAATCTTCAAATAACTTAGCATCTAACTCTAAAAATATTTGATATAATATTCCAAGATTCCAACAGTACTTTTACTCTGACGAAAAACCTTTAAAACATTTATTATGTGTTTTTTATTTAAAAATCACATTTTTACATAAAAAATTTATAAATTATTAAAAAAAGATATTTTTATTATCATTAAAAATTTAGGATATTACAACCATGTTACATCATCTAATATATTACTATTAGGAATGGTTTTCCTTAGAGGAAATAGGTAAGTTGAAGTGGTAAGTTATCCAGAAGAAAATATATTTCCAAATCAATATCTTGGAATAGTTGTTATTAAGAAAAGGAATTTGTTATTGTAATGGATCAGTTAAAAAATATTATAAATGGTGGTGGTATCCACACAAGTGACAAACCATGTTCACCATAAAGAAATATGTTTGTAGTTGATAATTTCCAAAAACATCACCCTCTATCTTTTGGAGAAACTTTAGTTCTAGTGCTAGAAGAAGGATAGTTAAACACTCTAGAAAATATATTAGAAGTCTTGGGACATTTATAATGATAAAAGGTAACTCTTTATGTTCATCGTTTTAAAGGTATGGATGATCGATGATGGAATTTAGTTAAGAATACCAAAGAGATATATAATGTTGATTCCATGGAATGAGAAACATTTAAGAAAATTTTTCTATAGAAATATTTCTGTAAGATCATTTAACTCAAAATGGATAAATAAACCTTTAAATTGTGGTAAAAAGATAAATATTTAGTATATTATTATGAATCCAAATTTACAAGATTGTCCAGGTATATACTAGATCTATTTAGGACATTGATAGTAAAATTAATAAATTTTACTCAGGATTGAAACCAATTTTATAAATATCTTTGGATGCATGATAATTTAAATGTTATAATAAAGTTTTTCATTATGCTGTTAATGTTGAGATAGAGTTTTCTGACACTTATGTTCCTCAAGATAATTAGAGTTAGAAAATGTTAGGATAAAAGGAAATGGAGAAGCAAATATCAAATAAATCTGGAGGTAAGAAAATAATTTTCCCACCTCGTGATATGTATGGTAAAATGCATCTTGGAGAATGTATTATAAAATTATTGAAGGGTTAATGATGTAATATGTTTGGTTATATAGTCCATGAATGAAAATAAAATAATCCTGAATAATCTAAGAATAGAGTAACAAATAGCCAACTAATGGTGATATGTTTTAGTTTCAATGAGATTAGTTTTTATGCTAATGTGTTCCTGAAATTATTTATGTAGGATGAAATCATTGACATCAGAAATATAAAGGTGTAGAACAAATCATATTTTCTTCTATGATTAATGTTGGACAATCAAATGAAGTAGTGATAGGTATGAAAGTTGTTTATTCAAATTATTCAAATACCATATTTGACTATGTATTATAAAATTCATTTATTTCTAAGAAATTTTTAATTAAAATGGGAATATCACCTCATGAAAAGAAGATAGAAATTTTGGAAAAAACTCTAGGAGGAAATATTACAATAACTATGATTCATAGATATCTTCATATTGTTATTAGTGGGATAGTCTTTCAAAAATATCTTTTTGAACTTTCCATAGTAGACTTCAGAATTATTTTGGGTATGGATTGGATTTCATATTAACATGATAAGATATATTAAAAATTCAATAATATTTTGTTCAATGATTTTCTACCCTTGATAACCTACCAAGAAGCTAATAAATTGATCTGTTATGGTAGTGAAATTTTCCTAACTCATCTTATATAAAATAAAGAAACTTCTAAATTAATGATGTTCCAATAGTGAATGAATATATGGATGTTTTTCCTGATGAATTGCACAATTTTATTCCTGATTATAAGGTTGATTTTACTGTTTTATTTATTAATCGATGCTAAGTAAATTTCAAAATCCCCTTATCGAATGGATCAAATAGAACTTTTAGAATTGAAAAAATAAGTTGTAGGAGTTTCTTAATAAAGGTTTCATTCATTCTATCTCTTCACCTTTTGGTTTTATTTTCTTATTTTTTATAAACAAATATGGTTTTAATAGGATTTTCATTTATTATAGAGATTTTAATAACATCACTGTTAGGAATAAGTACCCATTTCCTCATATTGATGAATTGTCTTATTATCTCTAAGGAGTGAAGTATTTTTTGAAGATTGATCTATGGTCTTTGTACCATCATTTTAAGGTTAAGGATGAATATATCCATAAGAATGTGCTTCTAACTAGATATTGACAATATGAGTTTGTAGTTATGACATTTATATTATCCAATGAAACAACTATATTTAGGGATCTTATAAATAGAGTTTTCCATGAGTACATTAATAGTTTTTTCATCACTTGTATTGGTGATATATTGGTATATTTTAAAATTCATGAGTATTATAAAGTACACCTAAGGATTGTTTTGAAAACCTTAAAATAAAATATTATGTATGTAAAATTTAAAAAGTGTGAATTTTGGGTACAAAAAAACTTCTTTCTTAGGAATTATTGATTATAAATATGTAATAACGGTCAACCATGCTAAAAAAATTTGTTGAACAAAGGAAAAGACCTATAAATTTCAAAGATATTTATATTTTTCTTAGATTAGTGGGTTACTACCAGTGTTTTGTTGAAATATTTTGTCAATTTCCTAGTCCACTGACTAATGTAACTCAAAAAGGAGTTAAATTTACCTAAAAAAAAGAATTTTATGATTATTTTTAGGAATTTAAAAGATGATTTTTGAATGCTTTATTTTTGTCCCTACACTCTGGAAATGGTGAATTTTTCATCTATAATGATTCTTTATTAAATGGACTTGGTTGTGTCCTGATGAAAAATGATAAGGTAATTTATTATGCTTCACAGAAACTGAAACCTCTTGAGTTATATTACCCTACACATGACATAGAATTACCTATCATAGATATTGCTTTAAAAATTTAGAGTAATCATTCATATTTTGTACAATGTGAAATATATATAGATCATAAAAGTTTGAAGTATATATATTCACTCAGAAAGAGTTGAACATGAGGAAGAGAATATTACTAAAATTTATTAAGGATTATGATTTTAAGATTCATTATCATCCCACAAAACCAAAAAAATTATATGATGCTTTCATTTAAAAAAATAATTCTATATTAACCATGTTATATTTGGACCACAACCCTTTGGTTAATGATTTGAAGAAGTTTCCCTAGAAATTATGCATGCAGGAACTTATTATATTTTGTTTCTAGTTTTATTGTAGTCAACTTATTTAGTTATAATTAAGAAAGAACAAAAGGAATATATTGTTTTATAGGAAAAGATAGAATATTTTAATAATAGTAAATTATCATAGTTTAATGTTGATGAAGAAGGTTTTATTAGATCTATAATGATATTATGTATGTCGTGCGACTCCAAGTTGAAGATAGAATTATTAAGTCAAGATCCTAGTTCCATGTTTTTCATTTATCCTTGAATTACTAAGATACACAGAGACATTTAGGGGTATTACTTGTGGGATGGAATGAAAAGATATATTACCGACTTTACCATGAAAATTTGACTTGTCAACAGTTTAAAGTAGAATGATAATTACTAAAGAAGATGCTTCAAACTTTTCCAACACCAGAGTGGAAATGGGAAAATATATCTATGGATTTCAGAGTAGGTTTTCCAAGGAATTATCAAGGTAATAATGCATTTTTGGTTATTGATGGTTAATTAATTAAATATGTTCATTTATTTCCCATTAAATAAACTATGTCTTTAGATTAAAATTATTGAATGTATCTATATGAGATAGTTATGTTATGTGGAGTTCCTATATCTATTATATCTAAATGCGATCATATATTCACTTCTAATTTTTGGAATGGTATTTATATGTTGTTGGTAAATAAATTAAATTTTAGTATAGCTTTTCATCCTCAATATGATGTATAGTTCAAGTGAATGATTTAGACCTTGTAAGACATGATTAATTCTTATTAAGTGGATTACTAAGGTAGTTGGGGTCAAAACCTTTTGTTATTTTAATTTTTTTATAATAACAATTTTCATTCTAGTATACATATGAAAACTTTTGTGGCATTATACAGAATGCAATTTCTAACTCTAGATTTTTAGGATGAAGTAGGTGAAAGTAAGTTGATGAGACTAGAGTTGTTATAGGTAATGTTTGAAAAAGTTAATAAATTCATCAAATTATGAGAACAACTTAGAGTAGGTAGAAATGATATATGGATAACCGAAGAAAGGATCACTTTTTTGAGGTAGGTGATCTTGTTTTACTTAGAGTATCTCTATGGGAATTTTTTATTTTATTTTGGTAAAAAGGGAAAATTAATCCCACTTATCATTTGATTACATGGAATCCTTTATAAAGTTAGATTATTTTATTATCAAGTGTAATTTCCACCATTTTTAACCCAGGTACATAATGTATTTCATGTTTTAATGTTAAATAGATTTGTGTGAGATTCATCTCATGTTTTGAGCCCTGAAGTAGTTCAGTTAGAAGAGAAACTTTGTTATTAGGAATAAACTCTTCAGATTCTTAACCATAGGGAGCATGTTTTGTGGAACAAGGTAATTCATTAAGTTAAAGTTTTATATAAAAATAATATGGTTTAAGAAGAAAATTGTAATATTAAAATGCTATAATGGAAAGATATCCTCACTTGTTTAATAAGGGAATAAAATTTTGAAGAAAAATTTTCAATTGGAGGGAAAAAAGTAACAGTCCAGTTACTAAAAGAATAAATCATTTTCTTGTTTATTAGTATTAATGAAATATATTGTTATATTAATTATAAAAAGGGTGATTAATTTATAAATAAAAAAGAAAATAGTTTTATTAAAATTTTAATTATAAGGTTTTATTTAAAAAATAAATATTTTCAAATTATATAATTTGAATATTAAAAAATAATTTTAGTTTTGAATTCATAAAGTTAAAATTATCCTAATATGGTTTTTTGGAATCTTTTGAAAAGTTTTATTTTTCAATAAATATAGAAAAATACTGATTATTATTAAAAAATATATTTTATTTTCATGTATTTATAAAGTAAAAATCTATTTTGGATCAGTTATGAAGTTTAATTAGTTCATTTTTATTTAAAATAGTCTATTTATTTTTTATAAATTTAATTTTTATTTTATTTTAATATAAAAAAGTTTATACTTAAAAATTCCATTTTTATAAAAAACCATTTTTCATCATATATTTCTGGGTTAATTTTAAATTAAAACCTCCAAATTATATTATTTGAAATTCATTTCATATTTAGTATTAGTGAGTACAAATTTGGTAAGTATGGCCCTTTTATTTTTGGAAATTATGAATATGAACCTTTTTAATTATGTTTCCATGGCCAAGGTTAAACTGGGTAATTAAGGTTTAAAATAAAATTTTAAGGAATAAAAGATAACCCTAAAACTTTATTTATCTTTATTATATGAGTAAATATAATCCATAATAATCCTGAATTTCAATATATATCCTTTTTATTTATGTTTGGACATGATTTTGACCTTTATTAAATTTAAGTGAATATGAAGCCAAAAATATAACACTCTTACTTTTAATAACTATAATATTTTTAATATACGGATAAATAGAGGATATTTTCGTTTATAAGTATTAATTTTTAAGATAATTTATTTTTTTATCATGGTAATTTATTGATAATTTTTAGTGATGAAATAATCACCTTAAAATAATAAGCAATTATGACATAATATTTATTTAATTAAAACAAACATAAAATAAATGATTGTAAAAATATTTACAACAATGTAATTTGAAATAATTATTTTGATAAATGATTTTTTGGATAAATATAACATTTTGGATAATTTTTAATGCATTATATTCGAATTATATTATCATCTTGTAGTTTTAAAAGTCAAATTAATCGAGTAGTTCCAAAATTGACATTAATGACATTTTATAATAAATAATATTTATTAAATTATTTAAAATTCAAAAAAATAACAACCTCAGACAAGTGATTGGGATAAGGTTTAAAATATCAACCATGGATCATTTAGGGGCTAATTATCCTTTTATTTTAACATTATTGATCCCTCAAGTGTAAACAACTTTTCTATCACCGTAATTGTCAAAAAGAGTTAACAATGGTTAAAACAAAAATATAAGGGTAAAAACCTTATCTCAACTCTTCAAAATTTTATTTTATTAGATGATTCTGACTCATCCTAATCATAGCTTCTAATATGATCAATTTTTAATCATTTTATCATGAAAATGAATTTATATTAATTTAATATTTTAAGAAATTCTAAGAGCACCCCTCCCCTCTCTTATAAAAGCGAACTTCTTCTCCTCAATACTTATTATAATAAAAGCATTTTGGTTCAAAAATTAAATTCCCAAATCATTTTTTACATCCCTATCCATGTAATATATGTTTTTGTTAGGGGAAAAGGCTGAACATAGTGGCCATAAGGTGTAAAGAAAAGAATATTTTCCAAAGAAGAGGTCTAATTCTTAACTGAGTGTTTTTGATATATTTCTTATTTCACCATCTTCAAATATTCCTTATTCATATTTACATAATAAAATAATTAAATATCATATAATTATATGATATTATGTTAATTTAATAACCTATATCCATCTCTAACCACCATCAAATAGGAAAGGAATCCATCATTAATGTATACGTCAAACTACCGCCATGGGAAATGATATAATTCATTTTTCATCACTACCTCTCATGTATAATAATAATTATGGATTTAATGTATATATATGAAATTAATTACATATTTATCATTATTTAAAGATAATATAACCCCAATTTTCTTGCCATTTCATTCACTGAAAAAATGACAACGTTGTTCGAGTGTACGTATGGACAACCACCTCTACAAAGTAAGGTGATTCGTTTTTTATCACCACATCACATGGATTATCTATATAAGTGTGTTTAAATAAATAATATTTTATTAATGATATTAGTATTGTAATTCCTTGACCCCAGAATCTTGGAGCCATTGCTTTATTTTAATACATTGTCATGATTACAAGGGATCAAGTCCCGAAGGACTGATCTGTTTAATAGTCTTGGAAAATAAATTACATACATGAACGTTACATTCCACATTAAAACATAAAAAAAAACATAAATAATCTGTCAAGAATTCCATTATTCCTCTAACTTAACCCTACATATCAAAAATAATACACTTCTTTGAATCATGGGAAAACAAAACATAAGAAAGGGGTGAGCTCAGATGCTCAGTGAGGGTATATAATTTAGTAGAAGCTATAAAATTTTAAGCTAAGATGTGTAATAAAAACAACATCCTTTTAAATTGAAACTTGAAAAAAATATGGAAAAAATTAACTAAACATTACCATATAAAAATTAATAAGGATACTGTACTATTCGAATAATCACATGTAATAATTAATTTCATAATGAGGGAATGCCTAAAACCGGACATCATTACCACATAGTCACGGCCTTGTACCAAGACTTCAAATAATTTTTTTTCAAGGCCTTCTGCCAAGACAATAATGTGTCTCATGAGACCTATTGATGCATCGAGGAGATATAGTGGGCTCCACCTATCACTTACTATTTCCACTGTAATCCTCATATGAAATTTTTGAAACATAACATAAACATTCCTATTAAAACTAGAATAAAAAAATGTCAATACATTATCCGTAAATGATGAATGGTATAAAAATAGAACATCCATAGGAAAAAATATCATAACTCATTCAATATAATATGGAAAATTTTATTATAATAAATAAACCTCATTCAAGAATAATACTCAGTAAAGGATGATGATTTAGTTGAAAATGATCAGTAAAACTCCTTGAGTGAAATACCCCTTTTTCATGAAATCATTTAAAAGTCACAAAATTTATAAAGGATGACATTTAAAATATATTTTGGAATCAAAGTTTCCTATAACACTTTGAAACTTTTTAATGGAATTAACATTTTAAAACATTCATGTCCAAATAAATAAATCTTTAAAGCCATTTTGAAAACATGGACATTAATGAGAAGGATTTATAAGAATAAATATTTAAAACATTTAAAATGATGTTTTAGTTAATGAGTAAATTAAAATAATAATTTTAAAAAATTATTTTATGAATCATGGACATGAAAAATAAATATTTCCCAGAAAATACATACACATAAACAATATCGGATAATAATGAGATTGAGGAATTAACCCTTACCTTGAACTTTCCTTTGGTCGAGGGTACGTTTAACCTCCTGTATAATGAAAATGGTATGTTATTAAATTATACCAGAACCATATTATTATTATTTATATCATACATGATTTATTTATGAATTTATACTACCCATTTAATAATAATTTCCATGTTAAATTAACATTTTGAGTAATAATTGTTTTCTTTACCGTACATGTTTTAACTTGTTATTCTTGATCATATCATTTAGATCAGGATTTATATATCATATATATTTAGAATATAAATATGTATAATATATATATATATGAAATGGAAAATACCATTTATGGAGACGGTAGACCGTACGTATGCGTAAACGCTGTTTCTGTTTTCATATCGTATTGAAGTGAAGTAAGTGAATAAGATATGTGTAAGTAAATACATACATACATAAATACATAAATACATAAACACACACACACACACACATAGACATATATATATCTAGTAGAATTATAATGTCATATATTATATACTTATTAAATATATATCTTTTTATAATCATCGTTGAATGGTGAACGTGGAAATGAATCTCATCGTGTCGTGGAGATAGTAAGCCGTACGTACACACAAGCGATGATATCATTTACTTAATGATTAAAAGGTTTGGAATTTAATGGTATAGTAATTTTATAGATAAATTAACATGTTAGTTTCATTATTTATACATATATAACTCATCATTATATCCATCCATATAACACAGTGTTGAATAACAAATTACACCACGACGTGGAGACAGTAAACCGTACGTACGCACGCATGGTGACATTATCATTCATAGGATGGAAAAAATAATGAGTATTTTTGTACCATTTTTCAAATAAAAACATATTATGTAGAAGGTACAAGAGTTATTATTTTGGTATGTAAATAACAATTAAAGAGAAAGTGGAATAAGAAAAGAACGTTGAAAGAGGTGATAAAATAATTACCTCTTCTTTGGGTGTTTCCTTTTGATTTGAACAAAATGTCTCCTTAGGATAGCTTTATGATCAATGGAAGACATATAGGATAAATTTACGGAATTTGGGAGGAGATTTGGTTAGGGGTTGGCTGATCCAAATTGCTTTGGAGGTGTGATTTTGAGAGAAGGGGAAGTACCCTTTTATAAGAGAGGTGAGGGTCACTTTAGGGAAAGTTTGAAATATAATTTTATTGTAAAATAATATTTTCTTTATAATGGTTCCAAAATGATTTATTTCGAATATAAGGTGGGAATGGGTCTAAATACTCTCAACCAATTGGTTTTAGACAAGTTTAGGTCACCACATTAACCTTATATTTTAGATTTAACTCTTAGTTAAATAGTTTAACTTTTACCATGTCCTCTTGTATTATTATAATAAATAGTTAATAAAATTACTATAAAAATTAAAGATAACCCCAAGTGGTCCATTAATGACATTTTTATCACTATATAAGTCCTTTTTTTGAACCTTATATTTATAAAAATATTATATCATTTAATAATATTATTTGTTTTAAAAACTCATTTATGTCAATTTTGACACTATTTAGTATTTGGTTTTTGTGAAAGTCATAAAAACATTATTACTTTGAAAAAAATTCATTTAATCAACCCTAACATGTAATATTAATCTATAAAATTTTTGGATGACATCAAAATCCTAAATTTACATTTATTTTTATATTTATAATATCAATTATTTTAATCTTTCATTGATAAAGTAATTACTGCATCATCATTGTGTCAAAAATAAATTAAATTTTTTAATCTCTAAAAATGATAATTTTTTTTATTATGTATTAAATCTTTTAATATTTATAATTAATATTTATATTTGAATTTATCTTATGTATAACCCTATATTAAAAATGGTTTAGTTATTACAATTTGAATTTAACACTTTTAACTCTTCTTTAAATAATATAATAAAAAATGTCCAAATCTAATAACAATGGACAAAAAGGATAATATTTTATTACTAAGGCTGGTTTTGGTAGAAATAAACTTATCCAATAGAATTAGGACATGTTTGGGGTAATTATAATATCATTTTTACCTTTAATTACCATATTTAATTTTAACCGTTGTAAATAAAAGTCAAAAGTTATTATTCACCGAAAATTATTTTCATCTTATTGAATCAAATTTTACATACTAATGTCAACTGTCTCTCTTGGATTTTTGAAATTCAATTCACAGAAGTGGTAAAACTTAGTTTTATGAAAATTTGCAAATGTGCTACGAAGGTGGGTAAAAGACGTTAAAAATTTCAATAAAAATTTACACATCTAATTTTATTATAAAATGAATCCAATGAATTACATTAAAATTATATAGGTATATATATTTTTTGAATTAAAATATAATTAAATAAAATAAATAATTATTTAAATAAAAATTCAGTTTTAAACAATAACGCAATGTTTCTCGCTATTCATCAAAAATTGAAAGTTTTCAAAAAAATACCAAAACTTCACCCTAAGATAATTTTGATATTATGAATTCAAAAATTATTTCTATTTTATCAAATTAAAAATACATAATTTTCATTAATTAATTTAAAATTAAATCCCATTGTCAAAACCAAAAATCGGGTTTTTAAAAAGTAAAAACTTTCAAAAGATTGACATGTGTTTATGTCAAATTTAAATGTGAAATTAATTATAGTGAACTTAATTGTATTAAATAATAAAAATATTATGTAATTATACTTCTAAACCATTAAAATGCATAATTTAACACTAAAATTATTTCTATTAAAAAAGTTGTTTTCAATTAAAATTTAGTATTTTTCACTATTCATCATAATATGAAAGTTATCAGAAAAGTACCAAAAATTTATCCAAACAATTTTTTGTCCTGATTATAAAGAATAATTTAATTTCATTAAATTTTGAATATAAAAGTGTCAAATATTGGTTTTAAAAAGGGTTCACCATTAAAAGGCAGAAAAATTGCATTTTTTTAAAAATACTTCTTTTATCTGAAAAATGAATTTGTTCCTATATTATGTCTAAGAAACACATAATATGGATTCTAAAATTATATGGAGTATATAAAATTAAAAATTCATTTAATACTATTTATAACTACTTTTGAACGACTAGTTTGAAAAGTCATGGTGCGCTCGAACTTAGTGTTGCGTGTAGCACTAGTTATTGAATTACTTTGAAGAGATATCGTACTATGAAATATTGGGCTTTTAAATTCTCCCATCCTTCAATAAATTTCATCCTATCAATTT
The DNA here is from genome assembly GCA_963277665.1 of Viscum album. Classification (NCBI taxonomy): domain Eukaryota; kingdom Viridiplantae; phylum Streptophyta; class Magnoliopsida; order Santalales; family Viscaceae; genus Viscum; species Viscum album. The sequence goes on along the minus strand of OY728119.1, from coordinate 1,016,984,788 downwards.
GAAATTTTTCTTCCAAAAAAAGGTTAAAAATAGAAAAGTACCTTTGTGGAAAATCCACATCAGAAATTGGGTTATTAAAGATTAGTCTTAATAAGAGGGAATGAGAAATGAAAAAGTCACCAAAAAATTATGATCTCGATTAGGAGAACATTTGGGGCAATTAAAGACACATAATTGGAGGAAAAATGTAAATATTTATAGGTATTTATTGAGTTCATCAATCACAAACAAGTATAAAATTGAGGGCCTTAAAGCCATCAATCTATGATGATTTAAAATATCACTAGTTCAAAAAAATATAAGGTATTAGGATAACACATTTTTGGTTTTAATATCCCTTCCATAAATTTTAAGAATTAATTTATTCATAGAATAAGAGAAAAAAAACTTGACAAGTAGAGTTTAATCCTTCAACTAATTCCTACCACAAACCCATATTTCACTCCAAAAGATAATAGAATTAAAAAAATTATATTTATCCTAATAAAAAAATAATAAATTTATTATTCATTTGTCAGACTATTTAAAAAAAACTACATTATACAAACCAGGACATCACATAGGCCAGTGGTAGGTGAAGCACCCTTGTCACCCTTTGATTGTAGGTTCAAGTCTCACAGCCTTTCCAAACACGATGAGTTGTCACCCGACCTCTGGGTTTTCATTTTTATAACAATCCAAAAATAATATTATGAAATGATTTAACCTTAACAATAGTATCCAATGTAAAACTTAATTCATTACAACCTTTATACTTACCCAAAATACTTCTATCCAATCTCATAGTCCAAAATTTATAAGGAAGGTAAACACAATGAAGATCTTTTTTTCCACGTAATAACATGTGAATACCTTCATCATGTATTTTTTTAAAACATGGTAACACTCTAAATTATCATAAAACCCTATTGATTACATTCATGCTCTCTTATTCTTTATAGAATACTAGATATACTCCTTATATCCAAAAATTTTGTAAACTCCAACAATAATGGAATAAAAAAACAATTAATTAGTTTCAAATTAGTCAAGAATATCAAATATAATTTATCCTAATCAATCATATATTATTCAAAAATTACTACCTAAGTATCAGAACCATATTAAGGTTTATCTTTCCTTCAACCATTTATTTTCCAAAAAAGTTTAACTTGCTATTGAGTCACATATCTTAGAACCATATAATCTAAAATCCTCAATGAAATAGTATTACAATATAATCCTTATTTATTTCCATATAACCAGAACATCGTTGATACAACAATCAAATAATTATTTAATAACAACATAAGAACACTAGTCATTCCTTTTCATTTGTTGAAGTATCATAACTTGATTATTATCCAATAACATTATTTGGGGCATACTCTGATGATTTGGATATTGATTCACATAGTGTCTCAACTCCTTACAGATGAAGTATTGCATATTTGAAACCTTTTTCTTACCCTTGAAATCATGAACTTGGTTTCCTTTTTCTCCACACTTATAACAAACTACCAATCCCTTTAAGAATTTACCAAGGTGATTATTTCCACATTTATCACATATGGGAAAATAATTCTTTCCCCACTTTCCTTTATCCATCTTTGTCTCTACCATCCTTTTCTTCTCTTGCTTCCATTCAAATCCATAAGACTCAAAGAATTATTTACTTATCATATTAACACATGATACAATTTCTTCATATTATGAGAATATGTAGGAGAAAAATTCCCGTCTAAATTTTGGCTTAATACCATGAAAGATATGATCCTTCTTACTCTTTGGATCATGTGTATTTCTGGAGTTCTCATTCCTTCTACTAGGCGCCATTTCTAAACAATGGCATACACTAGGTTAGTTTATGATTCCCAATACATAATTCCACACTTGTAAAATAACTAATTTAAATTGAAAATATTATGCATATAATCTATAATCATAAAAAAATGTTTTCTTTTAGGAATTATTTTCTTCTAAATCCTTCATAATGGATTATAAAGAAAATGTAAATTATCTAAAGCATATCCTCCAGGAGTGTCGTCACTAAGAGTGCAAGAAATCCCATTAATGTGTACTAGGATACCCCTGGTCAAGCCTAAAACTCCTTGTGAGAGTTTTCACTCCTAGGTACATCTGTGCCAGAGCTGCCTCTACCAATTCGTATCCAGACAGGGATGCATTACTTGGAGAATGCATAAAATATCTATAATACCAAAATTATAGGAAGTTATTCTATAATAATACTCAATGTCTATCTTATGGTAATGTTCTCTAATCAGAGTTTTTCTAAATCTAGTTTCCAAGGTTTGTACTAAACTTCTTGGATATCAACTGTAATACCCTAACCCTAGAAGCCCGGAGCTGATGCATTATTTTAATACATTGGCATGATTATAAGGAATCAAATCCCAAAAGACCGATCAGTTTATTAGTCTTGGAAAATGGATTACATACATGAACATTACATTACACATTCAAACATAAAACAAAACATAAATAATCTATTGATAACTCCATTATTTTCTTAATGTAACCTTGCATGTCAAACATAATACACTTCTTGGAATCCTGGGAAAACAAAAGATAAGAAAGGGGTGAGATCATATGCTCAATAAGGGTAAATAATTTAGCGGAAGTTATAAACTTTTAAGGCAAGATGTGTAATAAAAACAACAGCCTTTTAATCATAAACTTGAACATAATATGGAGAAAAAAAATTAAACATTACTATATAAACATTCACATGGATATTATAATAGTTGAATAATCATATGTAATAATTAATTTCATAATGAGGGAATGCCCAATGGCTGACATCATTACTACATAGTTAAGGCCTCGTGCCAAGACTACAAATAAAATTTTTGTCAAGGCCTTGTGCAAGGACACTAGTTTGTCTCATGAGACCTACCGATGCATTGAGGATCTATAGTGGGATACACCTGTCACTTACTAAGTCCACTACATTCCTTATATGAAATTGTTGAAACATAACATAAACATTCGTATTAAAACTAGCATACTAAATGTCAATACTTTAGCCATAAACCATGAATAGTATAAAAATATCACATACATAGTAAAATATATCATAACTCATTCAATAAAATATGGAAAATTTTATTATAATAAATAAACCTCAATCCAGAATAATATTTAGTAAAGGATGAATATATAGTTGAAAATGATTAGTAAAACTCCTTGGGTGAAATACCCCTTTTCATGAAATCATTTAAAAGTCATACAATTTATAAAGGATGAAATTTAAAATATATTTCTAAATCAATGTGTCCCATACCACTTTGAAACTTTTTAAAGGAATTAACATTTTAAAACATTCATGTTCATATAAATAAATCCTTAAAACCATTTTTAAAACATGGACGTTAATGAGAACGATTTATAAGAATAAATATTTAAAACATTTAAAATGATGTTTTAGTTAAAGAGTACATTAAAAGAAAAACTTTTGAAAAAGTATTTTTATGAAACATGAACATGGATAATAAATTTTTTCCAGAAAATAATTGCACATAATAAATATCGGATAATAATGAAATTGATGAATTAATCCTTACCTTGCACTTTCCTTTTGACGAGGGTATGTTTAACCTTCTGTATAATGACCATAGTATGTTTTTACATTATAACAAAACCATATTCATATTTATTATATCATACATGATTTATTTATGAATTTATACTGCCCATTTAATAATTATTTCCATGTTAAATTAATATTTTGGTTAATAATCGCTTTATTTACTGTACGTGTTTTAACATGTTATTCTTGATCGTATCATTTATATCATGATTTAAATACTTCCAGAATATAAAACATGATTTATATATAATATATATTTAGAATATAAATATGTGTTATAGATAGGTATAAGAAATGGAAAACACCGTTTATGGAGATGGTAGGCCGTACGTACGCATAAACGCTGTTTTTATTTTCATATCGTATTGAACAGATGTAAGTGAATAAAATATGTGTAAGTACACATACACACACACACACACACACACACAAACACAAACACAAACACAAACACACACATATATATCCAGTAGCATTATTATTTAATATATTACATACTTATTAATAATATATATTTTTATAATTATCATTGAATGGTGAACGTGGAAATGAATCTCATCGCGTCGTGGAGACGGTAATCCGTACGTGCACATGAGTGATGATATCATTTTATTAATGATTAAAAGGTATGGAATTGGATGGTATAGACATTTTAAAGCGAAATTATCAAGTTATTTTCATTATTTATACACATATTACTCATCATTATATCCATCCAAATAACATAGTGTTGAATAACAAATTACATCACAACATGGAGACGGTAAGCTGTATATACACATGCATTGTGACATTATCATTAATAGGATGGACAAAATAATGAGTATGGTTGTACCATATTTATAATAACATCACAGTATGTAGAAGTTATTCGAGTTATTATTTTGGTATGTAAATAACAAATAAAGAGAAAGTGGAAGAAGAAAATGACTTTGAAAGAGGTGATAAAATAATTACCACTTCTTTGGGAGTTTTTATTTGAACAAAAGAGCTCCCTAGGTTGGATTTCTGCAAAAGGGAAGGAATCTCGGTCGAATTAAGGTAATTAGGGAGGAGATTTGGGTAGGGGTTGGCTGAGTCAAATGTCTTTGGAGGTGTGATTTTAGGAGAAGGGGAAGTACCCTTTTATAAGAGAGGTGAGGGTCAATTTAAGAAATGTTTGAAATATTACTTTATTATAAAATAATATTCAGTTTCTAATAGATAAAAATTGATTTATTTAAAATATAATGTGGATACGGGTTGAAATCCTTTCAACCAATAGGTTTTAGACAAGTTTAGGTCACCATATTAACCATATATTTTAGATTTAACTTGTAGTTAAATAGTTTAACTTTTACCATATCCTCTTGTATTATTATAATAAATGGTTAATAAACTTACTAAAAAAATCAAAGAGAACCCCAAGTGGTTAATTAATGACATATATATCATTATATAAGTCCTTTGGCTGAAACTTAGATTATTTGAAATATTACATCATTTAATAATATAATATTTGTTTTAAAAACTCATTTATGTCAATTTTAACACTATTTATTATTTGGTTTTTGTGAAAGTCATAACAACATGATTACATCAAAAAAAATCATTGAATCAACCCTAACATGTCATATTAATATATAAAATTCGTTTATGGCATCAAAAGCCTCAATTTACATTCTTTTATATTTATAATATCAATTATTTTAATCTTTCATTGATACAGTAATTACCGCATCATCATTGTGTCATAAATAAATTTAATTATTTAATCTTAAAAAATTATAAATAAAATAAAATTATGTATGAACTATTTTTATCTTTCTAATTGATATTTATAGTCGAATTTATCTTATATATAACCCTATATTAAAAATGGTTTTGTTATTAAAATTTGAATTTAACACTTTTAACTCTTATTTAAATAAAATAATAATAAATGTCCTAATCTAATCCAAGTGGAACAAAAGGATCAAATTTTATTCCTAAGTTTTTTTTGGGTCAAAATACACTTATCCAATAAAATTAGGACATGTGTTGGGGTAATTATAATATTGATTTTACCTTTAATTACCCTATTTACTTTTAACTGGGGTAAACAAAAGTCAAAAGTTATTATTCACCAAAAATTATTTTCATCTTATTGAACAAAATTTTACGTACTGATGTCAACTGTGTCTCTATGATTTTTTAAATTCAATTCACATAAGCGGTAAAACTTCGTTTTATGCAAATTTGCAAATGTGCCTAGAAGTTGGGTAAAAGACGTTAAAATTTTCAACAAAATTTTATACATCTAATTTTATTATAAAACGACTCTAATGAATTAAATTGAACTTATATAGGTATTATATATATATTTTGACTTAAAATAAAATAATGTAAAACAAATAATTATTTAAATAAAAAGTCATTTTTCAATAATAACGCAATGTTTTTCACTATTCATCAAAAATTGAAAGATTTCAGAAAAATACCAAAAATTCACCCTAATATAATTTTGATATTATGAATTTAAAAATGAATTCTATTTTAAAAAATTAATAACATAGAATTTTCATTAATGAATTTAAAATTAATTCCCGTAGTCAAAACCAAAAAGCGGGTTTTTAAAAAGTAAACACCTTCAAAAGATTGACATGTGTTTATGTCAAATTTAAATGTGAAATTACTTATAATGACCTAAATTGTATTAAATTGTAAAAATATAATCTAAGTATACTTCCAAACCATTCAAATGCATAATTTTACACTATAAATTATTTCGATTAAAAAAGTTGTTTTCAATTAAAATTTAGTATTTTCCCCTATTCATCAAAATAATAAAGTTATCAGAAAAGTACCAAAAATTTATCCAAACTAATTTTATTTTAGATTATAAATAAGAATTTAATTTCATTAAATTGAATATATAAAAGTGTGAAATATTGGTTTTAAAAAGGGTTCTCCATTAAAAGGCGGTAAAATTTTATTTTTTGAAAAAGACTTATTTTATCTGAAAAAATGTATTTGTTCTTATATTATGTCTAAGAAACACATAATATGGATTATAAAATTATATATAGTATATAAAATTTAAAATTCAATTAATAATATTCATAACTATTTTTGAATGGCTAGTTTGGTAAGTCATGGTGGGCTCAAACTGAGTGTTGCGTATAACACTAGTTATTGAATTAATTTGAAGTGATAAAGTACTATGAAATATTGGGGTGTTACATTATATACTCCATTAATAAATTGAATCCTCACAATTTTAAATTGTTTTTCAAAATAAAAGGTTAAAAATATAAAAATACCACTGTGGAAAATCTACATCGGAAATTGGGTTAATAAAATTTAGTCTTAATAAGAGCGAAAGAGAAATGAAAATGTTACCACAAAATTATGATCTCAATTGGGAGAATATTTGGGGCAATTAGAGACAACTGATTAGACAAAAAACATAAATATTTATAGTGAGTGATTAAGGTCATCCATCACAAACAAGTGTAAAATTGAGGACCTTAAAACCATCAGTCTGTGACGATTTAAAATATCACCAGTTAAACAAAACATAAGGTATTAGGATAAAATTTTTTTGGTTTTAAGATACCTTCCATATATTTTAAGAATTAATTTATTCATAGAATAAGAGTAAAAAAAAAATACTTGACAAGTAGAGTTTCATCCTTCAACTAATTCCTACCACAAACTCATATTTCACTCTAAAAGATAATAGTATTAAAAAATATTCTATTTATCCTAATCCAAAAATAATGAATTTATAATTCTTTTATTAGACTATTTAAAAACCACTATATTATACAAACCAAGACACCACATAGGCCAGTGGTAGGTGATGCAACCTTGTCTTCCTTCGGTTGCGTGTTCAAGTCTCGCGACCTTGCCGAATGCGATGAGTTGTCGCTAGACCTCTAGGTTTTCCTTTTTATAACAATACAAAAATAATCTTAAGAAATAATTTAAACTTAAAAATTGTATCCAATGTAAAAAATAATCCATTCCAACCTTTAGACTTATCCAAAATACTTCTGTCCAAACTCAGAGTCCAAAATTTATAATGACGGTAAACACACTGAAGATCTTTTTTTTACATAATAACATGTGAATACCTTTATCATGTATTCTTTTTAAAAAACTGTAACACCCTGAATTATTATAAAACCTTATTGATTATATTCATGCTCCTTTATTTCTTATAGAATACTGGATATACTCCATATATCCAAAATTTTTGTAAACTCCAACAATAATGAAATAAACAAACAATTAATTTGTTTCAAAGTAGTCAAGAATATCTAATATAATTTACCCAAATCAATCATATCATATTCCAAAATTACTACCTTAGTATCAGAACCATATTAAGGTTTATCTTTCTTTCAACTATGTATTTTCCAAAAAATTTCACTTGATATTGATTTAATTTTCTTTGAACCATATAATCTCAAATATTCAATGAAATAGTACTGTAGTACAATTCTTATTTATTTCCATAATTCGTATAACCAATACATCGTTTATACAACACTCAAATAATTATTTAATAACAACATAAGAACACTAGTCACTCCCCTTTATCTATGGTTGTATCATAACTTGATTATTATCCAATATTATCATTTGAGGCATACTCTTATGATTTGGACATTGATTTGCATAGTGTCCGAACTCCTTGTAGATGAAGTATTGTACATTTGACACATTTTTATTACCCTTTAAATCACGTACTTGGTGTACTTTTTATCCACACATATAACAAACTCCAATTCCCTTCAATAATTTACCAAGGTGATTCTTTACATAATTATCACATATGGGAAAAATCCTTCTTTCTCCTCTTCCCTTTATCCATATTTCTCTCTACCATCATTTTATTCTCTTTCTTCCCTTCAAAGCCATATAACCCAGATAATTATTTACTTATCTTATTAACCCATGATATTATTTATTAATATGATAAGAATACATGGGAGAATATTTCCCTCCTAAATGTTGGATTAATACCATGAAAGATATGATCCTTTTTAGTCTTTGGATAATGCGTGTTGCTGGAATTCTCATTCCTTCTACTGGGTACCATTTCTAAACAATGGAATACACTAGGTTAATTTATGAATCACAATGCATAATCACAAACTTGTAAAATAACTAATTTAAATTGAAAATATTATTCATATAATCTATAATCATAAAAAAAATATTTTCTTTGAGGTAGTATTTACTCATAAATCCTTCATAATGGATTATAAAGAAAATGTGAATTATCTTAAGCATATCCCCTATGAGTTTCGTAACCAAGAGTGCAACAAGGCCAGTTGTCGTGTACCAGGATACCCCAGGTCAAGCTCAAAACTCCTTGTCGAAGTTTTCACTCCTAGGTACATTTGTTCCAGAGCTGCCTCTACCTTCTCATATCTAGACAGGGATGTATTTCTTGGAAAATACACAAAATATCTACATTACCAAAATTCTAGGGAGTTATTCTATATTAATCCTCAAAGTCTATCTTAGGGTAATTTTCTCTAATCATAGTTTTTCTAAATCTAGTTTCTAAGGTTTGTACTAAACTTCTTATGATACCAATTGTAACGCCCCGACCCCAGAAGCTCGGAGCCGGTGCATTAGTTTAATACATTGGCATGATTACAAGGAATCAAGTCCTAAAGGACCAATCAGTTTAGTAGTCTTGGAAAATAGATTACATACATGAACATTACATTGCACATTCAAACATACAAAAAAACATAAATAATCCATTGAGAACACCATTATTCCCCTAGATTAACCCTAGATGTCAAACATAATACACTTTGGAATCCTGGTAAAATAAAACATAAGAAAGGAGTGAGCTCAGATGCTCAGTAAGGGTAAATAATTAAGTGGAAGCTATAAAGTTTTAAGGAAATTTGTGTAATAAAAACAAAATAATTTTAAACATTAACTTGAACATAATATGGAGAAAATAAATCAAAAATTACCATATAAACATTCACATGGATATTCTACTAGTCGAATAATAACATGTAATAATTAATTTCATAATTAGGGAATTCCTAATTCCGAACATCATTACCATATAGTCAAGGACTCATGCCAAGACTACTAATAAGATTTTTGTCAAGGCCTTGTGCCAAGACACCAGTTTGTCTCATGAGACCTACCAATGCATCAAGGAGCTATAGCGGGTTCCACCCATCACTTACTAAGTTCATTTCATTCCTCATATGAATTTTTTGAAACATAACATAAACATTCGTATTGAAACTGGCATAAAAAATTTCAATACTTTATCTATAAACCATGAATGGTATGAAAATAGAACATCCACAACAAAACATATCATAAATCATTCAATAAAATTTCAAAAATTATATTATAATAAATCAACCTCAATCAAGAATAATATTCAGTAAAGGATGATGACATAGTTGAAAATGATCAGTAAAAGTCCTTGAGTGAAATACCCCTTTTTCATGAAATCATTTAAAATTCAAACAATTTATAAAGGATGAAATTTAAAATTAATTTATGAATCAAAGTTTCCCATAGCACTTTGAAACATTTTAATTGAATTAACATTTTAAAACATTCATGTCTATAAAAATAAATCATTAAAACCATTTTAGAAACAAGGACATTAATGAGAAAGATTTATAATAATAAATATTTAAAACATTTAAAATGTTGTTTTAGTTAAAGAGTACACTAAAAAAATAATTTTAAAAAAGTATTTTATGAAATGTGGACATGGAAAATAAATATTTCCAAAAAAATACTTACATATAAATAATATCGGATAATAATGAGATTGAGGAATTAACCCTTACCTTGCACTTTCCTTTGGTCGAGGGTATGTTTAACCTCCTTTATAATGACCCGAGTATGTTATTAAAATATAAAATAACCATATTCATATTTATTATATCATACATGATTCATTTATGATTTTATATTACCCATTTAATAATTATTTCCATGTTAAATTAACATTTCAGGTAATAATTGATTTATTTACCATACGTGTTTTAACTTGTTATTCTTGATCATATCATTTAGATAATGATTGAAATACTTCCAGAATATAAAACATGATTTATATATCATATATATTTATAATATAAATTTGTATAATAGATAGATATATGAAACAGAAAACACCATTTATGGAGATCGTAGTCTGTACATACGCATAAACGTTGTTTCAGTTTTCATATCATATTGAACAGAAGTAAATGAATAAGATATGTGTAAGAACATAATTACATATATATAAATCATCAATTGCATTATTATGTCACATATTACTTATTAATAATATATATTTTTATAATCATCGTTGAATGGTGAATGTGGAAATGAATCTCATCGCCTCGTGGAGACTGTAAGCCATACGTATACACAAGCGATAATATCATTTCCTTAATGATTAAAAGGTGTGGAATTGAATGGTATAAAAATTGTATAGAGAAAGTATCATGTTAGTTACATTATTTGTACACATATTACTCATCATTATATTCATCCAAATAGCATAGTGTTGAATAACAAATTACACCAAGACGTGGAGACGGTAATCCCTACGTACGCACGCATGGTGACATTATCATTAATAAGATGGAAATAATAATGAGTATGGTTGTACCATATTTATAATAACATCACTGTGTGTATAAAGCACTGTACTTATTATTTTGGTATGGAAATAACAAATAAAGAGAAAGTGGAAGAAGAAAAGAACTTTGAAAGAGGTGATAAAATAATTATCTCTTCTTTGGGTGTTTCCTTTTTATTTGAACAAAAGGGCTTATTAGGTTAGTTTTATGCAAAAGGGAAGTCCTATAGGTTGAATATAGGGAAGTTGGGAGAAGATTTGGGTAGGGTTTGGATGAGGAAAATTCCTTTGGAGGCGTGCTTTTGAGAGAAGGGGAAGTGCCCTTTTTTATAAGAGAGGTGATGGTCACTTTAGGAAAAGTTTAAAATATTATTTTATTATAAAATCATATTCAGTTTCTAGTGTCTCAAAATTTATTTATTTCTACAATAAGGTGTGTATGGGTAGAAATCCTCTCAACCAATATCTTTTATATAAGTTTAGGTCACCATATTAACCCTATATTTTAGATTCAACTCTTAGTTAAATAGTTTAACTTTTACCATGTCCTCTTGTATTATTATAACAAATGGTTAATAAACATACCATAAAATTAAAATAGAACTTAAAGTGTATAATTAATGACATATGTATCATTATATAAGTATTTTGGATGAACCTTATATTTTTAGGAATATTATATCATTTAATAATATTGTATTTGTTTTAAAAACTCATTTATGTCAATTTTGACACTATTTAGTATTTGGTTTTTTGAAAGACATAAAAACATGATTACTTAGAAACAAATTTATTGAATCAACCCTCACATGTCATATTAATCTATAAAATTCGTGCATGTCATCAAAATCCTCAATTTACATTTATTTGTATATTTATACTATCAATTGTTTTAATATTTCATTGATAAAATAATTACTGTATCATCATTGTGTCATACATAAATTTAATTATTTAATCTATAAAAATTATAAATAAAATAACATTATGTTGAAATCTTTTTATCTTTATAATGAATATTTATAGTTGAATTTATCTTATTTATAATCTTATATTAAAATATTTTATTTATTAAAATTTGAATTTAACACTTTTAACTCTTCTTTAAATAAAATAAAAATAAATTTCCTAATATAATCCATGTGAATAAAAAGGATCATATTTTATTCCTAAGGTTTATTTTGGTTGTAAAAAACTTATCCAATTGAATTAGTACATTTGTTGGGGTAATTATAATGTCATTTTTACCTTTAATTACCCTATTTACTTTTAACCATGGTAAATAAAAATCAAAAGATACTATTCACCAAGAATTATTTTCATCTTATTGAACCATATTTTACATACTAATGTCAACTATATCTCTCGGATTTTTTAAATTCAATTCACAGAAGCTGTAAAACATTGTTTTATGCAAATTTGCAAATGTGCCTAGATGGTGGGTAAAAGACGTTAAAAATTTCAATAGAATTTTATACATATAATTTTATTACAAAATGAATCTAATGAATTAAATTGAACTTATATAGGTATTATATATCTATTTTTATTTAAAATAAAATAAAATTAAATAAATAATTATTTAAATAAAATTTCGGGTTTAATGAAAAACGCAGTGTTTTTCACTATTCATCAAAAATTGAATGTTTTCAGAAAAATGCCAAAAATTCACCCTAAGATAATTTTGATATTCTGAATTCCAAAATGAATTCAATTTTACCAAATTAAAAACATATAATTGGAATTAATTATATTAAAATTAATTTTTGTTGTCAAAACCAAAAAGCGGGTTTTTAAAAAGTAAAAACTATCAAAAGATTGACGTCTGTTTATGTCAAATTTAAATGTGAAATTATTTATAATGACCTAAATTGTCTTAAATAGTAAAAATATAATCTAATTATACTTCCAAACCATTAAAATTAATAATTTAACACTATAAATTATTTTGATTAAAAAAGTTGATTTCAATTAAAATTTAGTATTTTTCACTATGAATCAAAATATGAAAGTTATTAAAAAATTACCAATAATTTATCCAAAGTAAATTTTTATGTCTCAATACCAAATATGAATTTAATTTTATTAAATTGAATATATAAATGTGTCAAATATTGGTTTTAAAAAGGGTTTTCCATTAAAAGGCGGTAAAATTGTATTTATTGAAAAATACTTCTTTTATCTGAAAAAAATAAATTTGTTCTTATATTATGTCTAATAAACACATAATATGGATTCTAAAATTATATGGAGTATATAAAATTCAAAATTCAGTTAATACTATTCATAATCTCTTTTGAACGACTAGTTTGGTAAGTCGTGGTGCGCTTGAACTCGGTGTTGCGTGTAGCGCAAGTTGTTGAATTACTTTGAAGAGATAACATACTATGAAATATTGGGGTGTTAAAATTATTTTTATACAAATATAAAATAATTCATAGAATCTTTACATAATAATCATTGAAAAATATAAACATTATTCATGCATACGTATGTCCTACCGTCCTCATGATTGTAACATAGTTCATTTTTCATAACCATATTTCACGATTGGATTTCAGAATATAATTCATATATAAAAATTATAATTATTTCATTATTATTATTCTGGATTTTATTTAATAATGTCCACTTTGACCATAGTTATCCTACCAAAGTCATTTTGGATATATGAGATGAATATCATCAAAACACTTGATGTGGACTTAATTGATTAAGTAATTTTATTTAATAAAGTAATAAGTGAAATAAAAGGAAAATTAAACATTATAAAGGTTACAAAATATTTAAATAATTAACATAAGTTTATTATCAAGTAAGATAAGGAACACATATGACAAGTCGGGCATAAGGTAAAAGAATTTCTTTTAGAAATCCTCTTTTAAAGTTTCCCTTTCAATTATTATTATTCCATGTCCATAATTTTAAAAATTATTTTATGTATGTTTTTATATGTATATAAAATAATTATAAATTACATTTTATGTCTCTTTTTTATTTCTTTCAATGGTTTTCAAAAGAAATATTTTTATGCAATGTTTTAACTTTCTTTATAAAAGACAAAAGGAATGTTCTTTTTTAGTGCATACGACGATAATGACTTTTCCCAAAATCACAACCATTATTTAATTTTTGTATTCCCTTAAAATATTTGATGTTTTATTCAAAACAACCATATAATCCTATTTTAGTAATATTAAAAATGAATTTTGAAAATAAAATGATTTTTTGATATCCCAAAGTTTTTTATATATGATTTTAAAAGAGTTCTTAAAATGTTTTATGGTAAAAAGTTACAAGAATAAAATATTTTATTCATGATATGGTACTTGATAATTATATATGATAAATGGGTGATCCTGATATGGATTATATGATGTGTTGATCCCTATTATATCATATGAAAAACTGGTTATCCCAATAAAAATTATAATAAGGGTAAACCCCGTTATAGCTCTCCAATGTATTGGGTAATATTCATTATCATAAAAGGAAATAAGGAGAGATTTAACCAGTGTATTTTATACTATGTATTTAACTAGGATATAGTTAATTTGGAAATGAGTTTAAAAGGGGTTATGAATATAATTACTCTATGTTTCTTAAAAGGGGGTTTATTTTCTTACTATGGGTTTTAAATGTTTTACTTTAGTAAAAAGTGTTTGTGATTTTCATTTGAAAATGATATATTTCATTTGATCAAATAACATTGAGATAAAGGTAATAATTTCATGGGTTTTCATGTTTTTTACTGTACTAATAAATTTCATTATTTTATGTACTTTACCGATCCTTTTGGCTCATCCCACATTTTAAAATGTCTTCCACTGGGTTTAAGGATGGGTAAGGAGAAATAAAAATTCAAGTTGAAAGTCATGAATATTTTCCATAAAAAATGTTTTTCATTTTAAATTTATTATATTATGGGAAAAATGGATACTAATTTGAAGTTTCCATACTATAAAATATGGTTTATTTATTTATGAGTTATGACCTAATTATCTAAAACTCTATAACTAAACAGATCATCAAATTTATGTTAATGAATTCTTGACTTAAAACACAAGATCTTGTAATGTTTAAGGATATGTCCTTATACTATCTCATGAGATATAAAACTTAACCACTGAATTAGAAAGTGATATAGCTCCCCACCTATAATTATTCATACATCAGTGGAAATTAACAATTCATCATTTCACAATGAACCCATGGAAAGGAAATGAGTTTTTTATTCCTTTCTAATGGAATCGAATAATTAAGACATTCAAAATTCCATAAACAAACATGATAAATCCATCAAATATAAATGGGTATCCAATGATAATAAATAAATTTCTAGTTATATACCATTCAATGGTCTGTATGGGTTTTACCATGTATAGATATGGGTTATATAGTTTCATCAATAATTTCCCCAATCAATCGATGCATGGAATCTTGTTGAACACCATTCAATAAAATAAATTGAAAAAGGGTATTCATAAATGAACTAAATAGGGAAAAAAGTTATTCCTACTCACAAGGGTTGTTTAGGTAATAAAAAGGTAGGATGGATCACTCCTCATATAGAAGATAAAATTATATAAGTCATACACATAATAAAAAGTTATATGGTAACATTTGAAAAATATTTTAAATATACCATAAAATATAAAAAATATGTAGCTGTATGTAAACAAAACTTTTTTAGAACATTTGAAAAATCAATTTGAAGATAAGGAATATCTATAACCTTCTAAAAATATTTATTAAAAAAATATTTTATAAAATATAGAGGATTATAATGTATTTTATAAACCAAGAATGTGTATAGACGAATCTTCATAAAAAAATGAAAATATAAGAAACATGTGTTTACATGGAAAATGTTAAAAGGATATTCATTTCAAACTTCGATGAAAATGACCCATATTAAATAATTTAAAAATTTACTTAAATTTTTTTAATGAAACTAAAATTTTTATAAAATTACAACAATAAATTATTTAGGAATATATAATGAAATTTACAAAAGCATCCAATAAATATAGGAATAGAAAAGGGAGGTTCCTAATCTAAAAGAATAGACGAGTTTAATTTCACTAAGAAGAAACACTTCAGTTAAAATATGAGTCAAGGTGAAAATAAATTTTGAGAGGAAATGAAAAACCCCATGAATTCCCAAATTAAATTATGGTAAGTTATATAAATAATAAAAATTCCTAGGATTTATTATATTTAAAACAAAATTCTCATTTGAAAATAAGATTGGCTACAAAACCATTACGTTTTGAGTAAAATTTTATTCAAAACCCCTTTAAATAGGGGGAATAAAATTGACATTAAAAGTCCATGGATAAAATATAATTCATGATATAACATATTAAATGGAATGTGTATACACTATATAAAAAACATAGTGCATAAAATCAAACATTTCATAGGGATTTGAAAATGAGACAAAGAAACCCTTATAACCTTAATATCCTTTGATTGAAGGACATTTAAATAAATAACATGATATGGATCTTAGAGCACCATTTATTACATGAATATAGTATAACATATAAATTAGGATGTAATCATATATTATCAATGATATAATGGGGCACAATATGTAATATGTCTTAAGAAATTAAATTCTTGACAAAGAACCCCTTGCCTTAATTCCTGATTTCCACTAAAGAACTTGAATCTCTTGTACAAAATAAAAAAAATATAATAATATTATATTTAAGAAAATTTTTATTATCTATAACCTTATATAAAATTAATTTATAATTATAATCTACATGTATATTAGTTAGTTTTTATCTATTTTCAATATCAGGCATGAGTAATCTGGATCATTTTGAACTAGTTTTGTAACATTAGTTTTGTTCTGCATTTGTCCCTCAAATTTTATAATTAATATATTATAAAATGTAATATAATTGGTTATATATAAATATTTATAATGTTTTAATTTCATTCCATTGGTTTTGGTTATGATCCTTAAAGATGAAATCAATGTTGAACATGTTTCAGTGATTTTTAATGAAGGAACATCAATATATTTAATAATGGGTTTAATATTAATGATACCATTACAAAAAAACAATCAAACAATTATTTAATTATTTATATAATATATTATCAAAATTTATGTTCCACTATTCATCCATGTTATTATTTTATATAATTGTTCAATTAGGTGGTTACACCATTCCAAACTTGAACATACCATAATTAATGGGTAAATATGAAGTTATATAGTTTTAATATAATTATTATAGTGTAATAATGATATTTTTTAAGTTTTATTAAATTTATAAACATAATATTTATTAATAAAAACATTATCATGATCATCCATGAATGTTAGTGTTGCAAAATGGAATACACCATTCTATTGAGGCTGTAGTCCGCCCATATGCATGGATGATGATCTCATTTTCAATAGAATGGGAGAAATGTATAATATGGTTTATTATTTCAGAATATAAAAAATGCTATAAATATCATAATTATTTATTAAATTACACATTAGGATCAGACACACAATGTGGTGAAGGAAAATGAAACATGGCATTTCATGGAGGTGATAGTCAACACATACTAAGGAATTCCATTTTTGTTTTCCTTAAGAGAAATGGGGTAAGGGGGTTGTTTGTTACTCCAAAAATATAAAAAATTCATTATCTAATAATCACTAATTTTATCATACTATAGTGGGTATAATATATTTGAAAGGTAATGATAGATGAGAGAAAACGTTAGACAAAACTTAGTACTTACATGGAAAACTTTGAGCTCCCCTTGGAGGATTCCTTATAAATGGAGGAATTAAGAAAAATATTATGTATATAATCTTAAATATGTACAATTGGATTACAGGGTAAGTAAAGATATATTATTTTCAGGAGTAATCTAAATCTGGTAGTGGTCTTCAAGGGGTGGTGAGAGGACCCTATTATAAGTGGTGAGAATGGAATTTTTATAATTATTTTTTCTTAATATAAATAGAGAACATGTTTTACATGAAAATAAGATGTGAAAATGAAAATGAGTGGAGTGTAGATAAGTTTATTTTTCAATCCACACCTCAACCACTCAATTGTAATTTTTAACTTGTTAGTGTTTTTACCACTTTGGTTAACCCTTTTTTACACTTTTAACTTTTACTATGGTAACCAGTTTTTAGCTATGTAATTCATTATTTATGCCTACAAATAAAGTGGTTCTTATTAATTAATATGGAACTTATAATTTATAATTTTAAAAAAATATTATTTGATTCATTTTTTAAAATTGATAAAAAATTATTTTAAAATAATAAATTTATAATGCATTAATTTTTTTTATAAAATTATTACTTATGTTATAAACTGATAAATATAGGTTTTTAAATTAATATTAATATTTTAAAATATTTAATGTAACTTATAAAACTTATATTTGGTCATGAAATAATTTTCTTATGTTTTAGGTTATTCTTATATCTTATTGATGTCATGAAGGACACAATATTTGAAAAAATAGTATTTTAGAATATTTACCTAAGAATTAATAATTTTAGAAAAATCATAAAATTTATCATAAGTTTGTATTATTATAATAAATAAAAAATTAAATTCAACTTGGTCAAATTTTAATTCTAAAATTTTATATGTTATTTTTTAAATCGAAATATAATGAAAAACATTTTCATATGGAACTTACATTTTAAAATTTTATCTATTATTACTCTTATTTCCTATTAATTACTCATTAGATTAGTGTTAATACATTATTCATATCACAAACATATATTATCTATTATATATATAGTTTTTAAAATAAATTTCATAAAAGATAAAATTTTATAAAAAAATACATTTTAAGAGTGAAATGATCTTGTTAATTTTTTCAATGAGTTAGTAAATACCATTAGAGTTGATAGAAAAATAAGAAAATCTAAGGATTAGGAAATTTTCCAGAGTCTTGGTGGAAGTTTATATGGCCATCACTTTGGTTGAGGGGGTGGTCCTTACCACAAGATATGAAAATATAAAACTGGAAATCCTTTATGAAAGGAAGCCTATGTTCTGTAGGGAATGTTACTCATTTTTTCATATGGATTCTAAATGCAACCGATCAAAAATTTTCAAGCTTTGTAATATTAAAGGTCATGATGAGAATGATTGTATGAGGGGTGTTGAAAATGGAATAGGGAAGGTGCAACCACTATTAAACTACAATGAGCCTGTAGGGTATTACTTTGGGGAGGAACCTCATCCTGAGAGTATGGAAGGTGATAATTCTACTTTGTAGTTGGTTATTTTAGGAGAATATCCTGCTTTGAAACTTGATGTAGCTGAAATTATTAAAAATTTTGAAGTTGAGGATGCTGAAAAGTCCCTGAACATTTAAGAAATTGATATACATATTATGATGATGGAAGTGTATATTCCCCATTTCATAGAAAGGGATGCCACTGATTCTTACAATCCTAGAATGGGAAACTCAGTTGATTACAAGGAGGATAGGCTGACATCTAGCCTCCCCGATGATGTACAACTCATCATGGATGATAATTCTCCTTGAATAAAGTAATATGAATTGAGGTTAATCAATGAGAATGTATTTTAGGACACTCTTTCCATGTAATCTCACCAGTCTATTCTGATATTTTTTGCAGGAGTAGTCCATTTCCCTAGGGGACTTTCCACTCAGTAATAAGTCTTAGGATAATATGACTGGTTTTCTTAAATCTGGCCTAGAGATGATCGGTGATGGACAATAGGTGTCTATGGAAAATCAACCTCATGTTAACATAGATAATGTCACTACTGCTTTAAATGAGGTCGTTTTTGATGTTATCCATGCATAAGATGAATTTCAGGAGGAATACCAAGGAGTAAATAATCAGATTGATGAAAGTGATTAGGTTCTATCATAACAAAACTCACATATTATCAACAAAGCTATGTGTAATTTTATAAAATCACCTGATGAGGGTGCCGGACAACTTTCTAAATGTTAGTTAGTTGAAGACACATAGGTAACTCTCTAACTACACACTACTAGTTCGAATGAATCAAAAGTTGATAAAATAGATCATCAACATGGGAGAGAAGAATCTTTATAGAATGTTCCCATGGGAAAAAATCCTAAGAGGATAACCTTTCAGGACTCCTCATTAGGAATTATTAAATCACCTAATTTATTTACCCCACTAATTGGAAGGATATGTGAGGATAATAATGAGTCTTTTTCCACCTATGATACTCAAACTGACCCCTCTAAGAATGCTGATGATTTCTTGGATAATAAAACAGGAAAGGGGAAAGGGAAAGGGAAAGGAAAGAAGATCAAGTTGGAACTATCAAGGAAAGGAGAGACTCAAATGAGAGGCTAGACTTCCCTTAATAAATTAAGATCATATTTTGAAACGTTCAAGGGATTTGGAATTATCTCATGGTCAAGGACCTGATACACTTCATTAAGACCAAAAAACCTTTGATGATTTCAATAGTTGAACCAAAAATAAATTTTGAAATATATATTTCTTTTAAATGGGATTCTCTCAGTTAGTTATTGGTATCACAAAATTCAAATGAGAATGGTGGTGAATATATTTTGGTGCTCAAGAATGACATTATATGTCTTCACTCCTGTATTAAGAAGAAATAGGTTGTCTTAGTTGACATTTGAATTCATGGACTTTTTATTACCTTTTATTTTTTTACACCTACAATTTCTACATTAAAAGAAGGGATCTTTGGAAGGATATTGAATTCTAATGTGATCGGGTGTCTATGATTTGGGTGGTTATGGTTTTCTTCAATACTATTCTTAGTACTGAAAAAATTATTAGTAATCACTTCAATAGATTGGTAGTAGATAAATTCTCTTAGTGTATTGATAGAAATAATTTCGCTAAATTCCCAATTGTGGGAGAAGATTATACATGGAGTAGGTACACTCTGAATGGGCGACAAGACATCAAATTAGATAGGTGCCTCATCAAAATTGATGACAAAAATTATTCTATCATCATATATAGTTTTACTTTTCCTTAGTGCCATTCTGGACAAAACCAAATTTTAATGGAAATTTACACTAGAAAGATGAGGTCATCTTCCCTTCCTTTTAAGTTCAACAATTCCTGGATTGTTGTTTCTGAATACCGGGAGTTCATCTTAAATTATTTTATGATTGAATACATTGGAATACCATTTAGAATCATGTCTATAAATCTTAAAAACACCAAAAAATTCTCAAATAATGGATCAAGTCTTCTTTCTACAATATGGAAAATAAGATTTAGGCTATTGAATAATATCTCCTTCAATGTAAAAATGCATGTCAAAATCAATATTTCCCTTCAAGAGATAAGATTCAGGACCTTTCCCATCTTGATGAACTTCTCCTACTTTAATAAATAATTTTAAAGAACCAATATAATGTTAAATGGTTACAAGATGGAGGCAGGAACTCAAGGTTCTTTCAATTTTTACGCAGAGAAAAGAAGACTTAGAGAGGTGTAACTGTAATTGAAGTGAATGGGTCTATATATAGATTAGAACTAGAAATATCCAATACTGTGGTGAATTAGTTGGAAGATATTTATTCAGATAAAGGGATTGATAGAAAACTAAATTTGATTGATAATTTTGAACCCATCATTGGTAATAAATAGAACAAGATGCTTGTTAAAACTCTAATGGGGAGGGAAATCAAGTATACACTCTTCTCTTTGAACACTGATAGTGTGGCAGGTCCAGATGGGTTTACCAAAAAATTATTTATGTTATCTTGTGATATTGAACATCATGAGGTCATAAATTCTATGAGTGAATTTTTAAATCATGCATATATTCCTTATGGCATCAATTTCTGCTTCATTTCTCTTCTTCCAAAAAAAGAGAATGCCTTAGAAATCAAGGAATTTAGGCCAGTGGATATTATGAGAAAACCCCCCAAAATCATTAGTAATATCATTTTCTTAAGGCTTGGGCACATTTTTGGTGCTATGATAACTCCAAATATACTTGGTTTTGTTA
Organism: Viscum album; assembly: GCA_963277665.1. Lineage (NCBI taxonomy): Eukaryota > Viridiplantae > Streptophyta > Magnoliopsida > Santalales > Viscaceae > Viscum > Viscum album. The sequence continues at coordinate 1,016,962,590 of OY728119.1, read as the reverse complement.
TTGAAAGGTACATTTAGAATTGTCTTCTCACTCCTTCGAAACGTGCCAATTTCACGAGAAGAAAATTCAGGAATGAAAGATTTTCCCTTAAAATGAACATTTCTAAGGCCTTTGACACGTTAAAATGGAAATTCATTTTTACAGTTCTCAGAAAACATGGCTTCTCTGAGACATTAATTAGCCTTTTCAAGACCATCCTAAATATTTTTGGGATATCTATTATTATTAATAGACCTCCTAGGTGTTATTTATAATTCTCTAGGGGATTCTGAAAAGGCGACACCCTATCCAGACTCCTCTTTTCCTTGGACGAATATTACTTGAGTGTTTTCCCAAACAATTTGGTGCTAGATAACATATACCAGAAAATTAATGTTGGAAGGATCCTTTTCACCCCCACTAATCTTCTTTACGCTGATGAAATTATACTATTTGGTCAAGCTAATAATTTGTCAATTTCATGCATTTGGAAAATATTTTCTCATTAGGAGGAATTCTTTAGACAAGTGATAATCTGGAATAAATCCTTTATTATGTTAGGGAATGGAATGATTTTTGCCAACCAGAATAAGATTTCTGGGAAACTTGAAGTTTAGAAAGGCACCCTTACCTTCAAGTTCCTTGGGGTACCTTTGTTTTGGGGTAAGGTAAAATGAAGTTATCTTGAAACCATATAATCTTGAATCATTACTCAAATGGCCACCTAGAAAGAGAAAACCACCTCCCATGTAGGGAGAATTTGTCTTGTGAACTCTATTATCACTTCAGTGTTTTTATATGATTTTTTTATTTATAGGTGGCCTCAAACTTTTATCAATGATCCTTAGATATTGATCAGGAATTTTATCTAGACTAGGTGCATACATGAAAATAAACACACCACTATAGCTTGGAAAGACTATATCAAACCCACTAGTTTGGGGGGAAGGGGCCTTAAGGACTTAAAAAAATTCAATGATGCACTTATTAGTAAATTCACTTTTTTTGTTTTTGACATCCAGTGATACATATTTTGAATTTCTAGTAAGAAATTTTGTCTCAAAGTTATATAATGGATATTCTATATATTTTTCATCCTCCATTTGGCCTTCTATCAAATATGCCTATAATATAATCATGCAATACACAACATGGATCATTTACAGCTCTTTTAATCTTAATCTGTAGACCACTAAATGGATGGATATGATTATAATGGAAGGAATGTAAGTTCAAACCCTATTATAAAATCTCTCAATTGTTGATATAGAATGAAATCCTAGCCTATAGGGCTAATTGTCCACTCAAATCAAATTAGAAGTGCAATGATACATTTTTACTGATTATGATACCCTGATCTAGACCCCTAGCTCTAATGGTAGGATCAAAACTAGGAATTATTAATGGTATTTGTGTGATGGAACTAATCCCACTCCCTTATGGTTGTATAAGTTCAAGAATCCCATCATTTTCACTTCAAATTATTTGTTGTTATGAAGGTCTAGAAGAGAAGTCTCCTTGTGTAGCATCTCTTACAGAAAACAGGCATATATTTGGATCTTGTCTATTACCTATGTATATAGGATGACGAAACAATTGTTCAATTATTTTTCTCCTACAAGTTCTCATGTAGATTTTAGCAAAACCTAAAAGATGTGTTTGGAATTAACATGTTAATGGAAATCCTTTATGGTTTTATGATCTTAACTAGTGCTTCTAACCAAAGTGAGTAGGTTTCCTCAATTCTGATAAACTCTATGGAATATTCCTTTTCCCATATTTGGAAGGAAATAAACCACATTGGTTTTGATAACTGTAGGCCATCTTTGAAGGCTAGTTTGAGTTATATGTATAGGTAGGTTCAGGCTGCTTCCATGATTCAAACAGGTTCCATGAATAATACTATATCTGATCTAATTATACTGAAAAATCTTTGTGTTACTTGTAGGATTAAGAAGCCTCTTATTTTGAAATCAATTAGACGGATCCCTCCCATCTCATTATAGATAAAAGTGAATGTTGATGGGGAAATATTCTATGCACCATGACCATTGGGATGTGGTGGGGTCTTCCACAACTATTGGGTCCTTATTAAAGGATTTTTAAATCATTATATTGATATTAGGTCTAAAATTGAAGCTGAGTTATGGGTTATGATCAAAGCTATCAACCATGCTATCAATCATGGATAGAGGCACATCTGGGTGGAATTTTACATGATCACAACAATGCAAATTCTAAAGACGAGGTCCAGGAATGTCTCTTGAAGAATAATTCCATCATGGATTTCATGACTACATCTTCTTTAACATATTCATCTTGATATCACTCATGATTATAGGGAGGAAAAATAGGTTGATGATGCTCTATCTAAGAGATAAATCATGGAGGTCTCCTCGAGATGGTATTTTTTTACTCCAGACTTTTGCTCACACCTTTTTGATCTGGATCCATGTGGTGTGTTTCATTATTACATTTATAACCCCCCTTGTTCTGCCATTATTTCTATTTTTTAATAATTTTATAGGAACGAGCGTTTCTCGGATATTAAACCTATTTGATCGAAGAAATGAGGTTCAAAAGGAATAATTTAGCTACCCAATTCCATTTCCTTCCTTTTTCTTCATAGATAACGTAATATGATTACTTTCTTTTTTACCCAATAATTTAATGACTATATTATAATGCTAAAATTTTACTTTAATATATAATGATTTCATTTTAGTTTGCTGTTTTTTGTAGAATAATTTATTAATATAAAATTTTGTTAAGGAAAATATATATTGAAATTGTGGGTTATAACAAATTCCCTTTAGACTAGCCCTTTATGGCGAACTAAATTAAATTCATGTGTCCCTGTTTTAATTTTAACATCTAAATGTTGTATATCTATTTGAAGATTTATGGGTTTGATTTGTTCTTAATAACATGAGAATAAGATCTAGAACTGGGCAAGAGGAATTTAAATCACTAATTTACCCCCTCCCCCCACTTATGTTGAATAGGGTATGGGGTTGCAACAAGTGTTATTAGAGACACAAGCTTCTTACTCAATGAATATATCAATGAAAAATTGATATTATAGATAATGTAGTGAATATAAAAAGAGTTTCCTTGTTTGATGATCAAAACCTATAGATATGGAATAATTTTAAGATATACCCCTTGACATATCTTTGACGTGATGTTTTTACAAATGTAATTCATGGAATACAAATCAGTGACACTACTGAAATGTTGATGTATGAAGATAAAATAATGCTTCTTGATGATGAAAAAAATATTAAAAATTCATTATTTGGATCCTTTTAGAATAAAATCTACCAGTTAAGGATGATTTTCATCAAAAAAATCCATTTGGTAAATTTTTTAAAATATTTAAGAATTTAAAAATAAGGAATACTAAGCCAAATTAAAGTTTTTGTACAATAGTTATGATTATTACAAGATGATATTGAATGAGAATATTTATGTTTTATTCAATAATCTCATTGATGTTTTGGGATCAATCCATATATTTTGTGACAAGAAGAAAATGTTGATATTACGATTAAAGTCATCAAAATACTACCACTCTTATACAATGATAAAGTATCATCCCTTAAAGAACAAGATTTAATAGAAATATCTCTTTATGATCATGATCATAATCATAGTCAAAGTTACTTTTTTATTGAGAAACCAAACAAAAACATACAAAACCCAATAGAAAACATAGAAGCAAATAGCCTATGGGGGTCTAAAATAAAGCAAACTGAGGGCATACCCTCTAATAATATTAACCCCTTCGGGTTTCAAAGAAGAGAAATCATGTAGCCATACTGGATCAAGACCCCAAACATCCATGAATGCAAGGGGATCCACCAATTGATTACCCTCGCGCCATATATGACTGATTTTGGTGCCATTAGAAAGCACACCTTTTCACTTGTTGATAATATAGAAGATGGACTAAGGCAATGGACAGAAATCATTAAGGGAATCATGTATAATTTTCGAATTGGTTTTAACCTCAGAGATATGCATCTCCTATTGGTGGCATAGGGAAATACCTATATACATGGCCTTGGCTTTATCCTGGTGGGAGTACCCATACCCTAACTGAGAGGAGAATGCCAGAAGAACCAGTCCCCACTGGTCCTACACCACACCACCTCTGCGCAGAGCACCCATTGTATAGAACCCATTGATATTGAGCTTGAGACCTCCAGCGGGAGGAGACCAACATACCCAGGATCCTCTACGACCACTAAATAGAGCACCACGAGAGTGCGATCCCATCCAGCTAAGTGAAGGAGCAGCACACTAGGATCTGAAGAGGCTGACTAGATCCGAGATAAGATATTTCATCCTATAGATGATGGACCGACCCGAAGCACAGTTCCCTTTGAATTTAAATTTATTTCTGGCTTTCCAGATCGCCCAACAACCAGCAAATAAAATCACCACACAAGCCGTTCTCTCCATAACTTTATCACCCGATCCATGGAACCATCTATCCAAGAATAGGAAACCTTCAAGTGAAGGAACGCAAGACCCTGTAAACTCCCCAAAGCAGCCCAGACTGCTCCCGCCCACTCTCCGCAGAAGAATAGTTGATCAGCAGTTTCCTCCTTTGAATATGTACAAAAAAACACCTAGAAATCAATAGAATACCACAATGTTTAATATTATCATAAGTGGTAATGGACTAGTGAAGAATCCTCTATACTAGAAAATTAAATTTCGATGGCACCACTTTGGTCCACAGAAGCTCATTCCACCCATCTGTAGTCCCCGGAGAGCTCTTAATACCTCAAAACCCCCCGAGAAGAAAATGTCCCCGAAGAAGAAGCAGTGAAAATAGACCAACCAGGAGCCTGGGAAAGAGTGATGAGATTAAATAAGTCCTTCTTCTCTTCATCCAGCACCGTATTAATCAATCCTGGGTACCGACTTGCTTCCTGGAAATAAATAGAAGGATTAGGACAGCCCGGAAAACCCAACACTTTCCCTGCCCAATTATGGTGACAAAAGGAAATGTTACCACTCCCAATAATCCATTTCGAGTGGTCACTAAGCTCATCAACAAGATTAAGTAGGTTAGTCCATAACACAGGACCCATTTCTCTTCCCGAGGGATGGCCATGATACAAAAAATACATCGTTTGACCCAAAAGAGTACTCTAATCCACAATTTCCCATGCCAGTTTTGCCTACATGTCACTGAGAGTATCAGCTAGACTCCTCACATTAATACTGCCTTCCCTAGACGGCCTTTCCACCTTACTCCAAGGAGCCCAATATTTTTTCCTTTCCACTTGAGGATCCCAAATGAAGCCGGGCAGGAGCTTTTCCATACAGGAAATAACACATTTTGGAGCCACAACCGTGGAAAGAGAATGAACTGGCATAGCTGAAAGGACGCTATTAATGAGAGCAATACGACCTCCAAAGGATAAGTACCTATTTTTACAGTTATGAATACGGTCCACAATCTTGGTGATAAGAAAATTGAAATCCTGAATCCGAATCCCGACAGGGGAGATCAGAGCCCCAAGGTAGTGCAAGGGAAAACATCCTCGTTGCATGACAATATTGCTTTGTATATCAAAGATGCGACTCTGAGAGCATTTATTTGATATGAAAAATGAACTTTTCTCATTGTTGATTAGTTGACCACTCCAGTAGTAGTACTCCTCCAGAATCCTATTCGAGCCACCAATAGGCTTTTTCCCAGTATTAATAAACAGGAGAGTATCATCAACAAACATAAGATGATAGATGGACTTAGCTCTCATAGACCTCCAATATGAAAGAACCTCCCCATTATGGATACTTCTATAGATGAGCCTGCTAAAAAATTCCTAGGTGAGGATGAAGATATTAGGGGACAACGGATCTCCTTGTCGGAGGCCAAAAATGGCCTTAAAGAACCCATAGGACTTCCCCATAAAAGAAACCACTATCCACGGAGAATTGAAACATCTGAAAAGAAGGTCAATATTCCAAGGAGAAAAACCCATGTTATCCTATAAGTTATTGATGAATCCCCACTCCACATGTTCGTAGGATTTATTCATGTAAATCTTGAGAGAAATGTTAGATCCTCGAGTTTTAAAGTTGATATCCCTTATCATTTCCTGAGCAAGGGAAATTAGCCCTTGGATTGAATGACCCCTCACAAAACTGTGCTGCTCCAAAGAAATCCATCGAGGAAGATAAGTAGACAATCTATCATTGATCACACTCGCAAGGATGTTATATGGGAAATTGCACATGCTCACTGGTCTCTACTTCATGATGGAAGAGGGGATCCGGTTTTTTGGAATCAGAACCATAGTAGTAGCATAGGAAACCCTTGGCAGGTTGCCACCCCTGAAGAAGTCCTGAATTACTACAATAATATCCGACTTCACCACCTCCCAAGAGCCTCTATAGAAAGATCTCGGGAAGCCATTCGGGCTAGGAGCACTATATGGACGAAGATTCATCAGGGCTGAGAAAATTTCTTTTTCATCATAAATAGAGTTCAACCTCTCATTCTCCTGAGATGTGACGTATTTAAGAATAAAATTAATGAAACCATTGGATCCTCCAGGATACCCGCTGGATATATGATCATAAGGGCCCACCAACAATTCCTTTAAATAAGAGTGGGCCAAGCCACCCACCATATCTCGGTCATTAGTGTAGGATCCATCATCCAAAAAAATATTAGGCTTGATGGGTCTCTTTCTTTATTTAATGCAATAATGAAATAAAGAAGTGTTTATATCCCCTTATCTGAGCCATTTAATCCTAGAGGCTTCCCTTGGCTGCCATTCCTGAGCAAGGAGAAATTCAGCCAGAGATTCTTTTTTACTAGAGATATCATCAAAGGATTGATCATCCCAAACATCTTGCAACCTCACTTCAAGACATTAAATTTCCCTAATAACTACATAAATTTCATTGTCAATCCAAGGAAAGTATTTTTCCCATAAAATCAGACAAATCTTATAATGATGAAGTTTATCATGAATAGAGATCCAAGGGTTACCCTGCCCCTGAGCATTCCACATATCACATACCAGCTACAAAAAACCTGGCTTAGACACCCCCTATTGCTGAAAAATAAACCTCTCCTGATGATCCTGTCCTGAGGAAATCGAGACCAAAAGAGGGGAATGATCAGAGATACCTCGAGCTAGATGAAAAACTTTTGAGGAAGAGAAAATAGAAATTGCTTCCATATTTTCCAGACATCTATCAAGACGACTCCAAGATCGGTGATAACCCCTATGATTGTGGCACCAAGTAAAATCATCCCTAGAGTAAACCAAGTTAGACAAGCCTTTACCTGCCATAAACTGATTAAAATTCATACTGGAATTCCTCTGAAACAGTCCATGGACTTTCCTCTATTCGGGGGAAGCAACAACATTGAAGTCCCCTCCAATAAACCAAAGGGCATTACTCAGGTTAAACCCATTTAGATCACTCCATTGATTAGCTCTATGAAGGGGGTCGCAGCTCCCATACACGCAGGTCAAGAAGAAAAAGCTACCACCTGAATTAACCTTGGATGTAATGAATTGATCCCCAGATTTCACTATCTCAACAGAAATAGAATTATTCCAACAGATCCAAATATGATAGTTGTTTGAGACATCCTGAAGACATCCTGACATCTCGATCTTCCACATGAAGTCCTGTAGATTATCATGTCTTTTCTTTGGTCAAAAAAATATCCATAGCCACAACCTTGTTCTCCCTAATAGAAAAAACTAAATAATATGTCTTAACCTGAGCCCTTAAACCCTGAGCATTCCATAGAAGGATAGGAATCATTGAAAGTTGAGTGCTCTAGATTTGGCCCCACAACTAGTAGCCCACTGGAAATGGGAGATAAACTAGATATTATATAAAATTAGAGAGAAACTAGATATTATATATAGTCTATTATAAAAATAAATTCCCTTCAAATCCATAGAGAATCATGGGAAGCATGGTGTTAGAGGAAACAAAATAGATTCCCATGATGAATTTTATTAACTTATTTACTAAATAGTTATGGGAGGCTAATTTAGGTATGGAAGAATGATATAATTTTTGTGATTTAATTATTTAATGGTTGGAAATATCAAAATAATATTTCCTTTGAAAAGAAAAATGGAGTGGAAGATGACGTGACATTAACACAGTAGTGAATGTTTCCCCAAGAGGAAACATTAAATCTAGAAATCAAACTAGATGAAGGTTATAGTGAAAGAACATGTTAACTAAATTGGAATAAAATATTGAAATATGTTTTGAAATTATGAGGTTGAAATAATTTTAGATAAAAAAATATGTTATGATAAAATCTATATAAATGAATTTTTTTTTAAATTTTTGAAGAATACCAATACAAATGAGTTTGTTAATTTAAAAATTGAACTAAAAGGAGTGATTAAAGAGTTATACATTCAAATTATGGAAAAAAGAAATATGTTTAGCCAATTAAATGAATCATAAAAATATATTAATCAACCCAAATACTAAAATACTAAATTATAATAATTTTTTGAAGAACATGGGGATGAAAAATATATATATGAATAAGTTATTTATTTTAAGGAGGAAATGTAAGAGAAAAAAAATTTTATGATTATAGTATCTGGATAGAATAATTGAAAAAAGGGTAAAATCCCTTGAAGAAGAAGTTTTGAATTTAATAAAAAAAATAAAAAGTATTAAGTTAAAGTGGGAAGTGATAGGAAAAAACTATAATTCATAATGTTATAAGGTAAAGAGATGATGAAAAGAGCATGAATATTAATAAGGAAAGGTGAGAAAATAATAAATGAACATAGGACTAGTCCTACAAGAATGAGTGGGATCTGATTTAAAGATAATACTTCCAAGTAAAGAGGATCTATTTTAAGTTATAAATCAAAGAAAAATGGTTTTAATATCACTTGATCACTTTGATTTATTCAACATCAAGAAACTATTATAAAGATGATAATATGTGAAGATAAAACAATGATAAAATCATTACATTAATGAATTAACAATTTTGTGGATGTCTTACTCATAAAATGACATGGTGCATAGAGTCTGATGACTATTTAAGAGGTGAATATCATAGGAGTCAATAATTGACAATGAGGTAATGTCCTAAAACATAACAAAAAATGAATTGTTATATATATTGTTATAGATTCTCTAATTTTGGGAATAAATATTTAAATTGAATCCATTGAAAAATATAAAATTACTCTAATGGAAACCAAAATAATAAAGTGTCCAAACCATCCGATGTGATCCACCTATTAAATTGTTTCTATACCTTCAAGGAATAGGATTATAATATAAAAACTTATGATAATGAAAATGAATATAGGAAAAATTGAGTCTCATGTCAATTGGTAATCTCTTAGCAGGAGAAGAGAATGAGTGATAAGGATATATCGGGAGAAATTTCCATCAAATAAAATAAAAACAAAAATACTTGGATCTCTTATAGTGTGTGTTTATCCCATATGATTGGAAACATGAATATTCTAAATAATGTGAAGGGATGGGTTGATGTTATGGTCAGATAAAACAATAATGGAGCTCTAAAAAACAAAGGGAATTGAAAACAAAAAATAGATAGCGACGAGCTAAAGAAAATATAAGTAATTTTTATTTATAGTATTCAACATAACCTATTGAGCATTAAATAATTGTGTGACACCATACATGAAGTCATTTTGGATCAAAATGGCCATCTTATTATTGGTAAAATTGAAGATTCTATGAATATGTAATAGAGAATGAATATCAATATATACTATATTCATATCATGGAGAAAAATTATCTATTTTTAGTGGAAGAAGGAAACAAGCTTTGGAATCATAATCTTGGACATATAAATTAAAAAAAACATATAATTTTTTTAAAGTTGAATGTTATGATATAAATTCAAAATCTGAGATTTAATTTGGAAATGACACGTGATTCTTGTGTAAATATGGGAATTTATCCAAAATACCTAACAAGTGAAGAAGAATAGGGCCTACAATTTTATATATATGACCAAGACTAATGTATATGGATATGTGAATACTATTAGAAAATTTAGTGATGAGTACAAAATTTTATTTTAGGATTATTATATAATGGGCTACATTATTTTTTTAATGTAAAATAATGATATGATTGATTGAATAAAGAAGTTTTATAGAAGTCATATGAATAAAATTAATAGAACAATCAAGGTTCTTCAATTGTAAAATTCCATAGAGTATACCTCTCATGTGGTAGAAAAGTACATAGAGATGCATGGAAATAAGTATAACATATCATATGATAGAATGTTATAAAAAAATGGTGATGTGAAAAGGCATCATTTAATGGGGAACAATATGACTAAAATATTTCTCATAACTATTGATATGATGCTATGCATGTGAATTTATACAAAAAAAATCAAGATTTTATTAAACCTGAGGAGAAAAAGACTCTATATGATATGGGTATGGGAAGGAATCCAATACTGAAGCACTTTAGAGTTTTTAGAAGAAGGTGTTATATCCATAACAAGGATAAAAATTAATGGAAATATATATTTTCAATTGGTAAATGGATATTTTTGTTATACTAATTCAATATTAAGTCATATAAATGTCTCAATAAGCGGATGAGAAAGATATTATAATTTTGAGATATTACAAGTGTTGAATAAAAAGCTGGAAACACACATAAAATTTTAGATTTGAGTGTGGAATATGCTAATGAAGAATAACTAAATAAATCTAATTAGGTATAAAATCTCACATGTGAAGAATAAGATTTAAAAGGTGAATTAGTTGATGAAGAAGCTACTAAAGTAAATAAAATAGTGACTCTATAGATATGGTGATTAGTAGAGGATGCAGAGTCAAATATCATCATTGAAAATTCTATTCATTCATAAACATGGTGGATGAGAACTATATAGAAAAATAATCTATTAACCCATATAAAAATATTCTTATTTGAAGAATAAATAAAAGAAAATTCTTAGGTAAAATATATGAGTCATAAGTTTGATCAAATTAATAAAAATCCAACTTCAGTGTACATGAATAGGAAAATGAATGGAAATTTTATGTAAATAATGAATATAACTAGATTCACACTCTTGGGTAAGTTTAAAAAAAATAATTTACACACTATCTTTGATACCAACTGAGATTACCCATTATAAACACATTTTTATTTTACATCATTTTCTTAATTTAAACATTACAACTTAGAAATAATCACACAATCCCAAGAACTGAAGGTTTAATATATATGTTGACTAGATACATAAGAAACATATTTTATAATAAATGTGAAAATTTATCCATAATCACACCATACTATAATTCCTTTTATATATCGTATATTTTATACCCATATTCATAACATAGGGAATGGAAGTATAAGAAAGTAGTTAAATTAAATGATTAGTAAGGAAAACCATATTAATGAATCATAAAGTCTAGATCAAAACATGTGAGAAAACAAGGATAGGGGAGAAATATTTTACTAAAAGTTCCTAGACTCATTAGTGGTAATCTTAAAAATTATTTGAGTATTAAGGATCATGATATAATTCCATTTAAAGGTTATTAAGGAATCATTAAAATTATAAAAGGGTTTAGAAACATACAACAATAACCTTTAATATTAAGAGCCTACCATAAGAATAAAGAATACCATAAAAATGTGGCACAAAAATAAGCATAGTGAAACATCACCTTCATAATCCACTCAATCACACCCACACTTGTGAAAAAATTTTATCACGTTCTTGAATATGTATCTCATTAGATATAAATAATTAAATAATGCATTGGAGGGTGATATAAGAACCCACCCATAAACATCCATAAATATATGTGCCATGAGATATCAATCATGCATTATATCATGAGTACCCTAGGAAAGAAATTGGGTTTCATAACATTTTCAAATGGTATACCACAAAATGAATTCCATAATTAGATACAAAGATACTAAAAATTCAATAACCCAAAAGAAGCATTCTTTAAAAAATTTATAAGGTAATTCATAAAACATATATCTATAAGAAATATATAATTTATAAATAAAGAGGGAAATGGGAGAAAAATATACATAATGTTTTTTGGAAAACATTTCATAACATTTTTGTAAAGAAATAGTTTTAAGTCTCTTTTGAAACTATCATTTTTGTATAATTGAAATAAACACCATTTTAATAACATTATTTGGAAACCAATTTTATAAATGAATTATCAAAAGGTAATAATGTTTATTTAGAGTAAATATAGTGACCCATAGTTTTAATAATAAGATATTATATCTTATTATAGGAATATTCATTACATTATATAATGGTCCATGCTAGAAAATATAAATATTGTATCTTTGGAACCTTGGACACATAAAAAACTAGTTCGTAAAAGATATTAATTGTCTCCCACCAAGTTCTTCATAACTAAAATCCATTTTCATAAATATCATATTTAATACCTTTCATTATAAACTAGGTAAAAGGAAAAATAAGAAAGGGTGATCTCAGACGCTCATTAAGGGAAAATAAGGGAGATATCAATGATCACTTGAGCATAACATTAGAATAAGGGTATGAAAACATGATCATAACACTTAAAAATCATAACATACATATCATAGATCATAATATTGAGTTATGGAATAAATATTGGTAGTTTATAATACATTAATCATATAGGAATCAATGGATATGAGTTACAAGGGCATAACATTTTCATAAGTCATAAGTTTTTGGAATACACATAAGCATAGAAAACCATTTCTATAGTAGTCAAGGATCACTACCAAGACCATTATAGTGCACTGGGTTCACTTCCAAAACCATAATATTAGTCAAGGTTTACTCTTAAGACTATTTTAGTGGATAGATTCCCTTACTGAATTGGGTTCACTCCCCATTCAATTCCTATTTATCTTATGAGATATCTCTCTTTACCCAGTGAATTAGAAGAAAATATAATTCTCCCTCCACCAATAACATAATGAAAATCATAAAAATTTGTTCTATAAGACAATAAAACATTAATTATATCAGAATCCATGAAACAAAATGGGTTTCATAAACATTTCGTCATATCATAACCCATGAAAAGAAATGGTTTTCATAATAATTTAATTATTTAATCATAGCATAACCCATGAAAAAGGAACAAATTTCATAAAAATATTATCAACATAAAAATAAACCACATAGATAAATAATAAGGATAATACTTAATTATCATATACTAAGTAATTTATAAGTGAGATCAATGGTTGTTTTCTTTTATTAATATAAATACCAATACAAAATCATTAAAACATTATTGAGGAAAATAACCTTTCCACTTTGAAAATAACCTTTCAAAAACTATAAATTTACAAAACATTGTGAAAATATTTTTACTTGAAAATAGACATGGAATATTACAAATTAATATTTATATTATTGATTAGTCATTATGATAATAAATTCTATTCATGTTATATAAGTTCAAAAACATTTCTTTATTTTTTTTTGAAAAAATTCAAAATGTACCTCATTTGAAAATGAAAAGAAGGTTCTTATAATTGTTTTTTTGTAAAAAGTAAAAAAAAAGTTAAAAATGAATTTATCAAATAATTTTATAACAGTAAAAAAATTATTGTAAACTTTTTTAGAAAACATGGACATGGAATATAAATTATTTTCAACCGAAGAGAGAAATAAAGTTTATTTTACTTAAAAATATTCTTCCAGTCTCTTGAGAACTTAAAGAGAACAAAATTAAATAAAATAATGTATAATCATAGAATAGGAATAGTATAATAAAATTAATGGGGTTTTTGAGATTTATTTAATGAAATTTCATCATTAAAAATATAATCATAAACAATCTCGATAAACAATGAGATTGTAACATAACACACTCACCGCTTTAGTATCATTTGAATCGTAAGACCTGTGAAATAAGAATATAAAATGAAACATTAAATATAAATAACATAAATAAATTCATTATATAATATTTATAAGTGATTTAATTATAATTCATAAATTAATATAGGTGCATAACATAACATATGTCTCAAAGAAGGCAATTTGAAACGATGAACCCTTACCTCGAGTTTGGATTGCTTCAAAAGGGATCTATCCTCTTGTAAAATAAATTTAAATTTATTATTATTTCTTAATAGATTAAATTAAATAATTATAATATAATATAACACCCCTTATAATATTTTAATACCATTTTATTAATAATTCCTTATTAAAATTGTCATTTCTGGGTGTTGACTATTTCATTTTTCATGAGAAATTCGGTCTGGTATTTCTGGTCCTTACAATTTGATAATTTTTTAATCATATCCATAATGTTAATCATTATATAAATAAACTATATAGCCATTATATAATTATTTATAATCATTCATAATATATATATATATATATATAGAAAAATGAATTAAACCACTCATGGAGATGATAGGTCATGCGTACACATGAACGCTATTTTCAATTTTCAACTGATGGAATGAAAGAAATATAAATAATAAATAAAATTTTATGAATTATTATTATATCATATTTATCATATATATTCATTAAATACATCCTTATTACCATTTAATTAAAATGGAAATGAAAAAAAATCACATCGCTTCGTGGAGGTGGTAGTCCACACGTACGCATGAGCGACGTTACCATTTTCAAACGACTTTGAAGGAAAAAAGGTAGGTATGCTATTATAATTTTATAAGAATAATTATATCATAAATATTAAATATAAACATTAAAAACATAATAATAACAATCCATGAAATATGGTGCTGGAAAATGAATTGTATTTCTACGTGGAGTTGGTAAGTCGTATGTACGCACGAGCGATACTTTCACCTTCCATTTGAAGTAAAGAGAGTAAATAAAGTTTTTTTCATAACCATAATAACATTTTATCATATTTATGATTCTAAATTTATTATTTTATGAATAATATAACATATTTATATGAGGTAAAATAATAATTAAAAATAAAGTGATTGGTTAAGGTAATTACCTCTTTTAAAAAACTCATTTAGATACCCTCTTAAGGATACTAGGGTTGGTATTTTGATAAGAAAATAACCTATATAATGTGGATAAGTAATTTAATAAGGTATTTTTTCAAGTTATGTTCAAGGAATATATCTCAAAATGTGTGAATAAGTGAGTGGAGGAGGTACCTTTTTATAATTGAGGTGAGGGGAATATTAGGAATTTCATAAATGATTAAATTATATTAAAGTCATTATCAAGAAAAATGATTCAAAATGGACATATATTTCCAGATAAGGTAGTTTTTGGTTTTAATCCCATCAACCAATATAATTTTTATAGGTTTATGCTGTGTTTTGAACTTTATCTTTTGGTTTAACCCCTTAGTTAACCCATTTTAACATTAACCAATAACAAGTTTTTTACAATTAAAGGTTTATAATTTTACTTATAAGGTAACTATTGATTAATAATTGAAAAAAGGATGAAATTTTAGACCATAAATTATCCAAATTTTCCTCTTTAAATATTTTTACAATTTTTAAATAATTTAATTAAATATGTTTTCAATAAAATATCATTATTTTCATTTTTGACACTATTCAGTTAGTTTGAATTTTAATGACATCAAGACACAAATGTAATTTAAATATAAACCCTTAACACATTCATAATAAGTAATAATTATCTAAAATATTCATGGGACATGGTAATTTGTCAAATTTACATTAATTTTAATATTTTTCAAATCATTTTATTTTCTATTAATTGAATAAATACGATATTAGTGTTGCATAGGAATTGTAGGTAATTAATTCATTAATAAAAATTAGAAATAAATTAGCATGATAAAAATTAATTTATATTTAAAATAAATATTAATAACCAAACTTATAATTTTTTTGTGCTTATGTAATAATTTAAGAGTTATTAAATTCAAGAGAACGACATTTTTGACCATATCTTTAACTTAAATATTATAAAGGTAATTATCAAATTAAAATTGAAATAAAATTTCATATATTATTTAATTTTTTAATAATGAATGTAATAAAATCATCCAATAATACAAAAGAAACTTTTATGTTGATTTTGAGAATTTATTATATTATTTTTAACCCTAATTAATCTATTTCACCTTTATTGTTATAATAAAAAATTTCTATGGTCACTATTATTTATGAACAAAAGTAAAGGTGAAATATTTTAAAAAAAACCTTCTCATTCCAAATGTCAAATCAAAATTTTAAGATTCTATTTCTATAATTATATATTAACTTAACACAAAAAATCGAACCACAATGAAAACATTTTTTCCAAAAAAATTCCTTTTAAGTATAAAATGGGTTTTATATCAAATTTGTGTATGAAATTCCTTATGAAGGACATAATTATAATTTTTAAATAAAATTAAACTTATTATATTTTAAAAATACTTCAAAAAATAATTTTAATTTTTAAATACTTAAAAAGAAAATATAGTTTTTAATAAAAATCAGTATTTTTCACTATTCTTTAAAAAATAAAACCTTTCAGAAAATTATAAAAAATTCATCATAAGAATATTTTGATATGATGAATTTAAAAATTATATCCTTTTTATCAAATAAAATTGCAAAATTTTATAGAAATTATTTTTAATATTTTTTCATAAAAAGCTATAAAAATCATTTTTGAAGAAAACAAAATTTTAAATCATAAAATGAATTTACTATAAATTTAATGCTCATTTACTAATAATTAATCAATAAATTTTTTTATGAGGTGCTTTATATATATATATATATATATATATATATATATTATAATATGGTTAATTCTATTAATACCCACCAATTTAGCGACTATGTTATAATGATAGTATTTCATTGTTCGTTTTGGACTGGTGTTGTGTATCTTGTATGCTATCAAACATTGTGTTAGTTTAAAATATATGGGTATTAAATTTTACCCCTTTTAATAAATTAAATCCTTAAAATTTTAACTTGCACTCAGTAGTTAAGGGTTTGATATTTAGAAATCCTTTTATTTAAAACCCACATCCTGAAAAGGGTTAATAAAACTTCCTCTTGAAAAGTGGGAACGATAAATACAAAGGTCATCTAGAATAACACATATCTAGTTTTCATGACAGAAGTAAAATGTAATGTCCATATAATTATAGGGAGTGACATAGAAAATTTATCATTGTAAAGTGAATGATCTTGAGAAAGTTAACATCCACAAGATCATAAATCGATTAGGTGTGAAAAGTACACAAATTTATAAAAATTGAAGGTAATAAGACAATTTTTTTATTTCAAGATACTTTTTAAAGAGTTAAAGAAATTATTTACCATCCATACTAATAACATAAGGGAATATAATTACTTATAAAGTATAATTGTTTCATTTAATTAATTTCTACTATGATCTAACATGTTGATCTAAATAATGAGTATTCCAGGTGAATTTTTTTATGCCTGAGGAACTAAAATAAACATAAAACAGATCAAACAATTATTTCAAGATATTACTCCTATATTTATGAATTAATAAAAACTCAAAAAAATTTAGAAAAAGTAAATTTAATTCTCCATAAAATTAATCCTTTAAATGAATAAATACAACTTTAATCTCCAAATCCTCAATAATAAAGCCCAAATTTTAACTTATATTGTTCCATATATAACTCTGCATAATCATCTAAGTTCAAACCAAAAAAGGGAATTTATTCAAATATTATATCAAGATAAATTTGACATCATTCTCCAAAATCGACCTAAAAAATTATATTCCCTAATCATATAATCTCCTAAAGTTTCTAGTCATTTCTATAAATAACCTAAATCATCACAAATCCATAGTTAAATCATATATGATTCCAAAAGATAATTAAATATTTACTCCTAAGAAAAACCCATCATACCAAAATTATTTCAATTTTCCTTAGTTTTAAAATGTTCATAAATAAACTTTAAAAAATAAAATTCATACTAACCATGATATCACGTAGGCTAGTGGTAGGCATTACACCCTTGTTACCCTTTGGTTGTGTATTCAATCTATGTGGCCTTACCAAATGTGATGGGTTTTCACCAGGTCTGTGGGTTTCCCTTTTACTAAAATAATATTTATATAATTCTCCCAAAAATATAGTGAATATTCTAAAAAATAACCTTAATATTTAAGAAAGTTTTAACCTTAATGCTTATTTCAAACCCTTTAGATTAAATATTCAAAAATTTAATTTCATTCCTCCAAAATAGTATCACATGTTAAACTTAAGGGTTATATATACCTCAAACCCAATTAAAAATTTCCGAAAATATCTTCAATATCCATGATTAATCACTATATAGTCTTATAATATTGTGATTTTTTTAAATATCATGAATCAAATTTAAATACTAACCTAAAAGGTAATCATTAGCTTGACCATAAATATATTTGAAATATCTACTTTTCAATGAATTTACATTTAAATAATCAAGATTATCTATATCCAGTTATACAATGGACCATAATAATATTAAAAACTTATTAACCCAAGGGGTTATTTAATCCTCGAAACAGTATTAATTCAAAAACCTAGAAAATGTTTCAATTCACTTCAAAATCCATTTATATATATATATTTTTAAAAAGGTGGTGTTGGTGCCTTTGAACTTATGATCATCTTTAAAATTATAATCCCATGATGGTATCTATAAATTTTATGTTAAACTCACATGAAAATATAAACGGTTTACAAATTAACAATATCCTTATTCCTCAAAAAACATCACAGTCTATTGAATATATTCCATAAATAAAAAAATGATATAAAATTCATCAAACATAAAATAAGTCACTTTTTAATAAAATAATTACCCAATTTATAGGTCACCAATACTATCCCATTAGTTTCAATCATCTATTTATCCTAAATAAACATTATAACCTTACCACTAAATCAATTTTCTTGGATATCAAAACCACTCAAAATTTTCATTCAAATATTTGAAGAAAAATACTATAGAATAATCATTATATGTTTCTCGACTCTTATATAAAAAATATAATTGATATAATTCTTGAATACTAATTCATAAACACTTCCATACTTTCACGTCAAATAGTTTCATAGAATAGTTACTTCTTTGGGGTAGGTGTTAACTTTCAGATTAGGTTATTGGCTCAAATAATTCCCATATCCCCCACACATGAGACATTGAAATATAAATGGTACATTAGTATAGACTGAATTTTACTTCATCAAAATCATAATGTTTCTTGGAAATTAATTACTTTATTCCCTTAATTTCTGTATATAAAATATCTTCCCATTCATTCAAGACATTTCCTTAGGTGTTTCTTCCCAAATTCACAACATGTTGGAAGTTGAATCTTCTTTCCTCTATGATCTTCATGAAACTCCTTCTTTCTCTTTTTAGGTCTATTAAAAAACTCACCCATGTATAGGTTATTAATAAAATAACATTATGAATAAATAGGCATAATCATAAGGTTTTTCATTCCACCTGTCATTTCATTTGGTTTCTCATTAGGACAGTCATTCCATTATCCATCAACATTAACTTGAATCCTTCTGGTACCATCCATTGTCAACATTATTATGAATCCTTATGGTGTGTAAATCATGACACCCCTTTTTCAATTTATGATGTTTTACATTTAATCTATTCCATACATGATCATCACTAAAACATTATAATGTTATCATATACTTAGACTTATTTCTAGGGTTCTTACTAATGTTCCCTCATCCTAGTTTCCAAAGGTAAATAAACCTTTCTGTAATACCAACTATAGTGACACATAATTTCCATATATAGATATTACATCTAATTAAATGAATATTAATTATATAACATAAACATCGATGACATAATTATATAAGTATATTACCTTGGAAACTTGGAGACATAAAAAATTATTTATAAAATATCTAAATCATTACCCACTAAGTTATTCATAACTACAAAACATCTTAAACATATCATAATTAATAAATTTATTCATAACTTGAAAAAAAGAAAAAATAATAAATGGTGAGACCTGTTTCTTTGTAAGGATTTACAAGGGAGATATCAGGGATCACATGATAATAACATGGGCATAGGGGTATGAGAACACTATCATAACATTTTAAAATCATACCTTTCAAATCATAGATCATAATATTTGGTCATGGAATAAATCATTTAAATTTATAAGACATGAATCATTTTGGAATCAAAGAACATGTGTCATTAGCGCATAACATTAAAACAAGACATGTGTTTTTAGCATACATATAAGAATAGAAAATCATTTTCTTAGTAGTCAAGGCTCATTTCCAAGACTATCATAGTATATTTTGTTCCCTCCCTAAACCATTACAGTATTTAGTCTTTACTCCCAAGTCTATCATAGTGGACAGAGTCCCTCAATAAACTTGGTTCAATTGTAACACCCCAATCTTCCACGGCATGCTTCTCTTTGAATAATACAGTAGCGTGTGTTGTACGTAACTTCGAGATTCTAACACACTAAGACAAAACAAAGTAGTCTTTATGAATAGTAATAACCAATTTTTGAAACTTTATCTTTCAAAATGAAATTCATTTTTGGATTCAGAATATCAAAATTAGAATAGGGTGAATTTTTGGCAGTTTTCTGATAACTTTCATATTTTTATGAATAGTGAAAATACTTAATTTTAATTAAAAACAAATTTTTAAATAAAAATAATTTATAGTGTTAAATTATAATTTTGAGTGGTTTTAAAGTATAATTAGATTATATTTTTACCATTTAATATAATTTTGGTTATTGGATGTAATTTCACATTTAAACTGAACATAAACAAGTGTCAATCTTTTGATAGTTATTATTTCTTAAAAACACACTTTTTGTTTTAACAGTGAGAATTAATTTTAAATTCATTTCTGCCACTTCTGTATTTTGAATTTGGAAAAACGGATTCCGTATTTTGAAATATTAGGTCCAAATTTTGTAAATAGGTAACTTTTATTTTTAGACATTTTAAATATTTACTTCAGTAAATATTTTATTTACCATGATTAAAGGGTAAATATAATAAATAAGGGTAAAATATAATGTTATAATAATATTAAATTACCCTAAATTGTGTCCTAATCTTATTTTCTGATACATATCTGACCATGGTCATCCTTGGGTTGAATTGTGGACCCCATGGAGCCACATGGGAGTAATAATGACATTTTATATTAATTAATTTAAATTAAAGACAAAAATGACATAAACAAATTTCTTTTAGTAAATAATTTTTTACATGGGGTTATATAAGTTATCTTTTCTACTATAAATATTATTTAGAAAGATAAAATGATTTACTACATCGTGGTATTTTTTTATAATTTGTGGACATAAAATAAATTAAATTATTTATGACACAATAATGATGCAATATTTACCTCATTAATAAATGATTTAAATAAATAAGATTATAAATATTAAAACAATATCCAAAACCTATCCAAATATTATTGGATTATTTTATTTCGACCATGATTCATCTTAACTTTTTTATTAAATAATAGTTGACCTTTTGAAACCGAATATGTGGTTATAATAAAATAATTGTTTCAAAATTTCTTAAAGAGCCCCTCCTCTCCCATATAAAAAGACCTCACTTCCTACTCATTTCTCACACTTCTCAAGCCTTTGGCTCATACAAACCCTGGCCAAATATCCTCCCAATATCCTTCACTTCATTCTAGAGGCCTTAAATTGGCCCGAAATCCAACCTAAGGAGCCCTTTTGATCAAATAAAAAGGAAGAACCCAAAGAAGAGATAATAATTTCACCACCCGCTTTCAAACTAGTGTCTTGGCACAAGGCCTTGAAAAAATATTATTTGTATTCTTGGAAAAAGGCCTTGACTATGTGGTTATGAAAGTCTGGAATTATGTATTCCATCATTATGAATGTGAATATTGATATTTCATGCGATTATTCGACTAGTATAATATCCATGTGAGTAATTAAATGGCATTATTTTGATTTTATCTTTGCCATATTATGTAGAAGTTCTAGTTCAAAAGGATTTTGTTTTACTCTTATGCATTGCCTTAAATGTTTATGCTTATTTATGAAAGTTTCCTCTATATTGTTATCTTTACTAAGAATATGAGCTCACCCCTTTCTATGTTTTATTTTTCCCAGGATGTGAAGAAGTTAATTAAGATTGACTTTCCGGATAAATCTAGGAGACCTGGATGTTTCTAATAGAAAAAATTAGTGTTGTATTTCTTTTCTTGTTGTAAAGTTGAACTTATGTATGAATCTTGTTTCTAGTAATATTAAACTGATCGGTCTTTCGGGACATGATTTCCTTGTGATCACACCAATGTTACGTAATAATACACTGACTCTGGGTAACTGGGGTTGGGGCATTACAGTTGGTATCAGAGAAGTTTAGTAAAAATCTTGGAAACTAGATTTTGAAAAACTCTGATTAGAGCACATTATCCTAAGATAGACTTTGAGTATTAGTATAGAAGAACTTCCTAGAGTTTTGGTAATGTAGAGATTTTGTGAGTTTTCCATGTAATAAATCCCTGTCTAGATACGACCAGGTAGAGGTGGCTCTGGAACAGATGTACCTAGGGGTAAAACCCGAAAACACCTCTTTGAGCTAGAATTGAATGAGAACTGGTGCATGAAAACAGGACTTGCTACACTCTTGGTTATGACACTCTTGAGGGATATGCTTAGGATAATTATTATTTTCTTTACAAACCATTATGAAGGGTTTATGAGTATATACTTACTCAAAGAAAACATTTTTTATGATTATGGATTATATACATAAACTATTCAATTTATGTTAAGTGTTTTACAAGTTTGCAATTATGTATTTCGATTCATAAACTAATATAGTTTTTTCCATTGTTTAGAAATGGTGCCTAGTGGAAGGAATGGAAACCATATCAATGCAAGCACTACATGTGGGGATTTCTCTCATGCTCAAGATAATTATAGTGGAGCTGGTGATACAACTGGTGCTGATCAGCTTATCACTATATTGGGACAAATCACTCAGGTTATGAATAATAACCTTACCCATATAGAGCACCCTGATCTGAAGCGTGGAGGATCAATGATAGATCGCTTAATGAGGCCACAACCACCAACATTCAATGGGGGTACAAATACACTAGTAGATGAGCAATGGAAAAATTACTTAGAGAAAATATTCCACGGCTTGCGGAGTAGTGAAAGGGAAAAAGTTGTCATGACGGTTTACTGCCTCACTGGAGATGCTGAACAATGGTGTTCATTGATTCAAAACACAAAGGAAGATGATGAAGTATCAAATATGGAATGGAGGGAGTTCAAAGACATTTTATTAGAAAACAAAATTTCCTCCAGGCCATCGAGCGGATATGGAAATACAATTTCTGAGTCTGAGGAAAAAGGAAGATGAGAATGTCACAAAGTATAAAGCTAACTTTACATGGTTAGCAAGGCATGAAGTAGATTATATACGTAACCCAAGAAGTAATATTGATCATTTATTTGATGGGTTAAAACTATTTCTCTGTTGCGCATTAGTCTCACAATCCTTCTCGATGTATGAAGATATTGTCTCATGTGTTATCAAGACAGAAAAGGAATTCTCTAAGTCTTACAACTTTAAAGCAAAGAAAGAGAAGAAGAGATCTGCTGAACACTCTGGAAATGGAAATAAGGGGAAGAATGGAAAAGTTGAATATCCATCCTTTAGTAAATGTGGGAAGAAACACCCTGTAAATTTCCTGAAGGGAATGGGAGTCTGTTACAAGTGTGGTGAAAAAGGCCACCAAGCTCATGAATGTAAGGAAAAGAAAGAATCTACTAATGTTCAATGATACAATTGCAGGGAGATGATACATTATGAAAATGAATGTCCTAATCACCAAGGAAGCTTACCTTATAAAAGGCCATGGGATCAAGCCCAAGCTTATACTATCACTACTTCTGAGGTTGATGCTCCGAAAGACGTGGTGGCGTGTAATTTAATGGTTTCCTCAAGTTTAGAAAATGATTTATTTGATTCTAGATCATAAAATTGTTTCATATGTTCCCAGTTTTCTAAGAAAATTAGATATTTCTAATTTGATTTAACAAGGGAGTTTTCAGTCAAAACTCCTAAGGGAAGTATCATTGCAACAATGTTTTGTGAATCAGTTCTCATTAGGGCATATAAATGTTATTTATCTGCTGATCTCATCATCATACCCATGATTTAATATGATATAATCCTCGGTATGGATTGGATTTCATACCATGATGTGAAAATTTATTGTAAGAAGAAGGGGGTTACAGTTTTCGATGATGATAAGGAGAGTACCTTATCTTTAGAGAAGAAATTTCACCATCTAATTCTTATCTAGATCCACCCCAAGTAGATCTACTAAATTAAATTATTTATGAGGAAGAGAATTAAATAACTATGGGTGAGGAAAGGAATGTTCAAATATAGGATATACCTATTGTTCAAGAATATGTTGATGTGTTTCCAGAGGATTTACCTGGACATCCTCTCGAACGTGAAATTGTGTGTTCCATTAGCTTAATTCCTAGTTCAAGGCCTATATTGAATACCCCTTATAGAATGACCATTGTGGAATTAGTGGAACTAAATAAAAAACTAGAGGAATTGAGTAATAAGGGATATATACACCCTTGTGTTTCTCTATGGGGAGCCCCTATCCTTTTTGTTAAGAATAAAGACAGATCAATGAGGTTGTGCATTGACTATAGGGAGATCAATGCTATAACAATAAAGAACAAGTATCCCTTACCTCGCATTGATGATTTATTTGACCAACTTCATGGAGCTCGAAATTTTTCAAAGATTGACCTTTGATCTGGATATCATAAGTTGTTTGTGAAAAAGGAAGACGTTCCAAAGACAAAATTTTGAACTAGGTATGGGCATTACGAGTTTACATTAATGCCTTTTAGGATGACTAATGAACCCTCTATTTTCATGGATCTAATGAACAGATTTTTCAAGGAATATCTGGATGAATTTGTTTTGGTATTTATTGATGATATCTTGGTATACTCTAAAATCTACAAAGATCATGAAAATCACGTGGGCATTATTCTGAAGACTCTTAGAAGACATGAATTATATGGGAAGTTTAGCAAGTGTGAATTTTGGCTTCAGGAGATTTCTTTTCATAGTAATATTGTATCTAAGGATGGAATCTATGTTGATCCTTCTAAAACGAAGGCAATGCAAGAATAGCCAGCACCAATGAGTATAACTGAGGTATGCAGTTTTATTGGTTTAGCTGGTTATTATCGATGTTTCATCCAGAATTTTGCTCAGTTGTCTAACCCAATAACAAAGATCACACGAAAAAGGGTTAAAATTTTTTGGACAAAAGAGTGTGAAGAATGTTTTGAAGAACTGAAGATAATATTAGTTAATGCTCCTATATTGAATCTACCATCGGGGAATGATGGGTTTGTTATATATAGTGATGCTTCAAAGAAATGACTTGGTTGTTTTCTTATGCAGAATGGTAGGGTTATTTCTTATGCATCACGATAGCTAAAAATTCATGAGAAAAACTATCCTACTCATGATATTGAGTTAACAGTAGTAATATTTGCTTTGAATATATGGATACATTATCTCTATGGTGAAAAATGTGAGATATATACCGATCACAAGAGTTTGAAGTATATTTTCTCATAGAAAGAACTCAACATGAGGCAAAGAAGATGGCTTGAACTACTCACGGATTATGATTGCACGATACAATACCACCCGGGGAAGGTAAATAAGGTGGAAGATTCTTTGAGTAGAAAAGATCATGGAGTTTTGAACAAGATTAGACTTCAAAGGGATCATATTCTCATTGATCTAGTAAATATGGATATGGTAATAACCATTGAAGGTGGATCACCAATACTTTTTCAAATGGTTTCCAAACCATCTTTATTAGAAAGGATAAAAAGTTCTCAAGATGATGATGAGGAGTTTCAAAAGAAGATTAAAGCTGTGAATGATGAAAGATTGAGTGACTTTGTGTATGAAAATGGAATTTTAAAATTTGGGAAGAGACTTTGTGTTTCCAATATACCTAATATAAAAAGGGAATTTTTGGATGATGCTCATAGTTCGAATTTCTCTATACATCCTGGTAGCACCAAGATGTATAGAGATTTGAAGGAACATTTTTGGTGGGACAACAGGAAGAGGGAGATTTCTAATTTTGTGCCAAGATGTATGGTTTGTCAACAAGTGAAAGCTGGAAGGAAATAGCCTGGAGGAGTCAAGCAACCTCTTCCCATACCTGAGCAGAAATGAGATGATATTACAATAGACTTTGTAATGGGGCTACCAAATACTCCTAGAAGGAATGACACAATATGGGTCATTGTTGATCGTTTTACCAAGTCATCACATTTTCTTGATATAAGAGATGATTTACCACTAGAACGTCTGGAAAGACTATATATAAATGAAGTTGTATGACTTCATGGTGTACCCCTATCAATTTTTTCTGATCGTAATCTCGGTTTTACATCAAGATTATGGAATAGTCTCCAGAAGGCCCTGAATACTGAACTTCATTTGTGCACTGCCTACCATCCTCAAACTGATGGAAAATAGGAATGAACAATTAAATCCTTAAAAGAAATGTTGATATCTTTATCACTTGACTTTCAAGGTATGTGGGATCAATATTTACCCCTGGTAGAATTTTCTTATAACAAAAGATTTCATTCAAGTATTCAGATGGCACCATATAAAGTGTTAAATGGAAAGAGACGTCGCACACCAACTTGTTGGGATGATGTTGGTGAAAGAAAATTCATAGGAACAGAACTTATGGAGGAAATGATGGAAAAGGTAAAGGTAATACAAACCCACTTCAAAGCAGCTCAAAGTAGTCAGAAGATCTATGCTAATAACTGAAGGAAGGATTTGTAATTTTAGGTAGGAGATCATGTTTTCTTGAAGGTATCTACATGTATGGGTGTTATACGTTTCGGTAAGAAGGGAAAATTGGGTCCCAGGTACATCAGACCCTTCAAAAATCTAGAATGAATTGGGGCTATAGCTTATCGTTTGGAAATGCCGCAAAGTCTCTCCAAAGTTCACAATGTATTCCACGTATAACTGTTGAGAAAATAAATGCCTGATCCAATGCATGTACTCACCTATAAGGAATTATAAATAGAAACTGATCTATCTTATTGTGAATATCCATTCAAGGTTCTGGATACAAGAGAGAAAGTGTTGAGAAACCAGACGACTCGTTTGGTAAAAGTTCTATAGAGAAACCATAAGATGGAAGATGAAACGTGGTAACCCAAGGAACTTATGATGAAGAACCACCTGAGAATTTTTACATTGTAATACTATAGAAATTTTGAGGACAAAATTATTTGTAAGAGGGGAGAATGTAACACCCCAAGCTTCCATGGTACACTTCACTTTGAATAATACAGTAGCGTTTGTTGTATGCAAGATCGAGATTTTAACACACTGTGTCCAATCAAAGTAGTCGTTATGAATAGTAATACCCACTTTTTGAAAATTTATCTTTAAAAATGGACTTTATTTTTGGATTTGGAATATCAAAATTAGATTAGGGTGAAATTTTGGTACTTTTATGATAACTGTTGTATTTTTATGAATAGTGAAAAATACTAAATTTTAATTAAAAACAACATTTTTAATCAAAATAATTTATAGTGTTAAATTATATTTTTTAGAGGTTTTAAAGTATAATTAGATTATATTTTTACCATTTAATCTAATTTTGGTCATTGCATGTAATTTTACATTTAAACTGAACATAAATAAGTGTCAATCTTTTGGTAGTTATTATTTCTTAAAAACACGTTTTTTGTTTTGACAACGAGAATTAATTTTAAATTAATTTATGCCACTTCTAAGTTTTGAATTTAGAAAAATGGATTCCATATTTTTAATTAGTAGGTCCAAATTGTGTAAATATGTAACTTCTATTTTTATACATTTTAAATATTATTTTAGTAAATATTTTATTTACCATGATTAAAGGGTAAATATAATAAATAAGGGTAAAATAAAATATTATAATAACATTAAATTACCCTAACTTGTGTTCCAATCCTATTGGTTGATACATATACGACTATGGGAATCCTTATGTTGAATTTGGGACCCCATGGGGCCACATGAGAGTAATAATGACATTTTATATTAATTAATTTAAAGTAAAGACAAAAAATGACATAAACAAATATCTTTTAGTAAATAATTTTTTACCTGGGGTTATATAAGTTATCTTTTTGACTATAAATATTTTTTTTAAAGATAAAAAATATTTCCTATATCATGGTATCTTTTTATAATTTTTGGACATCAAATAAATTAAATTACACAATAATGATGAAATATTTACCTCATTAATAAATGATTTAAACAAATAATATTATAAATATAAAAACAATATCCAAAACCTGTCCAAATTGTATTGGATTATTTTATTTCGACCATTATTCATTATAATTTTGTTATTAATGAATATTTGACATCTTGAAACCAAATATGTGGTTATAATAAAATAATTGTTTCAAACTTTCCTAAAGAGCCCCTCCTCTCCCTTATAAAAAGCACTCACTTCCTACCCATTTCTCACACTTCTCAACCCTTTGGCTCATAAAAACCCTACCTAGATTTTATCCCAACATCCCTCACTTCATTATATAGGCCTTACATTATTCATAAATCCAACCTAAAGAGCCCTTTTGATAAAATCAAAAGGAAGAACCCGAAGAAGAGGTAATAATTTCACCACCCTCTTTCAAGTTCTTTTCTTCTTCCACTTCCTCTTTCTTTGTTGTTTCCATTATAAAATAATAACTTCAGTATATTCTATATACTGTGATGTTATTATAAAAATGGTTCAACTTTATTCATTATTCTATCCATCATATGAATGACAAAGTCACCATACGTGCGTACGTATGACTTACTGTCTCCACGTCGTGGTGTAATTGTTATTCAATAAATTATTTTTTTGGATATGTATAATAATGATGTATAATTAATGTAAATAATAAATATATCATGTTTATGATTCGGAATATATGATATACCATCTATTTAGATATTATTTTAATATCTAAATAATGATATTTTCGCTCGTGTGTATGTACGGACTACCGTCTCCATGAATGCGATGAGATTTATTTCCACATTCACCATTCAATGATGATTATAAAAATATATATTATTAATAAGTATGTAGTATATGACATAATAATTCTATTGGAAATATATATATATATATATGTATGTATTTACATTCCTCTTATTCACTTAATTCTATTCAACATGATATAAAAACAGAAACAACCTTTATGCGTACGTACTGCCTACCGTCTCCATAAACGGTTTTTTCCATTTCATATATCTATCTATTATACATATTTATATTATAAATATATATGACATATAAATTATGTTTTATATTCTATAAGTATTTAAATCATGATCTAAATGATATGATCAACAATAACAATTTAAAATACATACGATAATGAAAGCGATTATTACCCAAAATGTTAATTTAACATTGAAATCAATATTAAATGCATTGAATAAAATCATAAATGAATAATGTATGATATAATAAATATTAATATGGTTCTTTTATAATCAAATAACATACAATGGGAATTATACATGAGGTTAAAGGTACCCTCTACCAAAGGAAAGTGAAAGGTAAGGGGTTTTCATCTCACTTTTCATTCTCGTGAGATCCATGCTATAATTACCACTATTTACTTTCGTGTGGTGTATGTACTGCCCATAATTTTATTATTTGTGTAATAAAATTTAATTTATTTGTATTTACATCTTCATTGTATGATATTTCTTTCATGGGGTCTTTGTTTCGTAAGTTACCAAATTTGTAAGGGTTAATACCACAATCTCTTTATTATCCGAGGTTGCTTTTACGTCAGTATCTACTAGGACCTATTTATCATCCATATCCATGTTTCTTAAAAAAATATATTCCAAAACATTTTTACTATTTACTATAATATGGGTTAAAGTCATTTATTCCCTTATTTGACTTTTTATAAAATGGTTTGAAAAGAATCTTTCTGTCGTTTTCCAAATAGGGTACTTTATGACATTTTCCACAAAATGAAGGTAAGAATTTTTTTTAACTTATACTGTGGGTGAAGATATTTTCCACCATTATAACATCATTGAAGCTTACCTTACAATATTATAAGAATATTTTCAAATATAAATGTTTTCTTTTATAATTACGTGACCTTTAAATTATTTCAAAATATAAAGAGATATTTATCTAAAAACGTTTCGATTTCATCTATGTCAACATATTTGGATGGATTTTAAGTTTTTTATGATACAAAACTTCAATATTTTAATGAAGGTTTTGTGATATTATAGATTGTGGATGTGTTATTTCATACCGTTCATGGTTTATGAATAAATTATTGACATTTAGTATGCCAGTTTTAATACGAATGTTTAAGTTATGTTTAAACATTTTCATATGGGGAATTCATTGGACTTTGTAAGTGAAGGGTGGAGCCTGATATATCTCCTCAATGCATCGGTAGGTATCATGAGACAAACTAGTGTCTTGTAATAAGGCCTTGACAAAATATTATTTGTAGTGTTGGCACAAGGCCTTGACTATGTGGTTATGAAATTCTGGCATTATGCATTCCATCATTATGAAAGTGGATATTGATATTGCATGAAATTATTAGACTAGTAAAATATCCATGTGAGTAATTAAATAGAATTATTTTGATTTTATATTTTCCATATTATGATGAAGTTAAAGTTTAAAGGGATTTTGTTTTAGTGTTATGCATTGCCTTAAATATTTATGCTTATTTATGAAAGTTTCCTCTATATTGTTATCCTTACAGAGCATCTAATATCACCCATTTATATGTTTTATATTTCCCAAGATGCGAAGAAGTTAATTATTATTGACTTGAATTCTTAATCTAGGAGGCTTGGATGTTTCTAATGGAATAAATTAGTGTTGTATTTCTTTTCAAGTTGTAAAGTTTAACTTATGTATGAATCTTGTTTCCAATAATACTAAACTGATCGGTCTTTCAGGACATGATTTCCTTGTGATCATGCCAATGCTACGTAATAATATACTGACTCTGGGTAACTAGGGTCGGGTCGTTACATAATTCCCTATTCTATTCTTGTTTATATCATGAGATATCTATCTTTACCCAATTCATTAGAGGGATATATAATTCTAGTCCCACAAATCACAAAATTAAAATCATATATATGTGTTCTATAAGATCATAAAACATTCATCATATCATAACCAATTAAAATAATTGAGGTTCCTAAACATTTTATTACAACATTACTTGAGAAAATAAATGATTTTTACATACATTTTATCATAGCATAACCTGTGGAAAAGAAACAAGTTTGATTAAAATATCATCATAAAAAACATAACACACCCAGTGAAAGAATAAGGATACTACCTCCGGATAATATCCCTAGTAAATCATAAGTAAAAACAAGGATTTTTTTCCTGGATGAATAGAAATACCACTACAAGATCATTAAAGCATTTTTTAGGAAAATACCCTTTCCAATTTGAAAATAAATGTTAAAAAACAATAAATTAAAAATATAGTATGAAAATTATTATTTTTAAATATATTTGGAAACATATAATATAATATTTATAGTATTGATCAGTCATGATTATGGGATATTCCATTCATACCGTATAATTTAAATTAAAACATTCCTTTCACATTTTTTATAAAATGTCAAAAAGTAACTCATTTAGAAAATGAAAAGAATATTACTTTAAATATTTTTTAAAAGTAAAATATGGGCATAAATGACATTAAAAATCAGTTTATAAGATAAAAACATTCTTAAAATCATTTTTTTGAAAGCATGAACATGAATGATAAATGAATTTTGAACGAAGAGAGATATAAATTAAATTATCCTTAAAAACATTATTTTAGTATATTAAGTACTTAAAGAGAAAAAAATGAAATGAAAAAAATTAATTCTATACATATAACCATAGAATAAAAATATTAATGAGTTTCTTGAGAGGTATATCAATATATTTCATCATTAGAAACATAATTATAAAAAATCCCAACAAATAATGAGATTATAATATAAAACACTTACCACTTTGGTATCATTTGAATTGTAATAAATATGAGAGAAGAAATTAAAATGAAACTTCAAATGTAATGAATAAATAAATAAATTCATGACATAAAATTAAAAAGGGAATTAATTAAACCACATAAAATAATATAACTTTAAAACATGACATATGTCTCAAGAAGAAAATTTGGGACAATAAATCATTACCTTGAGTTTGATTTTCTTAGAAAGTTATATAGCCTCCTATATAATAAATATTAATTCATTATAATTTTATAAAAGAGTCATTTAAATACTTAAAATATTATATATTACCATCTTATAACATTTCAACAACCTTTTATTAATAAATACTTATTAAAATAACCATTGCTGGGTTTTAACTATATTATTTTTCATGATAAATTGGGTTTGGTATTTCTGGTACTTGTATTTTTATCATGGTTACATAATATCCATAATTTTAATCATGATATAAATAAAATAAATATCAATTATATAAATATTTATAATCATTCATAAAATATAGATATATAAAAATAAATTACACCATTCATAGAGACAGTAGGCTGTATGTACGCATGAATGCTATTTTCACTTTTTCGCAGATGGGAGAAAAGAAAGGTAAATGACTAATAAACATTAAAGAATCATTATTATATCATTTTTATCATATATATTAATTAAATCCATACTTATTACCATCCAAGTAAAATTCTAATGAATAAAAAATCACATCACTTCATGGATGTAGTAACCCACACATACCCTCGAGGGATGTTATCATTTTCCAATGGTTTGTAAGGTAAGAATGTAGATATGATATTATAATTATAGAATCATAATTATGTCATAAATACTATATATAAACTTTAAACCCATAATAATAACCATCAATGAATGATTTTTATGTAAAATTAATTGTATCTCTATGTGGAAATGGTAAGCCGTATACACGAATGTCCGATACATTTACTGCCCATTTGAGGGAAAGAAGGTGAATACAAGTGGTTTAATAAACCTTATAACATTTTATTATATTTATTATACTAAATTAATTATTTTATGAATAATATAACATATTTATTATAGGTAAACTAATAATTAAAATGAAAGTGATTAGTTAAGGTGATTTCATTTTTGGAAACAACTCTTTATGTTATTCACTCCAGTGTCATAAAACTGGCCTTTTGGGAATAAAAAACCCTATAGAATATGTATAAGGAATTTTATATGGTATTTTTTTGGGGATCGTAAAGATATATGGCTCAAAACATGTAAATAAGTAAGGGAAGGAGGCACCCTTTTATAATTGAGGTGATCAGCACTTTTGTAATTTCTTAAAATATTAGCTTATAATAAAGTCATTCTAATGAAAAATGCCTCCAAATAGATATAGATTTTAAGATAAGGTTGGATTTGGTTTCAATACCACAATAAAATATAATCTATATAGGTTAATGTGGTGTTTTTAACCTTATCATTTGGTTTAACCCCTTGGTTAACCAATTTTAAACTTAACCACAATAACACCTTTTTTACACTTAAATGGTTATACTTTTACTTATAAGGTAAATATTGACACATAAATGGAAAAAAATGAAATTTTAAACCATATATTATCTTTATTTAAATATTTAAATATTTTTAAACTCATTAAATAATTAAATAAAATATTATTTCCATAAATTATCATTAAAGTCATTTTTAACACTATTTATTTATTTTGATGTTTAATGACATCAAGACAAAGACAGAATTTTAATATAAATATTAAAAAAATTCATGATAATTAATAAGTATCAATAAAATTCAACGGACAAATAGATTTTTCCAAATTACATTACTTTTAATATTTCTAATATCATTTATTTTATTTTTCTGTTAAATGAATAAATATTGTATTAGGGTTGCGTAAGAATTTATGGTAATTATTCAATACTATAAATTAGAAATAAATTGAAATGATAATTTTTTTAAATACCAATTTATCACCAATATTTTACTATCTTTTCTCTTATATAATAATTTATGAGCTATTAAAGTTAAGGGAATGACTTTTTTTTACTTTAACTTTTACTTAAATTGTATAAATGCCATCACGAAGAGAACATGGAACCAAAGTTCCATATATTCTTAAATGTTATGGTTATGGTCGAAATAAACTTTTACAATAGGATAAATAAATGTTTTGGGATGATTTTTAGAACTTAATATATTAGTTTTAACACTAATTAACCCATTCTACCTTTACCGTGATAATAAAAATTTACAATAGTCACTATTCATTTTGATCAAAAGTTAATGTGTCCTATTTATCAAATTTTAACTTCATGATTACATATATTGAATCCAATTTTTAATATTTAATTCCAAGAAATATAAGAAATTAATTTAACATAAAAACTAAAAATTCAACAAAAACAGTTTTTTTAGAAAAATTACCATTTAAATAGAGAATTTTTTTTAAATAAAATTCAAGTATAAAAATAATTACAAAAAATATAATTGGGTTTTTGTAAATAAAAATTAACTAATATATTTTAAAAATAATTCAAAATATAATTTATCTTTTTTATTTACTTGAAAAGAAAATACAGTTAAAAATATAAAAAAATCATTTTTCACGATTCATTTAAAAATAAAACCTTTTAGAAAATTATCAAACATTAATCATAATATTATTTTGATATGATGAAATAAAAAATAAAATAATTTTTATCAAAAAAAATTCTAAAATTTTCAGTAATTAATTTTAATATTTGCCCAGAAAAATCAGTAAAAATCATTTTTTATGAAAACATATTTTTGAAGCATAAAATGACTTTACTGAAAATTAAATTCTTATTTCATAATAATTAATGAATAAATTTTTATTGATTATGTCCTTTATATATATATATATATATTTCTTAATGCGTTTAATCCTATTAATACCCCTAATTCAAGGGCTTGGTTATAATGATAATATTTCATGGTTTATTTATGCTTAATATTGTGCATATTTTACTCTATAAAATATAGTGTTATTTTAATATATTGGAGTGTTACAAGAAACATGGAGTTGATGATAAAGTAAATGATCAAGAAAGATGAAAAAATTAATTTTTTTTTAAAAATAACCTTGTTGAAATTGACAATGAAAAACGAGTAGAAAATTTTCCATTTCAAAAGAGATAAAGAGAAATTTTAATATCACCCAAAATAAAACATATTTATATTTCAAAATAATAAAGGAAAAAAATTTGAGGAAAGAGTGAATATGTACTTATAAAATAAATAGAATATTTAGATAAGGTGGGAATTATTATTAACATCATTAAATTTTACAAAGAATGAAATAGATCAAAGAATATGCATTTGAAGTGAAAATTTAAATTCCCTAAAATATAAATAGGAATGAAAAAAATAATATCATTATAGGATAGAAGAAAAAAATATTGATGACCCTTAATCAAAGATGAATAATTATGGCCATTCAAAAGAAGTTGAGTCACAAAAATCCCTTACCATCACCACTGACTTCCATGAAAGAGATTTAATCACCTATATTATAAAAATAACCATTATAATAACCTATATTAGAATCTTATTCATATATTTTTAAATTTTTTACTCTTAAATTATAATCAATCATTTTACATTCATTAGCTAGTTAATGTTTATTTCCATTGTTAGATGTTAGTAATTTTGATCATTTCACACATGTTTTATAAGAGCGATATCAGACCATGTTCTTTGATACCTATTTAATAATTCCTAGATTAAAAAATATATTCATTTTTTTAATTTTTTACACATCCTAACATTCATTTTATGGAAACTATGGGCAAGGTTTTTGAGAAAGGAATCAATAATGAGTTAGTTTCAGGTAATTTACCAATATATATTGATTACTCTATAATGATAATTAGTTTTTTATCCTCATAGAAACATATTAATGAAAAATATATTACTCATTAATATATTATATATTATTTAAATATATTTTAGAACTATCTATATAGGCAAAATGATGAAAAATGGAATGTGTCCCTCCATGCAGGTTGTAGTTTACACTTACACACAAACAATGATTTAATTTTTCATAGAATGAAAAGATTGTAGAAATTGATTTATGTTTTAGGAACTTATTAATGTTTTAAATATCATATTTATTCATTAAATACCTCATTTAAACTATACAAGTAAGATTTTTATGAATAACATATCACGCCGCTCATGGAGGTGGTGGTCTCAATGTACGCATGGTCAAAAAAATTCGTATTTACATAGAAAATAGTGTATAATAGATAATAATAATTCAATATATATAATAATGATTTTGTAAAATAATGACACTTAGGTAATTATTTTTGGATCACATAAAAGACTTTGAGGTAGGAGAAGAATACAAGAAATAATATGAATTATAAATAGGGATTAGAAAATTTTAACTTACTCCTTGGAATAAATCCTTTAAAAATAGGATTAAGACTTTGAGGAGTGGTATATTGATGTCATTAACCATCCCAATGGGGATCGTGCCATGACTACCCTAATCAAAACTCCAATATTCCAAGGTATGGAGACCAATTCCAAGTAGGCATATCACACACATGGGAGGCTTTAGACTAATGTACATGTAAACACACACATCTTCATTCCCATACAATGATGAAACATAAAAAATTCTAATAAACATGCATGCATTAATATAAAACCCCACCATCAGATTACAAATAAAAGTAATTGAAAGAAAAAGGGCCAAATAAAATCGCACCACAAAGAAACTAAAAACAAGTACAACCTATAAACTGGGTGAGGACTACTATCAATGTAACTGTAGGAACACACCTTGGTCTGTCTAGATCACTAATCTCTAACTGATCTTGGTAACTCTAGGAATCCATCAGAAAGTTGGTTTTATGCATAATACATGACATTTATGAGAAAATACCATGCAAGGGTGAGTATTAAAATACATAGTAAGACTCCTCAGAATCACTAAGCATATAGAATCAATAATCATAGTTGACTCATCGTAGGTATATGTCAACAAAATTTATAATAAGAAAATACAGATATATTCATAATAGACACACAGTCTCAAGGTAAGGTTATAACCATACTTTCAACCTAGGATTCATGCTCAAAGGTTCTATATAGCACTCATCTGGGAGAACACACTCTATGAGTTAGATAACACTGATGGTGTCCATTCATGATATCATGATCATAAATTATTTCTATAATAGGTATATGCTATAAGTTTGAAGAGAATGATACATAGATAGAGATCACACCCAAGGCCATCGGGTGTACCAATAACCCAATCTGGATTAACCCACTAAGTAGGGGATTGATGCCTGCATAGTGTCGGTCACGATGACACTGAGAACCCCACCCAGGGAAAATGATGATGACGAAGGTTCTCACATCAAGATTTATGGAAGGATTCCAACTACTCTATCTAATACTAAAGTTCTTCATAGGGGATCACCATCCTATGCATAGGAAATGACTCTATACTAAAACCATAAGGAATATATTAAGGGAACGCACCCTAATGAAACTTGTTAATGCTGAAGGGAATAAGGGATCTAAGTTATCATTGAAAGAGTGCATGGCATGTACTGGTAGTACATGACATGTCCCTTTGACATTGGGGTTTCCCATGTATCACAAACCATGACCATGTTCATATTTGAGTACACGACATGTCCATGATTGTGTACTCCTGTCCGTGTCTGTGTCCAACTGGACATGTCCATGTTTATGTACCTCCCTGAGTACACACCGAGCTACCAGGTAAGGGTAAAATGGTGTGTGACACATGTCACATGGTATGTGATACTTTTATTCTTCTCAGAAAGTCTAAGACTATATAGGGGTCCCATACGACGTGTGATCTAGATTACATTCCGTGTAACTCAGAATTTTCTAGAATCCTTGATATGCATATTTTATTATCATCTGTTTCTCTAGCCTCTGATCTGACCATGTGTCACACTTGTAATTAATGTATTGGTATGGACTAGACTTTTCATCACCACTCACCAGAATCCAGAAACCAAATATCATGTGGAAAACCTCCATCTCATCTCTTGGTAGCCATACACTGAAACCTGTACAAGGAAATCAAATCCAGTTCTCATTCATTATCAACATGATCCCAGAACTATGGTATAAATCCATTATTCTAATAAATAGGTGCACAATGATTGATTCATTAGTATTTTGTCAAACCATTTGTCAAAAAAAACACCAAGGATGACCTCACAATGAAAAGTGGTAGAAAACCACAAAAAGCAGAATAAAACCTAGTTGTATTCATGTTGGCCTCAATCATTGCCGTTAGAACAAAAAATGAATATTCAAATAATAACAATAAATTTCTACCAAATCCCAAAAAATAAACCCACGCCCGAAATACAACCAATCCATGAATCAATCCATTAGTCTAATGTTCTAAATTCAGTATAGGATAATAAAATAGGGATAAATGCAAAAAAACATCTTACCTCTATTTGGATCAATCACTAGTGAATAATGATCACACATTGCTGTCATTGGTGAGATCCACATGTTATGTTGAAACCTGACATGAAATAGGGGAATTGATCACCCATGAAGGATCCTCTCCTGTTAATCCTTAATCTCTACAAGGTACTCATAAAAGGTATCCACATACTGAATGTGAAGCTCGACCCAGTTGATAACATATGATATGTCATGTATATTCATCCTTAACTACAACACATAGAAGACATCATGTACCTGGTCCAACTTCGATGGTATATCCAAGTGATAAGACACCTAGAAACCTCTACACATTATTTGGAAATGGCCAATGAATCCCAAAGATAGCTTCCCACCCCAACAAAATCTCCACAACCCATGCTGAGGTGAGACTTGTTGGAACACATGGTCTCCCTCCTAAAACTCAAAATTCCTCCATAATTTATCCTTATAAGACTTTTGATGGCTCTATATAGTCCTCATATACTCCTAGATGTTCTGTACCTTCTCTATAGTGGCTAAAACCAACTCTGGGCCCATAAGTGCTGAATCTCCCAGGTCGGTCCAACTTAGTTGTGACCTAAAGGGTCGCTCTTAAAGGGCATCAAACGACGCCATACCACTAGTTGAATGATATATGTAGTTGTATGAAAACTACACCAAGGTTATATGATCCAAAAAAATATAATTCAAGTATAACATGCAAGACCATACTATTTACTCCAAGACATGAATGATTTGATAAGTTTGGCCATTAGTTCAGGGCTGAAATTCCATGATCAAATGCAACTGAGTCCCAAAGGCCTCCTGTAATCCCTTTCATAACCAATATATGAAGTGATCATCACAACTAGAAATCATTTTCAAGGTAATTACATGGAGGTACACTATCTCCTATAT
Source organism: Viscum album (assembly GCA_963277665.1). Taxonomy (NCBI): domain Eukaryota; kingdom Viridiplantae; phylum Streptophyta; class Magnoliopsida; order Santalales; family Viscaceae; genus Viscum; species Viscum album. The sequence goes on along the minus strand of OY728119.1, from coordinate 1,016,923,020 downwards.
ATAGATGCATCCCATGCTCTCTACCTAACTCTTTTCTCAAATAATTAGGAAGTGGGATAACTTGGTGAGTCGGTTTATGGTCACATAGATGACATCATATCACCTGGAAACATATGGTAAAAAATCATGAATTATATAGATATCCCATTCCACTTTTTCTCTAGAACCTCAAGGGGTTGATCTAAACCCTTTGGAACCTAGTGCCTATCCTTCGCTTCCTGAGAAGTAAGCCATCAAGAGACAAACTATACACCACTCTCCTTCATCTTTGGCCACCAAAACTAGCTTTGATGGTCCTGGTACATCTTATCTACACCTAAATGTATCACCAAGGGATATACATGAAACTATCTAAGAACTTCCTCCTACAACTTCACTGGTACCAATGTGCATCCTTTAAAAAGAACGATATGATCCCTAACTTCATAAAATCCATCAAGAGCATGTATAATAGATATATGAGTATATAGGGTCTCACAGTTTGTATCCCTAAGTTGTGCCCCCACTGACTTTATGTAAAATTATAGGGGTAAAAACCATAGTATGGAGGTAAAATTCTCTAAACCCATCTGTAAATGATAACTATAATGAAGCCAACTACTCTGATGCCTCACTCAGTAACTGTGAAAAAGATCCCCTACTAAGGGAATATTTTTCCACATTCTCCTTATTATGAGTATAGAAAATCTCAAAGACATAATCCTGGAGGAACTATAGCCATCACATATACTTTACGTTAAGATCCTTCTAAGATAATATATAATTTAGACTTTTATGGTCATAATATATGATAAATTTCTCAACTATACGGCAGTTTTACTACATCTCCAGTTTGATGACTACCGCTAATAGCTCAAGATCATGGGTCACGTAGTTCTCCTCATATAGTCTCAATTGACATAAGCTATAGGAAATAACTACCCACCTATTCATTAGAATTTGACAAATAATAGTCCCCAATACATCATAGAACACTATGTAGTCAAAACTCACCTATAAAAATATCAAGATGGGAGTGCTCTTAAATATCTACCTCAACTCCTAGAAATTCTATTGAAACCTCTTTTTACACCCAAAATCTTCCCCTTCTAAGTAAAATATGTCCAGGGGGATGATATATTGGATAAATTGAGTATAAATATCCAATATTATCCTACAAAACTAAGGAATCTCCAAACCTCTATCACGATCTTGGGTGGATCCCAAGATAACACTACATCGACCTTTTTTAGGTCCATTTCCACACAATATTCCAAGATGACATGTTTTAGAAAGTGGAAATCATGTATCTAGAAATATCACTTTGAGAGTTTCCCATAAATTTGTAGCTCTCAAAGTATGTCCAGATCAATCCTCAAGTGTATATCCTGCTCCTCCTTATACTTTTAGTACATTAGGATATCATTGATGAAGAATACCACAAAACAGTTTAAGAAAAGATGAAAGATCAAATTAAAATGTCCCATGAACACTGCTGGGGTCTTTGTTATTCCAAAAGGCATCACAAAGTACTCATAGTGACCATAACGACATATTAAATCCATCTTTGATATATCCTCATCTCGTACCCACAACCAGGGATAGACAAATTTTAGATTAATCTTTGAGAGCCATCATGCCCCTATCAACTGATCAAAGAGGAAATCTATCGTTAGTAGTGGATACATGTTCTTTACGGTCACCTGGTTTAGGTGATTATAATCCAAAAAAACCTAAATATTACATACAAATTCTTAATGAAAAATACTGAGGATACCCAGGATGAAACACTGGGCCTGAAAAATCCTTTTCTCTACAAGTCCTCTAACTACACCCTTAGACAACGAAGCTCTGTAAGAGCCATCTGATATGATGGTACTAACATCAAGGCCACCCTGGGGTGTAGATAAATGAAAAATTATATCTCTTGGTGGGGAGGTAAACCTAGAACATCCTCTAAAAATTCATCCTCATACTTCACCATCATTTCAAGAAAATTAAAACTCATAACATTCACTACCCTAAGGGTTATGCTATCCAACTGATGAGTAATCGACTGCACTATTCGATGAATGAGTTCATCCTACTCTATTTGGGTTTCCTTTTCACCCATAAAAAAACCTCATCCTATCACTATAGACACATTGCATCCTCTACCTAAAATAGTCTATCTGGTCATGAACTATGGATAACCAGTACATACCTAAGATGTTGTCATAAGACCTCATCTTTAATACAAAGAGATCAAAAAAGAAACTCTAATTTATAAGATTCATTTCACACAATTGGGAGAATTTTTTGATCAATGAGTCACCTCCAGTAGAAGTTTCCAAGCACAAGGGTCAAGCCAAGGGCTCAACTATAATCTCTAATTATCAAAACAGATAAGTGGAATTAATGGAATAACTTTCACATGTGTCTGTCAATACTACAGAAAGGTGTAAAAGAAATTTATTGTACCTTGTATCATCCATAGAGCCTATGGGTCATAAGCCTCGACCACCTATAGATTCCCCCACCCTATCCCCCATCTCCCTTGGCCTAGTGTGGACCACTTGGGGGTGGCTATGGTAACAAATCATAATGTTTTCCATCTCCATCTACTCTCCCAACTAATCTACCATATACAACACCCTACAAACATTCTTGATCCTACTTCTACCTCTATCTACATGGACCATGCACTTCCTCTCTATTATCTACAAGAAAGATAATAAAATATAATTTAAGATGTCCCCAACCATCACAAGAGTGTAATTCCCTTCTCTAGGTTGACTATATCCATAAATTGATCCATGTGAAATAGAACCTATTTCATGGGATCACCTCCTAAAATGTATCACAAATCCAGGTCCTTATATTTATCATCATCTCCCTATCACCGACGTCTCAGATCCCATGTGCCTCTTTAAAACAAAAATAGTTTTCATATAATCGTCCAGAAAACTCTCAACCATCAAAGAACTCTCTAGCACCCTATAATAGGTAGGAATGAATATAGCTATAACATTGGCTTGGATTTCTCTAAATATTCATCCCTCAAATGTACAATATTAACATGAATGATCATGCACCATATCCATCGAGCACCGAGATAGGTTGGTCAACCTAGAAGAATACTCAACCATAGTCATACTACCCTACTAAAGTTATAGAATCTCCAAGATTTACACAACCCTCAACATAACCGGAGAAAAAACCTCTCTGAAAAGGAACTCAAACTCTAATCATGCATGAGTCAACTCATCCTACAACTGGGTTGCTAATACCTAACATTTTCATATCGATCCATAGAGAAGGCTTGCTAAAAGGACCACCATCTGGTCATTAAGTGTCTTGATAAGATGACAGACTCACATCAACACCTCAAGAAAATCCACATGAACCTGTGGGTCTAGTTCACTCTTGAACTGAGGGGTTTCAATAGCTAAAACTCATGAAGTGTGCTCATCCTACGCACATAATATACTAGTACTTATGATACCATCTACTACTCTATAGGTGCTGATAAGACTGGAGAACCACCTAGAGGTAACACCTCTTTAATAGGTCCCTCTATCGAAGACTCATCACTGAAGGGATCATCCTCATTATCCTATTGATGAATCCTAGCTAGAAAATATTATGGAGGCATCCTGAAATATACAATATGTGCCATAACAATGAGTATATTTGGATAAGTAACTCATAATGTAAATGGAAACTTCTACCCATTCATATATGATTCATGTACCAACTCTTTCCTTGAAACTAGTGCCTAAATGTTTTTATTCAACAAGTTGGTTTCTAGAGTCCTATTGAACATATATGTCATTATCCACACCAATGAAGGAGTCCCTATCTTGAGATCTTAACTTGAAACACTTAAAAATGTTTCCCTAAACCCAAACCAATCTCATAGAATCTGGTACTAAAGTAGAACTTACTCTTTTTGATACCACTCTATCACAACCTGTTTTAATGGGGATCATGCCACAACTACCCCAAAACCACCTCCACTAGGCTAGGGGATGGAGACCAGTTCCATGTAGACATATCACACTCATGGGGGGACATAGACTAATATACCTATACAAACTCACACATCTTCAATCCCATTCAATGATGATATGTAAAAAAAACTGATAACCATGCATGCATACATCTAAAATCCCACCAGTAGAGTAAGACAACAAGTACTGTAAAAAAGGGGATAAATACAAGCCCACCATAAAGAAACAGAAAACAAGTCTAACATATAATGTGGTTTAGGACTACTGTCAATGTAGCCTTCAGAAAACACTTTATTCTTTTAGGATCACTAAGATCCACATAGTCCTGGATCCTCTAGGTCTCCGTCAAAAGTTTGATTATTTTCATAAGACAAAATACGTGTGGGAAAAACCCATGCAGGGGTGAGTGTAACAATAGATAGTGGGACACCACAAAACCACTAATAATATAACATCAAGAAAGATAATTATCTCATCACAGGTATATGTAAATGACATATATAATGAGAATATCTAGATATACTCATAACAGACACACATTCTCTTGGTAAGGTCACAACCATACTGCTAGCCTAGGATTCTTGATAGAAGATTCCATATAGTTCTCATTTGGGAGAACATAGACAACGAGTTAGATAACACTAACAGGGTCCATCCAAGAAGTCATGCTTGTTAGGTCTTTCCATAAGAAGTACAGGTAGGAAGTTTTAAGAGAAATATACATAGATGGGGATCATAACCAAGGCCATTGGGTATACCAAAAACCCAATCTAGATTAACCTGATATGTAGAAGATCAATGCCCATGTATTATTGGTCATTAAGATTCTAAGAAACAACCTAGGTAAATGATGATGATTGAGGATCTCACTTTGGGACTCATGGAAGGATTATAACAACTCTATCCAAGACTAAAGTTCCTCATAAGGGATCACCATCATATGCATAGGACGTTCATCCATACTAAACCCTCAAGGAATGGATCAAGAAAACACACCCTAATAAACATTTTCCATGCTAAAGAGAATAATGGATCCAACCCATATTTAAAATAACATATGGTGTGCACTTTTAGTTCACAATGTGTCCCTTAAAACATTGGGTTTTTACCATGTATCATGGGCCATTCCCATGTTTGTGTTCGAGTATATGGTGTGTCTATGCCCCTGTACTCCCATCAATTTCCATGTCCAAATGTATATGTTCATGTTCTTATACCTCCCTAGGTTTATTCTAATCCACCAGGTAAGAGTCACATGGTGTGTGATATATGTCACATGGTGTGTGATCTTGAATTACACGCTGTGTAACATAAGATTTTATAGAATCCTAGATCTACTTATAACATCATCGTATGCTCCTTATGCCTCCAATATAGCTGAATCTTACACTAATAAGAAAATAATTGGTCTAGCAGAGCCTTTTTGTCGCCACTCGCTAGATATTGGCCACCAAATCTCATAGGGAAAATCCTCTATCTCATATCCCGATAGCCATATGTCAAAACTTGCAAGAAGAACTATAATATGGTTCTAATCCATATTTTTATCTTGATTAAATCATCAATATGAGCCCGAATATATGGTATTTATCGACCGTACCAAGAAACAGGTGAGAAACGATTGATTCCTTGGTATTTTGTTGAACCAGTGGAAAAAAAGACCAATAATAATTGCATTAAGAACAATCAGAGAAAACCAAGAAAAAAAGAGTGAATAACCTTGTTTTTGTTTTGGTTTACCACTATCCATTTCCATTAGAACGAAAAATGAAGATCTAAATAACAAAAATCTATTTATACCAAATCCCTAAAAATAAAACACACCTGCAATATGACCGATCTACAAATCATTTTGTTAATTGATTGATTTGCATTCATCATAGAATAAGATAACAGGGTTAAATACCCTCAAAATAAAAAACCTAACTCGATTTGGATTAATCACCAGTGAAAAACAATTACACATCATTTTTTTGTGAGATCTACCCATTTTATTGGAACATCGATCCTCAATCTTGATCCGTTATGATGTTGTCCTCTAAGAATTTATCCAATTCTCTCTAAATTCTTAGGGTTATATGGCCAACACTGAGAATTTGTTATAAACTTTTTTAAATTGAAAAAATAATTTGGTCACTAAATCACTTAATAAAATAAATAAATAAACTAATTTATTTTATTATTTATTCATGTGACAACTTTTTAACCAAACACTCAATACTGATAAAGTTTATATCGCACCTTGGGTAAAGCCCGCACTCTAATCTCAACAGAATCCCCAAATTTTTGATTAGAGCATCCATTTAAGAGTTATTCTACCATTTTATGAAAAATTCTCTTGCATGATATTTAATATATTTCGAAAATTAATTCTAGGAACATCAGATCTAAGAATCTCACGCCGTCTCAGCACCTAACTCCAAAAATAATTCATATAACATTCTAAGGTAAAACATAGAAAAAATCAGAATCATTAAAATTTAGGAGAATAAAACCTCTAGGACATGAATATGAGTGTTAGTCATGTATTTGGGAAGTGTTTCACCAAACTAATGGTATTTTTAGGTGAGTAAATGTGGGGTGTTGAATGGCTCTTTTATAAGTGATAGGAGTGAAATTTTAGCAATAAGAGGTAAACTATTCAATGGAAGTGGAACAAAGTTTTAAAAATAAAGGCTAGAAGATAAGTTTTATCTAATAAAACCCTTAACCATTCATTAAGATACATTTATTAAACATAACTTAAGAATTTTACCAACTGTTACATCCCTTTTACCATTTTGGATTTTACTATGGTAACTAATTTTTACCCAAGTAATCTATTTTTACGACTAAAATTAAAATAGATCTTGTTAAAAAAATTTAACCTTATGATTCCAAATATTAAATCCATTTTATTATAATATAATTTATAAAAGTTATAATAAATAATTTTGAAACAATAAATACATAATTCATGAAAAATCATGTTAAATAAAAATAGTAATTAAATTCTAAAATGAATAATATAGGTTTATATTTTTTTTTAAATTTTTATAATTTACTTATAAAACACATCTTTGATCAATGAATATGTTTTATAAGTTTTATTTAAAGCTCATATCATAATGTTTTCATATAATTCTTGGTATTTCTAAAAATAGGATTTTGCAGTATTCAACTAAAAATGATTCTTTTCCAAATAATCACAAAAATTCATCCTAAGATAATATAGTTATTATAAATCCAAAATTAATTTCATTTTATAAAATTAATATTATAAATTATATATATTTAACATTTAAATGTAAAAAAAATATAATGAAAAATTCTTTTATAGCAAAATAGATTTATCAAAAATAAACTATTCCCATTCTTATTTCAAATAAGTTTCTAACTAAATTAGGTTTAATTTTTTTACTTATATAAAACATTTTTTTTTCATTATTTCAAAATAGTATACATAGTTTATATAAATAAAAATACATATCACATAAAAATCCAATTTTAGAAAAATACTATTATGAGAATAAAATGATCTTATTAGTTATTTAGCTATACTAACTGAATTTTTTCAATTCATTAGTATTAAAATTAATCATTATTATTCTTTATAAATTTATGTCATAATGTGTTTACCTATATTTATACTCACCTATTCAATTAATACTTCAAAATTATTATATAAAATGTATCACAATTCATTTTGGTTTTGTCTTGTGTATGAAACAAGTTATTTAGAAAAATATTATTAAAGGGGAATATTAATTAAAATTAATGGTCCTTAAATTTTAACTCCCATTAACATATTTTTTCCATGAAATTTTATTACTAGGATAAAAAAATTTGAGGATAATTTTGTTTCTTTAGAACCTTAAGTTTCTACATAAATTCATAAAATTTATGATTCCTCTATATAACATTGACTAGTTGGGTGGTTTTGTTTTGAAACACCACATCTATTTGATCTGGGATCACCACTATTTATTCCTTATATGAGAGATCATGTTCAAATTTCATGAATTTTTATTTTATTACATGTTATGTGTCTGGTATGTACTTCCTCAAAATTGATACATTGAAATCATCATATAATTGGGAAAGGTTTGGTGGGAGAGCTAAAAAATAAGCTAAATATCGAACACGATCAAGGATCTTGAAGGGACTGATATTCCTTGGTCTTAGCTTCAATTTATTCTCAAATATCTTAATCTAATTCCATGAAGATATAGATAGCAATACCTTATCACCAAGATCAAAATATTTATCCCATCAATGATTATCTTTATAACTCTTATATTGAAATTTATCTACTTTCATATGCTACTTTAATAAGTCATAGAATGGATTGAACCTTGTCCATAATTTCATGGATAAGTTTAGGTACTATCAGCTTACTCTATAAAATACTATATCATCATATTTGAGTCTTGCATCTTTTCCCATACAGATCCTCATATAGTGCCATCTGAATACTAGAATGGAAACTGATATTATATGATAACCCTATTAGGGGTAGGTGGTGATCCCACCATCCTTGTAAATTCATTGAACATGATGTTAATATATCATGAAGAGTTTAAAAGTTTCTTTTATATTGAACATATTTTTTATGGTGATCAACTATGTTAAAGCTCAACACTGTCTCTAATTATCATTGAAGACATCCTTAGAACCTCATGGTAAACCTCAGATCTCGATTAAATAAAATTCATAGTGGTACTCCAGGAAACTTTACCACATACCTTATATATATCTTGCTGATTTAGTAAAGTGAAAAATATTAGTTTATATGAATAAAATGAACAGACTTTATAAGACTATTGATTAAAAACCATATGGAATTATGATCTTTAGATGTCCTGGGATGTTCTACAACAAAAAATGGAGATGTTTTCCCATTTACATACTAGTATTTGTAATGGATTCATTATCCCTTTAGACTTATATCATTGATCATTAACTTGTTGGTGTACCAAACATCCTGACATGTATTCATAAATATCTATCTCCATGTTATCCCATCATAATTTTTTGCTTTGATCCCTTTACGAATCTATGCTTCTTGGATGAATAGAGAACAATGGGCTATGTGAATCATCAAGTAGTTCCCTCATTACATATAGTTTTTCGAGACACATATCTAGGTTCCAAACATTATATCTATATATTTATTGAATATGAACATTGGAGTATTCAATACCTTTTTTTATAGTTTCATATATTATTTCTTGGCTTCTTTGATCTCCACGTGGATGGATGTTTGAGAAGTCATCTAAGTAAGGTAGTATTTATCCCATTCCTTTATGAATTCAATACTCATCCCTTGAAAATCCATGAGTATTGGGTATTTTGAAACCCTCATCATTGATATATTAGCATGATCGTTCCTATTGAAAGCATATGCCAATTTGTTTCCTTAACCGAGGGGTAATGTATTGAGTAGTAATAGTCTTTGAACATTTCTAACCATCTCGCTTTGTGCATGCTTAATAATTTCTAGAAGACTGTAGAATTTAATCTCTTATGTTCATCATAGATATAACACTTTTCACCATATATATAATGCCATCAAATCTCTAATACAATGATCACTACCGACATCTCTAAATCATGCACCAAGTAATTTTTATCATGAGTTTTTAATGAATATAAGACATAAGAAATTAACTTATAATTATTAATGAGTAAAAATCATAATACCTTATTTGAGGTATCACCATATATTAAATACACTTCACCACTACAGGTCAATATATGTATGGGTGTAGTAACCAACATCTTGTTTAGTTCCTTGAAACTTTCTTCACATTCCTCTGTATAAAAGAACATCACTCCATTTTATGTGATCTTAGTTAGTAGATATCATATCCATGATAAATTTATCACAAATAAAAGGTATTATAAATCTAAACTAATAAAACTATGGATCTCAGTTAATTTGGTTGGTTTATTCCATTGTTCAATAACTTCAATCTTTAAAGGATTAATAAATACAACCTTTCTTATAGGAAGTATTGTGCTCCTCTAAGTTGATAGAACATGTCATCAATATGGGGAAGATGATACCTTTTATTTATCATGATATTATTAAACTCATGATAATTAATGAAAATAATCATTGATCCATAATTATTTTTAACAAACAACACTGGTGAACCTCATAGAAAAGTACTAGGTAATATAAAACCCATTTTCAGATTCTCTTATAGTGGATTATTTAATTATTCCACTTCAATAGAAGAAATTATATATGGAATATTCGAGACTATCATAGATTTGGGAAATATTTCTATTAGTTGGAGTAGAGTACTCAAGAGGGGTGTGAACTGAGTATCTCTAACAATTTCAGTTTACAAAGTATTCATAAAAAGGTTCCCCAATAAATTTAAATACTTCCCAATTAATCAAAGTAATACGATTATGAATGTTTGAATGTTTAAATAATTTCTCAAAAGATTTATTAATTCTCATTAATCTTAATATCAGTTATCAATATTAATTTTGAAGCTATTCTAATAAGGTAAAACAATTATTACTTCTTTCCAAGATTAATTACCAATGTAAATTGAGTGATTTTTAAATTATATAGTAAAACAGTGGAAACTAAATTAAATAACATAACAGATATAAAACAAGTGGTTTAGTCTCAAGCTAAGACCAAATCCACTCCAATTGGTGATCACCTGTCACCAAGTAGTTTTTATTAATAAACTTGATCCACACCCTGAATCGGGGTAAACAACACTACACATGACTGTCCAGTTCACATGACCTCTTCCATAGTTCTTCGTGAGTATGAAATATCATGTCACACATGGACCAGTTCCACACTTATCCGTGGGAATACATAAGTGTAAAAAGATTTATGAGAAAGGATATCTTGTATCATTTAGTTTTATGTAGGCGAAAATGTGTGTTTTTATACAAACACACACACATTTCTCAAAAGATAAAAATAATACACAATAGTGCAAAGATGACGAGACAAGGTTAGAAGTGCTATGAGTATTAGTCTATTCAACTATGGAATTTTAAGACGAAGCAGATGTAGGAATCATGTCCTCTTGTAGAAAATAGAGTATCAAAAGTCAACTAGATCTGGATTGTGTTCTTCATTGAGTTGATAGTGAAAAAATGTTCTCGACTCTAGGATTTGAGTTTTCTTTGTGTGTTCTTAAGAAGTTTGGAGTTGCATGTGTTGGTTCTTCTTTCAATAATGCCAGTGCTTCTTCATTATCGTGCACACAGTTGTTTCTATATCATCTCTTTTTTATGTCTGGCTACACTATTCTTTTTATTCATGGAGTGCATGTGTTGGAGCTGACATGATGCATGTATTTTGCACCACGTACCTCATACTTTTAGTTGAGATGTCTATAAAGAAACATTAATTATGTCAGTTCATTTAAAAGATTCAAATATTATTTTTATAAATTACGCTGAGAAACAAAAATATATATTAAATAATGGAATCACAGTCATTCGGGAAACGATGTCACTTAGAAGTGGTGCCTCTATAAAATAGTGTCTCCTTCTTTTTATTTGAGTAGTGAGATAGTTATGTTGGAATAGTTTTATAGAGATTAGGAACTGGTATCATAGAGGCAGTGTTAGGATCATGGTGTCTGGTCATAGTATCTGATTTATGGTGTCTGGACATGGTGTCTGGACATGGTGTATGGGTCAAGGTGTCTGGGTCACGGTGTCGGGTCATGGTGTCTGGGTCACGGTGTCTGGGTCACGGTGTCTCGGTCACGGTGTCTCGGTTACGTTGTCTGGTCACGGTGTCTGGGTCACGATGTTTGGGACTTAGCCATATATCTATATGAATACATAAACAATGATATCCACAAAATGAATTAAGCTTAATCATTCATAAAAGAATCTCATTATAAAAAAATTAAATATAGTTTACAATAATTATTTAAGATATAAAGAAAGTAATCATATGTACACATGATTTTTGATAGATTAAAAATGATTTTTAGGATATATATGATTTGTGATTATTAAAACATGATTAACACATGAGTAGTCCAACAATATCCCCCTTTTTGATGATCACAAATCATATGAGTGAGATATCTAATCTTATGGAATGTGTCTTTCCATTAGTGTTTATAACATATCTCTTGGTGTGCATAGATATCACCCTTTTCGGATTATCAACAAGAATAAATAATAAATAGAAAATAAGAGTTTAAAATTCAATATACGGATAAAGAAGTGGAATTTTAAAAAATAGGCATAAAAAATTCAACAGGATCCCTATCAAAATATAGTAGACACTTTTTTAAGCACCAATTTTCTTCTCTTTGCGTTTGGCAGTATCCGTAGTAGAAGCTGCAGGAGAAAATGTAGAAGATGAAGAAGGAAAAAATCCAACGAACAGAGAAGGTAAAGGCAGTCCTTAAAAAATAGAAGGGATTAAGGTTGGTGTAGTGGAATCCCAAGGAAAATATTGACCAAGGATAACATGTATGATCTGAGTTAGAGCCTAAGAGACAGACATAGAGGTAGAGGCAAGGGAAGAGGATGAGAAGGTAGAAAAACCATGTCTCAATGGTGCAGTTGCAGGAGCCACAATAACAGTACTCTGGACATGAAGATAAGGCTTCAAAATCTTGATGAAGTCAGCAATAATCTCTCCACCATACTTCTATTCTTTTTAAAAGTCATCTTTATTCTCCAAAAAAATTTTCCAACAAAGGAGTGAAATCTTTTGGATTTTGGACTTGAGTTTTGAAATCTTGAGTAATAGGAGGGATTATCAAATTCTCCACTAAGTACTTGAAATGGTTGGTCATGTCATGATTTGAGAATATCCTATTGAAGTATAATTATAATTTCTTATTAATCTCTTCATAAGAATCATTTAAAATTTTGGAATGAATTCTCACCAAATCAAGAACTGTGTCACTATTCTTGACAAATTTAGATAGAGAATATTTTTCAAAACCACAGAGCACACCCTGAAGTTATTATTTGGAAACTGTTCTGAGTAGATCACTGTCCAAAGAGGGTTTACATGACTGTCCAGATGTATTTAAAGTTGCAAAAACTGAATTAAGGGACTTCAGTTTTTTTAGAACTTTCTGGAGACAACCCTTATACTCATCAATCAACTTGTTAAGACCAATAATAAGATCCCACATCTCTTGAAAAATTTTATTGTTTCTTTCATCTACCTTTTTATCCAAGGAGGTCAGATTAGGATGAATCAGGGAGGCAATGTCCTGTGGAATCTAACTAACAATATCCTCATCAAAATGAGAAATAGTTTATGGTCTTCATTTCAACACTCTCTGTATATCTTCAACCATACCTCAAAGAGACTTCACTTCATCAATTAAATAATTGTTCTCAATTCTGGTCTCTTTAATCTCATGAATCATCTAGGGTTGAATCTTCCATATGATCTTTTCTAACAATAAGGAATCATCTTCTTCACTCAAATTTGTTATAGGATCCAGTTGGGTGTTCATGAATTTTTCAACTCCAGCCAATAGGGTTTCTCCAAAAGATTTCAATTAATCCTTACTTACCATGTTAGAAGGTTCATGTGATGGTTCGAGAATAGGAGATGAGACAAGAACATGTTCCTTTTCAATTATAACATCAAGAGCTGATACTAGTTTCAATTGAAACATAGTAGACAGATCGATACCTTTAACTGTGGCTTCATGGGAATCATTCACATCAAAATAACTAGAGATTTTATACCATGTATCCACTGATCTTGGATCAACTGGATTAGAGAATTCAATAGGTCCCATATTTGGGTGCTACTCCCCCTCAACAGGTGCATCATTCTTAGGACTAAGAGATTTAGATCCTTGATCTACTTCCATGATCTCATCCCTAATATCCTAACCCATTTCATTTCTATCCAACTAAAAGGATTACTGCATTCTCTCTTCAGCATATGGGATAAATTCAGGAATAACTTGTTCCTCCACATGTTCCTCATAATATACTTCTAGAACAATAGAAAGATCTTCTTCCATATTATCTTATACAACATCCTTTTCACTTACAACAAAATCAGATTCTTTTTTAGAAGTAGGTTTTTCTTACAGATCAAAAAATTCTTCAGGAACATACACTTCCTTATCAATTATATCTTGGAGAATAGGTTCACTATTCTTCTCACCTTGGGAATTTTTCCTTGTCGGTGCAACAACTTCTTCTACTTCTTCCTCATAAGAATATTCAACAATCTCATCTTGTTCCAATCCAAAATAAAAAATGTCTTTAGGTCTTGAGGAGTGCTCCACCAGATTGAACTTTTCATAAACCCTATCATTATCTTCCACCCATGATTTTCTCCATGGATTCCAACCGATTTCCATTCTCTTTATTTTAACTTTTGAGAGAAAGAATTCAGAGTCCTTAATAGCTTCTTCATATGGTCCAACCAACCCTTTAGCATGAAGCATAGCGGAGATAATCCTTGAATAGAACATGGAGGCTGTTCTGATCAAATCACACATATAGAGTATAACATATTTGAATAGGTTGATATCATGTCCATTTTTCATGAGATGTATCAAAAATACATCCTAATACTTGAGTGTAAAAAAATCACCTTTTCTGGGGCTAATCAGATTATGAATAAACTTAAACAAAAGTCTAGTTTCACCATCTAGCTTAGTAGTTATGTATATTCGCTTTGTTTCATTCCTAGTTAAGCTTCCCAATGCTTCTTCTAAAACAAAGATCTCACTTGGAGATGGAGTACCTCTCTGGAAGTCCTCACAAATACCCTCATGAGATATCCTAATGCATGCAACCCATAACCTCAAAGATCCATTTATCCATCTTCTCACAAAAAAATTATATACTGTATTAAAAGAGAATTGAACATATTGATAAAACTGTGCAAATAATTTCAGGTAAATCGGCCTATCATACTTTATGAACCTGAAAAGCCATCATTTCTCTCTAATTACTTTTAATACTAGATACTTACTTGACAGTAGACACTTGGGGAAGATTCCCTTTTCAGGGACTACTATTTTGTTCACCAGGTTCAGATTCAAAGGACCTTCGGGTGCTAAATTTGGTGTTATTTTCAACTTCTTCTTTGAACTACACTTCTTAGGGGTTGATGAGGATAGAAGTTTCATTCTAGGCATTAGATGAAGGTTTGAGAGAGAGAAAGTTTGAAAGGGGGTTTACGGTTTGAGAGAAGAGAGCTTAGGTAAAGAAAGGAGTGAAGCATCTTTCATTTTATCATTTAGGGTTATCAAACATCATGAGATAAAAATCATGGGAAAGTATATGGGTAAAATAATTAATTACCATGATATGGGTTATAATATGTAAATAAAACAATAAAGCATTTTTACGGTGAGACCATAACATAATTTCACGGTGAGACCATACCTAGATTTCATGGTGATACTGTAAACATGAAACAACAATTATTAAGATAGTAAAACTATAGAACTGTTAGATAGTGACTTGTGAAACCATAAACTGTGAAACAGTAAGCTGTGAAATAGTACACTTACTACTTAAGATTTATCATTCCCAATTCAGGTATGATTTAATCTATTATTTCATAATTTAATGGTTTGGTGAATATACTAGTGAGCTGACATTCATTTCTAATGAATTCCAAAGTGATGTCACATTTTTGATAATGATATCTCAAACAGTGATGTCTTATATCATTATGTTTTGTCCTAGAGTGTGAAAAAAGATTTTTTGAGATGTTAATAGCACTTTTATTATCACAATTTATAGGTACATGCCTGAATTGATATCCATAATCTAGTAATGTGTGTTTCATAGACAAAATTTGTGCACAACAACTACCAGTAGCTATGTATTAATCTTATGTAGTAGATAATGAAAAAAAATGCTGTTTCTTACTACACCATGATACTAGTGACTTGCCTAAAAAGTGACATGTTCCAGACGATCTTTTTTTTATCTAAATTACAACCACCGAATTCAGGATCAGAATAACTCACTAACTCAAATTATTTTTCTCTAGGATAGAATATTCCCAGATTGGGTGTATTCTTGCGGTATTTAAAAATTATTTTGACATCATTTAAATGAGATTTCTTAGGTTTTTCTTGAAAATGAGCACACATACATACAATAAACATATTTTTAGTTTGACTAGTAGTTAGGTAGAGAAGACCTCCAATCATTCCTCTGTAAGTGGTTTGATCAACAAATTTTCCATCTTCATCAAGATCCAACTTATAAGTAGTACTAATTGGAGTGTCAATACTTTTAGTTCCATCCAAACCAAAATATTTTAGAAGATATTTAGTATATTTTATTTGGTTTAAAATAATTCCATCATTGTTTTTAAGGATTTTAAATCCACAAAATAATTTTAGTTCACCCATTAAGCACATTTCAAATTTGTTTTTCATCATTTTGGAAAATTCAATACATAAAGAATTTTTTGAATATCCAAAGATACTGCCATCTAAATAAATTTTAACTACTAAAACATCATTAGAAATTCTTTTTATAAAAAGGGTAGAGTTAGCTATTCATTTTGTAAAACATTTGGAAATAAGAAAAGTACTTAATTTATCATACCAAGCTCTTGGATCTTATTTTAAACCATATAACGGTTTTGATAATTTAAAAATATAATTTAAAAAATGAGGATTTGTAAAACCATGGGGTTGCTAAACAAAGACATCATTAGCTATATACCCATTTAGAAATGTACTTTTAACATCCATTTGATATACTTTGAAATTTAGATGTGCAGTATAAACAAGTAGAATTTTGAGGGCTTCAGGTCTAGATACTGGTAAAAAGGTTTCTTCATAGTCAATTCCTTCTTCTTGACTATAGCCTTGTGAAACTAATCTAGCCTTATTTCTAACTATATTACCAGCTTCGTCTACCTTATTTCTAAACACCCATCTAGTGCCTATGGTAAATGTGTCTTTAGGTCTGTTAACAAGTTTCCAAAAATTGTTCCTTTCAAACTGATTAGGTTCTTTTTTCATATCCATCACCCAAAATTCATCTTTGATATCATCATTAATGTTTTTTGGTTAAAGTTACGATAATAAGACTTGATGTTCAACCTTATTTCTAAGATAATCTCTAGTTTGAGATCCATTATTAGGTCTCCTACAACAACATCTAAAGGATGGTTCTTAAGAGTTCTAACAGCTCTAGAAAAAGATAGACTAGTGATTTCAGGTTCTTCAACAGGGTTAAGTTCATTGTAACACGATTCTAAAGAATTTATAGAACTGGAAGTTTTTACAAATTCCTTCACAGGATGGTTAGAGGATTTTGAATTAATGTCCTGATTTGATACATCATCCTCCAGGTTCTCTAGCGTGGTCTTAGGTTCTTGTGGATCTGTTTCATCAAATTTGACAAGGATTAATTATTCCACACATTTAGTTCTTTTATTAAACACTCTATAAGCTTTATTAAATATTGAATATCCTAAAAATAATCCTTTATCACTGTTGGATGCAAATTTTTTAAGATTTTCCTTAGTATTAAGGATATAGACTTTGCAACCAAAACTTTGAAGTAGCGTACTTTGGGTTTTCTATTGTTCCCCAACTAATATGGAAGTATTTTATGAAAAGGACTAATCAAAACTATATTGATAATATAGTATGTTTTATTTATAGCTTCAACCAAAATATAAATAGTTCAGTCATATTCACTAAGCATGGTTCTAGCAATCTCTTGCCAGGTTCATTTTCTTCTTTCCACAACTCCATTCTATTTAGGTGTTCTAGGTGTAGATAAATTATGACTATATCCATTTTGTGAGAAAACGGATTCAATCTTTTGATTTTCAAACTCACGACCATGATCACTTCTTAAGGATTTAATTTTAAGTCCACTAATATTTTCTAAAGTTTTGGAATATTTGGCAAAATGAGATAAGACTTCACTTTTGTGAACCAAAAATAATGTACAAGTATATCTAGAAAAGTCATATACAAGAACACAAACATAGTGCTTCCAATTTAAACTAGAAACCCTAGATGGTCTAAAAAATCCATGTGAACCAGTTCGAGAGGTTAAGAAGTTGACACTTATTTCTTTGGTTTGAAGGAAATTTTAGGATGCTTTCCATTTTGACAAGGATTACACACTTTATCATTTGGAAACTCAAGTTTGGGTAGATATTTGACTAAGATTTTTCTAGTTAAATTTCTAAGAGATTGAATATTAAAATGTCCTAGTCTCCTATTCCAAATAAAATATTCTTTATAAAATAAACATAAACATGAAGCATTTTGAGAGAATAAAGAATCTATGTTAATAGAGTAAAAAATTTCATTTCTTATTGCAGAAAATACTAATTCATTTTTAGAATTAAAAAAATTTCAATTATCATATTTAAATATAACATGAAATCCATAATCACATAGTTGTAAAATAATAAGCAGATTATATTTCTATCCATAAAAAGGTACTTTGGAAATCAAAACTGAGTTAGAATTACTGATTTGGCCAATGTCAATAATATTTCCTTTAGAATTTTCACCAAAGGTGACATGTCCTCCATTAATTTTTGTTAAATTCTTTAGGAATGAATAATCTCCTATCATGTGTCTTGAAACCCAACTTTCCAAGTTCCATAAGATTTTGTAGGATCTCTTTAATAAAATTTTCTAAAAAATAGTCAAATGAAAACAGATTTTGGTACCCATTCTTGTTTGGGTCCAGTAATATTAGTGACTAGTGATTTAGGAACCAATATCTACCTCATAGGTTTTTTTATAATAATTGTATAATGTACTTGAAAAATAAACTCTATTTGGTCTATAAAATTTTGAAACAGTAGAGAGTGTATCATTATTTGAACTAACTAAATGTTTTCTAGAACTAGGAGTAAATCTGTTTGTCATAGATTTAGAAACAAAAGTAGTTCTTCAAAAATTTCTTTTACCAGGTTGATATCCAATTCCAGTAGTATATTTAGGAGAAATCTATTTACCATGAATTTATACCAAGGTATGTTTACCATTATTAAACCTTTCAATAAAATTTTTTAATTTCTCATTAGATAGTTTTAGTTCATTGTTTTCTTTTAGTTCATTGAATGTATCTTCATTAATATTACAATACTCAAACATTTCTTCATTGGACATATTTTCAGATTCAATCTCATCTCCAGACTATTAGAAATTGTGGACAAGAGATTCCAGTGTTACCTCAGATGTTTTTTTATAAAACACATATTAGTTTTGTTAGCCTGTTCATCATGTAAAGATTATAAGTCACTTCAAATGTCCTCAGAAGCACTCCATGTTGCTTTCATTGCCTTTTAATAATTTCTATATTTGTCCTCATACTTCTTTTTGTACTTGAGATCTTGGGATAGTCAGACTTTATATGTCACATTCGCTTACATTTATAGCAGACTATCTCATCAGACTTGTAACTTATTTTTCAATCTTTCTTCAAGCTTCTGTTTTGATTATATCTTCTCTTAAAGTTAGGTTTTCTAAAAAATTTCTTCTTCTTGTAAAATATCTTAATCCTTCTGGCTAATTGATCAATCACCTCATCACTGTCAGGTGATGATTTTCCAATGCTGGAACATTCTATAGAGACTTCCAATTTTCCATTCTCATTGTGTTTAAAGGTGTTGCTCTTAAAAGCAACTGATTTTATTTTGGGTTCATCCTCCTTTTCCTTGTTGAATTTAAGATCCTCTTCTTACATCATTGGTTTTACAATTAGTTCTTTTACAGGTAACTTGATGATGTCGCATGATTCTCTAATAGAGATAGAGGTTCTTCTCCATCTGTCTGGTAGGCATCTGAGAATCCTCATGATCTATTCATTGGTAGTAACATCTATTCCAATAGAAACCATTTTGTTTTTTTGAACCTGAGATACATGTTAGAAATAGGCTCATCAGGATTCATTTTAAAGTTATAATATTTAATAGTATAGGTATTAAGTCTCATTTCTTTCACACTAGAAGTTCCTTCATGTGAAATAGACATGGTATCCCAAATTTCATGGGCAGTTTTACATGAAAAAATACTACTAAATTCCTCATCTCCTAAAGAGAAATATAAATAATTAATGAATTTATAAAATTTTTATAGGAAATCTTTGTAGGGTCAACCCAATTGATTCTATCAGTAGCAAGAATCTTATACTCATATATAATTGAAGACCATATTTCAAAACTCATACTTTCCAAAGGCATTTTCATTTTAATCTTCCATCGGGAATAATTGGTTCTATTAAAGAATGGTGGTCTGTTTGTGGAAGAACCTTCCAATATATTATCCATGATTAATAATAACTTTTAAATATCTAGATATTTAGAATTAACATATATTTATAGATCCTTAATGTACAACTAAAATCATAGATGAATATGGTAAAAAAAAAGTCTTAATAGGAATAAAAAACACCATTTGATACCAAATGTAGGTCGGAGTAGAATAATCAAGAGGGGGTTAATTGAGTATCTATAACAATTTATGTTTAAAAAGTATTCTCAAAAAGGTTCCCCAATAAATTTAAATACATACTAGTTAACCAATTAATAAGATTATGAATGTTTGACTGTTTAAATAACTTCTCATAAGACTGATTAATTCTCAGTAATCTTAATATAAGTTATCAATATTACTTTTGAATCTATTCAAATAAGGAAAAACAATTATAACTTCTTTCCATAATTATCTATAAAATAAAATTTAGTGATTTCTGAATTATATAGTAAAACTGAGAAAACTAAATTATACGACACAGTGGATAAAAAACAAGTGGTTCGGTCTCAATATAAGGCCTAAACCACTCAACTTAGAGATCACCTGACACCAAGTAGTTTATATTAATAAACTTGATCCACACCCTAGATCAGGGTAAACAACAGTACACAATACTATCCAGGTCACATGAACTTTTCCACAGTTCTTTGTGGGTATGAACTATCAGGTCGCACAAGGACCTCTTCCACTCTTATCCGTAGGAATACACAAGTGTAAAAGGAGGTATGAGAAAGGATACCTTGTATCCATCTATTTAATGGGGGATGTAGTGTGTGTTTTTATAAAGACACACACAAACACTGCTCAAAAGATAAAAATAATACACAACAGAGTAAAGATGATGAGGTAAGGTTAGAAGTGCTCTGAGTGTTAGTCTATGCACCTATAGAATTTTAGAATGAAGCAAATATTGGAATCAAAACCTCTTGCAGAAAACAGGGTATCGCAAGTCAGCTAGATTTTGATCATTTTCGTCATGGAGTTGATAGAAAAAAAATGTTATCGACTCTAGGATTCGAGTTTTCTTGGTTTATTCTTCATAAGTTTCAAGTTTCATGTGTCAGTTCTTCATTAAATAATTATAATTCTTTTTTTATCGTGAACACACTTGTTTCTCTATCATATCTTTTTTGTTTCTATCCACGATGTTCCTTTTATTCATGGAGTGCATGTTTTGGAACCGACATGATGCATGTATCCTACACCTCATACCTTGTACTTTCTTGTGACATGTCTAAAAAGAAACATTAATTATGTCAATGCATTTAAAAGCTTCAAATATGACCGTTAGAAATTAAATTAAGAAATTACAAAATAGATTAAGGAATGGTGTCATAGTCTGTCTAGAAATGATGTCACTTAGAGGTGGTGTCTTCATGAAATGGTGTCTCCTTCTTTGTCTTTGAATGGTGAGATAGTTATGATGGCACTGTTTTATAGAGATCGGGAATCGGAATCACAAATGTGGTGTTAGGATCATGGTGTCTGGTCATGATATCTGATTCACGGTGTCAGGTCATAGTGTTTGGGTCACGGTGTCTGGTCACAGTTTATGGGTCAGGGTGTCTAGTCACAGTGTCTGGGTCACAGTGTCTGGGTCATGGTGTCTAGGTCAAGGTGTCTGGTCACCGTGTCTAGGTCATGATGTCTGGGTCATAGTGTCTGGGTCATGGTGTCTGGGTTACGGTGTCTGGGTCACAGTGTCTGGTCATGGTGTCTGGGTCTTGGTGTATGGGACTTAGCTAAATATCTATATGCATACATAAAAAATGATATCCACATAATGAATTAAACTTAATCATTCATAAAATAATTTCATTATAAACAAATTAAATACAGTTGACAATAATTATTTAAGATATAAAGAATCTAATTATCTATACACATGATTTGAGATATATTAAATAGCATTTGTTGGATATATATAATTTGTGATAATTAAACCATGATTAACACATGAGGGGTCCAACAATTTCGATGGAAAACTCAACCTCACATTATGGGAGAAGATGAATGTCGACACTGAAATATCCATGCCACGAGAGAGGTCGAGGAAATTGTGGTTGGTTTCAAGAGATTCAATGCAAAATGGTCCAAAAATCCCTCAAAGGGATTGTTTTGAAAATATATTCATCTTTAGGAATAGACAAAGCTCACAAAGATCATATCCACATGGAGTTCTAACGGTAACCTATGAGCAACATCAATCTTGAGTCACAGATCTATTCACATTCATTCAGAGGCCTGATGGTAACCTCTACGCAGCGACATTCAAACTCTCAGAGCACCATCCCCTCACAAAGATCATAAAGATTCATGAATTCCTCTAATCACCACAAAATCCACATTTCTAAAAATATCCCCATAAGTCTAACTTTTTTATTTGTGACCTTTTTTACTTATGAATTTCACTCCCTATTTGTGAATAACTTGAGCTTCATCAGTGAGATAAAATGGGACCCCAAGGTATCCAAGCTTCATGAAACTACTTAAATTGTTTTATTGAGATCCTCCATCCCATGTTGAGATGTTTTTCATGAATTCCCATTCCATTAATGGAATAAGAATTACCCATATGGGTATTGGGCCTTCATGAGGCACCTACCCTCCACGAGGAACCTACCCTTCATGAATCCCACCCCATGGGAACCAGTACATTACTCCAAAAAAGGGTCACTCTGTTTCACAAATCCCACCTTTTTTTGAAACCCATAACCTCTATAAGGCCCCTGAGATTCATGAGACACATCTCTATGAGGCCCCAAGATTCACAAAACACCCCTTATGGGCCTTTAAATGATTCCTACCTTCAGATTACACCCTTTCGCAAAGGTTGAGTGCCTAGGACCTCCATGCTATATTAGGATTAGTTTAACTGCACCCCAAGTTCCTATATGACTAGTTACACCCACTTCTATGTCTACCCACTCTACTCCATGTGCATCCCATGTTTTCATCCTACCCATTTCTTATAAGAATGGCACCCTAATGCCTATTTATTTTAAGCATAGGTACCCTAATGCCAACCTTATAATTGACCACTCCTCTATGGAAGTGGAAAAGCCATGTTCTTCCCAAATGTGTATGAACAACGGTCATATAAGCCCTAGGGGTGGAATTTTTTATGGAAATTATACATTTATCTCATTGAGGATTACTTATAAGGAATATTAATCCTACCCTAACATGACCCCCTTGAAGAGTGAATCCCTCCACATATGAGATGCATGATGTAAAACTACCCAGCTCCTTGTTCAAGTCATGTGATGATAAAATTCTCAATAACATTATTAGAACAT
This sequence comes from Viscum album, assembly GCA_963277665.1. NCBI lineage: Eukaryota > Viridiplantae > Streptophyta > Magnoliopsida > Santalales > Viscaceae > Viscum > Viscum album. Next base: position 1,016,899,506 of record OY728119.1, on the reverse strand, counting down.
GACATAAAACTATATCCTTACCCTATGAATTGAGCATAGGATTCCCTATGTATGATCATCATGTCATGCCACCATCCCCCACAATAGAGTACAAGTTACCCCCAGAGGGTAACTTCTATGTGAAATCATCACACCATCCATTGTTGGATCTCTTTCCATGACATGAGCGTACTTAACACATGACCTTAAACTAAAAGGATTAGTCTTGTCATATGACCTTAAATTGAAGAATCAATTTATGTGGGGTTTTATCCATATCTCTTAAATAGGGTGTGTAGGATGACTCCCTAATGTTCCATCCCAACAAATGTCAACCTAGTTTTGGAATCTTTCCTCCTAGGGATGAAACTCACAGATCTTTCTTAAGTGGTGTTCTGATCCATCAGCCTAGTTCTGACATATTCCCTCTTAGGGACACACCTCCACGATCTTCCTCAAGGTATATTCTTATCAACCTTCAAGATCCTCTTCAAGGGGGTTATAATCTATCCATTCCAAATCCACCTCAAGGGGTGTTATAATCCATTCATCTCTAGATCTATGTCAAGGGGAATTATAATCCATTCCATCGGTAAACCCAGGCATGTCATATTTACTCCTAGGGATACACCTCCCAGATCCACCTCAAGGGTTGTTCTGATCAACCTTCCGAATCAGCCTCAAGGGGCGTTCTGATCCATCAAAATAGATGTGACATCTTCCCTCCCAGGGACACACCTCCCCAATCCACCTTAAGGGGAATTATGATCAACCTTTTAGATCCATATTAAGGGAAATTATGATCCATTAACCTAGGTGGGGGATCTACTCTCCTTGGGGTACACCTCCATGATCTTCCTCAAGGGAAATTTGGATCAACCCTCCATATTCACCTCAAGGGGAATTCTGATCCATCAACCTTGGTGTGAAATCTTCCCTCCTTGGGAAACACCTCCCTGCTCCTCCTTAAGGTTCATTCTAATCAACCTTTCAAATATACCTCAAGGGGTGTTATGGTCCATCAACCTAGGCATGCCATCTTCCCTCTTAGGGACACACCTCCCCGATCATCCTCAAGGGGTATTCTAATCAACCTTCAAGATCTGTATCAAGGGGTGTTTTAATCTATCCATTCTATATCCTCCTCAAGGAGTGTTTTGTTCCATCCACCTAGGTGTTAAATTTTCCCTCCTAGGAACACATCTCTTATCCCAACAATAATTTAAACCGACACTTGACCTATCCTTATAATTCTTTAACCCTGTGACCATCTCCACCAGACTTTAAACTCATGACCTGATCAATAATACCTAATCCATGATAAAAATGGGATACATGAGGTAAAAATTCTTGGAAGAATCATACCCCTAACATAAATTACCTTATTATCAAAATGGGATGCGTTAGGATCCATGCCTAAGTTGCCTCACATGAGATTCCCTCTAAGGAAAAAGAATTCATAGGTTTCTAATGTACCTAATGTCCAGACTTGCACAAAGATACCCATCCTGATTACTCTCTTGGCTAACAGTTTCTACCATATTGAGACAGAATCAACATAATTAACCGAAATCTAGATAGATATAGAACTAAGAATGAGTTCCACAAACATGACTCAAATCTTTGAGGGAAACCCAAACTAGGAAATGAAGTCTAAGGAGGAATCCATGGAAGGAGGATTCAACATCCCATAATCCTCTATTAATTAAGTAGAATACATCACTGATGAAAGTGATAGAATCCACATGAGTTTGGAAATAGGAAATTATGGGAAATGAAACATTCACCTTGTTCATCCCCTACAAATTCATTAAAAATAAAAATGGTGAACTCGATGTGAAACTATTATCCTCAACCATGGGGACTAGTATCATCTAGGGAATCAACAGATTGAATTTTCACCATATTAAAACATTTGGAACTGAGTCCCACTAAAAAACGGTGCACCTATCATGAAACCCACTTGTGAATTGGGACAGTTAGCGTTGGGAATCCTTGATCTGAGACATTTTCAGCATAGATCCCTATCTTCTTGTGGAAGATTGGATGATTTTGGGGCATTGAGAATCACTTTCTTTATACCTGTACTGATAGATGGATCCAAATGCCTTACATGGACCAGGATTAAGTAATCAACAACTCAGTGTTTGCAGTCATTGTGGCATGAGAAACATTGATATGGAAATCCAATACAATCAGGCCTCCACCAAAAATTTTACTTTGAACATAGCGACCAGGAACCCATGCCCCACATCACCCACTGAAATCATCTATTGGAGGGTGATCGACACCTTCACACTTAGATATGAGTAGTAAGGGGTCATTTCCACCATGGCCATGTACCTCTAAAACCTAAAAGCATCGATGCCTCATCAACACCGCCACCCCCGAGTGTCATGTAGGGGGAAACCATCACCCTTTACAGTGATGAACCGCTTTGAGAGTCTCTCCACAAAGTGATCTGATGATTAGATCCACTATGATGAGGAGGTAGGGGATGATCGAGTTGCTTCTATAGTAAATACTACCTGGGAGCCACCCAAGAGGGATCCCACCAAGTCTTGTTTGTGCCAACATTGACTGGTACTACATAACTAAGAGTTGATGGACTTAACCCCCACTCTTCTAGCCTCAGTACATAGCACTCAGTACAATCATTAGGGGATAAACCTGAATAACACCTAACAAGGGGAATATTCTATGACTCCTATGTCCACCACCAAAACTGATATATCTTATCAGATCCCTTAAACTAGTGAACAAGGATTATTCTTCATCCAATTGTGATCGATACCCCAACTACATCAAAGGCAGGCCGAGTTGACCCTCTCAATCACTAGCACCACTGAAAGATGTTATGGGACAACCCATGATATGAATAATTGAAGTTGAGATCGTCCTCACTGCTTCACCAACTGGTATGGAGGTCCTCTCTATTCTCCTACCAACCAAAGAGGAGGCCTTCCCTTCTACAATATCAACACCAGACGAGGTTCTCCCTACTCAAACACCAACCAGTGTGGAGGTCATCCCCATGATAAAGACATACCCTTCCTTGAAGAAACATCCTAGGGAAGGAGGTCAAACACTTACCATCCGAGGAAAACCCCTAAAAAGCATCAAATCATCATGGACCTCATTAAACTCTCATATTATAAGGAGACAGATGAATCGATGATAGATACTTCACCCTAATTTTCATAGTTTTGGTTAGAAGTATGATTGTTGATATTTTTAGTCCCATAAGCTAAGGTCCACAGGATCCCTAGATACCTCCTCATGCACTTATAGGAGGAGGAAGTCCTGGATCCCTTACAAGGGCTCATAGTGTATCCCTCATCATCACTATAAGTTTCCCTCCTTTTTAACTCCACACTAAAAGTTGGAGATATGTCAAGGTTTGGGCTGACACCATCAAATGTTGAGCATTCCGCTGAGCCATATATGGATGTCACCACCCTTGAACATGAGACAGTGGTGAATAAATAATCCTATACGGTTGTGAAGATTTGGTTGGAACTAACCTCGAGAGACATCCCAACATGAATATGATGTTTGACTCATGAAGCGACTCCCCTCCAAGTAAACCAGTAGTAGAGTTGGTCTATATTGGTGCTGCCACCCATATCGTGGACTACACTAATTGAGGCTTAAGACGACCAAGTACAGGACCCTTCCTCTAAGAAATAAGTCATATGGGAGGCCATGGATGTTGAATAGCTTTCAATGGTGCTCTGGCCTCCTCAAATGCCAAACATAGACATCCCGAAGTCCCTAACAGAGGGCCATGTAGTGTGTTTTCTCTAGATTATATGAGTGACATTTCACCGCTGACACGATCATCGATTTTTGTATCTATGAAGTTAGGATCATCTTGATGCAATTAAAAAATAGTATAGGAGGGTTGAGATCATGAAACTCCCATTGGATTAGTGTCCTGATTCATATGATTACCTCCATACCCTTCAATAGACCGAAATCAATATCCTCATAGTGCTCTCTCAGGTTATGGAAAAAACATCATTGTACATATAGATCCGAGGTTGGGGACAATATGTTCCTATCCATTTCATCCCTATATTCTGGTAGTATTTCCTATACACTGATGTCAAAATATCCCCTATGGATACTATTATAGTAAAAATGGTTATCTCCAACTGTAAAGAGGACTAGAGGGATGGGGACATCAACACATGGCATGATAGGGAAGATCCACCTCAAAGGGTAGCATAATACTAGGAAGATCCTCTGGTGGGTGTACTCACTAGTTAGAAGAGGAAAACATGTGGAATTCAAGATCCCTACAGTGAGGCACTACTAACTACCCATCAGAATCTTGACGAGGGAAAGGGACACATTGATCCCTTCGATCTATTTTAGGTTGTACCAAAATTAGAGAGAGAACCTATGGTATCTGCCTTTCTCCAGCATGTCGAAGATCATAAAAGGATCATCACTGATATCATTAATAATATATGCCCTAATTAACTAATAAATTACATATCTACCCAATGGGACAACAATTAATCCTTTTCCAGATGCTCTAGATTGAGCTTGGTGTTTTCACACAACCAGTCAGGGAAAAAGATAGTTTATATAGGTAGAGACTATGATATGAGTTTCCAAATCCACATGGGTAGTATGATTATCCTCCTGAAGACATGGTACATGCTGCCTTCTAAGTTGATGACCCGTCTCCATGATTTTATGGCCCTTTAAACCTATTGGTGGATAAATACACTCATCAAGATGACTTGATACCTGATCTCACCGACCACCTTAAGTATCTAGAGATATGAAAGGTTGAAATCCCACATAGTAGAAAGCCATATCAGGCATGGTTGGACAAAATCCAAGAAACCCCAAAGTTTGTAAATCCAAGTTTCTTCCAATTCAACAAGATATGTGACCTGTTATAACACTTGGAATAGTTTACTTCAAGGTGTGGACCTACATTGGGGACCCCATAATAATATGATACTACTAAGATATGATTCTTTATTCAGACTCTAGAAGGACCTATATTTTTATGGTATATCCAAATAACCATAGGGACCATTTCTGGTTGGGAGGACCTTTGTTGATGGTTACTCTACCAGTTCAGCTTCACCATGCACAAGATAATAATTTATAACCACTTCAAGTAAAAATAGAGGTCTAATGAGTGAGTCTTAGACTTTTTTGCCCCAATAAAAAAGCCTCATGTATTCAATCAACATGTCGTTGTCCCAGTAGTAACTTCTAATGATGTTCATAGGGAACATGAAGGGTGATTCAGTCCCAAACCTCATAACCCATAACTAACTAGGTAGTTTCTTGGAGTTCCTTGATAAGTATCAATGTCTAGAGAAAGTTTTTCAGTAGGATAGACAATGGTCACTCCCATTTCCCCTTCCATATCCCATGAGAAGTCCTGTAAAAGAAGATATTGTCATCACCGTGCATACAAAGGTCCCTAATCTCATTGAGTTTTTAGAAGCTTTCTAGTGTAGGATCGAAATAATGAATATAGATTCTCAAAATACAAGATGGGGGGGGTGAATACTATACTTTAAAAATTATTTTGGAAATTTCAATGATGGTATATAAACTTCTATTTTTTAAAAAATTTAAACAGGGTAAATTCACAAGACTTATTTTTGTTTAAGGAACACTTTTTCTCCCAATGCCCACCATACTAACACTTCGTGCAGAATGGAGCACTTTGAGGTAAAAAATAATTGTTACAAAAAAATAGTTTTGAACTAGTATAACCAAAACCATAATTATTCCTTTGAGGTCGAATTTTGGAATACATTTTATCAAAATTTTCCCTACCTAGGTTAAAGTTTGAAAAAAAAACTTCCTCATGGAAAATATTTCTGACTTTAGTCTAATAACCACGTTCTTATCATCAAAAAAATTAGTTTTAGCACTAGATTTAGGCTCGAAAACATTTTTCTTAGAAATTACTTTTTCTAGATCCTTAAAAAGTTTATCCTTATCAGAATTAAATTCCTCAAGGGTTTTTTAAATATTTTAAAAATCATATATTTTCTTATCAAGATATCTGGAAGGATATGATATTTCCTTAGTAAGAATAGAAATCCTAGAATTTACCTTATCATTATTTTTCTTGACTTTTGAATTTTCATTCTCAAGGATATTAGAAAACCTAGAAACTTTTTCATAAGGAGATACAATATTATCTTCATCATAAGAAGATTCTTCATCTGAAGATTCATAATATTTAATATAACTATAATTATCTTTCAAGGATACATTTGTCATGGATTCAGTATTTTGTACCTTTTCTATTAAACAATGATTTTCAATAGGTAACTTGGAAAGTAAACCAAGATTCCTTTGACCAGAAGATTCATAATCTGAGGATTCATCATAAGAGTCTCCACCACTGGAACTCCAGGTGTCATTAGCTTTCAAAAATTTCGTAGCCTTAGCCTTACAGTATTTCTTTCTATTCCTCTCAGAATGATTTTCCTTTATATATTTTTACTTAAGCATATGAAAATCTGGCCTTATATGCCCTACTCTTTTGCATTCATAACAAGTGACTTCAGAGTCTTTCTTATCCTTTCATTCCTTCTTCTTGTATTTATATTTAAAGTATTTCTTTCCAACTATCTTGTTCATAATTTGAGAAATATTAGCTATTTCATTTGTAGAATGTTTAATTTCACTTGATTTAGATAAAACAGTAACCATCTTAGACTTAGATCTAGTAACTCTTTCAGGAGTCTTGGCCTTCATATGATTAGAGGTAGTTATAAAAGCAACACTTTCATTTCTATTCTTCTTATTATTTATATCAGCATCACTTTTCATTCTGGTTTCATGTTGAAGAAAAGTTCTAAAAATACCATCAAGAGTAATATGTGAGACTTTTCTATTCTCATCAATAGCTGTTGTCTTTGATTCCCACTCATTAAGCATGATGTCGATAATATTGTACACAAGTGCCTCATCATCTAAACCGTTTTCGCCCATAGATTGTAAAATATATACAATAGTCATAAATCTATATTTTACCTTACATACAGGTTCTCCATAAGGAAAGAAGAAACCATGATACTTATCTCTGAGAATAGCTCTTCTAGTTTCAATAACTTTGGAAGTTCCAAAATGAGTTACTTCAAACTTTTTCAAAATATAATTTGCAGCTTCACAAGAAGAAATATGGATATATATATTCCTGGTCATAGAACACGACAAAGTATTTTGTACCTTATAGTTTAGTAGATATTATGACTTTTCTTGATTAGTAAAAGTTATGACTTCCTTATCAGGAATCTTGTAATCTCCAGTATGTATAACAAAGATGTCAAATCTAGTGTTAATGAAAAACGTCTTCATATAATCTCTCCAATATTCATAATAATTCCCATAAAAAATAAGTACTCTAGTATGATTAAGATTATCAATTTAACCAACATTCATTCCTATCCTCTCAAAGAAAAATATCTTTCCACAAAAACTTGTTAGTAATAAAAGTTGGTAAATAAGGATAAAAACATCCTAAGAAAGGAAAATATATAACAATGAAAAACTTGATAAGGAAAAAATATATGTGAATATAAGTATTTCAGATACCAGACCTCTGATACCAATTCTAGGATTGTGATAATGAATGTAGATGATCAAAATACAAGAGGGGTGGGGGTGGGGTGAATTGTATACTTTAACAATTCCTTTGTAACTTTCAATGATTGTATAAAACATTCTATTTTTTTAACAAAGTTAAACAAGGTAAATTCACAAGACCTCTAGGTTCTATAAACTTGCTAGATTCCAAAAATATGGTTTCATAAATGAAACTTAACAAAAGTTTACAAAAAAAAAAGATTCTACCTTAAAGCGTATAGAATCTTGCTAATTAGAGTACAAGAATAAGAAAGTATAATATAGTTATACTTTCCTTAAAAATCAGAATGAAGTGGAAAACAAACTTTAAACACTACCATAATAAGTAGTAAATATTTTAACCCAAATAGTAGGGTATCCAAAAACCACAGATAAAGGTCCCTTGATTTATAATTTCAAGAAAGGTTGTCTTACCCACACTAGGGTAAGCCCTCGATACGAATATTGGAGTTTGTCTTGCTATCCCCGTAAGCCCTCAAACTTCACGGTAGTCAGAACCTTTGTCTTTCTATCCCCAAAAGACCTCGATTGTACACAACATCAATCAGAGTCGCACGAAGAAATCCTGGACAAGATGTTCAGTATGCACAAATCATGAGAGTCTCTCTCTAGAAATCACTTCTACAGTATGTAATCTCTAGAGTCATATAACAATGTTGAGCTTGTTCAAATGAGCTCCTATTTATAGGCACATATTTAATGGTCGGATCCCTCCTCCAACAGTCATATTTTTCTTTGAATTTTAGAGGAACCTATACACGTGTCAATCAAACAATGGTTAGTAAATAATAGAATGCATGATAACATTTTATACCTATAACAAAGGTAAGAGAAATAAGGATTCTTAATCAAATATAAATTTACATAGTCTAAAGTTTGGAGTCTAAAAACATTCGAATTCTCTATTGCATGAATATTCAAATTCTGTTTTTCGAGGAATTCGAAGTCTATATTCTGATGAATTCGGAACCTGAATTCTGAGGAATTTGGATCCTGAATTCGGAGGAATTCGGAGCCTGAATTTTAAGGAATTTGGAACCTGAATTATAAGGAATTAAGATCCTGAATTCCAAGGAATTCAGAATCTTAATTCTAAGAAATTTGATGTTTGAATTTTAGAGAATTTTGAATCTGAATTTCAGATTATTTGGAGTCTGATTTTCAGAGAATTCAGAGTCTGAATTTCAGAGAATTCGATGTCTGAATTTCAGAGAATTTGAAGTCTGAATTTCAGAGAATTCAGAGTCTAAATTTCAGAGAATTCAGAGTATGAATTTTAGAAAATTTGGAACCTAAATTCGTATCCTGAAAATAGAATACTCTATATCTTGATATTTATAGAATTATGAGGTTTCAAATGTGAAACCGAATTTTACACTTTGGAATAAAAAGGGTTATATTTTAGAGAAACTAAAATATGAACAATGAAAACATGGTAAGGATAAATTTTCCTTGGAGAAGGAAAATTTTCCTTATTAAGGAAAATCGTAGGGAAAATAAAATTTTTCTTAAGATTGGGTGTTTGTGATTTTCAAAACATGGAGGAATGGAAAAGTCATAAGGAAACCTTATTGACTCAATAATCTCCCCCAAACATGAAGGAATGGAAATGTCATAAAGAATCCTTATTAAATCAACATATATAAGAGCCTATCCATGTGAAGAATCCCCACCAAACTCATCCTTTTCCATCATAGAACCTTTAGGTACCTCCTCACCAATTTCAACCACCTCGATTAGAGAATGTGGCTTTAGCCTCTCACCAAGGGCAGAATCCTAGAGAACACTTCCTGGGAAAAAGATAAAAGACCTATTACTTCATGGATTAAACGGTCCCAAGATACTTCAGATATTATACATAGAATAAAATTTTAAAATTTCTAGAATGAAAAAGGCCCCAGGAGGTTGGACTCACTGGCTGCCCTGACCATTCCCAGTACCAAATAATCTTTGGACACACCATCAATGAATTATATGTATTCAAAGATTGGGCCCAGGACCAAGTGGATCATGGTTTGGTCATATTGGGTGATGTTCTGTTATAGATGAACCATGTCCCCTTCAACCTCAACAGTGATAATGAAGGCTCTGGTGAATGGAAGTATGCTTCTAGCCACAACATGTAGAAGTATGATAATTGGTTGGATGGTAAGGTAGGTGATCATTGTCATGGTATCATCCATTCCTGTTTGAGCAGTAAAAAACTTTATATGTCTTGAATGGCTCTTCTAGATGATACCTCTATATCCATGTTGCAATATTATAAGTCTTTGATGAACATATGTTGATAACTCAAGGGAAACCAGAGTCCCCCTCTAGTGCAGAAGAAATCTTTCACTCTCAGTGAATTTATGAATCTTGAGTTAGAAGATGCTCTTAGAGTATGTCCTGATCCATCCTATTTCATGCATGAGGAATAATAATTCCCCTCTATGAACACTATTGTGCTAGTGGACAGAGTCACAATGCCTGACAGTGAGGATTGTCCTACAAACTCCTCAGGATCCTTTAGTCGATGCCATCTAAGAAGGAACATAGGACACACAAACCTCTAGAAAACTTAGGCAAGTGACTAAAACTAGGATATTCTTGCCACTAATACCGAAAAAATATGTTTTTCATATTTCTCAATAGATACTGTCCCCCATTCCATTCCATTGGGTATGCCTCCAAAACTAATAGTGTTAGTTGACTGAGCATATCAGCCGAAACCATGCTATAACCATCTTTGTATAGGATGATTCAAACCTCTTCCAACATATATTCAGCCAAACATATTTTAGATAATTCCAACTAGTCAACAACATAATTTTTCCAATTCTAGTATGAACATAACTGTTAAACCAACAACATCTATTTTCCCCCTACCAATGAGAGAACCTAGAGTAAAAATATACCCCTAGAAAGGAATTAGAATTTGTTGAAGAACATCTCTAGTATACCTGAAATTATTTTGATCTTCTAGGACCTTCTCTTATAAAAAATTCATGCTTCCCTTGTAGAATTATTGAAAATTCCCCTCCAGTTTGAAGCATAAGTATATTTTGCTGAGACCCACTATACATAGGAGACCGAGCAAGAGGAATGCCAAGCCATCATATTGTTCTTTGGAGAATATGAGTGCATCATCATGTAGGAGAACATATGAGCACTTTACATCACATGTTAGTTCAATGGAATAGAGGTGCACTACTACATGGTGAACACTAGCTTTTGGATCAATCCCATCCCACACTAGATGCTCTACAAGCTGGGACTAACAAATGAATATCTGACTCCCTCCAACATAATAATTTAGGTTTATGTCAAGAGTTAGAAGAAACGACATGGAAAGGTTTAGGTGAAGACCATGTTTTGTGGTTTTATATTAAAAACCAAATTCATGGTATTCTCATAGGATACCTCCTATAAAGCACTGTTGGGTAGGTATCGACTTCATTTTCATGTAGCAATACCTTCCTTGTATCACCAATGCCTCAAATATTCCCTCAATTGTAGAGTATGGGTACTCTAAGAGGATGCATCAACCTTTCACTCATGTTAGGACATCAATTTGGATTTCATCTACAACAAGATAGAGTGGAATTAGGTTTAGACCAATGGGGTTGAGCGCATAAAAAATCCCAATGATCTGACAACTGCTACAATTAACTCGTGGGTAGAGTTGAATGATTCCTTCATTCTCCCGATTCATTGTTTAGAGTCTATAAAATCATACCTTAGTGGTTTCATCATTATATTCTAGAAAAAGGGTTTCAAAATCCCATAAAAAATGAGCACCCATAGATTACCTCCTACTCTTCCGCTAGACAAGCTCGAGTGATACCTAAAGGCCCTAATCCTATAAAGTACTTATAATTTTGTTCTAAGAAAACCAATCTATGGAATTCCCATTTGTTCCATAGTGTAGGGATGAATTGATGAAAGATGAATCACCATATTTTCTTTGACATCAAACATAGTCCTCACAGACAATGACCAGATGAAATTGGCACAACAAGTTCAGTCACCATAGTCTCAACAGAGTGGGGACCCTTAGTAAGAATCTTGTGTTAGACCAAGTAGGAACTAGTGATTCCCTAGAGTCAGTTATCCTAGAAGATCCTCCTCATCCCAATAATTCTCTTACCTCAAATGATGAAGATGATTTTGAAGATTCTCCTTCTACATTCAAATATATTGTCACCAACACCGTTGATGAGATAAATTAAGTGAACCTTGTTTCCAAGGAATATGCAATGATGATAAAGATCAGTGAAGCCATGTATCTAAATAAGAATCAATAGTATGTGTCATTATTGAAGCAACAATGTGATTTCTCCTCCTAGCATAATGAATAGATTCCACAGATGGACCCTTAGGTCATTGTTCACTATCTCATCCTCCTAGTGAGTCATCATAGCTTCAAGAAGCCTCCTAGAATGATGCATCCCTATCATGGTACTATGGTTGAGGACAATTTTGACCAGATTATCAAAGAAAACTTCTCCAGGGAAGTTTGGTACCCCAAATGACTATCCAACATCATCCCAGTCAGGGAAAAAATGAAAAGATCAGAGTATATATTGACTACCAAGACCTCAAACATCATTATTCTAAGGATGAATTCTCCCTTCTAGTGATAGAGCTATTTATTGATGTTACACTTGAGTTTTAGACCCTCTCCTTTATGGATGAATACTCTATGTACAACCAGATCTAGATGGACCCTGATGATGAGGATCCCACCTCCTTCCGGGTGTTGTAAGGAATATTTTTCTATCAGGTGATTTCTTTTGGCTTGAAGAATGAAAGAGTTACTTACCCAAAATCCATGAGCCACATTTTCAAGCTAAAACTTGAGATTTTGGTGGAATTTTATGTGGATGACTTGGTGGTCAAATCCTGCCATCGTTAGGACCATCTGAAGGACCTTGAGAAAATATTTGGCTTCCTATGATCTTGATAGATGAAGATAAACCCCTTGAAGTGTGAAATTGAGGATTCCAATAAGAAATTCCTTACCTTTATCATTATATATAGAGGTACTAATATTATCCCAGAGAAGATCAATGTGATCAGCCCAATTCCTCCCCCAATTATCCGTAGATAGTTGTGAGGCCTCCAAGACCACTTAGCATATATAGATAGATTTATCACAAATCTAGCTAGAAATTGAAAGCCCTTATTGAGGCTTATGAAGAAAGGACCCATCTAATATTAGGATGAATAATTACAGACCGCGATTTAGGAAATAAAGAAGTACCTACTACAACCTCTTGTTCTAATTTAACTTGTCTTAAAAAATCCTATAGTCCTCTATGTAACCACCCTAAAATAGTTCCTCAATGTCCTTATCACATAGAAAAAATTTATGGTATCTCCATCTCATGATCCCCAATATGGATACCAGATACTCCCCTATCAAGAAGAGCTACCTCGTATTGGTTTTCAGAGTACAGAAGCCACATAATTATCTAAAACACCATGAGATACATATAGTGTCCTATGTGGACTTGATGAAGTATATCCTGAATCATCCCATGCTAACATGACAATTAAAATGTTGTGAAGTAATTCTCCAATAGTTCAATATCAGGTTCATTTCACAAAAGGCCATCAAAGGTCAGGAACTAGAAGATTTCTTGGCCACCCATCTGACCCCTAAAGAATTTCCACCTAATGTTGACTTCCCAAATGAGGATATCCTCTCAGTGTATTGGGTTATGGTATTTTGGTTGATGAATTTCAATGGTACATCCTAGATCTGGATCGGTAGAAGGATCAATGACCCCAATCTCAAAAGAGTAGGCCCAGGGATCATATTAATCACCCAAACCTAGGCCGTTTTTCCATTCTAATTCTTGTTGTCTAAAGGATTCACCATCAATTAGGAAGAGTACCAGGATCTTATCACTAGTTTAGATTTATCCTTTGATAATGATGTTCCAAACATTCATGTGAAGGGAGACTCTGATTTAGTTATAAAGAAGATAAAGGATGACTAAATTATCAAAAAAATGAGCTCATGCCTCTTCTAGAGAATAATAATCAGTTGATAGCCTAGTTACCATATCATCAAAAGGTAACTCATGTCCCTCAATCACAGAATGGCTAAGTCGACGCCTTGTTCAATTTAGCCACATCTCTCACAGAACCCAACCATGATGACCAGATCATCCGAGTGGTGCATTGAAGGTTCATTCCCCCCACTATTTTAGATGATGACGACAACCAATAGGTAAACTGACTAGATGTTAGTGCTTCTATACCAGGACCCTCAGGTCCCCCATAGAATAGAAAATAACTGATTGTAAAACTTCCTTCCTTAAGTATCTTTAACCTGAAATTATCTATCCAGACTGAACCGAGCATGATATAATCTATCAACATGCAACACAGTTCACCCTAAAGAGTGGGTCAAACCTTTAATAGACTCTGTAAAAACATGGGTAGGATGGAATTATCCTTTGATGCATCCAAGAAGATAATATCCCTTACGTCATGAAGGAAGTACATGTTGGGTCCTGTGGAATCCATTAGGAATGATTGAAGCTATCCAATTATATTTAGATGTTGGTTTACTTATGGACCACCCTATTACACATAAAAATCAAGTATTTCAAAAGGTTTCACACGTTTTTGATGCATTCCAACCTTTTGAATCAACCTTCATAGCTTCTCTACACCATCAAGTACTCTTATCCCTTTGATGAATGGAGAATTGAAATTGTAGGGTTGTATCCACTGGAAAAAACTCACTAGTGTATGTTAATTCTGACCAAAACTAACTTCTTCTCCAAGTGGGAACAAGAAATTCCCCTCAAGGAAGTAAAATCCTGATCTATGATAGACTTTTTGAGATCCCATATCATCCATTGATTTAGAGTTCCCCACTCTATTCTCACCACCAACAACACCAACTTCCAGGATACTGATCGAAAGAAATTGTACACGAATAAAAACACATTATTATGTGCAGGAAAATGGTCATATTGAAGTGTTCAACAATAATATCTCTATAATTATACCAAAAATGGAGGTCTAGAACAAGAAAATTTGGCTAGACAGGCTTCCCAATACCCTTTAGGACTATTATACAATGGCACAAAATTCCACCTAAGTGACTCGTATTCCCTAGTGTATGGAACGAAGATAGTATTTTAGATTTGTGTTTATTTTCCATTACTTTAAACCACTATACAAGATGAGAATATGTTATACATAATGAAATAAGTCCTTCAATATTAGTTGAAATCCAACGAAGAGAATAGGCTCCAGGTCTTACATAATCTAGGGAGGCACTAGAGCAAGATAATGAGAGCATTCAATAAGAAGGTTTTCATCCTCTCCTTTCTCTAGCGTAACATGGTACTAGCTCTCAAAATATTGATGATACCCGAAAAGAATCCACCAAAGTTTTATCCCAAGTGGGAAGGACCTTATGTCATCCATAAAGTATATTCTAGTGTATCATACTCTATGATTACCATAGACGGAGAGTGTATAACACCTCCCACCAATTCTAAGTTTCTCATGTAGTACTTTTCATGAGTATCCCCCCTTTAGTATGAGATTTAGGACCTTAAACTAATAACACCAATAGGGTCCAAACTCTATAACCCTAAACTAAGAGTCAATGTCCATGAAATACAAACTTAAACTATTTGAAAATGGTATGAACTCAATGACCTTAAAATAGAAGCCTAAGTCTAAGAATCATGACTCTACACTATGTCTAGGTTATCCTGGGAGTGTGTTATGTGGCACTTAGCCTCCTTGGAACTCATTCACATTGGTTTTTTCACTCCTCCTCACTACACATACCCATTTGATGCTCAACTCCAGTACATGAAGTATGAACTTAAACTATTTATAACACTTTATTCATTTACATCAAGTCCAACTGGGTTCTTAGTCTACCTTAGGAACCCAATCCTTGAGAACGAGTTCAAATCTCACTTTTTGATTCACTCCATTGACATGTTGAAATGAATTATATAATGGTACCTAGGGTGTTTAATTCCACATGTACAATTCCCCCAAACCATCTCCACACTTTTATCCTTTCTTGGTTTGAATTTCTATCATCCTTCAAATCCAAAATCACCCATAAAAGTGATTGTTCCTGACCAAAATGAATCACCTCCCATCTTGGGAAAATTAATTGATGGATCTCTTATGATAAATAATAATTCTCGCGTTTCATACATGGTCAATGGATGATTCTATATTTTCTCACCCCATTCACGATTTATGTGGTTATGGAACCTATGTTTTGAACATGGTCAATAGTATCCCCTTCCCATCAGTTGCCTTTTTTTTGTGATCCAAATATTATAAGTCTTAGTTAAATCCTTTCTACCTACCAATGTTTTGGTAGAGTTCCAACACCATTAGTGTTACCCCTCCTTGAATCCGCATGCATTAAGTAAGCAGGTCAAATTCAAGGTGACATTCTCAACCTATCATTTACTTTCTATTGCTATGCGCTTCTATGTGTTAGGGAAATCCCCTCACCCCTCACTGTTTCCCACACCGATCAGGAATCACATGTTCTTAATAGTCTTGGTAGGATGTGTACCGATGTGGTTGAGCTGCACAAATCTATGTGTTGGATCGTTATAAGTTTGAAAAAAATACTAGTGGGGGGGGGGTAAATAGTAATTTTAAAAAATTAATCACATTTACCAGAAATTACGAAAGTTTATAAAATCAAACCTTGAAGGTGAAACATTCTTGTAAATAAATTGATATAGTAGAATAATAAAGAACACAAGAACAAAATATTTATAGTGGTTCAAATTTAAAGATCTTAGTCCACTCATCAATATCCACTACTCCTCGAGGAGTATAGTACCCACTAAACCTCACTTTTAAAGGTGTGATAAAATATTATAGACTCTGCCTTTTACAACACATAGAGGCACAACCCAGTCTTTACTACAAGAGACTACCCTTGTCTATTTCCCTGAATTTTGTTTGGGAGTCACAACCCAAGTCTTCATTTTTGTGGGTAGAATAACTAGAGAATGAGAAAACCTGATTTTAAAGGGAGAACGAATAAACCAGACATAGAATACTTACAAATAGAAGATTTCAAAATCACACGATTTAAATAAAAAAATGAAAAGAAAAGGCAATCTAATTATTTTTGATGTATGTATCACAAGATCATGGGTCACTTGAAGGAAAAATTGTATAATATTTAGTCCTTCTTGTGATCACAATAGATGGAGGAAGTTGTAGATGATTGTGAAACAATTTTGAGAGCAGTAGGTATTTTTGAAGTATAAAACAATTCTTGTTTTATGGGTTTTTATACATCTTTCAATTGATCTATATAGCCCATTTTATAGGATTACCTTTGAACAATTATTTAGGAACATTTAAACAAAATCCACATGGTGTGTATCTATATTCACTCACTACATGCCACTTTTTAAAAAATAATGGAAATAATTCCATTACAAGTAGTTGATACAGAAACACGGTGAATTCAAAAATAAAATAATCAGCCTACTAAATAACATGAAATATTAATAAAAATAATTAATAGTACTAGTAATTCAATTTTAATCAAATTATAATTGGAAAACAATAGAATTAATAAATTAAAAATAACTATTTCAAACATGAATCAAATATGCATTAAAACAGAGCATCATATGAAATAATAATATGCTTGTATAAAGTCTTATAATTTTTTTAACACATTAAAATAATTATTTCAATCATGATATAATAAAAGCATTATTATAACATCTGAATAATAAAATTGAAGAAAAATAAATTTCCAAGAATAAAATTTAACTATGAAAATTTACTTATCAGTGGATGACCAACGAGGACTCATTTGATATACCATTGCATGAATCCAATGGTGACTCAAATGAAATACCATTGCATGAATCCGATGATGACTCATTTAACATACCTTTTTGAGTTTAATAAAAAACAATTCGATTTTTACAAAACTAAATACATCATAATTATCTATGAACAAAAATAAATATTTCAAACAATAAAACATTTACACACCGTTGGAAGTCCAACAATGACCTACTGACCTACCATTGAGTGAATTACTGGCCAACCACTATACGAATCCAACAGTGGCAAGAAATGGGGACTCATTTCAATAGTGACTCGTTTAAATGGTGACACATTTCAATGGTGAATCGTTTCAATGATGAATCATTTCAATGGTGACACGTTTTAATGGTGACTCGTTTCAATGTTGACTCATTTCAATGAAATATATTTGAAAATTTAATGAAATTATTTTGAATAAATTTATCAAAAATATAATTTAAAAGTGAGAAAATTAATTTAACACTTTTACATACTTTTAAATCATAATAAACTCACCATTTTTGTAAATTAAAAAATATAAAAAAAATTAAATTTTCAACATAAATATCCCCCTTTTTGAAATTTATCAAAAATAAAGTGAATTTTAAGCAAAAACTCCCCTTGTTTATTTTTTTAAAAGTGAAAATAGTGTATGAAAAATTTAGATAAAGTGAATTAAAAAAATTTAAGCATCTAACATACCTAATTAAAATTTCAATTTTCTAAATTTAGCATAATCTAAGGGTTTTGTGAATATGTCTACTAACTGATTCTTAGAGGGAATAAATTCCATGAAAATATCACCTTTATTAACATGATCTATTAAGAAATGAAATCTAACATCTATATGTTTAGTTATATAATGTTCAAGAGTGTCTTTAAAAATTGAAATAGCTCTATAATTATCATAGTAAATAGGGTTTTATCAAAAAAATATTAAAATTATACAAAGTTTGTTTAATTCATATGCTCTTGGAACAAAATATAGCCACAACAACATACTTAGCCTCAAATATTGATGGTGACATTGATAGTTGTTTACTTAAGCTTCAAGATATTAATATTTTACCTAGAAAGTGATACATACATGTGGTACTCTTTCTGTCAAGTTTGAAACCTCCAAATTCTGATTCAGAGTAAGGTAGTAAATCAAAATAGTTCATTTTTGAATAAAAGAAACTAATACCAATAGTACATTTGATGTATATTATTATTCTTTTAACAAATTTTAAGAGACTTTCATTGAAGTTTGATAGGAACCTAGCACAAAAACATACTGAAAACATGATATCCAACCTAGAATTAGTGAGATACAAAAGACTACCAATCATACCTATATATTGTTTAATGTCAATAGACTTACCAGATTCATCTAAGGCTAAGTTAGAAATATTTCTCATGGGTGTTTTCATAGATTTACTAGAATCTAAATTAAATATTTTTACAATATCTTTAGCATATTTAGCATGATTTAAGAAAATAAAATCTTTCCTTTGATTAATTTTCAATCCAAGGAAAAACTTTAATTTAACAATCAAGATCATGTCAAATTCACTAGTTATAAGTTTAGAAAAATCATTACTCAATGAATCATTTGTTTAATCAAAGATTATATTATCTAAATAAATCTGAATTAGTAATAAATCATTTAAACCACTTTTGATAAAAAATGATGGATCAATATTTCTTTTAATAAAATCATTTTTAAGTAAAAACTGTGTAAGTATCTCATACCAGGATCTTGGGGATTTTTTGAGACCATATAAGGCTTTATAAATTTTATAAACATGATTTGGAAACCCAAATTTTTCAAAACCATGAAGTTGTCTTACATATACTTACTCTAATATAATTCCATTTCGAAAATAATTTTTAACATACATTTTAAATAATTTTATATTTTTAAAAATAGAAAAGGATAATAATATTATAATTGATTCCATCCTTATAATATGTGAAAAATAATTTTCAAATTCAATACCCGCTTACTGGTAACAACCTTGAGATACTAGTCTGGATTTATTTTTAACAATATTTCCAACCTCATCATGTTTATTTCAAAAAATCCATTTGGTTCTTATAATATGTTTACCTTTAGAAAAAAACCAAATACCATAATTTATTTCTTTCAAATTTGTTTAATTCATCATGCATAGAATTAATCTAATTTCAATCAGTTAAAGTAGTTTCGAAATTATTTGGAACAAAATTAGCAATAAAAGTAGAATTAAAACAATAAAGTAAAAAAAAATTTCTTGTTTGAATAGCAGATTTAATATGTCCAATTAATTTATTAACAGGGTGATCTTTATGAGTTTTCCATTCATTTGGATTAGTTTGTGAAGTAGGATGCACCCCCTCAACTAATGAATTATCATTATCATGATCATTATCTTCACCAAAATTGAAATTTCTAAATTCATCAATTTCATTTAGAGAACCAAAATCATTATTTTTAGAGAAATTTTCATCAAAATTTACATCCACAGATTCTTCTAAAACTAAAAAAGATTTATTAAAAACTAAGATTTATTGGAATTTTAATATCTTAAGAAAATTCCTTCATCTTATTTGGATTCGAATTTATCTAAGTTATTTTTAGTATTTATGATAAATACTTTACACCCAAAGACCCTAAAATAAAATACCTTTTGTTTATAACCAATCAAGATTTCATACTAGGTCTTATTTAAAAAGGGTATAATAGATACTATATTTAATACATGTCAAGATTTATTTATAACTTTCACCTAAATTTTTTTTTGGAACAATATATCCCTTTAGTATAGATCTATCCATTTCTTGAATGGACCAATTTTTTCTTTCTACAATACCATTATATTGTTGTGTCTTAAGGGATAAGAAGAATTATTTATAGCCATTAGATTCAAAAAAATTATCAAATTCTAAGTTTATAAACTCACCACCTCTATCACTTATGATAGAGATGATTGATGTATTTTTGAAATTCTAAATAAGTTTATAGAAAGAAGATAATTTTGGTAATGTTTCATTTTTATAATACAAGAAATAAATCCATAAAAATCTACTATAATCATTTACAATAACAAGGAAATATATTTTACCACCTAAACTAGCAGGTTAAAATGGAAAAAACAAGTCAAGATGCAGTATTTATAACTGTCTAGTAGAACTAACATTATTAATAGATTTAAATATTTCTTTGCATTGTTTACCTTTTAAATAAGAATCACACAAATAGGACTTATTTGTTTGAAGATTTGGAAATTTTAGAACTTATTCGTGCTTTGATATTTTATGAAACAATCTGAAATTTGCATGCCCAAGCCTCCAATTCCATAGTACACCATCTATTTCTACAACATTCAGACACTTTACCTTTTTTTGGTTAATTCAGAAATATTAATATAGTAAACATTTTCTTATCTACTAGCTGAAAATAGAATTAATTTATTTTTCAGATGTGTACACTTATCATTTTAAAAAAGAAAATTTGAACCATCATCACATAGTTGTGATATACATAAAAGATTATTTTTTAAACCATCTACATATATTAATTTTTAAATTATTATAGTTTTTATAAAAACCTACCTCACCCATACCTTTAATCTGTCCCTTGGAGTTATCTCTAAAAGTGAAAAGGCCACCATCACATGTATTATATGATATAAATTTACTGATATCACCTATCATGCACCTAAAGAAGCCACTGTCTAAGTACCATGAGTTTGTGATACTTATAAGATAGATTTCTTGCAATTAATCAATAAACAAATAGTTTTGTAACCCATGCCAACTTGGGTCTAATTGGGTTAGTAGTAGAAAATTTTGGAACCCATATAGATTTATAGATTTATTAGAGGATTGATTCAAAATTAAATCATTTGAAATATAAGTTTTGGTATGCTGAAAAGATTGTGTGACTCTTAGTGAACACTCATTTTCATAATTTCATTACTTTCTATATTTAAAACATGTTACACTTGAAATATATCCTTTCAAGATTTTAACTAAAGTAGTTTTACTTAAAATAGGCGTAAAATTATTATAACCAAAACAAGTCTTATTGTGATTTATTTTCAACAAATAAATCATCTTATCATACTAAATTTTACCATTTACCAAGGTATATATTTCATTTTTAATATTATACACTTAATATCTTAAAGACAAGTTTTTTTTTGAAAAGTTTATAAATATGAAAAGTACTTTTCATGTGTACTAGAAGGAGTATTTATCAATTCTTTATTTTATTGTTTAGGTTTCTTACATTTATTTTCCACTTTAGTTAAATCATTAAAAATTAATTTAAATCTTTTATCCTAACCTTTATCATTAACAACCATAAAATATTTAATTATTTCATTTACATCCTTTAGTTTAATTAGTTCATAATTTTGATCTTATCTAGACTTATTATTTTGGGAATTACAGATTTCTATATTATCACATTTTCTTTAAAAAGAAATAATTTCTTTTGAACACTTCTTGTTCCTTTAATTTAACTCAATACACTTTTCAATTAATATTGATCTATAATTCTTTAATTCTTAAATTTATTTAATAATTTTATTTTATTTATTATTTTCAGAATTAGAATAATATTATGAATCAAAAAAAATTTTTGTTTCATTTTTATATAAATCATTTTTATCACTAACATTAGGAGATATTAAACGAGTAAAAAAGGGGGTTATTTACCTAATGCGTAATAACCATTTATGCTAAGTTCCCTATCTCCTATTTACATCCAAAATCATTATTATTATCAGAAATATCTGCGCATTCTCAAACTTCAAATAGAGATTGTTTCTCTTTCCTTCTTTTCTCTTTATGTTTCTTGAAATTTATTAGTTTATGATAATATGTTATTATATGACCTTTCTTCCTGCACTTATAACAGGTTAATTTTAAAACATCATTATTATTGGTAGAATTACCTTTTCTATTGTCCTTACTAAATTTATTCCTGAACAACCTCTTCCCACCATTGTTTTTCATGTACTTGAAAATTTTATTACTCAAGTGTGACATATCTTTGTCACTATCCTGAAAATAATATTTAGAGGCATCAGAGGCATCAACAATTTTAGATTTAAATTCAATACATTTTCTTTTGGTAGAATCCTCATCAGTAAGGTTTTTTTATCTCAATCTTGTATTGTATTAGGGAGCCAATCAATTCATCCAGAGTGTATTCTTTAATGTTCTTACTCTCATCGATGTCCACCTTCTTTGCATTCTATATCTGTAGAAGAAATCTCTGTAATATTTCAACTTGAGTAGTGTTGCACAATGGTTAACTAAGACCACTCTTCCCATTTGTGATGCTTATGAACTGATGGAACATCTTGTTCACAGATTCTTCATCACCCATATTTAAATCTTTATATTCTGCTTAGAGCATTCCTTACTTGGTTCTCTTGAGCTTGTCAGTTCTATAATGGGTTACTTTTAGAATCCTACATATTTCATGGGTAGTCTTAATGTCTAATAAATGGATGTATACACTCTTACTAAAATCATAGTACACAATATTTTTGACCTTGTAATTTAAGATGTATACCACCATTTCATTACTAGCAAGAGGGTCTGGATCAAATTTAGGTAATTGGTATTATTTCTATATTATCATCTAGTGTTCAATGATTAGTTTCTTGAGGTAGGCTTTAACTCTTTCCTTCCAGTAACCGTAGTCACCCCCATAAAATAATATGGTTTTTTTGTGGTATCTATCCATCATTAGAATTGATACCTTCCATTGTAAAAGGAATATTCTTCTTTTGATTATTGTACTTTTAAGTATATATTTTTGGGTTAGCACATCGATATCAAATAATCTATAAAATACTTATGTTAATAAAAGACATATAGTTCGAACAACTAAACCACTAACGATACCAATTGTTGGATTGTTATAAGTATAGAAAAAAGACTAGAGGGGGGGGGGGGGTGAATAGTCATTTTAAAAAATTAATCACATTCACCAAAAATTATCAGAGTTTATAAAATCAAACCTTGTTGGTGTAGTGTTCTTGAAAATAAAAGGATGCAGTAGGAGGGGAAAAGGTATTGAATAATATTGCTTCCCAGTGTAATCAAACATTCGAAGTCACCTATCATAGAATAATCTATTTCTTAAAACTTGAGGGGGGTGGGTGAATCTGATTTGAGGGGATGTTCTTGGACTGCATTACTATAGGCCTCCTTAGGCCCAGGAACCCTGCTGTACTTGCTATCTACAAATGAATAAAAATAATGAATGATGAAGATGATGAATGGATGCAACGGAGTAACAAAGAACATGAACATAGAGAATTTCTATAGTGGTTCTGATCTAAATATCTTAGTGCATTAATCAATTTCCTATACTCCTCTAGGAGACTGGTACCCACTAAACCTCATTTCTAGAGGTGTGATAACCTATTACAGACTCTTCCTTCCACAACACCCAAAGGAACAACCCAATATTTACTATAGGAGACTACCCTTTCTATTTCCTTGAATTTTGTTCGAGGGTCACAACGGAAGACTTAATTTGGGGGGTTGAATAACCAGATAATTATAAAACTTTATTTTAAAGGGAAAAAGAATAAATCAGACAGAGAAGACTTACAAACCGAAGATTATAGAATTACATGCTTTAAATAAAAACAATGAAAAGAAACAGACGATCTGATTTTTGTTGATGTATGTAGCATAATATTGTGGGTTACATGAAGGAATAGATTTAGAAGATATAGTTATTATTTTGATTAAAGTAGATGGAGGAAGCCACAGATGATTGTGAAACAAATTTGAGAGTAGTAGGTATTTTTGAAGCATCACATAGTTCACGTTGTATGGGTTTTTTGCATCATTGAAATGATCTGCAAAACCAATTTTATAGGAGTCCCTTTTAATGGTTCTACAAGAACATTTAAACAGAATCCATAAGGCATGTATCTATATTCAATCACTGCATGAAAATTGTTAAAAAGTAACAGAAATAATTCAGATATAAGAAGGTGATATAAAAACCTAGTGAATTTAGAAATAAAACAATTATAAAAATAAATCACATGAAATTTTAATCAAAATAATTAATATAACTAGTAATTCACTTTTAATGAAATTATAATTGAAAAAAACAAAATTAATCAATTGAAAATAACTGTTTGAAACATGCAGAAAATAGACATTAAAATAGGGCATCATATGAAATATTAATCAGCTTGTATAAAATATTATAAAAACATTTTAACACATTAAAATAATTATTTCAATCATTAAATTACAAAAACATTATTCTAACATCCAAATAATAAAATTTAAGAAAAATAAATTTTAAAAAATAAATTTTAACTAAGTAAATTCACTTACTGGTGGATGACCAACAGTGAATCATTTGACATACTATGGCATTAAACCATTGGTGACTCAAATGACCTACCATTTCATGAATCCAATAATGACCCATTTGACATAACATTGCGAGTTTAATTAAAAACAAATATAGTTTTAAAAAACTAACTACCTCATGATTATCTATGAAAAAAATAAATGTTTCAAATAATAAAAACTTTACTCACCGTTGGAGGTACAACGGTGACTTATTAACCTACCATTGGGTGACTTATTGACCTACCATTATATGAAGTTAACAATGGATGAAAATAATGACTTGTTTCAATGGTGACTCATTTCAAGGGTGACTCATTTCAATGGTGACTCATTTCAACAGTGAGTTGTTTCAATAGTGACTCATTTCAACATTGACTCGTTTCAACGGTGACTCATTTCAATGGTAAATTAGTTCAATGATGACATGTTTCAACGATGACTCGTTTCAAAAATGACTCATTTCAACAATGACTCATTTCAACAATGAATCCTTTCAATGAAATATATTTGAAAATTTAATGAACAGAAATTTAAAATAATTTTTCAAAAATGTAATTTAGAAGAGAGAAAATTAATTTAACACTTTTATATACTTTTAGATTCTAAAACTATGGTCCATGAAATACAACATTAAAATATTTTCAAGGTTCCATGAATTATGACCTTAAACTATTTTTAGCCCCTATAGTTAGAGTTTTAAGAATTTAAACTAAAAATCCTTGCATCCTCATCAAAAGATGTTAAACTAGGTCTTACCTAGTATAAATAGGGATTCCTCATGAGATAAGTGTGAGATTGTTTCCATGTATAACTAGGATGCCTCTTAATGGGAAGAGAACTTACCCCATATAAAACTGTGATGCCTCATATGATGTGTATGGTATGGTTAATATATCTTACCACATCTAAAACCAGGACGCCTCATACAATATAAGATAAAGAAAAACAAACGTCCTTAGCACACTATGTTAAAATGTGTCCTTACCCTATGCCATAAGTATAGAGACCATATCCTTTTACACATATCACTATATGATTTTATGTATAATAAAACATCATATTACAAGCCAAGGATAATTAATTCTAGTGTCTTGGAAGAATAGGTACGTAAAACTGAAATCATGTGACTAAATAAAAAATTTCTTTATTTAATATTCATAAAGAGCTCTTAACTTCCATTTTGCTCATACATATTTATAGGGTAACCTAGCATTAACATAAACAAGTGGATGATCTAAAATCCTATTAAGGGGAAAATCATAGTAGCACATGGGTTAGAAGGCATGATATAATGAAAATAAAAGGCCTGAAACACATAAAATCATAACATATAAACATGGGATGATATAAGCATGGAATCATTGTAAAGTGGCTACAACATAAAACATGACTATAGCAGGATTCAAATCTCATTGCACATATAGGTTCACAAGTCATGGTTAACCACTGAGACCGTTGGACATGGTAACACGTGTTAAGGCTAACCACCAAGACCGTTTCACATAACGTCTCATGAGACTCAACTTTACCCAATACATTGGAGTGATATCTAGGTGCACCTATCTTAACATGTTCATGAATATTCTTTCCTCATATAGAATCATACATAATCAATCATAAACATAAGGGAACCCATGAAAATAAATGATTATTATAATCACATCATAAAGAATAATAAATGAGCGTATCATAAATTTCCCATGAAATAAAGGAATTGGAACATACATGGAAGTTAATAATGTTAAATAGTAATATATCATGGTAATTGATTCCAAATTTAAGTGACAACATGTAATAAGAGTATTTTAGAATTTATATCATTAAAACATTTTAGTGCGGTTTTATGGAAAACACTAACAAGCATTTAAAATCTTAAAAGGATTTTTTTTTTGTAAAAAATTAGAAGTGGTAAAAGATGGTTTTAATGGTAAAAACACTAGTTTTATAAAAAAAATAGTGGCTTAAAATGTATGGAAGAGTGATCTTGAAATTGGGTACAAATTCGGGAAGTTCCCATAAAGGGGTTTTCTTTTTGGGAATCATTGAAGAGGGAACCACTTAAAAACATGTATATATCTAAAATAGAATTAGGCTTGGACCTTGATACACGATTTTGTACATATAAACAGAAATTATAATATGTACATAAATAGAATATAGGATTTTATTTGGGTAAAAAGAGTAAGAATAATCCGAAGGGATAATGGTGGTTTAGGTAGAATCCCTTACCTTAAGTCTGATGGTGTTCTCCAATTGATATTAACGACCTAAATAATAAAATTAAGTTCATTAATTAAAAATTCCAGAACATATTTTACATTTAATATATATTTATTATTACAATTTTATGTTCATTCATGAACTTTTTGATTAGTTAAGAGGTTCAATTTCATAGTTTGAGTCCGTTTGTTTCATGATCGGTTTACTTGTATACATGAATGTATAACTATGTAAAATGAGGATGGTTGCCCAAAATTGGAGTTTTATGTTATTATTTAACATAAAAATGGTTACATGGTTGTAAATTTCATTTGTTTATTTCTATTGAAGACAAATTATTAAATAAAACTGTAGTGATATCCTCTGGGTTAATTGACTCTTTTTGACCACAACAAACACATTTTGTTTTATAAATCAAAACCATGTGTACAAAAATATTCCAGAACAATAGATGAGAAATAATACATATATTATTTTCTGGTTCAACCATATGAATGGTTTCATGACTAGAATTGAATATTGTAATCGAAATCAAAAACCCATCATCCTTGAATGTGGTAAATTAACACATCTTGGATAGTGTCTTTACTACTAGAATAAAAGAAGGGTAAATGAGAGATGATAATAACTAATTACATTATCATAAAAACAATAAAGTACATATAAGGTACTATATTTTTATAACATTTGGATGAGGATATGCAATGATAGAAAATAAAACCAAGGTACCTGAAAAGAAAGTAAAATAATTGAAAAGAGGAATTTACCTCTTGAGTTAATCTTCCTTGAGAGACTCTTAAGGGGTGATGATTTGGTCTTTTTAGGAGACCAATGGATTATGGATGTGGGGGAGGATCTCGGAGAGGTATTTGAGCATAATTTAGGCAAGTAACAAGGCTTGAGAGGAGTGAAGAGAAGAGGGGAGTGTGAGTGGTTTTTATAGTGCAGGGGAGAAAGGTTTTCTTAATATTTTAATCATCAGTTTATTATTTTTCCATAAGACAAGAAATATTAATGATTATTGTGACAAAAAACCATAATATGTGCATGTGAGTTCGAACCAATATCCATTTACATAATCCTTGACTCAATCATGATGCTGAAATTAATTTACATAACATTTATCGTAAATTATAATGAATAATTGAAGTGATGAAAATTAATGTAAAACCTTTAATATCAAGAAATAACTAGTGGAGAATAAAATATATAATATTTGGTAGATATATATTATATAATTTCATAATTAGAAAAATTAATCACTTAAAATAAAAGAAACTTTTGAATTATAAACCTAATAAAGAGAATAAATCCAAATGAAAAATTGAATACCATTAATATAAATATATTCATAATTAAACATATCAATTTTTTATTATATTCACCACATGAAAGAAACAATTAGTGTATAAGGAATATTTCTCACGAAAATAAAGGTGAGATTAAAAACCCTTATTATATATCTGAATCGATTCATTAGTGATCTAAAATAATGTATAATAAATAGATATTTATTATAGTTATATAATATATAAATAATCATAAATAGAATACCATAAATGGTTTAATTGTAATATCTCATCACTTGTTCATTAATAATCATCCATTATTATTATCATTTCAGGTGTTAACTACTTCAGTTTTGATGTATGTATTTGGTTGGATAGTTATCTACCGTGCATTTGATCACAGTTCCATCATATTCAGAATTTTTATTATGATATAAATATATATTATATAGATTTATAACCGTTAATTTGAATTAGTGATAAAAAAATAAATTATAGCACTCCATTGAGATGATTGTCTATACGTACACATGAATGATGTTTCTAATTTTTGATGGATGGAACAAAATATAGGTAAATAGTAATTTAACATTATAGAAAAATTATTATATTATAGTTAATATATATATATATATATATTCTTCACATTAAATATAACATATTAAGTAACCATGAAATATGGGGATGAAAAATGAATCATATCGCTACGTAGAGGCGATAATCCACATGTACACATGAGGATTCTTTCATCTCCCATTTGATGGAGAAGAGGTAATAAATGCATATGGAATGATCATAATCACATACCAGTATACTTATTATGTTTTATTCATTAAGTTATGAGGTAAAAAATATATTTAGAGGAGTTTTATGGAAAAATAAAATTGAATGATCTTGGTCAAGATTTATACCTCTTCTTTGAAAGACCTCCTATAGATTACACCTTAATCCATGAAATATTGGTCTTATGAGAATAAAAAAACATGATGACAAATTTAATGAATATATGATGTTTTTGGAGTATTTATTTTCTAATATATTTGTTTTAAATAGTGTGAATAAGTGAGGAGAAGAGGTTCCCTTTTAATATTGTGGGTAGGGACACACATGGAATTTCATAAAATATTTCAATGATATAAGGTTAATTTCCTAGGAATGTGGCTCTAAATGGACAAGTATAAGAAGGAAAAATAATATAAGGTATACATATATTCAAAAAAATAAGAATTATATAGGTTTGTGTGGAATTTATACACTTATCTCTTGGTTTAACAACTATAGTAAACCCATTTTATCCATAACCATGGTAACTAAATTTTACTATATTTACTATTTATTATAAAAAAATTAAGTTGAAATAATTAAATTATAATAATAGAATGGATTAAAAATATGGAATAAAATTTAATAAATTCAATTTCTTTATATTGGAGAATTTAATTTTATATAAGCATGGAAGCAACAACGAAATCCTGTTTTAGAAAAATATAATTTTAAGCATAAAACATAATTTACTTCCATTAATTTCCATGTAAAAACCATAAAATAAATGTTAAAATATATGATTGTGTATATAATATATATATTTCATTAATTAAATTAACAAATAGGGGATAATTTAATTTATTAATATAAAAACACATTATGTGTAAAAAATAGTTTTTAGAAAAAATGATTTGAAGCACAAATATAAAATTATAACAAAATAAAGTATAATAAAAATTACTATGTAATTAATTATATTATTTCTATTTAAATGAGATTTATTATAATTTAAAATCAAATTCAAAACATAATTGAATTTATACTTGGGCAGAAATGATAGATTTTATAAAAATATGTATTTTCACTATTCACAGAAAAATAAATCCTTTTAGAAAAAACCTAAAAATTCATCCTAACATATTAATTTTATAATGATATAAAAAATGATATTAATTTCCTAAAATAAAATTTCTATAAATCATATAAATTAATTATAATGTTTTCATGCAATGAAATTCGATAAAAAACTATTATTTAAGATAACATATTTTTGAGGCATAAAATGTATTTATTAAAATTATGTACTTATTGATTATGAAATAATAAAAATAAATCACTATTTTAAACCATTAAACATATTTTCCATAATTTGGTTATTACTATTCATGCCTACTATTTATATAGATAAGTTATAATGGTTTACTATATCGCGGTTTATATAGAATCATGGTTGTGTATATAGAAATATATAAAATAACTCAAGGTTCATTCAATGGAAAACAAATAAAATCAAATGGTTTTGTAATTTTTCACTTGGTAATATCCATTATTAGAGATTAAGAGAACATAACTGCATGAAATAATTCAATATGTTTATGTGTCAATATATATTCTTGTATGCGAGTGTATATAATGGTTTTAGTCTATGAGATGATTATTAATACATGTCATGAATCACACACATAGATGTATTACTATAAACCATAATGAGATATTTCATTGTAATGATATGTACATTTAGTTCACCAACAATAATATGATATTCATGAATAAGTAACTAACAGATTTTTTCCATTTATCATTATGGAAGTTGATATCTCAACCATTTGATTGAAATGAAACTGTAAAATTAAATTCCATTTCTGTGGTGTAATTATGAGTTTATTTTATAAATTCAAAGAATGAAATATCAATCAAATTGGGTGATGAAATAGGTTAATGTGAAACCTAATAGATAAGATATCATGTAAAAGATATTATATTACACAGTGAGCAATTATATGTGGTTGTTATTGTTGCGATATATCTTCTTCCTATATGGGTGCCTTGACTAGTTGCTAAATGGTAATATTCGATTTTATGAGACTCTATCTAATAAAACCTAAGAATATGCCTACATGGTTTCCCAAAAATTGTTTCCTTTATTCTCAATTGAATATTATTTATATTTAATAGTTGGAATAAATACTATTCTCTATTTCAAGAAGTAATATTTATTTTGTATTTATTAAATAATAAAAAATATTAAAAAAACAATTATTCACGAAGTAATTATTTAATTACTTGAATATATAATACTTATATTCAAATATTGTATGAATGTTAATAAATTATTATTTATTCTTTGATAAATAATTTATTTAATTACATGAATATCAAAATAAATATTTTATCCACCAAAAAAAGAATATAATATTTATTTATTTATTTAATATAATATAGTTATCTATTATAATTTTTAAGGTAAGAAAAAATAATTTATATAATTATGTGAATACTAAAATATATAATGCATTCACAAGACTATGAATATAATATTAATTTATGGTATTTATTTAGGAATTTGATCAATTTCAAGGTGGATGAACATATCAATTTTTTTGTCCCATGCTATTTTTTTACCACACTGTAAATATTATTTATCATTACGTGGATTAAAACATACTATAGTATAAATGTAATGACCCGAACTATTGAATAACATTTGTTTCCTAAATTTGTGTGTTATTTCATTTTATACTCCACAAAACTATATTTGTTAATTAATGATGTGATACCATTGGGTTTTGACTGTTATACGACTGTTGGTCAATATGACCATTGGAAACTAAACTCTTAATGTTACAATTATTGTTTATAAATAATAGTGATCTTGGTTAATTAATACAGAAAAAAGAGTCGATGGCCTCATCCAGTAGACTCGGGCCATACGGATCCCATCTGTCAAAGATTGGGAAGGAGGCAACAACTCTGGGATTTTCTCTTAACCAAGCCCAAGCCGAGCTTCAACATGTTAATCTTGAACAAAATCACCCAAGGGAGAAGTTCAATCTGATAGAAATAACCACTCGGGAAATTTTGTCCAAGCCTCCCCAAGACACTATCACCATAGCACACCTTACACTTGGGTCATATGTAGGTGTTATAAGGGGATATGTAACGAGGCCTTAGATACTTTTTGTAATCCCTTAGTATAAATAATTTTTTTATTTCTTATTATGGTAAAATTTGTGATTTTCAAATGTTCAGATAAATATAGGATTAATATTATTGATGAATTTTGGAAATAGGGTATTTTAAAATATTCATGTAAACTTTAAATAATTAATAATGTGAAATGATTTTCAAAAAATAGTCTTATACAGCTGTGATCAGTAAGAAATTTAGAGTCTAATAAGATCAACATGTTATTTAGTAAATAATAATGTATGAATAGTAACATACCCTTATGAATAGTAATGAATAGTAAATCGGTAAAAAAAATAGAAACTTAACCCATGAATGTATTAATACAATTTAGACATCTTAGAAGTGAAAATAATAATCATAGTATAAGTTTTGTTATTTTTTTAAGTCATAAGTATTTTATTTACAATTTTATAATTAATTTAATAATTTAAAATGAAAATGTATTTTCATAAAATGTAATCATAAATTGTTACTTTATTTTCTTATGGATATATGATATTTTTATGGGACCTTGATTACTTTTTCAAGGTATTACAAAATAAGTTAATGTTTTAGAGATGTTTTTTCGAATAAATAATGATTTTATTTAAAAATTAAATTAAATTTATATAGAAAATTATTTTAACAAAATGGAGTTTATTTTTGAATTCAAAGCATCAATATTAGGGTAGGGTGAATTTATGAGATTTTTTATAAAATGTTTTGTCTTTCGGTGAATAGTGAAAATACAGCTTTGAGTTTCGGGTGTTTAATGAGATAAATAATGACGTAATAATGATGTAATCATTCTGGTATACTTTTTAATAGTAATATATGCTATGATGTGTCCCATGTGGCCATTACCATTTGAAAATACCATGGTCAAGCCCATGGTTTTGCAAATACCACCGATGAGGTGTCCCTTAGAAATTAATTAAATATTCCCTCACTTTTTCAAAAAAATACCAAGCCATTCCCTCATTCATTTCATTCCAAAATCCTCCTCAATGAATTTCTAGTCTTTTTAATTCTCAAGGAGTCCTCCCAAGGTTCCCTCAATCCCCCCAAGGTCCCAACCTTCAAGCATTCAAAGTTACTCTTCAATGTAAGGGAACCTTCTACCCTCCTCTTGTAGTCATGATTTCCTTTAAGTTATGTCTTCCAATTTCCATATTCTTATGTGGGGGTATGTTCCTATATATTCTTATTTCTGTCCATTTCACATCCAAATTATGAGAGACCCTTTTATACCTCATCCATTTATTTTCTGAATTTTTAAGTGACGTTGTTAGGCTGCCGATTTTTAGTAAAAGAAATCATAATTTCTATTTTCTTCAAGTTTCCTTTTCATGTGGTGTTTCATTACACCCCATGATGTTATTTCAATTTATTGTATACCTCTAATATAAATTATTCATTTATTTATGGGAGAACTTTTTCCCCTCTAATTTTTTTTTTCTAAAACCATGTTTTATAGCCGCTATGCTGTAGAAATTTTATCTGAAATATATCTCTCTTTTTCTCAATAAATTCTCTTATTTTATTTATCTGAATGCCCAAATATATTTTCATTTATAGAGTTATTCATCAAGTCACACAATGTATCTATTTGATTCTTGAATTTACATACAAGAAACCCTCTTTCCTTTTCTAAGGGTTATAAAATACATAAAAATCATGTGTCTAAGCACTTTTAAAACGTCATGATTTTGAAGTGAAACTCATTACATTTACTCACTATGGATTATTTATGAAATATTTGATTAAGATATATGTGGATCACATGAAAATAAATTCATATTAATGGTTCATCCTGATAGAACTCTAATGCATTGGGTAATGAATTTTATCTCTAGAGATGACAAGTTTGACGATACCTTGGTGAATAACAATGGTAATTTTTATGAAAAATTGGGGTAAAAATTGATGATATGTTCATAAATGTCTCAATTAAATGTTGTAGCCACATATTCATGTTATGATTCAAGTTATTTTCATTATGAAATTCCTCTACTTCCATTGATCATGTCTTTATGTTTTTCATCAAGTTCTTATTGATATCACAAGTAAACTTATTCCATTGATTTCTTTACCGGGATTTCTACTCACACATTCCTTTGATGTATGTATCCATGTTATGAGATACAGTTTTTGTATATAGGATGAAAATTTCAAGAGGATTTTCAAGGGTATTTAAAAGAGTGTTTTTAGTTTTCATGTATTTTGTTCTTGATTTCCAAGACACCAGACTTTTAATATCCTCTGTTTGTAAAATGTAATGAAATGTTATGTTAAAAAGGTAGGATTCCATAGTAGGTATCAAAAGAAAGTTTATTTATTTTTGGAAATTAGGCTTTGAAAACTTTAATAATAACCCTATAGAAAATTTTAAATATAATAATTATTCCTTGTATTTTGGTGAGTATTGAGTAAGTGGTTTATCAAGAAAATACATCCCTGTCTGGATATGAGAAGGTAGATGCGGCCCTGGAATAGATATAACAAGGAATGAAAACTCTGACAAGGAGTTTAGGGCTTGACCCGGGGTAACCTAGTGTACGAAAATAGGCCTTAATGCACTCTTGGTTATGACACTCCTGAGGGATATGTTTGATTTATCATAATATTTTTATGAATAATTATAAAGGATTTATAGAGAAATGTAATTGTTTAAATCATGGAGTTTTAAGACATAAAATCCTTTATAGTTAAAAGATTAATAAATGAAATAATCTACTCACTAAGATTTTATTCTTTTTAAAAATGGTGGGAAATAGAAGGAATCATGAAAATTGTGACCACAATGGACCATGTGCTGACGACCCTCCAATAGAAGCCGTAATGGAAACTTTCATACGAATGATGAACCAAATGACTCAAGTTATGGGAAATAACTTGAATCAAGAAGAGAGACTGATCTCCCCACAAATGGAACAAATTTATATTGAATCCTTTATGCGTCAACGACCAAAAACCATCACTGGATCTACCGACCCATTGATTGAGGAACAATGGATCGGCTATATCAAGAAGATCTTTTCTGTGCTCCGCTGTTCTGAAAAAGAGAAGGTTACATTGGATGCATATCACTTAGCGGGAGAAGCTAATCAATGGTGGGAACTAATTAAAAAATCAAGGTCATGAGTGGAAGTTGAAGCTATAGAGTGGGAAGAGTTCATAGGGATATTTTTCAACAAGTATTTCCCTCGAACAATGAGAACAAGAATGGAGAAGGTGTTTCTCGAGATGAAGTAGAAGGAGAAGGAATCTATGGGAAGCTACGAGATGAACTTCATAAGGCTTTCATATTACACCTCTAGCTTTTTCACGGATCCAAATGGTAAGGTTGATATATTCTTCTGTGGATTGAGACCTCATCTGCAGAATAATATAACCAACCGAGATTATTATAGCTATGAGAAGATCGTGCGAAGTGCGATGAAAGTTGAACTGGAGTTTGTTGAGATGCAATGGTATCATAAATCCAATGAAAAATAATGATCGATGGAGCCATGATTTGGGAGGATCTTTGATCAGGGAAATGGATTAAAGAGAGTACAACGTACCACATTTAATAAATGTGGGAATAATCCTTTGGGGAACTGCCTCCTTGGGAGTGAGAAGTGCTACAAGTGTGGTAGATATGGCCACATTGTGCAGAATAGTTGCAGTGAGGTGAAGCCGCAACTCCCCAACACTAACAAAAAGGGGAAGATGGTGAAAGAAATACCTAATGTCCAATGATGTAAGTTTCGAAAACGTGGGCACATTTCCAATCACTGTCCAAATCCGAGGGTAGTGGAGGGGAATCACCATCAGCCTCGGCAACGTCCAAGGGAAAAGGTCATACTTTTTCAATCACTATGGTGAAGCCACAACTTCCCAACACTAACAAAAAGGGTAAGATGGTGAAAGACCTACCTAATTTCCAATGATATAAGTGTGGAAAACATGGTCACATTTCCAATCACTGTCCAAATCCGAGGGTAGTGGAGGGGAATCACTATCAGCCTCGACAACATCCAAGGGAACAAGGTCATACCTTTTCAATCACTATGGCTGAATTTGAAGTAAAAAATGATGTGGTGTAAGGTAATCTTGTTTTTCTCTCAATGATAGTAAGTCTTTGTTTGATTGTAGTTCTACGCATTCCTTTATTTCCTCCAAGTTTGCAAAGAATTTAAAATCAAACCCCGATTTTCTAAAAGTAGAGTTATCAGTCAAGACTTCTGGTGGGATTATGAAAGCATTGTTACTATTTAGAAACTCTAGTATTTACTTCAGTGAGCACAATATCATCTTAAATCTAGTAGTAATACCCATGCTAGAATTTGTCATTATATTAGGGATTAACTGACTCTCAAAGTATAATTCTAAGATCAAATGTTGAAGAAAGGAAATATCAGTAGCCTTGAATTGAAATCCTACAATTATATTCCAAGGATAGATATATAAACCTAACATTTGTCTATAATAAACTCTTATATTCTTATTTATAGAGTTGATCGGTGAAGAAGAAGAAGGAAATGAGAGTTTGAGAATAGAAAATATCCCTATCATCTAGGAATACGTTGACGTATTTCCAGAGGAGTTACCTCCCCCAGAAAGAGATGTAGAGTTATACATTGAACTCGTACCTGGATCCCATCTAATATCAAAGTCCCCCTATAGAATTTAAAATGTGGATCTGAATGAGTTAAAGAAAAACTCTACGATCTTTTGGAGAAGTGTTTTATTTGACCGAGTGTGTCTCCTTGGGGAGCACCAGTTATCTTTGTGAAGAATAAGGGTGGATCGATGCGGCTATGAATTGATTATAGAGAACTGAATGAGATCACAATGAAGAAAAAATACCCTCTTCCTAGAATTGATGACTTATTTGACCAACTTCATGGAGATCAATTATTCTCTAATATTGATCTTTTATTTGGTTATCATCAATTGAGGGTGAAGAAAGAAGATATTCTGAAAACTGCCTTTCGTTCAAGATATGGGAATTATGAGTTTGTTGTTATTCCCTTAAGACTGACTAATTCAATTCCTATTTTATGTATTTTATGAATATACTCTTTAAGGATAACCTTTATAACTTTGTGGTAGTTTTTATTGATGATATTTTGATATATTCCAAAAGTCTCAAGGAGCATGGGGATCATCTAAGGGTTATTTTGAAAACTCTACTGAAGGATAGTATTTTTGGAAGTTCATTGAATGTGAATTATGGTTACAATAAGTTTATTTCTTGGGGAACATTGTTACCAATGAAGGAATCAAGATTGACCCTTTAAAGAAAAACGTTGTAGAGGAGTGGCCCCATCCTACAACAATAACTGAGATTCATAGTTTCCTTGGATTAATGGGATATTATAGGAGGTTTGTGAAATTTTTTTCCCAAATTTATTATCTATTAACTATATTAACATGAAAAGGGGTCAAGTTAATCTGGAAAAAGAAGTGTGAGGAATGTTTACAATATCTGAAGAATAGATTGGTTACTACACCTATGTTAACTCTAACCTCAAGTGGAGAATGATTCATTATTTTTAGAAATGTATCTCTGAAAGGGATTTGGTGAATCCTCATGCAAAATGAAAAAGTCATTTCTTATGCATCTTCAATGTTGAAGACTCATGAGCAGAACTATCCTACGCATGATCTGGAGCTAGATGTGTTCATTTTTACTCTAAAGATATGGAGGCACTATATTTATGTGGAGAAATGGGATATATACACAGACCATCAAAGTTTAAATTATATTTTCACACAAAAGAAATTGAACATGAGACAGAGGATATGGTTAGAACTTCTCAAAGACTATGTCTGATCAGTTCATTATCATCTCGGAAGCGAAAACAACGTCTCTGATACATTAAACAGGAAAGACCCAGTTGTTCTTTTTGTGATGATGATTCAAAGAAATCCTTTGACCAATGACCTAGTAAAACTGGAAATGGGAATTATAAGAAAATAGACATCATCAACACTAATCAAAATGATTTA
Organism: Viscum album; assembly: GCA_963277665.1. Classification (NCBI taxonomy): domain Eukaryota; kingdom Viridiplantae; phylum Streptophyta; class Magnoliopsida; order Santalales; family Viscaceae; genus Viscum; species Viscum album. The sequence goes on along the minus strand of OY728119.1, from coordinate 1,016,861,242 downwards.
TCAACCATCATTACTATAGAAGATCAAGAAAGCTCAGAAAGAAGATCCATTGTTACAGAAGAAGTTTGAGGCTATGAAGGATGGTATGTTTCCTAAGTTCAATATTGATCAAGAAGGCATATTGAAATTTCATACAAGACTATGTGTTCCATATATTCGAGAAATAAAGAAGGAGTTGATGGAAAAAAGCATATAGCTCTACTTTCTCTGTACTTCCTGGAAGCACAAAAATTTATAGGGACCTTCTTGATCATTTTTGGTGGGTAATATGAAAAGGGAGATTTCTGACTACACTTCAAGGTTCCTGGTATGTCAGCAAGTGATGGAAGAGTGACAAATTCCTAAAGGGGTATTGAAACCACTACCCATACCATCATAGAAGTGGGACAATATCACTATGGACTTCATCACTGGTCTCCCAAGAACATCCAAAAGAAACAATGTGATATGAGTTATTATGGATTGTATCCCCAAGACCATCCATTTTATCTCCATTTGGGAATATTTCTCTCTTAATCAACTTGCCAATATTTAAGTGAAGGAATTGGTAAGGTTGCATGGAGTTCCACTTTCTATCGTATCTGATAATGATCTAAGGTTCACATCAAAATTCTGGAGAAGTCTTCAACACGATCTGAGCACTAAATTGAATTTCAGTATGGCCTATCACCCCCAAACTAATGTCCAATCTGAAAGTACTATTCAAACACTCGAGGATATGCTAAGAACATACTAGATGGAATTTAATGGTAGATGTAATCAACATATCCCTTTAGTTGAGTTCTCTTACAACAACAGATTCCACTCAAGCATTCAAATGGCACCCTATGAAGCTATATATGGTAAGTGATATAGAACTCCTACCTATTGGTATGAATCTTGTGAGAGAGCTTCTTGGGCCTGATCTTGTTCAAGAGATGATAGAAAAAGCCCATGCCTTCCAACAACACATTAAGGATGCCCAGAGTTGGAAAAAGAGCTATGTTGACCACCATCGAAGGGACATGGAGTTTGATGTTGATGACAAAGTCTTTCTTCCAATTTCAACTTGGAAGATATCCATGACGTTTGGGAAAAAAGGGATGTTCATCCCTAGGTACATTAACCCCCATGAAATTATTTATCGCATAGGATTAGTGGCCTATCAGCTTGCACTTCCTCTAAATCTTGCACAAGTTCATGATGTCTTCCACGTATCACTCTTGAAGAAGTACATACCTGACTCTTCACATGTACTAAATCAAGAGGTGGTACAACCGGAACATGAACTCTCTTATGAGGAGTAGCCGGTGAAGATCTTGGATCATAGAGACAAGGTTCTACGCAATAATACTACCCACCTAGTTGAGGCATTCTGGAGGAACCACAAATGCGAAGAAGCCATGTGGGAACTAGAGGAGTATATGAGGTATAAGTACCCACACCTTTTCTCTTCTTATGGTATGAGTTAAAATTTAGGGGATGAAATTTCTTAAGGGGGGAAGAATGTAATGACCCAAAAATTTGAATAATATTTGTTTCCTAAATTTATGTGTTATTTCATTTTGTACTCCACAAAACTATATCCTTTAATTAATGAAGTGATACTGTTGGGTTTCGAATGTTATATGATTGTTGGTAAATATGATCGTTGGAAACTAAACTCTTAACATTATAATTATTGTTTATAAATACAAGTGATCTTGGTTAATTAATACAGAAACAAGAGTCAATGGCCTTATCCAGTAGACTCGGGTCGTACGAAGCCCATATGTTAGAGCTTGCGAAGGAGGTAACATCTCCGGGCTTTACTCTGGACCAAGACAAAGCTGACCTTCAACATGTGAAGCTTGAATGGAATTTCCTAAGGGAGAAGTTGAATATGATAAAAATCCCCACTCGGGCAATGTTGTCTGAGCCACCCCAAGATTCTATCACCATAGCACACCTTACACTTAGATCCTATGTAGGTGTTATAAGTGGATATGTAATGAGGCCTTAGATTCTTTTTGTAATCCCTTAGTATAAATAAATTTTTTATTTCTTATTATGGTAAAATTTATGATTTTCAAATGTCCTGATAAATACATGATGAATATTTTTGATGAATTTTGGAAAGAGGGTATTTTAAAATATTCATGTAAACATTAAATAATTAATAATGTGAAATGATTTTCAAAAAGTGGTCTTATACAGTTGTGATCTGTATGAAATTTAGAGTCTAATAAGGTCAACTTGATTTTTAGTAAATAGTAATGTATGAATAGTAACACACCCTTATGAATAGTAATGAATAGTAATTTGGCCAAAAAATAGAAACTTCACCCATGTAAGAATAAATACAATTTAGAAATCTTAAAAGAGAAAATATGATCATAGTATAAGTTTAGTTATTTTTGTTGGTCTTAAATATTTTATTTAAAATTTTATAATTAATTTAATAATTTAAAAAGAAAATCTATTTTCATAAAATGTAATCATAAATTATTACTTTATTGTCTTATGGTTATATAATAATTTTATGGGACCTTGATTACTTTTTCAATGTATTACAAAATAAGTTATAGTTTTAGGGTTGTTTTTTAATAAATAATTATTTTTTTAAAATCTAAATTAAAAATATTTATAAAATTATTTTCACAAAATGGAGTTCATTTTTGAATTCAGAGCATCAGTATTAGGTTAGGGTGAATTTAAGATATTTTTTATAAATTTTTTTGTTTTTGGTGAATAGTGAAAATACAGTTTTGCGTTTCGGGTGTTTAATGACATCATTAATGATGTAATAATTATGTAATAATTCTGGTCAACTTGTGAATATTAATATATTATATGAGGTTTCCCAAGTGTCCAATACCTTGGGTAAGCCCATGGTTTTGCAAATACCACCGATGAGGTGTCCCTTGGAAATTAATTAAATATTCCCTCACTTTTCCTATAAATACCAAGACTTTTCCTCATTCCTTTCATTCCAAAATCATCCTCAATGATGTTCTATTCTTTTTACCTCTCAAAAATTCCTCCCAAGGGGCCCTCAAGCTCACCAAGGTCCCAACCTTCAAGCTTTCGAAGTTACTCTTGAATGTAAGGGAACCTACCACTCTCCTCTTTTAGTCAGGATTTCTTTTAAGTTATGTCTTCCAGTTTACATATTTTTATGTGAGGGTATTCTCTTATATATTATTATTACTATCCATCTCATGTACAAATAATGAGAGACACTTTCTTCTAGCATCAATTTATTTTCTGATTTTTTAAGTGACGCCACTAGGTTGCCGATTTTTTGTAAAAGAAATCACATTTTCTATTTTCTTTCAAGTTTCCTTTTCATGTGGTGTGTCATTAAACACCATGATATTATTTATTTTTGTTATTTACCTATATAATAAATGATTCTTTTATTTATGGTATACCTTTACCCCCCTCATTTTATTGTTTTCTAAAACCATGTTATATAGCCATTATGCTGCAGAAAGTTTGTCTCAAAATATCTCTCACTTTTTCTCAAGAAATTATCTTGTTTTATTTATCTAAATACCCAAATATATTTTCATTTCTAGAGGTATTCATCAAGAAATAAAATTGATCAATTTGATTTTGGAATTTACATAAAATAATCCCTCTTTTCTTTTCCAAGGGTTATAAAAGACATAACGATCATGTTTCTAAGCACTTTTAAAATGTCACGATTTTGAAATAAAACCCATTAATTTTACACTCTATGGGTTATTTATGAAATGTTTGATTATGGTATATGTGGATCACATGAAAATAATTACATATTAAGGGTGCTTCCTGATAGCACTCCAATCCATTGGGTAACGAATTTAATCTATAGAGATGACAAGTTTCTCGATACCTTGGTGAATAACCTTGGTAATTTTTATGACACCTTGGGGATGAACCTTGGTGATATGTTCATGAATGTATAAATTAAATGTTTTATCCACATATTAATGTTATAGTTCAAGTTATTTCCATTATGAAATTCCTCTACTTCCATTGCTCATGTCTTTATGTTTTTCATCAAGTTCTTATTGATATCACAAGTAAACTGATTCTCGTGCTTTCCTTACTGGGATTTCAGCTCACCCTTTCCTTTGATGTATGTATCTAGGTTATGAGATGTATTAGTTGTACATAGGATTACCTTTTTATGAGGATTTTCAAGGTAATTTAAAATATTGTTTTACGTTTTCATGTATTTTTTCCTGATTTACAAGACACTAGACATTAAAGGTCCTCTGTTTTTAAAATGTAGTGAAAAGTTATGCTAAAAAGGCAGGATTCCATAATAAAATAATATTATTATTATGGAATGAGGTTTTTTGGGTTTAGAATATCATTAAGATACTTTTTAAAATTAATTAATATAAAATCCTAACCCTGGGTTTATAAATATAGAATTATGAGAATTTTAAGATGTTGGTTATTGTGAAAACCATTATCCTCCCCGAATAATTATTTTATAATGAAGAATGTCTCTATAGTTTTCTCTCATGATCAATAGGTTATCTATTACTACTTTTCTCTCAAGAAGGAGAGATAATGAGGAAATCCTATCCAGACTAAAGGGATCATGTTTTTGATCAAGCGAGTGATATAAAAGGATCGATACCGCTGTTAATGATGGGTATGTTGTGTGAGAAAGGTTTATAGTCTATATGAACCATAAGAGTTTTAGGTACATTTTAACTCAATGGGACCTCAACCTTTGGTAGTGACGGTGAGTCCAATACCTCTAGTCTTTCGACTATGAGATGGGTTATTCACCAGGTAAGGTAAATGTACTATCTAATTATATGAGATGATAGGCACAACCTCAGGTTGTCCAGGAGTTATGTAGTGATTAAAACTTGATGGGACTCTTTACTGAAATGAATCTATAGGTTTAGGAGGACCAAGATTGATTAGTTATGAAATATTTATTAGTGGTTCCTTCTCTTCTATATCAGATTATGAGAAATGAAATTTTAGATCCATAATGACTTGCATATAGGGATTGTTTTGATGGTGGGTTGATACCACCACCCTGTACCATAGATTAGGATGATATCACCCATGTACACAAGTTTTTTATTCATACCATCCCACGAGAGAATTTGACGAGGGAGTCTTAAACTTCTAGGTGAGTGGTACATTGAGGATTGATGGAGTTTTGCTATGATATTCATCATTTATATTAGTGGATGTGCATGAAAAATTAGATTGTATGGTTTGTTACACAATCCTCCACCTATCAGCAGGTAAAGGCTAAACATCAATGACCCCTATTATCCTACAGTCTCTACCCATTTTGGAGTGAAAATTAGATCACTTCACCAAATAATTTGTTACGGGTTAATCAAGGATACCCAAGGGGGAAATTTTATTATGGTTCATTGTGGATCGATTGACAGTGGTTCCAATTTTCTACTGATATTAGAGACCTCTACAATAGATGATATTATAGTTTATATGTATAAGAGATCAGCTGACTTCCTAGGGTCCCTCAGAGCATAGTTTTTGAAATAGAATCTTTCTTTACATCTAGTTCTTATCGGGGTTTCAGAAATAAATGGCAACTAAAGTACTTTTGAGTGCAGTATACCACCCAAATATCAATGTAATATCAAGTGTTGTGATGCTCCATATGTGCACGTCATCACCTCCAACCTCCTTATTGTGTTTCGGGATGGATCTTCAAGGTATGATCATTGGGTTCACTGGAGTCCTCTGATCATGGGGATAAAGCTCAACACGTATGGGTCGGTGATCCAAGGGGAGATACATGGTGGGGGTGTCGTTCGTGACCAATCAGGGTCTGTTATTACCACGTTCGCTGGGTTTCTCGGGAGAGGAGATGCACTACAGGTAGAAGCCTTGGATTTCGCTGCTGGTTTTCATATGTGCATGCTCAGGCAGTTTCACCTGGGTCGAGTAAAGACAAACTCCAAGGTGCTTTACAATGCGCTGTAGGTCAAGGGAAGTATTTCGTGGACAATTTCTTACATGGTTAGGTGGTTTAATCTATTAATGGGGCTCACATAGAGGTCTCTCACACATGGAGGGGGGGGGGTAATAATGTGGATGACTTTTTGGCATCTATGGAAACTCTACATCGAAGTATGTTTTCTTTCTCTGACTTGGGTTCCTTTCCTAGCGAGGGGTTGAGATTTTTTGTCAATGATGTGTTGGGATTGCAGTACTTTAGACTAACATAATGTGGATTGTTGTTTGTGGTTTGTGTTTTTATATCAATAAAAATGTTAATTTTCAGTCAAATAGATCCATATGAGGATTTTTATGGGAGGCCATGTCATTCATCCAAGTGTTTAATGGAGATATGCGAGGTAGTAATACTTGGATATATTATTATTTAGGAGACAATAGAGAAAGTCCTTTAATTTGTAAATGGATAGATAAGGTGAAGAGTGTGCATAAATCTTATGTGGATCAACATCATTAAAATTTGGAGTTCAAGATAGTAGACATGTTGTTTCTACATGTGTCACCTAAATTTGTACCCCATCACATATGGAGGCAGGGAAATATGGCACCTAGATTCATGGGATCATTTAAGATAGACGAGAGGGTCGACCTAATATCATACTTACTAAATATTTCCAACATTTTCAATGATTAGCATGAAATCTCTCAGCTATAACAAATTCAAATTTATTTTCCCAATCCATTTAATACTCTTGATGTTGAGAATATCACCCTCGAGGTCAGTGAATCCCATGATGAGAATATGTTTTGTATCATCGATGGTAGTGAGATGATACTTTATAGAAAATGTGTTCCCTATGTGTATATATTTAGCAACACAGAAATGTTCAGTAAGAAACATGGGATAATTCATTGACATGAAAGGCTATTGTATATGAGTTTTATTAAATAGGGTTTAGAGAGGTCTATATTTATGGAATAAGGATTAGCTACTCCTCATTGGATAGGTTTTAAAACCCACTCCTAATTTGAGTGATGATACCTTTAATTTCTACCAAAACCCTTTTTTTATTTTCAAAAGTGTTTGATGGAGTTAAAGGGGCCAAGATTTTGATTAAGAAGAGTTGGAGGAGGCCCGAGGCATGTATTCCAGGGACCTAAATGTCACCAGAAATATGATTATAGACCACTGACTATCCAGTGGGATTCCTCTAGGATAAAAACCCTACTAAAAGTCCTACTAGCTAGCCAGTAAGACCCATCAACCAATTTTTGGGTTCTGGATACCTTTTCTAAAGTAGGGGAAACATTCTTTTACCCCTTAACCCCTTATTCCATTCTTTCCTAGACTTTCCCAAATTCTGGGTAGTAGAATCATACGTGGAGCTCTCCACTCTTCCTATTGATGATTGAGTGAAACTCTTTCATCTTTCCTCTATTTATGATTTTATTTATTGGGTTGGAATACTATTGGTAAGGATATCTTTTTTCTACCTTCCAATATATTTATTTTTGTTTTATATAAATCACTTTCACTATGTTTAATATAAATACAATATTTTAGGGATTTTATCAGGATCTTTAATATATTTTATTTCAACTTGAATTATAGGAAACAATTCATCCTGTGTACCTATTATAACATAAGGTAGGTGGTCTCATTATTTTACCTCAAATTCCTGTCATGGTATTGCAATATTGGCATGTGTGGTAATGATGAACATTCATACATTTGACCTAAAATTAATTTTAAATTTTAAATTTTATTTTAATGATTTTGGAAGATCCCATGTATTTATAAAATTGTATTGGGTTTGATGAATCTTTGGGAATTTATATAAAGTGGTGGGTTATTCCTTATGATGTGTTAGCTGGTAAACTGAAATGGGGAGTTAGGGTGGTCATTCATGTAATAGTATTTTAGTATATATTTTTAGATTCATATGATTTACATAGGAATCCAAATTGAAATTTTCTTGAAATTTTTGATTTGAAATGTGAAATTGAAACTAATGGGAGAACTTGGCTTGTATAATGAAATATTTTAGGAATTTAGTTTTACAATACTGACTTGTTTGAAAGAATTAGATGTGGATGTTAGTACATAATTTCTTGGTGGAACATATGAGATTAATTATAATTGATATTTTTTTGGAATCTTACATATGTGGATAGGATTCCATTAGTTTATGGAATACCTTGATAAAAATATTAGATTTAGACTAGATTTTATATTATTAATTCCTTGGGGTAGATCCCCCTTGGATTGGGGTAATCTCTATGCTTTTCCAATTCCATATATTAAAGAAATGGATTTTAAAGGGGTATTCTCTTTGAATGTCACAGGATGTAATATTGTATTCATCTCATATATATTGGTGTATAATGGATCAGGTGTGAGCCTAAGATTCCAAATGATATGTGCCGCTAGATACTAGGGGAAGTCCTTTGAGTTTATACCTAACTAGTGATTTTTTTGGTAACTTTTATAGAGTAGTGTCTTTTGAGACATATAGACTATGATGAGTTTTATGATCATGGTTTCCTCAATAATAAACCTTGAAACATGATTAGTCCATGAAACCTCTTTCTTGTTTAGAGACTAGTGTAGGTTAAAGTAGTAACCTTCAACCCTAGTTTTAACATTGATACCCAAGGCATGCCATGTTTCATTCTATTTTTCTATAGTTATTAGTATTATTTCCACTCCTTCTATTTTATCATACAAGACATTATAGTTTACATGTCTAACTAGATTTTCATTATATACCATTGGTGGTTGCCTATAGAGTTTTAATCACATATTTTTTTGGCTTCCATTTGGAACCTTAGAAGTACTCATTGATGTAGGTAGGATAAGGGAAAATTATATGTTACAAATTATTGAGTTTATTCTTAAGACCAGATTTTAAAGTTTGGATCTTGGGCAGAGCTTGAGGCTTATAAGTTTTTAGTTAACGTTATTCTTTCCATTTTTATTACTTTTTTGACTCGATATACTTGAATTGATATATATATATATATATATATATTTATATGTATTCCTGACCTGCATGTGACATTAATATATTATTACATGGCTTATGATTTGGAATTTTAGTACATGTTTATTTGATATAGATATGATGTTTATTATTATTCTATTATTTCCACTAATTCTTCTACTCTGTTATACAGGTATAGTCTACCCACTTCCCCACCATAGACCCACACTACTAGTCGTAAGCCTCTCACATATGGGGGGCTCACTTTAGGCCATGTAGAAATCTATCTCAGGGAACTAGATTAGTGGTACCTAGGTTAGGGTGGTATAACCGGGATGCATCACCCAATAGTGGCCCCATGGCTCATATTCCATACCAATGTATGGCCTCAAAAGGTTGGTCTAGTACCCCTTTGAATTCCTATATTAAAACCCTCACTAGTGTACCACATCACATTTCTTATAGTAGAACTATCAAACCCATCAAATGTATAATACCCTCTAAGTAAAACTCCATCTATCCCTTGGAGACTTATTCCACATAAAATACACAAAATTTCTCTAATCCACATTCAAGTGGTAATTATACATCATGCATGAGATGTTAGAATCTCCTAAACATCAACATTAGGCCTAAGCCTCTCATTCCCTTAATACTCATATAAGTAATTTATACAAGGATATTAACCACTCATCAAGATAACCAAGACCATCCATGGGTATTTTGTAATTTCCACTAACATCTTCATCCCATTGCTGACAAATCCATCAGGGGATTTCATTCCCAAAAAAATTACCAGATCACTCACTCTGAAACTAGAAGGATTTATGGCACATATCTTATATAATTAGGGCACTCTCAATGCCCACCCTTTTTTCTTAAACTCATATTCTTAGGCATGAATGCGTAGTATTACATGAAAAAAATGATTTACTATTATAGGGACCACTTGGATCCATATTAATGTTACCATTCTTAGTGAAGCTCTCTCTTTATTATCTAATCCCAAACCACATCAATATTCGATCCCCAATCCCAAATTAGAAAATCCAAAATTAATTTTAATAACAATTTATGATTAATTATTAAATTTTATCCAACAATGATTCACTAAAAATATCATTGAGTGGAATCCACTAACTGAAACCATGATTAATGACATACCAAACACACAAATCATTATTTCATTACACCCATGAAATAAAAATACTTCATATTAGCCTAAATATAACATTCTTTGATGGAAGAATCATTAAACTCAAGACTATAGATTCCAAAATTAGTTGTTGAAGAGGATTATGAAGAAATGATAAATAAGTGGTAAATAATATCATAAATTTCTATAGAAAATTCACTCAAATTTCCCTACACCAAGGGGGATCAATTAGAGAATGAAAGGAATATGGGGTTATTCCAATGGTCCTTCCACATAACCCTATTCCATTTAAATCAAATCAGTGGATGACCTAGAAATTATATGTCTACCCTAGTCTAAAAAAATTATAGAAGTGTCACATCATGGAATGACCCTAACTCTCATAGAATAATTACCCAACCTAGGGATTGGTTACAAAATGAAGTAATGGGTCATGGGGAAACACCACACTTATGACTTACCCTCCCAGCATAACCACTTTGTTCATGGAATGGAAAACCTCTCCAATGTATAGATAACACCCCACACATTAATCCATCATAGTGTGGCTTCCTCTCTCATGATGCAGTCATCATTGTTCCTATAGTGATTCCTCTTCCCTTAGATGACCCCCATATCAAAACACATCCAATATTAAACCTTAACATGACCTAACCATAGGGGTCCTTTCCTAATCGTACATTATCTAAAAATTTATTAATGGGATTTATGAGAGTTAATAGACAATATATAAGGGTTGATATACCGCATATATAAGTATCACCATCATGAAATGATGCAAACCTACCCACCATTATACAATAAATAATGGTTTCTAGATGATACCTAAGAGAAATAATTATGGTTTCATCCCCTCAACCATGGCATGATCCTCACATCCCCTGGTAAAATATTATACATCAAGACATAACCAATTTCTCCAATCGATCATACCTTTACACTTTAGTTCCCCTTGCCTATGTATGATCCTCAATCGATCCCTCTCTGTGGGATAACCCTTAAACATAATGGAATAATAACTCATATTATAAAAAATTATGAAAAGGGGTGACCCCAACCATATAGTGGAATGAAAAATTAAAATTACCATTAAAAAAATAACCTAAAACTCATATATTATAGTTCACATTTTATGTGTTGTAATTATATATAGGTTTATAATTTTTCATTTTTATGAATGTGCCACATTCTAACTCACCTTTCAATGACTTCTACATTATTATGTAAATGATTTTATGCTTATTATATGATTATAATTTCTATGCTGACCCATTTACTATATTGTTTCATATCAAATTCCCCTTCTCTATTATCCCTCAACTTACTAATATCGTAGATCAATCTTTATTTGATGTATTTACTTGGGTGTAAATATGTATTAAAAATAATATGAAACATTTTAGGAGAAATATGAATTATGATCAAAATAATTATTAAAATTTTAAATGGATTATTTTTGTATGAAAATAATATTCCAAAGAAAATAAAACATTTTTAACCACAATCCATATTTTTTGTATTTTCAAATGAACGTTTTAAGGGTAAGTGTGAACCCAACTAAAAACTATCCAGATATAACTAGATACAAATCTTTCCCACTAAAAAAATCAAAGAACCATGACTAATAAAAATTTTCAAATTTCAAAAGGTGATCATCACCAAACTCAGGACATGTTACCACCCACTTCATGAACCTCGTCACTACCTACCACCATCCATCATCGATATCATCAATGAAATTCACCGCTCGATACTTCACCTCAATCATCATAATGATTACCTTATCCTTTCTCCACCGACATCACTATTAAATCATTCCATCACCATTGACATCATCATCATTGAGTCTTCACTGTAGGCCAATTCTCTAACGTTCAACACCAGCACTGAACATCCTCTCCAACTCCGATCCACCACCACTATCATCATTGCTATTCAAACATCCCACAAGAATACGAAATACCATCAATGAAATCATATCGTCTCCACCATCTCATATTCTTCCAATGAATACCGAAAACAAAAAATGAAACCAATATCTTAGACGACGAACTCCCAGTGAGGAAGAAAACCAAAATATAAAGCGAAACCAAGGTAGTATCGCCAAATAAAATTGAAAAAAATACTCTACTAGGAATGAAATCCAAAATATAAGAAGGCCAAGGAAAAAAGTACATAGTTGGGGATGAAACCATAATGGAACCATAAGAAGAAAACTAAAGAAAACTGGGGATGAATCCCAAAAAGGGGGATTTCGCCACCACAAAACCATAGGGCCTGAAACCCCTATGTATCCATTACTCCAAAATCCAACCTATACGGGATTTGTGGAATGTTAGGTCAGAGCAAGGTGAGTTGGATGAGGTTGAAACCCTAGAATATAAACCCTAGGAAGAAAACCCAACATGAAAATGAGGAAATTGGTAATTAATCCCAAGAAATAAGAACAAGCTCCTGTAGCGCCTGGAAATATGACATACGCCAAACCTCTTTCCCAAAACCACAGATTATCCCTCACACCAAATCTGACAAATAGAGGAGCAGAGGAACACAATGTCAAATCATAATAGAGGCGGTCAGGTAGAAACCAAAGAACCTTCATGGAGTAGGGGAGGAGAAATAAAGAGGGGAAACCCTAGGAGGAGCAAGCAAAAGAGAAGTAGAAACTAGAAGAAAACAAAGCCTAGAGTGAGTGAGGGTGAGAAGAGAGAACATGAAAGGAGTGAAGAAAAGGAGACATTACTATAGGGGGAGTTTGAAACCCTATGAGGTGGAAGGAAATCCAAAAGATCAAGAGCACTAGGTGAATGTGGAACCACCCATTAAGAAACTAAAACTTTTCATTTTAGAATGTATTAGTATTATTTTGTTTGAAATAAAAAGGATATAGTCATGTTATATATTTATATAAACCCAACTATTACTACTGTAAAGGTACATAAAATAGTGGAAGTACCGATTTTAACCCATAGGGAGGTTGTAACATCCCATTAATGATATGAATGGTATGTATTTAAACATTTCATGCCTTGTATTCAAGACACTTGGCCTTGGGCCTTAGGGATATGTTATGGGTCTCCCTCTAACCAGACTTAAATATTTCTACGATTTAATAATAAATTGAGGCTTCATACCTAGCCTTTAAAAAAAAGGATTCCTATAATAGTGAAGTTAGGGATTTCATGGACTCTCATCTTTAACCAACCTTTTCTATAGGCTTTCGGAGGGCTAAATGACATGTAATGGTTGGTAAGTTCATACCATGAGGGTTTTACACCATGAGAGTTACATGACATGATGTGTCATTACATATCATAAAGTAATTAGTGACTATTTTTTAGTTCTAAGTGACGTGTTTTTCAATTGTTATGGAAATTAAATATTTCATGATGTGTAATGGGGTTACACATCATGTAATACCCTGAATGTAGTTTTTAAACAGGCAGCATGAATGAGATCTTATTTTCTTCTCCACTCCAATTTCTTCTATCTTGACCTAAGGCATTTCCCATGCGATATTGGATCCCTTCAACACTTCTGGGTCCCTTCATTCAACATTAAATTGTCATTGCGTTGGTTGTGTGATTATTGGGTAAGCGTTCTCTACCCTTATTAATCTTAATCTCTTTATCCTCCATAGATATTTCAATAAATCATTTAGAAATTGATGGATATATGATCTATGATGTTGGACCTCATTTATAGATTGAGTTTTTATGTCTTCTTCACCTTTGTTCGTGATGAAGGGTTTTGTTGTGAGTGTGAGTTTTAGGAAAAAGGTAGGTGGTTCCATCCTGTTTGGCCAAATTGATTAAACTTGAATTTGTTGGTTTATTTCAATTTTTGATTTAAATTAAATTTATCAAACATTATTTCAATTGATCTAGTAAAACACAATTCTAATGAAATGGGAGATTTTAAATTGATTTGGCATAAAAATTGAGAAAACCCCCAATTTTAATGAATTGGGGTGTGTTTATGGAAATTGGATTATTTAACTTGTTTAATTAAAATTATAGATTTGATGGAAACTATTTAGATTAAAATTTTGAAATTAATTTCGGAACTGAATTGTGAAATTTATTGAATTGGTTTTAAATTGGTTTCAAAATTGTGAAAATGGATTAAAAAGCTTTCATAGAAACCCATTGATTTTATTTTGTTAAAAAGGAATTGTTTTTATTAAAACCTATTCTAGTTTTAAATGGAAAATTGGTATTTGAAATGGGGGAATGTGATTTAATTTTATTTCAAGCAGTCTTAAAATAAATTTCCCATCATTTATTTTGTAAGAGAACATGCAAGAATTAGGTAGTTTGTGATTTATTTGGACATAGTCTATGATTATTCAACATTTTAAAACATAAATGCAGTAGGATACTTCCCTGATGGGATAGGGAAGAGTAAAAAATTCTCATTGTTGGAGGGATGTGTGTATACACATATTTTTGTAATCTGTTAGAGAGTGTATAGTCCTATACCTTGAAACATTCATACGTATTTGGTAGATGACCATGTGGCTTGCTTGATTATATTTGTGATATAAATGTATTCCAATGTTGTTAAATTACTTTACATTCCTTATAAATTTACATAAACTTTTTTATATAAAGTTTTCTATTTAATCCATTATTTTAGAAATATTCCATCATTGAAAATTCTTTTCTTAAAGTTTTTTACATCATTTGAACTGTATAACATGATTTGTTTAAATATACTTTGAAATGACAAACTTTTTTATTTTAAATTGAAAGCATTCCTTTGGTTAATTTGATATTGGCATATATTAGGGAATCCTTAGTGAGACCCTATTGGGTTTTTATCTCATATCCCACTTGTGCCTTGGGGTGTTTGTAGATTATCTTATTCATTGTTCAGGCAAGGGGAAAGGATATCTTGGAGGTGGATCGAGCTGTTAAACCTTGGACTAGGTGAGTTTTGTCCTTAGGGTCTTGGGGTGCTATTCCCTATTTTGGTACTTGGGTTATAGTATTTAGGATTTAATTCCCCATTAACTCCTAGTATATCACTCCCAATACAGTTTCTTTTGTATTAATATTGAGGTGATTGTCTTGATTCTACTATGTTTTGTGGAAAATTTATTCCCACTTGAATGTTGTATAATGCCAGGTGCTAGTCGCTGACTTGTGGGGATTAGGAACACCCTTCGAGATATTTCAGGATCGGCTCAGTTATTAGGTTAGTAGGGGTACCCAGACCAGTTCATGATAGAGGTGATATAAATGGTTTATAACCTAGGAATTGGAGCTTATTACTATATTCCTCACATTAATTCTATAAGTCTGGGTTCTAATATAATCAATTTGAGATTAACCTTCAATTGAGAGAACAAGGGTTCGTGATCAATCTCAGGGAGCCAACACAAAGGTTATCATTAAATATAAAAAGAAATGACTATTGTATTAAACATCATATCTATTCAAGAATCACCAATTTAGATTTGTTATAGTAATTTTTATATACCCATATTGGCATCCACTCTTTGGAATAGATGTGGCTGTCATCCTAATTGCATTAGGTTTGAATACAAAGGTTGATATTAGATCAAAATATTGGCCCAATTTTGATTTATTTAAATTAGATTATGGACCTTTCTTTAAAATAACTTAGGTATATTTCATGTAAGGGAACAAAATAGGATTTTAATTATTTAACAAATTTTAGGATAAAAAATTACTCATGTTTTTATTTAAGGATTCATTAATGTTGCCACTATACATATTTTGACACCTAACCCAAGGTGGTTTAGTCATGCATGGAAATGACATATTTTAGCACGTGAATCAATAAAAAAATCTTAATAGAAATTATTATTGTATAATAATCAAGAGTTAAATTATAAAACAATAGTTACATAGATGTAAACAAGAAATGAACTGTAACATTTGATGAAGAAGAACTAAAAAAATCATAGCAGCTGAAGAATAAGAACCAAAACCTCAGAATGAGACAAGGAAATCAAAATGTATTTAAATGTAATCACTATAGTAATTTGGGAATGAAAAATGAGAATATAAGGAAGGATTAAGAACAAAAAACTATGAAATGGTGAATACCTTGAAAAAATTTGAGCTTCTCAAATAAATTTTTTTCAAAAAACCTTACAACATAAATAGATTTTATTTCATAAGTATTCTTATGTCTCTATCCTCCTAGTAATTTTATACCATAATTCATGAATTTACACCATAAGTGATATATTTAAATTCTCCATTATTATATATCTCCACTTTTTTAACTTGAATGAATTTTGTGGCATCTTTAGGCCTTGTGGATTTTACGGCGTGTCTCCTTTTTATGCCATATGTTCTTCAACTAGAAATTTTTACAGTATGAATTGGTTTAAAAAACTAGGTATATGACAACCATTATTCAAGGGATTTACATAGTAAACTGGTTTTATGGTTTCAAATGTCTAAAATTGTATACTTTTATAAATAGCACCACTTTTTCAAACCTCAACTTGAATTATTTGAAAAAAATAACAAAAATTCATAGTATAAAAGTGTAAAATATGAAAAAATCTCAATGAAATGATTATAAAATATATATAAGAATTAAGGTTATCAAATTTGTTGAGTCAAAATGTGTTTTGACATTCCCATTCATCTTTTTGTTTTGGAAATCAAAATTTACTTATTGTTTTTCATTATAACCATGTATATTATTTTTCATTGTATTCGAATGAATTGTTTTTCATCGCAACCACATATTCTATTTTTCATCGTAACCATATATGTCGTTTTTCATCATAATAAAATGAATTATTTTTCTTCATAATCATATATGATCTTTATCATTAGAACCACTTATGTTTTTTTTCATCATAATCGAATGAATTTTTTTTCATTGTAATCACTTGTGTGGTTTTTCATCTTAACCATATATGTTGTTTTTCATCATAAAAGAATGAATTGTTTTTCATCGTAATCATATATTATGTTTTTCATCATAACAACATGTATTTTAATGAATCATAATAAAATTATAAATCGTAATCACGTAACTCATTGTAACCATGTTATGTATCGTATCCATGTAGTACATCATAACCATGTTATGTATCATATTCTTATTATGCATCGTAATCATGTTATGCATTGTAATCATGTTATACAGCATAAACATTTTATGAAACAAAATCATGTTATGCGTCATAATAATTTTATGCATGGTAATCATTTTATGCATCATAACCATGTTATGCATCGTAATCATGTTATGCATCGTAATCATGTTATGCATCGTAATCATGTTATGCGTCATACCCCTGTTATTCATCGTACTTATGTAATTCATTTTACTCATGTCTTACTCTAATAACACATAAATGTTTCTCATTATCATTTTACTCATGCTTTTCATATTCATCATAACCAAAATGATGTCGTTGAGTTATTTATATACTAGTCAAAATGATGTTGTTCATTCTATTTTATTTTGACCATTATAGTGCTAGGTGTCCAAATCCATTTGATTTTTCCAAATAAATATGAACGTTGAAATAAAATGTGACCATTAGGAAGGAGGCCTATAAATAGGGGGTTATTTGAACTAGAGAAGACAAGATTTGGATGATTGAACATACAATACGCATTATTGTGATTCTAGAGAGATACCGTGCAACCTCTCTCTTGATTTGTTTGAAAATCCTTGAAGATACAAGATGTGAATGAGTTGTTCCTAGTTCTTTTATTTCAATAAGTAATGTGTTTTTATTTTTACAAATGATCATTGTGATAACGATCGTGGAATTTTAGGGATATTAAGATATTTCTTCTGATCATTGTATCAAGGGATTTCAAGTATTTGAAAAATAAAGGTGTTGATTAACTTCTCAATCGAGGGATTCTATGGATAGGAAGATAGATGTTCCAATCATCGTATCAAGGGATTACCAGATTGATGGTAAGATATAGCTATTATCCTAGGTGAAAGGACTCCCTACTCATTGGGATAATATAATTGTAATACCCTTTATTTTTTATCTGTTATTTCTAATAGAAAGATAACAATTTTATTTCATATTTTTATTCATATTATTTTCTATTGTAATTTTTTTCATTATGATATATTCATTATATATTGTATTAAATGATTTTATATGCTTTATGGTGGAATCATTTACATTTTTTATACTTTGACCATTGTATTCAATTAAAATACAATTATTTTAAAAACCTATGGTATCATATTATATCTAATGGATCATGGAAAAATTCAATCATTCGTCTTGTTTCATAAGAGGCTTCATGAATTTTATTATATTAATATCTCTTAAACTAAGTTTTCTATTAAGAGATAAAAAAAAAATTTCAAACCAACAATTCACCCCCTCTTGTATTGTGCCATCTCATATACATTTACATCTATATTTGAATCCTAAAAAATTTCCCCACAATTAAGTAATTTCTTATCCTCAAGAAAAAATAATTTCAAAAAAGGATTTCAAAGGGACCGATTTTTAACAGGAAACATGCATTACAACCATGTAAATAAATCAAAGTGTTAGTAGAAAGATACATTCTTCCAGAATCACCACTGTAATGAAAAATTTATTATCCCTCATAGGTAAGTTATTTATTAAAATTATTCATTCGATTAATTTCAAATTTTAAACCATTCCATATAATGTTAAACCTATGTTTCAATTTACCACACTAGTAATCATATTTTATCACTCAAGGTATAGTTAAACTACAGTTATGCTCATAACCTAAATACATGTTTATAACCATAAACTTGTATTGAATCTAACATCTCCACTCTATAAATACAAATAATAAAATTAATCATGTGGGATTTAATATTATTGTTTGAACAAATCTATGGTTTAGTGTAAGAGGACAGATGAAAAAAATCAAGCTCAAAATGGTGGATAAACCCTATAGTATAAAGTATGATAATAAATAATAGTATAATGAAGAAACTCCTCTAGAAAATATCATCTCCATACTCCCAAAATCTATTGGTAGGTCCATAAATAAGATATGAAAGTATGATTCAGGTATTCCATTTCTTCATTTTTTTTGAAAGTCTTGTTTAAGAAAGATCTAACATCCACCCTTTAACCACATATTACCTACCATGAGATTCATCAGCATGATAATGGTTATTTTTTTCGTCACAATACACAAAAAAAATTTCATAAAAAGGATAATCATGGAGGTACACCATATGTAACCATAGACCACATCCCCCAGATCATGTGAAAATTCCACTTCACATATCCTTAGTAACAAGAATATTTTTTTAGTAAAAAGGACCATTCACTGACACTTATTCCTATGAAAATGATAAAATATTAGCAAAGAGTAGGGGGGGGGGGATAAAATTTTCTTGGAACTCAGATAAATACTAACATGGTCATCCAAAAAGTTTATAGTCTTAAGAAGGAATAATGTACACGACGGACTTATAAAAAATGGGATCAATCAATTAAAATGAATCAATAATTTTAAAATTTTAATTTTTTAGTCATAGAATTAATACGATTATAATTCAAGTTATGATAAGTTTACATTCTTTAATTATCTCTCAAGAAATATACTCATAAAATAATAGGAAAAATTAGATCAAGCATCATATTGGGAATGGGAGTACATTTTAAAAAATAGGTAATCACTCAGAGCATATTGACCAGCAATAATTCAATAAAAACTAATTATAGGAATTTAGAATCACAATTAAATTTATCACTTATAAATAATGATAAAATTATAATCATTAATAAATAATATATTTTAAAATTTTTCAAATAAATGTTCTCTTTTATTTACATGATTACAATTAGATTTCAAATTAAAGGGGGGATCTAATGAAAAATAAATCAAATAATAATGGGAACAGTCAAAAATCCAAGTTTTTATGCAATATAGTCTAAGATTTATCTACCCCCACACTTAAAATGAATTATTATTCACTCTTTTTTAGGAAGAGATGATAATGATAGCTTAAAAATATGAAATGGAAAGAATGAAAGTGGAATAGAATAAATAGCTCCCTATAATTAATGCCACACCACATGAAGAAATATTGGATTTCGATGTGAATTGGGATACCTATAATATTGTTAGAAATAAAATATACCTGCACTTTAGAAATTATTAGATCATAAGATATAACCAATGTGAAGGCAGTAAATGGGAAGGTGAAAGTAATAATAAAAAATTCATATCATATTATATAAAATTTCATGGACAAAAAAAACTAAGTACCTGAATAAATAATAATTAGAGAAAACTATAAAAATAAAATAAAATTCCAAAACATGCTCAATTAACACTCAAAATATTATAATATTAGTTTCCTTCCATAAAGCGATAACAATTATGTAATCAGCATGATGGATGGAAAGAGATCGATTAGAGTAGTATATCATCTCAACAGTCCTTCGCATCTTGTGGGAACTAGAGGCAGATTCCTTCATCTCTAATGGTTTCTTGGTAGGATTAAACACTATAGAAACAGACACTCCAAACCACTTTTGGGGCTAATGGAGCATCCGTTTAGGTCATGGATAGAGCTCCTGGGTGATTCCTATATCACAACTACAGGAGAAAATACCTCATAGGGAAGTCCAATAGTTATCTTGGCATGCACATCAAATGTGATAACATAGGAATATGATCTCGACATATAAAACTATATTAATATGTAATCGGGATAGTATAAGAGATCCATTTTTAGAAAAAATATAATATCTATTCCATTATATAATATAAATGATACAAACTAGAAACATAGAATATAGTAAAAAATTAAATACACCCAAAAAAATAAAAACATGGGAGGGTCACACTGGGGTATAACTAAGAAGAGCGGGAAGAATATTTAAAATCCTCATTGGTGGTCCCCTCTATAGTGATGGGTGGCTAGATCTATTTCACCATATCAATATTAGTAATATAGGCAAGAGAAGTTGGATCGACTACCATAATATGTTTCATGGTTCTGGAAGCAGGATCAGTCGCCATTGGTGGTATTGGGTAAGAGGTGGGAGGAGGTGAGGTACTAATACAGATAAAGGCCAACTATCTAGTAGTTGGATTTGTTAATAAAATATTAGGTAGATATTGTTAGGCAGGTCCCTTTCCCTATCAGGTGTACCCTACCAAGAATTAACAATGAGCAACAGAGTCCATGATATAGGGAGGAACCTCGACGGTTGTGGTTGTTGGTTAGATGGTGGATATGGTGGGAATGGATATGGATGTAGGCTCGACGATAGAGGGTTTATGGTGGGTGGATTGCATTGGTGGAGATGTTGTAGTGGAAGGAAATAATGGGGTTTTATGAAATGGGTTTCTAAAGTGATGGAATAATCACCTTTGGTTCTCTAAAATGAATTGGAGAATGTTTTCATGGCTAAAGATCACCTCCCTTATATTCGACGTAACATGGATACGCTGGGATGAAACTAAGACATTAGTTCCAATAGCTACGAGCTGATCAGTGGGAATGTAAGGGGATGTTAAAACATCAAGAGTAGGAAAATTATCGACCAAATTGACATAATCATGTTCCTAATCATAGTGATCTCTAACAATCTAAATCTACCCCATCTTATAGAGAAAGACGAGGTCGATGGAATACTTTGGAACTAATGAAGAATGGGTCTAGGAAGCATCGAAGGCAGCCATGTCCCCTGCTAGATGACTTTTAAAGGAACCAACTATAAGGGTTCCATGGATCCTACTGGTCTGACCCATATAAAAAAAAACTGGAAGACCATATTCACTATGAGGGTTCTCATAGAAGTGGTTAAAATGGACACCTCAATCTTCATGATGGATTTATGGGAGTTGATCATACTAGCCAGGAATGAATAGAAGAGCGATGGATGATCCTCATATTGATGCCCTTCATCTGGACTCTGTTTTTGATCAGAGGACCATGAATCCATGTTTGGTCATGGGATATCAACAACTATCTCTTTAGTATATCAATCTTTTTTGAATCAACACACAAGGTTTTATAGGAAGTAGATTCATTGAAGTTTAAAGAATAAATTCAAAGGCCAACCACAAAAGTTTCTATAATAGGATCCTATCCAATACATACTAACTGAAAGATTATGTGGAATCTTCCCTTCTCAAACATAGTCAAGAACTCAAGAAAGGGTTCCTAATACATATCCTCTCTGACCTCAACAATTTATAAGAGGTGTATCCATTGAAGCCCCTTTATGAATTCATCATCTATGAAGATCTTATGCATTATGTCCAAATCCAATGTTTTATTGGTCTACAACGTCTTGGATTACTAATCAACCAAGCATTTCTGATGTTTCAAGAATATGATGAATATGTCAATATTAATCTGAGAGGGATGAATAATGACCTATGAATGATGGGATGAAGACTACAAATATGAACCTGATATGGATGAATATAGGGTAAAATATGCTAGTGGTATTAGAGATATAGAAGGTTCTGGGGATACATGATTGGTCATGGGAGATTTCTTTCCTCAAGCCATGTTCTTGTATGATGGAAGAACTCCACTGTTGGTGTGGACCATTGTTGGGAACATGAGCAGAGGAGATAATTTTTTTTGGAAATCTTAGAGAGAGGAACTATTGAAGATAAATAGGAGAGGAGAGAGTGGTGACTTGGGTGGAGTAGGTTTGGTTGATGACATAAATCATAGGTTTATGGGTTAAAATCCCAACTATGTATTTTATTTCATAAATATAGTATTTGCAACACAGAATATGTGCTAACAGATTTATAAAACTATAAAATTTATGGTGTAAAAGTTACTTTTATACCATAAATCCATTTTTAGTTGAATGAAAAAAAAATCATTATTCTACCACTGGAAATGAACCAACGTAATTTCAATGATTCCAATCTATATAAAGAAAATAATTTGGGTTTCCATCAATTTTCACTTCATTTTATGTAAAGAGATTAAAGCCCCACCCCAAATCAATTAAATTTGAAATAGAAGACACACTCTTCTTTAAATGGCTCTAGGTAATTTTTTAACCATTGTTTATTAACATTAATGGGTGATCCATCCAATTTTATAATTTCTATAGTTTCATATGGGAAGGCTTTAGTAACTTTAAACGGACCCATCCATCATGATGTCATCTTTTAGGGGAATAATTTAAAGTATGAATTGAATAAAATAATCTTATCACCTAGTGTGAACTTCCACCACATGATGAATCATTCATTCTATTTATTTATTTTTTATTATAAATTTTTTATTTCTCATAAGCACGACTTCTAATTTCTTTCATCTTATCTAATTACAACATACTCTTTTTCCATGATTTTTGAGCATTGAGGTTGAACTTTTTTATTTCCCAGTATGAGTGGAGATTTAATTCAACTGGAAGGTGTAATGGTTTCCCATAGACATTTTGGAATGAAGTTGTATCAATGGGTGTTTTGGAAGATTTTAATTATTCCCAAAGTGCATCATCAAGTGTGATACTCCAAATACTCATGCATTTCATGACTATCTTTTCCAAAATATTTTTAATCCTCTGATTTGAAAATTCCTCATGCCTTCTATTTTGTGGGTGGTAAAGAGTGAAAATATTGTATCAAATCCCCTAATTTCATGTATTCATTTTATGGAAGTTTTATGGAAGTGAATTCTTGGATCACTAATGAGTAAATGGGGAAATTCAAATCAGGAAAAAAATACATAAACAATTTCAGAACTACTTTTGCCATGTTAAGGGTTGTATCTTGTATTTCTTTCCACATTGAAACATAGTATACACTAACCAAGATGTATATAATTCCTTGGTAATTAAGAAGAAATCCCATGAAAAAAATTCCCCCAACATCAATGATTTATACTTATAGAATTTTATTATATGGAATTTCATTATGTTTTCTGATTTTTTTCCCATCTGCTAGAACTAATTATAGCTATGTACAACACTTCTGGCATCCCAATGGAGTGTGGGATAAAATAATTCACTCTGAAGAATTTTAGATATAGTATTATTAGACCCACAATCTTCTCTATTTATTGATGTATGAAAAAAATTCTAAGACACTTTGAGTTTCATCCTCTAGGATACAATTTTTCATTAAACCATCATCATGGTGCTTAAGTAATATCATCTCATCCCAATAATAGTCTGAATAATTATCTAGGAAATCCTTCCTCTATTGATAGGATAAGCTTAGGTAGAGGGTTATAGTATATAGATAGTTTTATATGTTATTAAACCATGTATTATATTGTGTACACACCTAAAAGAGTGTCTCATATGGGATGTCTTAAAAAATTTATAACTCTTTATCATCTTCCATATTGGGTAGTTGGAGTGTAAACATATGATCACCAACTATATTTTCAGTTCCCTTCATGTTTTTAATAATAATGTTGATCTATTATAGAAAAAGGAACTACTGAATCATCCTAGGTTTCCCATACTTTTTATTTGTAAGATACTTTAATTATATATGATTAGTAAAACAAAAAACCTTGAGAGAACTTGATAAGAAATAAATTTATCGAATTGAGAGACCAATGCAAGAAGATATTTTTCCGTAGTGGTATAATTAATTTTAGAATCATTGAGAGTGTGACTAGAATAGTGGTTGGGTTAAAAAATATGACCAATCTGATTCCTTAAGACTTACCCCATAATAAAGTCACTTGAATCACCCATTACTTCAAAGTCTTTATGCCAATCTAGTGTGATAATAAATGGGGATTTAATTATGTTGCTCTTTAATGTGTTAAAGTTTTTTATACACTCTGTATTTGATTCAAAAGGAATATTTTTTCTATAAGTTGTGTCAATGGCCATGCTATTTGAGAAAAGTCCTTTATAAATATGTGGTAAAACCCAACATGGAACAAAAATATTATGATTCCTTTGAAGGTGATAGGTTCTAAAAATTATTTAATCACTTCAATTATTACATGGTCAATTTCTATTCCATGATTTTAAATTTTTGGTACCCATGTACTACACATCCTTGTATTATGAAGTGATAATTCTCTCATTTTATCACCAAACATTTCTTTTCATAGGACTACAAGATGAGTTCTAAATTACTCAAACATTCCTCGAAAGATCATTCATATATAGAAAAACCATCCATAAATATTTCTAAAAACTCCACCACCAAATATTGAAAGACACGTTCCATATAACATTGAAATATTTTTGGTGTATTATACATTCTAAATAACATTAGTTGATAGGTGATGGTAATGAAAAGGTAGGTGAACGTTGTCTATGAATAATCAACCAGGTCAATAAGGATATGATTATATACAAAATTTTTATCTAGGAAACAATATAATATGATCCAAGATACCATATAAAGCATATGATCCATGAATAGGAGAGGGAAGTGGTCCTTCTAAGTCAATGTATTAATATTTGTATAGTCCACAAAAACTTTCTACCCAGTAATGGTCTAAATTGGGATTAATTAATTTTTGTTTTTTTATTACATTAAAGCCTCCTTACTTTGGTAATACTTATTAAGGTCTCACCAATTATCTATCCAATATGGATAAATGATACCAAAATCAATAAGTTTAAGAAATTCCTTTTTGAAAACTTCTTTCATTGATGGTGTGAGTTTCATTTGAGGTTTATGTTTTGGGTTTTCACCTTCATGTAGAATAATGTTATGGCTAGATATTGTGGGGATGATCCCTTTGATATCATCCATACTCTATACAATTTAATATTTTAAAACTTAAATACTTCTAACAATTTATCCTTATATTAATTTTTTAGTATATTTCTTATAATGGATATAATTTTTCCTTTATTTCTAAGAAAGAATATTTAAGAATGCTTAGAAGTGGATTTAGTTATAATATTTATGGCTTAATAATCAAAGGTGTGAACTCTGGGAATGAGTATTTTATTATCGGTTCAATGTATTTAACCTCTATGAATTTACTACTAAATTATTTATCAGGGGACAAGGTTTTTTCCACATTTTCTGGTGCCATAATATCACATTTTTCATCAGTGAGAATAATTTCTTAACACTCTACTGGATCACCATTTTGTTTGGCTACTTTGACCATATTTGACTCCAATTTTCCTTAACTAACTCAGAAAATAAATATACCTTAATTAACACCGATAAGTGATTTACTGGTCATGAGAAATGGCCTTCGATGAATTATAGGGTTATCCCATTTTTCTTCCATATCTAAAATGAGAAAATTATTATGGAAAATAAATTTACCAACCTTAACAAAGATATCCTCAATAAGTCCCCAAGGATACCTAAATAGGTATATTAGTAATATGAAGTGATACCCTCATCAATTTTAGGTCCTCAGTCCCCAATATTTGATAAATACTCATTAACATGATATTAATACTCTGACCAAATCAGATAAATCTTCTATTAAATTGAACGACCTGATGGTTCATGGAATCAAGATTCTTATAAGGTCTCTCATATTTGGTGTAAATTTCAAATGAATTATGGAAAATTACTCTTCTTTCAAAGAGACACCAACCAAGTCTTCTATCTTCAACTTATTAGAGAGTATATCATTTAATAATTTCGCATAAGTGGGCTTCTAGTAATGGATTAAACAAATGGTATATTGATATGGAGTTGTATAAACATCACCATAATTTTTTTGTACTAATTCTCAATATTCCCTTGTGACATCCTCTATGAGAATGGAATATGTGGTCTGTAAGTTATTCGTTCCACATAGGTTTCTTATTTTTTGGGACACTCTTGTTATTGATCTTTTTATCTATCTCTTATTTCCAATTTTTTTCATCAAAATTTTTTATTATATCATTATTTTATTTATAAATGAATATCACATTTTAATTTGGTCATTCTATCTTATTTTCATTTCCTGAAGAAGGCTATTGAAAATAAATATATTTCACACTCTAAAGGATCACAAACTTAGCCTCCTCTCTTGGATAGTTCTTAGTATTACCAAGTATCATGATCAACTGTTGATTTTATAGTATTTCAAAATTTTCCAAACTGATGCTCTAGACTTTAGAGAGTAGACCTATGATTTAGAAATTTTGTTTCTTTTTTAGTCATTTATTATACCATTTTAAACAATTAAATTAATAAATTTTATATGTTTTATTGTTGGGGTGGGGATGATTATGGTTTTCTTAGTGAAGATTTTTTAAATTGTGGTTTTTGGTGAAGAAACTAATGAGCACTCAGTGTTATGTCGGGATGGTTATGACAAAGACAAAGACATAATAGGGGGGATGAATTGTGATCCTCAAAAACATTAATAGATTCAAAACTCTTATATTATTATGCATAAAACCTTTCCTTACCTATTAAAGAGTAATGAGAATCATAACTCAATAAAGGAAAAGAACAGAGTGGTGTATAGCGGTTTAGCTCAAAAAGATCCCCTATTCTACTCCACCACCACTCAAATCCATGAGTTTAGTGATTTTCAATTGAAAGTCCTCTTATCCTAAGTACTTAAAAACCTAGTTCCTGAATTTTAACATTAAAAGGATTTTATAAAGCCTTCTGGTTCTTTAACAAGGAACCGTAAATCCACAGCTTAGCGGATGAAGCTGACACTTAACCATGACTAAGTCCGACCAGTTGAAATTCCACCAAATCAAAAGTGTTTTATTTGTTTTAGAAAACATGGTTTAAACTTCAAAGTTGCAAAAAATTGAAATATTTAATTTAGATCTTCCATAATGCACAACATTAAATTGGTCTTTAACGTTGCACAATATTTATTCAAATAAAGATAGAGAAAATACCAAATGGATGTATAAACATGCATGTATTAAAAGTGGATCTCTAAAAAATTTTTATCAATCTTTCAAAATAAGGTGTAATAATAAAATGAATTTGTAGTGACAATAACAATAGTAATTTGATCAGATAGATCAAAACATGTATGTCTCCAAAGTATAGCTCTTATGGTAAAAAAATTTGTTTTATTCCAATAAGGCCTTTTTGATTATAAATTTACTCAATTATATATTATAATGAAGAGTGTATCAATATTTATAATATAGATCAAATAGCTCTAGGTCAAACCAAATCCAGAAACATCGCAAAATAAATCATGAATATTTGAATTTAAAAACATTCACGTGGGTGATAAATTACTATAAGAACAGTAATGATTTACTCTGTTGAATATGAGATTTTAAAATAATCATAACAACCCTTTGAATCAGTTGTAAAATTGGTTTCAATAGATATTCACTTCCATCAAGTCCATATCATAAATCATGGGTAATATATTATATTTAAAACTGCATCGTTGAATATTCAAATATAAGGTTTCTTCATGTGACGAAAAAACTCTAAACAAAGGGTTGATAATATACAGTTGATCACAAAATTAGGGTTGATCTATCATACATTTTTTTCTTCAAACATAGGGTTCTTTAAAAACATAGGGTTGTTTATCCATACTTTTTATCTAAAACATAAGGTTTATGAACTATATTCTACACTTTCACTTACAAACATAGGGTATGAACAATATTTCCAAAATATGCTTTAAAAAATATAGAATACTTTCAACAAATATTCACCACATATTAATAACTTGAATATATTTGTCAAATAAATATTTCATCAAATATTGTTTTCTTAAAAGGTCACTTAAAATCTAATTCATTAGTAACATAAATGTAGGCATTTGTGAGTATCAAACCCGAAATGAAATTAACAAAATTATTGAAAAAATTATTCTCAATAATCTCCCCCTTTTTGTTGATCAAAAAACCCTAAAAAAATATTTAAAACTAAAAACAATAAATTTATCCCACAATTTCTCTTTATAATATTTTTTAAAATATGTTTCTCATTAAGGAAACTTCTCCCCCATCATCCCTTTATATAATTTTCCTTATAAAAAAACTTATCCCCATTATAAAGATCAAAAAATCTCACCAATTTTAAAAATATTAAGGATACATTTCTCCAAATTATTCATTATGAAGATAAACATGTAATCTAAAACTATTAACATCTACCCCTTCTTTTAGACATAAAAAAGATAAGAGTTAAGAGTATTTGAAATAAACTCCCCCTAAATTCCTTCTTTTAAAAGATATAGTTCAGTAAAAAAAGTGTATATATTTAATGAATAAAATTACTATTTTATGAATACTCCCCTTAAATTATAGCATATAGGATATTAATTGAATTAAAACTTTTTTATTATAAATAAAATACATTTACCAAATTTTTACCAAAGTAAAATTTAAAGAAAAATTTTATTTACTTAAAGTAATAAACTAATTTATGTATTTAGAATTGTTTTTATTAATTTCATGATTATTTAAGATAAAAATTTAAAAATAAATTATGAAAAAATTTATAGCACATATCTTCACTAAAAGAAATTAAAACAATATATATATCCTTGAACTAAAATAAACAGCAGAATATAAAACCAGAGAGTCCAGAAAGAGTAGACGGTTCTTCTATAAAACCTAAAATTATATATTTTTTCACTTAAATTAGCTAAAACTATTGAAATTTATTCTAATATGTATTGAACATCTTTTATTATTTGATATAAAAAGGATGAACACTATTCAACTAAAAACAACTTCAGCTTATCAAGATATAGCTTAATAACAACTTATTTTCTAAATGAATCCATTTGAATTATCATTTATACATTGAATAATTCAAATTATAATTTTAATATTGAACAATATATTATATTGTGATATTAATTTTTCAAAAAATCAAGAACAATTTTCAACACAGATTACTTTTGTAGTTATTTATATGACTTTAGATGAATTCAAAAAATCTTGTAGCTTCAGTTTTTATTTTCATTCAATATATTGACTTTAAAAAAAAGTTTCTATGCATAATTTGAGATGAAGAGACTTCCATTTCATTATCACTTTGAACTTCCTTATTTCTTTCAAATGAATCATCAACATATGAAAATGATTGTTCTTTGAAAAGATAATAATGATTACCATTTTCCTTTTCTGAAAAATATTTTCTTCTAAACTTGAAGTACGTGACCACTTCATCATATTTTGACTTGTTTTCCATAACCCTTTGAATAAATATTTTGAAGAAGAAAATAAAAAATATATTTTTTTAAGAAGAAGATGATTCATTTGGTTCTGATAGTTTTCATATGATGTTTCATATTCTTCATCCGAAAATACAGAATAATCATTACATGTTTTAATTTTTGAAAAGATATATTACCTAAGAAAGATCTTATTGTTTTGTTTATAAATAAAATTTTAAGAAGATTAATTTAATGTTTCAAATTGGTATAAAGTTGAGAAACATAAAATTTTCATAATTTAAACATGGACTTTATTATTGAAAAGATTCAAACAACATTTATAAATATTTAAATTTTTTATGAAATTTATTATACAATAAAAATTGACTACGAATTGAATTGATGAGTAAATATTAGTTTTTTTATCAAATTTTAAGATATGTATTTATCATTATTTATATAATATTTAATAATCTAGAATTATATAGATATAAAAATGAAATACTTCTTGGATCATTGATTTTAGTACTAATGATTTTTGATAACGAACTACTTCAAAGTAGTTCACTCATTTGTTATAGATTTTTATATATCAATCGATCAAACACTTAAAAAATTTAATGATGCAACTTAGTGGTGTAATCCTATAAAAAAATATAATACAAGATCTTTTTGGTAACCATATTATTTTTGGAGTAGCAGTGTTAGCAATTAAAATTATAGGTAACTAAACTTTTTTATTTTGAGTATGAAATCTACTATTCATGTTATATAATTTTTTTGAGAATTTTTTTTAAAACTATAAATTTGTGGTTTTCTAAAGCAGTAATGCTTCCCATAATGACTATTAATACCAAAATAAAAACATTTCATAATAGACATGTTTTTTCTATTCAAATTAAGAACAAAATAATTCTTATATTGTTTTTGTCTTTCATCATCATTTCCTATTCCAAATTTTCCTTAATGAATTTTATTTTTACAAAGAATTTGATTTAAATATTTTTCTCCTTTAATCATCATACTAGAAGCTTCTTTAAAATTATTAACTTTAGACAATAAATATTTAATCTTTGTATCATGCAGATAATAAGTATTTTTAGAAGAATTAGCGTTTAAGTTTGTAATCTTTTTTGAAAATTTTTATTTATATAATAGAACAATATAATAAGTTTTTATAAATATTATATGATATTTATTTAAGGATTTATGTTTAAATTTTTACATAATTTAGTTTCTATTTAGTTTATCAGAAGACAATTTTTCATGACCAGAGTTTTTATATTAAGAAGATTGTACCTCATGAGTATGATCCATAAGACATACCATTTTCTTTTTATGCTTAGTCTTAGAATCTATTGAATATTTTTGTGTAAACTAGATGTATTAATCTAGGAATCCTTCATAAAATTCATTCCATCTCTCTTATAATTAGATTTTCTTTAAGCTTTGAGTAAAGGAAAATTACACTTTGTATGAATTTTTTCCATTGAATTCACAACATCTATTTTCTTTAGTCCCTTTATTTTTATTTATATACAATTTCTCAAATATTTTATAGTGATCTGATAATTATTTGTTTAAACGTGAATGGATTTAATCATATGACACATCCATTGAAGTTTTGAGAGAAACTTCTTTGTATAATATATGATTTTCAGCTTCAACTTTCATCTTAGCTTTATACATCATTAATGTTCCAATCAATTAATTTATATCTAAAAATTTCACCAGTGTAGATTGACATATAACTGTAGATATTCTATTCCAATTGGATGGTAGTACTCTAAGTACTTTTAATTATTGATCTAATTGTGAAATTTGATCTCCCAAAGCAACAACATTGTTGAAAATATTTGTCAATATTTCATTGTTTCCGATGCTTTTGCGGGGGTGCGCACATACGTCTGCTTGATCATGACAGGCATGAATTTTGTTTCCCCTCATTCCCAGTTTCTAAAGGTGGGCATCATTCACTCCTTGTTTAGGGACGTCTTCTCCTTGATCAAAACGGGATGATGGGATGTCGGTTCTTCTTTCTATGGACTCCTCCTCGAAACTCATCACCTAGTCCGGGTCCCCCTCATAGATTTAATACGTTGTTCATGAAACTCTTCCCAGCGCCATACATTAGTGGACACCAGTTAATTATTCTGATTCTCTCAGGACATTCCAAGGGGTCCGGTTAGGGCAGTAACCTTCAGTTGGGGGAGTAGTCACTTTGAGACATCATTGGCGTGTCTGGATGATGGGGAATTGGCATGTCTGTGTTTTGTCCCATTTATAGGGCTTCTCGAGGGTGCAGAAGCCCGAGGAATCCAGCATCAAGCGCGGGGAATATTATTCCATAGGCATGTATCGGAGGTTTTCCTCAGCTTCCGGTGTTTAACACTGGTTATGCCGCAAGTTTAACGTCCCGTAGAGACGGATCGGGCTGATCAAAACACTTGTTAGAGTGGATCAGATTGAAGAACCCCCTTTAGGAATCACCAATATTGAGGCTAGCATGTGGGTGGCTTCCAGAGTACTATAGAAGGGAATGAGGTGTCATGATCTCACCGGGATGTGGTAGCCCGGGTAAGAATCAGGATGGACGATTGTTTTGGTCTTGAGCCTCGAAGAGACTTCCTACGTACGATGCCTTGACATAGATCAAAGACCACATAGTTTAGGAGAGGGGCCTGGTACAACGACACGAAGGTGGTCGAGACCAATGGTTGGTGGGCTTGAACATCAGGGAGGATTCATACGTACCATGCCTTGACATGGATCAAAGTCCCCATAGTTTGGATGGGTGTGTGCCGGTGAATTGACGTGAAGATGGACTTGGTCTGATGGATGGTGGGATTGAACCTCATGAGTCTTCCTACATACCATGCCTTGACCTAGATCAAAGACCACGTAGTTCAGGACGGTGTGAGGCTTACACTCTAGGCTTCCAAAGGTGTTGGTGAACCGATGTGAAGGAGGATGGAACGACCAGGTGGTGGGATCGCAACGGCTTACCGCTGGATTGAGATACAGTTTAACATCATGCAGGACGGGGGTGTATCGGAGAGCCGATGTGAATGAGGACCATGGTCCACTGAGTGTTGGGATCGAACCTTATGGAGGCTTCTTACATATGATGCCTTAGCACAGATCAAAGTCCTCGTAGTTTAGAATGGGATGTGGGTGTCGGCGAACCGACTCGAAGATGAACCTTGGTCCAATGGATGGTGGGATTGAACATCAGAGAGGCTTTTTACGTACCATGCCTTGACATGGATCAAAGTACTCGTAGTTCAGGAAGGGTTTCGTTAGTGAAACGACATAAAGGTGAACCCAGGGGTCCGCTGGTGGTGGGCTTGAACCTCGTGGAGACTTGCTACGTACCATGCCTTGACATGGATCAAAGTCCTCATAGTTCGGGTGTGCATTTTATCATCATGAGGGATGGGGTTGTAATACAGTTTAACTTCATGCGGGATGGGGGTGTTTTCTTGGTCGATGGTCACTCTAAGCTCACGGGAGTCAAGCTCAGTGTGAGAAACAAGAGGTTTCCAGGACTTGACGATCACGTCGTGTAGGATGTGTCCGTGGGAAGCGAATAGGGGCTTATGCGTTGGGCGGCCCATGGTTCTGGGACTTACTCTAGGATGGGGGCCCGAGGGTGACAAAGCGCAGTGGGAGAGGGGGATTTGTACTTACTCTAGGATGGAGGCCCGGTTCCCTGTCACACCCTCCATTGGACTTGGCACCGAGGAAGTGAGGAGGAGCAAGGGCGCCGCCTCCGGCAAGAAAAGCCAGGGGGGATTATGCTAAGGTGGCTACCCTTCCCTATGGATAAACGCCACTCTCAGAAAGAGGATATCATCCCCTGTGGAGATAAATTGGTGTGGAGAATGTCCAAGGTGGGGGAACCCCGCGCGAGAGGCATGGAGCGATGTTACAGTTTAAAGTCATGTGTTGAGGATGAGGGTGTTTGATAGTTTAACGTCCTGCAGCTCCGACGAGGTGGGATTACTCCACACCCCTAAGACATACATAATTGGTACCCTCTGCTCCTTGTGGGAGGAAAGGTACCGGCAATTCCATGCTAAAGGGGGTCCATAGTGAGAACCATAGAGGGGTCCACATTAGCATGGCTATGTAAAGAAGCAATAGCCATTAGCGTGCCTATGTGAAGAAGCATTAGGTGAAGCAACGCCACAGGAGTTATCGTCTTGGGGACTTTGAAGTCACATCGTGCGATCCTTGAGGGTCACACAGGAAAAGGAATTGCCAAGCATAGGAGTCCGTAGGCAGGGGCCTTGTGGAGCTCGGTAGCTCTGTGTGGTAAAGGGCACTGGCGAAGGGATGTGCTTCGTGAATTGGGGTGCCTTATCCTTAGCATGGAGCAGAGGTGTACATGGGAGGTGATTTGCGAATTGTATGGGGAATCATGGAGCACAGCCTCACAGAGCAAAGGTGCCTCGCGATGTGAAGTGTCATGAAGAAATGTGCTTCGCCAAGTACAGTGACCCATCCTTGGCATGCAGATCACGTGTACAAGAAGGGTGTTTCACAAAGCATAAATTCTCCGTGACAACTTGAGTCCCCTTGAGGATCCCCTTCCTTCATGAAGGCCCTTAGGATTTGCGAAAGGAATCCCTCTCAGAAGAGGGGATCAAAATGAGGCAAGGCGGAAGCATCTTGCGAAGAAAAAAATACCTTATGTAGCTCATGGTGCACAGAGAAAAGGGTGATTCATGGTTTGGGAGCTGAGAAGTCGAAAGGTCAGATCGTTCGCCCCTGGGCTCGGGGGGAATCTGGTATTTATAGGCAAGAGGTGCCACGGAGTAGAGCTGACACGGCGCGAAGAGGGCTTCGGTTGCTTCGCGGCGGGTCGTGAGTGTCAAGGGTGTTGGCAGAGCATAGCGCCTCCGTTGCTTTGTGGCGGGCTCACGAACTTTAGCGGAGTTCACGGAGTATACCACATCCTTTTCTTTGTAGTGGGATCATGAACGTCAGGGGCGTTCGTGGAGCGTACCACCTCCTTTTCTTCGTGACAGCCACGTTGCTTGGGGGGACTCCATACCATGTCTTAGTTTGGTAGGTCGCGAGGCCTCTTTCTATTCATTCTTTTCATCCAAAATTTTGGCACCAACAAATGCCCCCCTAATACTTGGATCCATGGAGGGATCAAGGGTCGAAGTCTGAGGGAAATCACAAAAATCATCGGTCGTTCGTGGTGCTGACTCACGAAGAGGGCGCACGAGGCAGATAGGGGCCGCGCGGGCCGGATGCTCCGCGAAGCTCCGCGCGGGCCGGATGCGCCGCAAAGCTCTGAGGGACGCTGCCTATAAATAGGGGGTATAACCTCTCTCTTGTCCTTTCCCTCTACGAATTTTCCCTTTTGTGCTCTCGATTTGTGAAGATCTGCCTACTCCGTGACTTGGCTTTGCAAACATGCTCCGCGAACGACCTCATAGAACAAGCTTCGTGACCCGACCTGAAATTTGTTCGAGTTCTGAAACCC
This sequence comes from Viscum album, assembly GCA_963277665.1. Classification (NCBI taxonomy): domain Eukaryota; kingdom Viridiplantae; phylum Streptophyta; class Magnoliopsida; order Santalales; family Viscaceae; genus Viscum; species Viscum album. The sequence goes on along the minus strand of OY728119.1, from coordinate 1,016,825,691 downwards.
AATGGCCCATCAAGAAGATGCACTGGGGTTGCTTCCAGATTCTGTACAGAGGGATGAGATGGTAAATTATTTGGGCCTAGGAGAGTTGGTCCATAGCCACTCAGACCATAATTAATTGATGGATCATCTGTCGGAGAGCTAGAAGAATTACCCATTGTGAAAGACACTGCCCTTGTATGGATTTTGGCTGAGGGATGACGTCTTCATTCCCGAGGCAAGTAGGGATGAACCAGCTTGCTGGTTTATAAGCACGTCGTTCCAGCGCCAATGGTTTAGGGCGGTCGATGGTCATGTGTGGGAGGAATTCACCTCTGTCACCACCGAATGCCTGTACAACCACCTGAACAACGCTGATGGGAAGGCATTGCAGCTAGAGATGTCCCCTCCCATGTACTGTACAATCCTGAAGGCGTCCTTGAGGGATTTGATGAAAAGGTGGTCGGATGAGTGGGACCTATGCCAGGGCAGCTACTTCACAAATGACTGGTCAAGGGCCTACTGGGTAGGTTCCTCATGCGAGGAGTTCGGAGCCGAGCTGAGGAGAGTGGGTTTATATGAGGTGTCTTGGGCCACCAAATTCCACATATATCAACCAAAACAGCTAATGTCGGAGATGTTGAGAAGATGGTTGTCCAGGACCAACACATTTCACCTGCACCATGGGGAGGTCCATCAGATTTTGGGGGTCCCAATCTTGGGGGCTATGTACGATGAGTACCTTCCCATCATGAGTGTGTGGGAGGATCCGGAGAATATGCCACGGTTGGAGCTGGCACTGATGGGATTGGTCCATGGAGGAGATAAAGAAGCAGTGAGGGATGTCCACTTTAATAATTGGTTCAAGCAGTTCCTGAACTTCCCGAAGGATCGAGAGTTTCCCCCGAGGCTTTGAATATTCCCAAAGGGGGCTCAACGGGGTCCGGAGCATTCGTATTGGCGGATCTTGGAGGACAGCCAATGGAAGACTAGGGGTTTCAGTGTCAATACCGAATAGCAGCCGATAGTCAGACTGGCAGCATTTATCAGGGCCCTTATCTATGGATAGATCTTACCCGTGAGGGATACCAGAATGGGCGTGCGGCTCAGCTCATTCATCATGGCATCCATGCTGGCCACAAGAGGGCGGGTCAATCTGGGGATCTCGATGCTCGCCAGATTGTACAAGATGCTACGACATGTTAGTAAGGGCAAGAAGCCTCTGAAGATATGAGGTCCCTTCCATCTTCTGTATGGCTGGATAGAGACGCACATCAGGGGGGTTTATGAATATCCAAACCCCATCTCACCTCCAGGGTCGAACTTGTGCCCATCCATTGTGAATGATGCCGTGATATTTCCAGCCAAATTTACTCTACCATTGGTACTAAACCTGGTGTGGAAGGGGAGAGAGTTTAATTTACACCATTTTACATTTCCGACAGGGGTACTCACAAATGACGTTCAGGGGACGGAAGATCATCGGACCTATCTCCTAGCCTTCCGAGGTAGAGTCTTGGTGGAACGGGTGGATTTCGAGCCTCTTTTCAAGCCGTATACCCCACACCAGTTTTCAAGGAAATTCCAATGCCTGTAGTGGTTGTCCCCACATGTCTACTAGGAGGTGCACCACGAGGAGCACCCATGTGTGATGAGGCAATTGTTGCTCATGTTCACACGGGAAGACAAGAAAATGAAAAATTCATTGCCTCCGCCTATTGCCTCCTTTGGACTGGTGAAGGAGTATGCCATAAGCTAGGAGGCAGATTATCTGGGGGAAATGCTGAAGCAGCCAACAGTTAGAGCTAGTGATGGCGGGCCTCCCCTATCCCGAGTTCGGGGTCAGAGGGTGCCAAGGGCCTCTCATGGTGGCGGGGCTGCCGTGGCGATGAGACCTGCACCAACTGAGGGTGAGGCAACAGTGGTGGATCCAACTACAGTAGTAGACCCAGTGGTCCCAAGAGAGAAGAGCCATCTACAGGGGTGGCCACTAAGGCAATTCCGCAGGATATCCACTCAGAATCCAGTGAAAATACTATTCCATATTGATATGCCAGAGAATGCGGTTTTCATAGAGGCCTAGGACATTTGGGATGTCAACCGAAAATTCCTCGGCCCGCTCGAGATGTGGGAAAACCTGAACTGCCTCAGGATGAATTTACCTGGTACAGGCCCTATCCGGGATAGTTTTTCAGTGTCCCTATTGGAGGCGGAGCAATATCTGGATGAGCTGGAGGACTTCGTACATTCTAGTGGTGCCCCGAATCCAATGAATGACCGGGTGAGGGTATTGCTGGATTGGGCGATTCCCCCACAACTGTCAGTCGCCGAGTTGAGAGACTGCTTCCCCCTACATAAAGAATCAGACTAATCCTCTGGGGGGAACGAGGCCGGTGGAGGGAGCCTGTGGGAGGAAGGCAAAGTTGGTGATCAAGACTCGAGTCTCAACGATTTCGCGGAGGCTCTCGAGGTAACATTCTATGTTTCTTTCCTCAGGGTCCGCTCTTAGGAAATTATCGACTTCTTACCAACCTCTGAACCACATAGGAGGACCTTGTATATAGACTCAATCTCTCCCCTTGGTGGGTGATGATGCAGGACCCTCAGAACCCTCACCTGTGGCCGCATCTAGTTCTGTGTCTAGCAGGTCTAGGACACCGAAGGTGGCCTCTATAGAGTCTCCAACCATTCAAAAATATACGGAGGGCCACGCTTAGGGTTCCCGTCAACAAAAATTTAGGAGTAATACCAGGATCTCAATATCTGTAAGTCCCCTCCAATGAATTCATTACTGCCACATGTTGATCGTGCCAACTGACATCCATGCCCTTCTCTATTACGTACAGTTCTTCGACTGGCATGGGCCACTGCGGCGAGGCTAGTCAAGATTTCTGGCGACACACATCCTAGTGGAATTCCATTAATCGTGGAGATAGTTACCTAGCCCACCAAGATGAAGCTCCCCCCATAATTGGTGTGACCACCAACAGGGTCGTGCCTAAGGTCATTGAGGTGAGGTCTGATGATGAGGATCTTCCAATCGACCCAAGTCACACCAGGTTTGATCCAATGCCAGCTGTCGCGCCAGATCTCACGCCAGATACAGATCCCTCTGAAGATTTCCTGAGGGCGTACCCCATATATGAGCCTTCAAACCACGCGGAGTGGGACGAGACGTCCTCTGACGAAGAGGACAACGATATAGTCTACCTCTGATTATGGAAGCTGATTGTACGCTTTATAGAAAATACCCCCCAGGAATTACGACTGGATGATATAGACATACTTCATTTGTGACTACGCAAACTATGTTCTGGGGGAGTGGATTCCTAGTGCCCTCATCTGGTTATCCGAGATCTCATGGAATAGAAGAGTTGGGAGTATGATCGCGGCCTCAGCGTGGGCTAGTAGCAGAGGAAGGCGACGAACACCAAGAAACTCTGGGAGGCTAAAAATGAATTCCAACAGCTACAGATATGGGTGAATGAGAACTCAGCCTCTCTTAATGCACTATCAAAGGTGATCTTGTAATTTAAGGCCCAGCTGGCAGAGGCGGAAGAGCGTCTAAGGCAAGCTTCCAAAGAAATGGTCGTCTTTTAGGCTGACATAGAGCGGGCCCAAACTGAGGCTGAGGAATTGGGCCCCGTTCCTACTGAGGAGGAGCGAGAGGTGAGCCAGTGATAGCAACTACTGGATGCCAAAAGTCGAAGGGTGGAGGAACTAAAAATTTCTCTCGATAGGGTTAACCCATCCATGGGAGGAATATACCCCCGAGTATTGTAAGGATCATGAACATTCAAACGTACATTCATGTTTTGATTTATTTTATGTTGTAGCCTACATGAGTCTCATCATAGAGGTTGGCTTCATACGCGTCTATAATATTCGTGAAATTTCCAGTGGTCATACCCTAAGCTTATGTGGGTCAATCCCAATGTGAGGAAAAAGGGGCGATCACCATGCTATTCCATCTGAATATAATGCGTCGACCAATATTCAGGTATCCGGGGTTTAAGTAACCAATCCAAATCCTCTGGGAAGACATGGGAGAGGCCCGATCAGAGGATTAGGACCTCAGAACAAGGATGAGCCATTCTTTCCATGTGCTCTGGTGCACGAGTGGGGTAACGCGAGGGGCATTGGGATTAGTTTGAACATAGGGAAGTGGAAGGTGCGAACCACGATACCTAAAATTCGGAACACTATGGGGGGGGGGGTGGCGTGACAATAAAGGATAACTATTGACCATGTTCGAAACATAGTATACTTATTGAGTTACCCTGAAATGGGGATAACAGATGATGGATGACCATTGACCATGTTCGAAACAAGAGGCCTGACTCAAAAATGCTATCCATTAGTCTTCCGGAACATTGGCCCTGGATAGTAGACGGGCCATGGGCCGAGCATCCATACTCTTAGGGGATTCCTCCAGACCTGAAAGGGGACAAGGGTCTAAATATGGGGCACACAAAGCATGGAACGTGGAGTGAGGTTTTGTTCAAACAAAATCCAATACTCTCAAAGTTACACCACCATGGTGGGAGCACATGAGATGGATGCATCAGTTTGATCATGGATCATTAATTCTTTCAGACGGGACCTCTCTAGCGAGGGAGCCTTCACTTCCTAATGCCATCTTAGTGTATCCCAGACTTGTCCATGGTACAATTGCTGTTACATGGTCCCTGGGACGGAAATGGGGAGGAACAAGATTTTACAATCCCTAGGGCTTGACCTTAGGCGAAATACCGGGGTGTGTCTACATATCCCATAAGGATGGGAATCAAGTCGTACACAGTTCTGGAGGCACATTATAGTCATAGACCAACACTGAAAGGTGAAATCCTCTCTAGTAGAGGCTCTGGTTCATCTCATAATCAACATGGGGTATTCTAAACTTGTTCAGGGTAGAACCACAGTTTAGTGTCATGCATTGAGGGAATTTCTGTAGTTTAATATCATATGATAGGGTGTGACAGGGAAGATCCCAGAGATCATGTGGTGTATTTTTAATGAAACTTGCGTGAATAAGGACTTGGATTCCAAATCACACCACGTATCCCCGGAGGAAACTCTTCAGGTCAAGGGACCAAGAGTGAGAATTAAGCTGGGCCCAAAGCAGAGTGGTTGGGCATTCCTACATAACCTATGAGGATGGGAATAAAGCCATAAATATTTATATAAGCGGAGTTTAACATCATACGGGATGATGAGAAGCCTGGCCATGTTGGTACACACCCTACCAAAACTACTAAGCCCATGTGAGTCATGCTCGGTGTGGAAAACATGAAGTAATGGTGGGACTTTCTTGACATAGGAAGGGGCAAGTTAGGATGAAGGGATTCTCGATGAACACCTGACCAATGATTCTAACTCGTCCATGAAGCGCACCTAGATGCGCGAAGAGATAAATCCAAGTATGTTGGAATTACACTTGAACATGAGGAAGTGGAAATGTGTGAATCATGATGCTTGAAATTTGGATCACAATGATGGCGGAGTGATGATGGAGGATAACTGTTGACTGTGGTGGAAATTCAACATCCATATAACATTAGCATGGAATGGGGATGGACATATGAGGGTCGACTGTTGACCATGATTGAAACATGGGACCTATCGCAGATGTCGTCCGATATCCTTAGGGACGTTGGCCTGAAACAGTTTGACAGCCCTTAGGCCCATCATCCATGGAGAGCCCTTAAGCCTAGAATACATGTCAATTGAGGGTCCTTTGGGATGTGGAAGAGGATGAGGATCCAAATGGCGAGCTCACGAAGCTTGGTCATGGAACGAGGGTAATGTCTTCCTAAAAACTCCACACAGCAGGCTCTTTGTGAAAATGCACCATGAATGGGAGGAAACAAAGGATGCACGTGGTGGGGTAACTCAAATATTCGACGTGAATGGGAACCGGGGGTTCTGACCACCACGTGTTCCCAGGAAGATGTTTTAGGTCTAGGGACCAAAAATGAGAGTTGATCTAGGCCTGAAGCAAAATAAAAAAGCGTTCCTACATACCCCATGGGGATGGGGATCAAGCTGAATGTAGTTCATGAAACGGTCTTAATTTAAGGTCTTAGAATTCGAACCATGAATGGGTAAGAAGAGAAGGGGACACATTGTAAGGTGGTTACAAAACTCAACATGAATGAGAACATAAGCCCTACTTTCCATGTGTTCTCTGGGTAAGTGTCGAGTTAAGGGACCGAACACGAAAGTCAAGATTGGCCCATGGGGAAGTGCCCGGGTGCTCCTACGTATCTCATGATGATGAGAATCAAGCCATAAGTAGTTATTGAAAGGTGGCATGGAACGATAAGGTACCAGTGCAAAGGATGAAAGCGGCGCGGGGGTCTAGCCCTCGTACCAAGAAAAGCAATATTTGTTAAATCCTGTTTGTCCTTTAAGGTGAGCGGTTTTTTTGTGAAGCAACAGGCCCAGGGTAGCAAGCCCCGACGTCGCCACAAGAATCAAGTTGTAGTAGGAATTGAAAGATTTCATGGTGTATGACCAATACCCAACATGGCGTCCTCCATGATGAGGTCATCAAAATGCAGTTCCGTTTTTTTTCGTGCAGCCAGGATGCTAATACCATAGTTTAGGGTCATGTGATAGGACCAAGCATGAATTTTAACGTCATGTATCATAGATGTAGCAGAGACGATGCTAGGCGGGGAATGTGTTCGGTGCAATAAAACATTCCCATCGTGAATGGGGACATGGTTCTGTATCACACCGTATGCAATTCCGAGAGGGATACCTCAGGACAAGGGGCCTACCTAGAGGTAAAAGGTAAAGAGGAGGAGATACTAGCTCCCAAAAGAGTTGGACCTGAAAATGAGACATTTGGACGGTCCTACGTATCCCATAAGAGTGGGAATCATGCCATACGTATTTCTGATGAGATCTTAGTGTATGGTCTTAAAGCTCAGACGAAGGAGGGGTGTAAATCGTCCAAGTAAGAAAAGAACTCTACTCGATCCCTAAGCCCAGGTGAGTCAAAATTAGTGTGGTAAACAACGGAGGAAGATGCCTATTAAAACACATGGAACACACACTCAAAGGGAAATCAGTGTGAAGCCCCTACCGTGGCTCTGGTCGTCCTAACGCGCAAATGTGCACTGAGGAACAGTACCAATATTTTAGAAGTCCCACTTGGACATGATGATGTGGAGAAGGATGTGAATCACGTAACCGAAATTTTGAGCTTAATGGGGTTAGCTTGGCGATGGAGGAAAACTGTTAACCATGGTAGAAACACAGCATCCATATCGTGTTATCTTGAAGTGGGAAAAAATGAGCATCGCCCGCTGACCATATTCGCAACACAGAATTTGTATCAATTTTCTATTTGTGACCTTTGGGGGCGTTGGCCCGTAATGGTAGGAGAGCCCTTATTCCTAGTATCCATGCCACTCGGGGGTCCCTTTAGGTGTGAAAGGTGATGGAATCCTTAATGAAGAGGAACACAAATCCTGAAAAGCGGGTGGAATCATGTCTGAGCAGAGTCCGACATTCCAGGTACTAAACAAGAGTACCATTGGGCACATTGGTGAACTGCCAATGAGGGTTGACGAAGGTGTCAAGAAACGAGAGGTTAGGCCAAGGGGCCAAGGTAAAATGGATATTTCTCAGAGATGGGGCTGGGCCCGAAGTCTAGACATTCAGGTGGTCCTACGTTTCCCATAACGATAAGAATCAAGCCACATGTAGTTCTTGAAGATACCCGGGGGAAGGATACCCTAACGGTGATGTGTACTGCATGGCGAGTAACCCGACATGAATGAGGACATAATTCCGCACCATACCGCACAGTCCTGTAAGGGAGAACATGGTCCAGGGGCCTGAAAAGGCCAAGGGGCCTGAGGATGGGCCTCGATCAGGAAGGCCTGACCAGCTCATAGTTTAACGTCTTGTAGTGAAGATGAGGGGGGGAGTAGGATACCCCAAACAATGGATGTGTATAGAATGAAGAATAAACAGATACGAATGAGGACATAATCTCGTACCATACCCCACAATCCAATGAGAGAGAGAACTTGGGCTAGGGTGCCGAAATGTCCAAGGGGCCTTGGTCATGAAGGACTGACCGGCTTGTAGTTTAACATCTTGTAGCAATGATGAGGGAGGATAAGGTGTCTCATCCGGGGATGTGTACGACATGGAGAATAACACGATGTGAAGGAGGACATAATCCCACACCATACAGTACAATCCCATAAGTGAGAATCTGGGCCGGGGGGCCGAAAAGGACAAGGGGCCTGAGGGTTGGCATCGCCTGGAGGAAGTTCGTCGCTTGGAGATACAACGGGGCATAATAAACCACTATACTCAATGCTTGGGACATCTTGGGGTGACCCCAACAATCCAGGACATCTGTTGACCATGTTCGAAACACAACATCTCTATAGTGACCTGAAATGGGAGCAACAAATGAGCATCGACAGCTGACCATATTCGAAATGTAGGACTTGTATCTGTTTGTTTCTTGACATCCTCAAGGGAATTGGACCGAAGTGGTTAGTGATCCCTTAGACCTAGAATCCATACCATTACGGGGCCCTTTCAGATGGGGAAGGTGATGGAATCCCAGTCAAGGAGTGGGTGAAGCATAACTGTACCCATCTATGAAAGAGGAAAACATATCCAGGGAGGGGGATGTACAGCCAGATCGAGGCTAGCTTGACGTGAATTAGGGCAAAAGTTTGATCCCCTGCCATATGTCTTATCCTGAGGGGGAAGATTCTGGCATTTGGGATCTGCCAACAGACAAAATGTCTGGGCATTCCTACGTATCCCATGAGGATGGGAATCAAGCCATACATAGTTCTTGAAGGCCAGGCAGTTTAACGTCATACAGTGATGATGTGGGAGGATAGAAGAATATGAGTGGGAAAATAGAGCAACCATTATAATCCTTGTATGAGTGGGGCTAAGGAAGCTTACTCCACATCATGCAAGGACCTTCCGAGGAGACTATAGCCAAGGGAAATCAAAGAGAAGAGCTTAGGGCTGGGCTCAAGACTGGCGTCCGAGCGTTCCTACATATCCCATGAGGATGTGAATAAATCTATACATAGTTCTCAAGATGCAGTTTGACATCATGCAGGATGATGCACAGTTTATAGTCATGTAGGACTGGACAGTTTATGGTCATGCCGGACTGTCGTGCAGTTTAGGGTCATACAGGACCATCCAGTTTAAGGCCTTTTAGGACCATACAGTTTAATTTCATGTAAGACCGTATAGTTTAAGTTCATGCCATACCATACTGTTTAAGGACGTTTTGGACCTTAAAGGCTCAGGCCATGTATTTCTTGAGGAACATGGCATTGGTGGGAGGAGTTATGCGCTCACCATCCATGGTGACCAAGGAGTATGCTCCATTGGAGTAAACCTTGTGAATGATGCAAGGTCCCTCCCATTTGGGCTCCAACTTGGGTGGTTTCCTGCCAGGGATCATTGGCGGTCAGAGGGCCAACACCAGGTCACCTTGCAGGAAAGAGCAGAGACGAACCTTCTTGTTGAAGGATCCAGCTCTCTTATTATGATGCCTTTCCAGATTGTGAAGGGTACGGAGCCTACTCTCATCGAGTGATTCCAATTCACCTAAATGGATTTCGGCAACCTTATCTGGCGATTTCTGGTCATAGAATGCAGTGTGTAACGATGGAATCTGGATCTTGATGGGCAGGATGGCCTCGACCCCATACACCAGGGAATATGGAGTCACCTTGGTGGAATTGCGAGTTGTCTTATGATAATACTAGAGGGCTTTGGGGAGTTTGTCCGGCCAAATATTCTTATTCTGGGCAACCATTTTATGCAAACTATTAGAGATGGTTTTGTTGAACTCCTCGATCTGTCCATTTTCCTGCGTGTGATAGCAAGAGGTATAGTTCGAACAGATATTTGACTTGGCATACAATTTCTTCAGCTCAACTGCTCATAAGTTTGTGCCATTATTAGTGAGAATGACGTGAGGGAATCTGAATTGATAGATGATGTTGCAATGGATCTGGACTTGACTTCCTTGAGTGGGACTGCCTCTGCCCATTTGGAGAAGAATTCTGCAGCGGTTAGGATGAACCTGCACTGGTGAGATGTCATCGGTGGGTATGGTCCCATGACATTGAGCCCCCACACTATGAAGTTCCTCCAGTACTTGGTTGAGTAGAGAGGTTCTGGCGGCCGATGTAGGAAATTAGCATAAACATGGCACGCGTGACATATCTTGGTGAACTCGATACAATCGTGGATCATAGACGGCCATAAGTACCCTAGTCTCTAGATTTTATGGGACAACTTTGGCCTAGCCTAATGGGATCCACAAGAACCGACATGAACCTCTTGAATAACCTGAGAAATCTCAACTCCTTGAATGCAATGGATGGGAACACCATTGAAACCACACTTATAGAGGATCTTCTCAAGACTGGGACCACTCTGGAGGGTAAACTGCAGTGCACGGCGTCAAATCCACTCATGATCAGCCCAAACATCCGAGAGATATCCATTTTGGAGATACTCGACAAAAGGTGCTCTCCAGTCAGGAGTCGTCTCAACCACTGCATCTGATGAACCTAGGGCTCCTGATGTGGAGGATCCGGTGGTAAGATGGCTTACACACATTCCATCGTCATTCTATGAGATGACGAGGAAAATGACTCTCCAGTGTGCCAGAGGTATAATCACATCATCCTTCTTGGGTTCTGCAAGTGACACAGCTAAATCGGCCAAAGTGTCCACTCGACCATTCTGTGACCGAGGGACATGGGTAACCTCTAGTCGAGAAGGGAACTAGGCCATTAGATGGAGGGTGCACTCCAACAATGGCAGGAGCTCTAGATTCCTGAAAACATAGTCGCTATTGACCTGCTTGATGACTAGTTCAGAATCCCCTTTCACATGTAAATGGGGCACATCGATCACAAGGGCTAGTTCGAGGCCAGTGATGAGATCCTGATACTCTCCCTGATTTTTGGTGTAACCTTATGACAATAGGAATGAGTACGGAAGAACGGATTTCACCGGAGTGATGAAGATGATACCCAGACCCACTCTTTTGAGCTTAGGATCGTTGATCCTCCTACCGATGGGGCTCTAGGAGGCACCGTTGAAGTGAATTTTCCAACATGAGACGACATTATCAACTGAGATGATTGCCTCATTAGGAAAATCTAGGTCCAGGGATTGATACGCAGAGGTTGGATGGGTAACTAGAAAGTCTGCAAATGCCTACCCCTTGATAGCCTTCTGGGGCACAAACCTGATGTCAAACTACTCGAGAATTACCGCCCACCATGCTAGTCTTTTAGTCAATATGGGGCAGTTTAGGATGTACTTCAGTTGGTCTACCTGAGAGACCAAATGTACCTCATGGTTCTGTAGGTAATGTCGTAGTTTCTGTACAAAAAACATGATTTCAAGGAAACTCTTTTTGATGGGGGAGTATTTGGTCTCTGTATCAAGGAGCATGTGGTTGAGGTTGTAGAGGCTGTTCTCTGTCACCTCATTGTTCTTCTGGGAGAGCAGGGCGCTGAGATACCGTTCCAGGGTGGTCACATAAAGGACCAGTGGCTTTCCGGTGATGGGTGGAATCAAGACCAAAGGCTGGAGCAGATACTTCTTGATTTCCTCAAAAGCGGTCTGGCACATTTTGTCCCATTCATAGGCAGATCCTTTATTCATGAGCCTGGAAAAGGGATTACACTTTCCATCCAGATTCGCAATGAATCGATGTATGAAGGATAGGTGGCATTGAAGACCTTAATGCTCCTGAATATTACTCGGGGGAGGCATCTGGCTGATGGCTTTGATCTTCTCTAGGTCGATCTCGATGCCCTGATATCTAACAACGAAGCCGAGAAACATCCCGAAGGTCACCCCAAAGGCACACTTCAAAGGATTCATCTTCAAGTGGTGGGAATAGAGGAAGCCGAATACTTTCTCAAGATCCTTGAGATGGTCCTGGAACATATTACATTTGACCACCAGATCATCCACATAGCACTCCACCAATGCTCCAAGAATTGGCTTGAATATGCGGTGCATGGACCGCTGATAGGTGGCACCTGAATTTTTTAGGACGAAGGGAATAACCTAGTAACAGAATGTACCTTGGGGGCCCTAAAAGTGGTGGAATCCTCATATTATAGGGCCATCAGGATCTGGTTTTACTCTGAATACCCATCCATGAAAGAGAGGGCTTGGAACCCAGCTGTAGCATCAATCAACAATTCTGTCACCGGAAGGGGAAAATCATCCTTCATGTAGTGGTGGTTGATATCATGGAAGTCGATATAGACTCTGATATGCCCATTCATCTTCCCAACAGGCACAATATTGGCTAGCCACTTGGGGTACTGGACTTCCTTGACGAAGATGGATTTGATGAGCTTGTCAACTTAGGCCTCAAACATAGAGCCATGAGAAGGGTGCATCTTTCTGGGAGGCTGCTTGAACCCGTGGTGGTTTGTTTAGAGACCAATGCAGTGGACGACAAATTGAGGATTTAGTCCTGGAATCTCAGTTTAACTCTAGGAAAACACATCACGGTGTTGTTTAAGGAAGTCCACGTACCACTGCTGCTCCTCGAGGGACATGGAGACACTGATCAATGTAGGCCTCAGATCTGCCTCGCTACCATGGTTCACCTGTACTAGTTCTTCGACCGTGTTAGATACTCCTTCATCAAAGGCAAGAGGAGAATACTCTAGATCCTCTTCTCCACTTGTGGAGGGAACTTTCGTGGGGGGAGTCACTTTTGAGCCACCAGACTCTGACGGAAATCTAGTGCTGGCTTGAGCGGTGGTGGTCAGCACATCAGGAGATTCATGCATCGCTGAGACCATGATGATAAAGACAATTGACCCAATCTCGTCTGGTCTTTGGTTTAGAGGGCTATGCTTAATGATGTCAAAGCAATAGTGGCACGTCGGCTTGAGCTGGTTAATCACAAACCATTGAAATAAAAAAGTATGACATATTTCCATTTCCATGGGGTGGACATCCCGATACCGTACGGGGGTAGGAGGTTCTGGGATCACCAGATCCTGGTTGGTATAGAAGTATGAGGTGATCTTTCATCGCCGATTGGACCTGGGAATATGCCGTCCGGTCATACCTGAAACAATAAAACACTACCCCATTTCGGGGGTCGTGGACTCCAGTCGATGGATTGGGAAGACATAGACATCATCTGGACCTGCCCAAGGATCACTTGTGACCGGGGCGGGTTAAACCTCACTTTCCAGAATCTTCTTATCCTTGCTCTTGTAATAGTCAGCATTTAGATAATGAGCTTCACAAGACGTGAAAGTAGATGCCTCTCTTTGGAGCACTCCTACTCGACCATTGAGGGAGTATTTGAGGCATTGGTGATACGATGAAGGCACTGCTACATGCACGTGGAGCCAGGGCCGGCACATCAATGCGCTGTATACGGTGTCCTAGGAGACAACCATGAATTCGGTACTGGAAACTAGGCCACCGAAATGGGTCTTAAAATGCATCTTGCTGACCGGTTTCTACTCGGTCATGTCGTATCCCTAGATTCTTAGGTCGAAAGGAGTTAAATCATCCTCAAACAACCCCATCTTTCGCATTGTCTGAGTCAGGATTAAGTTAATCCGAGAACCCGTGTCAACAAGACAACGACATACCTCCAAACTATTGAACTGAATAGGGATGTATAGTGGACGAATGTGACTCTATATGGGGGGTCTTTATCTTTACTAGAGAACAAGATAACTACCTACTATTCAGGATTCTCAATTGCCTCGGCGTGGAGGACTTCTGCAGCTGCTACCTCCATCTCAAACTGGAGGGGGCTTCTTAGAGCCTCAACAAGTGCCTCATGCTTGTATGAAGACAGGTGAAGAGCATCAAGTATATAAAGCCTTTCTGGGATTCCGTCAAGGTGCTTGTGGAAATCACAATTCTGTGCCAAGAGTGAGCTTCGAGTTACCGGAGGCCGCTCTGCGATTGGAGGCACGACGAGACCTACTGGCTAGACCAGCAATTGGCCAGTGCTAGGCACATCCTGTTGCTCACTTGTTGAGGCCTGAAGAGTATCTTTTAGATGAGACCTAGTCAACTGATATTGGCCAGAGGTAGGCCGAGACTGGTCGTGGTACGAACAAGGAATCTCTTCCTGATCTAGTAGCACAAATGGCGGTGGAGGTAGATCTTAGGACACCAGATGAGGCAGTTGCGTGTACTGAGCTCTGCACTGGGAATACTGCCTGGTCTCAATGGCATGCATGGCCTGGGTAAAAGTGCCAGATGACATGCCTTGATGACCCATATGGCCGCAGCTCCACCGACGTTGGCGTCAGCTGGGGATGTTGGGGAGGTCCGCTTGGCGTTCCACTTCATCAGGAGTCATATAGGGATTTACCAACTCCACGGTATTAACCGAAGCATACCCCTGACTGTCGCTAGAAAAATCATCCACAACTAGGTGGATTCTGGGAAGGATACCCATCTTGGGGGGAATGAAGTCACCAAGAGTGCGGGATGACGACGACATTGGTGGAGCATGTTTCTTCTTCTTGCACCGCCGATGCTTGCTCTTCTGGGAAGAGGCTGACTAAGATGATGACACAGAGGATCTAGTTGCAGCTTATGAAGGCTCTGTAAAATTCAGGCATTCCCAGATAATACCATGGGTGTGGGCGCCTATTTTATGAGACATCCAGTCATCTTACTTCCAAGATTCATGGGTGGGAACCTACTTCCACTCACCTTCATCGTCGCTACATCTTTTTGAACTCAAAAAGACACCCGCCACTTGTGCCGGGGTCGGGCCCAGCCTGAATATGTTGTTATCGACCTGGTCTTGGAGCCAGTATTTAAACACAAAGCATTTCTTGAGGGTGTACCCCAGAATCCGATGATAGGGGTAGTAGTTGGGGCGATTGGTGAGATTCACCTCTACCGACCATCTGAATTCAGGCAAGCGCACAATCCCCTGATCTAGGGTGCTACAGAAGTAACCGGGGGACTTGATTCTCACTGAACGAGTAAGTATGGAGTCTTTTCTCTAAATGGGGGCCTCTGGGAGCCTAGCCCTCACAAGGGGCCGGAGGATCCTGCCAAGGTGGTGGAGCCTGATTATCTCGCCTAGGCAGCGGTGGTGCATTGCGCGGGGAACCTGCCGATTCTGAGGTGGTCACTACTGGGCAAGATGCTATGCCTGAGGAGGAGGGCCTCTATGAGGTTGTGGATCCGGTACTATTGGAAGCAATTCTAGCTGCCTGGGGGCTTCTATTTGGGCCACCGCATCGAGTTCAGCTCTGGAATCCCTCCTTACTGGGATCACTAGGGGAAACAGACACACCTGACTAGCCTGTTGCAGAGCCTCCTCGAGGCGCTGAGACTTATATCAGAAGTATAGAAACCCTCCGGGGTAGTTCTGAGTGATCAGGGATGGAACCAGTTCTGTTTTGACATTCCCCACACACATCATCAGTAATTTCTCCTGAGTCAGTGGCATGTCGAGGGAGTATGGGAGCCCCTTCCACTGGGCGATGAAGTCCGCGACTTTCTCATCGGGCTTTTGCTTGCACCTGAAGAGGTCTGCGATGCTGGTATTTCATGTGGTGGAGCAGAACTGGTATAGGAATTGCTGGCGAAGGTCCTCCCAACTGGTCACCTATCATATGGGGAGATGGCTATACTAGACAAATGCAGGGCCTTCCAATTTTTGCACAAAGCAACGGAGCTTGGCGGCTTCCTGCTGTGTGGGAGTCCACAACATTGGTCCACACCTAGAAGAAAAGTGGGCTAGGTGCTATGGCCGGTCCCATGTCCCGTTAAAGGGTGAGAAAGTGGGATTTCCAAAACCCAGGGGTGCAGGCATATAATCCAACCATGCTGGGTACGGTTTACCATCTGGTGGGACTACCACCTGTCACGTTTCCAACGCCTCAAGGCGGGCGATGAGTCCCACCATTGGATCATCCGAAAGGGGGTTCCTGTCTTGACAGGGATACCTAACCATGAGTGCATTACCGGTCTCTTCGACATGGTAGATGGGTTCAACACCTCGTGGAGCGGCTGGTGGAATGGCCTACGAGGCAGTTGGGGGAACCCAGGCTTGATTCCTTGGATTGCCACGCCGTTCGGGAGGGTTTGGTGAGACGTATCGCGACATCTTTCCATGAGTTCCAGATTCAACCCTATTTGCAGGAGTGGTATGATCAGGGTTTCCTGGAGGCATCTCGCTGGGGGGAAGCTGTTCCTGACCCTGTTGCCTCGGCCTAGGATTTCCATAGCCGGGTCGTCACTCTATAGCACGTTCGACCATGAGTTTTTCGACTTGCCTCTTCTACTCAGCAAGTTGCTGGCACAACACGACCTTCTCGGGGTCTTCCTCTATCTTATGCAATTAGGTGGACAGGTCAAACTGCTTGAGAACTCAGACATGCTCTTTACCCTTTCCGAAATTCCAACTAAGTACCATTGACTCAGTGGGCACAGGGAGACCTAGGAGGTTCCACTCTTGGTGGGTAATCCTCCCTGATGGGTCCAACAATGGTGGCACATCCTTAGGGGGTAAGTCTCTAGCCAAAAATTCTAGGTCTTCTTCCTTGTCCACGGCATCGGCCATATGGATCATGACCCTTCTCGGGGGCATGTCCTCAATATCGTGTATCGAGTCAGGTTTCTGTCGAATAGGGCTGAAGAGGAGGGTAGTGTACTTCCCCTAGCTGTGGACCTGCATGTGGGGGGTAGCTTCCCTGATGATTTTGCAGAGTAACCTGAAACTCTGGACGCATTTTTATTGGAGGGTCCTCTGGCGACCTGGTGACTCAGGGCGCTGGGCCACGGGGAGTGCGGCAAAATCGACCAGACGGTATTGTTCATTGATTTCCTCAAATTTCACTTGGATCCTGGGGTACACCACCAAATGATACTAAAGACGGAAGTGTGTCACCCATAGGTTTTGGCAGAAGCACTCGACTTCCTCTGGGGTGAGGGATTCCGGTGTACAGAATTTCCATGCTGCCATCGGCCAGAACTTCTCCGGGAAGTGACTGGCTGCAAGAATGTTCCAGAAGCTCCTAGGCTCGGATTCAGGGTCTAGCCCCATATTTCCCCGCTCGTCAACCGGAGGCAGCTGAAGAACTGGTAGCGGTACTGAGGTGGACCACTGAGACAGTAAAATATGCATCAGAGAATACAGCAAACGAGCCGATTGGCCGCCGAATTCCGAGCCATCCTCCGAGGAGTGCGGTGATTTGACCATAATGTCACAATACGTCAGGCTAACATTCACATCTTCTGGTGTGGTGATTACAGTTACCGGCGATGGGTCACACTGTTGCTCAACCACCATCAGCCCCCAAAATAGCTCTCCATGATCTCTGGTCAATGTAGAGGGTGCTTTTAGTCATAATGGTAGTGACTGCACGGTCGGAACCTGCGGGAATCCCAAAATATCCTCCTCCTAGATGTACCAACAAATAGAGGTAGGAATCCGGTGGACTTCACACTCTAGAAGGATAAGGCTTATATGCCTTGTTCCGGCCCCAATCCTTGACACAGAGGACCTAGGGTGGGTACCACTGTTGAGTCGTACTCTACTTCGGAATCCAAGAAACAAACTGGTTTAATCTCAGTCTGAATATTTTTGGTATTCTTCTTGCTACTACGATGACCCGCCTTCCTGCCCTAGGATGACTCTTCGGGGAAGGGAAAAGTACCAGTACGAGGAGGTCCTTTGGCTATACTAGTGTTGGGGCAGGGAGTACTTTTTCCTGAGTGGGCCGGGGTGTGAGGAGCACCGGGGCAGATATCAAAGGGGACAAGGTGAGGACCTCTGTGATGGATAATGGTATATGTGGGACCCCCTCCAGAACTGATGGGAGCATCTGTAGGACCTCCATGCCTGGTTCCCTTGGTGATGTCAGCGTGAGGAATGTCCTCGTGCTGATCATACCGAACACGGGTAGGACATCCATGTTGGGTGCTGGCGATGCGAAGTTGATCTCCACCCCTTTGGTTAATAGGACGAATAGGACCTCTTTCGGCTGCTATAAGAATGAGAGGAAGGTCCTCACATTGGAGAGTGACATGATGTACAACGTCCCTACCCCGTCGGTCCGTGGTAGGAGGGATGGCTCCATACCTAGTGTAATGAGCATGAAAGAGGCTCCCATATGAGGTGTTTCTACCATAGGGAAGACCCTCATTTGGGTCGAAGGTGGAACATGGAATACCTCTAAGCTGGTCCTAGGAGCGGGAAAGGCACACATCCTCTGTGGTGGTTGCATGATGAGGGCCCCCGTAGTGGGTAGTATTGCTGCGGTTTAGTCCGTGGTGGCCACTGCCTATGCCTACAACTAGGAGAGTCAACCCAGCCTGCCCGTGGGGTGGTTGGGGCTTCGATCCAGGTAGGGAATATAACTTACCCTTCATAGAGTATACAAGGGGTTTATGATGCATGTCAGTGGCAGTTTGGTCCATAATAGATGCTGATGTTGACACCCCTCAATGGGCGTCCTCCTCAACCAACGCCCGACGCTGGCGTCGGGTCAGCTGGGTCGGTGCCGGTGGTGCAGGTAGTTAGTCCACCTACTCTTTAGTTCAGGTAACTGGGTGGCGGCACTGGCATGGCCTGGTGGGGGCCCTCGCTGGGAACCCCTAGGGCAGAACTCTGGCCGGGCGACCCAGAACATCCCCTACGTCATCGACGTATGGAATGGAGTCATCGAGGCGTTCTAGGGAGAGTCTCCCAAAATAGTTGAAGATCAGAGTGGGGAGAAACGGCTTCCTACGTGGACCTCGGGGGTGGCGTTGATGGAGAGGCGCAGACACCTCTAAATCTAGGCGGGCCATTTCCCTCATAGAGATGACCCCTCCCTCCTCGTACCTATGTACAAAGTCATTTAATACACTTCATTGGATAATCTCTGATGGGGAGAGGGGGCATTGGCACCCAGTAGTCACGGTAGTCAAGGCCATCATAGAAAAGGTAGCACCATGTGGGGTAGCCGTGTTGAGATTTCCCTTACCCCTGCATTGGTGGGTGGGAGGTGATCAGGCTCCAGATGCAGCAGCTGGGCTCCTGAAGGTAGAGAGATCAGATCATTAGAATTGACAGAAAAAGAAATCAACACCCAGTGCACCAACACCATTTTGTGTTCCATGGTCGGTAAGAGGGATCCACGCTGACAACGTCGCAGAGAGAGATTCCCAAGGTTTTGAATTACCTAACTTCTTGGTGAGTTTCATGCTAGGCCTTCTATTTTCTTAGCAGGGCCCAGTGCCGAATATATGGATCTGGTGACACGTCTCTCTACTGATGTCTCGAGCGCTACTAATCTCCACATTGAGGAGAATAATTTCACATCGGTTTCACCGTTTCTATTTCTGACGCTTTCACCGGGGCACATGCATCCGTCTTCTTGAGCATTACAGGCATAGCTTTTTTTACCCCACATTCCCACTTTCCAAAGGCGGGTTGCATTCGATCCTTGTTCTGGTACGTATGCTCCTTGATTGATACGAGATGATGGGATATCAGTTCCTCTTTCCATGGATTCTTCAGTGGAATACATCACCTAGTCCGGGTCACCCTCATAGATTTAATAAATTGTTCATGAAACTCTTCCCGATGCCATACTTTCATGGACACCAGTTAATTACGCTGCTTCTGTCAGGACATTTCAAGGGGTCCGGTCAGGGCAGCAACCTTTAGTTGGGGGAGTAGTCACGTTGAGACATCACTGATGTGTCTGGACGCTGGGGAATTATCATGTCTGTGTTTTGACCCTTATTCTAGGGCTTCTCAAGGGCGCGGAAGCCTGAGGAATCCCACATCGAGCGTTGGGAATCATATTCCATATGCATGTATCTGAGGTTTTCCTCAGCTTCTGGTGTTTAACCCTGGGTATGCCGTAAGTTTAACGTCCCATGGAGATGCATCGGGCTGATCAGAACACTATCTAGAGTGGATCATATTAAAGAACCCACCTTGAGGGATCACTGATATTGTGGCTAGTACATGGGAGGCTTCCTGAGTACTGTGTAGGGGAATGAGGTGGCATTATCTCACCGGGATGTGGTGGTCCAGGTAATAATCAGGATGGATGATGGTTTTTGTCTTGAGCCTCAAAGAGACTTCCTATGTAACATGACTTGACATGGATAAAATCCCTCGTAGTTTGGGATAGGGGCCTGGCACAGCAACCCGAAGGCGGTCGTGACCAATGGTTGGTGGGAATGAACCTCAGGGAGGCTTCCTATGTACCATGCCTTGACATGGATCAAAGTCCCTGTAGTTCAGATGGGTGTGTGTTGGTGAACCGACGTGAAGATGGACCTTGGTCTGATGGATGGTGGGATGGAACCTCATGAGGCTTCCTACGTACCATGCCTTGACATGGATCAAAGACCATGTAGTTCAGGATGGTGTGGGGCTTACACTCTCGGCTACCCAAGGTGCCGGTGAACCGACGTGAAGGAGGTCGGAATGACCGAGTGGTGGGATCAGAATGGCTTACTTCTAGATTGCGATACAGTTTAACGTCATGCGGGACATGGGGGTATCCAAGAACCTATGTGAATAAGGACCTTGGTCCACTAGTTTTTGGGCTTGAACCTCATGGAGGCTTCCTTTGTACCACGCCTTAGCACAGATCAAAGTCCTCGTAGTTCAAAATGGGATGTGGTTGTCGGCGAACTGATGTGAAGATGAACCTTGGTCCAATGGATGGTGGGATTGAACCTCAGGGAGGCTTCCTACATACAATGCCTTGACAAGGACCAAAGTTCTCGTAGTTCGGGAAGGGTTTCGTCAGTGAACCGACATGAAGGTGAACCAGGGGGTCCGCTGGTGGAGGGCTTGAACCTCGTGGAGGCTTCCTACCTACCATGCCTTGACATGGATCAAAGTCCTCGTATTTCGGGTGTACTGTTTAACATCATATGGGACAGGGGTGTAATATAGTTTATCGTCATATGGGATGGGGGTGTTGTCAAGGTCTATGCTCAGTCTAAGATCACGGGTGTCATGCTCAGTGTGAGAAACAAGAGGTTGCAGGGACCCGGCGATCGCATCGCGAAGGATGCGTCCGTGGGTGGCGAAGAGTGGCTTATACGTTGGGCGGCCCATTGTGCTGGGACTTACTCCAGGATGGAGGCCTGAGGGTGAAGAAGCACAGTGGGAGTGGGGGATTAGGACTTACTCCAGGATGGAGGTTGGGTTCCCTGTCACACCCTCCGCTGGACTTGGCACCGAGGAAGTGAGGAGGAGAAGGGGCACCGCCTCTGGCAAGAAAAGATAGGGGTGCTTATGGCAAGGCGTCTACCCTTCCCCGTGGACAAACACCACTCCTAGAAGGAGGATATCATCCCCTGCAGAGACAAAGGGGAATGGAGAATGTCCAAGGATGGGGCACCCCACGTGAAAGGCATGAGGCGATTTCACAGTTTAACGTCATGTGTTGAGGATGAGGGTTCTTGGCAGTTTAACGTCTGGCAGCTCGGATGAGGTGGGATTACTCCTCACCCCTAGGACTTACATAACCAGTACCCTCTGCTCCTTGAGGGAGGGAAGGTACTGGAAATTCCATGCAGAAGGGGGGTCACCGAGCGAACCATCAAGGGATCCACGTTAGCGTGGCTATGCGAAGAAGAAATAGACATTAGCAAGTCTATGTGAAGAAGCATTAGGCGAATAAACGCCACGGGAAGTATTGTCCAGGGGACATTTAAGTCACATCATGCGAGCCTGGAGGGTTCCACAAGAAAAGGAATGTCCAAGCAGAGGAGTACGCAAGTAGTGGCCTTGTGGAGCTCAGTTGCTCTACGTGGTAAAGGGAACTGGCGAAGGGGTGTGCTTCACAAAGTGGGGTGCCTTAGCCTTAGCATGGGGAAGAGGTGTACATGGGAGGTGCTTTGAGAAGTGGAAGGGGATTCATAGAGCACAACCTCACAGAGAAAAGGTGCCTCATGAAGTAAAGGGTCGTGAAGCAATGTGCTTCGCGAAGTACAGTGACCTAGCCTTGGCATGCGTATCACGTGTACGGGAATGGTGTTTTGCGAAGCACAAATTATCCGCGACATCCCGGGTCCCCTTGGGGATCCCCTTCCTTTGCGAAGTCCCTTAAGCTTCGCGAAAGGTACCCCTCTTAGAATAGGGGATCAAAATGACGCAAAGTGGAGGAATCTTGTGAAGCAAAAATACCTCACGTAGCTCATGGTTTACAGAGCAAAGGGTGCTTCGTGATTTGGGAGCTGAGAAGTCGAAAGGTCAGATCGTCTGTCCCTAGGCTCAGGGGGAATCTGGTATTTATAGGCAAGAGGTGTCGCAGAGCAGAGATGACGTGGTGCGAAGAAGGCGTCGGTTGCTTCACGGCGGGTCGAAAACGTCAAGGGCGTTGGAGGAGCATAGAGCCTTCGTTGCTTGGAGGCGGGCTCGCGAATGTCAGGGGTGTTCGCGGGGCATACAGACTCATTTTCTTCGTGGCAGCCACGTTTCTTGGGGGGACTCCGCACCGTGGCTTCATGAGGTAGGTCTCATGGCCTCTTTTTCTTCGTTATTTTCATCCAATATTTTTGCGCCAATATTCATTCATTTGAGTCATTGTTTCATCCTCATACTTTCTGAACATATCAAACATTAGTTTCATAGTAGTGTACCATAATTTTATGATATTTTTAGTTTCTTCATAGGAAAAAACACATATTATATGAAGTAGGAAATTGAGATGCTCGATTGAATTCATCAGTTCTTAAGACAGAAAATATAAAGTTAATTTCTTTTGAATTGAGGTCACATTATCTTTATTGATTATCATTCCATTATTCCAAATATTCAATAGAAATCTGATAAGGCTTAACAAACTTTAAGTAAACCTTTATTCCAAGATTTTTCAAAAATGATTATACAGACTTTCCAACATCCATAATTTTCTCCATAAACATTTGGAGCATAGATCATTGACATACGTTCTCTAGAATCATCAATATTAAGTTGTCTTTGTCTAAAAATTTAACTCAAGAATATTAGAACCAATAAATATACACGATTAAGAATTGAAGCACCATATTTTGTATTTCTTATTCATACTTTTGATATAACTTGTTAGAATTGAATAAAGATAAAAAAGTTCTTGGAAATAAAATATACCAGTAGATCACTAACTTTGACAAAAATTGTTAGGTTAGAATGGTTATGAAAAAGAATAAAACATGAGGGGGGGGGGTGAATTGAATTATTCAAAAACATTGATAGCTTTTGAAATCCTATCTTGTTATGAAGTGAACCTTTCCTTCTATTTTATAGATGAGTGAGAAGTGAAATTTAATAAAGGAAAAGAACATAGGGATGTACAGTGGTTTAGGGAACAATGTTCCCCTAGTTAACTCCACTAATGCTCAACTCTAGGATCATTTTGAATTTAACTAGAAGGTCCTATAATCCTAAGAGATTAACTAATAAGTATAGGTAATTGAAACCTTACAAGGACTTTATAGGGCCTCATGGTTCTTCCATAAGAAACTGTAAATCCGCAACTTAGTTCAAGAAGATAACACTTAACCATATTTGAGATAGACTAGTCGAAACTCCACCAAATCATAATAATTTTATTTATTTTAAAAAAAATAGTTTAAAATTCATAGTTTTAGTAGAAACTAACATATTTTATTTAGGTCTTAAATAACACAAAAAAATAAACAGGTATTCAATGTTGCACAATATTTCTTCAAATAAAGATAGATAAAACACCATATGAATGTATAATCATGAATGTATTCAATGTGAATCTCTGAAAAATTATTCTTCAATCTTGTATAATATTATATAATAATAAAATGTAGTTGTAGTGAAAACAATAGTAGTGATTCTATTAGATAGATCAAAACATTTATGTCTCCAAAGTGTATCTCTGAAGGTGATGACACACTTGATGTATTTCAAGAATAACATTTTATTTTGAATATATCCTCTCTTATATATTCTAATGAAGAGATCTTGATATTTATACCATAGGTCGAATAGCTTCTGGTCAAACAAACTCTAGAAATATTTCATAATGAATCATGAATGTTTGATTTTAAAAACATTCAAGAGGGTCTTAACTTTTTGTAAGAATATTAATGATTTACTCCATTGAATATGATATTTTGAAACAATCATAATGAGAATTTTAATCAGTTATAAAAAACCTTTGAATAAATATTTTCCTCCTTCAAGACTATTTCATAAATCTTAGACAATATCATAGATTTAAAACAATGTCATTGAATAGTCTAACACAAGGTTACTTCATGTGATGAGAAAACTCCAAATATAGGGTTGAAAATGTATGGTTGATCATAAAAGTAGGGTTGATATAGAATATGTTGGTTTCTGCAAAAACAGGGTTCTTTATAAATCTAGGGATGTTTATCCATACTTATTATCTCAAACATAGGGTTTCTAAACCATACTCTACACTTACACTTAAAAACATATGGCATGAAAAGTGTTTCCAGAATAAATTTCAACACATCTAAAATAAACTCAACACATATTATCCATGGATCGATAAATTGAATATATTTACAGAAGAAATATTTCAAGGAATATTGTTTTATTCAAAATCCACTTAAAATAAAATTCATTTCGAACATAAATATGGGAATTTTTGAGCATAAAAATGAAAAATAAATTAAAGAAATTGTGGAATCAACATATGATCAACACTCAAGGGGTATAGTTCGGGGAAGGGGTGTTGTGGTTTAGGAGATTAGTTATAAGGTTGGTAACTAGGTGGTCCCTAATTTTATGGTGGGGATTAACCACTCCTCTATTGATATTAACCCTGATTCTCCCATTTCTATTGTTAAACAAGTATTTTTGTAAAATAGTTATTTAAACCATTGAGTTTTCTGATTGTAATTATTATAATTATAATCCTGATTTTGAAATTCCACTATTCCTACATAGTACTCCTAATATGGGTGTGTGACTCTAGAGATCTCATAGGACTAGACCTCCATAACCAGAGTAGATGGTACTATTTGGGGTTAATGTTATTAAACATTTTCCAACTTTTCAGCGAGGGATTAACCCTTTCATTCAATGTGGGTGGTCTCTTTCACTTGGCGCAACCCACATTTTGGGGGTTCTCATTCGATTTTCAAATTATTAACATTGAATGAGATTTCATCTAAAATAGATCTACCAACTTCGGGTGTTTTAAGTATAAGTCTTCCATACAAAATGACATATTCAATGGCATGATAAAATAGTTGTAAGAAATGGTAGATGGTTTTTACATGCAACCAATCATTTAGTCTGTGATGTGGGAACTTTTTAGTTAATTACATAAAGCAATCCCAAGCCTCCCAGGCTGATTCACCATCTTCTTAGATGAAATTTTGAATATCATTTCACAGCTAACAAGTACATATTGATGGGAAATAATTCTATAAGTATTTTTAGCTAGGACATCCTACATTGTGATAGAATAAGATGCCTGATAATTAATCAAATCCTTAGATCTGACATGAAAATAGAAGATAAAGACACTAAGATGTATAAAACCATAAGATAAACTTTGGTTCTGAAAGGTGTCACAGACTTTGAGGAAATTTGAAATATTTTCATGTAGGTCCTTTCTATGAATTCCACTAAATTGACCCATGTTCAGGATCATATGATTGAGGCATATTTCGATTTTGAATGTATGTACCTAGATGAGAGGATAAACAATGTTGGGAACAACACCACTTTTGTATGACATATTCCATGATAGTTCACTTCAACAACAGAGGCTACAATCATTGTTGTTAAAGGGGAACATATTGTGAATTCTAATTATTAGGAGTGGTAACATTTTTTCTCTCATCCATTCTTGTGTGATGACGCACAACAATTGACCTATGGATTTCATGGTTGAAAGAAATTAGTTCTTGACATTCTAGGATTCCTAAATGAGTCAAAGGGGCCTAGTTCATGCACTTGAATATTTACAATGTATGAAGTCATTAAACTATGTTTAAATGTTGTAAAAATAAATGAGAGGGGTAATAGGTGTGATGACATCCTAATTTCGTATCATAGGTCATCATTTTGAAGAAAACATTATCTCCCCTATAATGATGTAAAAAATTAAACAGCTCCTATATTGTCATTAATTCCAGATAGGATGATCAGATTTTAAGTTTATATATATATAAATAGAATTATTGTTAATGTATGTAGAAATTTTAATGTCTTAGGTCAAACCCACAAGAAAGTAATGGAAATGGATTGTAACATAGGACTTGGAACCCTGAGACGAATTTCTCATGACAATTCTAGAATGTTAGGTTCCAAGATAAGAAATTTAAATTAAACCAAAGTTAATGTAAGAAGGATTCATGATCAATTTTTGGGAGCCTATATAAAGGTAATCCTTAAACATAACAAGGTAAGGTCGAATGGCTTAGACAACATAGCTGTTCAAGAATCACCAATTTATCTTTAGTCTAACAAATTAGATTTTTCTAGATTAGAAACCACTCTTTCGTCAAGATGTGATTGTAATCCAAGATGCATTGTGTGCCACTAAAATGAAGGAAAATAGATCAAAATATTGGCCCCAGTTTGATTCATTCCAATTAGGTTAAGTTCCTTCCCGAAAAATACCTCATATTTGGTTCATATAACAGAATAAAATATGATTTGATTGATTAATCTAATTCCTAACTACAAAAATTCCTAGGTTTTGATCTAAGGATTCATTAAAGGTACCTCAACCCCAACTTTTAATCCCCTAACAGAGAACATTTCTCCACACATGTAAATGACATATTATTTCATATGAATAAATAAAAATTTTTTAATATACATTATTTTACAGTAACAATAAATAACGCAATCAGAAAATGAAATTTACTAGGATGTAAACAAGAAATGAACTACAAAAGTTGGAGAAGAAGCATCAAATGAATCATAACAATTGAATAATAAGAACTAAGACATATAAATGAAAAAAATTAATTCAAAAATTGTTTAAATGTAATCGTATTAGAACGTTGGTAATAAAGAATGAAAAGTGAGTACAAGAACAATAATTAAAAACTAATAAAAGGTTAAGCCCATGAAAATTTCTGAGCACCTAGAATATAAATATTCCAAATCACCTTATTGTGTAATTTTTTACAATGTAATATCTCCACTAGTAACTTTTATGCCTTGATTCATGAATTTACACCATAATTGATAGTTTTACAACATCTCAAATTCTATATCTAAACTTTTTTACTTATTTAATTAAATTTGTGGGGTCTTCGGGCCCCAAGGGTTTTATAGTGTAAGTATACTTCTTAATCTATAATTTGTTATTTAAAATGATTTTTTATGGCATGAATTGGTTTTACAGAATGGGTTTTCAACTTCCAGTCTTCGATGGATCTATGTTGTAAATAGGTGTTTGTAGTGTAAAAATCTAAAATTATATACTTTTTCAATCATCACCAACTACCAACCTCATATCTAATTCTATGAAAAAACTTACCAAAAATCATAGTATTAAAGTATAAAACATGAATAAATCCAAATTAAATAACTCTAAAATATTTATATGAATTAAGATTATCACTTCCCAACCCATGAAAATCCAAAGAATTTAGAAATAATAAAGAAAAATTTAATTTAATGAAATAATAATTTTAATTGAAAAATACAAAAACTGCATGATGGTAGTTATATTTTTAAATTAACCTTGGTCCATTTTTTATTGTCCATTACATTTCGCATTGACTTTGAATACTCTATAGTAAATTATATTTGTATTTTTTTTACCATTTAAAAATTTCTATACCCTAAAAAATTATGTTCTTAAAGTTTAAATGAACTAAAAGTAACCTTCTATATATTTTCCTATTAATTTTTATTCATTAACTCTTCATTGGATGAATATCAGTTTGTATCCATCAATATTTTTAGTATGTATTTTCATAAACAAATCGGGGTTCTTATTAGGTATTTTTATTAGGGATTGAGAAATCATAATGGGATTAATTATTTTCTATAATAATGATTTACTAACTTATAGTGAATTTATTAGAGGTGGGTGGATTTATATAATATTCATGTATGTATAAAACATTTATTTCTTATGTATGTAGGGGTGGTGGAAAATCTATTAGATATTAGATAGTGTTTTCAATGTTTCCTTGAGTTACTATAAAATTGATTTATACTTTTATTTGTTTCGATATATCTCATTGGTCACATTAGATGAACTCATTTTTTGATAAGTTTGGCATAACATAAAATAGGTAAGGGCTAAGTGTTAAGTGTAAATTTTTAAATTAGTATATATATATATTTAATATATTAATTGTAAAATTCTAATTGAATGTATGTGTTTTATAATGAATTAAATTTTATAATTATGTTAAACCAATTTAAATTAAGTTGTGTGGTCCTTGGTGGATTTTCAATTTGATTACAAATCACTAAAGTTGATTATAGTTTTTGGTCTAGATTTCATTGATGTCAATTTTTTAGTATTAATATTTACCCTCTTTAGGTAAGTGACATGACACATACACGGACAAACACACAAATAGGTTTTTATGTGTGTGTGTGTGCATGCATGTGTGGGTGTTTAGGCCTACAAGGTTGTTACTCCCAGGACTATATCATCCCAACTGCATCACGATGGGGGTCATTACATGACCTACATACTACTTCTTAAAATGAGAGAGGCTAAAAACTAGTTGATATGTATTAAAATAGTTATGTGTGTGTGTGGGGGGGGGGGGGGGGTTATGCCCAATGAAACAATGCTCGATGACTATGCCTGAGTAAACCAATATACTAGCATTACCATTTAATTTAATAAACCTCTAAAAACATTTAGGCATAAAATAGATAGCCAACTAGGCCCTCAAAGTCTAGAATAGAAAGCACTAAATCTATATGTCTGATGTTTCAACCAAAATAGGGTAGTAACAATAGAAATAAATAATTAAGTACAGATCATATAAATAAATGAAACATCGGCCATAACATGCTAAACAATAAGTAAAAATAAACTTAACTTCCCTCTAAAATAAATCTCATAATAATCTGGTTGAATCCTTGGTCTATATAACCTGGTAGACCTATATTATCATAAACCTTTACACTTATATAAACTTTAAAAAACATAATCTTTACATAATGGTTTTGATACAGACTCAATTGATCCAATTCCAAAATTCCATAATTAAAACATCCCTAAAATTATTGAGTCACATACATACACAATACCTTTTTAGTTTTATGGCATTAACAAATTAGGGAAAAAACTCACATCTTTCTCTTACAATGATTTTTTACACAGTATTCAGATTTTAAAATTCTATAATAACTCTTCATCATTTCACAAAAACAATTTCCACAAATGAAACCCTTATAGAAATATCTTTTATAGTATAATTCTTTATAACCGGGGGAAATTGAAACATAAGAGGGTGAGATAAAATGATTAGTAAGGTAAAGAGTTTACTCGAATCTATCATAGTGTAAATACGACATTATCATTATGATAGTATTAAGTAATAATAATATATTATATTTGAGTTACAAAATGAGAATAAATTATTTTAATGGATAAGTTGACATCCAAAAGGATCATACAGAAGAAAATAAGTACTTTATAATAATGGAATTCATAATTTTGGACATCATAATATCACTATCAAATCCTTATGTCAGGAAATAATAAATAATTCAATAGACATACATTAGATATGCATGCTAGTTTGCCTCATGAAACACACAGATTCATCAAAAGGCTATAACGAGCCCCACTCATCGCTTACTAGTCAAATTCATTCATTATATAAAATTAATGAGTAATAATACAATATATAATCAATATAAAAATTCATATTGGAAAACTATAATATGAAATATAAATATTTTACTTATTAAATAAATACAACAACATGATCATAGTTATAATGATAAATAAGGTGTATGATATCATTAATGTATATCTCTAGTGAAGAATAAGAATCCTTAATGTATGTCAACATAGATGAAAAATATATTTAAAAGAACATTCAAACCTTTCTTTGAAACCATGATAAAAATTCCTTTTCTATTTATAACATTTTAATTTAAAGTTCCAATAATAATAAGAAAATGTTTCTCTTTTAAAATAAATATAGAAACATATAAATGAAGATTCAAACAAATGAATGTTCATTACAGTTATAACAACCCACATCTTTCATACATAGATATTACATATTATTATATGAATATTAACTTCATAACAATACTATACAAGCCATAATTATATAGGTATAGTGTATTGGAAAACTTTCATTCAAAAAAAAAAACGGTTCATAAGTGAACTAAAACTTCTCCCACTATGTTTTTCATAACTAGAACCCCTATTTGATATATCATAGATTATAACTTTTTTTTAACATATGGAAAGGAAACATAATAAATGGTGAGATTAGATGCTCAACAAGAATAAAAAAATGAGATATCAATGATCACATAAGAAAACATGGTCCTAATGGTATATGTGTAACACCCCAAGCTTCCGTGATACACTTCTCTTTCAATAATGCAGTTGCTTGCATTGTACGCATCTTCGAGTTCTAACACACACCACAACCAATCAAAGTAGCCGTTATGAATATTAATACCTAATTTTTGATATTTTATAAATTTTATCTTTCAAAATGGACTTCAATTTTTGTTTCGGAATATCGAATTTATCCTAGGTTGAAATTTTGGAACTTTTCGGATAACATTTATATTTTTAATGAATAGTGAAAATTACTAAATTTTAATTAAAAACAACATTTTTAATAAAAATAATTAATTGTGATAAATTATACTATTGAGTGGTTTTAAATTATAACTAGAATATAATTTTTCCATTTTATCCAATGGTGGTCATTAGTATTAATTTCACTTTCAAATTGGACATAAACAATTGTCAATCTTTTGATTGATATTGTTTCTTAAAAACACACTATTTGTTTTGACAATGGTAATTAATTATAAAATTAATTAATTTAACTTATATGTTTGGAAATTTTTAAAATAGACACCATTTTTGAATTCATAACATCAATTATATCTTAGGGTGAATTTTTGGTATTTTTCTGAAAAACTTCAATTTTTGATGAATAGTGAAACAACTAAGTGGTAGTTTAAAAACTAATTTTTCATGTAAATGAAACATTACCACTTCTATGATTTGATTTTCAAAAATCCGACATACATGGTTGTAATTAGGAAGAAAAATGTGGTTCAATGAGATTACAATAATTTTTTGTTGAATAGTAACTTTTACGTTTTATTAATTGCGATTAAAGGTAATTAGTGAAATTTAAGGTAAAAATGATATTATAAAAATATAAAAATATTTTGACACTTGTCCTACCCTTATTGGATGAGTCATGGATGACCAAGAAAATCCATGGGTCAACTTGGGGACCCCATTTATCCACTTGTGTATGAAAATGACATTAATAACTTTTTATTTAAAGTAAAAATAAAATTGTAACAAACATGTGTTGTTTTACTAAAACAATTATTAAATGGGGTTATATAAGTTAAATTTTAGACTATAAATATTAATTGGAAAGATAAAAAGATTTTCTACATCATGGTATTTTTTTTATAATTTTTAGAAATTATATAAATTAATTTTTTTATAACACCATGATGATGTAATGATTACATCATTAATTAACGATTTAAATAAAATGAGAAGATAATGTAAAATATAAGACATAAACATTTCAAAAACCTATTGGATGAGTATATTTAGAACCCGTATCACCTTATCCTGGAAATATATAATTTTGGGACCTTTTAAATCAGAAAATCACTTCATAAGAATGTAACATTTCATGACTTTTCAAGAGTGCCCCTTATCTCCTCTTATAAAAGGCCCCCAACCCTACCACATTATTCACACCATAAAATCCATTTGGCTCGGCCAACCTCTTCCCAAATACTCTCTAAAAATTCCTATATTACTCCTAGAAGCATCACTTTGGGCAGAAGTCTTCCAAAGGAAGGCTTTGGCTCAAATCAAAAAGAGTTACCCAATTTTAAGGCAATGTCTTCTCTTATGTTGTTTTGTTTTATTTTGCTTCTCCAACCCACTAAACTCTTTTTATTTTTTTCTTTTGTAACAATACTAGTATCCTCAATATACTTGGATGTTTTTATGAGATGGATTTTATTTACAGTTACACACACCTTTGTCTAATGGTTAAAGAACATACTGTTTCGGTGGGTGGTGAATTACTGCCTCATGAAATGATGATTGTTCAATATTCTTTTAACACCTCTCATGGTGGACATTATGATGACACTATTTTTATATATGATATATATTATGTTTATGTTTTCATTATTTTTTTGTATTTTATCATTTATGACATACCATTATGATTTTCATTATGGCTAAATGTAATTATTTCATTTTAGGAAGTACGGACTACCGCCCCCTCAAAGTGATTTGAATCGTTAATTCCATATGTGGGATGTGTAAAGGATGGAGTAAATGATATTATATATGATATTATACAGGAAATATAATATACCTTTATATCATTATGATTTCATTCCATTTAATACGAAATTGAAATAAAAGTAGTGTTCATGCGTACGTATGGTTTACCGTCTCCATGAACGGTGCATTTCATCTCTTACCTCTAAATGTTATGTAATATTATAAATGCATGTATATACTAGATATATATGATATATATGATATATAAATCATGAATATAATTTTTTATATAATGGATATTTTACCACATGAACAATTTTTAATTATAGGATGTTTATTTTTGACTTAAGTACCAAAGATCGACAAAATGACTGCTATTAACTTAAATAATTACATAATGTTCATAACAAGGTAATAAGTGATATAATAGAAATAATGAACTTGAAAAATGTTCTTAATCAAGTAGAAATTAACTCTAGTTTATTATTCAGGAGATTAAAGAACGATCTAGTCAAGTCGAACCCGAGGTAAGGGATCTTCTTAACCCAATTTCTGTTCTTGGGGTTAATCTCCTACTTTAAAATTATGTCATCATATTATTATGTCCTATCTTGTATTTGTACTTTATTTATGCATAATTATAGTGAATACACATAATAGATCTATTTTATTTAAAATATGATCTTTGTAAGGGAACTTCTTAACCCAATTTCCATTCTTTGGGTTAATCTCTTACTTTCAAATTATGTCATGATATTATTATATAATATATTGTATTTGTACTTTCTTAATGTGGAATTATAGTGAATACACATAATAGATCTATTTTATTTAAAAAATGATCTTTTTAAGGGACTTCGTCTCAATCTCCTTTCATTGAGGCATATTTTTTTATACACAACTTTCTTTTATACGGTGTATAAAACCCTTTGACTTTTATGTTTATTCAATAGGAATATTTTTATACGAAGCGTTTTTCTAAACAATAAAAAGAATGTTTTTTTCGTACGTATGTGGTGACAATTACTTCTCTGCTGCGATGAACATTATTTGATCTTCAACTTCCTCTACAAGCCATAACTTTTTTTAAATGAAAAATAAATACCATGTCTTAATTTCTTTTCTTTTGGTATTGAAAATAATTTTTATAACGTCGTGATTATATCAATGTGTTTTTTATATGTTGTGATTGAAATGCGGAAATGTTATGTTTACTTTATGCATGTTTTATTTGTTACGATTATGTTATGGTTTATGATAAGTTTAATCCTATTCATATGAGGAATGCATTGGACTTAATAAGTGACGGGTGGAGCCCGCTATAGCTCCTCAATGCATTGGTAGGTCTCATGAGACAAA
The DNA here is from genome assembly GCA_963277665.1 of Viscum album. Taxonomy (NCBI): domain Eukaryota; kingdom Viridiplantae; phylum Streptophyta; class Magnoliopsida; order Santalales; family Viscaceae; genus Viscum; species Viscum album. The sequence continues at coordinate 1,016,791,876 of OY728119.1, read as the reverse complement.
CTAGTGTCTTGGCACGAGGCCTTGACAAAATATTATTTGTAGTCTTGGAACAGGGCATTGACTATGTGGTTATGATTGTCTAGAATTATGCATTCCATCATTATGAAAGTGGTTATTGATATTTCATGTGATTATTCTACCAGTAGAATATCAATGTGAATAAGTGAATGACATTATTTCAATTTATTTTTTCCATATTATGCTAATGTTAAAGTTTAAAAGGCTTTTGTTTTATTTATACACTTCCTTAAATGTTTATGTTTATTTATGAAAGTTTCCGCTATATTGTTATCCTTACCGAGCATCTGAGCTCACCCATTTCAATGTTTTAATTTTTCCAGGATGTGATGAAGTATATTATGAATGACCTGCTGGGATAGTATGAGGGGATATGAAGACATGATGTTTTTTTAGTTTTATTTTACTTTATGATGTAATATAAGACTTATGAATGTATCTAGTGTTTCCCAGACTACTAAACTAATCGGTCTTTCAAGACTTGATCTTTTGTGATCATGCCAATGTTATGAAATAATGCTCCGAATCTGGGTAACTGGGGTCAGGGCATTACAGTTGGTATCAGAGGTAGTTTAGAACTAACCTTGGAAGCTAGATTTAGATAAACCTGGATTAGAGCACATAGCCCTAAGATATACTTTGAGAATTAGTATAGAAGATCTTCCTAGATTTTTGGTATTATAGAGATTTTGTGAGTTTTTCAAGCAATAAATCCCTGTCTGGATATGAGCAGGTAGAGGCGGCTCTGGAACAGATGTACCTAGGGGTAAAACCCAAAAAGACCACTTTGAGCTAGACTCGAACGGGAACTAGTGCATGACAACGAGCCTTGTTGCACTCTTGGTTACAACACTCTTGGGGGATATGCTTAAGATAATTCTCATTTTCTTTACAAACCATTATGAAGGGTTTATGAGTATATAATTCCTCAATGAAAACATTTTTATGATTATAGTTCAATTTATGTTAAGTGTTTTACAAGTATGGAATTCTGTATTTTTATTCATAAACTAGTCTAGTTTATGCCATTGTTTATAAATGGAACCTAGTGGGAGGAATGGAAACTGTATCAATGCATGCACTCCATGTAGAGATTGACCTCCTGCTCAAGATAATTATAGTGGAGCTGTAGATACAACTGGTACTGATCAACTTATCACCATACTGGGACAACTCACTCAAGTTATGAATAATAACCTTACTCATATGGAGCATCCTGATCCGCAACGTGGAGGATCAAAGTTAGACCGCTTCATGAGGCAACAAACACTAACATTTAATGGGGGTACAAATCCATTAGTAGCTGAGCAATGGATAAACTCCTTTGAGAAAATATTCCACGCCTTGTGGAGTAGCGAAACGGAGAAGGTTGTCATGGCAGTTTACCGCCTCACTGGAGATGCCGATCAATGGTGGTCGCTGATTCAAAACATAAAGGAAGATGAAGAAGTATCAATAATGGAATGGAGGGAGTTTAAGGAAATTTTTTTAGAAAAATACTTTGCACATGACCATCGAGCAGACATGGAAAGGAAATTTCTGAGTCTGGGGTAGAAGGAGGATGACAATGTCGTAAAGAATGAGGCCAACATTACCCAGTTAACAAGGAATGCTCTAGATTATATACGTAACCCAAGAAGTAATATTGATCGTTTCTTTGATGGGTTAAAACCATTTCTCCGTTGAGAATTTGTCTCACAAACATTCTCGTCGTACGAAGATATTGTCTCATGTGCTATCAAGACAGAAAATGAATTCTCTAAATCTTATGACAATAATGTAAAGCAAGAGAAGAAGAGAACTGTGGAACATAAGACAGATAAAGGGAAAAAGGGAAAGAAGGATTTTCTATTATGTGATAATTGTGGGAAGAATCACCCCGGTACTTGACTAAAAGGAATGGGAGTTTGTTATAAATGTGGAGAAAAAGGTCACCAGGTTCGTGATTGCAAGGGAAAGAAAGAGGCTATCAATGTTGAATGCTAAAATTGTAGGGAAATGGGGAATTATGAAAATGAATTTCCTAAGCGTCATGGAAACTTACCTCAGAAAAGGCCAAGGGATCAAGGACAATCTTATATTGTTACTAAAGTTGAAGTGGAATAATTAATGTATTGGTGCTTTTGGACTCAAGGATTATATTCTGGTTATAATAATAATGTGATATATATAAGGATTATACTGCAGTACTAGTTGTTTTCATTAAGGTTTTAATATGATGAAGGTAATCATATTTTTGTACGTGACAATAAGAGAAACTTTACTTTGTTTGAGAAATCTGATGATACAATTGATTTTTGGAATTTAGAGACCTTTTAGAGAAAATCTGGACTGAGGTATTTTGGATAACTATAAAGGTTGGAATGGATTATGTTGATCTTTGGATATTATTTTTTAAGGTTAAAACATTTTTGAAGATTATTTTTAGAATATTATAATACTATAGTTTTTGGAAAAGGACAACCTGGAGGTTGGGGGATAAACTGTCACGTCAGACAAAGCTATAGGAATGAAACCCACAACCATAGTGCGACATGCCTTTATTACCTACCACTAGCCTACAAAAATTCCCTGGTTATTACAAAATAGTTTTCCTAATCTAAATGGTATGTGTTAATATTTGTAACCTCGTACAATTTGGATAAATATAATATTTTTGAGTTTTATAATCTTTTTGAGTGAAAGATGGATTTGTGGCAAACATTTATTAAAGAATGATAGTCTACATGACAAGTATGTATATTTCCTTACATTCTTAGTAAATATCCTAAATAAATTCCTCAACTTTATCAAAGGAAACTTAAGACAAAAATTTTTTCGGTTAACTTTTCCTACTGGGGAATCAATGATCATTTAACCAATCACATGTTTGTGATTTTCTTATAGTTAAACTTTATCTTAATCCTGTTTTCTACAACTCTCCATCAGAACATGATGGTTTTTTTCTCCTCCATATCCATATTTTCATAGAATCTTAGTTTGGGCTATCTCGGGCGACCTTTGTACTTCTCTTTCTTTCTTTTAAAGTAATATTTTAATTAACCATATTTTTGATGTGGGTTCTCTACAAAGGTATTTACTAATTTGATCCTTTTATTTTAGAATAACAATTTAAAATTGTGAGGACAAAATTTATTGAAGTTGGGGAGAATGTAACACCCCAAGCTTTCGTGATATGCTTCTCTTTCAAAAATGCAATAGCTTGCATTGTACGCAACTTCGAGTTCTAACACACACCACAACCAATCAAAGTAGCCGTTATTAATTGTAATACCTACTTTTTGAAATTTTATAAATTTTATCATTCAAAATAGACTTCATTTCTGGTTTCGGAATATCGAATTTGGCCTAGGGTGAAATTTGTGAACTTTTCGGAAAACTTTTATATTTTGATGAATAGTGAAAATTCCTTAATTTTAATTAAAAACAACTTTTTTAATCAAAATAATTAATAGTGATAAATTATACTATTGATTGGTTTCAAATTATAATTAGAATATAATTTTACCATTTTATCCAATGGTGGTCATTAGGATTAATTTAACTTTGAAATTTGACATAAACAATTGTCAATCTTTTGATTGATATTATTTCTTCAAAACACGCTATTTGCGTTGACAATGGGAATTATTTATAAAATTAATTAATGAAACTTATATGTTTGGAATTTTGTAAAATAGAAACCATTTTTGAATTCAAAACATCAATTACAGTTGAGGGTGAATTTTTGGTATTTTGCTAAAAAACTTCAATTTTTGATGAATAGTGAAACCACTAAATGGTAGTTTAAAAAATAAATTTTCATGTAAATGAAACATTACCACTTTTATGATTTGATTTTCAAGAATCCAATATACATGGTTTTCATTAGGAAGAAAAATGTGGTTCAATGGGGCTAAAATAATTTTTTGGTGAATAATAACTTTTATGTTTTATTAATTGCGATTAAAGGTAATTAGTGAAATTTAAGATAAAAATGATATTATAAAAATATTAAAATATCTTGAAACTTGTCCTACCCTTATTGGATGAGTCATGGACGACCTAGAAAATCCATGGGTCTAATTGGGGACCCCATGGAGCCAGTTGGGTAAGAAAATTTCATTAATAACTTTTTATTTAAAGTAAAAATAAAATTGTCACAAACATGTGTTATTTTACTAAAACAATTATTAAATGGGGTTATATAAGTTAACTTTTCGACTATAAATATTCATTGGAAAGATAAAAATATTTCCTACATCATGGTATATTTTTTATAATTTTTAGACATTAAATATATTAAATTTTTTATAACACCATGATGATGTAATGATTACATCATTAATTAACGATTTAAAAAAATGAAAAGATAATGTAAACTCTAAGACTTACACTTGTAAAAAACCTATTGGATGAGTAGATTTAGATCCCTTATCACCTTATCCTCTAAATATATAATTTTGGGACCTTTGAAATCCGAAAAGCACTTCATAATAATGTAACATTTCATGAATTTCCAAGAGTGCCCCTCCTCTACTCTTATAAAAGGCCCCCACCACTACCACATTATTCACACCTTCCAAGCCATTTGTCTCGGCCAAACTATAAACAAATACTCTCTAAAAATCCCTACCTTACTCTTATAAGCATCACTTTGGGAAGAAGTCTTCCAAAGGAAGCCATTGGCTCAAATCAAAAAGAGTTACCCGATTTTAAGGTAATGTCTTCTCTTATGTTGTTTTGTTATATTTTGCTTCTCCAACCCCCTAAAACCTTTTTATTCTTTTCTTTTGTAACAAAAACAGTATCCTAAATATAATTTTATGTTGTTATGAGATGTATTTTATTTACACTCACACACTCCTTCGTCTAATGGTTAAAGAACATACTGTTTCGTTGGGTGGCGAATTACTGCCTCACGAAACGATGATTGTACAATCTTCTTTTAACACCTCTCATTGTAGCCATTATTATGAAAATATTTTTATATATGATATATATTATGTTTATGTATTCCTTATTCTTCTGTATTTTTCATTTATAACATACCTTTATGATTTCCATTATGGGTATACGCGATAATTTTATTTTAGGAAGTGCAGACTACCGCCCCCTCAAAGTGATTTGAATCGTTAATGCCATATGTGGGATCTATAAAGGATGGAGTAAATGATATTATATATGATATTATACTGGAATTATAATATACCTTTATATAATTATGATTTAATTCTATTAAATTCGAAATTTAAATGAATGTAGCGTTCATGCGTACGCTCAGCTTACCGTCTCCATGAACGGCGTATTTCCTCTCTTACCTCTAAATGTTATGTAATATTATAAATGCATGTATATACTGGATATATATTATATATATGATATCTACATCATGAATATAATTCTTGATATAAAGGATATTTTACCACATGAACAACTTGTAATTATAGGGAGTTTATTTTTGACTTAAGTACCAAAGATCGACAAAATGACCGTTATTAACTTAAATAATTACATAATGTTAATAACATGGTAATAAGTGATATAAAATGAATAATGAACATGAAAAAGGTTATTAAGAAATTATAAATTAACTCTAGTATATTATTCGGGAGATTAAAGAATGATCGAGCCAAGTCCGACACGAGGTAAGGGAACTTCTTACCCCAATTTCCATTCTTTGGGTTAATCTCCTACATTCAAATCATGTCATGATATTATTATGTCATATCTTGTATTTGTACTTTCTTTATGTGTACTTATAGTTAATACACATAATAGATCTATTCTATTTAAAAAATAATCTTCGTAATGGAACTTCTTAACCCAATTTTCGTTCTTTGGTTAAATCTCTTACTTTCAAATTATGTCCTGATATTATTATGTCCTATCTTGTATTTGTAGTTTATTTATGTGTAATTATAGTGAATACACATAGTAGATCTATTTTATTTAAAAAATGATCTTTTTATGGGATATCGTCTCAATCTCCTTTTATTGAGGCATATTTTATTTTATACACAACTTTCTTTTATACGGTGTATAAACCTCTTTGACTTTTATGTTTATTCAAAAGGAATATTTTTATACGAAGCATTTTACTAAACGACAAAAAGGAATGTTTTTTTCATACGTATGCAGCGATAGCGACTTCTCTGTCGCCATGACCATTATTTGAGCTTTGACTTCCTCTACAGGCCATAATTTTTTTTAAATGAAAAATAAATACCATGTTTTACTTTTCTTTTATTTTGGTATTGAAAATGGTTTTTATAATGTATTTATTATATCAATGTGTTTTTTATATCTTGTGATTGAAATGTGGAAATGTTATGTTTCCTTTATGTATGTTTTATGTGATACGATTATGTTATGATTTATGATAAGTTTAAATCTATTCATATAAGGAATTCATTGGACTTAATAAGTGACGGGTGGAGTCCGTTATAGCTACTCGATGCATCGGTAGGTCTCATAAGACAAACTAGTGTCTTGGAACAAGGCCTTGAAAAAATATTATTTGTAGTCTTGGCACGAGGCCTTGAATATGTGGTTATCATAGTCTGGAATTATGCATTCCATCACTATGAATGTGGTTATTGATATTGCATGTGATTATTTGACTAGTAGAATATCCATGTGAATAATTTAATGGCATTATTTCATTTTAGTTTTGCCATATTATACTGAAGTTAATGTTTAAAAAGATTTTGTTTTAGTTATATATTTCCTTAAATGTTTATGTATATTTATGAAAGTTTCCGCTGTATTGTTATACTTACTGAGCATCTGAACTCACCCCTTTCAATGTTTTGATTTTTCCAGGATGTGATGGAGTATATTATGAATGACCTGCAAGGATAATATGAGGGGATATGAAGACATGCTGTTTTTTTAGTTTTGTTTTACTTTATGATGTAATGTAAGACATATGAATGTATCTAGTGTTTCCAAGGATACTAAATTAATCGTTATTTAGAGACTTCTTCTTTTGTGATCATGTCAATGTTACAAAATAATGCACTGACTCTGGGTAACTGGGGTCAGGGCGTTACAATATGAACATGAGATTAAAATTTTAAGAGCATACCTTGAAAATCATAGATCATAATCCTGATCCTTGACTTAAACCCTTGTAGTTTATAAGACATGAATCAAAAAGGAATCCAATAAAATGATCCTTGAGAATATAAAATTTGTATAAGATACAAAATTTTGGTATACACATAAGCATAGAAACTCATTTATTTGTAGTCAAGGCACTTTTACAATACTGTCATACTATAATGGGTTCGCTCACCAAACCATCATAGTAGTCATGATTTACTCCCAAGGCTATCAAAGTAGACAAAGTCCCCTACTGAACTTGGTTCACTCCCCATTCTAGTCATGATTATCTCATGAGATATCAATATTTATACAATTCATTAGAGGGATAAATAATTTTGGTCCCACCTATCATATAATGATATTCATATAGATGTGTGGAATATGATTATAAAACATTCATAATATCATATCATATATAAAGGAAATGGATATCATAAATATTTTATCATAGTATAACCCATGGAAAATAAATGAGTTTCATTAGTGTAACCTGTGGAAAAGTAAAGGTTTTTATAAACATCATGTAATCATAATCATAAACAATCTAGATCAATATTATGGATGGTATAAATGGATCATATTGATATAATAATTGCAATAAATGGTTATGGTCATTGATTAATATAAATACTGTTAAATGATCATTAAAAACATTCATGAAAAAATACACTTTCTTCTTTTAAAATCGCTATTTAAAATCTAAAAAATTTAAAATTATTTTAGAAAAGATTTTATTTTAAAATAAAATTTTAAAATTTTAAAGGAATATTTAAATCAATGAGTATTCATGAGGGTGGGAAATACCAATCATGAAATTCACATTAAAACAAATATTATTTTCACATTTTTTTTTGTAAAAATTTAAATGTACACATCTGGAAAATGACAAGAAAATTACATTTAAATCATTTTATAAAATGTAAAAAAGGGTAAATATTATTTTGAAAAATCATTAGATAAAATTAAAAACATTTTTTGAAACATTTTTTTTAAACCATAGACATATAAGAAAAAGGGTTTTCATCTTAAGAGATAAATAAAGGTTATTTTCATTAAAAATATTATTTTGGAATCTTGTGTACATAAAGATAGAAAAGTCAAAGGGAAAAAAGTTAAATTATATAAATAATAGTAGGATAATAAAATTAATGAGTTTATTGAGAGATATACCATAATAGTTCATCATTGGAAACATAAACACAAACAACCCCAATAAATGATGGGATTGTAACATAAAACCCTTACTACTTTGGTAACTTTTGAATCATAAGACCCATGAAAGAAATAAAATTATATGGATATTTATATCCCAATATTTTCATGATAATTATCATAAAATAAAATCATGGTAATTATATAAACCCCAAAAAAAGAAAGTGGTGTATTTATCTTGTGTCCTATAGAAATAAAAGTGCATTGTAAATTTCTTACCTCAAGTATCACTTTTCTTTTTACACATTAAAAAATACTATATAAAAAATATATATGTACTATTCATATATTAAATAACCATACTCATATTCATCATACCTAACATGATTCATTTATAACCTTTTATCACCTGTTCAATAGCATTTCTTTGTTAAAATCACTATTTCGAGTAATAACTTATTTGTTTGTCATGTATGTTTTTGTTTGATTGTTTTGGTTCGTGAAATTTTATTAGGATTAAATAAAATCCATAATATTAATAATAATAATATTATAAATTTTATATATACTCATTATAAACATGTTTATAGTCATCCATAAAATTTAGAGATAGAAAATGAACACCATTCGTAGAGACAACATGTCATACGTATGTAAGAACATTTTTTCTATTTTATTGATGGATGGAATGAAATAATGGTAAATATTTATTAAAATTTATAGAAATAATTTTATATTATAGATATAATATAAATTCATTAAATAAAACATTATTACCATCATTATAAAAATAAAAAAAATGTATCACATCACTTCGTGGAGGCGGTAGTCTATACGTACACATGAGTGATGTTATTATTTTAAAACGGATTGAAAGGTAAGATGGTATATGTGATATTATAATTAAAGAATTATAATTATATCGTACATATCATATAAATAATTTAAATCCATAATTCTCTCCTTTTGTGAGAGGCAGTGATGGAAAATGAATTACATTGGTTCGTGTGAAAGTAGTCTATGGTACACACGAGCAATCATTTCATTTTCTATTTGTCGGAAGAGAATATGGATACAAGTTATTAAACTAACTTAATAACATATAATTATATGATAGATAATTATGTTATTATATGATCATAGTTTAATAATATTTAAATGTAGTGGAAGAACAAATAAAAAAAACACCTAGTTAAATACTATACTTCTTCTTCGGATAAACTCTTTAGGTTTATAACTAAAGAATTATTAGGAGGGTTTCATAATACAAATTAGGACTCTATTAAATGGATAGAGATGTAAGGAATTTATATTTTTAGGTATTATATAATACATAAAGATTTGGAAAGTTTTAATATGAGAGGATACTGGATATCCTATTATAATTGGGGGAGATGACCCACTTGGAAACCACATAGAAATTTATTAAAAGAATCAAAAATGATAAAGTAATTATGAAGAAAATAATTATAAATGAAGATATATTATATTTTATAATATTATAATGTATAAATAAAATCATCTAATATGATTTCGACAAGTTAAATGGGAAATATTTCTGTTATCTTTTAGTTTAACCCCCCATGATAAAACCGTTTTAACCTTAAATGTAGTAATTAATTTGTATGTTTTTTTAATTTTCATCTTGAAATAAAATTAAATTAGACTTATTACCAAATATTAATTATTATAATTAAAAATAGTAATTAAATTTTAACAAATTCAATTCACAGAATTATAATAATTTAATTTAAAATTAAACCTGCGAACATGATGAAAAAGCGAGTTTCCAAATATAGGTTTTAATAAGAATAAAAAGGTTTTTTTTATCAAATTTGAACATATAATTTATTATAGTGTCATAAATTGGATTAATAATAATATAAATTAACTAAATTAACTTTTAAAACCAAATTAAAATAAAATTGAACTTATGAATTCTTTAAATGAAGATGCAGTTTTTAATAAAAACCATTATTTTTTCACTATTCATCAAAAAATTAATATTTTCAAAAATATTTCAAAAATTCACTCTAATTTAAATATAATATTTTGATTTTAAAAATGGAGTTTATTTTATCAAATAATTATTTTTAAAAATTTGAAAAATCGATTTTTTTATTTGTTTACAAAAAAGAATAAATATATTTTTTATGAAAAAATGTATTTTCAAAACATATAAAGAATTTATTTAAATTTATATTATTATTTGTTAATATATTTTATTAATATAAAACTTCATAAATAATTATAAAACTTTGTCCATTACTCTTCCTACATCCAAGTTTAAAAACTATATTATAATGATCGTATTAAAATAATAATATTAAGTGTATATTAATGTTTTTTAGAACTCAGTGTTGTGTATAACAAAAAATGTTGAAGAAATTAAATTTATTTGAAAAAAATATTTCAAAAAAATATCTGAATTTTACATTATAACAACCTTAAAATGGATTACTCTTTTAAAATTAGATCACTTTTACATGAAAAAATGAGAATACTTCTTCCTCATTATATCCTTAGGTTCCCAAGTAGCTTCTTCAAGTTGGTGGTTTCAACAAAAAAAAATTTACTCGGTGAGTGGTCTTATTTCATAGAAATATCTCTCTAAAATCTAGAATATCCATTGGTTATTCCTCATTAGAAGTATCTTTCTCTAGTGGTATCACCACTAAGTTCAGAATATGTGTATGTTTAGCTATGTAGTTTCTCAGGAGAGATACATGAAACAAATCATGAAGTTGAGAGATGTTTAGTGGAAGACCCAAGCAATAAGATATCATCCCTACTCGAGAAAAAAAAATCTAAAATGGGCCAATATAACTAGGTAATATATTTAATTTCTCCCCAAATCTCATAATGTTCTTCTTTGGAGAAATTCATAGAAACACCTTATCACGAACTTAAAATTCCATATCACACCATTGATCATCAACAAAACTTTTCTATAAACTTTATACTACCCTTATGCGATGCTAAATAGCTCTAACCATGTCTAACATTTCTTCAGCTAGATTAGGTCCCAATATATTTACTTCTCCAACTTCATCCAAACACATTGGATTTTGACAATTCTTTTCATAGAGGTATTTATAAGGAGCCATCGAAATGCACGAGTGAATGCTATTATTGTAAGGGAACTTAACGAAACAAAGGTGATGATCCCAAAAAATATAAAATACATAGAAAAATATCACAATATATCCTATAGGGTTTTTGGGGTTCTCTTAGACTGTCCATCTCTCTGAGGATGATACACAATATTGAAACTTGACTCCATATCTAGAGCCTAGTGAAGACTTTGTGAGAACATCTTGGTAAAACACAGATCCCAATTAGATAAAATAAAATGTGTTACTCCATAAAACCTTACCACATCATTAAGGTATATTCTATAAATATAACCAGAGATAAATCCTCTCAAATAGTGATTAAGTGTGGTGACTTCGAACGTAGATCAACTACATCCCATATTATATTATACCCTTTAGATATTTTGGTGAATCCAATGACAAAATACATGGTGATATTTTCCTATTCCTATCTTGGTATATGTAATGTTTATAAAATAAAATTATAGTTTTTCCACTTAGTCTTATCTTGGTGATATTCTATGCACAAAAATACATTTTCTAAAATGTCTCTCTATATTTCATCCCACTAAAAATACTCCTTCAGATCTCTATACATCTTTGTACCACTAGGATGAATATGTAATGAATAACTATACAAATTATAAAATAAATCCTTCTTTAAATATGGTATTTAAGTAATACATACATGGTTCATAAACATTATCATTCCATTATGATGAATGGTAAACTTTGGAATATTTCTCCCCTTCTTCTATATCTCTACAAATTCCATCTACACAACTTTATTATTAACTTGTATAGATGGTAGAAAACTCATTTGAGAAAGATACTATTTAATCACTTTCTTCAGTATTTCAATATCAATAATTTAAAAATCAATATATTTTATATATTTTATTATCATTATTAAAGATAATCCAATAGGATCCTTTAGACTCAATTTATTATCCACCTTGTTCGCTTTCCTAGGGTGGTAATGTATTGAGTAGTCGTAATATTTAATCAACTCCAACCATCTTCTATGGGGTATATTCAACTCTTTATGTGTGAAAATAAACATAAAAAATTTTATGATTATTATATATATCATATATTTCTCCTTAGAGATAATTCTTCCATATATTTAATGAAAATATTATTGATGTTATCTCCAAATAATGAGTTGGATAATTTTTCTCACGAACCTTTAATTATCACGAGGCATGAGGTATAGTCATATAATTATGCATGATAATGAATACAAATACCTTCTAAGAATTATCATTATAGATTAAATATATTTCTCCCATATTGGGTAACTTATGGAAAAGTGTGGTGTCTAATCTTATCTTCAGTTCCTCAAAATTGTCCTCATATTCATATGTCAAAAAGAACATGTCTCCCTTTGGAGTTAACTTGGTGAGTGAATTATAAAATTATGATAAATTATCTATAAACCATTAATAATATTCCATGAAACTAGTAAAACGTCATATCTTAGTCATAGTGGTTGGTCTAGGTCAATATTCAATAACTTTGGTATTTGATGGATCTACAAATATACCCTATATTGACATTATATGACCCAAAAAAATGAATAATTTTATTTCAAAAATTCTCACTTGTTAAATTATTCATACAACTTTTCCTTCCTCAGTGTCTTTAACCAAATTCTCAATTGATCTTTGTGCTCTTAATTTCTCTTTGAATATATAAGAATATCATTTATAAAGTCTTACACAAACTAATAATTCTATAATCAAAAGACTTTATTCATTAAATTATTTAATATAATAGGGGAATTAATAAGACCAAATAGAATAATTATATATTCACAGTGTCTATATTTTTTAATGACTGAAATATTTGGTATATCCACCTTCTTGAACCTCAATTGATGATATCTAGAATGAAGGTTAATCTTGGAAATGTATGGTTCCCCACATAGTTTATTAAACAAGTCATTAATATGGGGTCAATGATATTTGTTCTTGATTGTGATGTTGTTCATATCCTAATAATAAAGTCAAATTTGCATCAATCCATCTTAATTCTTTACAAAAAGAATAGGTTCACTCTAAGGAGACACACTTGGTTGAATGATTCCCTTATCAAGGTTCTCCTGGAGTTGCTTCTTCTATTCCTGTAAATCAATTGGGACTATTCTATAGGTAGTGTTTGAAATAGGTAAGTCACTAAGAATGAGTTCTATTAAGAACTAAAATTCACCATTTTGGGGAATAATATGAAAAACTATAAGAAATACATCAAAAAATCTAATAAATTATTAATATCATTGATGATGAGTTTCCCCCCAACCATCTGAGATAAATACCCCTTTTGAATAGAAATAAAGACCCAAAAAATGGATATGATTTCAATTTAATGTTTATATTTATTAACACATTGATACATTATCAGATGTTTGTTTAGAATATAAAATGCAACTTAACTTAAAAATTTTTATGGGTTTTATGTAGAGAAAGTCAATCCATGCCAAAGATAACATCAAATTAAACCAAAGGGAGAATAATAATATTTATAGGATGTACACTCCCAAAAACTTCAACTATATTAGAATTATGAACTTGAGATGCAATCATCATACTATTAGATATTTTCACTATTAATTAAAAATATAATTATTGGGCATATAAATTTACCTTATTAAATACTTTTCATGATATAATTAAATTTATATAACTAAAATAAAATAAGATAGTTCTATTTTTTGGGATACCTATCAGAACCCTTACACCATAATTAAATCTTCAATCCCCTATTAGAAATAAAATGGTCAATATTAACATTATAAATCTTTGTTCAGAGTGATAAGTCATTCATAGTATGTCTAAATCTTGACACCATATTTTCAATATTTCACACCATAGGTTTTACATAGGTCATTCAAGATCATTGTTATGATCCTTAATAATGGTCCATAAAGAGTTTTTGAGTTTCCAAAACATATCCCTCAAGAGTGTAAAACTTGGAGAACATTAATGCCCACTTCTGTGCACCAGGTGAAAATTGGGTCAAATCCCAATGCAACATTTTCAGAGTTATTACCCCCTAGGTACAACTTTAATAGATCCATATCACATGTAGTATTCAGATAGTTATGTAATTTCATGGAAACTAACCACTCTATACTTCACAAAAATTTAGTGGTATTTTTCTATACTTAGACTTACCCTTAAAATTATCCCTAGGGTTCTCACTAATCTAGTCTAATCTTAGTTCCAAGGGTTAACTAAAACATTATCTGATACTAATTATAGTGATAAAAACTTTTCTTACATAAATATTACAAATTATTATATGAATATTTATTTCATAATATAATGACCCACACCAGCATCATATATGTCTAGTTCATTTGGAAAACTAGATACGTATACAACTAGTTTATAAGTGAACTAAAACATTTACCACTAAATTATTCATAAATAGAAACCTTTTAAGACATATTATACATAATACCTTTTTTAATAACCAAGGTAAAGGAAACATAATAAAAGGTTAGATCATATGATCAATAAGGGTTAAAATGGAGATGTCAAAGATCACATAAGAATAACATGGGTTTAAGGGTATAATAACATGAGGTTAAAATTTGAAAACCATACATTTTATATCAAATATCATAATATTGAGTCATGGAATAAAGCCTGAAAGTTCATAAGGCATGAATCATAAAATAATCAAAGAACATGAGCTATGAGAACATAACATTGGCATAAACAACAATTTTCTGCATACACATAAGCATAAAAAATCATTTCCTTAATTGTTAAGGCTCTTTGATAATATTTTCATAGTGGAACGGTTTTACTACCAAAACCATCGTAGTAGTCAAGGTTTACTCCCTAGAATATCACAATAGATAAATTTTCATATTTAATTGAGTTCACTCCCCATTCCTGTTCTGTTTATCTCAAGAGATATCATTCTTTAACCAATGAATTGGATGCATATATAATTTTGAACCCACCTATAACAAAATTAGAATCATATAGATGTGTGAAAAAAGATCATAAAACATTCATCATAGAATGAACCATATAAATGAAATGTGTTTCATGAAAATTTGATCATAACATAACCTATGGAAAAGAAATGGGTTTAATAATTGTAATCCATGGGGAAGAAATGGGTTCCATAAACATATATTCATCATAATCATAAACCATATAGAGAAATAATAGGGATGATTTAATTAGATAATATACTTATAATAGAATATATAGAATCATGGGTTGTTGTCATATATGAATAAAAATATAATTTAAAGATAATTAAAAACACACTTGGGAAAAATAATCTCCCCCTTTCAAAATAATTTTTAAAAAATGTAAAATTACCCAAATATTAAAGAAAACAAATTATTTTAAAATAAACTTGGAAACATATAAAGGAATATTTATATAATTTATCGGTCATGATGGTGGAAAATATTATTCGGGTTTTACACATGAATACAAATATTTCTTTCACATTTGATGTAAAAAGTAAAAAGTACATCATTTGGAAAATTATAAGAGGATTCATTTTAAACAATTTTTAAAAAATTAAAACATGGGTAAAAATGATTTTAAAAAATCATTGGATAATTGTAAAAAGATTATTTAAAACTTTTTTTAGAAAACATGGATATCTAATAAAATTGTTTTTTGACTGAAGAAAGAAATAATGTTAGTTTTCCATAAAAACATTGATTTGGAATCTTGAGTACATAAAGAGTGGAAAGTAAAAGGATGAAATTTAATTTGGAGAAATAAATGTTGAAGAATAAAATTCGTGATTTTATTTATATATTGACCACAATATTTTATAATCAGAAACATAATCATAAATAACACTGATAAATATTGGGATTGTAACATAAAACCCATAAAAAAATTGGTAACTATTGAATCATATGCCCCATAAAATAGAGAAAAATATATGTATGTGTATATACCATAATTTACATGGTAATAATAATAATACAAATTTATGGGTAGTATATACACTAAAAAAAGAAACAAGTGGTGTATTTAGAATGTGTCCCATGGAAATAAAATCGAGACACCAATCTCTTTCCTTAAGTCTCCACATTCTTCATACATTTTCAAAAATCCATTATAATGAATATATATTTATTATAAATATAATCCAAAATAATAATCATATATATTATACCACATTTGATTTAATTATAAACTTTTATTATCCGTTTACTAACAATTCATTGTTAAAATCATAGTTTTTGGTAATAATTAATTTGTTTTCATGTATGTTTTGGCCTGGTAGTTTTGGTACTTGCTATTTAATTATGGTTCCATAATATATATAATGTTAATAATGGTATAAATATCATATATAATCATTATATACATGTATATATTCATCCATAAAAATTGTAGATATGAAATGAATTACATCATTCTTGGAGACGATAGATTATACATACACATGAATGATATTTCCATTTTCTGAAAAGATGGAACGAAAGAAAGGGAACTATAAATTCATAGATATAGAATCAATTTTATATCATAAATATCATATATATTTATATAATATAAACTTATTACCATATATTTCTAAATAAAATGAAAAATTCATCACATCGCTTTGTGGAGGTGGTAGTCCTCTCCTATGGACGAGCGATGCTATCATTTTCGAACAATTTGGGTGGTAAAAAGGCATATGTGATATTATAATTATATAAGTATAACTATTCAATAAATATAATATATATATATATATATATTAAATCCATTATTATATCTATCCATGAGATTCGATTATGAAAAATGAATTACATCGGTTCTTGAGGCGGTAGTCCACAATACACACGATCGACAATTTCATTTCCAATTTGATTGAAGAGGAGATATGTATTGATTGTGGCACTAAAATAATTACATATCAGTATATGGGATGTAATTATTTAATTATATCATCATATTTGGATATTATTTAAGTATATTTAAGAATAAATAAAATAAAAACACATTCTTAATAACTATACATATTCTTTGGAGAACCTATTTAGGTTTATACGTAAAGCCTTCTTAAGAGGATTTCCTAATAAAAATAAGTCCTCTATAATGTGGGGATAAAATTAAGGAATTAAAATTTTATGTTATTGGAGAAAACAGAAGGCTTTGTATGTGTGAAAATGATAGGATAGCATATATCCATTTATAAGGTGGGGAGATGACCCACATGGAAAACACTTGAAAATTTCCTAAATGAATCTAAAATGATATATTCATTCGCAAGAAAAATGATTCCAAATGAATATAGATTAGAATTTAGGATATAATAATGTCATAATATTTCATGAAAATATTACTTTGACAAGTTCAATTGGAAAATGTACCCTTATATTTTGGTTTAACCCTTGGTAAACCTGTTTTTACCTTAACTGTTGTAATTAATTTTTACTATTTTAACTATTGATTATGACTGAAAATTAATCTGGAATTATTAAATAATATTAATTATACTTATTTAAAATATGTAATATACTTTATCAAATTCAATTCACTGAAGTGGAAAAATTTAATTTAGAATCAAACTCATAAAAGCGACGAAAAATAGGGTTTTTAAAGAAAAGTTTTAATTAGTAAAAAAAGTTATATATCAAAATTGAATATAAAATTAATTAAAATAACTGGAATTGGATTAATGATACTATTATTGAACTAATTTTACAATTTGAGACATTTTAAAAAAAATTCAACTTATAAATTATTTAAAGGAAAAATAGTTTTTTATAATAATTAATTATATTTCACTTTTCATTGAAAAATATATCATTTTAGAAAATTTTCATAAGTTTACTCTAAAAAAATTTCTAAATGTTGATTTAAAAAATGATTTTTTTATTTTTTAATAAAATTGGAACAAAGAAATTTTATTATTTTTTTACAAAAATAAATAAAAAACATTTTTTGGGAGAAATTGTATTTTTGAATCGTATACAGACTTTACTATAATTTAAGTACATATTTATCTAAAACATTAATACTGAATTTTCAAAATGTTGTTATTACTATTAATATATTCATTTTTAATGGTTTGGTTATAATTTATATGTTTAAATAATAATATTAATAGTATATTGTGGTTTGTTAAACTCTATGTTACGTATAACAGTAGCCATAAGCGAAATTAAATTTATTTTAAAAAATATTTTATAAAAATATCAGTGTGTTTCAATAGTGGGAAATGTTTTTCACCTAGAAAACATTAAAAAATTGCTTCACTTTACATTTGATTGTAAAAAGTCATAAATAAACTATTCAAAAAACCTTGTAGAAATTATTTTTTAATATTTTGAAAAGAAAATATTATTTGTTAAATATATATTTTAAAAGTATTTGGATAATATAAAATATCATTATTGAATTTTTTTCAATGAACATGGACATGGAAGAAAATGTTCTCTAAAAAAAGTGGAAATAAGGCTGACTACTCTCAAAAACACTTTCCCAATCTCTTAAAAAACAAAAAAAGGAGAATGAAAGGAAAATATAAAAACCACTTAAAAACTATAGGTTATGAAAATATATGTTTTTTAAAATATTTAGATCATATATTTACCTAAAAGATTAATAAAGAATAAGCAATCGTGATTAAAAATGAAATTACAACATACACCATAATGGATTTAGAAACATTCAAATCAGAGGATATAAAATGATATAGGATGACATTGTACTATAAGTCAAATAAATTACATAAAATATTGTGTAAAACTATATCTATGGTTTAGTAAGTACACCATATAGAATGAAACATGCTGTGGAATATGAAATATGTCTTAAAGAATCAAAATTTTCAGCAAGAACACATACATATTTTATAACACTTGACTCAAAATCCTATTAAAAGAGAGAATTTGAAATTGAAATTACTTACCATTACTAAAAAGTGTATCATGAAATAATATTTCGACAAGGAATCATATATACCATGTAAAGGAAATATGTGTGTAATTAAAAACATGTCTCAAGGAAGAATGTTTTTGATGAGAAACCCTTACTATGGATTGCCACTTGGATAGACATGTTCCAACCTCCTATAAAAGAAATTTTAATTTATTATTAATATATATTATAACCATATTTGTATTTATATATCTATATATAATTTATTAATATAATCCTTTTACCCATTTACTCATATTTTTTTGTTATAATCAATTATTTATGTGTTAACCATTCTATTTCCAGACATGTTTTAGTTTCATAGTATTGATCCCTACACATTTTTCATGGATTCATCATATATAGAATCATAAATTTATTGTAATCATAATATTTATAAATTTAATATACTTTTATAACCATCTATTAAAAACAATCAAGAAAAATGAAATACACTATTTCATGGAGATGGTAGTTCCTACATACACATGAGAGGTGTTTTTATTTTTATAATGTATGAAATGGAAATAAAGTTGAAAAAAATTTATTTTTACATTATAATAATAAATAAATAAATATATCTATATTATATTTTTTCATTAAAATTTTCCTTATTATTATCATTTTTCGGTGTAAATGAAAAACGAATCACATCGTATTCTAGACGTGGTAGTCCACACGTACGCACAAGCGGTGTTTTAATTTTCCCAAGAATGGAAGGTAAAGAAAGTAGATGATATATTATACTTACATGATCATAATTATGTCATAAATATCATATATTTTCACTAAATTCATCTTTATAACCATATATTTTAGGTATTTATGAAAAATAAAATATATCACTTCATGGAGACTATAGTCTGTACATATTCAAGAGATATCATTTCATTTCATATTTAATAATAAATGAGATATTAAAGGGTTTTTAAATAAATATAATACCATGTTGTTATATTTAAGGTACTAAGGGTATATATAAACAAGGTTATAAATTTGTTTTTTGTGGTAGAAGAAGAAATAACTATAGAAACAATCAGTTAATAGTTATACTAATTATTTTAAAACCCTCCTTTGTTTTACATATTATTCCTTTAAATGATTATGTTTTGGGAATAACAAAACCACTAGGTTTTGGGTAATAATTATTTTAATGAATTTGGTTAGGTTTTAGATGAAAAATGTTTCTCAAATGGTGTTAATAAGGGAGGAGAATATGTTCTCTATTATAAGTAAGGTGGGTGGAAAACATGTGAAAACATGAAACATTAATATATAATCTATATAATAATAATTTAAAATGGAACAAAACTTCCGTATCTTATAATATATGGATAATAATTTCTAAATATAATAAATCAGTCAAATTTAGAGAAGTTTATGTTTCATTTTAAAATTTATCTTTTGGATTAACCTCATCTTCAACCTTGTTTAACATTAACTGATTAATTTTTTCCAATATTTAGAGGTAATAATAGTAATATAAAAAATTTCAAGTGGAACATACACGAAACATGAATAATAGAATCAATAAATTCCTTTATATTTGAGTTATTATAAAATTTTGATGATTTTAAATAATAAATATCATTTAGATCCATGTTCACAGCTATTTAATTATTTTTTTACATTAAAGACATAAATATGAAAATTTTATTTGATTTTGAATATTTAAAAACATACATTAATTTCCTTTTGATCCAAAAAATAATGATAGAATCTAACTTATGAAATGTACTTTATTTTATTTTTAACCCACTAGAAAAAGTGTTTCATCAAAAATGAGTAAGAATTCATGGTAATTATACTATCACCATTTTAAAAAAAATACTATTATAAATATAGGTATTTTTTTCATTATTATTGTATAGATTCATCCAAATATAAATTTTCTATATATTCTTCACATGATAATATATTAATTGTGCAGGTGTGGCATTTTTGGAAATATAATTTTATTAATATAAAACAAAATTCATATTCATGGGAAGAAACTCCAAACTCAACCATTGATGATGCTAATATAAATAAAGATCATTCATAAAAAATTAAACACATTTTAATATGAGTTTTTGGGATATTTTAAGGCTCTAAGCACCAATTTATCACTTTAAACATACTATTTCCTTTACTATGGTGATAAATCTTTGACATGGTTACTATTCATTAGAGCTAAAAATGAAATTCAAACTTATACAAGAAATTAGTACATTATGATCCAAAATATGGAATAAATTTTATAATATTAAATTTTTATGAGGGGTAAAAATTAATTTTCACATAAGTTCTCAAAAATTAATGAAAACTATTTTTAGAAAAAAGAATGTTTAAGCATAAAAAATTGATTTGACACCAAAATGAATTATATTGTTGAATAAAATGGATTTAATTGGATCATACATACTAAAATAATATTTTTTTTACTTTAAAACCAATTCAACATCAATATGTACCTTTTTAAAACATGATTAAAATAGTAAAGAAAATAGTTTTCATTTAAATAAAAACATTACATATATTTATGAAATATCAAACATTGATTTTATAAGTTCATAATTATACTTTTAAATGAATTATACTAATTATTATTAAAATATCTAGTCTATTAAAATATTTTATTATACGTTAAAGTTACTATTATTCTTAATAATTTCATAAAAGTGACATTATTTATAAAATCAACATTTTTTCACTATTCACAAAACAATCAACCATTTTAGAAAGATCCAAGAAATTAAAACAAAGAATATTTGGATATTATGAAACTTAAATTGAAATTAATTTTATCATATTATATTTATATAATTTAAAAAATTATCTTTTAAATGAAAATGAAAAATATATAGAAAAAATGATTTTATTAAAAAAATAACCTTTTTAAAATTTAGCTATTCTTAAGAACATATGATTCTAGTGTTATCATTAAAAATTGAGTACTTATTTCCTAACAAATAATAAAAATGTTTTATTAGGAGATTATATATATATATATATATATATTTATAATGTGGTTACTCCTATTAAATTCGACCAATCCAACAGTTAAGTTAGAACAACCATATATCAATAATAATATTTCTATACTATATAATGGTTCATTTAATACCATTATTGTGTGTGAAAAAAGCTATAAAACCTAGTATTCATTAAAATTATATTTTCATATTTAAATATCATGGTTTTACTTTCTCTCCCTCTTACAAAAATTTAAACCTCACAGTTTGAATTTTTTTTACCAAAATTAATGTATATTGAAATTAGTATAATCTTAAGTATAGATTTTATCATCACAAGGAATTTATAAGTTACTAATTAAAAACATAATATCTCTTAAATAATTTTAAACCACATGTTTACCATTATAAAAATCATACTTTTGAATAGGTTTCCAAAGTAATAGGTTAATAATTGATTGATATTTTTCACATAAGTCTCAATAGATTTATCTTTCTCTTGTTTCAACTGAGGAACTATTTTACCAAAAAGATAAATAATGAAAAAACTTACATAATAGAATTCTATTCTTTAATCATAAATTTTCCTTCAGTTTTCTTTCATCTAGTTTTCCAACTCTATCTCAAATTTTATTATAAATGATAAATATCATGATGGATTTTTCTTTCCAAAAGAAATAAAATTAACTTGTAATAGATCATAAGATTCATAAAAGGGATGAAATTTTATTCCTCATATATCTAGAAATTTACTAAAACCAAAAATGGTTATCATAAGTTAAGATAATACTCAATATGATTAAAACTTCATATAAAGAAACAATACATTAATCTCCAATAATACACAAAGTTTTACTTATATTATTTTACAATTATCTAAACTTGAAAATTTTTATATTATTCTTTGTCAAATTAACAACCCCTAAGTCATAAATATATGATCAAATATTTTTCCAAAATAAAAAAACATTTATCTCCAGAAACAATTAATCACTCGTAAATATGTATAACAGAAAAGTATATTCCCTTGATATATATTCTAAAAAATAACAATATTTTACAAAAAATAACCTGAATAACCATGAAATATAACCACAAAAAATAATATATTATTTTAAAATTTAACTCAATAATTACTCTTCAAATAATATCATGAACATTTAATTGCAATCCCATATGATCCAATAATTTCCCGTTTATCATGGTTCATTTAATGTCACAAAAAATATGATTACCCTTTATCTATAATTACCTTAACATAAAAAAAATAACCTAAAATTTTATCCTTACGATTTATATTTCACCCCCAATCTAATAACATTCGTTCATAATTACAGTAATAGGAAATCACATGTTAATCATAATGGATATTTATACCTCAAACATGTATTCATATAGAATCCCAACAAAATATATCCAATAATAATCATAATAATCATAAACTCTCTTCATAAAAAACCACAAAATGGTATCTGTTCCTTTAAACATATTGTAGACCTTATAACATATTACCCATAACAGTACCAAAAACTCTTAAATCATTATAATTTAAAATTTATTAACCTCTAGAGTAATCTAAATACCTCTCTAATAACTAATATAGTATACCTTACCCGTTGAATTAAATACTATGAAAAAACATAATATTTACATTTTAGTTATGATACTAACACAATTTACCCTATTTTTACCTTATATAATTACAAAATCAAAGATATGATGGAGTAAATTATATTCACAAGACCCTTTTATATTTTGATCATTTGAAAATTTCTACAAAATGTAATAATTTCTCTCTAAATGGCCATTTTCCCTCTATTTCCATATTTTCTTCTTCCACATTAACACTTTAAAATTTTCTAAAATAATTCTCTACATAATCAGCCTTCTAGAAATATCTAACAGTATATAAATACTCAAAACTATAGGAAATTGAAACATAAGATATGTGAATTCAAACGATACATATGGGAAAGTGTATAGTTGAATCCATCATAGATTAAATAAGGAATGATCAATATTTTAAATGTAACTAATAATAAAATGTGTCATTTAAATTACAACATGAGATAAATTTATTTTTTAAGATAGAATAAAAAATTATCACATGGAAAATAATAATTAATTCTATAATGAAGGAATTTATAATATCAAACATCATAATCTTAAAATAAATCTCATGTGCCAAGAAATCATAAATACTTTGGAAGTCATACACCAAATAACCAATCTTATTCATCTCATGAGACCTACCCATGAATCAAGGGGAAATAATGGGCCCCACCCATCACTTACTTGTTCTATACATTCATCATATGGAAGAAATGAATAATAGTATAACTCATAATAAAGATAAACCTCTATAATTAAAAACATTCAAATGAAATATAAAAATTTTCCTTAGTCAATAAATATAAAAACATGATTATAATCCATACAGATAAATAAAATTGATTATATCTTTAGTGTATAACCTAGATAATCACAATAATACATAAAGTATGTTTATATAGGTGGAAAATGAATTTAAAATAACATTCAAACCTTTTAAAAGATGACAAAAATGTAGTCCTATTTTGATAACTTTTTAAATAAAAAATATTAAAATATCAATAATATGATTTTCTCTGAAAATACCCATGGAAACTTGTAAAGGCTTCTTCAAATCGAATAACTACCCTGATTGTGAGAAATTTCATTCATGTGATAAATGTTTACAAAAATATTACATTCACACTTTTTGTAAAAATTCATTAATAAAATATTTGGAAAACATTATAAAAATTCTTTATTAATCCTTTAAAAAAAAGTAATATATGGTTGAAAATCCAATTAAATAATCATAGAATCAAATTAAAGAACATTAGTGTTTTTTTCAAAGAAAATAGACATAGAAAATAAATTTCAAAACAAAGAGGAAATAAGGATAACTTTTCTCAAAAACATTTTATCAATCATTCTAAATACTATAGAGATGCCAATGTGGGGAAAAAATTAAAAAAAATAAAAAATAACCAAAGGATAAGGATCAATATGGGTAATAAAATATAAAACGAATATAATTCTACCAAAATATATTCAAACATAAATAATCCCTATTAAAATGAAATTTAAATAAAGAACTTTAAAGCGTTGGTAATTTTAGAATAAAATACTATCAAAAGTTATAACTAGATATTTTAAAATAATTATCATGAATTATATCAAATGTTATATAAAAATATATTCAATGTCTTGTAAGTAAAGTATATAAAAAGAAAACATGGTGCAAAATATGAAACATGACTCAATTAATTAAAATTTATACCAAGAACCCTTATATATTTTCTAAAACATGACTAAAAAACCCTATGGAAAGAGAGTGTAAGACCCCAAATACTGTAAAACAGAGCCAATGCTTACTTATTACATTGGTACAAGATATAAGGGTTCACACCACAAATTATAAACTAGTTTAGAAGTCTTGTAAAACTAGATATACTTGATTCCCTTATTAAATTATAAATATTAATGATCATATCATAAGAAACATTATTCCATCCTTAAAATCATTAATAATATCCTTCAGCATATCATAGGGAAAGGAATATAAGTATAGGGAGAGATCAAATTCTTAGAAAGGGTTACATACTGTGGAAGTAATCATTAGAAAATAAGGCATAATTAATATGGAAGAGTGGATAATAAAAAAATTCATTTAATCAACAACTTCATTTCAATGAACATATATGGAAAATATCAACATAAAAATCACATGGATTATAGAAAAATTCTCAATAAGGGAAATACATAATTCTGGACATTATGGATTAAGGTCTCTCAACCAAGATATCAATAATCTTTCTATCAAGTCTCTCAACCATTACATCATACATAATAAATAGGTAAGTATAAAATAGATACCAATATAACATGGAATTATTACTATTATTTCTTATAATACTTATCAATTTATTGAGGGGACATCTATAACCTGTCCACACCCTTATGTCTTATGAATTCCTCATATATAATGATTAATATAATTCACTCTCAAAATTATTTATAAGTCAAATATTATTCATATTGAATCAAGAATACAGAGCATCAATATTTAACTAATAAATGAAATAATATAATTAATAAGGATCTTCCATATGATACCATATATATAAATGGTATACTATTGAAATATAATCAGAATGATTGAAATTATGTTTAATTAATCCATTATATTAAAAATATGGACACAAAAGAGAAAAATAATGTGTAATGAATAATGGTGAGTGATAGAGAACATGATCCCAAGAAAATGAATGATCTAAAATTAAGGTATAATCAATTATCAGTAAAGGATGAAAAAATACCATCTATTCATAAAAAATGAATTATTTATTATAACACCAATAAGTTAGAAAAGAAAATATAATCAATAAAGTAAAAATATCTTCATAGTAACTTTGTGTAAGAATAGAGTTATAAATCACTTAAAAAATTATTTTCACTCCTTTATGAAAAATATACCCTTTAATTTTTGTATCATTTAAAAAAATACAAAAATATTGATAAAATTAATTTATATTAAAATTATCAAAGAAACTAGAAATGGAATCATTAAAACAAATTATGGTCATGATGGTAGGAATATTTGTCTCGTTATATATTTTAAAATAAAAAAATATTTTTTTAATTTTGTAAAAAGTCAGGAAATCAAAGGGTTTGGATAAAATTTAAAAAATTCCATTTTAAAACATTGAAAAGAAATTAAAATATGGTTGAAAATTTCTTTATACAATCTTTAGATTATAAAAAACAATTCCTGGAAATAATTTTAAAACATACCGACATGGAAGAAAAACTACATTGACCGAGGAGGAAATATAGTTGGTTTTTATTAAAAACATTTTCTCAAAAATTTTATGTAAAAATAGAGGAAATGTTATTATTATGTGAAAATCATAGGAATAAAAAATATATGAGTTTTAATAAATAACGATCATATATTTTCCAGTAATGGAATATTTATCATAGACTACCCTGATTAAAATGAGATTAAAACACAAATCTATTATGGATTTAATAAAATATAAATCAAAATACCTTAAAATATTAATCATGAATTGAAACATTAAATACCATTTATAAATAATAATTAATGTTAGATTATTTAAAGGGTATCATATACAACATAAAATTGAAATTAGGTGCATAATATAGACATGTCTCGTTGAAGTTGAAATGAGACAAAATTAACATTACCTCAAGACAAACATGATTCATATGAACACTTATCCTCATGAATCATAAATATATATTTATTTTAAATATATATTAGTACCATATTTATAGTTATAATATCATATATGATTCAATTTTAAAATTATATCACCATTTATTAATAATTCTTTGTTAGCATCATCATCTTGGGTGTTAACTATTCTGTTTTTTGATACTTGTATTGATTCCCTAGTTTTTGCCCTTACATCATGGTCATTATTTCAGAATATTAAAAAATGATAAAATAATATTATATATTTATTATATTAATATTTAGAATCATTTAATAATGTAGGACACGAAAATTCAATCACCTTGCTTTGTAGTGGTGGTAGTCCACACATGCACACGAGTGGCGTTATCATATTTTAACAGGTGGAAGGGTAAGAAGGTAAAAGATATATTTTATTTTACTAATCAGAACTACGTCATAAATATAATATATAAATATTATATTTATCAAAATAACCACCCATGAATTGTGGTGATGAAAAAATATATACGTCGCTTTGTGGGGCAGTAGTCCGCACATACACGCGAAAGATGATTTAATTTCCCATTTGATTATGAAGAAGATGAATAAAAGTTTTTCCATTCGTATAATAATATATCAATATATAGGATACAATTATGTTATTATATCTTCATTTTTATCAAATAATATAAGGAGGTATATTTTGAAATAAAATGAAAACAATTCGTTTTGAGTTGTACCTCTTCTTTGGACAACCACCTTTGGACTACACATTAAGCCTTATAAGGTTGGTATTTTGATAAAAAGAGGAGAAATATATCATGGTTAGGGAATATAGAAACGGATTTGGGAATTTATTACCAATTATATATGGTTCATGAAGCATGAGGAAGAGAGAAGAGTTTGTGTCCATTTATAAGGGAGAGGACACACTTGGAATTACTTAAATTATTAAATTAATATAAATCCATTTACCTATTAATGTGGTGAAAATTGATATATTTTGAATATTTTATGAATATAAGTTGAAATAATTTCATATAATAAAATTTATACAATTTTAGGTAATGTTTTAATTCTTATCTCTTAGTTTTAACTCTCTGTTAACCCTATTTAATAAAAACTGTGATAACACAATTTTACACATTAGGGGTCAACAAAGATATCAGAAAAGGAAAAGTTTACCATTGCTGGAAAATGGGTAATATTATTGAACATATCATGTTAAATTGTAAAAATATAATATTTTTATGCATTTTAAATTATTTAATAAAATATTATTTAACATTAAATACAATTAAAGTAATTTTCTAGATTATATACATAATTTGAAATCAAAAAATATCATAGAAGTAATGCAATTAAAACATGAAATTTTAAAATGGAAATAAAAAATTATATTTATCTAAAAAATTATTGTAGCAACATAACATACAAAAAATATCACATTAATAGTTTTTAAAATCATTAATTTATTTTTCTACAACTTTCACTAGCATTGTGTCAGTTTTGAATAATAATTTAAGGTAATTATTTCATTAATAAAATTAAAAAATAAATTTCCGTAATAAAATAAATTTATTCTTCTTCAAAATAAATCTATATAATAATTAAAAACTTGTGTTTATCCCTATCACAAAATATTATAAATATTAAATGTAGTAAAGAGACATTTTGAAAATATCCTTTTATTAAAAAAATATAATGGTCTTTATCAAAGTAAAATGTCACCAAAATTACATGTTTTTAAATAAATGAAATTGTGGTCTAATAAATCTAATGAAATAGAAAAAATAAAAGTGTTATATATATTTTTAAATCTTTATCACATTATGTTTAACCAAAATTACATGATTTCCCTTTATCGTGATTACAAATCATTACTGTGGTTACTATTTATAATGAAAAAAATAAAAGGAACATATTTACCAAATTTTAACCAATTAATTAAATATTTACAATCCATTTTTCTAAGTTAAATTTTTATGAGTTTAAATAATATTTTTTAATATAAATGCGTGAAAAATCAAAAAAAATGTTTTTAGAAAAAAAAGTTTTTAATCCATTAATTGAAGATATTAAAAATATAGTATAATATTTATTAATATATAATTAACTAATTATTTATAATTAAAATTTAATTATTCTAATATTTTATTAAATTAAAAATAGAATCATACTTTTAAATCACATTATTTACTAAACAATATTACAGTTTTACACAAACATACATATTTTCACAATTCACATAAAAATCAAACATTTTAGAAAAATTGTAAAATTTAATCCAGAGATAATTTTGATATAATAATTTAGAAAATTTTATATTTTTTATAAAATATAATTTCTAAAGGAGGTAGAGATTAATTATAATATTTTCTAACAAAAAGTAAAAACCCATTTTTCAAGAAATCATATTTTTGAAAGATAAAGTTAATTTATCAAACAATTGAGTGTTTATTTCCTAAGTATTAATAAATACATTTTTTGGGCAGGAAATTGAGATATATATTTCATAATGTGGTTACTCTTATTCATACCCTTTGTTTCCCAAAAAATGTGGATGGTTTCTCCTGACACCCGGCTGTAGGTGATTGAGGGTGGTTGCAAAATTGATTGCATCTGGTTTAATATTTTCTTCTCTCTAACAGAAAGTCCAAATGGTTCCCAAATCCATTAAAATCCATGAACCTACATTCCAAAATTATTAATTCAATTAGGGTTTCAAACCTAATGAAACTTACGAGCTCACATCGGTTCGGAGGATGGGAGGTCAGGCTCATCACACCCTTTTAGCGGGGTTTATTATTGGACTCTCTTATAGATTTAAGATATGTTCATGAAATCATTCCCAATACATGATATGAGAATGATTACCCCTATGTCAATGACTAGATCAAGACCATTTGTTTAGTTGAACAACTATATTTTTCATAACTGCTCTAGTATTATCCTCTTCATTTATGATGCTTTAGTTTATAGAAATGTTCAGGCACTCTAGAGTTTATCGCCATTCAGGGAGGTTGTTGGTGACTTGGAGATGGGATTAAAACTCTATGAGGCATCCCAAATATCCCATGGAAACATCAATTAAAACCCACTTATTTCACTTTACAAAGTTTATGGTTACATGATAGGCCTACACCATGTATTTTTATTCCATATAGAAAGGTTATAAAAACAGTGCTCAAGAATTAAGGATGAATCCTACATATCCTATTAAGATAAAAATCAGAGTCCATGTAGTTCATGTTATGGTAATCTTCATCATAGAAGATGCGACAATAGATTTCTTAAGTGAAACTTATGCATGCAAGTATAACCTGAATTACCTCATCATGAGTATACACCTTTGATTGACGATGAAATGTAATTAGACTTACATAACAAAGAAGGGCCCACACTAGGGTAATCCTCATTATTCTATTGGTAAAATCATCTCCAGAATCTAAGACCATGTGATTCATTCTCTATGTGGGAAATAAGAGATAATAGAAAATTGTACACATCACATGAGAGAGAATATTTAGAGGGAATAAACATTAAAGTTACCTGTAGAGAGGAATGGTTACTAGTCTCATGGAGAATATGATATAGAGATCATTACTTAGGAATGTGTCCTACGTATCCTATTTATAATTGGAATCAGATATCTCATTATTCAATTTATCCACAACCCACTGATGGGTTGAAATGTGTGATTAAACTTATAGAAATTATTTTTATACCAGAGGTTTATTAAAGTTAGGATATTATACGAGGATAGTCTATAATGTTTCATATTCATTACTTATCCTTTGATAGATAAAGAGAGATGATTAACATAAAAGGTATGTCAAATATGTTTGGTATGACATAGAGGTTCATTTGAGAGCATGACACAAATAAGGTCACATGAGTGTGTAACCCTAACGTATTAAGTTATCTCTTCTTATAAAGGGGGAACTTGGCCTAAGTTTCATGGATGAGGGATTACATGGTGTATGTATAAGTGTGTTTTCCAAATGACATTTACATATCCTAAGTGTCTTCCTGACATTTCTAGGTTGTCTGCCTGACATATACTAATTGTGAGCCTGGAATGGCTAACAAGTACCAAAGTGCTTCACATGATCAAAGTTGGTATGTTAATGGGATATTGCATGACAATGCTGAGATGTCCAAGGTTCTTCGTGTGATCAAGGGTGACATGTCCATGGTTCTTTACGTGATCGAAGTTCATAATTATAGTGGATATCATATTAAAAGTCTAACATTCCTAAGGTGATTCTCATGATCAAAGAAAACATTCCTAGAGTCTTATGCATGATAGTGATGTGAGACTAGTGATGATTCATGTGAGCATATAATGTATTTGTATAAATTCTTCCACATGAGAAAGGGTTTGGAGGTTAGGATAGTGAACACCTGAGGGTTCATTTCAAGGATATGCCTATTTGTGTTTTAATTCTAAAGGGAGATCATGAAAGTGGATATTAACATTTCATGGATGAAGGGCCATAAAGGAATTTCATTTTAATGTAGACATATTGAGGGTCAAATGAGGAAATCATGATTCCATTGAGGAGTAATGAAATCATGTGATCTTAAGAGAGTCACACAGTAGGGTATTGCAAACATGTCTGAGATAATACATTTTATAATGATTTCATGTCCAAGTGTTTCTCTGATGAGAGGATGGAATATACATGGGTTCACATGCATGGTAAGTCCACATGCTAATTATTTTTCATATGTCAATGGTACTTATCTGTAGGTGTCCACATTACATGGATGATGGTATATAATGGAATTTCATGTCAATATAGTCATGTCTAGGTCCACATCCTTGTTCATGAGTTCCTATATGACTAAGGGAATACACTTCAAGATAAAGGGAAGGCATCATGAGATCGAGGGTTCTACATATTAATTCTTTATGGAAATTAATCCCATTTCATAACCCTGTTCATGTATCATATAATAGTGGCCCACCTGAGATAATCACATGATGTTCAAATCATCATGTGAATGTGTAATCTCTAAGGGATCATGAAAGGGGTTCTCATAATGGGGTCTTGTGGTTACCTGTAGTATTTCTTTGATGGTAGTACACCACTCTTCTATTCTTCTCTAATATTCTCCCTTTCCTCTCATATATAATTCTCTCCCTCTCCCCCTCCTCTCATTTGACTTTTTAATGGGATAATGGGTTTTATAAGTGGATGTTCCTTGATATATTTCTACTATTCTTGGTGAGGATTCTGAATTCACTGGATTATGGTAGTGGGTGGATTCACAACATTAGTTTCATGCGATTCACACACGATCACATAAGATCATTGCATGATCTTGTGATTTACAAACAATGAGGATCAATATTATAACTTAAATGGTTTCACATGATCAGTATTTGATCATGTGAATTAATTTTGGACAACCACTATGGGTTTCAAAATAAATCTTTAGAGGATTCACTTGAACTTATGGAATGTGAAAGGATAACCACTTGAAGTCTCCACACCTGAAAATAATAAATAAAAATTCCAAAGGAAGAAACATATCATGATAAGGAAGATAAACTATTATTTATGTGAAGATGTGTAATGTTAGTAAATATTTATATGAGTGTCATATATTGATCTCATGACCCTCAAAAACTATTACAATAGATTCATGTAGTCTTAGAATCAGTTGCATGCAATATTAGCTATATCCATGGACAACTATTTGGTGATTGTGAGGGCTTTGTATGATGGATTTAAGAACATCACATGATTTTATGGAACTTAAATGACAAATTTATGGGCAGCCAATAAGGGATTCACCTCTCCTAATTGATTTTAATGATTCCTGTGATTAGAATCACCTAATCATGTGATGGGTTGGTTAGTCATAAAGTTATCCAATATCGTATGGTTTCCCAAGAACCATTAAAGAAAATATATCTAAGTTCGAAGGTCACCTTTTACTACTTTTTTGATCACGTGATGGCTAAGTGATTATATTAAAAACCATCACATCATCCTTCACATCTCTTGTGATGGATTCATGTGATGGATTTGATGGTTATGCAACTTCATGGATACAGAGCTCACATAATCCATAATGCTTCAATTGAGGGATTCATGTGTTTGATTCCGTCACGATGAATTCCATTATTTTAAAACAACCCATGAATACATGATGTACATTGCATGCATGATGGATCAATGGATATGAAATCATGTGATATTATATTATTCAATTGATCAGTGAACTTCATGTGATGACTCACATGCAAGATGAACATATGATGTTAATAACCGGGGTGTCAATGATGGATATCTTAGGATCACTTAGATATCACCAAATACTGGAGGTTTTGGATTATAGTGGTGTTGTTATGTGAATATCAAGTTTTGATTATGATATCAAATGAGGATTTTAGAAAATATGGTTGATGAGTGGTGGTTAAAGATGATTATGCGAGGAAATTGTACCACATGAGGCCCTTTGATTGAATGACTGCAGTTTTGTCTATATAAGTTTTTAATTAGTAATAGTTCTACATCCAAAATCCTATCCCATATCGATTTATCAATTGGATAGTCCATGTTTAATAATATTCAGTGTAAAATCCATTTATGGAGATGACAGTAGGTATAGAACTTGTAACACTTTCACACACGCCCTCACCGACTTCACCATACCATTGTACAACCCTTTAATGCTCAACCTACATGCACCTTGTTTGCTCTCCAGGTGATATATATTCAATCACACCTCAAAAATAATATTTTTGGATATTTTGGATCTTAGGGAGAGTTGAGGAGACTCCCACATGTTCAGTATTTGACATGGCCAGCTGGTTATCATGGCTGGAAATTTATTTGGCTAGGGGTATCCATAAAATACATAGAATAATTATCTATGTAAAATTGATATAATAAGGGACAAAATATAATCCATTATAAAATTAATCCTAGACCAATACACTTCCAAGTTCCTCATTCAAATTATATTAGTATTTTTTACATGGCCTTCATACTTATAAAATCCTCGATGAAAAAGTGTATTGTGCACACTTATGGGTGAAAAAATGCCCCCATAGAATTCAATTTATTCTAAATGAAATGATTTCAATTATATGGTAAATTTAGATCACGTTTTTATATTCTTGAATATATGACGATCTTTTATATTGATCCTATGAGAGGAGTTTTTATAGGTCATTGACTGAGGGATTTTAGGTGACATCAATAGGAGATTCTTGACCTTGAGTTCTTAGATGAATCCAATATAGAGAGTAGCGTTGGATTGGTTAATGTATATCCTAAAATTATAATGTGTATAAATTTTATAATGGAAAAGGTATTGGGTGGAAAGGAACTTGTGGTTTGATACAAATTAAGGAATTTTGACATTGCTACGCATCCTAAACGAATGAGAATCAAGCCATACATTTTCTAAGATGAACTCCTTTGAATATAAATCTTTTGAATATGGGATATAGTTTCTTAAATGATGAAATATTTGAAACAATATTCTATATAGATATGGTTCATATGTAGATAATTGGATTTCATTACTTTGTGACAAAATCATGGGTAGGGACCCATGTTTGAGTGGGGTTGTTTCAAAGATATAGCTCTCATGCTACATACTAGGCCACAAAGAGTATTACATTATAAGAAATTTAAGGCCTTATAGTATGGACCAAACCTCATGTAGTTTTATGAAATTAGAGGACTAGGTACCCTCATAAGGGTCTCAAGAAATAGAGTTGTGCTCTAATTATTTCCCTTGTTAGTGGACCTAACATGTGTAGATTAATTTTTTCTAGGGAGAGATAATTTTCCCAACAATATTTTTATCTTCTTTGTTTCAGACCTATCTTTTTCCTAACATTGATATACAGAAATCATAGTGGGAATGTACATGGATTTTTATAAGGCATCCATTTTACATGTTTCCATCCTAAAAAGATATATGAATTTCTTATTTCATAACTGATCAATTTTCCTTGGATCATGAAAAGTACATATGTAATTATCATAAACACAATATTTTCCCAAGGTGACATTTTTGGGGTTTTACCCTTGTGATAATCATATCTCTTCCAGTTTTATACTTAAGTCTTGTAGACTAGAATTTTTCTATATTTTAGGGTGTTATATATTGGACCATATATTGTAGTTGTTTAATGAATTTTATATTTTACCTTCTGTTGGTATAGTATTATAGTTTTTTTCTTGGACAATCTATTACTAGAGTATATCTTGGACTATCTATTAATGTATTTTAAGGTTTAATATCTCAAACATTTTATTTCTATATTTTAGGTTTTCTAGCATATAAATTATATAATGGGTAGTGATTGATGGATATTCATTAAGGGTTCAAGAACCCTGCATCCTTGTTAAGATTATGAAGAAAAAATTTCTATGAAGGGTTATAATACCAAACATTCTTAATTGATATTCTGAAGAATAGATGTTCTTTAAGGATTCTAGCACCCTACATTCTTGTAGAAAACATGAAGGATGAATGACCATGATGGGTTGTGTCACCTTGTATCCCAAATGAGATTTGGTTTGATATATGATGGAATATTAGGGATGCTAATTAAACATGGATAATTTGAATATGGGTTGTATAAATCACATTTCTATAAGTTCTAACTAGTGAATATTAAATGGGGAAGACATTTTGGGGATGACCGAAAAACACCATTGGGTGATGAGTTCCATTGCGGTATTACTGAGGCT
Organism: Viscum album; assembly: GCA_963277665.1. Lineage (NCBI taxonomy): Eukaryota > Viridiplantae > Streptophyta > Magnoliopsida > Santalales > Viscaceae > Viscum > Viscum album. The sequence continues at coordinate 1,016,755,702 of OY728119.1, read as the reverse complement.
CATGAGCATTGAATCCTCTTTCCTATAAGGTTGAGACACATCCTATCAATGGGTTAGATTCCTTTATGCATCATCCCATTGGGATTATGTGTGTGGTCAATAATAGGGGTCCTTGCTTCTTTCCAAGGACCATGGAATATTTAAGAAGATTTAAGATCTTGGATAATGAAGTGGAATATGGAGAAAATAGATATAAAATATGGGTTATGGAACCTTAGGTATGTTTAGTTTCTATTTGGGAATCTCGGGTCTTATTCCATGTGGTTTCAAGTCCAATGGTGTGGTCTATAAAAATGATTGAGAATAGAATATCACATTCCTGATTTGATAAAGGGTGAACACAGTGACATAACATCTAGGATATCAAATCCTCTTGAATATTATGGTTTTTGGGATTGTAAATCAAGGTCCAGGAATATTTGAGTCAACTAAAAATAGGGTTTATAGGATATAGACTAACCCTTAGTAGTGGGAGAATCCAATATTCCACATAAATGGTATAATAGATCATGGGTTTAAGGGGGACCTTTCCTCTGGGTATGAACACCCTATAGGAACAAGCTCTTTGGAATTGTGTCAATTTTGAATAGAATACTCATAGGATCCTTTCAAATTATCGAGTCCCTATTACTAATAAATTATATGGGAGAACCAAGAGAAATGACTCAAGGTTATGGGGTTCTATGATATGGGTATTAACTCAAGGAATTGGTAAGTGTCGGATTAGAATTCGAAGACATGAAGGTGGATTATATAATGATTAATATTCAATAAGGGTTAGAGAACCCTAAATGTTGAATCACTACATAGTGAACACATTAAAATAATGAGGATATGTGAAAAATTACTTATATAACATTTTCAAAGACCCGTGGCATCCCGCAAGAATGGATTGATTTTTACAGGGGCCACAAAGTGTGCCTTATGAGCTCTATGACTTGTTTATTTACACCCATGATTTTTCTTAAAATATAGAGATGAAAAGTTTAGTTATTGAATAATTGTATTTTTCTTAGAACACCCTATGTGGGATTTCATCCTGAAAAATTTTATGTCTCTTTCACTAGTAGCTTAGGGTCTTGTGATTTGGACCATCAAGGGATAAATTTTAATGTTGTACAACTTTGACCAAAGTTTATATAGTTTAAAGTCGTGTTGCACAAGGAATTAGTATTATGGGATTATTACACAAAAAACTACATTGGATTACCATGTTTAAGAGTACTCCACTATCATTTTGAGTAGATAACGAGAGTGTTGAAAATCACAGCTCAAGGTCCTCGGGTCATGAGTAATGTTATGAGACAGTCATGAAGAAATTGATCATGAATCAATCTATGATGATGAGATCAACTGTGATGATTTTAGGGATCATAAGGATTATAAGGCACTTACCATAAGGCTAATATACCTTTTTATTGTTATAATTCTCTTATGTAGATCCACATATTATATGGTCAAATAGATAGATATTTTATTCATTCTAAGGGCCGTGAAAGGATAGCAACAAGATGAGATGCTGAAGAAATGAAGTGTGATCTATGGATTTAGGTGATTAAAAGATGATAGAAGCACCTTTTACTCTAGTTGACCAATGTTAGGATCTTATGGTCCTTCGATAAGGAATGACGATTAGTGATGGTCTACACATTTTAATGTCATACAGTGGGGACATATCTACTTTGTAGTTTAACATCATGTGGCAAGCACAATTTCCTTATAGTTTAACATCATGTAGTAATGATATAAGAACCAAAGACAAATTTCGAAACATTTACTTGGGGAAACTCTTCATCGGTTGGGAGCATTTATATATGGTAAACACCTTTTTTCCATGAACATGCTTATTGTTGTGTACCTATATGTCAGAAAAAATCTTGCACATATTTATCTCATGAATAAGAAACCAATATATAGATCTGAATTGTATATACGAAAAGTGAGTCTATATAGATTAACCCTATTTAAAAAGATTTATATTCACTTTTTATGATCGGGATTCCTTGGGTTTACCTATACATATTTTAAGGGCTATAACCATGCTATAATTATATCATTTAAAGAGATCCATCCACATAGATTTGACCCATATGTAGGGGAGATGTGTACTATATATTTTTCCATTAGTGAGTCCCAAAATCATTTCTAGATAAGGGGTACTCTATATAGACAAGGTTCATACATTGAGATAGGGAATTTCCATATTTAATTCTGTTATAGAGGAGAAAGATTCATCCCCAGAACATGTTCATGGATAGGATTATGCACACTTTGAAATTTTAGGTCTTACAGGATAGACTATATGACATGTAGTTTAATGTCATGTAACTAGGATGTTTCACCAAGAGGAGTAACTATCTCAAGGAAACTTAGTCTTAAATGTTGATGCATACCCTGAAATGGGTGGTTTAAAGGATATGATGTCATAATATTTCTTTAACATTGGGTATGATACACATATGTGTAACATTGAGATTATATGAATATTATTTAATAGTTGGGTTATAGAAGTTGTAAATCATAACCCAAGAATGATTAAGTTAATAGGAGGTTGAAATAGGTGGTTATCGGTCAACCATTGATAATGGAAGAATCCCATATTCCATGCAGTCATGACAATAACTGTTGGTTTTATTGAGAGCCTCTACTATATAACCAAAAATCCTCTAGGAACAAGATCATTAGTATTTTTTCAATTATCCAGTTAATCTTAGTGGGTCATATTGGACTATCTAGTCCCTGTCACCAAATTTTTATAGGAAAGAACCATGAGAAAGGGATACCAAGGTCTATAGGGTTCCAAGATATTGAAACAAGCCAATAAATTGGTTTGTATTAACTTAGGTTTCAAATATATTAATTTGGTTCATGGAGAATGAAATATTTATGAAGCGTTCGAGTACCCTAAATTCTATGCTAGAATGTATTGAATTTTTTTTCAAGGAGATGGAATAAGACCATATATTAATGAATACACAGTCATTGGGGGGGGGGGGGTGATATGTTTTTCATGATTATGTCTTGTCGTGTAGTTTAACATCATGTGACAAGGATGTTGTCACATAGTTTAACATCATGTGAATAGGAAGAGTCCAAATATTTTATTGTCATGTGACTAAGAAAGGTCTTGGTTTCACCTAATAGAGAAACATTATAGGTTCCCTAAGATCACATGATATGTGCTCAATGTCAGAAATAATGGATAACCATGTTGTTGATTATGCCACATGAGAGTACGTGATAGGGAATATGTGTGGGTGTTCAAAATTTATTGTGGACTATGAACTCTACTTGAATCTGAATTTTTTGGATGGACATGATTGGGAGTAGTGATAACTCATGAATGGATCTGAAATGGAGGACCCATGTGACACTATGTATCATATCATGATAGTAATCCAGCCACATGTAGTTCTCTGACGGTTCCTTACATAGGTCCATCTCATACACAATGAGGAATGCATTTTTATACATATTGTAGCTAGACACAGGATTTGATATCTGGGAGTTACTATGTATCCTATGATAGTAGAAATCAATCCACACATATTTCATGACCATAAAAATATCCACACATGTATAACCCATAAATATATGGGGGAATTTTATATGTTTATATTATGGACAAAATCAGGATGTGTGATATGGGTTCTACTACATATCATGTGATAATTGAAATCAAGATGAATGGAGTTATTGAACTGAAACATATCCACACATGAATCACTCATATGTAGAGGGGGGTATTTTTTCCATTTATATAGTATCTAGACCCATGAATTGAGATATGGGCATTATTATGTATCGTATGATAATAGGAATCAAGACACATGTAGTTATTGAATGGAGAGATTCCCTATAGGAATTTAAATCACACACTGGGATGAGAGTACTTAATTTTTCCTTTACACAGATCCATATAATGTGTAGTGAAGTTTATAGGAAGTAAAATTCTCCCTAAATTTCAACTCCATGCGGTAAGGATGTGTTCTATGAAGTTTAACATCATGTGGTAAGGTCATATTCCATGCAGTTTAACATCATGCAGTAACGACATATTCTGTTCCATTTAATTTCATATGGTGAGGAAGAAAGATGATATTAAATTTAATGTCTCACATTTAGGACTTTGTATACTATGCAGTTTAGATTCCTGCTTCTAGGACTTGGGATTCCATATAGTTTAATGTCTTAATGTAAGGACTTGGAATATTGTGTAGTTTAGAGTATTATTTCTCAAACATGGGGTGCTTGATGGTATCTATGAAAAAAAATTCCAGATAAAACTTACATTGGTGGGAGTCTTAATGAGTTACTTATTCATTTTGGGAAATGAGTAAGATCCATTATAGTATACCTTATGTATGATTTAAGGTGCTTACAACTTGGGTTCCAACATTTATGGTTTCATTCAGGGTATCACTGGGGATCTAAGAACCAAAACCAGTTCTCCTTGAAATAATGAGTGGGGAGTGGATTTTTTTTGAATTTTATTGTAATCTAATCCCACAATTTATCTTAAAATTATAACATTTCAAGATTCTATATCATGGTAGACTTTCTTCCTTCGGGATAGGGAAAATTACAATGATTCATACTTACCTCATTCTCTAATACGACTATCTATTAAAGGAGGTTTCTATCCTTCAAAATTTGATAAGTTTCTCACATATTTTGGAATAGGTATTTCATGAACTCCATCTATATCTCATCAGGGATGTTATAGTTGTAGGTGGTGATGGTACATAACATGGTTGGTATGTTGTATCCAAATAACTCTCTCTATATATCCCTGTTAGCCTCTTCTTCATCAGTTTTATATGGCTCTACCTGATTAGACCATAGAGTTTTCTTCAATGGGTCTATTGTAGACCATGGTGAAGTGTCAATGATAGTTGATGAGGCACAATATATTATTAACCTCAGTGTTTCAAACACCTCTCTATACAATGGTGTATGGGTTTGGAGAACCTCTTTATATAAAGGTTCTTAGGAAAGGGGATGATTTTCTTTTCGAGTAGAGATATCACCATGGGAAGGTAGACCCCAATAGATGTCAGTAGTAGAGTACCCATGATTCATCTCTCCACTACTACATGGAGTACTATAAAAGTAGTGATTACCTTATGATTCATTTGAAGAGTCGATGGACCCTTGAGGTGTTACTGATATGCATCAGACAACCTCAAGGACAATAATTTTGACCAGATCAAGAATATAAGCCTCATTCAACATTATGAATAGAATATTCTATCTTTCTATTTGGGGTTGAGTAGGGATATTATCCAACTTCATGAATTTTGTTGGAATATATTAGTAATCATATAGTGCTGCAGGGAATTGATTTTTCAACAAAAAAGTAGTTAGAGTATTCTGGTGAGATTCTATGTTATTGGTAAGAATATGAGCCATACGATCAGTGGTTTCTATAATGTTCTGGTCAATCCCACTTAAAGAGATATTATGATCCTGGTTAAAATCTGCATTCACCATTGGAATATTATGAAAACCCTTCATAATGGGAGATGGGATATGAGACTCCTCCGGTATATCCACTAAAGGCTACCAGTGCAACATTTTGTTAGTGGGAACAAGGGTGTGGGTAGTGTTCTATAAGTTTCAAGAATATTTATATTAGCTTCATTGGTAGGGGTGTGAGACTACTCTAAGGTAATTTCCACACTTTGTTGATGGGGCTCAATTGGAGTTGGGGTATAAGCCTGTTCTGATGCCTTTAGAGTATGTCGTTGGATTTCTTCAATAGGAATGTGCACCAATATTGAGGCATACGCCAAACCACTTTGGTGATCCCAAATTGGAATAGGGATATGATCTTAGTTTTATACCTTCCCATTTACTAGAATATATAGGTAATCCTAAGAAATGGGAATAAGAATGTGCACTTTCTCTAAAGTATGTTCCTATTCACATTGACCATGTTAGTGTGCTACCCTAGATATTGGGAAAGGAATGTGTGGCTGTCCCTATATCATCATCATAATATACTTTTGGAGATCCTCTATCACATTCAAATGGTATTGAAAGTTCATTGTGGTATGTATATGAATGTATTCTTGCACACTCTCAGTTTCATGGATATGTTGGTGTACATCTTTGATTGAAGTGGGGATGTATGCCCACTCCAATCCTCCGCGTGCCATCAGAATATTGTGATGGGATTTAGGAATGGGAACATGGATATATTTCTACCCCATTCTTGCTTCCCAAATATTATATCAGACTTTGTTTCAACAGGAAGGGATATGATCCTGCTCTTTCTATTCTATTGCTTTTCACATTCAACTAGGTGTCCTTGATGCCTAGATCTGAGTGTCTGAGGAGGTGACATATTTGGTAACTCCCTCAACAAGAGACTAAGGGGTATTAGACATTTTTCTAAATATAATGGGATCAATATTTATTTATATCAATATTACTTTTGGAAACAAAAAATTTCCACTTTATTCCAATGATATATCCCACATATTGATATGTTGCACAGTTTAATATCCTATGATAGTGAGGTGTTCCATCTAGTTTCTCATCATGTGGTAAGGATGTTTTCATGCATATTAATATTGTGTGACTAGAACACTTTAATCATGTTTATAATCATGTGACTAGGATTTTTTCATGAATTTTAATGACATGAAACTAGTATTTATCATGCATTTTAACATCATGCGACTATTACACATTTTTTAGTTTAACATCACATGACTTGTACTTATTGTGATATAACATGTTTGGTAGAACTTTTATACTAGATATTGGATTAATCTTACGCATATTTCATGTGTTTTATGATCCTCTAACTCTATTAATTCATTATTTACCTATTCTCTATCCAGTCATTAAACAAAAATAAACTCTCTTCTTGATACCCGAAATTCCAGTGTTTGGGGTAGTTATTTTTATGGCCTATCAACCCCACCTAACCTAACTTCCACATTATTTTGAGTTATATCAAATCATTCTCCATTGAATAGTTAAAGTACCTAGGGATATGTTTTGGTTGGAATGAAAATATCCATAAATATGTATCATCAAGAGATGGGATACCACAAATCTTCTCCGACATGATACATATACCTCTGTTGCTGTGGGAATATTGATGAGTTTGGAGTCAAGGGTGTCAATAAAAAATATTTATTGGTTCAGGGGCATGTGATAAAGCACTGGGGACCTTGTATAATGTATACACATACCATATATAAAAGGAACTACAATCTCATGGAGGCTTTGCGGTAACTATTGAGGTCTGATGGATTCTAGAGTACCCCAAATGTGGGGGTGGAAAATATGGAAATTCCCTTAGCCCTATGGGATTAAGGGCTTGAGAATATGAAAATTCTCCAAGTCCTGTGGTCTAGGGAGAGGTTGAAAAACTTCAGGATTTCATCTAAAGAGGGGATGAATAATATGAAAATTCCCCCATACCTATAGGTTGAGGTAGTATACTATAAGGCATAATTTTATAAGAAGGTGATGGTATGTCATTACGTGGAATATATCCCAAGATTATTCCAATTATTATTTCTTTTATATCCTTTTTATATCATTGGAGTTTATTGATATAATCCTTGATAGAAATTACCTTTTCATCCTTAAAGGGATGACTAGAAGGATTCATGATAACACACTTTCCACTATCTATGATAGCACAAGTAGATGATGAAGGGAGTCTCAATGTAGACCCCAGAGACTAAATTTTCTATTTTCACTAGTGATATTCTCCTTTGAAAGTTCACTATGAATCACAAACATGGTCGATAATAACTTTAATAGTGGCATTAAAGATACCAAAAAACCATTATTTTCCTATTCTAAAGGTAGGAGGTGGGTCATCCTACTATGACTTGGATGACTACATAATATTATGAATATAATCGTTATGGGTGTTCTCTTCCATATATGATGATAATTCATTAGATTCAGTTGATATAATATTGAAAAAGACAAAGGTGGGATGAAAATCCTATTGAATGAAGTATCTCATTTGATTGGTTAATGCATGATATGAAATTTGGTTGGACAGTTCCTACTGTACCATTTGGTGGGTTGGATCCCATTGTACCATTTTGGGAATAAATTCCCACTATACCATTTGATGGGTCAACTCCCATGTTAAAGATGATTCCAGTGTTAAAAATGATAAAAATTACCCCAACCCAGTAGGTTAGAGTTTTCCATGGGATTACATTCACCAAGTATAGTTGTAATGAAGTCATAGGCTCATGGTTACTGATGATATGGGATTAATTATAAGCTACCATTCAGATATATAGATTGGGCCTCATTTAGATTGTTGGTAATAGGGATATATGGATGCTCTAGAGTTTCATTATTTGGATACCCCAAGCTGTCTCTCCTACTAGATTCTCTAATTTGGATTGTAAGGATGGTCACAACCTCCCATATGACTCTTTATATAATTGTGGTCACATGTAGTGGATGATGACTAGAATTGATATTCTACCTCTTAGGTAGCTTTTGAGTGGCTGATTTGACTTGGTGATTATACTTATACACTTCCCAAAGGTAGGGGAGAAATGTGATTCTATACTCTAGGGATAAGCTCCCAAATTTGTTGAATATAACCATAAGGTCTACCTCCTCTCTTACAACCTATTATAGGAAAGAAAATCGATGCGGATTTATCCTATGGAGGATTTCATTAGTTTCTTCCAAAGTTGTGATAGAACAATTAATGTGGTAATAAAATACCAAGACATTCACTAACTAGAACTGGAGGTGTTGCGTTGGTGATATCATATCTTTAGAACTATCATCCAAGGATTCCATGTAAGATGATGCAAAAGATCATTGTGTCAAAAAGTTTTTCATAGTATATTGAGGTGTTCTATAGGAATTACTAGATTTCCCATTGGTCTTGGAATCTACTGTCACATTTGATGATTCCATTTGGATTGTAAGGAATCTCAAAAGTTCTAGAGAAGACACAATACAACTCATTAGTGTAGCATCATATATAAGATTACATGGTTGATTAATTACTTTCATAGTTAAAGGATAAAGAGTCTGTCCCTTATTTTATGAATTGTTTAGCATAGTTAAAGTATTTCACATTGGGTTCACCATTTTTGTTTCATGAAAAATGTAGATGGTTTCACCAGATGATTGGTTGTGGGTTATTGAGGGTGGTTGCACAACCATGAGTATCTATTTTACCTTTTTTTTCTAATAGAGACTCCAAACTGTTCCCACATCCATGAAAAGGTATAGACCCACTTTTTAAAGGAAGGTGGTCATTTGGGGTTTTAATCCTAATAACACTTAGTAACTCACATTGGTTGATAGAATAAGAGCTCATGATCATCACACCCTTTTAGAGGGAATTATTTCCTATTTTGGGACTCTATTACAGATTTAATTATGTTCATGAAATATTTTCCAAGTCCTAATAAATTAATGGTTACCCGATGATAATGACTTTATTAAGACCATGTGTTGAAAGGAACAATTGTGTGTGTTATAGGTTCTCTATTATTATCCTATTTATTTATGATTCTTTAGTTTATATCCCTGTTTAGGCACTCCAGAGTTTATCACCATCTTGGGAGGCATTTGGTGTCTTATAGATGGGATTAAACCCCTATAAGTTTAATTATGTATCTTTTGAGAATATGAATCAAAACTCACACAATCCGTTTAACATAGTTTAAGGTCATATAATGGGACAATACCATGTAGTTCAAGAAAATTCTACAAGGAAATAAATATAGAGATAAATACTTGAGAATTAATCCAATATATCACATTAATATAGAAATCAGAGTCCACATAGTTTATGTAATGGGTGTTTGTATCATAAAATATGCAATAATATAGGCCTTGAGAAGGACTTATTCATGAAAGGATGCTGTGAATTTCCTCATCAAGAGTATCACCCTTTGAGTAAAGATGATATGTAACCAGAACTACATACCAAATAAGGGCCCAAATTGGGGTTATACTCATCATGATATTGGTAAAATCATCACGAATCTCTAATCCCACATTAGTCCATCTCGGTGTGAGAAACAAGAGATAAAACAATATTGGACACATTGCATGAGATAAATTTTTTACGGGGATTACACCTTAAAGTTTCCCTTAGATAGGTATGATTTCCCATCTCATGGAGAATACGATATGGATAGCGTTCCATAAGAAGGAATCATACATATCCTATTTGTAATAAGAATTAGATTCCTCAATGTTCAATTCATCCCTAACCCACTGATGGGATAGAATGGGTGATTACACTTAGATAAATTATTATTATCCCTGAGGTTTATTAAATGTAGGGACTTATACCATATTGGATTCCCATGTTACATATTTATTCTTTATCATCTGATGAATAAAGAGTGATGATGACCATGCAGGATTTTTCGAATTAATTTGGTATGACAAATGGATCATCCGAGAGCATGACACGAATAGGGTCACTTGAGTACATAACCCTAACCCATTAAGGTCAATAACCTTATAAAGGGGGTGCTCGGATCAAGGTTCATGGACGAGGAATTACATGATGTATGTAAAATTGTGTCTTCTGGATGATGTTAAAATATCCCAGGGTGTCTTCTTGACATGTCTAGGGTGTTCTTATGAAATGTCATGAGTGTATTCCTGACAAGGATGACATGTCCCAAAGTGATTGGCATAGTCAAAGATGACACTTAAATGGCCAATCACATGACAATGATTACATTTCCACAGTGCTTTACATGACCATAGATGACATGTCCAGGGAATGTTTCATCATTAAGGTTGAGATATCCAAGGTGTTTTTCAGGATCAGTGTCTAAATTTCAAGAGGATAACACATGAAAAGGGTTACATGTACAAGGAGCTTCATGTGATCAAATAGGACATGTCCAAACTACTGCATGATGGTGTAGTGAGACCAGTGAGGAGTGATATGAGTGTGCAATGTATTTGCATAAATGATAATATATAAGAAAGTGTTTTCATGTTAGAATAGTTTACACCTATTGTTTAATATCAAGGATATACCTCATTAGGTTTTACTGGAAATGAGAGTGTTTGTTTGTGTACATTCATATTGCATGGTCTAGGGCCCGAAAGGGAATTTCATGTCAAGGTAAACATGTCTAAGGAAACATAAAGGGATAAAAATACCAATTAGAAGTCATATGATCATGTGATATGAAGATAGTCATGTGGAGGGGTCTTGAGAACATGTCCAAGATCATGCACTTGACAATGAACACACATCAAGGGGTTTCCATGATGAGATGAGGGCATGTCCATGGGTTCTCATGCAAGTTAATTTCTCATGCCAAGGAGTGTTCATATGAACAGGGTACCTGTCCATGGGTGTCAAAATTGCACAGATGATGGTATGTGAGGGAATTACATGTCATGGTATACATTTATAGGGACATATCCTTGTCAAGGGTTTCCCTCATGATCGGGGGATTTCCCCGCATGACAAAGTGAAGGTGTCGTGAGATTGAGGGCTCTGAATGTTAATTTTTTATGTAAAATAAGAACATGTACAATAATTATATGTGAAAAGAATAATAGAGGCCTACATGATAGAAAAAAATTATGTTAAATTCATCATGAGATTATATAACCTCTACAGGATCATACAAGGGGTTCTTACGGTGGGGTCTCACGACTACTGGGAGAATTCTTATGAATGCATCAGCTCGATCCTCTACTGTTCTTCATTATTCTCCCTCTCATCTCATGTATTATTCTCTCACTAACCCCCTCCCATTGTATTTTTTAAGGGGGTATGGTTTTATATAGTTTTAGGTGGAAAAATATAACACTGTTATTCATGATGAAAGAACTACATTCACAACATTAAGGTGATGGGTGGATTCATATAACCAGCATCACACAATGTACACATGATTTCACAGAGGCTTCTCATTATATTCTACTTAGTAGACATCGAGGATTTTTATGAAAAATCCAAGGGTGCCTCATGATCATTATTTTTTAATGTGATGGCTTGTTAAACAACCAATAAGGGCTTCACAACTTTTCATTAGAGGCTTCACATGATCGTATGACATGTCAATGAATAACCGCTTGAAGTCATCACATATGAAAATAATGAAGAAAAATTACAAAGGTAAAAGCCTATCATGATGTGGAAGATATGATACTTTTTTATGCGAAGATTTGTGATGCATGTATAGCTTCATATGAGCATATAATCTTCATATGACGTCCCTTATAAACTCTTGTGATGGAGTCATCCTATCACATGATTGGTTTCATGCGATTTTGGTTGTATTCTCGTACAACTATTTGAAGACCACAAGGGCTTTGTATGATGTATTTAAGAACATCAGATGATTGTGCTATAATTCAGTGAAAAACACCAAATTCTTTTCCTCTTGAGATGGATCCTCATGATTCCCATAATCATATTCCCCTGATCACATTATGGGTTGGTTAATCATAATGTTCTTCAAATTATGTATGGTGTCTTGAGGAGCGTTGATGAAAATGTATCTAAGTCCAATGTTCACATGTGATGACCTTTTTGATTGTGTAAAGACTAAATGATTGTCTACAAAACAATTAAATGATCCTTTTAAACTCTCAAGATGGATTTATGTTATGTCTGCAATGGTCATGTGACACTTTGTGGATACAATGTTCTCAATAATCCATAATTCATCATGCAATGGTTTTATGGGATAACTTCCTTCATTATGACTTCCATTCTTCAAAACAAACCCATGCACACAATACATTGATTAGATTCATGGTGAATTGGTGGATATGTGATCACATGATATTTGATTATTCACATGATCTATGAACTCCATGTGATGAGTCTCACACATGATGAACATTGGATATCAATCAATGGGGTTTTGATACTAATTTTTTTGGCTCACTTAGACCTCACCAAAGGACTGGAGGTTGAGGGAGACGATAGTTGTGTTGAGTGAACATAAATATTGGATTGCAGTATTGAACCAGGGAAGTAGTAAATATTATGGATGAGAAAAGGTTTAAGATGATCTTGGAAGTAAATTATATGGAATTGAGTTCTTTTATTGGATGACTTTAGTTTTGTTCATTAGAATTTATGGAGGGAAAGTGTCACACCCAAGACCCCATCCCACCTCAATTTATTGGATGAATTATGTAAGAACCCATATCTTCATTTTAGGTATGGATCTTTTTTTCAGGTGTTTTTGAGGAAAAAATGATGAGTTTTGGATTTTTTTTAGTGAACGCTGTGTACTCTTGAGTACATGCTTTGTACCCAGTTTTTGCGGGTAGCTGTGTACTATCCGTGTAACATCTGAGTACATAGCCATGAGGACTGACAAAAGAGGATCTGGTTGAGGCATGTACACAACATGTATATTAAAAGAATACACCATATATATTTATTTTTATTTGATTAATCTGACTGGTGTCACATCTCATCTCGAGAAACTATTTCTTCTTCCCGTGTCTCATATAGAAGAGTGACATATGACTAATAATCTTCGAGTGCCTCACGTTCCTTCGTCTGAGCTCTGATTGAGGCACCACTAGGTGCATTGGATTCCCACCGGTGAGTTTTCTCTTTCCATATATCTTATCTTCCTGATTTTCCCTCTCTTTAGTTATCCGTTATTGAATGGTTTTGAACTTTTTGTTTATCTACAATGTTCTAGGATGATTAAAAGGGTGAGTCTCAACTATATTGATCACACAACATTGATGTAGGTGGTTTTTTCCTTTCACAGTTCGTCTTTGAGTTATATATGCCTAAGTGACAATTACCCATGACTTTGGTATTTGGTATTAAGGAATTGAACCATGTTATCATCTTCCTTATATTTATTGATAGATTAAGGGTTTTAGTTGTTATATTATGATAAATTACATGTTTAGGTGACTCCCCGTGGGTGCATTTCATAATTTGAATGTTTATGACTGTTTAGTCTAGGTTGCCTATGAGGCATACCTTGTTTCTTTGCCTTGCTTATTACGTTGGAATTGATTTCTTAATTACTTCTTATTATATGAATGTGATATGAATTGTAACTTCTTAGCCTTGTAGAAGTTAAGATTACTTTGGGATGCTGGATGTCATTTGTATATGATTGTATTACACATGGATATGAGAATTTCATGTAGTTAGACCATTGGGAGAATTGAAATTGAGGGCTTCCCCAGTGTGTTTGTTATTATTTATATTGTGAGAACATAGTGGGGATTTATAGTGAGTACTCACTTAGAGTCTCTATAGTATACCATTATGAGACCACATGGGGAATTGACATTGAGTTCTTCCTTAGAGTGTCTATAGTATATCATTGAAAGACCATGAAGGGAATTGACGGTGAGTGCTTCCTCAGAGAGTCTCTATTTTTGTGGGAGAAAAGGGGTTAGACCATGTGATATTTACAAGAGGGTAATTATATATTTATTGATTTGATGGTACATTGAACCAGAGGGGTTAGACTATGGGGACAATCCCAGATGGTGTCTTGTGAATAATTGATTAATTTTGACGAGTATGCAAGCCGAATCACAAGTTTGGACCGATCTTACTTGATTGTTAGATTGTCTTCTGAGATATATATTTTTTCTATTATGAAGGGGATACAGAGATTAGGATAGATCATGTAATTTCATTATTCAACAGTTTTTAAAATTAATTAATGTAAATTAATGTAATTGGAAACTGTAGGATTGTTTAATTTTGAGTACTTCCATTTTTATTACTTCATTTTTCATATTGCTTGCTATATGTATTCACTTACAGCTAGGCACATATATTTTTGTGGTTTTCTACTAGGATTTGTCTCACACCCTTTTTTGGTCATTCTTTTTTACCCAAAAAGATTATATGGTTGTAGGTGTAGATAAGGGCAATAATCCTTCTACATTAGGTACTTGATTGCTGTTGGAGTTGGAGAGCATGAGACCAAGCTAAGGCTTGCGATTCTGTTGGAGTTATTTACTATTTTCATTACTTTTGTTTTAGTATTATATTTACAACATTTTGACTTGTTTGGATGCTTTCCTAGATGCTAGTGACATACATAATTATTTATATATATATATGATATAATTGTTTATACTATCAGTCTTCCACTATTTACTTTGTTGTATGGCCTTACTGCTTCTGCTACTGTTTATTGTTTGTTTCTTCTATGTTACTCTTCCAACGAGGGAATAATTTCCCTACTATAACACCCAAATCCCTCGCTGCTTGTTGGAAACCTATGGCGTTTGGGGAAATATGCTTGAGTATATGTGACCAACCGGGCACAGAGAAACTTTGGGCGACACCTGGATCAGGGACATTGCAAAGTCGCATCATATGTCATTCTTTTTTACTTGTCTTACTATTTAGACC
Organism: Viscum album; assembly: GCA_963277665.1. NCBI lineage: Eukaryota > Viridiplantae > Streptophyta > Magnoliopsida > Santalales > Viscaceae > Viscum > Viscum album. Next base: position 1,016,740,335 of record OY728119.1, on the reverse strand, counting down.
ATATAGACAGGGGTAGGAAGGTATAAGTAGTTAGTAATTAGTTGTACCTATGATTAGCTAACCCGTGTATAGGGAAAATCCAAGTTACCTCGAATATTGTAAGTTTTCTAGTTTTTCAATTGTTATAGTGGAATTTATTTCACCATTGGGTGATTCAATTGTTTTGTGTTGTTATCCTTGATATTATTGAGGTTTTTTTTGAATCACAAAGAGATTAGGGTATTCTATCTCAGGAATCATACAATAAATTTCTAGATATCACATGCCATGCATTCTTTCATGCAATTCAGGGTGCATTGCTGATCACATGTTTTTGTGATAGATGTTGTCCTATATATGCATGCTGTTGTGATAGATGCCTCGAGAGTATACCTACTATTTTGATATGGTATATATATATATATAAAGTCTAATTTTAATGGACTCAATAATTTGATGTCTGAGGTGTTATGGGCCCTCTTGGATCAGAATTTGGTGGATCATGTTTAGACATTAATTGAATCTTGTCAAGATATAATGTGAATAAGGATGACAAATTTGATTCGGTGGAGAATGGGCTCTCACGGGTAATAATTTTTCATTCATTTGACAAAATTTTATTTTTTTTAGGGTTCAGTTGATGTTTCAGAGGCCTACTATCGAGAAACATAGACAACATGATGTGTGAGGTTATAACCACATTCCATGTGTTCTTCTATTCTGGGAGAAACAAACTTTTCTTAAGTACAGGACATGTGCTATATATACACGAAATGTATTCTTTGACCGTGTGACTGAAGGTGTGAGAAGAGAAATGGGGTTGAGAAATATTTGGTGGAACACACCGTGTACCGGACATACACCAAGTGTTGTAAAGAACCGTGTATTCTGCCATGTGACTAAAAAAACAGGTGGATGATACTTAGGTTGTACACACTGTGTCCCATTTTTGTATGCTGTGTAGAGTTGACCGTGTCTTTTACCTTGTGACTAATGACACATGTGGTTATAAATTAAGTTGCACATACTGTGTCTAGGGTGAAGATGTTGTGTAGTGTTACCTAGTAGAGAACCGTGTAGTTTGGTTATGTAGAAGAACTCAGATATCAGGGAAAATTTATGTACACGTTGTGTCATAGGAGGAGCACGCCTTTTGTAGGGGTGTTACACGACCAGTGTTGGAAAAGGTACACGACCATGTCAAAACTAAAGGGAACATTCCTTGTAGTGGTTCTATATTCCATGTAACCTTTTTTGTAAAACCTTAATGTTTTCTTCTCCTTTTCCTTTATTGCACTTCTAAGTTATTGTCCTTATCAATCTTGAACTAAGGTGTGCACTTGACCTTGCAGAGTCATTTCACCAAGACATCCTATGGTTGTAGGCTATATACAGGTAAATGATCAGACACTAGAAATGGTAGATTAGGGACTACCAGCAGATCCTCCCATCGTGCCTATCTTAGAACAAACTATTATACCATACACATGTGTTGATCCATAGTTTTGAGAAGGTTTCATGAGGTTTATGTAGACCTACGAGGGACCACCACATCTTACCCTGTCCATGGAAGATATGACGTGGGGTTTTAAGTAGTAGAATCCTCCCACTTTCTCAAGGGATGGAGGACCTAAGGGTGAAGAGTCATGGTTAAAATACATTCTGTCTAACTTTGAGAATCTCGTGAAACCTCTTAAGAATAGGGTGAAGCTTACAATCTACATGCTTCCAGGATGTTAGAGGATGGTCTCAGAAATGACATCTGATCCCAGGTGAACTTCTTCATGTTGGATTCCATATCTTCTATAGTCAAATAAGATCTAATCATTGAGCATAATCTGAGGGAGTATGGAGCTGTGAGCTAGAGTGGTTCAGCATGCAGAGTTGATACTCCTCTAACTGATAGTAGGAAGTGTCATAGGGATTCTACGCATAGAGATCCGAGTAGATGGGATACTTATTTAGGTATCCAGGTGGTATGCTACAAGTGTGTTAAGAGTTGGAGAAAGAGACCTCAGTCGTCAAGAGACCCATTTGAGTGCTGATCTTGCAACAAGATGGGCCATCTTTAGTATGCTTTCCAATTTTTCTCACTAGCAGCCAGTGATAAGAGTTCTGCTATGACTACACGTTCAGAAGTAGGGCCACCAGTTTCTCATCAGTCTGGGAACTGGAGTTCGTCTGACCATTCAGGACGTGGTGGAGGTTGTGGCCAAGGTATCCAGTTGTCAGGATTTCGGTAACAGTAGGATGGATCATCTCAGGGTAGTCAGGTAGGGTCACAGGGTTGCAGTAAAAGTCATACCTTTGTAGTGGAGCAGAATCTACAAAAGCAGGATCCCTGACCCTCTATAGTTAGAGGTAAAATTTTATTTTCCACAATTTTAGCTTATTCTATTTTTGATATATTGGATTCCCATAGTTTTATATCTATTTCTGTTGTGGATAGCCTTGGGCTTTATATCATTACTTATTAGGATGTTATAACACTAGACACTCCATTGGGGATTAGAATGGCTATTGTACATCAGTTCAAGGAGTTCCTTCTTAAGGTTGGTGGGTCTCACTTCTTATGGGACCTCTATGTCTTAGAGATGATAGGTTGCATTGTCATTCTCAAAATGGACTGGTTGGTCTCAATCCATGACTTTGTTGACTACTATCACAGTAGGGTGAGTTTCAAATCACCAGAGGGTGGGTCTTTTCTACACAATGGTGAATGGGATGTCCATGCGAGAAGAGCTGGACCTGAGCATCTTGGGTTTGGAGGAATTAAAGACTAGGTTGCATGTTTATATCTGGATGACCAGGGGAATTCACAGATAGACTTTCTTCCAGTGGTGGATCATTTCAGAGACTTCTCTACAGATGACTTTTAAGGTTTACCATTGGAGAGAAAGGTATATTTCTCTATTGATCTTGTCCCAAGAGTGGAATCAGTGTCCATTCCTCCTTACACGATAACTACATTAGAGCTATAGGAGCACAAGAAGAAACTATATGAGTTTCAAGAAAAGGGTTTCATCCGACCCAGTACTTCTCCTTGGGGTTCACCAATTATTTTTATGGACAAGGTGAATGATACCCTTAGACTTTGTGTGGATTATCAAAAGCTGAACTAGTTTATAGTCAAGAACTAATATCCTTTGTTGAGGATTGATGACCACTTTGACCAGTTTCGAGGATCCTGGGTGTTCTCAAAGATTGACTTGATATGCAGTTATCATTAGTTTCTCATTAGACCATCATATATACCTCTTACAACCATTAAGAGCAGGTATGGCCTATACGAGAATCTAGTTATGCCGTTCAGCCTCACGAAAATGATAGATGTTTTCATGGAACTAATGAACTGAGTGTGCCATCCTTAATTGGATTCTATTGTGCTTGTTTTCAGGGATGATATCTTGGTGTAATTTCACACTTGAAATGACCATTCCACCCATCTTGAGATCATTTTGAGTACATTAAGTGAATATTAATTATATGATATGCTCTCAAAATGCCACTTTTGGATGGACCATATTCACTTCTTTGGTCATGTTATCTCAGAGACAAGAGTTTCAGTAGTGCCATATAAATTGAGAACAGTAGTCTCCTGGGAGCATCCGAAGAACGTATTTACTATACATAGTTTTCTAGGGATATCTAGTTAATACATTAATTATATAAAGGACTTTTCATACTTAGTATTTCCACTGACAGGCTTGAAAAAGAAGGGTGATAAGTACTCATGGACAAATTCTTGTGAGTTAGCCTTTGAGGAGCTATAAGGGAGGTTGAATTTAGAACCTATACTGGTCTTGCTAGAGCCAGACAAAAGTTACATTGTTTACTACAATACATCAGGTATCATGCTAGGAGCATTTATAAGGTATGGGGAAAGAGTAATTGCATAGTAGTGTCGATAGTTAAGGCCATATGAGAGGAATTACCCAACACACGATCTCAAGTTAGCGACAGTTTTTCATGATTTATGTTGTTGGATACATTGTCTTTTGGAAGAGCATTTTTATATTTTCACTAACCTATAATCTCTCAAGTATATTATTATTCGGCGTGATCTGAATTTGAGATATCGGAGGAGGTTTGAGCACCATACGTATTTTTACTTTGAGCTTGACTACATTCCCGGGAAGGGAAATGCAGTAGCTGATGCATTGAGTAGAAGGACTGATATACAGACAGTTTAGGAGGCCAACAACGAGTGGCAGCTTATGTATCTGTTCTCTAAGATGTATTTGGAGGTTCACAATAGACAATGAGAAATCTTTCTTTATCCTATAGTTGTTACCTTTATAACTCCCCAACCCTAGTTACCCAGAGTCAGTGCATTATTACATTACATTCTCATGATCACAAGGGATCAAATCCAGAAAGACCGATCAGTTTGGTAGCTTTGGAAGTACTAGATACAAACATAATTTTTTACATTACTTTTTGAAATGAAAAACAACAACATCATGTCTCCTTTTAATGCATTAATATCCCTTAGACTATCCTTGTAGTTCAATCATAATATACATCTTTCACATCCTAGGACAAATAAAACATAGAAATGGGTGAGCTCGTGTGCTCAGTAAGGATAACAATATAGCATAAAATTTCATAAATATGCATAAAAATTTTAGGAAATATATAAAACTAAAAAACAAGCCTTTTAAACATTAACTTCAGCATAATATGGAAAAAATAAATCAAATAATTCCATTTACTTATTCACATTGATTTTCTACAAGTCGAATAATCACATGTAATTTCAATAGCAAATTTCAAAATGATGGAATGCATAATGCTGGATATCCTAACCACATAGTCAAGGCCTCAGGCCAAGACTAAAAATAATATTTTTTCAAGGCCTCAGTCAAAGACACTAGTTTGCCTCATGAGACATACTAATGCATCAGTGAGCTATAGCGGGATCCACCCATCACTTACTAAGTCCAATGCATTACTCATATGAAAATTTGAAACATAATATAAACATTCGTATTAAAACTAGCATACGAAATATCAATACTTTAACCGTAAACCATGAATGGTATAAACATATCAAATCCACAGTCAAACATATCACAAAACCCTCAATAAAATATGGAAGATGTTATCATAATAAATCAACTTTAAACATGCATAAAATATGATAAAGGATGTTGACATAGATCAAATCAAATCTATTTGAGAGAAATATCTCATTCTATTATAAAATAATTTTAAAGTCTTGTAATTTTAAAAGAAAATATTTATTTTGAAAATATTTTTATAAGCTTATAAGGGAATCTTTGAAGGTTCTATTATGGGGTAAAATAGCCACACCGACCGTATAAGTCAAAAAAACATTCTTCCCTTAATTTTGTCAAAAAGGTCGTAAATGACCTTTTTTAGAAAACAACGAAAAGATTACATTATAAAAACCTCATAAAAATTAAAACAAGTGTATAAATGACTTTAACTAATAGTCTAGGAAATAATAAAAATGTTTTCAAATACGTTTTAAGAAGCACAAATGTGGATGATAAAGAGTCCCCAGTAGATACTCACGTATAAACAACCTCAGATAATAAAGAGATTGTAGAATTATCCATTACCTTGTAATTTTCCATGATCGAGGGTACATTAATCTACTATATAATATTTAAATCATTTTTATTAAATTATACAAGAACCACATTCAGAAATATGATATCATATAAGATCTTCTAATATTGCTTTGTTAATAATATTTCAGTAATATCATCGTTTCAGGTGTTAACTAATTCATTTTCCTTTATATGATTGGTTATGTAAGACATGTTTGTTATGTAAAGTATTTATTTGATTAATATAAAAATTTATATTAAGTTCTTAAACATTATTTTTAATCATAAAATTAAAATTATTCTTGAATGGATATGATGGGGAATGAATTTGATCGCATTTGTGGAGATGGTATTCCATACGTACGCACGAGGGACAATATCATTCTATTGATGGTGAAATCATATGTAATTGGATGTTATATCATATATAAATAATAATTAACAGGTTATATTTATTATTTATCCATTATACTCATTATTATACCCATTTAAATATTGAAGTGTTTGAATAACAAACTACACCGCGACGTGGAGATGGTAAGACATACGTACGCACGCATGGTGACTTGTCATTCATAGGATGGATAGAATAATGAATTTGGTTGTGAAATATTTATAATTACATCAAAGTATGTATAAGGTACTGGATTTAGTTTTTTGGTATGGAAACAACAAATAATGTGGAAGTGGAAGAAGAAAAGAACTTTGAAATAGGTGGTGTAATTATTACCTCTTATTTCATGTGTTTCCTTTTGATCTGATCAAAAGAGATATTAGGTTGGATTTATAATCAAAGTAAGGCCTATAGATTTTTGTGAGGGTATTTGGGAGATTATTTGAGTAGGGGTTGGTCAAGACAAATTTCTTTGTGGGTTTTATTATGAGAGAAGGGGAAGTGCCCTTTTTATAAGAGAGGTGATGGTCACTTTAGGAAAAGCTTGAAATATTATTTTATTATTCAATCATATTCAGTTTATATTAGTTCCCAAATAATTTATTTAGAGGATAAGGTGGAAATGGGTCTAAAACATCTCATCCAATAGGTTTTAGATAGGTTTAGGTCACCATATTAACCTTTTCTTTCAAACGTAACTCTTAGTTAAATTGTTTTACTTTTACCATGTATTCACATATTATTATAATAAATGGTTCATAAACTTATTATAAAAATCCAATAGAACCCCAAGTGGTTAATTATTGATATATATATATAACCTTATCTATGTAATTTGTCCTAACCTTAGATTTTTAGTAATATTATATCAATTAATTGTATAGTATTTATTTTAAAAAGTCATTCATGTCAATTTTGACACTATTTGGTATTTTGTTTTGGTGAAAGTCACAAAAACATTATCATTTCGAACAAAATTTATTTAATAAACCATAATATGTCATATTTTCCTATAAAATTATTGTAATTCAACAGAAATCTCAATTTACATTTATTTGGATATTTATAATATCAATTATTTTTATATTTCATTATTAAGGTAATTATTGCATCATCATTGTATCATAAATAAATTTTATTATTTAATGTCTAAAAATTATAAATAAAATACAGCTATGTAGAGAATATTTTTATATTTATAATGAATATTTATAGTCGAATTTATCTTATGTATGACCCTATATTAAAATTTTTTAGTTATTAAACTTTGAATTTAACACTTTTAACTCATTTTAAATAAAATAATAATAAATGTCCTAATCTAATCCATGTGAACCAGAAGGATAATATTTTATTCCTAAGGTGGGTTTTGGTAGAAATACACTTATCCAATAGAATTAGGACATGTCTTACAGTAATTATAATATCATTTTTACCTTTAATTACCCTATTTCCTTTTAACCGCGGCAAATAAAAGTCAAAAGTTACTATTCACCAAAAATTATTTTCAACTTATTAAACCAAATTTTACTTACTAATGTCAATAATGTCTCTTGAATTTTTGAAATTCAATTCAGAGAAGTGGAAAATTTACATTTTATGCAAATTTACAAATGCGCCTAGAAGGTAGGAAAAAGACGATAAAAAGTTCAATAAAATTTTATATATTTAATATTATTATAAAATTAATCCAATTAATTATATCTAAAATATATAGGTATTATGTATCTATTTTTACTTAATATAAATTTAAATAAAATTACTAATTATTGAAACAAAAAGTCAGTTTTAAACAAGAATGCAGTGTTTTTCACTACTCATAAAAAATTGAAAGTTTTCAAAAAAATATAAAAAATTCCCCCTAAGATAATTTTGATATCTCAAATCCAAAAATGAAGTCCATTTTAAAAAATAAAATATATAACATTTCCAAAAGTGGGTATTACTATTCATAACGGCTAGTTTGATTGGTTCTAGTGTGTTAGAACACGAAGTTGCATTCAACGCAAGATATTGTATTATTCAAAGAGAAGCATACCATGGAAGCTTGGGGTGTTACATTCTCCCATCCTTCAAATAATTTCTTCCTCAAAATTTCTAGAATATTACTGCATAAAATGATTCTGGTGGTTCTTCATCATAAGTTCCTTGTGTTCCCTTGTTGCCACTTCCATCTTATGATTTCTCCATAAAACTTTTACCAGACAAGTCATTCGGTTTCTCAACACTTGTTCTATGGTATCCATAATCTTAACAAGCTCTTCACAATAAGAATGACTAGGTTCTAGTTCTATTTCTTCATAGGTGAGTATATGCATTGGTTCAGACATGTATTTTCTTAATAGTGATACGTAGAACACGTCACGAACTTTGGAGAGTCTTGGTGGCATTGCCAAACGGTAAGATACAACTCCAATTCATTCTAGAATTTATAAAGGTCTGATGTACCTGGGACTCAATTTTCCCTTCTTACCAAAACGTATAACACCCTTCCTTGGATATACCTTCAATAAAACATGATCTCCTACTTGAAACCCCAAATCCTTTCTTTGGTTATTGGCATAAATCTTTTTCCTACTCTGAGCTGTTTTGATGTGGGTTTGGATAATCTTCACATTTTCCATTGTTTCCTCAACAAGTTCTGGGCTTACAAGTTTTGTTTCACCAACATAATCCCAACAAGTTGGTGTGAAACATCTCTTTCCATATAATGCTTCATATGGTTCCATCTGAACACTTGAATTAAATCTATTGTTATAGGAAAATTTTACAAGAGGTAAATATTGATCCCACATACCTTGAAATTAAAGTGATAAAGATATCAACATGTATTTTAAGGTCTGAATAGTACATTCAGATTGTCAATCAGTTTCAGGGTGGTAGGCAATGCTCAAAAAAATTCAGTATTGAAGGTATTCTGAAGACATTTCCAGAATCTTAATGTAAAACGGGGATCGCGATCCAAAACGATTGATAGAGGTACTCCATGAAGTCTTACAACTTCATTAATAAATAGTCTTGCTAGACGTTCAAGTGGTAAATCTTATCTTATATCAAGAAATTGTGCTGACTTGGTAAGGCGATAAACAATGAGACATATTGCATCATTCCTTCTAGAAGTATTTGGTACCCCCATGATGAAGTCCATCATAATATTATCCCATTTACACTCAGGTGTGGGAAGAGGTTGCATGAATCCTCTAAAATGTTGTCTCCCAGCCTTCAGCTATTGAAAAAACATACATCTAATCACATAATTATCAATATCCCTCTTCATGTTGCCCCACAAAAAATGGCCCTTCAAATATCTTCACATCTTCGTGCTACCAGGGTGTATAGAGAAATTGAAGCTATAAACATCATCCAAAAATTCCCATTTTAAATCAGGTATGTCAGGAACACAATGTCTCTTCCAAAATTTCAAAATTTCATCTTAATATTTGAATTCAACAAATTTCCCATCATTCACAGCTTTAATTTTCTTTTGAAACTTCTCATCATCAGTTTGAGAACTTTTTACCCTTTCTAGTAAAGATAGTTTAGCAACAATTTGAAAAAGTATTGATGTTTCACCTTCCATGATTATCCCTATATCAATATTTACGATATCCATGAATATAGGATCCCATTCAACTCTCATATTGTTCAAAACTCCATGATTCTTTCTGCTTAAATAATTTTCCACCTTATTTTACTTCCCTGGGTGGTAGTGTATAGTGAAATCATAATCCTTGAGTAGTTCAAGCCATCATCTTTGACTCATGTTGAGTTCTTTCTGTGAGAAAATATACTTCAAACTCTTGTCATCGGTATATATCTCACATTTTCACAATAAAGATAGTGTCTCTATATCTTCAAATAAAATATTATAGCTTCTAAATCAAGACCATGAGTGGGATAGTTTTGTTCCGGATGTTTTTACTGCTGTGATCTATATGCAATAACTCTATCATTATGTATAAGGACACAACCAAGTCCTTTCATTGAAGCATCACTATAAATAAAAAACCCATTATTCCCTAATGGTTGTGTCAAGATAAAATCATTGACTTATATTCTCTTCAGTTCTTAAAAATGTTATTCACACTCTTTAAAAAAAAATTTCACCCCTTTGCGTGTGGGTTGGTTAATGGGTTTTCCAATTATGAAAAAATCCTAGACGAAATGCCAATAATAACCTACTAAACCAATAAAAATGTGCACCTCAATTATACTCATTAGTTCTGGCCATTCATGTATTTCTATTGTCTTAGAAGGATCAATAGAGACTCCATCCATAGAGAAAATGTAGAAAGAAAATAATTTTCATGAATCCATAATTCACACTTACTAAACATCCCATATAATTCATTTCTTCTAAGGGTTTTCAGAGTAGTGAGTAATTTATATTCATGATCTTTTTAGATTTTTCAGTATACCAAGATATCAAAAAAATGCCATTTTTGGAATATGTTCCTTCTTCACACAAAACTAAGGATATCCAGATCGAAGGTCAATCTTTGAAAAATATTGAGCTCCATGAAGTTGGTCAAATAAATCATCAATGAATGTTATGGGATACTTGTTCTTTATTGTTATAGCATTGATATCCCTGTAGTCAATGCACAACCTCATAGATCCATATTTCTTATTAACAAAATGAACAGGGGCTCCCCATAGAAAAACACTAGGGAGAATAAATCCCTAATTACTCAATTCCTCTAGTTTTTTCTTTAATGAAACTAATTCTAAAGTGTCCATTCTATAAGGGGACTTTGATATGGGCCTTGAACTAGGAATTAAATCAATGGGAATCTTAATTTCTTGTTATGGATGATATCCAGGTAAATCCACTAGAAACACATCATCATATTCTTGTACAATAGGTACATCCTCTACATGAATATTCTTTTCCTCACATGTAGTTATTTAATTCTCTTCCTCCCCAATAATTGAATTTATTAGAGCTAGTAGGGGTGGATCTAGATAAGAATCAGGTGGTCACATTTCTTCTCTAAAGATAAGTTACTCCTTATCATCATAGAAAATTGTAACCTCCTTATTCTTACAATAAATTTTCACATCATGGTTCGAAATCCAATCCATATTAAGGATTACATCAAATTAAATCATGGGTATGATAATGAAATCAGTGGATAAAAAAATTTATATTCCCTAATGGCAGTTGATTCATAAAAATTTGTTGCAATACTTCCCTTAGGGGTTTTGACTAAAAACTCATTTGTTAAATTAAATGAGAAATATGTAATTTTCTTAGAAAACAGGGAAAATATGAAACAATGCGATGATCCAGAATCAAATAAAGCATTGGATAATCTTGGAGAGACCATTAAATTACCTACCACCACATCTTTTGGAGCTTCAATCTCAGCAGTAGTGATCACATAATCTAGGCCTTGTTCCCTTGGCCCATTTTTAGGTATGTTTCCTTGGTGCTTAGGACATTCATTTTCATAATGACCCATTTCTCAAAAATTGTAGCATTCAACATTCAAAACCTATTTATTTCCCTTGCAATCATGAGCATGGTGGCGTTTTCCACCACACTTGTAATAGACTCCCATTCCCTTTAGAAAAGTATCGGGGTGTTTCTTCCCACATTTAACACAGGATGGAAGTAAAAATATTCCCTTATTCCACTTATTTACATTTCCAGAGTTTTTATCAAATCTCTTCATCTCTTTCTTTGCTTTAAAGTCGTAAGACATAGAGAATTTTTTTGTCTTGATAGTACATGATACAATATCTTCATATGATGAAAAGGATTGTGAGACTAATTCTCAATGAATAAATGGTTTTAACCCATCAAATAATCGATCTATATTACTCATTGGGTTACGTATATAATCTTCTACATGCCTTGATATCCTTGTGAATACTTTAGGATATTCTCATCCCCATTTTACCTCAGACTCAAGAGTTTTCATTCCATATCCGCTCAAAGGTAATGAGTAAAGTATTTTTTTCAGAAAACATCTTTAAACTCCATCCATTCCATATTTGAAACTTCTTCATTTACCATTGTGTTTTGAATTAATGACCATTATTGATATGCATATCTCGGGAGATGATAAACTGCCATGAATACTTTTTCCCTTTCGTTACTCCCCAAATCATGAAATATATTCTCTAAGGAAATTTTCCATTTCTCAGCTACTAATGGATTTGTAGTCCCATTGAACGATAGTGTTTTTTGCCTCATGAAGTGGTCTAACATTGATCCTCCACATTGTGGATCAGGTTGCTCCATATGGGTAAGGTTATTATTCATAACCTAAGTGAGTTGTCCCAGTATGGTGATAAGATGATCAGCACCAGTTGCATCACCATCTCCGCTATAATTATCTTGAGTATTTGGTCAATCCCTACATGGATTACATGTGTTGATATGGTTTCCATTCCTTCCACTAGGTACCATTTCTAAACTATGGCATACAGTACATTAGTTTATGAATCGCAATACATAATTCCAAACTTGTAAAAAACTTAACATAAATTGAACAGTTTATTGAAATAATCCATAATCCTAAAAATATTTTCTTTGAGGATGTATATACTCATAAGTCTTTCGTAATAGTTTGTAAAAAAATGTGAATTATCCTAAGCATATCCCACAAGAGTGTCATAACCAAGAGTGCAGCAAGACCCATTGTCGTGTACTAGGATACCCCAAGTCAAGCTCGAAACTCTTTGTCAGAGTTTTCACTCCTAGGTACATCTACTCTAGAACCGCCCTACCAACTCATATCTAGACAAGGATATATTGGTTCTAAAATACACAAAATCTCTACATCACCAAATTTCTATGAAGTTTTTCTATACTAATCCTCAAAGTCTATCTTAGGGTAATGTTCTCTAATTAGAGGTTTTCTAAATCTAGCTTCCAAGGATTGTACTGAACTTCCTCAGATACCAACTGTAACACCCCGACCCTAGTTACCCATATTCGGTACATTATTACATAACATTGTCATGGTCAAAAGGGACATATCCCTACAAAACAATCAGTTTAGTAGCCTTATAAGTACTAGATACAAAGATAAGTTTTACATTACATTGTGAAATGAAAAACAACGACATCGTGTATCCTTTTAACACATTAAACTTGCCTAGACTATCCCTTCAGTTCAGTCATAATATACTTGTTTGCATCTTGGAAAAAATAAAACATAGAAAGGGATGAGCTCAGGTTCTTAGTAAGGATAACAATATTGTGGAATCTTTTATAAATAAACATAAACATTTAAGGAAATGTATAAAAATAAAACACAAGACTTTTATAATAAAACTTTAGTATAATATGGAAAATATAAATCAAATAATTTCATTTACTTATTCACATGGATATTCTACTAGTTGAATAATCACATGTAATATCAATATCCAATTTCATAATGATGTAATGCATGATGCCAGACATCATAATCACATAGTCAAGGCCTCGTGCCAAGACTACAATTTAGATTTTGTCAAGAAATTGTTTCAAGACACTAGTTTGCCTCTTGAGACCTACCAATGCATTGAAGAGCTATCGCGGGCTCCACCTATCACTTACTAAGTCCAATACATTCCTCATTTTAATAGGTTGAAACATAACATAATCATTCATATTAAAACTAGCATACAAAATGTAAATACTTTAACCATAAAACATGACTGTTATAAAAATTTCACATCCATATTCAAACATATCACAAAACCTTCAATATAATATGGAATATTTTATCATAATAAATCAACTTCAAATAAGCATAAAATCCAACAAAGGATTTTGACATGGATGGAATCAAAAATATTTGAGAGAAATATCTCATTCTATTTTCAAATCATTTAAAAGTCACATAATTTTAAAAGAAAAAAAATTATTTTGAAAATATTATTATAAGCTTGTAATTTAATCTTCGAAGGTGTTATAATGGTGGAAAATAGCTGCACCTACTGTATAAGTTAAAAAAACAGTTTTTCCTTAATTTTGTTGAAATGGTCGTAAAGGACCTTGTTTGGAAAACAACGGAAAGATTCCTTTAAAAAAATCTCATAAAAAGCCAAAAAAGGGTATAAATTACTTTAAACCATAGTATATAAAATATTAAAAAAAATTAAATACATTTTTAGGAAACACATATGTGGACGATAAATATGTCACAGTAGATACTCATGAATAAACAACATTAGATAATAATGAGATTGTAGAATTAACCCTTACCTTGTACTTTTCCTTGATCGAGGGTACTTTAACCGCATGTATAATAGATAAATAATTGTTATTAAATTATAAAGGAACCACATACATAAATATGATATCATATATGATCTTATAATTGTGATTTGTTAATAATATTTCAGTAGTATCATCGTTTTAGGTGTTAACTGATTTGTTTTCCTTTATATGCTTTGTTATGTAAGACATATTTGTTGTGGATAAGATGTTTTTTATTCATATCCATAATTATATTAGGTTTATAAAAATTATATTTAATCATTAAATGAAAATTATTCTTGAATGGTTATGACGGGGAATGAATTTCATCGTGTTCGTGGAGATGGTAATCCGAACATAATCACAAGTGACAATATCATTATATTTTGGTGAAATAATATGTAATTGGATGGTATATCTTATATAAATAATCCTTAACATGTTATATTTATTATTTAAATTAGTTATACACATTATTATACCCATCTAAATAATGAAGTGTTTGAATAAGAAATAACACCACGACGTGGAGACGATAAGTCGTACGTACGCACGTATGGTGACTTGTCAATTATAGGACGGATAGAATAATAAATATGGTTGTACCATATTTATAATAAAATCATAGTATGTATAAGGTACAAGATTTATTTTTTTGGTATGGAAACAACAAAGAAAGAGGAAGTGGAAGAATAAATGAACATTGAAAGAGGTGGTGAAATTATTACCTCTTCTTCAGGTGTTTTCTTTTGAGTTGATCAAAATGGATCCATAGGTTGGATTTATGATAAACGTAATGATTCGAGGTGGATGTGAGGGTATTTGTGAGGTTATATGAGTAGGTTTTTTCGGAGGCAATTGTATTTGGAGGTGTAATTTTGAGAGAAAAGAAATTTCCCTTTTTATAATAGAGGAGAGGGTCACTTTAGGAAAAGCTTGAAATATTATTTTATTATTCAATCATATTCAGTTTATAATGGTTCCCAAATGATTTATTTCTAGGATAAGGTGGGGATGGGTCATAAACCTCCCAACCAATAGGTTTTATACCGGTTTAGGTCACTATATTAACCTTATCTTTCAGACTTAACTCTTAGTTAAATAGTTTAACTTTTACCATGTATTCATGTACTATTATAATAAATGGTTAATAAACTTACTATAAAAAGACAAGAGAACCACAAGTGGTTAATTATTGATATATATATAACCTTATCTAATTAATTTGTCTGAACCTTATATTTTTAGGAATATTATATCAATTAATATTATAGTATTTGTTTTAAAAAATCATTTATGTCAATTTTGACACTATTTGGTATTTTGTTTTTGTGAAAGTCAAAAAAACTTTATCACTTCAAAAAAATTTATTCAATCAACTCGAACATGTCATATTAACCTAGAAAATTAGTGTAATTCATCATAAATCTCAATTTACATTTATTTTGATATTTATAATATCAATTATTTTAATCTTTCATTAATAAGGAAATTACTGCATCATCACTGTATCATAAATAAATTACATTATTTAATGTATAAAAATTAAAAATAAAATACCACTATGTAGGAAATATTTATATATTTGTAATGAATATTTATAGTCAAATTTCTTAATGTATAACCCAATATTAAAAAAAATTAGTTATTAAACTTTGAATTTAACACTTTTAACTCTTCTTTAAATAAAATAATAATAAATGGCCTAATTTAATCCAGGTGAACCAAAAGGATCATATTTTATTCCTAAGTTTGGTTTTGGTCAAAATAAACTTATCCAATATAACTAGTACATGTGTTAGGGTAATTATAATATCATTTTTTACCTTTAATTACCCTATTTACATTTAACCTTGGAAAATAAAAGTCAAAAGTTACTATTCACTAAAAATTATTTTCATCCTATTGAACCACATTTTACTTACTAATGTCAACCGTGTCTCTCATATTTTTAAAATTAAATTCATAGAAGCTGTAATATTATGTTTTATATATATAATTATACCTAATATAAATTTAAATAAAATTAATAATTATTTAAATAAAAAGTCAGTTTAAAACAATAACGTTGTGTTTTTCACTATTCATAAAAAATTGAACGTTTTCAGAAAAATACCAAAAATTCACCATAAGCCAATTTTTGTATGTAGAATCCAAAAATGAAGTCCATTTTGGAAAATAAAATATATAAAATTTAAAAAATGGGTATTAATATTCATAACGGCTAATTTGATTGGCCCTCGTGTGTTAGAACTCGAAGTTGCATACAATGCAAGATATTGTATTATTCAAAGACAAACGTACCATGGAAGCTTGGGGTGTTACAACCTCTATTCTTATGAATTGGGTGCGAATGAGTTAGCTATCAGATTCCTAAGGCCTAGTCCAAGGGGAGAGTGTGTCAGGAGAGGACCCTACTCCAGGATGGACCGTAGGCGAGGATGAAATATTGCATTTTCATTGGTGTGTGTGGGTTTCAGTAGACATATGTGAGAACATATTGCGATATCTAAATTCCTTATTTTGGGTAGTTGATCTTGGTGTCACCAAGATATATCGAGATCTACACTGTTAGTATTTGTGGATTGGTGTGAAGAGGGATGTTGCTAGTTTTGTTATGAGATATTCCACATGTCAGCTGGTGAAGGCAGAGGATTAGTGACTTGTAGGGATTTTACAGTAGTTACCCATTCCGTAGTGGAAGTGGAATGATGGTATGATGGATTTCATGATGGTTTTACCAATATCACCTTGAGGGAATGATACAATATGGGTTGTTATTGGTAGACTCATGAAGGTTGGACATTTCATTCCCATTAAGGAAAACTTCATTGTTGAAGAACATGGAAGGTTGTAAATCCAATAGATTATATGGTTTTATGGGGTTTCACACTCTCTCATTTCATATAGGGATTTAAATTTTACATATTTTGTCTAGTAGGGACTATAGAGGGATTTGGGTAGACATGTACTTCTAAGTACAACTAACCCTCCCCAAAAAATGGCCAGTTTGAGTACACAATTTAGGTCTTGGAGGACATTCTTAGAGCATGTATTCAAGATTTCAGGGGTTCTTGGAAATGAAATACACCCCTAGTAGAGTTTTCCTACGATAATAGTTTTCAAGCGTCGATTCAGATGACACCTTATGAGGCTTTGTACGATAGGCCATGCCATTCACCCCCATGTTAGCTAGATATAGGATATGCATCTATACTAGGACATTGTATTTTATAGGAGACCACTATGTAGGAATAGTTGATTCAAAATTGGATGGCTACTACACAGTCTCACCAAAAATATTATGCTAATTGGTAGAGATGACCTAGGGAGTTTGAGGTCGAAGATCAGGTTTTCTTGCATGTCACACCGAGGATGTCACACAAGAGGATTAAGAGATAGGGAAAGCTTTCACCGATATACGTCGGGCCATTTGTGGTTTTGGAGAGAGTTGGGATGGTTTCCTATCAGTTATAGTTTCCTCAGAGGTATTGGTCT
Source organism: Viscum album (assembly GCA_963277665.1). Classification (NCBI taxonomy): domain Eukaryota; kingdom Viridiplantae; phylum Streptophyta; class Magnoliopsida; order Santalales; family Viscaceae; genus Viscum; species Viscum album. Next base: position 1,016,722,685 of record OY728119.1, on the reverse strand, counting down.
ATGCACGATGTCTTCCATTTTTCTCTACTACGACATAACTTTTTAGGCATGTCTCATGTTTTTCAACCTGATGAGGTTGAGTTGGAGGTGGATTCATCCTTCAAGGAGCACCCTATACCTATTTTGTATCATAGTGCGAAGGTTCTCCATGGATGATCTGTTCCTCTAGTACAAGTGCTATGGTAGCATGGGCATGTACATGACAAGGATTTGGAGAGGGAGGCCGACGTTCTATCATAGTGGCCATAGTTGTTTAATGTTTCTTCTTCACCAACTTTGGAAGGTCAATTTGGGGATTAATTTCTTTAAGTGGGGAAGTTTTTAAGAACCCAGATCTTTATTTCAGATATGGATCTCATTTTTCGAATGTTTTTAATGAAAAAGAAATATTTTTGGATATTTTTTGAGTAGATGCCATGTACTCTTGAGTACACACCATGTTCTCGGTTTCCATGGGTAGCCATGTAACAGCCGAGTAAATGGCCATGTGGACTGCCTAGAGTGGGGCCCTATTGAGGAAATTACATGGTGTTTACATTAAATGAACACACCATGAATTTTTCATTTTATTTTATTAATCAGAATAGTGTCTAGTCTCATCTCCAGAAGTAATTTCTTCTTCCCATGTCTTGTACAGGAGAGCAACGTACGACCTAGAATCTTTGAGTGCCTCCCATTCCTCCATCCAAGCACCGATTGAGGCACCGCTGTGTGCGTTGGATTCTTACTGGTGACTTCTCTATTTCCCTAGAGCATCTCTTCCTAATTTCTCCTCTCTCTCTCTCTCTCCAGATGTATCCGTTGTTGATATTTTTTGACCTTTTTATATATCTATGAAATTCTAGGCCGATTCAAAGGCTATGGTTCAACTATATTGATTGTTAAATGTCGAGGTATATGGTTTGTTTCTTTTGGGATTTTTTTTGAGTTATATATGCCTAAGTGTCGATTACCCATGATTTGGGTATTTCGTATTAATGAATTGAACCTTGTTGTCATATTCATTAGATTGATTGATAGATTTAGGGTTTTCATTGTTATATTATGATAAATTTAATGTTTATGGGACACACCATGGTTGAGTTTCCTTATTCAAATGTTTATGACCATTTGATCTAGGTTGCCTATGAGGCAGACCTTGTTTCCTTGCCATTCTTGTTAGGTTGGAATTGATTTCTTAATTTTTTCTTTCCATATGCCTATGATATACATTGTAACTAATTTTCCTTGTAGTAGTTGAGATTAATTTGGTATGCTAGATATCATTTCCGTATTATTGTATTACATAGGGCTGTGAGAACCAGGTTTAGTAATACCATAGAGGGAATTGTCGTTGAGAGCTTCTCCAGAGTGTTTTTTATTATTTACATTGCGATACCAAAGGGGGGATTGAAGATGAGAGCTCCCTCAGAGTTTTTATTGTATACTATTATGAGACCACAAGGGGAATGATTGTTGAGTGATTCCTCAAAGTGTATATAGTATATCATTAATATACTATAGGGGGAATTGATGGTGAGTGCTTCCTTAGTGAGTCTTTGTTTTTTTGGGACTAAAGGGATTATACTATTTGAGCTTTCCTAGAGGGTCATTATATCTTTAGTTATTTGATGCTACGTTGAACCATATGGGTTAGACTCTGAGAACAATCCCATAGGGTTGCTTGTGAATAATGTATTAATTGTGATGATTCTACCAAGCCGAAGCACAAGTTTAGACTCGGTCTTACTTGATTGTTAGACGGTTTTATGAGACATCTTTTTTTTTCTATTACACATGGGATACAAATCTTAGGCTAGATCATAGGATTTCATTATTCAATGGTTTGAATAATTAATAAATTTAAATGAATGTAATTGGAATCTATAGGATAGTTTACTTATGAGTAATTACTTGTTTGTTACTTCATTTTTCATATTTCCTGCTATATATATATTCATTGACAGTTAGGCAGAAATCTTTTGGTGGTTGCCTTTTGGGATTCGTCTCACACCGTTTTTGGGTCATGATTTTTGACCCAAACAGATTATATGGTAGTAGGTATGGATAAGGGAAAGAAAATTTCTGCATCAGGTACTTTATTGTTGTTGGATCTAGAGAGAATGAGACTAATTTGAGGCTTTCGATGATGTTGGAGTTATTTATTATTTTTAGTAATTTGGTTTTAGTATTTTATTTCCATCATTGTGACTTGTTTGGCTTCTTTCCTAGATGATTGTGACATGAATAATTATTTTTATATATATGTTAGAGTTTTTTACACTATCAGTCTTCCATTTTTTACATTGTTGTATGTCATTACTGCTTCCACTACTATTTACTATTTGTTTCTGATGTGTTACTCTACTAATGAGGGCATAGTTTCCCCCTATCAAACCTAAGACCCTTGCTACTAGTCGACAGCCTTTTACATTTGGGGAAATGTGCTTGAGGCCATGTGACCAACCATGTATTGGGAACCTTTGGGCGGCACCCAGATCTGGGACGTTACAAATGAACCAAAAATAATAATATTTTTTGGGACATATGTTCATCGAGCTCGGAGTGGGGTCGACACCTATAACACATCCACCCATTCCCTCGCCAACCACACCATTTCATTGTGTGGATTGTCTAGAAACCAAATGCATGCACCCTGTGTGCTCACCACGATTTTTATGAATTCTCACACATCCCTACTCGGTTGGATGGATATGATGGTTGCTGAGAATGGTTATGGAGACTCCTTCATGTTCCATGGTTGAGATGGATAGCTGGTTAGCTTGTCTATCCAATTTTTTGGATTATGGAATCCATAAAATACTTATAACAATTATCTATGTAAAATTGATACAGTAAGAGTACAAATATATTAGCTTATAAAATTATGCCTGGGGTAAGATATTTTCAAGTAAATTAGTAAAATTATATTAGTATTTTTTTCATGGCCTTCATACTTATCAATTAATTGACAAAAAAGATTAAGGTGCACAATTTTTGGTACCAACACCCAGCAATTCAACATCTATATTAAAATAACCATATTTAAATAATATTACTTCATGGCTTGTATAAGGTTGATGTTGTGTGTGATACATGATATAGAATATAATTTTATTTTTAAAAGAAAATTTAAACTATAATATTATGGTTTTATATTTTCCCCTCCTTACAGATATTTCATCCTTATAACTTTAATTTTTTTTTCAATACTGAATAAAACACAGTAATGAAATCAGATATATATTTTATCATTAAATTTAATTTAAACATATTTTTAAGAAACCTATTATTCATGTATTTATGTAAGATTAATACTTGTTAATGAGTTTATAAACACATACCTTGGTAGTTTAGTGTAATATTTCATATAACAATCGATATATTTTTAAACAATTTTATTGTGTTTGATAAAATACATTTCTTTTGGAAGAGAAAATTATAAAATATACTTACTTGATTTCTTCCCATTATATATTCTTAATTTCATCCTTTGATGTGCATGCTCATGATCCTGGTGATGTTTTTTTATAATTCACTAAAATCTTATTTTAATCGACTATAAGATCCAAAAAATAATGAAATGTTTTTCAGGTTGTATAAAACTGAGTAGGTTTAAACAATGTAAAATAATAACTAATATGATGAAATTTTCATATCATGAAATACAAAATTTTTCTTCAAACTCAAAAATAATACCCAAAGTTCAATGTAAATAATTCCATATGTAACTAACCTTAATATTATTTGAAAGTATTGTTAACCAAGTTGAAAACCTGAAAATTAGAAATATTAGACAACATATTGTTATAAGATCAATTTAACACTTATCTCCAAAAACAATTAATCACGCATAGAATCAAATAAACATTGTATATTTCATATCATTTAATATAAATAATATACTAGTATTTATTACATATAACTAAATCACCATATATCCAAAAATAAATTAATATATGTCATGAACCGACCCACCATGACCCTAGCTATGACTACCTTAAGCCCACCACCAACAGGACAAGGGATGGAGACCAGCACCGAGTAGGCATATCATACACATATGAGGACTTAACCTATGGTTCCTATACACATGCACCGACAAACAAATCTATGAAATAATGAAGATATATTAAAACTATTGATACAAAATTCATTCATACATATATCCCATAATCATAGAACAAAATAGTACTAAAAGCATAAAAAGGAAAAAATACAGGCCCACTAAAAAATGAAAAAGCATCCAACCTACTCAGAATGAGGAGAATGTTGTCAAATGAATCCACTGGTATGCAACTCATCCAAGAACCTTTATACTCCCCTATTTTCAAATCTCTCTAAGATCTTCCTTATCCAGATCCTCCATGGATTCCATCGAAAGGCCTCTAATCTTCACAAGACACAACATGTGTGGTCAAAGCCCATTCAATGGTGGGTATAAAAATACCCAATTATCATCGAAAAAACCCAAAGTAAAGATAGTAACTGAAATTAAACAGTCCGCTCAATCCCAATCTAGAGGATTAAAACCATGTGAGAGAGAATAAGAAACTTTATTTTGACCATTCCTCAACTATACATTACTAGTTAACTTATCCCCACATGGTGTGTCAATCAATATACATGACATCATTGTAAGAAGTCCCATAATAACCAAGATAAAATCACCGCAAAGTACATGTCTCATGAGGTACCAAACTCACTGCCAGCCACATGATTGTACTTGAGGCCTGAAGTTCACCCTCATATAAAAAACTCACTCCACAATCCTTGTTATCCAAAATGGTACACATATTAGAGATACCACTCATTGAGAATAGATTTAAATCCCTAATGGCACTCATCCAAGATATAAAACTTCATTAGGTAACTCTATGCTGATGGAACATTTCCACCATCCCAGGTGGAATACACCAGAGAGAACATGGTCATCCGGACTCACTATGAATAAAGTCACAATATCACTCAGTGCATCTCAATACTTGAATAGGGGCTCACACCCATCCTAGATAGGATATTACTCATACCCTAATATAAACATAAAAGATCTCATTTTATATATTAGGGATCACACCAATCCTAGATGGGAGACACCATGAACTCAATCTGGTATTTCAAAGATCGTATCACTCAGATAGAGGGTCACACCCATGACAGTTGGGGGATACATAAAACCCTACCAAGTCGCAATCCATAACACACAGTTAGGGGATCATGCAGATGACTTTTGGGAGATACTACAAACCCAAATTTGGATCCAACCACCATGTAGGGGATCACACCCATGATGATACCACAATCCCTACTAGAACCAACCATCTAGTAGGTTATCCTACTCACGATGATACAAAAATACTTATTGAAACCCACTTGGTATGTTAGATATTGTGTACCCAACAATGCCACAAACCATACTAGGATAACATTATAGATATGTGATCATTGAAAAATGTATAAAGGTATGGAAGATACCATGACCCCAACCTAGTTAAGATGATATGATAGAGGATCTCACCCCAACCTACCAAAATGTATAAACCAAATACATCTGATCTCATACTATTAAGATGAACATAATCCAATACTGATGATGTAATTCCAAAACATACCCTCACAGAGATAAACCAAGGGAAACAACTCAACTGATACTGGTATATGAATCACTATCAAGAGACCCACTAACCTCACATATCGTAACATCTTCAATTCCAAATCCATGGCCACCATCATGTCCAAGGTGGAAAATTACTCAGTACAAGCTACTTGAGCGCTTCCATCCAAGTCATGAAGATGGATATGTGAAAGGATGAAACCTCCGTGGTGAGTACACAACATCTACCCATAGTAGACAATGTCTCTCTCGAAGCTGACCCCAAGCCATTTCCCCTCACGAATCTTGGAATGTATTTGGGTATATGCATGGGGGTGTACCTCATGTCACATGATGTGTGATCCCATCCAATATCATGGGTGTTTCCTCAACCATACATGGATGGATGGCTATGTCTCCCAACATGTTATGTACCCTTGGTACATGATATGTCTTGTATATCTCGCCACTTGGATATGTCCTCATCCCATTCTCGTATCTGGAACCCTATTTCCAGGTACTTGGCTATGTAGTACCACATGACCATACCCCTTTACATGGTATATCTAGACATTCCCCTTACCAACATAACATATTCTCACTACATGGTTTGTACCCCAACTACACGATGTGTAGTCCCCAATGTTCATCTTCTTTGAATGGGAAGAACACATGATGTGTGCTCCTGAACTAGGTGCTATGTGATTAGGAATTCAAAATTTTAATCCCATCCAACCTCCCAGAACTCCCCATCTTGCACTGAAACTCAGATATATACCCCTTAGGTATCTCTAGTAGTTGTAATAAGGCTTAAAAACACTATAAAAATGTAAATAAATGGATTGATATGTAAAGATCATAATGTTTCTTAAGTTGTGGTGAAAAACTGAAACTTCATGTGTAAAACGATGATTGGAATCTACAGATCCTCAATTTGATGATGAACGATGTCAAAAATAGGGATCAACAATACCTCCAAACCTCAGTTTGGCCCCAGTTCATCCATTGTGTGGGGGGGGGGGGCTTCTCCTCTCCTCTAATCTAAATGAACCAAAGGGAGGGGGAGGTTTGTTAAATTAATTTTATCAAATTAATAAATCTCCATTTAACACCCAAAAAAACTCATCCTCAAACGACCATCGAACAGAGGCAAACATTAAGTTTCTCCATGGGTAAAAACACATTCTAAACCCAACCACGATCTAAGATTTGTGATATGAGATTACATTGAAGTGTTATTATATGTTTTACTAAAAACCACATGTTTATGAAAAAAAATATTTAATATTATTAATATCATCGTACCAGGGCCCTCTATCTCCCAAAATTATGAACCAACCCAATGCCTAGGTCCAAAAATATTTCTATAAATATTAAAATGTCTTACATGATAAAACACGATTTACTAAATTCTCCACAACTTAAGGATTTTTATCCTTAAAAAGTGAAATTATACACATAAGGGGGGAAACTGAGCTCTCAACTAGATCTCCCACGACAGTGAGATCACAAGACAGTTCCCATGATTTCTACAAACACACACTCAAAGGAACCACAAAATCCAAACTACACTTAATGTTTAGATCAAACTAGATTGACATTGTGAAATGATTTGTGAACGTGTCTCCTCATTTGAAACATATAGAAAACACTAAGAACCCAATATAAATGTTTTCATAGTGTATAGTGGTAAACCACCTTGTTAATATGATGTAGATACAGATGTATCCCGACAGACCTCATCCACCCTGAGATGATCTGTACCCTCAACACCCACCACTAGCACCAATCTTGGTCCCCAAACACTGTCGCCCATTATATTTGACTAGTACAGAAGTGGCCTTAAAGGTATCATAAACATGGAATTAATTGGTTCTATGAAGATGGTGTTGTAACAACATTATCATGCCATCATGAAAACCAAAAGCATGTTTTCTAGAACCCAAACTATTCACCTTACATGAAATAACCATCCCTCTACTAGGTTTACTACCAGGGGAAATAAAACTTCTTTTCAACTCATCTCATAACATGAATGGTTTCATCATCAATCCTCATAAGATCAACATAATACACACTTTTGAAAAACCCATCAAGAACATGTAGAGTGGATATCCGGTCATGTGATACCCTATGAAAAGAATTTCCTAGCTATTCCTCCTTACATCACTGAAGAAGAGGAGGGGTAACTACCATCAACTGGAGATATTTTGTTCCATCCTCAAGTGTATCATATTGAAATATGACATTTAGAAGATGAGGGTACTATAAAACAATAGTGGGCAACCCAAGACACAAACTAGGTGTTAAAAATCCATATATCAATGAACCTTCATCCATACCACAACTCATGAAGATCCATGGGAGTCAACTGATATAGAGATGAAAATGTTGGGGTAGTCCCATGGATCTATTCTATGTATAAGAAAAATATTTTTGGGGAGGTAAACTCAGAACCTCTTCTGGAAAACATACTCAACTCCACCATTATAATAAGAAATAAAAAACACAAGGCGCTATTGCAATAAGGGTCATACTAGCCACCTGATAGAAGTCTCATATATCTTACCACACATGATATCTTCCTAATTAGATCAGGATCACTCCTATATGATGGAGGGACTTCATCCCAAAATCCATAAAAATTGTTACACCTACCAATGGAATCCCTCAAATAATGGTTGGTATAAAAACAAACTACAATGAAGAAAACCGTAATAGGGTCTCCCTAATACTAAGTGAAAATTCTATGTAAGGCACTCTCCTCCCAATGATAGCTCACATTATCGATAGAAGTGCGTAGTCACTGATCCTCTCTATAGAAGTCTCTACCATAATGGATGAGTATAAAGGCTCCAATTGTATTTGCAATGCATACTCTAACACTCATGCACAAAACCCCACCCCAAACACACAAGTATAAAGAACTCATTAACCTCACCTCGATAATATCAAATTTGGGGGACACTATATCACCCGCACAATTTATTATCACATAAAAAGAAAATGATTATATGGGGAAAAATAAGTCTTCTTTATTATCCCGAAGCTACCTCAAACAACACCATCATCGGTCTCTACCAGTTTCTTATGTCGCCCTGGATAAACCTTGATCAAGAAGTGGAAAGAATAGTCTAACTCATAATAGTGTATAAAAATACAACAAAAAAAGTATAAATGACGTATAGAATACCTATAATCATCCAGAAAACCTCTGAGTCATATGACTCTATAGCCTAAATTTACCCTCTCCCCCATACTGCAACTCCCTATGCTCGGGGCAGACGAGCTGGGGTGGTGGTGGAAACATATCAAATCATTTTTCTCCTCCTGTTACTCTTGCTGATTCTCAACCATGTATACCATAAAGTGGAAATCTATGATCCTATTTATATCTATGCTAGGGGATCCATTGAATAACTACTGTAAAATAACATAGAGGGTTAGGCAATCTCATGTGATGTTTCCTCATCCATCACAAGAGAAGAACCCCATCCAGTACGACTGACTAGAACACTTATGGGATCCCTGAACTGAAATCCTTCTATCTTGGGATCATATTTTGAAGCATCTCACATGCTTGAACCAATGATCCTACTATCATATACCAGCTACCATGATATCATCTCTTATGTTCCCATCACCAACAATTAGAGTCTACTCCACCAAAAAGCTCCCCACAACCAAGTCTCACTCAAGCACCCCGATATAGGAGGGGATTCACAACAATATCATCGAATCACTAATATCACTGTGTCAACCCTAATCTAAAGTCCATGATTTAAAAAATTATCTCAAAAAATATTCGAGCAAAATGAAATATCTTTTAACCTCACTGAATACAGTTCCATTTTCATGTTTTCTCACTAAATGTATAGATTCTCCTTGATATACATTGATCTCAAGATGGATAGATAAAAATCATCCTTGAATAGTCGTTCAAAGTTCATCAAAGTGAGAAAAATATCATCATGGGCCTACATCACTAGAATCCACCATCACCCGAATAATCCATTTAGAAGAATATATGTTAGGAACACCATTTAATCAGGAGGTCTCCTCACAAGGAAGAAAACACATGTGACTTCCACAAGCTAGTCATTTTATTTATGGGGATGTAGCTCACCTCAATACCTTAGACGTTGTTACCTATATAAATCATGATACACAATTAATCTAGAAACATACTCATTTAGAAATTCTGACACAACCTAGTGCTCAATGAGTTGTGGTTCGACTCCAATGCCACCTAGAGTTACCATATTCTTTATAGTTCCCTACACTTAAGACTTATCATTGGGCGGATCAACATCACAATCCTTCCATAAAATACTATTTAGATGACATAAAAAAGGAATCATAAAATAAAATCAATATTCACCATGGTCAAAGAGTATATTTATGGTGTTATATCAAGAAGAAAATGTACCCCACAACCCATTCCTGTATGATCCATGTACCAAAATTTCCCAATAACCAATTCCTTAATGTTCCATGTTGACAAATTGGTTATTAGAGCCCTGGTGAATGGATACAATGGATATTTCACTGAAAATGGTTTCCTTAACCAAAAAGTTCAATTGAAAAAACAATAACACTATCACTATAAGTCTTAAACCAATCTCATAGACTCGAGTCATAAAGTAGATCTAACCTAACCTATGATACCACTCTTTCACGATTTGTCCCATAGGTTCCGTAGCCACAACTACCCCAATCCCACCTTCAATAAGCCAGGGGATAATGACCAGCTCTGAGTTGGATTATTAGATACATAAGAGGACTTAAAATATAGTACCTATTTACATGCACACAGAAACATCTCAATAAAACAGGTCATAGATAATAAAAATACAAATACAAAATGCATAAATACATATACCCCACAATCATTGTATGAAAATGTACTGAAAGAAAAAAAAACAAAAAATAACTTCCCAAAAAAAACCATAAAAGCATATAAGCTACTTAGAAGAAAGGGAATAGTATAAAATTAAACCACTAGTGCATACCTCGTCTAAACACCAGTATACTCCATGGTCTGTCAGGCTCTCTAAGCTTCTATTACTTCGAGTACTCCTGGGACTCTATAGAAAGGACTGTTATCTACACAAGACACAAAAAGTGTGAAGAAATCCCATGTAAGTGTGTGTATAAAAATAATTATTAGGATCCCTATTAACCCAAAATATAAGGGATAATATGTAAGAAAATAGTCTTATTGACCCAAATCCATAGGTGGAAATACAAGCAAAAGAGAAAAAGAAACTCCATCTTGACGACTCCTTGGATATACACGACAAATCAGCTCATCTCCACATGGTGTGTCACTAAATATATGTGATATAACCACAAGGACTGTTCACTCTTTGAAATCATTAGAAGAAAATCAAAAATGTAATCAACAATTTAAAACTCTTCAAATGACCGAGTATTTATAGGTAGCCATCCCAACAATCACATTTTCTCCCAACATTAATATTTCTTCTATGTTTGTTGTAATGAGTTGAACACCAAGAAATTTAAAGGATATATTGTAACTGATTTTTTGACATCATATTTTTTTCAGCCATCACAATATAAAAATTTGTCCTTAAATTAGAAATCCATTTTATATAATTATAATATAAACAAAGCCAGTCTGATATAATTCCTTACAAATGTCATTACGATAGTCATTATGAGTGTGAATAAGATGTTTATCAATTCCATCATCATTATAAATATAAATACTTTCAATATGAAAGGCAAGAAAAAAAATTATTACATCTTATCTAATAAAGGTGAATCTTATTTTTATTATATCTATACTCATCATGATAATCATAATGAAAAATTTTGTCTTATATTTATGAATAATTTTGAACTAATTCTAATTATGGTAGAATATTATGTTTTCTAAAAAACAATATAAAATTATTTGTACATTAAAAGTTAGTAATCGAGTGTATAATAAAGTGTTTTTGATTTCCAAAATAAATGGAATAGAAAAGTCATAACTACAAATTTTTACTCAATAATATACTCATCTCGGACTAAAGTCTAATGAGGTACCAACCTCACTACCTTCCACAAGATTCTACTCGTGGATAAAATATCATGATAATTTATGAGAAATCACTCCATGAACCCAACTATCACTGATGGTACATGTACGAGAGATATCACTCATCCAGAATAGCTCTTCCATACATAATGGCACTCATCTAAGAGATCTCACTTCATCGGGTAATGCTTAGCTTAAAGAACATCCCCACCATCCCAGGTGGCATACACCCGAGAGAACATACTCATCAGGTCCCCCCATCAAGAAATTCATGTTGTTACTTAGTTGATCTTTATACTCAGATAGGGTATCCCACCCATCGCAAATGGGGGAATCCTGGAACCCTATTGGAAACACTAAATATCACATTGCACAGATAGGGGACAATGCCCATACTAGATGGGGGACACCACAAACACAATCTAGTACTTTAGAGATCATATAAATTGGATATGGGATTATACCTAGGACTATTGGGGGATTCCACAAACCCTAATTAGTCTCAAGCCATGATAAATAGATAGGGAACCATTTCCAAGACCACTAGGAGATAATGAAACCCCGTATTTAGATCCTATCTCCAAGTAGGGGATCTTACTCATGATGATACCAAAAAATCCTTTGGAACCAACCTTTTTGTAGGGTATCATACTCACGTTGATACTATTAACCCTACTAAAACCCACATGCTAAATAAGGGATCATATACTCTATTATTCCATAAACCCTACTAGGTTATCATGCTAGATAATGGATCACCACATAATGTGTGAAGGTTATGGAGATACCACAAACACTATGTAGGAAGCTGATATTATAGAGGATCTTATACAAGATTACTAAAATGAAATACCAACTATATTTAAGATCATCTTCCCATTTGTTTCATAATCCTATGTTGAAGGCATAATGCGACACCATACCCTCATAGGGATAGGCCAAGGGAAACCACATAACTGATACTGGTCTATGCATCACTATCAGGGGTACCACTAAAATCACCTCACATCACATCTAAAATTCTAAATACAAGGCCACCATCACATAAAATGTGGAAAAATACTTAGAATATGCTACTGATAGGCCTCCATCAGAGTCTTCAATATGGAGATGTGTGAGGAAGAAACCACAAATAGGAGTACTCGACATGTACCCCATAGAACATGGAATGTCTCTAAAATCTAGATGTTGGTTGTGTCCCCTCTCAGTACTTGGCCTATATTTGGGTATATACATGGAGTTTACATCATGTAACATGTAATGTGACCCCTTCTGATTTCTTGAGAGTGTCCTCACCCATACAAAACTGACTGACCATGTCTCCCCACACGACATGTACCCTCCGAACAAGGCGTGTCTTGACTGTCGGGATAATTGTTCATATCCTCATCCCAAGACCATGTTTGGTACCCCTTCTTCATTTACATGAATATTTTCGACCACACGACCACGTCCCTTGACGCAACACATCTAGTTGTTCCCCTTGACTACATGACATGTGCTCACTATATTGTACGTAACCCCATTACATGGTGTGTAGTCCCCAAAGTTCGTCTTCCCCAAATGGGAATAACACGTGACTTGTGATCCCATAATACACGCCATGTGATCAGGAATTCTGAATGGAAATCACCATGAGCCACCCAAAACTCTCCAGATTCCATCAAAACTCACAGATCTACCCCTAGGGGATCTCTAACAGTTGAGATATGGCTTAAAAGAACTAAAAAAATGAAAATACATGTATTGGAATGTAAATATTGTAAATATTTTTACCGAGTTAATAAAAACCAAAGATTCAGGTCCAAAAATGCCCATAACTTACTTACCCTTGATCTGGTGATGAACAACATAAAAAATGGGGATCTGTAGTGCCTCCTCATCTTGGTTTGGTCTTGGGTCATCTTTCGTGCAGGGGGGTCATACTCTCCAATGTTATACATAAACCAAATGGGATGTGGGGTGAAAGTGGTATTAGTTTAATTTTATTAAATCAATAAGTCTCCATTTAACAACCAACATCTTTCCATCAACTGATCACCAAACATAGAAAAACTATATATCGTTCCAGGGGTAAGCACCATGTTATTAACTCAACCAGAACCTCATATTTCAGATCCAAGAATCTCCTCATTATTTATTCAAATTTTTAATGAAAAACAATGCATTCATTATAAAATATATTTAATATTTTTAATATCACTACAATGAGGATCTCTAGGCCTTGGAATCTCATGCTGACCAAGTTCCTACCTAAGTAAATATTCCTAGAAATATTCCAAAGTCTTACACGACAAAACCTAAGTCACTACAATATATTATTATAAATAATAACTTGACCATTATTAGTTAAATAAAATCCCATCTTATGGAAGAATATTTAAATTTACCATAATCATATAATTTTTACAATATAGTAAACTTCTTCAAAAATAATAGTAATCACTTAGTAATTGAATAACCTTTTGATCCCCTAGTTATCTATATGATAAAACATATATTCCCGATATTTAATAACCATTTTTATGAAATAAAATTTTCACAAAAATAACTAAACCCAAAGTATCAATTCCCCTAAATGACCTCAAAATACCATTAATTATCTTAAACTCACGTCACAAAAAACCTAAAAATGGGTATTTATTCTATTGAAATTATGATCAAACATAGATTTATCAAACCACAACACTTTAGGTTTTACAAATATTACTATAGAACATCATTGGTTTCCATAGGTTATATCATATGATTCATCTAAATGGTTCATAAATAAAATTTCACTTAACCCATGCATGTTACTCAGGTGTTTCAAGCCAATTATGTAGTCTGAGTCCCCCTCATCATTCACCTGTGATGTTCAAGTTAATAACCAATGCACCCTTTCAAATATGTCACCCCAAGGTGAATATCTACCATAGTCGTATCTTCTTTATAGTATCATAACACATATAAATTTCCTAGGAAAACCACATGATATCTATTTTACCAAAGTATTATGAAATTGACTTATAAATTTACTTATCCCGAGAAAACAATATATATTAATTTAAACTTATATATGTTTTCCTGAATCTAGTTACTAAGGGTCCTACTAAACATTATTTGATATCAATTATAACCCCCATGAATTTAGTAAATCAGTGTTGGTGAATTGTTATTACATTGGTAAAAGATTCAAGGATCACCCCACACATAATCGATCGGTTTAACAATCTTAAAAACTAAAAACATACACGACTTCCATATTATATTATAAATATAAAAAAAATGTAATAAAAAACATTCTTACATATTTTTTATCATTCATAATAACCTTCCTGATATATTGGGGAAATCATAACAAATAAAGGGTGAGATTATATTCTTAGTAAAGGCAATTTATAGTTAAATTTATTTTCGGGTAAACAAGGAATAATCAATATGGTAGAGTGGATAATCAAAACACATTCCATTGAATCAATTACTTGTGTTAAATGAAAATAAATGGATAATATCAACATGATAATCACATGGATAATGGAAAAAGAATTATTAATAAATAAAATGC
The DNA here is from genome assembly GCA_963277665.1 of Viscum album. Classification (NCBI taxonomy): domain Eukaryota; kingdom Viridiplantae; phylum Streptophyta; class Magnoliopsida; order Santalales; family Viscaceae; genus Viscum; species Viscum album. The sequence continues at coordinate 1,016,707,520 of OY728119.1, read as the reverse complement.
ATAATTACAGACCATCATGATCAAGACCTGTCAACTAAGATATCATGAATCTTACCTTGAGGGACACTTAACCCAGACATCATTTGTAATAAATGGGAATGAGTAAGCCAAATACCTATCTGATATTTCATGCCAGTTATTTTGTCCTAGAAGTTATTTTAATGTCTATAGGGGATATCTATAATTAGGACCCACCTGTCACTTGAATGTAATATGAATTACTCATATATTTAATGGTCAATATAATTCATTATAAAAAGTCCATATAAATAAAAAATTATTCATATTCAATCAAGAATACAAAAAATTATTATTTCCCAAGAAAATAAAATAACTTAAATAATAATATTCCTTTAACTAATACCTTATAAAAAATTATATAAGTTTGAAATACCATTAAAGTAATGAAAATGATTCTAAATTCATCCATGATTTTAAAAATATGGGAAATAAAGAGAAAAATAATGTCTAAAGATTAATGGATAGTGATAGACAATAAAGTCATAAGAAAGTGAATGGTCTCAAATTCAGAAATATTCCATTACCAGTAAATAATGAAAGAAGACCATATGTTAACTATGAATGAAGGTTTTTTTTTCAAAACCAAGACTTTATAAAATAAAATTAATGTAATAAATTAAAAACAAATTTCTTCTAAATTAATGTAAGAATACATTTATAAATCAATTTTTAAAATTATTTTTACTTCTTAATGAAACAAATACTATTTAATTTAAATATTATTTGTAAAAATATGGTAATATTTATAAAATTTCATTCATTGAAATTAACGATGGAATTTTATTTAGGATTTTTCAATTAAATGTACTATCATTATAGTGGGAAAACCCATTCATGTCATATAGATTGAAAGAGGACATTACTTTTTTTACTTTTATAAAAAATCAATCCAATGACTTATTCAATTTTTTTAAAATATTAATTTTGAAACCTTTTAAAAAATAAAAATGTGATTTAAAAATAATTTAAATTATTTTTGGATCCTTGAAAATAACATTCTTGATTTTTTTAAAATCATTGACATGGAAGAAAATGCGTGTCGACCAAGGAAAAGATATTGTCAGTTTCTCATAAAAAAATTTCATGATCATTTTTAGTGCTGAAGTAATGAAAATGGAATTATTAGTTGAAAATTGATGGAATAATTAGAGGATAATTAAAGGATTTTGTTTTTAATGTATAATTATTATATAATTCCTCTCAATGGAAACTCATGGATAAACAATACCAATTAAAATTATATTGAAACATAAATCCTTTACGACATCAATGAATTTTGAATCAAAACCATTTAAGAGTTAACATTAATTGATACATAAAATTCCATGAATAAATAAGAATTAATGATATAATATGTCATGTGTTAGTATATTTAACATAAAAATTAAATTAGGCACATAATATAATCATGTCTCATTAAATTGGAAATGACAGAAAATTACTCTTACCTCAACTCCAACTTTCTTCATATGCACTCTTAACATCAAGTATAATATATTTAGATTCATTATAAATGTATAACCAAACCATATTTATAGTTACCATAACATATTTTTTATCTTATAATATTTTATCACTTGTTTATTGGAAATTTATTATTAACATCATCATCAATGTTGTTAACTATTACATTTTTCATAAATGTTTCTATTTAGTAGTTTAAGTACTTATACATTGTTCATGATTTTATAATATCCATAATTATAAGCATGATATAAATATAATATATATTTGTTATATACATATTTAGATTCATTATTTTAATTTATACATGAAAAATGAATCACATCACTTCATTGGTGTGGTAGTCCATAAGTATAGACGAGTGATGTTATCATTTTTACAAGGTGAAAGGGTAAGAAGGTGGATAATATATTAAATTTATATAATTATAATTATTTCATAAATATCATATATAAACATTGTTTCTAACATATTATCCATCAATGAATTATGGTGATGAAAAATGGAATACATCACTCCATGAGGAGATCATCTGTATGTACACATGAATGATGATTTCATTTGTCATTTGATAGATAAGGAGATGAATAAATGATGAGCCATAAACATAATAAAATATCATTATATTGGATACAAAAATTTTATTATGTCATCATTATTATAGTTTAATTGAAGGAGGTATAATAAGATGTAAAATGAAAACACTTTGTTAAGATCAATACCTCTTCTTTTGAAAACCTCCATTGGATTACACATTATGCCTTATAAGGTTGGAAATTCAATAAAAAATTCTCATCTATATCATGTATAGGGATATCAAAAATTTATTTTGGTATATATTTTCTGAGATACATGGCTTATGAAGTGTGAGGAAGAAAGGAGATGTGATTTCTTTTTATAAGGGATCGAGAGGACACACTTGGAATTATAAAATGTATTAATTAAATATAAAATAATTTTCAAGTCAAATTGAAAATAATATTGGAATAGTCTTATAAAGTAATATATCTAAAATTTTAGGTTATTTTTAACACTTTTTTTTAGTTTCACCCCATGTTGACCATATTTATCAGTTATCATGATAATAATATTTTTATACACCAGAGGTCAAGAAAGTGACACAAAATGGAAAAGTAACCCATAAATGGAAAATGGTTAGTATGATCAACCATATACCATTAAAAAATAAAATTATATTATCTTTAAGAATTTTAAATCATTTAATAAAATATTATTTAAAATAAAATACCATTAAAATCATTTTTGGAACTATCCAGATAATTTGACTTTAAAAAATGTCAACATAGAAATTTAATTAAAATATAATCCTTTAAAACATCAGTAATATAATATATATATATATATATAATTATTTAACACCATATAATAACTAAAAGATATTACTTTTAGAGTTTTTAAAACCATTATCTTGATTTATTTACTGCTTACACAAGCACTGTGTTGACATTGTGTAATAATTTAATGAAATTATTTCATAAATAAAAATGTTTGGGATGAGGCACAAAGGAATAATAAAATTTATTAACATAAGAAGATAAAAATAGAATAATGAGATCATACATGACAATAAATCCTACAACAAAGATCAATAGACCAAAAAAGATACTAAATTTCTGAAAAATAAACTACAAATGTATGTTTTGGACCCCTCCTATGTGGACCTATTACCTGGGGATTTCATCCTTGCTTTGATGTTTTTTCTATTTTTCAAATCTCATGGACATCATATGTAGAAAATTCATCCAAGTCTGTTGAACCTATTTCCTAGGATATCACTCCATAAAAATTCTCCCACATATGATAACTAGCCCCACTTCCAATGGAACCAGTTCCCACATTAATAATATTCAATTTGGCCTCTTTAGGGCCACTCCTTTCTCTAGAAACCACTTCATCCTGGGATCCATTTACTTCCACAAGTGATTTTTTATTAAAAACTCTAGATCTGATAGGCACCTAATCCCTCATATTCTTGGTTTCGAAATCCATTTCAAGAGGGAAGTGAACCTCCTTTTGTTTATCATCCACATCCACTACATCATGGATAAAGCCTTTCACTACCAATGAATCCATAAAAGAAGCAGATGAATTGTTTGGATCGTTTGTGCCATCCAGAGAATGAGCATTAAAGGAGGTCCTAAAGGAGGACTTACCATCAATATCCACATGAGGAGGTTGGGTTCTAATAGATGAAATCCCATCTGGTGGACCAGACATGGATTGAACATCCTTAGAAGGACCGACCATATGTTTCATCGAAGGAATAGTGTGGTCACAATTCCTAGGGGGGTATGCCTAAATATTATATATATTTTAGAATTAAATAGTTCCATCAAAATATGTAGGCCCCTTAATAAAATGAAATATAAATTTTAAATTACATTATTTAATTAAAACCCATTTTTTATGAAAATACTTTTTTAAATCATAAAATGTTTTTACTAAAAAATTGAGTGCTTATATTATAGTCATTAATCAATAAATTTGACTTAATTTGGACTGTTATATTTATATTTCAAATTTTTTACTCATAATTATACCCTCTAATTCAACAGCTTGGTTTTATGTGTCATATTTTAATAATATTATTTCCCATTTTGTTTAATCTCGGTGTTGTGTGTGTAAAATGATATCTAGAATAGTTTAATTTTTAAAAGAAAATATAGAATAATATTTTGTGGTATTATAGAGATAATAATAAGTGCAAATTTATTTAACATTTTGGAAAATATTACGATGATATAATACTTCAAATAGGTAGAATATACACCATGTAATGGAAATAAGTGTTTTATTCAAAACATGTCTCAAAGAATAAAATTTGAGAGAGGAAACCATTATGTTAGATTTTAAGTTGTTAAGACACATTCTAGAAACCTATAAAATAAATTTTTATTTATTATTAATTTTTATAATATGTATTTTTCTTTATTTTCTGGGATATAAAATTTTCATAACTCATTTTTACCCATTTAGTCACAATTCATGTTTAAAATTAATTATTTAGGTGTTAACTTTTCTATTTTTCTTACATACTTCAATTAAATAGTTTTTATCCTTAAAACTTTTCAATGTATTAATCATATATATAATATTAAAAATGTTATAACTATCATTTTTATACATTAAATATAGTTTTATGACCATCCATTAAAAAGGGTCATGAAAAATGAAATATATCAATTCATACGTATGGATGTGCGGCGTTTTCTTTTTTTTAAAATTGATGAAATGGAAATAAATTATGTAAATTATTAGTTTTATTGAATCATATTAATAAAATAATTATCATATTTATTAATTAATTCCATCCTTATAAACAAGCTTTTATAGAAGAAATTGAAAATGAATCACATCTCTTTGTGGTTGTGGTAGTCAACACATGCACACATGAGACACTATCTTCTTCCAAAAATAAAAGGGTAAAAAGGTAGATGATATAATATATTTATAGGATCATAATTATGTCATAAATTTAAAATATATTAATTAATTCTATATATGTAACTATCCATGTTATACAGTGATGAAAAATATAATGCATCACTTTATGGGGACGATAGTCTGAATGTATGCACAAGTGATGATTTCATTTCCTATTTGATAGAAAGAAGATGAAAAATTGTTGTTAAATAAACATAATAAAATTTTATAATATTTAATATTATTATGTTATTATATCATCATGTTTATGTATGATTTAGTGGTTTTTACGGAAGAAATAAGCATAGAGACACTTAGTGAAGAGTTATACCTACTCTTTGAAAAATATCCCTTTAGCTTACACCTTATACCATCAATGGATGGAATTTAGAGAATAAAAAAACATCTAATACATGGTTAAGGAATATATTAATGCATTTTTAATGTTATTGTTTGATAAGAATTGCATAAATGGTGTGACTAATATAGGAGAACATGTTCCCTTTTATAAGTGAGGTTGTTGGGAAACATGTAAATACTTGAATCATTAAAATATAACATTTTTATTACTCATGAAAAATGGATCTAAAAATCATTATATTAGAGTATAATGAGTATAGGGTATAATATTAATCAAAAAATAAAATTTCGATAGGTTAATGTGTTATTATAAAGCATACGTTTTGGTTTAACACCCTCAGTAACCCGGTTTAATTGTAACATTTTTAACAAATATTTCAATATTTAAGGGTTATGAAAGTAATATTAAAAACAAAGAGTGGAACATAAATGAATAATTCAGATAATTTCACATTTTTTTATATATGTTTTTTATGATATTCAAATAATTTGAAAATATTTTTTTAACATTAAATATCAATTAAAGTCATTTTCTTAACTATTCAAATATTTTGAATTTAAAGGCTTAAAGATAATAATGGAATAATAATTTAAATATATAAAATATTAATTTCCTTTAATTTTTATCCCTAATAATATTTAGAGACTTTAACATATAAAAAATGATTTAATTTTAATATTTTTTAAACTATTTACTTTGTTTTTTCAACTGCTTGAATAAGCGCTGCATCATCAATCCGTAAGCATTTTAGGTAATTATACCATCACAAAAAATTGAAAATAAATTAATATAATAAAGAAACTAATTAATATTAATTTTTTAATCTTTATTCATCTTTATTCTATTTATATCTAAATCCTTACCATGATAATATAATAATTGCGAGAGGGTTACATTTTTTGGAAATATAATTTTATTAATATAAAAGGGTAGTCATATTCATGGAGAGTGGATCCAAATCAAAAATCTAATTAATATAATATTAATTTAAGTTGATAAAAATCTCTTAAAACCATTTTAAGACCATTTTTATGATATTTCAAGGCTTTAACACTTGATTTATCACCTTTTCCCTGTTTTAGCCTTCACTATATTTATAATTTTTTAAGATTGTTATTATTCATAATGAATAAAAATGTAATTGAACATATAGAAAAGCTTTTATATTATTATAAAAAATATGTAATACAGTTTATAATATTTAATTTTCTTAATTGGTAAAAATTAATTTTAACATTACTTCACAAAATGCAATAAAAAACCTTTTTTTAGAAAATATACATTTTTAGATTCAAAAATTATTTACACCAAAATCATGTATAATTTCGATTAAAATAGAAATAATTGTATTATTTTTCATAAAAGGATATTTATTTTAATTTAAAACAAATTAAAAAAGGAAATTTAACTTGTAAAAATTACATTAAAAGATTAGTACATAAACTAGTTTTTATTTGAATAAAAAACATTACATAGATTTTCAAAATATCAAACATAGATTTTTATGTTTAGTATTATATTTTAAGTTGAATGAAATAATTAATAAATTTATTTTTAATACATTAATAATATTTCATGTACTTACAATCCTTCATATTTTATATTATTGTCATAAAATAGACATTAGTTGAATTTTTTTTATTTTTAAGTATTCACCCAAAAACAATTTATTTTAGGAAAATAACATAAAATTAACATAAGATATTTTTCCTATTATGGAACCAAAAATGTATTTATTTTTTATAAAAATAAATTTATATAATTTATATATTTAAATTTTTAATGAAAATAGAACATATACAATAGAACCTCATTTTTTTAAATAACTCATTTTAAACTTTAATTATCCTTAACCCTACGTGATTCTATTCTTATTATAAAAAATTGAGTACTAATTTTCCAAAAACTGATAATTTTTTTTATTAGTATAAAATTTATACATATATTTCATAAGGTGGTAACTTTTATTTATACTATCTAATCTTTAGACAAGCTTATAATATTCATATTTAAGTAATAATATTTCTGTTGTATATCATGATTAATCTAATCTCAATGATGTGCATGGTATATGTTATTGAACATAATATTCATTTAAATGATATTTATATATTGAAATATCAAGGTATTAAAATACTTTTACCTTGTGTTTAGCCATATGAAAAACATTTTCCTTGAGATAAAACATGAAGGTCTATCCATATACATTGAAACCCTTATCGCATACATGGGTAGTGGTGAGTCAAATTAAATGGTAGGAATCTCTAATTCTCCAACCATACATTGCATTGAAATTATCATTTTTATTTCATTAAATCCATATAATGTGTACAATCATGCTCGTTCAACACAACAACCATGAAATATAACACAAAATTCACGTGCACACATATAAGTTAGGTCATTGTGTGCTAACGAGGACAACATGACACATAAGAATACATAATTCAATTCCATATCAAAAGAAATAGAATAAATAAACAAAACAAAAACCCACCCACACTTAAAGACACTAGGTCCGGTATCATATCATACCTCAACACATTTCTAAAGATGTATTTTAGGGTGTTATTCCACACCCAAACTAATTCTGAAAGGTAAAGGGTAAAGTTTCCTCTAGTCCTTAGTTAGTCCTTCTCAGTCATGGTGGCCACATGACATGTATCCCTGTAAGGCATCATATATAAAACATAACACAATATTTAATTTTAGTAAATAATTTACTTTCTTTTACTTTGATGATTTTTTTAGGTTTGTAGTTATAGAGAATTAAATCATAACTCATACATAACAAAACATTACAATATAAATATGACACCTATGATTAATATAAATTTATACCATAATATAAAACTTTTAAAATAAACAAAGATTTATTTTCATGGAAATTATTCACAACATTCAACTTTAGTTTTTATTTTCTCTTACCCATCCTTAAACCCATTCAGAAAATTTAAAAACCTGGGATGAGAATTTAAACCTCAGTAAGAGACATAAAAATAAAAAAATTATCAATCTACTAAAAAACATGGAAACCCATGAAATGTATTACTTTTATATCAATGTTACTTAGTAAAGAAAAAAAATCATTTTCACATGAATAAAAAACAATTTTTCTCAAATAAAATCATTAAAAACCATATCAATCAAATAAAAACCACTTGTTTCAACTAAGAACATCAAATTCATAACACATTTTAAACATGTGTCAGATGTAATTGGAGCCCAATTAAATCCATTGCATAAACCCAACATTAACTCCACACATATTTAATATTAAGACATGAAACATTACCAAATGCATTACTTTCTTATCTGGGTTAACCCATTAGGTTCACTAAACTCTATCTAGGCACACCCATCATATAAGCTGTAATGGGATCACACAGTGTTAGCTGGGCACACCCATTTCTCATGTATATTGATCAAGTACTAAATCATGAACAAAATTTTTTATTCGTTCACATTTTCATTATAAAAAATTTGAAAAACACTTTTAAAATTTTTTGAAAATCACTTTCAGATATCAAAATTCCATTTTCTTTTAAAAACCCATTTTCAATACCAAAATACCATTTTCTTTTGAAAACCCATTTAAATAAAAAAAACTTTTATTTTGAAAAACCATTTTTCATATAAAAATAACTTTAAAAAGGGAATGAGAATTTTTGTATGAATAAATCTTGGAATCTTGTAAGGGAAACTGAACTTCTAATAATGATTACGATGATAGGAAAATTCCTTCTCGTTGTATACGTTAAAATAGAACATTAATTTTTTTATTTATAAATAAAGTAAAAATTTTAATGAAAGATTATTTTTTCAAAAAAATTTATATAAAGGCATAAATTTGCATTAAACACACACATTTATTTTATGAAATAATTTTAAAAACATATACATGGAATAAAAATAGAGTTAAATGGAAAAAATTAAAATATTTTTTAAAGAAAAGTTCCTTTCCACTTTGGAAACTTTCAAATCGTAAGCCCTAAGAAATAATAAAATTATTATTTTTTAAATAACATGATAATTGAAAAATTAATGATATAAAATTTCAAAGTGTATGTATATACACTTTATAAAATAATATAGGTGCATAATATCAAAAAATAACTAAATAGAGGTTAATTGAAATGAAGTCCCATACCTTGAGTTCAATTTATCAGGTTCGTTCTTATTATTCTTTAATAATAAACATATGTTAATTATTTAATTTCTTTGGAACGTTTTTAAAATTTATTATTCCTTCAATTTCACTTATTTCCATTTCATATATATTTACTTGATAAATTAATTTTATGTTAGATGTTTCAGTGATATTTAGATTGTGTGTCAAAATAACATTGGTAAGTTGATTTTTGGTCAAAGAGGTAATAATTTCAGAATATTTAAAATATTAGTCACGAAATAATTATCATTTTTATATATAGATTATAATTTTTTAAAGTAATCATGAATTATTGCTATAAAAAATAAACTACGTTACAATCATAGAGATGGTAGGTTGTACGTACTCATGAGTAACAATTCAATTTTTCAATGATCATTATTGAAAAGAGTTTCGTAATAATTTATTTTTACAGAATGATCATAAAATAATATATAATATATTATTTCTTTAAATATAATTATATATATCACTCTTTCTATATTGTGATGTAAAAAAATCACATCGCTTCGTGGAGGTGATAGTCTGCACATACATGAATGATGTTTTCATTTTTCAGTGTAACAAAGAAAATAACATATTATATATTTCGAATGATAAAAATATCATGAATATAATTATAATTTAATGTATATAAGAAATATTTATTAAATTTATTCTTATTATCTTTCATGTAAATAATTAGTAAAAACAAATCACATCACTTCACAAGGAGGTAATCCGCTGAACTCGCGAGTGATGTTATCATATCCCCCACAAAATAAAAGAAGGTATGTGTGATATAATAAATAAATAAATATAAATATGTTATAAATAACATATATATATACTTTTAATTTGTTATTAAAATAATCAATGAGAGGCGATGATAGAAAAAATTGACATCAGTTTGCAAGATAGTAGTCCTCCGTACACACAAATGATGATTTTGTTTCCCATTTAATGAAATAAGAGATTAATTTAGGTTATAAAAGTCATATAATAACATATAAATCTATGGTAAATAGTTTTGTTATTATATAATCATAATTGAAGAATATTTTCATGATGTGGATGAAGAAATAAAATAAAGATGTTGAGTTAAGTAAGATACATCTTATTTAACAAAATTCTTTATGTATGCACTAAAAAATTTCTTAGTATTGATGTATGATCACAATAAATAATACTTATATTACTTGATATAATAGTCAAAACATAATGATACTTTTAAATTAATTAATTTCTAGAAAAGAAATCACATTTCTTTAAATTGTGTTTTTTACCATTCATCGAAAAATCAATATTTTCTGTGAAATCATAACATTTCACCCTAAATTATTTTTTATGTATTTTTTAAAAATTAAATTCATTTTTTAAAATTCAAATTCTATATTTTATAATTATAAATTTTAAATAAAACCTTATAATATAATATTTTATTTAAAACTATTTTTTAATTAAAAATTATTTAATAATGTTATCATGAATAAAACTATATTAATAAACATGGAAGTTATTTATTGAATCATAACCCGGGTTGTTATAGTATTCCCCCTTTTGAAAATTTCAACCTCTTAATTCTAGTCACTTGTTAAACAACTAAGATATATTTCCCGCAAAGCATTCACATATTCTCATATTACCTCTTCAGACAAAATATATTTCCATAAAATCGTAACCTAGTGAATCAACTTATTCCACAAAACATTATCTATACGTTCAAGAATTAAAATACATTATTACTCATAAGAAATATTCCTTTCTAAAAAAACTTTATCAGGTCTCAAAACACAATATGAATACAACACATATTTTCTTAACATTGATACATGAAACACAATGTGTACCTAGGATAAAATCAAAGGTAAGGCCACTAATTAGGAAAATGTTCACCCCTTATCTAGGATTTCAAAATTTCCAATGAACCATGGAAATAACTTCCCCTTTTTACAAAAAACATATCACTTTTCCATTGAGAAACTTTCATAATGACGTAATCACCAACCCTGAAAGAAAGATCTTTCCTCTCGTTATCGACATAATTTTTATTCCTACTCTAAATCATCCTCATTTGTTTCTAAATCAACTATATCTTTTCATACATTTCTTCAACCAACTATTACCCTATAAAATTACTTTCTTGTGCTTCATCCCAAAAAGTTGTTTGTTTGACACCACTCTCCAAACAATGCATCAAAAATTACCAACTATATACTAGAATGAAAAATATTATTATAAGAAAACTCAAACACAGAAATATGTTCATCCTAACTTACCTGGTAGTACATTGAACATGTAATAATAAAATCATCCATAATCTAATATGTTTATGTAGACATACCATCAGTTTTTCTATGAATGTTTATGCTAAAATTTAATTCAGTACCCAATGGTTTATGAAGTCCTTTCTAAAAATTAAATGTTACATGGGGATCACCATCTAATTAAATGAAGAGAGGAACGATATGTAACATTAATATCTCATTATGATATAGTTTAGAATGATGATATAATGACTTATTATCTCTAATGGGAAGGAAATGAATCAATTTATTTAATCAATAAAAAATAACCTAAATCTCACTGTTACCTTGAGAAGTTTGTGGTAATATCACCACAAAAACTGTTGACATATTTTTCCAAATTTACTTATGAACCAAAAATGGTTGAAGAATTCCAATTATTAATCATCATTATAAATTAACCTAATGAAAAGTTAGACACTTCATGGTAAAGTACAAAATATCTCTTTTTATTCCATCCCACTAATAATACTCTGAAAGGTCTTTGTACAGCTTAGTGCTATCCAAATAAAAGAAAATGGAGAATAATGAGATTCACTCATTAATACATTCATCATATTGGAATCTAAAGGCACACATAATATTTTTAAAAATCATAAAACACCTTCTCCATCAATATTAAAATCAGGCCACTTTCCCTTCCCAATATATTCCAAATTTTCCTATAAATCATGATCATTCTTTTGATATTTCTTAATTCTTTCTTAAAACATATACAACCAAAAAAACTAGAAAAATCATGGATGTCCCTAAATCCAAAAATTATAGGTGAAAATTAATCAAATAATTAACAAATGGTTCATGTTACAACTGTAACACAGTTAATGTAGCATTATTTTTTCGACTTAAGGCATTACCCACTTTTTTATTTTATAGGATGATAATGAATTGTGTAATCACAATATTTAATCAATTCAAGCCACCTTCTCTTTATCACGTTCAATTATTTGTAAGTGAATATATACTTAATTTTTTTTTCAATATTATGAATTTCACACTTTACTCCATAAAAATGATGCCTCCAAATTTTCAAAGAAAACAATAACAACTAATTCTAGATCATTCAAAGGATAATTTAACACATTCAGTTTCAACTGACATGAAGTATAAGCAATTACTTGATCACTCTATATTGGTACGCAACCAAGTCCCTTCAATTAATCTTCATTATAGATTATAAATTTTCTATTTATAGAAGGAAGTGACAAAATTGTGGCATTTACCAATCTCATTTTTAGTTCCGAAAAAATCATCACATTGTTTTGTCTATATGAACTTAAATACTTTTCAAGTTAACAAAGTTAGTGGGATATAATGGAAAGAAACATTTCAACAAACTGTTGATAGTAACATACTAATCCAATAAAACTATGAATCTCTATGATATTTTTGGATCTTGGATATTCTTTAACGACTTTTGTTTTAGTAGGGTCTAATGTTATTCCATCTTTAGGTATAACATGTCCAAGTAAATAAATTTTATGCATCCAAAATTTAAAATTACTAAATTTCCCATATAATTTCTTTTCCATAACATTTTGAAAATCAATCCTTATGTTTCATACATGTTCATCTTGACTTTTATAATATACCAAAATGTGAACAATAAACACAATCCATATGTTATCCCTAAATTCATGAAAAAATATATTCATGAGTTCTATAAATAGAGAAGATTCATTAGACAACCTAAATGAAATAAATAAAAACTCACAATACCTATATATAGGCTTAAATTATACATTTTTGATGTCATCAACCCTCATCTACATTTTATGGAACCTAGAAATTAGATTAACCTTTGAGAAATATTAATATCTTTGGAGATGATCTGGAAAGTCATCGGTATGATGAAAAGGATATTTGTTCTTAGTTGTGATGTTATTCAAATATCTATAGTTAATAAAAAGTCTAATTGAAGAATATTTATTTTTTACAAATAATAGGATAACCCTATGGTGATGTTCTAGGTTGAATGAAATCATTATCTAATAACTCCTTCAATTGAATTTTCAATTCTAAAAGTTCCACTTGAGTCATTTGACAAGGGTGTTTATAAATAATCCTAGCATGAGGCACTATGATAATAGTAAACTCAAACTCTCGATCATGAAAAAAACTAAGAAAATCCATGTATTCATTCACTACTGGAACATCACTAATTTTAATTGTTTCTTTATTTTCAAAAATATGAACTAGGAAACTTTTATTGTCTTACCTAATCAATTTCTTAGCTTCTTGGTAACTTATCAAAGATATGAAATCATTGAAAATAACATTATTATCTTTGAAATCTATCTTGGTATAATAAACTGAAACCCAATATATACCAAGAACAATATCAGACTCTACCATGGCTAGTTCAAAAATATTTTTTAGAAAGACCAACCCACTGATAAAAATAGGAATTATCCTATAAATCTTGGTTTCTTTAATATTTCCCCCATGATTTTTAACCAAAATTTCTATCTTATTTTCTTGTGGTGATATTCCCATTTTAATTTTAAATTTCTTAGATATTAAATAATTTCATGATCCAGATTCAAACTGTTGGTCGGAGTGGACACTCAAGAGGGTGGGGTGAATTGAGTTCCAGTTAAAATTTCTGTTTAAAATCCTTTTCTAAAATCCCCCAATTGAACATACTAATTAAATTGTATTGAATTTGAACTAAAGAAAACTTTTAGTTAGGTTCTCAAGGGATTGATTAATTCCCAGTTAATCTAATCAGAAGATCAGATTAGCTTTTGAAACTAACCTAATGATTTAAAATTAATGCAAACACTTTCTAATTCAATTATCAGAGTAACTTTGAAAAACAGATTAAATTTTAAAGCATATAGCAGCGGAATAAAACGGTTTTAGATAAAAATAAAAAAACAATAGATATAACCAAGAGGTTCAGTCTCAAGCTGAGACATAGTCCTCTCAACAATTTATATAAATTTGATCCACACCATGGATCGGGGTTCACAACAGTTTACAACTGTACAGGTCAAAGACCTCTACCACAGTTCTACGTGGGAAACAAAAACAACAGAAAATACAGCTGTCCAGGTCACACACGACCTCTACCGCTATCCACAGTGGGAAATAGAAGATGTAAAGAGTTTGAATGAGGATTTACAGATCCTCCAGTTAAGGTTTAAAAGACAATGTATGTGTAAACTAACACTAATGACACACACTGCTCGTAATGTAAATAATAAATCACTAAACAAGATATAGTGTTTAGAATGGCTCTAGTGATTACAGTGTAGCTCTGAACTCCTTTGGATTGATTAGAAATGGTTCTGAGTCCCTCTTCTGGTTTGTTTCTGGAAAACAGAGTGTCGTATGCTTGACATGAAGGTTCAGAGACAATGAAAGTGTAGTCGATGAAGTTCTTCAAAATCCTTGTGAATGTAAAGAGATCTTCTTGAGTAAGCATGAGTGTGTATGAGCTTCTGTGTCTTCTTGGTCGTGCATGTATATCTTTATGATCTCTTCTTGTGTATGTAACTTTTAGAAAACTTCTGTATGTCTCTTGTCTCTCTTGGAGCAACATGGAATTCTTATATTTACGGCATAATCTCCAGCAAACGAAGTGATTTCTTTTTGCAGGTTCAAGGTACGGTTCCCTAAAATCCAACAATCTTCATTAAAAAATGACAGAGAATTAAAATATACCTAATATGACCGTTTTTTAGATTAAACAAAAATAAAGAAATTAAGGCAGCATTGGATTCTCTGGAATGGTAGATTTGGATATTGGTAGCCTTGTGTCATGGTAGGTCTCTGTATCGGAATCCTCTTGTATCGGTAACTTCTTGTGTAACAGTAGACTTTCTATCGGTAGACTTCATGTCTGTCGATAGACTTGATCGGTAGTGGTAGACTTAATGTATTGGTGACCTTTTGTGTAATGGTAGACTTCATGTACAGGTAGCTTCCTTGGTGTATCGGTAGACTTCCTTCGGTAACATATCTATAACGGTAGGCTTTCATAACAGTGACTTGTCTGTATCGGTGACCTTCACATAATGGTAGACTTGTTGTACTGGTGTCTGTATTGGTAGGCTTGAATAATGGTGACTTGTCTGTATCGGTGACCTTCACGTAATGGTAGACTTGTTGTACTAGTAGACTTGATGTATCAGGGTCCTTATACATAATGGTGGACTTTACAAATCGGTATCTTTGTTCTGTAACGGTGACCACTTGTCTGTTTAAGCATTATAATGGCAGAATGCGTTATGTTAGAATATATATCCATCCATTAACTGAATTCTCTGAAGATAATGTAAATATTATTATATATAAATATGTGCATGGTGTACAGAAATACTGAAATAAGTAATTAATCCTTAATCAATATAGGGATTATCAAACTATAGTTGAGCATAATTGGGATTATCAAAATATTAGTTTAACTAATTCTCCCAGAAATAAGTAATTAACCATTAATCAATATAGGGATTATCAAACTATAATTGAGCATAATTGGGATTATCAAAATATGAGTTCAACTAATTCTTACAGAAATAATTAATTAACCATTAATCAATATAGGTATTATCAAACTATAATTGAGCATAATTGGGATTATCAAAATATGAGTTGAACTAATTCTCCCAGAGGGTTAAACAATCTCCCCCTTTTTGATTATCACAACTTATGCCAAATTATTAAGAAAATTAAAATGGTTTCAGAGGAAAAATTTCCTAAAAAACATTAAAAAAAGTTCTCATTTTTCTCCCTCTTTCAATTTCACTCCCAGTTCTCATTTGTTTCATTTTCTCCCCCTTTGTGATTAACAAAAATAAGGGTAGAATCAGAGAAATGTAGAGAAAAAAAAACAGATTACAAAGAAACATAGTAAAGTGGAGAATGTAAGAGTAAATTTTCATTAAATCACAAAAATGTACAAACTGATAAAGTTAGTATCACAAAAATACAATTGAATCCTATCAGAAACATCTAGAATCACTCAATCTTCCTCTTGAACATGATTATTTCCCTTAGGACCAGAAGAGGGTGCAGGTTCAAATTGAGTAGAGGGCTTGGAAATAGCGGAAAGAAAAACTGGAGGGTCAACCACTGAAACTGCACCAGATCTGAAATATGTGCTCCTCTGTGGGATCATAGGTGTCAAGCTTCCAGTAGCCTGAACTGGAGTCAACTGAGGTGTACTCCCAGAGGCAGACACAGGAAGAGAAAGAGGTACAATCACAGGTCTAGCATCCACATGCAATAATGGTAGCAACAGGTTCCTAAAATCCATAATAATACTACATCCTCTATCCATTGCTGACATAAAATCATTTCAATTTTCAATGAATTTATCCAAGGCAAGAGTAAGCTCCCTGAGCTTACTAACCTGTTCTCTGAAAGCTTGAGTCACTGGAGGCAACTTCATATTCTATATCAAGAGCGTGAAATGTTTGGTAATTTAGTGCTTGGTATAGACCTTCTCAAAGTAAGCATCCACCTTACTCTTAATGGCCTCTTGAGAAGCAGTAGCTGCCCGTAGGTGATCACGAACAAAACTGCTAACTTCTCTAGTGGAAGCAAGGAGGTGATTATCCGATGTACCACTGGTACTATCCTTATCCAACACTTCCTAGATCACAGTTCTGATTTGGCCAATGTTCACAGTGGAGATGGATTAGGGAAGGGGTTTTACCGAGAAAACTACTCTCTCTTTGAATGACTGTGTCAAATTACTAACCACCTTCTGAACAAGTGCATCTTGATTGTTCAAATGTTCTTTGACTGATGTCTTAAAAGCCTCAAATAATTCCAAAAACTACTTGACTACTTCTTTGATATATCTGATATCAGTATTCACTTGGGTTTGAAAACTTTTCATGGAAGTCAATGAAGCAATCGATTGTCTTAGAGCAACCACAACTCCTGTCCAACTCTCAATTTGAGTATGGCATACTTTAACTTCATCCATCATTTCCTTCATTGGACTAGACACATCACATCATAGAGATAGATCCAGGGATTTCTCCACACTTATCATTTAATCAACTAGGTTTTTCTTCAAATCTGTCACTGATTCTCTCAGTGCTTCTTTCATTTCAGCCTTTAATGACTCAAGGTCCTCCTGGGTTACCAAATTTTCATCCACAAGAGGTATGATAACTGAATCCCTTTGGGGCTGGTCTTCCTCATCAGAATCTACATAATTGAGTCCATGTACCATATATCCTGGATCTGATGACCAACCTTTGATGTCATACAACACAGAAACTGAACCAAGATGCTCCCCCTCACTTAGAGCATTCTCCTGTGGAATCTCCTCCAAATGTTCTGCTCGAGGTAACTCTACAACCTCCTCTGAAACTTCAGTAGATGCAACAACCATTTTCCTTGATAGTTAAATAGTATGGTTAGTAATACCTGTTTATAAGTCATCATTGACTCTCTCACCAATGGAAGTTGATGCCACTTATGCATCCTGAACAGGCACAATCTTATCTATATTATCAATCAGAGGGCTCAAACTGAGCTCTTAATCTTCATTTTCCTCATCATCTGCTTCAACAACAACCTCCTTTTCTCCATGAAATAAATGATTTGATTCGGTTGCCTCATCCTCTTCAGAGGTGTCCTTGACAACATTATGATATTCTTCTTGTTCTTCTTCTTCAGTGGACTCAATATCACTGACCTTCAGAACAGTTTTTCTCTTTGGTAGTTCTTTTGGAGGGCTAGCTGCTCCCTAGGAAATATTTTGATGCACATGACTAGGAGGTAAATCTGGGTCTCCTCCTTCCTCAACTGACGTCTCTTCCTCCTCAGTTTCAACCTCATTATCACTGTAGACTAGTTCTGGCTCATCTGGTCCAAGACCAGGATCCCTCACATCCTTTGGTCTGGAGGGATGGTCCACAGGAGTGTACATGTCATAGACTTTACCTTCATCATTAACCCATGATTTCTTCCAAGGGTTCAAGCTAACTTTCATATACTTACAAACAGTCATGGTGATGCAAAAATTATCCTTAACCACAACAGTTTCATCCTGAGGTCCAGCTACCTCCTTTTCCTTCAAAAGAATAGAAATAAACTTAGAAAAGACTAGTGCATCGGATGTAGACTTCGGTCTAGTCATATAATCAATCTGAGTCATTAGAAATCTGCACAAATTCACCTTTACTATATGCATTAATAGATACAACAAATAAATATCCTGAAATCTGAGGGTAGCAAAATCTCCTCTCCTTGGACTAATCACATGTTGAATGAACATAAAATGTAGTTTATCCTCCCCTGCCATTTCTGCAGAAATAATCTTTCTAGGTGTTCTATTTCCTTTCAATTCTAACAAGGCATCCTCATATTTGAAAAATTCACTAGCAGTAGGTATGGATTTTGAATAAAATCCATAATCACCTCTATGAGGAACTCCAAGGTTCTCAGCCCATTCAACAGATAAAAACGAAAACTTTTGACCATTCACAAATGAAATCATCTTATTCTCCTCTTCTGAAGTATTGAAACAGAAAAACTCATAGAACTCCTTTACCAATACTGGATAATACGGTCCATTATTGTTCATGAAGCATTCGAGCCATCCCTTCTCTTGTAAAATCTTCAGAATCAAGGACTTACTTTCCAATAGCCATTCCGCACATAACTCCTTTTCCACTACAATTTCTCGCTTCGATAAATGCGTATTCACAAGATTCCTTCGAACAACACCTCTACTGCTTCCACTAGCACCATCTTTGGTTACTTTCTACTTCTTACCTTGTGGCGCATCACTCCCTTCATCCACCACTGAGGGTTGCTTCACACAGGCCATTTCAGATTATGAGGCTTAGGGTTTTGTGATCTTGAGAGTATTTAGGTAGGAGGGATTTGAACAGATGGGTTCGCGGTGATTGAATGATGTCTAGAGACGAGTTTAATATTATTTAGGATTTACGTATAAAATAAATCTCATATTAAAAATGGTTTGAAGTCTCATCCTTAATACAAAAATTTTAAAATAGCATGAGAGATGTACCAGTGAGGTGTTCTAAAACGGTGAGGTCTATCCTAACGGTGAGGTTTATCTAACGGTAAGGTTTATCCTAACGGTGAGGTTTATCCAAACGGTGAGGATTATCCTAACAGTGAGGTTCATCTAACGGTGAGGTTCATCCTAATGGTGAGATTTATCCTAACGGTGAGGATCATCTAACGGTGAGGTTTATCTAACGGTGAGGTTTATCTAACGGTGAGTTTTATCCTAAAGGTGAGGTTTATCCTAACAGTGAGGTTTATCCTAACGGTGAGGTTTATCCTAATAGTGAGTTTTATATATCTGTGAGGTTTATCCTAACGGTGAGGTTTATCCTAACGGTGAGGTTTATCTAACGGTGAGGTTTATCTAACGATGAGGTTTATCTAACGGTTTTAATAGTAAGTTATCATTCCTAGTTCGTGTCTAATGAAACATAATCTTTCTGAACTTAATGGGTTAGTGAAAATATCAACTAATTGGAGTTCAGTGCCTATAAATTCAAGAGTTATATCACCTCTTTGATAATGATCTCTTAGAAAGTGGTGTCTAACATTAATGTGTTTGGTTCTAGAGTGAGACACACGGTTCTTTGAGATGTTGACCGCACTAGTGTTATCACAGTTAATTGACACATGTTTAAAATCAAATCCATAGTCCAATAAAGTGTGTTTCATCCACAGAATCTGTGCACAACAACTACCAGCAGCTATATAGTCTACTTCAGTAGTAGATAATGCAAAAGAGTTCTGTTTCTTACTACACCATGATACTAGGGACTTTCCAAGTAAATGACATGTTCCAGATGTGCCTTTTCTATCTACCTTGCATCCAGCAAAGTCAACATCTGAATAACTTATTAAATCAAGTGATTGTCCTTTTGGGTAAAACAGTCCCAAATTAGCAGTATATTTAAGATATTCGAAAATCCTTTTAACAACAAGTATGTGTGACTTTTTAGGGTTAGCTTGAAATCTAGCACAGATACATACACTAAACATAATATCAGGTCGACTAGTAGTAAGATAAAGTAAACTCTCAATCATACCTCTAAAATTAGTTTGATCTACTGGTTTCCCGGTTTCATCAATATCTAATTTACAGGTGGTACTCATAGGTGTCTAAATCCCCTTAATACTATCCAAACCAAAAAGTTTTAATAAATCATTTTTATATTTACATTGATTTAAAATAATACCATCTTTAGTATGAAAGATTTGAAATCCAAGAAAGTACTAAAGATCTCCCATTAAGCTCATTTCAAACTCATTTTGCATAACCTTTGAAAATTTAGTACATAGAGAATTTTTAGAAGATCCAAAAATAATATCATCAACATATATCTGTACTATTAAAACATCTTTTGAAATTCTTTTTATAAAATTAGTGGGATCAGCAATTCCTTTTTAAATCCTTTTGAAATAAGAAAATTTGTATGTCTTTCATAATAAGCTCTTGGATCTTGTTTTAAACCATATAAAGATTTAGAAAGTTTAAAAGCATGATTTTGAAAGTGAGGATTTGAGAAACTATGTGGTTGTTATACAAAAACATATTCAGTAATAAAACCATTTAGAAAATAACATTTCACATCCATTTGATAAAACATGAAATTCATAAGTGATGAAAAGGCAAGTAAGATCCTAATTGCCTCTAATCTCGCTACAGGTGCAAAGGATTCCCCATAGTCAATTCCTTCTTCTTGATTGTAACCTTGGGCAACTAGTCTATATTTTTTTCTAATGATGTTTCTAGATTCATAAACTTTGTTTCTAAACACCCACTTTGTGCCTATGGTTAAGGTGTCTTTAGGTCTTTCTACTAATTCCCAGACTTTATTTCTTTCAAATTGATTTAGTTCTTCTTGCATAGCCATTACCAAAAATTCATCATTGATAGCATCATTGATATTTTTAGGTTCTAACAGTGAATGTAACGAAAGGCTTGATGTTCAACCTAATTTCTTAGAGAATCTCTATTCTGTGTTCCTCTATCTAGATTACCTACAACATCATCTAAAGGATGGTTCTTTAGATACCTAGTTTGTTTCAAAAAGGTAGGGCTAGAGATTTCGGGTTCATCAACAGGTTGGGAATCAATAGAAGTATGTTCTGGAAAATTTACAAAACTGGATGTTTTAACTACAGGTCCACTGTTTTTATCATTAAGGTTCAAAAGAGAGAGATCATCTTCAAGATTTTCAAGAGAGGTCTTAGGTTCATGTTGATCAGTTTCATAAAATTTGATCTGAAAAGATTCCTCCACACATTTGGTTCTCTTTTTGAATACTCTACAGGCTTTACTAGAAATAGAGTAACATAGGAAAATTCCTTCATCACTCTGGGATGCAAACTTGTCAAGATTATATTTAGTATTAAGAATAAAGACTTTGCAACCAAAAACTCTGAAGTAGTTAAACTGAGGTTTCCTATGGTTCCACAACTCATAAGGGGTCTTCTTAAGAACATGTCTGATCAAGACTCTATTGATAATATAACAAGCTGTATTGACAGCTTCAGCCCAAAAATAAACAGGCAGGTCATACTCATTGAGCATGGTTCTGGAAAATTTTTTAAGGGTTCTATTCCTCCTTTCTACTACACCATTTTGGTGAGGTGTCCTAGGGGCAGAGAAATTGTGACTATAGCCATTGTCTGAGCATTAGGATTCAAACTCATGATTTTCAAACTCACGAACATGATCACTTCTCAAGGTTTTAATTTTAAGTCCACTAAGGTTCTCTACAGGCTTGGAATTTTTAACAAAGTAAGAATAAGCTTCACTTTTGTGAGATAGAAAATATACCCAAGTATACCTAGAATAGTCATCTTCTAGAACATAGACATAGTGATTCCCATTTAAACTAGAAACTCTAGAAGGTCAAATCAAATCCATGTAAACCAACTCGAGAGGTTGAGAAGTTGACACTTCTTTCTTTGATTTAAAAAAAACTTTAGGTTGCTTTCCCTTTTGATAGGGATTACAAACATTATCTGTTGGGAATTATAGTTTTGGTAGGTCTCTAACTAAGTTCTTCCTAGTAATTTTTCTAAGTGAATGTACATTGCAGTGTCCTAATCTTCGGTGCCAAAGCAAAGACTCTTTATGAAAATTAATTAAACAAGTAATATTTTGCATAGCTAATGAATTTAAATCAACAGCATAGACATTTTCATTTCACATGGCAGAAAATACTAACGAATTTTTAGAATTAAAATCATTGCAAGAATCATTTTCAAATTTAACATTAAAACCATCATCACATAACTGATAAATACTTAGTAAATTAAACTTAAGTCCATCAAAAAATAGAACTTTAGAAATTAATACTGAGTCAGTGTTACCAATCTGGCCTAAGCCGATGATTTTCCCTTTTGAATTATCACCAAAGGTGACAAAACCTCCCTCAACTATGAATAAGATTTTAAAGTATTAGAAGTCTCCTGACATATGTGTTGAACATCCACTGTCCAAGTAACAAGTCTTTATACAGGAGCTCTTTAAGCAGGTTCTCTACAAAACAGATTTAGATAGGAAATGATTTTGGTACCCAGATTTTCTTGGGTCCAGATAGGTTAGCTGATAAAACTTTAGGTACCCAAATTTGTCTTATGGGTCTCATAAGATTTGCAGAATCAACAGATTTAGATAGATAAACCTTATTAGATCTGTAACTATGAATATAACTAGTTGAAGCATATGGACTTCTAGAACTAGGACTTTCTACATTCTGTCCAGATTTTGGAAGAAATCTAGATTTGGAAATTTTTCCATGTCCAGGTTGGTATCCTATACCAAAAGTATATCTAGGTGCAATCTTCTTACCTAGCATTTGAGTAAGAGTATCTTTGCCATTTGTGAACTTTTCTAAATACTTCCTAAGTTTTTCTCATTTGACAATTTCAGTTCAATGTTTTATTTAAGCAACTGAGCATTCTTTTCCATTTCTATATCAAGATCATATTTATGTTTAACAGTTAAAGCATACTGTTTCTTTAAGCCTTTGTATTTGTCTTTCAGCTCATTACAGGTTTCTTCCAACATATCACAGTATTCAAACAGTTCAGATTTTGAAATATTTTCAGAATCAGAATCATCTCCAAAATAATATGTATTAAAAGCAGAAGTTTCAGATGTTACCTTAGAAGTGTTTGTCATAAAACACATGTTTTCCTTATTTCTATTTTCTGTCTTAGAAGCTTCAGATTCACTGGAGCTATCCTCAGAAGCACTCCACGTAGCCTTTATGGATTTCTTATACTTATTATCCTTATACTCATATTTCATCTTGCATTTCATCTTTGGACGGTCTGCTTTTATATGCCCTTTTCTTTTGCATTCCTAGCAGACAACTTCATTATATTTGTCATATTTCTTCCAGTCCTTTTTCCAGTGTCCGTTGTTGTCATACATACCTTTGTAATTTGATTTTCTGAAAAACTTCTTCTTCCTATAAAACTTCTTAAATCTTCTGGCTATGTGAGCCATTTCTGCATCACTATCAGATGCACTTTAACTTTTTTTCACAGCTCGAGATATCACTTACAGCTTGATGTTTCTCATTATACTTATTCTTTGATGTAGCTGTCTTGAAGGCAATTGACTTCCTTTTTGGTTCATCTTCTTTTTCTTTGTTTACCTCAAGTTCTTCTTCATACATCATCAACTTACCAATAAGTTCCTTGACTGACACTTCACCAATATCACAAGATTCATTGATTGAAACAGAAGTGCCCCTCCATCTTTCAGGTAGGCATCTCAAAATTCTCATGATCTGCTCCTTTGATGGAACAACCTTTCCCAGTGAGATCATTGTATTGAAAATTTCGTTAAACCTGAGATACATAACAAAAATGGGTTCTTCATGCTTCATCTTGAAATTATCGTATTTAATAGTATAGGTGTTCAATCTCATTTCCTTAACATTAGTTGTTCCTTCATGAGAAATACCTAAAGTATCCCAAATTTGATATGCAGTCTTACAAGAAGATATTATATTAAATTCCACATCTCCTAAAGCAAAATACAGAGCATTCATAGCTTTGCAATTATAATTGTAAGCTGTATTAGTAGATTCACTCCAAGTAGATCTAACAGTAGTGGGAATTTTATATTCTGATTCTATGGCAGTTCAAATAGCAAAACCCATGCTTTCTAAATGAATTTTCATTTTAATCATCCACTGAGCATAATTGTTTCCATTGAAAAAATGGTGGTCTACTAGTAGAAACACCTTAAAGTCTATTATCCATGATAACTAGGTTAAAAAAAATTTAAAGAGATAAAAATTTAGAAATAACAAAAATTTTAATAACTTTAAAATACAACTAAAATCACAGTTGAAAAACAGAGTACTTCAGAAAATATTTTAAAAATCATTTGATTCCAAATGTTGGTCGGAGTGGAAACTCAAGAGGGGGGGGGTGAATTGAGTTCCAATTAAAATTTATGTTTAAAATCCTTTTCTGAAATCCCCCAATTTAACATACTAATTGAATTGTAGTGATTTTGAACTAAAGAAAACTTTCAGTTGGGTTCTCAAGGGATTGATTAATTCCTAGTTAATCTAATTAGAATATTAGATTAGCTTATGAAACTAACCTAATGATTTACAAATAATTAAAACACTTGCTAATTAAATTATTAGAGTAACTTTGAAAAACAGTTTAAATTTTAAAGCACTTAGTAGTGGAATAAAAAGGTTTTAGATAAAACTAAAAAAAGCACAATAGATATAACCAAGAGGTTTAGTCTCAAGATGAGACTTAGTCCTCTCAAAAATTTATATAAATTTGATCCACACCATGGATCGGGGTTCACAACATCTTAAAACTATCCAGGTCAAAGACCTCTACCACAGTTCTACATGGGAAACAAAAACAACAGTAAATACCATTGTCCAGGTCACACACAACCTCTACCACTATCCACAGTGGGAAATAGAATATGTAAGGAGTTTGAATGAGGATTTAAAGAACCTCCAGTTAAGGTTCAAGAGACAGTGTATGTTTAAATTAAAACTGATGACACACACTGCTCGTAATGTAAATAATAAATCACTGAGTAGGATATAGAGTTTAGAATGGCTCTAGTGATTGCAGTGTAGCTCTAGACACCTTCGGATTGATCAGAAATGGTTCTGAGTCCTCTTATGGTTTTTTTCTGGAAAACAGAGTGTCTTCTGCTTGACATCCAGCTTCAGAGATAGTGAAAGTGTAGTCGATTAAGTTCTTCAAAATCCTCGTGAATGTAAAGATCTCTTCTTGAGTAAGCATGAGTGTGTATGAGCATCTGTGTCTTCTTGGTCGTGAATGTATATCTGTATGAGATCTTCTTGTGTATGTCACTTAGAGATCCCTTCTGTATGTATCTTGTCTCTCTTGCAGCAACAGGGACTTCTTATATTTATGGCACGAGCTCCGGCAAAAGAAATGATTTCTTTTTGCAGGTCCGAGGTACAATTCCCTGAAATCTAACAACCTTCATTAAATAAATACAGAGCGTTAAAATATACATAATATGACCGTTGGTTAGATTAAACAAAAATAAAGAAATTAACGAAACGTAGGATTCTCTGGAACGGTAGCTTTGGATATCAGTAGCCTTGTGTCATGGTATGTCTTGTATCGGAATCCTCTTGTATCGGTAACTTCTTGTGTAACGGTATCCTTTCTATCAGTAGACTTCATGTCTGTCGATAGTCTTGATTAGTAGCGGTAGACTTAATGTACCAGTGACCTTTCATGTAACGGTAGCCTTCATGTACATATATCTTCCTTGGTGTATCGGTAGACTTCCTTAGGTAACTAGTCTGTAACGGTAGGCTTGCATAACAGTGACTTGTCTGTATCGTTGACCTTCACGTAACGGTAGAATTTTTATACCTGTGTCTATATCGGTAGGCTTGAATAATGGTGACTTTTCTGTATCAGTGACCTTCACGTAACGATAGACTTGTTGTACCAGTGGACTTGATGTATCAGTGACCTTTTACATAACGGTGGACTTTACAAATCGGTAGCTTTGTTCTGTAGCAGTGACCACTTCTCTATTTAAGCATTCTATTGAAAAAATGGGTTAAGTTAGAATATATATCCATCTAGTAACCGAATTCACGGAAGATAATGTAAATATTATTATATATAAATATGTGCATGGTGTACAGAAATACTGAAATAAGTAATTAATCATTAATCAATATAGGGATTATCAAACTATAATTGAGCATAATTGGGATTATCAAAATATGATTTTAACTAATTCTCCCAGAAATGAGTAATTAACCATTAATCAATATAGGGATTATCAAACTATAATTGATCATAATTGGAATTATCAAAATATGAGTTCAACTAATTCTCCCAGAAATAAGTAATTAACCATTAATCAATATAAGGATTATCATACTATAATTGAGCATAATTAGGATTATCAAAATATGAGTTTAACTAATTCTCCTAGAGGGTTCATCACAAATAGAGAATTAGAATAATTCAAATAAAAAATAATCATATCTTCCCAAATTTAATTCGACTTTAAATCATCAACTATTATAGTAGTAAATGACTTTGATACACCTTTCTATACCCGATCATGATGATTTCCATCCTGCAAAACTAACTTAAACAAATGTTAGCATAATGACCCAAATAATTGAAATTAAACTCCTCACCATTGGATGGATATCAGTTTCCATATTCTTTATTTTTTTCAGACTCTTTTATTTATAATCAAGATCCCTATTGGCAAACTCAGCACACCAGAAACACTTTCTAGATCATATAAAATATTACATTAAATTTATTTTACCACACTTGGAACATTTTTTGGGCTTATATCTATACTTATTAGATATCTTATTCTCTATTTATTTCCACCTTGACCTATACTTATTGTTGTCATATCGAGGAACATACATGTTAGTAGACTCTATCTCAACTTTCTCATCACAAAGATCCACTTTATCATAAATTTTAAATTATCATGCATCTCATTATCTTCATAAATATGGTTTCAACCCCAATTAATATATATTAATTTTATTATCAATGTAATGAAAAAAATATGGCACATACTTGGAGAATATAGTGAATTTTACTTCATATGCAATTATAAAAGCTTCAAATGTTTTCCTTAATTCTAGGATTTGTTTTTCCATCCATAGTAGAAAAAACATAAGAAAATATTTCTCAAGAAAAATATTATTTAATGTTACCCATTACATTCCATAAAGATTATCTTTCTCAAAGGTATTATTAACCAAATACCACCATAGATTAAATTCCCCTTCAAAATGATAAACGATAAAAGTTACCTTCTGACATTCGAAACATCACATGAGATAAAATATTATCTCCAGATCATTGAAAAATCCTTCATCTTCCATAGGGTCAGATGGTCCACTGAATTATGGGGCATAATTCTGATTGAATTCTCGAATGTTGAAATTTTCCTCTATGGTAGATCAGGTACCTCTTTAGCATGGATACCGCTACCAAATATTTTTTTTCAATTGATCTATCACTATAAAAAACTACTCTATTCCAATTCCATCCATAACAGGATCCTGATTTGGAAGGATCTTTTCCTCTTATTTCCTTCTAACTAAAACTTCCTTGTTTGCTCTATATAAAACCATTCTGAACATACATAGTTTATATAAAGCAACATGGTAATCTAAAAACACATATCATTTCAACTTAACCACAAAGTAAATTAATTCAAGGGAATTATATTTACATTATTATATCCTTTAAAGTTTTCTAATGCCTCATTTGATACCAACTATACAGTCCAAGATTTTAACATAACATAATATTGCATTTTAGTCAAGAATTCATTTTCTTTCAATTTGAGGATATTTTTAGGATTATGGTTCTATAGAATTAGAGAATAAAATATAAATAAAAAACTATACAATTCAAAGTGTTTTCTTCCAATTAGTATGCATTTTTTCCAAAATATAAAACTTATAAATGAAAACATGATTTATTTTCATGTAAAATCATAAAAACTTTCAGTATGAATTATTATTTTCATGTACCAATCCTTAAACCATATGAAAAAAAATTTTAAAATGAGGTATGAGAAAAAAAATTAGTAATGGGTTTAAAAAGAAAGAAAACTGTTAGTTTAGTGAAAAACATGAAAACCCATGACATGTTTTACCTTTATCTAAATGTTATTTGAAAAAAAGAAATAAATAATATTCACATGAAAAAACCCTTTTTTATCAATGTAAACCATTAAAACCATTGTAATAAAACCAAAAACCTTTTTGGAATCATAGAGCATCACTTTTATAACCTGTTTCAAACTTATGTCAGAATTAACAAGGTAAAATACATAGGAGAAACCATTTAGTTACTCTATCCTTATTTATTATTAAGATAAATAAAATTACCCAATTCATCAGAGAGTTATTTAGGCCCACCAATCATATAATATATATTGGGGTCACCCACCACTATCTAGGAAAACCCCTTATATAATCTATAAAATACTCACCCAACACTATATCTGTGCACCTATATCTCATGTAAAATTCTCAAGTACTAGATCACAAATACATTTTTTATTCTTTCTCTTTTTCATCATAAAAATATGAAAAAATATTTTAAACTCAAATGACAACCACTTTCTGATATATAAATACACTTTTATTTTTTAAAAACCCAATTTGGATACCAAAGTATCCTTTTCTTTTGAATAACCATTTTAAATTCAAAAAATAACTTATTAATTTGAAAAACTATTTTTAATTCAAAAATACCCCCAGATCATTTTTTTGTATTTTCAAAATACACTTTATGGATTAGTTGAAACCTTAAAAGCAATGATATTTAAACCAAATCTCCACCCATATTACAAAATTAAAAAAACATAAAACAACAAAATATCACAAGAACCACCTATCCAATGTTATCTAAAAAACAAAACCACTTATCTGAGATTAAAATTCAAAAACTAAAGATCTGCATATCCCATCCTCGGACACATTAACTCATGATGAGTGATACCTTGAGACATGCACCTTTATGTCACTACTTCTCTGACAAGTACCCCTCTAGAGAACATGCTAATAGAGTTTCAATTTTTTGTAAATAAAGTAGAAAATTCCATAAAAAATGGTTTTTTTAAAACATTTAAAGATTAATATAAAATTTCTTTTAAAATTCTCACATATATAAGAAAATAATTTAAAAACATAGATATTGAAGAAAAATATATTTATACAGAAAAAAATTAAATAGGTTTTTAAATAAAAGTCCCTTATAACGTTGGAAACATTTAAATTATAAGAATCATGAAGTAATAAAATTTAAAAAACAATAAATATCATGATAATATATTAATTAATTATATAAAAAGTCAAAGGGTATGTATAAAAACCTTATAAAATAATATAGGTACAT
Organism: Viscum album; assembly: GCA_963277665.1. NCBI lineage: Eukaryota > Viridiplantae > Streptophyta > Magnoliopsida > Santalales > Viscaceae > Viscum > Viscum album. The sequence continues at coordinate 1,016,677,360 of OY728119.1, read as the reverse complement.
AATATCAAAATTCTCCCTAACAAAAGGAAATTGAGATGAAGTCCCTTACCTTGAGTTTGATTAATCAGGTTCATTCATTATATTCCCGAAGAATAAAAATATTTTGATTATTTACATAACTAAGAAACAATTTCAAATTTATTATTCCTTGTATTTCATTTACTACCATGTCATAGAAAATTACTAAATCAATTAGGTTTACATTGAATTTTTTTAAAATATTTATCTTATGTGTCGAAATGACTTCAATGTGTTGACTATTGGTCGAAGTGGTCATTATTTCAAAATATCCAAAATAATAATCATAAAATAATTATCATTTTTATACATAAATTATACTTTTTGAAACCAATCATGAAAGGTGGTTATGAAAAATGATCTAATTTATGATCATGAAGATGGTAGGTCATATGTACACATGTGTAATTTGTCACTTTTTCAATGATCATTATAAAAAAGGGGTCAGTAATATTTTATGTTTAAATAATGATAATAATATTATATATACCATATTATTTCATTATATATAACTATTTATATCATTATTTACATGTGGTGGTGAAAAACCGATCACATCTTTTCGTGGAGGTGATAATCCACACGTACACGAATGACTTCATCAATTTTCCATGTAAGAAAGAGAATTATATATTATATTCTTAAAATGATTAATATTTCATTAATATAATTTTAGTTTCTTGTGTTTTACATATAATTATTAACTTTTTCATTACTACCTTCCATATAAATCATTCGTTAAAAACGAATCATATTTCTTTTGGAAGTGGTAGTCCCTCATACACACGAGCGACGTTAAGGTATCCCATACAAAATGGTAAGAAAGAAGATATATGTTATATAATATCACCATGATTATAATTTTTTAAAAATATACTATAAATATAATATAAATCCATCATTATAAAAACTCTTGATAGGCGATGATAGGAAAAATGGAATCGGTTCGTGAGGCGGTAGTCTGCCGTACATACAAATGATGACTTTGTATCCCATTTAATGGAAGAGGAAATATATTTATGTTATTACAATAAAATAATAAAATATATGTATTTGTAATATACTGGTGGTATTACATAACCATAAGTGAGCAATATTTAAAGTTTTTGGAAGAAGAGATAAAATAAAGATTCTCGTTTAAGCATGATACCTCTTCTTTGGGAAACCTCCTTATTTAAGCACCAAAATCCTTCTTAGAATGGATTTATGATCCAAATAAGTGATATAATATGTGTTTATGTATGTAAGGAATATATTTATTTATGTATTTTTCAATAAAAATGGTTTTTAATATCTAAATTAGATAGGAAAGGGTGTGACCTTTTATAAGTGAGGTTAGTGGAACACTTTTAATTGGGGAAATGAAAAAGGATTACCCGTGATTTTAACATGTAAAGACTCCAAAGAGAATCAATATATATATTTATAAATTATAAGGTCAAAATAAGAAAATAAAACATATTTTTATCAATATTTTTATGTCATTTTAACTCTTATATTTTATTTCAACACCTTGGTAAATCTGTTTTACCTTAACAACGATAATTAATTTTTAATATTTTTACAATTCATTTTATCAAAAACTAAGTTGAACTTATTATAAAATATTGATCATGTTGATTCTAATTATTGAATACATTTTGCCCAATTCAATTTATATAATTGGAAAATTATAATTTAAAACAAAACCCCTAGATGCAACGAAAAAGTGGGGTTTCAAGAAGTGTATTTTTTGAGAAAAAGATAGTTTTAAATCAACACTATGACTAATAATAATAATTTTATGAATATAAATTAATATTTTATTGATATTTAACCTGTAAATTTAATTTTAAATATTCCTAATTAAATATTATTTTAATTAAATAAAAATGAGAAACATTATACAACTTAAAACAGTTTTCATAAAAATAATATTCTTAAACATGAAAAAAATATTATACTAAAAGAAAATATAATGTTTTTTAAAATTTAATATAGTATATTAAATTTCTATTAATAATAATTATGTTACATTAAATTATATTTAGAACATAATGGTATTTATAATATACTTAATTCATTGAAAATAAATTACATTTTTAAAAATCGTTATTTTTTATATTCGTTGAAAAATCAATATGTTTTGAAAAATCAAAAATTTTCACCCTAAGTTAATAATTTTATGCTTATTTAAAAAAATTTATTCATTATTAAAATTAAAATTCAATAATTTTTAATAAAATATTTTAAATAAAACCTTATAATAAAATATTTCATTTAGAACTCTTTTTTTAATAAGAAAAATTACTTAATAATTTTAAAATAAATAAAACTATATTAATAAACAAAAAAAAAATTTATTCAATAATTATGTGGGTTTTTATAATCCTATTCATACCTTATAAGTCAATGGATAGTGCACATATTGTACCTTGTCCAACCCTTATTACTCATGGGAGGTTGTACTTGTTATCTCAAGACACACCATATCACTCAATGTGGGAATAAGAATCACAAACAACTATGACCCCATCTCACCCATGTAAATATTTTTAGTGCATTTTCACTAACAGTGAGTCAAAGGACTTAGGATATATATCTCCCACACCAAAATCCATCACAAAAAAATCACATATTCACACACACACACATGCAATAAAAAACTAGGCATGCAACCTATCTCACTGTTCGCCATCTTTTTTCTAGGAAACAAGTCACTAGAGACCTTACCACTTGTTTTAAACACATCCATACATCGATATCGATCCTCTATGAGATCATTTCAGTAAACCCCAACAAATATTATATTTTTATATAGATATAAAAATCACCATCCGACACAAATAACATGCAAAAAAATTTATCAATATATAAACCTACAAACCAAAATAAAAAACCAAAGTAGGCATTGAAGCTTTGAAAAATAGGGAATCTCCCTTATGAGGTCAAATGAAACAAAAAAATCATAGAACAAGACCTTTTATACTTTCCTTAAAACCCTAGTTGAAATCCCATTTTTTAATCATTTTAAAAAATAAATCCCATTAAATATTACTCACTCTAGTCCATCAGAAATTTAATTTTAAAAATTACCTTAAAAACCCTGACATTCATTTTGAAATATCATTTCAAAATCTGTTACTCAAAATTATCAAATTTTATAAAAAATTACATTTTAATTAAACCATTTTTGAAGGAAATCTTAAATGAAACCCTTTTATCCTTTAAATTAATTATACACCACTAATAAATCCATAAAGAGGTCCATAATAAATCATTCAAACAACGCACAACCATCAAACCATTTATAATTTCATGGGGTCCATGATGTCTACTAGGATAAAATGGGACCATCCTAATATATAGTGAGATCACACAAGTTATGAAACATTTAGAAAATGATAATAAAGTGTAAAATGAGATTATAATCCCCAATAATGAAAGGTAATAAAATAAATTCAAGTCCACTTACCTTAAATAATGGTCTATTAATCATACCTAATTCCTTACTAACCTCCTCCAAGTCAAACGGAACCTATCTCATCAATATGCACCAAAAAATTAATAAATTAAACTTATAAATTAAAAATTACAAATTGGCATAATTGATTCCAACCTCACTAGAAGACCTCATAGTGTTGAAACCACTGGAAATGGGGTTTGGTACACTCTTATCAAACTCTTGGTCCCTATCATCAAAAAACCCCAAATTTAAAACCTAAATTGACCATGAATTTCATTACAAATCACCAAAAACCATAAATAAATATATGAGGAAATATACCTTAAGAAAAATGATGAACATAAGTTTGAATACCTCATCCTGGGCCATCTTTTACAACATGAAAATTAATGAACTATAAATTAAGATGATTTCAATATGATTTGGTGAAATAATCACTCAGAAACCTATACCAAGGAAATCAAAATTAGGGGAAATCAAGGAAGAAGAATAAGTGAAAGAAATGATAAAAACATATAGTAGTGAAATTGAACCAACCTAAATGACCCTTATATAAGGGGGTTAAGGGGAGGGGTCTGGGGATCCATAGAAGTATCTCCCTTCATATTTCAGTTGACAAAAACTAATAGAGCCCAAGAGGGATTAAAAGAGTAACCACATGAAATTACCAAAGGGACCATAAAAAATAAGTTACGACCCTTTGTTTTGTAACCCCTTATGTTGGGGTGTAGGGGAACTCCACCGACCACTGGCTATGGAGTGGTGTAATCAAATATTTATATTGTAACATAGGTGATGAATTAAAGGATGGTGGAAATCCACTTTCATAACATGATGGGATCTCTCTATTTATGACCTAAAATGGAAAAATAGGATATTTTTTATTATAGTTTTATAAATGGGAAAATCATGATGAATTTTAGTACCATGAAATTATTTTTTAATATATTTACTCCTATAATGAACTAGTTGTGGATATCACTTCATGTTTTTACATTATCATCCCATGGGTAATGAATTTCAAACTAATATTTTTAAAATTATATAGGAACCCATTTTGTTCTCTTCATGATATACATGTGGGTTTATATAGGGAAATAATTCTAAGATTTATTTTACACAACTTAAAATTTACACTTGGGTGTATATAGATTTCATTTTACGTAACACATGAAAAAGAAACACATTTACTTTATTAGTGATTGTATATAGATCTAATAATGGAAATTATGAAAATGTGAAACATGTTAGTTGTTTTTTATTTTTCCATTTGTTTATTTTTTTTAATAGAAGGTATGGATGTCTGAGATACAATATATTTTTTAGTCTTATTATATCCCTAAATTCAATAATTTTTTGATCCCTTTTAATTAAAAAAAATTATATGTTTTCTTAATTATTTTATAAGATATTGGATATGATTTATTTAAACAAATTACATGTTATTCAATAGATACCATTCTACTAAAGAATAATTTTTTGAATTTTTTCTTTATCAGATATGATTTTGGGTATCGTTGATATACAAAAACCTAATGTTATGTTTTTTGAAAAAAAAATCATTCGGAGTTAAAAAATATCTCCTTAATGTTTTATTTAAACCATAAAAGTGCCTTTTAGAACTTGTTTATTAGGTTAGGAACTTAAGGCCATGTGTACTATTGGACTTGGGTACCTGTGGGGTATCTAGTTTATGGAATTATAAAAATATATAATATATTGTGCGTCATGTCATTTGGAAATAGGGTCTATACAAAGAGATGAGATGGTTGCGACTTAGGATTTATTTTATATTTATTGGTGTACCTAAACAATTTATAGTGAATATATTGTTATTGGTATGTTTTGGAAGGGTAAGCTATAAAATGATATCTTATACCCTTTTCCATGATTTTTCCATTTGATATACCTTCTGTAATGACACAACCCAGTTCTTTTATTGACTTACACGAGACTTCCATATACACTATGAATGTTCCCATGTCATTTGGGGTTGGTTACTAGAGCCAAAAATATTAATTAATCATTGGGGAATGGTATACCCAATGTTGAATTCAACCTGAGTAAATATTATATTTTAGATAAAAAACATTAAGGATCCATACATGGGAAAAATATTCCAAAAATTAAAATTTTATAACTAAAACAACTTCAATACATCACAAGAGTTGTGGGGATGATTTAGCATGTTAAAATATCCTAATCTTAAAATAGAAAATTTTCTCAAATTGGAAAGAATAAAATAAATGAATCGCAATTACTAATACATTTAAATCATTCAAATACTGAAAGATAAATACAGAGACACCTGGTTTTACATTTTTTACAAAATATTTATATTCTAAAAATCATATATGTAATATGTTTGAACATACTTGAGGATACCACTACATATTTTATAGGAATATAAATTTTATATGTGATAATTCCCAATAAATGGGTCAATAAATAGTTCTCTCTTATTAGTAAATTATTCAAGTAAGAGCTATAAAACAATATACAAATCAAAAATTACTCACAAAGAATATCTATGCAATGATTAACACTAAAAGAGTGAGGGTGTTATCATTATGATTTACATTCTTCCATCATCTTCTATATAATCAAAATATTTCATCTAGTAGAAAATATCCTCCAAAATTATAAATATTCAATATGAACACATAAGTTATTCATTTTCCCTTTGAGTAAACAAAATGTATCAATTTTTCATCTAATCTTAATTAGCTTCTCACTAACCAGTTTTCCTCTTTAAATAAAGACACCTTAGACTTCCCAAAAATTCTTTACTTTAAATTTAAAGGTGTAAAATAATGATATACTATTAAAATAATCCATAAAAAAGATAATTAAAGTCCTATTTAATGTTTTATAACCTTATCTATCAATATTAGTTGAATATTATAGTATGAAAAGAGAAAAACCCACATGGAGAAGTCTAAATTTTCCCATGAACTAAAAGGACCCTCATATGATCACTTTCATCACCCAAAAAATTAATGTGTTTATAAATTAAAAACTAAAATTACTTTGACCATCAGTGGTATGTTACAATTCATACCATGATATAATCTGTAACTTGGAAAAAAAAACTTTTTAAAATATTTCCCTATATTCTATTTCCATTCCAAGAATAACTATTTATATCTTTATATGCAATACTAATTTCACAGTGTAATAGGAAGATATAGCTCTTTATTTTGGTTTTTCATATGTGATGTCTGGAACAACATCATTTATACCCATTTCAGTTCTCCCTATTCATCGTAATATTTATTTTCTCAAAATGAAATTTACCACATCATAAAGATAACCAGTATTCCATTTCAATTCAAACTTAACTGAGAAAAATAAAAAACTTATACAATATCTATTTATATATCTAAATTTCGACTTCCATTCTCAAGGAATAAAGTCACAACATCACTCTGAAAATTGATTTCCTTATTTTACTCCTATAAAGTATATTCCACCATATGATAGTAAATATGACCATTTGAATGAGAACTACAATTTACACACCACAATTACCAAAATAATAAAAAAATCAATGTAATACATATGTTACATATCCACCACAACAAACCCAACTACTTTATTCCATGGTGTAGAAAATATTCACCAATTTCCCTTTAAAAATATATAAATGTATCTAAAAATTTTCTATAGTAATCTAAATAGAATAAAAACATCTTTTTAGAATAATTTATTTGAAAAAAACATATTTAAATACCTCAAAAATTATCCAATGATTCCAATAAACTCCTTCAATCAATATATTGTCCCATTTTAGTTTTTTTTTGGAATTTAACATACCTTTTAGGGGAATTTTACACATCACTACTCAAAAAAAATTAAAAAATAAATATCATTACTATCCCATCCCTATACGTCTATGTGAGTAATTATTAGTGTAGAAAATATGATATCAAGTGTGATTTTTATACTTACTAATCAAAACTTTTCACTTTTGTTCTAAAATATATTGGACTCTAAATTTTCGATAACCCACCCAAATATCCTGTACCATATCAAAATATGTTTCAAACTTATCTCAATATAAAATATCTACACCTATCGTATATTCTATAAAATAATCTCTCCCTTAATGGTAGACTCCACATTGAAATAATAATTTTTTTAATCAATATTCACATGAAAATGTCATTGTTTGTCTATCGGTCTACAACTATTATCATTGAACCTCCATCATTTACATCCATTTGACAATAAACCGAAGGAATAATGTATAATATGACATGATTATATATTTTTTTCATGATATTTATATAGGGTGGGTGAATTTTACGAACCTCCTCAAGATGGGGGGGGGGGGGGGTAGTGGGACACCAAGATTCAACCAATGTATTTAATTGTAATAGGTTCCATCTTGGTAACTCTATAATTAACCTTCAAACTAATTAAATGATATCAAATCTCAATTTTCATTATAAAAGAGTGTTATAAATGTATTGAACTATTTTTTTTAACAAATGAACTTTTATTTGGAGTCTAGGTTGAACATAGGGATCCAATGACATTATTCCATGATTCTCATGTTACAATTTATATGTTTTGGGGTATTTTAACTAAAATAGAGCATAAATTAGTGGTGATTATATTATTTAGTGCTAAAATAAATGAAAAGGGTGGATGAATACAATTTGGGAGAAACAATGGATTTACTTTTTTATTACAATTTCTGTACCCTCACAAAATCCAAATATAATGAAATATTACACTTACTCTTCTAAGTGAACCATTATCACATAGGCATCATACACTATCTATTTAGGGTTATATATGTCCTTATTTTTAAATTTATCATGTAATTTATTCCTTTTCAGTCTATTCTACACCCATTGTCATTATAGAGGTACGTTTCTAAAAATTATCCAAATCATCTCTCATAGTATTCTCTGAGAAGGGAGAGACTAATGAAAACTCTAGATGACCTAAACTCTATAAGAGACCATTAAATAATTTATCACATAGTATTTTTCATACATTGTATGAATATGTAAGGGAATATTTTGTAGTTTCATTATATTATAATGAAACCACAATAATGAAAAATATTTGGAAAGTATCAGCAAATCCCCCACCACTCAACACTATGAAATATATGAGTTACAATTAATAGATAAGGAAACTAGTAGAATTTTTTAATTTAATGATCAATAACTGAAATTGGGATATCCCTTTGAATAATGATAGTGGTTTATCCCTCCATGGATTTGGAAGTTATAAATAAAGGGAGAGATCTAGAAGACAAGATGAAAATGTATAAAAATGAAAATTCTATACTATTCCAAGATTAATATCGGTAGTCGGCAACTTGATTATTCAAAATCAAGTCTATAATTTATATCCATTTTGATAATGTTCAGGTGTTGGCATCACTTCCAATCTGATAAACTATATTTAGTGGGACGCATCTATGTGAACAATGGATGTATTTATTGATAAACAATGATTTTGGGAATCAATTCCCATTAGCATCACTTCATTATTTCCTTGATTTTGATACATATGAAATGTTTATTTGAGACTTTACATATATTTTTAGTGAATTAGATCATGTGAATTTTTTTACCACTCCAATTAAAAATGTTAGTTAAATGGTCCCCTTTTATTATCAATTTCTATTTACCACTTGACCAAAATCTAGTAGGTTTTCTCTCCGTAGACCCTTGAATATATTTTTCATTGGATCTTCAGAGTGAGTTATCCAGTTGAAATTGTTTTATGGTGAATTCTCATGAATCATTGAAAAGAAACATAGTATCACGGTGATTTTCAATATCTATTAGCTAAAAACATAATATTGTAGTGTCTCTTGATTATCCATTTGAACTCATTGATGTTAAGTAGTTATGGATTTTAAAATTACCATAATATAGAGTAACCAAATATAAAGTACTTTGGATAGACTTCATAATGTGAACTAGGGGTTGAAGTCTCATTTTCATGAGAATAATACCTATAGTAGTCGATGTAATATTTATTAGTGAGGATATGTAGTATTTAGGCCTTCCATGTGAAATAGTTGTCATTGGAACACATTATTGAGTCCTTAAGTGGGACTATGAAGATTTTGGAATATAATGTGAGGAGTCTCTATGAGACTTCATTAATTCATTAGAGCATTATAAAAATATTCCATTAGTATACATTGAGTCCTATAGTTCTCTCAAGATGTTTTCAAACTATAGATAGGCTGACTCATGATTCTAATGTGCTACTATATTGGGGTTACATAATATTTTCATCCTTTGATGAAAAATGCATAGGAATGATAATATAATCCCATGTATTCTAGTGTGAATATGAATCAACTTGTTGATTTAATAGTTTTTTCATTCTCAAGACATTCCCTTTCATTACAAATCTTCAAAAATAAGATAAAATATTATCCATGAACATTGTTTCAAATAATAAAAAAATTTAAATGCAATTCATCACTCTAAGAAGATATGAAAGAATTAACTACATCATCAAGACCCAATTAACCAAAATTTTGTAGTTATTTCATTACATGAGTAATTAATACAAGATATCAAATTACATAAGATCTAAAAAATTAGTAGTCATATGATACTAGATACATATGTGTTTCTTATATTTCATTCATTAATATATAATAAAACCTAAAAATTCATGGAAACCATATCTATTAATCCATGAATATTCTTATATCATTCATCATACTCTTATTTTTTCTCAAGGAAAAATGGGTTCAAACATAATGGTGTGAGATCTTAGGTTTAGTATGTTATAGCGTAGAACAGAAGCTAACATGTAATAATCGAAAAATAAATAATATATATGGAATAAATAATAAAAAATATGTTAAATTAGAAAAATATATTAATGAAATATATAATAAATTAAATAAATAATTTTTGGGATAAAAATAAATGAATTGATAATGATGTAATGCATAACGTAGAACATATTACTCATACCATCAAAACTATGACCAAAGTATCATAACCAAACCATCAATACCTTATACCAAACCCTCATCAATGATAGGAAATATATGCAAAAATATTTTAAACTATTTTTTCTTATGAGATACAATGATCCATCAAGAGGCTATATAGTTTTGTGACACACCTTTCACATAATGAGTTCAATGCATTAATCACAAGAAAATGTTTGGATAATAATAATGATTTAATATGAACCACATATAATAACATTTTGTACTAGTCATTACCTTTATGTATGTATATAATTTTTATATGGATTTGAGGTCCTTATAGATAGGTAGATCACTTAGTGGGGGTGTATCAGTGGTTTCTTTTTTCTTTTCTGAATTCTTATTTATAATTTTACCCTATTATATTATTCTAGTATTGATATTATCAAATTTGAGTCTCACAAACTCACCTATATTATATAATAATTAAAATCACAAAAACAAAATGATTTATATGGTTCAGACATAAAATCCTACATCTTTCCATGATTGGTTATTCTCCCCCGTCATAGTTTCTCCATAATAATTAATCACTGACTATAATGGTTGGTGATTTTCAAACCAACACTAATACCCACTAAATAAACTCTTTATTTTTAGCAAATTAATTCTATTTTTATATTCACACAAAACACCATTTAATTGTTTATCATTGTATTCATAGAGTCACACTATGATATTCATGTATACTAAGAGTTCCACTGGTTCAATGACTTTGTACCATTTATATGAATGTGTTTCTTTTGTGGTCATTATTTATGTAAATAATTTCTCATCCTAGGAATGTATGTATATCCATATAATTATATAATTATAACTCAGTAGTTGATACATTGAATTTCAGTTTGTTTTCAAAAATACTTTGAAACTAGATCTCTACCCATAGCACAGTTCATAAGTATTCTATAGGACTTGTTCAATGGATTTCTCAGCTCAACTTGAACAGAAATAATTGTCAAAAATTCAATTGATCCTCACTTAAAAAAAGGATTAACAATATTGGTTATAAAATGTAGTGCAGTTTGGTCTCTTCTCTGTTATTCTTCCCACTTTTTATCACGACATCAACTCATTGATCACAATATAGAATAATCATCAAGCCCTTCTTATTATTTTTACTATGACACCCAATAGATCATCACATCATAATAAGTTCAAAATTATACCTTATTATTAATATTAAATAGTTATTTAAATAATCTTAATGGGATCATCACTTGGTTCTTGAACACATTAACTCTATATTTTTTTATTTTTAAACATTGGTCACTAAAAATATATTCTGTATATTTTCTAATATAGAAAATATATACCCCATTTAGTTCCCCATTATCTTATTCAAATTTCTCATACATTTTCATATGCATGGTATTTAAAAACATGATATCATATTACTTTTGTCACCATAATAATTTTCTTCAATAGAAACAAGAGTGCCCATTGTTTTTTGATTTCTTTCTCTTGGTTGATTGATCTCTTCCAAATGTTTTCAACAGTATTAAGTCTTCCTCATATTATAAAAATACTTTAATATAAATATAGAACTTAATCATTTATATTTAATACATAGAAAATTATACAAAATTTTAGAGTTGTGGAATAACTCCATTTTCTTATAGTGTTGTTGTCTCTGAATATTCTATTAAACCATCATCTTATATATCCACTTTAAAAAAATAATTTCAAAAAACTCGTATTTATAAGTATCTAAATTAAGAAATATTATCTGTTATTAAAAAAATCCAAAAAATTAAATCTCTACATTTTCACAATCACTTATCTTACCTATTATAAACACATCTGGATAAAATCCATCAACACTAGTCAATTATTTATCATGAAGACATAATTAAAGAATCAACTGATGTAAAGGGTTTCATAACAAGAAAAATACTATTCCAAAATAAATTTTCAATATATGAATAAGATCTACCTTGGATGAATAATGCTATATAACTCTTACTTTACCCATAACACAAGTTATTCCTCTCAAATATTCAAGTAATGGGTGGATACCCAATCCATCACCCAATATCTAAACACATTGACATTAACCTTTTTAAAAAATTAATCAACAAAATTACAAAAAATAAATCCCAAATATATTTGGATAATTCAACTCACCCTTTTTATTTTTTTTCAATCCCCAATATACTCCATGGTAATGGTTATTCTTCTCCCACTAATTGACTATAAATTTAGTGGGGAATGGTTTTTTTACATGTTTTTGAAATAATTTGTTTAAGGAAAGGATTACTCACATCCTTATTTTAAAGAGGAATTTTATTACATTTTATATAACCATTAATTTATAGAATTATGTAACCACATATTTATTTTCAATGATCCTTAAGTAGTTAATCAGTAAGATTAAGTGGGAAATCAAAGTGTAGAAAAAAAGAGTGAGTTTATGAAATCCTTAAATATATCAATATAAATTCTTCAACGTGGTAACCAACTATAATTCAACTATTTTTTGATGTTTAGAATGATTTTCAATGTGATTTATGAACATACACTCAATAAAAAAAACATTAAAATTTTAAAGTGCAATTAAATTATACTTCCCTAGTTTAATGACAATCACTCCATCTTGATAATTATAAAAAACATAAATAATAAAAGAGATAGGAGAGTGATTTACCTAAATAAAACTGCAATATTTAATGGGGTAATTTAAAAAGATATATTAATATGAGAAAAACAAGAATTTGGAAGCTTGGACATAATTGATATCTCCCCATTAGGGGATTCTCTTCAAATTCCTCCACAGTGTGATTTTTTCTTCCACAACCATGCTCTAAAGGGTCGTAATACCAGATATTATTTCATATAAATTAAAAATTATTAACCTATGATATTTTCAATATAGTTGTCTATATAAACTATAAAAGTATTAAAAACTTAAAAATTTCATTATTTCCAAACATCACCTTTAATTAAATTTTCTAATTTTCATAAACATTCATGTATGGGAATACATTGGACTTCAATTAGGCACCTTATTCATAAGACTTATATTGATACTTATTTCTTAAGAAAAAAACTCTTTTATTTAAGGTTTTATCTTGTTTGGATTGTTTTATATTTATTTATCCTTTATTTTAATAGATAGATGATCAGTTAGGATATATAGACTCCTCTTGCGTCTCATAATTCGTCATAGTTAGAATAAACTTTCACACTATAGAAAGAAAGACACATTTAACTTTTTGAAACCTCCCAAGATTTTTGTTAACTACTAATTGATATGTCTATATGATTAATATATATTTAGATGAATTTTCATCAAAATATTCTGTGAACCACATCATCAATACCTATTTTTTAATATTTTGAGTAAATGGTTCTTTGAAATTGTCTCTTATCAACTCATTTTGAAAAGTCTACCATATCATACATCTGATAACTCCAAGAAAATCCATTTTTTACCCTACCAAAAACTATTTATCAGACCTAAAGGAACCCTTCTTGGCTACTCTATCAACTTTTTCATTATTTATGTCAACCACAAATTATTTTCTACTATTTATCACTTGGAGTAATTCCCCTATTATATTTATCCCACTTTCATTGAATTTCATGAGAAAAATTACAAAAATTACAATATTTGAGTCTCCCTAGTCATCATATCTTTTTAATGAACTCTTAATAGTGTCATTATATTCTTTGGTCGTTGTTTTCTGTCTTAATTAAATTTTTTCACCTCTCTTAATTTTTTTCTAGTGTTATTTTATTTTCATCACATCTATATAAGAGTTAGGACAAGGTGGTTTATATTTTTATTATTAATTTATGTATCAATATGTTACAATAATCACAAAAATATTTAAAAAAATAAATTTTGTTTCTATTTGACATATTTTGTAACACCTTAGGGTTGTTTAAAAATAAAAAAAACAATGTTCGATAGTTTATACAACACACAACATCGAGCCTAAACAATACATGATCATTTATATATGATAATTATAAACTGGACATTAAATTAATGTGCATGAATAATATTTATATTTTTTATAAAATATATATAAATTACCAAATCCATATAAATTTTTTTATAACTTACTATGGAATAAAAAATCAATTTTTAATGAAGAAAATTTATTTTTCTAAAAAATACATTTTATTTAAAAATGATTTGTATTCCTTTTTGTGAGAAAATAATATAATAATTTTTTGTAAATTTTAAATAATATGTATTTTCTAAAATGAACTAATTTTTTTTAAATTGAATTATTAAAATAAACTTAGGTTGAAATTTTGGTAATTTTTTGAAATGATTGATTTCTTTAATGAATTTGCTTAATTAACAATTTTTCAAATACTAACGTCTATTTTCATTAAATAATGTATTTTACTAGTAAAATTATAATTTATATTTTTAAAAAAAGTTAAATATGAATCATTATATTTTTAATAATATAATTAATTTATTTTTAATCAGTAATGTTCATGATTTTGGAATAAATTTTTTATACTTGAAAATACAGTTTTTTGCAAACGGTTTTTTAGTACATAAAGATTATTAATTTTAATTAATTAAAATAAATCTTAGAAAGGAATAATTTAATTAAAATTTATAAAATTTATATGTTTTTATATGTATTTATATTCATTCAATTGTGATTTCTAGTCATATAGTTAATATAAGATCGTTAATTTCTTGAAAAATTCATCTTCATGAAAAATATCTCTTGTCGCATTTTGTGGGTTTAATTTTAAATCATGTTATTCTAATTAATTGATTATAATTTATTAAATACATTAAATATTTTTAATAATCATAGTTAATATTATTTAATAACAATAATTTACTTTTGTTTCATAATAAATAGTAAAAATTAATTATCGTGGTTATATCTAAAATGAATTTTTGCACGTTACATGTTCTTGAGTTAAAATTAATTTTATATATCCATAATATTTTTATTTGATAAATTTAATTTCATATATATAACCATTTTGGTTAAAATCAACTTACAATTATCATTTTATTTATTTTCTTAAAGGATAAATTACCTAGGTAAAAACTCATTTATATAGTGAAAACTAAAATGGTAAATCTGAGAAACCACAAAGGTATTAGGAATATAATTTTTTAAAAGAGTATATTTTTATTATTGGAGGTGTTTATCAGGCATATATTCCTTAAAATACACCATTTATTGATTTTGGAGGAACGTTTCTTAAGAGTGACTTCCCATTATTGAATAGTTTTGGCTATTTAAAAAAATTCACTCCCTCTCACTTATAAAGGGTACATCCTATAATATTTTATTCACACTTAAAAAGAATTTTTTTGTTTGGAAATAACTTTTCAAATACATTACTTACATTCCATATGATTTTTTATAATCCTTGGGTTTTTTATAAAATCTTTATAGGAAGGCTTTTGGTGAAAACCTAAAGAGGTTGTTCGAAGAAGAGCTATCATTCTTAATCAAGCATTTTTTTTATTTATTATACCACCAGATTCAAATGTTATTAAAACATGTTGATATAATAACATCATTATATCCAATGTACTGAGATCTTATTATATTAATTTCATAACCTACATCCATATCCCATTCCATCAAATGGGAAACAAAACCATCATTCATGTTACGGTGGACTATCTCTTCACAAATGGATGTAATTTGTTTTCTAACATCGTATCTCATGACTATTAATGATGATCGGTTTAATGTATATGTATGATATAAATGAAATATTTTATAATTTTTAAAAATTTATATATCATAAAATTTATTTTGTTACTATTTATTAAAATATGATTACATCAGTCGTGCGCACATGTGGGTTACCCCCTATACGATGCAATGTGATTTGTTTTTCATTAACACATCACATGGATTGTATTTATAAGTATATTTAAGAAAATAATATTATTTTTTATATATCATGAAAATTTTGGAAATATAAATTAACACTTACATTCTTTCCATGATGATTGTTGAAAAATGGAAACATTACCCATGCATATATATGACCTACTGTCTACATGATTGTAACATAGTTCATTTTTTATGACAATATTTCATGGTTTGTTTTAAAAGTAAAATTGATGTAAAAATGTAATTATATATCGTTTATTGGTATATGAAAACCATTTCTTTCCATGATTAATTTATATGTTTATGCCTTAATATTGATTTCCGTTTATGGAAGACATAAGAAATGTACATATTATGATTAATGCATCTCGATAGAACTCCAATGAATTGGGTAAAGCATTTTTCTAATGAGACATTATATATGGTATTAGGGAGTAATACTAATCCATTATGGGTTATTGTCAACTATGTGATACTATTTAGGATGTTATCCTTGACTCATGTTTATGTCGTGTTATATGTTACTACCAAATTTCCTATATTGTTATTCTTTTAATGTACCATGTTCTTTATGTTATTATTCTATATGATTACTCATGAGACTTATCATTTATTATATCATGTTATACAACTGACTCACATGTTATGGTTCTTTATCAGGTTTTTTCCTTACTATGATTTTGAGCTCAACCTTTTGTTTTATATATTCCCTAGGTGATGCTATGGAGTTTTTGGATCCCAAATGTATTTGGGTTCTCATTATGGAGAATAAAATAAGTATGTCCTGTTTTAGTTTTCTTTTCATGTATTATGAACCTATTTTTTAAATAAACATGGCCTCATGATCTTTGGGTTTTACTCATTGGATAGTTATATTTAAATATCTTTTAATAATATTTTTAAAATACTGGGGTATCTCTATTTATATTTTTTGTGATGACTAATTAAGATTAACATGTTTTTCTATTGATTAAGCACTACTCCCCCTAAGTTATGGCCTTCCAATAAATCCTTAATTTGAAATATTAGACCAAAAATCTATGACCATGATTCCGAGCCTTTAGTAACACAAAAATCTTTACTAACACAAATTGTTTCACTAACATATTCCTTTTTATTATATTCTTAATAGTTACATATTCTTCTACATGATAACCCTTGTATTTTTATGTTATTTCACCACTACTTTATGCCCCATTTGGGGATATTATCTTCATGAAATTTCTCACATCCTAATTTTTTTATTTTCATTAAACCAATTTTAATGGTATAAGTGGAAAGGGTCACACAAACAAAATCATCTAGAATAAAACAACATATAACGATTATAACACCAAAAACATTAAAATTAAAACCCATAAAATGAATTAGTAGCTGAAATTTATGGAAATTTAAATCCTATCACAATAAGTTTCAAGCCAATAACAATAGTATTATGAGATTCCTAGGGTACTATAAAGCATCATAGTTAACATACCCATCATAGATTAACTGAAACCACCTTTTCCCTTAGTAAAACCACTAAAATATAAGGTAAGATCTTTTATTAGATGGAAACTCAAGGGAAACCAAATATTCAAAATAATTACAATGAAATCAACACCAAGAATTCATATGCATCACTGATCACCATAACTAATTTCTATAAAATCCATAACTTCACCATAGAGGTTTCCAAAAAACAAAAACTAGAAAACCATTAACCATAAAAATGACTAAAACTAAAATATAACTTCCACTGAACCATCAGGAGAAACAAAAAAACATACAATCACTAAATATAAGAAATTACCTACAACCACCTTGAAAAATAGAAAATATTTTGATGCCTATGCACCCATTTCCAAACCCAAATCATCTTGAATACCAGTATTCATGCTAATGATAAAGAATTTTATTTTTCATTTAAAGATAGAGTAAGGAGGATAATAAGAATAAAATATCAAACTTGGTAGAAAGATAGATAAATAACTCACTAATGAGGGGAATATTTTTTCATTGGATAACTTGTTAGATTAGAAACATCAACCATAACCATCCAAATATTCCTTTCACATCTTCATTCACGGTTATGGTTTGATTCTAGTGCACTAGACATGGAATGAATGGGAAGTTGTTTAACATTCCTCAACTGTGAAAACCTACATGAAAAATTTCATCAAACTGTATGGGATACAATGAAACCACAAGGAAAATGGAAACTATATGAAGTAAGAAAAATAAAATGTAGAAATATGAATCAATGTGAAATAAATTTGTGAAGAAAAAAAATAAATGCAATCGAATAATATCCTTAAAAACCCTTATGAAGGAGACTATAAATAACCATTAGGAATAATTAAACACCATATATGAATATAATGTTATCAAAAATAGGGTATTGAGATTTAGGAAAGTGAGGTGTGGGAGGAGATTAATCACTACTAGACTAAGTGGCATAGAAACCCTATAAGGAGAAATAAGAGAGAGCCTAAGTCAGTCAAGAGTGTCTGGGATATATCATATAATTTCTAACCTCCACCCTCGATACATCTATGGGTTTATATGGAAACCCTTCTCTTTATTACACACTTGAACAAGATTTATTACATAAAATTCACTTGATACAACATAGAAGATCAAGAGGTCTAGTTTATTTGGGGCTTAGGATCTTTACATAACAACATATAACATGAATACAATATCTTTATTGAAAACTACCTTAACATGACTACTACATTCCCCCATATTTATCATTTCATAGGATAACCTGATGACATGCATGAAAAAGGGGTGAGATATAAAGCCCAGTAAGGGAATAAACATGTAATAACATGAGAAATATAATACATGTTAGAAAATAGGCATATAAATGGAGAATAAGAGAAACATGAACATAAAGGCATGATAAAGCATGATAATCATAACATGGAAATGTGGAAACAACACTTAACATGGAATTGACATTAGCCAAGGATCATTGCACATGGAGCATGAGTAAACCCCCACTACAAATGAAGAATGAGTAAAACTTTGTTTAACTTGAATTATCATGAGTCAACACCCATTGCAAATGAGTTATCATGATATTATACTTTACCCAATGCATTAAAGCACTATCAGGGCACACCCTTCTAAAACATTTCATTTCATGAAAAAATGTGCCACATGGATCATACAACATGGAATAAATCATCATCATTTATTCCAAGATAAAGGGATGTGAAATAAATACATGAATCTTTATAATCAATAAGTAAATGTTCATATAGGTTAGTTCCCTTGATAGGGAAATGGGAATGGTATTCAATACACAATGACTTTGGCTTTGAAAATTGAATTTCAATTTAGACAGCATAGCGGAATGAAATAAAAACTCATAAAAAATGGTTGATGAGAGAGAAAAGGGGATATCAAAATATTTACATGAAATGGAAAATAATGGGGTCAAATAGATACATGTTGAAAAAAACATAATGGAATTTAGATGCATAATTAAAAATAATTACTTGAATGTAAAAGAGGAGAGAGAAATCCCTTGAGGAGGTAACAGGTGTACATGGGAGGAATTAATGAGAGATAAAGGGGTCTCTCATCATCCAAAAATAAATAGTAAAGTATTTTAAAAGTGGGAAATTATACCACAACATTTTTAATTGAAAACAAAAGTTCATAACAACTTAAATAAAATTGGAAAAAAATTAGAAAGGAAGAAATTAGTTACTTGGATGTGTGATCCCAATGGCTTGGTAGAGGCTTGAGAGAAGCTTATTGGGAGCTTGGGGCGCCCTGGGAGGATTATGGAGAGAGGATGGCAGGGGTTGGTCGAACTTAAAAAGATTTTAGTGAAGGGTAAGTGGGAGATTGGGTGGGTTTATATAGGAAAGGAGAGGGAATTCTTTATTATTTAGGTTTGGGACACCTCACATTAAACTAATCAAAACCACAAACCAGCCCACAGTTTTTGCCCATGTATTTTGAAAAAGGGAAGTGGAAAAAAAAATATTTGATAAGGCCAACAGCCGAACGTCTTAAAATAATAGGGTTTCTTATGTGGAGGTGAGTCACACTCTTAAAGAAATCAATTTAAAAAGACAAAATGTTTTATAAGCCTTGAAGGGTTCACTAAAGATTAGTAAAATAAATAAAACAAACCCAAAATCACATTATTTTAATAATAAAACCTATTTTGTACATACATAATGTTTATAATATTTTATTACATCACTATTGGGTCATTATGATGTCATAAATCACATTATATATTTAAACTCTATTTAATTTTTACCCAAAACTTCAACTGTCTCAGAAAATTATGAAAAATTCACCATAGGATATTTTTGATGTCCTGATTCCAAAAATAATATTCATTTTTTATAAATAATTTTAAAAATATGTGAATTTTTACTTTTAAAATAAAAACTGACAATTATCCAAAATTCATTGGTTTTGACAAAAACAGTTTGCAAATCTTAATAAAAATTACAACTGCCATCATAAAATTATATGATAATTTATATTTAATGAAAATTAATTTAATAATAATAATAATATTTTATTAAAATATTATTTAATTAAAAATCCATTATTTCATCAAAATAGATTTCTTAGTTGAATGTTAACTAGAAATACTATTTTTCCTTTAAAAACTATTTACAAAGTAACAATAATAAAATGAATGCACATTCATTATACAAAAATAAGGTACATAGTCATAGTTCTAGGGTCTTGTTACATAACCCCTTATAACACCCGCATAAGACCGAAGGGTAAGGCATGCGATGGTGACAGACTCTTGGGGTGGCTCGGATAACATCGCTCTGGTGGTAATCTATATTAATTTGCATTTCTACCGTAATCAATTCTACTCAAGATACATGTGTTTATGATCTTCTTGGGCATGGTCCAGAGTGAAGCCCAATGAAACCACCTCCCTTACGAGCTCTGACAAATGGTCTTCTTATGGGGAAAGTCTATTGGATGAGACCATCTCTTCCTTTGTCTGCGTAAATCGGATTTGTTAATGCTCTATATTTATACTAATCATGTGATCATTGTTTAAAAGCTATATTAACAACAGTCAAATTTCTTAACGGTATTTTAAAATTCAAAATCATAAAACCAAATAAGTCCAATTTTTTTTACATAATGAGACAATTAATTAGATCAATATGGATTTCCATTAATGAAAGTTTGGGTCGTTACAATCTTCCCCCCTTAAAGAAATTTCACCCTCAAAATTTTGATTTTCATTCCTTATGCATAAAAAGGTGTGGGTACTTTTTCTTCATTTCCTCTAAGACATCTTCATTCTTTCCTATTATCATTGCCTTCATGTGGAAAGGGTTCATGTGTCATAATGGTACCTCTGTATATTTTTAAAATCACATTCTTCCTTTTCCCAGAAACACCTAAGGCATCATAGTTTTTATCTATAGAAGCATAGATAAGTAATTAAAAAGGTATAATTTTGAAATATCTTCCGGAACATGTTTTTTATAATAAATTATTACTAATTCATTTTCAAATATTTCAAAATAGTGTTATGGTAAATCAGTTTTTTGTATTTCACCAAAGACGAAAATCTATAATTTGATACATATTGGCAGCTCAGCGGTCTCCTTATTTTGGATCATCTAGAAAATCTTTTATTTATTCATAATTTTCATATAAAGTGAAGAATTTGAAAATACCCTGATGATACTACCCGCTCTTAGCATGATAAGAAAGTTGAGAGTCCAAAATTCCCAAATACACTGTACTAGATCCTTGAAATAATTATTCAATGGTAGATGTATTGGATGAATCATAAAGTTTTTGGCATGTAACTTGGATATTTGAAAAGGTTTCAAAGTTATCTGAGTATGACTTCAGGATGATCTTTCCAATTAGTTCTTTAGGAAGAGATAGATGAGTTGTTTATGATCTTCCTCCTTCCATATTTTAACTATGAAAAAGGGAATACAATTAGGGGGTTTGAATACATATCCATTGAGAATAAAAAGTAAACTTTGAATATAAAAGGATAAATGAGTAAAGGATAAGTATATCCAAACTTGTGACTCTATAGGTTTAAATCTAGGTTATCCTCTATCTATTTCTTGACAAATATTATTATAGTCTTTTTTTATCCCTTAATAATGGTTCATAATAAGCTTATAAATTTACCAAATCATATCCCTCGGAAGTGTCGTAACCAAGAGTGCAGCAAGGCCCGTTGTCGTGCACCAGTTCCTGTTTGAGTCTATCTCAAAGTGGTGTTTTCAGGTTTTACCTCTATGATACATCTGTGCCAGATCAACCTCTACCTGCTTGTATCTAGACAGGGATGTATTTTTTTGATAAACTACATACTCAATACTCACCAAAAGATACCGATGTTTTTATTATACATATTATTTTCTTTAATTATTCCCCAGGGATTTCTAATCCTTATCCTAAAAATAACTAAACTTATCCTCTTATACCAACTATTACAACCCTTCTCTTTATTCCACACTTAAACATGATTTATTACATTAAATTCACTTGATACAACATAGAATATTGAGTGGTCTAGTGTCTTTTAGGCTTAGTATCTTTACATAATGACTTATAACATGAAATACAACATCTTTATTGAAAACTTCCTTTACATAACCACTTCATTCCCTCGTACTTAGCATTGCTTAGGATAACCTGAGGACATGCATCAAAAAGGGTGAGCTATAAATCCCAGTAAGGGCATAAACATGGAATAACATGAGTAATATAGTACATGTTAGAAAATAGGCATATCAATGTATCACAAGAGAAACATGAACATAAAGGCATCATAAAGCGTGATAATCATAACATGGAATTATGGCAACAACACTTAACATGGAATTAGCATGAGCCAAGGATCATTACACATGGAGCATGAGTAAACCCTCATTTTACATGAAGCATGAGTAAAACCACATTTCAATTGAATTATCATGAGTCAACACCCATTTCACATGACGTATTATAATACTATACTTTACCCAATGCATTGGAGCACTATCAGGGCGAACCCTTCTTAAACATTTCATTTCATGCATAAGTTTGCCACATGGATCATACAACATGGAATCAATCATCACCATTCATTCCAAGATGAATGGATATGCAATAAATACAAGAATATTTAAAATAAATAATTAAATTTTCATAAATTTTAACACCCTTGATAAAGAAATGGGCATGATATTCACAACACAATGACATTGGCTTAGAAAATCATAGTGCAATTTCGGAAACATAACAGTGTGAAATAAGAACTGATAAAAAATGGTTGATGAGAGATAAAAGGATGTATCATCACATTTACATGAAATAGACAGTAATTATTTCATATATATACGTGTCACAACAAACATAATGGAATTTATATGCATAATTCAAAATAATTACTTTGATTTAAAACAGGAGAGAAAAATCACTCCAAGAATTTCGGCATGGTAACAGGTGTAAATGGGAGGAATTAATGAGGGAGAAAGGGGTCTCCAATCATCCAAAAATAAATAGGAAAGTATGGGGAAGGTTCCAAATCATACCCCAAAATTTTTAATTGAAGACAAAAGGGCATAACAACTTAGAGAAAATTGGGAAAAATGGGAAAGGAAGAAATCCCTTACGTGTAAGTGTGATCCCAAAGGCTTGGGAGATGCTCGAGAGAGACTTAATGGGAGCTTGGGGCACCATGAGAGGTTTCTATAGGAAAGAGAAAAAGGGTTGGTTTAACTTCAAATTCTTTTAGTGAAGGGTAAGAGGGAGTGTGGGTTGATTTATATAGGAAAGGAGATGGAATTCATTATTATTTAGGTTTGGGACACCTCACATTAAACTAATCAAAACCACAAACTAGACCATGGTTTTTTCCCATAGTTTTTTCCAAAGGTTACTGGAAAAAAATATTTTTTTAGGCCAATAGACAAACTTCTTTAAATAATAGGGTTTCTTCTGTGGAGGTGAGTCACACTCTCAAGAAAATCTATTTAAAAAGACTAAATATTTTATAAACCTTGCAGTGTCCACTAAAGCTTTGTAAAATAAATCAAACAAACCCAAAATCACATTATATTAATGGTAAGACATATATTGTCTGAAAATAATGTTTATAGTATTTTATTACATCACTATTGGGTCATTATTATTTCATAAAACACATCATATATTTAAATGGTATTTAATTATTACCCAAAAATTCGACTGTCTTAGAAAATTATGAAAATTCACTGTTGGATAATTTCGATGTCATGATTCAAAAAATAATATTCATTTTATATAAATAATTTTCTAAATATGTGAATTTTTACTTTTAAAATAAAAACTGACATTTATCCAAAATACATGATTTTTGACAAAAAATAGCTTTCAAACCTTAATAAAAATTACAATTGCATTCATAAAATTATATGAAAATTTATATTTAATAAAAATTAATTTAATAATAATAATAATATTTTATTATAATATTTTTTAATTAAAAAATCCATTATTTTATCAAAATAGACTTCTTAGTTGAATGTTAACTAAAAATACAATTTGTGCTTTAAAAACTATTTACAAAGTAACAATAATAAAATATATGCACATTATTTATAAAAAAATAAAGTATATTGTCATAGTGTTTGGGTTTTTTTATATAACCCCTTATAACACCCGCATAAGGCCAAAGGGTAAGGTGTGCGATAGTGACAAACTCTTGGGGTGGCTCGGATAAGATCGCTCGGATAGTAATCTCTATTAACTTCCATTTCTCCCGTAGTCGGTTCTGCTCAAGAATAATGTGTTCTAGATTAGCTTGGGATTGGTCAAGAGAGATTCTTAATGATGCCACCTCCTTTTAGATCTATGAAAATGGGTTTCGTGTGTGGAAAGTCTATTGGATGAAGCCATCGCTTCCTTTGTCTTAGAAAATTTGATTCGTCAAAGCACTATATTTATACTAATAATGTGATCACTGTTCAATGACTATATTATCAACGATCAAATTTCATAATGGTATTTTAAAAATAAAAATCATAAAACAAAAGAAGTTCACAAAAAAATTTATATAATGAGACATTTAATGAGATCAAGATGGATTTTCATTAATGAATGTTTTGGTCATTAGTGTAACGCCCCGACCCCAGTTACCCAGAGTCGGTGCATTACTTCGTAACATTGGCATGATCACAAGAAAGATCAAATCCCGAAAGACTGATTGGTTTAGTAGCCTTGGAAACACTAGATATAATCATAAAGTTTTACATTACATTTCAAAGTGAAAAACTACTACAACAACAAAGTCTTCATATCCACACTATTAACCCCTCATAATATCCCTGCAAGTCATTCATAATTTACTTCTTCACTACCTGGGAAAAAAAAATAAAACATAGAAAAGGGGTGAGCTCAAATGCCCAGTAAGGATAACAATATAGCGGAACATTCAAAATAAGCGTAAACATTTAAGGCAATGAATTACTAAAACAAAATCCTTTTAAAATTGAACTTCAACATAGTATGGCAAAAGTAAAATGAAATAATGCCATTTACTTGTTCACATGGATATTCTACTAATCGAATAATCACATGCAATATCAATAACCACTTTCATAATGTTGGAATGCATAATGCTAAACGTTAATTTCTTTGTCTAGGCCTCATCCCAAGACCTAGGGGTTACTTCTAACCGGAACCCAACCCGGAGTGCCTCTAATAACCGGACACCAACCCGGAGGGCATACTTTTACCAGTCCCTAACCTGGAGGGCTTACTTTAACCAGTCCCCAACCTGGAGGGCTTACTTTTACCAGTCCCCAACCTGGAGGGCTTACTTTTACCGGTCCCCAACCCGGAACATACTTGTTTAGCACATTCATCTGAAGAAAAGTTTGAAATATAACATAAACATTCGGATTAAAACCAGCATACGAAATGTCAATAGTTTCACCATAAACTATGAATGGTATAAAATAGCACATCCACAGTCAAAAATATCACAAAACCTTCAATACAATATAGAAGTTTTGTATTATAATAAATCAACTTCAAATAAGCGTAAAATCCATTAAAGGATGTTGACATAGATGAAATCAAAACACTTTTTAGAGAAATATCTCTTTCTATTTTTGAAATCATTTAAGAGCCATATAAAATAAAACATTTTCTTGAAAATATTCTTGTAAGCTTGTAAGGAAAGCTTTGACGATTTTATAACGGCGTAAAATAACCGCACTCGCCGTATAAGTTAAAAAAAAACATTCTTACCTCAATTCTGTCGAAAAGGTTAAAAAGGACCTTGTTTTGAAAACGACGGAAAGATTCCTTTATAAACCTCTTATAAAAAGTCAAACAAGGGTATAAATGACTTTAACCCATATTCTTGTAAATAGTAAAAATGTTTTGAAATACATTTTTAAGAAACATGGATGTGGATGATAAAGATATCCCAGTAGATTATTACGTATAAACAACCTCGGATAATGAAGAGATTGTGAAATAACCCTTACCAATTTGGTAACTTATGAAACATACAATCCATAAAAGAGGTATCATACAATGAATATGTAAATACACATAAATTAGGGTGTATTACACAAAGAATATAATTATGGGCAGTACATACACCACACAAAAGGTGATGGTGGCAATATGGCATGAATCTCACGGGAATAAGGAGTGAGATGAAAACCCCTTACCTTGTACTTTTCCTTTGTTGGGGTAGGTTAACCTCCTGTATAATGGTGAAATAATTGTTATTAAATTATACAAGAATCATTTACATTAATATGATATCATATATGATCTTTTAATATTGATATCTTAGTATTATCGTTGTTTCGGGTGTTAACTTACTTGTTTTCTTTCATATGTTTTGTTATGTAAGACATGTTTGTAAAGGATAGGTTGTATATTATTCATATCCAGAATGATATCAAGTCCTTAAACATCATTTTTAAATCATCAAATGATAATTATACTTTAATGGTTACGATGGAGAATGAATCTCATCGCGTTCGTGGAGACGGTAGTCCGTACGTACGCACGAACGCTACTTCCATTTAATTTTTATTTTAAAAGAATCCAATCCAAATGATACATAGGTATATTACTATTACAGTATAATATAATATTTTATATATGTTACTTAAGTTCATTAACACCATCCTTTATACGTTCCATGTGTGGTATGAACGAGTCATATCATTTTAAGGGGGCGGTAGTCCGTACTTCCTCAAATGAAATTATCGTATGTATATACAACATGAAACGGATAATGGCATGAAATAAAATGGAATTACAGAATCTTATATATAAAATATATATCATTATTATCATATTTAATTACAGTTCCATCATAATGGCCACCATGAGAGGTGGTAAGATGTATTTGAACAATCATCGTTTCGTGAGGCGTTAGTTTGCCATCCACAGGAACATTATGTTCATCATCCATTAGATGGAGTTGTGTGTATGTGTAGTTTTAATCCTTCTTATAACAACATCCTAGTATATTGAGGATACTGGTGTTGTTACAAAAGAAAGGAAATAAAAAGAGTTTGGGGGTTGGAGAAGCAAAATAAATGAAAATAATTTAAGAGAAAATGTTACCTTTAATTTAGGTAACTCACTTTGGTTGGAACCAAAGGACTTCTTGAAATGCTTTCTGCCTAAGGGGAAGCTTCAAGGAGGAGGAGAGGGATGTGGGGAGCTTAGTTGGGCAGAGTTTGGACGATCCAAGTGGCTTGAGAGGTGTGAGGAAAAGAGAAGGAGGAGTGCCCTTTTATAAGAGGGGTGAGGGGCACCTTTGGAAAAGCTAGAAATATTAATTTATAATAAATTCATATTCGGTTTCCAAAGGCTCCAAAGTTGACTATTCAAAGGATGAGGTGGGGATAGGTCGAAAACAACTCATCCAATAGAATTTAGACAGGTTTGGGTCCTTATATTTAAGTATTAACTCTAAGTTAATTAGTTTCACTTTTACAATGTCTCTTTGTATTTTTATATAATATGGTTAATAAACTTACTATGTACATCCAAGCGACCCACAAGTGGTCCATTAATGATGAACATATCATAATATAAGTCTCTTGGCCGAACCTTAGATTTTTAGGAATTTAATATCAATTAATAATATAATATTTGTTTTAAGAACTCTTTTATGTCAATTTTGACACTATTCAATAGTTGATTTTTGTGAAACTCCTAACAGATTGATTACTTCGAACAAAGTTCATTAAATCAATCCTAATATATCATATTATCCTATAAAATTAGTTTAATTCATTAAAAGTTTCATATTATATTTATTTGGGTATTTATAATATCAATTATTTTAATTTTTCACTATTATAGTAATTACTGCATCATCATTGTGTCATAAATAAAATAAATTATTTAATGTCTAAAAATTATAAATAAAATATCATTATGTAGTAAATCTTTTTAGATTTCTAATGAATATTTATAATCGAAAATCCAACATGTATAACCCTATGTAAGAATTGTTCTTCTAAAAGATGTAAGCTTATGCCATTTTTATTTTTATTTTAGCTTTATTAATATAATGTGTCATTATCACTTACAAGTGGATCCATGGGGTCCCAAAATTGACACAAAGATGCCCATGGTCGACCATATATCAACCAATAGGGTTAAGACACGTTTTAGGGTAATTTAGTATTATTATAATATTATTTTTTAACCCTTATTTACCGGATTTACCCTTAACCATGGTAAATAAAATATTTACCGCAGTAATTATTCAAAATGTCTAAAAATAAAAGTTACCTATTTACACAATTTGAACATCCTGATTCCAAATATGGAATCCATTTTTCTAAATTCAAAACACAGAAGTGGCAGAAATTAATTTAAAATTAATTCCCGCTGTCAAAACAAAAAGCGTGTCTTCAAGAGATAATAACTATCAAAAGATTGACACTTGTTTATGTTCGGTTTAACTGTAAAATTTTGTCTAATGACCAACATTATATTAAATTGTAAAAATATATTCTAAATATACTTTAAAACCACTCAAATTCATAATTTATCACTATTAATTATTTTGATTAAAAAAGTTGTTTTTAATTAAAATTTAGTAATTTTCACTATTCATCAAAATATGAAAGTTATCCGAAATGTACCAAAATTTCACCTTAGGCTAAATTTGATATTCCGAATCCAAAAATGAAGTCCATTTTAAAATATAATATATATATAATTTCAAAAAGTAGGTATTACTATTCATAACGGCTAGTTTGATTGGTTACGGTGTGTTAGAACTCGGTGTTGCGTACAACACACGCTAGCGTACCGTGGAAGCTTGGGATATTTCATTTTAAATTTTTGATGTCCCCATTTAGTCAAAAAGTTTAAAATATAGTATCTAAAAAGGGGTCACTATTAAAATTTGGTAAAAGTGAAATACTGAAAATGAATTTGTTCTTACATTATGTCTAAGAAACTCATAATATGGATTCTAAAATTATAAGGATTATATAAAGTTTAAAATTTAGTTAACACTATTCATAACCTCTTTTGAACAGCTTGTTTGGTAAGTCATGGTGCGATTGAACTTGGTGTTGCGTGTAGTGAAAGTTATTGAATTATTTTGAAGAAATAACACACTATAAAATCTTGGGGTGTTACATTCTCCCCTCCTTCAATAAATTGCGTCCTCGCAATTTGAAATTGTTCTTCAAAAATAAAAGGTTGAAAATAGAAAATATATTTGTGGGAAAACCCACATCGGAAATTGGGTTTCTAAAATTTAGTCTTAATATGAGGAAAAGAGAAATGAAAGGGTCACCACCAAATTATGATCTCGATTCGGAGAACATTGGTGGTAATTTAGAGACATATAATTGGAGGAAAAACGTAAATATTTATAGGTAGTGATTGAGGTCATCAATCACAAACAAGTATGAAATTGAGGTCCTTGAATTCATCAATCTATGATGATTTGAAATACCATCGGTTCAACAAAACATAGGGTATTAGGATAACACATTTTTGACGTTTCGAAATATCGTAGTTGAAATCCCACATCGAAAAATGAATTAATGAGGCCTCTATTTAAAATAAAGAGTGGAAAGTATGAAGATTACCGAAAATAACACATACTAGGGTTCCATATAAGAAAATATGGATATGGAGGAGAAATCTAACCATCAATTATCTGATGGAGAGTGGTAGAGGACATGGCTATGAAAATGCCAACAATCCCAAATCCATAAATTAGTGATGATTTAAGGTACCATCTAGGAAAACATTTTTGTTCTAAGTTGCTTTTCTTAATGTTGAGTAATTTATTTATGAGATTGGCTAAGATCATAAGGGGATATACTTACTTTATAATTAGAGTTTTATCCATTAATAAATTTCTACCACAAACTCATCTTTCACTCTAAAAGATAATAGAACGTAAAAAATTTTTCTATTTATACTATTCGTATAGGGTTCCAAAATAAATTAATTTATAATTCATCTACCAGATATTTTAAAAAAAACTACATTATTTAATCCAAGACATCTCGTGGGCTAGTGGTAGGTGATACACCCTTGTCGCCCTTCGGTTGCGGGTTCAAGTCTCGCAGCCTTGCCGGACGCGACGGGTTGCCGCCCGACCTCCGGGTTGTCCTTTTATGGCAATCCAAAATAATCCAAACTAGAACTATCAAAAATACTTCTGTCCAAACTCACAGTCCAACATTTATAAGGAAGGTAAGAATAATGTAGATCCTTTTTACCCCATAATAGCATATGAATACCTTCATCTTGTATTCTTTTAATACACTGAAACATCCTGAATTACCATATTCCTTATTGATTACATTCACGCTCCCCTATTCCATATATAATGATGGATATACTTCATCAATCCAAAAATGTTTTAATCCCCAACAATAATGGAATATACAGATCATTAATCAGTTCCAAGGTAGTCAAGAATATCCAATATAATTTATCCAAATCAATCATGTATTATTCTAAAATCACTAACTCGGTATCAGAACCATATTATGGTTTATCTTTCTCTCAACCATATATTTTCCAAAAATTTATCCTGCTATTGAGTCACTTTTATTTGTTCCACACAATCTCAAGTCCTTAATGAAATAGTACTGCAGTACAATCCTTATATACTCCATAATTATTATAACAAGTACATTGTTGATACAACACTCAATTGGCATAATCAACATAAGAACTCTAATCATTCCTCTTCATTTGTGGTAGTATCATAACTTGATTATTATCCAATAGCATCATTTGCGGCATAGTCTGATGACTGGGGCATAGGTTCACGTAGTGTCCAAACTCCTTGAAAATGAAGCATTGTACATTTAAAACCATTTTCTTACCCTTGCAGTCACGTACATTGTGCCCTTTTCCTCCACACTTATAACAAACTCCCATTCCTTTCAGGAAAGTTCCAGGGTGTTTCTTTCCACAGTTACCACATATGGGAAAATTCTTCTTTTCACTCTTCCCTTTATCCATCTTTCTCTCTTCCATCATTTTCTTCTCTTGCTTCCCTTCAAAGCCATAAGACTCAGTAAACTCTTTACTTATCTTATCAACACATGATATTATTTCTTCATATGATGATAATACATGGGAGACTATTTCTCTTATCAATTCTAGCTTAAGACCATGAAAGATATGATCCTTCCTTCTCTTTGGATCATGTGCATTTCTGGAGTTCTCATTCCTTCTACTGGGCGCCATTTCTAAACAATGGCATAAACTAGATCAGTTTATGAATCAAAATACATAATCCCATACTTATAAAACACTTAACATAAATTGAACTATTTATGGATATAATCCATAATCATAAAAATGTTTTCTTTGAGGAAGTATATACTCATAAACCCTTCATAATGATTTGTAAAGAAAATGAGAGTTATCCTAAGCATATCCCCCGGGAGTGTCGTAACCAAGAGTGCAGCAAGGCCCGTTGTCGTGCACCAGTTCCCGTTCGAGTCTAGCTCAAAGCGGTGTTTTCGGGTTTTACCCCTAGGTACATCTGTGCCAGAGCCGCCTCTACCTGCTCGTATCCAGACAGGGATGTATTGCTCGGAAAACTCACAAAATCTCTACAATACCAAAATTCTAGGAAGTTATTCCATACTAATCCTCAAAGTTCATCTTAGGTCTACGTGCTCTAATCAGAGTTTACCTAAATCTAGTTTCCAAGGTTTGTACTAAACTTCCTCTGATACCAACTGTAACGCCCCGACCCCAGTTACCCAGAGTCGGTGCATTACTTCGTAACATTGGCATGATCACAAGAAAGATCAAATCCCGAAAGACCGATTGGTTTAGTAGCCTTGGAAACACTAGATATAATCATAAAGTTTTACATTACATTTCAAAGTGAAAAACTACTACAACAACAAAGTCTTCATATCCACACTATTAACCCCTCATAATATCCCTGCAAGTCATTCATAATTTACTTCTTCACTACCTGGAAAAAAAAATAAAACATAGAAAAGGGGTGAGCTCAAATGCCCAGTAAGGATAACAATATAGCGGAACATTCAAAATAAGCGTAAACATTTAAGGCAATGAATTACTAAAACAAAATCCTTTTAAAATTGAACTTCAACATAGTATGGCAAAAGTAAAATGAAATAATGCCATTTACTTGTTCACATGGATATTCTACTAATCGAATAATCACATGCAATATCAATAACCACTTTCATAATGTTGGAATGCATAATGCTAAACGTTAATTTCTTTGTCTAGGCCTCATCCCAAGACCTAGGGGTTACTTCTAACCGGAACCCAACCCGGAGTGCCTCTAATAACCGGACACCAACCCGGAGTGCCTCTAATAACCAGACACCAACCCGGAGTGCCTCTAATAACCGGACACCAACCCGGAGGGCATACTTTTACCAGTCCCTAACCTGGAGGGCTTACTTTAACCAGTCCCCAACCTGGAGGGCTTACTTTTACCAGTCCCCAACCTGGAGGGCTTACTTTTACCGGTCCCCAACCCGGAACATACTTGTTTAGCACATTCATCTGAAGAAAAGTTTGAAATATAACATAAACATTCGGATTAAAACCAGCATACGAAATGTCAATAGTTTCACCATAAACTATGAATGGTATAAAATAGCACATCCACAGTCAAAAATATCACAAAAACTTCAATACAATATAGAAGTTTTGTATTATAATAAATCAACTTCAAATAAGCGTAAAATCCATTAAAGGATGTTGACATAGATGAAATCAAAACACTTTTTAGAGAAATATCTCTTTCTATTTTTGAAATCATTTAAGAGCCATATAAAATAAAACATTTTCTTGAAAATATTCTTGTAAGCTTGTAAGGAAAGCTTTGACGATTTTATAACGGCGTAAAATAACCGCACCCGCCGTATAAGTTAAAAAAAAACATTCTTACCTCAATTTTGTCGAAAAGGTTAAAAAGGACCTTGTTTTGAAAACGACGGAAAGATTCCTTTATAAACCTCTTATAAAAAGTCAAACAAGGGTATAAATGACTTTAACCCATATTCTTGTAAATAGTAAAAATGTTTTGAAATACATTTTTAAGAAACATGGATGTGGATGATAAAGATATCCCAGTAGATTATTACGTATAAACAACCTCGGATAATGAAGAGATTGTGAAATAACCCTTACCAATTTGGTAACTTATGAAACATACAATCCATAAAAGAGGTATCATACAATGAATATGTAAATACACATAAATTAGGGTGTATTACACAAAGAATATAATTATGGGCAGTACATACACCACACAAAAGGTGATGGTGGAAATATGGCATGAATCTCACGGGAATAAGGAGTGAGATGAAAACCCCTTACCTTGTACTTTTCCTTTGTTGGGGTAGGTTAACCTCCTGTATAATGGTGAAATAATTGTTATTAAATTATACAAGAATCATTTACATTAATATGATATCATATATGATCTTTTAATATTGATATCTTAGTATTATCGTTGTTTCGGGTGTTAACTTACTTGTTTTCTTTCATATGTTTTGTTACGTAAGACATGTTTGTAAAGGATAGGTTGTATATTATTCATATCCAGAATGATATCAAGTCCTTAAAAATCATTTTTAAATCATCAAATGATAATTATACTTTAATGGTTACGATGGAGAATGAATCTCATCGCGTTCGTGGAGACGGTAGTCCGTACGTACGCACGAACGCTACTTCCATTTAATTTTTATTTTAAAAGAATCGAATCCAAATGATACATAGGTATATTACTATTCCAGTATAATATAATATTTTATATATGTTACTTAAGTTCATTAACACCATCCTTTATACGTTCCATGTGTGGTATGAACGAGTCATATCATTTTAAGGGGGCGGTAGTCCGCACTTCCTCAAATGAAATTATCGTATGTATATACAACATGAAACGGATAATGGTATGAAATAAAATGGAATTACAGAATCTTATATATAAAATATATATCATTATTATCATATTTAATTATAGTTCCATCATAATGGCCACCATGAGAGGTGGTAAGATGTATTTGAACAATCATCGTTTCGTGAGGCGTTAGTTTGCCATCCACAGGAACATTATGTTCATCATCCATTAGATGGAGTTGTGTGTATGTGTAGTTTTAATCCTTCTTATAACAACATCCTAGTATATTGAGGATACTGGTGTTGTTACAAAAGAAAGGAAATAAAAAGAGTTTGGGGGTTGGAGAAGCAAAATAAATGAAAATAATTTAAGAGAAAACGTTACCTTTAATTTAGGTAACTCACTTTGGTTGGAACCAAAGGACTTCTTGAAATGCTTTCTGCTTAAGGGGAAGCTTCAAGGAGGAGTAGAGGGATGTGGGGAGCTTATTTGGGCAGAGTTTGGACGAGCCAAGTGGCTTGAGAGGTGTGAGGAAAAGAGAAGGAGGAGTGCCCTGTTATAAGAGGGGTGAGGGGCACCTTTGGAAAAGCTAGAACTATTAATTTATAATAAATTCATATTCGGTTTCCAAAGGCTCCAAAGTTGACTATTCAAAGGATGAGGTGGGGATAGGTCGAAAACAACTCATCCAATAGAATTTAGACAGGTTTGGGTCCTTATCTTTAAGTATTAACTCTAAGTTAATTAGTTTCACTTTTACAATGTCTCTTTGTATTTTTATATAATATGGTTAATAAACTTACTATGTACATCCAAGCGACCCCCAAGTGGTCCATTAATGATGAACATATCCTAATATAAGTCTCTTGGCCGAACCTTAGATTTTTAGGAATTTAATATCAATTAATAATATAATATTTGTTTTAAGAACTCTTTTATGTCAATTTTGACACTATTCAATAGTTGATTTTTGTGAAACTCCTAACAGATTGATTACTTCGAACAAAGTTCATTAAATCAATCCTAATATATCATATTATCCTATAAAATTAGTTTAATTCATTAAAAGTTTCATATTATATTTATTTGTGTATTTATAATATCAATTATTTTAATTTTTCACTATTATAGTAATTACTGCATCATCATTGTGTCATAAATAAAATAAATTATTTAATGTCTAAAAATTATAAATAAAATATCATTATGTAGGAAATCTTTTTAGCTTTCTAATGAATATTTATAATCGAAAATCCAACATGTATAACCCTATGTAAAAATTGTTCTTCTAAAGGATGTAAGCTTATGCCATTTTTATTTTTATTTTAGCTTTATTAATATAATGTGTCATTATCACTTACAAGTGGATCCATGGGGTCCCAAAATTGACACAAAGATGCCCATGGTCGACCATATATCAACCAATAGGGTTAAGACACGTTTTAGGGTAATTTAGTATTATTATAATATTATTTTTTAACCCTTATTTACCGGATTTACCCTTAACCATGGTAAATAAAATATTTACCGCAGTAATTATTCAAAATGTCTAAAAATAAAAGTTACCTATTTACACAATTTGAACATCCTGATTCCAAATATGGAATCCATTTTTCTAAATTCAAAACACAGAAGTGGCAGAAATTAATTTAAAATTAATTCCCGCTGTCAAAACAAAAAGCGTGTTTTTAAGAGATAATAACTATCAAAAGATTGACACTTGTTTATGTTCGGTTTAACTGTAAAATTTCGTCTAATGACCAACATTATATTAAATTGTAAAAATATATTCTAAATATACTTTAAAACCACTCAAATTCATAATTTATCACTATTAATTATTTTGATTAAAAAAGTTGTTTTTAATTAAAATTTAGTAATTTTCACTATTCATCAAAATATGAAAGTTATCCGAAATGTACCAAAATTTCACCTTAGGATAAATTTGATATTCCGAATCCAAAAATGAAGTCCATTTTAAAATATAATATATATATAATTTCAAAAAGTAGGTATTACTATTCATAACGGCTAGTTTGATTGGTTACGGTGTGTTAGAACTCGGTGTTGCGTACAACACACGCTAGCGTACCGTGGAAGCTTGGGATATTTCATTTTAAATTTTTGATGTCCCCATTTAGTCAAAAAGTTTAAAATATAGTATCTAAAAAGGGTTCACTATTAAAATTTGGTAAAAGTGAAATACTGAAAATGAATTTGTTCTTACATTATGTCAAAGAAACTCATAATATGGATTCTAAAATTATAAGGATTATATAAAGTTTAAAATTTAGTTAACACTATTCATAACCTCTTTTGAACAGCTTGTTTGGTAAGTCATGGTGCGATTGAACTTGGTGTTGCGTGTAGTGAAAGTTATTGAATTATTTTGAAGAAATAACACACTATAAAATCTTGGGGTGTTACAATTAGAGTTTACTAGAATTTTTACTAAAACATATTTGTATAGATTTTTTTTTATTTTTTCCTGCATGGGTTTTCAAAATAGATTCAGTGCATACTTTTATATGAGGACATTGGATGATCTTATTCAATATGATTGTAGTATATATTCCTATAGTAGTTCTCAAGCTCTATTTCCCAATTATTTGATCCATCTTATGAGTAATAATTCTCTTAGTGGTTATTTATTTGGATCTTCTTTATTAAAAATCCTTGGAGAACTCATGTTAAGAGGATTATTGATTTTAAAACATTTCTCCAATCTATAAGAACATCATGTTGATGTAATATTTATCAATATTATATAATTTAATCCATATCCCCCAATCATTTAATAGCTTATGAATATGTTCATAGTGTATATTTATAATATATTTTATTGATTTATCATGTTCAAAAACTTTTTTTATCACATCTAGTTGTGAGTCTTTGATAATCATAGTGACATTATAAATATTTT
The DNA here is from genome assembly GCA_963277665.1 of Viscum album. Taxonomy (NCBI): domain Eukaryota; kingdom Viridiplantae; phylum Streptophyta; class Magnoliopsida; order Santalales; family Viscaceae; genus Viscum; species Viscum album. The sequence goes on along the minus strand of OY728119.1, from coordinate 1,016,639,779 downwards.
ATAATGCATGGAATACTTATATATAATATTCTTTAGAAATATTATTCTCAACAACTATTCTTGTAATTTTTTAATCAATCATAAAAATATTATTATTATAAAGTGAGTTTGTTTCTCTCTTAGATTCAAAATTTTTTTAGCGTTTGTTTCATCTTCAAACATGTATTCAATGCATCTTCAATGGAATATTATTCCTTATCTATTTATGTTTTATAATTTTTAATACCATCAATTTAAGAAAATATCTATATAACCACTTATAATTTTTTTTATTCTTATGATTTTAAATTTTAAAAACAAATCTCAATGTTATTTATAAGATTAATATATATCATAACTTTTATTAGGTTAAACAATAGGGGTTTGTAAATATATTCTTTATATTTTCACATTATTTATTTATCGATTTCATAAAGTGTAATATAATTATCCATTTTATTATTTTTTCTTGAATTATCTATTCTTACATTATTATTTAAAACATCCAATTTTGTTTAAGTTTGTGTAAAAAAACTCTTGATCTAGTTTTCTTCATAAATTATCCCAAATTTTCAGTTCATCTATTATGATAAAAATAGAGTGATCTTGGATATTTTTAGAGGAAACATAATTTTTTTTGATACCAATTTTTATTCCCATTTATTATTGGGCCATGAGGGGGGGGGGGAGTTGATGGGTGACTCAATAATCGATTTTTTTAGGAATTATCCTTTATCAATTCATCCTCGATAGATTCCAATTCGGATCCTCTCAACATTGTCTTTCACAACCTCACCAAGATTATGTAATAAATAAAGGAACATGAATAAAAATATTTTAAAGGTACATCCATGAATCTTACTATATGACGCTCCTATGAATATGAAAATATCATAATTACACGACTTAATTAAAATATTTCATTAAAATATATTCCAATGAAATTTTAGATTTATATTTTAAAATAATTAAGGGAAAACATTAACTAAAAAACCCATGTATTTTTTCTCATAAATGGACATTATTCCCACTATGTAAAAAACTACATTAATTGAAACAACTATTCAACATATTACAAAAATTGTAAACAAAATATGATCTTTAAAACAAATCATAGTTATTACTTTTCTTCATAACTTGGGGAAAGGGAAACATAAAAAATATTTGATCTTAAATAATCAATAAAAGTAAATATAATAGAAATTGATCAGTAATTATAAGTGAGAATATTATAATCATGAGTGTATATTTAGGATACATAATTAAATAATACACAATGAGCAATATTTCATATATCTTAGAATAAGTAACTGAATAATAAGGAATTGTCATATATCAATGTGAAAAAAATAGTAACATGATTTAATATGATAAAACAATAATTCTGAATCATATGAGAATAACCTGAGGGTATGAAATAGCTTAAAAATAGGCATAAACCTAGAATATAACATAGATAATAAATAAAATAAATTAATAAATGTTGAATAATCATAATAAACGGAACCTAATGAAGAAACTCTTTATGCCCATGACTTAGTGAACATACTCATTATGCCCATGCATTAAAATAGGAGCTAATTCATAATGTCTACACCCTTTAGAACAATATTATTATGTAGTACCTTACTATATCATAAGATATAAAACTTTGAAAATGAATTGGAAGGATATATATGACCCCACTAGTCAATCATCCATACATATGTATTCAACTTAAAAAATTCCCATATTCTAAGGAACCCACAGAATGAAAATGGGTTTCATATACTTTTCAAATAAAATAGTAAAAGTATAACATTCATAATTCTATACATATTGATAATATGATAAACGAATGAGAAATAAATGGGTAACTAATGATATTAAGTAACTTTGTTGGAAAATACTATTTAAAGATGAATATGGTATTTTCACATTATAGATAGAAGATATAAATTTAAGAAAATAATTTCCTCAATAAATATATGTATGGAATATATATGAACCCCCTTAAATAATTGGAAGGAAATATAGAATATTTATATAGGACAAGAATTGGAATAAAAATTATTTTTTAACAATTAATGACTATAAAAGATAAAGTGATGGATTGCCATGATTTTTATCTCCCCAATTAGTTTTGCATAATTTAGAAGGAAATCAATAAAAAACCCCAAATTTGGTAAGAATATTTTAATATAATGAGGAAAATTGATGTGAAATTAGAAAACTGTTTTTTAAAAACATTTTGAACATTTTCATAAAAGATGAAGTTACAATCACTTTGAAATATTATTTTTAAAATTTTGAATTGAAAGAAATTAAAAATATTTACTTTTAAAACAATAATAACTAATGTTTTCTTGAAAATTAAACAATGGTTTTTTGGATTCGATGTGATGTGGAGAATAAAGATACATATATGAAATGGGAGTCCTCTTTAATATGTTGAAAATACCTTCTTGAAACCTACATCATAAAAATGGATAAAAAATTGTCATTTTGAAATATAGAAAAGGGAATGTTGATGGTCACCTAAGATAACACATAATCGGTCCCCACATATAAAGGATAACATTGGAGGGAATGTAAAATATTGAAAAGTATGGGAAAATATCGTTAATGGGGAAGAAAATTAGTGTCAATAATGAAGAACTTTTTGAGATTAAATTTTATCATGGTAAATGATAATAATTAAAAAGAAATTATCCCCATATAGGTAGAGAAATTACCATGAAATAAAATAATTGGGTGTAAGAAAAAAATATTTTAATAAAAGAGTTCATGAGGAGGTTTTATAACTAAAATATATGAAATTTGAGTCATCAAGATCCCATACAGCATTAATAATAAATGAAATAAAAATACTAAAAAAGGAAAGAACATGATTGTTATGTCTAAATTCCATAAATTATAATATAATTGTTTCATGGTATATAAATATATATAATTCTATATAAAAGGTAACATGGTGTATAAAATAAAACATGTATCAAGAGTTTGGATTGAGACCAGAAAAAATACTTACAACATTGGTATCCTTTGAATTAAAATCTAGTTAATGATAGAAAAAATTATTAATATTAAAAAACCAATAATTACGAGAATATATTAAAATAATTTAGTTAGGTATAAATCAAACCATTTTGAATATATCATGGTGCACAATATGAAATATGTCTCAGGAAATTAATTTTTTTAAAAAACCCATTATGTTAACTCCTGACTTCCATTAAAGCACTTGAATCTTCGGTAAGAAAAAAAAACTATGTTCACAACCTATTTTATAACATTATTTATATCTATAACCTTTTATGAACATTATTTATTATTATTATCTACATGTATATTAGTTAGTTATTATCTATTTTTAATATCTCGTGTCAGTAACCTTGATAGTTTTGAACTAATTTTTGTAATAGCGGTGTTGTTATTTTTATTACACAAATGATCATTATTAAAATTTTATTAATTGTACAAATTTTTTTATTTTTAATTATTTATAATCATATAATTTTATTCCATGATAATGTTGGTTACAATCTTCGAAGATGAAATCATTAATGAGTATGTTTTGGTGAATTTAAGGAACAAATGACGATATCTAAATTAATGAGTTTAATATTAATTTTACTATTAAAACCCAACATGAAAAATAATTATTTAATTATTTATATTTTATATTATCATTTATTAAGTTATCATTTTCATCCATGATATTTTTTTATATAATTGTTCAATTAGGTGTTTATACCGACCGAAATAGGAACACACCATAATTAATGGATGAGAAAGGTTATGAAAGTGGTTTATTTTGGAATAAGAACATTATTAAAAAATAATAATGATATTATTTAGATAATTTTAATGTTTTGAATAATATTTTAATATATTTAAATGAATAATAAATAAACTAGACAGAAAATGAGATACATTACATCATTGAGGTCATAGTCTACAAAAACACACATATGATCTTTTTGTGTTTTTCATAATGGATAGGAGGGAATGAAAGTAGAATATAATTGGTCTCTTAATAATCATAATACAATTTCATATTTCACATTTAATAATAAATTCCATCCTTATAATCAATAACTGGTGGTGGTGGTAAAAAACATAAGATGTCACTTCATGGAAGTAGTAATCTGCACAAATGGAAAAATATTGATTTTATTTTTTTCAATAATGAAAGAGAATAATTGTTAATGATTGAAACAATAGAATAAGGAAAATAAGTATAAAAAATATAAATATGTCATTATTTAGTAATGATAAAATTATATTTGTAAAATTTTTCTTGAAAATAAAAGAAATAGAAAATGATCAGAACTCATGTCAAGAGCTTGAGTTTTTTCTTAGAAATATCCTTGGAAATGGTGGCCTTGGGCTAACTGATTGGGAACATATGATTATAAAACTGAAATATGATAATATGATAAAACAATTTTCAAATTTTTAGGTTTAAATTATAAGTTATGGTTGTATCATGAAATGGTTGAAGTGATCCCCTTTTATAAGTGAAGAGAAGTGTATTTTTATGTACTCATTACATTTCATAGTGTTATGTATCTATTTTTGAGTAAAACGATAAAAAAGTGTAAAATACTGGATGTAATGAGTATTTTATCCAAATATCATCCACTCACTTTTACACATTTCTTTTAAATTTTTTAGGTCTTTTATATTTAGAAAATATCTTTTTACCTTATTTTATTTTTACTGGAGAAACTTATTATTAACCATAATAATTAATTTCAATGAAAAAAATTATTATTGGCCTCATTACATTAAATAAAAATTTATGGTTTGAAAATGAATATAATTGTATCAAATAAAAATATAAAATTTTGTAAAAGTTAATTTTAATATTATTTCATATAATGCATATAAATGGTTTTTAGAAAAAAGTGTATTTTTAACCATAAATTTTATATGTAGTACAAATTTATTAGTGTAATTATATTTTAATTATAAAACTTTTTATCACAAAAATTATAAAATATAGGAAGATTCTAAATAAATCTAAAAACTGAATTTCACATTAAATAATTTTAATTAAAATAATAGACCAAAATCAATTTTCAAATTTGAATAAAATGTTACCTAAGTTCAAAAAGTTAACCATAGATTTTCTAAGTTAATACTAATATTTAAAATGAATATTAGTACACATTTTATATATATTATTTATTAAAATATTTAAAACATATATTTTTTGAAATGTTTGAGGGTTAATCCCCCTTTATAGAACAATAAAAAAAAGAATTATTTTAAAATTGAGAAAAAAGGAAACCAATTACAAAAAAGGAAAAACACCTTAAGGAAATAATAAAAAATGTCATAATTATCCTAAAACTCCAAAGGTAATATAAAATCATGGAAATCACCAAAAAAAGACTCATATCACCCATTTTTAGACATTTCAACAATGAGTTTAGTCAACGTAATTTGTTACCCCCTCTTCTAAGAAGTTGAATCGTGATGAAATCACAACATGGAAGAGTACCTATCCAACCAACACAAAATATGGAGGAGAGACATATGAATGATTCTAGCACACCCTTCCCTATTTTGATCCTCCCACCTGACAAAGAATTAATGGAACACATGATAATTTCAACCCAATGCAATAAAAAAATCGGACTGAAAACACTAAGCATTAGATAATGGAAAGTACCCATCCATCCATCAAAATTGATGAAATATGGTTGAGTGATGTGTTTCATCACTCAGATACATCTTTTGAGGGAACCCACCCAGTGACACTTACAAAATGATACACCACCATCCAAATGAAATGAGCATAAATCTAATGCATTCTATGAAATCTTCTCCGATAAAAAAATAGGAAAAAGAAATCCAGAACAAAAAATATGGTAAAAGACCACCTGAAAAATGGACCGAAACAATCGTCGGCCACACCATTGGAAAAATTACATCCAAATAAGCTTCTACTCATCACCGACATTAGAATATAGAGACACCAAGATAACTCCACAAAATTGTCAAGGATTGGTTTGTTTTAGTGTTTATTTTGAAAAACAAATATATCTTATATGGTTTGAATTTATATTAAAAATATAGTCCAAAATCTAGTGGTTTTAAATTATCTCCCCTTAAATTAATTGAATCCTCAAATTTTTATTATTCATAAATAATGAAATAGGTAATGGGGATTATAATATTTATATGGCTCTGGATTTAATTTTAATGATGTTTTATCATCACTAACCTTGGTACGATTCTTGAACTAATTAATTCCCTCATAATTAGAATAAAACTAATCTTGAGAATTTTTCTTTAACCATTTGTGATAATTATCCCCATATAATTGGAAAAAAATTATAGGGAGTTTATAGTAATCTTTGTATTAATATGTGATCATGGGTTGATTATTAGATATTGATTTTATATCCAGGATGTAATCCTAGCCTCTATAATAAGAGAGTCTATCCAATACTAACATCCATATACAATTTTATTAAAGGAATATTATTAGTTTTTTTGATAAAGAAAAATCAAATAAATATATATTATTGAGGATTATATACATCTTATACAATTATTAAACCATAAGAAGTTTTTATAGACAAATAAACATCTAGTCACTGAGGTGGTAATTTTATGTTTTTAATAAAAATTCTAGGTACATAAAAGTATGTTGAAAATGATATAAATACAACACTCATATTTATTGAGTGGGTGGTTAGTGTTCTAAAATACATATCATTTATATAACCCACTTCCATAGTTGTGGTTTCATAAGTTCCCCCTAATCATGGAGGATTCTAACTCCTATCATCATTATTAGCATATGTATTAGGTCACCGAATTTGATAATTTCCATGTTAATCTTATTTGATATATTTAACTATTAATGGAACATATTTAAAATATATTTCCGTTAACCATGTCCACTTATATGTTAATATTTACAATTAGATTAGTTTCTTTATGCTCTCTATTTCTACACATAAAATTTCTCTCAATTCCTTTGAGACATTTTCTTTGGTTCTTCTTCTAATGGGTTTTACATGTTGGAAATTGATCATTATTTACTTCTTCATCATTTCAACTGATATTCAATGATACTCTATCCTTATCTAATTTTGTTTATTTAGGAATTTAACTATTTTTATGTCATTATTAATGATTCTTGATGGTGGATTCCTCATAATCAATTTATTTCTCACATATGTTCTTATCCCTTTAGGATTCTAACTAGGTTAATCACTACATTAAATATTCCAACCATTATTTACTATATTTTTTAAGTTTCATACATTAATAAAACCCAATTTTTTTAATAATTAGTGATGAAAAATTTACACCATAAGAGAATTATTAGAAGATAATTAGATGAAAAATTCAACCTCATAATGTCTTACGGCTCAAAATTATTACATTATATTTCGGTTCAACTTAAATCACTCTTTATTTAATCTCATTTTATTTATATTATGTTTTCTCTTATTCCTTGACCTAATTACATAACTTAATTAATCATTTGTAATGTCCTATAAATAAAATTTTATTTACCAAAGAATACCCTCCTAGGATCATCTTTCTTGGTGTACATCTATAGACCCACTCATTAAGAACCATAGTAAAGATTATATTGATACTCAATTATTCCTTTTAAGGTAATGAAACCTAGTTTCATCTATAGCACAACCCATCAACATTATAGTATCCAGATTGGGATTTTATTATTTAGATAAGAACAAAATATATAATTTACTAAAAATAGAATTTTTTATCCTTTACGTAGAGTTATCTCTTAGACTTATCATAGGGCATTAACTGAATTTATTGTTTTCTAATCCATAAAATATTCAATATTTACATAACTAACATTACGAGTTTTCTATACATTTAAAATTTTGACCAACCTTAAATTATCACCCCATGGTGATATTTACTTCATCAATCGATGACATACAAATCTCTAAGGTTATCTAAAACCTAATTTGATACCAACTATGATTCCCAATATATGTAAACATATTATAATTAAATGACATAAATCTAATATACAATTATAATAAATTCTTACTTTTTTTGTTAATATTTTTTTTTTCAGAATTAAGAAAAACCATTAACTAACAAAAATGATGACTTTTCCAAATAATGGAAATTTTTTCCACTATATAAGATACTGATAAATCCCTAAAAAGTCTTCACAACTTCCCAAAAATTCACCACATAATATAATTTTTTTACGTATCATAAATACTTCTTTTCTTCATAATGTGTTAGAATTTATTTATATAAAAGGGGTCAACACATATTCTCAGTAAGGCTACAAATAAGCATAAATGATCAATGTTAATAAGTGATAAAAAATAACTACATCATAAGAATCATGATAAATAAGAAAATTTTAAAAAATGAATCATAGATCATAAAAAATGGAACAAGATGTGAAACAATATAGAATTTCATCATATAAAATAGGTACAAAAAAATAATATCCTGATGTAGAAGTATAGAAAAATAATAAAAAATATTATGAGTATAAAATGAGGGCGCATAATCTATTAGAAAAGATTCATAAACATTGAATATAAAATATAATTAAAATAAAAGAGAATAATAAATGTGTAAAAGTAATAATCATGGTATATGTTTGAGAAAAATCATCATGCCGATGAATTTTTGAACAAACACATTATATTTACACCTTACTATGTCATGAGATATCATAAATAATGAATATATGAGAGCATGATATTTGAACCCACCTATAAAACATCCATCCATATTTTTTCCACTTTAAAACCAATATTACACGATGTCATAACGAATCTATCGAAATAAAATTGGTTTTATATCCATTTAAAATTGAATCATGTAAGGATAAGATTACTAATCCATCAATAATTGGAACAAGATTAACTCAAAGAAAATAAATGGGTATCTAATGATATTAAGTAAAATTTTAGGTAAAATAACTTTAACAAACCATGTGGTATTTAAATTTTATAAATATAGGGTGTATGGATAAGTTAATAATTTTTCAATCAATAAACATATGGAATCTAGGATAACACCCTTCAATTGTAAGATGGAAATATAGAATACTCAAATAAGAAATACCTTGAAAGGTAAATTAGGTGTATAAAAATTCAATGACTAGTAAAGATAAAAGAACTTATGGACTTCCATGAGTTTAATATCCATAAATGGTTTGGGACAATTTAGAGTAAAATCTACGAAACATAACTCAAAATGAGGTAAAAACATTTTTAAATAAAGAGGAAATTTGAAGTGAAATTTATAAGGAGTTTTTTACAAAATATTTTAAACATTGTCAAAAAAGATGAAGTTATAGTCACTATCAACAATTATTCTCATGATGTTGATGTGAAAAATCATAAAAATATTTAATTTTAAATGATTATTTAATAATGTTTCTATAAATGAGGCATAAATATTTTATATATTGAATTTATTTTAGATGATAGAAATAAAAACATAAAAGGGATATCCTTTTTAATATATTGATAAAAGAAATTTAAACCCACATTATAAAAGGGGTAAAAAATCATATGGAATAGTGGAGAAGGGAATTGCGATGGACACTTGTTATAACAAAGAATTTGGTTTCAATATATTAATATGACCACCAGTGGAATGGAAAATATAGAAAAATATGGGAATCCGCCATCAATGAGTATGATAATTATTATCAATAATAATATATACTTTGAGAAAAAAAAATTTAGTTTAAAATATCTAAAATAAAAATTATTTACAATCATATAGAAAGATAAATTACCCAAAAAACCTTCTGATGGAAGAAACCAATAATAGAATATAGAATTTCAAGAAGAGAATTTATATCTCAATGAATGGATATTTGAGTTATCAAGATCTATTATAGATTTATTAACACTATAAATCAAAATATAAATAGAGGAAAGAGCTTAATTTATGTTCATTTTACAATAAATTATATAGTAAAATAAATTAATGAGATTTAAATATATTTTATCACTTTTTAAAAGGAATCAATTTTCAGAAAATATAACATTTCTGTAGAGTTGGTATTTGTAATATGAAAAACCCTTACAACCTTTGTATCCTTTCAATGAAAAGACATATAAAGAAAGTACATGATATGGATATTTACAACCAAGAGTTACATGAATCTATATGGAATAAATTTATTTAGAATAATAAAACCATATCAGATATATCATGGTAAACAATATGAAATATGCCCCATGAAATTAAATTTGAAACAGATAACTTATACTATAATTAATGAATTTGAATAAAGTGATTGAATATCCTATATATAACAACCTTCCTCTTTATATCATATTTAAACACATGTTTTTACATAAAATGTCACTTAATAATACTCATAATATCCAAAGGTATAGTGTATTAGGAAATTAGGAACATAACATAATAACATAAAATGTGAAAAAAATCTTTATTGGAAACTTGTTTTACATGGCCACAATATTTCTTCATACTTAATACTGCATAGGATAACCTGAGGACATACATATAAAATGGTGAGATATATAGACCAGTAAGTTAATAAACATGTAATAACATGAGGAATCTAATACATGTTAAAAAATAGGAATATCAATGCATAATAAAATAAACATGGACATAAAGTTATGATAAGCATGATAATCATAACCTAAAAATGTGGCAATAACATACAACATGATTTTAGAATGAGTCAAGTCTCATTGCACATGAATTATATTGAGTAAGCCCTCATTGGACCTGAATTATCATGATTAAACCATTATTAAACATGATTTATGATTAGTAAACCACTATTTAAAATGATGTATCATGATACTAAATATTACCCAACGGATTAGAGTGCTATCATGGTGCACCCTTCATAAACATTTCATTTCATGTACAAGTGTGCCACACAAATAATATAAAATGAAATAATCCAAAATAATAAGTTATTCCAAGATCATGGAATTTTTAATACATACATGTATGTACCCAATCAATAAGTACTTGATCATAAAGGTGAATACCCTTGGTAGATAAATGTGTTTGGTGTTCCCTACACAACGGGAAAGCGTAGTGCAATTTCGGTAGCATAACAATGTCAAATAGAAATTAATAAATTTTCATGATGAGATAGAAATGGGTATATCATAATTTAAACATTAAATTGATATTATGGGGATCATGGAACGTTATACGAACACATGAAATGAAAATTAAGATGCATAATATAAAAGAATTTTTTGAATGGTAATGCGGAGAGGGAAATCTTATATGGAATTTCTGCATGGTAATATGTGTATATAATGAATCATGCATGGATTAATGATAGGGTACGTAAGATATCTTTATTTATAAATACAATGAAAAATAAGTGTAATATATATGAACATATCAAAAAATATGAAAATTGAAATTAAAAGGCATATCACAATATGAATGATTGATAAAAGAGGAGAGTGGAAGACCCCTTACTTGGATGTGTGACTGAAAAGGATTGAGAGAGGCTTATTTTGGAGCTTTGAAGTGCCTTGAGAGTATTCTAGGGAGTAGGGGCCAGAGGTTGGTCGACCTTCAAATAGTTTTAGTTAAAGAAAATGGGAGTTTGGGTGGGTTTATATAGAAAAGGAGAGAGATTTATTTTTTATTTTGGTTTTGGACACTATGTAATAAAATATTCAAAACCACATACCATACCATGGTTTCTGGAAAAGGGAATTGGTATATATTATTTTATAAGGCTGAGTCTAGATGATATTAAAATATTTCCATTTCTTATGGGGAGGTGAGTCATACTTTCAAAGAAATGATTTTAAAATCTTAAAATATATTATATGTTTTGGAGGATTCAATTAGGATTTATAAATAAATAAAATAAACTTAAAATTAAATTATTTAAAATTAAAAAACTATATTTTTCCTAATATACATTTTATAGTATTTATTACATCATTATTAATCCATTGTGATGTCATAAAAACACCGTATATTTATATGGTATTTAATTTTTACCAAAAAATTCAACTATCTCAGAAAATTATGAAAAAATAACCTCTAGAAAATTTCAATTCTTTGATTCCAAAAATAATATTAATTTTAACTAAACAATTTTCTAAATATGTGAATTTTTACTTTTTAAATAAAAATGACATATATTAAAAATTGACATCTTTTGACAAAAAGAGTTTTTAAACCTTTATAAAAATTACATTTGACTTCATAAATATTACATGATAATTTATATTTAATGAAATTAATTTAATAATAATATTTTATTTGAATATTATTTATTTCAAATATCCATTAATTCATTAAAATATATTTCTTAATTGAATTTTAATATTAACCAAAAATACTATTTGTGCCTTAAAAATCATTTACAAAGCAACAATAATAGAATGAAAGTATACTCAGTATTATATAAAAAATATATTTTACATGATCATTATTCTAGGGTCTTATTACAAATCCCTTTATTATACCTATATAGACCCTAAGAGTAAGGTGTGTGATGGTGGGGATTTCATGGGGCCATTCGGTGAACATGGGTTGGGCTATGAACTCGATGAGTTTGAACTTCTCTTGTATATTGTTTCTCTCATGCTTAAGTTGTTGGATCTGGCTTTGGTCTTAGTATGGGGAAAATCCCAAAAAATCAATCTCCCTTAGAAGCTCTGATAAATAGGCTTCATAGGGAACAATTATACAATTTTAGGAAAATACTTCATTTTTTTTCTCAAAAGGATTTGTTAAAACCATATATTTATACTGGTCATGTGATAACTATTCAATAACTATATTATCAAGGTTAATGATACTTAATATTTATTTAAATCCAACAGAATATAATAAAAAGAAGAAGTAATGTGTCTTATATATCAATAAGACCATTAATCAAAAGAAAGGGAATTTTATTCATAAATGTTTGGGTCATTATAACACTCCCCCCTAAAAAAATTTCTCCCTCGAAATTTCTTTTTACCACACAAAAATAGAAGGGGTAACTATGATTCATCACCTCATCTGGTTCCCACATTTCTTATTCAAACTTGTGGTTTCTACACAACAATTTGACAAGGGGAATTGCCTTATTTCTTAGAACTTTTTCTCTATGATCTAAAATCTTCACCAGCTTCTCCTTAATGTAAATTTCATTCTCTAATGATACCACCTCCATATTGAGTAAATGTGATGGTTCTGGGATGTACTTACTTAAACGAGAGACATGGAATAAATAATGCACTTGAGATATGTTTGGTGGGAGTGTTAGTCGATAGTCCACTACTCTGATGTGATCAAGGATCACAAAAGTGTTGTTGTACCTTGGACTAAGATTTCCCTTCTTCCAAGATCTCATTACTCTCTTCCATGGAGACATGTGAAGGAATAAGATGTATCCAACATCAAACTCTATGTCACATCAGAAATTGTCATCATAACTCTTTTTTTAACATTGAGCTGCTTTGATGTACTTATGGATTGCCTTAGAATTCTCCATCATTTATTTGACCATTTCTGAACCTAAAAATTTTCATTCCCCAACTTCATCTCAACATGCCGGTGTTCTGCACCTCTTCCCATAAAGGGATTCTTAGGGATCCATTTTGATTCTCAAATGGAAACTGTTGTTGTAAGAGAACACCACCAAAGGAAGATGTTAGTCCCATTTTCCTTTTAAGTCCATTTAGAAAGCCTTGAAAATGTCCTCAAGTGTTTTCATAATCTACTTAAATTGGACATTAGTTTGAGGGTGATAATTTATACTAAAGTTTAGCTCTGTGTTTATAGTATTCTAGATACTTTTTTTAAAGCATAAAGGTGAATCTCAGATATCATTGAGACAAAATAGATATTGGGACTCCATGAAGCCTTACCACTCCTTTTATGTATATCCATTCCATCTAATATAGTGAGAAATCCTCTTTAATATCAGTGAAGTGTGCAGTCTTTGTATGACGATCTACAATAACCCAGATAGCATTTTTTCCTTTATATGTCTTTGAATTTGTAGTGACAAAGTCTATGGTGATGTCTTTTCATTTCCATGTTGGTATGGGTAATGGTTGCATCATCCCCTTAGACATGTACCTATCATTCTTCACTTACTTACATACCAGACACTTTGATTTATATTCAGCGATATCCTTGTTCATATAATCCCAATGATAGTTATCCCCATTATCTTGATATATCTTTGTGTTTCTTGGGTTAATGGAGAAATTCAAACTATATGAATCATCCAAGAATTATTTCTTTAACCCAAGATTTTATGGAACACATATTCTCGACCCAAATATAACAATTCATTCATCATTAACTCTAAACTATGTGGATTTCTATTTTATGAATGTTTCCAATTTTTTCTGAATTCTCTCATCATTTTTTTTATCATCCATTAAAATTTCCAAAATAGACATTTGAGAAATAATTGGTGAATGGATTTATGATGTTCCATTATTTATGATTCCCATGTCCATCTTCATTAAATACAAGAATATTGGATCCTTCTCAATTATCATCAATGATATAATTGATGAGTCCTTTCTACTTAGATCATCTTCCACATTGTTCACATTCCTAGGATGGTAGTGGATTGAGCAGTCATAATCTGTTATGATCTCTAACCATCTTCATTGGTGAATATTTAGATCTTTCTATGCTAATATATATTTGAGACTTTTGTGATCTATATATATTTCACACTTCTCCCCAAAGAGATAATGTCACCATATTTTCAATGCAAATATCACAACTAATAACTACAGATCATGTGTGAGATAGTTTTTATCTTGATGTTTAAACTACTGTGAGGCATAGGAAATGAATTTTTCATTTTTCATCAACACACATCCTAATCCCTTATATTAAACATCTCTGAGGATTGCAAAAATCTCCCCACTTATGGGTACTGTGAGAACATTTATAGTGATAAGACTCTTTTTTCAACTCCATGAATCTTTATTTACATTCATATTTCCATGAAAAGTTGACTCCATTACTAGTTATCTTGGTATTAGGGTTTGATAATCATGATAAATTTCTCACAAATCAGTGATAATATCTAGTTAACCCAAGAAAACTATATATATCCATCATATATGTTGGTCTCGGGAATCCCTCAATTGCTTTTGTCTTGGAAGGATCCACAAATATCTAATTTCTTGTGATGATATTCCCCAAGAAAGAGACTTCCTTCAACCAGAACTCATAATTTTTGTGATTTTTAAAGAGATTCTCCTTTTATAAGGTCTTTAAAATAGTTATTTTATATTCCCCATGCTCCTCCTCAGTTTTGGAGTATATTAGAATATCTTCTATAATTACGACCAATTTTTTTGAGGTAATCTCTAAAGACTATATTCTTCATGTCCATGATGATTGATAGAGAATTAGAGAGTCCTAATGGAATCATTGTGAACTCATAATACCCATACCTTATATGAAATGCAGTCTTGGGAATATCTTTCTTCTTCACCCATACATGATAATATTCCAACTGTAGATCCACCATGGAAATGTTTTGTGCTCCATGTAGATGACCAAAAAAATAATCAATTAATGGAAAAGGATAATTGTTCTTTATCATGATTTTTTTATCTCATGATAATTAATGAAAAGGTACATTGACCCATCCTTCTTATTGACGAATAGGATTGAGGCACCCCATGGTGAAGTAGTTGGTTATAAACACCCTTTATCCAAATTCTCAAGTAGTTGTTTCTTCAGTTCCCCATGTTCCAAAAAAACTAATCTATACAGAGTATTGGATATTGGAAATTCCTCTAGTATAAGATCAATCGAAAATTCAACATCTCTACTAGGAGGAAGAATATAAAATTCATCGAGAAACACATCAACTAATTCCCTCATGGTAGGTATGTCTTCAAGGATGGTTCCTTAATTAGAATAAATCATATGATAAAGTTATTTGTGCTAATAGGGTAGTAATATCTATGCTTGGGATGATGGAGATTAGTAATATTCGTCGTCATCCATGCACTTGTATTGAATTAGGGTATGATTCTCTATATGGAAATTGATTTACCTCTCAAGAAAATTTATGTTGGCTCTATATAGGGAAAGCCAATCCATGCCCAAAATTGCTTCAAATGCCACCAAGGGAAATAGGAAAAGGTTATCATGAAAGTTAAATCCCAAAATTGTAACAGGGGAGGTGTTATATACATGGGATTCAATAATTTACCCATTTTATATTTTCACTGACAACTCTACTTCCATTCCTTTTTGGGGTATTTGGATTGTTCTAATAAACTTTAAAGATATAAAATAATGCATAGAAAAAGAATAAAAAATCAAGTTCTCTATTCTTGGATGAATAACTAGCATACCTATCACGGCTTCATTGTTGGGATTCATTTCAATGGTAGTTATGAAAAAAAGTTCACCCTTTCTGCATTTGAGGTTATTGGTTTCCTCCAAAAACCCTAGGCTTATGGAACTGGATCAAAATGTTCCATGGTTTATTGCATTTGTAGGAATGAACAGTGCATTGAGGTTCGACCAAAGAATTCATTTCTTATGTCATGTTGATGGGTTTCTCTTATTAGTAATTATTATCTTGGTTCCCTTCCCTTTTACAACAAAAGAATATCATTGATCCCCTTAGGCAATTTCTGGGTTGATTCTTTCTTCCACTTTGATAAGCAGGGTGAAGGAAGTTTATAGAATATTTGGATTTATTAATCGAACCACCATAATTAATCCCAATCTCAACATTTTTCCCCATGATACCCCTGAGATTCAACAATCTATATCTATACTTTGACAGAACATAAGAGAATTTCCTCGTAGATTTCAATTTCATGGATTGCTGGGGAATTTCAAAGGCTAGGCTTTATCCCCCCAAAGAAGCGGTCATACTTGCATTTAGGGGTGAAGAAAAAACGGGAGGTGTATTGTGAAAGTCAGGTGATGTTTTAATTGTATGCGCAACAAATTTTTCATCCTTTTTCTCGAGTGAAAGGAAATATATTTCTATATTATAATAGAGGGATGGGGGAAAATATTTATCAAAAAATACTTTTCAGAATTACATCACTCCATTGCTTCAATATATTCCTTAGGATTCGTATTCTTGATCAATTTCGACCACTGATTAGCTTCACCCTCCATAAAATAAATAGAAATAATGACCTTCTATATTTTGGATCATTAAAGGATATATAAGACCTTTTTGATGTAATTGTTCTATTACTTCATTATTAAGAGATCAGATGATCTATTGAATGTAGGATCTCTACTATAAACTGATTTATTACCAATGGATATCTACCAATGGTTTCTTTAAACAATTGGTATACTGTAAAAAGGAATCATTTGCCAAAGGATTGTTCAAACCATTGGAAATGACTTACTATAGTTAAGATTTCCCAATGGTTTGACAAAACCATTGGGAAATATTTAGTTCCTCTATGATATACAAACATTTTTAAAAACCCATTGGAAAAAAGAGGCTTTTCCCAATGGTTTTTAAAAACCGTGGGAATGTTTTCCCCCAAATACACAGTATCCCAGCTCCCACTCCACCCTATTGCAGACCCTAATCCAAAGCTCATCCTGAAGGTTTCTCGTCCACAATACTCTTTCTAGCCATATATCCTTATTCAAGAAATCAATTTTTTATTTATAAACATAAAATTAGTAAATTTTACCTTAGTTTTAATGTTATCCCTCTATTTTTTTTCTATTTTCTATTTTTATTTGGGCTAAATTAGAGTTACTATGGTCTGTGGAATACAGAACCCTTGGAATTGTTTTCTGTTTTTTGTTTTACACTTCAAAAATGGCAAGTGGTTTGTTTAGTGGGGTGATATGGTTATTTCTATGGGACTTTAGTTTAGTTGAAAATTGGATTTGAATTTTCAATTTATAGTTTCATTTTCAAGGAATAATGGGAAGGGTATTGATATTGAGGATGAGTTGGATGTTGGTTTAGTGATGGATTGGAATTGTCATGTTGGATGGATTGGGTATAGGTAATTTTATGGTATTATATGTGTATTTCCACAACAAACACCACCACTCCCACCCCCTGGACACCTCTTACCCCCTAGATAGCCCCACCCCCTGGACATCCCCACCCCTTGGAAATAACCCTCCCCAACCCTTGGACCCCCCACCGCCACCCCCAACCTCCCTAGACCCCTTACCCCCATGGATAGCCTCTACCCCTGGACACCCCACCAACTTGGACACCCCCCCCCCCACACCATCCTCATAGACAACCCCCCAATCCCCCCCACCCCACCCCCTAGACACGCCACCCCCCTGGACACCCCCACCCCATGGAAAGCCCCCCCCCTAGACAGCCCCCTAGACACCACCACTCCTCCTAAGTGCTTGGACAAATTTTTTAAATTAGAATTAACTATGTAAGTGATTTTTCCTTTCCCCAATGACATTTATTATATGACCCATAGAGCCTTATAAATTGAATTTTTCGGGTTTTTATAAATTGAATTTGTCATGTTTTGATAAATTGAATGGGTTATTCGTAATGAAATGGATAATGCATGATGGTTTGCCTTTCTTAATAAATAAATCATTTTAAATAAAATTACCCTAAGGGAGGCTGGAAGAGGAATAGGGAGCTATCCTGGTGTGGGGGGATGTCCAGTAGGGCCTTGGGTTTTCTAGGGGGTAGGGGGCTGTACAGAGGGGGGGGGGCTAGATGGGTGTTAGAGGGGGGGGGTGGTTATGGGCTGCCCAAGGAGGTGTGTGGGCTATCCGATGGGTCAGGTTGGCGTGTCCTAGGGGGGGGAGGGTGGTGTGGGCTGTCTTGGTGGGTGGGCTGTCTAGGGGTTTGGGTGGAGTGTCTAGGTGGGGGAGGGGGTGGGCAGTCTAGGGGGTGGGGTGGGGGTGGGTTGTCTAGGTGGGTGAGGGGGGGTGTCCATGTGGGGTGGGGGTTGTCAAGTTGGAGGTGTTGGGGGGGGGGGTGTCAGGAGGGGGGCTGTCCCGATGGGGGTGGGCATGGGCTGTCTAGGTGGGGGCTGTCTAGGTGGGGGGGGGGGGGGGGCTACAGGGGAGGCATGTGGGCTATCTAGCGAGGGGGTGGGCTGTTTAGGGGGTGACTATCTAGGTGGGAGAGGGGGGTATGGTCTGTCCAAGCAGGGGGGTTGTCTAGGTGGGGGGTGAGGGTTGGGATATCCAGAGGGGCTGTAAGGGGGTTGGGGCCATAGGGGAGGGGGTGTGGGCTATCCAGGGAGGGGGTGGGATTTCTAGGGGTGGTGGGTGGTCTATCCAGCTGGGGGGAGGGGATGTGGGCTCTCAAAGGGTGGGGGGATGTCCAAGGGGGTGGGGGTGGGCTCTCCAGGTGGGGGAGGGGTGTTGGTTGTCAAGGGAGGAGGGGGTGGGCTGTCCAGATGTGGTGATGTGTGTGTAGGGGGGGTCCAGGTGAGGTGGGGGGCTATTCATGTGGGGGGCTGTAGGGGTGTGGGGGGTAGGGGCTGTCCAGGGAGGGGATGGTTTTTCCACTCCGATACTCTATAAAAAAAGGAATCACATATAACCAATGTATAGTTCCTTTCACATGTTAGGACTTTTCTTGAAGTTCTATAACAACACTCACTCTTACCCTTCCACGAAGAAGTGATATCTGCAAGGGAATCTCACTCAGGTTCTTATCTACTATCCATATTGAAATTAGAAAAATTTAACATTTGTACAACTCCATATCACCTAATGATATAATAAGTCTCATACTCCCATGAGTAGTGTCCATCGAAACATGGCTTAGAAAATCCGATCCACATATGATATTTGGTGATGTGATTACAAGTGGGTGTGTTGTGATTTATATGTTATATAGTCATTATTTACACCAACAATATTCTTGGTCATTTATAATAGGATTTCAATAAAGATAAAATTGGATAGATAATGGATTCTATAACCCTAGTTTGGGGTTGGGACACCCCGACCCCCTTGGATAGCCCCCGACCCCCTAGACACCCCCACAACCCCTAGACACCCCGCCACCCCCAAGGACAACCCCCATCCCCTGGATAGTCCCCCATATCCCTCAGACACCCCACTCACCCCTTGGACAACCCCCCTTGACCCACCCCACCCCATGGACACCCCCACCCCACCTGGACACCCCCACACCCACTGGGCAGCCCCTACCCCCTAGACAATACCACCCCTTTGGAAAACCCACCCACCCTCCTTGGACAACCCCCCTACCACCACCATGGACACCCCATACCCCCTGGACAGCCCCCCACCCTTGTGGACAGCCCGCCCACCCACGTGGACACCGCCCACCCCCATCCCCCCGGAAACCCCACCACCTAGACACCCCTGAACCCCTAGGAAACCCCCACCCCCTGGACACCCCATCCCCTCGTGGACACTCCCACCTCTATGGATAGCATGCCCAACCCCCATGGATAGCCTACCCAAACCCTGGACACCCCAACACCTTGGATAGCCCCAACCCCTGGAAATCCCCACCCCCTGGACACCCCCACCCCGGTGGACACCCCCACCCCCGTGGACAATCCGCCCACCCCCTAGACACCCCTACCCCCTGGATGGCCCCACCACCCTCATGGACAGCCCCCACACCTTTTGGACATCCCCTATACCCTGGGACAGCCCCGCCACCCCCATGTACGGTCCACCCACCCTCATGATAGCCGCCCCCCCCATCCCCATGGGCACCCTGTACCCTTGGGATAGCCCCCACCCCCGTGGATAGCCCGCCCACCCCTTGGACACCCCCACCACCCCCAGAAACTTCCCCATCCCCCCAGACACCCCACCCCCAGGACACCCCCATCCACATGGACCCCCACCCCCGTGGACACCCCCACCCCCAGGGATAGCCCGTCCACCCCTTGGACACACGTAGACCCCAAGACTGCCCCGCCACCCCCGTGAACACCCCATCCCCCCCCAAACATCCAGCACCCCTAGGAAATCCCACCCATCCCTTGGACACCACACCCCCTAGACACCCCCACCCCCAAGGACACGCCCCCACACATGTGGACAACCAAACCAACACCCTAGATAGCCCGCCAAACACCATGGACACCCCCGAACCCCTTGGAAACCCCCAACCCCTGGACACCCCCACCCCTGTGGACACACCCCACCCCCCATGGACGACCCACCCACACCCTTGGACACCCCTACCCCCTAGACAACCAATAATCTCTGGACGACCCCCACCCCCTAGACACCCCATACCCCATTGGACAGTCCCCAACCCCCTAGATGGCCCCACACCCTCAACACCACCCCACCACCTAGACACCCCCACCCCCTGGACACCCCCACCCCCATAGACACCCCAATGACAGCTCCACCCCTGGACACCACCAACACCATATAACCCCCTCCCCCCACACCCTGTGGATAGCCCGCCCACCCCCCTGAACACCCCTACCCCCCCTGGATAGGCCCACCACCCCCATGGACAGCCCGCCCACCACCGTGGACACCTTTTACCCCCTGGACACCCCCCACTATCGTGGACAACCCCTAACACCATAGACATCCCTCCCAATCCCTTGGACACCCCTAACCCTGGACATCCCCCACCCCCGTGGTTATCCTGTCCACACCCCTGGACACCCCCAATCCCCTAGATCCCCCCCCCCCCCACTCCTGTGGTAATCCCCCACACACTGGAAAGCCCGCCCACCCCCTGGACACCCCTACCCCCTGGATAGTCCCACCCCCGTGGAGAGCCTGCTCACCCCTAGTCACCCCTACCCACATGGACAACCCTGCCTCCCCCATGGACATCCCAACCACCCTCTACAAACCTCGTACCCCCTTGAACCCCCTAGTTGACAGCCCTCCCACCCCTGGACACCCCGGCCCCCTTGGACAGTCCCCAAACCCCCTGGACACCCCCACCCCCGTGGATAGCCCACCCACCCACCTATATATCCCTACCCCCTGAATAGCCCCCACCCCTGTGGAAAGCCCATCCACCCCGCTCGAGACCCCCTTCCCCCTAGAAAACACACCCCACCCCACCCCTAGACAGCTTTCTCACCCGCTGGACACCACCTACTCCCCTAGAGAGCCCTGCCACCCCATGTACAGCACGCCCACCCCCTGGACACCCTGTGAGCCCCTAGAAATCCCCCACCCCATGGACAACCCCCCACCTCTATGGACAGTCCGCCCACCCCCATGGACACCCCTACCCCCCTGGACAACCCCACCCCCATGGACATCACACCCACCACCTAGACACCCCTACCCCCCATGGACAACCCCCTACCACTATAGATACCCATCCCACCCCCTGGACACCCAGTAACCCCTAAACAAGACCCCTCTCCCCCCATGGACAACCCACCCACCCTCTAAACACCACCACCCCCGGACACCCCCATCACCCCGGACACCTCCGACCCCTTGGATTGCCCTCCCAATCCCCTAGAAAACCCCACCCCTAGACACCCCCACCCCCGTGGATACCCCCACCCTCATGGATAGCCCTCCTACACCCTGGTCACCCATAACCGTTGGGTATCCCCACAACCCCCTAGGCAGCCCCCACCCCCTGGACACCACCACACCACCTAGACACTCCACCCCCTGGACACCCCCACCTCCATGGATAGCCGCACCACCCCTAGAAATCCCCCCTAGACACCCCACCCGCTGGACAACCCCTACCCCCTTGGACAACCCCCAACCCCCTAGACGGCCCCCACCCCCTGGACACCACACCACCACCTGGACACCCCCCACCCCTGGACACCCCCACCACCATGGGTAGCCCCCAACCCCCTGGACATCCCCTCACCCCCTTGACACCACACCACCACCTGGACCGCCCCCGACTCCCTGGACCACCCTAACCCACTGGACACCACGCCACCCCCTGGACACCCCCACCCCCTAGACAC
The DNA here is from genome assembly GCA_963277665.1 of Viscum album. NCBI lineage: Eukaryota > Viridiplantae > Streptophyta > Magnoliopsida > Santalales > Viscaceae > Viscum > Viscum album. The sequence continues at coordinate 1,016,616,920 of OY728119.1, read as the reverse complement.
CCCACCCCTAGACACCCCTACCCCCCTTGGAAGGCCCTGAACCCCCTGGACACCACCCCACCCCCATGTACACGACCCCACCCCCTGTACACACCACCTTTGGAACCCCCCCCCCCCCCCACACCCTTGGACACCCCCACTCCCATGGACAGCCCCCACCATTATGGATAGCCCCCTAGACACCCCATCCCCCCCAGACACATCCACCCCCTGGACACCCCCTAACCCCTTAGACAACCACCCCAACCCCTTGATCAACCCAAACCCCCTGAATTCTAAATTGAATTCTTTATGTATTTAATTAATGTATGAATTATGTGTTAATGGATTATGGGTATACATTTTGTATGATTATAATTGTTGTATGTGTATACATGATGTAATTACCTTATGAATTATGTGTTAATTCTATATGCATGTAGAGGGTAATTATATTCAAAATTGGAGGTATTCAGAATTCTGTATAAATTATGTGTTTTTTGAATTCTATATGAATTCATATAGAAATATGTATGTATTTTGTAGGTATTGAGAATTGTGTATGAGTTCTACATAGGGGGAGGCATGCATGCTAGTGGAAGCTGGTGGAAGTGCTGCAGCTACACAGGGGGAGGCCAGCTTCCTGTTACAGGTATATAAATGCTATGCCAACGGTTTATAACCATTGGCATATCTGTAAAAATAGAACTTGTACCAATAGTTTTATGTAATATATTGGAAAAATTATATACCAATGGTTTAAAAACATATGAAAATTCAAATTAATTGGCTTATTACAAAAGGGGTTCTTACTAAAATAGGAGAGTGGAAGACCCCTTACAAAGATGTGTGACTCCAAATGCTTGGGAGAAGATTCCTGTGATCTTTGGGGTGACCTAAGAGGGCTCTACGAATTAGGTGGAATAGGTTGGTAAAGCTTCAAAGTGTTTTAATGAATAGAAATGGGATATTGGGTGGGTTTATATAGGAAAATAGGGGGATTTATTTATTATTTTGGTTTTGGACACTACATAATAAAATTTCAAAACCAAAACAAATACCATATTCTTTTCCCATGATTTATATAAAAGGGGAGTGGAATACATTATTTTATAAGGATAAGGTCTGATGATATTAAAATTGTGTCCTTTCTTATTTGGATGTGAGTTATACTTTCAAGGAAATGATTTTAAAATCGTAAAATATATTATATGTTTTGGAGGATTCACTAAGGATTTATAAAATAAATCAAATAAACATAAAATTAAATTATTTTAATGAAACAAAATATTTTTCCAAATATACATTTTATAGTATTTATTACATCATTATTTGTCCATTATGATGTCATAAAACACACCTTATATTTAAACAGTATTTAATTGTTACCCAAAAATTCAATTGTCTCAGAAAATTTTGAAAAATTAACCTTTAGATAATTTTTAGGTGCTAATTAAAATAATATTATAAAAAATTTAACTAAATAATTATCTAAATATGTGAATTCTCACTTTTAAAATAAAAACCAACATTTATTTAAAATTGAATGGTTTTGAGAAAAACAGTTTTTAAACCATAATAAAAATTAGATTTCACTTCATAAAAATTAAATGATGATTTATAATTAATAAAAGTAATTTAATAATAATTTTTTATTACTATATTATTTATTTCCAAAATAAATTAATTCAATAAACTAGATTTCATAATTTAATTAGAATGTTAACCAAAAATACTATTTGTGCTTTAATAATCATTTACAAAGTAACAAGAATAGGATGAAAGTATATTAATTATTTTATACAAGAATTATTTACATAATTAAAATGGTAGGGTCTTGTTACCTATCCATTTATTACACCATCATACACCATTAGATTATGGTGTGCGATGGTGGGGCTTTCAGGGGTTTGTTCAGTGAACATGGTTTGGTTCGTGATCTCGGTGAGATTGAACGTCTCTTGTAAATTGTTTCTCTCATTCTTATGTTGTTGGATCTCAGATTGGGATTGGTCTAGGGAAAATTACAGAAATTCTATCTCCCTTGGAAGCTCTGACAAATGGGATTCATAAGAAGTGACCCTACTGGTTGAGGCCATCACATCCTTTGTCTTTGTCAAAAGGATTTGTTAAAACCCGATAATTATACTAGTCATGTGATCACTATTAAATGGATATATTATCAATGGTAATCATATTTAATGGTCATTTAAATCCAAATGGACATAATAAACAAAACAAGTTCATGTGTCTTCTATATCCATATGACATTTATTCAAAATAATTGGAATTTTATTCATAAATGTTTTGGTCATTACACTGTATAAAAAACATAACTATCTTAATCACCAATTTATGAACCTTATTAATGTTTTTATAATTTTATAAAAATAATTTATAATTGATCTATACATCTATATTAGTTGTTTAATATCCACTCTATATATCAGGTGTGAGTAATCTTGATCATTCTAAACTAGTTTCATAATAGTGGTGTTGTTATTCATACTTCTCTCAAAGTTCATTATTTTATAATCATAACATGTACTTTAATTAATTATATATAATTATTTATAATGTTATAATTTCATCCTATGGGTGTTTTGGTTATGATCCTTAAATATGAAAACAACTATGAACATTTTTAATGATTTTCAATGAATGGACATTGGGATCTAAATTAATGAGTTTAATATTAATTTTAGAATTATAGACAGTAAAAATAAAAAATTTATTTAATTATTTATATCATATGTTTTCATTAATTATGTTTTTATATTCATCTATGATATTTTTTTATATAGTTGTTCAAGTTGGTGTTTTGATCAACCCAAACATGAAAATTGCACAATTAATGGATGAGTGTTGTTATGATTGTGGATTATTTTACAATAATATGATTATTATAGAATAATAATAATAATTATTATATATTTATAATGTTGTAAAAAATATATAAAGTGAGTAAATAAATTAAAAATAAACTAGATGAAAAATTAGATACGTTACATCATGAAGGTGGTAGTCTGCATAAACTAACAAATGATGATTGTAATGACCCAAAATTTCATTAATGGGAAACCCTATAGATATAATTAAATGTTTATTATGGTTATATAAAATGTGAACTTCATTGGTTTTATGTTTCTGGATTTTAAAATACTATTATGAATTGTGGCCGTTGCTAATATATCCATTGAATAGTGATCACATGATTCATATAAATATAGGGCTTTAACAAATCCAATTTACTCAGACAAAGGAAGCGATGACCTCATTCAGTAGACTTGCCCCATATGAAGACCATTTTTTAGAGCTATAAAAGGAGGTGGTTTCATTCAGCTACACTCTTGAACAAGCCCAAGCTGATATTGAACATGTCAGTCTTGAGCGGAACTGACTACAAGAGAAGTAGAAGATAATAGAGATTACCACCTGAGTGATGTTATCGGAGCCACCCCATGAGTCTATCACCATCAAACACTCTACCCTTCGGTCTTATACGGGTGTTATAAGGGGTTATTTAACAATTCCCTAGCACTATGACTATGTAAATTATTTTTTTATAAATAATGTGCATTCATTTTTTTATTGTTACTTTGTAAATATTTTTTAAATCAGAAATAATATTTTTAGTTAATATTCAAATAAGAAATATATTTTGATTAATTAATGGATTTTTGAATTAATTGCTATTTTAATAAAATATTATTATAATTAAATTACATTTTATTAAATATAAATTATCATATAATTTTATTAATGCAATTTTAATTTTTATTAATGTTTGAAAGTTGTTTTGTCAAAACCAATGAATTTTCATTAAATGTTGGTTTTTATTTTAAAAGTAAAAATTAACATATTTATAAAATTATTTAGATAAAATTAATATTTTTTTTGGAATCAGGACGTCAAAATTATCCAACGGTTAATTTTTCATAATTTTCTGAGATAGTCGAATTTTTGGGTAAAAATTAATTACCATTTAAATATATAATGTGTTTTATGACATCATAATGACCCAATAATGATGTAATAAAAAACGATAAACATTATTCTCGGCCAATATATGTTTTACCATTTAAATAATGTGATTTTGGGTTGTTTGATTTATTTTTCAATGCTTTAGTGGACCCTTCAAGGCTTATAAAACAATTTTCCTTTTTAAATTGTCTTCCTTGAGAGTGTGACTCACCTCCACATAAGAGGACCTATTATTTTATGAATTTAGGATATTGGAATTATAAAATATTTTTTTCCACTCCGCTATTTCAAAAAACCATGGGATAAAAACTTGGTCGGGTTTGTGGTTTGGATTAGTTTAATGTGAGGTGTCCCAACCCTAAATAATAAAGAATTCCCTCTCCTTTTCTATATAAACCCACCTAAGATCCCACTTCCTCTTCACTCAAATACTTTGGAGTTAGACCAAAACCTGACCTCATCTCTCTAGAATCCTCCCAAGGTGCCCCAATCTCCCAATAAGCCTCTCTCAAGCCTCTCCCACGCCTTTGGGATCACACTTCCATGTAAGGAATTTCTTCCTTTCTCATTTTTGTGCAATTTTATTTAAGTTGTTATGCCCTTTTTTCAATTAAAATGTTGGGGAAAGATTTCAAACCTCCCACATACTCTACTCTTTATGTATGGATGATAGTAGACCCATTTATCTCTCATTAATGTCCCCCATGTACACCCATTACCATGAAACATTTCCTCGATGGATTTCTCTCTCCACTTTTATATCCAAGTAATTATTTTGTATTATGCAGCTAAATTCCATTAATTTTGTTGGGAAATTTATTTATATGACTCCTTTAATGTCCATTTTATGTATATATTAAGAGACACCCTTTTCTCTCTCATCAACAATTTTCATGAATTCTTATGTCACGCCGTTATGTGAACGAAATTGCACCGCATTTTTCCAACCCAAGATCGTTTTGTAGTGAATACCATACCCATGTCTTTATCAAGGGTATTCATCTTAATACACATATACATATTGAATGGTACTTTCATTTATTTATTCCACATTACTTAATAATGGAATAACTTATGATGTTGATTGATTCCATGATCCATGTGGCACACTTATGCATGAAATGAAATATTTAAGATGGGTGTGCCCTATAGAGCCTCAGAGCGGCATCCTCTCACCCATTAGTGGTGACTAGGGTTTCATCTGACTTTTCATCCTCCTTTCCCCTTTGGCTTGGGTTCGTTCACATAGATATATTAGGTCGGATTTGTGGGGTGCGTCTGGTTCTGGTGTGGAATGAAAGGGAGCTGGGGCCTCCACGTCTTAGGTAGAATCGTGGATCGACGGTCGGCGTTGCTTGGCGTACCCAGGACTTCAGGAGAAGACACGTTTCTTCTCGACGACACCCTAGTCTCATTTCGACGACCTGGTAGAGGTTCTTCTCAGTGGTGGTTCAACACTCGACTTGGTGTGGCTGGGCCTTTAGGCGGCATTGTGGTTCAGTTCCGACCTTGGTGTGGTTTGGTGCATCTTGGTCTGTCCGGTGACATTGATTCGGTTCCGACTGCCGTGTTTGTCACTCATGGCGAGGTGAGGTCTCTGTCGAGTATTAGGTGTGGATCCGCTTCCGATCTCAGTGTCTTGGAGGGTTTTGGATTTTGGTTTGGGCATAGATGTGAGTTTTTTCGGTTTTTTTATTTGGTTCCTGTGGATTTGTTCTATCTGGTTGGGTTTTGGTGGCTCGTTGGTTATTCTTGTTCATCGACTCGGGTTATCCTCTACCCCTTCCTGTTGATTTCTCTCCACTATGACTGGCTCTCTTCAAAACCCAGTGAGGGTGAATCGGTGGTGCTGATTGGATTGGATCCATGCCCAAAGTGGTGTTTATATTGCAGGATGACCAGGATCCCATAATCGGTGGCATTACCTTGGTGCAGGTTTGGGCCATTCAGTCCTAGGTGACAGTGTCTTGGACTCTCTTCATGTGGTTTATCTTTCGAGATTCTACAGCTATGGTGGTGGGGTGGCTCATGGAGTGCGGTGGGGTCTGTCCGAGATGGTGGTTGATGGTGTTGCTTGGTCATGTGCATGTTTGGATATTTTCTTATAAATGTTTGATTGGTTATCAAGACTCCAGATTTGAAGATTCAGCCGGACTCGACCTCAAGGAACATTCCTAAAAGGAGGATTCCGAGCGAGTGGTTCACCATTGTTGGATTCACAAAATTGGATTTTTGAGAGGGTATGGAATCATCCATCGGATCAGGCATGTACTTTGACACAGGACACTTGCTTGTCGTCCAGTCTTGCATTAGTGGAGTGCTTTTTCATGTTTTAAATGCTGGAGAGACGGCAGCTCCATGTTGTTAGTCTGGTTTTTATTTTCTTGATCCTTGGGTCATGTAATGTTCTATGTCCATGAATTCTGTAGGGTTTCCCCTCTTACCATAAAAGGTAGTTTCACAAAATAATAAAAATCTAAGGCCTTTGGGCCGTTGGTGGAAGAAGGGTTCACCCTAATAGCTCTCCAAAGCATTGGGTAAAGTATAGTATCATGATACGTCATGTGAAATGTGTGTTGACTCATGCTAATTCAATTTCAATGAGGTTTTACTCATTCTTCATGTTTAATGAGGTTTTACTCATGCATCATGTGGAACGAGCCTTGGATCATGCTCTTTCCATGTTAAGTGTTGTTTCCACATTTCCATGTTATGATTATCATGTGTTATCATGACTTTATGTTAATGTTTCTCTTGTGATCCATTGATATTCCTATTGTCTAACATGTATTTTTTTCCACATGTAATTTCATGTTTATTCCCTTACCGGGCTTTATAGCTCACCCATTTCTCATGCATGTCCTCTGGTTATCCCATGAAATGCTATGTATGAGGGAATGTAGTGGTCATGTAAAGGAAGTTTTAAATAAAGATGTTGTTTTTTTTATGTTCTAACCTGTTATGTAATATTCCTAATCCAAAAATACACTATACCTCTCAATCTTATATGTTGTTTCAAGTGATGATTTTATCTAATAAATCTTGTTTAAGTGTGTAATAAAAATCAGGGTTGTTATAGTTGGTATCAAAGGACATGTTTAGTTGTTTTTGGTATTAGGATTAAAAAAACCTAGTGATGACTTAAAGAAATAAATAAGTATAATAAAAACATCTATAAGAATGTGTGATTATTGAGTAAGTGGTTTATCAAGAAAATACATCCCTGTCTGTATATGATTTGGTAGAGACAGATCTGGCATAGATGTATCATAGGAGTAAAACCTGAAAACACTACATTGAGCTAGACTCGAATGAGAAATGGTGCATGAAAATGGGCCTTGCTACACTCTTGGTTATGAAACTCCTGTGGGATATTCTTTGGTAAATTCACAAGAATTGTATGAACCCTTATTAAGGGAATGAAAAATGCCCCTATGAATAGATGTTAGAAATTAGTTCATGAATAACATAGATTGAAGCCTATGGATTCATAATTTAAGGAAATAAAAGTTTTTTTATAAGTCATCAGTTTTGTCCTTGGATTACCCTTAATGTGATACCCATGAATTTCCTTTTATTAAATCCAATGGCTGGTAATATGAGGACTCAGGCTAGCAACTCATGTGAAGATCAATGTGATGACCGTGCTAATGAGATGCTCAATCCGATGGGAGTGGGAATCATGAACATTTTCAAACTTCTCTCTAAGTTAACTCAATATTTGAATAGAAACATGGGTCAATAAGAATGTTCAACCCCCATAAGAAAGAACAAGTCGCTATAGAGAGCTTCATGAGAAAAAATCCTCATACTTTTAATGGATCATCTGATCCCTCAATCGCCGAACAATGGATCAACTCCATTGAAATGATCTTCTCCATTATTCAATGTTCTAAACAAGAGACAGTTATCCTGGATGCTTATTTTATGGAGGGTGAAGCTGATCAATGGTGGACATTCATAAAAAATATGAAGCCTGAGGAGGAGATCGAGGTGTTGGAATGGAAGGATTTTTGGAAGATTTTTTTTGATAAATATTTTTTGCACACCCTCAGACTTAAGATGGAAAGGGACTTCCTTGCCCTCAAGAAAAAATTAGACGAATATATCAAAGTTTATGTGTAAAACTTCACAAGGATTTCATGATAAGAATCTGGCGTTGTCGTTACCCCAGAATGCAAGGTTGACTACTTCTATGGTGGGCATAAAACTAGCCTATGGAAAGCGCTGACGATCCTTGACATCGACAGTTATGAGGAAATTGTTCGATGTGACCGTAAGGGTGAAATATAGATTAGATAATCGTAGGGGTATCATGGGGATAAGAAGTATATGTTGGACTTCAATACTAGAAATACGATGGATAAATTCAACAACGCTAAGAAGATCCAGCACCCCACTTTCCAATAGTTTGGAAAGAAGCACCCCAAAAATTTCCTGAAGGGGAAGAGGAAATGCTTTTGGTATGGAAGGGAAGGGAACCTAGCATTTAACTGATTGAAAGAAAAACCCACAGATAAAAATGAGGAGAGGAACACTTCATTCAAACCTCAAAACATTTTTCATTGCTACAACTGCAAAGAACTAGGGAATCCTGCAAATTAGTGACCTAAGCCAAGGGTTTTCAGAGGTAACCAACAACCTTCAAGGCAGCAAGGGATAGCCTTTTCCACAACTACTACAGAAATTGAACCCTGACAACGAAGTGGTGACATATACACTAGTTATTCATTCAAGAATAGATAATTTAGTTTTTGATTTAGTTCTACGCATTCTTTTATATCTCAAAAGATTAGTAGAAAAATCCCAGCACCACCAAAAATCATGGAAGTAAAGATGTCAGTTAGTATGGAAGATGGGGAAATCATTGCATCCCATGAATATAAATCCTCCCCTATCATAATCTGTGGATTGAATTTCCTGGAGAAACTCATCATACTCCCTCTATTGTAATTTGATTCAATTGTTCGCATGGATTGGGTTTTCTTATATAGAGCCAACATAAATTGTCGTGAGAAGGAAATCACTCTCCATATGGAGAATCGACCCCTGATTCTATACAAGTGCATGGAGGAAGTTGAATCTTCTTTAGCTCCATCATCTCAAGTGTGGATATTACTTCCCTATGAGCATGTGTATCTTTCTTAGATGATTGACTCTAAGGAGGAAATCATCCTTGAAGACATTCTAATTGTGAGGGAATTTGCTGAAGTGTTTCTTGATAAATTTCATAGTCTTTCTCCAAGAAGAGATGTTGAATTATCAATTGATATTACACCTGGGGCGTTGCCAATATCCAAGAATCCATATAGAATGGCTATTGTGTAGCTTGAAGAGTTGAAGAAATAACTACAAGAAAGTCTGGATAAAGGGTTTATACACCCAAATGCTTCACCATGGGGTGCATCTGTCCTCTTCATCACGAAGAAATATGGGTTAATGCACCTTTGCATTGATTATCCCGAGCTTAACAAAATCATGATAAAGAAAAAGTATCCTCTCCCATGAATTAATGACATGTTCAATCAGCTACATGGAGAATAATACTTCACCAGGGGGGATTTACGGTCGGGATAATATCAAGTAAGGGTAAATAAGGAAGTTATTCACAAGACTACTTTTTGTACAAGATATGTTCACTATGAATTAATAGTAATGCCTTTCGGACTCACTAATGCTCCATCAATATTCATGGACTTGATGAATAGGGTCTTTAGGGATTAACTTGACAAATTTGTGTAATCTTTATAGATGATATTCTGATATACTCCAAAACCAAGGAGGATCATGAGGAGCATCTAAGAACTGTACTAGAGACCTAGCAGAAGGAGAATCCCTTGTCAAAGTACAGTAAGTGTGTGTTTTGGTTGAAGGGGGTCTCATTCTTGGGCCATATCATCACAGGCAATGGGATATATATGGATCCATATAAAACCGATGTAATTGAGGGATGTTCGAGGACAACATCGATAATAGATATTCATAGCTTATTGGGGTAAGCTGAATATTATCGACAATTTTTGAGAAATTTCTCAAGATTTTTCAACTCTTACCAAGCTAACCAGGAGGGTAGTAATGTTTTCTTGGAGTGATGAATGTGAAGAATGATTCAAGGAGTTAAAAATGAGGCTTATCACTACACTCGTACTCACTTTACCCACAAGTGGATAACTTTTTGTGGTATTTAGGGATGCTTCAAAGAAGGGCCTGGGCTGTGTGTTGATGAAAAATGACAAATTCATTTACTATGCTTCAATTCAATTGAATGTTCATGAGAAAAATTATCCAACACATGATTTGGAGTTGGCTGAGGTGATCTTCGCATTAAAAACATGGCGGCATTATCTCTTTGGGGAGATGTGTGAAATATATTTGGACCACAAAAGCCTCATGTATATCTTCACACAGAAACAGTTGAACATGCACCAATGAAGATGTTTAGAGCTGATCAATGACTATGAGTGCTCAATCCATTACCGCTCTGGGAAAGCGAACAAGGAGGTAGATGAAATAAGTATAAAGGACCCAAGAATTATATCATTTATGAGAATTGATAAGGATCAAATCATCTTATACTTGATGAAGATGGACATGGGAATTATAAAGAAGGGAACATCATCAATCCTTTCACAAATGATTGCTCAACTATCTCTTTTGGAAAGGTCAAAGGATGCTCAAAAGGATGATGTAGAAATTCAGAAAGAAGGTGGAAGATATCAGAAAAGGGAAGTCTTCAAAGTTAAATGTTAATGAAGAAGAAATTATGAGATTTTGGAAAAGACTATGTGTTCCATCAAGTCCAGAGTAGTAGAAGGAACTTTTGGATGATGCACATATTTCAAATTTATTTATTATCCTTGGAAACACAATGATGTATCGAGTTATCTGAGAGCATTATTAGTGGGAAAAAATGAAGAAAGAGATCACTGAGTATACATAAAAGTGTTTTGTGTGTTAGTAAGTGAAGGCATAGAGGCCGAAGTCTAAGGGGATGATGCAACCATCTCCAATACCAACATGGAAATGAGAGAACATCACTATGTACTTTATCACTGGACTTCCAAAGACATCCAAAGGCAACAATGCAATCTGGGTCATTGTGGATTGTCTAACAATGTTTTCCCACTTTATTGCAATTAGGTAGGATTTATCATTAGATCAAATGGCACGAATATATATCAGGGATAGGGTAAGGTTGCATAGAGTACAATTATCTATTGTATCTTATCGAGATCCAATATTCACCTATATGTTTTGGAAGAGTCTTCAACATGCTCTGGATACTAATCTAAACTTCAGTATGGCCAATCATCGTCAAACTGATGGCCAATCTGGGCGAACTATTCAGACACTGAAGGATATTCTAAGATCATGTTATGTGGACTACAAAGGAGGGTGGAACCAACATCTTCCACTAGTTAAATTATCCTACAATAACAATTCCCCCTCGAGCATCTGAATGGAACCCTATGAATCACTATATGGGATAATATATAGAACGCCGACAAGTTGGGGTGAAGTTGGTGAACATAAGCTGCTAGGACCAGAAATGGTCGATGAAATGGTGGAGAAGTTGAAAACCATTCAGCATCATATCAATGTATCCTAGAGTCGACACAAGAGTTATGCCGATAACCGTTGATGAGACCTTGAGTTTAAAGTTGGAGACATGGTATTTCTACACATATCTCCATGGAATAAGGTCATGAGGTTTGGAAAAAATGGAAGTTATGCCCTAGGTACATCGGCCCCTACGAGATTCTTGATCATGTTGGGGTTGTGGCCTATCGACTAGCGCTTCCATCTACCATGGAAAAAGTACATGATGACTTTCTTGTATCACTCTTAAAGAAGTACATACCAGACCCTTCACATGTACTCCATTCAGAGGTAGTACAACAAGAGGATGATCATTCTTATGAGGAGAAACCTCTAAAGATATTAGATCGTAGAGAAAAAGTTCTACGAAATAAGACAATGCCCCTCGTCAAGGTGTTGTGGAAAAACCACAAGTTTGAACAGAAAATAGGATAATTGGAGGAGGTGATGAAGTGGAGTTACCCACATTTGTTTTAGAGTGGGAATATGAAATTTTTACGGTGAAATTTCTTAAGCGGGGATGATTTTAATGACCGAAACATTCATTAATAGAAATTCCTCTTGATCTAATTAAATTTTTATTATGGTTATATAATATGTGAACATTAATGGTTTTATGTTTTCGAATTTTAAAATAAATTTATGAATTGTGACTGTTGCTAATATAGTCATTGAACAATGATCCCATGATTAGTATAAATATAGGGCTTTACCAAATCCAATTTACTCAGACAAAGGAACAAATGACCTCATCCAGTAGACTTTCCCCATATGAAGCCCATTTGTCAGAGCTCAGAAAGGATGTGGCGTTATTGGGCTTCACTCTTGACCAAGCCCAAGCTAAACACGAACACATTAATCTTGAGTGGAACCGACTATGGGAGAAGTGGAAGTTAATAAAGATTACCACCCAATCGATGTTATCTGAGCCACCCCAAGAGTCTTTCATCATCGCACACCTTACGCTTCGGTCTTATGCAGGTGTTATAAGGGGTTATGTAACAAGACCCTATCATTATGACTATGTACATTATTTTTTTATAAATAATGTGTATTCATTTTATTTTTGTTACATTGTAAATAGTTTTTAAAGCACAAATAGTATTTTTATTTAATATTCAACTAATAAATCTATTTTTATGAAATAATGGATTTTTTAAGTAAATAATATTTTAATAAAATATTATATTAATTAATTTACTTTTTATTAATTATAAATTATCATATAATTTTATTAATTCAATTGTAATTTTTATTATGTTTTAAAAATTGATTTGTTAAAAACAATGAATTTTTGGTAAATGTTAGTGTTTATTTTAAAAGTAAAAATTCACATATTTATAAAATTATTTAGATAAAATGAATATTATTTTTGGAATCAGGACATCAAAATTATCCAATGGTTTTTTTTCATATTTTTCTGAGACATTCGATTGTTTGGGTAAAAATTAAATATCGTTTAAATATATAATGTGTTTTATCACATCATAATGACCGAATAATGATGTATTAAAATAATATAAACAATATGTTCAGACAATATATGTTTTGCCTTTAAAATAATGTGATTTTGGGTTTATTTGGCTTATTTATCAAAGATTTAGTGGACCCTTCAAGGCTTGTAAAACATTTTGTCTTTTTAAATTTTTTTCATTGAGAGTGTGACTCACCTCCACATAAGAAACCATATTATTTTAAGAAGTTATGATATTGGACTTATAAAATAGTGTTTTAAAAACCCCTTTTGAAAAAAAAACCATGGGAAAAATCATGGTCTGGTTTGTGGTTTTGATTAGTTTAATGTGAGGTGTCCCAAACCTAAATAATAAATAATTCCCTCTCCTTTCCTATATAAACACACCCAAGCTCCCACTTCCCCTTCACTCAAAGCCTTTTGAGTTCGCCCAAACACTACCATCTTCTCTCTATAATCCTCCCAAGGTTCCCCAAAATCCAAAGATGCCTCTCTCAAGCCTATCCTAAGCCTTTGGGATCACACTTCCAAGTAAGGTATTTCTTCCTTTCTCATTTGTGTCCAATTTTCATTAAGTTGTTATTCCATTTTTTTCAATTAGAAATGTTGGGGTATTATTTATCACCTCCACCATACTGTAGTATTTATATTTAAGTGATGGTATACCCACTTATATCTCATTAATGCCTCCCATGTACACTCATTACAATGCCGAAATTCCTTGTGGGATTTCTCTCTCATGTTTTACATCTAAGTAATTATTTTGTATTATGCATAAAAATTCCTTTAAGATTGTTGGTAAATGTATCTATATGACCCCATTTACATTAAATTTCATTTATATTTTATTATACACCCTTTTCACTCTCATCAACCATTTTCATGAATCCTTATGTCACACAGTTATGCTTCTGAAATTGCACTGCGTTTTTCCAAGCCAAGATCATTGTGTAGTGAATACCATACACATGTCTCTATTAAGGGTATTCACCTTTATACAAATATACATATAGAATAGTAATTTTATTTATCTATTCCACATTAATTAATCTTATAATTACTTATTATGTTGATTGATTCCATGATCCATGTGGCACACTTATGCATGAAATGAAATGTCTAAGAAGGGTGTGCCCTAATAGCGCTCCAATGCATTGAGTAAAGTATACTATCATGATAAATCATGTGAAATGGGTGTTAAATCTTGGTAATTCAAGTGACATTAGGTTTAACTCATGCTTCATGTGAAATTAGGTTTTAATCATGCTCCATGTGCAATGAGCTTTGGCTCCTGCAAATTCCATGTTAAGTGTTGTTGCCACATTTCCATGTTATGATTATCATGCTTTATCATGCCTTTATGTTCATGTTTATATTGTGATCAATTTATATTCATATTGTCTTACATTTATTTTATTCATCATGTAATTCCGTGTTTATTCCTTTAGTGAGCTTTATAGCTCACCCTTTTTTAGGCATGTCCTCAGGTTATCCCATGCAATGTTAAGTACGAGGGAATGTAGTGGTCATGTAAATGATGTTTTAAATAAATATGTTTTGTGTTTTATGTTCTAAGCTGTAATGTAATGTTCCTAATCCCCAAATACTATATACCTCTCAATATTATATGTTCTATCAAGTTAATATTTTATTTAATAAACCAGGTTTAAGTGTGTAATTAAGAGTAGGGTTGTCATAATGATACAATTTTTTCTTATTGAATGATAAAGGGTGATGGTGGATTATAATATGTGTTTTTATAATAAAAATTATAATTTATATGTCACATTTATTCAAAAATTATTTTCTTATTACCATATAATATAAGTGGTGGTAAAAAATAGAAGATGTCTCTTTGTGAATGGGGTAGTCCGCACAAATAAACGAATGGTGTTTTCATTTTTCTTAATGGAACATGGTAAAGGTGTTAAAGATTGTTACACTAGAATAATAAAAATTAGTAAAAAAATAATACTAATTTCATAAATAGTAAATAAGAATCATATTAGGAAAAGTAAGCTTGAAAATAAAACAAATAGGGAAAGGTTAATAGTCATGTTTAGAACATGTGTTTTTCCTAGAAATCTCCTCAAAAATGAGGGATAAGGATAACTATTTGATACTAGGTGATTATTTAATTGATAGATAATTATATAGGGAAACAATTTCATAATTATAGGTTTATATTCTAAGGGAGCAATGTATATTTAATTTTTGGATGTAACCACCTTTTATAAGTAACATTATTGATAATTTTGGAATTACTCATTACATTTCCACAATGTCATGTCAATATTCATTGGTAAAAGGTATCAAACGTGTAAAATAATAGAAGGAATAGGGGTTTAAAATGTCACCCATCATCAATATTCTTAAAGGTATTTTTTAATTGATTTAGGTCTTTTATACATTATAAAACTCTTCTATCTTTTTTATTTTTACCTTAATTACATATTTTTTAACTCTGATAATCAATTTTAAAGAAAAAAAACTAAAATTGAACTTATAAAACAATTATAAAATAATTATTTAATTAAAAAATAGTTTTATCAAATAAATGTTATATTTTTTAGTAAAGTTAAATTTAATATTATCACATAAAACACCTAAAATTATTTTTTAGAATAAAATGTGTTTTCATGTATAAACTTTATCTGTAGTATAAATATACAAATTTCATTGAGTTTTCATGATATAAATTCATATATAATAAAATAAATAAAATTTTTATTTCATAAAATCCATATAAAAACATATTTTTTCATAAAAATGTTTAATTAAATGATAATAACAGAAACGTTTTTTATTAAATTTGAATAAAAAGTTAACTATATTCTAAAAATTAATAATCGGTTTTATAAGTTCAAAATACAATTTAAAATGAGTAATTTTACCTCTTGAATAAAACTCTGATTAATGATTTTTTAAATAAATTTATGTATCTTTATTTTATAATGATGAAGACTTAAAATTTACCATTTTTATAAAAATTGTATTTATCACTATTCACTTAAAAAAACTATTTAAAAAATATCAAAAAATTAAAGATTATCTAATTTTTACATTATAAATTTTAAAAATAGTTTTATTTCTCAAAATTACATTTCTAAAATTTAAAAATTTATCATTTCATTGATTATAAAATATATAACTAAAAACTATTTTTATTGCAAAAAAAATTAAAATATTAAGCGTTCATAATATTATTTCGTATGGATTTTTCAATTGATTACAATATTATTATTTTCAAGTGGTTTTACTATACTTAAATATTATTAATAATATTAATCTAATATTTCATGGATTTTTTATTTTTGTGTTTCATGTGAATAAAGGTATAATCCAATAATAAATTTAGAGAATAAATATATTCCAAAATTTTATGGTGATACTTACTATTTTCCATGATTGGAGACTCACCCAAATATTGGTGTCTCCATTATAATAAATCACTAATTTCAATGTTTAATTACTCTCAAACATATAAATCATCCCACTATGTACATAATTTTGTTCCTAATATAGGATTTATCTGAACCGCTCCACACTGAACATCTTTTAAAAACATCTCATTATAGTCACAAAGTCACATTAGGATCTCCTCACATAGCCTGAGTCTCACTGGATCTGTGGATTTTCAACAACTATATTCATGTTTTTCATTTATTAACATTGTTGAATTCAATCATTAACCACTAAAGTATTTATCTATATCTATAGAATTAGCTATTTCTAACTCCACATTAGATACTTCAAATGCCAATAAGTCTTCATGAATACTTTAAAACCTGGTTTCTAATCACAAATCATTTCAAAAATATTCTACATAATTTTTCACTAACTTTAACACTTCATATCATAAACCTTTTATGTTAAAAATTATTGAAGCTCTATAGTTCTAAAAGGTTAAATTTTCAGGACTAGAACATACATAGTTTGTTGGTCTATTGAAAATTTGTCTTCCTTATTCTGCACACTATTCTAACACACTGATTCTATTTTAGAATGATGTTCTTATATTAATTCCTTTATCTTTGAAAAATAGTAGTTATTCAATTCAAAATAGGGCCAATATTCTCCAATTTTCATACTATTTGAGAGTTCCATAGTTAATATTAGTTGGTTTAGCACTTAGTACTTGAGCACATTACCAATCTATTTTTTATTTTTATAAGTTAGTTCCAAGAAATATAATCTTTATATTTTGGATCATAGAAAATATACATCATAAATGGCTCCTCAAAATACCATTATCCTTTTCTCCCACTAATTTTTATATGTGGTGTTTTCTCCCATGATCTCCCATTATTGTTTTTCTCTATACCCATGATCTCATGTAGAATTATAGGAGTTCCACTTAATTTTTTCTCATTTCTATCACTTAGCTATATTAAATCTTATGGATAAATCCATTACCCTTGATCCTTAAATATATTCTAAAAATAAATCCATTGAAATCCATACCCTAATCATTTTTTGTATCTTTATAAACAATTATAAAAAATTTAAGAGCTATGGTATAACATAATTTTCATACTACGTAAGAATATTTGATACTTTTGTTAAACAATTACATTCAAAATTGATAATCATAAAACAATACATTTCAAAAAATCATATTCATTTCTAGTTTTAATGAAAAATATTTTTTAAAACTATAACATAAATAAAAAAATTTCATTTTCACATATTTAATTTCTATATTCAGATAAATCTAGAATTTCATCATTAGAAAACTATTATTTCTTATAAATTCATCTTGATACCATCTTATTTTGTCAATATAAAACAGTCATGAATCATAATATTTAGTGATTTTTGGTGACAAAAGCAATATGAGAATATTTAGATATAATATTCTTCAAATTGTATAATTAATTTATTAAATAAAAATTTCAATTCTACAAAATCTCCATATATTAAATATCATGATTTGAAGATCATCAGCAAAAAAATTAAATTCTTTTATCACATGTATTTTTTGATGTTTTCATCCATTAAGATGAAGGTTTTTAGGTATAGTGGAAGTGGGTCAGTCCCATTTCGCACACAATTTTTCTGTCAACATAAAAAATTTCCCCAAGAATAGATAGAAATGTTTTTCTTAAAATCCATAAATATTGGATATTTTCACATGTAATTCATAAATATTTTATTTAATTAAAGAATTAATTTTTATTGAATTCTTTAATCATCAATGAACCGATGTACCACTCTTTTCAAACTATCATTATATCATAGGAATAAATTGTAAATTCCCTTTAGTGATGGTCCACACATGCACTAAAAACATTTTATCATCACCGTATAATTATTTGAGTGCTAGAAGGCTAAAATATATCACTTATGAGATATATGTTGATCTAAATTTATTCTTTAAATGGATAATTAATTCACTCTAGTATAGGAGGATAATTTCTCTATGATATTATAATCATTATAGAGAGGTATATATTTAGGGATTAAGAGGATACTCTCTAGAAATCCTTATTCTGAATGAAATAATGTAGATATCAAACCTTCATAAAATTTCATAAACTAGATTATATAGTATCAGAGTTTGAAAATAAATAATTGAACAAAGACTCTTATTATTTTCATAATTATCAATGAACCCCATCTCTAAATAATAATAATATTTTTTACTAGATATGTGCTAAATACACAAAAAAACAAATATTATTTTTCTGGCATTAATTAAAATTTATTCAAATAATATTTGATATGAAATTTCTCATCAGACCATTAAACTCAGTGTATAAATCCTCCCAAATATTTATTGGTCATGGAACAATGACTATTTTTTTGATTAAATAAATTATACACATTATTCTCTAATATATATATATATATATATTATATTAACCAAAACTAGAGAAAAATATTTATAAAATATTCAATTTCCTAAATATTTAAATATTTTATTACCTTTTAAATAAACAAAAATAAATAAATATTTTATATTGATGTAATTAAAGAGATAAATTAATAGTGAAAACATATTTATTAAATATTAAATTAAAATATATAATCATTTTAGTAATTGGTGATTGAATATATTTGATGAAACCAACATGAATAACTATTAAAACATGATGAATAATAATATTTATAAAACATATTAAATTCATATTGGATTTTTCTTTCATTCAAAACACACTGTGTGTAGAACCATATAGGCCCCATTCTCAGTGGAATTTATGACACTACCTAAAGCCTAAGGTTTGTGTCTAGAAACATTACAAGGATCCCATAGAGAAAGAAGTAAATGCCACAATAACATGTAACCTCCTATGAATATACATCATGTAATATATTATCTTTATCTTGGTATCTATAATCCAACATGTTGTATACTAATGACATCAACCTATATACTTGATGTCCCTTTCTTTGGATTTTCAATAAATAACATGGAATGAACACCCCCATGGACCTAGACTTAATCCATAAATTCTATTCCCATCATAGGACTTGAGATAGAAACCACTATTGAATAACATAATTTTTAAACCATTGCACACATTATTCATTAATATGACATCACCGATTATTTTATCTACATATCACACTTCTTTGTGATCATATATCATCATTGTCTTTATCAATACATCAAAAATGCGAGTAATGATATATATTAAGGGTAATAATAATGTTTGTGGATCATTATACATGTATGCATATAGGAATATCCAATGAAATGTTTAAATGTGGATTTTTTATTGGGGGGGGGGTCATGTTATCATAATCCTTTTCACTAGAGATTACCATGGGAGTACACAATGATAAAGACTTTCAATGTTCTATGAGACCCTAACCCTATTGTTTTTTATCATTTATGTCTTTTCAAATCATAAAATTGGGATATGAAAATTATATTTAAGGATAATTTCAGGGAATTTCTAGTTTCTCATTATAGTGGGGGATTATTATCACATTTTAGTTTAACAAGTATACTTAGGACATTATCCAATTATATATCATGAAAAATAAGAATCATGATATGATAATGCATTTTATAAATATTAAAATACATAAATATAAGTAACCATAAGGTAATTAGAAGTTGTTTATAGGAAATAAAGTCTAACAAAATCCCAATTTCACTAGAGGCTACTACTAAAAACATTTAATCATCTTAATCCCATATGTTATTCATGCTTCTATTCAGATATGGATTTAGTTAAGGGGTCTGCCAAATTTTATTTTGGGAAACATATTATTATAGATACTCCACCCATTTGAGAAAAACCCTTCAAGATTCGATATTTGTAGAGTATGTGTTTTCTTTCAAGATATTACTATGGATCCTTTACGAGATCCACCACTATAGTATAATAAAAATACATTGCAATATGATATCTACTTATAGAATCCAATTAATTATTTTGAAAAAAGTTATGAATCAAAAAATTATATTTGGATGCACTATAACCCCTATATATAAACTTCACCAGTGAATCAATGATATCTAGCTACTTTGAACTCTTCCAACTCAAAATTCCTCCATTGATACTTAATACATATCCTTACAATGAATTTATATAATTATTCACAATTTGGAAACTAGAATCAGTATATCGCTTGATGACTAGTTCCACGCATCCTCTATATATAGGGGATATATTCTTAATACACATTATATAATTAATGGTGTCTTTAATAGTATACCAATATTTCTCTTTTGGATAATCTTGATATATATATATACCATTATTAAAGCAAATGAAACATAAATCCTAGTAAAAACATGAAAAACATGATATATCCTATAACATATACATATTATATCATATTAATTATTTCTCCCTCTCCCATGTAGGGATTGAGGAAAAATTTTATTAGAGAAATATACACCATTTGACACTATAACCAACCCCCTATTCAATTATTTCATAATAAATCTCTTTATTATTTATTAAATGTATGTAATATAAATTCTTCCAAGAATACATTTGGATCTACCACTTATGATCTTGGTCCTAAGGAAATATGGTACTTCACCAAAGTCCTTTATGGAGATGTAATTTCATTACCAGTACTTAACTGACTATAAGACTAGTATTCCCTTTATAATAAGAAATATGTCATGAACATATACTACTTGGAATATGATGAAAATACCATTAAACCTCTTATAAACCCATGAATTACATTCATTAATTATGAAACCAAATTTTCTTATGGCATCATAAAATCTAATTTTCCACAGAATAGATGCCTAATTTTATCCCTAAAAATTTCTATGTAACTTTAAAATATTATAATCATTTTATGGACATAAAAACCGCACAGATTATTCTATATATACATCTCCCTAATGTTTTTCATTAATAAAGTATATTTTTGAATCAATATTCTAAATATCATTATCATGGAATGTTGTTTTGGTATGTATAATTACGGTGAATTTAAATATAGAATCTAGAGAACAATTTTCATTATAGTCAATGCCTTGAATCTTTGAAAACATATTTCCTCTATCATTTATTTATAGGTACTTAATTTTTCTTCCATGCCTTTTTTTCTTAAATACCATCTTATATACAATATGCATTACATCAATTGGCAGATTTTCCAGAACCTATACATGGTTATGATACAAGGAATCCATCTCATAATACAACGATTATTTCGATATTATAGCTTCTTATTTCTCTACTACCTCCTTATAGAAGATTGGATCATTATTATCAATAAATAAGGAATCTCTATCTTCAATTACTAGTAAAACAAATCATCCAGGTTCTTTAACCTTTCTACTGCTTCTATTTCATACATTTGTTTTAGGGAAAAATCATGGGGAATTACAGAACCTATTACTACACCTAATCTTGTGTATATTTATCATCAAGTTCATCAATGTCAATAATTCCCACATTTAACAACTTGTGAATGTGAAACCTCTCAAAAATGGATTCTCCTTCGATAGAGACATTATTATCTAAGGGTTTATATAAGTATTACCCCTCATTTTCTTATGATACCCTAAAAAGTTACACATCATGCCTCAAGGTTCTAGTTCGTTAATAGATTTGGCCATAAAAACACATAGAAGACCCATTTATGAGTATGTTCCAACAAATATTGATTTCCATGCATTATCTCATATAGTATATCATCTGATTAGTGGGTATATGGTTTAGAATGTGTGTTACAATACATAATGGATATTCCAAAAAGGATAATGGTAGAGTTTCAAAAATCATCATCGACCTTACCATTTCAATAATGGTAAAGATCCTTCTTTCATTAAAATTATTAATCTGTGGAGTATAATGAGAAGTGATTTGGGATATGATCCCATAGTCTTATATAGATTCAATTAAATATATGTTAAGATGTTCACCACCTTGATTAAATGAATTTTTATTTATCTTATTACCTAGTTTATTATATAATTCATTATTTAATTATTTGAATTTATCAAAATATTTTTACTCAAAACTCATTAGGTTTCAAATCCATTTATTCTGAGTTCATAAGTAAGAGTAATGAAGCATGAATACCCACCTCTAGAATCCATTGGAAATGGTCCACACACATTTATGTGTAACAATTATAAGGGATATGTAGCTTATTCACCATTTCAGCCAAAATATGGCTTGTTGTTTTCATTGTAAACAATAAAAACATATGTCATGTGTTTTTAGATCAAAAGGGTCTAATTAACCATCTTCATAGAGATTTTTCATATGCTTCTCATTTACATGACCATGTTAATGATGCCAAAGTAGGGTGAGGAGTGAGTCTAGAAAAATTGTTTCAATATCAAATTTAAATAGTTAGATTTCATAATTTAATACATATATAACATTATTCAAATGATTTATAACATATTTTGTCTTCATAAAAGAGAGAAATTTTATTTTGGAACATGAATATAAAACTATATGTATCTCAGAAAGATACAATTTTTTTTTTCATAAAAAAATTTAAACGATAAAAATATTTTAAACCAACACCATTCCTATGGGAAATTAATTATATTAGTCCCAAATGGCCAACCTCACAAAATTGGTAGGCCACAAATCCACCTCTTCTATGGAAATATTTTAAAATATACTTAGTTCATGTATTTTAATATATATGTGTGTGCCACAAGATTTATATAATAACCAATGTGTTGATATAGAAATATTTTACATGATAACGAACACACCTAAATATTACCCTTGATTCATTATCTATGTTCAATTCTTCTTCTAGTAGTCCAAATTTCCACATGAACAACACATTGCATACTTTTCATTTTATTATATTTGAATCATACTTTTCATGGAAGGATAGTTATCAAAATTCTTAGACTTAGTATTATTCTTAATCCCCTATTCCTTTTTTTCTTAATTTTATTATTCACCATAAGGACCACATGATTTTCATTCCCTGTGTCTTTATAAACACAGAGAAAAATAGTAAGGATTTCTAAATGGGTTTTATCACTATTTAAAATGTTATAATAAAAAATAAAACTATAGAAACTCTTATGTGGTGAGCATAAAATGATATCTATATATAGGTCATCATGGATATTAAAACACAAGGATTATAAGAGATAAAAATATCAAATCACATTGACTATGTAAGGCCTAGATATTCCATACTCTCTTAACATAGTTTATTGTAGATCGCATATCTCTCTTGTCACACCTTCACTAGATATAGATAAAAAACATGAGATATATTTATCTATGAATCCACATCCTTATGTTTAATTAAAATCTCACAAGACATGGAATATTTCATGAAACATTGGACATCTATGGAATTATCTAAATTTTTTTACAAAGATATATAGTTCTTCCCCACTAGGCTCATTTATAGGTGCCTCGAGAAAATGGTTATTTTGCACATATAGTTTCCGTTAATTGAATAATATAACACTTTGGAATAAATAACATTTCTAGAAATTAAATCTTGTGAGAAGGATATGATTATATTGAATGGATCATAGTGATATTATAGAATCCAAGTGAGTTTTCATTTATACAATAAATATGAGTATAATTTTAGTACATTACCTATACTATAATTTAATTAATAAATTTTATTTAATCTATCACTCTCCCACTATTTTAGTGAGAAATAATATCCCTTTTTATTAGCTTTGGAATGTCCCATAAAACTTATATCACAATAGAAAGGATCAACATTCCCCTATTAACATAGAAAAAGTTCTAAAAAGAAACCTAATGTCATTTTCAATGGTATAACTTTAAACCTCATTAAATTTCTTCTAATCAATCCATTGTGTGGACTCCCAAATCCTAAAATTCAAGATTATAATTTCCTAAACACTTTTCCTAGAAATTTCACTATGTCTCATGTAGGTGATAAAACATTCATGAAATCTAGGTTATGTTGAACCAAAAATCTAGATATAGGTTCCTTGGTAATTAAAACCTCGACAATGAATGTTGGAATGTACATTGGACTGTGGCTAAATTTTTTCCCATATTGGGAATGGTTATATAGATGTAATGTTTTATTTTAGGGGTTTTTATTTTTATTTTTAACGTACCCAATTTTATGTTATCATATGATTTTTCATATTATGTTGATTTTACTTAAGTGATCAACCATGTCTAGATAATGTTTATGATTATTAGAATATTTATTTTACTTCCACCATGCATTCTTATTAATTAGTTTATTTAATTATTTAAATATTAAAAAATAATAAACCATACAAATGATATAAATAAAATAAATAAAATAGAATTCCAATGATATTACCCAAGGGTTTGTTTATCTAGTAGATGATAAACCAACTCTTGACCCTAAGGAATTAACTCATGGAACAAAGCTTGGTTTGAGTTGCAATATTGCACCCATGCGACTATATTCCCTCGGGATTGGTCTCACCTTGAATCAAAACCTGAACTACCCACACTATCTTAGGATATCCATCGATTACATAATTTTACTCAAACATTGGTTAGGGGAACTAATGGATTGGTTAGGGGGTTTACAGAAAAGAAATTATGGATACACAGTCCATTACATAATGATTATATAGGAATGTCACACATGGTATTATTTAATTTAACAAATTATTAAAAAAACCATGAAATTATAAATTAAATAAAGAAATCACATACAAATTTATCTATACGCTCATAATCACCCACATACATTCAAATAACATGAACAAGTATACTAGTAATCATTTACTTAATTTTCCTCTTTTTTAATGAAGAAAAAAATGCTTGAATTAATTAATTAATTAACCTCATTTATCAAAATAAACATATTATGTTTCTTAAAGGTACACATCAGAAATGAAATATGATAAATAAATGAATATATCATTAATTTAAAATCATTACATGGAATTAATTGATCATTTTTTAAATATTAAAACCTTATTACATAGTCAAAACATAAAATTCAAATAGTTTAATTAGATTTTTTATACTACAATAAATTATTCCTCATATAATTTAGTTTTTTCCTTCACTAGGATACTTTAATAAATGTACTAATGATATTCACATAGTGTTCATCTATTTTAGTGTATCTAGGATAAATGGATTGTGACTTAGTGTGCAACTCAATCATATTTACATAATTTGTACTAATGAGGTACATGTCGTGTGTTATTCTAACAGTGTTCCCACATAACCAACCAGTAGACTCAACATGTTCATCTGGCATAGGGATTAATGAGTTATAATGTGTGTGCACCAGTTACACATAATGTATGAAATTAAGGGTTCTCGTTTTGAATCTCACATAGAATTATTCCTAGTATTTGACAATAATTTTTGGTAGAATTTATCTACTAAACCATTTAGACTACACAAAATGTACACCAACTATACATCATGTAATTTGATAGATCATGTCATTCAAGTTCCAAGATGGATCAGTCAACATGTGGTGTGTAATAAATATATCATGTGTTTTAACTTCTTGACATGTCATGTATCCCAAGACACATCCATGTGTAGTGAACTTGGGTACATGATGTGAACGTATTTCATATGTCACGTAACCCATTATTAAAGATACAAAACACTACACCTCCTGATGAAATCGTTGACCATTCTTCACCTGATCTTAAGCTATTTCAGATAATATAAAACTTGAACACATTAAATAACATGTAATTTTTTTAATTAAAATATTTATTTAATAACTAATAAACTAAATATAAATAAATAAGAAAAATTTGTTTATAGTCAATAGAAAAATAATAAAAAATAATAAATTATTATGTGACTGCTATGATGCCACTTAAAGGTTTCGAGGTGTATCAGAAGTAGGTAAAACCCACACTGAATTTATTTTTCCATCAAATGATTAAGATATCCCCTAAAAACTAGACATAAAAGAATTCCGATAATTGAAAAAGATAATAATTTTTCATATATAATTTATAATTGATCTTTTTAATTAAAGAACTACCGTTCGTTGAGTTATTTCTTCATTAACGAATAGTTAGAACACTCTTTTCATACCATCATTGTAACTGATGAATCAAGTGTAAGTTCCCTATAGTGTTGATCCACATGTGCACCGTGAACATTAAATCATCTACATATAATTATTAAGTTTCTATCAGAAATGAATCTATCTCTTGTGATGATCAATATTGATTGTAACTAAATCCTTAAACGGAGAAGGAATTCATTTCTTTGGTGGAGAAGGATTTCCCTATATTCTTTATAGAGTTATAGAGAGGAATATTTTAGTTATTAAGATGAATCTCTCTATAAATTATTGGTCACAACAATAGAATATGGATCTCAAACAATCAAAAAATTTCATAAGTAGTTATGTATAGTATCAGGTTTATAAAATATATAATTTCACAATGGATATTGTATTTTCTTAATTCTCAGAGAACCCCATTTATAAATAATAATATTATTATTAATAATTAATTGACATGATCCAGACTTATGGATAAAATAAATATTATATTTACAAATAAAATTAAAATTTATTCAAATAATATTTAATATGAAATTACTCTTTGAATCATCAAACTAGGTCTACCAAAACTCTTTTATATTTATTGGACCCTAAATACTTACTAATTAATTACACTACTACAAATTAGGCCTTTACCAACAATAGTAAAAGGGAATTATCAATGATATATAATTTTTTCTAATGTATGCGATTTTAAAAGTATGTCATTAATAGTGCTCGTAAAAAAGAACAAATAAAGGCCCTACTGATTAGAGGTATACTTTTTTTTCACACCCACCCCCCTTTATCAGCACCCCCTCCCATTTATTAGTACATCTCCCACCACTTAATTCGTGATTCAGATAATCTCACACCCATCACGTGCCCTTTCCTCTCATGAGTTTCAAACCTGAGACTTATATTTTATACTGTATCACCTTTCCACTTCCTTATAATATTTTGTTTTAAATTTTATGATATATCTATATATTTACATATATTTTCATATATTTTCATATCCATATATTTATATATCATTATTATATATATATATTTTTTATATATTATTATATATATATTTTTTAAATACATGTTTATTTATATATATATTATTAATAAGACATTAACTGTAAAATCCTTACAACACATAAAAATGTTAAGAAACTTTGAAAACCCTAAAACCCCTAAAAAATGAAATGACCATAAATTCTGATCGAAGAGTCCATTTCTACTATTAAACTAGACAAATATATTCCCAAGAAACTATCTTCTATAAGATATGTTGTACTAGCCAAACAGACACCCAGATCAGATGTTATAGTCATTTAAATTTTAGGAAATTGGGGTCAGCGACAAAAGAACTTTGTTTTGGATGCCCTCTGGGCCTTTTGAGGTTGAAAAAATATAAATATCTCATTGAACTGAATTTGATATGGTTTTTGGAATAAATCTCATCATAGAATTCAATTTCATCTATGGTAGAGCCCAAAAGGGCACTCGAATCAAAAGTTATGGTCGTTTGAAGTTCAAGTTCGATTTCTGAATTTTTTTGAAACTATAATATGATCTATTCCTTTGATTGTCACATAACATCAATATCATTCGGTATTATCTCATTTCATATGCTTTGATTGGACTGGTTGTGGAGAAAATATTGACTCTCGGATTGAAATTTATGTTCTTTTTAGAGTTTTTAGGGGGTTTAAGGGGCTTTCACATTCAACAACCTTTTAAACGACTATAACATCTAAAAAAGGTGTCTTCTTTGCATCTAACACATATCAATTAAAATCTTGTGATGAGCTCTACACCTTACAGACCCATGGGAACCGTTGAACACTTTTATTGAGACTAAAAGTTCCCTAGAAGGCCTCCAAACAACCATAGATTGTACTGTGGGTGTCTGTTAAGGAAATTTAATTTTTTTTTAAATAAACCCTTTATCAGCACAAGTAAAAAAGAACTGAAATTGGGTATTTATCCTTCTAAAAATGTGATAATAAATAACACCCATTTACTAGTTCTTTTTTTGAAGCAAACATAAGGACACCACTTTATTAGTTATTTTTTAGAAGCACTGATAAATTTATGTTTGTCTACACTTTGGTTCTAGAATTGATAAATAGAGGGCCTCTGTCTATAATTTTTTACAATCGTTGATAAAGGACCCTCTTAAACAATTCGTTTTTAGCTATGTTAAAGAACATCGATAATATCATTTTTTCTAGCAAATAGAAAGTTGGTTTTTAACAATTCTTTTAGAAAGCGCTGTTAAAACCCTAGCACTAGATAAACCCAGTTTTGTAGCAGTGTTAATGAAATAAATACTACTAAATTATTCTCCAATAAATATATAAATATTATATTCTATAATACTAGTGAAAATATATTTATTAAATATTTACATTGGTAAATAAATAGATTATTTGTTTCCATTTGAATAAACAAGAATAAATTAATACATTGTATTTCCCTAACAAAATAAATAATTACCATGAAAATAAATATTTATTAAATATCCAACTCACCAATTTATATTCTATTAAATAACTAGTGGTTATATATTTTCAATCAAACCAACATTAATTATAATTATAAAATGTATGAGAATAATATTTATCCAATATGTTAAATTTATTTAGAATATATCTATGGTTTCAAATACACTTTGTGTGTGACACTCTATGTCCCTATCTCAATGGCATTAGGTTATACTACCTAAAGTCCATGATTAGCATCTAGAAATATGTAAAGTCTCTCATAGAGAAATATATTAATAGCCCAATAATATGTATCCTCTTGTGAACATACACCATATAATATAATGATTTTATATCGTTATCTAAAAACAATAAGCTTTCAATCTAGTGTCATTATCCAATATTCTAGATGTATCTTTTGTTGATTTTTTCATAAAATAACTTTCCAAAAACACTAACATTGATCTTAACATCATCAATATATTATATTATCCAAAAAGGGATTAATAAATCAACTTCTATTGAAATAATGAAGTGATAAATCATTCCTCACAATGTCCAATAATACCACATCACTGATGATTCACCCAATGTATCCTACCTTACCAGGAGAATTTGTCATCATGATTTTCCTAAATACATCAAAGTAAAAAACTTTTGAGATGTATTAATAATAATAATAATTTTTATGGTTCATTAAACATGTTTATAAATTTTAATGTCCAATGAAACATATAAATATAGTTTTCATATTGGTGGGTCATGTTCTCATAATATCATTCACTGGAGATTGCCAAGGATATACACCGTGAAAAAGTATCTCAAATTTATATGAATCTTCAATACTTATAGATTGTATCAGTTTTGTCCAATCAAGTGATATAATACTTCTATATAAAATAAATTTAAGAATTTAGTCACATCACGTCTAAGTAATCATCTTAGCAGGGATAATCTTTGACCTTTAAGTGTAACAAAAATACCTATGACATTATCATATACTATTCCACGCTCAAGAAAAATATAGTTGTGAGAAGATATTTTATAAAAATGTATATACATGAATAAAATAAACCATAAAGTATATTTAAGTTGGTTCTAGGGAACCAAATCTAATATAAGAACAATCTAAGCATCAACAAAATTTAATTTCTTTATTAAAACAATACCTCAGGACAAAACCGCTTCATCTAGTGCAATAATTGAACTTACCTAGGCGTGGGATGAAATATACATAAATTTGGATGACATATATGTATCTACAAAATGGCTCATACCTGGGCTGAAATGACACATAAACAGTCCAAGATCACAAGCATGTGGCTCTATATGACTCATATATAGTCCTTTTTTTATGTTAATGAATGATATAGAAAATAAAAATCACTAAAATTCTATAATAAAGTGACACATATGAACTTATTCAATCACTTTAAAAGATCTTAGATGACATTTAATGACATTAAAAAAATATTAGAATAATTAAAATTTGTTTCAACTCAATATGAAACTCCCCTGTAAGATATAAAATCATCATTTATAATTCTAATAAAATCTACTTCTCTTATAACCAAAGTATTTACTCTCAATATAATAAAACCTCAATCCATTTGTTTTATAACAATATTGTCGGAAAATAGTAGCCAAAAAATAAAAGGTTGACTTATTCCAACTAAAAATAAATATATTTTTACTTAAAAAACATATTTTCATTCTACCCATATACCAAATTTCACTCTCACTTATCCCAATTCTTGAAGTAAACACTAGATTGTCTTAATTAAAACTAATCATTATTTACTATGAAGACCATAAAAAAATATCAACTAACATAAATGGTTTCATAGCAAGATAATTCCTCTTCCAAAATCCAATGTCAATATATAACTGGGTTCTTTCTTCCATGAATAATGGCATGAAGCGATTTCTTTAGCATAAGTCAATGGAGATATCTTTACTATTCATGTTATGGGTTGATACTTAATATAAGGCACATTATCCACACACATTGAAAACCACCTCATTAATACATTAATTGGGAAAAATTAAAACCATCATCCCACAAATCCATTTTAATTGTGAAAATAGTGCAAAAAATATCCTCTTTTTTCATCTCACCCTCAAAAATTTATCCTAAGGGGATCACACCCTTATTCCACGGGAAAAGGACTTGTAAAAGAGGTTGGATGAAACTGTCTACTTTGGGAATCCCAACAAAATAGTTTTGATCCCAATGGAATCCTAGACTCTTTCCATGATATAATCCAAAATGATAGGGGTTTGATCACATCCCTATTATCAAGCATACACAAACATACCCAAACCTCACATTGGGCATTATTTACTTATAATAGATGCACCCATAAGAAGAAGTGTGGTAAATCATCATCATAAATCCATAAGGGGAGCATTAGACAACCCTGAGTCCAATAGGATTCTAAAATTTTCACTAATAAAATAAATTACATAGATATCTAAGTGAATATCCATTAATATACTTAGAAATATAGGACATTAATAATGAAATGTAATTTAAAATTTATATTATATTAGTTTTGTGGGATATACTCAACATATAAGGGTATTACTAAGAATCAAATAATGTATTGTTTAGATACCAATGAAATCATAGAAAAATATCAGATTAAAATATGATTTTTATGGAAATATAATAATTATTAGAGGTGGTTTAAGTTGAAATAGTTATTTATTATTCCAAAAAAATATTTTTTTTAATAATGAATCATAATGTCATTAATTACAGAAACATAACAGAATTGATTTTTTTTAATGATAAATGAAAATAAAGGTATGTAATACCTTACCTTGATATGCCCCTTCCCATGCCATGAGAACGATATCTTTTGATCCTTAGGAGTTTTGGCTTCTTGAAATTGAAATGTAGATAATGTTTTGGGAACCATTACCTCACTATGTCTCTTAGAAAAACACTTAGGAATATATTTGAGGGAGAAATGGTGATATATTCTAAAAGATTTGTCTACAAAAATATCTTCCAAAATATTTTTGAGAGGGAAATTGAGTGAAATATCATTATCATTGGGTTTTAAGTGGTAGGAAAATGGAGTGTGGGTGATTATATTTGAAAAATTAAGGGGAATTGTGTATTAATTTCTAAAAATTGGCATTCGAATTAATTTTGTAGAAAAATAAAAAAACTATTGGCCTTCTTATAGTTTTAAACCATTGAATTTTACATTTAGGACCTCGTTTAACTTTTAATAGCTTATGAATTTAAATCTCTAAAATTATACTAATATGGGATCAGAAATGTTTTTTATTCATAAAGAATTATTTTTAAAATATTAAAATTAATTTTAGGATTTTTAAATATCTTTTATTATTTGGAAAATTAGTTTTATTAATTAATAATACATTATTTCTATGAATAAATATTTCTTGATTAATAAATCATTTATATTATTTATTATTTCATTTTTATATAATAATTAGGTCTTAATTCTTATGGTATACACATGTCGTATTTCACAATGTACCAAAATTTTACAAATTCTCAAAAACTTATAAAAAATTAAAATTTTATAATATCAATGTGTTGATTAAAAATTTATTATTATTATTATTTTTTCTATATATCATAATCATTTTCAAAAAATAAAATATTGTGTTATTACAAACATTGTGTTTGGTGATGAAATTTTAAAAACAATTATTTAAATGATTCTTTTATTCTAGGATATATAAGTTTAATTATATCCCTATTTATGGATCAATACCCATTTAATAATGAATAATTAAGTTATTACGAAATGATTATGTTCATTTTGTTCGACACTAATATGTATAACATACACATTACTATTAAAACAATCTAATTCTCAATGGTACTATTCTGTAAAACATCTAAACTCAATCATATCCTTCACATAGTTATTATACCATGTCGATTATTTTATTTATTTTTTTATTTATAATAGAAAAATATCTTATATTTTTTCCCTTTTTAGATTATAATCCTTTGGAGATAAATATTACTATGTCACCATATAATATTATGTGTTTTATAGTACTAGTTTTATCAATTATTGTGAATATAATTTTCTAATTATTTTATACTATTATGTGTTATATTTTTTTAATGAAATAATAGAAACTATATTGTGAAATAGCTATTATAACAATTTTTTATGTACTATATTAAAATATTAGGTCTCATTATAGCTCTCTAAAATAATTTTTTTTTATTTATTACCCTATTAATATATGTTTATAGGAAGATAAAAAAATTATAAAAACTAAAAATAATTGTAAAAGTGTAGAATTCACATTACCCCATAATTCAGTAGTTAATTTTCCTCAAGAAAATTACCTAAATAAAATAACAACCCTTATTTTAATTTCCTCCCAAGTTGATCTCTATGTAATAGAATTTTATGTAATGAGGAATTAGTTTGATTTATTTCTAACAATACATACCATTTCAAATTACTCTTTTTTAAGAATATTGTCAACTATTTGATTTTAAACATCCATGATATATCTCATACATAAACTTTATATATCATATTACCCCTTTTCATTTGAGTTATTATTTATCATCACTGTTTGAATCATTTCAAAACATTCCACTTTCACTTTTTCTATTATTTTTTATCCATTTTATATGGAAGAAACATTTTTATTGAGAATGAATAGTATATAACAAAACCATACTTTATAAATGGTATCCTCTATGGTTTTGTTTGATAACTAGTGAATGTAAGACATATAAGGACAATTGCCTCTCAAATTGAATTTGACACTTGTTATTAAATTTTATTCATCACTCACACATCCAAAGATATAATAACTTTGAATGATTATGTATGAATCCCATACGATCATTCATCTTCAATTCATATTAATTATAATATTACAATCTAATATGGATCCATAAATTTTCATTTCGTATCCTAATATAATTTACCTATGATTTAGTAAATTAATCCAAAATTTTTGATGTTCAAATTCAATTTACATATATCCTTTTCAACTAACTTTCAAAAACCAAGTGATGAGAACATATTAACCAAGAATATAATGGTGGAAATATATCCTAAATCACTAATGGACTATTTCTACACAAGTGTATTTACATAAAACCACTGAAATACAATGACACCACTCACTCACAAAATGATCACACTATCCCTTTAGAAATTAATTTCAATCTAATTTTCATTAAAGATAAGGTAATAAATAATGAAATAAATTGGTATTGATACAAAATAGTTATTCACATGTGGTAACTTGAGTTAAGCTCTTAAATTCTGATATCAATAACCTAAAAGAAAAAAATAAAAAATAATAAGTAATTAAAAATAAAGGAAATTAAAAATTATGCGAATGGGAAAGAGAATCTTAGGTAAATCACCAATGAGTTGTGGTATTTATAATTTTATCTAATTATATAATGATCATATATTATTCCCAATCCATTTATTAGTGGGTATTTGGGATTTGAACTATAACATCCTTGATTTCCTAGTGTGATTTATGATATACTTGTTCTGGGAGTCCCATTGATCATAGTTTTGTTTTTCTACACCCCAGTACTCTGAAAAATAACTTGAAAGATTAGGTTTCAAGTTATTATGGGTCAAAATATGCCAACTAGTGAGGATATATACAGTCTTTTATTTGTTAATGGGTACTTCCAAGGTGTGGATAATCTTATATGTATTGATAAATGGGTAGTCCCTGACCATTTATCTTGATGTTAGGTCTCTATTTATCATCATTAGATAGAAAAAATTGGCTCTTACATCCAATATTGTTAAAATGGTAACTTATTTATGGATTATTGTATAAAATCTTCCATAGCAATTAATAATGGGGTTGATTATGTTATATCAATATTTGGTCCATAAAAAATTAATATTTATTAAAATAGAAATGAAATGAATGGAAAAAGTAAATTTCCCCCTCTATTGTCTAAAAATATAAAACATCTTATTTATTTAATTCTTTATTTTAAACATCCTTATGTTATTTAGGTAGTGGGGAGTCTCCCTGGACCTCCATCCTAATATCATCGTTCTTATCTTTATAATAAGCAAGGATGACATCAAATAGTACAATTTTAAGGATCTTGGATTCTTCAAGTTATTCATGGGAAGTTACTTCCATTATAAAATTATATACTTCCTCAATGTGTTTTGGAAATGTTAGTGCTTTTTCATTACAATAGTAGTGATAATGTCCATACTAATTGAAATAAACACATATACTAGATGATCAATTCCTAAAAAATTTATTATTCCTCAGTATAGGTGATGTTGAAATAAATTAATCAAATAGAAATCAATGAATAATTTTTTTAGTAATATAGAGAAACATTTGGAATCCATAGTACAGGTTACAGTTTTTTTGTTTAATTATTTTTTGTACAAATAAATTTCTACTAGGAGTTCTGGTCAATCATAGGGTAGATATGAAGTTACAAAATGATCCTTGAGTACTTACGTAATATATTTTTTGGGTTTTAATATATAAAAAAAGGAGAGTGAAATATATATTTAAAACGGAAATGAATATATATGATGAATGGTTTTTTTGGAGAGACTATAGTTTTCCCAGGATGATAAAAATTGCAATCCTATCACAAAAGTTCTAAATTAAATAAAATCATGCTTCAATTCTCTTCAGTGGTGTATTGTTAACTTAACCACCTCAACTATATATTTGTAGATATTATTATCAT
The DNA here is from genome assembly GCA_963277665.1 of Viscum album. Classification (NCBI taxonomy): domain Eukaryota; kingdom Viridiplantae; phylum Streptophyta; class Magnoliopsida; order Santalales; family Viscaceae; genus Viscum; species Viscum album. The sequence continues at coordinate 1,016,581,261 of OY728119.1, read as the reverse complement.
ATTCTAACATTTCACCAATTTATTTATTATGGTGAATCCTTATCTAAACCCATTGGAGTGTAGAGTTATAGAAATATAATTCAAACACATCCTATTTCATGGTATAATTTGAGAAGGGAGAGACAAGTCCATGCTTCAAATCACCTTTCCACAATCATGGACCATTTAATCTTTTATCCCATAGTCTATTTCATACACATTATAAATAAATAAGGGATTAAGGTTGATTTGAATAACATAGAGAATACATAATATTGAATAAAAAATAGTGGAAAGTATTACCCATTATCCCATTTCAAAATACTATTACTTCTCAGTATAATAATTATAGAATAAGAAAACATACCAAAGGTATTATTTCAAAACTAAAGAAATCAATTTGTGCTCTCCCTCAGACTAACCCATCTATTTTAGTTTTCCTTGAATTTTAAATTGATAAATAGATGGTTAATGTGATAACATATAATAAAATAATGAAAACAAAAATATTACACTACTCCCAAATCAATTCCTAGGCTAGAACCTTGATTCCCTAAACCCAACATATAATTTATAGCTATACTATGAATCTTCAAGAATTGTGATCACAACAAAATGAACATAGAATCATTAATTGGATTATTTCATAGAGAAAACTTATTTATTTATTATAATTCATTGTCTTTTGTGAATTAGCGCCAACAATATTCTTCTCCTTTATTCCTTGATTTTAATCCATGTGGATAGTTCAATAGATATGTGCATGATATGGTTAAATTATTTTTATTGGTTAATATTTTTGATCCCCTCAGGCTATGAATATTAAACAGATGATCCCATTTAATCATCAAAAGATTAGGATCACTCTGCTAGAATTCATAAGGTTGTGGCTATGGCCACCCCATAATATATATTGTTTTAGAACATGAAAATCTATCTACTAGAGAATATAGTGTCATAGTGAATTATCAGTATCTATTATCATGTTATATAGTATTACAATGAATTTTTAGGAACTGTATTCTAGTGATTTACTGTTGTTGTCTTAATTGAGGATCTATTGTCACTCTATGTAGTTATTCTACTAAGGCATTTGAACATACCAAAATATAGAGCACCACAATGTAGATATTGTTATAAATTATTTGTAACATTCCTCGAGAGTTTAGGTGACATTATAAAGTAAAATATTTCTTATGTAGTCAATGAAATAGCCATTGGAAAGGGGTAATAGTGTAGAGGTATTCCACGGGTCGACATTTCTATTCGAATTCATTATCCAAGCCTTATTAAGGAAAACACTATTTTAGAATATAATATATGGGCCCTAAAAGGGTATATATAATAATTATATCGTCATATTATTATCTTTAATAGGGATATGTTTTGTCATAGTATAATCCCATTGGACTTCACCATTATCATTGGGCTAAGAATCCTCCCTCAAGATGATTATTTGGGAGTATATAAGTGATGTGACATCTTTTCAGAAACTAATGAAAATTACATTGTGCTCCCAATGTAGTCTTAATTTTTTTAGGTTCAATATTTATCAACTTGTTAATTACATTATTTACTATTCCCGAGCCTTTCCCCCTATATTATTAAACATAAAAAACATGTTAAAATATTATCCTTGAACATTGTTTCACAGAATTAAATAATATCTATTAGATTAATATTTATTGGCTAATATGGTTTAATTAGACCCCTAAAAAATTATTATTTCTCAATATATAAGCATATATTATGAAAAAAAACAAAAAAAACACAACTGGAAAATAGTTGTAAAAATATTCCATTCACTATATATGATTCGTTATCAGTTTAATTACACTCTTGTTATCAAAATGAAGTACCATGTAAACCTTCACCTCCTCACCAAGATCATCTAGTTAGTTTTTCATATATAAGAGAATATTACATACCTTTATAGCTAAAGTGTATTATTCTTTAGGTAAGTTATGATAATATACTCTCTCACTCATTTCTTAGGCAACCAATACACATGCTACTAGTAAACAGGCTTGACCTCTCATTTATTTTTTATATAAAACATCCCTAGAATAGTTTATATATAAATATGTGATCAAAACATGGTTATTTGTTATATTAAACTCCTAACCATAGTTTAGAGTACCTTAAATGTACCTCACAACTCATTTTACAATAATGAGATTCTCTTCATTTGCATTACTTAGAAATCAATCTAGAAAATATGCAACATAGTCATTTTTTACTACCTCATATTATGTATAATAAGACTACAATAATTATATAGCACATAATGGGATCAAAAAATAGTTCATCTTCATGCTTTCCATGATTTTCTCTAACAATAATTGGTGTTATAGTTTTTTTATGATTCCTATAAAACCTCCTTAGTTATGCTAATTTATACTTTAAAAAGATACCATGTATTATAGAAATGATGATGAGGTTTAAATCCCCTCATTAAGTGAATTGAAAAAGGAGATGTTGTGAGATGTTATCAGTTGATAAATGATAAATATATTATCATCATATACATTTAAGTGATAAATAACTCTCAAAAATATCATTATATTCTATGGAATGGATTTTTAATACCCTTTATATTAACATCCTATTATGATTTGTTTCTTGAGATAATTTATTTATGGGTTTTGGTGGTGATTTAATGTTTTATTTACTGGTAATATGTTAATTTATGAGTTGGAGGCTTGATGTAGATGAGTTGAATTAAATTTAATAAAGTATGTTCAAATAATTTCTTGTACATGTTGTGGTATTCAATTGAAATAAGTGTTAATAATGATATAAAATGGACTATAAATGGTTTATAGGTGCAATGAGTGTAGTTTTCTAGTTTATAGATATGGGTTCGCACAAAATGTCAATTTCAAATAACCCTTATGCTATGAATAAATAAGAAATTTTTGTGGTATTTTTAGTAATAAAACTAGTGATATATATATATTACAAAAAGGGATTTTATTAGTCGTCATGGGTAACTGACATAAAAAAATTAATGAAAAATACGATTATGTGATGTAAGATGCATAGTTTACCATGCATTGATATAAATTGGTCATATGAGTTAGCCATTTTTGTCTAAGGTTGAGGATTATAATGGGTTGTCTAAGCTGTGAAATTGGTATGGTTGACTATATATGATCCCTAGGGAGATAAGGAAGGAAACATGAATTATAATGAGTGTTTTCAGTAAAAGTAGTCGAAATTTATGGAATAGTCAACAAGACATTATAATGGAACTTCAAACTAAGAAAACTAAAATGGTCTAATGAAATTAAAAGATAAGAAGAATATATAACATATATTTTTGGATATAAATAATTACAATTCAACTATTTATTGGTCATAACCTCTATATTCTAGTAGTTCTCTACTAATAAATAAATTTTTTGTTTTCGGTTGCATCACTTGATGAAAATATAGAAACAAATAGGAGATAATATGGCATATATTTTAAGTCATATTATTGAATGTTTTTTTCGTGGACTAAAAAAGGAAAAAAGGGTTCACATATGATTCAAATTTTGTATTAACATGAGGTCAAGAGTTGAGTATTCGACTTGTTGATTGTTTCTTTCATTATTATGTATGGATTTTTCTTTCATATTTCTACTATATTCCTTATATGTGTTGAAAATAAAGAATGAACAAGAATATCAGGATTGTAACCACTATTTAACAAGGATTAGATACCTGATAAAAAGTCTAAGTAAACCACATATTTTTTTGTCATGTATATTCATTCTATATCTATCTATATTCATCACATATTCATGTTTGAGATACAATCACACTATTTAGTGATGGGGAAATTTATATTGGGATGTTTGTGTTTTGGAAAAAACTAATTTACCCCTATAATAGTGCAAAAATAATCTCTAATAGGATTATTAGTTGGTATTATATAATTCATAAAGTAGTTCCATGTAATTTTATTGATATTTTGTTATTTTATTTATTAATAATATCTTTGATCAATGAGATATATAAAGGATAAAAATAAGGTAAAAACATGACATCTTATATTTTATGGAAATGAATTAAATATAAAGAATGATATGATGGTTATTTATTTTCTTTCTCATGTCTTCGATAATGTTGACATCCCTAGTAATGGTGAATAACATCCAGACGTTGGGACAGACTTTACATTTCATGAAAAAAATACTAAAGAAAATGGATGGGCGGACAATTCATTATTTTCATCACACTCATAGAAAAAGTTGACATGATTTATATATACAAAAGTAGTCAATTCTATAAGGAGGAAACACCATTATATCCATGTGGTAGAGAAGAAGTTGAAGGATTCATTGTTATAGATATAACAAGATCAATTTGAGGATATTTTCATTGGGTAAGATGAATCATTGGATGAATGATCCATTTAGGTAAAAAATTATTCATCTTTATTTAAATATATGGAAACATTTCTATGGATTCCAAGGTGGTGGTAAATTTTATGAGGAATATTCTAGATAAGTTTTATGCAATGATTATTTCCATTTTCGTTCGAGACATAGATTAGTATTCCATCGAAATAGTCATCAATGTAATGATTACATATGATATTAGGAGATAGAAAAACATCAAAATGTGACATCTGAACGAATTTTTTTAATAATAATATTTTGTTAATTATTCGTATTAGTATTGGTTTTTTGTTTAATTATGGTGCCATCCAAAGTAAATTCTTACAAAATAAAAATAAGACTTGTTTTATTCAATATAAATTCCAAAACCTTATATTTCCAATAAGGTCAAAAGACCATCACTAACCTATAATACATACTAGAAGACCTATCAGAATCACGAGGAGACCACCAAATACAACAAACAGGCCAATAAAGTAGTAAAAATCATTGTTAACCATCACAATGAAATCCATTATGGAAATAATAATGACAACCATACTTATTATCATGGGGATGCAGAGAATTATATTCACCGAATTGTTTTTTGAAGTTTGGAACACCATAAGAAGTATTTATAAGGCCTTGAAATTAAATATGACTCTTGTTATCCATTTGGATATTTAAATTTCTGTAGTTTTTTTGTAACGGTGATAAAATTTAATAATTTTTAGGTATTTTAAGTATTTTAATTATTTTAATTATACTAGGTATTTAAGTATATTAATTATTTTAAATGTTTTCAAAATTCATTTAAATGTTTTAAAGTTATATTGTTATTAAAATAATTACATAGTTTTAATTAAAGATATATTTTGAATTTAAAATAATTTGGTTTCTTTTAAAATAAACATAAAATTAAGAATTTAATGACATGGTTTTTTAATTGAGGTCATATTTAGATTTTGAACCTATAATGTTTTAAAACTCAAAATTTATACAAACATATGGAAAAATGAAATTTTGAGTTTTGTTTGACCATAATAAAGAATATATATTCTTCTTTTAATACATTATTATATATATTCTATATGTTCTTATGTTTAATGAAACAAAAATAATGTTTTTTTTTGAAAAACGTTTGAGTGATTACCCACCAAACCGAGGGAAGCCTTGAATGCCAAGCCCTTAATGTCTTGTGGGTGTCTCACAAAGAACCCAGATGTCAGAGAACCCTCAGAGAGTGCATGCATGGTGCATGCCGACTCATGCAAAGGTTGTGCATGGTGATGCCTAATCAGTCATACAAACCCGTGTATAGGTCCTGGTCAGGAGTGCATAGGGGGTGAGGCAGGACGCGGACTGGTGCAAGTGTGGGTGGGCCTAGGCTCGCGGGGTGGGGGTCCCGTGTGTAAGGACCCTATAGTGTGTGCTGTGTTATTGGAATTTGGATGGTATGTGAAGGTATATAAGCCGGTTTAGGATATCTCCTCATTTCGATATGGGAGGAAGTTTTTTATGGGGGATCTAATCTGAGCCATTCAATCTCACCATGCAATATCCTCCCCATTTGATCTGATCCAGCCTTTGAACTCCACCGACCACTCAATTTTTTTGCGTTTTTCATCAACCATCTGATAGGGATGCGGTTGATCTCAGCTGATTAACCCTTTTTAAAACATGTGGTTTCCCTATGACTATTAGTTCAATACCGCGGTTGATCTCAACCGTCCTTCTTTTTTTTAAATTACAGAAGCCTCTATAGTCATCTGATCAGGCTCAGTCGATCATGGCCATCCTTTCTTTTCCAGATCTTCCCCCTTTCTTCTTCTTGTTCCTCATGCCTGACTAGTATCCATCTCCCTCCTCTCCACTGTTTTTCCATCCTCATATGAGTCATTCCCATCTCTCTCCTCAGAACTATCCCATTTCATTTTCCATAATTCCACTGAGGGTGCATTAGTTTAATGAAAGCCCCTTGGTGTATCATATAACTTTTTTTAAATATATATATATATATATATAATCAACATTTGGTTTATTCAAGTTCCTCTTTGATTACGTTTCTTGTTTTATCTAAATAGTTAGATCTGGTTTCATTAATCATATTTGTGTATTTTTTTTGTTATACTATAATATATATAATATATATATATAAACAGTTTATATAACCCACTAATATAAACTCATTTTTGAACCTTAACCCTATGGGTTTTCCTCTCCTCAAACTTCCTCCAACCACTACTCAACTTGATATCACTTGAAGATAGGTAACGGATTTGTTAGTTTTGTGTTTGATTTTATTAACCCTTATATACATATATGTGTGTGTACATTTGTATATATATATATATATATATATATATATCAAATCGGTTCTATTTTGTAGTTTTTGAATGATGCATATTTGTGTTTTAAATAATGATCTTTATTCATATAATTCAAGTAAGGGTTTATTTAATTTTGTGTTTGATTAAACCATATATATATATACACATATATATGTATATACGATTAATTATAAAACAAAACTTTTCTGTTTTTAGGATTTTCGAATGATGAACAATTTTATTTAAATGATGTTCTTAATGCAAGTAAATCAGGTAAGGATTTTATTTAGTTCTATTTGAATAAACTGAAATATAATTATAGGTCTATATACGGTTACAAATATATAACCAACCAATTCTATTTTAAATTTTTCGAATGATGAATATTTTCGTTTTAAATGATGTTCTTTATTCATGTAATTCAAAGGGGTTAATTTATGATCATTTTTGTTGTGAAAACCCCAGATATATGCATTATCTATATATAGTTATATGTATATATATTTTTATATATAAATATTTTAATCTGAAATATGTTTTTTTATATAATTGATATCAAGTGATGAAATAATGTTTTTGAAGTGTATGATACCTATAAGGATTTATCAAACCTTGTTTTGGTTATGAAAAACCCATGTACACACTATATATATATTTATGCGATTTATATAATCTTCAAAACCTAATCTATTTTGGGTCATTCAAGTGATAGTCATCATAAATGTTTTTATGCATCTATTACTTGAAAACATGATTTTCTTAGAGTGTTTTATTTTGGGTTTTTAAACATATATAACCATATATATATATTGTTATATATATATATATAAATATAGTTTTAATCTTAACCTGATTATGATTATATCTTCTTAATATAAACAATTATTTTTTAAAGTTGATCCTTATCCCTATACCTATTCTTTTAATTTCAAAACCCACATGTAAATATATAGGTACCGCAATTACATATATTCATGTCTTACTTGATTATGTGATCACAAATGCAATTTGATATTTGAAAACAATAACAAAACAATGTTTTGTTATTGTGTGCCTAAAAATATTATAAGTCATCACTATGATATTACAATAAACATTACATGCATGCATCCCCAATTTATAATTTTTGTATAGAAGGTTGGAATAATCTTTTTGTTCATTATAAATAAATATATATACATTCATAATCACATGTAATGAAATGTGTTTAATTATTTCCTTATTCATTAATACCTCATAATAAATAATTTTTTTACATTTATACTTATTATATTTCAATTCATGATGAATCTGCAACAATTAATGCTATTAATTGTTGATGATTATGATTTAATCTATTTGGATATACTATTTTTCACTGTATGAAAAATATTAATGATATTGATCATTAATTCAAAATCATATATTTTATAACATTAGATGATTACTTTCGTAGAACAAGAGTTTTAAGAGTAATTTTTTTTGAAAAACCCAAACAATATATTATTAACTTATCACTTATGATAACTTATGAATTAATAATTTAATTATTCAAAGTGGTATGAGAAAATTTTAATAAGAAACAAAATTTAATTATTCAAAGTGGTATGGGACACTTTGAATAAAATATATAATTTAATTATTCAATGTGGTATGAGACACATTGAATTAAATAAATAATTTAATTATTCTAAGTTTAATGGGACAATTTGAAGAAAAGGCATAATTTAATAAATCAAGTTTGTATAGGAAATATTTATTTAAATACTTCTTAGATAATTGAGGAATTAATAGTACTTATGATGTGTTGGGTGAGGCCCGTTATAACCTCTCGATGTATCAGTAGGTATTATGAGAAAAACTAGGTCATGGTACGAGACCTTAACATAATTATTATGTATAGTCTTGGCATGAGACCTTGACAGAATGTTATGATGGTCTTATATTATTCTTTCCCTCAATATTTGATTAATATTTAACCAACCATGTGATTATTATACTATTATAATATCCTTGGTTAATAATCTCTTACTTAGCTATGGTAAAAAATGCACATGGTGTAAGGATGAATGTAATTAGAAAGTAATTTATAAAGAAAGTGTAAATTATACTTTAAGAATGTTGATAGATAAGTTGATATTTCATTTCATGAATGGAATTTTAAGTGTTAAGTGAATTTTGATATTATTACTTATGCAATTCTAAAAAAGTATATTTCATTTAATAATTCTTACCTTCATCCTTACATGCCACCCTTAAATTAGTTTGATCACTTTATGGATTATATGTATCATTCCATGAATTTTAGTAACATTATGTGTACTATGATATATGTTTTAGTCTTTAAATAAATATATAAACTCTTGACTATGAGATTTTTTAAAAATTATTTCAAGTAACCTTTAAAAAATGTTGATGAAATGCTATAATAAATGCTGTTTCCTTTCGATAATTTTTTTGTAATTATTTTAAAAGGATGTTTTGAAATTGAATTACATGAATTATTTTTAAAACCCCTTATGTGCCATTCTTGTGTTCACCCTAAATTTTTAAATTATTAATTTAGGATCAATAGATTTATCATCATTGAGTTGTTATTTGTAGTGTCTGCATTATTAATCTTATCTCGTTCATTTTTGAAGAAATGTATCAGCTGTATCTAGTTTTCCAAAACCTAGACCATAACTATTCTCTATGTTGGAATGTGATGTGTAATTTTATTAGATTACTTTTATAAAAATATTCCACACCATGTTTTAGGTACCAATTACTGTCTTTTGAGGACTGGTCCCCACAGTTGGAATTAGAGGAACAGTTTAGACAATTCTGGAAAGTTAGAATAGAAGAAAAATTAACTATGCCTGGCTAAGTAAATATTTTTCTTAAAATTTTTAGATGGAAGGTGAGGGTTCACCAAAAAACCTCTTGTATCTCCCTATGTAATTACTTGATAACATAATTTTCATTTCGTGTTTAGAATCATACAATCCTTTCTCGAACCTGCTTCTAACCTGAAAACACCTCTATGAAGTGTCCATCCACCCAAATATCCTTCAGTACTACCAAGAAGATAGTAATGTGTATCACTATATAGAAAATTACCAATTTGTAGAGTGTTGTCATAGGGGAAATTATCATGAAGGTATATTTCTCTGTTTCACAATGTCTACAATTTTTATATCCTTAGAGAAGTTATGAGAATATGCAATCGAGGGTGAAATTTTAGAAACTCATTTGTTCCAAGTTATGAGTTTTAGTATGTATAAGTGGCTCTATGAAATCATAACTCTCAGGAATGAGTTAGTCTGACAAATTTATAAGGAATGAGTCAACGAAGAAATCTTTAATCTCTATACCTCCCATGACTTCCTCTAGAAACATGAGTGTTTCATGTGTAAGTTTGAACCAAGATGCTCGAGGTGTATCATGGATTGGGAAATTGAGGAACTAAAAAATACCCTAGGAATCCCTTTGAGGCCATCAGCAGATTATCCACTATGGTGGACCTGATGATGGTATATAATAATTTTTCTATCAATCTATTTTGTTGATCAATAATAATTAAAAAATATATTGTAATGAAATCAAAGTTATTTTCAAAAGTTGGTGTTGCGAAAGATTAGGAGAACAATGGAATTATGATGACACAATTTTTTTGAGGGGTAATAATGTGATTCCCTGAAAATATTTATTTTTTTAATAATAATAATGTGTTAATAATTTTTATTAGTATTTTTTTAATAATGATTCCATCTAAAATTAATGATTATAGAATAAATATAAGACATGATTTATTAAATAGAAATGTTGTACCATTACATTTGAAATAAGGTCAAAATACCATCACCAACCTAAAATCCCTACTATAAGAACAATCAAAATCACCACGAGACCACAAAATACAAAAAAAAACCAAGAAAGTAGTGAAAATACTTCGGGTCTGTCACAATGAATAAAATTATGGAAAGAACAATGGAAACTTTACTTTGCATTAAGGGGATGTAGAGCACCATCTTTACTGAATTCGTTTTTGAAGTTCAAAATACCCTAAAAAAGTATTTATAAGGCCTTGAAATTTAATATAACCATTGTTAGCCATTTGGATCTTTAGGTAACCATTGGTTTTTTATGGTCATAATAATTTATAACTGTTAGGTATTTTATATATTTTTATTATTTTAAGTATACTAAGTATTTTATTATATTAAGTATTTCAAATTTTTTAAAAATGATTTTAAATGTTTTAAAGTTATATCATTGGTTAAATAAAGACATAGTTTTAATTAAAGATACATTTTTGATTTTAAAACCATGAGGTATCTTTTAAAAGAAACATAAACCTATAGAATAATGATATTATTTTTAATTGAAATACTATTTATATTTTGAACATATAATGTTTTAAAACTCAAAATGCATACAAACATATGAAAATAATGGTATATATAGTTTTTAACCACAAAAAAGAATATATATTCTATTTTCAAAATATTTATATATATATTCTATATGTTCTTTTTTTTAATGAAACAAAAATGATGTCTTGTTTTGACAAAAATTTGGGTGAGTACCCAACGAACCTAGGGAAGCCATAAATGCCAAGCCCCCAAAGACCGGTGGGCATATCACATAGAACCTTGAGGTCAGAGAACCCTTAGGTAGAACATTCACGGTGCATGATGAGTCACACACATGCGATGCATGGTTAGGACTAATCGTTGGAACAAACCCGTGTATAGGGCTTGGTCAGGCACACATATGGGATGAGGCAGGTCATGCACCAACATGAGTTTGGGTGGGCCAAGGACCATGGGGTCAGGGTCCCATGGGTAAGAACCCCACGGTGTGTGCTTTTTTGTTGGCATATGGATGATACATTGAGGTATATAAGGTGGTTCATAATCTATCCCTGTTTCGATGTGGGATGCAGTTTTTTATGAGGGATCCAATCTGAGCTGTTCAATCTCGCCACATGAGATCCTCACCGTTCAATCCAATCTAACATTCAAACACCACCGATAGCTCCCTTTTACAATGTTTTTCATCAACTATATTCTCGGAATGTAGTTGAACTCAGCCGCTCAACGCTTTTTAAAACTAGCGATTTCCCCACGACCATCCGATCAAAGCCACAGTTGATCTCGATAGTCCTTATATTTTTAAAATTGTGAAAGATTCTATTGTAATCTGAATAGGCTTGGTCGATCATAATCATTCTTTCTTTTACACTTCTTCTCCCTTTCTCCTCTTTATTCCTTGCACCACACCAGTAGTCGTTGCCCTATTCTCCACTATTCTTCCCTCCCCCCGTCAGTCTTTCCATTACTCTCATCAGACCCTAACCGTTTCATTTTCCACAAGTCCACCGAGGGTGTATTAGTTTATTTCAAACCCCTTGGTGTATAATGAATGTCTTTTATAATATATATATATATATATAGAATCAAAAACTGTTTAATTCAAGGTTCTCTTTGATTAAGGTGTTTGTTTTTCCTAAATAGTTAGATCTGGTTTCTTTAGGTCTCTTTGTGTATTTTTTATGTTAAATAGTAGTATATATAAATTATTTATAAACACTTTATATAACCCGCTTATATAAACCCATTTTTACCTTAACCCTATAGGTTTTCCTCTCATCTAACATCCTTCAACCACAAATCAACTCGATCTCACTTAATGATAGGTAAGGGATTTGTTAGTTTTGTATTTGATTTGACTAACCCTTATATAAATATATGTGTATGTGCATATATATATATATACCAAAATTGTTCCATTTTATATTTTTTTAATGATGCATATTTGTGTTTTAAATGATGTTCTTTATTCATGTAATTCATGTAAGGGGTTATTTAATTTTGTGTTTGATTAAACCATATATATTTACATATATATGTATATATACGTTTAATTGTATTTAAATTATGTTCATAACACATGAAAATCATGTAAGGATTTTATTTAGTTTTGTTTGATTAAACCCATATATACTTATATATGTAAATACATTTACATATATATAACAAAATTATTATATTTTAAATTTTCTAAATGATGAATATTTTTGTTTTAAATGTTGTCCTTTATTCATGTAATTCAAATGGGTTAATCTTGCATCATTTTTGATATGACAACCCCATATAAAAATTTGGTGTATAAACATTTATAATTATATATATATATATAAATGATTTTAATCTGAAGTAGGTTTTTTATATAATTGATATTAAGTGATGAAATATTGTTTTTAAAGTGTATAATACTTATAAGGATTTATCAAACCCTATCTTGGTTGTGAAAAACCCATGTATAGACATTATATATATACGGTTTTATATAATCTTTAAATACTAATCTATTTTGGGACATTCAAGAGATAATTATCAGAAATGTTTTTATGAATATAAAAATCGAAAAAAGGGTTTAATAAGAGTGTTTTATTTTGGGTTGTTAAAAATATATAACCATATATATATATATGAATATAAAACTATATATAAATATGAATATAGTTTTAATACTAACATGTTTAATCTTATATCTTCTTAATATAGACAATTATTTATAAGGATGATCCTTATCCTTATACCTATTATTTTAATTTCAAAACCCACATGTAAATATATAAGTATCGCATTTACATATATGAATTCGTTACATTATTAAGTGATCAAAAATAAAATTTAATATTGGAAAAAAATAACAAAACATTGTTTTGTGATTGTGTGATTTTTTTTAAGAATTCATCACCTTGATAATACAATTAACATTACATGCATGCATCCCCAATTTATAATTTAGGGATAGAAGGTTGGAATAATCTTTGGTTCATTACACATAAATGTATATATATACATGCATAAGAACATATAGTGAAAGGATTTAAATTATTTTTTTATTCAGGAATACCTCAAATGAAATAATTATTTTACATTTGTACTTATTATATTTCAACTCATAATGAATATTCCACAATGAATGCGATTAATTATTAATGATTATGATTTAATATTTTTGGAACTACTATTTATTAGTGTATGGAAAATATGAATGATATCTATATTGAATTCAAAATCAATTGTTTTAGAAAATTAAATGTTTACATTCATGGAATAAGGTTTTAAAGGGTTATTATTTTATGTGACAAACCAAAAGAATCTAGTATTAATTTATCACTTATGATAACTTATGAATAAATAATTTAATTATTGAAAGTGGTATGGGACACATTGAATAAGAAACATAATTTAATTATTCAATGTTATATGAGACATTTTTAATAAAATATGTAATTTAATTTTTCAAAGTGGAATGAGACACTTTGAATAAAAGACATAATTTAATTATTCAAAGTGGCATGGAACACTTTGAATAAAGAAATAATTTAGTAAATTAATGTGGTACATGATTCTTTGATTTAAAGACTTTTTATACATATGATGAATTCATAAGACTTATTCTATGATGGGTGACACCCGCTATATCCTCTCAATTCATCGGGGGGTGTCATGAAAAATAACTAGGTCATGGAACGAGGCCAGGAAAAAATGATTATGTATGATATTGGGATGAGTCCTTGATAGACTGTTATGATTGTTCAGTATTATGAATTCCATTAATATGTGATTAATATTTAACCAACCGTGTGATTATTTTACTAGTAGATTATCCTTGGTTAATAATCTTTTACTTATGACTATGGTAATAAATTCGCATGGAATAATGATGAATGTACATAACAAGTCATTTATAAAGAAAGTGTAGCATCTATTTTCAAAACATTTATATAGAAGTTGATATTCCATTTCATGAATTACATTTTATGTGATAACTGAATCTTGATATTATTACTTATGCAATTCTAAGAAAGTATTATATCACGTTTGAATTTATACCTGCATCATTTCATGTCACCCTTAACTTAGTTTGATTAATTTATGTCTTATATAGAGCATGCCATGATTTTTGTACTGCTATACATACTCTTATATATGTTTTAGTCTTTAAATAAATATATAAATTCTTGATTATGAGATGTAAGTAAAAAATATTTCATGTAACCTTTGATAAATATTTGTGATGTTCCATAAGAAATGTTGTTTTCCATTAAGAAAATGTTTTGGAATTATTTTAAAAGGATGTTTTGAAAATTAATTTTATTAATTAGTTTTAAAACCCCTTACTGGGTATTCTTGTGTTCACCCTACATTTAAAATTTATTTTTTAAAAGATTAGTAGATTTTTCAGCATAGATTTTTTCTTTGTCGGGGATGAATTATGAAGCCTATATCATTCAGTTTTGATGAAATGTATTATCTATATTTGGATTTACATAACCTAGATTATAAATATTCTCTGGAATGGAATGTGATGTGAAATTTTATCAGATTTGTTTTTGAAAATTACAAACCATGTTTTAGGCACCGACTCCAAGCTTTTGGGGTCAATTCCACAAAACAATTATAAAATCTATGTAAATTATGTCTTTTAAATTATGATAATTTTCTACACATACTAATACAAAATTACCATAAATAAGAAACTGTGGCAGATGATCCGTGGATTTTGATAAACCCGTATCATTATTCTAAAAAGGAATGAAAAGGTAAAAGGTAAATTTAAGGGTAAACATCATTTTATGTGTTTTTATTTAGGAAATAATAAATACTTTTAGGTAATATAACATATATTAACGAATTTTATGAATAATATAATCAATCTCAATTGACATCAAGAAGAAACAAGTTGTCAAGTATGCACAACAAAGGAAAATTATTCAAATTAAAATGGATGAAAAAACCAATAAGTAAGAGGAATTTATTATCATGATAATTTTACACATCTTGTGATTAGGAATTTGATAGTGGTTATTTAGTCTCTAATGATAAAGTACATCATGTATTCATGATGAAAATAAAATAATCTAAAGAACCCTCTAGTGAAGAAGAAGAAGGGAGTAGTGAAGAGGGTAGTGGGGAAAACTAATAATAAGAGATGAAGATACACTCAATGAATTTCAACAATGTATATAGATTTTATTTAAATATTATGTAAATATAAAATATTTTCAGTGAAATCAGGACATTAATAAACAATAGCAATGCCTTAAAAAAGACCAGGATAAATTAGAAGAAAAAAAATTAGTGATATTTTAATAGAGTTCACATGAATGATGAAATATGTCAATTCAATACCTAATTATATGATAATATTATTTATATTTACATATAAAATCACATTTAAATGAATTAGGATGTGAATGGTGTTGAGGAAAATCTAGCTGAAGCAAAAACATTCCTTGTGAAAATACCACGTTGTGGAGTTCAAAAATTCTTTGAAAGAATTGTTTTAACGTTAAAAAAAGATATAAATGATGTTGTTATTCCTATAAATTTTCCACTATACTATAAATATATTTATTTTACACCAATTCTTTCAATTCCATTTGTGATTGTGCTGAAAACTTGAAAAAGGTGTATAATTTACCCAATAGGGTGAATAAAAACATTACTACAACGAATGTTTTGCTGAAATTTACAAAAGTAATGGGGTGTGGAAGTAGAAGAATATAAATGGTAATCCCAAGGGAATATACAAGAAAAATAAAAAAATAATGAGAATGTTGAGAGAAATGATAAGATTTTGAATCAAATATAAAATCATTAACCATTTTAGGAATAATATATTCACTACCATTGGATTTTTTATTTGAAGTTAGGTGTCCCTCCCTCCCCCCTAAAGAGTACCCCTATTGGGACATAAATGAGAGAAGGGAGATGGTTACCACCAGAGTCTTTCCTCTAGTAGGCCTCGTGTTGGGGACAAGAACTATGGGTGTGTCTAATATACAAACAGGAGGCATGATGCTCGAAGAGAACAAGTAGAAGAGAGAGATAAGATAGATAAACTAATAATGTACTCCCCATAATGATAAATTAAATATATAGTTCATCCTTTGAATGTCATACAAACTAAAAAAACTGAGAGAAAACAACATGTACCGGAAGATAAAATCATCAGTTACTATGAATTCCAAACAGCTAATAAAAAAAATGAGCTAATAATATACATATCAATATCAAACCTAATCCTAATGACCTAAAAAATAGTTTTTATATATGTAGGGTGAGAATAATAGGAAAACTCAGAAGGTTCCTCCTTAGACCCTCCCATACAACAGATAAATGAACCATACTAAAGCCCATTAAACAATAAGTGAAGAAAACTCAACACCTAAATAGGTAAATTGTCTTCCCAAACTCACCATGGATATCTCTCACTAAGTATCTCATAAAAAAGATCATTTAATGTAGTAAAAGTCCTTAAAGGTTCCTCACTACCACTTCCCCACTATCTTGCTACTCTGCCCCAAAATTTTACATCTTGATCCATCTCTCTCCAAAAGAAGGTTGCCTGAAGACACCTTGACTAATTATCACAACATGCACCTCATTCCTCACCTCATCCCATCATCTCATACCACATATCAATATAGTAACCAAGTAGTTTTAGGAGTAACCATATCTCGTATTTCATGTATTATACATTAGGTACTGCACCACTTGTCACCAAATCCCAAACACCAAGTATGTGCCTTGATCCATCATAGCCCATTCACATCATACCTATAATAGTAATTTGGTTATTATATCAGGATATACAGGTGTGTTAAATAACCACCAAAATAGTACATAATTATACAAATATGTATGGGGAAAATAACTAAAGTACATACTGGAACATAATTCTACCAGTAGAATAAAGAATGGATAGATGGAGTAATCATCCATCTATCCCTTGTCAACCTAGATATTGTTAAAATACCCTCCCAGAGTCCCTAGGGTGTCAGTATCCCTTACTAAAATGGGTGGGGTCATACATGAAATCAAAACACATATAGGATATAATATATCTCAAAACCACACTATGGGTATAACCAAGTCATTGGCTCAACTATAACTATCCTCACTTAGACACCCGACTACCATTTCTAGGGACTATATATCCTATAATCACACAAGAATTTAAAGAGATACATTTAAATTACTTCTTTCATTTTTTTATAGCTACCCTCTTGTTAATTAATTAATTATCTATTAATTAACATCAACATTATTCCATGTTACATTTCATTAACCATCAATTTAAATCGATTAAACAACACCTTATTATCCTCAAGAAAAAGTCCTACCCTTCAGAAATTAACCAACAGAGTCCATCATTTCTTAAGATTAAAATCATCATTTTTATTTTAGAAGAAACCAACCCCATTAGTTAATTTTTTAATTATTTACCATTTCATAATTCTAGGTACTTTGGAAACATCTTATGCTACCCCCAAGAGTGGAATAACAAAGAAAATCCTGCTACCTCAAGTATTTGGGAAAGGACTTCAAAAAGAACATGAAACCATACCATCTAGACTTTAAACATATTATTAACAAAAAAATATCCTGCATTTTTACATAATATCAGGTAGGTCCATGTTAATACCATTTCACCATACTAATGTCATCCAAGAAACCATATTACACATCACAATACATCTCTCCATCCCAAATGATAACTATCACCCTAAACATAGAACTCCCCATCCGTATCTCATCAGTCATCCTGGTCGCACATCTAGAGCACATCACAAAAGGTATCAAAACATCCAACAAGATCAATAGGGAAACCTATCCCAAAAATTAGACCTTTAGACTTTATATGAAAAAATAATCACTTGACCCCAAAATATGGCATCTAAACTTTGTATGAAAATTTGAACTCTCATCCCCATAAAATATCTTTATCAATAAACTAGTTTTATTATATCTGGAATTAATGGATTCAATTATTATAGGTTACGTCAATGTGTAACCTAAGGAATCAGCTATAACAAGCTATTAAATTAATTAATCATGCCCTTGCATTTTTTATCTTCAACAAAATTTAAAGAAAAACAATTCTCATTACCATGCATTTTGAAATTATTCTAATAAATAAGTTTTCAAACATCATGTTATTTATCCAATTACACTAACACAATGAATAAAATATTTAATTAAATTTTCATTCTTGCATCAATTTGATAACCAACAAATTATAAGAAACACTGGATTTATTAAAAACTCTTAATCTGTAATTATTTATAAAAAAACTGATAGGGGATTTCCGTTCATTATCAGATTTTATAAATTTCAACATGATATACTAATAATAACAAAATTTTAAAAATTACATAGTATAGATATCACACTATCTAGAAAATCAAGGGGAAAATGATTACCATGGTGGAAGATTAATAACACACTATCCTTATAATCATAAACAAATTTCATTTAATCGTGATTAATATTTATTATTTTAACTCCATTACCATCTAATAAGATAATCCTTGTCTAATTTATAATTTCATGTAAATAAATAAGTGAAGAAAATAATCCCTTTTATCAAACATCTGATGTTCTTGAAATAGATGCATAACTCCAACACTATTCTCTAATCACCTCTCAAACAATGAAACTATGATTTCCCAAGGATTTGAATCCATGAATGCACAAAAAAACTCCATTATAATTATGGAGATCAAACAAAAAATAAAAGAAATAAAAACTAGTAGAAGAAGAGATCAAATGGAGGCTAAATCACTAGAGAAGAAGAAGAAACTATTTGGTATCACCTTAGATTGATCATTTGATTTTGGGGATTTATCTCAATCATAAAGTTCTTTAAGGCACATAGAAGAACACTCTAGGATTACTAGGTTTCAAGAGATATGTTTGGGAGAAAATTTGTTTTTTTGGGGTTTATGGGTATTTATAGGTAGATATATTTTTAAAGGACCATGAAATAGAACCTATGACTACACCACACACAACCTAGACCACATCATAGTGGGAGGAGACCACACCACAACCCCCAGTCAAAGTCACAAGAAGAATCCATGGATGGGTCCCTAGCAAAAAACCTACTTTTCTGGGGGGGGGGGTGGGATTAAGTGAAGTATACAACCCATGCATCAACTGCCCACAATATTTAAGTATCCTCAAAAACCACTATGGTAAAACCATCTCTCTCCATGCCACAACTCTCGACATCGGGGAAGGTCCTACATTGCAACAAGACATCATGGCATAGCCAAGTCTAAAATGAAAGTACCCCAAATTTTACTCCTTTGAGCCTCATTATGGTGTATTTTAGAGACCATTTTAAAGAATCCCATCTTAAAATGTATCCCATGGCTCCACTCTATAACCAGGCCTCAAATTGCAATGTTACCCCCTTTCGATATTTACCCACGAACTCATTGGAACCTCTTCTAGGTGCCTCTATCACCTAGAACACATAAATAGAAGTTCCACTGAGGCCTGATACCATACATCATATATATCTCAAACTATTCTCATCCTTAATAATATTAGAATAAAACAAAAGATAAAATGAGAAAAAATGTGTTTCAAAAAACCACCATGTGTGATACATCTCAAGGATCTGTCCACCATAGGACCAATACTACATCACTAAGAGTGGAAAATTAAAAAACCATGAAATCAAATTAACCATCTCCAATACACTCTCCTGGAGGAGATACATATAAAATGATAGAAATACCACAATATGGAAACAAGATAAAACCATATCATAAACAAGAAAAAGCTCAACATCCACAACGATATTTACAAAAATAGAAGAGCTAAAAAAATATATCATGGTAATTAGCTTTTATCTAGGTACAATATTCTAAGGTAATATCCTTCATGCCACTGTGTCTCCATAAGACATTAATGAAGGGAGTAAATCTCATGTGAAACACCTTCTCATGGTAGTTTTGGATCTCCATAAGCCACTCCTTGGAGGTTGATTCGTTGTAAATGTTTATTTCACCCAATCAATGATGTTAGATTCATCATGTAGGTAATGTAGAAGATGAACCACATGGAAGAATTCATCTATTTTAATTATATGTGGTGGAAGTGCTATCCAAGACACCAAAACCCCCACAATATCCAACACCATGAAAGGCCCAACATATTAGGGAGAAAGCTTACTCCCATGACAGATCCTTTGCTATCTCTGATGATGAGAAACCTTTATAAACACATGATCTCTAACATAAAACTATTTAGGCCTCCTCATAAGTTTTACATAAGACTTATGATGATCTTATACTGCCTTCATCATCTCATGAATCACCTAATAAACTTTTGTCATACTATGCACTAGTTACATATTGGTTATCACATTAGACATATAATTACTCTTTCCTGATGTATATGAAATCTCAATTTTGTAATACTACAAGAATTCGATCAACTATCACCATTTTATGTTCAATTCGTGCAAGGAGAAGATATTCCATAAGCCCTTATGATTATTAAAACCCATAAAATGATTATAAATGAGGTAATGTTTCTACAAATTAAATGAAAATGATTCTTTCACTAATTGTGTATCATGTTTGGTTAGGAAAGAAATAAATCCCATTAATGTTGTATAAGTAAAAATAAAACCTTCCTTTCACACTTCTTTAAAAAAGTAAAAAAATACCTTCTTTAAAAAATTAATGAAATATTTCTTTTAAAACATTTTCAAAAAAAGTAAAACATGGGTAAAAATGTATTTAATAAAAAATTAAAAAATATTGTATGTATTCTTTATAAGTTTTTGAGGAATATATTAACATGCAAAATAAAAATTCCAGATCTGAAAGAAGATACAAGATAAATATTACTTACAAAATAAATTTTCCAATGATTCATTATTCAATAAAGTAAGAAATGGAAAAAATTCTAAAACAAATTCATGGATATCGGATAATAAAATATATTCGGTTCAATGAAATAATTTTATATTATTTCCCTAATGGAGCCTTGAACATGAAAATCTCCCAAAGAAACGATATAGTAACGTAAAGTAATTACCACTTTGGAAATATCTAAACCAAATTCCATTGGAAGAAGTAAAATTAATTGTAATATAAAATATCATTTAGTATGAATGATTAATGGTATAATATGTAAAATGGGAATAATATCCACCATATAAAATAAATTAGGTGTGTAATATTAAAATATGCCTCAATAAAGGGAAATTGAGACAAATCCCTATCCTCGAGTTCAACTTATCATGTACATACTTTGTCATCCTAAATAATAAAATCATGTTAATTATTTAATTTCATAAATATATTTTCCATGTTTATTATCCATTTTCTTTTATGTATCATCATGTTGTATTTATTTACTTAATCCATTATGTTCACATTGTATATTTTGATGATATTCACCTCATATGTCTAGAATGACTTCTCTAGGTTGACTATGGTAAATGAAAGAATTATTACATAATATTTGTAATAATAATCATGAAATAATTATAATTTTTTTAGGAAATTTTTTCTTAAAATAACATCAAATATAGTCATGAAAAATGAACCACATTTCAGTCATGGAGATCGTCGGTTATACGTACACATTAATAACGTTTCCATTTTTCAACGATCGTGATGGAAATAAGGTAAGTGTTATTGTTTATTTATATAATTATAATTATATAATTAATAAAATATTATATATGTAAATACATATATATTTACTATCCATTTTATGTGTTTTTGAAAAATGTATGACATCTCTTAGTGGAGGTGGAAATCCACATGTAAGCACAAATGATATTATCAATATTTAGTGACTAGAAAGGTAAGGAAATATATGATATATAACTTTTACAGAATGATAAATATTTCTTTAATATAATATATATACATTAAATCAATCATTATAAATATTTTTGAGAGTCGATGATAGAAAACAAATTATATTAGTTCGTGAGACGATAATCCACTGTACACATAAACGATTGTTTCATTTAGAATTTGATGGAAGAGGATATTTATATATGTTATAGATGTAAATAATAACATCTCACTATGTATTATATAATTATATTATTATATAATCATGTTTGAATAATATTTTAATTATTTTTATGAATAAATAAAACAAAACTATTGGGTGAGAAGGATAGCTCTTCTTCAAACAACATCATTATGTTTACACCAAAATCCCCCTAAGAGGGTGATATAATCAGTCCAATGACTCTATGATGTGATAAGGTAAGTATGTAATGGATTTGGGTTGGTATTATCTAAACAAAAAGGATTTTTTAAGTGTGAATAAGTAGAATAAGAGGGGAAATTTTATAAGTAAGAGGGGGTGAAATTTTTGTATATACAAAACAATATTCTATAATGGAAGGTCACCCTCAATCTATGCACCTAAAAAATTTATAAATGATACATTAATGTGAATATAAGGTCTAGTAATACCTAAAAATATAAAAATATGTATTCTTTAAACATTTTATTCCATTTACCTTTATGGTTACTCACATTTACTATTTTAGTTTTCACCACGATAACTAGTTTTTAGCTTGTTAATTTATCCGTTGAGTATAAAAATAAAATTATAATTATTAAATAATTTGGTCCTAATGATTCAATATATTCAATCTAATTTATCAAATAAAAATCTTATGTGTTCAGATAAGTTTATTTTAAAAAATCACATGCAACACACAAAATCTCTTTTTAATATTAACTGCGGTTAAAACTATTTCAATCCTAAAAGGTTAATAATGATTTCATAAGAGAAAAAATGGATTATAAATGGAAAATGGTTTATATTTTATGAAAAATTCCATTCAACTTTATATATATAACTCTTTTATTAAGTTTAAATCATCTAATAAAATATTATTTATTAAACAATATCATTAATGTTGATTTTTGAACTATTTATTTAATTTTACTTTAAAGACACCCAGAAAAATATGGAATTGAAATATATTATTTTATTATAAAAATAATGTGTGGTAATTTTCTAAAATTGTTTGGGATACAATAATTCATTCAAATTATATTAATTTTATTTTTTTTAAAATTATTTATTTTATTTTCTATTTAATTAAATAAATAATGTGTCTGCATTGTGTGAGAATTTATGTTAATTATATTATTAATAATAATTATAAATAAATTTACTTGATGAAAATAATCTCTCAATTCTCCAAATAAACATTAATATTCATTAATAACATTCTTTTACCCATTGTGAATACATAAGAAATATTTTTTAAAGTAAGAGAGTGACATTTTGTCTTATTCTTTCCCTAAATTACTATATAGGAAAATTTAATAGAAAAGTGGACCATAAAGAAATTATTTGTCATGAACCATCCCCTAGGGACTATTTTGTGATGAACCCAAGCCCGTGTTCCATAAGCCAAGGGCTGTAGACTAGCACCGAGTAGATATATCCCCAAAAGGGAAGGAATTTCCTTTAAACCGGTACACACGCACAAAGCTCTGACTGTAGAAAGTAAACACAAAGTAAACCACAACTATTACTGAGACAACTATTGAGAGTATAGTACAACCTAAAATTACAAGGGGGCTAGAATACAATCCTAAAACCACAAAGGAAAGAAAAACTGATATGGTCTGTCCACTTGATACCCTACCTAAAGGTAGGAGAAGTGTTGTTGCCTGTAGCTATATAAGTATGCCCGTTAGTCCCACCTCATTGAGCACTACCTGGTCTTGGACCACCGATGTCTCTATCAAAGAATCGATCACTTTCACGAGACACAACACATGCGGGCGAAGCCCTTTCAAGAATGAGTAACACAATACTAAGTAGGGACCTCAAAAAAAGGAAAGACCACAAAGAAAGACCACAAAGAAAATATATCTCACCCCAGATATAAATAATTGTATAAAAAGTAATCTTATTATTTGTAAAGATGAATAATCTTGCACTACTAAGGGGATAATCCATAATGATTCATTGAGGTTCTCTTGGATACTGGACCACTGAGTTCTGCCTCGCTACTGGACCACTGAGGTTCACCGAGCTACCTGACCACTGAGCTCGGCTCAACTATTGGACCACTGAGGTCATCTCGGATATGAGACCCCTAAGGTCCTCTTGGAAACTGAACCACTGAGGTTCGCTCTAATACTACGTCACTGAGGTAATGCTCGTCACATTCCTTGAGTCACAACCAACCATAGGATTACCTCTATCTAGTGCGCTTGATTCTGGGAGAATATAGTCCTCAAGCAATAGAACGTTTTTCTATATCCACGAAGACTCAGTTAGAGTATACCTAAAGGAAAATCTAGTCACAAGGGTCCCTAAACCGCCTGCATCTCATCAATTTTATGCTCGGTCTGAAAGATATTGGCATTTTAGTAAACATGGGCCGATTACATCTGGGCCCAAGTCTGACTTTGTCAGACCGACCTGGCCAACCCAGCCAGAGGTCTCGTCTGACCAACCCCAGTTCAGCTGACTGAACCGACCCGATTAGGCCCAGGCTGACCTGGTCTGACCTGGCATAGTGGCCAGGCCCATTGGGAATTAATGGACCTAGTCCCATTTTAATGTGGGTTCAACCTATCGGGTCACACAGTGAGTTGGTTCTCATCAGGTCGGGTCCAGCTTAGTCGAACTGGTTCTGAATAGATGGGCAACCCAACAAACCAGTTTTCCATCCAACCCATCCTGCAATTTGGCGGGATGGTTCTTCTCCAGCTTGGGTGCCCTACCGTCCCAGTTTACTCCACTGGCCTCGCTTGCATCGGAAGACGACTTGGGTCCAGCCCAGACAGCCACTAGCGTCCGATGCGCGTAGGCATGTGGTTGTCTCAGGCTGGCCACCTCCATCCACACGTGGTCTAGCATGTACCACATGCCGGCACAAGCCGTTGCCCACCCAACAGGCCACTCCACATGACGCAGTGCCCGACCAATGCCGCCACCCTACACCATCATGGCCCATACTAGCCATGACCATTGCCATCACAGTGCACCGCCCGTGCGCCACCTGTGCATCTCCGTGACCTCCTCTGCTATGGAATTCCATCTTCCGCATGCAACTGATGTCACTTGTCATCACTGAACTTCAATCTGGGGGCCCCATGTCACCACAGATATCCCATTATTTCTTTATCGCACCCCCAATGTATTCATGTGTTTTGAACTTTTGTCCTGGTTCATTATGCCATGGATCAAAGGTGAAATGTACGCTCATTCATAAGCTACGAAGAAAGGATGAAATAAAAAAATAGCGAGGGAGAATAATACACAATGAAAGCGTGAAGGAAATACCATATCTATTTTTCATGTCGGAATTTATTATTTCTTGTTATTTGGTTTAACAGGGAAGTATAAGTCACATTAATCCCACTCCATTAAATTCCTACAAGTAAAATCCCACCCTATAAGAAAAAATAACTTGCAGATCAAGCTATTTGTGGGTTTATCCACGTTCATTGTTTAGAATGAAGGAACGAGGAAAAAAATCATAAAGAGAAATAACCCTACCTGAAAAAAGGATCTATCATAATTGGGATTTGATCATCATTGGTGATCCATTAAGAGACATCCCAATCCATCATCTCATTGATCTTCGATTCGTGATCCATTATCGTTGGTGATTCTGTTGGAACCATGTTTATTAGTTGATAATAATAGTGTTTGGTTTGTGTTTGTTTTCAATATACACATGGATGAATATGGAATTTTCAAATAATGAGGTCATATGTTTGAGGCTATAAAAATTACTAAAGGCGGCACCGTTTCCTAGTGTTTTCCAAATAATTGGACCACAAAATCAGGATTTTCGTGTCAGAGAACAATGGTTTTTTCACATAGAAGTGAATGGTATGGAAAAAAACAAAATCAGAAAATTAAGGGAACCACATACCTCGGAACATGAACCATGTACCATGTTCTTGTAATGGTTCACGACTACGTACCTAGTAGCGTGAACTGTATTCAGAGTGGTGCACAAAACCGAAAATGGTTTGCATTGATGATTCACGGTGAAGGTGTGTGGCACGCGGAATGGTAAATGTTTGCGAGATTGCTGTGGTTCATGAAGCAGGATCGGTATATGATGCATGATAATGGAACATGGATGGAGTTCAACATACAGTGAAGATTTCCCCACATTGAAAATTTGGGTAAATCATATTAAATTTTTTTGCAGAATATGTACCTCTTTAAGGATTAGTAATCCTCTTGATTAGAGAGATGGATTTGAGATTAAAATTTTGTTAATAAATCTGATGACTTCCAAATTAGTTAATGGAGGAGAATATAGTATGTGGAGAAAACCATCAGTGTAAGGGAAAACATTTCATGAAGATATTTCAATTTGTGAAGGAAGCTCTCGTAGTAAGTGGCAGAGCAAGGCAGTATGCGGATTAGGGTGGTACATGAAGAAGATGAGCAGTACGCAGAGTAAGGGAGTATGTATGATAGGGTTTTTTGTAGAGGTGTTGTAAGGTGTGAAAAAATAGTAGTCGTACATGGAGGAGGTGATCCATGCACCATACCCACTACTCAGTATATAGAGTAGTTGAAGTGGTATGAAGAAAACACAAGGAAGCTTGAAAAGTGACCAAATTAGTTTGAAAAATTAATTACCATAACCTATCAGTGTGTGGGAAAGTAAATTATATTTGTGGGTGATAATGAGACTTCAAAAAATCATCCCTTTGAATATGGGGATGCATGATTTAATGCTAAACTATTGAATCATTTTTTATTCCAATAATCTGAGTGAATATTCTTCCAACACAGAGGGAAATGGAAATTCAGCAGAAGTTATCCGAGGGAATTAGTGTTCTATCCCAAAAAAACATGTAAAATTAGTGCCCCTAGAACATTGTGACTGTGCTAAAATATTGTAATAAACAACTATTTAATATTAGTGTTTTTTTCATATGGATGACGGATTGTCAGTGTATACTCTTTAAACATATCCCTTAATAGTGAAACAGTTAAAATTTTTCTGTCATTGCTCTATATGTGATTATTTTTTATACACTTCCTCTTTAGAAATGTTTAACAGATTCCTATAGACGAGGGAACATGATACATCAGTTCAGAAGAAACATTTTACTCCCTAATTCACCCCTCCCCTCTCTGGTTGTTATGGGGTCCTTAAAGTTTTATTAGATGGAGGTTTCTAGTGTTAAATATGTCCTCTTTTTCTAACATGGAGAATACAGTTAATTTCAGGGGGGGTTACTTTGTTTGATGGAAGTAACATTAAGATATAGAAAAATCGGATGAGATATCATATAATATCACTTGTAATGAATTTACTTTTTTACACTGCACAAGGAATATAGGTCATGGATTCAGTCGGTCTATCTATGACTAATATAGAGAGGAAAAAGATAGATGCTGATGCTAAAGCACAAAATGCCATAACTACAACTTTTTCTGATAAAATATAACTAAATTTGATGAACTTTATCCCAACAAAGTATATGTGGGTGAAACTGGAGAATAATTCTAAAAGTGAAAAAAAATTCAAGGAGGTGAAACTCCATGTTTTACACAACAAGATTAATGATCTGATGATGAACCCTAATGAAAATACAGATTCATTCTTCAATCGAATTAATGATGTTGTAGGATTAATTTGAGGAATTGGTGAAGAGATCTAAGACATTGATATTATAAAGACAATCCTACGAGGAATTTTACCCCTTTATAATGAAATGGTTTTAGTTCTCAATTAAAGGGATCTTTCCAAACTTTCTCTGGATGATCTGATAAACTGCCTGATGGCATATGAGATGAGAGTCAAAACAGAAGATGCAACGACTCGTGTAAGGAATGAAATAGCATTAAAATCCATAGAAAAACTGATTATTTTTTGATATAATGTTGATGAAGATGATAAGTAAAAATAAATTCACTCTCTCATTTCCATGAATCTAAAGAAGAGAACAAGGAAATTTTTAGGCATGCTACCTTTAGCTTGTTTTTTTAGTGGAGGAGTTGGTCAAATTGCCTCTCGTTTCACAAGCAAGTTTAACTATGAAGAATGAAAAGGTGGATAGATTCAAAATCTTCAGAAAGTGTTTTTCAAAAATAGAGACTTCAATTCTGGAAATAAACATCAATAAAAAATTTTTGTCTCTAAAGAAGAAGACGATGAAAATGAACTCATTGAGGAAGAGGAAGAAGAATTCAAATCTGGGAACCCTGCTGCCATGATGTTTATAATTGAAAAATCGGAACCCTTAAAAGATAAGGATGGTGATAATCAGTTGACCCCATATTCTAATCCCAAGTTACAACTAAAGGATTGTTTTTGTAAGATTAAGAATCAATAAATGAGATGCAATGAGTATAAAATAATTGTGGAAGAGTCATCAGAATATGTTGATTAGCTTGATGTAGAAATTGAACAACTGGAGGAATTTCTATATGTGCATTCATCAATCCTTGAAAGCATAGAAGATTTTGTGGAACTAAAATTCAGAATTTTGTAATTGGGAAATGTCATCAAAGTCCAAACCTACACATTGGAAGAGAAATCCAAGACTGTTTAGAGTTTAGAGGAAGATATTTTGACACTTAAGAGTAAATTAAAAAGAGAATCAAATTTTAAAGAATTAAAGAAGAAAATAAAATTTGGAAGGTTCTCATATGCTGAGCTACTAGAGAGAGAAAACTGTTGTTCTGATGGATTTGAAAAGATATTGAGTGATAAAAGAATTACATACCTAGAAAATAGTGGATTTGGTTTTGATGCCGAAACGTAAAATGTTATATATAAAGTGAACTAGAATAAATAAAATCCGAAAGATGATTGTGTTGAAAATCCAGCATGATTACTAAAAAACTATTAAATCAAACTTAATGGAGAATTAAAGATTATAATAGAGTTTCCACAAATGATAGGCGGTCAAACTAATTTCCTGTGGAATAATTCATGATGATAAATAGACGTGAGAAGACATTTACTTTCATGAAGTGTTTGTTTTTTGGCTATATAATCCATACCATGTCATACTGTGAAGTGTAAAGGAGTTATATGAATGGGGAGGAGTTAGAAGTTCAACAAAGAAGAACATATTCATATCATACATCTTATAGAAGAAATAATTTATATAGATATTATTTTCACTGTTCTCACATTGTCCATAAAGCTGTGTATTGCAGGAAAATGTATGACTTGAGAAATTCTTACAATGCTCAGAGACAGGTTAATACCTATCAACGAAAAAATGTTGCTATTTCAAATAGGTTTTCTCATTTTTAATATGAATTTTAATATGAAGAACCCATGTACACAGAATATAGAATTGAAAGGCCATCAGTGTCTTACACTCAACCCAATATCTGATGGAATGTAAAGAGAAAAATTGAAAAATACAATCTAGCAGAAGTAGCTCTCAATGATACAAAGAAAAAAGAAACATGGATTCTTTATAGCAGATGTTCATCCCACATGATGGGTATTTCATACCTATTAATGAATGTCATGAAAAAGGTCGATGTAATAGTCAGGTTTTATAATTATGGTTCTTCGAAGATAATACATAGTGGAAGTACATAGCTTGCTAATAGAGAGTGTAAGAAAACTGAAGTCATTTATATGGATGGTCTACATCAAAATCATCATAGTGTGAGTCAAATCATTGAATCATCTATTATTTTGACATTCAATTAGAATGGTTGTACTATAAAAGGAATATCTATGAATTATCTCAATAAGGACTATAGAATATATGGAAACTTATATCAGGATGACAGAAAAGAGAACATTTTCTACCTAACAGTTGAAGGGGAAAACAACATGTGGCATCGAAGATTGGGGCACATCAATCACCAAGACATGGAAAAGACATCTAAGAAGAAAATAGTCATGGATATCCATAAAATGAATCATAAATGAGAAAATATTTGTGATTCTTGCATGTGAGGGAAACAGTTATTTAGCTACAAATGGACAAAGAAGAAAAGAGAATCCAATCTTCTTGACCTCATCTATGCAGACATATGTGTCCTGATAAATGTTTCTAAAACACATGAATAAAGGTACATTGTTATTTTCATATATGATTAAAATATAATGGAATGTGTGATCATTATACTCAAAAAGCGACAAGATATTCATTTTAGGAAAACCTATCAACGAATCATTGATAATGATGCTGGATAAAAGATCAATGTCTCGTGGTTTGACAATGGAGGGGATACATGTCCATTGAATTTGAAAATTACCTAGAGAATCATGGGATATAACATGAGTTGGTTGTTGTGAGAACTCCACAACAAATTGGATATATTGAGCACATGAATCGAGAGGTAAACAACATGGCCAGAACTATGCTAATCGAGATTCGTATTCCTCGAAATTATTGGAAAGAGGAAGTATAAGATGTAGTGTATACTAAAAATTGAATAGGGATATATATGGTTGATACAAAGACACCATATGAATTGTGGCATTGAAGGAATCCCTATTTGAAATATTTTCATGTTTTTGGAAGCAAATGTTTCATCCGAAACAATGAAGGAAATAAAGGGAAGTATGAAGACAATGTAGATGAAAAAATATTTCTTGGATACTCAATGAATAAAAAATCCTACAATGTTTCAAGAATAACTTGGGATGAATTGTAGAAATCAGTAATGTTACGATCATTGAAGTGAAAAACAATAATTATTCAAGGAATTCTTATGGTGATGTGATAGAATATGAAGAAGAATGTGAACATAAAACAAATTATAATACAAAGGTAGAGGAAGGTGTAAATGCTCTCAGAAGTCACATCATTATGTTGACTTAGAAAATGAATCAGAAGAGGAATCCATAACTGGAGAGAAATTGGCCAACCCCAAAGGATAAATCAAAGAGCAATGATTGATCAGTCTAACATTGTCTGGGAGAATAATTCTCCAACACAGATAAGGAGAAAGAGGAATAATGCACAATCTGTATTTCTTTCAGTTGTGGAACCTTCCTCATTTGAAGAAGCAACAATGAATGAGTCATGGTTGAAATCAATGAATGAATAGTTATATCATATTGACAAAAACCATACTTGGGATCTTTTCAAAAGAACCGAAGGTTGCAATGTGATTGGTACAAAGTATATTTTCATGAAAAAATTTGGCGTTCATGGAATTGTGATTAGAAATAAGGATCACATGGTCAGTAAAGGATATTCACAAATCGATGGAATTGATTTTGAGGATGAATTTTCTACAATAGTGGGACTAGATTCAATCTGGATATTTCATTCCATGTAAATTCAAAGAAGTTATAAATTGAAACAAATGGACATCAAGATAGCATTCTTAAATACAGTCTAGGAAGAAAAGGTCTACATTGAAAACCCCATGTGGTTCTTCCTTGGTAATGATGAACTGAAGGGTTGAAAATTAACGAAATCTCTTTATGGTCTGAAATAGGAACCATGGTCATCTTACTCTCGATTGGAATCTTATCTGAGAAAGATTGAGTTTAAAAGAGGAGGAGTAAATCAAAAACTCTATGTGAATAATTTTCAAAAGAATCACCTCATGGTATTAGTATATGTTGATGATATCATTTTTAGTGGAAGCATGTAGGGATCGTTTGATAAATTTTACAATCACCTGAAATAATAATTCAAAATGTATCTGATTGGGGAAATCACATAGTTTTTTGGGTTTTTGGTGAATAAAAAGATGGATTGAACATTCATTTCTCAGGAAAACTATACAAGAGATCTACTGATGAAATCAATTATGCATGATTCCAAACCAATATTGACTCTGATTGCAGTTGGGAAAAATATTGGGAAGCATTGGGAAGGGACTTATATGGATCCCACCTTGTACATAAGAATCATTGAGAGGCTACTGTACCTGATGACGACATGACAAGATTTTGTCTTTGCATGTTATCTTATGGACTGCTTTCAGAATAATCTAAAAGAATAACATATGGGGGATGTGAAAAGAGTCATGAGTTATATTCACGGTACTCATAATTATGGATTATACATTGTTGTAGGAAGAGAGAGTGAACTATCACCAATTTCTGATGCTGATTGGGCTGGAGATGTACTGGACAGAAAGTCTAAAAGTGGTGGATCATTCTATATTAGTAAGAAATGTATGGGTTGGTTAAGAAATAAATAAGAAATTACTTCTCTTAGTACCGATGAACGTTAATACATATCTGCTACCAAATCAAGAAATTAGTTACATTAGATAAATCCACAATTGGTTGACATAGGCCATGAGCTGAAACAAACAATGGTGATTTACTATAATAAAAATAGCCCAATGGATCTTAAAAAGAATCTTGTTCTGCATTCTCGTATGAAATATATTGAGATAAGATACACATCCTCAAGGAAAATGTTGAACAAGGCGTGATCAAAATGGAAAATGTGGGAACCGATGATCATGTAGCTAGCATTATAACCAAGCCACTATCAATGGATTTTTTTGAGAAACATCAGTTTAGCCTCAATGTTCAGCCACCTCCCAATGTATAAGGATGTTAAGAGATTCCCCTTTTCTTAGTTGTTTTAACTGATTTTAATCTATTTTTGGAAATGATGCAAGTTTATGGGGGAGATACGATCCCAATGGAGCTTGTTTTTTAACTCTAAAAGTCAAGATTTTATTCATTGGGTTCATTATCGGTGGGGGAGAATGTATAAATTCAATGGAGAGTGATCTTTTTCTTTCTAGATATAGGAGAGATGGAGAATAGTGAACACCAGAAATTAAATTGTGGTAGAGAAAATAAAAGAATGAGAACTCAATTAATGTCCTCACTCTTGTTTTCTCCATAGAGCACTGCTCACATATACTTAGAGTGTTGAATAATTTGATTCTTAAAGGTTCAGGTTTTGGTCATGGATGACACATTATTGAATATATCTGGAGATTTCCAAAAAACCCAAAGGGGGTAATATTGGAACCAAGGATATTCATTGATAATAATAGAGTTGGGTTTTTTTTGTTTTCAATATTAACATGGATGACAAGGGATTTTTTAAGGAATGAGGTCATATGTTTGAGGTTGAAAGCATTATTGAAGGTGGTATAGTTTCCCAGTTTTTTTGAATTTTTTGGGTCTTGAAATAGGGATTTTGGTGTTAGAAAATAATGTTTTTTCACATAGGAATGCTTGGTATGTGAATCGACAAATAAAATAAGAGAAAAAAGGGAACCACATACCTCAGAACATGGACCGAGTACCATTTCATGAGAATGGTTCATGGCTATGTACCCGGTAGTAGGAATGGTATGCGGAGGGGTGCGTAGAACCAAAAATGTGTTGTAGTGACTGCTCACGGTGAAGGCATGCGGTACACGGAATGATGATGGTTCATGAGATTGTTGTGATTCATGAAA
The DNA here is from genome assembly GCA_963277665.1 of Viscum album. Taxonomy (NCBI): domain Eukaryota; kingdom Viridiplantae; phylum Streptophyta; class Magnoliopsida; order Santalales; family Viscaceae; genus Viscum; species Viscum album. Next base: position 1,016,547,385 of record OY728119.1, on the reverse strand, counting down.
AATGAGTGGTATGTGGTGGAGTCTAACAATACACATAAGAAGTTATATATACAGTAAAGATTTCCCCACATTGAAAATCTAGATAAATTCAATTAGAGAAATTTTCAGAGTATGTGACTATTTAAAGAGTAGTATTCCCCTTCATTAGAGTGATGTATTGTAGATTAAAATTTTAGGAAGAAATTTGGCTAAGTCCAAAGTAGTTCACAACAAAGAAATGGTATGTGGAGAAAGCCATCTGTGTATGGGAAAACAGTCCTCATAATAGTGTGAAGTTTGTGGAGGAAGCTCTCACACTGCGTGGCCAAGAAACACAGTACAAATATCAGGGAAGTATGCAGAAAAGATTATAAGTACGTGGAGTAAGGCAATACGCATGGTAGGGAAGTTCTCAGAGGTGATGGAAGGTGTGTGGAAACAACAGTGTTACCCAAAGGAGGTGATCCGTGAACCATTCTCATTACTCAGTACATGAAGGAGGTGATGTGGTATGTGGAACACCTAAGGAAGCCTGAAAAGTGACCAAATCAGTTTGCGAAATTAATTACCATAACCTATCAATGTTCAAGAATATAAATTACATATATGGGTGATAACAGGACTTCAAAAAAGCATCCATTTATAGTTGTGGATTCATGATTTAATGTCAAACCATTTAAGGGGGCTTCAAGTCGATAAACTGAGTGAATATTCTTTCAACGCTGTTAGAAAGGTGGTTTCAGCGGACGTGATCTGAGGGATGTAGTGTGTTATCCCTAAAACCTTTTAAAGGAAGTGTGCATGGCACAGAGTGACTATGATTTACTATTCTAATCCAGAACTTATGAAGATTCATGGTTTTTAGTATGACTGAAAATCTATCGACAATTCTCCTCGGATGCATCCCTTACTGGTGAACCAAGTAAAATTGTTATTTCATTGCTTTACATGTGACTGTTTTCTATGCTTCCACTTCAGATCGGTTTAAATGCTTCCTACCAATGTGGGAACAAGATACATCAGTTTAGAAGAAAAATTTGACACCCTAATTTACCTCTCCCCTATCCGGGTGTTCTAGGGTCCATCATATTTGTCGTTCATATTTGTTTATTTCTCACCATCGAAATTACTCTAGATCCTCAGATAAATTTCCCATATCATCCCCTGATATCGTATCTCTCTTAATCAACATAATGGGGTAAACAAATTTTAGTGTTTTTTTACGATGATTCTTTGCTTCGTTACACTATTTCGTTTATGAAATGAAATACCAACCTTTTCATTGCATTGCAGCGAAACATTTTTGAATAAATTAAGCCAATATTGTTTATTTTATTTTTCCTTAAAATGCATAAAAGTTAATTTTCACCCTCGACATGTGCTAGTCAAGGTTATTCCCTGATTAATGAAATCACATCATCATGAGCACAACAATAATCTCATATTTCTAATATGATTAATCATTTATGAGTTATCCGAAATAAAATAATATTTATTTAATTATTTTATTTGTCGTCATGTCCAAAAACTACTTTCCACTGCTGGCCAGCATCAACCAATGTTAGGATCCACCTGAGGAAAACAATCCCTTGCAAGTTCAACAGTGGTATCCTATTATCAATCCAAGAAACTATATGTGAATTAGAAGGATTTTAAAAAACAAAATAATTTTTTTTACTGTGATGTCATTTTTGGTTTTTCTCACCAGAGACTCACTCCAACTAATTTTAAGTTGCGCGTAGGGTAAAACCACTGCTCTAAATGAAACAGTACCCTCATATTTCTAATCTAGGAATTATTTTAAGAGTTATTCCACTTTTTCATGAATTCTTCTCATGCGTGCTATTTAAAACATGAAATTTTTCATTAGATCATTCTGGGCACTCCGGGCCTCATAATCACACATCGTCTCAGATCGTAGTGTTAAAATAATGACAGATAATTTATTAAAAAAATTACATGGAACTATGGGATACTACATTACCCCAAAATTTATGGATTTATATCATCGTACCCAAAACAATGGGTTAAAAAACAAATGGGGGTACTGAGCTCAAATCTCAGCCTCCTACTCCCAAGTGCTCTCCTATAGATTCTCATGCTACCACTAAACGCACACTATAGGAATCAAGTATCCCCAAATGATCTTATACTATCAATCCACAATCTCTATATGAAACTCTAAAAAAGTTTCCCTGTTTTCAATGACTATATTGTGCTAGCCAAATCTTCAGTACACAGAGGCTTCCTGATCCCTCTACTAAACTCTCCTCCTGGGTAGTTAGGAAGTGGGCCAACTCGGTGAGTTGATCAATGATCACCTAGATGGTATTTTTTCTTCATGAAATACAAGGTAAACCTGTCATGAAGTCCATTGATATCCCTTCCCATTTCCTTCTCGGCACCCCTGTAAAGAGAAATAAAAACCCATGAAACCTATTCATATAAGAAATAAGATTTTTATCTTAATAGGTAACACCAAATTCAACCTGTTCATTCATCAACAATGTCATCTTTAACGCCCACACATATACCTCGATGCATCTTTACAATATAGGAATCACTTCCCTAACTGCACTTCTTCGGAAAAGAATAATGGGATCCCCACCTTTTGAATTTTCATCAGGGGTATTCCCTGTGGAAAACTGATCACATAAAGGCTCATAGTCCGTTTCACCAAGTTGTGCCTCCCTGAATCATTTGAGAGTTGATGGGTAATAACCAATGAATAGTGATAAGAGAATTCATCCCCATCCATGAAGGATAAATGTAAAGAGGCCAAGTTTTCTATTTTCTAATTTAGTAACTACGAACTACATCTCTTACCGATAGAATCTTTTACCACGTTCCCCTTAATAGGAGTATAGAATACATCAAAGTCATAGACCTTGAGGAACTCCATCCATCATCTTTGTTTTAAATAAAAATTCTTGTATGATAATATATACATGGGACTCATTTGGTTAGAGTAGATGGTGAACTGTTTTCCCATTGAGGAAGCTTCACCACATCATCAATGTGAATACTACCGCTTCTAACTGAAGGTCATGAGTCACATAGTATTTATCATGTGGTCTTAATTATTGTGAGCCATAAGAAATAACTGCTTTCCCCTACATCAAAAAACAACCAAGATCAGTTATTGATGTGTCATAGAACACCACGTAGTCAGTGCCCTAATCTGGAGACCTCAAGATAGAGGCACTCATCAAGCTCTTCCTCTGCTTCTGAAAGCTCTGTTGGAATATTTTTGTTCAGATGAAGGGTTTTACCTTCTTCGTCAACATTGTTACGGGTTCTTCCACTCTGGAGAGGTTAGGTAAAAACCTCTAATTGTACCCATCCAACCAATGGAAACTTCACACCTCAGTAACGCTCTTGGGTGTCTCCCAAGTGAGCACTACCTCGATCTTCACTAGATCCACCACAACTCCAACCTCTGAGGTGACATGTCCTAAGAAGTGGACCTTTCGTATCCATAACTAACATTTCAAGAGATTTCCGTAAATATGGGGCTCTTGGAGTGTGTCTAGAACCATCCTCTGGTGTATCTTATGATCCTACTTGGATACTGAATACACTAATATGTCATCAATAAAACCACTACAAACCGGTCTATGTACATCTAGATGATTATGTTCATGATCCCCATGAACACTTTTGGGGCGTTCGTCATTCCATCCAACATCGCTAAGTACTCATAGTGGTCGCAACAACATTTTAATGATGTCTTCTATATTTCCTCATCTCGTACTCGAAGCTAGTGATAGCTTGATTTGAGGTATATGTTTGAGAAACAGCTCACTCCCTTCAGCTGATCGAAGACTTCCTCAATCCTCGGTATAGGATAATTGTTCATTACAGTCACCTAGTTCGTTCACTAAAAGTCCACGCATAACCTCACACACAAGGTCTTACTAAGACCTTCCTCTTCAAGTCCCCCACATGCACCCTTTTCTCATGATGCTATGCGAAATCCGTCCAATATATTGATGATGATAATGGTTCAATATCAAGGTGTAGAATGATTCCAAATTCCAACTCCCCGTGGGGAGGTAATCCAAGAAACATCCACATAAAAGACGTCCTCATACTCTTCCACTAATGCTAGGAACTGAAAACTGAAAACATCCACCACCACCTGGGTAACGCTGGCTGACTCAGCCATGATCAACTGCATCCTCATATGCATGAGTTTTTCCTATTTATCCTGGTGTTTTTTCACCGACCAAGGGAAAACCCCATTGCAATGCTACAGACCTACCACATCCTTTCTCCAAAATAGTCAATCTGATAATGAATAGTGTATGACCTGGCCATACCTAATCTAACACCTTAATGCCTTGAGGCATCCAACAAGAGGTTCCAACCTAAACACTAACCTCAAGGGTTAGATCACACCGCCAACATAAGTGTGATTATCAAGTATCCTATCATAGGTATCTCTAGATATAAGTGTCAAGTAAATATTTTAACTAGAAACTCTAGGTATTGAAAATGATTTGTATCAGGAAGGAATGATGAGAACCTATTCCTATTAATACAGAAGCTAAGATTAAACATAGACTATTCCTCAAATCACTCATAGTGTCCTTGGGTTATAATCCTTGGTTGCATGCAGCTACCTACTTCCCCTATCCTCTAGCTTCTTAAGCCTGCCGTGGACCACATTAGGGTAGTGGTTGTAACATGTCAAAATGTATACCACCTCCGGCTACTCTCCTAGATCCTCTACCACATCTACCACCTTGCTGATTAATTTGTTCCTATCATGGTCTCTACCCCGACGTCCCATCCAATGTTTCACTATTTGCATGAAGGGACGGAAAATATCTAGTGATTTGTCCCCAACCCTATATTGAAAAGCATTACCTCATTCTTAGCTGACTGGACTCACTATATGAGATTTGAGCTATAGATCTCTATCTTGGAACCTCTTCTCGGAACGTCTCACCCCTCTAAGTCTCTGAGACTGACATCATCCCCCTTCTTTCCCACTACTAACATCTACTGGCTATATTTTCTCATCCAATGAAATTTTAACTAAAATGTTATCTCTACCACCCTTGAATAAGTAGGAATTCATTGAGGAATAGTGTTGTCTTGGATTTCACTAAAAAATCTCACTCGGAGGTCTGAACCCTGAATTACTGGTTGTATCGTATTCATCAAGTACCTATAAAGGTCAGTACACCATGATGAATACGCAACAACAGATTTGTCTTCTACCCAAAGATGCATAATCTCTTTGGTACGCATATCCCTTTGCATTTATAGAATGATCCCACCTCTGAGAAAGTTTATCAATCTCTATCCATGGAACACTCACCTCATCCTAAGAATAGGTAATCTAAACCCTGCCATCGCCCTATTGAGAAACGTAGAAGTCCTACTACAATGACATCCATATGATCTAATGGTTCTTTGAAAATATGTAAAACTCAATAACCACATCATTCCAGTCCTTATCTACCTATGAATTAGGCTCTCCTCAAAACCTAAGGGGTATCTGTCACTGAAACTCATGAGGTGCACTCATCTCATGCATCTCATTCCCTGGTAATATGAGTACTGTGTACTACTCCATAGGTGGTGGTATAGATGTTACACCACCCAGTGGTATTGTATCTGGATATGAACCCATGTTTCTATCTTTTCACCCTGTAGTTCGTACTTGTGATCACACAGTGGAATTCTATCTTTCTATCTATGTAGAAGTAATTTGAAATAATAAAAGATATACCATGATCAATAGAGTATACCTAGTGAGATTACTCAGGATGGACATGGAAAAATCAACCCATTCCTATATGATGCATGTCCCATTATCTATCCCTACAACTAGTGTTTTCATGTATCAATTCGAAAAGCATAATTCGGGGTCCTAGTGTATGGATACGATAACTTCAACACCAATACTAGATTCCCTAACGTAAAATCCAAACTCGAAACACTTAACACTGTTTCCCCAAACCAAACTTATAGACTCTAGGTTCTTAAGGTAGAAACGACCTCCTATGATACCACTTTGTTACAACCCATCCCCTAGGGCCCATGACGTTACTAGCCCATGACCACCTTCCATAGGTTAGGGGATGGAGACTAGCACCGAGTAGGCATATTTCAAAAAGAGAATACATTTCCTTTAAACCAGTACACACTTAAAAATCCTAAAATCCTGAAAATAAATACAAATTGAACCACATATATCTCTGAGAAAACTACTGAGAGTATAGTACAAACTAAACTTAGAAAGGGGCTAGAATACAAGAATAAAACCACAGAGTAATGTACAACTTCCTTGGTCTGTCTGCTCGAGACCCTACATGAAGGGTACGTGAAGGGTAGCTGCCTGTAGCTGTAGAAGTACTCCCATCCGTCCCATATTTGTGATCACCACCTGGTCCTGGGCCTCCAATGTTTCCATTGAAGTGTCGATCACCATCATGAGATAGGAAACAAGTGGGAGAAGCATGTGTAGGGGTGGGTAACAAAATACCCAGTAGGGTCACAAAACCACAAAGGAAAAACCACAAAGCAAGGAAAGCTCATACCAGGTATAACAAGAAGTATATAAAGTAAGATTATAATTTCTAAAGGTGAATAATCTTGTACTGCTGATGGGATCATCCCTGATGTGTCACTAAGGTTTTATCGACTACTAGACCACTATGGTCCGCTCAGCTACTAGACCACTGAGGTCTACTGGTATACTGGACTACTAAGGTCTTCTTGATTACTGGACCACTGAGGTTCGCTTGGATACTAGATCATTAAGGTCCACTCTACAACTAGACTACTAAGGTACACTTGTCTACTAGAACACATAGGTCTTCTCAGCTACATTACTACTAAGGTAAGCTCAGTTACTCGACCACTGAGGTCCTTTCTTTTACAAGGCCACTAAGTTATCGCCCGTCATATCCCTTGTGGAACAACAAGATATAGGATTCCTATTCTCAAGTGCAATTGATTCTAAGAGAATCTAATCGTCAATCCATCAGTCATATATCTACTGCCACGAATACCCAATTAGAGTGAACCCAAAGGACCTTCTAGTCATAAGGGTACCAACACTGCATATGGTGAGTCAATCAGACACCCAATCTAAATGATATTAGTGTTTTAGTTAATAAGGGACAATTGCATCTAAGCACGGTTTGACTTGGTCAGCCTGACCCAACCAACCCAACCCTGAGGTCCCGCATGACCAAACCCAGATCGTGTGACCTGACTAGACCCAGTTGTGTCTAGGCATACACAGTCTGGCCTGGCCCTTTAGGCCTTGTAGGAACCGGACCAGTTCAGCCGTGGGTTTAGCGTTCCGGGTCACCCAGTGACCCGGTTCTCATCTGATTTGGTCTGAGTTAGTTTGACAAATCCTTGCCAGCCTGGCCACCCGGTAGGTCGATTTCTAATTCGGCATGAGCCACGATTTGGCAAGCCAGTTATTCTCTAGCCCAAGCCACCCAACAACCCGGTTTACTCCATCAGCCCAACCCGCATCAGTGGGCCAGGTTGGGTCCATCCCAGATGCCCAATGATGACTGGTTTGCATGTCCACGTGGCTGGATAAGGCTGGCCGCCTACCTCTGTATGTGGTCCAGCATGGACCATGTGCTAATGCACACCGCGACCCACCCCATAAGCCGCTCCACTTGACATGACGCCCGACCGGTGTCGCCACCCCACACCGATGTGACCCCCTGTTGGCCACGTACTCTGCCATCCTATCACACAACTCTAGATCTACCTCCACACATCCACAAAATGATGGGAACTGCCTCCTTCACAGTGGCACACCACATTCTTCATGCTGCCGTTGTATGCCACCATCGACCTTCAAGATGGTAGACCCATGCCGCCATGGATGTCCCATTCCATCATTGTCATTCCACCCTGATGTCTTCATGGGGTTGGATATTCGGTCTCGAGTCTTTGTTCCATGTATCAAAGGCTCAATGACTGCTCGTTCATAAGTCACGACGATGCGAATAAGGAAAGAAATAATGGGTGAGAAGAATGCACAAGGAAAGCATGAAGGATAGATCATAGCTGTTATTCATGTCAGCATGGATTCTTCTTTGTTAGATGGTTTAATGATGATGACCATATAACATGATTCCTACTCCCTTAAATTCTCTCTAGTCAAATCCCATCCCAAAAGAACAAACAACCTACAGATCAACCTTCTAGTGGGTTGATACTCATTCATTATTTAGAAATAATGAATGGGGAAACCAAATCATAAAGAGAAAAACCCCTACCTAGAAAAAGGATCAGTCAGTGTTGTTGTTCGATAATTATTGGACATCTGTTATGAGACATCATGATTGGTATTATTGTTGACCTTCAATCTATGATCCATCGTCGTTGGAGATTCTTCATTTGTTATCATTCATTTCTCAACAATAGAATTCATCTAGAGCCTTAGATAAATCTCATGGGTCGTCCCCTGATCTTGTATATATGTTAATCAACTTAATTGGCGAAACATGTTACATCTTTTCTGTTATGATGAGTCACCACATCATTACATTGTTTCATTTATAAAATTAAATAGCTGCCTCATCGCTACATTGGAAAGAAAATTTTTCACGTAAAATAAACATTTTACGTTTATTTTATTTTCCCTTCAAATGCCAAAAAATTAACATTCACCCTCGACCCGTGCCGATCGAGGTGTGGCCCACATAAGGAAATTACACCCTCACAAGCTCAATAGAACTCTTGTATTTCAAATATAATTTACCATTAATGAGTTTTCAGATATAAAATAATATCTATTTAATTATTTTATTTATGGTCACATCAAAAAACTACTTTCCACATTTGGCCCGCGTCGGCCAATGTTAGGATTCGCCTAAGGAAAACATGCCCTTACGAGCTCAATGTTGGTCTCACGTTTTCAATCTGAGACACCTTTTGTGTGTTATAAGGATTTCAAGAAATAAAATTCTTTTATTTAATAATTGCATTTATGGTTACACCATTTCTAGGTTTTCTTACTTGAGACCCACACTGATTAATCTTAAGTCACACCTGGGGTAAACCCACTGCTCTGAACGCAACGATGCCCTTTTATTTCTATTCTGGGCACATTTTAATGAGTTTTTCCACTTTTTCAAGAACACTACTCATGTAGGACATTTAAAACAAAATTTGTTTTGATGGATCATTCTATGCACTCAGAGTCTAGTAATTTCATGTCGTCTCAGTGCCTGATCTCGAAATAATCACATATAATTTTTATAAAAATAAATGGAATTGTAGAACATAACATTAATATCAAACCTAATAGGATAAGGGTATAAATTCATTCATCTCAAAATATTGAAGATGAAAAATGGTGGCCTTATCACTTAGTTTTAACCGAGGATAACCATATATATCCTTTTACTATGTTTACTAATTTTTAATATTTTTAACTTTAATTCTGAAAAAAATTATGTTGAACTTATTAAATAATAATAATTGTTTTTATTCAAAATATGGAATGAATTTTACCAAATTTTATTTCTATAAGTTTCATAAAATTATTTTATACGTATGACCTTAAGAATAATTAAAAATGGTATTCTGAATATAAAAAAATGCCTTTTGAGTCTAAAAGTTTTTTTCTACCAAGATCATGCATAATGTTAATTCATATCTAATTAATTATATTATTTCTAACTGAAGGGTAATTATATTAATTTATTATCTAATTCAAAATATCATCAGTAATTTTAAATAAAAATAAACGACAGTTCTAAAAAATCGTTATTTTTTAACTATTCACTAAAAAATCAATATTTACGAAAAATAAAAATATTTCAACCAAATTTAATTTTGAAATAAAGATTTAAAATATTATTTTAATTTTTTAAAATAATTTTTTAAAAAATATATAAACTTAACTGTATTATATTCTAACAAAAAATCAATGAAAACATTTTCAATGATGAAAATATTTATGAAGCATGTAATGAATTTAATAATAATTTAGCACTTATTTACCAATTTATTTGTTTTTCTATAATATTTGTACCTAATTTTTAAACATTGGTTATTCTTACCCATATAACTAATTTTAATGTTTCCGTTATAATGGTATTGCATAAATATTTTTATATTATATCGCATTTGTTTAAAATCAGGGTTGCATGTAAGAAAAGCTATCTGAGAAATAAAATTATTTAATAGGAAATATATTCTAAAAGTTTAGGGCATCACACTCACTGAATTATCTCATAAAAAAGGTAAACAAATAATATTAAATCCTAGTGAACAACAAATAAAGATAACTCATCACCTAAACCTATATTCTATGTTCCCACCCTCACTTTTTATTTCTCCAATTAAGTATCATATATAGAAGTGATCATTTGATATACTAATAAAACATCAAGATTACCACAATACTACTTCCCCATTGATTTCCTTCTCTACCCCAATATTTTAATTCATTATCCATCTCTCTCCAAAAGATGACATATCAAATCCATCTAGGATAAGTATCACACATGCGCCCCATGCATCACACCATCAAATCTTCTCAAACCACATCTCTATATAATATCCTAGTAGTGTCCATAAGGAACCATAGACAATATGTCATGTATCATACATCAAGTATTATTCCTCAATCCACCATAACCCATACACTAAGTATGCCCCTCGATCCATCACATCCTATACACATTATACCCATAATAATCATTTGGATATTATATATTGAGACACATGTGTGTCAAATAATGATAATCCATTATATACCTATTCAAACATATATTGGAAAACTAAAAACCATGCATACCATCACATAATACTACTAGGTGAAGAGAGTGGGGCCAGAGGAGATAGTTAGATATCTATCCCTCACCAACCTAGATGTTAGAGAAAAAAACTGTCCCAGATTCAATAGGGTGTCAGTAACTTTAACTGACATGGGAAGGGTAATGTATGAAAAAAATAGGATATAAAATTTACTGTTTCAAAACTATCGGAATAACCAAGTCCATGGATAAAATACAGGTATCATCACTCTGACACCCAGATTCCACTACTAGGAACTAGATATCCTATACGTACACAAGAATTTAAGGAGATACATTTAAAATAATAATTTCATTTTCATCAGTTACCCTTTCATCAATTAATTCATTATAAATTAATTAACATAAACCATATTACAAGATACATTTAATTATCCATTAATTAATAATGATTAAACCCCACTTTATTATCCTCAATTTTAGACCATTCCTACCATGCATTATATATTTGAGTCTATGGTTTATCAAGATTAACAACAATATTTTCATTTTAGATTGAACTAACACCATGTGTTAAACATTTATTAATTATTTATAATTATATTATTATAGGTAATATAGGATTCATAATAATATACCATAAAAATATAAATAAGCATGAACATCCAACTGCCTCAAAGAATGAAATTTTTATATCAGACAACTCAGGGCCTACTAGTGGCAGGACTAAGGTAGAAACCATCCCCATTCTCTCATTAGTGAGAAATTAGTGATACTCTTTGTGGGGAGGGAATCATGATATAATGTTTTATTTCTATATTCTCCATGAAAATAATGATTATTTTTATAAGAATAATTTATTACTCTCTCAGATAAAGGGAATTTATGAATCAAGGAGGAGTCAATTTGAAGGTTGTAAATCTCGGTAGAGACAACATCTATAAGAGACTGTAAAAGTTTATAATACTCATGATTCTATTATGGAAACACATTTGAGGTGTGATAAACCCATTCACACAACCAATAAGTGTATAATAATATCACAAAATATGTAGATGAAAAATGAAAACACAAAATCTATCAAGAGGGAAATTAGTCAATATAATGTGATAGTGGTTTAGGATTATTATAAATATAATAAAACATAGGAGACTGAGATAATTGATATTTATGCCTTATAATACATGAAAAGAAACAATAACATATTTAAATTCATACAGTGGTATGATAAATATGATTTTACGTTTTGAAATAATGGATTACTAATTAGTAAAAGAATTGGATTCATCATGATTAATAAAAATATATCTAGTGATGGTCTCTTTTTTGATGGGATGGGGCATAATCTCTATAGGGTCTATTAACATTACAATTCTATAAATGAATTAATATTTAAAAGGAATATATGATTTATTATTATTCTAATGTATGGAAGAGTAATCATAAATGGAAAATGTTCATGCAATAAATTTTTATATTTATAATGATAAATAATTGTTATACAGTAGTTTGAATAAAGAAAATAAACTCTGGTATTAAGAAAACATGGCAGATTTCTTAAAAAAATGTTACTAAACTTTTCAAAAATGAAGTTGTGATAAATGTGTCAATGTCAAATCATGAAAATCTCAACACTTGTTATATGGTTAAAAAATATAACTTGGTGAATAAGAGTCACAAGACAGTGGAGATCAATGTAAAGAAACCTATTTAGTTGGTACACTCGGATTTTTGTGGTCTATTTACCATCAAGTTAACCGATTTATATATTCACATCATGAATTTTATTGATTATTTGACTCATACAACTTATGTTTATATTTTTTTACGATAAAATAACAATATCATAAAATATTTTTTTACTTTCAAAGGTGTTCTGAAAATAAAATTACATTTTATCTCAAAATGTTTTGTTATAATGATATACATGACAACAATAATTTATATTTTGATCTATTTCATGAGAAATACATAACATGATAGGAATTTGGGGATCTATACACAACCTAATAACATAAAGTATCTTTCTAAAAGATCCATATTTATGGGGACATGGGAAGAACCATATTATGAAATAATGGGACCTCTATATACTTTAATAGGTAAGATAACAATGACTATTTAAACTCTCAACTATATTTTACTATGGAAAAATTCTATTAGTATAACTTGTAATACATGGTTTAGAATTAAAAAATATTAATGAGTTTAATTGTATTTAGAAGAACTGTTTATATCAAGAACAAAAAAACCTTTAAGAATGTTTCACAGGGGAACTAATTAAGTTACATTTCTTGAATACACATATAGTAGAGAAATATAACGATGTTATAATAAGAATATGAGATAAATCATTAAATTTTTTATCATGTTTTTCCTTGAAAATAATAAACCATTTCAGATAGCACAACCTATTTATGATGTAATTTAAGAAGCTCTTAAAGATGGTGTTGGAAACCATGGAATCATTTTGGATGTGAAAGATGATTTGTAAAACTGTCATGATGTTTCTAAAATATTTAGGTATGAGGGAATACAAATAAAGTAAGGAACTATGTTCTCTAGATATAGGAAACATGTAGAAACATATAAAATTCTTGGAGATAGGTGAAACGGTGTTCAAAGATAGTATAGTTTTAGGAATTCCATTAATAATATCTTTTATTCCCAAAAGTAACATAATATTTTTGAGTAATACCAAAAATATAAGGCTTATATTACATTAATGAATTTTTTTTTACTAAAACGAAGAAACATAAAACATTGGAATTTATCTCATGTTCTAAAGAATATAATTTTATTAAAATTAAATAGTTTTTTATAATTAATTAATTATTAAGGTACTGTTTTACAAAAAACAATCTATTCTAATTTATTATTGATACTCTCAAATTAAGGGTATATACTTTGACGAGAATTTCGTTTTAGTCAGAAGGATTGAAAATATTTGAATGTTTCATTCATTTTATACTCAATGTAATAATAGATTTTTTCTAAATTGACATAATGTTAGAATTTAAAACTTCTGAACATGAATACACATTTTGCATTGAATAACCGTAAGGCATTATCCTTAATAGTGATGGTCCATGGGTGTTCGAGATAGAGAATGCTTAATATGGATTGAGGAAAGCACCCAAATTATTTTATTTGAAGCTAGTAGTAATCAAAATGATTATAAAATTCAAGAAAGGAATGGTGGATTATAATCTATAAAAAAAATATAGAATTTGGAATTTTTGATATTTTTTGTCGATATCATTAATTTTTCTATAAGTAGGGAAGAGTCTCGTAATGAATTTGCTACCCAATTGGGGAAATAGATTTGGATATCAATGATTGGTGAGATTAAAATATTTTTGAAACCAAAACTCAATATAAAAGTAGTTATATATTTCTCTCACAAGTTTTGTAAGATCATATGTTCTTAAAGAAGTATGTAATGGAAGAACTAATAGTGGTGTCCACTCATATATATCTTTGGACAATGTTTTCTATTGATGATGATAAATGGTGTATCAATATAGTATATTTTCAAAGGATTATTGGTATATTACACTCTATAATAGTGTCTATACCCCACATTTTGTTTCCTATTGAATAATTATCATGATTCTTAATAAATACTATGGAATAATATCATATAGAAATGAAATAGATCTTACACTTCATTAAAAAGACTCTTGATTGTGGAATGTGGAATAAAATACATTTATATTTTTCGCTTTATGTATATATAGATATTGATAGAGTAGGATATGATTTTTATTTGAATCATACTTATAGAAGTGTATTCTTTATTAGGGGGAGATGTTTTTCATGGGACAAAAAAGGAAAATATTTAGTCACTCTTTCATTAACAAAAATTGAGTATATTACTGTATGTCAAAATTATTCAAATTATTTCATTCAAGTCATACCATGATTATAATTGGGTGTAGGTATTATATCTATAAGTGATTGGGTGTAAAAAATAAAGATAAATTAATGTATTAAAAAATCTAAAACAACATTGGAGTTTGAATCATATAGATATCAAGTACAATTTTTTCCTAGATAGGGTGTAGAATTGGGTTCTTTCACTGGAATATATTTTAACCAAGAATAATTTTTTGAAAATATTGAAAAATACTCTAACATTTTTTCTTTTTAGCACTTAATATTTTTTGGGAGTGCATTATCTCCCATAATCCTGGTAGGTTTTTTTGTTTATTACCCATCTTTCATTCCTTTTCATCTACTGAAATAGAGGGAGAATAAAAATGATATATACTTGAATATTAGGAGAGACCCTACATCATTCTATAAGTGATAATAAATGTGTAGAATAAAATATATAATATTCATTATGAAGGGATATGTTAAAATTTGGTTATTTATGTTTAGATAAGAGAGTATGTATTGATTCTCAGGTTTCTAACAAATTAAAATGAGAAGATTGAAAAAACCATAGATATTGTGGAAATTGATGAGTTTTGAAGCCGCTTATATAGTAAATGGAAAATTCATTGTAATGAATTATTATCTGTTGATACCTGGTAAATATAGTATTGATATTTACAATGATAGTTTGGAGAAATCCAAAAAATAAAATTATATCCTATAATAAGGTGTTTAAAGAACCATTACATTAGATGATTTCTATAAATTAATTCATGAGACAATTTATTCATGTGTTTTTAATGTGTTTAGTTCTATCTTTATTGAAATTATTTTCATGGTTAATTTGGAAGATTGATAGAGAGGATTATAATTCAAATGGTTGAAGTAAATTCTAATTAGGCCATGAACACATCATAGTGGTTGGTTAAAACAATCATTATAAAAGAAAAATGTATTATAAGGGATTCTAGGTGAAAACTAATTATAATGTTCATAGCCTCATGGTGGTCTGGAAGTTACGCATGTGATGGGAAAAATTCATTTCAAAGTTTACTTTTTTCATGGATGAATGAAACAATTCACATGGTTAGTTTGGAATAGTTTTGGTGAAATATATTGAGAATATAAAGGTGGTGTTGAGAAGTCACCACTAGTAATTAAACTCATAATTTATAAATAGGATTTTTTTTATTCAAGTATCCTTGTATGACACACATTAAAGTTATGTGGTAGTAGGAGTTAGTCATTTTAGTCTAAAGTGGAGGATAAAATGTCATGACTAATACATGAAAAAGGCTTGGTAGAGAGCATATGGGCCATGAAAAGTTGAAGAAGGAAATGGGTATTATAGTTATAATTTGAGTTGAATTTAATACCTCAACTATTAATTTACCTTGAATATTCCATTAAAATATAAATTAATGTAAAATATATAACTATGGTTTCATGGGGAAAAACTATATAAATATTAGAAATTGGTAATTTTTTTGGATTTGGATGAAGGTTTTTAGACCACATTGCATATATAACCTTCATGGTTTGGTTTTTATATATGTAAAAATAGATGATTATTTTTATCCTCTCTCATGAGAAAAGAGGTGAGATAAAACTCAAAGATAACCTATTTCCCATTCTTGGGAAAAAACAGGAGGATTTTAATGAGACTAAGAATAAGAACAAGAGATCACACATGATCAAAATTATAAAGGCACATGAAGTTATGAATAGAATATTGGCCAGATTTTTTATGATTTTATTTATATAATGTACATGGAGTTCTATACCACCTTACTAATCAATTACACTTTATTATTGATAATAAAATAAAAATGTGTATAGAGGAATCTCACCCATTGTTCACCAAGGATTAGACACATGGTAAATGATATTACTAGACCTTGTATTTTCTTGTGATATGTTTTATTTCTCATTTATCATTATTCACCACATCATGAAATTTGGGATCCAATCATACTAAACAACAATTAGAGAAATGTTATTCAAGATTTTATGTTTTTATAACCACTAATTCACCCCCATATCAATGGTGGTATACTATATCTTAGGAAAATAATTTTTAATAAGAAATAAATATATAATATTTCTTGTAGTTCACTTATAGACCATAAAAATGGGTAGGTTCTAGAATTATAAAAATATAAAACATTAATCTTATCAATTTTCAAACTAAACTACTAAATTTTCCTTTCATTCACTAAATATGATATTATTAACATAGATAAGTAACATGGACATCTCTTTCTGGTCAATTTCACATGGTTGTTGTGATTAATTCCATCTATGCAAAACACCAACTTCTTCGAATATTTATTTAATGAAGAATATTAATTTTTAGTGATTTATTTAATAAAAAATAATTTTCTAATATTTTAATTAAAATGTGTACTAAATTGTCGACCATGGTGTATTAGTTTACACCAAGTCATTATTTATCCTTAGGTGAACCACAATGTAGTTTTATAATCTATGTAATGGTTATTATGCATGATAATTTTTATATTATATGTTTATTATTGCTTTTGAACCCATATTCAACTATAACTATCATACTCAGTTAGAATAATCATTAGATAATGATTATGAGGGGTTTAAAATTTTATATGTTCCTTTAAAACATTTTTGAATGGAAAAAGGATCAAGTGTAATATTTCAAATAGTACTAAAATTTTAGATATTTATGAAATTTATAAGAAATGGAGGTTGGCTATTTAAGGATATTTGGTGAAAAAATATTGTCTAGATTCTCACATATGTTGATGATGATCATTCGAAATACTCATTGATAAAACTACCAAGGTATGATTTCTCTCACACCTTTTAAATAGGTTCTAAAATATTGTGGTGTGGGGCTAGGTCATACCTAATCATAATGTGATTTTATGATCCAATGATACCTATGTATAAATGATACCTTTAGATAATTCTCAATGATCTAAATAAAATTATTGTAAAAATATTATATATTTTGGATTGAGTAGTGTAAGGTACTATTTTATTTTTATTCATTTTTATTCGTTGAAAAGATAGAGATATATCTATTCTTAATGGTGTCTTAGAGTAGTCAATTTGTTGTTTTTAGGATTCAATACATCCATTTAAAATCTTTTAATAGTACCAGAGTTTATATATCAATATTTCTTTAGTAATTTCAAATGGAAGATGGAAAATTTTTAGTATGTTTTCCTGGTGAATTGACATTACTGAAGAAAAAAGGCCCATTTATTTGTCTAATAATTCAATACCATGATGTTTTCCACTTAAAAAATAAGAAATTCAATTATAATTATTGATAATACACTACATAATGTTATTAGATTTTTGATTTCAGGTTTCAATAAAATGTATTGGTAAATAGAGTATCATGGAACTATAATCTATGTCATGTTCAAGAGAATTCTTTTTCTTGGTAAAAAATTAAATTGATTAGAGACAAAAAATAGTTCATTTTGTTTCCAGGGTCCAACAATTGAAAGGAAATGGCTTGGAAAAATAAAATATCCATTCCAAAACACCCATGATTGTGTAATGACCCTTACTTTAAAAAACTTATGAAAAATACACAAAACATGGTGTTTCAAATTTCACAAATATATTTCACTATGTTGTGGTGAAATCTATTTTGGAAATAGTATTAAAGTAAATATTTGTGTTAAAATTCTAAAAAACCATAAGCAATTCATGATCGAAGGGCCTACACTAAATCTATGGGAGGCATTAAACTATAATATATTTGGTGGATTGAATCATATTTTAAATTGTATTTACATGGTAAATGACTCATAAATTTTATAAATTTAACTAATGAAAAATATAAATGTTTTTATGTTTATTTATGATTTTTTCAAAAATATAAATATAAAACATTTATATTAAGTAATTATATGAAATGTATTTTAATAGTTCAAAAATAATTATTGGATAATGTGATTAATGGTATATATATAATATAATATGAGATTCAATTTAAGAAAATTATTAGAATAAACATGAAATTTTTATTTTTCAGCGATAAATTTTCTCATAAAATATATCACATTATAAAATATTAATTATTTATTATTAATAATATGTAAATGATTATATGGTGTATTTATATTTTATAAAAGTTAATGTTTTAGGTTTTATCTATTAAGAAATAATAAATTATTTATAATGGATTTATTTATGAATTATTCATAATTTTTTTATCTCATGTTTAAATATATGAATAGTTCATTTCTTAATTTATTATCTCCTTTTTAATTTGTAGATATAAAGTTTTATAGTATAACCTGTTTGTATTATTTAGTTTAAAGGGTTAACTACTTTTATGTTATCATACATTCATTTAAAGGGTTACATGTTATGTATAAAAATAGATTAATTTTTTTTCTACCTCGACATTGGACTATATTAGGAAATGTGATTGAATTAAGAGGTTGATTAGAGTTTCTAAAAATTATGCATTAGAATTATTATTGAATATAGTTCTCTCTTGAGCAATGTATCCCTAGGAAGAGGGGTCAGAGTTCTCACTGTCCTAGTGTGTTATGCCTTTCCTAGTAAACTGAAGCATTTATACCTATCACTTCATGGTTACTCTGGTAGTGATTGTAGATTTTATAATACTATAATTCTTTATATGAGATGGTTTCATCTACCATATGTATTGGATGCATTTTTATATGTACAAATATATTTGTTTTTTATTTGGTATAGTAAGATAATATATGAGTTGTATAATGATTTACACATCAATATATTCCAAAAAATATTGTTTTTGTAGAATAAATGAGATTCCAAACTAAATCAATAGAAGTATGCATACATAATGATAATATAATGAGACATTATTATGAGATTAAACCCCGTTTAAAATATTATCTATTATATTCCTTCTAGAGTGACACTTGTCATGACCTCTATCATCCAACGAGGTAGGTCATATCAAATTCAGGTACCCCTGCAATATCATTTATAAGAAAAATAATTAATTAGGTGAACATTAACCTCTAGTAGTATCAATTTTTTCAATGGGTTTCACTTATATGGGAAACCCTAACTATAATGATATAAGATGAATATAGTTGAATGAATCCATATAATATATTATAATAAAGAGTTATCTACTCAATTATCCAATATTAGTATATGATTTCATAGACATGATTTTATACTAGTTGTAATAATTTATTATTTATGTTATGAACCAACATAAATAGTGATGAAATATGGGTCTTGTTCCATTAATAGAGAACATGAGTTAAAATTGAGTCATTATTTTATTATGAGTATATTTATCAAATCTCCATATTAAAGGAATGTAAAACATGATACTCATATGATAAAGTCTCATGTGGTAGATATAATTACAACATCATAATATTGAATAATACCTTTAACATATATCTTAGAGAAGGGATGTATTATTATATGAAACGTCTTAGACTAGTATAAAATATAATAATTTTTATAAAGAATAGAAAAAATGAACCAAATGTACATTTTAAAGGGTATATGAAAAAAAACATTTTATAAAATATTGAAAATATTAAGGAGTTCAAAATCAAAGAAATAATTTATTGGGATTTTATTTTGTATTTAAATGATGATAAAAAGTGTTTTTGAATCCTAATTTTTAAAATAGAGGAATTTATTATGTTTTGGTGGATCTAAATGAAGGACTTGTATTATTATCTCATTTGCCTTTTTTGATAAATTTTTTTTTGTTAATAATTATTTGTTGTGAAAAATATGAGATTATGGTTTTGGTACACATTAATTATAATTCATTATAAAACATGTGATAAAAGGGGTTTATCCAAGATTAAAGTTCTTTCCAATATATTTTCTAAAATATGAGAGATATGATCCCACCACCCATTAGTTGCATGTTTTAATGGAGAAAATATTCTTTTCAGAATAATTATACAAACCCTTAGAATACCATATAAGATAAATACAAAATAGCTTACTTGTTAAATATTCCCAATAAAAGAAATTATTATTTCATAAAAAATAAGTTTTTATATATTATAATGATATTCCAAAAAAAATATATATTTTAAGGGGTTAGTGGGAGTATGTTTTAGACATAGAGAAGTCCTTAATTAATAAATAAAAGGACTGAACTAGTCCTAATTTAAAGTGAATAACACTTTATATCCTTAGAGAGTTTACGGTATAATGGTAATGAGAAATAGAAAGTATTAAATTATTTACAAATATGATCTCTTAGAAAAGGTTTTATAGAATTTTTTAAAGAATGATGATGATGATGATGATAATGATATAAATATTTCTATATAGAAGAAAAGTTATTAACATCATAAAATTTTATTTTGAGATATAATGGAGTTTGAATAAATTATCCAAATAGTTGAAAATTCATAATTTGATTCCATGTATATCTATTATAAAAATGGATTTTCTTATTGACGTGACTAACTAAATGGGTTAGGATCGAGGGTTTTATAAAATGGTAACATAGAGATGTGTCAGGAATTACATAGGGTTTTTAAAAAAATTTCAAAACATGAAAATTTCACCAAACATACAACTCACCTAAGATTATATCAAATGTGATGTATTATGCATGAGATAATGTGTTATTTTATGAATTAGTCATAAAATAATATAAGAGTGTCTAATGGGTCATGATAAAAAAAATCCATATTATAATTCATTCACATTGGATGTATATGTTATATTAAGTGTAATAATAATTAACCTCTCAAAGTAAAACTTTTATTTATTCAAAATTGATGACCATAATTGATAATTATATGTTATGAAGAATTTTTTATTTTATCTTGATTTTATTTTTTTTCATATATAAAATATGTCCATAAGGCATAAAATTGATTTTTTTACTTGATGGCCCCCAATTATATACCACGTGGAGTGTCATACACAATATCATCGGTATAATAGAGGTAAATGTGTTTTATTGAATCAATATACCAATTATGAGATTAATACCTAGCATGATACCAATCATACATTGATACCTTTTTAATTTAATCATTTAGGCTTAGATAATCATGGGTGGTTGGGTATTTTGATGATCATTTTGTTAGTTAAAGATGATTTAGGATATGAATTTTCCACTTATATTCAAACTAGTGTATTTATTTTCCAAATTAAGATAGTATAAGAAGTATACAATCATACCTAAAAAGTATATAAGATGTATTTTCTAATTGTTAGAGGGGAATGTGATGTAAATATTTATTAAGATGAATGACATGTGATGTATTCATCGACCTGGTCAGTATACACTTAGAGATTCGAGAATAAATGAGTCGACGATATGAGATTGAAATACTCCATGTACCATGATAACCCAATGACTTTTAAAAACCGATTATATTATTTTTCATACTTTCATATGATTTAGCTGATGAAAATAAGTATATAAATATGTTTGTTTGATATATATCACTCGAGATCAATTTGTATCATGAGTTGTGTTGATTATTTAGTTGAGGTCACTCCTTAATTAAATTTATGGATTTAAGAATTCATAATTTTTTTTCAACACTAGAAATTACCATTGGGTTAAAATTTTTGGTCATGTAAATAAAGATCAAGTTTATGAAACATTTAGAGCCACAACATAGTGTTTTGGAGGATATCTGATAGATGTTCTAATTGGATATCAATCATTTATTGCATAATATGTTTTATATGGGGTAAGTGAATGATAGTTTTTCCAAAAGTAGTTTTATAAGTATACAAATGGAGTTTTGGATATGATTTCTTGATTTTTTTTCATATTATATGCCATATGGTGAATGTGTACTAAGTATATGAGTCTATTAGATAAAGTGTGAGATAGATAGATATAGTCACTAAAAGGCCTACCATAGCATAATCGTTTAGACTATCTTGTGGTACAAACTTTTTGGAAACATAATATAGTGTGAGACACTATGCTATAATTGTTATAAATCAAAATTATTTTATTGTGTGTGGATTCTTTATTTTGACTCCATCTTCCACTCCATCTATCATTCCCAGTTATAATAATTATAAGATAATTATTTTTAGGATTTTAACATTATATATGATTATATAAACATAAAATAAATTGATTATAAATTGGGTTAAGTGTAATAAATAGTTATAGCATAAATATATGTTTATGAAAAATCTTATAAATTATTATCAATTGTGTGAGGCTCTTTAATTCCTATAAAATTTGGATCGATCCTCATATAAGTAAATTAAGATCATTAGAACTCATAATAGACCATACATTAAAGATAATTTTTCTATATAACCTTCATTAAATGTTCTAGTAGACCAATGTGTTGAAAGTCTTACTGTCCAAGTTTTATTCATTCCCACAATCCATGGATACTTTCAGAGATAGTATTATTTCTATTTCTTCTCAATGATCCACATCAAAAAGTTTTGGAAAGACTCTACATTCCAGATCAACATAGGTAAGATACATTTTTGATGTTTTTAATTTACATTCATTCCAGATGTATAAATTGATTATATGGTTATTGGTGTTTTAGAGATAATATTCTGTTGTATTTAAGATGTTATATATCCATATATATAACTTCATATTCACACCTTTGAATTATCATATTTTGTTAAAAACCCCACAGGTTAGTAAAAAATAAATTCTACATTGAGCACTCTATTAAATAATTTCAACTACCCATCCATTTAGAATACTATGAAGCCTATTTGATGAAGAGTCTTATTAACTCAAGTATCACCATCAGTTAAAAATATTCCTCCATAAACACATATTCAATCATTATGAAACCCTTTCATACTAATTTCACCTTATTTCATATCACTTTTCTAGGATCATCATACTTTTTCATAAATATCAATTTAGAATTGATGAAAATGTTGATCCTCTGGAGTCTTCATAGTATCATAATTTTGAAACACTTCAATTTTTTCTACCTCTCGGTTATTGGACTTGACCAATGACTCATAATTTATTACTTCATTAAAAAATTTGGATCAACTAGAGATAAAAGAGAAGTGGGTTATATATTTCTCATACTTTGAGTTTTTATTGAAGTATATTTTTCAATGATTATATTTTATTCATCAATATTAGATTATCTATTCCTCGGTTTGTTCAATGGTAAACTCTCTTTAGTATCTTCTTCTTCTTTGAACACACCCTCAAAATTCTCTTCTTGTATTAGTCTATAAACACATCTATAATTTGAGTTTTCAACAGCTTCTTAATCAAAAAAATCTTCAAAAATATAATTTATTATTTTTTACATGATTTTCTTCAATCACCATCACATTGTGACATCAGTTATTTTCTATCTTACTATTGGAGAATTTATACTTCTGACTATTAGTTGAGTATCATGAGAATATTCTTTCATCCATTGAATCACAATACTTTCAATGATTTATTAATTTATTTTAGATATAAATTTTTTATCCTAAAACTCTATAGTGGTTTTGTCAGCCTACTTCTATGCCACAAATCATATGGAATTCACTTCTCTCTTGGACTCAAAATCATGGTTTTGTGCATAAAAGATTCTTTTGTAACATCCAATAATTCATTAAGACACCACTCTTTTTAGGTACTTCCATTTCTTTATTACTCAACTTATAGATCAAACATTCCATAACACCATTTATATTATTTTCCTCATGGATGAAACATCATGATTGATTACATGCTTCTCTATATAATTTTTTTAACTCAATGAAGGTCTACAATGTGACAATGTATAATATCAGATTCTTAATTGATCGTATAATATATTTTTTATATTAACTATAGAATCATATAATATAGTCTATGAATTCCTTATTATTCTTCATGAACATGATGAATCACATTCAACTATAATAACCAATAAAAAATGGAATAATTTTTTCTATATGTTTTTATGAGTTTCAATAAATAAAACACATCAGTTTTTGTAATATGCAGAAAGTTGGAAAACCTTTTCTTCTGGGATATGTATGGATTTATCAAAAACTCCTACCTCATGTAATCATATCTTGTTATCACACTACCCCTCTTCATTTTTTGAATGTATTTAATTTCCATTATCTAAGACAAATTATCTATAATTTATTGATGTATATTTCCTTGACGTTGATTCCATAACTTATTTTCCTTCTCCACCATAAGAACCATGTGTTATATTTGTTTTCCAATTGATACATTTTGTTATTTTGTATCTAGACTTTAATAAATGTATTCACATCATTGGGGTTTATTTGGAATGTCTCTTGGATGAATGTGACTTATTATGTAAAGTTTCATAGTTGTATAAGGGGTATGTATGGATGATCATCCACATAGATCACCATTGTATTCTTCAACTCATCAGAAACAAACCTTGTTCTTACATATATATTAATATTTAAAGAACCATAACATCCAAAATAAACATTACTATGAACACATACCTTCATGTTCTTTTACAAATTCATATTTCTAATCCGGTGGGATATGCATCCTCCATCAAGAATCCATTTCTACTATAATTTATCATAGTTAAAGAAATATTGGCTTGAATAGGCTTGTATTTAATCTTCCATATCTTTTATGAAATTCTAGGTTGAGTTTGGACTTGTGATAGCCTCTCATCATTCTCCTCAACATAATAAATATAGTCAAACTATTCTTCATCCAATAGAGAAAATATATTTCCCCAAAAATAAAGTATAATTGTCTTATATTAATCCTTATTTGAATTCAATGGATGTTACCTTAAATTAGTAGCCTTATGCATAAAATTTGAACAATAAAAATACCAATAAAAATTATTTTATCTTTGAATTATCAGATATTTTATCATCCAATGTTTCTTACTCTATGGTGTCTCTTTGTTCATGTAATTGCCTACCTCATCATAATATTTCATAGACTGGTCAGAGTAGCCACAAATTCAGAACATCATCATAATAATATTTTTTCATCAAAATCTCCCACATGTTTTCAACTTCTGAATAACTGTATGGTTTTTTTATAAACCCTTGATAAATTACGACTATATCCAATATTCAACTTCCCAAAGTTATTTGAACTTTTTTCTCGATTTTGATGTCTTAGCATCAAAAAACACGTCTCCTTTTACCCATGTAACTAGGACATTGATTATTCAAAACTCAATATATATATATAATTCCCCATTCTACCCTTTCTATAAGTTAATCATCAAAAAACACTCTAAACTATGGATTCAACTTTTTACCACATATCATTATTATAGATTTAAGTCAATTTATAAGAGAAACCACTCCCTCTTCAAGAGAAAAACTATGTATTTTTAATTCCTAGATACAATAATTAAGGTCATAAATCATCTTATGTAATTCTTCATTTTTCATCTTGATGTCCATTGATTATATCCACGATTCTTGATTTAATCATTATTCCTCTGAAACATTATCTAACTAATTGATATCAAATCTAATTTGGTTAGAATACAAAAATTATTCTTTAAAAAATAAACCTATTTTATTATTTTAATTTTACAATTGATTAATCTCTTCAAGAGAACCTTTAAATTTTAAATTCAACTCAATAACAGGATCTTATTGATTTTCTTGCTCAGGGTAAAAATTTAGAGATCTCAACAGTTTCCATCATATCATCCATCAAAACTTTATTATATTGAGTTTAATATTATTTAAATCATGCTTAATTACAATAATATACCTCCTGGATCACTGAAATATTACATTGAAGCCAATTTTGAGGTTCTCTTCTATACATGATGTTTTGTTAGGGGTAAAATTTATTTTTTTCTATAATAACTTTCCATTTCATCATCTTATTTCCTCTATTTATATATTAACGTGATATGTCTAAAATTTACACATCAAAATAAAGATAATGGAAACATTCCATAAAATATTCCATTTCCACACTTGAGTTGTTTTCTAAAATTTAAAAGAACTCATCACTAATATCTTATTTCACTTATATTGCCACATGAAAATCAATTTTTTATATAGATTTTAAGATTATTTTAATTAAAAAGTGGCTCTATTCTCATTATAGATTCTATAGTATTTTTTATAAAAGAAGAATTCAAAAAATGTTTCCAAGAGATAACTCCATAATATTTACTTCTACTTAACTCGATACCTTTGGATTGTATAGTGGTGGAAATATTATTTGAAGTTTATTCACAAAATCATCATCCTTAATATCATCACTTAGTAACAAATAGAACCAAAACAACAAGAATATTGTTAAATATACCATTATATTTTTCACTTATGAACATCTTCATATTATAAAAAATATTATGAAAAACATATAGCTTTACCTATATTTATTTGTGATCACCTTCATATATGTTTAACAATTTATCCTATGTTTATTTAGTAGAACTAAAACTCATCACGTTTATTTATATCTACATTGAAAATTATTTGGATATGTTTTTTAATTTCTATACATCAACATTGAGTAACTATATATTCTCTGCAGTCATACACAACTCTATATCATCACATAAAAGTATCTCATGTATAGTAGTAGGGTAAATTTCTAGCCCAATAGATTATAAATTCAATATCATTTTATTTATCTAAATCTTATAATTAAATCCAAAGATGAAAATAACACCCCTAATATTAAAATAATTCTCCATGATAATTAACATCCTATAACTGATTCACTATGAATAATCTTGTGGCTCTAATACCTCTAATTGCACTAACATCATTCCAAATATACCCTAAGATAGGGGTAAATTAAGGCATAAAAATAATATCATCTTAAATAAAATATTATTATTATATTGTTAATAATAATACCAAAATTTCTAAATGAGTAACAAAACCATGGAATATAAATAATGAAAGGTAAATATATAAGTAATGTGTTTTACGTCATTCACCACTGGCGGATACACTAATAAGTGTATGCCAATTATTGGTTAATATATAGAATGATATACCTAATCAGTAAATGTTATTATGACTTTAGGAAGGCCTTACATCCAATAAATGGGTGACTCCCTCTATCACAACATTCACCCATATTGAAGGATGATTTAAATGAAAATATATGACACAAAATCCACCTAAACAATTTCTTGGGATAATCAACAACAAACAATGAGGGTGTTTTCATTGTTATTCACTTTTCATTTCAAAAATCAAGATCATAAAAGTATTTATTCCAATAAATATTATCCTTTATAATTTTTGGCCATTAATATGTGCATAGTAGTTCTTCATAACCAATTTAATAAAACTATATTTAAGGGATTTTATTCTATTATATATTAACAACTCTTCCTCCAGATTTCAAATTTAAATAACCACCCTTTAGAAATCCAAAAATTTAATCCTTTGAATTTTTCGATGTCATAAGATAATAGGCCCTTAAATTTATGAATGGTTAATATATTTAGAGTCCCATTTTAATTTATATAAAATAATGAATCCAAATTATATGAATAATTAATTATTTAGAGAAATTGTTCCACCATAGTGAGAACAAGACTCGAAGCACTCATGGTGAATTCTAACAAAACCCTACCCCTAAGATTACCATAGCACAAAAACCTCCGTCGCCTGATAAATTAGTGTGTTTTGAACTGAAAAATTTTCAATTCTTTGATATATATGGTATAATAACCCAATTTTTTATATACTTCCTTTTAAAAATACCACTATTTTGGATAGTGTATAGCACACACAACACCAAGCATAATCAAACTGTGAAATAATATTATGAAAATATGATACTTATAAACTAGTTATTGAATTTGTGAGTATGAATATGAGTATTCACATTATGATATATATATATATATATAATGTTATAGCTTAATACAAATCCATATATTAATTCTTAGGAATACACACTCAAATTGTTAGTAAAGTGATTTAATGCATCAATGTTATGCTTTCTTCAAAAATGGTTTTATTACCTTTTATGAGTTAATATTATAATTAATTTCTAAAAAATTTTAAAAATTTATATTATAAAAAGGTTATAATTTTTTAAATCATCATATCAAAATTATCTTACGGTTAAATTTTGGATTTTTCTAAAAATATTGATTTTTAAGTGAATAGTGAAAATTAAAAAAATTTATAAAACATTCATTTTTTCACAAATTCAAGAAATTTAAAAGTCTCATTACCATTTTAATTTGATCAGCAAGTAACATAAGTATCATTTAATTATAAATTACATGAATAATTACATAATAATAAATATTATACTTGATTTGGTATAAGTTTAATTTTTTGATTAAAAATGTATTTTATTTAAAAATATTTTCCCCTAAATTTTACATGTTTATATTAATATTTATTTTTAACAATTATAGAAATTTAATATTAAAAATTGGATTTAATATTTGGAATTAGGAGAATTAAATTTGGAAAATATGTATTTTTTATTTTTGGCTATTATGAATAATAATCACGGTAAAGGATTTTCACCATAAAAAGGGTAAATCAGGTAATTATCATTAAAAATAAAGTGATAAGGCTTTAAATTTTATAACCAATCCCATAATATAGAAGTTATACATACTATCCAAAAAAATCATGTAACATATAATCTAAATTTAATTAATTTAAAAGTATTTTTAGAAGTTTAATAATTGAATGTTATAATTATATTTTAACAAAATAAAATTAATTTTTGAATTCATAATATATATATTAACTTAATATTGTTTTTGGGATTTTAAAAAAAAATTATTTTTATGTTAATAATGTATTCTCTAGTTTTTACTAATATAATGACATTTATGTCATTTTAATATATAAGTATGACATAAAAATTTATTAAACCATTTTATTGAAAAAATATTTGTCCTACAACTGAAAATATAAATTTTAAAGTACTTATTATAGTTTATAAACCTATTATTGATATTTTAGAGCTCAAATGATATATTTAACAAAATTATTTCAATATATCATAAATTAATAGTATAAAAAATTATTTTTAGACTGTATAGAAATTTAATATGAAATAATTTATTGAAAATGTAAAATTATTGGGTTCATATTATCTAAATAACATCATTTTATTTTTAGGTAAAATGATTATGATACCTTAGGTAAAAACTAGTTAACGTGGTAAAGTTTAAAATTTTAAGAGGAATTATCAATGGGTTAATGGATTAATAAAATATAAAAAATGTGTATAATTGAGTGGTTGGGAGATAATAAACAATATCTTACCCTTCACATATTTAATTTTTTTGGAGACACATTCCATGTTTAACATGTTCTCCCTTTATATTAAGTTGTAATATTTATAGAAATATCATTCTCACAAATTGTTAAAGGGGCCTCTCACCACTGATCTAATAATTCTCTAAAAGTACATTAACCACCTAAAACACTACATTATTTACTTCTCATTTCATCCTCATTATACCTAATATGATTCTAGTCATAATATATTATCCTAAACCCTTCTTTTCCATAGAATCCTCTAAGAGAAACCCAATGTTCTCAACACAAGTTCAATCTTTTTTGCTAAGATATTTTAATTTTATCTTTAAATTTAAAATTTATTTTACCAAATAATATATGATTATTTAAGTAATTATAGCATATTAAATTTTCTTATACTTTTCAAATAAACAGTAAGCATATATTTTTTCCCTTAAAAGAAACAAAAAATGCCATTTGTGAATTTTGTGGACTACTGCCTCCATTATATCATGTATTTCATTTTCCTTCAAAGCCTTAAAAGGATATAATTAAGGACTTTATTAAATCATAAATATGGATTTTATAATTTCATTAATGTTTTTAATGAAAATTTGGAGATAATATTATTTAGATGACCGATAAAACATCATCTTTAATTCAATCATTCATAACAATAAAAGTAAGGGGATAATTTTTTATTCAAATTAGGTAATATTTTAATATCCATTAATTATTATTCTTATTCCTTTATAATTATGATATATCAGACTAATAAACACGAAATTGGGTCATTATATTACTGGTGAGATTATGTTGAAACTAAATCACCTCCAAATAATCCATTAACAATGACACGTTGATGTTTGGGTCAGTTCGACAGCATACTTGAACAATAATATAAATTTGTATCATGAATGAATATGGGGAAATAATTAATTTAAAAATATAATATAAATTTTTAAATGATGGATTTTCAATTCTAGTGATGTTATATCAATATATAATTTTTCGATTAAGAAAAAAACCCTTCGAATGGAAAGAATCACTGAAACATGCATGCTATCGATTTCATATTCAATGATAAAGTTTAAAAACCCATTAAAGAAATTTGAAAATTCATAAATAATTAAAAGAAAATCCTAAATAGTAACATTAATGACCTTATAATTATAAAATTTTTATGAATAATGTAAATATAAACCATTATTATGAAACTAGTACAAACTATTGAAACTATAAACACATAATGTTGAAATCAGAAGAATTTATATAGAGAATGGATTTTTATGAATATTATAAATAAAAATTTATATGAGTAAGGTAATAAATCAAGTTATTAATATATATATATATATATATATATATTTATTTATACAAGATGTAAAAGTACTCTTATGTAATTTTAGACAATACGTAAGGGATTTCTATCTCAAATTTATCTCTCTAAGAAATTGTTGGTATCAAGTGCCCTATTTCATTTATATGGTTTATATAATACAAATATTAGATGTTTTATTATGAAATTACTTTATTCATGAAATTTAAAGAAAAAAATTTCAAATTCTTTTTAGGGGATTTGATTGAATTTATACTCAAGCAATATGTGGGGGGTTTTCCTATTTCAATTATCATTCTTTGGTAACCATGTAATAATCACCATATATTTTCAATTTTATGGAGCATAAATTACCATAGAATTTTTTCCCATATTAATCATAATATTTAATGGATTTAAAAGTCTATATTGTTTTCCCACTCTAAAATTCCTTAGATTCAAGAGTTTCTAAAACTATTCTGAAACTCAATCATTTATTTGGGGGAAAACCCATTCTATGTTTTAGTAAAGTAAAAGTGAATGAAATTTTATATAAAATACATCCATGTATAGATACTATAATGTGAATGTAGATGTGATACCGATTCACCTAATGGTAATCACTAAAATAACTATTGGTTGAGCCTTTACTTAATGATCACCATAATACATGATGAGTGGTCCTAATACTACACACATGGCCAGACACTCTTGGGAGATATAATTTGGAATAATCACATAATCTTAATGATCCATTATTAAGGATTTTTCGTTCTCTTTATTTATTCTCATATTAATTCAAATTATTCAACCCAATTACAATATTACACGAATAACCTAACACATTGAAAGTACATAATCCCCTATATTTGCATGATAACAGTACTAACTATTACTTTTATGATACCCCACAACTTCAAATTTGGTTAAGGTATATTCGCCTAGACTTATAAAATATTTCATATAATGGTGATGTATGTTTTTATTTATTTCTCATTATATGGACACCCATATTTTTCTTCATCCATAGATTCTTTAGATAGTGGTCGGAATGGTCTTGATGACTCATACAGTGAATGCATTGGAAATAATCATGTGATGGGTGTAGACAAGAATTATTTATCCCTTCAATGCATTGATGTGTATAATGAGACCAAACTTGTTGGTTTTAAATGCATAACTCTTCCCATATCTGGATATTGTCTTGGACCAAGGTCTTAATAACATGTTTTTACATTCTACATTATTCTTTCATTCAGTATTAGATCAATGATAACTGTTATCCATGTCTTCATCTATTATACATAATAAAGCATTACCTGTTTTTTAGTTTATTTTGGATTAATTTTGTTTATTTATTCTTACTATATCAATTATTCCATATTTATATTATGACGTGTCTATTGTTTGCTTCTCCTTACTGAGAATATGAGCACTCCCTTACTTTTTTTCCTCCCCTCGGGAAACCTAGTGGATAACTATATTTAATTGAAAAGGATACGTGAAATAGATAATCATGTTATTATAATGTGTTCATATTTTATATTATGTTTTAAATTTTTTTATATATATGTATCTAGTGTTCTAGTAATAATAAGATGTTTAATCCTACAAGAACTCTTATATTTTTTACCAATATTGTAATATAACTACCATCTTTTAGTTTTTGTAGTCTAGGTCATTTCATTAAAAATATATATAAAACATTGCATTTTAACATTAGATTATTTTAATTTGAGTACCTCTTTATATATTTTAAAATATGAATTTTTTTATTTCTCTTTGTTAATGAACTTATATTATTTTATATAATGGAAAATTCCAAAACTTTATTTTTCATGACTATAATATCTATAATATATTATAATGAGGGTAAAAAAAGTTAATAATGGTTCTATTTTTTAGAAAATTAGTAAATTTATTTTATTATAGCAATTTTTTAAAGGATATTAGGGATGAAATAATTACCTTAAAATCTTAGGCAATGCTGACACATTGCTTTTTGATGCATTGAAAAGAATCTAGTAAATGATTTAAAAATAAATAAAATTTAACTTTTTTGTTAATTTATGGTGTTAAAATAATTTTTTAGATATATATAATTTATTAGTTATTTTTGAAAAGTTTATATTTAAATTATATTATTTTATTGATATTTATAAGTCAAATTATGTGAGTAGTCCTATAAATGACTTTACTATAATTTATTTAAAATAATATCTTATCAAATGGTTTAAATTAATAATAATATTATAATTGAAACATTTAATTGGATATAGTATATAATATCAGCCATTTTCCACTTATGGTTAAATTTTACATTTATGGAAACTTTTCTAATCCATAATTTATTAAAATCATGTTATCACAGTAATAGTTAAGTAGGGTTAATAGAAGGCCAAAAATAATAAATAAGGGTTAAAAAATCACATAGGCCTATATAAATTTTATTTTAGGATATTATTTTAACTTATATTCATAATATATTTTAAATATATCAACTTCGTTCCACATGAAAAAATAAATTAATTTATATAAATTTAATACATTAGGTAATTCAAAATGTGCCACCTCCCTCCATTGTAAAAGCAAACCACCCATACTATATTAATGAAACGCAACGAGCCATATATATTATTAAATATCTAAAAACCTACATTCCCAACATAACTAAAAATTAAATGTACATCATTATTTGATCAAAACACCATCCCTATAAGGCTTTAAGGTGTAAGATAAAGGGTTTTTCCAAAGAAGAGGTAATGCTCTCAACATAGTGTTTTCATTTTATTTCATTTTATACCTCCTTAAATTCTATGATAACCATAATGATATAGTAAAATAATAATATAACACATACTGATTTTTTTATTATTCTTATGTTTTAACCTTTATTCATATACTTCCCCATCAAATGGGAAATGGATGCATCTTTTGTGTGTAAGTGTGGACTACCATGTTACGAAGTGATATATTTCATTTTTCATCACTAACCTTCATGTATAGTTATTATGATGGATATAATGTAGATATATGGTATTTATTACATAATTAAGATTTTATAAATATAATAAATAAGTTAACTTATTACTATTACACCTTTTAAACAAAGATAATGTCACTCGTGCATATTTGTGGACTACCACCTACACAAAAACATGTGATTAATTTTTTACATAGTACTTTAAAGAATGATTGAAAATACATATAATTAGAATATATATATATATATATATATATATTATTTTTAATATTATTTAAATTAATAAATCATAACCATGATATAAGGATCAGAACTACAAAACCAAAACGTATATGAAAAACAGAGCAGTTTACATCCAGGAAGATGATATTAATAATGATTTCATAAAAAATCGGTGATAGAATGTTTTGAGTGAATACTATATGTTATGGTAATGAATTTTTTTATATATTTATAATAAATATAATTGTATTATATAGATGGTTAAGAGTGCATACAAATAAATTTGAGATTTATTTAAGGGTAATTTTATCTCATTTCCACTTAAATGAGATATGTTCATATTATGAAACTAATTTAATTTACATAGTGTATATATTTTCCATTTTACATATTATATAATGAAATCCTCCTCATTAATATTTTTGAAATTTCAATTCATGTTTACTCTTTTAAGGATTTTTTTATTCAAAAGTGATTAAAGTCTTAAGGGATTTATGTTACAATCTCCTTTAATTTGGGGATTGTTTATTTTCATATTTCCTTAGGGAAAATTATATGATGATAAAGTCTTAAATTCTAATTATTTTCTATGACTATATTTATGTTTGGGTTTTATATGTTTTCTATATCTTATCGTATAAGATCAAGAACTAATAAGTAAGTTACATATAAATGACTTTATTTTAAAAATATTATTTTTATTATTTTCTTCAAAATATTTTTCTTCAATACCCAGATTTTTTCAGTAAAATATTTTAAATAATTTTTATACTATTCTAAAAGTATTTCTTAAATTTAATTTCAACAATTTATTAATTTATAAAAAATATATTGATTGGAATCTTCTTGTCATTTTCCAAACAGAGGTTCTTTTTACTAATGGTGTGAATGAAATTGTTGTTTTAACATACAACACATAATCGAATTTTCCACAATCATGGCTACTCTTTTATTATAATTTACCCTTACAATTTTACATGGTTATTTGCAAAATAAATATTTATCTATATATTTTGGGAATTTTTATTCAAAATTATATCGAAGGAAAGGGTTATTATTATCATAAAGGAAGGAAATGCATTTTGAAAACTAATTTATAGATGTGTTCTTATATGAATTTAAAAGAAAGTTATTTTATTATATTTTTATGATATCATTTTATTAAGAATTTTTTTAACACAAAACCTTAATTTATATGGAATAGATGGTCCTCTATCATCCTTCACAGATAATGGATTATAATCTATTTTTAGATAATTCACTTTATGGTGACCATATTCTCCATAAGTATCCACTATTCATTAGAAAATATTTATCTTCTTCATTTGTATGTTTTTATATCATGGAAGAGTTAAGAAGTGTTTCTATTTTGAGGTTTTTTCAACTGTATACCATTCTTATATATGGTATCAGTTGATGGAATCATATTCAGTAAGCTATTTCATTTAATTGGGAAATATCAATGGTTTCTATTCTCATTTAAATATGAGTAATTGGAAATTCAGGATTAATTTTTAATACGAATTTTTAATCATTAAATAGTGAGGAATCCATATGATGAGGTTATAGATTGTATATTCATACATCCATATGCCTCATGAGAACATATATTAAGTATTCCATATTATATGGGTGTATGGTTTACAGCTTCCCATTTATTATGAATGATGTCTTGGTTGAGAGGCCTTGACAATAACATTCATCATATCGTGGTTGAAATTACTTGAACTTTAATTTCTAGAATAATACACTTACATTAATAATTGTTTTCATTATCTATGTGATTTCTATGTTTATATTAGCCATTAATATTTATTATACGCATATTATTGATTGAATGGATTTTATTTTGATTATCCAATCAACGATATTGATTATTCTTTATTTTTTTATGATATCTTTCAATATATATATAACTTACTGAGAATTTAATCACACTTATTATTTGTTTTCATTCCCCTGAATATAAAGATGGTTATTATGATTGATTTCAAGGATCCAAAAATGTTTCTTATACAATGTTTTTCATATTTATAAAGTGATATGTGAATAAAGTATGTAGTTATTTTTCTAAGATTTCTAAACTGATCAACCACGAATCATGTGATCCCTTATTTCATATACTATTGTAATAAGTTAGAACTAGATTTGGGTTACTAGATTTGGGGTGTTACAGTTCATATCATAGAAATTTAGGAGTGTGGGTGAATACACTTATAAAAACATATATGAGATAATATACCTTATGATAGATTATAGGGACATGTATAAGTATATGGTAATTTCATGAAGCATTGATAAAGTAGGTATTATCTTATTTTACTAGAAAATATATCCATATGAGGATACTAAGAATTGGATGAGGTGGTGTCACAAATGAAATGAGTGATAAAAAATATTAAATGCTAGAATTGGCTATTAACTAGATTTTCACAATTTTATGATGAGTCGACTTAAGACAGAAAACCTTGCTAGAAACTCTCAAGGGATATGGTAGGGTTAATTTACATTTTATTTATGAACAATTTTGATGAATGAGAGGATATAACCTATGGAAAACTGTGATGTACCATAGTGATATTGGATAAACCTAATGTTTCATGGGGCATATTTTAAATGTTGATAATATGAGTAATGTCAAAGATAACCCTTCTGAGGTTTTATATGATGGATTTTTTGGATGAATATGGGTATTTATCGACATATTTATGAGAATACAACCCTTTTTTGGGTATGTTTTTAGTGAAAATTTTATTTGAGGAAGAATGATTTTATTGTTTTTGGACATTAGCTGAAAGATATTGATAATCATTACATTTAATATGATCTCCGATATTAATTTAGATAATTGTGATAAAAGGTTTATTAAATTTCTGGAATATATGTTTTATCATATAAATGAGCGTGGGATTAAAAAGTGAACTAATAACTAAGTGATTAATGTTATTTTTGAATAATTTCACTATATTATGAATAGTATATCATTAAGTTAAAATGAAGTATTGTTGGTCAATATGGGATTTAATTTTAAGAATAAATAATCAGTTATCTTTTGTAAGAATATATAATTATATTATTTCTTTACAATGATTTCGGTTATTTATGAAAAAGATTAGAATATTTTGGATATTGTATGATATGGTGTACCAATTTTATCTATATTTATTTATTATTGATTAATTCTGTTTAACAAAAAAATTTAAATTTATCTTATAATAATATGTTATCAAATGTTTCTATTTTTTGGGTTGTCAAATTGGTTATGAATATTGTTGAATAATTTTAAGCTTAGTTACTTATGGGATGATTTATAATGATGTTTGGGTGTTATTTTTGAGGATTTGGACATTGATTTAATATTTCCCCATGTGAATCTTTCTACATATTGGTTATTATTTTATCTTATGCTAACCATTTTATTTTTTTATAGGGGGAAACAATTTTCATTCATTTATGGATCTTATAGAAGATTAAACATTTAACTTATATATTTAGTACTAAAGAATACATCATGGTAATTATGAAGCACATATATGTTTTAAATTATTCTTATAGAATGTGAAGAAATTTTGTATATAGATTTTATCATATTTTATATTCCAATTTCAAAGGAACTTCTCGTACTCAATAAAAATAAAGAGAAATCTATTATGTCTTATGTGTAAAGTAACCCAACATGGTACATTCTCTAAATCACTTTTAAAGTATTAATTCTATAGATTTACATTCATAAAAGTTTTACTCATCATAAAATATAAATTCAAGGTCATAATAAAATACACATCTAACTTTATTACAATGTAATTTTTTATTTATAAAAAGGAACTAAACATTAAATTATGAAATTTCTATAAATTGGGGAGAATTTAATACCACATTATTTTATTTTATGTTTTATTTTAATAGGAACATTACATTTAATATCATGTAGAACACACAACACTGAGAAGAAACAAACATGAAATAATATTATTTAAATACAATTACTATAACATATCCATTGAAATGGAATATATGAATACAAGTAAAATCATTATGAAATATTAATATAAAAGTCTTAATAAATAATTTTTTTGATTAATTATAACAAAATAAGCACTTGATCTTTTATTAAAGTGATTTTATTGTTTAAAAATACGATTCCTTCAAAAATGGTTTTTATTTCATTTTATGAGAAAATATATTAATTAATTTTTGACCCTTTTAGAACTTTTATTTGATAAAAATATAATATTTCTTAAATGAGAATAAAAAATTTTATTAAGGTGAAAATTTCAAATTTTAATGAAAATATTGATTTTTAACTGAACACTGAAAATAATGATTTATGTAAAACTGGCATTTTTCATTAAATAAATTAATTTAGAAGTCCAATTATATTTTAAAATTGATTTTAAATTAACATAATTCTCATCAAATTTTAAATAATTTAATTAATTACATAGGAATCATAATTATACCTGATTTTGGTATAAGTTCATTTTTGGGCTTAGAAACACATTTTTTTAACAACTCTTTTTCGTTGTGTTTTACACATTTATATTAAAATATAATTATACCCCCTATAAGAATTTAATCTTCAAAAATGGATTTAAAATTTGGAATAATTAGGTTAATGTTTTTAAGGAGGCCCCAATTATTTTTTTCATTACGATCAGTAAGCATGGTAAATATTTTTCAACATGGTAAAGGGAAAATTGGTTAATTAAGGGTAAAATCAATGTGTTAAGTCCTTAAAAATATATCTAACACTATAAATATTTCAATTTTATGATTATAATTAAATTAATCAATTCATATATTCCGAAATATAGAATTTTGTATCCAGTTTTCGTGGATAAATGGATTTATATTATTATAAGTAAAGGAAAATTTCAAAGTGCCTCTTTCTTGATTTTAAAATCAATAATAATTTAATATAAGGATAAATAATTGTTATGTATATTTTTGAAAAGTTTAATTTGTTATATAAATAAATGTATTTTTATACGAAATTTATTTTTATATTTTAGTGGTGAAATAATTACCCTAAATTCTTATGCAATGCCGACATAGTGCTTGTACCAGAAGTAGAAAAAATTAGTAATTTTTTTAAAACTCTAAAAGTAATATATTTTAGATAATATTTGGTATTATGATAATTTTTTAAATAATAATAATTTATTATTAATGTCTTAGAATTTTATATTGAAATAATATTAACATCATGATATATTTTAAATTAATCTTTTTTGATTATCCAAAAAATGACTTTAATATGGTCAATAGGGATTAAAAAAAGATATAAGGGTTAAAGAATCAACTATACATGTATAAATTTTATTTCATTGTATTATGTAGACATATAATAATTCTATAATTTAATTCAATAAATTTATTTTCACTTAAACCAGAAAATTAGTTTTTATTAATTCAATACATTAACTAGTTTCTAGTGTGTCCTCTCCATCCATTATAAAAAAACCACCACAAACTCTCTCTTTATGAAACTTCATGAGACTTATATATCATTTTTTTTGCTTCAAAATTAACAACCTAAAGTCCATTCCCCTATTTTATATGTCCTTTTTTTGTTAAAATTACAACCACATAAGGCTTAAGTTGTAATCCTAATGAGGTTTTCCAAAAAAATTGTGTATATCTCTTAACTGGGTGTTTTCATATGAATTCTTCTTATACCTCTCTAAATTATGTGATATGTCAGATAATATAATAACATAATTATC
Organism: Viscum album; assembly: GCA_963277665.1. Lineage (NCBI taxonomy): Eukaryota > Viridiplantae > Streptophyta > Magnoliopsida > Santalales > Viscaceae > Viscum > Viscum album. The sequence goes on along the minus strand of OY728119.1, from coordinate 1,016,507,356 downwards.
TCCAATATATTGATATGTTATTTTTTTATCTCACATGCTTTATTCACCCCCTTATCTGTAAAATGGGAAATTTAATCATCATTTGTACGTATGTGCAGACTACCGCCTTGTGAAGTGATTTGTTTTGTTTCTTATCACCAAAATTCCAGGATGATTATTATGATGAATCTAATTTATATATATAATAATTATGAAATAATTATGATCATATATATATAATATTTTATTTACAACTTTCCCTTCCATAATTAAAAAATTATTGCGTCGCTCGTTTTGTGTGTGTGTGAACTACCACCTCCATGAAGAGATTTAATTTATTTTTCATATCATTCATTCAATAATGATTTTAAATATTAATATATTCAATATATATTTTTTGCATATCAATATTAAAATTATATATATGACTAAATAAATACTAAAATTAAATTAATAGAACTACCAAATCGAAATATGTATGAAAAATTAAATAGTTATCATTCAAAATGATTATATTGATAATGAATTGTCAATAAATGGGTGATTTAATGTTATAATTGAATAATATATGGTATGATAAATAAAAATGTGTTTATTTTATTTATTTAAAATAAAATAAAATTTATTATATAGGAGTTCAATTGTCCATACAAACAAGTTATACATATTATAAGGTCAATTTATCTCATTTACATTTCAATGATATATCGTTATATTATGCACCGAATTTATTTTATAATGTGTATATACATTATCCTTGAAATATTATATCATGAATTTTCAAGCATTAATTGAATTTAAATTTCAAATCTAGATTAATACATTAAGTGGTTTTGATTCAAATATTTTTAAAGTAGTAATGGATTTCTGTTATAATTTCATTATATTTTGGGATTATTTATGTTCAAATTTACATTAAGAAAATTATATGATAAAAATAACATAAAACACATCTATTTTATTCTAATTGTTATCTGATTTGATTTTAAAAGTTTATTTTATAATTCTTCTCTTATTAAATAAATAATCAACAAGTTAGTTACATGCAAGGGGCTTTCTTTTAACAATATTGTTTTGACATTTTCCTTATAAATATTTTTCTTCATTATCGATATTATTTATATAAATATTTTAAATATATTTTTTACTATTCTAAAAAGATTTATTAACTTTTTAATTATATGTAATTAGATTTATATAAATAGGAATAATAGGAAACTTCTTATCATTTTTCAAAGAAGTTACTTTTTTCAAAAGGCCTGAATGAAATATTTTTTTTAACGTACACAACATGAAGGAATTTTCCCATTACAATGACTAATCTTTTCTTTTATGTTTCTGTTAAATGTTCCCATGGTGATTTTAAATGAAAATGATTTTCCAAGTTTATTGTGAATTTTTATTTAAAATTTTATCAAAATAAACATGCATTATATTATTAAAGGAATGAAAAGAGTTTGGAAAATTTATCTATATATCAATTCTTACATTTAGTTAAAAGGATGTTATTTTAATTTTTTGTCCTTTTTTTGTTTTAAAGGCTAGTTTTTACTACGAAATATGCATTTATGATGAATTTATTGTCTTCTATAATCCATTACTGATTATGAACTATACTTTATTTTGAGATCATCCAATTTATTGTAATCATATTCTATATCACTCTCCATTATTCACTAGAAATTATTTTTCTCCTTCATGTCAACATATTTAATATCATTGATAAATTCATAGTCATTTCTGTTTTGATTATTTTTTACTTGTATATCATTTCAATATAAGATATTAGTTTAAGGATGTTTATTAGGAATGTTATTTGATATATTGGAGAAATACTGATGTTCCATACTCACTATTCAATATAAAAATTATTGATTTATATGTAATTTTGAGAATGAATTGTATTGACCATTCTATATATAAATAATTTATAGGACATACAAGTGAATGGTTAGGTATTCATTATAGATAGTCCCTTGTTGAATCAATAGGTATCATGAGATAAGACGATAAACAAGCCATATTATATGGGTATCTCATTTAAACCTATAAATTTATTAAGAATGATTTCTTGGTTGAGTATTATTGATGGTAATATTAATTATATATTATATTAGTGGTCTTGATCATAAATTTCTAGAATTATGAATTTCCATTATGAAGAATTCACTTTTTGTAAACAATTTTATTATTAAGATGATATTATACATGGATGTTCATGGAACTATTGTTATTGATTGAATGAAATGTTTTTTTATAGTCCAATCTACCATATTGATTGTCCATTATTTACTTAGGATATATTCTTCTATATGTAACACTAATAGAGAATCTAAGCTCACACTTTATTGGTTTTTCTTTTCCATAGGATATTAATAGTAATTTTTTACATGATTTCAAGGACTCAATATTGTTTATTATGATATGTTTCTTTTATATTTCCTATATAATATGTGAATAAAGTATGTTGTTATATTTCCAAGATGAATAAACTGAACCATCTTGGGTTGTGTGATCCATTGTATCTTTCAACAATATAATAAATAATAACAAACTAAATTAACCTTATCTAGATAAAATGGATTTCAAAAATTCCTTTCCAAAATCTTATTCCCATATCAAGAATAATTCCATAAATCTGAATATGAAAAAAATTATTACACAGTGTCATGGGAAACTCCAAATGCCTTTTTGGGCTATTCATATACAAGGTACATAATGACATCCTCTACAACTATCTATAGCTACAAAATATTTCACATTAATATTTAAATATAAAACATCGTGTTCCATTGAATAAGCATAATAATCTATTTATTTTAGTTCAAAATTTAACACTGGTCACAAAGATATCATATATGATTCCTAAATCCATATCCCCATTTAACCTTTTATACTAATGCACCAGGATCACTACATATGTAAAAACTCAGACCTTTTTTTTCAGGTATGTGTTTTCTTTTCAAGTTTTTTTGAGAAAAAAGATGAGAATTTGGAAATTTAAAGAGTGCACTCTGTTTACCCAGTTGTCGTGGGTGAATGTGTACTGGTCATGTAATGGCCGAGTACATGGCCATGTTGGGTGACATAGAGACCTACTAAAGTGTGCCCAGTTAAGGCAAGTACATGCCGTGTACTTTAAAAGAACACACCATGTACTTTTATTTTAATTTATTAAATGGACTGAGGTTGCATATAATCGATAGAAACCTCTTCTTCTCGGCCTCTCTCATCCAATAGCGACTGAAGATGACGAAAATTCTCTGATCCCTTGACCTGCTGTACGTTCTCTAATTCAACCGCCATTAATTTCCTTTTAATCGCCACCGTGAGCTCTACCTTTTTATAGATCCTATTCTATTTATTTCTCCTCTTGTGTGAGATATTCAAATATTAATTTTTTGAACTTTTTTTAGATCTACATCATTCTAGTTCGATTCAAGGGCCAGAGTACAAGAGGGTTCTTTGTACAACGTCGAGGTATGTGGTTTATACGTTCCTGAATTCAGTCCTTGAATATTATGTGAAAAATTTCTCAATACCCTAGAGCGAGATATTGAGTGTTTGGGGATTCTAGCCCAATTAATTCCAATTATGGATTCTGTGCCTGAGTAGAGGTTTTTTTATTGTGAATAGTTTTATTTACCGTTCTATGGATGTATTTTCCCATGTTTGAACTGATATTGGTCGTTGGTCCTAGCTTTTTCTATTAGGCTACTCACTTTCCATGACTGGTGTTGTTAGGATAGAGTGAATTATCAGATGTTGTTTTATACATGTAGTTGATATCCAAGTAGTTCTAGAAAGTTGTTATCCATGTAGTTCTTAAGGTTTACATTGGTTGTTAGACATCATTCTCCACGATTGACTTACATAGGGCTGTGGGAACCTGGTGTAGTAGACCATAGAGAGAATGGATGTTGAGGGCTTCTTCAGTGTGTCTGTTTACTTTTCACATTGCGATACCATAGGGGGGTTTGATGTGAGTTATCACTAAGAGTGTATGTAGTTCCATGTTGTGAGACCATAGGTGGAATTGGACATTGAGCGCTTCCCCAGAGTGTCTATAGTTTATCTATAAAAGACCACATGGGGAATTGATGGTGAGTGCTTACTTATAGTGTCTTTGCTAAAGCTGAACTAGAGCGGTTTGGATATGATTACTTCTCAAAGGGTTTCTTGTATTTGATTAGAAGCTTTATTGATATTTGAAAATGAATGAAATTGAACTATAGGATTGTTTACTTTTGAGTACATCCTTTTTTACTACTTTGTTATTCTTATTTCCTGCCATATATATTCACTAATTATTAGGAACATATCTTTGGATGGGTTTCTACTGGGATTCTTCTCACACCCTATTTGGGTCATGTTTTTTTGGCCCAAATAGAATATATTACTCCAGGTATAGAAAAGGGAGTCACCCTTCTACATCAAGTACTGGATTATTTTGGAGATGGAGAGAATGGGACCAAGCTGAGGCTTTGGATGTTGCTGGAGATTATTTGATTCTTTTGTAAATTGGTTTATTACTGTATTAATCCATTGTGTCTTGTTCGGCTGTTTTCCTTGACATATTTATCATGCATCATTTATATATGTGTGTGCTCTAATTGTTGATTACTTCCAGCCTTCTGTTGTTTACCTATTTCATGTATTTACTGCATTTTCTATTGTATATTTGTTTATTTTAGTTTTGTTACTCTGCCAATGGGAGAATAGTTTCCCCACTATCACACCCAAGGCCCTCGCTACTAGTTGGCAGCCTCGAGAATTTTTGGAAATGTGTTTGAGGTCATGTGACTAACCATGTATGGGGGACCTTTAGGCGGCACCTGGAACAGGGACGTAACAAAGTGGTATCACATGAATCATTTTTTCTTGAATTACTATTTGGAGCCTATATCTAGGTATAGGAAGGAATAGGTACTATGTAATAATTTGGGCCCCATATTAGCTAACCCATGGACATGAAAAATCCTATTTACCTCGTATAATAAGATTCTATTGGTTTTTTAATTATTAAAGTTGATTTGATTTCACTATTGGGTGATTCACATGTTTTTTTCTATTATTGTTGATATTATTGAGGATATATTTCTGTTCCAATGTGATGATATGAGGTTATTCCATATCATGACTCATATATGCACGTCCTAGAGATCACATGTCATGCATTTTTTCCATTCCATTAGGGTGAATTACTGATTGCATGTTGTTGTGATAGATATTATTATAAATATGCATTTTGTTGTGAATGATGCCTTGATACAATACCTTCTAATTGATAGTGTATTGGATTGTGTAAGGTTTTGTTTATATGAATGCCAAACATTGGTTCTTGGGGTGTTATGGGCCCTTATGGATCAGAATTTGGTGGGTCATTTCCCTGTTATTCCTTTCATATGATATGTATAAGATTCCAAGCTTTGATTTGCAGGGAGTATGGGGCCTCATGGTTCAGAATTTAGACATTTAATGTTCATTTCAATATTTTTTGGGTTTCAGAGTAGTTTTTAAGGATTACTATACGAAAAAACCCAAAATACAGGATGTGAAATGATGAATACACGCCTTGTATCCTTCTATTTTGGAAGGAATTATTTTTCTTAAGTACATGATGTGTTCTATATGTACACTCTGTGTAGTATCTGACCATGTCACTAGCTGTGTGGATAGAGACATGGGGTTGGGAAATCCTTCGTAGAACGTGTTGTGTATCGGATGTACACGCCGTGTGCATAGACAATATGTCCAGCCATATAACCAACAACATGGATGGATTGTGGGTAGTTAGTACACGCAATGTCTGGCACAAACACCTTGTGTAGAGTCAGCCGTGTAACATGATGTGTAATTAACAACACGAGTCAGTGAAGTTCATTATAGAATACACTATCTCTGGCAGAAATGAACCATGTAGTCTTTCTCTAGGAGAATCGTGTAGGATAAGTTGTATATAAGAACTCAATAAGGAGAAGAGGATTCAGGTACACACAATGTGTTAGGACAACACACCATCTGTATGTGGTGTTACATGACCTGGGCTGGAAAAAGTACATGTCCATGTGAAAGCTCAAGGGAACACACCGTGTAAGAGTTGTACACGCCATGTATCCACCTTTTAGAAATATTGAATGCTTTATTTATCTTATTCCCTTCTTGAACATCTATGTTTCAATCCTTATTAATCTTTATTTAAGGTGTGCATTTGACCTTGTAGAGTCATGCCACTGAGACGTCCTCAGATTGTATGCCAATTATAGGGCAGTGACCAGACACTAGATATGGAAGATTAGAAAATGCCATCAGATCATTTAGTCATGACCATATTGGAACCATCCATTATCTCAGATACGGGTGATGATGCATAGTTCTGAGAGGGAATTGTGAGGTTCAAGGAGACCTTCTGAGGAGTACCACCTCCTGCCTCATCTATGGAAGTTTTGTTGCGGGTTTCTCAACAGTAGCATCCACCCACCTTTATAGGGGATAGAGGACCTCAGGCTACAGAATCATGGTTTGAGGCCATGATTTTGATCTTCTTGCATCTAGAGACCCCTCCAGAGTGGAGTGTGAAGCTTGCAACATACATTTTGTGGGATTACACCAAGAGTTTGTGGGAAGTGATCTCACAGGTGGGACACCAGCAGGTTATGGCTTGGGATGAGTTCCAACATGCCTTCTATGATTTCTTCTTCTTGGAGGCTTTGAGGGCTTATCGAGCCCGTGATTTCATGAGTCTGGACCAGGGTAATCTCTCAGTTATGTAGTATTCTTCTCGCTTCCTAGAGTTGAAACGCTTCACACCCATTATAGGAGGACATGAATTATTTATAGCGAGGATGTTTGAGGATGGTCTTAGGCACGACATCTGATCTCAGGTGAAAATATTCTTGTTTACTTCCATCCCCTCTATAGTCAACAGCGAGCTGATCCTAGTGGATAATATAAGGGATTTTGGGGTCGTGAACCAGGGTGGCTCAACATCTAGAGTTAGTACCCCTCTGACTGACTGTAAGAAGCATCATATGGAGTCTATATGTGGGGGTTAGAGAAGGTGGAATACATTATATGGTATTCATATAGTGTGATACCAGTCCGGGAAGAGAAGTAATACAAGATCACATTTCCCGAGAGACACATTTGAGTTCTGATATTGGAAAAGATGGGTCATTTTTAGCATTTCTATCAGTTTTTATCACCTGCAGTTAGTGATAGAGATTCTACTATGAGTTCTCATTCCGAAGTTGGAACACTAGATTATCATCAGTCTAGGAACTAGAGTTTTTCCTTCTATTTAGGCTGAGTTGGAGGTCATAGATATGGTATCTAGTCACCATGATTTCAATGACAATATGTTGGATCAACTCAAGGTGTTCAGGAAGCGTTGTAGGGTCGCAATATATGCCAGAATTTTGTAGTGGATTTGACATAGAAAGAGAAGGATCCTAAACCCTATACATTTCATGACATGTTTATAGTTGTTTCAGTTCTATCTTCTGCACTTTTTGATACATTGGATTCACATGGTTTCATATTTTTTGTTGTTGTGGAGCGCGATGGGCTTGGTTTCTTTTCTACTACTGATGTCTTCACATGAGACACTCCATTGGGGACTAGAACAGCTAGTGTAAGTCAGTGAAAGGAGTGACCTCTTGAGGTTGATTGGTATCACTTATTATAGGACCTCTACACCCTCGAGATGACAGGCTAGGATATCATTCTTAGGATGGACTTGTTGGTTCCCTTACTGGATTTGGTTGATTGTTATCGTTGTAGCGTGATTTTTACATCACCATAGGGTGGATTGTTTCTACATAAGGGAAAATGGGATGTCCAGGAGAGCATAGTAGGAACTGAGCATCATGGGTTGGGATGAGTTATATCCTAGATTACTAGTCTATATCTGGATGACTAGGGGACTTCACAGTTATACTTTCCTACAATGGTAGATCGTTTCATGGATGTCTTTCCACAAGAATTTTCAGGTTTTCCTCTAGAGTGAGAGGTGGAATTTTCTATTGAGCTTGTGATAGGAGTGGAACTGGTATCCATTACTCCTTATAGGATGGCTACACCAGAGTTACTAGAGCTCAAGAAGATGTTAGAAATTTTATAGGATAAGGGTTTCATCCGACCCAATAATTCTACTTGGGGTTTTCCTATCTTGTTTGCGAAGAAGGAGGACGGTACCCTCCAATTTTGTGTGGATTATCAGAAGTATAACTAGTTGATGGTCAAGAACCAATATCCCTTACCGAGGATTGATGATCTTTTTGATAATCTTTATGGAGCTCAGGTGTTATTGAATATTGAAATGAGATCTGGTTACAATCAGTTATGCGTTAGACCCTCTGATATAGTTCTTAAAGAATTTTAGAGAAGGTATGGTCTATATGAGTATGCGGTTATGCCATTCGGTCTCACAAATGTGCCAACAGTTTTCATGGAACTGATGAATGGAGTGTTCCACCCATACTTGGATTCTTTTTTGGAAGTATTTCGGGATGATATCTTGGTGTACTCTCACACTTGACATGACCATGCTACCGAACTTGAGATCGTTTTTAGTAATGTGTAAGAACGTCAGTTATATGCTAAGATCTCAAAATTCAACTTCTGGATGGACCAAATTTACTTCTTGGGACGTGTTATCTTAGAGATAGGAGTATCAGTCAACCCAAATAAAGTGAGAGAAATAGTTTTTTGGGAGAAGTCTAAGAACATCTTTAAGGTATGTAGTTTTCTAGGGCCTACAGGATACTACATACGTTTTATACATCATAGTCACAATTAACAGTGCCACTGATGGGCCAATCTAAGATGGGTGAAAAATACTTATGGTCATTGTGAGTTAACACTTCAAAAGCTTAAAGATAGGTTGTATTTAGAACCAATACTAGTTTTTTTAGAGCTAGGAAAGAGCTATACTGTATACTATATTGCATCAAGTATCGAGCTGGGACCAGTACTTATGTTGGGAGAAGGAGGTTTTGCATACGGGTCTTGGTAGTTGAGGACACATCAGAGGAATTACCTGACACACGATCTTGAGTTGGATATAGTTGTTCATGCTTTAGGGAGTTGGAGAGATTATCATTTGGTAGACCATTTTATGGTTTTCACGGACCACAAAAAGTCTCTAGTATATCTTCACTCAGCGCAGTTTAAATTTATGATAGAGAAGGTGGGTTGACTATCTTCAGTGTTTTGATTTTGATCTTTCCTACACACTTGGGAAAAGCAATGTGGTAGCTGATGCATTGCGAAGGAGGACTCAGAAACAGGAAGTTAAAGAGGATAGTAGTGAGTGGAAGCTTGTGGATATGTTATCGGAGATGCATTTAGAGGTTCGTGATAGAGAGAGTAAAACATTTCAATTTTCTGTAGCTGTTACCTATACTCTACTTTATAGAGTGAGAATGAGGTAGCTATCAGATTCTAAAGGCCTAGTCTTGTGAAAAAGTGTGTCAGGAGAGGACCCTATTCTTGGATGGACTGTAAGAGAGGATGAGATCTTCCATTTTCATAGGAACATTAGGGTGTCAGTGCACAAACATGAGTAGCTGACACGGGACATTCATTCCTCAATTTGGGTAGTTCATCCTAGCATCACCAAGATGTATTGAGATCTACACCGTCAGTATTGGTGTCCAGTAATGAAGAGATATGTTTCTAGTTTTTCCAGGAGGTGTTCCACCTGTCAATAGTTGAAGTTGGACCATTAACAACCAGAAGGGTATTTATAGTAGTTACCCATTCTTGAGTGGAAGTGGAATGATGTTGAGATGGATATCATGATAGGCTTACCGAGGTCACCTTGAGGGAACGATGCAGTTTGGGTTGTCATTGACAGACTCACTAAAGTTGCTCACTTCTTGCCAGTCAAAGAGATCTTCAGTGTTGATGAGATGGGAAGGCTGTAAATTTGAGAGACTGTATGTCTAAATAAGGTTACAAAATCCATTATTTCAGATAGGGATGGAGGTTTTTCTTATCAGGTTTGGCAGGGACAATAGAGGGCTTTGGGTAAACATGTACTTTTGTGTACAACTTACTATCCTCAGACAGATGGCGAGTCTGAGCGTACGATTTAGGTGTTAGTGGAAATTTTTCTAGAATGCATCATAGAATTTGGTGGTTCTTGGGAGAAGAAAATACATCTTTTGGAGTTTTCCAATAATAATATTTTTCTAGAAACTATTCAGATGGAACCTTATGAGGCTTTTTACAATATAGGCCATGTCGATCACCCCTATGTTGGATGGAAGAAGGAGAGGCATCTATGATGGGACCTCATCTTGTTCAGGAGACCACAGATTAGATAGATTTGATTCAAAAGAGGATGGCTACTTCACAATCACGATAAAAGTCTTATGCTGATCAATGGAGATAAACTCTAGAGTTTGAGATCGGAGATCATGGTTTTCTACGTGTCACAGTGTGGATGGTAAAAAAACGGATTTGGAGACATGGAATGCTTTCGATGAGATATATTGGACCATTTGAGGTTTTGGAGAGTGTCAGGCTGGATTCCTATTAGTTGCAATTACCTAAGGTGTATCGAGATAGGTGTGATGTCTTCTACGTTTCTCATCTGTGATGTTAACTCTCAGACCCATCTCATATTTTTCAACATGAGGAGGTTGAGTTGGAAGTGGATGCCTCATTCGAGGATAATCCTATCTTGATTGTTTATCACAGTGTGAAGATTCTCTGAGGCCAGTATGTTCCTCTTGTATGAGTGATATGGAAGCACGGGTGAGTACAAGATGAGACATGGGAGTGGAAGGCTGACATACAATCATAGTGGCTGGATTTGTTCGGTAATTCTTCTTCTACACCACCTTGTTAGGGAAATTCATGGATAATTTTATTTTAGGGGGAATTTTTGTAAGAACCCAGACCTTATTTTGAGGTTTGGGTTTTTTCTAGTTTTTTATGAAAAAGAGGAGAATCTATAAATTTAAAGAGTTTATGTCATGTACTTTGGAGTACACGCAGTGTACCCAGTTTCCACGGGTGACCATGTACTGGCCATGTAATATCCAAGTACATGGCCATGTGGGGTCACCTGGAGACTGCCTAAAGCTAGGGGTGGTTAAGGAAAGTACACACCTTGTACATTTAATGAACATGTCGTGTAATTTTTCTTTTAATTTATTAAACGGACCGTTATTGCATCTTATCAACTGAAACCTCTTCTTCATGACATGTCTCATCCTAATGTGACCGAAGAAAACTAATCTTCTTTGATCCCTCAAACTGCCATCCTTTCCTTGATTCAACCCTTGTCAATTGCATTGGAATCGTTTTGGTGAGTTCTTCCTTCTTATAGAGCCACTTCTCTTGATTTATCCTCTTGTGTGAGATATTCATGGATAAACATTTTTCACATTTTTGTATAACTATGTTGTTCTAGTCTAATTCAAGGGCTTACATTTGAGAGTGTTCTTCGTAAAGTCTAGGGTAGTTGGTTTGTGCCTTTCCGTAGTTTGTCTTTGAATATTATGTTCAAAAGTTCCCAATACCCTAGAATGGGGTATTGTATGTTTGGGATTTTAGCCATGTTAATTACTGTTATGCCTTGTGTTCCTGAGTAGAGGTTTTTTTATTTTGAATATGTTTATTTACCTTTATATGGATGTCTTTTTTCATGTTTAAAGTGACATTGGCCATTGGACCTAGCTTTTCCTATTAGGCTTCTTGATTTCCATTCCTAGTGTTGTTAGGATAGAGTGATTTTTCTGATGTTGTTTTATGATTGTTGTTGTTTGCCAAGTAGTTCTTGAAAGTTTCTAGCCAAGTAGTTATTAAGGTTTACTTTGTTTGTTAAACATCATTCTGCATGATTGAATTACATAGGGCTATGGGAACCAAGTGTAGTAGACCATAGGGAGAATAAATGTTCAGGGCTAATCCAGAGTGTTTTTTTACTTTACACGTTGCGAGACCATAGGTGGGATGGACATGAGTTCTCCCTTAGAGTGTCTATAGTTCCACATTGTGAGACCATAGGGGGAATAAGATGTGGATTAATTCCCTAGATGGTCTGTAGTTTATCGATAAAAGACCATAGGGGGAATTGATTGTGAGCTCTTCCTTAGATTATTTTTGCAAAAGATGAACCACAGGGGTTAGGTTGTGAGTACTTCCCAAAGGGTTTCTTGTATTTGATTATATGATTTCTTGATATTTCAAAATGATTGATATTGAATTGTATGATTACTTAAATTTGATTAATTCCATGTTTACTAGTTCATTTTTCTTATTGCCTGCCAAATATATTCACTAACTATTAGGAACAAATCATTAGGTGGTTTACAACTGGGTTTTGTGTCAAACTTTATTTGGGTCATGCATTTGGGCCCAAACAGATTATACAGCTGTAGGTATAGTTAAGGTAAAGCACCCTTCTACTTTAGTTACTTGATTGTTGTGGAGATGGAGAGCATGAGACCAAGTTGAGGCTTGAGATGCGGCTGGTGTTTTTTTTTCTTTATTCTATGGTTTAGTACTGTATTCCAACATTGTAACTTGTTTGGAAATTTTTCTAGACATATGTATCATTCATCATTTTTATATATTTTTTCTCCAGTTTTTTATTACTTCTAGTCTTCCGCGGTTTACCTATTTCATATTATTATTTCTTCCTCTATTATATAATTGTTCATTTTGGTTGTGTTACTATGCCAATGAGGGAATAGTTTCCCAACAATCACACTAAATGTGCTCATTACTATTCAGTAGCCCCCAACATTAGGGGAAATGTGATTGAGTCCATAGGACCAATTGGGCATGGGGCACGTTTGGGTGGAACCCAGAACTGGGACATTACAACATCTTTCCGAAAAGGGATTACCCCCATTTTAATTATACAAAAAATATTCCACCAGAGTATACATGAAATTTCATTTCTAGTAGAAACATCAATCCACACACATCAGGCACCAAAACACCTGTTGAATACATTTACTCCCCCTTTTCTAACTCCATTGTGGCATTTATAACACCTCTATAGTGTGGACTATCCAACCTTCATCAAATTCCATTGGAATATCCATAATTGTTTCAGAAAAATTCTATGTAGTTAATGAAAATCCAATTATAATAAAAAAGAGCTTATTCCCACCCATGATTAATAATAAATAACACAATTCTAAAAACATTCAAAAATTGTTCCGACAACCTCCCTTGTTCCAAATAAAATTAGTATACTAGAGGTTATATATTATCTTTAATTATTAATGAAAAATAAAAAATATTTATGTATGTCTAATATATAAAAATAATTCTCTAAAAAATTAAATATTAGAAGTATAGATAGACATAAAATAATTGAATAACTAGATAAAAATATAATGTTTTAGTGAGAAGACTCAGTAGGAAACACTAAGATGACTCAACTCCCACAAGATATAAACAATGTTTTGAATGCATGTGATAGGTTTAATAGAATTTATATATATTATATTTAATTGTATTAAAAACAAATAATAAAAAATATCATGATATAAATCATCTAATGTACACTTAATTTATTATTTAAAAACCTCCAACAGAAATAGGAGGATATGTACCCACTTTAGGGCTCTGCTCAAAATCCAAGATAGATGACTATATCATCACTAGGTAAACCAATAATGAAAATGGGAATATATAAAATATCCTCTCTTAGGAGGTAAAATTATACATTATACCGCATCATATATATTAAGATAAATATCAATAAATATACTATTTCCTCTCTTATAAAAGAAAATATGACTTATATCATATATCCAAGTATCCCATATAATATATGTAGATAAAAATATATATTAATATATATATTGGGTATAAATTTTAAAAAAATCACCATCATAAAAGGCCTGAGATACCTATACAAGCCATTATACATAATACTAAAAAACATAAAATACTCAAGGAAATCAACTACACCCTCTATAGGTAAAATAATGACAATATATATTAAAATATCTCACATATTAAAATAATTGTAAGATAAATCCATATAGAATGAAAAATAGTAATAATATGATATAAATAATCACATAAAATAATATATAATCCATACTATGTTAGAATAAATTTTTGGATTATGTTAATTTGAAAAGAAACACTTAATATTATTTTGTTAAAAGAAAAAACCTTTTAGTATGAATAGTTTCTCTATCAAACCACTTGATGTCTCCATAACATAATTTATGCCATCTCATAGACTTTTACTATTTATCTATTACCCACATGTGATTTTTAATATAATTCCATTATAATACATCCCATATCAAAATAGAATTTTTTTGTTTATATCATGTAATATATTATAAAACTCATAAATATAATTAATCGTTAAACCATACATGACTGACAAAATATATACAAAATACAACCCACACATCACAATATCTTAATGAATAAAAAATATATTTATGTATATCACACAATTACTATAAAGACCCTTAATATTCAATGGAAATTGTTTCTTAATTTTCATTGAGATTTTACAAGAACGCAGTTTTTGACGGCACTTGATTCCGTGGCCCGGTGTGCTCGGAATCAATTTCTGAAGTTTCGCTCGGGTACGTTCAGTGAATGAACGAGTGGGTTTTCCTGACATTTGATCTGGTGCTCAGAATTGAAATCTGAGGGCACCAATGAAACCGCAGCACCGGTAATTTCTTAAGAAGACCCTTTCTGGAGTTGCGTTTTCTCGGGAGGAGTTGTTTAAAAAAACTGAGGGATAAAAATATAATTGTTTTACAATAATATTTTCATTTCTTGTTAAGTGGATTAAGTGTTGTTTCACAACACTTTATCCCTATCATGTGTAGTTATAACCTATGTAAGGGAGTTAGGGGTGGGAGCCACTTGTAGTTAACTACCTATGAGAGGATTAAAGGTGAGGTGGGGCCCATACGAACCCCACCCCTTCACATTCCATAAACCTCCTCTAACTCCCCCATTAAGAGGGTGATCTCTCATCTTCCATAACTCACTCCAACCCCCCTTGTGACACATTCTCTCATTAGTGATGCCAACTCTACTTCATTTAATTTTTACAGGCTCAAGATTAATTAAGTTAAGTTAATTCAACATTTTGTAATGTTTTGAAAATGCGTGAGATGGATAATAAAATAAGAAGAGTCTTATTTTATTAGGGGTTGGATGGTTGTGTGGGGAAGGGGAGGAGATATAAGTTCATCTTCCACATTGAAAAACGTGAAGAACGGTTTTTCTATGACGAAGAACATTGACCCTTCAACTTAGAAGACACGGCGACCCGGATTCTTCTGTCTTTATCTTCCTCCATGACAAGGGAGAAGTCGCTGACCACGGTGATCATCGCCAATGACAACGTACCTTCTTAATCATATCAAAAAGTGAGGAGACGTCGTTTCCTCCTCAGGTGCACTTTCACTGGCAGCACGGGAACCTCCAGGAGAGCACATGGGAGTGGAAGGCTCAGATGCGTGCTCAGTACCAGTTTTGTTTCCCTAGTTTGTGTTATAGCTTTACGGGGACATAAAGCCCTAAGGTGGGAGTAATGTAAAGACCCGTAAAATTCATGGGAACTTTTTTTAGTTTTCTTTGTGATTTTACAAGAATGCAGTTTCTAATGGCACCTGATTCCGAGGCCCGGTGTGCCCGGAATCAATTTCTGAAGTTTAGCTCGGGTACCTTCAGTGAACGAATGAGTGGGTTTTCCTAATTTTTGAACCAGTGCTCGGAATTGAAATCTGAGGGCACCGATGAAACCGCAGAACCTGTAAATTCTTATGAAGAATCTTTCTGAAGTTGCGTTTTCTCGGGAAGAGTTGATTAAAAAAATTGAGGGATAAAAATATAATTGTTTTACAATTATATTTTCATTTCATGTAAATTTGATTAAGTGTTGTGTCACAACACCTTATCCCTCTCTTATGTAGTTATAACCTCTATAAGGGAGTTAGGGGTGGGACCCACTTGTAGTTAACTTCTTATGAAAGGATTAAATGGGAGGTGGGGCCCACAAGAACCCCACCCCTTCACATTCCTTAAACCTCCTCTAACTCCCCCATTAAGTGGGTGATCTCTCATCTTCCACAACTCACTCCAACCCCCTTGTGACACATCCTCTCATTAATGATGCCTACTATACTTCATTTAATTTTCACAAGCTTAAGATTAATTAAGTTAAGTTAATTCAACATTTTGAAATGTTTTGAAAATTCATGAGATGGGTAATAAAATAATAAGAGTCTTATTTTATTAGGGGTTGGATGGGTGTGTGGGGAATGGGTGGAGATAGAAGTTCATCTTACACGTTGAAGAACGTGAAGAACGGTTCTTCTCTGACGAATAACATCGACCCTTCGACTTAGAAGACTCGGCGACCCGGATTCTTCCGTCTTCATCTTCCTCCACAACAAGGGAGAAGTCGCCGACTGTGGTGATCATCGCCAATGACAACGTACCTTCCTTATTCATCAAAGAAACAAGTGAGGATACGCCGTTTCCTCCTCGGACGCACCCCGACGTCCACAAAATCTACGTCCGACCCCGCAACGCCGTTCCCCGCGACACCCGATGTGCAATGTCAAATATCCAAGTTGGGGTTTGGTTTAATTTAATTTATATGGATTATATCCTCGGCCTTTGTTTATTGTTGTTGATAATTGTTTCAGCCACCTGTTATCATAATAACGGGAGGAGGTCGGACCGCACGAACACGGCCAACCCTCCTCCCCCTTTTGTTGGTTGTACTCATTTTGGGATGAGAAAAGGCTGTGCGGTGCAACGACACCGGGTGGAAACAATGAAGAACGGGCGAAGAAGCGTTGCGCCGTTGAGTCGCGTCGTTGTGCCGATTCGAAGGCTCCGCAGATTGTTTAATTGACGATAGATCAACAGGCATTGACGGAACAGGCCGCAGAGGTGGTTTGATGATTCCACAGTAAAGTGCGAGACCCGAGGTGAACGCCGGCGCAGTCAGATTTGAAAACGGACCACCGAAGCAACTCCAGCGGCCCGCGGAATTCACCGGCGGCAAGGGACGCCGATGCGGCGGCAGTTCTGGCGGACTCACCCTGTGCGAATAAGCTGGTCGCTAGGGTTACAGGTTGGAGGCGCTGCATGTGGTTGGAGCTTGAGAATATTGAAGAGGAAATGGAAGATTGGAGAGAGAAAAGTCTAAAGAAAATAAATTAAAATTTAAAGGAAAAAAAGGAATTCGATGAATGAGTGATGCGCACAAAAATTTGAATATGGATTTATGCATGGATTTTGGGTGTGATATGTTGAGGGATTAATTTAAATTAAAAATAATAATAATATAATAATGTTATTATTATCTTTTGTTGGGAAAACCATATTTTGACAGTATATTCTTCGTGCAACCTTGGTTTCACGAACCGTTAGTGGCAGTGCAACCCTGACTTCGAGACAGAATTTATGAGTCCAATATTGGATATCTTTTTTGGGTTTTTGGTTCGGGTGCCTGAAACGCTCGTACCTAATAGATTTAAAATTATTATTAAATCTTTGACCCGCCATAACTCGTGTGTGTGACATCTGATTGACTCGCCTTCAGCGGTGACGTGAATATGTCTTTAAACGGTCAATTCAAATTTAATGTTGGATACTAAATTCTGGTTCATGTCTCGGGCCCACGAAACACCGAATAATAATAATATTGTTATTATTATGGGATCTTTTATATGACATACCTCTCTCATATGGTGTTGGAATGATGAACCGTCTGTGATGTTGCGACCCTGGAATTAAGACGGATGTTTCAAAACCAATTTTGTATATTTATGTCAAGGTCGAGGCGCGGGCCCTACGAGTCCCGGTTCGTGCATGATGTGGTGAAATGAAACTTTTTCCCTGGCTATCCATTTTGGACCAATGGGTACTCCATATCATGTGTTATTCCGTATGGATCTCAATGGTGTGACCAGTTTAGTTAACTGGTGTCTTTTGAAGTAAGACTGGGTTCGATCGCACACAAAACTAACCGGGCCCTCGGAGTGGAAACACTTATAACTTGAGCTTCGGACGTCTGATTGATGTGTCGTCAACTTTTTTGGATTCCTCTTGATGAGATGGAACTTTTGGCATACTTTTCCTGAGGTTTGGGCGCTGTTGGAATATGGCTGGGTTGGATTGTACTTGAAATCCAATCGGGCCCCTAGAACGGAAAAGCTGATAACTTTCAGACCAGACGCCCGTTTGACTAACCATCAACAGCGTTGGTGATCACATTGAGAAACGGTCCCTATGAGCATACCCTATGAGAGTTCGGGGTACATTTGAGATATGGCCGGGTTGGTTCGGACACGAAACCAACCGGGTCCCTAGGACGAAAAGGCTAGTAACTCACAGATCGGGCGTCCGATTGGTGTGCCGTCTGTTGCGTTGAGACCCCTATGACGAGTCCGTACTTTGAGATACTTCATAGTGGGAATTTGATATACTTTGAGTATCGACCTGTAGCCTATGGAGCGGACCCTCCCGGAGACGAGCGTTCGGAGTACGGAGACCGTGTAGTCGGCTGAGACCTGCCGACTGCTTGACCGACTCGACTTGGAGTGAGTCGACTAGCCCAGTGGACGGAGCACTACTTTGTTAGGTGAAGTCCCATGGCGGACGGAGCACTACCAGTGTGACAGTGCAGACCCGTGGTACTCGTCCGGAGAGTTCCTCTGCAGGCTATTAGGTTGTGTGCACTACTGTGTTTGGGTGGCATACCCCGGTGGGAAGCACTACTGTGTCTGGGTGGGTGGCCCGCGGTACTCGACAGGAGGAGTACCTCATTAGTCTTAGGTTAGTGAGCAGTACCTCGGAGTCATGACAGGACCACTGTAAAATCCAGAGACGGGGCTCTTCAGCAGTTACGGTTTCGATAATGAAAATCATGGTATGAGCTGAGTCTATGACCTTGTGTTTACCTCATTATTGATATGGGTCACTTAATTACTTATTTATATGTATGGGAATATACCTGGGTAGTTGTTATCCATTGATTTCATAATCTTTTTCTATCCTCATGATTGAGATGGGTTACTTGATAACTTAGGTATATGTATGGGCATATACCTAAGTAGAGGTTATTTATTGAGATCTTTTTTGTGGTTATCCTTGTTGGATTTAGTGAGACCTTAAGGGTATAGGGGTCCCTACTGAGTATCTTTATACTCACCCCTGCACGAGCTATGCCCGCACCTCATTGTGTTGGTTGTAGATGACGGGCAGCGTTGACAGTGGTCATGTGTTCGAGGACTGTACGGTACCTAGAGGTGGTTCTCACGACGAGTCAGTATCCGGAGGTGTACTTCATGACGTGACGATACTCGGAAGAGGTTGACGGGCGAGAGCGTTGTGGAGGCTATTTGTACCTACCCTTTACGTAGGATCCATGGTGGATGATCCAGGAGCTGCGCTATCTATACCTACCCTTCAGGTAGGATCCGAGGTGGACGACCCAAGAGCTGCTTCTATTCTTCCAATTGTTTTTCTTTTTGTTGTATTTCCTTTCAGTTGTAGTTGTACTTTCCATTTGGGTTTGTATTCTGGCCATTTTTACTTTTCAGCACTTTCTTTTGTACTTAGTGTTTTACTTCAGCTTGTACTCTGTGGTGTTTTGTTTTCTTTTTTAAAGGAAATGCCTTCCCAGTTAATGGTATTTACGCCTTTGGTTCTAGTCGCCAGCCCCTGGCCTATGGAAGGCGGGCTTGGGGAATTCACGGCATGGGCCCCGAGGTCGAGTCGTGGCAATTACTATAACATCAAACACAATTTTATACTTTCTTGGTTGATAACTAAATCATCTAGACTTAAATATTGTTATATTAACATGCCTTATATTTAAATCTCATAGTGAAATCAACCATATAAAATAAAAACTAGGTCAAAAACATATAAATGATAATAAAATATCCTTATAATTATTTCAAACATCTATGATAAAATAATCATGAAAAACCACTATGAATTTAAGAGGAAATAAGAACCACTTGTGTTAATTAAAAATGAAGAATAATATAATTGAAATAAAACCAAATAAATAGGCTCCTTAATTAATAATTATTCTTTATTATGTTACCCTATATTGATTATTATGTAAAATAGATAGGATAATTACCCACATATAAGTTATTACTCTGATTTCCTCTACCCCAAAAAAAGTTTAGTATATTATTTCTTAGTTTGTCTTTAATAATGAGTTATATAATAGAATTTTCTATATATAGATACAAGATAATTCTTCCAATATTCACCAAACATATCCATTATTTCACCACTAATGAAACCTATTAATTAAAGGATAGGTGTTATTCATTGATATGTAATTCATTCATGCTATATATAACAATAAATAATTTATTCCTCACATAATTATATAAAATTCTATAGAGAATGATTAATAGGGAATATTTTCAGGAAATAAAACATTATTCTAGAACTAATCAATTCCCAAGTAAAGAATAACATAAATAATAAAATGTATTAATGGTAAAAAAGTATAAACAACATAATTTAGTGCTAATTTTAAATCAGTTTCATTGAATAAACAATTCATATGTGATCTAAAATATTTATAATATTAATGAAATCATTACCCAAAAATTGTCAAATCATGTGATAATAATACATAGATATGATTGTTCTACAAATAATGGATGTTTTAATTGGACCCACAAACAACTCATATTTTTTTCAAATTGAATTCATTATCCATAATTTATATGAAGATTAATTCCATAAAAAATGAAAATATTTCCAACAAATATTATAAAATCTCTTTTCTCGAACCAAGAGTGGGTCTTCATAAAATTAGTTTATAAATAATTTAATACCGTGAAGAAATACATTAGTTTTTTGTATATTAATAAATATTTATATTAATCATATGAAATTAATTCTCTTGTATTTTCATTATGTTTATGAGGACACAAAGTAGATCCCTACTAGCAGTGATACTCATGTTTTCCTTTGATCTCAAAACATTTAAAATAATATTCCGAGTGCTCATGTGGAGGTATCGATCACATTGAATTTTCTATTAGTCAAAACCATAATCTCGTTGGCCTAGAAGAATGACCTCTTGATCACTATAACTTGAGGTTAAAGGAAGTAGTAAGATATAATCTCTTTTACTTGAGAGAAAACACAAGATAATTTCTTCATTTGGATAGAATTCTCATGGGAGGAGAATGTTACTCACAACCACTAAACAATCACAACTCTAATAATTGTCTATTTATAGACCCAAAGATATTTTTTCATATTAATTATTTATATAAAGGAGTATAATAATATGTTAAAACCATTTTTTATCCCATTCCATGTAACGTAATAATAACATAATTTTATTCCATGGTGTTTGATAAACTACACAATAATGAATATTATTCATAGTCTAGTAAATAAATATATATCACTAAACCAATAAATGGGTCTTCTAACCCCTTGAATTTTATTTAATTCATAAATAAATATATGAACATTATGAATAAATATCATATTCACGGTCCAAAAATTAAAAAATTGTTTTCATATTTACATATTTAATTGATTGATTTATTAATAAATAATTATTTATTACCTTATGAATAACTAGTGATAAATATTAAACATTAAATAAATAAATAAACATTTTATTCTAATACCCCAACTCCAGCAGCCCATAGTTAGTGGTTACTTTATTACATTATCATTAGATATAAGGAATTACATCCTGATGGACCGAATATTTTAGTTGTCTTGCTAAACCAGACACATATGTGAAATTCATATTAAATTTTATAACAAAAAAACACAAATAATTTTCATGGAGAATTATATTATTCCAATTAGTGTATCTAGACATATCAAGAACAAAATAATTACTCAAAACCTGGGAAAAATAATATATAAGGATGGGGTGAGCTTAGATTCTCAGTCAGGGTAAGAATACAATAGAATTTATTATGAATGAATGACAATAAACAATATTAAAAGAATAATTACTGAAAAATATTCCATTAAAAAAATAACTTGTACATAATATAGAAGGAATAAATTTAAATAATTTTTTTTATAATGACATAAGATAAAATTTTTCTATTGATATCATAAATAATCATATAATAACATGTAAATTAATAATTAATCTCATAGGAACGAAATGTTTAATGATGGACATAATAAATATACTATCAAGGATTCTTCTACAAATCCATATATAAATGGGTAATCACTCATCCAATTCTGAAACCAGTTTGACTCATGAGACCTATCGATGCATCAAGGGCCTATATCAAATCACACCTATCAATTAATAAGTCAAATACATTCCAAACATGAAAGGGATGGAACCTAATCAATATATACAATCATCTTTAAAAAAATTCTGAAATGTTAATAACATTCCCTAATTAATAAACATAACTATATACTATCCAAAGTAACATGGAGAATATTATCAAAATAGTACAGTCCCAGTAAAAATAGATCATAAACCATTTAGAGAGATAATACAGATGGTATCATCATAAAATATCAATAGTAGAGCATAAAAATAAAGGGTTTTAACATTTAGGAATACAAATACCATAAAAAGTTCTTTAAAAATTTCTTATGGAAAATATCCCTTTAACTTTGAAAATTGCATTTTGTTTTTAAAAAAAATGCACGTACGTATTAAAGACTTCATTTTCATTGAAAATATATTTGTAAAATTATAAAGTAAGAATCAAATAATTGAGGTTTTATGGTGGTGATAAAATCATCTAATCTTATATAATTTTAAAAAAATAATCCTTCCATATTTTTGTCAGAAAAGTGACCTAATACCTCATTTGGAAAATGATAAAAAGATTCATTTCAAAAAAAATTCAAAATTTTAAAAATGGGTTAAAATAATTATTAATAATTATATAAGAATAGTAAAAAAATTTGATTTTTTTAAAAGATATATATATAATATAAATATTCCCCAAAAGGGACTTAAACATGAACAATCCTGAATAATGATAAAGTTGTGAAATAAACCCTTACCACTTTGGTAATTTTTGAATCATCATCCCTATGAGAGAAATAACTTCCAATGAAACTTAAAATATAATTATGATAATTTTATTAATGATATAAAACATAAAAAGGGAAGTATATACACCACATATTAAAAATTATTGGTGAATAATTCATATAACCCACATAAGTGAAAGTGCGATGAGAAAGCCTTATCTCAGGTTTGTTTTCATTATACATGTTAGAACCCACTTTATAATAAATATCAATTTATTATACATTTATTCCAAAACCATACTCATATATATAATGCCAAATATGATTTATATATAGTATTTTGTTTACCAATTTATTAATTAATTATTAAAATCAATGTTTCAGGTGATAAATGCTTCAATTAGGATATATGTTTTGATTTGGTAGTTTGGATCCTTATAATTTTATCGTAGTTCCGTAATATATATAATACTAATTATTGTATAAATATCATCTTATATATATATATATATTTAGAGTCATCCATAATGATAGATATGAATTACATTGTCCATGACGATGGTAGGTCATACTTACACATTAACGATATTTCTATTTTTTAATGGATGGAAAAAAAGAATGTTGAATAGTAATTAATCATTGTAGAATAGTATTTATATAATAAATTTCATATATAACAATTAGATATATCTTTATTAATATTTATGTAAAGTGGTGATGAACAACTGTTTACATCGTAACATGGAGACAGTGAGTCATATGTACGCACGAGCGATGTTTTAAATTTTTTTAGGATTGAGAAGAGATGAAAAATGATTTTAAAATAAACATAATAAAATATCAATATATTTATGATACTAGATTTATTAAATTATAATTGGTACAAAAAAGTTATAAGAAGCATAAGAACAAAAAAAATTGAAAGAGTCAGTAAAGACGATTAACTTCTCTTAAAGAATCCTCCTTTGGATCTCCCCATAGGGATACTAGGGTTGGTATTTTTGAATGAAAATGACCTCTATAAATTTTATAAGCTTGTTGGGAAGAGAAATTGGTATGTATTGTTTTGGGATATATGGTTAAGTCGGGTTTGAGGAAGTGATGGAGGAGGTTCCCTTTTATAATTTCAGCAAAAGGGCACTTTTTGAATTTTTCAAAAAATTAAATTATAATAAATTAATTTATCTTTCAAAATTCCTCTAAATAGAAATTTATCAAATTATAATATAGGAAAGGGTTAGAATCCCATAAAAATAGAATGTACAAAATTTCTTGGTTTCAATTTATACCTTATCATTTTGAATAACCCCTTGGTTTGTTGGCTGAATGGCCCGATGGGAAATTTTTTTTTTATTTTGGATAAACCCCCTTTTAAGGGGAAAGTGGGAAAATCACAAGAATCATTGACATAGAGACATAAATATAACCCATAGGTCATAAGATTAGAAATCAACCCAGTAAAAGGCTACTAAAAAATACCCCTCCCTAACATCAATGATATTATGATGAGCCTCCACCAATACATGACTACTCAGTAAGTCGTCCCATGGAAACATGCACGGGCCTGGAAATGATGGATGGGACATAGCCTCTCTTTCTTCTGATCTAAATAGCCATGCATAGTGGAAGATACCGACTCTAAATCCTTATATGAAGCATTTATTTGTATAATGTCTGGTGCAAGACCTTAACCAAAATTCAAACACAAGCTAACTAGTTCACATGCCATTCAACAAATCCACCTTTGCCAAACCAGGGAAATAAATCAAAAAAACATCCATCATCATCATCCAGATTATGAGCCAACATCTAACAAACCAAAACAATCATCTCACAGATCAGGATCCCCATCTCCATTACTCCTTAATTTCCTCCTCTACTTAAGTTATACCATCAAACCATATTTATTAATCCTAAATATTACCGCAAGACTCAATGATTTTGTGAGGAGTTCCTGAAGCAACTCATCCACGCCACCACTACAATGCCAATGATTCCATTGAACAAAAAGTAGAAAGAACCTTCCAACCTAGAATAATGCCTCTACAATTAATACAACACCTAAAAACACCTCCAAGATCAATTCACATCCAAAATCCATAATATATGATGAATAGAAAGTCTAGATCCAAAAAATGAAGATCACTAAAAACCAAAACATGAACAACATGCGACCTCAGAATCAAGAATTCATAAGATATAGAAATCAAAGAGTAATAACCCAACCCAAAAATAATTCCATGATACATGGACACAAACCAAAACCAGATCATGTTTCCCCCCATCACATGCCCTCACGGAGACCACATCAAACTGTCACATGCACTCCCAGCCAACACAGAACTATGGATTGAACCATGACCAGGAGAAGGTGGATCAATGACTACTAGCTTCACAACATCGCCAGATGAAACCTCACCCAGTGAAAAGGGGTAGAGCAAGAACATGCTTGAAAATGGTGGCATGTGCCATGCTGGATGCAACCACAAAGTCACCACGACGCCACCCTAGGAGAGAATTCGCCACCACGAGAGTTCCGAGAAGGACCATCGAAGAAGTGAACTAAAGAAAACCCGAGGCAGAGCGAAGAGATACAATGATAGGGGAAACCCTAACAATTTGGCACCACTTATGGGCTCATCATCCTACCCCTTGGTTAGTTATTTTTACCTTAACCATGGAAACCACTATTTTAATCATAAAGGTTTAATAATGTTATTATAAATGATAAAATAACTCATAAATAGAAAATTAATGATGTTTTCAACTAAATTATATTAACATGGATGATTATAATATATTTAAAACTTTTAAAAAATATAATAAAATATTATTTTGATAAATTATCATTAATGTAAATTTTGACACTATTAATTTAATTTGACATCAAATATGTTATAAAATATGGGGAATTATAATAGAATGATTTAAAACCCCTATAATTTGTTGTATAGATTTATTAAATTAATTTCACATATTAAATCAGTATAATTATATAAAAAGTAATATTTTAGAAAAAATTATTTTATTTTTCTATTAATTAAATAAGTACTATATTATAGTTTCACAAGATTTTAAGGTAACTATATAATTTATAAAAATTTAAAATAAATTTATATAATGAAACTAATTTCACTAAGATCAAATTTGACATTTATTTTCATTCTTATCTTAATTTTTCTCTTTGTGGACACATAAAATATATTAAATTCAAAGAGAGTGACATTTAGTAATTATCTTTGATTTAAATAATATATAACCCATTTTCATAGAAAAGTTTTAATTAAACAACAAAAATTAGAGAATAAAGTGATAGGGGTCTAATATTATTAATATAATAATTGTTAGACATGTTTAGGTCATGGTTGTACCCTTATCTTTTTTTACCCCTTGTTAACTCTTTTGATAATCACAATACTATTAACATTTTCAACTGTATGAAGGTAAATAATATTACAATAAAATACCTAAATACCCATAAATATAACATAGTAGATAAAACTAACTTTATCCCATTAATGTTTCTAAAATAAATACTTTTTAGGATTTTCATTCATCTAATTAAATATTATTTACTATAAAATATTTATAATTTCAATTTTTAGAATTAATCATTGCATTTAATTTAACATTATCAATATAAAACTTATAATTCAAACCAAATATTTTATTATATCCCTAAAATGTCAAGTTAATATATATAATTTATGAACCTAATTAATAATATAAAATTATATTTATTTAATTTTTTTTAATATGAATTATTTGAATTTTTGAATTATTAAATAATTTCTGAATCAGCTTTGTGTAGGGAATTAAGGTAATAATTTGTTCCCTAAAAATTAAAAATATATTGAAAATAAATCTATTAGATTTACTATTAATATTTATAATAGAATATATCATGTAGATAAACTCATATTAAAAATATTATAATAATTAAAAACATGAGTGTGACATCTTTGAAATTTCTGTAAATAAAATATCTCACATAACATAGTCACCTAAAATGGGGAAAAAGTCCATATATTAAAGCATTGAATAAATATGAATGAAAATTAATCGTCAAATAAAATTGGGAATATACTTAAATTCATTTTATAGTCCTTTTCATATTATATTTACCCTTACTCGATTTACCCTTTATCATGGTAAAAAAACCAAGGTTACTATTCATAATGAAAAAAATAAAAGGGGTCTATTTAATAAATTTGACATCCTAATTCCAAATACAGAATCCATTTTTTCAAAAATAAATACACAAAAGTTTTATAATTTAATTTAAAATTAAACTAAAAAATGCCGTGAAAAATATTTTATTAGAAAATGTCTTTTTAAGTATAAAATGTTATTATACTAAATTCATGTATAAAGTTTATTTCAAATATTTATGAAAAATCGATTTTATTCCAAAAAAGGTTTTTTATTGAATTTAGTGAACTTATATAAAAGTAAAATTCATCTAAATCTAGAAATTGAATCTTTAAAAAGGGATTTCATATTTGAAATGAGGAGAATTAATGTTAGTAAGGATTGAAATTTCATTTTTGGTCATAATTAATAGTTACCATGATAAAAAGTAGTTATCATGGTAATGGGTAAAAAGGGTTAATTGTGGTAAAATATAAGTAGTAAGCTCAAAAAATATTATCTTACTTCTTATTATAATATATTATTTTGAACCTTATATCGTTTTCTTTTAATTTTGATTGATTTTGTGCTAATTTGATACCAGTAAGATGTTTATAATATTTAAAACTCAAGAATAAGTATTGGAGTTCCACTCCCTTCAATTATATAGGGGAACCTTCTATCCTACCTCATATAAATTAATTGAGAATTTTTGTCTTCACTGATCCCTAATAAAATACTTTCCAAACATCCCTCCACATGTCATAGAGGTCATGTTCTCACAAATTAACCAATACTAGAAGGCTTAAAATGTATGAAAATAGAGGATTCCCCAAGAAGAGGTATAAATCTTATTGGAGTGTTTTAATGATTATTTATTCTTATAACTCAATAAAAACTTACTTAACCAAGAGGATATAAAAAAATAAATTACATATGATAAAATGTTATTATGATGATGGAACTTATCTAATAGGAAATGAAGTATTCACTTTGGCATACGTGTGGTCCACCACCTCCACGAAGAGATTCATTTTGTTTTTCATCTACAAATATTTGTTAGGTTAAAATTAAGTATATAAAGAATATATATGATAATTATGATATATTTTTTATTTTAAAAATGATAATATATTACTTACCTTCTACCCATTTCATTCATTGGAAAATGATAATGTTTCATGTGTGTACTTGTAGACTACCACCTCCATGGAGCTATTTGAATTATTTTTCACTATCGCCTCTCATGGATGGTAATAAGGTTTCAAAAAATAAATAAATATGACACTTATAACATATTTGTAATCCTATAAAAGGTAAATATTATCTAGTCTATTTATTTTCCATGTAGTAGAAAAATTTATTTTTCATTCAAGAGTACGTACGGACTACCATCTCTATGAAATTGTGTGCTTCATTTTTCATTGACAACATTTATGGATTGTTTAAAAAGTATATTTAAAGTAAAAATGATAATAGTAAAATTGTAATGATTTTAGAGGATATGTAAAAATAACCCTTTGAACATAGTCAACATGCCGATGTTATTTTTAGGTAATAAATTGAACGACCTAAAAACATCTGACTTCAACATAACTGAATTATTAAATAAATAAAATAGGGTAATACATTAAATAAAATGAATAATTATAATGAATTGAAAATAAAAAATGTTCTTAATCATGTCAATAATTAATGTAATTTTATTATTCATTAATTTGAGAATGTAAGAATATAAATGGGACTTAATGAATGAGATTTTCCATATTAATTTACTTTATTTGAGGCTTATGTCACTATCATTGTATGTTATATTTTGTGTGGTTTATATACCACTATATGGTGGTATTTTATAATTTGATTACTAAAATTATAGTTGTTTGAAAATAATTTTAATGTTCTATTTTTCATTTCCCTTGTGATTAAAATGTGAAAATAGTGTAAGGAAAGGTTTATTTAAAACCTTATTTTAAAGTATTCCTTCCAGATAACTCTCCTTGGTATCAATGCTCCCTAATAAATATTCTAAAAAAATTATTATTTATATATAAAATATCATTATAGTTTATTTTCAACTACCTTTCACATTGTTATAAATGTTTTAAAAATGAATCTTATTAACATTTATTGTATAAGTCATTTTGAATATTTTCTAATGAAGTGAAGAAGAATGTTTTTAATGTATATGTCCTGACAGAAATTTCCCTCCATTAGAGGAAAGCGATTTTTCTCCTATCTTTTATGTGAACATGGAAACTGATTTTTCATATTTGTTCAAATGGGTTTTTAAAGTGTTTTATGATTAAAAAATGAAAGATTTCAAATTTTGTTAACATGATTTGTTACATAATCATAATAGATGATTAGAAGTGATCATAATATATATCTTGATAATGAGTGATCCTAATATATCTCTCCAATGTATTGGATAATTAATCGTTTTCATATGAAAAGATGTGGGAGATAACTTGTTTGGTTAATCCTATAGAACTCACTTGGAATCAGTTATTCCGACATGAGTTAAAATAATATTTGACAAATGATCTAAATATTATGCTAAATTTCAATTATTTAAAGCTTTATAAATGTTTTTATGGAAATCATTTTTATTTTATGTGGAAAAAAATTATAAACATTTAAAGATAAATAGTTTGTTTCTTAAAGAATATATTCATGATCCATGGTTTATTAGATGATATGGATATGTTTTATTTATTTCCTCAAAGTTTTATTGTGAAAAAGGTAATAATTTTCATGGGTTTTGATGATTTCCAATGGACTAAAAAGATTATTTTATATTTATTTCCCTTATTGAGCTATTTTTTTTGGCACATCCCACATTTTAATTTTTTTCACAACATATAAGAATCATTAGGAACTATAACAAGTTCACTTTATCCACTATGGTCACTACCGGGAAATTGTGATGGGGAAGTATCCCATTGTAAATAGTCATTTGGAAAAAGTTTTTCCGACGTGAGAACCAACCCACACAAAAAATAAGCTATTTACCACGCGTCAATGGTTCCCATCACAAAAGCTTTGGCGCGCGTCGCACGCCAAAATGCTGGAAGTGGTATTTATGATGGTCAACTATAGCCTGTTGCAAATACCCAAAAACATTTTCAATATTTGCGACATGATATATATCTCGTCGCAAATACTATGTCGTTAGCTGGTCTTTTGAGATAGAACCCTTCTCAAAAGACTTTCTAACCAGAGGGTATTTGCGACGGGGACCATCACAAATGTTTCTATTTGCGAGGATAATCCCACCAGAAATAATTTAATCGCAACTAATCTAACCTATATATATATATATATTCCTACATGTTTTTCCCTCATTCCACTCAATTCACTACTCCTCTCTCTCTCTCTAGTGGAAAATTCTCTCTTAATATTTTTCATAGTTTAAAATTTTAGTATGGGGCATTATTCGTAGCTTAGATCCTTCTAAAGGTTCAGTTTTAAGGTGTTTATTTATTTCTTTTTTATATAATTCATTTTATTTTATTTTAGTTTTAATTATTTTTAATTATATTTAGTTAAATTAAATTACAATCAAATAGTTTTATTTTTAAAAGTTTATGTTTATTTTTAAAAATAATTATTTTTGATTAGTTTGAATTTTTATTAATTAATAGTAATTATATTAATTAGTTATAATTAGAATTAAATTCTAATAATTTGTATTAAATATTATTAAATAGTATTAAATCGTAATAATTTGTATTAAATTGTAATAATTAGTATTAAATTGTAATAAATTACTATAAACTATAATAAATTGCAAAAAAAATTGTAATACATTGTATAATTAGTAATAAATTGCAATAAATAGTAATAAATCACAATAATTAATAATAAATTCCAACAATAAGTAATAAATTGCAACAATTAGTAATAAATTGAAACAATTAGAAATAAATTAAAATAAATAGTAAAAAATTCTAAAATTTAGTTATAAGTTATAATAAATAGTAATAAATTGAAACAATTAAAAACAATTAGTAATAAATTATAATTAGTAGTAATAAATTATAACAGGTTGTAATAAATTATAGCATATTGTGACAGATTTTAATAATTAGTAATACATTTTAATAATTAGTAACAGATTTTAATAATTAGTAATAAAATACAATAAATAGTAATAATTTTTAAAAATTAGAAATAAATTGTAATAAATTGTAATAAATTATAATAATTAGTAATAAACTATAATAATTTGTAATAATTTGTAATAATTAGTAATAAATTTTAATAAATAGTAATGAATTGTAATACATAGTAATAAAATATAATATTTAGTAAAAAATTGTAATAATTAGTATTAAATTATAGTAATAATTAATAAATTGTAACAATCAGTAATAAATTGTAATAATTATTAATAAATTGATATAATTAGAAATAAATTGTAATAATTAGTAATAAATTTTAATAATTAGTAATAAATTGTAATAATTAGTAATAAATTGCAATAATTAGTAATAAATTTTAATGGTTAGTAATAATTTTCAATAATTAATAATAAATTTCAATACTTAGTAATAAATTTCAACAATTAGAAATAAATAGGAATAAATTGTAATAATTATAAAGAAATTGTAATAATTAGTATTAAATTGTAATAATTAGTAATAATTTTTAATAATGTTTAATAATATGTAATAAATTGTAATAGTTGATAATTAATTGTAAAAATTAGTAAAAATTATTAATAATTAGTAATAATGGGTAATAAATTGTAATAATTCATAACAAATTCTAATAATTAATAATAAATTGCAATAATTAGTAATAAATTCCAATAACTACTAATAAATTGCTATAATTAGTAATAAATTGCAACAATTAGTAACAAATTACAACAATTTATAATAAATTGCCACAATTATTAATAAATTGGAAGAATTTGTAGTAAATTGCACCAATTAGTAATAATTTGTAACCAATTGTACCAATTAGTAATAAATTGTAATAATTAGTAATAAATTGTAATAATTGTTAATAAATTGTAATAATTTTGAATAATTAGTAATAAATTTCAATAATTATTATTAAATACTAATAAGTCTTAATAATTAGTAATAAATAGTAATAAATTATAAGAAATTGTAATAATTAGTAATAATGTCTAATAAATAGTAACAAATTCTAACAGTTAGAAATAATTAGTAATAAATTGAAATAATTAGTAATAATTTGTAATAAATTGTAACAATTAATAACAATTAGTAATAAATTGTAATAATTTGTAATAAATTGTAATAAATATTAATAATTAGTAATAATTTGTAATAATTTTTAATAATTAGTAATAAATACTAATAATTAGGTATGAAATCTATTAATTAGTAAAAATTAGCAATAATTAGTAATAAAGTCTAATAAACTAATAATAAATACATAAGATTAGTAATAAATTCTAATAATTAATAATAAATTATAATAATTATTAGTAAATTATAATAAATTAGTAATAAATTCCAATAATTAGTAATAAATTGCAATAATTTGTAATAAATTGTAACAATTAGTGATAAATTATAACAATTAGTGATAAATTGTATCAATTAGTAATAATTGGTAATAAATTTCAATAAATAATAATAAATTTTAATAATTAGTAATAAATTGAAATAATTAGTAATAAATTGTAATAATTATTAATATATTGCAATAATTGAAAAAAAATTGAAAGAATTTGTAATAAATTGCAATAATTAGTAAAAATTATTATAATTAGTAATAATTGGTAATAATTATTAATAAATTGTAATAATTAGTATTAAATTCTATTAATTAGTAATAAATTCTAATAATTTATAATAATTTACGATAATTTGTAATAAATTGTAACAAATTATAAAAAATTGTAATAAATTGGCATAATTCCCTATGGATTGGTGACTCCTTTTTTCGGATGTCTTTTCTCCT
Organism: Viscum album; assembly: GCA_963277665.1. Lineage (NCBI taxonomy): Eukaryota > Viridiplantae > Streptophyta > Magnoliopsida > Santalales > Viscaceae > Viscum > Viscum album. The sequence continues at coordinate 1,016,474,308 of OY728119.1, read as the reverse complement.
TGAAATTTTATCCCTCTGAAATGACTATGAAAAATGTGTCCTCACGTATGGATATCCATTTTCATATGCATGATATTGGAGAGAGACATGATGATGTCTTCCTATTCTTCATTCATGGGTATACAAAAATCGATATATGTAAGTCAGAGTAGATTTTTCATAATGATTTCAGTTGAATAAAGTTACAAGGAGACGAGATATCAAGAAAAAGAGGCTCTTTTTTTGATAAATCATATCCACTATCTCTGACTGAATTCACTATGAAATTTTTTCTCAGACATACAGATACTCATTTATGTATGCATGAAGATGGAGAGTATGGAGGGCTACCCACATTGCTCTCCATCTCCATGTATATAGAATTTGATATCCTCACACCTGGACAGATTTTTTATAGTGATTTCTGCCAGATAAATTGGAGATGATTCGTCAGACAAAAGAGCATCCACCAATATGCTGAAAAAAATTTCCCTCGTAATTAACAATTATTAAAACAAAACAACTATATATAATATTAATTTATTGTAATTCGTTCAAATTTTTAAAATTTTGTGTATATTAGTATAAAAGTTTTAAAAAATACTATAAATAAGTATAAAATAATAGAAATTAGTATAATTTGATAAAAAATGAAATTTTACGGTCTTCTCTTTTTTGGATAGTGTTTTTATTATATAAAATTATACAAAAAACTAATTATTTTATATTTTTTAGAGACCTATAAAACAATGAATTCATCAAAAATCATTATTAGATGATCTTGGTTGGATAAATAAGTGTATGAATCCAAATAGTTATAGTTCAAATACTATATATATTGAGAGTGTTTAAGTTTTCTTATCATTTGCATCATCATAACCAGATTTTGTTTTAGAAGAGAAAATTAAGTGTAATTGTAAAAAAGGTTCTCTGAGAACGTTTGATGCATTAGACAATGTTAGGGATCATTTATTGTTTTTTTTGTTTTCAAACAGATTTTAGTATTTTTTATCAACATAGTAATTTCAATTTTAGAGAAGATACTAATAATTTGGTCCATGATATATCATGATTTTAAAATTTTGTACATGATGTCGCATGTATGTCCATTAAAAAAATTGAAACTAAGGATGATATTAATTTAACATTTGAGTTGGAATGATCTCATTTTTATTAGGTGTCGAGGTCCACTGAGGATGCCTTCTATCCTAGATACACGATTAGAAAATTTTAAGCAGTTTCTATATTTATTGATATTAAATCAGATAATGGAATTTCAAATAGATATTTTGATAAGATGTTATCTTTGGTAAAAACATTTCTACCTAAAGGAAATGTGTTGCATATAAATTTCTATAAGAACAAGAGGATGGTTGTAATCTTGATGTTGGTTATCAGAAGATTCATGCAAGTAAAAATGATTCCATCTTATATTATGGTGAAAATGATTCATTGCATAATTGTCCAACATGCAGACATTAGAGGTATAAAGAGGACCAACAATGGAAGTCCGGATTGATTCTTATAAAATAATTTAGATATTTTCTACTTACACCCAGATTCTAGAATTTATTTTGGTCTCATAAAACAACTACATTGATATCATGACACAAAAACAATATCCCAATCAATAAAACCTCAAGTCATCTCTCTGATAGTGATTCATGGAATCATTTTGACCAATTGCATTATTCTTTTTCTTTAGAAGCTCAAACTATGCAATTGAGCCTTTCTACTGACACTTTATATCCATTTAGTTTTTATAATAGTTAGTATTCATGTTGGAAATTCTTTATAAATCTATATAATTTACCTCATTAGATTTTGTGGAAGAAACCATATATATTTTTAACATTATTAATTTTAGGAAATCTGAAAAAGAATATTGATTTTTAATTTAAACCAATGATTAATGTGTTAAATTCATTGTGAAGTAATGGTGTTAGTAAATATGATGTTGTTGTGAAACAATTTTTTTTACTAAATGCTTCATTGATGTGGATAATTAGTGATTTACCAAAATATGACATTTTATCTAGATGAAGTAATCATTGTCCAAAATCATGTCCATACTGTAAGAGAGAAAACAATGCATTTATGCCCATAAGTGGAAAAAACCTTGTTTTTTCAACTATCATTGCAGATTCCATCCAACTGATCATCCTTTTTAGAGCATCAAATATCATTTCAGAAAAAGAACAACAATAAAGGATGGACCAAAAAAAAGATATTAGTTTCATTGTTTAAATCAATTGTCTCTTTATTACCTCCCATCACATTTATACCAACAATAAACCAACAAATAATTGCTGGATTTGGAAAAGAACAAAATTGGATAAAATAGAATTTTTTTTGGATTTTCTATATTGGTTTGATTTTTTGGTCTTTCACAAATTGGATGTCATGCATATTGAGAAGAACTATTTTTATAATTTATTTTATACAGTTTTGGATACACCATGTAAGATCAAATAAAATGTAATGACACGATTAAATATTGCCTAAATTTTTAGGCAAACAGAACATGAACTGTTTGAAAATATCAGATCATAAATGTTAATGAATCCAAAAGCAACTTATACACTCTCCAAAGAGAGTGAATTATTATTTTTTAGTGTATTTCATATTTGAGACATTCATATGGGTATGCTTCCAATTTTTGAGGATGTATTAAAAATGGACATATTACGGGATTAAAAAACCATAACTTTCATTTTATAATTGAAATAATTTTGACAATTGTATTATGAGGTATGTTGAAATTTATGATTTTTGGGTCCACCAACAGACATATCCTATTTTTTCCGAAACATTTGTACGATGAAAAGTGACTACGATGCATCAAAAAGGCTTCAAGAAGATGTTGTTTTAATTTTCTGTAAATTGGAAAAAATCTTTCCACTGGCTTTGTTTGACTCAATGGAACATTTTATATTACATTTTTTTATGAAGAAAAATGTGGAGGTCAAGTACAATTCCAATGGATATACCCCTTTGAGTGATGCATATAGAAATTAACGATAAAATCTTATAACAAAGAATCAGTTGAAGGTTCAACAGTAGAAATTTATTTTCAATAGGAAATTTTTTTTTCTCTCATTACATTCAATTTTAATATCACTAAAAACATAACTGTATGGTCCATAAACATGGAAATGTTTACACTGAAATGAGAAATAAATTATTAGTTTTCAATCATCCTTAACTTGGCTTTGGTGGAGTTCATGAATGATAAATTTCAGATGATGAACATCACAGAGTTCATATATATGTTCTGCTCAACTATAAAGAAATGAAACCATTTTTATTGTGAGCGATCCTATCACTAATTATATAATTTTTTTATTGTAAATTAATATGATTTTATTTTTATGTTATATTATAATAATATCAAGAAACAATTCCACAAATTACAAAAGTTTCTCCTAATGAAAGTTGGGAAAAAAAATTCCTACTTGTTTCAAAAACTGGTATCATAAATTATTTTTGGTTTAATATATAAATTCAATTTATTATCAGTTATATTTATAATTGTTTTAGAATTTTTCATGTATCTCAACATGTTGATAAAATGGACAATTGATTGTGTGTATTGAGTGACCCACCCTAAAACATGGTTATATCTTATCATTTATATATGGGGAATGGTTTATGATTTCATACATGTGAATATGGAGAATAAAAAAACATTGAATTTTGGTGTGTTCTTTAAAGGATATCATCATATAGAAACTGTTGTTGACATTTATGACATGCTAGATGAAATTATTGAACTGTGTTATCTGGGAGAACATTTTATAACAGTGTTTAAATTTTTGCGGTTGGATACTTAGAGAGGCTTCTGCGTTCATTCGGCCGATGAAATCATTGATATTAAATATAAAAGTCTTCTTGGTGTAAATGAACCATTTTTTTGGCTCACAAGGAACATCAAATTTATCATTCAAAATATTGAGCTACTTCAGAAGAGTTGAATGAGTGGTGGAGCATAATAAAAATTAAATCTTAGAAAAATTAGTTTACTCAAAGTGAATATTGTCCTGCTGAAGTCTAAGGAATTGAATTTTTTCAAGAGACTTCTCAAAATTCAAATTTTTTACAAAGAGACAAAAATGTTGACAATAACACACCCAAAATTAAGGGTCGATGGTGACAATGATGTAAAAGATGATACAAAATAATTTAAAATGAAAATAGATGAGGAAAATAAAACTCATATTGAAATTGATGATGCTGATGAGGAATATGAAGACTTCAACATTTTCAAAGATGAAGATGATGATGAATATTATCATTGACATTGTTAACTTATGGTTATAATTATATATAATATATATCAGTATATAATAGTTGTTTTCAAATATTTTCTAACAACAATCATTTTGTGTTTTAGATGGATGAGGATTTGTTTAATATGTTGGAGGGTGCTCATTTACCTTTGGACTGGTAGGATATTGTGTCTTCTAACCCTCAGACTACTAGCAGTTAAGGGGGGGGGGGAATCATAGTGGGTGTGGCCTTGCACATTTGATGATTCATGACCCAATCCCTGAGTGACGTCCACTTCTTGGATTTAATCCATGCATAAGGAGGTATGTTTACATGTGTATTATAGTTAGTTTTCAATTATTTCTTTATATACTAATTGTTTGATTATTTATTCTTTTTTTACATCTTTACGCATATAGATATTGGACACGGGATATATATATTACACAATTATTTTCCGAAGCATGGGTCTCATGGGATTATATTTCCATTGATTTTCAACACCGAATGTTCGATAATTGGATTGGATGTAAATAAATAATATTTACTTTGAAATTAAATTAATAAATAACATAATATTATTAATTATGTTTAGAATTTATGGTATCCCATTGATTATATCATGCTTGAGGATGTCTGGAAGACATGATAGTGGACTATGCATCAGAATTGCAGTTAGTTTTTGCACAATTTGAGATGGAAATCAATGGAGAATGTAGGAGTGTCAGAGTTTGAAATGAATTTTCACACTCACTAACCTGATTAAATTTCATCGTAGGTTTGGGATGGATTATGTTCAAATTGGATAGATGGTTATATTTTGATATGATCATTATTTGGATGAAAATATTTTGGTATACAGAAGGTGACACTTCGAGCCGGTATTCGTTCATTCAATATTCACAGGGTGACTATGATAAATACTTTTTTTAAATATTTTATATAACTTTAAATGTAATTGTTTTATTTTATATTAATATAGGTCGTCAAAGAGCCCGATATTTCAAAGGTCAAATTTTATTGGAGGATGTATAGGGATCTGACCACTTAAGAGATTAGAGGTTCTCACCAAAGTTAGATTGTGGTCAGTATATTTTTTTTTAGTTTGAAATTTAACTGAAAATAATATTTTAACTATTTTTCTTTTAAATTTCAATTAAATGATTCATCAGAGACCAAAAAATCTAACATAAAAAATGAGAGTAAGACTAAGACCAATACTCAGACCAGTGCCCAAAAATTTGATAAGAAAACATATATGTAGATGACCCAGTATTCCATTCTTAAATGTTGAGTTGTTGGTATCAACTCTCGATTGACACCTATGTATTATTATGACAGCGCTACAATTCCATCATCTAGCTTGAGAGAAACCCATGAAGATTCATCTTCATCTACTTCACAGTATCAAGAGTAGCTGCGATATTGGAGTGAGCATATAGAGAGTATGCAAAGGGAGCAGGATCGGATGTGTCAATGGTAGCAATAACGACATGAAGAGTTCCTACGATAGTAGAAATAGTAGCAAGAGATGCATGAGGAGATGTGTCAATGGTAGAATCATCAAGATTAGAAGTAGTTGAATTATATGTGACATCTCACTCGTTGTTTAGGGATGGATTTCCCTACTCAATCTCCTCAAGCTCCACAAGATGACCCTCCACCTTAATATTCTATTTATTTTTTATGATAAAACATTTGAATATTTTTTTAATATTAACTATTTACCTTTCTATATTGTTTATTTTTTTATTGTGGTGAATATTATATTTTTTATTATTTATTTAATTTTTTAAATTACTTAATGTAATTTTTTTATTTTTTATTAATTTATATTTATTGTTACTTTCTTTTTAGTATTTTTTTGTGAATATTAAGGTTTTCATTATTTTATAATTTTTTATTATATTATTAATATTAATATTAATAAAAATAATATTATAATATTATCAATATTATTTTTATTCTTAGTATATGAATATTATTTTATTATTTTATTATTCTATTATTTATTTTATTTTAATATTATTAATATTTTTATTTCATTAATATTAATATGATTTTACTAATTTTACTAATTTTTTTAAAACTTTCTGTGATGGACCCCGTCGCAAATAGTTTTTCTGAAGGCCTACATCAAAAAATTTCAAAAACATAGCATGTCCTTTTACGATGGGTCTCATTACTAAAAAGTTGTCTAAAATACATGGGAATGGTATTTGTGATAGATCTATTTACCATTGAAAATATTTTTTTGTGTGACAGACTATTTCAAAAAGGAATATTGAAAAACCCATTTTCTATAATAGGTAATTTGCAACAATGCCCCATCACAAAAGGGTATTTTTGGTGGCATTTCATCGTAAATTCCCCGTCACAAATATCACATTTTTAAGTAATGGGTGGCTCATATTAAAAGAAAAATAAGTGTCTTAAATGATTTATGGGTGTAAATTTAATTTCCTATTTTTTTGGAAAAAACAAAACATTTGTGGAAATGTATAATTTCTTATATAATGGTTTTTATAATTCTTTAACACACTAAACCAAAAACAAATTTGAAATTTAATAAGTGAAAGCATTATTAAAAATCATGTTATTATGGATTTATTGTGTTATAAAGTGTTAAAATTATTATTAGAGAAAAATTTTAGATAACTTTAGTGGGTTATGGGATTTATAAAAAAATGAGAGATTTTAATTAATGGTTATACTATCATGAGACATAATTCAATGATTTCCTTGTTTATTTATATAATCTATGTATTCTCAAAATTTTTTTACATATAGGATTTATGGGAACTATAATATAAAGAAATATAGGGTAAATAAACATATGAATCAGTAACCAAGAATTGATGGAACATAGAAGTTCATGGTAGTGATAACTTAGTTAACATAATATATTAATGGTGGAACCCATGAATGAGAGGTACCAAATTATCTATTCAATAACATGTTTATACTAGAGCATTTTAAGAAAATGTACCCCAGGGAATTCAATGGATCTCGGGACTCAGAGAAATATGAATGATATATTAATGAATTGGATAAGATATTTTATGTTTTGAGATGTAAAAAACAACTAAAGGAAACTCCTACTATTCATAATTTTGAATGTAATGTTAATATATGGTGTCCAATAATGAAGAATACAATATAAATGATAAGACCGATTCTATGGAGATGATGGTATTTAATGATCTTCTTAAAGATAAATACATTTGAAATTTCAAAAACATTTAATGGAATGGAAACATATGCAATTAAACAGAAAGGTAGAAGCCTCAATGGCCTCTTATGAAGAAAATTTAGTATACTAGACTAGTAGTCTATGAATTTTATTCAGGAACACGAAAGTAAAACGGAAAGATTTTACAAAAGTCAGAAAACTTGTTTTTTAAGAGTGTTAGACTATTATAAATTTAAATGTAAATAGGATGTTGTCCATTTTTTATGAAATTTCTGATGTATTTTTGGAACTTATGTACATCAGAATGATAAGGGTATGAATAAGTAATGTTAGTAGGAAATTGAGAATCATTCAACAATGAAATACATAGGAAATCTACCAAAATTTTTCAAAAATTTTAGAAATTTTATAGAAAATTTGATAGGATTTTGAAAGTGTCACTGATGTGGTATTCTCAATCATCCATCTCATGATTGCAAGGAAAAGAGTTTAGATTAGACCAATGAAGGGAAAATATATATTAATCCAATAGTGATATTTTTAGCTGTAATGAGTTTTTTGATTATGAGAACTCAAATCCACAGTTTTTTAGTCATTGTGTGAATCATAAAGATCAGAAACATAAAGCTCTACCATAATATTTAACTACTATCAAAAAAAATTCAAAAACCTCAAATTAATTGGTGAAATATGTATTACTTGTTTATAAATATTATTCCAATGTCGTATTTTATTCAAGATCAACATATTGTTTTATTTCTAGGAATTTTTTTAATTTAAGAGAAATTACATCTTACAAAAAAATCAGAAAATTTAGAAAAAAAACATCTAGTGGAAGTATTAAGATACACAATTTTATAGGAACCATCATATCATTATATGCTAAATGTATTTTCATAAAATCATTTTTGTCTTACATTTAATATAATTTAATGTTATTTTAGGTATATATTGGATTTATGTTTATCATGATAATATATATTTCATAGATAATAACCCCATATTTAGTTTCCAAAGTGATTTCCAATTCATATATAAGAATAAGTTTATATCTTTGATAAAATATCAATTAGATAAGAAACTAATTTATAATGGGAGTGAAATTTATCTTACATATTTTTTGGAAAGAAGGAAACTATTCAAATTAATTATATTCTAGTAGTAAATGACTATTTGGATGTATTTATTAATTATTTTCCCAGCTTTATTCTTGATTGAGTGGTTAAATTTATTTTGTGATTAATGGAAACTCTATGAAAATTTCAAAAACCATTTATATAATCAGTCCCTTAAATCATTTGGAATTTAAAATATAGTTACAATAGTGTCTGAATAAGGGTTACATTCTCCATAGCACTTCACCTTAGAGAACTCCAATTTTTTATTAATAAGAAGAATGGTTCCATGAGTGTTTTCATTAATTATTAATCACACAACCACATCACAATTAGTAATAAGTTTCTATTACCTCATATCGATGACTTATATGATTATCTATATAGTTCATTTTTTTGAAATATTTATCTATGGTTTAGTTATCATCAGCTAAATTTGATTGAAGATGAAGCCACCCATACCATAAATTCCTTTATTTTACATATTATACATGATATAAGCATTATATTTTATAAATAACTATATCCCAAGGATCAATAGGTTCAATGTATTTGATATAATGAAAATAAAAATACTTATTTTACATGTTAGAAACGTTTCACCACAAAAAAAATCATCAAATAGAAATTTCGTAAAAAAATAATATTTTAGTCCTGAGGAAGGGAAAAATTAATAAGGGTTATTCTCAAATGATCATTATATGATTACATATCAAAATCAATAATGGTTTGATCATAAATTTATAAAGAAACATGAATAAGAAAAATATATGATATAAAATAATATAAATAAATTAGTGTTAACCATAAGCATGAAATTTTGACATTACATATCAAATGGTATCACTTACTATGTAATGAGAAAATAAAACATGAATCATATAACATGATAAATGAATACAGGGAACTAATTAGTGAAATCATAAACATATGATTTCATATCATTTTGAACTTGGCTACCCACCCACCTATTCACTTGTAAGATTTTGAGTAGAGTTAAATCCCATCACACTCACTGTTTATAAACAAACCTACTTGTAAATTTATTCACCCATAAAGTTTTTAGTAGAGATAAAATCCATCAACCTCACCCTTTGTAAAACCAACTACTATCAAACCTATTCACAAAACATTTCTGGCTCACATGATATAATCCATTACCCAAATCATTAAAGGGATATATAGGTCCCACCAACCTCAAAATATATACATTAGTGTGACACTTAAAACCATTCTCTTCTAAAATAATAATTAACCTATGGAAATAAATTGTGATTTATAAAACATTCAAATCAAAATCAATCACTTTCCTTAAATAACCCATGGTGATAAAAATGGGTTTCATAAAATTTTTATATAGTATAACAACATGAAATAAATTTATTTGACATCAAAAAATTGATCAAAAAATATAATAATATATTAATATAATAACATGGAACACAAAACATTGAGGATATATTTTTTGGAATATAGAGATTAAAATAAAAAAATAACTAAAAAAATATATTTTATGAAATCATTTTGAAATCATTGTTATAAAAGTCATAGTATGTGTCAATTTTCAAATATTTACAAATGTTTTCTTAAAAATAATGGAAAATAAAACTCTAATGAAATTGTATTTGAATTAAAAACTGTAGAAATCAAAAAATGAAATCATTTGAAATTAATATATTGTAAAATTATGTTCATTAAGAAATTGTATTACTCAAATAAGGGAGTTAGAGTTACCAAATCCCTAACCATTACCCTTCATTTCCAAAAAAGTGTTTTAACCTTCACACTTATCATATTTTTATTTTTCTTTAGGGGTTTAAACCATTTAGGGATATTCTTTTAAGAAAACCATAATCTTGTTAATAAGTTTAGTAATGTGTATGTGAGTATTTTGTAGGTTTGGGACTAATCATAATAGGTTTTGGTGCGAGAAGAATTATGGGGAGGAGGGACCCTTTTATATGTGAAAAATTGGAATTTTTTTAAGTAAAAAAATCTATAATGGGAAGTGAGTCTCAAGAATAGTGCCTCAAAAATTGATAAATAATGGAGGGGATAGTAAATAATGTCATTAATCACCCCTACCATTCCAAAAGACACATTTTAAAACATATCAGGACTTTTCCTATAAGTTTACTGAATTTTGAAATTTTAGTTTTCACTATTTTAAATTGTTTTTAAATTGGTAATTTATCCCTCATTACCAAGAATAAAATGGTACTTATTATATAAATTATACCTAAATATTAACAATTTGAAACCCAAATTATATTAATTAAATTTTTAAATGTGATATAAATAGATTTTAAAATACTTAAAGTGTAATGTGTTTTTTTCCAAAATGTAACATAAATTGTAAAATATCAAATATGTTGTTATAAATCAAAAATAAACTTTTTAAAATTATAAATTCACTTATAAAATATTTATTTGGTCTTATAAATGGGGTTCATACATTTACAATTCAAAATTATATAATATTAATTTAATAAGTTCATCTTATTTGTATAAAATGTATTTTTCACCATTCACCTAAAAATTGAATATTTTAGAAAAATTAAAAAAAATCATCTTAAACTATAATTACCTTGATAAATGCATAAATGATGTTATTTTCGTTGGAATTCCAATCAAAAAATTGATAAATTTAACTATAAAATAGAACCATATGATATTTTGAAAACACGTTTTATAGGAAATTATTATTCTTGGTATATTAACTATTCTTCAAAATTTTTTCTAATCATAAATATATTAAACATGTAAAAATTACCATTTTATAAAATATTTTTTTAATAATAAAAATATATTCTATTGGTTTTCTAGATATAAATAATGTGTTTTATGTTTAAATAATTTTTTTGGGATTTATTCTTATATATATATATAATAATAATAATGATTTTGTTACATAATAAGTCAAGGGACACCTAACAATGGTCTATATTTTTTTAATTTTTTATGTTGCATGTGACGAAAAACCTAAAAAATTTATTTAATTAAGCTTAAGAACTCAGGTTGTTATATTCTAACCCTTTATAAAAATTCCTTTCGTAATGTCTAATTACATGGATGAAAATAAGTGAGGGTATTTTTCTCTCATCACATCGTCAAGTTCTCATGTAGCCTTCTAAAACATAGAAGTTCTCTATATGAATTTGATCATATTAGTGATCTTGTTCCTCACCACCATATCTATTTAATTCAATATATCCATGGAATATTCTTTATAGTAGATTTCATGTTATAGTTTCAAAACATATATGTTTATTAAAGGTGATGGATAATGTATTTACTTCCACAAATTTGATATATGGAAGACATTATGCACTTAAAACTGGTGAGGAGTGAATGATATGTGTTAATTTATGTCCCCAAAATGATAAAGTATCCTTAAAGGGCTAATTTAACTAGGGATTGACTTCCCTTTCTTCCTAAATATCATAATTAATTACCATGGGGATATTTTAAGGAATACAATAACACCAAAATCAAATTCTATATCTTTTCAATGATTTTCAGAATAAATATTTTTTCAACTTTTCATCATTTTCAAATGCCAGTATATGGTTTTTAAATTTATAGATATTTCTTGGTTAGGGATAGATCCTGTAATCTTTATTTCTCTAACCTCATACCATTATGATAGAGTGATGAAACTATTCCCATACAGATCCATATATGGTTCCATTTGGATGTCATAATAGATTCTGTTATTTTATGAGAACTCAATAAGAGGAATATTTTTATCCCAATATTCTTGTATATCTATTGAATAAAATATAATTATATCCTATTTAGTTTAAATAGTTATACCTAATTGAACATGTTTCTGAGGGTGGTAACGGGTGATAAGATTTTTCTCAATCCCCAAAAAATGATGATTTTTTATAGAATCTTGATGTAACCCTTAGATCAGGACTAGATATAATAGAGAGGGGTGCTCCATGATTCCTAACTGCTGCTTTAATTTATATCTTGGCAATTTGATCTAGTTTTGAATATTATCTTAAGGAAATACATTTTTTTGAATATTTAATGTAATTTACTAAAACACATTTAGAATTATGATATGTATATGTCGAGGAGAGTCCTACATTAAAATCCATTGCAATTCATTACCATTTCCATATAAGTATGGGTAATGGTTGAATAATAAATTTCTGCTTCTACCACTCTTCCTAAACATATTAAAAAACCATGAATTGTGGTATATACTCCCTGATTTACCTCTTCATGTTATCTAACTATAATTTTTACATCAGATATCTATATATCCCTATTCCTCTTAAATAGAGAGTGATGGATTGACTATGTGAATTATCCAAAATATACTTCTTCATTTTCGGTAGATATGGGAAACACAACCAATTAACAAACCACATAACTCATTATTTATCAAAGTTAAAATCTGGAATATTATCTATCTTGTTTTGTATAAATATATGATTATTATAGGATTATTATATCATTAAATGATTATAGGTTTGAGAAAAATATTGGGGATTTTATGATTTATCACCATCCATTGTGAATTAAACATTCATCCTTTATAGATAATTAATTATTAGGTCTTTTTTAATCCACATCTTGAATAACGTTGAACTGTCATTTAAACTCAGAGCATAAACCAACTTTTTTTCCTGACTAGTGTGGTAATGTATTGAGTAGTTGTAATATTTTATCAGATCTAACTATCTTCTTTGGTTCATGTTTAAATCCTTCTGTATAAAGAAATATTTAAAGATCCTTTGATCGGTGTATATATTACACTTATTAATATAAAGGTAGTTCCAAAAAATATTTATTGTAAATATAAAAATATCTATTTCTAAATCACATGTATAGTATTTTCTCTCATGAGTATTTAATTGTAATAAGGCATAAGAAATTATCTTTTCATATTGAATGAGTACACAACAAAATCTTTTTAATTTTGCATCATAATAAATTACAAAACCTTCACCGCGATAGGTTAATGTATGCATAGGCATAATAACTAAATTTTCCTTACTCTCCATGATGTTTTACTCGTGTTCCTTTATTAGAGGAACCTGAATCCTTTCTATGTTACATTGTTTAAGGGATATAATAGATATGAGAAATTTTTCACAATGTATCGATAATATATATCTAACCCAAGAAAACCAAAGATTTTTTCAAAGTGGTTAGTCTTGGTGATTGATAAATAACCACAGTCTTTATAGAATCTACCAATATTCCCATTATCATTATAAAATTACCGAAGAATGATAATTTTTAATGCTTCAATTCAAATTTATTGAGTATTTCATACAATCCCTCCTTCCCCAGCGTCTTCAATACAGTCCTTAAGTGATATCCTGGCTCTTCCATACTTTTGTGATATATAAGGATATCATCTATAAATACTAGCACAAATTGATCTATGTGATCTCTAAATACTATTCATGAGAACCATGAATATAGTAGGGAATTGGTATGTGCAAATGGAATCCATAAAAACTCATATTGTCTATCTCAAGTTCAGAATGTTATATTTGGAATATCCTTTTTTTACCCTGACTAGATGATATACAATCCAAAGTTAAATATTTGATAAGAATTGAGAAACTATGTGTTGATTATATTTATAGTCAATATTGTGTAGAGAATAATTTTTTTTGGAGAATTTGTAACTCAAGATAATGGATTCAATGGTGATATGATCTATCCTTATTTTCCACAAAGAGAACCAGTGCACCCCACGATGAATTACTATGTTGTATGAAACCCTTGAGGTGATTATCTTATAATTGCTTCTACAATTCCATTAATTTATTATAATATATTCTATTGTGAGTATTTGAGATTAGAAATGATCTTGGTATGATTTTTACTTAGAGTTTAGCCTCATGTCCCAGGGGGAAACCTGAAAATTCATCAGGGAATAATTTAACATATTCTCACACAATAGGCATGTCCTCAATGTTTAATTAATCTAAGATAATATTAGTGTAGAACTAATTATTTCTAATAATCAAGAACCATATAATATAATTCACTTCCAGAGATGGTGTAGGAACATCCTTGCATTGATACTTGATAATTGTAATATTAGTGATATGAAAGGAGGTTTACCTTTCTTTGAAATTGATATGATATTTATATAAGGAAATCCATTACCTACCTAGAATTATGTAAAATTAAAAAGCATGGAAAAGAACATAATTTTATATTTGTATCTCCCCAAATAACATGATTTTAGAATATTTTTACACCTTATTATCATTTATCATCCCTGTGGGTGTTTTCATGGGTTTTCTAATATGGAAATTTTATGGAAGTGAATCCATATTATTAGAAAACTTATAAGATATGAAATAAAGTGAATACCCAAAATAAAATAACGATTTTATGGTTCAATATTGGATAATGAATGTATCTTTCACCACTTTTTTATTTTAGTCCACCTTATTAGTAGTGATTGCATATTCCCTCCCTTTATCTATTAGTTTAGGAGTATGATACTTCATATTCCCAACATTAACTCAAAGGCTAGGCCATTAATTCACATAATTCCCATGCTCCTAGAATTTTCATCATTGAATACTAAGTGGATCATCATTTGGTTCTTTATTACCATCATTGGTGTTATTTCCCACTTTCAATGTCTTCAAAATTCATTTTCAAGGTGGAATTATTTCCTACACTTTTAACAGTTCCTAGAATCTATAAGGAAATAAATTCGGTGTTTCTTAATTTTGTTGACATAAATGAAATTGAACATTATTATTTCAACATATTTATTACATGATATTTCATGAGGATCCCATTTTTTATCTGGTGTATTTGGGAATTTTAATATGGTCACATTGTTAACAATATTTCAAAATATATGGTTTGTAATAATAACATGGTTCCTCAGTCTATATCCCATTCTTATGGGTTTTCCGTTGGGGTAATATTCTCTATATACCTCACAGATAATATATCCAACTTAGTTTGACCAAGGTTAATCTAAGTTGGGTTATCCTAAACTTATCAACCTAATACCGCAATGTGACTAAGAAATCAATCCATTTTATTAGTTTGTAATGAAAATTTGAATTATCCTAAGAATAACGCATAATAGTGTCAAAAAAAGTGTGTAGTAAGGGCCCATTAATAACACATTATAATGATTGATGATACATACACAAACAAATTTTTTTAGAGTTATTATCCATATATTTGTCTATGAAAACACCACATCCACTTGTTACATCAAAACCATGATTTATAACTTAAAAAACTACATTTTTTCCAAAACTTATGATATCCTCCTATACTTAGCCATACCCTAAGGGGTCTCAATAATTTTTCTCATCATTGTTTACAAATATAACTAAACCCTACTCTTGTACTAACTAAATAAACATGTGATAAACATTAATGTATTTTACATCTTATACATGATATAATCATTATATTTTAAAAATAATAATATCTATAGGATTGAAAGATTAAATTTCCTAAAGATTGAGAATATAAAAGTTTTTATTTTATTTTTTTGATTAATAATGCATAAACTATATTCTCACTTAAATATTCCATTATAAATAATCATCATCAAATCCTTGGGAAGGGAAAACATAATAAGGGATGACCTCAAACACTCATTAAGGGGTAACATAAAATCAAATATAACGGTAAGATCATAAACATATGTAATATAGTGAGAAATGAAATATATCTAATTTAAACAATATATATATAATTTTTCATCATAATATGGAAATATAGAAATTACTCTCAAATAATAAAATTCTTATAACGAAATGAGAAAAAACATGAATCATATATCCTGAGATCTGAAAATTTGAAATAAAGCGGAACAAAAATAAATATAATATTTCTTTTCATTGTGAACAATACTACATAAAAAACCATTCACTCAAAAAATTATGAGTAGAGTTAAATTCCATCATACTCACCCTTTTTTATTCTAGTTTTATTTTAAACAGTTCACAAGTAAAATTTTGAGTAGTTCTAAATGCCATAACATTCCTTTTTTAACATATCCACTCCCTAACCAGTTGAAAAAACATTTCTATCTCATGAGATATAATCCTTTACCCAATTAATTAGAGGGATATATAATACCACATGTCCCATAATAATACATTTTTGTGGCACTTAAATACCATTCACATTTAATATCCTAAAAAAATCAATGGAAATAAAATGGGTTTAATAAAAAATAAAAATATAAATGATTTACTTTACTTAAGGAACCCACTGAAATAAAAATGGGTTTCATGACATTTTTATATAGTATTAAAAGATGAAATAAATTGAGTTTACATAAAAAATGTGATCCCAAAAATAATAATATGTTAATAAAAAAATGATTAGTGAGTTCATTAAAGATGAATATTTTTCTTTATAGATAATAGAACAAAAAAAATCCCAATTGATATTTCTTGTTTTTTAATCAATGATTAAAAATACATATTATGAGTGAGTTTACAAAAATGTATTGTTTGTTTTCTTAAAAATAAGTAAAATAAAAAAACTCATGAAGGAGGATTTGAATGAAAAACTATTTTTCCTAGAAATAAAGAAAAAAATAATTCAAAATAAAATTCTTGAAAGAAAAAATTTCAAAAAGAAATTGTACAACTCAAAGAAAGTATTTTGAGTTACTTATACCCTTACCGTTACCCTTGATCTCTACATAAGTGCTTTAACCTCATAACTTTTATGACTGTCTAATTTTAGAAAGAGATTAATCCTTTATCATGATAGAATTTTGAGTAGAAAAGAACCTAATTAAGATAGATAGAAGTTTGAAGGATAGGGTTGGACAGAGTTTGGGATAAAATTAAGAGGTTTTATGTAAGGATAAGTAAGCAAAATAGAATTTATTTTATAAGTGAAAAGTAATGAAATATTTTTTAATACCCAAAAATATTCAACAATCTGTATTCACTCTCAAGGGGACTATAGCCAAAATTTATAAATAATGGAGTATATAAGAGATAAGTTATAGAAACACCACCAATATTCCAAAATAAACTTTTTTAAATCATATTTGGGTATTTACCTCTAAGGTCACTCACATTTTCCATTTTTCACCACATTAACATGTTTTTAACTACTTAACTTATCCATTATTCCCAAAAATAAAAATTCCTTGTTATATTATTTGGAAATAACGATTAAAAATTTGAAAACCATTTTTTATTGAATATTTAAAATAGAGAAAATTTAATTTCATAATTAAATAATGTATGTTGTATTAATTTTTCATAAAAATATAAATTAATATTTAAAATTTCAAATATGGATTCATAAATCAAAACCAATCCACTGAAAAATATAAATATACTTATAATTTATATTTATGTCCTTATAAAAAGGTTTAATAAATTTATATACATACTAATATACTAATATTTTTATAATATAATGTTATTTGTAAAAATAATATTTTTCAAAGGACACTTAAAAATTAAAAATTTAAAAAAAATTCAAAAAATTTATATTAAGATAATATGAACCTGACAAATCTAAAAATAATGTTATTTTTGTCAAATTAACATCCTAAAATTAATAAATTTATATTCAATATAAGAAAATAATATATCGTGAAAGCATGTTTTATTGGAATTTATTATTTATGTATATGAATTGTTCATTTAAAATTTGAATTAATATTAAATATATCAAACATGAAAAACTATCCACTTTATAAAATACATTTTGTGCATAAAATGATATTATATTTTCTTTGGTGTACTAACTGAGTTCGATTGTAAACAAGATTTTTACCTTTCTTTCTTTATATATATATCTTATAATTATGTGAACAAATAATTATACAACCACCTTATGATGATCTATTTATTTAGGTTTTTTATATTGTGTGAGGAGAAAAACATAAAACATAATAATTAATTATGGAGAAAAAATTAGGTTGTTACTGAGGAGGACATTCCGATAATGGTGTTTTTTACTATGCACGACAATTATGAGTATGTAATTATGCCTTTTAAGTTAATGAATGCACATATTGTATTTATATATATTTTGAATTGAGTTTTACATGAGAATTTGGAAAACATTTTGGTGGATTTCATTGGTCACATTATTGTATATTCTATGATTAATAGGGAATATGGGAAACATATAATGTTTTTTTTATATTCAAAATAAAGGGAAAATGAGTCTTATGGAAAATTTAACATATTTGATTTCTTTACAACAAATATCATTTATTTGGTATATTTTTTCTAAATATGGTATAACTATTGACCCATATGAAACTAAAAAGGTTTAAGAATATCAAAGAATGAAAAATTTTACAAAAAATCTAAGATTTATATTATTAGTTGGTTAATTCCAATGGTTTATTAAAACAAATTCATGGTTACCAAGAAAACAACGGTAACAAAAAAATGTATTAAATTCATTTGGACCAAGGAATTCGATGAATGGTTTCAATAATTTAATATTAGAATGTTTAATTATCCAGTGATAATATTTTCATCAAGAAATAATTAATTTGTTATTTACATGGATTCTTATTTTAAAGGACTTTGTTGTTTCATGAATGAAGATGATAAGGTAATTTAAAATATATCATGTAAATTGAAACTCCATGAGAATAATTTCCATACAAATTATATTGAGATTTCAATAGTGGGTTTTTATTTTAAAATATGGAGGAAAATATTATATTATTTAAATTTTAAATATAAGATGAATATAAATGTTTATTTTATATATTCCCTAAAATAAGAGTTGAAAATTAGGTATAGAATATGGTTAGAATCAATAAAGTATCATTATTTCATGATTCACTATCATCTATATATATCAATCAAGGAATTAAATTTATTAATTAGAAAAATATAATCTATCATTAATCATGAAATATTTGTAACATTATCCTTTGGTTAGTGATTTAATTAATGTTTTCCTATAAATGTTTCATGTAGGAACTACCTATATTTTGGTTTAGGTGTAAGTGAAGTCATCATTTTCAGAATGAATTAATCCTAATAAATAGAAAGATTTAAATTTGAAAGAAAATTTATAATCTGTCAGAAGATTAGTTTTCTTAAATTTGACATTGATAATGACGGGGTTATAATGTAACACCCGATATTCAATTATAGTAAGTTATTCACTAAAGAGAAACAAAATCACAATGCAATAACATTATTCCAGAATATTATTAAAACCTAAATTCTAATGTTTAATAAATTGAATTTGATTAAATAAATTAAAATTTTCAATTAATTGGGTAAAAAATATCATATGATGAATTATTTATATTTTTTACAAATAGAATATTTTTAGGTGAATAGTGAAATTTACTAATTTTATTAAAATTTCACTTGAATTAAATTGTAATGATATAAAAATCGCATTATCTAAAGGCATGAATCCTTTGAAAGTGATAGATCTAGTTGATCGACTACCCAATATTTTGGGGTTTTCAGACTTAAAATTCTTTTTTGTTGGGAGAGTATACTTCCATTTGCTATTCCCCTCTACGGAATTGAAAAACTGAGTGTGGAGTTTTGGATCAATTAACCTTCAATTGGGTATTCTTCATTTTCATGAATTTAAATTATGCTTCAACTTATAAAATTTTAAAGAAACTTGCACACCAATATGGATCAAAGTATATGGATTAAATTGGGTTTTATGGAACCAAGAAATTCATTACAATATTCTCACTATAATAGGCACTCCCATTAGGATGGATACTGCTACTGAGCTAGTCAGCTACTGTCACTTCGCTAGGATTTTAATTGAAGTTGATCAAATCACATCACTAATTGACAAAGTTGTGCCATCCACACCTCATGAGGAAATAAATCTCAGAATTTAATAAGAGAAGAAACCTGCTTTTGTGATGTTTTCCATATAATTGGCCACTCAAGGGATAATTGTAGAAGTGAAATCCTATGTCTAAATTTTCAAAAAAGGCCACAACTCCAATATTTTTAGAAGGTCTAGTAATGAAAAAAATCATGCATGCTGAAACTATTGATGTTGCTCAGGTTCATGTTTCCAGTAAGCTTAATCATATCAATGGGAAGATTAATGCACTTGTCAACTTAGGAAATTCTCAATATTTCATTGCACATATTTCTGACTTTTCTCAAAATAATGGTTGTATAGATGACATGAATTTCCCCACCGAATTTCCATGAAATACCCATAGGTTAGTTCCACCAGTTCTGAAAGTTGATAAATCTAGGGTGTCTTGGGATAACATAGAATAGTATGGTCTCCGCACTAGTTTTTCGTTCATGGATTCCTTGACTAAAGACTTCAAGGATGATTATGAGGGTGATTAATCATCTAATAGAAAATAATCCAAGAAAATTTCTGCTTAAAATGTGGTGGAATTCAATTTGTGGCAAGATTAGAATTTGGGTTCTTCTAGTCATATGGGGAAGACAAAATTAGAAGTGGCCTTATCCAAAAAGGTTCTCTCTACTCCTAGACACAAACGTAAACATGGTACTATTATAAATTACAGAAAAACTATTTCTAAATCATTCAAAGATCCTAGAGACCACTTGAATCCTCCAAGATTAATGGCTTCAAAAGAAGCAGAAACTTCATCCTCAACCCCCGATGCCTCGGGACAGGTAAAGGTTCATTCTGAGGATGATTGATCTTTATTGAATACTCTAGATAAAGAGATGAACCGATGAAGGAAATACCTGATTTATAATGGAATACCCTCATAATGCTAGACACAGTATGGGTTGGCAGGTCGCTTATGCCACTCAAGATGATGTATCTATCATGCGCACAATCACAAATCTTCTGGCCAATGACAAACCCAATCTAAGGGTATAATACCCTCAAACTAGATAGGATAGGAGTAGGATGGGTTTTCAAAATACTGACACTCTTTTCCAGTGCACAAGAATATACCTGACTGGCACTGATGGCATTATGATAATTGATAGGATCCTTAAAAATAATGTTCTACAGAATCTCAATCCAAAGTGGGCAGGGTTCTCAGAATTGACTGTCACTGGTACTTCAGTCTTGAAGTATCTTGGTAATGACAATGTTCAGGGCATGAAATACAAACATCTTTTAAAGGTAAGTACTCATAATTCTTTTGAGCATCCTGTGTCCGGTAGTAGCGAGGAAGAGGTTCAAAGCGATGTTTTCGTATGTGGAGTTGATGAGATGGAAGATGCTGATGATTCTAAATTTCTTGATGATGGAGGGGGACAGTCGATGTGGGCCAAAACTGGGAGAAGAGGGCAACATCTTCATGGGTGGGGTGTATTCTCCCCTCATCATAATACGAACACTCAGTCTAAAATTCCCAAAATGTTTTCTTGTTGTCATTTATCTTTGTTTTTGATTTGTTTATATTTTACTACCTTCTTTTGATTTAATGAAGAGACCTATGTGCCACAATGATTTTAAATAATGATAATTAATTTAAGGTCATATTTTCAACATAATGTTTTGGTCATAATGAATATTAACCATAGAAAATATTTATCAACTCATTTAAGGGTAATATGGGTTAAAATGCGTAAAAATAAAGGGATAACGAATCAAAATAAAACAAAAAACTTTATTAAACATAATAAAATGAATTTATTTAAACAAATAACTTATAATATAAAATATTTTATAATTTTAATCCACCTTCACAAGAAAACGACGTTATATTATTAAAATATTATATTTAATTCCATATGTGTCATTTACCTAACTTATCAAAGGGAACTACTTATAGTCTCTTATTAACACATCTTTATCCACATAACTCAAACTAGGCATAAAAATTTAATTATCAACCTATGGTATACAAGTTTTTTCCCATTAAATGATGAACGCATAATACTTAATGTGTAAACCAAAGGTGGTTTTCTGATGAAGTAGTATAACTTTTAACATGTGTTTTCATTTTATTTCCTCTTCTAACATCATAAAATATTTTGTAACCATTATCATATAATAACATAATTATCTTAATTATAATTTTTATGTTATTATTATTGTGGAACAACCGATATTCATCTCTTTTACATTATATTGTAAATGAAAATATCACTTATGCGTACGTATGACCTAATGTCTCCACGTAATGGTGTAAATTATTTTTCATAACCACTTAACTTGGGAGGGTATAAAGGTGGAAATAATAAATATATATTATATTTATGACATAATAATTCTTCTTCAAATATAATATATCATTTAATTTCTTACCCATCCACTCATTATAATATTACAATGTCCCTTGTACATAAGTGTGTACTACCACCTCCATAAAGTGATGTAATTCACTTTTCATACCCAAATTACAAAGAATATTATAATTATTTATATAATAAATATATATTATATTTAAATAATTATTAAAATTCTTTATATGGATGAAAAATGGGAAATATTCAAGAACCAAAACTACTGAACCTAAACATATATGAAAAATTAAACAATAGTTGGAAACAAGAATTTTAATAAGGAATTATTAATAAGAGAGTGTTGAATTGTTATAAGTGGATCATTTATGAAATGATAAGTATGGATATGATACAATTATAGAACTTTAATAAATTTAATTTTGTTATAAAGGAGTCTAAAATCACTTACAAATCAATTCTGACATAAGGTAGGGCTTTATATCACAATCTCATCCTTATTCAGGATTGTTTATGATTAAGATTAAATTTAAGGGAATTATAGGATTATTAATATGAAACCCCACAAAATTTCTTCTACTATTTTTATATCTATAGAATACTTTTTTTCTATAATTTCACTATATTTATGTACTTAAGAGGCTGGAATAATTTTATTAAGAAAAACATATATTGTTTTATATTTGGTTAGAAATCTTTTCATTCAATGTCCATATTTTCATTAAAATATTTCCAAGTATTTTTTAATATTATCCAATGAAATATTGAATCTATATCTATAAATGTTTGAATTTATATAAAAATATTAAAAAGTAATGTTCATTTCTTCTTTAGAATGAGGTACTTTTTATCAATGGTGTGAACCAAATATTTATTTCAAGGTATACCAAACCAATGGTTTTTACAGTTATCATAAATAATATTTTATTTCAGAAGTCCATTATATGTTTAAATAGTTCTATTCAACTAAAATGTTTTTCTTAATATTTTTTCTTTTTTTATATTAATAAAATTTGATTTTAAAAAAATAGGGTTTTTTCCTTAACAAATAATATAGTGATATTTTAAAAGTATTTTCGTCTATTTAAACATAATTTGATGAATATTTTACTTTACTATGGATATATTAAATTGATACCATCCATTTGTTTTCATTTTACGGATTATGGACATTTTTAATAGGGTATGTATTCACATTTTATTTTATAGTTCTTCCAATATGTATAATAATTAATTATTAAGTCATGTTGATTATGTTGTATTTATTATTCATATAATGAATGCATTGGAATTATTACATGATCTATGGGTGAAATAATTATATATTCCATAATTATATTGGCAGGTATCATGACACAAAATAGATTGGGTATTTTTCATGTTCCTTGCCCATTTATATATGTTGTCCTCGCATAAGACCTTGATGGTATGTTTAATATGTCTAGGATCATGAATTCCATGATTATGAAAATAATTATTGATCTCCATGAGATTATTAGAATTGTTATGACATCCATGTATAAGTTTAATTATCATGTGATAGTTTATATGGAATTATTTAATTAAAAATTATTTATTCAATATTATTGATGTCTTATTTACTCTATGGTAGCTTTTATTGTACACATTCCCTTACTGATCATTTAAACTCATCCCTTTTTAGTTTTCTTTTCCACAGGATACCAGGATGTGTAATATTATTGATATGAAAGAATATTATAGAGGGAATATTAATGTTCATAAATGAAACACTATATTGTATTTTATATTATCAAATGTAATACTAGTTTCAAGCATGCATCTAGTTTTAAAATAAGACTAAACTAACTGATCATTATAGAATTATGGAATTATTTCTGGTGCATATGTAATGAATTTACCACCAACACTAGCCAACTTAGATTGGGTGTAACGCCCCTGACCTGGGAGCCACTAAACCAGTGCCATGAGTTGAGTCATCACATGACCTCAAGAACATCTCCCCATATACCAGAGCTTACTGACTAGAGTGGAGGGTTTAACATGTTAGGTGGGGAGATCATACCCTCTTAACCAGAGTAATCTACATCAGAAAATAGTATAAATAGAAGAAAAATATAAAATAACTAATAAACATATAATCCAAACATATCCCAACTAGGCACAAGCCATAATTTAACATGAACATTTTCATGAAATACTAGTAGTGGAAAGTGAACACAACCAAAAATAATTCAAACGACCAAATCTCTAAAAAATTCTCAACAGTAAGTCTAGATCCTTATCCATATACATGCTTAGCCCAAATCAACATCCTAGTGTAGTGTTTTATCCCTTGTCCTATCAGGAAACTATGAAATCTACTAGGGTACCCAACGACGACCCGAGAAGGGTGTGAGTACAAAACACAGTAGGCCACCACCAATAGTGTCTATAAAATATCTAGTCTAATATATAGTTCATGAATGTAAAAAATTATTGTTAAGTAAACAAGGGACGGTACGAGTTCCATTAGTTAATAGTGTTCTTTTTAGTTCATGCATAACCTTTTTCCCAATTTCATTGCTTACACCATATTTGTTACTCATTCCACTCTTAGTACATACTCAATGGGCTTGGACTATATATCATCCACACAATGGTACAAGGAAATCAATCACTATGAATAATGGAAATGTAAAGTCCCTATGTTACTAGGGATAAACACATCAAATCAATACATTATCCTCACCTTGAAGCCGCAGTCTAGGTGTAATGCAACTGTTAGGTTAATATAGCCTCCACCCCCTTCCCTCACCCATGTATTTATGGGGTAGAGATTAGAGCATCAGTCTTACTTGGACCGTGGGCGTAGATACTCCTTTCAATACCCTAATCTACCAAGCTATGTGCACAAGCTTATTTATCCAATCACTACAAACATAACATAACACAACCAAGCATAAACCATGACTTTAGAGACCACAATATATAACACAAAATGGGAGTTAATAATATTCCATAACCCATTAAAACATTTACCATTTACAATTCATATCTATTTATCCAAATTCCCATTCTCATGCCTTAACTACCATATGTGAATTCAATAACCCTATGCCTTATCAATATTCATCAATTAACAAATATTAACCCATTTACCATTTTATAAACATTTAACCCTTATGCATTACAACTTTGATTTTTATAATACATTGCAAAATCACTTTATCACATTCAACCCATTAGGTAGTCCCCATAATTTACCAAGTATTTACTCATTACACATTAATCGATTCCATTATTAAACCATTTTTATTTCTCATTTCACAATCAATTTACAATTTAACATGCTCTACATTTCATATATACTAGTCCTTTTTGGTACTTCAACATACTTCATATACCATTCGACACAGTCCCATTTATCCCATTTAACCCACTTTCAATTCATAACAAACAACCCTTTAGGAAATTACCTGAAAACCTAGGCACAAAAATCAATATTCTATTTAAAACTAAATCAACTAATTAGGAATGTTCTACATGGGTATCACATTATAAATTAGAATCCCTTCAATTAGCCATACCATTTTCTAGGTTCGGGAGCGTGGAAGAACCCCATGGGTGGCCCAAGAATGGTCTTGTCATCCTCCATGCATCCCACGAGGACCATGAGGGGTTGAATAAAAACACCATACACTCAATTTTCCAAATAACACTAAAGGTAACCAACAGACAAAAATATAAATAAAAAATCTCAACACACATGCACAAATCTATAACAAAACATGGAGATATAACTTGTATACGACCTACCTCGAATCTGATGATGAGATAACTCTTAATCATGGTGTTGGATTCAGATTCAAACACCCCTTGAATCCCCAACATAGGTTTCACTAGGATGTCTTCATAAGGAGATAGAAGAAACTACAAACTCTAATATGAAAAAGGGAATAAAGATGAGTGTTATAATTACCTGAGGCATTGATATGAAATCAATGAAGCTCCAAATTTCCATGAACCGAAGGAGAACCGCCCCTGGGAAGCTGGGTTAATCAAATCTTGTCATTAGGGTTTCAGGGGGTGGAATAGAGGAGAATCCTGAGTTGCGGTTTAAAATACCGAAATGGAATTTATGTAATTTTTCTCAATGTTTTTGGTCCACAATGTTTACCGCGATGATTTTCCAAATTCTGAAAAAATAGTGTAGATGCTATAGTCTAAAATCACCACTTAGACGGTTACCTTGGATTCTCGCATGGTTTGTACTAACCTAGCACAGACCATGAAACATGCCCAGAAACTCATTGTTCTTCCTCTTTCATGTCCCGATCACCCAAGACACCCCCAATACTACTCATGAACTTAGAAAACACTTATATCTATCACAAGAATGATATTAAACTAAAATATATACAAAAACACACCATAATTAAAAAATCCATGACCTTGCAAGCTCCCCACATTATAATGGCTATTTCTCTAGCCGCTCTTCCAAGAATCACGAAACATCAAGAATAAGAGTTCATGCCATGAGAATTTCCTATACATTACCACATTGGATGTTTTTTCTAAACATACCAATGCCCACAGAAAAAGAATCAGGGCACGAACTGGCCCTGTGAGGATTTCTCTCAACAACCAACATCACAAACCAGATATTCCTTGATGATGCATCAACCTCAACCATACCCAACCACTAAAACCTATTATAGAATACATATCCAATAGTTCATTATTCAATGTAGGAATAAATTTCCAAATAACATCACATCCTTGGGGGGAAACTAATCAGATCCACCTTGGTATGATCCTCCTTGAAACTCATGACCCAAATCACATGTTGTCATTTTCCTCAATTTTCCCCCAACTCTAATGGTGACCAAACTCAAAATCTCATGAAGGAGACTACATGGCCCTTTTAACAACATTTCCCAACTTATGCCAATTCACCAGTATTGAGGAATGATCACCTAAATCTCAACTCAAATTTCACATTAGCCGATGTGTTCCAAATCACGATGCTCAAACATCCATAGGTCATTACCCTACATTAGCATATATCCTCACTGTAGAAACCATTATGGAGGAAATTCTAACACTATACATTCAAGGAGTATGATCAAATTGAACTGACCCAGATATAAATTTATTTCAAAAATAACTTTCCACCCCAACATCAACCCGATGGTGGGCCACTCTCACCACACCCATTCAAATTTACCCTCTCCGGTTGGACCACCCCCAACCGGGATATCCCAGAACACCCACCTTCAACTAACGGTAAGATACACCATTTCTAAAATTCCCATGGTTCAGACTGAATTGAAGCATATCATTATCATCCCACACACCCACTGAGGTGATCTGCTAAATTCTGGTAGAAATCCATCATCAAATAATGACTGCCCTCTAGACTATCATCGATCATCACCATCGATATGACAAAAAATTACATGGCCAAGGTTCACTCAACATCAAGATATTATAAAACCACACAAGGAGAAATTAACTGAGTCTAATCCTAATATTCTTTAGAGTTACAGAACCCAAACACTTTTTACAAAACCTATTTTCATATCCAACCCCACCGTTATATGACTTCTGAATACACATCACAAGATTCACTTGGAACCACCCTGAGATCAAAGCCAACACTTGGCTCATCAATCACCACATCCAAGGCCAACATGGACTCTTAGAGGAACCTAACATGCATCTCCCAGGTTCCTTATTATTATCTCAGTGCCACTACATCAAATCAAAGTTCTCCTCTCCAAATCGAAAACTGTTTTATCACTCCACACCTTAGCAGTGTAGTTACCATTTATCTCCATGAGGGGTTTAAACCGAATGTCTCTTACACTAAATCACAAGTCGTACCCCAAAACATATTAATGTATATATTGATTGTTCAAAAATAGAATGTTGAACATCCCCTGGTGCCCATTCCTGGCTTCCATGAATAACACCCACGGTGTTTTTCAACACTCAGTCCATCCTGAGGACCTCACCCAAATTCATCAAGGGTGTACATTCCATAATCAAGCTCCCCATATACCATTTCCATTATCATAAACTCCACAATGTCCCTTACCCAAACAAAGACATCAAGTCTCTTGGAATAAAGCTAGAGCTTCACAACGTACCTGGGATGATATGAAGATATTGGGAAGGATCATCACTAGTTGTGGTATGCAAAGAATTTTTTGAAGAACACCACCAGCGACTTATCCATTCTGATGTCAAAATATTGGACAACATTACCTATGAAAGAGATTAGGATCCATTGACAAATGCATCTCATCAACACTTAACCACCACTGAACAGGTGTGATTGCCAACCCAATCTGACCATTACTCCACAAACAAGTAACCACACAGCCATGAACCAACGTTTCAGGTGGAATTACTTCCACTACATTCTCGAGTTCTTCTGATACATCCCTAAAAGTTAACAACTGAATCACAATGGTATATCACACCAATAAAACGAAATATCTCTCACAATAAATTTTTACCTATGTATAGCCCATCTCCCACTTAATTACCTAACCATGTATCCTTGTTAGTCAGCCTTATTATACCTGAGGCAACCTCTACATCTTACCCCGCAACCAAACCATTCATACAAACAACTTCTGCCATGTGACCACCCTCACCTTTGGTGTCACCATTAAGAAAAATAATATATCCATACTTAATCCACCCTAGTCTCTTTTTGTGAAAACAAATTTTAATTCTACATTAATCAACATCCAAATAGGCGAGTAAGGAATCCATACAATAAAACCCTTCCAAACAATCCTTCCCTCCAATCACAAACTCTAGGGTGCCCTTATGAATGAACCAGGTATGAAAATACCATTTACTAAAACTTAGTGATACTTACTATGCATTTACACCACCTCTGAAGCATCTATTATTCTTTATATTATAAGGTACCTACACTACTAAGATATCCTCTTGTGAGGTCACCCTTAATTTTATGAAACAATCATCATGTAACCACAACTCGAGTGGCATCGCTAACCATCAACCTTCCCACTTAGCCCTCTAGGCCAAACATGCACCATGAAACACTCTGAGTTCCAATATCAAAGTCTAAAACATCTACCTGTGTGACACACACCCAAAAAGACTAGAAACCCAATCAAAACTCTCTTATTTGTCACCTTTTAGTTTTAATGATACCAACTCCCTATACTAGATTCCCTACCGGGAAAATCCATTAGTCCACTCTTCAAACCATATATATCATGACACGAATGACGAAATTCTTAAGAATGTCACTCTCACCCCAGTTCTAATGCACACTATGCCTATCACACAAAATAATATTTACTCTAGGTTCGGTATCAGAGGTGCACACATTCATCAGTAGTACAAGCCAAAAATCCTCTCCAGGATTCAAAACACAACTCATAAGGCCTCTACTCACAAGTTCACCAAGACCTGGGAACCATCCTTAAGGTCCAGCATGCACTCTCTTTGGTCACGAACCATGAGTGTTTCCTCACTCTCATTACCAAACTATTCCTTACAACCCAATGACCACAACCCCACCAAGGGTTCCCTAATCACAAACCCAGACCATATAATTATTGCTAAGGCCTCACAATCAAAATACAAAGTCTCCATCTAGGGTACTCTCATTGGCCCAAACCACACATACATGGTTCAAACTGATAACACAAATAATACATACTTTTTTACTCAATCATTCTCATATTAAACTTTACGTTAACTTGATGATTTCATGAATGACAGACAATATTAAACCATATATGGAAAATATCTCACACTATCATCCATAAAACAAACCATTCTTCATACTGTATCTGAATGGTCACAATAAAACTTATAAATCCACCCTCTACCATACCTACCAAAGGTAATGATCAACATGGGGTAACCAGTTTACATAATAACAAGTCTTCTATCAACACCTCTTCAAATCACTTCCTCTTTTACAACACCACCCTTTCCATTTAGGCAAATTTCCCATTTAACAACATGTTACAATCATAATTTTAACTCATTTACACCTTTCATTTGGAAAAATTAATTAACAAATTTACCTTCATTATGAAATATTTTTATTTTAGACACCGAATCAACCTTTACAATTTATCACAACACAAAATTTTTATTCGGTCATAATATTTATTTATACACGATATCCCTTAACTATTCATTTAAATTCATTTCATTCAAAAAACATTAATTACCAATATTAGGCATCATTTTCATCGAATCTATCAAATATGTAAAATTCATTCTAATCTCTATTCCCCACACACCCATCCTATGCATGTGACTATAAGGATGCATTACACCAATTTCCTTAGGTGTGTAAAATGATGCATGAATTAAAAAACCTCATGTCATTCCTAAAATGAGAAAAATATCATAAATAATTTAATTCACACCACATGTGCATCAACTAATGATGAAATATCATTCAATTGTAGTAACAAGCATCAAAATCAAAAAATCTCCAACGATGGTGACTTGGGTTTTCCCTCATACATGGGTCAGATACTCCCAATAATGAGCTCATTACCAAGGATTGAAACAGTCCTAATCTAATTTATAATATATCCAAAGTGTAAGAAAAAAGAAATAACTCCTCTGATACAACTTTGTAACATCCTTGACATGGGATCCAAAAAACTAGGGCCCTGAGATGATTCATCACATGACCACAAGCGCACCTCCCCATATGCTAGAGGTATCCAAATACTGGTGATTGTTTAATAAATCACATGGGGAGACTATACCCTATTTACAAAAGTAATACATAATAGAACAAAATATAAATAGTGGTAGTAATATGAAATAGATAATAAACATACAATCCAAAATTATCTAAACTAGGCCCAAGGTTGGATGTCCTTTGATTCTTGTCTATTTGGAGCACTACTGGTTGCTTTTCATGTTTGTTTATTATCTAATGGGGGATATGAATCAATGGTGCTCATTGATTTGGTACTCCAGGTAAGTGTAGGAGTTATAGAGTTTATGGATTTTAAGGTACATCTATTGGTAAAATATCTTCCCAATGAATAATGGGAGGATATGGAGGAAAAATTATGGAGTCTAAAATAAAAGTGGAAAATTTTTCTATGTATGAATCCATATTGAAAAGGCTAGGAAAGAATTATGAAGACTACATATGTAATACAAAGAGTACGATTAACTATTTCATTAATAGGATAAAGATAATCCGTCAATGGGAACTAGTCACACAAACATTCTCATCATATAAGGATATAATATCATGTACTATGAAGATAGATATATAATTATCATTTTATTATAAATTTAAAGGAATTTTAGATAATAATTGGATGGTGGAGTCCCTCATGAATTCAAAAATATATACAGGGAAGAAGAGAAGGGGGGATTTTTAACATTTAAAACGTATGGAAGTAAACACCTTGATATATTAATGAAGGGAAGAAGAGTTTTCTTCAAGTGTAGAGAGAAAATACATATAGTTTATGAATGAAAGGGTAAGGTAGAAGCCATAAAAGTATAGAAATTTAATAATTCAGAGATATGTATCTTTTCTAACCAATTCATGAAATTTTAAGGGATCTTAAAATAGAAAATTCTACTGGGAGGAGGCCTAGAATATGATATTACTATAGCCAAAATTGAAGTTCCTAGAAATGTGGTGGTAGGTAATTTGATTATAAATTCAATGTTATTGAATTATTTATTAGATTCTAAATCAAAACACACTTTTATATCTTCTATTTTTATAATAAAATTAAATATTTTTCTAGGACACTATGAATAGAGTTATGAATAAAGAGACCTGTATATAATGCAAAAAAACATGTTTCATTCAGTCCCCTTTTTGATCAATTCACATACTCTTTTCAAATTTTTATCATTATAACTATGGTATAATTTTATATAATCCTTGGTATGAATTTTTTTTCCTAGTATAATGAAAAAAATTGGTTCCAAGAGAAGGAGACCTTGATTTTTGATGAATATGTAGAATTTCTGGTCCTTAGAGTATATAGTTCATCATTAAATCATGTCTTGATCCACCCCTATTAATATAGTGGAAAAATAAACCATCCATATGATAAAAACATACATAAGTAATAACCATGGAAATATACAAAATTATGATTTCTTTATACTATATAAAAATGGGGAATACAAGGTAAATAAGGTATCAAGAATAAGATATGTACATAAATTTAAAAACATATCAAATGGTCCAAAATATATCTCTCGTAGAATCACAAGTAGAAGGCCAGTCCTCTTCTCCCATACTCTATCTAGTATAAAAAAATCTTGCCCCCATAGTTGGGTGCTTCCCCATGTTCTTTCCTACATCCATGATGTTAGTCTGGCTACCAATTGGAATCCCGAATGGAGTGTGAGTAAAACTTAGTAGTCCACGACCAATAGTTTCTTATACTATCTTGTCTATAAATATAAAATTTCTATTTTAAAGGTATAATAAATAAATAAAATAAAAAATAATGTTGTTCTAAGTTCCTCATGGATCACTCATCCGATACTAGATCATGTGGCCTAAGATACAAATTTTTGTAAGGTTTTTGAATTTTTTTTCATGTCTAGGACCTGAGACATACACCCAAGGAATATATACATAGTGATAATGGTATAAAGATCCATAATTTTCATGTCATTGTAATTTATAAGCTGGGTGAAATCCCTAGGGGTGAATCCTAGACAATTCACCAAAAGGTAGGATTTTTACTAAATCCTTGGGAACAAGTCCTAGGGTTCCTCAATTCGAGACCTAAAAAGATCCCATGGAAGAATCTAAGGTAGTAAATAAAATCTAGCTTAATCCAATTATAATGATCCTATGAATTCAATTTTAGTTGATATAAATTTATAGAAACATTATTTCTATGTTAGGGTATTCACAATCTAAGAAAAGACGGAATCAAAGTGTGGTTATTCACTTGGTAGACACATCAATGGATTAATTGGAATCCTATGAGTCATTGAAAGTAAAACTACAATGGGAATCCAAGTACCACTTAGGGAAAGCCTCAACATAAATATAATTTAGGTATGTGACCATAGTCAACAATGACTCAATATTTATTCAAGTTCCCATAATAATAACAAGAGCCACCATAATACATTATAATTAAACAAGGGCTAGGTGAATTGGTCTTAACATTCACCTTTCATTTAAATAAATTATTTATTTCAAATTTAAAGGAATCCTTACACACCATAAAATGTTGTTTAATTACATATCAAACGTATAGGGACATCAAAAAGTACTATAAAAATTCATTAATTTTAACTAAACCATTTCATTTATGAGGGTGAATTCAACACCCCAAAAAACAGTGGTTTTAACACACAAAAGTTCATAATTGTCATACTAATATTATATAATGCACACTATGGGGTGAATCTCATTGATGTATATGACCTCCGATCATGATAATTATGTTATAATACAAACAAATTCATGTTGATAACAATTTAATAAATTACATTAATATTTAAAATGTGTCACATGGAAAGAAATGAATCATAATGAAAAATGATAAAAAACCCATTTAGAGTAAAGTACTACACAACCTACCATATACTGGTATATGACCCTCATCCATTACATACCCTCAATTCACGTTTGAATAAGAGAAAATGGAGAAATTGAATAATTACCTTAAAACAAGGAATATGATATTGAATAGAAATAACATGTGATACAGAATGGTAAATTCATAAAATAATTATGAGGAATCATAGAAACTCCATTCTTTATCCAATGTAAAAAATGGAGGTCCATTCCAAAATTGGATGGAGGAGATCTCTCAAATTATATCTGGAGATTAAATGAGATCTCTCAATGGATGACGTTATTGTGTGTTTGAGGGAGGTGAATATGGGTTTATTTATTAAAGGATCGGTGTTAAAATGGAAAATTGATACATTTTATAAGGGCACATAGTTTAGATTCATGGTTAGGAAAACACTAATCTAGCAACTGGTTAGTGTCAACCCCGTACATGGTTTGTGTGTATAGATTGATAAAACCTAACCACACTATAAATTTCACCGCTAAAACTATAATTTCATTTATTACATTGTTTTTTATTCCTCATTGCATGGTAAAACAGACCATACAACAAACCTTATTCCCTACATGATTGAGGTGCACAAATTTCACTTATAGTTCACTAACAACGTGACTCACATTTTTCTTCATAAACCAGTGCTTTAGGCTTTGAACATGCTCTAGATTATCTTTAAACTATACTTAATCTTTTAGATACTATTAAAAGTGAAAAATAATCTATCTATACAAAAAATTTAATGATCTATACCTCATATAAAACAAAGAACTCACAAATTCTCCAAAAAACATCACTAAGCTTCCATTATGATGGAGGTTAGTCATAATACAAGAATAATTTTGACCACTAAAAAGGTATATCAACCACAGTAAGAACCCATATATTTTTTTAAGGTATGTCTTTTATTTTTGGTTATTTTTTAGAAAAAGAGGTGTTTTTGGAAATTTCAGGAGTACGCGTCATGTACGTATAAGTACATGTCGTGAACTCGGTATCCATAGGTAGTCGTGTGCTGGTCATGTAATAGCCAAACACATGGCTATGTGGGCTATCCTTGACACCGCATAAAGTGGTGTTCTATTAAATAAAGTACATTGCATATACCCTTGATGAAAACCCCATGTGCTTTCATTTTTATTGCATTAAACGGACCAGGGTCACGTCTAATCTATATAAAAACCTTTTTCTATGTTTGTGTCATCTAGGAGTGTCTGTGGCTGGAGATTCTTTTCTGATCCCCCAACTCCCATCCTTTCTCAAAATCGACCTTCTTCGATTGTGTTGGAATCCCCACAGTATGTTTTTCCTTCTTCTATAGTATCAACACTTGATTTCACCTCTCTCGTGAGATATCCATGGTTGAACGTTTTTGAAATTTTTGTCGATATACCATGTTCTAGATAAATTCATGGGCAATGATGGAGTATATTGATCTTACAACATTTAAGTTGGTGGTTTGTGCCTTTCCATACTTTTTCTTTGAGTTATATATGCAAAGGTGCCCAATATCCTTGTTCGGGGTATTGTGTGTTTATGTTTTTTAGCCTTGTATTCACTTGATATGCCTCATGTGGTTTAGTAGAGTATTTATGGATGTAAATAGGTTTATTTACCGTCATATGGATGTGTTACCCATTTTTTCTTGATTCTAACCGTTTGGTCTAGATTTTCCAGTTATGGTTCTTTGTTTTTCATGCATAGTATTGTTAGGATGAATTGATTTTGTCTGACATGTTGTGATATGCTGTAAACTGTTTAGCCAACAAGTTATTGATGTTTACTTTGGATGCCATATATCATTTTTTCCGGATTGATTTTCATAGGGCTTTGGGAACTTGGTGTAGTATACCACAGGGAGAATGAACAACGAGGGATTCTCAAAAGTGCCTATTTACTTTTACGTTGCGAGGCCATAGGGTGGATGGACATTGTGCTCCTTCTTAGTGTCTTTAGTTACACATTATGAGTCCACAGGGGGAATTGGAAGTTGAGTTCTTCCCCAGAGTGTCTATAGTTACTAATACGAGACCATAAGGGAAATTGATAGTGAGTTCTTTCTCAAAGAGTCTTTTATAAAGCTGAATCAGAGGTGTTAGAATATGAATACTTCATAGAGGGTTGCTTTTTTTGTTGTTGTTTTAACTAGAGAGGTTAGGCCATGAGTACTTCCGGGATGGTTTTTTATGATTGATGGTTTCTTAACTAATAAATAAAAATGGACAGAATTAGAACTATAGGATTGTTTACTTTTGTGTTCTTCCCTATTTAATGATTAATTATGATAATTTACATCCATATATATATATTACTTGACTGTTAGACACAATTATTTGGGTATTTTCCTACTAGGATTCATCTTAGACCCTATTTGGTCATTTGGGCCCAAGAAAATTATATAGCAGCAGGCCTAGAAAAGGGAAAGCACCATTCTACTTTAGGTCCTTGATTGCTATGGAGATAGAGAGCATGAGACCAAACTGAATCTTTCGATACGTCTAGAGTTTATTTGTTTTCATTGAACATCGTTTTAGTACAATATTCTATCATTTTGACTTGTTTGACTTCTCTCCTAGATGTATGTATCATGCATCATTTATATATGTGTGCTCCAGTTGTTTATTATTTCCACTGTTCACTTGTTGTGTGTTATTACTACTTCTTCTATTAATATCTATTTATTATTTCTACGTTACTCTACCAATGAGGGCATATTTTTCCAACTATCACACTGAAGGCCCTCGCTGCTAGTCATTAGTCTCTCGCGTTTGGGGAAATGTTCTTGAGGCCGTGTGACCAACTGGGTACGGGGTATCTCTGGGCGGCTCCAAGAACTAGGACATTACACAGTGGTATCAAAGGAATTCTTTTCTTCTTGACATGCTGTTTGGAGACTATAGCCATGGATATGAAGAAATAGGTACTTGGTAATAAGCATTTTCCAAGGGTAGCTAACCAGTGTACAGGGAAAAGCCAATTTACCTCATATATTGTGATTTTTCTAGATTTCCAATTATTACAAATGATTTGATTTTACCATGGGGTTATTCACATGTTTTGTGCTATTATTTTGATATTATTAAGGTTCTATTTTTGTTTCAACTCCATGAAGTGATGGTATTCCATCTCATTCATTGTATAGGAACTTGTTATGGATCATGTGTCATGAATTCTTGCCATGACATTTAAGGTGCATTAATAATTTCTTGTTATTGTGGTAGATTTTTTGTAAGATATGTATGTTTATGTGATAAATTCCTTGATAAAATTCCTACTATTTTATAGGTTATTGTATTTTGTATGGTTTCGTTTGAATGAAAACCACAGTTTGGTTATTGAGGTGTTATGGTCCCTCAGGGACCTGAATTTGATGGATCATTGCATTATTTTTCTTGTTTATAACATGTATAAGATTCCAAACATTGATTCGCGAGGATTATGGGCCCCCATAGATCAGAATTTGGCACTTTAATGTTCATTTTAGGGTTTTTTGGGTTCTACAATAGTTTAAAAGGCTTACTATCCAGAAAAACCCAGAATACATTGCATGTAATGATTAATACATACTATGTATCCTTCTATTCGAGAAGGAAATTTTTTTCATAAGTACACACCGTGTACTTTATGAACACACCGTGTAGTCACTAACCATGTCATTGGATGTGTGGGTAGAGACACAGATTTGGTAAATCCTTGGTGGAACACGTCATGCACCAGACGTACATGACGTCTATTTAGACCATGTATTCGACTGTGCGACTAATAATGTGGGTGGATGATGGGTAGTTAGTGCACGCTATGTCCGGAAACAACATGTCATGTAGAGTTATCTATGTAACCAGATGTTTGACTAATATCACCGGTCGGTGAAGTTCTTCAAGTA
The DNA here is from genome assembly GCA_963277665.1 of Viscum album. NCBI lineage: Eukaryota > Viridiplantae > Streptophyta > Magnoliopsida > Santalales > Viscaceae > Viscum > Viscum album. The sequence goes on along the minus strand of OY728119.1, from coordinate 1,016,436,161 downwards.
GAAGTAGTGTCCGGCACAAACATGTCGTGTGGTATTTCTCTAGGAGAACCGTGTGAGTTAATTCATGTAGAATAACTCGTTCATAGGAAGAGGATTTAAGTACATGCCCATATGAAGGTATAAAGGAACACACTGTGTACGGGATATAATCAATTTTTATCCATGTTTTGAATAACATGAATGCTTTCTTTTTTCTGTTCCCTTCTTAAACATTTATATTTACATCCTTGAAAATAATGAACTAGGGTTTGTGCTTGACCTTGCAGAGTCATGCCACTGAGACGTCCTTCGATTGTACACTAGATACAAGGTAGTGACATGACACCTGGAATAGAAGATCTAGAACTTCCAGTAGATAATCCCATCATGACTTTCTTGGAAACATTTATCATTTCATACATAGGTGTTGATGCACAGTTTTGAGAGGACTTCATGAGGTTTATACGAACCTTCTGAGGAGAACTGCATCCTTCCCCGTTTATGGTATATTTGATGTTGGTTTTCTATAAATATAATCCTCCCACCTTCATATGGGACACAGGACCCTAGGTAGAATATTCATGGTTAGAATCCTTTCAATCTATCTTTGAGCATCTATAGATGCCTCCAAGGAGGAAGGTGAAGATTGCTACGTATTTGTTTCGGGAATCCACTAAGAGATGGTGGGATGTGATCTCATAGGTGGGATGCCAGCAGGTTATGGATTGGGATGAGTTCCAACATTCCTTATGAATACTTCTACCCAGAGACATTGAGGGTCGATCAAGCCTGAAAGTTCATGAGTCTAGAGAAGGGTACTCTCTCAGTCATGGATTACTCTTCTAGCTTTACACAGTTCCAGCGCTTCTCGCCTATCCCAGGAGGTGATGAGTTATTTATGGTGAGGATGTTTAAGGATGGTCTCAGGCTCAACATACAATATCTAGTGAACATCTTTAGGTGGACTTCCATCACCTATATAATCAACTAGGCACTGATCACAGAGTGAAATTTGAGGGATTATGGAGCTGTGAGATAGGGAGGATCGACATATGAAGTTGGTAGCACTCTTTCGGACAACGGAATCCACTGTAGGAAGTCTACGCACGAGGATCTGAGGAAGCAGGAGACTTCTTCTAGTGGCCATGTGGTGTTATACCTATGTAGAATGAGTGGGAATACAATGCCACATTGCTCGAGGGACATGGTGGAGTGATGATATTATTGAAAGATGGATCATATTTAGCCTTTTTGTTAGATCTTTTCACCAGCAATAGGTAACATAGGTTCTTCTATGACTTCTCATCCAAGAGAAGGACCACTAGTTTCTCATCATTTTGTGAACTGGAGTTCTTCTAGACATTTATGTTGAGGTGGAGGCCATATCCATGGTAACCAGTCATGAGACGTACAATAAGAATAGGGTGGATCAGCATAGGGTGGACAGGCTGGGTCACATGGCTGTAGTATAAGCCAGAAATTTGTAGTGGATAAGACCCAGTAAGAGCAGGATCCATTACCATCTACAATACGAGGTAAAATCCTAGTTTCCTTAGATTTAACTTCTTCACTTTTCGATATAGTGGCTTCCAATTGTTTTATTTCTATTGCTACTGTGGAGAGCCTTGATCTATGTATCTTTAATTCTACTGATGTATTGACATTGGATACTCTGTTGGGAACAAGAACGGCTACTGTAACTCAGTGCAAGGAGTTCCCTCTTGAGGTTGGAGGGTGTCACTTCTTCTAGGACCTTTATGCCTTAGAGATGATTGGCTATGATGTCATTCTTAAGATGGACGGGTTTGTTTCCTTCTAGGAAGTTGTTGACTTCCATCACCATAGGGTGAGTTTAACATGACCTTGGAGCAGATCATTATTACATAAGGGTGAATGGGATGTCTTGGAAAAAAGAGCTGGACCCAAGCATCATGGGTTGGGAGGAGTTACAACCCAAAATTTCTAGTCTATATCTGAATTACCAGGGGATATCACACTAGGACTATCCTCCAATGGTGGATTTTTTTAGAGATGACTTTTAAGAGTACCTTCTAGGTTTTCCACCAGAGTGATTGGTATACTTTTCTATTGGGATCATGTCAGGAGTGGCATCAATGTCCATTCATCCATATATGATGGATACAACGGAGTTACATGAGATCAAGAAGAAGTTAGAGGTGTTACAGGCTAAGGGTTTCATCTGACCAAATACTTCACCATGGGGTTCTTTTATCTTGTTTACGAAAAAGGTGGATGGTACCCTCAAATTTTTTGTGGATTATCAGACGTTGAACCTGTTGATGGTCAAGAACTCATATCCGTTCCTATGGATTTAGGATCTCTTTAATCATCTTTGAGGAGCCTGGGTGTTCTCAAATATCAAATTGAGATAAGGTTACCATTATTTGCACTTTAAACAATCACATATACCTCTTACAGCTATTCAGAGTATTTATGGTCTATATGAATATGTTTTTATGTCATTTGGTCTCAAGAACACACTGACAGTTTTCATAGCACTGATGAACCAAGTGTTCCATCCATACCTGGATTCATTCGGGATAGTCTTCGTGGATGATATCTTGGTGTATTATCACACATGACATGAGCATTCCACACATCTCGATATCATTTTGTGTACACTGAGAGAGCATCTGTTATATGCTATGCTCTCAAAATGCCACTCTTGGATGGACCAAATTCACATATTGGGAAAAGTTATCTTAGAGATAGAAGTATCAGTAGACCCAGTGAAAGTGAGAGATTTAGTTTCCTAGGAGAAACTAAAGAACATCTTTGAGGTACATTGTTCTCTAAGTATGGTTGGATACAAAATACTTTTCATATAGGAATTTTCATGCTTAGCAGGGCCACTGACGGTCCAAACTAAGAATGGTGAATTGTTGAGGTGGATAGATTCTTGTGAGTCAGCCTTTCAGTGAAAAAACAGGGAGGCTAACTTCAGCGTTGATACTAGTATTTCTAGATTCGGGAAAGAGTTATACTGTGTACTAGTATGCATTATGTATCACGCTGGGGGTAGTGCTTTTGGAAGGGGAAGGAGTCGCTGTTTATGGGTCTCAACATTTGATACCACATGAAAACAATTACCCGAAGCATGATTTGAGTTGGCTGCAGTTGCTCATGCTTTACGTTATTGGAGAGATTATCTATTGGGAGATAATTTTGTGGTTTTCACCGAACACAAAAGTATCAAGTATATCTTCACTAAGCTTTATCTGAATCTGAGACAGCGATGGTGGGTTGAGTAAGTTCAAACCTTTGACATTGAGCTTGACTACATGCTTGGAAAAGGCAATACAGTGGCAGATGAATTGAGCAGGAGGAATCAGATACAGGAAGATCAGGAGACCAGTAGTGGGAGAAATCTTATGGATCTATTCTCTGAGATGCATTCGGAGGTGAAAAAAAGATAGAGGTAGATATTTCTTTATTCTATAATTGTTACCTCTACTCTATTTGATCGAGTGCTAATGAAGAAACTATTAGATTCAGAAGGCCTCGTCCTATGGGAGAGTGTGTCAGGAGAGGACCCTATTCCTGGATAGACCATAGGAAAGTATGAGATCTTGCGCTTTCATGGGAATGTATGGGTGTCAGCAGACATACACGTGGAGATGATGTTGGATTTTCATTCCTCATTCTGGGAAGTTCATCATGTTGTCACCAAGATGTATAGAGATCAACATCGTCAGTATTGGTGACCAGGTATGAAGAGTGATGTTTCTGGGTTTTTCATGAGGTGTTCCACCTTTTAGCAGGTGAAGGTGGAGCATTAGAGACCAACAAGGCTTTTTCAGCAGTTAACAATTCTTGAGTGGAAGTGGAATGATGTTACAATGAATTTTGTAAAAGGTTTGTTGAGGTTTCCTTGAGGGAATAATGTATTTTGGGTTTTCATTGATAGAATCTTGATGGTTTCTCAAATCTTACCGATTAAGGAGACCATAAATGAAGATGATAGGGGAATGTTGTACATCTGGGAGATTGTATGTCTACATAGTGTTCCACACTCCAATGTCTCAAACAGGGAAACCCATTTATTTCTCAGATCTGGAAATGACTACAGAAGGATTTGGGTACACAAGTACTTTTGAGTTCAAATTACCATCTCCAGACAGATGGCCAGTCTGAGCATACGATTTAGGTGCATGAAGATATGCTTCAAGCTTGCATTCTGGATTTTGGATGTTCTTGGGAGAAACACATAAATATTGTGGAGTTTTCCAAAAATAATAGTTTCCAAGAAACTATTCATATGGAACCTTGTGAGGCTTTTTACAGTAGTCCATGACGATCACCCCTTTGTTGGATGGAAGTAGGAGAGGCAGCTATGATAGGACCTCATCCTTTCAAGGAGTGCACAGAGCAGTTAGATTTGATTTAAAGAGGATGTCTAATACAAATTCAAGACAAAAGTCCTATGTTGATCGACAGAGAAGACCTCTGGAGTTAGAGGTTAGAGAAAAGGTGTTCCCACATGTTACACCAAGGTTGGGACATAAGAGGGTTAAGAGATAGGGAATGATTTTGCTGAGATATGTTGGACCATCTGAGGTTTTGGAGAGAGTCTGGATGGTTTCCTATCGGTTTTAGTTACCTCAGAGGTACCAAGCAATGCTTGATGTCTTCCACATTTCTTATCTATGGCATTACTTCTCAGACCTGTCTCATGTCTTTCAACTGGAGGAGGTTGAGCTAGAGGTAGAAGAATCCTTGGAGGAGCATCCTATCTAGATTTTTTATCACAGTTCAATGGTTCTATATGGCTAGTATATTCCTTTGGTATGAGTTCTATGGAAGCACAAGAGAGCACAAGACGAGACATGGGAGAGGGAGGTTGATGTACGATCGAAGTGGTCGGAGGTGTTCGAGGTTTCTTCTTCTATGCCACCTTTCTAGGGAAATTCATGATCAAATTTCTTTAAGGGGGAAGTTTATAAGAAACTGGATCTTATTTTCAGGTATGTATTTCATTTATAGTTGTTTTTTATAAAAAGAGGAGTTTCTTTAAATTTTAGGACTACACACAGTGTACTTATAAGTACAAGATATGTACTCGGTTGTTGCGGGTAGCTATGTGCTGGTTGTGTATGGGATACACACAAGGCCATGTGGGGTGACCTGGAGACCACCTAAAGTAGAGGCCGGTTAAAGTAAGTAAATGTTGTATACCCTGGAAGAACATGCCATTTTCTTTGTTTTTTATTTCATTAAACAGACCAGGGTCGCGTCTAATCAACAGAACACCCTTCTACTCAATTCATATCATCCAAGAGTGTATGTGGCCGGTGATTCTTCTCTAAGCTCCTAAATCACCATCTGTTCTTTAAATCAACTATTTTTATTGTGTTAAAATCACCACAGTATGTTATTCCTTATTCTAGAGTCTTATCTCTTGATTTCTCCTCTCTTGTGAGATATACTCCGTTGATATTTTTGACATTTTTGTAGATCTAATGCGTTCTAGATTGATTCAAGTGCCGACACCAGAGTATATTGTTCTTAAAACGTCGAGGTATGAGGTTTTTTACTTTCTGTAATTATTCTTTGAGTTATATGTGAAAAAAGTACCAATAACCTTGTTCATGGTATTGCGTGTTTATGGTTTTTAGCCTTGTATTCGCTTGTTATGACTTGTGTTCTTGAGTAGAAGATTTATGGTTGTAAAATGGGTTATTTACCTTGCTAGGGATGTGTTGCCCATGATTTATTGATTCTGACTGTTTGGTATGGCTTTACCTATTATCCTCCTCTGGTCTCAATGCCAAGTATTTTTAGGATGGAGTGATTTTATCTGACACGTTGTGATATGTTTCAGACTGTTTAGCCATGTAGTTTATGTGGTTCACTTTGGCTACCATATATAGTTTGTGCCTGATTGATTTACACAGGGTTGTGGGAACCTCATGTAGTAGACCATAGGGGGAAAAGAAGATGTGGGATTCTCCCACTACAAGAAAACCACATATTAGTGGCAGTTATTTTTGCATCTAGCGGCGGTTTAAACCGCTGCTATATGGTTTGGAGGTGGTTTAAAAAACCACCACTAAATTGGGAATTGAAAATATATTAATGGAAATTATTTCACTTTAGCGGTGGTTTAAGGGAAGTATCATTGCTGCCTCATTCTGCAGCGGTTTTCGTAACTTTAGCGGCGGTTTTATGGGCCTCAGATTTTATTTTATTAACAGCGATTATAACCACCACAAATAAAATAAATTCCAGTCGCTATAAAACCGCCCCTAAAGTCGCAAAAACCGCCGAGGAATTCACACGGGTGATGCGACACTATAGCAGTGGTTAAAACCACCGCTAAATGTAATCCAATAGCGGTGGTTATAACCGCCACATCATAAAAATTACTTATGTTTAACGATGGTTTTAACTATTTCTAATGCCTTACCAGTATACTTTAGCGATAGTTAAAACCACCGCAAAAAGATGACCAGAAAAAAAAGTTGTTCTGCTTACACAACACCACTTCCCTAAAAAACAAATCAAACCAGAAATACCAATATCCTAATAGATTAATGCACAAAAAATTTAAAAAATAATGGAGAAAACTAGTAAAAAAATTATAGTTATGATGCTTGGAAAATATAATCGAACATTATAAATAGATATGTGTAGTGAGGAGGAAATAAGAATGGGAATCAATCCACCCATAGTTCCAGAATGTTGTGGAAATAGATGTTTGATGAAACTCCAGGGATGAATAATCCCATGTGATGAATGTATGAGCATATTTTATTGTCATAATGCTTGGACTAGGGATCTCTTGATATAAACTGTTATAGTATAGATTGTTGAGGTGGGGGAATCAAGAATGTTTTTGAAGTGAATAAAACATGGGGTTAAGGGATAAAATAGGCCATTCAACCCATGAACAAATCCTGATTATTATTGCAAACCGTGTATGATCATACAACCTAGACCATGATGAAAAATTTAACGTCATGATTCAAGGACTAGGATGATGATTCTCCACATGGTATCTATGTGTCATGGTATGGGTGAAAACCAATGTATAATGGGTTAATGTAGTCCCAGGTACCACATGAACTGAAAATTATTTAAGGTTATATTCTTTGGACCGTAAATAGAGCAATGGGGCCAAAGGCTTAATAAATTTACATCTAGACCCAAAAAAGGATGTCTATAAATCATTATGCATCCCATGAGAGTGTTAATCAAGACACATGTTGTTCTAGAATATGGTATAGCATAAGAACAACATTGGAACTATGGGTAATCCTATATATAGAAGGAAATTTGGAATATAATTATTATCACGAGGCATCACATTTCAAAGGAATGAGATAAGAATAATGTTTAATGTCATGTCCTGAAGAAAATGATTTTTTTCATCTCACCTAATGTGATGCTTCCATGTTTTATATGAGGTAATTTTCTTGAAAATATCATAATTATCCTAAGAGGAATCCTAATTTTATATAGTGTAAGACTTTTAGAACATCCAATACACATCGTACAATGAATCTATAATTTATACGGTTTAATACCATCTCCCATTAAGAGGAACATAAGTTTTATATGGGGCATGACCACATTTTATCATCCTGAATAGAATATGATAACCATTAACAATGCATGATGATTCACTATCTACACATTATGCCTCACCAAAGTGTCGACAACACTATCCTTTTGATCACAATGAAGTGACCCAATTTGTTCAACACATCAACAATGATTTTAACTCATAGTCATTCAAAATCTCAACTATTAATTCAAACATAGGACAAAATGGAATGATGTATACCACACTCAAGAAATTAAGACATAAAAGGAAACATTAGAAATCAATAAAATGCATAAAAGTAAACAGGAGAAATCAAGAAAATGTATGGAAATGAAAATGTTTGGTGGCAACTATGTGCCACACATGTTACATATACAAACCAATTGTTCTGATATTTGTTCAACACATCTACAATACAACTACTCATGGTCCGATGATGCATCTTCACCCTCTCCACCTCCACCTCCACTTTCCCCTGTCACCTATAAGAACATTATATTGAAAATTAAATAATGTTTCATATTTATATTAAAACATAAAACCAATGAAGGTTTACAAACTAAATGATTTTTATTTTTTGTGATTTACCTGATTACCACCAGTAAATTAACTACCATTAGGGGCATATCTTCTCATCTTCTGATGTATATCAGTCATCGCTTTCTGCAAAGCGGATGTTTGAGTCCTCTGGTCTTAAACTGTGGTTCATAGAGAAGCAATCTCCCTCTGAGCATCTTCGGGTATAGGCTGACTATAACTAGGAGTATGTGTAGCTAGAATCCATAGTGTCATACCAAAGACCTCAGATGGTATGGGTCTGAAACCCATCCCGCGCACTCTACCAGGAGGCTCCTTCCCAAGGAAATTAGCAACTGGGTCATCCTGGGAGACTAAGTAGAACTGCCCAGGATTTGCATCCCATATTTCTTTAATTTTTACCAATAAACCAAATATCAATATATATTAACACAGTAAATACTCATAATATGTTATTATAATAAAAAATTGACTTCATACCCCAACTTCTTTGGCATGATCATTAACAAAACACCCAACTGATATTTTGTGACCATCCAACCACAGTTCAGTTCGGGATGCTTCGTGCCCTAAACTCTGTGACTACATTAAGAAAAGATAAATAAAAAATTCAATATATTAAATAGAAAATATTTTCTAATAAATATTTAAACTAATTAAAATATTACTAATATTGTTTGACTTCTAGAAAATCTTTTTGAGCCCACAATGTGAGGGATGAGTTGCAAAGCCCAGTTTAATGCATTCTTTCTTGAGAGATCCTGAAATTAATAAAATTCAATTTAACTGTAATGTATTCAATGTCATCTCCTCTTCATATACATGTATAAATGTAAAATTAGGGTAATAAAATAATATATATTTCAATACCATCTTCTTCTCGTCATAATGCATGTTAACAAAATATTTCCACTATTCTTTCGGTACCCCACTAGGTAGCTTCTCATACATTTTTTTTCACGGTCAACGAACTATCGTTTTCATCACACCACAATCTCCATTTGAAATCTTTCCATTTCTTACCATGATTTTTTAACACTGACTTCTGTGCTATCACATCAGCAACGGTAAAGAGGAAGAACATCTATATAAAGAAATTCATTTTGAACATATTAGTAACATAACATTCAATTAAACCATAATGTAATAAAATAAAATTTATTTGGCAATCAAAAACTTTATTTTTCCTTCTTGGAGGCATATGTCTCCAAACATAATAAGAAATTGGAATGGAAATTGGCTCTGCTGCCAGCAGGCCTAGAATCTGGCTATGTAACCTTACGGTGTCATCCATAGGGACCCCATAAGAATCAAATGGCACAACTATCTTCTCGCCATTCATATTATAAACATCTGAACTTTTTATGTTTTTCTCCATGGTTGACTTTTTTTCATCTTCAATGAGCTAACAATTAGTATAAACAAAATGAAATAAATTTATTTAATTAAAATTTGTACATATGACCGTTGCACTCCAGTTTTTCCATGGAAAACTGGAAGGGGCTAGTTGCCACCCCTCTAATGAGGATCCTGAAGGGAGAGTTGATGACTCTACATATAATGGGACACCCACAGATGGTGTGAGAGATGGTGCTGGGGGAGATGGTGTAGGGATGTAGGTAGTTGGTGCCTCAGATATTGTGGGTAGGGAGCCAGATGGATCTTCATCTGTCGCAGAACTAGATGAAATCGTGTACTGCTTCCACCTTGTAATTCATATCATTTAATCAAATAAAATTAAAATCAGAATATATATTTCAAAAAAAATATGTAGAAAAAAAATTAAAAATGATAATAGATGCCCAGTACTAACAGAAAAAATATATATAACAATGACAATGAATGACTGCAGAAATGAAATAAGTGGTTGCTGAATGAATAAATAATTGTATGTAAAATCATATTCCCCTTCAATAATGTCGGTTTCATGCTCTATTTTTCATCCACTTCATTCATCCTTTCTAGACTAATATTTTCAATATCATGATGGAAAAATAATTATGCTTCCTGTTGTTGATGAAATTCAATTTCAATGGTCAAATATTCCCCTTCATCTCTCATATCATACAAATATCTTTGTATTATATGAACAACAACACTCCACCCGTCATCCAGAAAATCATTCACATAATATACATTTTTTCGATACTATGATATATGGATCAAGCAGTTCACGATCACCAACATCCATCAATCTAGAGAAGTTCACAAAAATAAATGGTAAGGAATCTCTTTTAACACCTATTATAATATCGACCCATTTGCATTTGAATAAAACAAAAGAAAATTTTTTGTGGTAACTTAATTCAATAATATCATGCAGCATTCTATAGTATCCCACTTCAGCAACTGTAAATATATTACTATTCTGTGTTTTCAAACCCACTTCTCGATCGACTGTATGAAATCTAAACCCATTCACAATATATGCGTTGAACTTTCTAACTTATTTTATAGGACCTCTAGCAAGAAACTTCAAATATTATGACATGTTTGCTCGAGTATCTGTATTCATGATCTAAAAAAACAAATATAATTTAATAGATTTAAAAAATGTATTTTTCAAAGTAATATTTGTATTTATTTCAATATTTATGACCTTACACGTCCCGCAAACCATTCTACAAGATCTTTATTCACAGCATGCGTTATATCTTTCTCATTTCATTATTGGACTATCATTCATCTATTTTTTTGTATCCTAAACTCTTCAATAAATGGATCTGCAATTTCACTATTCATCAGCACATATCTATGTGCCTGTAATAATTCAAATTCTGTTAGTGTCACATTTGAGGTCCTCCTAACTGATCAGCCAATAGAAGGAAATATTTTTGATTTCTGATGAATTTGGGATGGATTTTATGTGTTGTCAACACATCTGACTCGATTAAATCTTGTCTCAATATCATCCAAATATCTGGAACAATACTTAAGACACTCCTCATCCAAATAGACTTCAGCAATAGAGCCTTCTGGTTGATCTTTATTTCTCATGTATGCTTTCAAATGCCCACGATATCTGTGAAATAAAATAATAATGTTATAAATTTATTTAAATGAAAAAAATTGTTTACTTAACTGAAAAAAAATACAAATAAAATACCTCTCGATTGGATACATCCATCGATAATGAACGAGGCCTCCTAATTTAGCTTCCTCAGACAAATTCATAGTTAAATGCATAATGACAGTAAAAAACGATGGGGGAAAGATCATCTTTTTTGCACAAAGGGTCAATAAAAACCTCTCTTGGAGTTTGTCAAGTTGAAATTGATGTAGAGAAATCTCACATAATTTCCTAAAAAATGTTCAGAATTGGAGTTCAACATCAGTAACTTTTTTAGGTAATAATGTACACAATGTCAGTTGCAGTAACTATTGTAACAAAATATGTGAATTTTGACTTTTCAATCCATGTAACTTATGATTATTCTAGTCAACACACCTCGAGATGTTACTCGAATACACATCTGATACCTTCACATTCTTTAAAATTCAAAGGAATGTATCTTTATCCCTATTTTTCATAGCAAAAATGGCAGTAGCATACTTTTCATTCTCATCTGGCCAGAGATCTCATTTTATTTTCATTATTTGTAAGTCTTTAGGAGAACTCAGATGGTCCTTCGACTTTTCATACTCATTAAGTAATGTGAAAATGAAATTATCACAAACATTCTTCTCAATATGCATCACATCAAGATTGTTCCACAAAAAATTAAATTCCCAATACGGATGCTTGTAGAATATACTTTTTTTATTCCATTATTGCGTTCGGATTTCACTTGACGATGCAGTTCAGACCCGTTTTTTCGCTATCATTCAAATGATGAACCTTCACAAATTCTGTTTCAACATTTTCAAGTTGTGTTAATATTTCCGAACTAGTTAACACCTTTGGAGGTGGTCTACGATCAATATAACCATGAAATTTTGATCTGTTCAACCAAAATCTATGAGATGTATTGAGAATTCTTTGATGTCACAAGAAGCACCATTTTTTGTTGTAAGGTATCCATTTGTGCTCAAAATCAAAGTTACAAATGGGACAAGTCAAACCCGTGTAATGTTCCATCCAAATAAATTCCCAAGCCCAGGGAAGTCACTAATGGTCTGAATTAAAGAAGCATGCAATGTGAACATTGTTAATCAAATTCTGCAATTATACATCAATATCATTTCCAGGCATTTGTTTTCCAGGAATAATAATCAAAATGATAAAAGATGTTTGTTGCATACACATCAACGGAGGCAGATTATAAGGGATAAAAACAACTGCCCAAATGATATAATTGTTACTCAATGTCCCAAATGGATTGAATCCATCAACAGCCACTCCCAATCAAACATTCCTAGGATCAGCTGAGAAATCTAGATGTAATGATTCAAATTTCTCCCATGATTTGGAATCTCATGGATGTCTCATTAACCCATCCTTGTTATTATCTACAGAATGCCACTTCATGTGTTTGGTGGTTTTCGATGACATGAATAATCTTTGTAATCGAGGATTCAAAGGAAAGTAATGCAAAACTATTGCAAGTGTGTTCCATTTCTTCTTCTCCATGAAATTATGCTCATTCTGACTTCAAACATCATCCTTTGACTGCCATCTAGAAGAAGTGCATTTCTTTCAATTCTATCTACTTGAATCCTCTCCCTAATAAATCGTACAATCATTGGGACACACATGTATTTTTTTATAATTCATACCAAGATTGTTAAAAACTTTTTTCATATCATAAAAAGATTTTCAGATTTTTTCTTTAGAAAATTCATCACAAATCAATTCCAATATCATGGAAATTTTCTTATTTGAAATTCCAGATAGAAATTTGAAATGGAACAACATCAGCATAAATGAAAGCTTTGAATATTTCAAACACCCAATATAAAACTCTTGATTTCCATCTTCAACTAAATCATGAAATGCACTTTCCTCCGTGAATTTTTCTCTTACATTTGGATCCATTTATTCAATAGAAGTATCCAATGATATGTTACAATCTTGATCTGTTTGTGTTACATTCTCAAAAACAACACTTGTCATGTTGCAATTTTTTCACCCTCTTATGGTTGTTTGGATATGTTTTGATGCTAATAGTGGTGTCTTGTAGTGACAAATGCATCTTTTTTGAGGTTTTGCATTTCATTTTCCAATATCGACGAACTTGGGACCTCATTCTGTGGATTAACATTAGTTCTCAATATTTATATAATGTTTGATTCTCCATTCCAAATCCAACACAAATATTGACCATGTGATTGCTTCAGTATTAAATTTTCATAAACTTCATCTCTCTTCATCCATGTTCTATATTTACATTTAGGACATGGACATATTATTTTCCCTTCAACGGATTTATTAGAAATTGAAAAATATAAAAACTCATTCAAACCCTTAACATACTGAGGCGTGTTCCTCAGTAATGTGATCCATATTTTATCCATGTATATCACAATGTGCCTACACAATAATAATAAAAATTAAAACACATAGTAACTACTAAATAGAGAAAGATATTTCTATATACAATAGTGTAAGATTACAGAAACATAAGATAATAATGATGAGCCCCTGAGTTAAATATGAACCATGTAGTGTTTGGGATAGGGGAAGTTTCTTTGGTAAATAGAAATAGTGTGCTAATAACATGGTAGTTACTTTACCATGAAAACCAAAGCACATTGTTAATTTGGAGTAACTATGTGGATATTAAAATCATTCATAAGGTATGAGAAAACATATATAATATAGTCCATTCATACAAATGGTTTTCATGGAAATGAGTGGTTATGAAAAATCTGCTGAAATAAAAAAATCGTCAATAGAACCAACAATGCCATATTACTCAATTACCACATGGTCAATTCTAAATGTTATGCTAAATAGTATTCCTATCAGGTTTCTCCCAAATATCCAAATTTTCGACCCTTTACTTTTGAAATCCTTTATAGCATCAAAATCTAATATTAGATAACAAAAAATAACATAAGCATTACTTGGTTGGAATCATAGTTCATGAGGAAAAAAATAATGTTTCCAATATTGATGAAGAGCATAGAAATTGTAGGATGTAACCTTTTCCAAAAAAGACACCAAAATGCACCCTGGAGGATGAACTAAAGATATTAGAAGATGAGTTTTCTTCAAAAACTTTTAAAGCATCTATATATGAGTATGAGAAATCCACATTTTATTTTTTTTATAGATTAGGTTCTTCCTAGAGTTGACATGGATTAAAATGAGCTATCAAAGCCATCGGAAGTTGTCGAAGCCACTGAAATTAGGATTTCTAAGCACAAATATTCCTTGCATTGAGTTTTTCACTTTGACCACTTTATGAGATAAGAACAGAAAATATCTATATCCACGTGATTCATTCTTGCTGGTAGAAAAATGGGACAAATATAAGGGATTCCATAATCCTATGCAATAACACTTGAATTTCATATTTGGAATCCACGTTGATGCATATGTTGGGTTCCCATTAAGAAACAACCATGGTTTTTCGTATATGAGTAACCTTGAATTATTAAACATTCAGATGAAGTAAATCCTCAACCACCCCTATGTTATATTAAACCATATAACCATCTGATGGGAGAATCACAACCAGTTCTCAAAGGTTGGTGATACTTGATACACCTAACAGGGTCCCATTCAATATTGAAGGTGGAACTCATCTCATTTTCAAAACCACATTACAACATATAACAATAGAAAAGGGTAACCAATAAAAACCATGTAAGATACTATTGGTTATTATCTCTACCAAAAATAAATCCAATGAATGAACCCTTTCTACATGGGGGATAAATTCACATTACCAGAAAGTATGAGTGAATGATAGTCACCATTAATGGAAATTCTCTAGTTGATAAAAGGTACGATAAGGGTCTAAATTAGAATCTAGGATGCCTCAATTACTGGAAATCATGTTACACAGTTTGCTTACGGGTAGTCCATCAGTGGGAACTACTGTCTTCTCTATGAGAAGTTCTATACTAAAAAAGGGGAGAGAATCTATCTAAAATAATAGGGAAAGTGTGTCTCTTATATAAGTATTTAAATCAACACCTCATCACTTAAATTAAAAGTGTAAAAAGGATCAAGCACAGAGATAATATTTTCAAAAACTTAACTCTAGAAAAATGTTGTTTTTATATGGGTGGAATTATTAATTTGAGAGGATGAACCCATAATGATTATAGAATATCTAAATCAACTAAAATAGGAGTTACATTAAATATAATTATTGAGAACTATATGATTCATGTATCAACATAATTTTACCCTATATGTGATGATTTAGAGATTTGGGTTTACTTACAGGTTACCAATATCTCGGTGAAAGGATACATTTACAACCACACCTACTCTAGCCTCACTGGTATAATAACTAAAATAAAAAACCCCATGAAATCCCAACATTATTTTCCTAAACTAGTACTCATGTGTATAATAACTCAAAAATCAATTCCGAGAACTTGAACCAATCTAATTCCACCCTAACATGACCTACCCCATAGAGACCAAAACTAGGATGATGATAAACTAAGTGTGCCATCAAAACCCTATGGGTGTTATTACCATGTATTACATGTATAAGGGATTCAATGACAAATTATTCTAAGTATTAGGGACACCATGCTTGGGTGTCACAAGTATAAGGGACTTAATGTCTGAGTACCACACATGTAAGGGATGTTACGCCTGAGTAACACATGTTTAATGGACTCTATGATCGAGTATCAAAACTATAAGGAAATCCATACCTAAGTGTCATAATTCATTATAGTCAAGTATGCCTTATAATCTATCAACATTATTGTTTAAAAAGGGTGTATCCTCTTTTATGTAGAAATAATTCATATGGTCTCATGACACCCTTCTCATCAAATTAATTATAGTCATTACAATTAAGATTCAAGAAAAACCACTTAGAATGTTTTTTGGTCACCTAAGAATGCACAATACCTATGGAGATTCCAATTGAACACCTTAAGTTATTGAAGTAGTTGACAAGGATTAAACATAAATAATAACAAAGTGAAAATAAGTTTTTCTATCAAGGATAACATATTAAACCCAGTTTATGTGTATGTTTAATGAATTGAATGGGAAATATACCATGAATCTTCATAATTCATAATATAAGGAGAAGAGAATTGAGGTAAAATTATTAGAATTCAAACCTTAGAGTTCGTATAGGTCGTAGGGGTCACAGGGGGCCGAGGTCACCGTGGTCGTGGGGTCACCAGGGTCGCGGGGGGTTGTGGTCGCAGGGGAAGCGGAGGGCTGGGGTAAGCGGGGTCACAGGGTGAAAAGGGGGCTCGGGTGGGGGGGGGGGGAAGGGTTGGAAGTGTAAATAAAATATTGTTTCATGGAAGTTTATTAAAAACTATGTCGAATAAATTTTAAAAAAGGGTTTAGTGGCGGTTCCCAAAACCACCACTAAAAAACAGCCTCTAAATTCAACTTATGTTGTATTGTCTAGTGTTTCTATTTACATTATTGTTGAGAGACCATAGAGGGATGGAATTTGTACTCCATCAGAGTTTCATTAGTTCCTCGTTACAAAACCACAAGGGAGAATTGGATGTTGAGTGCTTCACCATAGTTTCTATAGTTACTGATACGAGACCACATTGTGAATTGACGGTGAGTTCTTCCTTAGATAGACTTTTCTAAAGCTGAACCATAGGGGTTAGACTGTGAGTATATTTTAGAGGGTTTCTTGTGTTTTTTATTTGAAATAGAGGGGTTCATCCAAGAGTAATTCCCTTAGGGTTTCTTATGATTGATGGTTTCTTAACTAAAAAATAAAAATGGATTTAATTGAAACTGTATGATTGTTTACTTTTGAGTACTTTGTTGTTAATTACTTCATTTTGAATATTTCCTACCATATATATATTCACTGAATGTTAGACACAGATATTTGGGTGGTTGACTACTGGGATTCTTCTGACACCTTGTTTGGGTAATGCTTTTGGGCCCAAATTGATTATATTGATGTAGGTATAGATAAGGGAAAGAACCCTTTTACTTTAGGTACTTGATTGTTGTGGTGTTGGAGAGAATGAGACCAAGCCAAGGCATGTGATGCTGCTGGAGTTTATTTTTTTTATTTTTTACTTTTTTTTATTAATTTATTCGATTATTGTGACTTATTTGGATAATTTCCTAGAAATATGTATCATGATTCATTTATATATATGTGCTCCTATTTTTTTATTACTTCTGTTTTTCACTTGTTGCATGTTATTACTACTTCTGCTATTGTTATCTATTTATTTTCACTATGTTACTCTTACAATGAGGGATTATTTTCCCCACTATAACACACAAGACACTAGTTTCTAGTTGAAAGCCTTTGGAATTTGGGAAAATGCGCTTGAATCCATGTGATACACTGGTTACGGGGCACCTCTGTGCGGCTCCCAAAACCAAGACATTACAACCACACACTATCGGGTCTTCTCCTAGACCCAATTCTGCTTCCATTGAACCAAAACTAGAAGAAATAACGTAACTCAAAGGGAATTTGTGATATGAACTATAATAAAAACCTAGAATTCCACAAAAGAATCATCTACATCAAATTAATCTTAATCAGGATAAAGGATAAGATATGGATTTGTATAGTAACGATGAAACTAAAAAACATGAATGACATTATGAATACCCATGTATCTGTGTGGGAGTAATATATAATAACCCATAGGTATATCTTTCTCGAAAATCATACATTTCTTGATGAATATAAGTGATAAAATACCTTACCTATGAATTCATCAACGATCCAATCTATGTGAGAAACACAAGAAGGACCAGTTTACCACCTTAAACTCTAGAGTCTAATAATTATTATTGATATAAGAATGATACCTATAATGAGATTTATCCATAAACATTATGATAAGATGTACATACTCTTATGTATCATGAATAAGATGCAGTCCCAGTAGTGCTGCCTTGCTTAACTCTAACAAACACAGAGGTGGTTAGTACAACCTACCATATATGGCCTCACAAGGATCCATCTATATAGTATCTTGGATGATATTATTATAGGAACATTCATAAATTGGTATGTGTTCCTCTCATAAACCTCAAAGATCAATGGCACATGTTCAGATCTTGTCCTCTATTATGTGTATGGTACACTCAGACTGACCATTGGTCTGAGGGTGATATGTTGTACTATAAAGTACCTATGAGCCTATATCTTTCTTCAAACCCTAACAGAACAGAGATGTAAAATGAGTTTCCACATTTGAAATGACTATTTTTGGAAATCCATTTAGGTGTATACTCTCTTAGACATACAATCTTCTATGTTTGTCTATCGAGAAAGTCTCTTGAATAAGCAATAAGTGGGAGATGTTCTTTAGCCTCTCCATAATAACCCATACGGTATCACTACCTCAATGGGAATTTAGTAATCTCATCTTTAAATCAATGGTGACATCCTCCCATTTTCACTTCATAGTGGTAAATGACTATAAAACACAATTAGGCCATCAGTGTTCCATATTTACTCACAAAAAGGTGCAACACCATGTGACAAAACCCTCTATCAACTTCATCATCTTCAGCCCCCAATATTAGAAAGGTAAATTATAGTTCATCTTGGTGTGTCTTGAATTCAAATTCCACATAGAGACATAAAATTATCTCATAAAATTCTCTTGTATGTTTTTAGGTACCCTGACATGCCCAAGTATATGCCTGACCTAATCCTCTTCAATAACCCATCTTAGTGGTGTGTCCTCACATGAAACACTTTCCCTTACGAACCTGAATTTTGGGACTGACATCTATCTCATATTCTCTTACTCCATCAGTGATAATATCATTTCTAATGTCATATCTACTAATGAATCTCTTTAATATAAATATGCATCTAAAAAATGATCCATAAACTACCTATCACTATTGGCTTCATAAACCCCTAATGTTTGAGTCTTCTATCATTGAGCATCGACCACCGAATTTTCTATTCCATGTGTATAAGAAAAATAAAAATAAACATACCGATGGTATTCAATACCCCTTCACTATATGAGGTTCAAATCACACCTAGTGAATATGTATTTAAGGATCTTATGGTTTGTTTATACAATAAGCATTTACACCAATAAAATAATGCCTCGATCATTATAACCCATGTACAAATGCTACTAGGTCAAGGGCATTGATTGGATAATTATTGTTGTGATACCTCAATAGGAAAAAATGATATACTACAATACAATCCCCTTGCATCAAAATGAATCCTATATCTACACATGATATATCACAATAAATAGTGTATCCTCTATCAGGATCATTTAAATTTAGGATCACTACTGAAGTAATCCTTCCTTTCATCTTCAAAAAGTATTTTTCACAATATTTTGACCATATAAATCTCAAAATCTTCTTGTAAAATCCTATAAGATGTGATTATATGTGGGATAATTCTAATATAAAACACCTATAATATCTAGTTATCACCAATATGCTATGTATGTTAAAGATCCTATTAGGTTTCTCCCAAGAAAGGATGGATATCACTATCTCTTGGTCAATATACAACCTTAACTCTATGAGAATGTTACATAGGAAGTGAACTTTATCAATCCAGAAGTGGATTTTTGTGAGTTTTTAAAACTACCAATGCTCTCTCAGTGTACTCAATATGATTTTAAGATGATCAGAATGATCACATTGAATATGAGAATACACCAAGTTGTTTTCCATGAATAAAAACTAAAGAATCCATGTATGGGTGGAAAACCCAATTCATCAGGGTCATAAAAACCACCCGCACATATTTCAGACTGAACGACATTACCAAATACTCATAAAAACTATATCTACTTTGGATGGTTTCATGAGGTATATATAAAGTCCCGACTCATACTTTATGATAGAATAATCAAAATAAATCATTGAGAAGACCTTGATACCTCAGAGTTTATGGAATATGTCATCAATATGAAGTAAAGGGTAATGATTATTTACCATAATCCAATTCAATATATGGTAACCCATACATAGAATTCGATTTTCGAGATCTATCTTGGCGAAGAGCATGGGTGAACCCCTAGGTGAGGTACTAGGTCATATAAACCCCTTATCTTAAAAATCATCCAGCTGCCTCTTGAGTTCATAAATCTTTATTGGAACTAACCTATAAGAAGGAATTGATAATGGTTTTTACCCAGGAACTAGCTTAATAGTAATTTCCAATTCTCTCGTAGGAGGTAACATAGAAAATTAATAAAAAAACGTTTCCCTAAAATGACTCACCATAAAAGGGAAATATATCTTACATGTTCCCGGATCACATAGAAAGATACGAGAAAACTAAGATGACACTCCACCCAGTGCACAGCTCCCAGGTCCTTCATAACATTATGACACATATCATTCTCCTTTTTGAATATATTTACTTCTCTTAGATGATGTGAAGGAAACTCTATAGGTATATAAATTTATAGGATATTGATAACGTATTAACCAATCCATCATGGGAGTTATATAAAATATTTTCATCTCAAAGATGAAACGGTTCCATAAGAAATAATGTATTCCATTATCATGGAGAAACTCTATGCATTAGTGTACACATTTTGATTACATTCCCAAAAGTGTTCCAAGTTTCACTACTTTATAGAAATATGAAAATTTGAGAATTTTAAATTCCATGATAGCCACATATATAAATGATTGAGAAGCACCTATGTCAAATACAAAAATTAAAGTCAATGATACTAAAATTGTACTTCATACCACGTATGGTCAGACCCTCTACTCCTCAGGTGTCAGTTTTACTAAATATAACTACAATTATCCATGACTATAAGAAACATCCTAACTATCCCAGGTAAATCCACTCCACTAGTATTTCGAAACTGGTTTATGGTCTCCTCATCTATGACTACCTCCTCACTCTGATCGGTTGGTATTATTCCAGATCCCTTCCTGACATGGAGTTGGTGATCCAACTCTAAAACCTAGATTTATTGTAAACCCCATCTCACTAGTCACTAGAGGAGCTGTTATGAAAAACTGTTAAGATAATCCATCTTACCATAAGTTGGACACTCAACTAGTTCCTTACTAAAATTGGTATTTGTGTGTCTCAACCAACCTCATTAGTGAAATTTTACTTGCATACCTAAGAATACACTTCGATTACTAATGTCTCCACTAAAAGATATAAAACAAAACTTCTAATATCTCGAAGAACCTTATCCCTATTGAGGTACTAAACAAAAATTCCCCACACCTTCAGCATCCATTAGGTTACTCACTAAGATGAGGGTTTTGTTCACTATCTCAATGATAGTATTCAAATGAGATTTTTTAACTTGATATTAGGTGACATACATAATCCCATCCTCAAACCACATAAATCTAAATAATTTGTTTCCATGGAAAGTAGGAATGAAATTCTAAAGCTCCATGAAATGAGTGAAATAGTTCATAAATGATATAATCCCCTTCTCTATTTACATAAAATCTCCAGATTGCTTATCCATAAATATATTAGGAATGAAACTAACATAAAATAAAGACTATAATTATCTCTAAAACATAACCCAATGATGATCATCCAGGTTCAAGACATCCCACTACCTCTTGATAGACCCCAAAATAAAATATACTATGAGATTAAATCTCCTTTTTATAGGTTCCTTAATACGATCAAGGATCGATAACATATCATATGTCTAAAAATACACATTATGGGGACAAAATTCTGCAGAAAAGGTATGGGGGTGTTGCTGTTGGAACTCTTGTGTCAACTCTAA
Source organism: Viscum album (assembly GCA_963277665.1). NCBI lineage: Eukaryota > Viridiplantae > Streptophyta > Magnoliopsida > Santalales > Viscaceae > Viscum > Viscum album. The sequence goes on along the minus strand of OY728119.1, from coordinate 1,016,414,263 downwards.
CATGTAAGATATAGGTCTCAATGCTTCCTTCATGGACTGTACTAACAATATGTTCCCCTCTCAAAGATGGGAATCGATTACCAAACTAGGAATAATGAGAGGCAATATAGGTGGATATTTTGGAAGGTTTGTTCCCACCAATTCTGGATCATGTTCATTGCCACCCTCTTGATGCATGACTTGTTTCATTCATAGAGGTATATATAAAAAATTCTAACCACACTTCTCAAAATGAGATTTGATAAAATAATTGACAATGCTTATGAACAAGAGACACTCCCACCACCCACTACTAAGATCAGGTCTGGGTAAAGGTCACATATCAAATATTTGAGGTCTTAGTATATAGAGTATCAATTTTAATATATATGATAATATTATATTTAATTTACATGTGTCATCCCCATTTAATGACATCCATTTATCTCTTCTTTTTTAGATATCAACAATATCATATGTTTATAAATATATATAAATATCATGGTCCAGTTATATGAGTTACCATTCCCTTGTTATAAATACCTTTGATTTATAAATTACAATTGGTACTTCATGTAACTAAAACCTGACCTATTACATTTTGTCTGAGGATGCAGTTCACTTCATATAATGATATTATTATACAAATATCTATTACAAATTTATCGATTTACTATATTTATAAAATACAACTGCAATCCATTTAATCACAATCAACTAATATTTCAACCCGTGTTACCATGAATACATAGCTAAAACATGTCATAATTAGTTAATTAACAATCCTTTATAATTCTATATAGGAAAATACAATTTTTGTTGATCTAAATCATTTTTAGCCAATTATTTATCCTTTTTTTCTCTAAGAAATGTTTATACAATCAAGAAATATTTCAATATTGGAATATAAAAAATCTTGTAGGAAATGTACACAATAAAATAAACATGGCATGACATATGGATGGAAAATTAATTATTAGGTTCCTATAATGATGCATGAACAATACTTCCTTACCATACCATTCAAAGGGGAAAATAAAATCCATAATCCTAAAAAAATGAATAAATAAGTTGGTCACCCTATATTGAAATCACTACAACTGTTCTAGAAAAACTCAAAATAGAATGTAAAATCCTGGGTAACTTGTGTTTTTTCTTATACATGGGTTAGCCACTCCTAAGAACATGCTCATTACCAAAATACGACACTTCCTAGTCTACACTATACCAACCCAAAACAATTATGATATGGAAAAGAAACCCACTAATACCACTATACGACATCCCAGATCTGGTATACTCACAAGCCACTGAACATGATTACCACATGGACTTAATTATGCCTCCCTATACACTATATTCTTATAACTAATATCATGGGTCTATAGTGGTATGGTGGAGAGACTATACCCTTATAATCAGAGTAGAACATAGTGGTATATAATAATAAATACAAAAGATACAGATTACTTAAGAAGTAGAAAACAAATAATCCAGATAATATCAAATAGATAGAAGTAATAACAAGGGTAATATAAAAAATAATGATTTCATGATACTATACAAAAATGGGGGATAAAAGGGAAACATGGAAATACGAATACTACATGTAAATAATCTACAAAAAACATAAAAATTCAAAAATATATCTCTAATACCATCTTGAGAACAATCTCATTCGATGGATGTTATACACTATCTTAGTTCAGAAAATAAAACATCCATAACTGGGAGCATCCCCTTGTCCATACTTATATCATTGAAGTCCATTCAGGTACCAATTGATGGTCTAGATAGGGTGTGATTAAAACTTAATATTCCACCACCAACATTGTATATCACTATCCATACTATAAATTTAAAATGATCAGTGAGTAGGTATGATAAATAAAACTAATAAACAACAATCTCATTCTGAATTCCTTGTGGAGAACCTATTTTCTACTGCAAACTTTGGTCTATATCAGAATTGAATCCAAGAATTTTATAATTTAGTTTATTTTTATTACATGGTTAGGACCCAAAGAATACCCCCATGGTTTCTATATATAGTAATATTCATATAAGGATGCACAATTCCATGTAATTTTAGTTTATTTTATGGGTTAAATCCACATGGTTGTACTATAAAAAATTCACTACAAGGGTAATGTTCTACCTAATCCATACAAACACGTATTATGTAGCATTATTTCGAGACCTAAAAGGATACCAGGGAATAATCAATGGTAATCTCTAAAATCATGATGAATACAAGGAGAATCATCCAAGGAATTAAATTTTAATTTTCTAAAATATAGTGAATCTTTGGTACCATGCCATGGATTCAAAATCTATGGAAAATAACAAATCCATGTGCGGTCATTCACTTAGTATAGGAATAAATGAATCAGTTGGAATTGAATGAGTGAGTCCAAGTTAGACAACAATGGGAATCTATGTATTACTTAGGGAATGCATCACCTTCAAGGTAATTCAAGTCCATGACCATATTCAAGCATGATAAAATATTTATTCAATTCCAATAATAAAAATGATAGACATGATCATAATTCATAATTAATAAAATGTAATGTGGCCTGATATTACCATTAATCATTAATCAAAATCAACTAGTTATTTAAATTGTAATTGAATGTAAATAAACATTAAAAGGTGGTTTAATTAAATAGCTAATGTAGAAGGCCTTTCCTAGGTATCACATAGTTTCATTAAATTTAAGTTTTCTATTTCATTTATGAGGGCCAATTGAACACACCTCAAAAGGTGGTTTAATCACACTGTAAGAAATAAATATCATAGTAATTTTATATAACACACCCTAGTGGGGTTATTCACATCAAGGTAGAAAATATATGTTGAGGATAATTAGGTTATAAGAACATCTAATTCAAGGTGCTATGAATTTATTGATTTAATTTAACATTTGAAAGGTGGCTCATAGAAAGTCCGGTAATATTCGAAATGAAATCATATATAGTCATTTAAACTTTTAGTGAAAATATCTATACCACCTAACTGATATTGGTAAATTAATCCTCATCTAGTATCGACATTCAATTCAGACTATAATGAGAGAAATCAATGATGTTGAAAAACACCATAAAAATAAAGAATATGATATCATATAGAAATAACATATGATATAAGTAGATAAAATAGTAAAATAAAAAAGAGTAATTGTATAATTAGTTTGGTCTATTCTATATGATGAACGATGGTCAAATCCGAGCTCAAATATAGGAGATCTCTCAAATAATAGTTTAAGGGGAAGAGATAGCTCTCACCAGAGGAGGATTCTATGTGTTTGAAGGAGGATAATAAGAGTTAATGTGTTATATTCTAGAGGGAAAATGTTAAATCATACCTTTTTAAATGTTTCATGGTTTTGCTACATGGTTTACCAAACCATGTTCTAATCATTCACTAAACAGTAGTTTGTGACAACTCCTCACATAGTTTGTGCATATGATGTTTGAAATGGTGTGCACACTATGTAGTTCACCTCTATAACTCTATTGAAGCTTCTTAAATAGATTAACATCCTTCTATTAATCGTTAAAAACACCTTGTATAACCCCTTTTTCCCCGCATGTCCGAGGTGCATGATTTTTAATAACAATGCTCTAATCCTGAGCATCACTTATTTGTAAAAACATCGAAGATATGAGCTTATAAACAACCCCAAGATGCATTCAAAACCCTCCTCGATCCATTAATAACTATTATAAGTGTAAAATAAGAGATTTGTAGTTAATGATAATTTATTTATTCTCATTGAAAAACTAGGATCGTATACTATCCTTAATGATATTTTTGGAGAAGAAGAGTGGAAACAACCTACACATTGGAATGGTAACCACAGGGTAGAAGATGTTCTTATTATATAAGATTACAATAATGTTTTTCTTAAAAAAACTACACGAACATCCACTTAATTTTGGATTTTAATTTTTATACTGAAATCATCCAAGATATAAAACATATATACATGAATCCCTAAAAAATATCCATAATGGATCCAATGGTGTTATAGAAGGAGTAGTGTGATAGTGGATTCATATACCCAAGTGTTTCTCCATAAGAATTTCCAATTATATTTCAGAAAAAATGATGGTAATATGTTTATATGTATTAATTATAATGAAATAACAACCATTTTGGTGAAGAAGATTTATCCACTGTCTCATATTTAGGGCTTGTTTGATCAACTTCAAGGAACTCCATATTTTTTAACGATTCTTATTTGTTATGAGTATCATAAATTGTGAGTAAGAAATTAATATATTCCAAAGAAAATATTTTATATTACGTATTAAAAATATTTTTTTATAGTGATGATCTTTTGATTGACTTATATACCCTTTTATTTTATTCATCTAATGAATAGAGTGTTCAAGGAATATCTTGATAATTTCATTGTGGTTTTTATTGATGATATCTTATTATACTCAAAAATTTTTCAATAGAATATGAGTCATTTAAAAATAATTATTGAGATAATTAGATAAAAATAATAATATAGAAAAATATTAATGTATAAATATTTGACTCAAAAAGTTTCTTTTCTTTGATATATTGTCAATAAAGATAAAATATCACTTGATCTTTCACATAAAAAAGAAATAAACTAATTGAATATTCAAAAAAAGGTAAAAAAATTAATTTTTTTCCTTGGAATTTCATGTTACTATTAGAAACATGTTCAAAATATTTCTACATTAGAAAACTCATTAACGATATAAGAAATAAAAGGTGTTAAGTTATTATAAATAGAGGCATGTAAAGAGTCTTTTCAATAATCAAAGAAACATTTGATCAATGTTACGATGTTGAAATTACAATCATGAGGGGACGTATTTTTTATATATAGTGACACATCAAGGAAGTGATTTGGATATTTCCCCATGAAAAATGATAAACTAGTTTTATACACATCAAAGTAGATAAAAATCTATTAAATGGACTATCTAACCCCTGATTTTGATTTTGGATCCATAGTTTTTTCTCAAAAGATATGGTGGAATTATCTCTATAGTGGAAAAATGTGAGATATTTATGTATCATAAGATCTTGAAATTAATATTTCCGTTAATAAATCTCAACATGTGGAAAAATAGATGGCCAGATCTACTTAGGGGTTATGATTTCTCAATACCATACCACGCTGAAAAAGTTAAAGAGGTATTTGATTCATTGATTAGGAAATAACTGATGTTCTAACCAAGATGAGGATTGAATATGATTATTTAGTTCGAGACATGATAAATTTGGATATAGGAATTATTATGCAAGGGGAACACCACTAATTTTCAAAATTATTCCCAAACTATCCTTATTTCAAAAATTATAAATTTTCTTGCATAATGATATGTGTTTTCAAAATAAAATTAATGTTTTTAATTATGGGAAACTAGTGGATTTTGTTAATAAGGATTTTATTCTAGAATTGGGAAAGTGGTAATGTGTCACATCCATATTTTTAAATACACCTTTGAAGAACTTAAATGTATTAGGACATGATGGGAATTTTTTGGTGGGATAATATAGAATGGGAACCTATAAACTATGCATCAAGATTCTTTTATTTTTAGTAAGTAAAGTCTAAGAAAAAAATACCAAAGGAGCCATGAAACCTATACCTATTTCTGTGTCGAATTGGGATGATATTATTATGGAATTTGTTACAAAATTTCTATATACACATTTAAATAATTATTCCATATAAGTTATTTTTTATTTAAAAACAAAGTCTAAACATTTCATCACTATAATTGAAGATCCACTTATTTATATCCTTTCATGTATCTATATTAATGATGTTGTGAGACTCTATAATAAACATATTTTGATTCTATAAGATTGTGATCATTTGTTTAAAATGAAATTATATATGTCTATTCAAATGGAAATTAGAATCAACTATGTTTGAGCGGCGTATATAATCCTAAAACCAAGGGGTAGTTTGGTTGGAATATTTAGACACAAGAAGATATATTGAAGTTATTCTGGATTGAATTTCATGTTATCTGGGATTTTTATTTAACTTTGAAAAAATATGCAAATAAAAATAGCTTCTTTACAATCATTCAAATGGTACCCTAACAAGCATTTTATAAAAATAGGTGGAATATATTATATTTTGGGAATAAATTTAGTGAAAGGAATTTTGTAATCCAATATTTTATAATAGAGGTAATGGATAAATTAAAGATTATTTGGAATAATATTGAAGAATCATAAAACAATCAAAATGATTATGTAAATAACCAATGGATAAATTTATAATATAATGTGGGAGGTCATGTTTTCCAAAAGGTATATATATGGAATGGTGTTATAATATTCAGTAACAATGGGATGATATGCCTAGGTATATCTGGACTTTTTATAAATTATAATAAATTAGAGCTCTAACATACTATTTGGGAATGTCATAGATGCATAAAAATTTCTTTATGTGTTCTATATATCTTTATAAGGGAAGTATATTTTAGATACAATGAATATACCTACCCATGAGGAAATAGAATTGGAACCTAATTTATCTTACTATGAATAGATTGTCCTGATTCTTGACAACATAGAATATGTGTTGGGGAATTCGATAACTAAAATGTTAAAATTACATTAAATAAATCATATAATTGAAGAGTTTACATGTGACCCTGAAGACATTTTTATTAAGAACAACCTAAATTTATTTATGAAGTGTAATTCTTGAAATTTTGAGGATGAAATTTTTTAAGGGGGGACAAATAAGGGGATAAGTTTACATGATAATAAAATTAACATTAATAAATGTCATTGATTGGTTATATTTCAACCAGAACATTATATAATTATATTATTTAACAATATAGAGAACTTTTTACAAGGAAAAGACATCATATTATTAAAATCGTTTCAGTATTTCCAAGTGTCTCATTTCCCCCACATACAGAAGGGAACTACTTGTACTCCTTTCTTCAAACATCTTGATACACATAACTTGAAAAATAACGTATATAATTCATTCCCATCATTCATACCCATGACCTATAGGTTGTAGTATCATAAATGGACCAACCAATAAGGATTAATGTGTAAGTTGGTGGTGGTTCTCCAAAGAATATTTATATCTCTTAATTGAGTGTGTTTATTTTATTACCTATTATAAATCCTTCAAATATTCATTAAACATGATAATATAGTAAAATAAATATCTTATATACATTTAAATTTTATTTTTTATATGGAACAACCCATATTAATATTCTTTTCTTCATATGGAAAATGAAAATATCGCTCGTGCGTACATACACATTACCATACCAAATAATGATGTAATTTTTTCGACCCCACATTACTTGAATTATTATAGAGATGTATATAAAAAACATATATGATATTTATGATATAATTTTGAATTTGTAAAAATATTTTATCATTAATATTATTACCTTTCACTTGTTAAAAAATGATATTGTCAGTCCTCCATACGTATAGACTACCATCTCCATGAAGTGATGTGATTCATTTTTCATGTATGCCTTTAAAGGATGATTATGAATATGTATATAGTTAATATATATTATATTTATATTTTAAAATCCTGGGTTTTTGAGTAGGTCGAAAATCCTCAACAGTTTTTTTATGTTTTGTGGTTGGGATAACTCTTTTCAAAATCTTCAGAACCTAATTTTGAGTGTTTGATTAACTAAAGACCTTGTATTTAAATGGGGTTTAATTATTGAAAATTAAGTTGCGGTTTTATGTGAGTTTAATGTATATCATATCTTAGAAACATAGTTTCCTGAAATACCATATAGAGGTGCATAATTTGAAAAAACATGGTGTCCTCCCAGGAGTAACTGTGTAACCCTCCAGTGGCACTAGACACAGGTTTTCAAATGATGTTAGTTGGGGACACATGACCATGTGAGACCTATATAATTTTAAACTATGGTATTTCCCATGTTTTCGGAAACCATAAACCTAGCCCAAGCATTGATGGTACATAAGTAGAGAGTACAACATGGTTGGTGCCCGGTTAACCAAACTGTGTGGCCAAAAAGTGTTGGTCCTTTATTTGGATGATACTACCAAAGTAATCCCACCCATATTAGTTGTTTCTTACATATTTATTCTTTTTACACCACATGATATTTGGGGATTCTCCATTTATTCATCAATATAGGCTATGAAAGATATTTGTCATCTTAACTCTAATTCTTGATCTATTGGTGGCTACAGATTCATCTCAGTATAGCCTTCAATCCGCTATATTCTATTTTATATCTATCCCTCCAAAGGGAATAAAAAAGAGATGCAAGATATTTTACCCTATATTCCTGGAATTTATCTAAAATGATGATCACTTATGTTTCTTCATGAGTTATATGCTGATAACAGATGAGATTGCGCTATTAACCAAGGTAGGTGGTGCCTATATTTCATTATGATTTTGTTAGTGTTCTGAGGTACATACAATATACACCATGCGGTTTTACATAGAAAGACCCTAATAAATTTTTATTTTATCTTAATTAGTTAAATTGATGATGTAAGATTCCCATGGGCATGGTCATATTATACTAAAATAGTTAAACTGAGTAAGGGGATTCGACCAGATTGGAATTTTTAGGTTAAGTATGTAAATTAAATTAAAGTGAATTATTTAAATGGAATGTATGTGTTCTATGAGAAATTGATAGGAATGGACTGAAGATTAAAGAGATAATGACCACTTTGAATGAGGTGATGTGGTTTGTTAATATGGGATAGGATGGAGATATTCATGGGGTTATGATTATAACCAAGTTTAGGTGATGAGGATGTCAGGTTGATGAGGTGAGGTAATCAAGTTGGGGGATCTTTTCTTGTGACATGGGATGGCATTGAACATCAGTATTGAGCGACATGGTCATAGGGGAATAATGTTCCAGATAATGTGTTTTAGGTTGGAAGGTGATTTCTTCTCACTATATATTTTCCAATGTGCCATTGGCATTGTGTTCACATGAATGGGACTTAGTTGAGGTGGTGTTGACCACTCATTGTAGGTAGAGTCCCATGTAGACAATTAATCTTATTTGATGGGGTTGAATATCATATATGATTGGTGTGATCACCATATAATGTCATTTTGATGGGGATGTACCATCGTTTGGTGGTGTTGAGACCATCGGTTGGGGGATGAGGATCACTGTGACTCTTGAGGCCATTGGTTCAGGATATGGGATGATGGATATCACCATACCTTGAGATATCAACTATTGACCCAATGAAGTATATCACTAGAGGAATCAAATCATTATACCTTGGGAATTTAGGAATGGATCATATGGTGATTTTATGAGATGAGGTATGAGGGACAAACAACTTATTGATTGGTTGTACTATTCAGATGCTCGGTACATGATTTATAGAATGAGGTTCTATGGAAATGATTATAGGTGGATCCGAAGGGTTCACCTGGTGTGATACTCATTAGGGGATACCCTGGGGTCTAATATGAGGATCCTGACCACTACAATTATATATGTACATACATGTTCTGTATGCCATATACATAATAAAGGGAACGTATTCAGACCATGATACTGGTAATGGCCAATGTAAGTGATCACTTCCTTATGGATGTTGAGAATAAGGGGAGCATGTTTTTATAAAATGTTGGTGTTAACTATTTTATTTATTTTTATCATACACCTTTATAATAATGGTTGTAAGAAACGCACACGTTGTTGGTGGAATAATATGATTATTCTCAAACCCTACACGGTCCCTTCAGGACACATGTAGACTTTATGTCATTGTGATCTTGTAAGGTACCAAATTATGATGCTGATACTTAGTGGTTAAGTTGGACCTTCTACATGGTAAGGATAACATTGGACCATAATTATTCTTATACCATTGGGGTTTACTTTTTATTTTTATTTCCTTATATATATATATATATATGTATTGATGGTTGGCCATGAGTGACCCAGCTTCTTTATTGTTATATATGACATATTATGGAATGTTTCATTTAAAAATTATATGTTTTGGTTTTATTTATTATTGGTTATGTTTTAATATTCATTGTTGTTTCATTGTATTGATTTCACTAAGTTATGGTCTTCTTACCCTCATATATTTATGTATGGACCACTATTTTTATGACCACCTTGGGGTATAGTCTCCCCACTATAACATAATTAGAGCCTCACTGCTTGTAAGTATCTTTCATCATATGGGGAGGCACGCCTAAGGCCTAGTAGAAAAATCACCCGGAGCACCATTAAAGTGGAATCCAGATTTGGGCTCTATAAAATGTATCAAAGTGTGTTCTTCTTGGGTTTTCCTAATATTATTAAAAGACCTGGGTAATCAATGGTAATTGTGTTTATAGGGTTAAAATATATATCAAATGATTTGTTTCTTTTGGTCTTAAAATTTGGGATCTTGTAGAATAGAGACTAATATGTAGTCAGTACTGGCTAAAGAGCTTGTGTTTGGGTGCCTTTATCCCCATGCATGTGGGATGGACCATGTTCTTAGGTGTGGGAAATTTATGTTCTGCTATGTGATTTTATAGTTGATTTTTTTTCACCTGGAGTTACTCACCTGGTTTATATGGTTATCTATTATAGGGATTCCAACCTTACCTTGGTATTGAATGAGAGGGTTGATTATGAATCATGATATCCCCCTAGGCTCATAGGATGTATTTTTTTTTGTGATTGTCATTCAGAACATGGAATGCGCTAATAGGGGTAGGGTTGTTTAAAGTTACAAAAAAGAACCTAAACAATGTATTTTAGCTATCTTATTTTAGTTGAATTATACCTAGGCAACCTAGGTATCTGGTACCAATGTGATCTATATGTGATTCTATATGAATGTGGTCTGTGGGACTAACCTTTATGTGGGTAGGAAGGTGCAAGAACTTGGGTTTTCATATGATGTATGTATCCATCCATTTTCAGTTTTAATGATTAAATATGGCCTTACATGAGTGCCAATGAGAATATACCCAAGTGGTAAAGGCTTTTGCATAGCATCCAAAAGACCCAAGACGAAATTTGAGAAGGGATGAATTTTATGGGTTGCTGTAGCAATACTGTAGCAGATCACTGTAGTAGTACTACAGTAGTGGTGGTACTGTAGCGACGGAGGCACTGTAGTGGGAACTGTAGATGTGGTGGTACTATAGTAGGTATTGTAGCATTCGAGGTACTATAGAAATACAATTCACTGAAGGGACCTTTAGAAAAAATGGGCATTCATGCCTTGTATTCAGACCACTTGGTCTTAGGCCTTCTGGATATATAATGGGTCTCCCTCTACCAAATTTTGAATATGTCATTTATTTAAAAAAAATATGAGGAGTTGGCCCCAAAATTTACAGAAAACTACCTTATGTGAGTTCCCAACTTGATCAAGGGTGTTTTGGAGGTTTTTGGGGCTTATTCAGAGCACACAACTAGATTTTGGGCCGAAAATGTTATGGAGCATGGTTAGTGAAAACTGTGTGGGGGTAGGCCTCATGGTTTGAATAAACTATGTGAGGATGGACAGAGGGGTGGTATAGGCTACACAGTTATGCCAAAACATGTGGAACAGGATGCATGACCATCTACCTATGACTATATTTTTTTACAGATTTTGATAGAGGCTTAGCACACATTTTTTGCATGGTTAGTGAAACCGTGTGAGGAAATCATGTGGGTGATCCATGGAATATAAGAACTGTGCATGGTTGGCGCACTGTTTACCGAACCGTTCACCTAAACTATACATCCCATATTTTTTTATAATTTTATAATTTTTAATTAAATAAAAAATTCTATATTAAAACTAAAATTAAGTTTAGTTTCAATAGATAATAGTGGAGGGCTCTCATAGGAAACTACCCTAGGATTTGTGCAATATTCTTCATTTGATATCCAATTTGAGCGTGTTTTCCTCACAAAGTCTCCATAATCAAGATCTACATTCATTTTTATATGTCCTTGATTATTATGGCTATCAATTTTCCTATTTGGATTTAAGAGCATGAACCTTAATTTCCCATTCTTCATATGTTCATCAAGTTTTCTCCTAAAACAGGATGAATCAGTACATGGTACTAGATGATCACATCACTACCAAGATAAGGTAGGTGGTTTAGACCATTCTTTTTGATTTTGGTGGTTTTTAGATCTATCGACCATTATGTTGACCTCCATACTTTCTGACACAACCCCAATTGTGAACGGGTTGCCTATAATAGATGTAATCACACCTACTAGGGATACCTATAGGATTTGTTGTGATTTGTTGGTTCCTATTGCTAGAACCAAGGCCACCCATGGGGTTCACCTTATTTAAAGGCCATGTTAGACCACCCAAGGGCTGTGTTTTGGGTTTTCCATGTCATAGGAAGCCAGTTATAAGTGGAATGGGTTGAATGAGATGGTTAAGATATGGCTTTCCTCTGATTGATATATTATATTGAACTTGAACTTGTTAATTGTTTAATTGATCAAATGATTTATGTTAAACATGATATGTTAAATGGATTAGATGGATTTAATTGAATGATTGTGTATACCCATAGAATATGTTAAACTATGAATACTAATAAATGGGTGGGTATACCCTTGTGACACGTCTAATTGAAATTAATTATAAATGGTTGGGTATAACCAAGATATTTGATTAAATGAGTGGGTAAACTCATTTAGTTTTTTTTAATTTCATAAAAGGTTATATCAAAACAGTGATAAATGGGTGGGTATACCAATGTTAAATGTTTAAATGTGGATTATGATAGGTGTTTGGGTATACCCATGTTATATGATGTAATGTGAATGGATTGCATGAGTGGGTAGACTCATGTATAATATGTGAAAATATATGAATGGATGGATGTTTTTATAGATTCCATGGATGGGTCTCCATGGATCATGAATGTGGTGCTGGATTCCATGGGTTGATCATGCCTCTTGGTTCTTGACTCTATAAGATGCCTTTGGACTTGAAACCCCTTGGATCAGGATTTCTTAGACTCGCATAGGAATTTTATCATATGATAGGCTCCTAGGACTCCAACCAGTTCCTATATTTAGTTTCCATAAAGATTTTATTGGGAATCGATGAGGATTCCTTGGTATTGACACCTTTGATCCGACCCTTGTGTGGCCTGGTAATTTAGTTAATATGGAAAAGTTATGGGAATGTAATTCACTCAGAATATATAGTAAGGTTGTGGTGACTTGATACATATGGGAGTATGCTGAGGCCATGTAGATTGTTTATATTTCCTATAGATGCATTTCATAAGAGATGAAACTGATTATGCATGGAGCCTTAAGGGGATAGGTAGTTTCACCTTCTCAATAGTGAATGTGCCTTGGGAACTTCCCTTTTTGTATTTCTTACCTGGTCACTATTTACCTGCTTAGCTTGTTATATAGCACACCATAGAATTGTATTGACTTATTTTTTTTCCTAATTGGATGTTATCTCACACCATATTTGGGCCTCCTTATAGACCCAAAAAAGATTATATGGTTTAAAGTGATGATAATGGAAAGTGCCCTCAAATAGTCTGTTGATCATTTCTTTGGAGAAGGGGAACATGGGACCATGCTAAGGCTTGTGATAATACTAAGAAATTATGTTCTTCTTTAAATTTTGGATACTTTTATTTTACTATTCCTCCATGAACATGATTTTTATATTTTTTAGATAATATATATACTATGCATAGATTTAGAGAAAACATGGATTTGTTATATAGATATTATTCCCTAAAATGGTTAAAATATTAATTCATTCAGGAAAAAATGTATTCCTTAGTCATGAAAAAACTGGTATTACATAACATCTTTTTTCTATATGTTATCGATAAATCTATCTTGAAAACTTATAGTACACCTACTAACTTGTTAGAGTCATGTGGAAACACCTTTGTTCCAAAATTAATATTCCATGAACATTATACATGATTTATGTATAAATAAATTTATGTAATATTAATATATTATTGGAATTTATTGATTTCACTAATTCAATATAGTTATTATATATTGAAATATACCATATTCTCTCCTTTTGGTTGTTTCATAGAGAAATATTTTTTAAGTTTTCCTCCAAATGAGGTGTCATGGACAATAAATAACTAATATGATAATCATATGAGTATGATTTGACAAGTATAATTCAAAAGTATTTTATTCATAGTTATTGGTGTATAAGTTTTTCCATTGAATAAACATTTTAAAAATAAATCATGCTTTATTTGTACCAGCATAAACCATTCATGTCCAATTTATCTTGAAAAATCACCAATAATATCGAGTATTAGAAACTTTGAAAATAGTGTCCATGTATCTGCGTACATGTAATCCATTAATTTAACTAATATATACATTTGAACCATAGTGTGTTTCCATTCAGTTATTCTTTATTGGAATATTTATTTTGAATTAATAGTATATGTATCACCCACTATAGTAAACATAAACCAAATATTTGGTTAAGCATTCACATGAAGGATGTGTCTTCTTAAATAATCCAACCAATATGCTTGGTGGAGTCTTGTATTAAAATAATATGCCTTGTTCATCTATAACCTTAACCCATATAAGTCATAACTACTAATTCTATCTTTAAAGAGACAGATTTACATTATGGAAACATAGTCGGTCTTGACTGCACATTAATATCCGTAGTATATATATGGGTTTTAAATGAGATGTAATAAGTGTTTTAATGTAAATTTGTATCTAAAAAAACATTTTAAAAAATGGGTTTCAATAATAATGTGATAAATTGACATAAGAGATTCTTATCATTTAGTAATTGATCTCATATCCATTAGTAAATATATATGGAATATGGTTAGTTGATGCACTAGTATTTGAAAAACAAGTCCTTGAATAAATTATGTATGATTTCTAATATATAATAACCATCTTTATTATACCTTTTACCATAATCACAATATTTATGTATATAAGGAAATGTGAGTTTTGGAATACATTTAATCCATATGTTTGATTAATTATTTTTTGGATATGATATTCCTTGACAAGATAACTCGGAGTTTCAACTATATTTACCAAGTTCAATAATTTTCATAACTAAGAATTTCTAAAAGAAATAATGAAATCTCATGAATTAAATGAAGTTACCTTTATCTTTTTAATAGTTCACATGAACTTATGGAACTAACTCTAAAAAATTTTGTTGTACAGTTTTTATAATTGTTTATTAGTCTAAAACATGATATATATATTTTTATTATACCTAGTATCTTAGAAAAATATATAGTCAAAACATTTTTATAGATATAAACATTTCATCTAATGTCACATTTTATTAAGAAATAATAATCATTCCACTATCGGGTAATTAAATCATATATATTCTTCTCCATTAATTTCTTTTTGTAAATTTATGATTATTGAGGAAATGAACTATTATTATACTATAAAAAATCATAACAAACGATATTCCAAATATGAAATAATCCTTCATTTTATATAAAATAGATACCAACATAATGTTTTTAGTAATTCTCAATAAAAATAGTATACTTTTAATCATTCCACCATGAAATCTAGAAGTTGTCCACTTCTTATTACTAATATTGGAAGAACTGTTATTCAGTTCCTTTTAGAAGGAACATTAATTTTTATAATATTTTTGTACTTACTTGGTTCCTATATTTCAAACACACAAACACACACACATAAACACATTCCCAAGAATTATCTCAAAAACCTTACATGTAATGATGAATGTACTTAAAGTTGATTATTATGATTATTTATTATTAATTTTAAATTAATCTTTCAATTCCAATTATTTCCACATGATAATTAGATAATATCATGTTTATTACATTCAATTTTAATATTAATCTATTTTAAGAACATCATAAATGAACCATTGACATTAAAATGGTCATGGGTTTCTAGACCTTGTCTATTTCTTAGTTAATAAGGTATTAGGAAACATGTTCTATAAAAAACATATATGTCAAATAAAGCATGGCTGAAATATTACTGAGTGATTTAGCTATAATTTTCATCTATTCGTAGATCAATAATGATAAGCTTAGTAGTGAGGATAATAATATGATATTAATTAATTATTTCATATATAAATGGAATCCCAATTTTACTAACCGATCAATGTACTCCCTAATTTTGAATTCATGGGAAATAACTAGTTGAGATTCATCTAGTTTACAAATTAAGTGTAGTAAAAATTTCATTTATCTAAGATCTATCCTTCAATCATTTTAGATGAAGGATAAGAGACTTCTTGGTGTAAGGATTCGAGTCCATATGTTTCATTATCATATCTCCTGAAATAATTGATAGTGTGATTCAATTAATATAAGAATCATTCTATATGAATACCATATAGACATCCTTCTCACAATCTCATGCTCAACATGGTATAAAATTTTAAATAACAATTCTTACACATAGAAAACACTATTCGACAGTGAATTAGTGTATAAAAACTAGCCTACTCTTGGAAATTTGTATTTTTGAAGAAAATATCATGAGTTAAGGAATAGTCATGTTATTTTAAAGGATTAACATTCTATTTTGATGATATTTAAAATAGATATATTGGTACTTTATTTTATTAATATATTGTGTAAGATGTAATAATTTTAATTATCTAATTAAGTCTCCCACTATTTTACTATGTCTCAACAGACCTCATCATTTAACATTGAATGTCCTCTTATGAGGAAATCTTAGGGCCATGGATCATTATTTACAATATTATAATCTAGATGGTGGCTATTAAAATAAGAAAAAATATATTTTGATAAGCAATATAACCAACTAGAAATGGAAAACTCCTTAATTCAGTGAGTGGACTCCCCAATCCATGTAACCTAAGTTAGATTTCCTCAACACTTATTACAAAATTTTTATTGGATTTTCTAAGTATATTTAACCAAATATATATTCAATTATATCATACCAATATATTAGTTAATACTTATTAATAATTAAGATTAATTAAGATAGAGTCTGGACCAACACAATAACTATGGTCATATCTTCATTTAGATGATGGAACGCTCAAACAGACTTAATATATGATTGATGGATTTGTTGCATCATTATGTTTATGTTTTTTTATTTTTTATCTTACCTGTTTTTTATATTGTTAAGTGGATTTATCTGAGTGATTTACCATGCACTGAAACAATATTTATACATACCCATTTTATTTAGATTTCACCATTTCATATTAATCCATTTATTTATGAGGTCGTGGTATTGAATCTATAAAGTAAATCATGCAACAGAAATAAATAAAATAAATTAGTACAACCATGTTCATGATATTTTACTAGTAATTTTTTTATTTATCCATCAATAAAGAACCATTGACCATTATGAAAAACCCCTTTATCTACATTGGGATCGAGTTGTAGCATTAAACCATTGTCTTGGGTATCTCCGTGGTTTGGTTTTTCCTTAAATCCATCTTGAATTGACTCCGTGCACCTAGGAGACCCATCCATGCAATTATTTTATATCACATGTAGTTTAAGGGAACCAAAATGGAGGTTTATATATAAGAAACTATTGGAACAGTTTCCCATCCATAACAGGGATAAAGCAATGAATCACCTTCCATAAATTTAATTTATTAATATATTGAAAAATTCAATGAAATAATTTAATTAAATGAAATCATACACATACGTAGGTCAGTCTAGGATCATAATCATCTACTTGTGCAATGAATATGAATTTAATAGTTAATCTTTAGAATTAATTTCAATTCGTTATTCTATTAAGACAAAATGAATTAAAATTAATCTAATTAATAATATTATAAAAAAAATAATTCATTTTATCTTAATATTATTATAATTTATACTAGAGATATTGGTCTACTCTGATTTTAAATAAATTAGTTAAATAATTTTTTTTTTAAATTTATGAAAATAAGACCATAAATTTTACTTTGAAGAAACTAGGTGAGAACTTGTTCAAACCACTTTACATATATTTAGATTTTATAAAATCTACTCTTTAGGAATATAAAAAACACATTTTTTTTCTTGTAATTATATGAAGTGTATGAGATAATAAATGAAATCCATAACACATACTAATTAACATTTCATGTAATACATTTAATGCAAGTAGAGTAGTTGATGTATTATAACTATACATGGTATGCATTTAATAATTTTATGTCAGAATTAATTAATCATTCCATATATATATATATATATCCTCTTACAGTAAATGTATATAAAACCCAATGAAATTGAAAAGTATATATTTTTTCATATAAATTTAATATTTTCATTTTCTTGTTAACAAAACAACGGTTTCAGATTGTGCTACACAAAACATCAAGTATAGATTGCATCACATGTAACAAAAGGTTTATATTGTGCTACATTCAACACTATGTTTAGCCAGTATTATTTGCAACTCAGAGTTTAAACAAAACATGACATAATATTAAAACATTATTTTTTAATATGATAGTTATCACAAAGCTATTGAAATGGAAGTTATGAATAGTATTAACTAAATTTTAAAAATATATAGTTTACATATTTATAGATAATTAATTCTTTTGTGAAAAATTACATAGAAATTAAAAAAAAATATAATAAATAAAATATTTTTCTAAAAAACAATTTTTATATGAAAACATGTTTGACATCAAAAAATTAAATAAATCAAATGTGGTTAATTATTTTAATGAAATTTTTATATTATATATTCATTCAAATGTTTAAAATTGATCTTATTTGATTTAATATAAGATTTATGAATAAATCAAATTTTACGTATAAAAATAGTGTTTTTCTAAAAACTAGTTTTGTCACCTTTTGAGCACTTATTTTAGAATTATTTTTTTCCACTTTTAGAAAATTTATATGAATTTTTTTAATGAATTTTTAAATAATAATCTAAAAATTAAAATTGGGTGAATTTTTTGAAAAAATATATGAATATTATTTTTTTGATGAATAGTGAAAATAATAATTTTTTTAAAAAAAAATTCATTTATTTTAAAAATTGTAAAAAATTATAATTTTGTTTCATAATAGTTTAAAATAAAAATTAGGTCAATTTTATATCTATTAATCTAATTTAGGTCATTGGAATCAGTTTAATTTTTAATTTTTTTATAATAACATTTTACATTTAAAAAAATTATATTAGGAAATCCACTTTCTCATTGAATTTGTGAGATTGATTTTAAATTAAAACATCCATATTATTTGAATTAATTTGGAAAAATGGATTAAATATTTGGAATAAGAATAATTTATATTATCTTATAACTTCAAATTAATGTTTGACCATAATGAATTGTAAAAACAGAAAATAATTATATACCATGGTTACGATAAAGATATATTTTCCAAAAGAGTGTGGTTAAACTAAAAGATAAGATCTATAAATTTCACAAAAATGTTCCTATAACATCCCATGATTTTAAGAAGGAAAAACGCTATTGGACAACGTACATGATATGCTACATCAAGTTTAAACAAACAATTAAAATTTATTATTTAAATGTGATCATCGTCAACTAGATATTATATTGATGGGAGTGAATAATAACAAAAATATTATGTTTACACACATTTATAAATTTTTTTAAAAGATATAGGATAATAATAAATATTGTTTTATGCATAAAAACTGTATTTTTCAAATGGCGGTTTTGCTACCTTTTAGTAAAACATTTATTTTAAAACTATATTTTTATATTTATATAAATAATATTTTGAAAAATAAACCACTTTTTTTAAATTAGAATATCATAATTTACATTTGGTTAATTTTTGGTATTTTTATAATAACTTTCATTTGTTGATGAATAGTGAAAATTACTGCATTTTAATTGAAAAATGACATTTCATCTAAATAATTTATAATATTCAATTATATTTTGAATTGGTTTTAGATTAATAATAGTTATATTATAAATATATTAATACCATGTTTGTCATGTTTATCAATTTACTATTTAAATTGGCCATAAAATCTTTGTGATCTTAAGAACATTTTTTACATTAAAAACATGTTGTTTTGCCTGATCAACAAGATTAATTTTAAATTAATATTAGATACTTCTGTGTTACAAATTATAAAAAATGGATTCCATATTTTGAATCAGAAAATAAAAATTTAGTAAATAGGTCCCCTTTATTTAGGAAAATATGAATAGTAAACTTATTGATTTTATTACCATAGTTAAGGGTCAATCAGTTAATTAAGGGTAAAAATAATGTTATAAACGTTGAAAAATAACCATAATACTTACCCCATTATTTTTTGATGAGTAATTTTTTCCCATAAGAATCAAGGGATCATTTATTTGACCATTTATATTCTTTTGGATGATATTATAACATTTATAATATTTTATTCAAAGAATCGTCAAACTTGTCATACTATTGTTTTTACCGAGAGATATATTTTTACTATGCAGTTATATAAGGGATATGTTCGACTATAAATAATATTTTCAAATATAAAATCTTTATCTCCATCATGTTAATTTATTTTTAATTATTATATAATAAATAATTACTTTAAAGGCTTTCACAATGATGATGCAGTAATTGATTAATTAATGAAAATATCAAATAAATGACAATAAGAATATTAAAATAAATATAATTTTAGATAATTAATTTCCTAAATATATTTTATATATTAACATTACATAATTATTATTTTTCAAATATATCTTTTTTGTGATATTTTAAAAAATTCAAGTAATGAAAAGTTTAAAAATTGACATTAATGTTATTTTAAAATTAATAATATTTACTTAAATGATATAAAATTAATAAAAATGTTAAATTCTTCCAAATGATTGGTATAAGATTTTAATGTTGATAAATTACTTATTTTGGGTTCTTTTGTAATTCTATTGTAAATATATTAACTTTCGATGAGTAAAAACAAATGTTGTTACCGTAAGAGTTATAGAGGTTAAATAAGGGTTAAAACCAAATGATAAGGATTAAAAAAATCATAAAAACATATATAATTTTAATTATATGAATGGATTAAAAACGATAATCATCCCATATTCTAAATTAATCTGTTTTTATCTCTTTATAATTAAAAATGAATTTATATTAATTTAATATTTTAAGAAATTCCATTATTTCCCCACTCTCTAATAAAAGGGCTCCTCTTATTCTATTTTCTTCACACTTGAAAACCATTTTGGTTCAGATAATATCTGAAAAACTACATTCCTATAATCATTAATCACATTATATATCTCTTTGTTTATTTGAAACAACATCCTTAACGCTCTTAAAATGTTAAGAAATATTGGATTTCTCAAGAAGAGGTATTATTTTTAATTAAGTGTTTCTGTTTTGTTTCTTATACCACACCCTTAAAATATTATTGAACCATAATAAAATAATAACTCCTACATATTCAATATACTAATATTTTATTATGTTAATACCATCAACTAAATCCATCTCAACATCTATCAAATGCAAAAATAAATTAATGTTCATTTGTAAGGTAGACTACCGCCTGTCGAACCGATGAAATTCATTTTCCATCATCATTTATTAATAATATATATAATGATGTAATTAAAGTTTCTATATTTTATTCATGAAATATATTTCATTGTTAAAAGAAAATATATCATTTTTATCTAACCTATCCATGCACAGAGAAATGATAATGTCATGCGTGCATATGTTTAAATTATCACCTCCAC
Source organism: Viscum album (assembly GCA_963277665.1). Lineage (NCBI taxonomy): Eukaryota > Viridiplantae > Streptophyta > Magnoliopsida > Santalales > Viscaceae > Viscum > Viscum album. Next base: position 1,016,392,543 of record OY728119.1, on the reverse strand, counting down.
AAAGCAATGAGATTCATTTTTCATCACCACATCACTTGAATGATATATATAATTATATTTAAATGACTAATATGATTTTAGTTATATTATCATCATTATTTAAAGATAAAATTATATTTACCTTCTTTCTATAACGATTATTGAAAAATGGAAACATTACTCATGTGTACATACAACCTACCATCTCTAGGATTGTAATATAGGTCATTGTCTATAACCATATTTCGTGAATATATTTAAAAGTATAATTGATGTATAAAAGTTTAAATTGTCTCATGAATATTTTTATGGAGATTATGGAAAAATATACACTTTGACAATTATCAGCTGGTCGATGTCATTTTGGACATACAAATCAAATGTCATCAAAATGTTAGACATGAGTGTAAATAGTGAAGTAATTGTTATTACATGATATTAAGAGATATAAAATAAATAATAAACTTGGAAAATGGAATCAATAAAATAATTAATTAATATAAGATAATTATTCATGAATAAAAATTTGTAAATGATGAGTCAGACTCAAGTTAAGAGACTTCATCTCAATCTCTTTTCATTAAAGAATATTTTTATGTTATACAACAATCTTATTTATTGAGATATATACACATAAACACTGAAATATCATATCATTAATTTATTTATAATCATGTTATTTAATGATTTGTTACATTTTATTAGTTCATGGGGCTTACGATTCAAATTTTCCAAAGTGTCATGGGACGCTTTGATTTAAAAATCACTTCTTAAATGTTTATAGATTTAAATTCTAAATATTTTCCTTCATTATTGATATTATTTTAAATATTTATTTATATGGATATTATAGGATTATAAAGAACATTTTATGTCTATATTGATATTTATATTCCTCTATAAGCCTTCATATTTTTTTTAAAACCCCATCTTTTCTTTTTCTCGGTATTTTGTTATTGAAAATCGGTTTTAAATATAGATTGATTATTTAAATGACATGAAATGTTTTTTTATGAGTAAAAATGAAATTTTAAGACTTATATGTTGAAAATATCAAGATTTTACGTGTTATGACTATATAATGGTACTTGGACATTTGATGGGGGTTGCGTGATAATCCAATGATGTGTGGTTACTTGATAAACCAAGTATGAGAGGTCACATTATAAAATTCAATGTATTCAGTATGGAATTCAACCATATGTTTATTTAATTTTAAAGAGTGAAATTTATTGAAGTTGATTGTATAGTTATTATATTTGTAAGAGTGACATGAATAAAAGTAATTCGCATAGTTATTCTATTTGATTATAATTATGTACCAAGATACATAATTATATCTAATATTATTGATTATGGGTATTTATGAAAATAGCATGATTTAAAAAAGGTAATATAATGATATTTTTTAAATTATGGTTCATTTTTCTGAGTAAAAAGAATTGTTTTAAAGAAATTTTTAATGGGTCTTTACTAGACTATTATATTCCTTTGTTTTGTCCCTTATCGAGCCTTTGTGCCCATTCAATGGTTTAAGATATTTTTTATAGGGTTTAAGAATGAGTGTGGACAAGGATGAGATCAAGAGGAAAATTGTGAAGATTTATCATCACATGAAATCATAAACATTTTTAATGATTTTTAATGAAAAATTGAATACTGTAATGAATTTTCCACTTATAATGTAAGGGTTTAGTTTTTAAGAATTTTTTTTAATTATCTAAAACTATAAATTAAAAAAAAATCATAAGATATAGGTTCTGGTTAAAAAACCCTAGAATATGTAATGTTTAAGGTCGGGTCCTTACAACTGGTATCAATCGATAGTTTACACAACTTTAGAAGTTTTGAATCTGTTAAAAACATTAAATTATAAGATCTTACATTATGGTTAAGTTGAAATGATGTAGAACTTTATGATTAAATTTTTTTTAATCTAATGTATGTTTGTTTAGAATGGTTTTCCATAGAGAAAAAGGAATCCATAGTAGGAAGGAATAGAGAGGAAAATATCCTTCCAAATGAGAATCTTGAGATAGTCGGAAATAGAACTAAATAGGTTTTTTATAGAGTCCCACACACTCTTTAAATACTATTTTCATACATATAATTGAATCCCACGAAAATTTAATATCATGTAACAAATGGTTCATGGCTTAAAATCAATATAATTAGATAATTAGAATGTCATCATCACACAATATTGGAAAACACCATTTAGGTTGATGCAAGAACTTTAATTGTCCCATTTATATTCCCTATAATAAACATTGATACAATCTCAAATATAACAATAAAGGAACAGGGTATTTGAAACAATAATTCACACAGTAAGTAAACATAGCATGATATAATTCAGAAAATATAAATCATCATGTGTCTATAATTATTCATGATACACTCCATTATTAACGTACCGAGTTAAGGGTAAAATTATATTCCACAATAAAAATGAAATCCAAAATCCATGTGCATCACCCATTGGTAAAATTAGAACAAACATAGAAGGAATAACACATAATAAAAAACCCCATCCCAGAAAATTTAGTGTTCCCCATATTTCTGTTAGAAACTCCCAAACACAATATCATTACCAAATTCTGACACATATGAGCCTCCATTTTAATAAACCAAAAGTAAATAAAAATGTAAAAAAATATATGATACCAATTTGTATTGTCCCATAACTTGTTCACTCATAAATAACCAAACATTGTTGGCCATAATTCCTCAATTACACCTCCTCATATAGTAGAGGCTATTGACATGTAGTGAGATCCCAAGGTGGTATAGTGGGGAGACTATACTCTAATGATTAGAGTAGAATAGTGGTTTAAAAATTGTTTAAATAGTGAAATATTAATAATGAAATACATGAAAACAAAATTAAACCTTCATGAAAATAATAATACACCATTCCAAAAGTGGAACCATATAAAAATGATGATTATGACATAGAACTATAAAAAAATTTAATCATACGTATATATAGGTATATCAAAAAGTAAAAAAGACCAAAAAGGCTATCCAATAAAACCACTAGTTGAGGATCAGTACTGCACTCCAAACTATCATGTTATAATCAATCAAACATTCATGTCCGAGTGTTTATCCTTATCTCTTATTGCATTCGTGAAGTCTGTCTAGGTACCAAACAGCGGTCTGAACAAGGTGTGAGATACACTCAACAGGACACTACCAATGAATTCTATAAAAATTCAGTCTATGAGTATAATATCAATAGTATGTAGATATAAATATATGTAGTTTAATAACATGTATGGAATAATAATCACATCAGGCTCAGACTTCTCATGGGATGCCCAACGAACCATGCCTAATTTGACACATGCATGTAATGTAAGAATATAAATCCTATAATAGGTTAGGGTCTTTCAGGTATAACAGTTGTGTACCAATATAATTAATCATAAATAATATCCAAGTTGAAACTAGTGAATCCATTTCATAATAATAGTAATGTAAGATCCAATTCAAAAATGAAACCTTCTCTGTAGAGGCTCTAGCCAGCTCCTAGTGTGTAAAACATGCAGCCTAGATATAAGAGAATAATTTAAATCTAAGCGGTGCACAAAATAAATTCCAATGAAAATTTATATAAACAATATTGTGGATCCTTTCCATATTAAAATATTAGGATAAACATAAATGGGGCCCAATTGTAGAATATAAGGTGACTCTTAACTTAGAATATCTATTTAATCCAACAAGTGTATATGTGGAATTATAATATCCTTAAAAGTGTTAAGGTAATCATCAATTCCATGCCAATGAATTCACACATAATAATACATTGAAAAAATTCCAAGCTAGATATCACCATTGGAAACCATCTCAATGAATCGAGGTGGTGTCCTCAGAGTGATTAGGGAGCTCCTTCAGGAATTCAAGGAAGGCTCATGTCATACCACACATATAATAAGAATAAGGTCCATATTTTTGAGGTTAATGTTAATATTAATTAATTAATTATACTCACATGATAATCACTCCAATTCATTAACTTTATATATATATAATTCAATTCCATACATTTTCATTTAGTAATTAAAAAGTAATTGTAAGGTATCAAACCATTAATCCTTTATTTCCAATTTAACAAGATCCTAGATAAGAATTGATTTACCATTTACAGCGTTTAATTCATCCACTTTGATAAATTTATTCATTTTAGAAGTTGAACCAAACACACAAATGGTGTTTTATATTTTAATACAAAAAGTGACAAGTAGGTATAAGCATGTCACATCTAAAGTGGTGGATCAAGATGAGTCCCTTCAACTCCAACTATAATTAGAGTTTATAATAGTTAAATTTCATTCCAATTTTAAAAAATAAAATTTAATATAGTTTGATTTTATGGTCAAAACGTGGGAAGAACTGGTGTGTGAAACAATATTGATAATTATAAATCAATAATACTCAAGGGAAAGTCAAAGACCACTGACCTTATAGCGTTAGATGAACACACACCTAGTATCAGCCCCTGGTTTGGTCTGAATTCAAATAAAATATAAGAATAGTAAAATTATTTATGAATATGCAATATTAGCTTCAACTATATTAGCATATATGATAAAAATATAAACTGATAATATAAGATAATTGATTGAACATATTACCAAGAGGAATCTGATGAGATGAACAGTGGATCAATCGAAGTCTAGATTAAAGAGACACCTCTAATAATAGATTTAGGTGTTAGAGATCTGTTATATAAATAGATTCTTTGTACAATAAATTATAGTGGGGAAGAAATTAAAATTAGTTTAAATATAGGAGAGGAAAAATTTTCAATTTCCCCTCTTTAAAAGGCTGCATTGTTTGGCCACATGGTTGGTCAAGCCATGTTCCAACCATAAGAGATGCACTACCTGCGACATCCCAACCTCTAATCCAACCATATGGGATCACTTACTATGTGGCACTAAGGGTGAAGGCTAGGCTCATGATTTTAGAAATAGTGAACAACCTATGCAGCTGTCCTCTGTAAGTGGTATGAAATTTTCTTCATAGTTATGCAGCCTTCCACGAACAGTTTGTAAATCCGTGCTCTGTTATATATGGGTCACAAAGTTGAGATTCAGGGTTACTACTAACAATTAACAAAATATAAAACTCATATAATCTCTCCAAAATTAAGAGTTTTGAGCTCTAAAAAAGTCTTGGATGCTCCAGATACCTTCATTAAACTCTTACTCACATTCATTAGAAAAAATCTAAAGCTTAAAATGGAAACTAAAAGATTGTTTACCTCGTAGAAAAGTAGGGTTATAACAACATGATATCATTTTTCTAGAACCAATGATGCATGTGTCTTAGTATATATCCATTTAAATTCAATATGAAGTCACACATCAAAAAAACATGCATATTTGGGAAAGGTTTTTTCTCAAGATTTTCTATTCATATTACTACTATAGTTTGGCAAAATTTCTGACTTTTGTTTTATCTATGGCTAGATACTTTATTAAATTTATTTGGATTTTTCATGCCCCAAATATAAAATAAATTTTTTCCATTGATTTATAGACATTATCCTCAATCAATCTCATGAAAAAGTGAAACAATCATTCATGGGTAAATTTGATGATCAATGAAATATCAGCCGTGGAAATTGAAAATTAATTTTCATTTACCTATGACGAGATGAACACTTCTATATACCTGAAGGTAAACAATAGATACACATAAAATTATTCTACTTCATTATCGAGAACATATTTTATATTTCCTCTATAAAAAATATATTATATTCCTTAAATTCCCATAGGTTGTTTCAACAATAGATTCCTCTGGAAAAACTATTCAATGTAAACTATATTCCATTGAGGTGAATTTATTTCAGAACTTGATGATTGATTCCTCTTTGAGCTACTAAATCCAGATTCATTGGTTCTCTCTATATGGTCCATGGAATGTATATTACGGTTTAGGGTTCACATATTGGGGTTCGAGAGTGATTGTGAGTTTAGAAGTATTAAAGGGTTAAATATAAATTTTATGAGAGTGAATGGTTTTACATTGATAGTTTCAAGTGAAATTTTATTTTCTCAAGCAAAAATTATAGTGTAATACTTTTTTATTTTTAAAATTTTGGAAAAATTCACAAAATAAAATATAAAAATTAAATGTTTAAAACTAATAAAATTTATAAACCAAATATTTAATATAAAACAATTAAATTTTAAAACAAAAAATTAAAATCATATAATTAAGTTAAAAAGGTATATTAAAAAATTAAATTCATTACATACCATTATATAAAGCTATATACCCCTTAATAAAATCAAAACATGTAGTGGAAAGTGGTTTAGTGAAAATATATCAAAGTTGATACTTATAATTTACAAATTGTAATGATATATCACCTTTATGGACACGATCTCTTATAAAATGATATTTAAGATCCATATTATTAGTTCTAAAGTTCTGCATATTTTTTTTGAAATATTAATATAACTTGTATTACCAAATAAAATATGAATATGATTGTATTTAATTCAAATGTCAGAAAGAGTGTGTTTCATCAACAACACTTGTGTATAGAAACTACCATCAAATATATATTCAACCACAGATATTGATAATATAGTATAATGTTTCTTTTTTACTAAACTATGAAACTAGAGACCTTCTTAAACAGTTACAAGTATATAAGGTTTATTTTCTATCTAATATACACCCTCTAAAATCACTTTTGGAATATAAAATTAAATTAAAATCATATGTAGTTTGATAAAGCACAAATAGAAAAATAGTTCCTTTAAATATCAAAAAATAATTTTAACATCATTAACATGTTATTATTTTGGTTTTGAATAAAATATTAACTAAATAAAAATAAAAAAAACAAAATTTCGTGTATACTTGTAGGAATACATAGAGAACTACTAATTATACCTCTATATAACTTATTATCCAATGGTTTTCCAGCTTTATCCAATTAAAGTTTCACATTGGCATAAATGGGAGTTGAATATGTTTTAAAATTTTCAAGTCCATTTTATTTTCTAAATCGATAATATATTTTTTTTGATTTAATACATATCCCAAATATTTTTAGTGAATTTTAAAACCAATAATGAAATTATATTCTCCCATAATTATCATTTGAACTTACTTTTTCATAAGTTTTGAAAAAATCATTAAAAATATTTTAATTAGTTAAACCAAAAATAATATCATACACATAGATTTTTACTAATAAAATAATATAATAATTGTTTCGTTTAAAAATTTCAGGATCTTCCAACCTAACTACAAAACTTTTTCCTAATGAAAAAACTTAATCTTCCTTAGCAAATCCTAATTTTTTATTTAAGACCATAATAAGATTCAACATGTTTAAAAACATAATTTTATGGATTAGGATTTTCATAAACTAGGGGATTATCATTGTAAACTTACACCACTAAATAACCATTTCAAAGATTAGATTTGACATTTATGTACTATAGTTTAATATTCTAATGAGATGCATTGTCCAATAGGATTCTAATTTCTTTAATCCTGGAAACTAGGGTTGTAATGACCTGGACCAAAACATCCACCCAAACAGTGCTAAACGGTTCGGGTGTTACTACCTTAGGTGCACCTCCCTGAACACGAATGTCTGTTGACTAGTAGCAAGGGTCTGACCGGTATAGTGGGGAGGCTACACCCTTTCTGAGGAGGAAAAATAATAGTGCTGGTCCGAGTAACAATATATAACATGCAGTGGAAATGAATGACTCAACAAACTCAAACAAGATCTGCATGGTAGAATCACAATCAATAGAAACAAACAATCGAAGAAATACATAAGCAAGTGCAGTTTAAAGTAAGCACAACATCATGTAGACCACTTGTAACAACTATTAGAACAGATAAGTCATGCATATATAGAATGTCATTATATAAAAAGGGGCTCTAATGGCTAACCAATAGTATATAGAATAACAAGTAAGAATGTTGATACATAATGGAAACTAAACAAAGTAATCTCCCACCTAGCATGACCTCAAGGTCCATACCATCTCCATGCAACAACTAATATAGTCCATCTCCTAAAGCTGACATCTTTCTTGCATGTAAATCCATAATGTCTACACGCGTCCCAAAGGACCTGTGTAGGGTGTGAGACGAATCTCTGTAGGATACCACACAATGGTGTGAACCTAATATAATTTCTTAAGAAGGAATGAATTTATAAGGAAATAAGTAAACAATACAATTAAAAAAATAACATAAACTCCATTGGTTCTCAACAGCCACCATGAAGTGTGACCTACATCAACCAGTGTCAGAATCTCTATCATGTAACCCGACAACATGCGCCACCTGACACCTTGTGTCTCAAGTAAATATGTTTTGATGGCTTTCCCAAACAGTAGTATCCAAGAAAAATAGTGATGTATTTCCTCTATAAGCAACTGGAGAGATAGTGATTTCTACCCTCAAATAAATTAACTAGAGATACAACGATGTCTTTCGTCAAGTAAAGTAACAAGAGGGAAAACAATGTCTACCCTCAAATAACGGAGAGCATCTACCCCCAACACAATAGACTCAATGATATCCTTTGAAGGATCCTCACCTTCCATGTGGATTCTTTTGTCAAGCACCCCCAAACCAATAGTACATATACCTTAACTAACAGGGGCCTCTACCCACATGAGTGGTCAAAACCACATCATCATGAAGTCTCTCTTTGTGCACACTACTCAAAGTTCTGAGTGAGAGGTAATCACCAAAATATTACCCAAGACATAATACCTCTAAAACCTCATTCCCATGTGACCAAGTCGCTCAGGTCTGATGACCTCACCATCCATGTAACCCAGGCCTTGCCCATCCTGACAGTCACAATACCTCAGGCCGACGTCCATAACTCCCAATCTCGTGGTCCAATCCACCTAATGTAACTCGGGCCAAGCCAACCTGTGATCACTGTCAATCAAGAATATTTGGGCCACACCGAACACAACATGAAGGTTCTAACATATTCAATATCATACATCACATATATTTAATCAAAATAAATACTTAAACATTAAAAACAACTAAATAATCGAATTGCACGAGCTTTGTGCTATCCCATACCAGCTTCAAGGTATTGGAAGCCTCTAACAATTCATATCATCACATAAAAAATTAAAATAAGCAGTCTAATAAAAAAACAACTTATATTATCTTTGAACCCCTAGAAAAAATGCCCCAAATGAACAACGACCCCTCGCCTGGCCCGACTCAAGAAAAACAGGTAAAAGGGAATGCCCATAGGCATCCCATTGGATGCACAATCAATTTAACATATTAAAGTAGGTATGAAATGCTCTTTCATAAAATACCCAAATACGTTCCATTGGCTATGCCACCCAAAAGTGTGTGAAAACAAGAAATAAGTTATACACCACTTACCTCGTACTAGAATGATGACACTCCTCCGATAACAACTTTTAATTAGGTCTAAAACAAGGAAGATCTATAATAGAATCAAAAAATCTGAAACCCATATAACTCAGTTTACAATATCAATTAATAAAAAGGGCTCTAGTGGAATCAATGCCTTACCAAGGGGGTTACAATGCATCCAACGATGATCAAAAGAGAGTTCAGATGAATATTCAGGAGCAAATACGAGCTCCAGCCAGCTCTCCTTGCTCAAACACATTGTGGGTTTGGGTTTCGGCCTCAAAATGAGGAAACTGCCCATTTTAGCAAAAAGAAAAAGGAAAATACATGGCGTGTACTTAGGACTACCCACCGTGAGTATCGTTTTACTATTCATATGATGACTGATATTTCACCGAGGACTTGCCGACTGATTACACAACATGTACCTAGGGGGTACATGGTGTGTAATTCTCTACCCAACCAACATCTCCAACACTTCATGTATATCACCATACATGGCCCCTCTACACGGCATGTAACACTAGTACTCAAAATTTACTTTCTAAAATCCTTCGACCTTGCCAACAGGCCTACATGCCATGTATGTCCTTCACACACATTCAGGAGTACAAGGCGTGTACTAAAGTTACACAATGTGTAATCTCGAATTTTCCAGAAACTACCATGTTTCTCCAGTTTCCTCAGGATGCAGTCAAAATTAAAAAAGGGTTTGGATTATGACCCGTTCTTAAATCAATGGTTCACTAATTGATTTTCATAATCAGGGTCCTCTCATGACACATCATCACCTATATGCCTGATTGGCTCTCCCGTGTCATTTACAGCTCCCAAAAGTATCCTGCACTGAATCAGTGTCCACCTCCATGAGGTCCTGCATCCCATGGATGCTCAAAATGAACCTGATGCCTAGAACCTCAAGTAACATGAATCCTTGATGCCCATGATTCCACAAATCTCATACATATATATAAATACATGCCGCACTCAATATGGCGCCAAACCCACTGGACTGCATCTAGTCAGTCTACATAAATCTCATGCACCATGTGCACTCAAAGATGACATGTCCAAAAATTCCATGTAAAAACAAGTAAAAAAAGATCAAGGCCACACCTATGGTGTACCTCTAACCGTCTTCGGCTCACCAGCCTGCTCAGCCTCTGGTAGCTCCACGACGTGCACCTGGCCTAAAGTACGACTGCTTGATGTGTCATCTCCATAAAGTGTTGCTCCATTCACTGGATATTGACCCCTCAGTTGTGTTCCACTATCTCTACCATGTCCTCCACGTGCAGTTGTAACTCGGCTACCCTCTACTTGTACAATACCTAAAACAAATCCAGATTCCATAGTCTACCCTGGTCTCTGATTATCATTAATCTAAAAATTTTTTATACAATCTCTCCAGATGCCCAACATGTCCACATGCCCGAAACTCCTTTGGAGGCCAATCGTACTTAGTCCGGACATGCACTGGTTGTCCACACAGAAAGAAATCCACTGTTGAACAACAATGAGGTATTCGAGCTGAGTCCCTAGCTTGACTGCCCTATATGAACTTGTCCCTTCTTCACTTCATACAGTCCAAATCATCACCTAAAGCTGTCACCCAGCCATCCTAGGGCTTATCCCTCTAATTACCCTCCACTATGAGCACTTGATTCACAGCCTCTGAGAACAAACTCAGCTTGAAGAAATTTAGTAGGATATAATTGGTATGTCGTAAGCCATCCTCTAAGAACCTCACCCTTGATGAGGCATCACTTACCATAACAAGAGCAAAGTGAGACAGATCGGTGAAATTAGTTACATAGTCCATGATGGACATGACTCCCTACTGAAGGCTCATGAACTTTTGATCTCTATCTTCCCTCAATGTATCTGAAAAAAAGTTCTTAAAGAATCTATCCTCGAAGTCCTTCAATGCCAGTCCTTCGTGTTTATGATGCTAAACTTATAAATCCCACCAACACATCATAGGTCCTCTCATCATGTATGTATCTAGCTGGACCCACTGCCCTGGAGGTGTATCGAGCTGCTCAAATATCATCTGCATGCTCTACATCCTATTCTCAGCTGCATGTGGACCACCCTTACCCTAAAAAAGAGGTGGGTCATGAGACTATAACTACCACATCAAATATTCCATAGATGGCTATGTACCCTTCATGCCTCTGTTGATCCCTTACAAGACTTGTACCAAACTAGTCCGGAGCTACTCTTCAAGCCACGGTCTAAAAGCTGCCAAACCTGGTTGTTGTCCTTCTTACACTAGATCCTGAACCTAATCATGTCCCTGAGCCTATACTTGCGGCTCATGTTCTTCATGTCCCTTAGAATTCTGAACCTGATGATGCTCCTGTGGCACCATACCATTACCCGCCTGATGTTCCATTCAAATAATCTTGGTGGAACCCAATGAATATCATAAATGGTAAGACAACAAACATATATAACAATATATATATAACACATATAAGGAAATTAGTAAAATGGAGTGCATAACTATTACCCTTACTCTTCCCCACCATAACCCATTCCCACTTCATCTCGGCCTAATGGAGTCCTTACCCGCCCTAAATAAAGCCATGTATCAAAAGCACCTTAGGCCATACCCATCTTGACAACAAACATTGCCTCAAACCGATGACCAAGTCTCCCAATCCGGATGGTAAAAATCACATCAACCATAGTAACAACCTTCTCTTTTATGATCCAGACCCGAAAACCCTGCCACATGAAATTCTAAAAATATATAAATCATGGCATAACACATTGCAATAAACAAGAAATTCTCTAATGAATTCCACATTTTCACATTTCAAAGCATACAAATCATGCCAATTGATATTATTCACATGGTATTATTACTTTACAAAGCATACATGCAGTTATGAAATTATAATACCCTAAAACAAAGCCCAACAAAATCCAAGAAAACAAGCCTTTCCATAGTGGGCCATGGTCCAAATCTTCTTTTACCTTACCAAGTCAAGGGTCACATATCAAAATCAATAGCATTACACACCAAGTGAGCCACCAAGGTGGAAATTATATAAACTTTAACTAGAGAAAAAGAATAAAAAACAATTCCCACCCAAGTAAAATTGGTCCTTCCATCATACATGGGGTTGAAGGAACCCAAGAACAAGCTAGAAACCTAGTTCCTATAACAACATATCTCTAGTCTACCATATCCCAAATAGTAAAACCAAAAGAAAAAAAAAAGATGTCTCAATCTCTTTAGAAACTAGTAAAACACTACAACTAAATCCTTATCAAGAACTCCTTTGATTCCACTTTTTAATGACCCGAACCCGAATAGCCACCCGAACAATGCTAAATGGGTCAGGTGTTACTACGTTAGGCACACCTCCACAAACACTAAAGGCTACCGACTAGTAGTGAGGTTATGATGGGTATAGTGGGGAGGTTATACCCTCTCGAAGGAGGAAAAATAATTGTACTGTTTTGAGTAATAATATATAGCATGATCTGGAAATAAAAGATTGAGTAGACGCAAACCAAGCCCGCATAGTTGAAGAAAAATCAATATTAATATACAATAGAAGCAATACATAAGAGAGTGAAGTGGAAAGTAAACAGAACAGCATGCTGAACACTTGTTAAATCTACTAGAATAAACAAGTCATGAATCCATACGAAGTCAATATATAAAAAGGGATTCCAATGGATAACCCATAATAGCTACAATAACAAGTAAACACACTAGTATATAATGGAAACAGAACAATGTAAACTATATCCTGTCACATCCTCAAGGTCCACACCATCTCTATGAAATAACTAATACAATCCATCTCTTGAATCTATCCTCTTTCATGCACGTAAATCCATAATGTCTACACGCATTCTGAAGGGCCCATGCAGGGTGTGAGACGAATCTCAGTAGGATACCACTTCATGGTGTATAACAAATATAAGTGCTTAAGCAAGAATGAATTTATAAGGAAATCAGTAAATAGTATGATACATAAATAAACATAAATTCCATTGGTGACTATCAAACACCACGGAGTGTCGCCTGCTTCATCCAACGTCATAATCTCTATCATGTAACCCGACACCATGTGCCTCTTGACACCTAGTGTCTCAAGTACCGACGTTCTGACAGCACACCCAAATAATAGTAACCTAGAAAAATAGAGATGTATGTCCTCAATAATTAACCAGAGAGATAGTGATGTCTTCCCTCAAATAAAGTAACCAGAAAGACAATGATGTATTCCCTCAAATAATGTAACAGGAGGGACATCGATGTCTACCCCAAAATAATGGCGAGCATTTTCCCCCAACTCAATTACCTCAATAATATCCCCCTAAGGCTCATTACCTTCCACATGGATTCCTATGACAAGCACCCCAAAAAACAATAGTACCTAAACTGCAACTAGTGGGGGCCTTAACCCGCACGATTTTTCAAAACCACCTCATCATGGACGCTCTTTCTGTGCACACTAATCAATGTTTTGAGTGAGTGGTAATCACCAAATTAGTTCCCAGGAAAAAACGTCTCTAACACCTCATGTCCCTACCACCTTTTCACTCAATTCTAATGGTCTCTTCATCCAAGTAACCCAGGCCACGCCAAACCTGAAAGTCACACTACCAAAAGCCGATTTCCATAACGCCCAATCTCATTGTCAGATCCACCCAATGTAATCTGGACCAAGACCAATCTATGATCAACATCACTCAAGAATATCCAGGCCATGCCCAACACAACTTGAAAGTTCCAACATATGCAATATCATACATCACATATATTTAATTAAAAAAATGCATAAATAGGAAAAAAACAAAACAGTTGAATTTCACTAGTTCTCTGTTGTCCCATACCAACACCAAGGTCTTGGAAGCCTCCAACAATACATATCATCACATAACAAATTAAACTCAGTAGTATAATCAATCAAAAACAACATATACCATCTTGGAACCCCTGACCAAAATGCCCCAAACGAGCGATGACCCATCGTCCGACCCCGCTCATGAAAAACAAGTAAAAAAGGCATAACCAAAGGCATCCCATGGGTCTCATAATCAATTTATCATATTAAAGTAGGTATGAAATGGCCTTTCTAAAAATACCCAAATACGCTCCATTGGCTGCGCTACCCAAAGGTCTCTGAAAACAAGAAAGAAGGTATGCACCACCAACCTTGTACTAGTACGATGATACTACTCCAATAACAACCTCCAATTAGGTCTAAAACAAGGTATATCTACTATAGAATAAAAAACACTCAAAAACTATATGACTAGGTTTTGAATATTAATCAAGAAGAACAGATCAAGTGTAATTAAGGCCTTACCGAGGGGGTTCCAATGTATCCCACAGTGATCAAAAGAGAGGTTGTATGAAGACTTGAGGGCCAAAATGAGCTCTGGTCGGCTCTCCTCACTCAAACCCATCGAGGGTTTGGGTTTATACATCAAAACTTGGGTACATCCCATTTTATCAAAAAAAAAATGCATTGCAAGTACTTAGGAATACATACCGGGTGTATCATTTTACTATTCATATAATGACTGATATTAAGCCGAGCACTTGATGACTGACTACACGACGTGTACATAGGGGGTACAAGGTGTTTACTTTTCTTCCCAACTAACATCCCCAACATTCCATGTATATCCCCATACACAGCCCCTCCACACAGCGTGCACAAATATTACATGATATATATTTTCTAAAATACTTCTTCCTAGACAACAAGCCTACACACCATGTATGGGATTCACACACATTCAAGAGTACATGGCGTGTATTGAAGGTACATGGTGTGTAATCAGGAATTTTCCAGAAACTACCCAGTTTCTCCAGTTTTCTTAGAAATCAGTCAAAATTAAAATATGGTCGGGATTTTTCCACGTTCTAAAACCAAGGTTCTTATCCGGGTAATGGTTTCTTAATATTTTATTCCTTCCTCCTAGTTGTAAACCTGGGAAACTATCCTAGCCATATTCATAGTGATTATACCATGATCAAATTGTTTAATACAAAATACCCATTTTGTTTCTAGCACTGTATTATTTTAGGATATATTAACTAATTTCCAATTTTTATTTCTCTTAAATTGGATTAATTCTTTATAAATGGATAAGATAAAAAATAATATTTTAAGGATTCTTCTATATATTTTGGTTCAAATTGGGAAATAAAGAAGGAAACCTCAACTGGGATTCCTATTATCCTTCTAGTTCTAACTCCTTTAAATTAGTGTCATATAATAGTATCTAAAGGATGGTCCTTTAAGGCTTTGTCTAGGCAATAACCTTTCAGGTTCCTTTATTTCACATTCTTATGAACTATATTTACTATTATAAAATTCAAAATTATCTTCAAAAACATATTTAATATAGACAAGTATCATGTTTTTTAAATAGTTATTGACTTTTTTTTTTAATTTTTATTATGATCAAATGGATCCCTTTTATCAAGTATCACATGAACAGATTCTTCAAATATCCTTGAATTTTCCTTAAACACTCTAGAATATTTATATGTAATATTATATATAAGAAATATTCTATCATCATCCTTTTGATAAAAATTACCATTTTTATCCTTACAGTTCATGATACACACCTTGTTTCTAAAAATATTCAAGTAACCCAGAAAGTGTTTTCTATTATTCATGAACATATAGGGTTTATTTATATGAAAAATTATGAATAAAATATATTAATGATATAGGAAGATATATTTATAGATTATTCAAAATATGTGTTGAAAGTCACTATTCTATTAAAATTGTTCTTTCCATATCATGAAGATCCACATTTCTTATTTCAAAAATTACTTTTTCTTGAGATGATATTGGAGTAGGTAATGTATGTTTAATTGAAAATTTTTAGAAAAATTAATTTAACTATAAATTCTAAAAGTATATTCCTAGATAATTTACTAATTAAATTACATTAAAATATTTTTGATTTGAATAATTTTAAAAATACCCACAAAAAGGGAAAAATATTTTTTTTAATGCTAAAGAAATTAACCCAGGTAAATCTAGAAAACCCATCAACTAAATTAAAAAAACAATTCAAGGAATTATAGATACCTCAAATTATAAAAAAACCCATGGGTATGTGTTCTAATATTTTTTAAGTAGAAACCTTGATAGAATATTTAAAAGATTTTTTACACTGGTTTCCTTTTTGGCATGAATCACAATGTATTTTTTGAAAAAAACCTTGCATTGAAAAAATCTAAAATGAAAATTTTATTAGATAACATAAATGGTGAAAATATATTAAAATTTCTATGTCTCATATTCTATATCCCAGATTCATTCATTTCCATATTTACACAATTAATTTTATGTTCACAAAAGTAAATACGGTCCAAAGTATAAAAAATTCCAATTTTAGTTTCTCTAATCATTAGCAACTTATCATTAAAAAGGAGAAATAATTTTTATAAAATCATCTAAAATTAATCATTATAGAGTTAGAAAATTCTTATCATATTTTTATTCTTCTATTAAATATAGAGTACTATTTTTATCAGGATTTTTTTGGATCTCCCAAAAATCAAACTCAAATGATCTTTACTTTAGAATTGTATCTAAAGGAAACTAATCCTTTGCCTACTTTTACTGGTACATGAAATTTTGAAAAAAATCCACTCATTACTCTTTAGTAGTTACTATCCAGATACCATAATTTGGTTTTCTGTCTCTATATCTTAACCAATAAAAATATAAAATAAAATTTGATTTTGGTACCTAAATTCTCTTGGATATTAAAGTGTCATCCAGTAATGATCCGGGAGAACCATATATGTCAAATTTTGAAAAAAACCTCAAAATAACTTCAAAATACTTCCTTATATCAATTAATTTTTACACAATCATTATAGAATTCATCAAACAAATGTAATTAGTATAATGAAATTTAAATTCATAGAATTTTTTTACCTATATATATAGTAGTTTTTTAAGAAAGGTATAAAATAGTTTCTATATAAGTTAGGTTTTTCTCCATTACTACCAATAATGTTTTTTCTTTATTGTGATTATTCATTCCTAGTTTTGAGTTAAATATTATTCTCCCTTAGTTAATATTCTTTAAGGAATTTTAAAGGATTAAACTTCATCCAATAATTATTTAATTTTAGTTTCACACATATTGAATATTGAAGCAAATTTACATAATTTTTTATTCAAATCAATGTCTTGTTTTAGTATGGATTTTTTCTCTCAATATACCAATATGTAAATTATTTAAGGATTTATGATTTTTAATAGGGATTCATATTTTTTATATAGAATAGAACAATATTCAACAAATTTATTAGTTGAGAAACATCTATAATTAGAACTATAAGAGTATTATGATGGTACTTAATCTTCATTTTCAATGAAGCACATGTTTTATTTTAGTTTTAAATTCCATTTTTATAAATCATTACATAAAGAGTTTTTGGATTCTTCATAAGCAATCTACATAGATTTTATAGCCTTTTTGCCTTTATTCTCATAATCTTCTTTCATTTTGTACCTCTTATCTTTCGTTTCTACATTTCATTGTACTATTCTAGCTATATGAAGTAAGGAATGATATGAATCATCTTCTTTCATTCTTAACACAAAACCTATTTTAGGTTGTGGTCATTATTTCTTGAATTATATAAGACTTATTAAATCCTTTTTCATCTTATAGAACTTATTGAATTCTCTACCTTTGTGAGAAAGAGCTTTTCTAGAGTTTTAATAGATAGAATCATTTGAGGTTATAACATCCTCCTTAATGTTATTTTCACTTTATAGAGCCATATCATTGAACGTATTTTCACCTTTTAATCATCATATGATATTTTATCCATATTTCATTTCAGCGTTGTACAATATCAATGTTCCAAACAATTCCTTCATTTCTAAACTTTTAATAGGTGTAGATTATATATTGCAGAAGATATTAAATTCTATTTCGATGGTAAACCCTAAATAAAATTCAAATAAGGTCATAGTTCTAGAATTGATGATCATAGGGTAATAAAAAATATAACTATATAATTTAATATTTTATTCTTTTTAGTAATACTTTCTCTATAATAAATCCTAAAAGTATCAAAATTTCATTTAATACTGTTGTATTAAAGTTTCTTGACATTATTAGACCCTTCATAAGAAGCATGTATAGTCTTCCACATTTCATATTGAGTCACACATTGGGAAACATGATTAAATTCATTAGGACCATGTCCAAAAATAATATTTTTCATTTCTTTTGAGTTGACATCATATTTCACTTCCTTCATACCATCTCTCTTTTATAGAACTATGAGATTTTAATATGTTTTTGATAATATTCATAAAAAATCGAATACTATGATTTTTTAGATATGTGACTTTTTTATCTGTAAAACAACTATAACATTCTCCATTAAAATATTACTCTAATCATTAACATTCGTTCATTAAGATTATCCATAAATATCTTTTCCTCATAGGGATCATAAACTGAATAATATAAGAGCCACAATAGGATTCTTCATAAAGAAATCATTTGATACCAATTTATGGTCAGAATAATCATTAATACACAAGAGGGGGTGAACTGTGTCTATTTTAAAACACTTAGATAATCTAAAATTAATCCCCCTTTTTATTTAAAAATATATGTAGTATTATTTTCTTCAAATATATTGGGTAGTGAATAAATAATTAATAATAAAAAAATTATATTTATCATGGGTTTGGGAAAATATATCCCCTATTCCACTCAACCCACACACTCCCTGTGATCTTGGTGATTTCCACTATACATGTATTTTTACCCATTAAAACTGAGAGGCAACAGTTGTCATCGTACATTAAGTTAGGTAATTTTAGAGGGATTTTTTAAATCCATAACATAGTATGAGAAGTTGACACTCCACCATGACCTATTACAATTAATCAAGACTTCAAATGAATAAGATAAGATATATAAGTTTATAGAGATTCAGCACAATGTCATATATAGAACAAAAAAATGAATGATCTTATTCTTCTTATACGAGTAATATTATTAATTAATTACAGCACTAACATGATAATTTATGCACAATAACATAAAATAGATTCATTAATGAAATAATAAATTTTTATATATGTATAATGATAACATATAAGTATATTATAACATGTATATCTCTATAGTGTAGTCCTAAAAGCATTATTGAATGATAGTAGAGAGATAGGATTTTACTTGAACAACAAGAGACAATAATTATCCCATTCAACCTAATTATTTCCTAATTTTCTTATCTGTATCACTTATGAAAAATAAATCCTTATAAGAATAAATTAAAACATAGGTTTGATATTTCCCAAATGGATCAAAAAATATCACCATATAAATCATGATACTCAATACTCTTAATGTGTTTGGAATTATTATTTAAACACTCCATGAAAATCCTAACTTCCCTTAAAAACAGATTGATTTAATTGATTATTAAAGAGACATTAAATATATATTCAAATGGATATTAATAAGATATTTATTCCTATTGAATCAATTCTTAAATCATTGAAAATATTTAGAATTAGAATTTTATATAATGGCTTTTATATAGGATTTTCTCTATTTATAGAACCTTTAAAAGTACAGTTTATAATGTACCATTGATTCCAAGCATTGGGTTAATCAACCATACAATAGATAATCAAATATAAAGTTCCTTACAAAATATAGGTCCTCAATAATAACATTCAGTACAAATATAAGGTATCAAAAGTATCTTTCCTTATCAAAATATAGGTTCCAAAACCTCTTGTGGTTTTAAAATGTATGGACCAGAATAGAGATTATTGAATTCCTTAAAAAATATATAATATTAGAAAATATATCCTACAATAAAATTCCATCTATAATTAAATGTAATATAATAATAAATATTCCAATAAGTATAATCCTAAAAATCACTTAAGGTAAATTCGTTAGTAAAATAAATGAGGGTGTTTCTGATTATCAAAATCAATGATAAAATAAATGAAATTACTTGATCAAAATAAATATAAACAACATATAGAAACATTATTGGAAATAATGTTTAAATAATTAGGCCATAGGATAGTGTAAAAATTGGGGTGGAAATGTATTTATATTTGTGTTAGGAACACATAAATGAGATCCAGATGGGGTTTGGGATAATAACACCCACACACAACACAAAGGACCATAACTTTTTATAGAATAATTTTAGGATAGAACTCTAAGGATGTAATTTTGCTTTATGGATAGAAGTATAACACCATTTTGAAACACATTATTAAGGATTTATTTATATGATTTCTTGAAAAATTATAATTTTTGATATGTTTAATGATTAATGGTTCATGTTCCCAAATTAAAAAACATTATTTTATAATTATTTTAATATTATAAAATATATAATTCGGTTATCATTGTTAAGGTGTGTGGATTAAAAAACATTTCTAAAAACCATATCAATTTTATTATTTTCATTTAATTGTTTAAAAATTAATTGATTTTGTTAATTTCTTCTCCAAAGTGTGAACCATAAATACATTGCATTTTCTAGAAGGTATATTTTTGGTCTTCTCCACCAAATAACTTCTCAATTATATCCGTAGGTATTAAAACGTTAGATTAAATATATTTCACGTTTTATCTCTTCTCATCAGTAATATCCTCCTTCACATACTTAGTGTAACCTTGTTTACTTGGATTATTATGATTTTATGTATTTTTTTTTGGAAAAATTAATAGGATTTTTATTAGGTTTCATAGATCACTTTGGGAATCAATATCTTGTTGAAGGATGTGAAAATAAATGATATTAATATGATTCATATGAATTAAGGACACATTGGATTCAATAAATCCCAAATCAGGAGCACAAGATTATGGTGGTACCAACATAGTTTGGTTGCAAGTGATGAAACCTGATACTATATTTCACCCAACATTGTGTGTGTATTCTATAGAAATTAAAACCAGAACATCACATGAATGGTTAATTTATTAAAATACTATTTTAATGGATTAAATATGGAATCAATATTAAATTGACAAGGTCAATGGATTCTCTAAATGGTATGTAGTGCATTAGCTACATGATATGTCACCCGATGCAATTCATATGGTCAACATGTTTTATAAAATAAAAAGGAATTGAGGATGGAAATATAAAGTGATACATTATCTTATATTGACATTATTTCAAAATTTATGAAAATAATTATTAAAATTTATATCTTATAACAACATTCTTCAGAAATAATGCAGGATCTAGTTCCCTTATTGGTGTACATGAATCCTCATAGTATGAAATGTGATCCAAAGTCTGTTGGATTAACCATATTTATGGAAATCCTGTGTTTGTATCTTTTATTATCCTATTAAAATGTTCCGAACAACATGGAGGCTACCACTACTACATTTCAGGTAGATCTCTTCTTCATTTTTTTGACATGTTGATTATTAATGATAGATCGAGCATCAAACATCTTTTCATTCGATGTCATAAATCATATAATGACCACCTTAAACCAATAAATTGTATTAAAGAATTATTCTTCATCAAATAGATTTTATTATTTCATTATTTTATAATAAATATATATTATTTAATTTTAAAATAATAACCATAGTTAATCATACACTATTTGAAAATAAAATGTTCTGTTTTATATTAAAGATCACCTTGCATGAAAATGTATATTGAGGAACTCTTCCTGTGAATGTGTAAGTTGTTTACAAAATAAAAAAACATATTTGGATTGATACTATGAAGGAATATCTACAAATTTCTTGAGGAAATATATTATAGATATAATACAGCCTAAGTTTTAAGCTGTGAAAAACATAGTGCCATTTTTTCTTTCCATATATTATTTTGAGTTTCAAAATAATGTGTGAAAAAATCTCTATATTATGTTGAGTATCAATGTTATTTGAGATAGAACACCCATTTAAATGATGAAGTATTCCCACAAATATTGAGTCCCATAACATAATTTAGCTTAGTTATATGCCACTAATTTACCCCTCATGCATTACCTTGGGATCTCATTCAATTCTCATGCAGACACCCCACTTCAGGGACACTCATCATCTATCTCCCGAAATTGTGGATGTTCTCGATCCATAACCTTCACTCTTTCTTCTTTATTTAACCCATGTAGGCCTTTTATAACTCCTATAAAACTCTTGGATGAACTTCTATTAATCTTGGTTTGTTGTCTCTTATGATGGTTGAATTCTCATATAGGCTAGCTAGGGATGACCCATATTTTTAAAAAATAAATATTTTATTTATTTATTTTAAAAAACTTTTTATTATATTTGGAAAATTATCTATAAATGATAAATTTTAGGATTTATAAAAGTGGATTTTATCAAGGATAAAGAAATATTAAAGTTTAATATATCATTTTCATGTTAGATAAAGTTTATATATAACTATTTATTCCATTTTATTATCCATGATTATAATTGTTTTTAAATGTGACTAATGTGTATATTAAATTAATATTATCATTCTCTTCATAGAGATAGATACTTATGTTACATTCCAATGAAACTCCATAATATTTAATTTTCCATCTCTTTTGACATCAATATGTTCTTATAGTTTTAAGCCAAAAAGTATATATTGAATATAATATATGTATATTAGTTGATAGAGATATCATGAATTGAATAATCACTTGATAATAGTATCCCTGAGAAGAGGGACTTGGGGTTAGACTACCCACTATCCCAGAGTCTTATAACATATTCCAAAAATTTAACATGTTGTATATCTCTTTCCTTGAGCTTAATCATGTGGGTATTTTAAATATTATACAACACTTTTAATTTAAATGAATATATTATATATCTTATAGATTATATTCATTTGTATATTTATGAATGTGATTTTCATTTCTTTCGGTGAGTAACACATACGTGTGTGTTGTGAAAAATGTTATAAATCAATATGGTGTCAGTAGATTAATTTTTTTAAGGGAATATGATTCCAAAACAAAATATTTAAAATCATGTATACCCTAAAGAATAAAAAATGTTACAATTAAGTTAATATGATATGAAAATGGTTTAATATACATGACTGATATTTTAAACTGTTGAGAAATTTATGAAAAAACATTAAAATACTAATTGTAGTATTCCTTACAAAGTAGAACACATCAAGAACTCAATCATACAACCAAGAAGGTTCTTTAAAATAATGGTTTCAATGGATAATATTTTTTTAATACATAGTGGAAATGGATAAACCATAGTGGTAGGTTACCAAATTTCATTGTGATTTTTTAGTGACACATAGATTTGAAACACTAAGATTTAGGATTCCAAAGGAATAGTGTTGAGCTTTTCTAAATGATGGACTTGGGAAATGAGTTTCCCACTCAACTATCCACGAATAATTATTTTTATGAATGATATGATTACATACCTACACAACATTATAGTGAGGGGATTGTGAAATATAATTCATTACATGGTAAAATATGGATCTTGTCTAACTAAATTTATGTAAATTTTGGGTCATTTTTTGTAGTGGGGGTATGTTAATTAATAATTTTTGTTGAAATTATTTAATACATGATAATAACCCATAAATAGGTCCATATTGTTCATTATGGATTACTTCATGATAATAATATTAAAATACCTCATAGATATGACCTATAGAAAAGTTCTATATTTGTATCAAATGTTAAGAAAACTTCTCCAATATAATTATTCAAAAGATTAGAATGTGATTGTTATATAGGAAAATTTCAATAACAAATACTCTTGGATATTAGATATTTGGTATGGGTCAAACATCTATATTGAATACAATAGACTTAGTGATAGAAGGGAATTGAAAAGGGGAAAAGTACATTTGTGTGTCGTTAAAAGAGTAAGAGTTACTACATTAAAATTTAAATATTATTATGTAATTCTACCCAATGGATTAGTATTATAATTGAAAAACTATGATTTTATTCTTATAAAAAACATGAATTTTATTTCTATATCTTATTTGTAAAATAAGGGATTATCATTTACTATTAAGGACTAGAGTTTTTCTATATATCTAACTGAGATGTCTTTTGTTATTAGAAATTTGAAAAATGATTTATAAATTCTAGATAGGGATAATAATATTTATAACATTAAAAATATGAATTTTAGGGTTGATTCTCATTATGGAATCCCATATTTTTTTTATATAACATGACATTACATTTTACGAAGAGAGGATCTTTTAAATATTAATTTATTTGGAATAAAGTATATAAGAAATGAAAACATAAAACATTCTTCTATTCCACAATAAATTATTCTTAAATTTCCATCCTAGGTAAATTTAATTCATCTCAAAACTAGGGGACATACATTGAAGGAAAGGGTGATAAGAATCCCTCTAATGTAAAACAAGTGAAATAGTTTACATGTGAACATGAGCGATATCAATAAGAAAATGATGAATATTTTAATGGAATGATAAATAGTCATATAAAAATAATTAAATGAAAGATAACTCGAAATTTTGGATAAAAAAATTAATTTATACATTCAAAATCGTATCACCAAGGTCCATCCTGAAGGTGTCATAAAAATTACTAATGTTATTCACAAAGGTATTATAAAACTTGTCTCCTATAGAGATTAATTTATTTACCCAATACATTGGATTGAAATCATGATAAACCCTTATTATGTATTTATTTTAATTTTATCCATAAATATCACATTCCATAATTTCATAAATAACACAAAGAGAATAAATGAAACATGTTTCATATCAAAATCAGGGCGTTTTAAAAAGTTATTAAAAACATGATCATTATGTCATTTATAACACCTGAAAAGGGAATGAAAAAATTATTTATTTAAATTTTAGAATAAAATAAATTATTTTTATGTATTTATGAATAACCATATAAATTAAATAGGTTTCGGTAATAAAATAAATAAATAATATTAATTTCTTGAGATAAAGAGAGATATTTTGATACCAAAATTCTACATCATAATGGGTATGAAACATGGTTTAATAAAACATTAAAAAGAGAAAGGACAGGGTAAAACCCATTCATAAAAGAATAATAATATAGTATAGAGATATGATAAAATATAAATAATAAAATTTTATGGAAATATGAAAGACATACCATATAAAAGAGAACTTGAATAGAAAAGGGAAGTTGATAATTCCCTTCCCTTGAAGAGTAACTTCTAAAAATCTATGATCAGGACCTTGAAGGATTGTGTTCACCTTTGGATGACTCATGGAGTGCTAATAATATCTGATATTCGAGGGTAATGGTTTTTGAATGAATAGAAATGATGTAATTTTTGGGTATTTATAGTAAAAGAGAGGGAGTTTCTTTATTAATGGAAAATGACCCTTCATTAGTGGTGTTTGAACAACCGTGGGTTTTCCCATGGTATTGGCCACTAAGGACACCTCATATAATATTTTAATCCAATAGAGTCTATAGTAAACTTATCTTACTCCTTACATACTCATGACATAGTTATGATGTCATTAAATATAACAAAAACTCAAAACTATATTTTTAATATTCATTGAAAATTCAGCTATTTCAGAAAAATCCTAAAAAATCACCATGACCATTATTTGATGTATAACATTAAAAATGAACCTAATTTTATAAAAGTTAATTTTATTTTACATTAAATTAAATAAATAAGTTACTAAAATATACCTAATAATTTAAGAAAAATTTATTTACTTATATTATTATATAAATATATCACATTACCATCTAAGATAACTTAAATATATTTACACTTCCTTAAGTGATATTACTACTCCATTGGTAAAATTACTATTCCTAAGGGTTACATTACTATTTAAATGGGTCAAGTTACTATTCAACAAAAAATTATGTTGATCTTATTAGACACTAAATACATTACTAATCACAACTGTGTATGTCCGTTTTTCAAAAAACATTTCACCTAATCTGTTATTTAATATTTCTTTAAAAAATATTTTTTTCTATTAAGAAAACATATTACAATTCATAAAATACCATTCATCAAAAATACTATTCCTCAAAAAATTTAAACTTTTTATAAAAATACAAAAAAAAATCACTCTAGATTAATTTTAGCATTTGAAATTAAACAAATGATGTTTCTTTTACAATAATAATTATTTAAGTATGAGAAAACTCTAAAAAGTACATTTTTTTACTTCTAAAATTAATTTTCCAAATTTTTCTCAATTAAACATATATTTTATGAAAAAATATATTCTTAAAATAGAAATTATAAACTAACAATTTTATTAAAAAAGGATTATATATTATGTTTCTAGGGCGTCAACACATAACCCCTTAAAAAAGCTTCATATGGAATAAGGGCGAGGTGTGTGATGGTGATAAATTCCTAGGGTTGATCATATAACATCGCCTAAGTGGAAATATCCACTAACTTCAACTTCTTCTGTATGTGATTTCATTCAAGATTTATAAGTTGAAGATCATCTTGGGCTTAGTCAAGTGTGAAACCCAGTGATGATACCTCCTTACCATGCTAATAAAATGGGCTTCATAAAACTTGATTCTACTGAATAATGTCATCTAATCTTCTTTCTTCATTAATTAACAATAATAGTTCTATTTTTATACAATAATCATAACACTAAAGGTATAGTTTCCAATAGTTATACTGACCAATGGTCATAATTGACCAATGTTCATATAACAATTGAACCCTAATAGTCACATTTCATTTATACATATATATTTTTATTTATTATGACATAGTAAAACATATATTTCCAAGAAACAAAATGTTATTAAAAAATTTAGGTCGTTAGACTCATCCCACCCTCCTTTTGAATTTCTTCCTTGGATTTATAAATAAGAAACACATCCAAATACTTTATAAATATGGATTGTTGAAACCATCCAATTTGGGATCATCTAAAAATGATCAATCTTGTTTATTAAGAAGTATGTCCAGTGTACCTTTTAGTGGAAAAGTTAAAGGGATAGTGGACTATCAGATCTCAAATAGAGTAATTTATGTAGACCAATGAGTACTCAATAAAGTGGTGGATTCAGGTATATCCTTACCTTTGTTAATGTATTTATTAATTATATATTTATGTTCCAAAGGATTGACTGTCAGGTTGGATAGGGTAATGAAATGTGGTCTATAGGGGGTGAATATGACAGATTAAAAAGTTTATTTAAATAAATTATATAATTAAATTAATTAACAGGGTTAGTTATTATTATTAAATAATTAAATAAATAAATAAATAAACACATGTATTTTTATATTGATTAATTTCCACATAGAACTAGTCCAATATTATCTCTCACTACTCAATGAGATATATGTGTGCACTAAACTGATTTTATATTAAGAATCATAACCCAATTATAATATCATTTTCTATTATATGGATAACCCCAACATGCTGACTTTTGTATGGGTAGTCACAACCCAATTACAAAAATTGAAATTAGATACTAGGATTTTCAACTTTAATGGTCTTGAATTTATAATTTTGGATTCAAAACCCAAATATAGAGTAGAAAAATATTTCATTTTTATGTAAAAGCATAAATAGTAAAGTGAGAGTCTATAAGATATTGAAAATTTTGTTATAGACTCAAAAACAAGATAATGGAAAAGATAAAAAATGGAATTGCAAGTAGTGGTTCTTGATAATTAGATCGTGTAATATTTTCAATGTTGTATAAGTTGAAGGAGATTTAATTTGACTTTGGTGGGATTTTTCAGTGACAAAACAGTGTATCGCACGAGACTTTAGTTTGTATAGCACTTGAAAAGTTCACCATTTTTTTCTCATGAAAAAATATAGATTCAAAGATGCTATCAAATGTTTTTATTTCTTCAAATTCATCCTAAAAATCCCTTTAAATAGAGAGTGTTAAAGATTAATAAACACCTTCCATGGTTAAAATAATCCAAAATTATCTAGGAGAGTTAAAATGAATCACTTCAAAAAATGTTACAATAAAAATTTAAATTCAAAACATAAATTCCAATTCCAAAAAATTTGAAAAAGCTATTAAATCATTCAAATAGTTTCTATAATAATAGTTCAATTAAAATTTGAAATAAACCATTCAATGAATGTAAAAAAATTCGTTAATTATTTCAATTATAACTGTTAATAGAAACATTAGAATACAATCAGTATAAATATAATGTCATATCCTTTCATGTATTTAATACACTAAAACAATTTTATAATACATAAAAACAATAATCATGTTTTTATAAAGAATTAGAACAATGAATTTATACAATAAAAGATATGTTACAAAAATACAGTATTTTTCTATAGATAATGAAGTAAAAATTAAAACATAGATTATCAGTATTTAAAATATTTTAAAATTAAATCACTTGGAATTCATATAATATATATAAATTTTTAAAATTATTAAAACAGTTAATATATATAATGTATGTAGTAATTGAAATAATAAAAAATATAAAGAGAAGAGTAATGAAATTTTTTAATAAAAATATGTTTTTAGCTGCAGGAGTTTAAAATTTTTAACTTGTGTAGAATATTTTTCAACTAACAGTAGTATAAAATATTAAAATGGAGTAGAAAGAATATGCTACCATTATGAATATACCATTGAGTCACACTTTCAATAATATAAAAGTGCAGATCTACCATTAGAGATATATCATCGCATTTTAAAAAGATATATTATTGGTATTTATAAAAAAACTATCATTAGTCATATTTTAAGATATATCATTTGTTATATTTTATGATATGCCGTTTCTTAATTTAAAAGATCTACTATTAGTTTTTTTAAGATCTACCATTAATTATTGGAATATCTACCATTACATAATTTTTATGATTTACCATTAGAAATAATATACTATTAGAAAAAATATGATCTACTATTGATGTTAATAGTGATCTACTGTTGATGTGAATAGTGGTCTACTATTGAGAAAAAAAAGATCTACTAGTGAGATAACAAGACCGATCCACTGTTAGGTAAAAAAACTGATCCACCATTAGTTGTATAATATTTTCCATTACTAAGTTATGTTATATACCATTAGAATGATTAAGGAAATACACTTTTGGTATTTTAAATCTACTTTTGCTGAGAACTTAATCTACCAATAGTAGTGAAAGATTATCAAATGGTGGATATCTGTATAACTTAATCTACCATTGTAGGTATACATTTATATGGTTGTTTTTATATTTATCATTGTATTTTTCTTTGGGGACGATAACGGAGAAGCATTTGGAAAGTGTAGTCATGGAGGTAAGCTATTGGATGTAGGAAATGATGAACAATGTTTGTCATTTCATGTGGAGAATATCATACAAAATTTAGTGATTTTTAATCCATATAAATTTTAAAATTGTTTTTTTTTTCAAGGGACTAAAATTTATATAATTTTTAGATATTTGAAATGGAGAAATTAAAAATTCAATATAACAAGTATATTAAATTATTTAATCAAAAAATAGTGAAAATATGATTTTTAAACTATAGAAACAATTGCAGTAATTTGGCCACTTGTTATTTAACCTAAATTAAACTTTTAGATATTTATTTATTTTAATGAAATATAAATAAATTATTATATTTCTAAAAAATGAATTTCAAGAAATTTAGATATTAATTAAATGATATTAAAATAAAGAAATAAATATTTTTAATTATAGAATTCCATATTTCCATAACCCTTACTACGTCATCAAAAAATTTCACACCACTTAAGCAATAAATTCATACTTCAAATGTAGATAATTGTGTTGAGTTTTCAAATAAATATGTTTCATAAGAGTAAAATAAATATATATCATGTTCCAAATTAATAACCAAATAAAACTACAAATCATTTTAAATAGAAAATATCTCTTGAAACCAAAATCATGTGTCTTGTTCATATCAAAATGAAAACATGCAAGAGATAGAATTATACATCTTCCTATATTAATAAAATATATATAAACATGATAGATTTTATATGAAATTTTCATTTTAAAAAAACATTCACCATAACTCAACTTAAAATTAAAAAATATTGAGCTTGAAAAACACTATCACATTATTTAATAAATGGGTTTCCTCTCATTTAAAAAAATAATGTAACATGAAATAAAACAAAATAAAAATATAAGGATGTACTTTCACAAAACATTTATGCTTTTTTTGTTGGATTAAAAAAAATTTACATTTAAAAATGTTTTTCTCCATATTTTTATAAATATAAAATGATAAACCAAAAAATCCACCTAAAATTCAAAGGATAAAATATTTAATCTTATAATATCTGAAGTTCAAAATTAATTTTTTTTAAACTGAACAATATTTAAAGCCTTGGTAATGATGTATTCTGGAAGACTTTTAGTTGGGATAAATTTGAAAATAATATCAAACATATTCAAATGATATCTAATAAAATGAAATCTATTATCGTTATGATTTTTTATAAAATATTATAATGGATTTTTAGAAATATAAATTGTAGAAGTATTATCACAATAAATAGGAAATTTATCAAGATTAATACCAAAATTACATAAGTTTTTTATCCATAATATCTGTGAACAACTAATAGCACTAGATATTACTCATCCTCTACAGTAGATAGATAAATAGAAAGTTTTTTTTATTAAAGTCCAAGAAATTAATATTTTTCTCTGAAAATGACGCATACCTAATGTTATTTTTTGGGTCAGTTATACAACATCTAGAATCATATTATGAATAAGATATTAAATAAAAAAAATTATATTTTGGATAAAATAAACTAGGGTAAAAAATTCCTTTAACATATCTAATTTTTATTTTCACAACATTAATATGACTTTCTATAGGATTAACTTAAAATCTATAACATAAAAAAAACACTAAACATGATATCTGGTCTATATTTATATAAATAAAACATGTTACATATAATTACTATATAAACATTAAAAACAAAATATTTACTAGATGCATCTACATATAATTTATAATTTTTACCCATATGGGTTTTCATGGATTTAGATGAATCGAGATAAAAACTTGTAACCAGTGCCTTAGAATACATAGTTTGAATAAGAAAGATCCCATAATTTTTTTGATAAATTTTAAATCCAATAAAGAAATTTAAATACCCCATTAAACTCATGTTAAAATCAAAATTAATCTAATTATAATAATTATTGAAAATAGTTTCAATAGATAAAACAAAAACATTATTATCAATATAGATTTACAGAAATCAAACTGTCATGGGAAATTCCTATAATAAAAAGTGTAGCATCATAATATAATTTCTTAAAAACATTAGTAAAGAAAACAAAATCCTTCTATACCAATCATGAAGTGATTTTTTAATTCCATACAAATATTTACATAATTTATAAACATTATTAGTAAAATTTTCAATTTCAAAACCATATATTTGAGAAAAATAAATGTATTTAGTTATAAAACATTTAAAAAGTTACTTTTTACATCCATTTTTTCATTTTTTAAAACCATGAAAACAATAAAAAACTAAAAAATATTCTAATATCCTATAATCTGTAAACAAGTGAAAATGAATAATAAAATTATATACCTCTTTCTTAATAGTATCAATGTGCTGAAAGTCTCAATTTTTTTGAAAATCTATCCAGAATCATCCCTCATGTTTTTAAAGTTTCACATAGCTCTAATTACCTTCATATCCTTATAAAATTATACCAAAGACTGTAAATTATTTTTAAAAAAATTATTTAGATCATAGTGTATTGAAACAGTCCAGTTTTCATCTTTTAAAACATCATTCACATTATTTAGAAAACAATTTCAATTAAATACAGAATTGGATAAAAAATTATAAGTAGAATTTATAGTCTTAATAACATAATCAACATTAAAAATTACAATTTAAATATAATTATATTTATGAATGTTCAATGATATTGGATCTAGACAATAAGGATTACTATCCCCCTTAATGGAATCATCCTTATGCTGTGTTTTGGAGGACTTTCGGAATGTTTTTGGGGCTTTTGTAGAGGCTCATAGTTTTATCATGGTTAGTTGAAATTGTAAAAATCTTACTAGAAACCATGTAATCTGAATCAAGGGATTATATATGGGATAATAGTTATGCAACAATATGACCAAACAATGCGACCACCTAGGAGAAACCATTCTTTTTTTGAGAGACAAAGTTTCATGGTAAGATTATGGTTTTACTAAGCATGTGACTAACCATGAACGGGTAAAATATAGATCATAAAAAGTTTATCAAACTATGTTTTTTCCAAATAACCATTTATTTACTTTTATGACCCTAAATCAATTTTAATGCCTCCCAATGGCTATTGAGACTTTCCCAATTGATCTCAGACCAATCTGTTAGAAAATCACAGAGTGTTAAAGTTTGTATTGCATGGTAAGTGTCTGTTCTTGAATGTTTTCATTAGATCTACATATCTTCCCTATCTTGGATTCCTAGATCTAGTCTGTTCAGAATATATATATATATATATATATATGATATTTTTTCCCATAATGGTGAGATATGGATGTGTTGTTTCTAGGGAACGAGATATTATGATGATTTTGGGAGTTTCAACATAGTTTTTTTGAAGAAGAAGTGTTATTCTTCATTTTCACCATAATTTCCATGGTAGGTGGATTCACTCTCAATTCCCATTATTATAACATGAATTGTTATTTTCAAAATGATTTATTTTCATGATATTTATTTTGAAATTGACATGAAAAAATGGTAGAAACATTATTTAGTGATGGGTTATGGATTTGTGAAATTGTGGAATATTTGTGAAAGTGATTTGCTGAATGATTATTAAATATTGATTTTAAAATAGCTTTTTTGGTTTGATTTATGGAAAATATTTTTGGAAGGAACTGTAATAAATTTTTTTTATTGAAATGATTTGGAACAATTTTCTTATCATGGTTTTAGAAGAATTGGTTGGTGTGCTATAATTTACATTTACATGACCCTATGGAATGTGCATGTGCCATTGGGGTACTGGTATATGGTTACCTTGTGACGAGTTAGTAGATTGAAGAGATACTGATCATGAGTATGAAAATGTCACCTGATAATGCATGTACGGATATGATGATAAATGGAATGGAATGTGTATGCAAAGATAGAAGATTGAGAAATGGGTTTAAATCATTGTTTGTTTTCTTAACTTGGAAATTGTTATGGTATGAAAATTGATTTCTGTGTTATTATATTCTATTAAAATGTTTTAATGTGTTTTATTTAAATTATTTTATATAAATTTTCTAACATGTTCTATCCTAGTGGCTTGGATAAGGATGTCATTTGTGGAAAACCTACTGAGTTTCGTTAGTCACCCATTATTTGGTAGTTTGGTTCATTTTTTTATATTTACTATTATGACATAGGGAAAGGAAATGTATGAAATATCTTTAATGATGCATCATGATACGTTTGACTATATTTTGGATTTTTATCATGTACCATGTAAGGATCTTTGAAGTTGTGTTTGGGTGTCATTGAGAATTTTGGTTTAGTTTCTCTCTTTGGTACACTGATAATGGTTATGATTTTTCATGGTATTATTGTATTTTATGTATTACCACAAGTTTCATTACATTTGTAGCAATAATAATATAGTTTTTTTGGGTATGGTATATTGAATTGTGGTTATTTTTATTTTGAAATGGAAAATCATACCCCAAATGTACTAAATCCCTTGGAATTTGTTCCCATCATTTGGCATACTTGGGATGCGACCTAAGGCCTTGTAGAAGTTCCACCTCAACTGAAGCCCATGAGGAGGGGTGAGATGATAAAAATGGTATTATCTTATTTTGTACGGGACTTAAAAATGATATCAGTCTGTGCAAGTCCATCTAACATTTTAGGTCAAATTGTACAGGTTGTCGGCCTTGGAGATGAAAATCAATCTGGTTTATTGCTATAGTTGGGATGGTAGAAAGGAGTAGGATTTTCGAGACTTGAAATGTTGTGAATAAAAAGTCAATGTTAACCTATTTATGATGAAATTCAAGTTATGAGGGGTTGGTTACAAAAATGTTTACGGGGCACATATAGGATTAATAATCTATTTTTCATGGGTTTATCCAATGATAAGAGAATTATATGTATTGATAGAAATTAATTTCCACTAATAATTCATAATTCATATTGAGAAATGACTTATTATTTGGTTAAAAGATGTCTATTTTAGAAAATTTATGATTTTCTTTTCAGATATGAGATTTTGAAAATGGAATGGTTGTGGTATTTTGGAAACAAATTTTAAAAATAATGTGAAATTTTAAAAAATTGGCTGAAAAAGGAAAGTGTTGATTAATGTAATGAGATGGTTTGATATTTATGATGTGAAATAATTTGAAATTTCTAAGATATTATTGTTCAGATAGTAAGACATAAGTAATTTGTTGTGTTTATAGAAAATGGATCTCAATAAGCGTCATAGGAACCAATAGGAAGAAGCTGATAATAATGATGTTTCACCTGATCTATAAGTGAACCAACAAATAGTTTAGATGATAGTCTACAATATTCAGGTGGTGGAAATAGGTAAAAGGATGGATGAACCAAGGAGAGTGGATCAATCCTTCAAGTTCAAGAAGAAGAATCAAACCATCTTTCGGGTAGATTAAAAACTCCATATGGAATAGGTGTGGATAAATAAGATCGATTGAATATTCAATTTCATTTTCATACTAGTGGAGATAAAATTAAATTTGGTGATGTATATACTAGAGGATCCTTTATGTTAGTGGTGTAATTTAGCAGTTTATGCTAAATTATCCCAAGACCTTTCATGGGAGGATTTTGAGATTTGTTCTACAAAACATTTTCTCCTCATACATTCAATATTTCAATAATGATTGAATTTTTCATCTTGAAGTATGATAACATATCAGTTATAGAGTATGTTTCAAAATTTATGAATTTTGTCCACTTTTCACCCAATGTTATTGCAAGTGAATCCCTGAAGGCATACATTTTATATTAATGGATAAGGCAGGAAACTGATCAATGATTTTCATGATCTTAGTAACAGATTATGCAGATATTTTCAATATAGAGACAATGGTATAATAGGACCTCTCAAGAGATATCGGTTGAGGGATCATATTTATGTCTATGAGAAATAGTCAGAACTCTATTGTTGGGAATAATCGCAAGAGGGGAACATATTTAAAAGGTGGCAATATAAATCAGAATTTGATGGATGGATTGGTAATTCAATATCTAAAACTATAGAGTATGGATAGAAGTTTTCAATGTGTTTTTTAACACATGAACCGAGATTGTATAAAACCACATAGAGGATTCTAGAATTACAACTATATGGGGAATCATTAGTTCTATTATCATAGTGCTCTATGGTCAGGTGTTTGGGAAACCTCTCATGGGTCAGAGATGTCAAATTCTTTGATGAGATGACGGCATTATAATACCTCTCTCCATGAAAACTATGCTATCCATGGTGATTCCGGAAATACCATGACTCTTTAATAAGGGAAATCTCAATAGGAAAATAAATAATAGTGGGTAGTGATTAATAATTTATATGGAGCTGAGGAAGTTATTATGGATGATCCTTCGTGGTTATCGATGGTGAGATGTATGATTCATTATAATTTTACCCGTATCAAATATTTCATTGATATGGGTGCATCCCATTTATTTATTTCTTCTTGTGATGTTCATTTTATGGGTTTGAATGTTGAGATGATTCCATCTATTTTGAAACTTCAAACATCTCTTTTTCAAAATTAATTTTAATCCCTTATGTATAAAGAATGTTCTTTAACTGTTGATGGAGATGAGTTGCTATGGGTTTTCTCAATGCTGGGGATGGATTTCCATGATATTATCATGTGTATGGATTGGTTTAAAATATTTTAGGCTCACATCGATTGTTATACACTAATGGTTTGTTTTTGACTGATGATGGCATAAATAATATCTTTATAGGATACCAAAATGTAAAGGTAGGAGCAACAAGATTATTGGAACTAATAGTTGGAAAAATATTATACCAGTTTGTAGTGTTGACTTTTGAATCAAAGGAAGATATCAATAATAGTAGTTTTCTACAGATTGATGATCAATTTCAGGATTTTTTTTGAAAATGTTTCAGGGTTTCCACCCACAAGATAAGTGAATTTTATGATTTATCATTGTTCATGGACAAGTCCTATTTCCCTTCTACATTTTATTAATTGAACTAACCAAATTATGGGAATTAAATTTTTTTTGGAGGCATTAGTAAGAAAAGGATTCATTCATCCTAGAACATCTACATGGGATGAAATGATCTTGTTTTTTTATAGAGGAATATGGGACTCTTTGATATTTTGTTGATTATCATATGTTTAACCATGTTATGATAAATAATCGGTATCCACTTCCATGCATAGATTATCTATTCAGTGAATTGAGTAGATATCAATGGTTCACTAAAACTGAATTGTAATCAAGATATCACCAATTGTGAGTATAGAAAGAGGATTTTTATAAAACATCTTTTAGAAGTAGATTTTTCGATTATGAATATGTGGTAATGACTTTCAATCTTACAAATCCACTAGTGGACTTTATGGAATTGATTATTCAAATATATCAAATATATCTGGATTATTTTGTGAGTGTGTTTATGGATGAAAATTTTGTTTATTCAAGGACAAGGGCTGAGAATGAGCAAAACTTGATGACAGTGTTAAAAATCAAAAGATATAATCATCTATATGCCAAATTATCAAACTGTGATTTTTTGATATTAGATGTATGCCACCTTGGCCATTAAATATCTAAAAGATATGTTTCTATTCATCTTGAAAACAATTAAGCTATTATATCTTTAAAACCACCAAAGAATTCAATTGAGATTTACAATTTCATTGATGCTGTTGGTTACTATCTAAACTTTTCTCATGATTTTTAATGTCAAGTTTCATCAATGACAAATTGAATGAGGAGAAATGTTCAACTACAATGGAATTCATAAGTATTTCCAAGAGATAAAGGTTTTCCATAAATAAGCACCAATCTTGTTATTTTCGGAATTAATACAAGGGTATGTGGTGTATTATGATGCTTTATGATCTATTTTGGGAAGTGTTCTCATATAGGAAAGTTATGTTATTGCTTAAAACTCAATATAGTTATGGTTTCTTGAGAGGAATGAACCAATGCATTATTTTGAGTTATCCATGGTAGTACCGGCTTTGAAGATATAGAGTCATTACTTCTTTGGTGAAATATTTATAGTTTTTATGGAATATAAGAGTTTGAATAAAATTTTCTCACAAATGGATTTGAATCTATGAAAATTAATATGGGAGGAGTATCTCAAATTCTTTGACTATGAATTTATGTATATATCATGTAAAGGAAATTCAGTGGAGGATTCACTATGTTGAAATTTATATGCTCAATTCATAAAATATGGTACATATCAATGGTAGATGATGTCAGTCATAACAGAAATACACTTCGAATGTGAAGGCCGGGGTGAATTTATAGTTTTCATTCAATTTTCATTCATTCTAGATTTTTTTGAGACGGTTAAAGAGGAAAATACATCTGATTAAGAATATGTTTCTATGAGGTCAGAAATAAATGTTGGGGAGATCAGAGAGGGATGGAAGATGGATGGGAGTTTAGTATTTTGGTTTCGATATTCTATGGTGTACCTTTCGTTTTTCAGGAAAAAATTCTCCATGTTGACCACCATTTGAGATGTGTTGTTCATCCTGGATTAAAAAAGATTTATAAGGTATTGAATGAAAGGTTTTTGTGGGATGGTATTAAATAGAAGGTTGGTGAGTTTGTTTTTTAGATAATTAAAATTATATAAGTTTAAGGAAAAACATCGGAGGATATCAAGTATGTTGTATTAATTTCATATTCATGTTTGGAAATAGGAGTAGATAGCCAATGGATTTTGAAACATTCATCCATGGATGGTTTGGAAACATGATTCCATATGGGTGATTGTGGATTGGATAAAACATTCATCCAAATTCATCCATATTTGTGAATATAGTATATTTAAAGGGTTATCAAAAATATATATCCAAGAAGTGTTAAAGAGGAATGGGGTACCATATTCAATAGTGTTAGACCGTGATATAAGGTTTACGTCATGTTTTTGGAAATCCTTACGAAAAGATATTGGGACTCATTTAACCATGAGTACGACGTTTCATCCTAAGACATATAGAAAATCCAAACGAATGATACCTATGTCACAAGACATGATGCAGGATTCTATAATGAATTTTGATCTCTCTTGGGAATATCATGTACCATTAGTGGTGTTCTTGTAAAACAACCGTTACCATGACTCAGTAAATGTGGATCCTTTTGAAGCATTTTATGGGCTTTATTGTTGTTCATCATAATGTTGGGTGGAAATATTTGAGAATTCAATGGTTTTATCAACTATTTTCTAAGAGACAACAGAGAAGATTTAGTTAAACATTAAGAGAATGTAGATGGCTTAGTGTCATGAGAAATCATATATGGATTATCCCTACTGACCGTTGTCATTCAAGGTGAGTGATCATGTGTTCATTAAAATATCTCCAAGGATTGGACAGTGTTGTTTTTGGAATAATTTAATTTTATCTATTTGATACAAAGGCCCTATTGAGATACATGAATGGATTGGTGAGGTAGTATATAGGTTGTATTTTTCAAAATGGTTTAGTGTAACGTATAATTTGTTTCAGGTATCTTAGGTGAAAAATTATCAGCCTAATCTTAACCATGTGATTTGATGGGATCACATTATCCTAGAGCTAAATGCCTTGATGGTTCATACAGTAGTAAGAATTGTGCATAGGCAAGAGATATTATTAAGTGGGAAAATCATTGGTCTAGTGTGGGTTTTGTTGAAATCTTGTTAGATTCAGGAAGAAACTAGGGAATAGGAGAAACCAATGATCAAGCAATGACCTGAACTCTTTCAAGGTAATTCTAATATTTTAATTTATGGGGATGACAGGAACAATTTTGGGGATAATTGAGACCCAAAAATTTCCTTTAAGTAACCCTTTCTTTATGTATTTTATGTATGTAAACTGTTGGTGATGTTTGGGAGGGTTTGGAGGACTTTGGAATGTTTTTGAGGATTTTTTGGAGGTGACAGGTTTGATCATGGTTAGTAAAAAGTATGGAATTCCTGCATGACACTAAGAAATGTGAAACAAAGTCTTCTAGGTAGGTGAATGGTTAAGATCATATTTTGACCAAACCATGCAGCCACATATTAGAAAGTATTCATTTAGGGACAAATAAATTTCCATGGTTAGCGCACGGTTTTCCTAACTATGCGACTAATAATGAACCATTAAATTTTAGATCCTAAAAAAGTGGATCAAACTTGATTTATCCCCATATGCCCTAATATTTCACTTTTTTGACCCGAACATAGGTTTTCTTCCTCTATAAGGCTATGGAGACTTTACCCTTTGACCCGGGAGTGATCCATTAGAAAATCATGATGTGCTAAAGGAAATATTGCACGGTATGTCTCAGTTAATGATGTTTTTCCGTATATATACTTATCTTACCTATCTTGGATTCATAAATCTTTTCTGTTGGGGGGGGAGATCTAGGATATTTGTTTCTAATCATGATGATATATGGTTGTTTTTTTGTCTAATAATGAGATCTAAGGTGAGTTTTTGTAGTTTTGACTCTGTTTTTTAAGAAGAAGTATTGTTATTAAATTTTAGCATTATTTCGGAGGTAGGTGGATTTAATCTTGACTCATCCTATTATAACGTTATGGTTTAGTGTCAAATTGATTTATTTTGTTAAAAAAATGAAACTGAAGTCAAATTCAGGGTAGAAACGTTCATTAGTGATGGTTTGTGGGTTTATAAAATTGTGGAATATTTGTGAAATTGATTTATTGAATGATTTTAAAATGACAATTTTAAAATTGGTTGTATGGTTTAATAATGGGAAAAAATTGGATTGGTTTCCAAAAAAATGGTTTATTAAAATGTCTTGGAACAATTATTTTGGAATGGTCTTGGCATAATTGGCTAGCATGTGTTCTTTTTCATTGACATGACCCTGTGGAAGGGGCATGTGATATTGGGACACTAGTATATGGTTACCATGTGATGACTTGAACGATCTAAGAGAGACCAATCATGAGTATGGAACTATCACTTGGTTATGCATATGTGGATCTGGGGATATGTGAAATGGAATTTTTATTCCAAAATGAAATTTTGAGAAATGGTTTTAAATAATTTTTTGTTTTACTTTCTTTTAAACTTTTTTGGTATGGAAATTATTTAATATGTTATTATAAACTATTTAAAAAAATTAAAGTGTTTTATATAAATTTTTTTATATAAATTTTATAACGTGTTTTATCCTAGTTGCATGAGTAGGGATGTCATTTGGGGAAAACATACTGAGTTTCATTACTCACTCTTTCTTTGGAACATTAGTGATTTCTCAGCTATTTTATATCTAGGTATAGGGAAAAGGAATAAATTACATTTCTTTAGTGATGCATTGTGATACTTTGGGCTATATTTTGGAGTTGGAGCATGGAGCATGTTTGGATTTGTGGTGTAGTGTCTAGGAATATTTTAGTTTTTTGGTTTAGTTTTATGATTTGTTACTCTACTATTGGTTATGATATTGTTTGGTATTGTTGTCTTGTTGGTATTACTTTTAGTTTCTTTAAATTTTTATTATGATTTATAAAGTGGTTTTGGTTATGATATGATGGATTTTGGATGTATTTATTTTCAACGGAAAAAAATCATCTCCCAATTGTATTTAAACCCTTGTGATTTATTTCCATCCTCTAGCATCTTGGGCTTATCGCCTAAGGCCTTATAGAAATTCTTCATTGACTCAATCCAATGTGGAAGGGTGAGAGGATACATTTTTCTTGACCAAATTTACAATCTTTAAACTCATCATAAAAACATTAGAATCAAAATTTAATTAACATTATTTTCATCAAACATAACATGAATGGATTCATCAATAACCATAATTATTTTTTTATAATATCAATAAGCTATACTATAGTTAAAATATCCAAAAAAATTATCTTCACCACTTTTAGCATCAAATTTATCTAAATTATCAAATAAATTAAAAATAAAAACATTAAAACCAAAAAATCTAAAATAAAAAACATTTGGATTTTTTATTTTTAAATAATTCATATAGATTTTTTAACAGAGGTATAATAATAATTCAATTTCAAATATATGAAGTACAAAATATGGTCATATACCAAAATTATATAGGAAATTTATATTCATTTAACATAGTTTGATCCATTTCAATAAAAGTTCAACATTTTCATTCTACAACACCATTTTTATGTGATGTTCTTGGACTAGATAAATATTGAAAATACTATATTGTTCATAGAATTTTTCAAAATCTAAATTAAAAAATTAATCACCTTGATCACTAATAATTGAAACAATAATACAACCATTTTCATTTTGAACTATATTACAAAGAATAAATTCATCTTGATAATGTATCATTTTTATGAGTAATAAAGTATATCCATGTTAATTTTCTATAATAAACAGAAATAACAAAAGTATATATCTTTTCACCAATGATATAAATTTTAATATAAAAAAAATATCAAGATTTACTAACTAAAAAGGTCTATAAGTTCTTATCTGATT
Source organism: Viscum album (assembly GCA_963277665.1). Classification (NCBI taxonomy): domain Eukaryota; kingdom Viridiplantae; phylum Streptophyta; class Magnoliopsida; order Santalales; family Viscaceae; genus Viscum; species Viscum album. The sequence goes on along the minus strand of OY728119.1, from coordinate 1,016,350,430 downwards.
GATAGGTCTAAAAAAAATTAATGTTGTTTCCCTTCCAAGAAAGCATCACAAATATGGATCTATTATATCTTAAAGGAAGTTAATTTTAAATAATTCCCATTTTTAGAGAGATTATGATACATTTTGAAATTAATACGAATGAAACATCAATGCTAATATGTATTATCTCTCCTGGCAGCTTTCAAACACTAAAAATGATGATCAGTTAGTTCAACAAAATCAATAGTATTAATATTTTTACTTTTGATTAGACTAAAATACATAATAATCATTATAAAAACATAACATTTATCATTTAAGAATTTAACATCCATTAAATCATCAGATAATTGATATATACTAATTATATTATGTTAAATCCATCAAAAAAATAAAAAGTTACAAAAAAGGTAGAATTAAAAATACCAACTTTACCAACACCTTTTACTTTTCATTTGGAATTATAAATAAATATAATTGTTCCTCCATCATATGTGTTTTATGTTTTAAAATTTTATGGGTCTCCAATCATATGCCCAGAGAATCCGCTATCCATGTACCATATTTCATTCATGAGACATCAAAGGTATTTTTCTTAAAAAAAGTAATTACATTAAAATTTTGGTACACAAAATACTTTGGATCCAATAGAATTAGTAATAAAACTTTTATAGACCCATAAAAAATAAAAAAAAACATGAATGATACAATAGATAATACAGATTTATAAAAATTAGTTGTTTTTTAAATCCCAATTACCATTTGAATCTATGAAAAAAATAAGTTGCATAGTGACCTTTCAGGCCACATTTAAAAAAAGTAATAGTATATGTATAACCATTTTAACTATTAAAAATATGTTATTTGAGATAATATTATATCATAGAAGAAAAAATATTTATTTTAATTTATTTTATTTAAAGAAATTATTTTTTATATATTTCATGACCATGAAAAAAAATCACATAATTTTTTTTATGAATATCAAGTTCCCTTTTCAAATTTTCATTCCAATATTATACCAACTTCAAATTGTTATAAAAATAAGAATGGGAACTGATGCAATATTCCTTAATTTTTCATTATCTAGTAAAAGAATTTTATTTTTGAAAATAATTTTTTCATTAGATTCTTTAAACTTATCATATGTATATCAGTAGTATTGAAAATATATTTTTCCAAAATTTAAATATATTCATTTAATTGAAAAACAACTAGGTTTTCATAATCATAGATAGAATTAGAACACCTAGAATAAAATCTTGAATCACTAGACTTATCTAGTGATTCCATGAATAATAATTTAATATATTATTTCTCATGTTTATATTATTTTCTAAAATTTGATTCGTTTTTACAACTCCAACTAGTTTTCAATGATTTTTTATCCTAATTTTTTTATTTTTCTTCATACATTAGTTTATGAAGGGCAGTCCTGATATTCCCTTTCATCCTACACTCATAGAAAGTTACATATGAAGCATTGTAATTCATTCTACTTTGCTTATCTCTCCTATGAAAATATTTTTTAGGGTTTCTTATAAATTGGTTCTGTAATCCATTATTTTTCTTTATTTTGTAAACCCAAGTCCCAATCAAATACAAAAATTCATTTTTATAATCATGTTGATTAGAATCACAGGAGTTATTAGATACAATATTCACATAATTAAAAGCTAAACATTTTCATTTTTGTCTCCTCATAAGCTGTGGAATTCACTTCCATTTCATACTAAATTATTCATCCAATCAATTCTTTGAGAGTATACACTGTTAATTTCATTATTTTATAAATATTGGCTATCTTTGTGTGAAAATTCATTGGTAATTTTAGTATGACTCATTAAACACGAAATTGGTTTTACTATTCTTTTATAATTGAATCAATTCTATTAATAATTCTTGTGAATTGGTGGAACATTTGTTTTAGATCTCCATCTTATCCCAAGTTGATGTACTGGTACTCTACTTGAAGCATTCCATGATTTTTTAGAATTACTTTTTCAAAGCTAGGGTGAGTGACATGTATAATCATACCAGTATTTTGATCTACCTTACAAATGGACACATGACTAAAAACAATTCTTTTTGTAGAAAAATATAAAATATAAACAAATTATTAATTAAAAAAAATTAGATGCATCATTTCTTATTAGTGTATATTGGGAATCTTCTAGTATAGTGTGCTATTTTAACATGATGGACCAGTGTTTAGTGCTCGGCTATTTAAGGTATTCCTCTCTTTGTTATATTCAGTATACATAATTGATTCCATCAAAATGTGTGGCTTATAAAGAATCCATTCATCATTTGTGTTTAATACTTCCCTCATAAAAATCTTGTCCTTAGAGTGAGAGGTTTAGGAAAACTCTATCAAAAATTAATATAAACAATGTATATTATAAAAATATTGGCTAAATACAAATAGAAAAACCTTTGATACAAATTTTTAGGTCGGATATGGTATTGGAATAAGGCCAAAAGTTGTGAGAATATAAAATATTTAGAAATTTAGTCAAATAAAGTTATTATTTAAATTAATTAACAAGTTTAATTATTAAAGTTAATTATAAGGGTAAATAAAGAAATGAACATAGATAATTTTATGTAAGATATGTTAAAATAGGACCTAGACCTATCTTATAACTCTTTACTCGATGAGAGATACGAGGTACCAAACTGATTTTTCAGGTTGAATCATAAGACGATTACATGATCCCAATCTATTATAGGGATAATTGCAACACACCGATTTTTGTATGGGGATTCACAATCCAATTACAAAACATGACATTAGATACTTATAGTCACAAACAAAAAATTCATTAAATTAGAATCCAAGTGTCACAACTAGAAGATAGAGAATAAGAATAAGGATTTTTAAGGTAAAAGTGTAAATAGAAAAGTGTGAGTATGTGAGAGGTAGGAAACACCATTACAGACTCCAAAAATTGACAAAGGAGAAGATGAAAAATGAAATCACATGTACTAGTTATTAAGAACTGGATTATCTTTTAACATCTTAGTAATATAAGATTAAGAATAAGTAATTCTAAACTTGATAGATTTTCTATATTTTGAAATAGAGTATCGCACATTACACAACATTTGAGATGTTCACACCCTTTTCCCTTGTAAAAAAGAGATTTGAAATTCTTTTTCAGTGTGTTCAATTTCATTAAATTCTTCTCAAACCCATTTAAATAGTAATTTTAAATGATTAAAAAACACAATCCATGGGTAAAACAATTGAAAATTGGTCAGTAGAGAGAAAAAAAATATTTATAAAAAACACAGCAATAGTCATTTAAATTAAATACATAAATACCAATTAAAAAAATTAAAAAATATGTTAAATTATAAAGGTATTTTCTCTAAGAAAAGGTAAAATATGTTTTAAAATAATCCATTAATATTAAAGAAAATAATTTTATGAATATTGAAATCAGTACTATTAATAAAAATATTAGAATACAATCTATATAAATATTAAGACATAATTTTCATTAATTTAATACATGAAATCATTTAAGAAAAATGTAACAATATTAATAAATAATTTAGAAACAATTTAAACAAGGTATACAAGAAAAAAATATGTTACACAAATGTTGTAACCTTTGAAAAATATTGAAGTAAAATTTAAATCATACATTATCACTTTTTAAAATATTTTAAAATTACTTCTCATGACATTAATATAATATATAATAAATTTTTATATAATTTAAACTCTTAAAATAATTAAAATATGTATGTAGTAACAAAAAAATATTAAAAATAATGAAAAATAGCATATTGAAAAATTAAAAAAACAATTACATTATAACCGGATGTAACATAAAAATTCTAACTAGTGGTAGCATATTTTTCAACTATTAGTATCATAAAATAATAATAGGTGGTAATAAGAATCTACTACTATTGTGGATCTACCATGGAGTCACACCATCATAGAGCTACTAGTGTAGATCTACCATCACAGAACTATCGTCATTGTTTAAAAATATATATTGTTGTCATTTATTGAAATATTAACCATTATTTATATTTTAAGATCTATCGTTAGATATATTTTATGATCCCCCATTAGTTATTTTCTAAGATCTACTATTGGTTATTTTTTAAGATTTTCCATTAGTTTATTTTAAGATATACCTTTAGTTAATTATTAAGATATTTCATTAGAACTAATCAAACATTGGAACAAATATTATATAATGTTGAAGTGAATAGTGAACTACCATTTAAGTGAACAATGATATACTATCAAAATAGAAAATCTTGATCCACCATCAAGATAAAAAATAGATCCACTGTAAGATAATATATTGATCCATTTTTAGGTATATCAGATCTACCATTGTTATTTTCTGTGATCTACCATTATAATGAGGAAGGAAATATACAATTTTTATTTTTAATCTACCATTTCTGAGAGATTCATATACCATTTATTTTCATTGAAATCTACTGTTAGTAGTGAAAACTCATCTTCTGTAGATGTTCATGGACATATAATTTTACCAGTGATAACTCATCTGTTGGATTAAGGCTGAATAATTTCATATACCATTTAAGGTAGAAATATTTATCATTTGTGTGAAGATCTACTTATATCTTTTTCTTTGGGGTTGGAAATGGTTAAGAAGTTGAAAAGTGTCGCCATGGAGGTAGTTTGTTAGAGGTAAGAGATTATGAACATTGTTTATCATTTCATGTAATTAAGGGAATAAAAATATTTTTTTAATCCATCAAAAAGATATAATTGGAATTTGGTTTAAAATAAATAAATTAATATAAACTCAATATTATTCAAATTAATCAGAAATGTATTCAATCGGATTTGTATATTAAAAGATATGATCTAATAATAGTTAAAACATGATTTGAACATTGTAGAACAATTACTATATTTAGTCATTTTTAAGGTACTAAAATGAATTTTAAATATTTATGATTATTTTAATTAAATGTAAAAAAATATTATCTTTTCAAATGAACATATTCTAACTGATTCGGATATGAATTGAATGAGAAATCAATGAAAAAAATATTTTTTATTTTGGAAATTTGAAACTTCTAGAACAATTTCATGATCTTTAGACATTTGTGAACTACTTAAAAAATAAATATAGACCTATATTTATTCTAATAAAACCATGATTAAGATCTATTTCTTTCCAATGGAACTATTTCTCTATAAATCTGATCAATATTTCTCATGTTATAATTGAATAAAAAAATAAAACTATAATGAATTTCAAATAGAAAATATTTCCTCAAACCAAAAGAATTTATCCTTTTTGGATTATAATGTGGACATGGTTGAGATAAAATTAGACTTAATAATATTTTAATAAAATTTCCAATAAATTGTTTTTGTAAAAAATAAATTTAGGTTTTATAAATTTATTTATCAAAAATCATGTCATAGAAAAATATAGAGAGGTTGTAAAAATGTTCAAAAAATATAAGGGTTTTGGATTGTTAAAATCATAAACTAACATGTAATCAAACTAAATAAAAATATATTTATGAAAACAAAAAAATATTCCAAAGTTGCAAACCTTTAAAATTTTCAATGTGTTTAAAATTTTAAGAAAAATAAATATAGAAAAGTAGGATTATCGTCTGATCAAACAAGGGTGCTAAATATTTTAGCAAAGAATTTTTTTGATCCTCTAAGATATTGTTGAATTGTTTTAAAATACACACCTCCTAAAAATAAATTTAAATGGTTTGTATAAGAGAATTAATTGGACTTTTTTAAACATGTTTTGATCTATAATGAGTCTTTGTGGCCATCTTATTACATTCTAGGGTTATACTCAGGAGATTTATACATTTATACTAAACTATGTTCTATAAAAATCCTTCATAATAAAAACTTATGAGATATTTATAGGATATAGTACCATTATGAATTTTATAAATATTTTTTATTGTGAAAAATTAATACGATGATTGGATTCTAATAATGTTGAATCTAATTCTGAAAAAATTATATATATTGGCCATCCCAATGAAGCTAATGGATTTTATTTCTCTAATCCTACTAATCCAAAAGTGTGTGTCACCTAATTTTCTATATTTCTTGAGAAGGTATTTATCAATCATGGTGTCCTTGGGAGTAAGGTTAAACATATATTAGTTCATGATTAAAAAAAGATATTTTCCTGAGATGAAAATTTAGTCGGTTCCATATTATGTTTTGAAGAAGAACCCACTCAAATTACAAAAGATCCTTACTAGTCTGAAATTATTCCTAAAAAGTTGATGAGATATGAATTTATCACATTAAATTATTACGATTTAATGTTAATTTTTTGATAAAATCACTTCCTATAAAGAGTCCATTGTGAATTCGTTTTTGAATAAATAGTTAAAACCCATGAAATCAGAAATCAACAAATTATACTAAACAAGTTTGGAAATTAGTGGGTTAACATAAAGGGGTAAGACCCATATGGTGCAAGTGAATTTTCCAAAAGAAACCTAACATGTATGGTAAAGTGTCTACTTATAAGGAACAATATATTATAAATGGTTATAATAAAATAAATGGTATTAACTATAAATAAACTATTTCCCCGGGTTTGATGACAAATCCATTCATATTTTTCTTTCCTCATAATATCACGTTAATTAGGATATATATCAAATAGATTTCAAAACAACTTTAATTAATGGTAATTTAATCTCATAATTATATATAATATATCAAAATATTATTAATGTGAAAAATAATATTGTTAGGCCATAAAAGTTGTATCAGTCCATTTAGGGATTGAAGTAGACTTCTAAATGTTGGAATATCTAGATTTATTTTTTCATCAATGAGTTTTGTTTCGTAAAAAATTAATATATTAATTGAGTATAAAATACGATTAGTGATAGGATGGTTTTTTTATATTATATATAGATGAAATTATTTTTGTTAGTTATAATATCAAAACACATCATTCTATGACGATATGGATGGGTAGGTGATTCTTGATGAATGAAATGAATTAATTTTTCTATATTCAAGATATTATGATCTATAAAATTGAATATAAATTTTTTTCTAGAATAAAATATAATACTTATTGGTAAAATGATAAAACATTTTTGTATAGAGAAATCCATGAAGGGGTCTTTACCAGTCTTACATGGGATAAATATTTAGACGATTTGGGATACGTATAAAAAGATTGAAATGGTAGATAAATTATCATATATATCCTATATGGGATCTATCATCTATTCTGTTTCTCCTAATCATCTTGATGTCACATGCACTCAATTTATAAGAAATTGACACCAATCCAATCCCGATGAGGATCATAGATTGTTTCCAAGAAAATTATTTTATAGTAAATACTGACTAGTGACATGTTCTTGATTTTTGAATTATATGATGAGATAAATGTAATGGGTTACACGTATTCTTGTTTTCAATCCATCAAAGAAAACAAGAAATCTCAATCTAGTATTGTGTTTTTCAAAAATAGTGATGATATTAAATGGGATACATCTAAATAATCCACCAAATAGGATTCAAAAAAGAGGTGTAGTACATTTCTACATAAAATTAAATAAATGAATATATTTTGATTAGGAATATCATCAATAAAATATGATTTTTTCATAGCACATCGGAAGAAACCAATATTTTATATATTTGTAGTAAAGCTATTTCGTAGAATACCAAATCCCAGTCTCACTAAAGGACCAAACACATCATTCAAAAATCCCATATTATATGTAAGATCATTGGTATGTGCGATGTAATGATATATTTTGGGGATACATGGGATAATTTTGTACATCAATTAATGGAACAATTATCAAAGAAAATATTTTAGGGCCATGTAGAGTCTCTTGGTATACGATATATAAACAATTAATGACATGATTTGACAAATTATCAATTTATTATAATGAAGGAAGTATATATTTATCATTAATTAATTTTTTAGGTAATTTTTTATACATTAATTATAGAATGAAAATATCCCATCAATCCAAGAGTTTGAGTTATCCCTAATCAATGATCATCATGAAGAATTATGTATTCTGATGATATGATAAGATTATCATGAATAAAATTTTATACTAATTTCAATGGTTTATAAATCATTTATAATTATTATGTTCTTGAGTTCAAAAGTATAAATTTATTTTTTCGACAAACCCTCCAATTATATCACAAAGAATTTCATAGATCCATTAATATTCTTCAGGGGGTATACATATAATAAATCCTAATTACTAAAAATTGGTGAGATAACTAGAATGACATACTTAATAGTATGATTCATTATGAATAAAATTAATTGTGATATATCTAAATATTGGAATATTTTGTTTTTTCGATCATGTTATCAGTTGGAGAATAAAAATATGGCATTTATCTACTTGAACGATGAGTAAATACATCTAACTAATGTTTCAATTAGACTAATAAATTCATTGAAATACATTATTGATTAACATGAGATGTGAACAACTACGTGAATTAGGGAAATCTAATTTACTCATCCACTATGTGAAATACCTTTGGTATATTCATCAACATTGTCAGTATTTTTGGATAATTAAAAAAAGTTGAGATGGCCTATACCAGATTGACCTTATTCCATGTCTAGTGGTCACCTGGTTCCTTGGTAAAAGTCTTTATATAGGTACACATATGATCTATATGATACATTTTATGGTGGATATGTTCTTATATAGATATGAGTATATTTTATGGATATTGCACTAGAACCCTTAATAGCTTGAGTAGCACTAAATCTTTTTTAGGTGATTCTCTTTATACACATCTATGAAATAGGGATTCTATATTTTAGAAATTATATATAGGCCAACATGGTAAAATATTTAGACCTTTGGATGTGGATTTTGTTTTGGAAAATGAATTTCTTTCAAAATGATGAGTTTTATGAACCATATCTAAGAGAGGGTTTGGATGGATTCATAAATAATGGTGAAGTTTAGCATAGAGTACTTAGGAATTTTATTGAAATTTAGATATAATTGGATGTAAACCTAAATGTTTGGAATAAAATGAATATTACTTAAGGATAAATCGGATCCAATATATATACAATCATACTATTGAGATTACATTGGTGAAAAGGTCGACTGGTTTTATGTTAGCCATCATGAGTCCTTATTTCACCTAACATAGTGTTTGAATTCAGGTTGAACTACCACCAAAACAGAAAATGTATGATTCATTTATTATAATCAATTAAAAATGGATTAAATATATGTTGTATATTTTTTTTGGATTTGTTCAATAGATTCTCCAATGGGATGTAATGCATGGGTGCCAAAATATTGAACACAATACATTTTATATCGACAAAGTTTTTCATTAAATTAAATATAAATTAGGATGGATATATAAGGGGATGCAATTCCTCATATTGGGTTGATCATCAGGCTCCCAAAAAATTTATTAAATTCTCTTCCTTATCATATTATCATTCATCATGAAGAGTAAAGGTTCGATAACCCTCTCAATGTATTGGAATCCCTAATTTATAAACCAGTATCCAAATTATAGTGAATTACATAAGAAATAAGATAGCCTACATTTTTTAATTTAGTAATACTTTCTAATGTTCCCCAACAATATGGAAGATACTTATTCTTTAATTTGTGTATTCTATGTTCTTTCATTTTATTTCACATTGATTCTTGAAGAATTATCCAAAATAAATTTGATTTTTTCTACTACCTTCAATCAGACATGGATCTGATAAGACCCATAACTCTATTTTTTTTGTCTTTAAAAGGATTTATTTTTGGTATGTGGATTTATATGATTTCCATTTTTAATTTAATCCATTATGTTTAGATAAGTATAACAGAGAAAATGTATAAGAGTTTAGATATGGTTCAAAAAATTTCTATGATTTCGTATCAAAATTATACCTATTTCTTTAGTAGGGGATGATATTGTGGGGTTTTTATAAATACATCATTAATCTATTAGGTTTATTAGTAAATGAGTGAAGATATGAGGGTTAATTGTTTTTTATGTATTTATGATGTTTTATTTTGATTTATTATTTTATAAGTAATAATAGAATTAGTTTGGTATTATTAATGGATTAACTTTAATATTTAAATTAAATAACTCTAAATAATGTCATGTGGAATTTAGTTACATTTTGGACTGGATAAAATCCATTAATATTGAGTATATATGTAATCTTGAGTGACAAAGATTATAGCATTAGTTGTTAATGTACACTCCCAATATGATGGCTTTAAGATATATATATAATATATATATATATATATATATATATATATATATTGTAGGCGGATTGAAGGAATAATGGTCAATTTTCTCATTGAATACCTTACTTAATATATTTACTCTATTTACTACCTAGCAGTGCATATATCCTTGGTATATGCAATTAAGGTTTTTTAAGGGGAAATATATATTTTTTAGGACTCCATAATATTGTATTCTTTAATTTTTTCTATTTATTTTTTAGGACATATATTGAGTATTAATATCACATGATTTTATTACTTTATAGTTGTATTTATTAAGATTGGAATATATACATTATGATACAAACATAAGGACATTTAGGTTCTACTTGCATGATATGCATGTTTTTATTTGGGTAATGACTATTGAGTATTATTTTCCACACCCCCAGTATGAATCATTGCATGTCAAAAGGTATTACAAGCCCTAAAATAAATAACGTAGAAAAGACATTCTCTATTACCCATTGCCTAAATATATGGAGGTGGAGTATCAATTTAGGAATTTTTCGTAGTTTCAATTTATAATTTTTGAAACATGGGGTAGTGTTTAAAGATCAATTATATTTATTTGATTATAATTAAAGTCATGTAGAACTTACCCTTTGTTCCATTGAATATATATACAAGTATATATTATCATTATTATAATATATTTTCAAAGAAATGATTTTTTTATAAAAATTACATATAGTGTGTCATATTTTGACTAAGTAATATGTGTAACCTTAAAAATATATAAGGTAAGAATATATAGTATATTCTTTAACAAATATTAGAATAATTTTTTTTCTATTCAATTAAATTATATGATTTATCTAATATACCGAAACTTCATGGGGATGTTTTTGAAAAAAAACAAGTGTTTGAGTAGTTCTTAATGGGAATTCACAGCCCAATTACTATTAAAATAAAAATTACCAATTTTAGATATATAGGGATTATGAGATACACCTAATCCCATGTGACATCCATGATTCATGTATCAGGTCCGTTATCTAGGCCATGGTGTTATAGTTTATTACCTTCCATTAATTTATCAAACATATTTAACACCATGAAAATTATTTGAATATTAATTTAATTGGATTTTTATTTATCAATACCAATCTTAGGCTATAGAATCTTCTAAAATTGTTAATAAATAAATAAAATTAACCTATAAATTATTGTGAAAATTATTCTCATGAGAAGAGAACATATGACCTTAATAGATTCATATTTAAATATATAATGAAATTTAAAATAATTTTCATAATATTCTAGTCGTTATAATAGCCAATAATTGTTTTTTTATATTACCTTCCAAACAAACTTTGAATAATAAAATCAAGAATATGGTAGATAACAACCTAAATTTAACACTTATTGACTCTCCTATGGTCTTAAATACAAAAAAACCATTTTATATAATTTTTTAGTCAATACTATTGATAAAATTATATAATATGATAAATAATAAGAACAAAATATAGGAAATTAATTATAGTAAATCACCATTGAATGAACCAACCCGGGTTACCCTTAAACCCAGCACCCGACCCGATCTGTCACATACCCGAAGTGTGTTCCCGATCCCCAAGAGATGGAGAGAAGCACCCGAGCATCAAACAAAAAAACCAGGGGAATGATTTCTCACAACCTAAAAAACCACATGGAATATATATACAAGTAAATATGGGAACAAATGAAGACTAATAAAATATATATTCCCTAACTATAAGAAAAAAGCAGAAACAAAACAACTATAACAACAGCTAAAAAGTACAAAAGACAAGTGTTACTTTAAGGGAATCAAAACTGACAACTACTCCAATGATGGATTGGAAAAACACCAACCATCTCACTATCATCTACCCTTTCTATATGACACGAACCTCTCCACCTCACTACAGTGCATTTCATTTCCCAACACTGGAATGAAAATAAAGGCCGACGCACCACTGAAGTACTGCTCCAGGTGGGATCTAATAGGATCGGTAGGATCCTAACCAAGTGATCCAATACAAGTCACTATATAAAAATACTATATGGCCATTTTTTAAAAAAACATGGCATGATAAGTATTAAATGAATTTAATAGAAAACATGGTAAACATTCCCTTTTTCAAAGTTCTAAAAAAATATGGTATATCATTTTATAAAGAATATTTCCATATCATATTTCACAAGAATCAACATGCATATCAAGGATAACTCATAAATACAATATTATAAACCAAAATCATGGGTATCACACCACCTGGGAATACTATAGGGCTAGGTAGTAGTCTACTCGTACCAAAATAATCAAGTTTATGAAACTGATCCAAGAATAACAGGCCTAGGAAGCGGATGAATACCCCATGTGTAAAACACCCAAAATGTCAATATCGGTCCCCAAGAACAATTGGCCTAGGAAACTGAGGAAACCCCAAGACAAACCTCCTTGATAATCACAAAGTAATGGATTATTCCCTCAAGCTAAACCTTCCACCTGATTACCCAAGGTAACACATGTTCTATTTTTCAAAAACTCATTTCAATGTCCTAGAAACCATTCAAAACAATTTATAATCCATTTATAAAAATCCTTGAAAAACCAATTTACTTTAAAAACCCATTTTCAACACACATAAGAATTATACCAATCTCATAAATCAATTTATGAAGCAATTTTCAATGAAAAACAAGAATTTTCATTATCATAGGCTAGAGACAGAACCACCTACCTTAATGTTCGGGTCAAAAAACCCCGTAACGGAATCCAAACACAAAAATGAAACCCAAAAACACCAATAGAGACATTATGATCCAATCCATGACAAGAATTATTCAAACATAAATAGAAAATGGTTGGAGAATGGTAGGAAAACTACATACCCAAAAGAAGGATGCCCTTCGTACCATAACCAATGATGGAAAAAGGAATACGAAATGTGATTTCACAATGGATCTAGAAGAAGACAATAAGAAAAATACAACATGGATCAGTGGATCTGATAATGCAAGGATAGGGAACTATCACAATAAATATCAAAGAATAATTGGAGAGAAAACATACCTGGAGAGATGCACCATAGAAACAATAATCAATCAGAGATGATCATATCGATATGGAAGGTCATATGCCTCTAAAATATGCCTATGGATATATTTGGTTCGAGAGCTAATAGATATGAAAAGAATCAATGAGAGAAACTACTAAATGCATGAGTTTAACCTGGGAAGGAATCGATTCATAACATATACCTCTTTTTCATGACTATTTGTACATGATTGATAATTTATGCCCAAACCCATCATCTTAGGTTAAATATCCACTATTTATCCACTATACGATGTGTACCTTAGGTAGACGATGTGTACCATATCACGACATGACCCCACACATCAAGAATTAAATCCATCCCCAAGTACACAACATGTACCTATGGTACATGGCATGTACTTTAGGTACTTGACCTGAAACCTGCAAAAAACCACAGAAAGCTGTTTTTATGGATTCTTAATCAAAACATGACATAGAAAGGTAGAAAACTAACCTGATCAAGGTAACATGATATTAATGATTCCACACCATAAACCCTTTACATCCTCATGAAGTCTTGTGTAATACGTATCCTTTTGAACACTGGGAGGTCATGAGAATCCTATCCTTGTTTCCATAGAACTATGACCAATAAAATCGACATCCCAAGAAATAATATCGTTTCAGATTAAATGATCTCAGCTGATTTCTCTAAAATAGAAGCATCTAGCTCTAAATCAATTTATTTCCAATATAGAACATGGGTGGGTTTTGGGTGATACTTCCTCAGCTGATATATATGGAAAAATCATGAATATTTTTCAACTGAACCAGAAGTGCTAACTAATAAGCAAATTTCCCCAATTTTTTGGTGATATCAAACGGTCTAAAATATATTGAAGTCACCTTTCTATGTTTTCCAAGTCGACGGTGCACCATCCAAGGATAAACTTTCATGAAAACCCTATCACCAATGGAAAACTATATATGATTCCACCACCAATCTTCATACGATTTCTGTCGACTTTGGTATGTAACTAGACATCACCTTAACTCCTGAATCTTTATCGACGTCTCTTAAACCAGGCTTGGTCCAACGAAAGCTTCTTGACCACCTCTTCCCAACAAAGTTGTGATCTACATAGGCGACCATACAATGCTTCAAAAGGATCTATTCTGATCGAAAACTAGTAACTTTAGTTTCAAAGAAAATCAACCAGTCCAAGAGGGAAATCCCACAATCAACCAAACTCCATGATGGAGGCATGATGCACATCCTCTAGGATCTAAATTACCTACTTTGTCTATCCATATTTATATGGATGGTAAGTTGTGCTCAACTAAACCTGAGTCCCCATTTCCTCTTGAAGACTCATCCAGAATTGTGAGGTAAACCTAGGATCCCTATCTACAACAATAGAAGAAAGACTCCCATGTAACCTCACGATCTCATACACATATAGCTTCCCAAGATCTCCAACTTTAGTGGTGTCTTTGATCAGAATGAATTGAGAATACTTCATCAACCGATCGACAACCATCCAGATAGCATTTTTCCCTCAGGGCATCCATGGAAACCCAACAAACAAATCCATGGAAACCTTATCCCACTACCAAACTAGAATTTGAAGAGGTTGAAGCATACCAGAAGGTTTCAAGTGCCCTGCCTTTATTTGTTGGTAGTTGTAATAGTAAGACACATAATCTACGATTTCATACATCATACTCGGCCTCCAGAACTATATTTTCATGTCATAATACATATTTGTAGCTCTGGGAAGAATGGACCATCAAGAGATATGATAATAAAACATGGATGAACTTCTCATAGATTCCGATATGATGACTCTCTTCCTAAAGTAAAGTATTCCATCCGAAGAGAGAGATCAATCAGGAATTGCCTCCCCACTATAATGGTTTTCCCAAATTTTCTGAAACTCATTGTCTGGTTTTTTACTTTGCAAGATATACTCACGTAGAGATGATGACAAATCCACACTAGTCAAAAACATCCCGAAAACATCCTCTTGAGCATCCAAGTGAAACTGAGTGAAAATAACCATAATATTCTACTCTTCGTTTGATTCCGAAATAGCCTATGATAGTCCATCCTGATTAGATCATCTGCAACAACATTCCCTTTCACTGGGTTGTAGAAGATGTCAATGTCAAACATCAAAAGGTATTATACCCATAATATTATTCTAATATTCAAATATTTCTAGGAAAAGATATATCTCATACTCTTATGATCAGAGAAAACTGGGTACTTCTGTTCAAAGAGACAGTGCTGCCAACATTTAAGTGCATGCATCACAACAACAAGTTATAAATCATGAGTGGGGTAGTTTGTTTCATGTGTTAAATCATGATGAGAACCTTAAGATACCACCTAGTCATACTGCATCAGTATGCATCCCAAACCAGCACAAGATGAATCTCAGAACACCACATACCTCTTATCAAGCTCAGGTAAGATTTCAACAGGTTCTGATGTCATAAGTCAATTCAGTTTATCAAATGAAGGAATGAAACTTTTCATGACATGATAATTTCCTGGTTTCATGGTAAGGGAAGTCAATGGTGATTCCATATTAGATAAATACTTGATAAACCATTAGTGGTATCCAACAAGATGAATGATGATTTGAATTTCAAAGACATTTCATGGTTCCTTCCATGATAAAACAACTTTTACCTTCTTTGGATCAACTAATAATCCATTCTCAAAAATTATAGGACCCAATAATTTCACTTCTTGAATAAAAAAACATTATATTGAAATATTTCCATAAAAATGGTGATATATTAGAATCTCCAGAACCAAACTCAGATAGTTCTCATCATCACTCTCATTCATTGAAAAACCTAGATTATCATCCACAAAAAATTCCACAAAGTTTCAAGATATTGGTCGAAAATCCAATTCATCAAGGCCATAAAATCTATAGGAGTATTATTTAGATGGAAAGGCATCACGAGATATTCAAAATGGAAAAACCATCTTCTGAAGGTTGTCTTTGGTATATCAAACTTTCAGAATCTGAGATGATGATAACCTATCACTAGATTGATCTTTAAAAACCACTTTTATCCCTTCAACTGAACAAAACAGTCATCCACATGAGGAAAAGGATATTTTTCTTAACTATCACCTGATTTAAATTCTGATAGTCCACACATAATAGAAGTGAACCATATTATTTTTTGGAAAAGAGAATAAGCGAAGTCAAAGGTGAATCACTAGGTCGAACAAAACCTTTCTCAAATAGGTTTTCAAACGGAATCATTACCTATATTAACATCACTTCTACCAAACGGTAAGAAGGATATGATATAAAATGTGTACCTAGAATCAGGTCAATTGTGAACTCCACCTCTCTATATGGAGGAAGGCAAGAGAAGTCATCTGGGAAAATGCCATGAAAATTTCAAAAAATAATAGAAAGATCATCAATATAAAAAAATTCCTTTGGATCAAATGAAACAACAAGCAACAATCTCCGGATCTCTGGGTGGGATGATCCTAAACAACCTGACCTCAGGGCCCAGTTAACCTAAAACACATGAGAGCTCCCATAGATCGTAAGAAATGAAACAAACGGGTGATAACAATCAGCCTCAGTATAATGAGCTACAAGCAAATCTTTGTTGATGATGACATCAAATAAATCTAGATCATGAACAAGAAAATCACAAACCAACTCTGGGTCAGTTATTGTGAACAAAAAAGGACACCCGAACCCCTACTTATTCCTCTTACTAAGAGGTGTTTCTAAAAACATTGTAAAAGGAATATGTTCCATTGGATGTTTAATCATATCAATAAATATTACATATATAAACCAGTGGGAGGAACCATTAAGAAATAAGGCAGTAGTTACTAAAGCTACAATAAGGAGAGTACCTCTCATTGTTGGTGGACATGCATCAACTTCCATTGGAAACACATCTACATCATGTAAATGTTTTACTCCTTAGGCATATGGCTGGATCCTTGTAGTCATTGAAGCTTCTGACTACACCGTAGTATCCTTTGGAGCCGACAAACCCTGATCATAAAAAGGCGTATTAATAGCCTCACCGAAATACTTTTTATGACCAAAAAGTACACAAATATTTCACATCTTCATGGGAATAGGACATGAATTTCTGGTGTTACTCCCCTTGCCACACTGGTAGAAATTCAGAGACACGCTGCCAACTACAACAGATGGTGTGGAGGGGGATCGCTGCTGAGACCCACCAACACCACTTCTACGATGGTCACACCACTTCATATTCTTCCCATGTACGCCACTAAATCCGTCACCTATTAGAAGACAAGAGGTAGTAGTGCCAACCATTCATTCCATATCCATAACAAACCTCATTTTTCTATCCACTATCACTGTATAGGTAGAAATATTTAACATGAACTCCTATGATCTGAATACCTATTGCAAACCCTGTAGGTACTTCTTCACCTTTAGCTGGTCATTCCATACCATGTCCGAAGAAAAACATACAATTTCAGTAAACTGGTTGGTGTAACATGAGAAAAAACTCTCTCCCTAAAGAAATGATAGGAACTCTAGATATTTTTCCAACATTAGAGACTCTGGAAAATACTTCTAAAAGAACAGAGTTTTGAAACCCATCCAATCCAAGATCACTTGTCTATCTATATAGACCATAGTGTCCCATCAATTCTTGACGAAACCCTCGAGTCTAAATGCTATGCACTTCACACAGATATTCACAGGTGTCTCCTTGAAATCAAATATTTGATCAATATTTTCCATCCAATCCTCCACCTCTTGAGGTTCAGTCATCCCTTTAAAGGATGGTGGCTTCTCACAAAAGAATTCCTGTCATCGATCTCTTTATTCTCTATCTTCTTGATGTATTTCAACAACTATGTTCTGAACTTATAACACATACTAATTGAATACACATACTGCTAATATGATAGCCTTAATGATATTCCGATCCATAGGTGCATTCCATTGAGGACCATCAGCTGCACCTTTCTAAAAAACCTATAGAAGCTGCCTCGGAGTCATACTACAACATACCATAACATAAGAATGATCAGACACAAAACAAATCTCAATTCAAACTAGAAATCCCATAATTAGAAACTGATATTTCAAAAGAAAAACCAACACTTGAGAAAAATATCCTGATGTCCCATGGAAACTTATGTCTCGTTATGACAAGAGCTGGCCAGACACTCATCACAACGTACCTCTAAAGTGCCATGAATCATATCTCTAGTCTAACAAACATCATAAGAAATGACTACTGAGGAAATACCTCCTCAGATATGAAACTATAATGAACCGACCCAGGTTACCCTCAAACACACCACCCAAACAAATATTTCACATACTCGAAGGGAATTCCTGATCCCCATGGTCTAGAGAAAAGAACACATGCATTGAATGAAAAAAACCAAGGGAATGATTTCTCTTAACATGAACAACCACATGGCATAAATATATATATATATATACACAAGGAAATAAGAGAACGATTCACTACTAATAAAATATATTTTCCATAACTATAAAAAAATAGAAAAAACAAAACAACTATAACAGCGGATCAAAACTCCAAAATATATGTCTGACTACAAAGGACTCAAAACCAACAGCTACTCCAACGATGTCATGGACGAACTCTAAAAATATGACCATTAGCTACCCATCCCAGCCGACACGATCCTCTCTTCCTCACTTTGGTTAATTTCATTAACCTAAAGTGGATTAAAAATAATGTTCTACACATTCCCAAAGAAGTGCACGGGGTGTGAGCTAACACGTTCAGCAAGATCCCACCCAGGTGTTCCATAACAAGTGTCTGTATAAAAAATACTATACGCTATTTTTTAATAAAACGTGGCATGATAAGTAGTAATGAAATTTTATAGAAAATATTTTATACATTCCCTTTATCACAGCTCTAAAAAAAATATATATCATTTTCGAAAGCATATTTTCATATCAAATTTCACAAGCATCAACATGCATATCAAGGTTAAATTAGAATGATAGGCAGTATAAACCAGAAAAAAAGGTATCACAACACCAAAGAATACTGTAGGCCCAAGCAATAGACTACTTATACAAAAATAATCATGTGCATGAAACTGATCCTAGAAAAATGTGCCTATGAAGATGAAGAATAAACCATGCATAAACCCCCCAAAATTTCAATATCAGTCCCCTAGAACAATAGGCCTAGTAAACATAGGAAATCCAGAATACAAACCTCCTTGATGATCACAAAGAAAAGGATGATGGCCTCAAGATAACCCTTCCACCTAAGTACCCAACATAACCCATGTTGTCTTTTTCACAAACCCATTTCAATGTCTTGGAAACCATTCAAAACAATTTATAATCAATTTATCAAAATCCATGAAAAATCATTATCCATTTAAAAACCTTTTTAAATATAAAAAATAATCATGATAATATCATAAATAAATTTATTAATATATTTTCAAAGAAAAAAAGTTGGTTTATTAGCATATAATAGTGATGGAACCTCCCACCTCATTGTTTTGGTTTCAAATGCCCACAACGAAATCCAAAACAAAGAATGAAACCCAACATTACCAACAGAGACCCTAGGATCCAATTCATGACAATATTGATTCAAACATAAAAACAAACGTGTTGGTGGAAGATAGGAGAACCACATACCTCTAAGAAGGACACCTGCAATACCCCAACCAATGAAGTAAAATGGCCTCTAGAATGAGATCTCACAACGGATCTAGAAGAATATAACAAGAAACATCCAAATTGGATCATTGGATCGAATTACGCAACACTAGGGCACTATCACAATCAATATCAAGGAATAATTAGAGAGAACACTTACCTGGAGAGACACACCGTAGAAACAATGATGAACTGGATTGATCCGAAAGGTGATACACCTCTAAAAAATACCTAATCAGAGCTATGGTCTAAGAGACAAGAGATATTAAAATAATAGATGATATAAACTACTAAACGCTTTAATTTTACCGGGGTGTAGGACGAGTCACGACGTGTACCTATTGGTCATGACATGTAGTCAATGCTGGATAAGTTACCCCAAAAAAACCCATCGAATTAGGTTAAAAATCTATTATTTAACCCCCTACATGATGTGTACCTTTGGTACAAGATGTTTACTATCTTACCTCATGACATGAATCCTTCCCCAAGTACACAATGTGTACTTCACGTACATGGAATGCACTTGAGGTACAGGGCGTGTACTTCAGGTACACGACCTGAAACCTGCAAAAAATCCCAGGAAACAGTTTTTCAGATTCTTAATCAAAAGGGGACTTATAAAAGGTGGAAAACTAACTCAATATAGGTAACATGTTGTTACAACCATGAATTTAGTTGATATAAGCTAAATAGTTTGAATATTGACCGTAGATGAAAAATATTAGGAAGAGAAAAATAAGATAGATTGTCCACTTCCTTCATATGATCCTAGTATAAATGAGAGGGATGTTTTTCCCCAATTTAATATGATTTTAATCTATAAATTATAATATATTTAATATTTTCATAAGTTTTAAATTCCTTTCACATTAAAAATTCACTTATTACAAATCATCATCACGTTATGTTTAGTATATCATAATAATTTAATTACACTAACCCTTTTTATGCATTGAAATTAAACAACTCCTTAGGATAATTTTAAATCAATTATGGTTTAATTTGATATATAGACATGACTTAAAATGAATTTACAGAAAATTTTCATCCCTTAATAATTTTTCATAAATTTTAACATTGAACCTTATATTAAATAGAAATAAAATAATAATATATTTCTATAAATCAATGTTTCATCGGAACTAACCTGAATAAACATTGTTATTATATACCTAGTTAAAATAACAAATAAAGGGAAGATTGTACCTTCATAATTGGTATTGGTGTAATTATATACTAAAAAATTATATCTCTAGTTATTAGAATTAAAAACCTCTTCTTTGGGTGCCTATAAAATGTAGTTTGGAAAGGTGTAAAATATAAAGATTGATTAGATAATAAATTATGTGTTTAGATCCATATATCCATCAAATACTATCAAAATATATTTAAAAATATTTACATAAAAATAATATAATTCATTCAAAGTTCTTAAATTGAAAATCAAAAATAAAAAGATTGTTGGAAAATTCTATATCCACAAATCAATATTTCGGTGAAAGGTATTAAAATTCACTTTATATGGAGAAAAACATCCTCAATTAAACATAAAATAAAATAATGTATATAACTGATAATTAACAATCAGTTTGAATGTTTTATAGATTTATTCTTGTGAAGTAATTTTCATATTGTGAATGATACTATGAAAAATATTCATCATCATGAAATATCAGTAATAATTTTTCAACCAATATACAATGGTCTTCCAAAAATATTTTAAACTCATCATACATATTTTTTATACATTCTTCTTCATAAAAAAAAATACACAAAAGTTTATGTCATCCCTCATAATTGGAGATAATTGTGCAGGGAAAAGGATATCACCTCATTATTCTTTAAAAAAGTAACAACCCCGATTTAATATATGGAAACTACTAGGATCCCCTTTCATAGAGATGGAACTAATAGAAAAGAGGGTGACCAAGGGATTTCTAAGAGTAGAATAACCAATTTGAGAGTGATATTTATTCATTTTGATAAAGTGGAAACCAAAAAAATTAGGCCAACATTTATTTACCTTATTTATACATTGTCAAAAAAATTCTTCATCTTAAAGATTTTATAATTATATAAATACCACAATCCAATATTATGTACATTTTTAATTATCTATCTTAATATAAGGTGATAGAATAAATCACATCCAATTATTGAAGTGAATAATGATTTAATATTTAACCTTTAGATCCCAAGGAGGAGAGGAAATAATGTTCAATATATGGGAAAATTATTTAATTGTAGATAAAATGATATGAAATGTCTATTTTCCCCTAAATAGGCATATTTTAAGTATGGTGTAAAATATCTCTAATTATGAATAAGGGGAAGTCTTCACATATGGTTGATCATAGGGTCTGTCTCTCTATATATCCCCTTAAAACCATTCAACATCATACTTTTTAGAATTCTCATAATTATTTGTCACATATTTATCCAAATTAATTATAGTTTATAACTTGTTTTTTGTAAATTCCTTTATCTTTTTCTTTTTATCCTCATATTGAAATGGTGACTCATCATTCATCTTCAAATCTATCACATACACTAAAAAGTTTTATCTAAACCATATGAGTTATTTAAAACATATAATAAATTATGCATTTAATCTCCTTTACTCAAATGAAAATTTATTTTTCCTTGTGTACCATCGATTATAGAACCTAAAAGGACCCGAAATTTCATTCCCAATATAACTGGAACTTATAAATCACATTCAATTTATAAAAAAATAAATTAAATAGATGTATATTTTTTTACAAAACTCATTTATAAATGTTCAATAACATGGTTAGGGTATGTCAAAGGTATTTAATCAAGTTTCACTACCACTATTATGAGTTTAAGATATATAATTCCGATATATGTGTACACTATTAGAGGGGTTGCATTGACACTAACACCTAAAACTACAGGATATCTGAATGTTTCTTTCCCTTTAAGTCTATTAGGAATTTTACATCCCCTATATATTTTAATTTTGCAGGAATCATCCATTGGATGGTAGTATTTCAATCATCAGTTATAAATACTAATATTAATTATTCCAATCACTTTATATTATAAAATTTATTCATTATTAATTTTTAAAATCATATCATATTTTTTTGTGATTCTACAAACATAATACCAACTCTGATCATCTATAAAATGTGAATAAAATCTTGAAATAATATTCTTTTTAATTTTGGAAATTTTATTACTTTCATGGAATAGAGGAAATAGAAAATATTAATTAATATCTCTATCGTCTCCTCTTACAATTACTCTTACATGATCTCTTTCCTTTTTTCTTATTTGTTTCTCCAGAAATTTATCTCTCGATTGAACTTTCATCTTTTCAGTGTTTTTTTCAATTAAATGTACTCAAATTACTTAAATTCACTTCCCATAATATAGGATATAATGGATTATCTTCATGTTTTACCTATATATATTTTCCTATTTTGGTTATTATTCCCATGTATCATTCTCTTGGATTTCTCTCAGTTGTTCTAGGATGTTTTCTGTTATCTGATATTTTATTTTTTTGAAACATTCAAATACTATATTTTCATGTTTTGAATACTAGTCTAATTACCATAATTAATTTGGTTAATCCCTGAGAAATTTTATTTTCTTATAACAAATTGAATCATCCTAAACTAATGACCATTGTTTCTTAATAGTTATTTTGAGATTTTATGTGTAATAAAATTTTCAAGCATGGAATTAGAATCCCAATTTTAATAAACTATTTGGTTATTATTAGATTGATTACTAGAATATTAATTTTTCTGAAATTCACCATGAATAACTTTCTTGTATATTCTTTACTCACTCTATGATACATTTTGATAGTTTCTTTTATCCTAGATTATAGATGTTTGAAAAAGTGCCATTTTGACAAGTTTTCTCCCAAAATTTAAGATATAACTGGATTTATCCAAATTATTTTATGATGTATGTTTTGATAAAATATCAAAATTCATGTGGTGATTTGTATGATATCCATAAATGACATAATAATTACATTCCTATATTTCAATTTATATTTTATATTCCATATAATTTATTTTTCCTTGGGAAAACCGATTTTGAAAATAACACCATCTATTACTATCACATTATTTCGAGTAACTCTTCTCCCAAAAATTTATTTATGTTGAAAATTGGTGATAGTCATATTATAGATAAATTTATTTTCATTAGCTATATTTTTACCATAGTGAAATCTTATTACAGTTTCCACTGTTGTTTTTTAAATAGGGTCAAGTCCTTCATAAAATACATACTTGATTAAATGAGATGAGAATTGGTGATGTGGGAATTGTTGGTAATAATGATTGTATCTTTCGCATCCAATATTTCATGATATCTTTTGAAGAAGGTCAAAAGTATATTCCTTTAGTTAATTTTACACTTTATAGGATGAAATTATATTATAAAAGCATTAGAAATCTTATCCTAAGTGAAAAATGAATCATCATACTGTTTACATATCCATGAATATCATTTATCATTTATTGGGTATGGAAATAATCTCACTTATAGATTGTATTTATAATCTCATAAGTTTGAGAAGTATTAGAAAATGGATAGAAATTCCTAATTTAATGAAAATTATTCCTCTATGGGCATTACATTGACATGTGGTATATTTTGTGGGTTATGGTACATCAATTAAATTTTCTATGTATTCTTTATAAGTTTAGTGCATGAGCAGTTTTCAAATACCAGAGGTACATTTAATCCCCTATGTTTTAGTGGACCTTGATTATTCTATATTATTTCCTTATTAAATCAAATTTCCCCTTTATTTGGTTCTCTCGGAAGTAGATTTGATTCATCCATAAAATTGGGTTTCATTGGATTAAATATATTAAAATGTATTTCAACCTTAATAATTAGGGTAAATACATATGAAATCAAAATCTATGAGTTCATGTGGCCATAATGTCTCAAATTTGTATTAGTAAATAGTTTTTTGTTTGAAATGAATGAAAATATTTAAATATATTAGAATGATGTATAATGTGTAATCCTATTGGTGTAATTTCTAATTATATTGTCCATGATAATTATATTGTCTAAAATTCCACAATAAATGGTTCCAAATGTGTTTAGTGATATAATATATAGTGAATCTATATAATCTCTATACAAGTGATCAAGGTAGAACAACACATTAACATAATGTTCCCCATTCCCTGTCTCTATGGATGGACAGTTCTATTCACTTTTTATGTTTATTTGTTTAAAAATATGAATGTAAGTGTTGGTGTATGTGTGAAGTAAATAAAATTAACAACAACCTTGAATCAATTAGTATAAAATAATCATGTATGCTAATGAAATAGAGCATGAGAAATTATTTAAATGGTTTTAAAATAAAATGAAAAAATAGTGGTTACTTGATTTGGATTCATTTCTTCATGTTAATTATACGTGAATTATTTTAATTATTCCAAGAAAACTCACTTATCCCTTCTATGTTCTCACTCAAGTCACTCTTCAACTCCTTAGTGTAATCACAAGACCTGGTGAGGTTTCATTTTATAACAAAACTAAAATATTTACA
Organism: Viscum album; assembly: GCA_963277665.1. Classification (NCBI taxonomy): domain Eukaryota; kingdom Viridiplantae; phylum Streptophyta; class Magnoliopsida; order Santalales; family Viscaceae; genus Viscum; species Viscum album. Next base: position 1,016,324,878 of record OY728119.1, on the reverse strand, counting down.
TTATTTAAGGCTATAATATCTATCAATTATCCTCTATATAAACTTTTATGTTTCATATAACTAAGTCCCTTTTCCAAATACGGAAGATTGGATTTACACTTCCATTCTATCACCATCTCCCTTAATTTCTTCTTCCAATTTTCTAGGCTTATAAAATATTAAGAATATAAGTAACATACTGTAAGTATTAGATTCATTAAATAATTAAAAATAATCAAAAACAATATCACACCCTCCAAAACTATGCTCTTAAATACATGTAAGCATGATAAAAAAATATAAAATATAATAGTGAAGAAAAATGAATCTCAATTTATGGACGATGCATCTATTTCTGATGGCCAAGATCTATAGCTCTTGAGCCTCCTATCTCTCCATGTTGATTCCTCATCCAAATTCTTAATCCACCCGCATTTTCATCGAATCTCAAGTAAAAAATTTTCACATCAACTATAATCCTTACTCCTGGATAATGAGTGATTAAATTAATCCAAATGGAGAACAACTTGATTTTACTATATTGATGTTCTGCTCCCCTATCCTGCTTGGATAATCTAATATATCCCTTTGATCAAATATTTTTCAATGTTATTAATATATTTAAAATTTTATTTAGTCAAAAAATAAGAATCTTTTATCACCATCTTGAGTTATGCATCTTTTCCACATGCCATCTCTACTGATCGCTGACTCCATATGCTTAATCTCTCTTCATTTATTCCTCATTAAGTGCATGTAGTATTTCCCAACTAATTTTGGGTACCATGAAAACATATATCTTAATTTATACACATCACTATTCATGTTGGTTCTAGCATATACTTATGGTGAAAAAATATTGAATTCTATTTTCAATGTAATCTCAACCCCCATACTTTTCAAATTCCCAAAAGTTGGGAATTATAATGTTTACTATGTTTTCTTGAGTTTTTATAATTTTTAATCCATCAACAATTAATTTATTATTTGTAAATCTCAATGTCTGGTTCTATGAGACATATATATAGGAAACAACCCAATAAGTGTTTCCCCAAAACTACATTAGGGCTCTTGTAGACCTAATAAGTTGATGTAGTAAAGGTTGATGATAAATTTTAGCCTCATAATGATGTATATAAGTTTATTTTAGAGAACAAAATGTCATATAAATCCTTGATGTATGATCCTATTGAAACATATAATATGTATATGGTACCTAACAGTGGTACGCTTGAATACTAGAACCTTCTCAATCAAATAACCAATACTGTATATGTAATTTGATTTATCATATGGTTTCCATCACATATTGAATTTTCCACAAATCATAGCCTAAACCATGAAATTTATTCTTTTATAGTGAATTTATATTCATATAGAATCTCATTTAGAACATCTTAATTCTTTTACAATGACCCTATTCTTTTGATTTATCTTATTCCGTTACTTTTCATTAATCCAAATTCTTCGAAAAATCAAATATTCACATTAAAACATTATTATTTAAATAATGTATTCACAAAATTAAAATATTAGCATGAATTTCAAAAATTAAGATCTAATTTTAAAATCCAATAAAATTCAAAGAAACTTCCATTTAATATGTGAAAATCAATTGAAATTATAAAAAAATTAAAAACTAAAATACAAAAAATACCATATTCATAAAATGAACAAATATAAGTATTCTAATCAATAATATTTTTTATTGTTTTGTTAAACATTTATAACAAAAATAAAATTGAATATAATATTTGATTGTAATTTTATATAATAGTTTATATTAATAAATTCATCTAAAAATATTCAAAAAACATCTCTAGACATTGAGTATGAGTTGTGATTGAAAACACTAAGGGGTGGAATCATTGCATCTCAAGTATGTTACTCTTCCCCAATTATGTTTTTGAGAATAATATTATAGTAAACCTAGATATTATAAAATTTTTATAATTTATTAATATTATGTGTGAGTAATTATTGTCTATATATATAACTGACATCAATAATGGGGTGAGATAAATCACATTAAATATCAGAATTATTCCCTAATATTAAATTCCATAAAAACAGTAATTTTATTACTAATACAATACTGAACTAGTGTATAAATAAAGATTAACTTATAATGGGAAGAAATAATTTGTAAATCAAAGAAAAAATAAAATTAAAACAAATATTTTCCATGAAAAGTGTATGAAACTATCATTTTAAAATACTAATATCAAAGTAAAATGAGTATTAATGTAATAAAAATGAAAAAAAATATCTTAAAGAGTGAGTGAAAAAACATAATATATGATAAATATTAATAACTGATATAGTTTTTAAAATTTCACTAAAATAAATTGATAATAAATTTCTTTTGTTCTTACAATATTTTTAATAAAAATTTGTAAAAAATTTTGAAGAAAAGAGTTTGAATCCCCCACTATTACATGGTTTTCAATATTATTGAATTACATTATTTTGATGAATGACTTTTCAAAAAACTAGATATGGAATTATTCAATCTTAGAGAATATTATAATTAAACTTTCATTATTTTTTGGATTAAGATCCATTTTTATCACTTTTTAGTAGATAAAACAGTATAGAAAGGATAATTATGAAGAATGAAAAAGGTTGTTGTAAAAAAAAGGCCAACAATTTTGATTTTATAATAATAACCCAACTCATTAAATCAATATATTTGTGATGTATTAATTAATGTTTCAGTTCAATAAAATATCTAATCTCAAATTCAATCCTATTTTTTTATCATTGGAATATAGGGAATGAATGGAAATATGATGGAACCCTTGAAAAAAACATAAAAAATGATAAAAAGAATAATATTTAATAGGAAAATTAACTCATTTAAAAAATATTTCACAAAATATATCTTTCTACACATGTTAAATTTGTAAAAATTCATATAAATAATATATACTATGAATGAGTAAAGAATTTAAATAAGGAGAAAATAAATATTCTCTATCCGGAGAAATCATATATACTCTTTCTTCATCGTTATCTTAACTCTCTGACCAAATAAATTAAACATATTTTTTAAATAAAGATCCCTATTTACTAAAATTTATTATCATTTATAATGAAATTTTTCACCAATTATTTCATCATAGTCACAAACTCTAATATTATCCCCATACTTGAGCATGTTCCACTTATAACTTCTCAATATCTTATGCACTCTTACTTGATAAGACTCCCAAAAACTAAAGATGATTCCCCATATGCAACTAGACTCATAAATAAGTCATTAAAACATTAATATATTTCTAGTTATATTTAATCATAAATTCCTTTTGTTGGAAATCTCTAAATAAGTTTCCCTTATTTAGTTAAGTTAGTCATGGACCCCCTTTATTTTATTCAGAGTTCAACTGATAAGGTTCTTTTGAGTATTTTAATCACTCATGGGGAAATAGTTTAGACATTAAAAAATTAAAAAATGTGATATTTCTTAGATATCAAAAGAATAATATTATCTATTTCCTACTATAACAGATTCATTGAATTTTAAAAAGTCATAATATTATATATGTGTAGCTTCAAATTTTATAAAAGTGAATATGTTATGTATCCCACAAAAACCTTACACATATTATTTTAGAAAATATTACATGTCACCTTAATTAAGAAAATGGTATATCTATATATCTTCTATAAATAATATATAATAAAAAACATTATGAAACTCTCCACCACTTCAAGAAGGCATTAAAAATGTGAATACTTATTTAATTTTCACAAAGTCCAAAATGTAAAATGATAATTTATTCCTTATACAGTCATTAAAAATAATAATTAAAATAATATTTTCTTATTTCCCCAATTATATTATTTTACATTCACTCTTGTTAACAAATAATAATATTAAAAATAATCTTCTCACTTACATGTATCATACATTTTGAATTATATATATCCAAATATTTAAATATAATAATAAAAAACATGAATGTTTTCAATGATTAAATGAAATAAAAATAAATTATTTCCAAAATATAATAAACATAAAAGTTTCAAACATCACCAAATCAAATTATATGATGTTCAATAAAACAAATCAATAATAAATACATTAAATGTTTAAAATATTAATTCTAAATCATTGTATTCCAAACTTCTCTTGAATAATATTACAATAATAATTACCAAAAAACAAAAATAATTTTATTATTAAAATGTACGAATATAAAATAAAATAAATATTTATATTTTAGCACCAAAAAATCAAATTTTCAGATAAATAATAAGTTAATTAAATTTTAAACTAAAAATGATCTTGAAAAAAATAAATTTCTCATAAATTTACATTTTAGTATTGAAAATGTCATGATTTTATAAAATTTATATGGAAATATTGAATTAAAATACATTAATATCAAATTAACCCATTCTTAATACCTCTCTTACACCCACAATATAAATTTATTACACTTAGTGAATGAGGAAAAATCAATAAAATGGAGAAGAAAATTTACAAAAAATAAGTCATTTAAAAAAAAAATCCCTTATGGATTCTATAATGTAAAAAATCAATGATTTATGTCTAAAAATTAAAATTAATAGAGAAAACATGGTTTATAGTCTGTAAAATAATGATTAAATTTGAAAATTTTGAAATTAATTTGAACAACTCCATTATTTCATACAAATATTCTTGAAAACTTCTATTTTTCTTCATGGTGAACACACAAAGACAAAAATTTATTATATAAATTAATATCATAGAATAATATAACATAAAAAATTATTGATTATTTAGAAATAAAATTAATTAATAGCTCTAAATAATTAAATATAAAAAATCAGTTTCAACAAACATAACTCTATTAGAATTGGTATTTCATTTCACTGGACACTTAAATTAAATGTTTGAAAGTACAAATCCAATCAAGAAAATAAAATTCAATATAAAATATAAAGTCTAATCGAAAAATTTCACTAATAATTAATTTTTAATATAGAAATATAAAACTTGTTTTGATATTGAATCTATAAGGAAATAAAAATTATTAATCCCCGTAATATAGAAAAAGAATCTCTAAATTTCAAAAAAAACAATTACACCCATTAGGTATGAAAACTACTTCTCAATAATAATCAATTATTTTAATGATTAAGTTAATATTGATAAGTACTTAGTTAAGTATATTTTATCACTATATAAGACACATCCCCCCATTATTTGCACCCAAATGTTTCTGTAATGTTAAAAATTAATGTGGAACAAATAATTAAAATGGTTTAGGTTTAAAAGGATTTGTGACTTAGTAGTCAAGATTATATAAAGTGAACATACTAAAGTTATATATGACATTTTCCACAAAAACACAACCAATAAATAACATATAAAATGTAAAAAGATTTACCACTAGCTACTTTGAAAAATTAACAAACACAATTATGAATTTAAATTTAATGTGCATTTTCATTGTTAAATTTCCAAAATATTCCTATTATCATAAAATAATGAAATAAATTGCATTATCAGATCAAAAAATTCATAAAAGGTAATAATTACCATAATAAATTATTAAAAATACAATATTTAAATGAATAATTAAATAAATTTAAAAAATTATCATATAGCCCAAAGAAATTTATTTGTGCTAAATTAAGACTTTAATATTTATTCCCAGTAATTTTCAAAAATATAGATTTAAGAAAGAAAAACACTCATAAAAAACAAAGTGTATTTAACATGAAATTATATTTATACAACATTAGAATATTATTTTAGTTAGTAGTCAGCAAGAACAATTTAAGATATAATCCCACCCCCACACACACATATACTTCAGCATTAAAATGATTTTAATCAATCTTAATCAAACATGTCTATAAAATGAAAATAATGAAATAAGTTAAATAATTAAATTTTGACTATAGAATAAAAAAATATCTATCTAGTCATGTGTTAACCCATTTCCACACAAATAACAAATCGGTCCCATTTATAGCTCTTCAATCAACAACTACTTTCTCAAAATAATGAATCTAAAATAGTACAAAACATTAGTCATTGACTCTAATAAATGAAAAATAGTTAAATGAAAACATTTTAAGGGTAGTAGGATATGGGAGTGAAGCACTAATAAAATGTGTAAATAGTTTTAAGGGGAACTAATGTACTAATTGTTTTCAAATTTTAATTAAGGAAAAGGTGAGTGAGAGGTACCCTTTATTTAGTCAACATGTGAGGTTTCATAAGAAAAAAATTTTATGGTTTTAATTTTAAAGAATGATTTATTAAATAATTGTTTTCCTCCTATGCAGTTTTATATTTAAAATCCCCATCCATACTTCCCAACTATCATTTATACCATTGTAACTTGCAAGATTTATTCTATTATTCAGGTACCTCTATTTTTATCATAGAAAACAGAGCATGAATTTTAAATTTTCACTAACTATAAAACAAGAAAATGACTTCAAAAAATGATCTAAAATAGTAGGATATACTAAAATATACACCTGAATTTACTTTCCTAGACTCTAACCAATAACAGTAAAATAATTTCAAGAGTTTATAAAAATATCAAAGATGAGAATAATATTTATCATTGTTCCCCCCACACTTTTATAAAGCTCTCATAAATAGATACAAAACAAAATACAACCTAATCAAAATTTCTTGAATGTAATTATAAAAAGGGATTAAAAAATAAAATAAATAGTAGAACCCAAACTAATGACATCAAATTATGGTCTCATGAAATTTTTTTACTGTCATGACCTAACTCAAATGATTTGAAATTATAAAATAAAAGTTTGAACCGATTACTCATATAATAAATTAATTAAATTGGGTTAATTTAAAGATAAACAAATTGATCAAATTAAAAAATATAATTTTTTGACCAAAAATAATTAAACATTAATCATACTCAACCATTGAGGCTTATAAACACTTATTTGATGATAAAAAAATATCATATATAATCTCATATAACTTAATATAAAATACTTTTAACTACGAATCTATTTTGGATTCAAGTAAAAGAGTTCTCCCAAAAAAATATTTATATTTTTGAACAACTTCATGAGTAACACATTCATTTGAGTAGATAAATTTACATTGGAAACATATAAAATTTGTATATATTATATTTGGTATTTGTCAAAACTCGAAAATTTGAAGGAAATTTTTTTCTTAAATACTATGGAATTTTACGAGCCTGTGGCTTCTGAAGGAACTTGATTCTGAGGCCCGGTGTGCCTGGAATCAATTTCTGAAGTTTAGCATGGGTATGTTCAGTAAATGAATGAGTGGGTTTTTCTATCATTTGAACAGGTGCTCGGAATAGAAATCTGAGGGCACCGATGAACTCGCAATGCCGGTAATTTCTTAAGGGGACCTTTACCGTAGTTGCGTTTTAAATGGGTTAAGAATTAATATTTGGGGAATTATATTAAAATAAATAAAATTGGTGTAGCACAATTTTATTTTATGGTTGATAGTTATATCCTCCCAAAGGGAGTTAGAGGTGGGGCCCACACCCACATAACCTCCCATGAGAGGATATTTGTGGGGTGGGGCCCACATGTGACCTAAACCCTCAAACTTCAAATAACTCTCATAAACCCCCATTAAACTCCTTTATTTGATGTTGACAACTCTCCCATATTTATTAAATCTCCTCACATTCTTCTCTCCCATTAATTCATTCCAATGCCTTAATTAATAAATTAGATCCTCCAATTTATTAATTAAGTGTTTGAATGTTTGAATTTTTAAATGGCTTGTGTTAATAAAATAATAGAAGTAGGCTATTATTTTATTTTTATAGGGCATTCGTTGTGTTAAAGAGAATTGGGAGAGCTCTTGAGTTTTTGGAAGAACACCAACCCTCCGATTAAGAACGACGTCTTCTTCAGAGAAAAACGCCAGTTCCACAAAGAACAACGACGTGATTTTCTTTCTCTTCTCTACAACATGTGAGGAGACGCTGCTTCCTCCTTGGACGCACTCCGACATCATCTAAGAATCCTCTCCCCGCGTCGCCGTCTTCCGCGATGCCAGACGTGTGACGTCAATTATCGAGGTAGTGGGTTTGCTTAATTTCTTTTAAATAAATTAATCCTTTGTTCTTGTTGTACTCAAGTGAACATATTTGGCTGATTTTTACCACCTAACGTAGAGGGCGTGGGCCAAAAAAACATGGCCTGACGACCCTCCATCGTTCCTTGTCTTGTTTGGAATCGGGAAGCGGCGACGATCGAAGGTGGTGGTCACGCGCCGGCCACATGTGGAAGAACTGAGGCCCGCAACCGGTGGCTGCTCGACTGAGGAAGAACCGGTCGGCCATAGTCGGCTGGGCCGAAGGGAGAAACTGCGGCGCCCCACGGTGCAGCGCTATTGGAACTGCATCCCACATAGGGTGGGCCGTATTGACAGAAGAACCAGTCGGCCCATCGGTCGGCTGGGTGGAGGGGAGTCGTGGCTCCAGGAGGGCACCGCGCTGGAGAATCGGTGGGCCAGTCGGCCGGCCGGGCGGAGTAGAACCGCGGCGCCAGGAGGGCGCTGTGCTGGAGAACTCGTGGCCTGCCCGAGCGGGCTGCTTACTCTAGAAGCCCGACCGGTTTGGGAGGGAAGCGCCGCGTGGCGCTTCCGGTTTGGGCAGACACCCCCCCCCCGGACCACTCAGCCTTCGGTCTGAGCCAGCCGGGCTACGCCGCGCTAGGCCGGGCCGAGCCGGGCCACACCTGGCCACACCGCGCCACTTCGGGATGGGTCGCACCCTCTTCAGGCTGGGTCGCGCCCCTCCAGTCAGGTCGTGGGAATCTTCGGGATGGTCCGACAACCTTACCGGGTCGGACCCACCAAAAACATGGTGACCCGACCCGCCAGCCCACTGGGCTTAACGGGTCGGGCCAGTTATTCACTTAAACATTAATAACATAGAGACTGTGCGTCCGATCGACACGCCATCTGCGGCACTAGGGTCCTTTTGATGAGGCAGTCCTTTTTCAATACTCTAAGTGAGTTTTGGAAAACTTTGGTAAACGGCCGGGTATGGAACGAGTACATTTCCAACCGGGCCCCTAGAACGGAAAAGTTAATATCTCTCAAACCGGGCGTCTGTTTGATTCGTCGTCTATCGCGTTGGGTTCCTTTCGATGAGACGGAACTTCGGGATACATCAACTTAAGACATGGTGACAGTTGATGTATCAAACACATTACATGAGGAGCGGACCCTCCCAAAATCGAGTACGATGTGAGCGAGAACCCTAGAGTTGGCTGCGATTGTGACGACTTCCGTATTGGGATCCCTCGTGGGTTCGACGACGATGAAGACTCTACGTGGATCATACGTGGGTTCGGGAGTGAGGACGACTGTACTCGGATCCTCCATGGGTTTGGCAGTGACGAATGTACATGGATCCTACGTGGGTTCGGCAGTGATGGTTACTGTACTTGGATCCTACATGGGTTCGGCAGCGATGACTTCTGTACTTGGATCCTACGTGGGTTCGATAGAGGAGATGATTCAGAGTCTATATCTAATCATCTCCACCCTAATTTGTGAGTAGTATACCAATTTGAGCTAAGTCTTGTCTTTCAATCATTATCATTGATGTGGTTGACTTCTTTCCTATGTGGACAGGATTGTGATTGGGATCGGAAGTAGGAGCTGAACTGAGATTGAGGACTTAGATATATGTATGGGCATATACCTAAGTAGAGTTCATTGATACTTCATTTTTGTATATTTCTATTGTGGTTTTTCCATCGTGGATTCTGGGAGACCTTCGGGGGTCTTGAGGTCCCTACTGAGTATCGTTATACTCACCCATGCACTAGCAAAGCCCGCACTATGTTTTGTTGGTTACAGACGATGTACAGCACTGATCGTGGTTGAGGCTTGTGGAGCCGGATGGTATCCAGAGGCGGACCACCTGGTGGGACATGCAAGGAGCGGATGGATAGACCTGAGGTACTGACGAGACTATCTGTTCCCATCCTTTAGGTGGAATTCCCAAAGGACGACTCAGTGGTTGCCGCTTTACATTACTACAGTTGTACATTCATTCTCATTTGTACTGTACTTTCAGTTGGGTTTGTATACTGGGCCTTTTACATTCCAACACTTACTTTTGTACTCATTTTTACTTAGTGCTGACTTCACTTGCATACTCTGTTGTGTTTGTTTACTTTCATAAAGGCAATTCCTTCGGTTTTACCAAGATTTATGCCTTTGGTGCTAGTCACCATCCCCTGGCCTATGGAAGGCGGGTATGGGGTAGTCACGACACAGGCCCTGAGGAAGGGTCATGATAGTATTATACTATCAAGTCTCCTTAAATATTCAATGTTTTTTATAAATTAATACTCAACAAAATTAACCCCAAAGTATTCATCAATAAAATTTAATTACCATCTCAAAAAAGGGTGATGAGTATCTTTCCTTATATCAGCTCAAAAAACCTCTTCAACCACAAATATCAAATTATAATGTCCCTTGTGTGTATATTTCATGTACACATCAAACATATCATATTCATCACCAATCTCAAAAAATATTTTACCCATTAAGTCATTAATTATTGACCCAACTATAGCAAGGAAAGGTCCTACAGAGATGATTGTGACCCTATTTTTATACTATATATCAATAACCAATAAATAAGTAGGTAATTTAATCTTATTCCTGTTAACTAGTATATCATCGACACTTAATGGATTAAGCAATGGAACTATCAGAAAATTTATGAGACACTAAAGTAGTGTTCAATTCTCCAATACCCAAGTGTTGAAAAATGTTGTAAGGTTGATGGTTAACCCTAGATACTATATTTTATAAACAATATATCTCCCCATTATATCCTATAATAAGTGGAATAACAAATATCATAGGGTATTTTAGTTTTAGAGTCAAATTTATTTTCATAACATAAATATATTCCTCATTAATGTTTTTAGTGGATAATTCCCCCATCCAACACTTATTAGATTTTTTTGAGAAATTTCCCATATAAAAGAATTTTATTTAAGATATCAAAAAATTGAATGTTGACATTGATTTTTTTAAAAGTCTCAAGAAATTTGACATAATATGGTTAATAATTTTTCAGATTAATGCTTAGAGGAAAAGGAATGGGTGGTTTATATTTTTGTAAAATGTGATGGATATTGAGTTTTTCTTCAATATTAGCTTTCTTCATACCTTATTTTACAATTTACCAACTAATATTTTTTAAAATTTTTGTATTCCATTATTAGAAAAAACCATTCTTTAAATTCTTGATCTTGTTTTCTACTATTCAAAACATTTTGTTTACTATGTTTTCATTTTTATATTCACTCAATAAAATTTCTCACCTTTATTCGGTTATTTCTTAAATTTTTATTGTGTTTTCAAACAACTTATTATTGTTAATGACTATGAATTTTTTCTAAAATTACTTTAAATTATACTTGGAAACATAACATTTTCTATATAAGTCATGTAAATTTATATTTGACCCAATTGTAATTCCATATTTTTGATCTATGATTCCTTTTAATCATTTTTTGAATAATAACAATACATTTATGAATCCATGATACTTAAAAATTAATATATTATCACATCTAGTTTCCCTTCATAAATAAATAGAGAAACCATATTTTTAATTTAAAATCAAGGTGTTAGCAGATTTGTTAAACTTGGTGTATCGTGTTTCTGAATCATTCCATGCTCATCTCATGGTAGTTTTAGTTTATTCTTATAGTTGTGGCTAAATATTTTATAATACATAGCATTTTAATTTGGATAAATGTTATTATAACTTTAAATTTTATAAATTTTAGAGGTTTTATAGGGTATATAAATATTTATGAATTATTTTACATAATTCACATACTTTCAATAGTGAACAAATCATTCTTTAAGTCTTTGGTTTTTTTTATGATAAGAAATATAATTGTCACATTAGTTTATAGTCTTTTTTATAAAATATTGAAGATGTTAACTTATTTTAAAAACATGGTAACTTATTTACATCATTGAATCACTATAGTTATAGCCCCTATTTTTGTTTCTTTTAAAAGATTGTTTACACTAATAATTTAGTGCAATTGTATTCTAAAATTTCCCCAGTTATTCATCTACTGTATGAGTACAGTTACCCTAATAGAATGATAATCTGAATTATGAAATGAGGATAAGAGAAATTCATAGAAAAATTTAATGACAAGATTATAAGAAAGATACAGATGAATACACTTCTCAATAAAGTTCCTAAACCAACCATAGGATTTATGAAATATAACATCCTTCATCCTGAAATAACCCTATAATTTTACAACTAGGTTAACTCTTAAATCATTATAGGAATATTTTCCTGAAAAAATAATTATAAAATTTTCCACCTATTTCAGATATAGTTTCTACCTAAATAGAGTAATCAATTCCTAGTATTCCTTTTAAAAAAGGAGCACCATCATTTTCTGTTTTCCCCCACTTAGAACTTTTGTGGATATCACTACTCCAAATTATAAAACAACATAAAAATGTTTAGAGGTTCCTTAATAGGTATTCCATTGAAAAATGTAATTAGTGATAAATAGTATTGTTTCAACAAATAATTTCTTGTTCTTTAGGTCCATTGAATGCAGGAATGATTATCTATAACTATAGGGAGTTGATGCATTGTAATTTTAGGCATCACTATGTTTTCATGAATTATAGTATCATTGATTTCTAAGAATGTTCTCCCCCTAAGATCATATATTTCATTTATCTTCTATTTTCACATATATATATATATACAGATTATTTTTTACCTCTTAAATTAAGCACAATAAATTTTAAAAATTTAACATATTGTGTGTAAAATATGTAGTTTTCGATCATTTTTTAATTATTTGTTTATTGATTTTTTGGTTTAATTTTTTTTTATTTTTATAGACAAATGAATCTGTCCCCATAATGACTCTAATATTATATCCAAGTACTATTATCAATTATCATAAATGTTAATATTTTTTAACCTATACTCTAACCTAAAATTATAGTTGTGATGAATCAACTCTATAGGGAAGGAATATTGTGTAATCAGAAGAAAAAAAGAAATAGAAAATAGAAAAAATAATAATAAAAAGATCAAGAAACTATAGAACATAATTTTTGGGAGAAAGGACCTCATTCCAACTTGTGATTTACAAATGTCAAACCCCAATAATCTGAAATCATATAAGAATAGATCCTCTGGAAGGGGTTTATCCCACAGAACATAGAGTACTGGATGATAAGAAGATGTTTCACCATACTACCAACACTATTACAAACCATTTTCATACTCTATTAAAATAAAAACATAAACAACATATTAATAAAAGGGAAAAAATTTTAAAGATAAATTTTACAAATTTTTTATAGAATTTATACATTAAATTATAGGTTTAGGAGTGAACAATGTTAATCATTTCATTACTCCAAACATAATTTTTTTCAATTTAAATTGGAAAATTATAGTATTATACTACTTTGAACCACATCACATTACACTTATGAATGAGTTTTCACCCAAAATTTATAGTGGGGTTCAGTCGGCCACCAGGTAACATCGACCCCTTAGTTTCACGGGGGTCCATCCATTGAAATCAAGTGACTGTTGAAACATTGTTACTTTCCTTGTCCTAATCGTTATCCTCTGATTAAGAATGTTACCCCTAATCCCTTACAAAAAATATTGGTCTAAGTATTTCGATATAATTTTATCTTTCCTATTATTATAGACCAGTATGCATCCACTGTCTACAAATATTCATTTGAAGTCGGTAATTTCTGATCAACCTACTTTCTACAAGAGATTCTGTTACTAATAAATTTATATCCAATACCACCTTATCTTTTGGTAAGTTGTATTTTTAGTTAAATAAAAATGTGTTGGTCGGAGTGGACACTCAAGAGGGGGGTGAATTGAGTTCCAATTAAAATTTCTGTTTTAAAACATTGTCTTAAAAACCCCCAAATAAAATACTGAATTAAACTGTAGTGAATTTATTTCAAAGTAAAGGTTCTGTTGGGTTCTCAAGGGATTGATTATTTCCCAGTTAATCAAAACAGAAAGGTTGATTAGCTTTTAAAACCAACTTACTGATTTACAACATATATAAACACTTACGAATTTAATTATCAAAGTGACTTTAAAACAGTTTCGGTTTTAAAGTAATTAGCAGTGAAATAAAAGAATAAATTTGAAAATAAATAAGAACAGTAGATTTAACCAAGAGGTTCAGTCTCAAGATTAGACTTATTCCTCTCAAAACTTTATATAAAAGTGATCCACACCCTGGATCGAGGATAAACAAGAGTATACAACTATCCTGGTCACACGACCTCTACCACTGTTATCCGTGGGAAACAGAAACAACAGCAACCAGCTATCCAGGTCACACGACCTCTACCACTATCCCAGTGGGAAATAAAATATGTAAGAGTGTTGAGTGAGGATTTACAAATCCACCAGCTAAAGAATAGGAGACAGTGTGTGTTAAATATAGCATATAACACACACTTCTCAATATGTAAAAAGATAAATCACAGAGAAAATATTTAGAGTTTAGAAATGGCTCTAGTGATAGTCATGCAGTTCTGGAATCCTTTGATTGATTAGAATTCGCTCTGAGCCATCTTTTGGTTTTTGTCTGGAAAACAGAGTATTGTCTGTTTCCTTGACTTCCAGGTGTAGAGACATTTTATGAAGCTCTTGAGTTATGTTCTCGTTCTCAGCTCTTCACTGGTAAGTATTGACGAATGAGTTCCTCATGTAATTTCAGTCATCTCTTTACATTCACACTCGGTTGTTCTTCCAGCACACCTTATGATCTGTATGTCTCTGTGTATTTGTCTATATGTCTCACACTTTGCAGTAGCACATCCTTCCTTTATTTAAAGCACGTGCTCCAGAAAAATATGATTTACTTTTTACAGGTACGAGGTACGGTTCTCTAACATCCAATAGCACACATTAAATATATGTCAGTGTATTAAAATATACCTGATATGACCATTGGTTAGATTAAACAAAGATAAATAAATTAAAGAAGTGTCGGGTTCTGTCTCTGGAACGGTAGCTCTTGATATCGGTAGACTTGTGTTATAGTAGGTGTCTGTATCGATAGACTTCATTTGTAACTGTAGACTTTGTTTCGGTAGCTGCAACTGTAGACTTGATCACATCAGTAGCGGTGGACTTGTAACGGTAACTGTGGCTCTGCCTTGTATCGGTAGCGGTAAGTCTCTATCGGTAGATGTGGCTCTGCCTTGTAACGGTAGCGGTAGATCTCTGTCGGTAGACTTTGCATAATGGTGGACTTCAGCATATCGGTAGCTGTCAACTTTGCTCTAGCGGTAACTGTCAACTTCATTGTATCGATAGCTCTATTAGTAGACTTTGATGCAGCGATGGACGTTGGGTATCGGTTGGGTATCGGTAGTTGTACCGGTAGCTGCATCGGTATCTCTCTTATAGCGGTAGCTCAAACATATCAGTAGACTTAACTGTATCGGTCGCTGTGAGCTGTAACGGTTGCTATTTGTTCTGATGGTACCTACTGTCTAATGGTTTCTCTACTCTGTATCGGTAGCTAGTTTGTAACGGTATCGGAAAACTGTTTGAGCATTCACTTGGCAGAAAGAGTTAAGTCATAGTAAACATATATCTGATAATTCAAAAGACTAAATTTAAGCATAATGAAAGCAACAACATATATTAAAGTATATTTGGAATGTATTAAGCATAATCAAGATATAAAGAAAGAATGGTTGGGATTATCAAAACATAATAAATCCACTTAATTCCAGAGGGCTCAACAATCTCCCCCATTTTGATAATCACAACTTATGCCAAAATAAAGTAATATCAGAGGAAAAAATTTATCAAAGTATGATATGAACAGTATAGTATCAGAGGAAAAATATGAAAACAGGAATATATCAAGAAATAATGTAGTATCAGAGGAAAAAACAAACAAGATTATTTAGTTTGAAAAGATTCGCATATTCCTCCCCCTATCAATTTAACTATAGGATTATCCTCCAAAGTAGTGATTTTCTCCCCCTTTGTCCCCTTACGGGAACAACATTATCTCTATCTCTCTCTAGGTAAAGGTTTCCAATAATTTCTCCCCCATTGTGATTAACAAAAATGAGGGTATTAGAGAAAAGAGAAGGACTAGTAATGAAAATATACACAGTAAAATATACAGTGAAGAGAGGAATGAAGTATTTGATTGATAAGCAAAAGATACACTGGGAAAATCAGAAAAGTAAAAAAATACAATGAATCCCATCAAAAAAAGGAGCTATAAGCACTCAATCATCCTCTTGAACAGGTGCCTTTCCCTTTGGATCAGTAGAGGGTTCAGAGGTAGTGTCAGTAGGCTTGGGAATTCCCGATAGAACCACTGGTGGATCAGCAACTGATACAGTACTGGATCTGTAATCTGTCCCTCTCTGAGTGATCAAAGGTGTCAAGCTCCTGATGGCTAGAACTGGAGTCAGTTGAGGAGTACTCCTCGAGGCAGATGGTGGAAGGGCATGTGGTACAATAACTGGACGAGCATCCACATGTATGAAAGGCATCAAGAGATTCTTGAAATCCATGATGATTCTTCCACCTCTCTCCATAGCAAATACAAAATCATCTATGTTCTCAATAAATTTGTCCAAGGCATGAGTAAGCTCCCTGAGATTACTAACCTATTCTCTGAAGGCTTGGGTAACTGGAGGTAACTTCATATTCTCCATAAAAAACATGAAATGGTTTGTCATTTGGTTCTTGGTATAAACCTTTTCAAAATAAGAATCCACCTTATTTTTGATTGCCTCTTGAGAAGCAGTAGCTATCGGCAGCTGATCACGAAAAAAACTACTAACTTCCCTAGTGGTAGCAAGAATCTGAGTATCTGATGCACCCCTGGGACTGGCCTTAGCCAATTCTTCCAGATTAATAGTGTGGATCTGGTCAAGGTTCACACTGGAGCTAGTTGAGGGAAGAGGTTTTATTAAGAATGCCACTGTCTCCTTGAAAGATTGAGTCAGACTACTAACTACCTTCTGAACAAGTTCATCGTGACTGTTTAGATGTTCTTTGACTGACTTCTTAAAGGGCCCAAAAACTTCCACAAATTGTTTGACCACTTCTTTGATATATCGAATGTCAGTGTGCACTTGGGTTTGAGAACTGTTCAAAGCAGTCAATGAACCAATTGATTGTCTAAGAGAAACTACAGCTCTTGTCCAACTCTCAATCTGAGTGTGACACACCTTAAGTTCATCGACCATTTCTTTCATAGGACTGGACACACTACATCCAATGGATAACGCAAGGGATTTCTCCACGCTTTTCATCTCTTCAACCATACTTTTCTTCATATCTGTCACTGATTCTCTTATTGCTTCTATCAATTAGGATTTTAAAGACTTAAGGTCCTCCTTGGTTTTCACATTGTCAGCTTCAGTGGGTAAGGTAACTAATTTCTTTTGGGTTTAGTCTTCCTCATCATAATCTCCATAAGAAAGTCCAAGAATCATATATCCGGGATCTGATGTCCAACCTTCAATGTCATATAATACTGATATTGTGCCAAGATTCTCTCCCTCACTTGGAACATTCTCCTGAGGTATGTCTTCCAACTGTTCTTCCGGAGGTAATTCTGCAATTTCCTCTACAATTACAGCAGATTCAATAGCCATTTGTTTTGAGTCATTAATGACTCCCTCATCAACAGGTGATGATGCTATGTCTTCCTGATCTGGCGCTATCCTGGCTGTACTGCCTATTATGGGACTCAAACTAAGCTCTTTTTCAACATTTTCCGCATCATCTGCTTCACCATCGGCCTCCTTTTCTCCATGATAAGATTTAGTTGTCTCATCCTCCTCAAAGGTGTCCTTGACAACATACTGGCATGCTTCTTCTCCTTCTTCTGTAGTCTCTGTATCATTGTCCTTCAAGACAGTTTCTCTCTTTGGTAGTTCTTATCGAGGGCTAGCTGGTCCATAATAAATAACTTTATGCACAAGACTAAGGGGTAAGTCTGGGTCTCCTCCTTCTTCTACTAATGTTTCTTCCTCCTCAGCTTCATCAAAATTGTAGACCAGTTCTGGCTCATCTGGTCCAAGACCAGTATCTCTCACATCCTTTGGTGTAGACAGATGATCCACAGGAGTGAACTTGTCATAAAATTTTCCATCATCATTTACCCATGATTTCTGCCAAGGATTCCAGCTGACTTTCATGTATTTGCAGATAGTTCTTGTAATACAGAAGTTGTCCTTAACCACTACCAGCTCATCCTGAGGTCCAACTATCTCCTTCACTTTCAGCATCACAGAAATTAGCTTTGAGAAAAACAAGTCATTTGATTTTGACTTCAGTCTAGTCATCTCTTCCACTTGAACCATAATCAATCTACATAGATTGATTCTCACACTGTGCTTCAGGAAATGTAATAGATATATGTCTTGGAATCTCAAAGTTGCAAAGTCTCCTCTTCTCGGACTAAGAACATGCTGAATAAATTTAAACAACAACTTATCTTCTCTTTCCATCTCTGCAGCAATCACCTTTCTAGGGGTCCCATTCCCTATGAGTTCTAAAAAAGCATCTTCATATTGAAACACATCACTGGTCGAAGGTACAGACATGGAATAATATGTAAAATTTCCCTCATGAGGAACTCAAAGGTTCTAAGCCCATTCTTCTGAAGTAAACGATACTTCCTGGCCATTCACATATGAAACCATTTTGCTTTCTTCTTCAGACTTTTAAAAACGAACGAATGCATAGAACTGTTTCACCAGTCCTGGATAATAAGGTCTGTTGTTTTTCACGAAGCATTCTATCCAACCTTGTTCTTCTAACACTCTAAGAACCAACGAATTGCTTTCCATAAGACATTCTGCACACACCTCTTTTTCAACAACTATCTCACGCTTTGATAGGTGCGGGTTTACTGGTCTTCTCTGAGCTACACTTCCACTGCCACTTCCATTGGCATCAGTACTAGCTACTTTTTGTCTCTTTGCTACCGGCACTTCACTTCCATCAGTCATCTGAGGTCCCTTGACGCGGGCCATTACGGATTTTAGGCTAGGGTTCTGAAGGTCGAGAGGTTTAGGTTTAGGATAATTCGAGCAGACAGGTTCGCGGTGAGATTGAGTGAGTCTAGTTCAAGTTTTAATATCATTTAGGATTTATAAATCACATAAATCATAAATAAAATAAACAACGGTTCGATGACTCAGCATTATATAATAATAAAGCGTGCAAATGTACCGATCACGTCTTCTAATAGTAAGGTCTCCCTAACGGTGAGGTTTTCCTAATGGTGAGGTCTCCCTAATGGTGAGGTCTCTCTAACGGCGAGGTCTCCCTAACGGTGAGGATTCTATAACGGTGAGGATTCTATAACAGTGAGGATTCTATAACGGTGAGTATTCTATAACGGTGAGGATTCTATAACGGTTTCAAGGGTATTTTATCATTCCTAATTCATGTCTAATGAAACTTAATCTTTCTGAACTTAAAGTCTTAGTGAAAATATCAGCTAATTGAAGTTCAGTGCCTATAAACTCAAGTGTTATATCACCTCTTTGATAATGATCTCTTAGAGAATGGTGTCTAACATCAATGTGTTTGGTTCTCGAATGAGACACGGGATTCTCAGGGATATTAATCACACTAGTGTTGTCACAGTTGATTGAAACATGTTTAAAGTCAAATCCATAATCCAGTAAAGTGTGTTTCATCCACAGAATCTGTGCATAGAAACTACCAATAGCTATATACTCTGCTTCAGTAGTAGACAATGAAATAGAGTTCTGTTTCTTACTACACCATGATACTAGGGATTTTCCAAGTAAGTTACATGTTCCAGAAGTTCTCTTCCTATCTAACTTACATCCAGCAAAGTTAGAATCTGAATAACTAGTCAGGTAAAATGATTGTTCTTTTGGATAAAACAATCCCAAATTAGCAGTATTTTTAAGATATTTGAAAATCCTGTTAACAACAAGTAAGTGTGACTCTTTAGTATTAGCTTTAAATCTAGCACACATACATACACTAAACATAAAATATGGTCGACTAGCAGTAAGATAAAGTAAACTCCCAATCATACCTCTGTAGTTAGTTTGATCTACTGGTTTACCAGTTTCATCAATATCCAATTTATAGGTGGTACTCATAGGTATATCACTTTCCTTAATACTATCCAAACCAAAACGTTTTAACAAATATTTATCATATTTACTATGATTTAAAATAATACCATCTTTAGTTTGAAAGATTTGAAGACCAAGAAAATACTTAAGCTCTCCCATTAAGCTCATTTCAAACTCATTTTGCATAACTTCTGAAAAATCAGTACATAAAGAACTTTTAGAAGTTCCAAAAATAATATCATCAACATAGATTTGTACTATTAATACATCTTTTGAAATTCTTTTTATAAAAAGAGTGGGATCAGCAATTCCTTTTGAAAATCCTTTTGAAATAAGAAAGATTGAAAGTCTTTCATACCAAGCTCTTGGAGCTTTTTTTAAACCATATAAAGCATTAGAAAGTTTAAAAAAATAATTTTGAAAATGAGGATTTGAAAAACCAGGTGGTCTTTCTACAAAAAACATCTTCAACAATAAAACCATTTAAAAAAGCACTTTTCACATCCATTTGATATAACTTGAAATTTATATGTGATGCATAGGCAAGTAAGATCCTAATAGACTCTAATCTAGATATAGGTGTAAAGGTTTCTTCATAGTCAATACCTTCTTCTTGATTGTAACCTTGTGCAACTAGCCTAGCTTTGTTTCTAATGATGTTTCCAGATTCATCAACTTTCTTTCTAAACACCCATTTTGTGCCTATGGTGATAGTGTCCTTAGGTATTTCTACTAATTTCCAGACATTGTTTCTTTAAAATTGATTTAGTTCTTCTTGCATAGCTATTACCCAAAATTCATCATTGATATCATCATTGACATTTTTAGGTTCTAACTGTGAATGAAAAGCTTGATGTTCAACCTGATTTCTTAGAGAAGCTCTAGACTATGTTCCTCTATCTAGATTTCCTACAACAACATCTAATGGATGGTTCTTTAGAATCCTAGATGGTCTTGGAAAGGTAGGGTTAGAGATTTCAGGTTCATCAATAGGTTGGGGTTCAATAGGTGCAGGTTCTGGGAAATTTTCAGAACTGGACGTTTTAACTGTAGGTTCACTGTCTTTATCATTAAGGTTCAAAATAGAGAGATCATATTCAATATTTTCAAGAGAGGTCTTAGGTTCATGTGGATCAGTTTCATCAAATTTTATATGAACAGATTCTTCCACACATTTTGTTCTCTTATTAAAAACTCTATAGGCTTTACTAGAGGTAGAGTAACATAGGAAAATTCCTTCATCACTCTTGGATGCAAACTTGTCCAGATTAACTTTAGTATTAAGAATAAATACTTTGCAGCCAAAAACTTTGAAGTAGTTAACCTTAGGTTTCCTATGGTTCCACAACTCATAAGGGGTCCTCTTAAGAACAGGTATAATCAAGACTCTATTAATAACATAACAAGTTGTATTTATAGCTTTAGCCCAAAAGTAAATGGGTAGGTCATACTCATTAAGCATGGTTATAGAAACTTCTTGCAGGGTTCTATTCCTTCTTTCTATTACACCATTCTGTTGAGGTGTCCTAGGGGCAAAGAAATTGTGACTATAGCCATTGTGTGAACAGTAAGATTCAAATTCATGATTTTCAAAATCATGACCATGATCACTTCTCAGGGTTTTAATCTTAAGTCCACTAAGGTTCTCTATAGACTTGGAATATTTAACAAAGTAAGAACAAGCTTCACTTTTGTGAGCTAGAAAATATACCCAAGTATATCTAGAATGGTCATCTAAAAGAATATAGACATAATGCCTCCCATTTAAACTAGAAAATCTAGAAGGTCCAAATAAATCCATGTGAACCAAATCGAGAGGGTGAGAAGTTGAAACTTCTTTCTTTGATTTAAAAGAAACATAATGTTGCCTTCCCTTTTGACAGGGATTACAAACTTTGTCTGCTGGAAATTCAAGTTTGGGTATGTCTCTAACTATGTTCTTTCTAGCATGTTTTCCAAGTGAACACACATTGTAGTGTCCCAATATTCTGTTCCAAAGCCAAGACTCTTTATGAAAAGAATTTAAACAATTGATATTTTTCTTAGATAAAGAATTTAAATCAACAGCATAATCATTTTCATTTCTTAAAGCAGCAAACACTAAAACATTTTTAGAATTGAAAACATTACAAGATTCATTTTCAAATTTAACATAAAAACCATCATCACATAACTGAGGAATACTTAACAAATTGTATTTAAGTCCATCAAAAAATAAAACTTTAGAAATTAATACTGAGTCAGTGTTACCAATCTGGCCTAAGCTGATGATTTTTCCTTTTGTGTTATCACCAAAAGTGACAAAACCTCCATCAACTCTGACTAAGCATTTAAAGTATGAGAAGTCTCCTGACATATGTCTTGAACATCCACTCTCCAAGTACCAGGTCTTTTTATAGTATCTCTTTAAGCAGGTTTCCTACATAACATATTTAAACAGGAAATGATTTTGGTACCCAGATTTTCTTGGGTCCAGACAGGTTATCCAATAACAATTTAGGTACCCATAATTTTCTAATGGGTCTCATAAAATATCTAGAATCAACATATTTGGGAAGATAATCCTTATTAGATCCATAACTATTAATATAACTTGTTGAAGCATATGAAGTTCCAGAGCTAGCTACATTCTATCCAGACTTATGATTGAATCCAATTTGGGTAATATTCCTTTTTCCAGGTTGGTATACTATACTAGTAGTGTATCTAGGTGATATTTGCTTACCTAGAATTTGAGTAAGAGTATATTTACCATTGGTAAATTTCTCTAAGTCTTTCTTGAGTTTCTCATTAGATAATTTTAGTTCAGTATTCTCTTTAAGCAACTGAGCATTCTTTTCTACTTCAATATAAAGATCAGATTTATGTTTAACAGTTAAAACATACTGTTTCTTTAAACCTTTGTATTTGTCTTTCAGCTCATTACAGGTTTCTTCTAACATATCACAATATTCAAACATTTTAGATTTAGAGATGTTATCACATTCAGAATCATCTCCAGAATAATATGAATTAGAAGTAGGAGTTTCTGAAGTTACCTCAGAAGTGTTTGTCATAAAACACATGTTCGCCTTGTTTCTGTGTTCAGTTTCAGAAACTTCAGATTCACTAGAACTGTCCTCAGAATCACTCCAAGTAGCCTTCATGGCTTTCTTATACTTGTTATCCTTGTATTCATACTTCGTCTTGTATTTCAGCTTTGGACAGTCTGCTTTTATGTGTCCTTTCCTTTTGTACTCATAGCAGACAACCTCATCGGTTTTGTCAGATTTCGTCCAATCCTTTTTCCAACGACCCTTGCTGTCATACTTATTTTTGTAATTCGCTTTTCTGAAAAAACTTCTTCTTCCTATAACACTTTTTAAATCGTCTGGAAATGTGAGCCATCTCAGCATCACTGTCAGAATCACTCTCACTGTCTTCACAGCTTGAACTTTCATTGATAGCTTGAAGCTTTTCCTTATCCTTATTATTTGAGGTTGTAGTTTTGAATGCAACAGACTTCCTTCTAGGTTCATCTTCTTCTTCTTTGTTCACATTGAGTTCCGCTTCATACATCATCAGTTTTCCAATTAGTTCATTGACTAGAAGTTCTCCAATGTCACACGATTCTCTAATGGAGACAGAGGTTCCTCTCCATCTTTCAAGTAGACATCTCAAAATTCTCATGATTTGTTCCTTTGCTGGAACATCCTTTCCCAGAGAAGTCATTGTGTTGACAATTTCATTGAACCTGAGATACATATCAAAAATGGGTTCATCAGGCTTCATCTTAAAATTGTCATACTTAATAGTATAGGTATTTAATCTCATCTCCTTAACATTAGTTGTTCCTTCATGAGAAAAAGCTAAGGTATCCCAAATTTCATAAGCAGTTTACAGGCAGATATTCTATTAAATTCCTCATCTCCTAGAGCACAGTACAAAGCATTCATAGTTTTACAATTATTATTTTAGGCTTCCTTTGTAGCTTCATTCCATGTAGATCTAACAGTAGTTGGTATTTTGTATTCAGATTCTATAGCATTCCAAATATCAAAACCCATGCTCTCTAAATGAATTTTCATCTTAAGTTTCCACTAAGCATAATTGGTGCCAATGAAAAATGGTGGTCTATTGGTAGCAACACCTTCAACTCTATTTTCCATGATAACTAAATTAAAGCAAAGATTTTAAAGAGATAAAAATTTAGAAATAACATAAATTTTAAGAACTTTAAAATACAAATAAAATCACAGTTGAAAAACAAAGTACTCTCAGAAAATATTTTAACAGCATCTGATACCAAATGTTGGTCGAAGTGGACACTCAATAAGGGGGTGAATTGAGTTCCAATTAAAATTTCTATTTTAAAACTTTGTCTTAAAAACCCCCAAATAAAATACTAAATTAAACTGTAGTGAATTTATATCAAAGTAAAGGTTTTGTTGGGTTCTCGAGGGATTGATTATTTCCCAGTTAATCAAAACAGAAAGGTTGGTTAACTTTTGAAACCTACTTACTGATTTACAAATTATATAAACACTTACGAATTTAATTATCAAAGTGACTTTAAAACAGTTTTGGTTTTAAAGTAATTAGCAGCAGAATAAAAGAATAAATTTGAAAATAAATAAGCACAGCAGATTTAACAAAGAGTTTCAGTCTCAAGCTGAGACTTAGTCCTCTCATAACTTTATATAAAAGTGATCCACACCCTAGATCGGGGATAAACAACAGTATACAACTGTCCAGGTCACACGACCTCTACCACTGTTATCAATGGGAAATAGAAACAACAACAACCAGCTGTCCAGGTCACACGACCTCTACCACTATCCCAGTGGGAAATACAAGATGTAAGAGTATTGAGTGAGGATTTACAAATCCTCCAGTTAAAGCATAGGAGACAGTGTGTGTGTTAAATACAGCATATAACACACATTGCTCAATATGTAAAAAGATAAATCACAGACCAAATATTTAGAGTTTAGAAATGGCTTTAGTGATTGTCGTCTAGTTCTGGACTCCTTTGATTGATCAAAATTCGCTCTGAGTCCTCTTCTAATTTTTGACTGGAAAACAGAGTATCGTCTGTTTCCTTGACTTCCAGGTGTAGAGACAGTCGATGAAGCTCTTGAGTTAGGTTCTCATTCTCAGCTCTTCACTGGTAAGTAGTGATGAATGAGTTCCTCATGTAAGTTCAGTCGTCTCTTTTTTTTCACACTCAGTTGTTCTTCCAGCACACCTTATGATCTGTATGCCTTTGTATATTCGTCTATATGTCTCACACTTTTCAGTAGCACATCCTTCCTTTATTTAAAGCACGTGCTCCAGCAAAAGATGATTTACTTTTTGCAGGTACGAGGTACGGTTCCCTGACATCCAACAGCACACATTAAATAAATTTCAGTGTATTAAAATATACCTGATATGACTGTTGGATAGATTAAACAAAGATAAAGAAATTAAAGCAGTGTCGGGTTCTGTCTCTGGAACGGTAGCTCTTGATATCGGTAGACTTGTGTTACAGTAGGTTTCTGTATCGGTAGAATTCATTTGTAATGATAGACTTTGTTTCGGTAGCTGCAACTGTAGACTTGATCACATCAGTAGTGGTGGACTTGTAACAAAAACTGTGGCTCTGCCTTGTATCGGTAGCGGTAAGTCTCTATCGGTAGTTGTGGCTCTGCCTTGTAATGGTAGCGGTAGCTCTCTATCGGTATACTTTTCAAAATGGTGGACTTCAGCATATCGGTAGATGTCAACTTTGCTTTAGTGGTAACTGTCGACTTCATTGTATCGATAGCTCTATCAGTAGAATTTGATGCAACGATGGACTTTGGGTATCGGTTGGGTATCGGTAGCTGTACCGGTAGCTGCATCGGTAGCTCTCTTATAGTGGTAGATCCAACATATCATTAGACATAACTATATCGGTCACTGTGAGATGTAACGGTTGTTATTTGTTCTGATGGTATCTACTGTCTAACGGTTTCTCTACTCTGTATCGGTAGCTAGTTTGTAACGGTAGTTGAAAACTGTTTGAGCATTCACATGGCAGAAAGAGTTAAGTCATAGTAAACATATATCTGATAATTCAAAAGACTTAATTTAAGCATAATGAAAGCAACAACATATATTAAAGTATATTTGGAATGTATTAAGAATAATTAAGATATAAAGAAAGAATGGTTGGGATTATCAAAACACAATAAATCCACTTAATTCCAGAGGGTTCAAAAAAATGGAAATATAAAATATATACCCATTCTTAAAATTTTAATAATTTAATATTATTTCAAATATACTCAATGAAACGTCAAACACTTAGTCAAATTCTAATAATCCTTCCTTCTGTATAATTTAATTTTGACCATTTTTTACCTTAACCTAATTCTTACTAGGGAATATAAATGCATCAGGCTTTCTTGGACTGGAGAATTTGCGAACATATCAAATAGATTATGTCTTAAATTTATCTTATATAACTCCAAGGATTTTTATTCCAATACATTCTGAATAAAATGGAGTTTAAAGTCAAGTTATTTCATCCTTTGATGAAACACCACATAGATTACTAAGCGAATATCACTTTAACTATCGTAGTAGGGTAATCCCTCAAATAATCTTACATATTCCATCATCAATCAAATCAACCAAATAAATTCATATACCACATTCATTGTTGGAATTTATTCATATTACATTATACATAATATAACTATTTATTTTAACATAAAAATTTAACTATTCATTTTACTCTCATGGGTATAGAAAACAAGAAGTTGGGCACTTCTAGGTATCTGAGTCCCCAAAAAAAGTTGATTTCAAAACCCCCCAACATATAATCATCCTCAAAAAAATATGTATATTATGATCTCTTTATGTATTTCATCATTCATGTCATTTCATACTAATTATCCCTTTCCATATTTGACATGAAACGATGCAAAAATCCAACTATGAAGGCATTATATGGATATTTACAAATAATCATATATATAAAACATCTAAAAATTGATGAAAAAATATTTTTTCAATTTAACATGCCCCATATTCCTTTTTAATGGCTTTTCCATGGAAAACATGAATTTTCAATCCAATGCAATTTTATAGACTTATATCTGGTCAACACAAATATCTCATTTATCTTCCGAATGTAGTCTTTCAAAGATATAACTTAATTTATTTCTTTAATTTAACTCTCAATTATCATTCCTAGAATCTTCATATTCTATTTTTGATCTTTAATCTTGTACATTCCAAAAAATCTCACTTCATCTCTCAAATCATTATAAGTACATGACCATAAAAAACATTTCATCTCTATACATAAGAAGATTGATATAAATTCTATTACACATGACATTCAGTAGAAATAATGGTTCATGTTTCCCATTAAATATCCTTCATTATCTATAAAATCAACAAACATACAATAATATTACCTAGGAACATGATTCAATTTATAAAGTCTTCAATTCAGTCAAAAGCTACAAATTTCATTCTGATGATCCTAAAAACCTTTAACATTCAACAAATAAATTTATTCGATATGTATCTATAAAAGAAGGTTTTTAACATCAATATTCATCACGTCCATATTATCATAAATTATAATTATTATCACTTTACTAATGTTATAATGAATAATTAACTATGAGAATTTTTATAATAATTTTATTTCATGTTTCAACTAGAAACTCTTCACTATCATTCATGTCATATAACTTTTCCTTTTTAAATTTATTACTTAAAAAATAATAAGAATTTATTCTATGGTTATCTTTCCAAAGTGGTAACTCAATAAACTTTCAATTTTGTTTATACTCTAAGTAATACATTTCTTCTATCATTGTTAACCCTCATTTCATAGAGTAACTGATTTTTTACTCTTATACTAGTAATTCATGTAATCTATAATTTGTTAGAGGTATGAAATTTATGTCATCGTCAACCCTCTATAGATTCTTTCTATCTATAAATTTATCCTAAGTTGAAGACGAAATTAGTATCCTTGTGATAATGTATTTTATGATACTTTATTTTATGTGGAACCATCTTCTAAGGCCCCAAATTCCAAATATTTCTATCAAATTTCATTATTTTTAGATATGTTTAGAACATATTTTGAAGATATCTATTAAAAAATTAAATTTACTTCTATATGAACTCATTAGAACTTGTGACATTCTGACACAAAAAGAGAGATCAATATGAACATTAATATTTAATTCCATGTACTTGAATTCTTACTCAAAAATGTTTTGGTCCTTCGATAGGACCTTCTCATTGATGATAGTATTTTAAATCCTAAGGATATTTTACATATCATTATTCCATATACAAAATAAAATATTTTTATTAACCTAAATCTCAATAAAACTATATTTAGATTTCACCTCTTTCTTATCTTAATCCTTTTTATCAACCTGGGTAGAGGCAAGACTGTTAAATTTTCCAAGACTAAATACTTATAATATTTTACTGAACCATAGATTCTCTATAATCTCTAGAAAAACTATCAAAGGGTGACTTCTATTGAATAAGGTTTATTTCATGTTAATTATGTTATCCTAATTTATCCTTGAAATTGTTGAATGAATAATATGATCTAGGATTTCTATATAAATTCCAAATTCATCCATTCTTCTACATCATTCTATTATAGTGATCTATGAAATATCTTATCAAAAATGATCCCTCTCTTCTAGAAAATGTTTTTGAATTTCTTACAATTTAACTAGCCTCAATTTTTGTCTCTCAATAATATTAATTTGTGACTAGACTAAATTCCAACCATAGATTTCTAAAATAAAAATGAAATGAAACCATCTTATTTATGATAATGCAAGTTAATCACAAAATTTTGTATTTAATAATTGATGAATTTGATAAGGTAAAGAGAAATTATAATGGACTAAATTGGAGATACCCATCAAACATCCGAGTGAACATGTTTTGACTTCCATCTCCTGAGATTCCAACCACTCAAATTTAAATACACACACTTTTTCTTCCTAACTACACAACTCTAACTATATCGAATATCAGTGTGATTGGGCCTCAACATGAGTTTTGATATCACAACCTTTATATTTTTCTCACTAAAATTACCAATCTTTTAATTCAATAAATTTTATTCATCATTAGTTTTAATTTAAAAAAAATCAACACTGACTAATATTCTGGTAGATAAAGAGTCTCATTCTTTACTTTATAGGCCACCACCATAGAAGCTTGGATCACATTCCAAATTCAATTAGAAAATACTATTCCAAATCCTACATCATAATGTTAACCAAAAAAATTATGTTTTTTCATAATCAATGGATTTGATGAAATTCTTTGAGCTTCAAGAATCCTTCATTCTTAATTTGGATATCAACCACACCATTCGCACTATTTTTAGAGCTTTATCATTTACCAAATGCACCTTTTAAAATATTCTATCCATATAATTGTCTATGAAAACATTACCTTTATTTTATTATAATGATGCAATAAAATAAAAAACCCATGATTCCAATAGAACATTAAAAATTTGTAGCCAGTTTTTACTTCCCTCATATGCACTCATGAAAGTTGAACATGTAGAATAGGTTCTTTTGGTGACTTCCTTGTAAACTATTAAATCCTTTTCATCATTCCCATGTTTCCTTCAATGACACCATGAATTTATAAGTCTAGTAAACATACATTGGATTCCTTATCAAGGAATATCATTTGATCTCTTCTTCTTATTTCTCCATTAAGGTGAACACCCCCTTCCTTCAATGTTGAAGGCATTACCGAAAGGTGATTGAACCTACATGCGTCAGAGTTCTGTACTGAAAATAAAGTTACATAAATTCTCAAATACAAAGTTCTTCATTCCACGTGAATTTATAATTATTGTTAACATTTCATGAGATGATTTTAGAATTTATGAATGAATTATAATTTCCCAAAAACCATCCAAAAATGTTACCTTACATGATTAGAGCTGGATGTAGATCATGTTGAAATAGTTCACCTAATCTAACTATGTAATTCCTAATGAAATCCTCATATTGAATAACCTCTGCACAAGAAAAAAATTATTATGTTTCACAGTATTGTTATAAATATTATCTCAGTATTTCCTCAAATCATTTTTAGATTTATTCTATAATATGGTAAAGGCTATGTTCTAGGATAGTTATAGCCTCACCAAAACAAGTTCATTTTTGACCAATACTTCTCAATCATATATTTTACATAAAATTCTATTTGGCACAAGAAAATGTAATTTCTAGCTCATTTTGGACGATATAATCAGGAATTAACATCCTTAAAATCTAAAATATATTCTATTGAGATTATAAACCTGAACCTTACTTTCTCACAGAATTATACCATTTAATAACTATAAACAATACCTAGAGAAGAAATAATACCCATATAATAATGTAAGTATTACCTCAGTCTAATTCATATCATGATGATGGAAATAAATAACCATAATCTCTGATATTATTTATTTTAAGAGTAGAAAATATTTAATCTTTTGATTCTAGGAAGGTAAACTAGTGAATGATAGAAGTGCACTGAAACCAATCCTCTTGGATGGGCTTCTCCTGTCGAGCTTAGTGAAATGGATGATATAATGTTATTGAACCATAATCACCACACTAATTAAAACCATTCACACACTCCATTAAAATAAAAACTCACACAATATAAATAGAAAATTAAAAAAATACGAAACAATACATGAAAAGTTTTTTTTCATTCATGTACTAAGCCTTATATCAATTGGATAAAACTATCAAACATTGCATTACTCAATAGATGTATTTTTTTACAACCCCACCTAATGAATTAAGATTTTAGAATAAATTTTTTCATATCACATATCAACTTATAGAGTAAGTACTACACTATCTTTATAATTCTTCATAGATGGTCATTTGATAACACCAACCTCAATATTTTATAGGTTCACATCTATTTCATTAAGGTAATTGTAAAAAAAAAATTCATTCCTTTTTATATCCATTGATATTTGGTTGAATACTTTAAACTTCACCCTTTATCGCAAAGCCTTCTGATATGATTTCAATGTATGTAAATTTTCCCCCTTTTGGTTGATTGACCTATTTCCATCATTAACAAACATTAATCAAAAGTTAATAACTTCTTACCAACCTATAAATTGTTATAATTTCTGTTTCTACTAGACACACATCAACTACATCTATATATTTCGAAAACCCTCATTCTAGTTGAAAAGAAAAATAAATTGAAACTGGATTCACTTTCATAAAATTAAAATTGTGATTTCAATATGAAATGAGTGTTAAAGTAATGAAAACGATAAATATATTTAGGAAAGTGTGAGTGAAAAATGTATTTGAGAAGACAAAGGTGAACAATTAATGAATTATAGAAAAAAATTTCAATCCAAATTAATAAAAAATATTTTTATTCATGAATCATATTCAATAAAAATTAAGAAAAAAATCTAAGAATAAAGTAATTACAATCACATTATTGTCTCTATATTATCAACATTGTTTAATTACATCTCCAAAAGGAATGGTTTATCAATAAAAATTCATAGAATAAATGAGTATATCTTCAATAAGATGAGAATAAACCTTTTAATGATTAAATACTTTCAACAAATATTTTGAGGGATAACAATCCATTTTTCATCAATAACTTATACATAGAATATTATGGAAATGATACTAAATAAGGAAAAAAAGGAAGACAATAGGAAAATTGGTGCATGTTTTAATTCTTATAATAAAATCCAAAATAAATCTCCCAATCTATTGATGAAGAATAAATTAATTTTTCATTTAATGGAAATAAATATTCACTAATTTAAATTTGTTGATTAATCATCATAAAATATTAAAATAATTGAAACAAGAGAGGTCACATGAAGAATAATAAACACAAATGAGATACAAGAGAAATAACAGTAATAAAAATATACACATTTTAATATTATTTACCAATTGAGTTATATCATAACTTGTTAAACTCAGGAATATCCAAAAAATTATAAATAAAATTAATAAATAAATAAAAATAAGGAGGAAAAATGAAATATTCTCTATTAATATAATGCCTCTCTCTTCCAACATCATCTTGGGTGCTACACGATGGTCCCAAAAACTACAACATTTTTTAATCATGAACCCCATATAGGAAAATAATTTACCCATCCAATTTTAAGGTTATCACATGTTATACTAATTATCATAGATCCTTAGATTCTTTCTAGATATGGGAATGTGGAACTTATAATTTCTCATAATATTTCTTCACCCTAGATCACATGGGATAAAACTGAGAGGGATTCTTAATTAGTAGTAACTTTATCCATTTAAAAATTTATATTTAGAATCAAACCCCTATGACTAGTAATGATTTGATTTTACTCTCCATAAAATCTTCTTTACAATATTTAAAAATATGAGATGCCAATAAAACTTAGTAAATTTTATAAAGTTCATCCTCATTGTGGGAGTATACTCTTTAATGTGTTTGACTGTCATAGAGTAAATTAATTTTCATATCACAATATAATTTTATCAATTAAAAACTACATAAATTGGCATATAATGTTTGAGTAGAAATTATCAAATTATATTTTAAGAAAATCATATTATCAATTTGATAGAAACCACATATTCTTTAAATCTCTTCCATTTTATCTCTTACTACATAGATCTTCACTAATCTTTAGGAGTCTTCGGTATAGAACGAACAGTATAATGGTGATGGAATGAAAGCATGAACTAGTCTTATTCCCCATAAATAATAGTTCTCTAGATGAAAAATAGTCTGGTCATTTATCCCCAACCTTCCTTGTGATATAATTAATGTGTATGATGATCTTCCTCTACTTCTCTTTCTTCAATATAGTAATGTATTACTAACATACCGCAATATTCTCATGAATAGACTAATATTTTATTTCATAATAATCCATTCTTATATTCTATAGATAAACCTTAAAAAAGATATTATCATGATAATATATAGAAAATCCATAATCACTGATAGTGATATTTCCTCTTGAAATCCATCAAAAATATTTTTAATTATTACTCATATAATCATTAATATCTATTGAATATTAGGGAAAAAGATCCCTATCATACAATATTCATATACACACCATCTCCATTTAAAATTTAAATTATATGAAATAAAACATTATTTTGATTATATATATGACACAGTTATTTATATCTTCTATTTCCTAAAAAACTCCTTATTTAAACTTATTTGAAATCATCACATTCCTGGAATTATCTACCTTATCCATAATGAATCCCAACAAACATTGTGGAAATAATATCATCAACTTCTTTATCTTAGTATAAAAAATCCCTTGTAATATATTTCATATGTATTATACATTTATCATATGAACCAAAATCATCTAATAAGTTTGTCTATGTAACATAATTATTTTATGAGCTCAAAATTATCTTATAAGATGGTTTATGTTTGTGAATTATTTTAAGATATCTCAATTATCTTATTGTCTTTTCTACATATGATATCTTACTTTTTCATTTTTATCTAACTGAAAAATTATTCGCATGTAGATAAATTATCTTATATGTGTAACGAAATATACCAATGTGTTTCAGCATTAAGATAAATTCCTTTTTCATTATTTTACTTTGGAAGAGAAATTCCATAATTTTTCCAAATAAACTATGAGATTCACAAAAACAATTTTTGGTTTCATCAAAAAATTATACTCCTTCTCAATAAAATCAAATAAGTCATATATTATTATATTTATAGTGTCTCTATATCCACCAACACTTTATAATGATTTATTTTAAGATAAGAACAACAATCATAACATTTAGATCAAATGGTCACAACAAATACAACACCTTCAACACTATAATGTTAATTTCAATCTCCCCCTTCAGATTTGTTCCCAGCAGAAGAAACTCGCTCAAAAACATTCATTTATGATTCACCAACTCATATCCCTTATTAATGGAAAAACATCATAACTCTCTAATATTGGTTAGATTTGTAATTTTTGGTTAACTCTATCCCTTATTGATAATAAAATAATTCTATATGTAAAAAGAATATCTACCCCATATTAATGGAAAAGATTCCCCCCCCCCTTAATGAGGGCCCTCACTCCACTAAATATATACCCATTTGGAATATGAAAATATACTCTATAAATAAAATATAAAGAGGATATATATCAATAATCATAAGAGTTGAGGTACCTTTTTATACCCCATTGACCATATTATAAAAGGCTATGTAGGGGAACCAATTAAGGATTCTTAATGATATGGGGGGATAAACACTCATGTTCAACCTAAATAACTAAAATTTATTTTTTGGGGCATCCTTGAAGATTATATCAGCCAGCTGGTCATAAGTGGGAACAAATTCCATCATGATGTCTCTGTAGACCACATTATCATTAATTCAATTATTACCAATATCAATAATCTTTGAACTCATGTATTGTATAATATTTTTCAAGAGATCTATATAACATTGCTCATAGTAATGAATTATTAGATGTTTCTCAATTATTACCCTTATATCATCCAATTGGTCCTTCATTAAGTGAATTTTAGTGTAGTCATTGGTTCCAGCAATGTCTTCAGATTAAGAAGAACTCAATGTGACTATGTTATTCTTCTTGAAATTCAAACTCATGATGATATCCACGAAAATGAAAAAACTACATGAAAAGGTTATTCTATAATCAAAATAACCTACCAAATCTGAGACCATATACCCTGATAGATTCAAATTATTTTTTTGTAATTTAAAGGTTACTATAGCTCACAGTCTCTTGGAAATACCATAGAACCCTTTTAGAAACCATAACACATGACTCTCTTAACTCAATCGGATATCTTGCAAAAAGACTCAAAACATAAACTCTATATGATCAGAAGTCTTGAAGACAAATTATTCGACCAATAAATATTCTAAAATATAATTCATGTAAACTAACACCATTCACATGTTTAGACATCTTAAATACAACTTGAATGAGTGTAAATATAGGATTCAACTCCTCCATCCCAAATATCTTCAATATTTATTTAGAGTAATTTTCTTGGGATAAGAAACAAAAGTTTTCTTATTGTGTTACTTGTACTTCCAATAAGTACCTACACTCACCTAGTATGAAATCTCAAATTGTTCCATAATTTTATTAGAAAAATCATGAAAATAATTCTCATGACCAACTACAAAAAATAATATCAACAACATACATAATAAAAATAAATGTACTTGATTGTTCTTTTGAGCATTCCAAAATAGTTGTTTAGTTTATACGATAGTTTATGAAGTATAGTCAGAAGCCTAGGTCATATCTCATTAGAGACATAGATAATTAATTTAAGAAAAATGTTTTTATTATGAAAATAAAATAGGAATTATATTTTTAAAAACGTTGGGTTCAATGATTTAAGATTACAATTGAAAAATTAATGTGACAAAAAAATATAAAATCAACAGAATTGATTATGTGTGATCAAACTGGGTAATTCTCATGGGTCCCACCCTATATAGATTCAAGATAAAGGGAATAGATCTTCTAATACCTAGTTTTTAACACCTAAAACTATAATTTTACTATGTTTATACTATTATTCCTCCTAGTATTTTGTTGGAGATAAAAAATTATTAACTAGTTACCACCAATGATTGTGTGATTTGTGATTGACTTCATAACCAAAACTCGCAAAGGCATCACACGAAGAACTGGATGCACTATCCAAATGTTTACATTATTTTTTTATGATAAAATGTAATTAATATACATGTCATTGATAGTGTTTATAATATTTCAATTGACCAATATAAACCACACAAACCCCACAATTAAAATGGGGAAAATAAATGGTGAATGGTGTGTGATACTTCATGTGATATGGTACCCCCAAACATGATCATATGTGTTTGATCATGACATAAAAACACATATATAAATTATATATGAATTGAGTGTTATTAAAAACAAAAAAACAAACTATAATTTAAAATAATATTCAAAGATTCCAAATAAGAAGCTCTGGACTACATCACGTTACTCTCAAGGATATCATAGGGAGTTTTGAACTGCATGGAATGGAAAGATGCCATAGATGTTGAAGGAGCACCACACATGGACTCTATAAATTCTAAAAATGAGGATAATACTCTTTTGGGTATCCAAAATGGTATATGTGTTCCACCTAGTTATACACACAAATGGGGTTCCTATGGTATTATGTTATAGGCAAAGTGGATGGTGGTTTTGTAAACCAAGATTTCTAGAAACTAGTTGTTACATGGTTTTGGGTGGGTAGAAAACACTATATAGATTTTTATAAAACTAAACAAATGGTTTTACTCCCCATGACTATCTAAACAAAATGTTTTGAAACATTTGGTGGGATACAACTTGAGATATATCTGAATTATTGTACAAACTTTTTTACTTAAAGAATATTTGATTCATTTGATAGATCAGTCTGGTTGGGCCTATAGATGGTTGCGTTGGGATTAGGTGAATTCCTTTCAGTTGTATCCCTATGAATTTTGTATCATCAAACACATTTTCTCCCAAATTGGATGTACAGATTAGTAGTTTCATGATGTTGAGTCAACTAGTGTTCTTGGAATCTTGTACATTATGGAAATTTTTTCTTCAACTTCATCTTGGGCACTCAAAATCACCACCAATTACAATAAAAACCTCAAAACAAGTACAATTAACATTTTTAACAGTGATAAAAATTAAAATACTGAATCAAACATGAATTGAAATTTTTTATAATAATTATAATTTACAATACAATATCAGTTGACATAGTGGTATAAGGGTGAAATAAAAAAGTGAATCATGGTGCGATCACACCCCCACAAGTAAACATGTGAACTCCTAGGAAAATTTAACTTCACAAAAAAATCATGGATATATTGCAAACTTCATGAAGATATAACATTTAAAATTTAATTCCAAATAGAAATGTGATCAAATAAAATACCACACAAAGGGGTTATTCTCAAGGATAATGGAAAATGTGGTCTTATAAATTGTATTAGAATGAAATTAAAGGAGATTAATGACACAAAATAGATAAATTAATTCAAAATTAATTAACATTATTAAATATCCACATGTGTTTTTTAAAAACATTTCATGCTATTCTTTCAACTTTCTATCCATTAAATAGTGGTTATTTTAAAAAAATTATCCTTAAATGATTCTGTCTGAAAAACCTGCCCTTCATATTTTGTAATAAAATTTCAAGACCCAATCAAATAAGCATTGAAAAAAGTAAAAACCTATAATATTTACATATATATCCCCATATTGTTTACATTCCATCACTCCACCCATTTTTTATTAATTTTTTTTCGAATGTTTAAGTTGGAACAAATCTCACACTCATAATGCAACCCTTATTTGATCTCCGTAATACAAAAATTGTAATATTTATAATAAGATAAAATGTAAAATATGAGTGGTTATTGACCTTCCCAAAACACAAACCATGTTTTTTTTGTTTTGGTTTTATTTTTTATTTTTTAAAGGTGTACATTTTCCAAATAATAGGTACACATGGATAGGTCAATCAAATACAGTAATGAAATAGATCAGATAATGAAAAACATATTGAAAATTAATTTTTTAAATATGATAAATATTAACGTAGCCTATATTAAACTTCTATTAAGTAATAAATAATCAAACTTCTTGGTTTGGGGTAAAAATGTTTCGAGAAATTAAGTAGCAAAGATTTCCCATAAACTACTAACATAAAGAGTATCATTCTTTTCAATGGTTTTAAAATTATGTATCCATTAATATAATTAAAAACAACCAATTAAATAGAAATATTTACACCTAAATGTTAATTTCAATCCAAAAAACACATTCCATTGGTAAAAAAAATTGTTAAAACAACTTGAAATAGGGAAATTCTGCATGCATTTTTGACAACTTTCATGATTAAGTGGGAATGATTTTCTATGATAAAATGGGAATAAAAAATGAATTTTTGGGAATAAAATTTAGGTGGGATGGTCCCAATATAATCTAGAAATAAAAATATAGAAAAATAAGAATGATTATGGAATTTCATAACTAAACCAAGAATGTACTCTTCCCCCCAAAACTAAAGTGTGAAGTGTCCTCACTGTAATAGAGGATAATGTGGGAAGGAAGGATAAACTTTTGTGGATTCACTGGTACATTATATCATGAATATGGATTTCCTCCAACATATTCTTTGGAAAATCATTATAACATAATTTATGTCTCTTCCCATTAACTATAATACTTTGGAAACTCTTCTCATGAAAATCCAATATTGCACAAAAAGAGTAAAGATTAGTAACAATGTAATGACTGAGGAATTTGGAAAGAAGCTTACCTAGGTGGTTATTTATCCTATAATTGTAAATGAGTACCTTCTCAACAATATGAAACATTTATTGATGAATTATCCCATTATTGATAGCATATTTCTTCCCTTTATGGATTCAATAGCTCTTATATGCATCATGTATAATTTCATTGAACTCATGAAACTACAACTTCATATGCTCACCTATATCTGATGGATTCATATTAAATTTCATAATATCCAAATATTCATGGTTATATACCTGTAAAAAGAGATTACAAGACTTTCCATACATAGTCTTATATGGTGACATTCTGATCGAGGTTTTAAAAGATATATTGTACACACAATGTGCATCATCTAAGCGCAAAATC
This sequence comes from Viscum album, assembly GCA_963277665.1. Classification (NCBI taxonomy): domain Eukaryota; kingdom Viridiplantae; phylum Streptophyta; class Magnoliopsida; order Santalales; family Viscaceae; genus Viscum; species Viscum album. The sequence continues at coordinate 1,016,285,978 of OY728119.1, read as the reverse complement.
CAATCATTCCTATTCGGTTGTACCATTTTTTTCAATATTCACTAAACTTCATGATTTAATATTTCATCTTGTCTATTAGTTTTAGGGTGATATGTAGTGGAGAAATTATGAATAAACCCATGGCTATGGAGTAATTTTTTCATGTTGTGATTTCAAAAATTTTAACCCTGATCACTAATGATAGATATTTGAAAACCAAACCTACTAAAAATATGGGACCTCACCAAATCAACAGCCACTCGAGTTTCAGCGGTTCTGGAAGCCTTTATATCCACCAATTTAGAAACTTAATCAATAAATAGATACATTTATATGAACCATATGAAATCTGGAAAAGACATGATTAAATCAATTCCCCATGCATCATATATTTCACAAAATAACACGGGGAATTGGAGAATTTCATCCCTCTTGGAGTTTTTCCTTGTGAATTGAAATGAATTACATGATATAAAAAACCAGTTGTAATTGATATAAAATCTTTGAAAATATGTTCCTAAGTCAAGGACCTTCTATGTTGTATGTTGAGAGCCAATGTAGCCCCCATAAGACAAAGTTTGGTATAAGCTCAAAACTGAGGTGAAATCATTGTTAGGGAGATAGCTATGAACAACATGGTCACTAAACTTTATCAAAAAATATGTGTAATCCAAAATGTACCATTGGTAGTCAATCATAAGTATTTGGGATTGTGAAGTGCTAAAATCAGTGGGGACCCTGGATGTTGGTGGAAAATTCACAAATTCTGCATACTAGGGGTAAGTTCTATAACATATCAAAGGTTCTCATGATGAAATAATTCTTTAATGGGGAGGGATGAGTCAACATGGGGGTCCTATGTTTGGTAATTCCAACTAATGTGGTTAGCAATGACATTTTACACTAATCTATTATCACGAATATCATGTTCAAACTCGTGGAGGAAGAGCATCCACCATATGATGTGGGTCTTTACATTGGTTTTATTAAGGAGAAATCGAAGGGAAACATGGTTAGAAAACAAAATTGAATTTTTACCCAAGAAGATATGACTGTAATTTTTATAATGAAAACACAATTGAGATTATCTCTTTTTAGTGGTTTTGTAGTTTTCCTTGGTAGGTTCAAGGGTACTTGAGTCATCTGCAATGTTATAAGGAGCCTTCTCAACACTTTATGAAAAAATTCTCCAACTGAAATGTTAGAGGCACCACACATTATTTAAAAGAGGAGATCCCACCTTGGTGGTAAGATGATTGGAGGTGATTTGAGAATCATTTTTAGTGAATTTAATGCATCTTGAAAATTTTTATCAAACACAAACTTAGAGTCTTTGTAACAACAGGATGTATTTTATAAAATATTTTCTTTAAATAGTTATAATTATTTAATAGCATTCATTTCCTGAAATCATGAGTTTAAACAAAAAATTATATTTATGTTGTATAAAATGACCATTATAGCCATGTTTTTTGGTTTGTAGGTATAAATGTAACTAACATAAGAAAATAAATAGTGAATTAATTACCAACCAATTATTTATGAAAAATATAAACCAATTATATTTTTTTATTTTTGTATCAATAAATTGAGTAAATAACAATTATTAAATTAAATTTATGAAATATATATTTTATATAAATAAAAATAATTTTTTATATATTCATCCAATTTATATTTTGTCATTGGATATGAATAAACACTATTTTTGTATAAAAATCTATATTTTTCAAAAGGGTAATTTTAACACCTTTTAATGATGTAGCCTTTTTAAAGTAAAATTTTAACAAATTATTAATTATTATATGAAAACTTAAATGTCCTATTTTTTATCATGATATAAAAATTTACTTTCGAGGAATATTTGATATATTATTGATAACTTTTATTTTTTGATTAATAGTTAAAATATACTAAATTTTAACTGATTGAAACTGTATTTATCAAAATAATATATGTAGTTAATTTTATTATGTAATAGTTTTAATGTATAATTAACTTATATTTTTATCAATTAATATAATTTAGGTCATTGGCATTAATTTTACATTGAATTCATATGTAAAAAACATTTTAATCTTTTTCAATATTTTAACTTTTAAAACTCATTCCCTATTTCAGACAAGAGAATTAATTTATAATTAATTACTAACACTTATGTTGTGAACTTTTAAAATTGGATTCCATATTTTGAATCATTAGGTCCAAATTATTTAAATATCTTTATTGTATATTTGGTGATTTTTAATAGTAACTTCAGTAATTTTTATTAATATGGTAAAAGGGTAAATCGTGTCATTAAGGGTAAAAATAAGGTTATAAAATTATCCTAAAATTTCTCCTAATATAATTGGATTATTATGTTTTGGCTAAAATCATACTTGGATCTAAATGGAATCCTATTAAAGACAGTTGGATGAGATTAGGGCATTGTTTTAATGAACGTTTAATATGTATCACTCAAATTTTAGTAACCAAATCATTTTTAATATAAGGTTATACAAAGTATAAATTCGATTATAAATACTCACTTAAAATATAAAATGTGTTTCTTTACCATTTTAATTTATTTTATTTTTTTGGAAATAAATAAATATTTTATAGGTTTATATATTGATGATAAAAAAATTATTTATTTGATGAAAAATAAATAAACTATATTTTATTAAAATTAAAATAACTAGTAAAAGAAAAAAAACATGACCAATTCTTATTTTTTTGATCATATATCGACTTTAATCATCCAAGGGTTGTGTTATTGACTATTTGGATCCATATGGTAAATATTATGACACGTATAATATTTTATTTAAAGTAATGTTAAAGCTTTCACATTTATCTTGTAATTAATATATCATTTTTAATATAGTATTTTATAGAAGATATATTCTAATAAAAGTATTATTATAAAATATAAGGTATTTATCTTTGTTATATTATTTTATTTTTAAATTTTATTCATCAAATGAACAAATTAAATAACCACAAAAAACTATGGTAGAAATTTTTTCATTAATGGAAATATCAAATAAATAATATTAAAAATATTAATATAAATATAATTTTGACTAAGTAGTATGTACAAGGAATTTTATTTATGAACATAACTTTTTAGGGTTATAATAATTTCTTTCGAATTTAACTTTTAATATTAATATTTTTAAAAATCAATGAATTGGATAATGTCAAAATTGTCACTATTGATTATTTATCAAAATAAGGTTTCATTAAATTATTTTAATATCATAAAATGTTTTAAATATATATAATAATTATGATATGGTCTAAGATGATTAAATATATTTATTTATGGTACAACTGACATCAAATAAGTAATTATTTCAACCTTTTAATATTGAAATATTTTTTACCCTGGTTCAAAATAAAATAGAATAACTATGTGTTAATTAAAATGATAAGGTTTATATTGATAGGAAAACGTATCTAAAATATATTTATTGATTATAGTAATAACCTATATCAAATTATATTATAAATTGGTATATTTTAGAGGTTTTTGGATGTGGTTTGATTTTATTATAAATTAATATATATTTTGTAGTTTCCAAAAGTGCCCCTCACATAAATTATAAAAGGGAATCTCCTACCTCATTTATTCAAAACTCAATGATCCTTAAAACATAGATATCCCTAGATCTGTTTCATTTTAAACATTTCTATAAACAATCTATATGTTTTGGCCTTCTACAAAGACCAACTCTGTTACATTAAGAGGATATTTAGAGGGAGCACGTTGAAGAATGGGCAATCTCATCTACCTATTCTTTAAAACAAATTTCTTCTTCTAATTACTTTTCAAGATTTTTTTCATTATAAAGTAAAAAAATAAAGTGTCAATTATATACTAAGATATTATTATGATTGTGAAACAACCATATTTCACCTTCTATCTATCCTACGAAAAATAAAATCACAACGCCTACGTACGTACGACATGTCGTCTCCACGTCATGTTGTAATATTTTTTTCACCACCACCTTACATGGATGGGTATAATTATAGAAATCATAACTATACATTTTTACTATAAAATTATATTTATTCTTAAATATATTACACCATACACTTTAATTTCATTCAACAATCATGGGAATGAGATCGTGACTCGTGTGTACGTAAGGCCTACCGTCTCCACAATGAAATGAAATTTACTCTACCTAATATATATTAAATAATGAAAATTTAAATGAATTTAATTAATAAATATGATATATATTATACAAATATTATTTTTAAAATAATATAAATATAACCTAATATGTGGAGCATGAACTTATCTGAAAAAATATGCATAAGAGAATAAAGAAGTCAATACTCGATGGATGAGTAATAATGGTACCAACAAAAAGATAATAATATGATCATATAGGATATCATTACAATGTATATTATTTCTATAATAAGTCAATGAAATCATTTAAACAATTATATAGGAGGTTCAGATATTTAAAAGGGATATCATTCCTAATATAAGGGATAATTTCATAATATCAGTTTTTTCTGAGATTGTTTATACGTACGTATATAATTGGGTATACATATCAGATATGTCATTATTTCCTAAATATTTTTTCCAAAATATTATTTCTACCATTCTAAATTTTTTTAAAGTTAATTTTGTCCAATTGGTGAATGTTTATTAAATATTATTAAAGGAATATTTTTCTATTTTTTGTTACGAGGTATTTTTTGACTTATCCAAAAAAAATTACGAGAAGAATGTTTTCTTTTAACTTATATGGAATGATGGGTTTTTTTGTTTTCTAGAAAAATATTTCCATGAATCCTCCTTTAAAATATTTTAGGGTTATTTTCAAATAAATTATTTTCTTTAAAATTTGTTCTATTTAAAAAAAATAAAATTGTTTTGAAGAATAAAGGATATTTTATTCAAGAATTAATTTCAAGTGTTGAAGAAAAATTAATTTCCATATATGATGGAATTATTTAATATTTTTATGTTTCAGGTATTCTATCCATAATATTCTTACTGTGTTATTATTATTTTGATGGAATTATATTTATGAAATCCATTTTTTTACATGGATTATGTTATGATGGAATGATGTTTATGAAACCCTTTTTATTCCTTAGGTTATGCTGTGATGAATGATTTATGTTTTTGTGTCACACATAAGATTTATTTAATTAGGATATGGGTGGGACATATATCTCCCTTGGATGCTTTGGTTAAGGATTTATATCTCATGAGATAGATACAGATGGACAAAGAAATGATCTCGGTTCAGTATTATAGGTTTGGAACGAGGGGTGAGATCTGTTCAGTAATGAAATTTTTATGCTATGATGGTCTTGGTAATGATCCTTGACTAATATGAAACTATTTTATATGTTTATGTCTATGCCAAAAATTTTCATTTCTTATAATAGTAATTTTGGTATTACCTTCATTGATTCTTATGAACATTTATGATTTATCCCGTGGAATCATATCACGATCATTCTTATGATGGATAGGACTTTTAAATTTTAATCTCTTATGTGTTATTATTATGATATGATTGATATCACCTTCTTTACCCTTACTATGTATCTGAGCACCCAATTTTTTTTATTTTCCCCCGGTTATGTAGAAGGTTATTTAGTAAAATTGGTCAAAAGGGGGTATAGTTATGAAGGAAAAAGATAGATACAATGTAGATTTATTATGAACAAGTTTTTTTTATTTTTCTAAATTTCTAATGACACTATACCTATATGGTTATGTAGTGAATTTGTTATATTTTTTAATGAATATTTTTTAATTTTGAAGAAATATCTATGTGTGTAATGTATGTATCTCTATAGATGGTTTCATAGGAAAGGTAAACTTATCCTTTGGAAATAAGGATGAGAAAACATTAGTAAGAACCCAATGGATATGTCTACGATTTGTTTACAATCATAGTGTTTTAGAAATGATCAGGAATAACCGAGGATAGAACCTAAAATTTTAAAAATTAATTTTTTTTCATTATTATGTGGTTTCCCATTATGGTCAGTGTTTCTCACACTATGCTTCTTGGTTTAAGTCAATGGTTAGATCTCGGAGGAACCACAGTAATGCTAAATGTGATGGAAAATTCAATGAATGCCCTCTTAAACAACTTAAATTTAAGAAAACTGTAATGAAAAAACTTATTGCAATGATCACATAACATTATAATGCTATGAAAAATGCCAGACCTCAAAAATAACGAGGGAAGGATCAAAATTAGATTATGCCCTTCATAAGGAAAAATACACCTTCTTTTAGGGGGTCATCTAATCCAGTAATGGCTAAACAATGGAATAGTAAAACTGAAAATATATTTTTAGTTCTCCAATGTTTAGAACATGATAATTTCATCTTGGGATTTTATCATTTGGGAGGTGAAGCTAATAAATAGTGGAATATTATCTAGAATATGAGACAAAATGATGTAATTGAATCCATGGAATGGGATGAGTTCAAGAAGTTATTTTTCAATATCTAATTTTTCCAAATTCATTGAATAAATATAGATATGTAATTCCTTGAACTTAATAAAAAGGATGATGAATCCATTGGTACCTAAAAATAATATTTTACAAAACATTCAAGTTGTTCTTCTATAATTATTATCCAACAGAGGAGTAAAATTGATTGATTCTTTAGTAGGTAAAAAACCAGTTTTTGATGGGATTATCCATAAGGGACTTCAATAGCTACAAATAATTCATTTGATGTACTCTAAATGTTGAGATGGATATTGGAGTCACCCATCAGTCCTATGGGTTTAATAAGAAGAGAAAAATGGAGTTAAAGTGAAAATATAAAGACCACATGTAAAGGAATATCAGTTTTAACTTATACTGAAAGTGTGGAAAGAAAAATTAAGGATATTGTCTTAAAGGGAATATAATTTTTTTATTTTGGTAGAGAAGTTCATCGGGTTGTTGAATTCAAAAGTGAGGGGAAAAATAATTCTAATGATTAAAATAGAGAAAATGATATATAGAATAATCCCCATACACTTCAATGTCACAAGTGCAAGGAAATTGAAATTATACCAAACAATTTTCTAATACAAGGGTTATTGATGATGATCAATTTCATCATTATCTTAATGATAATGATAAAGGCATGTCATATATGATCACTATTAGAAATTTGGAGTACGAAAATGATGTTTTGAAATGTACACTTACCTTCCACTCTTATTTAGGAAATGTTTTATTTGATTTTGGATTCACCCACTCTTTTATTTCTGAATAATTTTATAAGGGTATCTTTGTATTACATCGACAATTATATGTTTAGTTATATGTGAAAAATCATAATGAAAAAATGGTCCCATAAAAAGTTTATAATTATTATCTGGTTGATGTTTGTTGGAATGTTATTTATGAAAATATTTTCACCCTTCATATAGTGGAATTTAATGTGATTCTTGGCATGCATGGAATTTCTCTATTTGGATATCATATCAATTTCTAAAAAAAGGAAGTAAAATTTCATATTCTGAATCCATCTAGGACCATCTATTAATGAAAGTATGAATATGAACATCCAGTAGAAATTTCATCCATCTTATGGGTCTTGATTCCTATAGATGAACGTTATCTATCTCATATGGTTGGGGAGAAACAGAAAATTAAGAATACACCCATTGTATGAGTATTTGTTAATGTATTTTCAAAATAATTTCTTGGTATTCAATAGAATTGTGAAGTTATTTTTTCAATATAACTCATACTAGGTGTTATACCTATTTTAGAGACACCATATAGAATAGCCACAATTGAGTTCTAATAACTGAAGAAGGAAATCCAAGGGAATCTTGAAAAGGGAATGATATTCCTTAGTGTGTCACTATAGGGAGAACCTATTCTATTTTATATGAAGAAATATGGATTATTATCACTCTAGACTGATTATTAAGAACCTAATAATATCATTATCAGGAGAACATATCATCTTCCCTATATTTTTGAATTATTCAAAAAACTATGTAGAGATCAATACTTTTCCAAGATTGGTCTTCATTCATGATATCATCAATTTAGGATCATGAAGGAGGATATACCAAAGACTACATTTGTTACATGTTATGGACACTATGAATTTATAGAGATTCCTTTTGGTCTTACCAATTCCCCACTATCTTTATGTATCTAATGAATAGATTTATTAGAGTCTATCTTGATTAGTTTGTGGTAATATTTATAGATTCCATTCTTGTCTATTCATAGATCAAGGATGAGCATGAAGATCACATGACAATTGTACTAAATACCCTATGAAAGGATAATATTTATGGAAAATTTACCAAGTGTGAAGTTTGGATTCAAAAAGTTTCATTTTTGTGTTAAATAATCTTAAGAGAGAAGATATATGTGGATCCAGTAAAAACAGAAGTCATTAAAAGGTGGATTATACAAATAACAGTAATTGAGATCCGAAATTATCTTGGTTTGGCTAGATATTATCATTTTTTTTGTGAAATTCTATTAGATATTATATAATCATCTCACCAAGTTGTCTTAAAAAGGATTTAATCTTGTGTGGATGGAGGAATGCGAAGAGAATTTCAAAGAGCTAAAATGAAGGTTATCTTCTGCAACTATTCTCACACTACCTTATAGTGGAGAAAGTTTTATGATATATAATGATGAATCCAAGAATATTGTAGGTTATTGTCTCATGAAAAAAAGATATGGTGGAATCTTTAGCCTCATGACAATTGAAAATATATTAAAAAAATTATCCAAATCATGATTTTGAGTTAGCTAAAGTAATATTTTTCACTAAAGATATGCAGGCACTATCTTTATGGTGAAAGGAGTGATATTTAAACCAACCATAAAAGATTGAATTATATTTTCACACAAAATGAGATTAAAATGAATAAAATAATATCGTTTGAGTTGATTAATGATTACGACTACTGAAAACATTTCCACCCTAGTAAAGCGAACATGGTGGTAGATGCTTTGAGACGAAAGGGCCACACTATCCTATCCATGATGTGGATAAAAATGATCAAATATTCCTATATTTGAGAAGGATAGTTCTTGAAATTTTAAAGGAAGGGGTGAAATATTATATTTATAAAATTAATGTTCAACCACATATACACGTGAAGATTAAGAAGGAGCAGACAGAAGATGTAGGGCTACAAAATATGGTGGGAAATATTCCTGAATTCAACCTTGATTATGATGGAATAATAAGGTTTGGGAACTGGGTTTTTATTCTTCCCATAAAATAATTAAATAAGTATATGTTGGATGAGTGTCATAGTTTTTCATGCATTATTAATCATAGAATCACAATGGTGTATAAGTTCATGAAAGAGTGTTTCTGGTGGGATGGCATGAAAAGACATGTTGCCAAATATGTCTCTTGGTTCTTGGTTTATCATAAAGTTGAAGCTGAGAGATATAAGTCTAAGGGGATGTTACAATGATTACCCATACAATAATGGAATTGGGAAACACTTCACTATGGACTTTGTTATCAAACCTCCCAACACATCTAAATGCCAAAATGCTATATGGGTTAGAGTTGATCACCTTATAAAGTCGACACACTTCATTTCAATTAGAGAGGATTTATCTCTTGATCATATTTCGAGGATATATGTGAAGGATGTGGAAATATTTCATGGAGTACAACTTTCTATTTTATCTGATTGAGATCCAGGGTTTATCTCGAAGTTCTATAGAAGTATTCAGTATACACTAGATATAGAGTTATGTTTCATGACTTCTTATCATCCACAAATAGACAGTCAGTCTAAGGGGATAATTAAAACTCTAGATGACATGTCAGGAGCTTGATATATGGATTTAAAATGTAGTTGGGATAAACACCTACCTTTTGTGGAATTTTCTTACCAAAATATCATTAAATATAGTATTAACATGGCTCATTATTAATCCCTACATGGAAATTCATGCCGAACTCAAAATTATAGGGATAAAGTTGGGGAAATAAATCTATTAGGACCAGATTTTGTTGATGAAATGGTAGAAAATGTCTAATATATTCAACAACAAATAATATAAACTCAGAGTATACAAAAACATTATACTAACAACCAATGAAATGACTTATAATTTGAAGTCAGTGACAAGGTTTTTCTACAAATATCTCCCTAAAAGAGTGTAATTAGATTTTGAAGGAAAGAAAAGTCAAGCCCTAGGGATATCAGGCCTTTTGCAATTATTGGTCGTGTTGGTAAGGTATTGTACCAATTGGTGCTTCTACCGAATCTCTCCAAAGATAATTATGTATTCCATGTATATCTCTTGAAAAAATACATACCTTATCCTTCACATGTACTAATCTCTGAAGTCGTACCGCTATAGAAAGATCTTTATTATGAAGAAACCCCAATAGAGATTGTGGATCATAGAGAAAACGTTATACGAAACAAGACCACTCGCTAGGTTAAATTTTTGGGGGGAACCACCAATTTATAGAATTTATGAAGGACCATGAGGATGTGATGAGGCAGTTATATCCTAATATGTTTATATTCAAGTAATGAATTTATAGGGACAAAATCATTGGGGGTAGAATGTAACACCCGGTAGTTTTTTATGAAATATTTTTATTAAATAATTTTAATTCATTAATAGATTACATTTCATGATATTGTGAGTTTAAATGAACCAAAAGATAGACATAGTAAAAAAATAAAATTATAACCTATCCCTTGGGTTAGGGGGAATAAATATAACTAAATTATGAACATGAGTAGTGAATTCATTGGCTACCAATTATTTATAAAAAATATAAATCTATTATATATTTGTATTTTTATAAGAATAAATTTAATGAATTACAATTAGTAAATTAAATTAAGGAAATATAAATTTTATATACTTACAAAAATATTTTTTATATTCATCAAATAGATATTTTTTTCATTGGGTATAAAAAACCATATTTTATTTATAAAAGCCTATATTTTTCAAAATAATAATTTTAAGGCCTTTTAATAGAGAACCATTTTAAAAGTAAAATGTTAACACATTAATAATAATAATTTGAAAAAATTAAAACTCTTATTTGTATGTAGGATATAAATATTTACTTTGGAATAATTTTTGATATTTTTTGGATAAATTTGATGTTTTAATGAATAGTAAAAATTCAGTACATTTTAATTGAGAACAAATTTTTTAATCAAAATAATTTATATGGTTAAATAATCATATTTAATGGTTTAAAATTATAAATAGAAAACTTTTTATTAGTTAATAAATTTTGGTTCATTAGCATTAATTTTACATTGAATTCATATGTAAAAACAATTTAATATTTTACAATGTTTTTAATTTTAAACCCATTTTCTATTTCTGAAAATGAGATTAATTTTAAATTAATTACTACAACTTATGTGTTTTGAATTTTAAAGAAGTTATTCCATATTTTAAATCATAATGTGAAAATTATGTAAATATATTTCAATAATTTTTTGTCATTTTGAATAGTAACGTCAGTAATTTTTATTAATACGGTAAAAAGGTAAATTGGGTATTTAATGGTACAAAAATGTTATAAAATTACACTAACATTTTTACTAATATCATTTTATGAGTTTTTATATATATGTTATCTTTGGGTAGAAATGGTATCCTTTTTAAGCCACTTGGATGAGATTAGGATATTTAATTTAATTTATTTAAAGAAATGTTAAATATATCTCACTAAAATTTTAATAATTAAATCATTTTTAATATAAGGTTATATAGAATATAAGTTCGATTATAACTACTAATTTTAAATCTATAATGTTTTATTTATGATGTTAATTTATTTTTAATTTTTATAAAATAAATAACTAGTTTATTGGTTTATATTGTGTTTATAGAGAAATTATTTAATTGATGAAAATGAATAAACCAATTTTTATTAAAAATATAATAACAATTAAAAGTCACAAAACAGGAATAAATCTTGTTTTTTATGTATATATCCAACTAAACCATCCATTGGTCTAGTTATTGACCATTTGAAGACATATTGGAAATATTATAACACTTATAATATTTTATTTAAAGCGATGTAAAAGTTATCACTTTCAGGTTTTAATTAATACATCATTTATAATGTTAGATTTCTTAGGATATATATTCAATTAAAAGTATTATTCTGAAATCTAGAGGATTTATATTTTTCAAGGTATTATATTTTTAAATTCATTCAACAAATAAGCATATTAAATAGTTACATAAAAATATTGTAGTAATTATTTTGTTAAGGTAACACCAAATAAATATTATTAAAATTTTTAAAATAAATATAATTTCAACAAGTTAATATTTACAAAAACAATTTCAAATACATTGAACTAATATTAATATAATTAAACTGTTGGTTCAAAATTAACATGTTATATTAATTTTTTCAAAATTCAATAAATTGAATTGTGTCAAAATTGAAACTATTCAATGATTAAAAAATAATGATTTACTGAATTATTTAAAAATCATAGAACATTTTTCAAAATATATAATTATTATCATACAGTATAAAATGTTCATATTTATTCATTTATTGTCTATTTGATATCATATAAGGAAATATTTCACCATTTTAATAAGGAATTATTTGTTACCCTGGTTAAAAATTAAATAGAATAATTATGTATTGATTAAAATGATAAGGTTTCAATCAAAAGAAAAATTTTAAAAAATTTATTATTTTATAATATTACAGCCCTATATCATCTCATATTTGAAATTTTGAAATTTTCGATGTTTATGGATGTGGTTTTATTTTTTTATAAATTAATATTTTTTAACTATTTCCAAAACTTCCCCCCTCACCTCAGTAATAAAAAGGAACCTCCTCCCTCGTTTCAACACAACTCATTGACCCTTAATGATCATATATCCCCTGAAAATTTCCACTCAAAACATATCTAGTAACATTCTAGAGGTTCTTTTATTCTTCAGATACCATATTTAGTGCTTTATATGGAGATTTAGAGGGAGAATGCTAAAGAAAACGTAATCCCCAATACTGATTCTTTCAAACATCGTTTTTCTTCAAATTCATCTTCATGAGTTATTTAATTACAAATTAATAACTATAGTATAAATTTTATTCTTATATGTTATTATTATTATGAAACAACTATATTCCATTATCTATCCATGCTATGAAAAACGTAATCATCATGCGTGGGTACGTACGACTTACCATCTCCACACCGTAGTGTAATATGTTTTTCACCACCACCTTACATGTATGGGTATAATGATGTAAATAATAAATTTATATGGATATTATAACATTATATATATTTATAAATATTATACAACATCCACTTCAACACCATTCAACAATTATGGTAATGATATAATCACTCATGTGTACGTACGACATACAGTCACCATAGTGTGATGTGATTAATTCTAAATGATATTCATTAAAAAATGATTTTATAAATTAATTGAATGAAAAAATATTATATATATTATACTAATATTAGTTTTTAAATGATATATCTATAACCTAATAAGAGTAAAATATATTATCTGACAAAACATGGGTAAGAAAATAAAGAAATTAATACACGGTGGATGAGTATTATTGTTACTAACAAACGTATGTTAATATGAGCATATAAGATATCATAAAAATTAATATGACTTTGGATTAATTCAATGATATCATCTAAATGATTATACATGATATTTAGATATATAAAAATGATATCAAAACTAAGGTAAGGGATAATTTCGTAATCTCATTATTATCTGAGATTATCTATACATAAGTATATACTGGGGCATATTTATCATCCATTTACATGTTTACTAAATATTTATTTCAAAATATTATTCAATTATTCTATAATTTCATAAATTAAATTTTACCAATTTTTTAAATTTTTATTAAATGGTGTGAACAGATTTTTTTGCCTTTTTCGATACGAGGTTGTTTTTGAAATATCTGACAAAAGTATTAGAAGAATATTTTATTTTAACATGTACTTCTTGACATTTTTTTACATTTTCCTAAAACAATATTTCATTGAAGTTTTTTATAAATAATTTCAAGTTTAGTTTTAGATATATTGTTTTCTTTTAAAATTGTGTGGAATTTTTAGAAAAGAAAATGTTTTGGAATAAGAAAGGATATTTTTCTCATGATTTAATTTCAATAGTTCAATCAAAATTAATTTCTATATAAGATGGAACTTGTTAATAATGTTATGTGTTAAGTATACTATCCCTATAATTCTTATGGTTTTATTATGTTTTTTACATAATTCTATTTATGAAATACATTTATACATAGATTAAGTTATTATGGAATGTTTTTTAAGAATCCCATTTTATTCATTGGGTTAGGCTATGATGAATGATTTATGTTTTTGTGGAATACAAAAGAATGTTTTCATTATGAGATGGTTTAGAACTATATCTACCTCCAATCCATTGGGTAAAGATTTAAATCTCATGATATAGATAGGTATAGAATATGAAATGATATTAGTTTAGTAATATATGGCTAGAACGAGGAGTGATCTCAGTTCAGTAATGGGCTTTGTCTGCTATGATGGTCTTGGAAATGATCCTTGACTAATATGAAATGATTTTATTTGCTTATTTTTATACCAAAAAATTTTATGTCTTATGTTAGAACATTTGGAATTAAGATTATTCATTCTTATGAATCTTTATGATTTATCCCAAGGCATGATATCATGATCTATTATATGTAGGTTATGATTTTTAAATGTTATGTTTTTATGTGTTATGATTATAATATGATTGATATCTCCCTATTTACCCCTAATGAGAATATGATATCTCTATTTTTTTATATTTCTTTTCCACATGTTATGAAGAACGGTATTGAGTAATATTGGTTCAAAAGGGGGTCTAGTTATGAAGGAATATGTTAGAGACAACATAGATGTATTATAGACCAGTTGTTTTTGCTTCCCAATTTCTAAAGACAATATACCTATACGGTCCTGTGATGGAATTTTTATATTTTATAATTAATATTATTTAATTTTTATGTAATATTTATGTATGTAATATATGGGTGTCTATATTCATTTTTTAATTATCGAAACAACAGAAGTGCGATCTTAATAAATTTTTTTAATGAATCAGTGGAAAAAAGCAGCATGGACCAAAAAATATTGCACCTCAAGAATATGAATTTGCACACCCGACCCCGTTTCTACACACAAGGCGACGTCAAACAGGATTTTGTGTGCCTGACCCTTTTCCTAGCCCAAAGTGGCGTCGAATGGGGTTTGCATGCTCATCTACGTTTCCTCACACAAGGCGATGTCGAAATGGCATTTTCATGCCCAACCCTCATTGCGTGAACAATCCACCGACTGATAGGTGTTTGCTCTCCAGGATCTTGCATGTTGCACCGAGGACCTCGTCTATAAAACGAACTGTATCCCCACCCTTCAGGGATGGTAACAGAAGACAAAGCGATGCACTACCGCACGAAAACCCTGTCTTCCATGACCGCATGAAAAACCCCATGGCCTTCAGGTATTGGATTTATGCGATCGGTCCCCCTAGGTGGGTGCCTTCGGGAAGTTCCTCTGGTCCTCCAGGATTTCGTTTCTTCCCAAAGTCATTTACATGAAAGAGGGGCCTTACGCGCATGAACCCTTTGCGTCAAGTGCTCCTGCGCACAAACCATCCGTCTTGTGCACAACCCCTCATTCTTTCGCTCCACCCATCCAACTTGGATGAAATCTTTTTTGTCTTGCACCCAACCCCTCTTTCCTAAACGCCACTCATCCCTCTTGCACGCCACACCTTAATCTTGTGCAAAAACCTTGCATATTGTGCACATACCTCATATCATGCCCCGACCCATTCTCTTAAGTGTGCTCCATGTGCTGTCCTCACCTTGAGGCAGCATGTTCAAGCCTCTCTTATACACAACACACTTGTGTCACGCGCTCTTTTCCTGTGTTGCCCCATATGTTTTGACAGAGAAATTTCAAAGTCCCTTGGGAAAATCTTTCTATTGTGTTTCTTTTCCTCATTATTCTTCCCATAGGCACACTAACGGCTATTTATTCTTCGTATAGACACTCTAATGTGGACCCCCAATGGGATCACCTCTCGACACCCCACATCCACTACATTTCCAATTCCTTTTCTTCCTCAAGGGCAGGTGGGTATTGGTTATTTAAGTCGTAGGGGTGCGAAGCAAACCCACCTTGTCTGAGGTATAGGAAGTTAAACCGCCAAGCACTATCATCCTCAGCACATGACGTTAAACTATGGCCTCTCCCTATTTCATGCACCTGGGGTTCCCCATCTTATAAATTCTCTATGCCCACTGGTCTCCACGGTAGTGAGATCATTCCTCACATGGAATGGAATCCTATTTATCGGAGCGACATTTGTTCACGGGGAAAGGGAAACTACCCTAGTGTAATCCCCAATCCTTTTTGTATGAGGTAGCACCTCTGCTCCTCCTCTCTTCTTGGGTGCCAAATACCTCTCCCACTGGGCTTTTTCACCAACTGGGCCTCCATTCTAGAGCAATACGTTATTTCCTTTTTGGGCTGCCAACTACGTCTAGCCCTATTCCACTTCCCACGGACACACCTTTGGTGACATGATTGTCAGGTCTTTGGTGCCTCATGTTTCCCACACCGAGAATGACTCACTTGGCCTTATAGTAAGCCTCAGTCAAGACCTCTTCTCTAGGAATCCTAGAGTGCAAGCCCCAAACACATCCAAACTACATGGACTTTGATCTCTTCCAAGGTAAAGTACATAGGAAGCCTCCCTGATGTTCAATCCCAACACCCATTGGTCCTAATCATCTTCACTTCGGCTCACCAAAACCCTATCTGAACTATAAGGTCTTTGATCCCTTCCATGGTAGGGTTTGTAGGAATCCACTCTGAGGTTCAATCCCCCCTCACATCGATCCCGACCATCCTCATGTTGGTTCACCAAAAACCCCTTCGTAACTATGTGGTATTTGATCCTTACCAAGACAAGGTATGTAGGATGCCTATCTGAGGTTCAAGCCCAACACTCGGTCGCTCCGACCTCCTTCACGATAGTTCACCCACTCCACCTGAACTAGGTGGTCTTTGATCCTTGCCAAGGTAGGCTATGTAGAAATCCTCCATGAGGTTCAATCCCACGACCTATCTGGGCCCTAGATCGTCCTTCACATCAGTTCACCCTCGTCCTGCATGACGCTAAACTGTGGGCCTCAATTAGTGGTAATCTATTATTCCCTCAGACAGTGGTAAGTCATTGCACCCTCCCAAAATATGTCGACTTTGATCCTTGTCAAGGAATGGTACGTAGGACACCTCCCTGAGGTTCAAGACCAACAACCTATCGAACCTAACCACCTCATGTCAGCCCACCCCCATCCCGCATGAAGTCAAATTGTAAACCCCAGTCAGCAGTAAGTCTTTGTGCCCCACGCAGTGGTGAACCATTGCATCCCTCAATCAGTGGTAATCCATTGTGTCCCCTTTTCAGTGGAAAGCCTTTGTAATCCCATTTGATAAAAACCTCATCTTTGATCCTTCCTAGTGGTGTCAGACCAACTCTAGCTACTAAACATGCATGAGCCCCATACACATCATCGGGTGGTTGTCTTGTTTGTACGACCAAATTTACGTCCATTTCCTGGTCTTCCCTTCGAGCCTATGTTTTTCGGGAAGGTCATGCCCCAACCCCGACGTTCCACTTCCTCTAGGTCCAATACATGCGTCCATTCTCACAGTCCACCTCCTTAAGTGTCCCATCCGCCCTACCAAACTAAGCGGACTTTGATTCCCTGTCACAGGGATACGTAGGAAGTCTCCTCGTGACTTAATCCCAACATTACAGTCGTCCTCACGGTGGTTACATCCCATTCACCATCAACTTCATAGAACATTCCATCACCCATCTTGATTCTTACCCAGGATTCCACTTCCGGGTGAGGTCATGACAGCTCACCCCCTACATCGGTGTTCCCTCTAGGGGTTACACTCATCTAATCCACTCTAGTCAGTGTTATGATTAGTCTGATCCGTCTTCTCTGGGCGTTAGGCTTGCAACATATCATGTGTTAAACATGGGATGCTGAGGTAATACTCAAAGACATGCCTAGGACATATGACTCCTCACATTAGATATGGGATGCCTCGGGATTTTTCCCCTCAAGAAGCCCTATAATAATGGGAAGAAACCCAGATGCTTTATTGTTCCAGCATCTAGACATGACAGTGATATCCAACATGACTACTCCCCCAACTGATGGTTTCTGCCCTAGCTGGACACCTTGGAATGCCCTCACAGAATTAGTGTAATTAACCGGTATCCATGAAGATATGAAACTGGTAAGAGATTCATGAACAACGTATGGGAGACCCAGATTAGGTGATGAGTTCCAAGGAGGAATCCATGGAATGAATAAATGACTTCCCATAATCCCTTTTCAATCAAGGAGAAACGTCCCTGAATAAGGAACGGATGTCGCCCGCCTTTGGAAATAGGGAATACGGGGCTACAAATAGTGTCATCGTCCCCAAACAAGACGGACGCATGTACCCCGGTGAAAGTGTCAGAAATAGAAATGGTGAACCTAAAGTGAATAATCTTCTCCTCAACATAGAGACTATTAGGGTTCAAGGAATCAATGGATTAGAATGTCACCAGATTCAATTATTTGGTGTTGGGTCTCTCAAAGAAAATAGTGGGCCCAGTGTGAAACTCACCAGAAGTTGGGGCAGTAGAGCGTTGGACATCCCAATCTGTGACATTGTCAATGTGGACCCCTCTTACCGGTCATGGAAGATGGGATGGAACTGGGGCACTGATCGTCAATTCCTTTTTCTTTCAGCAATAATGAGTTAGTATCACTTATTTCAATAACCAAGTTGTTGCACCCGAAACTCGATCACCACACACCCACTGACGTCGGGGCAGGGGAAATACCAGTGCTACAGTCCTGTGTGGTTCCACCTCTTCTATGATGGTCTCAATGGCCATAACCATGGGTCAACCACACCCCATCTCCCCATCTGAGGTTGTTCAGCAGAGGGCGATCAATGACCTCATACACTGGTACGAGGAGGGGATCATCTGTATGAGGGATATGGCCTACCTAGATATAGAGGCAGATGTTCCTCATCATCAACACTGCCCCCAAGGGCCATGCAGGGAGACACTGCTCCCCATGACCACATATAATCATTTTGGGAATCTATCCCTGGAACGCCTCGGTGACTCCCTTCCCTATACCGACGGGGTAGGGGATGTCTGGGCTAGTCTAGCCAGGGTCCCATTTCAGGGGCTCCTAGTGAGGGCCCCCACCAAGCAGCATCAGCCCCACTACCTGGTCTTACTAGCCGAGGAGTAGGTAAGCCACGTACCTGCACCACCGGCTCTGGTCCGTCTGACCCGATGCCAGCGGCAGTCACAGTCCGAGGAAGACACCTACCAAAGGGCACCAACTTCAGCAAATATTATGGCATGAGCCACCGCTGATGTATATCGTTAACCCCATGCATATTCCGATAAGGGGAGCTTGTATATCCCGCCCAGATCGAGGCCCCAACTGCCCCACGAGTACGATTGGTTGACTCTCCCAACCGCCGGTGTAGGTAATGGAAGCCTTTAGTACGGAGGCCCTCTCTTACCGCCACATGGAGAACATGGGTCTTCCCCACTTCCACGATCGGCATGGAGGTCAACCTCATGCTACCCTCAGTCAGAATTAGGGACCTCCCCACGATGGTGACACCCATTACAAAAGCCTCTCTTGTGCTCATTACACCATGTATGGAGTTATCACACAAGCCACAGACCGCTGGTGTGGGGACGTTGTGCATCCAGTCAATCTCTAGTGTGGGGGACCACCCCATGTTATTACAACAGCAAGCGATGGTCCTCCTTTCCTCTGAAACTAGAGGGGTGAAGGCCATCCTCGCCCCACCATCACCCAACACAGAGGTCCTACCCTTGTTTAGCTCAACCGGTACAAGGACCTACCTCATACTGATGTCCCCAGGGGAAACAAGCATGGAGGTCCCCCCCCCCATGCTCATAACGGTTCCAGTGGAGGTCATAACCACTGTAGCACTACCCATGGAGGTTCTCCTCATGTACCATTTGAAATATGTCCCAGTGCTCCTCACACTCCGGCTTACTCAGGTGGAAACCCTCTCCACCCCAACACCAGTATGGCCAAAGGACCTACTCGTATCAGAAATCTACCCTATCTCGAAGTGCCATCGAAGGGCAGGAAGGTGGGACATCATCTGCATAAGAAGAATTCTAGAAGGGCCGGACAGAGATCATTCCAATCAGATTCTCAGACTCCGGAGTCGAGTACAACTCAATGCGGGTACCCTCCCCTCACTCCTATGAATGTAGGGATAGGGTAGGAATGAAGTGTATTAGCCTAGTAATCATAGAATGCGAGGTCCATTGGATTCCTAGATCCCTCCGTAGGTATATCTAGGAGGGAGAAAACTTGGCAACCCTACAGGTTACGGTCGTGAAATCACCACCGTCGTCACCAGAAGCACTCTCTACCTCGACTAAAGATCAGGGAGAGCTATTATGGGTACCAATGGTGGACGAGAAGTTGCGCGGTCTGTCTCCAGTAGCCCTAGTCTCTATGCCACTAACTGCGAACATTATCTCGTCCTACCACGATGTGTTGGCTATGTTGATACACCCTTTGGAGGACAGACCTGAATGTGGTGGTTTTTCAGCTCGCTCACGGTACTCTCCACCAGCCAGCCTACCATCCTAGTGGTCTGCTTCAGTACCGCTTCTGGTTCCTTATCCACCTCTGATTGATGATTGGGGTAATTAAGGGCCAGACGCTACATCCGAGCTAAGGAGCTTATGGAATATTCTTGTAGCAGACCACTTCCTTGGGATGTTTTGGCCAGTGGAAGTGCCGATTTTCAGTGCACTGGAATCCCTCACCCCAGAGTAAGTTGAGTATTTTCATCAAACCCACTGGGGGACGCACTTTCACCTTCATCATTAGGAAGTGGATTACCTCAGGAACCAAGAGCATTTTTAAGACATTAGCGAGGAATGTCGTCTAGTTGATTTGGCCACACTCCCTGTGGCCTAGCGCCCCAAGTCAACAGGTTTCCATAGGGCCCTCCAACAGCAATGCGTTCAAAGTCTCAAGGTACTCTGCAAGATTATCAAGGATGATTTCCCCCATGTGTAGATCTATGGTTGGGGGTAGTATGATGCCCTCCTCTTCATTCCTATCTAGTGGCAGCCCAACCATCCATGTGATATAGAGGAAATTCCCCCAAGTAGAGTCATAGCCAACATGGCTAGCCTAGTGGAAGAGGAAAATAAGATAGAGCTCTTTGACGGGGACCTCTTCGCTGAGGGTGTACCACCACTATTGGATCCATCCGGATGGGTTACTCACTAATAGAGAAATCTGATGTGTCTCCCTACACCCACCAAGGCATTAGTCCTCTGCCAGAATCTCGATAAAGGGAAGGACCATCTCGGAGCCGCCAAACACTCCGACCCATTCGCCTCAGTGCGGAAGATGGAGGAAGACTCTAAAAAAGCAGCATTGCTTCAGAAACATGCCGAGTAGAAAAAGTTGGTCGACGACCACCTGGCTGAATTCAATGCAGAGCGACTGCTAGACTACGATGATCCCAGGAAGGGGTAGCAGGGGAAGGCACAACTTCCCCTCGGCGAATTGCCTCCATTTGACCCTGACCATCCTGCTTACGCAAATAGGGTTGAAGCTGGGGGTTATGACAAGAGGGTGCAGTATATCTCACTGAATCCTCTTGAGCGGTGTAACAGCCTTTGAGACCCAGCTTGGGCTCTCCCAACTACTCCAAAGGTCATTCCACCTACCGCTCCATGAGCCACTGGGCCTACTTACCGTGTTGAGGAGCCCAGAAATGCATTGGTGGTCACAGATCCATGTCAAGACAGGGACCCCCACCCAGATTATCCAATGGTGGCACTCATTTCCCACCTCGAGGCATTAGAAACACGACATTTGTCACTCCCGCCTGATGGCTGGCTGTATCTAGTATGGGTGGATGATAGGCCAGCACCCTCGGGTTTTGGGAATCCCACCTTTTACCCCTTAAACGGGACAGGGGACCTGCCACAACACTTGGCCCACTTCATCTCAAGGAGTGGACCCCTATTGCGGACCCCAATGCAACAGGAAGCTTCCAAACTACTGTGTTTTGTGTAGAAGTTGGAAGGACTGACGTTTTTTTGGTACAACCAGCTCCCCATCAGATTAGTAACCAGCTGAGAGGACCTTCGTAGGCCGTTCCTCTACCAGTTCAGCTCGACCACTTGAAGGATGAGTATCACAGACCCCTTCAAGTGAAAATAGAGGATTGATGATCATGTTGCGGAATTCATCACCCAGTGGAAAGGGCTCACATACTCCCTTGACATGCCACTAACTCATGAGAAATTACTGATGATGTGTGTGGGAAATGTTAAGATAAAACTAGTTCCCTCTCTAAACACCCAGAACTACCTTGGAGGATTTTGAGATGTCTTTGATAAGACCCAACGCCTAAAGGAAGCCCTGCAACAGGCTAGCCAGGAACATCTGTTTCCTCACATAATTCTTACAAGAAGGGAATCCAGAGCCAAGCCTACCATAGTGGCCCAAATAGAGGCCCCTGGGAAAACTAGAATTGGTACTAGTGGAGCTGGCTCCGCAGCCTCGCAGAGCCCCGCCACCACAAGCGCAGCCTCCAACCCAACAGTGTCCACCTCAAAATCGGCAGGCGCCCCCATGCAATGTGTAGCCACCACCCAGGTGGTATAACTAGGATCCACCCCTTCGACAGGCTCTTATAGCCCCTCATTATAATCAAGCTCCCAGGGCCCCCTTTCTAGACATAATAAACCAAACCTAATCGTTCAATGAGAATCAGGTCCCCGACTATTTCTAAAGTGCCTTGGAACAAGGTATTATGCATTTGCCTGAGTGTAGAAGGCCAGAAGAGGCGAGCCACACAGATCGCCCCAATTACTACCCCTATCACTAGATCCTGGGTTACACCCTCAAATAGTGCTATGTTTTCAATGATAGAATCCATGACCAGGTCGACAAGAACATAGTCTGGTTGAGCTCAGCCCTAGTACAAGTGGTATGTGTCTTTGTGAGGCTAGATAGCATCAGTGGTAGTGAAGTTGAGAGGAATTAGGTTTCTAACCACAGATACTAGAAGAATGATGACTGGATGGCTATAAAAACAGTCGATCGGTCCCGTGGTATCATCTGTGAACTCCTAAATCAACTGGAGCCTTCCGAATCCACATCCACCACTTCTGAATCGTCATCTCAGCCTTCCTCTTAACAGAAGAGAATGAATCGACTGATTAGGGAAAGAAACATGCCCCTCCAATTCCATCATCATCCCATACTCTCGATGACTTCATGCCCCCAGAGATGGCGATTCCTCCTACAATCTACACAGTAGCGGATGAATCTTCAAGTGATAGCCAGGGGTATTACTCAGTTAATACCATAGATATGGAAAACCCTTACATGACTCATGATGATGAGGAGCACTAGGAAGACCCTCCCAACATCCCCAGTCGTCTTCAGCGTCGACGGAGTCATGGCTATACCAGACGTCAGAGTTTTTCGGTCAGTACTTTAAGCTAGGCTGTGCATTCTATCGAAACGAGGAATCATGATCAGTGAAATGCTCAGCAAGTGGAGCCTTCTCATCTGGTGACATTAGGTCCACCTTCACCATCGTTCGTGCTACTAGAACAGGCAGATCCACCTAGAACTCGATGTGATCAGTCACGCTTCCCCACATACCAATTACGGTCGTCAGGTCCTCATATAGTAGTCACTCTGCATGCTTCAACTAGTGAGCAGTGGGACAATCCCACCACTAGTCAGTCACCAGCCCAGCCGACAGTGCCCGCCATACCTTCTACCACAGAGTGACCTCCTGCAAGCAGAAGCTCACACCTAGTGTGGAAGTATGATGTTACCAAACATCTTTCCCACATTCCAACAAGGCTCTCTATCCTCGAGGCCCTTCACCTGTCACCAGATAAGTGTGTTCCCTCACTGAGGATTTAAGAATCCACCCTAGTTTGAGACGAAGGTTGCAACTACATAGGACATTCATGATGAGGCAGTAGAGAAAGATGAATTTTAGGCCATTATCTCCTTCTCCGGAGAAGATGAGGGTTCTCCCATACATGGGAACATATTCCCACTGTACATCACTTGCCATTTTAATGGAGTATAGATCTGACGTTGCCTCATTTACATTAGATCTGATATTAACCTTGTCCCGACACAGATGCTCCATAAGATGGGACAATCTGAGGATGATTTGAATCCCTCTAACCTGGGAATCCAAGGTAACGAGAGGATGGAACAGACGCCACTCGGTAAGATCCATTTGAAGACCTAATTTGGTGGCCTATTTTCTATTACTGAATTTATGTATGTCTCCTAAGTCCCCACCTACAATGAGTTGATGGGAAGTCTATAGTTCTACTTGCATGGGGAGGTTCCCTCATCATACCACTAGTGCCTCAAATACTCCATTAATGGTCAAGTGGGAATGCTTCAAGGTGACACATCTCCCTTTTCTTCTTGTGAGGCCCGCTATCTAGATGCCAATTACTACAAGAGCAAGGAAAAGCAGATTTAGACCGATGAGGTCGAGCATGCCATGGCTACGACAGACCTATAGATAGATCTAGATGATGCCTACTTCTTTCCAATCCACCGATTAGAGGATACTATCCCAAAAATTGGACAATGGTTCAATGTATCTAGGATGAGGGGGGAATGAGAGGACCAGATTGGGATATACCGAACACTGAGAGGGGGGGTGAGTTAGTGTTGGGGATTTTTAAAACCAATTCGAACTTTTATCCTTATACCTCTAGACCTTTTAGGATCTTGATTCTCTTATTCTCTTTTCCCTGTTGCATGCAATAATAGAAAGTGGTAAAGATATGCACATGATATTTTTACAAGGTTCACCACTCAATAAGAGAAGCTACGTCCTTGCCATGCATGGGGATGACCAGTTCATGGATTCTCCATTATACTGTAAAATGATGTTATAATGGAGTGGCTAAGAAAACAATCCTCTAGCCAGTCTGAGTCCCTACACTTTGGAGGGGGTGCGAAACAATCCTCTTCCCTGGACTGGTGAAAGCCTAGTCCAACTTTCAGCCTCTAGCTGGTTCTTTATACTGCCTATGAAGACAGTCTCTTGCAGCCTCTAGCTGGTTCTTTATACTACCTATGAAGACAGTATTCTCTCTGTTAAAAGAGTTTGAAACACAAAAAGAATCTTTCACCTATTGAGACCTATTGGATGTCACATTGCTACTTTTTTCTTCCTCTATTCAATTATTACCAACCTAGAAGCATGCTTGCAAACAACCACTTCTTTCTTTGCAGAAAACCTAAAAGCTGCACAATCTTCTTCCCCTTCTTCTTCAGTGAAAAACCATCTACACTGAGATCGCTTCTGCTTCAATCTGCTGGAATAACAAACTCCCTTTTTGATTGTCAGAACAATTAAGACCATCTCATCTTAGAATCATCAGAATTAAACTGCCCTGAATAATTGTCAGCCTTCAGTTGGGCATACTATGTTCTTTTTCGTCTCTTCTTTCTCTTTGAAACAATATAATTATAGTGTCTTAATCTCTTTCTTCAATTCTCAATACCAACACAAGAGTATATTGGTATACTAACTTCTTCCTTGGTGCATATATGAATTCAGTTTCACATCTTCTTATTCTTCAATTCACAATGCACGACGATAGTGTTAAACACTAGTCGTGTGAGTGTGGTTCAACTTCCCTTTGTGAAACCTAATGGTTCACAGTTCTTTCTTCTTCGCAAAGCTGCTTCGAGAGTTCTATGCACCTATCGAATTCCCACGGTACCCCAAATGTTTTCGCGCACCCTTATAGGTGACTTGCGCGTAAAATTCAATCCTTGCGCGTAAAATCCATTTTTGGCGTGAAAAACCTGTTTCGTGCAACTCTTCTTTTTCGCGCAGAACGTCCTATTTCGCGCAGTAGTTTATTTTCCGCCCAACACTTCTGATTTTTGCACGATACTCTATAATTCAATTTTTTTCGCGCGTCAGAGCTCGGGATTTGTCTATGTGTTGAGAAATCCATATGGGGAGGGTTAGCCTCATATTTATAGGCGATTTTGACCCTGCACGAAAAACACTAATCTGTGCATAAAACCTCCTTTATGCGCGGAAAAACTCTTTCATGAAACCTCATATTTCGCGCCAAGATTCAATATTGCGCGCACCTCATGCCTTTGCCATTTTTCATTCTTCTAATCATGAAGCACCAATTGCGTGCAAAATTCCGCACCGCATTCCATATTGTGCACAAATCCAATCTTTCTTGCGACATCATATTTCGTGCACTGCTCCAATCTTTCGTGCATTTTATGCCCTTGTCAATTTTTGAGTTTCTGATATCGAAACACCTTTTGCGTGAAAACTTCATTCCTCTATTTTGCGCACCATGCCAAATATTTTACGCAAACTTCATTTTTCGCGTAGCCTGCTGATATCACGCGCACAAATTTCTTTTTTTGCGCGTCCCGCTGATATTTCGCGCATCCTGCAAATACTTCGTGCAATGATCCAATTTTTCACGCAACCCGCTTCTATTTCGCGCAACCCGCATATATTGTGCGCACCGCTTTATTTTTGCGCGCAACATGCCTAAATTTCCGCGCACTCCATTCCTTTGTCATTTTTCAATTTTCTGACCTTGAATAACTCCTTGCACATGAAAATATAAACCATCTTCAATCTTTGAACTTTGGATCAGTTCAACAATCGTCTGAATTTACATCATGGAGAATTGCCCAAGCCTGACATTCAATGCTATGATTACATAAAAATTCTACAGGCATCCTCACTTCAGTCGATCTCCATTAACTTTGGAGTCCTTCTTAATCTCCTTCTTCATTTTGACCAGCATTGACAACTGTTGGCAGCAAATAAAATCGTCAAACACAAAGTGGTCCCAACAGGGAACATTTTCCCAGTTCTAAGAGACGGTGGAAAATCAGATCGTACTCTTATGAAAATCAGCCTCTAGTGATCCTAGAGCCTCCTACCCCCATAAGAAATCTGGCTGATTTCCCCATGGCAATGGCAATATGTCATAAATACTTGTTTTTCGGGATGGAATTAAATATCTCAAGACAAAACACCATTATTTCTTCGATATCATCAAGCACGGTCCCTTGGGCCAAAGGCTAGATGTGATTGGACTGACAGCCTTCATCGCTATGGTTGCGGCATCACAAGTGTCTTCTAATACGGTGTCCATTATCACTCAGGTAGGTACTAGATTCTCGTCAGGATCTACCAACTCAGAAGTGACTCCTCCCACCGGGGATTCCCCCTACACAAGTGAAGAAGAAGATTTAGAGGATGCCCCCTGCATTTTAAGAGGGTGTCTCTGACACAGTCGACGAGTTGGTACCAGTGAACCTTGGTTGCAAGGAAAACCCATGACCCACATTGATAAGTGCCTCCATGTCCTTCGAGGAGAAACAGTAGTACATAGGCTTCCTGAAATTACATTGTGATGTGTTCACATGGAGTTATGAAGATATTCTAGGACTAGATCTTCATATAGTCATCCACCACCTCGGTCTCCCCGCAAATCATTGTGGGTTCAAGAAGCCTCCCATAATGATGCACCCTTCTCACGATGCCATGATAGAGGTGGAATTTGATAAGCTCATCAGAGTGAATTTCAGTAAGGAATTCCAATTCCCCTAATGACTATCCAACATTGTGCTATTCAGGAAGAAGAACAGACAGTTCAGAGTCTGCATCGACTTCCGGGATCTCAATTGTCTCTATCTGAATTATGATTTCCCCCTCCCCATGAGGGAGTTTTTGATTGATGCTAAAACTGGATTCCATGCTCTATCCTTCATGGATGGGTACTCTGGATACAAACAGATCTGAATGGCCTCCAAGGAATAGGAGTTCATAGCCTTCAGGGTGCCGCAAGGTACTTTCTATTACCATGTCATGCCTTTCGGTTTAAAGAATGCAGGTTCCACCTACCTGCAGGCTATGCATCTCATATTTAAGCCAATCCTTTGGACATTGGTGGAATTCTATGTGGAAGATCTGGTGGTCGAATCTCACGAGCATTAGGACCATCTCAAAGTCCTTGAGATGGTTTTAAGCTTCTTATGTTCTCGTCACCTGAAGATGAACCCATTGTTCTGTGCCTTCAGGGTCACCTTTGGAAAGTTTCTCGGCTTCGTTGTCTGATACAGGGGTATTGATATCGACCTAGATAAGATCAAGGACAATAGCCAGATGTCTCCCTAGAGCAATTTTCAAGAGCTACGAGGTTTCCAAGGCCACTTATCCTACATACACCGATTTATCGTGTACCTAGCTGGTAAGTTTAAGGCCTTTTCTCGGCACATGAAGAAAGGCACTGCTTACAAATGGGACGAAGAGTGTCAGATTTCTTTTGAGGAGATCAAGAATTATCTTCTCCATCCTCCAGTATTAATGCTACCTGTCTCCAGAAATCCGTTATTCCATTATGTGACCACCCTGGAACGATCTCTCAACACCCTTCTCCCCTAGAAGAACTATAAGGGGGCGGATAATAGCCTTCACTACCTCAGTCATATGCTCCTAGATACGGAGTCCAGATACTCCCCTACTGAAAAGAGCTGCCTTGAGATGGTATTCGTACTATCGAAATTGTGAAATTACTCACAGCACCACAAGGTACAACTGGTATCTCGAGTTGACCCACTACAGTACATTCTGAACCTCCCCATGTTGATAGGTTGTCTCACTCGGTGGGCAGTGATTCTCCTGTTGTTCGATATCAGGTTTGTCCCATATAAAGCTATTAAAGGGTAAGCATTGGAAGACTTCTTTTCTTCTCATCTAGCCCCTGCTTACAAGTCCTTGGATCTCTATTTCCCTAATGAGGTGATCCTCTCTGTAGACCAAGCCATGTTCTGCTGGCAGATGCACTTTGATGGTGCTTCCCGAAGCCCCACTGGTAGGAGGCTCAATAATCCGAGGTTCAACTAGGTAGGATTGGGTATTATCTTTATTACCCCAACAAAATCCATTATTCCATACTCATTCTTGTTGTTATAAGGATACACCAACAATGAGGAAAAGTGTCAGGCTCTCATCACTAGCCTCAAGCTGGCCCTCGAGATTGATGTGCCCCATTTGCATGTGAAAGGTGATTATGAACTTGTCATCAACCAAATCAATGGTGATTACGTTGTAAGAAAACCAGAGCTCATACCATTGTTGGAACGCACTCTCCAGCTAATGGCCCAGTTCTCATCTTGTCCAGAAGTTACTCATGTCCCTTGATCTTAGAAAGGTCAAGATGACACCCTATCCTGCCTGATTGCATCTCTTGCAGAACCTGAGCAGGATGACCTGATTATCCAAGTGGTGCATCAGAGAGTCATTGATTTTGTCTCCCCAAATGACGATGATGACCTACAGGTGATCCATATTAATGTCGGAGCATCCACGTTGGGACCCCTAGATGCATTGGTTTAAGTGACTCCCGATTAGAGAACCTCCTTTGTCAAGTATCTCTAAAATGGTTATCTCTCAACTAATCGGGTCAGGCGTGATCGAATTTGACGTCGTGCGTTGCAGTTCACCCTCCAAGATGGCCCTGGCCATGAGAAAATCCTCTACAAGCATGGGTTTGATGGGGCTATCCAATTTTTCATTCACGTAGTCAATATTTCTCATGTCATGTAAGAGGTTCACGCCAGTACATGCAGGGCTCATCAGACCTAACCGAAGAAATCTCACCAGATCTTGAGACAGGGATACATTTGGCCCTCCATGATCCATGACTACATCGAGTTCACCAAGAGATGTCATGCATACCAAATTCATGATAACTTTATGCATCTGCCGCTGGATCCTCTCCACTCCACCAAGTACTCTTGGCCATTGGAAGTATGGGGACTCAATCCTGTGGGACCATATCCACCGACGACAGCTCGCCAGTGCAGATTTATCATGACGGCTACCAATTGTTTCTCTAATTGGGAAGAGGCAGTGCCACTTAGGGAGTTCAAGGTCCTTTCCATCGTTGACTTTGTGAGTTCCAACATCATCTACTAATTTGGAGTCCCTCACACTATCCTCACTGATAACGACACAAACTTCCGATTATCTGAGCTGATGAAAATGTATGATAATTACAAAATTTGTTCTAATCATACCTCCTGCTATCATGCATAAGAAAATGGATAGATCGAGTCATTCAATAAAACACTCTCTAACATTTTCTAGAAAATGGTTGGTCAGAATAAGAAGTGTTGGCCTGAAAATCTTCCCAATGCCCTCTAGGCTTATCGGACGACGACTCGTAATTCCAACCAGGTGACCCCATATTCCCTGGTCTATGGAAATGAAGACATCCTGCACATTGACATTTAGTTACCATCATTACACATAGTGGTATATGACCAGAAGGTGCCAGATAAGGTATCTGAAATCCGTCTGGCTGAATTGGAAGCACTTGGCGAGAATGGGATTCGTGCCCTGCACAATATGGAAAGGCATCAGAACAAGATCGCCAAAGAATTAAAAAAGAAATTTCACATCTTCGCTTTCATGTTAGGAGACTTGGTACTGGCCTTGAGGGCACCAATGATACCTACCAGGAAACCATCCAAGTTGGATCAAAAATGGGAAGGACCTTATATCATTCACAAGGATTACTCCAATGGCGCTTACTCGCTGGTTACAATGGATGGTGAGCATAGAAATCCTCCCACAAATGACAAGTTCTTCAAGAAATAATATTCTTGAGCCATAGGGTCCCACATGGCCATAAACTTTGTGGTCCTGCCTGACCATAAACTGGTAAGTCTCATAAGACTCGAAACTGCATGACAGTCCTGCATGACCTTAAACTACACGGTCTTACATGACCTCAAACTGTGCATTGTTCTACATGACGTTAAACTGCATCTCCAGAACTACATAATGCTTGATTCCCACTCCCACGGGATACGTAGGAATGCTCAGACACCTCATCTTGATTCCAGCCCTAGTTTACTCATTAGTTATCCTCTTCTAGGCGTAGTTCTTTTGGGGGATCAAACATGTCATCGTGTAGGCTTCATAGGATCCACCCATGTTAGGGTTATGATTATTACAGCATCTTCCCTTTTTTGTTCTTCTAATCCTACCACATCCTTACCGCATGATGCTGAACTACATGTCCTTTTCATAACTATGTGGGGCTTGATTCTCATCCTCATGGGATACATAGGACCACCCGGACATTTCATTCGTAGGCCCATCCCCCAAACAATAGGGCCTTCCATTGGGACGAAACACATGGTTTGACATAGGCATTTTCCCTCATTCACGTCAAGTTCGTCATAATCGTACAATGTATCTATCTCACATTAAGATCTATGTCTATTCTCCTGTTAAACTTCATTTGAAATTGCACAGGTTCATTCATGTTCCACACACCCCTTCATTTGGGATTCCATTATATTTCACACTTGAAGGGTCCTCCAAATGGCATGGATGTTAGGCCTAATGAGTCTCCAACCATTATGGGACAACTTCCTTGAGGGTTTCAGAAAATAAATTGATATAAGTTTTGTGTTGCGAATATGGTCAGTGGTTGACACTCATTTGTTGTTCCCATTTCAGGTTACACAATATAGATGTTGTGTCTCGAATTGGATCAGCAGATATTCTTTATTGTTGTCACCATCCCCATATGTCCTAAATATAGAGTTAGTGGTTCATTCTCCCCCGCCGTCTCTCCAAATATTGTTCTACTCTGAGAAAAAGTAATTCTAGCTCTCGGACCCTTGTGTGATGGGGAGGTCCTAATCCTATCCTTGTTTCCCACACTGGGCATTGCTCACGTGGGCTTAGGAGTTATAAAGGAAATTCCCAAATGAGAGGCCGTATGGCTACCGTTTATCAGGATTCCCAAGCCACAAGTCTTTCAGGCCCCTGGCCAAAGTTCTCATTTAGGATTGTGTGGTGCGGTACGAAATCATTTCCTCATTCACATCGGGATATTTCGCCACTCCACACATATCCCCATGAGATATCCTTCACATCATTTATTGTATTTTCGGTGAGCATGGGCCCTTCCACGCTTCGTGAGTCCCATCATTTGGTCTTTCATCACCTTCTATATCAAAAAGGGACCCGAATGGCATGGATGGTCAGCCCAAAGGTCTCTCCTACCATGGTTAACGCCCTTGAGGATTGCAAGTGACAAGTTGATAGAAGTCCCATGTTGCGAACCTGGTCAATAGTTTTCCTCTGTCATCATTTTCTCTTTGTGGTCCACCATAAGCACGGCGATTCGACCAATATATCCCAAGAATATGACATTAAACTAGGCATCTGTTGTCTGAGATCTATGACCCTAAACTAAGTTCACCTTCATCCATACTTCCAAACATTAAACTGAAAGTTGGCCATAAAATATTTTCTGTGGCCTAGCCTCAGGCCTTATGGCCTTTTCGGGCCCTTGGCCCACGTTCTCTCTTAGGGTTGTACGGTATGGACTGATGTCCTTATTCACGTTGGGTTACTCACCATGCCATACACTCCCCTCATTTGCGTATCTAACGCTTATTTGCATCATCCCTTTTCTATAACTATGTGTGGCATGATTCCCATCCTAATGGGATACATAGGACTGCCTGATCGTCTAAACTTCAGGTCTATCCCCATCTCTTAGAAACCTCCCTATCATTTTGGCCCCTTGGCCAGTGTTCTTCCCGAAGAGGGGTATACAGTGTGGTTTGGGTTCCTGTCCTCATTCACGTAGGATTTATAACAACCACGGTGCATAAATCTCTCTATTGAGTGGCCTTTACTCCCTTTTCTTGCTATCGTCTCTTTGAGTCAGCTTCCCTTGAGTCGGGTCCCTCTTCCCTCTTTGGAGATTCACTAATTGTCCCATTAGAACACTGGTCTAGAACATGGCATGTTAGATTCTACATGGACATGCTCTCACCCATTTTTCAAGCATATTGTTCCCCTTTATTTGGGCTTCCAATATCTTTCACATCTGAAGGGACCCCCAAATGGCATGGATTCAAGGCCTAAATGCTCTCCCGCCATTACGGGCCAACATCCTTGAAGTTTTCAGATCACAAATCATTATAAGTCCCACGTTGTGAATATGGACATCAGTCGATGCTCATTTTTTGTTCCCATTTCAGGCCACATGATATGGATGCTGTGTTTCGAACACGTTCAATAGTTATCACCCATCGTCATGTCTACCCTAAAAGCCATGAATGTTGGTTACATGATTCACATTATTTTCCACAGCATCATGTCCAAATGGGATTTCAAATTCCTTACACTATCCTTTTGTGTGAATTTGCATGTTAGGAGGAAAAAAGTCATGGTAAAGGCATCATTTAGGGCTCTACACTAACTTCCCCTTGGATTTAATTATAGGTATTGAAAAACCTCTTCTTCCCTTATTCCCCACATCGAGTTTGACTCGCGTGGGCTTAGGGATCGGGTTGAGGTATGCACTTACTTGGAAGTATTATGCTCTTTTATGCTCTGAGCTCTAAGAAAATAAACTAATATCTCTTTTAGAACTATGTATATATTGATTCCCATTCCCATGGGATGTGTAAGAATGCCTAGACATCTTGTCGTTGGGTTCAACTTGAGTTACACTAATTCATCTCTTCTATTCTACGTTTGGGGATTCTAACTCTTATGGGACTGTGTGGCATGGAATGGGATTATGTTCTCATTCACGTCAGGTTTTCATTAGCTGCACCACATACACCCCATTATAGGAGTTATCCACCCTTACTTCCTATCCAACCATGACATTGTCCCACACGATGTTAAAAGGAACCTTCAAGAACTACGTGTGGCTTGATTCACATTCCCAAGGGATACGTAAGAACACCTGGACATCTCATCTTCGAGTCAAGCTCAATTAGAGGCTAGCCTTTACTGTCCCATATCCTCTAACCTTTTTGGCCCCTCAACTTATGGTTTCCTATCTGAAATCATGCACTATATGATGTTGGGCTCATCCTCATTCACGTCGCGAATGATTTATCACATTGTGCACATTCACTGCTGAACCTCATCTTTCATATATATGTTCAATCCATATGACTTTAAACTATGTCACCTTGTCCCACATGACTTTAATCATTCACGTCTATACTACCCAACGTAATAATGCAAGGTTGTTCCCATCACATGACCCTAAATAGTGCCAGTATCGTCTTAGCATCACAATGAAAAACAACACTTCATTTTGGTGTCCTCGCACAAGGGACATCATGTTTGGTATCAGTCAAACACCATACCATTTGTCAATTCCTTCATTTGTATTGATTCGTGTTGTGTTTCCTGGATTCGCTATTCTAGGTCCATCGCTTTCCAAAAACACACACACATCCATTCACCCTAAAGGACAAAAAAGACCTATCAAATGCCTCTTATTTTGGTATGAGGACTAGACCTGCATGCCCCTTTAATCTCTGGCACTGGTACCTTACCGTGTCGCCTCCTAGAACTATGTACGACTTGATTCCCATCCTCATGGGATACATAGGAATGACCAAGCATCTTTCCTTTGGGTCCAGGCCCATGAATCGTAAATCAGGTTCCCCTATTTTTCGGCCCCTTGGCCCAAATTATCTCGGGGAACCCTACACCAACAGCTTCACCCTGAACAAGTTCGGGATGACCAATGAGAATGATGGGATGTGCCAACATACTCGCCAAAGAGGCCCTGTCTGAGAGTAGGAATAATCCATGATCAAACTGGTGCGTCCACCTAATGTGTTTTTACCATGGTGGCATAATTTTAATAGTGTTGGAATCCATCCAAACAACTCGTTTCTCCATGCTCCACGCATTGTGTGCCCTTTATTTAGACCCTCGTTCCATTTCACATCTGAAATAACCCCCTAAAAGTATGGATGCTTGGCCTATGGGTTCCCTACTATCCTAGGCCAACGTCCTGGAAGACTAATGGATGAAATTTTGAGTCAGGTCCCATGTATCGAACATAATTAGCGGTCAACCCTCGTCTGTTTTCCCCATATCAGGATAATACAATACGAATAATGTGTTTAAAACATGGTACAACAGCTATCCATTATTATCATGCCACCCCTATAGTGTTCCGAACTTTGGGTATTGTGATTCAAACCTTCTACTCCCTTATGTTCGGGTTGATTTGAAACGCCCCTGGAGTTATTCTGCTAATACACTAGAAAATATTAGGAAGAGGGCACGTCAATTGTTTTGAGGTCCTCATCCTCCAATCGGGCCTCTCCCTTCTCTTCCTAGGAAATCATATTGGTTGTTCGAACCTCAGGGGAACGAATCTTGGTTGCAGTCCTATATTCAAATGAAGTAATATTGCGAGCATCCCTTGTTTCTCACATCTAGTACGACCCACATGAGCTTAGAAACATATTGCTATTTATTTAAGGATTCTGATTGAATTCATTAAACCAAATTAACAAGTAAATAAATCCAACCATAAATATATCCAAAGAAGTAGTTCAGAAAAAGAGTTAATAAGGACAAATGAGGTTATGAGTTCGACCCAAACAGGGCCCTTAAAGATCAGCATCTTGGATAGATCATTCCAGCACCACTACCTGTTAGCTTGTGGCCTCCAGGATTGCATCCCGCCCCCTCAGAACCCTCTCTTCATCAGTGGCCAAAGAGTGTAGTGCAATTTCCCTAGCTTGTGTCTACACCTATTTAGTTTGATGTTCAGTTATTTGGTGACCCGCTTCCACTAGCTGCTCTAGGGCATCTGCCATCTGGGCCCTCAATTGCTCAACAGGCTCGGAACAATTGGCAATGAATACATATTTTTCTTTTTTTGTTCTTCAAAGCATCGAAACTCTTTTTCTACCTTCAGGAATGCTTGGGTACTCCCTAACTCTTTCTGAAACCGGGCAACGTTGGAGCATCAGCTACTCTCGTGTAGCTTCTCATCCATGTAGTTGCTAACTGTAGAATGAAGATGGTGAACATCCACCCATCCAGCATAGAGAAAGCGCATCCAGGTGTGAAGAGATACCATCCGTTTTAGCCATTCTGTCTAAGGATGGCCGAGTAAGCGCTTAATACACATTCACCATTTGCAACACATCATATGGCTCTCGTCGGCAGCCTCCAAATTAGGATCATCTATCTTCTCATGATCTATAGGATGATAGTCAGGGAAAGCAGTAATGAGTTCAGCAGCTGGGTCTTCTTTGGGGACCTCCACCCCGTCAGTGAATTCGCTCTTATTGGGTTGGAGTTCCACCCTGGCGACATTACCATACCTCATTACATTCCCCAGCTCACCGACTACCGGGGTAGGGTCTCCTAGAATGGTTTTTTCTGTAATGGCTGATGTTGTCGCTGCCCATCCTGCTCTTGCAGATGTCCTGGTCTTGACAGTTTGTTGTGCCTCCAACCTTGTGATCACTGCATTAGGAATCAGTATCTTGATTAGCTATATTTTCTGGCAAAGAGGGAAAAATAATGAGAAATGACTTACAGGAGCCAAGTGCAGTGGTGTCCAATGCATGTGTCATGGTCGGGCCCCCTGCCACAGGAGAGCCTTTGGTGCTTGTCAACTAGATCACTAATTTTGTCTCTTCTTGGACAAGAATGATGGTAGGGGGATATCCTTCTGGCTCATTGTCACCTAATACATCTGAAATTGGTTCCCCACTACGCCCGGCCCCGAAGACTAGCCCTCGAGGTTGCTCCCCGGTCTCTATAGGCATACCCGCGCCCCCGGTTGGGAAGGCCTCCTAGGGGCCCTCACCTATATGTTCCTAAATAGGATGGATTTGCGTTGATGGATCGAGACTATGAAAATATTATGGTTGTTATAAGGTTTAAACCATACCTCAAACTACTCTGTCAGTTTTTTATCGGGGCCAACAATTTCGCAACTCTCCAGGGAACTCCGCTGGTGAGTGGGAACTTCTGAAGGCCCCTCACCACCATGACTCTGATCTTGGTCCTCTTCCTCCAGTACTTCTTACTATTATTCTTCTTCTTCTTCTTCTTATTCTACTTCATCATCTTCTTCCTCTGCTACACTTTCATCCTCGAATGGCAGCCTCTCTGGGTCATGCTTCTGGCCAAGCATTACTTTCACCAGGAGATGCGGTTCTTCATACCGCCCCTGTTGGCAAGTATACATGTCCATGGCTGTCAGGTATGCATGCCAGCAATGAAAGTTTACTCTGTCAAATATTCGAATACGCCCTATGTCTGGAATATCGAGCCCTATGTGTACCAACCTTTCCCATAACTCTGCGGTGGACATGGACTTTCACATCATTCTCTAAGAAGACCATAGATAAGGGAAGATAGCATTAGCGGACCACGTTAGGAGGTACCTGAGTTTCTTTCCTGGGAGTTCCCTAGTCGGACCACGAGGCCATGCCCGAGACCACCCTTCCCCAGAGGGTAGAGGCATGTTCTTGATTTGATTTTTCCCTACTAATGATGTACCCTCCTACGCTGCACTAGCTGCCTGACATGTTCTTTTCCTCACTTCCCCCACAACACCTTGTCTACGTTCCTGCTCTTTGGGCTCTGAACTAGTTGCCTTGATCTGCCGAATGCGTTTTCGAAGAATCGCCTCAGGGTACGTTCTCATCTAGTGTTCGGCATACTCTATTAACAGTCTTGCACTGACATCAGTGGGGGGAAGAGTGATGATTTCGACCAGTCCTTCCATCGTGAACATAAGCCACTGCTGGCGGAGAATGCATGGATGCCTCTCTTCCCGTACCTCTGTGTATACTTTCTTGGGAATCTGTTGCATGCACCCGAACTAACTGGCGAACCTGGTCAGCCCATAGGGTTCACAGAATATTTTTCCATCAATTGAGGTAACCAACACATTGTCCCGAATGCTCTACAGGTACTCCCTCTGCTCCTATGGACCCCGCCCATCATCTACCATCTATGCAACTGGGGTTCAGAATGGGTGGAAGTCGAAGTGAATGTGATGCCGATCTTGAGCTTGATTCCATCATCCTCGAGCATCAATGGGTGGATCCCATCAATGCTCAAGAGGGATGGCCGCATCCCATTACCAGGGGCAGATGGCATTCGAGAAGTCATACCAACCACAGTTGGTTACAAACCAACCGTGGGGAATCTGGAATGGCCCATATATCCTCCTGGGTGTACATCCCCTCGAAATTCACCCACGAATACTGTATAGCCTAGCCAACTCTGGTACCCCAAGGTTAACCATGTTCTTTACGGCCATAATCTTGGATATCACTGGCATCCCCGGACAGACTCCCATTCTTGTATACCTCATAGGTAATAACCATCTGCTCAAAAACATGGTGAGGAACATGACATATCTCACATTAGGTTCTCGACCCTCATTGATTCCAAGTCCCCACAATCGATACACTTATGTCTCCAAAATCTTCTAATATGGTCATGCTTTTCCCCTCTAAGATGTGTTCGGTTATTGCTTCCCTTGGCCTGGAATCTTCACGGTCATGTCCTGGGTCAGGAAGAGACTAAAACACCCTGAATAGGGTATGTACATTAGGATATATTTTATTCTATGTTCCTATTTGGACAGCTCTAGCAGATTCCATGATAGGATTGGGGTGTGAGTCATATCCCCCATGACATTTTCCGTCAGGAGGAACTCATCCTACTCATACCCCTCCAAGTGGATTCCCCTGATACAGTGGACATCCCACAGACTGATGCCCACCTCCCCATGAAAGAGGTGAAAAGTGGAGGAATCAGGTGACCAATGACTGAATAGCTATACTACCAAGTCCTATAGTCTGTAAAAGTGTAATTGAGACATCCAAATAGCCTAAAAAATCCAAATGGCTCGAAACTCCAGAAATATTTCATCGCATTTCTGACGTACCTATTATGCCCATGCCCATTCATTGGTAATGTAGCCCCTGGATTTGAAAACCCACTCCTGACAGCCCTTCATCTCGTCTATAATTTTTTTTCTGAAAGTACTTGCATAAATAGCGTGAGATTTCTCAGCAACTTGATCACTTCCTGCAATTGTCATGTTCTTCAGATTTAAGACATATATGGTTGTGTTCTAGGTTTCCATAGTAGGATGGTTGTTGTTGGTAATGTGGAATTATAGAAGACTATCCTAATGTTTCAACCACGACCACGGTGTGTCCATCTCGAAACCAGGCATCAGCACCTCTTCCAGAAGACCGAATTTCCATAGCGGCAGACTGCTGCTCAAAACATAATCATTATAATCTTGCATAAGCATGCCAAAAGGACTTCTGTTATTAGACACAAACCTCCTCTAATGGAGAATCTGATGGTTCATGATCATTTGGGTTCTTCTTGAAGTAGTGGAAACTTCCCTCCCAGCATCGGTCTATTGAGCGACCATTCATAGAACTTTAAAGGGATGGATGCGAAAGAAGGAAGATTTGGTGTGCAAAAGTGGCATCAGTGTGAAAGAAGGTCAATGCACGTGGAAATGTTTTTTTTATGGTGCGAAAAACCCTGAGTTGGTCACGAAATATTACGTGCGGATCAATACTGCTTGCACGTATGAGAGAAATAAATCATGTCGTGCGGAAAAACTTAGAGTAGGGCCTAAGGGGGGACCGCAGCCTATTTATACAGCTCTGAAACGCTTTCTGTGCATGTGCAATTCTCTTGCACGTGCAACACTCTTGCGCTTGAATAATGCATTTTTTGCAAACCTCTAACGGTGCCTTTTAAATTTTTTGGCGTACCCTCAGAATCTGACATTTGGGTTCCCTTTCAGCACTAATTCTAAGGGTGGTTGGAAAATTTGTTGAAGTATAAATATAGAGAATGACCTCATCAGGAGGATAAAAGAGAAATGAATGAATCAGGTATGAAAAAAGGGGATTCCGGGGCCCAAGAGGTGGTTTCATGCAAGGTTGGGGAGATGCGTCCAAGAGGAATTTTGACATGTAAAATCTTGTGCGCCAGCCTCCAATTTCTTGCCCAAATCACCATCCTCCATGACTGGTCATGCCTGACCCCATTTCCAAGCTGAAGGCGATGTCGAATAGGAGTTTACGCGCCCGACACTATTTCCATTCACAAGGCGACGTCGATTGTGCTTTTTCATGCCTAACCCATTTCATCTCCCAAGGTGACATCGAACGGGGTTTGTGCACCTTGCTCCGTTTCTACGCACAAGCCGACATTGAATCGGAATTTGCACGCCCGACCCCCACTGCACCAACAAGCCACCGACAAACGTGAGTTTTCAAACCACGTTGAGGACTCTATCTATAAAACAAACCGCATCCTTGCCCTTCTAGGATGGTAACAAAAGGTGAAGTGACGCTCTGCCACATGAAAACCCCATATTCCACGACCATGCGAAAAACCCCAGGGCCTTCAGTTATTGGATTTTTTGCAACCAGTCTCCCAAGGGGGGAACCTTAGGGTCGGCCCTCTGATCCTCATAAACTTCATTTCTTCCCAATTTAATTTGGGCGCAAGAGGGGCCTTGCGCGCACGTACCCATTCTGTCATGTGCTCCTGCACACAAACCATCTCTCCTGTGCGCAACCCATTGGTATTGCGCACCACCCATCCAACTTGCACACAAACCATATGTCTTTCACACAACCCTTTCGTCTAGAACATCAGTCGTACCTCTTTCACACCACCCGTTCGTCTTGTGTGAAAACATTTCATATTTCACGCATGCCTCATATCATTCCCCAACTCATTCTCTTACATGCGCTCCATGTGTGGCCCTCACCTTGAGGAACCATGTTCGAGTCTCTCTTATACGTGACACACATGCATCACATGATCTTTTCCCATGTGGCCCCTCATGTTTTCACATAGAAATTTCAAAGTCCCATGGGTGAAGCTTTCTGTTGTGTTTCTTTTCATCATGCTTCTTTTCACAGGCACGCTAATGGTTATCGATTCTACGCATAACCACGCTAATGTGGACCCATAATGGGATCAACTCCCGACACCCCCAACCATAGCATTGCTAATTCCTTTCTTCTCTCAAGGGTGGGTGAGTATTGGTTATGTTAGTCCTAGGTGTGTAGAGAAAACCCACCCCATTCGAGCTGCAAGATATTGAACTGCCAAGTACCATCGTCATCAGCACATGAGGTTAAATTGTGGCTTCTCCCTATATCGTGCAAGTGGTGTGCCATGTCTCAGACATTATCTACACCCACTGGTCTCCATGAGAGTGAGATTATTCCTCACATGGAATGGAATCCTCTTTATCAAAGCAGTGTCTATCTGTAGGAATAGGGAAACCACCCTGGTGTAAGCCCCTATCCTTTTTAGGAGTCAGCACCTCTGCTCCTCCTCTCTTCCTGGGTGCCAAATCCCTCTCTCGCTGGGATTTTTCACTACCCAGTCCTCCATTTTGTAGTAATCCCATGTTTCATCATTGGTCCACCAACTACATGTCGCACCGGTCCACTTCCCCCATACACCCCTTTCACAACGTGATCATCAGGTTTTTGTAGCATCTTGTTTCTCAAATGGAGCATGACTCACGTGGTTTTAGAGTAAGCATCATCCATGACATCCTCTCCGATCATCCTAGAGTGTAAGCCCCAAACCCATCCAAACAACGAGGACTTTGATCCATGCCAAGGCAAGGTATGTAGGATGCCTCTCTGAGGTTCAAGCCCAACACCCATTGGTCTTGACCATCATCACGTCAGCTCACTGAAACCCCATCTAAACTATGAGGTCTTTGATCCTTACCAAGGCAAGGTTTATAAGAAGCTTCCCTGAGGTTCAAGCCCACCATCCTTCGGTCCCGACCATCCTCACATCAGTTCACCAAACACCCATTCATAACTATGTGGTCATTTATCATTGCTAAGGAAAGGTACATAGGAAGCCTCTTTGAGGTTCATTCCCAACACTCTTTCACTCAGACCTCCTTCACGATGGTTCTCCCACTCCACTTGAACTACATGGTCTTTGATCCTTGATAAGGGATGGTACATAGGAAGCCCCCATGAGGTTCAATCCCACCACCTATCTGGGCCCCAGGTCCTCCTTCATGTCGGTTCACCCCCATCCTGCATGACGTTAAACTCTAGACCTTAATCAGTGGTAATTTGTTGTTCCCCTAGTTAGCGGTAAGCCATTACAACCTCGCAAACTATGTGGAATTTGATCTTGTACAGTTAAAGGTATATAAGACACCTCCATAAGGTTTATTCCCAACAGCCTATTGAACCTGAGCACCTCACATCGGTTCACCCCCATCCCGCTTGACGTTAAACTGCAAACCCCAGTCAGTGGTAAGCCGTCGTGCCCCACGTAGCAGTAAGCCATTATGTCCATTAATCATTGGTAAGTCGTTGTGTCCCCTATTTAGTGTCCAATCATTGTAAATATCTTTTCTATGACCCCCATCTTTGATCCATCGTAGTGGCATCAGACCAACTTGGGCTGCTAACCATATGTGACCCCCATACCCATCATCGGGTGGTTGTCCTGTGTGTATGCCCCAATTGAAGCCCATTGTTTGGTCTTCCCTACGAGTCTATGTGTTTCGGGAATGTCATTCCCTAAACCATAGGTTCTACTTCCTCTAAGTCCAATACATGCATCCATTCTCACAGGCCACCTCTTTTGGTGTCCCAAACACGCTACCAAACTACACATACTTTGATTCCCTACAATGAGGATACATATGAAGTCACCTCAAGACACAATACCAACATTATTGTCACCTCATGGTGGTTACATCCTATTCACCATTCACTTAATACAACACTCTATCACCCATCTTGATTATTACTTGGGCTGACACATCCTGGTGTGGTCCTGGAAGCTCACCCCCTACATCAGTGTACCCTCCAGGGGTCATACTCATCTGATCCACTATATTTAGTGGTCTGATCAGTCTGATCCATCTCCTCTTGATGTTAAGATTGCGTCATACCCTATGTTAAACATGGGAAGCTGAGGAAAACTTCAGAGACATGCCTAGGGAATATGACTCCTCACATTTGATGTCAGATGACTCGAGCTTCCGTGCCCTCGAGAAGCCCTGTTATAATGGCAAGAAACCTAGATGCTTCAGGGTTCTAGTGTCCAGACACTCCAGTGATGTCCAACTTGACTACTCCCCGACTGAAGGTTGCTACCCTGGCTGGACCCCATGAAATTTCCTGACAAAAGTAGTGTAATTAACCAAGATGCATGAAGATATGGAATTGGGAAGAGATTCACGAACAACTTATTAAATATATAAGGGTGACCCAGACCAAGTTATTAGTTCTGAGGTGGAATCCATGGAAGGAATAACTAACATCCAATTATCCCATTTCGATCAAGGAGAAAATGTCCCTAAATAAGGAACGGATGTCACCCTCCTTTGGAAAGTGGGAATGCGAGGCAAAAAACAGCATCATCATCCCAAAACAAGACGGACACGTGCGCCCCGACGAAAGTGTTAGAAACAACGACATAAAGAATTTTATCAACTAGGAAATCAATAGATTCATCATCTATCATATCACGATCCCTTGGGACATGTTCTTTATATACATATTGAATTATTAATTATTCACTAATTATGGTTGTGGGGAAAACATTTAAAAAGTTTTTTTAATCTTTCCAAATATTTATAAAGGGTCTCTCATTGTGATTGCCTAATGAAACAAATTTATTTTCTAATTGATGTTGAAAGAGAGGTAGGGAAGAACTTCTCTAGAAATCAACATTTCTGGTCATTACAACCACAAATTGTGGTAGTTATATAGTATATATAGTGTTTTTCAACATTATCATGGGATAAAGGGAAGACCCTAAACATAATGAGTTCCTCAAACACATTTTTGGGTTTCATATTGGAGTACACTATATGAAAAGCCTTGAGATATTTGTGAGGGTACTCACTAGGAACAGTATAGAATTTAGGAAGGAGGTGTATGAGGATAAATATCATCGCATACTTGGATTATTCCTCAATATATTGGATGTATACAACTTGGTACCCCAAATCTGGGGTGGTAAGTTCTTTTAGTGTTTGGTTATTTTCAACCAGTTTTTTTGGGGTTTGATTTGGTTCAATAATTGATTGGTTTGGGGATTCTTGAGATTCCACAGTGCGTTAATTTGTGTAACTTTATTTTCTAACTCTATATGATATAATTTTTGAGTGAATTGTATTTTTAATTTCTTTTTCAAATTCAAGCATTTTTTTCTAATCAGGTCATGAAAATAAATTGTGATTTATTTTTGTATTTTATTATCTTTATGACGGATGATAGATAAAATTAAAACAATTAATAATAATTAAATGAGAAAATAAATTATAATGTAATACTATATAATTTGATAAAGACAAAGATAATAAGAGAGAGATATAGAGTGAGGAGAAACACAGACAAACAAACAAAAATAAAAATAAAAAAATCCAAAGGGAAGGAGGATATTTATTGGTTTAATAAATAAAAATGGAAATAAATAATTTAAAGGAAATAAATAGAAACAATGATCTTGTATCCCAATAATTATTCCAAAATGTGAATTTTTTTTGAGAACATCAAATTAGTTTTTTAGTTTTTACTATAATTTCTATAGTATAGTAAGAACCCTAGGTCATCTATTAATGGGGTATTAGATAATTAATTTTCAAAAAAAAATTATATTATGAATATAAAAGGTAAATTTTATTTCTCAAAATGTGGGGTTTGATGATTTAAGAATATAATATAAAAGTAAAAAGACAAAAAAAAATAAAAAATCAATAGAATTGATTAAGCTTGGTCAACCTTTTGAATTATCATCATAATCATCCTTTATCGCTTCAATAGAAATGGAATAGACATTTTAATATCTTGTTTGGAACACCTTGAA
This sequence comes from Viscum album, assembly GCA_963277665.1. Taxonomy (NCBI): domain Eukaryota; kingdom Viridiplantae; phylum Streptophyta; class Magnoliopsida; order Santalales; family Viscaceae; genus Viscum; species Viscum album. Next base: position 1,016,241,042 of record OY728119.1, on the reverse strand, counting down.
CTATAATTTTAATGAGATTATAAAACTATACCTCCTAGGGTTCATTTAGATATACAAAATGATTCAATGATTATCTCCGATGATTGGGTAATTTGTGTTCAAATTCATAATCCAAACTCACCAAGGCATCACACGAATAACTCAATGTGATGTCCATGTGTTAATGTAATTTATTTTTTATACCATGAAATAAATGTAAATGGATTTAATTATGTTTATGAGTGTTCAACTGACAAATATGAACCAAAAAAACAACCTAATTAAAATATTTGATAATAAATGGTGAATGCTGTGTCAAACATCATATGAATTGGTACCCCAAAACATGATAAATTGAGTTTAATAATGACATAATAGCACATAACTAAATTAATTAAGAAGATATCCCAATGAAAAACAAAAAAAATCCTAGAATTTAAAATATATTTCAAATATTACAAACAAGAAGCTCGGGATTACACCTCATTCCTCCCCGGGATATCTCATGGAGTTTAGAAATACATGGAATAGAATGAAGCCATATATGTTAAAGCATCACTTTCCACAACCTTTATAACTTCTATGAATGAGAAGAGGGATCATTTTTGTCTCAAAAATGGTATATCTTTTTTCTATTTTAACATACAAATAGGTTTCCAATGTATTCTTTTTTAGTTAAAGTGGATAATGGGTTTGGGAACCTAGATTTAAAGAACCCAATTAGCCCATGGTTTTGGGTGGGTAAACATCCTTATCTAGCATTAGAGAAATATAAAAAAATGTTTCCCCACCTATTTAAAATCTCTATTGAAAGTGTGATATCATTTTGGGGATTAAATCTCAAGATATGGCTGAAATATAGAACAAAAATTTTGACTTCGAGCATATTTGGTTCATTGGAAAGATCAGTTCGGTTAGGCCAACAAATTTCCGAATTTGGCTAGTGTGTCTTCATCAATGTTATATACCAATAAATTTCAGATCACTCCAAAAAATTTCATCCCAATTGGATTATTTGATTTTTAAAAGTGTATGTTGAGTCTAATGGTGTTCTTGGAATCTTGCACATTTTTGCCTATTTTTCTTCAACATCATATTGGGACCTCCAAATCACCTCAAACAATAATGAAGTAAATCAAAACAGGTGAAATTTACATTTCTAAAAGAGATAAATCTTAAATTATTGAAACAAACATAAAGTGATTTTTTATAATAATTGGAATTTACAATACAAAATTAGTTGATTGCAGTGATATAATGGTGAAATAAACCAGTGAATCATTGTGAAATCAGTACCAGTCTTTATTTTTTACACATATAGTTTGTTTTATACATTCAATTTAATAAATATTAATTCCTTCATGTATTTTTTCAATGATTAATAATTTGAACTTGGTTATTTATTCAGTCCATAAATATATTTATTTAGTTTGCACACACTTATGCCATCATTGTCTACTAAAAAATCATATGGTTTCTCCACTAAAAATTCTTCTGATATATCCCTAAAAATTATTTTTTTATCATAAATTTGATAAAAATTAATTATATGTAATATTACATATAGAAAAATTCTCTATTTCCTCCAATATTTTAATATGAGCAAAGGTCTCTTCAAAATAAACCCCTTAAAATTTGGAATATCATTTTCATGCAAGATTGACTTTGTTCCAAATTACTTTCTTTGATCATATAAAATATTTCTGACTAGAAGGTCTTCGAGAAAATTCCAAAGAGATATTATTCTTTATATTATTTATATCCCTATAAATTATTTTCTCATAAAGGCTTTAGCGACTAAAATTGGCTAAACATGAGAGATTAGGGAAGTTATATTTTAGGCAAGCATTCCTCTTATTTTCCGAACTGGTATAAATTAAAAATCAATAATATTATCTCCATAAATGTGTTTCTTCACCATTTAATATTTCTATCTAGAATTATCTGTAACATCCTCTGTATTATCAATATGATAAAAGTAAACACTTCCCTAACTTAATTCATCTTTAGTGTTTCATTCCTCAATCTATCTAAAAATCGTCATGTTGTTTCTATTATATTCTTCATAGTTAAATATGTCAAGATTGTGATTCATGTGTTAATTTTGGATGAGGTTAATATCACATATCATAAAAATTGTGTTCTTTATTTATTACATCACCCGTATCCCTTCTCATTCAATATTTTTCCAAGAAACACACCCTCGTCATCTCTTTCATCATACTTTCCTCAGTTCAAGCCTTTAATCTTAATGAGATAGGGATTACATAAGACTCTAAAGAAGTTCAATGTTGGATTAATATTATACCACATCTCTTATGATTTCATGTTTTATTTTATCCTCAATAATCAATGATTTTAAATATATACAGTTCAAAAAATTGCCTCCCTCCAAAAGAAAAAAAATCTGTTAAACTCCATAGACAATGTTCTCCTCATTCCCATAATTTTCCTATTAATTCTATTAGAATCACCATTATATTGTGGTCTGTGGGAATGTTTTATTAATTTTTAATCCCATAATATACATGGTGGGATTAAATATCATTTATATTACTCTATTTCCCAATATTAGTTATGAGTTTTTTATGAAATTACCTATGTCAATGTCAGCTTATCCTTTACATATTTTGATCATTTCCATTTAATGGGGCATGTATTTCATGAATAAAACTCTTTTTATAATTTCATAATAATTTTCTAGTGAGAAAAAATATAATACACCTCTTTCATATTTGTGTCTCACAGTCCAAAAAAAATTAATTCAAATATTTCCACTAGTATTTTTTATTGTTTTATATCCTTTTGTGTCTACTTTAATCATATTTTCCTTTTGGAATGTGACAAAATAATTATATATCTAACTTGTTTTAAATTATTTCTTACAAAATTATCCTTATATATCTTACAAAAATTATTTTAAATAATGTGTTTAATTCTTCCCAGATAGATATTATTCCCTTCTCTAGTACTAAAATAACTGAAATACAAAAATGTTCAATCTAAAAAAACTTCAAACTGGACATTTCTTCTATAGTGATAATCCCTAAATATTCAACTATTTTTAAATAATAATAATAATTCTTAAAAGTAATATTATTTCCTTCATCACATAACTGAATTACACTTAGAATGTAATGTTTGTTCCTACCATAAAATAAAACCCCATGTGAATTCATTCTATTGGGAGCAACAACAGCAGATCCAATTACAATTATTTTTCATGAGATTTTATTTCCAAAGGTCAATTAACCCCATCATTATATTTAATATAGTTACATGTCCTCACATATTATATATTGTGGGAGTATAATCCACTATCGACATTCCATGGTTTTTTTGTTTTTTAGATTTCAAGTAAACCTCCATAAATAGATATTATCAATCATTTTTATCAGTTGACTCTTCCTACCATTATAAATTAATTATTATTTTCCTGGAATCATATTTAATCACTTATCAGTAATATAGACATTTTTATCACACCATCCACACACTCCCTCTACTCATTCATTAATATTTTATATCGGAATCATATGAAAAGTTTCATTTTATGATCATCTATTCATTGATTTATTGCTTTTATTTTCTAAAACACTTTCCTCACACTTTATAATTCTATGAATATATGGTAGAGACATTTCAAACAATTAAAAATATACATTTTTTTCTATTGTCTTTGAAGTACCAATATTTCCATATGAAGCTTATTCTTTTAGTAAATTGTTGTGTGTGACCCTAAAAATATTATTATTATTATTATTCCATAATAATGGGTATATTTTTTTAATAACTTTAGTCTAACTTTATTCTTCATGTTTATCCCCATTATATGAATTGTACTAGACCATTTATGGGGGTTTATTTCAACCCATGTTTATTTAGAAGGGCTCAAAGAACCTAAAATGTTAGGATGAATAGTTTTATAATTTTTATATTTGACTGTTTCAGAGATCACCTAATAATTCAACTAAGTGGATGAATCATCCTTCACAATGGAATCATTGTAAAATTCGACCTTCAATTTTACAAGAGTTTACTCAGAATTAGTACATCTTGATTAATTCTTATCAAATTCAATTTTTTGAGAAAAAATATTCTTCTAAAATTCTTATAAAACTCTTTCATTCTCAAGAAATTTTACCTTGAGTAGTTTAATTTATTCAATGTGTTAATTTTTAATAAGAACTCATCGTTAATTTTCTTCATTATATAATTTTTTTTCTAAAATAATTTATATTATTTAATGAGCCTGGTTTTCTTCCAACACATAATTAAACATCTTCCTTTAACATGTGAATCATGTAGTGATTACTCACATATTATTCCACAATAATGGAGTTCACATCAATGAATTTAATAGGTTTCATAAATTTGGTTTCTTTTATACCACCTTAACCGTTTGACTCACCAATTAAAGAAGATTTTCCTTCTTTAAATTTTCTTAGAATGCTTCTCTTTTTTCCTCTTGATATATTCTAATTGGTATTTGACTTCCCTTATGGATTTTACTTCTTCATCGTCTAATTACAGAGCATTATTTTTCTTTAGTCACTTGGTAGAAAAGGGACCAATTACAACACATTTAAATAATTTATGTATAAACATTTCATTTTCCTTTTCTAATTTTCCATTTTTTATATATGAGAGATATAACTCTATTGGTCTTCAAAAAGCACTCATCAATTGAAAATGAATAACATTAAGGTTCATCATCCTTTTCCATGATATTTAATTCATTAATGTATATAAAGGACATTTCCTATTTTGGTTTCTTCTTGAAAATATGATTCTTTATCATTTCATAGTTCAGGAGGGTATTGTGTAGCTCATAAAGGGATATGTCATGAATATTTTACAAATTTTATATATATGGATCAAATCTAACTTAAAAATTCATAATTAATATGTTAACCAAAGATGAATCAACAATCTCTTCCTGAAAGTCTCTAATATGTATAAATATCTCATTCATACAAGATATGTATCATTCATCATTATCCACTTTATTCATTCCGACATTTTAAAAATTTTCTCTCAAGATTTTTATTTTTTCTTAATTTATCTTGATGTTCATATAATAAACCTTTTCAATATTATCTCATATCTAATTAGCTTATAATATCCTCATCAAATTATTATTAATTTTTTTTTAAAATGATATTTTAATTTTTTTTTCTTAACTTCCCATTTATCTTAATATTTATTTTTTTTATAAATTTCATAACGCCATACCTATAATTTTTTGGAATCCCAATAATGAAAACATCCCTCAGATAAAGTCCCTATGATAGCAGAAACAATAGAATTATATGGTTTCACCAATGAACATTAGTTCCACCAAATATAAGCACACATGTTTTATAAACATAGTTTAATTTCACTATAATTAATAAAAGTAGTACAGTCTCAGAAAAACCTACCCTTTCATACACCATGTTATAACTTCACCACATTGAATACTACATATAGGAGTGAAATTAATTTTACTTGTTTGATTTTACAAATTATTTCTTTAGAATTAAACCTGTATGACTAGTTCAAGTCATGATTTTAGTCACATGAAAATATGCCTCACTGCATAAAAATAATAGAGGAAAATATCCCATAATAAATTATACAAGGTTCAGACTCATTGTGATAACGTACTCTTTTTCATGTTTTACTTTTCTAGATCACATAGATTTTCTTATCACTATAAAATTATAGTGACTAAAAAATATAAAATTAACATACTAGTTTTGTTAATGAATTATCTGCATATCATTTAAGAAAATATTTCTATTGTTTAAATAGGAACCAACTACTCTATAAAGATTTTCTATTTACTCATTGATCAATCTAATATTCAGTAATATTTAGGATGATTTAATAAAATCATAATAGTCGATGCATGATATCATGCATATAAGAACTGGTCTTCTTATAATTGAATATTGTGCTTCTAGATAAACATTCGTATGGTAATATTTATCAACCATTATGAAAAAAATAATTGATTTATATTTCATTCTTAAACTACTTCTCATTCATTTATACAACAACATATTAATATATTTTAACAAAATTCTCATCAACACACTAATTGTTTCATTCATCATAAGCATATTTTTTATTATATAGAGAAACCTTATAAAACATATTTCCATCATGATATTTGGAAAAATACATGATTATAAATAGTGATATTTTATATATTTAAAATTCATCAAAAAACTATTATGTATTCTCATTAAAATATTCATTAATATCCCATGATGACTTTAGGAAAATCCATCTCTTACATGATATTTTTGTACTTACCATCTCATTTGAAAACCTAATGAAGAAAAAATAAAATCACCATTTGACTATCTATATGAAATGGTTATTTACTTTTTTTAAAGTATTCCAAAAGAAACAAAAACATTTTTCCTTATAAAATATTAATATATAAGTATAAAAAACTATTCTTTTATCATAAAAAATTATCATTTACCCAAAATATTTAAAAAAATAAATATATAACACAAAATGATCAAGGAACAATATATTATCAATAAAAGTTAATTTTATAACTAAATATATATTATTTTATAAAATAGATGTGGAAAAAATGAATCAAAATATTGACATAATAACATCCCTAGCCAAACCTAAATTATATAAAAGTGTCGGTATAATTATGAATCTCCTTTGGAATCGCCTTCTCAAATATGGATATTATGCCTTATGGGAAATCCTATTTAGCACAAATGGTTGAGGAAATGGAAATTTATTATCCGTGAATAAATAGAAATTCTAATGGAATATATTGATCCCATAAAGAGAGTTATGGTCTCCCCCTTGATCAAATGGTTCAATTCTCTATATAATTAATTTATATATATCTTCTCATATCAAAGATTCACTATATAATATCCCCCATTGAACTACAAGTGTAAAATATGAATCTATAAGATGACCTAAAAAATCATTTTATGCAATATAGTTATTCACTATGGGGTTAATCATACATATTTTTCAAGAATAATGATTTGTCAATGTGTCTCTATATCGATTATCACAAACATAACAAGATCATGGAATGGAAAATATACCATTTTCCATGGATTACAGACTTTTTTGAACAACAGAATCGAGATCAATAATTACTTATGGTGGATATTTGATTAAGATATCATGAATTGAAGGTAAAAAGGGAAGATAAACTCATAGGTTCCTTCCATAAATGATATAGACATAATGATTTCATAGTAATTCCTTTCAGACTCATAATTCTTCAAAATATTTTTTGGATTTTATGAATAGAGTCTTTATATATCACCTCAAAAAATGTGTTTTGGTCTTTATGGATGAAATAATTATACATTATAAAAGTAATGATGTGTATTAATTATATTGGATAATTTTTTTAAATACATTGAGAAAGGAGATGTTGTATGAAAAGTACATTAAATTAATCTTTGTGAGAAAAAAAGTCACATTCGTGGTGCATGTTATCACTAGTGAAGATATATTTATGGTTCTTTTTAATAATAAGCCAATTTATGTATATAATTGACCATAATCAGTGATAGAGATACGTTTCTTCAATATATTATATAGGTATTATGGATTGTTAGTAATAAATTTATCATTATTTTCAAACACCCAATCCAATATAACTAAGAAATGATTAATTTTTTTTAGGAAAATGAGTGTGAAGATATCTTCAGCTAGTTTAAGAAAAAGAAATTCATATAACATTTACTAACACTTATCTCAATTACGGAAGGATTTTTTATATAAATTGATGCTTCTAAGAAACGATTCTATTTTTAATTAAGAAAAATTATAAATTAATATCTTATGGATGAAGAATGTTGAAGGAAAATGTAAAAAATTAACCAAATCATAAATAAGAGTTGGCTTTATAAATTATTTTCCTTAAATATTTAGAGGCATTGTATCCATGGAGAAATGTTTGGAATCTATAATGATCATAAATTTTTTAGTATATATTCACACAGAAAGAGATCAATATGTCCCAGTGAAGAAGGTTATCACTGATCAAAGACTATGATTTAGAAATCAATTACCATCATGGAAAATAAAATAGTTTGGTCAATGATTTAGGAAGAAATTATCCTATCAAATTATCTATGAGGAGGACTATGAGGGATTAAATATACTTAGTCATATTAGATGATGCTCATAATTCAATGTTATATATCCACATAGGAAGTAAAAAATATGTATAACGCTCTATGAGTGCATTTCTAGTGGGATAATTTAATAAAAGAGATTATAGAATACGAATTTAAGTACATGGAATTTCAATACGTTAATTTTTAATTGAATAATTATAAGGGGATGATACAATCATTATCTATAATAAAATAAATGTGTGAAAACTTTACTATATATTTTTTCACATATAATTAGAAAGAATACAATGTAAACCAAACCATATGGGTTATAGTGGATCATATGGAATAAAATTACCAGTTCATCTCTATTTAAGTATACTACTTCTTAAATCAACTTTCTAGGATATATTTCAGATAAGTGGTGACACTGTATGTAACAACACAATTAATTGTGTTTGACTAAGATCCAAGGTTCACCTAGATTTTTTGGATTAGTATATGAAATTCATTAAATATTGAATTAACAAACAGTTTACTATGCCATCTATAAATATATGGTCAATATGAAATCACTATTAAAACTTTGTAGGGCATTCTTAGAGCCTTCTATATGGATTTTAAGTGAGATTGGGATCAATATCTTTCTCTGGATAATTTTTTATAGAAAAATAGGATCCATTATAGAATTTAGATATATCTATATAAATACCTATCTAGAAGAAATGAATAACTCTAACATATTGGGATGAGGTTAGGAGAATAGATCTTTTGGGACCAAAAATAATATAAGAGTTATAGAGGAGTCGTAATCCAATTGGTAGTACAACAAAGAATCAGAATATCAATAAAAGAACTATGCTGAAAATATTTGACATGACCATGCTTTTTTGGTTGGTATAAGTAATTCTTTATAATATATCAATAAAATAGAGTTATATGTTTTTGGAAGAATATAAGGCTATGACTCTGATAATTTTTCCCCTTTGAGACACTTGATCATGTTGGAGATGTAGCCTATCTACTTTCCCATCACCCAAATTTGTCTAAAGTGTATAATGTGTTCTATCTATCCCTGTTGGAGAAGTATATTCTAAATATATCCCATATAATGCATCTAAAAGAGGTTAAATTATAGCATTATCTCTCTTATGAGGTTTACCTAGAAAAAAATCATGGATCATGGTGATAATGTTATATGAAACAAGAACATTCATCTTTTAAAAGAACTATAGAGAATTCATACGTACAGAGATTAAACATGGGAACCTGAGGATGTAATGAAAAAAACTTTTGTCATATTTTTTCGTCATAAAATTTGGGATCAAATTTAAAGAAATTTCTGAAGTTGGGAAGAATGTAGCAACCAATAATTTTTAGATGTGAAAAATTTACCTAAAAATATAAGTACTGCAAAATGAATAATATAAATAATATATGTGTAATAGTAAAATGAACATAATTTTATTACATCATCATAAAAAATTACTTATTTATTATAAACATACTCTATAAAATTAAAAATAGCATGATGGGGAAATAAATTAATAAAATCAATATAAATAAAATTTGAAATTTTGGAGAATCTCGATGTCATAGAATTATCACAAACATGGATAAAATTCAAAAAATAAGAAAACAATATTCGAAATAAGATAGGAATTTTGAAAACTGAATATAAATAACTTTTATAGAAAATTGAGTAAAATATGAATTAAGTGAATGAGAAATATTAATAGGAATAATGATAATTATATAAATATTAAAATAGTAGTAAACCATTATTAATAATAAATGACTATTGAAATGGTATCTTGATTGATGAGAGTAGCTAAATTCATAAAATTTAACAATTATAATGATTAAAATAACTAAATATAAATATTATTATTCTGTAAAATTATCTCTCAAATCATATAACTTAAAATAAAAATATTTATTAAATTTAATAATATATTTATTACATATAAATTAAAATATAAATTTTTAGGTAAAAATTTGATTGTATTGTTTTTGTAATCTATTTTTTGGTCATATTACATGTAATAATTAATTATCCATTATATAATAATTACTAATGATTAGACACGTAAATATAATCAGACATGGGGAAAAATGAAATTAATTATTTGACATGAAATTTTTTTTCCATGTAATATATGAATTTATTTAAAAATTAAATTTCCAATATTTAAAATTTAATTTCATAAAATAGATTTAATTTTTTTCAATAATCACAAGTAAATTTTCTTATGCAAAATTGTTTTCTATTTTTCTGAAAAAAATGATTTTTTGTTGAAGAGTAAAAAATTCATTTTCCATAAATACAATATGTTTTATGAAATACTAATGTTATAAATTTTGATTAAAATATAATAATAAAATTAAGGAAATAAAATATATTTATTATTAACATAAATTATTTACAAAACATAAACTTCATTTCCAAACCTATCAATTTTTAAAAGAAAATAAATATTTTATTGGAATAAAAAAATTGAATATGTAATTTTTAATGAAATATTTACATTATTTTTAAGTTTTGAATATCTTAAAATGTGAAATAAAGCTCCATTTATTTTAAATACACTAATAAAATTCATATTAATGAAAACTACTAATGTATTTGGACTAAATAAAAAAATAATTTATAAGTTATTATAAAATATCCCTGGTTATATAAACACTCTCTTACACACATTTATTCTCATTTATAAAACTCTTTTATTTTCATAATAACATAACAAATACACATATGGACTCTCTTATCCATGTCCTTAATCCCTTGGTATGACCAAAATTCCCTTCTCAAGAGTATTTAATTTTAATCCAAAGGAGGTGACTCAAGTTGTGACATAGAGAATTCCAAATAGATATTGTAATTTGAATTCTCCACTTACACATTCAATCATACGAGTAAAAAATAAAATTAACATTATGAATAACTTTTAAAATGATTTATTGTTTTTATAAAACTCCGAAATTTTATAGTTTACCTCTCCTTTTAAAAAACAATATATAAAATAACATTTCATGATTATAGTTTGACGCTATCTAAGTGAAAAATGATGTTTTATTTTCCACTTATTCCTTTAATATAAATTATTAAAATTTTATTTCCTTATTTAATATGACATTGTAATAAATAATAACATTTTTATGACTTTTAAAAGACATAATATAGTCTGTAAAATTTCTATTAAATGTAAACAATCATAGTCATTTTAAACCCTAAAAAACATGTTTACATATTAAAATTCTATGAATTTCACTCTCTCATGAATGAGTGAAATACATAAATTTCTTAATTATATTAATTATATAATATATAATTTATGGATAATACGATACCATTTTATAGTTATATTTGATAGTTATCACTACATTGAAGCATTTTTAGTTCTACGAACCAAATAACCTAAAAAAATAATGTGGAAAATATTAATTTAATAAATGAATAAAAATGAAAAAATGGATCATAGTTAATAGAATAAATTCAAAAAATGTTCTAAATCATGTATGTAATAAATTATACATGGTTATTAAAAAAATTAGTGTAGTATCTAATGTAGGCTAGTACTTGAAGTATGGGTTCTTTTATGTTTTTTTAGATTCTTGTAGTTATATTCTCTATCACCCTCTATATATATCACATTAACTTTTTGTCTTTATACTATAAAATCATTAATTACTTTATTCATTTATTTCTATCCTTTTGGGGTATAATTAGGTGTATCAAGTTCCCTTTTTAGTATTTATTTTAAATTAATCATTATAAAGGGAATAGTTTTATTCCTTCTTCTTTTTCATGAGGAACTCTTATAAAAATGAGTATATTTCTATTATTTTCCAAAACCCCACATTATTTTTATATAAAATATTATTGATTCTTTTTTTTCAGAAACCCAAGCCTCTAATCCAAATAAATGCTTATTTTACTCATTTCATATAAGGTTAATAAAGGAGAACCATTTCATAACTTCTTTCTCATATTTCAGTATGATTTTTCTATATTTTTTATATCAATTTTCATAAATCATGCATTTTTTGAATGAATTTTTAATATTACATATCCTCACCTTCTATTTATATCATACTATAAACCTTAATGGTTAATTATTTATTTTATTTTTTATGTTTTTAATTTATTTCACATGGTTTCACTTCATGTTTATGCTTTAGTTATCTATTTCTATTGGGAACACATATTCTTGACATATTATGATGAAGGGTATTCCAATAATTTTATAACACATTAATGGATTGTGTAGTGTTGTATATCACATGAGATATTTATGTGTGGGAATGTTTCAATTATCTATCTCTATAGTTTTATTTGTCGGAATTATGTAGTTAGATTTTTTCAAGATCTTATATAAAATAATGTTGTGGTTGGACTGTTATATAATGTTAAAAAATATTTGTGGTGAGAATTGAATTATGTTTATGTTGATATATGTTATTTTTGTAACCCATACAAATTTTCTCATGTTTTCTATGCTCGGATATTTTTACTCTTATTCCATATTTCTGTGTGATGGTTTATGATCATTCCCTTATTAATTCCATGGAATAATTTTCAACTCTTTGAATATATGACCCATACTTCTCTCATTTTACACCCTTACTGGGATTTATAGATCCCTAATTATTTAATATATATCCTATAGATATACCAGGTAGCTATAACAGTATGGTGATATCTAAGATAAATTTATGAATTGTAGAATAAAATAATATATATTTTTTTATAGATATTTTATGATGTACGTCATTTCCCAATGTCATTTTAATATAAAATTAATAGTGTGCATTCAATATATTTATATTAAAGATGATGTAATATAATGTGTCTGAGATTTGGGATGTTACACAATTTCTTCAAAGTGAGATTTTCACGACATGTTTTAGGGACTAAATTCTCTAAATTGTGTTAACACATATAAACTACAAACAACACCCCCCCCCCAAAAAAACACACACACAAACACTCTTAATTTTTATCTGACATTCATTATGAACATGATTAAAGATATGAAATTAATGATTATTAAAAATTCAGAAAAATGGAAAATGAGAAACATGGGATTATTAAATATACTCTTCCTTTGATGGTAATTTATTGGTGACTGTGTGCAAAATTTCATCAATGTTGTATATATTTTCACATCTATAGACACTAAAAACATGTGATAAAATTAGAGTAGAGAATTTTTAATTATTAAAATTATAAAAATAAAAAATATTATAAATTTAGGTGTGTGGTTTTCCTCCCAACAGAACTTATTATAAATTCTTCTATATGATTTATTTATCCTTCTCCATTATTAATTGGTAATGTTTCTTTATCCACCCCTATTCCAATGTTTTATGGCTTCACTATCTTTATATTAACTTGAAATTATCTTAATTCTTCGCCAGTTATTTCAACTAATCTATTAAAATAGATCTTACATCCCTTGAATGGTCCGGATAAACTTGATTTGTAATCTATAGGAAACCAAAAAAACTAAAAAATGAAAAAAAATCACTTTTTATACTTCCATAATGTTATATTGATTAATCCACTAATGAAAAAATGATTTAGTGTTATTCCATACTGATACCTGCATTCTAATACGATTCAATTTCTATTTCCTTTAATTAAATAAAATTAAAATTTTCTTTTTACATCAAAATATTTATATTCTGTGATCATTATGTACACTGAATACTGTAACATATATTCAATATCAGTAGGATTTACCAAATACTAATCAATAGCAGGATATTACAATAGGAGTATCATTGGCTATTCCATAATTACATAATTCGTCTTCAATATTTAATGTAAAATCCTTAAAAAAAATATATTATATCCTCAAGAATACCCTTTAATTACTTATTTAAAACCTCATTAATTCCTCTATGTTTCGGGTGATAGTGTTGAAAACATAATTGAAGAATATGATGAGATCAAGAGTGGATGATTTACTAGGGAGTTTGTTGACACCCAATGGAAGTTTCCATTATTGAGAAGATGAAGAAGAAGAAGTGGATATGATTGTTAAGTTATCTTTTTTTTAATAAATAAATCATGTTCAAACACAACTATTTCCTATTATTTCATTTTAGGTGAGTCTCATTATGTTATTATAGTGTGATTAAAGGATCATGGGAGTAGTTTTGATATAGAAGATATATTTTTTAAGTTTTGGTGATATCCCTAGACTGTGATCAAACAAAAAAAGGAATGACACTAGTATGGAAACCAAAATAGTATATATTTTCAAGAAATGGTTGTTTTTTTAGATATGGTATACGTAACAAATTCCTAATTCATTGTGGTGTAGTATAGTGCAGAGAAACATTAGGAAACATCGATAAGAACACTAAAATAAGTTTTTTGAAAGGATTTTTGCTGAAATCATTGCTTATGATAAATGGATATTCTTGTACACATAATGATAAATGAAAAGTTTTATTTTGTTTGATTACCCTATAGAATGGATCAAAAAATAGGAAAGGTAATTTGTAACTATTTCTCTAGGATTTTTACGATTTATTACTTTCTCAAGTATAAAGTACTTTTATTTGAATTAAAATGGTGGTGACAACGTCATTGTCTACCATTGCTGGATTTATTAAGAAGTATTTGAAATGTCTTTTTGGTTAATTTTGAATGAAGAGAAGAATCTTATGTACTTATTAGGATTAAAAAAATTACTCTCATAGAATTGAATTTGTCATGGTGTGAAAAAAATTCCTATTTGAAATGGTTTTGAGAGTACACAATATGTTAAATTTTTTTAAGTGGTTTTAAAGAAATACACATTCGTTTATCCAAAATAGTATCAAACACACCCGAGTCAAGAATTAAAAAAATATGTTCAGTGAAGAGTTTCATACAATATGTGGATCACATGACATGAATATTTTAATGACTCAAATGACACACATAATCAATCTCTGTTCACTCTATGTACATAAATGGTGAAAAATAGGTCTTAAATGATCTAATGTCTCAAAATTTAGAGGGATTAGTTAAAGAGGTTTTGAGAATAATTTAAGTGTAGTTGAAGGATATTTGAAGTTAAAATTTGAATATGAAATTTTAATTTAAATGTAAATAATATGTTAGTCTATAAGACTATTAATATTAGTCTTTCATGATGTATATAATGGGATGATCTAAAGTATAATTTAGTAGAGATTATAGGATAATAGTTTGAATTTGTAGTGTCCTAAGGAGAGAATAATAATAAGAGTACTTATCATAGTTCATGTAGTAGAATAGAAGGATAAAGAGTACACACATGGTTTATGTGTGTAACTATCACAATTATGTGACATGTTGAGGAAGAAGGATGTCAAATTTATATACATAATGAAGAAATTAGAGTTCACTATATTATTTTTTTAGTACAATCAAATCAAAGTAGATGTGTAATACCTACCTCAACACTGTACAAGATAGTAATTCAACTTATTAAGAGGAAACGGTATTTATATTCTAGTATTATGTGTAAATGATATTCATTGAACATTTATGTCCACCATGATTTTTATAGTGTATTATATAGTATTTGGAGATTTAAGATTATTCCATGTATTAGCTACTCAATTTAATTTGTGAACCTTATACATTTAGTGTTATTTATTGTTTTCATTCTTTAATCATTGAGAGTTAATGAGTGAAACCTCTCACTCTAACTAGTGATGGGGGTGGATTTCACATGAAATTATAAAAGGTAAAATGGAATAAGTGTTTACCTATTCACCCCCTCCACAATAAAGAGACTCTAATCTTAGGGATATAATAAGTGGTATTATAGGAGTTCAGAGTTTCATTGATGATATAAAATTTTGATTTATTCTATTGTGATTTTAATTAAATTTAACTGGTATTTGGTATATTTGATATTTTTAAAATAAAAAAATATTTATTTATGGATTGATATTTTGCCTCAAATTTTTTTAATGAATATGGAATTATTAGTTCAATGAAAAAAAGGATTTTCACTTTATATGAGAAGAATTGTTACTTTTGGAAAGATCAGATGTTTCTATATCGATAATATGTTCTTTTAAGTGTATTAGAGGAAGAAACCAATTATTTAATTCCCCATGTTTAATATATTGTTATATAGTTAGTACATTGATGGGATTTTTAAAATTATTTCACTCTAAAAGTATCATCTTATCATATTTGAAACAAATAACTTCTTATGTTAAATGTGATAAAGGTATAAAAATGCATTTGGGATAAATTGGATAATATTTATGAAGTAAATGTGAAGGTGAAATTGGATAATCTATAAATTTAATGAATGAGATATGAAGATCTCAAGATGAGCGATAATGAAATAGTGAATAAATTATTTAATTGATTTAATGAATTATAGATAACCATTTTGGGTGTGATGAGATGTTGAAATATTGTATATTTTTTGAGAAGATACTTCTAATTTTCTTGGATTAATTTATTAGAAAGGATTCAAGAACACTAAGACAATTATAGGGGTATACTTACATTGGATTATTTTTATATAATTTTTATTACTTATGAAAAATTGATAAAAAGTGTATTCATGAAGAAGATCAGGGTTGATAAGTAAATTTCAATAAAACATTAAATATCGATAAGATTATGAAAGTGGTTTATGATGATGGGGAATAATCTATTGATGAAGAAGATGTTGAAATGAAATTTTTTTTAAAAATCATTCATTTCAAAAAAATTAATAAGAGAAAAATGATTTTTTATTGTAACACCCTGATATTTTATGAAATAATTTCTTATAAATAAATTTTATTTCTTTTATAAATTGTGTTACATGAAATGTTTAGTTTAAACTACCCGCGATATACTATATACATATTATTATTTATTTCAATGATTATCAAATAGTTATTGGATTAGTGGGTATGAATAGTAGTAATTAAATTATGAAAAAATTATTATTTAATTATGACTAAAATGAATTTATTTGTTATAAATTGATTAAAAAGGAAAATAACAAAATATATTTGAAAATAAAAGAGGTGTTTTTTGGAAATCATTTTTAATGTGCGCAATGTGTTTTTATATTAATAAATTTATATAATCAACTATTGGAAAATTTTTATAATTAAATTTACATATTTAATTATAAATAAAATGTTGTATCATTTATCTATAATTTTTTCTTGATATGGGTTAAGAATAAATCATTTTTTAAGCTTCGAATGTATTCAACTAAATAGATGTTATCATTCGATTTTTGCGTTCTTAATTTAGAATTTATTTATGGAACTTATAGAATTTAAATTTGATAAAATTTATTTCATATTTTTAAATTTGGTGGTCCAAATTTTTCCAAAAGATCCATTTTTTAGAGTTTTTTAATAGTAACTGCCATAAATTTTATCTCCCAAATAAAGGGTAAATATGTTAAATCAAAGTCAAAACTATGTGATAAGACCACAATTATTCATCATTAATCTTATTGCATTAAGTTAATTATACACTTATCACATTATTCTATAAATTTATTTTTTTAATAGAAACTTTTACATTAAAATTACCTATATAATATTTAATGAAAAGAAAGATACAAAATGCCACTCTCTTACTTTTAAATATCTATTTTTATCCACATTAGAAAAAAGTAATGTTATAAAAAAATATAAATTTATATTTATAGAATATTGAAAATATTTTTATAATGTAAATTTATTTATATTTTTTAGTAATTAAATAATTACCTTAACTATTTAGGTAAGTCTAATACAATATTTATTAAGTTTATATAAAAATGAAATAAATAATTTAAAAGTAGTAAAATTTAGATAATTTAAATAATTTATAGTTCTCTATAATTTTTATATATTTTTGGAATTCATTAATTTTTTTAAATATTATATTCTAATTACAACTTTATCATTATGTATTTTACGTCAAATTGACTTAATAGTGTCCAAAATAAAATTAATTATTTTTTACCAAAATAATAGTTCATTGAATAATTTAAAAACAATAGAAATATTAAAATAGGATAATGATGATATTATTTGGTTCAAAGTTTTATAAATTTTCCATTTATGAGACAATTTTCACCTAATATGTAAACTTTTAACCCGAGAAGAGTGAAAAATATGTTCTTGTGGTTAGCTTTAAAATAGGTTAACTATAGGGTGGAACTAAAAGATATGGTCTAAAAAACCACCTAAAGATATTAGAATTTTATTTTTTTATTGTATTTAATACTAATAATACCTTGTATTATAATATTTATCCATTTGGAGGCATCTTTTTATTTAATTACTCCATTATATTTTAATCTTTTATGAAAACCTAAGAGTACACTCCCCTCAATTATAAATGGAACACCTCCTTTATCTTCTTCACACCAATTTTAGACTTATATATAAACCAAAACATAAAATATTATATTCCAATACCCTTTATACCCCTTATATAGGTGCTTTTTCTTTCAAAAAATAATGACCCTATGGTTTTGATGAGGATATCCAAAGGAGTTATTTCAAAGAAGAGGTAATCACCTAAACTGACCACTTCAATTTTAATTATTATTTTACCTCATATAAATATGTTTTATTCATAATTAAATAATATATTCAGTATCATAATTACACTTAAATTTTATTATGATTATAAAATCATTGTTATCTATCGTCTTCCTCATCAAATGATAAGTGAAAGCATCACTTGTCCGTACGTATGACTTACTGTATCCACAAAGTGATACAATTAATTTTTCATTATAATATTTACTAGATGATTATTAAAAGGTATTTAAAGATTATATGTTATATTTATAGAATTATTATTATTCTTTAAATATAATATAATATCAAAATTCTTAAATTACAATCTGTTGGAAAATGACAATATTACTTGCCCGTACATTTGGACCACCACTTCCACAAATTGATGTGATTGGTGTTTCATATACTCTTTACATAGATGGTATTAAGGATATATTTTATGAATATATATGATATATAAAATATAATAATAATTATGTGAAGATTAATTATTATTTATCTTTCTTTTGTTCTATCTATTGAAAAGTGAAAATAATGCTCATGTGTACGTACGGTCTACCATCTCTCTGAACAATGTGACTTATTTTTATATCTATAAAATTTATGGATAACTGCATATATATATATATATATAATTTATATATATTATATTTATATCATTATTAATATTCTTTAAATTTTGGAACCATGATAAAAGTATAGGGACCAAAATTCCTGAACTGAAAATTCATAAAAACGATGTAGTAATCACCTAGAATAGTGATTTAATAATAAATTCTTGATAAACATGTGATTATATGACATAAGTAAATTATAAATGGTATGATAAATATATATATGGTCCATAAATAGATTTATAATAAATCTATATTAACTAAATAAGTGTTTATAACATTTATAAATAAACGTGAGACTTGAGGTAAGGGATTTTCATCTCACTTTTATTTCAGTTAGACACAATCTGTCGACACTTATTTATTATATATAGAGTATATAATTACCATGAATGTATTTTATGATATTTTTTATGATATTTTTTTTCATTTAAACATCTATATACGTTTTTTTATTTAAGGGTCTTGTTATTCAAATATAACCAAATCCATAAGGGACTTAAGTTTTAATCCTATTTTAATCTGGATTGTTTATGCTTTGATTTTTGGGTATATAAATTATATGATACTTATCTCATAAAACCATTTCAGTTACCATTTCATCTATTTATTTTTTATGAATACATTCTTTCATTTCATTTTCCCCGCCATAAATACTCAAGAGGACAAAAATAGGTTTTTAAGGAATATCGGCTTTGTTTCCCTATTTGGTTATAAAACCTCTCTCTTCCATATCCATGTTTTGTAAAAATAATTTAAATAAGATCATTCACAATTATCCAATGATTTTTTAATGTCAATTTTTCTCATGTTTAACTTATTATATAAATATTTAAAACAATATTCTTTTCATTTTCCAAATGGGGAAATCATTATTTTTCTATAAAATTTTGAAAGGATTGTTTTATATTAATGTATATTTCCTGAACACAATTTCTAAATGTTAGTACAAGACTATTATTTGATTATTACATTACTAGTTTCCAAGATTATTTTCAAATAATATATTTTCCTTAAATTTTTTATAATTAATGTTTTATAAATTTTATTTAAATTTTAAGAGGATATCTTCATTAAGAAGTTTTCTAGTGATCCTTTAAAGGATCTCTTCATCTATGATAGCATCCTTTGATGTTAATTTTTCATTATTGGGGATATGATCCAATGATACCATCCTTGTTCTTTTTCTAGGTGGTTTATAATTATGAAGATGATATTTTTATGAAACACATTGATTTTCATTGGTTATTCTATGTAGAATTGATGAAATATTTATGAAACTTGTTTTATTTGAATGGGTTATGTTGTGATGATTTGATAAATGTTATTATCCTATGGAACACATATGTATTGTCTAAATTATTTTATGGTTCGGATTTTAATTATATATCCCTATAATTTGTTGGGTAATGTTTTAAATATTATGAGATAACTCTTGGAAATAATTTGATGTGCTTCATACAATAAGAGAAACAAGATGATGTGCATGATGAATTACATGAATCTACTTGATCTTTTATTGGAAAAAATCCTACATTCTTAATCTACTATTTGAAATAGGTTTTGAGGCATGATCTATTATTATTTAAAGATCTTTGAATTTAAACTTGGTGTATGAAATGGTATCTAAACAGGTTATGGTTCCACACTTTTATGAAAAAAAATTACGTTTCATGATTAATTTATGATGATTTATAACTATTATGAATCATGTATGTTGAAATGATAATGATTTATACCATGAATCATGTTTTTGATCTATAATGTATTACGTATGAGATTTTTAATTACAGTCATCATATTATACAATTATTATTATATTATGTTTTCATGTGTTCATCTATTGATATCTCCCATGTTTTCCCTTATAGAACATTTGACCTCGCCCTTTTTATGTTGGATTTCTCCATGTTTTCAATAATGGTGTAACTAGGTTATATATATGATGAGTAATATATAGGAAAATATTAATCAAATATTTTTAAGATATTTCATGAAATAAGAATATTGTTTATATACTCTCTAAAAACACTAAACATTTATGGTCCTTATGAGTGTGTTTTTTAAATGTATTGAATATTCATATAAAAATCTGTGATATTAATGTGTGACCATACTGGGTCATTATCCTTGGTATGAAATTAGTTTCCAGTAAATATTTAATGATTATGATATGAAAAAATTGGTGAAAACATTAAGGATAAGTCTATGTATAGAATAAAATCCTAAAGTTTTAGTAATGACCATAGATAACCAAGGTTCAAAAAAGGTCCCATATATTGAGATGAAGGTGTCATGATTTAAACATCCTTTGAATTATTGATCACTATATTCCAAGATTATTGATAGATATAAAAAAACATTTTTGTTCTAACTAAGGGAATTCATATGAAAAAATATGGTTGGGATAGTGATTAGTATGCTCAAATATTTAAGTATCTTATTAGAGATTTATTATTGAGATTCTTTTATATCATGAAATGTGTTTAGGAATATTAATTACTATCACCAATGATTAGTTATATATTTATAATTGAAAACTTATAATTTTAATAAGATAACATATCAAGGATGTGTTTCTTTTCAAATTGTTGTTTGTATGAATTCACTTCAGACAAATCTTCTTATTTGCCCCCTATTTAAATTTGATGTTATTTTGGGCATGAATTATATTTATTTAAAGAAATAGAACATCAATAACTAAGGAAGTGAATCCTTATTTGATATTTTAAATAAACCAATGATTTTATATTGATATGATAATAAATATGAAAAAATATTGCAAATCATACATATTATATAGAAATATATTTTTATTCAAAAACTGATTTTTATATTATATGTTTTGGGATAAACTCAACATAAAAAATATGCCTATTATATGGGATTTTTTTGATATATTTTTTGAATAATTTCTTACAATTACATTGACTCATGATGTTTAGTTATCAATATTTCTAATACCTAGTTCAATAAATATTTTAATGACACCATGTAGAATAACCCCGATTGACTTTTAGGAATTTAAGAAGAAACTATTTTAGATTCTTGAAAAGGGATTCATTAAGTTGAGTGCATCACCAAGGGGTGAAAAAATTATTTTTATTATGAAGAAATATGGATTAATGTGACTCTGTATAGATTATTAAGAACATAATAAGAGAAAATTCACGAAAAAGAATCATTTACCCCATATTTATGAAATCTTTGATCAACTGTATGGAGCTCATTACATTTCTAAGATTGACCATGAATCTGGATGTCATCAATTAATTATTAAGAAAGAGGTAATAATAATGATATTATTCGATAAACTATATAGACACTATGAATATATTATGATTCAATATGTTCTTACTAATTATCTGATATCTTTATGGATTTTATGAATATAGTCTTTAGAAATTACCTTGACCAATTTTTGGTAGTCATTTTAGATGATATTAATATGTATTTGAGGCGAAAGAAACAATATAAATGTCATTTTAGAATTATCCTGAAGACCTAGAGAAAGGAAACATTGTATACAAAATTTATGAAGTAAGAAATTTATATTTAGAAACTTTCATTCCTGTTTCATATAATGTTAATAAAGGGTATATTAGTGGATCCTTTAAATATGGATGTAATAAACTAATGTCATTGACCAAAAATGGTAACTAAGATCCATAATTTTCTTTGGTTTGATGAATGTTACAAATTCATGTGATAGATGTATCATGACTAATTAATCCACTCACCAAATTTTCTCGGAATGGAGTTATATTCTTGCGGATAGGTGAATGGGAATAAAATTTGAAGGAGCTAAAAAAGATAATAAGTACACCTATTCTCACACTACCCTACAGTGGAAAAGGGTTTTTGATCTATAGAGATTTGTCAATGAAGGTACTAGGATGTGTCCCAGTACAAATTGATATGTCGAGAGCTTATGCCACAAGAAAATTGATGGTTCGTGTGAAATTTTACCCAAACCAAGACTTAGAGTTAACAATGGTAATTTTTTATTAAGGATATGGAGGAATTATCTTTATGGTAAAATGTTTAATTTATATATAGATAATAAATGATTAAAATAAATATTCTCCTAGAATGTGTTTAATATTAACCATATAATTTGGTTAGAGTTGACTAATGATTATGACTCCTTAATACATTACCACCATGAGAATGAAAACATGGTATACAATGATTTGAGATGAAATAATAATGATAGATTATCTATGAAGAGGATAAAAATATTGAATATTTCTATATTTTAAGAGGCTAGATCTGAAAATTTAAAGAAATGCGAGAAATACTATCTTTCTCAAATGAGTGTTCAACAATATATCTATGTGAGGATTACAGTGGAATGGGAGGAATGTGTATAACTATAATAGAAGGAAAAAAATCATTTTGAGTTCAACCATGATTATAAGATAATTATAAGGTATAAGAATCGTGTATGTGTCTTGTAACTATATTAAATGAAGAAGGATCTATTCGATGAATATCAAAGTTCATAATTCTCTATTCATCATGGAAGTACAAAGGTGAAGAAACCATAAAGAGTATTTCTAGTGGGAAAACATGAAGAATTATATTGCAATGTATGCATCTCAGTTATTGGTTTTCCATAACTTTATGTATGAGAGACAAAATTATAAATGTATGTTGAAACCATTAACCATACCAAAATGGAAATTGGTAATGTCACCATGGATTTTGTCTTTAGAATAACCAAAAATTATAAAGGGGATAATTATATTTGGGTTGGATCCAATTGACTTATGAAGTTAGAAAACATAAATAACATCAAATAAAGTTTCTCACTTGATCATATTTCAAGGATATACACTAATTAAATTGTTAGAATTCATGGATTACGAAATGATATTGTATATTTTAGGATATAAGGGATGCCTCAATATTCTTGTAAAGTATTCAGTAGGCATTTTATACAGAGTAATGTTTCATCCCTTCTTATCATCCTCAAATAAATTATTGGTCCTAAAGGAAATATATATACTCTAGAAGGCATGTTTAGAGCTTTCTCTATGTAATTTAAGGCTGTTTGAGATCAACACCATTCTTTTGTGGTATTTTCTTACAATAATAGATTTCAATCATCCATTAATATGGATCCTAATGAAACCATCTATGGAAGAATTTGAAAACTCCAATATTTTGGGATGAAGTTAAAGAAATAATGATACTCGGACCTGAGATAACTGAATTAATTGAAGAGAAGGTTAGATCTATTCATCAACACATAAAGGAATCACAATGTTGAAAAAGTGATTTTTATTTTGATTTTTAGAGAGATATAAAGTTAAAAGTTAGTGATAAGGTATTTTTATAAATATATACTTTGAATAATGTTATGAGTTTAATAAATAATCTAAATTTGAGCCATATATATATAGGTTCTGTTGAAATTTTTTATTGTATCTGGACAACAGATTATTAAATAGCACTCAACTGAATCTCTCTAAAGTTCATGATGTGTTCCATGTATCTATTATTAGTAAATACATACCTGATCATTCACATGTAATGAACTCAAAGGTCATACCACTAAAAAATATATCTCTTATGAATAAAAATAGATAGAGATTATAAATAATAGAGAGAAAATTCTATGAAACTAGACCACTAAACTGGTTAATGTTTTGTGGAAAAACAACAAATTTGTGAAAGCTATATGGGTTGTCAAGAATGTTATTAAAAAATCATCCAAATCTATTTTTATCTGAGTGAAGGAATTTTGAGGGCAAAATTCATTTTAAGGTGGTAGAATTTGACACCCAAATATTTTATGAAATATTTCTCTTTAAGTAAATTAAATTTTTTTGACAGCTTGTGTAGCATGCAATAATGAGTTTAAATGGAACGTGATATAATATAAAAATATTATTGTTTAATATAATATTTTTCACATACACATTTGATAGTTGGGTACAAATAAAACAAATTAAATTATAAAAACATATTTTTTACATAAGAATAAAATTAATTCATCGGTTATTAACTATTTATAAATGAAAATAAAAGAGTTTTTTTTTCTAAAAAAAATTATTTGAGAAAATGTGTTTTTATTTCAATATAATAAATTAGTCACTAAAGGAAAATTATATTAATTAATTGTACATATTATATACTGAATAATATTTTTATCAATTATCGAATATTTTTTCTAGAAATTGGAAAAAACCAGTTTTATGCCAAAAATATTATTTTTTTCTAAAATATTGTTTAATCAAGTTCTGCATACTTATTTTAAAATTAATTTTTAGAACATAAATAAATTTAATTTATCAAATGGATCCAATTTTATCAATTGTGATTTTTATATTTGAAAAATAGGGCCCTTTTTTATTGGGCATGATGAATAAAAATTATGGTAATATTAATCACCTTAGTAAAGGGTAAATTCTAATAATATAGGTTAAAACTAAGTGATAAAGAAATAATTGATCAAAATAATTAATATTAGATGAATGTAATTATACCCTTATTACCTTTGTCTTGAAATTAATTTGTTTAATGGAAACTTTTCCATGAGATTGCCAAAAAAAATAGTTGAAGCAATGACAAATTCAAAATGTCACTCTCTTACTTATAAATATTTGTTATGTGTACACATGAAGAAAAACAATTATGATAAAATATATATTTTTATGTTGATAATAATGAAATTATTTTCATTATTTCAATTTGTTGATAATTTTTAGTAATTAAATAATTACCTTAAATTCTTGTATAATACAAATACAATATTTATTCAACTAGTAGAAAATGAAAATAAATAATTTAATAAATATGAAAATTAATATAATTTAATAAGTTAGAGTGTTCCAAAAAATTTATAAATTAATATGAGATATTATTTTTTTATTAAATTATTATATTCATATTCCATCTATTTCATTGATTCTTTTATGTCAAATTAAATGAATAGATCAATGAAACCCTACAAAAGGGAACCACACCTTTCTCTTCTTCACACTATGTTAATCCTTATAGATCAAACAAACCCTATATAATTAACTTTCCTACTCTTTTATCCATATTTTTTAGCTTATTTTATTTCCAAAAATACTAAGCCTAGGGTCCTCATGATTAGATCTAAAGGAGTTATTCCAAAGAATAAGTAATAACCTTTACCGATCACTTCCTTTTATGTTATTATATTACCCACTCTAAATATATTACATTATCTATTAAATAATAACTTCACTATCATATATATACTAAAATGTTATTATGATTATGAAAAAAACATTATCCACCCACTTAATCTTCAAAATAAACTGAAAGCATCACTTATGTATACATACAACTTACCAGATACCTATAGTGATACAATTAATTTTGCTTCACCATCTTTTATGGATTGTGATTCTGATGGGTTTAAGGGATATATATTATTTTTATGAAATAATTAATCTTCTATAATTATAATATTGTATCTATCTTCTGACCTTTTAATCCAATAGAAAATGATAACATCGCTTGTGTGTATGTGTGGATTACCACCTCCGTGAAGAGATGTGATTCATTTTTCATCTCTAGTTTAAATTGATGGTAATAAGGATGTATTTGATAAATGTGTGTTATTTATATGATATAATAATTATTTCATAAAGGTTAATTGTTATTTATCTTTCTTATATTTCATCCGTTATAAAGATAAATCATTGTGCATGCCCATATACAACCTATCGTCTACAAGAACAATGTCATTCATTATTCTATTTATAAATTTTATGGATGGAAATATATATATATATATATATATATAATTAATATATATAATATTAATATCAAGATTAATATTCTTTAAATTATTTAAACATGACCAAATTACATGGACTGATGTTTTCAAACCAAAACATGCATAATAAATGGAGTAGTTATCACAGAGAATAATAATATTAATAAAAAATGTTAGTAAATGAGTGATAAAATGTCATAAGAAAATCATAAAAGGTAGGATATATATAATTATGGTTATGGAAGATATGTATAAAAAATCTATATTTATTATTTAGTAGGTTTAACATGTTTGAATAAAGGTGAGACTTGAGGTAAGGTATTTTTGTCTCACACTTATTTCTATGAGAAACATGTCATATTCACCACTTGTTTATTTTATATAGTATATATAAAGACAATGAATGTATTTTATGATGTATATTAAGGAATTTATGGGGATTTATATATCCATTTGAGTATTTTTATTTTATGGGGCTTATAATTCAAATATTACCCAGAAAGTAAGGGGATTATGTTTCAATCTAATTTTTATAAGGATTATTTAGGCATGAATTTAATTTTATGAAATTATATAATCTTTATCTAATATAAACCATTCACTTATATTATAATATTTTTATTTATTGTGACAATTCATTATTTCCTTTAATTTTTCTAACATTAATTACTTACGAAATCAATGATATATTTTATGGAAAATCGAATTTATTTCCCACTTCTATCAAAAAACATTTTACATACATATACATAATTTCTATAAATATTTCAATTTTTTAATATTATACTATGATATTTTAAATTCATTTTTTCCCATTTTTTAATTTTTTAAAAATGGTGTCAAAATAATTTTATTATAATTTTTATAATTACATACTATTTGAATTTATTTTAAAGTATGAAATTAATGTTTTATGTTAATGAATACGACATGGATAGAGTTTCCCACCATTAAGAACAACCATTTAATTAAATATTATGATACAATATTCCAAGTTTAATTTAAATTAAAAATATTTCCTTAATATTTATTAATTTTTATGTGTTAAAATATTTATTTCAAACTGAAAATGATACTTTCATCAAAAAGCATTCCAATTTTCTCTTAAAGAATATATTTATTTATGATAATATATTATGATGTTAATTATTATTTACTATGTAAAAAACTGTAAATTTTATGGAAATTTTTTTCATAAATACATTGGAATTTTACAAGTTCGTAAAAATTGACGGCGCATGATTCTGAGGCCCAGTTTTCCAAGATTCAATTTCTGATGTTTTGTTTGGGTATGTTCAGTAAACATACAAGAAAGTTTTTATAACTTTTGAACTGGTGCTTGGAATTAAAATCAAAGAACACTGTTGAACTCGCAGTGCTGGTATTCTCTTAATAAGACTATCACCTTAATGATAGTGGGTTGAGGATAAAAGAATGTTTTTGGGGTTCAAGATAATGAATTAAATAAAAATAAAGTGTGTGGCTTTATTTTTATATGATGGTTAAAACCTCCTCATGGAAGTTGGAGGTGGGACCACCACACCTGATCCTCCCATGAGAGGTTATGGGGGTGGGGCCCACCTGAACCTAACCTCCCGCAAGAGGTTACGACGTGGGGCCCACACGAGACTAAAACCCCCTATTAACGGTGGGAGAGGAAAACCTCTCAACTCCCCTCATTACTGAGGGAGAGTCCCACCACCCCCCCCCTCTATTGGTGCCAACTCCCGTAATTTAATGGTGCCAAATCCACCATATTAATTAAGGGGAGCCAAGTTAATTTACAAATCCATTTTGAATTTGAATCCCTACAATATAAAATAATAGGCAATCAATTATTTAGAGGAGGATATCTTTTTGGTTTGGCATATTCATCTTGGTGGAAACATAGGAGAAGAAGGAAGAACTCTTGCCAATGAAGAACTAAGAACGAAGAATGTTGGTGAGGAGAGACTTCGACTTCCTTCCTCAGATCCTACCGACATGGGACGTCTTTAACCGACCTACCCTCTGCATTGTCATCAACGAGCTGATGCAGCTCGAGATTGGAAGTGTCTAACAGATGCAACGAATGATGATCTCATTCGTCTTCTTTATGTGACTTCATCATCAATCAACGAACAAAGGTAGGGGTTGATTTCTTTTATGTGACATGTTCATATTTTCCTTCATAATGAAGAATGAGGTTATGCTTCTTTTTGCGGGTGATTTTTTATTCATCATTCTCTGACCTTGATGAGCCAAGTTGTACCACCCTAAACGCCATGGGTGTGGGCCAAACCAACATGGCCCGACCCCTCCTCCATTCTTGTTTGTGACAGTCTTTGGCATGAAGATGTAACAATGAAGCGACATTGAAGGCAACGAAGGCAACAGGCAAAGGCCATGCTTCCTATGGCCTTCGCAAACCACACCACCCCCGCGGCGTTCCAGTGCCCCGGCTGAACCGGATCTGCTAGCCAAACCACCCCGAGCCGCGTCGAACTGTGTTGTCCCGAGTAGTGATGAACTGCGCCGACCTGGCCTCCCACTCCCTGAACTCCCACGGGCCCTCCTGCCTTCCCGACTGCGCCCTGGCCTTCCTGGATCCCTAGCCGGCCACCTTCCAGCCTCGTCGTGCCCTTCCCGGCCGCCTCACACATTCCATGTGTGCCCCGCGCGCCCTCTGGGACGAGCCATGATGGCCCACATGCCCCTTGCACCCCGTGGCGCCCGCGCTGCACCCTCGCGGAGCTCCGGGATGAATCGGCCCTATGCCGGGGCCAAACCGCCCACGAGACCTGCTAGGCTTGGCCCAGTGGGCCTAACCGAACCTAATAGGCTGGTATGGTCAATGGGTCGGTCCAGACCCAAAAGGTCTGACTGGGTTGACCTAGACCGGGTCGGATCGAACCTGGGCCAAATACCGACCCTTTTCTTTCTTTGGCCATATCTTTATCACCAGATGACAGTTTGACAAACCGTCAGCGGCGCCAGTTTTCTTCGAGCACTACAGTCCCTTTCAGTATACCCCACTGGAGTTCGGGGTAATGTTGAGCTACAGTCAGGTTGGATCGTGCACGAATCCAACTGGGCCCCCGGGAGTAAAACTCTAATAACTCACAGACCGGGCGTCTGATTGACGCATAGTCTATTGTGTTGATACCCCTATGACATGGAGGACCATTGAGATAATTCTACATGAGACTTCATGATAGTTGGAGAATCATCATGTAGCTCTTGGAGCGGATCCTCTTAGAGATGAGCAAGCATAGTACGGAGATCTAGTAGCTTGATGAGACCTGATGAGTACTGACCAATTCGACTCTGAGTGATTCGACTAGCCCAGTGGGGAGCACCTTGGTGTCACGGTAGACCCACAGTGGGGAGCGCCTTGGTGTCGCGGTAGACCCACGGTACTCGACAGGAGTAGTACCTCAGTAGGCTATGAGGGGGAGTGCCTTGGTGACGCAGAAGGCCCACGGTGGGGAGCGCCTTGGTGACACAGCAGACTCACGGTAATCTAAAGGAGGAGTACCTCAGTAGTCCAAGGTTAGTGGGAAGTGCCTTGGTGTCACGGCAGGCCCACTGTACTCGACAGAGGAAGATTTCTCCAAAATCCGTGGTTTGGATAATGTGAATAAAAATTCCATTTGATCCATGTCAGTAAGTTTTGTGTTTACCTCAGTAATCAGATAGATTACTTGATAACTTAGGTATATGTATAGGCATATACTTATGGTGGGTTATCTATTTAATTCATACTTTTTGGTTTATCATTGTTGGATTTTGTGAGACTTTGAGGGTCTCGGGGTCCCTACTGAGTAACGTTATACTCACCCCTACAAAAGCTATGCCCGCACCTCATGGTGTTGGATGCAGACGATAGAAATCGTTGACTAAGGCTAAGACTAGCAGGACTGGACGGTACCCGGAGGTGGACCTTACAAGGAGTCGGTACATGGAGGAGACTGATGGATGTGGAGTACTGAGGAGGCTATCTGTACCTACCCATCAGGTAGGAATCTCGGAAGATGACCCAGTAGTTGTTTCACCTTTCTTCTATTGTACTTTTTTTTAGTTGTACTTGTACTTTTCTGTTGGGCTTGTATTCCGACCCCTTTACTTTCAGCACTCTCTTTTGGTTATGCAATTTTCTTAGTGTTCCATATCCAAATGTGTGATCTGTTGTGTGTGTTTACACATTATAAAGGAAATACATTCTCACTTTTAGGAATCTACACCTTTGGTGCTAGTCTTCATCCCCTGGCCTATGGAAGGCGGGCTTCGGGTAGTTACGGCACGGGCCACGAGGGATGGGTCGTGACTAACAGGTATCAGAGGGGTCAGTTCTACCATAGAACTAAGGACTCTGATCTTTTCTATGAAGCAATAGTGTTAAGGGTTCTAAGTGTGGTTTTCATTTCAGGGATTACAATGTTGGTTCGGAGACCGATGTATCCATACACCAAGACCCTGACTACTGATTCCCGACTCAGTGCACGAAAGCACTGATTGCGTGTGTCTTTTCAAAAGTTATCTTTAAGTCAGCTCAACTAGGTCAGCCCACCATATATAATACTTTATCGTGTCACATATGATTCTTTCAGGATTCCTCCCTATGGATGACCAGCGAGAGTCCTGAGAGTTGTACGCATAGATAGCCCACCGACCGACGAGGTCTCGGGGCTGGTCCATTTTCCAGTGGAGGCACCAGCGGTACTACTTCCCGTTGGCCACCAATGCCACCATCCCCAGCAAAAGATGATGCACTTCGCTTGAGTGCATTGCATGTGTTCCAGCGCCAGAGGCCACCCAGATTTAGGGGAGAGATGGATCCACTAGCGTCTAGGGATTGGATGGAGGCTATGGTGAGAGTCTTCAGACTGGTAGGGACACCAGCTGACTTCATGGTGATTCTTGTCGCCAGCATTCTACAGGCAGCAGTTGGTCGATGGTGGAGTATGATGCTCTATGTGCATGATGAGATGACGCTTCTCTGGGCAGACTTTGAGAGTCTGTTTCGAGCAGAGTTTGTTCCAGTGACTCTCTGCATAGTGCGTATTCATGAGTTACTTCATGTGCAGCAAAGCAGCATGAATGTAGCTCAGTACTCAGCAAGGTTCACAGACCTCTCACGCTACACCACTGATATAGTGTCGGGCCCATCCTTTAAGGCCTAGACCTTTGAGCAGGGGATTAGGTGAGAGATCAGGGCTTCTATGATCTCCCTCAACATCCTGATCTAGATAGGGGTGTTAGAGCAAGCCCTCTTAGTATAGAGTTTCCTTGCTGAGCAGTCTCCAGCAGCGAGACCCACCATTAGTCGACATGCAGCGGATTATTATGCATCTGGCTGTAGACAGATGTCACCGAGGTCCAAGAGGGCCAGACCCATGGGTGGATGACTGCATGACTCGGGATCAGTTGTGCAGGGCACTCGGAGCAGATACATACATTCTAGGAGCAGGAAATGTTTCTCATGCGGCGGGCAGGGTCACATCTCTCGTGACTGTTCGAGCTTCCATTTGGATGATCAGCAGATAGTCGAAGGACCACCTAGGAAGAGACAGAGATTTGATCGAGGTGTTCCCCAGGGAGCCGATGGACATGGTAGAGGAGCTGTTAATACAGCTGGCGGTGGGTGATGTTTTGAGGTGTTACCGCCACCGCCACCAGGAGGTCCACCCCGACCACAGGGAGCAGGTGGACATGGGAGAGCTAAGCTCCAGGAGGCTAAGGCTTATGATAACAGTGCTCTGGAGATGATTTGAGGTACGATCTATGTCTACTCCATCATAGATGCAGTTCGTATATACACATGTGCCTGTAACTCTTTCATTGACACTGCCCTCGTTCGGAGCTCGTAGATTCCTACGAAGCCGTTTGCTAGATCCTTACGGCTAAAGACTCCTACGGGAGAAGACTCGACGGTTACGCACGAGTTCCGGTAGTGTAATATTACTCTAGAAGTTAAGATCTTCGGTTGCGATCTCCTCAAAGTGGCGTAAAAGCCTTCTGACGTCATCTTGGGTATTATTGGTTATCTATAGTCCATGCCCAAATCGACTGTACTAGGCGCAATGTGCGGTGTGTCTTCACGGATGGGACCTAGTTCACCTTCAACAATTAGAAGTGAGACTTTGTAGCACAGGATGGACTTACTCAGAGGAGGGTGCAGTTGATCACTCATCAGTTGGACTTATTTACCCTTAGAGTAGTTGATGTGGAGAGTCCAAGTTATCCTGTAGTGGTGGACTAGTACAGGGATGTTTTCCCTAACTATGTTCTAGGACTACATCCTTGCAAAGAGGTGGACTTCTATAATGACGTGTACACCAGAACCACAACGATATCTACAACAGAGTATTGGATGGCTCCCGCAGAGCTTTGCGAGCTGTGAGTACAGCTAGAGGACTTTCAGGAGATGGGATTCATCCGGCCAAGTGTTTCTCCTGGGGTAGCCATGATTCTGTTCTCCAAGAAGGCGAATGAGATCTTGAGGCTTTGTTTCGACTACCGTCACCTAAACCAGGTGACGATGAAGAAAAAGTACCCACTCCTGAGGAATGATGACCTCTTTGATCAGTTGAAGGGAGCACGGTGGTTCATGAAGATTGACCTCAGATCAGGCTATCACCAGCTTTGAGTTCGAGATGAGGATGTGCAGAATACATCCTTATGATGTCGGTAAAGCCACTAAGAGTTCTTGGTTATGCCTTTCGTCATAACCAACGCTCCAGCAGTGTTCATGGGACTAATGAATAGAATTTTTCCAGCCATATCTTGATTGCTTTGTCATTGTTTTCATCGATGAAATTATAATCTACTCTACTACTGAGGTGGAGCATGCCAACCATTTGAGGGTATTATTGGACACACTCTGAGAGAACCATCTTTATGGTAAGATCTTGAAGTGCCAGTTCTAGATCCTAGAGTCTCACTTTCTGGGACATGTTATCTTAAAGGTTGTAGTAGCAGTGGATCCAACAAATTTTGAGGTGTTACTTGTTTGAGAGCCACCCAAGAGTGTGACGGAGGTACGAAGTTTCCTTGGTTTGGCTAGTTACTATCAGAGGTTTGTTCCAGACTTCTCTAGAGTTGCAACACCACTATCAGTCTTGAAAAAGAAGGGACAACCCTTCATGTGGTCGGAGAGATGCCAATAAAACTTTCAAGAGTTTTGGCAGAGGCTGACTGGGCCCTCATCTTGAGGGGTTTGGAGGAAAGCGTAGTGTACGTAGACTACTGTGATGTATCATGGACCAGACTCGAGTGTGTCCTGATACAGGAATGTGTAGTGATCACATATATTTCTCAGCAACTGAGACAACATGAGTAGAACCACACTACCCATGACCAAGAGTTAGCAGGAGTGGTCTTCGCCTTGATGATGTGACGACACTATCTGATGGGAGAGCATTTTACCATGTAATCTGATCACAAGAGTCTCAGGTATTTCTTCTCTCAGAAGGATCTTAACCTAAGACAGTGGAGATGTCTTCAGTTCCTCTAGGACTATGACTTTCAAATAGTTTATACTCCTAGAAAGGGTAATGTTGTTGCAGATGCATTCAGCATGAGATCTGGTATATAGCTGCTAGGCGAAGAGAGTGAGAGGCTGGCCGATTTTCAGATATCCATTATGGATAGAGATGGAGAATATTTCCTTCAGTCTCTTAGAGTCACTCCCCCACTTCTTCATCATGTTAGGGAGGCATAGTATGGGGATGCATACCATGAGACATGACGTGCTTAGATATCCACAGGGCAGGCACCTGATGGATTTTCTGAAAGTGGGGAGCACGTCATCCTCTTCAGAGGATGTACTATGGTACTAGTGTCACTTTAGGAGGAATTGTTGAGGGA
Source organism: Viscum album (assembly GCA_963277665.1). Lineage (NCBI taxonomy): Eukaryota > Viridiplantae > Streptophyta > Magnoliopsida > Santalales > Viscaceae > Viscum > Viscum album. The sequence goes on along the minus strand of OY728119.1, from coordinate 1,016,206,204 downwards.
GTTTCACACATCCCCTTTAGTGGTACATACAGGAGTGGTGAAGATGTACTAGGACCATCGATGACAGCACTGGTGTCCTGGTATGATGAAGGCAATAGCGGAGTTTGTCTCTCTATACCTCACTTGTCAGCAAGTGAAGGCGGAGCACCAGGTACCAATAGGCTTGGTTCAGCCATTACAGTTCCTAGAGTGGAAGTGGGATAGGATATCCATGTACTTCATGACTGGAAATCCACATAAATCTAGGGGTCAAGACTCTATTTGTGTGATTATTGACCGACTCACCAAGTCGACCCACTTCTTACCGATCAGAGATCAGGGTTCAGTAGATATCTTGGGATGCCTCTTTGTGAAGGAGATTGTGCGGATACATGGAGTACCTTCTTCTATTATCTCTATTTTTGATGCACGGTTTACATCATGGCTATGGAAGGGGTTTAAAGAGGCTTTTCGAACACAATTTCTTTTAAGCACCGCCTTCCATCCTCAGACGGATGGTCAGATAGAGCAGATCGTTCAGACCCTCAAGGACATGCTATGTGCATGTGTCCTCAACTTTAGTCGCAGCTGGGGGGACCATTTACCATTGGTGGAGTTTTCATACAACAACAGCTATCACTCTACCATAGGGATGAAACCTTTTTAGGCGTTATACGGGAAACCTTGCAGATCACCCTTGTGCTGGACAGACCCAGGGGAGTCAGCACTGGTGGGACCAGAGATGGTATGGGCTACCACAAAGAAGGTGCCGATCATCTAGGTGTAGATGAAGACTGCACAGAGCAGGTAGAAGTCGTATGTAGAAAGGAGACATAGACCATTATATTTCAAGGATGGGGACCATGTCTTTCTATAGATCTCACCTCGACAATGTCTACAAAGATTTGGCTGAGGTGGCAAGAAATCTCCAAGGTTCATCGGACCTTTCCAGGACCTCAACAAAGTTGGTGAGGTGGCTTACTGATTAGCTCTTACACCTCAGTTGCACTGGGTGCACGACGTCTTCCATGTATCTCAGCTGAGGAGATATGTGCACGACCCTTCTCACATCATCAACCATGGAGAGATAGACGTCGATGATGGGGGAGACTTTCACGGAGGTTCCAGTGGAGATTGAGGATCGACAGGAGCGTGTCCAATGTGGATGGTTGATACCTCTAGTGCATGTTCACTGGCAGCACAGGAACCTCTGGGAGAGCACATGGGAGTGGGAGGATCAGATGCATTCTCAGTACCCCAACTTTTTCCCTTAGTTCAAGTTGTAACTTATGGGGATGTAAATCCCTAAGGTGGGGAGAATATAAAGACCCAGAAATTCCATGGATATTTTTTTCTTAAATACAATGGAATTTTATTAGTCCGTGAAAATTGATGGTCTGTGATTCCAAGGCCCAGTGTGTGCAGAATCAATTTCTGATGTTTTGTTAAGGTACGTTCAGTAAATGTATGAGCATGTTTTTATAACTTTTGAAACAATGCATGGAATTGAAATCTGAGGACACCGTTGAACTCACAACATCAGTATTCGCATAAGAATACTATCACCTCAAAAGTAGTGGGTCGGGGTTAAAAGATAGTTTTTGGGTTTTTCGAGAATGAATTAAATAAAAATAAAGTGTGTGGAATAATTTTTATTTGATGGTTAAAACCTTATCATGGAAGATAGAGGTGGGACCACCACACCTTAACCTCCCATGAGAGGTTATAGTGGTGGGTCCCACCCAAACCTAACCACCCCACAAGAGGTTACGACGTGGGGACCACATGGGACTAAAACCCCCTATTATTGGTGGGAGAGGAAAACCTCTCAAATCCCCTCATTAATGAGGGAGTCTCACCACACCACCCCACCTTTATTGGTTCCAACTCCCCTAATTTAATGGTGCCAAATCCTTCACATTAATTATGGGGATCCAAGTTAATTAATCCATCCATTTTGAATTTTAAACCCAAAAATCTAAAATAAGAGATCATATATTATTTAGAGGGGGCTATATTTTTGGTTTGGCATATTCATCTTGATGGAAAATTAGGAGAAGAGGGAAGAACTCTCGCCAATGAAGAACGAAGAACGAAGAATGCCGGCGAGGAGAAACTTCGAATTCCTTCCTATGATCCTACTGATGTGGGATGTCTTCAACCAACCTTCCCTCCGCATCTTCATCAATGGACCAACGCAGCCCAGGATTGGAAGTGTGTGGCAGATGCGACGAATGAAGATCTCTTTTGGCTTCATTCCACGACGTCATTTTTGATCAATGAAAAAAAGTAGGGGTTGTTTTATTTTATGTGCCATATTCTATTTTTCTTTCAAAACGAAGAATGAGGTTATGATTCTTTTTATGGGTGAGTTGTTGTTCATCGTTATCCTACCTTGATCAGCCAAGTGTTACCACCCTAAATACGGAGGGTGTGGGCCAATCCAATATGGCCCGACCCCTCCGTCATTCTTGTTTGTGACAATCTTTGGCATGGAGAAGTAACAACGAAGCAGCGTTGAAGGCGGAAAAGGCAACAGGAAAAGGTCACACTTTCTGCAGCCTCCACAAACCGCGCCGCCCTCGTGGCGTTCCAGTGCCCCGGATGAACCAGCTCTACTGGCCGAACCACCTCAAGTCGTGCCAAACCGCACCGTCTCGAGCCATGCCGAACCACGCCAGCCCAGCCTCCAACTGCCCAGCCACCTGTTGTCCCACCTGCAGGCCTGCCTGGCTGCCTGCCGGCCCACCTGGTGCCCTACCCATCCACCTACCAGCCTGGACGCACCCTGCCCGGCCCCCTACCGGTCCGCATGGCGCCCTTCTCGTGCCCCCACCGGCCTACCCCGGCTGCCTCCCACACACCCTGCGTGCCCCGTGATGCCCGAGCCGAACCCTCGTGGTGCTCCGAGCCGAACTGACCATGCGGCCCGCTGGGCTGGGCCCAACGGGCAGGGCCAAACCAAACTGCAGGGCATGCCCAATGGGTCGGGCCAGAGCCAACAGGTCTGACTGGGTTGACCCAAACCGTGTCGGCCCATACGGGGTTGGACTGAGTTGGACCGGACCCGGGCCCACTACCGACCCTTTACTCTCTCTGGCCATATCTTTGGTATCGGACGACCATTTTATGAACCATCAGCGGTGCTGGTTTTTTCGAGTGTGACAGTCCCTTTGAGTATAACCCATTAGATTTTGGGGTAAAGTTGAGATACGGTTAGGTTGGATCGTGCATAAATCCAACCGGGCCCCAGTACTAAAACGCTAATAGCTCATAGACCGAGTGTCTGATTGACACGTCGTCTATTTCATTGAGACCCCTATGACATGGAGGAGCTTTGAGATACTTCTATGTGGGACTTCATCATAGTTGGAGTATCGAACTGTAGCTCGTGGAGCGGATCCTCCCGGAGACGAGCGAGCATAGTGTGGAGACCTAGTAGCTTGCTGATACCTAACGACTGTTGACCGATTCTCCTTAGAGTGATTCGACTAGCCCAGTGGGTAGTGCCTTGCTGTCATGGAAGACCCACAGTGGGGAGCGCCTTGGTGTCGCGGTAGACCCATGGTACTCTGCAAGAGGAGTACCTCCGCAGGATATGAGGGAGAGTGCCTTGGTTATGCGGTAGACCCACGGTGGGGAGCGCCTTGGTGATGCAACAGACCAACGGTACTCAACAGGAGGAGTACCTCAGCAGTCCAAGGTCAGTGGGAAGAACCTTGGTGTCACGGAAGGCCCACTGTACTCGACAGAGGAGGAGTTATCCAGCAGCCATGGATTCGATAATGTGAATAAAAATCCTGGTTGAGCTGAGTCGGTAACTTTTGTGTTTACCTCATGATTGATATGGATTACTTGATAACTTAGGTATATGAATGGGTATACACTTAAGTGAGGTTATATGTTGAATTCATACTTTGTGGTTTATCCTTGTTGGATTTTGTGAGACCTTGATGGTCTCGGGGTCCCTAATGAGTATCGTTATACTCACCCATGTACAGGTTATGCCCGCACCTCATTGTGTTGGATGCAGATTATGGACATCACTGACTGAGGCTAAGACTAGCAGGACTAGACGGAACCCGAAGGTGGACCCTACGATGAGTCGGTGCATGGAGGAGACTGAAAGATGTGGAGTACTGAAGAGGATATCTATAACTACCCTTCAGGTAGGAATCCCAGAGGACGACCCAGCAGTTGTTTCACCTTTCTTCTATTGTACTTGTTTTTTGTTGTAATTGTTCTTTCTTGTTGGGCTTGTATTCCCCACTTTACTTTTAGCACTGTATTTTGTTTATACAGTTTTCTTATTGTTTCGAATCTAGATGTGTTCTCTATTGTGTGTGTTTACAATTTATAAAGGCAATTCCTTCCCAGTTTTAGTTAGTTACTCTTTTGGTGCTAATCGCTAGCCCCTGGCCTATGGAAGGCAGGCTTGGGGTAGTCACGACACTGACCCCGAGGGACGGGTCGTGTCATACGAGGGGTATGATCTAATAATAATATACTTTTATTTTCTTTGGTTGGTATATTTCTATGATAATGAGATATTTTTAAAATCCATTTATTTTCTTAGGTTATGCTCTGTTAAATTAATGAAATATTTAAGAAACCTATTTATTTTTCATGGGTTATGATGTGATGATATGTTGAATTTTATTATTTTGTGGAACATAAATATATGGTTTTCATTATGTGATGGATAGAAGTATTTATCCCTCCAATTCATCAGGTAAAGGTTTTTGTCTCATGAGATAACTATGGAAAATAAGTCAATATAGTTATTCCATTACAATAAACAAGTCAATGTGCTTCATCCATTACAATAAATGTGTTGATGTGATTGATCTGTTATTGGAAAAAAGTTGATTTTTTTATACAATATGGGAAACAGGTGTTAATGCCTAATCTATTATGATTGAATGGTCTTGTCACTTAACCATGACATATGAAATCAATTCTATACAGGTGATCTTACCAGACATTTATGACATAAAATTATAGTTCATGATTTATTTATGATGATTTCTCACTCTTGTGGGTCATGTATTTTGAAATGATAATGATTTATACTTTGAATCATGTTAATGATCTTTTAAAGATTGATTATGAACATAATATGTATGGTCATGATCACATACCCTTCTGATTATATTATTATTTTCTATGATCATATATTGATAAATTCCATATTTACCCTTACTATGAAATTGATCTCACCCTTTCTTATGTTAAATATCCCTAAGTTATAAATAATGGAATATTTACGGTATGATTATGAAGATTAATATTTTGGGTGATATTTATGATAGCTATTGAATATCTTTCATGAAATAAAATGATTGTTTATATAGTCTCTAAAGACACCAAACCTTTATGGTCCTCCGGTGAGTGCTTGTCAAATTTATTGAATATTCATCAAAAAACATGTAATATTTATTTATGAAAATATAGGGTTATTATATTGAGGGAACCTTCCACATAAATCTTTTGATCATGGATCTATTATAAATTATTCTTAAAATTATACATATTATGTGAAATATTAAATTGAATATGATTAGGAGTACTCAAATGATAAATAAATGAATAATTCCATGAACATGAGAAGTGGGAATATTTCATCATTTTTAATAATCAATTATTATTTTACCAAAAAAAAGGATTTATCTATCCCTGAAGAAAACAGAATAATGTGATGGAAGTAGGAATGGATTTACCTTGAGTATTAGATATGAGAATTCATTCATTTCAACAATTGAATGAAAGGAGTGAAGTAGTGGAGATAACTCCAATAAAGAAAAAGAAGTTCCCACAAACAGTGATGAAGAGTTACATGAATCTCAAATTAAGTTCATATATATGAAATAATTTAATATTTTAGTCTATATGGTTTTAATGTAGTATTAGTAAAATTATAGAATTAATAATTCATATAACATGTTTTATTTGGATAATGCTTAATTTTCAAAGATGATAGTTGAGTTTCTCATATATGTCGAAGAAGTAAGACACCCACTCACCATGTAGAAGAATAAATTTGAATTGGTGAAATAAAATATTCTTTCATATGATAACGAACTTGAATCTATAAATTTTTAATTAGAAAAGAAAACCGATTACATCAAATATTTCGTCTATGATTTTTCAAACATAAATCATCATGTGAGAGACTTCACAATGAATGAAAAGATTTATATTGCAATAAAAATACATTAAGATTGTTAAACTAAAAAATAATCTAAAATAATGATTCATACATATATGTAATCATTGAATGAAATATTTAATACCAATAAAATTTTAGAAAAGCAAAGAAAATAACATAGCATAAGTCAACTTAGAATATATTTTTTTCAACAAACTATAAATTTAAAGAAACATGTGCTATTTTTAGTAAAGATAAAAAATCCGAAAAAATAACCAAAATTATGAGGAATATGTGTAGATTATATTTGAGTTATGTTTAATTAAATTTAGTTCTATAATTCTATCAAACTTATAAAATTCATATGAGTATTAATGCTAGATAGGCAAGTAATTTGGAAGAATATTGACCTTTTATAATCATTATTGGTTTTATGGAGGCTATAATCATTTATTGAGTTATAACTAGTTCATTAGAAGTGTAGTTCACTCTATTAATATTGATAAAAAGAATATATGTATGGGAGATACAATCCATCTTAATAATAAATGTCAAGGATAATATTATTCAACAGAAAAGTATGATGTTAAATAACTATTTTGAATAAATGAATGAAGTGTATGATATATATAACCAATAAGGATACACTTCATAATATTTTCATCTTATCCTAGAAGTTTTATAGTTTCAACAAAAAAGAATTATAAAATAAGCTGCTTTGTAATAATAATAATCAAGGTTAATTTTCTAAAATGATGCTGAAGAAAAGAGAAGTAAAAAAGAATGAATATTTAGCATGTCATATAGTTTAAGTAACTAATAATATTAGTTCTCTCAATGTGAAATGGTATTTGAAGAAAATATTGGATGACCAAATTTATTTTCTATCAAATAGAGAGTTTAATACAAAACCATGGAGGTTTAGGAAGAAATATCAACCTTCACTTATCAAAGGATATGATATAGTAATTCTTCCCCTCATTGAATTTCTATTTAAATATTTATTATACAATGGAGAGAAATAAAACATTAATACATTTACTTTTCCCTAGAATTTATTTAAAAAGGTGGATAAATATAATATGAGGATAAAAAAATAAATATATTGGCTTAACCTAATGTCGGAGAAAACTCTTAGATAGTGTGAGCATATATTTAGAGGGTGTTTTAAAAGGAGTATGTTATAAATTCAGTATATAGTTGGTTGTGTGAGTTTTGAAAAATATAAAAATCTATGTGAGAATTTATGTGAGAACCTGTTATATTTATATTCAATATAATATAATATTTACTGTTAGAGGAAAATTTATTCTTCATGATGTTTTTTTTGGAGTTGTATATTGAGATATTATGATGTGGTTGTAAGTAATTATTATAGATACCATGATATTATTATTAATTGTTCTTGTTTCCTTCCCCATGTTTGTTTACATTGGCTTTTAATTATTGAATAATTATTCACTACAGAGTGTGTTGTGTTTGAAAAGTGATTTATATTCTATGGTTAGTAAAAAATATATAGGGGGAAATTGTTGAGACCATTAATGGAGTATATTGTGTGATCAAGAGTGTTTCTTTTCTTGGATGTTTTTTAAATGACCAATATGATTTTATAGTGTTGATAATCCAAAGAATATTTGTATATGATTATTTTTCTCTCTTTTTTTGTAAACACTTAAATCATGAAAAAACTTATGTATTTCATTTTATTTTATTTAAGTTAAGGATAACTCAAAAGGTATATAATGAGTGAAAGATCATGGGAGGAGTTTTGATGTTGAAGAGATCTATTTAATGTGTAGGTGAAATCACCAAAACACAATCAATACAAAAATGTGTGTAGAACTAGTCAGGAAATTAAAACATCATGTATTTTTAGGAAATAACTATTTCATATGTTATGGTCTAATAAAGAAGATCTGAACACAACATGTTGATGTGAAGTGAACATTATAGTAATGAAACAAGGATATAATTTTTGAAATGGGTGTTCCCAATGGAATTTTAGTTAATAAGTTTCCTTTGGAGATATGATGAGACATGTACCTACTGTGATCAACGTCACAGTGGGGCTCAAGAGACATTACCTATAAAATAGATTAGAAAAGTTGAAAAGTAAATTTATAATAATTTTTTATAAAGTGTTAGATTCCTTAATTTTCTTTATATATAGTGTTTATATGAGAATAAAAATGGTGGAGATTCTTCTATATTCTACTAGTGGAGTGTATTTAGATATGTCCACGAAATTTCAAGGGGGATTATTCATAGTGAAGTTAAAATGCTTGGATATTATTTGAGGTTAAAAATAAAGATTAGCACAACATGGAACATTTTATGGTGTGGGAAAAAATATTCAAGTATGAAATAGAAATGGAAAACATTTTAGGGAATAAGGTATTTTGAAATTGATTTAAAATTATTGTAGAGATGTTAAACAAAAATGGTTTACAACATGTCATGGTTAAGAGTGAACAAAACCAGCTTAGTGAAGAGTTATATATTTTGAGTGCATATGATGATGAGTATCATTTGATGACTCAAGGGATATTCATACTCATACTATACTATCTTTATGTACATAAAAATTGAATAGGAGGTCTTGAGTGATCCAAAGGAGAAAACAAAAGAGGGAGTATATAAATAGAAGTTGTGATTTGGTTATGAGATGTTGAATAATATTGGTGGTTTGAATTTCAATTTGGAATTTGAATTTTTCCATTAATAATATATTTATTCTATATGAGAATATTAATGTAAATCCCTAAAATTCTATGGTACGATTCTCTTTGAAAAAAAATAGCTTGCATTGTATGCAACTTTGAGTTCTAACACACCACGACCATACAAACTAGCCATTATGAATAGTAATACCCACTTTTAGAAAATTTATAAATTTTATTTTTTAAAATGGACTTTTTTTTTGATTTGGAATATGAAAATTAGCTTAGGGTGAATTTTTTGTATTTTTCTGAAAAATTTCAATTTTTTATGAATAATGAAAAACATTGTGTTATTGTATAAAACAGAATTTTTATTTAAATAATTATTTATTTTATTTAAATTCTTATTAAGTAAAAATAGATACATAATACCTTTATTAGTTCAATTTAATTCATTTGAGTCATTTTATAATAAAATTAGATATATGAAATTTTATTGAAATCTTTACTATCTTCTACACACCTTCTAGGCACGTTAGAAAATTTGTATAAAACGTAATTTTACCACTTCTGTGGATTGAATTTCAGGAATCTAAGAGACACTGTTGATATCAGTAAGTAAAATTTGGTTCAATAGGATAAAAATAATTTTTGGTGAATAGTAACTTTTGACTTTAATTTACCATAATTAAAAGTAAATAGGGTAATTAATGGTAAAAAAGATATTATTATTACCCTAAAACATGTCCTAATTCTATTGGATACGTGTATTATGTCCAAATACAACACTAGTAATAAAATATGATCCTTTTGGTCCACTTGGATTAAGTTAGGACATTTATTATTATTATTATTTAAATAAGAGTAAAAAGTGTTAAATTCAAAGTTTCATAACTAAACAATTTTTAATATAGGGTTAGACATAAGATAATTTTGAATATAAAAATAATTATAAATCTAAAAAAAATTATATATAATGGTATTTTATTTATAATTATTAGAAATTATATAATTAAATTTATTTATGACACAATGATGATGCAATAATTACCTTATTAATGAAAGATTAAAATAATTGATATTATAAATATACAAATAATTTCAAATTGATACTTTTGATGAATTATAATTATTTTATAGGTTAATATGACATGTTAGGGTTTATTAAATGAATTTTTTTCTAAGTAATCAAATTGTTAAGACTTTAACAAAAATCAGATACTAAACAGTGTCAAAATTGACAAAAATGAGTTTTTAAAACAAATATTATATTATTATATTATGTAATAGTACTAAAAGTATAATGTTCAAAAAAGGACTTATATAATAATAGATATGTCATTAATTAACCACTTGGAGTTCAATTGGCATTTTTAAGTAAGTTTATTAACCATATAATATAAAAATAGAAGAAGACATAGTAAATGTAAAACTATTTAACCAAGAGTTAAATATTAAAGATAAGGTTAATATGGTGACCTAAACCTGAATAAAACCAATTGGTTGAGAGTTATTCGACCCATCCGTACCATATCCTTGAAATAAATTATTTTTGAGACATTATAAACTGAATATGATAGTATAATAAAATAATATTTCATAGTTTTTCTAAAGTGACCCTCAAGTCTCTTATAAAAGGGTACTTTCTCTTATCTTAATTTCACACCTCCAAATCTATTTGGATCGGACAAACCCTACTCCAATATCCTCCCAACTACCCTAAAGTTTACCTATAGTCCTTAAATTTATCACAAATCCAACCTAAGGATCCCTTTTAATCAACACAAAAGGATACACCTGAAGAAGAGATAATAATTTCACCACCTCTTTCAATGTTTTTTTCTTCTTCCACTTCCTGTTTCTTTTTTTTCATAAAAAATAATAAATCCAAAAACTTATACATATAGGTATGTTTTTATAAATATGTTACAACCATATTCATTATTCTATCCATCCTATAAATTAAAACTCTTTATATATGTGTACATATGGCTTACCATCTCCACGTCGTGGTGTAGTTAGTTATTCAAACACATCATTATTTGGATGGGTATAATAATGAGTATAATTGATGTAAATATTAAATATTAAATTTTTATGATTCTTAATATATGATATATCATCCCATTATATAAAATTTCACCATCAATAGAATGGTATTGTTGCTTGTGCGTATGTGCATATTACCGTCTCCCTGAACGTGATGAGACTCACTACCCATCGTAACCATTAAAGAATAAATATCATTTTATGATTAAAAAATAATTTTTAAGAACTTAATATCATTATGTATATTAATCAAATACATCTTATCTATAATAATATTGACTTATGTAACAAAACATATTAGGGAAAATGAATCAGTTAACACCCGAAATGATGATACTACTGAAATGTTATTAACAAAGAAATATTAGAAGATCATATATGATATCATATTTATGTATGTGGTTATTGTACAATTTAATAAAAATTATTTAAATATTATACAAGAGGTTAACATACCCTCTACCAAGAAAAAGTACAAGGTAAGGGTTAATTCTAAAATCTCTTTATTATCTGAGGTTGTTTATACGTGAGTATCTACTGCGACCTCTTTATCATACACATCTGTGTTTCTTAAAATGTATTTAAAAATAATTTTACTATTTATGAGACAATGGTTTAAATTAATTTATACCCTTGTTTGAATTTTTATAAAATGGTTTGAAAGTAATCTTTCCGTCGTTTTCTAAACAAGGTACTTTATGACATTTCCGAAAAATTAAGATGAGAATGTTTTTTAACTTATACGGTGGGTGCGGCTATTTCACACCATTATAAAACCTTCTGAGCTTCTCTTACAAGCTTATAAGATTATTCCAAAATAAATGTTTTCCTTTATAATTATGTGACTTTTAAATGAATTCATAATAGAAAGAGATATTTCTCTCAAATAGTTTTTATTTCATCTATGTCAACATCCTTTGATGGATTTTACACTTGTTTGAAGTTGATTTATTATAATACAATATTTCATATTTTATAGAGGGTTTTGTGATATGTTTGACTATGGATGTGTTATTATTATACAATTCATGGTTTATGGTTAAAGTATTAACATTTCGTATTCTAATTTTAATACAATTGTTTATGTTATATTTCAACCTTTTCATATGAGGAATGAATTGGACTTAGTATGTGATGGGTGGAGACCATAATAAATCCTCAATGCATCTTTATGTCTCATGAGACAAACTAGTTTATTAGAACAAGGCCTTGACAAAATAATATTTTTAGTCTTGGCACGAGGTCTTTACAATGTGGTTGTGATGTCCGACATTATGCATTCCATCATTATGAAGTTGGATAATGATATTGCATGTGATTATTAGACTAGAATAATATCCATGTGAATAAGTAAATGGAATTATTTGATTTATATTTTCCATATTATGATGTTGTTGAAGTTTAAAAGGCTTATGTTTTAGTCTTATACATTGCCTTTAATGTTTATGGTTTTTTATGAATGTTTCCGCTATATTTTTATCTTTACTGAGCATATAAGCTCCCTCTTTCTATGTTTTATTTTTACCAGGATGTGAATAAGTATTTTATGGTTGACCTGAAGAGATTTTCTAAGGGATATAAGTGTGTTCAAAGGGGAAAAATGTTGTTGTTGTTTTTATCTCATGATGTAATGTAACACTTTTTTATAAATCTAGTACTTTCAAGGATACTAAACTAATCGGTCTTTCCAAACAAGATATCTTATGATCATTCCAATGTTATGTAATAATGAAACAACTCTGGGTAACTTGGTTTGAGGTGTTACAGTAGGTATCAGACATGTTTTAGTAAAAAACATGGAATCTAGATTTAGAAAAACTTTGATTAGAAAACATTACACTAAGATAGACTTTGAGAATTAGTATAGAAGAAGATCCTATAATTTTGATAATATAGAGATTTTGTGATTTTTCTAAGCAATAAATCCATATATAGATATGAAAAGGTAGTGGTGGCTCTTTTACAGATGTACCTAGGAGTGAAATCTCTGACAAGGAGTTTCAGGCTTGACCGGAGGTATCCTAGTACACAACAACAGGCCTTGCTGCACTCTTGGTTACGACACTCCTGGGGGATATGCTTAGGATAATTCACATTTTCTTTACAAACAATTATGAAGGATTTATGAGTATATACCTCCTCAAAGAAAACCTTTTTATGATTATGGATTGTATCCATAAACATTTCAATTTTTGTTAAGTGTTTTACATGTTTGGAATTATGTATTGTGATTCATAAAATAATCTAGTGTATTAAATTGTTTAGAAATGGAAACTATTGGAAGGAATGGAAACATTATCAATGCACATAATCCATGTAGGGATTTAACTCCTTCTTATGATAATTATAGTGGAGTTGGTGATGCAACTAATTCTGATTAGCTTATCACCATACTGGGACAACTAACTCAGGTTATGAATAATAACCTTACCTATATAGAGCACGTTGATCCAAAAAATGGAGGATCAATGTTAGACTGATTCATGAAACAAAAACCACAAACGGTCAATGGGACTACAAATCTATTTGTACATTATCAATGGATATGTTCCTTAGAGAAAATATTTCATGCTTTGGGGGGTAGCAAATAGAAAAAAGTTGTCATGGATTTTTATCACCTCACAGGAGATGCAGATCAATAGTGGTCATTAAATCAAAACACAAAGGTCGATAAAGAAGTATAAAATCTGTATTGGATGGAGTTTAAAGAGGTTTTCTTAGAAAAATACTTTCTTCGTGACCATTGAGCATATATGGAAATGCAATTGCTGAGTTTGAGGCAAAAGGAGGATGAGAATGTCACAAAGTATGAGGCTAACATTACAAAGATAGAAAGGCATGAAAAAGATTATATACATAACCCAAGGATTAATATTTAACGATTATTTAATTGGTTAAAACCATTTCTCCACCGAGCATTAGTTTCACAATCCTTCTCCTCATACGAAGATATTTTCTCATGTGCTGTCAAGAATGAAAAGGAATTCTATAAGTCTTAAAACTTTAAATTAAAGCAAAAGAACAAGAGATCTGTTGAACACTCTGGAGATGGAAATAAGGGGAATAAGGGAAATTTTGAATATCAATCCTACAGTAAATGTGGTAAGAAACACCCTGGTAGTTACTTGAAGGTAATGGGAGTTTGTAACAAGTGTGGAAAAAAATTCCACCAAGCTCGCGATTGAAAGGGAAAGAAAGAGGCAGTCAATGTTGAATGCTAAATTTATAGAGAAATGGGACATTTTGAAAATGAATGTCCTAATCACCAAGGAAATTTACATTAGAAAAGTACAAGGGAGAAATTCCAAGCTTATGTGATCACTACTACTAAGGTTGAAGCTCTGAAGTATGTGGTGGGGGGTAATTTAATGGTTTCCTTAAGTTTTGCCAATTATTTATTTGATTTTGGATCATTGCATTGTTTTATATCTTCCCAGTTTGTGAAGAAAATTATATATTTCCAATTTTATTTAACAAGGGAGTCGTTAGTCAAAAATTCTAGGATAATTATCATTGCAATAATTTTTTTTGAATCAGTTCCCATTGGGGCATATAAATGTTTTTTTATCTGCTGATCTCATCGTCATACCCATCATTGAATTTGAAATAATCCTCAAAATGGATTAGCTTTCAAACCCTGATGTGAAAATTTATTGTAAGAAGAAGGAGGTTACATTTGTTTGTGATGATAAAGAGTACCTTATCTTTAGAGAAGAAACATCACTATCTGATTCTTATCTAGATCCACCCCCAATAGCTCTACTAAATTCAATTATTGGGGAGGAGTATAATAAAATAACTATGGGTGAGGAAAGTAATGTTCAAATAGAGTAAATACCTATTGTGCAAGAATATGTTGATGTCTTCCCAATTAATTTACCTGGACATCCTCCAGAATGAGAAATTGAGTGTTCCATTGATTTAATTACTTGTTCAAGGCCCATATTGAAGACCCCTTATAGAATGGCCAATGTGAAAGTAGTGGAACTAAATATATAACTCGATGAATTGAGTAATAAGGTATTTATTCACACTAGTGATTCTATATGGGGTGCCCCTGTTCTTTTTGTTAAGATAAAAGATGGATCTATGAGGTTTTGCATTGACTACAAGGAAATCATTTCTCTGACAATAAAGAATAAGTATCCCATACCTCGCATTGATGATTTATTCGACCAAATTCATAGAGATCAAAATTTTTCAAAGATTGGACTTCAATTTGGATATCATCAATTTTGTGTGAAGAAGGAAGACATTTCGAAAATATAATATTGAACTAGGAATGGGAATTAAGAGTTTACAGTAATGCATTTTGGACTAACTAATTCACCCACTATTTTCATAGATCTAATGATTAGAGTTTTCAAGGAATATCTTGATGAAATTTTAGACATATTTTTGGATGATATCTTGTTTTACTAAAAAATCTTCCAAGATCATGAAAATACCTTTAGCACTATTCTAAAAACCCTCAAGAGAAATGAGTTATATGGGAAGTTTAAAAAGTGTGAATTCTGGCATTAAGAGATTTCTTTTCTTGGCCATATTGTCTCTAAGGATGGAATCTCTATTTATCCTTCAAAGACCTAGGAAATCGAAAAATTTCCAGCACTAACAATTATAATTGAGGTATGTAGTTTTATTGGTTTAATAGGTTATTATCAGTGCTTCGCCCCTAATATTTCCAGGTTGGATAACCCATTAACCAAACTCACACATAAAAGGGTTACATTTGTTTGGAAAAAGAGTGTGAAGAATGTTTTGATGAATTGAATAGAGGATTATTCAATGCTCCTATATTGACTCTACCATCAGGGAATGATGGGTTTGTTATTTATAGTGATTCTTAAAAAAAGGACGTGGTTGTTTCCTTATGAAGAATGATATAGTTATTGCATATGCATCACGACAGCTAAAAATTCCTGAACAAAACTATACCCCTCATGATCTTGAGTTATCAGTTGTAATCTTTGCTTTGAATATTTGGAGAAACTATCTCTATGGTGAAAATTTTAAGATATATACCAATCAGACGAGATTGCTATATATTTTCTAACAAAAATACCTCAACATGTGGCCAAGGAAATGGCTCGAGCTACTCAAGGATTATAATTAAACTATACACTACCACCTGGGGAAGGAAAATAAGTTGGAAAATGCTTTGATCAGTAAGGATCATGGAGTTTTTAACGAGATGAGAGTTGAAAGGGATCATATGTTCATGGATCGAGTAAATATGGATATGGGAATAATCATGGAAGGTGAAGCATCAATACTTTTTAAATGGTTGCCAAAACTTATTTACTAGAAAGGATAGAATGTTATTAGACTGATGAAGAGGAGTTTCAAAAGAAAATTAAAGATGTGAATGATGGGATATTGATCGACTTCATATATGAAGATGGAATTTTGAAATTTGGGAAGAAATGTTGTGTTCCACACAAACCTGATCTAAAAAGGGAATTTTTGGATGATGCTCAAAGCTCCAATTTCTCTTTACACCTTGTTGGAACTAAGATGTATAGAGATATGAAGGGACATTTTTGGTGGGACAATATGAAAAGGGATATTGCTGATTATGTGTCAAGATGTATGGTTAGTCAATAGGTTAGGTCTGATAGACAACATCCTGGAGGAGTCATGCATCCTATTCCCACACATGAGTGGAAATGGTATGATATTATGATGGACTTTGTTATGGGGAAACCAAAGAATCCTGGAAGTAATGATGCAATATGGGTAATTTTTTATCATCTTACTAAGTCAGCACAGTTTTTTTCTATAAGAGAATATTTACCACCTAAACATTTAACCAGAATATATATTAATGAAGTTTTAAGACTTCATGGAGTACCCCTATCAATTGTTTCTGATCGTGATCCCTGTTTTACATCTAGATTTTGGAAAATTATTCAGAAGTCCCTAGATACTGAACTTTGTATGAGCACTCTCTACCACCATCAAACTGATGAAAATTAGAATGAACAATTAAAACCTTTGAAGACATATTGAGATATGGGTCACTTGTCTTTCAAGGTATATGGGATCAATAGTTACCTCTGGTATAATTTTCCTATAACAATAGCTTCCATTCATTTATTTAGATGGAACCATATTAAGTGTTATATGGAAAGAGATGTTGCACGCCAACTTGTTGGAATGATGTTGGTGAAAAAAACACGCAGACCGAAAACTTTTTTAGTAAACAATGGAAAATGTGATGGTAATCTAAACCAACATCAAAGTAGTTCAATGTATGCAAAAGAGTTATACCGATAACTGAATGAAGGATTTTGAATTTCAAGTAAGATATCATGTTTTCATGAAGGGATCCCTTGGAAGGGTGTTATACAATTTGGTAAGAAGGGTAAATTAAGTCCCAGATACATCGGACCTTTCGAAATTCATGAACAAATTGGAGTTGTAGCTTATCGTTTGGCAATGCCACCAACTCTTTCAAAAGTTCATGATGTGTTACACATATCACTGTTGAGAAAATACATGCCTGACCCAACGCATGTACTCACCTATGAAGAAATAGAACTAGAACCCAACTTGTCTTTTGGTGAAGATCATGTCAGAATTCATTATACCATAGAACAAGTGTTGAGAAACCGGATGACTCATCTGGTGAAAGTTCTATAGAGAAACCATAAAATGGAAGAGATGACATGGGAACTCGAGGAACTTATGATAAAGAACCTCCTGAATCTTTTTGTACGATATTAATCCAGAAATTTTGAGGATGAAATTATTTTTATGGAAGAATGTAACACCCCAAGCTACCAAGGTATGCTTCTCTTTCAATAATACAATAGCTTGTGTTGTACGCAACATCAAATTCTAACACACCACGACCAACCAAACTATCAGTTATGAATAGTAATACCCACTTTTTGAAAATTGATAAATTTAATTTTTTAAAATGGACTTCATTTTTGGATTCTTCATATCAACATTAGCTTAGGGTGACTTTTTGGTATTTTTCTGAAAACATTCAATTTTTGATGAATAGTGAAAAACACTATGTTGTTGTTTAAACCAAATTTTTATTTATATAATTTTTATTTTATTCAAATTAATTTTAAATAAAAATAGATACATAATACCTATATGAGTTTAATATAATTCATTGGAGTCATTTTATAATAAAATTATATGTATAAAATTTTATTGAGCTTTTTACCGCCTTTTACCCACCTTCTAGGAACGTTAGCAAATTTGCATAAAACGTAATTTTACTTCTTCTTTGAATTTAATTTATAAAATCTGAGAGACACAGTTGAGATTAGTAAGTAAAATTTGGTTTAGTAAGTTGAAAATAATTTGTTTGTGAATAGTAACTTTTGACTTTTATTTACAACAGTTAAAAGTAAATAGGGTAATTAAACGTAAAAATGGTATTATTATTACCCTAACACATGTCCTAATTCTATTGGATAAGTTTATTAAAACCAAAAAAACCTTTTTTAATAAAATATGACCCTTTTGGTCCACTTGTATTAGATTAGGATATTTATTATTATTTTATTTAAAAAAAATTAAAAGTGTTAAATTCCATGATTCAAAACTAAACAATTTTTAATATAAGATTCAACATAAGATAAATTCAACTATAAATATTAATTAGATAGATTAAAATATTTTCTATATAATGGTATTATATT
Source organism: Viscum album (assembly GCA_963277665.1). Lineage (NCBI taxonomy): Eukaryota > Viridiplantae > Streptophyta > Magnoliopsida > Santalales > Viscaceae > Viscum > Viscum album. The sequence continues at coordinate 1,016,187,698 of OY728119.1, read as the reverse complement.
TATAATTTTTATACATAAAATAATTAAATTTATTTATGACACGATGATGATGTAGTAATTACCTTATTAATGAAATATTAAAATAAATGATATTATAAATATCTAAATAAATGTAAATTGAGAATTTTGATGAATTAAAAGAAATTTATAGGTTAATATGACATTTTTATATTTTATTAAATTCATTTTTTTATGTAATTAAGTTTTTAGGACTTTAACAAAATCCAGATACTAAATTGTGTCAAAATTGACATAAACGGGTTTTAAAAGAATATTATGTTATTAAATGATATAATAGTTCTAAACATATAAAGTTCATCCAAGGGACTTATATAATATTATATATGCCATTAATTATACACTTTTTGTTCTATTGACATTTTATTGTATTTTTAATAACCATATAATATAAAAATACAAAGAGACATGGTAAATGTTACACTATTTAACAAAGAGTTTAATCTAAAAGATAAGGTTAATATGATGACCTGAACCTATCTAAAACCTATTGGTTGAGAATATTTCGACCCATACCCACCTTTTCCTTAGAAGAATTTCTATCCATCCTAAATTTAATATGACTGAATAATAAAATAATATTTCAAGGTTTTCTTAAAGTGACTGTGAGCTCTCTTATAAAAGGGTACTTCTCATTCTCTTAATTTCACACCTCAAAATCCATTTGGATCAGCCAAATGCAACTCTAATTTCCTCCAAACGGCCCTAAATTATACATAGAGTCCTTAAATTGATTAGTGTTGTACCTCTTGTTCCCCTCGTTGTTTGATTTTCATGATCACAATCACCTTATTATTTGTCTAACCTTGTTTTTAAGTGTTGTGGATGATAGGCAAAATATTGCCAAAGGATTGGCCCAAGAAAGCTGGAAAATGGACTGAATTGCAGTCCACCGGCCAACCGGTGTAATAGCACCGGCCAGCCGGTGGACCTGGCAGAGGCATTGCCCACTGCCAGGCTCCACCGGTCAGCCGGTGGCTTGACCACCGGCCAGCCGGTGGCATCCAGTCAAACAGTGTTTGCTACTGTCTTGCCACCGGCCAGCCGGTGGAGTCTGGACAGAAGCATCCACCATTTCCAAGGCACCGGCCAGCCGGTGGCCCTGTACCGGCCAGCCGGTAGCCCAGTCAAACTAGCCGTTGGCTTTGACCAGTCAACCCTCTTTTGGCCTCCAACGTCTCCGAGGCCTTTTCCAACGGCTCCGAAGACTCCCCAAGGGTTCCATGCCTATAAATAAAGGCCAAGGAAGCCCCAGACACCTACCGGATCATATACAAAGCCCACGGACACGTTGTTCATCATTCGGCAATCCTCCGGCGAGCCACATCAAGGAACCCCAAGTGCTCCATCCAATTCCACATCCAAGAGCACCACCAAAGAAGCTTGGAAGCGGCCTTCAACATCTCCAATCAATCAAAGGCGCCCAAGACTTCCTCAAATACGGTTTTTAGTGTTTTATTTATTTTGAGCTTAAATTTGGGTTTGTGCCTACAAACCCCAAACTCTTTCTTCATCCCTCTTTCTTTTGGGTTTCACATCACCATTAAGGTGTGAAGAGGTTTCTTCAAGCCTTTCCTTTTAAAAGGCTTGTGTCATAGGTAAGCTAGCCTTCACCTGTAAGAAGGCTAGTGGGTTCTTGCTATTCCATTGAAAGCAAGTGGGTTCTTGCTAAACCAATCCAAAAGCAAGCTGTAATAGGTCCTAGTGCTACCTCAAAGCCTAGTGGGTTTCTTGCTAAAACTATTGAAAAGTAAGCGGTAGAATCTCTCAACGGTTGAGTTGGGAGCGGAGACGTAGGCCGGGTTTTTGGCCGATCTCCGTTATCAATTTCTTGTGTCTTGCCTCTTTATTTCCGCTGCACCTTTCACTTTGATTTTAAATTGTTAATCATTTTTTTTAAAAGGCAATTCACCCCCCCTCTTGTCATCACTCCAATTTTTCTCCGACCCAACAATTGGTATCAGAGGGGTAATTTGAGTAATACCTTAAACGGTTTCAAATTCAAAGATCCATTGTGATGGAATCCACTTCTTTCGCCCCCGAAGGCTTTTCTTTGGGTCGGGCTCCATTTTTTGATGGGTCCGACTATAATTATTGGAAAACCCGCATGACCACTTTTTTAAGAAGCATAGGATATCCTATTTACAAAATTGTTATGCAAGGTTATACTTTGTCTACCCCCGACGAATCCAAATGGACCCCCGCCGATATTAGAAACTTTGAGCTTGATGGCAAAGCCATGAACGCTCTACATTGCGGCCTTGACCGAAATGAGTTCAACCGAGTTTCCACTTGCACCTCATCTCATGAAATTTGGAAACTATTGGAAGTGACCCATGAGGGCACTAACAAAGTTAAGGATACTCGGTTAGACATGTATAGACAAGATTTTGAAAGCTTTTCCATGCATCTGAATGAATCTATTTCTGAAATGTTTACACGCTTCACTGACGTTTGCAATGGTAGAAAATCTCTTGGTGATGATGTTTCAGCTGAAGCAATGGTCAAGAAGATTCTATGGGTCCTTCCGAGCTCATGGGCACCTAAGGTGACGGCTATCCAAGAAGCTAAGGATGTAAAGCACATGCCGGTCGAAGAGCTCATCGGATCCCTAATGACGTACGAGATCACGATGAGGAGGAAATCTCAAAAGGAGGGAACACCAATCAAGACACCAAAGAACATCGCCCTCAAGGTAAAAAAAGAAGTAAGCTCCTCATCATCATCATCATCTTCATCTCCTTCATCATCAAGCGGCGACTCGGAAATGGAAAATCTCGCCCGCCAAATGCACAAATTTATGAAGAAGCACAAGAAGAAGAAGAAATCTCGCAAGGCGCGAAAGCAAGAACCCACCGCAAGATCGGAGCCCAAGGTAAAATGCTACGGGTGCGGCGAAAAGGGTCATTACAAGCCCGATTGCCCACTCAACAAGAAACGGGCTAAGGAAAAAGGAAAGAAAAAGGTCCTCAAAGCGACATGGAGTGACACCTCATCATCCTCCTCCTCCTTCTCCTCCTCAAGCGACCAAGGTACAAAATGCCTAATGGCAAAACATGAGGTATCTTCCTCCTCTTCCTCCTCTTCCTCCTCTAGTTCTTATAATTCATTTAATCATCTATCTTATGAAGAACTCTCACATGTTAGAGACCAACTTGAAAATGGTTTTCATGAACTTTCTTCAAAATTCGTTGCTTTGAAAAAGAATTTCAAAAAACTCTCCTCCGAAAAAGAACAACTTCTCAAAGAGAAGGAGGAGATGTCCCTCAAAATCCAAAATTTCCCAAATGTTGATTCTTTGGAATCAACCATCAAGGATCTTAGAAAAACTCTAGCCAAGTTCACCCAAGGGGAACAAAATATGAATAATTTACTTGGTTCCCAACGCGTTTCCCGAACCACCCAAGGGCTTGGCTATTCCAAGCAAGCTTCCTCCTCCCATGCTCCAACTGTTTTTGTAAGGGGGAGCTCTAGTTATAAATTTTGCAATTATTGTAAAAAACCCAGGCACATGATATATGAATGTAATTGCAAAAACGCCCGGTATGGTAGGCCCAAATCGATTTTTTATTCGGATGAATTCTATAGGAGAAGACCCGCTACAAGGCAAGTGTGGATTGAAAAATCCCTCTTAGAGAGTCTCTCCGGGCCTAAAATTGTCTCTTTTCAAAATCCCTCTCCCCGGTGACTTTTTGTTTTTATTTAGGGGGAGTTAGGTTTGTTTAAGCTTTTTGTTTCAATTCAAACTTTCAATTTCAAATTAAGCCCTTTTGATTTCAATTTCAAAATTTTCGATTCCAACTTTCAATTTCAACACTTGGTATCAAAATTTTCATTTCAAAATATTCAATTCGAATTTTTCATTCAAAACTTTCAGTTCAAACTTTTGATTCAAAACTTTCAATTCAAATTTCAAATTTCAATTGGTTTTTGATTCAAAACTTTCAATTCAAACTGTTATTCAATTTTTCATTTCATTTTCAAAAATTCCAATTGATATTGATTCTCAATTTTCCCTCAATCAAGTTTTATGCCCCATTCTATTTTGATAATCACAAAGGGGGAGAAATTTCTTGATTGATTGGGGGAGAAACCTTTTGATCATGCTTAGCATTTATTTTCAATTTATTCTTTTAAAGCATGCCTTTAATTCATGTTTTTACTTTAATTGTTTTGGTGATTGTGATCATCAAAATAGGGGGAGATTGTTGTACCTCTCGTTCCCCTCGTTGTTTGATTTTCATGATCACAATCACCTTATTATTTGCCTAACCTTGTTTTTAAGTGTTGTGGATGATAAGCAAAATATTGCCAAAGGATTGGCCCAAGAAAGCTGGCAAATGGACTGAATTGTAGTCCACCGGCCAACCGGTGTGATAGCACCGGCCAGCCGGTGGACCTGGCAGAGGCATTGCCCACTGCCAGGCTCCACCGGTCAGCCGGTGGCTTGACCACCGGCTAGCCGGTGGCATCCAGTCAAACAGTGTTTGCTACTGTCTTGCCACCGGCCAACCGGTGGCCTCACCACCGGCCAGCCAGTGGAGTCTGGACAGAAGCATCCACCATTTCCAAGGCACCGGCCAGCCGGTGGCCCTGTACCGGCCAACCGGTAGCCCAGTCAAACTAGCCGTTGGCTTTGACCAGTCAACCCTCTTATGGCCTCCAACGGTTCCGAGGCCTTTTCCAACGGCTCCGAAGACTCCCCAAGGGTTCCATGCCTATAAATAAAGGCCAAGGAAGCCCCGGACACCTACCGGATCATATACAAAGCCCACGGACACGTTGTTCATCATTCGGCAATCCTCCGGCGAGCCACCTCAAGGAACCCCAAGTGCTCCATCCAATTCCACATCCAAGAGCACCACCAAAGAAGCTTGGAAGCAGCCTTCAACATCTCCAATCAATCAAAGGCGCCCAAGACTTCCTCAAATACGGTTTTTAGTGTTTTATTTATTTTGAGCTTAAATTTGGGTTTGTGCCTACAAACCCCAAACTCTTTCTTCATCCCTCTTTCTTTTGGGTTTCACATCACCATTAAGGTGTGAAGAGGTTTCTTCATGCCTTTCCTTTTAAAAGGCTTGTGTCATAGGTGAGCTAGCCTTCACCTGTAAGAAGGCTAGTGGGTTCTTGCTATTCCATTGAAAGCAAGTGGGTTCTTGTTAAACCAATCCAAAAGCAAGCTGTAATAGGTCCTAGTGGTACCTCAAAGCCTAGTGGGTTTCTTTCTAAAACCATTGAAAAGCAAGCGGTAGAATCTCTCAACGGTTGAGTTGGGAGCGGAGACGTAGTTCGGGTTTGTGGCCGAACTCCGTTATCAATTTCTTGTGTCTTGCCTCTTTATTTCTGCTGCACCTTTCACTTTGATTTTAAATTGTTAATCATTTTTTTTAAAAGGCAATTCACCCCCCCTCTTGTCATCACTCCCGTTTTTCTCCGACCCAACAATTAGAATGCCAACATAAGGTGCCCTTTTGATTAACTCAAAAGGAAACACCTGAAGAAGAGGTAATAATTTCACCACCTCTTTTAATGTTCTTTACTTCTTCCACTTACTCTTTATTTTTTGTTTCCATAACAAAATAATAATTACAATACCTTATACATACTATGAGTTTATTATAAATATGGTACCACTAAATTCATTATTCTATCAATCCTATGAATGACAAGTCACCATACGTGCGTACGTATGGCTTACCGTCTCCACATCGTGGTGTAGTTTGTTATTCAAACACTTCATTATTTGGATGGGTATAATAATGAGTATAATTAATTTAAATAATAAATATAACATGTAAATTATTCTTTATATATGACATACCATCCCATTACACATGATTACACCATCAATATAATGGTATTGTCGCTCGTGCATACGTACGGATTACCATCTCCACAAACGCGATGAGATTCATTCCCCATCATAACCATTCTGGAATAAATATCATTATATGATTCAAAAAATAATTTTTAAGAACTTAATATCGTTATGTATGTGAATAAAATACATATTATCTATAACAAGCATGACTTACATAAGAAAACATATAATGAAATATGAATTAGTTGACACCCGAAACGATGATACTACTGAAATATTATTAACAAAGCAATATTAGAAGAACATATATGATATCATATTTATGTATGTGGTTATTTTATAATTTAATAAAAATTATTTAAATATTATACATGAGGTCAATGTACCCTCAACCAATGAAAATTAGAAGTTAAGTGTTAATTCTATAATCTCTCCATTAGCCAAGGTTGTTTATACGTGAGTATCTACTGGGACCTCTTTATCATCTTCATCTGTGTTTCATAAAAATGTATTTCAAAACATTTTTACATTTTATGAGACTATGGGTTAAATTAATTTATACCCTCGTTTGAATTTTTATAAAATGTTTTTAAAGGAATCTTTCAGTGATTTTCCTAACAAGGTACTTTATGACCTTTTCAACAAATTACGGTAAGAATGTTTTTTTAACTTGTATGGTGGGTGAAACTATTTCCCACCATTATAACACCTTAGAAGTTTTCCTTATAGTCTTATATAAGTAGTTTCAAAAAAATGTTTTCTATTATATTTTTGGGACTTTTAAATGTTTTTTAAATAGAAATAGATATTTCTCCCAAATAGTTTTGATTTCATCTATGTCAATATCCTTGGATGGATTTTACACTTGTTTGAATATGATTTATTTTGATACAATCTTCCTTATTGTGTTGAAGGTTTTGTGATATGTTTGACTGTGTATGTGATATTTTTATACCATTAATGTTTTATGGTAAATGTATTAACATTTCATATTCTTGTTTTAATATAAATTTTTATGTTATGTTTCAACCTTCTCATATGAGGAATGCATTGGACATAGTAAGTAACAGGTGGAGCCCGTTATAGCTCCTCGATGCATCGGTAGGTCTCATGAGACAAACTAGTGTCTTGGAACAAGTCATTGAAAAATTATTATTTGTAGTCCGGACACAAGGCCTTAACTATGTGGTTATGATGTTCGACATTATGCATTCTATCATTATGAAGTTAGATATTGATATCTCATGTGATTATTCGACTAGTAGAATATCCATGTGAATAAGTAAATGACATTATTCAATTTATATTTTCCATATTATTATTATGTTTATGTTTAAATGGACTATGTTTTAGTCTTTTACATTTCATTTAATGAATATGATTATTTATGAAAGTTTCCGCTATATTGTTATCCCTACTAAGCATCTGAGCACACTCATTTCTATGTTTTATTTTTACCAGGATGTGAAGAAGTATTTTATGGTTGACCTACAAGTTTTGGATAAAGGATATAAGTGTCTTAAAAGGGAAAAAAATAGTTTTTATCTCACGATGTATTGTAAAACTTATGTATGAATCTAATACTTCCAAGGCTACTAAACTAATCAGTCTTTAGATACATGATCGCTTGTGATCATGCCAATGTTATGTAACAATGCATAGACTCTGGGTAAATAGGGTCAGGGTGTTACAATTAATATGAATAGTATATTATGTATTGAATGGAATGGTCAAGAGTATTATTTTATAGAGACAAGAGGAGAATATTTTGATGTTCATTTCACATTGGATGGGAAAATAAGAGAAAATAACAAGAGTTATTGAAGAAGCACATGTAGAATAAGACAAAGAATAGGAAGAAGAAGAACAGAAAGAGTACACACTTTGTTTATGTGTGTAATATTTATTTGGAGACAATAAACTTAGAGAAGAAGAATGATCCCATCTTCATCAAATCAAAATATAGTAGTGAAACGTTTTGGGTGACTTGTAGGGAGAGAGCTCCATTTATATACTTGTATATGATTAAATGATATACCATTATCATTTATATCCACCAAGGTGATTCTAGTGTATCATGTGATCTCGGTTGATTCTAGATCATGTTAAGATTAATATAATAATTTTGAATTATTAACCATCTACACTATGTTTCCCGGTTTTTTTCTCAGTGTGTTTGAGTACGGAAGTGATATTTCACACTCTAAAAAAATGAAACAACAAAATTTATTGGGACAAAATAGACAGGTTGTTCCTATATTACTTTTATTTGAATATTTCTCCACTGGAGATTCAAATTTAAAATTTTAAATGTTTACTCCATTTTCACTTATGATGTTTTGAGGAACCCCACATCAATGAAAGATATTCTTACTCAAAATCTTATCTAATAAAGAACCAATATTGTATAGTAAATATAATCCTCCACCAACATAGATATTTAGTAAAAAATAACCAGTATATATAAATTTTTGTGATTTTAAAACCCCCAGGATTTTATGACATATTATACTTTAAATAATTTTTATTTCATTCATAGTTTTCTCTACAATTGATGTCGAGTTTAAAATAATCAATATATATTCTTAAATTATTTTTATTTCATTTGGAAGTTATCTCCCAGTAATTGTAATAGAGGGTATGAGTGTAACTAACTATTCAATGAAAAATTAAGTTTTAAATATTTATAAAATGAAATCATTGGTTTCAAATTGGTTTTAAATTTAAAATAAAACATTTGAAAGTAAAATATATGTTTTTTAAAAAAAATAGCCAGAAATATGTTTTTATCTTAATAAGATACATTAATAAATATTGATGAACTATTTTAACAAAATTTGTTGACAATATTTTCGATAAAATATTTTAAACTTCATCAAATATTTTTTACTTGGAATGGAATGAAGTTATACTAAGTAATATTTATAAAAATGAGTTTTTTCTAAAAACTGTTTTTTTCTTTTTAAAAATTTATTTTAAAACGAATATTTATCAATTATTTAAATTTAATATTGAAAAATAGATACACTATTTTTAATCATAATATTTTATTATAGTTAATAGACTCAACATATTTTTTTCTCATTATGAATAGTAACTTAGATAAAAATTCATTATACAGTAAAGGTTAAAGGTGGTTAATGAGGGGTTAAATTATGGATGTAAAAGATAAAAGGACCTAAACACTTGTCTAAAGTCTATTTTATAAGTATATTTTGATTAAATATCATCCTATATTTAAAAATTATAAAAGTTTAATCCAATTTCTATTGAGGGTGACTTTATAATATTTTAATATTCTTAATAATTACAAGTGTGTCACTCCCCTCACATATAAAAGGGAAACCCATACCATCTATTCAACACATAACATGATCTCTTTATCTATACCAAAAAAATCCCTATTGTATTCTAAAATTCAATATCCACATCATAGAGTTTTATATATTATTAAAAAAGAATCCCAATGTTCCTTAAGAAGAGATTCAATATAGGTTTCCCAAAGAAGAGGTATGTGTTCTTCATAACCTTTTTAAGTTTCAATATTATTATAAATCATATAAATATATTATATACATCCTAAAATATTTATTCTAGTATCATAAATATAGTAATATGTTATTATTATTCTATTCTAACCATTTTCCACCTCCTTTCTATCAAATATGAAATGAGAGTATTGCTCATAAATACGTGTGGACCACCACATCCTCATAGTGATATGATTCATTTTCCATCACCGTACTTCAAGAATGGATATTATGATAGATTTATTGTTTTTATATGTTATTATGTTTTAATTATTATACTGAAATTATAATATCATATCAACCTTCTTACTTTAACTTTCGTTGAAAATCGATAATGTCATTTGTGCCTTCATGTGCATTACCACCTCTCTAAAGTGATTTTATTTGTATTTAATTTTTGTTTTAAATGGATAGTAATAATGGGATATTTAATGAATATATTTGATATTTATGATATAATAGCTGTTATTTTAATTTTAATTATTATTTTATTTTTATCATCCATCAAAAACTAAAAACATGACTTGTGCACATGTATGGACTACCATCTCCACAAAGTGATATAATTCATTTTTCACCAAAAATATTTATTAATTGTTATAAAATTGTATATAATGAATAAATATGTCACTTATATAATGATTAATATTTTATATATGATGAAATCGTCAATAATTTTTAAGGATAAGAACTCCCAAACTGAAACATGTAAGAAAAATGAATTAGTTATCACCTGAAACTATGATTTTAATAAATAATTATTAATTAAAGGGTGATATGATTTTATAAGTAAATATTACATGATATGAATTAAAATGGTTTTGGGTTTTATTTATACTAATGATTTTTTTTATCATATTTTTGAACTCGTACAGAGCAAGTTGATACTTAAGGTGAGGGTTTATATTATAATTTATTATTTTTTTGATATTCTTCACAGTAAATTTACATTGTGTGAAATTATATGGTTATTATATTTCAAAACATGTATATTTTATTATCCTCAATTTATTAATATATTATTTATGTAATAATACCATTATCCTCTCATTTATAGTTAAAACTAAAGAGAAATACTTTTTTTAGAAAAAGCCAAATTTATTTTGTCTTAATGAATGTGTTTCTTATGAGTCTATATTTTCATTAAAATGTTTTCAATAACATTTTTACAATTCTACAGTGAATAATTAATTTCAATTTTAACAATTTTTTAATTTCAATAAAAAATTAAAAAAATCATCATTTCATTTTATGAATGAGTTTTTTTTACCAAAGGTGTAACATCCTATATTTTTTCCAAAGGTATTGAGTATTAATATTTGGTTTTCATATCATTAAAATAACATAATAATGATTATTAATAGGGTAAAGGATGTCCCATGTTCATCTAAAGCTAGTTTGAAGATTATATCCCTAAGATGAGAAGATGAATATTTGGATGCAGAGTTTGCCTGAAACTGTGGGACCAAGGGCGCACGACTGTGTAGTGTTGTAGGCCTTTAGGAAAGTGTAGTTTCAAACGTTTTTTACACTATTAGTAAAACTATGTGATGTACCCCTTTAACAAAGTGAATAGAACACAATTAGATCAAGATTAAAAAAACTCTATACAGTGTGTTTTTGGTTGAAATTACCAAAATGACCCTCTTTAATGAATTTTAAACCCCCTTCTTCTTTCCTCTCCCATTTGAGTAGGATTTCTCTATTCCTTCATGCATGGAGTTCCCTATTTCCCTCTCTTAGGTTCTGTTATTGGTCCTCCAACTGTGGAAAGATTCCTTCAACATCATAATAAACATAAATCCCGTGTTATTATCTTCTTCATTCATACTTCTATTTCATAGTTTCTCCTCTATCAGCTGCGTTATTCAGGTGTAACAAATTATTCCCTATTTTGGGGGTATTTGAAAATTCAATTGATTTATTCCATTTAAGTTGAATCAATGATCGATTATGGATTATTGGTGTAATAATACATTGAGATTGGGGGTCTATTATTTTTCTCATCACTTCGTAGAATTATAAATATCTCTCTATTGTTCCTCTCATCAGAACCTTTTGACAAGGAATCTTTCTTAATAAATAAATAATTTAAAGTGGTTTTACAAGCATTTTGTGACCATACCTTATTAATAAACCCATTTGTGGGTTGTTTTCATCATCATCGATATCCCCTTTGAGTGTTCCCTCCCTAATGGCTTATTTCTTATTCCCTAAATGGTTAATTACTTCATGTGAATCTCATTTTTGAATAAATAAAATAGATTATAAATTGAATTTAGATAAACGAATGTCCATGAGATTATTTCTAAAGATTAATAACCCACTCATTATATTTAAATTCATGTTGTTTAAATACATTAAATTCTATATGCCTCACATTTAATCACTCAATATAAGTTAGATGAATAACTTTCTTCATGCCATATGCTTTTCTTACATTCATGTTATTCCATGTGTCATGTTCCTATTCCTTACTTATTATTGTTTCATATTCCAAAATTGAATGTCTTGACTCATAGGATATGATTTTCTATTTTTATAGCCTATTCCATTGACATGTCTAAGATGACAGGTGATTAGTGGCATGTAAATTCCATGCACATATTCTTGTATTCGATTGATTAAGTTTAATACATGTTTCCTAGTGATGATATCAGATATCCAAGATTTTATTCACGTACTTAATGACTTATACCTTTTTATATGGTTTAATTATGGTACATGAATACCTTGTTAGCTTTTGGCATGAGATTATTATTTTATGTCATCTAATTAAATAAATGATTTCCTTGTGATATGTTATTATTGTTATTGATAACTTCATACGAGCTGGGAGACAACATGGGTCCTTATTTAAGGATTACATGGATGTACACACCATGATCAGTTGGATTTTATTGACATTCTAAGAGTGATACTTTTTATTTCTAGGTATGGGATATCTAGTTAGTTTTATTTATACTCTCGAGTGAGGTCAGTTCCCTAGGGGATCATCCGAGGATGGATCCATTGAAAAAGATGTTTATGGCATGCCTTAGGTGATACCTAGTTCCCTATGTAAGATACTTAGAATGGTCTCAGAGTCACCACCATCAAGTGATTCCGAGGACATCATGTGGGTTTCTTTGGAAAGAATCGAACATGTTGGGTTATTTAGAGACACCAATAGAGACTTTTGGGATTCTGTTTAGGTAGAATTGGATATGATCAGGACTCTACTAATAGATTTGAAATCTTGATGTAATTCATGTATTCTTCTTATATAATTCTCAATATTTACATTTTATAAAATATTATATGACGACATGGAAATGTAACCTCCAAGATGAAGCACAATCATAGGGTCATCTTCTTTATTCTGGTTGATTCATTTATAGTGGTCCTTGTATACATATTGTGTCTTATAATATTTACCACTTTTAATACATGTGTCTTATCCCAAGAGGAAGTAATGAGGAAGATGTCTATTTAAGAACTTGATCCAAGGTTTTTGTTTTTATTTATTTATTGCTCCACTTTCATTTATACTTGGATCACTTCCATATATTTATTTCCCAAAAATGGATTGGAATAGAATCCATGGGTACCAAACTACTAAGATAATATATCAAAACCTTCTTGGGCACTGTCTGGTACCCGAGAAGACTTTATGAATGTAGGTATGGAGAAAGGGAAGCGTGTTACTTCCAATTCTTGATTCACATGCTGATTAAGATGGTGTTTGGGGGAATAGGATTGAGTATTTTCTTGAGATGATGTTTAGTATTTTTATCCTTTTTACATTTTTTTCTATCATGAAGTATATTATTTATATCCAATATTCCGTGATAATACACTTTTTGTATATATGCATGGCATTCCATTTTTATCATCATATTCATTATTTTGATTCAGCTTCCTCCAATTATTTATTTACTTTTCTGGATTGTTTCCATACTCTCGACTATTGTATATTTCTTTATTATTCATATGATATTAAATATATATTGATTTATTTTGTTCTTACTCTGATATATGGGGACATAGTCTCCCCATAAACACACCCAAGGCCCTCCCTACTAGTCTCTAGTCCCTGACATTCATGGAGATGTGCTTGAGGTTTTCTGGTTTTCCATCTCGAGGCAGATTTTAGTGGAATTAAGGTATGGATGATTCAATTGGTATTTGGGATCTTTTTTCCTTTTGTATTAATATTTGGGTTTTGACAGGATTCTAGGAAAACAAAATTTGGAACTGACCCTATTCTTGGATAATGTTGTGCCATGTATAGGGGAAACCCAAATTACCTAGGGTGGTAATTTGTAGTTATTGATCATGTTATTTATAGTTGATACAACTTCACCATTGGGAGACAAAAAAAATTATGTTTTTACCATATTGGTATTATTGGAATGATGATTTCATATATTACATCCCAAGGAAATTAGTGCATTGTATTTTATGCATCATACTAAGAAATATAGGAATTTAATTGTGATTTAATATACCATGCGATATATATATTTAAAATTCATTAATTGTTTCTATGTTATTGATGTTGTTACTTGTTTATTGAGTCCGACAGTTTCAATTTTTTTATATTTGTTGATGTGTTCCAATGTGACTTGTGTGGATTTTTTTTGATTAAGTGGATGATAATTTCACCTCATGAGGTGTATTGGCCTCTATGAATTAGAATGATGATCCACCTAAAAAAGAAATTATTTTGAAGAGGATTAAATATATATATATGTGTGTGTGTGTGTGTGAATTAAAAATAATTCCACATTTAAAATGAACTCATCACCTTATGCAATGAATTTGAGAATTTTAATTTGACCATAACTTGGAAATGGGTTGTAGGCACTGTCTCTTGTGATCATTATGAGGATTTTTTTTCTTATCTAAGCTTAGCTCTATGAGTAGGAATTCGATTATGTTATGCTCAAATGTAGTGCTTGTAGCTTCCCTTTCTTATCCTTTTCATATATTATTTTTATATCGGTTGTAAATCCTGTCAAAAGAGTGTCATTGGAAATTTTAGAGCCATTCCACTATGATGTCCTGATGTTGTATGCCAAGAATGTGGCGTTGATCATACTCTAGAGGTGGTGGGTGTTGAGCCACCCATTATACCTATTATAGTGACACTTGAGTCACCTCTTGATGATCCTATTATGGGAACAAAATATCTATTTCTTGGTAGATTCCTCCAGTTTATATAGATAGTTTGGAGTTCTCCTCGGTCAACCCTAACTATAGTAGAGCTGACTCTAGACTTCTAGCAGTAGCATCCTCCTTTCTTCTTGGGGGATAGCGGAACTCATGCTGTAGATTCATGGTTGTAGTTTATAGTATCTATATTTTACCATCTGGATATTACTCAATAGTGGAAGGTCAATATGGATACTAATATGATACATGAATCTTATAAGCACTGGTAGGATGTCATATATCAGTTTTAACATTATCGAGGCATGATATAGGTAGGCTTCTAGAGATCTTTATATGGCCAATTTTTCCTGTAGACTCTAAGAGTAGATCATGCTCGAGAATTCATGCATCTTCAGTAGGGATCTATGACCATGATTGAGTATTAAAATTTATCTATCAAGCTACAAACGTTTTTCCCCATATTTTATTAGTGGTGAACTGATGACTATGAGGTCATTGAGTACGGGCATGGGCATGTTGTGTAACACCCTGAGATTTTATTGAATTTTTCAAAATAAATTAAATTTTCAATTTTTTATTGAGATGAACATAGTAAAATGTTCCATTAAAATGGTATGAACATGACATACGTTACATAAAACATAGACTTGGTATACCTTACATGGAACATTGACATGGTTTATGTTACATATAACACCAATGTATCTACAAAATATCATTTTATTATCATAATTATTTAAATGAGATAATTTTTACATAGATGTTAAACATAGTTATATGAATATTAATAAATACTTCTCAAATATTTTTTTATAATTATTTTTTATAAATAAAACATATTGATAATGAATGATATAATTTTTGGTAAAACCCTTATATGTTTAAAAATACTACTTTCTGAAACAAAAAACATTTCGTGACCTTGTGTGAAAACAATAAAATTTATTTTAGAAATATTTAGAAATTTTAATTTATAAAATAAAAATCATTTTTAAATTTATATTTTCTAAATTATTTTAGGTTGATAGTTTGTGGTTTTTCTGGGAAACTTCATTTTTTGATGAATGGTGAAAAATACCAAATTTTAATTCAAAATTTCTTTTTCATTTATTTTATTTATAAGGATAAAAGATATCTCAAATTGGATTAAATGTTTAATTAGATAGTATTTTTAAAAAATAATCCAATTCAGTTCATTAAGATCAATTTCACTTTGAACATGGGTATAAAAATGCAGGAAACTTTTGAATGTTTTTAATTTAAAACCCACATTATGAACTAACTCCAATATTAATTATAAATTAATTTAAACCAATCTTGTGATATGAATTTGGAAAAAATTATTCCCTATTTTAAATAATATAAATTTATAATTTTTAAGAATTTCAACATTGTTTTTTACAAATATTATTAGTGAATGTAAATATAAGTAATTTCATCGGTTAAGGAAAAATTTAGCTTAACTAATGACTATACCTTAAATTTAAGGGACCAAATGACCTATAAAGTTATCCAAAACACATTTTATGTACATATTTTGGCCATAAAACTTACATTATTGAGTTATTTTGGGTTTTTATGGCTTTTTTTAGGTAAAAACGTCGGTACACCTATCGTTTTTTCAAAACTACCAAGTGTGGCCTCTCCCTTCCCTATAAAAGTCCACCAACTCTCCATCTTCTTCACACCCCAAAAATAAATTAGTATCGGCCAATATAAACCCAATACACTTCCCAACATCCCCACCTTACTCTTAGAATCCTCCCCTTCAGTAGAAAGCTATCCATGGAAGCCTTTTGGTACAAACTGAAAGGAGTTACCCGATTAAGATGTAACACCTTTTCTCGAACTCTTTTCTTTTATTTTCCTTGTCTACCCCCTCCACTATCTATATTAAATTCTTGTATAAAAACACCATTATAGTTAATATATTGGGATTTTTTATTCTATGGGTTCAACTTCCACTTGCACACAACTCCATCTAATGTCTAACAAACATACTTTTTATGGGTATGACCAACTATCGCCTCACTTAACGATGATTGTTTTATTTTTCCTTTACCTCCTCTTATGGTGGAAAGTATGTTGGACACTCTATTTACATATTTTATATATTATATTTCATATTTATTTCTTATTTTTTATTCGATTTATCAAAACATATCATTTTTTACTTTCCATTTTGTGTTAATGTGATAATTTCGTTTGATGAAGTGTGAATCAACTCCCCCTCAAAGCAATATAATTCGTTCATACACTACCTATAATGTAATAATGATGGGTTTATTGAATTTGTTGGATATATATGATATCATGAATCTAATTTAATAATGATATATATATACATATATATATACATATATATATACATATATATATCTACATATATATCTATATAGACATATTTGTCTGTTACTTTCAGTCAACACAACAATTAAACGGAAAACGTTCATGAGTACGTACGACATATCTTCTCCTTGAACAATGTATTCAATTTCATAGTTATATATTCTATGGATTATTATAATAAAAATATACTAACTATAAATTATGTTTAAATCATTTTTTATATTCTTTAAATTACGATAAAAGTATAACGACAAAAGACATAACAAATTAAGACACATGTGAAGAACAAAGTAGATATTTCCCGAAGTGAAACCTTTACATAAGATTGTTAACAAGAGTGTAATATAAGGTCATAATAAAACCATATATGGTATTATATATAAAAATATGGTTCCTTAAAATATGTATAATAAATTTATATTTATTATAAGGTGGTTTGAATGAGTAAGATGATATTCATGATACAGGGTAAGAGGATTTCATCTCACTTTTTATTTCTATGAGATAATTACTTTATTCACCACCCATTACATTTGTGTGGTGTGTATACTGCCCATTAATGTATTAAATGATTAATATACTCAAATTTATGTGCATTGTCATATCCATTTTTTTAACTTTTTTTTCATGGGGTTTAAGTTTCAAAAGTTACCAATTTAATAAAACAATTTAGTTTAATTTGTTTTCTTTGAGACTTATGTTTTGTTATCAACCTAAATAATTTTTCAAGGAGTATATTCCTATATTTTACATTTTATGTAATGAATATAATTATTTTCATGATATTTTCAACTTCATGTAATATCTTTTTCTTACATGAATTGTAAGATCCCATGTAATCAAGTGGTAATAGTTTATTGAAAAAATCTAATGGATTTTCGAGATTGTTAATTATTTTCATTATTTGATGAAATACATTGATCAATTTCTCATGAATAATAGTGAATTATTTATCCTATGTTTATTCAAGATATCCCAATGTAGTAGTACAATTTTTCCACTCTCTGGTACCTAAGATATTGTTTTTAATTTAAATCTGACAATCTATCACTACTGTCGAAAACCTATTTTATTAAAAAACCATGTTTTTAGAAAATGTTTTCAAAAATGATCTCAAAATATATTTTAAAGCTATTTTAAATGAAAAATTATTTTAAAATCGTGTTATGGTTATCAATACCCTCTATTATTTTTCAAATATATTTTTAAAATAAATGTTTTCAAAGGGTTTTATGTTTTAAAAAATGTTTTTCAATACAAAACAAGATATTTTCCGCAAGAAATTTTGTCAAAAACATTGAAAATTATTTCCAATATAAGATAAAATAAATTGGTATTACTCATATATTTTTAGGGAAATTGATAAATGTTTCTATTTATATTATTACTATGAATGGATTAAGTTTTGAGGGAATGATGCTGATGAATCCCATTTCTTTTTCAAGAGTTAAATGCTTTTGAAACCCAATTCTTTTCACAAGTAATAACTATGATGAAATGATTATGAACCCTATTTCTTTCTAAGAGTTATGATATTATTGAATGTTAATTATAACAATTTAATTTCATGGGTTACGATATAGTTATTTAGGATCATGTGTCACATGTATATATGATTTCATTATGAGATGGGTGGGAACTATATCTACCTTTAGTGAATTGGGTAATGATTTATATCTAATGAGATAAACATTTACTAAATAGGAAACAAACTATGTTTAGTATTATAGTGATGGAATAGGAAATCAATTCCATTCAGTATTATGGGGCTGCAATAGGGAATGAACTTGGTTCAGTAATACAAGGATGGAAAGTGGTGTGAACACAATTCAGTAAAGGACTTTGTCAACTAAGATGATCTTGGAATGAGTGCCTTGACTACTATTGGAAAAAAATTATATTCTTATGTGTCTACCACAATTGCCTTTTTGATGCCTTTTTCATGTTTTCAAAGATTTAGTTCTTTATTTAATAGGAATCATATATTATGAACATCTATGATTTATGACATGATTCATGTTTATGATCAAAAATATGCAGGGTAGAATCTTATATTTTCATGATCATGTTCTCGTACCCTTATTCCAATGATTATGAATACATTTATCACTGGTTTACCCTTACTGAGCATCTCATCTCAAACTTTTTTATGTTTCCTCACCCTAGATTATGAAGATATGTATTATTTTTAATGTATCTATGAAGTTTTATTGTCAAGAAGTACCTAGTGGGAGATGATGTAGCTTAGTTATTTAATAGTGTGTATGTTTCCATGCTTCCAAAGGCACTAGAATAGTACATTCATTGGGGAAATGGTTTTATAATATTTTACGTGTTCCATAAATGTTATGTATTTTTTATTCATGAAAAACTAGGGTCACTATAATTGGTATTAGAGAAAAGGTTCAGTTCACTGTTGGAAGATAGAATGAGAAAACTATACTAAGAACCCAAAGGATATGATTGGATTTGTATAATGATAAGGAAAAGTATAGGTAAATGACCAATAATTTTTTAAAGGATAGAGTGAGAAATTTCCTCAAAATAATTCCATGTTTGGATAACATAATTGGGTGTGGATCTGGAAAAAAATGTAATTGGGTGTAACAACTCTAACAAGAGGCTCTGGGCCTGAATTGGGGTAATATGTCACATGACAATGGGTCATACTGCACACCTGGTTTGACACTCCTGGGCAATATTCATTAGAAATTTAGAAACTATTCGTGATCCATCATGAAAGATTTAAATAGTTATTTAGATATGAATAACCTATGGTAAACCTAATATATCATATATTAAATAAGGGTTCATAACATAGACATCCTACAAGTTACATGTCGTGATAATGTGGTTCCAAATTATGGTAATTGTTTCTTAACCTATAATTTGGATTTAGTAAATGGATAGAACCTGAAGGAACCGCGTTAATAGTGATTGTGATAGAAAATGGAAGGATTTTTCTCATGAGAAACTAAATTCTATTTGAGCTGAAATGTAAAACCACATTGTTGTGCCCACAAAGATTTCTCAAGCTTTGAATCATGGTGGAAATTGAAATGAGAAAACGAGGGAACAACATTCTGTTGATTCTTTCATAAAGAGACACCCACATTCTTTTAAAGGGTCTTCTAACCCAATTGTTTCTGAACAACAGATCAATACTACTATAAAGATATTCTCAGTTATTTAGTGTTTGGAGCATGAAAAAATCATTCTGACTATTTATCACTTAGAAGGCGAAGCAGTCTAGTGGTGGATTCTAATTATGAAAATGAGGAATCGAGATGATATTGAATCAATGTAATGGTATGAGTTCAAGATTATAATTTTTAATAAGTATATTCCTTGGATTATTTACTCTAAGATGTAGAAAGAGTTCATCTAGTTGAAGAAAAATGATAATCAATCTATTGGTACCTACGAGGCTAATTTCACAAGACTTTCAAGGTACACTTTAAGAATTATAATCCCACCTAAAAGTAAAGTTAATAGGTCCTTCAGTGACTTAATGCCATGTCTCACAAGGTCACTACCCATAAGAGACATTAGTAGCTATGAAGATATTTTGTGTTGTATAATCAAGGTTGAAATGTAAGTTTCTATCATATATCAACTTTATGGTTCTAACAAGAAAAGGGAGATGGAGTTCAAAGTAATCTTTAAAAACCATAGAGAAAAGAAGATGAGTTTTCCATTTTTCACAAGATGTGGTAAGAAGAATGGATGAAATTGCATTAAGGGGTCTAATAAGTGTTTTATTTGTATAAGGGAAGGTCACAATTAAATGGATTATCGAAAAAATTTGAATATGTTAGCTCAAAATTTAAATGGAGATAAATCCATAGAGAATAAACCACCCATGATTTTGTGTTACAAGTACATGAAGATTGGGAATTATGTTAACCACTGCCCAAACCCAATGTTTTTTTGATGATTGACGCTAGTAACCTCTTAATCCATGGGAAAAGGGTTTATCCCATGAAATCTCTATTCATGATGATGGGTGCGATAACAATGTGATGAAAGGTACACTTACCATCCACTATAAAAGTGATAATGTCATATTGTATTCAAGATCTACCAAAAATTTCTAATCTAAAGAATTTTATAAGTGTGTTAATATTCCACCAAAATAATTAGATGTGGAATTAGCAGTTCAAACCACTAATTTTATGATGATTACATATCAAGTCTATGAATCATCTATGGTTGAAATTTGTGAGAATTTTCTTCCTAAAAACCCTATCATTCATCATTTGGTTGAATTTGATGTCATCTTAAGAATTTATTGGATATCTCTTCATAAATCCCACATTAATTTTTAAGTG
Organism: Viscum album; assembly: GCA_963277665.1. Lineage (NCBI taxonomy): Eukaryota > Viridiplantae > Streptophyta > Magnoliopsida > Santalales > Viscaceae > Viscum > Viscum album. Next base: position 1,016,166,492 of record OY728119.1, on the reverse strand, counting down.
AGGGAAGTTATATTTGAAATTTCAAACCATCCAATTATCACCCATCAATTTAAATATAAGTATGATCTTCCTATAGATATTATATCATGTTTCTGGGTCGTAATCCCCATTCGAAGGGGTTGTTTATCTCAAATGGTTTGAGAGAAAATCAACATCGATGATAAGGATATTGTTCAAGAATTTGTGGATGTTTTTCTAGAATATCTTCCTATAATTCCATCAAAATGAAAATTTGGGTTCTTAATAGAACTCATACTTGGTTCCACACCAATATATATTACTCCGTACAGAATGGGTCCAATTGAATTGTAGGAAATGAAGAAGAAACTCCAAGAAAACCTTGATAAGGGATTAATTTGGCCATGTGTGTCACCTTAGGAAGAACCCATTGTTTTTTTTCGAAATATAAAGATGGTTAAATTAGGACCTATAATGATTATTAAGATTTTAACAACATCACAATCAAGAACAAGTATCTTATTCCACATATTGATGAATTGTTTGATCTAATACATAGAGCTCAAACATTTCCAATATTGGAATTTTTTTAGGATATCATAAATTGGAGGTCTTGGAAGAGGATATAACCATGATGATATTCCACACAATGTATGGATACTATGAATATATAGTGATGAATTTTGGACATACTAATTCCTCTATTATCTTCAGAGATTTAATGAACCGAGTCATTTGATTTTACCTCGAGGGCTTTCAGGTAGTCTTTATAGATGATATTTGTATCAATTAAAAGTGAAAGGAATAGCATAAAGATCACTTGAAATTTTAATAAGACCCTAAGGAAGGAGAAGATATATGAAAATTTTACAGAGTGTGAATTTTGGATGAAAAGGTTTTAATTTTGGGTAAAATAATCTCAAGAGATGGTATAAAAATAGATCCATAAATGATGGAGGCTATTTAATGCTGGCCTAGACTGACCATATTGATTTAGATCCATAGCATTATTGGCATAGATGGGTGTTATAAATTTTTTTTTAAGTTTATCATGACTATCTAATCATATAACTATGTTAACTTGGAATAGTGTCAAGTTCCTCTGGACAGGTGAATGTGAGAAAAATTTTAGTGATCTATAGAGAAGGTTAGTCAGTGCACCTATTTTTACATTATGCAATTGTGGAGATGAGTTTGTAATCTATAACAACACAACCATGATGGTTTTGGAATGTGTTATTATTCATAATAAACTAGTTATATTCTTTCCCTTTCGATAGTTAAATATTCAAGAAAAAATTACCAACATAGTATTTGGAGTTAGCATCAGTAAATTTTTCATTAAAGATATGGATGCACTATCTTTATTAAGAAAATATTAAAAAATATTATTATCATAAAAGTCTAAAATATATATTCACACAAAATTATTTGAACATGTGGAATATAAGATGATTATAGTTGATAAAGTATTATAAATACTCAATACATTACCACCCAAGGAATGCAAACATCGTGGCTGATTCTTTGAGTCAGAAGGATCATGATATCTTATCCATGATGAGGATAAAAAAAAGATCCAATATTTCTGGATTTTCAAAGGATGTATCTAGAAATCCAGATGGAAGGTGAAAATATTATCTTTATCAAATGAATTCTTAACCCTTTATTCTAGTGAAGATTATGTAGTAAAATAAGGAAAAAAAGAGATGAAAAATAAAGTCTGAAATATTCCTTATTTTAACCTTTACCAGGATGGAACAATTAGGATTAGGAACCATGTTTCTATTCCTTACAAACAAGATTTGAAGAAGGAATTGTTAGAGGATGCTCATAGTTCATCATTATATATTCATCCTAGATGTATTGATATGTATTTGGACTTGAAAAAATAATTTGGGTGGGAAGGAAAGAAGATAGATATCGCAGAGTTTTTCTCTCGATGCTTGGTATGACAACAAGTTAAAGAAGAAAGACAAAATTCTAAAGGGATGTTGCATCCATCACCCATAACCGAATGTAAATGGAAGGAAATCACTATGGATTCAATGATTATGCTAATAAAAAACTCTAAATGGTTTAATTATATATGGGCGGTAGTCGATCTCCTTACTATGTCTGTACACATCATCACTATCAGAGAAGAGTTCTCTCTAGATAAGTTTTCTCGGATATCTAATAAGAAAGTTATAAGGTTTCATGGAGTATCATATTCTATTGTATCATATCAGGACCCAAGTTTTCACTAAAAGTTATTTAAATTTCTTCATAAAGAACTTGATATAGAATTGAGTTTCAGCATTGTTTATCATCCTTAGATAGATGGTCTATCTAAAAGAACAATTCAAACCCTAGATGATATGTTAAGATCTTGTTCTCTGGATTTGAAAGGTTGTTGGTATCAATGCCTTCCTCTAGTTTAATTTTATTACAATAATATATTTCACTCAAGAATTCATATGGAACATTATGAATCTCTCTATGTTATGAAATTTAGAGCTCCAATATTCGAGGAGGAAGTTGGAGAAAGAATACTATTACGACCTAAAATCACTGAAGAAATGGTCGAGAAGGTTAGAACCATTCACTAGCATATCAAGGTAACTCAACGGTGGAAGAAATGTTACACTGATAATCATAAAAAATATATATAATTTTACATTAATGAAAATGTTTTTCTATTAATCTCAACATAGAATAATGTTATGATATTGGGGAAGAAAGTGAAACTAAGACCTATGTATATTGGTCCCTTTTATATAATTGATTGTATCAGGACAATAGCCCATCGCTTGGAAATTACTATAAATATTTCACAAGTTCATGATGTCTTCCATGTATATTTCTTGAGGAAGTACATACCTGACCCTTCACATGTACTGAACTCATAGGTCATATAGTCGGAGTAGGAATAGTCTTATGAGGAACAACCTATTGAAATTCTGAGCTGATCATATAAATATCTATGAAAAAAGACCACTCACCTCACCAATGTTTTGTATAGAAATAATAGGTATAAGAATCTATGAGGGGACATTAGGATATGATGATGTATAATTAGCCTCATTTTTGTTACCTGAGTGATAAATTTCTAGGGAAAAAATCATTTTAAGGGGCGTAGAATGTAACACCTTGGGTTTTTAAGGACCTCTTTTTTGAAAAAGAATTAAATTTTCATTTATGAAATAAAATGAACTAAGTAGAAAATTCCATTAAAATAGAACAAATGTGGCGTACATTACAAAGAACATGGACATGGTGTATGTTATATTGAACATCGACTTGGCATACATTAAATTCAACATCGATGCTTCTACAAAAAATCATTTTATTATTATAAATATTTAAATATGATAATTATAAACTATCTGATAAAATTAGTTATATGAATATTATTAAATTCTTTTCAAATATTGGTTTGAAATTTTTTATATAAGTAAAACATATTGATAATGAAAGATATAATTTTTTTTGGTAAAACACTTATATTTTTTAAAATACTATTTTCTAAAACAAACTACTTTTCAATTCCTTATGTGATAGACAATAAACATAAATTTTGAAAAATTTAGAAATTTAATATGATAAAATAACATTTAATTTTGAATTTTGAAGGTACAATTGTTCATAGTTATAAAGTTTGGTATTTTTCGGAGAAATATCATTCTTGGATAAATAGTGAAAACACAGGATTTTAATTCAAAATTACTGTTTCTTGTAATTTATTTATAAGGTAAACTATATTTAATATTTGTTTAAAAGTTTATTTAGATAAAATTTTAATCAATTAATACAATGAAGTTTATTGAGATCAATTTCACTTTGAACATGGTTATAAAAACCTAGCAAACATTTGAATGTTTGTACTTTAAAAACACTAATTGTCTACCTAACTGTAGGATTAATATTAAAAGAATTTATTCCAATCCTATAATTTAAATTTGTAAAAACTGATTCCATATCAAGAATCATAATAATTTAGTTGTTCTAATAAGGGTTAAATGTTTTATACCAAACCGGCTAGTGAAAAAAATTAAAATTAATTACATCAGTTAAGGTAAAATTTAGCTTCACTAAGGAATAACCCTTAAATTTAAGACCCAAAATAATCAATAAAATTGTCCAACAACAATTTTAAATTCATTATTCATATATACACCTTTTATTATTGACTTCTTATGGGTTTATATTACTTTTAGGTAACAAGGTTGGTACACCTAACTCGTTTTAAACAATGCCAAGTGTGTCCTTTCCCTTCCCTTTAAAAGGCCACCATCTATTGCTCTTCTTTAATCCCTTAAAACCACTTAGGTTCTGAAAATATATATCCAATACAATTAAAAACATCCTTCCCTTCCTCCAAGAAGAATCCCCTTGGAAATAAATCTATCTAAGAAATCATGTTGGCACAAACCAATAGAAGTTACTCGATTAAGAGGTAAGTTCATCTCTCAAGATCCTTTTTTGGATTTACTTCCCCACCACCTCAACTATAATTATTCAATTATTGTATAAAATAACTAGTATCCTAAATATAGTAGGATTATATATAATATGGTTTCAACCAACACTAATACACACCTCTATCTAAGGGGTAATTAATATATTGTTTATGTGTATGGTGAACTACAACGTCACTAAATGTTGATGGTTCATTTTTCGTTTACCACTTCTCATGTTGAACATTATGATGTAAACTATGATTACATATGTCTTATATTATATTTATTATTTTATTAAGATTATTTATTCCTTTTTTTAACACATTTTTTATTACTTTCCATTTTGTGTTAGTATGATAATTTCCTTTGAGGAAATGTGGACTACCTCCTATCAAAGCAACATAATCCGTTCATACACTACATGGAATATATTATATAAAGACATGGCCCCAGTTTCTCAAAGCCAGTGCCTTATTTCATTACATTATCATGATTACCAGAAAGTAGAGTCATGAAGTAACAAATAGATTAGTAGTTTTAGAAAACTAGATACTTACATAAGTTCAAAATTAAAACTTGAAATAAAAAACAATATGTAAGTTCCTTTAGAAACATCCATAACCCCTAGTTTATCCAAATAGTTAATTCAAAATCACAACTTCACATTCAGGGAAAATAAAAAAAAGAAAGGAGTGTGATCAGATAATTATTAACGGTAAGAAATACTATGGAAGATATGATAAACATAAACACGAGACATGGTGAATAACTTAAAACACATGCCTTTAAAAATGAACTTGAACATAATATGGCAGGAATGAGGGCTAAATAAATAATTCAATAATAAATCATAATCATGGGTATTCTACTAGTATAATATATTCATTTACTATCAATTACTCTCTTTATAAAGTGGGAAATGTATAATGTCAGACATTTAGCAATATATAGTCAAGACCTCATCCAAGACATCAAAAAATGATTAAGGCATCATCCAAAACCATATCTGAAAATGGGAAAGTCCTCGTTCAAATCTATATCTATTTTGTATCCTTATACCTACCAATGAATCGAGGGGATATATAGGGCCCCACATATCACTTACTAATTATAATTAATTCCAAATATTAATTGGGATAAACCTAAAAATATATATACATTCATATTGAAACAAACATATGATATGTAAATAACTTTCCCAAAACATAAACACTAACCATTCAGAGTAATATAGTGAATGGTTTCATGATATCAAATTCATATTAAATCTCATAAAAACCATTCAACAAAATATGGTATATGATATAATAAAATAATAATCCCAATTATACATTAGATTCAATAAGAGAGTTGAAATATAAAAAATTACTCTTATAAAATTATTGAGTAATTATTGAGATAGAGAATCCTTTACTATGAAAAAAAGAGATCTTTTGGAAAAATATTTTTATGAAACTATAAGTGAAATAATATAGTTTTCCTATAATAAAATAAGTGATTTAAAAAAATTGTTGTTTTTAAAAAAATTATAGAGTGCCCTTGACAACAGGTAATAATTCGAGGAATTCCCTTGAATTGGACTTGTATTTTGGGAATAATTTTTTAAATATATTTTTAAAACATGTATTTATCCATAATAAAAATAAAGATTATGGTTTTAAAACAAATTATTAATATTTACATAAAATTTATGGTGATTATATAAAAATAAATATGAATATAATTGGTCTTAATAAAGACAAAGGGTAATCCGAAATAAATATGAGGATCATGTAGAAAACCCTTAACTTATGTATGAATATGTTTCGCTCTTGAACATAAAGTCCTAGAATATAAAATTAGACTTTTTAATAACCTAGTTAAGAAACTATTAGACATGTATTTTGTTTATCATAATTTTATTATGTTCATTTGTGGCCTTATTGATAAGTTATATGGTTGAATCATGTGGTTCCAGAGTCTTCATTTCCTTGATTTTTCATAATAATTTTGCTTGTTTATAACTAATGGAGTTCACATGGAATGAATACAATTCACTAGAATTTAATTTTTATGATACTATTTAAAATTTAGAAGCTTAAATTTTCATATAATTTATTTTTATATGGTATGAGGATGAGTTATTAGGTTAAACATTAATGAAAGTCATTTCGATTATTTTTGAGGTATTTTGAATATTCCGAACTCGTTTTTTTATATGTATTAATATTCTGTATATTTACTGGTCCCAGAACATTAAATAGGTTATAGTACATATATTATTGTTTTTTTTCAACCATAAAAATGATTTCATTACAATAAATGAGGTATAAATTGAAAAATGAAACTTTTTTGTCCATGAAGGTTGTAAATTGGCACCTCTCCAATGATGATTTCATTTATAAAATAAAGTAGAGAGAGTAAGAATATTGATAATGGTTATTAAATTAACATGATATAATTATAGTATATATATGATACTAGAGTTATCAGTATCATTTGGATATATGAGTTTAGTAGAGGATAACAAAATAAAGAAACATGAATTGAAATTAAAAGAAAGAATATGTGGATTTACATCTTGAAAACACCTCCATGGGAACCTCCTTAAGGAAAGGGGTTTTGGTCTGTTGCAAATACCAATGGAACCTGGACTTGAGGAGAGACTATGAGTATTTGGGTAGAAATTTGATGAGCTTAAAGGCTAAGAGGAGTGAGGATAAGAGGGAGTGATGGGTGGATTTTATAGTGTAGGAGAGGAGTTATCTACCTGTATTTTAATCATTATTTTATTATTTTTGGCTGAATACTATAAATATTCTTGATTACTATGACTCAAAATAGTAATAAGTTCAAGAGAGTTCAAACCAATGACCATTTACATCATTTACGACTTAATAATGCGGAATAAATTCATTTATTTAGCATGTTTTGTAAATTATCAAATTTCACTATTCCCGAAAAATTCTTTATTTTAAAAATATCCCAAGAATTCAGACTAACTAGTTTTTGACATGTCAAATTTAAAAATGAACTATATTTTATCAAAATTATTTTCCAAATAATAGAAATTTAATTATTAAATAAAATCATTATTTACTTGAAAAATTGAGATTTGAAATTTAAAATTTATTTTATAGTACATTCCTAAATTAACTAAGGTCTCATAAATTTATCCCAAAACCATAGGAAAGAAATATTTATTTATGAATAAATTTTATGAAAATGTAATTTATTAATTTATTAACATAGAATTGTAATTAAATGTTTATTACTAACAAAAATACCAACACCTAATTATTACTTTTTAAAATATTATTTCTCATTTATATGGTGCCCAAATATTTTTTATAATTTCACGGGTTATGTTACTATTAATAAGGGTGCATTACTATTCATAAGGGTAAATTACTATTCACTAAAAAGGAATTTTGATCTTATCAGAATCTAAATATCTTATTGATCAAAACTTTTTATGCCTGTATTTTGAAATTCAAATCACAGAAGCGACGAAATTATATCTAGCAGCCATGTTATAACTATCTTCAAAAAATATCAAAGTGTTTGTTTCACATAGACTTAGTGTTGAATTAATTATATAATAAATTTATTTATAAACCCTTTGGGTGTTACATTGTTCTCCCCTTACAAAAATATTTTCCTTGAAATTACCAGAATGTTTCTGCATAAAAATATTTGGGAGGGTCTTCATCATAAGTTCCTCAGGCTCCCATATTGCCTCTTCAATTTTATGATTATTCCAAAGAAAATTTACTATCCAATTTGTCTAATTCATCAAAACCTATTCTTTAGTGTCCATAATTTGGATAGGATCTTCATAGTAATGTAAGTGAGGTTCCAATTCCATACCATTAGAAGTGAGGACATGCATTGGGTTTGGAATGTACTTTCTTAATAATGAGACATGGTACACATTGTGTACCTTAAAAGGACTTGGAGGTATTGCCAAATGATTTTCCCCAACACCTATTATCCCTAGATTTTCAGAAGATCCTATGTACCTAGGGCTCAATTTTCCTTTCTTTTCAAATATTATAACACCCTTACATGGAGATACATTCAAGAAAACATGATCTCCCTCTTGAAATTCCAAATCCTTCCTTTCATTATCAGCATAGATCTTTTGCCTACCTTGAGCTGCAGTGATATGGGTTTGAATGGTCTTAAAATTTGTTGTTGTTTCATCCACAAGATTCCTTTCACCAACTTCATACCAACATATTGTTGTATAACACCTCTTTATGTACAATTCCTCATATGGTGCCATTTGAATACTGGAATGGAAACTAATGTTGTAGTAAAACTCCACCAAAAGAAAAAATTGATCCCACATACCTTGAAAGCAGAGAGAGAATGATCTCAACATTTCCTCAAAAGTATGGATCATCCTTTATAACTACCCATTTGTTTAGGGGTGATAAGAAGTACACAAAAAAAGACCAGTTTCAAAATCTTTCTGAATACTTTTCCATAATTTTGAGGTAAATTGAGGACCGTGATTAGACACTATTGAAAGAGGTGCTCTATGATGTCTCACAACATCATTGATAAAGAGTTTTGGAAGGCACTCCAGTGGAAAATCCTCCCTTATAGTGAGGAAATGTTCATATTTAGCAATACATTCCACATTTACCCATATTGCATCATTCCTTCTCATAGTTTTTGGAAATCTAGTGAAACAATACATGGTTATGTCATCCCATTTCATTGTAGGAAGAAGTAGAGGTTGCATGAATCCTCTAGGATGTTGTCATTAGACCTTCACTTGTTGACAAACTAAACATATTTATACATAATCAATAATTTCCCACTTCATATTTTCCCACCAGAAATGTTCCTTCAAATATCTATACAATATAGTGCTACCAGGATATATATAGAAATTTGAACTAAGGGCATCATCTAGTAAATACCTTTTTAGCTTGGGTTTCTCAGGAACACAAAGCCTCTTCCTAAACATCAGAACTCCATCTTCATATATGAATTCTTTCTAATTCACATTATTCACATCATTAACATTGTTTTAAAGTTTTTCATCATCGGGCAGAGAAATTTTAATCCTTTCTGATATAGATGGATTGGTAACTAATAATAATGTACTGATTTTTAGCTTTTTTTATTATTCCCATATCTATTCTCTCTAGATCCATGTACATAGAATCCTTTTTCATTCTCATTTTTTTTAGAACCCCATAATCCTTCCTAATCAATACAAATTCTAGGTTATTTTCCATTCCTGGGTGGTAGTGTATGGAATAATCATAATCCTTGAGTATCTTGAGCCATTTTCTTTTCCTCATGTTGAGTTCTTTTTTTTTTGATAATATGTATTTCATGCACTTGTAATCAGTATATATATCACATATTTCATCATAGGGATAATGTATTCATATATTTATAGAAAATATTATAGTTCCTAACTTAAGATCATTAGTTGGATAGTTCTGTTCATGAATTTTTAACTACCTTGATGATTATCCAATAACCCTATCATTCCTCATTAGGACACAATAATGTCATTTATTTGATGTATCATTATAGATTACAAATACACTATTCACTGATGGTAGATTCATGATCAATGAATTCACTAATTTAATATTCAATTGTTCAAAACATTCTCTACATTATTTTCTATATATGAACTTAACCCCTTTACGATTAATCTTAGTTAGCAGGTTGGATAATTGAGTAAAGTTCTGAATTAAATGCTGACAATAACCTGCTAAACTAACAAAACTACATACCTTGTTTATGTTCATTGGATTAGTAAATTCCTGAACAACATTTGTCTTTACAGGATCAACTAATATTCCACATATAGAGACAATATGGCTTAGAAAAGAAACAATTTGAATCCATAATTCACACATACTAAAAATCTGATATAAATCATTTCTTCTAAGAGTCTTATGAATAATGTGCAACTGATTCTCATGATCTTCGTATATTTTGTAGAATAAAAATATATCATTAATAAATATTAAAAAAATTCATCAAGATGTTCCTTGAAAACACTATTCATTAGATCCATGAAAACAGAGGGTGTATTAGTCAGTCCAAAAGGATTTACTGTAAACTCGAAATGCTCATACCTGGTTTGAAATCCTATATTTGGAATTTCTTTCTTCCTCACAAGAAACTAATGATATTCAGATTGAATTTCAATATTAAAAATATATTGGGCTTCGTGAAGTTGATGAAATAAATCATAAATTCTATATATGTGATTCTGGTTCTTTATTAGAATATTATTGACCTCCCTTTAGTCAATGCACAATATCATTGATCTATATTTTTTCTTAATGAAAATACCATAGGATACCCATAGAGAAACACTTAAGAGAATAAATCATTTTTCACTCAATTACTCTGGTTATTTATTTTGTTCTACTAATTCCAGAGTTTCCATTCTATAAGGATTCTTTGATATAGACCTTAAACTACGAATGAAATCAATATAGAACACAAATTTTTACTTTATAGGGTGTCCAGGTAAATCCTCTAAAAACATCAATATATTCATTCACAATAGTTACATTCTTATTTTGAAGATTTACTTCCTCACCCACTAATATTTCTTTTTCTTCCTCGCCACAATATTTTATTAAGTAGAGCAACTAAGGGTTGATCTAGATAATAATTTGATGATGACCTTTCTTCCCTAAAGACAAGGGATTCTACATCATTCAAAAAAAATTAACATCCTTCGTCATGCAATAGATTTTTGCATCATAATTTGAAAGCCAATATATACTGAGAATTACATCAAAGTTGATCAGGGGTATGATGGTAGGTTTTTCGACTAAATAATGTTTGTTTGTTACAAGGTGGATTGATCAACACATCTTTGTTGAAATGATTCTTCCCTTTGTAGTTTTAAATAAAAACAATGTTATTAAATGAAGTTGTTAATATCTAATTTTCTTAAAAAACTATGAGGATATAAAATAACACGATGATATAGAATCAAATAAATAATTTTCTATGTTTGAGGAAATTATTAATGTACATGTGACCACATAATTAATAACATAAACCTCATCATTTGTGACATCATAATCTTGGAATTTCTCCCTTTTCCTTTTCTGAGGCATGTTTCCTTGACACTTTAGACAATCATTATCATAGTTCCCCATCATCCTACAATTATGACATTGATCATTGATAGATTCTTTATTTCCCTTTAAATCACCATCATGAAGGAATTTCTTTCCCACTTGTAGCACATTCCTTTTCCTTTTAAGCAGGCACCAGGGTGTTTCCTTCCACAAGTATCACATGTTAGAAAATTACGTTTTTTCTTATTCCCTTTATCCATTCTATCCTCTTCTGCCCTCCTCTTCTCTTGTATTCCATTAATGTAATAAGAATTAGATAATTCTATTTTGTTCATGATAAAACATGATATAATGTCTTCGTATGATGAGAAACATTGGGAGACTAGTTCCCTTTAGAGTAATGGTTTTAAACCACAATGAATAGATAAATATTGATCATTGTGTTATATATATAGTCTGCATCATGACTTGATAACCTTTTAAAATTGGATTCATACCATTCAATATTTTTATCCTCTTAGTATCTGAAAACTCAAGAATTGCCTCTCCAAATCTTCTCGTTGTTCTCGAGGAAAATATTTTTCTTTGAAAATTTTCTTAAAATCTCTCCATTCTATTTCTTTTATATCTTCTGCCTCCTTTTGGTTTGGAATTAATGAACACCATTGATATTAATCTCTTGATAGATGATAAACTTACATGACAACCTTCTCTCTTTCATTACGTCCCAAAATAATAAATATCTTTTCTAAATAACTTATCAACTTCTATACTAAAAATGGGTTTGTAGTCCCTTTAATGATAGAGTTAGTTGTCACATAAAATGGTCTAACATTGATTATCCATGTTATGGGTAAGGATTATCTGTACAGGTATTCTTATTGTTCATAACCTGTTTCAGTTTTCCCAGTAGAGTTATATGTTTCTCAACACAAGTCGTAGCTCCAATAGCAATATCATTATCTTACATAGGAGGTAAATCCCTAAATGGGATACGCACGTTCAATTGGTTTTTATTCCTTCCACTAGGTGTAATTTCTAAATAATGTAATACACTAGATTTGGTTATGAATCATAATGTATTATAGCAACTTAGAAAAGTACATAGCATAAATTGAAATAATATTTATATCTAATCTTATAATCATAAACATATTTTAATTGAGGAAATATTTACATTTAATTCCTATATAATTGTTTGAAAAGGAAATTGTGAATTATCCTATGAATATCCCCTAAGACTATCAAACCAGTTTTGTAGTAAGACCCATTATAATGTACTAAGATACCACAGGTCAAGCCTGAAACCCCTTTTTTGAGTTGTTACTCCTAGTTATATCAGTTCCATAACCACATCCACCTGTATTGACTTGACATCAATTAATTTTCTAGAAAGACCCACATAATCTAGTCCTTATGATAATTCTTAGATGTTCTCATATGTTTATCCTCAAATACTATCTTAGGTTTTTCCCCCTAATCTATGTTTTTAAATCTGGTTTCCATGTTTTCTACTAAACCCTCTGGTACCACTTGTAATGACCTAATCCCAGTTTCCCAAAGACATATCCTTATTTCATTACATTGGCATGATTTTAAGAAAGTAGTATATCAAAGTAATGAATAGTTTTTAGTTTTGTAAAATGAGATACATATATAAGTTCAACATTAATACTTTAATGAAAAAACAATATGGTAATTTCTCTGAAAAAATTCATAAATCCTTTGTCATCCTTGCAGGTCATTCATAATTTTCTTCTTGACATCATTGGAAAAAACATAATAAATGGTTGTCCTGTGATGCTCAACAAGGATATGTAATACAGTAGATAATATCATAAACATAAACATTAGAACCGGTGAATAACTAAAAACACACACCTTTATAAATGAAGTAGAACATAATATAGTAGGAATAAGGGATCAATAAATAATTCTATAATAAAGCATAAACATGGGTATTATACTAGTAAAATTAACTCATGGACTATTATTTACATGTTTTATAAATTGGGAAATGCATAATTAAAAACATTCCGAAATATACCATCAAGGCATCCACCAAGATATCAGAAAATGATCATGGCCTTGGCCAAAACCATATATAAAAATTGGAAAGGGTTCAGACAAGTCCATATCTGTTTTGTCTCATGATACCTACTGATGCTTATAGGGGATATATTGGTCCCCAAAAAACACTTAATTAGTATATCTCATTAATAATATTAATTGGGATAAACATAAAGAATATATACATATTCAAATTGAATGAAACATATGAAATGTAAATAACTTTCCCCAAACATAAACACTAACCATTCAGAGTAATAGGTTGAATGGTTTCAAGATAGAACATACATATTCAAACTAGTCATAAAAAATTCAATAAAATATGTTATATGATATCCTAAATGATTATTAAAAATTATACATAAGATTCCATATTGTTTTTGAAACAGACCAAATTACTCTTATAAAATCAATGGGTAATTCTTGAGATAAATATTTCTTTACTTTGAAAAGAAGAATCCTTTTGGAAAAATCATTGTATAAAACAATAAGTGAAATAATATAGTTTTATCAATATAAAATGTGTTATTTTATAAAAATAATGGTTGCTAGAAACATATTATAGAGTTCCTTAAAAACATAAGAATTCAAAAAATTCCCTTAAATCAGGTTATATTTCGGGAAGAATTTTTGAATGATCATTTAAAACACATATCTATCCATAAAATAAAGAAGTATTAAGGTTGGTACACATATATATAACATTAAAACATAATTTATGAGAAGTATATAATAATAAATATGAATTTAATTTGGATTAATAAAGGAAAAAGGGTAACCCAAAAGAAAATGGATGTTCGGGTAGAAAACCATTACCTTATGTCTGAATATGTTCTACTCTTGATTTTAAGGTCCTAACATATAAAATTAGACTTATTAATAAATTATTTAATAACCTATTATAAATTTATTTAGTTTATCATAATTTTATATAGTTAGTTTATGTCCTTATTGATAAGTTATATGATTGACTTCTGTCATTATGGAGTGTTCGTTTTGATTTTCAAATTCTGTTCGCTTGTTTATAATTAATGGAGTTCATGTGGAATGGATATGATCCTATATAATTGGATTTATATGATATTAATTAAAATTAAGAATCTTAAATGTTTAAAAATTTTATTTTTTTATATGGTATGTGGATGATTTATTAGGTGAAACTTTAAGGACAATCATTTAGATTATTTTGGCGGTATGTAGAATATTGAGAACTTGTTTTGTTGAATGTATTAATATTATTTAAATATACTATTTAAAAACATTAAATAGGTTATAATACATATATTATTGTTTTTTTCAACCATAAAAATGGTTTAATGACTAGAAATGAGGGCAAAATTGATGAAAGAGACTTCCTTATCCACGAAGGTTGTAAATTGCCACTTCATGGATGATGATTTCATTTATAAAATAAAAGCCAAAAGGTAAGAATATTGATAAATATTATTAAATTAACATGATATAATTATAGTATATAGATGATAAATTAGTTATAAATATCATCTTCATATGTTATGTGAGTAGAGGATAACAAAATAAAGGAACTTGAAATGAAATTAAAAGAAAGAAGATGGGGATTTACCTCTTGAATACACCCCCTTGAGAATCTCTTTAATAGAAGGAGTTTTGGACTTTTATAAATACAAAGGGATGATAGATGTGGGGAGGGATTATGGATAAGTATTTGGGTAGAACATTTAAAAGATTCAAGGATCATATGATTGAGGAGAATAGGTAGTTATGGGTGACTTTTATAGTGGAGGAGAGGAGTAATCTCCCATTATTTTAGTCATTATTTTATTATTTTGGCTTAAGACAATGACTAGTCTTGTTTTGCAGGACTCAAAACATTAATAAGTGAAAGTGAGTTATATCAAATGACTATTTAATTCATCCATGACTAGAGAATTATATATAAATTCATTTATTTATCATATTTCATAAATTGTCGAATTTAATTTTTCACCAAAAATTCATGTATTTAAGAAAAATCTCAAAAATTCAACGTAACCATTTTTCAACATTTAGAATTTATAAATGAGCTATATTTTATAAAAATGTATTTATATTTATGATAAATTTAATTTTGGAATAAAATCATTATTTATATAAAAATTACAGATTTTAGATGTGAAATTGATTTTATAATACTTTCAAAATATTAAGTAAGGTCTCATAAAAATATATCAAACTCATAGGACAAAAAATTATTAATTTAGGAATAAATTTTATGAAAATTAATTTTATTAATTAATTTAAATAAAATTATAACTAAATATTTACCACTACAAAAATACCAAAACTTCATTATCAATTTTTAATATATTCATTCTCATTTATATAGTGTGTAAATTTTATTTATACTTACATGGGAGAGGTCACTATTCATAAGGGTACATTACTATTTATAAGAATAAGTTAATATTCACCAAAAATGAAAGTTGATCATATTAGACTCTAAATGTATTACTAATTGCAACTGTGTTTGACAATTTTGTGAAATTGAAATCAAATAAGTAGAAAAATTATATCTAACATCCAGGTTATAACTATCTCCTATAAATATCAAATAGGTTGTTTCACATAGAATCTGTATTGAATGAATTCTATAATAAATTATTTTGTAAGAACATGGGGTCTTACATATTAAGGATGGGTTTTGTGAATATATATGATATATATGATATTATTAAGTTACTATAATAATGATATATATATACACACACATATATATGTATTTTAATTTATTTCTTTCAACATAGCAATTAAACGGAAATAGGGTTCATGAGTACGTACGACCTACCGTCTGCATGAACAGTGTACTCTATTTCAGTGTTATATATTCCATAGATTATTATAATTCAAATATACTTAATATGTATTATATTTAAGTCATGGTTAACATTCTAGAAATTATGATATAAGTATAAGGACCAAATATATAAAACATTATGACACATGTGAAAAACGAAGCGGATATTACCTGAAGTGAAACCTTACCATAGGATTATTAATAATAAGGTAATAGAAAGTCATGATCAAACCATATGTGGTATTAGATATAATAATATGGTTAATTGAAATATATATATTAAATTTAAATTTATTATACAGGTGGTTTGATTGAGTATGATGAGAGTAATGATACAAGGTAAGGGGACTTCATCTCACTTTTTATATCCATGAGATACATGATTTATTCACCACAAATTCTTTTTTTTTGTGGTGTGTATACTTTTTATATATGTATTCATTGATTGTTATATTTAAATTTATGGGTATTCTAATATCCATTTTATTATCATTCTTTCATGGGTTTTATGTTTCAAATGTTAACAAATCGATAAAATAGTTTTGTCTTAATTTTTCTTCTTTGAGACTCAGGGTATGTTATGAACCTAAATTATATTTTGAGGTGTATATACATCCATTTTATATGTTATATCAGGAATATCCATATTTTCATGATATTTTAGGCTTCATTTAATTTAATTTTATTACATGGAGAATATGATACCACATAACCATGTGGTAAGTGATTATTGAAACAATATCATTTCTTTTTCATATTGTTAATGATTATCTTCATTTGATGAAACCATATGATCTATATCTCATGATATCTCATGAATTTTATTCTCCTATGGTTATTCAAGATATCCTAATGTATTAGTACCATTTTTTGACTCTTTGGTAATTAATAATGTTTTTCAGTAAAATATGACAATCCCTCTCTTTGGTCATAAATTTATTGTATTCAAAAACCATGTTTTTAAAAAATTATTTCACACTTGTTTGGAAATTATAATTGAATATCATTTTTAATGAAAAATGATTTTAAATTTTTTATGGTTTTCAATTATTCTATTATATGTTTTGAAAACTATTTTTAATGAAAAAGTTTATCAAAAGATTTTATGTTTTAAAAATAATATTTCAATGAAGAAAGTATATTTTCATCAATAAATGTTTTTAAAAGATATTTAGAAACTATTTCCCATATAAGATAACAAAAAAAAGTGTTAATCGTGCCATTATGGGTAAATTAATCAATGTTCAATTCATATTATTTCTCTGAATGAATTATTTTTTATTTGAATGATGTTGATGAAACCCATGTATCTTTCACAGGTTACATACTTTTGAAACATGGTTCTTTCCATGGGTTTTGTTTATGACGAAATGATTATGAAACCTATATCTTTAGATAGTTTATGAAATGATTACATGTTTATAATACCCATTTAATTTCATTGGTTGCGATATAGTTATTTATGATCTTGTGGAACATGTATGTAAGGTTTCACTACGAGATAGGTGGGACCTATATCTACCTACAATTAATTTGGTAAAGATTTATATCTCATTAAATTGACATTGTTTTAATGGGAAATGAACTTGGTTTATTATTATAGAGATAGAATAAGAAAAAAAACTTAGATCATTACTATACGTTAGGAATGGGGATTGAACTCGGTTCAATAATACAGTGTCCAAAAAGACTGTGAACTCGGTTTAGTAAATGGTTTTGTCCACTAAGATGTTTTAGAAATCAATTCCTTGTATACTGTTGAAAAAATTATATATGATTATGTGTCTACCCCAATTCAATTTTTTCTTCCAATGTTATGCTTTCATGGATTATGTTCATTATTTCCTTATGATTCATGTCTTATGAAATTCTAATCATTAAGCCATGATTCACATTTATGATCATTTATATAAATAGTAGGAACTTTATATTTTTATGATCATGTTCTCATACCCTTATGTTCATGATTATGCTTATATATTTCCCCTGTTTACCCCCACACAACATCTGAGATCACCACTTTTCATGTTTACTTCCCCCATGTTATGAAGATATGTATTTTGTTTGATGTTTTTTAGAATGTTTATAGTAAATAAAATCCTAGTGGGATATGATATATCTCATTTATGTACCAGTGTTTGTGTTTCCATGTTTCCAAAGTCACTATACTAGTACTGTATTTTTGTGTCTGGTTTCATAATGTTTTAAGTATTCAACAAAATTTATGTAATTTCAATGTATGAAAAGAGAGGTTTTCGATATGATGACCACACATAGATTATTGTATTTAATTTGATGAGTATTATATAGATTGTAAACTAGGCCCTAATTATGGAAATGAATCCTAGAGAAGATAGAAATGTGAACTAGGGTGGTTCGATTTCAAGATAAGGAAATGATTCTTCTAGAATTGGAAAGTTCCATTTTGAGGGTTTATATTGGGGAGGTTCCGGCTAGGTGACATGAATAGATAACTCCATCGTGTTTTAATAGTGAAGTCGGCCAGACCATAAGAAACAACAAGGCTCGAGAAACCTGATCGATTACTGATCCTGTAGCAGGACATGTCATCTTTAGTGATTTTACAATTCATTTCCTCTTGTATCCAGTGACAGGGGATCTATACCAAAATCAATATCAGGTAAAGGATATATGACACCATTTCAGTATGGTATTTTTTCTTCTACTGGTCGATTAGGTTGAGGAGCTAGTGGTCATGGTCGAGTCAGTCATGATTAAGAACATCAATATTTGCAGAGTGGATATGCTCAAGCTAGTTCAAAAGCATCTCAAGGCCATGGTTAAGAGAATATATATGTAGTGCATCCAACAATAGGGAAGAAGAGTCCAGATCTACCAATAGTGAGATTTACTATTCTAGTATCCTCTACTTTTGTTTCATTCATTTTCAATAGAGGTTATTTTCACTCCTTCACATATGCTACTACTGTTGAAAATCTTAGTCTTGAAATCGAATGCTTTTATGGTGTTATGTCCCTAAACACATCATTAGGGGTCAGAAAAGAGGTCATACACTAACTCCAAGAGTTCCCCCTTGAGGGAGGTGACTTTTTTTTTCTTCTAGAGTTTCTCTATCCTTGAGATGAATAGATTCTATTTCATTCCTTATATAGATTGGATAGTGCCTTGTCATGCACTAGTGGATTTATATTGTCAATGAGTTTCCTTTATATCACCTGAGGGAAAGACGTTTCTGCACAACGGTGAATGGGATATCTAGGAAGATCAAGATAGACCTAGTAGAACTATGCTTGGTAGAGTGACAACTGAATTGGAGAGTCTCATTAGGAGTGATTGAGGAATACAGTTAGTAGAGCTCCCTCCAGTTTTGGATCAGCTTGGGGATGTATTCCCTGATGATTTCTCTAGCATGCCTCTTAAGAGGGAAACTGAGTTCATTATTGAGATTATGTTAGGTGCTTCACCATTTTCGATTCCTCCATATAAGATAATACCAATAAAGCTCCATGAACTCAAAAAGAATATTGAATATCTCAAGTATATGTGCTTTATCATACCCATCAAATTATATAGGGTTCACCTATAATTTTCTCCTAGAATGAATATCATACCATTCATTTTTAAGGGATTATAAATGGTTGAACCAACTCATGGTGAAGAACCTTTATCAACTATATAGTATAGATGACCTTTTCAAATAGCATTGAGGAGGAACTATTTTTTCAAAGATCTATTTGAGTTCAAGACATCATCATGTTCATATGAGGTCATATAATATACCACATACAATGTTCCTAAGTAGGTACGAATTGTATGAGTTCTTGGTTATGTTGTTCGGTTTGACAAACTTCTGGATAGACTTCATTGTGTTGGTGAATCGGTTTTTTAACCCATATCTAGATACCTATATTATAGTCTTCGTAGATGATATCTTGGTGTACTCTCAAAGTACACATGAACATGAAAACCATATTGAGATCATGTTGAGTACATTAATAGACAACTAGAAATATGAAAATATCAATAAATTTCCCTTTTGGATCAGTAATGTTCAACTCATTGGTCATATTTTATCTGAGTTAGGTGTATCAATTAACACCGAGAAGGTGAGAACCATGGTTTCCTAGGACCATCCCATGAATGATTTTGATATATGTAGCTTCTTAGGGATATATTTCTATTATAGGTGATTTATCCAGGATTTATCCACTTATTAGTTCCCCTTATGGCCCTGACTACGAATGGTGTACATTTCCTATGGTCTGAAGTTTATGAGACATCTTTTTAGGAGTTAAAGGGAAGACATACATCAGTACCTATCTTGATTCTTCCAGAGCTCGACAGAATTTATACATTCTATTTTTATTGTTTAAGAATCAAATTAAGTATAGTTATAATCCATGTTGATCGAGTCGTGGCATATGGATAAAACCTGCTGAGGCCTCATGGGTAGATCTATATTACACATGACCTTGATCTAGTATCCATGGTTCATGAACTATGTTGTTAGAGGCAATACCTCTTGGGTGAGAAGTTAATTGTTTAAAGAGATCATAAAAGTCTCAAATACATCTCAACATAGTGAGAATTGAATTTGAGGTAGCACGGGTTGGTGGAATACCTTCAGTCATTCAACATTTATCTTGGAAACACACCTAGTAAGGGAAATGTCACAGCTGCAGCCTTGATCTCAAAATCCTAGACGAAATTCATCAAGGTGTCCAGTAGTGAGTGACAAATGATGGATATGTTTTATGAGTTACATCTATAGGTAAGACAAAAACATGGTAAACTATTTCTAGAAACTCTAGCTATGACATTTTATCTCTTGTAATGGGGTCAGATGAGACAGTTATTTGATTCTAAAGGCATCATTCTGAGGAAGGGTGTCACAGGTGAGAACCCACCTCTAAGATGTGTGGTTGATGGTAGTTAGACCATACTCTATCATGGCCATGTTTGGGTATCTATAGATATACCAGAAGATATGATGCTGGAATCACATGCCTCTACATGGGAAATTCATCATGGGTTCACCAAGATGTATCAAGATATATATTGCCAATTTTGGTGGCTAGGTATGAAGAGGAAGATTTCGAGATATATCACTCGGTGATCCACATGTCACCAGGTGAAGTTAGAGCACCATCAACCTAAGAGAATTATATAGACTTTATCCATTCACTAGCGTAAATGGAATGATGACACAATAGATTTTGTGATAGGATTTATTAGATCCCCTCGAGGCAGATATGTTTTATGGGTGATATTTGACAGGCTGAACAAGGTCAAACACTTTTTACTGAAATGAGATACCTTCTCTATTGATTATATATAAAGGATTTACATACGGGGCATAGTATAACTTCATGGTTTGCCCCATTATATTTTTCATATTTATACTCTAGGTTCACATCACAGTTCTGGATAGGGTTGGAGAAGGAATTGGGTTCATAGGTGCTCTTCAGTACTACATATCACCCATAGAATGATGGTTAGTCTAAGAGGACCTAAAGAGGATACGTATCAAGCTAGTATAATTGATTCTGTAGGTTTATAGGAAAAGAATATTTCACTTTTTGAGTTTTCTAAAAATAATTGATTTCAAGAAACAATTCACAAGGTTCCATATGAGTCTCTCAAAGGTAGAACATTTCATTAACCCTTATACTATATTGAGAAAGGTGAAGTAGCTATATTGGATCCTCATATTTTTTAGGAGACTTTAGAGAGAGTCCCTCGTATTTCGATACATATGGTTGTAGCTCAGTCCAGGGAGAAGTCCAATATCGATTACCTCAACAAACATCTAATGATCGAGGTGGGACATTGGGTCTTTCTATGTGTATCACCATGATTGGTACATATTATAATCCATATATAGGGAAAGTTATCACCTCGGTATGTTGGTAATTTTAAGATAATGGAGAGGGTTGGGCTAGTGTCCCATCAGTTGGAATTAGCTCCGAGGTACCATTCTACTCATGATGTCTTCCACATATCCTAGCTCTGAAAGTATCATCACGAACCATCTCATTATTTTAATCGTAATGCTCTTGAGATAAAGGTGCATGTTCCCTTCTAGGATAATACAATTCATATTGTGTATCACAGAATAAATTTTCTTCGAGGAAGGTCAGTTCTTTTGGTCTATAAATTATCGATGTATGGAAATGTATAGGTTGTGACCCTGGAGAGGGGGGCTAATGTACATGCAAAGTAGAAAAAAACTCTTCCCACACAACATTTTACCACCCATAGAAGGGAAAATCATTGATGAGTTGTTTTAATGAGGGTAAGATGTAACATATCAGTTTTATTGAAAGTCACAAACCATTAATTGTTTGTTTAATTACATTTTAATGGACCTAATTAAGATTACTAAGAAACTAAGCGAGGTCCCAAGTGTGTTTGTGGATAGTTCAAAGTCCAAATCCCTAAAATGGGAATATGTAGACTAGGCCACATGATTTTTCTTAAATAGTGTGACCCTCGGCGCCTGACCATGTGGTGTTTTAGAATTTTGGGATAGTGTGGACATTAATAGTTTTCACATGGTTAGTAAAACCATCTACCTAACCATGTAATTTCCCACCTTAAGAAGTGAATGGATCATGATTGGAACTCATTTTGGTCAAACTATGCATCCAAACCATGTACAGAGAGTTTATGGGTGAAATTACCAAAATTAACATCTTTAGTGAATTTTAACTCCACTTATTCTTTTATCTACTATTCCTATTGGATTTCCCCCTTCCTCCATGGAGGGAGTTATCTCTTCCACACTCTTAGGTTATTTTCGAGATCATCTATCAATGGGTCAATTTCATTCAACATCAGGGGAAAATAGAATCCATCGGTATGCTCTTCCTCCTTCATGCCTATATTTCAAAGTTTCTCCTACATTTGTTTTGCTATTTAGGTTAAATTCATTTTTCCCTATATTCAGGGTGTTTGGAAAATACTTCAATATCATTTATTTAAGTTCAAATCGAGGCCCAATAATGGATGATTGGAGTTTTACTACATCAAGGTTGGGGGGTATATTCTCTTTCCTATCATTTCATTGCATTCTAGATGTCACACTATTGTCCCTATCACTAGAATCTTCCATAGAGCCATTGATATTGATAAATAAATCATTTGAATTGGTTTGGAATTCCTTCTGAGACCTTATGTTATAGGGAGACACATTCCTTGGTCGTTTTCCTCATCATTAGACTCTCTTTTGGTTGTTCACTCCTTAAATGGCCTATTACCTATTCCTTAAATAGTTAATTACCAAATTTTAGTTTCATTGTGATTAAATGACATAGATTATAAATTTAATAGAGATAAATGGTTGTCTATGAGTTTGGTTTTTGAGATTAAGACCAGAAGCCTTATATTTAAATTCATATTGTTAGATTACTTTAAATTCCATTTGCATCACATTTACATACTCATCCCAAGTTAGATTAATATCCAAATTCATGGCATATCATTTTATTAAGATTATGTTATTTCATGTGTCTTGTGCCTATGAATTGTTTATACATGTTCCTTATGACAAATTTCAATGGAATGATTCATAGGATTTGATTATCGAGCATGATTTCTTGGACCATTGATAGGTCATGTATGACGTGACATTAGAGGCATGTTAATTCCATGAAATAATGCTTTTATTTGATTTATTATTATTAATTTACATTTCCTAGTGACCATATATGGTATACTTGAGTTTATACATGTGCTTATTGACTTATTCCTTTTTATATTGATGAATTTTGATAGCTAAATAGGTTTTTATATTTTTAAATGATATATTTATCTCATGGAATGAAATTATATAAATTTATTCCTTGTGATATGTGCTTGTTGTTATGGATCACTTGCTATTTTTTGGGAGAGAAGATGTTTACTTAGTTATGGATTCCATGGATGGACTCTCTGTGCTTGGTTGGATTTTCATGATACTCCATGGGAGATGATTTTTCTTTCCTTCTATGGCATCTCTGAGCTATTTTATTTATACTTGAGATTGAGTCGGGTTCCCTAGTGGAGAAACTGAGAATGGACCTATTTGGAAGGAATTCAATTCCCTACCTATAGTGATACCCAGTCCCCTACATTAGGTTCTTGAAATGGGATCAGAGTCACAATTATCGAGTGCTACATGGGATGTTGTATTGGTTTCCTTGGATAGATATGATGTACTAGTTTATTTGGAGACACTGGTTGTGACCCTTGGGATTCTTTTAGATTGTGTGGGATAGGACCAAGACTCCACCACTAGATCTAATTGATTGATTTAATGCATGTTTTCTTCATCTATATTATTCAAAATTGACATTTTGAGCAAGCTTATATGATGACATGGAAAGATGACCTCAAATCTAAAGCAAAATCATATGGTAATATTCCTTCTTTTGGTTCATTCATTTATAGTGGCCCATTTATACATATTTGTTCTTACACATGTTCCTCTTTTTAGACATCTAACATTGGATGAAGAAAGTGGTATGGGGTGGGTGTCTATTTAGGAACTCGTAATGATGTGTTAGTTTTTATTTTTCCATTGTTCCTATTTAATTTATAATTGGAATAGTATCATATATTTAATTCATAAAATAGATCATTATAGATACCATTGGTGTTGAACTAATATGATTATATCTCACACCTTTCTTACGCACTGTATGGTACCGAAGAATACTTTATGATCACAGGTGTGGATAAAGGGAACCATAATGCTTTAGATTCTTAATTCACTTTCTGGTTAGGATGGAGTCTGGGGGAAGAGGATTGATCATATACTCTGGATATTGTGTATAAGTTTTTTTTTTCCTTTTTTCAGTTTTTGTATAGAATGTAGTATATGCTTTGTAACCCCAATTCCCCTATGCACTTGATTTTTTATAGAATCATGACAATACAATTTAACCATTGTATTGACTATTGTGATTCATTATCCACCAGTTGTTTATTATTATTTTTGTTTTGTTTTCATACTCTCTATTTCTATCGGTTTATTTATTATTATTCAGATATGTATTATCTACTTATTTCCACTATGCATACTCTATTATATGAGGGCATAATCTCCACACAAAAACATACAAGACCATCACTGCTAGTTAGAATCCTATGGAATTTGGGGATATGCACTTGATGTATTTTGGACCACTATCTCAGGGAAGAGTTTAGTGGAACACCGATCAAGACGCTAAAAAATGTGTGAATGTAAAATTTGTTTTAACATATATCACATAATCTAATTTTTCCATGATCATGACTACTATTTTCATTGAATGTTCCCATATAGAATTCCATGGTTCTTTTCAAATAAAAATTTTCATTAATTTTTTTAATTTTTTTTGGATTCTAAATAAGTGAATTCAAACTAAAAAGTGCATTTTCTTAAAATAAATATTATATCGATGTTTTAAATGAATTAATTAATCTATTAAAACATCCTTTGATATTACCTGTGATTTTTAAGGGATATAATCCAATAGTAAAAATCACTTATTTTCTCTAGATGGTTTATGATTAATAAATTTTCCGGGTGATTATATAAAACCTATTAATTTCTTAGTGGTTAAACAACATTATATGAAATCTTTAAGGTACACATTTATTTTCCAGGTTTAATAATAAGATTAAATGATGAATGTTTTTATGATTTCATGGGACATTTATGGATTATTTTTATATGATGGGTGGGTCTATTATAGCCCTCTAATTCATTAGGTAATATGTGTAACCCAAGAGATAACAATATTTTTTTTACTTTAATCCATGATCAAAACATCATGTGTGAACTCGATTTCATGTCCATTTATTTTTATAGACCAGGTTTCATGTCCATAAGTTTATTCAATGACTTTATTCCATTTTCATAACATAATAAATGAATCATTTAATATTTATACATGTTCTAAATTTTATATGCATATGATTGTTACACAATTCTTGGTTAATGATATTCTCACATGGAAAATTATTTATTACTCATTATTCCACACACTAATGATTTTTTTACTTTGTTATGAAAAAACATAATGCAATGACTCATGATTAATAATATTTAATTGGTTAGGCATGATATTTTTATATAAATATCATGTTCTTGTACCCTTATTAGGAATTATGATAATTGATTAATATATCCTATGTTTTCCCTTACTAGGAATATAATCTCACCATTTATTAAGTATCTAATTTCCCTAGGTTATGAAAAATGGATTTAAGTATGTTATGTCCAAGAAGACTACTATGATAAAATAAATATTCTAGATAACTTTTAGGTCATTTATTAAATAATATTTTTTTTGTATATAATCTCTAAAGGCCCTAATCCATTATTGTTATAAGTCACGTATAATTTCTTTATTTATGGAATATTTATATAAAATGATCTAATATTTATGAATGTTATTATTGTCATATCTAATTAGTATTTGATAAATTTTTAGTTATTTTTAGAAATTTATATTAAAAAACAATAATGATAACTCTGTGGATAATTCTATTTGTATAATAACATCCTAATTATTTGGTAATGTAGAGATCATTTGGTTTCACTAGAAAATAGATCTATGTCTGTATATTAGAAATTGGATGCAGTTGTGGCCAAGATACACCTAGGAGAAATAACTATAAAAGGGAGTATTTGGTTATTAACTTAATCATTATCGATGCACAAGGATTGATCCAAAGACTGCACACCTAGCTAGACACTCTTGAGGGATATTATTTGGTTAACTTGTATTCTCTATATCATCCATTTAGATGGATTTGAATATATAATGATAATATATTTCCTAGGTTAATCTTAAAGTGTCATTTAATGATAATAATATGTTATAACTTAGTTTATCATAATAATGATTTATATGGATAGATGAATTATCAATTTTATTATTAGTTTTTTATGTTTACACTATGTTTTCTGTTGTAGTTAATATATGGAACCAGAAGGAATCATGTAAAAAGATAATGGGATATCCAATGCAATGACCATACACATTTCCAAAAAAACATGGGAGGTTAGATGTAATATAGTGTGTCTATGCTTACTAAAAAATATCTTAATCTAAAAGTTATAATCTGAACCATCTTGTGCTTCTGAATCCACCAAGTAGGGTGCAACATGCCATTGAATATTCCATGTCACAATGAGAATCATCTTTTTATGGGTATTAAAATCCTCTAGTTATAAAATGATGGATCCATGAAATGGAAATGATATATTTTGGTCTGTAGTGATCAGACCATAATAGGGTTGTCTTGGAAGTCTATCACTTAAAAATTTAAGATAAGTATTGGTGGAATATTATCAAGAACAAGAGATAATATAAATAAATAAACTCTATGGAATGGGAGGAGTTAAAAGGATATTTCTTAATAAGTATTTTCCATAAACTATTCATAATAAAATGGAGATGAATTTATATATATTAAGAAGAAGGAAGATGAATTCATCAATACCTATGATGAAAACATTACAAGACTTTTGAGTCACACTTATAGTTTAATCATTAACATATAAAGAATGATTGATCGATTATTTTGTAGTTTGAAACAAATTCATCGAAACTAATTATCCTTAAGAGAATTTAAACTCTATAAAGTGATATCATGATTTGAACTCAATGTGGGAATGGAATCATGAAACCCTCACATTAATTATTTTGATAATGGTAAAAGGATAATGGAGTTCCCTGGAAACTAAAATGGTATATCACATGGAGGGAAGAAGAATTTTTAACCTCCTACATAAATGAAATGTGGGAATGATCACTAAATAATTTTATTAAAAGGAATGAGAATATTTTCTATGTGTGATATGTATGGATATTGAGAAAAAAAATAAGTGATATGAATATTCTAATAAATGAAATGGATGGAGAGAAAACTCAAATGAATACACCCCCCACATTAGTGATTTAGATGCAATGAGTTTTTTAATTGTGTTAATCAATGACCTAATCTGAGGGATAATGGGTAAAAATCCTCAAATACCTATAAATTTAAATGAGAAAAGGAAATAATATGAAATCCCAAATACAGAAGTGGTTCTGGAGAGTTACCAAGTGAAAGGTAAACTAGTTTTTCACTCTAGATTTTAATTTGTTTTATTTGATTCATGTTCTACCCACAATATTATATCTAAATAGTTTTTAAGGTTATCACATCACCTCCTCAAAAATTAGATGTTGAGTAATAACTGAAAACATATAATGGTATGATGAAATCATTTTAATATTACTACTCCTCGCTAATAAAAGAATGTTGGAATATGATTTCTGAAAGTCCACTTATTCTTCCTCTAATTGAATTTGATGTTATATTGGGAATGGGATAGATCTATTAATATAGAGACCATATCAATTTCCAAGGAAATAAAGTTATATTTGATATTCCTATTCAATCCACTATCAGCAATCAATTTTATTATAAACCTAAACATCCAATGGGAATTACTTTCATTATATACATATTACTACTTATTTATGAGGTATATTTATCTCAAAAGTTTTGGGAGAAATTAAAAATTAAAAATTTTATTATTGTTCATGAATATGTTATTGTATTTCCTAGGGTCTATTCTAGTCTTTACCCCTAAATAATGATTTTTAGTTTTCATTAAAACTCATACACGGTGCTACACTGATTTTAAAGACACTATAAAGAATGGCCCCAGTTGAGTTACTGTAATTGAATAACCAACTCAAGGATAATATAGGTAATGGATGAATTCATCTTAGTGCATCACCATGGGGTTAATATGATATTTTATCAAATATTAATATGATTCAATTAATTTATGTATTGATTATTGAGAACATAACAAGATCACTATTATGAACAGGTATCAACTACCATGTATCAATGATCTGTTCGATCAATTAAAAAGAGATATATATTTTTCCATGATTGATTTAAAATTTAGTTATAATAATATAAGGATAAATAATAATGATATACCTAAGAGAACATTTTATATTTGGTATGTTAATTATTAATTTATAGTAATTTAATTTTGATTTACCAATGATTTTCTAATCATTATAGTTTTAATGAATATAGTATTTAAGTATTTCCTTGATCAATTTGTGTTAGTCTTTAACCAATATATCATTATATATTATAAGTGTAAGTAAGTGTGAAAAGTACATTTTTGGAATGTCTTTAAGACCCTATGGAAGGAGTGGCTATATAACAAAATTAAAAAGTGTGAATTTTCACTAAAAAAGTATCATTCATGGGTAAGATACACACATGTGAGGGTATATTGGTGGATCACTAAAAGAAACAATTTACTAAAAAAATTTCCCAAAACAACCTCAGTTCGTGATATTAATATTTTATTGGGTTGTATAATTTTATCGATTATTAGTCAAGAATTACTCAAGGATATAAACTCCACTATCCAAGTTGAGATAAATGGGATCCATGTTCTTTTGGGCAATGAAATATGAGGAGAATTTCATGGAATGGAAGATAAAGATGTTATGTGCATTTATATTCACACCACCCTATAGTTGGAAATGTATTTTTGGTCTGTAGTGATTCCAAAAATAAGGGATTGGGATGAGATATTTTTTATAATTATATAGTGATAGCATATACCTCTTTCTAATTGAATAATTATGAGTAAAATTACTGACCCGTGATTCAAATTAGGATGTGGTAATTTTTCTATTGAATACATGGATGCATAAACTGTTTGGTGAAAGGTTTGATATATATAGTGATCATAATAACATAAAATATATATTCATATAGAAATAGTTTAACATGTTCTAGATAATATGGATGAAATTTATCAAAGATTATGAATTCTTAACACATCACCACCCTAGGAAGGATAAAATAGTGGTTTATGCTTTGAATATGAAGTACCAACCATGATTCTCCAAAGTTTGGATTGAAAAAAGATCATATATTTATGCATTTATAGAATATGGATTGTAAAATATATATATAATGGGGTAAATTGTATATTTATTAGATAAATGTTCAATAATCCATCCATGTAAGGATTGAATAGGTGAAGAAGGAGAATGTAGAACTCTATAAGAATTTGAGAAATGTTCTTTTGTTCAGCTATGATTATGATGCAATGATAAGATTAAATCATTGAGTATGTTTCCCTTAAATTCCATACATTAAGAAGAAGTTTTTTTATGAATCTCATAGTTCATCATTATCTATTCATCAATTAT
This sequence comes from Viscum album, assembly GCA_963277665.1. Lineage (NCBI taxonomy): Eukaryota > Viridiplantae > Streptophyta > Magnoliopsida > Santalales > Viscaceae > Viscum > Viscum album. The sequence goes on along the minus strand of OY728119.1, from coordinate 1,016,135,951 downwards.
GTATGAAGATATATTGAGATATAGAAGAATATTTATGGTGGGATAACCTGAAAAAGAATATTTCAGAGTATGTATCTAGATGATGGTATGTCTTTATGTTATGTTTGAGAGATATAATTCTAATGGGATGTTACAACCATTACCCATACCAAAATGGAAATGGGAAAAAATTACAATTTATTTCATTATTAGATTCTTCAAAACATCAGTAGGACATAATGCTATTTGGGTTGTAGTCAATCACCTCAGGAATTCAGGACAATTCATTACAGTTAGATAATATTTATCACTTTATTAGTTTGTGAGGATATACATTAAGGATGTAATAATTTTTCATGGATTCAAACATTCTATAATATCTTATTGGGATTTCAAGATGACCTCAATGTTCTAGATATGTATTCAACAATCTTTAAATTTACTATTAAACATTAGCACTGCATTTCTTCCACATACATATAGTATGCCTGGTAGGATCATTAAATCTCTAGAAGATATTTTGAGAGTATATTATATGAGTTCTAGGGTGTTTGGGATCAACACCTTTCTTGGGTCAAGTTTTATAATAGCAATATGTTTCACTCAATCATTCAGATGGATCTTTATAATGACATCAATGGTAGGAAGTATGAAACTCCAATGTATTGGTATAAATTTTGAGTATGAAAACTATTAAGACGCATGATTTCTTGGTAAATGGAAGAGAAAGTTAGATTCATTCAGTATCACATCAAGTAAACATAGTATGATACAAAATTTATAGTGACAATCATCGATACAATCTAGAGTTTGATGTTAGTGACACAGTATTCATAATAATATCACCTCAGATGATGGTTGTGATATTTGGGACAAATAGAAAATCGATCCCTGTATAATATAATATCTTAAAATTTTGTCAACAAAACCAGGAGAGTTTCTTATCAATTGGTTTTTCCACTTAATCTCTATTAAGTTGATATTTTGTTCCATATATCCCTCCTATGAATTACATACTTGTTCCTTCACATGTACTAATCAAAAAAGTTATATGAAAACCCATGCATTTTTTAAAAATTTATTCTTGATTTTTTATATAAATATACACATAATAAAATCCCAAAGGAATAAGAGGCCTATAATATTAGGGAAATAAGATAAATAACATAATTAAATTAAATAGGGATACAAAAACAGTAATTAAAAACTCCACAACCCATCTTTAAATTTCATTGATCCTATAAAACTACAATGGATAACCTGGGGTGTACATAAGAAATGTGTGAGATGTAAATCTTAGTAAGGGAATAATTAAAGAATAACATAATGAAATTAATACTTTTGAGTTAAGAGTTACATCAAGTAAAAAAATAGAATTTTCAGTGAAGAGGCATATTAAGGTGATATAAAAGCATTAGAATCATAAAAATTAGAATCAAAAGATGATATAAAATGATAACTGCAATGCCCAGACCCTGGTTACCCAGAGTCAGTGCATTTTTTTAATACATTGGCATGATTACAAGGAATCAAGTCCCAAAGGACCGATCTGTTTAGCTATCTTGGAAAATAGATTACAAATATGAATATTAAATTACACATTATAACTTACAAAACAGAATAAAAATCCTATAAGAACACCATTATTCCCTTAAATTAACCCTGTATATCACTCATAGTACACTTCTTGAAATCCTGGGAAAATAAAACTTAATAAAGGGGTGAGCTCAGATGCTCAGTAAGGGTAAATAATTTAGAATAAATTATTAACATATAATGAAAGATGTGTAATAAAAACAACACCCATTTAAACATAAACATGAACACAATATCGAGAAAATAAATCAAACATTAACATATAGAAATGTACATGGATATTCCAATAGTAAAATAATCACATGTAATAACTAATTTCATTATGAGGGAATGGCTAACGCCGGACATCAGTACCACATAGTCAAGGCCTCATTCCAAGACTACAAATAGAATTTTTATCAAGGCCTTGGTCCAAGACACTAATTTATCGTATGAGATCTATCGATGCATTGAGGACCTATAACTGGCTCCACCCATCACTTACAAAGTCCACTTCATTCCTCATATGAAAATGTTAAAACATAACATAAACATTCGTACTAAAACTAGTATACGAAATGCCAATACTTCAACCATAAACCATGAAGGGTATAAGAATAGAACATCCACATTCAAAAATATCATAACTCATTGAATACAAATATTTAAGATTTTATTTATAATAAATCAACCTCAATCAAGAATAATATCCAAAAAGGATGTTGTCATAGTTGAAAATAATCAGTAAAAACCTTTGAAAGTGATATCTTTTTTATGAAATCATTTAAAAGAATCATAATTTATAACGGAAGACGTTTAAAATATATTTTTGAATAAAACTGTCCAATACCACTTTTAATCTTTTTAAAATAATTATAATTTTAAAAACATTCATGTCCATATAAATAAATCTTTAAAATCATTTTCAAAACATGGACGTTAATGAAAAAGATTTAGAATAATTAATATTAAAATAATTTAAAATGTTGTTTTAGTTAAAGAGTATCTTAAAATAATAATTTTGAAATGTATTTTATGAAACATGTACATGGATAATAAATATTTCCCCGAATATACTTACACATAAACAATCTCGGATAATAATGAGATTGAGGAATTAACCCTTACATTGCACTTTCCTTTGGTCGAGGGTGCGTTTAACCTCCAGTATAATGACCACAGTATGTTATTAAATTATACTAGAACTATATTAATATTTATTATATCATACATTATTCATTTAGGACTTTATAATACCCATTTAATAATTATTTCCACGTTAAATTAACATTTCAGGTAATAATCACATTCTTTATCATACTTGTTTTGACTTGTTATTCATGATCATATCATTTAGATAAGGATTTAAATAATTCAAGAATATAAAAAATGATTTATATATCATATATATTTAGAATATAAATTTGTATAATAGATAGATATATGAAATGGAAATCACCGTTTATGGAGATGGTAGGTCGTACGTACGCATAAACGATGTTTCTGTTTTCAAATCTAATTCAACAGATGTTAGTAAATAAGATATATGTAAGTACATAAATATATATATATATATCCATTAAAATTATTATGTCATATATTACATACTTAGTAATAATATATATTTTTATAATCGTCGTTGATTAGTGAACATAGAAATGAATCTCATCGCGTCGTGGAGACGGTAAGTTGTACGTACACATGAGTGATGATTTCATTTCCTTAATGATTAAAAGGTTTGTAATTAGATGATATATTAATTTTACAGAGAAATTATCGTGTTATTTTAATTATTTATGTACATATTACTGATCATTATATCCATCCAATTAATATAGTGTTGAATAACAAATTACATCATGGTGTGGAGACGGTAAGCCGTACGTACGCATGCATGGTTACATTATCATTCATAAGATGGATATTATAATTAATATGGTTATACCATATTTATTATAACATAATATTATGAATAAGGTACTGGATTTATTATATTGGTATGGAAATAAAAAGGAAATATAAAGTGGAAGAAGAAGATAACTTTGAAAGAGGTGATGAAACTATTACCTCTTCTTTGGGTGCTTCATTTTGATTTGAACAAAAGGGGTCATTAAAGTGGATTTCTGATCAATGTAAGGAATATAAGTTAAAGTGAAGATAGTTGGGAGGATATTTGGGTAGTGTTTTTTCGAGCCAAATGCATTTTGAGGTGTAAATTTGAGAGAAGGGGAAGTTCCCTTTTATCAGTCGGGTGAGGGGCACCTTAGGAAAAACATGAAATATTATTTTATTATATAATCATATTCAGTTTCTAATGACTCAAAATGAATTTATTTAAAGACTTAGGTGGTTATTAGTCGAAATAATCTCGACCAATAGGTTTTGTACAATTCTTGGTTACCATATTAACCTTATACTTTAGATTTAACTCTTAATTAAATAGTTTATCATTTACCATTTCTCCTTCTTTTTTTATATTATATGGTTAATAAACATACTATTAAATGCTAAAATCACCCAAAGTGGTTAATTAATGACATTGGTTTTATTATATAATTCATCTAGACAAATATTGTTTTTTCAATACTACTATATATTTTAATAATATAGTATTTGTTTTAAAAACTCATTTATGTCAATTTTGACACTATTTGGTATTTGGTTTTTTTGAGACATAAAAAGTTGATTAATTCGAAAGAAATAAATTAAATGAACCCTAACATGTCATATGCACCAATAAAATTTGTGTATGTCATCGAAAGTCTTAATTTAAATTTATTTTCATATTTATAATATCAATTATTTTAATCTTTCATTAATAAGGTAATTATTGCATCATTATTGTTTCATAAATAGATTTATTTATTTAATATCTAAAAACTATAAATAAAATAAAATGATGTTGAAAATCTCGTTAGATTTATAATGAATATATATAGTATAATTTATCTTATGTATAACCCTATATTAAAAATGTTTTAGTTATTAAACTTTTAAATAAACACTTTTAACGCTTTTTTAAATAAAATAATAATAAATGTCCTAATCTTATTCAAATGGGCCAAAAGGATAATATTTTATTAATAAGGTTGTTTTTGTCAAAATAAATTTATCCAATAGAATTAGGACATGTGTTAGGGTAATTATAATATCCTTTTTACCTTTAATTGCCCTATTTACTTTTAACCGTGGTAATTAAAATTCAAAAGTTACTGTTTAAAAAAATTATTTTTATCTAATTGAAAAACATTGTACTTTCTAATTTCAACCATGTCTCTAGGTTTTTTGAAATTCAATTCACCGTAGCCATAAAATTACGTTTTACGAAAATTTTCAAATGTGCCTAGAAGGTGGGTAAAAGATGGTAAAAAGTTCAATAAAATTTTATACCACTAATTTTATTATAAAATGGATCTAATGGACTAAATTGAACATATATATGTATTATATATCTATTTTTACTTAAAATAAATTTAAATAAAAACAATAATTTTTTAAATAAAAGTCGGTTTTAAACAATAACGAAGTGTTTTTCACTATTCATCAAAAATTGAATGCTTTTATAAAAACACCAAAAATCACCATAAGATAATAATGATATTCAGAATTCAAAAATGAATTCTATTTTACAAAATTAAAACATATAAATTTCATTAATTAATTTAAAATTAATTCCCGTTGTCAAAACCAAAACGTAGGTTTTTTAAAAAAGTAAAAACTATCAAAAGATTGACATGGGTTTATGTCCAATTTAAATGTGAAATTACATATAATAACCTAAATTTGATTAAATGATAAAAATATTATCTAATTATTCTTCAAAACCATTCATATTTTAATCTAACAGAAAAAAATATTTTTATGAAAAAAGTTTTTTTAATTAAAATTTAGTATTTTTCACTATTCATCAAAATATTAATGTTATTTGAAAAACACAAAAATTTTATCAAAACTAAATCTCTATGTCCCAATTATAAAGAGGAAGTTTATTTTGTCAAATTTAATATATAAAAGTGTAAAATATGGGATTTAAAAATAGTTCTCCATTAAAAGGCGGTAAAATTTCATTTTCTAAAAAATACGTCTTTTATCTAAAAAATTGAATTTGTTCTTATATTATGTCTAAGAAACACATAATATGGATGTGAAAATTATATGGAATATATAAAATAAAAAATTCAGATAATACAATTCCTAATGGATTTTCGAACAGCTAGTTTGGAAAGTCATGGTGCGCTCAAACTCGGTGTTTCGTTTAGAACAAGTTATTAAATTACATTGAAGAGATAACTTACTATGAAATATTAGGGTGTTACATTCTACAAAATCATAGAATTTGATCAGTAGAGTTTCATCCTTCAACTAATTCCTACCACAAACTCATCTTTCACTCTAAAAGATAATAGAATTAAAAAATATTCAATATATCCTAATCGTATAGGGTTCCAAAAATAATGAATTTAAAATTTATTTCTCAGACTATTTAAAAAAAATACATTATACAAACTCAGACATCACATAGGCCAGTGGTAGATGATGCACCCTTGTCACCCTTTGGTTGTGGGTTCAAATCTCACGGCCTTGCCGGACGCGACGGGTTGTCGCCTGACCTCCGTGTTATCCTTTTTATAAAAATCCAAAAAATAATCTTAAGAAATGATTTAACATGAACAATAGTATCCAATTTCAAATTTAATTCATACCATCCTTTAGACTTATCCAAAATAATTTTGTCCAAATTTAGTGTCCAAAATTTATAAAGAAGGTAAACACAATGAAGATCATTTTTTCCATGTAATAAAATGTGAATACCATCCTCATGTATTTTTTTAAACATAGTAACACCCTAAATTACCATAAAACCTTATTGATTACATTCATTCTCCCTTATTCCTTATAGAATAATGGATATACTCTTTATATCCAAAAATATTGTAAACTAAAAAAATGATTGAATACACAAACAATTACTTAGTTCCATGGGAGTCAATAATATTCAATATACTTTATCCAACTCAATTATATCTTATTCTGAAATCATTATCTCAGTTTTAGAAACATATTAAGTGTTATATTTCCCCCAACCATATATTTTCCCAAATGTTTAACTTGAAACTGTGTCACTTTACATGGTACTATAAAATCTCAAATCCTTAATGAAAATGTATTGAAGTACAATCCTTATATACTTTATAATTATTATAACTTTTACATCATTTATATAATACTCAAATGACACAATTATTTAATAACAACATAAGATCACAAATAATTCCTCTTCATTTGTGTTAATATCATAACATGATTATTATCCAATATTAGCATTTGGGGTATACTCTGATGATTGGGACATTGATTTGCATAGTGTCCCAACTCCTTTCAGATGAAGCATTTTACATTTGAAACCTTTTTCTTACCCTTGAAATAATATACTTTGTGTCCTTTTAATCCACACTTATAACAAACTTTCATTCCCTTCAAGAATTTACCACAGTGATTCTTTCCTCAATTATCACATATGGGAAAATTATTCTTTCCCTTCTTCCCTTTATCTATCTTTCTCTCTACAATATTTTTCTTATATGTCATCTCTTCAAAGCCATAGGACATAGAGAATTATTTACTTATCTTATTAACACATCATATTGTTTCCTCATAACATGAGAATAATTGGGAGAACATTTCCCTTCTAAATGTTGGCTTTATACCATGAAAGATATGATCCTTATTACTTTTTGGATCATGCGTATTGTTGGAGTTCTCATTCCTTCTACTGGGAACCACTTCCAAACAATGGAATACACTATGTTAGTTTATAAATCGCAATGCATAATTTCAAACTTGTAAAATACCAAACATAAATTGAAAAGATTATGCATATAATCTATAATCATAAAAAAAATCATTGAAGAATTATTTACTCTTATATTCATCATAATGGGTTGTAATGAAAATGTGAATTATCCTAAGCATATCCCTCGAGAGTGTTGTAACCAAGAGTTCGACAAGGCTCGTTGTTGTGTATGAGGATACCCCAGGTCAATCCCAAAACTCCTTGTCATATTTTTCACTCCTAGGTACATCTGTATCAAGGCCACCTCTACCTGCTCGTATCCAGACAGGGATGTATTTCTTGTAAAAATCACAAAATCTCTACATTACCAAAATTCTAAGAATTTCTTCTATACTAATCCTCAATGTTTATCTTAGGGTAATGTTTCAAAATCCGAGTTTATATAAATCTATTTCCAAGGTTGTTGATAAACATCATCTGATACCAACTGTAATTCCCCGAACCCAGTTACATAGATTTGGTGCATTATTTTAATACATTTTTATGATTATACAGAATCAAGTCCCGAAGGACCGGTCAATTTGGCAGTCTTGGAAAATAAATTACATACATGAATTTTACAGTACACTTTATAACATACAACAAATCATAAAAAATACTTTAATAATTCCATTATTCCTTTATCTTAACCCTTTATATCACTCATAATACACTTCGTGGAATATTAGGAAAATAAAACATAAGAAAGGGGTGAGCTTGGATGCTCTGTAAGGGGAAATAATTTAGTGGAAGCTACAAACTTTTTAGAAAAAATATATAATAAAAACAAAATCCTTTTAAAGATAAACTTGAACATAATATAAACAAAATATATCAAAAATTACCATATAAACATGCACACAGATAATCTACTAGTCTAATAATCACATGTAATAACTAATTTCATAATGAGGGAATGCCTAACGCCGGACATCATTACCACATAGTCAAGGCCTCGTTCCAAGACTAAAAATAACATTTTTGTCAAGTCCTTGTGCCAAGACACTAATTTTTCTCGTGATACCGAATGATTCGTCGAGGATCTATAGCGGGCTCAACTCATTACTTACAATGTCCACTGCATTCCTCATATGAAAATGTTAAAACATAATATAAATATTCGTATTAAAACTAGGATACGAAATGCCAATAATTTAATCATAACCCATGAAGGGTATAAAAACAGTACACTCACATTCAAAAATATCATAACTCATTCAATAAAATATTGAATATTGTATTTATAATAAATCAACCTCAATCAAGAATAATATCCAAAAAGAATGTTGACATAGTTGAAAATAATCTGTAAAACCCTTTGAGAGATATATCTTTTTTTATGAAATCATTTGAAAGTATCACCATTTATAAAGTAAGAAGTTTAAACGATATTTTTGAATCAAAGTGTCCCATACCACTTCAAAACTTTTTAAAGGAATTCAAATTTTAAAACATTCATGTCTATATAAAAAATCCTTAAAATCATTTTGAAAACATAGACATTAATGAAAACATTTTAGAAGAATAAATTTTTAAAACATTTAAAATGATTTTTTGGTTAAATAGTATCTCAAAATAATCATTTTTAAATGTATTTAATGAAACATGGACTTGGATAATAAATATTTCCCAGAAAATACTTACACATAAACAATCTCATATAATAATGAGATTGATGAATTAACCCTTACCTTGCACTTTCCTTTGGTCAAGGGTACGTTTAACCTATTGTATAATGACCATAGTATGTTATTAAATTATAATAAATCCATATTTATATTTATTATATCATAAAAGATTCATTTAAGACTTTATAAAACCCATTTAATAATGATTTTCTTGTTAAATTAATATTTCGGGTAATAATCGCTTTCTTTATCGTACATGTTTTAACTTGTTATACGAGATCGTATCATTTAGATCATGATTTAAATACTTCCAAAATATAAAACATTATTTATATATCATATATGTTTATAATATAAATATGTATAATAGATAAATATGTGAAATGGAAAACACCGTTTATGGAGACGGTATGCCGTATGTATGGATGAACATTGTTTCCATTTTCATATCGTATTGAACAGAAGTAAGTGAATAAGATATATTGATATATATATATATACATATATATATCCATTAGAACTATTATGGAATAAATTAAATACTTGTTAGTAATATATATTTTTATAATCATTATTGAATGGTGAACGTGGAAATGAATCTCATCACGTCGTGGAGACAGTAAGTCATACGGACACACGACCGACGATATCATTTTATTTAATGATTAAAAGGTGTGTAGTTGGATGGTATATTAATTTTATAAGTAAATTCTCATGTTATTTCCATTATTTATATACATATTACTCATCATTATATCCATCCAAATAACACAGTTTTGAATAACAAATTACACCCTGGCTTGGAGATGGTAAGTCGTACGTATGCACGCTTAGTGACATTATCATTCATAGGATGGATAGAATAATGAATATGTTTGTAACATATTTATAATAAAATCATATTATTTATAAGGTACTAGATTTATTATATTGGTTTGGAAATAACAAAAAAATATAAAGTGGATGAGGAAGATAACTTTGAAAGGGGTGATGAAATTATTACCTCTTCTTTGGGTGCTTCCATTTTATTTGAACAAAAGGGATCTGTATGTTGGATTTCTGATCAAGGTAAGGACTCTAGGATAAAGTTAGGATATATGGGAGAATATTTGGGCAGGTTTTGGCCATGAAAAATGGCTTTGGAGGTGTGAATTGGAGATAAGTGGAAGTGCCCTTTTATAAGAGGGGTGAGTGGAACTTTAGGAAAAACATGAAATATTATTTTATTATACAATCATATTCATCTTATAATGGATTCAAATGAATTGTTTTCAATCCATATGTGTTTATGAGTCTAAATACTCTCAAAAAATAGGTTTTGGAGAAGTTTAGGTTACCATATTAACCTTATCTTTTAGATTTAACTCTTAGTTATATAGTTTAACATTTACCATGTCTCCTTGTATTTTTATATAAAATGGTCAATAAAATTACTATAAAATTAAAATATAACCCCAAGTGGTTCATTAATGAAATATATATAATCTTTTTATTCAATAATTATATTTTTAGGAGTATTATATATTTTAATAATATAGTATTTGTTTTAAAAAATCATTTATATTAATTTTGACGCTATTTGGTATTTGGTTTTTCTGAAATTCATAACAAGTTGATTACTTTGAAAAATATATATTAAATCAACCCTAACATGTCATATGAAACTAAAAATTCATGGATTTCTTCCAAAGTCTCAATTTACATTTATTTTTGGTATTTATAATATCAATTATTTTAACCTTTCATTAATAAGGTAATTACTGCATCAACATTGTAACATAAATAAATTTATTTATTTTATGAATAAAAATTATAAATAAAATACCATGATGTAGGACATATTTTTATATTTATAATGAATATTTCTAGTGGAATATATCTATAAGGCCCCAGCCTTAAACCTTACTTAATCTTGAGTTATTATAGGATTACACATTGAGGATCTTTTTAGGTTTAGAGTTTTAGAGAATTAGATCATGAAACTTGCATTACATTCCACATTTAAACAAAGTGGTTACATAAAAGACAGTATTCATTCTTCCCATCAACAGAAATATACTAAAAATAAAACATGGATTCTTTCTTGACACATCCTTGACACTATCATCACATCATGTACCTTTCCCTTGACCTGTGAAAAACATTTTAAAAAACTTGGGATGATCATAAAAAGCTCAGTAAGGGTTATAAAAATATGGAAAGTAAACATGAGTTCATATATACATAAGAATGAAATCATACTTTACCCATAAAACATAGGCACTTTAACATACCTCATCAAACCATGAAAAAATCATAGAAAACATAAGACATAAAGGTAGCTTGAGGCATTCATAACATTCTTACGTAGGGAGTAACCCTCTTGGTTACGTTTGGAATACCCATCACAGTATATTCCCCAAATCTCTTCGGATAAACCTTAATGTTTCACTCCTTCGCGTTACCCAATGCATTGGAGAGCTATATCGGGCTCACCCGCCCTTAGTTTATCACGGAACCACCCGTCTTCATAATAATGCCCAAGAACCTTAACATAATCGTATCACATAAAACATGCATAAAGGAAATATAAAATTTCCACATTTCAATCACAATGAAACATTTTAGGATATTGAAATAATGAATCCATAAAAACCCATTTTCAAAACCATTTAAAACATTTAATAAAGAGATTTTTGAATCAAAGTGTCCTATACCACCTTGAAGCTTTTAAATTTTTAAACCATTAATATCTATATAAATAAATCCATAAAACCATTTTGAAAACATGTATATTAATAAGAACAAATCATTAAAACATTTAAAGTGATATTTTTGTTAAAGGGTTTTTACCAAAATTAGAGACACTTGAATACACTAATTGAGGAATAACATTTAATCAGAAGTTGATAATATCATGAGAATAAATGGATTCATGATATAATATTCCAATGGACAGTATATACACCATATAAGAGTGAATTGGTGCATAACAACAATGAAGACTCAATAGAGATGTAAAATGTGATGAAATCCCTTATGAAGAAGGTATCTTTAAATTAAGGATAAATCAATCTCAAAATTATGTGTGACAAATATATATACACCCAATATAATTGGATATTAAGTGTAAAACAATATAAGGTAATTCAAACATATTCAAAGGATGACATATTCAATAAATACATGTTGAACCCAAAGAAATCGAAATTGGGTTAAAAAGTTCCCTTGGTAAAATTCGACAACCTAATAGCGTCACATAAAAAATTCATCAAATGAGTTGATGAGAGATAAAAAGGGAATCTCATCAATTGGACATAGAATTTACATCAATCAGGATATAGAAGAACATATCCCAACATAATAGTATGTGAATTAAAATACATAACAAACGAAGTCTTTTAAAAAGAGGAGGGTGAATGGTTCCCTTACCGACATGGGTATCTTTCGAAACATACGCCCTGTGAAAGAAGGACAATACAACATTGATGTAAACACTCATAAATGAAATTATATTACACAACGAGTAAAATAGTGGCCAGTACATACACCACTCAAAGGAAATTGTGGCAAATGTAGCATAAATCTCACGGGAATAAAAGTGAGATGAAAAATCCCTTACGAAAACTCGGCAGCCTAACGGCGCCACTTAAAACTTCCAAAATGGATTGATGAGAGGAAATAGGGTCTCTCATCATATCAAAATAATGTTTCCAAAAAAAAGGAATATAAAATAACATCCCCCCCTATCATAAATAATAGGATCTTAAAATAAGTGACATAAAGGAGAGTACTTAAAAAGAAAGAGAGAGGTTAGATCTCTTACGAAAATTTGGCAGCCTAACGGCGCCACTCAAAACTTCCAAAATGGATTGATGAGGGAGAATATGGTCTCTCATCATATGAACATAAAACTTACAGTAAGAGTAATATAAAAGAACGTCCCAATAACAATAAATATGAGCTTAGAAGGAATGACATAAAAGAGTGTACTTAAAAAGAAAGAGAGGAGTAGGATCCCTTACCTCAAGTCCAACTTGTCTTGTTCGTTTCTTTAACGTCCTGAATAATAAACTTTGGTCATTTAATAATTGCCTAAGTACCTCCTTTATAGATTATTATTCAGTTCATATCACATATTATAATGTTATAATAATTGTTTAATAATGTTAGTTCATATCAGACGTTTTTGCCGATGTTTGGCACATGAGTAAAAAATGAACTTGTTTGAAAAAATATTGCCCATGTAGTTATAAGTAAATAATTTCCAGAATAGTATTAATGATTAAAATATCATATATATCCAGTAAATATTCATTTTATACTATTCCATATCATTTGGACATAAAAAAGGAAAAGCATCGTTCATGGAGACGGTAGGTCGTACGTACAGATGAACGCTACTTTCATTTTTTGTCATATTAATGGAATTAAAACAAAATGAGAGAGATATATATATGTTATAAATTACAGAATGACATCCATTATTTTGATGTAATATATTACATATATATCCATTATATATATGTACTTATAGTATTACATAAGATTTTGAGATAAGAAATAAAATGTACCGTTCATGGAGACGGGAAGTCGTACGTACGCATGAACGCTACTTCCATTTCTATTTCATATTTAATGGAATTAAAACATAATGATACATAATAGTATTTTAATTCCATTATGGTATAATATATAATATCATTAAATATATCCTTTATACAATCCACATATGGTATTAACGAATCAAATCACTTTGAGGGGGCGGTAGTCCGCACTTCCTTAAATGAAGATATCGCGTTTACCAATAATGGAAACCATAAAGGTATGCCCAAAATGAAAAATACAGAAGCTTAAGGAAATTATAAACATATGATATATCATATATAAATATAGTGTCATCTTAATGTCCACCTTTGAAGGTGTTAAAAGAATGTTGAACAATCAGCGTTTCGGGAGGCCGAAATTCGCCATCCACGGAAACAGTATGTTCTTTAACCATTAGATGAAGGTGTGTGAAAGTGTAGCTCGAATCCTTCTTATAAAAAAATCCTAGTATATTGATGATACTGTATTTGTTACAAAAGAAATGAATAAAAAGTGTTTAGAGGGTTGGAGAAGCAAAATAAAACAAAAGTACTCAAGTGAAGACATTACCTTAAAATCTGGTAACTCCCTTTGGTTTGATCTCAAAGGCTTCCATGGGAAGACTTATGCCCAAAGTGAGGCTTCAAGGAGTAATAGAGGGAAGTGGAGAGAAAAAATGGGCAGAGGTTGGCCGATCCAAAGGCTTTGGGAGTGTGGGTAAGCAGGTAGCGGTGGGGGCCTTTTATAAGAGGAGAGGAGAGGCACTCTTGTAAAGTTACAAAATGTTACTTTATTTTCAAAAGAGTTTCGGATTTTAAAGGCCCCAAATTGATGTATTTCGAGGCTAAGGTGATAAGTGTCCTAAATCCACTCATCCAATAGGTTTTGGACATGTGTTGGTCTTAGATATTACATTATCTTTCCATTTTATTTAAATCTTTAAATAATGAGGTCATCGCTGCATCATCATGATGTCATAAATAATTTAATTTATTTAATGTATAAAAATTATAAAAAAACTACTATGATGTAGTAAATCTTTTTATATTTACAATTAATACTTATAGTCAAAAATATGATTTGTATAACCCCATGTAAAAATTGTTTTAGTAAAACATTTCATGTTTGTCTCATTTTTACTTTAACTTAAAATAAAAAGATATTAATGTCATTTTCCAACCAAAGTGGCTTCATGGGGTCCCCAAGTTGACCCATGGGTTTTCTTGGTCTCCCATGACACATCCAATGAGGTTATAACATGTTTCAAGTTCGTTTAATATTATTAAAACATTATTTTTACCTTAAACTACACTAATTACCTCTAATCGCGATTAAAAACTTAATAAGTTACTATTCACCAAAAAATTATTTTTAACCCATTGAACCACATTTTACTTCTTTATGACAACCATGTATGTCGGATTTTTGAAATTCAAAACACAAAGATGGAAAATTTTCATTTAAACGGAAAAATCAATTTTTATAAGTACCACTTAGTGGTTTCACTATTCATCAAAAATTGAAGTTTTTCAGAAAAATCCCAAAAATTCACCCTAAGATATATTTGATATTATGAATTCAAAAATGAAGTCTATTTTAAAAAATTCAAAACATATAATTCACATTAATTAATTTAATAATTAATTCCCGTTGTCAGAGAAAATAACGTGTTTTTATGAAACAATAAGTATCAAAAGATTGACACTAGTTTAAGTCTGATTTCAAAGTGAAATTAATTCCAACGACCACTATTGGATTTAATGGTAAAAATATATTCTAATTTCACATTAAAACCAATTAAAAAAGTTATCTAATCATATAAATAAATTAGATTAAAAGGAGTTTTTGAATTAAAATACAACATTTTACACTATTCATTAAAAAAATGAACTTTATCGGAAAGATACCAAAAAATTACACAAAGTAAATTTTGATGTCCCAAATCTTAAGAATAGTTTTATTTGGTCAAAAAGGATGTATAAGAGTGAACAAAACTATATTTAATGATGTTTCTCCATTAAAAGGCGATAAGTGAACCTTTAGTGAAAACTAGGGCATATGCGCCTAAAATCGAATTATTTCTGTATTTTATGCCTTTGTCTTTTATTGGATAAATGTAAAAACTTTAAAAAACATATATAATCACATTTTAGTTATTTCTATCCATTCCTTCCAATACAACGACTACATGTTAACTACCATTTAAAATAATATTATTTTATTATTAGAGTGCAACGTAAGATTCCCAAAAAACTCGTTGTTGCGTGTTGGGTACGCCATCGAGCATAGCGTCCCCTTTAAAGTCATATTAATATTTTATTCACAAATATGGATAAATATGAAAATGTCATATTCTTTATTTACCTGGGGTGTTACATCCTTCCCCCCTTTTGGGAATTGCGTCCTCGCAATTTTAAAATTGTGCTTGGAAACATCCTTCAAAGTCCCACATCGGAACAAGAGTTGGTAAAACAATCACTTTAAAATAAAGAAAGATAAGTACAAAGGTCACCCGAGTTAACCCATACTAGGACTCCATGTAGGAAAACATGTACATGAAGGAGAAAACATAGGGTCATGTTCTAATGGAGAGTGATAGAAAACATGTTTAGGAGAAAGTTAACAATAAGAAAATCACAAACTTGTGATGGGTTAAATGGTGTTGGGTTCCCCAGTAGGAAATGTTAATAGACAACATTTTTGTTTTAAGTTACTTTTTATTGAGGAATTTATTCATAAGGAAACATAATCACTTATCATGTTGACTTTCAACTTTTACTAGATTCCTTAATCAAACTCATATTTTTTTCCAAAAGACGAGTATTTAGGGAGACTTGTTCGCATTAAGAGTACTATAATCAAATTCTATAGAATCACCTAATCCACAAAAGATAACTATATACTTCCCATGTATTTAGACTTTAACCAAAACCAAAACCACAAAGGTTAGTACAAGATCAGATAATCTAGAAAAGGATAACCCTTTAAAAAGAAAATCTATGCTTAATCTCCAAAATTTGTCCAACAAAACCCAAAGTTCAACGAAGACCATCTGATAAACAATTTGTCCATAAAATTCTTCAAAGTAAACCAATCTAAGATTGAAACCCAAATATTTGAAGGATTTAGTCACATAGTCTTCCAAGATAAAACGTAACATTTATCTCCAAACAACATCAGTTACTCCTGAAGTCTCGTATTGAAAAGTAATTAACCTAATCACATATCCTCAATGATAGGTTAATCATTTTCATAAATAACCCAAAATCAACTTACTCTTAATTAATAAAATCATATAACTAAAAAGAATCAGTCAAAATAAGCAGGGACTTCACATAGTCCAGTGGTAGGCGATAAATACCAGTCGCACTTTGGTTGTGGGTTTGATTCCCGCAGCTTTGTCCGATGCGACGGGTTGTCACACGGTCTGTGTGTTGTCCTTTTTCCAAAACTATATAATTCTTAAATCATTCCCAAAAAGATATAAAATCATCAAAAATGATCACAACATATTTTAACCTCAAGATTATCTCATGCCTTTCATTTTCCATCATATCATATAATAACCCATAATTACCTCAAAAGTAAGGATCATATAAACTCTAATGGTTACCTTTATAATTATTACCTGAACTTCCACATGGATTGGTCATCTTGTATATGATGCATTAAAGATCATACCAAGGATCAAGTGGTTGATCATGACTCCTTGATAGTTGGTTTATAACAACCAAGAGTTTCCTCATTGAATCCCCCATTTTATCTAGTATCTTAATCATAGAACCACCACAGTTTCCTTCAAACATGTTGTCTATTTGGTGCCTACTAGATCCATCCATTCACTAAAAACAGAAATTTCATTGTGAGTATATCAACAAAACCATCATGTACTAATGAGGAAGGTAAACACTAAAATACACTTACTCATTCACTTTATCTAAAACTAGGACTCTTTCTGAAATCCTAACCATTATGGTAATGTCACTTATGCTTAAAGAATACCCTAACCTCTAAAGTTATCTAAACCGACCTTTGATAGAAACTATAAGGCCCCATACTTAAACCTTACTTAATCTTGAGTCATTACAAGATTACACATTGAGGATCATTTCAGGTTTAGAGTTTTAGAGAATTATATCATGAAACTTTCATTACATTCCACATTTAAACAAAGTGGTTACACAAAAGAATGAATTCATTCTTCTCGTCAACGGAAATATATTGAAAATAAAACATGGATTCTTTCTTGACACATCCTTGAGACTATCATCACATCATGTACCTTTCCCTTGACCTGTGAACAACATTTCAAAAACTTGGGATGAGAATAAAAAGCTCAGTAAGGGTTATAAAAATATGGAAAGGAAACATGAGTTCATATATACATAAGAATGAAATCATACTTTACCCATAAAACATAGGCACTTTATCATACCTCATCAAACCATGAATAAATCATAGAAAACATAATACATAAAGGTAACTTGAGGCATTCATAACATTCTTACGTAGGGAGTAACCCTCTTGGTTTCGTTTGGAATACCCATCATAGTATATTTCCTAAATCGCTTCAGAGAAACCTTAACGTTTCACTCCTTCGCGTTACCCAATGCATTGGAGAGCTATATCGGGCTCACCCGCCCTTAGTTTATCACGGAACCACCCGTCTTCATAATAATTCCCAATAACCTTAACATAATCATATCACATAAAACATGCATAAAGGAAATATAATATTTCCACATTTCAATCACAATATAACATTTTAGGATATTGAAATAATGAATCCTTTAAAAAAACCATTTTCAAAACCATTTAAAACATTTAATAAAGAGATTTTTGAATCAAAGTGTCTCATACCACCTTGAAGCTTTTAAAATTTCAAACCATTAATATATATATAAATAAATCTTTAAAACAATTTTGAAAACATGGATATTAATAAGAACAAATCATTAAAACATTTAAAGCGATATTTTGGTTAAAGGGTTTTTACCAAAATTAGAGACACTTGAATACACTAATTGAGGAATAACATTTAATCAGAACTTTATAATATCATGAGAATAAATGGATTCATGATATAATATTCCAATAGAAATTATATACACCATATAAGAGTTAATTGGTGCATAAAAACAATGAAGTCTCAATAGAGATGTAAAATGTGATGAAATCCCTTATGAAGAAGGTATCCTTAAATTAAGGATAAATCAATCTCAAAATTATGTGTGACAAATATATATACACCCAATATAATTTGATATTAAGTTTAAAACAATAAAAGGTCATTCACACATATTCAAAGGATGACATATTCAATAACTACATGTTTAACCCAAAGAAATCGAAATTGGGTTAAAAAGTTCCCTTGGTAAAATTCGACAACCTAACGGCGTCACATAAAAAATTCATAAAATGAGTTGATGAGAGATAAAAAGGGAATATCATCACTTGGACATAAAATTTACATCAATCAGGATATAGAATAACATATTCCAACATAATAGTATGTGAATTAAAAGACATAACAAATGAAGTCTTTTAAAAAGAGGAGGGTGAAAGGTTCCCTTACCGACACGGGTATCTTTTGAAACATATGCCCCGTGAAAGAAGGACAATACAACATTGATCTAAATACTCATAAATTAATGTATATTACACAATGAGTAAAATAATGGTCAATACATACACCACTCAAAGGAAGTTGTGGAAAATGTAGCATAAATCTCACGGGAATAAAAGTGAGATGAAAAATCCCTTACGAAAACTCAGCAGCCTAACGGTGCCACTTAAAACTTCCAAAATGGATTGATGAGAGGAAATAGGTTCTCTCGTCATATCAACATAAAGTTTAAAAAAATAGGAATATAAAATAACATTCCCCCCATCATAAAAAATAGGATCTTAAAAGAAGTGACATAAATGAGAGTACTTAAAAAGAAAGAGAGAGGTTAGATCTCTTACGAAAATTTGGCAGCCTAACGGCGCCCCTCAAAACTTCCAAAATGGATTGATGAGAGAGAATAGGGTATCTCATCATATGAACATAAAAATTACAGTAAGAGTAATATAAAAGAACATCCCAATAACAAGAAAGATGAGCTTAGAAGGAGTGACATAAAAGAGTGTACTTAAAAAGAAAGAGAGGAGTAGGATCCCTTACCTCAAGTCCAACTTGTCTTGTTCGTTTCTTTAACGTCCTGAATAATAATCTTTGGTCAATTAATAATTGACTAAGTACCTCCTTCAGAGATTATTATTCAGTTCATATCACATATTATAATGTTATAATAATTGTTTAATAATGTTAGTTCATATCAGACATTTTTGTCAATGTTTGGTACATGAGTCAAAAATGAACTTGTTTGAAAAAAGATTGCCCATGTAGTTATAAGTAAATAATTTCCAGAATAGTATTAATGATTAAAATATCATATATATCCTGTAAATATTCATTTTATACTATTCCATATCATTTGGATATAAAAAACGAAAAGCACCGTTCATGGAGATGGTAGGCTGTACGTACGCATGAACGCTACTTTCATTTTTTGTCATATTAATGTAATTAAAACAAAATGAGAGATATATATATATGTTATAATTCCAGAATGATATCCATAATTTTGATGTAATATATTACATATATATCCATTATATATATGTACTTATATTATTACATAACATTTTGAGATAAGAAATGAAATGTACCGTTCATGGAGACGGTAAGCCGTACGTACGCATGAATGCTACTTCCATTTCTATTTCATATTTAATGGAATTAAAACATAATGATACATAATAGTATTTTAATTCCATTATGGTATCATATATAATATCATTAAATATATCCTTTATACGTACCACATATGGTATTAATGAATCAAATCACTTTGAGGGGGCGGTAGTCCGCACTTCCTTAAATGAAGATATCGCGTTTACGCATAATGGAAACCATAAAGGTATGCCAAAAATGAAAAATACAGAAGCTTAAGAAAGTCATAAACATATTATATATCATATATAAATATATTTTCATCTTAATGGCCACCTTTGATGGTGTTAAAAGAATGTTGAACAATCATCGTTTCGGGAGGCCGAAATATACCATCCACGGAAAGAGTATGTTCTTTAACCATTAGATGTAGGTGTGTGAAAGTGTAGCTCGAATCCTTCTTATAAAAACATCCTAGTATATTGATGATACTGGATTTGTTACAAAATAAATTAATAAAAAGAGTTTAGGGGGTTGGAGAAGCAAAATAAAACAAAAGTACTCAAGTGAAGACATTACCTTAAAATCGGGTAACTCCCTTTGGATTGAGCTCAAAGGATTCTTTGGGAAGACTTATGCCCAAAGTGAGGCTTCAAGGAGTACGAGAGGGAAGTGGAGAGACAAAATGGGCAGAGTTTGGCCGAGCCAAAGGCGTTGGGAGTGTGGGTAAGGAGGTAGGGGTGGGGGCCTTTTATAAGAGGAGAGGAGGGCCACTCTTGTAAAGTTACAAAATGTTACTTTATTTTCATAAGAGTTTCGGATTTTAAAGGTCCCACATTGATGTATTTCTAGGATAATGTGATAATCTTTCTAAATACACTCATCCAATAGGTTTTGGACATGTGCAGGACTTAGATATTACATTATCTTTCCATTTTATTTAAATCGTTAAATAATGAGGTCATCGATGCATCATCATGATGTCATAAATAATTTAATTTATTTAATGTCTAAAAATTATTAAAAAAAACTACTATGATGTAGGAAATATTTTTATCTTTCCAATGAATATTTATAGTCAAAAATAAGATTTTTATAACCCCATGTAAAAATTGTTTTAGTAAAACATTTTATGTTTCTCTCATTTTTACATTAACTTTAAATAAAAAGATATTAATGTCATTTTCCAACCAAAGTGGCTTCATGGGGTCCCCAAGTTGACCCATGGGTTTTCTTGGTCGGCCATGACACATCCAATGAGGTTAGGACATGTGTCAAGTTCATTTCATATTATTAAAACATAATTTTTACCTTAAAATACACTAATTACCTCTAATCGCGATTAAAAACTTAATAAGTTACTATTCACCAAGAAATTATTTTTATCCCATTGAACCACATTTTACATCTTAATGACAACCATGTAAGTCGGATTTTTGAAATTCAAAACACAAAGATGGAAAATTTTCATTTGAACGGAAAAATCAGTTTTTATAAGTACCACTTTGTGGTTTCACTATTCATCAAAAATTGAAGTTTTCCATAAAAATACCAAAAATTCACCCTAAGCTATATTTGATATTCCGAATTCAAAAATGAAGTCTATTTTACAAAATTCAAAACATATAAGTCACATTATTTAATTTGATAATTAATTCCCGCTGTCAGAGCAAATAACGTGTTTTTATGAAACAATAAGTATCAAAAGATTGACAGTAGTTTAAGTCTGATTACAAAGTGAAATTAATTCCAACGACCACTATTGGATTTAATGGTAAAAATATATTCTAATTTCACATTAAAACCAATTCAAAAGGTAATCTAATCATATAAATAAATTAGATTAAAAAGAGGTTTGAATTAAAATACAACATTTTACACTATTCATTAAAAATGAACTTTATCGGAAAGATACCAAAAATTTACACAAAGTAAATTTTGATGTCCCAATTCTTAAGAAGAGTTTTATTTGGTCCAAAAGGATGTATAATAGTGAACAAAACTATATTTAATGATGGTTCTCCATCAAAATGCGATAAGTGAACCTTTAGTGAAAACTAGGGCATATACGCCTAAAATCGAATTATTTCCGCATTTTATGCCTTTGTCTTTTATTGGATAAATGTAAAAACATTAAAAAAACATATATAATCATATTTTAGTTATTTCTATCCATTACCTCCAATACAATGGCTACATGTTAACTACCATTTAAAATAATATTATTTTATTATTAGAGTGCAACGTAAGATTCCCAAGAAACTCGTTGTTGCGTGTTGGGTACGCCATCGAGCAAAGCGTCCCCTTTAAAGTCATATTAATATTTTATTCAAAAATATGGATAAATATGAAAATGTCATATTCTTTATTTACCTGGGGTGTTACAGTATCCTATGTATAACCCTATATTAAAAATGGTTTAGTTATTAAACATTGAATTTAACACATTTAACTTTTCTTTAAAAAAATAATAATAAATGTCCTAATATTATCCAAGAGGGATCAAAAGATGAAATTTTATTACTAATGTTGGTTTTGGTCGAAATAAACTTATCCAATATAATTAGGACATGTGTTAGGGTAATTATAATATCATTTTTACCTTTAATTACCATATTTACTTGTAACCGTGGTAAATAAAAGTCAAAAGTTACTAGTCACCAAAAATTATTTTTACCTTATTGAACCACATTTTACTTACTGATTTCAACCATGTCTTTCAAACTTGTGAAATTTAATTCACAGAAGTCACAAAATTACATTTTATGCAAATTTTCAAATGTGTCAAGAAGGTGGGTAAAATATAGTAAAAAGTTCAAGAAAATATTATACATCAAATCTTATTATTAAATGACTCCAATGAATTACATTGAAAATATATATGTATTATATATCTATTTTGACTTAAAATAAATTTAAATAAAATAAATAATTATTTAATTAAATGTCAGTTTTAAACAATAATGAAGTGTTTTTCACTATTCATCAAAAATTGAAACTTTTCAGAATAATACTGAAAATTCACCCTAAGATAATTTTGATATTCCAAATTCAAAAATGAAGTCTATTTTATAAAATTCAAATAATAGAAATTTCATTAATTAATTTAAAATTATTTCCCTTTGTCAAAACTAAAAAGAAGGTTTTTTTAAAAAGTAAAAACTATCAAAAGTTTGACATGTGTTTATGTACAATTAAAATGTGAAATAACTTAAATAACCTACATTGTATTAAATTATAAAAAATATAATCTAATTATACTTCAAAACCATTCAAATTTATAATCAAATTCTATAAATTATTTTGATTAAAAAAGTTGTTATCAATTAAAATTTATTATTTTCACTATTCATCAAAATATTAAAGTTATCAAAAAAACACCAAAATTTTATCAAAACTAAATTTTTATGTCTTAATTATAAATAAGAAGTTTATTTTGTCAAATTTAATATATAAAAGGGTCAAATATTTGACTTAAAAAGGGTTCTCCATTAAAGGGTAGAAAAATTTTATTTTCTAAAAAATACATCCTTTATCTAAAAAATTGAGTATGTTCCTATATTATATCTAAGAAACACATAATATAAATGTTCAAATTATATGGAATATATAAATTCAAAACACAGATAATACTATTCATAACGGTTTTTTGAAAGGCTAGTTTAGTAAGTCGTGGTGCGCTCAAACTCGGTGTTTCGTGTAGTGCATGTTATTAAATTACATTCAAGAGATAACTTACTTTGAAATCTTGGGGTGTTACAATAACATCAAAGAAACATAATAATGTTTCAATAAGATAAAACATCTCATCATAATAATCAACCTAAGGATAGCTGTTGAGACATACTAATTTTTTTTCTTAATATATTTTCCTATGAACATTACATGGTATCTTTTGAGATAGCATAACAACCAAATGAATTGTTGGGTTATATAATTTGAGTCCACCAATCACATTCATATTATGTGTATGCATTTGTGTGTCATATATATCATAAAACATAAGAACATCATTAATCACTTTCAATTCCATTATTAAGGTGTGTGGGTTACAAATGTATAATTATTTGATCAATAATTTATAGGTATAACTATGGGAATACCATTGAGTGGAAACAAGGATGGGTAATCACAATACAAAACATTGTCATGAAAAATAATGAGATAATTTCAGTAAGACAATGTGTGTAAACACGGGATCATGGTAGGGTTTAATGAGAGTAAAAGGTTTTCTTTCATTACAGGGTCATAGAAAACATAATAAAAGGGATGTGTAAAAACAATTAACAACATGATAAATAAGAAATCAAAAGGAATATTACAAAGAATTAAAATGAACAAAAAATATGAGGGGATAATACCTTACCTAGAGAGAATTATTCTACAATATTTGAAGGATATTCTTAAGATCTTGGGAACACCCAGGGTTAGAGGGAGAGGGAGAATAAGTTAGTTATAAATCTAATTTTATAGAAGATTAGTGGGAGGTTATATAGGGATTTATATAAAAACAGTTTCAAATTATTTATTAATTTTAAAAGTTTTTTGGGACTCTAATTGATAAAATACTCAAAACCTAAAACCTTACCATGGTTTGGGCCCATTGTATCTACCAAAAAAGATTGTTTATATATATTTTAGATGGATAATAATTGAAATCATTACAATAATACTACTGCTGATGTATAAATGATTCGTGTCCATAAATAATTGTATTGAAAACCATAAAATATAATATTGGCTTAAGAAGATTCATTAAAGGATTGTAAAATTAATAAAATAACTTGAAAATTTTATTTATTTAATAAAATTTATATTTTGTTAATGGGTTCCATTTATATAAAATACTATATGACTTCCGGGAAATTATTTTGTCATAATACATTCTACATATTTATAACTTTTTAAATTTTTACCAAAAAAATAGAATATCTCAAAGAAATATACAAATTCAACCATTAGTTAATTTTAACATGATGATTTTAGAAAAATAATATTTACTTTAGGAATTTTATTTCTATATATGAACATTTACATTTTTAAATAATTATCATTTTTTACTGGAAAATACTAGATTTTACAAAACTAAAATATTTATAACCCTTTTAAAAATTATATTATAGTTTATTCAATTATATTATCATATATATTTAAATAAATATTATTCAATATGAATAATTCATGAAACTAAATTTAATTCAGAAATTCAATAATTTAACAAAAATGGTAATTAAATTAAAACAATATATTTCCCAGAAATATAAATTTTATTTCTTCATATTAAAATAAAATTTTTATCAAAATAATTATATATTCATGTGTATATATAAGGTACTAATAAAAATATATAAATATAATAATAATTTTATTAAACTAAAAACAAAAAAATCATATTACTAGGTTCTAGATAGCTAACCTCGTATTACACTAATGTATTCTCTTAGGGAAAGCTGTGTGATGATGGAATTTTATTAGGGTGATTTACTGAAGATAGTTTGGGCCGTGATCTCAATAATATTGAAATACTCTCATAAAAAAAAGTTCACATTTTTTTTATTGAATATCAACTTTGGATTGGTCGAGGGAGAATCATAGTAAATCCATCTCCCTTAAGAGCTGTGATAAACTGGCTTCATAGGGTACAATCCTACTAGTCTATGTTATCAAATTTTTCTTCTATGTCAATTAGATATTATTAAAATTTTTAATATATATAATATTTCAAATGTTAATTTTATAATAGCTTTATTATCAACTGTTTTAATGCTTATGGTATTTTTAGTCTTAATGGTAGATTATGGCTATTTTGATAACAGTCTAAAATAACCA
The DNA here is from genome assembly GCA_963277665.1 of Viscum album. NCBI lineage: Eukaryota > Viridiplantae > Streptophyta > Magnoliopsida > Santalales > Viscaceae > Viscum > Viscum album. The sequence continues at coordinate 1,016,109,823 of OY728119.1, read as the reverse complement.
AAATGATATATTTTGCATGTGTTTAATATAACTACATTAATTAATAAGGAATTTAACCATTCACAATAGAAATTTCATTTCTAAAAGGTTATTTCATTACATTATTACTCCCATTAGAAATATCATCCTAAAAATTTCTATTCATACACTATAACAGATGAGGGTACTCATTTTTCATTACCACTTTTGGTTCTCATGTTTCCTCTTCAAACAAGAGGTTTCACAATAGTACTTTGACTTAGTGATTTTTATTTTTTTGTAAAAAAATATTATTTGATTTAATATATTTACTGTAAACAAATCATATAAAATATCATTATACAAATGTAATACCAATGGATTCAATACATGTGAGGGGTGGGGTATTTACTTCTATATTTGGAATATTTGTAACACATTATGTACTTGACATGGTTAGTTGGGAGTGAAATTAGGTTAGACAATGCAGTGATTTGATCATCTATCTCAAATGGGTTATTGTTTCTATGACTAAGATATCCCTTCTCCCTCAACAACATGACTTTATTCCACTATGACATGTTAAGGAACACATTATCTCTGACCTATTAGGTATAACTAATGATTAATTGTTTGTATTTTTTAGTGACTTTTTATAAAATGAATATGATGGTGAATAGTTTCATCCTTTGTCAAATATTGGATAAGATCAAGTCTCGTCAACTTATTCTCTCAAAATTCATCCCCACATGTTGGATTCTCAAACCTATACCCCTAAAGAGACACATAAGTAATCATTTAAATGCTTGAACATAATATATTTTTATGTGATAAATAATCTAGGGTAAACTGTAGATCCCAACATCCTTGGAAATAATTGAACAAGAACTTAATATATCCTCTAGATTATTTATTTCTCTCTCAAACTAACCATATATATGAGGGTGATAAGTGGAACTGAAAATTATATCTGTAGACAATTATTTTTATTGGATTCACGAAAACCATGAGGTAAACCTTAAATCATGATCAAATAAAATAGATAGTAGAACTTTATGATGTTTTACCAATTATTTTATGTATATATTAGTTATTTTTTATGATATAAATCATCTTTTATTAAAATGAAACTCACAAACATAGTAAGGTGATGAACTACCAATGAAATGGAATTATTGGCGTTAGATGTCCTGGGGAGTCCTATGATAAAATTGATAGTTATTTTTTTCCAATTTACATATTGGTATGGGAAATTATTACATCATAACCTTATAATTCTTTCATTCATAATTGAATTATTGTCATAGAAAGCATCGAGATACAAATTTTTGTAATCTACCTCTTCATTTTATCCCCACAAATTTTTTACTTCAAATCTCTAAACTTCTTAGTGCTTCTGGGATGAATAGATAAGGATGAGTTCTGTGCATCATCCAGAAGCTTCCTAGGTTGTTCTATTTTTTATGGGACACATATCCAGGATAGAAGACATATAACTCCATCTAAAAAAAATGAACTCGAGAACATTCACTATATTTCTCTATAGCTTCCCCGTTGTCTTTTTTGGATTCCTTGATCATCTCAAGAATAAAGGGTTGTATATTTATTTTAAATATGTAAGATGAGATTAATTACATTATTTTCATGTCCACACTTTGAGTGTCTAATAATAATGGATCCCTTTTAATCTTCATCAAGGATAAGGTCGTAAGATCCTTTCATCTTAGATAATATTTTACTTTATTTGCCTTTGGAATAAGGTAATAGATTAAATAGACATAATTATTGATAATCTTTAACCATATTCATTGGTTCATCTTAGTATCTTATTGGTGTGAATATATAATTTAGGATTTTATGATCCATTTATATATCACACTTCTCCCTATAATGATAATATCACCAAATATTTAATGTGAATATCACTGCATCCAGTTCTAGATAATTTTTCACATTGATCTTATCATAGATATTTAATTGGAAGGTGTCATAATAAATTAATTTTAATTTACAATTATCACACACCCAATACCTTTTTGTATGCATCACATTAAGTAAAAAATAATTCCCCACTGGTGGGAAATGTGAGAAGAGCTATGTTGATTAGTCTCTTATTTAACTCCTTAATGTTCTCGTTACATTCTTCAGTCTAGAAAAACATCACTCCATTCCAAGTAATCTTGGTTATTGGGGTTGACATACATGATAATTTTATCAGAAATCAATGATAATACACAACTAATCCATGTAAATTGTGGATATCCATCAATTATATTCATATGGTCCATCCTTTGATGGCCTCTATCTTTAAAGGATACATAGATATCACTTTTCTGGTGATAACATTCCCCTGGATGTTACTTAATACATCCAAAACTATATTTTTTTAATACTTTTGACACAAAATTTCGTTTCACAAGTTAATTAGTAAAACAATTCAGTTATTCTAATATTTCTCCTTGATTATAGAGAAGATAAGAATATCATCAATAAATACTATGAAAAATTTATCAATATAACCACTATATAATGTATTCCTTAAGTACATAGATATTTTATTAGATTTAATGAGTGTAAAATGGAATAAATATGAACTCATAGTACCCATTACATGTATAGAAATAATTAATATAGATGTTTTATTTTTTCTCCTTCACATGACAATATATTGATTGAATATATACCTTAATGAAATACTAGGATCCCTATAGCTGATCCAATAAGTCTTAAATATATGGAATAAGATACATTTTCTTTATCATGATCTAGGAAACCTCATTATTATAAATAAAGAATTGAATTTACCTATATTTCTTCCTTATGAAAAGGATATATACACCCAATGGTGAATAAATTTCTCGTACAAACACTTTATTTAGATTCTATGGTAGTTTATTATTTGATATTCAAGATCAAAAACATACATTCTATATAAAGTCTTGTACATTGGAAATGAAACATTTATAACATTGATTGAGAACTAAACCTCTAGATTATGTTTAAGATTATGAAATTCCTTAGGGAATTCATTAATATATTCTTTTAAAATGGGAATGTCATCAAGGATGATATTTTCCTTAGTCTTAATTGTTTTACATATATATTGTTTCACATAAGGAAATAATATCCATGCTAATATTTATGATTCTAAAAGAGATACATCCCCATCCTTAAACTTGTATAAAATTATATGGTAATTTTTTATATTGAGGGTGATTTTATTCTCTTGGAAATTTATATTGGCTCTGTACAAGGACTGAAAATCCCAACCCAGAATTGCATTGAATTTTACTAAAGGGAGTATCACACTGTTTGGTAGGAAATTCAGTGTGTAAATATTAATTGGGGGAAATTTATAGAATTATGACATTTTAATTGACCCACATTCTATTTTGACCTTTAAAAAGACTTATATATTTGAGGTGGTGTTTGAATAATTACAATAAACATGAGTGATAATAAATAATGCATCGAAACTAAATCAGATAGAAAATTGTCTCTCCTTGAATGAGTAACTAGTGTACATGTCACCACATCATTTTCTGGATTCACCCTAGTAGTGGTGATAGGATATTCTCACCATTGATCTATAGATTTTGGTTTTCCTTATTATTTGTTTTCTTTAAAAAACCTTGGCTTATTTTATCAGTTTTTATAGTGTCTTTATTCCTTGTTTATAAAACATTGGATAGTAGGCTGAGGGTTAACTAGAGAATTTCATTCTGCTATCTCAGTGGTGGGTTTCTCCCATCAGAATTCATTGTATATGTTCCCTTTATTCAAACACCTAAATTATTTTCTATCCCTATTCAGTAAATTTTGAAGATGCCTCTTCATTTACTTTTTATAATTTGTATGTTGTACTTTATTACCATTATGATATTTCTCTATTTATTAACCAGAATTAAAATCCATTCTTCTAATCATATATGTATACCCATTATACCATTGATATTTTATTGCCTTTATTTTAACTTTTAGGGAATTTCAATCAACTCCTCATTGATTTCGAAGTATGAAATCAGAAAATATTTTCATGGATTTTGATTTAGTCATCTATAAAAGTTGTCAACATTATTTTTAGGGTTAACGGAAAGTCATTAGGTTTACCATGAAAATATTGCAATGTTTTCCTCATATTCCCTAATAGATTCATCATGTGATTTCTTGGGGCTACGGAACACACTCTTCTTTTTGATATGGAGAGTGTGATGAAAATATTTATTAAAAAACATTTTCTTGAATTATTTTCACTCCATTATTTTGATTCCATCTTATGTATTTTTTTCTTGATCAAAATCTACCACTGATCATCTAATCCCTACCTATGAAAAACATTTATATGACCTTCCCTTAATCAGATAATTGAAGGAAAGATAATAACTTTTCAATGGAGTCAATCCATTATTTTTTTATCATGGTATTATAAGATATACATATATTTAGTGGCCTTTTTCACATAAAGGTCTCAATTGAAACTTTATCATTTTCTAGGTGTGTGGGATTTCCCACTAATTCTAGTTTAAATTAAAAACATGATTCGATTGAGTAAGTATTTTCATGATTTTATCATGCACTACTCCCATCAGTTTTAATATATTATCTAGGTGGTCATCACATTTCTTATCACACTGGTTTTTGACTTGGTTCCTCATATTTCGGTTCATTGACTAAATGATAAATTGAAATAATTTTTATTTTTTCATAAAATGGAAACACTAAATATAAATTGATAACTAATAAATAAAACATATTCCTTTTATAATTAATTTTAATTCTTAAGATATGTTATAAATAATGTATTTCCTAATATAAAATTACTTGGTATTTTTTCCTTTATAATGTCTCATAAAGATCCCATGATTTTTTCCAAATCAAATCCCGTAATAATGCCAAAATATGTGTGTTAGAATGACAATATTTCCTCCACTTGGTGATAATTTAGTTAAAACCCAATGAACCCTTTTTGACTTTATTAAACCAAAGTTCAACAATTCTAGATCCCTAACCACATAGAGTATCTGGAAAGGATTTTAATGGATGGAATCCAGTTGCTCTATACTCTAAAAAATAAAGGTAAGTTTTCCTATTTCTGGCCTTATCCCTAATGATTTCAACATGGTATTCTAATACTAACCCTAAAAAATAACAAGACCATTATTATGATACCTACTATGAAAAAAAATGTCTTTTATAAACATTAACTCATGATTTACTACAAAAATATATATTTAACAAAATCCAAATGTATTTAGAGGCCGAGTGACTTTGGGTAAATAGATAAATAACGAAATTACATAAAATAGGAATATGAAAACTTTATTTATAAACCCCATAACATGCCATTAAATTCCATTGATTTTTTAAAACTACTAGGGATAACTTGGGGATGTATATTAGAAGGGGGTGGGAAATAAATATCCTAAAGTAAATAGTCAAAGAATAACCCAATGAATGTAATTAATGTGATTCAAGAGGGAATTAAAGATGAAAATAAAGGGTTACAATAATAACCATTAATTCCAAATCGTGATATAATTTGATAACATTAAGGCAATATTAGAATGTGAAATGAGCATAGAACATGAAATAGTAAAATGTAAGCCTTCAATAACCACTGATACATAAAAACGTTGTGTTCTTAATCTACCCACTTGTGTACTACACATGGAATATCATGAGATAAAATCATTACCCAATTCATTAGTGGTTTATATAATTTCAGACCCACCCATCACATTTAATATGTGTATAAGAATTTTCATGCCACATCGATCATACAACATAAGAATGAATTTCATCACTTTTAATCTAATGATATAGGATTTTGGGTCATATAAATGGATTTATACAATTAATTAAGTATTGGTATATGTAAGTGTATTACTTTAAGGATAAATGGGGATGGTCTCTCACAACACAAAAGTTTTTCATGGAAAATGATAGGATAACTTTGGCAGCATAACGGGTGAACAAATAAGTCCATTTGAGGGTTTAATGAGATTGAAGGGTGGTATATAATTACATGGGTATCATAAGTAAAAGAAAATTTATGTTTAAAAAATATTTCAATATGATTAATTGTAAATCAAAAGGAACTGTTAAAAGAAGATACTTGAATAAAAATAAAGATGAGATAATCCCTTATATTTAGAGGGTGTTTATAAAAGAATGGAATTAGATTTTTAAGTGATTGAAAACACATTGTGTGGGATTTATAAACGTAGAAGAAGGGGAGCTTAGTTCTCAATGGGTTTTGAGTAATGAGGAATGAGGGATTGGGTTGGTATTTTTAGTAAAATAGAGAGGAATTATTTTTTAATATATAAACATAGGTTTTGGACTATAAGTGATAAAATAATCAAAAATACAAACCTTCCGATGGATTCGTCCAAATAGGATTGGTTTTAAATATATAACTATAATTATAACCAAAATCATTAAAATAATTACATTTATGATGTGGAAGTGAGTCATGTCAATAAAAAATATTTCTAAAATAATAAAATATAATATAGGTTTTGAATAATTCATTAACGTACTGTAAATTTTTTCAAATAACATCAATACTACATTATTTTAAAAAGGATGACTATTTTTTGTCATTTATTCCCCTTATATAATATGTTACATAACTTTTATACTATGATGGTCTCCCAATATATATTTTATATTTATGTTATATTTAAATTTTACCCAAAAATTTGACTATCTCTGAAAATAATGAAAATATAACCATTGGATAAATTTGATCTTCTTATTTAAAAATTATTATATTTATTTTACCAAAATAATTTCTAAATATGATAATTTATACCATTAAAAAATATTTATTTGCAGTAGAATAATAGTTTTTACAACACAATCATATTTCAGAAACCTATAAAAATTATATTCAGCTGCATTCAATTAGGTTATCATATGTATTTAAATAAATATTATTTAACTAGAATACTTCCTAAAAATAAATTATCTTAAAAAATATAATTTATTAAAAATAGTGTTTCAATTAAAACTATATAATTCATAACAATTCAATTTTTATTTTTTTATCAAAATCGAATTCTTATCAAACAGAATATGTAATTTATCATGTTTTTAGAACATCAAATTTGTTTTTTATATTGGTATTATAATTTTCACTATATTTCAAGAAATATAGGTCATATCTCGATAGATCCATAAATCATTAATTTTAAGATAAGTTTTTCATTATGGAAAAAATGGAATTGGATTTTATAAAACATGGGTTTTTTTATTCAATAGAAAAATTTAAATAAGAATGATTTAAAAGAAAGTAGAAATTAATAGATTTGATTAAGCTTCACCAACTAAAGAAAATTTGATGAGGAACATCCTTCATCACTTCAATAAATAGGGTTTAGATATTTTATTACTTGGTTTTTAACACCTAAAATTATATTATTAATTATTTTATATTAGTATACCTCTTAAGGTTCAGTCTGAAACACAAAATGATTCACCAGCTATCATTGAGGATTTGGTGATTTGTGTCCAACTTCATAACTGAAACCCACCAAGGAAAATGACTAAGAAAATTAATTGTTATATAGTTTTTAATGTTATATGAGTGTTATACCATGAAATAATTGTACATCTCCATGAAAGTTTTTTTGTGAGTTCAATCCACCAATATGAACCACACAAACACTACAATTCAAAGGGGAATGAAAAAGTGGTGAATGGTGTGTGAAACATCACATGAATGGGTAACTAAAATCTGGTCATATGTATTTTATTATAACATACCTGTACAAAACTAAATTAAATATAAATTTAAAAAAACAACATACAAACCTGGAATTAAAAATATCCTTCAAATATTACAAACAAGAATATTGGGATTTACATTGTGTTCCTACATGGGTAATCACAAAGAGTTTAGAACTCTATAAATGGAGAGGAAGTCATATATGAGAAAGAAGAATATCCCAATTACTCAAAAATCTCCATTTAGTCAAATATATTTTTAGAGTTAGGGGGAGGAGTATAACGACCCATACTTTACATACATTGTTAATACTTCAAAATTGAAGCACACTTATTACAACATATGACAAAACCACAAAGGACCGTATAGGTATAGTGTCTTTAGAAACTGGGAAACATAAACAACTGGTTCATAAATCTTCTACAGTGTCTCCAATTTATTTCATCATATCTAGGGTCCCTTTTAGCATATTCTACTTAATATCCATCTTCTTGACCTGGGGAAAAGAAAACATAAAAGGGTGAGCTCAAATGATCAGCAAGGGCAAATAAAGTAAATAAAAATCATATCATATCTTTTTGAAAATCATAACCTGCAAAAGAGATCATAATATCTTAACATGGAACAAATCATAGAAGTGAAAATGAGATCCCCATAATCATAACATAAAACTTGAAACTTTGTGGCATGCACACATAATCATGGAAAATCATTTCTTGTTAGTCATGACTCATTGCCAAGACTATCTTAGTGGACAAAGTCCCTTTCTGAACCGAGTCACCCTTGTTCCAGTCCTGTTTCACTGAACCGGTATAACCGACCGTTCCAGCCATGTCTATCTCATGAGATATAAAATCTTTACCCAATGCATTGGAGGGAGATATAGGTCCCACCCATCTTATAATGAATCCTTTCTTATGTGTTCCACATAATCATACACCACACATCATAGCGTAAACCATGTAATAAAAATGGGATTCTTAAACAACATGATATCATAAAACAATTCATATAAGATAAAGGAATTCATAGAAATGTTTCCATCACAACATAATAAAATCCATGTAATAATATGGATAAAAACAGAACCCTTTTATTATCTTAGATGGAAAATAATTTTGATAAAATACTTGAACTCCATTCTTGAGGAAAATATCCTTTCTACTTTAAAAACATTTTTCCTTTCATAACATGTCATACGACTTTAAAATAAAAGAAGTTGATTAAAAATAAACTTGAAAACTTGTAAAGGAAGCTTCTTGGAAATAATTTTTTTAAAAATCCATTCATGCCGTATAAGTTAAAAAAAACATTCTTCGTACTTTTGTCGGAAAAGTCAAAAAGTACCTCGTACGACAAAAGATTCCTTTCATACATATTACTAAAAACTCACCAAAGGGTAAAAATGGATTTAAACAATTGTAGGTGGATGGAAATAATATTACATATTGATGAAACATGGATGTGGATGATAAAATACACCCCAGTAAATACTTACGAATAAACAACCTCGGATAAAAATGAGATTGTGATATTTCCCTTACCTTAGGTCCGATTTGCTTTGTACGTGTCCGAAGATCCTGTATAATGGTTTAAATAATGTTATTGACTTATTCCAGAGTCATACATATTGATATGATATCATATATGGTCATATGCTTAGCTTCTTGTTAGTAATATTTCATTGTTACTTGTTACTCGGGTCTTTATTGCCTTTTGTTCTTATGCGTGTTTTGCCGAATAAATTCTTATTCTTATTTTAAGGTTATAGATAACTTATATCCAGAATGGTATTAGTGTAACATATATCATATTTATTCATTCAATTCATTTATATAATTAATATGTAATGATGATCATGTAGAACGAGTCACATCACATCGTGGAGACGGTATTGCGTACGTACGCACGAGTGATGATATCGTTCCTATGATCGTGGAATTGTATTGGAGTGTATATATATTATTTCAGTATCAATATTTCTTTATAGTTACTCATTACACCATTATACCCATCCTTGTAAAGTGATGGAGGAAAATAGATTACACCACGGCGTGGAGACGGTATTCCGTACGTACGCACGAGCGGTGATTTCATTTTTCCGTAGGTTGGATAGAAGGTTAATTAGGGTTGTTTCATAATTATAATAACATATAAGTATGTAAGTAATACTGGTGTTATTACTTTATCATGAAACAACTAAATAAGAAGAAGTTGAAGAAGAAGGAAATTGAAAAGATCGGTAATGGATATTACCTCTTCTTTGGAACGCTTCTTTGAATCCTTCACTTAGGGAACTAATATTGGTCTTTGAAGAAGACCAGGACCTCTAGGATTATTCTAGGGAAGTGGAGAGGAGAAAATGGCAGGGGTTGGCCGAGATTGAGTGCTCAATTTGGTGTGAGGAGGAGGGGGAGGAGGTGCCCTTTTATAAGGGAGGAGAGGGGCACCTTAGGAATATCTCAAAATATTATTTTATATTAAAGTCAAAATCGGTTTATAATGGTTCCAAAGGGTCTTATTTCGAAGCTAAAGTGGGGATGGGTCGAAATACTATAAACCAATAGGATTTAGACAAGTTTAGGGTATTATTTTAACCTTATCAATTAGATTTCACTCTAAGTTAAATAATTTAACTTTTACCGTGTCTTTTTGTTTTCTTTCACTATATGGTTAATACACTTACTATAACATGCCAAACGAACCCCAAATTGTTTATTATTAATATATATATCCTTATCTAAGTCATTTGACCTATCCTTATATTTTTAGGAATAAAATAACAATTAATAATATAATATTTGATTTAAAAACTATTTTTTGTCAATTTTGACACTATTTGATATATGATTTTTGTGAAAGTCGTAACAGAATTATATGTTCGAACCAAGTTGATTAAATCAACATTAATATATCATAGTAACCTAGAAAATTAGTGTAATTCATAAAAAGTCTCAAATTACATTTATTTTGGTGTTTATAACATCAATTATGTCAATATTTCATTAATAAGATAATTACTACATCATCAGTGTGTCATAAATAAATTAAATTATTTAATGTCTAAAAATTACAAACAAAATACCATTATGTAGGAAATTTTTTAGATTTCTAATGAATATTTATAGTCGAATTTATCTTATGTATAAACCCATATTAAAAATGATTTACTTATTAAACTTTGATTTTAACTATTTTAACCCTTCTTTAAATAAATTAATAATAAATGTCCTAATCTAATCCAAGTGGGCCTAAATGGTCATATTTTATTCCTAAGTTTGTTTTTGGTCGAATTACACTTGTCCAATAGAATTAGGACATGTGTTAGGGTAATAGTAATATCATATTTACCCTTAGTTACCCTATTTACTATTAACTGCGGTAAAAAAAAATTAAAAAGTTACTATTCACAAAAAAATTATTTTTATCCCATTGAACCACATTTTACTTACTGATATCAACCGTGTCTGTTGGATTTTCGAAATTCCATTCACATAAGCGGTAAAATTAAGTTTTATGAAAAATTCAGTTTTTAACCTACCACTTAGTGGTTTCACTATTGATCAAAAATTGAAAGTTTTCAGAAAAATACCAAAATTTCACCCTAGGCTAATTTCGATATTCTGAGTCAAAAAATGAAGTCCATTTTGAAAAATAAAATTTATAAAATTTCAAAAAGTGGTTATTACTATTCATAACGGCTAGTTTTAATAGCATATTATTGTTTAGTGAAACTCGGTATTGCGTACGATGCAAGCTATCGAGGAAGGTCGCAATTGCGTGTAAAGCAATCCAAGAAAGTGTTGTGTAGAAAAAGATTCCTTTGATGATTTATATAACATAAAAGTCTCGGGTGTTACATTCTACCCCCCTTAAAAAGAATTTTGCCCTCGAAATTCGTCACTTTGTAAAAAACAGATGAGGATACTTCTCCCTCATCATATCCTCAAGCTCCCATGTAGCTTCTTCAAGTTGGTGGTTCCTCCATAAAACTTTCACCAATCGAGTGGTCTTGTTTCGTAGGACTTTTTCGCTACGATCCAGAATCTCTATCGGTTGTTCTTCATAAGAAAGATCTTGCTCCAGCGGTACAACTTCTGAGCTGAGTACATGTGAAGGATCTGGTATGTACTTTCTCAGGAGAGATACATGGAACACATCGTGAACTTGAGAGAGATTTGGTGGAAGCGCCAATCGGTAAGCTACCTTCCCAACACGATCCAGTATTTCGAAAGGACCGATATATCTAGGGCTCAACTTCCCCTTCTTTCCAAATCTCATAACCCTCTTCCAGGGAGATATTCGTAAGAACACTTTATCACCCACTTCAAACTCTAGTTCTTTTCTTCGGTTGTCGGCATAACTTTTCTGTCGACTCTGAGCTGCTCTTATGTGTTGTTGAATAGATCTAACCTTTTCTGCCATTTCATCAACGAGATCAGGTCCTAATAGGTTTCTTTCCCCAACTTCATCCCAACAAGTTGGAGTCCTGCTTTTCTTTCCATAGAGAGATTTATAAGGAGCCATCTGAATACTGGAGTGAAAGCTATTATTATAATAAAATTCCACCAAAGGTAGGTGTTGATCCCAACCTCCTTTGAAATCCATAGAGAAAGCTCTCAACATATCTTCTAGGGTTTGAATTGTTCTCTCAGACTGACCGTCTGTCTGGGGATGATAAGCAGTGCTGAAACTCAACTCTGTATCCAGAGTATGCTGAAGACTTCGCCAGAACTTCGAGGTAAATCTCGGATCTCGATCAGATATAATAGAAATTGGTACTCCATGCAATCTTACCACTTCCTTTGCATATATCCTGGCAAGCTGATCTAGAGAGAAATCCTCTCTAATAGCAATGAAGTGTGCAGACTTTGTAAGACGATCAACTATGACCCAGATAGCATTATTGCCTTTAGATGTTTTAGGAAGTCCTGTGACAAAGTCCATAGTGATGTTTTCCCATTTCCATTCGGGTATGGGTAATGGTTGTAACATCCCCTAAGACTTTTGTCTCTCAGCTTTAACTTGTTGACAAACCAAGCATCGAGAGACATATTTAGCAACATCTCTTTTCATGCCATCCCACCAGAAGTACTCTTTTAGGTCCCTATACATCTTCGTGCTTCCAGGATGAATAGAGAATGATGAACTATGAGCCTCATCCAGCAGCTCCTTCTTTAATTCGGGGATGGGAGGAACACAAACCCGATTCCTGAACTTTATTATCCCATCACAATCAAGGTTGAATTCAGGAACATTTCTCACCTTCTTTTGTAACTCGACATCTTCTTTCTGTGCCTCTTTAATCTTCACATGTATATATGGTTGAACATTCATTTGAGAAAGATAAGATTTTTCCCCTTCCATTATAATTCCAAGATCCATCCTTTGTAAATCCATAAATATTGGATCTTTTTTGATCCTCATCATGGATAAACTAGCATGGTCTTGTCGACTTAATGCATCTGCCACCTTGTTTGCTTTCCCAGGGTGGTAATGGATTGAGCAGTCATAATCCTTAATCAGCTCCAACCATCTTCTTTGGCACATATTCAGCTCCTTTTGTGGGAAAATATACTTTAAACTTTTATGATCAGTATAAATATCACACCTTTCACCATAAAGGTAATGCCTCCAAATCTGTAATGCAAAGATTACCGCAGCCAACTCCAAATCATGTGTTGGGTAATTTTGCTCATGGATTTTCAACTGTCGTGAGGAATAAGCTATCACCATATCATTTTGCATAAGAACACACCCCAATCCCTTCTTGGATGCGTCACTGTAGATCACAAACCTTTCTCCACTACAAGGCAGTGTGAGCACAGGTGCACTGGATAACCTTCTTTTCAACTCCTTGAAATTCTCTTCACATTCCTCTATCCAGACAAACTTAACTCCTTTCCGAGTCAACTTGGTGAGTGGATTAGATAATCGTGAAAAATCTTTTACAAAACGTTGATAATATCCAGCCAAACCAAGAAAACTTCGAATCTCAGTTACTGTTGTTGGTCTCGACCATCTTTCGATAACCTCTGTTTTTGCTGGATCCACAGATATCCCCTCTTTTGAGATTATGTGACCCAAAAATGCAACTTTTTGAAGCCAAAATTCACACTTGGTAAATTTGGCATAAAGCTTCTCCTTTCTCAGGGTCTTCAATATAATTCTCAAGTGATCTTCATGCTCTTCCTTGCTCTTTGAATAGACAAGAATATCGTCTATAAAGACTACCACAAATTGATCAAGATAGTATCTAAAGACTCTATTCATTAGATCCATGAAGATAGCAGGGGCATTAGTAAGACCAAATGGCATCACTATAAATTCATAATGTCCATACCTTGTACGGAAAGCCGCCTTTGGTATATCCTCCCTTTTGACCCTTAATTGGTGATACCCTGAACGAAGATCAATCTTGGAAAAGTATTGAGCTCCGCGTAGTTGGTCAAATAAGTCATCAATGCGTGGGAGAGGATATTTGTTCTTGATAGTGATCTTGTTAAGTTCTCGATAATCAATGCAGAGTCTCATTGATCCATATTTCTTCTTAACAAATAGAACAGGTGCTCCCCAAGGTGACGCACTAGGGCGTATGAATCCCTTATCAAGATTCTCTTGGAGTTGCTTCTTCAATTCCTGCAACTCAGTTGGGGCCATTCTATATGGTGTCTTTGAAATAGGCAAAGCACCTGGTACGAGTTCTATTGAAAACTCAACTTCACGATTTGGTGGAAGACCCGGTAATTCCTCCGGAAAGACATCATCAAACTCCCGTACAATGGGCATATTCTTAATCGTCAGTTTCTCACCAACCATTTGAGATAAATAACCTTCATTTAGTGGAATCAAGACCCATAAGATGGAAGGAATTTCCACTGGAAGGTTATGTTCATCCTTGCATTGATAGACGATCGTAGATTGATATGGAATATGAAATGTGACTTCCCTTCTTTGGAAATTGATATGAGCTCCATGTAGAGAAAGCCAATCCATACCAAGAATCACATCAAATTCCACTAAAGGAAGGATCACAAGATTTGCAGGAAGCACTTTCCCACAAACTTCGATCGGAGAAGAATTATAATCTTTTGATGCGACTGTTGTGCCATTAGGTGTTGTCACAGCTAACTCAACATCTAATTGTTGAGGTAATACGGTGATACCCTTAGAAAATTCTTTATAAATAAAAGAGTGGGTGGATCCAGAATCAAATAAAACATTTGCTACTTTAGAGTGGATGGTAAGTGTACCTTTCACCACTTCGTTATCGTACTCCACATCGCTGATAGAAATTGCATGTGACTTTCCTTTGTCTTTAGCCTTAAGATATTGTTGACGTCGGCCATCATCATCAACCCTTGTATTTGGGCATTGATTGGAATAATGTCCCATCTCCTTGCACTTGAAACATTGAAGTGTAGTAGGTTCATTCTGTGTATCCCTTCCTTTTTTTGCGTCATTAGACATCTTCTTCCCATTATCACGACATTAAAATGCCCGATGACCTTCCTTTACACATTTAAAACATTTACTTGTCCCTTTAAGACAACTCCCTCCATGTTTCTTTCCACACTTTGAGCATAAGGAAAAGCTCATCTTCTTTTCCGTGTGCTCTTTAGATTTTTCTTTGAATTCCATCTTCCTCTTCTTATCAAACCCATATGACTGATGGGTTATTCAAATCTCCATCTCGACTTTGAGAGCACATCGAACGATTTCCTCATAGCTATTGAAGTCCCTTATGGCTAACGCCCTTCGAAGACTTGGTTTTAAGCCACTAAAGAATCGATCGATATTACTCTCAGGTTAGATAATAATACCAGAAGCGTACCTTGCAAGTCTTGTAAAATTTGCTTCATAGGTACCAACAGATTCATCATCCCTTTGCTTCAGTTCAAGGAACTCTTTCTCCATCTTTTTTCGGAGAATACGAGGGAAGTACTTATTGAAAAATAAGTTCTTGAACTCGTCCCATTCCATAGACTCAATTTCATCCCTTTGCCTCGTATTCTTAATAAGATACCACCATTGATCAGCATCTCCTTCCAAATGATACACTGCTAGGATGACTTTATCATGTTCAGAACATTGAAGAACTGAAAATATCTTTTCAGTAGTACTAATCCATTATTCAGCAACTAATGGATCAGTAGACCTGCTGAAAGAAGGTGGCCGCTGCCTCATGAAGGATTCAACAGAATGTTGCTCCTTCCTTTGCTCGTTTGGAAGTCCTGCATGATTCATAGCCTTAGAAAGTTGTGTGAGCATGGCTACAAGATTTTTCATTCCACCTCCCATATTGTTTGGTTGCTCAGGGGGACAATCATTGCATTTCCCATCGCATTCCGCATTAACACGGTTCCTTCGGGTTCCAGCCATTGACTAAAACCAAGAAGAATAGTGCGAGCAACACTAATTATAATAGGAAAACCACATAATTCAAGAATAAAATTTTCATGCTTAAGGTCTTATCCTAGGTTATTCATGGCCATTTCTAAAACACTAAGATTCTGTTCTATGCTTAGACTTATCCTTAGGGTTCTTACTAAGGCTTTCACATCCTAGTTTCCAAAGGTTGACTATACCTTTCCTCTGATACCAACTATAACGACCCATACTTTACATAAATTGTTAATACTTCAAAATTGAAGCACACTTATTACAACATATAACAAAACCACAAAGGACCGTATAGGTATAGTGTCTTTAGAAACTGGGAAACATAAACAACTGGTTCATAAATCTTCTACAGTGTCTCCCATTTATTTCATCATATCTAGGGTCCCTTTTAGCATATTCTACTTAATATCTATCTTCCTGACCTGGGGAAAAGAAAACATAAAACGGTGAGCTCAAATGCTCAGCAAGGGCAAATAAAGGAAATAAAAATCATATCATATCTTTTTGAAAATCATAACCTGCAAAAGAGATCATAATATCTTAACATGGAACAAATCATAGAAGTGAAAATGAGATCCCCATAATCATAACATAAAACTTGAAACTTTGTGGCATGCACACATAATCATGGAAAATCATTTCTTGTTATTCATGACTCATTGCCAAGACTATCTTAGTGGACAAAGTCCCTTTCTGAACCGAGTCACCCTCGTTCCAGTCCTGTTTCACTGAACCGGTATAACCTACCGTTCCAGCCATGTCTATCTCATGAGATATAAAATCTTTACCCAATGCATTGGAGGGAGATATAGGTCCCACCCATCTTATAATGAATCCTTTCTTATGTGTGCCACATAATCATAAACCATACATCATAGCGTAACCCATGTAATAAAAATGGGATTCTTAAACAACATGATATCATAAAACAATTCATATAAGATAAAGGAATTCATAAAAATGTTTCCATCACAACATAATCAAATCCATGTAATAATATGGATAAAAACAGAACCCTTTTATTATCTTAGATGCAAAATAATTTTGATAAAATACTTGAACTCCATTCTTGAGGAAAATATCCTTTCTACTTTAAAAACATTTTTCCTTTCATAACATGTCATACGACTTTAAAATAAAATAAGTTGATTAAAAATAAACTTTAAAACTTGTAATGTAAGCTTCTTGGAAATAATGTTTTAAAAATCCATTCATGCCGTATAAGTTAAAAAAACATTCTTCGTACTTTTGTCGGAAAAGTCAAAAAGTACCTCGTACGACAAAATATTCCTTTCATACATATTACTAAAAACTCACCAAAGGGTAAAAATGGAGTTAAAAAATTGTAGGTGGATGGAAATAATATTACATATTGATGAAACATGGATGTGGATGATAAAATACACCCCAGTAAATACTTACGAATAAACAACCTCGGATAAAAATGAGATTGTGATATTTCCCTTACCTTAGGTCCGATTTGCTTTGTACATGTCCGAAGCTCCTATATAATGGTTTAAATAATGTTATTGACTTATTCCAGAGTCATACATATTGATATGATATCATATATAGTCATATTCTTAGCTTCTTGTTAGTAATATTTCATTGTTACTTGTTACTCGGGTCTTTATTGCCTTTTGTTCTTATGCGTGTTTTGCCGAATAAATTCTCATTCTTATTTTAAGGTTATAGATACCTTATATCCAGATTGGTATTAGTGTAACATATATCATATTTATTCATTCAATTCATTTATATAATTACTATGTAATGATGATCATGTAGAACGAGTCACATCACATCGTGGAGACGGTATTCCGTACGTACGCACGAGTGATGATATCATTCCTATGATCGTGGAATTGTATTGGAGTGTATATATATTATTTCAGTATCAATATTACTTTACAGTTACTCATTACACCATTATACCCATCCTTGTAAAGTGATGGTGGAAAATAGATTACATCACGGCGTGGAGATGGTATTCCGTACGTACGCACGCGCGGTGATTTCATTTTTCCGTAGGATGGATAGAAGGTGAATTAGGGTTGTTTCATAATTATAATAACATATAAGTATGTAAGTAATACTGGTGTTATTACTTTATCATGAAACAACTAAAGAAGAATAAGTTGAAGAAGAAAGAAATTGAAAAGATCGGTAATGGATATTACCTATTCTTTGGAACGCTTCTTTGAATCCTTCACTTAGGGAACTAATATTGGTCTTTGAAGAAGACAAGGACCTCTAGGATTATTCTAGGGAAGTGGAGAGGAGAAAATGGCAGGGGTTGGCCGAGCTTGAGTGCTCAATTTGGTGTGAGGAGGAGGGGGAGGAGGTGCCCTTTTATAAGGGAGGAGAGGGGCACCTTAGGAATATCTCAAAATATTATTTTATATTAAAGTCAAAATCGGTTTATAATAGTTCCAAAGGGTATTATTCGAAGATAAAGTGGGGATGGGTCGAAATCCTATCAACCAATAGGATTTAGACAAGTTTAGGGTATTATTTTAACCTTATCAATTAGATTTAACTCTAAGTTAAATAATTTAACTTTTACCATGTCTTTTTGTTTTCTTTCACTATATGGTTAATACACTTACTATAACATGCCAAACGAACCCCAAATTGTTTATTATTAATATATATATCCTTATCTAAGTCATTTGACCGAACCATAGATTTTAAAGAATAAAATAACAATTAATAATATAATATTTGATTTAAAAACTATTTTGTGTCAATTTTGACACTATTTGACATATGATTTTTGTGAAAGTCATAACAGAATTATATGTTCGAACCAAGTTGATTAAAGCAACATTAATATATCATATTAACCTAGAAAATTAGTGTAATTCATAAAAAGTCTCAAATTACATTTATTTTTGTGTTTATAACATCAATTATGTCAATATTTCATTAATAAGATAATTACTGCATCATCATTGTCTCATAAATAAATTAAATTATTTAATGTCTAAAAATTACAAATAAAATACCATTATGTAGGAAATCTTTTTAGATTTATAATGAATATTTATAGTCGAATTTATCTTATGTATAACCCCATATTAAAAATGATTTACTTATTAAACTTTGATTTTAACTATTTTAACCCTTCTTTAAATAAATTAATAATAAATGTCCTAATCTAATCCAAGTGGGCCTAAATGGTCATATTTTATTCCTAAGTTTGTTTTTGGTCGAATTAAACTTGTCCAATATAATTAGGACATGTGTTAGGGTAATAGTAATATCATATTTACCCTTAGTTACCCTATTTACTATTAACCACGGTAAAAAAAGTAAAAAGTTACTATTCACAAAAAAATTATTTTTATCTCATTGAACCACATTTTACTTACTGATATCAACCGTGTCTGTCGGATTTTTGAAATTCCATTCACAGAAGCGGTAAAATTAAGTTTTATGCAAAATTCATTTTTTAACCTACCACTTAGTGGTTTCACTATTCATCAAAAATTGAATGTTTTCAGAAAAATACCAAAATTTCACCCTAGGCTAATTTCGATATTTTGAGTCCAAAAATGAAGTCCATTTTGAAAAATAAAATTTATAAAATTTCAAAAAGTGGTTATTACTACTCATAATGGCTAGTTTTAATAGCATATTGTTGTTTAGTGAAACTCAGTATTGCGTACGATGCAAGCTATCGAGGAAGGTCGCGATTGCGTGTAAAGCAAGCCAAGCAAGTGTTGTGTAGAAAAAGATTCCTTTGATGATTTATATAACATAAAAGTCTCGGGTGTTACAAGGAGTGAATTTATATACAATCACTTTCCATTTTAAACCATATAAGTCAATTATTCATGAGACTAGGTCGGTTGTTCATGGTAGAATTTCTTCCTCTATATTTTCTCATTTTTTGGCTAACAGAATCAATATAAATTATCTTGAAATTCATTGAATATGTGTGAGCTCGAGCTATATGTACAATGGAGGTGTAATCTGTCCAATTGGTGTTTTAAAGCCAGATTTATGGCCCAATCACTACAGGTAGGTCCAATTTTACATGCCTAGAATTTCTTCGCATTTTGGTGCTCCATTGGGATTCTTATTCTCAGATCCATGATTTGGTCATATTGGATATATTGATGCCCCATAATTGCAGAATCATATAATAAATAATATTATCCTTTTGTTGGGCGTATATAATGTTATGATTAAAACAGTGAAATACTATCAAATTGTTCCACTGTGAAATTACATTTTGAAGCATGTTTTAATCAGATAAATTAAAAATATACACCGAGTGTAATTGGATTTAAAAAATGGATTTTAAAACCAAATAAATAATGAAATAAACATGTATAATGGTGATAATATATGATATATCATTGTCTGATCACCCCCATATCTAACCCTTTGTACTCATCATCAAAGTCTTATATCCTAATAAAGTCCCATTCTTAAATCAATGGATAAAAAACATAAAAAATATTTTTGAAATAATATCCTTCATTTCTTATTTAGGAAATAATTTTTCTAATCATTATTCTTCTCCCACATTCAAATTCATTAAAATTCAGTTTTTTTCACCCATGAAGCACGCTATGACATAACTCACCGTGAAATTTTCACCCTTTACCCTAGGAATAAATAAATGTGGAGTTATACTCACTTTCTAGAGTTCATGTGATCTTACTATATGATTACATAGATTTTATGTTCTATTTCATTTGAACTTTATGTGTTAATCAATATTACAAAAAACATTTTGTTCTATGGCTCAAGGGTTGGTAGTATTTGATGTTTAAAATTTGAGGTCTAAGAGGAGTGTTTAGTATTTTTTGTACAAGGCTTGTCATAATTCATCAAGTGTTCATAATTATTTTACTGTATCAATCCATAATTGAGTGTATCACTTCTAAATCACTATCCCATTTTTTCCTTTTATATAGGTAACATCAAATTAGTTAATAAAAATGAGTAAAATTACAATTTCTAATATTTTTGTATTTTGTTATGTTTAATTTATTCGATTAACAAAACTATTGTTTTTTATTTAAATATTTATTTAGAGATAAATATGGAAACTTGGGTGAGATAATTATATATTGTTTCTTGTGAAACAACTCAATAAAAAAATAGGCACCCTTTCACTCAATCCATACCTATAAATATTTCCCTGGAATTCCCAAAGAAACAACCTATTCCCCACACTTGCAGAAAATAATGCAAGAATGTACACAAGTGATTGGTAGATTAGGATTAATTAGATAGTAATATAGCTACCTATTATCCACTTAATGGTCTCTAAATATTAATAACGGTCAAATTCCATGGTGGGCCAAAATAATATTTACTCGTACATGATCCTTTTAATTGAATGAATATTTCTACCATTGTTATAGTACACTAGAATCTTATATGATCAAATAGAATCAGGGAATGTTCTATTCGTTCTAGATGACTCGATAATCTAAATAAATCAATTTAAAGGAAAAATATGCAATAAAGGATATATAATTTATCTTGGTTAAGGGATTTAAAATATTTTTCTTTCTAATGAGGCATGGGTTTCAAAAATAAATTAAACTACTTTGAAATATTTTTAAATTAAAATTCTAAAAATGATTTAATATCAATATTAATTTGAATTAATTTTTTCAATAACAATAGGATTTTACAAAAAATTTACTTACACATGAAAAATGTTTCTAGATATTCATTTTATGATCAGTGTTTATATAAACAAATAAAACAAATAAAAATAAATATAAAAATTAAAACACAAGGGTTGTTTTTTTTAATTTAAATCCTTATTTTCATTTGTCACCTCCCCTACACCTAAAGATTTCATTTCTGTCTATGTAATAATTTTAAACATATATACATGTAAATAAAGGTATGGAGAGTGATATTATGCTATGTGGTGTCATATGTGGCATCCATCAGCTGAATTCCCTCCACCAGATGCTTTGGAAAATAATCATAGAAGTGTTCAAGTCTCTTCCCTATGATGGTAAACATTCAATAAATCTTCTCATGCCAAACCTGTATTTCACCAAAATGGAAACCATTAATAATAGTATAAGTACTAAGCCATCGGTAAAGAAGAATACTTGAGTGACACATTGTGTTGGAATTGAATATGATGATAGTCTAAAAAATATGAAACATTTATCGATGAATCATCTCAAACTATATATCCTTTTAATTCTCTTTATATATCCAAGAGTTTTTATATGAATCTTGATGAATTTATTATAACACTTATATATGAAAATTCCTATTCTCACATATATCTAAGAGATTAAAATTACATTATTTAAAATCCCAATATGTATGGTGTTCAACCACCAACGGGAGGTTAAAATCAAATCCAAAAGCTATACTATATGGTGAAATTCATATTGGGGTTTTAATAGTTTTATTCTATGACCAAACTACATCATCCAAGCACAAACTACAATCATTTATTTTAGATTTTACCATTTTTGAAAGAGTCACTTAACTTACCAATTGAAAAAAAAATCTTGTATGTTAGTTTTTGGGTGATAAGTAGCGAACACATTATTAAAAAACCAAAATTATGGAGTATTTTTTTCTTGTTGGGATTATAAAAATGTGAACCCATATTTCTATATATGAATCTTTCCAAAACAAAAAAAACTAAAAATAAGAGATCTTTCAAAATCAACAACTACTTAAGAGTCATCTGTCTTAGTAGCCCTATATTCCACCCATTTAGAGTCATACTTTGTTTCCAATAAGAGGTAAGAAAGGAAAAAATAATTTCTAAAATATCACATGAAGTCAATGAACCATTCATCATAGATCTCATAGAATAAAATAGTTTGTTTGGGTATTTCATTTCACTTCATGTTATAAATTTTTAATTAGCATAGTGTGTTTGATTTACGAAACCAATGATAATATATATATAATTTTATCTAATAATTAAAATAGTAAAGCATATTTATATCAATATAATGAGATCCAAAGTCTCCCCCACAATCCAACGTGTATTAGAATCTCAAAAAAGTGGTGAACTCATGGTTTGGGACACCTTGATAATCAAAATGGTCATTATAAGTTCTCCATAAATATGGGTCATCCCAAATGTACCATCATGACCCATAATTAATTATTTATAATTTTTATGTGATAAAATATATATGGTCACTAGATGTTGCTAAAAAATTATCAATTTCTGCATACCAATAGTTATGTTCCACTACATCACAAGGTGCTCATCGGGGAAGAACTATATAATGGGGAGGGATGAGTTAACATAATTTTAAAATGGTGGATAAATCCAACTAATTTGGTCAGTTGAAACATTTTAAACTCCTCTCTTATCTTGAATCACTATGAAAAAAATCCTAGATTAGAATCATACTCCATGTTATGTGGTGATTAGATTAAGGTTTTATAAGGATAAATCAATTGGAAACATGATCAAAAACCATAATGAAATTTCACCCAAGAATATATGAATAGTATTTTTATAAGGAGAACACAATATAATGAAGTTTCTTTTTAATGGGCTTGTCGTTTTTCTGAGTATAATAAATTGTATGCGAAAAATGTATAATGATGTGAGGAACCCTCTCGATTTTTATTGATGAAACATCCCAAAGTACAATGTTAGGTGAATCACACATAAATTTGAAGGGGAGATATCACATTTGCGGTTGGAATATGGGAGGTGATATGAGACTCATTTTCAGTGAATTAAATTCATTCGCATTTTTTAAAAAAAACTCTAAATATTTTTATAACATTAATGAAAATGGAACTATAATCTTACCAATGTATTTAATGAATTGGAGGTAAAACCATAATTACCTGAGATAGATCACACCACATGAACACATTTTGGAAATGTAATGGAGGAAATTATTTCAAATTTTGATTTATCAAAATTATTTCTCTTTCTAGAAATAACCTTCACAAGTAATATCCACCACTCTACCATGAAATTGAATTTATCATTATTTAATACAAGATTGTTTTCAGTGAAATAGCGGAGGAAATATCCAAGTTGTTATAAAAAATCAACAATAAAAGAGCCATTAACCATGAAATCATCTATAAAACCTACATTATATTCACTAGGTACTCAAAAAATATGCTTGACACACAAAGATAAAAATTACCTAGAGAATTAAATGTTCAATATTTAATTATCTTGTATGAAGATTTATCAAATGAAAAAGTAAGGTTTTTATTTTCTTATTCCTTAGGGGCTGAATGGATTTTAAAATAACTTGAATAGTTATCAATGAAACAATAATGGGACATAACAGTTAAAATTTCTACAACTTCGTAAATAAAAGTTAGAGGAAAGTGTTCCTTTTATATGAATTGATATTTTCAATGGTATTTAATATAGACTCACAAACTATTTTCCGCACATTTTTGAACCTATTCATTCCTGTCATTAGAAGCTACAGTTATTATAGTTTTTAGGCACACTATTCATGGGGAAAGCACATTTATTATCTAAAATGGGATAGATGATCTAAGAAAAAACTAATTTACAATCAGCCAATTTTAGTTATTTAAGGATGGTGGGATTTAACCAGTGTCGATCTGTCCATACAGGCTTAATTTCATCTTCTAAAAGTATATGGAACATAAATATTGATTGGAAAATCCTAGGAATATCATACACTATTTCAAAAACATGATTTAACATCCATTCTTTTATATTTAATGTCAATTCTTAACCGATGTCTATACCAGTGACATTAAAAAAAGGTTTTCTTCATTGGTTTTTTATAAACATACTCCAAAAATGTGAGAGAGCATTATTTTTTGCATCCTTTTATCTAAGAAACCGACACTGAAACCAATTAAGTTCACATTTTTAGTGATAGGTTTTTTAAGAAACGAATGCAAAAAATGTTAAATTGACTAGTTTTCCGGATCAGTTTCTTATTTAAACTCTTCAAAAAAATTTAAATGGTTCCCCACAATTTTTATGAAAACCTATGCCGAAAGATAAATTTTTGTTAGAAACTTTTAAATATTAAACTTCATAAAAAATTTGAATCCCTGTAATAGAAAAACAGTATACAACCTTCAAATAGAATCTATCAGTGACTAAAAATCTATAAAATAATACATACTTTTATAATTTTAATCAAGAAATTATATATGCCTTTATATTATAAAGTAGAATTAAAAACGCATACCTAAAATGTTCAGCAAGATCATTGTTGGTTATTGTTGAACCATTTGTTTGATATTGTTATGTTCAAACACCTATTATAACAAAAGAATTATTTTTTGAACAATTTTTATTAGTAAAATGTAATACTAATTAGAAACATTAGAATCTATATACCGTAAATCATAATCAGGCTTAACAAATAGTTATCAAACAAAGATTGATGATGGTCAAGTTCATCTTTCGAGTATTAATAGATATCATTGAACATATAAAATAATGCTTAATGATATAAGATTAAAACAAATAATATTATGATAGAAAATATAAAATAATTAATATAACTAACCTGATTTAAATCAGTAGTTATCAGAGTTCTGATTATCTCATACATGAATCATAGAACATAATAACCAAGTTTGACATGTCCTTGTTGGCGCTAACATTAAAATTAATAAAAAATTCACATGATAATAATAACAAATATATATATATATATAAATCCAAATAATATCTAATATAGAAAATAATTTCCTTTACTTTCACATAGTTTATTTCATTTGGATTTACAATTGACAAATGATCTTTGTTAAAAAAAATTATGACCTGAATTTTCATATATATAAACTAATAATACATGTATAAAAAATGAAAATTAAACCTAATGGGGAGATTAAAAATTAACTTACTCATTTAATATGGTGGAAAACTTTCTATAAACAACAACTAATAAAGAGAAAACCCAGTATAATGTTTTTTTACTTAGACCGAATACATCCAGTATCCAATGCCCCGTAAAATATAAAAAGTTTACATTTAATGAAACTATAATGAACATTAGTTCTTAATTATGTTTTTATTCTAACCCATCATGAAATGGAAAAACCCAACACCTAATATTCATCATTAATAACCTTTAACATATATATATGCCTCTCTATTTTCAGTCGACACATATAAATCATCCATTGAAATTAATTCTAGATATTTAAAACCATAAATCCATATGGAAACATTTGGAATAAATAGCATGTGTAGATACCTAATTATAAAAATAAAATATTCAGTCAATTTAAACCAACTTAATTTTAAAAAATTAAAATAGATACATCAATTTACAAACATGGAATTAAACTACAAGACATGCACGATGATCTCTAAAAAATTAACTAGATTCATGATTTCATTTCTAAATATTCTCAATGGATATTATCTTCCACATATTTTAGATGAAATTAGAAACTCATATATATTATCCCATGAAGAGGAAAACTGGGATAATCTTTCTATCCCATCAGAAATATATGAAGTATCTACAGTTGTATGTTTCTGAACCTTTTGTTTCCTTTGTACTATTTTATTAGATTTTTGAAAATGCTGTATAAGTTAAATGTTAGAAAAAATTATAAGGAATTTTTATTCAGATGAAATTAATAATTTAAAAAACACATACCTTATATGAAATATTAAGAAGGATATATTTACAATGGAAAAAATAACCCATACAATCCCCAACTCTGGTAACCTCCACCGTATGGAATTTTTATAGCACTTTAGGATCAATAATATCATGTACCGACACTCTAACCTGAACCATATGAATTTATCATCCATTTTTCTAACATATTCTACTACACAGCTACATCAATTTGATCACCCATGGATTTTTTTCATATCATTCATCCAAGATTTTAAGGATTCTATTTATGGGTCTCGTAATTGTTTACTATAATAACCAAACAAATAAAATACTAAAACCCACCTCATATCCTCGTATGTGGTCAAGGTGATTTAACATTCCTAAAGTAGTGGGTAGGATGTTCATCATACTCTCAGTAATAAGAGTGAGCTAAGCCAACTTCTCCAAGAGTTCATATAGAAATGAAAAATGATAATGGTATATTAGTGTTTTTAATTTATAAATTACAAGAAGTGATGAAAAATAATAAGTATTCACTTAGAATTCATTAAATATCTTTCTTTGTTTTTATTATAAGATATTTTTCATTTTTTACTTCTTCTCACTATTTTCCATTTCTCATGGCGGTTGGGTGGAGATGGAGGACCAAATTGGACCTCAAGAGAACCACTAGTGTAGTGAGAATATAGTGCTTCAAACTTTTCCACAATCATATTTTTATCCAATAAATGATACCCTCGACATGATAATGTATGAGGGTATACATTCTGAAATTTGATGTCTTGATGGGATTTTCTCTAGGCCTATTATATGATATGTAAAATAATTTGTAATTATGTACATATATAATATATTTAAAAATGTAATATAATATATTTATCATACATGAAATAGTTCATCATATCTGGTGGAAACACATT
This sequence comes from Viscum album, assembly GCA_963277665.1. Classification (NCBI taxonomy): domain Eukaryota; kingdom Viridiplantae; phylum Streptophyta; class Magnoliopsida; order Santalales; family Viscaceae; genus Viscum; species Viscum album. The sequence continues at coordinate 1,016,082,239 of OY728119.1, read as the reverse complement.
TCTTCCATGTATCTTCATCTAAAAATGGATACTTGAGGCATGGCATTTTATTTAGACTCATTTAAAATACATAATATTTTTTCACCTTTGTCTTGAAAACCCTCCATCGAACTACTGTTGAAGTAAGACATATTTTATTAGTATCTTTTGTTTATTCAAAATTGAATTTCATCTATAATTTCATATCATAAATATTAATCATTGAAAATATATCATATTCAAAAAAATGAGATAAAATAAATAAATTTCAATATTATACCTTTACAACTCCCCAAATATGATATATCACCACCTTGTCGATAGACTTCCAATCAGGATATAAAAGGATAATTCTGTAATGACTCTACTTACTGATATATATGATAAACTACATTTCATTTGTGACAATTTAATTATTGCCATCATCAAAACTAATATCTAACCCCTCATCTCCATGTGAATTTGATAGTTTTGGTAAATGTGTAATACCAAATTTACCAAATCCATAATTCTATTTCCAAATAATAAAACAAGAAGACTCCCTTGCTGAAGTTTCATTAGAAGTCCTGAAATTATTTTTTTTGTAAAATAATATTTTTCTATCATTAAATAATAATATTACAGTATATTTTATAATATAAAAATATTCAAATACCTCGATAGGTGGTTTTATATATATGTATATGTATCTATCATTGTAATAGGAAAATGTAATAAAATTTTTATCTACTTAAATATAAATAGACTAGTCATTAATTGGAAAATAGGAAAAAAATATGTAATTAAAAAAATTCTTACACATGTGTAAGTAAAATAATAATGATGTTATGATTATTAACCAAAAAATATGCAAGTTGAACTATTAAATATAAAAATTACTTCTATAATTATATGAACATTATAAATTTTAATATAAAAGTTTGAAAAGGTGTTATGTAATGCTTAAATTAAACCAAAGTATAATAATCTATGTTCAGAATTTCAATAAAAAAATTTAACCATAACCGTGGAATATAAAAATTTAACACACAAAAATCAATTAAATAATCAAATAAATATTATTAAATATCCAATAATTATTAAATTATATAGTTTTTAGCCATGTAAATTGGAAAAATATATTTACTGTAAATAATTACCATCTTAATTAGGAGGGTAATTTAGGGTTTATTATATCCCTTCAGCATGATCATTTCGTATTGCATGGATTATGTTTGGGTTATAGTCATTATTATCCAGAAATTGTGTAATAGAAGATAAATCCCCATATAAATCAATAACATCATCATCAATATCATCATAAAAATAGATTATTTTACCTTATAAAATGATAGTCCAATGGTCATTTGATGGATCAATGACTTAAAATATTTTCATTGTATGTTTGGCCCTGATAAATGGTTTTTCATTTCAACTAAATATTTTCAAATAAACTAGTTTAAACCCATATTCATTACGTATCCCACCACTATTACATGCAATTAAATAACACTTAAATATATTTACTTGAAATTTTATATAATCAATTTCCCATATGTCTTTAAGAATTCCAAAATATGTTGTTAATGCAGAAATTGGGTTTTAATCTTTTTCACATGAAAAATGTAGCACCTGATCAATGGTTCTTACTTCACTATTTTGAATGAAACTATTGTCATATATCTTATTTGTGTAAAATGTGTACCTATTAATATCAAAACCAAACCATATGAGCACATTAAAATATGGCCCCCTTCCAACCATTTCAATGTTTCTAGTGTAGATGTATCTTTGATGACTTTATCTTTAAACCATACAACAAATGACTTTTTATACTCAATCATCAGCTACATTTCATTTATTTTCAAATATTGTAAAATTAATTATTAAATATTTGATGATATATAATATTGAACATCATTTTTGTTGTTCAAAATGTATAAATGTTCTGACATCACTTCATCATGTGGAATGAACATTATGTTTATGCCTTGAATCCATCTACCTTCATAATCTGTTGTAATATGTTAAGATATAGGGATACCAATATGCTCTAATTCATACAAACAATTAGTAAAAAACTCAATCACCTTTTCTGATACATGGTTTTGAACAATATAGGCATCTAGATGATAATGATTTTGATTATTTCCTTTCAAAATCATGATATATCTTTCAAAAGGATACATCAATCATTAATATATAACCCCAAGTAATATTATCTTATCCATTAAATGAACCACCATATGAACTATTATATCCAAAAAAATAGGATTTAAATTCATTTTTAGCTGAAAAAGAATAATAAAATCTTAATTCTTGAACCCATTAACAAATTTGGATCAATGACTTTACTACAAATGTATTTGAAAAAATTAAATAACCTGGTGATAGTCTTTCTAATAGTTATTGGCAATATACCATGCAGTGTGATAGGTTGAAGTTGTGGAATCAATACATGAAAATAATGATATTTTAAACATATTATTTTAAAATCATTCAATGAAACCAAATACATCACATTTGATGAATAACCACTAGGCACATTAATGCCATTAAGATACTAAAAAATCATCTTCTCAATCATTCTTATTTTGTGTCAATCTAGTAGTAAATATGTTATATTTTATTTCATAGTGGGAGCTAAATTCGAACATATTCCCATTGATATCAAGTCCATTCTATCATTAAATATATCTTTCTTCTTTCCATTTATGTCTAACAAGGTTCCAATCAAACTGTCACATAAGTTTTTTTCAACATGCATAAAATCAATTTAATTTTTTATCTCTAAAAATATCCAATAAGGTAGTTTGAAAAATATAGGATATTTCATTCGAATATTTTTTTGAAGACTGAAACTTATTTTCTTTCCAAATGTTGAATCAGTATTTTTTACCCTGTCATACTATTATTCAACAAACAATGATCGTGTGGGAAGGTTGTATTCTAGTGAACAGTTAAATTCTTTTTTGAATCTATGATAGGGATGATAAATTCTAAAAAATCATTGATGTCACATTTACACTATATTTATTCCATTTAACAATTGATAATATGATGTCTCTTCTTCACAAATTGGACATGTGTTATGTCTCTTAAAACTATATCCAGATAAGTTTCCATATACACAAAAATCGTTTATAGTGAACATTATCATAGCATGAAAAAGAAGATACTCTTTCCAATATGCATCGAAAACATTAACACATGTCCCCCATAGCAGATTCAAATCACCAATCAATGTTGAAAGATACACATAGATATCATTTCCCAGCTGTTTTTGTATAAAAAATTCAAGCTCATATTAACATATTTTTTCATCATATATATATTTGGGGACAAGTTGTAAACTACTAACAGAACGTTCCATGAACAATGTTGTTTTCATAAGCTCTGATATAGATTCATTCCATGAGTACACAATCCCATTATGATATTTCTAAATTCACTTCCAAAATAATGAAATTTCTTGCCAAATATTTTCCACTATGGTGAATCAATCGGGTGAAGTATAGTTCCATCCTAGATTCACACATTTGAATTCCATATTAACCTTCTTTTCATAAATTGTATTGGCAACTAGATGCTTCAAACTATGATTTATTGGAAGGTACAAAATATCTTTAGTAAGAACATTGATTCTGGTGCCTAATAATGAATCATAGTAGAATTATCATAATTCTATAAAGGAACTATTGGATATTATAATTAGAATGTATAAAATTGAATTTTAATGAGGTTATATTTGAGTACCTGAGAATGAATCAGAGTTGAATTTTTCATCCCTCTTATAGCATGACATCCCACATGTATTACAACTTGATAAATATTCATATTTTTTCCTATAAAAACAGAATCGTTGGGGAAAGAATGTATTATTTTATAACACTATCCCATTGGGAACAATATTTTCTTCACCTCATAATTGGAATATAGAGACCATTTCCTTTTGGAAGTATCTCTTTTAAAATCTCATGTATGTTTGAGAGACTCTTATCACTCCACCAATTTCATTCTTTCAAGTGAACTAATCATAAAGCTACTGATAAAACTGTATATTTACTACAACCTAGGAAAAACAGTTTCTCAAATATCCATGAAATTGTATAATAATTGTTTTTTTATGGTTTCAAAGACTAAATAAAGAAAATAATCATTTCATACAATCATCTACCTCATTATGAATATTTTCATCCACATTAGATGTTGAATGTTTAGTTCTTTCACCATTATAGATACCACATTCATAGTTAAGTCTAAAACCCTAACAAATGATATGATCCTTGATTTCTAGAGTTTAATTTTTTCATATTCCAACACTTCACACATAGATATAAAATACAATCTATGTTTTGAAGAATTTATTTAGAAAATTACTATAATTCATGAACTCAATTTTCATATTCACTAATAATTCTTTGTAAATCCATCCAATTATGATCCATTCAATACAAAGTATCACAATATAATCAGTGAATATATTAAAACATATAAAATTTAAATATATATATATATATATAGATAAATTTTAAACTTAAATTCTTTCAATAAAAATGATTGGAAATCAAATAGGAAACATTATAAGAATACAAAAATTAATCGATGCAAATATATTATTTCAACAGAATTTGAAAATTTAAAATTTTATTTTTTTAATATTAATTAAAAATAATATGAAAATTAATTAGTGATAATATATTAGTTAATATATGGAAGTATTTTTTAAATCATTTAAAAGTGTTCAATTTAATTTATTATGGTCAATTACACAAAATTTTAATATATTTTATTTGAAAAAAACCTATTTTAAATTAAATTATATATCTTCTGAATTAAAAAACAGTAAATGTTTTATTTTTGTATTATATACTTGTGGTTTATTGATATTATAATTTTATAATTTTCAATCGTCTAACATGTATTATATTATATTACATAGTTGTCACATTATAGCTGTGTCGCTTGTATAAAAAAATATTTAATATTTTTTTATTTTAACAGGTGCAAAATATGAATTCATTACATGTGATGTACATTATATTGATTGATGATGACATAATATTTTATTTTTCATTGCATATTAAATATCATCATGATCATTTTTTAATTTCGTCAAATAAAAATTTTATCAAAATAACCAACATTAAGAATGACATTTATAATTAAGAATTAACTACATACAAATAATAGAAACAATAAGTCAAAAATATTACTAAATGAAAAATAATTTAACCTCAATTTTTTTGGAAAAAAATAAAATTCAGATTTCACCTAGGAAAATATATCCCTAATTTTAACTTTCTCCATCAAATTTATTAGAAGAACAATCACTCCAAGATATAAGAAAAATGTTTTTATAAATCAATAATAAACAAGAACAAGGAAATAAAATCAACATTTGTATGATTTTCGGCCGAAAAAATTTCATAAGAGAAATATTTTTTTTATACAATTAAATAATGATCAATGATGAATAATCAATACCACATATCTTAAAATGATGACAAATATCAAGGTAAATAAAGAACAATCGACGTTGGGATCACTAGGTCACTATCAGGTTCATTACGAGTCAAGATATGGTTTGAATTTTATAAAAAAATGAGGGTTTCACAATACCAAGTTTAAAAAAACCTTACATCTTTAGTTTTCACAAAAACTGGCATTAATTGTTTTCATTTATGGCGTATTTTTTACTTAAAATTTACGCTGTAGTTTTTTCATTTACGACGTCATAAATCAATTCTTATGGTGTCTTTTTTATTTAAAAAAAATTGATTCCTAAATTCAATATAATTTTTTTCAGTTTATAATAAAACCTACACTAAAACAATCCAACATATACATTATGTATCAGTTTATAAAAAATCAGTACCATATCTTCGATGTTGAATCCACTATTTCTTTCTAGTGATAAAATGTTCATCCTATTATCTTTTTACACTCACTTAAAAGGTCTATGGTTTTTTATTCCATCTATGGATAGAATTTTTTTTAAATATTGACATGAAATTGGTCCTTAAAATTAACATAGACATATTTTAAATTACATGGATAAGGTTTAAATTCCAATACTAGGGTTTTTAGATTGAGGAAAGGGATTCAGGGGGAGTGGGATCCATAAAATTGTATATCTCTTCATTTTTAATATATATGGAAAGATAATAATTGGAAATTATATTTTTATAATCATCTATAGACATTGGTACTTTATAATGAACACACAATTAAATTAATACACAAAATCAAACTTTTATAAACCCATAGAACACTCAAAACATGAATTCAAACCCAAATAATACATAATTTAAGTGGTGAAAGATGAATTAGAATATGTGTAAAGGATATAATGTTGAAAGTTTTTTTATCATTATAGAAAATTTCCATTTAATAAATAAGAATTGTGGAGTTCACATTAACATGGTGTTTCATATAATCAGGTATATTAAAACTGGACTTTTCTCTTTAAAACTCTCTATAGAGTTTTCCATTATAAAAATTGGTAATTTAATTCTCTATTTTAATGAATAGACTTACAATTATTAGAGGATAATGTCCTTGGGTTTGTGTTTCTTCCATATTAAGAACATATATGTCCACGGGGAAGATAATATTATTCACTCTCATGAGGACATCCTTAATTTCTCTTATGGGGTGTATTGTTCTCCATTTGGAATGTTTCATGATGATCTGTATTAGTTGAATCTATCCAACCTATTAAGAAGTATAAAAATACTAAGACATCACATTAATTAATGTTCCTATGTCAAGAAAGAAAATAGAAAATAAATTCACCCTTATAGTGCTGGGATTCATAAACATTCTTGGATACTTGGATTTGGTAAGCAATACTAGTTGTTTCAAGGACGATTCATTTCATCCATGGATGTAACTCTAATTCACTTTTATCCACCATATATGGGTGAAATTTTCATTAAGAAATTTATCATAGTGATTATTTTTTTAATATATCCAAGAAAGGAATATTAACTTGTACCGTTTCAAATTTATAGATCATCACTTTATCAATTTAATTGTCAAAATATATTATATATTGAGTGCCTCTGGGGAAGAAAACAATAATGGATTATTCAGGTGAATCATCAATGATAATTTTTTTTATAAATTTTGTTTTATTTTTATTCACTTAACTTTTTTGAGGGTAGAAAAATAGATTTTTCAAGAGGATTCCATACTTGTTATATAGAATCATTGGAAAGAGTATGTTATTTTCCACATCGAATTGTTCTAGCACATATATTATCTATATAAATGGGATTGTAAATTGATTGAAATAATAGTTTTATTGAACCTTTATTATTTAACTCACCAATGGTATTTACCAATTTTTCGTTAAGGTTGGCTCTTTCTAAAAAATATTCTCATATAATAATCTATAACAAGACTCAGGTGAGTCATGATGTTGGGGACACTGGTCAAAAAAATGAATGTTCTAAAAAAATTCCAAAATGAAATGGAATTTGAGGAGAGTGTAAATCAACATGAACCTAATAAAAATTTATTATATGGGTATAACTCTCATCATGTTTATTACATACCTTTTGTTTTTGGGATTAATGGATTACCACATGAACTCCTTGAGTGGGTTCAATTGCCTATGTACCAAACTGTTCTTCATTTTGAGCCATGTTGGATATTATTTCATTAGTGGTGGTAATGTTTGTATCCACTAGAGAACCACCAATTATAGCATAAATCATTCCATGATCAATGGGGACAATTCCCTTATAGAAATATTGAATTTTCAAATTTTCATTAATTTAGTGGTGGGTAAAATTGAACAAATTCTTTGGATCTCTACTAATATTAATGAAATGGATCTTCCTATTGTTACATAATTCCTCAAATTTATTTTATAATGGATTTAATTCTATATGTAGGGTTGAAATTCTCACGAAATATTAGTTTATGGTCATTCCAACTCCCAATTATGATTATATGATAGTATATCTAGTCATTGGCTACGCTATAGAGGTATAAAGGGAAGGCCCTAAACTTTATGAGGTGCTGAGACACATTTTGGGGTCTCATGGTGGAACACACAGTGAATCCATGATATGTTTGTGAGGATATTTTTCAAAAATACCATAAAATTTAGGAAGCATGTCGTTGAGTCCTGATCATAGCTCAAAGTTGGATTCTTACTTGGGATATTATATGTACACAAATTGGTACTCTAAATCAAGGGCGGTCAGTTATAATTAGTATTTATTATTTTCATCAATATTTTTAAGGGATTTATTTCATTAAATATATGATTGGATTAATACCTCTTGAGTTTCCACAATGGGATAATATGTGTTACTTGTTTTCCTTACCCTAGGATAACTATTGTGTGAGTGGAGAGTCTTATCAATTTTAGGTTCTATTTGAAATATATTTGTATTTCATTATTGGTCCATAAAATAATTTATAATATTTTTTATTTAAGTTTAATAAAATGAATAAATAAGATAAAATTCATTGTTAATATCACAATAATAAAAATAAATTAAATAATAAGAAAAAAAACTATTTTACTAAACAAGGGACAATAGAGTAGAACATAGTGTGAGTGAGAGAGAGAGATAACATGAAAAAACAAAACCAAAATAAGGGGTAAGATTTAAAGGAGTATTAAAAAATGGAATGAAGAAAATAAAATGGAAAATAAATCATCTTCACTCCCTAGTATAAACAACAAAAGTTTATCGCATTTTCGATCACATCAAATTAGAAGTTAATATTTTTAATAAGATTTCATTAGTATAGAGGGAAAACTGTTTCATCTATCGATGTAGTCATAGATCATAAATCATAATATTTTTTTTTATTATGAAATAAAAAGTTAATAGGATTTTAGAAAACTTTTGTTTTGTTTATTTAAGAGTTAAATATAACTAAAAAGCAATAAGAAAATGGAGAAATTAACAGATTTGATTAATCAAGATCAACCCATGGAAATATCATGTTGTTCATCCTTAATCACTTCAAGTGATAGGGTTCAGATCTTTTAACACTCGTTCTAAAAATCCTAGAACTATATTTTTACTAATTTTATACTAGTATAACCCCTAATATTTGGTAAAAAAACAAAAAATGATTCACCAACTACCATCGATTATTGGGTGATTTGTGTTCGCCTTCATAATGAAAAATCACCTAAGAAACACATGTTGAATTTGACATTTCTTCTAGGTGTGTATGTTATTTTAGTGTGATTACGTATAATATATTTACATGGTCATGTATGATTTTATGTGAATTAAATATACTAATATAAACCACACAAACAAAAAAATTAAAATGGGGAAGAAGAAGTTGTTAACAGTGTATGAAACATCACCTGAATAGGTACCCCAAACATGTTCATTTGAGTTTGAGTTTGACATAAATGTATATAAATCAATTAAATTTCAATATATAATAAATAAAAACTAAATAAAAAATATAATTTAAATAACATTCAAATATTACAAACAAAAAGATCATGGTTTACATTATGCTTATCCCTAAGTGATCATAATGAGTTTAGAACTCCAAAGACGGATAGGAAACCATTGATGATAAATAATCACATCCTAAGAACCCAAAACACACCCAATAGTATATAATGAATTATTAATGAGGCACAAGAGTTATTTTATGTATAACTAAATACATTTTTTCACTGAATAAGTCAATTATATATGTGACCTGGTGGGGTGTTCATGGTAGACTTTCTCACTATACTTTATTCACTAGTTTAACTAAATTAATCATATGATATAGACTCTAAATTCTATGTAACGGTGGGAAATGTATTTTTATATCTAAGTGAGATTGAATCACCCCATTTAGGTTTTGAAGCCAAATTTATGTCCCAATCACTACAAGTATATTTAATACATCTCACCCACAATTTCTTCACATTGTGGGCCTCTTTTGGGATTATTATTCATAGATCCATTGTTTTGTCCATTTAGATGAATTGAATCTATAGGATCACATAATCCTATAAAAAATAAATGTTCTCATTTATATTAGTGTATATAATGTTATGATAAAAACAATGAACTGTTATAAAATTGGGCTATTGTGAAATTACATATTTTTAAGAATCTTTTCAACAAATTAATTCGAAATATATATTGAGTAGAAAATGATTTAATAATTGAAAATTAAAACCCATAAACAATGAAATAAAAATGTATAAATTTGATTATATATGATATATCATTGTCTTATCAATAATCATTTGTATATATAATGTAATAATGAAAGGGTATAAATATAAAAATTATTTTATTTATATATATATATATAATGATAATACTATATTCTAGATATATACACCGTTATTATGCCAAAATAATCCCTCAAATGCTCTGATAAATGATATTTATAGGGTAAAATCCTGCTGGTTAAGTTTATATCTCCATCCATCTATGTCAATTAGATATTATTATAAACTTTAATATATATAATAATATTAATGGTCACTATAGAATAGATATAATATAAATTTTTATAATGGTTAATTTCCTTTGAAGAATAGTAGGAAAATTATGTCTATATTTTATAACATTAAAAAATAATTAAAATTAAATTTAGTTCAAGTGTTTTCATAAACTAAATTATATAATAAGTCACTTATTAATTCAAAATTGAAATTTAATTTATAAAAATATGTTTCATTACAGGTCGTACCACTATAGAATGATCTCTCTTATACGGAATAACTAATATTGATTCTATATCATAAATAGAATGTGTTATGGAATAAGACCACCCATCTATACAATGTTTTTTGGTGAAATCATAAATTTTGGGAAGTTATTAGGGAACTCATGGATGTTATGAGGTATAAGTATCCCCAGTTTTTTGTATCATAGTGATGTAATTTTTAAATGATATAGAATATCTTATTTAGTTGAGAATGGGATAGAAAAATCGGGGAGAACATCATCCACCACCTGGGGATTACAATTTAAGGATATTTGTTTTTGGAATTTATGATTTCTTGGTTTTAGGATGCTACCTAGTATGGTAATGAGACCAAATCCCATGGAATGATGTTTTTAGTGATGTGTTGGGTGTTATGGGTCCTAATGAATAAATCAAGATAATGTGGGGGATGGACTCACCTCTATATACAACTGTGTGAGGAATATATTTTGTGGATGTTATCACTATAATCCTTGGTGGGGTCTTTGGTTTCAATTAGGGGGATCCTCTTGGGGAATTCACTGCTCATATATGGATGAGATAGGGTGTTGAAGGGGTAGTGGGTTTAATAGAAGGCACTCACCGCTAATATGAAACTGAATGTCGATGGATCATGTCTATTTAGATATATTAGAAGAGGTGGATAGGTAAGGGATACAATGAGTTTGGTCACATTTTATTTTATTTTATTCTATGGACATGGGTATTTCATTGTGGTGGAGATAAGGGAAATGCATGATGATCATTCTCTATATATTTGTTACAACATAATAATTTTCTAGTGGGGTCTGACTCCAAAAATATTTTTGAGTTACTTCCTAACAATTCCACAACACTATGGGACTTGAAATACTATATAATGAATAGAAGTATGATAATTTTACAGGACATGGAATTTTTACACACTTTCAGATAATGGAATTGTGTGGCTGATATCCAATCTAAGAAAGGTAACCCTAGTAGAAGCCTTATCGTATACCCCTATAATGGGTCCTTTTCAAGTTTCATTCTTCGTCTACTTAATATAAATATATTATATGAATCATTAAATAATTAATATTGTATCATCAATATAAAAATATTCTATTATGATTTTTGTACAACTATTTTACACCTCTTTTCCATCAAATGGGAAATGAAAGTATTACTCGTGTGTAAGTCTGTAATATAACCTCCACATACCGATATGATTTATTTTCACCCACCATATTTCATTTTTGGTTATTATTATGGATGTAATGTTTATATTTTATATTAATGATATAAATCTTCTTATTAAATTATAATATCCTATATACCTTCTTTCCTTCTCATCCATTTGAAAAAGATAGTGTTGCTTGTGCGTACATGTGGACTACCACCTCTATGAAGAGATACGATTTTTTTTCTTTTAAGTTATAAATGGATGGTAATAAGGATATATTTAATATATATATATATATGATATTTATAATATAAAATTTATTATTTAAATGTGAATTATTATTTACCTTTATATTCTTCCATCCATCTAAAATTAAAATCATCACTTGTGCATACGTACAGACTGTCGTCTCTATAGGTTTTGAATACAAAATTGCTACCTCCATTTATGAATGGATATAAATTTATATATATATTGAACAAATAGGAAAATTAAATCATCCTTAAAATTATTCATATTGTTAAACCAAGTCCATGGTGTGATTTAAAGAACTATCAAACTGAGTAACGCATGAAAAATGAAATATTTTTCAAGGAGAATATTGATTTTAAAAAATAGTTGTTAATAAATAGCTGATAAGGTGATATAAGTAAATCATAAATTATATGAATTAATATTCTTATTTAGTATATTTATAATAAATTTAAATTTATTATAAATTATATTTTAATCCATACCAAGCCTGAAAATAATTGAGGTAAGGTTTTGTGATACAATTTCATTTCATTTTGAGGTTTTCCACACTAACATTACATTGGAGGAAATTTTATGGTTCTTACACTACAAGCCCAATATATTTTATTAACCTTTGGTTATTCATAGAATTTTCATGTAATAGTAAAATTTTTATCTCTTTGGTACTTAAATTATTCTAGTTTGTTTTAATAAAAATCAACTTTATTTCTTATATGGTTGTGAATCGTTTTCTTCAATGTACATATTTTTATTAAAATTATTTTAGAAATATTTTAAAATTATCCAATTATTTAATAAAGTAAATTTTACCCATATTTGAATGTATATTAAAAGTGTTAAAAATAATCTTATTGTTATTTTTAGATAGGGTTCTGTTTATGAACAGTGGGAATATAGACTTTATTTTAGCATATACCTCACGAAAGGATTTTAATTTTATCATGAATACTATTATATTTGAAGAATTATTTATAATATTTCCTGTTCTATTTCAAATAAATATTTTTATAGGATATTTTTTAATTTTTTGGATATATTATAATTGATTTCAAAATGAATGTGTATTTTCCTGAAGAAATATTTGAACAATATTTTAATGGCCTTTTTCATCTATGGTATCATCGTTTATATTAACTTTAGCTTCGTTGGGGAAATAATCTAGTGATATAATCTATTTCATTTCCCAAGATGCATTTTTATGATGATGTTTTATGTATGATTCTATAAAACCTGTTACTTTCCTACATGTTAAACAAGTTATGAGGAAATATTTTCAAAATGCATTTAATTTCCCAGGGTTATAAAATGATGAAATGAAGAATGTTTTTATGATATTGTGGAAGACTTATGGTTTATAGTTATATGATGGGTGGTTTTCTATCACAACACAATCCATTGGTTAAATATGGATAATGCATGAGATCACTATGTTATGTGTGAACTTGATTTCATGTTAAAAAAATTATTTGTGGACCTAGATTCATGTCCATAATCTTATGAATGGACTAGGTTTCATTTCTTAAAGTTTATATGAGCACCGTTTTTCATGTACATAACATAATTAGTGAACATTTTAGTATTTATACATGTTTAAAATGTTATTATATTATGATTCTTCCACCTTATTATGTTCATGATATGATTTCATGGATCATTATTGATTATTGATGATTCTTAACTATAATGAATTTTTTATTTTTTTATAATAATTTTTTATTCCCTCACTTGTAATTAATAATATTTATTTTACTAGGAATGACATTATTTTCTTATGATTATATTCTAATACTATTTTTCTCAATTATGAAAATTAATTTATATCTCTTATGTTTACCATTTCTATGAATCTAATATTATGCTTTTATTCTTTTTCCCATGGTGGTGATGAAATTATTTATGTGGGGTATATATAATAAGTGTACTATGATAAAAAGAACATTTTGGGAGATGTTGGAGGTCTTTTATGAAAAAATTATTTTTTGTATCTTGTCTCTAAAGACAATAAAATGTTATGGTTCATGGGTGTGTATAATTGTGTAGTGAATTAAAAATTCATCTAAAATGTAATAATTTATATATATATTATTCTTGAGTGTCCTCATTGAGATTTTAGGAAGAGAATGAGTATGTGTGTCCCCACATATGAAAAACATCATCCTCAAGGAATTTATTTTATTTTCTTATGTTCCTTGTTCTCTAGCATTTATCTCAAGATTTTACATATTCTAAAACATAAATAGTAAACTAGTAGAAACTATATTAAAACACATCGGGATCATTTTTCTGACTTCCATAATTCCACCCATATAAAAGTAAATGATTACTATTTATGATAGAAAAAACATCCTCTCCTTTAATTTCCATTCTTATAATACTGTTATCTCAATTCATGAATAAGAATGGATCTTCCAAAAAATAAAATTTCAAATTTAACTTAAACATATAAATTTGATACCATGAAAATCCCTTGGGTATATATCCATTTATATGATAATTTTGAAAGTCTGAATAGAAATTAAACTCCCTATTTTTAATAAAAAATTAAATTTCCATCCAATTCACACTTGATTGGGTCAAAATAGTCCTTCATTAATTTACCAATGTAGAAAATTATATTCCACATAATTTTAAGCCCTATTATTATCCTTGATGTTGTTATTAACTTCTTTTAGGTGAATAACTCATCTTATTATCCTTGTCTTGATTTTTTTGAGGTCAAATATTTTAAAGATAAATTCTATGTGTAAAACCAACCTTTCTTCTATTTAAATATTTTCTAAAGTTCGACATATCACATATTAATGTTGAAATTTCCTTATTTGTAGTAAAATAATTTAGTTGATCTCTATTAATGAAATTTTTCTCATAGTATATCTAACTTTATATCTTCTATTTTTTTGATAGAAAATCACTACTTCTATAGAAAACGCACTAGAATTTAAAATTATATTAAAAAATAATTATTTTAGTGTTACTATTATCATAGTTGAAATTGTTTAGTTTAATCTTTCAAAATTTCTACGATAGCGTTTATAAATGTTAATCTTCAAATCATTCACCAAGATTTAATATAATGGAGTTTCTATATTTAACAATTACTAAATGAAACTTCTATAAATACATATTTCCTATAGTAACTACCCACTATATTTATTGATTTCAGGGTTGGTAGTGTGGATATAACTATTATTTTGTCTTTTTCTACGTAGATTCCATCCTTGCAAATAATGTGTCCCATGAAATTGTAAATTCTCACCGAGAAACAATATTATTTTCTATTTCAACACCATGTTTCTCTCTTCACAACATTATATCACTTTAAATACATTCACAATGAATTTTTCAATTGATTTTCTACCCACTGAGAAATTATACATGAATATTTTATTAGGTTCTCTACAATATCTAAAAATATTTATATCACATAGCTTTAGAATGCTTCTAAGGAACCACATATCCAAAATTTAATTGTCCTATAATCATATTTCACCTTTTTATTAATACATTTTTTTGTCTTGGCATAATTTATTACATGGTACTTGGTTGTACCAAGAATAACCATCAAAAAATAATTAATGTGGGTATATTAGAAACCATTAAATCATATGATCCAATAATGTGTGTATAGAAGTGATATTTTATTTTTCTATTTAGTTTTATATAAATAATAAGAACTCTCTTACATGTAACATTCATTATAGAAATGTAATCCTTATATTCATTTGCAACCATTATTATAATACTTTTATTTGGTACCACATTAATTAGATATACACATGCACTATCTGATAATGGGTAAAATATCCCAATATACAATTGTTTGATATTTTATACTTCATAGCTTCATTCATATTTAGATTTAAAATTATTAGCAATTAAATATTTTAATTGAACTCATATTTCACTATGATATTGTACATACATATAGCAGTAATTAACTCTTCATTGTTGAAGATTTTCTATGAAATGGAAATATTTTTTTCAAAACATCTAATAATTTATTTCTTCCCTAAAATTAATTGATTATAATAATAAATATAAAAGTTTTTTATTTCAATGTTATTCATACTTAAGTGTGGGTGGTGAAATATTTTACAATTATAAATATAGATCATACAATAAGTGATTTAACTCTTCCTTCCATTCACCAAATTCCTCCATTGGTTACACAAAAACATTTCCATAACAACAACCTTACAGAATGAAACCAAACACTTTGAACACCTCATATAGAATTTCTTTGTCTTCAATAAATTCATTTTTCCTACATATATCAATATTTAATTATTATTATAATTTATATTTAACATATTTTTAAATAGTGTTAATAAGAAATAATCATACAATATTCATTAATATAAAATAAATTGAAACAGTTTGATAATATATTTATCTTCTATCACATGAAATTTTACCTTTAATTATGGGAAATCTATAAGATCACCTCATGTTATAAAAAAAATATTAAGATGAATATAAGTAGAATATCCTTTCCTTTCTCTATGATAATCTTAAATAAGTCTAAAATTAATACAATCTTGTCGTGTTTAACTAATATGTATTTAATCACACTTATGGGATAAGTGATGGATCTATCTATATGTTATAAATCCATTATATTTTTCTTATTCTTTCCCATTACAAGATAAATATAATGTATTAATGTAATAAGATCAATAATAGATCCTAAAAAAATAAAAAAAATAATGTTTTTCCTTTCCTTGACTTTATTGAAAATTTTATTTATCCATAGATCCTTTACCATTTCTGATATCATATTTTAGATCACAAAATTTTACCCCTTAGTAGAACTCTGTGAAACTATGTAATCCTTCTCTTTTTTGAAATTATTTATTTCAAAAATATTTCATTAGAAATTATTTTATTCAATGACCCAAAAAATCATATTGAATTTTTTCTTCTAAAATGTGTTCGTAAACCTCTTGAAGAGATTATTTATATGTTTATCTAACTCCACATCTCTTTCTGAATATGGTGTAGGAGTATTTCTGGTGTTCAATCCTAATGCTGGTTAATTCTATGTCACACATCCATAATTCATCACCTTTTTTTCTTATACTCAACTAATTTAATCGATTATTTATTTTATTATTACATATTATCTTATTCCATATCATTATAATCAGCCTCATCATATTTTAATCTTTTAATCTATACACATCCATTTTTCATGTCCTTCCATTTTAATATTTTCTGACTAGTCATAGAAATTTCCATTAATCCTTTATTAGTATTTATTTAAATAGTACTTAGTAGTTTCCCATTATCCCCTATACTTTTTTTCTTTTCTATTTTCCTAACATTAATTTCTAGATTATTAATCTTATTTTGGAAACTCTTAACCAATTACTTAATTCTAGAAATGTTATTTTGGGTGTTTTGGATCAAATCATCCATCTTCATTTGATTCATCTAAGTATTCTATCATTTTTCTAGGATTATTTTAGTTAACTTATAAACTTTTGTTTTGATTAAATTTTATTGACAATAAATTACTCATGATATCCTTCTTTGATATCAATTTTTATGATTTCATTAGATTGAAATTTGATAACTTTTTTAAAGTTCTATTTACCCTTCCAAGATAGATTAGGATGATTATTCCATTGTGGTTTATATATATTATAGAATGGATAATTCCTTATTGGTTTTTTTACAAGATTACCCATATAACTAATCTTATTCTCATAATATGATTCAGTAGAATCTAGAATGTCCAAATTCATGCAATGAATTCGACTATACTCATAAATTCTATAATAAAAACACAATTATTTTTTCCCTTTTATCATTAGCATATTATTTTGTAATTTACATTTATGATTAGAAATATGAGAGTTTATACAACTCATGGAATAGAATTAAATCACCAATGAAATTATTCTCTAAAAAATATTCTATAAATTTATAGTTTTCATGTTAATCGTAGGTTTTATATTCATGTTTTTTATTTCTCTATAATTTCCCCATACAACCGAGTTAACCAAAACTTTTACCATATTATTCAATCCTTTATATAATTTTTACATCAAAAGTGATAGTAGAAACTAATGATTTCGAAATTATTGACATTTATCTCTAAACCCTTCCTTTGAGTCATGAAATCATTCCTTATCCTTCTAAAAATATATATAAATTTTGATTCTCAAATAGATTCTCCATTTTGAAGAATAAAATCTCATAATAGGATCATTATAGATATCCTCTCATGAACTAAATGAGTTCTATTCATTTAGTAACAACCAATATCTAGCCTTAATATTTATAAAATAGGGAAAATCCATTATCCTTAATTCATTCTCTAAAATTCCATATAGTGAAACATACTAAATAGTATTCCGAAAGTGTTTAATGAAAACCAGTGAATCTTATATAGAAATTCAAATGAATATTGATATGTTTAAAAAAAATTAATGTTTTAATTCAATTTTCATTGCATTTGTAATTCATAAGATATTATATAGATCTATAAATACCCTTGAAACATTCAAATCTTTTAACAAAGTTAAAACCTTCTCATTTAGTATTAAATCATTTAGAAATTTTGGGAATCCAATCTCTTACTACATTTTCAAGGTTACTACCTTCTATATATTCTTTGAATTTTTTTATAATTTTAAGAAATAATCATTCGATATCATTTATAAAAGGTTATAAATTATTACTCAATTATATCTCAGTGGATATAATCTATCAGTACAATAAAATATATCAATAATTAAAGTATAATGAACCATATTGTGTAATATGTGAGTTAATATAATGAATATTTTCCAATACGTTTTCACTTTATATATAAATTGAAAACTAAAATCAATAAACGTAAATTTGTTATCCTATAAAATGGTTATAAGCATGATTTATCATTTTTATTGTGCAATAACACCCATTAAATTCTATAAGGTCACTAAAAAACGTTAAATTTCCATTTTCATGTCATATCTGTAGGGAAATATTATTGTCACTAACTAATTATAGAATAAATAACAAAATAGGATTGTTAATTGAGTTTTTGTGTTTTGTATTAAAATAATTTTAAACAAAGATAAGTAAAAATTAATAAACAGTGTTTCTTATATATAAGTGATGTGTTATTTAGATGTTTTAAAAAGTCTATGATAAAATAGTGGGGTTGTTTAGGATAGTCTTGTTAAATCACAAACCATGTCACTAAATTTACAAAAATATAACTAAAATGGATATAAATCACTTTAATTTTTTGTCAATACACTCTTGGTGTCCTTAATGACAATAATAGGGACCCAATAATTTTCTTTCCATCTTGTTTAATTTGAATTCAAATTTAGTTGTCGATAAAATATGTGTTCCATAAGATCTTATGCAACTGTATCACTTCATAACATCATGTATCTCTCTCTCTCTCTATGAATAGGATGGATTTCCACATTCTCTAATTCACCTTCGTAAGGGATTATACACTAATCGATCATTTTAGTGAAGCTTTAGTGTAAAAATAATAAAATGGTTTGTATTTAAATATTCAATTATTCCACAATGAATCTTAACCCAATGTCAACCTATCCACACTAAAACTCTTAGCCTGGAATTGTTAAAATATAAAAAATATAAAACTAGAATAAAAAAGGTTTCACTATGGTGATTCAATAATAACACATACTCTTTATCCAATAACCCTATACCTTCATTTTGGATTTAATATTTTATTATAAAATCACCCATTTGTTTAAATTAGGACCTCTTTTTTATCCTACTTTTATAAGATTCTGAGCTTCATCTCATTAGGGGTTATTCTATATAGACTTTATGATGTTTTTCAATCCATGTGTAATTCCATACTTATATATCAACTTTAATCCCCATTATTTTAGTACCATATCCACTACCCCCTTTTACATATCAATATTATATCTCTATTTTATTTAGTTCTATTAAAAAATATTATTTAATAGGTACCCTATTAATATATAAAAATAAAAAATATTCCCCTTATGTATTGTAACATCCCTTACCTGAAACCCACTAAACTGATTCTCTGGTCCGAGTAACCACATGACCTGAAGCACCCCTCCTCATATGCTAGAGGTCTTTGCTTATAGTGAGGGTATAAATGGCCACATGGAGAGACTATACCCTCTCTGCTAGATTAATCCATAGTAGATAACAATTTATAAAGTGAAAATAATAATAAATATCCAAGAAACATACGTAAACAACATCTCCCCAAATTTGGTACAACCACAACTAAAATAAACATGAATTGTCATGGTAGTTGTGTCACAAGGACAAAAAACCCAAAATAAATAAAATAGAGGAATCCTAAAAATGGTCCTGACTCTATATCTGGAAGCCCATCCATGTATATTCCATGATTGACCTGATACCCTATAATTGATCCTTTCCTCTATCCTGACCTACAAGAAAGAATTCATCTCGAGTACCCTATAGAGGCTTGAGTAGGGTGTGAGTACAACACATTGGGCCACCACCGAAGGTGTCTAAAAAATATCCAGTGTTGATAAATAGTGCATGAAAATACTAATAAATGAAAATTAAATAAAAATATAGTTTGGGTGTTATTATTTAACAGGTTTTTCTTGAGTCATTCCTAGAAATGTTTCTAATTTCATTCCTTATACCATCTTTATTACATAATTCACTTTCTTCTCATGTTTAATGGATTAGGAATATTCACCAAACTCAATGTATAAGGGGAATATTTCATGTTACCAATATCACTAGGGGTAAAAAAATAATCACAAATACAATAAAGTCACCATGAATACATAGTCTATGTGGTCTCATCAAACACAAATGTTTGCAGAATCGAACATAATCTCCATATCTAATCCATGCATTTTGGGGTGGAGTTTGGAGCCTCAATCTAACTCGAATAATGAGCATAGATCCTCATGTCATTAATGTTGAAATAGTGGGGCCCTAGACCCAAATATGCATATCTTTTTATTACCATATCATGTGTAAAGTTAGATATGCATGATGTTATCTTACCATTATAGTTCAGACTTTTCTGCATCCACTATAATAATGGTAATGTCCAAAGGTTAATTGTCATGTCGAGAGGTTATAGGAGATCCTTGGCTATAATAAGAACCTCAAGATATAATGAAATTGATCATAAATATATCACCCATAGTATAGATACATCTTACTGACTAGACACATTAGATGTTTGACTATCAGGTATTGTGGGCTCCTAAGAATTGAGACTTCTTCTCATAAAGTTCACACTTGGTGATCTCTAGTAGTGATATCATGAGGACAGACCCATTAATAAGAACACTACATGTTTTATGTGTCATTGGTCGTTTCTATCTACAGACATGTTTATTAGTCTCTTGACTTCAGACCATTATCGATGTATATCATTTGATTACGTACTTTGATGCAAGGTGAAAACCATGGCATTGATGTCATGGAAAGGTAGTTAGTGTTGGGTGTGTCATTGGTGGTATGACATTGGATGAATGGTCAAGAAAGGATTTGTCGCTTCCAAGTTCAAGAAGTTGTATATCTCAGGCCTGGTTGATCAGGATGCTGCCGCCTTCATAAGTCTTCGGACAAAGAAGTAGAAAGGAAAATTCATTCATATATATCAACAAATAATAAAGAAAGATAAGGATGATGACACAAGAGTGTGTACTACTTCATGAGATATTTAATGACAAAGAGATTATACTTCATGGTCATTTTTCATTGGTTATTAGTCATTGCTATAACTATCCTTATCTATTTAGGATCCATGATGAGTTTCTAGACTCTGCTCTTGGTATGTGGATTTTATTCACTACTATCAAGATGAGGGCCTAGAGGGTCACACACAATAGCGTATTCACGAATCCTCCCTATTTAGGTGAATAGGTATATGGACATAGTGGGCCCTGCCACGGGGTCCGAGCATTGTCCAAGTTATCAATCACCTATGAATTAAATAAATTCATTATTATTCAAGTTATGAATAATTGGGATTGAATTTATTTAATGTATTTACAAGATTATTAAATACAAGAAAAATATTAACCGAAAAAAAATTATTTTAACATGCAAGGTTTGGTTAATATTAAGCGGGATAGAGATTCATTTTAAATGACTCGGTTTTATCACGTAATATATTTTTATATATATTACAAGTATGTGATAAAATAATAAACAATATTGATGCAGTGTAGTTTGTAAAAATTATTTATTTAGTGAATGTTGAAATATATGGGGGTCGGGTAACCCTACCTGGTATTTATCATCATCACTATAAATATAACAGGAGGCTATCTATCTTATGTTATGCAATTCACTATTCATTCATTTGTATGGAATGAAAATTGAGAGCCTCTCTCTCATCCCACTTCCTAGAGAGAGAAGCTGATGATCTAAGAGTTTGGATCAAGTTCTTCCTCAAGCATCGAAGTGATCGCGATACGGTGATTGTTGGGACGTCGAAAGATTCTTTGGATCATCGTGATAGCACCTGGAATTCGACGATTGATGTTCCAGAATATTTTTGGAGCGCGTTTGGATGATCTAGAGGGATCCTCCTTTGGATTCTTCAAGCGACGATCGCCATCGACAAGTTGTAGACTGTAACAGCCCAGGATTTTATAAAAAAATATTCTTTTTAATTTTATTAAAGCCTTGTGTTGTACGCTACACCAAAAGGAGCTTGCACAACACGCATCCTTGACTTGCCTTGCATTACACGCAATCGCGACCTTCCTCTATAGCGTGTGTAATACGCAATACCGAGTTTCACTAAACAACGATATGCTATTAAAATATTATTAAAACTAGCCGGTATGAATAGTAATAACCACTTTTTAAAATTCTGTAAATCTTATTTTTCAAAATGAACTTCATTTTTGGATTCGGAGTATCGAATTTAGCCTAAGGTGAAATTTTGGTACATTTCGGATAACTTTCATATTCTGATGAATAGTGAAAATTACTAAAAAACAACTTTTTTAATCGAAATAATTAATAGTGATAAATTATTAATTGGAGTAGTTTTAAAGTATATTTAGAATATATTTTTACAATTTAATACAATTTTGGTCATTGGATGAAATTTCACATTTAAACCAGACATAATCAAGTGTCAATCTTTTGATAGATATTGTTTCTTAAAAACACGCTATTTGTTTTAACAGCGGGATTTAATTATAAAATTAATTAATGAAACTTCTATGTTATGAATTTGGTAAAATAGATTTCATTTTTGAATTCGGAATATGAAATATAGCTTAGGATGAAATTTTGGCATTGTTCTGAAAAACATCAATTTTTGATGAATAGTGAAACTACTAAGTGGTAGTTAAAAAAACTGAATTTTTCATAAAAAATAATTTTACCGCTTCTGTGAATGGAATTTCAAAAATCCGAGAGACACAGTTGATGTCAGTAAGTAAAATGTGGTTCAATGAGATGAAAATAATTTTTGGTGAATAGTAACTTTTTACTTTTATTTACCACGGTTAAAAGTAAATAGGGTAATTAAGGGTAAGAATGATATTAATATTACCCTAACACATGTCCTAATTCTATTGGACAAGTTTATATCGACCAAAAACAACCTTAAGTGTAAAATATTATCATTTAGGCCCACTTGGATTAGATTAGGACATTTATTATTATTTAATTCAAAGAAGAGTTAAAAGAGTTAAAATCAAAGTTTATTCCCTAAAATATTTTTAATATGGGGTTATACATAAGATAAATTCGACTATAAATATTAATTAGAAAGCTAAAAATATTTCCTACATAATGATATTTTATTTATAATTTTTAGACTTTAAATAAATTAATTTATTTATGACACAACGATGATGCAGTAATTAACCTTTTAAGGAAATATTAACATAATTGATGTTATAAATACTCAAATGAATGTAATTTGAGACTTTTTATGAATTCCACTAATTTTATAGGTTAATATGATATATTAGTGTTGATTTAATCAACTTTTTTCGAACATATAATTCTGTTATGACTTTCATAAAAATAATATATCAAATAGTGTCAAAATTGACACAAAATAGTTTTTAAATCAAATATTATATTTTTAATTGTTATTTTATTAATAAAAATCTAAGGTTCGTCCAAATGACTTAGATAAGGATATATGTATTAATAATAAACAATTTGGGGTTCGTTTGGCATGTTATAGTAAGTGTATTAACCATATAGTGTAAGAAAACAAAAAGACACGGTAAAAGTTAAATTATTTAACTTAGAGTTAAATCTAATTGATAAGGTTAAAATAATAACCTAAACTTGTCTAAATTCTATTGGATGATAGGATTTCGACCCATCCCCACTTTAGCTTCGAAATAAGACCCTTTGGAACCATTATAAACCGATTTTGACTTTAATATAAAATAATATTTTGAGATATTCCTAAGGTGCCCCTCTCCACCCTTATAAAAGGACACCTCCTCCCCCTCCTCCTCACACCAATTTGAGCACTCAATCTCGGCCAACCCCTGACAAAATCGCTTCTCCACTTCCCTAGCAACATCCTAGAGGTTCTGGTCTTCCTCAAAGACCAATTTTAGTTCCCTAAGAGGAGGTCTCCAAAAGGCGCTTCAAAGAAGAGATAATTACCGTTACCAATTCTTTCATCTTTATTTCTTATTATACTTCTTCTTCTTAGGTTGTTTCATTATGAAGTAATAACATCAGTATCACTCATATACTGATATGTTATTATAAGTATGAAACAACCTTATTTCACCATCTATCTATCCTACGGAAAAAGAAATCACCGCGCGTGCATACGGAATACCGTCTCCACGCCGTGGTGTAATCTATTTTCCACCACCACCTTACATGGATGGGTATAATGGTGTAAAGAATAACTATACATAGTTATTAAAACATCATATTTATTCTGATATATTGTATAATCTACTCCAATTCAATTCAATATTTATGGAAATGATATCATCGCTCGTGCGTACGTACGGACTACCGTCTCCACGACGCGATGAGATTCATTCTCCATGTTAACCATTTAAGAATGATTATAAAGTATATATAAGAAATAATAATGAAATATATGACATTATAAAGCTACTGTAATTATGTATATATATATATATTTATGTCATCTACTTACTTCCATTCAAGACAATAGGGAAAGGAAAACAGCGTTCATGCGTACGTACGGACTACCGTCTCCATGAACGGTGTTTTTCATTTCATTTATCTATCTATTATATATATATATATATACTGAATATATATGACATATAAATCATATTTTATATTCTGGAAGTAAGTAAATCATGATATAATTAATAATAATGTCAAGAACAACAAGTCAAAACACCTACGATAAAAGAAACGATTTTACCCAAAACGCTTCTTTAACATGGAATTTACAAAAGAACGGGTAATATAATGTCATAAGTGAACCATATATGATATCATAACAATGAATATGATTCTGTAATAAGTCAATGACATTATTTAAACCATTATACAGGAGCTTCGGACACGTACAAAGCAAATCGGACCTAAGGTAAGGGAAATATCACAATCTCATTTTTATCCGAGATTGTTTATTCGTAAGTATTTACTGTGGTGTATTTTATCATCCACATCCATGTTTCATAAATATGTAATATTATTTCCATCCACCTACAATTTTTTAAATCCATTTTTACCCTTTGGTGAGTTTTTAGTAAAAGAAATGAAAGGAATCTTTTGTCGTTTTTCGTACGAGGTACTTTTTGACTTTTCCGACAAAAGTACGAAGAATGTTTTTTTTAACTTATACGGCATGAATGGATTTTTAAAACATTATTTACAAGAAGCTTCCTTTACAAGTTTTCAAGTTTATTTTTAATCAAATTCTTTTATTTTAAAGTCGTATTACATGTTATGAAAGGAAAAAAAAAATTGAAGTAGAAAGGATATTTTCCTCAAGAATGGAGTTCAAGTACTTTATCAAAATTATTTTCCATCTAAGATAATAAAAGGGTTCTGTTTTTATCCCTATTATTACATGGATTTGATTATGTTGTGATGGAAATATTTTTATGAATTCCTTTATCTTATATGAATTGTTTTATGATGTCATGATGTTTAAGATTCCCATTTTTATTACATGGGTTATGCAATGATGTATGGTTTATGATTTTGTGGCACACATAAGAATGGTATCATTATGAGATGGGTGGGACCTATATCTCCCTCCAATGCATTGGGTAAAGATTTTATATCTCATGAGATAGACATGGCTGGAATGGTAGGTTATACCGGTTCAGTGAAACAGGACTGAAACGAGGGTTACTCGATTCAGAAAGGGACTTTGTCCACTAAGATAGTCTTGGAAATGAGTCTTGACTAACAAGAAATGATTCTCTATGATTATGTGTGAATGCCACAAAGTTTCATGTTTTATGTTATGATTATTGTGATTTCATTTCACTACTATGATTTATCCCAGGTTATCAAATTATGCTCTCTTTTGCAGGTTAAGATTTCCAAAAGTTACGTTCTTATGAATATGATGTGATTGATTTTTCTTTTGTTTACCCTTACTGAGCATTTGAGCTCACCCTTTTATGTTTTCTTTTCCCCAGGATATAAAGAAAGGTTCTAGGTAAAAAAAAGGGGGAAGATCTTTATGGGAGATATTGAAGATCTTTCACCACGATTAGAAGATTACGTTCCGAGTTTCCAAAGACACTAAACTATTACGATCCTTGTGTGTGTGTTTTTGTTATGTACCAAGTATTCCGCAAAAGTAATGTAATGTCCATGTACGTCAAGATACGGGTCTCTACATAGATGACAACAGATTCAGATTTTAAATGGGTACTTTTTTGTTTTAGTTTTCTACTCTTAATAATTTACGTGAGATCCTTGGACCTATCTAGGGATCGTATTGTCAGTGATGAGAAGTTCAGTCATCCCACCGATAAAAAATTATGAAATCCCCTGCCCACCGGCTTCCGCTGCGGGCCCGAGAACCCAACAGTGGTATTAGGGCGATCACGTAAATTCTATAATCCAAATAAAATTAATTTTTTAGAAAATTAAGTAGAGTGTTCAAAAATGGTCTCATTGGTTCAAACTGCGCATCGATCCGATCTCGAATGGCCATATTATGGCTAGTTTAATTTTGTTTGTTGAATCGAATGTGCGGTTTGATCTTGGGTTCAATTTTTATTTCATCTTGGTGAACCGATTAAGTTTCAATAGGTTCATCCGAAATAAATTTAATTATGAAAATTATAAATTTTATAATTTAGTAATTTTCATATTAATTTTATTATTATTATAATATTTATATTATTATTCTAATAATAACATAATAATAAATTTTTATTTTATTATAATAAATTTATTATTATTAAATTGAAAGGCTATTAGTTAGTATTTGGAATTTAATGAAAGTTTAGGAGGGATGACTACCAAAGAAGACTCAAAAAAAGGGTGGAAGAAAGACTTAAAAGAAGTATCTAATTTATTAATAAAAATAAGAGAAAAAGAGGGGATTCCTTTTGCAGTTCAAGCAAAGAAAAACAAAAAAAAATCATTGCAACGGAGTCTGAGTGGACCCCCTCTCTGTTCATGCATGGCGCACGCACGTCGCACTTGCGGGCAGGCCGCCTCCTAGCTCGGCCTAGACCCCCTTTGCAGCAGGTCGCCAGAAACCCTGCCATAGCGCCTGGCCACCACCGGAGCCCCATCCCGCCTTGCATGAGGACCTGCTGCATCCCGTAGCCTACTCCTCCCAGCCAGCTCCTCAGCATGCAGCAACACTACACCCGCCGGAGGCTGACATCACTGAACCAATCGCACCTGGCAACAGCCCCTGGAGGTCCCACCTTCTCCACCTCTTTCCAGGAACAACCACACTAGCCCCGGTCATCGCCTCCCAACCATGAAGTGAACCCACCCTCACCTTCCAATCCTAGGCGACTCCATCCTCCTTCCCTTCTATGGTTGGCACACTACCGCATAGGACCTAGGTCACCGCCCAGCAGACCAGGGTCTTCCTCCCACGCCAGGCACGCAAGGCCGCGATGACCCACCTCTTTTATGGACGTACCAGGCGTCAACCACCAGACCTATATCACCCCGTCCTCTTTCTTCCCATCAAGGAAAAAACCACATGTGGCCTAGCTAGCGCAGCACCTTTGTCCAAGGCACAGCCCGCCTTTGCTCCCAGTTGCTGCCCGACCACTGGACTGGAATAGCAGCACTGCTGCTGGCTTCCCCCAGCCCTACGGCTGACGAGGATGCCACCCTAGTCCTCGAAGCTGGGGAACCCGCAGCGGCTAGCCCGCTCAGCTCCTCTCAACAGACCGGGTCATGCCGGACATACTTGATCGGAACCGAGGCCCCACCATATTCCTTTTTCTCACGGGAGGTATCTTTTTACCTACAATTCATTAAACAGGGTATAGGTTGGCCCCGAAATAGTTCGGGGAGACCTGCCCTACCCAAAACGGGTTTGGGGGGATCGGTTCGGACCATTTGGGCCCTGCACGGCCTCGTAGGGTCCTTCGTGGGTTTGGCCCAACCCGCAAAGGCCATTCTGTGACGTTTCGGAGACCATCCAATTAAGATTAATCAAAATAAATTAATTTAATTAATTTAATTTTAGTATCTAAATTAAATTAATTAATATTAATTTTGGTTAATTATATTAATACCCGGATAAAATCTGTTAAATTTAATTATTAAAATGAATTAAGTTAAATTAATTTACTTTTCTCATTAAAATTAAATTAATTAGAGGACCGATAATTAATTAAATTATTTGAATTTATTAATTCATTTAATTTAATTAAATAAACCATCATACTTATTTAATCCATTTTAATTTTATCAGGCTTAATTTTACCAGTCTGCTGGTCTTGAGCATCGACCCGTGTATATTTCCTTTTATTTAATTAATTATTTTAATTGCATGAGATGATTGTAATTTATTAATTAGATGGTTTCTGCATCATCTTTTTTTTTGGTTAAAATGTATAAGGGCCTGCACACCCAATTTACCTGATATACATTTATATCTGAGTCCCCCTTCCCTGCGAGCGAATATCATTGTATTTTGGATGAAGATGACGAGCGACATAGACCCCGCCAAGATGAGGCGGTCCACGATGGTGCAAGACGACACGTGGATTCCACCAAGATGAAGTTTTACTCCAAGACGTGACATCGACCCCACCACGACATGGCGATACTCCACAAGACCAGCGGACAAACATGACAGGGCAAGCTGCATCAAGAGTCAAGCATTCGACTCAGGTACTATGCCCTTAGGTCATTTAGATGCTCAAGACCAGTTGGGTAGTAGTTTAACCATTATAGATTTATTTATTTTATGCATTTTTGGACATTGGAAAATACCAAAAATAATAGATAATAAAATACATAAAGAAGCAGCGTGTGTTTTGCTATTAAAGTTCATTTTTGAGTGCGACAACATTGATGAACATGTTTAATAGAAATGGATCACATTCATCGAGAGAGAAAACCAATAAAACCCTCAATGAAAATATTAATTCAAAAATAGCCTTCCATCATTCAAGTTTGAACAAAACTGGGTGTTCGAGTTGCCGATCATGCTTTAGATGAGGGTGCCTCTCACTACCGGGGAGTTTTTATTCATGTGGTGGGTCGACTTAATTAAATTTGAAGCAAAGAAATAGTTATTGGTAGATTGTTGTAATTTTAGAGGCAAGCATTGAGTAAATCAGTAATGATTTTAGAAGATGGGACTTCACTCAACAGATCGAGGAACTGCGAGTAAATGCGGTTGGCCAGCCAAAATCCTACCTTAGACCCTCTGAGTAGTGGTGTAGCCATAGCTTGTAGACTATGAGGGAGGTTCTGGGATCCCTGCCACTAGAATACTCAATATTATTCTGATTCTAGTATAGAGTGTTCCTAGAATTAAAAAACTTAGTGGGAGACATTTAATGATTAAATAATCAGTAATGTCACATTTGGTAATCACATAAAAGTACAATCTGTTAAAGTTTATTTGTAGATAATGGAAAGCAATACCACAATAAAAAAATAACGAAATTCCAAGTGTAGTATAGGTGCTTGTGCACATTATTACTATAGGAAAAATTCAAGGTGCTTGTGTCCAAACCTATTACGCCACCTCAGGAAGCGAGAGTTTAAAATTGCTTACAGGAGACTCGTGAATCAAGCATATGATGGTTCTGTCATAATTCTATCATAAAATTCTTATGTTAGTTACAGCCGCTACATCATGAAATGGATTATGTAACATGTAGTCTCATCTCCAAGATCCTTTCGAGGAGAAAGCGAAGCATGATTTGAATGTGATGGTCGCACTCTGTTTGTGTAAAGTGAAAGACAGTTCACAATCTTTCATGTCATCTCATTCTTATACCTTTGACACCCAATTAATCTGGTTTCTTTTAAGGATAAAAACGAACTGTATAAATTATTCACTTAATTACCATTAATGTAACATTCGCCAAGTAATAAGAATATTAGAGATAACTCTATGTTTTATTCTTATGGAGAATAAATTGAATGACCAGGCGAAAAGAGCTATAGAAAGTTATGCCAAAGGCACCTTCATCATGTCCTTCAAAGAAAACTGTATGGTTATTTAACATGAGGTTATTTTCATCACATAATGAAATAAATTTGTGAATGTTTAAATGTCCAATGAACTAAAATACCAGAAGAAAGTAACAACTTCTCAGTCAGTTTATATTCATCAAATAAAAGTATTGTTTTATCACATACTTCCTGGTTATTGAAATACAATATTATTTTCACATATATGTATTGAAATACAATAACGATGTAAGTAGATAAAAATTACTTGATGTAAAGTGTCTTCTCCAAGAAGCTGAGAAAGGGTGATTCCTAAGTCAGTGATGAGAAACACATAACTTCAAATTTCCAATTAATTGATTCAAACTGAACAAGTTGTTGAATATAACCAAAAGCATAAATCTCAAAAGCCCTTTGGACATAAAGAGACATCATTCCATGTTTCTAGAATGAATGTTGTTTCTAGTAACATATTCAACAAATAGTTCAAACATATGTGAATTAAAGGCAATAAATGATGAATATAAAATTGTAAGACCTACCCAATTGTGGAAAAATGATTCTTTGTTAAGTAAAACTTAAATTGGATGTCAACTATATACCTAGTATGGTATTTAGGCTCGGCATAGCTAAACACCTTTGGTATTATTGACATCCTTAGTTTGGATGAAGAAACCTTTAGAAATAAATTTATGTCACAAAGCTTTTGGGGATAGTTCAACAAGAGAGTATTAACTATTCTAAAGAAAGCTATAGGTAAAGATACATTATAATATTCCTGTAAGTTATTAAGAAATAGTGAAGTGTATGTTTGGTAAGAAGATATGAGTTGCTTCGGATCAGCATGCCGAAGAATATCTTGACCAAACAATCATCGATCATGATAATGTAGCAAGGAGTAATTTCTAATTGCATGTTACTTTATCTACATCACCGTATTGATGTTCCTAAGGAGGATAGATGATGAAGTCTTACTTGTTAACATTGATAAAAAAAATGTATCATGGAGTAATTCCTAAACGCACATTTTATACATCAAAGTTATGATGTAAGTTTTATCAATGTTACAGCCTACAAAAACTTCCATTATATTTCAAGATGTTCTTTGCCAATAATGGAATAAACCCATAACCAATATTCCTACTAAAATGAAAAATGGATATCATATGAGTCATAGTATGATGAAAATCCATTATGTCGTAGATCATGTGTTAGGGTGCCAAGAGTTTGTTATGAACAAACATGCATCAAGATGAATATGTGGTGAATCTAAGGTAATTATCCTAACAGTTTCTTAGGATATTACCTGAATCCCTATGATAGAAAAGATATAGTCAATTATTAGACTAAATTTCTATACAAGGGTGCACATCTCTATTAGAGATAGTGGATGTTGAATTGACTTTGACATAGTCAATGCTTGAGAAGCATGAATGGTTGGCATAGGAACAAGTTCCACAAGTACATATAGAATAGGCATGTTCCATAGACACATACTACATAGGAAGAATAAAAACATGGTGATGGTTTTATATTCACTGTGGTCAGTGATAAATTATTCATTAAGAATAATAATTCCTACAAGTAAGAAGTATATGGAAATAAGCTAAGATTGACAAGAATAATTAAAATTCAATAATGGATTCCCTGAATCAAATTTCAAAGGAGATTATAAATTGAATATTGTGGTGGGTATTCAAATGAGAAGATACATGGATGGTACAATCCTGGTACCAATAAGGCATGATTGGTTATACCAAGTCGGTATTCCTAAATCTATTATAATTTTACTTGTCATAACTAACTTCTATGTTAATTCTATTGGTAATTGGATGTCAAGATCATCTTTCATGGAAGGTGTCTATATGATGCAACCAGAAAGAGATGATGACATCATATGATTCCAATAAGGGTTGAAAGTTACTAAAATCCAATTCTAGATTAAAGTAAGCAACAAGATCTTAGAGAATTCATTATAAATTAATATTTGCTTTGTGTCTACTAAATGATAGTGGGAGTGCCAATGATTTCCAAGTGAAATATGTTAACCAACATATGGAAAATAGATCTTGATCTTACAGTTAGATAATATTATAATAAAATAAAATATCTAATAATTGACTTAAAGTAGCAACCTATGTTCTAGGGAACATGATCTACTGAGGTAGATCCAAAGGTTTCCTGGTCCTAGTCAATCATACATATAGTGACATTGTATTGAAAAAATACAAGTTGTAACAATTCAAGTTCAGAATTGTTTCCAATGTCACATGGCTTAATCTCTCCACATTTACATGTTCGGAGCATGGGTAGAGATTAACATTGTGAATTGAGTTCCATACGCTTCAACGATGGATCAATTACGTATTCCATAATATGTAAACTAATTGATATTTCTAGAATATACTTTATTGTAGGAAGATATCAATTATTTCTAGGAGAACTGCAAGTGATGCAGTCAAGAATATCATCTTGTACATTGGAAAGTACAAATGATATGTACCTAGAATATGGAGAGGAAGGTATACTAGTTTTTTGTGGGACACAAACTAGTAATTCTTAGATCAATTTTATCTTGTATCGCGGTTAAGCAAAGGTGATGAGTGAGTCAAGCTTCTAAAAGCTAGTGGTATCCATATCTACAAATACCAAGTACGTTGAAACTTCTAAGGCATCTATGAAGCGGTTATAAATATCAACGATTTTTTCTAGTTCTTGGAATCACACATAGTGAGAAAAGTATTATTATAATGAGAATTATGATATTATTATTATCCAAGTTATTAAGTTATGACAATGAAAAAAAGTAATATACTCAAAGATACCTTATCATGAGAAGTTTTACTCAAGCCAATGAGGTCGCATATAGCAGATATGCCACGAGGAAAAAATGTGGTAGGCCTAGTAGTTAAATCCATTACTCAGTAGAAGCATGGTATTTATCATGTAAGTAGCTAACAAGTTAATTTAGAAAGTTGGGTCTAGTGCAAGTGGGAGTGTTGAAATACTAGGTTCCCTAGACCCAAATATGCAGTACATTTTATTACCATAACATGTGTACAGTTAGCTATACATGATTTTATCTTACCATTATAGTCCAAACTTTTCTGTATACACTATAATAATGGTAATTTCTAAAGGTTAATTGTCGTGTCGAGAGGTTATAGTAGATACCAAGCTATAATAAGAACCACGAGATACAATTACATTGGTCTTAAATATATGTTTAATAGTATAGATACATCTTACTAACTAGACACAATATATGTTTGACTATCAAGTAATGGGGGATCATAAGCATTGAGACTTATTCTCATGAAGTTCACACTTGGTGATCTCTAGTAGTGATATCATGAGGACAGACCCACCAATAAGAACACCACATGTTTTATGTGTCATTGGTCGTTCCTATCTAAGGACACGTGTATTGGTCTCTCGAATTGAGACCATTATTGATGTATATCATTTGATTACATACTTTGATGCAAGGTGAAAACCATGGCAGTGATGTCATGGTGAGTTCATTTGTGTTGGGTGCATCATTGGTGGTATGACATTGGCTGAATGGTTAAAAAAGGATTTTTCTCTTCCAAGTTTGGGAAGTTGTATATCTCAGGTTTGGTTGATCAGGATGGTGCTGCCTTCATAAGTCTTTTCCCAAAGCAGTAGAAAGGAAAATCCATCAAAAATAGATCAAAAAATAATAACGAAGTACAAGGATGATGACATAATAGTGTGTCCTACTTTATGAGAAATTTAATGACAAAGAGATTATAGTACACTGTTAGGGTTCATAGGTTGGTAGTCATTGCTATGACTATCCTTGTCTTCTTAGGGGCCATGATGAGTTGCTAGCCTCTTCTCTTGGTCTATGGATTTTATTCACTACTATTGAGATAAGAGCCTAGAGGGTCACATAGAATAGCATATTCAAGAATATGCCCTATTCAGTTGAATGTGTATATGGGCATAGTGGGCCCCGCCACTGGGTATGAGCGCAGTCCAACTTATCAATCACCGATGAATAAAATAAATTCATTATTATTCAAGTTATGTATTATTAGGATTGAATTTATTTTATGTTTTTACAAGTTTAGTAAATAAGAGATTAATATTAACTGAACGAATATTATTTTAATATTCAAGGTTCGTTTAATATTAAAGGGGATAGCAAGTAGAGTTAAATGACTCAGTTTTTTCACATAACAAATTTATATATATATTACAATTATGTGATAAAATAATAAATAATATTGAGGTGGTATAGTTGTCAAAATTATTTATTTAGTGAACGTTGAAATATATGGGGGTCGGGGAACCCTACCGGGTATTTATCAACGTCACTATAAATATAAGAGGAGGCTCACTCTCTTATGTTGTGAAATTCACTATTCATTCATTTGCATGGAATGAAAATTTAGAACCTCTCTCTCTTCCCGCTTCCTAGAGAGAGAAGCTGATGATCCAAGAGTTCGGATCAAGTTATTCCTCAAACATCAAAAAGATCTCGATGTGGTGATCGTCAAGACATTGACCGCTTAGTCAGATCATTGTGCTAGCACCCGGAATTCGATGATCAACATTCCAACGGATTTTTAGAGTGCGTGTGGATGATCTAGAGGGATCCTTCTTTGGATCCTTCAAGTGAATATCGCCATCGACTAGTTGCAGTCGATCGCAGCTTTAGATTTAAAATGGCTACGTTTTCGTTTTATTTTTTTGCTCTTAATAATATACGCGAGATCCTCGAGCCTCTCCGAGGCTCAGATCATTCGCGACGACAAGTTTTGTCATCCCGCGGACAAAAATTTCGAAATCCCCAGCACACCGGCTCTCGCTGCGGGACCTGGAACCAAAAAATTAACCCACTATACCATGGCATGTAAACATACTTATTTTTCCATTCACCAAACATATACCATAACACAAAAAAACAAATCCTAGAGGAATCACTATCTATAATAACCATAATGGGAATTAACCATATTCCATAACCAATGAACACATTTACCATTTACCTTACATTGAAATTTATGCCAATTCCTATTTCTTATGCCTAACTCACTAAGAATATTCACTAATTATTTGAAATTATCCCAATTAACATATACAACCCTTTACATATGTTAATTTATTTTATAAATTTTTCATTTCACAAGTACAATCCCATATTTTCATTTCTTTAACAAAACACACTTCCTTTGGAACATTACCATTAATCTCATTTTACCATTCCCTTGTCAGGTTAAGCAATCACTTATCCATTATATAGATATATGAGAAACTACCCATTTTCCTTTCTTAATCCTCACAAAATTAGTCAACATGTTTATACTGGGCTCTATTTATCATAAGTCTAATTCACACTCAACATTTTTGATAACTGTATTCGGGAAGGTCGAAACATCCCATGGGTGGCCCCAAATTAGTTAATTCATCCTCCATGAATCCTAGAAAGATCTTGAGGGGTTTTGGTTGTCATTTGGACATCTACTATATCAAATCTCACTTAATACAC
Organism: Viscum album; assembly: GCA_963277665.1. NCBI lineage: Eukaryota > Viridiplantae > Streptophyta > Magnoliopsida > Santalales > Viscaceae > Viscum > Viscum album. The sequence goes on along the minus strand of OY728119.1, from coordinate 1,016,046,075 downwards.
CAAGAACGCAATAAGGGGAAAACAAGGACACAACCTTTCATGCACAAACCTTTAAAATATTTTGGGATATAACATATAGACCACCTACCACAAATCCATTAATGAAAAAAAATAATCATTTCCATATATCCTTATCCAACCCAATTTTGAATCCATAACATAGATTTGACTAGAAAAGTGGGTTTTAGGGTTTAAGAAAAATATTTATCAAGATACAAACCCTAAAACAGATAAATTAATATATGAGGGGATTAGACTTACATGGAGCTTCAATCTATAACCCACGGTGCTCAGGATAGCCTAGAAACAAAAAATAATGATATCTTAGAATAATGGGGATCCTTGGTTTACCCCTGGGGTTGTAATTCATGAAATTGGAGAAAACCAAGAGAATATTTAAAATCCCAGAAAGGAAATTTTTTAATTTTTACAACTTTAATAGGGATACACAGTTTACCAGTACAATTTTGGGAAAAAATGATAAAATAGTGTGCATTCTAAGGAGAATTGGGTCACACAGTTACCTGGTAAGATCCATATGGTTTACATAATGTGTGCCAAACGTTTGATATACCACTATCCAAGGTTTCATGGTTTTCCTATGAATTCCACACAATTTTCTTAACCATGCGCCAACTATGTGCCTCACACAGTTTAGCCTGATCTTCCTTCCTTTCAGGTTCTGAACCCCTTGAACAACCCAGAGTCCACTCATGCACCCGTAATCTTTTCATTATCCCAAAACAAGATATTAAAACCTCAATTTAAACAAGTGAATACATCCACAATGTTCGTGATCTTAGAGCCTCCACACCATATAACAGGTTGTCCTCGATCAACTCTTCCAGATCATCATTGATCCCCCCCCCCCAAACAATCTTCCCACTAAGCCTGCATATCTGATTACTGCTCCCATTTTTTTCCTAAAATATTACAATTTTTTATAAAATGTGAACCAAGGGCATAGTCATTCCTCATAATAATTTCTCACTTTATTCCACAATAACAACCAAATGATCTTCAAATGTCACAGCGGCCTCAAGATATATATCCTAAATGATGACCACATTAGATAAAGCATGGAAATAATAAAAAATATAAGATACATTAAAAATTGTGCATACCACTATATATTTATAGAATATCCAAACAATAAGACACTAGTATAATCCTCCCCACAATTCCAAATATCCCCACATACTTGGGTGTCAACTTACCATGTTTCTAAATTAGAACATGTCCCAACCTTGGAGACACTAGATGAATCACACTACCACCCACAGTAAACTCAAGAGGTCTAAAAGGATGATCTAAATATTATGTATTCCTACAATGAAACATTTTCATGTGTTTCTGAATCAATTTTACCTTTCCCAATGCCTCCTGCAAAAGACTTAGTCCCAAAATCATTAGCTCTCCCATTTACAACCAACAAAATAAGGATCTACAAGGTTTCCCATATAGTGCCTCAAATGGTTCCATCTAAATCATAGCCTGAAAACTATTATTGTTGGATAAAACAAGAAGAAACATGTTCTTCTCGTATGAACAACCAAAATCTTGTATACAAGACCTCAACATGTCATCTAAAAAATTAATCATACACTTTTATTGCTCATCATTCTGCCGGTGGAAATCCATACTAAAAACACTTGGGTACTAAGTTCCCTCTGTTATCCATTCAAGAAGGGAAATGTGAAAGATGGATCACGATCCAAAAAAATAGTACTCGGTACTCCATGTAACCACACTATCTCCCAGACATATAGCTCCCTTAACTAATCAATAGTGAAAGTCTCTTAGATCAGTAATAAATGAGACACTATTGTCCATCGATCCAAAACCACCAAAATTGCATCATTATTCTAAGGCATCCTTGAAGAACCACTACAAAATACCTCATTACATCAACCCACTTCCATTATGGAATGATAAATGGATGCAATAACCTACCTAGGGACTAATGATCCTCCTTCACCTACTGATAGATAATTCATCATTCTAGAAAACCCATAACCTATTTCTTAATTCACATCCACCAGTACTACCGATTGAGACAACAATACATCTTAACCAAACCTGGATGTACATACCACTTCGATGTATGAGACATACAAATCAACTCTTATCGCACACCCACTATCATGGAAACATTTCCATGAACATAAAAAATTCTATCATCACCAAAAACACAACCATAAGGTGAATCCCCACCTTTAAGACTTTCATTCATAGTCAGACACTTTGGGTCTTCAAGTGGACCATCCTTGACCCCACTCAAAATCGCGCACTCAACTCCTATAGATGCAGGGGTTCATGTGCCCCTACCCATACTATGCCTCCAAATTCATTTCAAAAAATAGAACCATCATCTTCTACTCAAATATGGATTCTGGAATATTCTAATTCTAAGTATTTTGACTCAGGGAATCCACAACACTATTCCATTTTCCTGGAGTGTAAACATAATCGATGTGAAAATAGTTCAAGTATTCAACCCATATTCACTATAGAAATTTCAAATCATGCTGATAGAATATTTAATTAATATTTTTATGGTTCATATATATTATAAACAACTATTATAATAAGTAATGACTCTAAAAAATTAAAGCATACAACACCATGGAGAACTTGAGATAATGAGTGGATTAATATGTTTCTAGAAGCCTCAATTGTTGTGGACCGTACAAAATAACCCGATTATCCTACATCAGCACTACTCCCATCCCAACAGCAAAATAATCACAAAACAAGTTATAGTTCTTACTCGGCTTGGGTAAGGTTAGAATCAGTGTGGTAGTCAATAGCTTCTTCAACTCTTACAACGAATTCCCACTTACCTTAGGCCATTTAATATTTAATCTTTTATTTATTAAGTTAAATGTTGTGCTGAAAAACTTGATAAATATTTTATGAATCTTATGTAATAACCAACCAATCCTAGAAAACTCAGAACATCAGAGACATTTTTGGGTGTCTCCCAAGACAAAACAACCTGCACTTTCTCTATTTCCGCTGACACACCTCCCTCCAAGATGATCTGACACAAGAAAAGCACCTTGTTGATCCAGAAATAAAATTTTGATAGTTTGGAATAAATACTATGCTCTATTAGTGTATATAAGACGATGTCATGATGTTTGGAATGATCTTCATGTGTTTTTTAGTACACCTTGATGTCAACAATTGTCACGAACCAGGCTGGGTTTCCATTAGACCCAACACCCGACCCAGTCTACGACATGGCTCGAAGGGCGTTCCCAATCCTCACGGGCAAGAACAAGTTCACGGGTATCAAAACTATCACATGGGAACGATTTTCCTGAAGGAAAAGATAGAAAAACAACCAATAAGATAAACAAGCTGAAACTGTAAATAGACAACCAAACATGACTTTAAACTATAAACAGGTTTAAAGTCTACAATTTCACTAAAACCCCAAAGTGACTAAAACAACGATTGAGAAGTAAAACTCCAGTACCAACCTTCAAGCGGCACGAGAAGCCGCATCTCCAAGCTACCAACACCAACCTACATGCGAAGACCAACAACATCTGAACCACCATCACTGAGCGGGTTGCTTCAAACTAGAATACACAAAGAACAAGGTCTACAAACACCCCAAGGTGTGTGTAGGGTGTGAGACAAGAGCCCAGAAGGATGCCACCGGGGAAAGATTCCATGCATAACCATTTAAATGAAAAATAAATTTTCCAGTAAAATAGATAAAATGTAAATAAATCCTTAAACTATATTGAATGAAAACAATTTTTAATGAAAGGTGCTTTAAATGAAAATTAATCTAATGACAACAACATAAATTTGGAAGAATAATTAAAAACTCACACAATTTTAAAGAAAATATGATTTATGAAAAACTATTTCAAATAAAACAAAATAAATTAAAACACACACACACACATACTTTTTAATATAACCAAAGTGTCACCCTAATGGATGTAAAGTAATCGAGGAGCACCAAATATTGGATAGGCCTCATGGGTGTTAGCTATCTTAGTTCCCTATATCTTTGTATCTTGGTGAAACGTGGCTTAGAAACCACTACCCTCAGAAAACGTGTCTTAGAAGGCCCTGACCCTCAAAAAATGTGGCTTATATTACTACGGCCCTCAGAAAAGCATATGTTTAGTTAGTGTTGAAATCGTTGGTCCTGCCAGTGAAACTGGGTCGAGTCACCTTCGGAACACTATCCCACTAGTCCTAGTTCACCTTCCTAGATACCCCGGATTCCCACTTTGTGCTCAAAAAATTTAAATATAATAATAGGTTCACATCACATAATAAATTCAAGAAAAACACCACACATGACAAGATACAATTTACACCATTTCTACTTTTAAAATTAATGATCTTGTCAAATGTCATATTTATGAATAAAATCCAAACAGAGTACATACACACACTAAAACATCATTTGAACACCCAAATACATTTTGAAATATTACGCACACCCAAGTACCATTTTGAAATATTACACACACCCAAATACCATTTTGAAATATTACGCACACCCAAAAATCCTTTTGTACGTAATCTGAATCGCCTTCACCATCGATTAAACCACTTGAAACTTAAAAAAAAGACAGTATTACACATATACAACCCCCAAGAAAACTTTTTAAAAAAATTCAAAGATATTCTGCACAACTTTAAACACTAAAACGCACTCAGATCCTCTTTTATAAAAAAATGAACTTTGATGTCACACCCAAAACACACACTGAAACTCTTTCACGTTCAAAAAACTAAATGCATAATCTTGAGAACACTGATAAATATCCCAATATAGGTTTTCACAACAAAACACATTAACATCACATAAATTCTCAACTAAAAAACAAATGCACAACAAAACTCAGTCAAAATCACATTCGCAGCATGTAAACTGAAGTTCCCAGTCAGGATCCAAGTATCACTGAGAGGGGGAGGGGTGAATCCGTGATATCTTTTTCTTTTTAAGTATCCTTATTTATGAAACAACCTTCGCCTCCTATTAAAGATTTTCTTCCCTACTGAACACACACAACCACAGGAACACAAGATTTACAAGCTTCACTACTCAATAAGAGTAGCTACGTCCTTGGTATGGTACAAAAATAATCCAGTACCACAACATCCACTAGAAAACAATCCTTTGATGTGGAATACAACGAGTAGGATATACCCTTAAACTCGTGTAGCACTTTGAAAACAATCCAATAGTGTGTGTGCTCCCTCATAGCACAAATAAGGTAATGAAATAATTTTGTGCATCTTGATGAACTTTCCTAGATCAAATCATTCAAAAAAATTCTTCACTTTCCTACCCAGAAGCTGGTAGAATCCTCCTGGAGAAAAATACATGCGCGCCTCCATCCACTTGCGCGCATCCTTACCACTTGTGTACCTCTTTGCACTTGCGCGCCTCCTTGCACTTGCGCACCTCCTTTATACTTGTGCACCTCTTTTTGGACAGCACAACACTTGCGCGCCACCCTTGCCACTTGCGCGCCCTATACTTGCGTGACAAGACCTGCGCGGTTGACTTGCAAAGCAGACTTGCGCGGTAACACTTGCGTTGCAGACTTGCATGGCGACACTTGCGCGGTAGACCTGCGTGGAAACACTTGCACGGCAGACTTCTTCGGCTTGTGCGTTCAGAGCTCAAAATATTCCTCTAATTCTCGAGCCTCAAAAAAATGAGGAGACGAGTCATCTATTTATAGTAATTTTGGGGACTTGGGCGACCTAGACTTGTGCGCCACCACTTGCGCGCCACCACTTGCACGCCACAACTTGCGTGCCACCACTTGCGCGCCACCACTTGTGCGCCTCCACTTGCATGCCTTCTTCTTTCATTTTTCATTTTTGGATATGATTATGTTGGAATATGACTTGCGCGCCACACTTGCACACCAATACTTGCGCGCCAAATACTTGTGCGCCATTCTTGACTTGCACGCCACTCTCTTTCTTGTTCTATATTTCTGAAATAATGATCTTTTGAAATATGACTTGCACGCCTCTACATACTTGTGCGCCTACTACATACTTGTGCGCCTACTGCATACTTGCGCGCCTACTACATACTTTCATGCCTACTGCATACTTATGTGCCTACTTCTTTCCTTTTACATATTTTTGATCAGATGATATTTGTGATATGACTTTTCCAAAAACACTTCTTTGTCTCTCTCTTTTCTTCATAAGGCTTGCATCACAAGTTCTCCAAACATATGATATTTGTGAAATACAAATCAGCAAAGCATCATCTGTTTTTACAATCCTTTTACAACGTGAATTGATTTAGCTTCTTTGTCAACAAAATACGACACTCTATAACAGCAAACTTTTCTTACTTCCTTATCCGTTCAACTTGGTCCCAACAATCTCCCCCTTTGGATTGTGTTGTCAACCATGATTCATAAATCACTGAACTTTGTAACCTTAAGCAATTGATTACTTATCAACAATTCTAAGCCTACGTGAGCTAACTCATTGTAGGAAACAAGAATTATTGATAGCCAAAACCATGTTGTCCAAAAGCAGTGACTATGAAATCTCATGAGCGTACCTCCTTAGCCTTCTTCAGAAAATCTTTCAAGCTTCTACTTCAGCATTCTTCACTTCTTCAACTTTCCTGGAAAATAACATTATCTCCCGCAACCACTCCAACAAACAGTTAGAATAGTTCACACACATACATGCTGGATTCACAGCTTACCCACAACTCCCCCTTTATGCATGAATCTATAAGGATAGATTTATGAAACAATTATACCCCTTGACAACACTATCCAAAGACAAGATGATAGAGGGGACAAAAACACGTACCTTAACCTTGATGAGAAGGAGGTTGGACACCCATGTTCAACCTCAATTTTGAAAATGGTTCTTTCGGTAAGGTTTTTGTGAATATATCAGCAACTTGTTAAGATGTAGGAACATACTCTAGACTTAATTCATTATTTTCCACCTGCTCTTTGATGAAGTGGTACTTTATATCAATGTGTTTTGAATGATAATGTTGTACAAGATTTCTTGTAAGATTGATTTCACTCTGATTATCACAACACAAGAGCAATGGTAGCTTTACTTCAACAAGTAGATCTTCCAGCTGAGTCTTCATCCACATTAGATGAGTTGCAGCCTGAGTAGCAACAACACACTCAGCTTCAGTTGTGCTAAGAGTTACTGAATTCTGTTTCTTGGCATGCCAACTAACACAACTTTTTTCCTGAAAGAAAACTCTACTTGATGTGGATCTTCGATCGTCATCATTTCCTGCCCAATCAGCATCAGAATACCCGAATAGATCAATATTACCTGATCCATCATACCTAATTCCAAAATTTATTATGCCTTTGATATATTTGAGAATTATTTTTCCATCAATCAGATGTGATTCTTTAGGTGCACTTTGAAATCTTGCACATAATGTGACAGCATAGACAATGTCGGGTCTTGAGGTAGTCAAATACAACAGACTTCTAATTAGATTTCGAAACTCTTTCTGATCAACTTCCTTGCCTTCTCTATCATTATAAAACTTGGTTCCCACTGAGATAGGTGTGGAAACTAGTTTCTAATTTTCCGTGCCAAACTTCTTCAGAAGTTCCTTAGTATATTTTTCTTGAGACAGAAAGATATGATTCCTTTTCTGTGAGATTTGTAACCCAAGAAAATATTTCATTTCACCCAGCATGGACATCTCAAATAACTTCGTCATCTCCTCATAAAATCTTTCACATGATCTTTTATCATTCCCATCAAAGATGATGTCATCAACATAAACAATAACAATCAGTGAAAACTCCTAGCCCTCCTTGATGTAAATATTGTTATCAACTCTTCCTTTCTTAAATTTCATCTTCTCCAAGAAAGTATCCAATTTAGAATACCATGCCCTTGGAGACTATTTTAGCCCATACAAAGCCTTCTTCAATCTGTACACATAACTTTCATCCTTTCCAATAACAAATCCACAAGGTTGATCAATGTAAACTTCCTCATCAAGGTCACCATTCAAGAATGCGGATTTTACATCCATTTGAAAGATTTTGTAACTTCGTTGTGCAGCAATGGCAAGAAATATTCTGATTGTTTATAATATTTCTACCAGAAAAACGGTTTCGTCAAAATAAATGCCTTCAATTTGGGAATACCCTCTACAAACCAATCTTTATTTGTTTCTTATTACTTCACCTTCTTCATTCAGCTTGTTCCGGAAAACCCACTTTGTGCCAATAATTTTCTTCTTGTCCGGCTTGGGTACAAGTTCCCAAGTATTTTTCTTCTCTATCTTATCAAGCTCATCGTTCATAGCATGAACCCATTCTAGATGCTCAAATGCTTCATTTACATCATTCGGTTCAATTTTCAAATAAATAGAAGTATGTGATATAGCATTTGTTATTCTTCTTGTTGAACCCTTTGATCATTATCTCCAATAATGTTCTGAGCCTTCACTTGCTTCCTCAATCTAGGATGAGTTGTTTGAACTTGTTCATCATCACTCGAGATCTCTGAGTCAGATTCCTCTTCTTGAGTAGGATTAACACAGTCTGCAGTATTATCAGAATTATTAAAAAAAACTTCTCTATCCTTCTCAACTTCCACATCAACATATGACTGCTTTTCTTTCTCATCATTTTCAACAAATTTTACATCTAAAGAATCAAGAATTATTCCTATTTCTTTATTGATGAATCTATAACCTCTTCATTCTGGAGCATAGCCAAGAAAAATTCCATCATCTCCTCTTTTCTCAAACTTTCCCAGGTTTCCACCTTTCTTCTTTATAATGCATGGACTCCCAAAGACTCTCAAGTGTTTCAGACTTGGAGATGTTTCATAGAAAATTTAATTTGGAGTCATATCTAATTTTGGCCTATAGAAACATCGGTTCTAAATATTCACTACAGTTCACATGGCTTTCCTCCAAAAAAATGAGAAAGACTATTTTCAAGTAACATAGTTCTCCCCATTTCCACCAGACTTCGATTCTTTCTTTCAGCAACCCCATTTTGTTGAGGTGTGTTTGGTGAACTGCACTCATGTCGAATTCTATGTTTGTCGAGGTATCTTGAAAACACCACATTCTTATACTCTCCACCATTATCATTTCTCAACTTCTTCACCGAATACTCACATTCCTTCTCTACTTTCCTTCGGAAACTCTTAAACATTTTCAGAGCATCTGAATTATGTCTCATGTACATAACACAAGTAATGCAAGTAAAGTTGTCAATGAAAGTAATGAAGTACTTATCTCCATTTGTATATTTCTTTCTCATTGGTCCATAGATATCAGAGTGTATAAGTTCCAATGGCCTTTTTGAGAGAATTTCAACTCTCTTATGAATAGAGTTTGAAATCTTCCCTTTCTCACAAATGGTGCAACACCAATCTCTTTTTCTTGATAAATTAGGAATATCTCGGACACTGTCTTTCTTTGATAAGTTGCACATATTTCTCGGACACATATGTCCCAACCTTTTATGCCATAACTTATTTTCATCCACTACACCCATGTAGCAAGAGCTCTGCACTTCGCCAACTTGAAAAAAATTCCCTTTTGTGCGTTGGCCTCTCCTAACTATATTTCCATAATTTTCAATTTTAACCATAAATCCATCTTTTCTGATGGTAACTTTGTTTCCTTCATCACAGAGTTGTGACACCCTAAGCATATTATGTTTCAGTCCATCAACATTTAATGTTTTCCTGGATTTTATATTTTTTTCTAATGATGACTAATCCAACACGTTTGATCCTTAGAGATTCATCATTTCTAAATGTCATTGTTCCTTCTTTGAAGTCTTTCACATTCTTCAGCAGCTTTAAGTATCTTGTCATATGAGATGAACATCCACTGTCAAGAATCCATGAATTTTCTCCTTTTATAGCTTTCAAAGCGGTTTCAACAACAAGAGATTTTACTTCTTCCTTTCCTTTCTTCACCTCCGGCTACTGATAATTGTTAATGAGCTTTTGTTGTGTTGGTAACAAAATAAGGAATCCTTTCGAAAGATTTCCAAGTTGTTTACATCTTTCACAAATTGTTTCCAGGGGTTGGAACCTATTTTTAATCTTTACTCCATCATTCTCATGTTTCTTTACAACCACCTTTTCTGAATTCTTTCTTTGAGGAGATTGACTACCTCTCAAACCCTTCCTTTCATAACCTGTGGAATAATAGTGATGTTGTTGGTTGAACCAACACATATTTGCAGTATGTTCGAATCCACCACAATACCAGTAGTATACATAGAAAGAGTATTTGCCTCTGAAACTTCAATACTGACTAGAATTGATAACACATTTCTCTGCCACCTTCCTATCTTTCATTTCGGAGCCACCATCCTTTCTATTATAAATCAAAGTATTGCTTTCCATTTTAGTTCTATCAAAACCAGAATTTTTGGAAGATTTTCTAGATTCAGAGTGTTTTGAATAATTTTCGAACTGAGGGTTCTTTGAAACATCAGAATTCCTTATTTTGTTGGTCTTTACAACATACATGGATTTCCCAGTATTCTTCATTTCAGAACCACTTTTACTTTTCTTTTCAACATTTTAAGATAACCCTTTTTTATCCTTCTTAGTTTCCTCCTTCAAATAACATTCACCAACATCAGAGATAGAGTTTTTGAAACTGATATACATTTATTTAGCTTTATAATGTTTTTGTTGTATAGCTTCCAACTCTTCCTCTTTTTTCCTTCATCTTTACTTCAAGATGATCATTGTGATTCTTCGCATTCTCAAGAGAATTATTCAGATCATCAATCTCCTTTTTCATATTGATTTTCTCATTAGTAAAATCTTCTTGATTGTTTTTTGCAGAATTTTCATTTGTCAAATTCTTTTTTTCCTTCTCAAGCCTTTTGATCTTTCTCAAACATTCCTTCAACTCTTCTATTAGATAGGATTCAAGTTGAGTTTCTTCTTCTTCAGAACTATTGCTCTCATAATCATCATTATTAACAATTGCAACAAAGGACTTCTCTCTAGCTTTCCTTGCAACTGAATTTTTAGATCCAATCTCACTATCATCTTCTTCTTCAATTTTAGAAAACAAGCTTCTTCTTTTTGATTTGAAGAAATTTTTATTCTTACCTTTTCCAGAATAACTATATTTTCCACCCTGTTTCTTCCAAGACCATCTTGGTCTTCTGTCTTCTTCATCACTGTCTTCAAATTTCTTATTTTCAGGACAATTAGCCACAAAGTGGCCAAAAACTCCACATTCAAAACATTTCAAGGGAAGTTTCCCTCTATATTTTCTTGTACCTCTTCTCACATTTTTAGAAAACAAGGATAAAATTTCATCAAAGTTTTCACATACCTCATTTTCAGAGTCAGAGCCAATAACATCATCTTCCTCATGAGCCTTCTTAGATATTTCTCTCTTGGTAGCTTTAAAAGACATTTTTCTTTTAACTTTGGTTTTTTTCTTCGTATTCTTCTCCCTTCTCATTTCATAAGTGATAAGAGTGCTATGCAAATCATCTAGAGATAATTCTTAAAGGTCTCTATTTTCCAATGAAGAAACTTTAGCATCAAATTTGTCAGGAATAATTCTTAAGATCTTTTCAATGACTATAGAATCCTCCAACTTTTCACCAAGACATCTGATAGTGATGACAATGTCATTTACCTTGGAAAATAAGACCCCAACAGATACAGCTTCTCCCATTTTCAAGTCTTCATACTTCAGTCTCCAGATTTTTAGTTTAGCATTCTTCACTTTCATATTTCCTTCATAGATTTTCTTCATTTTGTCCATGATTCCTTTAGCTGTAGAAACACCTTTCACTTTTAATAATTCACTCTCGGATAGAGATGAGAGTAACGCATTTTTAGCTCTTCCATAATTCTCAAGATTTTTCTTATCGACAGGAGTAAGATGAATCTTGTAATCAATATCATGAAATCCATCTGTTGTAGTTTCAAGAACTTCATATCCAAGAGACATAAGATAAGTCATCATTCTGTCCTTCCAGATGTGATAGTTCTTTCTGTCAAAAATTGGAATCCCCTTATTATTCACACAGTTTAGATTTTCCATCACAGCTTCTCTTCAACCACTTCAGCAAATAATAAACTAAGGCAACCTACCTCTGATACCAATTGAAGTTCCTAGTCAGGATCCAAGTATCACTGAGAGGGGGAGGGGGTGAATCAGTGATATCATTTTTTTTAGTTCCCTTCTTTATGGAACAACCTTCGCCTCCTGTTAAAGAGTTTCTTCCCTACTGAACACACACAACCATAGGAACACAATATTTACAAGTTTCACTACTCAATAAGAGTAGCTACGTCCTTGGAATGGCACGAAAATAATTCAATACCACACAATCAACTATAAAACAATCCTTTGATGTGGAATAAAATTAGTAGGATATACCCTTACACTTGTGTAGCACTTTGAAAACAATCTAATAGTGTGTGTGCTCCCACTTAGCAAAAATAGGGTAATGAAATAATTCGGTGTTTCTTGATGACCTTTCCCGGATCAAATATTTCAAAACAATTCTTCACTTTCTTACCCAGGAGCTAGTAGAAACCTCGTGGAGAAAACAACTTGCACGCCTCCTTCCACTTGCACGCCTCCTTGCACTTGTGCGCCTCCTTGCACTTGCGTGCCTCATTGCACTTGCGTGCCTACTTTATACTTGCGTGCCTCTTTTTGGATAGCACAACACTTTCATGCCACCCTTACCACATGTGTGCCCTATACTTTCATGACAAGAGCTGTGCGGAAGACTTGCATGGCAGACTTGCGTGGCAACACTTGTGTGGAAGACTTGCATGGAGATACTTGTGCGGTAGACCTGTGCAGAAACACTTGCTTGGAAGACTTCTTCGACTTGTGCGCTCAGAGCTCAAAATATTTCTCTAAGTCTCGAGCCTCAAAAAAATGAGGAGGTGAGTCGTCTAATTATAAGAATTTTTGGGACTTGCGCGACCTAGACTTGCGCGCCGCCACTTGCGCGTTGGCACTTGCGCGCCTTCTTTATTACTTTGTCATTTTTGGATATGATGATGTTGGAATATGACTTGCGCTCCACACTTGCGCGCCAATACTTGCATGACAAATACTTGCGTGACATTCTTGACTTGCGCGCCACTCTCTTTCCTTTTCCATATTTCTGAAATAATTCTCTTTTGAAATATTAATTGCATGCCTCTACATACTTGCGCGCCTACTGCATGCTTGCACTCATACTACATACTTGCGTGCCTACTGCATACTTGCATGCCTACTGCATGCTTGTGCGCCTACTGCATACTTGCGCGCCTACTTCTTTCTTTTGCCATATTTTTTATCTAATGATATTTGTGATATGACTTTGCCAAAAACAATTCTTGGTATCTCCCTTTCCATCATAAGCCTTACATCACAAGTTCTCCAAACTTATGATATTTGTGAAATACAAATCAGCAAAGCATCGTCTAGTTTTATAGATCTTTTACAAAGTGAATTGATTTAGCTTCTTTGTCAACAAAAGACAACACTCTATAACAGAAAACTTTTCTTGCTTCCTTATCCGTTCAACTTGGTCCGAACACGATTTTTGAAGGAATGAAATATCACATCTGGAAGGATAGAATGATGCCTTATCTTATGTCTCTTGGATATGATGTTCTTGAAACTACAACAGATGGATTTCCTACTATTGATGACAAGGTTCCTCTTACTCTTGTCGATAAGAAGAATCTTGAGAATGATGGAAGAGATAAAAATGTGTTACTCTCATCTCTATCCGAGAGTGAATTTTTAAGAGTGAAAGGTGTTGCTACAGCTAAATAAATCTGGGACAAACTGAAGAACATATATGAAGGAAATACGAAAGTGAAGAAGGACAAACTAAAAATCTGGAGACTGAAGTATAAAGACTTGAAAATGGGAGAAGGTGAATTTGTTGGGGACTTCTTTACCAAGGTAAATGACATTTTCTGCAAGATCAGATGCCTTGGTGAAAAGCTGTAGGATTCTACAGTCGTTGAAAAGATCTTAAGAATTCTTCCTGACAAATTTGATGCTAAAGTTTCTTCATTGGAAGATAGATACCCTAAAGAATTATCTCTGGATGATTTTCATAGCACTCTTATCACTTATGAAATGAGAATGGAGAAGACTATGAAGAAAAAAACCAAAGTTGATAGAGAAATGTCTTTTAAAGCTTCCAAGAGAGAAATATCTAAGAAGGATCATGAGGAAGATGATTTTGTTGGCTCTGACTCCAAAAATGATGTATGTGAAAACTTTGATGAAATTTTATCCTTGTTTTCTAAAAATGTGAAAATAGGTACAGGGAAATATAAAGGGAAACTTCCCTTGAAATGTTTTGAATGTGGAGTTATTGGCCACTTTGCGGCTAATTGTCCTAAAAAGAATAAATTTGATTACAGTGATTAAGAAAGACAGGAAGGTGGCAGAGAAATGTGTCCTCAATTCTAGTCAGTATGGAAGTTTCAGAGGCAAATACTCTTTCTATGGATACTGCTGGTATTGTGGTGGATTTAGACATACTACAAATATGTGTTGGTTCAACCAACAACATTACTATTATTCCACAGGTTATGAAAGGCAGGGTTTGAGGGGGAGTCAATCTTCACAAAGAAAGAAGTCAGAAAAGGTGGTTGTAATGAAACCTGAGAATGTTGGACTAAAGATTAAAAATAGGTTCCAACCCCTGGAAACTATTTGTGAAAGATGTGAACAACCTAGACATCTTGTGAAAGGATGCCTTGTTTTGTTACCAGCACAACAAAATCTCATTAATAATTCTCAGAAGCCAGAGGTGAATAAAGAAAATGAAGAAGTAAAAGCTCTTGTTGTTGAAAACGCTTTGAAAGCTATAAAATGAGAACGTCCATGGATTCTTGATAGTGGATGTTCATCTCATATGACAGGAGATTTAAAGCTTCTGAAGAATGTGAAAGACTTCAAAGAAGAAACAGTGACATTTGGAAATTATGAGTCTCTAAGGATCAAAGGTGTTGGATCAGTCTTCATTGGAAAAGAAAAGATGAAATCCTGAAAAACATTATATGTTGATGGACTGAAACATAATCTTCTTAGTGTGTCACAACTCTGTGATGAAGGAAACAATGTTATCTTCAGAAAATATGGAATTATTGTTAAAGGTGAAAATTATGGAAATATAGTTATGAGAGGCAAACACACAAAAGGGAATTTGTTTCCAGTTGGTGAAGTGCAGAGCTCTTGATAAATGGGTGTAGTGGATGAAAATCAGTTATGGCATAAAAGGCTGGGACATATGTAACAGAGAAATATGTGCAAGTTATCAAAGAGAGACAGTGTCTGAGATATGCCTGATTTATCAAGAAAAATAGATTGGTGTTGCACCATTTGTGAGAAATGGAAGATTTCAAACTATATTTATAAGAGAGTTTAAATTCACTCAAAAATGCCATTGGAACTCATACCCTCTTATATCTGTGAACCAATGAGCAAGCAATCTACAAATGGAGATAAGTACTTCATCACTTTAATTGATGACAAACTTCTTAACAAATGTGATAAATTAATTAAATTGAAAAACTATTTCCCCAATAAATTTATATAACTATTTTCAGAATATGTCACCTGACACGAAAATACTAAAAATATAGTCAAAATATCTTCTCTGACTCGACGCAAATTTATGCTAAACCAGAGCGCAATTTTTATAATTTATAAACAACTAATAGACAGTTCAACATCAATTTTTCACATAAAACCCACCCATATCGCACGCACACATCAACTTAAATTAAAACCATTATTCACATTAAATAAACTAATTTAAATAAAATTATAAATTATTTTAAGAAGAAATTAATTCATCAAACAATGGTTAAATTCGGAACCACCTACCTCGATGTCGAAACATCCAAACATGGGTGAAAAACACCAATTGCAACCAATTATCACCATAGGGAAACCAAATTGGACCCGGAGAGGGGGATGCTCATGTGGGAGGCAATGCGCCGAAGGTTGTGCCAATATGAGAGGTAGGGGTGACGCAACAGGTTTTATAGGTGAGTAGGTGGTGTGATGGCGCAATGGTGTTTTTCCAGTGGTGTGTCGTAGTGCAAGGGAGCAAGGGTTTCAGTGAGGGTGTGGCGCAAGAGCATGGTTGGATGGGAGAGGCAATGACAACGATCAGATGGGGTTCCAGGGGTGCGACAGGTCTGATCTGGGAGGTATTAGAAGGAAGATAGAGGGGTGCTGGAGGGTGAGCTCCATGGTAGAGGGTTTTGAGTCGGGGGGGGGGGGGGTCACGTTTTTAGTTGGCCGAGAGGGAGGGTGTGGGTTGTCCAGCGCAGCAGTTGCTCGGAAGATCAGCGGTGGTGCGTGCAGCCGGTCGGGAGGGGGGTGCGAGCTAGGTCGAGGAATCCATTGAGGATGGCGCTGGCCGATGTGGATGCCAGTGAGGGTGATCCCGGATGGGAGCTGAAGGGGAGGGGCGACACCGGGTAAGGGGGAAGAAGCGGGGCACGAGGTGACGGTGGTATGGGGAGTACGGCGTGACAGGAAGGGTAACCAGAGGGTGTGGCATAACCATAAGTGTAGAGAGAGATAAAAAAACAAAGAAACAAATAAATAAATTAACTAAGTAATATAATAATATTAATAATTAATTTAATAACATTACATAATATTAACTATAATAATTATTATCAAAAAATTAAAAAAAAAATAGTAAATTTTATATCCTTATCTCCATTAATAATACTATTGTTATTATTCTAAAATAACATTCTAATTATTATCATTACAACAATTTCTTAAAGTTTATTAAGATTTTTATTTTCATTTTATTTCTATTTCATTATTCTATATTATTTCATCATCCCATTATTAATCATTTTGAAAGCCAGGCTGACCGCGCGGTCACAAAACTGCAACCTACTCATGTGTCCGGTGATTCCAAACCCAAAACACTCATAAAAATAATAATAACATTAATAATAATAATAATAACATAATAAAATACCTAATATTGATCAAATTAATAAAATTATATTAATAAAAAATAATATTCTCAATTAAATTATTATCCAAGAAAATAATTATATTCTCAAGTGACATTAATATTATCATTATTATTAAAACCCCTCTTAATTCATCTTATTTTATTAGTTGACCAACAGGTATGAAGTGTGGCGAGATGGGTGAGGTCACGCGGCAACCCAGGCAAGGTCGCGTGGCTTCGATCACGGGGCGCTGGACGCAACCAAGGGAGAAACATTTGTTTCTAAATAAGAGCTCATAAATTTTAAGTAAGGCCTCGACCCAAACTATCATATTCCCAATAATAAAAAAATAGAAAAAATAAAATAAATAATATAAAAAATATGGGAGTGACAATTCTCCCCACAATAAAGCTTTCTGTCCCCGAAAATCCACAACTAATGTTGAGACTCAAAGAAGAAATGGATAATCCACTAATGATCAAATAGGATTCCCACAATGAACAAGCTGAAAGAGGAAAAAGCATCATGCTCAGAGAAAGTGACTCAAAGACAACTTCGACAAGCACGTAAAAATATTATCTAATATGTGTCACCTGCCTCAATGAGATAAAACGCCTCTATTTGACTGATCAAAAAAAGGAACTCTCACACCCACGGAAACCAACTTCACAAGATGAAACACCTCAATCACTATTGAATCAAAACCATGCCATTTGACTGAGACAAACAAATAAGAACAACCATGTCGTTTTACTGGAATGAACAAAATAGATCAACCACGTCCAAGGAGCACTCTTATCACCTATCACCAAATTATCTCTTGGAACAGAACTAAAAGGTCAACATGTGGAAAGCCCGAAGGGGATCCCCACAATTAGAAGCCTACTAATGCCTAAGATGATATTGGAAAACTAACACGGGAAGGCCCAAGCGGACTCCCCACCATTATGAAGATGGACAACACTGATTCACTCTAGAGACATTTGAGCGAGACCTATCATGGGTCTCCCCACCATTAGAGATGACAGAAGATACAAAACCATGAAATTTTCCCAAAGGTAACCAAACACCCCCCCACAAGGGGCAAGGAGGGAGGGCCCAAATATTGGGGCAGCCAAACCACGACCCAAGAAAAACCAACATCCCCACATCCTGGGATGAGCATTATTCAAATTTGAGACTGATTTACCCGACAGACTCCCATACAGACCACTAATGCGATTACATCTAGTGCGACTCGACCCCCAGGACATTAAGGAAATGAGAAGAACATGCCTCCACATAGTCACTGAAACCTCACATAGCCAGATGGTTCATCCAGAATAGAACAACCATAGAAAACTATTTAAATTGCCTTTACATTCAACACTGATGATAAAAATGAAGGTTGGAGTCTCATACACTCCCGGGGTTCCTAACCACACGCTAGCTTCACTTTGAGTCCTATGGTTGGAGCCCTAATGTTTGAATCATCTCCCACCCTATAGTCAAGTATTGAAGACTCCTGAATGGATATTCTCCTTCTAGTGTCACATGCAACTATCATGCAACCGAGACAACACCATCAGACACTACGTACCACAACATCCAACTACTCGCTCACGATACATCCACCAAAACATGGGATTGGGTGATGCACATACATCATCTCTTCACCTTTACCAGGAAACTTAAGATAGAAAGATGCATGATGAATAATCCCTTTTGAACAATAAAATTAGAACTCCCTGAGGGGACATAATCCTACGAAAACAGGGGTTCCCGAAGGATCCTACAAAATACACTCTAGCTCTTCAAAGAGAACTCACACTACAAGACGTCACCAAACATGACCCTTGAATCCAATGAAAGTACCATAAAGCCCTTCAAGACACTAGTCAACTCTGATAATTCTGAACCACCTTTACCCTTCCCAGATGGAATTCTTTTCTTCACTTATAGGGGAAACCTTCAGACACAACGATGTCAAACTTCATACCCGACAACTAAGACAACTCAAAGAGACCAAATATCCTATCAATTTCCATCGCGCATGTCATCCCACTGCGAGAGGATCCAATTAATTGAAAAGAAAAAGGAATATACTTAGCACTATCACTCAAAAGGGAGATTGATTTCTTTATCAACTAGAGGGTCGGCCAACAATGAATTGCCTGTGGCCACACTTCAAACACATGTTAATGCTTTTGGGGGCATACACAAGTCAAGGAAGATAACCATGAACTCAATAAAACCAGTCCAATGGTCAGGGCATACCACAATTGAACACAAAACGTGCAGGGGGAACCAATATAAGGTCTTCCTGGAGCACTTTTCAAAATAATTCACTAACCACACGCTTTCACACCAGCTCAAAAAATAAAAATTCAAACTCAAGACACAAATCAGTAAAAAAAACTTCGGCTCAAAACTCCCCACATCAAACACTTTGAAAACCCAAGGACACACCCCACAATCACCAGTTACTAAAACACTAAATTCTCATTTAAAAAACTTTTTGAAAATAATATAAGCTAGCGGGTTTCACATACACCAATGGTGTCCCATGGGCCTCGCACATGCATGTTGTCATGCCACACCGGCACCCACCTAATATCCATCCAGGAATTCATCCATTCGTTCCATTGACCATTTCTCTTTCCATATACACTCATGCATGTGGATTCCCATGAGAACACTAAGAATCAAAACCAAACCCTTTTCATTTTATTCAAAACCAAAAATCCAACACACACTTTCCAAAACATACACATCATTTTATTTTTAAAGTGCTTCATTTTAAAACATTTCTTTTCAAGACCAATCCATTTTTACTTAAAAAATAGATTTCCATGAATCCAAAACAAAGAAATGGGGAATGATGCAAGAGAGATCTAGTGTCATCGAGAGACTGAAACATATGGTTGGTGGTCATACGCCAGTCACGCCACCACCATAGAGGGTATTCTGGGACAGCGTCCCCAGCTCCACATGGCTTGACAGACTATGCGATCTCACTAGGACCACTGACCCTACTCTCTTTTCATTTCCCCTAAACAAGATTAACCACAGAGACTAAAGATTTAGACATACCTCAGCTTATTTTGGTTACTCGATTCCTGCCATGAAGTGTGCTGGCCAAGCACCTTGATCTTAGCTAGAACGTCGAGTCCCAAAAAACTTAACTCCAGTCTACCGTGACTCTATCCCAAAAGAACATGACCCAAGAGAAAAAACCTCCTCTGATACCATTTTGTCATGAACCAGGCTGGGTATCCATAAGACCTGACGCTCGACCCGGTCATTAACATGGCCCAAAGGGCATTCCCGATCCCTACGGGCTGGCATAAGTGCTCAGGTATCTAGACTATCACATGGGAAATATTTACCTGACGAAAAATATAGAAAAACAACTAATAAGATAAACAAGATGAAACTGGAAATAGATAAAGAAACATGCCTTTAAACTAAAAACAGGTTTAAAGTCTATAATTTCACTAAAACCCCAAAGTGACAACAACAATGATAGAGAACTAAAACTCTAAAACCAACCTCCAGGCGGCATGAGAAGTCGCACCTCCAAGCTACCAACACCAACCTACACGCGAAGACCAACAACATATGAGCCACCATCACTGAGCTGGATGTTTCAACCAGAAATACACAAAGAACAAGGTCCACATACACCAAAAGGTGTATGTAGGGTGTGAGCCAAGATCCCAGTAGGATGCCACCGGGGGAAGATTCCACACATAACCATTTAAATGACGAATAAATTTTCTAGTAAAATATATAAAATGGAAATAAATGCTTAAACCATATTGAATGAAAACAATTTTTAATGACAAGTGCTTTAAATGAAAATTAATCTAAAGACAACAACATAAATTAAAGAGAAGAATTAATCCCTCGCACACTTTTAAAGAAAATAGGATTTATGAAAAAATATTTCAAATAAAACAAATTAAAATAAATCACACACACACACACACATTTACTTTTTAAGATAACTAAAGTTTCACACCGATGGATGTAAAGTAACCAAAGAGCACCAAATATTGGTGAGGCCTCATGGGTGTTTTCTAGCTCAGGTCCCTATATCTTCGTGTCTCAGTGAAGTGTGGCTTAGAAACCATGACCCTCAGAAAACGTGGCTTAGAAGGACACGACCCTTAGAAAATGTGTCTTAGACGACCACAACCCTCAGAAAAGCATATTTTTAGTTAGTGTTACAATTGTCGGTCCTACGAGTGAAACCGAGTGAAGTCACCTCCAGAACACTAGCCCACTAGTCCTAGTTCACCTTCCTAGCTACCCAAGCTTCGAACTTTGTGATCAACAAATTTCATGAAAATAATAGGTGCACATCACATAAGAAATTCAAGAAAAACACCACACATGACAAGATACCATTTACACCATCAATTCTACTTTTACGATTCACGATCATGTAAACTGTTAGATTTATGAATAAAATCCAAACAGAGTACTTACACATAGTGAAACATCATTTGCACACCCAAATACCATTTTTAAATATTATGCACACCCAATTTGTAAATATTATTCACACCCAAACACCATTTGGAAATATTACGCACACCCAAAAATCCTTTTGGACATAATTTGCATCGCTTTCACCATCAATTAAACCACTTGCAATTTAAAAAAATACATTCTTACACTTAGACAACCCCCAAGAAAACTTTTTAAACAAATTCGAAGATATTCTGAATGACTTTAAATACCAAAACGCACTCAGATCCTCCTTTATGAAAAAGAAAACTTTGATGTCCCACCCAAAACACACATTGAAACTCTTTCACATTCAAATAACTAAATTCATAATCTTGAGAAAACTGATAAATACCTCAATGTACGTTTTCACATCAAAACACATTAGTTTCACATAAACACTCATATAACAAAAAAATACACAACAAAACTTAGTAAAAATCACATTAAAAGTATGTAAACTACTTAAAAATTGTGCTAAATTAATTAAATTGACAAACTAATTAACCAGAAAATTTATAAAAGAATTTTCAGAATATGTCACTTGACTCGAAAATACTAAAAATGTAGTCAAAATTTCATCTCTGACTCAACGCAAAATGACGCTAAACCAGAGCAGAATTTGTATAATTTATAAACCACAATCAAACAGTTCAACAACAATTTTTCACATAAAACCCACCTATATCACACGCACACATCAACTTCAATTAAAACCATTATTCTCATTAAATAAAATAATTTAAATAATATGATAAATTAAATTAAGAAGAAAATTAATTCATCAAATAATGTTTAAATTTGGAACCACCTACCTTGATGTTGAAACTTCCAAACTTGGGTGCAAAACTCCAATTGCAACCAATTCCCACCACAGGGAAACCAAATTGGACCCGAAGAGGGGGATGATCATGTGGGAGGAAACGTGCCGGAGTTTTCACCAATAGGAGAGGCAGGGGAGGCGCAGCAAGTGTTCGAGGGGAGTAGGTGGTGCGATGACACAATAGGTTTTGGCCGGGGGTGTTTCCCAGAGCATGGGGCAAGGGTTTCAGCGAGGGTGTTGCGCAAGACGATGGTCGGAGGGGAGAGGCAAGTGCAGCAGTCGAACAGGGTTCTAGGGGTGCGATGGGTCTATGCCGGGAGGTAGTAAAATGTGGCTGGAGGGGCACCGTAGGGTGAGCTCTAGGGAGAAGGGGCGCTAGTTGGGGGTCGCGTTTTTGGTTGGTCGAGAGAGAGGGTGTGGGCTATCTGGTGCAGCAGTTTCCTAGGAGTTCATCGGTGGTGCTTGCAGCTGGTTGGGACGGGGGGCACGAGATGGGTCATGGACGCCGTTGAGGATGGTGATGGCCGATGTGGAGGCCGGTGAGGGTGACGCCATACGGGAGCTGAAGGGGAGGGGTGACACCGGGTAAGGGGGAAGAAGCGGGGCACGAGGTGAAGGGGGTATGGGGAGTGCAGCATGACGGGAAGGGAAACCAAGGGGTGTAGCGCAACCCTATGTGTAGAGAAAGAGGGAGAAAAACAAAGAAATAAAATAAATTAATTAACTATGTAAAATAAGAATAATAATAAAGTTAACTACATTACATAATGTTAACTATAATAATTATTATCACATAATTAATAAAAATTTAGTAAATTTTATATCCTTAACTCCATTAATAATAATATTGTTATTTTTCTCAAATAAAATTATTATTATTATCATTAAAACAATTTCTTAAAGTTTATTAAACTTCTTGTTTTCATTTTATTTCTGTTTCATTATTCGTTATTATTTCATCATCCCATTATTAATCATTTTGAAAGTTGGGCAGACCACACGTTCTCAACACCGCACCCTACTCGTGCATCCGGGGACGTAAAACCCAAAAAACTCATATAAATAATAATACTATTCATAATAATAATAATAACATAATAACATAACTAATATTCTAAATAATAAACTACACAATTAACAACTTAATAAAATTCTATTAATAAAAAATAATATTCTCAATTATATTATTATCCAAGAAAATAATAATATTCTCAAGTGACATTAATATTATCATTACTATTAAAACCCTTCTTAATCCATCTTATTTCATTAGTTGACAAATGATCATGACGTACGGCGAGCTGGGTGAGGTCGCACGGTGACCTAGGAGAGGTTGCGCGGCTTCGACCGCAGTGCGCTGGACCCAACCAAGGACGAAACATTTGTTTCTAAATAAGAGCTCAAAAATTTTAAGTCAGGCCTCGAACCGAACTATCTGATGCCCAATAATAAAAAAATAAAATAGATAAATAAATAATATAAAAATGATTGGTTTGAAAACAATGATGATGAATACGAACAGATCTAGATATGGGTGAAATATTTTTTCTTCAATAAATCCATGATCATATCCAATTCATTGGTCAACACAAATGACAACATCCCAAAATCATACAACCTATAACTTCTCTTGAAGGCACTCTATGGTATATAAGAGGACCTCACCCTAAGTGGGTTATATCATTACCTCAACTACAACTTATAAAACACTAAATCACCTCTCAACTAGTCAAACAGATCATATATTCTAGGAAGGGGGAATCTATTCATAACTGTTATATGATTAAGCTTCCTGTAATTGACACATAAACTCAATTATCTATCCTAATTATTAGAAAACAACACAGAAGAACCTTATGGTGATATACTAGGATAGAGGAACCCATTATTATCCAATTCTTCCAGATGATCATTATGTTTTTGGGGTTCTTCTAAATCCATTGTATAAGGTTGAAAGGAAACTAGCTCTTCTCCTAGTAGAAACTCTATCATGAAGACAACATCCCTCTCAGGTGGTATCCCAAAGAAATCCTCAGGAAACACAGCCTGAAATAGATCTACCATAGAAGTAAAGACATGTTGTTCCACTCCTCCATCGTCAAGAATAGTGAAAACCACTTGGACTGTGTATTCCCCCAACTACTAAAAAATTGGCCATGGAGGGCCTACCCAGACATCCCACTAAACACGAAGGACATAATTTTCTCCCTCAAGATACATGATCATAACTCATTAATGGTAACAATTGATATGGGCCTAGTACAAAACCAACCAATCCATGCCCAAAATTAGTTCAAAACATAGCATGTAAGTGATAAACAGGTTCCATAGAAAACGATATCTTCCTACTGCCAAAGCACAACCCTTACATTATCTAACATCCCCTACTCACACCCCCTACAGAGTATCAATAATTAGGACCCACACACATGATTCACAACTAGGCCTTTCATAACTAAAAACTAAGAAGAGTGTGTGGAACCCGTGTCAAATAAATATCTACAAATCATGGAAGTTAAAAGGATCATACCTCAAATAGTTGATGGTAGCCCCACCACCATCATGTGTATTTTGAACTTTGTGTAATAGAATAGTCCATCTTCTAGGGGCTCTGACCCGATTCCCGTAGTGATGAACTGTCCTTATGGAATGGACACCCTCTCCCCGAAGTACCACACCCACCTCCTCAGACAGGATGACTATTCGAGCTCCAAATTCCAACATTATATGGTGTAAACAACCCCCTTCTTGCACTCATTGTCTTCCTCAAGAATCCATCTATTCCGAATGGGTGAGGATTCTTATAGAATCTATACATATGAACCATTTTTTCACACAAATTTCACTCAACTGGTGGTTGGGGAAAATGCTCATGCATGTTTCCCAGCCCACCATAATGGTAGAAGAACACCTAATCCCCTCTCTTAGAGGATTACCCTCATTCATGACTACTATGTGCACTACCACCCTAATTGAAGTTCCAAAAAAGAATCCTCTTACTCTCAAAATCCACACCACTCACCCAACCAACTGGTCCCATAAGTCCACTACCTTAACCCTCTTTAAGTTCCCTTATGAGATAAGGACATGATCCAAAACCTCTAAAAACCATTTTCAGATATAAAATGTTAACATGAGACATGACATCATTTCTCATCCATTCCTGTGAAAGTTTCTCCATAGCTACCTCCCGTCCTACTAATGCTAGAATGAATCATCCCAAATCAGTGAAATGAACAACGTAATCCATACCCAAAATTTCCCCTTAAGTAAGACTCCTTAAATCAATGGTCGTATACTTCCTGAAGGTCTCTGGATAGAAATTCTTTAGAATATTCTCCTAGAAATCCTACCATAACATTCCCTCAGCTTGCTCCATCTACACCATGACGTCCCAACAATGCTTTTCTATACCACTCAACACACATGCCACTGACTTGAATAACTTTTTAGAATGACTCTCCAAATGATCAAGAATCATCTATATGGAATCTATCCAAAATTAGGCTATCTTTAATCCACCCTCTTCCATAAAGTTCAATGGTTTTTTATGCTGAAATTCCATGGTAAGCACAAACATGCTCGACACAACTTTCCTTGGGTCTCGTTCCATCATTTTCATGAAGCAAGAAATATTCTCATGGGATTGGAATTCTCTATTTTTCTTGATCACCACAGTATCTTACTCTACTATGGGAGGAGTTTTCTAATTGAAATCATATTATAACCCAATTAGAAAACTACTTCGTGAATACATTTCTAGAAAGTGATAGACACAAGCATAATAACATGTCACAAAAAGATTCTACAATTTATATAAATGAGTGATATCTTCTAGACATAAAAAACTCATTTTCATACACCATCCCAAAGATACCAATACACTTAGAATATTTATCCTACCATTCCTACAAAGGATCATGGTCAATATGGGGTAAACCAATTCTCATCACCACTATCCTTCACATGATTCCATTTTTAGAAAACTTTTCACACTCTCATCATAAATCCTTCCTCATGAGCACATTTCCCATTTTTTGACATGTTACAACAACATTTTAACTCAATCACATTTTCTTTAAGAATAGTTTTTAACCCTTTATTTACATTCATTACCTTTTTCCCTTTTCATCATTCTTATGTGACACTATTTTCTTTTTGTTTCTTCAAGAATGTAAAATACATTTCAAAATTTATATCCCAAACACTTATACCAGGTGTACCTACCATGAGTCATGTCTCTTATGTACCTAGGTTCCAATAATAATGCAAGAATGAACTACCAAATTTCATTATAGTCGTGGAAAAAATATCATAAACTGTCATATCACATAACATGTGCATCACTAAATGGCAAAATATCACCATCTTTAACAATGAATATCAAGAAAAAAAATTCCCTCCCTCGGTGACATAGGTTTTCCCCTATACTTAGGTTAGCAACTATTTCTTCAGTAAATGGGGATGACCTCATTTGTTTAAGGTTCAAACTTTTCCAATCGATTTCTAATGGGTTTATTCATAGAATCGGAAGCATCCAATGATTCTATATCCATTTGGACCTACTTTCCAAAGGTGGGTGCCCATTAGTTGAGGACCGATGAGGCTTAAGAATTTGCATTGGTCGAGAGGATGGGAGGTCAGGCTCACCACACCTTTTTTGGGGGAATTATTACCTACTCCATGACTCTCTCATAGATTTAAGTTATGTTCCCGAATCCTTATTAATTCACCATGTATGAAAATGAGTTTTCCTTTAGATTTGACAATCAATGATTGATATGTAGAATATTTAGAGAATATTTTATATATATTTGATGTTCTTCATTGATGGAGAATCATTCGTATCTATTGGAGATTCTTAGTCAATGGTATCCTTCAATACATTATATAGAAATATCTTGGTCATTATGATGACCATACTGGTTTTAAATCCACTTAGTGGGGCACTTTAAGTTTATTGTCATTCAGAAGGATAGCGGTTATTTCAGAGTTGGGATCGTACCTATAGATGGGCTACCTACGTATCCGTGTTAAAGACGAATCAGAACCCATGTAGTTCGGGAATTAAGATATAGATTAACGTCATATGGTACAAATGAGAATTAATGGGTGAGGGGCTTGAACCTTAGAAAGGTTTCCTACGTACTCTACTTTTAATTCAGATATCAAAGTCCACGTAGTTTGAATAAGAAGTGTGGGGCTTACGTATTAACGGCCCAAAGAGAGGTTTCATAATTACTTTTACACTCTAAGCTCACGTGATTCATTCTCAGTGTGAGAAACAAGAGGTATTAATAAAACCTGACTATGTGTGCCATGAAATATGTGGTCACAAGAAATGATATGGGGCTTATGTATGTGTGACTTCCCAAGTAGATGAAGACTGGGATTTACTTCAAGAAAGAAGCCTAGGAAAAAGGTCCATAAATATATCTGTGCTTTATGGATATTTGGATACTCTAACATGGGGCTTACTCCTAAAGAGGATACCCAATTTAGGGGGACTTATTATTGGGGATTACTCTTGAGAAAGAGGCCTATAATTAAAGAAATTATGACTGGGGATTACTCTTGAAAAGGGGACCCATGTTATGGGGACTTGATACTTGGGGCTTACACCTGATGAGGAGGCCCATTAACAGGGTCCATAAAGGTATTTATGCTTTATAGAGAATTAGATTCTTAATTTGGGGGCTTACTCCTAAGGAGGATTCCCAGATTAAGGGGGATTTGACTTATGATTGGGGCTTACTCATATGGAGAATGCCCAGATGAAAGATTCTCTCATCTTAAGGGATGAGGTTGAATGAAGGGAACCTCTAACCATAGTGATATAAAGTTATATAAATCACAAGGTTTTGAAATATTTTCCATATAATTCCTTTCAGATAAGGAAGGAAACAAAGTAACGATGCCATAAGTGGCTTTGAAGAGGGTTTTGAAGGCCATATCTTGAAGAGGAAAGGTGAATTTGAAGAAAGAAAGTGAATTGAAAGGAGGGGCACCCAAAAAAAGGCAGACGCGCAAGTTCGGTTTGGGCGCGCAAGTCCTGGTCGGGCGTGCAAGTCCTGGTCATGCAATTATTCTTACGTGACATGATTTCATGTGGGCGACAAAGAACCTATGAGGTGATACTTGGGAAACTTTGAATTAGAGCCCTTAGAATCATGCCTAGAGGCTTTCAGGTGGGTGGCGTGCAAGTTTCCTTGGGAGGGAAAGGTGGCACGTAAGTATAATCACTTCACTTAAATGGCTAGATTCTTAGGTGTGCAAGTATTGATGATCTCTAATACTTAGGCCTCATTCTTCCTCTTTAGAGATTCCATTCAAGGTAAATAATTACCTTAGAAGTGTTCAGAAAACTTCAAGCAGAGACTAGGGCATCCAGAGCTTAATTCTGAGTTTTGGATTTTTCATCCTCAAAATGGGGGGCCCACAAGGGGTATTTATAGGCCATATGAGGACCTTGGGTGAAAAAGGAATAGGGCGTCCAAGTGACTTGCATGGCCTATATGTGGCGCGCAAGTATGCTTGCGTGACTATAATGAAACTTGCACGACCCATGCTTAACAAGTTCCTTGTTCATGCCTTTATAAATTTTTGATGTTCTTCAAAGGATGAATCACTTTATGCTTAAGGTATTCCCCCTTTTTCATTATTTTGACTCTGTGACAAATAGGAGCATCAACAAAAGTCCCCCCTAAAAGTTGGATCTGAAAAAGGAAAGAGGATTTTACTCTGAGGTAAAGGAAAACCCATGTATTGTGGCGCTCAGGTTTTGAGCACCCAGGTATCAGCACGCAGGTTACAGCACACAGGGGTACGGCCTCGCCTATAAAAATGGGTTCCAATCTCACGAAAAGCACCTGACGTTCAAATAACCTCACTCTCGTCCTGCAAGTGGGATCTTGTTCATGCAAGTGACTCAGCTTTCCGTTCGTTCGTGCTTCTGTTTGTTTCATGCTTCTTTAGTGAGTTTCTGACCTGCGCGCCAGTACTAGCGTTGTAAAACTTGTGTGACCAACATGGACTTGCATGCCAATATGGTACTTGTATGCCTTAATGCCTTAGCCATGTTTTATAATTTCTTCACAAATTTTATTAAAAAATAACTTACTTAAAAGTTAATTATCCGATTTTTGTGCAGATTCAATGGCTCCCGAAAGAATTGGATCAGCTGATGAACTGGCAAGAAAGATAATTTATGACATGATGAACATCATTTCCCACGATTACTATGATATCTATGATAGAACTATCCCAGATTTTTCCATGTACTTGAAGAAGTATCATCTTGATTTTCCATAGAGCATTTACTTGCCTTTATATGGACATGGTCATCTGCAAGGAGTCAATATTCCAGAGCCAAAGAACTATCTCACACAATCTTGGTTTCAAACTTCCACCAATTTTTTTTAGAAAATGTCTCAGTTGCAGGATCATTTGTTAATGATGGAACAGTGGAGAAGGCCTACATAATGCTTCATATCCCTTGTGCCCCAGATCTGAAACCTCACAAGCCTGAGCTGTAGCCGCCTTGTTATCCCTCAATCTTCTAAAATTATCAGATAGATCAATCCAAAGGTTGGTTGAAGAGTTGGGACTTCTATCCTAGAGGAGGTGTGAAGCCAACTTGGATGTGGGCATATTCAATGCAACAAACCTGTGCAGAGTTTGTTGAAGATCTGAAGGGAACTGCAATATATGATACTATCTGGGCTGGGCAGACATATGTCTATATAAATGATAACGTTGTGCTAGATCTAATCACCAGCTGGATCCCAGAAACCAATTCTTTCCATCTGACTCATGGAGAAGTAGGCATCCGTTTTTGGGATGTATACAAGATATCGGGGGGCTTTGATTTTGGGTGATATGTATGATGAATTCATTCCCCCCAAGGTGACCTGGAATGATTTGGAGAAGATTTCGGCTTTGGCTTGAGAATTATTGAAAATTTTCCACAAGCTCAAGAATTCAAAGACCACCAAAACTCATTCTAGAAAGGATATTCATCCAGAGGAGTGGATGGATATGTTTCTTATCAAGAAAGAGGATAAGGGGCCCACTTGTACTCGTCCTACCAGCTTCCCTAGAATAGAGAATAGGGGTGCTCTTGGCACATTATGGCCAACTATAGAAGAAAGAGAGTTTGAAAAGTGGGGGTATAAACTGGACCAAATAATCCCAGAAAAGACTCATCTGGTGGGTTTCATAGCCATGTGGATCAGCATTTATCTTCTTCCTGTTAGGGAATCGAAGGGAGGCGTCAGGCCAGAGACCTTCGTTATTGTGGCAAAGTTGGATTAGAAAAGAATGGTTGGGTTGGCCACCCCAATTTTGGTGAAGATTCACAACAGATTACTCCATGTAGATATGGGTAAGTCTCCTTTGAGAATAGTAGGACCATTACATGTTTTTTGGGGATGAATCGCCACTCACTTCAGGACATACGATGTATAGAGAGGAGTACAGGTTCCTGGAAGTTATTTCCGTCCATCAGTGCAGGCATATTCTAGAATTTTTTAGTTGTCTGTCAACCCCTATGATATGAAGGTGAGGCTGAGCATGTTCAAGTAATTCCATTTATTTCCTTATGGAAATCCGGCAATAGGGCGATTCATCGATGATGGAATGGCCAGCCTGGAGGTGAGGTCTTATATGCTAGCTCGTAGAGATGGTGTATTGCCCATAAGAATTAATGGAGAGATTATATGTGAGGCCTATTCTCCATATCGATTTGCACACCAATTCAATTGTTTACAGCAAATTGTTGTGTCCCCTCTGGTGCATGTCAGGTCAGAGCATCATACAATGGTTTCCCGACAACTTTGGTTGTTGACAGCTATGGAGAAGACCGGGGAAGTGTTTGATCTACCATTTGTTAGAGGGGAAAGTCACTTGACTACATGGTATGCTGAGAACTGGGTAGCATTATACCCAAAAGGGGTATTGAATCATCTGGTTCCTTGGGTGAGGAAAAAAGAGAGAACCGTTAGGAAAGAAACCCTTCGTCTGGAAGGTGAATCTTCCACACCCAGAGCTGATTCATCAGGTTCCTCACCTGGGGCAGATTCATTGAATTCTCAGGATGGGGATGATGAGGCACGACATGCGTCAAAGTACACTCATGCTAGATATAATCCTCCTTCCAGAGTTAAGAGACCTACTCCATCGACTCCTGGTGAGTTATATCATTAAGGAAATTTAATTTCCATTATTTTATAGAACAACATGTTTTATTTTCTTATCCCTTATCTGTGATTGCAGGAGCTGTGAAAAAATTTAAGTCCAAGATTGTAGGACCCTCCTCGCAAACTTCTAGTGAACATGCTGAATATCTATGACCAATGGTTGTCCAAACATGGGGGAGTATTTATTGTGATGCTCAAACTGCCTAGCTGGACTTATGTGAAGGGATACACATCCTTAGAGTAGGGAATCTTTAGGGTTCTACTAATATCTATTTTGAGGATAACCCCGATGAAGTGTAGGATTACATCAGAGAGCTAGAGATTCTCATATATGCCATTGATGATTAAATTCCTATAACCAAGCGGGTGAAGGAAATGATGGATCGTGGAACCACTGAGGGTACTAGTACTCTTGTAGATGAGGAGTGGCATGATTACGTGGATCCTGACAATGTAAGACTCTTTCGTTATTTTCATTGAAACTTGATTTTAGTTAATGCTTGTTTACTCAAGGAAATTGTTTTCTTCATCCTATAGCTTGTAAAGAAAGGAACTGTTGAGGTTCCTTCACCCCAGTATAGCCCTGGTGGCACTACCATCAGAGCTATTGAATCTCCTCATGAGCTGGGTGAGGTATCTCTAGGCCATAAATCCATGGATGAGGAGTTAGATAGGGCTTTTCATTTTCCAATTCCTGTATTTGGAGATAATGATGTCCACACACCAAAAATCCAAATAAGCAAAGGCATCAAAGGAAGAAGTCCACAGCTAAATGCTTCATCAGTAGTGTTAAGTCCTTCGGATAGTCATGAATACAAATTCATGAAAATATTGCTCATACTTATTGGGATTGCAGGGTCTTCCTCGATTTCCCCTTTGAGGGAGAGGACTTACCCTCCTTTGAGGACAACAGAGGGTGCTGGTGAACAGTCGCAAATTCATGCTGACCTGGCTGCTCCTGAAGAAGAGCCAGCATCTATTACTAGTACTACTCTTGTTGCTGCTACAAGGAGAGAAGAACTTAATTATGGTAAATTAACAATACATCATAGAACGTCGAATGAAAATATCAACTGACTTCCATTATGTGATACTTTAGGTTCAACAACTGCACTAGAACATTTGGCGGCCACTGCAACTAACTCTGCAATTTTATCTAAAGAAGTTGTCCGGGGTTAGAGGTCGCAAGATGAGGGTCGCCAAGAAGACATATTGAATGCTCCAACTGGGGAGACTAACCAGGAATCTAAGATATCACTGGATGAAATGATGAAACTTGGTGCATCTTTTGAAGAAATTTTAGATCATGTTAAATTACCATGTAATTTAAGAGATTTTGGACATGAGTGTTATCCTTCATCCTATTAAAAATTTCTTATTACATCTCTGACCATGATTGTTTGAAATGTGATGTTCCGTATGAGCAAGATGCTGACCTGCCAATGCCTAAAGGGGGTTGAGACAACCCTATTATTGTAGAGACGTTAGCTCAAGTGGAGCTTAACCCAGCCGAGATTCCTGAAATCCATCCTGAACATCCTGTTGAATCTAGTAGATACGGGGAGGATCCTTCTCATTCTACTGATCTACCATTGGGTAATAGATACTAATATTTGTGATTGTACTTAATTTACAAGATAGCTTAATTAACATTTGTTATCCTTTGAAACTAACCAAAAATTTCAATTGACTGTGCAGGGCCATCAAATTTAGTGGCTAGATCTGGAGGTGAAGTCTTAGCCTCTACCCCAACGGGAATATAAAGTGAAGTACCATGGGTTAGGGGGGAGGAGCAGAACATGGCACTTATTTAAGTGCATTAATCCCAGACTCTATTCTCCCTTGTGATAGTGATGCTGAGTCAAACCCATAGGTGCAGAAGGTTCTCCAATTCTCATATCGCAAGGCATGGCAGAATATATGGAAGATCTTATCTAAAGTGCCTCTTGAAGATCTATCCTTGATGATCCCACGATTGTCATCCTTGTTTGTCATGTTAGGACTTCGCGGTTTT
The DNA here is from genome assembly GCA_963277665.1 of Viscum album. Classification (NCBI taxonomy): domain Eukaryota; kingdom Viridiplantae; phylum Streptophyta; class Magnoliopsida; order Santalales; family Viscaceae; genus Viscum; species Viscum album. The sequence goes on along the minus strand of OY728119.1, from coordinate 1,016,012,549 downwards.
GGATATCAAGAGATCCATGCCGCAGTGAAAAAAGTCATCTTAAGGAGATAGCAGGAGAAAAAGTACCATCAAGATCTGACCAAAGCAAGGCTATTAACCAATATCACCAAATTTGAGGTTGTGGTGTCCCGAGATGAAGCTAATCATGCTGCAAAGTTGAAGGAGCTGAAGCATGAGATCAAAGAGAAAGTTGTCTAGCAGATGCACCTTCAGCAACAGTTAGATGTTGTTACTGGGGAACTTGATCAACTTAATAATTCGTTAGAGGGAGTTCAAACAAATAGTATAAAATCCATCACAGATGCCAAGAAAGTGCTCCATCAAGCTAGAAATAGTGAAGTTGGTCGAGTGAATGAACTTAAAGTGGCTGCTGATGAATCTTGGGATGATGTAAATCAAATGAAGAGTTATGTTCAAATCCTCTTGTAATTCTTGAAAAAGAGAAGAGAATCCAATTTCTGGATGTCCTTTTAACTCTTGTGCATCAATAAAAAACACTCTCATCTTTAATCATTTGTGCATGCATTCTCTTACTAATTTCTTTAATTAATGTTACCAAAGCCAATGGGCCTATTAAGAATAGTTTGATTTTTTATAGTTTGATAGAAACAACCCCACAAACTTTTCATCTTTTAGTTGCTCAATATTATCTAAATCATACTAAATGTATGTTTAGTGATCTGGGACTCGACTTTTTTTCATATTTCCCATGAATTTTATAGGCAGTTTAAAGTCATGCATGTCGGACATAAAAAGGCTAATGTTTAAGGTCGAATAGATTTGATTGAATGGATTAAAATTGACTCAATTCCTTGATAATTTATATAGAAACATATTACTATATTTAATTATGGGGGAAAATATGTAAACTATGACTTAAGAAATTTTGAATTTGAGGAATGATATGAAAAAAGGGATAAAAAACATTAGAGGAAGTATTTCCTAAGAGTGAAGTTATCAGTATTTAACAAACCCATTAGGGGGTTGAATTATGTAGGGCCATTTAAGGGCATTGGCTGCATAGTCAAATAATAGCATCTTTTGGCTGACAGGTCATTTATGTAGACTACTTATGCAAGGCCACCTATGGGCATGTGCTGCATAGTCAGGAAAAAGACCTCTGAGAAATTTTACTTTTCTATTGCTAAAAATCCAGGGGAAGTTTATAGAGATTCAAATTTTCAAAATCATAGAGTTTGCTATATGGAGATAGGTACTTGAATATGAAGAGGATATTCCCAATCAAGATTGTCAAAGAATAGGATGAATGTCACTCCTATGAAGGTCTGACCCAAATGTAGGGAAGGGAAATATAAACCATAGACTTGAATACTTTCAGATCATGAAAAAGAGTGTGAGACAAACTTGTTAAGGATGGCTGTTTTTGCGGATCCATACATATTTTCATTAAGACTAATATGGGAAAAAAAGTTTTTCTCCTCAGGAATGAAATTACCACTATTTAACAAACCCGTTAGGGGGTTGAATTATGCAGGGCCATTTAAGGGCATTGGCTGCATAGTCAAATAATAGCATCTTTTGGATTACATGTCTGTTATGTAGACTACTTATGCAAGGCCACCTAAGGGCACGTGCTTCATAGCCAGGCAAAATAATTCCCGAGTATCAGACATTTCATGACCAGAAGTCGAGAAAATGGTTATGGATATCATAAAGTATTTATGGTTAGGAGTATGGAAGATCAAAATGGGTATTGTACAATATGTGAAGAAGATACGCAAACTAATGCTAAACCATAATCATGTTGTGGATGGGTCCTAAATTGAGATATTGGACTTCACTATGTATCCCATAAGGATTGGAATCAATCCATATGTATTTCTTGAAATATAGTTTAATGTCAAGTGGGATGAGGGTGTAGGAGATCTTAGATTAGATCTCAGACCATAATGAGGAATACACATTTTGTGTTTTATAAAATTGATGTGAACGAAGACTAGGGTTTTCATACCACATTCATGTTTTCACAGGGGAACTTTCAGCCAAGGGACTGAAAGTGGAATTTGGGGTTAGGCCCAAATACTTGGGGCTGGATTTGAGGAACTCTCGAACGTTCTTACGTATCCCATAAGGATGGGAATCAAGCCATATGTAGTTCTTGAAATACCCTCTGTACAGATTTGGTTCGTACAAGTGAAGGGTGAAGGGGGAATTTAGTGAAAGGATGGTTTGACCCAAGATTAAAGGTTTGGGCATTACCATGTATGCACATAGTCTTTGAAATATGAAATGATTGGAGTTGAACCAACGTGAAGAGATTGGTTTTGGACTGCTTCACAGATCAACATCATATGAGACGGATGTGAACCGACGTGAAGAGATTGGTTTTGGGCTTGAACCTAGGGAGGTTGCCCGCGTACCCAGCCTAGAAGGCAAGGATCAAAGTCCGCATAGTTCAATTGAAGAATGAATTGGTGATCGAGTTGTACTTGAAGACAAACTAAAGATGGTGTTGGGACTTACGCACGGTTAGTATCCCAGAGAGGGTTTTACAGTAGAAACTTACTCTAAGCTCACGTGAGTCATGCTCGGTGTGAGAAACAAGTGGTAGTAAAAACCCTAACGATCCACATTTTAACATCATGTAAGATGTATTTAGGGACTTTTTCATAGTTTTAATGTCATTCATGACGAATATGTACAGTTTAACATCATTTAGGATGAAAAGGGAGCATATTTTAACATCATGTCGGATGAATGAGGGGCTAAGAAGTTTAATGTCCTACAACAAGGACAAAAAGGCACTATACAATTTAAAGTCTTGCAGTAAGGACTAGGGGACTATGCAGTTTAAATTCTTGTAGTAAGGACTAAAATAGTTTAAATTCATATGTATGGACCAATGTTGCACATTTTAGCATCATGTATCTAGGAAAAAACAGTTTAACGTCATGTTGGATGAAACACAGTTTAACTTCATGTTGGACATATTTGTATTTGTGTTACAGAAAATACTTCTTCAAGAATCGTGAATTGGTTGGAGTCGTAATGAGTTCTCTATCCATTGAGATTAAAGAATAATCTCTATTTGAGTAGACCTTATGTATTGAATAAGGTCCTTCCCATTTTTGCTCACGCTTTGGAGGCTTCTTCCCTTGTATCATGAGAGTTCTGAGGACCAATACCAATTCTCCTTGAATGAATGAAAATGAACTTTTTTGTTGAAAGCTCGTGCTATTTGATTATAATATACTTCAAAGTGGTGCAGGGTGCACAATTTTTTATATAATCATTCCAATTCATCCAATCACTTTTTTATTGTTCATCTGTAGATGACTGATCACAAATGGATACTCTAAGTGAAGGTAATTGAACCTTAATTAGCAAGACTGCTTCTGTTCCATATACCAATGAATAAGGAGTTGACCGCGTAGCAGTGCGGGTGGTGGTCCAATAAGCTCATAAAGCAAGAAAAAGTTTATCAGGCCATGATTTCTTATCTTTATCAACCATCTTTTGCAATATTTTTGAAAGAGTCTTATTTAAGGATTCTATTTGGCCATTGACCTCTGCATGATACTGAGATGAAAGGTTGGATTTGATGTTGTATTCCTGATACAAATTCCTTACCTCGGATGAATAGAATTTGGTGCCATTGTCTGTCAATATGGTATGAGGGACACCAAATCCGGTAATGATGTTAGACTTGATGAAGCTAACAATGCTTTTATAAATAACTTCATTGAGAGGTATTGCCTCTGCCCATTTGGAAATGAAGTCAGTAGTAGTAATAATATAATTAAACTGATTGGATGTAGCCGAAGGGTAAGGTCCCACTACATCCATTCCCCATGTGGCAAATGGCCATGAGTATTTAGCTATATTAAGAAACTCTAGGGTCTGATGAATGAAATTGTCATATACTTGGAAAGAATGACACTTCTTAGTGAAATAAACACAATCATGTATCATTGATGGCCATAAGTATCCAAGCCTTCGAACTTGATCAGATAGTCTATGTCAAGACTGGTGGGCACCACAGACTCCTGCATGTACTTATTTCATGAGAATCATTATCTCTTCACCATCAATACATTTGAAGATAATTCCATCAAAACCTTGCTTGTAGATAATTTTTTGGTGATCTGGGCTATCATAAAGAGTAAAATTGACTACACATTGCCGGACATGTTCTTTCCCGGCTCTATCAGGTGGGAGTGTTCCATTTTGAAGGTATTCTATGATAGGTGTCATCCATCCTGTAGTATGACCATATGCTTCCGAAATGGGACTAATTTAATTGATTTAATCTTTTCTGATTTGAACATAAGGTGAAACTATACGACTTTGGGAAATACTGATGATTGTTTCATCCCGATTTGGATCTTCTAGAGCTGTGGCTATATTAGAAAGTGCCTCAGCTTGAGCATTTTTTCATCGTGGGAAATAATAAAATGTCAGTTTCAAAAGAAATTCTTCCATTAACTCTCTGACATAATCATACAAAGGGATTAACTCTTCTTTTCTGATGGTATAATCCCCATTGACTTATTTGATTACCAAATCTGAATAACCTTCTACCTTTAAGTGATTCACATGTGCCTGAAGCACCAATCCCAAGACTGTGATTAGAGGTTAATATTCTGCTTCATTATTTGTACCACCTTCCAAAAATAAGAAGGAATATGGTAGAATTGACTTTTTGGGGGAAATAAACACGATTCCTAACCCAACTTTTTTAAATTTATGATATTCCATTTTCTTCCCTATTGGACTTCTTGAAGCACCATCAAAGTACATTTCCCATGTTTGAGGATTATCTTGAATAGAGAAGACTTCCTCATCAGGAAGTTCAATGTCTGAAGATATATCTTCCACAGAAGGATGTTCAGCAAGGATATCAGCCAGATCTTGGCCCTTTATTGCCTATTTAGACACGTACTGGATATCAAACTGCTGCAAAATAACTGCCCACCTTTCCATACGTCATGTAAGAATTGGACGACTAAGGATAAATTTGAGCACATTATTATGAGATACTAATTGGAACTCATGATGTTTTAGGTAGTGTCTCAGTTTTTGAAATGCAAAGATTAATGCTAGGCATCACTTTTCAATACTTGAATATCGATTTTCTGCCTCAAGCATAGTTCGACTAAGATATTAAAGGTTGTTTTCATTCCCAGCATCATTATTTTGGTCAAGGAAGGCACCCAATGATCGCTCTAAAGTTTTCACATAGAGGATAAGTGGTTTTCCTTCAACAGGTGGCATTAGTACTGGTGGAATCAAGGTATATTTCTAGAGTATATCAAATGCCTCTTGGAAATCGTTGGTCCATTGGTAGGTGACTCCATTCTTCATTAATTTGGTGAAGGGTAAAACTTTTCTGACCATATTGGCGATGAAACGCCTAATATAGGCAAAGTTTCCTTGAAGTCCTCTTAATTATTTCAAATTTTGAGGAGGTGACATATCAAGGATTGATTTTTTCTTCTCAAGATCAACTTCGATACCATGATGGCGTACAACGAAGCTGAGAAATTTTCTTGAGGTTACCCCAAAAGAATATTTCAAGGGGTTCATCTTCAAATTGTGTTGTCGAAGTTTGTGGAATATGATTTATAAATCATCCAAGTGATTATAATGTTGTCTGGATTTAACCATGAAATCTTCCACATAACAGTCAACAAATTTCCATAAAAAGGGTTTGAAGATATGGTGCATGGAATGTTGATACATTCCACCTTCATTCTTCAGACAAAAGGGAATTACCCGATAGAAAAACACACCTTGAGGGGCTCTGAAGGGTGTAGACTCCTCATCTTCATGAGCCATTCGTATTTGATTATACCCAGAATATCCATCCATGAAGGAAAGTTCTTCATAGCCAGTTTTTGCATCAATTAAGAGTTCTGTGATCGGAACTGGAAAATCATCCTTGGGAAAATGCCGATTAAGATCTTAAAAATCAATGTAAACTCAAATTTTTCCATTATTATTTTTTACAGGGATAATATTAGCCAGCCATTTGGGATATTGAACTTCTCTAATGAAGTTAGATTTGATAAGCTTATTCACTTCAACTTCAATTTTAGAGGCAAAAGTTTAGTGTGTTCCTTTTTTGCCTTGCTTGAATCCTCGATGTTCTTTTGGAAAACCCAAATGATGAGTGGAAACATTAGGATCAAGACCTAGCATTTATGTGTAATTCAATGAAAATACATCTCAATTTTACGGTAAAAATGAATTATACATTTCTTTCTCTTCAAGAGTCATGGCCGCACTAATTAAACTGGGGATTGGATCTTCTTTTGTACCCAGATTTATTTCTCTGAGTTCATCCACAGTGGTAGAGATACCCTCTTCAAATACTGGAGGAGCATCCCTGAGATATTCCACTTCTTCTTCAATATGTGTTACTTTTTCTGTTTCTAATTTCATAGTAGATGATGAAGCAGAATTTCCATGGTCAGGGGAGAAGTTAAAATTTGATCATCTTGAAGAAGAGACTACTATTTCTGACCCTATTGATGATGAAGGATCTTTATGAGGTGATAGAGAGGAGATGATGGATTGAGAATCGATATAATTTTTTACCTCTTACATTGCTATAACTTCGGACCCTATTGTCTAGCTTGGTTGCCATAATTGACATTATGGAAGTTTCCATAAGAGTATTTGGATTTGGGTCTACCTTTTCAATTTGACTGATATGTAACACATAATCTGTACTCACATGTATGAATCGGTTTACTAGAATCTTTTCCAAACCATATAGAGCATTAATTTTTGTAACCTCCTTTGTCATAAATTTATCCTTCCCTTTTATATGATAGAATTCTACCTCAATTTATTTAGATTCACATGTTTTTAATGGGGCATTAACACCATACAATGTCCCAATTTGACCATTGAAGTAATATTTGAGACACTGATGGTATGACGACAGTATGGCCGCATGTTGATATAGCCAAGGTCTTCTAAGAAAAATGATTAAGGATGTGTCATAACGAACAACCATGAAATCTGAATTGGATACAAGGTCTCCAAACTGAGTTTTGAGTGTAATCTCACCCAGAGGTTCTTGTTCATTTTTATCATATCCTTGCAACATCAAAGTAGAAGGAGATAAATCAGATTTGGTGAGGCCCAATTGACGAAATGTATGAATAAGAATGATATTGACTCCTGATCCATTATCAATGAAATATTGTCGGATGTCTACATCATTGACCTTTCCAGATAAATACAATGGTTTGATATGTCCATGTACAAGATCATATTCATCTTCATCTGTAAAAGATATCACTGCATGGCAGTCTGCAGGATTATTCTCTATATGGTAGACTTTATCCGTAACAATTTCAGTTTCGAATTCCTGAGGACATGAAAAATCCTCAATGAGTGCCTCCCAAAGATCCTTTAATAGATTCAAGGCATCAAAAATTGATAACTTGGTCGTTACATTGGCCAAATGTTCCAATACATCATACTTTTGATCCAAAGGTCTATGTTTCCCAATAGGAACATGTGATTTCATAGGTGCCTTAGAAGTTGATGCTTTGGAAGTAGATGCATCTCGTATCGGGGTAGGATTTGTAAATACTCCTGGCTTTGGCAGATTAGACCGACTAGGTCTATTTATTTGTTGAGAGGAAGAAGGGGTAACCTATAACCGATCTTCCAAAATAAATGTAATCGAACTGAATCCACCATGCGTGGAAGAACATTCTTGTTCTTGTTGAGCCCACTGAAGGGCTTTTCCATGAGTTTTAGCCGCATATACAGTTCTAGTAGGGGTGGGATTGAAACAGTGGCTTCTGGAATATCCACATCTTCCCCTGTATCCTAGACCTCTGTCTCTTCCTCTAATTCCTCGGTTTGATACAGGGAACTCAGGATCATCAAGATCGAAACTGTGGCTGGCATAAGGATCTGTTAAATGAATCATGTTAACAGAACCAAAGATAAACTCTTCATCTGATGATGATTCTTCCATATAAACTAGTCCATGCCATGCCATTTGGTGGGGCATTGCCCATGCTTTTGAAGTAGATGGCATAAAATCTGCCAGAGTCAAGGACAATTTAGACATTTACATGAACTCATCTTCTTATGACTGTTCTTATTTCTATGAATTATGTCGCCTCATTAAAGATTTTCCTTCTGATAAAGGGCGTTTTTCTGTGGAATTCATATCATAAGACACAATTGGTTTATTTAATTGTGTTCTTAAAATGGCATGATTTCGGTTGATCGTTTTCCTGACCATCCAATTATCATATTTTTACGAATTTTTACTTTTGACTTCGTGCCATATGTCTTATTCCTCTAGATCAGTAGCAGAAACACATGATACCTGGGCTGAAGAACCTTTAAATATTACTTTCCAGACTCCACCGTCTTTTTTAGGAAGTCTTTGAAGACAAAACCCTCCTGAATGGGATGCCCCAACATCTGATGAAATGGGAAATAGTTTAGAAGGTCTTCATCTCCTTCCTTGTTCATCCTTTTAGGCCTTGAAAACTGAACCACATTGTTTTCCAAATCCTAGATGAAGTATCCTGTAACTTGTTAATTCTAGAAGGAATAAACTTTGTTCTTCAAATCTTAAAACAGTTTCTGTCTTTGATCTCTTTTACCATCTTGATGAGGCAGCCATTGTTGTTGACACTTAGGAGGCGGATCCCTTTGATATGATGAAGGTTTTGAGGTGGAAGAAGGTACAGTTGCTTGTTTAAGCCTACCTATATCAGTCTCTGATTTCCCCATTCTCCTTCCTAGAACTGATGGTTTGGTGGGCACATCAACCTAGGTAGTCATTAGAGCTACAGTTCTAGAACATTGTGTCCACGGAACTCGTGATGCGCCCGTAAGGGGCTCTCCCGTCCTGGTTTCCCCTCTCGCCGCCGCCGCCCCTTCGCTGCGGACGGCGCAGCGTTTCCCTCTCGTGCTTGGTGCGTCGGTCAGGGTCTCTGCAGCGTCGCACGGATTCGTGGTCTTTCCTTGCTGTGGGTTTCATCTTTGGACTTCGGCAGCGGCTGGTTCGGACCTGCGGGTGTAAGACCGGTCCCCGTCGACGGCACACTCTTCGGAGCGCTTCCGGGTTTGTTCTTGGTAGCTCGCTGGTGTCTTGCGGGGAGCTTCTCACCGTCTGATGGTCGCGTTCCTGCGTCGGCGGTGCTTGGGGTTCCGACCTTCCACAGGTGGGTACAGTGGGGTTTCTCTGTGTCTGAAGCGGTCGTGGTGGTTGGTGGCGGCGGGATCTTGAAACTAATGTTGGCGTTGGAGACGGCGGTTGGCTCTCGCCGATGATGGGTGGTTGCTAGGTTCAAGACCAGTTGGTAATGGTGTTGAAATTGTAGATGGCGAAGGAGACGTCGTTTGACGTTCGCCGGTGATGTTGTAGAAGGTTTGTGTATGTTTTTTCTCCCGCTGTGTTTCTGCCGGTGGTGTTATGTGGTGTTGCCGGAGGGACGTTGGCATCGCGGTGTCGACGGTGGCCGGAGTAAGCGGTGCTCTCGCAGCTCGGGATGACGACGATCCCGTCGCCGGTGGGGTGGCGCGTGATGTGGCTCGGGCGGTCGCGTGGCACTCTAGCATGCGGACTGACGGATTGAGACAGGGGACAGTTGGCAGGCGCACGGCACGAGCTTTGTCAGCGCAGTTGGCAGGCGCGCGGCACGAGATTTGGCAGGCGCACGACACAGTTTTTTGTGTTTGAATTATGAAATGGGTGTGGCTCGAGGGGGGACACGTGGTCGAACCAGATGTTTTTTTTTTGTTTTTGTTAACCTGTTGTAATCGTTGGAATGCTGGAATGTTGGTATGGTTTCCGGTTTCTCCTCAAACCGGGCTCATGGGAACCGGCTACCCACAAACCGGCTATTTGAAAATCAAAAAAAAATGATTGTCAGTGCTTCCTAGAACTGATGGAATTACATGAGTTTTAGCCTTATTCTTTGTAAGAGAGTCTTCAATATGCCGAGCGATTGAAGTAAGGTCTCAAAACCCTCATGTGTATTCCACAGGGATCAACGGTGTACGTAATTCATCATGTAAATTTTCCACACAGATTGGCAAAAATTCTTCTTGAGGGAGTGATAAACTTAAGGAATATGTTAATCCCTTCCATTGATCAATGAAATCTGAAACTCCTTCATTCTCCCTTTTCTTAAAATTTTCAAGATAACAAACTGTCATCTTTGGAAATGTTGAGCTGAATTGAAGAAGGAATTTTTGACGGAGATCTTCCCATCCAGTAATTGACCGGGATTGCAAGCTTGTATACCAGACAAAAATAGGTCCTTGTAATGACTTTACAAAACACTTGGGCATAACTGCTTCTTGTTTTTGAGGAGTTCCAATCATAGGATCACAACAAGAAACAAAATGTGTTAAGTGTTGTTCTGGATCTCCCAAACCAGTAAAAATTGGGAATGTGATACTCGCAAAATTTGATTGTAGAGGAATTGCATCAACCCATTCAGGGTAAGCTCTCTTCTCCGATTGAACTGGTGCACTTTTTCCTTCCATAGCTTCCAACTGAGATTTTAATGACTCAATGGTAGTCATTAATTTTTGAGAAACATATGGTTGATCTTGGACCTGTGCAGGTGCAAGAACTGGGGTTTAGACAGGTGTGGCGACCGGTACTGGCACTGATTGTAGTACTACCGGTTGTTGTTGTGTACGAACCATAGGATTAGACCTATGAGGGTTTACTTGTAAAGGGGGACATTCTTGATCCATCCCAGTATCTATAATGAATTCCCTTGACTGACTAACTCCAGAACACTTTTGAGGAATACTATCTTGAAGTATTTCTATATTTAGACTCATTAACTCCTTTATTTCTTCCTCTTGTTGTGCGAACCTTTCCTCTAATGAGAGTGATTGGCCTTCTCTAGAGTTAGGAGTAACCTGAATTTTTCTTTTCCCAGAGTTGGATTCCATTCGGAGAGGGGGAAGTTGGCTATTTGAAGGAATACCTAAATTCTGGGTAAGCCTTTGATTTCAGGTAAGCACACCTTCTTCATTTGTTTTAGTGCGTACAGCCTCTTAAACAGGAAATTCTTTATCGGATTCCTCTGAGTGAGCATCACGTTCTGGGGGTTCAGTGACAATGACATTGATGAAATTTATCAATGCATAACGCATTGTAGCCATTCTATCAGTGCTTTTGCGATATTGTCTTCTTCCATGTCCATTATGAGACATTACCTTTTGTTTGGTTGATCCCTCAGGAACTTCTTGATGAACCGTAATTTGGAGGCAATCCCCTAATAATTCGGATCTGCATTCCTCTTGTGTATTCTTCCCTAATCGAGAGAAGATTGAATTTCACTGAGGAAGAGATTTAGAATTTGAAAAATTCCCCAGTCTAGTGGACTGGAGTTGTTTCTGTGGTTCCTGGTCAACTCCTCGAATCCTATATGTTGATCCTGAGGGTTGGATTAAAATAGTCCCCAATCAATCAAGATGGGGGGGCTCTTGAGATACTACCTCTGATACTTTCTTAAAATCTCTCTAGATTTTGTGGACATTAGTCTGGAAATTGGATAGATGCATCATCCTACATCCACTCAAATCACCTGGCTCAGATGATCGCTGGATTATTTATGACACTTCTGTCTCTTGATGATGTGCCTGATCTAAATGAGAATCATGTTTGATATTCTCATTTGATGGATGAAAGAGTAATTCAAAAACTTATTCAACTTTTGGAAGAACTAGTTGAGGCATGTTCTTGAGAAATCCTTTGATTACACACAAAACCAGGTATTTGTGGCCGGCCATGGGTAATAAAATTGCATGTGACCACTTTTGGCGGGCTTTGATGATTGGAGAGTACATTGAAATACAGTGCTCCATGAACACCCCATCACCTGATATGAATACCAGATGGGGCATTGGTAATTAACTGGCGCAACCTTTTTAACACGCTAAGGCATGAACACTGAAGGGATCTCTACTGGTTTTCAACCATTGGATGTCAAGAAACTGAGAGAGATGCCAAATCAATTTGGCGTTGTAACCCTTCTATTATCTTGACATGATATTCATATTCATCATAAGATAATATTTTTTTTAATTGAAAAAGAGTTTTCCATATGTTGAGATGAATACCATGAATACAATCTTCCATCAACATTTTTGGAATATCATACTGAGAGTCCAACAAAGGCCAAAACATGACTGGTACTTCACCTTTCGCCAGTTTTTTCCTCATATTAATCACTTCCTCCTAATCAATTGATGAAGACTATTCTACCTGACTAGACCAAAGATGGTGCTTCTTTTTTTCTTTATCAGATTCAACAAGATTGGTAGAGAATTCATTTGTCAAATTAGAAGATGGATGACTAAGGGGTGGTTCAGAGAATGACCTATGCCCCGAGATATCTTCTGATTGAGAATGTATTTAACCTGATAGCGGTAAAGCATCACACATGACTGGCTTCACATTTGTAAGTACCTCAAGATAAGAGGGCTTTCTCGTTACTACATTTTCCTTTGAAGAATTTTCCAGGAAATGTGAATTACTACTACAGAGAGGACTTTTGCAACTAAATTCATCATCATGGGGAGGACCACCATGGTGGGTTACAGCAAAAGATGAAACCTCTTGCTCCTTGGTCACCTGGCCACCCAGAGGGTTATTATGACTCTTATCTGAAGATGATACTTCTAGATCGACAGAACTATCATGAATAAATAATTCATGAGGAAGTGTATGATGAAGACCTTCAGAATTATTGTTCCCACTATTGGGAAATGAGAGAGTAGAATCTTGAGTTGCAATAGACAATTGTCTCAGTGCATCAAAAACTCCAACAAAGAGCAAGGCCTTATTGCAGATTGGCTCTAGATTTATCGATTGTGCTAGATGGGTATTTTTCTTAGATTCCTTATTATGGACTATGGAAACCACTTGTTGATGAAAGTGGTTATTATGGGCAGGTCTATGTGCCTGCTCATGAGAAATGGTCAGGTTAGGCTAATTATCTCCATTCAATCCGGGTGTATGTGCCTGACTTGATTGTTTGTATGACATAGGGGAGTATGCCCCACGACCCTCTTGGAATGGAATAGAGGTGTGTATCTTCTCCGGAGTGACATGTTGATGAGTTACTCCATTGAAAGGGATAGATTTATGATTCATTCCCTGTGATGTTGCTGAAGTTGTTATATTATTCTAACAGGCATCCAGAATATGGGTACGGATTTTCTTCTGCGCTTTCACCATTGTCAGAATGTCCTTGGTGACTTAAGTGGCCAGAATGGGAATATACGTCCATTCCATGTCTATGGTAGGTGTATATGTATGCTCATGTCCTACTTTTCCTGTCAACAGATATTGACAGTACTTATTCATAGGGGCAGAGAGTTGAGTCTACTCCAAATTTGTCGTCGGAGCTTTCCGAGTGACTTCTCTAGGTGCTACCAAATGAGATTGTTGGTTAGCCTAATAAATTATAGGTGTATGTACCTACTGATTGTTCCCAACCACATTTTATTGGTGAGTTTCTTTGGTGGGAGTCAGATGAGCATGCTGACTAGTTGATGAATTATAAACATGTGTATATGCCTGCCTATAATACTCCGCTGGAATTGCTTGGCAGGATTGGCATGTTATAGCAAGATGAGTCTGCAGGGTAGTAATATCATTATGGAGGAGTTTATATGCCCGCTCGTTGTTTTCCATCAATTTGGCTTGATGTACTTCTTCGGAGGGGGCAGAGGTAAGAACCTGCTCCCTTTTGGCCGAGTTTCGTCTCTGGCGGTCCTTCTATCATGCTCAGGTCTGAGGGACCTGATCCTAACCCCTAGAGGTGATGCCCTCATCATGTTGAGGGTGAACTACCACACGAGTCTGGTGGTGATTGTTGATGGCAGACCTCAGTAATGACTCATGCCTTCTTGAATCAAGGCCTTGAGTGACTTCTTCATTCACCTCCCTGTAATATGGTAGGGACTGGTTGTTGTGTTCTAGGGATAACGACCCGAAACGGTTGGAGATGGTTGATAGCACCGCCTAATTCTTGATCACTGGTCATCACTGTCCAGAAAACTAGGGTGAATTGTCAACTTACAGGGATTGTCGAGTAGCCTATAGAGTCGGAATGGTACCGTGTTGACGGTATTCCTTAACCAATGCATTTGAGACCCATCGTTGTAGATGATGAGTAGGTGATGTCATCCTCAGAGCGGACGAAGATCCAGCAGGAGTAGCAGCCAAAGCATTCACAGGTGTGAACATTAAAGAATCCATTTCCGTAATGCCAAAAGATCTTGGAAAAGAGTTCTTGTTTGATATAAAAAACATAATCAAGATAAGCTTGGCCAGACTACATCTTTTGGATGAGAACATATGTTATTGATTGCTTTGTTGGCCCTCACATTAAGTTAAATAGGGGACTAACAAATAAGTAAAACATCATTTATCTGGGTTAAGGATTCACGTCGGGTTCACCATTTTTGTTTCTTTTCGAAATGGGGATGACCTCATTTGTTTAAGGTTCAAACTTTTCCAATCGTTTTCTAATGGTTTTATTTGTAGAACCGGAAACATCCAACGATTTTATATCCATTTGGACCTACTTTCCAAAGGTAGGTTCTCATTAGTTATGGACCGATGAGGCTTAAGAATTTTCATTGGTCGAGAGGATGGGAGTTCAGGATCACCACACCTTTTTTGGGGGGAATTATTGCTTACTCTGAGACTCTCTCATAGATTTAAGTTATGTTCACGAATCATATTAATTCAAGAAGTATGAAAATGAGTTTTCCTTTAGATTTGGAAATCAATGATTGATATGTATAAGATTTAGAGAATCTTTTATATGTATTTTAGGTTATTCATCAATAGATAATCATCTGTATGTATTAGAGATTCTTAGTCAATGGTATCCTTCAATACATTATATAGAATTATCTTGGTCATTATGATGACCATACTGGTTGTAAAGCCACTCAGTGGGGCACTTGAGGTTCATTGTCATTGAGAAGGATATGGATTATTTTAGAGTTGGGATAGTACCCACAGATGGGCTACCTACATATCCTTGTTAAAGAGGAATCAGAACCCACGTAGTTATGGAATTAAGATATAGTTTAACGTCATATGGGATGGATGAGAATTAATGGGTGATGGGCTTGAACCATAGAAAGGTTTCCTACATACTCTACTTTTAAGGTAGAGATAAAATTACACATAGTTCGATTAAGAAGTGTGGGTCTTATGTATTAATAGCCCAAAGAGAGGTGTCATAATTACTTTTACACACTAAGCTCACACGAGTCATGCTCAGTGTGAGAAACAAGATGTATTAGTAAAACCTGACGATTTGTGCCATGAAAGATGTGGTGACAAGGAATGATATGAGGATTATGTATGTGTGACTGCCCAAGTAGATATAAACTAGGATTTTCTTCTAGAAAAAATCCTAGGAATAAGGTCCATAATGATATCTGTGATTTATAGAGATTTGGATACTCGAACTTGGGGCTTACTCGTGAGGAGGATGCTCAAATTAGGGGGACTTATGATTGGGGCTTACTTATGAGAAGAAGGCCCAAAATTTAAGAAATTATGTCTGGGGATTACTCCTGAAAAGGTTTCCCAGGTTAAGGGGACTTGAAACTTGGGGCTTACTTCTGAGAAGGAGTCCCATTAACAGGGTCCATAAAGGTATTTGTTCTTTATGGAGATTTAGATTCTTAATTTGGGGGTTTCTCCTAAGGAGGATTTCAAGATTAAGGGGGATTTGACTTATTATTGGGGATTACTCCTAAGGAGGATTCCCAAATCAAATATTCTCTCATCTTAAATGATGAAGTTGAATGAAGGGAACCACTAACCATGGTGATATAAATTTATATAAATCTTAAGGTTTTGATAGATGTTCCATAGAATTCATTTCAGATATGGAATCCAACAAAGGAAATATGCCATAAGTGGCTTTGAAGAGGGTTTTGAAGGCTAGATCTTAAAGAGGAAAGGTGAATTTGAAGAAAGGAAGTGAATTGAAAGGAGGGTCACCCCAAAAGAGGCAGACGCGCAAGTCCTGTTTGGGCACGCAGGTCCTAGTCGTGCAAGTATACTTGCGTGACATGATTTCACTTGGGTGATGAAGAACCTGTGAAGTGATACTTGGGAGACTTTGAATTAGAGCCCATAGTATCATGCCTAGAGTCTTTCAGGTGGGTGGCACGCAAGTTTCCTTGAGAGGGAATGGTGGCATGCAAGTATCATCACTTCCCTTAAAGGACTAGATACTTAGGCGCGCAAGTATTGATGGGTTCTAATACTTGGGCCTTATTCTTCCTCTTTAAAGCTTCCATTCTAGGTAAAGAATTACATTATAAGTGTTTGCAAGACTTCAAGCAGAGACTAGGGTGACCAGATCTTAATTCTAAGTTTTGGATATTTCATCCTCAAAATGGGGGGCTCACAAGGGGTATTTATATGTCATCTGAGGACCTTGGGTGAAAAAATAATAGGGCATGCAAGTGACTTGTGAGGCCCATGTGTAGCTCTCAAGTATACTTGTGCAACCATAATGAAACTTGTGCGACCCATTCTTAAAGTGTTCCTTGTTTATGCCATTGTAAATTTTTGGTGTTCCTCAAAGGATGTATCTCTTTGTACTTAAGGTATTCCATATTTTTTTGTTAGACTCAGTGACGGAAAGGAGCGTCAATAGAGACTCACAAATATGAGCTAATTAGCATGGCTCAAAACATCCTATTCTCTTTTATACCATCCCAAATAGTAAATCCACAAAAAATAACAACACTGATACCACTTTGTAACATCCCTAATCATAGATCCACTAAACCGGTGCTTCGAGATGAGACACCACATGACCTCAAGTGTGCCTAAATAAATCTAGAGTTTTCTAAATAAAGGTGAGTGTCTAAATTTCCCCATGGGAATACTATAACCTTCTAACCAGAGTAAGCCACAAAATCTAATAATGTAAACAGTGGAAACAATAAGAAATAAAAAAGTAACATGTGTAATATACATCACCCAAAACTAGGTATAACCACAATAAGAATGAATAATCCATGGCATTCTAGTAGTTTCACTAGTGAAGAAAAATAAAAATAAATAAAACAATATAATCACCAATATAGTTTTTACTCCATGTTTGGAACCTCATCCATGTATATCCCAAGCCCATCTCAACTCCCTAGTACTATGTGATTTCCCCTATCCTAGCCTGCAAGCATGAAGTCTTCTTGGGTACCCAATGGCGGACTGTGTATGGTGTGAGTACAACTCGGTAGGCCACCACCTACAGTTTCTACAAAATATCTAGTCTGGATAAATATTGCATGAAATTGCTAATAAATGACAAGTATGTAAAATACTATTTGGGTTACATTAGTAAATATGGTTCTCTTAATTCATTCCTTGAAATATTCCCAATTGCATTCGTTATACCATCTTTATTACTTAATTCACTTTCAACTCCTGTTCAATGGATTAAGCATACTCACAAACCTCAATGCATAAGGGGAATAAGTCATGTTCACTATCTCACAAGGGATAAACACATCATCACAAATAAATCACACTCACCACGAATACATGATCCAAGTGGTCTCATTGAATGAAACCATTAGGGAAATATAACCTCATCTCCTTCCCTAATCCATTCATATTTTGTTGGATTTTTGAGAATTTGACTAACTCGGCATGTGGTCATAGATCCTCACGTTAATACCCCACTCTACTAATCCATGTGCACATGATTATTTGTCCACTAACCATACATATACCATAACACAAACAAACATAACCACATCCAATAGAAATCATAATCCATAACCACCACCATGAGAATTTACATTATGTCATAACCCATTTACATATTCACCTTTTACCTTACATATCCATTTATCCCAATTCCCATTTCTCATGAATAACTCACTACAAATATTAAATAATTCCCTTAAATTAACCCAAGTAACACATCCAACCCCTTACAATTGATAAATCATTTAACACACTTAGCATTTATCATGTATTATCCCACTTATGTATTTGAAGTACAAACCACACTTCCTTTGGAACATTAACTTTAATCTAATTTATTTATTTTAATTTCACGCTAATTGATATCTTAGACAAAACCCAAATCTAGGAAAAACTTCCAATTTTACCTTCTTAATCATCAAAAAATCAATTATCATGTTTATCTTGGGATCTACATAATCATAAGACTATTTCACACTCAATATTTTGGTTAAACGTGTTTGAGAAGGCCAATGCCCCCCATGGGTGGACCCAAATTTTTTGATCCATCCTCCATGAATCCCATAGGGATCCCCAGGGGTTCAATTTTCCATTTTAATACCCATTATAACAAATATCACTAACGGTACCAAGAACACAATAAGTTTAAAACAAGAGTGCAACTGTGGATTCACAAATATATATAAAACTACGGGATATAACTTGTAGAAAATATACCCTAAATATATTGATAAAACCACTCACAATCATTTCCATAGATCCCAATCATATACTCCTTTGAATTCTTAACCTATATTCCACTATAAAAATAGGGTTTCAGGTCTTCAGAATAACATTTCCCAAGATACAAACCATAATCCATAAAAAAGAGATGAGAGGATTAGATTTACCCAATGCTTTAATCTGCAACTGAAAACACTCTAAACAGCCTATAAATGAAGTATATTGGCCACTTGGTTGATTTTATATCCTTGGTTCTTACCTAGGTTTTCTAGGGAGGAAATGGGAGAGAAAACTGGATGATTCTTTAAAAAATTTTAATAGAAATTTTTTATTTTTTGAACTTTTAAATGGGTGCATGGTTTTCCCACAAGGTTTGAAAAATAGTGCATAAACCGTTTTCAAGATACTATATAAGGGATTTGGGTCACATGGATACCAAATAAATCCCACACGGTTTACAAACTATGTACCAACTATGTTATTTTCTATAATTGATGTTCTCATAGTTTTCCTTAGAAAGTCGCATGATTTACTTAATCATGTGCTAATTGTGTTCCATGCACAATTTGGCCATTTTCCCATTCCTTTCATGTTCTAAACCCCTGAAACACCCCTGAAGAACCTCATACACTTGACAAACATTTCATTGTCCAAAAAAAGTGGTTGAACCCAAAATTTAAACTTGGTCATACACCCATAAAGTTTGAGATCATACCGGTATACTTTCCACATGTCCTTACTTGTTGACTAATGGTTCTTATAGCTCAATCTTCAGTAAACTCTATCAAGATTATTAATTTTTTGTAATTTAAATTTTTCTTGGTTAATCATAGTCATGGTGGAGTAATTTAATAATGATTCGATGTATTTTTTTTATTATTAGGCATCACCTTATTTCTTGGGTAGATCGTTAATGGAAATTTCATTCAAAACCCATGTTGTAGATGTTGATATTCTAAAGTCATTGATATGAAATAACTTATTATTAGGATTTCACCCTATCACTTTGGGACGAATTCAACTATTCATTGAGAAAATTTTGAAATAAATCATGTCATACCTATGATAAGTAGTCATAAATAGAAAATTTACCTTGTCATAAATCTTGTTTGGCGATATCACCCAATTTTTACATCAGTTATAATAAAATTTATCTTTTCTTCTATCAATATACACATATCATAGTATATGAATAACATTATTTTAGACCCCCATAGAATTATGAAACTACTGCTAGAAGACCATGTCCTATGGTATGACTCACATAGTATCATTTATATGACTTATTAGTTGTGAACATTTCCTTTAAATCCTTCCAAAACTGCTACCACATTTACCTATATCATCTTATATGAATTAAATAATCCATTATATGAAGAACCTTAGACATATCATATATATTGATTCTAATAGGATAAGTAATATCTATATGTATATGATAAGGCTTCAAACATTTCAATGCATGAAATATATTCTTAATGAGGACTCTATATTTAATTTAAGTTAAATCGGAATGATATTTCACAATCCCAACTAAATTATAAAGAAGATATGTCCCTATAATAATTCACTATATTTCTCCTTCACTAGTCATAGTATGTGATATCCTGATTCCACTAAATATGATATCAAATTTCGTTATGATTTTAAATTTTATCCCATTCTGGATTATCTCCTCTTCATATATTTTTTCAAAACAACACTCATGAGTATATGAAAGAATAAACTAGAGATTTATACAGCTAAGGTACCCAAAATATTAAATTTTCAACCAAAAAAATCTAATATGATATTTTTCTTCAAAAAACATAAGGTGTTAAAATTACTAAAATGTTTACGTAATATAATATAAAACTGATGAAATTATTCCAAAAATATTATGACAAAACATTGCCAATCATTTCCCCACCTAGTATGACAAGAAGCCGAATCTGTAAACCAAATTCTTCCTCAAATATGACATGGGGTGGTGATTGGTACCAAAAAGGAATAAGACACATATGAGATGCATTTTCCTATTAAAATTCCATTATATATACAACACCACCAATCTATAATAACCACATGTATATAGGATACATATAATGAAATAAAATAAAAAATATGCTTGAATATATCTACTAAACACCCCTATGGTATAAAATACAAATTCACATATAAAAGGGATAATATAATGAATTATCCATGCATAGGGGAAGTATGAAATGGGAGATATCATAATTAAAATTTCTCAGAAATTAAATTTTTCAGAACCCTAATAAAGTATATTGTAAGTTATGTTTATAACTAATTTATTCAGATTGTAAGAATATAATTACATATTATTGGGTATCTTTATTCATAGTTGATGTTAATAATCTGAAAAGACCCATTTTTATTTCCTTCATTGCAGTTGTGAGGTTCCAAGGGTATAATTCCTCTAACGGTGATCCACAATTTCTCCTACGATCTCCGAGCAATACTAATCGATCGTTAGTAGCTGGCACGACAAATTTTATTTCTTTCATTGTCATTTCTTGATTGATAATTATTTAGTCTTGAATTAATATATCTTAAATTATTTTTGTTGAGAGGATGCAAGAATAGATGATTCAAGAGAGAATTTATTGTGTACAATAATTCTCTATTCTTGATTTTGGATACCCAACTCAATATACATAACAACCTATTCATAGAGTTAGGTTTTAGGTTTAAAAAATTATTTAATTTCATGTTGGCTATTATGTAAAATTATAATCATTAATAAAACTGATTCTAAATAATAATAATATAATTATTAGTTTATGGTGTGCGAATATTTCAAAAAAATAATATTTAATTGTTTCTAAACAATTATTTATCACCAAACAGGGTATTCTCCCATTTGCACTCCTCAGTATTTATTGAATACCTAGATAAATATTTTTATTCATAAATAATTATTTCATTCACATACCACATAATAAATGTTTATTAAATATTTACTAAAATAAATAAATATATATTTATTAACATGAAAAGTAATAAATATTATTTTAATTTATATGATCAATATAACTTGAATAAAATAATTTCTCAGTCATAATAATAATAATTATTCATTAATTAAAATCAAATATAATTTAGTCATGATCAATAAAATACTTAGTATGTGATCCTCAAGGATTAGTTATAATTTTCATTATGTGGTCTTGCCTAATGCCCAAGATTAATATTTAGTAATGGTTAAAGGCACCCAAGAGAAATAATATAATATCACAAGATCAATAACTACATATGAATGATCATTATGTAATATAATCCATTTTTAAAATATATCCCCAATAAGGTTTCAAATCCGTGTCACCAACCTATATTCTCGATATGTTTTTCATTACTATTTTAAATAAAAACTTCACTACACCATGGATATATAATTTAATGTGACCGTTCTATTCCAATAAAAGGGATTATAAATTAGATTCCATAAAGATGGAAGGGAAAATCCTTCCTCAACTTATCCATTAATGACATATCACTCTTGACACACACAACGTATCTATATTCACTATAAAATATTATTGTCATGGTTTATGAAATAAATATAAGTACTTTAGATGTAACATACATTAATAGTCATCTTAAAGTCTATGGACCATCACCCATGCTCGTAGATAAGAATATCTAATGTCACTAAAACATGTAGAATTCATTCTCGTCGGTTTGTTCTCACTATCTCTTATATTGGAAATTACTATGTTAAAAATTCATGAGAATAAGTATTTTATTGATAATAGTACTTACACATGATATTCTATATAATATGTGTCCCAT
The DNA here is from genome assembly GCA_963277665.1 of Viscum album. NCBI lineage: Eukaryota > Viridiplantae > Streptophyta > Magnoliopsida > Santalales > Viscaceae > Viscum > Viscum album. The sequence continues at coordinate 1,015,990,300 of OY728119.1, read as the reverse complement.
CATAGTACTTTATCCAACTAGAGAACATTTTTTAAGAACATTTTCATAGAATGTCAAGGTTCTCATCCTAGTAGGGAACTTCTATGACCATATAAATGTGACGCATACTCTAGTTCATTATTACATTAGATTTATTTATAAGAATGAAATATATATAACAAGAAGTTTTCATAATATTCAATCTATTTAATATACATTTAGTCGAAGTAATATAGTTGATCATTGGACACCAACTTCAACCAGATCCAACTTGTACTAGATCCAACTACCTACGACCATTAGTCCTCTAGAACTCACATGATAGTCATGTTTATGTTTAGTCAATACTTTATTCAAGGGGTATACCACAATGTCTTCCATGGAAATAATACCCACTATAACATATCCTCTTTAATTAAAACCCCTCAATAGATGATACTTCCAAGGAATGTTATTCGTCCACAAATGTGACCTTATATCTTTTGTGAGAGCCACTATTATAGAATTATCACAATATAGTGTGATAAGATCTTTAAAAATAACTATAATTTCAAATTCATGGATTATTTTTCTCATCCATGATAATTTTATAACTAACTCATATGGTGTAATATAATCAAACATTGTTATAGAATCTATTTCCATAGCCTTATTTTAGAACATTCAACTCATAACACCTCCATTAAAAGTGATTATATATCCCATTTTTGGATTCATGTCTTCTTGATCTGTTTGGGAACTTGAATTTGTATATCTTATGAGTAATTGTTCCTTATAACCTCCAAATACTAGGAAAATATCCTTAATATTTCTCAGACACTTAAGTATTGTCTTGAATACCATCCAATTATAGTCACTCAAATTAGATTGACATCAAACAACAATACTTAATGTTTAACTAACATATATCCAAGTACATATCATAGCATACATGACTGACCCAATCATTGATGTGTAGGTAATCATTTCTATACTATTTTTTTGTCAAGTGTCTGAGGTCCCATTTGCTTGTAAATATAAATTTTATGTGACATTGGAAATAGTCCCCTATTGGAAAGTTCCATACTAAATCACTTTTGTCTTTTGTCAATATATATACTTCGACTTAGGCCAAGAAACCTCTTGGATCTATCATGATTAATCTTGATCACAATAATATAATGTGCATCACCAAAGTCAATCACAGAGAATAATTTTTCAACCATTCCTCAATATATTGTATGAATGGTATTTTTTTCTAATGAGTTATATGTCTTCAATATATACTATTAGGAAAAAAACTACACTCTAAAAAACCTTTCATAGACACAAGCCTCACATTAGTTATTTATGAAATTAAATTCTATTATATCATCTTGATAATGAATGTTCCAAGACCTTGATTATTTCTTTAATCCATAAATGTATCTTTGAAACTTGTATACTTTGTCAGTATCCTTTGGAGTCACAAACCCTTCGGGTTGTGTCATATAGGAATCTTCATAATGCATCACATTAAGGGAGGCTATTTTCAATTCCATTCTCTAAATCTCATAATAATGGAAAGCTAAAATAGAATGTATAATTCTATTGGATTTCAATAATGAAATTGGTGAAAATGTTTCATCATAGTCAATTCATTGATGCAGTATAAACTCATTTGCAACCATTTATACCTTATAGGTAATGACTTTTCCTCCAATTTATAGTTTCTTCTTCAATGCCAATTTGAAACCAATGATATTTACATCTACTATAGTCCCTACCAAAATCCAAACATGATTTTGGTACAGGGAATCCATTTCAAAATTCCATGGACTATTTCCACTTCATAACATCTATGCCACTTATTGTATCCATTTAGGTTATACTATCATTATTACCAACTAAAAATGAGTCACCATCCTTGATGACTAGAAAACCAAAATATTTTGGTTCTATATATATTATAGTACTACTATTCAATAATTATATCTCTATAATAGTTTCTTCCTCCATGGTTCTTTTGGAATTTGTTCCTATGCCAACTCTTGTGTATCTGGTGACTATATTTCATTGAACTCCATCTATCTCCTACTATTTCTTTAATAGATAAGATCATCCTCTTGAAAATGGGATTTCTGTCAACTAAAACCTTTTTGAATGAAGGATGGTATAGATAATATCCCTTTATTTATTTTTGATATCCATGAAAACACATGTTATGACTTTGGTTACAAGATTTTTACCTGAAGAGGAATTAGAAAATGATTCATAACCCCACACATATAAGCAATAAATAATGGTTTTATTTCTATTCCATAATTTTTATGGTTTACTATCTATCTATTTCTTTGGAACTCTTTTTATTGTGTATACTATTAATTCTAATGTGAATCCCCAAAAGTATAATTGAAGACTCATATGACACATCATTGATCTCGTCATGTCCAACATGGTGTGGTCCCTCCTTTCAAATAAACCATTCCACTTAGGTGTGTAAGGAGGAGTGAGTTGGAGTAGGATCCCAAATTTTTTAAAATAACCAATAAAGTATTGATTAATATATTCTCCACCATGGTAAGAGTGGAGTTTCTTAATATTATTACCAATATAGTTATCAACTTCATTATTTTATTCCTTGAATTTTTCAAAAGAATCTAACATATACCTCATTAAGTAGACAAATCCATATCTTCAAGAATATTTAGTAAAATTTATGATATATTAGAACCCACCCCTTACTTCAACTAGAAATGGTCCATAAACGTTAATATGAACTAATTCAGGAAGCTATTTATCCCTTTCACCATTCCCACTAAATAGGGATTTGGTTATTTTTTCTTGAAAACATGTGTGATATAAACCATGTGGTTTTAGTTTAAAATAGTATAAATATCCTTCTTGATGTAATTTAGTCAATATATATTCATTTTCATGACCAATCCATCGATTCCAAAGTTGAGTGTGGTATGATTCAGGTGAAGTAACTTGTTATCAATTTCGATTACTCACTTTGTGTAATCGAAACTAGAAATACCACTATTTAAATGTGCATTGTAATAATAAATTCTATATTTATAAAAGAAGAAAAAATTATTCCCTGATTTGAGCCTAAATATATTCATTTCAATTTTGGATATATGAATAATGTTTTCTTCATCCAAAGGAACATAATAAAAACCCTTCATAACCAAGATCATTTCAGTCGGTTATCTGAGGTGGTAATCGCTGATATCTACAGTAACAAGTTTTTCTTTTTTGGGTTGCTCATAGATCTACCTCCACAAGGAAAATCTCATTAAATTGACATGTTTCTTGCATTTTAATACATATACGAACACCACAAGCTATATCCAATGTCTAAATTTTATAAATATATAAATTACACTTGACAATAAATTCACCCAATGCTTCCCCTTACTACTATGGAATGGTGTATTTTTTCTTCTTGTGACCCTTATTTCTATATTTTAAATAGATATAATTATGTTTATTTTCATTCCCCTCGATCATCCACTTCTAATAAGGACACGAAGAATGTTTGGGCAAAAATCTCACCTCTTTTCCTTTCTATTTGTTCACTATAATTATAGAAGCATTTTCACGCTTTGTATCCTTATCGACTTGGAGAAGGAGAGTAAAAATATGTAAAAGATAATTCTAAATGTTTTATATTCTAAACTTTAGAAAATAATGGATAATCTCTGAGGGAGTGATTATATAATGAGTTCGGTGACTAGTTATTTGCAGATTTTGAACCATAGAGCCTACAGTCCCTCAATGTTTCCAATGATATTGACTACATGAGGCCTATCTAGGGAACCCTCTCTAGGTTTTCTCTAAAAGATCACCTTTTATATTTCAAACTGATCCTATCTAGAACTCTCCTTATAATGAACATGGAGGCTCTCAATCAAGTCATATAGATCCATTTTTTGTGAAACTTCATGAGTTCACTATTCATAAATGGAAGCTTCAAACAACGAAGTTTGACCTCACCGATAAAATGTTTTATCATATATAAATAACTCTTCAACACTTGCCTCTTTAGATAGTGGATCAGACATTGCGTATTCTATCACGTAAGAATTCCATTAATATTGTATCATAGCCCAAAGGGGTCTAAAACACTCTTTGAAGTTACTAACATTTAAAATCTTTTATTTATCCCATATTGTTCATAGGTAGAGTGTGGATGATAAAATTTTCATTTTACTCTGAAAATAAAAGTATTATATTATTAGTATTTGTTTATAACAAATTAGGTGAGATATAATAATGTAAATATTTTATTAAATCTACCACTATTTTATCATGTCCCAATAGCCCTCTATATTAAACTAAGAATGTATGGTTTCTTTAACATTTGACTGGAAAGGGTCGCCATTAATTTTTTTAATGAACTAGATGTTGGAAATGAAAACCATAAGAAAGTAATTTGGTAGGTGGACTTTCCAACTGAGGACATGGTACTCCTTGATCCATTCAGTGGATTCCACTTTCCTAAAATCCTCACATGGATTTCCTCAACACATAAATCCAAATTTTTATTAAATATAATTTAGTCGATAAACTCAATACAAGTTTGGTTATGTCAAAACAAAACCCTCATTATAACCTCCCAATAATAATATGTGACTGGAATGCGTCTAAGTACTACACATAGTTCTACGGTTTTATTTAAAATTAAGTAATAGAAGTCTTAGTTGGACATAGTATTAGATTGAGGGATTTTAAATAATGATGCATATTTTTTTCACTTTCATGTCCTCTAAATATTAAATGGATTTTACTTAATTAATTAACCATGTTATCCAAAAAATTTATTCCTAATCCATTTATTTAAATTTCACTCTTTTAATATTAACTCATTTATTTATGTGACTACAATCTTACATACATAAAATAAATAATGCATAGATAGAAAAAAAATAGTTGAGTAAATAAACCGATCAAGATCATATTTAAAAATTCATTTAATGAGAAGATATTAATTAAACCTATAACAAAGTGAAAAAAGTCCATCAATCGGTCTTGACATGAGTTAAAAAATCCACCTATATATATGTATATCACTGAGTTGGAATTATCATGGTTTTTTCTTCAACCACAACCATAAGGCCTTGGATTCTCTATTAATTATAGGCATTTATTAATAACATGTGGGATAAGGGGAAAAATGATTCATTAAATGGGATTACATAAATATCCTTAGACACACAAGTCCTACATAATAATGGAGGGATGGATGACTTGTAGGCCATAATTTAATTTAATATTAAATAATTAAACACCAATGAAATAAATTAAATAAAATAAATTCCAACACATATATATGTCATGTTCAAGCTCATGATCGATGATACATGAAACAAATACACAAAATTAACAGTCTATCATTCATTTCTTTTTCCATTCATTTAAATTAAGATAAAAAATATTACATTAATTAATTATTAAATTAACTAATTACACTTCAACTTAATGATCATATGATCATAATTTGGAGACACTCATAATTTATGGAAATCATGGAAGATAAATTGCAGAAACAGTACTTACATATTTATTATTATAAATTAATTGATAAATTAATATTATTTAAAACCATCATTAAATTTTCAAACACATAATGGTGTGCAATCAATAAAATATTGTTTTAACAATACTATTTTTTAATTGAATATAATTTTAAATAATTTCCTTTAATGGGAGACTACATGGAATGTACTGACAAGCTACACATCATGGATCTCAAATTTTTTGAAACAAGGATACACATCTGGGTCTGTAGTATGTACATTGTCTAGACTACATGATGTGTATAGACCAACATCATGACTAATGTTCTGATTTCCATGTTTCTGGTATGCATGGTTGTGTACTCAGTGTATTTATTTTTAGACTAAACTATGTGTACAAGTAAGCTACACACCATATATATCTTTGAGAAATGTGTCATTTTTATAACCAAGTGTCGTGGTGTGTTTTTTGGATGTGGGATTTAATGAACTACACATAGTGTACACCACAAATATGTCATTTATATAGTAAATGTTCTAGTTTTTCAGTCTATTGTAGTTTTTACCATGCATAATTTCCACATATATTTTGAGATTTATGCCACTAATTTTTGTAGACTACAAGTCATGTACTACTGATAAACGCTGTGTAATCTGACAATTGTATTCTAAGATGGTCAGTCAACAAGCGGTGCACACCATGTGTAATTACTGCATGGAATTTTGCGTTCCCCTTTTAACATCCAGATACAGTTCACTAGGTTACACAACATGTACTTTCAAGTACACTCCGTGTAACCATGTCTTTCTGATAAAAAATGTGGTAGTTCCTGATGGAATCTCAAATCATTCTTCATTTATTCTTATAAATTTATTATAATGAAACACAAAATGAAAAGGAGTGATATGTCGAATAATGTAAATTCAAATTGGATTAAATAATCATTAACATGAAATGAAAATACCACAATAATTTTGAATTGATTAACAATGAAATAAATAATCATAAATTTAAACAAGACCGCTCTCATACCACTAGAAGGATCTAGGTGCAACATAATCACACTATGGGAAGTATTATAATAAGAATTTGTTTTAATTCTAATTTTCTAGAACCCCAATAGAGGATCATTCAGGTTAAGATTACAATTTATTTATTTAGGTTGTAATAAATCTATTACCTCATCTTAGGTTTCCTTATTTGTAGTCGATTTAGATCATTTGAATATACCCTTTCAGATTATTTCATTTTGTCTATGAGGATCCTAGAGTATAATCATTCTAACGGTGACCCACACAAGCTCCAATGATCTCCATGAAATGTCAGTCCATCATTGGGTACTAGCATGGACAATCGAATGTCTTACTATTTTTGTTCTTGTTCACTCATTCACTATACTTGAATAAATCTCTATTACATTCTCATTATTGGGAGGAAGAGAGAAAGGAGGTGTTGAAATATAATTTTTTGTACACAACAATTCACTATTCTCAATTCTGGATACCCTACACTAAAACTCTAATTTTTTGAACTAGGGTTTAGGATAATAAAATTATTTAATTTAATGTTATCCATTAAATAATATTATAACCTTTAAAAAACCCCATGCGATATATTATTATTATTATTATTATTATTATTTCTGTTCCATCTTGCTAAAACGATAAAAAAATATTTACTATCCTATAAAAAATCATTATCACTATATGCGATCTTAGTCCATTAAAAATCCTCAGTATTTGTTGAATACCCGAATAAATATTTTTATTCATAAATAAATATTTCATTCACAAAATGGAGAATAAATATTTAATAAATATACAATAAAAAATAAATATATTTTTATTCACATATTGGGGAATAACTGTATATGTAAATTATATAATCAATATAACCTGAATAATATTATTCCCGAGTCAATATAATAATATTTATTTCACAAATTAAATTCAAATACAATATAATTCATATCAATGGAAATAGTTATTGGGTTACCCTGTACGGTTGTTTATAGTTATCATTAGGAATGCTTTCCTAATTTCCAAGATTAATTTCTAGCAATGGTTTAAGTATCCCAAGAGAAAGAACATAATGTCCCAAAATCAAAAACCACATATGAATGCTCATTGCGCTATATATTCCCATTTTCACAGTATCTCTTCAAGAAGGTTGAACATTAGTGTCACCATACTATATACTATTTATTCCTTTATTAGACTATCTAAAATAAAGATGTCATTAAACCATAGTCATGTAATTTAATGTTATTGGTATATTATAATAAAATTTCCAATATATCAGATTCTATAATGATGGAAGAGATAATTATTCCATGAATTATAAATTAATGAAATGTCACTTATTACACATTTATCATATCCAACTTCTCTTTGAAATGTTATCATCATGGTTTATGAAATACATCTATAAAATTTATTAATAATAATCATAAAGTATAAGGGCCATAAAAAATGATCGTAGATAGTAATATTTTTTGACATAACAAACATGAAGAATTCCTACAAGAATGTCTTTTCACATTATCACACATCTTGTATATTACTATGTGAAAAATTCATGAGTAGAAGCCTCATATTCTTATAAGTACTCTCACCAGACAGTCTACGTACTATGTGTCTGGTCATATTAAATTATCCAACAATATGACTTTATTTAACATTATCATTATAGCACATCAATGTTATCATCATAGCAGGGAATCACTATGACAGTATCAATGCGAAATATACTCTTGGAAATTATTACATTAGATTCATGCATAAATATGAACAATATAAAATAATAAGTCTTATAAATATTCAATACATAAAATATTCATGTAATCAAATTACAAACCATTGGTCCTAATAAATAAAATTAAACATTAATGTTTTTCAATGAGTGGGCATTAAATAAAAAAATGACCATGGGGAACAAGCCCATGTTCTAGTCTTAGAATGAGTTATATCATTTCACTTATATATATATATATGTATAATAAAGTTGGAATCATCATGGTTACATCTTGAACCACCTCCATGAGACTCAGGATGATCTATTAATTACAAGTATTTATTACTCACACACGAATGAGGGAAACCAAAGGATTGTTTAAAGGGTATTACATAAATATCCTTGTATAAAAAAGTCTTAACTAATTATGGAAGGATGTATGAAAAACATACCATAATTTACTTTAATATTAAATAATTTAAAATTCATACAATAAATAAATGTAAATAAAAAAAATTAAAAATATACAATGCCTAATATGAAAAATAAAAAAGATATCCTTGAGTAACTGATGAAAATATTATCATTACCATGGGAAAACTCCAACTTGAGCAGGACCAATGAATAATCCCATTGAGTGATAGATTTATTTTACCCTATGGGCTCCCCAAAAACTGTCACCAACCTATGTTCCATATTAATAGACACAACATGTGTAGGAAGAAATCTCGTGGTTGGGTAAGTATTAAAAATAAAAAGTATGGTTCCATTAAAATTTAAAGGAAACAAGGTTGTAGTTTAGTTGATAGCCAAGGGATGAACCTTATGGACACCAAAATCTAGACAATAGTGGAAGAACATATATGGGGATGTATTTACTGATTCACCCCCCAATAAACCCTCCTCGTCCCATGGGAGGAACTACAAGACACCAATATAGTCAACTCATCTTAGTGAATGGGGACTCAAAATATATACCTCAACCATTAGGGAAAACACATCCATGATCATCCATGATAAATAAACCTCATTCTTTATGGGATAATACCTACCTTCCCATAATACCATGAACCACTCCATACACATTAACATCACCACCTACTTGTCATATAGGGATAATAATCAAAATCACCAGTGTACCATTATTCATTGAACAATGTCTCATGTTGAAAAAAGTCACATAAGAACACCATACACTCAGAATCTATAATTTCTAGTCTAATAGAGGTGTTGTACCCACACATCTAGAGTGATACGATATTTGATGGGTTTATTGACCCCACTGATGGGTGATATGAACCTCGTTCCATGTGGGACTTCACTACCCCATCGAATGAGAGGTAAGACACATCCTCATCCATTCTAGGACCCAAAAGGGGATCCTATAACCTATCATGATCAAAGGGCAGATCAAATGTCTAAAAGGATGATCCCACCCCCTCATCCCACAAAAACTAGAGTATCATATTAAATTTTTGAATCCTAGTGTACCCTATGCACCACAAATCCCAAAGATCCAAAACATATCCACAAAATATAGATAACAACACCATAATACCATTAATTATGTATCATAATGGGGGAATCATGTCTCATTATAGTTTATATGCCCTTTAAGGGAGTCATTGACCCCTATATTTTGAACGATCTTATCCACTCAACACCCATAACCATCACATCACCACTCATAAATGTATCAGGGGAATTTTGACTCAAAGAGGAATATAAAACTATTGATGGATTTTACATCAATAAAATCCTCAGAATTTAAATTAACACTATGTTTAGTATAGTAAACAACACAAACTAGAGAGTTTAAATGATATGTGAAATACAATTATAATACTTTCATTTAAACATGATCATTAAAACCTAGCTATTAAATTGGAGACTACAGATTGTATTAAAAACAATATTAAATATACATAAATATCCTAATATATTATTTATTCAAAAATATTCGGGAAACAAGTACTCAATTTTTAATAATGACATTTTATTCTTCACAAAAATTATGTTTTCTTTAAAACGATTTCTATTGGTTTTGGTTTGAAAATATTATAATTAATTTTTGGAACTTATATAAATTTTATTTAATAAAATTAATATTTTTTAAATTATCATATATAAATTAAAATGGTAAAATTATTTTATATTTCTAAAATGTTTGATTTTTTAGTGAATAGTGAAAATTACCAATTTTTTAAACACTATCATTTAATTACATTAATTCATTTAAATTAAATGTTACATTATATTTTTGTTTTATTATTAATGTTACATAGTAAAAAAATTATTTATATTAATCTAATTAATTTCATTATAATATTAAATTTCCATGATTTTTGTATAAGCTTATTTTTCTGCTTAGAATGTGGTTTTATGTTAGCTATTATTAAATGCATAAATTAATCCATTTTTACTAATTAAAAAAACCCATAGTAAGGAAATAATTAAATTAAAAATATATATCATATATATTTATATGAATTTAAATTCATATAATCATTATTAATAGTCTTATAGTTATTGTAATATCATTATATGCTTGAAACATATGTTTCTTGAAGAAATTATTTTCGACATGTTTTGTATGTTTACATTAAATTTAAATTTTAAAATCATTTGAATTGAGTTTTATAAAACGGATTCTAAATTTTTATACATAACACTTAATTATATGTAATATGGTCAACATAATTTTTGTTATAAAAAATAATAAAAATAGTAAAAAATATATTACTAAGGATAATGTTTAAACAGGTTTACAAGGACGATTAAACTAAAGAGATAAAAGGAGTAAGATGTTTAAAAAAAGATTAATTTTTCATTTTTGAGGTTATAATCAATCATATCACCCCTAAAATCTATTATTTATTTATTTTAGAGGCACATTTAATCAGAGTTACATACCATTTATGAATTGTTCTCGGTATTTACAAATATACCACTCTCAACCACTTATAAAAAGAAACATACTCTCCTACCCTTTGCACAATTCAAACGAATTTTAGTTAAAAAATAAATAAAAATATAACTTCTTTAATTACCTCCCCATGTCATATAATCCTTTTATTGATCAGAAATCCAGTCAAGGAAGGATTTAAAGATAATCCTGAATAAGAGGTTTGAATAAGGGGTATCAATCTTAACCGAGCATCTTTATTTTATTTCTTATTTTACCTCTTTAAAATATTAATAAATAATTATTAAATAATAAAAAATATCTCGAATATAATATTATATAATTATGTTCATTTAATAATTTAAATATGTCTCCTCATCCATCAAATGAGAAATGAAACTATCATTCATGTTTACAGAGGGCTATCACCACACAATTCGATGTAATTTTTTTCTACCATTTCTTATCAGGAATATTAATGATATTTGATTTAACGTTTATATATATTATATTCATTAAATAATATTCAATATATAAAAAATAATATATCATATATATTCTTACCTTACCATCCATTGAAAAATTATAACATCATTCGTGTGTACAATGGACTACTTCTCACGAAGAAATGTGATTTGTTTTTTTATCGCTTCACATGGATGATATTTCTATGTTTATTGAAATAAATAATATTATATTTATGATATTATGATAGTTATATAGAGATAAAATAACACTTACCTTCTTTATATAGTGATTTTTTAAAAATGGTAGAGTTTCATATACGTATGTGCGGACTACAGTATCCATGATTGTAACATCATAAATTTTTGAAATCCAAAAGGGGTGGTTATTTTTAAAATTATAATTTATTACCAAAAATTATAACATATTCATAGTCATAATTCTATATATTATTTAATAGAAACCCCTTTAACCATATTCAACACTCCAATTCCGTTTTCAAATTATAAACTCAATATCCTCAAAACACCCAACATTGACATAACTGATTAAGTAATTAAATACATCATTAAAATAAAGTATGTAAATAGTTTAAGTATAAAGGATTAAACCTGTAAATTTTTATTAATAAAATAAATTATATATGTTTATTCTATAGGATATAAAATACATACATGACAAATCCTGGACTCAAGGTAAGGGTTTAATTTCAAAACAACATTCTATGAGACACATGTTCTTTTATGCATGTAATCTATTTTAAATGGTTTACAAACAGAAATTTTACACATTATATCATGAATTATATATAAGTTATAATATTTTAACAAAAAAATTATTTACTTCACTCATGTGAGTTATGATTGAAAAGGTACTAAAGTATTAATGGTTTATGTTTCAATCGCAATTTAATCGAGATTTTTTATACATGAATTTTTATTGTAGGAAATTATTTGATAATTGTCTTACAAAATCATTTAATTTTATTATCCTATAGATATTAATTAAATATTCATGTAAAAATACTATTTTAAGTTCATTGGTGCTTAAATGTTTTGATAAAATGTTCTAAAGAATATATTAATTCATTTATCTCTTCTGTCAAAAATCCATTTCCTTCCATATCCATGTTTTCACGAAATATTTTCAAGAATGATTTTAGAATTATTATATTATATTTAAAATAACATTATACATGTTTGAAATTTAAAAAAAAATTAATGTAATTTTCTTTTCATTTTTTGAATGGGGGGATTCAAAGCCTTTTTATAATAGTTTGAAAGAATATTTTTTAACATATACGATGAGTATGAAATTACCCAGTGTCATGACTACTAATTTATTTGAAGATTAATTTATATATTTAATTTTTTTTAAAGAATTCTTTTTAAATAATATTTTGTAATTTTTTAAATTTTTAAGATACAATTTCAATGTGAAAAGGGTATTTTTCTCATGAAATATTCAATTTAATATTTTAATGACATTTTCATTAACAAAAATAGTTTTCATGTTATTGATTATTTATAAATTGTATATATATCTATATCATATATATATATATACCTATATTATTCCCTCATAAATTTTTGGAGTAATATGTCTTATGTTAATCTATCAAATACTCTCATTATTGAATTTCCTTTTAATGAGATATGAGACAAGATTATTCAACCCATTTTATTTGCATGGGTATTTATTAATTTATGCCTTATGATTGATTTCCATTTTATAGCACACTTAATCATGAACATGTTTTCATGGGTTAACCCAGATTGTGCTTCAATACATTAGGTAAAAATTCAGTCTCATGAGGTATCATGTATGGGATTAGGGAGTAAATCTAATCCATTATTGTGCTTTTTATACAATGTGATATATTTTAGGAAGTCGTATTATATGTTTATATAAAAATCATAAAATTCAATGATCTTATGATACCTTATTAATTATTTTATGATCCCACACGATTAATCTTGAGCCTTATCATTTATGATATCATGTTATATTTTTTACTCACCAGTTATGCTTCATTATCTTGTTTATTATTTTACTGATCTTTTCAGCTCACCCCTTTTGTGTATATATTCTCTAGTTGATCCCATTTAGTTTTAGAGATCAAAATTATTTAGTATATAATTGTGTAAAATTAAATAAAATGTTTTATGTTAGACTAAATTTGATGTATTATGAACCTAGTCTTCTAAATACACATGGTCTCATTATCTTTGGATTGTAATTATTGGATTCTTATGGTAAAAATCATGTAATAATATGTGTAAAAGACTTTGGTCACTCTACCCAACGCTAATGAGGATCCCACACCACCCAAATAGATAATACCAATCAAGTAGAATATTTACTCTATCCATATATGGGTTATACCATGCCTTAAATAGTTCAAATAAATTTTATCTTAGTATGGCGGACCTGCACCCCACAAATCTAGGGGAGTACCAACTCTATAAAATTAATTGACGATACCCACTACATTTTTTGACATAATCCCAAGGGAGTACCAAAATTCTACATTTATACCTCTACCTCCTCATGGTCATCAGAACTAGTGGTTTAAATAAGAGGTTCATCTAGAATAATTTTTAATCTCCAACTCTATCTCTCATAGAAACAAAAGTGAAACTAAAATGGGGTGTGAGGGTATTCACTATACAACAATGGGAAGATGATTGCATATAAAAAAAATATATGTGTTAATGTAAAATTTCCCATAATCTTATTCAATCCACATACACCAAACCCTAACTCTAGGGTTCACAAGAAAAAGGAAATCTACTAAAGTTTCACAACTATATATAAGTCTCATCAGGATACCGTGAAACATTAAGGGAACCACTAAATACCATCGTGAACAATTGTATTAACAAATCTTTATCCTATAAATATTTATAAACACCAAAAAATATATATATAAAAATAATCTCCAAAAACTTATGAAGTTACCATTTCCTTGGATCCAAATGTTTATAGGGGTTTACTATTCTAATTATTTCCACGGATGACCACCTAGACTCTATCATTTTCATCATAGGGATAAGATCTAAAACCATCCCTAAATTTTATCAAAAATGGCATTTGATAGTAAATAAGACCCCATTATTATGTTCTATATGGAATGATACAAGAAATTAACCTCTTAAATTTTCAAATTCGGATCCATTTAGAGAAAAATATGAAAAATATCATCACATGGATAGTACTGTTGTGTACCAAGGTATACATGATGTCCAGATTCTACACCTATGTTTATATCTACAACACTATATCTTAAACTAATGCAGTACATGGTTATAATTATAGGAAACATTGTATGTATGATTGGAGACTCTAATATAGAAGATATTATTTCCTGTCTCTTTGTGGTATTCCTAAATACATGACATGTATTAAATTAATACATGGAATATAAGTCCCAAAAGATCATAATCAATGTACTTTATTCTGTGTCATTTCATATAACACAACATGGCATGTAAAAATATATGATATTTATCTCACAAGGTCTATATAGCTGTATACATATCCCTAAACCTTATATTGTACTCAATAGAGAAATATAGTGTGTGGATTTGATCTATAAGTTATGTGACCATCATCTTATCTCCTATTAGCACCAAAAAACTACATGAAATGTGTTTTTTGTGTTACACATTATGTGAAAAGGATTTCTTAGCATATAAACCCTATGAAACTCCTGAATCAACTATTTCTCTATTAATCAATCAAAAACTATCTTCATCCATCCCAAAGTAGTAAAAATTTCAAAATAAAAATTAAAAATTGAAAATAAATGGGGATGATGTGAAAATATAAATAATGGGCCCAGGATTAGGGATAATCATTAAATATTCAAGGATTGAAATGGTCTACATTTTCATTATTCCCCAATATTTCTCCAATCTTCCTCCTTGAATAATTCTCCAATTAGCTATTCTTCATCCCCTCAGTTATACAATTTCATCTAGTGGATCTTTCTCTTTCCTATTGTCTGGATAAGGGAGAGAATAAGTGGAGGGTAAACAAATAAAAAACTATTTTAAAATAATGACACATTTAATGGCCTAAAGCATTACCCACCACTCAGAAACATATTATAAATCATCTAGATAAAAGTACTCAATCCAAACTCAATGGAAAAGTAGGAAGTTCAATTAGGGAATCCTAATTAGAGATTTCAACATTCACACATGCGATAATAATTAATATTCATTTATTAAATAAAACATTTCCTAAAACGTATGCCTCTCTTGTAATCACACAATATTGAAGACCAATAGTTAATGTCCTATCACATTTATAATGGAACACTTAGAAAATATTTTTGAGTGTGTTTTATAATGTAAATTACCATTGTATCTTTCTCAAGGTCATACAGATCTGGAACTCAAAAATAAGTTACATCTTCTTGATGGGAAAACTCATGTCCCTATAACATCTCTACCATTTAGACTTTTCATCCTTGAAAATAAAATATCCTATGATTATCTTTGAGAGCCTAATAAATAATCTCTATATGGAAAGATAACACACTCATGGATGATCTCATCAAAAATATGAAGGTACATAGATCATAATGTTCCTAGAATTCAGCTGCACTTAGGTACACATCCATTATCTGTTACAAAATTCAATGTTACAACATTCCATATTCTCATTAATCCATTAATGAAAAATAACTTTAACCCAACACAACTTAATATCTTGAGACCATCACAACCCTCCTCTAAAAACCACTTCTATAATTTACAAACAAAGCCTTTCTATCCAACTCTGGAATTCCCATCAATTCTAGCATGAAGCATTACCATGAATCATTGTGATTAATCTGATAAAATATGTATAACACATAATTTCCAAGGGGGTTTCATGTTACACATATTCAGAAATTGAAACCCTATAGGTATTCGTATCATGAAAATAAAAAACAATAATATCCTATCCTTGGAGCCTAAATGAGAACATTACACCACATTATGAGAATTTTTCAGCACTCCTCATCAACAGTTATCAATAATATATACCTTTTATATATATATATCAAGTCATATGAATAAAAATTATTTAATCATCCTTTACATTCCAAAAATAGTAGGAATAATATGTGTGTTTATTAAACTCTATTAGGTTCTCATCTACCACAGATAACTTGAGCCATGTATTTTGAAAGACATGGTCAAAAACATCTAAAAAACTAAACTTTCTGTAACCAAAATCCAATATAATAATATCCCTAATCTCACATCATGAGATACCATAAGTTATCTCGCACTAAAACTCTTGCAACTCCACATAAGTTATAAGATCATGAAATTTTTATGAGGTATGTATCATTTAAATTTTGATTTAATTTACCCTATTTTGATTTATGGAAGGTTTATCTAGAATATAAACGGTCTTGGGGTGTTCTTAGGGTTCAGGGCAAGAATCAATTGGATAAGAGAGCATTATTTTTTGGGATTATGGTTGGATAATGGTTACTACTAACCTATGCCCAGTATTAGAATATTATGTGTAATTCCCCCTTGGATAGATGTAGGAACATGGAAAATACGAATTTTTTATTATATTTGGGAGGACTAGAAAAACAATGTGGTCAGGCCCCCCACACGAAAAGAGGGTATCGCATAGTTTCCGCATTGATTATTCAACTATATGCCCATTTAAAAGTGGGTAAATTCCCATTTTCCCACTCATATTTTAAAATTTTCTACATCATTTTGATATCATTTCATTCTCTAGTGTTAATAATTATGAATAGAGATATATCCCATCTTCCATGGATCATTCGCCTTCAATATTTGGCCATTTTAAGTGTCATTGGTTTCTAATTGTAGCTTCAGGTGAGTATACTACTCCTATTTATTATATTTTATATAATAATAATGGTGTATTATTTTTCTCTCCCATTTAATCCCAAAACCCTTATTTTCCTAGTATATTATTATATTGGGTGTTTAGGGTTTCATGGTAATGAATTAAATGCCAAGGTTTGACATGTGGTTTTCTATGAGCTTGATAAAGTTGTTCTGCAAGTTATATCCTATAGTCTTAATGTTTATTCATGTTTGTAACACCCCAGGATTTCATAGTGTGTTATTTCATAAAAATAATTCAATAACTTGCACTACATGCAACACCGAGTTCAATCACACCATGAAGTACAAAAAAAAGCCATTAAAAGAGGTCATGAATAGTATTAACTACATTTTGAACTTTATATAATCCTTATAATTTTAGAATCCCTATTATGAGTTTCTTAGTCATAATGCAAGAACAGATTCATTTTCAGTATTGCACTTTTATCAACTTTTAATAGTGAAACCTTTTTAAATAAAATATTTTAAACTATCTGAATAAATTGGGACATCAAAAAAATTTAAAATGAAACATCCCAAGCTTCCACGGTACGCTTTTCTTTGAATAAAATAGTAGCGTGTGTTGTACGCAACCTTGAGTTTTAACACACGCCACAACCAATCAAACTAGCCGTTATGAATAGTAATACCTAAATTTTGAAATTATATATATTTTATATTTTAAAATGGACTTCATTTTTGGATTCGGAATATCGAATTTAGCCTAAGGTGAAATTTCGGTACTTTTCGGATAACTTTCATATTTTGATGAATAGTGAAAATTACTAAATTTTAATTAAAAACAACCTTTTTAATCAAAATAATTAATAGTGATAAATTGTGAATTTGAGTGGTTTTAAAGTATATTTAGAATATAGTTTTACCATTTAATATAATGTTGGTCATTGGACATAATTTTACAATTAAACCGAACATAAACAAGTGTCAATCTTTTGATAGTTATTACCTCTTAAAAACACGCTTTTTGTTTTGACAGCGGGAATTAATTTTAAATTAATTTCTGCCACTTCTGTGTTTTGAATTTATAAAAATGGATTCCATATTTGGAATCATAATGTCCAAATTGTTTAAATAGGTAACTTTTATTTTTAGACATTTTGAATAATTACTGTGGTAAATATTTTATTTACCATGGTTAAGGGTAAATCCGGTAAATAAGGGTTAAAAAATAATATTATAATAATACAAAATTACCCTAAAACGTGTCCTAACCTTATTGGTGGACACATACCCGACCATGGGCATCCTTGGGTCGATTTGGGGACCCCTTGGAGCCACTTGTATGTGGTAGGGACACATTATATTAATAAAGTTAAAATAAAAATAAAAATGGCATAAGCTTACATCTTTTAGAAGAACAATTTTTACATAGGGTTATACATGTTGGATTTTCGATTATAAATATTCATTAGAAAGATAAAACGCTTTCCTACATAATTATATTTTATTTATAATTTTTAGACATCAAATAATTTAAATTATTAATGACACAATAATGATGCAATGTTTAACTCATTAATAAATCATTTAAATAAATAAGATTATAATGATTAAAATATTATCTAAAACCTGTCCAATTCTTATTTTTTGATGTTATTTAGAAAATTAGTCATCTTATCTTCGACCTCAATGATTTTTGGACCATTATAAACCGAATATAAGTATATTATAAAGTAATACTTTCACTCTTTCCTAAAGATCCCCTCATCTCCCTTATAAAAGGAGACCACTTCTACTCATTCCTCACACCTCTCAAGCCACTTGGCTCGTCCAAACCCTGTCCACATACACTCCCAACTTCCCTCACTACAATCTAGAGGCCTTAGTTTGATCAGAAAGCCAACCTAAGGAGCCCTTTTGATCAAATCAAAAGGAAGAACCCGAAGAAGAGGTAATGTTTTCACCACCCCTTTTCATGTTCCTTTCTTCTTACACTTCTTCTTTCTTTGTTCTTACCATTCTAAAATAATAACTCCAGTATCTCACATATACTGTGATGTTATTATAAATATGGTACAACCATATTCAGTATTCTATCCACCCTTTGAATAACATGTCACCATACGTGTGTACGTACGGCTTACCGTCTCCACGTCGTGGTGTAATTGTTATTCAATATATTATTATTTGGATGGGTATAATAATGATGTGCAACTCATGTAAATAATAAATATAACATGTTAATTATTCTGTATATATGATATAACATCCATTTATATATTATTTTAATATCAAAAGAATGATATTGTCGCTCGTGCGTACGTACGGACTACCGTCTCCACAAACGCGATAAGATTCATTCTCCATCGTATCCATTCAAGTATAATTATCATTTGATGATTTAAAAATAGTATCTAAGGACTTTATATCATTATGGATATGAATAATATACATCCCATTAATAACGAATATGGCTCACATAACAAAGAATATAAAGTAAAATGAACCCGTTAACACCTGAAATAACGATAATTCTAAGATATTATTAACAAATCAATGGTAAAAGATCATATATGATATCATATTAAAGTAAATGATTCTTGTATTATTAAATAGTAATTATTTCACCATTATACAGGTGGTAAACCTACCATCGACCAAGGAAAAATTACAAGTAAGGGATTTTCTTATCTCACATTCAATTCCGTGAGATTTCCATTATTCGCCACTAAATTATTGAAAGTGGTGTATTGTGTACTGCCATTTGATATATATTATCATGATTCTCTTTATATTCATGTTATTCTGTAAATCATTTGGTGGTTATTAACTTTTGGCCATATGACTCAGTTGATTAACGTGGTAAGGGGTTTCTTATCTCACTTTTAATTTCATGAGATTTCCATTATTCACCACTTAATTATTGCATGTGGTGTATGTGTACTTCCCATGATTGTGTTCATTGTGTAATATACTTTAATTTATGGGTATTTACATCATCTGGGTATGATACTTCTTTCATGGGTGTATGTTTCGTATGTTGCCTAATCGATAAGGGAATTTGAAATTTCAATTTCCACTCATTTGGCTTTACGCATATTTCATTGATTATATTACTCCTAGATTATGTGTGGAATCACTATTAATTTGATTATGTCATAATTTCCACTCCCCTTCCTGTGGATATACGTTTGATACACATAATCACTCCATTGATAATTCTCAAGTCATTGATATGAATTTGATAAGATTAATTTTAACTCATTCTCCATTTGTTGAGTTAAACATCCAATTCGTTGGTGTTGTTTTTACAAGAATATGTGTGAATGTCCTTTGATTGTTTTACACTGAATATCCAATCATATTTAGTGTATTTATATTTTCCACACATAATTATGTCGTTGATTTATCCTTAACCTAAGGATACAACCTTTATGAGAGATTTCATCTCAATTTACATTCCATTGAGACTTCTTTGATGATATACACCAAATCACTTTTATGTGGTGTATATAATGTACTTCGACAGAGTATATCATGAATCCCTTTATTCTCATGATGTTACAAAGTTTTTATTACCTCAATTATATGTATTCAAGTGTCTATTTTGGTTAGAATCTCTAACCAAAATACGATTTTTAAATGTTTTAAAGACTTATTCATCTAAACCTTTCTCATTAATGTCCATGTTTTAAAAATGGTTTTAAGGATTTATTTATATGGACATTAAAGTTTAAAACTACTTTTAAAAAGTTTCAAAGTGGTATGGGACACTTTGATTCAAAAATCTACTTTTAAATGGCTTCTTTACAAATAGTGTGACTTTTAAATGTTTTCAAGAAAAGGGGGATATTTCTCTCAAATAGTTTTGATGATTATTTTCATCTATGTCAACATCCTTCATTATTATTGATTGAGGTTAATGTGATACAATTAAATCTTCCATATTGTATCGAATGAGTTATGTTTGACTGTGGATGTGCTGTTTTTATACCATTCATGGTTTGTGGTAAAAGTATTGACATTCCGTATGCTATTTTTAATACGAATATTTATGTTATGTTTAAACATGTTCATATGAGGAATGCATTGGACTTAATAAGTGACGGGTGGAGCCCGCTACAGCTCCTCGATGCATCGGTAGGTCTCGTGAGACAAACTAGTGTCTTGGCACAAGGCCTTGGAAAAATCTTATTTGTAGTCTTGGCACGAGGCCTTGGCTATGTGGTTATGATAGTCTGGCATTATGCATTCCATCATTATGAAAGTGGTTATTGATATTGCATGTGATCATTCGACTAGTAGAATATCCATGTGAGTAAGTAAATGTCATTATTTCATTTTACCTTTTCCATTTTATGCTGAAGTTCAAGTTTAAAAGGCTTTTGTTTTAGTTATAAATTGCCTTAATTGTTTTTGCTTATTTATGAAAGCTTCTGCTATAATGTTATCCTTACTGAGCATCTGAGCTCCCCCCTTTCAATGTTTTATTTTTCCCAGGATTATGAAGAAGTAATTTATGAATGACCTGCAGGGATAGTATGAGGGGATATGAAGACAAGATGTTTTTTTATGATGTAATGTAAAACCTATGGATGTATCTAGTGTTTCCAAGGCTACTAAACCAATCGGTCTTTCGAGATTTGATCTTTCTTGTGATCATGCCAATGTTATGTAATAATGCACCGACTCTGGGTAACTAGGATCGGGGCGTTACAGTTGGTATCAGAGGAAGTTTAGTACAAAACATGGAAGCTAGATTTAGATAAACTCTGATTAGAGCACATAGACCTAAGATGAACTTTGAGGATTATTATAGAAGAACTTCCTAGAATTTTGGTATTTTAGAGATTTTTTGAGTTTTCCGAGCAATACATCCTTGTCTAGATACGAGCAGGTAGAGGCGGCTCTGGCACAGATGTACTTAGGGGTAAAACCCGAAAACACCGCTTTGAGCTAGACTCGAACGGGAACTGGTGCACGACAACGGGCCTTGCTGCACTCTTGGTTACGACACTCCCGGAGGAAATGCTTAGGATAACTCTCATTTTTCTTTACAAATCATTTTGAAGGGATTATGAGTATATACTTCCTCAAAGAAAACATTCTTATGATTATAGATTATATCCATAAATAGTTCAATTTATGTTAAGTGTTTTATAAGTATGGGATTATGTATTTTGATTCATAAACTGATCTAGTGTATGCCATTGTTTAGAAATGGCACCCAGTAGAAGGAATGAGAACTCCAGAAATTCACATGATCCAAAGAGAAGGAAGGATCATATCTTTCATGGTCTTAAGCTAGAATTTATAAGAGAAATAGTCTCCCATGTATTATCATCATATGAAAAAATAATATCATGTGTTGATAAGATAAGTAAAGAGTTTACTGAGTCCTATGGCTTTGAAGGGAAGCAAGAGAAGAAAAGGATGGAAAAGAGAAAGATGGATAAAGGGAAGAGGGAAAAGAAGAATTTTCCCATATGTGGTAACTGTGGAAAGAAACACCCTGGAACTTGCCTGAAAGGAATGGGAGTTTGTTATAAGTGTGGAGGAAAAGGGCACAAAGTACGTGACTGCAAGGGTAAGAAAATGGTTTTAAATGTACAATGCTTCATTTGCAAGGAGTTTGGACACTACGCGAACCTATGTCCCATTCATCAGACTATGCTGCAAATGATGTTATTGGATAGTAATCAAGTTATGATACTACCACAGATGAAGAGGAATGATTAGAGTTCTTATGTTGATTATGTCAATTGAGTGTTGTATCAACAATGTACTTGTTATAATAATTATGGAGTATATAAGGATTGTACTGCAGTACTATTTCATTAAGGACTTGAGATTGTGGGGAACAAAGAAAAGTGACTCAATAGCAGGATAAATTTTTGGAAAATATATGGTTGAGAGAATGATAAATCATAATATAGTTCTGATACTGAGGTAGTGATTTTGGAATAATATGTGATTGTTTTGGATAAATTATATTGGATATTCTTGACTACCTTGGAACTGATTAATGATTTGTATATTCCATCATTGTTGGGGTTTAAAACAATTTTGGATTAATGAAGTATATCCAGCATTCTATATGGAATAAGGGAGCATTAATGTAATCAATAAGGAATATGGTAATACATGATGAAGGTATTCATATGCTATTACGGGGTAAAAAGGATCTATATTATGTTTACCTTTTTTATAAATGTTGGACTGTGAGTTTGGACAGAAGTATTTTGGATAGTTCTAGTTTAGATTATTTTGGATTGCCATAAGAGGACAACCCGGAGGTTGGGCTGCAACCCGTCGCGTCCGGCAAGGCTGCGAGACTTGAACCCGCAACCGAAGGGCGACAAGGGTGTATCACCTACCACTGGAACACGAGATGTACTGGATTAAATAATGTAGTTTTTATTAAAAGATCTTGTAGATGAATTATAAATTCGTTTATTTTGGAACCCTATACGAATAGTGTAAATAGAATTTTTTTTACATTCTATCATCTTTTAGAGTGAAAGATGAGTTTGTGGTAGAAATTTATTAATGGATAAAACTCTAATTATAAAGTAAGTATATCTCCTTATGATCTTAGCCAATCTCATAAATAAATTCCTCAATATTAAGAAAAGCAACTTAGAACAAAAATGTTTTCCTAGATGGTACCTTAAATCATCACTAATTTATGGCTTTGGGATTGTTAGCCTTTTCATAGCCATGTTCTCTACCACTCTCCATCAGATAATTGATGGTTAGATTTTTCTTCCATATCCATATTTTCCTACATGGAACCCTAGTATGTGTTATTTTCGGTAATCTTCATACTTTCGACTCTTTATTTTAAATAGAGGCCTCATTAATTCATTTTTCGATGTGGGATTTCAACTAAGATATTTTGAAACGTCAAAAATGTGTTATCCCAATACCCTATGTTTTCTTGGACCGATGGTATTTCAAATCATCATAGATTGATGTTTTTAAGGACCTCAATTTTATACTTGTTTGTGATTGATGACCTCAATCACAACCTATAAATATTTACGTTTTTCCTCCAATTATATGTCTCTAATTGCCACCAATGTTCTCCTAATCGAGATCATAATTTGGTGGTTACCCTTTCATTTCTCTTTTCCTTATATTAAGACTAAATTTTAGTAACCCAATTTCCGATGTGGGTTTTCCCACAAATATATTTTCTACTTTCAACCTTTTATTTTCGAAGAACAATTTCAAATTGCGAGGACGCAATTTATTGAAGGAGGGGAGAATGTAACACCCCAGGATTTCATAGTGTGTTATTTCTTAAAAATAATTCAATAACATGCACTACACGCAACACCGAGTTCAATCACACCATGACGTACAAAAAAAATCCATTAAAAGAGGTCATGAATAGTATTAACTACATTTTGAACTTTATATAATCCTTATAATTTTAGAATCCCTATTATGAGTTTCTTAGTCATAATGCAAGAACAGATTCGTTTTCAGTATTGCACTTTTATCAACTTTTAATAGTGAAACCTTTTTAAATAAAATATTTTAAACTATCTGAATAAATTGTGACATCAAAAAAATTTAAAATGAAACATCCCAAGCTTCCACGGTACGCTTTCCTTTGAATAAAATAGTAGCGTGTGTTGTACGCAACCTTGAGTTTTAACACACGCCACAACCAATCAAACTAGCCGTTATGAATAGTAATACCTAAATTTTGAAATTATATATATTTTATATTTTAAAATGGACTTCATTTTTGGATTCAGAATATCGAATTTATCCTAAGGTAAAATTTCGGTACTTTTCGGATAACTTTCATATTTTGATGAATAGTGAAAATTACTAAATTTTAATTAAAAACAACCTTTTTAATCAAAATAATAAATAGTGATAAATTGTGAATTTGAGTGGTTTTAAAGTATATTTAGAATATATTTTTACCATTTAATATAATTTTGGTCATTGGACATAATTTTACAATTAAACCGAACATAAACAAGTGTCAATCTTTTGATAGTTATTACCTCTTAAAAACACGCTTTTTGTTTTGACAGCGGGAATTAATTTTAAATAAATTTCTGCCACTTCTGTGTTTTGAATTTAGAAAAATGAATTCCATATTTCGAATCAGGATGTCCAAATTGTGTAAAAAGGTAACTTTTATTTTTAGACATTTTGAATAATGACTGTGGTAAATATTTTATTTACCATGGTTAAGGGTAAATCCGGTAAATAAGGGTTCAAAAATAATATTATAATAATACAAAATTACCCTAAAACGTGTCCTAACCTTATTTTTGGACACATACCCGACCATGGGCATCCTTGGGTCGATTTGGGGACCCCTTGGAGCCACTTGTATGTGGTAGGGACACATTATATTAATAAAGTTAAAATAAAAATAAAAATGGCATAAGCTTACATGTTTTAGAAGAACAATTTTTACATAGGGTTATACATGTTGGATTTTCGATTATAAATATTCATTAGAAAGATAAATAGATTTCCTACATAATGATATTTTATTTATAATTTTTAGACATCAAATAATTTAAATTATTAATTACACAATAATGATGCAATGTTTACCTCATTAATAAATCATTTAAATAATTAAGATTATAATGATTAAAATATTATCTAAAACCTGTCCAATTCTTATTGGTTGATGTTATTTAGAAAATGAGTCATCTTATCTTCGACCTCAATGATTTTTGGACCATTATAAACCGAATATAATTATATTATAAAGTAATACTTTTACTCTTTCCTAAAGAGCCCCTCCTCTCCCTTATAAAAGGAGACCACTTCTACTCATTCCTCACACCTCTCAAGCCACTTGGCTCGTCCAAACCCTGGCCACATACTCTCCCAACTTCCCTCACTACAACCTAGAGGACTTATTTTGATCAGAAAGCCAACCTAAGGAGCCCTTTTAATCAAATCAAAAGGAAGAACCCGAAGAAGAGGTAATCTTTTCACCACCCCTTTTCAAGTTCCATTCTTCTTACACTTCTTCTTTCTTTGTTCTTACCATTCTAAAATAATAACTCCAGTATCTCACATATACTGTGATGTTATTATAAATATGGTACAACCATATTCAGTATTCTATCCACCCATTGAATAACATGTCACCATACGTGCGTACGTACGGCTTACCGTCTCCACGTCGTGGTGTAATTGTTATTCAATATATTATTATTTGGATGGGTATAATAATGATGTGCAACTCATGTAAATAATAAATATAACATGTTAATTATTCTGTATATATGATATAACATCCATTTATATATTATTTTAATATCAAAAGAATGATATTGTCGCTCGTGCGTACGTACGGACTACCGTCTCCACAAACGTGATAAGATTCATTCTCCATCGTATCCATTCAAGTATAATTATCATTTGATGATTTAAAAATAGTATCTAAGGACTTGATATCATTCTGGATATGAATAATATACATCCCATTAATAACGAATATGGCTCACATAACAAAGAATATAAAGTAAAATGAACCCGTTAACACCCGAAATAACGATAATTCTAAGATATTATTAATAAATCAATGTTAAAAGATCATATATGATATCATATTAAAGTAAATGATTCTTGTATTATTCAATAACAATTATTTCACCATTATACAGGAGGTAAACCTACCATCGTCCAAGGAAAAAGTACAAGTAAGGGATTTTCTTATCTCACTTTCAATTTCGTGAGATTTCCATTGTTCGCCACTAAATTATTGAAAGTGGTGTATTGTGTACTGCCATTTGATATATGTTATCATGATTCTCTTTATATTCATGTTATTATGTAAATCATTTGGTGGTTATTAACTTTTGGCCATATGACTCAGTTGATTAACGTGGTAAGGGGTTTCTTATCTCACTTTTAATTTTGTGAGATTTCCATTATTCACCACTTAATTATTGCATGTGGTGTATGTGTACTGCCCATGATTGTGTTCATTGTGTAATATACTTTAATTTATGGATATTTACATCATCTGGGTATGATACTTCTTTCATGGGTTTATGTTTCCTAAGTTGCCTAATCGATAAGGGAATTTGAAATTTCAATTTCCACTCATTTGGCTTTACGCATATTTCATTGATTATATTACTCCAACATTATGTGTGGAATCACTATTCATTTGATTATGTCATAATTTCCACTCCCCTTCCTGTGGATATACGTTTGATACACATAATCACTCCATTGATAATTCTCAAGTCATTGATATGAATTTGATAAGAGTAATTTTAACTCATTCTCCATTTTTTGAGTTAAACATCCAATTCGTTGGTGTTGTTTTTTCAAGAATATGTGTGAATGTCCTTTGATTGTTTTACACTGAATATCCAATCATATTTAGTGTATTTATATTTGTCACACATAATTATGTCGTTGATTTATCCTTAACCTAAGGATACAACCTTTATGAGAGATTTCATCTCAATTTACATTCCATTGAGACTTCTTTGATGATATACACCAAATCACTTTTATGTAGTGTATATAATGTACTTTGACATAGTATATCATGAATCCCTTTATTCTCATGATATTACAAAGTTTTGATTACATCAATTATTTTTATTCAAGTGTATATTTTGGTTATAATCTCTAACCAAAATACGATTTTTAAATGTTTTAAAGACTTATTCATCTAAACCTTTCTCATTAATGTCCATGTTTTAAAAATGGTTTTAAGGATTTATTTATATTGACATTAAAGTTTAAAACTCCTTTTAAAAAGTATCAAAGTGTTATGGGACACTTTGATTCAAAAATCTACTTTTAAATGGCTTCTTTACAAATAGTGTGACTTTTAAATGTTTTCAAGAAAAGGGGGATATTTCTCTCAAATAGTTTTGATGATTATTTTCATCTATGTCAACATCCTTAATTATTCTTGATTGAGGTTAATGTGATACAATACAATCTTCCATATTGTATCGAATGAGTTATGTTTGACTGTGTATGTGCTGTTTTTATACCATTCATGGTTTGTGGTAAAAGTATTGACATTTCATATGCTATTTTTAATACGAATGTTTATGTTATGTTTAAACATGTTCATATGAGGAATGCATTGGACTTAATAAGTGACGGGTGGAGCCCGCTATAGCTCCTCGATGCATCGGTAGGTCTCATGAGACAAACTAGTGTCTTGGCACAAGGCCTTGGCAAAATCTTATTTGTAGTCTTGGCACGAGGCCATGGCTATGTGGTTATGATAGTCTGGCATTATGAATTCCATCATTATGAAAGTTGTTATTGATATTGCATGTGATCATTCGACTAGTAGAATATCTATGTGAGTAAGTAAATGGCATTATTTCATTTTACCTTTTCCATTTTATGCTGAAGTTCACGTTTAAAAGGCTTTTGTTTTAGTTATAAATTGCCTTAAGTGTTTATGCTTATTTATGAAAGCTTCTGCTATAATGTTATCCTTACTGGGCATCTAAGCTCACCCCTTTCAATGTTTTATTTTTCCCAGGATTATGAAGAAGTAATTTATGAATGACCTGCAGGGATAGTATGAGGGGATATGAAGACAAGATGTTTTTTTTATGATGTAATGTAAAACTTATGGATGTATCTAGTGTTTCCAAGGCTACTAAACCAATCGGTCTTTAGAGATTTGATCTTTCTTGTGATCATGCCAATGTTATGTAATAATGCACCGACTCTGGGTAACTAGGGTCGGAGCGTTACAATGTTTATGTGGTTGTGTGTTTTAGATATTGTACTGAAAATAAGATTCTATTGTAGTGAATGATTATTTTTGTTTTTAAATGATGGGTTAGACCCCTCACGATCCATGTTGGATCTATTGAGGATGGTTAGACCCAACCTTTGGTCACCCATAGGGTGTTCCACTCCCTTAAACTTGGAATTGAGTTATTAAATGATGAATTTGAGGTTTTATGAGATTAAAACCATTAAAAATGTGTTTATCATGATAACATGGAATTAAGGGGTATTTTTTTAACTTGAATAATCCAAATAACATATGTATTATAAAATAGAAAACTTTATAAATGGTAAAATTGGCATGTCCATGTGGTTAAATGGATTGACAGTGTGGAACAATGGTTATAATGGTTCTTAAATAGTGAATTATGATAACTTTTGGAATTGAGAACATTTAGAATGTAATGAACCATGGAAATTTTAATGAAATGAAAAGGTGAACCATTGTTTTTATTGTATGATGATAGGAAACTGATGTTAAGCTTATAAAATGTGACCAATTGTTGGTTTGGATGTTAGAATGTTGCTCCTCTCCCATGGGTGGTCCAGACTGATGCTCTAGGGACACCAATCCATCATAGTTTCAAAATATTCAATTATTCTCTTATCTCCAAGGTGATAAACATGGAATTAAATATCATTGTTGGGATGGATAGACACATTTTCCTGATACCTGGTTGGATACTTGGACTAATTATTCTTGTATGTAAACCTATGATCCCCTTTAGACATATGGTACATATTACTGAAAAGGGATGAATAAAGTTTGGTGGGTATGGCTGAAGCAACGAACTGAGAAAAATGTGGTTAATTTAAATACTTCTAAAATAATGGAACTGGGTTCATGTACTATTTTTCTGTTATTTATTATACTCCTAAATACAATATTTATGGAATGGATATTGTTGTGGACACTATTGCTGGTGGACTATTGAGTTTTACTCACACCCTACTCATTACATTGTTGGGTATTAGAGCAGACTTCATGGTTGATGTTCAGGATTATGGAAATGGCCATATGTTAGATAGATGATATAGGATTTTGGATGGTTCATGGATGATTGAATTGGAAGTTATATCAGGAACCATTTTTGTTATTTTATTTAGTAAACTATTTTCTTTTTTTCACTTTAAAATATTGTGATAAGGAATGTTTATTTTTATTGTAGTGTGATTTTAGGGAATTGATTGTATTATGAATGGTTGTTAATAATTATTACTTATTTATTATTTTTCATTTTTATAGTGTTTTTTTACATTGGTAAATATTGTATAGTCTCTCCAAGTACATCATTAGACCCTCACTTCATATCAGTGGCCTCTAGAATATTAGGAGTCATGCTTGAGGTCATCTGGAACTCCAATATGGGGAACCAGTTCAGTGCAACCTGGTTGAGAGATTATAATGTGGTATCATATAGTATTTTATTTTTTATTGAATTTTTATTTTTAAAATGTAGATAGAATATTTTTTTTGTGTTAGGCCTTGTAAATTATCTTTTTCATGAGATTATCTAACCCTTTTTAATAGGAAAATCGAATTTCTCTAGGTGGGATTATTGTTCATGAAGTTTTTTCTTACATATTTATGTTATTTCACATTGGATGACACACTTATTGTTTGATGTTATTGTTTCCTGATATTTTATTTATAGACTCAAATTTATTGATGTTTTTATATGCATTCATCATGTAGGAACTAAGTATTTATATGAAATTCATCATAATAGAAACTCATGGTAAAGTATTTTATAGTGGGTTTTGGGAAATGAAAATGGTTTTATAGTTTTCTAATTGTTCTAAGAAAATAGTTCCTAATGAAGACGTGTAACCAGTTTCAACTATATAGAGCAAAATTGAAATGGTTTAAATAGTTCCTAATGGGGAAATATTTACTTTTTTAATCTTAAATGGTTAAAAATGGTGTCTAGTTAAAGTTATGTGATTAGGTATGTTTTGTGTATCCCGTGTTATCTATGGACCAAGATAGGGATAGTTTAGGGTAGTTAAAGCGATGTGCTTATATAAACTTGGATTGTTTATGGAGAGTGGTTTTTATGAATAGTGGTGATATCTATTTTTTATGAACTATAGAAATCATATGTTATGTGTTTGAGACTTGAATTTTTTATTGTAGAGTGATACCAACGTGACGATGTTTACTGATTAGGTGATATGAGGAAATCCCCAAGAATAATCCTCTAGTTGGTGGACAATAACATCCATTAGTTTCAGATAATAGGGGAAATAGTAGTATTATTATAACATCATTCATTTTATGTAGCTTAAAAAGAGATACCTAAGTTGGGGTACAATGAGTATTTTCGATCTGACGAGAGAGTTTCAGTTATAGCACCCCTGGTGTTTTCTGAAGAGAGTGGACTTGAGGTTGCAGAGTTTTGGATTGAGTTTATCTAGATGATACTTGAAATATTATATACTCATCCATAGAATAAATTCATATTGGTAGCTTATATTTTATAACGGCCAATGAAGCACTGGTACGATATTCAGCTCTAGGATAATCAGATAAAGAGTATGTCATGGAAGCATATCCAAGAGAGTTTCGTATAGCACTTTTACCCAAAAACCCTAAATATGTTGTTTATGGATAATATCAGATGACTAACTTAACTAAAATGTATTTTTCTCAGGTTGATGGGATATGAGGTGATGTAGGTGATAAATTTTCAAGATGGAATTACCTGTGAGATAAACTCCCAAGTAAATATATTTTATTTTAATTGGTTTGATGAGGTAATGGATTAAGACCTCATTTCTGAGGGAACCTTAAGAAGGATTCCAGTGGTGGGAATATAGTTTTATTTGGTAAATATGGTTTTATGTATTCTGATATTAGGAATCTTTTTTATAATAACATCCACTATGGTGGTGGTAGAAAGAGTATCCAAAGGAGAGGATCAGTCTCATAGGGAAATAATTGATAGCTCTACAACCAGTGGGGTAGATTGGTCCATCTAAATGGTTAGTGTCCATGACCCCTAGTGGAATGATAATATTTCGGTAGGATGGTTCATCTAAAATGGTTCTATATAAACCCATTAGAGAGGGAATTGATTGAGGTCCTAGACAGATGTAGAGAACCTACATGGGATCAACTATCCTGTATTAGTCAAGCAATTGGAGTTCCATTAGATATACCGGTTGAGGAGGTAGACATAGTAATTTTTGTTAAGATCATACATATCAATTGGGTAGAGAATCCATGGGTGTTATGAAATGATCCCAGGGTAGAAGGATATGTTAGTTGTCATCAATTCACCCTACACCTATTGCTGGAGATGTTGGACCATCGACTATCCAAGGTTTGATTCTTATATCTTATACACATAATAGTTATTATTTCATACATGATACTCACATTATTTTATATATGTATGGGTTGTAAGTGATTTGGGTCTTATAATGGAGTATTTATTTGGGTTTATTTCAATCAACATGTCGTTGGGGATATAATCAGATGGTATCCATCAATTTAAAGAGTTTTCCATCAATGTGGGTTGGTTTCATATGATTTAGGATTTATAAATTCTTGAGATAATGTATAATGACATGATTCTAAGAATGGATTGGTTGGTTATGTATCAGGTTCACATTTACCATTACCTTAGTAAACTAAGTTTAACAACACCTGAGGGTGACACATATGTCCATCATGTGGAATAGAACATCCAGGAAGTCTTATCAGGGAAACATTGATGGAAACTTTGAGATATCATATACCAGGTGGTGTGTAGTATTCTCGATGATAGTGGAGTTGAGAATGGTGCATTACCTATAGTAGTGGATCAGATTTAGTATGTTTTGGAAGATGGTTTTTGAGGACTTCTACATGAGAAAGAGGTTGAGTTCACAATAAAATTAGTTCTTGTAGAAGATAAATTTTCCATTATACCATATATAATTGAACCAGTATAGTGTGAAGAGATTGAAACTTGACTAGAGGAATTAGAGGATAAGGGATTTATCCTCCTGAGTATGTATCCTTCAAGATCACTGGTGCTTTTTTCTAATAATGCAGATAGAACCTTAGAATTATCTATTCATTACTAGAAATTGAACTTGTCAGAGATTACAAAATGGTAACCCCTTATACAAAATAATTATCTTTTTAACCAACTGAAGGGCGCTTTTGTGTTCTTCCTAACTGATATTAGTTTAGGGTATCGTCATTTGAGGGTGAGACATTTTGATATACCATGTACTACCTTCAAGCGAAGTTATGGTTTGTATGAGTTTCTTGTGATGTAGTTTGGGATAATAAAAACACCTACTGCATTTATGGTTTTGATGAACTAAATTTTTCACCCCTATATGGATAACTTTGAAGATGTTTTTGTGGATAATGATTTTCTGTAATCCTATACTCATGATTTCCATGACATGAACCTTGACATCATCTTCTATACACTGAGAGAGCATTCGTTATATTAAAATAAATATATGTGACATTTTTGGATTAACAAGGTGTATTTCATAGGTCACATTGTATTGAATAAAGGAGTATTGATGGACCCAAAGTAGGTTAATGAATTTTTATCTTGAGAGTAACCCAAGAATATTTTGATATCAAAATATTTATGTGTTATATAGGTTATTATAAAAGGCTCAATAATAAAATTCCTTTATTGGTAGCTCCACTTTCAGGATTGACCTAGAAAGGTTTAAGGGTTGATTGGTTGGAATAATGTGGGAATTATTTCTATGAATTAAAGAATATTTTGATCATAGAACCAATTCTAATCATACTAAATACATGTAAAGAGTATACATTTTTAGTGATGAATCTATGATTACAAATTGGGTAGTGTTTATTTAGTGATATTGATTTATAGTGCATGGATTATAGTAGTTGAGGCCACATGAACAAAACTATCCTACACAAGATCTCAATTTAGCTATAGTGGTTTATTCAATGAAATATTTATTACATTTCCTTTTGGTTGATATTTTTATTATTTATACAGATCATAATAACCTTAAGTAAATATTTTCCTTATGTGATTTGAATCTTCTATAGTGGATAGTGGTTTAATACATGCATTATTTTGACATTTATATAGCTTATATGATGGGGAAGGGAAACAATGTTATAGATGCATTGAGTCGGAATACACATACTGAGGTAGTTTAGGAGTATAGTTTTGAGTGAAAGATGATAGATTTTATCACTGAGAAGTATACAGGTGTTTAGGAGGAGGAGTAGATGATAACACTCATGTCCTTGTCTATAGATCCCTTTTATCTGAAATGTGTTAAGATAATGCATTTTTAGGATACATAATATCTTGATTTGAGATATATTTTTGAAGTTTGGGACACACAAACTGACTGTAGTATTTATGAGGATGATATTACTCACAAATGTTGTAGTTTTGTTGTGCCTACTTGTATAATGGAAGAGATTATTTGTGATTTTTATGCCTTTAAGAGGGCGATACACCCTACTCTAAAAAAAGTTTACAATAATATTTATAGATAGTTTTGGTGGTCGAGAATGAAAAAGGACATTGTAGGTTTTGTGGTCTTAATGATACACTTGTTTATAAGTTAAGACCAAGAAGTAATTACTAGATATACTTTTATAATTTTTTCGCATTCCAAAATATAAGTGGGATGATGTTACCATGGTTTTTTTGTGGTTATTTTGTGATGCCTTAGAAAAATGATATGATTTGGGTGATTATAAATTATCTTAGAAAGTTAGAACATTTCTCTTTTGATTTTATAGAATTTCACTATCAACTAATAGGGTGACTTTAATTTTTAGTAAATATTAAATTTTATGGGGTTCCATAGACTATAGTCTCATATTGTTACCCTTATTTTACTTCCCATTTCTAGAATGGGCTGAAAAGGTTCTTGGTACCTAGATTATGCTGAGTAGGATTTTCACCCAAATATGGATGGGAAATCAGAACATACAATCCAGGTATTAGAAGACATGTTGATGGAATGTCTCATAGAATATTTTAGGTCTTGGGATAAACACTGAGTGTTATTAGAGTTAACCTATACCAATAGTTATTAGTAAAATATTCATACAAAACCATATAATTCACACTATGGTAATATATATAGATCTCTATTATGATTGATGAAATAGGGGAATCATCCTTTTTTGAAGTAATTATTATGAAATAGAAACCATATTATTGTCATTTAATTTTGAGATATATGTTAATTTCCCATAGTAGAAAGAATTTAGACAGCGATTGAAATCATCAACCTCTTGAGTTTACATTGGTTGACCATGTGTCCCTTCATGTGTCACCTAGATTGGGCCACCGTCGAATTTGAAAGAAGGTAAAATTAGAGACTAGATATGTGGTGTCGTTTCATATTATTTATAGGATCAATATGGTGTCATACAGATTGGATATTTCATAGTATTATAGTGGCCATTATGATTTTTTTCATATGTCACAACTTTAATTGTATCACCATGAACCTTGTCATGTGAGACATACTGATGATGTTGATCCTGAGGATGATGCGTCCTTTTAGGAGCATTAGGTTCATGCTATGGATCATAGTGAGAAAGTTGTATGTGGTATGACCTTTTCATTGGGCTGAGTCATATGTTGGAATGGTACATTTTAGGAAGAATCTTGGGAGAGGGAGGGATATATGTAGGCTCGGTGGATTGATATTTTTAATATGGAGGCTTAATTATGCTTGGGAGCACAACTCAAGGACATACTATTATAATGTGGGGAGTTTGAAAGTTCTTAACATTCATACATGGAATGATTCATTTAAATTTATGTTTAACTCTCTATATTTTGGTTAATGGAAGGTTTACGAATATTATAAAATGTATTTAGGGTTTTGTGGGTGTTCAAGGCATAAAAACGGGGGAAATGAGTCATTATATATTGGTACTATGGTTAGTGCATGGTTAGTACTTATTTTACACCCATGACTAAGGGCCCATGTGGCCAGGCCCCTTGGATAATGGTAGGCACATGGAGACCACATGGGTTTTCAAACTATGTGAGTGGATAAAACAAACTTTGTGGCTATAACCCCCTCTTAGATGGAGGATGATTCTTGGTTAGTGAACTGTTTGTTCAACAGTGTGGACAAATTTTGTACCCCTTTAAAAATGGAGGAATTCCCATTTCCCCCCTTGAGATTTCAAATTTATTTCCCAATTTTCATTCTATTTCCTCATCCAATATTAATGATTCTAAACCAGGAGCTCTCCCCTCTTCCAAGGATCATTCTCCTTCATAAATTGGTTATTTGAAGTGTTTTTTGTGGTAAATCAAAGCTTCAGGTGAGTCTACCACTACTCTTACTTAGATTTTCATAAAGAATCATGGTGGAATGTTTTATCTCCTTCTACATACCTGAATCCTTGGTTTTATTGTATATTATTATACTTTGGAAATGAGGTTTGTTTGAGATTTAATCAATGGTCATGGTTGGACATGTGGTTGTATAAGAACATTAGGTATGTGCTTCATAAGTTATATTACATAGCCTTGATGTTTATTCATGTTTTGTGGTTGTGATTTTGATTCATTATGCTACTCATTTCATTTTTTGTTAAGAAATGATATTTTTTGTTTTTATAAGATGTATTATACCCCTTACGATCCCCATTGGATTTTTTAGGATGATTGGAACGGGTCGTTGGTTATCCATGGAGTGTTTCACTACCTTAAAAATGTAATTTACATATTAATTAATGAATTGAAGGTTTTATGAGATTAAAAAGTTGTAAATGTGTTCAGAATGTTAACATGGAATAAATGGGTGTTTCGATGAACTTGAATAATAGAAATAAGTTATCGGTTGTAAAATGAAAAATGGTATAAATGGATAAAGAGGAATTTTTATGTTGTTAAATGGATTTAAAGGGGTAACAAATGGTTATACGGGTACTTAAATCATGAAATGATATAACTGTGTGAGTCTTTTAATGTAATCAATAATGGAAATGTTTATGAAAAAAATATGCATTTTTTTGTTATTGTGTGATAAGAGTTCACTAATATTGAACATTAGAAATGTGATTAATGGTTGGTTATGGTACTAGATAGACACTCCTCTACTATGGGTGGGATATATTGATGCACTAGGCACCACGATAAATTTTAGTTTTGGAGGATGTTTGTATGTTCTTGAATACAATGATATCAACATGGAGTTCCATATCATGTCTTGGATGGAAAGACCTGGAGTTCCGATTCCTTTTTGGATACTTGGACCAATTCTCCTTATGTGTCCACATGTGACCCCTTTTGAAGTATGGTTATGACAACAAGCCATGGATGAATCAGGTTTTATGGGTATGGATAAAACATGGAATTGAGAACAAAATTGGTTAATTTAAATACAATGAAATAATGGAACCTAGTGGATCTACTGTATGTATATTGTTTACTATACTCCTAAAAACATTTTTTATGAATTGGATATTGTTATATACACCATTGGTGGTGGAATAATAAGAATTATCACCCCTGCTGACATTTTCATTGGGAACCCAAGTAGAATTTGTGGTTTCAATTCAGGATAACAACAAAGTCCTTGTGTTAGATGGTTATTATGGGATTTGGGATGGAGTATTTATGAGGGAACATTATGTGATTTCGAGACACATTTTTGATATTTTTTAGTGTATTTTTTTGGATTTATTTTATCACATGACACTACTATGACATGGAATGTTTATTTTTAGGGTGGTGGTCATTTTTCTATTTTTGGGAATTGATTATATGGTTCATAATTGTTAGTAAATATTCCTTGGTTATTATTTATCTTTTTTCTACTATTTTAATACTCTGGTAAAGAGGGTTTAGTCTCCCCACATACCTTATTAAACCCTCGTTGATAGTCAATAACCTCTGGTGTATGGGTATTTATGCTAGAGGTCATGTGGCACACCAGTTCTGGGAACTAGTTTAGTAGAACTATGTTAGAACATTACACTTGGGTCCATATAGTTGAGATAACTGACTAATCGTTTGTAAAATAATCAAGATATAAAAAACTCGTTATTTATAGACTATATCTATGTTAACACAAATCTTGGTACAAATATAAGGACATTGAAGTGATCTAATAATTAAATACATAAATATTATTTCATTATAGATGAATATTAAATATATCGCATAATAATGCACACCAGATAATCATAATGCTTTAGTGACTTGGGAGGATAGAAACTGAAAAAACTTATTTATGAACAATCTAAAATATTTTACACAAACATTATTCTCACATTGTACCCTTCTATAATTTTAAAATATAATATCCATCTTCATAACCTTGGAAAATGGGAATATAAGAAGGAATTTGATCATCATCATCATCTTCATTGTTTTAATATTTAGTGATTTGGACAAGGCCTTTAACCTGAAAAAGGAGTTATAATGGGTGAAATTAATGAAGGCATAGGGTATCCCCATGAATTATTTAGACACTATCTAGGGGTCTAGGATTTTCCCTTTTCCCCATGAGCATATCCCACATGGTACATCCTTCAACCACTTTCCATTAAAGCTTTTCATTGAGACCAGCCATTTCACCTTGGAGGCTTCTGACATTAATGACTCATTAGTTCATCATCCCTTCTAGCATTGGACAAGATTACTAACATTGTTTACCAGTTGATTGGAAATCCTAGATGAAAGTAACGAGGATTTTCTCAGTGATCTTGACAACCTATTTAGGTACTTTAAGGATATTGAATATACTCATTGGGATTGAAATGAGGACATTGTTGACAAGAAAAATGTGGCCAAAAAATGATAGGTACTTATTTTTCCAAATAAAAATAAGACCTATGATATTTTATTCCACATAGTTAATGTTTATTATTTGTAATTTTTTTCATGAATAAAGGACTACCATGATATTACATTGTGAGGTTTCATCTACAGAAGCTCATATGTCTACCGATGAAGCAATCCATCATTTTTCCTCACCTCATTAGAGAATAGAAACTATTATTTTCAATGTTGATGATTTTTTTCACTGAAAAATAAATATACTTCAACGATCTTGTAAAAATAAATTTTTGAGAGACTATTTCTCTTAAGAAAAACAACTATTTCATAGGAGTATATAAGAATGTAGATCAAGTCAATGTTATTCCTATAGTGATAGGGGATGATAGAACATGCCAAGAGAGTTTTTTTATGAGACTTAAGGGATTCATGCATCATGATAAAGATTTTAGGAGATAAATGACCCCCCTATCGAGGTCCCCACACTACTTTGAAGAAATTGAAACTCTTCCTCGTGAATGACATGGTGATCCAGGATGAGCTAATGCGCCTATACAACATGTTAGTGAACCAAGAGGAGAAACCCATGTGTGAAAGGACCCTAAAGATAAATTTAAACATTATTTTATTGTGTTTCTTATACATTTCCAATTTTATAACTAGTTTAGAGTCAAATTACTTGTGATTTATATCCTTGATCATGTTATATTCCACCCAATAGTGCCTTGGATGGATCACCCGATAATGAACACATGTTGTTCATTGGATACAAATTGGGAGAGTGAATTTGATAGAATCCTATTAGGAATTCCCACCATTGCCTTCTAGGGAATGTTCCACATGTTGATGGAGTGATAATGGTTGAGGTAGGATGGGTATTTGATATTCAAAATAAGCACAAAGTATGTAAAACATTCCACCCATTGATGGTACCCGCCTCTGAAAAAATACTAGATAGAACCTATCATAACATTCTTAATCAAGTCTCGTGATGCATGATAAAATTCACTAAGGAATAAATCTATCCCCACCATGTTATCTTGGTTGAGGACTTGTACATTCTTTTGAATCCCCTGGTCATCTTGTACAAACTCAATATACTCATTTCTCTAAGAATATAACTTGCATGGGATCACATCAAAAATAATGGATTTCCCCTTGGATATCTACCACGTATACATTGGGTTGGACTTCCATGTAATTATTTCAATTAATGAGCAACCATAACTCTAATAACATCATAGTCTTTAGTGAATGAGACATCATATTTATAGAATGTTTGGTCTAATTATCTTTTTTATTTCTTGGAAATGATAATTAAAGAACATCGTATTCATATCTCCCTCTATTAGCCACACTATTTGGGATTGATCATGTACCATCCATTCCTATGTGAGGAGAAGTTTATCTATAGTGTTATTCTTGAGAGAAATACCATTAAACATATCATAATTTTGTTCATTTTTTAATGTAGTTTGCAATAATTTTATATCATATTTCATGGATTCTAGTTGATGGAACCATAGGGGTTAATTCATGATCTATGCTTGGAGATCATCCTTGAGACGCTGAAGTTCTTTTGTGCAGTATAGTCCACCAAAAACCTTACTCAGGTTTCGAACATGAATATTCCTTGACTTGAAGATAATCTTTGGAAAAGGTCCACTATTTATAGAAGAATAATCACCCTTACCCCTCAATATTCCCTAGAATATATGGCAATAGTGATGGGGAAGTGGTTAGAGATAGATATGATAAGGTTAGTGAAATTGATGTCTATGTAGGAAGAGATAACATTGATATTAGATATGCACTGATTTAGATGAAACATTGTGTGGTTAATTACCTAATGATTATTGAACCCTCTTAAGTTATCACCTATGTAACCCAAATCTAAGAGTATGTTACTAGATAAAAAGAATATAAATTCTTGGATATCCTTTTGGGTGTAGGCCCCATGTCCCTTCTATTCAGTTCCATCCATGATAATGTTGAAGTCCCCACAAAAAAAACTACAGGGTATCCACTAGATTGAGGAGACTTATATCATTCCATAAATACTCTCTTTCATGGACATCGCATTTTTCATATCAAAATATGAAAAATAAGAAATGTAAGCCAATAGATATCTTAGTTGAGATAAATTTACCCAAATAAAATAGAAATTAAACATTGATATTTGATTTCAAAAATATATAGATATGTTGATTTTGAGGATCTACATGCATGAAGTAATAAAAACCCTATATTTTACTAAAGGATGATATTTTGGAGGCCTGCTGCTTTGGCTAGAAGATAGATATAGGAGAGGAGTTAGAGTTGAGAAGTTTATTGCAGATGAAATATGTTTTCACCCTCTCACCAAGCCTATGAGTATTCCATAGAAGGAAAGAGGTCATTGTAGAATCTATGATTTTTCTTTGGAACCCACTAACAATGATACAAACATATTATAGGCTAGGGAGGCTAAGTATTTTTTTGGATCTAGTTTTAACACCATTTTGGGGGAGGGAATCTAGGGTAAGATATAGTGTCGAGACATATATCTCATTGACATAATGGGAAATAGGGGATAAATAATCAAAGGTATTTTATAGGAGGAATGGATTGACATCAGATGCTTCTAGGGAAGGGGTTTTTCTTAAAATTCATGAGAGGATACTTTGGTCTCAAGTGGTGAGTAGGCCTTCAATGGTTCAGATGGCAGTATGCCACAAGTTATAGGTTCACATAAGATAACATGGGAAGGATATAAGGGCAATGGAAAGAAGTGTAAGGGGTATAATCACATGGGTAAAGGGATCAGTAGGTAATGAGGGGTTAGTGGAAGGATCAGTATTGACCATAATGGACCAAGGGGAGGATCTAGACTGGAGTGGGGGATGGGGAATTGTCTCAACCAGGATGCTAAGGGGGGAGACAAGTATGTAGGGGGTACTTTTGGGAGGGTGGGGAGAGTACATATGCTTTCTATATGAAGCAGATGAGTGGGATTTTAGATGACAGAATGAAAAAAAAGTAGATTCAAGAGGAAGGGATGATTTTTTATCACCAGGAAAAAGACTCGGCCGCACGGAGGAGGATGAAATATGAGAGAGGTCGGGATGAATCCACATTAATATAGATAAGATCAATATAACCTTAAATAATATGAGAGAAATTATCATCAATATAGAGAAAAAATCCTACCATATCAACAATGTAACAATGTTGGGATTCATTTTTAAAAGGAAGATGTATCCCCGGATGGTTAATCCAAACAGACACCTATAACGAATATCATCTAGAATGTTCCTTGAGATATCACCAAAAAAGTTGAAGTTACACATGATAATAGATTGGGAACATTGAGATCTAGATTTAATGAAGTATTATCTAGATAAAAGGATAAATAAATCAGATTTGAGGTCTATTATGGATACTCATGCGGTATATGATAACTCTATGGAAGCCACATATTTCATGAACCATGGGAGCGGGTGACATGGGTGCTCTTGATAGAATCATTATTCTAGGATCCATTCAGGGAAAGAAATCGCCATCGAGAAGACATTGGATGGGATAAAAGAGTTAGGGATCCATCCACCAAACTCATATCGGGTTGAGCTAGAGGGATTTATGACACTAATGGAAAATATGGTATTGAGGGAGTCACCCGAAGGAGAACCTACATGATGGAAGGACCATTTGGGTGGCACAACCAGAGTAGTGGGTAATAAACTTTGGGAGGGGATGATCATGCAGGCTGATAAGATGTGGGGAGGAGAGGATCCTAAGGAAATGATGGAGGAGGCTCTGCCACACCGGAGAGGAACGATGAGGCCCAATGTTAAAAAAAATTGAATCAGTGATGAAACGTATTGTGCATTTTAAGGAGGGAGAGACACAATTTTTCACTAACCTTTCATGATAGGGTAATATAAAAAAATAGATTATATTCTCAGTAAGTTAAACATTAGAGATATAATTCAAAGATCATAAGTGTTTATAATATGAGAATAAGGGTATAATAACAAAAATATCATACCCAATGACATAATTCTAAAATCATTACTCCCCACATAAAGAATTCGTAAAATATAATACCTTTTTTAGAAGAGTGTGTAACCTCAAATATTAATAATTCATCAGAGCATAAAATTTTCATAAGAATGTAACATAACTGTGATGTAAATTTTTGACATAAACAAAATCATTGTAATTATATATCAACTCTACCCACAAAGAAATTACTCACATAGTAGACTTGGGATAACCTCCTATGTACCATCTTGGTCTTGGTAATACCACTTGTGCACCCTTTTAGGGTTGGGGTAATCACTCATGTACCATTAGATCTTATGATATAAAAACATTTTCCAATATATTAGAGGTATATAACAAACACACTCATAAAATAATGATAAATCCAACATATTTATTCAATAATAAAATTAGATCATTCATTATTCTTTTATAGATTAATTTAGCCATAGAAGTAAAAAGGTTTCATAAAAATTTTCATAAAACATAATAAAAACCTTATAAAGATAGAAATCGGATCATATAATTATAAAATATCTCCAGTGAAACACAATTATCATTAAAGTATGTTAACATAAATGAAAAATGCTTTCATTAAATCATTGAAAATATTCTTTTAAATATAAATGGAAAAACATTTTCATTTTGTATCTTTTAAAACAAAAAATTATTAGATTAATTAGAATATGATTTTATTTTAAAAAACTATGAATTTTTATGAATGAATCTTAATAATTAAGAATGTTTATGATTGTTGTATGAGGTTGTTAAGTGGAAATTTAAAAAAACATTGTTTTCACTCCTTTATAAAGAGATATAAAATTAACTAGTTGGAAAAAAATCATTTATTAACCTTTGTAAAAAAATTAAAATATATTTGAAAATGAATTTAAAAATAAATTTAATTATAGAGTATAACATTCTTGATAAAAATTAAATAACGTGGACATGGAGGAAAAGGATTCTGATCCTAAAATAATAAATAAGCTCAGTTTACGTAAAACATTAATTCAGTATTATAAGAAATAAATAGGGATAAATATAATAAATAA
Organism: Viscum album; assembly: GCA_963277665.1. Lineage (NCBI taxonomy): Eukaryota > Viridiplantae > Streptophyta > Magnoliopsida > Santalales > Viscaceae > Viscum > Viscum album. The sequence goes on along the minus strand of OY728119.1, from coordinate 1,015,946,280 downwards.
ATGAAAAACCTAGAAATAAAAATATTATAGAAATACATATGGGGTTTATGAGATAATTAAAATTAAATTTTCCCTAATAAAAATTTAAACATAAATAATCCCAATAAAAATTGAGATTGTAACATAAACACTTACCTCTATCTTGAAATTAGTTTAACATGTTATAATATCTTATAATATAAATTTAAATGTGTTAGAAATCCATATTGAAATTATATATCCATATATAATACTATATACCATTCACATATAATTTCTTTTTACTCATTAATTAATTATTCATTGTTAATAACGGTATTTGGATAATAATTATTTCATTTTCCATGTCGATTTTGGTATGGTAGTTCTATCCTATATACCATGATCATTGTTTAAAAGTAATAATAATTTTACAGATATAATATTTATTTAATTTATAATCATTCATAACCATTAATATGACATGGTGACGAAAAAATTGGATACATCTATTCATGGAGGTGGTAATCTGCACAAATGCATGGGAGATGTTTTCATTTTTCAATGGATGGAAAGAAAAGAATGTATAAAATAATTCAACATTAAATAATAAAAATTATTTCAAATATATGTTCTTTAAATATTATAAACATCATTATAACCACCCATGACAAGAATTAAAGAAAAAATTAAAACATCGCTTCATAGAGGCGGTTGTCTGCACATATGCATGAGTGACATTTTCATTTTCCATTAGATGGAAATTAGGTATATAATAAATATTAAAATAATATAATAACATTTAACTATACTATTGATAAATATTCCATTATGTTTAGGTGGTTATATAATATATGGAGGAGGCTAAAGAATAAATAAATTTAAACGAATTCAGTTAAGTTGATTACCAATTCCATGGAAATCCTCCTTTGGATCTCTCCATAAGACATATTTGGTTGTTATTTTAGTAATAACATAACATAAATGATGTGGGAATGAGTTTTGTCCTTTTTTTTGGAAAATATTGGGTTATATTATATGTAAAATGTTTATAATGAAGTGAGGAGAGGATGTTCCCTTTTACTATTGAGAGGAGTGGAACACTTTTCAATGGTAATAACATTTAAATATAATAAAAGTAATTTTGATAGATATTGATCCAATGTATTGTAATTAATAAAATAGGATAATATTAAGTGTAAATATACTCATCTTATCAAATAATTATATGTTTTTTATTTTTGAAGTTATATCCCTAAATTTATCCCATTTTAACTCTAATTGTGATGACTTAACTTTTAACATTGTTTCTATTCATTATGAATAAAAATAAAATTGGTTTTGTAAAAAAATTTCAAAATGAATATTTCAAATATTAAATACATTTTATCATATTCAATTAATAAAACTAAAAGAAATTTATTTAATTATCCGCACATAAAACACATAAAACCCATTTTAGGAAAAAATGTATTTTTGAAAAATAAAATGTATTAATTACTACTCATTTCCTAATATTAAAAATTATATGAATCTTAATGTATTTTATTTAATATATTTTTTAATATTTTATTAAAGTAATACATAAATTGTGATTAATTTAATTTTTTAAGATACAAATACATTGTTCACATAATAAATGTTTTCTAAAAAATACAAATTATTACCTTCAAATTATTTTATCTACATTTCTAACAATTTGATAATAAATTTATGATTGATTATTAATTTTTATACATTTCAAAACCATAATATTTCAAAATACTCAAAATAATATAAATTGAATTTTAAATAAAAATATATATTAATAAAATATTGTTTGTAAATGAAACATTTATTTTTATCCCGGAATTTTAATCTTAGTATTTCTTATCATTACATAGAAATTAATTAGACATAACCATGTGATTTTATTATTTATTACTTTATTTTCATCAATAATGTTTATTTATATTATTCATAATAATTATTATAAAAAATACATAATTCAATAATAAAGTTCGAAATAGAATCATTGGTATTTTCCAAAGTGAATTTGACCCCTTTTATTTTACAAAGTAATTTGTTTATCAATTTCATTTCAATATCTAGTAATTTCATTCATTTTATGTAGTATTAAATAATTATTATCTTAAATTTGGTGTTTTGGGCATCATAATATATCAAATGCATTGAATTTATTACAATGGAAAATATATTTTTAAACCATGAGGTGTTACAATATGCATCCCATATAATAATTTCTCCCATGAAATTATGTCATTATAATGAAAGAATAAGCATACCACTACCTTATCATTTCCTCAGTTTTCCAAATAGATTCCTCAAACATATGGTTTCACTATAAAACATTTACTGGTTTGATGGTCTAATTCTGTGGAACTTTATCGTTTTCTTCCATAATATCAACTAATTTTTCCTCGTAAAAAAGATCAGGGTTTAGTATTATAACCTCAATGTTTATTCTATATGAATGATATAGTATATACTTTCTTTATATAGACACATAGAACACATCATGAAATTGGGAGAGGTTGGTGAGTAGTTTTAATCGATAAGTTAATATCTAGAAATAATCCAGAATATTTAAGGAAATGATATAATGAAGTTTCATCTTTCCCTTTAATTTTAAATAATTAACCGTATTCCAAGGTTTTATTCAAAGTAATACCTTATCACCATCTTCGAACTCTAGATCTCACCTGATAACTATTTTTGGACACCGATCTTCAAGATGTGCTTTTGAAAATCCCTAAACTTATGTATCATTTCATTGGTAATCATAGGCCCCAAAAGATTAAATTCATTAACTTCACCCTGGAATATTGGATTTACCAACTTCTTTCTATAGAGTTCTACATAAATAGATATCTGAATTATCAATTAAAATTTAATGTTATAAGATAATTCAACTATATTAAGTTGTTGATCCCATGAAATATTGAAAACCTTTGAAAAAATTATCATCATATATTTAAGGGTTTAAATTATCATCTCAGACTAACCATCTATCTGAGGATGAGATATATTGATAAATTCAAACTCTATATTCAATTATTTCTGAATAATTCTTGATAACTTCGAGGTAAACCTCAGATCTCATTCAAAAACATTTTAGAGTGGTACTTCTTGCAACCCTACCACTTTTTTAATGTATATCCTGGTAAGCTGGTCAAGCGATAAATATTATATGATATATAAAAATACACATACTTCATAAGGTGATATACTAAAACCCAAATGGTGTTATGATTATTAAATTTATTAGGGTTCCTAAGAAGAAATAAATAGTTATAATTTCCCATATCAATACTAGTATGGTTAATCATTCAATTATAACCTTATATTTTTTATATTCTTCCCACACATGATGATATGATAGGAATTCAGATATATACTTTAAAATATTACTTTTCATTTTGTCACCCCTAAATTCTCCTTGAGACCTGTATACATATTTGTGACTCCAATATTGATAGAAAATGATGATCTATGTGCATTTTTCAATAGTTCATTCATTAATTAAGGTATTTAAGGGAAACATATCTATTTCCTAAATCTTATAATTCCATCATGGCCAATGTGGAACTCAAAAACAATCCCTAGGTTATTTTCCATTCCAAATCATACTTCTATGCATCTTTAATATTCACATTAAAGGATGGTTATACATTCATTTTAGAAAGATATGATTTCAACCATTCCATTAGGATTTTAAGGTCCATAATTAAAAAATCCCTAAGTATTATATCTCTTTAAATCCTCATTATGGAAAAATAGTATGGAATATTTGACTCCAAACATCATCCACCTTGTTTTCCTTTTAAAGGTGGTAATATATTAAGTATTCATAATCATAAATAAAATCAAATCATCTACTTTAGTTTATACTAATATATTTATATGTAAATATATAATTAAATATTTTCAGATCAATATATATATATAACACTATTCACATTTATGATAATTCCTCTATACATTCAACAAATAAATTACCGAAGTCGGGTGCAAATACTAGGTGGGGTATTTTTATTAGGAATAATTCATTAGTTTAAGGATTAGGAAACAACCATTTAATTCTTCATGTGAACACCTACTAGGCCCTCATTTTATACATCAATATATATCAAATACCCTTCTCTACTATAAAGTATTGTAATAATAGTTTCACTAAACAATAGCCTCTTTCACTAATCAAAATTTTCATTACATTCATCTATCTATAAGAAATTGAATTCCTTCCAAATCAACTTGTTTAGTGGATTTTAGAGGTATGAATTTTTTTTTTAAATGCTTTGTTAGTATCTAATTGATCAATGAAAACTATGGATCTCAATCACTATTGATTGTTTAATAACCTACCACTTTTAAGGATCAACAAAAATACCCCTGCAGATAATTACATGAACCAAGAATGATATTTTCTATAACTATAATTCACATTTTCTAAATATTTCAATCAATTTATCATTGTTGAAGGTGTTCACTGAAATCCTTATTTAATCTTATAATTATTCTTTAACCTTGTAAAATATTATAATATCATCGGTAAAGACTATCATAAATTGATAAAGGTAATCTCAGAATACTCTATCCATTACATCCATGATTATAGTGGGGCCATTGGTAAGTCTGAATAGAATCTATCCAGTTTCTTAGTGTTAATACCTATTATGGAAGAATTTATGGGGTATATCCACCTTTTTACACTAAATTTATGATATCTGGAACAAAGGTAAATATTTTAAAAGTGTTAATCTCCACAAAAATTATCAAACAAGTCATTAATATGGGTAATGTGATACTTTTTTACAGTGAACTTGTTATGTTCTCAATAATAAATGAAAAGATACATTGACCAATTGTTTTCTTTAAAAAGGAATGGGTTCACCTATAAGTGATTAACTTGTGAATATTAATACCTTTTCTATATTATTATTTTCTTTTTTTAATTAATTCCTACAACTCAATTAGGTCCACTCTCTAAATAGTATTTAAAATAGGTATAGCACTAGGTATGTGTTCTATTGAAAACTCAAATTCATGATTTGATGGAAGGCTAAGAAAATATAAAGGAAATATCTCAACAGATTCTTGAACATTAAGAATGTATTCAACTATATTTTTCTCCTAAACCATTTGTGATTGATACACCTCTTGAGTAGAATAAATTTCTACTGGAAGTTCATATTCATCCTTGTACTAATAAATGATCCTAGGTTCATTTTTTATATGAAATGTAACTTCCTTTCCTCAATGAATTATATGATAATTGTATATAAAGAAATATTCTATTACCAAAATCAAAAAAATTCCCTTATAGGGAGAATAATAAGACACATTGGAAGAAAATTACTACAAACTTATATCTTATTCAAGATATATACATTAGTTGTACTCATCATACCATTTCGATATTTCATTAATGGGTCAATATATCATCATTTAGGATATAACTTAATACTCTTATATAGATTTCAATAGTTGAATTATTTCATATAAATAGGATCAAATAATATATTGTCAATATGGATCATAGTTTTTTCCACCCCAACTTCATCATTCTACCTTTTATCCCTTGCTAAAACCAAAATGGTTAATGTTACCATTAGAGAGTAATAATAAGAGTGAGAAACTTTTAAAAAGGAAAATAAGTCCTAATATGTCATAGATTATGACACCGTTATTCCACCCATTAAATTCTAGGTTCATTATATATCAATTTTACCATAAGTTTCTTTAGGTTCCACTCTCTTCTTCTTCATAACAAAATACCTAAAACTAAAAAAACCCTATTATGATACCAACTAAAGAAACCTATGTATCACTTACATAAATATTACATCATTTTAGATGAATATTTAAAACATCTCACAGTTATACATTCTCAAGAACTATAATGGATTAGTGTCTTTTGATAATAGATACATGACCAACTTATTTATGAATGGTCATCAACATTTACTATAACAATTCTTACCACATGGTACCCTTCTAGAATTATTATACTTAATATACTTCTTTATAACAAGGGAAGGTGGAATCATTAAAAGGGATGAGCACAGATTCTCTCTAAGGGTAAACATGGGAGATAACATTATAAATTCATAAGTTAGAATAAGATTATCATAAGGGTACATAAATATAAATATCATACTAAAGACCTGATTTTAAAATCACGAGTCATGGAATAGAGTATTAGAATAACATAATATATGATTCATAATAGTGTGTAATATTAAATAATTATGAGCCATGTGATCATTACATTGGAATAATAATATTTCATGAGTGTGTGGAATAAAACTGTGGCATCTATATAAGAATATAAATCACATGTCAAAGATACCCAAAAAGGTATCCACTATATCTACTAAAGTTGGGTTCCTCCAAGCTGACATGTTGCCTCCATACAGAACCATGTCACCCAAAATACACTGTCATTCCCAATTTTACCCCAGCCCCATCATAAACTACCTCCTCAATCATTTCTCCCCATGTGACTCCTTCCATTCGGCTAGCTTTCTATACCTGCTACTCCAGCCAGGCTTAGGGTTTCGAGAGAGCTCCAATTAGTACACCAGATTCATTGCACGACTCCTTCCATTCTGCTCATCTCCTCCCGCATACCATCTATCCTACGCTACATCACCTTCACGTCTATGGAACTCCTCCCCTTCGCAACTTCTCTCTTCCAATTCAGCGGTTAGAAAAGATGCATCATTTTTGCTACATCATCATCCTACATATTCACCAAGATCATTCACCAAAATATACGGCCGACGCTGATTTTTGACACATCGACTACACCTCTTCGGATATTCAATTTCAGTCACGACAGTGTTAAAAGGTGAAATAAAGATCTATATCTGCAAAATCAAGATTCAGGTATCTCCTCAAGCTAGTTCGGTATACATAATATCTTATACTTCTCTGGGACATACAATTTTATAGGAAATCACTCCACACTATCCCTTCTAATAGATTTCAACTGGTAACTCCTTCTACATGGATGTGGTCTGCATATTAATTAATTTTTCATAGATTATTAACATTTGACTCTTTTGTTTTTGACTCACTGTCTCTATTGACTTCCCATAAATCAGCTACTACATTTCAAGTACAGTTACTCTGTGAACAATGGTGAAATACTATCTAACATTTCATACATCTGCATTCAATACCAGATTTTACAGCACTCTTCTACACCAATTACTTCTTGTACTTCTTTTATTTTTTTTGAAGAAATTGGGACTAGTCGTGCCACAAATAGTAATTTGATCTTCCATACATTTCTATGCTTTAAACATTATGAATTTTATACATATGACTGCACTATTTATTATCTACCTCCAGTAATTTATTCTTCTATTCGACAACAACTATATTTTGAAGTAGTTTTTTATGGTATGTCTCATAAATGAATTGTCTCATGCTTTTATTGTTTTTGAAGAAATGAAAAGTTATAGAATACCCCCATGAGTTTATCGCTACAGCATTTTGATTGAAGGAATTTTCCAAACTAAGAATCTTGAGAAAGGTATGTGCTTAATTGCATATAATAGTTTGGGGTAGTGGGTCATTTTATTCTGATGCATGTTATACCAAATTCGATTTTATCCATGACTTTTACATTGTTTGTACGTTGCATGATAATTTTAATGATTCCCATTGTGCATACATGTCTTCTTTAATTTAGGTTTATTTTTCACTACCTCTAGATTTTGAATGCAATGATAACACAAATTCAATGTAATTCTCCTGATATCTTTTCCTATTAATTCAATATTAAATTTTTGTCACTTATGCAGCTTACTCAGGCATGTGACGTGCAATAATTATGTTTCTAGGAGGTGCGACATAGAAAATGAGTAAATATTGTGGATAAAGGATTCGATGTATTATGGAAGGTATGGAGAAGGTTTGATTGGCTAGAATTCAGTATGTTTTTCCTTTCCTTGATTGATTCCTTTTAGAAGGATATGGATGATCGTGTTTTCAAGCATTCTTTTTGCTTTTGAAACCTATTTAGAAAGTGTTATGATCAATTTTTGAATCATTTTTTAAATCTACAGTGAACTTCATCTCTTTTCATCCACCATATTATCTAATGTAAATTTTTACATGATATTTTCCATTATTTATGTTTTCGGAATCAGTTCATTAGTTTTATATATTTTTTTTCAAATCTTTCAATTGATTATGTTATTTGAGTTGGAATATAACAAATGGTGAAATGTGATTTTTATTTCTAAATATCCTTGTAATATTATTTATATTTTGTATTCCATGAAGCATGAGAGAGATACTTTAATGTCAAGATTTATGATCATAGAACCTGGACTAACTGGAACAACCCACACTTGAGTTTCAGGTAATCAGGTTGGTGCACTTCATTTCTTTTAGAGTCATATCACACTAATATAGTAAGCGTTAATTAAATAAGTACAGTGGAAATCATATATACCAACCATTACTATATCTCTAAATCTAATTGTGGTATTACTAGATTTTTTAATAGGGATTCCCAGGAAGCAGATAACATAGAAAAATGAGGGGAGGATCTTTTGGGCTTGATTGTTTCCACCTAATGTAGCTATAAAAGTGTCTTGACAGTATATTAAGTGATGTGATTGAGAATAAGGTCGAGACATTAGTTGATAACTATCCATTTCCATTTCCTTATTCATTTTAATTTTCCATCATGTTGTTAATAGTTGATTTATTTGTGTATTCTATTATTGTTTTGAATCATATTTCAATCTATTATGTAAGGTTTCCCAAGTCTTAACACCATCCTTCTTTTTTCACCACTATTGCAACATAGTACAGGTATGCTGTAAACTATAATCATCTGATTCAGTTTAATGTTTTATGTGGATTATCAATTTTTTATGTACATTAAATTTTTAATTAAAATATTTTACTTTGTAAATTTCATGTCTTTTATTCTTTCCATTATTTTACATTTTTCATTTTATAACATATAGTTTATTGTATTTTCAGGTATTTTTGGATCATTGGTGCACGCCTCATTGTCGGTATGTTTGACAAGTTCTTATGCTGTCATCAAGATTTGAATGAATCTATTATTTAGTGAGGATTCATGTTATTGTTGTTTGTTATTATGGAAGTTTATTATAGCCCATGAAAAATTTGAACTGGTTACTAGTGGCTATTTGTTTTATACTTCTAATTTTCAGTACTTACTCAGAATGATTGCATTACAGGTCAATTTTTGATATGTATTCATATAGTCATATTTTATTATAATGTTTATATTTGTATTATTTCAGTATACCTCATTACCAACTACTAAAAGATATGAAACTATAAAATAATTAAATAAGAAAGAGCTCTCATATCCTCTTTCTAAAACTACATATCAAATTTTCATATTTTCATGCTAGGAAAAATGATTTCATATTTCATATGGAAATCATATCAATTGGGTGGAAATGAAGACCAGTCACAATTGTTATAGGGAGATTATTTATTTCTTAGTGCCTTTCCAGTTGATATTTATATGATTTAAATAGTCATCATAGATTGGATGATAGATAATTTTTCTAAGATATTATCATTCACCTAGATACTAATACATCTTTCTTGTTTGAAGGATATACATACAAAATTAATAGTTTGATGTTTTTAAGCGAAATTTGTAGGTTGTTGTCTTTTAGGCATATTTTTCTCATCTAGGAAGATGTTAGGATTCATTGAATCAACTGTTAAACATTTTGGAAAACTAGATATACTTGTCAATGTTGCAGTTAGGGATTTTCTTCTATCACTCGAAGAATTTTTCTCCCAATGGTTTTTAAAAAGGTTATAAAATCATATAATCATGTTTTTGGTTGAACTATTCACATTGAATTTTTCATAGGATTAACCAGTTGCAACTTCAAATAGGAAACTATGAATCATTAAAAAATCATTAGTTTCTCCTTTTGAAAGTAAATTCAAAATTGTTTTGAAGCAGAATGATTCAATCAACTTATGAATATAGTATCAATATCTGTTGCTACATTACATCATTGCATTGTAATTAATCAAGAAATAAATATTTATAACTGTATTGTTTGAGTATATTGGATGATATGATGTATATAAAGTCATATTTCTTCCCAGGTTGGAGTTGCTGCTTTTATCTTAAGATCGGTTTCCATGGATCTTTATAAATATGCTAAAACCATTAGTTCATATCATAATACAAAGGTATTTCTACATTTTAAAGACTACCTTTGTTTTCTCAATTTTTTGAAAAGTTCAAAGATGCAGAACTGCAGTTCAAGTAACCAATCTGGGCAAATCTTTGACCACTCCAATAAATAAAAGGGGTGCTACAAAACCATATTGTACTCGTTGTTTCCCCTGCCAAGATATGTCTATTTAAGTTCCCAAGAAGTTCCCAAGAACATAGTAGCAACATAGAAGAAGGTATTAATTTAATGTTTACCCCACTGTCTATAATTTTATATCTTTATATTTAATTTTATATTCTATATCTAGCACTTTCAGGAACCTAGGTATAATACTACTCTAATTGCAATATTCAAACAATTTTTCTATTCAATACATCCTTTCCAAGTGAGTGGAACCAAAGGTACTTGCCTACCTTCCTCAGTATATTTTTTGCATTAAAACTACTTATTATATTATTTATGACCATAATTTGTGTTCACAAATTTTATACAATTTTCATTCAAACTGTTAATTATACTATTTATGTATACAATTTGCTTATACAATTTGTACACAATTTGCCATCTAACTACTTATTATAACTGCTTATTATACTTTTTTTACCTACTCTTCAATATTTATGTATTAATTTTGTTTATTCAAGCTTCTTATTATACTATTATTTGCATTAAAAAATTGCTTATTATAGTAATTATACTATTATTTCTACCATGGTATCTGGTTTATTTTGGTCGATGAATCTTTCAATATTTTCATTTTTTACCAGCGTAGAAAACTTCTTCCTACACATCAAATCGTGAACCACTTTAGGTAAGCCTAACATTTTTTATTAAATACAAACTTTTTCATGTTTCTATCATGCATACTTTATGTACTGTTCAGTGCATTTTTTATAATCGTCTTTGGTTACATGCTTTAGTCAACTTGTTGTTTGACTTTCCATGATATCTTACTTTAAATATACTCATAATTATGCATAGCATCATTTTCTTGAACACCATGACAATTCAATAAAAATAATGTTACTGTACAGAAATGTGGAGTCTAGTATTAGTCTTGGGGAACATGCACAGAGCTTATTTTCTTACCAAACAATGCTGCTAGACAGAAAGGTGGAGTCCAGGATTAGTCGGGGGCCTTGATTATACTGTTCACCGAATCTTTTTTTGAAGCCAGATTCAGAGCATTGATATTGATCTTTTTTGTTCCACAGCTTGTATCCAAGGAAGGTGGTCCTGAAATATGTTTTGAAATGATCATTAGATCCCCCTCCATTTTTAATATTGGGACTAAGGTTGAAGATTTTCTAAAATTTTTGTTGAGTAAAACAAACTTTTGGTTTCCCATTCTTCCACTAAATCCATGAGGTTCCCTCTTGTATTTTTCTTTAACTGAACTATTTAATCTGAAATTTACTTATATTTGATTGAACCACCAATAGTTACTATTCTATTGAATAGAATCAGTCCATTAATACTCTATTTATCTTAGCAGCTGAATTTGTGTCAATTAGTTCATGAATTCTTTGGATTTAACCAAGGAGGAGCTGTGTTACTTATTTGGGACAATACATCTTTTTAAAGTTTAAAATTCCAATTTCTATTGCAAAAGTTGGCAGCAAGATGATGTTATTTTTACAAAGTTTTGAGGCCCAAATCATTAAATAAGATAAGAATATTATTGATATTGATACATATTTTCAGCACAATGTCAAATTAAATATATTTCCATAATATCAGTTGGAGAGATTGTGAAATTAATGCTTTTTATTATTTTTTTCTTTGTTGTTAACTTAGTTTTTGGAATGTAGTTCTAAGAATATTGGATTTCCTATTTTATCAGTGGGTTTGAAGTCTTCATTATACATATTTTAGGACTTAACAAGAAAAACTTGAACTTACACCCAATTAGAGACTTAGTAGTATAAATATGCATGTGCTCATTATCACATGTAAGTTCTATATGGAGTTATAATACAAGGTTTCTACTTAACCATTAGTTTTAGGCTTCACAAATTTCACTATTTGTGCAGGCTCAAATTTCTCATTTTCATGAGACATTTGTGCGGTATGGTGAGTGTGAATCAGGTGCATGTTCCATCCCTAATTTGAATTGTATGTGGTGAGCTCCTACCTTATTATATTGGATTCCACCACAATAACTCCTCAAATAGACGGATATTTCATGTTGTAATTGCATGGTAATTGAAAATCAAGTATTAATCTGTTATTTTCAACATTTTTTTTAATTTTTATTTCCTCTATAATCTATACTGTTAATAAATTATACAGATATTCTTAACACATTTTTTCACAATTTTTATGAAATTGTTGTTCTTTTTAATGAATTATTTCCACTTAATTTTGGTTTCTAATTACTACCCATTGTACAGATAACTACTTTCCCAGTTTCTTTTGTTTTTCCAAAATATTGTATTGCCTTCATAAAACCAGTGTACCATATCATGGTGAGAACGCATGAACTAAGAATTGTTTTATCACCGTGAAAATGCACGGGCAATTATTAGTTCATTACACATTAGGCTTAGGTGACTGTCCACGTACCTTATTGGTCTTGGACTAATCACTCATCATCCCTTATGGAATTAAAAAAACCACCCATGTACCCTTTGAGATAATGATATATAAAACATTACTTAATGTATTAGAGGTCTGTAATGGACCCATATGTCACATAATGATATATTGTTTAGAGGTATTCCATATAAATATAAGATAATTACTCACTCCTTAATATCCTAATTAATCCATGGAAAAGAAGTAGGTTTCATAGAAATATCCTCAACACATTATCACACATCACCTAGAAACATAATGTGTATTCTATCAATAGATTATATCTATAGTGATGTAATATCTTTCAAGGATATTGACATATATGAACTATACATTAATAGAATCATTTGAAATATGAATTGAATTATAAAAAGAAAAGTATTACTAATTTGGTAACTTTTAAATATTAAAAATTAAAAAAAATGGGAAAAATATTATCATTGAAAAGGACAGGTAAATGAATCTCAATAGAGAATAATCGAAGACAAATTTAATATTAGGATAAGTGGTAAACATTAAAAAACATTCTTTTCACCCCTTTATAAGAAAAATAAAAATTAACCCATTCTGGTAACATTAAAAATATTGCTTTTAAAAAATATTAGGAAAAAATACAGTTTAAAATAACCTTAAATAATAATTTTAGTATCTATGAAAAAATTACTGACGAAAAATGAAAAACATTTACATGGAAGAAAAAGATTCCATATCTGAAAGAAAAAAATAAAGTTTGTTGTACATAAAAAAATTCATTCAGTATTTGTATGTACCAAAGAGGGGAGAGATAAAAATAATAATTTTTTTCCATTTATTTACTACATATGAAAAAATATATATTTGGTTTACGAGATAAATTATATAAAAGTTTTCTCAATTGAAATGTAAACATAAATAAAATCGATAAAAAGTGAGATTTTAACATAAACGCTTACCACTATATTATTCTTAGTAAAATACTTTCTAACAACATATATAATAAATTTATCATTATTATATATCCATATTATAATCTTTTTTACATATATACTACTATATACTATTAAATTATAATTTCTTATTACCCTTTTTATAATAATTCTTTGTTAAAATCAGTATTTGCGTTGAAACTATTTTATTTTCCATTCATGATTCAGTTTGAAGGTTATAATCAATGCTACATTTCTTGGGTTATAGAATCTTAATAAGATAATATAATTCATATATATTTATTATATTCACTTTTTTAATAATGCTTGTAAGGTTATGATGAAAAATGGGATACATTGCTTCATAGAGGCGGTAGTCTGCAGGTATGCACAAGTGATGTTTTAATTTTTAAATATATATAATGGAAATAAGTTATATAATAATTTATATTTAAAGAATCATAGATATGTCATATAATTCATATTTATTTATTATATTATTTTTATAACCATCCATTAAATATTTTAAAGAAAATTGAAAAATATTATTACATAGAGACGATAGTTTGCACGTAAACGTGAACTATGTTTTTATTTTCCATTAGATGGAAAGGAGGAAGATAATGATTTTTTTATCAATATAAATAAATTTTACTATAATAATTATACTAATTACACAATATTTATTTGGTAATATAATATTTTATGTATGTTTAACAAGAAAGAAAATTAAAATAGTGTTTTTTAGATGATTTTTTTTCCTTGAGTATCCTCCTTTAGATCTCACTTTAAGCCATCATGGGTTAATATTTTGGTATGAAAATAATATATTAGACATGTGGAGGAGTGTTTTAAAGTTATTTTTTTTATCTTGTAAAATTTAAAGTTCTCAATGTTTATGAAGAATCCAGGATAGGAGGTTCCCTTTTATAAGTGAGAGGGGTGTCACCCTTGAAAATATATAAACATTTAAATATGGAAAAATAATTATTAAGGATAATGGATCAAAAATTGATAAATTAAAATATTTTATTATTCATATAGAAAAATACTAAAACAATTAAATAAATATAAGGTTTTTTAGGAATTTAAATACATATCACTTAGTTTAACCCATTTTTACCCTCATCGAAAAGAATTATCTTTTACCATAGTAACTATTCTTTATGAAAAAACTAACAATGTAACTATATTCTGATATTCTTATTCCCATTTTAGAATCTATTTTATCATATTTTATTTTCAAATATGTCAAAAATCAATTCTTATATGCACACATAAAACATGTAAGAACCATTTTTTGAAAAAAAATGTATTTTTGAAGTATAATAAAATTATATTGAAATTACTTTCCCAGTAATAACCATTACATGAATGTTAATTTATTTTATTGAATATATTATCTAAATATTTCATTAAAATTATTCATAAATAGTGATTAATTTAATAAATTATTATAAAAATTCATTCCATGCATAAAAATATAGTTTTAAAAAAATATATCTTTTAAAAACAAATTATTTCACTATTATATATAAATATTAGATAATAAATTAATGGTTGATTATTACTTTTTATGAATTTGAGAAAAAATCAAATATGTTTAATACTCAAAATAAGAGAAATTGGATTTTAAGAAAAAAACATATATAAATAAAACAATGTCTTTAAATGAAACATTTCTATTTAACCAAAAATTATTAGATTAGTAATTATTATCATTACATAACCATTCCAAGAATGTCATTAAGTGATTTTATTATTTATATTTGAATATCATCAAAACATTTTATTAATATTAATCTTAAAAATTATTAAATATTACAGAAATACAAAATTCAACAAAACATTCTTAGATAGTATCAATGGAAATTTATTAAGTCAATTGGAACCATTTTATTACCAATTTATTTATTTAACAATTCATTATAACTATATGTATACTGGAATAGAATTATTCACAGTAGTTTTGTATTATTTACATTAAAAACTATTGAACACGTCAAATTTATTTTAATATAAAATATATTTTAATTTCATGTTGTCTCTTAAAAATTGAAAATCACTATACACACTACTTCATCATCTACCCTAAATGAAATTTATGAGTAGTCCAACCAAAACATAACTCCATAAAACTACCATAAGTAGTCCATTCCCAAATTCTAAGAACATATCTACCTAAGGTCAACTTGAACATACCATAGATAAAAACCTATGTTTCTCTAGATTTTCTAGAGTAGTCCTTCAAAACAACCATGGAACACAAACCCAAACTCATAAAACACCAAAACAAATGATAGACATCCACCCAAAATATGATTTTCAGTTATAAATTCTCCCCAAAAACATTATCATCGGGACTCAATACACCATGTTTGGATCCCATGAAAAAAAATATCTTCCAAATATGACTCACACTGATGGTAAAAATAAAGGTTATAAGGTCACTTACTATAGGAGTTTACAATGATAATGTGTTTTTTAAATAAATCCACTGGGATCATTGGCTCCTTGGATAATATTAAAAAGATAAATAATATAATTCTCTATAACTAGCCAATATGAGTTCCAAGGAGAAAATTTCAAAGGTAAAATCTCATGCCACCGATAGAACTGCCTGATCACCCCCCCCCCCCATAAATCTCACCCATAACGAGTCCTGGAAAGCAACTGTACAAATTGTGTGAAGATAACTTGGAATTTATGGGTAATGAAGTGAATCAATATGTCATTCAACTCACAATAGGAGGAAATTTTCATGGTGATATATTTTCGTCAACTACATGTCAATAGCCTAACAAAAAATACACATAAAGGATACCATGCACTCATAAGGAGAAAACATCCAATAATACCATATATATATAAGGATCCCTATCATGGAATCTAGTTTATCATAACGACAAACCTCAAAATGAATAATCCTAATGGGATACATAAACCTCAATATATTTATCATCCTAGGATCAACTCTCAGTTAGGATATCAAAAATAAATGACCCGTCCTTTGAAAAACCCTAATCAGTCAATAGAATATAGTGAGGTAACCACACCTCTATTAATATATATGGATTGGTTGATTGGGTAACCATCCAAATTGATGGTGGACTTGCACAACATTGACCACTAAAAAGGGGAAACATAAAATTATCTCATAAGGGAGTTCAAACTCCATTATACTATGGGGCATGAATGCCTCATCAAGTTTTTGGTAATATCCACCTGAAACCTAAATAGAATATACCTAAACTGATGGGGAAACCATCTCCTCCCATGGAGGACCCAAACCCTATCCATTGGTGGAGTACCAACTCACATGGATATAAAAATCACATCTCAACTCATAAATAACACATGTTTTTGTAGATGAGGGAACTACTTCCAATATAGTAGGGGGTTCCAACTCCATGATATTATGGTGGATCTACACCTCATCAGTATTGAGGGATAAAGATTCCACATGCTTGATTGGTGGACCTATGACTCACATATGTTAGTACGCACCATTGTATATGCGGGGGATTATTAAACTCCAAAATATCAAATAGGGGAATAATAACCAAGTATCAACATATCTGCATGATCATACCAACCACATCTAAAAAAACCACATGTAATATTAAAATATCATCACCCATGGTGCTCATATGTCTGCAAATAGTCCTATTTCACCCACCAACCACTGGAGGTCCTTTTTTCACCTCATAATAACACTTTTTTATGAGGAAAATCAATTTCCTCATAACAGATTGGAATGGATATGATGTAGAAAAATACACAAGAGGGTATGGGTTAATTGTTCACTTAAATTCATTGATAAATTATTCACATTTCTCTTATTATGAAGAGAACCTTTCATTCACTCAAAAAAGTGCATTCGGTGAAAAATAATAATGGAAAAGAACACTAAAGATGTATAGTGGTTCAAGGAACAAAAATATCTTAGTCCACTCCACTAAAACTCGACTCCATGAGCTTGGTGATTTTAAAACCAGGTCCTATTATTATAAGATATTTAAATATTCAATTGAGTATAGGTTTTTGACACCTTATAATAAAAAATAGAAAAGCCTTTTGGTTCTTTTTTGGAACCATAAATCCATAGTTTAGTGCAAGAAGATCACAATTAACTATAACTGAGTATGATTAGATGAAACATTGAAAAATAAAAAGTGTTTTTTTGTTTTAATAGTACCTGTTGAACTTCACATATTTCACCAGAAACTAAAAAATGAAATAAGATCTTAAGAATAACACAACAGAAAAATAAAACATAAATGGTGAATTGTATTTCTTCAAATAGCCGCAAAGAAAATAGAAGGAATAAGTTTAAACATTTATGTCTCTAAATTTTAACTTCACCAAATGCTCCATCCCTATTTTATAAAAATATATAACAACAAAAATTAGTAGAAATGACACCAATAGAAGAAGCTTGATCAGCTAGATAAAATCTTGTTTTCCTCCAAAGTGATTCTTTGAAGAGAACAACACACATATTTTTCTTTATGTATAACCCCGATGTATATTTATATATATATCTATCTCTATTAATGTACATTCCACGTATCTCTTTTCAAATAATATTGTCTTATTCTTTTTACCACATGTTTAACAAGTCTATGTCAAACCAAATCAAGAAATATTGCATAATAAATCCTAAATTTTTTAATTAAAATTTTTTAATGAGCATTGTAACTTCCAGTAAGAATTTAAGTGATTTAATCTATTGAATACAATCCTTCTAAAAAATTATAATGGTACTTTGAATCAGTCATAATAAATATTTGAAATGATATCTTCTTTTGTTATGACCATTTCACAAATCGTGGATAATATCGATGAATTAAAACTTCATCGTTGAATATTCAAATTTAGAGTTCATCCATGTAATAAGATAATAAAAAATGTAGGGTGGAAAACATAGGGCTGATGACTTAGGTTTTATATACCATACATTTTTTTCCTCAAAAATAGGGTTGAATCCAAATGTAGGTTTCTTTATGCATACTTTCCAGACAGTCTAGTCTTTCTTATCCTTATGTATTGTTCTAAATGTAGGTATCATTAATTACGTTCTATTATGAATGAAGGGTTCATTCCTTACACACTATTCTGAATGTAGGGTTCATTACTCATGTTAATCTTACCAATGTAGGGTATGAAAAGTGTTTGCAGAATTTGTTAAAACTAGTTCTCAATGATTTAACGATTATTCCTCAAAGACCAATGAATTCAATATAATTCAAAAATAAATATTCTGATGAATAATAATTTTCTAAAGAATTAACTTAATATTAAATTCATCAAAATCATAAATTTGGGAAATTTTGAACATCAAAACCAAAAATAAAATTACCAAAATTATTTAATTAATATATGCTCAACAATCATCCTCGTTTTGATGATCAAAAAATATATGATAAAATAGAAACAATAATATGAATATATGTAAAATTAATTTCAAAATAAATTATTCTTTTTAAAATTTATTTCATAAAAGAAACCTCTCCCTCTTAATCACAGATTAAAAATTGTCTTTAATATAAAATTATTATAGAAAACTTTTCTCTCATATTTAGAAATGTAAAAATAAAATTCTACCATATTGTTAAGAAAAAGTTACCTATATTAAAACATATAAACATCTTCAATATAAACTTATTTGACATTATCAAGTCTTTTAATAACATATAAACTTCTCCCCCTTTGTTACATAAAAAATATATGAGTATAAAATATAACTCCCCCTAAAATTATTCTTTCATATGATAGAAAATATTAAACAAAAATCATAAAAAATTTATTTTCATAGAAACTTACCCAAAATTATAGAATCAAAGATTACTTAAAATACTTAAATAAATATATTTGGTTAAATAAAAACCCATACTATTATTTACCATAATAATATAAATTAAAGAAACAAATTAATATTAGGACCATCCATATGTATTGGAAAAAGAAATTACGAACTAACAAATAAAACTATTTTCACTACAAAGTTTATATATCACTTGATTACAAATAAAATAAAAAGGATAAGAGGTATACTATTCATATGAACATTATAAACATTGATCCTTTTCTCCTATAGAATCCAAAACTCTTGAGAGTTATTCTTTTTTTTAACATCTATTGATATCTTATTTGTAGAAAAAAACATTGTTCAAGTAGAAACAAATTCATATTATCAATATATTCCTTGGTGAAAACTTCTTGTCTGAGAATTTCTTTCTGTCATAGCATTTATATTCAAAAACTACAATCTCTACTTTTGATATATAACTATCCTTCAAACTTGTATATTATTTCTTTATGGAATCAAAAACCATATTTGGTACAGTTTCTTTCTAATGATCATTATATTACATTCTTGATGCATCCAAAGCAGCTTGCACCTTTATTTTTTATTCATTCAAAATGTTGAAATTGCATAGAATATTTTCATAAGACACTTGATATGAGGAAAATTCCATTTCATCATCAAAATGGACATTATTATTTCTTTCAAAATATTTTTCAAACAAATCGTTATTAAACAAAACAGAATATTATGCTATCAAATTAGAAGGGTAACCTATTTTTCTTTTGTAAAAACTATTTTCATTTTAACTCATATATCATGATTATTTTATCTTTTGAGGTTTTGGTTCTCCATAATTTTTGAAAAAACAATATTCTGAAGAGGAATATTGATAAATAAAATTCTAAGAAGAATATGAAATGTTCTTTTTTGAAAAACTATTAACAACATTTCATATATCTTATCCAAAAAACAAAAAATAATAATTTTAAATTTTAGGTATGAAGATTCATGATACGTATGAAATATATTCATCTTTCATAAATAAATAAATACTTTAATTTCCAAAATGTATTGATAAAAATTTAGTTTTTTTTAAAATAAATTATATATTTAAAAAAGATTTTGTATCAAAATGTAAAAAATAAATTTCTCTTTGTATAAAAGCAATTAGTATTCCATATTTTTATAAAAATATTATAATGAAATACTTATGGCATTGCTATTTCTAATACTGATGTTTTTCTATAATTAACAACTTTAGATTTGTTCACTCTTTCCATCTGATCAACCACTCACACACTTTAACAATAGAGATCAATGGTGTGATCCTATAAAACAAATAATACAAGTTTCTTTTTTTACCCATATTATTTTGGGTCATGTAGTGTTAGAAATTAATTTTATCAGTATCCAAATTTTATTAGTTTTAGTAGACATAATACCATCAATGTGGAGAATTTTTTTTGAACAACCAGAATCTGTAATCCCAAAAATTTGTGGTTGTTTGAAATATAAAACATTTTCATAGTGACCATTAATACCGCATTAATAACATTAAACTGAAAAATGTTATTAATTTTTACACCATGAAAAAAAAATTCTTATATTTTTTTTCTAATAACACAAGCATGACGTGCGTAAAAATTACATTTATTTTTCAGAATACTTAATACATTACACAAATACACAACCAAATAACATATCAGTTTAGTGTCTTTGGAATCTTGAAACACATTCTTTAAGCATGGTGAATGATCTTCAATATCTCCCATAAATATCTTCCCAATTAGTTTTCTTACCTACAAATAGTCTTTATATCCTAGGGAAAAGAAAACATAAAAAGGGTGAGATCAATTTCATAGAAAGGGTAAACATGGAGAATATAAAACAAAATATAAACATAATAATGTAAAAACATGAACATATATTTTTAATATCAAAATCTTGAGTCATAAAATATAACATGGTATTACATAAGGCATAAATCATAATGAAACATTAACCATGATAACCTAGCACTAGAATAAAACATGAACTTGTGGATCATAACATACCTCATGAAACCATAATATTTATGAATAACACATAGAAATCATAAATCATAAAGGTAACTTGTGGAATCCATATCATATATAAATTGTAGCTATCACAGCTACGTAGGGAGTTATATTGGAATACCCATCACAGTATATTCCCTAAATCTCTTAGGAGAAACATTAACGTTTACCTACATCATGTTACCCAAATCATTGGAGATCTATCTCGGGCTCACCTACACTAGGTTTATCACGGAACAACCTGTATACATAAACAATGTCCAATAACCATAACATAATCATAACACATAACATGAGCATAAAGGAAAGAAAACATTTCCACATTCTAATCACAATATATCATAACAAGATATTTAAATAAACAATGCTTTATCAAACCATTTTCAAAACTATTTAAAACATTTAATAAAGAAATTTTTGAATCAATGTGTCTTATACCATTTTGAAGATTTTAAATGAATTAATATTTTAAAACAATAATGTTCATATAAATAAATCCTTAAAAACATTTTGAAAAGATGGACATTAATGAGAAATATTTATTTGAATAAATCATTAAAACATTTAAAACAAAATTTTAGTTATAGAGTTTCTAACCATATGAGAGATGCTTAAATGAAAATAATTGAGGAATAACATTAATGAAATATTATAATATCATGAGAATAAATAGGTTCATGATATAACATGTCAAATGGTAGTATATACACCATATGAAATTTAATTTCTGTAAAACAACAAATAAGTATGAATGGAATGTAAATTGAGACAAAGTCCAATGCAAAGATCATATCCTTAGATTATGGAAAAATCAATGACATAATTATGAGTGACAAATAATAATACACCAAATATAATTGGATATTAAGTGTAAAAAAATCAGAGTTCATTCACATATATCCATATCATGACCTAATCAATAAGTAGAAGTTTAACCCAAATAATTAAAATTGGGTAATGAAGTTCCCTTACAAGAATTTGATAGCCTAACAACGTCACATTAAAATTTAGAAAATGGGGTGATGAGAAAAAAAGGGTATCTCATCACTTGGACATAAAATTTACAGTAATAAGGATATAGAATAACATATCCCAATATAAGAAGATTTAAATTAAAAGACATAACAAAAAGAAGTCTTTTAAAAAGAGGAGGGTGAAAGGTTCTCTTAACGATTTGGTAACTTACATAACATACACCACATTAAATAAGGATCATATGATGAATATATAAATACTGATAAATGAAAGTATATTAAACAAAGATTATAATCATGGTAAGTCAATACGCCACACAAATGAAATAGTGACAAATATAGAATGAATCTCATGGGAATAAGAAGTGAGATGAAAACCCCTAACCACATTGTAGTCAATTGAGTCGTATGATAAAAAGTTAATAACCACAAAATTAATCACAAAATACCATGAATATAAATATAATAGTGATAATATATATCAAATGGTAGTACAAAATTCACCACATGAAATAAATAATTGGAAAACAATGGAAATCTCACTGAATTAATAGTGAGATAAGAAACCCCTTACCTCGTGTCCGACTTGACCCGTTCATTCTTTAATCTCCCGAATAATAAAATAAAGTTATTTTATACTAGATTAAGAATATTTTTCAAGTTTATTATTCCTTTTATATAACTTATTATCATGTTATAAACTTTATTCAATCATTTAAGTTAATTAATGGTCATTTTGTTGATATGTGGTACTTGAGTCAAAAAATAATCTTCTTATAATTACAAGTTCTTCATCTGGAAAAATTTCATTATATCCATAATGATATTCATGATTTAGATATCATATATATCATATATATCCTGTATATGTATTTATTTTTAATATTAAACAACATTTTGAGATACGAAATGAAATTCACTGTTCATGGAGACGGTAAGCCATACGTAAGCATGAACGCTACTTTCATTTCAATTTCATATTTAATGGAATGAATAATTAATGATACATAGAAATATTATAATTCCTGTATAATATAATATGATATATATGTTATATAATTTCATTAACGTCAGCCTTTATATGTTTCATGTATGTCATGAATGAATCATATCACCTTGAGGTGGCGGCAGTCCACACTTCCTCAAATCAAATTATTGTATTTACACATACTGGAAAGCATAAAGGTATGTTTGTAAATAAAAATTTCAAAATAATATAGAAAAAATAAAAATAATATATATCATATGTAATTATAGTTCCATCATAATGGCGACCATGAGAGTTGGTAGGAGAATATTGAACAATCATTATTTCGTGAGGCAGTAGTTTGCCGTCCATAGAAACAGTATGTTCTTTACCCATTTGATGGAGGTGCGTCTAAGTGTATTTTGAATACTTATCAAAAAAACCTATTATATTGAGGATACTGTTATTATTTTAAAATAAATAAAAAAAGTTTATGGGTTTGGAGAAGTAAAATAAAACAAAAGAACTTAAGAGAAGACGATACCTTTAAATCTGGTATCTCCCTTTGGTTTGAACCAAAACGCTTACTTGAATTTCTTATGCATAAGTGAAGTATTCTTGGAGGAGGAGAGGGATGTAGGTAGATTAATTGGGTAGATTTTAGAAGATCCAGGGGGCTTGAGAAGTATGAGTAATGGGTTATAACTGAGGACTTTTTATAAGGGGGAGGAGGGGCTCTTTAAGAAAGTTTCAAAATATTATTTTATTATATAATGATTTTAGGTTTATAAAGGTCAAAAACTCATTAAAGTCGCATATGATATGACTAATTTTAAAAATAAAATCATTAAATAATAATTGTACAGTTTTTGAATATTCTTTTATTATTTTTAATCTTATTTATTTAAATCATTCATTAATAAGGTAAGCACTGCATCATTATTGTGTTATAATTAATTTTATTTATTTGATCTCTAAAAATTATAAAACAAATATCATGCTGTAGGTAATATTTTTAGACTTCAAACTCTATTTTATACTCTAATTGATAACTGTTATAACCCCATGTAATAATTTATTTTCTAAACGTTATATGTTTAAGTCATTTTTTTCATTACTTTAAATTAATTAATATAAAGTGTCATTATCACTCTTAAGTTGCTCCATGGGGTCCCAAAATCGACCCAAGGATGACCATGGTCGTAAATGTGTTGACCAATAGGTTTAGGACACATGTTAGCATAATTTTATATTGTTATAATAATATTTTGTTACCCTTATTTACCATATTTACCCTTTAACCATGTTAAATAAAATTTTTACTAAAGTAAATATTCATGTTGTCTAAAAATAAAAGTTACCTATTCACCCAATTTAGACCACATGATTCCAAATATGGAATCTATTTTTACAAAATTAAAACACATAATTGGTAAAAATAATTTAAAATCTATTTCTGATGTTAAAACAAAAGGTGTGTTTAAAAAAATTAATAATTATTAAAAGATTGACCCTTATTTAAGTCCAATTTCAAAGTGAAATTACTACCAATGAAAAAAGTTGGATTAAATGGTAAAAATATAATATAATTAAACTTTAAAACCAATTAAAAAGATAATATATCCTTAAAATTTTATTATATTAAAAGGTAGTTTTGAATTAAAATACAGTATTTTTCACTATTCAATAAAAAATGAATTTTATCAGAAAAATACCAAAAATTTACCCAAAGTAAATTTTTATGTCCCTATTATAAATAAGAATGATATTTTGTAAAATAGAACATATAAAAGTGACTAAGACTATATTTAAAGATGGTTCACCATCAAAAGGGAGAAAATCTACCTTTTAATGAATATTATATTATTTATGCTTAAATTTAGATTCATTCACATTTTAAGCCTCTAAATTTTATTGGATAAATGTAAAGACATTTAACAAACATATATAATCATATTTTAGTTAGTTATATACATTCCCACCAATATAATGGCTATTTGTTAACAACCATTTAAAATAATAATATTAATATATTATTTTTTAGTATAACTCAACGTTGTGTGCAATGTAAGATTTCAAAGAAACATGTTGTTGTGTAAGAGGTATGCCATCGAACATAGCATCACATTTAAAGTAAAATTTATATTTAGTTCACAAATGTTAACAAATATGAAACTTTTATATACTTTATCTACCTGTGATGTTACATTTTCCCCCCTTTTGGGAATTGCATCCTCGCAATATTAAAATTGGGCTTGGAAACTTCATTGAAAGTACCACATCAGAAAAAGAGTCAATAAAAATATCACTTTAAAATAAAGGATGATAAGTACAAAGGTCACCCAAGACAATAGATACTAGTATTCTATGAAAACATAAATATGGAATAGAAACTAACTCTTATAGATTAATTGAGAGTGATAGAGAACTTGATCAAGGAAATTTAACCACCACAATACCACAAATTTGTGGTTGGGTAAAAGTTTGATGATAAAAGAGAGCTTATAACATTTTTTATTTAAGATCCTTTTTTATATAGTTGAAGAATTTTATTAATAACTAGACTAAGGTTGTAAGGAAATATACTTACTTGTCATGTATAGTGTCATCCTTTAATAAGATTCTACCACAAACTCATATTTTCTCCAAACAGTAAGTGTTCAAGATGACTTGGTCACACCTGAAGTGCAAAAAATAAACTTCTAGAGTATATCATAATATAAATAAGATGAACAATATATTTCACCTATCTTTAGACATCAACCAAAACCAAAATTGGTTAGTAAAATTCCATATAATCCCCAAAAGGATAATCCTTTATAAAAATAAATACTACTATTAATCTCCAAAATTCTACAAAAAGAACCCAAAGAACAAGAAAGACAATTCAATATAGAATTTTCGTTAAAATTATTCAAAATAATCCAAACTAATATTGAAACCCAAAACACAGAAGGATTTAATCACATCGTCTTCCACAGTAAATCTTATCATTTAGCTCCAAAAACATCGACTACTCTTAAAGTCTCATACTAAAGTGTAATTAACCTAAAAACATATTATCTATGATAGATTAATCATTTCCATAAATAAAAAAAAATAAACTTATCTCCATAATAAAAACATAGATTCTTCCCAAAAATATTTCAACCATTACTCCACAAATTAAATACCATAGTATTTTATTTTCCTTAAGTATATAGTGTTCCCAAAAAAGAGAATGTCTTCCAAAATAACCCTTATTACTTAATCACCAAATCATTTTACTATACTAAGGATGTTCATTTGATAAAATATAAGATCCCAAATAAACTTATTCTTGATCCATAAAATCATTTAACTAAAATGAACTAGTCATACTAGCAAGGGACTTCACGTAGTCCAGTGGTAGGCGATAAATCCTAATCACACTTTAATTATAGGTTCGATTCCTGCATCTTTGTCAGATGCAATGGGTTGTCACATGGTATGTGTGTTGTATTTTTTCAAAAAATATACAATTTCATAACATTTAAAAAAATCAAATTAATCATAACATATTTTTTCCTCAAAGGTTATCTAATACCTTTCATTTTCCACCCCAAAATGTAATAACCATTTATCACCTCTAAAATAACTATGAATATTTCTAAAATTCTAACCACTATTATTATGTCAATTATGCTTAAATAAAACCTTAACCTCTTATGTTATCTAAACCGACCTCTGATACCAACTATAAGGACCTGGCCTTAAAACATTACATAATCTTGAATTAAATAAATAATTCACATTGGGAATATTTTCAAGTCTAGAGTTTTAGAGAATTATTCCACAACTATTACATATTAACTTGAAAAATACATGTAGACACTACTAATTAGTATCCATTTTTTATAAAATAAAAACACTTAAAAGAAACGTGTCTAGTTCCATGTTTTTGATAACATGAATTTTCCTTGATCTCGTCCTTGACCCTATTCATCTTTAAGTCCTGTGGAAAACATTTCAAAAACTTGGGATGAGTATAAAAATCTCATTAAGGGTTATAAAATAGGGATAAAAAAATTAAACCACTAATAAATACAAATCAATGAAACCATACATTTCTATCATAACATACCTCCTGAAACCATAAGATTTATGAATATCACATAGAAATCATAAATCAAAAATGTAACTTATGGAATCCACATCATAATTACATTGTAGCTATCACAGTAATAGAGGGAGATACGTTGGAATACCTATCACAATATATTCCCTAAATCTCTTTGAAGAAACATTAGCATTTACCTTCGTCACATTACCTAATGCATTGGAGATCTATCTCGAGCTCACCCACTCTATGTTTATCACAGAACCACTCGTATACGTAAACAATGTTCAATAACCATAACATAATCATAACACATAACACAATCATAAAGGAAATATAACATTTCCACATTACAATCCCAATATATCATACAAAGATATTGAAATAAATAATGCTTTATCAAACCATTTTTAAAACCATTTAAAACATTTAATAAAGATATTTTTAAATCAAAGTGTCACATACCACTTTTAAGATTTTAAAGGAATTAAAATTTTAAAAAAATAATTTATATATAAATAAATCTTTAAAATCATTTTGGAAATATGGAAATTAATGAGAATTATTTTTAAGAATAAATCTTTAAAACATTTGAAATTATATTTTTTTAAAGAGTTTATAACCAAATGAGAGACACTTGAATACAAATAATTGAGGAATAACATTAATAAAAGCTTATAAAATCATAAGAGTAAAGAGGTTCATTATATAATATGTCAAAGGATAATATATACACCATATAAAAGTGAGTTGGTGTATAATAACAAATAAGTACCAATGGAATGTAAATTGAGACAAATTCCCTTGAAAATATCATATCCTTAGATTAGGGAAATATCAATGACATAATTAAGTGTGAAAAATAAGAATAAACCCAAAATTTTTGTATATTCATTATAAAACAATCAGAGTTCATATGCACATATTCATATCATGACATAATCAAGAAGTGGATGTTTAACCCAAAGAATTGAAATTGGGTAAAGAAGTTCCCTTACTAAAATTTGACAACCTAAAGACATCACTTTAAAATTAAAACAAATGAGTTGATGAGAGAAAACATGGTATCTCATAACCTGAACATAAAATTTACATAAATAAGTTTATATAAGAATATATCTCAACATAATAATATGTAAATTAAAATACATAACAAAAGTCTTTTAAAAAGAAGAGGGCGAAAAGTTCCCTTAACAATTTGGTAACTTACAAAACATAAACCACATGAAAGAAGAATCATATGATAAAGATGTAAATACACAAAAATTAAAGTATATAACATAAATATTACAATCATGGTAATTCCATAGACCACACAAAGGAAATAGGGAAAATAGAGCATGAATCTCACGGGAATAAGAATTGAGATGAAAACTCCTAACCATGTTGTAATCAATTGAGTCGTATAACCAAAAGTTAATAACCACTAAATGAATCACAGAATACCATGAATATAAAGAGAATAATGATAATATATATCAAGTTTCTGTACAAAATACACCACATGAAATAAATAAGTGGCAAACAATGTAAATATCATGGAATTAAAAGTGAGATAAGAAACCCCTTACCTCATGTCTGACTTGACCCATTCATTCTTTAATCTCCTGAATAATAAGATAAAGTTATTTTATACTTGATTAAGAACCTTTTTCAAGTTTATTATTACTTTTAAATCACTTATTACCATGTTATAAACATTATTCAATCATTTAAGTTAATTAATTGTCATTTTGTTGATATTTGGTACTTGAGTCAAAAATTAACTTCTTATAATTAGAAGTTTTCAATGTGGTCATAATTCCTTTATCTCCAGAATTATATTCAAGATTTATATATCATATATATCATATATATCCAGTATATTTATGTATTTATAATATTACATAACATTTTGAGATAATAAATGAAATATATCGTTCATGGAGATGGTAAGTTGTATGTATGCATGAGCACTACTTTCATTTCAATTTTATTTTTAATGGAATGAAAACATAATGATACATAGGAATATTATAATTATAGTATAATATAATATAATATGATATATATGTTACAAAACTTCATTAAATCCATATTTTATACATTCCATGTATGTCATGAATGAATCATATCACCTTGAGTGGGTTGTAGTCTGCACTTCCTCAAATTAAATTATCGTATTTACACATATTGGAAAGCATAAAGGTATGTTTATAAATAAAAATTACAGAAGAATAAAGAAAAAAATATACATAATATATATCATATATAAATATAGTTCCATCATAATGGCCATTATTATAGGTGGTAGGAGAAGATTGAACAATCATCGTTTCGTGAGGCAGTAGTTTGCCGTCCACAGAAATAGTATGTTCTTTACCCATTAGATGGAGGTGTGTGTAAGTTTAGTTCAAATACTTCTCATAAAAACAACCTAGTATATAGAGTATATTGGTTTTGTTATAATATAAAGGAATAAAAAGAGTTTATGTGGATGTAGCAGTAAAATAAAACAAAAAACTTAAGAGAAGATGTTACCATTAAATTGTGTATATCCTTTTGGTTTGAATCAATAGGTTTACTTTAATTGCTATATACCTAAGGGTAAGATTATAGGAGGAGGATAGGGATATAGGGAGATTAATTGGTCAGATTGTTTATGATACAAGGGGCTTGAGAAGTGCAAGTAAAGGGTTAGAAGTTAGGGCTTTTTATAAGGGGGGAGGGGCTCTTTAGTAATTCCGGAAAATATTATTTTATTATATAAGGATTTTCAGTTTCTAAAGGTCCAAAACTCATTAACGTTGAATATAAGATGACTCATTTTAGAAATAAAATCACCCAATATAAATTGGATATGTTTTGGATATTGTTTTAATATTTTTAATTTTGTGTATTTAAATCATTCATTAATTAGGTAAACACTGCATCATTATTATGTCATAAATAATATTATTTATTAGATGTCTAAAAATTATAGAAAAAATATCATGATGTATTAAATTGTTTTATAAATCAAATAAATATTTATAGTCAAATATATAACTTATATAACCCAATGTAATAACTGATTTAATAAAAGATATATGTTTAAGTCGTGTTTTTCTTTACTTTAAATTAATTAATATAATGTGTCATTTTCACTCTTAAGCGGCTCCCTGTTGTCCCAAAATCAACCCAAGGATGCCCATGGTCGGACGTTTATTAAAAAATATGATTAGAACACATGTTAGGATAATTTTATATTATTATAATAATATTTTCTTACCCTTATTTACTAGATTTACCATTTAACCATGGTCAATAAAATTTTTACGGAAGTAAATATTCATATTGTCTAAAAATAAAAGTTACCTATTTACACAATTTGGACCTCTAGATTCAAAATATGAAATATATTTTTAAAAATTTAAAACACAGAAGTGGTAGAAATTAATATAAAATTAATTCCCGCTGTTAAAACAAAAAACATGTTTTTAAGAAATAAAAACTATCAATATATTGACACTTATTTATGTCCAATTTCAAAGTTAAATTAATTCCAATGACCAAAATTGGACTAAATTGTAAAAAAATAATATAATTACACTTTAAAACCAATTAAAAAGATAATATATCCTTATAAATATATTATATTAAAAGGTAGTTTTGAAATAAAATACAGTATTTTTCACAATTCATTAAAAAATGAATTTTATCAGAAAAATACCAAAACTTTACCCAAATTAATTTTTTATATCCTGATTCTAAATAATAATTTTATTTTATAAAATCTAACATATAAAAGTGACTAAAACTATATTTAAATAGGGTTCTCCATTAAAAGGT
This sequence comes from Viscum album, assembly GCA_963277665.1. Taxonomy (NCBI): domain Eukaryota; kingdom Viridiplantae; phylum Streptophyta; class Magnoliopsida; order Santalales; family Viscaceae; genus Viscum; species Viscum album. The sequence continues at coordinate 1,015,914,934 of OY728119.1, read as the reverse complement.
GGTAAATCGACCTTTTAATGAATATTAGAGTATTTGTGCTTAAAATTAAATTAATTCACATTTTAAGCCTCTAACTTTTATTAGATAAATGTGAAAACATTTAACAAAAATATATAATCATATTTTAGTTAGTTATATTAATTCCTACCAATATAATTACTATGTATTAAATAACATTTAAAATAATAATATTATTAGATTATTTTTCAGTATAACTCAATGTTGTGTGCAAGGTAAGATTTTGAAGAAACCCATTATTGTGTGTTGGGTACGCCATCGAACATAGAATCCCATTTAAAGTGAAATTAATATTTAATTCAAAAATTTTAATAAATAATAAAATGTTATATTCTTTATTTATCTATGATGTTACATAGTAATAATAGTGATATAAACATAACCCCATTTAAATAGCATCATCTTAGATGTAAGTAATTTTGAAAAAACAATTGAAATTAATTCTTGAGAAAAATATCATTTCTTCTTCGAAAACATTATATTTTCTCCAAATGCCACAAAAATTTAAAATAAGAGAATTTATTTGAAAATAAATTTGATATTATGTAAAGGAAGATGTAGGGAAATAAGGAATTATGAATATGTAGAAATATGATCATGCTGTATTTGTTAAAGAAACATTATCCACGTACTTTTGTTGAAAAAAGTCAAAAAGTATCTCGTATAGACAAAAGATTCATTTCATACTATTTAATAAAAATTCATTAAAGTAAAAATTTACTTTAAAAACTTTTAGAAAATATAAATAATATTAAATTTCTATGAAACATGGGTGTGGATGATAAATATAACCCATTAAGTACTTACATATAAATAATCTCAGATAATAATGAGATAACAAAATTATCCCTTAAGTTATGTCTAATATCCATTATATGTATCTGAACCACATGTATAATGATTTAAAATATATCATTGACTTATTTTAAAATCATATTAATTTTTATGATATCATATATGATCATAAAATCGTCCGTTTGGTAATAATATTTTATTATTACTCATTAATTGGGTGTAAACTGCTTCATTTTCTTATGCATGTTTTGCCAAATATGCTTCAAATATATTTATTAGGCATATTTATGTCATTAAAAAATGATATTAACATAATAAACATTATAATTATATATAATTTACATTTATATAATCATTATTTAGTGGATATCATGTAGAATTAATCGCATTGCATTGTGGAGATGGTAGGTCGTACATACACACGAGCGATGATATTATTCCAATATTTGTTGAATGGTATTGAATTGGATGGTATATAATATTTAAGAACTAATATAATGTTATAAAAATCATATATAGTTATTATTCCCATCCGTATACCCATCTAGGTAAGGTGGTGGTGAAAAATTGATTACATCACACCATGGAGATGATAAGTCGTACGTAAGCACGCATGGTTATTTTTTTTTATAGGTTGGATAAAAGGTGGGATCCGATTTTTTTTCATAATTATAATAACATCTCAATATATAAGTGATACTATAGTTATTAATTTATAATTAAATAACTCACTAATAGGATGTATAATAAGGATAAAGTTTGAAAGAATCTATAGAGTAGATTACCTCATCTTCGACATGCTTTCTCTAAATATCCTCTTAGAGTACAAGATATTTTCTTTGAAGAAGACCATAACCTCTATAATGTAATAATAGAAGTTAATAATGTATTATTGTAGGGTATTTACAGACTTTATGCCTCAAATTGTCGAAAATAAGTGAGGGAAAAGTTTCCCTTTTATAATTGATCTGAGGGGCTCATTTGGAAACCTCAAAAATATTAATTTATAATAAAATAAAACCCCCTTAAAAACCACAAAAATGTCCAAATTTATAATATAAGATGATATATGAATGTAATATAATCAACAAATAACTTTAATAAATGTTTTTTTCTCAATTTAAACATTATCATTTTAATTAACACTTAGTTATTCTATTTAATTTTAATTAAGATAAAAAATATTTCAATTTTAAGAGGGAGAAATATTAATTTATTTTTTTCAATTAAACATTAAATAATTAAATTGGATAATTTTAGACTATATAATAATTTTTCTATATTTGTTTATTTTTAAATAAATTAATAAAACAATTTTTTGACAAAACAATAATATAGTAAATTTTGAAAATATTCAATTCATGGATTATTAAAATATCATGAAAAGATTTTATCATCCAAATAATTATTTTATTATATCCCTATGGGGTATAGTTATTCTATAAAAATCAATGGACGTATTAATTAGCTGATATTATATTTATTTTAATATGTTTAATAACATTAATTGAATATTTCCTTAAATAAAATAATTACTAGATCAGTTTTGTGTAATTATATAATATACTTATTTTTTGGGTAAAAATTAAAAATAAAATGTTATTATGATGATAAATATTCTATATTTATAATAATACTTGTAGTATAATTTATCTTCTATAAAATTCATCATTAAAATGCTATACATATTAAATTATGATTGTGACAACCTTAACATTACTTTAAATAAAATTATATAAATGACACCATATCTTACATATTGATCCAAATGGTCAATAACTCAATCATTGGATGATTATGGTTGAGTTATACTCGACCAAAAAGTATTGGTCCAGTTTTTTGGTCTTTTGATGGTTATTATAATTTTACAAGTAATTTTTTTACTGATTTCTCATCAATTAATTAATTTGTACACCATCAAAGTACAAGAATTTAAGGTAATTATATATTTCCTCAAAATTAAAAAAAATTAGGATGATAAAGAAAAAAATTAGCTATAAACTACGTATTTATAATAGAATTTAACTTCTATATAACCTTGTATAAAAAAGGGTTTAGTTATTAAAATTTGAGTGACACATGTTTTACTTTTCTTAATATAAAATATATTAAATGTCATAATCTCATCCAAGTGGATTCTATAGGACACTATTTATACCCAAGGATTATTTAGTTCAAATCTCACTCATCCAATAGTATTAAGATAAGTGTTAGGGTAATTTTATACTAGTATTCTTACACATAATTACACGTTTCACCCTTTTATCATATTAATAATGATTATTAAAGTTACTATTCGAAATTCCCAAAAATAAAAATAGAGTTATTTACATAATTTCATCCAACTAATTCCAAATATGGAATAAATTTTTTATAAATAAAAATATAGAAGTTTCAGTAATTAATTTAAAATTATTCTCATTTTCCGAAAGAGAGAATAAGTTTTTAAAAGTTAAAACATTGTAAAATATTGAAATGTTTTTACATCTAAATTTCAAGTAAAATTAATGATAATAACATATATTATATAGAATGGTAAAAATGTTATTTTTAAACTTTAAAACCATTTAAGAATATTATTTAATTATATAACTTAATTTGATGAAGAACTTTTTTCAATTAAAATGTAGTATAACTTTACTATTCATCAGAATTTAAAACTTATTAGAAAAATATCAAAAATTCATCCAAAGAATAATTTTATATACATCCTCAAAATAAAAAGATTTGTTTAGTTAAATATAATATATAAAATAATCAAAATATATATTTAAAATGAGTGCGCCATCAAAAGGTGGAAATACTGCATTTTTTTAAAAATACTTCTTTTATTCTAAAAAAGAATTTTCTCTAATATCTTGTCTAGAAAACATATAATATGATATTTAAATGTTATATTGAATCTATAAAGAGTGGTTTTATTATACTATTAACTCAATTATTTTCATTTAAATAGTTTTTAAAGGAATGTAATGTTATTCATTTCTGTCATTATACAGACTTGTCTATAATACTTAGTTTTTCGCTAATACTCAGTCTTGCGTGAAATGAATTCTATCAAAAGAACTTGAAATTGTGTATAACACAAACAATGAATAGTGGTACGTATACCTCAAACTAATATGGTGTTTCGTATAAATAAAAAATAATCTATCTCATAAAATATCAGGGTGTTACATTCAACCCCCCATAAAATGAATTTCACCCCTTAAAGTCATTAGGGTTATAATAGTTTTACCACTTGAAATTTTATTTAATAAAAACCCACATCATAAAAAGGAATACTAAATCTTCATTTTAAAAAGGAGAGTTAGAAACATAATGGGTACCCAATGTAACTCATCCCTGGGTTTCCACATAACAGAACATTAGTGGTAAGAGAAAACATGGATATAGAAGAAAAATCTAAACATCAGGTTCTTATAGGGAGTGATAAATAACAAGGTTTGGAAAATGTTAACAACCAAAAATCCATAAATATATTATTATTTAAGTGACCATCTGATTGATCGGGTAAGACGGTACTAGTATAACATTTTTGGTTTTTAGATCATTTTCTATTTGAAGAATTTTTCATTAGAAGAAATGCATACTTGATTTCAAAACAATCTCATCATTGTTTTTGCATTGAACAATTTCCACCACATCTTTTATTCATAGTAAAGAAGTTGAATTTTTCATTATTGTAGTCTTGGCATATCATATGATCCAGAAATATAATGATAGGTCATTCCATATGTCTTAATAAAAGGTTAGAACATGTTATAAAAAAGAATAAGTCCACCTATAGAGAGAAAATACATTAATCTAATAGACTTCCACCAAAGTATAACTTATACTATCTAGAAATGAATAACATTACAATCCTCTCAAAAACTGAAAATTTAAAACATTAGAAAGAGATGAACTAAATCTGCTTAGCATTTATATACCATATCTCATAGGTTTGTTCTTGGTTGTCACGTTTCCAACATGTTAAAACCATATTCATGTATTCTCTTGAAACATGGTAATAACTTGAATTTCAAAAGAACCTTAGTAAAAACATTCATGCTGTTAAAAATTAACTCTTACCAAAAATCCCAAAAATTCTATATACTCAAACCATGATATCACTTTGTCCTTATATTAGTAATATGGTCTTTAATACTATCAAACATTTCATTATCTCCTTAAACCATAACTATGCACATATCACGTATTTTCCAAAAATTTATTAATAACTTTTCATGGTTATCAATACCATTCAATATATACCTTCAAATACTTAAGAAAAAAACAATAGTGTAACAATCCTTAGGTGTTTCTTTATTCTCTAGTACCATAAAATTACTTATACAACATTATTCTAAATAGGAATGCAATCATTCCACTATCTTTTTAAACCATTAAATAAGCTTCATCGTTTTATTCCTTAACACTTCTTTCATCACATATATCATTTGAAGTCTCCTCATCATCTACAACATAAATACTACCCATACTACCATGTTTATTCTTTTCATGAGATTTTACTTTATGGTATTGATTTATATAATTCCCATACATTCCACATTTAAAACATTTAACCATCGTTGATGTCTTAGAAATACCATTATCCTTGTGTATTGTGTGAACTGAACCTTTTCCTTTGAAATTAATGGATTTGTGTCCCTCTTTTACACACCCAAATTATTTTTCAGTTCCATTGAAACATTCTCTTTGATTCCTCTTCCCACAAGATTTACATGAGGAAAATTAAACTTTCCTTCTCTATGATCACCATAAAACTCCATCTTTCTATCATTAGGTGGGTCATGAAGCTCACCAAATTTGAGATTATTGATCATATTATGATATTTTGTATTACACATAATAATGATGTTTCTCCTTAAAAATACCATTTCATTTGGTTTCTCATGAAGAATACCATTCCATTTTCCATCATATTCGCCATTAATATGAATCCTCTGGTTTCCAGCCATTGTCTAAAACCCAAAAACAATAGTGTGAGAGGAAAAAATCATTCTTGGAAAATAACATAATCAAGGGGGATTACTTTAAATGTCTAATATCTTAGGTTTATTCTTGGGTTATTCATGATCAATACCATAATTTTATGATAGTAACCTATATTTATACTTATCCATTTGGAAATCCCTAAACATATCTGTAGAAATATCTATAGGGTTCTAACTAATGTTTTTGTATCCTAGTTTCCAAAGGTTAACTAAACCTTCACTTTGATACCAATTCTAATGACCCATGATTTGAATACATGGAAATTAAAATTCTTTTACATAATACTTAATACATTACATAATTAGATTTGTATTAGTTTATTGTCTTTGTAAACTCATAACACATTATTTTAGCTTAGTGAAATATCTTCAACATATCTCACAAATATCTTCCCCATTAGATTTCCTACCTAAACCATTTATTTATATTCTGGGGAAAAGAGAACATAAAAATTGTTAACTCAATTGCTCAGTTAGGGTAAAAATAGAGAACATAAAACAAAATATAAACATAAGAATGAAAAAACATGAACATATATTTTAAATATCAAAATCATGAGTCATAAATTAAAACATGGAAGTACGTAAGGCATAAATCATAAATAATCATTAAGCATCATAACATAGCATTGTCATAAAACCTGAAATTCTGTAAAACAAATAAACATATAAAATCATTTCCATATTATCCATGGCTCAAAGCTAATACCATCATACAAGACAAAGTCCATTACTGAACAAATTTCACTCCTCGTTCTAGCCCAATATTACTTAAACAGTTTTACTTATAGTTTTAGCCCTATATTATTAAACCATATTTACATTACATTTCATATTTTTCTATCTCATGAGATATAAATCATTAACCAATTAATTTGAGGGAAATATAGGTCTCACCCATCTCATAATTAGATTATTCTTATGTGTTCCACAAAAATATAAATCATTCATCATGGCATAACCCAATAAATAAAATGGGTAACATAATCGAAATAAAATATCATTATATAATTAACTCAATAAAATCATAGTAATAATAAGAATATAAAAATAACCCTATTTAAATAGTTTCATCTTAGATATAAAATAATTTTTATAAAACAACTAAAATAGATTCTTAAGAAAAATATACTTTATTCTTAAAAAAAATTTCTTTTCTAATAATTCAATGAAATTTAAAAATAAAAGAAATTATTTGAAAATAAACTTTAAATTTTGTAATGTAAACTTCATTTAAATAATTTTTTATGAATACTTAAAATTTATATCATGTTGTATAAGTTAAAAAACATTCTCCTCATACTTTTTTTAGAAAAGACAAAAAGTACCTTGTATCAAAAAAAGATTCATTTCATACCATTTAATAAAAATTCACAAAATGGTAAAATTAAGTATAAAATTTTGTAGGTGAATAGAAATAATATTACATGATTTGGAAACATGTATGTGGATGAATAATACAACCCAGTAAATACTTACATATAAACAATCTTGGATAATAATGAGATTGAAAAATTAACCCTTACCTTAGGTCTAATATCCATTGTATGTATCTGAACCTTTTATATAATTATTTAAAATATGTCATTAACTTATTATATAATCATATTAATTTTTAATATATCATATATGATAATATTATCATCTATTTGGTAATAATATTTCATTATTACTTGTTATTCAGGTATAAACAGCTTCAATTTCGTATGCACGTTTTTCTAATAAGATTCAATTCTCCTTCTTAGGTCATATTTATATTAATAAAAAATTATATTAACATAATCTATATAGAAATTATTTTTTTTAAATTTATATAATCATTCTTTAATGGGTATCAGTTATAATGAATCGCATCGCGGAGACGGAAGACCGTACGTACGCACGAACGATGATATTATTCCCATATTTGTTAAATGGTATTGAATTGGATAGTGTATAATATTTCAGAATTAATATAATTTCATAATAATCATATATAGTTATTATCTACATAGTTATACTCATCCAAATAATGTGTTTGTGAGAAACATATTACACCACAACGTGGAGACGATAAGTCGTACGTACGCACACACCGTGATTTCATTTTTTGTAGGATGGATATAATGTAGAATATGGTTATTTCAAAATTATAATAACATATAAGTATATATTTTATACTCAAATTATTATATTTTAGTGAAACAACTCGTGAAGAGGATTTAGAAGAAGAAAGAAGTTTGAAATAATTGGTAGAGGAGATTACCTCATTTTCGACGTGCTTTCTATAAATCTCTTATAAAAGGACTGGAGTTAGTCTTTGAAGAAGACCAGAACCACTATTATGTAACTGGGGAAGTTTATAATGGAATAGGGTAGGGTATGTCCGAGCTCTAAAGATCAAATTTATATGATGAATTGAGGGAGTATGTGCCCTTTTATAATTGAGGTGAGGGGCACTTTTGTAATCCTCAAAAATATTAATTTATAATAAAATAAAACCCCACTCAATAACCCTCAAAATTTTTAAATTTAGAATATCAGACTATATGGGGTTATAATATAATAATCTAATAACTTTTAGACCATTGTTTATGTCAATTTAAACATTATCATTTTAATTAACACTATGTTATTCTATTTAATTTAATTAAAATAAAAATTATTTAAATATTAAAAGGGAGAAATATTTATTTATTTGATTTCAATTAGATCATAGGTAAATACCTTATATAATTTTATATCATATCATAATTATTCCATATTTGGTAAAAATATTTTATGATTTTTAAATAAGTTAATAAAACATTGTTTTGACAAAACAACAACAATATCAATTTTGAAACTATTCAATTCATGGGTTTTTAAAAACATAATGATAAGAATTTATAATCCAAATAATTATTTAATTATACCCCTAAGGGTTCTAGGTCATCTGTAAAAATCATTGGATATGTTAATTAGCTCAAATTTTATTTATTTTAATATTTTTAATAACGTTAATTTGATATTTCCATTGATAAAATAATCACTATATCAGTTTAGTGTGATTATTTATTATACATATATATTGGTTACAAATTAAAAATAAAATACTATGATAAAGATAAATATACTATATTTAATAAGAATTATTTTAGTTGAATTTATATACTATAAAATGAAACATTAATATTGTTATTGTTATTAAATTATGAATGTGACTACTTTAACATCACTTTAAATAAAATAAAGTGTCACAATATATTCCATATGGATCCAAATGATCACTAAATCTGCCCTTGGATGATTATGGTCGATATATACTTGACCAATAAGAATGGTAATTTTTGTTGGGTCTTTTTTTTGTTATTATCATTTCTATAATAATTGTTTTATTGATTTCTCATCAATTAATTAATTTGTACACCTTGAAATTATAAGTCTTTAAGGTAATTATATATTTCCTAAAAATTAAAAATAAATTTCCATAATTAAGAGAAACATTTTACCTTTAAAATAAGTATTTATAATTGAATATATCTTCTATATAACATTATATAAAAATGGTTTAATTTTTAATATTTGAGTGAGATATATTTAACGTTTCATTAAATAAAATAAATTGAATGTCCTAATATCATCCAAGTGGCTTCCAAAAGCCACCATTTATACCCAAGTATTATTTATGTCAAAAAAAACTCATCCAATAATATTATTATAAGTGTTAGGTCAATTTTATAATAGTTTTATATTTACTTGTTTGACCCTTTTACCGTATTAATAAAAATTACCGAAGTTACTATTAATAATGCCCAAAAATAAATTAAAGCTATTTACATAATTTTTTCCAGCTGATTATAACTATGGAATCTATTTTTCAAAATTCAAAACCCAGAATTCTAAGTGATTAATTTAAATTTATTTTAGTTTTCTGAATGAGAGATGTTTTTCTTCAAAAGATTAAACATTGAAAACAATTGAAATGATTTTACATGTGAATTAAATGTAAAATTAATGATAATGAAATAAATTATATTTAATGATAATAATATAATATATTTATAATTTAAAACCATTTAGTAATATAATTTAAATACATAAATTATTTTGATGAAAATTTTGTTTTCAATTAAAGTTTCGTAAAATTGTACTATTCATAACAATTTAAAACTTATAAAAAAATATCAAAAATGAATCCAAGGAAACTTTTTATATCCTGATTCCAAAAAAGAATTTTGTTTTGTTAAATATAATACATTTAAATTTCAAAAAACATATTTAAAATGGGTGCACCATCAAAAGGCGACAATACTGTATTTTTTGAAAAATACTTCTTTTATCTGAAAAAAAATGATTTTGTTCTTATTTCATGTTAATAAATAATATAAGATGAATTTTAAACCTTACATTGAATCCATAAAGAGTTATTTTATTATTTTATAAACTCAATTATTTTCATTTAAATGTTCTATTAAAGGAAGTTAATACTCTTCATACCCACCATTATAAGGACTAGATTATAATATTTAGTTTTTCACTTATACTCGTTCTTTTGTGAAATGAAATATAACAAAAGAACTTGAAAGTGAGTGTAACATAGGCCAATCATAGTGTTGGGTATATCATTTGAAAATACGGTGTTTTGTATAGCGTAGTTTAATATTTTTGTAGCAAACAACACAAGACATCAATGAAATTAAAAAGAATTTATCTCATAAAATCTCAGGATGTTAAATTTTCTATCATTCATTGTTCATTCCAATTCAATGTTTTTATTTCTGAACATTATTTTCTCTAAGGATTTTATTTAAATATTTTTCAACTTTTATAAGAATTTTGATGTTTTTTTAGTTCATCAAATTCAAACAGCAATTCTCTAAACTTCATATGATGTAAATCACATAAAACAGTTGAATCATTAGATTCTAAATCTAAAATTTGTTTTGATTAATTTTTTTATCCAATAAATTATTATTATAAATTTTTCCTAACTTTTCTATTTTATTTCTTCAAAGTATCATATTTATATTTTAACGTAAATAAATATCTATTTAACCCATCATAAGAAAATCTTTCACAACTTAAATTTTGAGAACATGAAGACTGTACCTCATTATTAGTGTGAGCCATAAGACATACCATGTGTCATTTATGTTCAGCCTCAGAATCTATAGAGGATTCATTAGGTGAACCGCATGTATTAATACATGTAGATTTTTTGTTTTCTCTCCTTTTCTATTTTAATCAGCTTTGCATTGTGCTTTGAGAAAAGGGCAATTATCATTTATATAACCTTTTTTCTTGCACTCACAACATCTATTTTCTTTACTTCCCTTATTTTCTTCCTATATATATTTTTTAACATTATGGTTCGATCAGAAAAATATTTATTTCTATCTATATGACACGAATCAGATGATTCATCTAGAATAATTTTGGGAGCATATTCTTTATTTAAAGTTTGATTCTCAACTTCAACCTGCATCTCAACTTCGTACGTCATTAAGGTTCCAATCAATTCCTTTATAAATAAATTCTTCACAGGTGTAGACAGATCTATAGCTATAGAAATTACATTCCAATATATAGGTATTAATCTAAAAACATTCAATGATTTATCAGATTGTGAAATTGAATCTCCTAAACATAAAATATTTTTTACAATATCTTTCATTATACTATTCATTTTAGTGATTGTTTCATCCTAAAACATTCTGAATTTATAAAGCATTATTATCGTATTGATGTACCTTAACTGTCTACTATTTTCAATACCTTCATCGGAAACAACAATATTCTACCACATCCCATATGTAGTAGGTCCTTGTGATACCCAAGTGAATTCATTAGATTATAAAACACACATAATTGTATTCATTGCTTTGGAATTGAGATCATATTCTATTTCTCGATTGTCATTCCAATATTCCAATTCCTCTTTATGAATATCATAAGTCTTAATATCCTTCAAATAAACCCTTATTCCAATGTTTTTTAAATGGAAAATAATACAGGCTTTCCAACATCCATACTTTACACCTTTAATTTAAAGAGCATAGATCATTGACATAACTTATCCAGAATCAACCATTTCATGATCACTTCATCTGAATATTTAACTCAGGATTGTTATGTAGTCCACCTATACTTCTCTCAAAAAGAGTGATCAATAGAAAATAATAACGGAAATGAACATAATGATGAGTAGTGGTTCAGGGCACAAATATCCCTTACTCCACTCCACCCACACTCAACTATATTATCTAGATGATTCTAATATTAAGTCCTCCTAACCTAATACCTTTAAATCATCAAATGATTATATGAATTTGACACCTTATAGTAAGAATTGACAAATCCTTCTAGTGAAAGAAGATAACACATAACTAGAACAGAGTATGGGCAATTGAAACTCCAATAAATCAAAAGATTTTTCTTTTTTGAATGGTATAGGTTAAACTTCAAAGATTACAGTATAAACTAAAAAATTAGATATATTCTTCAGAATATGAAAAAAAAAATATTAAATGTTTCATAGGCTACTGACATGGCCACATAAATCATTAGTTCCCATGTGGGTTATAGTTAGATTAGATTTGTTTTCTCAAACTTCTCTCACTACTAAGGCATAGTATAATTATAGTCTGAGGCCAATCTCATGGGGAGTGTTTATGGGTTCTATATGGAAATGAATCAAGACCCATTAGAGTAGGATTACTTTCTAGGTTACTTCAATTTGGGAGTTATTAAATATATGGTGCTTGACGGTTGTTTCAAATAATTAAAGAGGTGTTGGGGTCAATTTTTATTATTTTAAGCAAAAAAACCTTAATTATAACCTTGAATGGATCCTAAATTTTATGCTATGAAGAAATGGAAAGTCACTATTTGACTTTGGTCAAGTCACCTAGTTCTACCAAGGAAGTATCTATTCCTTGATCCTATGATAGTAACAACCAAGATGCATTACACTTAGCATCTATGGTGTAATGTATCTTAGTCTAGTGGATATAGTCTAATATACTCCAATCTGGACATGTTATTTCGATTAAATATCCAATGGTCAGGGATGTTTACTTAATTTGGATAGACAATTATTATTTATTATGATTACTAATCCTATTGGGTTACCAAAATTATAATTAATGATTTATTGTTAATTATGATACATCTACTCCTGATCCCTTCCCCTGAGTGAGTTAGCCACTCATTATAGGAGGGGATGATAAGAAATAAATATATATAACCATGGTAAACAAGATAAGAATGTTTGAATGTGAATTATTCATAATCGTGAAATGGTTTGGATACACAAGTGGGGAGAGCATGCAATTGAATATGAATTATGACTTAAAAAAATACTTACTTGTATGAAAAAGAAAAAATGGATTTGACAATTTAAATGAAAATAGACGGTAAGAAATGTGGTGTAAATTAGAAGTTATTGAAGAAAAACACATTCCACAGTTCTTGAGTTAAAAAATATATATGACACAACGAAGAAATTTGAGTTTTAGAGGAAAAGGGTATAATGAAACTTGAAGGGAACAAAAAACAAAGATAACTATCTGATATGGAATTCCCTGAAAAACATTTTCATGGTGTTATATATGTAAGTATATATATAGGACAAATGAATCACAATTTGTAATTCAATTTAAATCATGTAATTCTGATCTATGTACTTCTCCTCGGATTTTAAATATTGCATATACCTCACCCAAAATATGAGTTTTGACCACTTCTGTGTCGTGTACCAAAGGTTCACGACATGTACCGGCCCTCTAACTATTCATCTATAGTGTATTTTTCATTCAACGGATTTGACTATGATCACATCATTTATTGGATATTCACAATGTGTAATTTCTTATTTCCCTGCTCTCTTCATGACATGGTTCACGACTATGATCACAGCATGTTGGATGATGTGAAATCCAATTACACGACATGTAATGATGGTTCATGATGTGTAATATAAAAAATATTTTTTTTCTTTTGAATATGAGTAATCCTTATTCTTGTAAAATTATGCACATACCAAGTACATTATCAAATAAAAATACTAAAATCATTAATTAAGGGAAAGTAAAAAAGTGTATATGAATTTGTCTTATCAAATTCCCCCACACTTAAAGGATTTCTTGTCCTCAACCAAAAATGTCTCAAGATTTATTTCAAAATGTTAATCCATTTTTAATAAAGGAAACATTCATTATATCCAGATAAATAAAACTTAGTGTAAGCAGAACAAGGTTAGTTTCCAGAATCACCCCTGCGTAGAAAATTATTCATGCTTCATAGTTTAGTTATTTAAAAAAATTATTCTTTTAATTATAATAATTTAACTGTTACATGAATTCTACACCCATCTATAATTTACCTCAAAATAAATTTTATCCCATCAGTTAATTTAAAATGAAATTGGAGTTACGCTCATACCTTGAGTGCATGATCCTGTCTATAATCATTCATTGGTTCTATAATCTCTGATTTGTAAAGAAAATTGCAAAATTATTCATGTGGTCTTCAACAATTAGGTTCTAGTGACCCTGTGAATTTGGGAAGGTGGGTAAAAACAAAAAATGAAACTCAAAATGAGGGAAAGATCGGAAGCATAATGCATGAATATCAAGGTATGTGTAATATAATGACTCCTCTCAGCTAATAAATTCCACACTACAACAGCTCTGTATGGATCAATATAATTGTTAAATATGTACACAATGAGTATTCTATTCCTATCTTTTTTCTTTTGTATTTAAAATATGAATAGAATAAAACTGAAATTCTACGAAGTAAATATGGATCACAACTAAATAGTATGACAAGTACATCATAAATCACTACAAATATAAACATCTCATAATGTCTGAAAAACTCCCCCACACTTGTTCAATAGTAACATCATGCATTATACATGGAGCAGGGAAGAAAGGGAAAATTGGCTTGGAATAGCTTTATCCTAAAAGGATATTCATGGAAACTACATGTCAAATAAATTAAAAATTTATGGTGTGTAATTCCCCCACCCTAGTTACCTAGAGTTAGTGAATTATTACATAACATTGGCATGATCACAAAAGATAAAGTCTCGAATGACTGATTAGTTTAGTTTCCTTGGAAGTACTAGATACATTCATAAGGTTTACATGACCCATATTGTTCCCATGGACAACACTGAGATCCCATAGACTATCCCTGCAGGTCTGTCATAATATAATTCTTTGCATCATAGTAAATATAAAACACATAAAGGGGTGAGCTCAGGTGCTCAGTAAGGATAACAATATAGCGGAAACATTCATAAATAAGCATAAAAATTTAAGACAATGTATAGAACTAAAAAAATCCTTTTAAATAAAAATCGCCATCAATAGATAGAAAATATAAATCAAAATGATTCCATTTACTTACTCACATGGATATTCTACTAGTCGAATAATCAAATGCAATATCAAAAGCCACTTTCATAATGATGGAATGCATAATGTCAGACTTTCAAAACAACATAGTCAAGGCCTTATGCAAAGCTGCAAATAATATTTTGTCAGGGCCTTGTGCCAACACAGTAGTTTATCTCATGAGACCTATCGATGCATCGAGGAGCTATATCGGGCTCCACCTGTCACTTACTAAGTCTAATGCTTTCCCAATATGAAAAGGATTAAACATAACATAAACATTCGTATTAAAACTGGCATATGAAATGTCAATATTTTATCTATAAAACATGAATGGTATGAAATAACACATCCACAGTCAAACATATCACAAAACCATTAATACGATATAAAAGTTTTGTATCATAATAAATCAACTTCAAATAAACTTAAAATCCATCAAAGGATGTTGACATAGATGAAATCAAAACCTTTTTATAGAAATATCTCTTTCTATTTTGAAATCATTCAAAGGTCGTGCAATTATAAATGAAAACATTTATATTTGAAAATATTCTTATAAGCTTGTAAGGGAAGATTCGACGATGCTATAATGGCATAAAATAGCTGCACCCGCTGTATATGTTAAAAAAACATGCTTACCTTAATTTTGTGGAAAATGTCATAAAGTACCTTGTTTTGAAAACGATGGAAAGATTCCTTTCAAACCATTTTATAAAAATTCAAAAAAGGGTATAAATGAATTTAACCCATAGTCTAGTAAATATTTAATTTTTTTTGGAATACATTTTTAAGAATCATGGATGTGGATGATAAAGAGGTCCCAGTAGATACTTACGTAAAAACAGCCTCGGATAATAAAGAGATTGTGAAATTAACCCTTACCTTATACTTTTCCATGGTAGAGGGTAGGTTAACCTCCTGTATAATGCTGAAATAATTGTTATTAAATTATACAATAATCATATGTATTAATTTGATATCATATATGATCTTTTAACATTGCTTTGTTAATAATTTCTTAGTATTATCATCGTTTCAGGTGTTAACTGATTTGTTTTCCTTTATATGTTTTATTATGTAAGTAATGTTTGTTATGGATATGATGTATCTTATTCATATTCAGAATGATATTAAGTCTTTAAACATTATTTTTAATCAACTAATGAAAATTATTTTTGAATGGATATGATGGGGAATGGATCTTATCACATTCGTGGAGACGGTAATCCGTACATATGCATGCGCGACAATATCATTATTTTGATATTAAAATAATATATAATTGGATGTTATATCATATATAAAAAATAATTATCATGTTATATTTATTATTTACATCAATTACACATCATTATTAGTCCCATCCAAATAATAATGTATTCAATAACAATTAAACCACGACGTGGAGACGGTAAGCCGTACCTACGCACATATGGTGACATGTCATTAAAAGGATGGATAGAATAATGAATATGGTTGTACCATATTTATAATAACATCACAGTATATATAAGATACTGGATTTGCAATTTTATAATGGAAACGACAAATAAAGAGGAAGTGGAAGAAGAAAGGAACTTGAAAGACGTGATGAAATATTTACCACTTCTTCGGGTTCTTCCTTTTGATTTGATCAAAATGGATCCTTAGGTTGGCTTCATGACTAAATTAAGGACTATAAGATTAAGTTAGGACATTTTATAGGGTTCTTGGGCAGATTTTGGCCGATCCAAATGGCTTTGAAGGTGTGAATTAGAGAGAAGGGGGAGTGCCCTTTTATAAGTGGGGTGAGGGGCACCTTCGGAAATGCAAAAATATTATTTTATAATAAAATACTTTTGGGTTTATAATGGATCAAAAATGTATTATTTAAATTATATGGTTGTTATGGGTCAAAAACCACTCAACCAATAGGTTTTAGACAGGTTTGGGTCACTATATTAATCTTATCTTTTATCTTTAACTCTTAGTTAAATAGTTTGACATTTACCATGTCTCTTTGTATTTTTATATTATATGGTTAATTAAATTACTATATACTTCCAAGAGAACCCAAAGTGGTTCATTAATGATACACCTATCATTATATAATTCTTTTTGCTGAACCATAGATTTTTTAGGATTAAAATATCAATTAATAATATAATATTTGTTTTAAAATCTCTTTTATGTCAATTTTGACACTATTTGGTATTTTGTTTTTTCAAAATTTATAACAGCATTATTACTGAGAAAAAAATTCATATAACCAACCCTAATATGTCATATTAACCTATAAAATTAGTTTAATTCATAAAAAGTCAAAAATTTCATTTATTAGGATATTTATAATATCAATTATTTTAATGTTTCATTAATTAGCTAATTAATTCATCATCATTGTGTCATAAATAAATGAAAATATTTATTATCTAAAAAATATTAATAAAATACCATTATGTAGGAAATATTTTTATATTTATAATTAATATTTATAGTCTAAAATATGACTTATATAACCCCATGAAAAAATTGATTTACTAAAAGATATTTTTTTATGTCATTTTTGCATTTACTTTAAATTCATTGAAATAAAGTGTCATTATTATTTATAAGTGGATCCATGGGGTACCAAAATCGACTCAAATATTTCCATGGTCAGCCATGACTTATCCAATAAGGTTAGGACAAGTTTTAAG
Source organism: Viscum album (assembly GCA_963277665.1). NCBI lineage: Eukaryota > Viridiplantae > Streptophyta > Magnoliopsida > Santalales > Viscaceae > Viscum > Viscum album. Next base: position 1,015,897,075 of record OY728119.1, on the reverse strand, counting down.
GTAATTTTTTATTATTATAATATTTTTTTACCTTGAATTACCCTATTTACCTTTAACCGTGGTAAATAAAAGTCAAAAGTTACTATACATCAAAAAATTATTTTCATCTTATTGAACCAAATTTTAATTAATAATATCAATTGTGTCTCTCCGTTTTTTGAAATTAAATTTACAAAAGCAGTAAAATTATGTTTTATGCAAATTTGCAAATGCTTCTAGGAGGTGGGTAAAAGACAGTAAAACGTTCGATAAAAATTTATACATCTAATTTTATTATAAAATGACTCCAATGAATTACATTTAAATATTGGTATTATATATATATATTTACTTAAAAAATTAAATAAAATAAATAATAATTTAAATAAACAATCGGTTTTAAAAAATAACACATTGTTTTTCACTATTCATCAAAAATTGAAAGTTTTCAGAAAAATACCAAAATTTTACCCTAAGATAATTTTGATATTATGAATTCAAAAATAAAGTCCATTTTACCAAATTCAAAACATATAAGCTGTATTTATTAAATTAAAATTAATTGTCGTTGTCAAAACCAGAAAATGTATTTTTAATAAATAATAACTATCAAAAGATTGACACTTGTCTATTTATACTTCCAAACCATTAAAATGTATAATTTAACACTATAAATTATTTTGATTAAAAAAGTTGTTTTCAGTTAAAATATAGTATTTTTCACTATTCACCAAAATATTAAAGTTATCAGAAAAACACCAAAAATTTATTGAAACTAAATTCTTATTTCCCGATTCAAAAGAAGAAATTTTTTTATGTCAAATTGAATATATAAAAGTTTCAAATATTGGATTTAAAGAGGGTTCGCTATTAAAAGGTGGAAAAATTTCATTTTTTTGAAAAATGCTTCTTTTATCTAAAAAAATTAATTTGTTCTTACATTATGTCTAAGAAACTCATAATAAGGATTCTAAAATTATAAGGATTATATAAAGTTCAAGATTTTGTTAATACTATTCATAACCGCTTTTGAACTGCTAGTTTGGTATGTCATTGTGCGCTTGAACACAGTGTTGTGTGTAGTGAAAGTTATTGAATTACTTTTAATAAATAATGTACTATGAAATCTTGGGGTGTTACTTTCTTCCCTCTTTCAATAAATTGATTTCTCGCTATTTGAAATTGTTCTTCGAAAATAAATTGTTGAAAATAGAAAATACCTTTGTGGAAAAACCCACATCGGAAATTGGGTTAATAAAATTTAGTCTTAATAAGAGGAAAAGGGGAATAAAAAATTCACCACCAAATTGTGATCTCAATTATGAGAACATTGGTGGAAATTAGAGACACATAATTGGAGGTAAAACATAAATATTTATAGGGATTTATTGAGGAAATTAGTCACAAACAATTGTAGAATCGAGGGCCTCAAAGACATCAATCTATGATGATTTAAAATATCATCAATTCAACAAAACATAAGGTATTAGGATAACACATTTTGAGTATCCCTTACCTAAATATTAATAATTAATTTCATCATAGAATAAGAGAATATAAAATATATATACTTGACTAGTAAGGTTTCATCATTTAACTAATTTCTACCACAAACTCATCTTTCACTCTAAAATATAATAGAACATAAAAAAATTCTATTTATCCTATTCGTATGGGGTTAAAAAATGAATTTATAATTTACCAATCAAACCCTTTAAAAAAGAAAATAAATTATACAGTTCAAAGACTTCACATAGTCCAGTGGTAGGTGATAAATCCCAATCGCACTATGGTTGTGGGTTCGATTCCCACAGCTTTGTCTGGCGTGATGGGTTGTCACATGGTCTGTGTGTTGTCCTTTTTATAAAAATCCAAAAATAACATTAACAATAGTATCCAATTTCAATCTTAATCCATTACAACCTTTATACTTATCCAAAATACTTCTATCCAAACTCACAGTATAAAATATATAACGAAGTTAAACACAATGAAAATCCTTTTTTTCCATGTAATAACATGTGAACACCTTCATTATGTATTTTTTTAAAACATGGTAATACCCTGAATTACCATAAAACCTTATTGATTGCATTCATGCTCCGTTATTCCTTTTAGAATACTAGATATACTTCTTCTATCCAAAAAAGTTGTAAACTCCAATAATGATGCAATATACAAATCATCAATTAGTTTCATGGTAGTCAAGAATATCCAATATAATTTATCCAAATCAATCATGTATTATTCCAAAATCACTACCTCGGTATCAGAACTATATAATGGTTTATATTTCTCTCAACCATATATTTTCCCAAAATCTAAACTGTTATTGTGTCACTTTTCTGGTTTTCAAACAATCTCATGTCCTTAATGAAATAGTATTGAAGTACAATCCTTATATACTCTATAATTATTATGACATGTATATCATTAATACAATACTAAAATGACACAATACTTTAATAAAAACCTAAGAAATCTAATCATTCCTCTTCATCTTCGGTAGTATCATAACTTTATTATTATCCAATAACCACATTTGGGGTATACTTTGATGATTTGGACATTGATTCACATAGTGTACCAATTCCTTGTAGATGAAGCATTGTATATTTGAAACTTTTTTATTACCCTTACAATCACATACTTGGTGTCCTTTTTCTCCACACTTATAACAAACTATCATTCCCTTCAAGCAAAAGTGATTCTTTCCACTGTTATCCCATTTGGGAAAATCCTTATTTTCCCTCTTCCCTTTATCCATCTTTCTCTCTTCCATCCCATCTTCTCTTGCTTCCCTTCAAAGCCATTGGACTCGTAGAATTATATACTTATCTTATTAACACATGATACTATTTCTTCATATGTTGAGAATACATGGGAGACTATTGCCCTTTTAAATTTAGGCTTAATACCATGAAATATATAATCCTTATTACTCTTTGGATCATACGTATTGTTGGAGTTCACATTCCTTCTATTGGGCGCCATTTCTATACAATGGCATACACTAGTTCAGTTTATGAATTGCAATGAATAATTCCAAACCTGTAAAATACCTAACATAAATTTAATAGTTTATGGACATAATCCATAATCATAAAAAATGTTTTCCTTGAAGAAGTATATACTAATAAACCCTTCATAATGGTTTGTAAGGAAAATTAAAATTATCCTAATCATATCCCCCGGGAGTGTCGTAACCAAGTGTGCAGTAAGGCCCGTTGTCCTACACCAATTCCCGTTCGAGTATAGCTCAAAGAGGTGTTTTTGGGTTTTACCCCTAGGTGCATCTATGCCAGAGCTGCCTCTGCCTTCTTGTTTCTAGATAGGGATGTATTTCTTAAGAAACTCACAAAATCTCTACGATACCAAAATTTTAGAAAGTTCTTATTTACTCATCCTCAAAGTCTATCTTAGGGCTATATTCTCTAATCAGAGTTTACCTAAATCTAGTTTCCAAGGTTTGTAATAAACTTCCTATGATACCAACAGTAACGCCCCAACCCTATTTACCTAGAGTCGGTGCATTATTACATAACATTAGCATGATCACAAAAGATCAAGTCTCGAAAGACCGATTAGTTTAGTATCCTTGGAAGTACTAGATACATTCATAAGGTTTATATTACAACATAAAATATAAAAATACAACAACATTATTTCCATTTAAAACACTGAGATCCCATAGACTATCCCTATAGTTCAGTCATAATATACTTCTTCACATCCCGGGAAAAATAAAACATAGAAAGAGGTGAGCTCAGATGCTCAGTAAGGATAATAATATAGCGGAAACTTTCATAAATAAGAATAAAGATTTAAGGAAATGTATAGAACTAAAACAAAAGAATTTTCAACAAAAACTTCACCAATAGATGGAAAATATAAATAAAAATAATGCCATTTACTTACTCACATGGATATTCTACTAGTTGAATAATCACATGCAATATCAATATTCACTTTCATAATTATAGAATGCATAATGTCAGACTTTCATAACCACATAGTCAAGGCCTTGTGCCAAGAATACAAATAAGATTTTTTCAAGTCCATGTGCCAAGACACTATTTTGTCTCATGAGACCTACCGATGAATCGAAGATCTATATCAGACTCCACCCATCACTTACTAAGTCCAATGTATTCCCCATATGAAAAGGTTTAAACATAACACAAACATTTGTATTAAAACTGGAATATGAAATGTCAATATTTTATCCATAAACCATGAATGGTATGAAATAATACATCCACAGTCAAACATATCACAAAACCTTCAATACAATATGTAAGTTTTGTATCATAATAAATCAACTTCAAACAAACTTAAAATCCATCAAAGGATGTTGACATAGATGAAATAAAAACATTTTTTTGAGAAATATCTCTTTCTATTTTGAAATCATTTAACGGTCACGTAATTATAAAACAAAACATTTTTATTTCAAAATATTCTTATAAGCTTGTAATGGAAGCTTCGACGATGTTATAATGGTGGAAATAGCTTCACCCACTGTATAAGGTAAAAAAACTTTCTTACCTTATTTTTGTGGAAAATGTCATAAAGTACCTTGTTTGGAAAACGACGGAAATATTCCTTTCAAACCATTTTATAAAAAGTAAAACAAGGGTAAAAAATGACTTTTACCCATAGTCTAGTAAATAGTAAAATTGTTTTGGAATGCATTTTTAGGAAACATTTATGTGGATGATAAAGAGGTCCCAGTAGATACTTACGTAAAAACAACCTCGGATAATAAAGAGATTGTGAAATTAACCCTTACCTTGCACTTTTCCTTGGTCGTGGGTAGGTTAAACACTTTTATAATGGTGAAATAATTTTTATTAAATTATAAAAAAATCATATATATTAATATTATATCATATATTATCTTTTAACATTGCTTTGTTAATAATATCTTAGTATTATCGGCGTTTTGGGTGTTAACTGAATCATTTTCCTTTATATGATTTGTTATGTAAGTTATGTTTGTTATGGATAGGATGTATCTTATTCATATACAGAATTATATTAAGTCTTTAAACATTATTTTGAATCACCTAATGAAAATTAGTCTTGAATGGATACGTTGTGGAATGGATCTCATTGCGTTCGTGGAGACGGTAATCCGTACGTACGCAAGAGCGACAATATCATTATTTTGATATTAAAATAATACACAATGGGATGGTATATCATATATAAAGAATAATTATCATGTTATATTTATTATTTACATCAATTACACATCATTATTATACCCATCCAAATAATAATGCATTGGATAACAATTACACCATGACGTGGAGACGGTAATCCATATGTACGCACATATGGTGACATGTCATTAAAAGGATGGATATAATAATGAATATGGTTGTATCATATTTATAATAACATCAAATTATATATAAGATACTAGAGTTATAATTTTATAATTGAAACAACAAAGAAAGAGGAAGTGGAAGAAGAAATGAACTTGAAAGAGGTGATGAAATATTTACCTCTTCTTCGGGTTCTTCCTTTTGATTTGATCAAAAGGGCTCCATAGGTTGACTTTATTACTAAATTATGTCCTATAGGATAAATTTAGGACAGTTTATAGGGTATTTGGGCAGATTTTGTATGATACAAATGAATTTTAAGGAGTGAATTATAGAGAATGGGGGTGCCCTTTTATAAGTGGGGTGAGGGGTAGCTTAGGAAAAGCTAGAAATATTATTTTATAATAAAATAATTTTCGGTTTCTAATGGCTCAAAAATAGATTATGTAAAGGATAAAGTTTTTATGGGTATAAAACCACTCAACCAATATGTTTTAGATAGGTTTCGTTCACTATATTAACCTTATCAATTAGATTTAACTCTTAGTTAAATAGTTTGACATTTACCGTGTCTCTTTGTATTTATATATTATATGGTTAATAAAGTTACTATATAATTCCAAGATAACCTCAAGTGGTTCATTAATGATAAACCTATCATTATATAAGTATTTTTTCTGATAATTAGATTTTTATAAAAATAATATCACTTAATAATATAATATTTGTTTTAAAAACTCTTTTATGTCAATTTTGACACTATTTGGTATTTTGTTTTTGGTAAATTCATAACATCATTATTACTTCAAAAAAAATCATCTAAAAAACCCTAATATGTCATATTATCCTAGAAAATTATTTTAATTCATTAAAAGTCTCAAATTACATTTATTTGGATATTTATAATATCAATTATTTTAATATTTCATTAATTAGGTAATTACAACATCATCATTGTGTCATAAATAAATTAACTTATTTTATTTCTAAAAAATATAAATAAAATACAATTATGTAGGAAATAATTTTATATTTCCAATGAATATTTATTGTCGAAACTATGACTTATATAACCCCATGTAAAAATTGATTTACTAACAGATATTTGTTTATGTCATTTTTACATTTACTTTCAGTTAATTAAAATAAAGTGTCATTATCATTCATAAGTGGCTCCATGGGGTCCCAAAATCGACCCAAATATGTACATGGTCTTCCATGACTCATCCAATAAGGTTAGGACAAGTGTTAAGGTAATTCTGTATTATTATAATATTCTTTTTACCTTTAATTACCCTATTAACCTTTAATTGTGGTAAATAAAAGTCCAAAGTTATTATTCACCAAAAATTGTTTTCATCTTATTGAACCACCTTTTACTTACTGATATCAACTGTGTCTCTTGGATTTTTGAAATTCTATTCACAAAAGTGGTAAAATTATGTTTTATGCAAATTTGCAAATGCTCCTAGGAGGTGGGTAAAAGACGGTAAAATGTTCGATAAAAGTTTATACATCTAATTTTATAATAAAATTACTCCAATGAATTACATTGAACTTATATAGGTATTATATATATTTTTTGACTTAAAATAAATTTAAATAAAATAAATAATTATTTAAATAAAAATTCAGTTTTAAATAATAACATAGTGTTTTTGACTATTCATCCAAAAATTGAATGTTTTCAGAAAAATACCAAAATTTTACCATAAGATAATTTTGATATTATGAATTCAAAAATAAATTACATTTTTTCAAATTCAAAAAATATAAGCTTCATTTATTAATTTAAAATCAATTCACATTGTCAAAACCAAAAAGCTTATTTTTAAGAAATAATAACTATCAAAATATTGACACTTGTTTATGTCCAATTTCAAATTGAAATTTATTACAATGACCATAATTGGATTAAATGGTAAAAATATAATCTATTTATACTTCCAAACCATTAAAATTTATAATTTAACACTATAAATTATTTTGATTAACAAAGTTTTTTTCAGTTAAAATATAGTATTTTTCACTGTTCACCCAAATATGAAAGTTATCATAAAAACACAAAACATTTATAAGAACTAACTTCTTATGTCCCGATTCTAAAGAAGAAGTTTATTTTTTCAAATTGAATATATAAAAGTTTCAAATATTGGATTTAAAGAGGGTTTTTCATTAAAGGGCGGTAAAATTGCATTTTTTGGAAAAAAATAATTCTTTTATCTAAAAAAATTAATTTATTATTAAATTATGTCTATGAAACTCATAATATGGATTCTAAAATTATAAGGATTATATAAAGGTCAAAATACAGTTAATACTATTCATAAGAGCTTTTAAACGGCTAGTTTTGTAAGTCGTTGTGCGCTTGAACTCAGTGTTGCGTGTAGTGAAAGTTATTGAGTTACTTTGAAAAAATAATGTATTATGAAATCTTGGGGAGTTACATGGTGGGTATTAGTAAAAACATACAAATAAATAATACCTAAATCATTTTGAAATTCTACTTGTTCGGTCATATCCTTGATAAGATATCAATGCAAGTTATGATCGGTTTACATGTTTGAGGTATCACTCAAGAATATGATCAAAAAGGTATATTCAATTGTAGGCTTAGAGTCCTATTAGGTAATGATAATAACACCAAAAACATTCAATCAAAATAGGTATAAAATCCATGTAATAAAATAATTAATCATAATTTTGAAAAAATTAAATTTGAATTAAATATTCAATCTCAAAAATCATTCTAAAATTTTAAAAATAAATAAACCATGTATTCTATCAATTCATAACTTAACTTTTATTTTATTTAAATTTATATAATTTAATTTATGTATAAATAATGCTTATATTTTTAAAAATGACAATTCAATAGGTCATAAAAGACAATAATTCAAGTGTATTGAGAGTGAAAATCATGTGAAACTCCCCCACACATAGAAGGGGATAGTTTTGACACTGTCTATGAAATTATGTTGGAGTTTCGTGGTAAGTAAATCTTAGGAAAATTGAAATGGAATTTAAAAAAAATAAAATTGATGGAATCAAGAGATCCCTGGATAGTGTCATTCCATGGGGGAATTTATATGTTTCTACGTGAAATCTAGTTCACCTGAAAAAATTTATAGAAAACAATCCCTACACTAGATAGAGCATTATTACACTGGTATTAAGAATTTGAAAATAATAATGAAGGGTAGGTGAACTGTATTATGAACATGAATAACCAGTTTTATTTAAATTTATCATATTTTTTCAATAAAAAACTATAAGGGACTCAAAATAAAAATAAAAATGACTAAATAATGAGAGCTAAATCAAGAAAAAATATCAACTATGAGTTTCCTCCCATAAAGTGATAACAAAACATTGTTAGCCAGATGAATGGATCGAGATATCAAGTAGTGGGGTCCATCATCTTAGGTTCTCCTCTTTTGTTTTCATATAATAGTGGTTGTGTCTTCTAGTTTTTTAGGTTTATTGAAAATTTAAAAAAAAAATCAGGGCCAGCAGCATGAGCATGAATCAGATGTGGGATGACTGGAATCATGGCTCCTGGTGGTTATTGATATGCATGGATTTCTATGGACAGTTCCTGAAGTTGATGTGTGATTTCTAGGACGTGTTGGATTACACTTTTTTCTAGAATAGATGATGGTATTAGTCCATTGATAACTACATAAAACTCTGATGAGCTAGACATTGCTATGTAAAAATTGAAAGAAGTGAAATATAATCCAAGAAAAGGTAATAAAAATAAATACACATATATATGAATGATCAATATAAAAATTTGGTAATAAATACATGACACAAGGAAATGATCATCCCTATCAAAAAATTCTATAGCCCAAAAATGAATCAGAAATAGAAAATTGGGCACCATTTCCAAATATCTTCTCTATATTCAAACATCCCTTTAGTGTTGATGGGAGATGTAGGTCTGTATCAGTGTCCATGACAGAAGCTGAAGCAAGTGGATCAGAGGTAGATGATAGATTCGGGTTTGTGGGAACATGTGATGGAGTGGGTGTTGGATAGGTCCTAATCCGAAATGAGATTGCGGGGTCTGGAAGATGAATCGATGAAAGGTACCTATGGGGTGGACTCAATGGCCAGTCCCTTTCCCCACAGGGCATGTTCCGCTATGTACTCCCACTAGGTTGTGGGGTCAGTAGGATCTATGGGAAGGTCATGGTGGACTATAGATTAGGTGGGAACTGTGGAAGATGAGGGGCCATTAAGGGTGGGTGGTGGTGGTGTGGTGAACTCTGAGGGATCAAATAAGTAGAGATGAAGGTGAGTAGATATTTGTCATAGGTTTTCCAGGATTCATTGTTCGCTAGCCCAAATCTTGTAATGGTTGGGATGGGTGGGTGGAGAAATTGTGGATTAAGTGGCATGAGAGTTATTAGGATGAATGGTTGGTACATGTTGATAGGTGGTGTGGGTATCAACTATAGTGTCAGCTGCTCCATGTGGTGGGACCTCCACACGTGGTGTTTCCTCCGATATGCATGGTACCCAAATGTATATGTCATCATCTTTCACTAGTAGCTACCTCTTGGGTAGCATCACAACTTCGATGAGCTCAACAGGTCAAAGGAAGGTGAGGGGTAGTACTGTATCGAACATGCCAAGGTTCCTAGCCAAATAAGTAATGAAAGAGATTCCCATAAAAGTTTCTCAATTCCTCTAGGCTTGGGATTTGTATTAGTGGAAAAACTGGACATCCATGTTGATGTATGGGCCTCCCATGGCTGCTACGAGAAGGATCACATCCATTTGGATGATTCTGACATGTTACATTGCCCGATAAAAACATCCATGGGTCATATATCAATTTATAATATGTAAGGATAATCCCTGTAGTTGGGTGGATTTATTGATGCATGTATCATAAGGAAACTAGGGGTCTTAAGAAATCATATTCCACAACTACTGATAAGCATCTTTAGGTGTATCTAGCTATATAGTCGGATATAACTCTAAAATGAAAAACTCATTGATGTAAATTTCAAGGATGATGATGAACACAGTGATTGAATGATCATATGGAAACCAACCTAGTAATAATTTGAGGCCATCAATGGCCATATCAAAAATTTCTATAAACACTAGATACAACTCCATCTATGTTTTCTCATGATCCTTTAAAATGTTGCCAATATAGAGAATATCCAAGAGGTCAAGGATGGCATCGCTGATGTTCATCCTAGCTAGGATGGGCATATCCAAGGTCTTCTTAATGCACATTGTCTTGGGTTTTAATATGATGATAGTGACCCAGTGATGAGGGTTGGTAAATTAGAGGATTGGGTGAATGTTGGAATTTTTGTCACTTGAGGTGGATGTAGATAAGGATGTGGCTCGAACAGCGGGTGGAGTAGAAGAATAATTATACTGATTAGAAGGTTTGACCTGGTAGCAGATGATGCTCCATGGGGGTGCTTCTAAATAGGTTGTTTTTTAGAGGATTATGATAGTGAGTTGGATGGTTGGGTCCGCTTGGTTCTTGTTATCATATAAGGGTGGGTGGGGAGGGTTGGTGGGTGTGTGTGTCGGCTTTAAGAGGAAAGGGAGTGTCGATTGTGAGGGTGGGTGCATGATTGAGTGAGAAGTAAGATAAGGGTGTGGGTTAGGGTTGTAGGTTATCATAAGAGATGGTTAATGGGGTGCATGTGTTTAGAGTGGAGGAGGAGGATTCAGTCAAGGAAGCATCGGGGATACAGAATTTGGGAGGCAGGAGGAGGAATATGAGGGGTCACAGGCGGTGTGGGTCATGAATATAGGTTTCAATACCAGTATTTAAAAAATATAACTGATTCATTACATGATGTGTATCTGAGGTTCACATCATGTAATGTTGAATTAAAAATATTATTCAACCGAAAGGCTACACGTCTTGTAATTGGATATCACGATCTGTAATTGTATGTTTACGTTCAGACTTTGTTCATTCCTTTCTTTCATCTCCTGGACCACACAGAACATTCGTAAAGCTATCATAATATATCCTAGGATAATATGACATACCCTAGGTTTCATCCCAGTTAATTATTCTTTTCTTGTTGAGAGGTTGACACAATTTGGGTTCAATTGAATTATAGGCTAATGAAATGACAACTTTGTAAAGGTTATTGGAAAACATTTAGTCTTTTACCATTCACTTTGAATAGTGGTCTACCTTCTCTATGAGTTTTACAAGTCCCATAAGTAAGGACTTTCACAACATCAAAAGTGCCTGACCTCTGAGACATTATCTTACCATGGAATTGTTTCAATCATGGGTTAAATAGAAGGACCATATTCTTTGGTACAAAGATACTCCTAGAAATGAATTGATCATGTAATTTCATTATTGTTTACTTTTATATTCTAGATTTATCATAGGAATACCTCTGTATCTCTGTTAATGTGGTTAACTATTGTATCCTAGATTCTCCATCCTTCTCAGAATCTAATTTTAGTTTCTTAACTGCTAAGAATAAAATATTCTCCCTCTCAATTGGGAGATGACATGGGTTCATATAAACCAGTATGAATGGTGTTGTGCCTATGGATGTCTTATACATAGTGTTGAATGGCCATAGTGAATTTTCCAGTTTGATACTCTAGTCACATCAGCTATTATTCATATTCTTTTCCAAAATATTATATATCTATCTATTTGATAGTTCTACTTACCCAATTCTTTGTGGGTGGTAGGGATTTCATGTGTTGTATTTTATTCCATTATTCTCTAGCAATCCTATAACATCTTGGTTTGTGAAGTGTGTTCATTGATCACTAATGAGTAATATTGGGAATCCAAATGTTGAACACACATTATTTTTTAGAAATTTTATTACCACTTTTTCTATGTTATGTGAGGTTGCTTCAACTTCATCCCATTTCGAGATGTAGTAAACACCAATCATAATGTTGTATTTTTTATATGAAGTGGTAAATGGTACCATAAAGTATATTCCCCAAACTTTGAAGATCTCAACATCCATAATGGGATGTTGTGGCATCTTATTATTTTTTCCAATGCTTCCGTTCAGCTAACATATATCACATTTTGGCAGAATTTTCTTCTGTTTTGATGTAGCATGGTACAAAAATGTCCACATTGAAAAAAATTCACCACTATGTTCTTGGGTCCATGATTTATGCTAGCTGTTGACATGTGATATATCTAAATCACATTGTGGGTTACATTCTCTAGAATTCAATGTCTTAATAAGCTATCAGCATAACACTTGAACAAAAGTAGTTCATCCTAGCAGAAATGTTTGGCATCAGTGATAATTATTTTCCTTTGTTGGTAGGAAATATCCTGATGCAAAAATACCATGGAAAGATAATTGGAAATATCATAGAACCCTAGTTGTACTTTGATACTAAATAATGTTTCATCTGGGAAGTCTACTTTAATGGTAGCCTCATCGTCAATTATAATGATGGGTAGTGGTAGTCTGAATAAATGACCATCAATCAGATTCTATGTTCCCTTAGTATCCATTATTAGGATATAAAATTCATATAGTGGGAGGATACATTGTATTTTCCTTGGCTTGGCATCCTTATTGTTCATCAATATCTGAGGGTAGCATGATCAGTATGTACAATCACTTTGGACAATACAAGATACAAATGGAATTTCTCAAAGGCATATATGACAGCTAAGAGCTATTTATTTATAGTCATGTAATTGAATTGATCTTCACTAATTGTGTGTCTTTCATAATAGATGGGACAAAATATATGGCCAATTTTCTTACCTAATATATCACTAACAAGAAGTTCACTTGCATCACACATTAGCTCAAATTCCTTATCCCGGTTCTGTCAAATGATGATTAAGGATGATATAAATCTTTCATTAATGGATTTTAAATATTTTCAACATTCCTTGGTGAATTATAAAGAAACATCTTTTGACAATAAGTGTTTCAGTGGTTGGAAAATTTTGGAAAAGTTTGTTACAAATCGTCTATAAAATCCGACATAGAATAAAAAGATTCTGATAACATTTACTATTAAGGGAGCAGGTAAATCCTTAATGAAATTTATTTTGGATGGATAAACATTTAGGACTTCTTATAAATTTTTTGGTCGAGGTCTATTCATCCATGTTACATATGATTACATTTAACCTGATTCAAAACCCAACAATTTTCTTCACAGTGTTGGAAGACTAACTCTATATTACTTAAACAGACATCAAATGATCTTCTTATAGACTGAGAAGTAATCCATGAATATTTCTAGGAAATCTTCATCCATGTCATGGAAAATATGTGTTATGAGTCTCTAAAATAATGTTGGATCATTGCACATTCTGAATGGAATTCGTCTGTGGGAAAAAGTACCAAACAAGCATGTGAATGTCGTCTTTGGGAAATTAGTGGGGTCGATGACAATTTGATGGTATCCTGAATATCCATCCAATAAATAGTATAATTCATGTCCTCAAGTAATTCCAGCATCTAATCCATGAAGGGTAATGTAAAATTATCCTTCCTTATTGTTGTATTCAGCCATCATTAATCTATTTAGACTCTCCATACATTTATGATACATGTTGAAATCAATTCATTTTCATTAGTTCTCTCTACTATGAGTTCTCCGATATTAGGAGAAACTTGTAGGGGATTACCCATTCACTATCTGATATGGACAACATTATTCCTACATCCTATAGTTTCAACACATACTTTTTTATGACTTCCTTCATCAGTGGTGTGATCCACCTTTGAGGATGTAATTTTAGATTTGCATCATCTTAGAGTATGATCTGGTGAGTGAATTTAGTAGGATTGATTCCTCTGATGTCTTCCACTCCCTAGGCAATTGATTTCTTATGTCTCTTGAAAAATTAAAAAAAAATCTTCTTATACCTGAGACAATTCATAGTTGATAATCCCTAGTAGAGTGGATGACTCTCCTAGGTATGAGTACTTAAGCATACTGGGTAGAGGTTTTAGTTCCATATTTGGTGATCGAATGATGAATGGGATGAAAGGTAGAATTGTGTCCCTCGTGAGAGGTTCCATGAAGCTTAAATCCTAAAAAATCATAATCTTATTCCTTATATGAGAGTGAATCATCACATTATTCTTCAATGGCCATCTACACATATTCTTTTTAGGTGAGATAGATGGCATTACAATCAAAAATATAGTCTGATTTTTGTGAATTTTTAACCTGGTTGAACATTACTTTTTTTCTCTAACTCGTAAGATCAGAGGTCCTTGATTCACATCAATCAAACTCATTCCTATGTCTAGGAATTATCTTTCATGTTTAATGGGAATGTCACCTTTTTCTTCAATGTACAGAACTAGAATGCATGCTGGAAAGATTAATTTCAATACTTTAACTAACACATCATTGAGAGTTCCCCTATGGTACTTCACTAATCTATCAGTGATATACAATGCTACTATAGTTTTTTTGAGTTCTTGGAGTCCTAGTTTGTAGAAAATGCTCATTGGAATTAAGTTGATGCTAACTCTATGATCGCATAAAGGTCTTCTAAATTTTAATTCATCGATAGCATAGTGAATTGAGAAACTTCAAATATCACTCATTTTTTGTGGGATTTTATATTTTAAAATAGTAAAACATTCATCATTTAATGATATAATTACATGATCATCTATCTTTATTTTAGTGGATAGTAAATCCTAAATAAACTTTTCATAGACGTGCATCTGGGAAATGGATTCTGCAAATGGTATATTGATGTGAATTTGATTAAAATTTACCAGTAACTTCTTGTATTTCACCTCTTGTCAACCATACCTTACCTTTCCAAAAAGATGAAGAGGTGGATTTTTTGGAGGTGGAGAAAAATAAACAGGTTCCTATTCTAGCTCAGGAGTGTGATCACTCTCATCTGGTGAAACTTTTTGAGGTGGGATTTTATCAACATCTTATTCCATTGGTGGATGCTTCTTAGGATTTTCAAGTTTCCTTTAATCACATCAATTTGGTTGTTGAAAATTCAAAATCATCCTACTTCTCAGCACTACCACCTTGGCTTCCTCCCTTGGGTATGTCTCTGTATTACCAAGTATGGTACATGGTAATCTATCAGAAAATTTCTTTGAGATTTGACCAATTTAAACTTCAATATTTTGAAAAGAAGTTATTTGGTTTTTCATTTCTATTTATCGATTTTTTATTCTTAGATCATCCTTTTACACAAAGTTAGTGAAGAGGTTTCTATGTGATACTTTGAGAAGTACGATATTGCTGAGGTCTAGGTTGGGTGGGTTGGAATTACCATTGATCTCTTTGTTGGAAGGTTTTTTGTAGCATCTGTTGGTGAGTTATGGGTACCAGGTTCATATGTGTATACCCTGGTGGTACTTGATTCTGAAATGTTGCTTGACCACTTCATTGTTGAAAATATCCTTGGTTGTTCTAAGAGTGCGATTGAACTGGCCTCTACTAGTATAATTGTTTCTATTATTGAAAAAGAATGTTCTATTGATTGTAATTGATGTAATTAAAATCCTAGGTTTGTTTTTCATTCACTCCTACTTTTTAGTCTCAGTAGAGATGTTGTCCACCACACATCTCACATTATTTTATCTCCATTATGGGGTAGGTGGGGGTTGTGCATCTTGCATCTAGATTAATTACAGCTTCATTGAGAGAAATTCAACTATCACTCCTAATATAGAGTTCCAATACACCTAATGGATACCATGTCAAGGTGGTCCAAGATCACTTCTCCATAGGCTTTCATTGTGAAAAAAAACATCATCAAGAATTTCAATTCTGGCTTCTAGGGTCATGAATATTAATCCATCATTAGATGAAGAATCAACGATAGTTCATACAGTTGTATGGGGTCCTAGGTATAATGTCTAAAATTGGATACATAATTCTAAACCATGGTGTTGATATTCCTCATCAGCTCCTTGAATAAATCACAGGATTCCCATGCTAATTCTCTATTTAAATGAACAAATTTCTAAATGTCATTCCAGAGATCCCAAGTTCGGATCGATGGAATGTTTTTTTCCAGGAACTTATAGCCAATATCCAATGTAGTGATTGACTCAAGATATTGAATTTTTAAAAATTCCATAGATCTATCTCTTATGTAGAATGGAGATATTCACATTCTGATTATGTCAGAAGAAACTCACCGGTTGCAAAAGTTATCACAAAATTCCAAGAAGTTGAAGATATGTTCACGAGGATCTTCCCTCTGAAGTACACTGAATTTCCCCATGTTTTGGATCATGATAATGAGTCGATGTTTGATCTTGAATTTATGTGTTTAAATGGGTGGATACACTATGTTTGGGGTTTCACCATGGATTGTTTGAAATCTATAATCGACGATGGTCCTCTCATGATGTATCAGGTTCTCCCCCAGAATTACTTGGTTAATTTTTTTAAGTTTTGGCTAGTTGGGTCCAGCTAGATTGTTGGGGTCAGCAATCGTATGTTGGTGGTATGAAAAAAGAGAACTTTATATTTCAGTATTGATGGTTAATCATTTGTTTGTCTTAAGGTTCTTCGAACGATTCAACAAACCTTGGTACATGCACTAAACCAAAAAATAGGGATAGAAGGGTATCGTGAAAGGATAGAAGGAAAGGGGGTCAAGAATATGTAATCCCATGTCTTTTTTTCAGAGGTGTTAAAATAAAAGTGTTTCCTACCCAAAAAATGACAAAAATTTTATGCGCCCATACATGTCGTTCGTTTCGGCACGGGCTACAGTCATATTAGATTTGTTTTCCTAAACATCAATCACTACTAATGTAAAATCACAAGTAATTAAATAAATAATAAATATTTATTTTATTTAATATTTTTTTAATTAAATAATAATTTTACTTTAAAGGGATTTCTATGTTCGATGGCGTACCTGATACACAACAACTGGTTTCTTTGAATTATTACGTTGCACAATAATAATATAATATTATTATTTTAAATGGTAGTTAATGCCTAACTATTTTATTGGAGGGAATTAACATAAATAACTAAAATATGATTATAATGGTTTGTTAAATGTTTTTACATTTATCAAATAAAATTTAGAGGTTTAAAATGTGAATGAATCTAATTTTAAGCATAATTTGCTTTAAAAGGTTGATTTACCTCCATTTGGTAGAGAACCCTCATTAAATATGGTTATGGTAACTTTTATATGTTCTATTTGAAAAAATATAATTCTTCATTAGAATCGGGACATAAAAATTCACTTTTGGTAAAATTATGGTATTTTTCTGATAGAATTCATTTTTTGATGAATAGAGAAAAATATTATATTTTAATTCAATTCTACCTTTTAATCCAATTTATTTATATGGTTATATTATCTTTTTAATTGATTTTATAGTTTAATTGGATTATAGTTTCACCATTTAATCCAATTTTGGTCATTAGAAGTAATTTCACATTGAAATTGGACATAAATAAGTGTCAATCTTTTAATAGTTATTATTTCTTAAAAAACGCTTTTTCTTTTGACAGTGGGAATTAATTTAAAATTAATTTATTCCACTTATATGTTTTGAATTTATAAAAATGGATTCCATATTTTGAATAAGGAGGTTAAAATTTTTTAAATAGGTTACTTTTATTTTTAATAAATAGGAATATTTACTTCAGTAAAAATTTTATGTACCGTGCTTAAAGGGTAAATCCTGTAAATAATGGTAAAAAAATATTATTATAATAATATAAAATTACCCTAACATGTGTTTTAATCCTATGCTTTAATACATGTCCAACCATGGGAATCCTTGGGTCTATTGTGGGAGCCCATAGAGCCACTTAAGAGTGATAGTGACACATTATATTAATTTATTTAATGTAAAGGCAAAAATGGCATAAACAAATATCTTTTAGTAAATAAATTTTTACATGGGGTTATATAAGTTATAATTTTGACTATAAATATTTTTTGGA
The DNA here is from genome assembly GCA_963277665.1 of Viscum album. Classification (NCBI taxonomy): domain Eukaryota; kingdom Viridiplantae; phylum Streptophyta; class Magnoliopsida; order Santalales; family Viscaceae; genus Viscum; species Viscum album. Next base: position 1,015,878,830 of record OY728119.1, on the reverse strand, counting down.
AAGATAAAAAGATTTCATACATCAAGGTATTTTGTTTATAATTTCTAGACATCAAATAAATTTAATTATTTATGACACAATAATGATGCAGTGTTTACCTCATTAATAAATTATTTAAATAAATAATATTATAAAGATTAAAATAATATCCCAAACCTGTCCAATTTTTATTGGATGATTTTATTTCTACCATGAGTAATAGTATCTTATACTTTAATGAGTTTTGGATTTTTAGAAACTGAAAATCATCAGATAATAAAATAATATTTTCACACTTTCCTAAAAAGCCCCCCCTCCCCCTTAAAAAAGGACACCACTTCTAAACCATTCCTCACACCTCTCAAGCCCCTTGTATCATCCAAATCCTATAGAAATAAGCTCTCATTTTTCCTATCTTCCACTTATAAGCCTTACCTTAGGCAGAAGGCACTTTAAGTAAACCTTTTGGTTCAATCTAAAGGGAGATACCTAATTTAAAGGTAACATCATCAATTAAGTCCTTTTCTTTTATTTTACTTCTCCAAACCCCTAAACTCTTTTTATTACTTTATTTTATAACAACACAAGTATTACAAATATACTAGGTTTTTTTAGGAGAAGTATTCGAATTAAACCTACACACACCTCCATCTAATGGGTAAAGAACATACTGTTTTTGTAGACGGCGAACTACTACCTCACGAAACGATGATTGTTTAAATATCTCATACCTCCTCTCATGGTGGCCATTATGATGGAACTGTATTAATATATGATATTTTTATTTTTTTTATTTTTTTTATGCTTATTTATTTTTTCATTTATAACATACCTTTATGGTTTCCATTATGCGTAATCGTGATAATTTCATTTGAGGAAGTGCAGACTACCACCCCCTAAAAGTGATATAACTCGTTCATACCATACGTGGGATGTATAAAAAATATATTTAATGAAATAATATATTATATTATACTGTAATTATAATATAACTATGTATCATTATGTTTTCATTCAATTAAAATAAGAAATATAAATGAATGTAGCATTCATGTGTACGTACGGCATACCGTCTCCATGAACGGTGCATTTAATTTCTTATCCCCAAATGTTATGTACTATGATAAATACATATATATATACAAGATATATATTATATATATAATATCTAAATCATGAATATCATTTTAGATATAATGGAATCTTCACAACATGGAAAACATGTAATTATAAGGTGTTCCTTTTTTACTCAAGTACCAAATAATGACAAAATAACCATTATTAACTTAAATGATTACATAATGTTTATAACATATTAATGAGCGATATGAAAGGAATAATAGATTTTAAAAAGGTTATTAATCATGTATAAATTAACTTATGTTTACTATTTAGGAAGAACAAGGAACAAATAAGTCAAGTCAGACACGAGTTAAGGGGTTTCTTATCTCACTTTTAATTCCACGATATTTCCATTGTTCGCCACTAATTTATTACATGTGGTGTATTGTGTACCGACATATGATATATATTATCATGATTATATTTATATTAATTTTATATTTTTAATCATTTTTTGGTTATTAACTATTGTTCATATGACTCGATTGATTACAATGTGGTAAGGGTTTTTAATCTCACTTTTTATTCTCGTGAGATTCATGCTATATTAGCCACTATTTCCATTTTTTTGGTGTATTTACTACACATGATTGTATTATTGGTGTCATATACTTTAATTTATGGGTATTTACATCTTCATTTTATGATCATTCTTTCATGGGGTGTATGTTTTGTAAGTTACCAAATCGGTAAGGCAATTGTAAATATCAATTTCCACTCATTTGGATTTACGCGTACCTCATTGATTATTTTACTCCAGGATTATGTGTAAAATCACTATTTATTTTCTTATGTAGTAATTTACACTCCCATTTGTGTGGATATACTTCTGATACACATAATCAATCCTTTGATAAATTCTCAAGTCATTTATATGAACTAGGAAAGAGTAATTTTAACTCAATTTCCATTTATTGAGTTAAACATCCAAGTCACTACTGTTGTTTTTACTGAAATATATGCGAATGTTCTCTGATTGACTTGCACTAAATATACAATCATATTGATAGTATTTATATTTTTCACATATTATTATGTATTTTATTTATCCTTAATCTAAGGATATAGTTTTTATAAGGGATTTTGTTTCAATTTACATTCCCTCGAGACTTAATTGTTGTTATGCACCTATTCAGTCTTATATGGTGTATATATTGTACTATGACATATTACATCATGAACATATTTATTCTCATGATATTATAATGTTTTGATTCAATTTTCTTCCTCAATTATTTTTATTCAAAAGTATCTCATTTTGTTAAAAACTCTTTAACTAAAATATCATTTTAAATGTTTTAAAGATTTATTCATCTAAATATTTATCATTAATGTCCATGTTTTAAAAATGGTTTTAAGGATTTATTAATATGGACCTTAATGTTTTAAAATGATAATTTATTTAAATTTTTGAAAGTGGTATGAGACAATTTGATTCAAAAATCTATTTATTATATTTTTTTAATGGTTCTGAAAATGGTTTGATAAAGCATTGATTATGTCTATATATTGAAATTATATGTTGTGATTACAATGTGAAAATGTTATATTACCTTTATTCTTGTTTTAAGTTTTATGAATATGTTATGGTTCTTGGGAATTGTTTACGTATATGGGTGGTTCTGTGATAAACCTTGGGCGGGTGAGCCTGAGATAGCTCTCCAATGCATTGGGTAACATGACAGAGGTAAACATTAATGTTTCTCCTAAGAGATTTAGGGAATATACTATGATGGATATTCCAAATGTGACTCCCTGTGTAGATGTGATAGCTACAATGTAAGTATGTTATGAATTCCATAAGTTACCTTTCTGATTTATGATTTCTATGTGTTATTCATAAATATTATGATTTCATGAGGTATGTTATGATCGAAAAGCATGTTTTCATTTATTTGTATTTATTAATGGTTTAATGTTTTATTTACTTATTTTTAAGACTTACTGAGATTTTTATGCTCATACCAAGTTTTTGAAATTTTTTCCACAGGACTTAAAGATGAATAGGGTCAAGGATGGGATCAATGAAAACCAATGCTGTTTAAATCTTGGAACTAGACATGTTTCTTTTTAAGAGTTTTTATTTCATGAAAAAATTGATACTGAGTAGTAGTGTCTAAATGTAATTTTCATGTTTCTATGTTATAGTTACGACTTAATTCTCTAAAAATCTAAACCTTAAAATATCCTCAATGTGAATTATTCATTTAATTCAAGATTATGTATTGTTTTAGGCTGAGTCCTTATAACTAAGGCGTAATATAGTGACAGTCTGAGGTCGATCCCACTGGGAAAATTGATAGCATCTAGATGGAAAAGGCTCGAGAACCATTGGATTAGGAGTTTTTTCTAGGTTTCTTTAGTTTGGAAGTTATTAAATCTATGGTGGTTGTTGGTTGTGTCAAATGACTAAAGATATTTTAAGATCAATTTCAAGTATTTATAAGAAGTATAATCTTAATTCTAACATTATAAAGGTCCTAAAGATTAGGCTGAGAAGAAAGTGGAAGTAAGAAGTTCAATTTGGTCAATTGACCTAGTTCTATATTGGAGGTACATATTCCTTAATCTTGAGATTGTGATAACCTAGATTCATTGTGATTAGATCCTATGGCATAAATTATCTCAGTGTAGTGGTTGCAGCCTAATTTACTCCAATTAGGATAGGGTCTTCTGTTTAAATATCCTTTGGGAAGGGTTGTTTAATTGAATTGGATAGCCATTTATTATTTATCCTAATAACTAATCATTTCAGGCTACAAAAATTTAAATTAAAGATTTATTATGAATTGAAATACATCGACTCTCAATCCCTACCTCTGAGAGATTTATCTAATCATGGTTCGATGGAATTATAATAAATTAATATATCACTACTGAAAAACAGAGTTTTTCCAACACTTATATCCCAAAGGTTTACTAAATCGTTGGTAATATCCATCTATACCAATGGTTTCTGATAACCATTGGTATAGATGGTTTTTTGGAAGCTTTTACCAACGGTTCATCACAACCGTTGGTATAGGGGTGTTTTTACCAACGGTTCAATGAGAACCGTTGGTAAAAGTGGGATTTCAGTGACCTTTTACCAACGGTTCTCATTGAACCGTTGGTATAGGTTTGGGATGGAGTTATATACCAATGGTTTTTAAAAACCGTTGGGAAAACTTTCCCCCAAATTGGCAGTAGCCGATCCTCTCCCCCATTCGCGATCCAGAGCCCTAAACGGAAGCGCTTGGGCGATTTTGGAGGCGATTTTGGAGGTGCTTCAGGTTCTCTTCCTCCATCCCATCCAAGGCTGAGGTATTTTCTTAGTTTTTAGTTTTTATTTTGATGTGGGATGAGACCAATTTCTATTCTCATATTCCAGCAGAATTTCTATTCCAGCCCAATTTATGTTTCCGTTCTTTATTTACATTCCATGCATATTCCAGCCCATATAGATTGCATTAGACAGTTGTCTAATTTTTTGATATGCCTTTCATGTTTCATTACCAAGAAATTTTTATTATATGTTATAAAATTCAATCACATGTTTAGTTTTAACATTCATTGTTACTTTATTATCTTGTTTTAATAATTTATATTAATATTCTTTTCATATATTCCATCATTGAGTGTTTTTACTTGTGCAATAGAATTCCAAGATCATTTTACTTCATAGTGATTATTTAGATTTCAAATTGTTTTATTTTTCATGTTAAATTTATTAAAAAGTTTTGGGGACTAATTAAAGTTATTATATTCCAATTTCCATGCTTCTATTCTTATTAAGAATTAAATGAAATATAATGGTTGTAATTAAATGAAAGTCAATGTTCAATTTTTATCATGTATGGGTGATTAATAAATTGGAATATGATGAACCATATAATTGAACCATTGTTGATGCACATTATATACCAAAAGGTTACTGAATAAAAGTTATTCTTGTGAATTTTGTTACATCATAGATAAAAATGGTTGTGGTTATATGAGAGATACCTCTGATAGTTCTTTGATCATTGTTTTATGGAGAATGAATGGTTTAGGTCCGGTATTAATAGTAGCTTCCAGTGAGACCATTTTCGTATAAGGGGAAACGAGATTATGATCTACAAGGGGGTGATTGAGTTGGTAGAGACCAAACATTGTTTGTTCCTTGTGTTCAAGAACCATAAATAGAGTGTTCCAATTAGGTGGTCATCAGTAAATAAGTAGGTAAGATTTCCAAGTCCTGTTTCATGAAGTTGAATATGCGGTGCTATAGTGGTTTTGTATTGTTTGAGGTACTCTTAGTGTATTATAAACCCTCATTTGTTCCATATTCATTTAAATTGATTTAATATCATTTTTTTCACACACACCATTATATCCTCTCAAAACTATATTTAGAGTGTATTTTCATTTGTATGGTGTTAAATATTTTAGTAAATGTCCATATTAGCTTATTTTATGTGTTCTAGGGGTTTAGACTAATGACAGGGATGCATGATTATTGTGGGGGTATTCTTTTCATATAAATATACCTATACACCACGACCCCCTTGGACAACCTGACCACCCCCACGGACAGCCCACCCACCTGGACACCCCGACCCCCCTAGACAACCCCCCACCCACTGGACACCTCTGACCCCCCGGACGGCCCCACCACCCACTAGACACCCTGCACCCCTTGGACACGCCACACCCCCCTTGGACAGTCCCGCCACTCCCATGATCCTCATCCAACTCCTCATCCTGATCTACTTGAAGAAGCTAAAGTATAAAATTCATATACTCCCAACAAGACCCTTAAGGATTATGTATTCCTTGATCCACTTCCAATATCGTACTGGTCAATCCTTGAATATAGGAATTAGAAATTTTGTATCTTATTTTCTTATATACACTATATTTTGTTGTATTTCTTAATATGATTCTCATATAGAGTAATGTGTTAGTTATGCTTTTATATAGAGTAAACAACTGTCATTTACGTAAATATTTTTTTGATTAAACTTTAATATTATTGAATTTCTTTGAAATGACTTATTGCGATTTTTTTACAGAATGGATAGAAGTTGGATGTACGAAAATGATCGGATTTCAACCGATTTTCAAAATAATTTGAAAAGATTTCTAGATTTTGCATTTGAAAAGGCTTCAGATAGTGGTCACATACACTGCCGATGTTTTAATTGTGTTGGAAGACCTTGGTTGGGCCATGAAACAGTTAGCTATCATATAACCAAATATGGTTTCCAAACAAACTATTATGTGTGGTATCACAATGGAGAGAAAATGGAATCTCAAAATGTTGATGATCCAAATGATAGGACTGAATTGGAGAGTTTGATATATGATCAGTTTCCATTTATTCGACATCATGAGAAGGAAAGGATATCCAGCCAACAAGATTTCGATACAAGCACACATGATGCGTCCAATGAAAATGATGATGTTGATAGGGTGAAAAAATTGAATGATGCTGCGACGACTCCAGTATATCGGAAATGTGATAAAATGAAAAAGTTGGAATTTTTAATCCAATTGTTTCATGGGAAATCTATGTATGGGATTTCAAATACTACAATTGATTACGTTCTTACCTTCTTGAAGGACTTACTTCAAGATGATACAGATATTCCCTCAAACCACTATATGGCATGGAAGTTGGTTGATGAACTTGGATTCTCAAAAAAAATCATGCTTTCCCGAATGATAGTAGCTTATTTTGGGAGGAAACTGTTGAATGAAATGATTGTAAAAAATGTGGAACCTCCCGATGGAAGCCAAAAGATGATGGAACACCATCTCGTGTACCACAAAAAGTAATGTGGCACTTTCCATTGATCCCCAGATTACAGAACCTTTTCATGTCTGATAAAATATCCGTAAAAATGCGATGGCATGACACCGAGAGAAAAAAGAATAATGAAGAGTTGGTTCACCCTGCAGATGGATTTGCATGGAAGAGATTTGATTCTTGATATCCTGAATTTGCAGCCGACGTGAGTAATGTGAGACTGGGTCTTTCATGTGATGGTTTTAATCCATTTGGGCAGATGATTACTTCGCACAGCACATGGCCGGTTTTCATACACATTTATAACCTTCCCCCTTGGTTGTGTATGAAAAAGCCTTACAATTTCTTGAGTATACTGATATCTGGCCCTTCTGATCCCGGCAATGATATAGATGTATACATGAAACCTTTAATAAAAGAGTTGAAACTTCTTTGGGATGTGGGTGTGCCCATATACGATGCATGTTCTAAAGACATATTTCAGATGCGTACTGCACTTATGTGGACTATCAATGATTTTCCTGCTTATGAAATGATGTCTGGATGGAGCACAAAAGGAAAATTTTCATGTCCTATTTGTATGCAGAATACTCAATCGAGAAGACTGAAATATCGTCGTAGTTTTAGTTTTATTGGACATCGACGATTCTTTCCAATGAACCATCCATATAGAAGCAATCGTCGAAGATTTGACAATACCATGGAGAATGAAGATCCACCTCATCGTATGTCTGGAACTGATGTGCTTAATGAATTGAAAGATTTTAGTTATTCATTTGGGAAGAGTGTAATGAAATCTAGAAAGAGGAAAAATGTTTCCAATGATACCTGTTACAATTGGAAGAAGAAGAGTATATTCTTTTAGTTGTCATATTGGTCAACCAACTAGTTACGTCATTGCTTAGACGTAATGAACATTGAAAAGAATATATGTGAAATGTTGCTTTCGATTCTTTTAAATGTCAAGGGTAAGACAAAAGATGATTTACGATCTCAGCATGACTTGGTAGATTGGGGGATCAGAAAAGAATTACATCATGTCTGTATCAGTGAAAATAAATGGCAAGTTCCATGTGCTTCTTATGTGATGACTCCTGCTGAAAAAAATCAATTTCTGGAAGTTCTAGAGACTATTAAAGTTCCTAATGGCTATTCAAGCAATATATCAAAACGGGTCAACAGAAAAGAGTTGAAGTTGAATTCTTTTAAGACTCATGATTATCACGTCCTTTTGCATGAGTTGATTCCAATAGCAATTCGTCATCTCTTGTACAATAATGTTAGAGTCTCAGTTATTCGGTTGTGCTATTTGTTTAGAGATCTTTGTGCTAAGAGGTTGTCCAAATCCCTCATGCAAAAACTGTTGGCAGAGACACCATTAATTTTGTGTGAGTTAGAGAAAATATTCCCTCCATCATTTTTTACATGCATGTTGCATCTGAATGTCCATATTCCGACTGAAATACTTCTTGGAGGACCCTTTGCTTTCCGTTGGATGTATCCAACTGAAAGAAACATGTGCACATTGAAATCATATGTTCGGAACAAGAATTATCCCGAAGGTTCTATTGTGAACAGTTACTTGGATAAAAAATGTATGTATTTCTGATCAATGTATTTGTCTGATCATACTACGAGAATAAACAGACCAATGAGAAATGAAGAAGAACAGTATGGGCAAATTGAACCCAGTTTTCCATCACTTCCTCAGACAGGAGGAATTCCAGGATCATATACATTGACAATATTAAGCCTTGAAGAGCGAGAGATGGCACATCGCACAGTGTTGTTCAATTGTGATTTGTTCGATGAGTATATCAAGTAAGTTAATTGTACATGTATCTCTTATCTTATCTCTTGTAATTTTAAATATTTGTTAAACTATTATTATTATTTTTTCTATAGGGAACATAAAGAATTGATATATAGAAAGAATCATTATTTATCTTTGAGAAAGAAGGAGACTTTGCATAGCAAAGGGTTTTCTGCTTGGTTGAAATTGAAGGTAAAAATATTTCTGTAATAACTAAATAAAAATAATATTTAATTAAGTTTACTATTTTTTTATATTTCAGGTATCAAGTTTGCCTATAGACTCTATTTCTAAGGAAATAAGAGCTTTGGCTTTTGGTCCTAATACCATGGTTCGTGCTTGTAAATCACTTGTGATCAATGGATACAAATTTATTATCACTGAACGAGCAAGAAACATGAGAACACAGCATAATGGTGTTATGATAACTGCCACAACAGACTGTTATGCCAGTTCATCGGACACTAGACCTCGTTCTGAAAATGTTGCTTATTATGGTGTCGTGGAGAAAATAATAATTTTGGATTATTACTCACATGGTCGAGTCACGATGATAAAATGTCAATGGTTTGATTCAATGACGAGGCAAGTCACCTTTATTGATGATTGTGGATTTCGAGTTATTGACATGACTCGCACTCTTTCCACCGATGAACCATGTGTATTGGCATCAATGGTGAAACAAGTTTTTTATGTCAAAGATCATCGTCATCCTAAATTCGGTGTAATTATTGAAGTAAATCCGAGACATGTTTTTGATGATGGTGATGATGAATTTGACATTATCCCTACTGTAATTAGAAGCAACCCGTTTATTACTTATGATGACCCCAACAGCTCAATTGTCAGAGTTGATTGTGAACCTGAAGTTGTGGTGGGAAATATATAGAATCATACAGTCGTGTTCTCACCTACATGTTTCACCTACATCATTCAGAGTGTGTATCCTAGTACTTACCTTCATAACACCATAAATCTTCTGTTTCATTATGTTCCTTTTATCATAATGGTTTTTCTATATTTTGTTTTTTGGGTTACACATTAGTTATCTGTTTCTAATTACTTCCATATTTGTTTTCATTGCAGGAAATGACACCCATTGAAGAGAGGCGGCGGAAAAAGATGACAGATAATAATCGTCGCATGGTACAGATGGGTGTTCCTCTACTCATCCATGTTGTGAGTATTTTATTTCAAGTATAAATATTTCAATAACTTATAATATCATGTGTTTACTTTTCTGTCAAACTTTTTTTCAGGATCCACCCCCTAGATGACAGATATCTGACGAGGAGCCTGATATTGCTCCTAGTAGAGAGGTTGGTGGTAGGAGGGGGGTGGTGTCAGAGATGGACGATCATCTAGTGGTCTCGGTACTGAGGTCGGTGGTACGAGGGCTCGTGGGGCAAGAGTTAAATGACCCACTACCACAGACGTATCTTATATGCCCTATTTTGATCTTGGTGTGTCTTCAGGGACATATGAGATATTTATACCTCCAATGTTTACACTACCAGCTGTCTAGACATCTATGCCATCATCTTTTGCTTCTGGTTCATTATCTCTGGGCTATTATATTCCACCTTCTTCGACTCCTGTTGTGACACAGTATGTGGCTGAGGAGTATACACCAAGGGACACTCCACCTGTACAGGATATTCCATCAGCTTCTGCACCCATTGATCCGACTACCACAGGTATATTTATATAACTCTATCAAATTTTTATACCAAAATTTATTTTTATTATAACTTGTATTGATATTATTTTTCTTTAATAACATATTCATCTACAGATAGGAGGCGGGGGAGGGGGCGTACTCGCTTGTGTGCGGTATGGAACCGCCAGACACGGTTGATGGTTGGATACAATGTTAATGGACAAATGATTGATAAATCTGGGCAGCAATGTCGGGGTTTTTTGGCGACGCTATCCAAATACTCCGATATCATTCCGGTCAGCCCTCTCTATTGGAGACATCAGCCACCCGAAGTCAAGGATAATGCGTGGGCACAAATATGGGTAAAAAATCTATTGGATTTAATGTAGTATATTTTTTGTATTTAAATGAACTAATCAATTTGGTTTCAGCTTCGGTTTAACTTCCCTGGTGGCGAAGGTGCACGACCAGCGTGTTTAAAAGAGATAAGAGAGCTTTGGAGAGCTTATAAGCATGAGCTATATGTTGGATGGTGTGATAGAGTGGGCACGTAGTTAGAGACATTACCTATCGTGGATGACTGCCCGATAGAGAAATATCACCAAATGATTACCCATTGGGCGACTACCAAATTTAAGGTATTAATCTCATTTTAGTTATTTAAATGAGAGTTTTCATATTTTTTCATTAATATAATCTTATTAATTATTAATCATTATTTAGGAATCTTCTAAAGAAACAAAAAAACATTGATTCAAAGCAATACCTCCACACTTTGGGATGCACAACTATGGCAGATCATGAGAGGCAGCGGGTACGATATAGTTGTTTATAATTTTTCATTATGACTTTCCCTTTTTAGTGGATCCTACTTAAATTATGTGATTTATTGAATAATGAATATATGATTATACTTTCACTTTAAATTGTTTCAATGTCATTACAGAAGCACAAAATGAATATTGAAGGACGTATCCCTCGAGCAAAATTTTTCTGCTCGAGTAGAAGAAAAAAAGATGGAACTGCGGTAAATGAACCGACCCAAGAGAAGATTGTAAGTTTTAATTTGTTTATTTCAAAGTTTAATATCTAATTTGAAATTTAATAATCTATTAATATTTTTTACAGGCTTCTTTAGAGGTTCTTGATGCCCAGGAGCCTGACAATTTTGGGCCACACGATCATTTATAGCAGGTTTTGGGAGATGAGCACTCTGGTCGAGTACGCTGCCGACCTGGTAAGAATATAGTCCCGACGAGGTATTGGGCATCTCCAGGTATCCATTCTAGTACCACCGAGTTGGAACAGGTCAAGGATCATGCAAGATAGTCTGATAAAAGGGTCACAGAGTTGGAAGTACAAGTTCAAACAAGAGACAGAGAATTTATGAAACTGATGAAAGCATTATCTTCATCACTTCCACCAGAGGCTAGTGCAGCTTGTCAGACATTTATGTCGTCGATGGGTGCATCATCCAATGCACCAGGCGGTAGCTCTAGTGGCGATCGAGATGATGACGTTCCTGGTGATGACGAGGATACTGAAGAGGAAGAGGGCGAGGATGAGTATGTGGATGAGGGCGAGGATGGGGCCGAGGGCGAGGATGGGGTCGAGGGCAAGGATGATGCCGAGGACGAGGATGAGGCTGACGATGAGCATGGGGATGATGATGAGGACGACGACGAGGACAGAGATGGAGGTGAGGATGAGGTTGATGATGATAGTGGTGATGGTGATGGTGATCAAAGGAAGATTGATCCATTACATTTTTTAATTCTGTATAACTATTTATTTTTGAACATGGTTTTCCACTTTTGGGGTTTCCTCTGCTTCATAGGGACGTTGCATTCGGATTCTATTTTTTGCACTTGATTCTTATTGTATGATTAGTCTACTACCTAGACCTTTAGTATTCCTTGGTACTGTGATACTCATTTTTCTATTTTTTTTACTTATATTTCTTAGTTAGCCATGTATTTCATGTTTATGCATGTGGAAAATGATATGGAAAATGTGCTTTGAAGTAGTGGTCGGCACCACTCAAAGTGTCTAACATTTATTTGAAATGGACAGGATTTTAAGTGAAAACAACAACTGGCATACGGAAAACAGGCCAAACGCATTCGGATTCTGTTTAAACTATAGGAAAACGATCCATGGGTTATATGTGACGTGTACGAGTCAACCCCGCCTCAATCCGAGGGTCGGTGTGGCTGGTACCACTCAAAGTGTCTTTATTTTATTTAAAATGGATGTGCTTTTAAGTAAAAAAACCACATACGGAAAATGGACCAAATGAATTCGGATACTGTTGATACTTTAGGACATGTATCCATGGGTTATATGTGATGTGTACGAGTCAACCCTGCCTCAATCTGAGGTGCGGTGTGGCCGGCACCACTCAAAGTGTCTAACTTTTATTTTAAATGGACAGGATTTTAAGTGAAAACAACAACTGGCATACGGAAAACATACCAAATGCATTCAGATTCTATTTAAAATATAGGAAAAAGATCCATGGGTCATATGTGATGTGTACGAGTCAACCCCGCCTCAATCCGAGGGCTGGTGTGGTCGATACCACTCAAAGTGTCTTTCTTTTGTTTAAAATGGATGCGCTTTTAAGTAAAAAACCACATACGGAAAATGGACCAAACGCATTTGGATACTGTTGATACTTTAGGACATGTATCCATGGGTTATATGTGACGTGTAAAAGTCAACCCCGCCTCAATCCGAGGCGCGGTGTGGCCGGCACCACTCAAAGTGTCTAACTTTTATTTGAAATGGACAGGATTTTAAGTGAAAACAACAACTGGCATATGGAAAATAGACCAAACTCATTCGGATTCTGTTTAAACTATAGGACAACTATCCATGGGTCATTTGTGACGTGTACGAGTCAACCCCGCCTCAATCTGAGGGCTGGTGTGGCCGGTACCACTCAAAGTGTCTTTCTTTTGTTTAAAATGGATGCGCTTTCAAGTAAAAAAAACCACATACGGAAAATGGACCAAACGCATTAGGATACTGTTGATACTTTAGGACATGTATCCATGGGTCATATGTGACGTGGACGAGTCAACCCCACCTCAATCCGAGGCGCGGTGTGGCCGGCACCACTCAAAGTGTCTAACTTTTATTTTAAATGGACAGGATTTTAAGTGAAAACAACAACTGACATACGGAAAACAGACCAAACACATTCGGATTCTGTTTAAACTATAGTACAATGATCCATGGGTAATATGTGACGTGTATGAGTCAACCTTGCCTCAATCCGAGGGCCGGTGTGGCCGGTACCACTCAAAGTGTCTTTCTTTTGTTTAAAATGGATGCACTTTTAAGTAAAAAAACCATATACGGAAAATGGACCAAATTCATTCAGATACTATTGATACTTTAGGACATGTATCCGTGGGTCATATTTGACGTGTAAGAGTCAATCCCTCCTCAATCCGAGGCGCGGTGTGGCTGACACCACTCAAAGTGTCTAACTTTTATTTGAAATGGACAGGATTTTAAGTGAAAACAACAACTGGCATACGGAAAACAGACCAAATGCATTTGGATTCTGTTTAAACTATAGGAAAACGATCCATGGGTCATATGTGACATGTACGAGTCAACCCCACCTCAATCCGAGGGCCGGTGTGGCCGGTACCACTCAAAGTGTCTTTCATTTGTTTAAAATGGATGCGCTTTTAAGTAAAAAAACCACATATGGAAAACGGACCAAACGCATTCAGATACTATTAATACTTTAGGACATGTATCCATGGGTCATTTGTGGCGTGTAGGAGTCAACCCCGCCTCAATCCGAGGCGCGGTGTGGCCGGCACCACTCAAAGTGTCTAACTTTTATTTGAAATGGACAGCATTTTAAGTGAAAACAACAACTGGAATACGGAAAACTGAACAAATGCATTCAGATACTATTTATACTTTAGTAAATGTATCCATGGGTCATATGTGATGTGTACGAGTCAACCCCGCCTCAATCTGAGGGCCGGTGTGGCTGAGACCACTCAAAGTGTCTTTCTTTTGTTTAAAATGGATGCGCTTTTAAGTAAAAAAAATCACATATGGAAAACTGAACAAACACACTTGGATACTATTGATACTTTAGTACATGTATCCATGGGTCATTTGTGACGTGTACGAATCAACCCCTCCTCAATCCGAGGCGCGGTGTGGCCGGCACCACTCAAAGTGTCTAACTTTTCTTTGAAATGGACAACAGTTTAAGTTAAAACAACAACTGACATACAGAAAACCGACCAAACGCATTCGGATTCAGTTGAAACTGTAGGACAACGATCCATGGGTCATATGTGACGTGTACGAGTCAACCCCACCTCAATCTGAGGGACGGTGTGGCCGGTACCACTCAAAGTGTCTTTCTTTTGTTTAAAATGGATGCACTTTTAAGTAAAAAAACCACATATGAAAAACTGACCAAATGCACTCGGATACTATTGATACTTTAGTAAATGTATCCATGGGTCATTTGTGATGTGTACAAGTCAACCCCGCCTCAATCTGAGGCACAGTGTGGCCGGCACCACTCAAAGTGTCTAACTTTTCTTTGAAATGGACAACAATTTAAGTTAAAATAACAACTGACATACGGAAAACCGACCAAATGCATTCGGATTCTGTTGAAACTGTAGGAAAAAGATCCATGGGTCATATGTGATGTGTACGAGTCAACCCCGCCTCAATCCGAGGCGCAGTGTATCCGGTACCACTAAAAGTGTCTAACTTTTCTTTGAAATGGACAACAGTTTAAGTTAAAACAACAACTGACATACGGAAAACCAACCAAACGCATTAGGATTCTGTTGAAACTATAGGACAATGATCCATGGGTCATATGTGACGTGTACGAGTCAATCTCGCCTCAATACGAGGGCCGGTGTGGCTGGTACCAATCAAAGTGTCTTTCATTGGTTTAAAATGGATGCGCTTTTAAGTAAAAAATGACATACGGAAAATCAACCATACACTTTTGGATTCTGTTGAAACTTTAGGAAAATGATTTATGGGTCATTTGTGACGTGTACGAGTCAACCCTACCTCAATCCGAGGCGCGGTGTGTCCGACACCACTCAAAGTGTCTAACTTTTATTTGAAATGGACAGAATTTTAAGTGAAAACAACAACTGGCATACGGAAATCCGACCAAACGCATTCGGATTCTGTTGAAACTTTAGGAAAACGATCCATGGGTCATATGTAACGTGTACGAGTCAACCCCGCCTCAATCCGAGGGTCATTGTGGCTGGGACCACTCAAAGTATCTCTTTTATTTCAAAAGGAAATCATTTTAAGTGAATACAACTGAAATTTACACTCATCAACGATAGTAGCAAACTCTTTTTCATGAGTTGGGTAGTTTCACTCATGGGGTCATAAGTGACGAGACTCCTAAGAAAATATCTTTTCACCATATATTATAAACAATACAAGTTCAATGCAAAATTCATCACAAATAATTATATACCCAAACCTAGTATCACAAAAAAAATGGGATTTGAGTCAATTTGAATGTCTTATTCAACTCTTATAGATATTTATCAAACTATTCTGCCTATTAGAATTTTATGGGTGAGGTGAATTACCACCGGATGATTGTTGTCATATGTGTTTTTTTGGGCTATTTTAGTTTTTTTTTATACTATTTGAAGTTTGTATGTGGCTTTTGTGATATTTTTTATGCAGGTGTATAGTGGAGGGTATACTGGAGGGCTATTGTGCATTGTTTTTTTATGCAGGTGTACGGTAAGGCTTCTAGAGGGCTTCTGGGGGCTGCTGTGTAGCAGCTCTGGGAAAAGCTTTACCAACGGTTCTGAACCGTTGGTGAAGCCTTTTCCTAAAATCTGGAAAAACTTATACCAACGATTCTGAACCATTGGTAAAGCTTTTTCCAGTTCTCAAAAAACATATACCAACAGTTATGAACCGTTGGTAAAGCTTTTTCCAGAATTCTGGAAAAACATATACCAACGGTTCTGAACCGTTGGTAAATATTTTTCCATAATTCTGGAAAAACTTATACCAACGGTTCTGAACCGTTGGTAAAGAGTTTCCCAGAATTCTCAAACACCTATACCAATGGTTTAAATGAAACCGTTGGTATAGGGATTTCCTCACGGCTAACTGGCCAACAGTTTGGAAAACCGTTGGTATACCCTATACCAACGGTTTTCCAGCCTATTGAAATGGTTATAAACCGTTGGTATAGCCTACTTTTCCAGTAGTGTATAGAACCATGGTCAATGTGCTAAGAACATTTTAATGTAAATGATTTATAATCTTTCAATGGCTTGGATTTAAAAGTTGTACCATTATGAAATCTAATATTAATCACAACATAATAAAATACTTACTTGTAATGAAAAGAGAAAAATAATTTGAAAAGTTTGTTAATGAGTGATGGTAAATTATGTGATTTAAATTATAACATTGTGAAGAAAAACAAAATCCATGGCTCATTAATTGGAATAAAATATGAAACAATGAAGAAATTTTATTTTGATAGGGAAGGGGTAAAAGGAAACCTTAATATAACAAAAGACATAGATAAGTATCTACTCTAGAATGCCCTAAAACTACTACTGAGGTGTTGTATATATATGTTAAATGATTGATAATGTATAAGGTATTACATGTCATATAACACAGATTTGTGCACTTCTCCATGGATTTTGAATCTTACATCTATCTCTTGCGTATCTCGCCTGAAATCTGAGGTTTGACCTCTTACATGTCCTATACTATGGACTCACGGCGTGTACTGGCCTTCAAGCTATTCCTCTAGAGCATATTCCCCATTAAATGTATTTGACTAAGATAACATCAAGTATTGGACATTCATGATGCGTAATTTCTTATTTCTCTAATCCCTTCATGATGTGGTTCATGACCTGGTTCACGACTTTCTTGATGCTTTGAAATTCTATCACATGACGTGTAATGCTGGTTCATGACATGTAATATATGAATTCTATACTTTTTTTTCATTTATTTTTTTGAATATGTTTAAGACTCATTCCTACCAAATTATCCACATACCAATAACTTTATCTAAAAAAGAAACCAAAATCCTTAATTAAATGAACTAAAAAGGTATATATGAATTCGTCTTATTAGCTTTCATCAAATAGAAGTAATGAAAACATATGGCATATGTTTAAACATCTATGCCTCCAAAGTGTATCTTCTTGAAATTTTTCATCATTCTTATAAAAAAATATAAAAAAATAAATAGTAGTACAAACAATTCCAATAATAGTAGGTTGATCAGCTAGATCACAACATGTATGTCTCCAAAGTGTTTATTTTAAGGCAATGGCTCATATATTTTTTTATGTATAAATCCTTTGTATATTTTTCAATATTTATATTCAATTTTTTTAAATTCATCATATCTCTTTTCTAATAATAGTGTATTAATATTTATACATTAGGTTGAAAAAATACAGGTCATACCTGGTCCAAAAATATCACATAGTAAATCATGAATGTTTTTATTAATATTCTTTGAAGAGCATCATAACTTCCCGTAAGAATGGAATAAAAATACTCCATTGAATAATACACATATACAAGGATTTTACTATATAATCTATGGCATATATGAAAAACCATCCATACATAATAACAAAAATCATGAAATATAAACATAACTATTTAAAAAAATAATCAGGCTTACATATACTAAAAATCCAAATAGAATACAATAAAAAATATTGTGAAAAAATAATAAACAATGACAAATTCCCAAAATAAATAATATACCTCGAGTCACTAGGGAAAAGATAATTACTATATCACACTAACTCCAAACTGATCACTTCTATTAATGAATCCCACTATGCTCCACTGGGACATAACCCAATTAGATCCATTGAAAATGACACCAAACTATGTGGTGTCTAGATAGACACAAAAAATGTGGGAACAAAGCCAGTGTAGAGGTGAATATAAAAATAACAAGTAAGATATCCCAAAAATGAAAGGGAAATAATGTTGTTGGTCATCTTAAATCCAATGGACGGACCATCTAAACACTCTATTGGGTCCCAAATCGGTGATGTAAATTGAAAATAGGGGGGCTAATTTTTTATCTTTGAAAATAGTCAAAGTTTAAACATAAAATGTAGAATTTGATTAGTCCAAGGTATAAATATTTTAACCACAATGAATATGATAAATGTATAGATATAAAATAAATGAAATTAAATAATGAACACAAGAATTTTTATATTATTTTGGATCTACAAAGGCTTATTTTTACCCTTCACTCCTCTCAAAAATAATGATTAATAACACCCACTATAATAATTATGTCTTTTGAATGGGATTCACTACACTTTACATCCTCATTATTGTGTACCTGGTGCCACAACCCAGAACCTCTTATCTTTTATGGGTAAAGACAAAATAGCCTATTATGGGATTATATATAGACCTATAATTTTATGGATAAGTACTAAAATAAAAAAAATATAAAAAGGAAACCCATGAAAACCCCACATAGTGCTATAAAACAAGGTGAAAATTGCGGATAAATAGTGTCGGTGATATGAATAGTGGTACAAGGGATTTCTTTCTAATGATGAAGAAACCTCAAGGAAACCTATATTTCTCAAGATAAAAAAATTAAAGCTCATGGGGTCTATGTAATATGTTGTATTATAGTATATAAAGGCACGTCTATGTGCATCATACCTCACATCCCTACTGATAAACTACATCCACTTTATATAAAACCATTAGAAATAATCATATTCTCCACATTCAAATTCATGAACCTTCATAATAAATGTGTAGATTAAATATTCTATGATCCATCATCATCACCACTAAGATATGGTTTAAAAATTATGAATATTTTATGAATACATATATTACATTGTGGATGTCAAACATGTGTAGACTTCAAATATCTACATTTAATTACTTGTGAAAAAAAATCAAGCATGTTTTTAGGGAATCAACATAATTGATGATAATTAATAAAATAAATAATCCAATTAAAATAATTAATATGAATTGGTTGAAAAAAAAATATTGAAATATATTAAAAACAAAGAATATTAAAAAAACGAAATTTACCTAATGGAATCTTTCATGTAGATGAAAAGTGTTTTAAAGGTCCTTCTATATAAGGGTGTCTTTCTATAAAGTTATTTCAATGAATTATTAAGATCAAAAATATATAATGTGTGTAAGGGTACGTATAACAGGCTATGTAATGATACTTTCAATTGGCTTATATAATGTTAAGATATACTAGATACGTAAATTTCATTTAGAATATCTGTGAAGGTAAAAAAAATCTATTCATGCTACATAATGATAAGAAATTTATCTATATAAATGTATCTTGTTGTGCACTACGTAAAGGTAAATAAAAGGTGTTATGTATGGGTATCATGAAATGAGCATAAAGTTTGTACAATGTTTATTCTCTATATAAAGGTAATTTCATGTTGACTGCATAAAGGTATGTAATAACATATTTATAAAGGTAAATGATTTTATTTTATGTGAAGTTATAATATATTGTCTCTACATATAAGTTAAAAGCTAGTCCATGTAAAGGTAAAACCTAACTTATAAAAAATAAAAATATATACAAACATTATATAATAAGAATAAAAATAAAATAAAATAATTTGAATAATAATCAAATCAATAACATTAAATAAAAAATTAAATAATCAATTAACCATGAACAATATATCTAAAAAATTTAAAATTAATTAAACACGAATAATAAATAAATAATTTAACAATTAATTCAATATGATTAATTTCTTCAAAAATTGTTATGTTATACTTATATAATATAGAATAATGTAAGAATCTAACAATATTGGGAAAAATGAATAATCGGGTATTTGAATTTATCAAACCATACATAAATATAGTGGTTTGAGAGTCCACTCATTAATCTCACATTGTTTGATAAATAAAAAAACTATTAATCCTCAAAACATATCCTTATTTTTTGAATAAATCAAAGAGAAAAATTTTATATGAATTTGAACAAAGATTTCCAAATTTTTGAAAATGAAACTTTAAAATAACATAAATCTATAATTTCAAAAACAAAATTTCCCCCATTGAAAATAAAAAATAACAATTTCAAAATTTCAAAAAACACCCCCTCTATTAATTATTGATGCGTGAAATAAAGTATTTTATTTTTAAATTACAATTTCTTATAAAGGTCTTGACCTTAAAACGTTACATAATATTGAATTAAATGATTAATTCAAATTGAGGATATTTTCAGGTTTATATTTTTAGATAATTAGGCCATAACTATTACACATCAACTTGAAAATTACATGTAGACACTACTACTCAGTATCCATTTTTTCATAAAATAAAAACTCTTAAAAAACATGTCTAGTTCCATGTTTTATATAGCATGACATTTCTTGGATCCCATCTCTGACCCTATTAATCTTTAATTCATATGGAAAACAATTCAAAAACATGGGATGAGTATAAAAATATCAGTAAGGGTTATAAAATAATTAAAGAAAACATTAACCCGTCTATAAATACAAATCAATGAAACCATAATTTTTCATCATAACATACCTCATGAATTCATAACATTTATGAATAACACATAGATATCATAAATCATAAAGGTAACATATGGCATTCATATAATACTTAAATTTTAGCTATCACATCTACGTAGGGAGATACATTGGAATACCCATCACAGAATATTCCCTAAATCTCTTAGGATAAGCAATAACATTTACCTTTGTCACGTTACCCAAAGCATTGGAGAGCTATCTCGGGGTCACTTGCCCTAGGATTATAAAGGAACCACCCGTATATGTAAACAATGACCAAGAACCATAAATTATTCATAACCCATAAAACAAGCATAAAGGAAAGATAATATTTCCACATGGCAATCACAATATATCATATCAAGATATTGAAATAAACAATGATTTATCAAACTATTTTCCAAACCATTTAAATCATTTAATAAGAAGATTTTTGAATCAAAGTTTCCCATACCACTTTGAAACTTTTAAATGAATCATCATTTAAAAATATTAATGTCCATATAATTAAATCCTAAAAACCATTTTTAAATTAGGTAAATTATTGATAAATATTTTGAGTAATAAATCTTTAAAACATTTTAACTGATATTTTAGTTAAAGTGTTTTTAACAAAATGAGAGACGCTTCAATACACATAATTGAGGAATAACATTTAGTCCAAACATTATAATATTATGAGAATAAAGGTATTCATGATATAATATTCTAAAGGACAGTATATGCACTATATAAGGGTGAATTGGTGCATAACAATAATGAAGTATCAATGGAATGTAAATTTAGACGAAATCCCTTATAAAAATGGTATCCTTAGATTAAGGAAAAATAAATTACATAATAATGTGTGAAAAATATAAATACACTCATTATGATTGGATATTTAGTGTAAATAGATCAGATAACTCACACATATTTTTTTAAAAACAACACCAATGACTTTGATGTTTAACTCAATGAATGGAAATTGAGTTGAAATCACTCTTATCAAGTTTGTATCGATGACTTGAGAATTTATCAATAGGGAGATTATTAGTATCAAATATATATCAAAAAAAATGGGATTGTAAATTACAACATAAATAAATAAATATTGATTCCACACATAATCATAGCATGACATAATTAATAATTAGAAGATTAACCCATGGAATAGAAATTGGGTTAAAAAGTTCCCTTACTGATTTGGTAACATACAAAACATAATCCACATGAAAGAAGGATCATACAATGAAGATTTAAATAACCATAAATTAAATTATATTAAATAAATAATACAATAATGGGAATTAAATACACTAGAAAAATGGAAATAGTGTCAAATATAGCATGAATATCACAGGAATAAAAAGTGAGATGAAACCCCCTTACCACGTTGTAATCAATCGAGTCGTGTGACCAAAATTTAATAACAAACAAATTAATCATAGAATATCATGAATATAAATAAAATAATGATAATATATATAAAATTGAAGCACACAATACGCCACATTCAATAAATAAGTGGCGAACAATGGAAATCTCAAGGAATTAAAAGTGAGATAAGAAACCCCTTACCTCGTGTCCAACTTGACCCGTTCGTTCTTTAATCTCATGAATAATAAGATAAATTTATTTTCTATTTTCTTAAGAGCCTTTTTAATGTTTATTATTTCTTTTATATCACTTATTACTACGTTATAAACATTTTTCAATCATTTAAGTTAATTAATGGTCATTTTGTCGATATTTGGTACTTGAGTAAAAAATGATCTTCTTATAATTACAAGTTGTTCATGTGGTAAAAATTCCATTACCTTCAGAATTATATTCATGTTATATATATCATATATATAATATATATATAGTTTATGTATGTATTTATAATATTACATAACATTTGGAGATAATAAATGAAATGCACCGTTCATGGAGATGGTAAACCGTACGTACGCATGAATGCTACTTTCATTTCTATTTCATATTTAATGGAATGAAAACATAATGATACATGGGCATATTATAATTATATTATAATATCATATGATATACATGTTACATAATTTCATTAAATCCATCCTTTATACGTTCCATGTATGTCATGAATGAATCATATCACCTTGAAGGAGCGGTAGTCCGCATTTCCTCAAATGAAATTATCGTATTTACACATATTGGAAAGCATGAAGGTATGTTTGTAAATAGAAATTACATAAGCATATATAAAACATAAAAATAATATATATCATAAATAAATATGGTTCCATCATAATGTCCACCCTGAGGGGTGGTAGGAGAAGATTGAACAATCGTCGTTTCGTAAGGCAGTAGTTCGCCGTCCACAGAAACAGTAGGTTATTTACCCATTAGATAGAGGTGTGTGTAAGTGTAGTTTGAATAATTCTCATAAAAACAACCTAGTATATTTACCATACTGTTTTTATTATAAAATAAAGTAATAAAAAGAGTTTATGGGGTATTAGATCTAAAATAAAACAAAAGAACTTAAGAGAAGGCATTACCTTTAAATCAGGTATCTCCCTTTGTTTTCAACCAAAGGTTTACTATAATTGCCTTATGCCAAGGGGAATGCTTCTATGATGAGTATAGGTATGTATTTAGATTATATGGGTAGATTTTGGATGATCCAAGGTGCTTGATAAGTGTGAATAATGGGTTAGAAGTGATGGCTTTTTATAAGGGGAGGAGGAGCTCTTTAGGAATGTTTGAAAATATTATTTTATTATATAATGATTTTCGGTTTTTAAGGATCCATAACTCATTAAAGATGAAGATAATATGACTCATGTTCGAAATAAAATCATCCAATAATAATTTAATAGGTTTTGTGTATTGTTTTAATATTTTTAATCATATTTATTTAAGTAATTGATTAATGAGGTAAACATTGCATCATTATTCTGTCATATATAATTTCATTTAATTGATGTCTAAAAGTTATATAAAAGATATAATGATGTAGGAAATATTATTAGATTTAAAAATAATATTTATAGTTGAAGAGATAACTTATATAACCCTATGTAATAATTGATTTACTAAAAGATATATGTTTAAGTCATTTGTTCCTTTACTTTAAATTAATTAATATAAAGTGTCATTCTCACTCTAAAGTGGCTCCATGGGGTCCAAAAATCGACCAAATGATACCCATGGTCGGAAATTTATTAACTAATAGGATTGGGACACATTTTAGGGTAATTTTATATTATTATTATAGTATTTTGTTACCCTTATTTACCAGATTTACCGTTTAACCATGGTAAATAAAATATTTACTCAAATAAATATTCATATTGTCAAAAAATAAAAGTTACCTATTTACAAAATTTGGACCTCATGATTCTAAATATGGAATCCATTTTTAAAAATTCAAAATATATAAGTGTAAGAAAATAATTTAAAATTAATTCTCACTCTTAAAACAAATAGCGTGTTTCTAAGAAATAATAACTATCAATAGATTGACACTTATTTATGTCCAATTTCAAAGTGAAATTACTTCTAATGAACAAAATTGGATTAAATGGAAAAATATAATATAATTACAATTTAAAACCAATTAAAAAGATAATATAGCATTATTAATATATTATATTAAAAGGCAGTTCTGAATTAAAGTACAGTATTTTTCATTATTCATTAAAAAATTAATTTTATCAGAAAAATACCAAAAATATACCCAAAGTAAATTTTGATGTCCTGATTATAAATAAGAATTTTATTCTTTTCAAATAGAACTTATAAAAGTTTCTAAAACTAGATTTAAAGTTGGTACACCATCAAAAAGCGGTAAATCAACCTTTTAATGAATATTAGAGTATTTATGCTCTAAATTAGATTCATTCACATTTTAGGCCTCTAACTTTTTTTGGATAAATTTAAAAACATTTAACAAACATATATAATCATATTTTAGTTATTTCTATTCATTTTCACCAGTACAATGACTATGTGTTAACTACCATTTAAAATAATATTATTATTACATTATTTTTCAGAATAACTCAATGTTGTGTGCAACATAAGATTTCAAAGAAACTCATTGTTGTGTATCTGGTATGCCATCGAACATATCATCACCTTTAATGTAAATTTAATATTTAATTCAAAAATATTAATAAATATGAAAATGTAATATTCTTTATTTAACTGGCATGTTACATATTCCACTTGATAAAATTTATTCTTAAAATTTTTTAATTTGTTTCAAGATTAAATGTATCTTAAAAAATTAAGATCACTGAACATGTATTATAAAAAATTAAAGAAAGAATATATGGAATAAATAGTTCCTAATATTTGTAAATTCATATTACAAAAATCTGCATTTAACCAAGAAGATTCAAAATTAAAACTCCGCATTTTTTTCAAATAAAATTCTAAATAGATTAACTCCCCTTGAACATTTAACATTTATATATTAAATAAAATAGTAATTTACATTTCATTTTTTAAATAATTTTAAATAAGGTATTTTTATTAGATAAAATAAAATAATATTTAACAAGATTTAATTAAAGATATATTGAAATCAGATTCAAGTTTCAAAAATTCAACTTTCCCTAAATATGTTCCTTGTATATTCAGTCAAATTTTATATTCTGAAGATATAAACTACATAAATTAGACTTTTAAAAAAATAAAATATTAAAAGTTTTTCATTCTTAATATTTTAAATCTATGATTGATACAACACATACAAGAAAAATATGAACTATATTATAAAATTTTAGAACAAAAATCAACACAAGTTAAGGATATTTAATCGATTAAGCTCAAAAATATTTTGGCAAGGATAAAACATTTTGGATTACCTTTTCTTTAAAAAAACATTAAAATATAGATATTTGATTTCATAATATTCAAGAACAAATAAAAATCAGATTTTAACAAGCTTAGAGAATATATATAAAAAGTAAAATTCTCATGTAATATTTTAACATTTAAAAATAGTTCCCCCCACCTTAATTGGAACATTCTAATTGAATTTCAACTGATACATTATGAATTTAAAATAGTGAATTTCCCCATTAATTTCATCAACCTTAATTTGAATAAACAAACTATTTTATATAAAATTTGAATTACAGAATGATGATAATTCCTTCTGGATACATACTATAATGGTACACGGATCCATAAAACATATAATATAATATTAAAATAATATATTAATAACATTTCAGTTAATCAAAATTTTAAATATAAGTACACATTATCACTGGACAAAAATATAGTCATTAAAAAATAGAGACCAATATGTTATTATCTAAAAGATAAAATATATGCAAGTTATCCGTAATGAAATACTGAAAAATAATTACTAATGTTAATTCCAATAATTATATAAATATAATTTAAAATCATTCATGTTTTTTATAAAACTAATAAACCATTTTAATTTGGTATTTTGACTAGTTGTTGTACAAACATATTAGAATAAAATTTCTTAAAAATATATTATATTGAAGGATTTGTAAATTTTTCTGTAAAATAATTTTTTATAAGAAATCCATTTAAAGTCCAATGTATTGAATAAACATTAAAGGAAAATAATATGTATAGTGACTATAATCACAAAATTTATAACAGTAAATAAGAAAAATATAATATCCATTCATTTTATGAGATGATTCGTAAAGGAATTATTATAATTGAGTATAATTTTCTTATTCCCCTATCTAAACTTTTCATGCAACTTTCAATCTCATATTTAATCTTCTAATTCAGTTTTTTGAAAAATTGAAAATAGAAAAAATTACTATAAAAACTTGAAGTAAAATTTTTATATTTTTTCATTTTATTTCTTAATATATTTATATTCCCATTCATCTTTAAACATTTCATTGACTAACTCATTAATTTTTCTTTTCGTTACAGCATTATCATATTTAATTTTTTAATATTCCTCCTTATGAATGAAAATTTTAGAATCAGTATTTTCCAAATTGTTATCTTAAAGAGAAAAATCATTTTTCTTATTCATAAAGTTCAATTTTTTTATTTTAGATATATAAATATATATATTAGTCATTTCTTTTATTTAACTATCATAAAAATAAAACATTTCTTTTAACTCTCTAATATATTCATTTTTCATTGATAAGAAAAGAATATGAATCAGAACTATTATTCATGCTTCCTTTTAAGAAGATATTCCCATATATTATAGAATATAAACCAATATGACTAAAAGAACTAAAATTAAAAGGTGAATGTATTACCTTAGAATTTTTTCCATATGAGAAATATTTCAAATTTATTTTTATTTTTTGAATTCAACATTTCAATTGAAACTTTCTGAATCAATCCACTTAGAAAAATATTTATTGTACTTATTCTTTGACATCCACTAATTTCAAAGACTATGGGAATTTTTTTTAATATTTATATGTTTAATTAACTTGTAATAAGTTATATTTGAAAAATCTAATTTTTCATTATAATTACCTTCCACACAAGAAAATGAAGTTTCATTTTTCTGATTTTTGATTTTATTCTTATTTTCCTTTTTCATATCTTGGTATTATATTTCAGTATGGAAAAATTTTATATAACTAAAATAAATTAACCTTTTGGAATTATCCTCTTTAAAATTATTTGTTCCAATATTGTTCAAAACAACATTATAATTATAATACCTAAGTGGTTTTCGATAATTTGTCTTGCAGAAGAGAAATATAAAATATTAAAAACATTGAAAGTAAGCTCAAATTTCTCATCATCTAAACCAATCGAGTTTATCGGTTCAAATTTAGGTAAATTATATGGTTTTATAAAACATTCCCAAAATAAAATATCAATAGTCATTAAAAAAATTTACATCTTGATCTTCCATTGATCATACTTAAAACCATTGAAGTACGGTGTACATGAAGAATTTAATAGGATTATAATCCCCCAGAATTGCATCAATGAAAATGATATTTCCATTATATGGTTCATTATAAAATAAATAAGTGATCTCAAAATTATGATAATCCTAACATGATCAACTAAGAACAATAATCCTTAAACATTACAAAATTTAA
This sequence comes from Viscum album, assembly GCA_963277665.1. Classification (NCBI taxonomy): domain Eukaryota; kingdom Viridiplantae; phylum Streptophyta; class Magnoliopsida; order Santalales; family Viscaceae; genus Viscum; species Viscum album. The sequence continues at coordinate 1,015,850,839 of OY728119.1, read as the reverse complement.
TATGAATTTATTAATTCTAAAATGTTTATGGAAATTGATAAGAGGGGGGATTAATTTAATTTATTTGAAAATAATTTGAGTTTAAACTTATAATTTAAGATGTGATTAGTCTATGTAATAAATAATTCAACTAAAAACGATATATGAATTTTATGAAAATAAAATATAATAAATTAAATGATAAACACATGAATTTTTATAGTAGGTCGGATTAATTTTATCCTACATCTAATGTTCACTCCTCTAGGATGAAAATAAAAATATGACCCACTATAATGATAATGACTTCTTAGTGGGAATCTTTAATACCCAAGATTTCATAGTATGATATCTCTTTAATGTAATCCAATATCTTGAACTACACACAACACCGAGTTCAAGTGCATCACGACCTATCAAAATAGCCATTTAAAAAGCATTTATGAATAGTATTAACCAAATTTTAAATTTTCTATATATCCTATATCAGTTTAACATTCGTCTTTTTTGTTTCTTAGACATAATATAAAGACAAATTCAATTTTTCGGATAAAAGAAGTATTTTTAAAAAATGAAGTTTTTCCACCTTTTAATGGAAAATCGTTTTTAAATCTAATATTTGAAACTTTTATATATTAAATTAAATTAAATTAAATTATTCTTTCGATGCAGGACATAAAAATTTTGTTTCAATAACTTTTTGGTACTTTTCTTATAACTTTCATATTTTGATGAATAGTGAAAAATACTAAATTTTAATTGAAAACAACTTTTTTAATCAAAATAATTTATAGGGTTTAATTATGAATATGATTATTTTCAAAGAATAATTATATTATATTTTTATCACTTAATATAATGTAGTTAATTGGATGTAATTTCACATTTAAATTATACATAAATATATGTCAATCTTTTGATAGTTTTTACTTCTAAAACACCTGCTTTCTAGTTTTAACAAGAATTAATTTTAAATTAATTAATGATACTCATAAGATATTAATTTGGTAAAATATATATAATTATTGGATTCATAATATCAAAATTATCTTAGGGAGAATTTCTGTATTTTTCTCAAAACATTCAATTTTTGATGAATAGTAAAAAACACTACTTTATTGTTTAAAATCGAATTTTATTTAAATAATAAGTATTTTTATTTAAAATTATTTCAACGTTAAAATAGATACATAATACCTATATTAGTTTGATGTAATTCATTAGAGTAATTTTATATTAATATTAGATGTATAAAATTTTACTGAATTTTTGTAACGTCTTTTACCCACCTTCTAGGCATATTTGAAAATTTTCATAAAATATAATTTTACCAATTATGTCTTTTGAATTTTAAAAATATGAGAGACATAGTTGGAATCAGTAATTAAAATGTGTTTGAATAGGATGAAAATAATTTTTGGTGAATAGTAACTTTTGACTTTTATTACCACGATTAAAAGTAAATACGGTAACTAAAGGTTAAAATGACATTATAATTACCCTAAAACATGTCCTAATTCTATTGGATAAGTTTATTTCGAACAAAATCAACCTTAGGAATAAAATATGATCCTATTGGTCCACTTGGATTATATTAGGACATTTATTATCATTTTATTTAAAGAAGAGTTAAAAGCGTTAAATTCAAAGTTTAATAACTAAAACATTTCTAATATATGGTTATACATAATATACATTACACTATAAATATTCATTAGAAATATAAAATCCATTAATACATATAAGTATTTTAATTATAATTTTTAGACATTAAATAATTAAATTTATTTATGACACAATGATGATGTAGTAATTACCTTATTATTGAAAGATTAAAATATTTGATATTATAAATATTCAGATAATTGTAATTGAGACTTTTTATGTATTCCAAGAATTTTTTAGGTTAATAAGACATGTTCGGGTTGATTAAATAAATTTTTTTATTAATGGTAATGTTGTTATGACTTTCAAAAAAAACCAAATACTAAATAGTTTCAAAATTGACTTAAATGACTTTGTAAAACAAATACTATATTATTAATTGATATAAAGTTCTTAAAACTCTAATGATCATCCAAAGGAATTATATGAGGTTATATATATCAATAAGTAACCACTTGGTATTCTATTGTATTTTTATAGTATGTATATTAACCATTTATTATAATAATACAAGAATACATGGTAAAAGTTAAACTATTTAACTAATAGTTAAATCTAAAAGATAAGGTTAATATGGGGACCCAAACCTGTCTAAAACCTATTTTTTGAGATTTTTTCGACCCATAGCCACCTTATTATCGAAATAAATACTTTTGGAGCCATTATAAACATAATATTTTTGTATAATAAAATAATATTTCAAGCTTTTCATAATGTGACCCTCACCTCTCTTATAAAAGGGTACATCCCCTTCTCTTAATTTTACACCTCCAAATCCATTCGTCTCGTCCAACCCATAATCAAATATCCTCAAAAATACCCTAACATAAACCTAGAGGCCTTAATTTTATCATAAATCCAACTTAAGTAGCCATTTTGATCCAATCAAAACGAAACACTCGAAGAAGAGGTAATAATTTCACCACCTCTTTCAAAGTTCTTTTCTTCTTCCACTTCCTCTTTCTTTGTTCTTTTCATAAAAAAATAATAAATACAGTACCTTATACATACTTTTATGTTTTTATAAATATGGTACAACCATATTCATTATTCTATCCATCCTATGAATAAAAAGTCACTATACGTGTGTACGTATGGCTTATCATCTCCACGTCGTGGTGTAGTTTGTTATTCAAACACTTAATTATTTGGATATGTATAATAATGAGTATAACTGATGTAAATAATAAATATAACATGTTAATGATTCTGTATAAATTATATACCATCCAATTACATATGATTTGACCATCAATAGAATTATATTTTCGCTTGTGTGTACGTATAGATTACCGTCTCCACAAACGCAATGAGATTCATTATCCATCGTAATCATTCAAGAATAATTTTATTATTATTATTAAAAATAATTTTTAAGATCTTAATATAATTTTGGATATGAATCAAATACAACCTGTCCATAACAAACAAGAATTACACAACAAAACATGTAATGGAAAACGAATCAGTTAACACCCAAAACAATGATACTACTAAAATATTATTAACAAAGCCATATTAAAAGATCATATATGATATCATATTTATGTATGTGGTTATTGTATAATTTAATAAAAATAAATTAAATTTTATACCGGAGTTTAACATTCCCTCGATCAGTGAAAATTACAAGGTAAGGGTTAATTTTACAATCTCTTTATTATCTGAGGCTGTTTATACGTGAGTGTCCACTGAGACCTACTTATCATTCACATATGTGTTTCTTAAAAATTTATTTCAAAACATTTTTAATATTTACTAGATTGTGGGTTAATTTCATTTATACCCCTGTTTTACTTTTTATATAATGGTTTGAAATGAATCTTTCTCTCACTTTCCAAATATGGTATTTTATGACCTTTTCGAAAAATTAAGGTAAGAATTTTTTTTAACTTATACGGTGGGTGTGGATATTTTATATCATTATAACACCTTCGATGCTTCCCTTACAATATTATAAGAATATTTTCAAAATAAATTTTTTCTTTTATAATTATGTGACTTTTAAACAATTTCAAAATAGAAAAATATATTTCTCCCAAATAGTTTTTATATCATCTATGTTAACATCCTTTTATGGATTTTACACTTGTTTGAAGTTTATTTATTATGATACAATATTCCATATTATATTGAAGGTTTTGAGATATGTTTGACTATGGATGTGTTATTTTTATACCATTCATATTTTATGGTTAAATTATTAACATTTCTACGCTAGTTTTAATACGAATGTATATGTTATGTTTCAACCTTTTCATATGAGGAATGCATTTGACTTAGTAAGTGATGGGTGGAGCCCGCTATAGCTCCTCGATGCATCGGTATGTCTCATGAGACAAACTACTATCTTAGCACAATGCCTTAACCAAAAATTTTTTATAGTATTGGCACGAGGCCTAGACAATGTGGTTATGATGTCTAGCATTATGCATTCCATCATTATGAAATTGGATATTGATATTACGTGCGATTATTCAACTAGTAGAATATCCATTCGAATAATTAAATGGCATTATTTTATATATAATTTCTATATTATGTTGAATTTTATGTTTAAAAGGCTTGTGTTTTAGTATTCTGTCTAGGTTTTTGATCCATGATGAACTCCAAATCGACTGATTATTTCAATCCTGTAGAGGTTTTTGTTGGGCCCTTGAAGAATACAGATGGTGGCTCTGGCCTAGAGTAGACAATGCCTTCGGAATGCACAAATCTCTTTAAGGTCCTAGGATTTGATAGGTTCTTTCTTAGATCAATATGTTATGATTTTTCTCCTCATAATTGGATATCGAGGAATGGGGTGCTTGCAGTAGTCGATGCGAACCCTCAACTCTTTTAGGAGCGAATCGATTCTTGATTGTTTTCTATTATTGCAAGACTTAGAATTTGAATGTTTCTGGGAAATTCAAGGACCTTTGCCAGAATCTCTAAGAAATTTTGGGTTCTAGGGATTGGCAGATGTTATTGATTGGTATGAACTTTTTCATTTCACTTTTTGCTCACTTGAGGTGAAAATGAGGGCTTGGAGCTACAGATTTGTTAACCTTAAACCTAGGATCCTGATATTTCAGAACTGGGATACTTGGTTTGATCCTTTTTAGGCCAATAATACCATAGAAAAATCCTTGATTTGTGTGAAAGGATTGAGCTGGGTATTCTTGTACCCAAGCATTTTATGGGATATTGCACTGGCAGTTGGGACCCCCATCAAGCTTGACAAGGAAACAGCATCGGTTTGATTTGGTCATTTTTCTCACATCTTAGTCGAATTTGATATGTCTTTACCTCTTGTGGAGACTGTGTATATAATTACTAGTGGGTTCAAGTTTGAACTTGAGATTAAATTTGAACATGTGTCTGGATTTTTTTGTTAATTGTTCATCGATTGGGCATGTAAAGGTGAACATTCATCGAGGATTGCGATGTTATGACTATAAATGTTAAGTAAACCATTTAAAGAATTGAAAATTTAATTTACCTGTTGATTCTAAAAGGAAGGGTGTTCCTAATGGTATGAAGTTTTCTCCTCCTTCACCCATCAAGGGACCTATGTTTCATGGAACTTCTAGTAAAAATGCATGCCTAGTTTCTTTTGATGATGTTGTGGCTGGTAGGAATCCATGTGATGATAGATGTGATATTAAAATTAGTGGAGGTGTCTTGCCTCAAGAGAATCTCATTCCCTCCACTCATTTTGTACCTAACACCCCTGCATATGAAAAAAACCTCTATGTTCGGTGATGATTGTTCTAATGGTCATGAATGTGACATTAAAGTGGATCTTGTGGTTTTATTGGAAGATAATTTTTTTTCTAGGGGAAAAATTTGTGGTTCCTTTTAAAGGGACTCTACTGGGTGTATGCTGGTTGGACCTGTGGCTGATTTGGTGCATGTTGTTCCAAAGCAGGTGACAACACCTTCTATTAATTCATCTGCCATTGGGTAGTTGGAGACTTAGCCAGGTGTTTCTGGCGGTTCTGTAATGGAGAAATCCTCTTCTCAAGGAAAATTTTTCTCTAAAGGAAACAATTTTGGTTCCTTGCAAGGGGACTCTCCTAGGCATGTTTTTTTCTCTTATAGTTGATTTTTTGCTTGTTTATCCTAAGCAGGTGACATCACCTGCTGCTGATTCATCTACCATTGGGCATTTGGAGACACAACTAGCTTTTCTGGTGGTTATATGCTGGATAAATTCCTTTCTCAAACGAACTCTATAGGTTATGTGTTTCTTGCATCTAGTATACAATTTGAGTAGGTGGAACTGCCTACTACACCTCATGACATGGGGATAGAGAAACTAGACCACTCTGTGTTATCAAAGGCTTCAGTTCTTCCATCTGTAGTTGACTTGGAGGCTCCATTAGAGGCTTATCTGCATGAATCAGTATAGAATAATTTTTTTAATGTGTTGGATTCTATGAACTCTCATGAATTCAATAGGATTTACATCGAGAGTAGGGAGAGAAAAGTTAATCATGTATTAATTGATACAGTGGATAACTCTCCTAATCTGGCCAAGAAGGATATCAATAAAGAGATACAGTTAGGTTGGCCTCGTAATGAGGAAATGTTGGGTAAACCTGTTGGTGGTGGTAAAGGAAATGATGATGTGATGACTGTGGATAAGCTAGACAAGAAAATCATTGAGGTGGAGGTTATTGAACAACATGATGTGTGATAGACCCAAAAGCAATGGCAGAGGGGATGACACCTGAGATGCCTAAGAGGACATGGAAGTGGTTGTAGAAATAAGGTATAAGATTCATTTTCCTATTTTGTTTTGTTTGATGATGTATGTCACTTGTACCATGAACTCTCTGTGTTCCTTTTATGTTTTCTTTTATAATAATTTTGTTGGTCCATGGGGACACCTTTAGTCAGGAATTTTCTGTTATCCTTACTGATAATCTGAGCTCACTACTTTCTTATGTTTTATTTTTCCCAGGAAATGAATAAGTATATTATGATTAACCTACAGGAATAGGCTAAGAGATATAAGATTTTTCAAAGGGGATACAATGTAGTTTTTTTATTTTTATGATGTAATGTAATGTAAAACTTATTTATATATCTAGTACTCTTAAGGCTACTAAAATGGTCTATTTTTCAGGACATGATTCCTTGTATCATTCCAATGTTATGTAATAATGCATCGACTCTGGGTAACTTGGGTTGGGGCATTAAAATTGGTATAAGATAAAGTTTTGTAGAAATAGTGGAAACTATATTTACATAAACTATGATTAGAGAAAATTACCCTAAGAGATACTTTGAGGATTAGTATAGAAGAACATCCAAAAAATTTAGTAGTGTAAATATTATGTGGGTTTTCCAATAAATACATCCTTGTCTGGATACGAGCAGGTAGAGGCAGCGCTGGCACAGATGTACTTAAGAGTGAAAAATTTGACAAGGAGTTTCAGGCTTGACTCGGGGTATCCTGGCACATGATAACGGGCTTTGCTTAACTCTTGGTTATGACACTCCTGGGGGATATGGTTAGGATAATTCACATTTTATTTACAAACCATTATAAAGGATTTATGAGTAAATAACTTCTCAAAGAAATCATTTTTTTATGATTATGGATTATAGGCATAAATTTTTCAATTTATGATAGGTATTTTAAAACATTTTAATTATGCATTGCAATTAATAAACTAACCTAGTGTATTCCATTGTTTAGAAATTGTTCCCAGTGGAAGGAATGAGAACTCCAACAATATGCATGATCCAAAGAGTAAGAAGTGTCATATCCTTCATGGTCTTAAGCCAACATTTAGAAGGGAAATAATATCCTATGTGTTCTCATCGTATGAAGAAATAGTATCATGTGTTAATAATATAAATAAATAATTTTTTGAGTCTTATGTATTTTAAGGGAAGACAGATAAGAAAACGAAGATAGAGGGAAAGTTGGATAAATGGAAGGAGGGAAAGAAGGATTTTCCATATGTGATAACTGGGGAAAGAAACACATTGGTAAATTCTTGATGGGAATGAGAGTTTTTTATAAGTGTGGAGAAAAAGGACACCATGTACATGATATCAAGGGTAAGAAAAAGGTTTCAAATGTACAATGCATCATCTATAAGGAGTTGAGACACTACACGAATCAATGTCCCAATCATCTGAGTATACTGCAAATGATGATGTGGGATAATAATCAAGTTATGATAATACCGCAGATGAAGAGTAATGACTAGTATTATTATGTTGTTATTAAATAATTACTTCATTTTAGTGTGGTATCAACAATGTACTGGTTATAAGAATTATGGTGTATATAAGGATTGTACAGAAGTACTATTTCATTATGGATTTGAGATTGTGTGGTACCAAGAAAAGTGACTGAATAGAAATTTAAACTTATTAGAAAATACATTGTTCAAGGAATGATAAACATTAATATATTCTTAATATTGAGGTATTGATTTCGGAATAAGAGATGATTGCTTTGGATAAATTATATTGGATATTATTGACTACCTTGGAACAAATTAATGGTTTGTTTATTCCATCATTGTTGGAAATTAAAACATTTTACAATTTAAAGAGTATATTTAGTATTTTATGTTTTAAAAAATGAATAAAGATGTAAATAACTATTCAAATATGGTTTTTTGGTAATTCAGTTTATTACCATGTCTTAAGAGAATACAATACGAAGGTATTCACATGTATATTATGTGACCTTATAAATTTTGGACTATGAGTTTGAACAGAAGTAATGTGGATAATTCTAAAGGTTGGAATGGATTAAGTTTGACATTGGATACTATTGTTAAGGTTAAATAATTTCCTAATATTATTTTTGTATTGTAATAAAAAGGACTACCTGGAGGTCAGGAAACAACCTATCATATCTGGAAAGGCAGCGAGACTTGAACTCGCAACCAAAGGCCGACAAGGGTGCATCACCTACCACTGTCTTATGTGATGTCTGGGTTTGTATAATGTAGTTTTTTTAAATGGAAAGACAAATTAATTATAATTTTTTTTTGAAACCCTATACAGTTAGGTTAAATTGAATATTTTTGAGTTCTATTATCTTTTTGGAGTGAAAGATGAGTTTGTGGCAGTAATTATTTAAAGGATGGAATGCTACTTGTCGGGTATTTTTGTTATTATTCGATGATGAAATTAATTCTTAAACATTAGGGAAAGGAACCTAAAACAAAAAATGTGTTATCCTAATACCTTATGTTTTTTTTAACCGATGATATTTTAAATCATCATAGATTTATGGCTTTGAGGCCCTCAATTTTCTATTTATTATTTAGTTGTTTGTGATTGATGACCTCAATCACTTGCTATAAATATTTATGTTTTTCCTCCAATTATGTGTCAATAATTTCCACCAATGTTCTTCTATTTGAAACCCTAATTTGTTGGGGACATTTTCATTTCCCTTTCCCACTTATTAAGACTAAATTGTATTAACCCTATTTCTGATGTGGGTTTTCCGCAAAGGTATTTTCTATTTTCAACCTTTTATTTTTGAAGAACAATTTCAAATTGTGAGGATGCAATTTATTGAAGTAGGGGATAATGTAACACTCCAAGATTTCATAGTACGTTATCTCTTTAATGTAATTCAAAAGCTTGAGCTACACACAACATCGAGTTTATGTGCATCACAACCTATCAAACTAGTCGTTTAAAAAAGAGTCTATGAATATTATTAATGAAATTTTGAATTTTATATATATTTTATATCATTTAAACATTTATCTTTTGTGTTTATTATATATAATATAAGGAAAAATTCAATTTTTCAGATAAAAGTAGTATTTTTAAAAAATTCAGTTTTTCTACCTTTTACCCTTTTTAAATCTAATATTTGACAATTTTATGTATTCAATTTAATGAAATTAAATACTTCTTAAGAATTGGGAAGTACAAATTTATTTTGGATTAATATTTGGTACTCTTTTGAAAACTTTCATATTTTGTTGAGAAGTGAAAAATACTAAATTGTAATTGAAAAAAACTTTTTAATTGAAATAATTTTAGGTGTTAAATTATAAATTTTAGTAGTTTTTAAGTATAATTATATTATATTTTTATTATTTAATATAATTTAGTTCATTGGATGTAATTTCACATTTAAATTGTACATAAACACATGTCAATCTTTTGATAGTTCTTATTTCTTAAAAACCCACTTTCTGGTTTTGACTATGGGAATTAATTTTAAATTAATTAAGGAAACATATATTTTATGAATTTTATAAAATATATATCATTTATGGATTCAAAATATCAAAATTAACTTAGTGTAAGTTTTTGGTATTTTTCTGAAAACTTTAAATTTTTTATGAATAGTGAAAAACACAACGATATTGTTTAAAACTGACTTTTATTTAAATAATTATTATTTTTATTTAAATATATTTAAATTCAAATATATACATAATACCTATTTTAGTTCAATATAATTCATTGGAGTCCTTTTATAATAAGATTAGATGAATAAAAGTTTATTAAATTTGTTAACGTCTTTTACCCACCTTCTAGGCACATTTGAAAATTTGCATAAAACGTAATTTTTCCAAATCTGTGAATTGAATTTCAAAAATAAAAGATACAAGGTTGTCATCATTATGTAAAATTTGGTTCAATAGGATGAAAATAATCTTTTTTGAAGAGTAACTTTTGAATTTTATTTACCACGATTAAAAGTAAATAGGGTAATCAACAGTAAAAATGATATTATAATTACCCTAACACATGTCCCAATTCTATTTTATAAGTGTATTTCTAACGAAATAAACCATATAAATAAAATATGATCCTTTTGGTTCAGTTGGAATAGATTAGAATATTTAATATTATTTTATTTAAAGAAGAGTTAAAAGTGTTAAATTCAAAGTTTAATAACTAAAACATTTTTAATATAGTGTTATAAATAAGATAAATTCTAATATAAATATTTTTTATAAAGATAAAAATATTTAATAAATATTTGAAGTTTATTTATAATTTTTAGGCCTTAAATAATTAATTTTATTTATGACATAATGAATATGTTGTAATTGCCTTATTATTGAAAGATTTAAATAATTGATATTATAAATTTTAAAATAACTATAAATTGATACTTTTTATGTATTCAAAGAATTTTATATGTTAATATTACATGTTATGGTTGGTTAAATAATTTTCTTTAAAAATGATAAAGTTGTTATGACTTTCACAAAAACCAAATACTAAATAGTGTCAAAATTTACATGAACAAGTTTTTAAAACAAATACTATATTATTAATTGATATAATATTCTTAAAAATATAATGTTCAGAAAAAGGACTCATATAATGGTATATATATCAATAGTGAACCACTTTGGGTTCTCTTGTCTTTTTATAGTATGTTTATTAACAATTTATAATAATAATACAAGAATACATGGTAAAAGTTTAACTGTTTAACTAAAAATTAAATATAAAAGATAACGTTCATATGGTAACCTAATCCTCTCTAAAACCTATTTATTGAGATATTTTAGACCCTTATCCACTTGATCCTCCAAATAAATCTTTTTGGAGACATTATAAATCGAATATGATTGTATAATAAAATAATATTTCAAGCTTTTCCTAAAGTGACCCTCACCTCTCTTATAAAAGGGTACTTCCCTTCTCTTAATTACACACCTCCAAAACCATTTGGCTTGGCCAAATCCTACTCAACTATCCTCATAATTATCCTCAAATAAACCTAGAGGCATTACATTTATCAGAAATCCAGCCTATGGAGCCCTTTTGATCAAATCAAAACGAAACACCCGAAGAAGAGGTAATAAGTTCCCCACCACTTTCAATGTACTTTTCTTCTTCCACTTCCTCTTTCTTTATTGTTTCCATAAAAAAATAATAACTCCAGTACCTTATACATATTATGAGTCTATTATAAATATGGTACAACCATATTCATTATTTTATCCATTCAATGAATGACAAGTCACCATACGTGTGTACGTACGGCTTACCGTCTCCACGTCGTGGTGTAGTTTTTTATTCAAACACTTCATTATTTGTATGGGTATAATAATGAGTATAAATTATTTAAATAATAAATATAACATTTTAATGATTATGTATATATGATATACCATCCAATTACATATTATTTCACCATAAATAGAATGATATCATCGCTTGTGTGTACGTACAGATTACCGTCTCCACGAATGCAATGAGACTCATTCCCCGTCGTAATCATTCAAGAATAATTTTAATTTTAGGATTAAAAATAATTTTTAATAACTTAATATTATTCTGGATATGAATCAAATAAATCCTATCCATAACAATCATGACATACATAACAAAACATATAAATGAAAACAAATTAGATGACACCTGAAACAATGATACTACTAAAATATTATTAACAAAGCAATATTATAAGATCATATATGATATCATATTTATGTATGTGGTTACTGAATAATTTAATAACAAGTATTTAACTATTATACTGGAGTTTAATATACCCTTGATCAAGGTAAAGTACAAGGTAAGGGTTAATTTTACAATCTCTTTATAATATGAGGGTTTTTATACTTGAGTATCCTTTAGGACCTATTTATCATCAACATATATTTTTCTTAAAATTGTATTTCAAAACATTTTTACTATGTAATATAATATGGTTTAATTTCATTTATACCCTTGTTTTACTTTTTATAAAATGGTTTGAAAGTAATCTTTCTGTCTCATTCCAAATAAGGTAATTTATGTCCTTTTTGACAAGTTAAAGTAAGAATGATTTTTTAACCTATACAGTGAGGTCAGCTATTTTAAGCCATTATAACACCTTCAAAGCTTCCCATGTAATATTATAAGGATATTTTCAAAATAAATGTTTTCTTTTATAATTATGTGACTTTTAAACGATTTCAAAATAGAAAAATAAATTTCTCTCAAATAGTTTTGTTTTCATCCAAGTCAATATCCTTTGATGGATTTTACACTTGTTTGAAGTTTATTTATTATGATACAATCTTCCATATTGTATTGAAGGTTTTTTGATATGTTTGATTGTGGATGTGTTATTTTTATACCATTCATGGTCTATAGTTAAAGTATTAACATTTTGTTTTCTAGTTTTAATACGAATGTTTATGTTATGTTTCAACCTTTTTGTGTGAGGAATGTGTTGGACTTAGTAAGTGATGGGTGGAGCCCACTATAGCTCCTTGATAAATCAATAGGTCTCATGAGACAAACTAGTGTCTTGGAACAAGGCCTTGACAAAATCTTATTTGTAGTATTGGCATGAGGCCTTGACTATGTGGTTACAATGTCCTACATTATGCATTATATCATTATGAAATTGGTTATTGATATTAAATGTGATTATTCAACTAGTAGAAAATCCATGTGAATAAGTAAATGGAATTATTTGATTTATCATTTCCATATTATGCTGAAGTTTAAGTTTAAAAATCTTGTGTTTTAGCCTTATACATTGCCTTAAATGTTTATGCTTATTGTGATAGTTTCTGATATATTGTTATCCTTACTGAGCATCTGAGCTCACCCCTTTCTTATGTTTTAGTTTTCCAAAGATGCGAAGAATTATATTATGATTAACCTGCATTAATAGAATAATGGATATAACAGTGTTAAAAGGGGACACAATGTTATTTGTTTTTATTTTCATGATGTGATGTAAAACTTATGTATGTATCCAGCACTTCCAAGGCTACTAATCTGATAGGTCTTTTGGGACATGATTCCTTGTATCATGCTAATGTTATGTAATAATGCACCAACTTTGGGTAACTAGGGTCAGGGCATTATAGAATCACTAACCATTAAACCTGAATTTTTCACACTTTGACTAACAACCCAAAACCCCTTATCTTTTATAGCTATAAACAAACTAGTATTTTATGGGATCCAACATGCACTCAAACTTTTAAGGAGAAGTAATAAAAAATAAAAATACAATAAGGCATCCCATGAATACCCCACTTGTTGTTATAAAACATTCTAGTAGTTATGGATCAATGGAACTAGAGATATAAACAATGGTAAATTTCCTTTCATGATTATGAAAAAAACACCAAGAAGAACCATATTTTTAACAATTAAAATACTTCCAAATTATTGGTATTAGTGTAATTTAATAGCGTGTAGTATGAAAAGGCATGTCTATATATATCACATCTCACATCCATAGATTGAATTTATCCACTTTGGATAGAACCATCAGCAATGGTCAAATTCTCCTCTTTCAAATTTAAAATCCATCTTAATAAAGGCAATGATAAAATCATCATGTGGACTTATTTTAAAATTCTTTGATACTATTTAGAAAAAAAATAAAAAAATAGTAATATTAAATAATAAATACAGTAATAGCTACGTCTGAAGTATCATTTAATAAATATATCATAATAAAATAAAATTTAAATAATTCCAAGTACTACATGATATAACAAGGAATCATATTTCCATTGATATTACATTCATTCAAATTTTAATATCTCATAATAATGTACAAGTATCTCATCCAATAATATATCTTTTATTAAACAATTTCAAAACACATGGCCTCCTTTACATCGAACTGGTACTTATGGTGCTTTAAAAAATATCTTTTAAGCCACAATCACCACCACTATGGTGGGATCCATAAATTAAGTCCATTTTGAAAATCCATCTCATGTAGCATGAATTTCAAGCATGCAAGGATATGCATTATACATATTTAATTATTTTTAAAATAATTTGAAACAAATTATTAGGTAATCAACATAATTAATGTGTAATTATAAAACAAATAATAAAATCAAAATATTTAGTATGAAAGTGCAGAAAATCAAAATATTGAAATAACTAGAAACAAGGGCATGTTAAAAATATAGATTTGCGTATAAGATTTTTCACATAGTGGTCAGGTAGTATAATTCCTTTTTTATGTAAGCGGAAGTCAATGTGAAAGTATTTCTATGTAAAGGTGTGATAAAATATATATAATCTATGTCAGGTAAAGTATCAAAGACTATATAAGTTAATTTCAATGGGCTCATGTGAAGATAAGTCAAAATAGCTATATAGAGGTCATTTAGATTTTTTTTAAATAAAACTAACAATTTATTCATGCTATGTATGCATATAACAAAACTAGTGTAAAGGTAATAAAAAATTCTATTCTCTTTATATAGGTAATTAAATTTGGTCTATATAAAGGTAAACAAGAATAATTTTGTATGGGTAAATGATTTTATTATTTGGTAAGGAAGAATAAATCGTCTCTATATAATGGTAATATTCTAGATAACATAATTGTAAAACATAACCTTGAAAAATTTTAAAAAATCAAAAAAAAAAATCAGAATAATAATAATGATGAATAACAATCAATTATATAAAATTAAATTAAAAAATTAACAATTATTTCAATATAAACAATAAATCTAACCAATTGAAAATTAATACAAAATTATAATTATCTAAATATTTTAACAATTAAGAAAACGTGATTAATTTTTTATAACATATTTTATAATAATCATGTCAGATGGAAAAAAATAAGAATTTAACAATTTATTATGAAAAAGGAAGTATAGGGTCGAGAGAATGAGCCCGTAAGGGGCACTGCGACGCTAGGTTTTCCCTCACTATCGCTCTCTCTATCCAGCCTCTGATATGATTCTCTTCCCATCAGCGCTTCTCTCAGTGCGTTTGTGGCATGGTTCCTCCCTGGTGGTGTTGCTGGGCTCGTTATCATCCCAGGTGGGTTGCTTCTCAAGGCGGCCTGAGGCGGACCGGGGTGCGGGTTTCCAGCGATTGGGGGTGTCGTCGAACATCGCGTTTTCTATTAGTGTTTTGGGTTGATTGGTCTTCGGGTGGGATTCTGAAGGCGGTGGGGGGGTTGTTTATCTTTTCTTTAAGGTTTTTTCTCGTAGAGGTGGAGTTTTTTCATGTATGTTTTCTGTGTTGGTGATGTATGTCGTGATGGCAACGGAATGGGATTTCTTCGGACAACATCGTTGTTTTCTGAAGATGATCAGTGTCAATTTTTGATATGCGGTGATGACATTGATTTTGTGGTTATTTTTTCTGCTAGATTTGGTGTTTCTGGCAAGGTATATTCTTTTGTTTCTGTATTATGCTTCTTCTAGATGTTGTTGTAATGGTGTTTGAGTTTTTTTGTGTTGGTGACGTTTGTCGCGACGACGACGTTATGGGCTCTCGTTGGCGTTGTTTGATCTGCGATGGTGCTGCTAGAGGGGGGTTCAGTCTGTTGTGGGCATTTCGATGACTGTTCTTGATGATCTCTCCAGCAACCATCAAGGATGGTGATGTACCTGAAAGGATTTGGGTATTGTTTTTACGGGTACTGGGAACCCATAAACCGTCTTTGGAAAATGGAAAAAAATTATTTGCAGCGACAGTATGAAAAGAACGATGATATATTTTTAATTATCAAAACATAAATAAATAGAGTTTTTTAGGGTTCCACTCTACTCACCCAACTCTAGAAAAGAGGGGAGGAATAGAGGAATGGAATTGGTAATGGATTCACTTCCTAATTTACCTTCATTATTCCTATGGTGGAAACCATAATAAATCCAAATAGGCTACTCATACTATGACATGAGGAACTCACAAATATACATAATGCCTAAAGGGAAAATTCCTACCATCCCATAATACCATAGACTACTTCACATGCACTAACATCACCACATGTGCATCATGTAAAGATTATACCCAAAATAAAATAAATACTATTGTTCTTGGAATAATGACTCATTCCATAAAAAGTCTCATTGGAAAACCAAACACTCAAAATACAGAATCCCAAGTCTATCCAAAGTGGGGGGACCCACACCTCGAGAATAATAGATTGTGGGTGACTCATACCATATCCCATGGGGATGTTTATTATCCTAACCTACAAGAGGGAAGAAACCTATAAGGCCCCAGCCTTAAACATTACTTAATCTTGAGTTATTACAAGATTACACATTGAGGATATTTTCTGGTTTAGAGTTTTAAAGAATTAGATCATAAATCATGCATTACATTCCATATTTAAACAAGGTGGTTACATTAAAGACAATATTCACTTTTCCCATCAAAGCAAACATATTTAAAACAAAACATGGATTCTTTCATGACACCTCCTTGACACTATCATCACATCATGTACATTTCCCTTGACCTGTGAAAAACATTTCAAAAACTTGGGATGAGCATAAAAAGATGAGTAAGGGATATAAAAGTACGAAAAGAAAACATTAGTCCATGTATACATAAGAATTAATGAAATCATACGTTACTCATAAAACATAATAACTTTAACATACCTCATCAAATCATGAATAAATCATAGAAATCCTAATACATAAAGGTAACTTGAGGCATTCATAACATTCTTATGTAGGGAGTAACCCTCATGGTTACGTTTGGAATACCCATCACAGTATATTCCCTAAATATCTTCGGAGAAACCTTAGTGTTTAACCCCTTTGCGTTACCCAATGCATTGGAGAGCTATATCGGGATCACCCACCCTTATTGTATCACCGAACCACCCGTCTTCATAAAAAATTCCCAAGAACCATAACAAAATCGTATCACATAAAACATGCATAAAGGAAACATAAAATTTCCACATTTCAATCACGAGATATCAATAACACATTGATATAATAAAAACATTATCAAAACTATTTTCAATACCAAAATAAAAGAAAATTAAAACATGGTATTTATTTTTCATTTAAAAAAAATTATGGCTTGAAGAGGAAGTCAAAACTCAAATAATGGCCACGGTGGCGGAGAAGTCGTTGTCGCCGCATACGTACAAAAAAACATTCCCTTTTGTCGTTTAGTAAAAATCTTCATATAAAAAAGACTCCTTTTGAATAAATTTAAAGGTCAAAGGGTTTTACACACTGTATAAAAGAAAGTTGTGTATAAAACAAAATATGCCTCAATGAAAGGAGATTGAGACGAAGTCCCATACCTCATATCCAACTTAACTCGATCTTTATTTAATCCCCTAAATAATAAATTTGAGTTAATTTGTACTTTCTTAAGAAACTTTTACAAGTTAATTATTCCTTTTATATCACTTATTACCAAGTTATGAACACTATGTAATTATTTAAGTTAATAACGGTCGTTTTTCCAATCATTGGTACTTGAGTCAAAAAAATAACTCCTTATAATTACAAGTTGTTCATGTGGTAAAATATCCATTATATCCACAATTATATTAATGATGTAGATATTATATATATATATAATATATATATATAGTATATACATGCATTTATAATATTACATAACATTTAGAGGTAAGAAATTAAATGCACCGTTCATGGAGACGATAAGTCGTACGTACGCATAAACGCTACTTTCATTTCTATTTCATATTTAATAGAATGAAATCATAATTATATAAAGGTATATTATAATTAAAGTATAATATCATATATAATATCATTAAATCCATCCTTTATACCTCCCACATATGCCATTAACGAATCAAATCACTTTGAGGGGGCGGTAGTCCGCACTTCCTAAAATGAAGATATCGCGTTTACCCATAATGGAAACCATAAAGGTATGCCATAAATGAAAAATACAGAAGCATAACGAAAAAATAAACATAATATATATCATATATAAATATAGTGACATCTTAATGTCCACCATGAAAGGTGTTAAAAGAATATTGAACAATCATCATTTCGTGAGGCAGAATTTCACCAACCACAGAAACAGTATGTTCATTAACAATTAGACGAAGGTGTGTGTAAGTGAAGCTTTAATACTTATCATAAAACATCCTAGTATATTTCATATACTGTTTTTGCTACAAAATAAAGTAATAAAAAGATTTTAGGGGGTTGGAGAAGCAAAATAAAGCAAAAGAATACAAGTGAAGACATTACCTTTAAATCGGGTAACTCCTCTTGGTTTGAACCAAAAGGGTTTCTTGAAGAGCTTTCTGCCTAAGGTAAAGCTTCTAGGATGAAGAAATGGATGTGGAGAGATAAAATGAGTAGAGCTTGTCCAATCCAATTTCTTGAGAGTTGTGGGTAAGGAGGTAGATGTGGGGGCCTTTTATAAGAGGGAGGAGGGGCACTCTTGGAAAGCCAAGAAATGTTACTTTATATTAAAATGAGTTTCAGATTTTAAAGGTCCCACATTGAAATATTTAGAGGATAAGGTGATAAGGGTTCGAAATATACTCATCCAATAGGTTTTTTACAAGTTTAAGTCTTAGATATTACATTATCGTTTCATTTTATTTAAATCGTTCATTAATGAGGCAATCGCTGCATCATCATGGTGTCATAAAACAATTTAATTTATTTAATGTCTAAAAAATATAAAAAAATACTTTGATGTAGGAAATATTTTTATCTTTACAATGATTATTTATAGTCCAATAGATCATTTATGTAGACAAAATTAAAATTGTTTTACTTAGGTGTTACATACTTTTGGGATATTCTCCTTTCTTTAAAAATAAAATGATAAAGTATCAATATCACCCAAAAGTGATTCCATGGGGTTCCTAAGTTTGGAAAAAGGCATCCAAAGGTCATAAATGACACTACCAGTAGAATTAGGACACATATTTGGGTCATTGTTTATTATTATGATATTATTTTATTACCCTTAACTACCCGATTACTAATTAATCACGATAATTAAAGATAATTATCGTCGTTACTATTCATAATGTCCAAAAACAAAGGAGTCTTAATTACATAATTTGGATATTTTGATTCCAAATATGGAATCCATTTTACCAAATTAAAAACACATAAATTTCAATAATTAATTTAAAAATAATTCCCATTGTCAAAACAAATAGCGGGTTTTTTAGAAACAATTTCTATCAAAAGATTGACAATTGTTTATGTCCAATTTCAAAGTGAAACTAATCCTAATGACCACCATTGGATTAAATGGTAAAAATATATTCTAATTACACTTTAAAACCAATTAAAAATATAATCTATCCACATAATTAAATTATATGAAAAGGCAGTTTTGAAGTAAAATGCGGTATTTTTCACTATTCATTAAAAAATGACCATTGTCAGAAAAATACCAAAAATTTATCAAAAGTAAATTTCAATGTCCCAATACTAAAGAATAAGTTTATTTTGACAAATAGAGCTTATAAAATTGTCAAAAGATAGATTTAAAAATGGTTTCCATCAAAAGGCGGTAAAACAATCTTATAAAAATATTAGAGAATTCTATGCTTAAGATTGGATTTATTCTCATTTTAAGACTCCAAAACACTATATAATTCATAAATAGACATAGATATGAAAATATATTATTCATTACTTACTTGGGATGTTACATCCTTCCCCCTTTAGAAAATTGTGTCCCCGCAATTTATTTACTTATCAAATAAGTTGGGGTATTTATCCCTCATTGGATTTTCAGATTCATATGTTGCCTCTTCAATCACGTGGTTTTTTCACAAAACCTTTACTTGATGAATCACCTTATTCCATAACACTTGCTCCCTGTGGTCAAGAATCTAGACCGGTTGTTCCTCATAAGATATATTCTCTTCCATCTGAACTACCTCTGGAATCAAAACATGAGATGGATCTGGCATGTACTTCCTTAACATTGAAACATGAAAAACATTGTGTACCTGAGATAAACTCGAAGGTAAAGCCACTCGGTATGAAACTGATCCAACTCTCTCCAGAATTACATATGGTCCAATGAACCTTGGACTCATCTTTCCTTTCTTACAAAATCGCATCACACTTTTCCATGGTGAAACTTTGAGGAAGACATGATCACCTACCTCAAAAGAGAGATCCTCCCTCCTGTTGTCCGTATAACTTTTCTGCCTGCTCTGACTTGTTCTCATGTGTTTCTGTATCAGCTGAACTTTTTCTAAAAACTCTTATACCAATTCTGGTCCCATCAACTTCCTTTCACCCACTTCATCCCAAAAATCTGGAGTTCGACACCGCTTCCCATATAATGCCTCAAATGGTGCCATCTGTATACTAGAATGAAAACTGTTATTATAAGAAAACTCAACCAAAGAAAGATGTTGGTCCCAACTTCCCTGATAATCCATCGAACAAACACGTAGCATATCCTCCAAAGTTTGAATTGTTCATTCTTACTACCCATCTGATTGAGGATGAAAAGATGTACTAAAATTTAATTCAGTACCCAACGACTTCTGAAGGCCTTTCCAAAAGTTAGAAGTGAACCTGGGATCACAATCAGATACAATGGAAAGGGGAACTCAATGTAACCTAAATATCTCTTTAAGATAAAAACGATAAAGTTTATCTAGGGAAAAAGTATCTTGTATAGTAAGGAAATGAACATATTTAGTCAAGCGATCAACAATAACCCAGATTGCATTATTACCTCGAGGTGTCTTAGGCAATCCAACAATGAAGTCCATGGATATATTCTCCCATTTCCACTCTGGTACTGGTAAAGGTTGAAGCACCCCTTTCAGTAACTTCTGCTCTGCATTAACCTGTTGACAAGTCAAACACTTCACAATAAAATTAGCAATATCTCTTTTCATTCCATCCCACCAGTAGCACTCCCAAAGATCTCTATAAATCATATTACTTCCTGGATGAACTGAAAACGGAGAACTATGAGCTTCACATAACAACTCTATCTTCAACTGTGAATCACACGGCACACACAATATCTTCCCAAATCTCAAAACACAATCATTATCAATGTTGAATTCAGGAAACTTACCCTTCTGAACCAGCTCTACCTTTTTCTGCAACTCACTGTCTTGCTTCTGTGCTTTCTTAATTCTGTCTGATAGGGAAGATTTCACTGATACCTGAAACAAAATAGAAGAACATCCTGAACCAATAACTTTTATGCCAATGTTCATCAAATCTGTAACCAAAGTATCATGTTCCAAACGTAACATGGTTAATGAGGCATTACTTTTTCAACTCAAAGCATCAGCCACTTTATTTTCTTTTCCCGGATGGTAGTGAATTGTACAATCATAATCCTTGATTAATTCTATCCATCTCCTTTGTCTCATGTTCAATTCCTTCTGAGTGAATATATACTTTAAACTATTGTGATCAGTATATATTTCACACTTTACACCATAAAAATGGTGCCTCCAAATTTTTAAAGAGAAAAACAACAGCAGCTAATTACAAATCATGTGTAGGGTAATTTACCTTATGAGTTTTCAACTATCATAAAGCATAAGCAATTACATGATCATTTTGCATTAGGATGCAACCATGTCCTTTCAATGAATCATCACTGTAGATAATAAAATCACCATTCCTGGAAGGTAGTGCCAAAACTGGAGCATTCACCAATATTCCTTTCAATTCCGGAAAACAATCATCACATTCTTTTGTCCAGATAAACTTAACACCCTTCCGAGTTAGCTTAGTCATTGGACTAGATAACCGAGAAAACTTTCTAACAAACCTTTGGTAATAGCCTGCCAAACCAAGAAAACTATGAATCTCGGTTGCATTTGTGGGTCTTGTCCATTCTCCAAAAACCTTTGTTTTTGCAGGATCAATAGTTATCCCATCTTTAGAAACAATGTGACCATGGAAAGAAATTTGTTGCAACCAAAACTCACACTTGTTAAATTTCCCATACAATTTCTTTTATTTTAAGGTTTGCAAAATAACCCTTAAATGACTTTCATGATCCTCTTTACTTTTATAAAATACCAAAATTTCATCAATGAAAACAACCACAAACTTATTTAAGAACTCATGGAAAATTATATTCATAAGGTCCATGAATACAGCAGGTGCATTGGTTAGCCCAAAAGGCATTACTAAAAATTCATAATGGCCATATCTTGTATGAAACGCAGTCTTCAGAATATCTGCTTCCTTTACCTTAAACTGATGGTACGCTGATCTCAGATCAATCTTTGAAAAATACTGAGCTCCCTGGAGATGATCAAACAAATCATCGATATGAGGCAAAGGATATTTGTTCTTAACATTGATGTTATTCAAGGCTCTATAATCAATGCAAAGTCTCATAGAACCATCTTTATTTTTAAAAAATAAGATTGGAGCACCCCATGGTGATGTGCTAGGTTGAATGAAACCTTTCTCTAATAAATCTTGAAATTACTCTTTCAACTCTAAAAGTTCAATTTGAGCCATTCGATAAGGGCGTTTTGAAATTGGATTAGCATCAGGAACTAAGTCAACAGTAAATTCAACATCCCGATCTGGTATTATTCTAGGAAACTCATCAGAAGAAACATCAGGATACTCATTTACCACTAGCACATCATTAATATGAACGGTTCCTTTTTTTTCAACAATATGTACAAGGTAATATTAATTTCTATCTTTTACAAGTTTCTCAGGCTCTGGATATGTTATCAATAGTAAGGGTTCATTCTTGTACACAAACTGAAAGTATTTCTGAAAAGAAACTTCTTTAGCTCTACAATTAATCTTATCATGGTAAACAGAGAGCCAATCCATACCAAGGATAACAGCAAACTCTACTAGAGGTAAAATAATAAGGTTTGCAAGTAGGTTCTTTCCACGGATAAGGATAGGAAGACTCTTATAAATTCTTTTTACCTCAATATTTACCCCATGTGTTTTTACCACAAGTTCAGGAGTCATTTCTTGAGATGGAATTCCCAATTTACTAGAAAAGTTTTCAGAGATGAAAGAATGTGTAGACCCCGAATCAAACAACACATTAGTATAATCTGATAAAACAAACAAAGTACCTGATACCACTTCATTTGCTGGGCCAACATCTACTGAAGTAGTTGCAAAGGATTTCAACAATCCTTTTTTCTTGTAGTCTGACTACTTCCCATCATTTGAGCTCTTTTTCAAACACTTGTTTTCATAATGACCCATCTCATTGCACTTGAAACATTTCACTAACTGTATATCAAATTTGGTCTTACCATCACCCTGATCTTTTTCAGTGTAATCACTAGCCTTTTGTCCCATCTTACCACATCGGTAGAAATTTACAGAATTCAGAAGACACTCCTCAGTATGCCTTCTACCACATTTATCACAAACTAGAAACTTATTTTTCTTACCATCAGACCTTTTTGAATAATTCTTCCCTTTCTCCTGCCACCTCGGTCTCTTCTTCTGTTGGTTGTTATAGAACACCTGATCACCAGCAAACTCCATTTCCACCTTCTCAGCACATCGAACAAGATTTTCATAACCCTTTACCTCACGAGAATCTAAAGCCCTTTGATATTTTGGCTTTAATCCTGAGTAAAAATAATTGATTTTACTATCAAGGTCTTGGATAAATTTTGAAGCACACCTTTCCAATCGAGTGAACCTCTCTTCATAAGCAGCCACTGAGTCGTCCTCTTGCCTCAATTCCAAGAATTGTTTTTCCATCCTAAGTCGAGCAGACTTAGGAAAATACTTCTCAATAAACATACCTTTGAATTCATCCCAGTCAAGAGCATCAATCTCATCAGCGTCCCTGATATTTTTAACCATCGACCACCACTGATCTTCTTCACCCTATAAATGGTAAACAACAAGACTAACTTTTTTATTTTCTGAACACCCCATGACATTGAAAATATTCTCCAGTGCTTTAATCCACCCTTCAGCTAGCACAGGGTCATATGATCCTCTAAATGATGGGATATGTTGTATCATGACTTACATGTTCCTCTTCGGTTGATCTGGATGATCTCGTGCATGGATACCACCACCATTTATCGCTTTATTTAACTGCATCATTACTGGAACAAACTATTCAATACCAATTCCGACCATCTCAGGATGCTGATTCGGAAGGTCATTTCCTTCTGTATTCCTTCCTAGAAATTCTTCCATATTTCCTTTGTGGAAAACCATTCTGAACAAACATGTCTTAGATGAAGCAACATGATAATCTTCAAATGTTATATCATTTCAATTTGACAATAAAAAAATATTTTTGGATAATCATTTATTATAATTCTAACACCTAAAGTTATCTAAACCGACCTTTGATACCAATTATAAGGCCCCAGCCTCAAACATTACTTAATATTGAGTTATTACAAGATTACACATTGAGGATCTTTTCAGGTTTAGAGTTTTAGAGAAATAGATCATAAATCATGCATTATATTCCACATTTAAACAAGGTGGTTACATTAAAGATAATATTCACTTTTCCCATAAAAGGAAGCATATTTAAAACAAAATATTGATTCTTTCATGACACCTCCTTGACATTATCATCACATCATGTACCTTTCCCTTGACCTGTGAAAAACATTTCAAAAACTTGCGATGAGCATAAAAAGCTCAGTAAGGGAAATAAAAGTACGAAATGAAAACATTAGTCCATGTATACATAAGAATTAATGAAATCATAATTTACTCATAATACATAATCACTTTAACATACCTCATCAAATCATTAATAAATCATAGAAATCATAACACATAAAGTTAACTTGAGGCATTCATAACATTCTTACGTAGGGAGTAACCCTCATGGTTACGTTTGGAATACCCATCACAGTATATTCCCTAAATCATTTCGGAGAAACCTTAGAGTTTAACCCCTTTTCATTACCCAAAGCATTGGAGAGCTATATCGGGCTCACCTACCCTAAGTTTATCATGGAACCACCCGTCTTCATAAACAATTCCCAAGAACCATAACATAATCGTATCACATAAAACATGCATAAACGAAACATAACATTTCCACATTTCAATCATGAGATATCAATAACACATTGATATAATAAAAACATTCTCAAAACCATTTTCAATACCAAAATAAATTAAAAGTAAAACATGGTATTTATTTTTCATTTAAAAAAAATTATTGCTTGTAGAGGAATCTGAAACTCAAATAATGGTCACGACGGCAGAGAAGTCGTTGTCACCGCATACGTACGAAAAAACATTCCCTTTTGTCGTTTAGTAAAATGATTCATATAAAAAATATTCCTTTTGAATAAACGTAAAAGTAAAAGGTTTTTATACACCTTATAAAAGAAATTTGTATATAAAACAAAATATGCTCAATGAAAGGAGATTGAGATGAAGTCCCATACATCGTATCTGACTTGACTCGATCGTTCTTTAATCTCCTGAATAATAGACTTGAGTTAATTTCTACTTGCTTAAGAACCTTTTTCAAGTTCATTATTCCTTTTATATCACTTATTTCCATGTTATGAACACTATGTAATTATTTAAGTTAATAACGTTCGTTTTGTCGATCATTGGTACTTGAGTCAAAAAATAAACTCCTTATAATTACAAGTTGTTCATGTGGTAAAATATCCATTATATCCAGAATTATATTAATGATTTAGATATCATATATATCATATATATCCAGTATATACATGAACTTATAATATTACATAACATTTATAGGTAAGAAATGAAATGCACCGTTCCTGGAGATGGTAAGCCATACGTACGCATGAACGCTACTTTTATTTCTATTTCAAATTTAATGGAATGAGATAATAATGATATAAAGGTATATTATAATTCCAGTATAATATAATATATAATATCATTAACTCCATCCTTTATATGTCCCACATATGGCATTAAGAAATCAAATCACTTTGAGGGGGCGGTAGTCCGCACTTCCTAAAATGAAGATATCACGTTTACCCATAATGGAAACCATAAAGGAATGCCATAAATGAAAAATACAGAAGCATAAGGAAAACATAAACATAATATATATCATATATAAATATAGTGACATATTAATTTCCACCATGAAATGTGTTAAAAGAAGATTGAACAATCATCGTTTCTTGAGGCAGAATTTCGCCAACCACAGAAACAGTATGTTCTTTAACCATTAGACCAAGGTGTGTGTAAGTGTAGCTCGAATACATCTCATAACAACATCCTAGTATATTGAAGATACTAGTTTGGCTACAAAATAAAGTAATAAAAAGAGTTTAGGGGGTTGGATAAGCAAAATAAAACAAAATAACACAAGTGAAGACATTACCTTTAAATCGGGTAACTCCTCTTGGTTTGAACCAAAAGGGTTTCTTGAAGAGCTTTCTGCCTAAGGTAAGTCTTCTAGGATGAAGAGAGGGATGTGGAGAGATAAAATGAGCAGATATTGGCTAAGCCAATGTCTTGAGAGGTGTGGGTAAGGAGGTAGAGGTGGGGGCCTTTTATAAGAGGGAGGAGGGGCACTCTTGGAAAGTCAAGAAATGTTACTTTATATTAAAATGAGTTTCGGATGTTAAAGGTCCCACATTGATATATTTCGAGGATAAGGTGATAAGGGTTCGAAATTTACTCATACAATAGGTTTTTTAAAAGTGTAAGTCCTATATATTACATTATCTTTTCATTTTATTTAAATCGTTCATTAATGAGGTAATCGCTGCATCATCATGGTGTCATAAAAAATTTAATTTACTTAATGTCTAAAAATTATAAAAAAATACTATGATGTAGGAAATATTTTTATATTTATAATGACTATTTATATTTCAAGATATCATTTATGTAGACAAAATTAAAATTGTTTTACTTAGGTGTTACATACTTTTGTGATATTCTCCTTTAAAAATAAAATGATAAAGTGTCATCATCACCCAAAAGTGATTTTATGGGGTCCCTATGTTTGGAACAAGGCATCCCATGGTCGGAAATGACACAAACTGTAGAATTAGGACACATGTTGGGGTCAGTTTTTATTATTATGATATTATTTTGTTACCTTTAACTACCTGATTACTAATTAATCATGATAATTAAAGATAAGTACCGTCGTTACTATTAATAATGTCCAAAAACAAAAGAGTCTTAATTACATAATTTGGACCTTATGATTCCAAATATGGAATAAGTTTTACCAAATTCCAACCACGTAAATTTCAATAATTAATTTAAAAATAATTACCGTTGTCAAAACAAATAACGGGTTTTTTAGAAACAATTTCTATCCAAAGTTTGACAATTGTTTATGTCCAATTTCAAAGTGAAACTAATTATAATGACCACCATTGGATTAAATGGTAAAAATATATTCTAATACACTTTAACAAAATTAAAAATATAATCTATTCATATAATTAAATTAGATTAAAAAGTAGTTTTGAAGTAAAATGCAGTATTTTTCATTATTCATTAAAAACTGAACATTGTCAGAAAAATACCAAAAATTTGTCCAAAGTAAATTTCAATGTACCAATACTAAAGAATAAGTTTATTTTGAAAAATATATCTTATAAAATTTTAAAAATATAGATTTAAAAATGGTTCGCCATCAAAAGGCAGTAAAACAATCTTATAAAAATATTAGAGAATTCTATGCTTAAGATTGGATTTATTCTCATTTTAAGCCTCTAAAACACTATCTAATTCATAAATAGACATAGATATGATAACCTATTATTAATTACTTACTTGGGATGTTACAAAACATACTTATCCATGATAAGACCAAAAAATTTTATTTTATGACTTATCCGTGCTCAAAGGGGGAGATCAACCAACCATAAAGATGATCCTCATCCACTCATCCCATCTCTACTAGATAAAATTTAGAGTGGTAGAAACCTGGTAATCTATTTGAATTTCAAGTCCCTATGAACCCAAACCAATCTATGTAGCATGAATACCACCACCATCATACAATTAATCCCATGCTACAATGTGGAACCCACCCCTCACTCAAGTGGGTAGAGTAGATGAGGGAGTTACCATCCCATAATATTATAACCATCACCACTACTCATCCCCCATAACAATCATATTGTAATTTCCCGGATTTTTCCATGTATGATTTTAATATTAAATGCGAATTAATTCGAGACCAGGCTCTGAGACAGCATGCAGTTTTGAGACCCGGTGAGCCTGGAACAAATGTTTAAATTTAATTTAATAGTTAAATTATGCGCGCGTGCGGTTTTCCTGAAAAAGTGGAATAACTCCCGAATGGTTGCTCGGATCAGAAATTTGAGAGCACCGTTGCGTTTGGAACAGCTTTTTTACCTTAGGTGAGACCTAACTTTGGCAGGCGCAGGTCGGTAGTGAATTCTGGTTTTTGGACGTAACCGTAATAAAATATTTTATTAAAATATTTTATTTAAATCCTTGTTGAAACGAAATCTTTTATTCTTTTAAGTAGAGATTTCGCAGGGAGGGTCAGGGTTACAATCTCCCTAACTCTGATTTCCTCTGGAGAGCTCTGGAGAAGACCTCCCGACGCCGTGACGACGTTCTTGACGATTTTCACCAGCGACGACGACGCGGCAACCGGATCATCGCCAACGAATGCCGCGGAATCCAGGTAGGATGTTTAAATTGTGGTTTCTTCCACGTTGTATATTTCTACGATGAACATGGGCTAATCCATGAATAGATTAGTCTCTGGATCGATCGTTCTTGTGGGATGGGCTTTTGCGGGGATTTTTGGGAGATTGAATCCATGTTAATCCTTTGTTGTTGATTTTCTGCTCCGTTTAATCCTATTAATGGGAGCAGATCAATGTCGTGATGAACGACGGTGGAAGTTCATTCCTCAATTTCATTTCTTGGATTTCTCCCCTTTATTTTCTCCGCGTTCTTCGCGTTCTTCTCATTCTTCGCGGGGCGATGAATGACGGATCGTTGTGCATCCGTTCTGTGACGCAACAATCCCAAACTGTGGATCCAACCCCGAAGCGGTGTCACAGATGTACGACGGCGATATTGGCGGACAATTCAGAGTGGATCGAGAGTTATGAGTTTTTGGTCATTTTTCTTTGGATGGATCGTTCGAGGTTTATGATCTGTTTTAAAGCCCGAAACCACCCGTCGTGGTGTTCATATGACGAACCGAACCAATCCCTGGAGTATCGGGACGAACGGACGAGTGATCACGGATCCGAAAGATCGGCCGAAGCGCGAGGAAGAAAAAGATGTTCTGGAAATTTTCCGGACTACACGCCATGTAGTATGGGCTACATGGCGTGTGTTTGTCGACGGGACTACTTGGCATGTACTTCAGGAGTACACAGATACGGGCAGGGTACATAGCCAAGGACACGCCGTGTATACCCCTCCCCAGCCAGACCCGGCCAGATACATGGGATACCCCGTGTACTGGTACACAGGTAGGCGACACGGACACGGGAAGGCGACACGGACATGGGCAGGCGACACGGACACGGGCAGGGTACATGGCCAAGGACACACCGTGTACTAGTACATATAAATCCATTATAAATATTATTCTATAAATTAATCTGTAATTCCTACAACTCAATAAGGGATATTCAATATTGAATATTTTAAATAGGTGTAGTTCCACATATGAGTTCTATTGAAAACTCAACTATATGATTTTGAAAGAGACTATGAAATTATTTAGGAAATACATCAGCATAATATTTAAAAAAATGGGAATATATTGGATGTTGAGTTTATATAAAAACATTTGAGGTAAATATCCCTCAGTAATAGGTAGTAATACCTTTATAATAGAAGTTACTTCCATTGGATGTTCATATTCATCCTCACATATAAAGATGATCATAGAATGATTTAAAATATTAAATAATTTTTTCCCTACCTTGGAAATTTATTTGAGATCTATATAGGTAAATCCCAACCATTCTAAAAATCAAATCAAATTTAAGTAGGGGAATAATCATAAGATTTTCTGGAAGCAAATTCATATAAACGTCTATCAGAGAGGATCTAGAGACATGATATGTGATAATCATACCATTAAGAGTTTTTACTACTAACTCACCATCTAATCCTTGATTTATGGACATGTTACCATTAATAAATTCATAAAATATAAATTAGTGGGTAAACCTAGAATGAAATAAAAAATTTATAGTTTTATAGTGGATGGTATATATACCTCAGACTACTTGGTTCTCATGACCCACTTCAGCAGTTGTGATCATGTAAGCATTCCATTTCTATCCTAGACTAAGTGGTTGTTAGAGTAAATTTACATCATTGACGCTATAATTATTGAAATTATTGGAATAATTTAAATACTTATTATAATTATAACATTAGACTTTGGGTGGCATATTTGATCACGATCTTCCAGCATTCCTTTCATTAACTGGCATATTCACATTAATTCAACATTGGTTTTCTCGATGGACTTCTTTTATCAAACCTAAATAAATTACCATACCCTATATAGAAATTTCCTATATGATTTCTTCTACACATGTGATATAAAGGAATATTGATTTTCATTCCTCCATGGGATTTATTATTATAATATCCTAAAAATTATATATTTTAATTTTTGTCCCCAAAACAATGAGAACACTAAATGTTTCCAATTTCTATTTCTAGATAGAGAGAAAACCAAGTTATTTATTTATATCTATCAAAATATCTTATAAAAATTATTTTTAGAGACATGGTCTCAAAAAACTAAAGAATCAAGAAACTTTAATTTCAAGGTCAATGATAAAACTATAAGCATACCTTGAAAGTGTTGTGAAATCTTCCTCATATATTCCAATGGATTTTTTATATTTGTAATTTATTTATAGAATTTAACTTTCCTTTTTCATGATAATAGTTTGAGGAAAATACTTTTTTAAAAATAACTTCTTAAATTTTTCCCAAGTCATGGATTCTATTTACTCCTCTTTCATCATAGGTTCACCTTCCAAATGATATAGATCCATAATAGCCTTATAATTATATATGAGTATGAGAATATAGAATATATTTTATATAACTTTTATCTATTACTAATAATTAATTTTAACAAAGGAACCATCGAAGCAAGGTAGAAATTACTGCATATAATAATCAATGGTTTGTTTTTATTTACTTTGGTCGTCTCGAAGTTCAACATTATTCATGTTACTAATCAAAAAATTAGAGAGTTAACTAAGCACAACTATAATATTTTTTATCCAAACTCTAATTTCATTTAGTCTATCATAATTATGTTCATTATATTTTCTTCTAAATCCATTGTTCACGTGATTCTCCATGGTTCTAGTTGTTGACTAATACAAAAAACATAGTGTCAACAAAAATAATCATAGTGAGTAATCTTGTAATCATAAAAAATCATTCATATGATTTGTAACTAATAGAACCTAATTTTTAATCTATAAAATCTTATGATTATATAATATATTAAAATAATTTATAATGGTTCATAAATAAAAAAGTTAATTAACCCAAGCATATCCCCCAATAGTGATAATCTTGACATGTAGTCTTAGACCCACTCATTATGCACCAGCGATGATTAAGTTAATACCAAATCCTCCCTTTTAAATATTTTCTATAGATTCATTTGTACCACAGCCACATCACCTTTCCAGTGTCCAGAAAAGTATTTAATTCCTATGAAAACCACACAATCTCTAATTTTATAAAGCATCAAGATGATATCCTATAGTCAAACTTATACCTAAGGATTTCAAAAAATTTATCCAACCCTAATATTCAAAAACTAACTAAACCATACTCTGGTACAAAATAATGTGACCTAAGAACAACATATATAAATATTACATCATTTTATATGAATATTCAATATAGAATATTATTATACATGTCCTATAAATATAAATTTATAGTTTCTTTGGAGCATAGATACATATACAAACTCACTATACTACCCATGTGACACCATTATAGGCATATCATACTTAGAAACTTTTCTTCTTATACTAGGGAAAATGGAAGAAACAAAATTTGAGTTTGGATGAACAATAAGGGTAAACATTTGAGTTACCTTCTGATGATCATAAATGAGAATAAGTCAAGCATAAGTTTATGATATTATGATCATAACATAAAAAATTCAAACACATTCAGTAAAATATATTACATAATGGATAAAATCATATTTATCTGTTATAATAGATGACATAAGTCATAATAGTGGGGAATCATAAAAAATCAATCATGATCCATGATATCATAACATAAGCATAAAACATAGGTTCTTAGCACAAATAATAGTATAGAAAAAAATTTCCTTTTGCAAGGATCACTGCCAAGATTATCATAGTGGAATAGGTTCACTCCTTATTTTATCATTTCTTTAGTCTAATTTTACTCCCAATAAAATATTATTAGAAAAAGTACCATACTAAACTGGGTTCACTCCCCATTCCAGTCCTTATTGCCTCATGAGATATCAATCATTTCCCAATTCATTAAAGGACTATATAATTTTTCCCAAACCCATCACATAATGAAAACCATACATATATGTGACACAATGTCAAAGAATATTCACCATATCATTATATCATAACCCATGTAGAGAGTATATTATTCAATGAAAATTAATCATATCATCATAGAATAACTTATGGAAAATAAATGTGATTCATAAAAGATTTATCATAACATAATTGACACATGGGAAAGAAGAAAGTATCATAGAATAATCCTTAAATCAACCTCATCCTAATTCATCTAGAGAAAGAAATTGGATGGTATCATTAGATAATATCTCTAGTAAATCATAAAAATTCTTAATTGATTTTTACATTAATGAAGAGTACCCTTAAAAGATCATTCAAATATTTCTTTGAAAATAAAAAAAATATAATTTTTTTAGGAAATTTTAACTAAAAATTATTGAAATATTGATAAAATAGTTTTATTTAAAACTAAACAAGTAATAGAGTATAGTAATATTTAAATAAACTAATTTTTATGGCTTTGGAAATATATATTCATGCCATATATTTTAAAGAACATTCCTTTCAATATTTTGAAAAAAATCAGAAAAGACTGATTTGGAAAAAAATTAGAAAGATAAAATTTTAATAACATGTAAATAAATTTAAATTTAGTGATTATTTATTTTTTAAAAGATTTCCATTATAGTTAATAACATTTATAAAATAAAATTTATGACTATGGGAATGGATGAAAAAAATTCAACAAAGGGGAAATAAGGTTGACTTTTCTTTAAAGATATTTTCTGGGTTATTTTTTGTAAAAAGTGAAAAATAGTAATAATAAATAAAAAATACATGAATAACCTAAGGTAAAGAAATTATATGGGTTATTATGTTTAATATCCATAAAATTTCCTCAACACAAATTTAGGTTAGACAATCCTGAAAAGATATGATATTGAAACAAAAGCTCTTACGTGAAGTCTCATATTCATTCATACACATTAAAATATACAATATAAAAAATATAGATTTATTATAAATATATTATATAATATATTCATAGATAACATACTATGTACCATACCTTTATAGTTTAAAATTATCCCTTTATTAATAATTTTTTCAGTGAAATGAACATTATTGTGAAAACTGGCAAGTTTTCCATACAAGTTTGGTTCGATGGTTTTAGTAATTGAACATTAGTGTGGTTTACTCATATAAAGAATATGAATAATGAAATAATTATAATATTTATTAATTATATACACTTTTTTAATTATTCATTTAATGAGGTGATGAATAATGAATCACATAACTTGGTGGTGGTGGTAGTCCACGCGTACCCACGAGCAGCGTTATCACTTTCTAATGGATGGAAAGGTAAGAAGATAGATAATATATTATAATCAAATAAAAATAATTATTTCAATAATGTTATATATAAACCTTAAATCCATCATAACAATTAACCTTGACGTATGGTGATGGGAAAATAATCATATCTCTTGGTGATGTTGGTACTCTATACATACACACGAGTGATACTTTCATTTATCATTTGATGGAAATGAGGTAGAAACTGGTCATTCCATCATAAAAATAAAATATTATTATATTAATTATATAGGATTAATCTTTTTATTATTTATAAAATATGTTGAA
This sequence comes from Viscum album, assembly GCA_963277665.1. Taxonomy (NCBI): domain Eukaryota; kingdom Viridiplantae; phylum Streptophyta; class Magnoliopsida; order Santalales; family Viscaceae; genus Viscum; species Viscum album. The sequence goes on along the minus strand of OY728119.1, from coordinate 1,015,816,386 downwards.
AGTTGGTTTAAGAAGAAATAAAATTGAAAGTACTCGTTTAAGAGTTATAACTCTTCATTGAGAAATATCCATTGGTTTATAACTTAAGCCTTGAAAGGCTGGTATTATGATCAAACCCAAAACTATTGGATGTGGGGAGGTATATGATAAAATTATTTGGGTATTTATTATCCAATATAGTATCATCTTGAATTGTGGATAAGTTATGAGAGGGGGTGTCCTTTTATAAGTGAGGTAGATGACACAATTAAAATTTTTCAAAAGGTAAAAATATATTAATGTCATTTTATTGTAAAAGTAGGTCTAAATGTACAAGAATTATAATTCAAGTTAACATATAGTTTAAATATCTTAAATAAATAATACATACACATGTTTTTGCCAAAATTTATCATTATAAATTAGTTTAAAACCCCCTGAAAAACACATTTAATCTTAACAGTGGTAAAAAAAATTCAGTTCTTAATATTCATTATGAATAAAAATAAAATCAAAATCATTAAAAAAAATATATTGTGATTAAAAATATGGATTATATTTTATCAAATTCAATTCCTATAAGTTTTATAAATTATTTTAAAAAAATCTCCCAAAAACAAGATGAAAAAAATTATTCAAAAAAACATAATTTTTAAGTATAAAATATTTTTTATTGAAACATTCCAAATAATACTAGTTATAATGAAATTAATTAGATTATTTTTAACTAAAATTTACTAATAAAATTTTATAATATGTTCAAAACTATATGGTACATTTTAAAAACGTTAATGGAAAACATAGTTTTCTATAAAAATGTTATTTTTTACTATTCACTAAAGAATTAATATTTTCAAAAAAACCCAAATTTTTTATCTTAAGATAATTTTGATATAATGATTTCAAAAATTATATCCATTTTATAAAATAAAATTTATTAAATTCACAAAAATTAATTATAATATTCAGGCATATAATGTAATAACAACCATTTTTGAAGAAAACTTATCTTTAAAGCATGAAATGACTTCACTAAAAAATGAAAAATTATTTATTATAAATTAATAAATATATTTTCATTTTATAAAACCTTTATACATGTTACTCATTATGGTATTATTCCTATTCATACCTGTAATTTGACGGCTAAGTTATAATAACCACATTTAAAAAACAATTATTTAATAGTATATCACAATTTTTTTAAACATTATGTTAGGTGAAAAGAAATCTATAAAAGAAATAAAATTAATTTAAAAAATATATATATCATAAAATATTTGTGTGTAACATGAATACTGCGCCTTGGAATTTACCTCTACTCATATCATCGTGTATTTTTAAAATGCATGACCAACATTAAAGGCATACACTATGAGTAATCCACAGGGAATCCTGATACATGTACTTTATCTCAAGCCTTGTTATATAACCTAATCTAGAATGTAATACTACACACTATGTACCTCACATGGTGTGTTTATCTATTAACCTGGCCACACTATCAATATTTTAATTAGAAGAATTATTATGTGTGTGAATATCTTCTATAGACAAAGTGATTATCATATTTTACCCTATTATCCCCAATGAACTACACTTCATGTATTATTTGAGCTACACACTGTGTGATTAGGATTTCCAAGCATAGGCACCCAATGAACTACCTGAATGACCCATTTTACCGATGATCTCTCCTTAATGACCTTCATCCTTCCCATAATAACCCAAATTTAATTAAATAAAAATTAAAATTGTAAAGGAATGGGGATGAGGTAAAAATAAAAATAACGAGCCCTACCTCAGAAAAGAAATTTCAAAGATTCTAGGCTAGAACTGTTCCCTATCACTATTACGTCCTGATCTAGCTATGATCAACCTACATGGATGAAGCTTCCCCTATATCTCCCTCATCTTCTCAGTGCAATGATGTCATTGTTGGAATTTTTCCACTTTGTATCATTTAAATTATGGATAAAATTAGGGGATGGGGAAATAAAAAAACTAAATTAAAATAAAGATCCATATAAGGGCCTCTTCTAGGATGCGAAATCTAGATAAGGTTTATACCTTATTCGAGTAAAGAGGCTCATTCCAAACTCAAATGTGAAGTTATAAGTTCCATTATGGTCTATTATTTTAATCTATCAACATTTAAACTTTTGACAATAAATAATAATTTATTAATAAATAATAAATATCCCAAAAAAATAAATCTCTATCAAAATGTCACAACACTTCATCCCAATAGAAAATATACCATCTCGAGAAACAATCAACCATAAAAAATATTTATATGGTAATTATTATGGATAAATTTCTATTTTAACATTATTAAAGGACTATGACTACAAAAATAAAAAATGAGCTAAGTATTTTGTAAATGAAAACCCAGGTCGTTACATATTATATAGAAAACAACTAAAATAAATGAAAATCATTCTTCTATGCCTATAATTAAAAATAAGTAGATAATATATATTAATAAATAACTACCACAAAATTGGTCAAGGGAAGTGTTTCCCTTTATCAGCGCTAAATAGAAAGCGATGATAAAGGGGTGTACCTCAATCAGTGCTAGCTAATAGAACTCATAAAGGTAGACCCTTTATCAGCGCTTTTTAGCGCTCATAAAGGGTACATTTATCAGCACTATTATTAGCACTGATAATATTTTTTATTATTAATTAATATAAAATTATTATATTTATATTCAAAGACAATGTTTTTTATATACATTAACAATTATATACCAATATTTATAAATATATACTATTTATAGTTATGATTATTAGTAAGTAAATATATATTTATCCTATATATAATTTTAAATAAATATATAAGAATATAAATAAATTAATAAAATTATACTTTTATAAAATAATAATTTATCAGCATATAATTTTAGCATTGATAAATAGTTGTTTTATTTGCGCGTTTTTAGCACTGATAAAGAACAACCTTTATCAACGCTAAAAAATCCCTGAAAAAACACCCAATTATTCATGCTAAAATTATAGGAGTGATAAATTTATGTTTTATCAGCACTTTTATTTTAGCACTGATAAAACATACCAATATCAGTGCTTTTAACTAGAGCTGATAAAGGTTCCAGTGGTTTTTATAAAAGTAACCTAATAGGCCCCTCCTCTCTCGCACATGTTCAAGCCTTCACGGAAGTTAAACCCAACCCCTCCTCTATCGAGACCTCTCCTCCTCCTCCTCCACCTCCTACATCACCACTACCTTTTCCTCCTCCTCTTCTGCGACCATCCTCCTCCTCTACCACCACTGCCTCTGTTGTCACCGCATCCACATCCACCAATGCCTCTGCCTCCACTACCTCCTTTGCAATGGTATATGCTTTTAGAGTTTTGGGTATTATGGATGATATTAAATGAGTTTTATGAAGGTAAAATATGTTAGGGGGTAGCCAAGGTTTGTGAATTCCTTAGAAACATGAAGCAAAGGTATATTCATTGAGTTGTGATTAGCATAAGTGGTTTCATACCAAGTATGGGATATATGCATGGTGATACCTTAGACATTGGGAATGTGGAATTTATGGGTAATTTCCTTGACATGAGATTGTATATGCATTGATATTCCTTGGAATATTTTTGAGAAGGGTGCCTTGAGTGTCGATGTTTTTGGTATCAAGGTTTGTTTAGAGGGTAAGATTAGTTTGATTCCTAGCCCTATGTTTATTTATTTGTTTCTTAGTGGTGTAGCTATTAAATTCTGGATGGAAACATGTGATTTTGATATGATACTGGTTGAAAGGAATTAGTGCGGTTTTCATGCAAATTTTAATAATGTTAATCTTGTTGTAAATTAGTATAGAGGTTCTTTGTTTTGTTGATTGACATACCACGGAGCATGGTCATGGTTTTATGCATGTGATCCTTATATAGATGAGATAGGAATTAGGTTAGTCCAATTCAGGTAATAATTTATGGTATTGTAGAGATTTATACCTGTATAGACATGCATTATTTCGATAACAAGGGTTGTTGATCATTGTTCTGGAGAATGGATCATGCGGTTTCATGGGGTGTACATCAGTAAGTTTATAGACCTGGTTAATTAGATTATCTCATGAATGTAGTATTTTAGTATAAAAAAATGGTGTTCAACTTGTGGGATCCTGATTCATGTAATTTTATCAGGTGGTAAAATATTATACACCAATTATATTGGATGAGGTGAGAATGGTACACGCAGATTATGCATAGTACCCATTTAAATTTTAAGTCGGTGATATGTAAAGTGTGAGTTGAGGACCAATGGAGTTGAAGAAATTATTTTAGACTCAATTTCTTGGGGTTTTGGATGAAATTGAATATTTCAATCTATGGTGGAGGATACGTCGCAAATGGATAAAATATAGGGTCATGTTTGATCTGAGAGTTAATCCCAAATAGGTGTTTATTTGGATAAATGATCATGGATCAAGAGAATCAACACACATTTGGTGATAGAACATGTTGAGGTGATGATCAATAAGTGTTATAAGTTAAAAATGTAGTGGAAATTGAACCAATGGTTGTTGAGGGTGCACCTTTCAATTCAGATGAATTTCAATGGGTGATGGGTATAATATTTCAGTGATCAGGGAATATGTGTCACTTGATATTTCATGTTATAGATTAGGTATGATAAATATGATCACATGTATTAAATATCTATGATAATATATGGATCATTTACTATGGATGTATGACCCTCATGTTACAAGGGTCTTCAGTATAATGGGACTGGTTATTGGATGGTTGATATGGAATTTGTATGTCATTGAGTTGGTGAATCTAATTTATCTGGTCCCACGTAAATACCAAATTTCAATTTTAAATGATGTACTAGATAAATTTTATATGTTTACATAATGATGAAGATAATCTTGATGTGATCCAAAGGTGATTCATGATGTAAATCATGATTCGTCATGTGATTTTTGGGGTGAAACCCATTCATCGCATTATTTAGGGGGTGGACCTATTTCTTCACATGATTCAAGGATTGAATCATGTGTGAAAATATATTGGTATTGTTTTACTTGAGATTAGATGTTGTATACAATAGAGGGAAATGGTTACTTCATATTGGGTATGACAGGTTCATTTTGAGGTATGATTGGGACTTTTTTAGGAAAAGTCTGCGTGTCAGGGCCTTATTCATAAGCAGTAGAGACTTGTTTGATTCTCGTTGGAATAAAATATGAAAACCAGTACTAGATTTTGGAGGGTTTTTTCATATGAGTTTTGGTTTGGTTAGTTTTAAACCACACCAAGTGGGTTGTTGGACTACTGGATGATGTGTTACAATAGGCGTTTACGATGGTGGGGACCACTTTGGATCAGGATTATGGTGGGTATCACCATGAACCCGATGATGTGTTTAGTGAAAAACTTGGTCCCTTGAATGTATGGGTTTCATGGATCACCATATATAGGTTTCATTGATGTTTAACCAGACATGTCCTATTCTTAAATCCCATTGGACCTATTAGAGATATGTATAACATATGAGTTCTAATTTTATGTTTTCTTTTCAGTTGGAAATCTCTTCTTCTGGTTGCCTCTCATATACCGAGAATGCACCTTTGCTGTACAATAAACGACACCTGGTAGTGATTTTTCTTCTATTACTCATTATTTTCCTCTTGTTCGCATGTTATTACTATTTGATATTGATGGTTATAATGAGAAATGTATGGGCTAAACACCCCGTTGAAAATCATGTCTGTTGGAGGTCCTTGTTTGCATACTAAATGAATTGCATGTTGGTTGGTTCATGTTAAACATTTAAATATAAAAATTGGTAATTTACATATACTTGACTTATAAATAAATTCCAAAAGATGATAAAACTTCTGTGATAACCCCTGAATTAACAAACAAAATTTAATAAGGGATGCTTTGTAAAATCTGAAATTGTGATTGTTTTGTTTGTATGGTGTTGTGATTGTGAGCATGATTGTGTGTTTGTATGGTGTTGTGGTTGTTATCCTGATTAGTATTCCATTTTTTATTCCATGTTGTGGTTCTTCCACCATATAATATCAATCCAAAATTTACCCATTTCAATGGAACCACCACTTTTTTACTAGTGAAATTCCAGTTAATCCTAGAAATCCACTTCACTAGAGGACTCTATGAGACACTTTATGGACACCATAGACAAATAACCATAACAAAACATGTAATGTATACTTAAACCCACAAGAACTCTATTTAAAATCATGCCATCTATTTGTTTTGTACCATAGTTCTTGACTAGAGACATTCTGTTTCTAGAGAAACACTAAAAACCGGTTTACAACAATGCATATAGATCACATGTGGGATACTAAAACATTCTAATGCAAGGGATTATCATAGATTGTTATAAATATATTGTGTAATTATTTTTTTTTATGTTAATATTACTATATCAAATAATATGAATATGAATAAATAATGGATGAATTCCAATCAGTTAACAAAAGATTAAGAATATGGCGTGAAAGAGTTTATCAAGTTTTTCAAATATCTTGCATGTGACCCTTCTCAAATCCTTTTTCTATGTTTAAAATGTTGTTATTCATGAAAAATTAGTCAAGAGGAGTTAGAAGAAAACCAAATCTGTCACATTATAGATCGAAGTTATACATGTTGGAATAAACATATGGAAAAATGGATTTAGGTAGTGGCTCGGATAACACGACGTTTTAGGGATCATCTGATATGATTACAATGGAAAACAATGAAGACGATTGTATGGAGGATATGATTACCGATATAAATGTTGATGAATATTGTATTGAGGAAATGAAAAGGACAGTTGAAGATGAACTTTGTGATTGCCCTTTTTTTGAGAAGTTAAAGAGTTGTGCAAAAACGCCATTGTATGATGGTTGCACTAAATATACAGCATTTTCAACTGTACTGAATCTGTATAATTTGAAAGAAGGCAAAGAGTGGAGTGGCTCAAGTTTTATAGAACTACTTGGTCTCCTAAATGACATGCTCCTAAAAGATAATGATCTCCAAAACTGAACATACAATTCCAAATGAATTCTACGCTTGATGGGTATGATATTTAAAAGAATACACGCCTTCCTGAATGACTGTATATTGTTTCTCAAGGACCAAAAATCACTTAAAGAATGCCCAAAGTGTGGTGCTTCTTTATGTAAGAAATATGATTCCAGACCTATGAAAGTTGTATGGTACTTTCCAATCATTCCAAAGTTTAGGTGCCTATATGGAAGTGAGGAGACTGCAGGACAATTGACATGGCATGCAGATACAAGAATTAAAAATGGGAAAATAAGTCACGCGAAAAACTCTCCTCAGTGGAAGAGAATTGATCATGAGTATCCTAAATTTAGAAACAAGCTGAGAAACCTTCGTTTTGCGTTATCTATAGATAAGTTGAATCCTTTTGGTTTTCAAAGAAGCACTCATAGTACATGGCCAGTTATGTTGGTAAATTATAACATACCACCATGGTTATGCATGAAACAAAATTACACCATTTTATTTATGCTTATATCAGGACCAAAACAACCGGGTAATGATATTGATGTTTATTTGGCTCTATTGATCGGGGATTTAAAATTATTTTGGGATTAAGGTGTTATGTTGTATGATGCTTACACAAATGGATATTTCACATTGAAATCCATGTTTTACGGGACAATAAATTAATTTCCTACTTATGAAAATTTGTCAGGATATAGAATTAAAATAACTCAAGGGTGTCCCATTTGCGAACAAGGTACACAGTCAATTTGGTTGAAACATTCATCAAAACCCATGTTTATAGGAAATCGCATATTTCTACCCAACGGCATAATTACCGATCTTAGATGACATCATTCGACGAAAGTTTAGAAGAACATACAGCACCGTATCCAATAACAGGTGATCAATTGTTTAAGAAAGTAAAATATGTAGACACTACTTTTGGTAAACTGTTTTCAAAAAACCATATGAAAACTGATTAGAAAAAGAGATCAATTTTTTTTGAATTACCATATTGGAATTGTCTGTATGTCAGACATTTTCTTGATGTTATGCATGTTGAAAAAAAAATGTATGTGATAGTGTCATCAGAACATTTCTAAATGCACCCAGCAAAACAAATTATGGAATTAAGGCTAGATTGGATATGGTTGAGATGGTAATACTAGAAGAGTTGGCACTAGTGAAGGGTGAAAAATGAACATTTATTCCTCCTGCAGCTTGCACTCTTTTTAGGCAGGAGAGATTTCATTTTTTCAACTTCTTGATTGACGTAAAGCTTCCATAGGGGTATTCATAAAATATCAAGAACATCGTGTCAATGAGCTATTTAAAATTAAGGGGTCTAAAATCACATGACTACCATGTTTTGATGCAATATATAATTCCTATATCTTTACGTTACATTTTTCCCTAGAATGTCTGTCATACATTAATGAAGCTCTATTTCTTCTTCAAAGTAATATGCTGCAAAGTTATAGACCGTGCAAAATTTCCAACTATAAAAAGATAAATTTCTGTTATATTATGTGAATTGGAAATGTTATTCCTGTTGACATTTTTCAATATTATGGTTAATTTTATGGTTTATTTGGTGAGAGAGATTCGACTATGTGGTCCTATACATTATAGATGGATATACCCCAATGAACGGTATATGAATATTTTGAAATCGTATGTCAAAAATCAAAGTCTGTTAGAGGGTTGTATTGCGGAGTAATATATTGTTAAGGAAGCCATTTAATTATATACTAAATACCTGTCTGGTGTGGAAAACATTGGCCTACCAAAATATCATCACACTGGGCGGCTTGAGGGTGAATGAATTTCTAGAAGAGAGGTTGTCACAATCAATATTATAGATCGAGAGTAGGCCCACTGTTATATTTTGCATAACAATTTTGACGTTGACCCATATGTTCAAACCCAAAATGAAATTTTTAGGCACTTGAATCCTTATAGGGTAGAAAAATGGATATTAGATACACATAATCGACAGTTTATAGGATGGTTTCGGGACCATATTTTTAAGAAGTTAGATGAAAATTTGGACTCAATTTTAGAATGAATCTAATGGATAGCTGGAAGATCAAGTCTATATGTATTATCATACAATGCTTATGCAGTTAATGGTTATACATTTTATACTAATGAACATGACGAAGACAGTACCATGTAGAATAGTGGGGTTACACTTATGGCTAAAGCGATGCATGTTTTCGGTGCTAAGGACAGAAATCCAATTTATGTAAATATGTTATACTTTGGCATCATCAAATAAATATGGGAGTTGGATTATACAAAATTTCAAGTGACGATTTTTCAATGCATGTGGATTGATAATAGGACTGTTGTTAAAATATATGAATTGGGATTCGTGAAATTCTATTTCAGTAAGGAAGGGGAGAAATACCAACCATTTATAATGGAATCACAAGAAATACAAGTATTTTATGTTCCAGACACCACAAACTAAAACTTTTCAATTGTTCTATTATCGACCAAAACAACTGAAGGGTCAGATGAATGTTCAAAGGAGGATGACCCATTCATAGGGACTTATCAATCATTTTACAGTGGTCCCAATGTAGATGGAGTTTTTCATATCATAGGAGACCACAATGAAGGGATTTACATAGTCGGTAGAGGGGTCAAATCTCTTCATCCTTTAAAAAAGAGAGTTCAATAATCAGGTTATTTGTTTATTGTAATATACATTGTGTTACGATATGTTATTATCTATTCGTTGATATTTTTATGTAATCTAAATTAAATTTTAAACCAATTATATAGATAATTACTTCTTCACCTTATAATGTTCCCAATATTGAGGCACAGCAGGTCTCTCAACCAACTGCTGCTGGTCCCAGTGTAGAGAAACAACATATTTCTCAACCTGTTGTTGCTGGTCCTAGTGCTGAGGTACAACAATTTTCTCAACCTATTATTGTTGTCCACAGTGTTGATGTGAGCACTCAGAAGGAACATAATGATGATGATTCTGAGGAAATGGTAGGAAATGAAACCCTGACGGTGCAAAAAAAACAAGAGTGTCGTAGTTTGACAGTTTTAGCCAAAATACTTAAGGTAAAAGAAAAAGGGATCAAATTTGAGGTGGGGTGGAATAAGAGAGACCAACATGTTTACCCCAACAAAGCCATATTTATTAGCTAAATTGGGATCATCACTCGGTAATGTGTGTAGATTTATGTACAGTGGTGGCACCATGTTGTCACCGAGATTAAGGCACTAATATGGGAAGAGATAACGGTAACATTATGATATCATTTTTTTAATTTATTAAAATAAAATAAAATACAAAAACATATAATTACTCTTCATCATCCATTGTAGAGTGCATTTATAGTAGATTCCTCAAACAAGGAATATGTATTTAGAGTTTCAAGCAGGATTCATAGAGGCTTTCACACAATTTTAATGAAATGTCATCTTAAATATGCCTAAGGGAAAATCAAGCCGCACCCACCTCCTCTTTAGGAACACTTGATATCCCAATGAGCAAGCGATGCGTTTATCAACCATCATGGGGAGAAAAAATTTTAGGTACATTGTGTTTTGTAATATGTTTTTTGATTTTTCTTGTATTCATCACTTTGATTGACAATTTTTTATTTATGAAACAGCAACTGAGTGTTGAAAATAAATAATGTGAAACAAAGCCAGTGTACCCCTACTATAAAGCATGGATGGGGTATACTTCACTTGATAAAAAATTGGTACATCTTTAAAATCTACCGTAATAATTTTATGTGACATAAAACAACACCATAACCATGTTTCTCTATTTATATGAAGATTTATGAATTGAAATCGAAATCTATATCCATCCCATTCCATGTTCTATTGAATGATGTTCGTGTAAATAAAGAGGTGATACTGATATATGAAAACACAAAAAAAATTGTGGGAAACATGTGTAAGTATGACATAATATAAATTTGATTTCCTTTAAATCGCTATTACATAACAATGACTACTTATTTTCCTCTATTTTCTATCTGACATAGTCATAGGAATCAACAACACTTGCACTAGATGCAGACATACTTTCAGCAGACTTGAAGGAGCTAGAATAGTATGGTCGCGTTAGAGGTCCGAGTTTTGGGGTGATACCCCAAACATATTTTCAAAAATAAAAATAATAGGAGGATCAAACAGAAGAAATTAAAATGATGCAAGAAAATTAGATATTTTTTAATAAGAATTACAGTACCAGGGAGAGATGATATCAAGTTTGATGGGGATAGGCAAAGAGAAGAAACAACTCAACAACAATTTGTGCACAAAGATCCCACACCACCCTCCACTGGCTTTGAGGTGAACCATTCCCCTAAAAACCTGACTTATATGAGGTAATCAATGTTATAAAAAAAATTCTATGAAATGTGAATCACATAGACATTGATACCTTTCCTGTACTAATATTCTACATGGTGAAAATTTTTGTGATTTATATCTATCAACTCCCATTTATCACCTTGTGGAGAGGGCTATGGTGTTCAATATGTAGAACCACATGATACACAATAGACAATTTCCAACAGATCATTTCAGAGTGTTAATTAATATAGATATTGAGCCGAGTACTGAGCTACATGTTCCAAATCATGATGACAACATTCATATGGTTGAACAATCTATTAGAACATTCATTACATGGTTGTAAATTATTATAATAAAATTTCAACAACAAGGTATCCATTTCCAATTTATTTTTTCAGCTGGACCTTTTACATTTAATGGAAAAAGGGCTTAACTAATGAATGTTATTAAAGAATGAAAAAGAGAGGGGGTGAAATGAAATATCATCTCAAAACCATCTCAAGGATCAACCAACCGACTGAAACAGTATTCTGAGATAACCTTCACCCTGCATGTTCTATATCCACAGTTAATATCATTGTAGGCTCATGTGGATACAAAGTTTATAGACATAAATACTCACACAGTGGATTTTGAAAAAATTTTGTACAGAGAGGAACAATCATATTTTATTAGTGCTTAAAATGTAAATGAAATCCTCAAGTATGAATGGTTAGGCGCCTAAGTTGTAAATGTATACATGAGGCATATTTTCATGATTTTATTTTACAAAAGTTGATATACTATGATAATTATGATTAAATACATTTCATATTTTTCATAATCATATATATGAAAAAAAAATTGAAGGGATTTCCCCATGAAATTTTTTTTTGGACTCTTTAGTCCCCACGTCACCTCTTCAAAAGAATAAATAGATTCTAATAAAGCGGCTGCAATAATTTCATCCCTACTCAAATCATTTGAAAACAAAATTATGTATGACAGACTCTTTTTGATACTAACAATGTTGGGGTAAAACTATTAAATTTAATCATATCAACTATATTTTCATTTCTTTCATTACTTATTCCTTTTTTTGTTTTTATGCAGCATTGGATGTTGATTACAATCAATTTAGATACTCCAAATATTTATTTTCCAAATTCAATGCATGGATATGCAACCAACCGACCATACATTATGGCATTTGTTAATTTTTAATATACTTGATCCAACATTTTATAACTAAAAATCTAGTTATATAATTTATATTATCTTTTAATGAAGATTCTATTATGATAGGGCGGTGTATCAATATCGTCTACTTTATGGAATGAATCTAGGGCCTAAGGAAAAGAACACCTAAGAGATCTACAATTGGAAAATTATCCTGGTATATATAATAACATTGCACTATCCAAACACTTATCAAAACAAATTACTTATTTTTCTTGATGTTACTGCAGTGTCCAAAACAAACAAATGGAAAGGACTATGGTTATTATGTTTGTAAATTTATAAAAGAGATTGTATTTCATCAACAAACTAGAATCCCTGAAGAGTTATTTTAGAAAATAATTATGAGCTCATTTAAAATATTTATTAATCCTTTGTGTATTTAAATTTTATCAGCACTACCATGACTGTCGCAAAAACTCATATTCACAAGATGATGTAGATGTCTTTAGAAACGAATGGGAAACATACCTGATGGAAGATTGTACACAAATATGATGAAGGTTAATTCCTGCTACTTATGTTATCCTTATATGATCATTGATATCTCCCTTTTTTCAACCTATTGAGTATATATGGTCACCCTTTATTTTGTTTTATATCTTTAGGTTATGAAGAATGGTTTTAGAAATGATTTGTCTTTCTAGTAAAGTATAACTTAATAAGAGACTCTTATGAACTAGTTCTTTATATTTCTATCTTTCAAAAATCACTAGCGATAGTGTTGAAAAACTTATTTAGAACTAAGTAGATAATATAGTTACAGAATCAAACTAACATAAAAAAATTCTCCACTCACCTCATAGAAGTAATATCGAGGATTTGGAAACAAAACTTGAAAATAAATCATTTAAATAGTGCATTTAAAGACACCTCAGGATATCTTATTATATTATTGGTTTGATACATAGGTATTGATGATGAAATTGAATAGAATAATTCCATAATTGTAATTTCCCTTCATAGATCCTCTAAGATTTGAGAGGATTTTTGGGACACCTTACATACATTGTGAGGTTTCTATTAAACTTATCAATATTTATATCACTTTGTGTGTGTTGTGTTTGTTTTCAATTAACAAAGAGTGTTACTGAATATTGGCATAAATATATTGAAGAATAATTTTAGTGAATAATAATGTCTTGGAAGTTAAAATAGGAACCCAAGATTGTTTTGAAGAAGAGTTCCAAAGAAGGTGTATATTTTTTCTAAGTGAATGAAGATCCATTAAATATTCTTGGATGTTATTTTAATGTTCCATGTAATTATAAAATGAAAATGGAAGACCATACCATTAGTGTATTAAAGACTCATTCATATTGAAAGAAAATGTTATTTCAATCAATTTAGATTCAAAGAGAATATATAGTGAACAATATTATCTCTTTATGATTGACATGATTGAGGAGTTCCATCATTATGGTTGCAAGCATATAAAACTAGAATTAATTTGAAATTATTCAGATGAATTATGAATTATATATGATGTCATTATTTTGTTTCTTTTTTATTAATCAATCAAATTAAAACATATATAAAATTATCTATGTTTTTAAGGTGAAGTTTTTACTAAATATAGATGGGATCAGTTTAAAGAAGTTTATACCAAGACCAGTGTTATTTTTAATTATTCTAGTTTTCTTTGATGGCAATCAGTTTTTATATAAATGGAAAAGTCATTAATCCTTATTGTACTTGTATGGAATATATGGATATAATAATGTTAAATTTTATAAAGTGAATATTTATATGAGTTTTTCTAAAGAGTTTTATAAAAATAATTTTCTTATATGAAATATTATATTATATTAAAGGTGATCTTTATATAAAAATTGAGATATATTATGAAAGGATTTTATAATTAATATGAAATTTATAACATCATATGAAAGAAAATATTCTTTTGAAAATGTTTTCTTTGAAACTCTTATAAAAATTATATTCTAAAGTTTCTATGAAAATGAGGATACTCTAAAATAAGATGAATTTAAATATACCATTGTTAGGATAGTTTATATTCATAAAAATAAATATTTGGATATAGTTTATTATGATTTTAAAAAATAATCTATAATGAATAAATATAATTTAGGAGCACTTCACGACATGTTACAAGGAGAAACCTTTACTATGAAATGCATGAAATAAAGTATATGTAGAGTTTAGATTAAAAGGATATTTTGGTGGTTTTTATGAAAAAAGTAAATGATGAGTTTTTAGAAGATAAAATAGAATTAAGGATCACGTGTTTACATACATTAGTACATATTTTTAATGGATGAAGGTTTTCAAGTAGGTTAATGAAATGTCTTTAGTCATCTGATGTTTTGGGATTTTTGAATTAACAAGAATCATGGTAATTCAAAATTAATAAATGTGATATAATGAATATAGTAGTAAAAAAGGAAGAGAAAGAAGATAAACTAAATTACAACCTAATTTATTTATTTATTTATTTTCAATGAAAAAAAATAATGATATCTAATAATATTCTAGATATTAATATCAATAGGTTTCAATGATATTGGATAATGCCTAAAACTACTTATGTTTTTTATAATCCCTGTGTGATTAAGAGAATGAGGGAATATATATAATTCATTTTTTGTTTCACTAATGTGTACGAATATGTGTAAGAAATCTTAAAAATGTCTTTTAGTTTAGGTTTTATAAAAATAAGTTTCTTTTGTTTATGGAAGAGAAGGAGAAAGAGAAACATTTCAGTTTACAGTTGTAAAGAAGAAGAAAATGGTTTTTCCACTATTGTTTTCGAAAATAACAACATTAAGTTTTTATTTAATGATTATATGAAGTTAAAATAATAGTAAGAGTTTAATTAAACTCCCCAATAATATACAAAAGGAAAAATTGGAAGGAAGTCTCTCTTATTTTTACCTGGCATTATTTTACACTATCAAGAGGTAGTATAAGGACACATTGGAAATATATAGATGTTCAAAATATTCCATACACTATCAGAATACATCTTACATGAGTATCATTTATATATATATATATGTTTATAATCACATTTTCACACAAGTGGGTTATGTGGTTTTGATAGAATCTAAAACACACCAAGGATTAGCCATTAATTTTTAAATGTTAACATTGTAAATTTTTCTTACTCTTACTTGTGTGTTCAAATGTGTTTCACTCAAAAAATGTGAGAAAAGGGAATTATAGATTTGTAAACCTAAATGAGTATAAGTAAAAGGAAAGTTATAAAATTTATTTAAATTGGATAAATATTCTCCAACACCTATTCACCCCATATCAATGTTGAACATATCCCTAATTCGTCCACTCATATAATCAATGGAAATTGATAACCAAAATAATAAAGAAGGGTGTGATTAGTAACATAGATATATAATATGAATTTTTATAACAAACTAATTGCATATATATTTCATTCTTTAGACCAACAGTAGTAAAGTGCACAAAGAATCATTAGTTTTGTTATTAGCTTATATCTGGACCAAAGTAACCATTTGGAAAGATGTAAAGGTAATGTTACAATATTATATGTCTATTTTTATGAAAAATTATATAATGAAAAGTTTATTTGATTTTCATTATTCCTTATAAGGTTCATTTATTTTAGAATATTTCTGTCCATGTGACATGCCTTTGCAGGAAGAGCAATGATGTTGTGTCTGCTCAATTACAGAGGTAATGGGAAATCTATTTCACTAATGACTCAATATTTCATAGCTATAGGATAACTCTTAGGTTTTTTCTCTGCTTTACATGATCCTTTTCTGGTGATCGTGTCACATAAGATCTTTTTTATGAATGCTTCATGTGAACTGATCATATGATCTCATCACATGATCAAAACATATAAAAAATCACATAATCAATTAAGGTAATTCACTTGAACTGTGATTAATATATTCTAGTCTTATTTACATGATCGCATAAAGCTTCAAGGGTCATGTAATAGTATAAATCTCCCAGTTTCATTTGATCACATTATCCTATTATGGTAATGTGATCACATGAATTTGAACAAGTTATACACTTAATATGATATTTCTAATTAGTCATGTGTCCCTTTCTTACTCAAGTCCATTTTTAACCCAAATCCTCCATTTTCATAATTAATTGAAATCTTATTTATAATGATACAAATGAATTCAAGAATTTAAGCTAAGGAGGTTGTAGTTCATTGGACTATAATGGTCAATAGTGTGGAAGTTGACCAATGCATAGTCATTCACTCCACCCACTAGCATCTTAAAAGCATGATGGGAACC
This sequence comes from Viscum album, assembly GCA_963277665.1. Lineage (NCBI taxonomy): Eukaryota > Viridiplantae > Streptophyta > Magnoliopsida > Santalales > Viscaceae > Viscum > Viscum album. The sequence continues at coordinate 1,015,799,576 of OY728119.1, read as the reverse complement.
AATATATTGGATTTTCAATTTTCTAATTATTTTTCCTTATATATGGGTGGGGGTGTTCAGGAGGGAGGGGGTGTCTAGAAGTGGGGGTGTCTAGGAGGGGAGGGAGTTGTCTAAGAGGGAAGGGTGTCCAGGGGGTGTCCACGAGTGGGGTGTCCAAGAGGGTAGGGATGGGATGAGTCTATAAGGGAGGGGTGTCCAAGAGGGAGGGAGTGTCCAGGGGGGTTTCCATGAGTGGTGTGTTAAGGCGGGGAGGTAGGGGTGTTTCCAAAAGGGAGGGGTGTCTAGGAGGTAGGGGGTGTCCATTTGTGAGGGTGGGTGGGGGTTTCCAAGAGTGGGGGGCTGTCCAGGATGGGAGGGAGGTGTCCAAGAGGGGGATGTCCAGGAGGGATGGGGTCTCTAGGTGGGTGGGGGATGGGGGAGTCCTAGAGGGAGGGGTGTATATGGGGTGTTCAGGAGTGGGGGGTGTTCAGGGAGGTTTCCATGCGGGTAGTGTCCAGGAGGGGAGGGAGGGGTGTGTCTAGAAGGGAGGGGGTGTCTAGGTGTGAGGGTGGGTGGGGGTGTCCATGAGTGGGGGTGTGGGGGTGTCCAAGAGGGGTTGGAGGTGTCCAAGAGGGAGGGGGTGTCTAGTAGGGAGGGGGGTCTACAGGTGGGAGGGGTCTCCAGGTGGGAGGGGGTCTCCAGGTGGGTGGGGGCTGTCCAGGAAGAAGGGGGTGTTCAAGATGGAGGGGGTGTCCAGGGGGTGTCCAATAGTGGGGGGTGTCCAAAAGGGAGGAGGGTGTCTAGGTGGTGTCCATGAGTGGGGTGTCCAGGAGGGGAGAGCGGGGGTGTTTCCCAATGGGAGGGGGTGTTTAAGAATAGATCCATTCAATTCCATTCAAAAGTGATAATATACAATGGGTAGATCACTTCAAGAGTAGCCTGAAGTGGGTCCGTAGTGAGGCATCAAAATTCCCAACCAACCAAAACAATTCTAATCCCATAAATTCCCAATAATTATATTCCAGTTCAATTTGAGGCCCAATATACCATATTTAATGTCATAAAGTCCTAACATATGAATCATTAACCTTTCTCACATTAGATTTCTAAGAAACACACTTTTTCTCTACACCAAAATTGTTGTAGAATACATCTGCTGGAAAAATTATTGATGATATATGAGTTTGATGGAATTAATAATTTCTAATCTATAAGCGTTGTGAGGACACTCTCAACTAAATCAATTTTGACACTCAATCCTTGCATGTGGATGAAATATACTGAATGAGATGTTTTTTACCTGAAAGTAAATTCCAGAAGATGTATCCCTATTACTTATATATATATATCCCTTCTCCCACTTTCCATAGGATTGGAATTCTCTGATTGTGTCATATGTTCTCTATGTTTTTGATTTATGTGTTTTTAAATTATACTTTTTATAATGTTATGTTAAATTTGGTTCCTATTACTCCAATATATTTTTTTGGTGTTTTTCCTTGATTTATTGAATAGTATATCTTCAAAATATATATGGTTTTATAATTCATATTAGTGAATGATGGTGTAGGAATAATATTTATTCTATTATCAAATAGATGATGAAAGTATAGTTGGATAACGAAGGTTATTAATGGGTATACACTAAAGAACTAGGGTGGAGGGGGTGTCCAGGAGGGAGGTGGTGTTCAGGTGGGAGGGTGGGTGGGGGTGTCCAGGAAGGAGGGGTGTCCAGGATGGTGGGGGTGTCCAGGAGTGGGGGGTGTCCAGGAGTGGGGGTTTAGGAGGGGAGGGGGCTATCCATGAGGTGGGAAGGGGTTTCCCATGGAAAGGGAGGGGGTGTAGGGGTGTTTCTAGGAATGAGGGGGTGTCCAGGAGGGGAGGGGGTGTCTAGGAGGGGAGGGGGTATCCCAGAGGGGTGGGTGATGTCCAGGAGGGAAGGGGATGTCCAGGGGTGGGAAGGGGGATGTCCAAATAAAGGAAGGGGTTGTAGGGGGGGAGGGGGTTGTCCAGGAAGAGGGATGGGGTTGTACGTGGAGTGGTGGGGGTTGTCCAGGGGTAGAAAGGGGGCTATCCAGGGGGGGTGTCTCGGGGAGGGGAGGGAGGGGGTTTGGCTAATCACACTAAAGAACTAGGATATCAAGAGAAAAGTGAACTGTTATGATCATCGTCTATCAAATTGTGTAGGTTCTCATCAGGAAATCTCTAAAATTGAGAAATACATTCTTTCCATACCTTCAATGAGACGTTTGATATTGTATGGGGTACTTGGAGAGGCATAAGTGGTTAGGTTCCAAACAAGTTTGGACCCAATGTCCGATGCGGATGCACTAGCACTCATTCCCTTCGACATGTCATGGAAGAGTACACTCTTAGAGGCTCCTAATATATATAAATATTTGGTTTATAATTTATCTATGATAGTGGTATCACTAGAAAAATGTAATAATTTATTCTAAAATTGAATACTGCTATGAAATTTAAGACACCACCATGTATGTGTCATATTGTATAACCTGTGGAGATTCCTCCCTTTTTTATTGTAAAAAAATCTGTTTGGATTCTGTGTTGTTGTTGAAATTTCTTCCTTTTATTTTCTCATCCATGTAATCTTAAAAAAATAATATTTATAATAAATGAATCATGTTGAGCCTCTTCTAAAAAATTAATTCAATCTAATGAAATATAGACATGTAAAGGTTGTAATAGGTAACAATTGACATTTTATTAATATATTATTTCATATTAATTTTTAATTTATTTCATTATTGTATTACTAATAGAATGTTTTTTTCTTATATATGTGAATTTTTTTTGTGGATTTCGAAAGCTTTCTTTGGAAACTAATACTATGGATGACAATTTTTTAGAGCAGATCACAGATGCAAAAAGGATGAAACATTAATGTTTTCAATAGTTTGTTGGATAATTGTAACAGTAACCATATTAAAAATTGTTTGAAATATATATTGCGGTTTTTTTGTATTCATGATTTCAAGTAAATTTATATAGCATTTTTGTTCTTCTATGATTTTTGTGTAGGTTTTGTTTGTGTTGTGTGTAATGGTGTTATATTAGGTGTGTAGTTGTTGTGTAGGTGATGGGTTTGCTCAGGAAACTTGGCCTTTATCAGTGATAATTCAGCACTGATAAATTTCTAATATATCAGTGCTTGTTTAGCACTGATAAAGGTGGGATTTATCAGTGCTATTTTGAGTGCTGATATATAACACATTTATCAGCACTCAAAATAGCACTGATAAAGGGGAAATTTATCAACGTTCAAAATATAACTGATAAAGATGGACCTTTATTAGTGTTTTTTTAGCATGGATAAAGGTGACTGTTTATCAGTGCTGTTTTGAGTGCTGATAAAGGGGACCCCCTATCTTCACCATGATTAATAGTGCTTTTCTGGTGCTGTTAAAGGTGGTTTTTACTGTTATTAAAATCCCTATTTTTAGTAGTAAATGTTTTAAATATAATCAATCATTTTTTTAAATAGTACAGTAATTATGAAAATGATAATATGACTATTTCATTGATTCTAAGGAACTACTGAAATGTAATATTTTTTAAACATTAGGTTATTTGTGAATAATATTACACTATATTTCGAAATAATATACCAACAACTATTTTTAATGATATTTATGGTAAATAAAATCTATATCACATAAATATTTAAACAATAATTTCAAAATAATATTTTGTTAGAAAATTTTGCAGTTTTTTGATAGAAATAAACTCATTTAACCACCTCCTAGTCCTGATTCATTTATACATCAAAGTGAAGTTTCAAATGCAAATATATAAACATGAAATGTGATCTCTTAAAAGGTATAATAATATCAGTGAGAAAATACCATTTCTAAATATTAGGAACTGTTTAACAATACATTCCCTAAAAATATTTCAATTATTTTTATTGCAGTTTATGGTTTTAAAGATGTCATAAAGCCTCGAGTTACTATAATTTAATAATTGATATTAAATTATAATGAAGGAAAAACTATGGGTCCATATAGACTAAATTTTTTGGAAATTAATCAATATTGATATTTTTTAGATCTTATAGACTCAGGAATAAAATAAATCCATGATAATTATTATATAGAGAAGATAAAATAACAAATATACTTTAACCTATCATCAATTCACCCATATGTATAAATGTATATATTTTTGAAACTTATAGCCTCAAAAAAACCTTTTGAGACTATAAGATTAGAAATTTGAACATTTATTCAAAAGGAGGGATCGATGGTATTTCATACAATATTTTTTATTCATTCTCCCATATATAACAATTATTAAACATTAAGGATACATTATGTATAAGTGATTTTTATAAATTAACATTGATCATATTACTCTAAAATTTTTATTCCCAATGGTTTCATAATTTTTTATATCACTAAAGTGGAATATAAAATATTCTAATTCAATTATAGGAGTATTCAAGACATATTTGAAGCTACAAATAATGTTAAAATGAGTATTAATCACATTTTTATTAAGTTAAGGTATCCAAAAAGATTTCATAAACCATTATAAATAGTGTTTTATATCTCATGTTATAAATCCTTTTAAGAGAACATATTTCAATTATATAGATTTCAATTTGAAAAAAAAATCTTTTCAATATAAATGAAAATGCAAATGAAAGTGGTTACACTAGTTTATTATTTACTAAAAACTCTTAAACATTATAATAAATAATAAATTATACTTAATAACTCTAATATATATGGGAAATTGGTTTTATTTGTTCTATAAGAAGCTTGGAAATAGTTATGAGTATAATTTTTTGATATCTAATTTACAGTATTAAGTAAAGTGCATTATTTTAAAAAAAGTTACCATTTCAAGTTCATTAATAAATGGAAGACATATATACTATTTTTTAAAATTAGTATACTATTTTGAAAAAAATGATTCTTCTTATTTCATTTTAAATACTCAATTAATATATTGAAATATAAAAAAATATGTATATGAATACTGAAAACGATATTAAAATCAAATCATATATTATTTTAATCTATTATTTTCTTAAAAAATAAAAAATTAACAAACATAGATGAATAGATTAATGGGGAAATAAAGTGTGATATACACATACAAATTTAAAAATTCAATGTCAAAAAATATTTATCGTAAATAATAAGTATGTACTTGTGGTAAAAATAATATTTAAATTTCTCATTATTGTGCCCTTATGTCTATGTATTTTTATTTTTCTATTAAAATGTGTAAAATATGTTATTTTAATATGGTAAACATTTTAGAAGATTATAGAATCTTAAGAGACCTAAATGAATATAAGGTTCACCATAATGATAGTGAGGATGGTCTTGATGAATAAATGTTTTAGAACCCCAAGTAGTGGGGTTATGAGAAAGTTGGGATTGCCTCTATAATTCATCATATTCCACACTATTTCATTTACTTTAATGGAAATCATGATAAAAAAGTAATTAATGCTATTAAAATATTTTATACAATACAAAATAAACAAAAGATAATTACCTTAAATGAAGATGGCATAAAGTAGATAATTTTTTAATGAACACCATAGTTTGATATAAGATAGAAGTTTGATTTTTTTAATAAAAATATGTTGTTTTCTCTAAATTATAGACCATGTTCATGTCTTTTTTTGGTGGAACATAAAAATTATAATGTTAAAAATAATTAAGTACAAAATAATAGTATGTGTTACAACAAAAAACAATAGGAATAATAATTAGTAATAATAACTAATAAACAATTCATAAACAAAAAATTAATTATAAACACTTGACAATATAACTATTAATTCAAAATTATATTTTATTTCACCCCTAAAAACTATAAAAATAAAATACAACACATGTAATGTGATGTTTTTTAGGTTTATAATTATTAGTTTTGTTGTAATGATTATTATGTTTAAAACATCATTGTTATACTTGTTGTGATGGAATTGTTACCCTATAACCTAATAAAATTTAACTATTTATTACAATAATATTAATACATATTTTATATTTTAATGATGTTTCTTCAGTATAACATTAATTTGATAATAACCTTATTGTATTTTTCACAAGAAAAGATTATAAAAATTCTCTACTATCATAAGAATCAATAAATTCTATAGAAATATTTTTAAATAAATATTATATGTTTTATATAACATCTGTATGAAAAAACATCAATTATGTTTTAATTTAATGTGTTGAAGGGTCATAAGAATTTGCAGGTTCTTCTCAATATTTTCACACTTGATAATCTCCAAAAAGTGAGGTTATAATGACATAACTACAAATAATAATTCAACATGATTATTTTTCATTGCATATAACAATCTATGAACATGTGAATTGGTCCATAGAAATGATATTTTTATTAATATATTTCATTAATTATTTACTTTTATGTATGGATGAAAATTATGACAACATATGGTCATGTAGAGGTAGCATACATTGGTTGTGGCATAAGAAAAATAAAAATAATTGAATATGTCAAGAAAAATGTTTATCCCTTCTAACATAATGAAAAAAGATGTATTTTCCAACTTGATTGAAATAGAAATGTTGAACTAAATCCATCTACTTGGCTGTTCATTTCTAAGTTTATTTTAGACTAAAAAACAATAAATCAACCATATAAGGGTCTTGACATAAGTATGGATCCTACTTGATGAAATGTTTCGAAAAAGGGTTTATATTGCATATTATCTTTCCTTGGAAGGTTGTTTTTATTACAAAATTAAATTCTTTCTCAATTGGTGGAATAATTGGTTTTTATATGTCAATATTTGACTTTAGGAAAGTTCACATAATTCCATTCAAAAAGAGGCCTAGAGGATCACACACAAAGTATAAATAGAATCTCACTAAATTCATTTGAATTTGATATTAATAATAAATATTACTCTCAGATAGTGGAATAATATTTATTCAAGTATTTTTTATCATATATATTCAATCTTGAGATATTATAGTTTGGAATAGGTGAGTTAAATTTTATCTCTTTTTTATTATTAATGATATAATAAATAAATATTTATTTATTTAGAAGTTTAGTAAATTGATTAATATTAATGTTTATTTAGATACATGAATATTTAAATAGATATTTATTCTTGAAATTAGAGAATATGATATTTATTTATTTACTCAACAAATAATTTTAATTTGATTAAATATTTTAGTTTTCAAATATTTGTTTAATTATATAAAGGATTGATGGGTCGATTTGATAGACCAATTAAAAAGAAATATTTTATTTAATATAATTTAAATAAATATTAATTTATTTATTTATAAAAGGATATATAAATAAGATAATTTCATGGAATATAATTATAAATTTATTATTATTATTATATATAGGGGATTACATAGAATAAATATTTGATAAACAGTCCTTGTTTAAATTATTAGATATTATCCCTAGGAATAAAGTCTAACATATATTATTTTATAGACTAAGAGAGTCGTTGTACACAATATAAATATTTTTTATAATTATTTTATGATATTGAGAGAAAATCCTATTACCACCCTCATAATAACATAGAGAGAAAAATAGAAATCTTTGTTTAGATTAATGGTTAATGACGTGATACTATAGTTTTTTATATTGAAACACTAAAAATACCTAGAGCATTGTTTATATATTTATAGAGCACCTATGGGTATTACTACATGATTCCTTTCCTATATTCTCCACTAAAATGAAAACAAGATAAGAGTTTTAAAAAATTGATATAATGAAATTCCGTTTTTGAGTTATTTATTTTTTAAAGTTAATAATAAATGAAAAGAGGATTATCCTTTATAATAGATTTTTCAGTTGTGTTTGTAATGTTATTTTGTTTTATTTATTTAAATAGATGGGAAAACAAAATCAATCACTCACCAACCACTTTTTTTATTCCCAAGAACCATTTTGTGGTAATAAATCATCCACATTATTATTTCAATTTTTTATAATTATTTAATTAATTTCTATTACTTTTTTTAATGTTTTTTATTTAAATATTTTCATTCCTTTTCCAAAATTCTATATAACACATTCTATTTTGTTCGTACAACCATGTACAATCCAATACAATTGAATAATTCTTGAAGAGCTCATTTTAATTTGATAAGGTTACTATCTATATGAAATAAACACATGAAATGTAATAGTAAATTTCATATAGTATACTCATGATCAAACACATAAGGAGTGAGCCACAAAAATCTTGGAACACTATGTGGATCAGTAAATAGAAACATTACACATTGCTTATTGGGCTCCAATACAGAATATGGCTTGAAATAGAATAAACAATGAGTAGTTTTTTGTACAAATCATGTAACCCCACATGATTTTTATTCCATGAAAATAACAACAAGTCATGTAATCAAAGACATGATGTCATTTAATTCCATGGATTGAGTTCTAGATGACTGATGTGGCCATTCACGGATTACATAATGTGTAGATGGTTATACATTTCCTTTATCATGTGAAAACTCGCACAATGAACACTCTATGATCTTAGGAATTTCATGTGGTTCTACATGTCATATAATTTATGAGATGCACAAACTTCTTTGCATATATATGGGTTTCTGTATCATGTGAAAAGTGTCTCTCTAAACCGAGTACACATTAAGTGAATTTTATCACATCATGTGTGTTTAAATTATTAATAATTCTTATTTGGGTAAACTATATAATTATGATACTTGTAATGAGTGATTTTCATATTTTTTTACTTCATGTGAACTTCCATTGGTACACAAAACATATATTTATTGAATGTCATGTGGTCATACCCATGACATAGGCTACGCAACATGACCCATGAAACAACACATAATATATTTTGTGACATGTTGTGTAGACATACATTTCATTTAATTACATAGTGAATGATATGGAATTTAACAACATAACTTACATGATATGTTGAGTAAAATTACATGTTTTGTAAGTATTTAATTCCATAAAAATATTTAATTTGATGTAGAGGGAACATTCCATGTCACCTTCTGAGTACACGTCATGTATTTAATTATTTAAAAATTAAAATATTCATTTTTTAATTTATTTAAAATAATACATTATTGTGATCATATTATATCATAAGGGTTGTATGGATAGAATATTAAGATAAAGGATAAATTATATAATTTTATTTCAATTTATTAATTATTGTAAATTTATCTTAATTTGAATGAATTGAAATAAATGATAGAAATCCTAAATTAAAATTTTCTTCATGATGGGATTGATAATTTGATGAATGACCTATGTATGTGTTATATTTAGTTATTTTATTTACATATTTACTACATGGTTTTTATGTGATAATGTTTCACTAAATTAAATATTTTTATCAACAAATCACCCCTACCTCCCTTATTATGTATATGCTTGAAATTTTCAAGGATTATTTTATGTAACCCCAAACCCTTGGTACCCCCTCACATGTGAGTGAGTAAACATTTTTGAAGGATTTATCTCCCATTAGGAGTATATGGTTCAAGACCTGAGTCAAGGTGAATTCAACCAAGGAGATATATAAGACAATGGATAAATACTATAACTCAAGACAAGTATGGGATAAAGTTTTTTTTTATGTAAGTGGATGTTGTTGGTTTATCTCCATTCGATAAACCACCTAGTAGATAAAATTTTTTGATCATATTAAAGTTTTCAAGTGATTTGGTGAAGTTGGAATTGTTTTCAATTAGTTAAGAAGATGAAATGTCAATAATTTTTAAATGTGACTATTGCCAAAATGGTTTCTAATTAAGATAAAATAGTGTCATTGGTTATTTTTGGTTGACCCAATGTTTAAAACCTCAAAATAATTGGATGAAATGAGAGTTTGAGAAGTGGTAAAGTGTGTTGACCTATAGAGTTTAAAAATTGAAATTTGCAAACTTTTTAAAGGTTCTCATATTAAAAAAATTAGCAACCAATACAGCCAGCTAAGGGGAGAATCACCACAAGGGAAACTAATCTCTACCCTTGGATAGACAGTATAGTAGTCATCTAAGAATACAAGAGTATGCCTACAAGGGCACATGGGAGCAGCATAGCACCATCGTGCAGGGTGGCATAGTGGTTCAAGAACACCTGGCATAGGGTGGTTCCAAGCGATGAGAGGAGTATCTGGTGACTAATTTCTGATCACATTGAGTTGAGGCTTATATTATAATGGATTGTGAGATCTATGGGAGATTTGATGTGGGATTCATATTTTTATCGCCGGATGAATCACCACCATTGGATCTTTTTTATTGTTTTATCCTAGCTGTCTGATCATCCATGCGAAATATCAATGGTGTGATCAGTTTGATGGTTATCCCAAGTCATTTGATCAAATCATTGGATGTTTTCTTTTTCAAGAATCCGCATTCGAGGATCTTATACTAATTAATGGAGACCCTGTTCACTAATGCAGGATCTGATCTATGATGATTTTCCATTGATCTGGATCTTCCTTATGATTCTCAAAGCATATGTGAAGATCTTCATTTACCATAAATACTAAGGTTCATAATTGTTGTTTCTTTTAATTATCTTGGATAATCACTTATTTATGAAGATACTATGTAGCATTAATCACTCCAGTTCAATAAGTTTTCTAGGAACTTCTTATTCAAATGAAGAATAATAATTCTTCAAGTACTCGATCTATTCCTAGAATAATTGTGGTACTTTGCAAAGAAGAATGTTCCAGGAATCCACTAATAAGATGAATACGCTTAAGAGGTCTCCCTATTTTGTGCAATTAATATTTTATCCCATTATTTATTCATGTGTGAAGCTTTTCATGAAGGAGACAGTGCTAATCAGTTTTTCACGAACAGCTTTGAAAAACCGCATACTATTTTTACTATTTTTTATTGAAGGTCTTGTGAAAAAGAACACTATTTGAGTTGTATGCATATAACTTTAATTCATGTTTGATGAAGAAAATACATACACTCGTGTTGTGTGCATCATGCTATTACATTCATTCAAACTTTCTCATAAGTATAAAACAAATATTGTGTGTGTGTGCATAACCATTGCACGAAGTAAAAGTGAACATAAGCCAGTGAACGTATCATAGAAGTGTGTTTTCAGAATGGTTTAAATAAAAATAAAATTCATAGTATGTTTGTGCGAAGTTTTAAGAAAGGAAATGCATGCATCAAGTTTATACATATCTAGTTTCGTATGCACAAAGAAAGTATAGAGTTAATGTATGGTTCAATGCAATTGTAAAGATTCTTATATTGAGATACAATGGTGTGCATTCACAGTGATGAATTAATTTTGTTAATTGAATAGATTGTATATCTATGCATAAAATAGAGCAGTAGAGAAGATAAATGAGAAAATTCATGTGTTCCTACATGTATAGGATTTTATAATCACTTTAAGAAACAAAAATCCATTTTATATTTTCTTAGATAATATAAAATTAATAAAGGCAATTTGTATGCACATGAAATAATGCATGCATAAAATGATAAGACCATGCAGTGTGTTATATACATGCATGAAGTTTTGATGTACTATACATGAAATCTATGATGATTTATTAATGTACAACGATTGAAACTAAATCTGGGGTTGTATTAATATCATAGAATCTGAGGAGTTTGTGTATCTGATTTTTCAGTGGTTAGTAAGGCTGAGTCTTGAGAAAAAGAAGGAATTTAACTACCATTATTGTATTGAATATGATGGTAATCTACAGGTGATCAGAATTTATTGAGTAAGACATGAACTAGTGAAAAGATTCTTGATTTAAACATGGGCTAGTTTGATCCAACGAGCTCACGGGGGAAGATTATAAGATATTCCTATTAGTGGATCAATTATTTTGTGACTCATGATAGTGAATTCTTTAGTGGGACTATAAAGAAGTGAAATTATCTAGTGGGACTCTGGAGTCGGTCGGTGGGATGATGGTAACACTATGGGAGGTAATATAAATATTCTCTTGTGGGACTCAAGTGTCGGTAGTATAGGTGGGGACCTGTAAACTCTATTGGGACTCAGTGTTTATGAGAATGGGACTTCCCTTGGTTGTAACCATCAACATATAGTGAAAATATGTAAATATGGGTGATTACCAGTTTCAGTAAGGACATATGTCTTAGTAAAATGATTTTTAAAAAATACTATGTACTGGTTTTTTAGTTACATTATACATTTCATGTAGGATATGCTCATCCTAATAAGTGACATAGGTTTGAAGGGTTTTAATAAAAGAAAATAATTTGGTAAAAACAAGTCACACATGATTAAACCCCCCCCCCCACCTCTTAGTGTGACTGCACAATCCTTCAAACACCTCAATTGGCATCAGAGCATGTTTCACCTCATAATGGATCTACGATACTTTTCCGGTTGTTTATATCATAGGTATATGAAGTGTATATATATGTTTGAGAAAAAATCAAAAGATATTAATATAAAAAATCTTATCTCTACTCCTGATTTAATAAATTTTGATGATTAAGTCAAATCCTAGAAAAACATGAAGAAAAGAGTGTCATAGAAGCTAAATATTAATATAAAGATAAATAAAAATCAACTGGTATCTTTAGACACTCAAAGTGGAAATTTTTTAGTAAAATATATTGGTTATAATTTAGATAAATCAAGTTCAGGTGTTGATATTTATATGATTAATCATTAATTTTGAAAACATATGAAGAAACAACCCAAAGAAGTGGTCACATGAATGAAAAATATTTTCAATGAACTTCGAGATGAAAATTTACACCTAGATGAAGAAGAAAATGCCATGGAAGAAGCATTGACAAAAATGGTTGGAATTTCCATAACTCTTATAATACTTGTGAAAGAAAATTAAGACACAATATAACTTTTCAAACAAATATACACTGAAGCTATTGAATAATTTAGAGTAATGTTTGTGAGAAATAAATTTTTGAAAATGTTTTTACAGAAGTTATTCATTCACTTGAAAATATACATAGTATATCCATGAAATCCAAATATTCTCGGAAAATTCATAGAATATAAAGAATCATTGATCTCATAAATTTTTTAATAAAGGAAAATTAAATGCATGAAGAAGAGATTCAGAAGTTGATGATTCAGTGGGAACAAGGCATAAAATTTATTGAAGATGAGAAGATTTCTCTCAAATTAACTTGTCATGAACTAGAAGTAAAACTGAGAAATATGGAAATTAAAAAATAAGAGACTAACTGAGTTACTAATATAATAAATATTTCCAAGGATTCATCCCATAATCATCTTATTTCTCAAAAGACTGAATCTATTGGAAAAAAAGAGTATGAAATTATCCAAGGATAAATCTTTTGAAGTCTTCTTAAAGAAGGTAAGTCTTTTTCATAATCAATCAATGTTTACTAATTTTTATTTGATGAGTAGTGTAGATTCAACATTAAAATATTGGCATAATTGGGTAAAAAAATTAGTATTCCCCAAAGAAATCATTGAAGAAAAAATGTGCTTCCAAAAAACAGATGTCAGAGGAAATCAAGAAATTTTACAGAATAATAAATAATGATTTGTGTGCTACTTTTGGTGTTTATTGATGTTTGGGAATTATGAAATTAATTTTTGGCACAATATTTCATTGTATGAAATTTATATAATGCCTACATTTAGGTTGATCAAAGCTGAAGAAAAGGGGATATCTGCACAATAAAAGCAGAATTCATAGAAAAATAATTAGTTAATCAAGAATAGATATGATTACTTTGAAAATTTATATGATTATTACGGTAGAAGTGGTCACAATTATGTTGACTTATGATATGTATAAATCATACAAAAATCATTTTTTGATGTAAATAGATTATCAAAATAGAAAGTGAAGTAGGTAAGATATGAAGTTGACAGATCAACCTTGGGATGGGAATAAAATAAGAATGTTTTAAAACAAAAAACTCCAAAAAAAAATTGAAGAATGGTGTGAAGAGTGTCTCACAAAAGAAATGATGTTTCTATTGTGGTAAGAAAGGTCACATCCTTGATCATTGTGAATTATCTATGAACATTCTTATATAAGTAAGCAAGATGAAATCAAAGTGATAATCAATTTAGAAGAAAGACAACTTGATTGATTTCATGAATGACATTACTGATGAAGATTCTGGAAAGTTTCCTAAAAGTGGAAACTTTTTAAATTCTAAATCTATGTGTCACACGTGAAACATGTATGTAAATTCATGTAAATATCTTTTTGACATGGTTATCTAGTCTAGAAAAATTAATGAAGAAGAAAATGGAAGCATTTGTGACTTCTTGTGCTGAAAAAAAAAGAAGTTTACAAATAAAGTGAAGACTGATAATGTTCCTAAAGAATGTCTAATCGTATGGCCAGAACAGTTGGAAGAGGAATGAAATCTGGAACAATATGAGAAATCTAAAATTTCCTTATTATCAAATGCTAAGAATTCTTTTTCAATATAAGAATATTTTCTGGTTGAGAAGAAACTCTCATCCCTATTTCTCTAACTAAGGATAAATAATGAACCACCTTATTCCCATATATATTGTGCTTTTTAGGAAGGAAATTGAAGTATAAGAATATATTCTAAGGAGAGACCATAATTTACTAAATCCGTGAATATCATATAGCTATAAATATTTCTATCATGAAAGACTACTGACATAAGTTTTTCTCCATGCAATATATCAAATAATCTTAGATGATACGTGGAATTTTTTATGAAATTTAATCATGATGAAGAATGTTTTGAGTGAATCTATTAATGGGTATATCAGAATATCATCCATTGGATATTTAAATATCAATTTATATCCTATTATTATTAGATGTTCTAGGGAGTTATGTATCTGATATTTCTTTAAGCTAAATTTCTGAAAAATGAATATTGTCATCATTGAGGTATGTTGATTACATTTTCTAATTTTCATGATACAAATTGTCATCAAATACCAAAGGAAGATATTTATCTTTTGATGAAAATGAGAAATTAAATCTTTGTATTGGAATTTTTTTAATCTTTTTAATGATATGTATGAAAAATATTAGTTTTAAATATTTTGATCATTTCCTAAAAAAAGAGTTTCAAATATTGGTATCACATATTGGATGTTTATTGATAACATTGATGTTAAATTTGATCACTCTTATTTTCTATATAGTGTATTTCTAACGTAGACTTATAGTTGATTTATTTTATCTCTTTTCAAATTTATTAGTGATTCCATACTTATCAGAAGTAAATCAAACAATAAGAGTATGAAGAGAATATTATATTCATAGAATTTGAATTTTTGAAATGTTAATTCCTTCATATGATTATAACTTTGGATTTATTACCAATAAGGGGGGAATATTTCATTTAATTTTAAGATTAATTAGGTATTGAAAACAAATACAAATGTGATATTGAAGTGGTCATTAGATTTTGTGAAGTTGAAATTTTTTTTAATTAGTTAAGAAGATTAAAGGTGAGTGAGTTTCAAATGTGACAAGTGTCGAACTAGATTTTAATTCATGAAAACATGTTTCATTTGTTATTTGAGGTTGAAACAATGTTTAAAAATTTTCAACTTTTTAAAAGTGTTTATATTAAAAAATTACCAAAAAAACCATCCAGCTAATGGGAGAAGCTCCACAAGGGAAGCTAATAGAATATCATCTTTTGAAGTAAATAGAATATTGAAACATAAATTGAATCAGGTAATATATGAAGTTGATAGGTCAATCTTGGGATGTGAATAAATGAAGAATGTTTTTAAATAAATAACTCCCGAGAAGTTTTTCAATAATGATGTGAAGAGTGTCTCACCAAATAAATGATGTTTCTATTGTGGTAAGAAAGGTCACATCCTCAATCAATGTGAATTGGATATGAACATTCATACTTAACTAAGCAAGCAAAAATCAATGTGATAATCAATTTAGAAGAAATAAAACATGATTGATTTCATGAATGACATTACTGATTAAGAATCTAAAAAGTTTCCTAAAAGTGGAAACTTGTTGAATTCTAAATTTGTGTGTCAAAGGAAAAACATGTATGGACATTCATGTAAAAATCATTTTGACATGGTTATCTGGTCATGAAAAATTCTTTTAGAAAAAAATAAAAGCATGTGTGACTTCTACTGCAGATAAAAATGAAGTTTACAAATAAAGTGAAGATTGATAATGTTGCCAAAGAATGTTTGTTCATATTTCCTGAATAGTTAGAAGAGGATTGAAAGCTGAAACAATATGGGTGATTTGAAATTTCCTTATTATCAAATTCTAAGAAGTCTTTTCCCATATAAAATGATTTTTTGGTTGAGAATAAACTCCCATCCCTTTTTCTCTAACTGGGGATCATTGATGAACCACCTTATTCTCATATATATTATTTTTTTTCATGATTGGAATTGATGTTGAAGAATATATTCATGGAAGAGACCTTAATTTATGAAATCTATGAATATCTTACAGCTATAAATATGTCCATCATGAAATACTTCTACATAATGGTGTTTCCTTGAAATATATCAAATAATCTCATAAGATACTTGGAAATTTTATGAAATTCAATCATGATGAAGAATGGTTTGAGTGAATCTCTTGAGGGTGAGAAAATAAGATCATCCATTAGATATTTCAATCTCAATTGATATCTTATGAGTATTAGATGTTCTAGTTAGGTATGAATCTGATATTTATTTAAGCTAAAATTTTGAAAATTTAAGCTTGTCATCATTAAGGTATGTTAATTACATTTTCTAATTATCATGATAAAAACTTTCATCAAATATCAAAGGAAGAGATTTATTTTTGATGAAAATGATAAAGTACATCTTTGCATTGGAATTTTTTTAATCTATTTAATGATATGTGTGTATGATATTAGTTGTAAATTGTTTGATTGTTTTCTTAAAAAGGATATTGAAATATTGGTATCACATGTTGGATGTTTATAGATAACATTGATGTAAAATTTTATCACTATTATTTTATATATAGTGCATTCCTCATATAGACTTAGAGTTTATTTATTTTATCTCTTATCTAATTTATTTGTGATTCCATCCTTCTCAGAAGTAAATCATACAATAACAGTCATAATAGAATAGTATATTCATAGAATTTGAATTTTGGAAATGTTAATTCCTTCATATGATTACAACTATGGATTTATTTCTAATAAGGGGGAGAAGATTCATTGATATTTAAGATGAATTAGGTATTGAAAAAAAAATACAAAGGGGATATTGAAGTGGTCAATTGATTTTGTGATGTTTAAATTATTGTCAATTAGTTAATAAGATTAAAAGTGAATGAGTTTTAAATGTGATGATTTTAAAACTAAATTTTAATTCATAAAAACATGTGTCATGGGTTATTTTAGGTTGAAACAATGTTTATAATTTTTCAACTTTTTAAATGTGTTTATATAAAAAAAATTACTGAATAATCCATCCAGCTAATGGGAGAAACATCGCAAAGGAAGTTAATATAAGATCATATTTTGATAAAAATAGAAGATAAAAATAGAATGTGAAGTATGTAAGATATGAAGTTGACCGGTAAACCTTAGTATGTGAATTAAGGAAGAATGTTTTTAAAAAAATAACTCCCAAGATGTTTATGATGAATTTTTGAAGAGTGTCTCACCAAAGAAATGATGTTTCTATTGTGGTAAGAAAGGTCACATCCTTGATCGTTGTGAATCGTCTATGATTATTCATACTTAATTAAAAAATATGAAATCAAAGTGATAATCAATTCTGAAGACAGATGACATGATTGATTTCATGAATGAAATTACTGATGAAGAATCTGAAAATTTTACTAAAATTGGAAACTTATGGAACTCTAAATTTGTGTGTCACAAATGAAAAATGTATGGACATTCATGTAAATATATTTCTGACATGGTTATCAGGTCAATAAAAAATTTTAAAGAAGAAAAGGGAATCATTTGTGACTTCTAGTGCTAACAAAAAAAGTTTATAAATAAAGTAAAGACTAATAATGTTCCTAAAGAATGTTTTATTATATGGCCAGAATAGTTGGAAGGGGAATGAAAGATGGAACAAGATGAGAAATCTGTAATTTATTTGTAATCAAATGCTAAGAATCATTTTTCCATATAAGAATATTTTTTTGTTGGGAATAACTATCATCCCTATTGCTCTAACTGAGGTTCATTGATGAACCTCCTCATTCCCATATATATTTGTTTTTTTTTCATGAAGGAAATTAAAGTTTAAGCATATATTCAGGGGAGAGACCTTAATTTATAAAATCCATGTATATCTTACAGCTATAAATATGTCTATCATGAACGTTTATTAGCATAATGTTTTCTCCTTACAATATGTCAAATAATCTCAAAAGATACTTCGAATATTTGCTGGAATTAAATCATGATGAAAAAAGTTTTGAGTTAATCTCTTGAGGGGGGGAGAAAAATATCTTCCATTAGATATTTCAATCTAAATTGATATCTTATGAGTATTAGATGTTCTGGGGAGGTATGTATATGATATTTCTTTAAGCTAAATTTCTGAAAATTGAATCTTTTCATCATTTAGGTATGTTTATTACATTCTCTAATTTTCATGATAAAAAAAATTCATCAAATCTCAAAGGAAGAGATTTATTTTTTGATGACAATGAGAAAGTGCATCTTTGCGTTGGAATGTTTTTTAATCTTTTTAATGAGATTTATGAAAAAGATTAGTAGTAAATATTTTGAGCATTTTTTAAAAAGTTATTTAAAGTATTGGTATCACATGCTAGAAGTTTGTTGATATCATTAGTGTTAAATTTGATCACTCTTGTTTTCTATATAGCGCATTTCTCATGTAGACTTAGAGTTGATTTATTTTATCTCTTTTCTAATTTATTAGTGATTCCATCCTTCTCAGAAGTAAATAAAACAATAAGAGTTAGAAGAGAAGAGTAAATTCATAGAATTAAAATTTTGGAAATACTAATTCCTTCATATGATTATAACTATTGATTTATTGCCTATAAGGGGGAGAATATTTCATTGAATTTTTTGATGAATTAGGTATCTAAAACAAATAAAAACGGGGTATTGAAGTGGTAAATTGATTTTATGAAGTTGTAATTATTTTTCATTAGTTAAGAAGATTAAAATTGAATGAGTTTTAATTGTGATAGTTGTCAAACTCAATTCTAATTCTTAAAAACATGTGTCATCTTTTATTTGAGGTTGAAACAATGTTTACAATTTTTCATCTTTTTAAAGGTGTTTATATTAAATAGTTAACGAATAATTCATCCAGAGAATTGGGGAATCACCACAAGGGAAGCTAATATAATATCATATTTTTATGCAAATAGAAGATCTAAACAGAAAGTGAAGCAGGTAAGATATGAATTTGACAGGTCAAACTTGGGATGTGAATAAAGTAAGAATGTTTTTAAACAAATAACTCCCAAGAAGTTTTTGAAGAATTTTGTGAAGTGTGTCTTACCAAAGAAATGATGTTTCCGTTGTGTTAAGAAAGGTCACATCCTCAATCACTGTTAATTGTCTATGAAAATTCATACTTAACTAAGCAAGATGAAATCAAAGTGATAATCAATTCAAAACAAAGACAACATGTTTGATTGCATGAATGACATTACTAATGAAAAATCTAAAAGGTTTACTAAAAGTGGCAACTTGTTGAATTCTAAAGTCATGTGTCACAGGTGAAACATGTATGGACATTCATGTAAATATCTTTTTGACATGGTTATTAGGTAATGAAAATTTATGGAAGAAGAAAAGGAAAGAATCTATGATTTCTAGTGCAGAAAAAAAAAAGTTTACAAATAAAGTGAATACTGATAATGTTCCTAAATAATGTTTAATCATATTGCCTGAATAGTTGTAAGAAGAATGAAAGCTGAAAAAAATGAGAAATCTGAAATTTATTTGTTATCAAATGCTAATAAGTCCTTTCCAAATAAGAATATTTTTTGGTTGAGAAGAAACTCTCATCCCTATTGCTCAAACTGAGTATCATTGATCGACCACCTTATTCCCATATATATTGTGATTGTTTTTCATGAATGTAATTGAAGTTGAAGCATATATTCAGGTTACAGACTTTAATTTATGAAATCTATGAATATCTTACAGTTATAAATATTTCCATCGTGAAAGACTACTAGAATAATGTTGTCTCCTTGCAATATATCAAATAATATTATAATATACTAGGAATTTTTGATGAAATTCAATAATAATGAAGAATGTTTTAATTGAATATCTTGAGGCGGAGAATATAATATCATCCATTAGATATTTCAATCTCAGTTGATATATTATGAGTATCAGATGTTCTGGGGAAGTATGAATCTCATATTTCTTTAAGCTAAATTTCTGAAAATTGAATATTTTCATCATTGAGGTATGTTGATTACATTCTATAATTTTCATGATAAAAAAATTCATCAAATCTCAAAGTAAGAGATTTATTTTATGATGAAAATGATAAATTACATCTTTGAATTGGAATGTTTTTTAATCTGTTTAATGAGATGTATGCATGATATTAGTTGTAAATATTTTTATCATTTCATAAAAAGGAGTTTCAAAAATTGTTATCACATGTGGGATGATTATTGATAACATTGGTGTTAAATTTTATCACTCTTGTTTTCTATATAGTGCATTTCTCGTGTAGATTTAGAGTCGATTTATTTTATCTCTTTTCTAATTTATTTGTGATTCCATCTTTCTCAGAAGTGAATCAAACAATAATAGTCATAAGAGAAGAGTATATTCTTAGAATTTGAATTTTGGAAATGTTAATTCCTTCATATGATTATAACACAAGATTTATTACCAATAATTGGGAGAAGATTTCATTAAATTTTAAGATGAATTAAGTATTAAAAACAAATACAAAGGGGATATTAAAGTGGCCAATTGATTTTGTGAAGTTGAAATTATTGTTAATTAGTTATGATAATTAAAAGTTAATATGTTTTTAATGTCTCGGAAAATTTCATATAATTTTTTTTAATTTTATGGAATTATATCGAGACTGAGAAATCTGAAGGCACGCGATTCCAAGGCCTGGAGTGCCTAGAATGATCCTTCGAATTTTTTTTAATCTTTAATTAGTGCGCGTAATATTTTTCCTGAAAAAGTGGAAAAACTTGTAAATGGTTACTTGGATCAGAAATCCAAGGGCACCATTGCATTTAGGATGGTGGGTTTTCCCTAGGAATGACTTATGTTTAGTCAGCGCAAGCCTTCTGTGAGAAAACCCTAAAATGGAATAACCATAAATAAAATAATTAAATAAAGTTATTTTATATTTCAAATTCTTATAACTCACAAATGGTAACTTGGATTAAAAATCTGACACCACTGCTGAACTTGTGAGGGTATGATTATTTTATGCAGATACTAACATTGGTCGGTGCAAGCCACCAGTGAAAGTTAGTTTTTGGCTGTAAATAAAATAATTAAGTGACAATTATTTTATTTTAAAATTCATAACTTCAAAACGGTAAGTTGGATTAAAAATATGAGAGTGTCATTGGGTTCTTTGGGGAATGTTTCACTTAGGAAGAGCCTATCCTTGACTGGTGCAGGTCGAGGATGACTGTTATTAATTTTCTGAATTTTTTTCAGGTACGTTCAGCAAACGCGTGAGCAGGGTTTTTTAACTTTTGATATGTTGCTCGGATTAAAAATCTGAGGACACCGTTGAATCTGGAGCACTGGGATTCGCTTAAGGGAGTCTTTACTTTGACTACAATAGGTCTGGAGAAAAAGTTATGTTTTGCGACTTTTTAAAAGAAATTAAATAAAATAATTTTGTTATTTTATTTCATATCCTCCAACGGATAAGCGGTGTGTGAGGCTAGCGGTGTGTCAATCCATTAAACAGCTTGACCTGCCAACCTTATGTAACAGCGAAATTAGGAAAATTAGAAAGCTTCCTAATTAATAAGCCCCATTATTTCCACACACAGTTACTTACCCTCCCCCTCTCCTATATATATGGAGCTTGGGGAGGGGTATCAAAGAGCTTCACCAAGAAGTGAAGTGCTGAAGGAACACCACGACGCCAGACCAATAGAAAACAAATTCAACCCAGTGGGAGGTGACGGATGACACCGAACCAAAGGGGTACGTGTAAGTGGAATCTTAGGGAGCCAGTCGCAGGAATGAAGAACACGATCCACTCTCAAGAAAAGACATATCTCTGACATTTTGAGGTAGGGGTTTAATTCATTTATGCATTCAAATGATTTTCCTCTTGTCCATTCTCTAATTACATGAAGAACGCAGGTCAACTGACTAAGGGGTTGACCCGTGATTCATTTGCCTTTGTGGAAGGTTATTGGGGTGAATCTTGTTGGATTAATCTTGTGTTCAATACAACTGTTTATTGAACTCCCTTAATATCCTCTATATTATGAGATAACACGAAGGGTGAGGGTCTAACAATCCTGATCTGAACCCTTCACTATATTTCTTTCCTTGTGCCACCTTAGAATACCACAAGCACTTCAACGCATGCCACAAGTGGAGGGTCGTGGCTCGTCAGCCGCGATGAATGGAGGAGGCGGCTGGCACGATGGCTAGCCGTGGGAAGGAAGGCAGCGTGACCACCGCACCACCGACAAATGGAAGCCGCGACCAAATTTGGGGCGGAGGCCAAACCCAACTCTATCAGGTTCTGGGACAACCGTGTGGTGCCCACTTATCATTGATGCCTCGCCAACTAAATGGCCTCTAGGCTGTTCGAGAATCCGGAAGACGGAGGGGGTTACACCCCCCATATCAGACCGAACCAGGCCACCGTCCTCGCACCGGTTCGTCGACCTCAGACTGGGTCGCAGCCCTCAGAGCGGTCTGCCACCCTCGGAGCGGGCCTCTTCCCGCGAAGCCAGCTTCCAGCCCTCGTGTTGGGTCGCCGCCCTTGGAGCGGGCCGACCCCTCGGAGCAGGCGGCTGCCCTCGCATCAGGTCACCGCCCTCGTACTGGGCCGACTCCCTTGGAGCAGCTCGCCACCCTTAGACCGGGCCACCCCCCATGCAGTCCGTTGCCCTGAGACTAGGCCACCACCCAAGAGGGCCTCCAACCCAGTGGGCCGCTTCCCCAGTGAGCCGCTACCCTCGTAGGTCGCCGCCCCACATAGGTTGGGCCTCCCCCTTGTGGACTACCATATTCTGGTCAGGCCACACCTCTTGCGGGTTGGACTGGACATCAGACCATTGGGTTGAGTCCTCCTAGGCCCAGCTCTGACTGGGTTGGGCAGGGTCGGTCCGACCGGGTTGGACCGAACCCGGGCCCAACCAGGCTCAGAAACACTTAAAGGGCCATATCTTAAAATTTGGGCATTTGTTTGACAAACCGTCTATGACACTAGGACCCTTGGTTTGAGATGGGCCTTTTGGAGTACTCCAATTGAGTTCTGGAAAAAGTTGGAGTATGGCCGAGTTGGATCAAACAGGAAATCCAACCGGGCCCTTGGCATTAAAATGCTAATAACTCACAAATCAGGCATCCAATTGACGCACCCTCTATTGTTTTGGAACCCATACAACATGGTGGTCCTTTAGGATACTCCTTTTTAGAGCTTAGTGGCATTCAAGGTAGAACTGATATCTCAAGGGAAAGATACTATGGAACTTGAGCGCACTGGATGCGAGGAATCTAGTGGCTGGTAGTAAGGTGAAGGTTAGAGACATATCAAATGAAGATTAGTATGGAGCGATCATGTGTGAGTCATCACCAATCCTTTCTGGGTCAGATCCTGTCTGGGTCAGCACTCAGTGATCTTGTGCGGGTCAACACATACGTATCTTGTGTGGGTTAGATCCTATGTGGGTAAGTGGGGGTTAGTTACCTATCAATCCTGTGTGGGTTAGACTTCATGTAGTTAGCAATAGTGCCTCTTGAAAGAATAGGATGATCTAGCTTCTCGACTAATCATATGAACCTCTGTATCTTAATTAATTTATACCTGATTTTGATCTGAGTCTTTTACCTATGTGGTACTTCAATAATTGTGGTGTTACCTATGTGTTACTTCTATCTTCATGGTGTTACCTGTGTGGTAAATTTATCTTTGTGGTGTTACCGGTGTGGTACTTCTCACTTCATGGTGTTACCTGGGTGGTACTTCTACCTTTGTTGTATTGTCTTCATGATGTTACCTATGTGGTACTTTTATCTTTGTGGTGTTACCTGTGTGGTACTTCTGTCTTTGTGGTATTTTATTTGTGGTGTTACATGTGTGGTACGTCTATCTTTGTGGTGTTACTTGTGTGGTACTTCTACCTTCGAGGAGTTTTATTTGTGGTGTTATCTTTGTTGT
This sequence comes from Viscum album, assembly GCA_963277665.1. Classification (NCBI taxonomy): domain Eukaryota; kingdom Viridiplantae; phylum Streptophyta; class Magnoliopsida; order Santalales; family Viscaceae; genus Viscum; species Viscum album. The sequence continues at coordinate 1,015,775,258 of OY728119.1, read as the reverse complement.
ATTACCTGTGTGGTACTTCTGCCTTCGTGGTGTTACATATGTTTTGTACTTCCCTCATGTATGATATGAGTATATCTTGATAATTTAGGTATATGTATGTGCATATACCTAAGTACAGTTGATGTCTTGATTTGTGGTTTTTCCTTTGTGGAAATCTAGGAGACCTATGGGGGTCTTGGGGTCCCTACTAAGTATTGTTATACTCACCCCTGCACGAGCTTCACCCACACCATGTTGTGTCTAGTGAAGATGACGTACAACTTTTATCGAGGCTGAGGGAGCTAGGACTGGACGGTGCTCAGAGGTGGACCATTCAGCGTGATGTGATGTGGAGGAGACTAACGAACGTGAAGTGCTGAGGAGGCGATATATACCTACCCTTTAGGTAGGAACCTCGGAGGATGACCCAGTATCTTTTTTCCTTTTTCTTTCAGTTGTATTTTACTTTAAGTCGTACTTGTACTTTTGTAGTTGGGCTTGTATTCTTCCCCCCTTCAATTTCAGCAATCTTTTTAATACAGTAGTTTACTTCACAGTTTCTTCTTTTTTCATTATACTCTGTGTGTTTGTAAAGGTTTAAAGAAAATTCCTTCCCATTTATGGATACACCTTTCCAATTCTAGTCGCCAAACCCTAGCCTATAGAAGGTGGGATTGGGGTAGTCACAACATGGGCCCCGAGGGACAGGTCGTGGAAAAGTGGTATCATAGGATTTCAGTTCAACCAAAGAATTATGACTCTTATCTTTTCTGTGAAGAAATAGTGATAAGTGTTATGAGTGTGGTTTTGAGTTTGGGGATTCCAATGTTGGTGCGGCGGCTGAAGTATCCATGCACCAGGACTATGAATTCTAATTTCCGACTCAGCACATGAAAACACAGATTGTGTGTGTTTTTGAAAAGTTTTTCTTTTGATTTATTTGGTGTTATTTCATCAAGTATAACTAAATGATCGTGGTGCACCTGTTCCTTATTAGGATGTCACCGAGAAGATAGCCTTGCAGGTTTTTTGAGAGAGTATGTGATGAATCCCAACCGAGCGATGAGGCCCTGGTGTAGGGCCCCTTTACGGAATTGGCACCTTGGGGTGGTGTACCAGCAGCACCACTACTCATTGGACAGTCGTTTCCACTAGCCCCACCAGTAGAGGGTTCACGCCGACTGAGTGTGTTGCACAAGTTCCAGTGGTAGAGGCCTCTGAGGTTCCAAGGCAAGATGGACCCGCAGGTAGCTGAGGACTGGCTGTAGGCTGTGGCATGAGTTTTTACTCCTAGTTGAGACACCAGTAGAGAAGACGGTGATCTTAGCAACTAGTCTTTTCACTGAGTGACCATGAAGATGGTTCGTATAGTGATGAGGCATCAGTACATGGACCGTTTCCCAAGATGGTACCTTTGGGTAGTGTGCCATCTATATCATAGCATGTTGGATAGTAGTTACAACTAGTGGTACCTATAGATGACACATGTAGGCTTAGTGCCTTAAACGTGTTTCAACATCAGATATCCCTTGGGTTCTGAGGAAATCCTGATTCCCAAGAAGCTTAGGACTGGCTTGAGGAGGTTTCTGAGAGTTCCCTAGAGCTTCTACAGCTTTGGCAGGATGACATGTCTATACTTGAGTATTCATCAAGGTGTACCGAACATTCCTGATACTCGATGAATACGATACGATTAGTGCTTAGGGGCTCGTACATCTGAGCACAGTGTGTTTAAGGACTTCCGATCCAGAACTATTCCTCTATGCATTCCTGCCAATGTTAGGGTGCTAGAGAGAACCTTTGTAGGTAATTATTCTTTGGCTGAGCTAATACAGCCAGTGAATGTTAACAGTGGGAAAGTAAGAAACAAGCGCCAGTCTTAGAGACTTGGGCGTGTAAAATTTTTGGGGAAGAAGATGTGATAGGGACAGATGAATTTGCAAGGAAGAAGACGTGGAAGTGGAGCTAAGAGATAAGCATGAGGTGGTATACATTTCAACATGTTACAACCACCCCCCTATGTGGTCCCCACAAGGCTCAAGGAGCTGAAATATAGGTGAAGGGAGTAGCTACATGCAGTCAAGGAGCGTGACCCAAGGGCTCTAGGAATGATTTGAGGGACGGTATGTGTCTACTACCGGCTGCCATATTAATATACATAGGTACCAATCATTCCTTCCTTCCATGAATATTTTCCAAGACCTAGAGTTTCAGGTTAAGCCAACGACTTGACCCTCACCTTTGGAGATACCTTTGGGAGGAGACTCAAAAATCACACATACATGGATGATGTGATCTAACCCTTGAGGCAATAGTTTTGGTTGGAACCTCTTGGTGGAAACGTCGAGGCCTTACGAAATCAGTTTGGGTATGGACTAGACATCCACAGTTCATACTCGGATAAACTGTATTAGGAAAAAAGGTTGGGGTTTAACTACAATATTGGAATGGGATTTTCTTTGGTCAGTGAAAAAGGAAAACCAAGCAGCATAGGACAAACTCATGTAAAGGAGGCTGCATCCAATCATTCTTGAGTCGGACAGCCCTACCCTTATGGCAGTGGGAGTTTTGAGTTTTCAGTTCCCAATAGAAGTGGCAGAGTGTAGGGGACAACCTTTCAAAATATGTTTCTAGGTTTACCTCTCTGAAGGGGGAGGGACATCTGCTTTGGTTGGGTACTACCGGAGTTTTGGACTGGACCTCTCCAGGGTAGTGGCACCCTTGTTAGCTTTGAAAAAAAGGGGGAGCCTTTCTTATGGATAGAGAAGTTTCTACAGAGCTTTCAAGAACTGAGACAAAGAATAGGAGTATAAATATGCTACCCATGGCTTGGAGTTAGCAGTAGTGGTCTTTGCACTAAATATGTGGCGGCACTACTTGATGGGTGAACGTTTTACAGTCTACTCTGATCACAAGAGTCTCAGGTATATCTTCTCTCAGAAGGACCTGAACCTAAGATAGCGGTGATGGATAGAGTTCCTCTAGTACTATGACTTTGAGATAGTCTATACTTCTGGGAAGGGGAACATGGTTGCAGATGCACTCAGCAGGAGTTCCGGTCTGCAGTTGCTGAGTGAGGTGACATAGCATCTATCCATGTTACAGATATACTTTGTGGATAGAGATGGAGCAGCATAACTCCAGTCTATGATAGACACTCCACCAATTATTTAGTAAGTTTGGGAGGCACCACTTGGGACATTGACTATGAGACCTGATGTGCTCAGATTTCCTCCAGACGGTCTCCTGAAGGGTTTTCTGAAGGTGGTGGCATGTTGTTCTCTTTAGATCATGCACCAAAGTACCAGTGACGCTTCGGGAGGAGGACTTGAGGGAATTCCATAAATTCCCTTTAATGGTACATCCTAGAAAGGCGAATATGTACCAGGACCTCCAATGTTAATATTGGTGGCTAGGGATGAAGAAAGTTGTGGCAGAGTTTGTATCACGATGTCTCACTTGTTAGCATGTGAAGACTGTACAGATCTGGCAGAATTCTTATGCCGACAAGAGATAGAGACCTTTGGAATTCTATGAGGGGGCCACGTTTTCTTGCGAGTCTCCCCTCGATGGGGAATATAGATATTTGGCCGAGGTTGTAAGTTATCACCAAGTTTTATCAGACCATTTATGATACTTAGGAGGATTGAAGAGGTGGCATATCACTTGGCACTACCACCACAGTTGGAGAGGGTGAACAACATCTTCCATGTATCCTAGCTGAGGAGATACGTGCATGAACCTTATCATGTCATTGACTATGGTGAGATGGACTTAGATGATGGGGTGATGTTTACGAAGGTTTCAGTAGAGATTGAGGATCGATATGAGCGGGTCCTTCATGGGCATTCAATAACTCTAGTGTTCATTTTCTGGCAGCATGGGAATCTCTAGGAGAGCACATGGAGAGGTAGGCTAAGATCCGCGCTCAATACCCCCATTTGTTTTCTTAGTCTATGTTGTGGATTTCAGTGACATAAATTCCTAAGGTGGGGAGAATTTAATGTCCCAAAAAATTATGTATAATTTTTTTTAATTATATGGAATTATTTTGAGACCTCAAAATCTGACGGTGCGCCATTTCGAGGCCTGGAGTGCCCGAAATGATCCATCGAAGTTTTGTTAATCTTAAATTAGCGTGTGTTAGCAGTTTTCCTAAAAAAGTGTAATAACTCTTAAACTGTCACTTGGATCAGAAATCTGATGACACTATTGCGTTTAGGATGGTGGGTTTACCCTAGGTATGACTTAAGTTTAGTTACCACAGGCCTCTTATGTGAAAACCTGAAAATGGCATAACCATAAATAAAATAATTAAATAAAGTTATTTTATTTTTCAAATGTTTATAAATCAAAAACATTAACTCAGATTAAAAATCTGATACCACCGCTGAACTCATGAGGGTATTCTTTCTTTAGGTAGATACTTACATTGGCCGGTGCAAGCCACTAGTGAGTGTTAGTTTTTGGCCGTAAATAAAATAATTAAGTGAAGATTATTTTTTGTAAAATTCATAACCTCTAAACCATATATACCAATCATGAATGAATCATACGTTGATGAAAATATAAGATAATAATAGAATTTGAAGCAGGTAATATATGATGTTTACAGCTCAACCATTGGATTTTAACAGAAGAAGAAAGTTGTTAATAAAACAACTCCCAAGATATTTTTAAAGAATGATGTGATGAATGTCTCACCAATGAAAAGATGGTTCCATTGTGGTATAAAAAGGCACATCAGGGATCACAATGAATTAGCTGTAAATATCCATCCTGAATTAACTAAGTTAGAATAAAAGAGAGAATCAATTCTGAATAAAAGAAACATGATTGATTTGATGAGTTAAATTACTAATGAAGAATCTGAAAATTTTTCCTAAAATAAGTAAATAGTTGAATTTAAATGCTTTTTGTGATAGGTCCTACATGTATGAACATTCAAATAAGTTTTACTTGACATGGATATCTGGACAAGAAAAATTAATGATGAAGAAAAGGGAAACTTATGTGAATTCTAGTGATGAGAAAAATATTTCTACACACAAAGTGAAGACTGAGCATGTTCATAAAAAATGTTTGATCATATAACCAGATTAGTTGGAAGGGAAAAGAATGTTAAAACAAGCTAAGAAATATGAAATTGTTTTTTGTCAAATTTAAATAATCCTTTTCAATCTAAGAAGATTATTGGGTTTATAATTAACTCTAATACATGCTTCTCTATCTGATGAGCATTGATGAACCACCTAATCCCCCCCCCCACAAATATGTATATATATATATATTGTTTGTTTGTTTGTTTTTCATGTTGGGAATTTAAGGTGAATCATATATTCATGAGAGAGTCTTTAATTTATAAAATTTATGAATATCTTATAGCTATAAAGATTTCCATCATAAATAACTATTGACATCTTTTTGTCTCATTGCAACATCTCAAATAATCTCATAAGATACATGGAATATATAATTGATAAAATTCAATCATAATGAAGAATGTTTTTAGTGAATCTCTTGAAGGGGATAACAAAAGATCATTCATCGTATATTTCAATATTAATTTATATCTTATGTGTATTAGATGTTTTGGTGAGGTATGAATCTAATATTTCATTAAGCTAAATTTCTGAAAATTGGATCATGTCCTCATTGAGGTATGTTGATTACATTATATCATTTTCATTATAAAAATTTCATCAATTCACAAAGGAAGATATTTATTTCTCAATTATAATGGGAAAGTACATAATTTAATTGGAATGTATTTAATCTGTTTACTAAGATGTATATAAGAGATTAGTTGATTTTTTTTAGTATTTCTTAAAAAGGAGTTTTAGTTATTAGTATCACGTGTTGGAAGTTAATTTAAAACCATGATGTTAAACGTGGTCACACATGTTTTCTAAATATATCATTGAAAAATTAGACTTATAGCTGATTTATTTTATCTATTTTATAATTTAGTAGTGATTCCATCATTATTATAACTAAATTAGATAATAAGAGTCAAAAGATAATATGATATTCTTAAAATTTAAATTTTGGAAATGATAATTCCCTCCCATGATTATAAATTTGGATTATTTCCAATAAGGGGGGTGATAAGTAAATAAATATTAAGATTAATTGGGTTTTGAAAAAATATAAAGGGGGATATTGAAGTGGTCAAGTGATTTGGTGAAGTTTGAATAGTTCTCAAATAGTTTAGAAGATGAAAATTCAATGAGTTTTAAAAGTGAGGATTGTTGAAACTGGTTTGTAATTTAGAAAATCTTCTGTCATTGGGTATTTTAGGATGGTGAAATGTTTAAAAAATAAAAACAATTGGATGAAATGAGATTTTGAGAAGTGGTCAAGTGTATTGGCCTCTAGTGTTTGGAATATTGAATTTAGAGCTTGTATTAAAAAATTAGCGACCAAGCCAGTCCTCTAAGGGGATAATCACCATAAGGGAATCCATGATTTACCCTTGGCTATCTAAAATAGTAGATACTAATGAATTTAGGATCCTGCCTACAGGGTTTCATGGGAGTGGCGTAGCACACCATGTAGGGAAACATGGTTTCTAAGGAGATCCTAGAAAGGGGATGTGGAAAGCGATGAGAGGAATATCTGGTAAATTATTTCTGAGCATAGTGAGTTGCATATTATCTTATATGAGAGTATGATATCTATGGGTGATTCAATGTGGTGTTCATTTTTTTATGGAATAATTAATTTTCACCATTGGATGTATATGATTTTTTTATACTAGCCGTCAGATCATCCTTTCCAAATTGCAGTTGTGCGATCAATTCTATGATTATACCAAGACGTTCGTTTAAAGTGGTGTATGTTTTCTTCATTAGGATGCCTTGTTTGAAAAGACTTTTCTCATTGAAGGATATCCTATTCACTGATTCTGAATCTATTCTATGATAACTATTTATTGATCTTAAGATTTATTGTAATTCTCAAAGCATATTTGATGATCTTTGTTTCCTATTAATAATGAGGTTTATATTCAATTTTTGTTGTTGAATTTTTTCAAGAAGCTATCATTTTCAGAGAAACAAAGAATCTTGAATTTCTATAATTCATGAGGGTTTCTACGCACTTCCTATTTTCTCAAATAAGAATAATTATCCAAGTACTCGATCTATGCCTAGAATACTTGAGGTACTTTGTGAAAAACGAAGTTCCGAAAATCCAATGAAGAGCTCGATATCATTATGAGATATTCCTAGTTAGTGTGATGAATATTTGATCCCATTATTTATTCATGTGGTAAGGTTTTTACAAATGAGACAATGTTAATCGGTTTTGTGTGAACAATTTCGAAGAACCAAATATTGTATGTATTGTTTTTGTATAGGAAGTCTTGCATGAATGAAAATGGTTTGAGTTGTATGCATATACATTTAAGATAAGTTTGAGTAAGAAACTACATATACCATTGTTTTATGCTTCATGATCTTACATTCATTTTTACTTACACACAAGTACAAAACAAACACTATGTGTGTGTTTTCAGGACTGCTACGTGATGGAAAAGTGATCACAAGGCACTAAATGTATAATGGATGTGTGTTTGTGTGAAGGGTTAAAAAAATTAAAATTCATAGTATGTGAGAGTGAAGTTATTGAGAAGGAACTGTGTGCATCATTTTTATACATATCCTGGTTTGTATGCATAAAGGTATTATGGAGTTAATTCATGGTTCAATGTATTTATGAATATTCATATATTGAGATACAAAAGTGTGTGTGGATAGTGATGTATTCATTTTGTGAAATGAATAGTGTGTATATCTTTGTATAAAATTAGGTAGAAGAGAAGATAATTAAGCCAATTCATGTGTTCATTCATGTTTATGATTTTATAATCACATGAATAATCAAGAAGGCATTTTATATTTTCTTAGATATAATACAAGTAAAAAAGGCAGTTTTCATGCACATGAAATAGTGAATGCATAAAATGATAAGACTGTGTAGTATGTTATATACATGCATGAAATTTTAAGTAGTACACATGAAATCTACTCTGATTGATTAGTGTAAAGTGCTTGAGACCGAATCTGAGGGTGTATTACTATCATAGATCCTAAAGAATTTGTGTATCTGTGTTTTCGTGGGTTAATGAGGCTGGGCCTTTAGTAGAAGAAGGAATTACCCGAGCAGTGTTATACGAGGGTAGATGTCCATCTATAAGTGATCTGAATTTATTGATCATGAATATCACTAGTGAAAAGTATTATGATTTTTACACTCGTTAGTTTGATCCAGGAAGCTTGTGGAGGAAGATAATAAGATCTCTCTATCAGTGGATCAAATCATGTGTGAATCAAGATTGTGAAGTCCATGGTGGGACTCTGAAGTAGTGAAAGTGTCCAGTGGGACTCTGGAGTAGGCTGACGGGATGTTGTAAACTCTTTTGGAGGTAGTATAATGATCATTATGTTGAGTATAGAGTCACTAATGTATGTGGGTATGTGTAAACTCTAGCGGAAATTTAGAGTGGAGCACTGTGGGACTCAATGTTAATGAGAACGAGACTTTCCTTGGTTATAAACATCTACATATAATGAAACTCTGTAACTATGGGTGATTATCAGTTGCATAAATGTTGTATTTCTAGGAACCCAACCTTGTACAAATACTATGTGATGTGTTTTCATTTACATTCTGCATTGCATATAGGTTTCACTCATCCCAGTAGACGGCAGAGGTTTTAAGTGGTTTATGAAAAGAAAAGAATTTGGTTAAAAAAAGTCACACCTAATTCACACCCCCCTTAGTGTGATTAAATGATCCTTTGGAAACATCACAAATAACATATTTATTTGGATTAATAAACAAGATCACATAAAGAAAATAAATTAATGATCATTATATGATTAAATAAAATAAAATTATTATGTGTAAATTATTTTTTTCACACATGGAAAATTATTTATATAAAATCCAAATAATATTAACACACATGTGAATAGTAAACTAAATAATATTTTTTATATGTTAAAAAATCCTTTAATCAAAATATTAAGTCAGAAAATCACAATAAATCACTTGATTTAGAATTAAATCATAGTGTAGAGTATCAGTTTGGCCCTTATATAAATTCTTTAAATTATCTAGTTGTTCTAATTAAATTATTGGGTATACACAATCATGTTATAATCATGATTAGTTTCCCCCATATTACTTCGCATAACTTTTAGGTAAGCACTGTGAAAACCCAAGTCTAGGATTTCATATTTGGTGTTTCCACTCAATAGATTAATGAGCTATAAGTTAATTCTTATGGAAATTAAATCATACCTAAAACATCCGAATAATTTTATCGAACCAATTTATAGTTTAACTTAAAGGAAATATGGATTATTTCCACTATAATATCTAAGAGAGGAGATATTCTAAACATGATGGTGAGAGATGTTGGGATTTGATACAATTATGGGAGAGTAATAAAATTAATTTATTACCAAATGACCAGTTATATAGATAAAGTACAAAATATATTTTTTTATTTTTTTTATAAAAGTTAATTTAATAAAACCATGTTACTATCATTTTTATCCATCTTGGAGAAATATTTTTTGCTAACAAATATTAACTACCATGAATAGTATAGGGGTTTTTCAATTTTACTTCCCCAATGGAGGATGTTTTATGTACTATAATTCTTAATTTCTGAAGAACCTTATTAGGATGTTAATGAGGAGGACAAAAACTCCTATGAAAACATTTAGATAATACAATAGATGTACAATTCCTTATATTTTCATCCATGACGATCAGGATCTATAAGCTTCCTAAAAACATGGATGGACACACCTTGTTGTCTCTTATTTATGACTTCTATTAGGGGAAATCAAGATAAAAGGTGTGTCAAATCTCTATGGAACCTTTTACATTAAATATAGAATAAAGAGTTATAGATATACCTCATATAGTTGAGATGAATATCTATGTTGTTTTTCTAAATAATTTTAGGATTCAATCAAACTAGGGAATTATGGTCATGACTCATTTTTTTCTCAATTTCCTCAAGATTATCAAATTTTTTATTAATTTTAACATAAAAAATATATATAAATTACTTCAATATATATTGAATATGATTTTATAAGTGTATAAATAAATGAAGTATGAAAACCCTTACATCCTTATAGTAAATTAAAACAAAAGAAAATGTCAAGATTTATATGAAAAAATAAATGTTTTAGGGACATTCATACCAACCTTACAAGAAGATAAAGATCCATGAGGAGTCTAGAGAGAATGATACAATATGTTTTTTTCTTGAATTAAAGGAAAGTATATAAAGAAGTGTGCCTTATTAAGGACACAAGGTAATGTTTTAGGTATGTTCATTATCGAGTGTATGCGATCTATTTTTACAAATTGTGTATTATATATAACTTTTGGTTTACACATTTGTATCCATATACAAGATCTAGTTAGATTCTATAGGGTTAATAAAGAAGAGATTGATCTTTAACCTACCAATGGATAAACACTAGTTTTACTAGATATTAGAGACTACCATATCACATTACCAAAGGAATTTATTTATGTTTTAATGAAATTTTATTATGCTCTCAATGTAATCAAGAAAATTATATCTATTTATAGTTATGAAATGGTTGTATCTGATTTCATGCATAGAGATAATATTTTCTAGTTTTATAATGGTATAATATTTTAAGGGTTATCAAATTTGAATAACAGTCTTTAAATATTAAAATATAAAAATTAAATCATTATAATAAATAGTGAATGTTTTTCACATGAAACATATCAAACCCAATAATGGAATCACTAACATAGTACTATAAATGGAAATAAGTTGAAAAACTATATCAATAAGGTTATTTTGATTCTATTAAGCTCAAAACCTTTTATATGTATTATTTTTACTTATAAAAAACTATTAAAACTCTATTTTTTGGAATATTTGAAATAGATATATATTTTATAGAATTAGTTTACACAAATGTGAATATATCTTTTCTAGTTGAATCTAGGTTTTGATACTTTAAATTCATAAATTTTAATAATTTTTTTTACAAATATCTATATATATAAATAATGAAGTATAATTCTTATTATATTTAGAAATATAAGGAACATATTATTAAATTTGATAATCAACATTATTGAAAGATAAATGAACACTAACAAGACCTAGGAGAGGATTATATTTACCAATATTTCATCAATTATTTAATATATTTTGGGAAAATATCCTAACTCACTCTTCCTTATACACCATAGTGGAATGGTATTAGTGAAAGGAAGAACCATACCTTATTGAAAATGGTGATATCAGTAATGAGTCAGGAAGTAATTCTATTTAACTTTTGAGATACACATTATATTTAGAAACACGCAAACTAAATCGAGTTCCAACTAAAAAAGAAAGTAAAATTATAAATGAGTTATGATATGGGAAGAAATTTAATTTGTCATATTTTCATGTGTGAGGATGTGAATCATTTATTATAGATTCTTATATCAACAAAATTTCATCTTGAGGTACTAGGTGTATCTTTATTGGATATCCTAAAGAATCAAGGGGATGTTATCTATACGAATCCATGGAGAAAAATATAATCATAGAAAGAAACTCTTTGTTATTAAAAAGGAAAAACATATCCAAATATATCCTAAGAGGAAGGTAAATATCAGTTAAGTGGAATATTAAGACATATATGAGTCGGAATAGGATGAAATTCTATAATACCCAGTAGAAGGTGTTATTCTAGAGAAAAAAGTACTATATAGGAGAACTAGAAAGATTTGGTTTTCTAGTCACTGGTAAGGTAACACATTATTATTTAAAAATAATAAACCACTTTACTATAATTATGATTTAAAGATATCAGAGGTTAAAAAATGGTAATCTCCTTTAAATTTTTAAATGGATTCCATGTACAAAAACCTTTTTTGGCCTTTGTTATATACATCAATTGATGTGAATCATATTAGGTGCAAATTGAAGTTTAAGAATAAAAAAGACATGTGTGTTAAATTAAATAACATAAAGTAATGAATATTTTCTAAAGGGTTTAAGTAACATCATGGAATATATTATAATTAATCCTTTTGACCAGCTATTATAATGAAATTCATTATAATTCAACACACCATAGTATTTTACCATAATTATGATATTTGGCAAATGGATGATAAGTCCCCATTTCTTAATGGATACCAAATAAAATATTTGTATATGAAACAACTTGAAGGCCTTACAAAAATAAGGGATTATAATATAGTTTGATTATTATAGATATCAATTTATGAGTTAAAGAAACTATCAGGATCGTGGAACATTTATTTTGATGAATCCATGTGAGAATTATTTTTTAAAAAGAATGAATGTGAGTCCTATGTCTACAATAATCAGTATAAGTGTATTAGTTTTTAAAGTAGTATATTTTAATGATATATTATTGATTATAAATGAGATACTAGTCATACAGTCATATTGGACATGTTTAAAAAAATTCTCAATGAAATATTAATAGTCCATGAGAGAACTGATTCCAATGTCATATGGTATACATATCTCGAAGAAAATGCATCTAAAGGCGTAATATGAGGGTGAAAGAATGAGAAAAATATTATATTAATTAGTGAGTTTATTTTTCATGTATGTAATTATATTTAATAATCATTATGTTTTCCATTTCTTGATAATGGAAGAAAAATATCACGTATACCTAGGACATCCACATTTTTTGACTATAAAGTATATACTAAAGTATCAAAGTGTTTTAAAGGGTATTTTATAGTTTATGAAGAATACAAGGAACTAGTTGTGAGGGGATACACTGACTCTAGTTTCTAAACGTATTATATTGTTATAAAATCATTTTTGGGGCATGTGTCTTACCATAATGGAGTATTTTTTATCAATAAGAGTTCTAATTCTCTAGTGGTTTTTGTTTCCACAGTAGTGTCTACATATATTTTTTATTCTGATGTTGTTAAAGAATCAGTGTGAATATGAAATTTATTCTAGTACCTTCATGGTGTACCTAGAAATAAAGTGTATATTTTATTTCATTGTTCTAATACTAAATTAGTGGTTTTATCTAAGGATACCAAGTCACATCAACATGTGAAGTATATATTTCATAAGTGTCACCTCTTAGGGAATTTTTCATTAAGGGGTGAAGTCATGGTTAATATAGTACCCACATAAGAAACTATCAAATAATTATTGAAACAAGTATTATCTTATAAGATTTATAAAAATATTGTGAGAGAGAAAATGATAAAATTCATAAAAAAAATTATCTAGTTTAAGGGGTATTATTTTCAAGTAGGTTCCCTAGAGCTAATTGAATTTGTACTTTTAATTACAATAATGGTTATAGAAGTTCCACACTATAATGAGAACCTAGAAATGATATGGTAAAATTTTTAAAATTATTTCTTATGGTCTAGATACAATATATTATGTGGGATACAGATTATTCTCCTCTTTTAGGTTGGGGAGCCTCATAAGACTTGGAGCTTTCTTCTCATGATGTTTATAATTGGTAATATATCATAAGGGTGGTTGTGAGGAAAGTCATATCAAGAGAAAATCCACATTTTTATGTTTCATCGGACATTTATATCTATGGATTTATATTTTGGTTCTTATTTTATTTTATATGTATATCATGAATTGTTTTATTTTATATATGAAAAAAAACATGGATAACATATGCCTGTTGTGAGGTAGCATACATTGGGTCAATCATAAGTGATATGAAATTAATTGAATAATTCAAAAAGGATTTTCCCTTCCATGATAATTGAATAAAATATCTCATTCCCTTTTATTAAAATGGAACTATCATATTAAGTCCATGGTATTGGTAGTTGATCAATGAGTTTATTTTAAAAATATTAAAAAAAAGATAAAATAAGCATATATGAGTGGTGGAAAAACTATACATCCAACATGATGAAATATCAATTAAAAGGGGTTATATTACATTTTAAGGTTATTAGGAATTTAGTTTTCTTTGAAACATTATATTATTTCTCTATGGGTTCCTTAACATGTTGTTAGATGTTAATCTGGGAATTTAGATAAGTTCACTTAGTGCCACTAAGAAAATATTCTAGATGGTCTGATGCATAGTGCCTCCAGAATATCATTAAATTATATTTAATTTAATATTAATAATAAATATTATTCTTTACTTGTGGAATAATAACTATTTAAGTACTATTAATCAAATAAATTCAATCACGAGATATCGAGTTTCGAATATATGATTTGAATTTTATCACTTTTTTATAATTCACATGGTAATAAATAAATATTAATTAATTTATCATATTAATGAATATATAAATAATAATATTTATTTAGTTTAATTAATATTTAAATAAATATTTATTCATGAGTTTAGTGAATATAATATTTTTTATTGAATAAATAATATTTATTTGATTAAATATTTTATTATTCAAATGTTCTGTAAATTCCATTTAGGATTGATATGTTGAGTTGATGGTCTGATAGAAATGATATATTTTATTTAATATCAAATAAATATAAATTAATTTGTTAGGTTTATAAAATTATATTTAAATAACCACATGGATTGGAATATAATAATAATATAATAATTATTAGACATGAGGAATAGAATAAATTTTTTATAAAGGGCCATTGGCTATTACATAACTTATTATATATTAATCAAAAGTATAAATTACAAATTATATCATTTTTTAGATTAATATATTTTTTCACAATGGTAAGACACTCAATAATTCTCTCAATCCCTAGAGAAAAAATCTTCCACCATTCCTCTAAAGAACAAAGAGAGTGTTATAGTTACCATCCTTGAGCAAACTAACTTTTTAATTTTTATTAAAATAATATTAATAAATATATTATCACATTATAGTGTTATTCATTGTAATATTAATGGTATAATTATATTAGAGTATATGTTTAGTCAAAAGGTCATAACTTTTTTACACTATAAAGAGAACCTTGAAATATTATAACTATATACGTATGCATATGTCATATAGTCTTGATGGAATTTATCTTATGAGACACATGTGATTTTTTTGACTATCATGTGTTAGGATATCATGAGGCCCTGAGACTTATTCTTATCAATTCAGACTTGGTAACCTCTAAATAAAGTAGTTATAAGGATAAACATTCCAATATGATGTACACATGTTATATGTGTCAATTGATATCCTCGTATATTAATATGTGTATTGGTACTTAGACTTCACATTATATTAATGTATATCTTGAATCACATACTTTGTTATATGGATACAAAATTTTATGATATTTTCTCATGGTGAGGTAGCATGCATTTTGTGTTTTATTGGTGATATTAAATTAATTTAATAATTTAAGAAAGTATGAGTCTATTCTAATTTAATAGGAGAAGATATATTTGGACCTTTGATTGAAATGGAACTATATAGTTAATTACATGTCCATGTTCGTTCATTGATGGGTTCATTTTAGTATAAAATAAAGATAAATCAAGTATATAGGTTGATGGAACAAGTACAGAACCTATATGATGTGATATCGAGGCAAAGGGATTATATTAAATAGTAAGAATTTGTGTAAAGTTATTATCATTATAGGAATAACTTAATTTTTATGGGGGGATTGATGTGTTGTTAGATGCTGATCATAGACTTTAGGAATGTTCTCAAAAGAGGCATAGAGGTTCACACACCAAGTATATCATGAATTTTAGTTAAATTCTATTTTAAATAAATATCAATAATATATATAATTCTTATTTTGTGGAATAATAATTATACAGGTTAGAATTATCACATAAATTCAATCTCTAATTATTCTAATTTAGAATATATATGAGTTGATTATTAAATAAATATTATTTTCATATTAAAAAATATACTATTTATTTATCTCTTATTTATTATTCAAAAGGTAATAAATAAAAATTTAATATAAAAATTTATATTGTTAAGTAAATATTCAAATAAATATTTATTCCCATATTTATTAAATATAATATTTATTTATGTATTAAATGAATAATATATGGATATTTATTTGTTTAATTAAATATTTATAATTCAACGTTTGATAAACGTGGATGATGATAGATGAGTTGGATTGAAAGGCCCAATGTAAATGATATATTAATATGTGAGTTTGTCTCATTTAAGATAAATAATAATAATTATATTATTATTATTATTATTATTATTATTATTATTATTATTATTTTATGTGGGGTTTACTTAGAATAAACACTTATATAAAGGGACTTTGTGTAATCTCTAATTATTTAACACCAATTATATGATTTGGTTTATATCATTTTTAGGAGAAATAAAATGGTTGTGCACAATGGATTCTCCTAATCTAATTCTCTTAAATACCAAGAGAGAACTTTATCAAGAACTAGAGATAATCCTCCACTGTGCTCTCAAGAATAAGAGTGAACAAGATATAATTATCTCTAGTCTGAGATATTTCTTATTGCGATAAATAATAAATGATTCAAGGATATTGCTTCCTCTATGATAGATCCCTGAATACTAATGAAGGATTTGTAATATTTATAAAGATCATTTAAACAACTAAAGGGATCCTAGTTTGGACACTCCATCATTATGACACAACTATGAGAGTGTTTACCAAATTCATCAAAAAGAATTTGAATTACCATGTTGAGGTATTTATTATTATGAAATTAATTATAAATCAAAAGTGAAAATATCTTCTCTATGAAGATTTTAGGGATTCTTCATGAAGTTGTTTAGATTTTATCTACTGAACCTAATAAAAAACAATTATTGAACACCGTCCTAAATACTTCATCTACACTCTAGAACCATCATTTAATTAGAGTGTTCATATTATAATTTATAATAATTTTTTATTAGGTTTATCAATTGCGAGTTTGGATTGTATGATTTCATTTCTAATTTTTTGTTCAATAATCCAAAATTCATGATTATTAATTTTTTTATATTCACATGACCAAGTTAAATACAATAATAGATAAATAATTATCAATGATCCCATCCAATGGTATACCATGTGGGGGGTTGGTGCATGGAATTATTATACTTCATGTATTGAATATGGGCCGCACATAGTTTGATAGGGAGTAAAAGGTGTGTAGATTGTGTACATATAATGTAACCCCACATTGTCTTGACCCTATAAGAATCATTAATTTCATGTGTTCAAAGTATGTGGAGTTATTAAATGGATTGTATTGACTTCGAGCTAAGTGATATGTCATCACGTAATGTAAATTGCATGTAACATGTTGTAAACTCTGTATAACTTATTATAACAAATGAGATAGAGACACCTAGTACTTAGATGTGTTGGATGGGTGTCCAATAACATATTACACATTGTGTGGATAGATTTACATGTTTTGTAACTTATGAAAACTCATGAGAGTTACACACTAAGACATGCACGTCATGATGGGGGGATTAACATGAAGATTCTTCAGAGTATGCTCCAGTGCATGCAGGCCAAACTGGCATGGGAGATTCTTATGGAGAGAACTCTATGGGGTAAGACCATGTCTATTATCTTCGAGGGTTCAGTAGAGGTTGTGTGAGGATTTGTTTCTTCTTTCTAGTTGATCATCAACCATATCTATCAAACTCTTCAGCAGAACTCCCGTTGGCTGGTGGGTGCGGGGTATAATTCATTCTTGAGCTTTAACTAGGCGGGCTCCGTTTTTGGATTCTAGTTTCCCAGTTCCTTTGATCACGGTTAAGGAGGAGAGCCTCTATCATAGTTTTAAAAAGGTAGTTCTAGACAAGGATAAATAGGGGATGCTCGATTCCATAGTGTTCAATGATGATCCAGACAAATGCGTGTTCACAGCTTCTTCTTCGAGTGCCTTCTCTACCAGGGCTTTTCACAAGACGATTTCTTCACTGAATCCTCTGGATAGCTGGAACGATGTGCTGTGGTGAAATAGGATACCAACAAAGTATAAATTCTTCTCCTGGCACATCAGAAACCCGGAAAATTCCACGAATGATAACATCAAGAAGGTGGGTGTAAGTTTGGCATCAAGGTTCCCTTACTATAGTATCGTGAGGGAGGAGAGTTATCACCATATTTTCTATAAAGGGGAATGGGCCTATGCTATGTGGAATTTCTTTGGAGGCCTCATTGCCTTCACCTCGAGTGATATCCAGGATACTCTTTTCTTGGGTAGATGGTTTCATGGTTTGACGGAATCAGGTATGGAATGAATGGATTGTGCGGTGATTTTAAATGTTGGGTGCTATTGTTTGTGGAAAGCCAGGATCCAGGAGTTGTTTGATGGCCCTACACCTTTAGTGAGGTCCATAATCACAAGGACTCGCTTCTTGCTGGTGTATTTGGTCTCTCTCATCACTGACTGATGGGGTGATCCCTCTTTGAGGTTGCTTCAGGTTAGGATACATTCCATGTATCCTGACCATAATAAAACTCAAGGGTATTGGGTCTGTTGGAACCCTCCCACCAGCGATCTTAAACTAAATTCAGATGGGTCCTGTAATATGGGTGTCATGAGTAGAGGGGCTGTGGTTTGCAGATTAGGGGGGGATGTGGATCTGGAATTCACTTAGTTCTATGAAAAAAGTACCTTCCTTAAGGTCGATACCAGTGTGATGCTCACCGATCTCACCCTACGCAGGAAGGAGAACCTCGACATTACTGATGCAGGGACTGATTCCAAGATAATTCAAGATTCTCTACATGGTATAAGATATTCTCCTTGGTCCATAACCTACATTATTCAAAAATATAGAGTCCTTCTTTGTAGAACCATCTGAGTAACCCATACTTCTTGGGAGGTAAATAGGTTTGTGGATCATCTAGATAAAGTGGCGGACCATATATCTATTATTACTTGTCTCCTCTCCATGCATTTCCTAAAACCAGAGGGAGTGAATCTGATCAGAGGGGATGCTCTTAGTCTGCACTATTCTAGGCCTCTTAGTTTAATGCCTATGGTTTTCTCTTTTGTTCTCTCTCTTTTAATCTCTTTTGTCTCTATTTTGGAATAAAAATTTTATTTGGATGGATGGATAGTAAATTGATACTGAACCACATGATGTGAAACAACTATACACACTGTGTAACATGATTTTCTATTCCAAGTATATACTGTGTTATTTTCATATAGTCAAGTGGAATTAAATTCTTTAAATTACTATTATCCAAAAATTTTAATAAAGACACTATGTTAATGGTCATCATACATTCCATTTAATTTATGGGAATTGACAATAGTACATGCCGATTATATTCATGGAATGTCATATGGTCATACACACCATGCAAACTAAGTGACTTATCCTTATGGAACAATTCACTGTGTATATCATGACATGCCATGTAGGAGTAAATTTTTGATTAAAATATACTCTTTATTTCTTTTTTTTTTATAATCACAACAAACATCATCTAAACTTAACTTAACATGAAATTGTATTTAACTGTTTTGTTTACACAGAATGAATATCAAGTAACTAAAATACTAGAAAAAATAATTATTATTTTGAAAATATGGTAATATAAATAACCATTAATAATTAAATTCACAATATTTAGATCATTTAAGAGTTTCCTAAGAAATTCATTAGTAGATAAATAAAATCTTTGAGTCAATTGATAAATGGTGAAATTGTTGATCATGACGTTACAACTGACTATGAGGTTTTCAAAATCCAACCATTGAAGCTTCTTATAACATCCTTTATAAATAGATTTTCACATCGAGTGTTATAAGAATTGGTAAAAAAGTTGAAAACCCCAGAAGGATAATAATAGCTTGATGTATTCATTATCTTTTTTACTAAGTATACTTCTGATTGTTTTTTCTACATGAGTGTTTAGTAAGAGCTATATTTTGTGAGGTTTATTTGAAAAGATCTTATTATTTTCATTGTAATTGATCTTTTAATAATATTGTAGGATTGAAAGATTTTAGGATGATGAATTTATATTATTTACGGATCATGCATGGTCATTGGATTTTTGGGCTATGAATACAGAGTGTCTGGGCATATAATACTATACATACTAACAGGTCAAGTCAATGACATTTATGGATAGGACGATAGATCATATGATAGGTATAAAATTAGTGATACCTTATTAAACATTTAATATCATGGAAAACATGGATCCTCTATATATATACATTAAATTTATTTTAAATGTATGGTTTTTATATACCATTAAAAGAATTATTTGGTTTACTAACCAATACACCATGTATTGTTTTTAAACTCATATTGTATTTATTTATGAATTATGGTTCATGTTAATTTTCTATTTCCATTATTTAGTTTACTAATATCTGATTTTATGAACATAAAACACAATTAAATACATTTTGTTTACTCTATTTCATGTAGTTCATATTTCCAATACCGCACTTTTAATTAATATGTATTTTGTAAATCTAGTCAAGTTAAAACCTGAGGGTTTGAAAAAATATTTATGTTTTTTTAAAACAATAATTCACCACTTCCCTAATAGATTACTTCCATTTATCCATGGGACAACATTTGGTATTAGATAAATTATCTACAAGATTCTGAGTTTTTTTGTCTTTTTCATTTCACTGTAATTTCATCTCATTTTCTTTACACTAATTGTGTTAGTAGAGGTTTTTTTGAAATTGAATGTTTCTATTAAGAACACTTGAAAATTTAAATGTAACCATCCCACCTATTTTTTATATATCATATAATGATTACTAGAATGATTGTATGAATCCATATATCATTAACACTAGATTTGATAACTTTATTATGGTTATTAGAAGTTGCAATTTTATTGAGAAATAAAGTGTTTTATTCACGTTAAGAAAAGATGGAATATCAAGTAAATTATAATGTTTATAATAATTTGTCATATTCTATTACAAGGAAATTATATACCTATATATCATCCGTTTAAATGAAAAATAGTTTTTAGAAAAAGTTAGAAAATACGCATTTCTAAACTACTAATTTTTTAGAAAATAAATGAGATATGTTTAGGGTGGATTTCAAACATTTTATTTTCTACCTGGTGAAACTGTCATAAAATTGGATCAATAAATTATGAATATCATGAAATATTTACAATATTTTTGTGATAAAGAGTTATCAAAATATCAAATTATTTAAAATATTCTTGATATTAATCCAAAATAGTGGGTGTCAAAGAAGAAAATTATTGATGATACTAAACACTTGAATAAATTAATCAGGTATGACTTAATTGGTACATTAATGAAATATGAAGGTAGAATTAATAGAGATTATAAGAAATAATAAAAGTAAGAATAGAGTGTATTTTTCATGTAATTCTAGTAATCGTACTTATGGAACTTTTAATTCTTCTACTAATGTTTATAAATATCTTGTTTTAAAGATGTGTAAAAGTTTAGATCAAATTATTTCAGATGGAAAAGATAACGAGCATTCTCAAATTAACTAAATTTGATTCAATGACTAGAAAATTGACCAAATTTTTTTCAAAAAAATCAACTAAATTAGACTCAAAGACTAATTAAATCATGAAATTTTTCTATTAGAAACTTGATAATTAGAATTTAGAAGATCAAAATTTTATTGATTAACCTAAATCTAATGTAAGTAACCTAAATAAAATATTATCAAAATTTACTTTTGGGAAATAAGTTATTGAAATAAATTATAGATGTATTAGACCATCTATAAATTATAATGTAATTGGTTTTACTTCTGATAAATCTTATTTCCAATAAAATTAATATATATATATATGTAAAATTTCACCCTTTCACACTAAATATTAAGGGGTAGGTCACATGAACAAGTCTTGTTCTTCAAACTGATTTCAATATTTTTGTTTTCATAAAGAATTTATTGGAAATAACTATAACATATTCAACATAGAGGAGTTTACTTTTATACAGTTTGGAATCCCCTTATTATGGGGAAAGCCTCATGCCTTTTATTTCACTGATGAACTGAGTCAGATTAGAAGAAATCATGCCTCTTCAAAAGGAAAATGTTTATCAATGAAAGGAAGAGTTTGACTTGTTAAGTAGCTAGTGGTATCAAAGATGGTATATTTTTTTATGGTGTATTCTTGGCATGTCTATATAATTAAAACCATCAACTCAATGATGAGGAATTTTTTTTGGAGTTATAGTATTTTGGAAAGTAAAATCATCATAGCCTCTTGAAAAAATGTTTCTTGAAGAGTAGTTGAGGTGGCCTTGGCATAAAAATCAGGAATTATTCAATCAGTACCTTCTTAGTAAATTATTATTGAGGATAATAAATAATAATTATGATTCACTATCCTTCCTAAAACCCAAATTTCTCATTAATATTATTCAAGGAAAATCAAACTTCATGGAGTCCTCGATTTGGCCCAGTCCGAAGAAATTCTTACACAAAATTCACATGTGTTATCATTGGATAACTAATAGAAAATATTATCTGAGATTTTGGTATGATACTTGGATTATATCTAATTTTATTGAGAGGGATAATTCTAGTACCCAAGATATTTACCACACCATATCTACTATGGAGTAAGTGGAAAATCTAGATACTCTACCTAAAGAAATCATTGAAGTTGTCTCTAATTTTCACTTCCTCAATAAACTAGAAAAGCTCATATGGGAGACATACCACAATGGTATTCAGAACATGAAGAACTTTTACATGTAAATACTTCAAGGAAACTCAAATTAGATTGGAATATTCAAAACAAATTGGATTCTCCCATCTAGATTCACACTCTTTTAGAGGCTTTCTCTGAATAAGGTCCTTGTTGATTCCAACCTTCAGAGGGTTGAAATTTCTCTTTTCTCCAAGTGAATCCTTTTTCATCAGCATAGGGAGGATTTTGATCATCTATATTTGTTCTCCAAGACCATGTCATCCCCATTGAAAGATATTTTTGAGATCTTTGAGATACGAACCCTCCATGATACCTCCCTCTATGAGCGGTTGCTTCATATCCTCAACCTACATTTTTCTAAAAAAAATGCACTTCTATTATGTGCTGCTTATGTGGAGATATTACATACTATATGGATAAGACGAAAAAAATCCTTAAATGAGTGGAAAAAATTCAACGCCAAGTCTGTTATTGGTGAAAGCACAGATTTATCTCAAAATGTTGATTCACTTCACGTTGTTTAATACAGCAACACAATGTGGGATTTCTCTATTATTAAAAGGTTGATAATTGAAGGGAACTTCAATAAACCCCATGTAACTCTCGAATTATTCTAGTCTCCTCCCTTCCATTTTTGTATTAAATGCAATACTGATGGTGCATATATAGGAAACCCAGGGTCTACAGGTTATGGTGTCATTTTCAAAGATCATATTGGAGATGTGGTTGATTCTCTCATTATCCCTTGTGGTCGTTACAACACACTCAAGGCTGAAATGATTGGTTTTATCAAAGATGTTTTTTATTCAAGGAACTGATATTAAGATAACATATGGTTTGAGTGTGACTCTAATATAATCGTTCAAGCTATCTAGATGGGTGTGGTACATATTTCATGGAACATAACAGCGGAATTGGAAAATTGTTTGGATGTTCTCTCTAACATGATATACATCATCATTACCATCTTTTGTCAATCTAAATACCCCTCTAATTGCCTTTCCAACAAAAGTGTGACTAATGAGGTTCTCCACTACTCTAGAACTCTTCCCAGTGATATGATTTCCATTTTCGAATGGATAAATGTAAAATACCCTCCTTTAGACTCTTGAAACATTTATTTATCTTAATAAAATAGAATATGTTCTCACTTTTATAAAAAAATATAAAACATTTCAGAATATGTGGGTTTCTAAAATTTTATTATCTAAAATAATTGGACATAATAAATATTGTGTACCATGTACTGAGTTTTAACTTTTTCTCAAAAAGTGTGTGGGCATAAACATCCAAAATAAAGTTTATATGGATATTGTTTGTTCTTGAAATAGGGTAGGAAAAGGCTATCTTTTATAATTTGAAAAAATTCAGCATATGAGGAGTCACTTTTAAAGACAACAAAAATAGTAAAATCATCTAATTTGATGTTAATTATTTTCATGCAAAATCATTAATTTAAATTATATGATATTTTTTAGGTCATAAGAATTAACATTAGTCAATTATGTGATAGGTATTATATTGTGATATTTAAGAATCAAAAAATTTCAATTCAATGTTTATAATTTACATTCATTGTCTCTGTTTATGGGCATGAGAATGTTTACCGTATTGAATTAGAATACTTAAGACCATGGAATTTACAATTTTTATGATAAATTTAAGATTTATATTGGGTATGGCATATAATACTAGGAGAGTTTAATTTTCAGACTTTATTTAAACTCTCTAGGAAATGAAATGTTTGGGATCTACCAAAACATAACATTAATTCGACAAGAGTTTCTGATCCTTGTCAATTTAGTATGAAACATGGGTTTTGTTTTAAAACTAAAAGTAAATTCTCAACTTTTGAATCATTATAGATAGGGAATATGGATTTATTTAGTCATACAAAAAATAAAATTATTAGGGGAAACACTATTTTTTCGTCTTGGTTGATGATTACACTATAATTAATAAATTATATTTTCTCACAAGAATATATATATCTCTTAATCAATCTATGATTTTTAATGCTTCTATTAAAATGGAAAAAACATAAATTTATATACTATCCAAAGAGATCATGATGTTGTGTTTGAGAAATAATATTTTGAAATGTTATGGAGTAAAAAATATATTAGTCAATAATTTCATCACATAAAATACCACAAAAAATGTTGTAGTTGAATAAATAAATAAAATTCTTCAAGAAATTAATAAAACATTTCTAATTGATCATTTCGTTGCATAAAATTGTTTGTATGAGGTTGTGTTTACTACTTATTACATTAAAAATAAAGTTAAATTCAATATTTTCTTAATAAAACTCTTTATGAGTTTTGGATTTAAAGAAAGAAATAACATTCTTACTTAAGAGTCTTTGGTCGTAATGTATTCATCCATAGTAATACATATTAATTATTTTAAATTGGGATCAAATCATATGAATGAATTTTTATTATTTATTATATGACTAGTATGTATTATAATATACTTAATAAAACAAACAATGTTGTGGAAGAAACGGTTATGTATTATTTGAGGAAATCAATCCTTTTGTTTTTGTAAAACCTATATAATTTCACCTTATAGATGTTTTTTTTTTGAAAATAATCCTATTAGTTTATTATAATTTGATTAAAAACTAATAGTAGTAAATCCTAAAAAATTTAGACAATCAAATTTTCAATATATAGAATAAATCTAATGGAATATATGGCATCCCATGATTTTATTACATAAATTTTAATTATATTGTACAAATGGAGGATATTTTAAGTTTGGATTCATTGTTATAATGTAAAAAATACATGAAAATATTAAACATTATTCTAAATCCACTTGAAATACATCTTCATGGGTTCAACCTAAGTAAAAATTAATGTATCTCATAACACGAATACATAAATAAAAGTAAATGGGTGAGTATGAATCTGAGTAAGGGAATAATCAAGAGAGACATATGACATGCAATCTTGAGACATATAAATAAGAACATGAGGCATAATAGTAAGGAATGAGAAAGATGAACATCACAATAACAAGAAAATGAATCATAAAATTGAAATTTGGAAACAAAATTTAAATGAGACATTCATAAGAATATCACAAAGGTGTCATAAATAAGAATTACCAAGGTTATTCACCATGGTATCATAAAAAATGTCATATATAGAGATTAAATTATTTACCCAATACACTGGACCACTATCAAGGTGAACCCTTTATGTTTATTTATTTCATGTGACCCATATAAAAAATAATAAATCATTTCATTAATAACTCTTAAAGAATAAAAAATGGGCTTCTTATAAAAAATATTGTCATAAAAAAGAGCTTAAATACATGATCATTATATAATTTGTAACCCAAAAAACAAATTTTTGGATATTATATGTTAATAATAAAATCAAAAACCTCATTATTAAATCTATTTTAATACCCATTTAAAATAAAACCTGTTTTTCTCTTCAGATAAAATGTAAAAAAGAATTTATCTTGATTATGATGGAAAATTTGGAAGAAAATGATACAACATTATTGGTATAAAACATTGGTTTTTTATAATGAAAAATGGAAGGGGATAAGGGTATACCATTAATAAAAGACTATTTTTACAATAATGTGAAAATATTAAGTTAAGAAATGAAAATAGTTTTTAAATTATAAAACATATGACATGAAAAGGGAACTTGAATGGAAAAAAGAAGTGAAGCTTTCTCTTACCTATAAGAGTTGTTCCTAAAACATGATAATGAAACCTTAGGGGATTGAGGAAAACTTGGGGGGACTCCATGGGAAGAAAAATAACAATAACATCATGTTTTTTTATTGGTTGTGAATATAAATGTAGGAATGGGTGTGTATTTATAGAAGAAGTAGAGAAATTGTTTAATAATTTTAAAATATAGGTTTTGGAAAACTAGGTTGTGGAAAATGAAAAACGATTGTCCTAAAATGATCTTTTTCTCATGGTTTTGGACATTTGGGTAAATTTTAAGTCATTTTATTCCATCAGAACCAAACACCATTTTAATACTTCATTTTCCATGGAAGAGTAGAGATTCAAAAAAATAATGTTTTTAAAATTAAAATTTTACTTTTTAGACTTCAGAAAGTCACTTATAGTTTTGAAATTTTATTAAAATATATTAAAATAATTAATATTTAGAAAATAATATATTTTCGTTCATTTATTTTGTTTAATTAATAAATAAATCATTATCAAATAAGTATGAATTCATTAAACATACAGAAAACCCAAAACTGTATTTTTTATTATTCATGAAAAAATAAACTATTTGAGAACATTACCATAAATTCACCCTAACCTAATATCAACATACTCATTTAAAAAATAATGATCATTTTGTTATAATAATACTCTAAATATGATCATTTTAAATTCTAAATTTAAAAATACATATTTATTTTAAAAATAGAAATTTTAAGGCAACGTCAAATTTCTGACACTTATTATAAATTTCCTAGGCCATTGTAAAATTATTTTATAATTTTTTTTAAATTTTTTTTAAAAGAGTATTTCATTAAAAAATTATTCAAAATCCCTATGTTTATTATAATAGTGTTTATATTTTCTAGAAAAATACAATTATGTTTTATTTGCATCCATAAAGAAAATTATAAAATTAATCTCAATTAAAAATATATTTTATTAAGAAAAACTATTATTAAGAGGATTTGATGGAATGCATGTTTATTTATACATATGAATTTAAACTAAGGTCTGGATAAGTAACAAATTATTATACCCATATTCTCCCTAAGGGTAAAGTGTGTGATAGTTTTAGGTTCGTGGGGTGGCTAAGATAACATTGATCGAGTGGTAATCTACAATTGCTTGAACTTATCTTGTATGTGATTTCATTCAAGATTCAATTATTTAATCTCATCTAGGGATTTTTAAAGGGTTAACCGTAGTGATGATACATCCTTCCCATGTTTGGACAAATGGACTTCAAACAACACGACTCTACTGGTTAAGGCCATTGATTCTCTTTTTGGTATCAATTATAATTTGTCATTACTAATTATAAACAATTATTATAATGGTAAAGTTATGAACCAAGGGTGTTACATAAAACTGTCACATTGACCATTGCTTATATAACGGCTGAATCCCAATGGTCACATTCCCTATATACCTTATAAAAATAACTTCACTCTTTTACTCAAAATTCATCACAATTTCTATTAAGGTTATATTTTCATTTTTATAAGATTTTTATTAGTTTAATAATAATTTATTTAATTTATATATAGTTTTTTGTTTGATCAATGATTCTAGCATATTGGGGTGATCCATACTTTCCAATTTTAGTTATTCTATATTATATTTTTTCCAGTTGTAATGTTTGGCATTCTAATTGGTTTCATAGTTGAGTAATGTAATGATTATTTTTAATGAGAAAAAAAGTATGATTATATTTATTTTTTAGGTGTATTATATTATATAATATGTAACAAATATTTATTTATAAAACAAAAATCTTTTAAAAAGGCCTTGGTCATTACATTCTTCCCACCTTAAGAAATTTCAGTCCTAAAATTTCAACTCATTTACCCAGTAGAGAAAAAGTATGGGAACTTCTTTCTCATTGTCTCATACGGTTACCACGTAGCTTCTTCATATTCCTGGTTCCTCTACAAAACTTTGATGAGTTGTTTATTCTTGTTGTGTATAACCTTGTCTCTATGGTCCAATATCTCTACTAGCTTCTCCTCACAAGATAGGTCATGTTCTAGTTGTACCACCTTCGGATTTGGTACATGTGAGGGATCATGTACGTAATTCCTCAAGAGATATACATAGAATCAATCATGAACTTGAGTAAGATTTGGTGGATGTTATACCAGATAGGCCACTACCCCAATGAGATCTAGGATCTTAAAGGGGCTAATGTACATATGGAATATCTTCCCTTTCATTCAAACACGCATGACTCTTTTCCCTAGTGATATCTAAAAGAAATTTTTTCCCCAACATCAAACTCCATTTCCATTATATAATTTCAATTGTTTATCTTCAAATGAATATGATAAGAAATTATATATTGTTGGATTTCATTAACCCTTTCTATCATATATTTCACAAGATCATCCCCAAGAAATTTTCTCTAACAAAATTCATCACAACAAGTAGGAGTTCAATATCACCTCTCATATAGAGATATATGATGTTATATTTAAATACTTGAGTGGAAGATGTTGTTTTATGATAAATAAACTAATGGGAGGTTTTGATCCCATCCACCTTTGTATTCCATTGAACATGTTCTCAACATGTCCTTGTGTGTCTAAATAGTCCTTTTTGATTGACCATTAGTTTGGGGGTGATAGGCCACACTTAAATTCAATTCAATATTCATAGCATGTTAAATAGTTCTCAAATATTTATATGTGAACCTTTGATAATGATCATAAGTGATATAATTCTTCTCCCTAGGAAACCTCACAACCTTCTTTACATATATCTTGGAAATTTTTTGAAGAGACAAATCTTCTTGAATGGAAATAAAATGGGAAGTCATCATGAATCGATATAATGTAACCCATATTTCATTATTTCACTTGGATGTTCTTATGATACTAGTGAGGAAGTCTATAGTTATATTGTCTCTCATATATGTTTGTATGGTTAGTGGTTTCCATACCCCTTTAGGAAGCTGTTACTCTGCAATCACTTGCAGAAACACCAACCACCTTGCAGTGTAGTGAGAAATGTACATTTTTATATAATCCCACAAATATGGATCATGAAGGTCCATATAAATTCTAGTGCTTTTATAACGTATATATAATTTAGATCTATGAGATTCATACATCATATCCTTATTAATAATTGGGATTGATGGGACACATAGCCTTGTATGAAATATTAATTCACATTATTGATTAATATTGAACTCAAAAAACATCCCATTCTTTATAGATGCTATCATATTTTTAATAAAGGATATTATCTTTCATATTTCTTGATCTTATATTGTAATGATAGTTGAGAAATAATTTCATATAGGGATGATGATATCTCTTCCCTTATGATTACCATGTCCAATTTTACTTGGTGCTTGGTCAATAGATATCCTTGAATCCTAATCTTTCCCTACAAAACATGGTATTTCTAACTTAATGCATCAACAACTTTTATTTCTATTAATGTGTGATAATGAATTTAATATTCATAGTCTTTAATAAGTTCAAACCATCTACTCTGTATCATGTTCAATTCCTTTAATGTGAAAATATACTTAAAAACATTGGAGGTATGTATATATACCACATTTCTTCCTATAAAGAAAATTACACCCTTTTCTAGAGAAAAAATAACTGAAGATGACTTCAGTTCATATGTAAGATAATTCTAATAATGAGGATTTAACTATTGAGATACATAAGTAATCACTTTATCATTTCTCCTGGGGATT
The DNA here is from genome assembly GCA_963277665.1 of Viscum album. Taxonomy (NCBI): domain Eukaryota; kingdom Viridiplantae; phylum Streptophyta; class Magnoliopsida; order Santalales; family Viscaceae; genus Viscum; species Viscum album. The sequence continues at coordinate 1,015,745,180 of OY728119.1, read as the reverse complement.
CACTAAATCATATTTAGAGAGGCATCACTGTAATTAAAAAATCATTCTCTAATAGAGGGTTGAACTAACACTAGTGTAGTAACCAATCACTTCTTTAGTTCTTGGAAACATTATTCACACTCTTTTTTTAAAATGAACTAACCCTTTTTTCGAGTTAACATTGTTAGTGTATTAGAAATTCATGATTTTTTTCAAAAACCTCCTATAATATCATACCAAACCAATGAATCTATTAATCTCAGTTATCATTGTTCGATGAAACCACTCTTCCACATCCTTTTCCTTTGTTGGGTCAACTAAGATTCAATTATTGGTTTTAATGTTCCCTAAAAAAGAAACTTGTTGTAACCAGAATTCACATTTTTAGAATTTTCCAAATAAGTTATCCTTCATCAAATTTCTCAATATTACTCATATATGATCTAAATTATCCCCATGAATTTTGGTTTATATTATAATATAATCAATAAAAAATACCATGAATTTATCAATCAAATCATTAAATAATCTATTCATCACACCCATAAATATCACAGGAGTATTAGTCAATATTATGGGAATAATAAAAAAACTTGTAATTACTATATCTTGTTCAAAAGGTAGTATTTGGAATTTATTCCTTCTTCGCAATCAATTGATGATACCCCAATCAGAGTACATTCTTAGAAAATAATTGAGACCCATGAATCTAATCAAATAAATCATCAATTTTTGGGAGATGGTAGTTTTCTTCACAATGATCCCATTATCTTATATATTCAATGCATAAACACATTGATCCATCCTTGTTATTTACAAAGAGAATAGGTTCTTCCCAATGAGACACACTTGGTTTGATAAATCGCTTCTTTAAAAGATCATGAATTTGTTTCTATAATTCCTCTAACTCTATATTTTCCATTATATATGGATTATTTAATATCGCTATAGATCTATGTATTAGTTCAATTGATCACTATACCTCTCTTTATGGGATAGATTCAGATAAGTCTTTAATAAATAATTAAATATATTCTTGAATTATGGGGAAATTACCTATTTTATACTTTCATATCCTTCTACATCTTCAACGACCATCTCTATAAAGAAGGATATGGGAGGTTCTTCAAGACAATTTTCATGATAAGATATATCTCCTTTGAAAATAACTATAGGTTGTACATTCAATACTACTAGAATTTCATTTCTTCTATAGATTATATTATCATTATACATTGAGGGATAAATCAACATTGTTATAGTGTAAAATTCTTTAATGTGAATGAATACTAGATTTTCAATGAGAATTTACTTTTAGAAGTTAATACTAGAGTTTCTATACACAGTTGATCCTAGGATAATTCTTCCCAGAGTTATGACTGATAACTATAATTTTATTAGTATAGGTATTGATTCTATATTACCTGCATACTTTGATGAAATAAATGAATGAATAGAACTATAATAAAACAAAATACATGTTAGCTTTGAGATCACAATGAGTGTACCTATGACCACATCATTTAGAGCCTCCACTTCAGTCGTCATGATATAAAATGATAAACATTTGTATCTTATACTATGCTAATATAATGATGGTTTACCTCCATTATCATATTATTTGGACATTGATTTGAAATTTTCAAAAGTTTTCCAGATTTTTTCATTGGACATATGGATGGGCCTGCACCATCTTCCCTTGGCGTTATTGTTGAGAATTTGAGGATTTACCTCACCATGATAGTTTTGATCTATATTCACATCTCTTCCATGCTTGTATCACTTTACACTACCAAATAATATGTTCCTTGAATGCTTCTTCCCAAATTTGTCACATGTAGGATGTTTCACTTTCTTTTCTCCTCTTCTATGATCAAAATTCTTCTGTGGGTTTGGATTTCTTTATATCTTCATTTCATTAAATCTATATATATACTACATCTCTCCAAACACCAATTCAACATTCATATAACTACACTTTATATCCTCCTTACTTTCATTGTATTTATTTTTAAGATTCCTCCAAATATGGGATATTCTTCCACCAAAGAATATATCAAAGTTTCTCTTAGGATCCACAATAATGCTAGAGGTGTATCAATAATGTCTTGTAAAGTTCATCTCATAGCTTCCAATAGATTCATTCCAAATGCTTCATCTTTAGGAATTCCTTATATATTTTTATTCTCATAAAATGGGGGAAATATTTATTGAAAAATATTACCATGAACTCTTCCCACTCTAAAACATTGATCTCCTTTCATGGATCCAAGTATTTAATTAGTTTCTACTACTAATCGTGTTCTCCTTCTAAGCATTATAATTCTAAGGAGACTTTATCTTACTCTGAAAAATGGAGTACAAAAAAATATCTTTTCTATAGAGATTATTCATTTATAAACAATCAATAGGTTAGTATATCCACTGAAAGAAGGTGGTTGTTGACTCATGAAGGACTGAATAGATGATTGTTCCCTTTTCGGTGAATCCATCCTCTTTACTTGATTCAAGTTATTGTTCTTAACTCAATTTAGTTTATTAATCATTAAAATTAAATTTTCCATTACATATTTAATAGATATTTCATTGGTGCATCTTCTATTGCACTCATTTTTAATGCCATGCCTCATATTTCCCACAATTTTTTTTAAAGAAGAAAAACATAGTGAGAAACATTTTACTTTTAAAAATATTATAATTCTAAAGGTATTTTATGTCATAAAACATCATGATTAAATATATTGTTAGAATCCTCTAATAACAATTACATTTTAGAAAAATCCATCATAATCGTTTATAAAAAACATATGAATAACCATAAATATTCTACAGGAGTGTCAAACCAGATGTGAAACACAGATCATCATTGTGCACCAGTTACCATTAATGGTTATTTCAAAAAGGTTTTTTCATGTGTTGCCCCTTGGTAAATCTATGTTAAAGCCATATCCATGTTTAGTACTAAAAAAGGGGTGTATTTTCTTAGAATCCACTTAATTAATACTTACCAATAATCCAAGATGTTTTTCTATATATATACATACCCATAGGGTTCATAGTAATGCTTTCATGTCTTAATTTACACAAATTACTAAACCATCATTTTATACCATCTATGGAATCCCACTTTTTGTTACATTATTTTTCATTACATGGTACAAATATATGATATTTTAAGTTTAGTATATTGGAAATAAGGGACATAATACATGAAAACATAAAACATTCTTCTAAATCTCCATGAAATAAATCTTCATGGGTTCACCCTAAGATAAAATTATTATATCTCATGAAAGGGGGAAATACCTCAAAGGAAATAGGTGATAATGAATCCCATAAATTGAATAATAAAGAGACACATGTAACATGAGATTTTGAGATATATCAATAATAACATGATGCATAATGATAAAGAAAATTAAAGAAGTGAATAATAATAAAAAAACATGAATTATATTATAGAAGTGTGGAAACAATATTTAAATGATATATTCATAAGAATATCACCATGGTTTATCAACAAGGTATCATAAGTGAAAATTACCAATGTTATTCACTGAGGTATCGGAAAACATGTCATATTTAGAGATTAAATTCATTATCTAAAGCATTGGAGAACTATCAAGGAATACCCATTATATGTATTAATTTCATGTGATCCACTTATATCATAATAAATCATATCATTAATAACTCATGGATAATATATAATGGGTTTGTTATAAAAAATCATGGCATACAAAAGAGATTAAAGATATGATCATTATATTATTTTGACCACTGAAAAGAAATGTGGGGTTTATATATATAAATTATTGAATCAAAATTAATTTTCAAATATATTTGAATACATATTGAAAATAAAATAGTGGTGGGTATTAAAATAAAATAGAAAAGACAATTTCTCATGTAAAAGTGGAAAATTAGAGAAGAAAATTATGCAGCACGATGGGTATAGAACATGGCCTTAGAAAATGGAAAAATTAGAGTAGAAAAGGCTATAACATTAATAAAACACTATTATTACAGTAATGAGATAATATAAAGTGTAAAAAAGAACTTATTTTGTAAATTAGAAATGATACCAGATGAAAAGTGAACTTGAATGGAAACGAGAAGGGGAGATTTGTCTTACCTTGAAGAGTTGTTCCTAAAACTTCAAGAAGGAACCTTGGCAGGATTAGGAAACTATGGGGGGACTAATTGAGAGTAAAATCACTAGAAACTTGTGTATAATGGATTTGTAGTTAATGAAAATGGTTAAATGGGTGAGTATATATAGGATAAGTGGATGAATTGTCTAGTAATTTCCAAATATATATCTTGGAAAACTAGGTTGTAGAAAATGAAAACCATTGTATTACCCATGGTTTTTGGTGATGGTTCTATAAATTTTCATAAAATTTTATTTTATTTAAATCAAACAGAAATAAACAACATTTTAATGCTTCTTTTTTCATGGAACAGTAAATATTCCACAAATTATTGTTTTTAAAAATCAAATTTTTCTTTTTAGATGTTGGAAAGTCACTTATATTTTTAGAAATTGATTAAACTATATCAAAATAATTGATTTTTATAAATTAACATATTTTAGGTCATTTATTGGGTTTAATTAATTATTATATCATTATGACCTAAGTATTAAGTCATTAAACATATCGAACACCCAAACCTATATTTTCCACTATTCATGAAAAAATAATTTATTTTATAAAATTCTCATAAATTCAATATAACCAAATTTAAACATGATAAATTCAAAAATAATGTTTATTTTTTTAGAATAATTTTATAAATATGATAATTTTAAATTTTAAATATAAAAAACCTTAGTTATTTAAAAATAACAATTTTAAGGCACAATCAAATTTCAGACACTAATAAAAAATTTCTTAGGACACAATAAAATTATTTATCCATTTATTATATAAATATAAGTGTTTTAAAATGATATTTAATTAAAACAAATAATATTCAGAAAACCTATGTTTATTATAAATGTATAAATATTTTCTAGAAAAATATAATAATGTTTTATTTGTGTCAAAAATAAAATTATTAAATTCATCTCAATTAAAAAATTATTTTATTAAAAAATATGATTAATATGAATTGATAGAATAAAAATATTATTTATAAAATGGAATTTATATTGAGTTCTGGACATGTACACCCTTATTGCACCCATATACTCTCTAAGATAAGGTGTGTTATTATCATAGTTTCATGGTGTGGCTCTACTAACATCGACCGAGTGGTAATCTCTACAAATTTGAGATTATCTCATAGTCTAATTCATTCAAGATTTACACATTGATGATAGAATTGGGCATGTTCAAGTGAGAACGATAGTAATGATATATCCATACCATGTTAAAATATATGGGCTTAAAATGTCATGACACTATTAGTTGAGGTCATTGATTATCTTTTATGTATTAATTATACTTTATCCTTACTATTAATTTTGTATTTGTATGATATAAAATAATATGTAAAAAAAATTTATTGATGAAACAAATATCATTTAAAAAAGTTCTCGGTCATTACAGAATATGTACATATAGTAGTTGAAGAAAAACTTAATTCATTACCTAAAAACCATATGATATTAATAGATTAACATAATGATAATATTATCACTGATGTAATCCAATAAGTTAAAAATAGAAGTTTCATGAGGCATCACTGTGATAATCATGTATTCTTGTCACAATTTAAACCTAAAATCGCTAATGTTTCCTTATGTGATGAAATATAAATAAAGATCATGCATTAAAATCCAAAATTTTGATGGGATCATATTTACAACTCAGTTGAATAACCTAATGATCTTCCAATAATTAGAGTTTAATTTATTTTTAGAAACATGTGTAATGAAAATGGAACTATTATTTGAAATAAAGAAAGTCTTGTTTCTAAGGGTTATTTTCAAGAAGGTGGCATAAACTAGGGTGAAACCATTACACTGGTGGAAATATTAGAATCCATATAAATATTGAAATCCTTTAAAGAACATCTGAATTTCAAATTATTTTAAATGGATGTTAAATTTTTTTCTTGATGGATATGTATAATATGAATTTTATGTTGAATAACCTCCTAGATTTGAAAACATTAAATTTATAGAATATATATTTAAACTTTCCAAATAAACCTATATAGTAAAATAATCCCTAAGAACATGGTATGATGACTTACCATATATTTATTTGAAAATAATTTTCATAATGTAAGTTTTGATACAACAATATTTCATTAATGAAATTTTTTTGGGAACTATCATTGTTCAAATTCATATGGTGGATATTACTTTTTGGTTCAACTCAAAAATATCTTTGTGCTAGTTTTTCATAATTTATGAAAACTTATTTGAAAATTATCATGATGGGATGATTCAAATTTTTTTAGGTTTTCAAATTTTTCAAAAACTTAAAAGAAATATTTACATTCAAAATAAATATATCAAATATTTTCTAAAAAAAATTTCTTTTAAAATTCATTAAGTATAAATACTTCGAGATAAACATAAATAAAAATCTATATAGTTGAATCATGTAAATTAATAGATCAAAAACATTGTAGAAGTATGATTGGAAGTTAATAATATATCATAAAAAACTTTTCAGAAATTAATCTATAAATATTTTTATTTGTGAAATTTCAAGAAAATAAAAATGAATAATATTTAAAAGTAGTAAAAAATATTTTTCATTACCTTAATGATACCTTAAAAAAATTGTTTTATTCATCTATAAATTATTCTTAAAATTTACTCAGATACTGACTTTGTAGGTGGTATATTATACATAAAAAGTAAGTCTAAACCCATTTATTTCGTAAGATAAAATTTAGTTTTTTGGTCAAACAAGAATCAACATTTTGTAGAACTTTCCACTAATAGATCTAAATATAAACCAGTAAAATTGTTTTATGTGTTATAGATGTATCACACACTCATTTATTATGGTTTTATTTTCACTTAAACTCTTGTACTTTTTTATAATACCGGTTTTATTTCTTTATCTTATAACCTTATTGATCACTCATAAAAAATCACATAAATCTAAAACATCATTTTATTTTTAATAATGCAAAAAAAGGAGATATAATTATTGAATTTTTAGAAACTAAAAATTATTTTTCTGATATTTTTACAAAACAATTAAATTATGATAGATTCAAAATTATCAAACATAAGTTGTGAATTATCAACATAAATTTAAATTTAAATTAATTCTTGTTTAACCTATCTCTTGAAATTTAAAAAATCTTTTTCTGAGGGGAGGATATTTCATTATTCTTTTATTTTTTTGGACTTTCATTTCATCAATTTTTAATTTATGGGTTTTCATATTTTACTCATTAGTTTTTCATCTATATTCTCATAAAATTTTCATTTTTCTTCTTTTATCCTAATATAAATATTCAATAAGTTTTATTGTTTTTTATTTCAATGAAATTGAAACATTATTCCCTTCACTTATTTCCTTGAACCATCCTCAAAATTGAAATATCATCTATTTTTCTTATATATATCTTCATAGATATCTAACTCCTATAATGATGTGTTTCATAGATGTTTTCTTCCCATACATTTGTTTTTAATGAATGTGGAGATGTTGAAAACTCATATAAGGTTTGTCTCTTAATATTTTATTCATTAATATGAATATCTTTTTATAGTGGTTGTTTATTATTTTCACTCAAATTTTATCTGAAGGTTATCAATATTTTCATTTCAATAAATTATAAATTTAATTATTATAATAATTCATATAACATATGTTTGGACACATATTTTCATGGTAATATTTCTAGACCACTGGTATAATAAAGGAAAAACTTTTGATGATAAAAATCAAAAATATTTATATAAGGAAAAAATCAAGTATTTTAGTCACGCTCAAATTCTTATATTATTAATCTATTCTATTCTTAAATTAATTTCATAAGAAATATATCTTGGATAGTTCATCATGTGAAGATCAATATCATCTATAAATCTTAATGTTATTTTCTCCAAAATAATCATATCATTGGATCTAGCTCAATAAAAATCATTAATCAATGGTGAATATGGTGAAGTTCAATGATTGATAATATAGAAAGTTATTTAAAATTGTGAAGAAATTACTAATAAGATCTAAAAGACTAGTTTAGAAGATTAATTTCAACATATTAACTCATAATACATGATATTTTCATATTGGAAAGAACAATCATAATAGAGTTAATTTAGAAAAAAATTATTACATCAACCATGTTTAAAACAATATTGATGATCCAAAGAACTAAAGAAGTATTGAAAGAAACAAATATTTATGATCATATAATTCCTAATAGATCATAATATTTCAAACTTTATTTTACTTTTTCAATGTATTTTCTAATATTTTTTTGAGTTAACTATTTCTTTCAACCATTATTTATTTTTGAAAATAAAAAGGGTTATAAATTTATGAAAATTTAGAATTTAATGATTGATATTTAAATATTAATTTTATATCTTATTTATAATTAATTTGTTTGTTCGGATGTATTTTGAATAAAATATGGGAAATTTACAAGGGTAATCTTATTCACAGGGATTCTTATTTAAATTCAAGTTCACAATTTTAATTTTCCCTATATGTTTTGTGCTTTCTAAAAATAGAGTCATTGTTAAGTTAAATACCCACTTTCTTTCTTGGGTTTGGAAATAAAAATAAACTTCATGTGAAAATTATTTAACATTAACATTGTTTTATTTGTTTTTTTTTTGTAAAAAAATAATTTTAAAAAACTAAAATACCTTAAAATTCAATAAATATTATGAAAATCATATAATCTAAAATTACCTGAAAAAATATATTCAGAAAATATATAGAGTTATTGTGGTTCCTAATAAATTCATTAGTAGATAAAGAAAATTGTTCTACCTATGAGTTGGTTATGGAGTTATGGCTTATGTAATTATAATTAACTCCCAAAAATTCATAATCCAACCATCTAAGTTTTTCATAGAATAATGTATAAATAGGATATCACCTAGTGCATCAGAAGAACATAAACATAAGTTGAGAACTCAAGAAAGGATACAATCACATGGATTATTATATAGATTTTTTGATTTAGTGTACTTATGATGGTTTTTCTTTCTATGTGTTTACAAAGAGCTATTCGTTTTTAGGTCTTTTTTTTAAATATCATAGTATTTATGTTAAATTTTCCACTTAATAAACCTACATTATCTAGGGATTGCATGGATAAAAAGATATAGGATTTACTAATCATGAATAATTGAGGTATTCAGGATCTAGGATGATATATTTTTCAAGGCTAAAACAATATAACTACTGATAGGTTAATTCGAGGTCTTATGGTGATAGGAAGACATACCTTCCAACATGTATAGAATTGAAGATAGCTTATGAATGGTATAAAGTTGTGGATACCTTTGAACTATTCTATAGATCCACCATACACATGGGTTTAAAATTGTGGTTTTTATATATCATTTAAAGAATTATATATTTCATTAACAAATACCCTATGTATTGTTTTTAAAACATCAATTGATTTCATTCATGAAATACAACTTTTTTAAATTTTCTATTTCTCAAGTTTAGATTATTATTGCTGGATTTTTATCAACATCCAACACATTTATTTTTTATTGGTTAAATGTATTACATAATGTTCATATTTATGTTGTTGAAATTTGAAATCATTATTATATTGTAAATCCATTCAACAAATAACCTATGGTTTAGATAAAACTTATATGTTTTTTTTTAACTAAAATCCACCCTTCTTGTATATTACATTGTTTTATCCATGGTAAAATATACATATTGTGTAACTATAAAGTATATGATAAGGATCATACATAGCATAATCCGTACACTACGTTGAGTGATACTGCATATCGGGTAAGTGTTAAACGAAAAAAATTTGTTTAATTAGATGTAGAAGGGTACATTTCATGTCACCTTTAGTATATGTTTTGTGTATAAAATTCTATATAGATTTTAATTTTATAGAGAAGGTACACACCATGTACCTGGTTAGTATATATTGTATACTAAATAATTTCAAATTTAAATAATTTTTTTTTAAATTATATTATAGATGGTAAGAATCTTAGAGACTATTTAGACAGGTAGTTAAGATAATAATTAATTTATTAATAAAATGATTAGATTGCTAATTCATTAAATTTATCTTAATAATAAACAAATTGAAATAGATAATATAAAGTTTGATAAATACTCAACATATGTTCTGAATGATCACGATCTTGACCAACCTACATACACATTGGATTTTTCTTTAATTTAATTTTTTATTTCACGAGTTATGTTATAAATTTATTATTAAATTAAATATGTTGATCTATGGATCATCACTTCTTCCATTGTGGTGTATGGGTCGCTATGTAAATGTATTATTTTATGTAACCCAAAACCTCTTTTTCCACTCACTTGTTAGTGATTAAGAACATATAAATGAGTGAACTATCATGTAGAGGAGATTCATCAAGACAATGTTGAGGTGAAACCATCCAAGGAGATACAAAAGTAAGTGGAGTAATAATTCCACTTGAGTTCAGTATCAAATCAAGGATTCATTTAGTATCATTGTGTAGATACTAGACCTTAAGTTGATATTGTCCTTGACTTTACTAAATAACTAGAATAATTTTTAGCATAAGTTGCGTCCAAACTAACACAAGTGACATGATTATCCTACACCTAGAATCATCAAGGGGGAACCCCCAATCTAGTATTATCTCACAATAGAGGGGACACTAGTATCATGTAACTATCTAGTGTAGTATAAATAAAAAACACTCACAGAGTTCCTCATGTACCTATGAAAGAAGAAATTGGAGGTGAGAAATCAGAATATTAATAAATTTTTTCACAAATAATAAATAATAATTTTCCCTCACCTCAAACCCCTAATAAGAAACATCCCCAATAATGTCATTTATATCACAATAATAAAAAATATCCCACATGTGGGTCATAAAACACATCAAAATTAGAACTTAAGAGGCTCTCCCAAAAATCCTGAGTAATTAATTTAGAATGTACCAAAAATTTTGTATCAAAAATAAACATTCATTCCCAAGACACTTCATTTCACCTTTGAAATCCCATTTTAAAATCTTTCTTTAAAATTTACCTTTTAAAACCTTATTCAAGTCCATTTTTAATACCAACCCATTTTCATTTAAAACCATTCAATAAACCAAAATCCTTCCCTTTTCTCAATTCATGTAATAAAGAAGTCTAAATATCATTTAATAACAAAATTTATTTCAAAAGAACCATTGAATCCTTTTTATAAACACATGGAATTCACAAATCAACTAAGAAATAAAAAAACATTGCAACCACCATTCATGTCAAGTGAAGAATCACTCAAAAACATGTACAAGTTATTATTCATTATATTTTTATGTATAATATAAAAAATAATACATTTTCAAATCTCAAGTACCAAATGTTAAACAACATAAAATAAACTCATCCTTACACAACATGCAACATGGAATAACCTAACCCCTATAGTGTGGCCTTCCTCCCTCACTCTTACCTGACACCTCTATGAAAATCCAAACCAACCTTAAAAATTCCCTCCATGGCATAGAATATGATACTTTGATAAACCACCCATTTTCCCAAAAACATAACAAAGTCAAGGATTTAAACTATGGAAGAGACTCATAGGGACATGGAACATCCTGCTTTAAATTCATCCTACATCTCACAGGGACATCCTGATCCATAGAAAACACTTAATAACAACTAAAGCACTATAAAAACTAAAAAAACAAAATTTAAATAATTCACCACATAAGTAACATGCGGGTGTTACAAATCTCTCCACTATTTCATTTTATTCACCCTTAATGTCCCTAGTACATGTAGAAAGAATAATAAGGGAAACCACCATAACATATAATATCAAGTGGTGGGTGGGAAGTGAAACAACAAGAGGAGGTTTAAAAATGTTTGATGAAATAGAGTTATATAACATGAAAAACCTCTCTAAGATGAAAAAAAAATTCCGTACAGTTATTGAATTCCACTAAGCATAATGTAACCACAATCAGAAGACACGTGATCTAAAAGTGGGGGGGGGGGGTAACATAGGCCTACCTACTACTTTTAGTTCATCTAAAATGGTGATATAGAAGAGAGACTCCCCATGAAACTAAACATTAACCATGATAACACATCTCAAAGAATTTCTAATGGAACCATCTCTAAATTCAAAGGAAAACATGACCCAAATTGAACTCAACACCCATGAGACAAGAACAATCACCATTATCCCTAAAATGTATGAAATAAAATTGAACACCATAATCCTCAATTTGAAACAACATGGGCTATAGACCTTGGGTCAGAAAACATAACCAGTAAACTATGACCTCTATCTTGAAAGACCATCATATGTGGAACAAAATACGTAAAAACCATCATTAACAAGTTCTCAACCACCCTTAGGACACATTGGTCCTAGTTACCCAAAGACAAACCTAATAGTTTCCCATGTACAAACTATTATGGATTCATTCTCAAGATTACTGTATCATAATAAAAAACCCCACACCTAAAAATAAGGAAACATAGATTGAACAAAATATCCTCAAAAACAAAATCCACTATCATCAACATAAATCCATAAAAACATATAAACACACTAGGTAAAGATCATAAAATACACTAATCCTCAAAAAATAAACTACATCCAAGATTTACCTTTACAGAATAATTTTTTAGAAAACCTATGAAGGTAGAAAAGGAAACTACACTAATGATAATAATCAAAGCTTTCAAAAAATGATATTGAATGCACATCTTTTCTACACTAGAAACACAAAAGACGACTCTTTAACTTTTTATTCCAATGTTATTGACCTTTCTTAGTATGTTATTTTATCTTGGGCTCAATCAAAACATACTTTTCATTCAATAAAGAATCTATATCCACATTAAATGGAACACCCATACCAACCTCCACTGACCAGTCTCTAGCATCTAATGTCTCATAATAAAATAGACCATCTAAAACTGTGAAAACTCAAAGATCGAGATGAAGATAACTCTATTTTGGTAATTCTTGGATGGAGACCAAGGATTTCAAAAAATATACATCTAGCACCCATCCATGAGTCTGGGTAGAGTCGATTAGCAAAGAAACCAATCTCAAATGATGATAGGAACCATTTTGAATATTATCTCAAAGTGTACACTTCCCCCTTTTCCTTGATGTCTCTCTAGGTGGAATATTCTAAGAAACATGAAACCTAAACCCCATATTTCCATGATTCCTAAATAAAATAACATGAATCCATCATATACTAAATCAACTCTCAAAACACAACACACACAAGAAAACACATATAAAACTTTTCCTTTTAAACTATACTCCATGAAATATATTTTCAAAATCTTTTATCAAAAAATTATATTTCTAAAAATTAACACAATTTAAATACCTCATATAATTATAAAATATTCAACAGTACCCCATTTTCTCACCTGATACATCTTATAAATTTCCATCATATCACGAAAAACTTTTTCATAAAAATGTACACCCATGAAAAAGAACTTTCATTTTTTTACAAAACCAACCACCATTTAAACACCCATAAAGAGTAAGACACAAGAAAAATTCCAAATATGGGTTTTAAAACTACAATATTTCTATAAAATAAATGTCCCATGTAAAACATAAATGTCATTCTCAATTAAAAACCCATTTCCCCATTAAATCCTTTTATAAATAATTTATCAATTGGTTTTGAAAAAGAAATTTTTTCTGAATTTCATAATGAAATAAACCACCTCTAAAACAATTCTGTAAATAATAACCATTTTATAAACAATCCTTGAGGCATTATCTCCAACCAAAACATTATTCTTAAAATAAAATTTTCAAAAATAAATAATTTCTCACAAAATAATCGTATTCAAGATAAAAACAACATATTCAACCAAAATATAATAAAAAAATATCAATAAATCAAAAAAATCACCAAAATCCTTTTACTATTACCAAAAATAACTCAAAACAACCCATGAATAAAGGTGTATAAATAATAGAACCAACCCAAATATGGAACTATTATTGTCTTGGAATATTAGTATATGGTTCATGTAACAATTATTAAATAGTTCAAGAAGAGTTTAAAAAAGTAGTCATCTTATCAATGTAAGGGTTTTCAATCCATTGAAGCCAACCTCACACCTCTGATTTTTTAGTTCAATCCTAAAAAACCAATTTAGAAACCCAAGGAATATCATTCCACAGAAATAAGGATCAAATTACAACTATTTAAAATAAGAATCCATTGGGAATGATCCGCATAGAATCCAAAACCCAACCACATGGAAATTCAAGGCTTAGGGAATGAAAGAGCTTTCCAGACTCTCTCTACACCTACCTCTCAATTCCCATTAACCCTAATCTCTATAATACCAAGACATAGCCTAAATGACTATAAGGTTCCCTAATTCAATTTTTCATTAACTAACCTAGGTCTCCCCTAAACTATGTACCCAAGTTAGCCTATGGTATATCCTATAAGTATTATTAATCACCTCAAATAAGAAAATAATGTTTATTCCTCGTATAATAACCATTGAGAATGATTTCACCCTCAATATAAAATGAAGAACAATAGAATTACAAATCAATGTATGTATTATAAAATAATATGACTACTCAAAGATTATGTAGAATATAAATAAATAACATCACATACTAACCACTATCGAACAAACAAAACACCCAAAACCCAATGAAGGTTAAATATAGGGAACCTGAAAGAAAGTATATAAATGTTTCATAAACTGAATGGTATATGTTTGGTGTGAGAGAAATCTGGTTATGTGGGTTCTCACTAAGGACTTTGTGTCATCCCTTTGACATGAAATCTCATATATACTAGTTTGAAATATATATGGAAAATAGGTTTTTCATGTGCAATTACATAAAAAAATATAATTTCCTTGTAAATTTCAAAACAATTCCCTTTTATTTTTATTAAATGATGATAATAACTTTGAAAATATTTCCTCAGTCAAAGGCTTCTTTGGAAAATCACCCATTTTAATTCCTCATTCAAAAAAACATTAATAAAAAAATTCTCTCTATTTATAAATACATTAATAAAATAAGTTAAATGAAAGAATGAAAAATAATATATGATGGAACCATATCCCTAATTAAATATATATGTAACTAGAAGACACAGTTCCATATATGTCAATTGAGACTATGGAAAATAAAGAAAATCTCATATTGTGTCATCTTGTACTATGGGAAACACACTAGATCCTAAAGTTAAATATTTCCATATTTGACAAACAATTGGACCAAATTCAAACCTATGTTTCATCTTAAAAACATAATACATTGGTCTATCCTATACCTATAATATTTGAGGACTCCTCATCTAGTCTTATATTACACTTTAGGTAACACTGGTAGTATAGGAATAACTAGTGTAGCATAAATACTGAATAATATGTTAATGCCTTGTTTACCCATTAATGTATAAATAAGAGGTGAGTAATCAATCAATAAATACAAGCATTATAAATAATAAACAATAAAACTCCCTCACCTCTAACACCATCATAATAAATAGCCCCAATAATGTCATCCATATCATAATAATAAACAATATTTCCCTCATAGTTCAAAAACATTATTAAAATAATATATTAAAATGGTGTCCAGTTTTTTATGAGAAATTAATTTAGAAAATAAAATATGATCCTTATAAAAAACAAACATAGGTTTCAAAGAAACATCACTTAACTTTTGATATACCAATCCTATATCATTCTTTAAAAATAATCTATTAAAACATTATTCCAATACATTTTCAATACAGATCCATTTTCATTTAAAACCAATCAAGACACCAATTGCCTTCCCTTTTCCAAATTAAAATAAAAAAGAGGGCCAAAAACCATTTAAAAGAAAATTTTTTTTTAAAGGAACCATTTCCAACTTTTTAAAAACACTTGGCAATCAAAGATCACTTTAGAAATGAAATACCTTAAAATAACCCTTTATAGCAAGTGAGGAATCACTCCAAAAATATGTATATCCTTTATATATAAACCTTATATAATTATAATAGAATAAATTAAACATTTATAAACATAATTCAACAAATTTAATTCCAATAAAAATGGAAACATACAAAATTGCCTACCTCGATTCAATAATAATTTAGCTGAATGTTATTTTCTTCAAAATTTGATTCTCCAAAAAGAAAAGAGGGACCCATAAAAACCCAAAAATTAAAATTCCCATAGAATAATCCACCTATAACCCTAAATAATTCCTTATCATCTCATAGTTCTTTTCAAAGAAATGGGGATTATGAAAGAAGGGTGAAGATAGAAGAATGAGACAGAAATAAGAGGTGGGGATGGATTGCAATGAGAATATTCTTACAGATAAGGGTTAAGGACATCAATATCATGTGGAAGATAATATGAGCTCTACATATTATTTCTAGGCTCAGCTAAATGAGAATAATAATAAAGGGGGATTTTAATATTTTAAATTTTAAAGGGTAGAAATGGTAAAACTAAAATTCATAAAAATTATTAGTAGACAGGATCCACATTGTATCCCCTAGGCTCATGGTGTGGAACTACCAAAAAAGAAACTCCTACAGTGAAACCTAATTTTTGTAACATATAAAACCCCCACTGGGTGGAGTAAGGGGTCCCAACCCCTTGTAATTATGGTTCTACCACTCTCACTTATAACACAAGTCATCTCTTGATAACCCTGACACACCGAGGTCCATGATATAGCTCCATGCCCCTAAACATTTTTGGATTGGAGGACCACTAAATACCCCCATGTTCCCAATATAAAACAATATATGATATGGTGTTTATTCCCTTTCTAAACACCTTACAGGATGAAATCGCCACCTCTATTCTTATGCACCTCCCATCCACCATTATGTATCACCCTTACACTATATCCCAACATACCATTATGAAATACTACAACTGACCCCTATGCAATGTCCTACATGGAATAGCCTAATACATATGGGTTTTCTCTACATCTTAAACCTTATGTGGAACCTTTATTCATCTCTAAACCACCATTATAGAACCCCTTCCATGAAGAATCCACCCATGTTTTCCAAAAATATGCAAATTCATGTTGATAGACCCATGATGTGGCCTTATAAGGCTATAGTGTGGCGTACTACATATCTATCCTATAACTCCTATGAAATTCCAGATCCACCCAAAATTACTCTAAAATAAATGAAACACAAAAAAACACTAAACCCAAAATTAAAATAATCCACCACAGTAATAACAAGTGGGTGTTACAAAGTCATTGTCACACCACCCTTCAAATAAGAGAAGGATAAAGGGAAAAGCAAGGTATAATGATACAGTGTGTTCTTTATATGGCATAAAAGTCCACTAAAAGAAGAAACTTTCTCCAATGAATATGTAAAGTGAATCTTTAAGTATATTTTTTCAATATAATCTCTTTATTTATACCAATTAGTAATAATATATTTCTTTTGGTTCTACCATCTGTATCCAAATTCAAGAACCAATTTGATTAAATAATTTTTCCATAGTTGAGATATATCTTTTGGCTACTAATAAATAAATATTTCACATAATAGATATTATATACTACCATTTTACATTACTAGTCAGATTGAATCTAGTTTTAATGATTTTTTATTGTGTACCTAATTTAAATAAGAACATAATATATAAGTTCAGTTTAATCATATATGGATTTTTTATGCTTACAAATAATAGGTGGTACTTTTATAAATATGGAACATTTTATAGGATGTAACATCTAAATAAAAGTCTTTATATATTGGAATATGAAAAATCATTCCCTAGAAATTGATAATAAATCAAGTTTTCATAACTCATACGAACTATTTTTTCATACCTCAGAATGTGTCCAAAAAATGAGGATAATTTGATGAAGATATACTAAGAAGAATATTTTGATTCATTTGAGCTACATCCCTTGGATATAATTCATTATTTTTTGAATTTTAAAATGACCAAATATCTACTCTTTAGAATGAGTGAGATTTTAACAGATATTCTAGAATTATAACATACATGTGTATGTGGGTCTTTTATTATATAATCTAGAGGTGGATACTCTTAATTCATGTAATTTATTAATATATTTAGTAGATATGCATAGGTATACATAATCAGGTATAAGTAGAATTCCTTTAAGGACTTTAATGAAATAAAGAAAGAATTAGAGAATCATCTTGGTAAGAAAATAAAGAAACTTCTCACAAACCATAGAAATGAGTATCTTAAACAGTAATTAATTGATTATCTAATAGAATTCAGGATACTATGTCAACTCACTCCCCCATATATAGTATAGTAGAATAGTGTTATTGAATGGAATTAATACACCATGTTGGACATGGTGAGATAGGTGTTGAGTCATTTCAGTCTCATGTTATCCTTTTGGGGATATGTATTATAGACTATAGCATAAACACTAAACTGGGTTCCAACTGAAGTGAAAAATGGAATACCTTTTGAGTTATTGCTTGCTAAAAAATCTATTTTTTCATATATTCATGTATGGGGATGTGAGGCGGTTTTTAAGGTTATCTCTCATAAAAAACGTGTATCAAAAGGTACAAAGTGTATCATTAGCGTATATTCCAATGAAATAAGGGGATATTACCTATTCAATCCATCAAATATAAAATTAATTGTTTGAATTTAAGTTATATTTCTTGAAAGGGAACATATATCCAAAAATATATAGTGGGAGAAAGATATACTTTGAGGAAGTCAAATATAAAAATATATAAAAAGTTATCAGAAGATAAAATACAATAATTCTTTGTTAAAGAAGTTGTTCTGGAGACATAATTAATATACATGATAACTATAGAGTTTAGATAACCATAGATATATGATTTCGTAATCACTGAGGAATGTGAAAAGTTATTAGTTGAAGATAATGAATCTCTATCTTACAGGGAAGTAATAAATATCTCAAAATTATTGATGAATTATATTATATCATTATTTTTATGTTCTATTATGGGGGAAATCCTTCAATTTGTGCATATGATACATTGTTAGTGATTGTCTCCAACCTGTGGCCTATTAGATGTAGTATTTTGGATGACACTATCTCCATTATATCATTTAAAACCCAGGGGGGTATATGAAAAGTGGAAACAATCCATGAAATTTAAAATAAATTCCATGATCCATAACAATTTCATGATATTTGTATATTAGTAAATTGATATAAAGTATGTTGGGTGAAAATTGGTATTCAAGAAGTATCATTACATGGATAGTAAAGTTAGTACTAAAAAATAAATGAATGATTATTAACGGGCTTAGGAAACTTCAAGGCATATACTATGAAGAACCATTTTCTCTATTTCCAATGCTAAAATTCATTATAATTCTAAATTACATATATTTTCATGATTATGATATTTTTAATGTAACATCCCAACCCAAACTTCTAGGTTTGAGATGGATGTTATGTGACCATGTGCATGCCTCCCCATATGCAAGAGTCTTCCAACTAGTAGCAAGGGTATGAATTTGTCATTTGGGAGACTATACCCTTTGTATCATGTCATAGGATTAATAATAAAAAAAACATAATATAATTAAACATCATAGTAATCATGTAGAACTAAAAAATGTTATACATGTCACATAATAAAACGTCCACCATAGTGGAAAACATGTCCAGAATAATAAAATTTGATAAATAAAACAAAGTAATTGTGTGTTCTATTGAAGTTCATCCCAGTCCACTTCCATATCCATCAACCTTTGCTCATCTATACACCATAGAGACCTTTTTATTTTCTATATCCCTCATAAAATATCAATTCACATCAAAATTACTTATTATGGTGTGAGTATAAGACAAAGTAGGACACCAATAATGTGGCCTCAAACAGATATGATCAAGTATAAGAAGTGAATTCCATAATTATGATAAATGTTTAATGCACATAAATAGAAAATCCAAAACCGAGCGGTCATGCACTAGAATAGGTTTCACGAATACATATCCATACAAAATTCTTCTCCATGCCAAATGATAATGGAATAACTCAATAGAAACCATACCAACCCATGTACGGAATCCACACAATGTCCTGTGAACATGAAACATGACATCATCTTTCTATCATGAGGACCATATCACCTAGAATCTTCTAGTTGATAATATCATGTACTCACATTGACATGATACCTCAGAGTGAGTGGCACATGGAAAATCAAATATACCTAGAGTGAATCCTCAACATGACACCATGGATACCTCATACCTCCACCCTGTCATCAAGTCTCTCATCACCATAGATGTGACTCAACACACTTCCCCATAAAGGGATAAATATGTCATGATTGTTAACCTATCTCAAGTACCACTCAGAACCACAAAGGAATTGTAACATAAATATTTATAAAGTACATAAGAAGGCATAACATAACATCATGAGTATATAGAGGAAAATGTACTATCATGTGATAACAACCAAACAAGGAAAAAAACTACATTAGTATCACTCAAGGAGTAAAATATCACAATGGGTCTTTTGGGATACACACACATCTAAAATCACAATAAAAAATGGTATAAAATTATAACACATACACCATAGTATGGAAACATGTGTAAATAAGATCCCAAGAGATAAATAACATCCTACCAATGTCCTTGATGCACACATCAGGATCCCTTGAATGTGCTGATATCTGAGTCGCGTTCACAAAACAAATGGAATTACCTCAAGAAAATTCTTCCTTGAACCGGTCTAATTGAACATGTATTGGATTCTAGAGTAAAATGGGGGGAATTTAGACAATAGGGAACCAAAATCTCACAATAGGGTTGGATGTTAGAGAAAACCCAGAAGGGTTTCATGGTTCAAATCTGAAAGCTATGAAGTATTGGTGCACTGGAACTAACCTCCACTTTGAAATGGGACACACTACACCATAGTGGTGTTCTAGAGGAAGGACTCAAAGGTGTGAATTTGGAAACCATCGTTAAAATAGAGGTCCAATATGAAATAAATGGGTCATGGGATGATGTTCTATGGAATAAATGGGTTTATATGCTATGGATGTGTGTCTAAAACCCTTCGGGTGTTCCTAGAACTCTATCGAATGAGGAGGAGGGGTGGTATTTTCTAGGGGAACCACTTGAGGTTCCATATTCATGAAGACCTTAGTTTAAGGAAAATAAATTCACCTCCATTAATACCAAAACTCATTCCCCATTTTAAATTTTAATCTACCTCTTAATATCATAAATTCATGAATACCAGCATTTGTTGAATAATTGTTACATCTATTGTAACTGACAAATAAATAGACATTAAGGAATTATCAAAGGTCTTATTGAATAACCGATAATGAGTCATACCATTATTTACAAGTCCAAAACATAGTCTCACATAGTGATACCACATTATGGTGTAGTCCATCTTGTTGTAGAATGGCCTCAAATTCCCAACACCCTTGCAGTGTAGCCAAAACCATTACGGCGAAATGCCTCCTATTACAGCATGGCTCTTAGGTGTTACAACACAATCACCCTTGTTTTTGAATTAAACTTTACAAAACATTCTTTATTAATCCCATGTCTTTTCCTAGCCCACAACCTTAACAAAAATATCTATCATCACAAGAACTAGGAGAAAAACAAGATTGTTAATTAAGAATAAGGAAATTCAATGCATTTCAATTCTCCCCATATAAATACGTATCATCCTAAAGAATATTTTATTGAGTTATTTTTCAAACAAATACAGACACTAAGCCCAATTTTTAGCCTCTCACTTCAAAATATCCTCTTGAAACCCATAATCAGGTATTTACCTTCAAATATGTGACACATGAAACCCATCATGCCTAACTTGATTGTGAGAATGGATTTCTAGATGATACAACACTACCCATATCCTCTCAGTGATCTCAAATAGTCCTATAAAATATGGTGCTAGCTTTCAATGATTTCTTAAATGTTTCTGCCCAATTGAGTATTCACTCTCATGAAAACCAAATCTCCCACAGAAAACTCCCAAGGTATCCTCCTACAGTCGACATATGATCTATGACTTCTCGGAGTGGGGATTAACCTCTTCTAAATCAGTTACATTCTCCTTGGGGTCTCTTGAACCATATGATGACCCACAACCACTACCACATCCACATTATGCCAATAGTGCGATGAACAACATAGACCCCCATTAAGAGGCTCATAAGGTTCCATATGAATTGAAGTTTAGTAAATATTGCTTTACAAAAACTCAACCAAGGATAGGTGATCATCCCATGAAACAGTGAATTCCAAGATGCAAGCCTATATTATATCCTCTAATATTAATATAGTCCTCTTGGACTATCTATTTTTTTGTGCATGGTACACCATGCTCATTCTCAACAAAGTCCTTAAGACCTTATATAAGTCATTAAAAAATATGATGTAAAATTTTTGTCTCTATCTGATACAATGCTCAGGGGAACTCCATGAAATCATATGATCACAAAAATTTAGTGCTTTCCAAAACCCTCCACTGAGTTTGTCTCTATGGTCAGTAAAATTAGGAAACATTCATCAATGAATCGGAAACTACCCAAACTATGTCATGACTCCCTGAGGTCCTAGGTAACCCCATAAAAATTTCCATCTTTATTTCCTCTAACTTATATGTAGGTACTGGATGTGACTAGAGAAATACATCAAGAATCTGGTGTTCACCCTTCACCCTTTGATAGGTAAGAAATTGAGAGATGAACTCTATAATGTCTCTCTCTATCCCTGGACACCAAAATTATCACATAAAGTCATGGTACATCTTCATTTCTCCAAGATGCACTTACCATATAGAGGTATGGAAATCCATCATCATCTCCTGTATAATGGAAGAAAGGACTAATTTTATCCCATGTACCCTGATTGCATTATTTTCATCCACCATCCATCAGGTATCAAGTCACAACTAGGTATTGGTTTTCTCATCACATTAAACTTTGAGTATGTCTCCTATATAGCCTTTATTAATTCCACAAGAGATTTTGTGACTACCAAGTGAGAAAAATTCATAGAGTTGTGGTCCTATAAGGCATCCATCATCTAATCATTCAGTAGTCT
Organism: Viscum album; assembly: GCA_963277665.1. Lineage (NCBI taxonomy): Eukaryota > Viridiplantae > Streptophyta > Magnoliopsida > Santalales > Viscaceae > Viscum > Viscum album. The sequence continues at coordinate 1,015,721,981 of OY728119.1, read as the reverse complement.
CATCAAACATAACTTCTATTTGAATGGCCTCTCACTAAGGTCCTGCTCAAACTGTGTCTTATGGATATGGTAATACATTATGACGTTACCCATACCTGGTGAATATTCTATCTCAAAATATAATGTAGGCAAATAATCAACCTAGTGCCTCAATATTATGTTTATGTCCCTTTGTGTGAAGATATAGTGAATGATTTTTGGTCTGTATAGACAATAAATCACTTTCTAAATTGATATTATTTCCAACACTTTACAGGATGAACCATAGATTCCATCTCCAATCTATGAATCCTATATTTCAACTCTTGGGGTCATAATTTTCAATACCTATATGCCAATACCTTTTCTATATACATCAGTTCCACTCTAATACTAATGCCTGATGCATCACAGTACACTAAATAACTAATCCAATGATCAGGGAGTGCCATTAAGAGAGTTTTAATCTACCTTCTCTTTGGCTTAAGAAAATACTCTTCACACTGGTCTAGACATTATAACTTTACTACCTTCTTCATCTACACTTTCATGGGTGATAATATTTGGGAGAAATTTAGGATAATCCATTGATAATATCCCACTAATCATATAAATCTCATGATCATAAACACACAATAATGATATGAATAGTACATGACTATTACAACCTTATCTCAGTCCATGGATATACCCATATCAAACACAACATATCCTATGATATTAACCTCTCAAATAAAGATGTCACAATTTAACATCTTAGGGTAAACATGTGTGCTTAAAGGGTACTTAGAACTATCTTCAGGTACATAACATGCCTATATGGTGTCAGTGAGTATATGGGGATGTCATCAATGAATGATATGATGAAAGAGTCTAAATATGAGTGAAATATCTTTTCATGAGGTCTATGAGCACTGTTGGAATATTTTTCAACCCAAATTTCATCAACAAGTACTCATACAATCCATGCTTACTCTAAAATGATGTCTTTAGAATGCACTCATTAGTAACATGAAACTAATCAAATCATGATAAAAGATTAATCTTGAAGAACCATTGGGATACATATAGATAATCAAAAATATAATCAGTACTAGTAAATGGATATCGGTTCTCCACATTCACCTGGTTCACCTTTCAAAAATCAATACAGATTTAAAGATTGTTATCTGCCTTCTTAGAGAAAAAAAAGGTGAAACCAATAGTGAAGAACTTTCCCTGAAAAATATGTTTTGCTCCATGTCATCCAACCATACCTTGAGATACATTAGATCAATTGAAACCATGGGATATAGGGGTATAAAATTGGTTTTTACACCTCACACTATCACAATCTCAAATTCATCTCCTATATCCGAAGGATGTCCGATGAATTCATCCATAAATATTCCTTGATACAAATATAAAACTATCAGTAAATATTATAGGGATATCACAAATACTTCCAATTGAGAAAATATTACCATCTATTGTTTGATCATTCTACGTTGGCTCATGTCTGGTCCAACTCTACCTATACCCATATCCTCCCATCTACTCATCACATATCATTCTTCCTTTGGAAAAAATAATGACACATTCCTCTCATAGAAGTATATGTGAGCTCAAAATAAACCTATCCTTATTAATTATCACATAAATGGTATCCATCTTCAAAATCACAAATTCCCAGATGTTTTCATAGTTGGGGAAAACTTTTGGACAATCTAGGCATTTCTGGAGATGGTCCAGTTTCATTAAAATGGTGTGTCAAGGGAGACTAGTTTTAAAGAAAAAAATTACTAGTATGTCAATTACATAAACTATTTTTTCATATATAAAGGAATGGTAAAAAAATAGTATTGAAAAAAATAAATATGGTGTATGTAATCAATACTATACCTCAAACTATTGGTCCTTGTCCTCTATCTGTTGGAGTCTTATCCACAACATCTATGTGTCCCATCTCCAGTCGACGACTTTTCCCATGAGTTTCATGGTTAGTCTGGGATATCCCCTAAAAACCTTATCTAGAATTTTAGTTCCTTGATCATATTTTTCTCTAGATTCTATTCAAAATTCATGGTAATTTTTTTGGAAGAGTCTTTTCCTACCACAATGTTGTCAGAGAAACTAGGATTCGAGGCCTACCTAATTCTAGTGTCCAAATATCCCATAGTTTAAAAATTATAGGACTCATCTTGATGGAACTAAAGGGAAAGAACTCAACTACACATAAATTACACTATTTTTACACTTTTTGCATCTTTTCTATTCCATCCATCAAAATATGTACTCCCAACAGCAGTAGGGGGTCCACCTATCCGAGAGGTGAATGGTATGAACATGCCATATGTTAATTAATCCTATATAATCCTCTAAATGGTCAAGGATTTACTCAAAACCTATGTGTTAATGGATATATAAAAACATTTTACCTCCAATATAAGGTCAATTTGAAGTTATATTTCAAACATCATGCCCTTCTGAGCCTCATTACCATCCATTAGTGGTACAAAATGGGGGAATTCTAAAATTTGTATAGTATATGTTGATACTATCCTAGGGATATACTAAAGTGCCATAAATTTCAATGAATTTTAAATCATTATAATTTTAGGTAATAACTCTCTAAAAAATAAGACCTTGGTGGCCTCCCATGAGAGTCCCTCTCATAGACTATCCTAAACCATAACACCCCACCATAACTTAGCGGGTGCCTACACCATGAATGTTTCTAGCTTCAACTTCATTTCTAACGGTGTTTCTATGATGTCAAATATGATCTATATATTATCAATCTTATCCTTATCATCTTATGTTCTACCCATCCCCTAGAAGGAGGGGGGATATTAGATCTAGAAATCCTTATCATTGTCCACTTTTGATTTTGGTTGAAGTTAGTAAGGAACCACTTCCTGTATAACTCGATCAAGTGTGGGAATGGGCTCTGAAGAAACCTTCTCAACTAATAGTCTCACAAAACATATTCATGGTGAAATATTTTATGATAGAAGAAGTATTTGGAACATAACATCTCCTATGTATTCTATGGGATGACATACAAAATTTCTATATGATTCTTCCCACAACCCAATGTATACCCCTCTTAGTACAAACCTTGATCTTCATCCCTTCACGTTGGTCTTAGTAGTCATATATTTACTAATAAAACAACATTATAAATTAAACTAATTAATGAAAATAAAAATATATCATAATAACATGGAAACGCAGATATATCACACAATTTGAAACTATCCCGAACAGATAGCATAAATCAACGCATTTAATCGAAGAACCACCATACAACATAATAACATGTGTGTGTGTGTGTCATGTTAACCTAAATTCTTAGTTATGATCCATGAACATACGTGAAATATCATTAATATAATATAAACATCATACAAATCACCCAAGGTGGATTTTGTTAATGGTAACCATAAAAACATAATTTCCCACATTGTAACAACTCAGAGGTCCAATATCCCATGTTGATTAGGAATTGGAATATTTACCATGATGGAGCCCCAAAAACCCTATTTACAAACTACCCTATCCCAAATCAAGGAAAAGAGAGAGAAAAGATAGCAAATCAAGATCCTTTGATATAACTTTGTAACATCCCAACCCAAAAAACTATGTCTAAGTTGGGTTTTACTTGACATCATGTGCACCTCCTCGTACACAAGAGGTTGTTGTCTAGAAGTGTGAGTATGAGTCTATTAGTGGGGATACTGTTCCTTCAGTATCATTTCATAGTTTCAATAATCAAGAATAAATAATATTATAAAATATTATATTAATCATTCAAAACTAAATAAATAACATACATGTCATATAATAAAATGGACCCCAGTGTGGTAATCCTGAAAAGAGTAATAAAAGAAGGTAAATAAAAAATGGACTTTAGGGTACTCAATAGTATATATCATTCCACTACTATATCAATATTACTTGGATCATATATCTACCATAGAGTCATATAACTTCTCAAAATCCTTCCTGAAATCTACAGGCACATCAAAATTCCCAAGTAAAATGTGATTATAAGACTCAGTAGGAAACTGTCAATTCTTACTCATTCTAATGTTCTCAATTATAACAAGTTCATTCTATAATAATGGTAAATGAAAATAAAATTATAAACATTCAATCCAAAATTGATTAATCATGTGCTATCCTAGCCTCCAAAAACCCCAAATGTACCTTCTTTGTCTCCATCTTGGAAGACAATGGAATATGTCAGTAGTAACCAAACCAACCCCTATACATCGACCTCATAATTTCATGTGTACATTCAACCTAAAATCATCTATCAATCAAGAGGAAAATTTCATCCAGCATCCTCTAGCTGAGAATATATAGTACATACATTGATAGGCTACCTCATAGTGAGTAACACTTGGAAAATAAAAGATACCTTGAGTGCATACTCAACACGACACCATGGATACCTCATACATCTACATTATACTCAAGTCCCTTATCACCATAGATGCTACTAAAGGCACCCCCCACCATAAATGGATAAATATGTCACGATAGTCCACCGACCTCAAATAATACTCACAACCACCAAGGCACATTAACATACATACAGGGAAAGAACACAAGAAGGCATAGAATAACATCATGAGTATATAGAATCACACATAACATATTGAAATAATAATCAAACATGGAAATAAGGTAAACAAGTATCCCTCACATAATCATATATTACAATAGGAATCACAAGTAACACACACACCCACATACGATCACAATCAGTCATGGTATAAAAATCTAACACATGAATCATAGTATGAAAAAATGTGTGGACAAGAGCCCAAATGGTGAGGAACATCCTACCTATGTTTTTTATGTCTACGTTGAGGTCCTTAAAAGGTTTTGATATCCATGTCACATTTATACATCATCTTGAATGGTCACTCACTAAGGCTTCCATGAACCTATCCAATGAAACATTCCATGGGTTCTAGAGTATTGTGTGGGGTAACAAAAATATCACCACGAGGTAGGATACTAGAGAAAACCTAGAAGGTCATCATGATGAAAATATGAATGTTGTGGCATGGAGTTGTGTTATAACCAACTACCACGGTGAAAAGAAACACACTATGATGTAGTGTTGTTTGGGAAGAAGGCCTTTATAGTGTGAGGGAGGATACCAAAGTGTAGACATAGATACTTCAGCACAAAAATGAGTTGATCCATGATCTAATATAGAATAAATGGGTTCTATATAGTATCTAGGTTTATACGTAGCCCTTCTGGTGTTCCATGAACTATATTGAATAAGCGTGATGGGAGGTGTTTACTGGGAGAACCACTAGATGTTTCATCCATGTGAATTGATTCATTTATGGTATATAAATTACTCTCCATTAATACTGAAATTAATTCACCATTTTAAAAATGAAACATTCTCATAAATTCATAAAGTCCTAAAGAACAACCCTCATATAATGGTTGTTCTGTCTATTATAACATACATTGAAAAGGACATTGTGACATGGCCCAAGGTCTTATGAAACATCCTCCAAAGAGCCATCCATCCACTACCTAGTATACAACATAGTCTCACATGGACATCCCAACCTATGGTGTAGTCCATCCTTTTATGGTGTGGCCTCAAATACATATCACCCTTGTTATAAAAAACCATTATGGAACTATGGATCCTCCTGAGGAATGGTTCCTATTACTGTGGTACAATCATCCCTATTTTGTAAATAAATATTCAAAAACCTATTTAAGTATTCCCAAGTCCTATCCAATCCCACAATCCCAACAAAAACATAGATCATCATAATAAAATAGTGTAAAACAATACCATTATTTAAGAACAATGAAATTTAGGGCTTTCATGTAAAATGTATTTCAATACAACTTTCTATAATTGAAACATTTTTTCAAGATATCTACATAAAAGTGAGAATAATTTTTGACACCAATGGATGCCAAAAAGGTGTAAAAATCATAGAGATCAATTTTTGTGTTGAAGAAACCATCAAGATCATAAAACACTTTCTTTTGATGAATCTATTGGATAATTTGGATTCATAAAGAATAAATTTGATATCTTTTTCTATTAGATATTTAATGGGAGTATAATTTTTTTCCTAGAATTATACGTTGATGATATATTAATAATGGGAAATGAGATTCCATTCATACAGACAAATAAGACATGGTAAAACATGTTTTTCTTCATAATAGACATAGGTAAAGAAGACTATATTTTTGGGATCAAGATATACTATGATATATTTAAGTGGTTGTTTGGACAACATCAAGGTTGATTCATTGAGAATGTATTTAAGCTATTCGGTATGTAAAAATATAAGAGGGGGTTGTTTCAAATGAATCATGGTATATGTATCTCTACGAAAATATGTTCTCAAATATAATATGGGAGATAAAGATAAGTATAGGGAGAGATATATATATAGAATGAGTATAATCCCCTATTCTTATGTGATAGGTTCTATCATGTATGTCATGATATTTACCCATATTTATGTTTCTTATCCCTTGATAGATATCAGTATGACCTAGGAGAGCCACATTAGAAGGTTGTAAAGAGTATCCTGAATTATACAAGGCATATAAATGATATGATTATATTATATAGAGGATATTCTTAACTTTTCATTAGGGCATACATATATTATAGTTTTTAGGTTGATAAAAAAATCTAAAATCATAGTGGGTGTATGTGTTGTACCTTAATGGAGATGTTTTGAACTAGAATAGTTCAAAGTATCTAGATTTCACCAATTCTATAGTAGATTCTTGGTAATCATCCATTATAATGAAACTAATGAATTATTGTGGGTATTAAAAATCATCTATTATATTGATATTATATATATAATTAAAAAATGACATCACTCTAGATTTTTATGATACTACATTAATATTCCTAGGAAATGAGATAATATCACATCAATGGATGATGTATATAATTTAAATGTATCACCTATTTAGGGATTTTTCTCGAAGGGGCTAGGTTATAGTAAGAAGATTAGCATCAAAGAAGAATATATAAGACATGTTTACTAAAGCCTTATCTCAGTAGATGTGTGAACATCATGTGAGAACTACTGGACTAAATGTTTTCAGTAGTTAGATCTAGTGGAAGTGAGAATATTTTAGATTTGGTTCAATATGACTAACTAACTTTTTACTTATTATTACTAGTAAATTAAAAAATATATTATCATGTAATAAGTTTTCTTATATGTGACATTAATGTAATAATGTCATTATAGTATATATCAGATCGAAAGGTTATATAAGTACCATAATATAATGAGAAACTTTAAATGATGTGATAATATTATTACACATATATCTCATGGTGTTGAGTATATTTATCTAATAGGATATAAATAATGATTTGAAAATCAATTTTTGGCTTCTCATAAGACCTTATAACTTATTCTGATGAAGTTATCACTAGGTAATCTCTAAGAATGGTGGTTATAAGGATAGACATGCTAATATAAATTAAACATGTTATATGTGTCATTGGATATTTTTATATTTGTACATCTGTATTAGTCCATAGACATGATAGTATTATTAATTATTATCATGAATCTAATATATTATTATATAGATGAAAACTATTATGACATATGCTCATAGAAAAGTAGAATACATTGGGTGTGTTATAAGTGATATGACATTAATTAAATAATTCATGAAACTATTTTTCCTTTATAATCTAATAGAAGATGGTATCTATGGATATTTGATTAAAATGGAACTATCTGATTAAGTCCATGTCCAAGTTATTTCATTTAAGAGTTTATTTTAGATATCTTAATAAAGATAAATCAATCACATAGGTTGATGACATGAATATGTATCTTGCATGATGATGTGTCAGGGTAAAAGGATTATATTACACATTAATCATTCGTATGAGTTTTTTCATTGTGAAATTCACTTATTTTTCTGGGTGATGTTATGTGTTCCTAAACAAAAATATCTTAATTTAGGAATGTTTTTTTAATGCCAATGAGAAATATTCCTAGAGTTTTGAATACTATGTATATCCAAAATCTCAGTTAAACTATATTTAAATTAAATATAATTATTATATACTTTTCTCAATTTGTGAAATAATAATTATTCAGGTTATGTTGAGTATATAAATTCAATCACCAGTAATTGTTGTTTTGAAGATATTTGAGTTAAATATTAAATATATGGTATTTATGATCAATTAAATATGGTATTTATTTATCTATTTTTTATTATTCACAAGTTAATAAATAAATATTAAACATAAATATATATTTACTTACGTGAATATTAAAATAAGTATTTATTCACATGTTTAATGAATATATTATTTATTTACATATTGAATAAATATTATAATGGTATTTAGTTATTTAAATAAATATTTTGTTAGGTTTCTAATAATATTGGGGAGGATTAACCAATCAATTTAAAGGTATTGATATGAATGACATATTAATTTGTGAGTTTAGCACATGCTAAGAGAAATAATTATAGTATTATTATTATTATTGTATGTGGGGTTTTCATAGAATAAAAAAATTTATATAGGGAATTTATTTAATTACTAATTATTTAAATTTAAGTATATAATATAATTTATATCATTTTTGGTATAAATATAATTATTATGCACAAAGGTTTCACCCAAGGGAATTATCTTAAAACCCTAAATTGAACTTACCAAAAACTCTCTCAAGAATTATAGATAATTCTTCCATACCTATAAATAACAATAGAGAATAATATAGATTTATCTATAGCCTAATATATTTATTTTTTTGGTTAATTATAAATGGCACTATGTAAAACTGCAAGTCCGTTAACCAAGTGTCAGTATTTACTTTATTATAAAAGGGGTCACACTATGTATGGTGGATTAATTTAGTAGACCTAAAAAACTAGATACATCCATGATTATTATATTTCATTGTAAATATAAAAAACATAGAATAATAAACATTCTTCAATCCTTGTAATCATTCATAATATTATAACAAACTAGCTCGAGTCACCAAAACATATCACCCATGTTGTCCCACCACATGGTCAGCATCAACAAAAAAACATAACATACTGATGAATAACTAAAGAACAACCATTGTTCAAATAAAAATAAAAAAATATAATCATGATACATAAAAACCCAATAGAAATATCTAATAGAAAAAGTAAAACATGAGAACCCAAAGCTAAAATTCCATGTGATGATTTGTCACCACAAAAATGTCCCTCTACGATGACGTGATGCCCAAGAGAAATAGGTCACCACATTATTCTCTTCCCTTTTTATATGTCCAATAAAACAACATCTAAAAACTCTCAATGTTTATATTAGGTTGTTACCATAATACCCAATAATATTTCCCTATATAATATATATAAATTATAAAATAATAAAAACATTAGGTATTCCTTTAAAACAAAACTAGTTATTAATTCCTATTTAGAACATAAAAAATTTTGTAATAGATATTTTGGTTTTCATAAAAGTGTTTCATATTAAAAAAAGAAGGAATATTAAAATTAAAAGAAATAAATCATTTAAGAATAAGAAAAACTATAACACACATAGTTTTTATGGACCTATTTTTCTTGAATAAATTAAATTTTCATTTATGTTCTGTAATGTAATAATTAAAACATTCCTTTCACATAAAACTGACTTGGTGTGCATTACACAACACCAAATTGGAATACATTAAATGTAACATGGACTTGGTGTACATTACATGTAACATCTACTCGGATTATGTTACATTAAACACTGACTTAGTGTATGTTAGACACAAAACCGATGTTTCCATGAAACATCATTTTATTATTATAATTATTTAAATGATAAAATTATAACCTAAATATTAAAATTATTAATATGAATAGTAATGACTACTTTTCAAAATAAAATTATAATTTTTTATATATAAATAAAACATTTTGATAATGAAAGATATGATTTGTGGAAGTCTTTATATGTTTAAAAATACTATTTTATATAATGAACTCCTTTAAATGTACTTCTGTTAAAAATAATAAAATTAATTATAGAGAATTTTATAAATTTAATTTGATAAAATAAACCTCATTTTTGAATTTATAATGTTGAACTTATTTTAGGGAGAATTTTTGGGATTTTTTTGAGAAAAAACATTTTTGGATGAAAGTGAAAAATACCATATTTTAATTCAAAATTTGTTTTTCATATAATTTATTTATATGGTTAAATTATATTAAAAATTTATTTAAAAGTTCAATAAGATAATATTTTTATCAATTAATATATTTTATGTCATTGAGATCAATTTCACTTTGAACATGGGTAAAAAAACATAGCAAACTTTTGAATGTTTTTACTTGAAAACCCTGTATTATCGACCCGACAACTGTATTAATTTTAAATTAATTTCTACCTATCATGTTATTGGAATTTAGAAAAATATAATCCATGTTTTTAATGATATTAATTTATATTTGAAAATAATTCCAATGTAGTTTTTTACCAAAATTATCAGTGAAAGTAATTAAAATTAATTACACCGGTTAAGGTAAAATTAAGATTAACTAAGGACTAAACCTTACATTTATGACACAAAATGACCTAAAAACTTGTCCAAAACCCATTTTATATAACTCTTTCGGCCATGAACTTTAAATTATTTATTTTTTTTGGTTTGGTATGAGTTTTTGTATGTAAAAACATGGGTACACCTAACTTGATTTCAAAAATTCAAAGTGTGTTGTTTCCCTTCCCTATAAAAGCCACCACCACTCCCTCTTATTCACACCTCTCAAACCACATAGGGTCAGCCAAGTTCGTCCCAATAAATATCCCAAAATCCCTTCTTTCATTTTTTATTCCTCCCTTTTTCCATAAATCAACCCAATGAAACCTTTCTGCACAAACCAAAAAGAGTTACCCGGTTAAGAGTTAACGTCTTCCCTCAAACTCCTTTCACTTATTTTCCTTCTAAACCACATAAAATATCATTATTCCATGAATTTATAACCAAAAAAATATCCTAAATATACTAAGACGTTTTTATGATGATTTTTTTACCTACACATACACACACCTCCATCTAATGGATAACGAACATGTTGTTTACGTGTACAACGAACTATCGCCTCACTAAACGATGATTGTTCATTATTACTTTACCACATAGAATGGAAGAAATTTTGATGGAATATATATTTTTATATGTTATATATTATATTTATTATTTATTTAATCTTATTTTACTCTTATAAAAAATATCTTTATATGTTCCATTTTGTATTAATATGATAATTTCTTCTAAGGAAGTGTTGACTACCTACCCCACAAAGCGATGTGATTCGTTCACAAACTAAATGGAATGTATTATGGATGGTTTTAGTGAAATTATATGATATATATATATATATATATATATTTATAATTATACTATAATTATATTATATAAAAATAAACATATGTTACATTTTCTTTTTTTCTTTCAATACGATAATAAAAACAAAAACAACATCCATGCGTACGTACATCTTATCGTCCCCATTAATAGTGTATTAAATTTCATAATTATATATTTTATAGATTATTATAATAAAATTATACTGGATATAAATGATATTTATATAATGGTTTATATTCTAGAATCATGATATAAGTATAATGACCAAAGATATAATAAATTAAGACACGTGTGACGAACAAAGTGAATATTATCCGAAGTAAAACCTTAACATAAGATGGTTAAGCACATGAGCCTCAGTCAAATTAGTGAGGACTAATTAAGTGAATCTAGGTGACCTGGGATCAAATCCATGAAGAGTCATAATTTCCAGGCATTGTAGCAGTACTGTAGCATTTAATGTAGAAGGTATTGTAGCAGTATTGTAGTAGGTACTATTCGGCACTATAGAAATTGGGATTATTCCCCTGTTTGGGCCTTTAGGCCACTGATTTGGACCCTAAGTCCTTTAAGGCCTTCAGGACACCAAGTCCTTTGGTTCAGTAAGGCCTTCGGGCCTCCCCAAGGTCATCGGGACACCTGAAGGCCTTCGGGCCACCTTAAGTGAAGATAAAAACCAGACAACCTACAAGGAATAAGCTCTAGAAGGAGGATGATCAAGGAGCTATCACCATATAATAAGCTAAAAATATTGAAATATTGATAGAGTATGGAACCTTCTATTAGTAAAATATTGTGCATGCACGGTAAATCCTAATCTAATATCCATGGGAAGGTGGAGAGTTGATTTCACAATGATGATGCTGGGGAGGAGAAGTTACAAGTAGATAAGTTGGGCTATGTGTGATGGTTGAAGCCAATGGGTAATAAATTTCTATAAGGCCTATATTCCATGTAATACCTATGCCTACAGGCCTTTTAAGGGTTCCACCTCACCCCTTGAAAGGTGGATTACCATAAATCAAAAAAAATGAAGTCCTTCAGGCCATTAGATGGAGGATGGTTAACAAGAGTATAATATAAGGTCGTAATAAAACCATATATGGTATTAGGTATAATAATATGGTTTTTTAAAATGTTTATATTAAATTTATATTTATTATATTGTTTTTTTAACTAGTAATATGAGATTCATGATACAAGGTAAGTGGATTTCATCTCACTTTTTATTTCCATGAGATACATGCTTTATTCACCAACCATTCCTTCTGTGTGATGTAGGTACTACCCATGAATGTATTATATGTCTCATATAAAAAATTTATTAGTATTAACATATCCATATTATGACCTTTATTTCATGGGGTTTATGTTTCAAAAGTTACCACATCGATAAAATAGTGTTCTCTCAATTTTCCTTCCCCAAGACTTGTGTTTTGTTATACACCAAAATTATATTTTAAGGTGTATATTCATTCATTTTAAATGTTATATCATGAAATTAATTATTTTAAGGATATTTTAATCTTATTTTAATTTCCTTTTATTAAATGGATAGTATGATCCCATGTAACTAAGAGGTAAGAGTTTATTGAAACAATCTCATCATTTTTTGAGATTTTTAATGATTATCCTTATTTAATGAAATATTATGATCCATATCTCCAGAACACTAATTAATTTCTTTCCCCTCTTATTATTCAAGATATAATAATTTATTATTAAAAAATTTCCATAGTTTGATATATTTTAAAAAAAAATCTCACCACCTCTCTCTTCGGTCAGAAATCTATTATATTCAAAAACTATGTTTTCAAAAAATGTTTTCAAAAATGTTTTCAAAATATATTTGAATCCCATTTCTAAGGAAAATGATTTTAAAAACTTTTATAATTTTTAATGTTTAATTTATATGTTTTTAAATATTTTTTCAAATAAAAAGGGTTTCAAAAGGTTTTACTTTTTAAAATGTGTTCTTCAATGCAAAAAAAAATATTTTCTTCAAGAAATTTTTTTAAAAGATCTTTCAAAATTATTTCATATATAAGATAACATTCATTGGTCTTACTAATTCCTCTATGGGGAAATTAATCAATGATTCTATTCATGTTATTTCTATGAATGGATAATGTTTTGATGACATGATATTTATGAAACTCATTTTTCATTCATGGGTTAAATGCTTTTTAAACCCACTTATTTTCATAGGTTATGATTATGATGAAATGATTATGAAACCTGTAACTTTACAAAGGTTATGATATGATTAAATATTTACAGTAGATATTTCATTCCATGGGTTATCATATGGTTATTTATGATCTTGTGTCACACATAAGTATGATTTCACTATGAGATTGGTGAGACCTATATCTCCCTCTAATAAATTTTGAAATGATTTATATCTCATGAGATAGACATGTATTAAATGGGAAATGAACTCAGTTTAGTATTACAATGATGTAATAAGAAATGAACCTTGTTTAGTATTACAATGATGGAATGAGGAGTGATCTCTATTCAATAATATAGGGAAAGAATATGTTGTGAACTCAGTTCTGTAAAATACTTTGTCCACTAAGATTGTATTGACAACAATTTCTTGACTACTATGGAAATCATTATATATTCTTCTATTTCTACCATGATTCCATGTTTTATTACCATGTTCTGATTTCATGGCTTATGTTATTTATTTATTTATGATTCAATTCTTATGAACTTCCATGATTTATGCAATCAATCTTGTATATTCTATTTGATATATAGGTTATGATCTCCTATTTTTTTGATCATGTTCTCATACCATTATGATCGTGATTATTATTACATATCTACCTTGTTTAACCTTATTGAAAATTTTATCTCACCCCTTATTGTTTCATTACCCCTAGATTATGGAGATATTTATTATGTTTGATGTGTCTAAGAAGGGTTCTAGTCAAGAAGAACCTAGTGGGAGATAATATATCTCCTATATATATATCAGTGTTTATGTTTCCATGTTTCCAAAGGCACTATACGTGTACAGTCTTTGGGAGTCTATTTTTATATGGTTTTAATAATTGAAAAAATGATATGTAATGTTAATGTATGAAAACATAGGGTCTCTATAGTTGGTATGAGATAAATGGTTTACCTAAAATTTGGATGCAAGGATGATAAATACTTAGTGAGAAAACTAATGACATGTCTAGGGATAAATATTATGATAAGAAAAATATAGGAAAATGTCTTGGATTTTTTTTAATGGATAGAGTGAGTGGTTTCATGGAAAAACATCCCTGTCTGGATAATACAAATATATTTGGCACTAGAAAAGATGTACCTTGGGGGTAATAACCCTGAAAAGATGTTATGGGACTGACTGAGGGTAAGTTGGTACATGACAATGAGCCTTATTGAACACCTGGTTTGACACTCCCAGGGGAAATGCTTTGGGAATTCACAAACTCTTAATGAACCATTTTTAAGGATTTGAATAAATTTTGGCATTGAATAACCAAGGATAAACCTAATGTTTAATTGATTAAGGAAGGTATCATAACATAGACATCCTATAAGTGAATTTTCATAATTTTGTGGTTCATCGATATGATAATTATTTAATACTATATGCTTTTAGTTTTAGTCAATGAATATAACTGAATGAAATGGAGTTAATGGTGATTGTGATGAATAATGAAATTATTGTACTCTAGAGAAACCAAATTCCACATAAGTTAGAATGAAAAACATCATTTATATGATCACACATATTTCTCAAGATATCAATCATGGTGTAATTCCAAGTGAGAAATGGAGGGAATAACATTATATTGAGCCTTTCATGAGGAACCATCCACCTTATTTTATAGGGTCTTCTGATAGACTTGTTACTGAACAATGTATTAGTACCACAAAAATTGTATTCTCCATTCTCCTCTTTTTGGAGAATGAGAATGTCATTCTAGATATTTATCGATTATAATGTGAAGAAGATCAGTGGTGGATTTTAATCAAGAATACGAGTAAATAATATGGTATTGAATCAATATATTGGGACGAGTTTAAGAACTTATTTTTCAATAAGTAATTTAATTAGATTCTCCATAAAAATATGGAGAAAGTATTTATTGAGGTGAATCAAAGGCATGATGAATATGTTTCTACCAATGAAGCTAATTTCATGATACTAGTGAGTTGTGATTTAATAATTATCATCCAATGCAAAAGAAAATTTGATAGATTCTTCAATGGATTAAAGCCAAGTCTCAGAAGGTTAATGGTTATAAGAGACTTTAGAAGCCATAAATATAATTTTCATTGTGTAATAATGTTTGAAATGGCAGTTGGATACACATATCAACCACATGGTTTTGATAATAAAAGGAATATTGAGTTCAAAAAAAACTCTAAAAATCATGGAGAAAAAAAGATGAGATTTCGTATAATCCCTAAATGTAGGAATAAGCATGGAGGAATTTTTCTTAACGGGTATAGTAAATTTTTTAAGTATGGAAAGGAAGTTCAATGGGAAACTAATTTTTGAAATTATGAGAATAAGTTAGTTCAAAATGCTAATGGAGTGAAATTCATACATAATTCACCTCTTCAAATTCATTTCTACAAGTATACGGAGAACGAGAATTATGCTAACCACTATCCAAACCCAAGGGGTGGTGATGATGATCGATGTCAAAAACCTCTTAAGTCGAGGGACAACGGAAAATATCATGCAATCACTATTTATGATGAGGGGTGTCATAAAAACATGATGCAAGGTACACTTACTATCCACTCTATAAATGATAAGGTCATATTTTATTCTGGATCTACCATCTCTTTCATATCTAAAAAATTTTCTAAGGGTGTTGAGATTACACCCAAAAAATTATATTTGTAATTTACATCGAAACCCTCTAATGGAATGATAATTTAATCTTAGGTATATGATTCCTCTCCAGAATAATTATGTAAGAATGTGCTTCCTAAAATTTGGGTTAATATTCCTTTGGTTTAATTTGATGTCATCTTAGGCATGGATTGTCTTTCTCTGCATAAATGACACATCAATTTTTGAGGGAAAAATTTTAGGGTTGATATTTGAAACCCTAATAAAATCATTCATCAATGTGATGATAAGGATAAACATCTTTTGGTAATTACATCCAAAGTATGGGTCTTAATTACCAGTCAAAAGGGTTTTTTATCTCAAATGGTTGGGGAGAAAATCGATATCGGCGATATGCCTATTGTTTGGGATTTTTTGGATGTTTTTATAAAATAGATGCCTATCATTCAACCAAAAAATGAATTTGAGTTCTCAATAGAGATCATACCTATTTCCACACCAAATTGGAATACTTATTATATAATGGATCCAATTGAGTTGTAGGAATTGAAGAAGAAACTCTAAGGAATCCTTGATAAGGGATTCATTCATCCATGTGTGTCATGTTCGAGTGCACCCATTATTTTTTTGAAAAATAAATATAGATAAATGATACGGTTTATTGATTATCAGGCGGTGAACATGATCATAATCAAGAACATGTATCCTCTTCCCTGTATTGATGACTTGTTTGATCAACATCATGGAGCTCAATATTTTTCCATGATTGAACTTTGTTTTGGATATCATAAATTTAGGATCAAGAAGGAGAATATAACCAATATGGAATTCCCCAAAATTTATGGAAAATATGAATATATGGTTATTACTTTTGGTCTTACTAATTAATCTTCTATCTTAATGTATTTAATGAATAGACACTTTAGGGATTACCTAGATCAGTTTGGAGTGGTATTTATAGATGATATTCTTATCTATTAAAAGAGAGAAGGAAGAGAATTAATATCACTTTTGAATTGTACTAAAGACCCCATGGAGGAGAAGCTATATAAAAATTTAGAATGTGTGAATTTTGGATGCAAAATGTTTCATTTTTTGGGTGACATAATCTCTAGAGATGGTCTAACATTAGATCCATCAATGACGGAGGCTATTGAATACTGAAATAGACCAACCACAGTGACTGAGATTCATAGCATTCATGGTTTAGGTGGATATTATCAATGATTTTAGGAAAAATTATCAAGAATAACTAATTTTTAGACCTAGTTAACTCATAAGGGTGTCATGTTCTTATGGATATATGAATGGGATTAAAATTTCATTGAACTGAATAGAAGGTTAATCAGTGCACCTATTCTTAAATTACCCTATAGGTGAGAAAGGTTTTTAATCTATATCAATGCATCCAATAAAGGTTTGGGATGTTTTCTTATAAAAAATAAAATGGTTATATTATATGCCTCATGAATGTTGATGATTCATGAGAAAATTTACCCAACTCATGATTTGGATTTAGCAGTGGTTATTTTTTATTTAACGATATAAAGGCATTATCAGTATAGATAAAAGTGTGATATATATACCAATCATAAAAGTATAAAATATATATTCATGCAGAATGAGTTGAACATGCACCAGAGAATATGGTTAGATTTGATAGAGGATTATGACATCTCAATATATTTCTAACCTAGGAAAGAGAACAAGGTGGCTGATGCTTTGAGTCATAAGGATCCTAATATCTTATCCATGATGAGTATCACAAAAGATCCCATGTTATTGTATTTTCAAAGGATGTATCTAGAAATCATGATGGAAAGGAAAAAATATTATCTTTATCAAATGAATTCTCAAAAATCTATCCTAGTAAAGATTAAGGAGGTGCAGAAGGAAGATAAAGAGAAGAAAAATAATGTCAGAAATGTTCTTGAATTTAACCTAGACCAGGATGGATTTATGAGGTTCAAGAACTATGTATGTGTTCCTTCCATTCCATATTTGAAGAAGGAGATGTTATAGGAAGCTCATAGTTCTTAATTATCTATTTATTATGGAATTACAAATATGTATAGGGACATGAAATCATAATTTTGGTGGGATGGGATGAAGAGAGATATCATATAGTGTGTATATTAGTGTTTGGTGTGCCAAAAAAAATGACTAAATTAAAACAATTAATGGGGTTGTTTCATCCATTATCCATACTAGAATTTAAATGGGAGAACATCACTATAGATTTTATCATTGGACTACCAAAACCTCTAAAGGGTTTAATGTTATTTGGGTGGTAGTCGATTTCCATACTAAGTCAGCAACCTTCATCGCAATCAAATAATACTTCTCTCTGGATAATCTCTACAGGATATACATTAAGTAAGTGGTAAAGTTTCTTGGAGTACCACATTATATTGTATCATATCAGGATATGATGTTTACCTCAATGTTTTGGAGATGTATTTAGTAAGAACTTGATATAGAAATTAGGTTCAACACTTATTAAAATCCTCAGAAATATGATTATTCTAAAATAAAAATTCAATCCCTAGAGGATATGTTAAGATCTTGTTCTATGTATTTCAATGTTAGTTGGGATCAACACCTTCCACTATTTGAGTTTTAATTCAACAACATATTTCAATCAAGAATTTACATGGCACTGTATGAATCCCTTTATGGGAATAAATGTAGATTTATAACGTGTTGGGATGAGGTTGGAGAAATAAATCTATTGGGACCTGATATTGCTGAAGAAATGGATGAGCCAGTTAAAACCATTCCATAGCATATCAAGGTAGTTCAAAGTTTGTAGTAAATTTATATTGATAACCATCGATGCGATATAGAATATAATGTTGGTGAAAATGTGTTTCAATGAATCTCATGCTGGAAGAATGTTATGAGATTTAGAATGAAAGGGAAAGTAATCCCTAGGTATAGCGGTCACTTTTAGATTCTTTTTCATATTGGGGCATTGGAACTTCCTCAAAATCTCCCTCAAATCAATGATGTGTTCCATGTATCTATCCTGAGTATGTACACATCTTACCATTAACATGTACTGTACATATAGGTTATATTGTTGAATCATGATCTTTCTTATGAATAACATCCTATTAAAATTTTGGATTGTATAGAGACGGTTCTATGAAAAAACACCACTCACCTGGTCAATGTTTTTTGGAAAAATAAATAGTTAGAAGAAGATATGTGGGAAGTTGAGGATATTGTGAATAAGATGTGTCCTCATTTTTTACCTAAGTGATGAATTTTTAGGTTGAAACTCATTTTATGGGGGGGTAGTGTAACGCCCCGACCCCAGCTGCCCAGAGTCGGTGCATTACTTCATAACATTGGCATGATCACAAGAAAGATCAAATCCCGAAAGACCGATTGGTTTAGTAGCCTTGGAAACACTAGATATAATCATAAAGTTTTACATTACATTTCAAAGTGAAAAACTACTACAACAACAAAGTCTTCATATCCACGCTATTAACCCCTCATAATATCCCTGCAAGTCATTCATAATTTACTTCTTCACTACCTGGGAAAAATAAAACATAGAAAAGGGGTGAGCTCAAATGCCCAGTAAGGATAACAATATAGCGGAACATTCAAAATAATCATAAACATTTAAGGCAATGAATTACTAAAACAAAAGCCTTTTAAAATTGAACTTCAACATAGTATGGCAAAAGTAAAATGAAATAATGTCATTTACTTATTCACATGGATATTCTACTAATCGAATAATCACATGCAATATCAATAACCACTTTCATAATGTTGGAATGCATAATGCTAAACGTTAATTTCTTTGTCTAGGCCTCATCCCAAGACCTAGGGGTTACTTCTAACCGGAACCCAACCCAGAGTGCCTCTAATAACCGGACACCAACCCGGAGTGCCTCTAATAACCGGACACCAACCCGGAGGGCATACTTTTACCAGTCCCTAACCTGGAGGGCTTACTTTAACCAGTCCCCAACCTGGAGGGCTTACGTTTACCGGTCCCCAACCCGGAACATACTTGTTTAGCACATTCATCTGAAGAAAAGTTTGAAATATAACATAAACATTCGGATTAAAACTAGCATACGAAATGTCAATAGTTTCACCATAAACTATGAATGGTATAAAATAGCACATCCACAGTCAAACATATCACAAAACCTTCAATACAATATAGAAGTTTTGTATTATAATAAATCAACTTCAAATAAGCGTAAAATCCATTAAAGGATGTTGACATAGATGAAATCAAAACACTTTTTAGAGAAATATCTCTTTCTATTTTTGAAATAATTTAAGAGCCATATAAAATAAAACATTTTCTTGAAAATATTCTTGTAAGCTTGTAAGGAAAGCTTTGACGATTTTATAACGGCGGAAAATAACCGCACCCGCCGTATAAGTAAAAAAAACATTCTTATCTTAATTCTGTCGAAAAGGTTAAAAGGACCTTGTTTCGAAAACGACGGAAAGATTCCTTTATAAACCTCTTACAAAAAGTCAAACAAGGGTATAAATGAATTTAACCCATATTCTTGTAAATAATAAATATGTTTTGAAATACATTTCGAAGAAACATGGATGTGGATGATAAAGAGATCCCAGTAGATTATTACGTATAATACAACCTCGGATAATGAAGAGATTGTGAAATAACCCTTACCTTGTACTTTTCCTTGGTTGGGGTAGGTTAACCTCCTGTATAATGGTGAAATAATTGTTATTAAATTATACAAGAATCATATATATTAATATGATATCATATATGATCTTTTAACAATGATTTGTTAATAATATCTTAGAATTATCGTCGTTTCGGGTGTTAACTTACTCATTTTCTTTTATATGTTTTGTTACATAAGTCATGTTTGTTGTATCTTATTCATATCCAGAATGATATCAAGTCCTTAAACATAATTTTTAAATCATTAAATGATAATTATACTTGAATGGATACGATGGAGAATGAATCTCATCGCGTTCGTGGAGACGGTAGTCCGTACGTACGCACGAACGCTACTTCCATCTAATTTTTATTTTAAAAGAATCGAATCCAAATGATACATAGGTATATTACTATTCCAGTATAATATAATATTTTATATATGTTACTTAAGTTCATTAACACCATCCTTTATACGTTCCATGTGTGGTATGAACGAGTCATATCATTTTAAGGGGGCGGTAGTCCGCACTTCCTCAAATGAAATTATCGTATGTATATACAACATGAAACGAATAATGGTATGAAATAAAATGGAATTACAGAAGCTTATATATAAAATATATATCATTAATATCATATTTAATTACAGTTCCATCATAATGGCCACCATGAGAGGTGGTAAGATGTATTTGAACAATCATCGTTTCGTGAGACGTTAGTTTGCCATCCACAGAAACATTATGTTCATCATCCATTAGATGGAGTTGTGTGTATGTGTAGTTTGAATACTTCTTATAACAACATCCTAGTATATTGTGGATACTGGTGTTGTTACAAAAGAAAGGAAATAAAAAGAGTTTGGGGGTTGGAGAAGCAAAATAAATGAAAATAATTTAAGAGAAATCGTTACCTTTAATCTAGGTAACTCACTTTGGTTGGAACCAAAGGACTTCTTGAAATGCTTTCTGCCTAAGGGGAAGCTTCAAGGAGGAGGAGAGGGATGTGGGGAGATTATTTGGGCAGAGTTTGGACGAGCCAAGTGGCTTGAGAGGTGTGAAGAAATGAGAAGGAGGAGTGCCCTTTTATAAGAGGGGTGAGGGGCACCTTTGGAAAAGCTAGAAATATTAATTTATAATAAATTCATATTCGGTTTCTAATGGCTCCAAAGTTGACTATTCAAAGGTTGAGGTGGGGATGGGTCGAAAACAACTCATCCAATAGAATTTAGACAGGTTTGGGTACTTATATTAACCTTATCTTTAAGTATTAACTCTAAGTTAATTAGTTTCACTTTTACAATGTCTCTTTGTATTTTTATATTATATGGTTAATAAACTTACCATATACATCCAAGCGACCCCCAAGTGGTCCATTAATGATTAACCTATCATGATATAAGTCTCTTGGCCGAACCTTAGATTTTTAGGAATTTAATATCAATTAATAATATAATATTTGTTTTAAGAACTCTTTTATGTCAATTTTGACACTATTCAATAGTTGATTTTTTTTGAAACTCATAACAGATTGATTACTTAGAACAAAGTCAATTAAATCAATACTAATATATCATATTATCCTAGAAAATTAGTTTAATTCATTAAAAGTTTCATATTATATTTATTTGGGTATTTATAATATCAATTATTTTAATTGTTCACTATTATAGTAATTACTGCATCATCATTGTGTCATAAATAAAATAAATTATTTAATGTATAAAAATTATAAATAAAATATAATTATGTAGGAAATTTTTTATCTTTATAATGAATATTTATAATCTAAAATCCAACATGTATAACCTTATGTAAAAATTCTTCTTCTAAAAGATGTAAGCTTATGCCATTTTTGTATTCATTTTAACTTAATTAAAATAAAGTGTCATTATCACTCACAAGTGGATCCATGGGGTCCCAAAATAGACCCAAAGATGCCCATGGTCGACCATGTATCAACCAATAGGGTTGAGACACGTTTTAGGGTAATTTATTATTATTATAATATTATTTTTTTTAACCCTTATTTACCGGATTTACCCTTAACCATGGTAAATAAAATATTTACCGCAGTAATTATTCAAAATGTCTAAAAATAAAAGTTACCTATTTACACAATTTGAACATCCTGATTCCAAATATGGAATCCATTTTTCTAAATTCAAAACACATAAGTGGCAGAAATTAATTTAAAATTAATTCCCGCTGTCAAAACAAAAAGCGTGTTTTTAAGAGATAATAACTATCAAAAGATTGACACTTGTTTATGTTCGGTTTAATTGTAAAATTATGTCCAATGACCAACATTATATTAAATGGTAAAAATATATTCTAAATATACTTTAAAACCACTCAAATTCATAATTTATCACTATTAATTATTTTGATTAAAAAAGTTGTTTTTAATTAAAACTTAGTAATTTTCACTATTCATCAAAATATAAAAGTTATCCGAAAAGTACCAAAATTTCACCCTAGGCTAATTTTGATATTCTGAATCGAAAAATGAAGCCCATTTTGAAATATAAAATATATATAATTTCAGAAAGTAGTTATTACTATTCATAACGGCTAGTTTAATTGGTTGTTAGAACTCGGTGTTGCGTACAACACACGCTATCACATTATTCAAAGAGAAGCGTACCGTAGAAGCTTGGGATGTTTCATTTTAAATTTTTGATGTCTCCATTTAGTCAAAAAGTTTAAAATATTGTATTTAAAAAGGTTTCACTATCAAAAGTTGATAAAAGTGAAATACTGAAAATGAATTTGTTTTTGCATTATATCTAAGAAACTCATAATATGGATTCTAAAATTATAAGGATTATATAAACATTAAAATTTATCTAATACTATTCATAACCTCTTTTGAACGGCTTGTTTGGTAAGTCATGGTGTGCTTGAACCTGGTGTTGCATGTAGTGAATGTTATTGAATTATTTTGAAGAACTAACACACTATGAAATCTTGGGGTGTTACATTCTCCCCTCCTTCAATAAATTGCGTCCTCGCAATTTGAAATTGTTCTTCGAAAATAAAAGGTTGAAAATAGATAATATATTTGTGGGAAACCCCACATCGGAAATTGGGTTACTAAAATTTAGTCTTAATATGAGGAAAAGAGAAATGAAAGGGTCACCACCAAATTATGATCTCGATCAGGAGAACATTGGTGGCAATTTGAGACATATAATCGGAGGAAAAACGTAAATATTTATAGGTAGTGATTGAGGTCATCAATCACAAACAAGTGTATAATTGAGGTCCTTAAATTCATCAATCTATGATGATTTGAAATACCATCGGTTCAACAAAACATACGGTATTAGGATAACACATTTTTGACGTTTCAAAATATCTTAGTTGAAATCCCACATCGAAAAATGAATTAATGAGGCCTCTATTTAAAATAAAGAGTCGAAAGTATGAAGATTACCGAAAATAACACATACTAGGGTTCCATGTAGGAAAATATGGATATGGAAGAAAAATCTAACCATCAATTATCTGATGGAGAGTGGTAGAGAACTTGGCTATGAAAAGGCCAACAATCCCAAAGCCATAAATTAGTGATGATTTAAGGTACCATCTAGGAAAACATTTTTGTTCTAATTTTCTTTTCTTAATATTGAGGAATTTTTATATGAGATTGGCTAAGATCATATAGAGATATACTTTATAATTAGAGTTTTATCCATTAATAAATTTCTACCACATACTCATCATTCACTCTAAAAGATAATAGAATGTAAAAAAAATTCTATTTACACTATTCGTATAGGGTTCCAAAATAAACGAATTTATAATTCATCTAAAAGATATTTTAATAAAAACTACATTATTTAATCCAGGACATCTCATGGTCCAGTGGTAGGTGATACACCCTTGTCGCCCTTCGGTTGCGGGTTCAAGTCTCGCAGCCTTGCCGGACGCGACGGGTTGCCGCCCGACCTCCGGGTTGTCCTTTTATGGCAATCCAAAATAATCCAAACTAGAACTATCCAAAATACTTCTGTCCAAACTCATAGTCCAACATTTATAAGGAAGGTAAACATAATATAGATCCTTTTTACCCCGTAATAGCATATGAATACCTTCATCATGTATTACCATATTCCTTATTGATTACATTCATGCTCCCTTATTCCATATAGAAAGCTGGATATACTTCATTAATCCAAAAAATGTTTTAAACCCCAACAATGATGGAATATACAAATCATTAATCAGTTCCAAGGTAGTCAAGAATATCCAATATATTTTTTCCAAAATAATCATGTATTATTCGAAAATCACTACCTCGGTATCTGAACCATATTATGGTTTATCTTTCTCTCAACCATATATTTTCCAAACATTTAACCTGCTACTGAGTCACTTTTCTTTGTTCCACACCATCTCAAGTCCTTAATGAAATAGTACTGCAGTACAATCCTTATATACTCCATAATTATTATAACAAGTACATTGTTGATACAAAGCTCAATTGACATAATCAACATAAGAACTCTAATCATTCCTCTTCATCTGTGGTAGTATCATAACTTGATTATTATCCAATAACATCATTTGCGGCATAGTCTGATGACTGGGACATAGGTTCGTGTAGTGTCCAAACTCCTTGCAAATGAAGCATTGTACATTTAAAACCATTTTCTTACCCTTGCAGTCACGTACTTTGTGCCCTTTTCCTCCACACTTATAACAATCTCCCATTCCTTTCAGGCAAGTTCCAGGGTGTTTCTTTCCACAGTTACCACATATGGGAAAATTATTCTTTTCCCTCTTCCCTTTATCCATCTTTCTCTCTTCCATCCTTTTCTTCTCTTTCTTCCCTTCAAAGCCATAGGACTCAGTAAACTCTTTACATATCTTATCAACACATGATATTATTTCTTCACATGATGATAATACATGGGAAACTATTCATCTTATAAATTCTATCTTAAGACCATGAAAGATATGATCCTTCCTTCTCTTTGGATCATGTGCATTTCTGGAGTTCTCATTTCTTCTACTGGGCGCCATTTCTAAACAATGGCATACACTAGATCAGTTTATGAGTCAAAATACATAATCCCATACTTATAAAACACTTAACATAAATTGAACTATTTATGGATATAATCCATAATCATAAGAATGTTTTCTTTGAGGATGTATATACTCATAATCCCTTCAAAATGATTTGTAAAGAAAATGAGAGTTATCCTAAGCATATCCCCCGGGAGTGTCGTAACCAAGAGTGCAGCAAGGCCCGTTGTCGTGCACCAGTTCCCGTTCGAGTCAAGCTCAAAGCGGTGTTTTCGGGTTTTACCCCTAGGTACATCTGTGCCAGAGCCGCCTCTACCTGCTCGTATCCAGACAGGGATGTATTGCTCGGAAAGCTCACAAAATCTCTACAATACCAAAATTCTAGGAAGTTCTTCTATACTAATCCTCAAAGTTAATCTTAGGTCTACGTGCTCTAATCAGAGTTTATCTAAATCTAGCTTCCAAGGTTTGTACTAAACTTCCTCTGATACCAACTGTAACGCCCCGACCCCAGCTGCCCAGAGTCGGTGCATTACTTCATAACATTGGCATGATCACAAGAAAGATCAAATCCCGAAAGACCGATTGGTTTAGTAGCCTTGGAAACACTAGATATAATCATAAAGTTTTACATTACATTTCAAAGTGAAAAACTACTACAACAATAAAGTCTTCATATCCACACTATTAACCCCTCATAATATCCCTGCAAGTCATTCATAATTTACTTCTTCACTACCTGGGAAAAATAAAACATAGAAAAGGGGTGAGCTCAAATGCCCAGTAAGGATAACAATATAGCGGAACATTCAAAATAATCATAAACATTTAAGGCAATGAATTACTAAAACAAAAGCCTTTTAAAATTGAACTTCAACATAGTATGGCAAAAGTAAAATGAAATAATGCCATTTACCTATTCACGTGGATATTCTACTAATCGAATAATCACATGCAATATCAATAACCACTTTCATAATGTTGGAATGCATAATGCTAAACGTTAATTTCTTTGTCTAGGCCTCATCCCAAGACCTAGGGGTTACTTCTAACCGGAACCCAACCCGGAGTGCCTCTAATAACCGGACACCAACCCGGAGTGCCTCTAATAACCGGACACCAACCCGGAGGGCATACTTTTACCAGTCCCCAACCTGGAGGGCTTACGTTTACCGGTCCCCAACCCGGAACATACTTGTTTAGCACATTCATCTGAAGAAAAGTTTGAAATATAACATAAACATTCGGATTAAAACTAGCATACGAAATGTCAATAGTTTCACCATAAACTATGAATGGTATAAAATAGCACATCCACAGTCAAACATATCACAAAACCTTCAATACAATATAGAAGTTTTGTATTATAATAAATCAACTTCAAATAACCGTAAAATCCATTAAAGGATGTTGACATAGATGAAATCAAAACACTTTTTAGAGAAATATCTCTTTCTATTTTTGAAATAATTTAAGAGCCATATAAAATAAAACCTTTTCTTGAAAATATTCTTGTAAGCTTGTAAGGAAAGCTTTGACGATTTTATAACGGCGGAAAATAACTGCACCCGCCGTATAAGTAAAAAAAACATTCTTATCTTAATTCTGTCGAAAAGGTTAAAAAGGACCTTGTTTCGAAAACGACGGAAAGATTCCTTTATAAACCTCTTACAAAAAGTCAAACAAGGGTATAAATGAATTTAACCCATATTCTTGTAAATAATAAATATGTTTTGAAATACATTTCGAAGAAACATGGATGTGGATGATAAAGAGATCCCAGTAGATTATTACGTATAATACAACCTCGGATAATGAAGAGATTGTGAAATAACCCTTACCTTGTACTTTTCCTTGGTTGGGGTAGGTTAACCTCCTGTATAATGGTGAAATAATTGTTATTAAATTATACAAGAATCATATATATTAATATGATATCATATATGATCTTTTAACAATGATTTGTTAATAATATCTTAGAATTATCGTCGTTTCGGGTGTTAACTTACTCATTTTCTTTTATATGTTTTGTTACATAAGTCATGTTTGTTGTATCTTATTCATATCCAGAATGATATCAAGTCCTTAAACATAATTTTTAAATCATTAAATGATAATTATACTTGAATGGATACGATGGAGAATGAATCTCATCGCGTTCGTGGAGACGGTAGTCCGTACGTACGCACGAACGCTACTTCCATTTAATTTTTATTTTAAAAGAATAGAATCCAAATGATACATAGGTATATTACTATTCCAGTATAATATAATATTTTATATATGTTACTTAAGTTCATTAACACCATCCTTTATACGTTCCATGTGTGGTATGAACGAGTCATATCATTTTAAGGGGGCGGTAGTCCGCACTTCCTCAAATGAAATTATCGTATGTATATACAACATGAAACGAATAATGGTATGAAATAAAATGGAATTACAGAAGCTTATATATAAAATATATATCATTAATATCATATTTAATTACAGTTCCATCATAATGGCCACCATGAGAGGTGGTAAGATGTATTTGAACAATCATCGTTTCGTGAGACGTTAGTTTGCCATCCGCAGAAACATTATGTTCATCATCCATTAGATGGAGTTGTGTGTATGTGTAGTTCGAATACTTCTTATAACAACATCCTAGTATATTGTGGATACTGGTGTTGTTACAAAAGAAAGGAAATAAAAAGAGTTTGGGGGTTGGAGAAGCAAAATAAATGAAAATAATTTAAGAGAAATCGTTACCTTTAATCTAGGTAACTCACTTTGGTTGGAACCAAAGGACTTCTTGAAATGCTTTCTGCCTAAGGGGAAGCTTCAAGGAGGAGGAGAGGGATGTGGGGAGATTATTTGGGCAGAGTTTGGACGAGCCAAGTGGCTTGAGAGGTGTGAAGAAATGAGAAGGAGGAGTGCCCTTTTATAAGAGGGGTGAGGGGCACCTTTGGAAAAGCTAGAAATATTAATTTATAATAAATTCATATTCGGTTTCTAATGGCTCCAAAGTTTACTATTCAAAGGTTGAGGTGGGGATGGGTCGAAAACAACTCATCCAATAGAATTTAGACAGGTTTGGGTACTTATATTAACCTTATCTTTAAGTATTAACTCTAAGTTAATTAGTTTCACTTTTACAATCTCTCTTTGTATTTTTATATTATATGGTTAATAAACTTACCATATACATCCAAGCGACCCCCAAGTGGTCCATTAATGATTAACCTATCATGATATAAGTCTCTTGGCCGAACCATAGATTTTTAGGAATTTAATATCAATTAATAATATAATATTTGTTTTAAGAACTCTTTTATGTCAATTTTGACACTATTCAATAGTTGATTTTTTTTGAAACTCATAACAGATTGATTACTTAGAACAAAGTCAATTAAATCAATCCTAATATATCATATTATCCTAGAAAATTAGTTTAATTCATTAAAAGTTTCATATTATATTTATTTGGGTATTTATAATATCAATTATTTTAATTGTTCACTATTATAGTAATTACTGCATCATCATTGTGTCATAAATAAAATAAATTATTTAAAGTATAAAAATTATAAATAAAATATAATTATGTAGGAAATCTTTTTATCTTTCTAATGAATATTTATAATCTAAAATCCAACATGTATAACCTTATGTAAAAATTCTTCTTCTAAAAGATGTAAGCTTATGCCATTTTTGTATTCATTTTAACTTAATTAAAATAAAGTGTCATTATCACTCACAAGTGGATCCATGGGGTCCCAAAATAGACCCAAAGATGCCCATGGTCTACCATGTATCAACCAATAGGGTTGAGACACGTTTTAGGGTAATTTATTATTATTATAATATTATTTTTTTTAACCCTTATTTACCGGATTTACCCTTAACCATGGTAAATAAAATATTTACCGCAGTAATTATTCAAAATGTCTAAAAATAAAAGTTACCTATTTACACAATTTGAACATCATGATTCCAAATATGGAATCCATTTTTCTAAATTCAAAACACAGAAGTGGCAGAAATTAATTTAAAATTAATTCCCGCTGTCAAAACAAAAAGCGTGTTTTTAAGAGATAATAACTATCAAAAGATTGACACTTGTTTATGTTCGGTTTAATTGTAAAATTATGTCCAATGACCAACATTATATTAAATGGTAAAAATATATTCTAAATATACTTTAAAACCACTCAAATTCATAATTTATCACTATTAATTATTTTGATTAAAAAAGTTGTTTTTAATTAAAACTTAGTAATTTTCACTATTCATCAAAATATAAAAGTTATCCGAAAAGTACCAAAATTTCACCCTAGGCTAATTTTGATATTCTGAATCCAAAAATGAAGCCCATTTTGAAATATAAAATATATATAATTTCAGAAAGTAGTTATTACTATTCATAACGGCTAGTTTAATTGGTTGTTAGAACTCGGTGTTGCGTACAACACACGCTATCACATTATTCAAAGAGAAGCGTACCGTAGAAGATTGGGATGTTTCATTTTAAATTTTTGATGTCTCCATTTAGTCAAAAAGTTTAAAATATTGTATTTAAAAAGGTTTCACTATCAAAAGTTGATAAAAGTGAAATACTGAAAATGAATTTGTTTTTGCATTATATCTAAGAAACTCATAATATGGATTCTAAAATTATAAGGATTATATAAACATTAAAATTTATCTAATACTATTCATAACCTCTTTTGAACGGCTTGTTTGGTAAGTCATGGTGTGCTTGAACCTGGTGTTGCATGTAGTGAATGTTATTGAATTATTTTGAAGAACTAACACACTATGAAATCTTGGGGTGTTACAGGTAGAATGTAATACCTTGAGTTTTTATTGACCTTTTTTCATGAATAAATTAAATTTTCATTTATTTCTTGTAATGAACTAAGTCAAACATTACTTTCAGAAGGAACTGACTTGGCGTAGGTTACAGAACACCAAATTATCATACGTTACTCAAAACATTTAATTGGCATATGGTACACACAACACCAACTTGGTGTATGTTTCATGCAACACTGACTTGGCATATGTTACACGCAACACCGATGTTTCTATGAAACATCATTTTATTGTTATAATTATTTAAACATTGTAATTATTACCTAGATATTAAATTTAGTTATATAAATAGTAATAACTACCTAACAAAAAAATTATATTTTTTTATATAAATAATAAATATTTATAATGAAATATATAATATTTGGTAATGTACGTATATGTTTTAAAATATAGTTTTCTTGAGTGAACTATTTTTAATCTCCTTCTATAAAAATTAATAAAATTATTTTAAGACAAATTTAGAAAATTAATTTGATAAAATAAAATTTATTTATAAATTTATATGGCAGAAATTATCTTAGGGATTGTTTTTGGTATTTTTCTAAGAAACTTCTTTTTTATATGAATAGTGAAAAATATTGGATTTTAATTCAAAACTACTTCTTCCATCTAATTTTTTAACCGTAAATTATATTTTAAATTGTTTTAAAATTTATATTAGATAATATTTTTATCAATTAATAAAATTTATGTCATTTATATCAATTTCTAATTGAACATGGGTATAAAAACTTAGCAAATTTTTTAATGGTATTAATTTAAAAACTCACATTATCAACCTGACTGTGTGATTAATTTTAAATTAATTTCTTCCAATACTATGATTAGAGTATGGAAAAAATTATTCCATATTTGGAATAATAATATTTTATAATTTTTAATAAGTTCATCTTAGTTTTTCACCAAAATTATTAGTGAAAGTAATTAAAATTAATTACATCAGTTAGGGTAAAATTATGCTTAACTAAGGACTAAACCATAAATTTAAGAACAAAAATGGCCTATAAAATTATTAAACACCAATTGGATGGATATTAATCGTCCATTAACATTCCATTATTGATTTGTTTTGGTTTTTTATGACTTTTGTTATGTAAAAATGTGGGTACACCAAAATTGTTTTAAAAAAATGCCAAGTGTGTCCTTTCCCTTAACTATAAAATGCCACCATCTCTAACTATTCTTAAAACCTCTAAAAAATTATGATTATCCAAGATTTCCCAATAAAATTTCCAAAATCCATAAATTCCTCTTTTAAGCCTCACTTTGGGTATAATTAAACCCAAGGAATCATTTTAGCATAAAACAAAAGGAGTTACCCGATTGAGAGGTAACACCTTTCCTCAAACTCCTTTCTTATATTTTTCTTCTCTACCCCCTACACTCTAGTTATTACATGATATTATAAAAAATTATAATAAATATACTAGGATGTTTTTATGATAATGGGTATACCTACACTTATACACTTATTCATCTAATGGGTAACGAACATACTGTTTACGTGTGCAGAGAACTACCAGCTCTCTAAACGATGATTATTCATTCTTCCTTTACTGCCACTCATTGTGGAAATTAGGATGGAAAATATGTTTATATATGTTATATATTATATTTATTATTTATTTTATAATTTTTATTATTTTAAAAGATAAATATTTATACGTTCTATTTTGGGTTAATAAGATAATTTTGTTCGAGGAAGTGTGAAATACCACCCCCTCAAAGCGATGTGATTCATTCACACACAACATTGTATGTATTAAGGATGGGTTTAGTAAAACTATATGATATATATATATCATTATAAATAAAATTTAATTATATTATATATATATATACATATAAATCATTTTCTTTCCTTTTTTCAATACAATAATAAAAACAGAAACGTCGTTCATGCGTACGTATGGATTACTGTCTCAATAAAAAAACATATTCAATTTAATACTTCTATATTATATAGAATATTATAATAAAAATATTCTGAATATTCAAGAAATTTATATCATGTTTTAAATTATTAATCATTATATAAGTATACAAAGATAAAACAAATTAAAACACATTACAATAACAAAGAGAATATTATCTAAAGTGAAACCATAACACATAATAGTTGACAAGAGGGTAATATAAGGTCGTAATCAAACCATATATGGTATTAGATATAAGAATATTGTTATTTAAAAAATTTATAAAAATAATTATATTTATTATACAGGTTCTTTGAATGAGTACGTAGAGAGTCAATATACAAGGGAAGGGGATTTCAGCTCACTTTTTATTTCTGTGAGATACATGCTTTATTCACCACCCATTCCTTTTCTATTTTGTATGTACTGATCATTAATGTATTCAATGTATCTTGTAATTAAATATATGGGTATTCACATATACATTTCATGACCTTTATTTCATGGGGTTTAAATTTAAAAATATACTAAATCGGTAAAATAGTTTTGTCTAAATTTTCCTTCTTTGAGACTCATGTTTTGTTATGCACCTAAATTATTTTTTAAGGTGTATATACTTCCATTTATCTTGTTATATATTTAATTTTCTTATTTTAATTATATTTTAATATTCATTTTATTTCCTTCTCTTACATGGAGAGTTTTATCCCAAGTAATCAAGTAGTAAGTTTTTATTGAAACAATCTCATCGATTTTTGAGACTGTTAATGATTATACTTATTCAGCAAAATATTATGATGCATATCTCATGAAAAGTCATGAATTTTATTCACCTTTTTTATTCAATATACCCTCATATATTAGTACCATTTTTACACTATTTGGTACTTAGTACAATGTTTTTATGTAAAATCCGATTAGCTCTCTCTTCGCTGGGAAATATATTGTATTCAAAAACCATGATTAATTTTTTTTCCAAAAGTCCTTTTAGGACCATTTTCATGGGAAAATAATTAGAAACGTTTTATGGTTTTGAATGAATCGTTTATATTTTTTCAAAGATTTTTTCAATGAAAAAGGTTTTCAAAATGATTTATGTTTTAAAAAAAGAATTTTTCAATGCAGAAAGAATATTTTTCTCAAGAAATGATTTTAAAAGATCTTTATTATTTATTTCCATTCTAAGATAACATCAATTGGTGTTACTAATTAATTTCTAGGGAAATTAATCAATGTTTCAATTCATATTATTTCTCTTAATGCATTATGTTTTTATGGCATGATGTTGATGAAACTCATTTCTCTTTCACATGCTATATTTTTTTGAAACCCGCTTCTTTTCACATGTTATATTTATGATGAAATGATTATGAAACATGTGTCTTTCCATAGGTTATGATATGATTACTTTTTTTATAATACCCATTTCATTCCATGGGCTATGATATGGTTATTTATGATCATGTGGAACACATATTTATTATTTTACTATGAAATGTGTGGGACCTATATCTCTCTCAAATTCATTGGGTAAAGATTTATATATCATGAGATAGAAATGGATGGAATGGGAAATGAACTCAGTTCAGTGTTACAAGGATAAAACAGGAAATAAAATCAGTTCAATATTATAGGGCTATAATAGGGAGTGAACTCATTTCAGCAATACATGGATGGAACTGGGTGTGAATCAGGTTCAGTAAAGGACATTGTCCATTAAGATGGTCTCAGTAGTAATAAATTGACCACTATGAAAATCATTATATAAGCTTATGTGTCTACCAAAAATCTATGTTTTATTCCTATGTTATGATTTCATGTATTATTTTCTTTATTTCCATATGATTCATTTATTATGAACTGCCATGATTTATGCCATGATTCATGTATATGATCTTTGATATGTAGGGTATGGTCTTCTATTTTCGTGATCATGTTCTCATACCTTTATACTTGAAATTATGCTAAAATATCTCTTTTTTACCCTTATCGGGCATCTAATATCACGCTTTTGTGTTTACTTTCCCCCAGGTTTTGAAGATACGCATTATTTTTGATGTGTCAAGAAGGGTTCTAGTAAATAAGAACCTAGTCGGAGATAATGTATCTCACATATATATGATTGTTTATGTATCCATGTTTCTAAAAGAACTAGACTAGTACAGTCTTTGGGAATCTATTTTTATAATTTTTTAAGTATTCCTGAAATTTTATGTGATGTTAATGTATTAAATGCGAGGGTATCTATAAAACTATCCATAGATACTTAATATGTAAAACTTGTGAGAAACCAACAATGAAAATATAACATCATGCATCAAACCATGCATAAATGAAAAATAAATCCATGTTCCTTCAATTCTATTAGAATAATTACTAGTTATAAAATAAGTCTAAATAAATCTTATATTAGATCCAAAAAAAATTTAGTTACTTATAGAGTTTATCAATATCACAAAACCTAGAGTGGTGTTAAATACACTAAAATGACATGTCTATTTTCCAATGCACAAAATGTTCCTAATGTGCAATTATTTTTAGAGAAAAACATTTTAAAACATTTATCACATTTAATAAACCATTTTCATATCATAGCATTCCCTCTTTGATGCTTGAAAACCCATTTTATCATCAAAACCACCATCAATTCATTTGATAAATAATTTTTCATAGCTAAATATTACAGCTTCTATGCTTGAATCCCCATATTAGAATCAAATAACTTTTTGAAGAAAATTCACATAAAAAATTATTCTAAAAGTAAATCCAACTTGATAGGAAATATTACCTTTCCATAACACAATACGAGGAATTTAACAACAACATCAAGTTATACATGAATTAGTTCCTTTGAATAGAGATAGATACCTAATGAAAAATAGGAAACACTAAGGATTGATCTCGAAATTTCCAAGGTTAAATTAAAATATGAAGTGATTAAAGGCCTTTAAAGATATCTCTGGGATTCCTAATGTTTGAGAGAGAGATACTTCATAAATGGTTTTTGAGGGAATGCATGTCTATTTATATCCATAATTTAATATAGAGTACCATGAAATAGTTTCTAAAACCACACCGCATATCCATACATTGTAATGTAGGATTATTCCACAACAGCACATGAAAGGATTTCAGGGTGAGGGACTATGATGAAATCCTCAAGACCGTGTTGCAACACTTCAGTTTAAACTGTGTCTAAGGTCCATGACTCATCATATATTGAAGATTGATCTAATTTTAATTATGCATAAAATTGATTATGTATTTCATATTCATTTACATCATAGTTTGGACCATATATCATCTCTTAAAAATATTTGGAGGATTAAATTGTGTATATTAAAAAAGGACTAAAAGAGGGGAATTTTTTTGAAAACGGTTTTAAAAATAAATTGACTTAATTAAATATTTTAATAGTTTAAATAAAAATGTGTGGTATTTAGAATTTATGTGATTAGGAGGTAATTTCAAGTTCACTACACAACTTTTTTAGTTCATTATTATAAAAATCACACATAGTTTAATGGAATCATTTGGTTTAGGGTAATCAATATATTGATTCCCCTCATGCCTTTTTAAATGATTAAAAAAGAACTAACCCATGAATAAAAAATTATATTGTCAAGGTTTGGGCCAAAATAATGAAATGAGGGATTCCAAATAATAGTTCAATCTCATATATGTGTAAGAGAAGAAATATTGTTTTGTATTCCAATCAATACAACAAAAGATTCCCACTTGAAATCTCAACCCAATCGATGATGAGATATTTTTATTTCAATTGATTAAACAAAAAAATGCATTAAAATATGAATCATTTTAATATTACGCGAAAATGAATTTTTTTTGAAAAAAATTACGCAAAACCAGTAGAGGAACAAGTGCTTGATGAATCTTTACAAGATGTATATCTCCATCACCATTACCTCCCACCGCTTAGCTCACCATCAAGAGGAGTAGGATGATCTGGTAGAACTTTGCCTTCATCATTGACCCCCTTTGAGGATAAGGGCCTCTAGATCTTATAGTATGAGGAGATTAATTATTTTGAAATCCAAAATGGTAGAGATTGTTCCCTTAGTCTTGATTAAAAATGCGGTTCCCAAGGTTCTCTTTTATAAAATAAATGGGAGGTGGTTTTAGGAACCCAAATTTTGAGATACCACTTGGGCCATGGTTTTGGATGGGTAAAAAACCTTATATCACTTTGGAAAAAATTAAAAGTTATTTCCCCACCTGTTTAATATATCATTATCAATTTTAGTAGTCATTTATTGTATAAAATGTGTGGTATTTACAAAATGTATAACCAATATTTTGAATTTGATCATATTTTTTTATTGTATAAAACAGTTTGGTTGGACTCCTTGATAGAAAAATTGGGATTTTGTGTCTTTATAATAGTTGTATCACATTGAAATTTGGATCGGGTTATAAAATTTAGGCTGAATTTAATGGAATTATAATCTTTATTTTGTGTTTGATTCCATATGTTTCCTTGGAATCTTGTTCAGTTTGGACACTTTTTTCTACGACATCATCTATGGACATAAATATCACCTCTTAATATAATGTAATTAATAAAAAATAGTAAAATTTTCCATTTAAAAGTGATAAAAATTAAATAATTTAATCAAATGTGAAGTAAATTTTTTTATTATATTTGAAATTTTCCATAAAAAACCAGTTCAATAAATTGATGTAAGGTTGAAATGAAATAGTGAATCACAGTGAAATCAAACCCCCAAACCTAAACAAATTCACTCCAAAAAAATGTCACATTTTAAAAAATAATTCATGGTGATATTTCCAACTTCATGAAGATTTAACATTCAATTAAAGTTTACTTTATGATAGTACTATGATCAAATAAAAAAACCACACTAATGTTTTTTTATCAGTGATCATGGAAAAAGATGTCTCATAAAATGTATGAGAATAGAATTCAAGGCATTTTATGATACTAGTCATAGAAATGAATTCACAAGTCAACCATTTAGTTATCACTCGATGTGTCTGTGTGGAAACTATTTCATGTTATTATTTCCATTACATATCTAGTAAATATATGATATCTTAAAAAAATATTCTTATATGATTCATTCAATAGAACCTTACCTATAACATTTTCAATGAGATTTGAAGACATTCACACTGAATCTATCCTACAATACAAACCTTGAACTCCCAACCTAGATATCCCATATGTTGTACATTTCATCACCCACTCATTATATATTTCTTTTTATTTTTTATTAAGGGTTTATAAGAGTTGGATAACTTATACACAAGAATAATTCAAACTTGTATAGAAATAAAATAGATCAGATAAGTATTATACATATGTTAAAATAATTTTGGAATATTGATAAACATTAACCTAGCATATTTTTACCTTCCATTAAGTATGAAATAATCCCACTTTATGCCAGGTTAAAAAGATGTGTGGATATGTTATGTGAAATTATTAAACGATAAACAACTCACATAGAGGGTATCAATCCTCTCAATGGTTTTATTGAGATAAAATATTTTATATCATTTAAAAACAACCAATTTACTATAAAAAATCATACCACAATGCTAAATTCTTTCTAAAACTCACATGTCATTGCTGAAAAAAGTTTACAGTGTGAATTCAGCCTTGAATTATAAAGGAGGGCCTTTTCCCAATGTATAATTGGAGATAAAGGATGAGGAGGTCATGGTGAGCCTTTTTTTATCTCCTTGTATATCCATATGTTCTCATATGAGTCTCTTCAAATTTCCTCCAGCTTCAGAATCTATAATATCCTATGGTCCCATGCATCTATAAGGTTTATATTAAATTATTAATAATATAATATTTTTTGGTGATCTACATCCATATGGAGGTGAAAATACTTTCCAAAAATAATATAATATGGTGAAATTACAATTGTGGTTTCCAAATCTCTATAGTATGCCCAAATTGCATCCTCCATGTATAAACTGCAATCTTTCCCATTGGGTTGTACAATTTTTTAAATTATTTTCTTAACATCACAATTAAAAATTTATGCTTGTTCATTATTTTGGTTTGAAATTAAGTAGAAAATTTATTTACAACCTCGTAATTACTTAGAAAATTATTCATGTTTCTATTACAATAATCTGAACCCTAGTCGCTAATGATGAATCTTGGAAAACCAAACCTATTGAAAATATGAGTTCACAAAAAATCTATAACAACTCAAGATTCATTGTTCATAGTATCCATTGATAACGCCCATTTAGAAACATATTAATAAGACAATCAAGTAAAAAGGAAATATAAATGAATTTAAAAAAGGTATCAAAAATTCAATTCCCTAAGCATAGAATATCTAAAAAAATACAATGGGTTTTGGGGGAATTTCATTCCACTTAGAGATATTTCATTTGAATTGAAATCAAGTGAATAGACTTACAAAACTTATGGTAATATCTATACAATGTTTCCTAATAAATTCTATATTTATGGACTTTTGAGATATATGTTGAGAGACATACTATCCACCACAATCCAAAGTGTGGCAGAAGATCAAAACAGAGGTAAAATAACGATTGTAGATACACTGAAGAACAACATGGTCACTACAAATTTTCTACAAGAATAGGTCACTCCAAATGTTCCATTATGAATCATGATTAATTCTTTGAGATTTTGAAGTTCTAGAATTTATGGGGAACAAAGATACTTCAAAAAAATCATAATTTACATTTACTAATCGGTATGGTCTACTACACCATAAAGGATCTCATCAGGTAATAATTTTGTAATGGGGAGTGATGAGTTAACATGGTGGTCCAATGGTGGGGAGATACTACTAATGTGGTGTGGTACCACATTATCTGTTCCTTTTTTATCCCTAATATCTAGATTATATTCCTAAAGTAGAAGAATCTATCAAATGAGACATGTTTTGACTTTATAATTCTTAATTAGATACAGGTGGGATTCATGGTCTGAGAACACAATATATTTAGACCCTAAAAGGTATGACCTGAATTTATCCAAGGAAATTAGAATGGTGGGGAATTATTTTTCATTTTTACTATAGTTTTCTTGGGTGGGGTATAGTGTGTGAGAGGAATAGTCTATTCCATTTGAAGATCTATTAACCCTTTTTTATAAGACTATACAAACTAAATAGTTAGAGGCATCACACATGATCTTAAATGGTAAATCCCACTAAGATAGATGGATTATTAGGGGTGATGTGAGACTCCATTTTAATTTATTTAAATCATCTTGACAATCATTATCAAAAACAAACTCTTTTTCTTTATAAAGTAAGAGGGGTAGAGATAATGTAATATTAATTAATTCATCAATGAAACGACGATAAAATATAGCATGACCAAAGAATTTCCACATTCCCCACACATTTTTAGGTAATGTTAGGGAAGAAATGGTGTCTAATTTTTACTTATCTACATGAATAATATCCCCAAAAATTAATTGTCCATGTAATATACCTTCTTTCACCTTGAAATTAAAATTCTCATAATTTAATATAAGATTTATTTCAATATAATGATGTAAGATATAACCAATACAACTCAAACCCTCATAAAAATAGATTCTGTAAATAGTGAAATCACCCCTAAAAACTTCCATTGAATTATCTATGTAATATGAAAAAAAATGTTAATCATGCATCACTGGAAAGTATATGGATCATTTAAAATTAAAAATAACATCCTTCTATATGAAAATGTTACAATGGGGTAAGTAAATGTTTTCTTTTCTTAAACCTCAGGGTAAATATGTATTTGTTAGTATCCATAATACCCACCAAGAAAGTAGTAGTAGTAATTCCATGTTATCCTCCACATTATTTGGTTAATGAATAAAAATTCAATATGGTCTCTCCTAGTGTTCTTGTTTACTCGATGATAATCTATACAACCAATCCAATTATTCTTCCCACGGGTTGGTACCAATTTATTGTTTTCATTTTTTTATTATTGTAAGACCATTTTTCTTAAGAACAACCTACAATATACTAAACCATTGTCTATTATATATGTGTTAAATAATTCTAGCATCCAATAATTTTGTTACCTCCTTTTTAAAACATCAAGGAGGTTTGGATTTAGTTGGTGTTTTTCTTGCCTCACTAATTTAGTCTCATTATTTAATAATATATTATGCATTAAAATTGATGGAATAATATCGAGAATGTCAACAAGTGTACATCCCAATTAATTTTTATACTCCCTCAAACATTCAACCAATTTTAATTCATGATATAGAGTGAGTGAACTAGAAATTATAAAATGAATATTTTTCCCAATAACAATATATTAAAATTTTATGTTTTGAGAAAATGGTTTATGTTCCATGTCAAGGGGATTTTTTATTAATGGGATTAAATATGAGGGTGAGAGTTCAATGATCTTATCTAAATACTCAATATTAACATCCCCATATAAAGAATATGTTTTTACATGATGATAAGTATGATCTATGGTCATTAGATCCTTAGTTCCTAAGAAATGATTAATTGAAACTTAATATTTAGACTTTTCCAAACCCACACCACACTTGAAAAATGAATTAAAACACAAATCATCAATGAATTATGAAGAGGAAAATAAATCAGAATATGTGTTAATGAGATAATATTGTTCGTTTGTGTCATCCTAGAGAACTTCCATCTAATTGATAGGAAGAGTAGAGTGCTATTCAAAATTGTGTTTTATAGCATCGAGAATATTGAAAATTACCTTTTCTCCCCCAAATTATATGGAAATAATACCATTGTGAGTGTTGATGATTTTATTTGTTTTTTTAAGGAAGGGTCTTCCATGTATGACTAGGGAATGTCTCTCGATCTGAATATCTTCTATCTCAAGAACATATAAATCAATAGGGAAGTAGATATTCTTTACATACATAAATACATCCTTGATTACTCATGTTGGGTGTGTTATTCAGTGGTTGGAATGTTTTATGATGATTCATGTTTGTTGAATATTCCCAACATTAGATAAGTATACAAAGAGTAATGAATAACATTAATTGAAGAACCTAAATCAATAATTACAACAGACAATAATGTATCCCCTATATATAAAGGTATCATAAAAGTGAAAAAATCCATTAATTTGGTTTTCATTTCTGGTTGTATCAAGGATGATACATTCTTTCCAAGGATGACTCTCTCATTCCCCTTCTGTAGCCTCCTGTAGTTGAAATGTTCTTTAATAAATTTGGTATAGTGACGATTTTTTTAACTATATCCAAGAGATGAATATTAACTTGTACCTTTATAAATGAATCCATGATCTATTTATTTATTTCAATATCAATATACTTTTGGATTTAGAGAGTCTTTTTTTAAATGGAATAGGAATGGATTGTTTTGGGGAATCCTCATACATAACTTTTTTAACCATTTTTATACACTTAAAGATATTCAGGGTAGAGAAATATAGTTTTAAATATGAGGACATACATGGTTTTTTTTAATCACTAGAAGAATAATTTTAATTACCACTATCAATTGTTATAACATATACATTACCTTTTTCCTTTGTATTAGAAATAGGTTGGGATGAATATCATCCAGGCCATTGACATTGGATTTCTCCCACTGAGTTAGAGAGTTAACCTAATTGTGTTTTTATTTTTGGTATAAAAACATTTTTTGTTTTTTGGAATTATATATTATTTGTATTAACTTGTTTAATAATGTCCTTAAGTCTAGGTTCATGTTTTAGAGGGGGTTTTGGAAAGGCCTTTACAATGGTTGAGTATTTCTAACCAATGGTGGAGGATTACTAATTTTCCCTAGATGGTTCCAGGATTATTGAGGTTGGTTTTAATACACTCTTTCCCATAGTCTTGGTTTTATTACCACCCAAATGATTGAGGGATAATATAGTTTTTTCCTAAAGGGTTTTTTATAGGGGTTTCCTTGAAATATTTCCTTACAACTCTCATAAGATTCTATTAGTTGGGGGAACTGGTCAGAATAGTGGGTGTTAGTGGCAGAGATACTATAAGGAATTAGAAGATGATTTTTGGATTTCCCTTGGGAAAGACTCAATTGTTATAGTAGGGTATTTAACTACTTGAAATTAATGTCCTACTTATTCTCTAATTAAGAAATATGCACCTTAAGGACACCTCATATGGGTACACTAGACCTTATACCAAATTGTTCAGTGTTTTATACTGTGTTTTTAATGAGATTATTTGTAGTGATTGGATGTTTTTCCAAAATGTCCCCAACTATAATAGATTCAATCATGTTATGATAAATTAGAATTAATCCACCATACAATTAATGTAATAAATG
Source organism: Viscum album (assembly GCA_963277665.1). NCBI lineage: Eukaryota > Viridiplantae > Streptophyta > Magnoliopsida > Santalales > Viscaceae > Viscum > Viscum album. The sequence continues at coordinate 1,015,678,948 of OY728119.1, read as the reverse complement.
TTTCTTTATAATTTTTTATTGTGAAAAAACATGATCAAATCCTTTTAAAATGATAAAAATATTAAAGATTTTCTCCCATTATATTTTATTATTACATAAATGTATTTCCATATAATTGATGTTTGAGTATCTGTGAAGTATATTTTAATATAAATGTGTTTCATGTATGCATATCCTCTAATCGGGGAGTTAATTTAGTACAAGCAATAGTTTACATTTTATTCTAATGAGAAAGATAATTCTCTAAGCTTAAATAATTATTAATTAACATTAGCATCTTTTAATGTCAAAAATGCAATATAAAATTCATTTATGTGGTTATGTGGTTCTTCTCCATTAATTCCATGAAATTTTAGTAATAAGTTAATTAAACCTAATTTTAGTTTTATGATTAGTGATTCTTCTTATGATTGAATATATATATATATATATATATATATATATATATATTTGTGTGTGTTGGATATCAATATATTGTGAAGTGAGTGATTTTAGTGTTATGCAATTTTATACCATGTTATATACATTAATTTCAGTCCTAGAAGATTAGGATTCTAGAAGAGTCTCAAGGTGTAATGTGTCATCCATCAAGGGATCGTCTTGTGTGTCTCAGTGTTGCTAATGTAGGATCTTATCCAATTATTGGTTGAAAAAAGGTATATATCCTAGAAAATAACATTTGAGGCACAAAAATACATCCAAAATAAATTAGAACACAAAATATAAGTAAAGTTATAAGATAAAAAATGAATATTAAAAAAAATATAACATTTCATAAAAAATGGACACTATAAACCAAATTCCTCCCCAAAAACATTTCTAAATTTGATCATGTTGCCATTAAATGTATAATTGATTATGATTTTAATGTTTATTTATAGCATAGGGTGGACCCTAGATCATTTATTGAGGAGTGTTGGTGGTTTAAAGTGTGTATATTTAATATAATGGACAAAAGTTTGGGGAAGTTTTGAATATAGTTTTCAAAATTAAACGACCTAATTAAACTATTTAATAGTTTAAAAATACAGTTGATGTGTTTCGAATTTATGAGAGAATGTTATCATTTAAAGTTCACTACACATTTTGGTTATTTCATTATTCTAAAAATAAAAAATGGTTTAATGGAATAATTTGGTTGAGGATAATCAATATCTTTATTCTTATAATACCTTTTTAAATGTTACAAAATAACCAACCATTAACACAATAATAATATTGTCAAGGTTTGGAAATCAAACATGAAATTTGGTCTACCAAATAATCCTAAAATCTCATTTATGTGTCATCTAAATAAGATTATTTTTCTATCTAATTGGAACAACTCAATATTCACACATTAAATATCAACCCAATGGTTGTTGAGAAAAATAGTGTTTCAATTGATTAAACAAAAATAATACATTCAATGAAGAATCATGTTAAGATAAAAATTGAATGAAATGTTTCAAAAGGAAATTACAATAGACCAGCAGAATAACAATGTTAGAACTACCATTTCAATATTTTTATCTCCCATACAAGGACCAACAATCGTTTAACTCACCGTTGATAAGAGGAGGAGGCTCATGTGGAACTTTATTTTCATCTTTGATCCCCTTATGAGTATAGGGACCTTCAGAATATATAGTTTGAGGATAGTACTTTGTTGGGACTCAAAATTGATAGATAATTTCTCCTCAGTTTATATTTCAAATGAGCTACCTAAGGTCTCATATTATAGAAAAAAATTGGAGGTGTTTTTGGGATCCCAGATTCCAATATACTCCTTGGACCTTGGTTTTGAGTAGGTAGAAAACATTATATTACTTTGGAAAAAGATAAAAAGTTATCTCTCCATCTCTTGGGTATCTACTAGTTAATGTTTTTTTTCTATTTAATGTTTATAATGTGATATATTTCAAAAATATATAACCAAAGTTTTTTATTCTATAAGATTATCTTTCTTGGATAGATCAGTTCAGTTAGGAACTTCGATTGAAGAATTTGGATTGGGTATAATGAGGAGAGTTATGTCCCACTGAATATTGGATCATACCACAATCTTTCAACATAATTGGATGTATAGATTATCTGAAATGTGTGTTTGAGCCCACATTTTTTCTTTTAATCTTACACAATTTGGTCCATTTTACTTCTACATCATCGATGACCCTACAAATGACCTCATCATACATTGTAATTATCAAAACAAGTAAAATTTCTCTTTTTAGTAGTGATTAAAATTAAATAATTAAATCAAATATGATGTAAATGTTTTTATTATATTTTTAATTTTTAATATATAACCAGTTTAATATATTTGTGTTAGATTGAAATAAAATAGTGAATCATGGTGCAATCAAAAATTCTATTTACTAGGGGAGACAATACACTGAAACCATACATGCCACACTATATGGGTGTCATATTTGTAATGAATTACTAAATCCTACCGCATAGATAACTAATCTAAAACCTCCTACATACACATTATATTTATACCAAAATTGTATGTATCTCTAACACTCCTCCATCCAAGGATCCATGTCATAACCCACTAGTCTATGCCACATCCAGAAAGTCCCTACGTCACAACAAGAACCTCTATGACATGGGCCCCAAAAACATAGTGGGTGCCACATTTCTCCTCACCATAAACACTTTCTTCCCTGATAAATTCCTCAAAATTATTGACTCAAAAAAGTATAAATTGATTGTTTCTTAATTAAAAATTATCACTCCCGCATCACATGGTTATACCATCCATACTACCACAATACATAGACTAAAGAAATTTTTACCCACATGGTACCTCTCCCTGGCGATCCATAATGTAAAATGTTTTATGAATAATAGTGGTGTTGGGCCCAAGATCAATATCCTCCCATTAAATCACATGGGAAGGGTCTAATTAATACCTACTTATTTGAGAAACATGGAAAGAATAATGGATCATAGTTTACTAAGATGGAAAGTCTAATCGATATGTCACCTTTCCAATTTGTTCACCGATATAAAAGGGTCTGACAAACCTCGGTGATTACTTACACTTATTACCCAACTGACAGTGTCCAAATAGTGGTGAAATTTTGAGAAAAACCTAATCACCACTCATAATCTAGCTGATGACAAGAAAGTTTTTATAGGATATACGATGACTATGTTTCATGACAAATACTTTTCGGATCAACTACATATTTTTTTCATATCCTAAATAAGGATCAGCCCGACCAAGGACCACTCTCCCAACACTTCCCAACAAAAGGGAAACCTATATGGACACCCATGAAACACTTAAAAGGGTATAAACTTAATAAATGATAGGTAAACATTTTTTATGAAAAATCAACAAGGGGAAAATTATTTTCCCAAGAACCACTATTTTCAAGAACTCATCCTTGGTGTATATCCTCAATAATATGAATATCTCTCTCTATCTTCCCATACATTAGTGAATGACATGTCATGATCAATTTCAACATGGAACCCATAAACTCTTGTAAATATATCCAAAACCCTGATGTGAACATAGGGTCACTATTAGAAACAAAGGTAGAGGGAACCCCATGAAATCTAATAATCACTTTAATATAAAATTTCATGAGTTGTTTAACCTTCATTATCTCTTTAATAGGGAAGAAATAAGCCAATTTCATAATTCGATCAGTGAACACCCAAATAAAATACTTCCTTCTAAGATTATATGGAAAAAAATGATGAAATACCAGGAAATATCATCCCAATTATATCCTGGAATGGCCAAGGGATGCAACAAACTAGTAAGTCTCTAGTGTCTACCTTAATTCTATGAAAATTCGGGCACCGTGACATGAAAGTTGCAATCAACCACCTCAACCCTGGTCACCAATATCGATGTTTTAATTCATGATACATATTTTAAGACCTGGGTTTTAAAGACTATAATGACATATATCCATCATTGATCAACTCCTTCCACATAGAAGTAAGAACAAGTAGCCATACATGGAAACATAAGGCATCAATGAGATATCGAGACCACTCTCTCAAGGTCTCCCTACCATTTATGATTTTACTAAAGTACTATAAATCATTTTTTGAATCTTTCTCAATCCAAACCCTCTCATTAAATAAAGTTCCAACCTTCACCAAAGATGAGAACACCTACCCACCATCCTGTAGTTCATCTCAAAAATGAAATAATCAATGAACACTCCACTAATTCCTTCAAGGCTTGAGTCGGTACTTTCCTACTCATTGAATCATCAACAATAGCCCTTTTTGATTTGTGTAATAAATATTTAAATAAAATTTTAAAATATATTTAACCAAATATCAATGTCATATGTTTATATCCCTAAGAGTAAAAATATAATTCATATTTTTATGGTCATAATATACCATCTTTTTTTTTCCAAAATAGGTTGTGATGCAACATTTTGAGTACATGAAAAATTAATACCAACTCAGGAATCAAGAGTAGGGCAGTTTTTCTCATGAGGTTCAAATTGGTGGGATCCATATCCACCACATACTTCTCATGCATCAAGACAGACCCTAAACCCATGTAAAAAGCGTCAAGGAAAACATTATAACCTAAAACTAGTTTCAGAAGAATCAAAACAAGAGTTGAAAGAAAACTCACCTTTAGTTCATCAAAATATCTCTTACATTTTCATTACACTCAAAATTTATACCTATCTGCATCAATTCTATCATCTAATATGTGGGTTTAGAAAAATCCAAAACAAAAATTCTATTATAAACAAAAAACCCATGAATTGTGAGATCAAAAATACATTTTTGGGTTTCTCATTAGACATTACTACCTATACCTTTTCATGATCCACTGAGATTCCACTCTTAGATATGAGATACCCTATAAACTTTACTTATTGAATGGAAAATTCATATATTGAATAATTTCAATACAAAAAGTGTTATCTCAAGGATATAAGGATAATATCCAAGTGATATTGGTGCTCCTCCTATGAGTTAGAGTACACAAAAATATCATCCATGAACACAACTATAAAAGATTCTAACAAACAATGAAATATCAGGTTAATCAATGCCATAAAGACCATAGGTGAATTAATGAGAATAAATGGAATAACAATAAAATAAAAATTCCCATACCTTGTTCTAAATATTGGCTTAGGTATATCCATTTCATGGACTCTCAATTGGTGGTACCCTGACTAACATTCAATCATTGGAAACCAATTATCCAATCTATGTTGATCAAATTGATCATCAATCCTAGGTAAGGGACACTTGTTAATAACGGTCATCCAATTTTATTTTTGATAATAAATGAAATATATGAGGTTATCATCTTGCTTATTATTAATAAGGATATGAAAATACCAATGTGACATTCTATGATGAATAAATCCCTTTGTCTCAAGATACACAATCTATAATTTAAGATCCACTAACAATAAAGGTGATATACGGTTAGATGGTATATATGTAACACCCTAAGACATTAAAATATTTTCATTTATGAATAAGTTTTATTTTATTATTTTATTTATTTTTTCTTGAAATAACTTCTTAATATTATGATACATACAAAAATTATTTTGTTTACATTACACACAAGAACTAGTTTTACTGAAAAAAAATATATATTAATATAATTATTTAAAATAATGTATAACCTAGTCGTTAAATTGGTGGATATGAATAGTAATAACCACATTGTGAATTTTATATATTAAATATAATTTTGAAATCCATATTACGTATTTTATAGACATGATATAAGAAAAAATTCAATTTTTTAGAGAAAATGAGTATTTTTTTAAAAATACAGTTTTACCACCTTTAATGGAGAACCATTTTTAAATCTAATATTTTACAGTTTTATATATTAATTTGGAAAAATTAAACTTTTTATTTAAAATAAAGACATAAAAAATTTATTTTTGATAATTTTTTCGTGTTTTTATGATAACTTTCATATTTTAATGAATAATGAAAAATGCAACATTTTAATTGAAAACTGTTTTTTCTTATAATTTTTTATATAGTTATATTATCTTATTAATATATTTTAAAGTTTAATTATATTAATTTTTTTATCATTTAATCCAATTTAGTTAATTGGAATCAATTTCAACGTGAATTTAGATATAGAAACATTTCAATATTTTGAACGTTTCACTTTAAAAACCCGCTTTTTTATCTTGTTTGCGGAATTAATTTTTAATAAAATTTTACAATTATATGAATTTATTTAGATAAAATTGATTCCTTATATGGAATTTTAACTTAAAAATTGGTTTTAATTTCAATTTAATATTTAGGTATAAAAAAATTATCATGGTAAAAAAATTATTTACCGTCGTAAAAGTAACATTTTGACAAGGGTTAAAGATAAAAGTTTAAAAAAACATCCCTAAAAACTAAAAATATTAATGGTTGTTTGAGGTGTGGTTAGAACCTAACCAGACAATAAAATATTATTTATAAGAAAAAATATTGTAATTTAATTCCACCTCTATATGGTTGGATTTTATTATAAAATAATCAATAAATTAATTACTTGAACCCGCCTCTCTTCAAGTATATATACCACCTCTCCACCACTGTATTTCAACCCCAAAATACTTTTAGATCCTAAAATATCTACCCAAACCTCTCCTCCTCACTCTCCCCGCGTCCAATTTCATTTTTTATCACCAAAATTCCAACTCCAAGGCCCTCAAGGGTCTTTCAAGGAGGTGATATTCAAGAGGTAATTTTCTCAAAGTGGCTATTTTAATTTAATTTCTTTTTCTACTTTCTCATAAACTCCTTCATCCATCAATGCATGATAACTCCAAAATAATTTATATACAGTAGTTTTATGTTTTTAATGCAATATTTCATATCCATTTATTTTCCCACATTCTCTTATTCAAAGAAATGAAATTGTTTCCCAAGTTATGTCAGTTAATCGACTCCATAAATATTGTTTTTGTGCTTTTTCTATTTCCGACTTCATGGATGGTCTTAAAATAGATTTATGGGAAAATAATATTTTAATATTTTAATTATAAACTATTTTAAATTCTTTAACTTTTATATTAAACAATCTTTCATGCTTTCCATATTGTGGATATATGATAACATCATTTGTTGAAGTGTGGACTACCGCCCCCACAAAGCGATGTGATTCGTTCACGCTATACATGGAATGTATTAAGTTTAATTTTAAAAAAAAAATATGTAAATTATGTGATATATATGTGATAAAATAATTATAATATTCATATTTATCATTCAATTTTAAGTATTTTAATTTGAAAAGGCACTGAAAGTAGCGTTCATGCGTACGTATGATTTACCATCTCCATGAACATTTCTTTTTATTTCTATCTCAAATCTTTATAGATTTCTATAAATAAATATGTACTCAATGTATAATATAATTAAGTCATGGTTTAAATTCTGGAGATTATTAAATCATTATATATGTAACTAGTACTCGCCCGTGCACTTGCACAGTGATATAACAAAGTTCTTAGTTCATGCGTTCTCCAGACGATATGGTTCACTGCTTTTATAGAGGCAATAAAATATTTTGAAAAAATAAATGAAACTGGGAAAGTTGTTAACTGTACAATGACTAGTAATTAGTAACATAAATTAAGTGGAAATAATTCATGGATAGGAAGAACAGTTTCATAAAAAATGTGAATAATACAAGGTAAGAATATCTGCGTAATATATTAACAGTATAGACTATAGAGGAAAGGAAAATTAATAAACAATGTTGAAATTAACTGAATAATGTTGATTATCAATTACCATACAATTACATCATTTTTTGGTTTCCTAAATTAGAAAACCCAGCTGCTGGTGGGTTATAACCAATACATAATAGAAGCACCATCTCAATGAAATATGAAATAATGTTTCAGTACAATACTGATATGAAAAGATAAGTTGGTTTCACTGCCACTCCTAGTTTTCCATCCTTCTTTAAACCTGTGCTAGATCTCTTGCCAAACTGTAGTCCCATGGTGTTGTGTCCTGGAGCAGCTTGACCCAAGCGGGGAGCTAAAATTTAAAAAAATAAAATTAACATTAATGCACAATCAATTGGTTTAGGTACATGTATGTCATGCCGATGAGATGAATCCATACCAGCAGGCGACCAGTAACCGACACTCGTGGCTTCAGGAGCCTGAGAATTGGGTGCAGTACCATGTGGAGACAATGAAATTCCTTCTCATAAAAACCCAATAGAAAGATGAGTGCCATGTTATCAAGTACATATCACCGAAATTTATCAAAATTACCATAACGTGTGGAGATGTCGGATGAAGTGTTGCAGAGGCCCGGGAGCTGGTGGGCAAGTGTGTGGTTAAAGCGGAAGGCGGCGACCATGGTGTTGTTGAGGGGGATGTAGAGGTTGGTTGGCTGTTGGTTTGAGAGATGAAAGTTAGCATACCCAACAAATGTAACAAGAATAAATATTTACCATCATATTTCTTCTCTTTCATTACCACGAATGGATTGTGCCTCTTGACTGTGGGTTGTACACAGCTGTTCCCACTGATAAACCAATCATAAGTCGCACCGACATGAAAAATAATCAATACAAAAAACAAATCAGTTCAATTTCACTACATAAAAATGTAACATATCACAATAGAGATAGAATAATAATAATTTAGATATTCATATCAATTTTTACAAATACAAACAAATTTTTTTTTATTAAATTACAAAAAAACACAGACATGAAATTCAAAAATTGAAGAATAAAATGGAAAACATATGCTCATGATATCAAATAATGAACAACATAACCTAATTCTATACAGAGAAAAAAATCATACATGTACAAAACTGAACAATGTTTTAACTAACTTGCATCCAAAATTAGGAATGAAAACATACATTTAATGGAAGACATGAAATACTGGTGACCAAAAGATATGATTGAATCAATTTTACATGGAATACTGTGATTTTTTTGCATACTCACCCAAAAACCTCATCATAACTGGAGTACATAGCTTCATTAATTATCATGTTGCAAACAGGATGGTCCAGAGGAAGCATAACTACTTGATTATTGAGCTGGAGAGTGTCCTTTAATTTTCCAAGTTTAAGGGGGACATTTCTAGTGCAGAGCCAGCTATTTTTCTACTAATTGCTGAGTCCATTGACATGTTTATAAAGAAAAACCCACATATGTAAGTAGGTCTTTTGCAACAGATAGAACATGGTGGATTTATACTGATGGAAATCAAGTGCTTCATAAGATAGTTGCAGCTTCAAGAAGTGGAACTGCAATGTTTTTGTAATCCGAGGAGGGATCATATGAGTATGATTAAAGGAACAACAGAAAAAACACGCACAATAAAGTGCATCATTTACATACAGACATAAAAAACATCAGCATTATCTAACAGGGATGGCTGATATGACCTCTCACACGCACACACACTTTGATGAAGCCTTTTTCAGTGCTTGTTCTTGGGCTTCTTCACAATCATCACCGAACAGTGTGCATGGTGGACACAGTAATCGCTTACGCTCCCCAAGACCACCCTACATTCATATTTTCAAAACAAACCTAGTCATCAAGATCACTCATCCTTGAATCTGCGCCTCCATGGCAGGAATGCATACCTCTTTATAGCTCCATAACTGTGACTACCCACTGCCAGCATTGAAGCATGATTCCTCTCCACCGCATCGCAGAACACAGTCCTCACATCACCTTCAACCACCTCAAATAACGCTTCATTCAACTGCACACAAACATAGTCATCAACAAAAGTTGTTCGTCGTCCATGGGAAGTTAAAAACAGACCTAAATAACTTGATTGTAGATATTCATATAGTCTTTCCCAATTCTAGTTCAAGGACTCGATTCAACTCAATTGATGAAGAGCAAATTGAATCGATATCAATCAGTCATGCTTCATCGCAGATGAAATTTTCAAACAGATACAGTCGAACTTCAATGATTTTTTGCTACAGATTTTCTTGTCTTTCTCAATAACAGTATACGCTATCTTCTTCAGATCTATGTCCACACATGGCAACACCTCTGCAGCCCCTACAAGAATCAGATATATGAGCAGAATTCTAAGAGAGTCAACGCAGAAAGTTCTAACAAATTCCAACGAAATGGTGGAAGGATTGGGGAGTTTCCAAGGATTCCAATCAATTTGTTTATGATCATGCCTATTTTGCAACCATGGATGAAGGATCGACAGATTTTGGTTTACCAAAATACTCAGGTATCATAGTGTACCGAGGCCTACAATTCTGACAGCGCTGGCGGGCAAAGGTTTGGCATGGATAACGGCGAGCTTGAAAGGGGGATTGGAAGTGAAAGGAACGAAGAAGTGATCAAGAGTCCACCCCAGAGCGTACACACTGTGATATCATTCATCCATCACCACCACCATCATCGGTTTCTCCTTCGGCGCTGATTCCTCCGCTATTGGAGACCTCACTCAGCCTCATTCACTCCCTCTCCCGTTCCTTGTATGCGTCGATCAGTTTCGCTGTGGGGTATATATTAGCGATGTCAACAGGTTTCTGTACATTAAGAGATGAATTAAATCAATTAGTTGCAAAAAATACATAGCAAAGTTATTATTGAATAAGTAATTTCAGGTTTAAAAATTGAAAATTGAGATAGAAAACTGAATTGTGTTTAAATGATACAGTGAAAATGATACTGCAAAAGGCAGTATTGTCTAATGTGATGATGTAATCAAAATAAAAGATAGTGAAAATAAACACTTACCTGGGTTTCTGTTTTTATATCATGCATGAAAGGAGAGATATCCTGTGTAGACAGAGCGGTATCCAGATTTCAGTTCCCATAAATGGAGACATTCACCCATCCTGGGTAGGCAGAGCAGTATCCAAATTTGTGCCCCTAACCAATTGGAATTAGAAACATGGACCAATAAAAATAAGATAATATTGGAAAAATCACAATAAACTTATCGTAAATTTTTGATAAAGCATATTGATAGGACACAATTTGACATTATAAAAAATAATGAAATCAAAACTTCCTACTTTATTTATGGTCTCCTAAAGAACCTAGGTTACTAAATAAATAGTTTGTGAACATTATTTACCTGATATTTATATTCCAGCATCTCAAAATAATAACTCTTTATCAAATCTATAACAAAATCACTACAGTCAGTAAATTTAAATACAATTTATAAATTTATTCCCAAATTATATATATAATGTATCCCAAACATTCATGGTAAATGCAGTACCATAAATTCACTGAAATTATGGAAATGTAGTAGCATAAGAATTCAATTGAAGTAGCATAAGAATTTATGCAGTAGCATATGAATTATGGTAAATGCAATAGCATAAGAATTTATGCAGTAGCATAAATTCACTGAAGGATGAAACAATGATAAGGATAGTAGGGAAGTGAAAAAACTTGTTTCCTAATCTTCATCAGATTATACCTTACCCAGATAATGGAAGAATATGTCCATCAAGAATGATATAATCTGGATTGCTTCATTCATGATAAGTCATAAAATAAACAGGTGGTAATCTATTTTTTCATACCTGAAATGGTAATGCATGGATGAGTAAATGCAGTAGCATAAATTCACTGAAATTATGGTAATGCAGTAGCATAAGATTTTATGCAGTAGCATAAATTCACTGAATTTATGCAGTAGAATAAATCCATGGTAATGCAGTAGCATAAGATTTTATGCAGTATCATAAATTCACTGAATTTATGCAGTAGAATAAATCCATGGTAATCTATTACCAGTATAGACAATAGAGGAAAGAAAAATTAAGAAACAATGTTGAAAATAACTGATTAATGCTTGTTTATGAAATACCATGCAATTACATCATTCTTTTGGTTTCATAAATCAGCAAACCCAACTGCTGGTGGTTGATAGTGATGTAAATCCCTACAACAATTAATAATATCTGAGAAAAACAAAGCAGAGAATTTGGTTCAGTGTAAAGTATATACTGATTAAAAAAGAAAAATACTTCAGAATTCTGATGTTTACCTATTTTCATATGACACCAACAAATGCAATGTGTTTTAATAAGATAAACATTGTAAATAAAACTGAAAAAATATTCATTTATACTCCAATGATGTAATGAATATAAAAGACAGTGATGAAAATACAAAAATATTATGAATAGATGAAATATTAGTAGTTGTAAGAAATCCAATTTCACTGTTACAGCGGACTCCTTAACAGCCAGGACTCGTCCCCCTCCAGATCCATCCCCCCCAGGACTCCCCCCCTCCAGCCACTCCCTCTCCCCTCCAGCCACCCCCCCCCCCTCCAGATCCATCCCCAGACCCCCCCCCCCCTTCCAGCCCCATCCGCATCCCCCCCCCCTTCCAGCAGTTTTCCCAGCCCCCCCCCCCCCTCCAGCCCCATTCCCACCCCCCCTTCCAGCAGTCCCCCCAGCTCCCCCCCCCCCTCCAGCCCCCAGCCCCCAGGACTCCCCCCCTCCAGCCACTTCCTCTCCCCTCCAGCCACCCCCCCCCCTCCAGATCCATCCCCAGCTCCCCCCCCCCCTTTCCAGCCTCCAGATCCATCCCCAGCTCCCCCCCCCCCTTTCCAGACCCATCCCCAGACCCCCCCCCCCCTTCCAGCCCCATCTGCATCCCCCCCCCCACCCTTCCAGCAGTCCCCCCATCCCCCCCCCCTCCATCCCCCAGCTCCCCCCCCCCTCCAGCCCCATCCGCATCCCCCCCCCCCTCCAGCCCCATCCGCATCCCCCCCTTCCAGCAGGCCCCCCAGCTCCCCCCCCCCCCCCCTCCAGCCCCCAGCCCCCAGCCCCAGCTCCTCCGCCCCTCCAGCAGACCCCCCCCCCCTCCAGCCCCATCTTCCAACAACCCCCCCCCCCCCTGCCCAGCCCCTTCTCCCACCACTTCCCCCCTGCCCAACCGCTTCCCCCACCAGGCCCCACTTCCCACAAAAAAAAAAACGACATGCCTCAATGGATAAAACAACAGGTTCAGCCCTAGGTTTAAGGTCAAAAACATCCACTACTTTAATGAGAGTACATGCAGTGTAAAAAATGAATTACATCTCACATTTAATACAAGTAAAATAAACTAATAATTGAAAAAAAATACCTAATTATTGAAAATATACCCTTGCTGCAGTCTTCCATGATGGTGTCTTCTCCTCAATTTTGTGTCAATGACCCTGTCATTAAACAATCTGATTGTTAGAAATTTGAATAATTCTTGAACATGAAGAATGAAATAAGTTATGTTCTCAGTTGGGGCAGGCTGGAGGGGAGGGGAGAGGGAGAGAGGGGCTGGGCAGGTTGGAGGCAGGGGTAGGGGAGGAGAGGGTGATGGCAGGGGGTAGGGGGTTGCTGGGGGGAAAGGTTGGGCAGGAGGGGAGGGGAGGGGCTGGGGCTGGAGAATCTAGAGGGGTGCGGAGGGGAGGGTGATGGTAGGGGGAAACGGTTGCCCAGGGGGGGAGGGGAGGGGAGAGGCAGTTGCTGGGCTGGGGGGGAGGGGAGGGGCTGGGGCTGGCTGTGCTGGAGGGGAGGGGAGGGGAGGGTCTGGGGAGGGCAGAAGCGGTTAGTGGGCAGATTTCCAAACCCTCACCTAGTTGCTGCAGTTTTCCAATGTTAGGCACGTCAAAAGGATGACCCATAGGTTCCCACCTATAAGTAATCATAGAAAAAAAACTAAAAAGCATATGATCAAACATTTTATACAAAAAAATTGAAATTTTGATGAATAATACCCTAGAGGTGGGAAGTACATGAAGAAGATGCAACAGAAACATCACCTTCAAATCAGCAATGGCCGCCCCTAAAGGGAAACTGGAAGTCGTCATGCCCCGATGTTTGGATTGTAGGTCGTCTGACGAGATTAGCATGTCCAATTTATACATTACATGATCCCCTGCTCTAAAATACACGATCCACTACTATAAAAAATGATCTACTGGAAAAATCATGATCCAGTACCCAATAAACTGAATGTTACACTGCTTACAGGGAAAACATGTTCCACTACTGAAGAAAAATACATGCTCCAATCTACTGCTCAGAAAATGTAAGATCCACTACTAAAAAAAACAATTCACTAGTATAATTAATGTAACGTCACATTTAGTATAACTAAATGTAACTAACAACTCAAATAAAATATAATGATCATGCACACCATAAAATGACAGTAAACTTATGTTGTACCAAAATCTATTGAGTCCATGAAAATCTGATAAATTAGTAATCAAGAAGTGAAGAAAACCGTCCAACATATTGGGAAATGCAGAATACAACAAAATGCCCAGATTGAAGTAATGTCCAGCATTAAATCACCAACCTAAGCAATCTGTAAAAAACATAAGAAACAGTGCAGCATTAGAAACCTACAGCATTAGCTTCTAGTAGCAGAAACCTCAAGCATTATGATCACATTAATGGGAAGTATTTCATCAGTGTAGATGTATGTTTACCTTCTATTTCCAGGATGAGTTTTCAGTCTGTTTTTTTGGTTCTCTTGTTTATATATCCCTTCAGCATGCTCTGCAAATCAGTAGATGGACATGTTGTAGGCACGATATCTGGAAATGTCTGGACAGTATCTTCCACACCATTATCAATATCAAAAGAACGCGACAGATTTTTCTACAGAGAGGTTTCATGTTAGAATAACTTGAAACTATAAAGTAGAGCAATTAAAAGCAGTGAAATTAAGAGTTGCTCAACCTGAATATGTAGACTGTTTTTTATCAGTACATAGAATTAATAACTACGTACATCTATGACTTATAAATATTTAAAAATCAGATTGCACAACAGTAATGCATTGTGTTGTTATAGTAATGGAAATAATCTAGGAGTAATAGAAGATAACATATGTATACCCTAGTAGAACACGGGTTGAAGGGTGAAGTATGTAATCCTGTATCAGTGTTTAAAGTGCCAGGAGAAGACCCCACTGTTTGATGAGCCTACGAGGAAATGTAAAAGGAATATATCAATAATCTGAAATCCATTATTAGAAACACATAGTAATGTAATTGAAAAACAGTTACCTGCATATAATGATCTACACTACTTACTGTAGAAGAAGAACTGCTTTGATAAGCCTGCATATTATTGACGAAAATTGTAAGGTATTGTGACTTGTTGGGTTTATAGATAACGTGAATTAAATACAGACTGGCGTGTTTATGTTCTAAGACGTCATTGAAGAGGTTGATGTACTTCTCATTATCATTCATATAAATGACTTTGTAACAGTTTTGCTCAGATGGGCGATGACGATTCTTAATATTATAATCTGTCGGGTCAATTCCCAACAGAAAATTTCTGCTTTTGAAGAAGTTCAATTCATGAGGGAAACCAAACTCGTCATCGTCCTAATAAAAAAACCCATTGTTAGTGTAATTTTTAAGATTTCAAATAATTTTAAAAGAGAAGACATAAGGATATGGATTTACCTGTAACAAATTAGCTCTCAGTTGAACTGCTGTTTTTTGTATGTATTGCATGACATGTTTTTCAAACAACACCACAGAAAAAGAGTCTGTCTTGTCTGTAACCATTAGTTGAACTCTAAACCTGTTGCAATTGTTATTATGACTACAGTTTCAGTATCATTTTGAATGTGCTGCTTAATGAAGTAGCATAATGATAAAAATATATTTTTCCAGCACTGAATACATGAAAACCTTGGAATAATGCTTGTAGGTGAGGACTTGCAGGACATGCAGCAAATGCTTCCATCTATAATCTGCACTTTCTTCATGCACAACTGGCATGATTCATAGAACCAGTTGTGGGTGCTTTGAATTTTCTGAACTGTAACTGCAATTAAGCACCAAGTACTCTGCAGTAGATTAATTACATGTTAATATAGTATTTTTTACAGGACAGTAGTTAGCACATAATAATATTGCATAATCAAAAAACAAAAAAGAATTGAATATTGCTAACCTGTAGATAGGTATTCACATCTAAAATGGTTGTCTTGTTATTCCAATACGGTATTTACATTGTTTGGTTGGGAGTTGTTGGTGATGTGGTATGTGCTGGTGATGCTATTATCACAGCAAGCCTGGAAAAAGCCGATCAAGAATAATGTAAGTAAACACTAAAAGAATGTCGGTAGTACAGTTTTGACGATGAGATAAATAAAATATTGTACTTCGAAAGAAAAGTAAGATACACAGTTACCTGTTTTTGAAGTCCTCAACTGGTGGAAGGTTTGGGTTGTAGAGAATCCTGGTTGCATTAGCAGTTGTTGTGACAAGAACAGAGGCTAAAAGCAGTATGAAGTCAGGATTATATTTTTGTACATTAAAACCACAATTTTGAAAACACCAAGTAGATAGATTGAGATTATGAACTATAGAAAGAAACCATACTCGTCAATTTCTTAACCCAGACAAGCTGTAATATCAATATGGTAGTGGGGTCTGAGCTGTTTTCCATGTACTGTAACATTTCAAATGCAAAATTGCCCCATAAGCTATAGGTTATTTGCAAGCGTCTGCAAGTAAAACAAAGTGAGTAAATTAGTAGTTTTTTTCTGATACAGTTGTGAAATGAAATCAGTCCAAAAAAAAGTACCGGTCATCTTCTAAAACAATCTGCATTCTGTGGTTCAAAGTGCCCATTGATTGCATTGGATGTGAGTAACGTAGGACTCCAATTATTTCTAAATCATAGTACAGAGAAACAATGTTTTTGTGAAAAACATTTGGCTGAAGGGAAATACATTATTCATGTTAATTTAACAAAACTTGGTCAAAGGTAGTGTAAATAGGTCGTATTAACCACATGTACCTATTAGATGTTCCTCAGGGACTTTGTCCTGAATTATGTCATCAAACTAAGTAAAATGAAAAATAAAAAGTGGTAGTTGTACTTCACACGGACGAACAAACGTCGTCGATGTGAACATGATTCGACATGGGTGTCTTGTTGCGAGGTAACTTCCTATATTGGAATCTATTTGGAAGTTCTGTACAATATAGCATAGTCCCTCAACCAACAGTTGTTTGTACTTAGAGATAAGTTGACGATTCGTAATGGTACATTGAATCTTTGTTCCCTGCATATAGTATGTTTCACTGTTGGTTAATGAGGAATCATTACAAATTGCAAGGAACGATAACATTATTTATATATATATATATATATATATATAAATGTTCTCATCGTAGGTGACAAACAGTGAAAATAAATAGTAATGTCTTGTTGTAAGGAAAACTAACCTGGATGTCGCAGAGTACAAGATCAACAGCAACAACTTCATTGGAGTATTTGGAAGACGAATTGAACCACATGTTGAGTACACGAACTTGTATTCGTAGTGTTTCATCGTCGTCTGGGCTGATCTCATTCAGCATGGTTATTGAGCGTGACATATTTCTGACTGTACATAATCAGTAAGTGTTCAAATAATACATATTAAGCATGTAAAAACCCCATGACAGTAAACAAAATAATTTTCCAGCATAGAATAAAGCACATAGAAATAATTTGAAATGATACCTAAGACAAATTCTGAAATATTTCCTTGTAGACAATATTTTCTGTGTAACTGTTGGACTCAGGACTGGTACCTTCAACTACAATTTTCAACCCAGTAGCCGATGTGACTCTAGACACTGCAACATATAATTG
This sequence comes from Viscum album, assembly GCA_963277665.1. Taxonomy (NCBI): domain Eukaryota; kingdom Viridiplantae; phylum Streptophyta; class Magnoliopsida; order Santalales; family Viscaceae; genus Viscum; species Viscum album. The sequence goes on along the minus strand of OY728119.1, from coordinate 1,015,661,329 downwards.
ACCATGAGAAAACACTGGTTTCCGAAGATAAAGCCCAACTGAAGACAGTGATTGACCCTGACTTTTATTAATAGTCATCGCATAAGAAACTGTCAAAGGATATTGTCTTGTTTATAGTTTGAATGGCCATTTACTATCAGAGTGAGTCATAGTTAATCTTGGAATGAATGCTGAATTTCCCGAATGGCACCCATTTAATACTTCAGTGCCAACAACATGTTCACCCAAGTGTGTTACTATCATTCGAGTTCCATTACACAGACCAACAGATTGGTCCACATTTCGGAGTAACATAATAGGAACACCAAGCTGAAATGTAATTTTGTGCGCTGGTAACCCAGAGACGTTTATACAATTCAACATGTCAGATGTGTAAATATTTTCTGGTTTGTCTGTATCAAAACTTTCATTGCAAACAGAGTCTGAGCTGAAGTAATATTTGTTTTCACCGCCAGTGAGGCTCAACATATATTCATTTACTTCTTGTACGACATCACGGGTTGGAGCTAAAATTGCATGGTCTTGTAGATATGATTTGTCTCCATGTCTTCCAGGGAAACCCGGGTATGTATGGTTGACGATTGCAGCCATGGCATTAACAGTGTCTGTAAGAAGAAACATTGACGGAATTGGAATGAGTGCTTCACTATCATTTGGTTCTCCAATTCGACCTTCACCAATATCTAAGGTCCATTTTGCAAAATCATGTAACACAGCCGCATCAGGAGTGCTAGTAGTACTATGCAATCTCATGTTTTTTGTAAGAGACAACACCCGACAGTGTTGCCAAAGAAACGATGACTTCACACTTGCGTAGACAATGTCACATCTGTTTCCTCCCGGTATAACTGGCAGTATTTGCCTAAAATCTCCTCCGAGGACAACTGTTAATCCACCGAATGGAAAATTCTGATCATTATCATTCCTGACAGTCATAATGTCCCTAAGAGTACGGTCTAGAGCCTCAAAACAGAATTTATGAATCATAGATGCCTCATCCCAAATGATGAGTTTAGTCAATTGCAGAAGTTCTGCTACGTCACTCCCCTGCTGAATATTACAAACTGATTGTTCAGTAATGGAGATTGGAATACGGAACTTGGAATGCGCTGTTCGTCCACCAGGAAACAGTAGTGAAGCTATTCCACTCGATGCAACTGCAAGTACAATTGATCCCTGTGCTCGCAGAAATGATGTTAATACTCTCCAGACGAACGTTTTACCTGTGCCTCCATAACCATGCAAGAAGAAGAACCCCCCTGAGTTGGTATTCAGTGAAGAGAAGATGGTAGACATAACATCTTTCTGTTCATCTGTAAGCAATCTTTGTAAACGGTTTCCCTCTTCTATAAGTGTTTCTCTATTGTAATTCAATTCTTCTGCAATTAAACGATTTGCAGTGGCATCAGAATCTGAATCTGGAAGTGGCATAGGAGGAAATAAATGAAGTGCTCTTCCATTGCTCTGTAAAATGCGGTCTATCTCTCTCAAAGCATACGTTTGTATCTGGTGATCTGTGAGTGTCAAATCTACAATGTTGAGGAATAATGTTAAACAGTAGTACGAGTAACCGCTAACGAAGTCATTACAACATCTTACATTTAATTGAATATAAGAAAAATAGTTGAAGCTGAAAAACCTTGATAGAAAACATCAGTACGGATGGCAATGTAATGTGAATAAAACACATAGGTTCTTTGAATTTATTAAATTGCAGAATATTTGTACAGATTCTTATATTGTAGTACAAATGGCACTGTCATCTGGACAAATGATATATGAATATGTGGATTATGTGTACAGAATTGTACAGTTTAATATATATTCAAATTATATTTGAACACCAAGGCTGTAAACTCTGATGTACTGGATTATACTGAATAAAACATATATGTTTATTGAATTTAAAAAAATGCAGAATTATTGTACGGAATCCAATATTGCAGTACATAAGGCAATGTAATGTGAAGAAACGATATAAGTATATGTGCATTATGTGTACGGATTTGTACAGTTTAAAATATATTGAAAATATATCTGAACAGCAGGGCTGTAAACTTTGAAGTATAGGATTATATTGAATATAAACAAATTTATAGAAGTGATTAATTTACAATGAATGCATATTCAATTTACTACGAAGTATTACATGTTTTTTTAATGTTTGATGATGCAGATTATTTATACAGATTCAAGAATTTCAGTACAGAAGGCTATTTAATGTTACTAAATTATACATTAAAGTGCCAAATATCTGTACAGCATCGTACAGATTTTAAGTATGCTAGAATTACTGTAATTGTATTTGAAAAGAAAGGCTGCAATCTTTGCTGTCACAAACTGTGGACAATATACTTATGTGAATTAGTGCACTGAATTTTTTTTTTTTGAGTGTTTACAGAGAAGAATAAATAAAGTCAATTGAAATATAAGAATGCTGATCAGAGGGCATAAATAATTAGACATTGGGAAGACATAAAAAGAAAACTATGAAGAAGGAACATGACTAAATGTGCACCTGGAATTTCTTGGGTCCTTCTCTGTATATATAAAATGTCTTCTGATAGTATGTCTTTGGTTGAATCCCAGACCATATCTGGGCGAGATATGTTATTGCAGATTAACATGTTGGTGAATAGTCTGCGTACATGTTGTCCCATTCCCCAAGCAGACATTTCTTTTATTGCTTCAACAAACTCTCTGTCATCTGTTAGTAGTCCCATAGCAGAGCAAGCCTCTCGAAATGTACCATGCGTGATGCTGTTTACAGTCCTGATATACTCAAAAGAAGTTGCACCTTTGATTTTTGTTAGAAGTATTCTCAAGTAGTAGAGTTCACCTGTGGTTTGAGGCACATAGTACAGTCTTCCAATACAGAATCCTTGTTTCCGGGGATGCCATTTTCTATCTTGAGAGTGGAAAACAAATCTAGTTGGATACTCTGCAAAAGTTAACCCTCTTCCTTCCGGGTAGTTAATATTTGCTTCGAACCAAGAGGTTAACATTGACTGAGAGCTGTTTCTATGATTCAATACATCTTCAATGATATCGGAGTCCAAGAAGGTGACACAATTCTGTTGTGGCAAATGGAAATGCAACCTCTCAACTGGTGGATATCTGTAATGGATATCATATGAAAAAATCCTCCAACATGCCTCACAAGGAGATATGTAACGACAGTCATAATACATTTTTATCTCATCTACCGTATTATGTGTGGACTGTTCGTTGTTTCCGTCATAGAGTGCTGCCGTTACCCGGTCATTTCCTTTGCTAATATACTTAAACAGGTATTTGATTGAAGACGACTGATTACAAACTTCAATGTTGAGATGTGCATGGTACTTTAATAGCAACACCGGATTGTATGGGACTACATAGTGATTATCCAGAGGAATGTTATTTTTCAGAATAGTTCTTTTGTCATCCCTTCTCCGATAAACGACACAGCCATCCTCATCTACTGTCGTATTTTCAGAAAAAAAATTTGGAAAAAATTTAGCACATTTATCATGTTTCATGCAAGGTGATGATCTGTTGGCAGCACCGCAGGGGCCGTGGAGCATAAAGCTCTTGACAACTTCATGTAGGTTTGGGCAGGCATCTTTATCCGGGATTTCAGCACTGACGTATTTGTTTATAGCCAACGGAGTGTCCACTTTATTTTCACGGAAAAGGAATAATAAGATGTGAACGTGAGGCAAGCCGCGTTTCTGAAATTCTACAGTTCGAACTACTAAATGGAAACAAAAGTGCCATAGTCAGTAAGTGATGATAAAATTGCAAACTGCATGGAAAATATTATTTGATATATGCAAGTAGATGGTCACCTGCCCTTGAATTTCCAAAGAAACATCCTTCTCGTAAATCTCTCATTAGATATTCAAGCTTCATATTGAAAACTCGAGATAGAATTTGAGGTGAGTCTACTGGTCGAAGGTTCTTGTATCTTAGATACCGAGTGATCTCAGGCCACATTGGGTTACATGTAAAGGTTAGAAACAAATCTGGATACCCTGCCCAATTACAAATAGATATTGCATCTTGGTAATTTTGGATCATATACCTTGGACCACCTGTGAAGGATGAAGGCAAAATGATCTGTTTGCCTCATGAAGAACCTTCTATGTCGCCTCGTAGAAATGCATCTTGCAAGCCGTTGTATAGATCTACCCTCAATTTCTTTTGATTAATGCGAATGAATGATAGTCTCTGAGACTCTATCATCGTATAAGCATCAACAACGAACTGCTGCAAAAGTCTTCTTGAATGTAGTAGTGTTGAAGATTGATTCTCACGGAATTGAAGGTGGAAAGAGAAGTACTCTCTCATGGTAACCTTCTTAAATTTTGTACTTGTTGTGAAAGAAGTTGGGCGATGTAGAATGTTGTCAACATATCCATCACTGTCATCTGTGAATATCAAGGGATATTGCAATGGAAGATATAGTGGGTGCTGCTCATCAATTCGTTGAAAATCACCAGTTTTGGTATGAATAATTATATCACGCTCTTGGTTGAGATCTTCAACATCACCGACGATAAGCATTGCAATCTCAGAATTATTTGGTATGTTATATGTACTGGGATTAGTTTCTCTTCTCTTCAGCAGACGTAGTTTCAAATTCTGCACACCCTGATGTTGAAGAACATCCCTTGCACTTCTGAAGTGTCTAGCTAAACCATTGTTGTCATGAAGCATTTGTTGCAGGTTTTCGACTATGTCGTTGTCAATACGAGATTGGACATTCTGATTTTATGAGCTGCAGGCAATAGGTATGTTAATACAGAAATAAGCCACAATGAGAAATAAGTCGACAACAGATAAATGCAGCGATACCTAAACTCGCGAACCCTATTCTGACATTCATGTGCTGTTTCATACACGTATAGTTGTGCAAATCTCGGTCGGTGACCATCTGGTGGACATAAACTTCCAATACGATGGTAGTTTTGTCCATTCAATCTGAATATACATGGAGATCCACCCTTGTTGATAGACCTATCAATCTTACCACCCATAGAAGTGAAAGAAAACATGGAGTTGTAAATATGTAAGTTTTCCTGGAATGCTCTTGCTACTGTGGATGTTGTATTGAAGAGCAACATTTCTAGATACGGCGGAGACGCTGGTATAAAGCTCAAAGAAATCTTTCCCATAGCACAACATGCAGAGAAACGTTGGCTTTGTCGGTTGCTACATTTTTTGTTTCTTTCATCGAACCACATTAAAGCATGACAGTACTGACAGACGTAAGATGGGTGACCAATGTCTAAATATCCTGGTTGAATAAAAATATATAGTAGCTGTCAGTACTTACAAAGTAGATAACGTGTGCGGTATTTGCCTCCAGTATTTTGTTACTATTAATGTTGAAAAAATTAGTACGCTGACCTGTGTTATCTGAAATCACCTGTCGTACAGAGCAGCCTGCAACAGTAACCCGTTTAATACCGAAATCATTTAGTATAAATAAGATTTTACTGTTGTTAGTATCTAGGGTTATTCGTTAAATACCTGTAGTGCTTCCTGTACGCTGTATTCCACCATTGATGTCGTAATTTGTTTCTGAACTGTTAGAAACTGCTGCTTGTGGACGAAACAGCACTGTACGATGGTCTGTTATTTTTTTTATAAAACAGTATAAGAAAAAAAATGTAAGCTAATTGAAGTGTGGGTGCGTGTGATGCTGTATATTTGTGTTAAATACGACGTTGAACCTGTAGATGATATATTACTATATTCCATGTTATTTGGTCGACTCAACCTGCAACAAATGGGAAAGTAAATTGTTAATTTTTGAAGATTCCGTAATAATTATAGTAATATTTAAATGCTGAATTACGTGCTTACATTGTCAACGATCCCGGCGATGAATTTGAAAGATTGGTATCATCAGTCACGATCGCTACCGAAAGTGTGAAGGAAATAGTTAGATGAATAATATCCCAGTATTGTGGTGTACAGAATGGTTTTAGCAGATATGTGTCACCAGACTTACAATATGGAATAGGAGTGTGTATGAGGGAATTTGTTCTTTGCCTTCGATTGTTTGCTCCCACGACGGATGATGTCGTACCTGATGATTGATGTTGCACTGTAGATGAAGTAATTGAAGACAAATAGCTTATGTTAGTAGATATAGTGGATTTGAAATTTATGTACTTACATGCTAAAATTTGAACAGAAGTAACCATTGATAGACAGTGGTTGTAATGGCGTGCGTGTGACTCCATTTTCACCGCCATGTGTAGATGTCAATGAAGCACCTCTGGTAGATGATGACATTGGCACTGTGTCATCAGTTCGTTATAATAATTATTGTATTATTACATAATTGAAAGAAGTATTGGGTGAAGGTATTAGTGAACTCACAATTGTGTCGTTCCCTCATGTGCAATCGTCTTTGGAACCTTGCATCTCTAGAGGTCGACGGGCAGTGGAGGTTTTCGTTCATTATGAGCGCTATCTAAATTGTGAATGGAATAGTTAGACCATGTATTGGTTTTCATGCGGTGTGCAGTATGAAAATTGCAGATAATGGTCATTATACTTACAGAAAGGGATAGGAGACTGTTTGAAGGCATATGATGTTTTCTTCTGCTTCTTTACATTTGCGATAGATGTTATCCCTGTATCGGACTGTTGTTGAACTGCTGAAAAAGTAGTTAGAGAGCGATATATTCAATTAATATGAAAAGTATTTAGTAAGTGATCGATTTCTGCAGTGCAATGTAAACAGAACAGACCCGGTATAGACGCTGCTGTTAGTGACGTTAGTGGGACTCCACCTGCACTCCCATTTGTAGAATGCATGTCCTCAGTTATTATGAAGAGTAATAAAGAAAGTATGGATATAGATAATATAATGTAAATATAACAGACCATTGACAGATAATGGTGTTAGGGGCGTCCGTATGACTCCATATGCACCGCCATTTATAGAATGCGGTTCACTTGTTAGTGCAGGAGAGAGATTTGTAGATGTCATTGATGGACTTGAAGTTGTTGACACTGCAAGCGTGACAAAATTAGGTTGTCCATATGATGGAATAAAGCTATGAAAGAAACATGTATAAAACTAAGTCGACAGTAAACTCACAGTTCCGTTGTTCCATTGTTAGCACTCTTTTCTGCAACACATCATTCGTAGAGGTTGTCGAGGAGCGAATTGTTTGGTTCTATATCTATATATATTAATGTAAAGGAGTGTACTAACACCATTGTATGGAAGGAGAGCATTAAATAAATTGTAGTTCAAATTGTGATTGAATACTCAGAATTTGCTAAAGATATATGTGTGCAACTATATGTAACTGTCAGAAATTTCTAAACAAAACATGACTGTATGACTTTGTGGAAGGTGCCGGTTGCACTTATTGGCAAAGAAATCCAAATGGATAGAAGTACGAGGCCCGTATAATGTGTAAGGTATACTCACATTGTGAAAATAAGCAGCAGCAGAATACGGATCGTTGCCAGGAGGAAATCGTTGTCAGGTTACTGGGTAATACAGGATTCATAGTCAGTTGAATGATGTATGTTGCATGATTTAGTCTACTTTAAGAAGACTGTTACCTCAGTGAAAATAGGGTTGTCGGTTGTTCCAGTGCAAGCTGTAGTAGTCGCCGGAACACGGAAACCGCACGGCGCAAGTCGGGTCAGGAGAAAAACATTGTGCCGTTACTGGGTAATGTAAAATTCATAATCAATTGAATGATGTAGGTAGCATATTTCTGTTGAAATTAAGAATACTGCTACCTAAATAGAGTATTGCTGTAAAGTCTATTCTTCCGAAAATCCGTTGGTTCTCCGCTAGCCGACGCAGTGGAATATAGTTGTTGGTTCTGGTAGTAGAAGGTGTAGCCGTGGGCTGTGGAATATGGTGACGCAGTAGAAGTAATCGGGAATCCCTTATATACCGAGGAGTTGTACAACTCGGAATCTGGTAACCATAGTCGACATATAACAGCCTGAGACAATGAATGTAAATATCAAGTTAGTATTGGAAGAAATCGATGTAGAATGATAATAAGGCTGGAGGAAGACGATGTTGAAGCGTTTGTTGTAAGGGAAGTAGACGCAGTCTCTCCGTCGTAGTCGCTGGAAGAGGTAAACCGGCGGCCTGAAGATGGGAGTTGGTAAGGCCATCGTTGTAGTCTCGTTGCGGGACGAAGAAGGTCGGAGGTGGATACTGTAATCAGGGACCCACGGGATGAAGAAGGTCGAAGATGGATACCGTAATCGTGTATCCGCGGGAGGAATAAGCTGGGAGAACGATCGAAGGTGTGTTGCAGGACGAAGAAGGTCGGTGATGGAAACCGGAATCGGGGAGCTGCGGGAGGAAGATCTTGGGAGGACAAAACCCTAATGAAGCAACAACGTGAGTAATCGATTCGGTGGCGGAAAAATTTTCGGGGATAACAGCGTCGGGCATCGCGGTATCCTATAGGATACAATAGGAATTTCGGTGAAAGGTGGACGGGGTAATGGTAAATGGAGATGGGTAATGGGTGACGTGGGAGGCTGGTTGAGTGACACCTAAGGCTGGTTGTACCCAGTCTTAGTAAATATAGTGGATATAATACACAAATAAAAATTTAAAACATACTTGAGAAAACTTGACAATTAACACTTGAAATAGTGAAATAATGAAAGATGGTAATTAGAAGGGTAATAAGATATTATAATGGGATGTTATATAATATTATAAACATTATTATGGTTATATAATAATTTTTTAACACTCTTAAAACCAATATAAATGAGGTTAAAGGATGATCACCCAAAAATGAATCGCAAGGTAAGGGTTAATTTTATAACCCCTTTCTTATTTGAGATTGTTTATACATAAGTATCTATTGAGACATCTTTATAATAAATGTACATATTTCATAAAAATTAAATTCAAAATGTTATTAATATTATGAGAAAATTATTTAAAGTCATATTTATAAATTTTTTAATTTTTATAAAATATTTGAAAGGGATCTTTTCGTTATTTTCAAAATGAGGTATTTATGACATTTTCGACAAAATTAATGAAAGAGTGTTTCTTTTAAATTATTTCCTGTGAATAGATATTTATGTTTTCATGATTCCATATCATTTTTTAAGTAAACCTTACAATATTACAAGGTTATTTTTTAAATAAATGTTTTCTTTTATAATTTTGTAGCTTTGAAATTATTTCAAAGTAAAAAATGGATATTTTTCTAAAAACTTTTTAATAATTTTATTAGTATATTTTCATCAATGTCAACATACTTTGATGGATTTTATGATTAATTGAGGTTGATTTATTATTATATAATCTACCATTTTTTATTGATGGTTTATGACATATTTGACTATGGATGTGCGATTTTGATACCATTCATGGTTTATGGTTAAAGTATTAACATTTTACATGGTAGTTTTAATAAAAATGTTTATGTTATGTTTTACCCCTTTAATAAGTGGAATGAATTGAACTTAGTAAGTTATGGGTGGGTCCCACTATATCCCTTGATGCATTGGTAGGTATCATTAAACAAACTAGTGTCTTGGTACAAGGCCTTGATGGTATTGTTATTTATGGTCTTGGTATGAGGTATTGACGGTATGGTTATGTTGTCCAAAATTATTAATTCCCTCATTATGAGATTTGTTATTGACATTAGAAGTGATTATTAAACTATTAGAATATCCATGTGAATTTTTAAATGAAATTATCTGATATATTATTGACATGTTATACTGAATATTAGGTTTAAAAGTCTTGTGTTTTAGTTTTACACATTTCATTAAAATTTTATGTTTATTTATGATAGCTTCCACTATATTGTTTACCCTTATTGAGCATGTGATATCACCCCTTTCTTATGTTTTTTTTTCTAGGATGTCAATATGTGTATTATGATTTATATGAAGTGTTATGTTAGAAGAATAATGGTGTTCACAAAGGATTATCCATGTTGTATTTTATGTTTTGAATTGTAATGTAAGGTTCATGTATGTAATCTATTTTACAAGACTGGTAAACTAATCGTTCCTTTGGGATTTTATTCCTTATAATAATTCCAAAGTATTAAAATAATTCACCATCTTTGGTAAAATGGGGTCAGGTAATTACAGTTGGTATTAGAGGAAGTTTAGCAATAACCTTGGAAATTTGATTTAGAAAACATAACACAATGAATGACTTAGAGGATAAGTCTAAGAATATGATATAAACCTTTATATTTGGTAACAGATAACCATGTTTACTCTTATAGACTTATGGATTGAGAATAATATGGCATCATTAAGAGATCCTATAAACGATTCTTCATAAAAATGTCACTATGATTTGTGTTTCTCAATTTGTTCTTTGAGTTTTTGTAAATGGTTATAATCAACATGGTTATACATGAAATAGTTATACTACTAATGATGAGGTGATTAAAAAATATAAATGAAATTAATGAGGTATTAAGGAATTCAATATTTAAGAGTAGTTAAAGGTTTATTAGTGATGTGTTATGATTAATATTATTTTATATTTGGATTCAATAACTATTTCATCATTGGTTATATGGTTATAATATTCATGAGATATATAAGGATTGTAATTTAGTACATCCTTATCAAGTGTTTGGAAGCATGAATTATTTCATTATGTTTTTGAGGTTATAAACATATTTTTAAATAATGGATAAATTACTCTTTTTAGGTAATCTGATGTTATGATTGATTATGGAAATTTAGAGACCTTTTTAGATATTTAATTTTGACATACGTATTTTGAAAACAATCTTAAGGTTGTAATGGAGTAAGTTGATCATTGGATATTATTTTTTGAGGTTAAAGTGTGATTTTTGGATACTTTGTGCTAACCTTTGTTTTATTAAACATTTATAGGATAAAGGAAATACTTGTGGGCCTTATGATTTATCAAAATTGATTCAGATGTAAAAGTTTCACTTTTAAACATTCATTTCCTTATGTATGAGGTGAAATGAAAATATCTCAAATAAAAACATAAGTATGAGATTATGCTTTTGACATGGAATGAAATTAATCAAATGAGTGCCTAAAAATTCTTCCAAGGAAAAGAATCTTGAAACTAAAAATTCTATCCTGTTAATTTTTATGATGAATCAAACGATCCCTTAGATCATTTCATATTTATAGCTTTGTGATTGTTAACTTTTTCCTCATCATGTTCTCTATCACTCTCCACCAGAACATGGTCGTTATATTTTTATTTCATATAGATGTTTACCTACAAGTAACCCTAGTATGTTTTATCTATAGTGATCTTCATACTTACCATTATTTATTTTAATGTGGGGTCTCATTAATACATTTTCCAATGTGTGATTTCAGTACAGATATTTTTAAATATCAAACACCTAGTTTTTGATCTGGAGTTTAAATTGCAAGGGCACAATTTATTGAAGGGGGAGAATGTAACACCTAGAGACATTAAAATATATTCATTTATGAATATATATAATTTATTTAATTTATTTCTTTTTATGAAAAACCATTTTAATCTTATGCTACACACAGTAATGAGATGGCTTGTGTTACACGCATGGCCTAGTTTTACCAAAAACAATATATTAATATAATTATTTAATATAATGTATAACCTACATGTTAAATTAGAGGTTATGAATATTATTAACCAAATTTTTAATTTTATATATTCTATATAATTTTTACATCCATCTGATGGATTTTATAGACATGATATAAGAAAAACATTCATTTTTCAGATAAAATGAGTATTTTAAAAAAATGCAGTTTTACTGCCTTTAATGGAGAAACATTTTAAAATACAATATTTGACACTTTTATATATTAAATTTGAAGAAAAAAATTCCCTTTATAATTGGGACATAAAAATTTAGTTTGGAATTTTTTTTGTTTTTCTGATAACTTTCATATTTTAATGAATAATGAAAATACTACATTTTAATTAAAAATTAATTTTTTGTCTAATTTATGTTTATAGATAGATTATAATATTAATTTTTTTAAAGTATAATTAGATTATTTTTTTGTCATTTAATCCAATTTAGGTCCTTATAATCAATTTCAAAGTGAAATTAGATATAAAAACATTTTAAACATTTGAACGTTTCACATTTAAAACCAACATTTTAATATTGTCTGTGGAATTAATTTTAAATCCAAATTTATAAATTATATGATTTGAATTAGATAAAATGGATTCCATATTTGGAATAAAAATTTACATATTAGGTTGTATGGTCAATTTCATTTTTAGGTATAAAAATGTTACCATGGTAAAAAAAAATTATTTACCGTAGTAAAAGTAACATTTTGGCAGGGGTTAATGTTAAAAGTTAAAAGTTTAACATACATAAAAACTACAAAATTTAATGGATGTTTGAAGTGTTTCTTGACCCTAACCAGAAAATAAAACATTAATTATAAGACAAAGTCTAGTAATTTAGTTCCCCCTCTATATGGTTGGCTTTTAATATAAAATAATCAATAAATTAATCACCTAAACCCACCTCTCATCTAGTATACATACCACCTCTCCACCAATCCGTTTCGATTAAAAAAGCCTTGTAACTCCTAAAATATCTAACCCATACTCTCCTAATCACTCTACACACATCCAAGTGCTTATGTTTTCAGTAAAATACCAAATCCAAGTCCCTTAAGGTTCTTTCAAGGATGTGATATTCAAGAGGCAATTTTCTCAATGAACATCTCTTAATTTATTTTTGTTTTTGAATTTATCCTCAACTCCTTCATCCATAAATGAATGATAACTCCAGAATCATGTATATACTAGAGTTTTAGTTTTACACTATAATATCTCATATCCATGTCGTTTCTCACCTCCTCTTTTTTAGAGAAATGAAATTGTTGTCCAAGTTATATCAGTTAATCGACTATGTGAATATTGTTTTTGTTCTTTTTCTATTTCAACCTTAATGGATGGTATTAGTACTAATTTATAGTCAAATAATATTTTTATTTTTCATTATAACCTATTTAAAATTTTCTAACTTTTATATAATACTTACCATCATGATTTCCATATCTTGGATATATGATAACATCATTTGTGGAAGTATGGACTACCGCCCCCTCAAAGCGATGTGATTCATTCAAGTTATACATGGAATGTATTAAAGAAAATTTTAATTTAAATATTTAATTTATATGAAATAGATATTATACTAGAATTATAATATACATATCTATCATTCACTTTTCGATATGTTAATAAGAAAAAGAAATGAAAGTAACATTAATGCGTACATAAGGCTTATCATCTCCATGAAAGTTGCATTTCACTTCTATATCCAAACATTATAGATCATTATAAATTTATATTTAATCCATATATAAGATAATTAAGTCATATTTTACATTGTTGATATTATTAATTCATGACAACTAATATAATAAGCAAATAATGAGTCAAAACAAACTTGATAAAACAAGGAAATCCACTCCTAAAATAGTGAAATAATGAATGATTGTTAACAAATGGGTAGGGAGATATTATAAGAAGACGATAAATTATATCATAAACATAATTATGGTTCTATATTAAGATATTACCATTCTTCAAACCATTATACAGGATGTTAATGCCTGATCATCCAAAAAGAGATTGTTGGGTAATGGACAATTAGACAATCTATTTATTATCTAAGGTTGTTTATATATAAGTATCTATTGGGACATTTTTATCATCCATGTCCATGTTTCATAAAAATTTAATTCAAAATATTATTACTATTCTTAAAAAATTGTTTAAATCAGTTTTTATCCATGTTTTTTGTTTTATAAAATTCTTGAAATGAAGCATTCAAACATTTTCAAAATGATGTAATTTATGACATTTTTGAAAAAATTAAGGAAATACTGTTTCATTTAACATATATGGCACTAGTGTCTATTTCCGCCATCGGAATGCCTTATAATTTTTTAAGCTTCCCTTACAAACATACAAGGTTAATTTAGAATGAAATTTTTTCTTTTATTATTGTGTAACTTTTAAAATATTTCAAAGTAAAAAATGGATATTTTTCTAATATTGTTTTAATAAATTTATTATACTATTTCATTTATATCATCATCCTTTTTTGGATTTTATACTAAATTGAGGTTGATTTATTATGACACAATCTTCTATATTGTATTGAAGGTTTATGATATATTTGATTGTGGATGTGCTATTTTGATACCATTTAAGGTTATTGGTTAAGGTATTAACATTTCATATGCTAGTTTTAATATGAACGTTTTTGTTATGTTTTACCCCTTTCATAAGAATAGTGAATTGGAATTAGTATGTGACGTATGGGGCCCACTATAAACCTCTGATGCATCATTAGGTCTCATGAGACAAACTAGTGTCTTGGATGTAATGGCCCGGCCCCAGTTACCCAGAGTAGGTGCATTATTGCGTAACATTGGCATGATCACAAAAGATCAAGTCTCGAAAGACCGATTAGTTTAGTAGCCTTAGAAACACTAGATACATTAATAAATGTTACATTACATCATAAAGTAAAACAAAACTACAACAACATCTTGTCTTCATATCCCCTCATACTATCCCTGCAGGTCATTCATAATATACTTCTTCACATCCTGGAAAAATTAAAACATTGAAATGGGTGAGCTCAGATGTTCAGTAAGGATAACAATATTGCAAAAGATTTCATAAATAAACATTAACATTTAAGGAAATGTATAACTAAAACAAAAGCCTTTTTAAACTTGAAATTTGGCATAATATGGAAAAAATAAAATTAAATAATGCCATTTACTTATTCACATGGATATTCTACTAGTCAAATAATCACATGCAATGTCAATAACCACTTTCATAATGATGGAATGCATAATGTCAGACAATCATAACCACATAGCCAAGGCCTCGTGCCAAGACTACAAATAAGATTTTGTCAAGGCCTTGTGCCAAGACACTAGTTTGTCTCATGAGACCTACCGATGCATCGAGGAGCTATAGCGGGCCCCACCCGTCACTTATTAAGTCCAATGCATTCCTCATATGAATAGGTTTAAACATATCATAAACCATTACATAATGGTATCACATAAAACATGCATAAAGGAAACATATGATTTCCACACTTAAATCACAAGATATCAATACAACACATTAATATAATAAAAACTTTATCAAAACCATTTTCAATACCAAAATAAAAGAAAAGTAAAACATGGTATTTATTTTTCTTTTAAAAAAAAGTTATGGCTTATAGAGGAAGCCGAAACTCAAATAATAGTCACGGCGGCAGAGAAGTCATTGTCGCCGCATACGTAAGAAAAAACATTCCTTTTGTCTTTTAGTAAAAAATCTTCGTATAAAAATATTCTTTTTGAATAAAAGTAAAAGTCAAAGGGGTTTATACACCGTATAAATGAAAGTTGTGTATAAAACCAAATATGCCTCAATGAAAGGAGATTGAGACGAAGTCCTTACAAAGATCATTTTTAAAATAAAATAGATCTATTATGTGTATTTACTATAAGTACACATAAAGAAAGTACAAATACAATATAGGACATAATAATATCATGACATAATTTGAAAGTAGGAGATTAACCCAAAGAATTGAAATTGGGTTAAGAAGTTCCCTTACCTTGTGTCTGACTTGACTTGACCATTCTTTAACCTCCTGAATAATAAACTAGAGTTAATTTCTTTTTTCTTAAGAACATTTTAAATGTTAATTATTACTTTTATATCACTTATTACCATGTTATGAACATTATGTAATTATTTAAGTTAATAACGGTCATTTTTTCGATCTTTGGTACTTGAGTCAAAAATAACCTTCTTATAATTTCAAGTTGTTTATGTGGTAGAATATTCATTATCTCCAAAATTAAATTCATGATGTAGATATCATATATATCATATATATCCAGTATATACATTAATTTATAATATTAAATAACATTTAGAGGTAAGAAATGAAATTCACCGTTCATGGAGACGGTAAGCCGTACGTACGCATGAACGCTACTTTCATTTCTATTTCATATTTAATGGAATGAAATTATAATTATATAAAGGTATAATATAATTCCAGTATAATATAATGTATAATACCATTTGCTCCATCCTTTATACATCCCACATATGGCATTAACGATTCAAATCACTTTGAGGGGGCGGTAGTCCACACTTCCTAAAATGAAATTATCGCGTTTACCCACAATGGAAATCATAAAGGTATGCCATAAATGAAAAATACAGAATCATAAGGAAAATAAAAACATAATATATATCATATATAAAAATAGTTTCATCATAATGGCCACCATGAGAGGTGTTAAAAGAAGATTGAACAATCATCGTTTCGTGAGGCAGAAATTCACCAACCACAGAAACAGTATGTTCTTTAACCATTAGACGAAGGTGTGTGTAAGTGTAAATCAAATACTTATCATAAAAAAATCCTATTATATTGAATATACTTTTGTTGTTACAAAATAAAGTAATAAAAAGAGTTTAAGTGGTTGGAGAAGCAAAATAAAACAAAATAACATAAGAGAAGACATTACCTTAAAATCGGGTAACTCTTTTTGATTTGATCCAAAGGCTTCCTTGGGAAGAATTATGCCCAAAGTGAGGCTTCTAGGAGTAATAAAAGGAAGCTGAGAGAGTATTTGGGCAGAGTTTGGCCAAGCCAAATGGCTTGGAATGTGTGAATAAGGTGGTAGTGGTGGGGGCCTTTTATAAGAGGAGAGGAGGGGCACTCTTGGAAAGATTGAAATGTTACTTTATTATGAAATTATTTTCAGATTCTAAAGGTCCAACAATGATATATTTCAAGGATAAGGTGATAAGGGTTCGAAATATTCCCATAAAATAGTTTTTAGACAAGTGTAAGCCTTAGATTTTACATTATCTTTCCATTTTATTTAAATCATTAATTAATGAGGTAATTGTTGCATCATCATGGTGTTATAAATATTTTAATTTATTTAATGTCTAAAAATTATAAAAAAAATACCATGATGTAGGAAATCTTTTTATCTTTACAATTAATATTTATAGTCGAAATTTAACTTATATAACCCCATGTAATAATTGTTTTAGTAAAACAACACATGTTTGTGACAATTTTATTTTTACTTTAAATAAAAAGTTATTAATGTCATTTTCTTACCCAAGTGGCTCCATGGGGTCCCCAAGTTGACCCATATATTGTCTTGGTCGTCCATGACTCATCAAATAGGAGTAGGACAAGTGTAAAGGTATTTTCATGTTTTCATAATATCATTTTTACTTTAAATTTCACTAATTACCTTTAATCGCGATTAATTAAACTTAAAAGTTACTATTCACCAAAAATTATTTTAATCCCATTGAACCACATTTTACTTCCTAATTACAACCATGTATGTCGGATTTTTGAAATTCAATTCATAGAAGCGGTAAAGTTTCATTTAAATGAAAAATTAGTTTTTCAACTACCATTTAGTGGTTTCACTATTCATCAAAAATTGAAGTTTTTCAGAACAATGCCAAAATTTCACCCTAAGCTATAATTGATATTCTGAATTAAAAAATGATGTCTATTTTAAAAAATACCAAACATATAAGTTTCATTAATTAATTTTATAATTAATTCCCGCTGTCACAACAAATAATGTGTTTTTAAGAAACAATATATATCAAAAGATTGACAATTGTTTATGTCCAATTTCAAAGTGAAATTAATTCTAATGAACATCATTGGATAAAATGGTAAAAATATATTATAATTATACTTTAAAACCACTCAATATTATAATTTATCAATATAATTTATTTTGATTAAAAATGTTGTTTTTAAGTATTTTTTCACTATTCATAAAAAATTGGAAGTTCTCAGAAAAATACCAAAAATTCAACATAGGCTAATTTTGATATTCAGAATCCAAAAATGAATTAAATTTTGAAATATAAAATATATATAATTTTAAAAAGTGTGTATTACTATTCATAATGGCTATTTTGATTGGTCGCGGTGCGTTAGAATCTCGAACTTGCATACAATGCAAGTAATTGCATTATTGAAAAGGAAGAGTATCGTGGAAGATCACGGTGTTACATTCTCCTCTCCTTCAATAAATTGAGTCCCCGCAATTTGAAATTTTTCTTTGAAAATAAAAGTTTGAAAATAGAAAATACCTTTGTGGAAAACCCACATCGGAAATAGGGTTAATAAAAATATAACATTAAAAGAAATAAAGAGAGGTACAAAGGTCACCCGAGATAGCCCATACTAGGATTATATGAAAATATGGATATGGAGGAAAAACAAACCATCAAGGTCTGATGGAGAGTTGTAGAAAATAGGATTAGGAGAAAGTTAACCACAAGAAAATCACAAACTTGTGATTGGTTAAACGGTCATTGAATCCCCAGTTGGAAAAGTTAACCGACAACGTTTTTGTTTTAAGTTACCTTTCATAAAGTTGCGGAATTTATTTAAGATATTCACTAAGAACTTAAGGAAATATACTTACTTGTCATTTAGGCTTTCATTCTTTAATAAATTTTTACCATGAACCCATCTTTCACTCTAAATGGTAACAGAACTCAAAAATATTCTATTTATCCTAATTGTATAAGGTTCCAAATATTACCACATACCATTTAGATTAGGAAAACTATTTTGTAATAACCAGGGACTTCCTGTAGGCTAGTGGTATGTAATAAAGGCCTGTCGCACTATGGTTGTGGGTTTGATTCCTGCAGCTTTGTCCGACGCGACGGGTTATCCCCCAACCTACAGGTTGTCCTTTTCCTAAAAGTACAGTATTATAATATTCCAAAAATAATCATAAAAAATGTTTTAACCTTAAACAATACTATCCAAAGTTCAACTTAATTCATTTCAACCTTTATAGTTATCCAAAATACCTTTGTCCAGACTTTCTCTAAAAGGTCTCTAAATTCCAAAATCAATTGTAACATCAGATTCCCCAAACAAAGTAAAGTTTATCTTATTGTCACATACTAAAAATATGATTACCTTCATCATATTAAAACCTTAATGAAAACAACAAGTACTGCAGTACAATCCTTATATATATCACATTATTCTTATAACCGGAATATAATCCTTGTTTCCAAAAGCACCAATGCATTAATTATTCCACTTCAATTGTAGTAACAGCATAAGATTGTCCTTGATCCCTTGGCCTTTTCAGATATAAAGTTCCCTGAAGCTTAGGACATTCATTTGCATAATGTCCCATTTCCCTACAATTGTATCATTCAATATTGATAGCCTCTTTATTTCCCTTGCAATCACGATCCTGGTGAACTTTTTCTCCACATTTATAACAAACTCACATTCCTTTTAGGCAAGTACCAGGGTGATTCTTCCCACAATTATCGCATAATAGAAAATCATTCTTTCCCTTTTTCCCTTTATCTATCTGTTGTTCCACCGTTCTCTTCTTCTCTTGCTTAACTTTATTGTCATAAGATTTAGAGAATTCCTTTTCTGTCTTTATATCACACGAGACTGTATCTTCGTACGATGAGAAGGTTTGTGATACTAATGCTAGACGGAGAAATGGTTTTAACCCATAAAATAAACGATCAATCTTACTTCTTGGGTTACGTATATAATCTACAGCATGCCTTGCTAACCTTGTAAAGTTATCCTCATACTTCGCGACATTCTCATCCTCCTTCTGCCTGAGACTCAGAAATTTCCTTTCTATATCTGCTCGATGGTCATGTGGAAAGTATTTTTCTAAGAAAATTTCCTTAAACTCCCTCCATTCCATACTTGATACTTCTTCATCTTCCTTTGTGTTTTGAATCAGCGACCACCATTGATCGGCATCTCCAATGAGGCGGTAAACTGCCATGACAACTTTCTCCCTTTCGCTACTCCCCAAGGCGTGGAATATTTTCTCTAAGGAGTTTATCCATTTCTCAGCTACTAATGGATTTGTACCCCCATTAAATGTTGGTGATTATTGCCTCATGAAGTGGTCTAACATTGATCCTCCACGTTGCGGATCAGGGTGCTCCATACGAGTAAGGTTATTATTCATAACCTGAGTGAGTTGTCCCAGTATGGTAATAATTTGATCAGAACCAGTTGTATCTCCAGATCCACAATAATTATCTTGAGCAGGAGGGCAATCCCTACATGGAGTGCGTGCATTGATACGGTTTCCATTCCTTCCACTAGGTGCCATTTCTAAACACTGGCATAAACTAGATTAGTTTATGAATCAAAATACATAATTCTATACTTGTAAAATACTTAACATAAATTGAACTATTTATGGATATAATCCATAATCATAAAAATGTTTTCTTTGAGGAAGTATATACTCAAAAACCCTTCATAATGGTTTGTAAAGAAAATGAGAATTATCCTGAGCATATCCCCCGGGAGTGTCGTAACCAAGAGTGCAGCAAGGCCTGTTGTCGTGCACCAGTTCCCGTTCGAGTCTAGCTCAAAGCGGTGTTTTCGGGTTTTATCCCTAGGTACATCTGTGCCAGAGCCGCCTCTACCTTCTCGTATCCAGACAGGGATGTATTGCTTGAAAAACTGACAAAATATCTATAATACCAAAATTCTAGGAAGTTATTCTATACTAATCCTCAAAGTCTATCTTAGGGTTATGTGCTCTAATCAGAGTTTATCTAAATCTAGCTTCCAAGGTTAGTACTAAACTGCCTTTGATACCAACTGTAACGCCCCGACCCCAGTTACCCAGAGTCGGTGCATTATTTCATAACATTGGCATGATCACAAAAGATCAAGTCTCGAAAGACCGATTAGTTTAGTAGCCTTGTAAACACTAGATACATTAATAAATGTTACATTACATCATAAAGTAAAACAAAACTACAACAACATCTTGTCTTCATATCCCCTCATACTATCCCTACAGGTCATTCATAATATACTTCTTCACATCTTGGAAAAATTAAAACATTTAAAGGAGTGAGCTCAGATGCTCAATAAGGATAACAATATTGCGGAAGCTTTCATAAATAAACATTAACATTTAAGGAAATGTATAACTAAAACAAAAGCCTTTTTAAACTTGAACTTCAGCATAATATGGAAAAAATAAAATTAAATAATAGCATTTACTTATTCACATTAATATTCTACTAGTTGAATAATCACATGCAATGTCAATAACCACTTTCATAATGATGGAATACATAATGCCAGACTATCATAACCACGTAGCCAAGGCCTCGTGCCAAGACTACAAATAAGATTTTGTCAAGGCCTCATGCCAAGACACTAGTTTGTCTCATGAGACCTACCGATGCATCGAGGAGCTATAGCGGGCTCCACCCGTCACTTATTAAGTCCAATTCATTCCTCATATGAATAGGTTTAAACATATCATAAACCATAACATAATTGTATCACATAAAACATGCATAAAGGAAACATATGATTTCCACACTTCAATCACAAGATATCAATAAAAAACATTGATATAATAAAAACTTTATCAAAACCATTTTCAATACCAAAATAAAAGAAAAGTAAAACATGGTATTTATTTTTCTTTTAAAAAAAAGTTATGGATTATAGAGGAAGCCAAAACTCAAATAATAGTCACAGCGGCGGAGAAGTCATTGTCGCCGCATACGTAAGAAAAAAAATTTCTTTTGTCGTTTAGTAAAAATGATTCGTATAAAAAAATTCCTTTTGAATAAAAGTAAAAGTCAAAGGGGTTTATACACCGTATAAATGAAAGTTGTGTATAAAACCAAATATGCCTCAATGAAAGGAAATTGAGACTAAGTCCTTACAAAGATCATTTTTAAAATAAAATAGATCTATTGTGTGTATTCACTATAAGTACACATAAATAAAGTAAAAATACAAGATAGTACATAATAATATCATGAAAAAATTTGAAAGTAGGAGATTAACCCAAAGAATTGAAATTGGGTTAAGAAGTTCCCTTACCTTGTGTCCGACTTGACTCGACCATTCTTTAACCTCCTGAATAATAAACTAGAGTTAATTTATTTTTTCTTAATAACCTTTTACATGTTCATTATTCCTTTTATATCACTTATTACCATGTTATGAACATTATGTAATTATTTAAGTTAATAATGGTCATTTTGTCGATCTTTGGTACTTTAGTCAAAAATAACATTCTTATAATTACAAGTTGTTTATGTGGTAGAATATCCATTATCTCCAGAATTATATTCATGATGTATATATCATATATATCATATATATCCAGTATATACATTCATTTATAATATTACATAACATTTAGAGGTAAGAAATGAAATGCACCGTTCATGGAGACGGTAATCCGTACGTACGCATGAACGCTACTTTCATTTCTATTTCATATTTAATAGAATGAAATTATAATTATATAAAGGTATAATATAATTCCAGTATAATACAATGTATAATACCATTTACTCTATCCTTTATATATCCCACATATGGCATTAACGATTCAAATCACTTTGAGGGGGCGGTAGTCCGCACTTCCTAAAATGAAATTATCTCGTTTACCCACAATGGAAATCATAAAGGTATACCATAAATGAAAAATACAAAATAGTAAGGAAAATAAAAACATAATATATATCATATATAAAAATAGTGTCATCATAATGGCCACCATGAGAGGTGTTAAAAGAAGATTGAACAATCATCGTTTCGTGAGGCAGAAATTCGCCAACCACAGAAACAGTATGTTCTTTAACCATTAGACGAAGGTGTGTGTAAGTGTAAATAAAATCCTTATAATAAAAACATCCTAGTATATTTAATATACTTTTTTTGTTACAAAATAAAGGAATAAAAAGAGTTTAAGGGGTTGGAAAGCAAAATAAAACAAAATAACATAAGAGAAGACATTACCTTAAAATCGGGTAACTCTTTTTGATTTGAGCCAAAGGCTTCCTTGTGAAGAATTATGCCCAAAGTGAGGCTTCTAGGAGTAAGATAGGGAAGTTGAGAGAGTATTTGGGCAGAGTTTGGCCGAGCCAAATGGCTTGGAAGGTGTGAATAAGGTGGTAGTGGTGGGGGCCTTTTATAAGAGGAGAGGAGGGGCACTCTTGGAAAGATTGAAATGTTACTTTATTATGAAATGATTTTCGGATTCTAAAGGTCCAACAATGATATATTTAGAGGATAAGGTGATAAGGGTTCTAAATATTCCCATAAAATAGGTTTTATACAAGTTTAAACCTTATATTTTACATTATCTTTCCATTTTATTTAAATCGTTAATTAATGAGGTAATTGTTGCATCATCATGGTGTCTTAAATATTTTAATTTATTTAATGTCTAAAAATTATAAAAAAATTACCATGATGTAGGAAATCTTTTTATCTTTTCAATTAATATTTATAGTCTAAATTTTAACTTATATAACCCCATGTAATAATTGTTTTAGTAAAACAACACATGTTTGTGACAATTTTATTTTTACTTTAAATAAAAAGTTATTAATGTCATTTTCTTACCCAAGTGGCTCCATGGGGTCCCCAAGTTGACCCATG
Organism: Viscum album; assembly: GCA_963277665.1. NCBI lineage: Eukaryota > Viridiplantae > Streptophyta > Magnoliopsida > Santalales > Viscaceae > Viscum > Viscum album. Next base: position 1,015,637,795 of record OY728119.1, on the reverse strand, counting down.
GATTTTCTTGGTCGTCCATGACTCATCAAATAGGGGTAGGACAAGTTTAAAGGTATTTTCATGTTTTTATAATATCATTTTTACCTTAAATTTTACTAATTACCTTTAATCGCGATTAATTAAACTTAAAAGTTACTATTCACCAAAAATTATTTTAATCCCATTGAACCACATTTTACTTCCTAATGACAACCATGTATGTTGGATTTTTGAAATTCAATTCATACAAGCGGTAAAGTTTCATTTAAACGAAAAATCATTTTTTTAAATACCACTAGTGGTTTCACTATTCATCAAAAATTGAAGTTTTTCAGAACAATGCCAAAATTTCACCCTAAGCTATAATTGATATTCTGAATTAAAAAATGATGTCTATTTTAAAAAATACCAAACATATAAGTTTCATTAATTAATTTTATAATTAATTTTATAATTAATTCCCACTGTCACAACAAATAACGTGTTTTTAAGAAACAATATATATCAAAAGATTGACAATTGTTTATGTCCAATTTCAAAGTGAAATTAATTCAAATTAACACCATTGGATAAAATGGTAAAAATATATTCTAATTATAATTTAAAACCACTCAATAGTATACTTTATCACTAATTTATTTTGATTAAAAATGTTGTTTTTAAGTATGTTTTCACTATTCATAAAAAATTGGAAGTTCTCAGAAAAATACCAAAAATTCAACATAGGCTAATTTTGATATTCCGAATCCACAAATGAAGTCAATTTTGAAATATAAAATATATATAATTTCAAAAAGTGGGTATTACTATTCATAATGGCTATTTTGATTGGTCGCGGTGCGTTAGAATCTCGAACTTGCGTACAATGCAAGCTATTGCATTATTGAAAAAGAAGAGTATCGTGGAAGCTCGGGGTGTTACATTGGAAAAAGGCCTTGATGGTATGATTATTTATGGTCTTGGAACATGGACTTGAAAATATAGTTATGATGTCGGATATTATGAATTACCTCATTATAATATTAGTTATTGATATTACATTTGATTATTCGATTAGTAGAATATCGATGTAAATATTTAAATGAAATTATTTGATTTATTCTTTCCATATTATTCTAGATATTGTGTTTAAAAGGATTATGTTTCAGTTTTATACCTTGGCTTAAAATTTTATGTTTATTTATGATAGCTTCCGCTATATTGTTTACCCTTAATAAGAATGTGAGATCACCCCATTATTTTGTTTTATTTTCCTAGGATTCCAATATGTGTATTATGATTTATATGCAGGTTTATGCTATGAGAATAATATAATTCTAAAAGGATTATCCATGTTGTATTTTAGGTTTTTAATTGTAATTTAAGGTTTACATATGTAATCTATTTTCCAATACTTAAAAACTAATTGGCACTTAAAGATTTGATTCCTTGTTATCATGCCAATGTATTAAAATAATTCACCAAATTTGGGAAATTGGTGTCAGGGTGTTACAATAGAAATGGGTATCGTACCAGGAAGCATGTCAATAGAAAACTCAAACTATCTCTTTACTCAAAATACAAAAAATCATCAATAAATACTTTAAGATATACTCACACCAAAACTGGAAGTGGGATGGCCAAACAAGACTATATAACATTAAGGAACATTTCTCCTGACTAGAATAAGATAACCCCAGTATAAGGAACAGTTGTCCCTAGTCTCCCAAATCTAAAATCACACTCAACCTAATAGACATGAGAGACCCCAACATGGTATAAGAACTAAACCCAAAGAAAATAACAGTCGATATGGGAAATTATAATTATTACAAAATACAATCCAATAATTCTATTAAAGAATTAATATCAAGAACCATGAAATCTGATTTCACTTGGAAGTTGACTATAATCACCTGACATAGAACATCTAATACCTTATTCAGACCTCTTTCCCAAATGTGTGGAAATATCTAATATGAATGGAAAAATATTTTAATGAAATACTGACACATAAATTATCATTAATGATATAAAAAATCTGTATCACCTGTATCAAATAAATCTAACACCATATAGGATGAAATAAAACCTATACCTCTAATAGTAGTGGGGGATACTTCATATTCCTCTATCACATACTCCACTGCAAAATGATGTATTGTCTTAGATCCTCCTTGAACCTTATTTATAGATACCCATCCTTTTCTTATATTACTATTACATCATTTTAAAGATAAATAATATAATGGTATTACACATATAGGATCCAAAGGTTTATATTCGTGGGAAAACTAGGACCATACATAACAATTACAACATCAAGCATAAACATTTATTCAAGTTCTTCTTCTCTTCATTCTTACTGGAACTTTAACTCTCATTAGTACATGTATCCACCTAAGGATATACATCAAAAGGGGTGAGCTAAAATTCTAGTAATAGGATAGATAAAAACAATATAGCATGGGGTGAGCATATTAATAACATAGTCAAAGAATCATGAACATGAGAGGAAGCATAAATAAAATATTTGAAATGTGGAAATGAAGAAAAATGAAACATCGTGTCTTAGTATTTAACTACCATACATAATTGTAAACAAATATATAATCTTGTTCATAGATAATTTCACATTAAATCATGAGATTCATTACTTTACCCAATGCATTGGAGCACTGTATAATTCTGGGTGCACCCATCACATCATAACATTATCATTTATCATGCATGCCACAATGAACATATATAAAAAATGAACATAACTATCCCATGGAAAGTAATGAGTTTAAACTCATAATAACACATTCATAAACATTTGGTTCCCAAAACAATGAGGGAATAACGTACAAGTTACAAGAACCTCCAACCTTGAATGAGAAGTAAAAGGTGTGTTTCAAAAGAAGAGTTCTTTTGGAAAACATTTTGTTTGACATAAACTCCAGTGAAAAACATTTATATCCCAGAAATTTAAATAAAATGATGAAAAAATGATTTTTAAGGAGTAACCATATCAAAAAAGGAGTGAATGTGGGAGAACCCGAAGGATGAAAGTTGGGTTCGAGAATTTCCCCTTACCTTGTATCTGAATGATTCATTCCCTTTAATGTCCTATATAACCACATTATATTAATTAATTAAAAATTAAAAAACATTTTTTACATTAATATGTTTCATTAAGTTATTTTATGTTCCTTTGGATGAGTTATAGAGTTTAAAACATTGTTCGGGAATGTTTATTTTTATGGTTTTCTTGAGATGTTCACTTGTATTCATAAATTGAAGTTCAAGTAGAACATGAGTAAACATCAAGAACTGATATTACATGTTATTAATATTATTACAGGAGTTTTAATGATCTTATAATGAATTATTTTATATACCATGTTAATGAATCATTAGATAGGAATTTAATGATGATCGTTTGGGTTAATTTGGGCTGTTGTTCGACCACAATGAACTTGTTTTGTTTACACATTTAGTAATATGTACATAAATTAGTTCTAGAACTTAAAATAGGAAATAATACATATATAATATTCTATTTCAACCATAAAAATGGTTTCATGGCCAGATCTTAAGGTAGAGACGGAAAAAGAAAACATGTTGTTCTTGAACGTGATAGATTAACACCTCACGAACAACGTTTTCTATTATAAAATAAAAAGAAGAGGTGAAAGGGGGTTGGATGATATAATATTCATTTAGTATCATAAAATCCCATTATATTTATTATACTGGAGTTACCATACCATTTGGACAAATATAGGTGGGGAGAGAATAAGAAAAGAACTTGAAATTGAAAGGTAATTAAAGGAGAAGAGGAAGAGAAATTACCTCTTGAATCCTCTTCTTGAGATCCCCCTTAAGGGGCCTAGGATTGGTATTTGTTGATCCCTCTGGAAGATTGTTGATTTCATGTCTATGATTGATGTTTTAATAATCACAAATCATCACATACCATTAATGATTAATCTGGTTTGATTTCTCATAAACTTAATTACAATCTGTTAATGAATCTGTTATCATGTTTTTGTCTATGCTTATTGACTTACAAAGTATTTTGAAGTCTTATGGATTCAACAGACACCGGAAGCACCGATCCAATATCAACATACATCGGAAGCACCGATCCAATATCAACAGACATTGGAAGCACCGATCCAATATCAACAGACATCGGAAGCACCGATCCAATATCAACAGACATCGGAAGCACCGATCCAATATCAACAGACATCGGAAGCACCGATCCAATATCAAAGGACATTGGAAGCACCGATCCAATATCAAAGGACAACGGTCGCACCGATCCGATATCAGGATGCAAATGACTCACCGATGCAAATGACTCACCGATGCAAATGACTCACCGATGCAAATGACTCACCGATGCAAATGACTCACCGATGCAAATGACTCACCGATGCAAAATGACTGACCGATGCAAAATGAGTCACCGATCAAATGACTCACCGATGCTGATCAAACTGACTCACTGATCAGATGACAGACCGATGCTGATCAGTCTGATTCACCGATGCTGATCTATCTGAGTCACTGATCATTACCCACCGATGCTGATGACCTACCGATCACTTGATTCTTCAATAGTCATAAACAACTGTTTGAATTTCTTTATCTTTATCTTTATTTAATATAACCAACGGTCATATTAGGTATATTTTAATGCTCTGTCAATTAATTAATAAATGTTGTCGGATGTCAGGAAACCGTACCTCGTGCCTGCGGAAAGGAAACTTTTTCTGTCTTCCGAAGCACGTGACATAAATACAAGAAGACTCTGCTGAAGAAAAGAGTCGATAGAAGAACACAAGAAGAATATAGAGAAAAGAAAGAGGAGGAAGAACCAAGCAAGACAGAACCTCATACACAATCAAGCCTACTTAGGAAGAGTTTTGTGCATACAAAAGAACATTGAAGAACTTCATCGACTACATCTCACTGCCTTTGAACCTGAAGCATACAACACTCTTCTTCTCAAATAAAAACGAGAAGAGGACTCAGAATAAATTCTGACCAAATACAAAAGAGTCCAGAGCTACACTGAAATCACCAGAGCTATTTCTAAAATCTACATCTCTGCTCTGTGATACATTTGTTTTACATTTTGAGCAGTGTGTGTTATCTGCTGTATTAAACACACACACTGACTCCTGTACTTTCACTGGAGGATCTGTAAATCCTCAGCAAACCTTTTCACACTTTATTTTCCACTGTGGATAGTGGTAGAGGTCGTGTGAGACCTGGACAGCTCTAAGTTGTTGTTTGTTTTCCCACGCAGAACTATGGTAGAGGTCTTGTGACCTGGACAGTGTGTTCACTGTTGTTAACCCTGATCTAGGGTGTGGATCATTTTATATAAACTTTTGAGAGGAATAATTCTCAGCTTGAGACTGAACCTCTTGGTTAATTCTCTGTGTTTGTAGCTACATACTATATCCATACTACATATTTATTTCATATTCCGCTGCTATTACTTTGAAATATAATTTATTTTCAAAGATACTTTGATAGTTAAACTCGCAAGTGTTTATACTTATTATAAACCACTAAGTTAGTTTCAAAAGTTAATTTAATCATAAGATTAAGTTAACTGAGAACTAATCAATCATTGAGAAACTAATTGAACCTTTATAATCTGTATAAATTCACTACAGTTTAATTTGTTCTTGAAATAAGGGGATTTTAATAAACATTGTTTTTAACAGAAAATTTTAATTGGAACTCAATTCACCCCCCCCCCCCCCTCTTGAGTATCCACTCCGACCAACATTTGGTATCAGAGGATGGAAAATATTTTCTAAAGTACCCTGTCTTTCAACTGTGATTCTAGTTGTATTTTAAAGTTCTTAAAATTTCTGTTAGTTCTAAATTTTTATCTCTTTAAAATTCTTTTTGTGATATCATGGATAATAGACTTAAGGGTGCTGCTACTAACCGTCCACCTTTCTTTAATGGAAACAACTATTCTCAGTGGAAGCTAAAAATGAAAATTCACTTAGAAAGTATGAGCTTTGATATTTGGACTGTTATTGAAGCTGAATACAAAATTCCCAGTACTGATATATCTACTTGGGATGAACCTACAAAGACTACTTACAATAATAATTGTAAAGCTATGAATTCCTTGTACTGTGCTTTAGGAGATGAGGAATTTAATATAATTTCTGCATGTGAAACTGCATATGAAATTTGGGATACCTTAGCTGTTTCTCATGAAGGAACAACTAATGTTAAGGAGATGAGATTGAATACCTATACTATTAAGTATGATAATTTTAAGATGAAGCCTGATGAACCCATTTCTGATATGTATCTCAGGTTCAATGAAATTGTCAACACAGTGACTTCTCTGGGAAAGGATGTTCCAGCAAAGGAAAAAATCATGAGAATTTTGAGATGTCTACCTGAAAGATGGAGAGGAACCTCTGTCTCCATTAGAGAATCGTGTGACATTGGAGAACTGCCAGTCAAGGAACTAATTGGTAAGTTGATGATGTATGAAGAAGAACTCAAGGTAAACAAAGAAGAAGATGATGAACCTAAAAGGAAGTCTATTGCCTTCAAGACTACAACCTCAAAGAATAAGGATAAGGAAAAGCCTCAAGCTATCAATGAAAGTTCAAGCAGTGAGGAAAGTGAGAATGATTCTAACAGTGATGCTGAGATGGCTCACATTGCTAGAAGATTTAAGAAATTCTATAGGAAGAATAAGTTTTTCAGAAAGTCAAACTACAAAGGCAAGTATGATAACAAAGGATACTGGAAAAAGGATTGGAAGAAGTCTGATAAATCAGATGAAGTTGTCTGTTATGAATGTAAAAGAAAAGGACACATAAAAGCAGACTGTCCAAAGATGAAATACAGAAAGAAGTATGAATACAAGGATAACAAGTACAAGAAATCCATGAAGGATACTTGGAGTGCTTCAGAAGACAGCACAAGTGAAGCTGAATCTTCAGACTCTGAAAGGAATCGAGCCAACATGTGTTTCATGACAAACACTTCTGAGGTAACATCAGAAACTCCTGATTCAAATTCATATTATTCTGGAGATGATTATGAATGTGATAACATGTCTAAATCTGAACTGTTTGAATATTGTGATATGCTTGAAGAAACCTGTAATGAGCTTAAAGATAAATATAAAGGTTTAAAGAAACAGTATGCTTTAAGTGTTAAGCATAAATCTGATCTGGATATAGAAGTAGAAAAGAATGCTCAGTTGCTTAAAGAGAATACTGAACTAAAATTGTCTAATGAGCAACTCAGAAAAGACTTAGAGAAGTTCACAAATGGAAAGAATACTCTAACACAAATGCTAGGAAAGCAATTTGCACATAGATATACTACTGGTATAGGATACCAACCTGGACAAAGAAAAGTTGCCAAAACTAGATTCATTCCTAAATCTGGACAGAAGATAGTTAATTCTGGAACTTCATATGCCTCAACCAGTTATATTCATAGTTATGGATATAATAAGGTTTATCTTTCAAAGAATGTTAATTCTACAAATTATATGAGACCCGTTAGACAAATATGGGTACCTAAAGTATCATTGGCTAACATGTCTAGACCCAAGAAGATTTGGGTACCAAAATCATCTTCCATCTAAATCTGTTTTGTAGGAGACCTGCTTGAAGAGCTGTCACAAGAAGATATGGTACTTAGACAGTGGATGTTCAAGACATATGTCAGGAGACTTTTCATGTTTCAAGAGCTTAGTAAAATTTGATGGAGGCTTTGTCACTTTTGGTGATAATTCAAAATGAAAAATCATCGGCTTAGGCCATATTGGTAACACTGATTCAATCTTGGTGTCTGAAGTTTTATTTTTCGATGGACTTAAATATAACTTGTTAAGCATTTCTCAGTTGTGTGATGATGGTTTTTCTGTGAAATTTAAAAATGATTCTTGCAATGTTTTTAACTCTAAAAATGTTTTAGTATTTTCTACTTTAAGAAATGAAAATGTTTATGCTGTTGATTTAGATTCTTTAGCTAAGTAGAATATTCCTTGTTTAAATGCTTTTCATAAAGAGTCTTGGCTTTGGCACAGAAGATTAGGACACTGCAATGTACACTCACTTAGAAAACTTTCTAGGAAGAACTTAGCTAGAGACCTACCCAAACTTGAATTTCCAGCAGACAAAGTTTGTAATCCCTGTCAAAAAGGAAAGCAACATAAAGTTTCTTTTAAATCAAAGAAAGAAGTGTCAACTTCTCAACCTCTCGAGTTGGTTCACATGGATTTATTTGGACCTTCTAGAGTTTCTAGTTTGAATGGGAAGCACTATGTCTATGTTCTTGTAGATGACTTTTCTAGATATACTTGGGTATATTTTCTAGCTCACAAAATTGAAGCTTGTTCTTACTTTGTTAAATACTCCAAGTCTGTAGAAAATCTTAGTGGACTCAAGATTAAGACCCTGAGAAGTGATCATGGTCGTGAGTTTGAAAATCATGAGTTTGATTCTTACTGCTCACACAATGGCTATAGTCACAATTTCTCTGCACCTAGGACACCCCAACAAAATGGTGTAGTAGAGAGAAGGAATAGAACTCTGCAAGAAATAGCTAGAACTATGCTCAATGAATATGAACTGCCTATTTACTTTTGGGCTGAAGCTGTAAATACAGCTTGTTATGTCATTAATAAAGTCTTGATCAGATCAGTTCTTAAGAGGACCCCTTATGAGTTGTGGAACCATAGGAAACCTAAGGTTAACTACTTCAAAGTTTTTGGCTGCAAAGTCTTCATTCTCAATACTAAAGACAATATTGAAAAATTTGCATCCAAGAGTGATGAAGGAATTTTCCTAGGTTACTCTATCTCTAGTAAAGCCTATAGAGTTTTCAATAAAAGAATCAAATGTGTGGAAGAATCTGTTCACATAAAATTTGATGAAACTGATCCACATGAACCTAAAATATCTCTTGAAGATGATCTCTCTGGTTTGAATCTCAATGATAAAGATGATGGACCCATAGTTAAAACATCCAACTCTGGAAATTCTCCAGAACCTGCTTCTGTTGAACCTCAATCTGTAGATGAATCTGAAATCTCTAGTCCTATATTTTCAAGACCATCTAGGACTCTAAAGAACCATCCTTTAGATGCTGTTGTAGGAAATCTAGATAGAGGAACACAGACTAGAGATTCTCTAAGAAATCAGGTTGAACATCAAGCTTTTCTTTCACAGTTAGAACCTAAAAATATCAATGATGCTATCAATGATGAATTTTGGGTAATGGCTATGCAAGAAGAACTAAATCAATTTGAAAGAAACAAAGTCTGGAAATTAGTAGAAAGATCTAAGGACATTTTGACCATAGGCACAAAATCGGTGTTTCGAAACAAAGTTGATGAATCTGGAAACATCATTATAAATAAAGCTAGGCTGGTTGCACAAGGTTACAATCAAGAAGAAGGAATTAACTATGAGGAAACCTTTGCACCTGTAGCTATATTAGAGGCTATTAGGATCTTACTTGCCTATGCATCACATCTGAATTTCAAGCTATATCAAATGGATGTCAAAAGTGATTTTCTAAATGGTTTTATTGTTGAAGATGTTTTTGTAGAACAACCACCTGGTTTTTTAAATCCTTATTTTCCAAATCATGTTTTTAAACTTTCTAAAGCTTTATATGGTTTAAAACAAGCTCCAAGAGCTTGGTATGAAAGGATTTCAAACTTTCTTATCTCAAAAGGATTTACAAAAGGAGTAGCTGATCCCACTCTTTTTATAAAAAGGATTTCAAAAGATGTATTAATAGTACAAATCTATGTTGATGAAATCATTTTTGGATCTTCTAAAAATTCTTTATGTACTGATTTTTCAAAGGTTATGCAAAATGAATTTGAAATGAGCTTAATGGGAGAGCTTAAGTATTTTCTTGGTTTTCAAATTTTTCAAACTAAAGATGGAATTATTTTAAATCAAAGTAAATATACAAAGGATATTTTAAAACGTTTTGGATTGGATAGTATTAAGGAAAGTGATACACCTATGAGTACTACCTGTAAATTGGATACAGATGAAGCTGGGAAACCAGTGGATCAAACCAATTACAGAGGTATGATTGGGAGCTTACTTTATCTTACTGCTAGTCGACCAGACATTATGTTCAGTGTATGTATGTGTGCTAGATTTCAAGATAATCCTAAAGAATCACACTTACTGGCTGTTAAAAGGATTTTTAAATATCTTAAGTATACTGTAAATTTAGGTTTGTTTTATCCAAAAGGACAATCATTTAACCTAACTAGCTATTCAGATGCTGACTTTGCTGGATGTAAGTTAGATAGGAAGAGCACATCTGGAACATGTCATTTGCTTGGAAAATCCCTAGTATCATGGTGTAGTAAGAAACAGAACTCAGTTACATTGTCTACTGTCGAGGCAGAATACATAGCTGCTGGTAGTTGCTGTGCACAAATTCTAAGGATGAAACACACTTTATTGGATTATGGATTTGATTTTAAAAATGTTTCAATTAACTGTGAAAACACTAGTGCAATCAATATATCTAAGAACCCTGTGTCTCACTCTAGAACTAAGCACATTGATGTCAGACATCACTTTCTAAGAGATCATTATCAAAAAGGTGATATTTCTTTAAAATTTATTAGTTCTGAACATCAATTATCTGATATCTTCACAAAGCCTTTATGCTCTGAAAGAATGAAATTTATTAAACAAGAGTTGTGTATGATCGATCTGTGAAACCGATCTGTGAAACTGATCTGTGAAACCGATCTGTGAAACTGATCTGTGAAACTGATCTGTGAAACTGATCTGTGAAACTGATCTGTGAAACTGATCTGTGAAACTGATCTGTGAAATCGATCTGTGAAACTGATCTGTGAAACTGATCTGTGAAACCGATCTGTGAAACTGATCTGTGAAACCGATCTATGAAACTGATCTGTGAAACCGATCTGTGAAACTGATCTGTGAAACTGATCTGTGAAACTTATCTGTGAAACCGATCTGTGAAACTGATCTGTGAAACCGATCTGTGAAACCGATCTGTGAAACTGATCTGTGAAACCGATCTGTGAAACTGATCTGTCACACCGGTCTGTCAAACCGATTCTCTGTATTACTTTTTATTATATTGTAATTAATTAGTAAATTTCTTTTATACTTTTTATGGGAACCCTAAATGATAAAATAAATGATACGCGGCTATTTATCTTACCTTTGACCTTTCATTTCCCGCCGAACCTTTCAACCTCTCTTCCCCTCTACTTCGAACCTTTGAACTTCTGCCTTCCCAAAATCTTCGAATGGCTAAGAAAAAGAGACCGAGCAAAGGACCAGATAGCCCTGTACCTTCAAAGCGTGCTCGAGGCGAGTCGAGTAGTACCTCTCAACGATCAGTAAATTCGAACCTGGAAACTCGGATTGTTGCTGTAGAAAGAGAAGTCAGCTCTGCGTGACTTTTGTCAAGTAAGTCACTGTTGCTGCAAGTTCTTGAATCGCAAGGATGGATAGACTGGTTTTCAGAAAACTCTCGAATAGACTACTCGAAGCTGGTACCTGAGTTCTACATGAATCTGAAAATCACTCTAGATGGTGTGGAGGCTGCCAGGATGTCGTATGTGGTAAAAGGAAAGAAAATATCCTTCTCATCTAAGCAGTGGGCTGAGTGCTTGAATGTACCTCATGAAGGTCGTTATGAGGATTATGCTGGGAATATTCCTCCAACATCTGATTAATTCTCTTATAAATTAGCTCTAAAGCTTCTGACTGGAAACAGAGAGTCACGGAGAATCACAGCTTCAGAATTAGATGGTGAATACAGACTTCTTTTCAAGTTTATTCAGCACCAACTTTGCCCTAGGAGAGGAGATTTTGCTGCGGTAAAGTACCAGGATATTTTCCTGTTGTTTCTTCTGAAAACACATGAGAAGATCAATTTGTGTAGATATGTGATGTTGCACATATCTAGAATGGTAAAACCGTCCAAGAAAGCCACTGCCTTGTTTTATTCAAAGATGATATCTACCATGCTCAAGAATCTTGAATGTGTTGATGAAGATGATGAAGTTGATGAAACAGATCATACCTTTTGTCTCAACAAAGAGATCTGCAAGAGGATTAAAATCAATTGGAATCCATGGAAGAAGTGCTGGGTTGCAGATGAAGATAAATTGTATGAAGCCTACAATCCCATAGATCATGGCAAGAGGCCAAAGGATTTGAGAGACCCTAGCTTGAAACCAGATGAGGAACTAGTTTATTCTGATGATGATGAGCAAGAAGAAGGAAAGGATGATACCACCAAAGCCCTATAGCAAGAAGAAGCTGAGACTGAGGAAGGAAGTATGTCATCTCCTGATGATAGGAGTGATCCTGACACTGCTAGTCCCAAAAGAAGAATAGAATTTGGACCTGCTAGTCCACCCTTAGCCCTACCAGAATCAGAACCTATTCTTGGTGATGAAGAAGATTCTGATACTGAAGAATATCACAGTGAAGCTTCTGAGAAGAGTGATGATGGACATGCTGATGATGCTGAGGCTGCTATTGATGGTGATAACAGACCAGTGGATGGTCTTTCTGTAGATCAAATAGAATCACCTCAGTCAGTACAAGAAATACATATCAGTGGCAAGGTTGATTCACCAAAAATCAGTGGAACAGCAAGCTATGAGAAACCAAAATACACCCTGTGTGCTGCTGTTTGGGATGACTACCCTGGTTATGTTGTGTTGGTCTTAGAATATTCTGAAGAAGAAGAAGAAGAAATGCCAGAATCTGTTACAGCTGTGAAGAGGAACCTCCCAAGAGAAGCAAGGTCTGTTCCTGCTGTTGATCCTACAAATGTTAATCTACCTGGTTCTGGAATCTCTCAAGCTGATCTTGATAAGTTTAAGATTGAATTGCTAACTGCTGTGAGAGACACAGTTAGAGAATAAATTTCTAATGCTCTTACTCAAGTGTCTCTACAAGTTTATGAAAATTCATTGGAAGCTTTCTCACAAAGAGTATCGAATGCTGTAAAGCCAGACCTGGCCAATACTGGTGAACTTATTGGCAGGCACATAGCCTTTTTGAATCAGACAATGAAGGATCTTCACACCGGCTTGGTATCTCTATCAAGCGAATTCCGATCAACCATATCTGGTATGATGGAAGTTTTGAGAAATTTGATTGAACATCTCAACAAGTCTGACCTGAGGAAGTTGAAAGCTGAGTTAACTCACATAGTTGGCCAAGCCACTGCAGGCAAGGTAACCAAGATCACTACCCGTGAGCTAGAAGCTCTAAGAGAAGTTGTGAATGATGAGTTAGCTGCTGTTAGACAAATTCTTGATTTAGAATCTTTGCGGAAGATGAAAGATCTCTGTGATAATAGTCATAAGATGGCATTGGTGTATTCAGCAGATGCTAAGAAAGCTCTGCAAGAGATCAAAGAGAAAGTTGATAATTACTTTTCCAAGATTTATACAAAACATGAGATGGCTACAAACTTCAAGGTGTTGGCAAAGAATCTGAAATTACCTCCAGTCACTCAGGCCTTCAAAACTCAAGTTCATCAGTTGAAAGATTTTACCCCTTCCTTGGCACAGTTCATGGAGAATAAAGATGATTTTGAAAAAGCTATGAAGTATGGGGCAGAAGTCATTCAAGACTTCATTCATCTTTTGAAGCCCTATTTGAATGCACAGGCCACTGCAATAGTACTTCCTACTTCTGAACCTCTCAGTGACTCTGATATAGCTCCAAATTAGCTATCTGTTGCTCAATCTCTATCTCAGTTAAGACCAGTCCCTCAGCAAGCTTCTCAACCAGCTCCTGTTTCTCAACAACAACTCTTTGTGGCACCTGCTCCTACACCTGTCCGAGTTGTCCTGCCACCACTTCAGATTCACCAAGTACAGCCTACCTCCAAGCCTTCAAACTTACCCACTATTGATCCCAAAGACAAAGGCAAAGCCCCTTTGTATCCCAACAAATAGTTGTGTATTTCTTTTGATAGGGTGAACAATGTGATGCTTGTAATATTCTGTACTTTATCAACTTTTTTCTCTCTCCTCTATGCTTCCTGCTTTTACTTTCACTTATATGTTTTCCCTCCTTTTTGATTATCCCAAAGGGGGAGAATAAAAAGAATGATTTATGGGAGAAGAGAGATATATGAAAAAAAAGGATGTATATATCTAAGGTGAGGAGAAAGATCTATATATATATGAGAGATGTATATCTCTTAGGGGGAGAACTCTGTATAATATATATGGGAAATTTAAATTAAGGGGGAGATTTATATATCTCTTTATATTTATTCTCTTTATGGTTTAATTCTCATTATGTTTTTATTGATGATATATCATATTATTTATATTTAATGATAAAGATTTGTGATTATCAAAAAGGGGGAGATTGTTGAGCCCTTTGGAAGATTGTTGATTTCATGTCTATGATTGATGATTTAATAATCACAAATCATCACATACCATTAATGCTTAATCTGGTTTGATTTCTCATAAACTTAATTACAATCTGTTAATGAATCTGTTATCATGTTTTTGTCTATGCTTATTGACTTACAAAGTATTTTGAAGTCTTCTGGATTCAACAGACACCGGAAGCACCGATCCAATATCAATAGACATCGGAAGCAGCGATCCAATATCAACAGACATTGGAAGCACCGATCCAATATCAACAGACATCGGAAGCATCGATCCAATATAAATAGACATCAGAAGCACCGATCCAATATAAACAGGCATCGGAAGCACCGATCCAATATCAAAGGACATCGGAAGCACCGATCCAATATCAAAGGACAACGGTCGCACCGATCCGATATCAGGATGTAAATGACTCACCGATGAAAATGACTCACCGATGCAAATGACTCACCGATGCAAATGACTCACCGATGCAAATGACTCACCGATGCAAATGACTCACCGATGAAAAATGACTCACCGATGCAAAATGAGTCACTGATCAAATGACTCACTGATGCTGATCAAACTGACTCACCGATCAGATGACAGACCGATGCTGATCAGTCTGATTCACCGATGTTGATCTATCTGAGTCACCGATCATTACCCACCGATGCTGATGACCTACCGATCACTTGATTCTTCAATAGTCATAAACAACTGTTTGAATTTCTTTATCTTTATCTTTATTTAATCTAACCAACGGTCATATTAGGTATATTTTAATGCTCTGTCAATTAATTAATAAAGGTTGTCGGATGTCAGGAAACCGTACCTCGTACCTGCGGAAAGGAAACTTTTTCTGTCTTCCGAAGCACGTGACATAAATACAAGAAGACTCTGCTGAAGAAAAGAGTCGATAGAAGAACACAAGAAGAATATAGAGAAAATAAAGAGGAGGAAGAACCAAGCAAGGCAGAACCTCATACACAATCAAGCCTACTCAGGAAGAGTTCTGTGCATATAAAAGAACATTGAAGAACTTCATCGACTACATCTCACTGCCTTTGAACCTGAAGCATACGACACTCTTCTTCTCAAACAAAAATGAGAAGAGGACTCAGAATAAATTCTGACCAAATAAAAAAGAGTCCAGAGCTACACTGAAATCACCAGAGCTATTTCTAAACTCTACATCTCTGCTCTGTGATACATTTGTTTTACATTTTGAGCAGTGTGTGTTATCTGCTGTATTAAACACACACACTGACTCATGTACTTTCACTGGAGGATCTTTAAATCCTCAGCAAACCTTTTCACACTTCATTTCCCACTGTGGATAGTGGTAGAGGTCATGTGAGACCTGGACAGCTCTAAGCTGTTGTTTGTTTTCCCACGCAGAACTGTGGTAGAAGTCTTGTGACCTGGACAGTGTGTTCACTGTTGTTAACCCCGATCCAGGGTGTGGATCATTTTTATATAAACTTTTGAGAGGACTAAGTCTCAGCTTGAGACTGAAACTATTGGTTAATTCTCTGTGTTTGTAGCTACATACTATATCCATACTACATATTTATTTCATATTCCGCTGCTATTACTTTGAAATATAATTTATTTTCAAAGCTACTTTGATAGTTAAACTCGCAAGTGTTTATACTTATTATAAACCAGTAAGTTAGTTTCAAAAGTTAATTTAATCATAAGATTAAGTTAACTGAGAACTAATCAATTTTTGAGAAACTAATTGAACCTTTATAATCTGTATAAATTCACTACAGTTTAATTTGTTCTTGAAATAAGGGGATTTTAATAAACATTGTTTTTAACAGAAATTTTTAATTGGAACTCAATTCACCCCCCCTCTTGAGTATCCACTCCGACCAACAGTATTTTTATGTGACAAGAAGGTCTTGGACGTGGTATAGGGGCTGGGGAAGATTCTTTGGTAGAGTTTAGGAAAGGATTGAAGCTTGAGAGGTGTGAGGGGATGAGGGTGTGAAGGGTGGTTTTTATAGTGGAGGGGAGAGGGGATTTCTCAATATAAAATTCATTAGTTTATTATTTCCCCACAATACAAGGAATAGTGAGCCTTCTATGACCAAGAATAGTAATTTTATAATGTGATCCCGAAACAAGTGGTCTTACATCATCAAAACATCATACATGACTCTATAATTAGCTTATTTAACTTATTTTGTAAATTATGTCATTTCACTATTCGTCAAATATTCAAGTATTTCATAAAAATCCAAAAAATTTACTCCTACCATTTTTTGATGTGTAGAATAAAAAAAGATGTAAATTTTTCAAAAATAAATTTCTAAATATAATTAATTTAATATTTAATTAAAATCATAATTTACTTGAAAAAACAGTTTTTAAAATTAAAACTGACTTTATAATGTTTTCAAAAATTACTTAAGGTCTTATAATATTATATTAAATATAGAAGACATAGATTTGTTAATTTATGAACACATTTTAAGAAAATACATTTTCTTTTAAATTACTTAATTAATTATAATTAATAATTTATGACTTACAAAAATACCAATACTTTTATTATGTTCAAATTATCACTTATAAGATACTTTAATTTTATTTAATTATTCAAGTGTATGGTTACTATTATTTTTGACGATTTAAAATTCATAAGGGTCATATTAATATTCATGAGGGTAGGTTACTATTCATAAGGGTATGTTACTATTCACAAAAAAATATTTTTGTTTTATTAGACTCCAAAAATCATCTTGAACACAACCGTGTATGTCGGATTTTTGAAATTAAAAACATAGAAGTTGAAAACTTGTGTTTAAAGGTAAATTATCACTTATTAGTTTATTATGTTGTGTTTTCATGTGATTTTATGACATATTTATAAGAAGGTAATTTCCATTGAAAACTTTGGGTAGTTACATTTTTAGACTCAGGGTAATCTTCTTTAGATTAAGGATATGAACTACCACCCTTGGAATCATAAAAATTAATTTGTGAACCCATGGTGAGAGTGGATCCATCCTTATTTCCATGTGACAACCTTCCAAAAAAATACTTGAGATGACCATATTGTCCACAACCATGAAATGTCTTGCAGATTTCAACATAATTGGGGTTTGTATTACCAAGACTAATACATTTATAGAAAAAAAACATTTGTTTTACTAATGAATCCCCTAATTGTGGTCCTAAAGTAAACTATGTACTTGTATACTTCTTTTTTTGTATAGAAGACACACCCTTGATAACAACTTCACCAACCAAAACTCCACCCAAACCTGTTTTACCAACTATGTCTGCTTCATCTATAGCCACTTTTTCGATCACTCCCACAAAGTTCATAAGGTATAAGAGAATAAATATCTACCAAATATTGACTATCTTACCCATTATCAACGTCCAATCCTTTATTTAATGATTGGTAACATGATCTGGTGGTAAGTGAACTAACTTAGTGAAATGGGTGGAAAAATCCAAAATCGTACTCTCTCCATACTCCAAGGTCAGAAATTCTTGAGCCTTCACCACACTCAATGTATCTAGGTAAAACCATAGATTTAATAATTTCTTGAAATAATCCAAGGTGATATCCTGATTAAAATTAGCTTTCATGATAGAGTCACACTGTCTCTTTCCCAATCTGTGAAGAATATTCATGGAAAAACCCACCCTAGATTCCACATACATTTTAAAAAAAATGAAATAACCATTCAATCTACTAAATAAACTATTATAATTATTAGGGTCATAATATTTATTGATTATAACTTTTAAATTTTGATCCATGGTCCATTTATTTTCCCCGGTGTCTAACACCTGCTTTTCCTAGAGTATGAATAGTGCTTATTAAAACATCCTCCAAAGAAGGCTCCACCAGAGGATCTCCTACAAAAATTGTCTCTCTACTTACTCACTCATTTCTGGAAGATATATTCTTTGAGGAATTATTTAATAAACACAATACAATAACAAATCATCTAATGAGTAACTCAAAAATTATAATACTACTTCATGAATCCATATCAATGCCTTTAAAGAGAAATAATTTGAAGAAATCATAGACTCTAAGAATGAAAGTCCATAATTTATAAAGGAATGGTTCCATTTAAAAAAACTAAAATATAGTTCATTAAAATGACCTCAAACACTAAGTCCCAAGCTTGGTAAAAATTCCTAACCACCCATGGTAACTCAAGTTCAGATACATAAGTGAGCTAGTTGGGCACCCTCTTGTACTTACAATCTAAATTTTGATGGTCAAAACTCTTATCTACCAAAGACACTAAACCAAACCTAGGAATAGAAATAACACTTCAAGCTGGGTATTTCTTTTGATATCATTTTGTAATAAAACTGTTGTACCTCTCGTACCCCTCAAGGTTTTATTTTCATGATCACAATCACCCACTTCTTTATCTAATCCTCTTTCAAGTGTTTTTGGATGATAGGAATCATTTCAGGTGGCCAAGGTATTGGGCCAAGTAAGAAAGAAGGAAAACTAGACTGAAATCAGTCCACCGGCCAACCGGTGGCTTCACCACCGGCCAGCCGATGGAGCCTGGACAGAAGGCATCCTTCTGTCCAGACCACCGGCCAACCAGTGTCACACCAGCGGCCAGCCGGTGGCACCCTCTCCAAACAGTGGAAGCTACTGTCTCAGCACCGGCCAACCGGTGGCCTCAGCACCGGTCAGCCGGTGGCACCTGCACAGAAGAGGAAGCTACTGCCTTACCACCGGCCAACCGGTGGCCTCAGCACCGGCCAACCGGTGGAGCCTGAGTCCGAAACCATCTCCATTTTGCACACACCGGCCAACCGGTGGCTCAGCACCGGTCAACCGGTGGAGCCAGTCAAACTAGTCGTTGGGCCTTTGACCAGGCTGGTCCACTTGCCTCCCAACGGATCCGAAGCCCTTTCCAACGGCTCCGAAGACCTACAAAGGCCATATGAGGGTTCCCCCTCTATAAATAAAGGACCTTGAAGCCCCGGAACCTTAACCAATCCATACGGAAGCCAACGGACATATTTTTGATCATTTGGCGAACCTCCGGCGGATTGCTCCAAGGGAACCCCAATTGCTCCAACACAATTCCACATCCAAGGAGCATCACCAAAGAAGCTTGGGAGTGCACGTCTTCAACTCCAATCATCCATTGGTGCCCAAGGCTTCTCCAAATACGGTTTTTATTGTTTTATTCATTTTGAGCTTAAATTTGAGTTTGTGCCTACAAACTCCCAATTCTCTCATCCTCTATTCTTTGGGTTCTCACACCACCTTCAAGGTGTGAAGAGGTTGGTCAAGCCTTACCTTGTAAAAGGCTTGAGATAAAGGTGAGCTAGCCTTCACCTGTAAGAAGGCTAGTGGGTTCTTGCTCAACCAATTAAAAGCAAGTGGGTTCTTGCATAACCACAAAAGCAAGCTGTAATAGGTTCTAGAGCTACCTCAAAGCCTAGTGGGTTTCTTGCTAAAACCATTGAAAAGCAAGTGGTAGAATCTCTCAACGGTTGAGTTGGGAGCGGAGACGTAGGCCGGGTTTTTGGCCGAACTCCGTTATCAATTTTTGTGTCTTGCCTCTTTATTTCCGCTGCACCTTTAACTTTGATTTTAATTTGTTAATCATTTTTTAAAAGGCAATTCACCCCCCCCCCCTCTTGCCATCACTCACTTTTTCTCTGCCTAACATTTGGTATCAGAGGCAAAATTTGAGTAATACCCTAACCGGTTTCAAATTTAAGATCCATTGTGATGGATTCAACCTCTTTCGGCTCCGAAGGCTACTCTTTGGGTCGTGCTCCATTTTTTGATGGAACCGACTACACTTATTGGAAAACCCGCATGACCACTTTTCTTAGAAGTATAGGTTATCCCATTTATAAAATTGTCATGCAAGGTTACACTCTCTCTTCCCCCGATGAATCCAAATGGACCCAAGCTGACATTAAAAATTTCGAGCTTGATGGCAAAGCCATGAACGCTCTACATTGCGGCCTTGATCGTAATGAGTTCAATCGAGTTTCCACATGCACCTCCTCACACGAAATCTGGAAACTTTTGGAGGTTACCCATGAGGGGACCAACAAAGTCAAGGACACTCGATTGGACATGTTTCGTCAAGATTTTGAGTCATTTTCTATGCACCCACATGAAAATATTTCTGATATGTTTACACGGTTTACTGACATTTGCAATGGTAGAAAATCTCTTGGAGATAATATTTCTGCAGAAACCATGGTCAAGAAGATCCTATGGATCCTACCTAGCTCATGGGCACCTAAAGTGACGGCAATCCAAGAAGCAAAGGACATAAAGAACATGCCGGTCGAAGAGCTCATCGGATCTCTCATGACCTATGAGATCACCATGAGGAGGCAAGCTGAAAAAGAAGGCAAACCGATCAAAGTTCCAAAGAACATCGCCTTCAATGTTCAACAAGAAGAAAGCTCCTCCTCTTCATCATCTTCTTCCTCTTCAAGCGGCGATTCCGAAATGGAAGATCTTGCCCGCAAAATGCACAAATTCATGAAGAAGCACAAGAAGAAGAAATCCCGCAAGGCCCGCAAGGCTCAACCCAACGAAAAATCCGAGCCCAAGGTAAAATATTATGGGTGTGGCGAGAAAGGCCATTACAAGCCCGATTTCCCTCTCAAAAAGAAAAAGGCCAAGCAAAAGGAGAAGAAGAAGGCATTCAAGGCCACTTGGAGTGATAGCTCCACATCCTCCTCATCATCCTCCTCAAGCGACAACGGTAAAAAATGCCTAATGGCATGTAATGAGGTAACATCTTCCGACTCCTCTTCCTCTTGTTCTTCAAATTCAAATTCTTTAAATCATTTGTCTTATGAGGATCTCCAACATGCTAGAGATCAACTGGAGGAAGTTTTTCACGAACTTTCTTCCAAATTTGTTTCCTTAAAAAAGAATTTCAAAAAACTCTCTTCCGAAAAAGAACAACTTCTTAAAGAGAAGGAAGAGATGTCCCTCAAAATCCAAAATCTTCCCGATGTTGATTCCATGGAATCAACCATCAAATATCTAAGGGAGACTCTAGCCAAGTTCACCCAAGGGGAACAAAATTTGAACAATTTGCTTGGTTCCCAACATATATCTAGAACCACCCAAGGGCTTGGCTATTCCAAGCAAGCTTCCTCCTCCCATGCACCCACTATTTTTGTAAGGGGGAGCTCCGAATATAAATTTTGCAATTATTGTAAAAAACCCGGGCACTTAATTTATGAGTGCAATTGTAAAAATGCCCGGTATGGCCGCCCCAAAACTATTTTCTTTAATGATGAATTTTATAGGAGAAGACCCGCCACTAGACAAGTATGGATTGAAAAATCCCTTTTAGCGAGTCTTACCGGCCCAAAATTTGTCACGGTTTGATAATCCTCTCCCCGGAGTTTTGTTGTTTTTATTTAGGGGGAGTTAGGATCGTTTAAGCCCTTTTTCAATTTCAAACTTTTCGATTCAAACTTTCAATTTCAACACTTGGTATCAAATTTTTTAATTCTAAACTGTTATTGAATTCTTGATTCAAAACTTTCAATTCAAATTTCAAAAATTTCATTTGGTTTAAAATCTCTATCTTGTTTTTCAACTATTTCCCTCAATCAAGTTTTATGCCCCGTGCTATTTTGATAATCACAAAGGGGGAGAAATTCTTGGTTGATTGGGGGGAAAAATATTTTAAAGCATGTCTCTCATTTTAGTATTTTACATTGTTTGTTTTGGTGATTGTGATCATCAAAATAGGGGGAGATTGTTGTACCTCTCGTACCCCTCAAGGTTTTATTTTCATGATCACAATCACCCACTTCTTTATCTAATCATCTTTCAAGTGTTTTTGGATGATAGGAATCATTTCAGGTGGCCAAGGTATTGGGACAAGTAAGAAAGAAGGCAAACTGGACTGAAATCAGTCCACCGGCCAACCGGTGGCTTCACCACCGGCCAGCCGATGGAGCCTGGACAGAAGGCATCCTTCTGTCCAGACCACCGGCCAACCGGTGTCACACCAACGGCCAGCCGGTGGCACCCTCTCCAAACAGTGGAAGCTACTGCCTCAGCACCGGTCAGCCGGTGGAACCTGCACAGAAGAGGAAGCTACTGCCTTACCACCGGCCAACCGGTGGCCTCAGCACCGGCCAACCGGTGGAGCCTGAGTCCGAAACCATCTCCATTTGGCACACACCGGCCAACCGGTGGCTCAGCACCGGTCAGCCGGTGGAGCCAGTCAAACTAGTCGTTGGGCCTTTGACCAGGCTGGTCCACTTGCCTCCCAACGGCTCCGAAGCCCTTTCCAACGGCTCCGAAGACCTCCAAAGGCCATATGAGGGTTCCCCCTCTATAAATAAAGGACCTTGAAGCCCCGGAACCTTAACCAAGCCATACGGAAGCCAACGGACATATTTTTGATCATTTGGCGAACCTCCGGCGGATTGCTCCAAGGGAACCCCAATTGCTCCAACACAATTCCACATCCAAGGAGCATCACCAAAGAAGCTTGGGAGTGCACTTCTTCAACTCCAATCATCCATTGGCGCCCAAGGCTTCTCCAAATACGGTTTTTATTGTTTTATTCATTTTGAGCTTAAATTTGAGTTTGTGCCTACAAACTCCCAATTCTCTCATCCTCTCTTCTTTGGGTTCTCACACCACCTTCAAGGTGTGAAGAGGTTGGTCAAGCCTTACCTTGTAAAAGTCTTGAGATAAAGGTGAGCTAGCCTTCACCTGTAAGAAGGATAGTGGGTTCTTGCTCAACCAATTAAAAGCAAGTGGGTTCTTGCATAACCACAAAAGCAAGCTGTAATAGGTTCTAGAGCTACCTCAAAGCCTAGTGGGTTTCTTGCTAAAACCATTGAAAAGCAAGCGGTAGAATCTCTCAACGGTTGAGTTGGGAGCGGAGACGTAGGCCGGGTTTTTGGACGAACTCCGTTATCAATTTTTGTGTCTTGCCTCTTTATTTCCGCTGCACCTTTAACTTTGATTTTAATTTGTTAATCATTTTTTAAAAGGCAATTCACCCCCCCTCTTGCCATCACTCCCTTTTTCTCCGCCTAACAAAAACATCTTAGTTAGATCAGACACATCACCTGAGTTTTACTACCATAAGGTGAGCATAAAAACCACCAAAATAGTCTCTTTTATAATAGAAGAACAACAAACATAAAAAATGGGAGAAAAGAACATAATCATGATATATAATAATACAATCCAAAAAGCTAATCCAAAAGTAAAAATGAAGTCCAAAAGATGAATTTTTTTGTGATCATCCATCACCACCAAATAATCCATCTATAAAGATGTCAACAACCAAGATAAACTCGATCACTACATGACACCCTTCCCTTTTACTGGGTTCTAAAAAACAATATCTACAAACACCCCAAGGAAAAAGTAAGGTTTTAGAATATATACTATTAGGATTTAACAAAATAATATATAAAAATTATGACATCAAGAAAACATTAGTTTTAGATTTAAAATAAAACCTATTGTTAAATAATTTTAGTGGATAAATAATTTTTTCAAAATTCCTTTGGGTTTCAAAAAATCCTTTCATAATAAAAAACAAGGAATATGAAATTTTGGTTAAATAAATCATGTAATCAAAATAACAACCATCCATGGATACACCATAAGATAAAAATGTGAGAAACCAATAATGAAATATATAATCATGAGTCAAACCAAACCAAAATTAAGAAGCAAAACATTTGGGCTCTATCCTATAAGAATATATATTAGAACAAAAAAAGAATAAATTAGGAATATGTTGGATCCAACAGATATCAAGTCCTAGAAAATTTTTAATTATCACAAGGCCTCTATGGGCATTGAAAATAATAATGTGACATGTCTCTATCTAGATGCACCAAAGGTTTTGAATGTACTATAGTTTTTTAAAAAATAATTTTAAAACCTTGGTCACATTTTATAAATTCTTTTCATAATGAATCATTTACTCTTCCATAATTGGAACCCAATTTTAGAATCAAACCACCTTCATAGAATTTCATAAATCATTTTTACAGTGAATCATTGCCACTTCAATTCTTGAAACACCATTTTAGCATTAATTTTTTTTAATTAAAATCTCTTAAAACATGTATCTCATAAGGAAAATCCACATTGATATCAAATAAAAACTTCTATAACAAAAACCAAGTAATTGAAAAATAACATCAAGTTATTAAATAAATAGAAATTTTGTATTGAGACACCTATCACAAAAAATTAGAGGAAACACCAAGGATTGGTCTCCCAAGCCCCATGGTTGAATCAAAATATGAAGGGATTGAAGGTCCTTCAAGTAGATCATCGAGCTACCTAATGTTAAAGAGAGAGAGAGAGAGAGAGACTATATAAATGGTTGTTCAAAGGATGTCTGGATATTTATAACTATAATTTAAAATAGAAGACCACAATGTAGCCTCTCAGACCATTCCACAGCACCTATATAAATGTGTATAATTCCCCACTACGGTATAGGATGGGATTCCAGGGAGAGGGAATATTGTTCAAGGATTGGGAAAACACCATATAACTTTTTTAAACTACTTCTAAGATCTATAACCCTTCACACACTATTGGTACTATTTACCCAGGGAGACGATATGTCATAGCCTAAAACACCATGTTGTAATGGTGTCTAATTTGAAAGAACATATAAAATCCAAACCCGAGGCCACTACGTCTCACCCTCCTACCCCCATGACATAACTCTTCAATAATTGGAAATAACCTTGTCATTCCTCCCTCCAAGGATATATGATGTAGCTCACTAGTGTATGTGCATCCAATAAGGCCCTATTCCACAATAGGAACCTCCACAATGTAGGCCTCAATACTAGGTGGGCATCACAATATCCCTGTTCATATCTTGGGGAAAGAAAAATAAATAAAGAGTTATATGAGATGTTTAGTATAAGTTACGTTTGGCATAGACTATCATGAGTGAATAAGGATTAATCAATATGGCAGAGTGGTTAAAGAAAACATATGTTATTTAATAAAGAATAATAGTTAAATGAACCTTAATGGATAATATCAACCTAAAATGACATTGATAATGGAAACTGAATTTTTTAATTATGGAAATGTATAATTATAGACATTCGTGATTAAGACTTATTAACCATAATATCATGATTCCTACCATTAAGGCATCTCAATGAAGAAATAATTCTTAAGAAATGAGTAGGTGTAAACCAAATACCCATATAAAATGGCATGCTTGTTATTTTTTCTCCTAATACCTATTGGTTCATCAAGGGGATATATATAACTAGGTACCACCCTTCACTATCATGTCCTATACATTCCTCATATTTTTAATTATTGATAAAATTCATTCAAAAAATTCCTTATAAGTCAATAATTATCCTTATATAATCAAGAATAAAAAAACATAAATATTTCCTCAATAAATGAAATAACATACTTAATAAGATTCTTCCAAATAATATCGTATATATAAACATTAAATGGTTAAAACATCCTAAAATCAATATAAATGATTATGAATTCATCCATGATATTAAAAATAAGTATATAAAGGATTAAAAAATTACAATGTTTAATAGAGTGTGATAGATAACATGATCATAAAAAAGTGAATGATCACAAGATAAGGTAAAATCCATTGTCAGTAAAGGAAAACCGTCACAAATTGGAAAAGAAGGGTTTTTAGTAAAACATAGACTATAGAAACAAACATATAGTCAATAAATTAAATAAATTCTTGGTAACATCATGTATGAAAAATGTTATAAATCAGTATTCAAAACTCTTTTCATTCCTTTAAAAAAATAATTCTCTTTTCAATAGATATCATCTTAATTAAAAAATACCAAAATATAGAGACAAATATTTTCTTTGAAAATAACCATTGAAAAATATAAAGTTTGATTAAAATGAAATATTACCCATGATGGTGGGGAAATTCATTCATTCTGAGTAAGTTAAAATAAATATTTTTTTCAAAACATTAGTAAAAATTACCTCATTTGAAAAATGAAAAAAAAATTAATTTTTTTAAAAAAATTATAGAAGGTAATAATTGGGTGAAAGTATCATTTAAAAAATTATATAATATTAAAAACAATAATTAAATCATTTTAATAAAAAATATGTAAATTAGAGAATAATAATTCGAAGGAAATCATTAAAACTATATTTTTTTTCAAGAAATCCCCTTACATGTAACTTACATTTTGATTCTAGATAAAAGAAAGATAAGAAATAAAAAATTGACATGTAAACCCCATAAATAACTATCATATAATAAGATATATGTATTTTAAGATATCATTATCATATAATTTTTTCAAATGAAATATGAACATAAATAATCTCGAAATAAAATGATATTAAAACAGAAATACCTTACGACATAAAAAACTCTTCAATCAAAAAAAATTTAAAAATTAAACATGAATTTAAATTAAATTAAAATTAATTATGATTAACTGATGATAAATATATCAAAGGGGTAGTATATACACCATATACAAGAAATTAGGTGCTCATTATAAACATGTATCATTGAAGTGGAAATGAGACAAATTTACCCTTACCTGTAGTCCAACATACATCATATGCTCTCTTAACCTCCTGTATAATAAATTTACATTTATTAAAAATATTTTAAAAAATAATATGTGTAATTATCATACCATATATAATTCAATTATGACATTCTATCACCCATTTTTAACAATTTATTATTAACTTTATCATCTCAGGTGTTAACGATACTTTTTGTCCTCACATGTTTTAGTTTTCTAGTTTTGGTATTTCATCTTGGTGATGATATCATCTTATAAAGAGTTATAATAAGTATATATATCATATATATTCATTACATACATATTTATAATATTTCTTAAAAGGAGGACATGAAAAATGAATCACATCACTTATTAGAGGTGGTAGTCCACACGTACACATGAGCAATGCTATCATTTTTAATGGGTGGAAGGGTAAGAAGGTAAATGATATATTATATTTTCATAATCATAATAATTTAATAAATATTATATATAAACAATATATCCATCATAATAACCATCCATTAATGGTGGTTATGAAAAATGAAATGTATCGCTTCATGAGGAGGTAGTATTTACAAACGCATGAACGATGCTTTTATCTCCCATTTGACAATGAAGGAGATGAATAGAGGTTTTAAAATTGACATAATAAAATTTAAGTATATGGCATAAAGTGATGTTATTATATATTCCTGGTTATCATATAATTTAATGAGGTATAACAAAAAAATAAATTGACAACACTTGGTTAAGAGTTATAGCACATCTATGGACAAAATCAGTTGGGTTACACCTTAATAATTATAAGGATATTATTTTGATAAAACATGAACTTCTATGGTATAATTTTCATGAACTATGAGGAAGGTATTAGTGGTGGTGTCCTTTTATAAAGGAGGAAGAGGATACATTTGGAATTACATAATATATTTAATTAATACAAATTATTTTCCGTGTTTATGTGGAAAAAAATTGATATATTTTAAATATATGATGAATATAAGTCTAAATACTATCATAAAATTATAATTAGACATTTATAAGTGATATTTTAACCCTTATCTCTTAGTTTTGAACTGCACTAACCCTACTTAACCATTACGGCGATAAAAATATTATTACATGTTTGGTGTTAAAAAAGTTACTATAAAAGGAAAAGTGACCCATAAGTGGAAAATGGATGATATTATACATACCTTTCAAATGGATAAATATAATATTTTTATGAATTTTAATTAATTTAATAAAATATTATTTATCATAAAATACAATTAGATTCATTTTTAGGACTTTTCATATAATTTGAAATTAAAAATATCAATGTAGTAATGTAATTTGAATCTAAATTTTTTACACAATAGTATTAAACTTAATATATCTAAAAAATTATTTTAATACTATAAAATTGAAAAAATTATTACATTTAGAGTTTTAAAATTATTAACTATATTTTTCAACAACTTGCATAAGCACTATGTTGTTGTTACGTAAGAATTTAAGATATTTATTTCATTACTATAAATTAAAATTAAATTTTAATCATAAAATAAATAAATTAATATTAAAAGTGACTTTTTTGTACCATTCATAATAATTTTTTATCCAATTAAAAAAATATTATAGATATTATAGGAAAGAAATAGGTATTTTGGAATTTACCCTTACTTAAAATTATATAAATGTATTTATTAAAGTAAAAAAGAACCAAAATTCCATATTTTAAAATAGACGAATAGTATGGTTAAATTACACTCAAAAAATATTAATAAATACATATTATATATATTTTTAAAATCCTTATCACATTATTTTTAATATTAATTAATCTATTAACCGTTTACCGTTTTGACAAATCATTCTCATGGGTTCTATTGAAAATGGACAAAAATGAAATAGAGATATTTAAAAAATTATAACCTCCTAATTAAAAATTTGGAATCCATTTTACGTTGATAAATTTATATAATAGTTAGAAATAAATTTTAACATAAATGTGTAAAACTTAATGAAAAGAAAATTTTAGAAAAATGGGTTTTTGTGCCCTAAAAATAAACTTATAAAAAATCACGTATAATGAAGATTAATATGTAATTAATTATATTATTTATAATTAGTTTCTACCTTTTTAATTTATGATAAAATTTAAAACATAATAAAATTTTTAATTATAATTTTTAATTAAAAAACAACTCTTATAAAAATTAATATTTTTCACCATTTACATAAAAATATATCTCTTCAAAGAAATACAAAAATTTCATGCTATTATATTTTTTATATAATAATTTAAAAAATTATATATTTTTTAAAATAAAATTTCTAAAATTATAATAAACTAATTATAATATTCTCCTATAAAAAATGAAATAGTATCCATTTGTAATGAAAATATAATTTTGAAGTATAAAATGAAAATACTAGAAAATTGAGTACATTTTTTAAGCATTAATCAATAAATTTGTATTGATTAAGACCATTATATATATTTCATAATGCAGTTCTTCATAATCATACACACCAATAAATGGCTTGGTTATAACAGTCATATTTAAATAATATTATTTCATGGTTTGTTTAAGATTGATGTTTTGTGTGTTATAATCTATCGAAGGTAGTGTTATTTTTAAAAGAAAATATAAACTAAAATATTGGTGTATCAAATTATTCCATACTTACATAAATTTCATTTTCCTAATTTGATTTCATTTTTTATTCAAACTAAGTATAGCTTTACAATGAAATCATGTATCAATTTTTTCAAGTACTTTTATTTCTGGGTTATGACCAAGAAACCTATTATTTATTTATCAATATAAAAATCATACTATAAAATTAGATTTTGAAATGTACCTTGGTATTTGATTGTTACATTACATATAATACTTGATAGATTTATCTTTAGTGTTTGATAAATTCCATTTCCATTGGGATATGAAATATGATAATACCTACTTACAGTATTTATTCCCATTCTATAAGAATAATTTCATCCTTTGATGTGAATCATCATGATCATGAATAATTCTTAATGTCTAAAGTGAAAAAAATAGCTTTTAATTGACTAAAATATCCATAAAATGATGAAAATTTATTCCCCATTTATAAAACCAAAATGGTTAGCATAAGGTAAAATAATAAATAATATGAAGAAACCTTTATATGATAAAATACTACATTAATATCCAAAGCCTCAAAAATAATTCCCAAATTTCATCTTAAATCATTTTATTAGTAATTAACCTTAAAATTCATTAAAAATATTTATAACTATGTTGAATCCCTAAAAATCAAATATATTTGATCATATATTCTTCCGAGATCAATTTAATTTTTATCTCAAAACAAAATAAATAACTCATAAATTCATATAACAAAAATTTATACTCCCTATCATATTATCTTCTAAACATGTTAATATTTCCTTTAAATTATTTTAATATCTATAAATCAAAAATAAAATAATTTATTAATCTAAAAGATAACTCATCCTTCTTTATTCAAATAAAATCACATTTTAAGCAAAAAACTTTTTTGTCCCGTGGTTAACTATATGATAAAACATATATTACAAAAATTTTAATAACTTTTTTATCCCAATTAACCAAATTAACATAAAAGATTATATTAATCCTAAGGGTTATCAATACCATTCAACATGTGTCTACAAAATATAAAATTATTCTCCCTAAAATTACCTTTTCATTAAATGACATACTAAACAAAAGGGTTTTATTCCCATAAATGTGTCTGAAAATATCTTTAATTGTATTATATTAACATCAAATAAAACCTCAAAATGGATATTTGTTCCTTTAAACATATAATAAACTTTTGAAATATCAACCCATGACACTTAATGTTTATCCCAAATAACTATCAAATCTCATAGGTTTCCATAGGTTCAATAATCACATTCATTATTATAGTTCATTAAAAATATGAATTATCCAAATCATATCCTCTAAGAGTGTCTGGCCAGGTGGGCAGTCTTCGGCCCACTCATCATGCACTGATGAAAATCGAGTTAATACCCAATATTCCAATTTCAATGTTTCTACACCTAGGTTCCTCTATGAAATATCCATATCCACTTTCTAGTATCCATATAGGGATATATTTTCTATAAAAACAACATATTATTTAATTTACCAAACCCCCATTGTATCAACATATGCTTAGAATTATCTCTATAATTTATCATTGGGTTATTTTCACTAATCTATGTTTTCAAAAATCTATTTACCAGGGCTCCTACAAAAAATCCTCTAATACCAAATATAAAATCCCAACTCTAGTTACCCAAATTCATTTTTTACTATATTATATTGGTACAAGATACAAAGGATCTCACTGTGCATGATCATTCCATTTATATTTATTGGAATATAGAAAAATAATTGATTTATATATTATAATAGAACTATAAAAAAAAGAACAGGAAAAATTATCACATCCTTAAAATCATTCATAATACCCTTCTTCATATCATAGGTAAAGGAAAACAAATAAAGGGTGATCTTAGATTATTAGTAAGGGTAACTTATAGTGGAAGCTATCATGAGTAAATAAGTAATAATCAATATGAAAAAGTGGATAATCAAAACACATTCCATTATGTCATCAAATTGAGTTAAATGAACATACATGGATAATATCAACATAAAAATGACATGGATAATGGAAACTAAATTATTAATAATGGAAATTCATAATTATGTACATTCATGATCAAGGCCTCTCAACCAAGATATCATGAATCATATCTTCAAGGACTCTCAACCAATACATCATTCTTAATAAATGGGTAGGTGTAAACCATATTGATATATAATATGGTATTCCTATAATTTTGTATCATGAGATTTTTTGATTCATTGAGGGGATATCTATAATCAGGAATAAACATTCACTTATATGTACTATTCATTTCTCATATTTTGAATAATCAAAACAATTCATTCTCCAAATTCCATGAGTAAAAAATTATCGATATTAAAACAAGAATATAAAACATCAATATTTCCATACTAAATGAAATAAATTACATAATACACTTCCATAAAATGATATAATATATTGAAATGGTATAAAGTTGAAACATTATCAATGTAATATAAATTATTCTAAATTCATACATGTTTTTTAAAATATAGACACCAAGGTGAAAAATAACGTCCAATGAAAAATGTGATGTGATAGAGAACATGATCATAAAAAATTCAATGATATCAAAGTAAGGTATAATCCATTATTAAAAAAAGAAAATAAAGTCAACATAAATGAAGGTTTTTTTATTAAAACCAAACCTTTATAAAATAATGTATAATTTATACACTCAAATAATTTCCTCTTAACATCGTATAAGAATGATGTTATATAACAATTTTAAATATTATTTTAATTCAATTAGTAAAATAATATGTGTGTCCTCTAATATCATTTCAAATAAAAATACAAAAATATTGTGAATTATAGTTTCTATAATAATAAACTTCAAAACTTATAAATAATATTTCAAATCAAAGAGTATTCATCTTGTTCTGAAAAGTCATTCATACGGTGTAAATTCTAAAAATGATTTTCTTCACACCTTTATTAAAAAGTAACTCATTCAGGAAATGAAAAGTAAATTACTTTTTAAAAACAATTATAGAAATTAATACATGTAAAAAGATGAATTTAATAAACTATTATAAAATGGATTTTTTTTAAAATATGGGCGTGGACGAAAAATAGTTGCAAGGAAAACATCAAAACAATATTTTTTTTAAAAATGTACCTTACATATAGAATACTTGTTGATTCTTGATCCAACATGGGAATAAATGGAAAATAAAAATTTAAATCTAAAAAATAACTATAGGATAATAATATAGATTGGTTTTAATATATTATAGTGATATAATTCCTACAAATAAAATATGAACATAAACAATTATGAAAAAATTTGAGATTGTAACATAAATCCCTTAACATTAAAAACTTTTTAATAAAAAACACATAAAATAGTAAACATTAATTTAACATTAAACATAATGAATGAGAATGACATAATATATCAATGTGGTAATATATACACCATATAAAATAAATTTTTTGTATAATATAAAAACGTCTCATTGAAGTGGAAATGGGAAAAAATTACCCTTACATAAAGTTCGAATTGATTCATATGCACTCTTAAACTATTTTAAAGTAGATTTATGTTTATTATAAGTTTATAAAATAACCATATTTATATTTATCATACCATATATTATTCACTAATAACATTCTATCACTATTTTATTAACAATTCATTATTAACATCATCATCATGGGTGTTAACTATATTGTTTTTTCATACATGTTTCAGTTTAGTAGTTTTGGTACATGCATCTGGGACATGATTTCATAATCACTAAAATGTTAATAATGATATAAATATCATATATATTAATTATATACATATTTATAATACTTCTTGAATGGTGTGCATGAAAAATGAATCACATCGCTTTATGGAGGTGGTAGTCCACACGTACGCCCGAGCGACGATATCATTTTTTAGTAGGTGGAATGGAATAAAGGTAAATGATATATTCTATTTAAAAAATATTAATTAGTTCATAAATATCATATATAAACATTATATTCATCATAATAATCATCCATGAATAGTGGTGATAAAAAATGAAATACATCGCTTCGTGAGGCGGTAGTCTGCTTGTATGCACAAACAATGCATTCGTTTCCACTTTAATAGAGAAGGAGATGACTAAAAGTTTAACCATAAACAAAATATCATCTTATTATATGGTAGATATGGATGTCATTATATCACCATGGTCAGCCAAAATTGAATATATATATATATATATATATAAGAAGAAATAAAATGAAAATACTTTGATATGTGTTGTACCAATTATTTAAACAATATCCTTTGGATTACACCATAATCCTTTGAAGGCTGGTATTTTGATAACATTAGGGCCATTAGATCATGGTTAGGGATGTTTGGAATGGATTTTGAAGTTATTAAGGATCGTATATTAACAAAAAAATGAGGGGTTAAATTAAATTTTTTCTTTTTAAAAAATTCTAGATTAAGAAAATTAACCCATGAAACTTGTTAGAGTTATTTCCCCTTTTAGTAAACACACATGAATGTAAAAGTAGGAATGTATAAAATTAACTAAAGATTTTAAATGTTCATACTCAATGTGAGAACTTTCAAATGTTTCATGTCCACTACCTTGGGTCCATGGAAATGTAAAATTCCCTCAATTTTATCGTTATCTCTCACTTTTTTTAAATTTAAAATTTTCACTCTCCCCATTTTTATTGTCTTGCCCATTTTATGATAAACAAATATTCAGATTCATTATATAAATAAATTTATAAACATATTAAAAAATTGTTACTTTCTCTCCCCTTTTTTCAACATAATCCAAAAAATATTTGGGTACTCTCCTTTAGAACTTTAAGAATTCATTGGTGTAGGATAAACATGAATTTACATCCTCAAATCCATAAATATTTATTTTTTTCATATCATTGGAAAAGATATCAATAATTTGATAATTCATTAAAATATATTCTATAAAATTATGTCTACAAGAAAGTTTCACTTTTATGAAGTGAAACTGTATATCAATGTTCTTTTATGATGAGTGTTGGACAAGATTTTTAGAAATATCAATTGCAAAGTGATTATAATAAAGTATCATCACAATTTTGAACTTCAAACTGCATGTCTATTTGGAAACTATGTCAGGTTATAAACATGAAATTTTCTCACTTTTTGAAAAGTTTTCATCTGATCAAATTCTTTAGATGATAAATCTTCAAATATTATAACAAGACCATATCTAGAATAGTTTGTCTAGAAACCTCTATCTAGAACCACAAATTATCTCCCCCCTTTTCTTTCTTCAAAACATTTATTTATTTTCTCATTTTATTTCTCCCTTATGTTTGATCATGTTTATCTAAATATCTAAATCATCTACCCTATTTAATTCTTATTTTTCTTTAAAATCATTGTATTTTGTCTTCCCAATCTCTAAAAACTTTTCTATTTGAATGGTATATCTAGAACAGTATTTTGATCAAAAAAAAATCAATTCACCAAACATTTCTTCCTATTTCAATGTTTGGTGATCATTATTTTTATTTTTCCTTTGATGCTTTCTACACATCTCTATGAAGTGCAGTTCTATCAGATCGGCTTCATCTAGAACCCTATGTCTAGTCCACTTTGTCAAGATCTATCAATTTGAAAAACATGAACATCAACCTTTCATCAAAAAAAATTATCATGAGGTATTCCATGACATTTAGACCTTTTAGAGAAGAAAATCGTCATTTAAATTTAGGTTAGAAAGTTAATAACATTCTAACTTCCTTACTTTGTCACATTCTTCATCTCCAAAGATTTCTGACTTTCTAAAATTTAGAGACACTAATTTGCTAATTATAAAAAAAATCTTTAAAAAAATATAATTTTCAACAAAATACACATCTTTGTTAAAAAAACAAAAATGATGATTATATTTTTTAGGTACAAACCAGGCTAGAATTATCATAAATTGTGATGTGTTGGGTCAGAAAGGGTAATGGAAAATGGTCTATAGGGGGGATAAATGGACCATATTATAATTTTAAATAAATAGAATAATTATATACAGTAATTACTAATGTTAATCAAATAAATTAATTGTAAGAATAAATTACATAAAAGAACAAAAGGATGTTTTTTATATTAGTTTGGTCCAAAGTGGACCAAGCCTAACATTATACCTATCTTCTCAGTGAGAGATAAATTGTATACTACCTAACTTTTAGAGGGGAATAAAAACCCAATGGCAACCAATTTTTTTAGTTGAATTATAACCCAAAGTCACTTTCATTTTTTTGGGGAGTGAAAACCCAATTACAACAATGACTTTAGACTATAGTATTCACAAATGAAACAGTCCTTTCATTAGAATCTGGGAGTCACAAACTGATACAACCCTAACTTTAGATACATGGATTCACAACCCTCATATCTAAAATTTAGAATTAGGGAGTCAGAACCTGAAGAAAGAAAAATGATTTCGTATATAAAAGATTAAAAATAATGTGAAAGAATATGAGATATGGGGATAAGTGCTAAAGAATCAAGAAAATATAGTGAAATATAAATATTAAGAATAAAATAAATGTATTAGTCCTTGAGTTGAATCGTCTTGATTTTTATATCATGGAAGAAGAATAAGTTATAAATTTTTTTGTTCAGCCCTTGAGAGATAATCCCGTAGTAGAAAGAAATGATTTCACATGACTTGGTATTTACAAGACATCAATGTTTCATTAGAAATATTTGGTTCAAAAAACATTCATGTTCTACTAATTTATATGTCTATATTATTTGAATTAATCCTGAAGCCTTTAAATAGAATATGTAGAAACTAATTTTCTAATCTCCAACTATGTAACGCAATTCAAATTCAAATTATAAAATTATCCATGTAAGAGAAAAATATTTTTCCAAAAAAATTATAAAAAAATCAAATTAATTCAAATCATAAATACTTACTAAAAATACTAGAAAAATAATTAAAATAGTTTCTATAAGAATAGTTCAAATAAATTCCATAAAAATATTATGATAATTATACTGTTAAATTCAGAGTTTAAAATACCATCTAATTACATAAAGTGCTTAAATATTCAAATAAATTAATTATACTACATTAAATACTATAGAATATGTTTTAATAATTTCCATGACACTAAATATTATTTTATAAAAGAATAACACAAATAAATCAACTCAAAATATAAAAAAATATACTCAAAATATTTGTTTTTTGAATATATATGGATAATCAGTAAATTAAAACATATTTTAAAACCAATTATAATATTTTAATAAAACTTATCATGGAATCCATATTATATATATGAATTTTGGAAATTAATAAAGTAAATAAAAGAATTAATCTAAGAACAAAGTTAATTATATTATCATAAATGAAGAAAAATATAAAATGATAAAAAATTACAAATTTATGAAAAAAATAAATAAATTATAGAACATGTCATGCTTTTCAAGTGATCTTGTGGTCGGTATACTAACCATGAAAATATTATAATGTGTGGTCACTTTTCATACCATGCCTTAAAAGTAGGTGGTTGATTCAAGGACACATGTTGTCAGTATATTGATCGTACGAAAATTATAATATATGGTCACTTAATATATCATGTGGTCACTATATAGACCATGAATGTATAGTAACTTGATATAACATGTGGTGGGTATAGTTATCATGAGAATAACAGTAACATGTGGAAACTCTACTTACCATGAAGTCACTCTTCTTATAGTCAGGTCACTATATTCTTGTCATAGTTTTACTAATAGAGGTTCTCTACTATAACATCAACCAATAGATGTGCATATGGTTGTGGGTGCTAATAAATGATTCGTATATCCACCTATGGACAATGAAACTGATTATAATATAAAAATGTGTATTTAGTGATGCCATCTTATGGGATGTACAGCATAGACTTATTGAAGACATGGATTCATGAAATAGAAATATGACATCTCCATATACACTATGAGGTATGAATAATGCTGGTGTGATAACTCCATGAAACATGCAGCAAGTGAAAGAAAGTCTTGTTTTTGTGGAGGGAATAGGGTAGAATCAATGAGGTATAGAACTATAGGTACAATTCATTGCATCATAAATGTGGAATTATAGGAATATATATTGATTCAAGATGATCATGAAGGCATAGAATTACTCCTATTCTAAGTGGCATGAAGCCTCATCCTGTTGTGGAGAAGATGTTGGATAGAAACTTAGCAGCTTTATGTGGTATCTCGTAGTCACTTATCTAGCTTCATGTGGTGTCTTGCGATCACTTATTCATCTTTATGTGGTATGTAAAAAAGGAATTCCCATGGTAGGTTCCCTTAATAGACCATGGTAGGTTAAGAAAAGGGTTCTTAGTAGGTTTAGAAATGATTTCATGATAGGTTTAGAAATGGGTTTCACAGTAGGTTGTCAAAACGAGATTTGGTAAATTTTTAAATAATATAAACAACAGAATCGACTAATATTCCATTTTATATAAATGTATCTAAACCTGATATATTTCTAATGGGTAAAATAATAAGTCCATATAACTTAAGAAGCGTGATATATGACCCAAAAATAGTGGTAAACAATATGTGAAAAACTTAGAAAATATAACTCGAATATTATAAACATTCTACCAAATTTTTGGTATCTAAATGAAATTATCAATATTTTTTAATTTCGAATGAAATTTACATAAATGTATTTTATTTTTAACTCAATAAATGGAATTTTATTCTTAGGAATGTCATTAGATTTATAATTGAAAAGAAGATGATTCCAAATTATGGAAATTATAGACTTTCAGAATTATAACAATGATATTGGGAATTGTTTTGAGAAATAAAACTATGATATCAGACTTCCACTTAGTTTAATGAAATTTAAATAAATTTATATTATATATAATGAAATAAGTTTCAAGAAAATATGATCCATATAACTCATGTTATAATATAATAACAAAAGATAAAATTAAACTAAAAATGGATGTAAAACCAAAATCATGCAGCATGATTGTACCAAATGTGAGAACACATAAAGATTGATTTAGACAAAATCTCATTTAAATAATAAATCAATAATATTCTTATCATTTATATGAAATAGGAGGTATAAAATTCCAATCGATATAGATCTTTATATAATAAAAATATAATATCTAGTAAAATGATATTACATAAAATTATGATTAATATAAAAAAGAATAAAATATTATGAGGAATTGAAATATTTAATAACATAGAACCTAAAAAAATCCCAAAAAACACTCCCTTTTAAAAAATTACAAAAAAAAATAAGATTTTATAAAATTATCCCCCTTATTGAAATTTAAAAAAATATTATGAAATATAAAAGGGGTTTGAAAACAGAAGTGATGAACATTAGTTTTAAATCAGAAAAATTCCACATTAATAAATTTATATTAAGGTAATATTAAAAAATTAAATAGTTTTTAGTCCCCCTAAATTTATTCTATATTTAAAAATTGGATATCCACATGTCTATAACAACTAGATCATATAAAATAAAACATAAATACTTCTTGAATTGAGTATTTCTTGCTCAATGAAATAGAAGTTTATATGTAGATAATCCACAACTTATTAATATTGAGGTACATGTGTCCAAATGCTAAAAAATAAAACAAAAAACACAACTTCATGCCCATTATATTTTAGGACTAATTGGTTCATTTATATAATTTATCAAAACTAATGAAAATTTAAAACATGTGTTGTAATGAATAGGTGAAGATAAATTTTTATAGATTGAAATTTTATTGATAGTGAGAGATTGAGGGAACCTGAGAGAAAACACAGCATCATAATTTATGTCTAATCAACATTTCAAACAAATAATTACTGAAACCTTCTTAGTATAACTCTTAAAAAAAGGGTTCTTGAACATCTTAGGAATATAAGAACTATAACCAAAACTTGTCCTACCTCTATTTGATTTCATCTTAGTTATCATCATATCGTATTATTTATTTCCTTAAATAAAGAAAGAAATCATTTCACTCAAACTAAAAACTTCTTTATTTAGATTAACATTCATCTTATGAACAAACATAAGTTCATCAAGGACTTTATATTTTCTAGATGATGTATAATTTCTTAAACTATGATTCTTTATTTCAGGATTAGAGATATTATTATACATAATATTCCTTTTCTCTTTTTCTTTATTAAATAAAAGGATATTATTTTGAAGCCTTTATTTTTTTTTAAATAAAATTTTCTTTTCTTCTTTAACAATATCATTCTCTTTAATAACATTATTACTTTCCTTTATTAACCTCTTAGTCACATCTTTTAAAACATTATATTATTCAGTAACGATTAAAATAAATTTTTTACGCTTCCCATTTTCTTCATATAACTCATCAATGTTATAACCATCAATTTTAAAATGATAATTTGAATCAAAATCATTAGATACCTCATTTCTATTTAATTCCATCAAAAATATGTCAACATTCTCTTTCTCACTTCCATATTCAACACTAAAATCAGATTCTACAATGACACTCCATCCAACATGATAACAATGTTTCATTTCCTTCTGTTATTTCTCATTTCTCCCTTATTGATTCAACAATGGATAATATATTTCGATTTGAACCATCTTTCTATATTCATAACAGGTTATATATGGACAACATATAATATCTTCCTTTAATTTTTTATTAGTCCTCTTATCTTTACTGGGTATATGATTATAACATTGTGTCTCTAAGTTATTTTATAAAGTCCCTTGGTTATATTCACCATTTATACTTTATCACCTTCTTGTGATTTAGATTTATAAGAGTTAGAAGAAAAATTTATATGATATTTTGAAGTGATACCTTTCTAATTTGAAGTATATTCTTTTGAAATAATCATCAACTCATGTTCATATTAAATATGTGATATGGTGAGTTCATCCAATGTTTACTCTTTGAACATCATTATTTTTCAATCACAACCTTCTTTCAATTCTATTTATTTGGTATATCTCTTTGGACACTTTCAACATGTTCAGGTTTCTATAAATTTTCTCTAAGGGAATTAATTTCATTCACAATGCATGTGAATCAATTGAACATTTGATTAATGGTTTTATCTTCACAAATATTGAAATCATGGTACTTCACTCTAAGCATTACATGATTAATTCTAATAAAATTATCTAAACCATGGTGATTAACGTATAGAATCTTCTAGATCACTTGAGTTGTCTTACATGCAGACATATGACTTAACATTGTTTTTTCAATTTAAAAATATAAAATATCTACAACAATGTAATTTAAAACATATTTAATAGCATTGTTTCCTGTGAGATTATCTAGGTTATCTTATGGTACATTCTATTGTTTTTTATGATCAACCAATGATATATGATTAGCTGTTTGAGATATACCTCCATTCTGAATAACCAATAACCATAGTCTTTATCATTATCATCATGTGAATTTTTATTCAAAGAGTAGAAATAAAGAGTGAAAGGCCCATAAAGACGGGCCAAAAATCCAAATGGGCTATGGGGGTCTAAAATAATGGAGGCTGAGGGAATACCCTCAAAAAAATTTACCCACACCAGCTTCAAGATAACCAAATTATAGAGGAAAATACGATCTTGACTAGGGTGGTTCACCAAGGCCAAGTAGTCTGCAACCTTGTTTCCCTCTTGGCATGTGTGGGTCACTTTAATGTCATCATCAAGGATTCCACAGAAATTCCTAACACCATAATCAACCAACCGAGTTGTCAGCCCCAGGCTATGAAGGGCGTTATGCAAGAGCATTGAATCCATTTCTACCTCAGTGTTATGTAGACCCCTCTGTTTGTAAATATAAAGACCAGTTTGCATGGCCAATCCCTCTGCTTGAAGAGCATTACCATGACCCAGCCATATGGAGAAAGCCAAGTGCGCTGACCCTACGCTATCACAGATAACCCCTCCTCTATGGATCACGCCCAAAATTCATGATCCATTAGAGTTTAGCTTCAAACCCCTCGACCGAGGGTTCCAGCATACCCAGTTCCCAGGTGAAGGACCATCACACGATAGAGAATTAAGAGCCCCTATGTTGAAACACCGCAACGACGGAGCATCCCCCCAGTTTCTTAGTTCCCTGATCAAGATGATAAGCAGTTTAATAGTCCTGGAAATGATTGTGCAGCCCATCGAGGCCACCCCTCCATGGATCTGATTGTTCCTCGCCTGCCACAAACACCTCCATGGATCTGATTGTTCCTCTCCTGCCACAAACACTAGAAACTAGCATGCAAGTTCACAGATTGATCCCACCTCATAGTGCCACCACGCCTTGAATCATGATACTAGCGGTCCAAGAAAGGTTGATCTGTGATGACCGAGTTATAAATAGCCATGAACTCGCCAAAATACCCCCACACCTCGCACGCCCATTCACTCTCTAAGAAAAGGTGGCATGCACTCTCCTCTGCATGTATCTGACAACAAACTTATCTAGAAGCCATAATGATGCCAAAATGCATGATTTTTTTGTCAGTTGGAAGACCCATGTTCCTAATCCTCCGGGTGAGGAAATTGTATTTGGTGGGGATGCTCTTGGACCAGAGGATCTCATTCCATGCATCAACAATGTCTTACGTGCTAATAGTCTGATGGTTTTCCTTCACTGTGAATGCTTCAGAGGGTGATGGTGTGAAGACATAGTGATCTAGATCATAAGATAGCTTGCTCTATGAGGTGAAAATGATCTAACTGTTCATTGCTCATAATAGCCTTGGTAAATTCTAGATAATGCATGGCTTCCTGGAAGGAGATATATGTGACAGGGCTTCTCGGGTAGCCGATGATCATTCCACTCTAGTTATGGTGCCAAAATAGGATGTCGCCTCTCCCAACGATCCAGTGAGGGTGTCTCTGAAGATCAGTCATGATGGGACCAAGCTCTTCCCATATGGGAGAAGAATGGTTGTTAGTATAAAATAAGTCCCCCATTGAACTCATGTTCATGGTGCTCCCCCACACGGTACTTTGTTCCAGGACCTCCCATGCTAATTTAGCATACATGCCGCATAGAGTGTCCTCGAGACTACATACATTGATTCCCCCATCATTAGTTGATTGTGCCATCCTACTCTAAGATACCCAGGGCATTTTCCCCTCTCCCTTGGGGTCCAAATGAAATTGGACAGGATCTGGTTGATGCTTTTGATAACTCCATTTGGGACCTTTATGGTCGAGAGTGCAAGGACTGGAGTGGTATGTAACACGTTGTTCACCAGAGCTATTCTACCACTAAAAGACAAAAGGTCATTATTCTTGTTGAGAACCTGATCTATGATTCTATTGATGAGTGGGTCTAAAGTGTGGATGCGGACATGTACTAACGATAAGGGAGCCCTTAGATAAATCATGGGAATGACCCCCCCTTTGCATGTCCAAAAGGTGACCCACCGTAGAGACTCGGATGGGAGGATTGCTTCATGGTAAGTAAAAATTTCTCTTGCATCTGTTAATGCTCTGACCACTCCACAGACATAATTTCTCCAACAACATGTTCAATACTTTCAACGATCTACTCATGGAATTTGTGAAAACAATAGTGTAATCTACAAACATTATATGAGACACTGAAGGAGAGTTCGACCTGCGGCCATAGGGAAAGATATCATTGTTGTCAAGCCTTCGGTGAATAAGGTGCCTAAGCACGTCTTGGGCCATGACGAACAAGCATGGGGATATGAGGTCCCCTTGCCTAAGGCCCTGGGTTTCCTTGAAAAACCCATATGTCTTTCCCATAAACGACTATGCCAACCATGACGAGCTGAAGCAAGAAAAATGATGTCAATGTTCCAAGCAGAGAGACCCATACCTTCCAAAACTCTGTTGATGAAACTCCATTCCACCCGGTCATAGGCTTTGCTCATATCAAGTTTGATGGCCATATTGAGGCTAAAAGTTTTTTTTTTGATATTCCTGACCATTACCCGGCCCAAGGCTATCTCTCCCTAAATGCATATCCCTTTCACAAAACCATGCTTCTCTAAGGAGATCCACTGCAGAAGATGAGCCGCAAGGCAAGAATTGATGACGCAAGGGAAGATCTTATAATATACATTCCATATGCTCACAGTCCTGAATTGATGAATTGAGGAGGGGTTCTTAGTCTTGGGGAAGAATACTATAGTGGAAGCGCATGAAGCATGAGGCAACTTCCCTCCCCAAAAGAAGTCTTGAATAGTGGCGATCATATCATTCTTCACCACCTCCCACGATGCTCTATAAAAAAGGTAGGTAAGCCATCTGAGCCCACCGTACTATCTTGATTTAGCTTCATCGTGGCACCAATTATCTCCTTCTTGAGGGGGAGGGCCCCTAGACCGTCATTGTCCTGGGCCGTAACGAGATGTGGGATGGGTAAAGACCCAGAAATTTCAAGGAAATTTGTTTTCTTAATTTCTTTGGGATTTTACAAGAACGCAGTTTCTGACGGCATCGGATTCTGAGGCCCGGTGTGCCCGGAATCAATTTCCGAAGTTTGGCTCGGGTACGTTCAATGAATGAACGAGCGGATTTTTCTAACTTTTGAACTGGTGCTCGGAATCGAAATATGAGGGCACCGATGGAACCGCAGCGCTGGTAATTGCTTAGGAACACCTTTTCCGAAGGTGCGGTTGCTCGGGTGTTGATGTAAAAAAAAGAGGGGAATAAAAATATAATTGTTTTATTTTTATTTCTTCACTAAGCGGTTTAAGTGAAATAAAGTTGTGTCTCGACTTAATTTCTCTTTCCTAAGTGTTAGATCCTAGGTGTGGGAGTTGGAGTGGGACCCACCGGTTGTTAACTTCCCATTAGAGGATTAAGGGTGAGGTGGGGTCCACACGAGCCCCCACCTTTTCAAATTCCTTAACTCCATAACCCCCCTTTAATGTGAGACCACTCACCTCCCCCTCTCTCTTCTTTAATCATGCCAACTCACTTAATTAATTAATTGAGTTATGTGTTTGATTTTTAAAAATTGAAATTCTTGGCCTGATGTAATAAAATAAGGTAAGTCTTATTTTATTTGAGAGGGTTGGTTGTTGTGTGAGGAGATTGGGGAGATAGAACTCTTTTCTCTGGGGAAGAATTTCATCCTCCCGCGAAGAGCTTCAATC
The DNA here is from genome assembly GCA_963277665.1 of Viscum album. NCBI lineage: Eukaryota > Viridiplantae > Streptophyta > Magnoliopsida > Santalales > Viscaceae > Viscum > Viscum album. Next base: position 1,015,593,075 of record OY728119.1, on the reverse strand, counting down.
CTTCCACAAAGAACGTCATCTCTTCAACGAAGAACGACTCAGCGACTCCGGTATCTCCATTCCTTTTCTCCTCCGCGACAAGGGAAGAGACACCGGCGCGGGAGTTCTCCAACGACACGTAATCATCCTCTTCTCTCCGTGATAAAGAGAAGACGGCGTCTCCTCAGACGCTCTCCATCGACGTCTACGGAACCACGCCCCGCGACGCCGCTTTCTGCGACGCTCTTCGAATATCAACTCGTTATCAAGGTAGGGGTTTTTATATATGTTTGAATTCGTTTTATTGATTCTTCATGTCCAAAATTCACGACGATGATGACCAAATGAACATGATCATCGTCCTGCACATAAACCATGCTCCTTTTTCTTTTTATTCTTCACGTGTTTTTCGTGCGTTCTTCAATGCCAAATATTTATTGACGCTGGAAACATGGAGTTTTGTTGGGCGCATTATATGGATGCGAAGCCCTTGACGCAAGGATCACAAATATGCGATCGTTTATTTTTTCGGGCTTGGAACGAAGCCGCAATGGCTCGCGAAAGAAGGCGTCCAAATATTTATCGACGCTGGAAACGCAATATTCTGTTGAGCGCGACATATGGGTGTGAAGCTCTCGACCCGAGGATCGAGAATATGCGATCATTTTAATTTTCGGGCTTTGAATGAAGATACAGCGACACACGAAAGGGGGAGACGTGGCGGCGCCGACGACCGGAGGCGGCGGCCAGAGCCGACCGGCCGCCTGGAGGCGGTGGCGCCCCAGCGCGCCGCCGGAAGAAAACCCGCCGCCGCACAGCCGCAGCGGCGAGGAGCCGAACCCCACGGCCGCGCGAGATCCGGGAGGCAGGGCGGCGCCAGCTGGCGCCGCCGGTTACAACAAGGGGTCGCGCCCCTTGTGTTCCGCTCGGCCAGCGCCAAGTCGCGGCCGACCTGCCGGGCCGGGCCGGACCCAGAACCGGGTCGGTTCGACCCGGTTCGGGCCGACCCAGGGGGTCTCGGGTCGGGTCGGACCGGGCCCGAACCCCCTATTTTCAAACAGTTTTCGTTCAAACGCTCATAACATGGGCTACGGACCTCCGATCGACGCACCGTCATTTGCGATGCGATCCTTGGATCGAGGCGGTCGTTTCGGTATATTACACTGAAGGTTTCGGAGAACTTTGGGTACGGCCGGGTTGGTTCGAACCTGAAACCAACCGGGCCCTCGGAGCAGAAACGCTTATAACTTGATCTCCGAACGTCCGGTTGACGTGCCGTCGACCTTGTTGGATTCCTCTTGATGAGACGAAACTTTTGACATACTTCGCCTGAGATTTGGATTCAGTTGGATAGTGGCCGGGTTGGATTGTACCAGAAATCCAATTGGGCCCCTGGAACGGAAAAGCTGATAGCTTTCAGACCGGACGTCCGTTTGAAGAACCGTCAGCGGCGTTGGTGATCTCGTTGAGAAACGGTCCCTATAAATATACCCTATGATAGTTCGGGGTACAGTTGAGATACGGCTGGGTTGGTTCGCACACGAAACCAACCGGACCCCTGGGACGAAAAGGCTAATAACTCACAGACCGGGTGCCCGATTGACGCGTCGTCTGTTGTGTTGAGACCCCTATGACGAGGCGGTCCTTGAGATACTTCTCCGTGGGACTTTGTGATACTTGGAGTATCAACCAGTAGCTCGTGGAGCGGACCCTCCCGGAGACGAGCGTATGGAGTACGGAGACCGTGTAGTCGGCTGAAACCTAACGACTTCTTGACTGACTCGACTTGGAGTGAGTCGACTGGCCCAGTGGACGGAGCACTACTTTGTTTGGGTGCAGACCCATGGCGGATGGAGCACTACTGAGTTTGGGTGCAGAACCACGGTACTCGTCCGAAGAGTACCTCTGCAGGCTATTAGGTGGAATGCACTACTGTGTTTGGGTGGCAGACCCCGGTGGGAAGCACTACTGTGTTTGGGTGGCTGTCCCGCGATACTCGACAGGAGGAGTACCTCAGCAGTCTTAGGTTAGTGAGCAGTACCTCGGAGTCGTGACAGGATCATTGTACTCGACAGAGACGGGGCTCTTCAGTAGTTACGGTTTCGATAAATGAAAATCCTGGTTTGAGCTGAGTCTATGACCTTTGTGTTTACCTCATTATTGAGATGGGTCACTTGATAACTTAGGTATATGTATGGGCATATACCTGGGTAGTGGTTATCCGTTGATTTCATAATCTTAGTGTTTCCTCATGATTGAGATGAGTTACTTGATAACTTAGGTATATGTATGGGCATATACCTAAGTAGTGGTTATCTGTTGAGATCTTTCTTTTTGGTTATCCTTGTTGGATTTAGTGAGACTTTGAGGGTCTCGGGGTCCCTACTGAGTATCGTTATACTCACCCATGCACTGGCTATGCCCGCACCTCGTTGTGTTGGTTGCAGACGACGGGCAGCGCTGATAGAGGTCGAGTGTTCGAGGACTTGACGGTACCCGGAGGTGGATCTCCGACGAGTCAGTATCCGGAGGTGGACTTCACGACGTGACGATACTCGGAAGAGGTTGACAGGCGAGAGCGTTGTGGAGGCTATCTGTACCTACCCTTCAGGTAGGATCCGTGGTGGACGATCCAGGAGTTGCGCTATCTGTACCTACCCTTCATGTAGGATCCGAGGTGGACGACCCAGGAGCTACTTCTATTCTTCCAGCTGTTTTTCTTTTCTGTTGTATTTCCTTTCAGTTGTAGCTGTACTTTTCAGTTGGGTTTGTATTCTGGCCCTTTTTACTTTTCAGCACTTTCTTTTGTACTTAGTGTTTTACTTCCGCTTGTACTCTGTGGTGTTTGTTTACTTTTATAAAGGCAATGTCTTTCCAGTTATTGGGATTTACGCCTTTGGTGCTAGTCGTCAGCCCCTGGCCTATGGAAGGCGGGCTTGGGGTAGTCACGGCACGGGCCCCGAGGACGGGTCGTGACAAATTGGTATTAGAGGAGTCGGTTGTGCCGCAGGACTTATAACTCTGATATTTTCTTTTCTGTGAAGCAATATTGTTAAGGGTACCGAGTGTGGTCTTCAGTTCAGGGAGTCCAGTGTTGGTGTGGCGGCCGACGTATCCGTACACCAGGACCCTGACTACTGATTTCCGTCTTTGTGCGCGAAAACACTGATTGCGTGTGTGATTCCAAAAGTTTTAAAGTCTGCTCAAACCAGGTCAGCTCACCAGGTATAAAATGTTGACCGTGTCGCATCTGTTCATGATGTCTCCACGCAGACAGTTAGTTAGAGTTCTGAGATTGTACTCGATGGCGGCCCACCGAGCAATGAGGCTCCGGTGCAGGGCCCTCTTTCTATGTTGGCACCCTCGGGTGGTGTACCAGCACCACCACCACCTGTTGGGCAGCAGATGCCACCAGCCATACTAGCAAACTGTGCATGCTGGCAAAGCGCGTTGCACGAGTTCCAGCAGTAGAGGCCCCCAAGGTTACGAGGCGAGGCAGATTCCCAGACAGCAGAGCACTGGCTGGAGGCGATTGCTAGAGTTTTCCGCCTAGCTGAGACATCAGTAGAGTGGATGGTGGACTTGGCTACTAGTGTTTTCCAGTGAATGACCAGGAGGATGGTCCACTTAGTGATGAGGCTTCGGTACATAGACCGATGCCTGAGGTAGTGCCTTCGGGTAGTGTGTCAGCTATACATCACTACCTGTTGGTCAGCAGTTACAACTGGCGGTACCGGTAGGTGACACATGTAGGCTTACTTACTTACACGTGTTCCAACATCAGATACCCTCAAGTTTCGAGGCAATCCTGACTCACAGGCGGCTGAGGACTGGCTTGAGGAGGTGGCTGAAAGTTTTCTAGAGCTTATACAGCTTCGGCAGGACGACGTGTTGGTAGCTGAGAATTCATCGAGGAGTACCGAGCATTCCGGGTACTCGATGAATACATTTCGATCAGTACTATAGAGCTCGGACCTCTGAGCATGGTGCGTTTAAGGATATCCGAGCCAACACATTTTCTCTATGCATTCCTACTTATGCTAGGGTGCTAGAAAGAACCTTTGTGGATGAGAATTCTTTTGCTGAATGGATGCATTCAGTGAAGGTTAGCAATGGGAAAGCTGCAAACTGGTGCCAGTCTCAGAGACTTGGGCATACGAATGTTTCAAGAAGTAAAAAAGGACAGATGATTCTGCGAAGCAGCAGACGTGGAGGCAGAGCTAGGAGAGCAGCATGAGATGGTGAACATTTCAACCTGTTACAATCACCCGCCTTTGTAGCCCCCGCCAGGCTCAGGGAGCTGGAGGGTAGGCGAAGAGAGTAGTTGCACGCGGTCAAGGAGTGTGACCTAATGGCTCTAAAAAAATGATTCAAGGGACAGTCTGTGTCCACTACTAGCTGCCGTAGTAACAGACGTTGATATGAATCATTCCTTCCTTCCACGAATCTTGTCTCCGACCTAGAGTTTCCGGTAATCCGTAGAGTTGACCCTCACGTCTGGAGATACCTTGGGAGAAGACTCGATAATCACCCTTACGCCGACAGTGTGGTCTGACCCACGAGGCGAGAGTTTCGGTTGGAATCTCTTGGTGGTAGCGTCGAGGCCTTACGACGTTGGTCTCGGTATGGATTGGATTCACAGTTCATGGTAAGATTGACTGTATTAGGCAAAAAGGTTGTGGTTTATCTACAACGTTGGGATGGGGTTTTCCTTGGTCGACGAAAATGAAAACCCAGGCAGCACAGGATGGAATCATGCATAGAAAGGTGTAGCCGATCACTCTTGAGTCTGCCAACTTCACCCACGTGGCAGCAGGAGTTTTGAGTTTCCGTTCTAATCAGGAAAGGGAAACCTCTAGAGTTTGAGGATGACGATCACGTCCTTATACGGGTCTCACCTCGATGAGGTTTACGGAGGTGTGGCCGAGGCGGTAGGTAATCTCTGAGGTTCAGCGGACCTTTTCAGGTCCTCAGCAGGGTAGGCGAGGTGGCTTACCGTTTGACCCATCCACCTCAGTTGCACCAGGTGCACGACGACTTCCACGTATCTCAACTGGGGAGATACGTGTTTGACCCGACGCATATCATCGACCATGGGGAGCTGGACGTTGGCGATGGGGTGACTTTTGCGGGGTTCCAATAGAGGTTGAGGATCGACAGAAGTTGGTCCTACGAGGACGTTCGATTCCTCTTGTGCGCTTTCGCCGGTAGCACGGGAACCTCCAAGTGAGCACATGGGAGCGGAAGGCTCAGATGCGTGCTCAGTACCGCTTTTGTATCCCTAGTTTGTGTTAAAACTTTACGGGGACGTAAAGCCCTGAAGTTGGAGTAATGTAAAGACCCGGAAATTTCAAGAAATTTTTTTTTCTTAATTTCTTTGGGATTTTACAAGAACGCGGTTTCTGACGGCACCGGATTCTGAGACCCGGTGTGCCCGGAATCAATTTCCAAAGTTTGGCTTGGGAACGTTCAGTGAACGAACGAGCGGGTTTTTCTTACTTTTGAACCAGTGCTCGGAATCGAAATCTGAGGGCACCGATGGAACCGTAGCACCGGTAATTGCTTAGGAACACCTTTTCCGAAGGTGCGGTTGCTCGGGTGTTGATGTAAAATAAAAGTGGGGAATAAAAATATAATTGTTTTATTTTTATTTCTTCACTAAGCGGTTTAAGTGAAATAAAGTTGTGTCTCAACTTAATTTCTCTTTTCTAAGTGTTAGATCCTAGGTGTGGGAGTTGGAGTGGGACCCACTGATTGTTAACTTCCCATGAGAGGATTAAGGGTGAGGTGGGGCCCACACGAGCCCCCACCTTTTCAAATTCCTTAACTCCATAACCGCCCTTTAATGTGAGACCACTCACCTCCCCCTCTCTCTTCTTTAATCATGCCAACTCACTTAATTAATTAAGTGAGTGATGTGTTTGATTTTTAAAAATTGAAATGCTTGGCTTGATGTAATAAAATAAGATAAGTCTTATTTTATTTGAGAGGGTTGGTTGTTGTGTGAGGAGATTGGGGAGATAGAACTCTTTTCTCTGGGGAAGAACTTCATCCTCCCGCGAAGAGCTTCAATCCTTCCGCGAAGAACGTCATCTCTTCAACGAAGAACGACTCAGCGACTCCGTTATCTCCATTCCCTTTCTCCTCCGCGACAAGGGAAGAGACACCGACGCGGGAGTTCTCCAACGACACGTAATCATCCTCTTCTCTCCGTGATAAAGAGAAGACGACGTCTCCTCAGATGCTCTCCGTCGACGTCTACGGAACCACGCCCCGCGACGCCGCTTTCCGCGACGCTCTTCGAACATCAACTCGTTATCAAGGTAGGGGTTTTTATATATGTTTGAATTCGTTTTATTGATTCTTCGTATCCTAAATTCACGACAATGATGACCAAATGAACATGATCATCGTCCTGCACATAAACCATGCTCCTTTTTCTTTTAATTCTTTACGTGTTTTCCGTGCGTTCTTCAATGCCAAATATTTATTGACGCTGGAAACACAGAGTTTTGTTGGGCGCAATATATGGATGTGAAGCCCTTGACGCAAGGATCACAAATATGCGATCGTTTATTTTTTCGGGCTTGGAACGAAGCCGCAATGGCTCGCGAAAGAAGGCGTCCAAATATTTATCGATGCTGGAAACACAATATTCTGTTGAGTGCGACATATAGACGTGGAGCTCTCGACCCGAGGATCGCGAATATGCGATCATTTTAATTTTCGGGCTTTGAATGAAGATACAGCGACGCACGGAAGGGGGAGACGCGGCGGCGGCCAGAGCCGTCCGGCCGCCTGGAGGCGGTGGCGCCCCAGCGTGCCGCCGGAAGAAAACTCGCCGCCGCACAGCCGCAGCGGCGAGGAGCCGAACCCTGCGGCCGCGCGGGATCCGGGAGGCAGGGCGGCACCAGCTGGCGCCCCCGGTTACAACACGGGGCCGCGCCCCTTGTGTTCCACTCGGCTAGCGCCGAGTCGCGGCCGGCCTGCCGGGTCGGGCCGCGCCAGCCGGGCCGGACCTGGACCCGGGTCGGGTCGTCCCGGTTCGGGCCGACCCAGGGGGTCTCGGTCCGGGTCGGATCGGGCCCGAACCCCATATTTTCGGGCAGTTTTCGTTGAAATGCTCATAACATGGGCTACGCACCTCCGATCGACGCACCGTCAATTGCGATGCGATCCTTGGATCGAGACGGTCGTTTCGGTATATTACACTCAAGGTTTCGGAGAACTTTGGGTACGACCGGGTTGGTTCGAACCCAAAACCAACCGGGCCCTCGGAACGGAAACGCTTATAACTTGAGCTCCGGACGTCCGATTGACGTGTCGTCGACCTTGTTGGATTCCTCTTGATGAGACAGAACTTTTGACATACTTCGCCTGAGATTTGGATTCAGTTGGATAGTGGCCGGGTTGGATTGTACCAAAAATCCAACCGGGCCCCTGGAACGGAAAAGCTGATAGCTTTCAGAACGGACATCCGTTTGAAGAACCGTCAACGGTGTTGGTGATCTCATTGAGAAATGGTCCCTATAAATATACCCTATGAGAGTTCGGGGTACAGTTGAGATACGGCCGGGTTGGTTCGCACATGAAACCAACCGGACCCCTGGGACGAAAAGGCTAATAACTCACAGACCGGGCGCCCGATTGACGCGCCGTCTGTTGTGTTGAGACCCCTATGACGAGGCGGTCCTTGAGATACTTCTTCGTGGGACTTTGTGATACTTGGAGTATCGACCAGTAGCTCGTGGAGCGAACCCTCCCGGAGACGAGCGTATGGAGTACGAAGACCGTGTAGTCGGCTGAAACCTGACGACTGCTTGACCGACTCGACTTGGAGTGAGTCGACTGGCCCAGTGGACGGAGCACTACTTTGTTTGGGTGCAGACCCATGGCGGATGGAGCACTACTGAGTTTGGGTGCAGACCCGCGGTACTCGTCGGGAGAGTACCTCTGCAGGCTATTAGGTGGAATGCACTACTGTGTTTTGGTGGCAGACCCCGGAGGGAAGCACTACTGTGTTTGGGTGGCTGACCCGCGGTACTCGACAGGAGGAGTACCTCAGCAGTCTTAGGTTAGTGAGCAGTACCTCGGAGTCGTGACAGGATCACTGTACTCGACAGAGACGGGGCTCTTCAGTAGTTACGGTTTCGATAAATGAAAATCCTGGTTTGAGCTGAGTCTATGACCTTTGTGTTTACCTCATGATTGAGACGGGTCACTTGATAACTTAGGTATATGTATGGGCATATACCTGGGTAGTGGTTATTCGTTGATTTCATAATCTTAGTGTTTCCTCATGATTGAGATGGGTTACTTGATAACTTAGGTATATGTATGGGCATATACCTAAGTAGAGGTTATCTGTTGAGATCTTTGTTTGTGGTTATCCTTGTTGGATTTAGTGAGACCTTGAGGGTCTCGGGGTCCCTACTGAGTATCATTATACTCACCCCTGCACGGGCTATGCCCGCACCTCGTTGTGTTGGTTGCAGACGACGGGCAGCGCTGATAGAGGTCGAGTGTTCGAGGACTGGACGGTACCTGGAGGTGGATCTCCGACGAGTCAGTATCTGGAGGTGGACTTTACGACGTGACGATACTCGGAGGAGGTTGACGGGCGAGAGCGTTGTGGAGGCTATCTGTACCTACCCTTCAGGTAGGATCCGTGGTGGACGATCCAGGAGTTGCGCTATCTGTACCTACCCTTCATGTAGGATCCGAGGTGGACGACCAAGTAGTTGCTTCTATTCTTCCAGTTGTTTGTCTTTTCTGTTGTATTTCCTTTCAGTTGTAGTTGTACTTTTCAGTTGGGTTTGTATTCTGACCCTTTTTACTTTTCAGCACTTTCTTTTGTACTTAGTGTTTTACTTCCGCTTGTACTATGTGGTGTTTGTTTACTTTTATAAAGGCAATGTCTTTCCAGTTATCGGGATTTACGCCTTTGGTGCTAGTCGCCAGCCCCTGGCCTATGGAAGGCGGGCTTGGGGTAGTCACGGCACGGGCCCTGAGGACGGGTCGTGACAAATTGGTATTAGAGGAGTCGGTTCTGTCGTAGGACTTATAACTCTTATATTTTCTTTTCTGTGAAGCAATAGTGTTAAGGGTACCGAGTGTGGTCTTTAGTTCAGGGAGTCCAGTGTTGGTGCGGCGGCCGACGTATCCGTACACCAGGACTCTGACTACTGATTTCCGTATTTGTGCACGAAAACACTGATTGTGTGTGTGATTCCAAAAGTTTTAAAGTCAGCTCAAACCAGGTCAGCTCACCAGGTATAAAATGTTGACCGTGCCGCATCTGTTCAGGATGTCTCCATGCAGACAGTTAGTTGGAGTTCTGAGATTGTACTCGATGGCGGCCCACCAAGCGACGAGGCTCCGGTGCAGGGCCCTCTTTCTATGTTGGCACCCTCGGGTGGTGTACCAGCACCACCACCACCCATTGGGCAGCAGATGCCACCAGCCATACTAGCGAACTGTGCACGCTGGCAAAGCGCGTTGCACGAGTTCCAGCAGTAGAGGCCTCCGAGGTTACGAGGCGAGGCAGATTCCCAAACAGCAGAGCACTGGCTGGAGGCGATTGCTAAAGTTTTCTGCCTAGCTGAGACATCAGTAGAGTGGATGGTGGACTTGGCTACTAGTGTTTTCCAGTGAATGACCATGAGGATGGTCCGCTTAGTGATGAGGCTTCGGTACGTGGACCGATGCCTGAGGTAGTGCCTTCGGGTAGTGTGTCAGCTATACATCACTACCTGTTGGTCAGCAGTTACAACCGGCGGTACCGGTAGGTGACACATGTAGGCTTACTTACTTACACGTGTTCCAACATCAGATACCCTCAAGTTTCGAGGCAAACCTGACTCACAGGCGGCTGAGGACTGGCTTGAGGAGGTGGCTGAAAGTTTTCTAGAGCTTATACAGCTTCGGCAGGACGACGTGTCAGTAGCTGAGAATTCATCGAGGAGTACCGTGCATTCCGGGTACTCGATGAATACGTTTCGATCAGTGCTATGGAGCTCGGACCTCTGAGCGTGGTGCGTTTAAGGATATCCGAGCCAGCACCATTTCTCTATGCATTCCTACTTATGCTAGGGTGCTAGAAAGAACCTTTGTGGGTGAGAATTCTTTTGCTGAATGGATGCAGTCAGTGAAGGTTAGCAGTGGGAAAGCTGGAAACTGGTGTCAGTCTCAGAGACTTGGGCATGCGAATGTTTCAAGAATTAAAAAAGGACAGATGATTCTGCGAAGCAGCAGACGTGGAGGCAGAGCTAGGAGAGCAGCATGAGGTGGTGTACATTTCAACATGTTACAATCACCCGCCTTTGTAGCCCCCGCCAGGCTCAGGGAGCTGGAGGGCAGGGGAAGAGAGTAGCTGCATGCGGTCAAGGAGTGTGACCCAATGGCTCTAAAAAATGATTCAAGGGACAGTCTGTGTCCACTACTAGCTGTCGTAGTAACAGACGTTGATATGAATCATTCCTTCCTTCCACGAATCTTGTCCCAGACCTAGAGTTTCCGGTAAGCCGTAAACTTGACCCTCACGTCTGGAGATACCTTGGGAGGAGACTCGATAATCACGCTTACGCCGACAGTGTAGTCTGACCCACGAGGCGAGAGTTTCGGTTGGAATCACTTGGTGGTAGCGTCGAGGCCTTACGACGTTGGTCTCGGTATGGATTGGATTCACAGTTCATGGTAAGATTGACTGTATTAGGCAAAAAGGTTGTGGTTTATCTACAACGTTGGGATGGGGTTTTCCTTGGTCGGCGAAAAGGAAAACCCAGGCAGCACATGATAGAATCATGCATAGAAAGGTGTAGCCGATCACTCTTGAGTCTGCCAACTTCACCCACGTGGCAGCATGAGTTTTGAGTTTCAGTTCTAATCAGGAAACGAAGACCTCTAGAGTTTGAGGATGATGATCACGTCCTTATACGGGTCTCACCTCGATGAGGTTTACAGAGGTGTGGCTGAGGCGGCAAGTAATCTCCGAGGTTCAGCGGACCTTTTCAGGTCCTCAGCAGGGTAGGCGAGGTGGCTTACCGTTTGACCCATCCACCTCAGTTGCACCAGGTGCACGATGACTTCCACGTATCTCAACTGGGGAGATACGTGCTTGACCCGACGCATATCATCGACCATGGGGAGCTGGACGTTGGCGATGAGGTGACTTTTACGGGGTTCCAGTAGAAGTTGAGGATCGACAGGAGTGGGTCCTACGAGGACGGTCGATTCCTCTTGTGCGCTTTCGCTGGTAGCACGGGAACCTCCAGGTGAGCACATGGGAGCGGAAGGCTCAGATGCGTGTTCAGTACCGCTTTTGTATCCCTAATTTGTGTTAAATCTTTACGAGGATGTAAAGCCCTGAAGTTGGAGTAATGTAAAGACCCGGAAATTTCAAGGAAATTTTTTTTCTTAATTTCTTTGGGATTTTACAAGAACGCGGTTTCTGACGGCACCTGATTCTGAGACCCGGTGTGCCCGGAATCAATTTCCGAAATTTGGCTCGGGTACGTTCACTGAACGAACGAGTGGGTTTTTCTAACTTTTGAACCGGTGCTCGGAATCGAAATCTGAGAGCACCGATGGAACCGCAGCGCCGGTAATTGCTTAGGAACACCTTTTCCGAAGGTGCGGTTGCTCGGGTGTTGATGTAAAAAAAAGTGGGGAATAAAAATATAATTGTTTTATTTTTATTTCTTCACTAAGCGGTTTATGTGAAATAAAGTTGTGTCTCAACTTAATTTCTCTTTTCTGAGTGTTAGATCCTAGGTGTGGGAGTTGGAGTGGGACCCACTGGTTGTTAACTTCCCATGAGAGGATTAAGGCTGAGGTGGGGCCCACATGAGCCCCCACCTTTTCAAATTCCTTAACTCCATACCCCCCCCCCCCCTTTAATGTGAGACCACTCACCTCCCCCTCTCTCTTCTTTAATCATGTCAACTCACTTAATTAATTAAGTGAGTTATGTGTTTGATTTTTAAAAATTGAAATGCTTGGCATGATGTAATAAAATAAGATAAGTCTTATTTTATTTGAGAGGGTTGGTTGTTGTGTGAGGAGATTGGGGAGATAGAACTCTTTTCTCTGGGGAAGAACTTCATCCTCCCGCGAAGAGCTTCAATCCTTCTGCGAAGAACGTCATCTCTTCAACGAAGAACGACTCAGCGACTCTGGTATCTCCATTCCCTTTCTCCTCCGCGACAAGGGAAGAGACACCGACGCGGGAGTTCTCCAACGACACGTAATCATCCTCTTCTCTCCGTGATAAAGAGAAGACGACGTCTCCTCAGACGCTTTCCGTCGACGTCTACGGAACCACGCCCCGCGACGCCGCTTTCTGCGACGCTCTTCGAACATCAACTCGTTATCAAGGTAGGGGTTTTTATATATGTTTGAATTCGTTTTATTGGTTCTTCATATCCTAAATTCACGACGATAATGACCAAATGAACATGATCATCGTCCTGCACATAAATCATGCTCCTTTTTCTTTTTATTCTTCACGTGTTTTTCGTGCGTTCTTCAATGCCAAATATTTATTGACGTTGGAAACACAGAGTTTTGTTGGGCGCAATATATGGATGCGAAGCCCTTGACGCAAGGATCACAAATATGCGATCGTTTATTTTTCTGGGCTTGGAACGAAGTCGCAATGGCTCGCGAAAGAAGGCGTCCAAATATTTATCGACGCTGGAAACGCAATATTCTGTTGAGCGCGATATATGGACGTGGAGCTCTCGACCCGAGGATCGTGAATATGCAATCATTTTAATTTTCGGGCTTTGAATGAAGATACAGCGACGCACGGAAGGGGGAGACGCGGCGGCGCCGACGACCGGAGGTGGCGGCCAGAGCCGTCCGGCCGCCTGGAGGCGGTGGCGCACTAGTGCGCCGCCGGAAGAAAACCAGCCGCCGCACAGCCGCAGCGGCGAGGAGTCGGACCCCGCGGCCGCGCGGGATCCGGGAGGCAGGGCGGCGCCAGCCGGCGCCGCCGGTTACAACAAGGGGTCGCGCTCCTTGTGTTCCGCTCGGCCAGCGCTGAGTCACGGCCGGCCTGCCGGGCCGGGCCGCGCCAGCCGTGCCGGACCCGGACCCGGGTGGGGCCGACCCAGGGGGTCTCGGGCCGGGTCGGACCGGGCCCGAACCCCCTATTTTCGGGAAGTTTTCGTTCAAACGCCCATAACTTAGGTTACGGACCTCCGATCGACGCACTGTCAGTTGAGATGCGATCCTTGGATCGAGACGGTCGTTTCGGTATATTACACTCAAGGTTTCAGAGAACTTTGGGTACGGCCGGGTTGGTTCGAACCCGAAACCAACCGGGCCCTCGGAGCGGAAACGCTTATAACTTGAGCTCCGGACGTCTGATTGACGTGTCGTCGACCTTGTTGGATTCCTCTTGATGAGACGGAACTTTTGACATACTTCGCCTGAGATTTGGATTCAGTTGGATAGTGGTCGGGTTGGATTGTACCCGAAATCCAACCGGACCCCTGGAACGCAAAAGCTGATAGCTTTCAGACCGGACGTCCTTTTGACGAACCATCAGCGGCGTTGGTGATCACGTTGAGAAACGGTCCCTATAAATATACCCTATGAGAGTTCGGGGTACAGTTGAGATACGGTCGGGTTGGTTCGCACACGAAACCAACCGGACCCCTAGGACGAAAAGGCTAATAACTCACAGACCGGGTGCCCGATTAACGCGTCGTCTGTTGTGTTGAGACCCCTATGACGAGGCGGTCCTTGAAATACTTCTTCGTGGGACTTTGTGATACTTGGATTATCGACCAGTAGCTCGTGGAGCGGACACTCCCGGAGACGAGCGTACGGAGTACGGAGACCGTGTAGTCGGCTGAGACCTGACGACTGCTTGACCGGCTCGACTTGGAGTGAGTCGACTAGCCCAGTGGACGAAGCACTACTTTGTTTGGGTGCAGACCCATGGCGGACGGAGCACTACTGAGTTTGGGTGCAGACACGCGGTACTCGTCCGGAGAGTAGCTCTGCAGGCTATTAGGGGGAATGCACTACTGTGTTTGGGTGGCAGACCCCGGCGGGAAGCACTACTGTGTTTGGGTGGCTGACCCGCGGTACTTGACAGGAGGAGTACCTCAGCAGTCTTAGGTTAGTGAGCAGTATCTCGAAGTCGTGACAGGATCACTATACTCGACAGAGACAGAGCTCTTCAGTAGTTACGGTTTCGATAAATGAAAAATCTGGTTTGAGCTGAGTCTATGACCTTTGTGTTTACCTCATGATTGAGATGGGTCATTTGATAACTTAGATATATGTATGGGCATATATCTGGGTAGTGGTTATCCGTTGATTTCATAATCTTAGTGTTTCCTCATGATTGAGATGTGTTACTTGATAACTTAGGTATATGTATGGGCATATACCTAAGTAGAGGTTATCTGTTGAGATCTTTCTTTGTGGTTATCCTTGTTGGATTTAGTGAGACCTTGAGGGTCTCGGGGTCCCTACTGAGTATCGTTATACTCACCCCTGCACGGGTTATGCCCGCACCTCGTTGTGTTGGTTGCAGACGACAGACAGCGCTGATAGAGGCCGAGTGTTCAAGGACTGGACGGTACCCGGAGGTGGATCTCCGACGAGTCAATATCCGGAGGTGGACTTCACGACGTGACGATACTCGGAGGAGGTTGACGGGCGAGAGCGTTGTGGAGGCTATCTGTACCTACCCTTCAGGTAGGATCCATGGTGGACGATCCAGGAGCTGCGCTATCTGTACCTACCTTTCAGGTAGGATCCGAGGTGGACGACCCAGGAGATGCTTCTATTCTTCCAGTTGTTTGTCTTTTCTGTTGTATTTTATTTCAGTTGTAGCTATACTTTTCAGTTGGGTTTGTATTCTGGCCCTTTTTACTTTTCAGCACTTTGTTTTGTACTTAGTGTTTTACTTCCGCTTGTACTCTGTGGTGTTTGTTTACTTTTATAAAGTCAGTGTCTTCCCAGTTATCAGGATTTACGCCTTTGGTGCTAGTCGTCAGCCCCTGACCTATGGAAGGCGGGCTTGGGGTAGTCACGGCACGGGCCCCGAGGACGGGTCGTGACAGGATGACCTCAAATAGATTGGTGAAAAACCTCGGGTACCCATTAGGCCACTGTTCATTATAGCCAGCCAGGATATCCCTTAGGTAGGTATTGGCCATAGCTCCCACGACATCCATGTCATCGATAAAATACCCATCCTCCAGCAAAATGTTTTATTGAGCAAACCTCTTCCTCTCCTTAAAGCAATTGTGGAAATAGGATGTGTTACTATCCCCCTTTTTAGCCAGTTAATTCTCGCATTCTCCTTAGAGATATGTTCCTGTTTTAGTAGCATGTCCATCAGCTGCTCCTCCTTACAGACCAGGTCTGCGAAAGCCTGATCATTCCACTCTTCCTCATAATTCTGTTCCAAACGATCAACTTCCTACAAACTTTCCATCAAGTCCCTGTCTTATGGAGGGATGTCCCTTGCCCACATCTAGAGCCTTTACTTGATCCGTCTCATCTTATTATGTAAGGAAATACACGTGTGACTGTGGGGAGGATCAACCCATCTTTCTCAAACCATGACAAGGAAATATGGTTCGTTGTCCCAATGGCGGCAATATCCGAAGTGTTCATTGTGATCATGCTTGGAGGACAGTGTGATCAAAAGAGGGGGGTGATCCTAAATGCCTCGCACCAGATGAGAAACTTTGGTGACACCATATGTGGAGATGGCATGCACATTTTGAAAACACCCATCCAGGAGGCTCCAAGTCTGGTGAGACCCCACAGGTTATTGCACCACGTAAATTTTCCCCCCATGTATCTGAGGTCTATGAGACCCTTGTCTGCCATAAACTCAGTGAAATTCAAGTTGGCACTCCTATTAAACGAACCCCAACCCTTCCTCTCATCAGTGTCAACAATCAAATTAAAATCCCCCCGACAATCCATGGGAGGTTGCAAGGATTGAAGACATTGAGATTATTCCACAGGCACTCACTCTGGATAGAGTCACATCTACCATAAAAGTTAGTGAGAACAGAACCTTGGGAAAGGACCCCTGCACCCTGAGAGTAATCATGTCCGGTATAGGAAGGGAGAGGTACAACTCCACGCAAAAGCGGGCCACCGAAGTATCCGCATAGTTCCTGGTCCTGATCTCTGAGCCCAGAAACCCTCATAGGGAGTCACCGATCATCCTGAGAAAGCCTCCATTCTGAAACAGGAGCAGAAGCCCGGGATGATTGATCCAGACCGCAGCCGCCGAACATTCTTTCACCCTGTGGACGTCCATGGACCACCTGGATAAACTAATGCTCCAACGGCCCGAGGCATGTGGGGCTAAGAACCACGCCTGAATGAAATCTTCATGAGAAGCAAAGACGAGGCAAAAGGATAGCCTATGGATCGGGGAAATTTGAGCTGGAAGGCGAAGACCCCAGGATTTCATGAAACACTGGAAGACAGGCAAAGGCGGCTTGGAGGCCCCAAATCACGCTACCAACGTCCATTTCAAGCAGCCCAAAGCATCAGTGAAAGCCTCCACAGGAACATCTAGGGAGATCTGGTTGCCCTCGTGAGACGACTATGCCCGACCCGCAGCAATGACCGGAAAGCAAGGAAGACGGGTATTGGGTGCGCCGCGGGAGCGTCCCTGATGGAGCGAGGTAGGGTCAAGAGAGGAACCGGAGCCGAGGGAGGTTGAGGACCAGCCAAAGGAGCAGGCAGGCTCGTCTTGGGGGAGATCGCCGCATGGCATTTTTGGCCGGATGGGTTTTTTTTTTTTTTATTAAAATGGGTCTAGGTTAGAATTAATTAGGTAAAGGGGTTTGTTGAGCGCCACTTCAAGTGGCGCTCAACAATTCGGGTGGCTAGCGCCACTTCAAGTGGCGCTCCACCCTTTTTTTTTTCTGGTTTTGTTTTATTTCTTTTTTTTTTAATTGTTTTTCACCTCATCTCTTTTTAATAAATAATTTCAAAATAAATAAATAAAATTTTAAAAATAATCTTATAAATATGTATTTAAAAATGCTAAATTAATTATTATTATATTTATAATTATATAATTATGAAATTATATTTATGTATATATATAATTATATGTGTGTGTATAAATATAATTATGTATATATATAATTAAAAATAAATATTTATAAATATAAATCTATTTATATATATTTTTTAAATAAAAAATATATTTGTAATTATATAATTATAAACTAATCTTTAAATATAAATATTTATAATTATATGAATATGAATATATTTAAAATATATAATTATGAAAATATTGTTACATATATATCTAAAATTTATTTATAAATATATTTAATATTCATATATAAATATATATATATATGTGTGTGTGTATGTGTGTGTGTAGAATTATATTTATAATTATATTTAGAATTATATTGTAATTATAGTTATACTTGTATATATATATTTATATATTGATACATGTATATATTTACATAGTTATAAGTAACTATTTATAAAAAAAATTGAAATATTGTTAAACATATAGTCTTTCAATACCACCTACTTGAAACTTAAAAATGTTTCAAGTATGTGACTTTGAAAGCCTATAAAATATAATCTAAATGACCAATATGAATGAAACTTAAAACATGTATTAATAATATACTAAATAGATAAAAATAAAAAAACTACGTAAAAAATGTCGATAGAAAATATTTTATAGGCTTTTAAAACCACCTAGTTGTAACTTAAAAATGTTTCAACTATGTGACTTTGAACGTCTATAAAACATAATTCATATGACCAATATGAATGAAACTTAAAACTTGGATTAAACATATACTGAATAGATGAAAATAAAAAAATTACGTAAAAAATGTCGATAGAAAATATTTTATAGGCTTTCAAAACCACCAAGTTGTAACTTAAAAATGTTTTAACTATGTGACTTTGAACGTCTATAAAACATAATCCATATGACTAATATGAATGAAACTTGAAACTTGGATTAAACATATACTAAATAGATGAAAATAAAAAAAATACGTAAAAAATGTCGATAGAAAATATTTTATAGGCTTTCAAAACCACCTAGTTGTAACTTAAAAATGTTTCAACTATGTGACTTTAAACGTCTATAAAACATAATTCATATGACCAATATGAATGAAACTTGAAACTTGGATTAAACATATACTGAATAGATGAAAATAAAAAAATTACGTAAAAAATGTCGATAGAAAATATTTTATAGGCTTTCAAAACCACCTAGTTGTAACTTAAAAATGTTTCAACTATGTGACTTTGAACGTCTATAAAATATTATTATTTTATATACAATAATTAATTAGTTAGTAATATAATTATTAATTATTATTTGTCATTATAATTATTAATTATTAATGGTTAACTCGCTGTGACAAATTTTGTTTATATTGTACCTGTACTTTATAATTTAATAGTTAATTGAAATAAGTTTGTATTTAATAGATTTTTGATTTTCTTGTTTGACTTAAACAACAATTACTTATCATAGTGAATAAGTTTTTTAATATATACAACATCACATCCAAAAACATCAACGACGATGCCCTCCGGTACCACAACGCGGTGTCTGAATGTCACGTCCTCTCCGCGTCCGACGTCCATGTCGCTCCGGTGTCCTCTCTGCAGGTTCCTCCTCTTCCGGTGCTTCTGGTGCCTCCTCATGATGCTGTGTAGAGGACTGACCAAAATCATGTGAGGACGCCCCAAAATCATGTGAGGATGCCCCAAAACCATATGGGGTGACATATGGCTCTGAAGCCCCTATAAATGGTAGAAATAGGGTACTTAAGAAGGCCTCGTCGGGAGGAGAGGGGGCCGCCATAAGCTGTGTGACTGCACCCAGATCGAAGTCCATAGTAGTCTGCGGAGACGCCATATGCGGTATATAAATGTCTCCCTGCTGTGCAAAATCATCAGTCGGCTGGGCGTGATCGTCTGTCTATGGTGCGACGACATCTGCAGGAGCCGCTCTCGGATGTCGATGTGGTCGCCTCTGCCCCCCCGGATGTGCTCGTCTCTGTCGTCCAGCTGGCGGCGGCGGTGGCGGTGCATCCTCCTCAGCAGGCATAGCAGGGACATCGTCATCCTCAGGTGCTTCTGCCTGAAGATATGGATCAGGATATATCTGTGGCTCCTCATCAAAAAAACTGTCACGTATCAACCGGAGATGATCCAATAGAGCCACCACATCCTGATGAACTACCTCCCGCAGAATATATGCATGCTCCTGAGGCTGCGTGGAATGCGCAAGCTGACCAATGGCGTCTGCCTGCAAATGAAATGACAATCAAATTAATATAAAAAATGAGTTAAACAAAATTAATAAATCTTAGTAAACATACCAATCGCTGAATGCCAATCCCCTGACGTGTAAGGTACATGATGGTATGTCGTCGATACCAGTGTGCATAATCCCCCTGATCAGATAAATCAGAGTGTGATGTGATATATCCCTGTGGAAAGATACTGAATCGTGCACGCCTGTCCCAAAGCTGGATATAAGATGCATGATGTCGTCGCCAGTCTGTCGTCCGTCTACCTATAAGCACAATCGAATGTAGCTCGGTAGTCTGTCGTGGTGCCAAGGGGATATGCTGTATAAAACCGAACTGGCGCATGACCCGGTCTGGCTGGTGCCACTCAACGATGTGGAAGTGAATGAGTGGTACTACTGCAGCACGATCTCCAGCCAAAGATGTGCAGTATAGTGGAAGTGATGCGTAGACATAACCTGTATAAGGAGTCCATGAAACCTGAAATTTAAACTCAAAAAATTAGTCATATAGTAGCATGATAATTTTACTGAGATTATATTGAAATAACTTAAAATAGTGATAACAAAACAAATTTTCCTACAAAAAAGTACTGTTTAACTTACATCAGCCGGCACTAGAGCATCGAATATCTGTCTAAAGCTGTGCACACTATGTCTCGGAGTATGTGCAAACATCTGAGACTGACTCCACCTGGTGAAAAAAGAGCAACCTACGGTAAGTTTATAAAAAACAATAACAAAAGTACTAAATAACCGAAAGTAATGACGTAGACATACCATCGTCCCCGAGGACAGTCCTGAAGTAGCTCCGGTGCAAGCGGTGCGACAACTCGAGGAGCGATGCGTGGAAAACGCTCCCAGGCCCACATCTGTACTAACACCATGCAACCTGCAATCTGATGTGAATCGGCCTGACAACTGGTGCAGAGAGATCTGTACAGATGTGCTAATACAGCGGATCCCCAACTGTATGTAGCAGTCTGATCCAGATCCTCAAGTAATGGGAGGTACATCATGTGTACCAAAGCGGTGGAGTAGTCGACGCACAACATGCCTCCGAGCAGCCGCAAAATATATGCACGTGTGTGCTGAAGAAGCGTCTCCTCGTCTGCATCATCTGGAATGACGTCGAAATGCTGATCGAGCCACCTCATTCGCAAGCGCGAACCCTGGATGACACCTCGTGCGCCGATGATGTCAATGCCTAGCAGCCTCTGTATGACTGCAACCCAATCGCCGGTACTGGCCCCCGTAACTGCATCTCCATGGATAGGTAACCCCAGCATGTAGGCGACGTCCTCTAATGTAATAGTCATCTCCCCCTCTGGGAGATGAAATGTGTGTGTCTCTGGCCGCCATCTCTCAACCAATGCAGCTATCAAATGATGGTCGATGGTCTTGAAGTCACACATAGCGACTCCATAAAAGCCTGCACGTCTAAGGTATGGACAAATAGCTGCCGGCGGTGCCTCATGATGGAAACGGTGCGCTCTCCGAACATGAAGATGTCTAACAGGTCGTCGCGCCAACACATCGCGCGACACGTGCGTCTCCTGGCAAGATAAAAGTGGCTGCTCCATCTGAATGTGCAAACAATAAAGCATTAATTTCATGTAAGTTATGACTTTTATCATGTAAGATATGTAATTTAGCATATAAATCTGAAAGAAGCATAAACACATTGGTTTAGTTGTTGTCTCCCGTGTTGGGGTGTTGGGGTGAAGACGTTCAGAGTTTCCTCGTTTTTGTTTTGTAGTCACTATAAGTTCATCTTTCATTATAAAAAACTGATGACATTTTCATTTAATAGTTCAAATGGTTTTGGTTTCTTATACAGGTACATTCCTTTTTTTGAGTTGGTGTTGTTTGTTTAAAGCTACTCATGTAATGTTGATCGTTCGACAAAAAATGTCACGTGAAATCGTAGTACATTTTCCAAAAATTACCCTATTTACAAGTACAACAAATATGATTAAAAATGGTGAAATGATAAAAATAATTACATGTACAAAGTTTTACATTAACTGATAGAGTACGTGATTCATTTTAACCATTAGATTATTGCCCTATGTGTCTAGTAACAATAGAAACATCTTTGCAATTTTGTCATGCCCCTGAGTATAAATCAACCTCAAAAGCTCTAGATAATTTTTCTTGGTAAGGTGAGATGAGAAGGGAGGTATTATACCATCAGGAAGAGAGATTCTAGAAATGTGCAATGTTATGACAAACCATTAGATGAAATGTGTCAGTTCCCCACTAGATGTGCATGTTTCTTCAAAATTTTCAGGCTGGAGATAATCCACCATAAGTTTCACATAGCCTTATGTCTTCCATGGATTAATGTCAAACACTTCAACCAATTTGTTTACTTTATGGGGAAGTAAAACCTCATTCCTTTGAATATGCACATTACCATGAACATATAAAATCATAATTTTGCAAGGAAAACTACTAATCTCATGTTCACTGAAATACCCCTTAACGTAAGAATGATACAAATAGTGTAAGTACCCAATAGCAAGATTCCAATCCATTTTGAAGGATAATGGGGATGACAAGGAAACATCAACCCCCAGGCCCACCCCTTCCACCCATTCAACCAACTTCGGTAACTCCTATAGAAGTAGTTTTTCAAAAAAATAAAATGTCACCCCACCACAGCTTCCTACATCCATATTAACCCCCCAATTCAGTTTCATTAAATGTGGACAGCCCTCATTTTTACCAAAGTTAATGATGCACTATTAAACCACCACTTTTAACCCCCCACCCCCCTCAAATATACAAAATGATTTGAGGGATGAGAAATGATTCGACACATTTCAATGTTCTAAAATGCACTGAATCATTTCTCATCCCTCAAAGCATTTTGTATTTTTGAGGCGGGGGTTGAAAAGTGATGGTTTAATAGTGCATCATTGACTTTGGTAAAAATGGGGACTGTCCACATTTAATGAAACTGAATTGGGGGGTTAATATGGATGTAGAAAGCTGTGGTGGTGTGACATTTCATTTTTTTGAAAAACTACTTCTATAGGAGTTACCGAAGTTGGTTGAATAGGTGGAAGGGGTGGGCCTGGGGGTTGATGTTTCCTTGTCATCCCCATTATCCTTCAAAATGGATTGGAATCTTGTTATTAGGTACTTACACTATTTGTATCATTCTTACTTTAAGGGGTATTTCAGTGAACATGAGATTAGTAGTTTTCCTTGCAAAATTATGATTTTATATGTTCATGGTAATGTGCATATTCAAAGGAATGAGGTTTTACTTCCCCATAAAGTAAAAAAAATTGGTTGAAGTGTTTGACATTAATCCATGGAATACATAAGGCTATGTGAAACTTATGGTGGATTATCTCCAGCCTGAACATTTTGAAGAAACATGCACATCTAGTGGGGAACTGACACATTTCATCTAAAGGTTTGTCATAACATTGCACATTTCTAGAATCTCTCTTCCTGATGGTATAATACCTCCCTTCAAATGGTTTTGTTTTCTTATACAGGTACATTCCTTTTTTTGAGTTGGTGTTGTTTGTTTAAAGCTACTCATGTAATGTTGATCGTTCGACAAAAAATGTCACGTGAAATCGTGGTACATTTTCAAAAAATTACCCTATTTACAAGTAAGACAAATATGATTAAAAATGGTGAAATGATAAAAATAATTACATGTACAAAGTTTTACAGTAACTGATAGAATACATGATTCATTTTAACCATTAGATGATTGCCCTATGTGTCTAGGGCAACGTGTCTTCGTATGACCTTCCTGGCGGCATATGCTGCACCGCCGTCCAGCTGGATGTTCACTAGGCCAATCCATCTCATTCCGAATACGAGTCAACTTTGGCCTCCCTTTAGGTCGAAGTCTGTTGCTGTTTGGTAGAAGCGTGGGTGCGCCATCAGGCAGCTGAAAATTCTGATATTCCCCGATTGGCATCCACGGAGTATTGTAGCAGGAGTTGATGCTCTCGAGCCGATAAGCTGGATCAACGAACTGCTCCCAAGATACGTGTACGTAAGCACATGCAGCAATCACATGGCCGCAGGGATATCTCAGTGCCTGAAAGTTGCCACAATCACAGTAACGCTTCTCCAATAAAACAACTCGCACACGACCATTGCTACATGCCATAGCATCACCGGGCTCAGCGACCTCAAATCGTTGCTCTGGACGATTAAATGCAGTTACACGGTAAGTTGCGGCCTCCTGAAGAATTGTATCTAGCTCGCGTTGGAAATGGTGTCCATAGCGCATCCCTCTGTTCAAGCCCTCTTCAGCTTGCTTTCCTCGTTCCAGAAAGTACTTTACACTACGATAGAAGGTCTCTTGTACCAAACCTGAAATTTAGATTTACGACATTATACAAATATTATATTATAATAGTAACTCTTCTGAGTAACATATATTGAAATATTCGTATTTACCTGTGACAGGTAGTTTTCGAACACCCTTGAAAACTCCATTTATACATTCTACGATGTTGGTCGTCATATGACCATATCTCCTCCCATCATCATATGCCAACGACCATTTCTGCTTTGGAATTTGCATCATGTAATCATACACTTCTGGATTCACTCTGTGGATATCTTGAAGACGCTCCTCCATCCTTTGTTGTTGAGGCTCATATGCTAACATACAAGAAGTCATCTGAACAGTTATGAAAATAACTACGACAAAAACATTTTAAACAGAAAAGGATGTTCATACCAATTTTTAAGATTTCCTTTTTCATCGACTCATTCTTGAACTTCTTTCGCAAATTGCTGGCAATGTGTCGAATACAGTATCGATGATGGGCATATGGTGGTCTCCACGAAAGACCCTCAGACTGTATCGCCTCCTTGATTGCACGGTGGCGATCAGAAATAAGACAAATCCCTTCTGCATCCGTAACAAACTCTCAGAGACATGCCAGAAACCAGCTCTATGATGAGAAGTTCTCTTTCTCCACAATTGCAAATGCTATAGGCAGAGGGGCTCGATTTCCATCTTGTGTGGCGGCAATCAATAAAGTTCCGGTATACTTTCCATACAGAAATGTGCCATCAATTTGTATGAACTGCTTGCAATGTCTAAAAGCCGCCACACATGGTAAAAATGTCCAAAATAATCTATCAAACACAACCATTGAGCGGTCAAGTTGGTTCTGTTGGTTAACATATTCAACTGTATGTAACCGATAGACTATTTGATTATTGTGGCGTAGAAGCTCCAACAGTTGTGGTAGAACTCGATAAGAGTCATCCCAATCACCATACACTTTCACAATAGCCTTTTGTCGTGCTGCCCATGCCTTCCAGTAAGAGATTCGGTACCCAAAAAGCTGTTTGATTCGCTCAATGACCAGAACCACGGGGACATCTTGACATGCTCTAATCATTTCAACAATAATAGTTGAAACAAACTCAACATCTAATGAAGAGTGTTCCTGTGCCAAGCTTGGGTTCACACATGTGTGTGGAGTAAATCTAGTGATGCGCCAGCTGTGAAAAGTGTTATCAATAATAGCTCGCAGACGCATTTGACAGTTCGATTCAAATTTGTCACAACGGATCAAATAATAAGATCTCTTTGCCTCTTCTACAACATATGAGTAATGTCTTTCAATGTGATATTGTTTTATCACATTTTTCATTGCTTCTTTGCTCTCAAACTCTCTGCCAATATACAGAACATCGTTATCTGACACTCGATTTATGCCACCAATGATTCTTGGAAATTCTGAACTGGGAGTGATAACTGAATAATCAAATTCTGGCAAGCGATTCATGCCTTCAGTCGACCAGGAAGCCAATAGTGGAGGATGGTTCAACGGTCGGTTGAACCTCGCATGAGTTGGTACAGACTGATCTTCCGCATGCTCTTCTTCTTCTTCAACTTCCTCTTCATCTTGTTCAAAATTGTCATCATCCTCAAATTCATCAACCAATGCATCTAAAGTATGTGGAGGACTATCCATTGAAACTGTGGCTGATGGAAATGATGGAATAACTACTGATGCTGATGGAACGTCTTGATGTGAAGGAGCATATGACATAGTTTCATGAATTTGAGATGGGTCAACTTCCAATGTCGATGGAACCTCCATTGTAGCTATAGTGACATACAACTCCATCATTTGATTCTCAGGTATATACTTAACCAATGAAAGTATATATTCCCAATCATCATCATCATTTACCGGATATGGAACATGCCAAAACCTATCTATAAATTGAAGATGTCTGAATGTAATGGACTCTATTACTTGATTCCTCGCGAGTTTTAACCTCCGATGGATTTTCCTTTGCACAGCTTCCAAAGTAGTACATCCTCCAAGCATCACAACAGCTTCTGGATGTATACTATAACTGCATCCTTGTTCTGTCTCAATTATTTGACCGTTGCAATAAATATAAGCGGCGACCATCTTTTTTATCTAAAAGAAACCACTGTTATTAATTAAATCTGATTAAAGAATCAATTTATGTATGCATGCTTCTAGTAATTTATGTTGGAATCCTAATCCCTCCACCAAATCAATATGTTCAAACCATATTGATGTGTAACTATTTACACAACCCACAAGTTTGTGTTACTTACCCAAAAATAGAAGTCAAATATATTTATACATATCCACATGCATTATATGCATGAGGTACACGAACATGTCATGTAAAAGCATAGAGTTATATGAAATTGAAAGTCTCCACATGAGTAAGCCCGGAGCGACAGATAGCCAACCCCATTCACTTTCCTAGACAAGGCAAGCCTCCAGGAAAGTAGGTGGTCCGACCCAAAGCCCCTCTACCCGGGGATACTTTACTCAAGAGAGCAATCATTTCATGATAACTCTAACACTTAATATGCAAAAAATATATTGAACTACTAAATTCAAGTTCATAACTTCAATTACAAACCGAGGTCAAGGTAGATTGAAAACTAAATTCATTATCATTCCTAGAATGTAATGCAAAGTTATATTCCATAGGCAATTTACTACTACTTGGCTAATTAATATAACTACTTCGCTAATTAATATAACTACTTCGCTGATTAATATAACTACTTCACTGAATAATATAACTACTTCGCTAATAACATAATTATTATAAATTAATTACCTTATGGTTAACTAATTACCTAATTATGGTTAACTAATAACCTAATTATGGTTAACTAATTACCTAATTATGGTTAATTAATTACCTAATTATGATTAATTAATTAACTAATTATGTTCCATTAATTACCTAATTACGATTAATTAATTACCTTATGGTTAACTAATTACCTAATTATGGTTAACTAATAACCTAATTATGGTTAACTAATTACCTAATTATGGTTAACTAATTACCTAATTATGATTAATTAATTAACTAATTATGTTCCATTAATTACCTAATTACGATTAATTAATTACCTAATTATGTTTCATTAATAACCTAATTAGGATTAATTAATAACCTAATTAGGATTAATTAATAACCTAATTATGATTAATTAATAACCTAATTATGATTAATTAATAACCTAATTATGATTAATTAATAACCTAATTATGATTAATTAATAACCTAATTAGGATATATTAATAACCTAATTAGGATATATTAATAACCTAATTATGATTAATTAATAACCTAATTATGATTAATTAATAAACTAATTATGATTAATTAATAACCTAATTATGATTAATTAATAACCTAATTATGATTAATTAATAACCTAAATAGGATTAATTAATAACCTAAATAGGATTAATTAATAACCTAAATAGGATTAATTAATAACCTACTAATGATTAATTAATTAACTAATTATGATTAATTAATTAACTAATTATGATTAATTAATTACCTAATTATGATTACTTAATTAACTAATTATGCTTAATTAATTACCTAATTACGATTATTTAATTACCTAATTATGATTAATTAATTACCTAATTATGTTTCATTAATAACCTAATTATGATTTATTAATTACCTAATTAGGATTAATTAATAACCTAATTATGATTAATTAATAACCTAATTATGATTAATTAATAACCTAATTATGATTAATTAATAACCTAATTAGGATATATTAATAACCTAATTAGGATTAATTAATAACCTAATTATGATTAATTAATAACCTAATTATGATTAATTAATAACCTAATTATGATTAATTAATAACCTAATTAGGATATATTAATAACCTAATTATGATTAATTAATAACCTAATTATGATTAATTAATAACCTAATTATGATTAATTAATAACCTAATTATGATTAATTAATAACCTAATTATGATTAATTAATAACCTAATTATGATTAATTAATAACCTAATTATGAATAATTAATAACCTAAATAGGATTAATTAATAACCTAAATAGGATTAATTAATAACCTAATTATGATTAATTAATTAACTACTAATGATTAATTAATTAACTAATTTTGATTAATTAATTAACTAATTATGATTAATTAATTAACTAATTTTGATTAATTAATTAACTACTAATGATTACTTAATTAACTAATTATGCTTAATTAATTACCTAATTACGATTATTTAATTAACTAATTATGATTAATTAATTACCTAATTATGATTAATTAATTAACTAATTATGTTTCATTAATTACCTAATGATGATTAATTAATTAGCTAATTATGATTAATTAATAACCTATTATGTTTCATTAATTACCTAATTAGGATTAATTAATTACCTAATTATGATTAATTAATAACCTAATTATGATTAATTAATTACCTAATTATGACTAATTAATTACCTAATTATGACTAATTAATAACCTAATTAGGATTAATTAATAGCCTAATTAGGATTAATTAATTACCTAATTATGATTAATTAATTACCTAATTATGATTAATTAATTAACTAATTATGATTAATTAATAACCTAATTACGGTTAATTAATAACCTAATTATGATTAATTAATTAACTACTAATGATTAATTAATTAACTAATTATGATTAATTAATAACCTAATTATGATTAATTAATAACCTAATTATGATTAATTAATTTACTAATTACGATTAATTACTTAACTAATTATGATTAATTAATTTACTAATAATGATTAATTACTTACTAATTATGATTAATTAATTAACTAATTACGATGATTAATTAATTACCTAATTACGATTAATTACTTAACTAATTATGATTAATTAATTAACTAATTATGATTAATTAATTAACTAGTTATGATTAATTAATTACTTAATTATGATATTAACTAATTATGATTATTTAATTAACTAATTATGATTATTTATTACCTACTTACCATTAATTAATAACCTAATTATAATGAATTAATTAACTAATTATGATTCATTAATTAAATAATTATGATTAATTAATTTGCTAATTATGATTAATTAATTAGCAAATAATCATTAATTAATAATCTAATTACATTTAACTATTTACCTAATTATGATTAATTAATAACTTAATTAGCATTGATTAATCAACTAATTATGATTAATTATTTAACTAACTAATCATTTCATTATCTAATTACATTAAAAAAAACCATACTATTTATAAAATACAAACATTATATACTAATTCTATAAATTAAACAACTAAATTATTAAATAAAACTATTAAATAAATTTAAAGAAAGATTTACCTCAAATTTGTGACGATGTAGGTACATAGGCAGAGCAACCGAAGAGGCAAGGCTTCACCGCAACCGAAGAACGCAAGAAAAAACTTTGAGAGAGAGAGAGAGGAAGGGATAGGGAGGGAGAAATGGGGGTGGGTGAGGTAGGAATGGGGAATGGGGTGGGGGGCGAGGGTCCTATTTATAGGATGGGGTGGAGTTTCGGCGCCACTTCAAGTGGCGCCGAATTCATTGGGAAGAAGGGTGCAGCGCCACTTGAAGTGGCGCTGCACGGTTTGAAGTTCTTTTTTCAGCGCCACTTCAAGTGGCGCTGAGCTTTTTTTCCGGCAAATTGGTGGAGCGCCACTTGAAGTGGCGCTCCAATTCCAAAACTCTTGAGCGCCAGACCATGTGGCGCTCAAGAGACCCATTTCCCTAATTAATTTAAAACCTACCCCATAAAATTAAAAAAAAACCCTATCCCCTAAAATTGCTTCGCCGCATCCTGGTTGGGGCATCGGAGAAGGGGGGACAGACAAGCCGAAAGGAGCCAGATCTAGGGTCACAGGTAGACAAAACCGAGGGGAATGGCGGATAAAATATAAATGATAAAGCTAAACATAAAAATTATTAAAAGAGTGAACCTTTAATACCAATTATTATGTTAAAAATTGTAACGGAAGATGGTTTGTAGAGAGGTGAATAGACCAGGTTTCAAATTCTAAAGAAACAAATTAATTATCTAAATTAATTTTAATGGCTAATTAAATGAATTAATCAGTAGCGTAAATAAATGAAAAGAACACAATGATATTTTTTATAGTAGCAGTCGAAAGTGTATCTAGTATATTCTTAGACCTATCTACTTAATAATAGATATGTTGTGTACTTATTTATTTTTTAAGGGGAATCATAGAAAAATTACAACATACTATTTATTGTGGAAGTATAACAAAAATACACTAAACTTTTGTATATGAAGCCACAAACCAATTACAATACTGACTTTATACTATGGCATTAACAACCTAAATGGCCCTGAATTTAGAATCAAAGATTCACAAACTGATACAACAGTTCTTTTATACACATTGAGTCACAACCCTCAGATCTTGAATTTATAATCATAGATTCATAACCCAAATAATGAAAAATGGCTTTGTATGTAAAAATACAAAGAGATTGTGAAAGCATGTGAGAGGTGGGAAGAAGTGTTCCAAACTCAAACAACCAGAATGAAATAAAAAGAATGAGAATAAAACACATATACTGGTTTTTGAGTTGGATCATCTTGATTGTATCGTCAAGGCATAATAAGAATCCATGAAAGTTTTTATTCATCCCTTGAGACATTTATCAACATTATAATGAATTTACTGCACAATGCTTGTGTAACGTCTCGACCCGGCT
The DNA here is from genome assembly GCA_963277665.1 of Viscum album. Classification (NCBI taxonomy): domain Eukaryota; kingdom Viridiplantae; phylum Streptophyta; class Magnoliopsida; order Santalales; family Viscaceae; genus Viscum; species Viscum album. The sequence continues at coordinate 1,015,562,713 of OY728119.1, read as the reverse complement.
CACCATTAAACCACTGGCCGGACCGGTCGCCACATGACCTCAAGCACGTCTTCCCGTACGCCAGAGGCTGCCGACTAGCAGCGATGGTCTAAGGATAGTCAATGAAGAGACTATACCCTCTTATCAGAGTTGCACAACAATATATCAAAGTAAATAACAAACAATGACAATAAATAGCGGAATCAGTCTAATAAATGATAAAGTAACAAAATATAGATTTTATAAATCTTGTACAAACAAATGACCAACATCAATTATATAGCACATGCATGCATGACATGCTAATGATACAAAAATGGAAAACAGTGCACAAAACAACATTCCAAATATGCCATTACAAAAATAAATAAACAATGACTCCAAGCCTTGAGTGTAGTCTCCTCAAGCATCCCGAGCTTCCGCTCGGTCCTTTGCTTTTATCTTCCAAGTGAATGCAAACAACACAATCCTGCAACCAAATAGAATCTATTCGGGTACCACAGTGCAATGGCAGCCCAGGTAGAGTGTGATATATAAATCTCAGTAGGTTGGGACCACCGGTGTCTACCCCAAATCCTGACATTCAATAAATAATTTAAACATTGCAAGCATGCATAATTAATGTAAGCAGTATAATGTAACTATATACTCAAGTACCTGCTTCAGCTCTCATCTGGTGTTTGAACCTGTATTATACATTTGTCATGCATACACAATAGTCATTACACAATCATTTTCATTTATCAATTATTCAAACTTCATCAAACTACATAATTCTCGTGATCTGGACTGAGCCTGACATTTCCCGTATAAGTCACTCACCACAGATGTCTCTAAAGACCATCTAAGTAATCAAAGTTAAGACCAAATCTAAGCTTGTGTTTTGGCTTGGATAATGCGTCATAAGATATTCAATTTAATCTTTCATATACTATATTTGAGCCCGTTCACTAAAAAAAATAGTGATTCACTCCTGAATCCGTCCACTAATAGTGATTCACTCAATTCATTGATAAGTATGAATCCTTTCTCATTTTCAATTCACAAATCATAATGTCACAATAGTTTTCATTAACCAATTAATTCATTTCATGTACGACCAATTGAACTCATAGTCCAATGTCAATTAATGGGTGTAGAACATCATGTCTAGCACCCTCGTGAGTATTTAGAGCATCAGTCATTGTCTCACAACCTATGAGTATTTGGAGCATCAGTCCCTGACCCATAAAAGAATATTTGCTTGCAAGCTCGGTGTAGAACGCCATGTCTAGCACCCCGTGAATATTTGGAGCATCAGTCCCTGTCTCACAACCCTTTTATCAATAATACATATATATTTATCATTGGTGTAGAACGACATGTCTAACACCCCACAACCATCCATTATTTAATTCATAAATTAATTAATCCAATCTGTTAATTAATTCAACAACTAATTAACAACATAATTCACCCGTCAAAAGTCAACCATTAATTAACCATTCAACATCTCAATAGTAAATTAATTAACAATTAATTATTCTTAGCAAGCCAAATAAATAATTTACTCAACATTTAATTATCCAAATTCTTTAACAAGTTTGAACTCGTCAACTCAAACAGTGATTCGTCCAGAACTTTAACAATTTACATGCTCGTTACAATCATCACAAAACATGCTGAACAAATCCCATATATTTAGAAACCATGTCTTGCAGCATCTCATAATATAAAACAACTCCATCCAAGACAACTTAATGCATGAAAATCTAACATGCATCAAAAGGTACCCATGGCCAATAGTCGTAACAAACAATTAATTCACAATCTTAATTTAATGCATTCAAATTAATTAATTCAACAATTAATTAATTAAATCTTATCTCTTTAACAAATCATCAATTAATTAACCATTTTCTGTTTATCATGTAATAATTAATCCATCCATTAATTATTACTTGTTTCCAATTTATATTCAGAACATTTCAAATATTCAATATTCTCAATAATCAGTAATAGCCACAATTTTTATTCCAACTCATTACATGATAATTAATTCTACAATTAATTACCCTATTACCCATTCTGCCCATTCAAATCATTTAACTATTTAATCATATCCCTTTAACCAAATTAGCAAAACATGCTAAAAATCAACACATGTTCATGTCCTCATTTATCTCACATGGGCGACATCATTTAATAACATCAAATGTGTCATACATAGACATATCATAATCAATGAAACTCACATTCTCAATTTATTTAAAGAAGCTATAATTTTTAAATAAAGTGATAGGGATTTGAGATCCTACATCGGGGTGACACCATTTTAAATCTGAAGCGCTTTAATATACTTGGGGGCAACCTGTCCACAACTGGTCCGCAATCGCACGCACACATATTATATATATATATATATATATATATATATTCACGTGCGTGCCATGCAACAATATAAATAAATTTCAAAATATTAAAATAGGTACTCAGAATCAAAGCAGTAAGGGCCAACGCACCTCTAACTAGGTACCGAAGACTCATAAAAATTATCACACCCTTAATTGAATGATGTGAAACAATACCACGGTTAAATAACCTTACCCGAAACATGATGGAAAAGTGAAAATGAACTCATCTGCCTCACCTTTGTCGGCAGATGTCGGAATACAGTCCAAAGGGTCTAGAGGAGCCCCTTGCACCACCCTAGAACCGAAGAAATAAGGAAACCCAATAAAACCCGAAACATAGGATTTTGGCCGATAAAACAGGGCGAGGGAGGAGCCAAACGGCCGATGCGAATCACAAAACAAACGCAGATGGACTCACCACACTGAGACAGACAAGATTTGAGAAGACACCGGGAGGATTCGATCGCATGAAGAGGAGCCGATGAGGGGGGTGTAGCACACCTCAAAGGAGGGGCCTCGTGCATTTTTAGGGGTCTGGTGCATTTTTGTTGTTTCACTAATATGGTGGTGCGCCACCCTCATGTTCTCTCCACCAATTATCAATTACACCCATGATAAACTAATAGTCTTAATATAATAATAATAACATTTATTATTCTCATTTAATATAATGTTACTTCATTAACTAACATTTAAATAAATGTTTCACAATTAATTCTGAAAACCCTCATTAGTCATCCAATGAAATTAATACAATAATAATAATAATATCCTTATTATTATTATTATATATTTCTTTTATTTAAAATAAAATAAAAATAAATCATTTTAAAAATCGGATAACCGCAAGCTGACCCGCACCATTTTACTACCCGTGCACAACCATATATCTATATTTAAAATGGTTTAATTAAATTAAACCCAACTCCACATTTATTCCTTATTTAATATTACCATTTAAAATTACCCTTCTTCGATAATGCTAAACTCATCATTATTTAATTAATTATCTCAACACAAATTAATTAAATAAAAACCTCTGCTTCGTAGCGATTAATTAAATTCTTATTGACCTTTAATTTAATTAAATGAAACCTCCAAAAAATCCATTATTATTATTATACATAATAATAATAACAACCACTCAAAAAACCTTAATAATAATAATTTCATTATTATTATTATTATTATTCAACCTTAGATAAAACCCACCACCTCTTATTAAATAAAAACACTTCTTTATTAATTACGAAACTCTTTATTTGATTAGACGTTACTTTGAGATACCCAAAAGCCTCATTAATTTCACATCAATATTATACCTCATTAAACATCCAATTAAAATCTTTTAACATAAATGTTACACCCCATTTAATTAAAAACGCTTCTTCATTCATTATTATCTTAATAAACATTTCATAATTAATTATGAAACTCTCAATTTATTACAATATCATTAATATGATAAAAACTCCAATCCATAACCCCTAATTTAATTTCCATAATAATAATAATAATTACATTCATAAATATAAAATAATAATAATCTCGTTATTATTATTTTTCAAACTTTTGATAAACCCAACACCACTATTTAATAACAACGCTTCATTAAATCAGAAACTCCTCATTTTATTAAATGTTTCTCTGAGAATCTCAAAAGCGTCATTAAATTCTTATAAATAATATACTCCTTTAACATGAAATTAAAATATCAACACATCAAAATAATTTATGACACCATAATAATAATAATGTTATTATTATTATTAACACATTCCTCTATTTAATAATAAACGGTCCTTTAATAATTTCGAAACTCTTCATTTAAATAAAATGGTTCTTCGATAAACCCACAATCCACATTAATTTCTTCAATCATCATTTAATTAATTCTTTAACATTCATTTAATTAAACAACCACAATAATAATAATAATAACTTCATTATTATTATTATTATTAAAACATTCTTTTAATTAATTACAAACTCTCATATAATATTATTTAATTAAATTAAATAATTTGTTAAACAAGGTAAACTGAACGGGTTGGAACGCAACCATGCGTTGCCCATGCAGATCCATTAAAGTGGACTTTTCCAAAATTAGTGTTCCCAAGACTCATCGGGACACCTGTGAAAATTATTAGGTAATTACGCAAGTCCAAAAACGACACCTTTAGGTGTTCCAACACTCGGAATAAAATTCACGAGCTCGATTTAAAAAAAACGACTCATTGATAAACTGAAAAAAATTCAAAAACATTCATATTTTAATCCGGTTCAATTACATGGGACTTTACAATATACCCACCTTAAAAACTTCTCATCCCCGAGAAGCCATAGGGAACCACTACTAAAACAACTGACCTACCAAGGTCACTTAATCTTGTTAGAAGTGACGTGTTGTGTTCCCAACGCCAAACGCACCTTAAACCCTTCACAAGCCTAATGGCTAAGCCTTTAAAACCAGAGCCAATGCTCAGTTTATAGCTTAATCCTCGAAACATTTCTTATATCTTAGGTCATTAAAAGTACTTCGTCAACGAAAATGGTTGAATCTCGATCTATCAACAGAACATGTTTCACATGCTTCCCTCAAAAGATGTCGTGGACCCAAAACCCCATTTCACCCTTTATCTGACAATGTTCCTTTAAAACTATCCAAAACCATCCGCATGTAAAACGAAGTCCTTACCCAACCTCTGGTGAAATTTCCAAGTCAATTCATCACAAGGATATTTTAAAACAACCATTCCCCAACACAAAAAGAAAATTATCCCAAAGAATCAACGCATCCCGCGTACTACCCAGATAACAACCACTCATCAAGTCCAACAACATTTAAACTCTAGCGCGACGTAAGACCAGCGCTATCTTAGTGTCTCCATAATGAAGTCAAGATAGGGGACATGCTCGTCTTATTCAGAAGCGAGTACTAAGAGAAAAACCAAGGTCATTAAGAAGACCAGTTAAATTATTACCGAACAACTCTGTTCTAAAAGCTCGACATCACCTGATGACACATTTATCGAAAATGATGCAACAATACCCACCTTAGGATTTTCCATGACGTCGCAAGAAAAGATCAGCTGCCCACCAACGTGTGTTTTTATGACACATTAATGCATGCGTGTGACATTCCTCGAACCACGATCACCACGTCAAACATTGATCATAAAATCCGTAGCATAAACCTATCGGCGTGCCAAAACAGCTGAGTCCCAAGAAGTCCTCCCGAGCAGTGGGACGAACTTACTTTAATAGCCTAGAACATTTTATGGGTACTACCTACCACAGGTTAGCCCCTTACGATCATTAACTTCAACCCTCTCTCTTGGTCACACAAAACCAAAAACACAAGATTCAAAAGCTCTTTTTTTCGTTTTATCCATTTTAATTAATTCATTTCAACCTTTCATCATTTGAATGAATTTAAACAAATAAACAAGTAATTTTTCACAAAAATCCACTTGGTTTTCAAAACAACTCCCTACGACAAAATAATCATGATATCACAAACATCCTCTTTAAACATTTTACATTCAGTTTTATTCAAATATAAACAGGAAATTTAGAATCTAAATTCATTTTACCGAAAAGGAGACCTCCAAAAGTCCCATTTATTTAATCCAAATTCTTCAAAAGCAACCCCACAATGGTTCATTACAATTAAAACTTAGCAGTATTACATTCATAACAATTTTCAAAACATACTATGGTTATATGGTTTAGTCACATTGGTGGACATCTACCAATCGATAAGGCGCCCATACACCTCATCGCTGACAATTCACTCCCATTTATCACAATCAAAATTCATTTAACATTTTAACTTTAGCAGCCCTTTAATATATCAAAACATCAATAGCATGTTAGCATAAGAAGTAACACAACAACATTCTATAACACAGAATCATGGAACAACAACAAAACATGCTAATAAATAAGGCAGTATGACATATAATCACTCAAACATGTTAAATCTATCACAAAAACATGCTATCTAGAGAGGCATGCTAAAGCAGATCAAAACATGGCATTGCACCCAAGGAACACAATCGAAATTAACAATCATCCTACTAATGCAACTACATGGCATGTTATATGCATGAAAAGTGAATCTCTAAGTGACTAATATGATGCATGTACGAAACTTCCTTACCATATCAGGCCAAGAAAATTATTTTTTTCAAAATTCAAAAAAATCAATAAACTGCGGAAAATACGCCAGTAACTCATGGTGAAATCATATCAGCTGTAACCTATAATAGTACAATCATCAATTCCCATCCCTAGCCACTTGGTCATTTCCTGTACATGGGGTGATTAGTCCCAAGCACAGCTATTAACCGAAGCATCGACACATTCCTAGTCTTCTATCTACCAACCCCAAAATAGTAAGACAGAGGAAAAGAAACCCTCTGATACCACTTTGTAACGTCCTGACCCGGATCACCACTAAACTGGTGGCCAGACCGATCACCACATGACCTCAAGCACGTATCCTCGTACGCCATAGGCTTCCAACTAGCAGAGAGGGTCTAAGGATAGTCAGTGGGGAGACTATACCCTTTTATTAGAGTTTCACAATGGTATATCAAAGTAAATAACTAACAATGGAAATAAATATCAGAAGTAGTCTAATAAATGATAAAGCAGCGGAAGACATATTTTATAAATCCTTTACAAATAAATGGCCAACATCAATTATATAGAAAATGCATGAATGACATGCTAATGATACAAAAATGGAAAACAGTGAAAAAAACTGCATTCTAAACATTCCATTACAAAAATAAATAAATAATGACTCCAGGCCCTGAGGGTAGTCTCCTCGAGCATCCTGAGCTTTCGATCGATCCTTTGATCCTATGTTCCAAGTAAATTCAAATAACACAATCCTGAAACCAAATAGAATCTACTCAGGTACCCCAGTGCAATGGCGGACCGAGTAGGGTGTGAGATATAAATCTCAGTAGGATGGGACCCCCAGTGTCTAACCCAAATCCTGATATTCAATAAATAATTTAAATAGTGCAAGAATGCAAAATCAAGGTAATCAGTATAATGTAACTATATACCCAAGTACCTGCTTCAGCTCTCAGCTGGTTTCTGAGCCTGTATTATACATTTTTCATGCATACACAACATTCATTACACAATAATTTTCATTTATAAATTATTCAAACCACATTAAACTACATAATTCTCATGATCCGGACTGAGACTGACATTCCCTATATAAGTCACTCACCACAAATGTCTCTAAAAACCTTCTAAGTAATCAAAGTTAAGACCAAATCTAAGTTTGTGCTTTGTCTTGGATAATGCGTCATAAGATATTCTATTTAATATTTCATATACTATATATGATCCAGTCCACTAAAAAAATTGTGATTCTCTCCTAGGACCGTCCACTAATAGTGATTCACCCAATTCATTGATAAGTATGAACCCTTTCTCAAATTCAATTCACAAATCATAATGTCAAAATAGTTTTCATTAACCAATTAATTCATTTCATGTACAACCAATTGGAATCACAATCCAATGTCAATTAATGGGTGTGAAACATCATTTCTAGCACCCTCGTGAGTATTTGGAGCGTCAGTCCTTATCTCACAACCCATAGGTATTTAGAGCATCAGTCCTTGACCCATAAAAGAATATTTTCTTGCAAGTTGGGTGTAGAACGCCATGTCTAGCACCCCATGAGTATTTGTAGCATCAGTCCCTATCTCACAACCCGTTTATCAATAATACATATATATTTATCATTGGTGTAGAACGCCATGTATAACACACCACAAACATCCATTAATTAATTCATAAATTAATTAATTCAATCCGTTAATTAATTCAACAACTAATTAACAACATAAATCGCTCATCAAAAGTCAACCATTAATTAAACATTCAACATCTCAATAGTAAATAATTAATTAAAAATTAATTATTTTTAGCAATCCAAATAAATAATTAACTCAAACTTTAATTATCTAAATTCTTTAACAAGTCTGAATCCGCCCACTCAAACAGTGATTTGTCAAGGACTTTAACAATTTACATGCACATCATAATCATCAGAAAACATGCTGAACAAATCCCATATATTTAGAAACCATCTCTTGCAACATCTCATAATATAAAACAACTCCATTTAAGACAACTTAATTCATGGAAATCTAACATGCATCAAAAGGTACCCATGACCAACAGTCCTAACAAACAATTAATTCACAATCTTAATTTAATGCATTCAAATTAATTAATTCAACAATTAATTAATTAAATCTTTTCTCTTTAACCAATCATCAATTAATTAACCATTTTCTATTTATCATGTAATAATTAATCCATCCATTAATTATTACCAATTTATAATTTATATTCCAAACATTTCAAATATTCAATATTCTCAATAATTAGTAATAGCCACAATTTTTATTCCAAATCATTACATGATAATTAATTCTACAATTAATTACCCTATTACCCATTCTGCCCATCCAAATCATTTAACTATTTAATCATATCACTTTAACCAAATGAGCAAAACATGCTTAAAATCAACACATGTTCAAGTCCTCATTTATCTCACGTGGGCGACATCATTTAATAACACCCAAAGTGTCATGCATAAACATATCATAATCAATGAAACTCACATTCTCAATTTATTTAAAGAATCTATAATTTTTAAATAAAGTGATAGGGATTTGGGACCCCACCTTAGGGTGGAACCATTTTAAATGTGAAGCGCTTTAATATACTTGACGACAACAAGTCCACAACTAGTCCGCAATCGCACACGCACACACCTTACCCAAAATATGATGGAAAAGAGAAAACGAACTCATATTCCTTGAATTTGTCGGCAGATGTCGGAATACAGTCCAAAGGGTCTAGAGGAGCCCCTTGCACAACCCTAGAACTGAAGAAACAAGGAAACCCAATAAAACCCGAACCATAGGATTTTGGCTGAGGAAACAGGGCGAGGGAGGAGCCAAATGGCTGATCGAAATCACAAAACAAATGCAGATGAACTCACCTCATGGAGACAGACAAGATTCGAGAAGACACTAGGAGGATTCTATCGTGCAAAGAGGAGCCGACAAGGGGGGTGTAGGATGCCTCAAAGGAGGGGCCTGGTGTATTTTTTCTCTTCCTCCAATATGGTGGTGCACTACCCTCATGTTCTCTCCCCCAATTATCAGTTACACCCATGATAAACTAATAGTATTAATATAATAATAATAACATTTATTATTCTCATTTAATATAATGTTACTTCATTAACGAACATTTAAATACATGTTTCATAATTAATTCTGAAAACCCTCATTAATCATCCAATGAAATTAATACAATAATAATAATAATATATTTATTATTATTATTATTATAATTATATATTTCTTTTATTTTAAATAAAAAAAATCATTTTAAAAACCGGATAACCACACAGCTGACCCGCACCATTTGACTACCCGTGCACAACCTGATATCTATATTTAAAATGGTTTAATTAAATTAAACCAAACTCCACATTTATTCCTTATTTAATATTACCATTTAAAATTACCCTTCTTCAATAATTCTCAACTCATCATTATTTAATTAATTATCTCAATACAAATTAATTAAATAAAAACCTCCGCTTCATAGCGATTAATTAAATTCTTATTGACCTTTAATTTAATTAAATGAAACCCAAACAAAATCCATTATTATTATTATTCATAATAATAATAACAACCACTCATAAAACCTTAATAATAATAATTTCATTATTATTTTTATTATTATTCAACCTTAGATAAAACCCAACACCTATTATTAAATAAAAACACTTCTTTATTAATTACGAAACTTCTTATTTAATTAGACGTTTCTTTGTGATACCCAAAATCCTCATTAATTTCACATCAATATTACACCTCATTAAACATCCAATTAAAATCTTTTAACATAAATGTTACACCCCATTTAATTAAAAACACTTCTTCATTCATTATTATCTTAATAAACATTTCATAATTAATTATAAAACTCCCAATTTATTACAATATAATTAATATGATAAAAACTCCAATCCATAACCCCTAATTTAATTTCCGTAATAATAATAATTATTACATTCATAAAACTAAAATAATAATAATCTCATTATTATAATTTTTCAAACTATTGATAAACCCAACACCACTATTTAATAACAATGCTTCATTAAATCTGAAACTCCTCATTTTATTAAATATTTCTCTGAGAAGCTCAAAAGCTTCATTAAATTCTCATAAATAATATAGTCCTTTAACATGAAATTAAAACATCAACGCATCAAAATAATTTATGACACCATAATAATAATAACATTATTATTATCACATTCTCTATTTAATAATAAATAGTCCTTTAATAATTTTGAAACTCTTCATTTAAATAAAATGGTTCTTTGATAAACCCATAATCCACCTTAATTTCTTCAATCATCATTTAATTAATTCTTTAACATTCATTTAATTAAACAACCACAATAATAATAATAATAACTTTATTATTATTATTATTAAAACCTTCTTTTAATTAATTACAAACTCTCATATAATATTATTTAATTAAATTAAATAATTTATTAAACAGGGTAAACTGAATGGGTTGGAATGCAACTGTGCGCTGCCTGTGCAGATCCATTAAATTGGACCTTTTCAAAATCAGTGTTCCCAAGACTCATCAGGACACCTGCGAAAATTATCGGGTAATTACACAAGTCTAAAAATGACACCTTTAGGATTTCCAACACTCAGAATAAAATTCATGAGCTCAGTTAAAAAAAAAACGACCCGTTGGTAAACTAAAAAAATTCAAAAACATTCATATTTTAAATCGGTTCAATAACACGAGACTTTACATCTTGGTTTATACAGAGCATAAAATTTTATGCATAAAGGTTCGCTTGTTAAAGGGATCATGTACTCATAACCTGTATCTATATGTCCTTTTATGACATCCCAAATCATTTAAATAAAATCTTTAAAAATTAATAAGATAATCTACAATTGGGTAAATAAATTCAATTTCAAACTATATCATTATATATGAGAGAGAAAAATATAATTCCAAAATAATCATTACAAAAAAGTCATTTTAATACAGAAAAAAATAATAATTAAAACTAATTAGAAAACTCCATTAAATAATTCACATTTTCAAAAAAATAGGTAAAAAAAAGTACGTAAATATCATAAGATAATTTTATTATTAAGTTCAAAATCTAAAAATAACTTCTAATTTAATATAATGTGTAAATATTCAAAAAAAAAATATCTATAATAAGATAAATACAATAAAATAAGTTTGAATAATTTTCATTTCACTAAATATTAATATATAAAATAAAAAAACAAAAAAATCAACTCAAAATATACAAACTTAAATATTCTAAATATATGATGTATAAATATACATGAATAATGAGTATATTAAAAAATATTTAAAAATTGATTAAAATATTATTAAAACGTATCTCATTGCATTTATATAATATATATGAATGTTATAAATCAATAAATTAATTAATATAATTAATATAATCTTTCATTTAATCATATTATAAAAAATGAAGAAAATGGAGCCTGATAAACAATTCTAAATTAAGGGAAAAATAAATAAATCATAGAACTGACCATGTATGATAAGTGATCTTTCATTCCATATAATAACTATGATAATATTATAATTTATTGTCACATTACTTATTATTTATTCAAAGTGTGTGGTTGGTTCAAGTCTTCATGCAGTTAGTATACCGATCAAGTGGAAATTGTAACATGTGGTCACTTAATATATCGTGTGGTCACTATACTGATCATGAATGTATGATCACTTGATATAACATGTTATATGTATAGTTACCATGAGAATAACCATAACATGTGGTAAATCTACTTATTGTGTAGTCACTATACATACAAATGCTAATAAATTACTTTTATTGACACCTACAAATTGAGAAACTGATTATAATATAAAAATGGATATATATTGATACCATCATATGGATTGTATCTCACATATTTTTTGATTAAATGAATTTAGGAAATAGAAATATGGGATCTCCGTTTACACGATGAGGTATGGATAACGATGGTGTGATTACTCCATGAAACTTGTAGGAAGTTCAAAAAGGTCTTCTTTTTGTAGAGGGAAGAGGGTAAAACCAATAAAGTAGAGCATTGTATATACGGTTCATTCTAGCATGAAAGGGGAATTCCATGAATGTATATCACTTCAAGTTACTTATGAAGGCATGTTGTAACTATTTCTCAAACTGGGATAAAGCATCATCCTATTACGGAGATGATGTTTTTGGATGTAACCCTTGTAGCATCATGTAGTACCTTGCAGTTTCATTTCCAACGTTATGTGGTATCTTGTAGTCACTTATCCAACTTCATGTGTTAAGTTAAAAAGAATTATCATGGTATGTTCAATCTAGGGTTCACAGTAGGTTTAGGAAAGGGTTCATATTAGGTTTATAAATGTGTTCATGGTAGGTTTAGAAATGGTTTTCATGGTAGGTTTTCAAAACCAGATTTGGTGATTTTTTAGAAATTTTTAACATCAGAATTAACTAATGGTCCAGTTTACTTAAATATCGATAAACCCTATAGGTTTCTAATGGTAAAAATAACACTTTAATACAACTTATAAAACCAATGATATGATTGAAAAATAGAATAAAAAAATATATGAAAATAGAAAAAAAATAACCAAAATATTTTAGAACACATGAAAAATTTTTAAGTATCTAAATGGATTTTTCATCCTTTAATTAAGTTTAATAAAATTTAGATAAATGTATTATATTTCCAATCCAATAAAAAATGTGTTATTCTATGTTATATCACAAGCATTATCATCAAAAAACAGAAAACACTGAATTATGGAAATTATCAAATTCCAAAACTATAGCAAGGATTTTGGGAATTCTTTAGGGCACTTAAAAAATGATATTAAAATTATAACTAGTTTAAATAAATGTGAATAAATTAATTTTATATCTAATTAATCATGTTTTTTGAAAATATGATATATATAACTCATGTTTTTATAGAATAACTAAATCAATATTTATTCTAAATATAGTTGTAAAAGAAAAAGCATATTCCATGTTTGGAAAAAAAGTGAAAACATGTAGAGATTTATTTAGACAATATCTTAGATAAATAAAAAATAAATTATCTTCTTATATTTTCTATGAAATAATAATTATATAAATATAGTATCTATAAATCAATATATAAAAAAATAAGTTGATATAGTAAAACAATATTTATTAAAATTATGATTAATAAAAAAAGAATAAAATATTACGAGGAATTGGAATATTCAAAGGCATAAAATATTAACAAATAACAATAAACTCCCCCTTTTTATAAATTATAAAAACTAAAACAAGATTTTATAAAATTCTCCCCCTTTTATATTTTTTCAAAAATATGATACTATTAAATATAAAAATAATCTGTTTGAAAACAGATGTGAAAACCTTCCATTTAAAATTAGAAAATACCCCCTTCATAAATATATATTAAGTATATATAAAAAAATTATAAAGCACACTCTAAATTTATACTATATTTCAAAATAGGATCTCCACTTTTATAAAATAGTTAGAGTATAAAAAATAAAATTTAAATACTTTATAAATTTAATAGTTCTTTCTTAATTAAATAAAACTTATTTTGAGAGTATGCACCTCTTGATTAATATTTATGTACATGTGTAAGAATCCTAAAAAATCAAAGACAAAAAACTTTTTTTACCCATGCTATTTTGGTTCCAATTGTGTTAGTAATAAAAAATTTTGGTACCAAAGAAGATTTAAAACATTTTTTGTAAGACACCTAAGAAGATAAATTTTTAGAGATAGAAAATCTAGTGACATCGAGAGACTGAGGAAACCTGAGAGATCTTTCTCAACATAATATCATTGTAAATAGAATTTGAAACAAGTAATTGTTTATACCTTCCTTGTAGAAATTTTAGAGAAATTAGTCTTGAACAACTTAAGAATATGATGATTATAACCCAAACCAATCATATCTTCAGTAAGTTTAACCATAGATAAAATCTTATCATATTTTTTATTTCCATGAACAAAGATAGAAAGCCTTTATTTCAAAATGGAAACTAACTTTTACATACTGACATTATCCTAATAAAAAAACTCAAAATCATCAAAGGATTTATCTGTTCTAGATGAAGTACAATTTATTAAGCTATAATCCTCTATTTCAATATTATAAATACTATTCTCTAAAATCATCATTTTTTATAAAACAAAACATTAGTATTTTTCAAAGCTAAATTTTCCAAAAGAAGATATTTTTATTTTCTTTGCTGAGAATATCATTATCTTTACTATCATTCTTACTTTATTTGATTATTATTTATTCTCATTTCTCTAAACATTATATTGATCAGTAACTCATAATAAAATCTTTTTATGATTGTCTATTTCTTCATATAAATCACCAATGCTATAACCATCAATATTTGAATGATAACTTCAATCATAATTATTAGCTACCTCTTTTTTATTTACTCCCATAAAAAATTGGCCAGTTGTCTCTTTCTAACTTTTAGATTCATCTATTGAATCATATTATTTGGTGAAACTCTTTTTGATGATTTAGATTCAAAAGAGTTAGAGGAAATAGTTATTTGAGATTTTAAAATGGTACCTTTCTTATTTTAATTCTCTTCTTCTAAAATAATCTTCAACTTGTGTTTGTATTAAAGAATTTATATGATGAGTTCATACAATATGTACTATTTGATGTTTAATTTTTCATCAATCACAACCTTATATACAATCATTTTATTGGGTATAAATCTTAGGAATCTATCAATAAGTATGGGTCTCTCTATTATTTCTTCAAGTGAATTCATTCCATTCATAATGATTTTGAATCATGGGAAAATTTAATTGATTTTTTCATCTTCACCCATCTTGAAATATTATTACTAATATGGAAGAGTTCCAAGTTTGTTTTTTATCATCTTACCTAATACAATGTGAGTAACTTATAAAATCTTCTAGATATCATGAGCTATCTTACATGATGACACATTACTAAACACAGTTCTATTAATAGTGTTATAAAAAATGTTAAAAAATGTGTAATTCAAAACATATTTAATAGTGTCATTTCTTTTGATATTATTCTTTCCATTTTTGGGTAGTTGGTATGGGTTTTTCATGGTCAACTAGTGTTCTATGCTTACATATTTGAGGTATTACTCATTTCTGGATTTACAATAACCATAGTCATTGTCATCAAAGTGAGGTGGTTTTTAAAAGAATACATTAATCACTTACATTCATTGATTCTATATTAAAGATATTTTTGTTATTCTGTAATATCTAGGAAAATATTTTCACAATAAAATATAAATGACATAGGTAAAATGTAAAATTACTAAATGGGTCAACCATTGATACCAATTGTTATGCTAGAAAGGATAATGGGAGATGTTCTAGAAAGGGATGAATAATGTAGATTACATTTTTAAATCAAAATATAATTAAATAAATTAATTATTAAAGTTGATTAAAAGAATTAATTAGTAGCGGATATAAAATAAAAGAACAAAATAATTTTTTATAGTACTTTTGTCTAATGTGGACCTAGTCAACTCTTATAACTCTTTAAAAAGAGAGATATATTTTTCACTTCCTAATTTTTACAGATGGAATATAACCCAATTATAATATAATTTTCAAAGGGTAAGTAAAACCAAAAGACACCAAACTTAAGTATGGGGAGACACAATGTAATTAAAATAGTGGCTTTAGACTACATGTGTCACAACCTGAACAGTACTGACATTAGAAATATGGGGTCCCAACCTTTTGGGGGGAGGCGCATTGGTGGTAGAAAGTTCACATAAACCAGAAAAGACTGATTGGGTGATTTTTTCACATGATTCGAATTGATATAGAAAAAAATAATTAATATGAAAGAAATAATAATGAATTAAATATAAACACAAGGATTTAATCTAATTAATTCTAGTTTAGACATACATACATGGAGAGAACACTATCAACAAAAAAAATTTAATCTCAAAAAAATTATGATATACAAGTTGAACCACCAAAGAAATAACAATAGAATATTTAATGAACTAAAGCTACAAAAATGATAAATAGAAACATAAATCATATAATACTAGACTCTTGTGTCCAAAAATCCAGTTCTCTTCAATCTATCACTAGAAAGACGATTCAAATGTTTTTATTCTCATAGAGGTTGAAGTAATCACCTATTTTTAAAGTTTGATGTTTTTTAATCAAAAACTCAGCTAGAACTATTCATCAACAAAGGATTCTATTCATGCTACACCAGAATTAGCACACCAGTGGTGTTATTTAGAGTATTATAGGAACATAGATTGATCTCTATGAAAATAGAACACACTAAATCATGGTATTCTAGAACCATAAAGTGAAAAAAACTAGAATGATGAAAATGGTGTGAATGAATATAAGGGATAGGTGGTAGGGGTGATCAATTAAACTAACACCTACTACATCATGAAATGCCCTGGCTAACTTGGAATCATCATGGAGACTCGTTGAACTGAAAACTAAACCACTCTTTGAACAAATCAAACATTATGAATGACATTGATATAAAGGGGGGAAAATTAATCAATGGCTTGTAATTTACCCAAGATGAATACATTATTAAACAAGCATGATCCAAATAGAAAATATAGACAAGCCCTTCTAATAGACTAGTAATGGAGTCCATGAAAAAAATAATCTTCTCAGTACACATGACATATCTAGAAAATGAATTGAGAAAAGTAATAATCCCAACACATTTTTTCATGTATGTATGTAAAAATTAATTTAACTAGAAGAATATAAAAAACATCATAATTTCAATATAAAACCAATAATTAAAAAATATTTACCATTTTTAATTGAAATTAGTGAGGTTCTTTCACCTTTTTTATAGAATGGGAACCAAACTCAACCAATCTAATTTTTTGGAATTTATATAATACCATGGTTAGTCAAACTATCATTCAGGTTGTTATTAGTATGTATCTTATTAAAACATACAGTTCCATATTCAATATCTTGTCTAATAAAATGTTTCCTAATATCTATGTGTTTGGATTTACCATTTAATACTAAATTCTACAATAAATGTAAATTAGATCGAATATCACTATAAATATTAATAAAAATCATAATGTTTGAGTTCAGAGGTGAAACCCATAATCCATAATCCTTCTTTAACATTCTCATTCAATGATATGTATTCTGATTCTATGTTTGAAAAATAAACTAGAGACTTTATATTACATTTCTAGGATATATATGCAAGGACCCCACCATAAACCTTACATATTGTAGTAATTTTAAACTAGAAATATATTTATTTAGTTCAAAATGATCTTTTAGATTTATAGTTTTATAGAATTAGGAATAATACTTAAAAAATTAACCCATTAATTACAATAGGACACTTATAATCATTATTTATTTCTTCCATAAAACAAAAGTCTTAAAATTAAAAAAAACATGGTTTCTTTTCATTATAAAATATTTATAATTTTCCACATGATCTCCTCCTTTATGATATTCTATATTAATTCCTATAAAAAAAATTAAAACATGGGATTTCTACAGAAGCATAGCAAGGGACAAAAAATGAAGAAAACCGTTAGTCCAGTGAAAATCAATAATAAAGTTTTCCGAAAAACATACCATTTTATTCAGAAAAAGGAATCATCTTTTAAAAAATATGTGTAACCTACCTTTTTAAAATCAATTTATTTTCATGAAAACTCATTAGAATTAATATCAATAATAAGTAGGTAAAATTGGAAATCATTTTCCATACCACCATTAAAAATATTTTAGCTCTCTAAGATACATAGGGAGTAACTATCATAGTTACATTTGAAAAAATAACTGTAATATTATTCCTATAATCACTTTGGAGAAACCAAATCAGTTAACTATATCTCATTACCCAATGCATTGGAGAGATATAATTGGATCACCTCCCCAAGGTTTATTATGAAACAAAACACACTCATAAAAATTTACCAAGAACCATAAGACAAGAATAAAAAATAAACATTTCATAAAAGAATCATTATTAAGGAAAATATTTTTCACATTTGAAATTAGTTTCATTGTTACATATTTAAACATTCATAAATATAAACACCTTATTTGAAAATAAAAATACAAAAATATAAAGGAAAAATAAAAAATTTTAAGAAACATGAAATCAATAAATTATGTTTATTCTATATAAGTAAAGAACATTCCTTTTGGATTTTTTAAAAAATAGTTGAAAGAGTACCTTTAAAAAAGTATTTTTAAAAGAAATTGCCCTACAAATATAATATCAATGAAGAGGTAATTAATCAAATGGATCTATTATGTATATTTAGAATTAAACAAACTTAATAAAATTGTAAATAAAACAGAAGATATTAATAATTTATTTCACACATAAAATTATTAATACATAATCAAGAATAAGAATTTTAACCCAAAGAATGGAAATGGGGTCAAGAATTCCATTACACTTTAAAATCAGTCAAATTGTATGCACCACAAAGTAATAATTATCTAATTAAAAATTTAATAACATTAACATAATTATATTAATGATATGTTATGTAAAATGGATGTATATACACAACGAAAAAGAAATTAGTGGTGAATAAGTCATATAT
This sequence comes from Viscum album, assembly GCA_963277665.1. Classification (NCBI taxonomy): domain Eukaryota; kingdom Viridiplantae; phylum Streptophyta; class Magnoliopsida; order Santalales; family Viscaceae; genus Viscum; species Viscum album. The sequence goes on along the minus strand of OY728119.1, from coordinate 1,015,543,559 downwards.
CTCACAGAAGTAAAAAGTGAGACGAGAAACCCTTACCTCATAATTCCCTTTATTATTGCATACATAAAACCCATGCATAATTGTTTAAATAATATTATTAAATATTTATTTAAATATATTAATATTTATTATTCCTTATGATATGATTTTATGACACTTTATGACCCATCCATTAATAATACTTCATTATTTTCATGTTTTTAATTGCGTTCATTTCATGGTTTCATGATCGATTCATTTGTGTAGAATTGTGGATACTCTTTTAAAATAGGATTAAAACAATAGAAGTGCAATTAAATTGTATTAATGAAATTATATAAGTATTAATGTTACCATATATATATATATTTTATTATTTTATGATGATGATTAATTATATAGAATGTTAATGATAAATGTTTAGTTTATTTTGGTGGTTTTTCCGAACACCATGAACTAGTTTTGTTTTATTTAATATAATGAGTATGTATTAGTTCATAAAATATGAAATAAGTTATAATATAAATATTTATATATTATTAAACCATAATGTTAATTTATGACCATCCATGAAGTTGATAATGGAAAATGAAAAAAATATCTACTCACAGAGAAGGTTAACCACCATAATTTGAACAATGGTTTGGTTTCATTAAATAAGAGGAAGTAATAAAACATATAAATATAAGATATTATATAATAAACCAAAAACTATAGTATATAAATGATTATAAAGTTATCATTGCTTGATGGATGAAGGGGGTGAGTATAAAATACAATATGAAAAAAATAAGAGAGGTTCTTTAAGAAACATACATTTTGGATATCACCTCCTTGAAAGACCCCTTGAGGACCATGGATTTGGTATTTTTGTTATAATAGAAGAAATTTTATATTTGGATAGTGAGGTGGAGATGTATTTGTATATATTTTAGGAGGATAAAATCTTGTGAGGAGAAATGGGGTGTTGAGAAATTAGTTTTAAAATTATCTCAACCGGCCCAATGAGAATGCAGGTTTTAATGTAAAAAATTTCAACAGTTTGAAATATTTTTATATCAAATTTCAATGTGAAATTGATTTAAATAACCTAAATTTTATTGATTTATTTATAAGTGAACTAATAATAATTTAAAAACAAATTAATATATATTCTAACAATATAAATAAATTAGAAGAAAATGCTGTTTTCAAATAAAATTCAGTATTTCCACTATTCTTAATAAAAATAAACTTCTAAAGAAAAAAATATTTCACCATAAGATATTTTTTATATTCCAATTTAAAAATTATTTTTATTTTTTCAAAAACAATTTTTCAAATTGTCATAATTTATATTTAAAATAGGTGCAACATCAAAAGAATGAAAAAATTTCCTTCATAGAAAATATAATTTTTTCGAGTAAAATTGTATTTATTCTTAACATAATCCTATAAAACCTAATATATAAATTTTTAAAAGAAATTATTTAATTTAAAACATATAAATTTATATATTATATTTTTCTAATAGTGATTAATTTAATTTACAAAGACAAAATGTCATTATGTCCATAAAAATTAATTTTTAATAAAAAAATCTTCTATATTCAATTGGTTTTTATTTTCAATTATGATTAATTGGTAACCAATGAATTAAACCATATATTTTCATTATTTAGTTAATCATATTCATAACTGCCAATTTAATGACAATTATTTAATAGTCACATTTAAATAATAATACAGTCATTTTTTTAAGCTTGATACAGTGTATCTTGTATGATATATAGCATATTTTATTATTTTAAAAATTATGGATGTTGCATCCCCCCTTAAATAAGTTACATCCTCATAATTTTAACTCAGGAGAAAAAACTATGGGATTTACTCTTCAAAAAATTTCCTTTATTGAAATTCCACATCAGACAAATTGTTAATAAAACTTATAGTTAATAAGGGAGAAAATAAAGTAAGATGGTAACTAAGGATAACACATACTTAGATACCATGTAAGAAAATATGGAAATGGAAGAAAAAATAACTATCAAGTTATGATGGATAGTTATAAAGAACATGGTCATTAGAAAGTTAACCATCACAAAACTGTAAGACAATTATGGGTTAAAAGAAAATTAATTTCTTTGTATGAAAAGTAAACTAATAATGATTTTATTTCACAATACATTTCATATTGTCAATTAATTATTTTACTACCTAGAATAAGAACATAAGAGAAAATACTTACTTGAAAAGAATAGTTTCATCCTTTAATCAATTTTCACCACAAAATCATCTTTTTCTCGAAACTATGAGATTTCAAGATGAATTTTTGTACATAAGGCCTTTGAATCGACTTCTACGGATCAAAAAAAATCCAAGAGAGTATTACTATATATTAATCTTTCCTTTAATAATTATCAAAAACAAAAATAGTAAGTACAATATTAGTTAATTTTCCAAAAATAATAAACCTTTATATGATGAAAACTAATTTAATCTCTAAAATTATATACAAATAATCAAAGTTCAACATAGATTATTCAAAAAAATATATCTTTAAAATTACAAAAAAATATTATATACTAACAATTAAAACCAAAAAATCAGAAGGATTTGATTACATAGTCCTCAAAGATAAATTTAATATTTATCTTCAAATAATATCCATTTCTCTTAAAGTCTCATTCAAAAAATGTGATTTCCCAAATCTCTTAATCTACAAGATTTTATAATTATTCATAAATCACCATATATCAATAATAAAATCATATATTATCTAAAATAAAATTCATCATTTTTACTCAAATAAAATTTATTAATATTATTTATATTTTAATCATAAATGGTTTTTAAAATATTTAATGTCTTATGAAATTACACTTTCCAGTTAATAACCAAATGAAATTCTAATTCAATGGTTATAAATATGATAAAACATATGTTATCAAAATGAACATAACCTATATCTATAATATCATTCAAATAATAAAAAACAATTTCATACTAACCAGGATATCACATAGTCCAGTGGTAGGTGATTCACCCTTTCTACCCTTCGATTGTGGGTTTGATCCCTGTAGCCTTTTCTGACATGACGGGTTTTCACCCATCATGTAAGTTTTCATTTTTCTAAAAATGTATTAATATAATCATTATTAAATTATATAAATGTCATAAACATCCTAAAAATGATTCATAATATATTTAACCTCATATTTTATCTCATACATTTAATATTTTGTCAGAAAAATTAAAACCCCATAATTACATCAAATTCAGAGATCATAAAAACCAAAAATATTTCCAATAACTTCAAACTTATGTCCATGAAAATTAAAGTCATTGTTATTAAAATAAAAACTTTTATATCATAGTCTTAAGGGTTACATTTACATTAAAAATTATCACCATTTTACCACTTTTCATAGGTATAAATTTTAGCTAACATATTTTTCTAAATTTATGAAAACAGAACATACTATATAAAAAATGCTTAAGAGTTCAATTATTTCCATAATATTTATAAAATTATACTATATAAAAAATTTGAAAACTCAATACATAAAAACATCCTTCATTCAACATTTTTATTAAATCATTATTCATGATTCATAGTCATATTCCTTCAGAATTTATTCATACAGTCTAAGATACTAATTATATCATTATGATTCATCAATATCAAATAAAAAATTTTCACACTTATAACATTAGAAAACAATTCATACATCAAGTCCAAATTTTAGGACCTTATTTATATTCCCTTTATCTTTAGGTATGTTATCATACATTAAAAAAGTACATGTTCATATTACTTTGAGTTTTCCACTTTTCGAGGCAGTTGTAAGAGTTGAGATATCTAAACAAAGTGAAAAAGATACCATGACCCATAAAATTTTTATAGAAAATAAAAGGTGTTGTATAACTCAAAAAAAATTCTCATAGGTGATTTGAATACTCAATAAGCTATAAAAATAATTAGATCAGTCTTATTTAATAATTGTGATGATCAAATCATCTTGGAGGGATAAGAAGGTTATATAAGATATATTTCCGTACATCTTGAAAAACAATTCGTAATCTATTTAGAAGAACATAATTTAATTACGAAATGAATTAATAAAGTAAAAATAATTTATAAGGTAAAGATAATACCATAAAATTTTTATAATACTCTAATCCTTCAACCCCTTATATTTCAGTTTATTTAGGTTTTTATCCAATCCACTTAAATCTCTATAAACCTCCAAAATTTTCCATATTATAATAACCCATATGGTTATAGAGGATATTTACCTTATAATAAAATAACATCCTAACCTATAAATTTATCTAAACCCTACTATGATACCAAATATAAGTACCCCTCTTTAATCATTATATATTCTAGTTATTTTAAACTATAATTATATTTATTCAGTTCCCAATGATCTTTTAGGATTATTATTTTATATAATTAGGAGTAATCCTTACAAAATTAACCCATACATTAGAAGTGTAATCTTATAATAATTATCCATTTATTCTATAAAAAATTCATAGAAAGGATTAAGTTCATGATCAAATCATCACAATTTTCCCTATGATCTCATCCTTGCCTTTATTATCTGTTAAATGTTGTGAAAAGAATTTTAAAACTTGGGATAAAACAAAAATCTCATTCAGTGTAATAAAATAAAGGAAACCCTTAGTCTAGTGAAAATAGATAAAAAAAATTATAATAATAATCCATTTTATTCAGAAAAAGGAATCATTTTTTAAAAAAGATCAATATCTTACATTTTAAAATCAATCATTTTTCATGAAACCCAATTAAAAAGAATATAATATATAATTAGGTAACATGGAAAATTATTTTCTATATCACTCTTAAAGATATTTTAGCTCTCATAGATACACATGGAGTAACCATCATAGTAACTTTTGGAATAATCACTAAAGTAGTATTCATATAATCTCTTAGGATAAACCTAATGGGTTAACTCTATCCCACTACAAAATTCATTGGAAAACTATAAGAGTCCCACCCTCCATCAGTTTATCACAGAACCAATCGTACTCATAAAAAATTTAAAAAACCATAAAACAATCATAACAAATAAATATTTTAGCAACAAAACATTCTTGAGGAAAATATCTTTTCTATTTTGAAATATTTTTTCACATTTACAAAGTCGTTCACTCATAAATGAAAACACTTTAATTGAAAATAAAATTTTAAACATGAAAAGGATACATAAAAAAATTTAATAGGAATGATATTCTGAAATTTCATTCATTCTATAAATGTGAATAAACATTCCTTTAGTATTTTTTAAAAAATAGTTGAAATTATAACTTTAATAGAGGATTTTTTAAAAGAATGTCCCCTATAAATATGATATCAATGAAGTGAGCATTAATAAAATGAGTTGATTATTTTTATTCATTTTAAATGAATATAAAAATGTGAAAATAAAACATAAGATATTCATCATCCATTTGAGACATAATATTCAAACTACATAATCAATAAGTAGAAGTCTAACCTAAATAAAAGAAATTATTTTAAGAATTCTCTTACACTTTGTAATAAATCAAATTGTATGGGCCATAAAAAATAATTATAAAAAGATACATTCATGTTAATTAAGATAGTGATATTTATTATATGATATATCAATTATATATATATACACCACAAAAAATAAATTAGTGGTAAATAAGGTATATATCTGACAAAAATAAAACGTGAGACGAGAAACCCTTACCTCTTGCTTCCCTTTAGTTTTTTAAAACATTAAATTCCAGAATAATGGTTTAACGATTGATATTAAATCATTAAAGAACTATATTGATATTTATAATACCTTATGTGATGATTTTATAACATCTTATGACCCATTAATTAAGAATATTTCATTTTATTCATGGTTTCAAGTGTATCAATTTAATAGTTTCATGATTGGTTCATTTGTGTATAATTACGGGTGTTGTAGTAAAACGAGATTAAAACTCAAAAAATGTAGTTAAATAGTATTTATTAACTTATATAGGTATAAATGGTACCATATCTCATTTTTATTTCTTCTATGATGATGATTCATTTGATATAATGTGATGATAACTGTTTAGTTTATATTGGTGGTTTTTCCAAACACCAAGAACTAGTTTCATTTTGATTAAAATAAAGAGAATATATCACTTAAAGAACATGAAATGGGTTATAATATAACTATTAAAATATTATTTAACTATAATGATACTTTTATTACATTCCCTAATGGCAGTAATGGGAAATGAACAAAATCATTATTCACGATGATGGTTAACCACCTTAATTTTGACAATGGATTCGTTTCATTGAATAATATGAGGTAATATAATAGATGAATATAATATCTTACATAAGTGGAAAAAAATACAGTATATATATGATTATAGTGTTATCATTACATGATGGATGAAGGAGGTGAGGAGAAAATATAATAATAAAAGAAAACAAGAGTGGTGCATTGAGAAAATTACCTCTCTTATATCACCTCCATGAAAGACCCCTTGAGGAACTTGGATTAGTATTTTTATTAGACCATTAAAACAATGACATGGGGATATATGTTAAAATTTGTATTGGTATCAATTTTAGGAGATTAATGGATTTTGATAAAAATGGTGTGGTATTTATACTCGAGGATGGGAGGGTTTATGCTTTTAAATAAATATGATTTTATAATTAAATCCAATCACATTGAGGTGGAATTAATTTAAAAAAATTTAGATGATAATTAATGTTTTTAATTATGGTTAGTTTCTATAAATACATCAACTACTAATTAGATTTTTTATTTTTTATGTATTTTAATCCTTCACCATTTAACTTTAATATGTTTCATTATTTTACATATACCTCAATAAATATTTTTTTACCATGGTAAATTTTTATACCTAAAAATTAAAATAACCTTAAAACATAATTTTTACCTTATTATTCCATATATGGTATCCATTTTACAAAATTTTATTCAGATAATTTGAAAATTTAGTTTTAAATTTAATCTCACAATGCAATGGGAAAGAGGTGTTTTAAAGAAAAAATGGTCGAATGATTGAAATGTTTTTATATCCAATTTAAATGTGAAATTGATTCCAATGACCTAAATTAGATTTATTTATTTATAATTTTACTTATAATAATTTAAAACAATATTAAATTATAATGTATGAAAATCATAATAAATTAAAAAAATAAAGTTTCAATTAAAATTCAGTATTTTTTATTATTAATAAAAAATAATACTTCTCTAAAAAATACAAAAAATTTTCACCTAAGATAATTTTGATATTCTTATTTTAAAAATTAATTTAATTTTTTCAAATAAAATTTATAAAAGTGTAAATTTTTTTATTTAAATTAGGTGCACCATCAAAATGTGAAAAAACTTCCTTTAGAATAAAAATAACTTTTATGCATATAATTGGATTTATTCGCAACTTAATCCTACAAAAAATATTGGATGAAGATAAAGAAAATTTATTGGATATATAAAATATAATTTTTATAATTATCTTTCACTAATAGTGATTAATTTTATTTATTAAGATAAAATATCCTTGTGGGTATAAAAATGGTTTAAAAAACACATCCTTTATTATCAATTGTTTTTTAATTAATTGGTAACTAATGAATTCAACCATATATTTTCATAAGTTAGTGAATAATATTCATAAATTATAATTGAATGTCTAGGATATAATAGTAAAATTTAAATAATAATACCTTTTCCTTTGTTTAAGCTCGATGTGGAATATCTTGTATGATATTGAATATAGTGTTTTATATTGAAAAATATGGACGTTACAATATAGTCTCCAAAAGTAGTGAAAACATACCTGGTCAATGATTTTATAGTTTCAACATTACCTACATAGTCATCATCAACATATCTAAAAAATATTTTAATAGTATCAACATTTTTACTATAAAAAAATGATAAATTTGAAGTATATGATATGTAATAAAACATCAACTTCATGGAATGCTAATGTGGCTTCCCTGGATTGGCCATAAATTTATTAAAGTTGTATATTATAAAAAAATACATTATGCCTAGTTAAAATCATGGAATACATGACACCGCCAATAAAGATGGAATATGTAATTTTGGACATAAACTCAATATCAACAACATCATTGCGTGACTAAGTTAATGAAAGATTAAAATGTTGAACAAAAGGTGAACTCACAAGTTTGATATATTTAAAAAGGTGTATTTATAAAACATGCATAATATAATCCTTTTTTTATATATATAAATATTTATTCGGTATATCCCTTATAATGTTTACACCAAGAATCTATTTTTATTACCCAATATACTTCATTTCAAAAACATATTTTAACTGAGATTTAACTATAGTAATAAGCTTCTTATTATTGAAAAAATAATCATGTCATAAATATATAACAGAAGGTAAAGTATGATGTTACTAATTAACTTAAAATAAACACAAGAATTATATTATCTCTTAGTGAAATGTTTATTAACCATAAAAGAATCAAAATTTTTATACCACTAACTTGAGGATTGTTTTAAACCATATATTGATTTATTTAAAAGGAAAACAAGGTTATATTTTAATTACATAGAATAACTATTAGGAAAATTTTGGTATATTTTCTCACTAAGGTCTCTATGAAGGAATGTGGCTTTCACATATAACTATTCAATTTGAAGTTTAGTACATGCAACAAAATCAAGAATCAACCTAATTGAAGAGTGGTTAGAAACTAGTGAGAAAATATAAGAGTTGTATTTTCCTTATCTTTGAGGAAATAACATGGAAAATAGTCTTTCATTAAATTTTATTTTCTTTTTATCAGTGTTATCCTCATTTCTATTATAATACCACTTAGAACAAATACATAAGTATTAGGGGGTTTATCAATGAATACCAAGTGTGAAATTCATAAAAATAGTGAATTTATTCAATCATGGAAATGATAAACTCTTTGAATATTTGTAATCGAGATATTTAATATAAATTTTATGATCATTATAAATAATATCCTGGGAAACATGAATGGAATTAGAAGCTATATCATTTTGAATAAATCAAAAAAGAGATTTAGGGACCCTTCTAAATAAATCACAGTTCAACTGGTAATCAGGGTAATTAGTAAGTTGTCTAGTATCTAAAAAAAATTATAAATAAAGCTTAATTCATCATTAATCCTGAGGATTTGGTGGAGAAGGTTATATAAAAGACTTAAATTAGGTTAAAGGTTCTGTTTCAATAGCCCCATAAATAGTTACACCATCATTTTCTTGTGTGAAATTTTTTTATTTAAGAGAACAAGACTCATTAATCACAACATATCTAACAATTATATATTTATTGTATCCAAGATTATCCACCAATTGTTCAAAACCCTTACATTCTAATTAAATCCTGAAAAATATAGTTATTATCTCTAGGTTCAAGATTATTGGTCTTGAAGTGGGAATTTAAAGTGAATCCCAAAACTATTAGGTGGATATAGAAGGGTGGTTTGTTATTATAATGTTATTTTGGGGATTTGAAATGATTATAATAGGATTAAAAGTGGTTTATAAGGACAAATTCTATAGTTTTAGACTCTATATAGAAGGATTTAGGGAGACCTGAGTATGAAATCTTACTTTAGACTATATCAAGAATGGTCTTATTCATTTTATTTGTAATCCTATTCTATTGGGTAGTTTCTCTAATAGTCTGGTGTCATGAAATACCCTCAGATTAAAAGAAAGAAAGAATTTTTTTAGAGAGATATTATAATCTATTATTAGTTCTAATTATTTTAATGTTCTTTTAAATATAATTTTATACTAGGCTTTTCCATGTTATGAAGTTATCAAAAACATTAGATTTGTTCTAGAGTATATAAATCTGTCCTCTATAGATAATTAATAAAAAATGGTAACAAAGATAGAACCTCCACCGTGGAAGGTGGTATTAACTAGTACATATATATCAGAATGAATATACTATAACAAGAATCCATATTTTAAAGTAGACCTATTTAAATTTACTCTCATAGATTTACCCATTACCCAATTCTCACAAAAGGTAAGGTTACTAGGTGTAATTTTAATCAACAACCCTTGTTTATTATCTTCCCCAAGACCCTTGGATCTTACATTCTACAATATATAATTCTATAAAAGTTTGTCATCAGTATTAGTTTAATATAAAATACCAAAATATCTAGAATTGATCTTCCCATTCATGACATATAATCCATTAGAAACAGAACCCCTATTGATAGTTCTAAAACCTTTGGATATTTTTATCCGAACTGATTGAGACCTAAAATAAATCCCATTTGGTCTAAAATTTATAAGGATATCATGTTTCTATAGAGTTTAAGAACCCAAATTACATCTAACAGAGTAATGATATAGTGGTTATCTAGTTATATTGATACATAGCATATTCTCATGATTTGACACCACCTATTACTTTCTAAAATAACATATCCTTCTACTATTTCTACCAAATCAAAAAAGGAATCCCTAAAGGGACACATTGGAAAGGGAATCACAAATCTAGGACCCACTCATGGGTGAGTGCATGGATAGACCCATTTAACACTTCATTAGTCTTATAACTAGAATCTACTATAGGGGACTAGTTAGTAGGTTATTTTGTATCAATGATTTGTTTTCTCTTTTTACACTATGTTCTAGTGTTCCTGAGCTTACTATAGTATAAGAAAACAAATTTCCATTCCCAAGTTTTATTCCTAGAGTTGGTTTGTTTATTATTATTTCCTTTAAAATTATTATACTATTTACTTTCAATCCTAGATTGTGGTTTGAAATTTTTTATAGATTATTTTTCTTAATTTTAACTCTACGTTTAGTATTAAATTCCTTAGATATAAAAGATGACATAAATTATTCTAGGGTTAATGACTCACATCCATACATAATTGTCTCAACCAGTGAGATATAGTAATTGTATTAAGAAATTAAAAGATTCATGGCTTTATCATCATCATCTAAAATCACACTTACAAGATTTTATTAAATTCATCGAAATGGGATTTAATTGAAACACTTAATATCACTTTGATTGTAAACATGTGATGTTTCTTATAAATCCCAAAAACAAGTTAGGATCTCATATAAATTATAACTACTTTATAACATACAAAAGTATTAGTTTTTTATTAACAATCTTCTCTAAGAAAATTTTCACCTAATGAAAGAAGCAGAGAACTTTGGGCCATAATAGGATCATCAGGGGATGTATCTTGATAAAAAGTATAGGTTTATCCAGTTTAAAAAAATAGTAAAATAGGTTTATTAGAGCCAAAGCAGGAATAAATTAACTATAATAGAACCAATAATTCTCTCATCTTAATCTCTATATATTAAAGTCAATGTCACTATTCATGTTTTTTTATTTAAAACTTACTTGTTGTTATGTTTATCAAAAAGAACATATATTGAGTAGTTAAAAATAAGGATAAGTGTATTCCCCCAATAACCAACCATGATTAGTGGATATTTATGACTATAGAATTATGTTTTTTAATTTGAAAGAATATTTGAGTAAATTGTGACTTTAATTAAAAACAGTGAAAGACATAGGAAATTAAATATGAATTTGGAGTGAATAATTAAAAGAATAAATAAAATTAAAACGAGAAAAAAAAATCATAAAAAAAAGAGAACCCAATGAGACTCTGAAAAAACATTGTTAGTGGAAGTTTCACTAGTGTAAGTCAATTCAAATGAACCCTAACAGACCAATTGGGTGATTTATTCTCAAGATTAGAATTGAGATAGAAACATAACATTCAAGATGGAAGAAATAATAAATAAATAAATTTGAACATAAGGATTTAACATGCTTCAATTTGATTTGGAACTATATACATTGAAAAAACACAACTTGTAACACTCCAACAACTTGTGAAATAATTTTTTATAAATAAATTTAATTTTTGGAAAATTTTCAGTACACTCAACACTGAGTGTGACTTTAGTTACATGAAATAATTAGTTTAAATGAAACGTTAGATACTATTAAAAAATTATGTATTAATATGATAGTTATCACCTTGCCTCTAGAATAATGGGTATGAATATAATTTACCAATTTATCAAAATATAATATTTAAACAGGTATATAAAATTAATTCATTTGTGACCAATTAATTAAAAATAAAAATAAAAGCTATTTGAAAATAAAGAAAATATTTTTCTAGAAAATTATTTTTATGAAAACAAATGAGTTCTACCCCAATAAATTAAAAAACACCTTTTGTGAATGATTTTAATTAACTGTATATATTATATAATCAATTAAACATTTAACATTCATCTTATGTTTTTTTAATATATTAGATAATAATAAATGAGATTTTATGCTTAAAAGAGTATTTTTTTAAAAAGCAGTTTTGTCGAATTTTGCACACTTATTTTAAAATTACTTTTTAAATTTTATTGAAAATTTATTTGGAAAAATAAATTTAATTTCTTAAATCATCATTTCAAAATTATATTAGGGTGAATTTTTTGTTATTTTTTTAAAAGATATTTTTTTTGAACAATAGTGAAAAATAATGGTTTTTATTAAGAAATTTCATTTATTTTATTATCTTTAAAAACATAAAAATTATTTAATGAATTTTTTAAAAGAAAAATTATTTTAAATCTATTAATTAAATTTAGTTCATTGGAATCATTTTCATATTTAATTTTTGATATAAAAACTTTTAAAATTTATGAACATTTTCTATTTGAAAAGTTGTTTTCTCATCATATATATGGGATAAATATTAAATTAAAATTTTACACTTATATGAATGGAATTTGAAAAAATGGATTCCATATTTGGAATCATTTTAATTTATATTATCTAATAAGTTAGAATAATGTTTTAACATAATTAACAGTAAATACAGTAAATTAAATTTGTCGTTGTTAAGGTTAAAATGGGTTTATCGGGGGTTAAACTAAAAATATAGTGTTAAAAATGACACAAAACTTTTTCAAAACTAATTTGATGGTCATATTTCAAAATTATCACCTCTAGGATAGATAATTATCCATTTTTTATCCCTTTTTCATTTGAAAAATGAGGGTACAACTTTTCCTTATAAAAAATGACAAATGTGCCACTCACATCACTTATAAAAGGCCACCCACTCTCCTCTCCTCTTAAAACTTACAAAAAAATTCTATCAAAAAATAAAAAACCAGATAAATTCCTTAAATAATTAAAATAATCCTAAAACCCTTATTTTGGGCCTAAATTCAGCATAGGATGTCTTTTGGTGCAATCCTAGATAGGTTATTTAAAGAAAGGGTAATGTTCTTCAACTAGATTTTTTATTTTATTTATGCCTCCAAGACTATTAATTATTGTAAAACCATAATGATATAATTAAATAAGTAGATCAAATATATTATTTTTTTATGTTAAAGGAATTACCTACAAACATATGAACTTCTATCAAATGGGTTGTAAAATCATTATTCGTGTGTATAGCGGACTACTGCCTCATGAATCGATGTCATTCATTTATCCATTACCACCTATTATGTATGCAGATAATGATGGAATAATAGTTTATATATTATATTTAGGATATTATTATACCTATGGAAATATTATATCATAAATACTTTCTTAATTTATATTTTGTGGGAATACGATAATGTCGCTCATGTGTACGATAGACTAATGTTTTAGAAAGTGATGTGATTCATTCGTGCTTTATCTATAAGGTGATAAGTATGGGTTCAATGAAAAAAATTTAATATATATTAAATAAAAATTATACTATGATGATAATTTATTATTTGCCTTTATTTTTTTAATCCGTCAAGAAAATGGAAACATTGTTCATGCGTACGTACGACCTACCGTCTCCATAAATGGTGTATTTAATTTTCTATATAAAACTTTTATGAACTATTATAAATACATATATACAGAATATATATTATATTTATATAATTTTTAATATTATATAAATTATTAAAATATGATTAATGTAAAAGGACCAAATAAATAAAAAATCAAAACATACATGAAAAACAATGTTGTTATTTCCTGAAACGTGACTTTAAGATGGAATTGTTAATAAACATGTAATAAATGGTCATAAGTAAATAATTTATTGTTATATATATATATATAATTATGGTTATTTAATATATTTATAATAAACTTATATTTATTATATATAATTTTTTCATTTTTACAGAGGAGGTTGAGACTTAATGTAATGGATTTTCGTCTCACATTTTACTTCTGTAATACACATGCCATATTCAACACCAGTTTGTTTTATATGGGTTATATAATAACAATGAATTTATTTTAAAATTATTATAAATAAAAATATTAGTATTTAGATATCCATTTTAGGATCACTCTTTCATGGGGTTTACATTTAAAACATTACCAAAGCGGTAAGTGATTTTTGTCTCAATTTGCATTCTTTAAGACATATGTTTTGTTATGGACCTATATTCTTTTATGAGGTGTATATAAAGAACCTTTTAAATTTAATATAATTAATTTTTTAATCATTATATTATTAATTTATCATAATGGTATTATTTCATGTGGCTTGTAATTCAAAGTTACCAATGTGGAAAGGGTTTCATGTCAAAATCTCATCATTTATTGAGATTTCTCATGATTATTATTAAAATTATGAAATCATATAATATCTCCCTCAACAAAATCATATAGTTTATTATAATCAATTAATCTCATGAGAATACATGTTTTAACGTCATTTTCCAATCGTTATCAACTTATGATTTTAAAATAATTTTTGGAAGAAATATAATATTTATTTCTCTCTTTGGTCAAAATCATTTTTTCTTCCAAAACCAAGTTTTCTAAAAATTATTTAAAAAATATTTTAACTATATTCAAATGATTTATTATGTAAATTTTTACACATGTTTAAAGTTTTACAAAAAATATTTTTAAAGGAATCATCATGTTGATTTTTAAACAATTCCAATTTAGATTTTACTAAAAATGTGAAACAAATTATTGTTTTAACATGTATTACATGAATGAAGTTTCCATCCATGACGACCATTATATTATTTAAATACCAGTTTATATATTTTAAGGATTATTTTGATTTTTTTATGTTTTTAATTTTTTTTCAAAGAAGAATGGATATTTTTCTAAAGAAAGGATTTAAATGATTTTAAATGATTCCTTTATATGTTTTCAAGGTTATCTTAAAATAAATGGATTTACAAAATATTTTATTATTTTTTAAACAAAAGAGTTTTTTAAATAAAATTTATTTTCATTAATAAATGATCCAAGTGATCTTTTTAAAATCATTATCTATCTAGGATACATCCTTTGATATTGATTATTATTTCATGGGGATATGATCCAAAGATACCATTCTTATTGATTCATGAGATGGTTTATGTTTAGTATGACAATATGTTTAAAATCCCCATTTATCTATGATGGGTTATACCATGATAAACTATTTATTAAGCCTTCTTCTTTTTACGTGGATTATTATTCGATGAAATGATAAAATGATTATGAAACCTATTTATTTTCTACAGGTTATGTTGTTTTGAAATTTTTATGAAACCCATTTATTTTCATGGATTCTAATATGATGAATGTTTTTCAATCTTGTTCCTCACATATATATTATTTTATTTATTTAATGATGGTTATATCATAACCAAGGATAGTGTCCAAGATATAATCCATGATTGTTGGGACGTAAATCTCACTCCAATGTATTGTGTAAAAAATTATATCTTATGAGATAAATTAGAGTAGAATGTGGAGTGAACCTAGTTTATAAATTTTATTTTTCCTCTATTATGGTCTTAGGATTGAACCATGACTAAGATGATGGTATGAAGATTTAACCCATTTCACAATGATAGTTTTTGAAGTTATCCTTAGCTACTATGAAAATCATTTTCTATGCTTATGTGCATGGAAAAAATCTATGTATTATTCCAATTGTATGACATCATGGAACATTATATTTGACTTCATTATGATTCATGCCTTATGAAAGGTAAAAATTTATTCCATGACTCAAGATTATGATCATTGATATGCAAGATATGGTTTTCAATTGTTATGCTCATGTTATCATACAGTTGTGCTCTTGTTATGCTTAAATATCTCCCATTTTTACACATACTAAGAATTTGAGCTCACCATTTATTATTCTTTTTTTACCTAGGTAATGAAGATATATTTTATGAATGGTATGTATGAGAATAGTATTAAGTGGGAATATGTTTATGGGAGATATTGAATATCTTTCAAAAATAAAAAATTTTTGTGTGTAGTATCCAAAGGCACTAAACTATTAGTTTCCTAGGGCGGGTGTTTTTGTAATGTATTAAATATTCATAAATATATGTAATATGTATGTATAATTTTTTTTGTCTCTAAAGTTTGTATCATAGGAAAGGTTTAATTAACCTTTGGAAATTTTGTTGAGAAAACTTTAGTAAAATTCATAGGGATTTTTCTATGTATATGTTGAGGGATTTATCTAAGGATAAGACTAAGGATGAGTCAAAGTATAAGAAAATGTCCTCAAATATTTGTAAATGATAGAGAATGTGGTTTATAAGAAATTAAATCCATGTTTCGATACAATAACTGGATGCATATCTAATATAAAGGTAACCAGGGGTAAAACATTGGAAATGGTACATTGATCTATACTCGATCATCACCCGGTAAACGATAGTGATAAATAACACACACTTGAATTTACAATCCTGAGGGATATATTTTGGAAATTAAAAAACTATTTACAAACCATCATAAATGATATAAATAGATGGTGACTATAAATGAAATAGGATAAACCTGATGTGTCACTGAGTAAAAATAAGGTGTTATTATTTAGAAACCCTATATTTTATTTTTCGTGATTATGTGGATTCCCACTATGACTCTTGTTATTGAAACTATTTTTTGGTTTTAGTCAAATTAAGGAACCCGAATGAACTAGATTAACATTGAATATGATAAAAAATGTGTTAATGTGAAACCAAATGGTATTATGAATTGAGTAAAAAATATTTTTATTATGCCTAATCAATTATCATGATATATAATTGAAAAACTACACCTGAAAAAACTCTCAAAATCACCAAATAAGATATGTATAGGATTTTTGAAGAGTTCAGTTGGTGGAAACCATAAAAAGGAGATGTTGTTACATATATTTCAATAATGTGGGAGAATCACACAAGTGTATATCTTAGATTAATGGTAATATGTTTTTATTTTGTAAAATAAGGACATAAAGAAATTAATTGTAGAGTAATAATGAAAATTATTGTTAATGGAATGGTTGAGAATAATGGTCTCCCTACGATATCATGAATCTTTGATTGTTTTGAATGTAATTCAAGGGATTATGAAAATATATGTCTTAATGGGAATGATACTGAAGAGAATCAGTAAGGTGGTATGAGTAATGGTTATACTTTTGTTGAAGTGGAGACTAAAAATGACATATAAAATGTACAGGTTGTTGTAACAGTATTTTTTATGTTAAATCTGAAAAGCATGATTAAATTGAGTTTGATGAATGTTAAGACAAGATTCATGTTTCATATTATAGGAAATAGGTATCTAGGAATAAGATGGTGAATCCTTATCAAAGTTTTGATAAGGAAGTTGAATGATTAAAGCGTTTATGTATTTGAATTCAAGAATTATTTCATATAAATCATGAAATATGTATGGATTTTTCAGTAATTTTTTAAGGGTTTAGATAAATATATTGAATGGTGCTGATGACCTAGAAATTTTATTTAATGGTGTGGTGATACATTGATTAAGGGAAGATAACCCTTAATATGTTCATGTTGTTGAGAAAATGGTGTTTAGTTTTGATAATGAAATTATTGATATAAATAAATTAAAATAGATTTTATTGATGACCTAGTAAATAACAAATGATTTGTAGAAAAAGTGGTTTATTTTATTATTGATTGATTTTACGACATTATTAGATTTATAGAATATATTCAACAATATCTGGCTTTATTCAAGTAATAAATAAGTATGTATGTTTTCATTAAACATTTCTGGAAATTTTAATAATTACCAAGATTCAAGAAAATATATGACTCTGGTATTCACATATATGGTAAGTGACAATCATGAGATTCTTTATGATATTTGGGGAATTAATGTTAATTTAATTTTGATAAATTTAGTGACCTTAGTTATAAATTTTGAATTTAGGAAGGGTTATAAGGCTAACTACATATGGAATGATTTAAGTTAATTTTTGGATGAGGTTTTAGAGATTAATGTATTATTTCACCCAATGACAATTTTTGTATAACTTGTGCCAACCATTTTGTTTTTATAATAACAAAATATAGAAGGAATGAAATATCATTATTTTATGGGTCTTATTTAGTGCTTCAAAAATAAAAAATTCATCATTGAGAGTAATAGATGAAGTGGGAACTGGTTGAGGAAGAACCAAAGGATGATAATGTCCTTATGAAATAGAATGGAATGAAGTATATATTCCCATGAAAATTCCAAATCAATAGAAAAAGAATATTGAAATATCCTTTTCCTATTATCATCATTTTTTACGATACCAATAAATTTTTTCCAAACAACTTTGGTATATGGATTTATGGTCATTAAAATTCTATTAACCATGTTTTATATTACTTTTCATTAGTATTTGGGTGTTATTTTTCACTTCTATGTCCATGTTTTCAAATCCCAACTTTTTTATACTATTTTGAAACATTGTATGTGTTATTTTAGATGACCTACACACATACCTATCTCTTTTTTCAGGAAATAAGTTTAATTAAACTGTTTTATGATGTGGGATTCCCATAATGGGATTTTCAAATGTTAAACCCTTATTTACTAAAAACAAGATCAAGTTGAGAGGACGATATTTATTTATGGGGTTATAATTTAACACACCTATATATTTTTAAATGTTTATTTTAAATAAATTTAATCTTTTTGATATTTTGGGTTACATGCAACACTGAGTGTAGCTTTTACTACATGAAACAACATGTTTAAATGAAACATGACATACAATTAAAATATTATTTATTAATATGATAGTTGTTACCTAAATATTGGAATGGGGGTATTAATAGGATTAACTAAATTATTAAAATATATAGTTTAAAAATGTATATAAAATGAAATTTTGACCAATTAATTAGAAATAAAGATAAAAACTATTTCTAAATAAAGGAAATACTTTTCTAAAAAATGATTTTTATGAAAATGGATGTGTTCCAAAATAATAATTAAAAAAAATTAATTTTTTTAATTAAATTTATAAATTATATAATCAATCAAATTTTAACCATTCATCTCTTGTTTTTTCTATAAAATATATACTAATAAATCTAATCATCTTATCAATATTATCATAGGATTATTTGTATTATAATGTTCCAAGAAGATAAATTTTTCAATGAATAGTGAAAAATACTTGCTTTTATTAAGAATTTTCATTTATATTAAATATTTTAAAATAAAAAAAATTAAGATGGTTTTAAAATATATATATTTTTTAATTATATATATATATTAATAAAATTTAGGTCATTTGAATCATTTTCATATTAAATTTTGATATAACAACTTTTAAAACTTTTGAACAATTTCTCTTTGAAAACTCATTTTCTCGTCATGTATGTGATTTTAATTTTAAATTAAATATTTATACATATATGAATGGGATTTAGAAAAATGGATTAATTATTTTTAATAATCGTAATTTATATTATTAAATAAGTTAAAATTATTTTTTTATCATAATCAATAGTAAAAAATGTAAAAAATATTTACTGGGGTTATGGTGAAAATGGGTTTACTGGGGGTTAAAATACAAAGATACGTCTTATAATAACCCAAAACCTATAAAACACCCATCAGATAGCCATATTTATAATTATTTATAATGGTATTTTTTATTCATTTATCAGGGGAAAAAGTGGGTAACCTTTTTCTTTTAAGACATTGCAATTGTGCCACTCACCTTGCTTATAAAAGGTCAACCCCCTCCTCTCCTTTTTCAAACTTCCAAAACCCATTTGTTTTAAAAAAACAAAACCAAATTCCTTCCTTACTTTCCTAAAATCATTATATAGGCCTTATTTTAGGCCTAAATCCATCCAAGTAATGATTTTTGTGCAATCCTGAGGAGGTTACCCAAACAAGAAGTAATTCTCTTCAAAGTGCTTTTTTATTTTATTTTTTCCTCCACCTCCTTAAGTTATTATTAAATAACACTGATATTATAAAATCATTATCTTAAATGTACATATATTTTTATGTTAATTTAATTACCTAAAAACATCTCAACTTATATTAAATGGGGTTTAAAATCATAATTTGTGTGTACAACGAACTACCGCCTTGAGAACTGATGTCATTCGTTTTTCCATTACCACCTCTCACGGATGGATATAATAATTAATTAAATGATTATATATGGTATTAATTATATTATTATATTTTTTTAATAATTTTATCACATATAAATTATTACATTCCATTCTGTTGGAATACAACAATATTGCTCGTTTGTACGGTGGACTACCGCCTCACGAAGAGATGTGATTATTTCACGCTATGCATAGAAGGTAATAAGGACGAGTTTAATAAAAATATGTGACATATATAACATAAAAAATTATTTTTTATGGTAATATTCTATTTTCCATTATTTCTGTCAATCCATCCAGAAAATGGAAAAAGTGTTTATGCATATGTACGACCTACCGTCTCTAAGAACAGTGCATTTAATTTTCTATATTTAACTTTTATAGACTAATCTAAACATATATATACTGAATATATATGATATTTATATAATTTATAAAATAATATAGATTATTTAACCAAGATAAATTTATTAGTGCTAAAAAAATCATAACATACATGAAAAACAAAGTAGTTATTTCCCAAAACATGACTTTAACATGGAATTGTTAATAAATGAGTAATAAAAGGTCATAATTAAATAATATATTGTATGATATATTTAATTAATTTTATTTAATATATTTATAATAAACATATACTTATAATATATGAGGTTTTAATGTTTATAAAAGTAGTCTTCACATAAAGTAAGGGATTTTCATCTAACGTTTTTACTTCTGTAAAACACATACAATATTCAACGCACATTTATTTTATGTGGTATATTTACGTCCCATAAATGTATTTTATGATTATTATACTAAATATATATTTTTTATTTTAATATACATTTTATATCTCTCTTTCATGGGGTTTACATTTAAACAATACCAAAGCGGTAAGAGATTTTTTCCCAATTTTCCTTCTTTAATACATATGTTATGTTATACTCCAATAATATTTTAAGAGGTGTATATATATCCCATTTTAAATTTAATGTCATGAATTTATATGTACATGTAAAATTATGTGTTTTATATAATGTCATTCTTTTAAGGGGCCTATAATTAAAAGTTAACAAAGTAGTATGGGGTTTATGTTACAATCTCATCATTTATAAATATTTCTCATGATTATGATTCCAATGATGAACTATTATGATCTATATCTCAAGAAAATAATTAATTTTATTATCATTTTGTTATTTCATGAGAATATATGTTTTCCCTTCATTTTTACTCTTTATGTACTCAAGAGTTCATAATAATGTTTTTAAGAAAAAACATTTTTATTTGTCTCTTTTGTAAAAAACCATTTTTCATCCAAAACCATGTTTTCAAAAAATGATTTAAAAATGTTTTAAAATTAATAAAATTATTTATTAATGAAACTTTTCCCTACATTATACTTTTATAAACAAAAATTAAAAGGAATATTCTTGTGATTTTCATAATAATTCTCATTTAGGTTTTACCAAAAATGATAAAGGTGTCATTGTTTTAAAGTGTATAGAATAAACTGAATTTCCCATCATCATGAACATTATTTTAATTGAATATTCCTTTATAATATTTCAATTTTATTCTCAAAGAAAAGGATTTTCATAATTTTTTATGTCTAAAATATTTTTTTTCAAAGAGAAAAGTATATTTTCCTCAAGAAATGTTTTAATATATTATAAAATATTAATTAAATATTTTAAAGGTTATTTTCTTGGAAAATTATCTCCTAAATATTTTAGAAATTTTTATTTTTTAAAAAAATTCAAGGAAAATTTGTTTTCCACAAGAAATGTTCAAAGTGATATTTCAAAATAATTTTTCATCTAAGATGACATCCCCTGATTCTAATTATGATTTACTGGGTATATAATGAATAAATATCATTATTAATCATTCTATGGATGGTTTATGTTTATTATAAAAAGATATTTATAAAAACAATTTGTTTTTCATTGGTTATTCCATAATAAAATGTTTATGGGACCCATTTATTTTTTCATGGGTTATGCTTTGATGAGATGATGAAATTATTATGAAGACTATTAATTATAAAGGTTATGTTATGATGAAATTTGTATGAAACCCATTTCTTTTCATGAGTTCTAATTTGATGAATTTTTTATGATCTTATGGAAAGCATATGTATGAATTTTATTATGTGATGGCGGTTATTTCATAACCAAGGATTGTAGTTATGTTATAACCAAAGATAGGTAAGAACTATATCTACCTCAAATTCATTAGGTTAATATTTATATATAATAAGATATATAGGAGTAGAATGGGGAGTGTACTTGATTCAATAAAGGAATTTGTTCGCTATGACTATCTTGAGAGTGAACCATAGATCCTATGATGGTTTGGGGAGTGAACCCATTTCACTATGATAGCCTTGGTAGGGATCCTTAACAACCATGGAAATGATTTTCCATTCTTATTTCTAAGCCAAAAATCTATGTATTATGCCTATTTAATGGTCTCATGGATCATGTTCTTTTATTTCCTCATGATTTAGGTTTTATAAACTCTCAGTATTTATTCCATGAATAATGATTATTATCTTTAATATGCAGGGTATGGTTTTCAAATGTTATGATCATGTTCTTACACTGTTATTCTTTTATTATATTTAGATATCTTTTTTTACACTTATTGAGGATCATTTCAACCCTTTATTATGTTTATTTCCCCAAATTCTAAATAAAAGTTTTAAGTAGGTTATTTATAAAAATATTACTATATGAGATGATTTTTATGGTAGATGTTGAAGGTGTTTCAAGAAATAATTTTTTTTATCCAGACTCCAAAGGTCTTAACCATCACAATCAACATGAGTGTGTTTCTAAAATATAATTAATATTCATATAAAAGGTGCGATATCTATGTATGGAAAGTCTCAGTCGCTACACAACCCACACAATCGATTTACTGAGCTAAAAATAATATTTAAAATATATAGGCTCAACCCCCAAAGAAACTATAACAAAATATTTAAATACATAAAGCTATAAAAATAAGAATCTGGAACATAAATATTACAACATCATACACTCAGGTATAGAAATCATGTTTCTTTAGGCTGTCCTGAGGAAGTCGATGTATATTTATTTCTTACAAAGGTTTAAGGACTCACCTGGTCTGGAAGTTGGATGTTCTTCAATCGAAAACTCGGACACACATCTTCATCAATGAATAACACCATAAAAAATCCACTAGAAGAAGTACACTAGCACTCTAATCCAGAGGATTGTAGGAAAATATAATGATCTCTAAGAAAATAGAACACACTAAATCTAGGGCTTCTTTCACTAGAGTGAGAGAAAAAACCAGAATGATTTTTTTTGAGAATGAACCAAAGGGACAGACGGTATGGGTGATAAATTCCCTTAACACCACACGTATCTCAAAATTCCCCAACCAACTAGGAAGTGGCACAGACCCTCACCAAACTTAAAAGTAAATGACACATTGAAAAAACATGTATAGATGGATAAAATTGTTCTTAAGGTCGTAAATATTAATAAATTGTAACTAACTCACCAGATCCAAATAAACGAGTCAGTAGGTACAAGCCAAATGGGAAACATAATAATATCAACCCAATGTCCCATTACATAATCACACATGGAAAATAAGAAACCCAGTGCACATAATAATTACATTGAATGAATTGAGAAAAATAATAATTCCAAACAAATTTTCATGTATTTTAATCAAATATAATTTAAATGGACTAATATAAAAACATGGTAAATTTAAAATGAAAACCATAATTCACTCAACCCAATACAACACTAAATTTATATACAATGAGTCACAACCCACATATCTTGACTTTAGAATTTGATACTCACAACCCAAAGAATGAAAAATGTTTTTATATATAAAATCATGAAGAGAATGAGAAAGCACATCAGAGATAAGAATAAGTGTCACAGACTTGAGAAACCAGAATAAAATAGATAGAAGAATAAGAAACAAAAGTACTAAGAATTGAGTGGGATTTGATTTATTATCTCATCAAGGTAGAAGAAGAATTTGTAGAAGATTTTTTTAGCCCTTGATAGTTTCTCCCATGGTATAAAGAATTGATCACAAAAGACTTCATTTGTACAACACGTAAAAGTTTCAACATCAATATTTGGTTCTCAAAAGAATCATGTTCTCGTAATTCATGTTTATATTTCTTTTTAATGAATCCGAAATATTTTATATATAATCTATTAAATCTAACAATCTAATATTCAACCAGGCAATCCAATTTGATATAAAACTACATAATTATATAGGATATAGAAAAATATTGTTCTAAAATAATCGCAACAAAAAAAAAATTTGAATTTAAAAAATAATGAGTAATTAAGAATTATTTGAATTACCTATAAAATAATTCAAATTGTCTTCGTAATAATCAGAAAAATCAATTCTAGACATATTATATCATAATTTTACTGTAAAATTTGAAATTTAAAAATACTATCTAATTTTATGAAACACTATTCCAAAAATTAATTATACTATATTAAATACTATAAAATAATATTGAATAATTTTAATGCCACTAAATATTAATTTATAAATGAATATGACAAATAAATCAACTGAAAATATAGATATAAATAATCAAAATATATGTTGTATGAATATATGTGAATAAAAAGTAAATTAAAAAATATTTTAAAACTGATTAAAAATTTTCAAAAACACTTTTCATGGAATTCATATAATATATATGAATTTTCTAAATTTATAAATAAAATAAAAAATTAATATAAGTATGCAGTTAATCATATTATCAAAAATAAAGAAAGAAAGAGCATAATAAAAAATTCAAGATTTAAGAAAAAATAAAGTATAGAACTGATCATGCATGTCAAGTGATCGTTTTGTCGATATACTAATCGTGAGAATATTATAACTTGTAGTCACTTTAATTAACATGACTTTAAAGCATACGGTTGGTTCAAGTAGTTATGTAGTCATTATACTGACACTGTGAAAGTTGTAACATGTGATTACTTAATATATAGTGCGGTCACTATACTAACTGTTAATGTATAGTCACATGATATAACATGCAGTGGGTATAGATATCGTGATAATAACTATAACATGTGGTAACTCTACGTACCATGCAATCACTATTCTTATAGTGATGTGTAATGGACCAGACCTCTCCAGTCCATCCCTTTGCGAAAATATGGTGTCTGAGGTGTTTCGGGAGGTCAAGGTGACTTATCCCCAACACTTTGCCAAATTTCCAGTTCTGTGAATAGTGCAATGGTAACCTTATGGGAACAATTTCATCAGTAACCTTAGGTGAATAATGCAATGGTAGCCTTATGTGAACAGTGTCATCGGTAGCCTTAGATAAACAATGCAACGATAGCCTTATATGAAAAGTGTCATTGGTAACCTTAGGTGAACAGTGCAATGGTAACCTTATGTGAACAGTGTTTCCAGAATGGTGAGGTTCCAATGGTGAGGTTCGTGAACTGTTTTTTTCCTTTGCCAAATTTTGAGTTTATGAACAATGTTTCCAGTTTCCTACTGTTTCTCCCATTTAACATTTCCTTTGACGTAAAATGAATTTCAAGCCTCGTTTTAAGGAATTTAAGGCCAATTCAAAGGCCATAACTCCTATATTAATTTCCCTAAGGCTCATGATACTTCTAATTGATCAAACTGTATGGTTCAATGCATTCTACTTTTAATGGAAAATCCAGCTTATTTTAAACCACTGCTCTATTAAATATTTTAAAGGGATGATATATCTTCCTCCTTAGCTCTTCCTCCTTGTTCTTAGGTGTGAGACGCTCAAACATTCCATTCCTTTCCATAGGAGTGGTGTGATCAAACTTTCATCCTTGGATTGGTTCCCCTATGTTTTTGGTGAAACCAAGCAGTATAGATCGATCTCTGATATTAGGTATGTTCTATCGTCATTATTTTGGGTTCATCTCTTTCTGTCTCCCCTATCCCTTTTATGGAATTCTATCTCTATGTTCTTAATGGACTTTTCTAGGGTGATGACCGATGTGGTGGTGTCTCTACATCCTCTGGTGGATACTGTTGTCATAGGGAGAGGATATTGTAACCAGTTGTGTGGATCGTTCTCGTACAAAGAACGTCAAGAACTGTTTTAGGTAGGGGATTCATTGCTTCTATTTTATTTTACAAGCAACTGCATAATTAGCATGTTTTATCTCACTAGATCACAATGTAATTGACATAATAAATATTTGAACCAGATAAATAACTTGATATAAATCGTATGTTATTGCCTCTTGTTTTTCTAGATAGTGTGATATCTATCCTTGATTTGTTTATCTTTTCGTTCTTGATGGAAATTGGTAGAGCATAAATCTGAAATTAATTGATAATTGTTTGGATAAAGATAAAGAGGCATGTGAATGAATTCGACTATTGTTGTTGTAATTTGATGTTAATAAAATTGATGCAGTAAGAATGTTTAATCAATTTGTGATAACATACTATTTAGGTTTCTAGAAGTTGGAACATATGCATAATAAATCTGTTAATCCAAGATGGATTAAATAACTAGTTGTTTGATAATAGATAATTCCTTGTAGGGTTCTGAGTTACCCTCTTTCTTGTTTAAGGGCCAATATCCCAATTGATATGATGGTTGTTTTCCTGCTGCTTGTATTGTGATGTGAGCACTGTTGTGATATGCGGGGGAAGGGAGGCCTATTGGTTTTGGTAGCAGTTGATGCCTACAGTGGCGAGATACATCGGTTTATGCATGTGGGTGTTAGGGAGGACACCAGGGATGATGGAACGGGTTGGATGTGAATGTTTGGATGCTTTCTGATCTTGTTGGTTGTTTATCTACTTTACATTTCCCACAGCTCAAGGCCGCTAGTCTTGCTTACCCTTCTTCCAAAAGGGGAGAAGATGCATGGGGTATGACACATGCTTTCTATGTTTAGCTTCTCATGGGAGGATGGTTCTACGCTCTTTATATAGGCGGAAAATATTAGACGGGTAGTTCATCTACTCACCATGTTGATCCCCCTTCTGTTTAGTAGAAAAAAATGTTTTTTAGAATGCCTGGAAATATGGGAAAGTAATATATAAATAAATAATTGAATAAATGATGTTAAACCATGGGGTTGGAGCTTGCTGGGATGCAATGTTGAGGTTACAATTTTAAAGTGATAGTGGACTTTGGGTGTGATGCTAATGTGTTAGGACCAAAAGGGGCCTAGATACCCTAAGAGGGGGGGGGGGGGGGTGAATTAGGGTATGGATATTCTATTTTAAAATTATTTCTGCCCCACTGGATCTTGACCTCTATATTATAAGGGTCACTTTGTTTGATCTTATGTTGTTAATGTTTATATTTTTATTTCCTTATTTATCTGATAATGATGCTTTGGATGCAATGCCATGAAGCAAGCATGAAGTCACATAGATTTTTACTTGGTTCACCCTCACTGGGCTATGTCCAAGGAGCATACAATGGCAATGTGCCACTGTACCAAATCCACTAAAGCTCACTACCAATTTACAATGTTCGAGCTAGATCACTTCTATGCCCATGATCACTTCCTTTAAAATGTTTAGGGTTAGATCACTACTTTCCCAAGGGTCACTCCCCGTTCCTCTCTCTATTTGGCTCACTGTTGGTAGAAAGTATCACCTTCTTCCTCTTCCTTTGATCACTACTCTAGAAAGGATCCACACACAGTTTATGGATTTGTAGGTCCGTTCATTATCACTAATGAAATTTTCATCTTTAACTATTGACAGATGCTCTGTTGAGGTCCAACTTTCACCTGCAGATGAATCTCACTTTACACCAGGTGTATCGGGAAACCCCAATTTTCACGCGTATCCCTTACTGCACCTTAAATGTAATTCCCTTGCCTTGCACAAAGTACAATTTTTGTGAAACACCTCTTTTACGTGCAACCACTTCTTTTACGCACAGCCTCTACACTGCCTTGATCGTAATTTTCTATTTTTTTGCATGAAATCAACTTTTCATGCAATAGTCTTCTTTTCCGTGCAACCTCTACTTTATGCAAAAACAGTTCTTTTACGCTCAAACTTTTTGTTTTCGTGCAACTCTCTTGTACACTCTAATTTCGCGTGCTAGAGGTCAGATACTCTCTAAGTCTTGATCTTTCTTCAAATGAGGGGGTAAATTTATATTTATAGGAAAAATCGACCCCTGCATAAAAAACCCTCATTGAGCACAAGATTAAATTTGAGCGTGAAAAACACATCTTCTTTGCAACATCGTTTTTTGCGCATTGCTCTAATATTTCATGCACCTCATTCCTTTGACAATTTTTGAGCTTTTGATCTCGAAAAACCTCTTGCTCAAAAAACACCAATCCTCTATTTCGCACACCATGCTAATATTTCACGATCTATTTTCTTTTTTCACGCACCACAAAAATATTTCATGCACCACTTTTCTTTTTCATGCACCTCCCTTTTTCCAAAACCACATCTCTCCATTTTCTGATTTTCAGGAAATTTTTTTTGGCAAACACTAGAAAACGACGCCACCTTGTATCTTTTATTTTTGTACTGGCTCTAGATCATCCATTCCTTTGTCGAGGTACTTCAATAAAACATGGATAGCCAACAATGTCTCTTGAACCCAAAAAATCACATTGTAAACCCCCTTTGTCAATAAATTCTACATCATGGTCTGCTTTGTGAACAAACACAACACAGAGGCCCACATTTTCAACAAACACAATCACCTCAAAAATGATTCAATGATACCTTGGGGGATTTTTCCCCAACAATCTCCCCCCTTTGGGTTTGTTGACAACTCTTTTCATAACAATTATATGCACTTTGATACCTTATTAATGCTTCTTCCAGCCGCTACCATCATTTGACTCTTGCGATATAGATAGCGATCAAAGATTTACTCAACATATACTCTAACCCCACATGAGCAATGTTCGACATGAGAAACAAGAGTAAATGAAAATTTCATCAATGAATCACTTCATTTATAACACCATCTATTGACACCAAACTTATAACAATTGAAAAATTGATACCAATTGTTGATACCACTCTGAAACCAATTGGTGATAACTAGAAATATTATGACACCATTACAACACCACTCTTCTACTTCTATCATGATACTCAACTATCGTGATATCTAATCTTTGATCGATCACTTCTAGCATCATCAAATTTAAA
This sequence comes from Viscum album, assembly GCA_963277665.1. Taxonomy (NCBI): domain Eukaryota; kingdom Viridiplantae; phylum Streptophyta; class Magnoliopsida; order Santalales; family Viscaceae; genus Viscum; species Viscum album. The sequence continues at coordinate 1,015,513,944 of OY728119.1, read as the reverse complement.
AACTCATACTGACTACTTACAACTTCAACTCATCTTCAGCTTTCAACCCCCCTATCTCGTTTCTCTCCCCATATCTTGCTGCTCCACCTGTCAGCTTCTCCCCGTGTCTTTGACTAAGACATTTTCTCCCTTCTTTAGCCATAGTTTCTCCCCCTTGAGGATTCATTATTTCTCCCACTTTGTCAATGAACCCAAAGGTCACTCCTCTGTGGTCTGAGACATTGGAAATAATACATATTAGTACAGTAGAGAAAAAACATACCATACCTCGGGGAGGGGGGGGGGGGTCCCACATCCACACCGATTCATGTGAGGGGAGGTGACTGGACTCCCAGAGCCAGCTGATGTCTCTAAAAATATTCCTTGGGTAAGGCCTTGGTCAGAATGTCTGTAACCTATGGCTCTGTAGGCACATACTCTAACTTCACAATTCCCTGCTCAACCTTCTCCTTGATAAAACGATTCTTTATATCAATGTGCTTTTTTACTTGAGTGATGGATGAGTTTTTTGTTGAGATTTATAGAACTTGAGTTATCAAATTGGATTCTGATCAGAGACTTAACTTTAACTCCCATGTCATCAAGCTACTTCCTCATCCACAATAACTATGTGCATGTTTGAGTGGCCAAAATATACTCAGCTTCTACGGTGCTTAATGAAATATAATCTTTCTTCCTTCTTAGCTAAGAAACACAAAATCTTCTAAGATATAAAGCACCTCCTGATGTTGATTTCCTATCATCCACTGAACTGGCCCAATCTGCATCTGTATATCCCAATAATTTTGAATAAGATTGGTCACTATATATCAAGCTGAAATCCACAATGTCCTTGATATACCAAAGTATTATTTTCAATGTAATCATGTGGCTTTCCTTGGGATTACTCTAATATATCACTGCTTAGAATGTGGCGAATATAATTTTAGGCCTTGTCGTAGTCAAGAATAGAAAAATTCAAATGATTTTCCTGTATTCTGTGATATTAACTGTCTTTCCATCCTCATCTTTGGACAGTTTCATCCAGGTAGCAACCAGAGTCTTCATCTCCTTGGAATTTTCCATTCCAAATTTTCTTAAAAATTTCTTGGCATATTTGGATTGAGAAATGAATGTTCCATTATTTCCTTTTTTCACCTGTAGACCAAGGAAAATGTTATCACTCCAATCATTGACACTTCAAAATCACTTTTCATGATTTCGTAAAACCGTCTGCACTGAGCTTCATCTGCTCTGCCAAATATTATGTCGTTGACATAAACCAGGACTATCATCCTTTGATTACTGTTGTTGTTGAAATAGATATTTTAATCAACTACCCCATGCTGGAAACTAAGCTTCTTTAAGTACTGATCAAGCCTTGAGTACCATGCTCTTGGGGCTTGTTTTAGACCATACAATTCCTTCTTAGGTCTGCAAACCTTTTTCTCATACTCATGAATGAGAAAACCATTTGGCTGCTTGATATAAAATTATTCATCCAAAAACCCATTAAAAAATGTAGATTTGACGTCCATCTGGAAAACATTGAACTTCCGTTGCACTGCAATGGCTATGAATAATCTGATTGTATCTAGTCTCACAACCAGTGCAAATATATCATCTATATCTATTCCCTCTATCTAGGAGTATCCTTTGCATACTAGTCATGCTTTTTTCTGAATCACTGTTCCATCTTCATTCATATTATTTCGATAGATCCATTTAGTCCTGATGATGTTCTTATCTATTGGTCTTGAAACAATCTTCCTTGTCTGATTTTTCTCAATCTGATCTAGCTCTACATTCACTGACTGAAGCCAGTTTTCATCTTCAGCTGCATCAGTGAAGCATTTAGGCTCCACCTGAGATAGGAAAGATGTCTTCTATAGTGATTTCATTTTTCTTATTTGAACTGGGGCTGATTGATCACCAATTATATTCTACCTGTTAATTTTAGCTCGACTCCTTGGCTTCTATGCAGGTACAGATTTTACTTCCTCATTCTCATCATCAATATCTTCTTCTGAATAATCATTTTACACTTCTTCTCCCACTGAGTCTCTTAACACTTCATCACTTTCAACAGGTATTTTATCACCATGTCATTGTACAATTACATCATTTATTTTGACTTCTTTTCTCATATTCTTGTTGAAACACTGTTGATATCCTCTCACAGTTTTTTGGTATCCTAAAAATAGTAAGCTGATACCATAATGTTAAAACGAAATAGATAATTATGAAATACATGAATGTTGCTGCTTCTCCTGCAATATGTATTCTCTCAATCTTCTCTTGATAGACAACACCTAAGTTGGGTCATCCAATTGTTGCATTGATGGCTCTTGCATCTGATTATGTTATTTCATGCTCCCCAATGTTATGAAACATTTTCTATGGTTTGGACCACTATTTAGACCCATAATAATTCTTCTCCTCCTAAATCACTTATTCTCATATGGCACTTGGCATTGAGACATCAAAAAAATCTCTAATCCAACTAAGTTGAAACTTGGTGTAGGAAACAAGAGATAAAGTTAATAACACAATCACTTTCAATTGTGACTAGTTTCTCCCTTTATTCTTCATGTCTGGTGCCTGATTTGAATCAATTAAAACTCTAGAGAGTATCACCTCATTACTTCATATCTTTAAATTCCACTTCCCCTTAAATCATATCTCCCTAAAACCTTAAACACTTAAATCATCAGTTAATAAAATTTATATACATAGGGAGAGGGGACCTTTATGGAATCCTCAAGGTGAGGATTGTGGTTGATCCTGATGGGTCAACCCATTGATTCTTTCTTGCAGATCATCACACTCATTCCTTGCTTCTTCTAGTTTCCTAGCCAACTTCAACTGCTCTGTCCATATGACTAAGCATTCATTACCCACATGTTGAGTCTTTTTATGATATGTAGATTCTGCAGGCCTGACCTTTCTCACCATTTGGGGTTTAAACCCACTAGTTCACATTTCCTTCTTTGATGTTCCACCAAAATTCCATTTCCCTTGATTCCTTCTCTGGGTAGGAATCTCTCTACTTGTCATCTTCAATTTCTTCTTCCACCATTGCAGGGGTCTTTCTCTTTCCTCCACTTCTCACTGTGGCACACGACATGAAAATTTTTCAATACATTATTTTTTTATATTTATTTTATTAGATATTTGAGTCACCAAACTATTTTTTACTGGTGGTGAGTCCTCCACTGAACCTGTATTATTCTTTCTCACAATTGGAGTAGATCTTCCCTTAATATTCCAGGATTGTTCACATTCTTTCTGAGTGATCTATTGTGAGTGTGACAGAGGAGGCGACTGATACACATTTCGTTTAGCTCCTTGTGATTCCCCTGTGGCTATAATCCTATTCTTTAACTTATTACTTTTTATCCTAGTGTATAATTTCTCATTATGCATCACTGGAGTTGAGGATCTCCTTTCGAGTCCCTTTTCCTTTCATGATTTCTTCTTACTACAAAGTCTTTCCAAATGACCATAATGGGAACACACAAAACATCTGCCATCAAATGCATACATCATTTTATCATTTTTCAACTGATATGTTGATGCAAATTGAGTTCTTCTTCTGAAATTGAGATTCTAAGCATCCTGACACATACTCATAGTGTGTCTCATTCTTCCACAGTAATATCATCTGATGAATTTTCTCCTCTGAGAAACTAGTCTCTCTGATTTCTCATGACGATTCTTCTTATTCTCAGATTTATTATAGTTTCTATTTTTACAGATTTAAATTTATTCTTGAGCCTCTAAACAGAAGCTTGATTTATGACCATGAATCCCACAAAAATAGCACATGCTACCATTTTTTCCTGTAAGATCATTTTTAGGTCTATATCTAGCACCTACATGGTTTTTCTTATCTCTGGATATTTTAACTTCTCTTTTATTATCATGAATAGGAATGGGATCATCATATCCAATTCTAAATTTTCAAAAAATGGATGGCCTTTGGGATGATATAATCCTTTCATGCTTCTCTTCTAAAGTAGCATATTTGGATTTCATTTCATCATCACCTGCTGAAGGATAATCAAATAATAAGTGTAAGGCATACTTCAACTTGGGTTTCTCTTTGGAATTAGATTTATCCATTTCTTTCTTGACTAACTCTAGCTCTTCCTCTAGTTACAGAATCTTCATATCTCTTGATTCAAGTTGGGAATTGAGTTCTCTTCTGAGATTCTTTCCACTACTCATCTCGTCTTCCAGTTCTCGTGTGAGATTATCTAACATATCACTTTGCGCATTTATTTTCAGTTTTTCTTTAGCAACATAATTAGAGACAGATGCATTATATTGTTGTAGCCTTTGATTCTTCTAAACTAATTCAGATAGTTGTGTATCAAGAGCATCATTGTAGGCTTTCAAATTCTGAATTTCATCTGAGTTCATATTATTTCCCTGAACATCACCTTTGAGATTTTCTCTCTTTATAGACAACATTTGCAGTTCTTTAGCTTGGGAATCATTCTTATCTATCAAAAATGTCATGTTTAAACTATTTATGTTATTATTTTTATTTAGAATTGGGTAGTTCAGGTTAAGAACGAACTTAAAATTTCAGAATTCTTATTTAAAAACCGAATGTTTTGGCCTTGACTGTGTCTAGCACACAGCGGTCGAAGGCACGCGACCTTGCCTGGGACACCGCGCGACCTCGCCTGGTTCACCGCATGCCATGATCGATGGTCAATTAATTAAATAAAATGTATTAATAACAAATAAATAAAATTAATAGTGTGATGAAATAAAAACCAAATAAAATAAGAGTTTTTTAAAGATAATAAAAATTATGTTATTCAAGGATATTATTATTATTATTATCATTATTGATATACCGTTTTATTTTATTTTAATACTATTAACTGAGTTTTATTATTATTATTATTATTTAAATCATTATTCATATTTTAGTTTGTTTTTATTATTATTATTATTAATATGTTAATTATTATTATTAGTATTATTATTATTATTATTAGATTTGGTTTTTTTCTTTTCTTCTTCCCTGTTGAAGGCCTCCCCCTCCCTCGGTTCTACTTACGCTGCCCCCTCCATGGCCACTCCCCTCCGGCACCGCACACCCCTCCGGCGACCTTGAACCACTGCCCTCCTTCCTCTTTCGACCAGTACTGCCCTCACGCCGCAATCGCCTCCTACTTCCAGCCCGGAACCCTGATGGACCCCCTTCTTCTTTCGGCTTAGAGTCCCACCGGACCACCCCTGCTCCCCCTGGGCAACACCCCGCTCCCCTCCACGCGCATGTCATCTCTCGATAAGCCCTTCTCTTCTTCATCTAGGGTTTTTGGGTCATGATTTTGGGGGTTTCAGTTTTCCAGCGGGTATGAGGTCTATTTCTAGGGTTCTAACTTGAGGATTTTTCTTTGAATTCGTGTTTTGGGTTCGTGCTAGGTTTCTTTAGGTGTGATTGTGTTTTCGCACCATTTTGCGGAAGCTTCTTGGTTCGAGGTTGGTGGTTCCACATTTATCCATTTTTTGATGAATTAATTTCCCTCTTAAATTAATTTAGCATATTATCTAGTTAGTTTGTTTGATGCAAATAATGTTTTTAATTGAAGTTGACATGCATATGTGATATAGGTGTGTTTTATGTGGAAATTAATGTTGAACTATTTAATTTTTGTTTATAAAATTATACAAACTGAGTTCTGGTTTAGTGTTAATTTTTGTCGAGTCAGAGATGAATTTTTTATTGAATCTTTAGTATTTTGATTCATGCTACATATTCTAAAAATTGTTTTATAAATTGTCTGGTGGATTCTTTTGTTAATTTAATTAATTTTTCACAATTGTTAAGTAGTTTACATGCTGTGAAAGTGTTTTGACTGAATTTTGCTGTGCATTTAATCGGTTAGATTTATGTTTAAGTGAAGTTGATGAATTTTATTGTGAAAACCTAATTTGGAATATTTATCAGTGTTATGAAAACTGCACAGTGTGTGTGTTAGGAAGTGTGGATGGTGCAATTGTGTTTTGACGTAATACTAAAAAGGTGTTTGTCTTGAAAAATGTTTTGGGGAATCTTTTGCATTTAAATTTTTTATACATTCTTGGAAATCACATAGTAAATTCTCTTGGTGGTTTGATTGATTATAAAAAGTGTTTTTATGAAACTATGATGCTGGTTTAGTTCAATGTTTAAGCGATGCAGATTAAGTCCTAAATGGATTTTGGGTGTGCATAATATTTCAAAATGGTATTTGGGTGCGTGTAATATTTCAAAATGGTATTTGGGTGTGTGTAATATTTCAAAATGGTATTTGGGTGTGCAAATTATGGTTTGGTGTGTGTAAGTACTATATTTTCCTTTTATGTATAAATATGAAACTTGAAATGATCTTGAGTTTTAAAGGTATAATTGATGTTGTAAATGGTATCTTATCAAGAGTGGTGTTTTTCATGGATTGCTTATGTGATGTGCACTTATTATGATCTTGAAATTTGTTGACCACAAAGCGGGAAGCCAGGGTAGCTAGAGAGGTGGACTAGGACTAGTGGGCTAGTGCTCTGGAGGTGACTCGACCCAGTTTCACTGGCAGGACTGACGATTGAAACACTAACAAAATATATGAATTACTGAGGGTCGTGGTCTTCTAAGCCACATTTTCTGAGGGTCATGGGATTCTAAGCCATTTTTTCTAAGGGTCATGGCCTTCTAAGGCACGTTGTTTGAGGGTCATGGTTTCTTAGACACGCTTCATTGAGACACGAATATCTAAGGGCCCGAGCTAGCTAACACCCATGAGGCCTCTCCCATATTTGGTGCTCCTTGGTTACCCTACGTTCATCGGTGCGACACATTGGTTATTTTAAAAAGTAAGCGCGCGTGTGTGTGTGTTTGAATTTAATCTGTTTTATTTGAAATAGTTTTCTTAAATCCCGTTTTCTTTTAAATTGTGCAAGTATTTAATCCTTCTCTTCAGTTTAGGTTGTTGTTTTTAAATTATTTTTCATTTAAAGCACTTGTCATTAAAAATTGTTTTCATTAAATAATATTTAAGACTTTTTTTCCTTTTATCTACTTTACTGGAAAATGTATTCGTCATTTAAATGGTTATGTGTGGAATATTCTCCCGGTGGCATCCTACTGGGCTCTTGGCTTATGCCTTACATACACCTTTGGGTGTATATAGTCCTTTTTCTTTGTATGTCATAGGTTGAGGCATCGTGCTTAGAGACGGTGGTTCTGGTTGTCGATGATTTACCCATGCAGGTCTGACAATGGTGGTTTGAGGATGTGGCTCCTCATGTTGCATGAAAGTGTGGGTATATGTGTTAGTTTTCTTTCTTTGTAGTCTTATTAGAGTTTTAGTTTTCTTTTTTTGTTGTCTCTTTTGGGTTGTTGGTTCCAGTTGTAGAACTTTAAATATAAATTGTGTTAAGGGTCTATTTGGTTGTATAAAATCAGTTTCTTTCCATTAAAGTTGTTAGTTTCTTTTATGTCTATTCCTTAGGGTAAATCATTCCCATGTGTTAGTTTTGATACCCGGGCTCTTGTGCTCTCCCGTGGGGATCGGGAACGCCCTTTGTGCCATGTTACAGATCGGGTTGGGCACTGGGTCTGATGGCGACCCTGCTTGGGTCATGACAAAATGGTATCAGACGGAAGGTTTGCTCTCTTGGGTCATGTTCTTTTGGGATAGAGTCATGGTAGAATGGAGTTAAGGTTTTTGGAAATCGACTTTCTAGCTATGAGTAAGGTGCCTGGACAACACACCTCGTGGCGGGACTCGAGTTACCAAAGTGAGTTGAGATTTGTCTAAATTTTTGGTCTATGTGGTTAGTCTTGTCTATGGGAAATGAAAAAAGTAGGGTCAGTGGTCCCAGTGAGCTCGCAGGGTGTGGAAATCCATGTGGAGCCAGGGATGATGTCCTAGAATACCCTCTGTGGTAGTGGTGTGATTGGTGTATGACCACTAACCATATGTCCCAGTCACCTGCGGACACTAGGTTCTTCTTTCATTGTCCCTCATCTCTTTGTTTTGGAATTGTGGAAATTTGGTTTTTAAGTAAAAATGTTTTGGTCTTATAAAATGTTTTGAAATAAAGCTCTTTAAAAATAAAATGATGTGCAAGGTTTGAAAAGTGTGGGTTGATGTTTTGGTTTTTAAAAATGGAATTGTTTGGTTTTGATCCTTAGTATTCTCGTGGGAAACCACATGCATGAGTTTATATGGAAAGAGAAATGGTCAATGGAATGAGCGAATGAATTCTTGGATTTATATGAGGTGGGTGCTGGTGTGGCATGGGAACATGCATGGGTGAGGCCCATGGGATTCCATCGGTGTTTGTGCAATCCACCGGCTTTTCTTATTTCCAAAAAGTTTTTTTTTAAATAAAAATTTGGTGCGTTAATAACTGGTGATTGTGTCATGTGTCCTTGCATTTTAGAAATTTCAAATGTGGGGCGTTTTGAGCCGAGGATCCTTTCTGAATGATTTGTGTTTTTAATTTGAATTCTTATTTGTAAGTTGGCATACAAGCGTGTAGTTAGTGAATTCTTTTGAAAAGTTCTTCGGGAAGCCCTTGCAGTGGTTCCCCCTGCACATCTAGTGTTTTCTTGTGGTATGTCTTGACCATTGGACCAATTTGGTTGGGTACATGGTTTTCTTTCTTGACTAGTGTATTCCTCCCATAAAGCGTTAACATGCGATTGAAGTGTGGTCACAGGAAACTCGCCGTTGGCCAGCCCTCCAGTTGATCAGATGACTCTCTTATTGAATTATAGAATTGAACCCAACTATCATTTTTACAACTAGATGGATCCTCTCATAGCGGGATGAAAAATGCGAGGGGATTTGATAGGATTTTTGGTCTTTTTGAGTTGTGTGAGTTGTCAGGTACAAAGTTTGACACTGTTGTGTCTGAAGGTTTCCCCTGGAAGTGGTGAAAGGAATTCCAGCAGGGAAGGGTAAAGGCGGTTCAGAATTTTTAGTGTTGACTAGTGTCTTGAAGGGCTTTGCAGTACTTTCCTTGGCTACAAGGTTCATGTTTAGTGACATCTTGCAGTGTGAGTCTCTTTGAAGAGAAAGGGTGGATTTCATAGGATCCTTCAGGAATCCCTGTTTTCATAGGAGTGTGTTCTCCTCTTAGGGAGTTTTGTTTCTTTCTGTTTAAAGGGGAGTGTTTATCGTGCGTCTTTCCCCTCTTTAAGTTCTCTAGTTAAGGTGAATAGGTTATGCATGCACATAATCTAAACCCCTGATTTGGTGGATGTTCCGTAAGAGAGTGGTTGGATGTCGAGGTGTGTAGTGTCTGTTGGTGTTGTCTCAGTTGCAGTGTGGTTGCGTGTGACACTAGAAGGAGAAGCTTCGTTCAGGAGTCTTTAATACCTGACTGTGAGGAAGAAGATGCTTCAAATATCAGAGCTCCATCCATAGGCCTCGGAGTGAAGCTGGAGCATGGTTAGTAACCTCGAGAGTGTATGGGACCCCGACTTCATTTATGTCATCAATTTGAAGGTAAAGGAAATTTAAATCATTTCCTGTAGTTATTCTATTCCGAATGACCCGTATGGGTGTGTGGGGTTACCTGTGGCTATGAGGAGGCATAATCGTCTCGTTGCCTTAAAGTCTTGGGGCTGCACCCCACCAGATGAAATCTCTCTTAATAGTCTTTATGGGGTCAGTTAGGTAAAGCAATCTCAAATTTAAATAGTGCTCATCCTGGGATGTGGGGATTCAGGTTTGTCTTGGGTCATGGTTTTGACACCCCAGGTAGTTGGGCCCCTCCCTCCCCGCCCCTTGTGGTGGGGTGTTTGGTCATCGCCAGAAAATTTTAATGTTTTGTACCTTCTGTCAGTTTTAATGGTGGGGATACCTATGATGGGTCTTGCACAAATGTCTCTGGAATAAGTCAGTGCTGTCCTTTTTTATAATGATGGGGAGCTTGTCTGGGCCTCCTTGTATTAGTTTTCTAGTCTCGTCTTGGGCGTCGGTAAGTTTCTAATGGTGGGGAGCCCTTTCAGGCTTTCCCCTGTTGGCCTTTTAGTTTTGTTCCTAGAGATGGCTTGGTGATAAGTGATAAGGGTGTTCCTTGGATGTAGTTTTACCTTGTTTGTTCATTCTATCCAAATGGTGTGGTTTTCATTTAATAGTGCTTGAGATGTATCAGCTTGTGAATTTGGTTTCTGTGGGTGCGAGGGTTCCTTTCCTTGACCAGTCAACTGGAGGCATTCTAGCTCTTTGGGGCGGGCGACACATATCAAAAATTCATTTTATGAGTTTCTTAAGGTTTTCATTTAAGTCACTTTCTCTAAGCACGATGCGTTTTCCTCTTTTGCTTAATGTTGTGGGAATCCTCTTTGATCCTTAAGGGTTTTTTTCTACTTCGGGGTTCGGTCCTAGTTATGGCTTTCCGGGGATGAAAAGCTTTATGGTGGGGAATATTGTCACACTCGTCGTGTTTAAACAATTTATGTTATTATTTTTATTTGGAATTGAGTAGTTCAGGTCAAGACCTGACTTAAAATTTCAGAATTCTTATTTAAAAACCGAATGTTTTGGCCTTGACTGTGTCTAGCGCACCAAGGTCAAAGGTGCACGGCCTCGACTGGGTCGCTGCGCGACCTCGCCCGGTTCACTGCATGCCCTACTCAATGGTCAATTAATTAAATAAAATGGATTAATAAAAAAATCAATAGAATTAATAGTGTGATTAAATAAAAACCAAATAAAATAAGAGTTTTTTTAAAGATAATAATAATAATGTTATTCAGGGATATAATAATAATAATAATTATCATTATTGATATACTGTTTTATTTTATTTTAATACTATTAATTGAGTTTTATTATTCCTATTATTATTGACATCATTATTCATATTTTAGTTTGTTATTATTATTATTATTAATATGTTAATTATTATTATTAGTATTATTATTATTATTAGATTTGGTTTTCTTTTTATTCTTTTTTTCCATTCTTTTTTTCCTCTTTGTGTCGTGACCTAGCTCCCCCCTTCCCCCATTTTTTTTCTTTTTCTTCTTCCCCGTTGAAGGCCTCCACCTCCCTCGGTTCTGCTCGCGCTGCCCCCTCCATGGCCGCTACCCTCCGGCACTGCACACCCCTTCGACGACCTTGAACCGCCACCCTCCTTCCCCTCCAGGCCAGCACCGCCCTCACGCCACAACCACCTCCTGCTTCCATCCCAGAACCCTACCGGACCCCCTCCTACTTCCGGATTGGAGTCCCGCTAGACCCCCCTGCTCCCCCGGGCAACACCCCGCTCCCTCCACACGCAGGTCCTCTCTTGATAAGCCCTTCTTATCTTCATCTAGGGTTTTGGGGTCATTATTTTGGGGGTTTCGGTTTTCTAGTGGTTATGAGGTCTATTTATAGGGTTCTAACTTGAGTATTTTTGTTTGAATTCATGTTTTGGGTTCACGCTAGGTTGCTTGAGGTGCGGTTGAGGTGCGATTGTGTTTTCTCACCATTTTGCAGAAACTTCTTGGTTTGAGGTTGATGGTTCCATGTTTAACCATTGTTTAATGAATTAATTTCCCTCTTAAATTATTTTATCATATTATCTAATTATTTTGTTTGATAAAATAATGCTTTTAATTGAAGTTGACATGCATATGTGATATTGGTGTATTTTATGTGGAAATTAATGTTGAACTGTTTAATTTTTTTTATAAAATTATACAAACTGAGTTCTGGTTTAGTGCTAATTTACATCGAGTTAGAGATGGATTTTTGATTGAATCTTTAGTATTTTGATTCATGATACATATTTTGAAAATTGTTTTATAAATTTTTTGGTTGATTCTTTTGTAATTTAATTAATTTGGCACAATTGTTAAGTAGTTTACATGTTGCGAAAGTGTTTTTGACTGAATTTTGATGTGCATTTATTTGGTTAGATTTATGTTTAATTGAATTTGATGAATTTTATTTTGAAAACATACTTTGGACTATTTATTGGTGTTTTGAAAACTGTGCAGTGTGTGTGTTAAGAAGTTTGGATGGTGCAATTGTGTTTTGACGTATTACTAAAAAGGTGTTTGTCTTGAAAAATGTTTTGGGGAAGATTTTTCCTTTAAAAATTTTATACATTTATAGAAATTGCATAGTAAATTCTCTTGGTGATTTTCTTGATTATAAAAAGTGTTTTTATAAAACTATGTTGTTGGTTTAGTTTAATGTGTAAGCGATGCAGATTAAGTCCTAAAAGGATTTTGGGTGTGTGTAATATTTCAAAATGGTATATGGGTGTGTGCAATATTTCAAAATGGTATTTGGGTGTGTGTAATATTTCCAAATGGTATTTGGGTGTGCAAATGATGGTTTGGTGTGTGTAAGTACTATATTTGGCTTTTATTCATAAATCTGATATTTGAAATGATCTTGAGTTTAAAGGTAGAATTGATGTTGTAAATGGTATCTTGTCATGAGTGGTGTTTTTCTTGGATTGCTTATGTGATGTGCACCTATTGTGATCTTGAAATTTGTTGAGCACAAAGCGGGAAGTCGAGGTAGCTAGGGAGGTAAACTAGGACTAGTGGGATAGTGCTCCGAAGGTGACTCGACCCAGTAATACTGGAAGGACTGACGATTGAAACAATAACTAAATATATGAATGACTGTGGGTGGTGGTCTTCTAAGCCACGTTTTCTGAGGGTCATGGTTTCTAAGCCAGAATTCACTAAGACACAAATATCTAGGGGCCCGAGTTAGCTAACAGCCATGAGGCCTCTCCCATATTTGGTGCTCCTTGGTTACCCTGCGTTAATTAGAGTGAAACATTGGTTATTTTAAAAAGTATCAGTGTGTGTGTGTTTGAATTTAATATGTTTTATTTGAAATAATTTTCTTAAATCCTGTTTTCTTTAAAAGTGTGCAAGTATTTAATCCTTCTCTTCAATTTTGGTTGTTGTATTTAAATTCGTTTTCATTTAAAGCACCTGTCATTAAAAATTGTTTTCATTAAATACTTTTTAAGCATTTTTTCCCTTTTATCTACTTTATTGTAAAATGTATTCTTCATTTAAATGGTTATGCATGGAATCTTCTCCCGGTGGCATCCTACTGAGCTCTTGGATTACACCCTACATACACCTTTGGGAGTTTGTAGGCCTCTTTCTTTGTATGTCATAGGTTGAGGCATCGTGCTTAGTGGCAGTGATTCTGGTTGTCGATGATTTACCAGTGCAGGTCTGACGATGGTGGTTTGAGGAAGTGTCTCCTCATGTTGCATGAAGGTGTGGGTAGATGTGTTAGTTTTCTTTGTTTGCAGTCTTCTTAGAGTTTTAGTTTTCTTTTTTTGTCATCTCTTTTGGGTTGTTGTTTCCAGTTGTAGACCTTTAAATATAAATTGTGTTAAGGGTCTGTTTGGTTGTATAAAATCAGTTTCTTTCCATTAAACTTGTTACTTTCTTTTACGCCTCTTCCTTCGGGTAAATCATTCCCATGTGTTAGTTTTGATACCCAGGAACTTGTGCTAGCCTGTGGGGATTGGAAACGCCCTTCGGGCCATGTCGCAGACCAATTCGGGCACCGGGTCTAATGGCGACCCGACCTAGTTCGTGACATTCTCCCTCAGATCAGTAGACACATCAATAAGCCTTCTATTTAATCCTCTTAGCTTGTTGACCTAAATTTCCAATACTTGGATCTGAATATCATTACATTTGACTTGTTCATCCAATTTTTGATCCAATTATTTTGACATCATCTACCAATTGTCTTCTTAAAACTTCTTCATCATTAGTAGTTTCAGCATCACTTTGAATTTCAATTATATTACTCATTCCTACATCATTATTAAGTGAATCTATCTTTTCTCTATCTGATTCATCTAAGACTTCCTTCAGTAAGCTTTTTGATTCCTTTAGTTGAATCACACTTTTTCGGTAAACACTTCCACACTGGGGAATACCATCAAACTTCTGCTTCTTCTTTGATGTTTTTCCCTTTGTCATGGAAAAACAAGATAAGAGAAGAATAAATCTTCAATCACATAAATAAAATGAACCAAGTCAAAGAAAACAAATCTGATAAAAGAAACATATCCCTATGATACCAATTGTTAGGACCAAAAGGGGCCTAGATACCCTGAGAGGGGGGAGGTGAATTAAGATATTGGTATTCTATTTCAAAATTCTTTCTGCCCACTAGATCTTGACCTCTATATTATAAGGGTCACTTTGTTTGATCTTATGCTGTTAACGTTTATCTTGTTCTTTCTTTCTTTATCTAATAATGATTATTTGGATGCAATACAAGGAAGCAAGAAGATAGACACAAAGATTTTTACTTGGTTGACCCTCATTGGGATACGTCCAAGGAGCTTACAACAGTGGTGTGCTGCTGCACCAAATCCACTAAAGCTCACTGAAAATTTACAATGTTCAGGCTAGATCAATTCTATGCCCAAGATCACTACCTTTAAAATGTTTAGGGTTATCTCACTACTTTCCCAAGGGTCACTCTATGTTCCTCTCTCTCTTTGCCTCACTTCTAGTAGAAAGGATCACCTTCTTCCTCTTCCTTTGCTCACTGCTCTATAAAGGATCCACACACAGTTTATGGATTTGTAGTTCTGTTCATTATCACTAATTAAATCTTCATCTTTGATTGTTGATATATGCTTTGTTGACATCCAACTTTCACCTACAGATGAATCTCACTTTTCACCGGGTGTACCGGGAAACCCCAATTTTTACGTGCAGCCCTTATTGCACCTTGCACGTAATTCCCTTGCCTTGCCCGAAATACAATTTTCACATAACACCTCTTTTACATGCAACCACTTCTTTTATGCGCAACCTCTACACTGTCTTTCATGTAATTTTCTTCTTTTGCACGCAATCCACTTTTAGCGCAATAGTATTCTTTTCCGCGCAACCTTTGCTTTGCGCGCAAACAGCTCTTTTATGTGCAAACTTGTTTTTTTCACACAACTCTCTTGTGCACTCTAATTTCATGCGCTAGAGCTTGGATACTCTCTATATCTTGACATTTCTTTGAATGAGGGGGTCACTTCATATTTATAGGTAAAATTGACCCTTGCGTTAAAAACCCTCCTTGAGCGTGAAATTCACTTCGAGCGCAAAAAACACATCTTCTGCGTAATATCCTTTTTTGCGTACTGCTCCAATATTTCACGTACCTCATGTCTTTTCCAATTTTCAAGATTCTAATCTCAAAACACCTCTTGCGCGAAAAACACGAATCCTCTATTTCGTGCACCACACTAATATTTCGCACACCACAAAAATATTTCACACACCACTTTTCTTTTTCACTCACCTCCCTTGGACAAAAACACGTCTCTCAATTTTCCGATTTTCAATCCCAAAAATATAGCAAACACTGGAAAATGACACCACCTTGTATCTGATCTTTTTTTACTATCTCCAGATCATCCATTATTTTGTCGAGGTTCTTCAAAAAAATATGGATAGCCAAAAACATCTCTTGAACCCGAAAAATCACCCTATAAACCCCCATTGTCAATAAATTCTACATCGTGGTCCTCTTTGTGAACAAACACAACAAGGAGGCTCACATTTTCAACAAACACAATCACCTAAAAAATGATTTAATGATACATTTGAGGGATTTTTTCCCAACATAATGAAATTTAATGCAGAATATTTAATGGATAATTAATGTTTAAAGAATTAATTAACCTAAAGTAGAACTGATAAAAAGGGAATTATGTAATGTAATAAAGATCTTTAAATGGCTGTTTGTTTATAGGATACGTAGTCTTAAAAGTGGTAGTCAAGAGTCCGAGAGACGTTAGCTACAATTGAGTCTAAGACTAGGTTATGCCCATAGTGTGGTTGTGATCTATAGTATATTCTGTACATTTTGTGTTTCTATGCGCTACTCCACCCCGTTAGTTAGGGAACCTGACACCCTGGGGATTCTGAGCCTTGGGGGTGTTTTCCCCAACATTCCGGTGGGAGTATGGATGGATGAATACCCCCTTTTACCCTGCTCTATTTTCTTGGTAGTTACTTGTGCTGGTAGGCATAGCAGTTAGTTTTCCCTATATATTTGTGTAGAAGGTTGTAATGGCTTGTGGTTATTCACACACATATATTATGGATATAGTATCTTATGTACTACAATAGGCATAATGTGTATAGGCTATGACAACTTGATGATTATTACTCGGTGTGTGGGATGTAATGGCTTGAGGTATAATGCCTAACATATGATACATGTTATGTGAACTATGGTGGTTTCCAGAAACTACCAGGTTACTTTCTTGTGTGGACGTGGTGGTTTTGTTGCATGAGATGCATGTTGTGGTGCTTCACCCTGGTGTCTGCGGGCAAGCCTTTTTGGAGAGGGATGCTTAGGACATGAGATGTTGGGGAAAAGCAAAAAACCTGTGGGGAAGTAGTAGTAGGGTACCCTGTATATTATTTATTATATTATATACTCATGTATGCATTACTTAGTGAGAGTATCCATGGTGGGGCTAGGAACTTAGTATACCTATTTATGTGATGATTTAGTTTCACTTGTTGTTTACTGCGATTTAGCATTCTTTCTTTACTTTTGAACGAGAGGCTCTGGGTAGGATCCTACTAAGTATACTATTATACTCACCCTATGTATATATAAATTGTTTTTCAGGTCACTTGGAGAAGGTTAGAGATCAAGCTGGGTTCTACTAGCTTGGGGTTTCAGGAGCTGTTTGGGCTTCATGGTTGCTGTTTTTTTTCACTTTGTTTTTGGTACCTATAGTTTTCCCCTATCAGTTATAGTAGTTTTTCATGACATAACATATGTGTACTCGAGATTTCATTTATTTTGTTGTCTGAGTTAGAGTTGGTTGGTGTATGTCTTATCTCTCTCTTTCGTATGTGTTATATTAGAGGGTAATGCAACCCACCTGTGTGTTTATTATACCCTTGGTTCTAGTCACCAACCCGGGGCCTACTAGAGGCGGGACTTGGGGGTCATTATCTCCCTTATCACATTTCCAGCCCAGGATGCATACACTTTGTGGGGAGGTGATCGTGATAGAGTGTTATTAGAGCTCTGGTTGAGAGATAGGATGGAGTTTGGTATTAGGCACAAGTGAGGTTGCATGGGTTGGTAGGGAAACAATGTCAGTCAAGTTTAGCAAGTGATGTAAACATTGGAGACCGACTGGGACATAGGCGTTTAGGACCCCCTATGATCTGATGTACGAGCCTTTAAGTTTACAATGACTACTAAATGAATTTATAATGGTTGCAGGGTAGAGACCTAGGAAATGATCATGCATCATTCTTCCTTGTTACTATGTTTGAATGGGTAGACCTTGGTATTGGGTAACCTAAAATGAATAAAAGAAAACAATTAATTAATTAATGACGAGTCTTCCACACACTAGGTATAAGAGCTATAATTGTTTTTTATTTTACAGGTATGGCTCCAGCTCGACAACCTCATCAGGTTTTTGTAGAAGATGTCCAGCAGGCTGTGTCAGTAGATCACCGCAGAATAGGGGTTGATGATGAAAAAACTTGGAGGAGGACACTTTGAGAGTTTCAGTGCCGGAGTCTACAGAAGTACGAGGTCTCTGTTTCAGATGCAGTCACAGAAGACTAGTTGGAGGAGCTCGAGATAAGATTCAGTTCGATCCATGCTCGAAAGGAGCACTGAGTTTCCTTTTTTGTGACGATGTTTCGTGGAGAAATGAGGCAGTGTTGGTTCTTGTTCCTCAGGGATCATGAGGAGTCAGCGATCTCATGGGAGGAGCTCAGAGACAAGTTTAGAGTCGAGTTTCTTTCTTCAACTGTGAAGGCGTCTAATCACCATGAGCTTCTTACCCTTCAATAGGGGTGCTCCAATGTGTGAGAGTTTGGAATCCGTTTCAAGAACCTTTTACGATATGATTCGGACCTATTACTAGATGAGGAGGCCAGGGAGAGACATTTCAAGGAGGCTTTTCATCCGGAGATCCTGCACCAGGTCACCCCATTTATGCTGAAGACAAATCTTGAGGTTCTAGAAAGGGTAGAGGTTGTTGAGAGGACATTGTCTAGAACTAGATCATCATGAGAGGGGAGTCTTCATGATTCCTCACGAAGTAGAGCTGTGGTCTGAGGTTCTCAGTTTTCATGGCAGAAGAGTTTCTATTTAGTCGGGGGTAGGTCCTAGCCCTCCTTATCTCTTTTCTTCGGAGTTAGTGGCTCTCAAGACTATGCCAAGGGATTAGGTTCTTATTTTTCTTGTGGTAGTCGAGGTCATCAGTAGTGAGAGTGCTTGACTTTCAGAGCAGTCATCGTGCACCAGGTGTTCTGCTCCAAGTTCCTCCATTGAGGCAGTTCCAGTCGAGGCAGCAGCAGTAGGATGCACCATCTTCGGATCTGCAGAGGGTAGATGGGGAAGGCAGAGGACATCCCTGTGATTCTCCTCATCCTCAGAGAGTAGAGCGCGGATTAGTGGTGGTCGTTATCAGGGTCAAAGAGGCCATGGAGAAGGTCGTGGTCAGCTTCTTGCTTTAGCATTGCCAGTGCCAGGCGGGCCAGATATCATTCGAGGTACCCTTTTATTGTTTTCTACCTTGGTTTATGCCTTTTTTGATTCAATAGAGACACACTACTTCAAATCCCCTACCCATATCCATGCTTTGGGACTTGAGGTAGAGAGGCTTCTAGTGGCCTTAGCATTGACTACGCCAGTTGGAGGCTGAGCTGACTTATTTGAAGTATGTAGAGACCGTGACTTAGTGTTGGGGAAGCACTCCTCTTGGAAAGATTTCATATGTTTACGGATAAAACCATATGATTTCATCATCGGCATGGATTGGATGTATTCGGTGCATGCTATTGTAGATTACTTTAGGAGGAAGGTTGTGTTATTCAATGCGGATGGAGAGCTGGTGGTGTTCGTTGGCGAGCGAGACCCTCAGATGGGTCAAAGGCGTGTTCCTTCCTTATCATCCACGATGGCTGAGATGATGATAAATTATTAAAAGTTTTAGCAATTGGAATTTCCTAGGGTCATAGAAGAGTAACCTGATGTCTTTCCAGAAGAGGTTTTAGCATTACCCCCTTGACGAGAGATCGAGTTTGGGATCGAGCTACTACTAGAAGCGTCTCCTATCTCTATGTATCCATATAGGATAACCCCTTATAAGTTATGAGAGATACGTATAAAACTTTATGGTTTGTTACAGTGTGGTTTTTTTGGTTGAGTGTATCACCACGGGGTGAACTAGTTTTGTTCGTGAAGAAGGCTGATGGTAGTCTGTGGTTGTGTGTCGATTATTGTCACTTAAAAAAAGTGATAGAGAAGAATCGCTATCCTCTTCTATGGATTGATGATTTATTCAATCAACTGAATGGTGAAAGTTGGTTCTTAAAGATCGACTTGTGGTCAGGATATCATCAGATGCGTGTGAAGGATGAGGATATAATGAAGACTGCTTTCCGTTGTCATCATGGGCATTATGAGTTCATTTAAATGCCCTTTGGCATGATGAATTCTCCAGCTGTGTTCATGGGTTTGATGAAAACTGTGTTCCGTGAGTTCCTAGAAAAGTTTGTAGTGGTTTTCATCGATGAAATCCTTGTGTTCTCTACGTCTGAGGAGGTGCATGCAGAGTATCTACACACTCTTTTCAGAGTTCTTCGTCAACATCAGCTGTTTGGGAAGTTGTCAAAGTGTGATTTTTAGGCTCAAGAAGTTTGTTTCTTGGGGCATGTTGTGTCCCATCAGGGAGTAACTATTGATCCATCGAAGATAGAAGCATTTTTTTCTTGGGAATCCCCCAAGACAGTGTCAGAGGTGCGAAGTTTACTTGGTCTCACAGGCTACTACAGGAGGTTCATAACCGATTTCTCTTTAGTTGCGACTCCTCTGACAGCTTTGACCAGGAAGGATCAGGCATTCATATGGACTGATCAGTGTCGGGCATCTTTCTATTATCTAAAGGAGAAGTTATTAAGTTCTCCAGTTCTTTGTCTTCTAGCTCAGGGAGTTCAGTTTGATGTTTTCTGCGATGCTTTGCATCTGGGGTTAGGATGTGTTCTGATGTAGAAAATATCAGTAGTTTCTTATGGGTCTCGGTAGTTACGTCCTTAGGAATGTAAATATTCCACCCACGACCTTGATTTGGTAGTCGTGGTGTTTTCTCTGATTTTTTGGAGACATTACCTCATTGGCGAGCACTTTGTGGTTTTCAGCGATTATAAGAGTTTGAGGTATGTTTTCTCCCAGCGTGACTTGAACTTACAACAGCGTCGGTGGATGGAATTCATACAAGAATAAGACTTCTAAATATCATATAACCCTATAAAGGGGAATGTTGTAGCTGATGAACTGAGTCAAAAGTCAATTAGTGATGCAGTGCATGAATCTGGGGATTCCTGGAGAGTTATGGAAGAACTGTCAGCATTACATCTTGATATGGGAGAATTTGGGGGAGAGGTTGTCTTTTTTAGATGATGGTGTAGTCATATCTTATGCAGTAGGTGGAAGAGTCCCAGTTGGGGGATCTATAGGTATATTTCTGGAGATACCGAGTTGTTTGTGGTGAGGCCCATGATGGTTGGTCTGAGGATGAACAACACCGTGTGTTGTATCATGAAAGTATTTTTGTTCCTTTGACGATGTATGAGACAATTATCAGAGAGTTCCATATTTATCCTTTAGCGGTGCATCACAGCGTGACAAAGATGTACCGAGACTTAAGGATCCAGTTTTGATGGCCTGGGCTGAAGCATGCGGTTGTAGAGTTTGTGTCTCAATGTTTGGTCTGGTAGAAGGTGAAGGCCGAACACCGTGTTCCTGGTGGTTTTCTCCATACCTTAGATGTTCCTCAGTGGAAGTGGTAGAACATCTCAATGGACTTTTTTACTATTTTACCTTGAGCTCAGGGAGGACATGATGCTATTTGGGTGGTAGTGGATTGTTTAACAAAATCATCCAACTTTATAGTAATCATGGAGTCAAGCTCTGTGGAAGTTTTGTCGAGGTAGTATCTGGAGGAGGTGGTGAGACTTCATGGAGTTCCAAGTATGATCATTTTCGATCGAGATCCTAGTTTTACCTCTAGGGTGTGGAGAGGTCTCCAACGCACTTTTGGTTCTCAGCTATGCCTTAGAACTTCTTTTCATCCACATATGGATGGTCAGACAGAGCGATCCATCCAGACTCTTGAAGAAATGTTACGCTCTTATGTCTTGGATTTTAGAGGTTTGTGGATGAGGCAATTACCCTCAGTGGAGTTCACTTATAACAATAGTTTTTACTCGACCATCAGTATTGTGCCATTTTAATCCTTGTATGGCCGGCCTTGCTGTTCTCTGTTGTGCTAGACTAGGGTTGGAGAGTTAGTAATTTTCAGACTGGAACTAGTGAAGAATACAACAGAGATGGTTAAAGTGATTCATGAGAGGATGAAGATAGCAAAAGATCATCAAAAACCATATGCCAATCAAAGGAGGAGACCCTTAGAGTTTTATGTTGGGGATCATGTGTTTTTGATGGTGACTCCCCATCGTGGGAAATGAAGGTTTGGTCGTGGGAGTAAGCTTTCTCCTCGGTTTTTTGGGCCTTTTGAGGTGTTAGATTATGTTGGAGCTATGGTGTATCGAGTAGAAATTCCCTCACAGATGATCCGAATACATGATGTTTTCCATGTATCACAACTTCTTCCTTATCTTCATGATGACTCCCACATCATTGATTGGGGAGATATCTATGTTGATGATGATGCAACCTTTGAGGAGCGACCTATGGAGATCCAAGACTGCAAAGGGAAGGTGTTGCGAGGGTGTTCTATCCCCTTGGTTTGTGTCTTGTGGTGACATGGTGGCATAGAGAAGAGTACCTAGGAACATGAGTCAAAGATACGTGCTTAGTACCTAGAGTTGTTTGATGTTTAACTCTTTTCATGTAAAGACGTCCCCTTTGTGGTTATAGACCTTTCGTGTTTATGAGATGGCTTTCTTTGGTTTCTTCTTATGGATTGATCTCTTTTCAGATGTATCTTGATGGGTGGTTGTTCAGACTTCTTTTATGTTCCATTTTAGGTTGGTTTTGAATTCTTGAGGACGAGATTGTTTTGAGAGGTATCTGATGTAATGGCCTGAACCACTCTATTCCATCCTTTTGCGAAAATCTAGTGTTTGAGGTGTTCCGGGAGGTCAATGTGACTTATCCCTAACACTTTTCCAAATTTACAGTTCTGTGAACAGTGAAACGGTAACCTTATTTGAACAGTGTCATCTGTAACCATAGGTGAATAGTGAAACAATATCCTTATGTGAACAGTGTCATCGGTAGCCTTAGGTGAACAGTGAAATGGTAGCCTTATGTGAACAATGTCATCAGTAACCTTAGGTGAACAGTGCGATGGTAAACTTATGTGAACAGTGATTTCAGAACGGTGAGGTTCCAATAGCGAGGTTTAAATGGTTAGGTTCATGTATAGTGTTTCCAGAACGATGAGGTTCCAACGGTGAGGTTTCAATGGTGAGGTTCAGGAACATTGTTTTTCCTTTGCTAAATTTCGAGTTCATGAACAGTGTTTCCAGCTTCTTACAGTTCACCCCTTTAATGTTTCTTTTAACGTAAAATGATTTTAAAGCCTCGTTTTAAGGACTCTAATGCCTATTCAAAGGCCATTAATCCTATATTAATTTCCCTAAGGCTCAGGATGCTATTACTTGGTCAAACCTCATAGTTCAATGCGATCCTCTTTTAATGGAAAATCTAGCGTATCTTAAACCACTCCTTCGTTAAATATTCTACAGGGATAATATATATTCCTACTTAGTTATTCCTCCTTGTTCTTGGGGTGTGAGACACACAAACATTACATTCATTTACATATGAGTGGTGTGATCAAACTTTCCTCCTTGGATTGGTTCCCCTGTGTTTTTGGTGCAACAAAGTAGTATCGATCTATCTTTGATATAAGGTATGTTCTATCTTCATTATTTTGGGTTCATCTCCTTATATCCCCCATCACCCTTTTATGGAATGCTATCTCCATCTTCCTAGTGGAATTTTCTTGGGTGTTTAATGGTGTGGTGGTGTCTCTACATCCTCAGGTGGATACAATTTTCACAGGGGGAGGAGATCGTAACCCGTTGTGTGGCTTGTTCTCGTACAAAGAACATCAAGAACTGTTTGAGGTAGGGGATTCATTTCTTCTCTTTTATTTTATGTGAAACTGTATAGTTATCATGTTTTATCCCACTATATCCCAATGGAATTGAAATAATAAATATTTAAATCATAATTATAACTTGATATCGATCGAATGTTATTGCCTCTAGTTTTACTAGATAGTGTGATATCTATGCTTTCTTTGTTTAGATTTTCGTTCTTGATGGAATTTGGTAAATAACATAAAGCCGGTATTAATTGATAATTTTTTGGATAAAGATAAATAGGCATGCTAATGAATAAAATTATTGTTGTTGTAATTTTATGTTAATCAAATTGATGTAGTAAACATGTTTAATCAATATGTGACAGCTTACTGTTTAGGTTTCCAGAAGTTGGAACCTATGAATAATAAATCGGTTAATCCATGATGTATTAAAAAAAATGTCGTTTGATAAAATATAATTCCTTGTAGGGTTCGAAGTTACCCTCTTTATTGTTTAAGGGACAAGATCCCAATTGATATGATGGTTGTTTTCCTACTGCTTGTGTTGTGATGTGAGAATTTTTATGATATGTGAGGGCAGGGATACCTATTATTTTTGGCAGCAGTTGAAGCCTAGAGTGGCAAGATGCATCGGTTTATGCATGTGTGTGTTAGGGAGGACACCAGGGATGATGGAACGGGTTGGATGTAAATGTTTGGATGCTTGCTGATCTTGTTGGTTGTTTATCTACTTTACATCCCCCCTAGATCAAGTCATATGGTCTTGATTACCCTTCTTCTGAAATGAGATAAGACACATGGGGTATTCCACATGCTTTCCATGGTTATCTTTTCAAGGGAGTATGAGGTTATGCTCATGCTATAGGCGTCAAAGACTCGACGGGTAGTTCATCTACTCATTGTGTTGACCCCCTTGTGTTTAGTAGCATAGAATGTTTTTCTAGAATTCCTGGGAATATGGGAAAGTAATGCTATAAATAAATAATTGAATAAATGATGTTAACCCATGGGGTTGGATCTTGCTGGGGTGCAATGATGAGGTTACAAATTTAAAGGGGCAGTGGACTTTGGGTGTGATGCTAATGAAATTTAATATGGAATTGTTAATAGTTAATTAATGTTTAATGAATTAATTAACATAAATTAGAAATAATAAAAATGGAATGAAGTAATTTAAGAAATCTCTTTAAATGGTTGTGTGCTTATAGGATACCTAGTCTTAGAAGTGGCAGTCGGGAGTCCAAGAGATATTTGCTGCAGTTGAGTCTAAGACTAGGTTATGCCCATAGTGTGGTTGTGAGCTATAGTATATTCTGTAATTTTTGTGTTTTTATACGCTACTCCACCCTTTTAGTTAGGGAAACTGACACCCTATGGATTCTGAGCCCTGGGGGGTGTTTTCCCGAACATTCTGATGGGCCCCTTTTTCCCCACTCTCTTCTCTTGGTAGTTACTTGTGATGGTACACACAATGTTTAGTTTTCCCCATATATGTGTGTAGAGGGCTATAATGGCTTGTGTTTATTCACACACATATATTCTGGATATAGTATCCTATGGAATACTATTGTAATAACATGTATAGGCTGTGACGACTTGAGGATTCTTACATGGTGTGTGGGATGTAATGGATTGAGGTATAATTCCTGATGTATGATACATGTTATGGGAGATGTGGTGGATTCTAGAAACTACCTAGTTACTTTCTTTTGTGGATGTGGTGGTTTTGTTGCATGAGGTGCATGTTGTGGTGCTTCGCCTAGGTGTCTGTAGGAAATCCTTTTTGGAGAGAGATGATTAGGACATGCGACATTGGGGAAAAGTGGCAAACCAGTGGGGAAATAGTAGCGGGGTACCATTGATATTATTTATTATATTATATACTCTTGTATGTGTTACTTGGTGAGAGTATCCATGGTGAGGCTGGGAACTTAGTATACCTATTTAGGTGATGAGTTAGTTTCACTTGTTCTCTATTGTGCTTTAACATGCTTTCTTTACTTTTTCATGAGAGCCTCTAGGGAGGATCCTACTGAGTATAATATTATACTCAACTTATGTATATATAAACTTTTTTTTTCAGGTCACTTGTAGTAGGTTGGAGATCAAGATGGTTTCTACTAGCTTGGGGTTGTAAGAGCTATTTGGGATTCATGGTTGCTGTTGTTTTTACTTTCTTTTGGGTACTTGTAGTTTTCCTCTTTCAGTTGTAGTAGTTTTTCATGACATTACATATGTGTAATTGTGATTTCATTTCACTACCACAAATACCCCTTTTATCAGTGATAAAAATGGACTTTAACAGCGATAGAAAAGCGTTGTTAAAGCCAGCGAAGATAGGGGGTCCCCTTTATCAGCACTTTTTTAAAAGCGCTGATAAAACTAAAAAAAATTAGAAAAAATTAAAAAAAATATTTCCAGTCTCGGGGGGATTTTTACAGTGCTTGAGCCCCACCTTTATCAGTGCTTTCCCGCACCTCTAGTGCCCGCACACACCGCCTCCACCCTTTATCAGCACTATACACCACCTTTATCAACGCTAGCCCCTTAAATTCACCCTTGCGTGTGCACCCCTGCTTTCACCCAGATTTGATCTCGAGACCTCCCCCCTACGCGCCTGAAGCCTTTGCCACTCCCCTATATTGATTTTTATCTTATTTATGATATATCAATTTATTTATATATATATATATTTTTAGTTATATTTATTCTTATAGTAATATATATTTATATTAATATATATATATATATATTAATATATATATATATATATTTATAGTTATATTAATATATATAATTATAGTTATATTAATATATATATTTATAGTTATATTAATATATACATAGTTATATTAATATATATATAGTTATATTAATATATAGAGTTATATTAATATATAGTTATATAAATATTCATATATTGGTATTTTAAATAAAATGGATATTAGTTATTATTTAGTAAAGCTAATATATTGGAAACAAAAATTTCATCTAGTCCACCACGACATAGGTATGGTATAATGGGAGTTAGAGGAAAATTAAAACAAAAATGGTGTTCTCGATGCACCATGATTCATGGAACCTAATGACCCTCTATCGAGTAAGGGGAACCAATCCTATACTACTAATTGAATATAATAGTACCATGTATCTATAAATATATATATTTATAGTTATATTAATATATATATATATAGTTATATTAATATATATAGTTATATTAATATATATATATAGTTATATTAAAATATAGTTTTATAAATACTCACATATTGGTATTTTAAATAAAATGGATATTAGTTATTATTTAGATAAAGCTAATATATTTTATATGTAAATATGTTTAATTATTTATTTAAAAAATTAAATTTTTAGGAGTGAATATATAAAAAATATGTACATATAGTTATATATTTGATTATAAATAGCAGTGAATTATAAAAAATGATAAAATTTCAAAGACATAATATCAATATGAATGTAATAACTTGGAATAAATTCAGTCCCCACTAAAAAAAGGCAATAATACCCCCTTAAACGAGGCTAGAAATCCACAAAATGTTAAAAAATCGGGGTTCCCTGACTAAAAACTCAGTTTTGGAGGCCTTCTGGGCCTTTTTTGGCCTCAAAAAAACATTTACCGGGGTCCACCTAATTTTAAGGGTGTAGAGCTCATCGCAGGCTTCGATTTGATATATGGTAGAGCTCAAACGGACACCTGGATCAAAAGTTATGGTCGTTTGAAGTTCGAGTTGTGTTTTCAACATATTTTGGGTCTTTTTTTACTTTTTTGATTTTTGGGTCTTCAAATTGTTATGAAATGAATATTCTTCCATAATAATTAGAAAATTATTAATTAAATTTTTTTTATTAATTTTTATAAGCCATTTTCACAAAATATCTTATATATTAAGTATATTAAGTGTAAATGTATATTTATACTTATCTAAAATATATTTAAAAATTATATATTATATTTATATCAATATAACTATATTTATATATCTATATATTATTTTTAATTAATTTTTTTTGAAGTCAACCCTTTATCAGTGCTTTTAAAAAAAGCGCTGATAAAGGCCCCCCTTTATCAGCGCTACTAAAAAAAGTGCTGATAAAGGGGGTCCCTTTATCAGCGCTAAAAAAAAGAGTTGATAAAGGGGGTACCTTTATCAGTGCTAAACAAAAAGCGCTGATAAAGGCACCCCCCTTTATCAGCACTTTTTCGTTAGCGCTGATAAAGGTTGGCGCTGGGAAAAACTATTTTTGTGGTAGTGTTTATTTTGTTGTCTGATTTGGAGTTGGTTGGTGTCTATCTTATCTCTCTCTTTTTCAAGTGTTCTCATAAAGGGTAATGCCTCCCATATGTGGGTTTACTATACCCTCGGTTCTAGTCACCAACCCAGGGCTTACTGGAGGCGGGACTCAGGGGGTCATTATTTCCTTCTCACATTGTCGGCCTAGGAGGGGTACACATTGTGGGGAGGGGGTTGTGATAGATGTCACTATATTCATATGTTAGCATTAGTAATAGAGGTTCTCCACCACAACATCAACCAATGAATTCACATTTTGTTTTATATTATAATAAATGAATCACATAGCCAACTACAAACAGAGAAACTGTTTATACTATAAAAAATGGGTATATATAGTGATACCATCATATAGAATGTAACTAATTGACTTCATGATGTTATATAATTAAGAAATATAAATAAAATATATCTATATGAACCATGAGGTATGAATAATGTTGTTGAGATATCTTCATGAAACTTGCAGCAAGTTCCAGAAGGTATTGTATTTACAAAGTGAGGAGGGTAGAAAAATGATGTGGATCACTATAGGTATAGTTTTTTAATAGAGTGAAAGGGGATTTACATGCATGAATATCATTTCAAGATACTCGTGAAGGCTTGGCACGACTCCTGGTCGAAGTGGGATGAAGCCCTATCATATTGCAGAGAAGATGTTAATGGATACAACTTATGCTCCTTCAGGAAGTAGCATGCAATCACTTATCTAGCTTCATGTGGTATAATGTATTCACTTATCCAGATTCATGAGGCATGTCAAAAGGAATTATCTTATTAGTTTTAGTCAATTTTTCATGGTAAAGGGTTCACTATAGGTTTTGAAATGGGATTAGGGTATTTTTTGAAATGGTTTTCATCATTGGTTGTCAAAAGAAACTTTGTTGATTTTTTAGACAATCTAAACATAAGAATCAACTAATAATCCAGTTTACTTAAATGTAAATAATCCAAATATCTTTTGAAAAAAATAAAATAATCATAAAATATGACTTACAAAAATCATGATATGATTTAAAAATAGTAGAAAAAAATATCTTAAAAATATAGAAAAAATAACTAGAATAATAAATAACATTAGTAAACATTTTTAGTATATAAATTTCAATTTAGTAATTTATTCAGTTTAATGAAATGTACACAATGTATTATTTTTTCAATTCAAAAAACTCCATGTGATTCCAAGATATATCATGAAATTTATCATTGAAAAATATGGCACTATAAGAAAAATAATTAATTATGAAGGGGTATTTGCAACAAAGAAAGAACTTATCATAAATAGTTTTTTTTGAATTAGTTATTTGCGACATGAATGTTCTTTTTTCACAAATAAGTATTATTTTCATTGTAAATTTTTCCCTTATTGGAAATAAATTTGGTGTTCTTTCATTCTAGGTAATCCTTCCAGGAACTTTTGTGAAAATAATGAAATTTGTTGCAAACAAATTAATGAAAAATATCATTCCGGATAAATAATAAAATCTATCCCAAAAAAATGATAAAAAATTACCATTAGATATGTATTAATATATCTTTATACTAACCATCAAAAAAATATAACATTGTGGGATCCCCTTTATCATCCAATCCTCTTTATCCTCTCATTCTCGATGTCCCTCTATCGCACAACCCTCAGATGAATCCTTTAAAAAGTATGTTGTCATATTTTATTTCTTATTTATTTGGTTACCAATCCCCCAGGTATTGACTCATATTCTATCAACTTTCATTTTTTTTTTGTGATTTACTATTCAATATTTCTGAAATTTGGTTTTTCAAACCCTAGGTCATAAATTTTACCAGATATTTATGATTTCTTTTGGCATTTAGGGAGAATTTAATTTTATTACATCCTATTTGGGTGTATACTTGATCCATGAATGTTTATTTCAATTGATTTGAGGTATTTTCCACATTTTTTAAACATTAGATAAAATAGTTTTTGTGTTTTGTATTTAAGGTTAATAAAAGTTTATTTTTTATGTTATTATTAGAAATACAAATAATATGAAAATTATTTAGGGAAATATATTATAAAAAAGTTTATATTAATCTATTTAATTATTCAATTGTGTTGTATGCTTATTTGGATATAATTTTTGATAATGTATAATAATGCTTATATTATGGGCGTGATGTTCAACAATATTCATTTTTTATATTATGATTGGTTTTCATTTATTTAAAACATGTGAACATAGTTTATAAACACACATATATATATAAACCTTTGAGTATACATATATAAACATTTTAAAAATAAGTTTAAGATTATATATATATATGAAGTATGTATAGATTTGATATAAAAATGTATATATTTTATGTATATATATTTTATTAAAAAATCATTC
The DNA here is from genome assembly GCA_963277665.1 of Viscum album. Taxonomy (NCBI): domain Eukaryota; kingdom Viridiplantae; phylum Streptophyta; class Magnoliopsida; order Santalales; family Viscaceae; genus Viscum; species Viscum album. Next base: position 1,015,484,156 of record OY728119.1, on the reverse strand, counting down.
AATATGTAATATATATATATATCAACACATGGATTTATATGTATAAATGTTTTAAAAAATGTGTATGATTTTTTATATGTATGTATGTGTGTGTGTGTGTATTTATGTATGTATGTACGTATACATGAATTCATGCATGCATGGATGTATGTATGTATGTATGTTTGTATGTATATTTGTATGTATGTATGTATGTATGTATGTATGTTGATTTCCTATGTATATTTGTTTAAAAGATGTTTCAAAATATATTTAATATATATATGTATGTATGTATGTATGTATGTATATTTGATATATATATATATATATTAAAAAAAGTGTCAAAATATATTTGATAAATATGTATTTTATTAAAAAATAATGTCATATATATATATTAACATGAGAATATAAAAGTATAAACATTTAAAGAAACGGGTATGATTTTATATATATGTATGTAAGTGTGTAATGATGTAGCCTTCAAAAAAATGTATATATTTATGTATGTATAAATTTGATATAAATATTTTTTTAAATGTTTCAAAATATATTTTATTAATAAATCATTTAATATATATATATATATATTTTCAAAAAAATGTGTAAGGTTTCTGATATGTGTGTGTGTGTGTAGATTAGATATGTATATTTGATAAAAACATGTAAAAATATATTTAATGCATATATATTTGATTAAGAAATCATGTAATATATATATATATATATATATATATATATATATATATCAACATACGAATATACATATATAAACATTTTAAAAAATGTGTATGATTTTTGATATGTATGTATGTTTGTATGTGTGTATTTATGTATATATGTTAGTATGTATGTATGTATATATGTATGTATGTTTATTTGATATGTATATTTGTTTAAAAGAAGTTTAAAAAAAATATTTTATATAGATATTTGTTTAAAAGATTGTGCCAAAATATATTTGATATATATTTATGTGATTAAGAAATCATGTCATATATATATTAACATGTGAATATAAAAATATAAATTTTTTAAAAAAATGTGTAAGATTTTATTTATATGTATCTGTGTATGTATGGATGTAGCCTTTAATAAAATGTATATATGTATGTATGTATAAATTTGATATAAATAATTTTTTAAAAAAATGATTCAAAATATATTTGATATATGAATATTTGATTAATAAACAATTTAATATATATAAAAATGTTTTAAAATAATATGGATGTTTTTTGATATATATTTATGTGTGTGTGTGTGTGTTTAGATTTGATATGTATATTTGTTAAAAAAATATGTAAAAATATATTTAATGTATCTATATTTGATTAAAAAATCATGTAATATATATATATATATCTTTATATAGATTTGATTTTTCTATTTGTTTAAAAAATGTGCCAAAATATATTTGGTGTACATATATTTTATTAAGAAATCAGGTTATATATATATATAAATTAACATGTGAATATACTTGTATGTCATGACTCGGCCCACTGGTGCCTTACAACTACCCCAATCACGCCTTCAATAGGCCAGAGGCTGGCGACCAACATTGAGTAGGAATATCACACATATGAGAGGACTTATCCTAATATAATTGTACACACACACACACAATTAAAAGACTATATAATGCGGAAATATTAAATAACTAGAACAAATGCATGCATATATCTATGATACCACAATTAGAGTATGAAAGTAAAGTACTAATAGTGATAAAGGGTGCCAAATACAAGCCCAACCATAAAACTATAATGAGTCCAACCTTCTCCAAGGAAGAGGACTACAATAAAATGTAACCACCAAGAAAACCCCCCAATTTTTCAAGATCAAGATATACTCCACAAGCTCCATGTCCTCCCAAAACACTATCAAAATGGTAGATGTGTGCATAAGATGCATCAAGTATGGGTAGAGCCCATACAGGGGTAAGTATAACCATACCCAGTAGGAATCCCTGAAAACACTAAACACATAACATTGGGAATAGTCATCTCAGAACAAGATATAACAACTAATGAAAAAAACTCCTAGATGTACTTAAGAAGGACACCACAGCTCTAGGCGATCACAACCGACTTCCAACCATAATATTCTAGTCGAAGCAATGCTCGTTCCAAGATAATCCTCTCCATGAATCATTCTGTCATCATAGAAATTCATCCAAGAGTTCATTATCATTATCTCTTGCCCAAGAATGCTCACAGATCTTAGAATACTGAGATACTTAGATAGGGGATCACACCTAGGACCGATAAGGGACACCACAAACTCAATTTGGATCAAACGTAAATGTAGGATATCTTACTCCAAAGATTACTCAAACCCTATTAAAATGGACTTTTAGAGGGATGATCAACACCTTGCTCAAGTAGTTCATACTGATTCCAAAAACCCCTTCTAGACTATAGAATTATAGATGATCGTACTCCAGTTTCAATGAGGGACACCACAAACTATATCTGAGACTCATCCTCTGGAAGGGATCTCAATATAGATATTTGATATAATTTTTAACTCTTACATCAGCGGGATTGAACAAGGGAACATACCCAGCTGATAATGGTCAAAATTGAATAATCGAAGAGATCTAAACAACCTCAAAGGGGGCACACTACATGTAATGGAGGTACACAACATTTCCAGCAAACCCCTTATCTTCCCATGTGATGTTTCCTCACACGACATGTAAATATCAAAAAAATAGCATGCAGGAATATTATACAACCTATATAAATATCTTGGTACATTTATTATGTCATTTTCCCATTCCAATGTACATCAGACCATGTCTGTGTAATCTTTCAGTTTTTGTGTACTTCACCCTTTTTATTCCATTTTATCCTTCTAGTTACATATCGATCTTCCTATAATTATTCTCACAATGTGAGATATTTATCTCTCATTCGAAACCCCGGTGATGTATCCATGGGGTCCCACAAAACGTGTGATCCCGGATGACATGACGTTTAACCTAGAAAATTTCACAACCCTCAAGTTCTTCTTCCATCATTCTCGTACACTACCACTACTATGTTTTCATCAAGAAAACATGGATCTAAATACATACACTCCATTCCATTATTGATTATTAGGATACATGCATGGATCTTCTCCAAAAATATCATCATCCATCTAAATATATCACAACCTATATTCATTGTCGTGTATCCATAATAGGAATGGAAGTCCTCGGTCTAAAATAGTCTCATTCCTTCTTGAATCATCCACCTTAATATTCACTACTCAAATCACAACCTCAACATAATTTGTACTCATGGTATCTATTCATTTCACCAAAGAATGATCCCATAACAATTAAATACTAGGTATTTCATCAAAATACGGTCTAATGGAATCAACCATGATGAAAACACAATAAATGTGAGAGAAATATATAAACTAAAAAATATGAGGAACAATTATCATAATTTTTTCATTAAACCATGATCCATTTTCATAGATTTAGACAAAAGAATAGAGATAAAATAAACAAACAAAATAAATTCATTGTAATAAATCTACCATCAATACGTGGATCAATTCATGTTCAGGTAATTGATCTACATTCAACCTAAATAAAAAAACTGGGGTGGAAATACAAAAAATAAAATTTCATACATATGGTTTGGATTGATCACTCGTGATGAAAAACTATGCATTGTCATCATTTTTGACATCCATGAACTCTGATGGTGCATCCATCCTCGGTATAATATCAAACCAATAAAATTCTAAAAGATCTCCTCTAAATATTTCTCTAACGGTTCCTCTAAAATAGTAGGGTTATGTGGATTCCCATTCAATTTGGCCATGGAAGTTTATAAATAAGATACCATTAGGTTTAGGGTTTTAATTTAATAATTAAATAAATATGATTAAATTTATTTGATTATCCTTCCATAGAGGATTTAAATCCCATCACCTGGTGTTGTCATAAATTATGTTATTCCTATGTTAAAACTCATAGTCTGAAAAAAATCGTGCCCTCAGATTTCTAACATGGGCCCTCATTCAGGATCTCTTTCACTTTTTTAGGAAATATGTACATGGATGATGTTAATATATTTAATATATTTTAAAAAATATTTTCAGGCACACTGAGCATCGTAATCTCATGTTTTCTCAATTCCTAGAATAGAACATAATCTACATAATATTTTAAAGCAATGCATGGATAAAATATAGTCATTACATTCACCCCACCTTAGGGTTTTTTTTTCTTGAAAATAGAAAAACACAACAAAAAAGATGGGGGTACTAGGCTCACATTTGGGGCTCTAAATCCCATGTGCTCTCTTGAAGACTTATATTATGTCACTAGAAACAAACTAGGTGAATCAATCACCCATCAAGGATCCTTTCTTACTGGTCCTTGATCTCCACCGGGTACTCAATAAAGGTATCTCTATCCTTAATTTTCATCTTGACCAAATAGATAACATGTGATGGGTCATGGATGTAACTGCTCAACTATGATGCATGGAAGAAATCTTGTTCTAGGTCCAACTATAGGGGCAGAGATAATATGTATTCCACCTATCTATCTCTATGTAATATTTGAAAAGGGCCAATGAATCACTGTGATATCTTTTAACCCTTAAAAAATATCAAGAAACCCTATCGTGGTGAGGCCCTCCCGAACATGTGGTATCCATTCTCTAAATCCACAGGCCTCTATCATCTATCCACATAGAAATTTTGACAACTTTGTATAGTCCTCATATAATATTGGATGATCTTTAGCTTACCTGTAGTAGATCACACCAACTCTAGACCCATGAGTGATGACTTGATTGGATCATTCCAACAAAGTGGTGACCTGTAAGATCGCACATACAAGGCCAAAAAATGGTTCAAATGGAAGGTATTATTGTATGAAAACACCATCAAGCATAGGTGATCTTACCAAATACTTCCAAAATCCACCATGTAAGCCCACAAAATGTCCTTGAATACACGAATGGTCCACTAAGTCTGGATGTTAGTCAGGTTGTGAAATGTTGTTCCCAAACATAGGTAAGCCCCAAGGTGCTCCTACAATCCTCTCCATAATCATGATGTGAAGAGATAATAATTGTATTTAATGACTTTCAAGGGGACTCCATGGACCCAGATTATCTCCTACATATATAAGAATCCCATTCTCCCTATTGAATACTATTGTCGAATGGCTAGGATTTGGGATGACCTTGTGAGTCAGTCTATGATCACCCAAATAGAATTTTATTCCATAGATGTATGTTGTAACCCAATCACTAAGATCATGGATAACCCATCCCACATTCAATCCAGAACCTCAAGGGGTTGTGCTAAACCCATGGGAACCTTTTCTTCATCCTTCACATGTTGAAAAGTGATCCATTGAGAGACAAACTCTGTTATATACGTCTTTATTCCTGGCCACCAAAACTAACATCAAAGGTCATGGTACAAAATTTACACATCTAGATGTACTGATAAAGGGGGTTTATGAAACTCCATCATCACCTCCTCTAAAAACATAAATTGTACCATTATATGCTCTCTAAAAAGGATAATTTTCTCACTACATTCATAATATATATCAGGAGCACGTACAATGTATATCAAAGTATGTAAGGTATCACAGTCAGTATCTCCATGTTGAGAGTTACTAAAACACTATAAAATAATTGGAGTGAAACCATTGACTAAAGATATAGAGAACCATACTTGTTCACTATGGACTATTTCAAATAGGATAACTTCTATAACACCATATCCTACAACTGAGAATAAGATCTCTTGGTGAGAGTATATTCAACCATGTTCCACCTCTTAGGGGTATAGATAATATCAAAGTTATAGTCATGGAAGAAATTTATCCATCACCTCAATATCAATTTAGGATCCTTCATAGAGAATATATACTTGAGACTGTTATGGTTAGAGTAGATGATAAAGAACTCACCCAGCAAGTAGTGTCACCACATCTTCACTGCGAAGACCACCTCTACTAGATTAGGTTCACGGGTCACATAGTTCTACTCCTGTGATATAAATGAACATAATACATAGGAAATCACCTCTACCTCTATATAAAAATACCACCATGACTAGTCTATGATGTATTATAGATAACTATGAATTAAAAACCCTCCTCTAGATATCTCATGATGGGAGAACTCTTCAACCAGTACCTAAACTACTAAAAACAGACATGCCAAAACTCCATCCACATGAAGGGATTCACCTTTTGGGTAAAGTATTTCAAAGTTTATACCACTCTGGTGAAATTGGGTACAAACCTATGATAGTAACCTTCCATCCCCAGGAAACTGTGAACCTTGGTAACACTCTTGGGTGGCTGCCAAGCTAGCACTACCTCAATCTTTGTTGGGTCCACTACCACTCATGGCTCTGAGATGACATGTCCCAGGAAGTGGTCCTATAGAATCCAAAACTAATACTTATATATATTTAAATAAATTAGGCTCTCTCTGAGAATTTCTAGGACCACCCTCAAATGTCTCACATACTCCTCTATATGCACCGATTACACTAGGATATCATTGATTAAGGCCACCAAAAACTGGTCTATGAAAGGATGAAATATCTGATTGTTGAGTCCCATGAACATTGATGAGTAATTATTCCCACTGAAAGGAATCAAAAAGTACTCATAGTGATCATAGAAAAATATGAATGTTGTTTTCAATATATCCTCTTCAAGTACTCATAGCTGGTGATAACCTGATAAAAGTTCAATATTTGAGAACCATGATTCTCCTCTCAATTGACCTAAGAGGTCATTGATCCTAGTTAGTGGATACTTATTATTTATAGTCTCATAGTTTAGGAAATTATAATCCATACCCAACCTTATGTTATGATCCACCTTCATTGTAAACAACACTGGGGCTACCCAGGGTGACACATTGGGTCTCAAAAATCCCTTCTTCTAAAAGTCCTCTAACATCACCCTTGGCTCACGAAGCTCCATGGGAGATATCAAATATTATTGTATAGTTATCAGGGACATCACAAGGTGTACATAAATGCATAAGTATATCTCTCATTAGTAATTTAATCCTAACACATCCTAAAAAAATGTCCTCATACTCTGCTACCACTATAGGGAACCGAGTTCCCATATCATCCACCACTCCAAAAGTCATGCTAGCTAACTAGTGAGTAATTGGATTTACTCTCATATTCTTGATAACATCCTTATTTTCCAAGGATTCCTTCATACCCATAAAGTATAACCTCATCCCATCTCTATAGGAACACCGCATCCTCATCCTATAATAGTCAATATAGTCATGGACTATAAATAGCCAATCCATACCTAAGATGACTTCATAAGGCCTCATTGTTGTTACAAAGAGATACAATAAAAATCTCTCACACCTAAGTATCTGATATCACTATTGGTAGAAGTGTGAAATCACTGAGTCACTTATTATTAGAGTCTCCAATCCCATGGGTCAAGCAAAAGGCACAAAAAAAATCTCTTAGTCTTGAAGTAGAGAAGTGGAGGGAAAGTAATGAATCACACCTGTGTTTATCAATACAAAAAATAAGATAAAAAAATACACACATAATACCTCATATCATTCTAGGATCCTTGGGGTCATATTACTCTATATCATGTAGTTGGCCTCATACCTAACCACCATCTCCCTAAGTATGATGTGGACCACCTAGGGGTGGTGGTGCTAATAGGTCTGACCACTGACCACCTCATACTGCTCTGTCATCCCCTACACCACATTCTCCACCCAACAAACCATTGTTCAAATGCCTTTATCTCTATATTTATAGTTCCTCAATCATATATTGGTAATTTTATGATAGATCATGCAATCTTGAGAAGGATATCCCCAAATATCACAAAAGAAACACCATCTCTCCCTTCGATCATTCCATCCATCATGAGAGACCTACACTACTGATCATCCATCCTGGGATTGTATTCTAAATAATCCGACATGTATGTTTCCCTGTGACTATCATCGACTACCTACCACTGGGGTCACATATCTTGGGTGCCCACTGCTAGCACCCACTATCAGCATCAACTATTCTAGGATTATCTCCCCCACCAAGGTTCTCTCCTATACTCCAATATAGGTGGGAATGAAAATATAAATCATTGATGCCTTGATATCCTGCCAAAAGACATAGTCAGAAGTCCATGATCTGAAGAATAGAACATGCACCATATTTATATAGTTTTACGAAAGATCAGTAAACCTCACTGAATACTCCACCATGATTATAACACCCTAATGTAGATTATGAATACCTTGTATGTGAACCAGTCACAATGTGGCCGAATAAAAATCTTCCTTAAATAGTCACATGATGTATAACCAAGAGAGAGTTTTCTCATAGTATGGATAAGTCAATAAACTCCACCATAACCTAAATGATCCTTGATGAAGAATCATTGTGAAGAACACCATCTAATATAAAAGTGTCATCACATGGAATAAAATGTTAGTGACTACCTCTATCTAGTCCTAAATCACCAGGGGGACTGGTTTGCCCCGAAACCTAGAAGGTCATTTCCTCTGGAACTCATGCAACACACTCAACCTGTGTGAATCCCCTTCTAGCACTACCAGTGATAAATTATACTCAACAGGAGGTGGTATAGCTGGAAACCCATACATAGGTACTATCTCTGGTACAAGCCTCTGTACTGCTGCCTCTTTACTCATAGGATCATCCTCATGATCTCACAGTGGAATTCTGGATGGAAATATTTGCATAGGTATCCCAAAATAAAGAAGATATAACATAGTAAAAAATTATATATTGGGATCTGAATCAATAATGGAATGGAAATCACAACCCATTACTATATGATACAAGTACCAAAGTTTTACCTTCTACCAATGTCTAAATGAACTAACTTGAAAGGAAGGAGATCAGAGTCCTGATGTTTGGATTCATCATATGTCACACCAACACTAGATCCCTTTTTGTATGTATAAACTTAAAACAAATAAAATAATTTTCATAAATACCAAACCAATATAATAAAATTCGTTTTTAATTGATAACCTCCTATGATTCTACTCCATCATGACCCGACCCGATAGGGCTTTAACCGCGACTACCCCAAGCTCACCCCCAATAGGCTATGGGCTGGCGACCAGCACCGAGTAGACATATCACAACCATGGGAGGATTTAATATAATTTACCTATCATACACACAAATGTCCAAGACCATAAAATTATGAAATGTAAAATAAATTAAACCCATGTATTCATGCACCTAATATCCCATAATCAAAAAATGACAGTAATGTACAAAAATCCATAAAAGGGGGACAAATACAAGGCCTTCAAAAAACTAAAGAGAGCACAACCTACCCCATGGGAGAGGACTAATATCAAATTCTACCAACAAGAAAATTCCTTAGTCTATCAAGCTCAATATATTCTCCACCAGCTACCTATTCTCCTTTATCACTGTCAAAAGGGTCGTCATTTTATAAGACACAACACATGTGGGAATATCCCATGTAGTGGTAAGTATAACAGTACATGGTAAGATAACCCGAAAACACTAAATACAAAACATCCAGAAAAGTTGTCGCATAACAAGGTATAGTGATCAATTAAAAACAAAACACCCAGATATACTTAGGAAGTACAACACACCTCTAGGTTGTCACAACCAACTACTAGCCACAAGATTCTACTCAAACCAATGCCTGTTTTGGAAGAATCCGCTCCACAATCCATGACATCATTGGAGACACTCATCAAAGAGGTCATGGTAATGGGGCCTTACCCATGAAATCTCACTGGACTCAGAAGACTCTAATACTCAGATAGGGGATCGAACCCAAGACCGCACTGGGATATCACAAACATAATATAGATCAAATTTCTATGTTGGAGATTGTATTCTGATGATACCATGGACCCTAATAAAATATCCATATATATAGAGGATCTAAATCCTAATTAATGAGGTCACATTGATTCTAAAAACCCCACATAGGTTATAAAATGACAGAGGATGACACTCTAGTCACACAGAGGGACACTACAAACTCTTTTTGAGACTCATCCTCCAGAGCGGATCACAATCTATAAATGTGTACATAATTACTCATTATACCATTGAGGGTATGGGCCATGGGAACATGTTCAACTGATACTATTCTAAACTAAATAAATAAAGGGATCCAAACACCCTAAACGGGGTATATAGAGTAACTAGTGGTGCACACCATGTGTAACCAACCCCTTACCTTTTTATGTAGTTATGCCTTACATGACATGTAAAAATCCATAAACACAGAATTTAGGAATAGTAAAAACATGTAGTGATAACCTAGCACCTTGAATGTGATGTCTTCTCATGCCCATGTACCTTGGACTGTACCTATGTACTTTGTTCATGTCCATATTCTTTAGCCAACCTATGCCCATGTAACCTCCTAGTTACAAACTGATCCACTGAGCACGATTCACACGAAATGTGATAGGGTCACCCAAAATGTGATATCTGAATCTCTACAAAAACCCTAACACTACAGCTTGGGATTTCCACATGGAATGTGATCCTATATCACACACTGTGTAACTTGAAAATTTCAATAATCCTTAGGTTATTCTCCATTCATCCTGACATTTCATCACCTCTAAGTTTTTATCTAGAAACCGTGGATCTAAATCTACCCACTACATTATATTGATAATCTTCTAGATCCATTCTTAGAACATCTAGGAAAAATCCACCTTTGATCCAAATTTTACACCACCTAGAGTCCTTGTTGTGTATCCCTCACAAAAACGTAAATCATGGGTCTATTTTAGTCTCATTCATCCTTGAATCATCCAACATCATTTTCTCTACTAAAATAAAAACCCCATCAAAAGACATACATGTGGTATTGATCTGTTGCTCTGAATAATGGTTCCAAAATGACTAAATGATGGGTATTTCATCAAACTATGGTCCAAAGGAATCACTTGTGGGAACATGTGGAGAAATGGAGGATAAATCCATAAACCAAAAAATGTGAGGAACAAACTTCAAACTTTGTTCATTTGGCATCGTTCCATTATTGTATATTTAGACAATAAAAAAGGGATAAAATCAATGAAAGAAATAAACTCATCACACTAAATCTATCATAGAAGCATGAATCAATTCATGTTCATTGAATTGATTTTCACAAGACCCAGATAAATGAAGTATATTGAAATAAAAAAAATAATACATCCTTTCTAGAGGCTGGATTGATCATTAAAAAATAAAAAATCTGCATATTTGTCATTGGAAAGATCCATGAAATTCGATGGTGCAACGATCCTTGATCCAATATTGATATTATGTGTATCGACATAATATCCTCCAACACTATCACTAATAGCTCCTCTAAAATTGTAGGGTTATACAAATAACCCTGTAATTTTTCAAAGGTACCATATAAATAAGGGAACATTAGGTTTAGGATTTTAATTTAAAATTAAATAAACATAATAAAATTTATTTAATTATTATCTCATGAAGTACTTCAATCCCAACACCTAGTGAAGACATAAATAATGTTATTCCCATGGTATAAATCATACTCTAAACTAAACGGTTCCCTCGTATTTCTGATTCAGACCCCAAATCGAGAGTTATTTTACCTTTTTAAGAAAACTAAATGTGTTTGATTTTAATATATTTATTATATTAAAAAAATTAATTTTAGGCACACTGGGCCTCAGAATCTCATGTCCTCTTAGCACCTCACTTAAAAAATAATCCAAATAATATATTAAAGCAACACATAAAAAAATCAGAATCTTTAAAAAATATACATAAACATTTAAAAAACAATTACCTTTTTTTATGTATATGTATATATGTATGTATAGATATGTTATATAGATTTTTTGAAAAAAAATGTAAAAATATATTTGATGTATATATATTTGATTAAAACATTGGTAATATAAAAAACACTACTAATTATTAAATTTTTAACAATTATTAATTCATAAAAATGTTTTAATAAATTAAATAATTATAAATAATCCTTAATAATTTATAAATATTATAAAATTATGATAACTTATAGTAAATTGTATAAAAATACATATAAAATACAAATTTCACATAAATAAAATGTAATAAGAATTTGTAATTAGTAAAAATGAATAATATTTATTCTCATTCCAATTATTTTTATTGATAATTAGGGACTCACAAAGTAGAAATCAATTTCTATAATGAGATCATGATTGGATAAATCACTAAAAAAATCTAAATGAATCTAGTATAAATCTTATCAAATACTGAGGGTGTTAAATCATTTATATCATTTTCATCATCAAATTCATGTTTTTTTAATGAAAAATTAAATGTCCATATAATAAATGTGAACATAGGTTATTAGACAAAATTTTCAATGTTGGACTTCAACTATTTCATTTTAGATTTCATAAAGATTATATTTTTTGGGATCAACAAGGCAGAAAAAATTCTGCAGAAGGAACAAATTTTTTGGTTCTAGATTTATCATTTTAAAATTTAGTACATGAGGCTAATACCCAATATATTTAAGAAAAAACAACTCATAATGATATTCAAAATTTTGAATTATAATATTATCAATTTTGAAATTTGATGAAATCTGGTGATCAGACCTTATATCCAAAATTCCATATAAAAAAATTGAACATATTACAAAATTTATGGCTATTAAATCAGAACATGGAATGTATAATAGTTTCATTGATCAAATATTTTCTTTGGTTAAATAAATATTTCTTAATAAAAATACATTTCCTACAAGTTTATATGAATGTAAGAGGTTGGAACATAATTTGGGTCTTACTTATCAGAAGATAGATTCATGTTGAAATGACTGATTCTTATATTATAGTGATTATGAATCGTTAGTTAATTTTGAAATATCTAGATAATTTAGGTATAAAGTGGGAAAATAAGATAATTTTATATTTCTTTTGAAATATTCAAGGTATTTTACAATTACATCATGTTTACATAATTTATTAATGTCTCTCAAAATGGATTCATTGATAACATTAAATTAATTAATTATTTTCATCAATAAAAACATAAATCATCTATGTGATGGTGATTCATGGAAACACATTGATCTGATGCATAATTTTTTTCTTCATAACCTTATAACATATGGTTGATAATTTATAATAATGGCTTTTTGTACATTTTTTTCTTATGAGAATCAATATTAATGTTGTCATGTTTTTATTACTCTATACAACTTACCTCTATGGATGATTATTAAGAATCTATATATATATTTGGAACTATTAATTCCCTAAAATTTGAAGAATAATAACAATGTTTATTTGAATATAATAATTTATTAGTTATATTTATTATAGAACAATAGTGTAACTAAACATGATATAGTTTTATACAAGAATATTACACTAAATGTTGAATAACTGTGGATGATATGTGACTTTCTAGCATATGTTATGTTATCGAGATGGAGTAAACATGGTCTTAACTCATGTCTATACTATATGGATGAGAAAAAACAATTAATTCTTTAAAATCATAGAAATATTAGTTATTTTTACTATCGTCAAATATTTATTTTAGCAGATCACCCTTTTCAAAGGAATATAAATAATTTTAGAAAATGTAGAATTGAATGAGATGAAACTCCAACAATGGTATGCATATCAATGTGTAATCTATCATTCATAAATTACCTAATATTACTTATAGAACAACCATAAATGAAAAAAAAGTTTTGGTAGGGATCATAATTGGATCAAATGGAGTATTTTTGGGGACATCCCATATTATTTTAATATGTTGGATCGTCACATGTTATAAGTAAGTCATATTGAGAAATTTTTTTGATAATATATTTTATACCATGTTGGACACTCTCAGTTTGACCAAATATAATATAAAGTTATGATTATATATTTCCATGTTTTTTAGATGTCTTGAACTTGAATTATTTTAAGATGAAATATGAAAAAGATAATGAATCCAAAAGAATCTTATGCACTTTCTAAAGGAAGTTATTTATTATTTTTTAATGGATTATATATTCGAGGTTACCATATATTATACTTAAAATATTTATCCTTGAATTAGAAATGGACATTTTATTGGGTTAAAAATTCATGATTACCCAGTATTAATGCAAATATTGTAACTTATAGGTATTATAGGGTTGTTGTGTTCTTTAATTTTAGATGTGTTTAGTGACATATCATATTTATTTTCATATATTTGTGTGGTGAAATTGGATTATAATGCATTGAGTGTGTAATAAGAATACTTTGTTTTAATTTTATATTAATGGGAGATGATATTAGTTTTATACTTTTTAACTCAATTTAAAATTTAATATTTAATTTTCCATATAAAGATAAATATGGAGGGTCAGTTAAATTATGATGGATGTGCCCATTTGTGAGATTCAAAAAAAATTAAAGAAGAAATTATTTAATATGGAATCAGTTGAAGGGTAAATTTTAGAATCATAATTATAGGAGGAAATTTCAAATTTATTATTTTATTGTTTTCAATCATGACATCTTTAAAAACATAATTTTATTGATCAAAATGAATAAAATGTTGATGATTTCACAAACTATGAATTTTCATTTTTTAATCAGCTCAATCTTGTTTTGGTGGTTATCATGAACTATGGATTTCAAATGAATAACTACACATATCTCATACATATGTTTTTCTAAATTGTAAACAAATGATATGATATGTGAAGTAAGAACTACTTTTTATAATTATTTTAAATTTTAATAATAGATATATCTGTTTAAATTATTTTTTGTGGACTATATGATGGCCATATCAAAAACCAATTTATAGAAATTACCCCTATTTCCTTGAATAACATCATCAATAGAACTTTTTATATTAGTTTCTAGTACTGGTAAGTTAGGTTGTAATTGAAGGAAAATTAAATAATTTTTTTAATGATATCTATTATTATTAAATTTTATTGTTTGAAGGAAACACAACATGAAAGTAAAATTTATATTTGATTATGTGTGATAAAAAATATTCCATATAAATGGAGAAAATATTATAATGTGTATGTGGATAGGGGATTTTGATTCTAAACACACGTATATGGTGAATTAAAGAAATCAATGAATAATAATGTTTATTTGAAAGGATCTAAAATATAAAATATGAAGTTAACTTTTATGGTAGGTTGGATGAAATAATTGAGTTATGTTATTTGGGACCAAATTATATATCTATGTTTAATTTTCATGGTTTTATATGAATCAAGGGTTTTGAGTTCAACCATGACATAGATTCAATTACATTAACTATAAAATTATTCTTATCTCAATTGAAAAATTTATATTGGAAAATAAAGCACATTAATTTTTAAATGAAAATTATTATAACATTTCATGATATTTGAATACTCTTGGAGAGTAATAAAAGTAAAATCTCAATAAAATTAGTTTTTTGAAAAAGTAAATTGTTATATAGAAGTGAAACATATTGAAAATTTTCAAGAAATATCCAAAAATATATATCTTACCTGATGAGATATAAATATCAATGATGAAATCACCCAATTAAGGACTAATGATGTTAATGATGTTGATTAATAAATAAGGGATGATGAAAATTAAGTTTTAATGGAAGTTGGTGATGTTGATGATGAAAATGAAGACATTTTCCTCAATTATGATGATGATGAATATGGAAAATGATGTATTATATTCCTGTATTTATTAAATTTTTATATTTTATATTTTTATTGATAATTATTTATAGGTAATATTTTTTGTTTTAGGTGGATGGACATGAAAATCTATTCAGTTTCTCTATGATACCTGCAATTATTAGTTTTTTATATTTTATATATTTATTAACAATTATTAACTGATAATAATACTATATTGTACATTGTATTAATTTGTTTTTTATATTTTATATCTATTTCAAAAAATATTTACAGGTTATGTTATTATATTATACTATTTATTTCCAAGTAAATATTATCCAGGTATTTATTAGTTTTTAATACTTGATATCTATATTAAAAATTATTTATAGCTAATATTTCTATATTTTTGTATTTATTAGTTTTTTATATTTTATATCTATATAATCAATTTTTATAGGTAAGATTATTTATTTATAATTAATAGAGATAATCCTAATGATCTATTTCAGTCTATCATTGTTGTCAAAAGTCCCAATGATGAGCCTAATTTATCTGATCTACTAGATATTGCACTAATTAGTAGGGGGCATGATCTTACTCAATTGATGATTTTAGACACTATTCCAAATAGATGTCCATATATTGATTATCATATTCATTTACAAGGGTATGTTTAACTAGTTAATTTATTTATTTTAAATTACGTTTTTGTTTTAATTTTTTAATCATATTTATATTATTTGTTTTTATTTTACCATTTCCTTACATTTCGATATTGTGTAGGATATTGTGTTTTATATAAAATCATTTTTATACACCATAAGTGTCATGGGATTAGGTTCCAAATGTCGTTTTTTGGTAGATTTTCTACCACAAGATTTTATGTTTTTAAAAAATACAATTTATTTTTTATTAATTTATTTAGTAACATGTTTCTTTTAAATTTTATTGTAGAAATTATGTTCTTTGACTGATGATAGTTCTAGAGATCCTATCTAGGATTCATTTTAGTTTTTATACATGAATGTTTTCTTCATTTTTTACACAAACTATGAAAGAAATCCATGGATAATGCTTTTGTTACTATTTATGAAAAGTCTTGATTCTACCATTGAACAGACTATATATTAGCTCAGGTATGGGATGGATTCTTCTCCAACTATATAGGATAGAATTTTAGAAGGATATCATCATCTCAGTGTCATAATCGAGGGAGATAGGAGGTCACAAAAAGGGTCGAGAGTCACACATTAGGTATATATTAATTGCATAATGTATGTAATATTATTTATTAAATTATATATACTTTAAATGGAATATTTTTGTTATATTATGAAGTCCTATACTAACCCCTCTATTAAAAAGTTCTAATTTTATAAGAATATGCACATAGATCTCCATATTAGATAGCTTTTTGGTGATAGACATCATCAAATTCTAGTTATATTTTTAAAAGAAATTACTCATATTAGTTTTATTGTTACAATCATTTTCAATTACATTGGAAGGAAACATATGAGATTATGAATTCTCATTATTGAGAGAGTAAAGATGAGAGAATACCATATGCCACTTGAGATTCATATTTTGTTGAGGGGCCATGGATACATGAGACTATTCATGATGTAGAGAAATCCTGAGTGACTGATATTGGTTCATGACTAACACCTATTAATTATTGTGGTACATCTGTGATTTTATAAGTTAACTCAAAGAAAATTATCATTTTTTTGCCATCTACTTAAATATTTGAGGATAGTATGGGAGATCAATATGAGATGATAAATAGGATCCAAAGAGAGGGAGGAGCATGAACTATATCATCTGAGAGATGAGAAGATGTTGGAGTGAATTTGATAGATTTCATGTGATGTTGGTCTGGATTTTCCTTCCCCTGATCCTTCGAGTGATACTCCTCCAACTAATACCAGTTTATGATTAGTTTTTTTTACTATTATGTATTTTGGGTTGGTAGAATTATTTTGTATGAAATTATTTAATAATAGTACGGTTGTTTTCATTATATTTTATCTTTTTAATTTTTTTTTGTTTTTTATTAAAATTTTTATTTTTTTAAATAATAAATGGTAACAGATTACTGTATCTACCATAATTTATTATTTATATATTATAATGGACATATTGGAGAATGAATATAAATATAATGAAAATAAGTATTATTTAAAACTGAACATCGTAAAAAATGCTAATTTCAATTTATTTTACTATGACAAACTATTAGAGATGGATTCCCATTACAAAAGGTTATTAGTGAAAGAAATCCTTCTATAATGTCCCATCACAAAATCATAAAACTCCAATAGTGGAAGATACCGAATTTCAAAATTGTAGACTTATAAATTATAGTAATGAAATTGAAAATTTTTTAGAGCACTAAACAATGATATGATAAATACACTTAGTATAATGAAATGTAAGTTAATGTATTTACTATCCATCTAAATAAGTTCCATGAAAATCTGTTCTATATCACTCAATTTTTTATATAATAACTAAATAAAAAATTATAATGAAAATACTTGTAAAATAAAAATAAATAAACATGTTCAATCCAAAAGTGAAAAACCTTAGATATTCATTTAGATAATGTCACAACTGAATAAAAAAGAAATAAACTTCTTATATTTCGTATGAAATATGAGTTATATATATCTAATCAATATAGATCAAGATATAATAAAAATACAATAATTTTTTAAAGATTAAATTCATAAAATCAGTAGAATTATGTAATAATTTAAGTTCATAAAATGCAAAAAAAAATGTTATTTAGAAAAAAAGTGTTTTAAGCACAAAAAATTAACCTATACCAAAATCAAGTATAATGCTGATTCATATGTAAGTAATTATATTATTTATAATTAATTTAATTTTATGCTACATTATGATCAAATCTAAAACATAATTATACTTTTTAATTGTTTGATTTTATGAAAAAATAACACTTATATAAAAAAATATGCAATTTTCACTATTCACATAAAAATCAATTTTTCAGAAAAATCTCAAAATTTTACCCTAAGATAATTTTTATATGACGATATAAAAAAATATATTTTTTTATCAAAAATAATTTATAATTTTTTTTAAAATAATTATACTATGAACTAAAAAATCAGTAAAAATAATTTTGAAGAAATCATATTTTTGAAGCATAAAATTAGTTTACTAAAAAAATGGGTTCATATTTCCTATGATTTAATCAAAAAATTGATTTGATTGTAAATTTATATATATATTAAATTATTTGATTAATCCTATTAATATCCACTAATTCAACTGATAGGTTATAATGGTCATATTTAAATAATAGTA
Organism: Viscum album; assembly: GCA_963277665.1. NCBI lineage: Eukaryota > Viridiplantae > Streptophyta > Magnoliopsida > Santalales > Viscaceae > Viscum > Viscum album. The sequence goes on along the minus strand of OY728119.1, from coordinate 1,015,465,165 downwards.
TTTTATGGTTTGTTTAAACTCAGTGTTTCATATGATTCACACCATCGAATAGAGTGTTCATTTTGAAAGAAAATATAAATTAAAATATTGGGTTATTACTCAAAAGGAATGTGGTTACTCCATGGTAAAACTTAAAATACCAATGATGATGTTTTTATATTCATGGAGCATGTGTGGATACAATCTTAATTTGGATTCTCTATTACAATGATAAGACTACAAGAGTAGTTACCAAATTATTCAATGATAATAATAATTATAAAGTTGAGGTAATTACTTCCTTAAATTAATTATAAATTAGTTGTTAGAATATCTTATGTAGAAATATTATAAGGATTACTTTTCATGTTATTCAAATTCTATCTATTATAAGGGATGAAATTTATTATTGGGCACTAGACCAACTGTTTTCCCTATTCCTTGAAGCCTTAAAAGTGAAAAATATTATTCCATTTTGTGGTCATGATGATTTAAATTGAGATAACGGTTCATCTATGATATTTTTTTGGATACTAAGAATATTTGTTTTCTAATTCATGGAGCACATGTCGATAAAACCATAAGAATCCTTGCTTGGATTCCCCACCATAATAATAACATGACATGATTAATAAAATAAATTGATCTAAAGGAATTCCATGTTAGAATTGATTATTTTTTAAATTAATTATAATTAAATGTTAAATATCCTCTCTATGAGTTCCATGTCTGTGCTTGTCATGTTCATCATATTTATCCTTTGAAACCGATTAAAAAATTTAATCATAAACCTACCCACCAATTCCAATATACTATAGAACCTTTAAAATATTATTATTATTATTATTAAATTTATATTTTGAGGTAAGAAATATAAAAAAAATGAAGACTGAAGAAAATTTAATCTCTAGTATCATGTTTTTTCTTATTTAAAGTATACTCTATGATAAAAGATGTTTGATTTTTTCCACACATGTGCCACATCATAATATATATGACACGATATAAAAATAAATTTGAAAACCAAAATAATATATATATATAAATATAAATTTTTATTATGATAAAGAATGAATATCATGAAACAATGACTGGTGATGAAGCTGGAAGGGACTAATGAATTTGGAAAGAGGGACCATTGAGTAAAAAATAGGGAGCAAACCAAGTCAAACGTATAAATCCCTATACCATAAACAACTGATACTTACATGATTTATAACAAGGTTTGAATTTTATTATATTTAGATGATATTTTCAGTTTAAAATTTTATATAATTAGAAAAAAAACATACATATCAAACTCTTATAATAAAATGATGGACACTTCTATTAATTATCCATTTTTTCACAAAAATAAGATACCTAAATTTAAACTCATGTTTCATCAAAAATATGTTGTCTTATTTAAAGTTTAATCCACATGGTAGATAGTTAGTCTTTTATATAGTCTTTTATTTGTCCTTAGGCCTTGATAAACATTTGAAAAATTGGTATAAGCATAAAAAATATTTAAAATTGAAAAAAATAAAGAAACTCATTAGTCTATTTTGAAAATTTTAATGTAATCCCGTTATTTGTTTTCCTTTTTATATAATAAACTATAAGCTCAAATACACATTTTCTTTCTCGTGAAATAATTTTCATTGTAAAAATATTTTAATAAAAAATAACATATAAAATATTAATAAAAAAACCACAATCATTAGGTATTCTCAGAAAACAAGGGTGCACAAGAAAACATTTTCATGAAAAATATATTTTTCACCCTTAAAAGGGACATAAACATTACTTTAGACATAAACTCAATAGCTTACCATATGAAACAAAAATAATTACATGAAAAATCATATTCAATCATGTAGGTTCCTTGTGATATCATATTGATATAACTATTAGAACCAATCTTACATAAACTCTTAAAAAATGAATAATCTACTCGTTTAATTCTAACATAATTCCCTGGAGAACATATTCATTACCCTATGAATTAAAGAGCTATATCTAACTCACCAGTCATAATAGAAAATTTTAAAAGACTATAACATACATAAATCACATAAAATATTTCATTTACATCATAATAAATCATAAAATATTTTTTTAACCCATGTTCCAAATCATTTTCAATCTTCACATAAAGTACAAAAAATATCATTTTTGTAGGGTATTACTAAATAAACTTTTCCAAAATATTGGGAAGTAGAATTTATTTGAAAATAAATATGGAATATTATAAAGGAATATTCTTAAAAAATAATTGTGATGGTGTTGGGAAATTTTCCTTATTTAGTATATTATATAAAAATTATTCATTTCACAAATTAGTAAAAATATCAAAAATAACAGTTTGGAAAACATTTTAAAGTACTATTTAAAAAAAATAAAATAAAAATTCAAACATGGATTAAAATTAATTTGAACAAAAAATTTAGAAAATTAATATCATATTTTAAAATTTTAAAATTACTTGTATATGGAGGAAAATAGAATAAAATCATTAAAACATTTAAAATAAGGTTTTAATGAAAAATCACTTACCTCGTGTCTGACATGACACATGCATACATTAAATCCTTTATAATAAACATATATTAAGTTAATAATTTATTTAGAACCTTCTTAAGGTCTATTCACTCATTATTGTAAAATTAAATTTATTTATTTATTATCATTCCCCTATGTAGTTATTAAATCAGTTAAGTTCATATCAGACGTTTTGAGGACGTTCACTTCATAATCAAAAAACAAATTTGGTAGGTTGAACATGGTCAAAGTGTGTAGTATACTATCATATGAATAATAGTAATGATTAAATAACTAACATTTTTTTACATTAATTATAAATTTTAATTAAGCCATGAAATATTTCCATAAAAATGAATTGTGTTACAATCAGGAAGGAAGTAGGTCGTACGCACACATGAGTAACGTTTCCATTTTTAAATAAACATGTGGAATATATGTTAAGTATTATTTAGCTTTAAATAATAATTATTATATCAATAATATAATATAATAACTGTAATTACACTTATCTATACCATTCATGTGATGTCTTGATAAAAAATAATCACATCTCTAAATAGAGGTGGTAACCAACACGTACGAACAAATGATATTATCAATTTTCAATGGATGTCAAGGTAAGAAAACACATGATATATTATCCTTCCATAGTGACTACTATTTTATAAATATCATATATATATATATATATATATATAATCATTCATTATATCTATTCCTAATAGGTTTTGATGGAAAATGAATTACATCTGTTAGTGAGGAAGTAGTCTTTCATACACACAAACCATGGTTTTATTTCCCATTTTATGGAAGAAGGGTGTATATTAAGAGTAATAAATTAACATAATAACATATAGGTATATATAATACAATTATATTACTATATCATTATTTTTAGATTATTTTTAAGCCTATAAGAGATAAAACTAAATCATTCAGTTATAAATTATACCTCATCTTTGGGAAACCGCTTTTTCTCTCTACAATAAACCCTATGCTGTTAGAATTATACCCAAAATAATACTTATAGAAAATTTATAGGGTTGTTTTTGATATACATGGGTAGGGGATGGATAAATTATATTTTTAAAAAAGGTGTGAGGAAGAGAGGAGAAGAGGTTACCTCTAATAAGTAAGTGATAGGATAATTGATTTTTTAAAAAGATTAATATATATATATACATATATATATATATATCATAGTCAATTAAAATGAAACCAAGTAATTTTTTTTTCAAATATAATGTGTTATATGTTAAAATTAAGGTCAAAAAATCACATTTAAAGAATTTTTGGATATATTTTAAGCCTTATCTTCTAGTTATGTCATTTAAATTAATTTTAACCTTAACCATGACAACTTAACTTTTTTACTACGATAAAATAATTATATGTCCAAAAATAAAAGGGAAATTCATATAATTTTTCACATATAGATTACAAATTCTTAATAAATTTTATCATTTTCAATTAATATAGGTTTAATAATTTATATTTAATATAATAATAAAAATCCCATAAAAAACATTTTTTAAGAAAATACATGGTTTAAGTAAAAAATAATAATTTTAACTTGAAATAAAGTAATAAATTGATTTATTTGAAATTTTTGGTTAAATAATAAAACAATAAAGGTTTTTATTCTTTTTTATAAATCCAAAATTTAATTTAATCTTACAACCATGACATAAAATGCAAAGATCTGACGATAATTTGTAATTTGAATAAAATATAAATTATATTTATAAATGTTAAGACTGGGTTCCTAAATTCAAACCAATATTTTAAAATAAATTATTTAAATCATTAATCATATATTTGGTTGAAAAACACTCATATAATAGGATAAAGACAATTTTCAAAGATATTTTTATAACTTTACCCTGTAGTTTTTACCCATTTTTACCTCTTTTACCCATACTACAGTGGAAAATATATAATGTAGTTCCTATTGATAATGAAAAAAATTTAAGCTAACCCAAATTTTATTTTATTAATTATTATGATTCCAAATATATAATCTATTTTATCAAATTAAATTCATATCATTTCTTAATTTAACTTAAAATTGAACCTTCAAAAAGTCGGGAAAAGAGGTTTTTTTTTGAAAAATTGTCTTCTTAAGTATTATTTTTTATAAAAGAATAAAGAAATAAATTGATTCTAATGATATTAATTGTATTATTAACAATATAAATGATTTTGTTTTAATTTTAAACTTTTTTAATTAAAATTTATCTTTGTAAATGCTTGAAATAGAAAGACAGTTTTCAATAAAAATCGGCATTTTATACTATTGATTTTTAAAATAAATATTAAAAAAAAGTCACTCATATAATGATGAAATTATGATTTAAAATAAAATAAAATTTTATAAAATATATTTTTTGAAATGGGTTGAAAATAATTATAATATCCACTGATAAAAAAACAAAAAACATTATTGAAGAAAACATTTTCTGAAGAAAAAAATGACATTACAAAAAATTTAATTTTTATTCACTAATAATTAATAAATAATATTTTATTTTGTGTGATATTTATATATATTTAATAATATGGTTATTTATATTAAAAAAAACTAATTAAATATCTAATATATTATATTCATATATACAGAATAATATTTTTTGTTTTTTTAGTTTGGTGTTTCCTGTTGCATACTCTATCACATATAGTGTAAATTTAAAATATTAGGGTGTTATTCTCCCTAGTAAATTTCATCCTCACAATTTTAACTTTATATCGGTAATAAATGGTGTGACATATGAAAATACATTTCTTGAAAACCCACAACATAAAAAGGGTAGATAAAAAATCCTTTTGAAAATAGGGAATTAGAAATATAAAGGTCATCTAGAATAAAACATAAATTGGTTTCCAAATAGGAGAACATTATTGGGAAGTAAAAATATTGACATTGGGGGAAAATTAATTTCCAAATAATGATAGATAGTGAAAAGAACATTGATTAAAATAAATATAATGATCATTATAAAGTTAATGAGCACTGAACTGTAAACTAATGAAGCATGAAAATACCTTAAATTCATTTGAAAAAAAGTTAACTGAATAGAATTTTTATTCCAAGATCATTTTCCAAGATTTTATGAATTTCATAACCACGTAAAATTAGAAAATAATAATATATAATTAATTTAAAGTTATTATTTCATCATTTAATTTATTTCCACGAGAATCCCATTTATTTCTCCAAATGATGAGTATTCATTACTAATTTTTCATTCCTAGTGGACTAAAATAAAATTTTAATAGATCACATGATCTATAAATGGATTAAAAATTATTTAATATATCATCAAAAATTTAACAAAACCAATTTTTTTTTAAAAAGGTAATATTATATCCAAAATGAAGAAATTTTACATTGATAATAATATCATCACCATTAAGACCAAGAGTTAAACTTTAAGAATTCAATAAATTACTCTTCAAAATACTCTAAGTTCAAAACTAAAAAAACCAAAGTGACCTGATCATATATTCACCCAATATCAATTTAACATTTATCTCAAAAACAATATTAGTCACTCAAATTTTCATATACCAAAAAATGTGTGTGTCCTAATCGTATAATCTTTAAAATATGATAATAATTTTCCTAAATAACCTAAATCACCATACATCCACATTAATATCACATGTTCCTCTAAAAGATAATTTAAACATTATTATTCAAATAAAATATCAACTTATTAAAATAAAATTCTATTTTTCATAATCATGTAATGTTAACCAAATATATATTGATCTTATTTTGAAATAACATTAATCATTTAATGACCAAATCACTTTCTAATCCCATGGTAATATAAACAATAAAACATATGTTCTCAATTTAAAATAATCCACCTTTACCTCAACATCAAATATTATATGAACCCTAAATATTATCAATAAATTTATTCATATTTTTAAAAAATATAAAATCATTGTTTCTAAAATAATTTTTCATATAAATTCATACTCAACCCAACTGTTTTATTACTATAAATGTCTCACAAAATACTCTTAATCATCTTAAACTCCAATCATATAAGACTTCAAAAAGAGTATATTTTTCTTTAAAATTATGATCAACCATAAAATTGTAAACTCATAATAGTATCCATTATTACTAATTTATCCTCACATAAGAAAATATTAATATCTAGATTTTTTTAAACCCTCATCTAATAACTACTATACATCCTTATTCCATAAAAAACTAATAATTACATGATTTATAACAAGGTTTTAACTTTCTTACATTCAGATGATATTTTTATTTTAAATTTTTAGATAATTAGGGAAACAACTCACACATAAAACCATTTTAATAAAATTGTTAAAACATCCATTAAATAACCATTTTTTTTAAAAAAAAACGGATACATAAATCTAAACTCATGTTCTATCGAAAACAAGTCCTCTTATTTAAATTTCAACACCATGGATGAAATTAAAACCTCTTTATAATGTATTACTTATCCTTAGGCCCTAAAACTATTTAAAACATAGAAGGAGCACAAAAATTATTTTTAGGTATATAAATATAAATAAACTCATTAGCCCCTTTTGAAAAATATTATATAATCCCATAAAAATGTTCACTTTTTACAGAATAAACATTATTCCCAAAAACTCATTTTATAACTCAAAAAATAAGTTTCGTTTACAAATATTTTAATAAATCATATTATATTAAATATTAAATAAAAATATGTAATCATGAAGTTTTATTGTAAGACATGGGTACTCATGAAAACATTTTCATTAAAAATATACTTTTCACCTTTAAAATAGGGGTAAACATTCTTGTACACATAAACTCATTTTCATGACTTATAAAATCAAAAAAATTATATGAAAACTAATTTAAAATCATAGAAAAATATTTTAGTTTCCATAAAAAATCATCTTTATATCACTCACACAATCACTCTTATAAACATTCTTACAAATAGAATTACATACTCTATTAATTCTAACAAAATTTCCCAAAGAACATAATTATTACCTATGCATTGGAGATAAATATCGAGTTATAACATCATCATAAAAAATTTAAATAGACCATATCTTACATAGATAACATATAATCATTCATTTACATAATAAAATATTGTTTTCAACACATATGACAAATCATTTTCAGACTTCACTTAAGATAAATAAAATGTCCTCTTCTTTTGGAAATATTTAATAAACATTTCCAAAATACTGGTAAAAAGAATTTATTTCAAAATAAAAATCAAAACATTAATATTAATATATTTAAATAATAATAGTGATCATGGTTGTAAATTTTTCTCATCCCATACACATTATCAAAAATATTTAATTCACACACTTAGTAAAAATGACAAAAATAACCCTTTTGGAAAACATTTAAAATCCCCCATTTTAAAAAGTTCTAAATAAATTAAAACATGGTTTAAAATTCAATTTAAAATAAATTTTAATAAATTATTAAAATACTTAAAACATTTTAAATAACATGGATATAGAGGTAAATAGAGGAAAAACTTTTGAACTTTTAAAAAGAGATTTTAATGAAAAAGCCCATACCCGAGGTCTGAATTGCTATGTAATTACTGTAAATAATTTATTTTAAAATTATATTAAATTTATAATTTTTAAGAAAAATTTTAAGGTGTATTAACTCATTATTATCCCCTTTATTTTGTTTATTACCATCCATTTTATAGTAATTAAATCAGTTAAGTTCTTGTTGTGTTTTTTAAATAAATTCAGTTCATAATTGAAAAACAATCTGTGGGTTGACCATGGTAAAATAGGTAATTATTCCATTATATCCAAAATATTAATAAATAAATATTTAACATTTTATATTTAAATTAAAAATTTTAAACAAACCACGAAACATTATAATAAAAAAGAAATTATTTTATAATTATGGAGATGATAGGATGTACATACGCATAAGTAACATTTCCATTTTTCAATGAACATAAGGGAAAGAAAGAAAGTAATATTTTATATTAATAGATTTATTTTAATATCTTAAATATAATATTATATCTTTAAATAAACTTATATATATCATCCATGTGATGTAGTGATGAAAAATGAATCACATCACTTTGTAGAGGTGGTAATCCTCACGTACACACAAACAATGTTATCATTTCTCAATGCATGGAAAGTTAAGAAAATAAGGGATATATAATGTTTATAGAGTGATAAGTATGTCATTAATATCATATATACACATTAAATCTATCATTATATCCATCCATAAGAGTTTATGATGAAAAATAACTCACATTAGTTTGTAAGGTGGTAGTCCTCCGTACACATGAATGATGGTTTAATTTCCCATTTAATGGAATAAGAAGATAGATTAAGGGTAAAAATTGAAATAATAACATTTATGTATATTTAATATAGATATTTTATTATATCACAATGTTTATAACAGTTTTTAAACAGGTATAATAAGAAATAAAACTAAAACATTTTGTTAAAAACTATACATATTCTTCGAGAAACGTTCATTACAATATACATTAATCCCTATAAAGGTGGTATTATTATAAAAATAATACCTATAATACGCGGGTAAGGATTTAGGGGAGATAATTTTGGAAATTATTTTCTAAAATATAGTGATTTAATGGTGTGAGGAAGATAGGAAACGAGGTACCTTTTTATAAGTTGGGGAAATGAGAAACATAGAATTTTTTAGATTTTTAATATATATATATATATTATAATCTTGTAAAGTGAAACCACAGAAATCCATATTGGAATAAAATTTTTGATAGGGTATAAATAAACTCAAAAAATAACATTTATAAAAATTCTGGATGCTTTTTAAGCCTTATCTTCTAGTTAAACCCCATTAAACTCATTTTTACCTCAACTGTGATAATATAACTTTTGAAAAAGATAACTTAATTATATGGGAAAAATTAAAAGGTTACATTAAAATAAATTTGGAAATTAAGATTAAATTTTTTTATTCCATTTTATGTTGTTCTATTTCTATAGGATAATAAAATTAACAGTAATATAAGAACCCAAAATGCATGAAAAAATGCTTTATAAAAAATACCCAATTTAAGAATAGAAATAATTTTACTTTAAAATCACGTAATAAATCTGATTTTTTTTTAAATAATAAAAAATTAATTTTTTTTAATCTTTTATATCATGAAAAAACTGAACTTAATCTTCCAACCATTCCATTAAATGCAATGACCATTTTTTTAATTTGAATAAAATATAATTTTTCTTTATAAAAGTCGATATTGGCTTCAAAAAATCAAAAAAATGTTTTAAATACATTAGTTATCTTATTAGACATATAATTTCTTAACCCAAATCATCTATTAGGATAAGGTATAGTGTTATAGATAATTTAAATATTCACCTCATAGTTGTAACCCAACTTTACCTCTTTTACCCTTATCACAGTGAAAAAATATTTACTAGGTTTAGTATTAATAATGAAAAATTACTTTAACCATATTAAATTATATTAATTATCTAGAGTAAAAATATATAATCCATATTATCAAATTCATTTCATATAATTGATATGTTTTAATTTAAAATATAACCCACAAAATGTTACCAAAAGCGTCTTTCCAGAAAATATGTCATCTTAAGTATAAAATGTTTTTATAATAAAATAAAGCATAAATATGATTATATTTATCTTAATTATATTGTTGGTAATATAAATTAACTAATTTTACATTTAAATCATTTAAAGAAAATTAAACTTTGTAAATTATTGAAAGAGAAATCAGCTTTCAATAAAAATCAGTATTTTATACTATTCAATAAAAAATAAATCTTTTCATAAAACACTTAAAATTTTACTCTAGTATAATATTTACATGGTTATTTAAATAGTTAAATTAACTTTATTAAATAATTATTCAAAATGTTCTATAATATTCTTGTAATATTTTCTTATAAAGACTAATACAAATCATTTTTTAAGAAAATGTATTTTTGAAGGATAAAATGATATTAAAAAAATATAATGATAATTTCTTAATAATTAATCCATACATTTTTATTGATTTTTAAATTTATATATGTTTAATAATATGGTTATTTATATTTATACCCACCAATTCATGATTTGGGTTATAACATCCATATTTAAATAATAATATTTAGTGGTTCGTCTAAGATCGGTGTTGCGTGTAATATACACTATCAAACATAGTGTTATTTTAAAATATTGTAGTGTTAAAAATAAGGAAAATAGGATTTATATATTTAATATTTTTAAGGATTTTCAAATATTTCTATTCATGTTAGTGTGAAGAAAATTACTGTAGAAAACATTATATTTAAAAGTTTTATTTTTTTGAATTAGTGTTTTCCATCACCCCTTATAAATAATTTATTTATGTATATAAGAAACTTAAACTAACATGTATGCCTTTATTCCATAATGGTGGTTCCAAGTAAGCATGGTTATATTGAATAAATATTAGTGGTAGTTAGTTTATATGTGGTTAAAACCCCCATTAAAAAATAAAGTTAACGTTTTGAAAAAATAAATTTCTCACTATAACTAAATATTTTTAAAAAATATTTAATGAAATAATTACTAGGGATTATAAATTAAAAACAAAATATTTTAAAAAAATATCAATGTTTAAAATAAAAATTTGGATTATAACTTGCCTATAAAATAAAATTATAAGAAAATATTATTATTTAATTATGTCATCCCCCACCTCTCACTTAACAACTCAAGATTAACACCTTCTTCAACTAAAAATCCCTAAATACCCTTCTAACATGTGTCCATAGTAGGTGTGATTTCCCATTAAATAATTTCCATCTAAAGTAATTCAATTACATCCCATCCCCATGCACTTATAAGAGCTATCTTGACCTACTGGGTTGGGTGGTATTTCTTTATTATGTTTTATACACACACAGAGACACACTTTTACCTGTATATTTATATATATACATTATATATGTTATATTTATATAATAGAGTTGAATAATATATTTATATTATTATTATTCATTTAATTTAAGTACATAATGTACTTATTTAATTTATTTACATAATGTATTCAAGATTTTATTATAATTACCTTTATATAATGTATTATTATTACATATTTATATATTTACATGCATATTTGTTTAAATTTGTATTTATATTTATATATATTGGAATATATATTAATATATTAATATGTAAATGTACATATATATACAAATATATATACATAGTTAAATACAAGTGTGTGTGTGTGTGTGTATGTGTTGGTTATTAGTTTCAACTATCTCCCTCCCTTTCAATAGAGCATTTGTCTAAAGCGACAAAAATTCCACCAGAGCCAAATCCAGAAAATAACAACCATTCAATGTATTTAACTCAATTATACATCAGTGATATGAGCTTATCCCACATATCAATCTAGTCTTTATCCCCATATTATACCTTTATGGTGCAAGTATCACCCAAGAACTTGTTTCCCATGTGAAGCAATTAGGGTTTATACTTCTTAATTTTGATTCATCCTCTTGGTGTTTTTAGTTCTAGTAGGCCTAATATATATTATATTTTATTCTTATAAATGTTGTTAAAATTTGTTCATTTAATTGTTTTACACTTTAATTTTGATTTTGTGTGACTTCAATTTGAAAAAAAATGTATTTTTATCACTTTTTTTTTTATTTCAGAGCATAGATATTCTATGATCTCTCGATAACAATTTTATAACAGTATCCTTTCTCTTTTGGTGGATTTTATTTTTTATTTATTCCTATATAAATGAAATTTTATTTGAATATTTTTCATAACATATTATATAAAGATTTTTTTGAGATTAAATCACCATTATTAATTACTACCAAATTCAAAAATTATAGAATAACACTAGTGAGGCCATCAATGGCGATATTATGTAATGAGAGTGATATTTTTGGTGACATAATACTCTAGATATTGACTAAAAATGGTATATAATTATTCTTTAAATCCATTAGAATGAATATATTCCATATTTTCGTACTATATGTATGATATGTTCTCATTATAATATTGTCTGTATTCATCATGCTTCATTTTGGAGGAAAAATGAATCTTTACATAATGTTGTTAGTGAATATTTTTCATATATTCAAATCAGAATAATTCATCTTTAAGTGAGATAGTGGAACTACCCATGGAAGTGTATTGGGATAAAAATGTGATCCCTTTATAAGATAATTAAAATAATACTATTATCAATAAATATGTACAAATTTTGGATAAAGAGGTGGTACCTATGATGAATTTTGATGATGGAGATAGAGAACTGAATATGAAGGCATTGGTTTTAGATGATGTTTGGAAGGGGAAAAAGTATATCTTCTCTTTTAGTTGTAAGTATGTTCATACTCAAGAGGATAATGTATTTAACCAAGATGGTGAAGATCCCATTTCTCAACTGACTTTCATTGAGCATCTAAATACCCTATAAAAGGAGATAATGGTTACATAAGATGGAAATATTGCTACTTTAATTACATCTAGAATGGGATTAAATTGACTATTACATTTCATTCTATAGAGTTTGACTCTTATTATATGAATGAAAGAACTCAATCCATAGTTAAAAATACCATGGAACCTTGTACATATTTTAATTTGATGCACATGAAAGGAAAGAATTTTATCAATTATAGGGATGGATTAACACTTGTTTTAGAGAAGATACATTGAAAAAGAAAATATTTCTATAAATATATAATCATTTTGTCACAAGGTTAATATAGAGGTTAATATCATTGTTAATTATAATTGTTAAGGACCCAGTTCTTAAATATTAGTTCATTTCATCTCATTTAGATCAATCATATATTGATAAAATTCATAATAGTATAAAATTACAAGTATTACGCAAGGACTTGCAATCATGATGGTTTCATGAACATGATGTCTTAATAAAATATGGTATATTTTCACATAGGATCACTATGGACAAATATATTTAGCTTTATTCTTCCTTTATCCATTATTTTTGTTGTTATCATAAAACATTTCCCAAAACATGATCTGTCCCCCATGGTTTAGCATACATAGGGATACTACTGTAAATTTTGGCTATAACTATGCCTTTATATCCCTAGATTTATATAAACATTTCTATATATATACCTATACCTAGTAATTATATAATCAATTGTTATTGAGTCAAATCTAATTCCTTAAACCAATGTTTAAAAAAACCATTTTTGCGAGGTTGGTTATACAAAGAAATTAATTTTTTTATAGAGTCACCAAAAATGCTCTTCGTGAAATCTCTCTCACATAGTCTCTAATTTCTCCCCACTAACCCTGAAACCTCCCCTTATTATACTTATTATAATCTCACCCATTAATATTTTTCTATATTTTATTATTCTTCAACATAAAATTGGTGTTTTTTAGGTCTATTGTATATGTTTCTGAGCATTAGTTCTAATTTTACCTAGTTATAAAATAGAATCTGAGATCCTGTTTGGTCATGATTATAACTATTTCATAAAATTAAGGTTTTTTAGATTATATTATTTATAATATTTCATAATATATATAATCATATTTTAGGTATTTTTAATATTAGTTACCTAGTTCCTCTGAATAAATATATTTTAAAAATATTTTTTGTCTAATATATATTAAATAATTTTATATTTAATCATTGTAAAAGTTTTTTGTTTCGTAAATTTATTAAGGGATACAAAATTATTCATTTAATAATTTTATTTTAATTTGGTATAATGAATTTCAATCTAATGTGTTGTGAAATGTTTGAGTTAGAATGTTGGTAATTAAAAAAAAATTATATAAAAGTAAGTTAAAATGAAAAGGATAATATTTATGGATTTACATGATACTAGTTGAACATAATTATATTTTCTTAAGAATTATGATAACGAGTTTTACAGTTTTAATGATATTTCTTAGTAAGTGTAATTAAATAAAAAAATGAGTATGAAGAATAGGTATAATGTAACATTATGGCATATAGTAAATCATATACATGCATGGATATATTTACATTTGTTTATATAATCATGGTGATGTTTGGGTAAGTGATTTGTTTTCTTAAAAATCATGTTTTAAGTTAATATTAGTTTTATCAGTTAGTTATTGAACCACACATGAATTTAATCAGATAATTTTTATCGAAAACACATCCTCATGGATTTTTTATTATTTTTTATGAAGTCAAACACATTTCACTGATCTAACCCATACTTGAATCATTAGGTATGTATTAAAAGGTAACCATATTTTGTATAATTAAAAAACATATTATATTAAAGGGGTTTAATGTGTAAAAACATTTTTCACGTGGATACTTTCTATTTTCCTTAATATATGTTTTCCTAGATTATGTTTTAAAACATTCCAAAAATTATTTGGATAAGGAACATATATTTTTTATTAGAATATCTTGTTTGTGCTTAATCTACATAAAGATAAATAATAATTAGAAATAGTTTTTTAACTTATTGGTTTTAACCTCCACTGTTAATAGATGGTCATTTTTAAAATAACCATGTTTTCCTTAGTCACTGATTAATTAGGGGTAGTGGTTTATATATTTTTTGTAGTTCAACGACATTAATGTCTGTCTATATTGTGTTGTGGTTTTTTTTAATTATAGTCAGCCTTGGGGTGGTTAAAATCATTGTAAATAATATATACAATATTTTATTTTTTTAAAAGTTGACTTATCTTGTAGTAGTTTAGAATCATTTAGTGTTAGTTATTTAGTGACTAACAGTAGTCTAAAATTGGACAAGTTATAAAAAATAGACATTAATTACATTAAATATTATAATACCACCCATATAAAAATACATCTATATCTACAACATACATAATTCAATAATTTCAATATTCAAATGAAACATTAAAAATAAAACATCTACACACATTAACAGATCATTTAAATGAAAAATAGACCATTCAAATTATCTACAAAAATCATAAATAATTTTCAGTCACAAGTGAAACTAA
The DNA here is from genome assembly GCA_963277665.1 of Viscum album. NCBI lineage: Eukaryota > Viridiplantae > Streptophyta > Magnoliopsida > Santalales > Viscaceae > Viscum > Viscum album. The sequence goes on along the minus strand of OY728119.1, from coordinate 1,015,449,651 downwards.
TAGAAAGATGGATCCAACATAAGAACTTCTATTCTATGTTATTTTAGCAGCCTCCATATGATAAATTCTCTTAATTTTCATGTAATAATTAATATTTTATTATATTTTGAACATATAATAAATAAAAATTAGAATAAGAATTAGTTTTAATAAGATAATATATAAAAAATATTTACCAAAACTATTATAATATTATAAATATATTAAAATAAATATAATATATTCGGTACCCCTATAGTCTGTCATATTAAGGATGCAATGTCCACAAGATTTTCCTAGTCATACCAAAAAATATCATCCCCATTCAACATCCCATTGTTGCAAAATTCTCATCTCAAGATATCAATCATGTCACGTACTCCTATATCACGTTCTTAAGAATTTCCATTTCCATTTTTAATGCCAATTAATCGAGAATAGTAACATTACTATAACTTTTTGTCAGTGGTTTCATAATCAATGAAGAAGATATCATCCCAAATACTCATGTGTGGAATGGTCTGAACCCCAACGCTCAAACATGACTAGTATTCTCCTTAAACAAAACATGGGAAATAACATCACATTGGGAGACTAATGATCAATTTGAGGGATTTTAATCCCATATCTATTTCATTTATTCATAAAATATAAAATAAATAACAAAATATATTTATTCAATAATTTTTTTTACTTCAATGTTTTCAGCATGATCATTTATGAAATTTCCATCAGTCTTCTTGTGCAAAATTGACTACAACTTGGTTTGATCAACCTCATGACCAATATATTTCAACTATATCCTTAAATAAAAAAGGGATAACAATAAAAATCATTTTACATGAAATGAAACAAAAGTATATTTGATAAATTATATGAAGGTTACCTTAATCGAACTTCTCCTAAAAAAACATTGAGAACTATTATGAATTATATGACTTGTTTCTCTCTATTTCATGAGTTATTTTAGAAGATTACTAACAAAAAATAATAAAAATAATAAAAATAATTTTTTTAATAAATTAAGAACAATTTAATAAAACAATATCAAATACTATATGTGAATCAGAATAACTCATATCCATAAAGGACTTCCACTTATCACAATGTATTATTTTGAGTACCCTTTCATACATTTGACGGACACTCAAGGAAGCGTCATTGAATTCACACCCGATCTTATAATTAAATTCCTTAATGTTTTTTCCTAAAAATAAATGTAAATTGATGTACAAATGCATCATGCACATCAAAATGGAAAAGTATCTACATTTTACATAAAAAAAAATTAGACATGAATTTTATTATAATATTAGAGGAAACTATAAATATTAATTTTTACTTACATTAAATTATTAATCAAAATTCTTATTATTTTAATTAGTGTAAATATTCCTCCATTCATGATTAGTGATGGGAAGTGACATCACCTCACATGACAAATATCCCAATATATTTCTATATAATCCTTTGGGATCATCTTTAGGTGACCTCAACATGTCAAATGTGCCAACTATTTTAAAATTTTTCTGCATCCAATCATTTTATGTATTAATTTTTGTTTCTATCTTTTTATTATATGAATATATTAAATTAATATATTCAAAAATTAGTATAAATATGTAATAAATAATTCTTTCAATTGAAAATTATATACCAATAATGGTGACCCTATATTACTCTCTTGATGGAAATCATGGAACCATATGTTCAGATGATGATCGCTCCTTGGATACTTCATCTATTCCCTCTAATATACTTGGATTAGAAGATTATTTACTAGAAATGGAGAGAATGTTTAATGATTATAGAGTCATATTCGATAGAATTAAATGATGTAAAGGTGAGAAAACCAAAAAATAAGACCATACCAGATACATACATGAGCCTGTTGGATGGTTCATCTAACATCATATGACATATGGATGATGGGATCATATCTTTATATATTTCTGTTCTCATCAATCCTTTATCCAAAAACAATTAAAAACATTTTATCACATTATATATAATATAAAATAATCGTAATATTTGAAAATTATGTGCATAGATTAATTAAATTAATGTATTCTAAATAAACAAAAAAATATAAGTTGAAGGACTAGAAATACAATCAATTAATTCATTATTAACTATATTATTATCATAATCCACTATTAACATTACTTCATCATCTTCACCCTAACTTCCAAGATGAACTATTTGAATATCATCATGTATAGATTGATCAATCTCTTGTTATTTATATGGTTCAATGTCAAGAAATAATTCTTCAACTTCAACAACCATATCATACAAGTAAATAAGATTGAAATGGATTAAAACACTCTATTATTCATTAACATAATCATCTAAATAATATACCATTTTTTCAGGTGATGAAAAAATATATATATCATGTTATTTACATTCACCAATATCAATCAACCTATATAAGTTAACATAAGTAAATTTTAACAAATATTTCTTTATTTCCCTATAAATATCATCCTTCTTACCTTTTAATAACACATCTAAAAATTTTCCATGATAATTTAATTATATAATTTCAATCAACTTACCATTGTATCCTAATTCTGTTAATTTTATGAAGATAAAATTATTTTGTATTTTCAGACCTTCTTCACGCAAAATTATATGAAGATTAAATCTATTAATATTATAAGAATCGAATATCCAACACTTCTTCAAAGGTCCTTGATAAAAATATTTCGAATCACCTATAACTACATCTCAATTATCAATATTCATGATCTACATGTACCAATATTAAATATCATTTGTTACAGAAGATAATAATATAATAATTTTACGAATATGAAATTGATTATGAACTTAAACAATATAAAAAAATCAATAATTTATTTATTAATGGATTTTTTTATCTATTTATCATTTCATACTCAAAATAAAATTTGTATCTTTTTTTTTGTCTTCAATCATTATCTAAAATAATATAAAATATCACTTTTGAGTATCACATATCAATGTGCTTCTATAAACTCTATTTGTGTCAATAAGACAAATGATATTTTCCAAACATGATGACCCAACAATGGAATCTCTATTGATTTACTCTAGGATTTAATTTTATTTTTTTATCATAAAAATATAGAACTCAATTTAATTGTGGCCCAATATTATATAAATACCTCAAAAAAAGGTGAGACACTCTTCTTCCATATAACCATCATCAATAGATCCATCTAGTCAAGCTTTGTATTTCACAAAAGACTTAAAATGACATAGATACCTAATGAAATAACATAACATAAAAGAATTATCCACATTTGAAAGGATTTTATAAATTTTAAGGCATTATTCATAAATAGTTAGGATGAAAAAACCCCTTTATGGGATACATATATCGATGTTTTATGAGCCATCCAACATTAACATTCCCATTAAAATGAACAGTTTGATTAATAATCAAAAATATTTTTTTTGGGAGAAATATCATCTCAAAATGAAAAAGTTTCATTATTATTATTTTTTAAAAAATTTCAAGATCATTGGGTTTAATTTTTTCTCAAAAAACGGTCTGAAGAATAAGAAAAACTAAATTGCAATTTTTTTTTTCATTTTATCAGGTCGTAATTCACACAATTCCAATGGTAGTAATTTATCCATAAAAATATGTGAGTCGTGGATTTTAAATCCATGTAACTTATATTTATTAAAGTGAAACCTCTAGGAAATATTACTTGAATATCCATCCGATACCTTACCATTTTTTAACATTCAAAGGAAAATACTTTTTTTCTTGATTTCCAATGAATAAACTAATCTATGATAATTTTTGTTATCATTTTCCAATTTCTCACACATTATATTCATTTATTACAAGACCTTATAAAAATTAATTTGATATTTTTATTTCTTATGCTCATTCTGTATCATAAAAACCATTTTATCATATAAAATCTTTTAAATGTGTATAATGTCAAGATTATAATATCCTCAATTTTCCTATAAGATATATATTCTTTGGTTTTTGGGTTAACACATTGTTTTTTTGACCAAATGTGATTGAATAATGATATCAAAAGAATTTTGAGGGTTCTCAAGGATTTTTATGAGCCTGGATCTCACCTTTTTAGAAAAATAGATGTTCCACATAGTTAAGAGAAACTGTGCACCCAAGACACATGATTAGGAGTAACTCTGCTAGAATGGATAGTGGGTTGCAGGAGGCCGCAAAATTTGAGGAAACTGTGAAACTAGGGGTGCAAACCTGTATGGTAGATCTGTAGTTTTTAGTAGAGGGATCATGCATAGTTGGAGAATAGTTTTTGAAACCATATACCACGACTGTGTGAGGACCCCTTGAGGTAGAGAAGGTAATACCACTAGTGCATGATTTGGACAACCGTGAGTCCAAACTGTAACGCCCCGACCCTAGTTGCCTAGAGTCGGTGCATTATTACATAACATTGGCATGATCACAAGAAAGATCAAATCTCGAAAGACCGATTGGTTTAGTAGCCTTGGAAACACTAGATATATTCATAAGTTTTACATTACATCATAAAATGAAAAACTACTACAACAACATAATGTCTCCATAATCCACACTACTATCCCCTCATAATATCCCTGCAGGTCATTCATAATTTACTTCTTCACATCCTGGGGAAAAATAAAACATAGAAAAGGGGTGAGCTCAAATGCCCAGTAAAGATAACAATATAGCGGAAACTTTCATAAATAAGAATAAACATTTAAGGCAATGCATTACTAAAACAAAAGCCTTTTAAAATTGAACTTCAACATGGTATGGCAAAAGTAAAATGAAATAATTCCATTTACTTATTCACATGGATATTCTACTAATCGAATAATCACATGCAAAAATCAATAACCACTTTCATAATGTTGGAATGCATAATGCCAGACTATCATAACCACATAGCCAAGGCCTCGTGCCAAGGCTACAAATAAGATTTTGTCAAGGCCTTGTGCCAAGACACTAGTTTGTCTCATGAGACCTACCGATGCATCGAGGAGCTATAGCGGGCTCCACCCGTCACTTATTAAGTCCAATGCATTCCCATATGAAAAGGTTTAAACATAACATAAACATTCGTATTAAAACTAGCATACGAAATGTCAATACTTTCACAATAAACTATGAATGGTATAAAAATAGCACATCCACAGTCAAACATATCACAAAACCTTCAATACAATATAGAAGTTTTGTATCATAATAAATCAACTTCAAATAATCTTAAAATCCATCAAAGGATGTTGACATAGATGAAATCAAAATTCTTTTAAAAGAAATATCTCCTCTTATTTTGAAATCATTTAAGATCCATATAAAATAAAACATTTTCTTTGAAAATATTCTTATAAGCTTGTATGGGAAGCTTCGATGATTTTATAACGGCGGAAAATAACCGCACCCGCCGTATAAGTTAAAAAAAACATTCTTACCTCAATTCTGTCGAAAAGGTTAAAAAGGACCTTGTTTTGAAAACGACGGAAAGATTCCTTTATAAACCTCTTATAAAAAGTCAAACAAGGGTATACATGACTTTAACCCATATTCTTGTAAATATTAAAAATGTTTTGAAATACATTTCGAAGAAACATGGATGTGGATGATAAAGAGATCCCAGTAGATTATTACGTATAATACAACCTCGGATAATGAAGAGATTGTGAAATAACCCTTACCAATTTGGTAACTTATGAAACATACAACCCATGAAAGAGGTATCATACAATGAATATGTAAATACACATAAATTAGAGTGTATTACACAAAGAATATAATTATGGGTAGTACATACACCACACAAAAGGTGATGGTGGCAATATGACATGAATCTCACGGGAATAAGGAGTGAGATGAAAACCCCTTACCTTGTACTTTTCCTTGGTTGTGGTAGGTTAACCTCCTGTATAATGGTGAAATAATTGTTATTAAATTATACAAGAATCATATACATTAATATGATATCATATATGATCTTTTAATATTGATTTGATAATAATATCTTAGTATTATCGTTGTTTCGGGTGTTAACTTACTTGTTTTCTTTCATATTTTTTGTTACGTAAGACATGTTTGTAAAGGATAGGTTGTATATTATTCATATCCAGAATTATATCAAGTCCTTAAACATCATTTTTAAATCATAAAATGATAATTACGCTTTAATGGTTACGATGGAGAATGAATCTCATCCCGTTCGTGGAGACGGTAGTCCGTACGTACGCACGAGCGACAATATCATTCTTTTGATATTAAAATAATATATAAAAGGATGGTATATCATATATACAGAATCATTAACATGTTATATTTATTATTTACATGAGTTACACATCATTATTATACCCATCCAAATAATATTATATTGAATAACAATTACACCACGACGTGGAGACGGTAAGCCGTACGTACGCACGTATGGTTACATGTTATTCAAAGGGTGGATAGAATACTGAATATGATTGTACCATATTTATAATAACATCACAGTATATGTGAGATACTGGAGTTATTATTTCAGAATGGTAAGAACAAAGGAAGAAGAAGTGGAAGAAGAAATGAACTTAGAAAAGGGTGGTGAGATCATTACCTCTTCTTCGGGTTCTTCCTTTTGATTTGATCAAAAGGGCTCCTTAGGTTGGCTTTCTGATCAAAATAAGGCCTCTAGGTTGTATTTAGGGATGTTGGGAGAGTATTTGGGCAGAGTTTGGCCGAACCAAAAGGCTTTAGAGGTGTGAAGAAATGAGAAGGAGGAGTGCCCTTTTATAAGAGGGGTGAGGGGCACCTTTGGAAAAGCTAGAAATATTAATTTATAATAAATTCATATTCGGTTTCTAAAGGCTCCAAAGTTGACTATTCAAAGGATGAGGTGGGGATAGGTCGAAAACAACTCATCCAATAGAATTTAGACAGGTTTGGGTACTTATATTAACCTTATCTTTAAGTATTAACTCTAAGTTAATTAGTTTCACTTTTACAATGTCTCTTTGTATTTTTATATAATATGGTTAATAAACTTACTATATACATCCAAGCGACACACAAGTGGTCCATTAATGATTAACCTATCATAATATAAGTCTCTTGGCCGAACCGTAGATTTTTAGGAATTTAATATCAATTAATAATATAATATTTGTTTTAAGAACTCTTTTATGTCAATTTTGACACTATTCAATAGTTGATTTTTGTGAAACTCATAAAAGATTGATTACTTCGAACAAAGTCCATTAAATAAATCCTAATATATCATATTATCCTAGAAAATTAGTTTAATTCATTAAAAGTTTCATATTATATTTATTTGGGTATTTATAATATCAATTATTTTAATTTTTCACTATTATAGTAATTACTGCATCATCATTGTGTCATAAATAAAATAACTTATTTATTGTCTAAAAATTATAAATAAAATATCATTATGTAGGAAATCTTTTTATCTTTCTAATGAATATTTATAATCGAAAATCCAACATGTATAACCCTATGTAAAAATTGTTCTTCTAAAAGATATATGCTTGTGTCATTTTTGTATTCATTTTAACTTAATTAAAATAAAGTGTCATTATCACTTACAAGTGGATCCATGGGGTCCCAAAATTGACACAAAGATGCCCATGGTCGACCATGTATCAACCAATAGGTTTAAGACACGTTTTAGGGTAATTTTGTATTATTATAATATTATTTTTTTAACCCTTATTTACCGGATTTACCCTTTAACCATGGTAAATAAATTATTTACCGCAGTAATTATTCAAAATGTCTAAAAATAAAAGTTACCTATTTACATAATTTGGACATCCTGATTCCAAATATGGAATCCATTTTCCTAAATTCAAAACACAGAAGTGGCAGAAATTAATTTAAAATTAATTCCCGCTGTTAAAACAAAAAGCGTGTTTTTAAGAGATAATAACTATCAAAAGATTGACACTTGTTATGTTCGGTTTAATTGTAAAATTATGTCCAATGATAAACATTAAATTGAATGGTAAAAATATATTCTAAATATACTTTAAAACCACTCAAATTCATAATTTATCACTATTAATTATTTTGATTAAAAAAGTTGTTTTTAATTAAAATTTAGAAATTTTCACTATTCATCAAAATATGAAAGTTATCCGAAATGTACCAAAATTTCACCCTAGGCTAATTTTGATATTCCGAATCCAAAAATGAAGTCCATTTTGAAATATAGAATATATATGATTTCAAAAATTAGGTATTACTATTCACAACGGCTAGTTTAATTAGTTGTGGTGTGTGTTAGAACTCGAGGTTGCGTACAACACACGCTATCGCATTATTCGAAGGGAAACGTACCGTAGAAGCTTGGGGTGTTACATTCTCCCCTCCTTCAAATAATTGCGTCCTCGCAATTTCTAGGGTATTACTGCATAAAAAGACTCGGGTGGTTCTTCATCATAAGTTCCTCGGGTTCCCACGTTGCCTCTTCCATTTTATGATTTCTCCACAAAACTTTTACCAGACGCGTCGTCCGGTTTCTCAGTACTTGTTCTCTTGTATCAAGAATCCTGACGGGCTCTTCGCAATAAGACAGATCGGGTTCCAGTTCTAATTCCTCATAGGTGAGTACATGCGTTGGGTCAAGCATGTATTTTCTCAACAGAGATACGTGGAACACATCGTGAACTTTGGAGAGACTTGGAGGCATTGCCAATCGGTAAGCTACAGCCCCAATTCGTTCTAGAATTTCGAAAGGTCCGATGTACCTGGGACTCAATTTACCTTTCTTACCAAAACGTATGACTCCCTTCCACGGAGATACCTTTAGGAAAACATGATCACCGACTTGAAATTCCAAATCCTTCCTTCGATTATCGGCATAGCTCTTCTGCCTACTTTGAGCTGCTTTGATGTGATTTTGGATTACCTTCACCTTTTCCACCGTTTCCTCCACCAGTTCTGGGCCTACAAGTTTTCTTTCACCAACGTCATCCGAACAGGTTGGTGTACGACATCTCTTTCCGTATAACGCTTCATATGGTGCCATTTGTATACTCGAATGGAAGCTATTGTTATAGGAAAATTCTACCAGAGGTAAATATTGATCCCACATACCCTGAAAGTCAAGTGAGCAAGATCTCAACATGTCTTCTAAGGTTTGAATAGTCCGTTCTGATTGTCCGTCTGTCTGAGGGTGGTAAGCAGTGCTCAAATGAAGTTCAGTATCCAGGGATTTCTGAAGACTTTTCCAAAATCTTGAAGTAAAACGGGGATCACGATCAGAAACAATCGATAGGGGAACTCCATGAAGTCTCACAACTTCATTAATGTATAGTCTTGCTAGACGTTCCAGGGGTAGATCTTCTCTTATAGCAAGAAAATGTGCTGACTTGGTAAGACGATCAACAATATTCCATATTGCATCGTTCCTTCTAGGAGTCTTTGGTAGCCCCATGACAAAGTCCATCGTAATATTGTCCCATTTCCACTCCGGTATGGGAAGAGGTTGCATGACTCCTCCAGGCTGTTGCCTTCCAGCTTTCACTTGTTGACAAACCATACATCTTGACACAAAATCAGCAATCTCCCTCTTCATGTTGTCCCACCAAAAATGTTCCTTCAAATCTCTATACATTTTGGTGCTCCCAGGGTGTATAGAGAAATTGGAACTATGAGCATCATCCAGCAATTCCCTTTTTAGATCAGGTATATTGGGAACACAAAGTCTCTTCCCGAATTTCAAAATTCCACCTTCATACGCAAAGTCTCTCAATCTCCCATCATTCACAGCTTTAATCTTCTTCTGAAATTCTTCATCATCGGTCTGAGAACTCTTAATCCTTTCTAGTAAAGATGGTTTGGCAACCATTTGAAAAAGCATTGATGTTTCACCTTCCCTGGTTATTACCATGTCCATCTTCGCTAGATCCATGAAAATTGGATCCCTTTCAATTCTCATCATGTTCAGAACTCCGTGGTCTTTTCTGCTCAAAGCATCTGCCACCTTGTTTGCCTTCCCCGGGTGGTAGTGTATCGTACAATCATAATCCTTGAGTAATTCAAGCCATCTCCTTTGCCTCATGTTGAGTTCTTTTTGTGAGAAAATATACTTCAAACTCTTGTGATCGGTATAAATCTCACATTTTTCACCATAGAGGTAGTGCCTCCATATCTTCAAAGCAAAGATCACAGCTGCTAACTCAAGATCATGAGTAGGATAGTTTTGTTCATGAATTTTCAACTGTCGTGATGCATAGGCAATAACTCTATCATTCTGCATAAGGACACAGCCAAGTCCTTTCTTCGATGCATCACTATAAATAACGAACCCATCATTCCCCGATGGTAGAGTCAATATAGGAGCATTGACTAATCTTCTCTTCAGTTCCTCGAAACATTCTTCACACTCTTTTGTCCAAACAAATTTAACCCCTTTACGTGTGAGCTTCGTTAATGGGTTAGCCAATCGGGCAAAATTCTGGACGAAACGTCGATAATAACCTGCCAAACCAATAAAACTACGTACCTCAGTTATATTCGTAGGTGCTGGCCATTCTTGGATTGCCTTGGTCTTAGAAGGATCAACAGAGATTCCATCTTTAGAGACAATATGGCCAAGAAAAGAAATCTCCTGAAGCCAGAATTCACACTTGCTAAACTTTCCATATAATTCATGCCTCCTCAGAGTCTTCAAGATAATGCGCAAGTGATTTTCATGATCTTTGTAGGTTTTGGAGTATACCAAGATATCATCAATAAATACCACCACAAATTCATCGAGATACTCCTTGAAAACTCTATTCATCAGATCCATGAATACAGAGGGTGCATTAGTCAATCCAAACGGCATTACAGTAAACTCGTAATGCCCGTACCTGGTTCGAAATGCTGTCTTCGGAATGTCTTCCTTCTTCACACACAACTGATGGTATCCAGATCGAAGGTCAATCTTTGAAAAGTATTGAGCTCCATGCAGTTGGTCAAATAAATCATCAATACGAGGTAGGGGATACTTGTTCTTTATCGTTATAGCATTGATCTCCCTGTAGTCGATACATAACCTCATAGATCCATCTTTCTTTTTAACAAAAAGAACAGGGGCTCCCCATGGAGAAACACTAGGGCGAATAAATTCCTTATTACTCAATTCCTCTAGTTGTTTCTTTAGTTCGACTAACTCTACAGTGGCCATTCTATAAGGGGTCTTCGATATAGGCCTTGATCCAGGAATCAAATCAATGGAAAACTCAACTTCTCGTTCTGGAGGATGTCCAGGTAAATCTTCCGGAAATACATCTACAAATTCTTTCACAACAGGTACACCCTCTATTTGAACATTCCTTTCCTCACCGATAGTTACTTCATTCTCTTCCTCCCCAATAATTGAATTAAGTTGAGCTACAGGGGGTGGATCTAAATAAGAATTAGGTGGTGACGATTCTGCTCTAAAAATAAGGTGCTCCTTATCATTATCATCAAGAATCGTAACCTCTTTCTTCTTACAATAAATCTTCGCATCATAGTCCGAAAGTCAGTCCATACCGAGGATTATATCAAACTCAATCATAGGTATGACGATGAAATCAGCAGATAAAGAAAATTTATGTGCTCTAATGGGGACTGATTCACAAAACTTTGTTGCAACGATACTTCCCTTAGGAGTTTTAACTGACAACTCCCTTATTAAATCAAATTGGAAATATCTAATTTTCTTAGCAAACTGGGAAGATATGAAACAATGCGATGATCCAGAATCAAATAATGCATTTGCTAAACTTGAGGAAACCATTAAATTACCTGCCACCACGTCTTTCGGAGCTTCTACCTCAGCAGTAGTGATAGCATAAGCCTGGCCTTGATCCCTTGGCCTTTTCTGAGGTAAGTTCTCCTGACGCTTAGGACATGCATTTGCATAATGCCCCATCTCCCTGCAATTGTAGCACTGAACGTTGGTAGCTTCCTTCTTCCCCTTGCAATCATGAGCTTGGTGGCCTTTTTCACCACACTTGTAACAGACTCCCATTCCCTTCAGGCAAGCACCGGGGTGTTTCTTCCCGCACTTACCACAAGATGGATATTCAACCTTTCCCTTCTTCCCCTTATTTCCATTCCCAGATTGATCAGCAGGTCTCTTCTTCTCTTGCTTTGCTTTAAAGTCATAAGACTTAGAGAATTCCTTTTCGGTCTTGATAGCACATGAGACAATGTCTTCGTACGATGAAAAGGATTGTGAGACTAATGCTCGACGGAGAAATGGTTTTAACCCATCAAAGAAACGATCAATCTTACTTCTTGGGTTGCGAATATAATCACCAGCGTACCTCGCTAACCTTGTAAAGTTAGCCTCATACTTTGTGACATTCTCATCCTCCTTTTGTCTCAGACTCAGAAATTGCCTTTCCATATCTGCTCGATGGTCGCGAGGAAAGTATTTTTCTAAAAACAGATCTTTGAACTCCCTCCATTCCATGTTTGATACTTCATCATCTTCCTTCATGTTTTGAATCAATGACCACCATTGATCAGCATCTCCAGTGAGGCGGTAAACTGCCATGGTAACTTTTTCCCTTTCACTACTCCCCAAAGCCTGAAATATTTTCTCTAGGGAAAATATCCATTGCTCAGCTACTAAGGGATTTGTACTCCCATTGAACGTTGGTGGTTGTTGTCTCATGAATCGATCTAACATTGATCCTCCACGCTGCGGATCAGGGTGCTCCATACGGGTAAGGTTATTATTCATAACCTGAGTAAGTTGTCCCAGTACGGTGATTAGCTGATCAGCACCAGTTGCATCACCAGCCCCACTATAATTATCTTGAGCAGGAGGGAAATCCCTACATAGAGTGCGTGCATTGATACGGTTTCCATTTCTTCCACTAGGCGCCATTTCTAAAAAAAATGGCATAAACTAGATCAGTTTATGCATCAAAATACATAATTCCATACTCTTAACATAAATTGAACTATTTATGGATATAATCCATAATCATAAAAATGTTTTCTTTGAGGAAGTATATACTCATAAACCCTTCATAATGATTTGTAAAGATAGTGAGAGTTATCCTAAGCATATCCCCCGGGAGTGTCGTAACCAAGAGTGCAGCAAGGCCCGTTGTCGTGCACCAGTTCCCGTTCGAGTCTAGCTCAAAGCGGTGTTTTCGGGTTTTACCCCTAGGTACATCTGTGCCAGAGCCTCCTCTACCTGCTCGTATCCAGACAGGGATGTATTGCTCGGAAAACTCACAAAATCTCTACAATACCAAAATTCTAGGAAGTTCTTCTATACTAATCCTCAAAGTTCATCTTAGGTCTACGTGCTCTAATCAGAGTTTATCTAAATCTAGCTTCCAAGGTTTGTACTAACCTCCCTCTGATACCAACTGTAACGCCCCGACCCTAGTTGCCTAGAGTCGGTGCATTATTACATAACATTGGCATGATCACAAGAAAGATCAAATCTCGAAAGACCGATTGGTTTAGTAGCCTTGGAAACACTAGATATATTCATAAGTTTTACATTACATCATAAAATGAAAAACTACTACAACAACATAATGTCTCCATAATCCACACTACTATCCCCTCATAATATCCCTGCAGGTCATTCATAATTTACTTCTTCACATCCTGGGGAAAAATAAAACATAGAAAAGGGGTGAGCTCAAATGCCCAGTAAGGATAACAATATAGCGGAAACTTTCATAAATAAGAATAAACATTTAAGGCAATGCATTACTAAAACAAAAGCCTTTTAAAATTGAACTTCAACATGGTATGGCAAAAGTAAAATGAAATAATGCCATTTACTTATTCACATGGATATTCTACTAATCGAATAATCACATGCAAAAATCAATAACCACTTTCATAATGTTGGAATGCATAATGCCAGACTATCATAACCACATAGCCAAGGCCTCGTGCCAAGGCTACAAATAAGATTTTGTCAAGGGCTTGTGCCAAGACAGTAGTTTGTCTCATGAGACCTACCGATGCATCGAGGAGCTATAGCGGGCTCCACCCGTCACTTATTAAGTCCAATGCATTCCCATATGAAAAGGTTTAAACATAACATAAACATTCGTATTAAAACTAGCATACGAAATGTCAATACTTTCACAATAAACTATGAATGGTATAAAAATAGCACATCCACAGTCAAACATATCACAAAACCTTCAATACAATATAGAAGTTTTGTATCATAATAAATCAACTTCAAATAATCTTAAAATCCATCAAAGGATGTTGACATAGATGAAATCAAAATTCTTTTAAAAGAAATATCTCCTTTTATTTTGAAATCATTTAAGATCCATATAAAATAAAACATTTTCTTTGAAAATATTCTTATAAGCTTGTATGGGAAGCTTCGACGATTTTATAACGGCGGAAAATAACCGCACCCGCGGTATAAGTTAAAAAAAACATTCTTACCTCAATTCTGTCGAAAAGGTTAAAAAGGACCTTGTTTTGAAAACGACGGAAAGATTCCTTTATAAACCTCTTATAAAAAGTCAAACAAGGGTATAAATGACTTTAACCCATATTCTTGTAAATAGTAAAAATGTTTTGAAATACATTTCGAAGAAACATGGATGTGGATGATAAAGAGATCCCAGTAGATTATTACGTATAATACAACCTCGGATAATGAAGAGATTGTGAAATAACCCTTACCAATTTGGTAACTTATGAAACATACAACCCATGAAAGAGGTATCATACAATGAATATGTAAATACACATAAATTAGAGTGTATTACACAAAGAATATAATTATGGGTAGTACATACACCACACAAAAGGTGATGGTGGCAATATGACATGAATCTCACGGGAATAAGGAGTGAGATGAAAACCCCTTACCTTGTACTTTTCCTTGGTTGTGGTAGGTTAACCTCCTGTATAATGGTGAAATAATTGTTATTAAATTATACAAGAATCATATACATTAATATGATATCATATATGATCTTTTAATATTGATTTGATAATAATATCTTAGTATTATCGTTGTTTCGGGTGTTAACTTACATGTTTTCTTTCATATTTTTTGTTACGTAAGACATGTTTGTAAAGGATAGGTTGTATATTATTCATATCCAGAATGATATCAAGTCCTTAAACATCATTTTTAAATCATAAAATGATAATTACGCTTTAATGGTTACGATGGAGAATGAATCTCATCGCGTTCGTGGAGACGGTAGTCCGTACGTACGCACGAGCGACAATATCATTCTTTTGATATTAAAATAATATATAAAAGGATGGTATATCATATATAAAGAATCATTAACATGTTATATTTATTATTTACATGAGTTACACATCATTATTATACCCATCCAAATAATATTATATTGAATAACAATTACACCACGACGTGGAGACGGTAAGCCGTACGTACGCACGTATGGTGACATGTTATTCAAAGGGTGGATAGAATACTGAATATGATTGTACCATATTTATAATAACATCACAGTATATGTGAGATACTGGAGTTATTATTTCAGAATGGTAAGAACAAAGGAAGAAGAAGTGGAAGAAGAAATGAACTTAGAAAAGGGTGGTGAGATCATTACCTCTTCTTCGGGTTCTTCCTTTTGATTTGATCAAAAGGGCTCCTTAGGTTGGCTTTCTGATCAAACTAAGGCCTCTAGGTTGTATTGAGGGATGTTGGGAGAGTATTTGGGCAGAGTTTGGCCGAACCAAAAGGCTTTAGAGGTGTGAAGAAATGAGAAGGAGGAGTGCCCTTTTATAAGAGGGGTGAGGGGCACCTTTGGAAAAGCTAGAAATATTAATTTATAATAAATTCATATTCGGTTTCTAAAGGCTCCAAAGTTGACTATTCAAAGGATGAGGTGGGGATAGGTCGAAAACAACTCATCCAATATAATTTAGACAGGTTTGGGTACTTATATTAACCTTATCTTTAAGTATTAACTCTAAGTTAATTAGTTTCACTTTTACAATGTCTCTTTGTATGTTTACATAATATGGTTAATAAACTTACTATATACATCCAAGCGACACCCAAGTGGTCCATTAATTATTAACCTATCATAATATAAGTCTCTTGGACGAACCTTAGATTTTTAGGAATTTAATATCAATTAATAATATAATATTTGTTTTAAGAACTCTTTTATGTCAATTTTGACACTATTCAATAGTTGATTTTTGTGAAACTCATAACAGATTGATTACTTCGAAAAAAGTCCATTAAATCAATCCTAATATATCATATTAGCCTAGAAAATTAGTTTAATTCATTAAAAGTTTCATATTATATTTATTTGGGTATTTATAATATCAATTATTTTAATTTTTCACTATTATAGTAATTACTGCATCATCATTGTGTCATAAATAAAATAACTTATTTATTGTCTAAAAATTATAAATAAAATATCATTATGTAGGAAGTCTTTTTATCTTTCTAATGAATATTTATAATCGAAAATCCAACATGTATAACCCTATGTAAAAATTGTTCTTCTAAAAGATATATGCTTGTGTCATTTTTGTATTCATTTTAACTTAATTAAAATAAAGTGTCATTATCACTTACAAGTGGATCCATGGGGTCCCAAAATTGACACAAAGATGCCCATGGTCGACCATGTATCAACCAATAGGGTTAAGACACGTTTTAGGGTAATTTTGTATTATTATAATATTATTTTTTTAACCCTTATTTACCGGATTTACCCTTTAACCATGGTAAATAAATTATTTACCGCAGTAATTATTCAAAATGTCTAAAAATAAAAGTTACCTATTTACATAATTTGGACATCCTGATTACAAATATGGAATCCATTTTCCTAAATTCAAAACACATAAGTGGCAGAAATTAATTTAAAATTAATTCCCGCTGTTAAAACAAAAAGCGTGTTTTTAAGAGATAATAACTATCAAAAGATTGACACTTGTTTATGTTCGGTTTAATTGTAAAATTATGTCCAACGATAAAAATTAAATTGAATGGTAAAAATATATTCTAAATATACTTTAAAACCACTCAAATTAATAATTTATCACTATTAATTATTTTGATTAAAAAAGTTGTTTTTAATTAAAATTTAGAAATTTTCACTGTTCATCAAAATATGAAAGTTATCCGAAATGTACCAAAATTTCACCCTAGGCTAATTTTGATATTCCGAATCCAAAAATGAAGTCCATTTTGAAATATAGAATATATATGATTTCAAAAATTAGGTATTACTATTCACAACGGCTAGTTTAATTAGTTGTGGTGTGTGTTAGAACTCGAGGTTGCGTACAACACACGCTATCGCATTATTCGAAGGGAAACGTACCGTAGAAGCTTGGGGTGTTACACAAACTGTGCGACCCATTTTAAAAGTTATAAATATCTATTTTCCTCTATCTATTTAATAACTCAACCCCCCATTATTTTATTTCCTCTATTGAATAGTTTTGTGTCTTGGGATCTCCTTTAAATAAAATTCAAATACTTTTCCACCTTTTCATCATGTGATTCCTGATTCAAACATTGTTCATCTCGTTGGATACATGCTGGTAAGTTCAACATTCCTCTTGTGTCGTTATTCCTTTTAATTTGTATCGACATAGTTATTTTGGTGAAATCCAATTTTACCTATTTATAGTATTTTTATCCATTCTTTGGTTTTTTTACAATATGGACCAAATCATAGGTTGATACGAGATGAGTTCTCAACTAAAGACCTATAGTAGGTTGTCTATACCTTTCCCTCAAGGTTTATTGTTTTATAAGCATAGTTATCATTGCGTTTCATGCTAGAATCTCTAGAAGTGGACCTTTAAATAATTATATTCTTGGGAATGAATCAACTGGAACTTATTAGGTTTCCCTTTATATACCTTTGTGATGGTTTGAGGTCGTTCAACTCATCCTAGGCCAACCATGGGGTGTACCTTTGTATTTGGCCTATTTTGTACAACCCCATTGGGTGTGTATGTGACAAAAAATGTTATTGCGAACCATAATGTGAATTTAATGATTTTTTAAAGTTGTGAAATCCTTTTTTAACATGTTAATTTATAAATTAAAAGAATTAATTGTATTGTATTTATAGGATATGGTTATTACCTCTATTATATGTTATGGATAATTATTTAAATATATAAATGGATTATTTGGAAAATGATGAATGGGTTGGAGAGTAAGTACTCTAAAGAGATCTTCATGGATGTTTTGGCAGACGACGCAGACCCCGCCCCTGGGCGATCGAGGAAGTAACCCTAATCCGATCTCGTGCTCCTTCGCTGATATTGTTGCCGGAAGATCAATAAAGATAACTGAGCCTAGCATGGGTATAGATGTGGACACTGATTCATGCATTGAGCCAAAGCGATTTTGCCATAGCGGCCTTCCGAAAATTTCTTTCTCTTCAAATGAGGTAAACATCCTCTCTTTGGATTTACATTTTGTGCTCGTCGGGAAATTCATTCGGCGTAGACCATATTTAAATTTTTTAAGGAAATATCTTGATTCAATTGGTTTTACAGGCTTCCATATTGGATTGCTTAATTCCCACAATGTCATTTTATGGCTCTCTTCAGAGGAAGAATACAATTGACTTTGGGAGAGATGCTTGTGGGTCTTCAGGGGATGTTCTATGAAAGTTCTCAAATGGTCACCAATTTTTGATCCTCTCACCGAGTCACCTATTGTTCCAATCTGGCTCGGTTTCCCTGGGTTACCGTTTCATTTGTTCAAGCATGCTGCCCTGTTTCCGATTGCAAGTATTATTGGTAATCCTTTAAAGTTATACTCCACAACGAAATCTCTTTCAAGACCCTCAGTTGCGAGGGTTTGTACTGAAATTGACATTTCCCAAGAACTCCCATCACAAATCTGGATTCAGAATGGTAATTCTGCATTCCTTCAGGAAGTAGCATATGAGAACCTGCCCGAGTACTACATAGCTTGTCCTAAACTTGGTCATTATTTGATGGACTGTAGAATTAGGGTAGTACGCACTCCGGCTCGTAAATTTACTTGGGTTGAGAAAGAAAAATGAAATATTGACCCTGAAGAATGCGACATTAGTCAATCAATTGTTTCTGGCCCTTATAGGATTCAACATCCTGTTAGAGGACATAAGGATGCTGATGAGAAATCTAATGTGGAGAAGACTCAAGATGTGAACAATGGTAAAACTGGGAAAACAACGAGCCATTCATTAAAGACTAATAACCTTTCAGATTTTGTTAATGTTGTGCACACAAAACTAGGTGCTTCTACTAACTTCCCCAGACCTGTGGAGGATCAGAAGATTCCCACTGAATCTCATGATGTCTGTCAAGAAGAGAATAAAAGTTTCCATTCAGAATCTTGTGAATTCTCACATGATGCCTTTGATCATGCATGTCAGATTGAGGATGTCTACTTGAAATCTAATTCTAAAAAAGGTAGAAAATCATTTATTGATTAGGATGGTTTCATTACGAAAAACCCCAAGAAGACTCGGAGACGTAGATATTAATCTAATCTTGAGAGAACAGTTGTTACTAGATCTTTTACATCCCCTAGGATGGTAAACTTCAATATTACCCCTCAGCCAGAGGCTGCTGAAAATCTCACCCCGTCTTCTGATGAAAATAGTTTTAGTGACACTGATTCTAATAAGGACTCTGAACCAGCTGTGAGAGACGCTTATCAGTTCGAGGAGGAGGTGTCATAAGAATTGGAATCTTGGATGGACGAACAACATGAACTAGTTTTCCAAAGGTACAAGGAAGGATAAATCAATGCAGATTTTTAACTTCAAATTAGAAAGCGAATGTTTATCAAGTTGGTTGAGGAATTTAAGCGAAAACCTAACTTTATTTTTTGAGAAATTCCATGGCAACGAGTTCCTTTATTTTTCTCCTTTTTGATGATTGAACTCTTGGAATTAAATGCTGATAAAGGCCTCTCAGTCTGAATATGGCGACTTGATGATTTCTTGGCTAGTTTCTGGACTGTTTTTTGGTTTATGTGAGTGCCTCATATGTTGACTGTTGTTTTTTTTTCTGGGAATATGATTCGATTATTGAGTAAGGATACATATGGCAGGCTGCATGATTTTATGAAGAGGATTGTGAGGACTCCGCATTTAGAGAGATGTAGTTTCTTTTGCAGATTCATGTGCATGAGCTTTTGCGTGGGAGTTCTGAGCTGCATGCTGCGCGAGCAGAGTCTCTTATTGCAACTTTCTTTTCATACCTCTACCCTTTCCATGTAGTGAACCAAGGGAGGTTATGGGTTATATGATGAAGATGGGTGAGGACACTGTACATTACTATTGTTAATGGGTTTTCATGCTTCTATAACACTTTTACAGCAAGCTATAATGAGTTTTCTCTGACTTTACAACACACAGAAGCTTCAGGACATGTTGAGATGTTGTTCTGCATGCTCCGTTTATCCTTGATCTTCATTGTGTCCGTTCTCATTGGTTTTTGTCACTTCCAATTAATCTTCTGCTGGTGTAATCTCTTTTCACCTCATGTAAGAAATATACTCTCTTATGTTTTAATAAATTCTTGTGAAGTGTGGGATGAGTTTCCATCTCACACTTCAATATGTCAAAAAAATGAATGGGTTGGAAGAACACATTTCTTATGAATAATGAATTATTTGGATAATGAATTGATATGGGTTTGGATGCCTTGGATGAACTCCTTGGATACTAATTCCATAAATTTCATGAATGTTTCCTCTATAGATATGGTTATGTTAGTGGATACATTGGACCTATTTAATCCTTGGATCTTGATTATATAGGATTCCTAGGAACTTTCTACCCCTTTGATTAAGATTTATTAGACTCTCATTTGATATGATGTGTTGACATATTCGATGGACACCATCCAAATCATTACCAATTTTCCATTGAGATTATCTTAGGAATCGATGAGGTTATGTTGGTCTTTAATACGTTGGATCCCACCCTCTATGGATGAAACATGAATATAAGGAATGGATGTTGTGGATTTTTGAAATATGATTACATGATGAGGCCATTGTGGGTGATTTACATTTGATTACAAGTAATGACCATTGTGGATATTTATGTTTTTCATTAAATATATTCCTTGTATGGGTATTATTTTACAATTTTTATACTGGAAAATAACACACTAGTTTTTTTATACATTATAGATTCCCTTGTTTAGGGAAGCTTGTCTATTGTTTACAAGGAGTATGCTATAAAGTATCACTTGACATGTATCACTTACTTTTATTATTGTTATACTTATGTTATATTATGCACTGGTTTTGATTATATCACACATGACTAGAATTTATATAGACACTGTTAGTGGTGTAATAATACGTGTTACCTCACACCCTATTCGGGATATTGTTTCTTACCCAGACATACTTCATAGATGTAGGTAGGGACTGAGGAAGTCACCAACTGAAAGATTCTTGATTTGATCATTGCTTAAGAATATGAGAGTATGGGACCAAGCTATGCTTGTGATACTGATTAAGATAGTTTAATTTTTTATTTATCGTGTTTTCATACATGTATTATACTATATGATTAGATACATGTTTTACTATTTTTTTGAGACATGATACGAACATCATATTGTATATGAATGGTTTTCTTATTTATTTTTTTCCGTATTTTGGATGTTATTCCTATCTCATATCCGCTAACATTAACTAATTCATCTACTTAATTGATATGTAATTATAGTTATGTTTCACTCTATTATGTGGGAAAAATATCCCCAGAGAGTCACCCTAGGCCCTTAATATTAGTCAATAGTTTTTTGTGTATGGGTAAGCATGATTGAGTCCATGTGACCCACTGAATCATAGAACCATTCAATTGAACCTAGGCCGTCATGTTAAAAATTGGTATCAAAGGGGGTTTTATTTTCTTTTTTTACTATATTGAAACAATATACAAGATCTTAGGAAGGTATTGTAATTTTTTAATGAGTTGTGCCTAGGTGTATCTCACCCATGTAAAGGAAAAATCCAAATTTCCATGAACAGAAAATATTTTTCTATATTTTTTCTATTACATTTGATTTGATTCAACCTTTAAGTGACATAAATGATATTTTATTTTCTTTATTATTATGTATTTTTTATTTTTTCCTAATGATATGAGGGTATTCCATATAATGCATCATTTTAGGAACCTATTAGAATTCACACACCATGAATTATTCCATTCCATATAGGATTCATTTATTGACTACACAATGATGTTATGTGGGCCTCGATTGATATACGTGTTGTATGAGAAAATATTTTTTATGGAATTTATAAATGTGAATTGTACTTTTATTTCCTACTATAACATAAATAATGGTTTCCTACATAGGCTACATTATCCACCCTAAGAATCCAGTAATTTTATGTTGAGTCATGCACCATTGGTCACATGGACTGGAATTTGTTATGGTTTGGATCAAGTGGATGCTTCACATTAATAAATGATGTGTATAGGCCCTTGTGTAATATAAGCGGTGATACATTTGTTTAAAACATTCAAAGAGAATTGTGAATAAAAATGAAATTAAATGAAATTTAAATTGTGAAACATAAAACACAACCATGACCTGAATATTGAGTGGGATATAGGATGTGTCTTTTTAGATTTTTACCTTTGTCCATTTTTAGCTAGTCTTCAATTTAGGAGTAGGAATAGGGGTGTGTATTTTATATAATAAGTATTTAACCTGACTTATTCTTTTAAAATTGTGATCTTCTTATTATCGACCTTTTTAGAGGCATGTGTTTGGAATTGTAGAGACATTATACCATGAAGACATACATTTTTATGCTAGGATGGTGTAGATTATCAACCTATGGAGGTGGTGGATCATGAGATACTAGTAGATACACTATAGTTCCTACTGAGTTACCAGTATTATTACTAGATATGGGTGATGAGGTTTAGTTTTGATAGAGTTCTGTGTTGATATTGCAGACCAAACAGGGAAACATGTAGCCTACCTTGCCAATGGAAGAGTAGACATGTGTGTTCCAGTAGAAGCATCAACCCAAATTTTTAGGGGATTTATGTATACAAGATATAGATATTTGTCTTGAGACTATATTTTATATTTTATAGCATCTTGAGACAAATCTTGATAGGGTAGTGAACCTTGTGACATATATGATTCAAGGAGTAACTAAGTGCTGGTGGGATGTTTTGAACGAGGATATG
Source organism: Viscum album (assembly GCA_963277665.1). Classification (NCBI taxonomy): domain Eukaryota; kingdom Viridiplantae; phylum Streptophyta; class Magnoliopsida; order Santalales; family Viscaceae; genus Viscum; species Viscum album. The sequence continues at coordinate 1,015,426,485 of OY728119.1, read as the reverse complement.
GTTTGGAAGGATTTACAATCTAGGTTTTATGATTAATTTTTTTAGAGACCCTAAGAGATGAAGTTTCTTTGGTTTTTATGCATCATAAGTAGGGTGTTTTGTCTATTATATAATGTTTTTCATGCTTTACAATGCTTCACCATTTTTTGTCGATTTATCTTAGTGATGTGTCATCGAGGGAGAGATGCTTTGAGGAAGGTCTCAAGCTTGTCATTTGATCTTAGGTAAATATGTTTTGACTAAAATCTATTATAGAGATAGTGAATCAAGTTATTATTAATAAGAATGACCAATGGGATGATGTTGGTGTAGACCAAGGCAGTTCAGCCTCCCAACCTAGTGGTTTAACAACTTCTATAAGGAAGTGCACATTGAGTCTTCTTGTGAGGGAAGTAATAATGAGACTATTAGTGATGGTAGTGTTATCTTATGTCACCTGTGTGGGAGATGGGAAATATGATAAATCAGTGTGATCAAGACCCATTTGAGTGTCGATCATGAGGTAGGATGGCCTATGTAAATCATTTTTTCAGGACCTTCCCCCCAATAATCAGTAGAAGGGGATAAAATATGACTCCAGGTTTATGAGAGGGATTCATAACACAACTTTAGGATAAAAACGGGTGTATTTTCATTTATTTGGGTCTTGGTGGTGGTTATGTTTGAGGAAGATATGAACCTGTTTTACCTAGAAAACCTAGGGGTTCAACTCCGAGTAGTGAGGTTGTTTCATAGGGATGTGGTTCATGCTAGATATATTCTGTACAGCCTACACCAGAGGAGTATATTGTTGGGACATATATGGTGAGAGGTAATATTATTGTATCATATAGTCTAATATATTCTCTTTTCAATATAGGTTCTTCTCATAGTTTAATATTTGTACCTCATGTGAAGTGTCTCAGACTCATTTTTTAGTTTTCTAAAGGTGTTATGACCTTGGATACTCTATTGGGATTAAAATAGAGGTTATAAACTTGTTCAAATAATTCCAACTTCAGGTTGGTGGGTGAAACTTCATATGGGATCATTCTATCTTTGATATGATAGGGTTTGGCATCACACTTAGTATGGACTAGCTAGTTTCCTATCATATTTTATTTGATATCTATTGCTAAAGAGTGACTTGCACAAAACTAGATGGATGTGTTTTTATTCACAAGGGTGAATTGGATGTCCAAGAGAGCTAAGATGGACCGAAGCATCAGTTGGGTGGAATGACACTCCAAATATGTAGTATGTATCTAGATGATCAGGGATTATTATATACTGATATTCCACCAATATTTGATAATTTTAGAGAAGTTTTACCAAATGAATTTTTTACTTTACATCTTATGAGAGAGGGAGAGTTTTCTGTTGACATAATTATAGGAGATTCACAAGTATCCATTCCCCCTTAGAGGATAGTTACTATAGAGTTTTAGAATCTCAAGAGGTAGCTAGAGGACTTGGAGGCAAAGTGGTTTATAAGAACCAATAATTTTTCATGGGGTTATTAATTAATTTTTTTTGTGAAAAAGGAAGATGTTAACCGAAGGATATTTATGGATCATCATAAATTAAACTAGATGATGGTCAAAATCTGGTATCCCTTGTCAGGGATAGATGACCTGTTCAACCATCTATGACGAGATATTGAATTCTTGAAGATTTATTTAATGTTAGTATATCACCCGATGCATGCTCGACCAATAGAAAAATCTCATATAGTATTTCCCAGGGTGTATGGTCAATAAAAGTATATGGTTATGTAGTTTAGTCTCAAAAACATGATGAAGGTTTTTATAGTGCAGACAAACCATGTTTTCCATCCATATATGGATTTTTTTGTGGTGGTATTTTTGGATGATATCTTGGTGCATTATAAAAATTGACACAACTATTCCAAACATATTGAGATCATTTTGGATACACTATGAGAGCATCAATAATATTCTATGATAAACAATTCCCACTTCTGGATGGATAAGATTCACTTATAAGGTCATATTATCTCATATATAGGAGAATAATTTTTTTCAGAGAAGGTGAGAGTTCTATTTTTCTTGGAGAAACCTAAGAACTTTTTTACATATAGAGTTTCTTGGGGATAGATGAATAAGATTGGAATTTAATACATGAATTACCATGCTTATAATCACTTATTATAGGCTTAACTAAGAAAGGTGTAAAGTTTGTATGGTCAGATACCTACGATATATCCATTTAGGAGATGAAAGGGAAAATGAATTCACTATCAATAATAATTCCCCTAGAGATAAGAAAGGGATACAATGTGTATTGGGATTCATTAGGTATCAGTCTTGGAGAAATTATAATGTTGGGATAGAGATTCATGTCATACGAGTCTCATCAGTTGAGGTCACACAAGAGGAATTACCCAACACATGATCCTGAGTTAGCTACTATTGTACATGACTTGGGATATTAGTGTAAAATTCTACTAAGAGAATTTTTTTTTGTCTTCATAGACAAAAAAATTCCCATGTATATATTTAGACAACATTATATGAATCTGAGGTAGCGAAATTGGTTTGACTACCAATAGTCATTCAATTTTGAGTTTGCCTACACACCCAGAATGGGAAATGTTGGGTCTGATGCATTGAGTAAGAGGACTCAAATAAATACAATTTAGGAGGCCATTAGAGAGCGTCAAATTATGGAAATGTTTTTAGAGATGTATATGGAGGTGAAATATGGCCAAGGAAAAAACATTCTCTCAACAATTTTAGTGACTTCCAATCTTATGGATAGAGAGATGATGAGACAATTATCTAATTTTGAGGGCCTAGTCCTATGGGAGAGTGTGGAAAGTGAGGACCCACCTCTTAGATGATCTATGGGGGAGGATAAAATTATGTGTGTTCATGGTCGCATTTGGGTTCCATCATACATACCTGAGGAGATGATGTAGGAGTTTCATTCATTAGTTTGTGCAGTACATCCTGACATTAACAATATGTATCATTACCTATGTCATCATTACTAGTGGACAGGTATAAAATATGAGGTAACTAGTTTGGTTAAGATGTTTTCAACCTATCTGCAACTGAAGGTGGGACATCATTGACCATATACACTTTTACAATAGTTAGCTATTTTGAAGTAAAAATGGGATGATCTTATGATGGATTTCATGACTAGGCATCTGAGGACACCTCGAGGTAGTGATGATGTGTGGGCTGTTGTGGACATGCTCATTAAGGTTTCTCATTTACTACTTGTATGGAATACCATCTTAGTAGATGATCTTGGGAGGTTATATATCAATGAGATAGTGTGACTTCATGGGGTTCTACAGACTATGGTATCAGATAGGGATACCTAGTTTAAATATCATTTCTGGTAGGCATTGTATAGGACTTTGGGTACACAAGTGCTTTTGATCATAGTATAACACCCTCATATTGATGCCAGTCAAAGCTCACTATTCGAGTTCTAGAAGATATTCTTAGAGCACAAGTCCTTAATTTTGAGGGTTCTTGGGAGAGGCATATACCCCTATTTTAGTTCACCTTCCATAATATCTATCAAGCGACTACACAGATGGAACCTTTTGAGGATTTGTATGTTAGAAAAATTTGATAACCTATGTTTTTGTTAGAGATTAGAGAGGCAACACTTCTCAGAACACATCTCATACAAGAGACATAGAAGCATGTAAAATTGATCAGAAGGTGGATGGATACTACATATTTGAGATAGAAATAATATGTTGATTATTTTCGATGACCTCTAGAGATCGATGTCGAGGATCAGGTCTTTTAGGTATCTCACCGAGGCTTGGACACAGAAGGATTAAGAGACTTGGTAATAATTCCTAGTGATATGTCCAGTTGTTCTAGATTTTGGTAAGACTTGGTCCAGTGTCCTATCGGTTCTAGTTACCTCATAGGTATTGATCCATGTACACCATCTTCAAGTTATCTCAGTTTCACTGTTATCACTTAGATCCTACTCACACTATACAATTGAATGAAGTTTAGATTTTGGTAAATGAATCCTTTGAGGAGCATCCTATTCATATTGTTGATAGAAACATGAATGTTCTATGAGGCTGGTTAGTTCCCCTAGTATTGGTGCTATGTTACAACATCTGTTTATAGGATGAGACTTGGGAGCAGGCGGGCCGATGTATATGCCCATTGGATGGAGTTATTCTTAAAATAATCTTGATCACCTTTGGAATGGAAATTTGGGGACTAATTTATTTAGGGGGGTTGTAAGATCTTGGGTTTTCTTATGAGGTACATATCCTTTTCTTCTAGGGTTAACTATTTATTTTAACCTAATGTGTGTTAATAATGAGATCATGAGTGTTTTATGGTGTTCAAGTATTATCCAGATCTCAGATCTATCCTTTTTTAGAAAAATATATGGGATGCATGGTTAATAGAAATCATATGACCAAAACCACACTGTTAGGAGTAACCATAAAGGGATGGATAGTGGGATATAGGAAGAAACACATTTTGAGGAAACTGGTCAACCCGGGGAAAACACCAATTTAGGAGATATTCAGTTTTATGAAGAGGCTTCATACATAGTTTTTCAAACCATGCACTATGACTTTTCAAGGTCACCCTTGATGTAGATAAAGTCCTAAAGTTGGTGCATGGTTTTTCCAACACCTGAAAATATTCTTGGTATATCTTTTTGGGAGTTTGGATTTTATATTGAAGATGACAATATGATTGAGATCAACCTAGTTGAGGAAAATATTCTTGGTATATATGGAAATCCAATAGGGCAGTGGATAGAAAATAAGACAAATATTTCACCAAAAAATCAATCCCTTGATAAATGGGAAAATGTTTCTTACATAACCATTTGTAGATTGAACATAGACCATCATATGATTTTAGTAAGTCTTATTACTAGAAGCTCATGAACTATCATCTCTTTTGGATTTAATAATACATAGACCTTAATTATAGAATGTGATAATGTTATCAAATACATATGGAAATCCATGAATTTTGGCAATGATACCTTCAATTATATCATGTAATTAAAATTATTAAACAAAAACCTAAGGGATTGTGCAAAGGAAAAAACCAACCAAATTGATAATGAAATAACTTACTTAGAATTCAATCTTATACAAATTCAGATTTACTCTACCAATACTGATTTCACTAATAACCATCAATAAGAAAATGACCTTTATACCATACTAAACTCTTTTCTCACTTTAAAAGATAACCATAAAAAGTAGAACTTCATGATAAAGTGTCTTAAACATAGTGACATGAACATAAAGTTATACAATGCTCTTCAAATAACTAAAAAAGACTGTAGGCCTCTCACCTTTCTTAAAATGAGGACACTATAATTGAAAATTGAGAAGGACTATATCACCATATTGTTTCCTATTATAACAATATTTTTAATGGTCCCGACGTAAACAAAGACTTATTAGGAGAATTTTTTTAAATGGGTTTTAATTTTTTTTAGAAATAGGGAAAGGGTTGGGGGTATTTTTAAAAATGAGTTAGGAGAAGACTGAACCTTGTTCACTCTTCATCCCTTTCTAGGAAGCATGAACGAGGTGCACACTTCCTTAAGGAATTTGCTGAAGGAAGAGTGAACACTCTTCACTCATCCTCTAGATTTTTTTAATAATAAATATCAGAATATATATATATATATATATCTAATTAAATATTTAAATATATATTGATAAAAAATAATAAAAATTAATTAAACATTAATAAGTACTAATTAAATATAAAAAAAATATTAATTAAAAATTCATCAATATTAATAAAATTTCAGAAAATATTAATTAAATATTGATAACTATTAAAAAAATATTATTGAAAAATAAATAAATAATATTAAATAATGATAATACATATAAATATTAACAAATATTGATTAAATATTAAATAATTATTATTAAATAATAGTTACATATTAGCTAATATTAATAAATATAAAAAATGAAAGTAAATATTAATAATTATTAATAAACAATAAAAAAGAACAATAAAATAATATTAAATATTAATTAATGATTCGAAAATATTAATAAAATTATAATAAATATTCATAAATATTCGTAAATACTACAAAAATATTAATAAATGTGAACAAATATTAAAAAATCTCAATAGACATTCAATAAATATTCATAAATATTCATAAATATTAACTAAATTTTAAAAATTAAAAATAAATATTAAATTAATATTAATGAATATTAATAAATATTAATTAAATATTCATAAAATGTAATAAAATTTTATTAAATATTCATAAACAGTAATAAAATTTCATTAAATATTCATAAATACTCATAAATATCAATAAATACCAATTGATATAAATAAAATACTAGAAAATATTAATAAATAGTAACCAAATATTTTTCAACATTTATATATATTTATGAATGTTAATAAAAAATAAAGAAAAACATTAAAATAAAATAAATAAATACTGATAAATATATATATTAGGTGCTTGGTGGTACAATTACATTCAATTACATACACACCACACAAAAATGCTAGAAAGGCATGCCATACCCACCCCCCATATGGGGATAACCCACCCGTTAAACCTTATTTAATTAATACATGCCTCATAAGCCCAGTGGGCATGAAGCTCATTACATGGCTTGAAAGCTCAGTGTAGAGTCATGCCTGTATCATCCAGTCTACATCACCAGACCTTTACCATCTCCTGCATTGTACTTAATAGTAACTGTACCCAGCAGGGATTGATCCAGGGACCTCCCAAATTCCAAGCATGAGCCTTTACCACTTGGGTACATTCTTTTTGGATTAATATAAATAAATATTAATGAATATTAATTAATACTCATCAAATATTACTAAATATTACATAAATATTCATAATTTTTATAAAAAAATTATAACAGTTTGAGGGTCAAGCCCACATTTATTAACATTGTAATATTAATTAAATAATAATGAATATAAATAAGTATGAATAAAATATTAATAAATGTTAAATAAATGATAATAAATATAAATAAATATAGATAAATATTAATAAATAATATATATATATTAAATAAATAATCCTAAATATTAATAAACATTATTAATCATACATAATTATTAATATTTATGTATATTTATTAAAATTTAGTAATATTCAGTAATATTTATGAATATTTAATTAATATCTAGTCATATTTAATAATATTTATATAATATTTATTTAATACATTTCTTTTATTTATTAATATTTATTTTAATTTCATGATATTTAGTTAATATTGATTAATATTTCATTAATATATATTAATTTGAATTTATATGCATTAATATTTATGAATATTTATGAATATTTAATTAATATTTATTAATAATTATTTAATGTTTTTCATATTTATTTATTTTTAATTAATATTTATAAATATTCAAAATTATTTTGTTACTATTTATTAATATTTGTTAGTATTTTATTTATATTTTTTAATTTTTATTCAAGTTTTTAATAATTATTTTTATATTGATATTTATTGGAATTTGTTGATATTTAATTAATATTTATTAGTATTTATTATTTTCTAATTAAATTCTATTACTTTTTTTCAATTTTAGATTAATATTTAAGGAATAATTATGAGTATTTATTTAATATTTATTAACATTTGATAATATTTACTAGTACTAATGAATATTATTATAGGATTTATGAATATTTATGAACATTTATTAATATTTATTTAATATTTTTGTATAATTAATTAATATATATTAATATATATTTATAACTTTTTAATATTAAATTATACTTAATTATTATTCAAGTAAATTTATTTAACATTTAATCAATATTTATTATTATTTATTTGTATCATCAATATTTATGAATATTTATTTAATTTTTATAAATATTTTTCAGTATTTATAAATATTTAATTAATATTTAACAATATTTTTTTAGTATTGATGAAATTTTAATTAATATATATTTATATTTAATTACTATTTGTTAATATTTAATTATTTTTAATAAGATATTGTTAATATATATTTTAATATTTAACTAGATATCTATTTATATATACATATTTAGTAATATTTATTAATTAAAAAACATAGAGGAACGATGAACATCATTCACCCTTCATAAAATTTCCAGAGAAAGCGTAAACCCTATTCACACTTCATAATGAGGGAAGCAGAGTGAATGATGTTCAATCATCTCCAGACTCATTTTAAAAAATATCCCTAACCCTATCCCTTTAATAAAAGTAAAAACCCATTTAAAAAATTATCCCACTTGTTGCCTGATATTCTTCCTAACATAGTTAGAAACAATGATGAATTTTCCCTGGAAAGTGTTCCCCTCATCTATGAAATAAAATATGTATCTTTAGACTAAAGCCTGATTTTACTCCTGGGCCTGATGGCTTTACTAACTCCTTTTTTCATCACTATGGGGAAAAGGTTCAAATGGATCTCTATTATTTGGTTAAATCATTCTTTACAAATGGAATCCTTCCCCACGACATTAATGTACAATTTCTATCTCTTGTTCATAAAGGATAAAATGCCTCTAAAATTCACCGCTTCAGACCCATTTCCCTCCTAAACATTCTCTATAAAATCATCTCTAAACTGCAAGCTAATATAATTGCCCCCATTTCAAATAGAATAATCTCTTGGAACTATTTTCACTTCCTCAAATGAAGAACCATCTAGTATTGCATCTACCTTTCCTATCAATTTATATATAACTTAATGAAATCTAGTAGAGGAGGTATAATTTCTATAAAACTTGTTATTATGATAGATTTTGACACTATGGATTGGAGTTTTATATATATGGTTCAAACCAACTTTGGTTTCAATGACACATTTTTCAAAAATATCAAAACCCTATTTGGATCTATTCATATTTCTATACTAATTAGTTGCTTGCCAAAATGTTATTTCAATTACACTAAAGGTGTTGGGTAAAGTGACCCGCTCTCTATAATCATTTTCTCTATTATAGAGGACTGCCTATGAATACTCCTCACTCAAATAGATAATCAGTATAAAATAAAGCCCATTATTTCCTCTTGAAACATGGATGTTTCCTATCACCTCTTATATGTGGATGTAATAATTTTGGTTCTATATTGTAACAAAAGAAACATTAAAAAACTTTAAGTATCCCCTCTCACATGATGAAGATATGTATGGTCAATCCATTAACAGAAACAAATCTCTCATTTTCTATGAAAAAATATTCTTTCTGGATATAAAAAATTATACAAAGAATGACCTTGGTATTAAAGATTGATCCTTCCCCTTCACCCATCTTTGGGTCCCTAATTTTGAGGGAAAAACTAAAATTACATATTTTTCCAATATAGTTGATCAAATCAAAAATAATATCTCTTCATGGATTGGATAATCTCCATATATTTATGTAAATTTTTTTCTTATCAAACACACAATTGTTTCTAATATGGGTTATTTCATGATGGTTTATAAATAGCCCATTGGCTTGACTAAAAATATTAATGTTAGTATCAAAAACATTATTTCGAGAGGAACCACTCTTGAAAGAAAGATTTTCATGATTCCTAGGATTATTTCTTGTAAGACTCTAACTAATGGTGGTATGGGTATAAAAAACCTTAATCTATATAATGATGCCCTTCGGGATAGGATCACATGGATGTTTTTTAAATAACAAATCCATGGATTTTAATTTCCTTCGATGAAACATTTTGAACAAACTGAAAAAGGAAATTTTTTATACATGGAATCCACTATTTGGCTATCTATCAATGATTCCTTGAACAAAATTATGGCTTACTCTATGTGGGTAGTTAATAGATAATCCTATATAATGTTTTAGGTGGATAACTGGGATGGATTTCCTCTCATCCCTATGGCCGACCCTATAAAATTACATTTTAATGCTACTATTTCAATAAATGGTTATTTTCACTCTTCAGACATGGCCTTACTCAATGATATTAAAATTACACTTAACAATTATCCTTTTATTAATTACGATAACTTATTATTTTGTGAGACTTAAAAAATGGTATTTTGGACTCAAACCTTTTCTACAATTATAATTTCATCGATGAAAATCAGGATTTTTCATGGTTAAATAACATTAATAAGCCATTGGGTAGAACCTCATGGTTCACCATTCTCTGGAGGATATCAAAAAATTTTGTTCCTAGTGATTTTTGTCTGCAATTATTTGGCATTCAAATTTTTTTCCAAATGTTGTCTCTATAACCAACATAGAGAGGATGATGAAAATCTAATTTTTTCTTGTGATACTAATTCTTCTCTACATAAATACATATTTGAACATTTTTATCTTAGATGGATAGTTTTATACTCCATTCGGATGCATCTTCAATGATTCACTAACATGGTTGCTTCTCAAAAAGTCAGACAACTCTTCATAGACACTACTTCTAAGTTCATGCATTCCATATGGCATGACAAAAATTCGATTATTCTTCACAATAATACTTCAATTTTCATGAAGCTCAGGTGAATATTCTCATTACTATCAAAGAAGATTGTATGATGTAAACAGGTACCTAACACAACTCCATCAAATATCTTATTGTTATTCACTTCCTCATAGTACAATGAAGGTAAAATTTTACAAAGGTATTTCTAGACATCTTCTAACAATCCCTATTTATGGATAGATCAAGAACAATGTGGACAATGCCTCAAATGCAAACCTAGGACCTGCAGGTTGCATAGTGGTGTGGAGAGATCATAATGGACTGGTCCTTTGATGTTATTATAGTACTTCTGGTTCCACATCCTCATTAGAATCAGAGATTTATAGAATAATTATTGCAGTAGATATTATCATGAAAAGAAGATGGAATAAAATATGGATTGAATGAAACACCACTACCATTGTGAATGATTTATATAATTTCATTATTCACCTTTCTTAGACTCTCACTCCTAAATAGATAAAATGCATCAAACCCATTTTCAGGATAAATCATATAATCACTCATGATTATCGCGAGTCAAATGCGGTGGCAAATACTCTTTCCAAAAAAGGATATAACATCGGTGTCACATGGTTAGACAACCTTCCAATAAATCTTACTTCTTTTCATGAAAAATAATGAAATAAAATTCCTAATTTTGTACTTTTTTTAACTCTTTTTCTTTCTTTTATATATTTTTTTTCTTTGGTATTTTGAAAATTGAATCATCGTTTAAGAAAATTTAATGAATTATTTATGAATATGAACACCTTTTTTAACTTGTTCAATTGTAAATAAAAGGAATTAATTGAATTTAATTGATATGAGATGGTTGTTTCCTCCTTTTCATGTTATTGTATATTATTAAAATGGATAAATGGATTATTTTAAAGTTTTTGAATGAGTTAGAAGAACTCATTTCTAGTAAATGACGAGTGATTTGGTTTATGAATTGAAATTGTAGTGGATTTATTGGATGAACTCTTCGGATCCTGATTCCATAGATGGAATAGATGATTCCCCCCATGGATATTGTTACTGTTAAACATTCCCTGGACCCATTTACTCCATAGATCTTGATTCTATGGGCCTTAATACCCCTTGGATCCATCATTCATGGAATTTCATTGGACAATCTCTATTGACATTCTCTTCAGACTCCACCCAATTCTTTACCAAGTTTCCACTGAGATGCTCCTAGGACTCGATGAGGATTCATTGGTCTTCTATACCTTGTATCCATACCTTTATGGTCTGCAACTTAATTACATAGTGTGTCGATTGAGTATGTTGACACTGGATTACACATCGAGGCCATTGTGAATGATTTAAATTTGATTACACCATGTGGCCATTGTGAATATTTCATCAATTGTTCAATGATAGCCTTGGTATGAGTATCAGTTTACAGTTGTTAGACTAGACAGTATCATACTAGTTTATTTATTCTTTATATATGAAATTGTTTATGGGATATTGATTTTTGTTTATAGGAGACTTGGTAGGATAGACAACATCACTTTACTTGTATCACTTAATTTTTACTACTGTTATAACTGTGATATATTGCACACTACCTTTTGTAAAGTCACACAATACTACATGTGTTATATGCACCATTGGTAGTGATGTACTGAGTACTATCTCACACATAGTTTAGGCTATTTTTGGGTACCTATACAAAATTCACGGATGAAGGTAGAGATTAAGGAAAGCACCCACTATACAATTCTTGATTTATTCATTTCTTAGGAACACGAGAGCACGAGACCAATAATTTCTCATTATGACGGTATGGTTTCTTTTTTGGTATTTTTTTATTTTTATACATGTATTGTACTATATGATTGTATATATATTTTCTTATTTTTTAGAGACATGACAAGAACATCATATTTTATATTATTGCTTGGATTATTTACTATTACAATATTTTGGATGTTTTTCATGTCTATTGATTGGTTATTTTATTTTCTACCACTAATTGATTGATTTTTTTATTACTGTCTCATTACACTATAATATAATGATATAGTCTCCCCCACACATACAACCTAGGCCTTTGATGTAAGTTTGAAGCCTCTAGAATACGAGGATGTGCATTTGAGGTTATGTGACCCAACGAATCAGGGCACCATTCAATGTTACCATGTTCTGAACATTACAAATATTATGAAAAAACAATTTAAATTAAAAATTGGAAAGTTTTACAAAAAAATTTTCTTCCATTGTTGTTTAACACCTATATATGATGATTTTTGAACTATCTTCCAAGAAACCTTCAAGTTATAATCTTTTAGAAATTATGAATCAACAATTGATAATTATGACTTAATTTCTAAACCTGATAACAATTTTAGTGGGGAACTCAACTCATGTTTTCCATGGAATTATAACATGTAAAATAGATATTTTTTAGATACATATACGAATCTATTATGACACATGATACACAACTTTTATCTATCTATAAATATTCTCAAATAGAAGTAAAAGTTATAAACAATACATGCTTCATCAGTGTAAGTTTTCCAACTTGACAGGTTTCCTAATCCAATAAAATTAGAAATCGTCCACTTTAGAGAAACATATATTTTAAATATTTTGGTTATTGATGCATCATATGTATCAACACTATAATCCCATAGTTCTTGCAATTCATCTATAAGAGGATAATGATATTCATCAATTACATTTATTGGAATTTTCTTTCTTGAAATGATTATTGGAATAATAAAAGAAGTTGTTTCCAAACACATCCACATAGGTATATTTTTAGGGATCAAAATAAATATCCATATTATAAATGTTATACTAGGATCCACAAATGGATTAAATCCACTAGTATTTAATACAAAATTTATATTCCCGGGACTTGGAGAGAAATTTGGATATAAATAATCAATGTATTTCTATGTATTCTAATCACTAAGATTATTCAAAAACTAGTCATTATTGTTTAACATAATATTTCAACTCATTTTATCCTTCATTTTAGAATACATGAAAACTATTTTCAATAATTATTTTTATCGAATGTAATATAAAACCTTTTCAAAAATTTTATTTCCATTATTCTTCCTAGTTCATTCATTTATAATTTTATCATGATTCACTGATTTCCATTTGAATTTTAACATCTTTTACACTCTTCTCTTTCTAAATCTTCTCCCAGAAACAAAAATCAATCATTTGTACAAGCATGAATCTTTTTATAATTAAGAATGAGTTTTTGAATAGAATTATTTATATCATATAATTATTTATGGATCTTAGATTGAAAAACTTCATCATATATAAAATTGAATAACATTGAAATAATTTTTATCTATAATTCCACAAACGCACTTGATATGGTATAACTTCACTAAGAAAGAAAATTGTGTATACTTGAAAATCCTTGATAAAACATTTGATTTAAATATTCCAGTAATTTATAAACAACATTTGATTATTTGGTTATGATGTATCTTATATTAATCTCTGATAAATTAAAACGTGGAACCATATATATATCATAATATTCATCATTCTGTTCAGTGTGAAAAACATCACTAATCAGGTTTTGAATCTCATTCTCTACTTTCAGGGTAGTAGGTTTTTGATTTTGATTATGGACACACATTGAACATTCTACAATCTCTAATTAATCATGAAATACCAATCTCATATATCCAACAACAAATTTTTTAAATATCAATTTCTTATAAACATCATATCCTTTAAACCACTGTAAAATCTCAGTTTTTGGAAAGGTATGTTTTTGTTGTGTTTTGAGTTGAACCCTTTGTTTTTGGGGCTTTGAAATGTTTCTTGAAGGTGTGAGAGGCCTTGGGGGTGTTCCGGGGGATCAGGGCATGGAAGAAGGAAATCTGGGCAAGACAGGCCAGGGCGCATAGTCTGCGCATGGCCAAGAAAACCGTGCGGCCTGCCCAGGCTAAATCGTGCGACCCTTCCTCCTCTGGATAGAAGAATGCACATGCTTTGCGCACAGTTTGACAAACCATGTCTCTAAATCATGCGACCCCTCCTCCTCTAGATAGTGGCATGCACACGGTTTGCGCACGGTTTGCCAAACCGTGTGGACAAACCATGCGACCACTTAATGTTGGGAAAAATTACAAAATTGCCACTTCGGGATTTTAAGCCCCAACTCGGGATTTTCCTCTCCACTCCCCCTTCTCTACCCTAGGATGAACTTGATAGATCCAAGCTTCCCAAGGGTGGTTCTCTTTCGATTATAAGGCGTTTTTGGTGCCGTTGGTTGCGTATCGAAGCTCCGGGTAAGGCTAATCTCATCCTTGGTTCTCTTTTTGGTTTAGGGTTTGTATCTTCTCTTACTCTCATTCTAAATCTATAAAACCCTAACTTTTGGGTGAGTTTTAGGTTGAATCTACAAAGTTTGGTTGGATCGAGGTTTAAGTACTCAATTGAGAGTGCGTTCAACTGTGGTTTCGAGGTAGGTGGTCTAAAGTGATATCCCATAGTTATTTGGGTATTTGTGCATGATTAGTTGTGTTCTTTCTTTCCTTTGGTTATTTTTTGGATAATCTTGGCATGTTTGGTAATAATGGAGTTTAAAATGGCAAATGGGAACCCTCACAATCTCCATGGGAAGTGTTGGGATAGAATTGACCTAATTGGGGCCATCAATGGGATGTGCCGACTTTTCCCAGATTTAGGGATTGATATTAAAAAAGTGACCTTGTTGTCATGAATTGTAGATACCTTGATAAATATGTTGGCATGATTAGTTGAACTTGTAATATAAGTTAGGTGATGCACCTAGACTTGGAAATAACCTAAAAGTTAAGTGGAATGGGTTAAATGGTTGATTCATGGGGGTGATGAACGGGCTAAATGGGTTAATGTGTAAACTGATTAAAGACCATAATCGGATAGATTATGGGTTTAATGTTTAATGCTTAGTGAGATAGGTATAACACATGGGAATTGGGTAAATGGTTAAATGATGTGAAATGGTAATGTGTTAATGGGTAAAGGCATGATGTGGATTCCCATGTGGGTTGTTGTTAATAGTGTTGTTGAAGGGAAATGGTTTGGATGGTTGATGTTTACTTATATATATAATCATGTGCACATGGCTTTGTAGAGTGGGGTATGACTTGAGGATATAAGCCCACGGGTCGAGTGAAGACTGAGGTTCTAAACTCCACCCTAAATGCACGGGTTAGGAAATGGGACTGAGGGTCTATTCTCCTAATGGATTCATCCACCTGAAATGAGGCTTCGAGGTGAGGTTATGGTTTCTATAAGGGGTTATTCCTAGTGAGATAGGATAACGATGTGTTTACCCTCTTGCATGTGATTGTTGGCCTTAGACCCATGTAATATAATGTATGTGATTAACCCATGGAAATGTGATGAAATGGTATGTGATGATAATTGGTAATAAATGAATGGTAATGGAAGTGGAAATGGCTTGAATCTGAATTTGTTAATGGAACCTTAATTAATTACTTGGAAATTATCATTCTTATTCCTTTTTCATGCACTACCTGTTCATATTGGATGTTTTGTAGACACTGTTGGTGGAGGCCTACTGAGTTGTACTCACACCCTGCTCGGGCCATCATTGGGTACCCAAGTAGACGTCATGTTTTCAGGTTAGGAGAAGGGAAAGGGTCCTTGCTAGATTGTGAGTGGACATGGGTAGCTCTTGGTGGAGGATCCATACTTGGAGTCGAGACCATTTTGGGGATTTTGGCCGTTGTCCTCGTTTTGGGATTTTGTTCACTTTTGCACTTGTAGTATGAGATGACATATTTTATTGATGGAAATGGTTGTTATACATGTTCCTTGTTTTTTGATTATTGTTTCCTCTATTGGTTTATTTCTATTGTGGCTTACTCTGATAAAAAGGGGGTATAGTCTCCCCACTTGACCACATAGACCCCCGCTGCTAGTTAGCAGCCTTTGGTATACAGGGTGGCGTGCTTAAGGTCATGTAACAACCTGGATCAGAGCACCAGTTTAGTGGCTCCCGGGTCGGGGAGGTTAAAAAGTGGTATCAGAGGAGGTCTTTCTTCTCCTTATCTGAGGTCTGGTTATTTGGGATTGGTAGCCAAGGGTTAATATGTGTCGGGCCTTGGTAATGAGCTCGTGCTTGGGAGTAGCTAACCCATGTATGGGGGAAAACCCAAGTCATCCTGGGTGGTAAATGTTGTTCTTGGTTGTGTGATGTTACAGTTGATGATATTTCAACGTTGGGTGATGCACATGTGGTTTGATGTGACTATTTTATGATATTTGGATTGTGATCTTAACAACACAAGGTTTTCCATTCATGTATCATTATAGGCACCTAGGGAGATAGGTGACATGCATTGTATTAGACACATGCATGGGGTGGGTGTTTGAGGAAGGAAAGTAGGTACATCATGCATTTCATGAAACCAAGAAATAATGAGAAGAATGAAATAAAACAAGTGGGTTGTTGTAGCTAGTAAAGATATTTTGATAAAGTTGTAAAAGTTATGTGGTATGTGTGATAAATATCATGCTTGTCATTGTAGAGAAATGACACCATGACGTCGGTTACCAGTTGGGCAATGGGAGGATGTTGTGGAGAACACTCCTCCAGTAGAGGAGCAAGAAAATGTGGTGATCCATGAAGGTAGAGAAGACTAGTTCTAGGAGAACTTGGCTCACCTTATGCAGATGATGGATCAAGACCCAGGGCGGGTTGCACCGAGTATGTTTGAGCTGACCAAGGAGTTCCAACTGCAGCACCCTCTGAATTTCACCAGAGAGGGTGGATAGAGGCAGCAGAGTTCTGGTTAGAGTCTGTCCAGGAGATACTGGATCATTTAGAGACCCCTGTCGAAAAGCAGGTGAAGTTGGATGATTATATGTTGTGGGGATAAGCGAGGCATTGGTGGGACATTCAGGCACAAATTGAGCAGGATGAGGGAATGTCGTGGAAGGTTTTTCAAGAAAAGTTCCTCGAGCATTTCTACCCAGAGACCTTGAGTCAGGATCAGGCTGCAGAGTTTATGATCCTGACTTAGGGATCGCTATTGGTGATGGACTATGCTAGTTGCTTCACTGATTTGGGATGATTTGTCCCAGTGTTAGCAGGGGATGAGGTAGCAGTAACAAGGAATTTAAAGGATGGGCTGAGACATGAGATCAGGTCTCAAGTAAACATCTTCTGCTTGAAGAGGTTCGCAAAGGTAGTAGATCAGTCACTGATCTCAGAAGGAAACCTAAAGGGAGCTTCGGGTAGCGGGCTTGTGGTGCTAGCGGGGCAGACGAGTGGTGCAGCTACCGAAGGTTGGAAGAGATGCCATGAGATCTCATAGCATGGAAGAAGTGTGAAAAGTTGCTAGAAGAGAGGGTTAGCCTCTCAGATTGGAAACCAAGTGTTCTGATATCAGTGCGGTAGGCAGGGGCATATGCATGGTTAGTGTCCTAGACCTCCAGTTGAGTGTCGTTCGTGCGGCCGGATGGGGCATCTGCAGAATTTCTATAGGAGACCTCAGCAGGTGGGAGAGTATGATGGTGGAAGGTAGGTACCAGATACGGGAAGGGGATCAGTTACCCCGTATCAGGCAGGCAGTTGGAGCTCCACGGGCCGTACTGAAAGGGGCGGTGGGTGTGGAACTCTAGGGCAGGATCGCTCATGCTAGCAGGGCAGTACAACGTAGGGCATTCCTGATGGAGCCCAGGGTAGAGGGGAAAGTCAACTTCAGGCAGTTCAGTTTGCACCTGGTGATGGTGAGGCTGGACCGTCGACTGTTCGAGGTGCGATCCTTATAACATCTACTTTTTCTATTGCGTTGTTGGACACAGGTGCCACATACTCTTTTATATCTTCTCAACTTTTAGTAGCGCTAGTTTTACCTATGGAGTGGGTGTGTGGGGTTATTTAAATTGACACCCCGTTGTGGGTGCAGATTGAGGATATCAAGTAGTACAAGGGATGTGCCTTGGAAGTTGGTTGGTATCATTTTCTGTGGGACTTGTTAATTCTCAAGATGTTATGGTTTGAACTAACCCTGAGAATGGATTGGTTGGTGTTGTATCGGGCACATATAGACTGTTACCATCACAGAGTATCATTCAGGTCGCTTGAGGGGGATGCTTATGTCCACCATGGCGAATGAGATGTTCGAGCAGGGCGTGCAGGTCTGTTTTGTCAACAGATGAGTGGACTCGTGACTTGAGTGGAATGTCTCAGTCTTGATGAAAATGCAAGAGGGGAGAAGTCTATTTTCCCTCCTGGGGTGGATCGGTTTCAGGACGTGTTTCCTGAGGATTTCTCGGGGTTACCCCCTGAGAGGGATGTTGAGTTCACGATTGAGTTGCTTCCGAAAGTAGAGCCAGTTTCTATTCCTCCATACCGTATGGCACCCGCAGAACTCCAGGAACTGAAGGTTTATCTTGAGGAGTTGGAGCGTAAGGGTTTTATCCATCCTAGTATTTCTCCTTTGGGATCTCCCATGCTTTTTGCAAAGAAGACCAATGGGTTGTTGAGGCTGTGTGTTGACTATCGAAAGTTGAATCAGATGATGGTGAGAAAATGGTACCCTATTCCTAGAATTGAAGATCTGTTTGATCAGTTGTGGGGCACATCAGTGTTTTCTAAGATTGATCTGAGGTTGGGCTATCACCAGTTGAGGGTGAGGTCTTCTAACATACCGCAGACAGCTTTCCAGAGTCGGTACGGGTTGTTTGAGTTTGTGGTATTGCCATTCATCTTGACCATTGCACCGACGGTGTTTATGGATTTGATGAACCAAATATTTCATCCCTATCTAGATTGGTTTGTGGTTGTCTTTGTTGACAATATATTAGTGTACTCAAAAACTCACGACGATCATGCCCAAAATCTTGACATCATCTAAGGTATGCTAAGAGAGCACCAGCTATACGCCAAGCTATCCAAGTGTCAATTTTGGATAGGTGAGGTACATTTCCTAGGTCACATAATCTTGGAGGTAGGTGTGTTAGTGGATCCAGAGAAAGTGCAGGCAGTTGTATCTTGAGAGCATCCCAATAGCGTTTCTGATGTTCGGAGTTTTTTGGGTTTGGTCAGGTATTACTGAATGTTCATTCAGGATTTCTCTCACTTGTAAGAACCAATCTCGGGCTTGACCAAGAAAGGAATTAGGTTTGAATGGTCTGAGGCTTGTGATAATTCCTTACAATATTTGAAGAAGCGGCTGATGACCACACCTATCTTGATCTTACTTGAGCTGAGTAAGAAGTACATCGTGTTTTGTGATGCATCCAGAATCGGACTTGGGGCTGTGTTGATGCAAGATGAGTTGGTGGTGGCTTACGGGTCAAGGCAGTTGAGACCCCATGAGTGGAATTATCCCACTCATCACCTTGAGTTGGCTACAGTAGTGTACGCCTTGAAGTTCTGGAGGCACTATCTTTTGGGAGAACGGTTTACCATGTTTACCGACAATAAGAGTTTAAAGTACATCTTCTCACAGCGGGATATGAATATTTGGCAGCGAAGATGGGTTGAATATCTCCAGTATTTTGACTTTGAGTTGGTGTACATTCCAGGAAATGGAAATAGTGTTGCTGATGCTCTGAGAAGGAATGTTCAGAATCAGATGGTTCAAGAGTCCAGCACCGAGTGGATGGGGATGGATTTGTTTGTAGAAATGCACCTGGAGGTGCAGGAGGAGAGTGGTCAGGTAACTCTTGCTTCCTTAACGATGGAGTCGATACTTTTGAGTCGAGTTAAGGAAGGTCATCTTGATGATCCTGAGTGTTTGATCATGAAGAAAAATATTAAAGGTGGGGAGCTACATTCTGGCTGGGCCATCGATGTAGACGGTGTTGTTCATGTTCGTGATCGTGTGGTTGTGACAAAGTGTGTGCGGGAAGAGTTGATGCATGAGTTCCATGCATCAAAGTGGGAAGTGCATCCTAGTTTGAAAAAGATGTACCATAATCTCTGAAGCTAGTTTTGGTGGCCTATAATGAAGAAGGAAGTTGCAGGCTTTGTGGCATGGTGTCTTACCTGTCAGCAGGTGAAGACCGAGCATCAACGCCCAGGTGGTTTGTTGCATCCATTGCCCATTCCAGAATGGAAGTGGGATGATGTGACAATGGATTTTGTCATGGGTATTTTGAGGATGGCATGGAAGAATGATGCAATATGGGTGATTGTGGATCAGTTAACGAAAGTGGATCATTTATTACCAATTAAATAGACCCATACAGTCGACCAGTTGGGTGAGATGTATGTTCCGGAAATAGTGCGGTCGCATGGTGTGCCGCAGATCATAGTTTCGGACAAAGATCCACGTTTCACATCGCGTTTTTGGTAAGGTTTGCTGAAGGCGCTTGGTACGCATTTGTTTTTGAGTATAACTTTCCACCCGCAGGTGGATGGGAAGTCGGAGCATACGATCCAAGTGTTGGAAGACATGTTAAGAGCTTGTGTCTTGGACTTTTGTGGTTCTTGGTAGAGGCACCTATCGTTAGTTGAGTTTTCCTACAACAACAATTTTTAGGCTACGATTCAGATGGTACCGTTTGAGGTGATTTATAGGAGACCATGTAGATCTCCATTGTGTTGGCTAGAGGCCGATGAATCTGAGTTGTTGGGGCCAAGTCTCGTGCAGGAGACTTCAGAGAGAGTTAAGTTGATCAGGAAGCGGATGGCTACAACTCAGAGTAGGAAGAAGTCGTATGTAGATCAGAGGCGTAGACCTCTTGAGTTTTCGGTGGGTGATAAAGTGTTCCTTCAGGTGTCGCCAAGGTTGGGTCACTATTGGATACACAGGCAGGGTAAGTTGGCACCTAGGTATGTGGGACCTTTTGAGATTGTGGAGAGGATCAGACCAGTGGCTTACTGATTGGATCTTCCACAGTGGTATGGTGGGATGCATGATGTGTTTCTTGTGTCGCAGCTTCGACATTATCACCCTGAACCATCTCACATGGTTGATGTTGAAGAGGTGGAGCTTGAGGCTGATGCGTCCTTTGAGGAGCATCCGGTTCATGTGGTAGATCGTAGTGAAAAGTTCTTGCGAGGCAAGGTTGTGCCATTAATGCGAGTACTATGGCAGCATGAGAAAGTTCAGGAAGAAACTTGGGAGCAGGAATCAGATATGCGGGCTCAGTGTCCTGAACTCTTCTGTTCGGTGGATCAATAAGGGTTGGAAACTTGGCTCGAGGATGAGCTGTTATAAGGTGGGAAGATTGTAAGATCCCTATTTTTGGAAAGGTATGTTTTTGTTGTGTTTTGGGTTGAACCCTTTGTTTTTGGTGCTTTGAAATGTTTCCTAAAGGCATGAGAGGCCTTGGGGGTGTTCTGGGGGCTTGGGTCACGGAAGAAGGAAATCTGGGCATGAGAGGCCAGGGCGCACGACCTGCGCACGGCTAGGAAAACCGTCCGGCCAGCCCAGGCTAAATCGTGTGACCCTTCCTCCTCCGGAAAGAAGCATGTGCACAGTTTGCGCACGGTTTTCCCAACCGTGCGACTAAATCATGCGACCCCTCCTCCTCCATACAGTGTCTTGCACACGGTTTGCGCACAGTTTTCCAAACCGTGCGGACAAACTGTGTGGCCACTTAAAGTTGGGAAAAATTACAAAATTCCCACTCCGGGCTTTTAAACCCCAACTCGGGATTTTCCTCTCCACTCCCCCCTCTCTACCCTAGGATGAACTTGGATGACCCAAGCTTCCCAAGGGTGGTTCTCCTTCGTTTCTAAGGTGTTTTTGGTGTCGTTGGTTGCGGATCGAAGCTCCGTGTAAGGCTAATCTCATCCTTGGTTCTCTTTTTGGTTTAGGGTTTGTATCTTCTCTCCCTCTCATTAATAAGCTCTAAAACCCTATCTTTTGGGTGAGTTTAGGTTGAAGCTCCAAAGTTTGGTTGGATCGAGGTCTAAGGACTCGATTGAGAGTGCGTTCAACTGCGGTTTTGAGGTAGGTGGTCTACAAGTGATATCCCATAGTAATTTGGGTATTTGTGCATGTTTAGTTGTGTTCTTGCTTTCCTTTGGTTATGTTTTGGATAACCTTTTCATGTTTGGTAATAATGGTGTTTAAAATGGCAAATGGGAACCCTCACGATCCCTGTGGAATGTGTTGGGATAGACTTGACCTAATTGGGGCCATCCATGGGATGTGCTGGCTTTTCCCAGATTTAGGGATTGATATTAAACAAGTGACCTTGTTGTAATGAATTGTAGAACCCTTGATAAATATGTTGGCATGATTGGTTGAACTTGGAATAGAAGTTAGGTGATGTACCTAGACTTGGGAATAACTTAAGGGTTAAGTGGAATGGGTTAAATGGTTGATTCATGGGAGTGATGAACGGGCTAAATGGGTTATTGTGTAAACAGATTAAAGACCATAATGGGATAGATTATGGGTTTAATGTTGAATGCTTAGTGAGATAGGTATAACACATTGGAATTGGGTAAATGGTTAAATGATGTGAAATGGTAATGGGTTAATTGGTGAAGGCATGATATGGATTCCCATGTGGGTTGTTGTGAATATTGTTGCCGAAGGGAAATGGTTTGGATGGTTGATGGTTACTTATATATATAATAATGTGCACATGTCTTCGTAGAGTGGGGTATGACTTGAGGATCTACGCCCATGGGTCAAGTGAAGACTGAGGTTCTAAACTCCACCCTAAATGCACGGGTTAGGAAAGGGGACTGAGAGTCTATTCTCCTAACGGTTTCATCCACCCAGACTAAGGGTTTGAGGTGAGGTTATGGTTGCTATAAGGGGTTAGTCATAGTGAGATAGGATAACGATGTGTTTACCCTCTTGCATGTGATTGTTAGCCTTAGACCCATGTAACATAATGTATGTGATTAACCCATGGAAATGTAATGAAATGGTAAGTGATGATAATTGGTGATAAACGAATGGTAATGGAAATGGAAATGGCTTGAATCTGAATTTTTTAATAGAACCTTAATTAATTACTTGGAAATTATCATTCTTATTCCTTTTGAATGCACTACCTGTTCATACTGGATGTTTTGTAGACACCGTTGGTGGAGGCCTACTAAGTTGTACTCACACCCTGCTCGGGCTGCCGTTGGGTACCCGAGCAGACTTCATGTTTGCAGGTCAGGAGAAGGGAAAGGGTCCTTGCTAGATAGTGAGTGGACATGGGTATCTCTTGGTGGATGATCTAGACTTAGAGTCGGGACCATTTTGGGGATTTTGGCCGATGTCCTCATTTTGGGCTTTTTCTCACTTTTGCACTTGTAGTTTGACATGAAATATTTTATTGATGGAAATTGTTGTTATACATGTTCCTTGTTTGTTGATTATTGTTTCCACTATTGTTTTATTTCTGTTGTGGCTTACTCTAATAAAAAGGGGGTATAGTCTCCCCACTTGACCACATAGACCCTCGCTGCTAGTCGGTAGCCTTTGGCGTACGGGGAGGCATGCTTAAGGTCATGTAACCACCCGGTTCGGAGCACCGGTTTAGTGGATCCCGGGTCGGGGATGTAATAAAGTGGTATTAGAGGAGGTCTTTATTCTCCTTCTCTAAGGTCTGGTTATTTGGGATTGGTAGCCAAGGGTTCATATGTGTCGGGACTTGGTAATTAACTCATGCTTGGGAGTAGCTAACCCATGTATGGGGGAAAACCCAAGTCATCCTGGGTGGGAAATGTTGTTCTTGGTTATGTGATGTTACAGTTGATGATATTTCACTATTGGGTGATGCACATGTGGTTTGATGTGATTGTTTTATGATATTTTTCTTGTGGCCTTAACGACACTAGGTTTGGCATTCATGCATCATTATAGGCACCTAGGGAGATAGGTGACATGAATTATATTAGACACACGCATGGGGTGGGTGTGTGAGGTAGGAAAGTAGATGCAACATGCATTTCATGAAACCAAGAAATAATGAGAAGAATGAAATAAAACAAGTGGGTTGCTGTAGCTAGTAAAGAGATTTTGATAAATTCGTGAAATTTATGTGGTATGTGTGCTAAATCTCGTGCTTGGCATTGTAGAGAAATGAAACCACAACATCAGTTACCAGTTGGGCAACAGGAGGATGTTGCTGAGAACACTTCTCCAGTAGAGGAGCAATAAAATATGGTGATCAATGAAGGTAGAGAAGACCAGTTCCAGGAGAACTTGGCTCACCTTATGCAGATGATAGATCAGGACCTAGGGTGGGTTGCATCGAGTATGTTTGAACTGAACAAGGAGTTCCAGCTGCATCACCCTCCTAATTTCACCGGAGAGGGTGGGCCAGAGGCAGCAGAGTTCTGTTTAGAGTCTGTCCAGACAATAATGGATTATCTAGAGACCCCTATCAAAAAGTGGGTGAAGCTAGCCGCTTATATGTTGCGGGGCCAGGCGAGGCGTTGGTGGGACATTCAGGCTCAAATTGAGCAGGATAAGGGAATGTCATGGAAGGTTTTTCAAGAAAAGTTCTTAGATCATTTCTACGTAGAGACCTTGAGATAGGAGCGGGATGCAGAGTTTATGAGCTTGACTCAGGGATCACTATCGGTGATGGACTATGATAGTCGCTTCACTGATTTGAGATGCTTTTTCCCAGTGTTAGCAGGGGATGAGGCAGTAGTAGCAAGGCATTTTCAGGATGGGATGAGACCTGAGATCAGGTCTCAGGTAAACATCTTCCTCATGAAGAGGTTCATATAGGTAGTAGATCAGTCACTGATCTCAGAAGGAAACCTGAAGGGAGCTTCAGGTAGTGGGCTTGTGGTGCTAGCGGGGTAGACAAGCGGTGCAGCTACCGAAGGTTGGAAGTGATTCCATGAGATCTCACAACATGGATAAAGTGTGCAAAGTGGATGGAATAGAGGGTTAGCCTCTCAGAGTGGAAACCAGGTGTTCTGCTATCAGTGCGGTAGGCTGGGGCATATGTGTGGTTAGTGTCCTCGACCTCCAGTTGAGTGTCGTTTGTGTGGACGGATGGGGCATGTGTAGAAGTTTTGTAGGAGACCTCAGCAGGTGGGAGAGTATGATGGTGGAAGGCATGTACCATATAGGGGAAGGGGATCAGTTGCCTCATATCAGGTAGGCATTTGGAGCTCCATGGGCCGTACTGGTAGGGGCGGTGGGCGTGGAACTCCAGGGAAGGATCGCTCATTCCATCATGGCAGTGCAGCACAAGGTGTTCTGGCTGGAGTTCAGGGTAGAGGGGCAAGTCAACTTTAGGCAATTCAGTTTGTGCCTGGTGATGGCGAGGTTGTACCATCGACTGTTCGAGGTACGATCCTTGTAGCTTCTAATTTTTCTAGCGTGTTGTTTGACATAGGTTCCACATACTCTTTTATATCTTCTCAACTTGTGGTAGCACTGGGTTTACCTGTGGAGGGGGTGTGTGGGGTGATGTCAATTGACACTCCGTT
Source organism: Viscum album (assembly GCA_963277665.1). Lineage (NCBI taxonomy): Eukaryota > Viridiplantae > Streptophyta > Magnoliopsida > Santalales > Viscaceae > Viscum > Viscum album. The sequence continues at coordinate 1,015,400,644 of OY728119.1, read as the reverse complement.
GGGGGTGCAGGTTGAGAATATCAAGCAATGCAAGGGATGTTCCTTGGAAGTTGGTGGGTATCATTTTCTGTGGGACTTGTTCATTCTCGAGATGTCAGGGTTTGACCTAATTTTGGGAATGGATTGGTTGGTGTTGTATCGGTCACATATAGACTGTTACTATCGCAGAGTATCATCCAGGTCGCTTGAGGGTGATGCTTATGACCACCGTGGTGAATGGGATGTTCGAGCAGGGCGTGCGGGTCTGTTTTGTCAACAGATGAGTGGACTCACGGCTCGAGTGGAATGTCTCATTCTTGATGACAATGCAAGAGGGGATCAGTCTATTTTCCCTCCTGTGGTATATCGGTTTCAGGATGTGTTTCTTTAGGATTTCTAAGGGTTACCCCCTGAGAGGGATGTTGAGTTCATGATCAAGTTGCTTCCGAGAGCGGATCCAGTTTCTTTTCCGCCATACCGTATGGCACCGGAAGAACTACAGTAACTGAAGGTTCAGATTTAGGAGTTGGAGTGTAAGGGGTTTATTCGTCCTAGTACGTCTCCTTGGGGATCTCCCGTTATTTTTGCAAAGAAGGCCGATGGGTCGTTGAGGCTGCGTGTTGACTATCAAATGTTGAATCAGATGACGGTGAAAAACCAGTACCCTCTTCCTAGAATTGATGACCTATATGATCAGTTGAGGGGAACATTAGTGTTTTCTAAGTTGATCTGAGGTCGGGCTATCACTAGTTGAGGGTGAGGTCTTCCGACATACCGCGAACAGCTTTTCGGAGTCGGTACGGGTTTTTTGAGTTTGTGGTAATGCCTTTAGGCTTGACCAATGCACCGACAATGTTTATGGATTTGATGAACCAAATCTTTCATCCCTCTCTAGATTGGTTTGTCATTGTGTTTGTCGACGATATCTTAGTGTACTCGAAAACTCACGACGATCATGTCCAACATCTTGACATCGTCTTACGTACACTAAGAGAGCACCAGCTATATGCCAAGCTATCCAAGTTTCAATTCTGGATTGGTGAGGTACATTTCCTCGGTCACATCATCTCGGAGGCTGGTGTGTCAGTGGATCCAGAGAAAGTGTAGGCAATTGTAAATTGGGAGCATCCCAAGAGCGTTTCTGATGTTCGTGTTTTTTTGGGTTTGGCCGGGTATTACCGAAGGTTCATTCAAGATTTATCTTGCTTGGTAGCACCACTCTCGGGCTTGAACAAGAAAGGAATCAAGTTCGAATGGTATGAGGCTTATGAGAATGCCTTCCAAGAGTTGAAGAAGCGGCTGCCGACCACACCTATCTTTATATTACCTGAGCCGGGTAAGAATTACATCATGTTTTGTGATGCGTCCAGAATCGGACTTGGGGCTATGTTGATGCAAGATGAGCGGGTGGTGGCTTACGGGTGAAGGTAGTTGAGACCCCATGAGTAGAATTATCCCACTCATGACCTTGAGTTGGCTGCTGTAGTGTACGTCTTGAAGTTCTAGAGGCACTATCTGTTGGGAGAACGATTTACTGTGTTTACCGACCATAAGAGTTTAAAGTACATCTTCTCATAGCGAGATCTGAATCTTCGGCAGTGAAGATGGGTTGAATATATCCAGTCTTTTGACATTGAGTTGGTGTACATGCCAGGAAAGGGAAATAGTGTTTCTGATGCTCTGAGCAGGAAGGTTATGAATCAGATGGTTCATGAGTCCAGCACCGAGTGGATGGTGATGGCTTTGTTTGTAGAAATGCACCTGGAGGTGTAGGAGGAGAGTGGTCAGGTCACTCTTGCTTCCTTAGTGATGGAGTCGACGCTTTTGAGTTGAGTTAAGGAAGGTCAGATTGATGATCCTGAGTGTTTGATCATGAAGGAAAAGCTTAAAGGTGGGGAGCTACCTTCTGGCTGGGCCGTCTGTGTAGACAATGTTGTTATTGTTCGTGATCATGTGGTTGTGCAGAAGTGTGTGCGGTAAGAGTTGATGTGTGAGTTTCATGCATCAAAGTGGGAAGTGCATCCTGGTTTGACAAAGATGTACCATGATCTCCGAAGGCAGTTTTGGTGGCCTGGAATGAAGAAGGAAGTTGTGGGATTTGTGGCACGGTGTCTTACCTGTCAGCAGGTGAAGACCGAGCATCAACGCCCAGGTGGTTTGTTGCATCCATTGCCCATTCCGGAATGGAAGTGGGATGATGTGACAATGGATTTTGTCGTGGGTCTTCTGAGGACTTCGTGGAAGAATGATGCAATGTGGGTGATTGTGGATCGGTTAACGAAAGTTTCTCATTTCTTACCGATTCAGGAGATCCATACAGTCAACCAGTTGGGTGAGCTGTATGTTCGGGAAATAGTGTGGTTGCATGGTGGGCTGCAGACCATAGTTTTGGACCGAGATATGAATTTCACATCGCGTTTCTAGCAAGGGTTGTAAAAGGTGCTTGGTACGCAGGTGTTTTTGAGTATGGATTTCCACCCGCAGACGGACGGGCAGTCAGAGCGTACGATCCAAGTGTTGGAAGACATGTTAAGAGCTCGTGTCTTGGACTTTGGTGGTTCTTGGGAGAGTCAACTATCGTTAGTTGAGTTTGCCTACAACAATAGTTTTCAGGATACGATTCAGATGGCACCGTTTGAGGTGCTTTATGGGAGACCATGTAGATCTCTATTGTGTTGGTTAGAGGCCAGTGAATCAGAGTTGTTGGGGCTAAGTCTCATGCAGGAGACTTTAGAGAGAGTTAAGTTGATTAGGAAGTGGATAACTACATCTTAGAGTAGGAAGAAGTCATATGCAGATCAGAGGCATAGACCTCTTGAGTTTGCGTTGGGTGGTAAAGTGTTCTTTCGGGTGTTTCCAAGGTTGGGTCACCGTCGGATACGAAGGTAGGGTAAGTTGGTTCCCAGGTATGTGGGACCTTTGAAGATTGTGGAGAGGATCGGACCAGTGGATTACTGATTGGATCTTCCACAATGGTATGGTAGGATGCATGATGTGTTTCATGTGTTTCAGCTTCGACGGTATCACCCTGACCCATCTCACGTGGTTGATGTTGAGGATGTGGAGCTTGAGGCTGATGCGACCTTTGAGGGGCATCCGGTTTGTGTGGTGGAGCATAGTGAAAAGGTCTTGTGAGGAAAGGTTATGCCATTAGTGCGAGTACTATGGCAGCATGGGAAAGTTTAGAAAGAATCATGGGAGCGGGAATTGGATATGCGGGCTCAGTGGCCTGAACTCTTCTCTTCGGTGTATCAATAAGGCTTGGAAACTCGGCTCTAGGACGAGCCATTATAAGGTGGGGAGATGGTAAGATCCTAGTTTTTGGAAAGGTATGTTTTTGTTGTGTTTTGGTTTTAACCCTTTTGTTTTTGGGGCTTTGAAATGTTTCTTGAAGGTGTGAGAGGCCTTGGGGGTGTTCCGGGGGCTTGGGGCACGAAAGAAGGAAATCTGGTAAAGACATGCTAGGGCGCACGACTTGCGCACGACCAAGAAAACCGTGCGGCCTGCCTAGGCTAAATCGTGTGACCCTTCCTCCTCCAGATAGAATCATGCGCACGGTTTGCGCACGGTTTAACAAACTGTACGGCTAAATCGTGTGACCCCTCCTCCTCCAGACAGTGGCAAGCACACAGTTTGCGCACAATTTTCCAAACTGTGCGGACAAACCGTGCAACCACTTAAAGTTGGGAATAATTACAAAATTTCCAATCTGGGTTTTTAAACCCCAACTTGGGATTTTTCTCCCCACTCCCCCCTCTCTACCCTAGGATGAACTTGGCCGACCCAAGCTTCCCAAGGGTGGTTCTCCTTCGATTATAAGGTGTTTTTGGTGCCGTTGGTTGCGGATCGAAGCTCCGGGTAAGGATAATCTCATCCTTGGTTCTCTTTTTGGTTTAGGGTTTGTATCTTCTCTCCCTCTCGTTTCGAATTTCTAAAACCCTAACTTTTGGGTGAGTTTTAGGTGGAAACTCCAAAGGTTGGTTGGATCGAGGTCTAAGGACTCGATTGAGAGTGCGTTCAACTGTGGTTTCGAGGTAGGTGGTCCACAAGTGATATCCCATAGTTATTGGGGTATTTGTGCATGTTTATTTGCGTTTTTGCTTTCCTTTTGTTATGTTTTGGATAACCTTGGAATTTTTGGTAATAATAGTGTTTAAAATGGCAAATGGGAACCCTCACGATCCCCATGGGATGTGTTGGGATAGACTTGTCCTAATTGGGGCAATCCATGGGATGTGCCGACTTTTCCCAGATTTAGGGATTGATATTAAACAAGTGACCTTGTTGTAATGAATTGTAGATCCCTGGATAAATATGTTTTCATGATTGTTTGAACTTGGAATAGAAGTTAAGTGATGCACCTAGACTTGGAAATAACCTAAGGGTTAAGTGGAATGGGTTAAATGGTTGATTCATGGGAGTGATGAATGGGCTAAATGGGTTAATGTGTAAACTGATTAAAGAATATAATGGGATAGATTATGGGTTTAATGTTGAATACTTAGTGAGATAGGCATAACACATGGGAATTGGGTAAATGGTTAAATGATGTGAAATGGTAATGTGATAATGGGTTAAGGCATGATGTGGATTCCCATGTGGGTTGTTGTGAATAGTGTTGTCAAAGGGAAATGGTTTGGATGGTTTATGGTTACTTATATATATAAGCATGTGCACATGGCTTCGTAGAGTGGGGTATGACTTGAGGATCTACGCCCACAGGTCAAGTGAAGAATGAGGTTCTAAACTCCACCCTAAATGCATGGGTTAGGAAAGTGGACTGAGGGTCTATTCTCATAACGGTTGCATCCACCCGGACTGAGGCTTCGAGGTGAGGTTATGGTTGCTATGAGGGGTTAGTCCTAGTGAGATAGGATAACGATATGTTTAACCTCTTGCATTTGATTGTTGGACTTAGACCCATGTAACATAATGTATGTGATTAACCCATGGAAATGTGACGAAATGGTAAATGATGATAATTAGTAATAAATGAATGGTAATGGAAGTTGAAATGTCTTGACTCTGAATTTGTTAATGGAAACTTAATTAATTACTTGGAAATTATCATTCTTATTCCTTTTTCATGCACTACCTGTTCATACTGGTTGTTTTGTAGACACCATTGGTGGTGGCCTACTAAGTTTTACTCACACCCTGCTTGGGCCGCCGTTGGGTACCTGAGTATACTTCATGTTTTCAGGTCAGGAGAAGGGCAAGGGTCCTTGCTAGATAGTGAGTGGACATGGATAGCTCTTGGTGGAGTATCCAGACTTGGAGTCAGGACCATTTTGGGGATTTTGGTCGTTGTCCTCATTTTGGGATTTTGTTCACTTTTTCACTTTTAGTATGACATGGCATATTGTATTGATGGAAATGGTTGTTATACATGTTCCTTGTTTGTTGATTATTTTTTTTGCTATTGGTTTTTTTTGTTGTGGATTACTCTGATAAAAAGGGGGTATAGTCTCCCCACTTGACCACATATACCCCTGTTTCTAGTTGGAAGCCTTTGGCATATGGGGAGGCATGCTTAGTTTCATGTAACCACCTGGCTCGGAGCACCAGTTTAGTGGATCCTGGGTCGGGGACATTACAACCACCATCTAAAAACCTCCGCTTAAAGGATATGAAACCATATGCAGTCAATATCAAAGTAAAAATTTTATGGGGATTTTTTTATGCTAAATGCAGTGAAAGGATATGAAACCATAAATGAAAAATTGGATAAATGAAATATTTCTACATAGTAGCTCTGTTATGATAATTGAAAAGGTAGATCTCCATTTGCAGTTGATGGTGGTGAACTAAAATCCACCATAGAGGGATTTTCATTTGGATTCTATAGGAGTTATTTAAAGGTAATTGCATAGAAATATTTAAAAATGGCATGTTGTGCTGTGAGAACCAAAATGGGATCATAATTATCGGATGAATACAGTGATTTAAAGGGTGTTTCAATGGGATTTTTTGTTTGTAGATAATGGAGGCCATTTTAAAAGAACAATGTTCTATGTGAATTTCGTAGCAAGTGCGGTACATGGTGATGATCAATACGCAAAAGATATTTTAGTAATTTTAATTAGAGGATTTTGAATATTCATTTTCCTATATAAAGGATCCCTAATCACATATTTGGAAAAGAGAATACTTTTTCAGAGAAACATATTGTTGGGAGAATTCAGCTATGTCTGAAAGTAATTTATAGAGGGTTTTTCTCGGGAATAATGTTCCGAAAAGTAGAAGTAGTCCATGAAGTATCAACTCATGAAGGAATATTTCTACAAAGAAATATCAGTTTACAAAATGAGTTTTCTAGGAACTACATTCTATAATGGAAAATGGGATTAAGAAGAATAAAATATAGTTCATGATGGAGTGTATTTCATCTACGAGATGAAAATAGAGGTTCATGGACCACTCATGTGTGACACCTTTATGAAGTGTATGAGATCAATTTAATATTATTATTAATAAGTATTGTGAATACTTCAGTTGAGAGAGTAGTGATATTTTAAATTGTGAATAGTTATATACTAGGAGGTATTGTAAGTCTTCTATGAAAATTGTAATAGATGTTCACATTAATACAAGTTGGGGTGGTATCCTAGTGAAAAAAACGTGTAATTCTATATCAAAGTCCAATCTCAAGTTTTGATAGTAGTGAATTTTTGGAGGAGTGACACCAAGTGTGGGCAGACCTAGATAGGCAACTATATACTAGCAGTAAGAAGGGTCTTAATAGAATATTCATAGGGAGTGGTATATGGTTTGGGGTGGATGACGAGCCTCGATGTAGAAAATAAATCATGGTGTAGATTATTTCTCTTGGATTCTAGGACTCGATGGTTATCCAACTTGGAAGTGGTGGGTTCTTCAGGCTTCTCAGCATAGGTGGGTGATGGAGGAGAATCCATGGTAGGGATCATGGTGGAATTCAGTCTCAAAGAAGGATTGATGCCCAGGGTTACTCATCAATAGTGAGAAATAGTGGGAGGGAGTTCCCTCGATGATGGAAGCACTATTAAAAATATCATGTGGAAGGAAGACATGTGTCTTCTACGATAGGGGTGACAGGGCATGAAATATGAGAACCCCAATGCACCTCAAGTAAGGATCTTGGTGGGGATCATAATAGTAAAACCCATCTCCGTAGGGCTATCAGATTTGGATGAATGTTAGGGTATAGAATCTTCCATAGGTTCTAGGTACTGTGCATCTTTTTACAGGGAAATGATTGTTGTGAATCCATGAAATCTTGAGACTATTGTTTAAAATGTTTAAAATTAGGCTTGGGAAGGATCTGGTCTAATAGTTCTAGGTATTTCGGGACTTTTAGAGTCATTTATTAGGATATATATTTTTTGGTCCTTAAGGACATGTAAGGTTCCCCCTCAAACTAATTAAAAAGGGGTCATTAAAAAATAATAAATATGTAAGGCCTTTGGGACTTTAGGTAGTGTTCTTTAGTTGATTTGGTACATAAAAACATTTTAATTGTATTCTCCTTGTACATATCCCAATGTGAGTGAACCACATAAATTTTTTTGTCTCCTGCATGCATTCATTTTTGTTCATTAATTTCAATGGTAAAGGGAGAGAATATTGTTAAGTGAATTTTGTTTAATGATGAAACATGATCCAAAGGGGGATTTTTCTTTAATCTATCATACCCTAATTCACCACCCATCTTAGTATATTTATACTAGTTGAGATAACATATATGAATAATACATGATCTATAAGTCTTAAATATCATAATAATGTTAGTTTCATGGGACATAAATTATTCTTTCCAATATATTATCACAGGAACAAACAGTTTATGGTTTGAAAATTCTGTTGAGATTGAGAAGCCACCCTACTTCATTTCTATAACATATGTTCCCAATGAATTGAAATATGAAAATGTTTCATTTGGAAAATTTTATATGGAATTTTTAAAAAAGGAATAATGTTTCAACTCGATCTAATTATAATTAAAGGCATAATAGTATCATCTTTGGATTACCTTATTGGTCAACCAATTCATTACAACATTATTTAGGTGTAATTCACATGGAGAATTGTTTTTGAGAAATTATTCTTTCATTCCTTATAAATGTAAATGGAAAGAAAAAATATAATTTATGATCTCAGTGTGACTTGGTGTATTGGGGTATCAAACAATAACTTTATCCTAAGTGTATCGGTAAAAATAAGTGGAATAATACTTAAGATTCTGATTTGATAAATATTTTAGAGAATTTTTTTTATATAAGTACTAGAGATAGTCAAGGTGCTTGATGGTTATTTATTAAACATATTAAAGTTGGCCAATAACAGATATGAGAAATTTAAATATATGAAAACTCATAACAATCACATCTTTCTTCATAAATTTATTCCAATAGAAATTTATCATACAATATCCAATAATGTAATGGTTATTGCGATTTTATAGTTATATGTTTATATATACAAATGTGATAAATTTAATACCTTGTGTCTCTTAAAAAAATATTATAAACGATACCATTAATTATGTTCAATTTAGAGAAGATTTTACATATATATTTTTTTAATCGCATGATGCATCTGATTGTCTATATTATAAATAAAATAAATCTTGGGGGACCAATTTAATTTCATTATATGTATCTAACCAAAATAAATATGTGAAAAATAAATTCTACTTTTAGGAATAAGAATAATCTCTAAGGTTCCACTATGAATGGTAATTTGGTTCAAGAATGTTTAGATTTACATTCAATGTATTTTCATGATGTGAGCATAATATATAACTGGATAATGAGAAATCTGTTGTACTTAAATATTGATCATGGTATTTTGATTATCACAAACACTCAATTTCATATCTAACAATTTCATTTGAGTGTATGGTAGATGAATTTATAAAGTTCCATTTTTTATCATAATGAAACAAATTAAGGAACCTTATTGAAGTGATAAGATCTATTGGAGACATTGAAGTGAATTTAATATCTTTTTGATGTTTTATTTTATCTAATAAAACAATAGAATGTATTTATAAGATCTATTTATTTCTTTATAATAATCTTGTTGGGACACTAGAATTGCATGAAGCACTATAGGTAATGCCAACCTATCTATGTATGTCACTATACGCTGGTGGCATGTGGTTAAAGCCTCAGAAGCGAAGACGGTATACTAACCCACAGGTAGAGTTTAAGCCAACTAGTTAAGAAAGAATTATAGGTAGCCAAATACAGGTTCATTGTCTATCCAATTCCATCGAGAAGTTAGTCGGTGGATTCGATATAGAATAGTCAATATTCATTAATTTATTTCTCTAAAATATATGAATTGGGCCCCTATCTCAACACAAGGGCCACCCATCTCCTATGAAGTCTATAGATAGAGACATAAGGAATATTAGATCTCATCAATGAAGTTGTGAAACAATTATATTATCTAATCAAATACTCCCTCTCATCAAATCTCTTTTGACCTTAAAGAATTCTCAATTAAAAAAATTTCAATTCTCAATCTCCAAGGCTCTCATATCCTTTACACTCTATCTATCCTCTAAATTATATCAATCCTTCTAGAGGGATAAGGTAGTGAATTTTTAATGGGTTTGTGATGAAAAAATATTTCTCTTCTCATCGCCCCTTATAAAATTGGTTTCATTCTATTACCAATGAAAATAAAGGTAGGTGGTTTTCTTGCTGCACCTGTCAAAAATAAAGGGCAGACATTGTGTATTGATCTCCCTTAAAATTATGGGAATAAGAAAAAATTCTCAACCTGTGGGAAGGGTACATAGGATCTCACACTTAAATATCACTACAATCATTTATCAAACTCTATTTTCTCTCAATTTTAATTTACACATTAGATCAAACATTATCGATATGTATAATTACAAAAAATTTATATGTATATTTTCTATTTTGCTAAATCACCCAATTAATATTGAAATTAACTTTACAAAAATTATCTAATTGATCAATTTATCTCTCTATTTATTTTATCACTCTATCATATAAAATCAATGTATTGATTTTTTTCCATTGGATTTTTCATTAATTATTGTTTTTAAGGGAATATCTCACCCTCTCCCACTTCTATTATAACCAAAAAAATGAAGTTGAGTGGTATAAGAAAATTGATCCCACTTTTGTATCACTTCCCCAAATAAGAGGAATTCATGGATAATATACATTGGATAAATTGATCCTTTAAGAGTTGGAGATGGCATGTAACATCCCACCTTGGGTGCCACTGAAATGGGCCCTAAGACGATGGTCCACATGACCTCAAGCACATCTCCCTAAATTATAGAGGCTTCCAGCTAGAAGTGGGGGGCCTAGTGTGTGTCCATGGGGAGATTATTCCCTCATAGTTAAAGTATGCACAATGATAAACAATAGATAATAAATTGAGGAAGTATATACATAAAAAGACAACAATTAATGTAAAGGAATAACTTAATTAATATAACTAAACAACTGGTGGAAGATGATAATCAATATTATATAAAAATACATCAATGTGATGATGATAAAGAAAATAAGAGTTCAATGGAACAGAGGTACAAACATATATTTCATGCTATAAAAAACTAAAGAAAGTCCAAAAACTGGTACACAACATCTCGAGAATAGGCTTGGTCCTCTTCCCCTAGAGGTCAATCCAAAATAGTAATGAAATAAAGCATCAGAAGAAGCATGCTTCCCTCTATCCATATCTAACATCATAATGTCTACTCAAGTGCCAAACGATGCTTGAGAAGGGTGTGAGATATAAATCCCAGTAGTTCAGAACCCATGGTATCTAGAACTTTCCATTTTACGTTGTATGCAAGAGACAATGTTCTATATATAATGATTAGATATTGATATATAAATAAAAAGTAAAAACTTTTATCGGGTTCCTAAATAATCACTCATCCCATACCACATAATTCATTCTATGTCATTAGTATAAAAATAGGCACCTGTGAAAATAATAATATGTATACAAGGGCCTACATAAGCAAGGGAAACAAATAATGGTATACCACCAATATTGTACTTAGGGTTGGGGTCTAATTGGCATGTCACCATTTACACATGCTAGTAAAAAAGGGATAAGGTTCACATGTGTGTAGGCAAGCTCATAGCAATAATAATATATTCATCTCATAAGAGCACAAAATCAATCAATCTGTCAAATTAATTGGTGGAGTATGAACCCATCCAAGGCAGCCTCAAAAGGTTCCCAAGATTCTCTATGAAACATCCTATATAATCAAATACTAGCGAGTCTATCCAAGGATACCCATACAATGTCCCTAGTATCACTCGAGGCATGGTGAACTCTGAGTCCATCCCAGATATCTCACTTAGGGGACCGAGTATCACCAATGTCATGAAGTATCCATATTTCAAATGGGTTCATCCATAGTTTCTCCCCTAGGTAATTAGTATCACCTAGGACTATAAAAAACTGCATGAGAAACCTGTACCTGGAATGCCACATCACCGCTCCCAGCACGTCAAGTCGTAACCAAAGGATAACAGTGCGTCCATCCATGGATTCTTAATACAGAACCCATGTTCTCTCCTTAACCACCTCAAGTAATCCATATCAAACAAGGAATAAAAAAAGAATGGTATTCATATATAATCATATGCCATCACATTTTCATCTAAATACCACATGCTTACCATTTAATCCAGTTGTTCACTTTAATCCAAGCAAAAATTGAACAATCATTATAGAAAGGCTATAAGAAATAAACAATAGAAAACATAATATGTGGCATAATAAATAGATCATATTGTATTGTTTTTTCATAACATGTATTTCACAATTTGAATCCAACAAGCTTACCAGATCATGTTATAATTCAACCCAAAAAATAAGGGAATAAGTGTTGTGCACTTTGCATAAAAATGTATCCAAGAACATGTCATTAATGACATACCAATATCTCTAGCCATAAAACATGACCAAGATTCAACTTCCAATTAAACAAAAAAATAGATTCAACAAATATCAAATCAAGGTAAAGGCATATAACTTAACATATGGAATAAGAAAAACATAACTCATGAAGCATGGTATTCATTTTACTTTAAATGACCAATTAAATCTAAAGAATAAGGATTTATACATGGATACAACCAATAAGATCCTAAGAATATACATCCTCCAAGTGACCCAATTCATGGTCCATTTCTCATCTTAATTTAATTTATCAATTTAAGACATTTATCATGGGGGATAAAAACACATCCAAGATGAAACCTCACTCAAGGCATAATGTCCACTTTGGACATTTAGGATGGCACACCCAAAGGGTTTTACAAAGGAATGTAAACATCGTTGCATGCTTTATCCGCATTCTAGGTTCATTATGGATAGGATAAACCTTTCTAGTTAATTAAATATTCAAGACCAAAGCTTTTTGTGAAGGATCTGGATAGTCACACAATGACACAATATAAAAAAGTAATGAAAAGAAAAGAAAATATTAGAAACCCTACCTCAACATCATAGTAATCCACATACCCAATAAATATATTTCATTAATCTAAAATTGTATAGTTTTTATTATTTAACAAAACACACAAAATAGGGAGAAAAATATTTCCAACAAAAATAGTGAAATTGGTGGTAAAGATACTTTGAAATAGAGTCATGCATATACTAGAGCTTACCGAGATGATTCTATTGCTTTTGACGGTGATGAAATCTTACCATGTAAGAGGGAGATATACAAAAACATATGAGAGGGAGGATGAGACCACCAATCACTAAGGGGATAGTAAAATCCCAAGTGGAAGAGTAGATAGGAGAAGTAAATGTGTAAAAACACTTCATTAAGGGAAAAAAATTAAATGCACCCAGAATTTGCATTAGGCATAGCTTGGTCACATGTTTTGGACAAACCATGCACCCACTATGCACATGGTTTATCTTTAATGGTGATATCCCATGGGAAAGGTGAAAAGTTTGACTAACCATGTGAAAATTGTGCATTTTACCAATGTAAATAACCTTGAAAATTTTGCATGGTCAAGCAACCTAGGTTACATAGTTTCAGAGAAACCATGCCACCCAACCTGTTTTCCAACTTTTTGGTGCTCTGGGATTCAAAAAATACCTAGATTCCCCCAAGTTCCTCCTTTAACCTCATAGGATTCAAATTTAGTGCCATTTTAAAACATTAAAACAAAAATTAAATGGTCTTTACCTTTAGATAATGCTAGTATGTTACAACCTCCCCTCCATAAATACCCCATCCCCATGTTTCCCTTCTGAGGGTGGTAAAACTTCATATGAGAAAAGATCTAGTCACTAAGAATGGACATCAGCCTCTTTCTTATAGGTCTCATCCTGAACAATTCTATGATTCCATAGCACCCAAACTATAGGAATTGGTCTTCCCAGGAGAACCCTCGTGCTATGATAAAAGATAAGAACCAACCACTCCTTGAAGGACACATCCTCAATAAGCTTGATATTGTCAGGATAAAATGAATGAGATGGTTCTTGATGGTAATTTAGAAGCTAATATACATGGAATACATCATGCATGACATAGTACCTCTTAGGTAATAACAACTTATAGGCCACTGGCCCAACTCGTTCCACTATATCGAACAACCCGACATATTGAGACGATAACTTTCCCTATATCCATATTTGTTTATGACACAGCCAATGAGATACACATATAATAACCTGATGTACCACCTAAAACTCTAGAGGTATGAAATGATGATTTGTATAAGGCTTCTTCATAGACTAATATATATCCATACACTTTTTAATTAGCTGGAATTTCTCTGAAGTCTCCTAAATGAGACGAGGACCCAGTAGAGCTTCCTCACCTACCTCAAGGGAGCATTGAGGTGAATGACATGATCTATGATATAGGGACTCCTACGGAGCCAACTGAATTGTTTCATAAATATGTTATTGTTGGAAAAATCAATTATATGAATATATTTTTCTGAGAAACATCAAAAATCAAGGATACAATCCTAAAGAATATTCTCTAACACCCTAATAATCCACTTAGACTACCAGTTGGTCTGAGGGTGATATACAGTTCTCAATATCACCCATGAACCCAGTTCAATCTCCAACCCTTTCCTTAAATGCGATGTGGAATGGGCATCCCGGCCCAAAACTATAGATCAAGGTAATCCTTGAAGTAACACTATCTCCCAAATGTAAAGTCACCATATCTCATTAATATAGAAGGTATCACATATATGTAGGAAGTTAATGACCTTAGTAAACTTGTCAATGATCACCAATAATACATATCTTCCTTGAGAAGATCGTAACAAGTCTGTCATGGAGTCCATGGTGGTGGTGTTCTATTTATACTAAGGAACATATATAGGCTATAGAAGTGCATTAGGTCACTAGTGTTATGCCTTCACATGATGATAAGTAGAGAACCAAGTGATAAAACCTTCTATCTTCCACTTTATACCTAGCCACCAGTACTTATGACGCATATATCGATACATCTTGGTAATCCTAGGATTAAATTCCCAAGTATAGGCATGATATTCCCTCACATTCTCTCTCCATATATTAGATGTCACCCATACATTTCCATGGTAGAGTTGGGTATCACTTCCATCAATACCCCAACCAGGAGGTGGGATCTCCCCTATGAATCTAAACCTTAAAATTATTCCATCTAAGACATAATATTTTCGTATTAAGACTCGCTCGAGAACATAGTACATCACTAATAGAGATGTTAAGGTCAAATTCACTTTATATTCCTAAACTTCAACATGAAACTCCAAAAAAAATCCATCTTGTGCCACTCACTACTATCTTCTTGGATGGATCGAGTCTATGTTTTCTAGCTCAAGACATCATCCATGACATTACCCTTAAAATGTGTGTAAGAAAGCACAAAATCAAACAAATGTAAGTATTTCGGCCACCTGCATTGTCTCAGATTCAAGTCTCAATGAGTGGAGACATATTTGATACTTTTATGATCCTTGTAAACAACGAATAACTCACCCAATATATAATTCCTCCAATACAGAAGAGCATGGAAAAGAGCTGATAACTCAATTTCATGTGTATTATAGTTCAACTCATGAGTCCTCATATGGATAGATCCATACACCATGACTCGATCACCATTCATCAGAACTTTACCCATTCCAATTCCAAAAGCATCATAGTAGACTGCATACCTTCTTCCCATCATAGGAAGAATCATAATTAAAGTTGAGTCATTATTTTAACTCCTAAAATCCCATCTCAAAAGATTCATAAAATAGGAATTTCACACCCTTCTAGTCAAATCCATAAGAGGTGCTGCTATGTGGGTTAAGTGCTAAATGAATCATCTATAATAGCCAATAAGCCCCAACAAGCTATGTATTTCCAACACATTCATGGGATGTTCCCAATAAACCACATATCTCACCTTATATGGGTAAACTAATAATTATTCCTTAGATATTATGTTACCTAGTAAGTGAACCATAATAGTCCAAAAGTGGAATTTAATGATCTTTGCATATACCTAAAGCACTCTCAGTGTACTCAGAACAATCTCATGATGGTTTTAATTATCATGTCTGGAGAATGACTATACAAAGATGTTACCTAAAAAGTCTACCATGAAGGGATAAAGATGAGAGTGGAATAACAAATTCATCAAATCCATGAATATTATCAGTGTGTTCATCAGACCTAACAACATGGCCAAATACATGTACAAGCTGTACCAGCACTGGAACACTGTACGTGGTATATCTAATGGTCTCACATGAACATGATTATAGCATGATGTCAAATTGATCTTGGGAAAAAATACTCACTCCATAGAGCTGGTGGAAGAGGTAATATATACGAGGAATGGGATAATGGTTCTTCATGATCAGTTGGTTCAACCATCTATAATCGACACACAATCTAAGAGTATCATCCTAATTCTTGGATAAAAGGATGGGAAAACCCCATGGAGATGTGTTGGGCCTAATAAAACCCTTATACTTAAGGTATTCAAGATTATTTTTCAATTCATAGAGCTCTATATGTGCCATCCGATATGGATTAATAGACACTGGTTCCACACCTGACACGATATCTATAGATAACTTAACCTTTCTCATAAGAGTAAAGCTGATGAAATCATCAGGGAAGACACCCCTGAACCTGTCTATAAAAAGAGTTAATTCCAAAAGTTTAATTCCTTAATTTCTCATAAAGAGACTCGCTAGGTGAGCTGATAATATTTTAAGACCAAAATGCTTGGTTCCATCTAGATATTCTTAGATATCACATTATCCCATATGTGAATACATGATACAATTAGGAGATGTAAAGTGAACTTCATGATTGTAAAAATACACTTGGTAATGATAAAGCATGAGTCATTATATACCAAGAATGATGTCAAAGTTGCTCATCTTGAGGATGAATAAATTACATAAGAAACATTACCCACCTGTCTCAAGGGGGGACTACTGAAATTGACACATTACCTCAGTCCTTAAACCTAGAGGAGTGTTGAGAGACATAAAACCATAAAAGTGCTTGATTTCATGACCCGAGATTCCCACAGATGCAGCAGATATTAAAGAGTGTGATGAACTTGAATGAAAAATTAAAGAAACTAAAGTAGAGGATACCAAGATAGTACCTCTAATTGTAGTTATCCCCAGAGTCTTCTCCTTTGGCATTGGTTTCACTACATACATGTGTCCTAGACCCCAAACTTGGGATGCTCCATGAAAAGCCTATCATATCCACTCTACTGACACTAATGATATGAAGCCTGACCACCTTGGCCATAGCCACACAACCTCGTCCTGATCATCCAGTAAAAGACCAAATTCTAGTCTAACGTGGTCTCGTAGATATGATACCTTATAGAGGTGATGATACAAATCCCCTACCATAAGATGTAGGTAGAATAAAATGGAAGAATCATTTTAGATGACCCATACTACCATAAGATCAACATTCCATTAGGTTCCTCATGCATGAAGGATTATTATGGACAATTCTGCCACACTGGTGACACACTATTTAACTCCCAATATGTTTCACCTAGCTATAATAATGCTCACAAAAACCCTTGAAACAATGATTTCTACTATAAAAAGAACCATCACCCTACCATGAAACTGAACTACCTTGGCTCACATTACCAGCCTCTCTGAGATTATTCTATATAATGAAGTCATGGTTCAAAATATCTTTAACGGTTGTAAACCAAAATATGTTCACCTAAAATCACCATGAATAACCAACCTTATCCTCAAATTTCCTTACATTCATCAATTCATCACCAATCATAGAATGAGAAAAATGTTGAAGAACGTTGAAATAATAAAAATACCCAAGCATAATCATAGAGCCTTATTGGAGATTAATGAACTCTCTAGAGTGATCCTATCTCAGTGTCTATGGAAATAAATGATCATAAAAATACATCTAGAGTTTTTCCCAACCTGTGTATTGGTAATTCTAAACTAAGAAAAGAAGTCCCACTAATGTTTGGTGGAATAAAAAATCATGTATGTAGAAATATTGAACCTCTATATGGGAGGTGTATCAAGATAGTCAATGATGGATATCATAACTTCTATCCATGAATATTAAGAATGAGGATCTCCATCACCTTAGAAGGAGGGGAGGTTGCTTCTTTTGAAATTATTATGTAAGCTCTTCCATAGTTGGGGAAGGCATGGGAATACCCTTAATTGACTTCATGAACCTGATAATACTATCCCTGAACAAATCATAAACACCCAGTGGAATATCATTAGGAGGTGCCTCAGGTGTCACTATAATAGGTATAATGGGTGGCTCAAGGGACACTACCTATGGAGTGTGCCTATCACCACTATCTTAGTGCACAACATGAAAACGTCATAATGGCATAACATGATCACCTACAAAAATGTTTTATAAGAAATAGGGAAAGATGATAAGAAATAAATAAATAATGGTAGGTGAAAATCCTTTTTGATGAATGACACACCAGATAGTGAAAATGATAAAAAGGATAGGTACAAGGCATTCCTATAAACATGGAACAAATAACAACCTACTCCTAGTGCCAAGTCTAGATAAGGAGGAATATACTTCAAAAGATCTTGAGAGACATGACCTGTAACTCATTTACAAGGTAAAGTCAATGTTAGGGTCTATTTTTCACTTATAATGTGGCCATTTCATTTTCAAGGGTGGTATTCATTTTAATTAATTTATGAATTTAATCCACTTTTAAAGAGATTGAATTAGGTGGATCACGATTCCAATTCATAAGGTTCCAAACACCGTACAAATTGAAATTGGATTTCCACTAAATAAAATTCATAACACACTCCTACAATGTAAATTGTCTTATTTCTAAATTTCTAAGTAAACAGGATATACAAGATATAATAATTAGAAATATTAGCAGTCATAAGAAAAAAAGGCATATGCACACTGAAAGGAGACATTTCATGGAAATATGCATGAAAATTAATTTTATATAACACATAATATGATGCATCACTTGATATAGCCTCATATCATTAGGATAAAGTAATATAAATTATCATCTCAATATTACCAATATCAATAGTAGCACAAAACAATTGAGTTACCAAATGGTGAAGTCATCTCAACCATCAATGGAATTATCAATAACACAATACCCAACCCATGAAATTTTGGTTTTCCCTATACATGTGTTAGATATTTCCAAGTATAGGGTAATATCCAAATTATATTTTCCAAATATTCTATCAAATAAAAAAACTATTAAAATAGAAAATGGTTCTCTGATACCCCTTTGTAACATCCCGTCTCGGGGCCCAGTTCTGTAGAACCTAGGGCGTGACGTTACATGGTGCATGACATAGTCTTGTTTAACCATGATTTTTTTGATGACTATATAAACTATGTAATTTGATCATAGATATATTATCCCACCATAAATATTTGTAAATATATCATATATTTTATTCTATTTTTAAAAAGGTAGTACAAACAAATTATAAGTAGATTTCATCATTTATTACCATTGAGAAGGAGGGATACTTTTCAGGGTAAAGAGTTTCTTACTTGGTTAAAAATAAATGTACAACCATTACTTTTATAAAACAAATAATAAATATTCATTTAATATTAATATTTATAAATGTTTATTCTATTTATTTCTATCAAGAAATAATAACATAATCTTTTGGTCCTAATATTTTGGTTTATGTATGAAAATCACTAGTGTTCAATGGATACGAATTTGTTATAACCTGTAGAGCATTTAACATGAGAACACAACATGATTGTGTTATGTCAAATAAAAAAACTATTATTTACCTTTATCATATAGTTAACCTAGAGTTGAAAACATGTCTTATTATTATAAAGTTATTGATAAAATACTTATATTAGATTACTCCCATGCTAGAGTCACTATAATAAAATTGAAGTAGTTTTGTTCAAAGATGAAAAATGGAACATTTATAGAAGAAAGATTATTTAATTTTATTAACATTAATCAAATCCTAAATACCTACGGGGAATGAATTTTAGCATCAATGTTTAAACAAGGTTTTTATGTGAAAGTTCTTCTCAAACACGAATTCATTGTCATTATAGAAATAATCTCATGAAATATATTCAGCGATGTTGGGGATGAAATTGACACCATCGCTTACCCCATTAGTCTTGACCAATATTTCATATGTAATATCTCAAATATGTAAATTTATAGAATTTCTATGAACCTAAAGTAGTTGTGGGTAATATATAGAAGCTATGGTATGTAGTCTGAACTTTTCTTGTTCTTTCAAATATTTTTCTCCAATAACTTCAAGTAAAATTAATAATATCTAAGAAAAAAATAAATTTTGGTGTATTTGAATTTTTTTAGATATTTTTAGTATTGTTCCAACTTAATAAGACTCACTCAATTATCAAAGTTATAACCACTAATATCATCAATAACATAATGTAAACCAATCCTAAAAACTATATTTTCACAAAATAATTACATTGAGTTCAAATGATAATTTTAATATCTAAATGATAAAATTAGCATTTATTATAGTTGAATTATTTTTATGTTTTCTTAGATTTATAAGGAAATAATAATAACTAAATTATAGTTTATATATATATATATCATTAATAACATGAATTGAACAAAAATGAAAAACTATTTATTTAATTTTTTTGAAAGATTCACATCAAAAAATTCATACTATTAATATAGCCTTTAAATTCATATTCATATCTTGGTTCTATCAACACAAAAATTTTAGCGCTGATACAGAAAGGCTTTATCAGTGCTTTTTTAGCGCCGATAAAGGGTCTCTTTATCAGTGCTAAAAAATCATTGATAAAGCCTTCCTTTATCAGTGCTAAAATTTTAGCGCTGATAAAGGTAGCCTTTACGAGTGATTTTTTAGCACTGATAAAACTGAAGTCCCATATTTTATAAAATTGGTTGCTCGGTGTCCTCTGTTTATCACGCTCTAAAGCTCTTGCAGTACTGTACCCCTGTGATAACTTCCTTCCCCGCTAATCTTCACGTTGTCGGACCTCCGCCCCCCCAATCTTCTTGTGCCGGACCTCCGCCACCCCTCGATCTTCACGTTACCAGACATCCAACACCCCTGATCTTCACATGCACCTCACCCTTTGGCAGATCCCCCAAACCCTACTTCTCCTCTTCTCCCCGTGAACCCCTCGAACCCCGATCTTTGTGTGCCAGATTTTCCTCCCCCTCGAACCCCTCTAACCCCTTCGACGGATCC
Organism: Viscum album; assembly: GCA_963277665.1. Classification (NCBI taxonomy): domain Eukaryota; kingdom Viridiplantae; phylum Streptophyta; class Magnoliopsida; order Santalales; family Viscaceae; genus Viscum; species Viscum album. Next base: position 1,015,379,900 of record OY728119.1, on the reverse strand, counting down.
TCCTCCCCACAAACCCCACTTCTCCTCCTCTCCGCTCGTCCTTAATTCATTTATCAATGGTTGGTGGATCCTCCCATGCACCTACCCCTCTGGTGGTCATTCCTTCCCCTCCCGACGTAGCGTAGAAGTATCCCTACTTCTCCTCCTCTAAAGTGAATTTCTTTTCTCTTCTTCTTGATTCTCTTCTTGAACTTTATTCTTTGGAAGGATGTGAAAATAATGCTGATTCAGTTTTTGTGTTTTTTTGTTATGTTTTTAATGGTTAATGGTAATAATAGGACTTTTATATTACCCTCATGTGTTAATTCATGTTTTATTTGACTATTCTTCTCATTCTTATGAAATATTTGTTAAATCTTTAGTTGAGGTTGGGGACATGAAATTTCTCCTTATTTATTATGTGTAAATTGGGGAATTATCATGTTATTTTGTTTCCATTGGATGGATAGTACTGATTAACCTAAATACTATAATGAATTACAATAAAGTAAATTAAAGTGAAGAGGGAGTTTTGCATGTGATTTATGAAGTTCCATAATATTTCTTATATATTTATAGATTTATTGGCGTTGTTTCTAAGTGATTTATTATCGATGTTGTGAAAGAAATTTCTTACTACTAATAATATGTTATAATCACCTTTCATTATTTTCTAGTCACTTAAGGTAGGTAATTAATTGGTTGTATGGAAATCTGTAATTAAAGTGTTATATTTAAACTATAAATTCTACTTTAATATGATAGAGTGTTTAAGGGGTAGTTTTTAGTGTGAATTGCTTATATGTTTTCCCTTTCATGATACTATGGGGTATTTATCACTATGATTATAAGGGTGATGTTTGATTGATGTGGTTGGGAGCATGTGGTGTGGTAATTAACGTAGTAGTGATGGATGGATTATTGTGTGGTTATGATAGAAATGATAATGGCTATTTAGGAATAAAATAAGTGGTTTTATGGATTTTAGAATGTTTTTTAGTTGTATTTTATGTCATAAAAATATAGTTGTTATTGGGTGGTGTTATAGTTTCCTTTTGGCATGGAATATGGTTGGAATAAATGAAAACAGTAATGGGTGATGGGTTAGAAATGATAAATGATGGTTTGTTAAATGATTAATGATAATGATTAGAATAATTATGTTTCATAAATGGTTAAAGATATAACAAATGTTATTAATGATTAATGAATGGATTATAGTGGGTAGTGATTTAATGATTTGTTTTACATTAAAATGGTTAACAATTGAAATGCATATGGTAATAAAAATCCAAGAAATTATAATGTTAATTGAAATGAGAAGTTGGTAATGTTGATATGGTTGCTTATGTGATTTGTTGGGGATTATTTGTGGTATTATAATGTAGGTGGTTATAAGAGGGTGGTAGTAACAAGGCAATAGATGATGAGGGTTTTTGTAGTGTTAGTTTTGTGTAAACCCTTAGGAAAGATTTATGTTTGACTATATACTTATTATATTTTCTTATTATTTCTTACACACCACCACTTGAGTCGAGTAACCTGATTGAAATCCATATGGGTACTTTGGTTCTGAGTGTCTTTCTCAATATCTAGGTTATGTAGGGAACACATATAGAACCACTCCCTCTTCCCTTGTCCTCCTTCACACTTAGTATGAGTTGTAATAGCTCACAATGGGTGTATATATACAACCTATAACGATTTAGGGTTTTGGTGTATATATATTATTGTTGACATGATTATGTGTATTTGGTGTGGATACATAGTGGTGGTGTGCATTGTAGGAGGAGAGTATGATGTTTATGTCCTTCATGTTCATGATATCATACTGTAATGAGGATGTGATGTGTGGTTGTGATGTGGATATGGGTTTTTATGTGTTTGTGACATGTGTATCTGTATATATATGGTTATGAGATTATATAGAAGGGGTTGAAGCATAAGAAATATTCTATTAGAGTGTGATAATGACCGGATTAGTGGGGAAGTGGATGTGGGGTAATTTATTAATATATATTCTTTTGATATTACACTTAAGATGGATTTTGGAATTAGACACTCATAAGGATTGAATGGGATGATAGCTCAATAATATTTGTTAAAATTTTCATATGGAATAACTTTGGAGACTGTTTATGACACAAGTTATCACCCCCATATGATTTAAAGTATGTAACTTGAGCTTACCAAAAATATTAGGCATGATGATATTGAATGTAGGGTAGAGAACTAGGAGTGGTAGATGCATCATTCTTGATTATTCTTGTATTTGTACTAGGGTGATTTGAGGAAACTATAATGAATCTAATGTAATTATATTTAATGAATTCCATATTGTAGAGATTATAAGAATCCTTTATTTACTTATAGAGCTGGCTACCGGTTTTCATCCATATGTATTTTAGGTTGGTGAGGTATACAAGGATGGACAAGTTGACCATAGAAGGGTTGACCTGATAGAGGAGGATGAGCCATAGAGGATTATTCCATGTGAGTTTTACCATCTATGACACAAGTGATTAACCCAACAAACCCCTTTGTGTTTGGAAACTGTGTTGATTTTGATGGGGGGTCTATCCTGGTTCTGTTAATTTCCAAATATTAATTGGAAATGGTTAGGCTTTATTAATCTATATTTTTATAAGTGGTTCTATTCTACTGTATTTGGAAGTATTGTTTTGTGTATTTTAACCATAAATACTAATATTTGGGATTCAAATAGGATGGAGATGAATAAAGATTGGATGGATGCTAATCGTTTGACAATAGATTATGAGAACAGAGTGAAGGAGTTCATCAAGTTTGCAAAGGATCAGGCAAAGGATCCTTCTCAAATCCTTTTTCCATCTTTACGTTGTTGTTATTCTAGAATACTTACTCTAGAGGAGTTGGAAGAACATTTGATATGTCATGGAATATATTGGAGTTATAAATGTTGAAATAAACACAGAGAAAAAGAGAATGTAGCTACTGGCTGGGATAAAAATGCATTTGATGGATCATCAGATATGAATACAAATATGGGTAATAAAGAAGACTGTATGGAGGATGTGATTACAGATGTCAATGATGATGAAGATCGTATTGAGGAAATGAAAAAGACAATTGAAGATGAACTCTGTGACTGCCCAAACTTGTTTGAGAAGTTAAAGATTTGTTCAAAGATGCCATTGTATGCTGGTTTCACTAAATATACAACATTGTCAGCTATACTAAAGTTGTATAAATTGAAACAAGGAAACAAATGGAGTGATGTCAGTTTTATGGAACTACTTGATTTCTTGAATGACATGCTTCCGAAAGATAATGATCTCCCAAGCCGGACATATGAATCTAAACGAATGCTACGCTCGATGGGTATGATTTCAGAAAGAATATATGCCTACCCGAAAGACTGTATATTGTTTCGCAAGAAGAACAAATCACTTACAGAATGACCAAAGTGTGGTTCTTCTCAATACAAGAAAAATGAATCCAATCCTACGAAAGTTTTATGGTAATTTCTAATCATTCTAAGGTTTAGGCATCTATATGGAAGTGAAGAAACTGCAAGACAATTGTTGTGGCATGCAGATAAAAGAAATAAAGATGGGAAATTACATCATCCGGCAGAATCTCCTCAATGGAACAAAATTGATCATGAGTATCCTGAATTTGGAAAAGAGCTGAGAAAACTTCATCTTGCATTATCTACAGATGGAGTGAATCCTTTTGGTTTTCAAACCAGCACTCATTGTACATGGCCTGTTATGTTGGTAAATTATAACTTTCCACCCTGGTGTTGCATGGAGTAGAAATTCATCATCTTATATATTCTTATATTAGGACCAAAACAACCAGGTAATGATATTGATGTTTATCTGGCTCCTTTGATCGAGGATTTGAAGTTATCGTGGGATTCAGGTGCTATGTTTTATGATGCTTATAAAAGTGAATACTTCATGTTGAGAGCGATTTTGTATGGGACAATAAATGATTTCCCTACTTATAGAAATTTATTAGGCTATAGCATTAAAGGAACTCAAGGGTGTCCCATGTGTGAAGAAGATATAGAATCAATTAGGTTGAAACATTCATTGAAATCTGTGTTTCTAAGACATCGTAAATTTATACCTCATCGACATAAGTACCGATCTTAGACGACATCAATCAATGGAAGTTTAGAACAATGCACAACACCGTCTCCACTAAAAGGTGATCATCTGTTTGAGAAATTAAAAGATGTGAACACTGTTTTTGGTAAACCATTTTCGAAAAAACTTACGAAAATCAGTTGGAAAAAGAGATCAATTTTTTTTGAATTACCATACTGTAATTTTTTGTACGTCATAAATTTTTTTGATATGATGTATGTGGAAAAGAAATGTATGTTACAGTGTTATCATAAAGTTTCTAAATGCCCCTGGCCAAACAAAGGATGGAATTAAGGCAAGGTTGGACATGGTTGACATGGGAATACGAGAAGAGTTGGCTTTGGTGAAGGGTGAAAATCAAATGTTTCTTCCTCCAGCTGTTTACACTCTTTCTAGGGAGGAGAGATATCAGTTTTGCAACTTCTTCAGGTATGTAAAGGTTCCATAGGGGTATTCATCAAATATCATGAACATTGTTTCAATGAATGATTTGAAGTTAAAATGTTTGAAATCACATGACTGCCATGTTTTGATGAAAGATATAATTCCTATAGATTTACGTTGCATTTTTCCCAAGAATGTTTATCATACTTTAGCCAAACTTTGTTTCTATTTCAAAGCTATATGTAGCAATGTTTTAGACCCAGAGAAATTTCCAGCTATGGAAAAATAATTTGTCATAATATTAGGTGAATTAGAAATGTTCTTCCCGCCAACATTCTTTGATATGATGGTTCATTTGATGATTCACTTGGTAAGAGAGATTAGACTTTGTGGTCCTATGCACTATAGATGGATGTACCCCATTGAACGGTATATGAAGATTTTGAAAGGGTATGTCAAAAATCGAAGTCAGCCAGAGGGTTGTATAGTGGAGTGATATATTGTTGAGGAAGCCATTTAATTTTGTACTGAATACCTATCTAATGTGGAAAGCATTGGTCTCCAAAAATCTTGTCACACTGGATGAATTGAGGGTGAGAGAATTTTTGGAAGAGATGTTGTGACAATCAGTATTACAAATCGGGAGTAGACCCACCTTTATGTTTTGCAAAACATTTGGGAGGTTGCTCTAAATATTGAAACTCATAAAGAAATCCTTAGGCAGTTCAATCCATCAAGGGCAGAAAAATGGATATCAAATACACATTATCACTAGTTTATAGGATGGTTTCATGAACATATTTTTAAGGAGTGGGATGAAAATCTGAATTCAATTTCAGAACGACTACGATGGCTAGCCACCAGACCAAGTGTGTATGTATTATCTTACAATGGTTATGTAATTAATGGTTATGAATTCTAAAAAGATGAACACGATAAAGATAGTACCATGAAAAATAGTGGAGTTACACTTGTGGCTGAAGAAATGCATGTTTCTGGTAGTAAGGATAGAAATCCAATTTATGAAAATATGTCATACTTTTTCATTATCAAACAAATATGAGAGGTGGATTATATGACATTACAATTTATGATTTTTCAATGCAAATGGGTTGATAACAAAAGTGGTGTTAAAATAGATGAATGGGGATTTGTGAAAGTTTATTTTAGTAAAGAAGGTTACAAAGACAAACAATTTATAATGGCATCACAAGCGGTACATGTTTTTTATGTTCCAGATCCCGCAAACCGAAAGTGGTCAATTTTTCTATTATCGTCCAAAACTACTGAAGGGTCTGATAAAAATTCAGTTGAGGACGATCCTTTCAGTGGTACGTCGCAATCATTTCACAACAGTTTCAATGTAGATGATGTTTTTTATGTTAGAGGAGACCACAATGAAAAGATTTGGATAATCGAAAAAGGTTTCAAATCCCTTCATCCTTTGAAAAAAAGAAAGAGTGTTCAATAAACAAGTTATATTTTGTTTGTAATATTGATCTTGTTATCTAATGTTATTATATTATCATTACTGAATTTATGTAATATAAATTAACTGTTCAACCACTTTTGTAGATAATGACTTCTACACGTTCTAGTGCTCCTAACCTTGAGGTTGAACAAGTCTTTCAAGCAGCTGCTGCTGCTGCGGCCGTGGCTTCTCTCAGTGTAGAGAAACAACAAGTTTATGAACCTGTTGATGCTCCTAGTGTTGAGGTCCAACAACCGTCAACACATGTTGTTTCTACCATTTCATATGAACATATAGATGACGTTGATATCAATGAAATGGTCAGGGATAATGCACCAACGTCGCAGAAAACACAGGTGCGTTGTAGTTTGATGGTGTTAGCAAAAGTTCTTAAGGCAAAAAGAAAAGGCATCAAATTTGATGTTGGATGGAATTCACGAGGCCAACATGTGAATCCCAACAACGCTATGTTTAGTAGTTACAGTGGAGTTGTCACTCAACAATGCATGCCGATTGACATAGATTCATGGAACCATGTTGTTTCCAGGCTGAAGGCTGTGATCTGGGAAAAAATTACGGTAATATTATGATATTATTTCTTTAATTTACTAGAAAATAAAATAACAAAACAACGTATTACTCTTATCAATCTCTTACAGATTACGTTTATAGTAGACAATTCACACAAGAATTATGTACTATGGCTTATAGGAAGGATTCCTCAAGGTTTTCGAACTATTTTAACAAAATGTCACCTGAAATATTCCAAAGGTAAAATAAACCCGCAACCACCCATTGTATACGCTCAACTAATATCCCAAGAAGTATGGGATGCATTTATTGGCTTCCATGGATATGAGAAGTTTCAGGTACATTGTGGGTGATAATACGTTGTTTGAGGATACATGTATTCATCACTTTGATTGTCAATATTTAATTTATGAAACATTAACTCTGTACTAAAAATAAGGAACATGCATCAATAGTAACATAACCCTATCGTAAAGTAAGGATGAGGTACGCTTCACTAGAAAAGAAAATGGTACGTATTTTAAATTTAAAGTTATATTTTTAGGTTCCAATAAATAACATCATAATTATCTTTCTATATTTATATGTAGATTGATGAGTCTAAAACCAAATACACTTCCATCCCACGTCATGTGCTATGGAAGGAGGCATGTGTGAATAAGGAAGGGAATCTTGTAGATGAGAAAACACAAAAAGTGTGGGAAATATGTGTAAGTATGACACAACGACAAAAAGATTTGTTTTAAATCGATATTACATATAAATAATTAGTTATTTTCCTATATCCGACAGTCACAGGAATCAGATACTCCTATAGAGGATGCAGACCTATTATCGATGGCTTTGAAGCAGCTAGAACCATACGGTCATGTCAGAGGTGTGGGGTTTGGGGCGACACCCAGAGTATATTTTGAGAAAACAAAATAAACGGATAATTGAGATGAAAAATTGAAACAAACGAGTCAAAGACTAGAAAATCTCGAACAACGATTTCAATGGTAGGGAGAGTTGCTAGAAACTTTTATGGGTGAGAAGCAAGGAGAAGAAAAACTTAGGAATAACCAGTGCATGAATATCCCACCCCACCCTCACCAGTTTTGAGGTGAGCCATTCCCCTAAAAGAGGTGTCTTAGCCATGGTAATAAATATTCAAATAATTGTTCCTATAAAATGTGAATCAGGCAAACACATATACTTTTATTGTACTGATCTTCTATAGGGTGATAATGACTATGATTTATATCTCTCAACACCCACCTATCACGTTGTAGCGAGGGATACTTTAAGATCCTAGTTTTTGGAAAGGTATGTTTTCATTATGTTTTGGTTGAATCCTTTTTTTGGGGTTTCAAGGGATGTATTTTGAAACTATGAGAGGCCTTGGGGGTGTTTCAAGGGCTCGGGGCACGAAAGAAAGGAAAACTGGGCAAGACAGGCCTGGGTGCACGGCCTACGCACAACTAGGACAAACCGTGTGGCCTACCCAGGTAAACTGTGTAACCCTACTCCTCCAGACAGTGGCATGCACATGGTTTGCGCATGGTTTGTCAAACCATGTGGACAAACCGTGCAGACTCTTAAAGTTGGGAAAAATTACAAAATTTCCACTCCGGGCTTTTAAACCCCAACTCAAGATTTCCTATCCATTCCTCCCTCTTCACCCTAGGAGTGAACAAAATCTCCCAAGAGCTCCAAGAAGACGATCTCCCTCGTTTCTAAGGCATTTTTGGTGCCGTTGGATGTGGATCGAAGCCCCGGGTAAGGCTAATCTCATCCTTGCTTATTCTTTTGGTTTAGGGGTTGTATCTTCTCTCCCTCTTGTTCTGAATCTCTAAAACCCTATCTTTTGGGTGAGTTTTAGGTTGAAGCTCCAAAGGTTGGTCGGATCGAGGTCTAAGGACTCGATTGATAGTGCGTTAAACCGCGATTTCGAGGTAGGTGGTCTATAAGTGATATCCCATAGTTATTTTGGTATTTTTTCATGTTTAGTTGTGTTATTTCTATCCCTTGGTTATCATTTGAATAAATTTGGAATGTTTGGTAATAATGGGGTTTGAAATGGAAAATGGGAACCCTCATGACCCCCGTGAGATGTGTTGGGACTGACTTGACCTAAGTTAGGGCCATCCATGGGATGTGCCGGATTTTACTAGACTTAGGGAATGTGATTTAACAAGTGACCTTGTTGTAATAAAGGGTAGAGACCTTGATGAATATGTTGGCATGTTTGGTTGACCTTGGAATAGAAGTTATGTGATGCACCTAAACTTGTTAATAACCCGAGGGTTATATGGAATGGGTTGAATGGTTGATTCATGGGAATGATGAACGGGTTGAATGGGTTAATGTGTAAACTGATTAAAGGCCATAATGGGATGAATTATGGGTCCAGTGTTGAATTCTTAGTGAGATAGTCATAACACATGGGAATTGGGTGAATGGTTAAATGATGTGAAATGGTAATGTGTTAATGGGTTAAGGAATGATGTGAATTCCCGTGTGGTTTGTTGGTAATGGTTTGTCCAAGGGGAAATGGTACAGATTTTTGATGGTTACTTATATATATAATCATGTGCACATGGCTTTTTAGAGTGGGGTCTGACTTGAGGATCTATGCCCACAGGTCGAGTGAAGACTGATGTTCAAAACTCCACACTAATTCATGGGTTAGGAAAGGGGACTGAGGATCTATTCTCCTTACGGTTGCATCCACCCAGACTGAGGCTTCGAGGTGAGGATATGGTTTCTATGAGGGAGTTAGTCCTAGTGAGATAGGATAACAATGTGTTTACCCTCTTGCATGTGATTTTAGGCCTTAAACCCATGTAACATAATGTATTTGATTAACCATGGAAATGTGATGAATTGGTAAGTGATGATAAATTGTGGGTAATGAATGGTAATGGAAGTGGCAATGGATTTGGCCCTGAACTTGTTAATGGAACCTCAAGTAATTACTTGGTAATTATCATTCATATTATTTTTGCATGCACAACTTGTTTTTACTGGATATTTTGTAGATTCCATTGGTGGTGGCCTACTGAGTTGTACTCACAGCCTGCTTAAGCCACCATTGGGTACTCGAACAGACTTCATGTTTACAGGTCAAGAGAAGGGCAAGGGTCCTTTCTAGATAGTTTAGTGGACATGGGTAGTACTTGGTGGAGGATTCAGACTTGGGGTCGGGACCGTTTTCAAGATTTTGGCCATTGTCTTTATTTTGGGTTTTTGTTCACTCTTGAACTTGTAGTATGACATGACATATTTATTGTTGAAAATGGTTGATATACATGTTCCTTGTTTATTGGTTATTGTTTCCGCTATTTGGTTTATTTATGTTGTGGATTAATCTGATAAAAAGGGGGTATAGTCTCCCCACTTGACCCCATAGACCCCCGCTGCTAGTCGGAAGCCTTTGGCGTACGGGGAGGCATTCTTAAGGTCATGTAACCACCCGGCTCGGAGAACCGGTTTAGTGGCTTCTGGGTTGGGGACGTTACAACTACAATGTTCAACATCCCAGATGACAAGCTGCATAATAGACCACTTCTGAAAGATCATCTGAAAGTGATGATTACTGTAGCTCAAGAGCCAAATGCAGAGCTACCTATTCCACTTGATGACAATGATATTCATACAATCAAAAAGTCTATTGGGACATTCATTACATGGCCGTCACAACTTGTAAGAGTACATACAGACAAAGAGGTATTTATTTCCTTTTTTTTCAATCTAAACCTTTAACAATTAATGAAAAAAGGGTCTGAACCAATGAATGTTATTATAGACGGAGAAAGGAAATGGGGTGAAAAATGTCAGTTCAAAACCATCTAGAGGATCGACCAACTGATCCCAATGAGCTACTAAAAGCACAATAACACCACTTGTTCTATATCCACATTTACTAGCATTGAATACTCATGTGGATACAAAGATAAGATGTGGTAGTAGTCATATAGTGGTTTTAGAAAAGAATATATACAAAGAGGAAAGTTAAGATTTCATTGCTGCTGAAAATGTAAATGAGATCCTTGAAAATGGTTGGCTAGGCATCACAGTTGTAAATATATATATGAGGTATGTTTTTATGAATTGATTTTCTAAAAGCTGATCTATTGTTCAAATTATGACTAAATGCATTTTATATTGTTTAACGACGTATATATGAAAAAAAGTTGAAGGAATTTTCCCATGAGGCAAAATTCAGACTCATTAGTCCTCATACCACATCAACACATCTAACGAAATTCGAGCCATCAAAAAAGGATGAAATTGTGAACGAATTGCTGAAAAAATTTGAAATCAAGATTACAGATGACAGACTCTTCCTAATACTAACCATTTAGGGGTAAAACTCTACGATTAAAGTATATAAATTATATTTTCACTTATTTTATTACTTATTCCTTTTTGTGTTTTTAGGAAACATTGGATGCTAATTGTGGTGAACTTGGATACTCCAAAGATTTATTTTATGGATTCAAAGCAAGGATATCCATCAAACCAACCACACATGATAAAGTTTGTGAATATGTAAGACACTACATCCTACGTTTTAGGTCTAAACATCAAGTAATATAATTTATATTATCTTTTACCGAGGATTCTGTTATGATAAGGCGCTATATCATTATCGTCTAAAAAAAGGAATGAGGAAAGGGGCTAAGCATAAGGAGGTGAGCAAGTACTACGTCTGGAAATATATCAGGGTATATATAATAAAATTTCACAATCCAAACACATATCAACACAAGACACTTATTCTCCTAATGATCAAATTTTTTACAGTGCCCAAAACAAACAAATGATAATGATTGCGATTATTATTTTTGTAAATTTATGAAATAGATCATTTTTCATCAAAAACTAGAATCCCTAAAGAGGTATTTAAAAAAAAACTACTATTTAATTTAATTTATTTATTTTTATATTTTGCAGAACTACTCTAACTTCTAAAAATCCTCATAATCACACGACGATATAGATTTGTTTAGAAATGAGTGGTCTGCATACCTAATGGAAGATTGTACACAAATAGCATGAAGATCTGACTTGGGGACGTGTACAATTGGCGGTCATTTTTGAGAGGGGTTAAAGGGATCAAAAGATGAAACATTGTTGTATGTAAATGTTCATAGAAAAATTGTAATTGTTATTAAATATAACATCCTTTCTCTAATGAGTCATTTTCTCATTTTAGCAGATGAAATGAACCATCATCATGGAAGAATGATGAACCACTCAAAGGGTCTCTCTTTTGTTTAAAATGGACAAAATTTTAAGTGAAAACACTAACTGACGTACGAAAATTCGACAAAATTCATTTGGATTGTGTTGATCCTTTAGTAGAAAGATCCATGGGTGCATTGGTGATGTGTACAAGTCAACCCCACCTCAATACAAGGCACGGTGTGACCGGTATCACTAAAAGGGTCTCTCTTTCATTTAAAATGGACAAAATTTTAAGTGAAAACAACAAATGACATACAAAAATCCAACCAAATGAATTTGGATTGTGTTGATACTTTAGGAGAATTATCCATGGGTCTATTGGTGATGTGTATGAGTCAACCCCGCCTCAATCTGAGGCATGGTGTGGTACGTATCACTCAATGTGTCTCTCTATTGTTTAAAATGGACATAATTTTAAGTGAAAACAACAACTAACGTACGAAAATATGACCAAACACATTCAGATTGTGTTGATCATTGAATAGAATGACCCATTGGTGTGTTGGTGACATATAAGAGTCTACCCTGCCTCAATCCGAGGCACAGTGTGGCCGGTATCACTCAAAGGGTCTCTCTTTCATTTAAAATGGACAAAATTTCAAGTGAAAACAACAACTGACGTACGTGAATCTGACCAAACGCATTAAGATTGTGTTGATATTTTAGGATAATGATTCATGGGTCATTTTTGGTGTGTATGAGTCAACCTCGCCTCAATCCGATCCATGGTGTGGCCAGTATCACTCAAAGGGTCTCTCTTTCGTTTAAAATGGATAGAATTTTAAGTGAAAACAACAACTGACGTACAAAAATATGAACAACCGCATTCGGATTGTGTTGAAAATTTATGATAACGATCCATGGGTCATTTGTGATGTGTAAGAGTCAACCCCACCTCAATCCAAGGCACGGTGTGACCGATATCACTCAAAGGGTCTCTCTTTTGTTTAAAATGGGCATAATTTTAAGTGAAAACAACAACTGACATACATAAATCCAACAAAACACATTCGGATTATGTTGATACTTTATGAGAACGATCCATGGGTGAAATGTTGACGTGTACGAGTCAAAACCGCCTCAATCCGAGGCACGGTGTGGTCAATATCACTCAAAGGGTCTCTCTTTTGTTTAAAATGAACAAAATTTAAAGTGAAAACAACAACTGACGTACGAAAATCCGACCAAATGAATTAGTATTGTGTTGATACTTTAGGATAAAGATACTGGGGTCATTTTTGAAGTGTACTAGTCAACCTCGCCTCAATCAGAGGCACGATGTGGCCGGTATGACTCAAAGGGTCTCTCTTTCGTTTAAAATGGACAAAATTTTAATTGAAAACAACAACTGATGTCCGAAAATCTGACCAAAATCATTCATATTGTGTTGATACTTTAGGAGAACGATCCATGGGTGCATTGATGACATGTACGAGTCAAATACGCCTCAATATGAGGCACAGTGTGGCTGATATCACTCAAAGGGCCTCTATTTTGTTTAAAATGGACAGAATTTTAAGTGAAAACAACAAATGACATACGAAAATCTGAAGAAACACATTCTGATTGTGTTGATACTTTAGGATAATGATCCATGGGTCATTTTTGATGTGTAAGAGTCAACCCTGCCTCAATCCGAGCCACAGTGTGACCAGTATAACTCAATGGGTCTCTCTTTCGTTTAAAATGGACATAATTTTAAGTGAAAACAACAACTGACATACGAAAATATGACCAAAATCATTAAAATTGTGCTGATACTTTAGTATAAAGATCCATGGGTTCATTAGTGATGTGTATGAGTCAACCCCACCTCAATCCGAGGCATGGTGTGGCCGATATCACCCAAAGGGCCTCTCTTTTGTTTAAAAAGGACAGAATTTTAAGTGTAAACAAAAACCGACATACGGAAATCTGACCAAACACATTAGTATTGTGTTGATAAATTATAAGAAGGATCCATGGGTCATTTGTGACATGTATGATTCAACCCTTCTTTAATACGAGGCACGGTGTGGCCGGTATCACTCAAATGGTCTCTCTTTCGTTTAAAATAGACAGGATTTTAAGTGAAAATAACAACTAACGCACGCAAATCTAACCAAACCCATTCAGATTGTGTTGATACTTTAGTATAATGATCCATGGGTGCGTTATTGACATGTACGTGTCATCCCCATCTCAATCCGAGAGACGGTGTGGCCTGTATCACTCAAAGGGTCTCTCTTTTGTTTAAAATGGACAAAATTTAAAGTGAAAACAACAACTAACATACGAAAATCTAACCAAACGCATTCATATTGTGTTGATACTTTAGGATAAAAATATATGGGTCATTTTTGACATGTAAGAGTCAACCCCTCCTCAATCAGAGGAACGGTGTGACCGGTATCACTCAAAGGGTCTCTCTTTTGTTTAAAATGGATATAATTTTAAGTGAAAACAACAAATGACATTCCGAAATCCGACCAAAAACATTATGATTGTGTTGATCCTTTATAATAACTAACCATGGGTCATTTTTGACATCTATGAGTCAACGTCGCCTCAATCCGAGGCACAGTGTGGCCGGTATCACTCAAAGAGTCTCTCTTTTGTTTAAAATGGACAAAATTTTAAGTTATAACAACAACTGACATACAAAAATCTGACCAAACACATTCGAATTGTGTTGGTTATTTAGGAGAATGATACATGGTTAATTTTTTATGTGTATGAGTCAACCCTTCCTCAATCTGAGGTACAGTGTGGCCGGTATCACTCAAAGTTCTCTCTTTCGTTTAAAATGGACATAATTTTAAGTGAAAACAACAACTGACGTACACAAATCTGACCAAATGCATTCGTATTGTGTTGATAATTTAGGATAACAATCCATGGGTGTTTTGGTGACGTGTAAGAGTCAACCCCACCTTAATATGAGGCTCGGTGTGGCCGGTATCACTCAAAGGGTCTCTCTTTTGTTTAAAATGGACATAATTTTAAATGAAAACAACAACTGACGTACGAAAATCTGACCAAACACATTCGGACTATGTTTATACTTTATGATAACGATAAATGAGTCATTTTTATGTGTAAAATTCATCCCCGCCTCAATCCGAGGCACGGTGTGGTCGGTATTACTCAAAGGGTCTCTCTTTTGTTTAAAATGGACAGAATTTTAAGTGAAAAAACAACTGACATATGGAAATCCAAGAAAACACATTAATATTATGTTAATCCTTTAGTATAACAATCCATGGATCATTTTTGACATGTATGAGTTAACCCTGCCTCAATCTGAGGCACTGTGTGGCCGGTATCACTCAAAGGGTCTCTCTTTCGTTTAAAATGGACAGAATTTTAAGTGAAAACAACAACTGAGATACACAAATCTGACCAAACACATTTGGATTGTGTTGATCCTTTAAGATAACTATCCATGTGTCACTTGTGATGTGTACGAGTCAACCCCACCTCAATCCTAGGCACAATGTGGCCGGTATCACTCAAAGGGTCTCTCTTTCATTTAAAATGGACATAATTTTAAGTGAAAACAACAAATGAAATACGAAAATATGACCAAATGCAGTCGGATTATGTTGATAATTTAGGAGAATTATCCATGGGTCCATTGGTGATGTGTATGAGTTAACCCCACCTCAATCTGAGGCACGGTGTGATACGTATCACTCAATGTGTCTCTCTATTGTTTAAAATGGACATAATTTTAAGTGAAAACAACAACTAACATTCACAAATATGACCAAACACATTAAGATTGTGTTGATAATTTAATATAATGATCCATTGGTGTGTTGGTGACATGTAAGAGTCTACCCCGCCTCAATACGAGGCACAGTGTGGCCGGTATCGCTCAAATGGTTTCTCTTTCGTTTAAAATGGGAAAAATTTCAAGTGAAAACAACAACTGACATACGTGAATCCAACCAAATGAATTCAGATTGTGTTGATATTTTAGGATAACAATTCATGGGTCATTTGTGGTGTGTACAAGTCAACCCTGCCTCAATCTGATCCACGGTGTGGCTAGTATCACTCAAAGGGTATCTCTTTAGTTTAAAATGGATAGAATTTTAAGTGAAAACAACAACTAACGTACACAAATATGAACAAACACATTCATATTGTGTTGATAATTAATGATAACGATCCATGGGTGATTTTTGATGTGTTAGAGTCAACCCCACTTCAATCCAAGGCACGGTGTGACCGGTATCACTCAAAGGGTCTCTCTTTTGTTTAAAATGGACATAATTTTAAGTGAAAACAACAACTGACCTACATAAATCTGACAAAATGCATTCGTATTGTGTTGATACTTTATAATAACAATAAATGGGTGAGATGGTGATGTGTATGAGTCAAACCCTCCTCAATTTGAGGCACGGTGTGGCCGGTATCACTCAAAGGGTCTCTCTTTTGTTTAAAATGCACAAAATTTTAAGTGAAAACAACAACTAACATACGTAAATCTGACCAAATGCATTAGGATTGTTTTGATACTTTAGGAGAAATATAAATAGGTCATTTTTGAAGTGTATGAGTCAACCCCACCTCAATCAGAGGCACGGTGTGGCCGATATCACTCAAAGGGTCTCTCTTTCATTTAAAATGGACAAAATTTTAATTGAAAACAACAACTGATGTATGAAAATCCGACCAAACTCATTCATATTGTGTTGATAATTTAGGAGAAAGATCCATGGGTGCATTGGTGACATGTATGAGTCAACTCCACCTCAATATGAGGCACGGTGTGGCTGATATCACTCAAAGGGCCTCTATTATGTTTAAAATGGACAGAAATTTAAGTGAAAACAACAAATGATATACTAAAATCTTAATAAACACATTCCGATTGTGTTGAAACTTTAGGATAATGATCCATGGGTCATTTTTGATGTGTAAGAGTCAACCCGGCCTCAATACGAGCCATAGTGTGACCGGTATCACTCAATGGGTCTCTCTTTCGTTTAAAATGGACATAATTTTAAGTGAAAACAATAACTAACGTATGAAAATCTGACCAAAATCATTAAAATTGTGCTGATAATTTAGTATAAAGATCCATGTGTGCATTTGTGATGTGTACGAGTCAACCCCGCCTCAATCCGAGGCACGGTGTGGCTGGTATCACTCAAAGGGCCTCTCTTTTGTTTAAAGTGGACAGAATTTTAAGTGTAAACAAAAACTGACATACGGAAGTCGGAACAAACACATTAGTATTGTTTTGATCATTTATAAGAACAATCCATGGGTCATTTTTGACATGTACGAGTCAACCCTACCTCAATCCGAGGCATGGTGTGACCGGTATCACTCAAAGGGTCTCTCTTTCGTTTAAAATAGACATGATTTTAAGTGAAAACAACAACTGATGCACACAAATTTGACCAAAAACATTCATATTGTGTTGATACTTTTGTATAACGATCCATGGGTGAATTTTTGACATGTACGTGTCAACCCCACATTAATCCGAGGCACGGTGTGGCCGGTATCACTCAAAGGGTCTCTCTTTTGTTTAAAATGGACAAAATTTTAAGTGAAAACAACAACTAACATACGAAAATCTGACCAAACAAATTCATATTGTGTTGATCCTTTAAGAGAAAAATACATGGGTCATTTTTGACGTGTAAGAGTCAACCCCCCAATCCGAGGAACGGTGTGACCGATATCACTCAAAGTGTCTCTCTTTTGTTTAAAATGGACATAATTTTAAGTGAAAACAACAACTGACATTCGGAAATCTGACCAAACGCATTCTGATTGTGTTAATCCTTTATAATAACTAACCATGGGTCATTTGTGACATTTATGAGTCAACCCTGCCTCAATCCGAGGCACGGTGTGGCTGGTATCACTCAAAGGGTCTCTCTTTCGTTTATAATGGACAAAATTTTAAGTTATAACAACAACTGACGTACACAAATCCAACCAAACACATTCTTATTGTTTTGGTTCTTTAGGATAATGATACATGGGTCATTTTTGATGTGTATGAGTCAACCCTGCCTCAATCCAAGGCACAGTGTGGCCGGTATCACTCAAAGGGTCTCTCTTTTGTTTAAAATGGACATAATTTTAAGTGAAAACAACAACTAACGTACGAAAATATGACCAAATGCATTCGGATTGTGTTGATAATTTAGGATAACAATCCATGGGTGTGTTGGTGATGTGTAAGAGTCAACCCCATCTTAATCTGAGGCACAGTGTGGCCGGTATCACTCAAAGGGTCTCTCTTTTGTTTAAAATGGACAGAATTTTAAGTGAAAACAACAACTGACATACGCAAATCTAACCAAACACATTCGTATTGTGTTGATACTTTATGAGAATGATCCATGAGTCATTTTTGACGTTTAAAATCCAACCCCTCTTCAATCCGAGGCACGGTGTGGCCAGTATTACTCAAAGGGCCTCTCTTTTGTTAAAAATGGACAAAATTTTAAGTGAAAAAAACAACTGACATATGGAAATCCAACCAAACACATTAATATTGTGTTGATCCTTTAGGAGAACAATCCATGGATCATTTGTTACATGTACGAGTCAACCCTGCCTCAATCCAAGGCATGGTGTGGCCGGTATCACTCAAAGGGTCTCTCTTTCTTTTAAAATGGACATAATTTTAAGTGAAAACAACATTTGACATACACAAATCTGACCAAACACACTTGGATTGTGTTGATCCTTTAAGAGAAATATCCATGGGTCATTTGTGATGTGTATTATTCAACCCCACCTCAATCCTAGGCACATTGTGGCTGGTATCACTCAATGGGTCTCTCCTTCATTTAAAATGGACATAATTTTAAGTGAAAACAACAACTGACGTATGCAAATCCGAACAAACGAATTCAGATTGTGTTGATACTTTAGAAGAACTATCCATGGAAGGCCCCCCAACCCCCTGGATGCCCCCAAACCCTAGAACCCCCACCCCCCTAGACACCACCCCACCACCTGGACACCTCCACCACCCCCTGGACACCCCCACCCCCATGGACAACCACCCCCATCCCCTTGGACACCACCCCACCCTCTTGGACAACACCACAAACCCCTTGTACTACCCCCACCCCCTGGAAACCACCCCACCCCCAAGACACCCCACCCCTCTGGACACTCCCACCCCCTGGAAAGCCTCACCAACCCCCTGGACACCCCCACCCCCTGGACACACCCATAGACAACCCCCCTACCCTTGACAGCCCCCCTGACCCCCCCGGACACCCCCACTCCCCTGGACACCCACCAAACCCCTGGACATCACCCCATCCCTCATAGACACCACCCCAACACTTGGAAACCCACCCCCCTGGACACCCCCCACCCATGGACGGTCACCCCCACCTTCCTGGACACCACCCCACCCCCTTTGGATAGCCCCACCAAACCCCTGGACCACCCCCACCCCCTGGACACCCCCACCCCCTGAAAAGCCCCCCCCCCCCCCCCCCCGACACCTTGGACACCAGCCCACCCTTCTGGACACCCCCATGTATAGCCCCCCCCCCCCCACATTGGACATCCCCCACCCCTAGACACCCCACCACCCCCTGGATTCCCCCACCTGGACACCCCCCTCCTAGACACCACCGCACCACCTAGACACCCCCACCCTCATGGACAACCCCCACCACCCCCTCGACACCACCCCACCCCCCTGGACAGCCCCCAACCTCCTAGACTTCCCACACCCCATGGACACCCTTATCCCCCCGGACACCCCCAACCCCCCAGACACACCCTTCCCCCCCTTGGACAGCCACCCCAAACCCCTGAACAACCCCAACCCCTTGAATTCTAAATTGAATTATTTATGTATTTAATTAACTTATGAATTATGTTGTTTATACTTGTTGTATGGGTATACTTGGTGTTATTACCTTATGAATTATGTGTTAATTTTGTATGGGTATACTTGTTGAGATGCTGAGTTTTTTGCAGGTGCTGTTTGGGTGCGCTACTATAGAATTTTTTGTTGCAGTAGACAAGGCATTTATCAGAGATTTTTTAGTGCTGATAAAGGAATCCTTTATCAGCTCTAAAAAAGAACTGATAAAAGACACCTTTATCAGCGCTAAAAAAGCACTGATAAAGGATCTGTTTATTAGTTCTAAAAGAGCACTGATAAAAAGCACATTTATGAGTGCTTTTTTAGCGTTGATAAAGGGTTATTTTATCAGCAAATTTTTAGCACTGATAAAGGGGACCCCCCCCCTTTATTAGCGCTAAGCTTTACAATGATTTTTTTAGCGCTCATAAAGCTAGTTTTGAGCACTGATAAAGCCTGTTTTTGTAGTAGTGAATGTTCACCATTGATCTATGAGCAATTACACTGAATTTATGGGTTTTATCACAACGATTCAAATATCCAGTGTTTCTCATTATTGAAGGCCTATTCATCAGTCTTGAAGAAATATCTATTGTGTTCACATTCTTGATAGGGAGAGACATGGAGATGTTAAAAGACAATTCTTCTTGTGAAAAAATTATATATTTTTTATTAACTACAAATAGTCAAGAAAATCTATTTATTGAGGTAGTGTTTAGGTAAGAATACTGTTTAATTTCATGTTAAACTTTAAACAGTATTAAAACCTTTAATAATTCACATGAAACTAAATAAAAATATAATTATTATTTTATGGAATGAACCATCATTCAAAAATGATAAAAAATATTTACCGACTTATAAATAATTATTTTTCCCCAAAAACGGTCTTGGTCCATTCGAACATGATATTTATTGAATACATGAGTAAATATTTTATTCATAAATAAATATTTCATTGACATACTGAAAAATAAATATTTAACAAAATAAATACAGAAATTTTCATTCACACATCAGAAAATAATTATTTATTTAATTTATGTGATCCATATAACAAGAATGAAATTATTCCTTGGTCTTGAGAATTATATTTATTCCATTAATTAAATTGAAATAGATTTTTATCCTAATCAATTGAAACACCTAGTGTGTGACCCTTTAAGATTCTTCCTCATTAGAATTTATTAGGCTTGCCTAAAGTCCAAGATTACCATCTATCAGCAGTTGAAGGCACCAAAGAGATAAAAATTAATGTTTCAATATCAAAAACTAGATAATAAGGCTCACTATGTATTACAATCCATTTTTCCCAATATATCATCGAGTGGGTTTCACAATAGTTTTTTCAACTTATATGCTCGATAAATCATTATTTATCTATATGAAATACCATGGAAATGAAATTTTTATTTGGTTATATTCCAATAAACATTCAAAGATATCAAATCCCAAAGAAATGTAATAGGAAAATAAGCCCTTGAATTATCCATTAATGATATGTTAATCATGAAGCACCCAACGTACCGTACTACCTGAGAACATATGGTGTGATTGTTTTTTCATGAAATATAAATGTGTGAGTCATGACATGCATCAATTATAATCATAAATTCTCCATAACATTAAACACACTCATAGATAGTAATATACTATGACACTAAAACAAAAATAATTTCTACCACAAGGTCTATAATCATAATCTTCCATCATGGAGATTACTAAGTGAGAACATCATGAGACGGAAACTCATCCACTTACGAGTACTCATACCTGAAGGAATATATACTATTTTCACCATCATATTATATTATCCAACTGTATAACGATATTATAAATATTTTCATATCACTTCAAGGTTCTCATCATAGAGGAGAACTGCTATGTCTATATCAATATGATAATTCTCACAGACATTATTACATTAAAGGCATAAAAAAAGATAATCATGTTTTTAATGATTCAAATATTTTTTAAAGGGTCCAAAACATTATCTCACATGGAAATATTTCTCACCGTAAACTCACCTTTATAAGAAAAATTATTCATGATATGATACTTCAAAAGTATAATCTTCCTCCACTGATGTTACCATATCTTCTTTGTGAGAGCCATTGCTATAGTATTATCATAATAAAGTGTGATTGGATATTTACTTCTAGGTAAAAAATAAAGTTCATGGATAGAGTTCCATATACATACTACTTCCATTGCTTT
Source organism: Viscum album (assembly GCA_963277665.1). Classification (NCBI taxonomy): domain Eukaryota; kingdom Viridiplantae; phylum Streptophyta; class Magnoliopsida; order Santalales; family Viscaceae; genus Viscum; species Viscum album. The sequence continues at coordinate 1,015,358,098 of OY728119.1, read as the reverse complement.
CTTATAAGGCTAAATATACTCTGACTGTACTATAGAATCTTTGACCATGACCTGCTTTGAGATCTTCTAGCCACAACACCTCTATAAAAAATGAATACATATCTAGTTTATGACTTCATATAATATTTATATTTTGGGTAACTATAATATTCATATCCACTAATTACTAGTTCCTTATATCCTCTATGTACTAGGAACATATCCTTAGTATATCACTAGTTCATAATGATAGTATTGACGATCATAAATCATGATCACATAGATCACCTTGATATCTTCCAACCATTCCCAATCGTTGACCCATATGGAATATATGTCATTCTATATCTTTCTTCACGTGTATAAGGACACATTTTCCTATAAATATGAATTCCATTTGAAATTTGGAACAATACCCTCTTGGATTTTTTTATAGTGAATCACTTCAATATATGGTTAATATTTGTATGATGATTTAGGTTGAGTATCTTAGATCAATCATGATAGATCTGGATCCTAAGAATATGTTCTTCCTCACAATATTTTTTCACGGGAAATAATTTTTTCAAATAAACCATAACATAATGGAATACTTGAATTTCCTTTATAATAATTAATATGTCATCGATTTATACTAATAAGAAAATCACTCCACTTACAATAAACCATTTATATACACGCAAATATCATTCATTCTTTATGAATCCAAATTCTGTTATAGACTCATAAAATATAATTTTCCATGACATGGATTGTTTCTTTAATACATAAATGGACCTTTTCAAATTGCATACCTTATCTCCATCCTTTGGAGTCACAAACCCTTTGGGTTGTGTCATATAGACACCTTCCTAAAGGTTCCCATTAAGAACAGTTGTTTTGAAATCCATTTTCCAAAACTCGTAATTAGGGAAGGATGTAATGGAAAGTATAATTATGATGGATTCTAGTATCAAAATTTTTGAAAAGGATATATCATATTTAATACCTTGACGTTGTTTAAAACCTTTTGAAAATAGTCAAGTCTTATACGTACTGAATTGTCATTTCATGTATAGTTTCTTCATAAATTACAATTTTTATCCAATGGGATTTACATCTACTAGATGGAATACTAAAATCTAAACCTATTATTAGTACATGTAATCCATTTTATTATTCATGGATTATTTCTACTTGGAAACATCAGTTCCACTTACTAATTCCTTATAGGTAAGAAGATCATTATTATTAACAAATAATGAGTCTCCATCATAATTGAATAGAAAACCATAACATTCTGGTTCTCTAACCACTCATGTACTCATATACAATACTTATTTATTCAGAAGTGTTTCTTCTTCCACATGGATTTTTGGAGACTATTCTTTTACTAACTCTTGTGTGACTTGATCCTCAACTTCATCAAATCCTATCTCACTCCCACTATCTCTTTTAAATATGTTCTTCCTCTCAAGGAATTTGGTGTGTATTTCCACTATAACCTTTTTATGAGGATTTTTATAGGTATTATAAAATTAATTTTTGGGGGAATCCTACAAAGTTATACTTTTTTCCTCGGGATTCCAGTTTGTTACTTGAATATTTATTAAAACATTATTCTCACCCCACACATGTAAATACAAATACATGGTTTTTCATCCACTCCAAAATTCATATAGAATACTATTTATTGATTTAGTTGGTACTTGGTTGAGTATATATTCTTCTATTTGTAACACGTAACCCCAAAAAAATAATGAAAGAATCAGATTACTCATCATTGATCTCACTATGTCCAATAATGTGTGGTTCATTCTTTCACTTATACCATTTGTTTGAGGTGTATAATAAGGAGTGAGTGATATAAAATTCCAAAATTCTAAAAATAATCAATTAATTATTGACTGAGGTATTCTTCATTATGGTCTGAGTATAGTTTCTTAATCTTTTTACAAAGATGGTTCTCAACATCATTCTTTTATTCCTTAATTTTGTTAAAGGAATCTTATTGATACATCATTATGTTAAAATATCCATATCTTTTAAAATAAAAAATAAAATTTATGATGTTTGAGTACCCACCAGTTGTTTCAATATGAAATGTTCCAAAAAAATATATATGAACTAATTGTAGAAGATAATTGTCCCTTTCACATTTCCCACTAAATGGGGCTTTAATCATTTTGTCTTGTAAAAAGGCATGACATACACAAAGTTTTTTTAGTTAAAAATAATCTAAATATTTATATTGATGTAATTTAGTTAATAAATTCTTATTTATATGAACTATCTAGGGATTCCATTGTTTGGTGTGGTATGAGTAATGTGAGTTTATTTTGTTATCTACTTCCATTATCTGTTTGTGTAGTTAAACACATAAAGACCATTATTTAAATGTTCCTTACCATTAAAATTCCATCTTAAAAAAAATAAAAATTTTATTTTGGAAGTTGAAAATAAATAAATATATATCTAGTATTGATACTAATATAATGTTTTTGGTAATAGATGTCACATAATAACAACCGTTCTAAACCATGATCATTCCTATCAGCAACGTGAAGTGTTAGTCCCCAATAGTTGCAAAAAACATGTAGCTCTATTTTCTTATCATAGATATACATCCCCTAAATAAATTCTTTTAAATCTACTTAGTTACTTTATTTGAATACATATTTTTGCACAAAACATTGTATCTAAAAACCCATTTATATAAATGGATAAATTTCTATCAAAAACTAATTCACATGAATCTACCCTTTGCTTATTAGGCTAGGTGAACCTTTTCTTGAACGGTACCTTCATTCCACATGTGAAACAAATAGAATCATATTCCCTTATATTCCCTTTGATCATCCTATTATTTGAAGGGTGTTTTGAAGAATCCTTGTCCTTGTGATTTTATTTTTACCTTTCCTCTTGTTCATAATAAGGAATGAATGCTTTTAGTGATTTATATCCTTATCCACTTGGTGAAGAAGAGTAAGAATTTCTAGATTTTTTTTCTCATATTAAAATTCACAAAAAAATCAAGAATCTATGTGGGAGTGATGCAAGAATGGGACCAGTGCCCAGTTCTTTAGGTAGTTTAAATCCTACAACCTCTAGGAGATCAATGTAGACATTGAGCTTGACTATATGAGGTCCAGCTAGGGTACCAAGAAAAATCATACTCTAAATGAGAAATTTTACAACCTTGAACTTATCCTGGTAATCTATCACCAAATAGTGTTAACATAGATTCTCAATCATGCTAAACACATCCATGTTTTCTTGAGACTTTATGACTTCACTAGAAATAGATGAAAGGGACTAACATTAAACATCAACTGTGTTGTTCATATGTTTCTCATATAATAAGAAATATTCATCACTGACATCTGTGACATGCAGGTTAGGAATTAAAGATTCAAGTATCTATGTTTTATATTTATACTGAAAAATAATTTAAAGGTTTCTATACCATTCCTGGAAGTTACTACGAGTTAAGATATATAAATTCTCTTATATGGATAATAAGATAGTGTGGATTATGATATTTATATTTTTTATACAATTTAATATAATATATTATTAGTCTTTTTCATGATTAAAAATTATGTGAGATAGGATAAATTAATTTTTTTATTAAATCTCACATGATTTTATCATGTCCCAATAACCATCGCCACTGAACATGAAATGTCTAGTTGATAGGAAATTCAATTGGAAAGGATACATATTCCCATTCATATAAACCCAAAAAGGGTTGGTCAAGCTACATGAAGGTATATATGTAGGTAGGTCTTTTCCAACTACAGTGTTACTAATCTATGATCCATTGACTGTACTCCCCAATCCGAAAATCCTAACTTGGATTTCTTCAAAATGTTCTTCAAAGTTACACCAATTCTATCAAGGGATACTCCTCTTGATGTATAATTGTTATGTTAACCCAAAAAAATCATAAAAACTCCCCTTATAAAAGAAAGTGTCTGAATAAGAATTAGAAAAACACTCAGTTCTATTAGTTTCATTCCTAACCAAGAAATAGAATGATAATTGTGACTTAATATTTATTTGATGGATTTTAAATTATTATGCATTAATTTTAACTTTTTTATCATTTATATATATTATTAATGTTAAATGTATATTACTTAATTAATTAACCATGTTGGATACAAAATTATGCATGAACCAATTATTTAAATTCTTTATTTGAATATTATTTCATTAATTTATGTTATTTAGCTCTTTCATACATAAAAAAAATAATTCACAGACACAAATAAATTAATAAATAAAGAAAATGAACTGATCATAATAATTGACATAATGAGCATACATTAAATCAACTTATAACCTAGGGTAATCTCAATTTTTCAGTCTCAACCTGAGTTACAACATTCCACCTATACAATAGTGTATCCTTTAGTTGGCATAATCATGGTCCCTTATTGAAATGTCTCAACAATCCTTGGGATGCTCCATTAATTAAAAGTTTTTATTACTCACATGCAGTTGAGGGGAACCAAATGATTAGTTAAAGGGGATTTCATAAATATCATGGGACCAATAGGTTCTATATAGTAATGAAGTGAGGGATGACTCATAATCTATCATTTAATTTATTATTAAATAATTGAAACCACTTGAAATAAATTTAATAAAATAAATTACAATGCATACATAAGTCCTAGTCAAGGATATGATTAGTTATACATGCAACAAATACATAAACATAACTGGCTATAATTCATTCATTTATTTATTATTTATTAATAAGATGAAAATTATTACATTAATTAATTAATTAATTTATTACCTTTAATCTTAATGATCATCCAAACTTAATTAAAGATACCCATAATTTATAGAATTCATGGACAATAAATGGAAAAACCAGTAATAAAAAAATTTATTTCAATAAATTAATTAAGAATTTAAAATTATGTAAACCCATTCTTAAATTTTAGAACACACATTAGTGTGATAATCAATAAAATAAGGTTTTGATGTTGTAATTTTAAATTTAATGTAATTTTTAATTTTTTTCTTTAATGAGAGACTACATGGAAATTACAGACAAACTACATATTGTGTGTCTCAGTTTTCATGTATCTAGGGTACATTTCTATATATAGTTCTTACATCAGTAAGATTACACATCATGTACATACCAACTACAAGTTTTTTGTTCCACATGTCGTGTGTCCATGATGCACATCTAGGTATTCATAATTTGTTTCAAATGTGGGAATTAATGAACTACATATCTTTTACACTTAATGTACATCATGTATATCATAACATCTCTAGGTTTTAAGTCTCACAAAGTTTGACCATGTATATTGACCACATATATTGCATGATTTACACTCCTAACCCATGTAGACTACACATCATGTATACCGATACCTATTATGCAATAAAAAAAACTAATGTTCTAGCCTATCCTAGTATACACACGGTGTGCCAAAAATATTATACATGTATTAATTGTGTGGCACATCATATATCCTGTAGCGCATCAAGAAGGAATGAACTAGGGTAAACAATGTGTAATTCTAAGTAAATGTCATGTAACATGGTCTTACAATCCAAAAATAAGGTAGTTCCCAACTGTATCGATGATTGTTCTTCATATTTTCTTATATATTTAAGAAAAAAGTCACTAAATGAAAATGATTAACATTTTAAAAAATTTTAATTAAAATTAAATTAAATAATTAATAACATGAAATAAAAATATAACAATAATTTCACATGGATCCTAAATCAAATAAATAATTAAAAATTTAAATATAACCACTCTAACACCAATTTTATGTTCTAGGCACAATAGAAGTACGTGGTTGGTGATTGGATAATTAAAATTTAATTTTAATTTTCTAGAACCCAAATAGAGGATCTTGAGCGTTAAATTTATAATTAATTTATATATATTAGAAGAAATAATTTATCTCATCTTTGGTTTATTTATTCATAGTCTATGTTGATCATACTAAATGACCTTTTTAGTTTGACTTCATTCTATTTGTTAGGATCCAAGGGTAGAATCTCTATAGCGGTGATCTACACATGCTCCTAATGATATCTGAGAAATTACAGTCAATATCCGATTGATAGCATGATGAATAAAATATCTTGATTTGTTCATTCTTGATCTCTTGTCCTTTGGTATTGAGGAAATCTCTCTCGCCTTGTCATTCATGAGAGGGAAAGAGAAATAGGATTAAAAACAGAACTCATTGCATGCAACAATTCGCTATTTTTGGATTACATATGTAATAAACATAACAGATGATTTATTGAGGTACAGATTAGTTAAGAATATTGTTTAATTATATAGAGGCCCTTGAGAAATATTAAAACCTTTAATAAACTATATACCAAAAAATAATAATAATATTATTTTCATCATGTTCTATCTTGGGAAAATGATAAATAATATTTAACAACTTGTAAATAATTATTTATCCCTGGGAACAATCTTTGTTCGTTCATACATATTACAATTTATTGGATATCAGAATACAAATTTTATTTATAAAAAATATTTAATTCAAATACTGGTCAATAAATATTTATTAAAGATGTAATTTAATATATAAATATAATTTTATTCACATTCCAGTGAATAAATATTCATTTAATTTATATGATCAATATAAGCTGAATAAAATTATTCCTTGGTCATGATAATTATATTTATTCCATTAATTGAATTCAAATAGAATTTAATAAAGATCAACAAAAACACTTACTGTATTCCCCTCTATGAATTTTTCTTATTAGCATTAGGTGAGATTTCTTGAAGTCAAAGATTACTGTCTATCATCGGGTCAACATACCCAATAGTTATAACTTTATGTACAAATATCAAAAAGTATATAAGAAAACTCACTATCTAATATAATCTCTTTCTCACAATATATCATCAGTAAAGCTTCACAATGGGGACATCAATCTATATGCTTGATACAACTTTATTTGAATTTATGAAATTAACACGTTGATACACCATTGCTATGGAATTTAAGCGATGGTTATATTCTAATCAAAGGGATGAGATATTAACCACAAGAAATATGGAAGGGAAAAATAATTCTTTGACATATCCATTAATGGCATGTTAATTGTGACAAAAACTATATACCATATTTACCACCAATATATGGCATGGGTTTTTCCGTAAATCAATGTGTGAGAGTCATGGCATGAACCAATGATTACCTTTATGTTTATGGACCATTACAAAATCTTATAGATTGAAATATATAATGAAACTAAAACATGTGATATTCCTACTAGTGATTATATTCTCATAATCTCCAATATTAATGATTACTAGGTGTCAACATCATGAGGATAAGCCTCATATTCTTACGAGTACTCACATATGATGGTTAATAAACAATATATCTCATCATTATATGCTATCAAACTATAGAACAATATTAATAATATTATCATAGCTCTTAATGGTTATCATCATAATGGAGAACTGTGATGACCTTATCATGGAAAAAACACTATAGGTCATTGGTACATTAAATCCATTCGAACAATGATTAATATATAATAATATGTTCAATTAATATTAAACACATAAAATATACATGTAATCAAAGTACAATCAGTTAGTCCTAGGACACAAACTATAATAATAAGTTGAATGGGAAATATGTGAGACATGTAAAATGGGGATATTAGATTGTAATTATTGCTTCCCTTTATTGTTTATATATGATACCCACACTTGGTTTGGGATTTTTATAATTTATAATTATTGGATAAGCATGTAAATATTATTTATTATATTGAGAATGGAATTAACATGATTTTTTAGTTTATAATGGTTATTTTCCACTATATTTAAAAAATTATTTTATCCTGATGAATGTTTTTGTAAGCATGAATTTTTAATAAATTACATTCTTTCATGTTATCTTAACCAATTTTTTAATGTATGTAAGAAAGGTAGGAAATACATCAGAATGATCAAAACAAAACACAAAGAAAAAAGTGTAACATAAAGAGAAACAAAATAATATAATATATAATAAACATAAACCAAAAAATAATAAGTTTTAACTAAATTGAAACATAATGAAAAAATAAACCATTAAAAAAACATTAACAAATAATTTAAAGAATAAAAATTGGAAAATACATACAATAAAACAAGAAAAAAGTTATAATATATAATTAAGTAAAATAATGAAAAAATACATAAATAAAGTGAAAAAATTTAAAAATACATTAAACATAAATAAAAATAATAATAAGAAAATAAAATAAAAAACACAAAGAACAAATAGAAAAATAATGAATAAAGTGAAACATAACATAATAAACATAAATTGAAATACAATGTGAAACAAATAAATACAAAGGAAAAATACATAATGACCCAATAAACAAAAATAATTGAAATACATAAAATATAAAAAGGACCAAAATATGAACAACGATATAATGAATGCAAAACAAAGATATAGATAAATGAATAAATTAATCAATATTCATAAAGAACAAATAATTGATCTGTAAATAAAGAAAAATTAAACAAAGTGAAACAAAATGTATTCAAGATGAATAAGAAATGAAGAAAAACCAAAGATATTAAAAATAGATAAAGAAAAAAGTTATAAACAAATACATAAAGAACAAATTTATAATAAAAGAACAAAGAAAACCCAAATAAATAAAAAAAATACATAAATAAAATTTACATACAAAATAAAAAATAATAAGAAATACATAAATAAAAAAATAATAAATAAAAATTATATCAAGAAATAAAAAATGAAAAAAGAACAAAGGATAAATTAATAATGAAAAAATAACATATAAGAAAAATAAAACTAATATATAAATAAAGAAATTGAATCAAATAAATAAAAAAGATCAAACAATACAAAAAAAATAAAAATAAAGTTTAAACATGAAGAACAAATAAAAACATAAAGAAAAAATATAAGAAAATAAAAAAATGATCAATGTGAAACTAAAATAAGAATTAGAAACAAAAAAAGGAAATGAGACACTAAACATACATAAAGAAATTAAAAAAAGTGAAAAAAACAAATAAAAAATTAAATTATGAAAAAATAAATAATATTATAAAATAAAATATAAAAACAGAAATAAAAAATAAATCAAAAATAAAAAATAAACAAAAAATAACAAATATAATCAATATTAAAAATAAAATATAATAAATAAAAAAATAAAAATATAAAAGATGAATAAAAAAATTGTGGTGAAGGGTATGTGATTATTAAAATATAAGTAAAAAAAATAAATGAAATGAGACACTAAATATCCATGTCAAATTTTTAATATTTAAATGGGAAAAAATTAGTGTAGTTGAATAATTTTTAGAAAGTTCATGTTATATGGAATGAAATAATAAATAATGTCATTCAAATTGAACTAAAACCCCATGTCCTATCCAAATCTAACCCAAATGAACTTGAATCAAATATATATGAACCAAATAAATCTAGGCTAAAATAAAATAACCCAAACGATCTTAAACGTAACTAAGATAAACCAAACCAATGTCAAGGATAAATAAAACATAAATAATCTGACTTAAAATAATCCCAATTCAATCAATCTAATCCAAACTGAATTAGACTAAATTAATTAAAAAATAAAAAAACTTAAAATACCCATGTTTAGATATCTAATTAATATGTGTTGGTTATATTATTCCATTCCTTATTACTTGATACTAAATATGACATGATTGTGTTATGTCATTACATATCCTTTGTTTGTCTTGGAAATTAAGATGCTTTAATTATGCCATGTCACCTTTTATGTTTTATAAGGATTAACAAATTATAATGAATTTATAATTAAGTTTATATTTATTTTATAATGCATGAAATGAAAAATATTTAATAAATACATATGAATAGATTGACTGAAATTGATTGACATGTGAGATATATGGGTCTTCATACTCTGGTCCCTACTAGGAATTTATTTTTTCAAATATATTTATATATATCTATTAAATAAAATATAATGTTAATAAATTAATCATTTTTAAATTATTATCAGGAACCACCACCCCGGAGGAGACTCTTCTCCAGCTAGAATAATTACAAGAGTGACCAACCTATCAGTTCAAGGGGAGGTGTTACTATAGGAACCTGAAGTACTAATTGTACTTGATGACACCTAGAGAATTCATGAGATATATCATCTAGCATAGTTTCTCATCTGATAGTTATATAATTGGAATATGGAATATTCCAACCTTCTATATTTTCACTACTATTTTTTTTTCAGGTTATGCATCTCATATACCATTTCTTTATCTAGTTATAGATCCTGCCCTATAAAACTATTTTCCTACAACTTATATTCGGACTATATTTCCAACCTTTCCAATTTATATGATATTTTATTTTCATGATTCTAGAAATTCAATCTAGTGATTTATGATTATCTATAGAATACTAATAATCATGAGCATATATTGGATCCTACATGAATTACATAGGTTACTAAGCATTCAAATACCAAGGATCTATCAGAACCCATGGAACAACCTACCTCAGAAATATGTATACAATACTTTTCAAATTTGACAGTATAATTTATAATGTATTAATTTAATTTTTTTATTATATTCATTCAAATATTGATATAAAATAATTATAAATCATTGTTATACTCACATCCATGAAGTGTGGAACCTCCAAAAAAGGAGATGGTTGAGTATAATAAGGAAAATAAAATGATTAGCAAACCTTAGATATAATGTAGTAATTTTATAGTGACATATTCAAAATATAGTGACACCATTCCCAGGAAAACAATCTCATAGAGATACATTGGAGATGAAATCACGGATAATTCATGGTCTTGAATTGGTTAAAAAAATTATTTTATTAAATTTTATATAATTATTTCATTTATATAAATTAACATTTTTGTAGTAGTTTCTTTATAATTGTTTTGATGTATAATCTATTAGGGTTGGAAGATTGATGTAATTGTGTTCAATTTGGAGATTATGTAATAATGAGTTATATAATGGATGGGTTATAAAAGTTGTCCCAGATTTAGATGGTATACTGACCCTCAATGATTCTCCATTCATATAGTACTGGGAGATGATTGACTTTTAGAAGAGTGACATATTGAGGGTATTATTGTAATTTGATTATCATGATTGAAAATGATTATTATTTTTATAAAAACATGGAATATTAAATTAAAAATATTATTTCCTAGGATTCATTAACAATAAATGAAAAAGAATATTGTTTTGAAGTATCTTCACACTTTGGAACAAACAACTGTGATCGAACATAAGAGAACTAAGTATTTTCTGGGTACAACTAAGAATTCTTACATTTTTCAATATTTAGAGAATAACCCTAATAATTTTTATCTATAGTTTTTATTTTTTATGTTTATATAATTAATATATTATTTAATGTAATTTTCTTACATGCATTTACATTTTTAGTGTGTGGTGTTGAACATTGAAGGGAATATACCTAAAGAAACCCTATTTTTCTCAAGAAAAAAGAATAAATATGGGGTGTTATTATATCTATGACATAAATTATATTATATGATTTGTTATATGTCTTAAATTTTTAACATTTATTACCGATATCTTTATCTATTTTATAATTTCAATAGTGTTCTCTAGAGGCTCTTTAACAGAAAGAAGATTAAAATTTTAAGCCCAATGATAATTTGAAAAATGTATTAGGTGAGAAGCACTAGGGGAGATTCCACTATCAACTTGGTATGTCTAAAATTAAAAAAAGGTTTTTGCTACTCTAATTATTGTAAATACTTCTATCAGTAACACAAATCAGTTGAAAGAGACCCATGAAAAATCCACCGAGGGAAGAAAATTGGAAATCCAAGTGAAAGAATAAGTGAAAAAATTCAATGATTGGTTCATCAAAGAAATTATGGCTATGTTTATATCACATTATTGATATTGTCCTATGTTTTTTGATGAAAGTATATTGTGTTCATGCTTTTTGTATGATTCCCTGTGTGATGGAAGTGACCATCCTAGATGTGAATATCATGATGACCTTCCAGGTGATGACAGTGATAATATTATTCAAGATGATAATTTTTATAATGTGTTTTTAGATGGTAATGATAGTAGTGATGACCAAGATGATATTTTTGACATCGATGAGGATTTTTTAGATTGATATATTATTCCTATCCATTGATGAATTCATATTTATAACATTTATAACCTTTTGGATGGTTTTTATGACTGAAATAGGTTATATATATCTTTTATCATTTTATTTTTATGTTATTAATAGGTTGAATGTAAAAAATATAATATTTTATTTTTTGAAAGATTATTTTTACCAATTTATTATATGTTTAGTTTTTATATTGTTTTATATTTTTTAGGATGTTTTTAATGGGTGTGGGATTCATCGGATGTGCTACCTAATAATGAGGTATGGTTTATAAAAACATTTAATGAAATAAAAAAAGAATAAAAAAATTAAGACCATCAAACACCCACTTTAAATGTAACTCTATCTCACAATTAAAAAGTATAGCTATACCATTAGATTTTAACCTTTTATATACACCTCAACATCATTAGATTCATCACTATTGGAAATGTTCTATACCAATAGTTCCTTAAAAATTTTATTTTAACCATTTATATAAGAATAAACATTTTAAAAAAATTATTTATCATATCACCAATCACATGATTTTGATGTTCATAGAACCTTCAAGTTGTATCATAGTGTTTGTATTTAAATTTATAATTATTTATTTTATTTTTGTTCTATATGAAATTATGGTTATATTTTTATTTCATGTTCTTAGGAACTAATGGTATATTAATTTCTTGATAGCTATGAGTCCAATGATTTTGAGGATTATATCAATATTTAAAATCCATTAGAATAGCAAGAATTTAAAAATAAGAGATATAGTTTCTTTTGGTGTGGGTATTTAATGGTCTTAGATTTTTTCTGTTCCATTTTATTTACTTTTATGTTGTTAAAGATAATACTTCTCTATTAGGAAGCACATCCCACCCATCATGCACCTGCTGCAAACATCCTAAAAACAATATATAAAAACCTACTGAAAAAATTATATTAAACCAATAAAAATACTCATTCATAAAATTAAATATTATATATTTTACATTTAACCTATTAATAACATAAAAATTAAATGATAACAAACACACAAATATATATTCAATTTTAGTTATAAAACACCATCTTCAAGGTTAGAAATATAATAAATATGAATTTAGAAATGGAGTTGGTTAATATATCACAATAAAAAATACCCATCAGTGTTAAAACTGTCATTATGGTCATAACTACTATTTTGTTCATCCAATAACACATTAGAAGAATCATCATCTTGAATAATTTCATCACCATTATCACCTAAAAGTTCATTTGCACAATCACCACTAGGATCATCAATTCCATAACATAGAGCATCAAAAAATAAGTTCATCATCAACATAATTTCATCAATAACCGTAGGATAAACTCAAGAATGTGATATAGACAAAGCTATCATTTCTTTCCTAAAACACTCAATTAGTTTTCCCCCTTTCATTCTCTTGGGCTGCCAATATTTTTTGTATCTGAAGCTTCTATATAGTCCTCTTACAACTGATTATTAGTACTAAAGTAAGTGTTTAAATTGATTAAAATGAGAAAATAACTTATTGTAATTATATACTTTCTTTATTTGTATTAGATCATCTCTTAGTTCTTCCCAACTAATACTTATCGCAAATGATCATTGGGGATGAAATTGTCATCTTATTTTTTTTGAAGAGACATTATAAAACACCAATAAAATTACAAAATAGATATATATATTGGATATAAATGTTAAAAAATTAATATATATATATATATATATAAATGTTATATTGTTTTTTGTGTCTAATAATTAATAACACTTCCATCTTTCTTATTTTGTCTAAAGAAAAATAGTTTTTCTTGAGCTATATTTCATTTTATATTTAACATCACCAACTAAAAATATAAATGCATGTATAAAAATAATATTAAATAATTTATTTAAGGACTGAAACATAAAAAATACTATATCTACAACATGATGTTTCTTATTCTTTAAATCTTAAAAAATGTAAGCATTCTTAATGTTACCAAAAATATAACTAGTTCTCGCATGTTCTGGCATGGTCATTTTATAGAGTCCCTTTCTTTTCATATATAGAAATTACATAAATTCCCATCAATACATAAAATATTATACAACCAGACACCCCAATACCATATTATTCACATGCCTTTGGAAACATAAAAACATAAACACTGATATATAAGTGAGATATATAATCTCCCACTAGGTTCTTCTTGACTATAACCCTTCTTAGACACATCAAACATAATACATATCTTCATTACCAGGGGGAAGGAAACATAAAAAGGGGTGATCACAAATGCTCAATAAGGGTAAAAAAGTTATAAATATAAGAATAATCATGAGCATAAGGGTATGATAACATGATCATGAAAATAAAAGATCACACCCTGCATATTAGAGATCATATACATGAATCATGGAATAAAACATGGAAATTCATAAGACATTAATCAAAAGGAAATAAAGAACATAATACTTTAAATAATAACTTATAAATAAAATATATAATTGTGATATACACATAAACCTATATAATGATTTCTATAGTAGTCAAGTTATTTCTCTCGAGACCATCTTAGTATATGAATTCCCTTACTATACCAGGTTCACACCCCATTCTTACCTAGTATTACTAAACCAAGTTCACTCCCCATTCCCTCTCTATAATACATAACCAAGTTCATTTCCCATTCCAGCTTGCTAATACTGAACCGTGTTCTTTTCTCTTTCCATCCATGTCTATCTCATGAGATATAAATCATTACCCAATTTATTTAAATAGATAGAGGTCCCACCCGTATCATAGTGAAATCATACGTCTGTGTGACACACGGTCATAAATAACCATAACATAAATAATTAAATGAAATGAGTATTATAAAAATGTAATCATATCATATTCTATGTAAAGATTCATGTTTCATAATCATTCATCATAAATATATCTTGTTAAAATAAGCGGATTTCAAAATCATATAACTTGTGAACTAGAAACGAGTTTCATCCAAATCATACAATCAAAAAATAATCCATTCAAAGAAATAATATGAATGGAAAAATTGAGTAATTTTCCCATAATGGACTGAGAAACAACCACATATTTTATCCTAGATAGGAGTTAATTTTTAAAGATATTTTAAAAACATTTCTTGATGAAATATCTTTTCCGCATTGAAAAACTATTTTTAAAACATAAAACCTTTTGAAAATATTTTTCATTGAAAAAATATTTTAAAACTTATAAAAGAATAATTGAAATTGATATAAGATTTTTATAATACTTTTTTCTTTAAAAATGGTCTTTAAAAAACTTCATAAAACATTTTTGAAAACATTGTTTTTGAATATAATTGATTTCCGACCGAAGGGAGAGAGATTGTCTTATTTAACTTAAAAATATTATCATAAGTACCAAATAGTTTAAAAATGGTAATAATATATGATGATATCTTGAATAAAAAAATTATTAGAAAATTCATGAGTGTTATTTAGATATGGTTCATAATATTTCATCAAAGTATAATCCTTAACAATCTTGAAAAGTGATGAGGTTGTTTCAATAAACTTATACAACATGGTTACATGGTATAAAAATCACCATGTTAGAAAATGAAATTTAATGAAGCTTAAAATATAATTAAATGAATTATATTCATGATATAATATGTAAAATTTAATTATATATAGCTCTAAAAGAATTTAGGTGCAAAACAAAACAAGAGACTCAAAGAATGAAAATTAAGACAAAAGTATTTTATCGATTTGGTTACATTTTATAACTAAACCCCATGAATGAAAAGTAATAAAATGGATATTTAAATACCCATAAATTTATGTGTAATAAAAATATAAAACAATAATGTTCACTACATAAACCACATAAAAGGAATTGGTGGTGGATAAAGTATGTATCTCACGAAAATAAAAAGTGTGATGAAATCCTCTTACCTTATATCCTGACTCTCATCGTACTTGTTAAAACCACCTATATAGTAATTATAAATTTATTATAAATATTTTATAGAACCATATTATTATATCTAAAAACATATATGGTTTTATCATGATCTTATATTACCCTCTTGTTAACAATCCTATATTAATGTTTCACTTTGGGAAATATCAGCTTCATTCTTATCCCATGTTTTAATTTGTTTATTTTTGGTCCTTATATATATATCATAATTTAAATAAATTAAAACAAGATTTAAATATATTTTATATTCAGTATATATGTAATATACTAATAAATATAATATATAAATATGAAATGTAATAAATGGTTCCGGGAGATGGTAGGTCGTATGTACTCATGAATTATATTTTTATTTAATTTTTGTAATCAATAAAAGAATGTAATGGACACACACACACACACATATGTTTATATATTTCATTTTTAAATTATATTTATGATATCTTATATATCATATATATTCACTAAAACCATCTTTAATACATTTCATGTAGTGTATGAATGAATCATATCACTTTGATGGAGAGGTAGTCTACATTTCCTCAAATGAAATTATCATATTAACACAAAATGGAATGTAAAAAAGTTATGTGTTTAAAAAGGGAATAAATATTTTTAGTGACATAATATATATAATATATGAAATATTTAAATATATTTTTCATCATAATTTCCACCATGATAGGTGGTATAGGAAAACATAACAATCATCTTTTAGTGAGGCGGTAGTTCACAGTACATATAAACAATATGTTCATTAACCATTAGATGGAGGTGTGGGTTAGTGTAGATTGAACCGATAGTATAAAAAAATCTTAGTATTTTTATAATACTAGTGTTATTGGAAAATAATGTAATAAATAAATTAAAGAAAGTGGGGAAGGAAAATTAAATAAAGGAGTTTGAGAGAAGGCATTACCTCTTAATTTGGTAACTACTTTTAGTTTGTGCCAAAAGGATTAATTAGATAGTTTTATTCCCAACGTGAAGATCCTAGAAGGAAGGTAGGGATTTTAGGAAGTGTAATAGATATATATTTTTTAATACTAAGTGGTTTTAGAGGTTTGAAGGATAGGTAGATGTGGTGGCCTTTATATGGAAGGGAGAGGAAACAATTGCCATTTTTAAAAACAAGTTAGGTGTAGCTATGTTTTTAACTTAAAAAATTTATACCAAACCATTTAAAATAAATAAATTAAGGTAATTGGCCTAAAAATATTCGTCCAATGGGTGTTTGTAATGATTATAGGTTGTTTTGAGTCATAAATTTAATGTTTAGTCATCATTTAAACTTAATTTTACCTTAACCGATGTAATTAATTAAAATTATTTTCACTAATAATTTTTGTCAAAAACTATATTTATATTTTTATAAATTATAAATTTATATTATTAAAAATATGGATTCTATTTTAAAAAATTATATTAATAGTAGTGACATAAATTAATTTAAAATTAATCCTACACTTAGGTCGACAATGCAGGTTTTTTAAGTAAAAACATTCAAAAGTGTGGAAAGTTTTTATTCCCATGTTCAAAGTGAAATTCATTTAATGACCTGAATTGTATTAAATGATAAATTTATTATCTAATTAAACTATTAAATCATTTTAATATATAGTTTAACCTTAAAAATAAATTAGATGAAAAATTAGTTTTGAATTAAAATCTATTGTCTTTCTCTAATTGTCTATAAATGATGTTTCTCAGAAAAATTACAAAATTCCACCCTAAGATAATTTCAAAATTCTAAATTAAAAAGTGAAGTTTATTTTATAAAATTAAATTTCTATATGTGTCTAAAATTTATTTTATTATTTTTTACAGAAGGTCATGAAAAGTAGTTTGTTTGATAAAAAAGTATTTTTAAACATATAAGGGGTTTACAAAAAATTATATATTTCATTATCAATGTTTTTTATTTACATAAAAAAATTATATATATATTTTAAGAATTAGTTCTTAGTATTATTATAACTAAGTTCAATAGAAAGTTTATAATTATCTCATTTAAGTAATCATAAAAATAAAATGATGTTTTGTAAAAACGTCGGTATTGCGTGTAACATATACCAAGTCGATGTTCTGTGTAATGTAGAAAACATCCATGTTCCATTCCATATATTCTAAGTCCATTCCATGTGAAAGAAATGTTTGACTTAGTTCATTGAAATACATAAATTAAAATTTAATTTATTCGAAAAATATGGTCTATAAAAAGTGTTACATTGTACACCCCTTAAAATGAATTTTACCATTGAAATTCATTACTCGGGTAAAAAAACAAGGATAATTATATTTCATCATATCCTTAAGTTACCATATATCTTACTCTATGTTTTTATTTATAAAATAAACTTTTACCAGGTGAGTTGTCTTGTTTCATATAACTTTCTCTTATCGGTACATAATTTCAATAAAATTTACTTTGTAAGGTAGATCCTTCTCTATAGGTATGACCTCTGAGTTCAGTACATGTGAAAGGTTCCTCATGGGAGATACATGGAACACATCATGGACTTGATAGAGATTTGGAGGAAGTTCTAAGTGATAGTATTTTATCCTGATACAATCAAGAATATCAAATGGACTGATATACCCAGGGCTTAGTTTTCCTTTCTTCCCGAATCTCATAACTTTCTACCAGGGTGACATTCATAGAAACACTATTTCACCAAATTCAAATTCATGATCATGCTGACGGTTATCAGCAAATGTTTTATTCCATATTTGATATTCCTTGATATGATAATGAGTGGTTCTAACCTTCTCAACCATTTTCTCTGTGATATTAGGTCCCAAAACCATTCTTTCTACAAATTCATCCTAGAACCTTAGAGCCCTACATTTCTTCCCATCGAGGTATTCATAAGGATCCTTATGATTTATTTTTTGAAATATAATGTTGTAAGAAAACTCAACTAGTGGAAGTTATTGATCCTAAACACCTTTTAAATCTAGATAAAAAGATCTCAACATATCCTCTAGGGTTGGAATTGTTCATTCAAACTGACCATCTGTATAAGGATGATAAGTAGTTCTGAAACTCAGTTCTATATCAAGTTCTTACTGAGGAATTCACCTGGACTTTTAGTTAAACCTCATATCCCTATCTGATACAATAGAATGTTTTACTCCATGTAACATTACCCATTATTTAATTTATATCCTGGAATGTTGATCTAGAGAGAAGTCTTATCTGATAGTGATGTATTGTGGTGAATTAGTAAGGAAATCAATAACCACCCATATAGCATTAAACCCTTTAGAGTTTTTGGGTAGTCAAATGACAAAATACATAGTGGTGTTTTTCCATTTTCATTCTAGTATGGGTAATTAATGCAATATCCCTTTAGAATTTTTTCATTTATATTTAACTTGCTGGCATACCTAGTATTGAGTTACAAACTCTATGATATCTCTCTTCATGAAATACCACTATAATTAATCTATCTTGACCCTATAAATCATCTTTATTCTAGGATTAATAGAGAATAAATAACTATCAACTTCCTCTAACACCTCTTTTTTCAAGTATAATATGTATGGAATACATACAAGATTCTTGAACCTTATCATCCCATCCCGATCAAGGCTAAACTCATGAAAATTTCTAACTTTCTTTTGTAGCTCTTCTTCTTCTATCTGCACCGAGTTAATCTTCACTAGGATAGAGGGTTGAACATACATCTGAGAAAGATAATATTTCTTCCATTCCTTTAGGATTTCTTGATCCATCCTTTGAAAATATATAAATATTATATGATTTGTGATCCTCGTCATGGATCACCTAGTATGATCCTTCAAACACAAAGCATCGACCTCCTTGTTAGATTTACCTAGGTGGTGATTCATTGAGAAGCATTAATCCTTTATCAAATCTAACCATTATACCTTGATCATGTTCAAATCCTTCTCTATGAATTTATATTTCATACTTTTATGATCTGTATATACATATCACACTTTTATCCATAATGATAATGCCTCCATATCTTTATTGAAAAAATTTCTGTTACTGAATAAAAATCATTAGTTGGGTAATTTTTTTCATGAATCTTCAATTTTCATGTGGCTTATTCTATTATGATGTTATTCTATATAATAAAAAATCCAAAACCCATATTTGCTGCATTTCTATAAATTATAAGTCCTTATCCACTATAGGGTAATGTATGGATAGGTTCACTGACTAACCTTATCTTTAGTTCCTTGAAAGTTTCCTCACATTCATCTGTCCAGAGGAACTTCTCACCATTATGAGTTAATTTAGTCATTGGATTAGATATTAAAGATAAAGTTTACAATAATTGTTGATAATATCCAGCTAGGACATGAAATAAATGGATCAAACTCGCCATGGTGGGTCTAGGCCAGCATTCAATAGCCTTTGTCTTTGACATATCTACTTCTATACCATCTCTCTAGATTATGTGACCTAAAAATGAAACATCATTTTGTCAAAATTCACAATTTTTAAATTTTTTATATAGCTTCTCCTTCCTTAGGATCTTTAGTACAATTATCAAGTGATCTTCATTCTATTAATTGATCATTGAATAGATAAAAATATAATCTATAAATACAACCGCAAAATGATCGAGGTAATATCTGAAGATGCTATTTATTAAATTCAGGAAGATAACTGAGGAATTATTAAAACCAAAAGGCATCACTATATATTCATAGTGTCCTTAACTTGAACATAATTTCATCTTGGGGTATATCCTCATTCTTTCCCCTCAATTAATGATATCTAGAATGAAGTTCAGTCTTGGAAAAGCATTAATCTATGCGTAGTTGATCAAACAAGTCATCAATATAGGGAGGATGATACTTGTTCTTCATTTCAATCTTATTAAACTCTCGATAATAAATGTAGAGTCTCATTGAACTATCTTTATTTTCCACAAAAATAACAGGTGAACCCTAAGGTAACACACTTAACGAATGAATCCCTTAACAAGGTCTTCGTGGATTTTCTTCTTCTATTCCTTCAACTCAATTGGAACCATTCTATATGGAGTAATTCAAATTGGCATGGAACTAGGTAAAATTTCTATTGAGAACTCAACTTCACATTTTGGTGGAAGGCTAGGGAAAGTCTTCTAGAAAAATATATACAAAATTCTAAACAATAGGCATATCATCGATCTCCATTATCTCGCCAACCATTTGAGATAAATAACCTTTTTGAATGGGAATTAAAACCCATACACTAGATCTAATATCCACAGGAAGTTCATCCTTATGTTCACATTAATGTATAATCATAGGATTGTTTGAAATGTCAAACGTAATTTCCATTACTTTAAAATTGATGTGGCATTTATGTATAGAAAGTCAATCCATTCCTAAGATGACATCAAATTAATCCAAATGAAGAATGAAAAGATTTTATACAAGCACATTCCTATAATCATCAACTGGAGCAGAATCATAGACATGAGATGGAATCATCATACCATTAGGGGTTTGCATTGATAATTCAACATCTAATTGTTTTGGTGGAATCTTAACACCCATAGAGTATTCTTTATATATGAAAGAGTGGGTAGATATAGAATCAAATATGACATTAGTAATTATAGGTTGGATGGTAAGTGTACATTTCATCACATCATTATCACAACCCTCATCATAAATACAGATTTCATGAGATTTTACCTTATACCATGTCTTAAGAGGTTTCTAATGTTGATCATCATCACCAACCCTTAGGATTAGGAAATGGTTATAATAATTCTAATTCTACTTACACTTTTATCACTGAATTGTGGGAAGTTTATTCTGTGCAATTTTTTCTTTATTAGCATTTTGGGCTAACTAATTCCATCATTTCGACAATAAATTTCTCAATTACCTTACCTTCCACACTTAAAACACTTATTATACCCCTTATAGAAATTTCAACCATGCATCTGTACACATTTAAAGAATAAAAAAACTCATCTTCTTTTCACCATGTTTTTATAGTTTCCTTTGAACTCCATATTCTTATTCTTATCAAAACCATGAGGTTGATACAGGACTACATCCTCCATTTCAACTTTGATTACACAATTCCCAATCTATACATATCTAATAATGTCTCTTATGGCTAGCGCCCTTCTGAGACATGGATTTAATCCACTTAAGAAACTATCAACATTAATTTTAGGTAGGATGATAATTCCTGAAGCGTACCTCCCAAGTATTGTGAAATTAGACTCCTAGGAACCAAAAAATTTATTATCCCTTTGCGTCAACTAAAGGAACTCTTTCTTCATCTTGGTATAAATAATATAAAGGAAGTACTTATTAAAAATTAAGTCCTTGAAGTCATCCCATTCAATGGATTCAATCTCATTTGGATTTCTTTTATTCAAAATTAGTGCCCACCACTAGTCTTATTCTCTTTATAATTTATAAATAATTATAATGAATTTACCATGCTCGAAACATAGTAGAACATATAATATCATTTCTGTAGTACTGATCCCTTATTAATCAAATTTTTTTTAGAAGACCCTGTGAAAGAAGGTGGATGTTGCTTCATAAAATAATCAATAGAATGTTTTCCCATATTATTCTCATTCAGAATTCCACCATTATTTATAAACTGAGAAATCTATGTGAGCCTAACAAATGTAGTTTTCCATTCCACCTCCCATAAAATTCATTTGATCAGGAGGAAAATCATTTCACTTTCCATTGCAATCACCATTAATGTGGTTCTTTCGAGTTCTATCCATTAATGAAAACTAAAAACATTGAGTGAGGAACAATTATCATAATGAGGAACCACATAATCATGAAATTCCTCTTATAGGATGCCTATTTTCTGAAACCTTCTTTAATCTATGACACCATAGGTTTATCCAAGGTTATTAATATCAAAAATCTATTTAAATCATTCATTATGGTTCATGAAGACTTTGTTAATTTCCAAAACATATCCCCAAGGAGTGTAAAACCATGTGTGTAGAAATACCCATTATCATGTAATATATTACCCTAAGTCAGGCCTATAACATAATGTCAGAGTTTTTATGCCTAGGTACATATGCACCAGAGCCCCATCCACTTGTTGTATCCAGAAATGGATGTATTTCTAGAAAACCATTCACTCCATCTTTTAAAAAATTTATGAGACATTTTCCTATACTTTTCCATATCCGTAGACTTATCCATAGACATGTAATTAAGGTTATAACTATGGTTTTATCATCATATATTCCAATGGTTAACAAAACTTTTTCCCTTATACCAAATATAGAAACCCTTGCTTTTTATAAATAGACATTACCTCAATTTTTTCATATTACTTACAAGATTATACAACCAAATTCCCAAATTCCATACTAATCAAGTGCCATTGGAAACATGGAAGCATAAACACTGATACATAAGAGAGATACATCATCTCCCACTAGATTATTCTTGACTATAACTTTTCTTAGACACATAAAACATAATTCATATTGTCAAAATCTAGGGGAAGGAAACCTAAAAATGGGTGATCTCAAATGCTCAGTAAGGGTAAATAAGGAATACATGTAAGAATAATCATGAGAATAAGGGCATGAGAACTTTATCATAAAAATAGAAGATCATAACCAGTATATAAAAGATCACATACATGAATCATGCCATAAATCATAGAAGTTTATAGGAAATGAATCATAAAGAAATAATGAACATCAGAGATGAAAGCATAACATAGAAATAAAATATGGAATTATGGAAAACAAATAAGCATATATATTGATTTCTATAGTAGACAGGGCATTGATGTTGGGACCACCTTAGTGGAAACATTCCTTTACTGAACTGGGTTTACACCCCATTCCAACCTTGTATTATTGAACTTATTTCACTCCCTATTCTAGCTATGTAATAGTGAACCAATATCATTTCTTGTTCTAGACCTATAAAACTGAACTGAGTTCATTTCTCATTATATCCATGTCTATCTCCTGAGATATAAATATTTACCTAATACATTAGAGGGAGATATAGGTCCCACCCATCTCATTTTGAAATCATACATATGTGTGCCACATGATTATAAGTAACCATATCATAACCTATGAAATGAAATGGGTATTACAAAAATGTAATCATATCATAACCTATGAAAAGATATATATTTAATAATCATTTCATCATATAAAACTCATGAAATGAATTGGGTTTCAAAATAATATAACCTGTGAAAGAGAAATTTGTTTTATCAATCTCATATCATGAAAACAAAATCTTTTCTAATAAATAATATGAGCTAAAACATTGGTTAATTTACCTAGTGAGGAATGAGTGACACCAATTAATGTAATCTTATGTGGGATATAATTTTGAAATATCTTTTAAAAACATTTCTTGGGGAAAATATCCTCTCTTTATTGAAAAATAATTTTTAAAACATAAATCTGTTTGAAGACATTTTTTTTATAAAAAGATTTGAAAACTTATAATGGAATCATTGAAAACCTTAAGACGTTTTTAAATTCCTTTTTCTTTGAAAATGGGTGTCATTGAATTTTTTAAAACATTTTTTGAAAACATGGTATTGGAATACAATATATTTCCATCTGAAGAGATAGATGTTCAAATTTTAATTAAAAAATTATCTTAATAACCAAAGAGTGTAAAAATTGTACAAATACATAATGATATCTTTAATAACCATAGTAGAATAAAATTAATGAGTTTTAATTTTATAGGTATCATAATATTTCATCAAATTGTGGATAATCATTAACAATCATAAAAAGTGATGAGATTGTTTCAATAAACTCTTACGACATGGTTACTTGGGATCATACTATCCATGTAAGAAAATGAAATTAAATAAAGCATAAAAATCAGGAAAATAATTATATTCATGATATAACATATAAAATGGATGTATTTAAACCTCTAAAAAGAATTTAGGTGCATAAGAAAACATGAGTCTCAAAGAAGCCAAATTGAGACAAAACTTTTTTACCGATTTGGTAACTTTTGAAACTTAAAACCCATAAAAGAATGGTCATAAAATAGACTTGTGAATGCCCATAATTTTAATTATAAAATACACATAATACATTCATGGGCAGTACATAGACCACAAAAAAAGAATGGGTGGTGAATAAAGCATGAATCTCACATAAATAAAAAGAAAGATGAAATCCATTTACCTTGTATCTTCACTCTAATTATACTCATTCAAACCAACTTTATAATAAATATAAATTTATTATACATCATTTAAAAAACCATATAATTATATCTAATACCATATATGTTTTGATCAGGACCTTATATAACCCTCTTATTAACAATCCTATGTTAATATCTGACTTTGGGTAATATCTGGTTCATTCTTCACATGTGTCTTAATTAGTTATATATTTAGTACTTATACATATATCATAATTTCCAAAATTTCCAAAATTATTTAAAAATAATTCATATTCAGTATATGTTTATTATAATAATCCATATAATATATAAGTATAAAACAAAATACACTGTTCTTGGAGATTCTAGGTTGTGCGTACTCGTGAACGTTATTTCTATTTAATTTTCATGTTTAAAGAAAGAATGAAAGTAAAAGACATATATGTATATATATTTCATTATTAAAGTATCTTTATGATATCATATATATCATATATATTCCCTAAAACCATCCTTAATATCTTCCATGTAGTGTATGAATGAATCATATCGCTTTGAGGGGGTAGTTGTCCACACTTCCTCAAAAGAAATTATCGTATTAACAAAAAATAGGAAGTAAAAAAAGATTTGTGCTGAAAAAAGGAATAAATATGCTTAAATACATAATAAATATAATGTGTTACATTTTTAAACTGATTGAACATCATAATTTCCAACATGAAATGTGGAAGAGGAAAAAAATGAACAATCATCGTTTAGTGAGGCGTTAGTTCCCAATACACATAAACAGTATGTTCGTTACCCATTAGATGGAGGTTTTTGTAAGTGTAGGTTGAACCCACAGAATAGAAAAATCATATTATAGTTTTCATACAGGTTTTTTAATACAATAATTGAATAAATATATTAGATATGTGAGAAGGAAAATAAAATATAGGATCTTGAAAGAAGGTATTACCTCTTAATCGGGAAACTCCTTTTGGTTTGTGCTAAAATGACTCAATGGATAGATTAATTCACAACGTGATGTTTCTAAGAATAATTTATGGATTTTTTTAAAGTGAATTGGGTAGATACTGTATTATTCTAACTGGTTTTAGTGCTTTGAAGAAGAGGGGGAGGTGGTGGCCTTTTATAGGGAAGGGAAATGACACACATGGCATTTTTGAAAACTTGTTAGTGTTACCCACCTTTTACCTAACAAAATTCATACCAAGCCAACTAAACTAAATAATTTAAAGTTTATGTACTATTAATGGATAGATAGTGGGGTTTTAAAAAGTTACTAGGTTATTTAGGGTCTAAAATTTAAGGTTTTTTCTTTATTTAAGCTTAACATTACCTTAACCGCTATAATTAATTTTAATTACTTTCACTATTCATTTTTGTCCAAATATAAGTTGACTATATAATAAATTATAAATTATGATGATTAAAAATATGGAATCTATTTTTCTAAATTCCAATCATAGGAGTGTCATAAATTAATTTAAATTTAATCCTATATTCAGGTCAACGATTTGGGTTTTTAAAGTAAAAATATTAAAACTTTTTCTTGGTCTATATACACTTGTTTATTGGGAAATTGATCTCAATGAACTAAATTTTATTTTTATATAAAAAAATTATCTTATTAAAATTTTAAACCAATTTAAAATATAGTTTAACCATATAAATAAATTAGATGTAAATGATGATTTGAATTAAAATCAGTTATTTTTCACTATTCAATCAAAAATGAAGTTTCTCATAAAAAATCAAAAAAATATCCTTATGATAATTTTGACTTTATAAATTAATAAATGAAGTTTATTTTATCAAATTAAATTTTTAAATATTTCTAAAATTAATTTTTTTTAAAGAAGGATGTGATAAGTAGTTTGTTTGTGAAAATAGTACTTTTAAAAATATACGGGTTTTACCAAAAATTACATCTTTCATTATCAATATGTTTTATTTATATATATAATTTATAAAAAATATTTGAAATTTTATTGTTAATATTTATATTAGTAATTTAGATGTCAATGTTATATTTATCTCATTTTAATAATTATAACGATAAAATGATGTTTCATAGAAGCATTGGTGTTGCATGAAATATATATCAATTCGATGTTTCATGTAATGTAAGCCAAGTAAATGTTCTGTGTAACATACACCAGGTATGTTACATGAATTTTTGTATAGAAATAAAAATTTAATTTATTCTAAAAAAATGTCCATAAAAACACAGGGTGTTAAACATTTTTCCCAATGTGTTCACATACATCATGACATAATTGTATTTTATTTCTTTTTGTTGAATCCTAGAAAATAATATTATTAATTTATAAATCCATGTGTTGATATAAATTATAATAATTTAAAAAAAATAAAATTACAATAATTACATCAATAGGTCACTCTTCCAATAGGCAATCATCTAATGGTACTATATGAAAGGACAATCATTGAGGATTGATATACCCTTTAAATTTGGGCAAACTCTTCATACCCATATATTATATAACTCATTCTTATAAGATCTCTAAATATAAAACAATTTTTCCCATCATCCAACCATAATTGATTCACTATTAGGAAAATTATAACGAAACTAATACCATAATATTAATTCATATAAATGAAATAATAATATACAATTTAATAATTTTTTAAACCAATACGAGCCCACACATTACCCCTGATTTCACCTCCAACGTGTCTCTAGGATTTTGGTTTCATTGGAATTACTATATTTTTCAAATTTCACCATAAAACCTAAACATTTTATCCATGTTTTACCAATCAATTTATTTTTCTTTTTATACTCAACCATAACATATGACAGGAGGTTCCATACATCACGTATGTGAGTATTACCATGCTTCATAATAGTATTATATCCAGCTATGAAATATAAAAAATAAAATTTTAAATTAATGAATGTTAAATTATGTTTAAATTTTTTAATAATATTATAAACATATATCTGAGGTGGGATGGTTAGTGGGTTCTAATGGATCCATGGGATTTGAAGGACAAGCTGTAATGACCCAAACTTTTATTAAGGAAAATTCCACTTGATCTAATTAAAATTTCATAATATGTAAAATGGTTATATAAAACATATACACTTCATGAGATTTATGTTTTTGGATTTTAAAATATAGTTAATAATTTCTACCATTGCTAATATAGTCGTTGAATAGTGATCACATGATCAGTATAAATATAGGGCTTTAACAAATCCAATTTAGTTATACAAAAGAAGTGATGGCCTAATCTAGTAGAATTCTCCATACGAAGCCCATTTATTGGAGCTCGAGAAAGAGGTAACATCATCGGGCTTCACTCTGGACTATTCCCAAGCCAACCTTCAATATGTTAAGATTAAAAAGAATCACCTATGGGAGAGTGGAAGTTAATAGATATTACCACACGAGTGATGTTATCCAAGCCACCCAAGAGTCTGTCACCATCGCACACCTTACCATATAGTCTTACACGGGTGTTATGTAACAACACACTATAACTATGATTATGTGCATTATTTGTATATATAATATAGAATATACATTCATTTTATTATTGTTACTCTGTAAATGGGTTTTAAAGCACAAATATTATTTTTATTTAATATTCAATTAAAAAATCTATTTTGTTGAAATAATGGATTTTTAAATTAAATAATATTTTTATAAAATATTATTACTAAATTAATTTTTATTAATTTTAAATGATCGTATAATTTTTATACAATTTTAATTTTAATTAAGGTTTGAAAGTTGTTTTTTTCAAAACCTTTGAATTTTCAATAAATGTCGATTTTTATTTTAATAGTGAAAATTCACATATTTAGAAAATTATTTAGATAAAATGGATATTATTTTTCGATCCAGGACATCAATATTATTTAATTGTGAATTTTTCATAATTTTCTGAGACAATCAATGTTCTGCGTAAAAATTATATACCATTTAAATATATAAGGCATTTTATGACATCATAATAACCCAATAGTAATGTAATAAAATACTATAAAAGGGTTATTCATACTATATATGTTTTAAATTTAAAATAATTTTATTTCAAATTTGTATGATTCATTTTACAATGCCTTAGTGAACCCTCCAAGACATATAAAATATTTTAACATTTTAAATGATTTCCTTGAGAGTGTGACTCACCTCTACATAAACTGGCCTAATATTTTAATATATTCGGCCATTGGACTTATAAAATAATTTTTTAAACTCACCTTTGTCAAAATAGGGCAAAAACATGGTATGGATTGTGGTTTTGAATATTTAGTTATATAGATTCCAAAACCTAAGTTTGTAAATATTAAACAATTCTCCTATAATTGCCTATATAAACCCAACAATCTCCAACCTCTCTTCACTCAAAATCATTAGATCACATCTCTACTCGACCTTCATCTCTCTATAATCCTCCCAAGGTTCCCCCAAGCTCTCAACAATCCCCTCCTCAAGCTCTTTATGTCACACACTCAAGTAAGGGATCCCCACATTCCCCCTTCCTTATTTAAGTCCATGTTTTCTTGTATTATTGTGCCATTTTATTTTCAATTAAAAATGTTGGGGTATGATTTCTCACGTCCCCTAAACATCCATCATTATGTTTTATTTATCATCGACCCATTTCTCTCTCATTAATTCCTCTCATGTACACCTGTTACCATGCCAAAATTCTATAAGGGATTTATCTCTCCTCATTTACATTCAAGCAATTATTTTATATTATGCATCTAAATTCCATTACATATGTTGGGATATTATGTTAAATGAGTCCCTTACTATCCATTTCATGTGTAAATTATTATATTCCCCTTTCTCTCTCAACAAACCATTTTATGATTTTTATTTGGCGTCGTTATGTTACCGATGTTTTACCAAAATTTCCCATGCCAAAATCATCATGTAAGTTAATACCATACCCATTTCTCTATAAAAGGTATTCAACATTATGCACATGTACTTTTTGAATGAATAATTACATTATGTATTTCATATCTCTTATTCATGGAATAAATTATTATGTTTAATGAATCCATGTTGTATGATCTATGTGGCACACTTATGCATGAAATGAAATGATTAAGAAGGGTGAATCTAGATAGCACTCCAATACATTGGCTAAAGAATAATATCATGATACATCATGTGGAATGAGTGTTTAATTATTCTAATTCATGTAAAATTATGGTTTACTAAAGCTAATTCAAGTCAAATTAGGGTTTACTCATTCTCCATGTGCAATGAGTCTTGGCTCACGCTAATATCATGTTAAATGTTGTTTCCGCATCTCTATTTCTGATAATCATGCTATACTATGCCTTTATGTTCATATTTATTTTATGATCCATTGATATTACTATTTCCTAACATGTATTATATTATTTATGTTATTCCTTTCTTACTCCATTATAGATCTTTATAGCTAACTCTTTTCTTATGTATGTCCTCAAGTTATCTCATCCAATGATAAGTACGAATGAATGTTTTGGTCATGTAAAATACGTTTTCAATAAAGATGTTGTATTTTATGTCATAATTTTTCATGTAATGTTCTTAATTTTCCAAGACACTATACCTATATATCCTCAAGGTTTTATTAAGTTCATGTTTATGTAATAAATCATGTTAAAGTGTGTAATAAAGAGAAGGGTTTTTATAGTTGGTATTAGAGGATAGGTTTAGTTATTTTTTGGATTAGGTTTAGAAATCCCGAGTGAAATCCTTAGAGATAATAATAATTATAATTAAAAATCCCTAAATTTTGGTGAGTATAGAGTAAGTGGTTTATCAAGAAAATACATCCTTTTCTTGATAGAAACAAGTAGAGGTGGCTTTGACACAAATGTATCAAGAGGTAAAAATCAAAACCACTGCTTTGTGGTAGAATCGAATGGGAACTAATACACGACAAAGGGACTTGCAGAACTCTTGGTTTGACACTCCCATGGGGGATTCTTTGGTAAATTCATAATATTAGTATCAACCATTATTAATGGAATAAAAAAATGACCCTAAGAACATATGTTGGGAAGTATATCATGGATAACATTGATTAAAACCTATAAATTCATAAGTTATGGAAATAAAAGTAATTTATAAGCTATCCCATTTTGTCATTGGATTCCCTTTAGGTGTTACCCGTAACATTCCTTTTATTCTAGAAAATGGCTGGTAATAGGAGGACTCGGGCTAACAACTGATGTGAAGATCAATGTGATGACTGTTCTTATGAGATCCCCAATTTAATGGGAGCATGAATCACAAAATTTTTCATGATACACTCTTAGTTAACTCAAGTTTGGAATAGTATCATGGGTTAATAAGAACATCCACCACCTACTAAGAAAGAAGAAGCCACAATATAGATCTTCATGAGACAAAGACCTTCTATTTTTAATGGACTATATGATCCCTCAATCACCGAACAATGGATCAACTCAATTGAGAAGATCTTCTCCATCCTTCAATGTTATGTACAAGAGAAGGTTATTTTGAAAAAGAAGGATTTTTGGAAAATGTTTTTTGATAAATATTTTCCTCGAACCTCTAACTTAAGATGGAAAGGGACTTCCTTACTCTCAAGAAAAATTACGACGAATCCATCAGAGCGTATGAGGAAAACATCACATGTCTTTCATGATATGCCTCTGGATTTGTCATTACCCTTGAATGCATGGTTGACCACTTCTTTGGTGGACCAAAACCTAGCCTAAAGAAATCCCTACTAATCCGTGACTTTGATAGCTATGAAGAAATTGTTCATTGTTCCCTTAAAGTCAAAATGATGATAAGAGAATCTCAGGGTTATCATGGGGATAAGAAGCGAATATTGGAATTTAATTCTAGTGGTCCAATGGATAAATCCAACAGTGCGAAAAAATTCTAGCACCCCACATTCCAAAGGTGTAAAAAGAATCACCCCAAAAATTACCTGAAGGGGATGAGGAAATGCTTTAGGCGTGGAAGATAAGGGCACCCGACCATTAATTACCGACTAGCAAAACTCGCTGTTGTGACATAAGAGAGGAATGCTTTGTTCAACCCTCAACACATTGTTTGTCGGTTCAACTTCAATGAACTAGAGAACTTCAAAAACCAATGCATTAATCCGAGTGTTTTAAAAGGTTACCATCAACCTCCAAGGTAGAAAGGGTGGGAATTTTCCATCACTACCAGTGAAGAAAATCCCGAAAACGAATTCCTGATTGGTATGCTAGTTATTCATTCTGTAATAGTGAATATAATTTTTTATTTTTGTTATACATATTCTTTTTTATCCAGAATTTTTAGTAGAACAATCCCAACACTACCACAAATCCGGGAAGTAGAGATGTTGGTGAGAATGGAAAATGGGGCAATTATTTCTTCGCATGAATATAACTCTTCCTCTATCACCATTTTTGGATTGAAATTCCCAGAAAACCTTCTCATAATCTCTCTAGTGGATTTTTATGAAATTCATGGATTGTATTGGATTTCCCTATATAGATCCAACATAAATTTATGTGATAGGGAAAGTACTCTCCATATATAAAATCAACCCCCAATTATGTACAATTGCAAGGAGGGGATGTATATTTTTTAGCACCATCATCTCACACGTGGATATTACTTCCCTATGATCATGAATATAAGTCTTAGATGATTTAGTATAAGGAAGGAACCATCCATGAAGACATGCCTATTGTGAGGGAATTTGCTGACGTGTTTCTTGAGGAATTGCCCGGTCTTCCTCCTAAAATAAATTTGTAATTCTCAATTGATCTTATACCTAGGGATTAACCAATATCTAATACTATCTATAGAATTTATATTTTAAATATTTAGGATATAAATAAACAACTACATGAGAATCTAGATAAAGGGTTTACACGCCCAAGTGCTTCACCATGGGGTGCACCAGTCCTCTTTATCATGAAGAAGGATGGGTCAATGAGACTTTGCATTGATTATCATGAGCTCAACAAAATTATGATAAATAACAAGTATCCTCCAACAAGAATTGATTACTTGTTTGATAATCTATGTTGAGCATAATACTTCTCTAAGGTGGATATACAGTCAGGATATTACCAAGTAAGGGCGAAGAAGGAGGATATCCCTAAGACTTATTTTTGTACAAGATATAGGAACTATGAATTCATGATAATGTTGTTAGGACTCACTAATTCTCCTAAAATCTTCATGGACTATATGAATAGAGTATTTATAGATTACCTCAACAAATTTTTGGTAGTCTTTATAGATGAAATTATAATATACTTCAAAACCAAGGAGGAGCATGAGGAGCATCTAAGAACTGTACTAGTGACCTTACGAAAGGATAAGCTCTATGAAAAGTATAGAAATTGTGAGTTCTGGTTTAAGGAGGTATCATTATTAGGTCATATCATCAAAAGCAATGGAATATCCATAGATACCTCCCAGAAAAATGCAATTGAGGGATAGTCAAGTCCAACATCTGTGACGGATATCCATTGCTTCCTTGGGTTAGATGGATAATACTTCTAATTTTTGAGAAATTTATCAAGATTGTCAAACCCTCTTACCGAGATAAATCATAAGGGAGTCAAGTTTTCTTAGAGTGATTAATGTGAAGATAGCTTTGTGGAGTTGAAAAGTAGGTTTATCACTATGACCATGCCCACACTACCAAAAAGTTGAGAACTTTTTGTGGTATTCAATGATGCTTTGAAGAAGGGCCTAGTCTGTGTGTAATATTCTCATAAAAAATTTGGCAACGTTACCTCTTTGGGGAGAAGTGTGAAATGTATAAGGATCACAAAAGCCTCAAGTATATATTCCTACTGAAAGAGTTGAACATGTGACAATAAAGATGGTTAGAGGTGATCAAAGACTATGACTGCTCAATCCATTACCACCCTAGGAAGGCGAACAAGGTGTAGATGCTCTAAGTATAAAGGACCCAGTGATTCTATCAATCATGATAATTAAACAGGATCCAATCTTCTTATATTTGATGAAGATTGATAGGGGAATCATAAACAAGGGAACATGCTCAATACTTTCCCAAATGATTGCTCAACCATCTCTTTTGGAAATGTTAAAGGATGCTAAAAAGGATGATATGGTAATTCAGATGAAAGTGAAAACTATCGAAAAAGGGAAATCCTCTAGGATCAATGTAAATGAAGGAATTATGAGATTTGGGTCAAGACTATGTGTTTTATAAAACATGGAGTTAAATAATGAACTTTTGGATGATTCACATAGTTAGAATTTCTCTATTAACCCAGGAAACAAAAAGGTGTATTGAGATCTCCAACAAAATTATTGGTGAGATAACATGCATAATGAGATCGTTGAGTATACATCAAAGTGCCTGGTTTGTCAAAAAGTGAAGGATAAGAGGAAAAAGTCTAAGGTATAATGCAAAAAATTCCATTACCAACATGGAAATGTATGAACATCACCATGGACTTCATCACTAGACTTCTAAAGACACCCAAAAGAAAAAAATATTTCTGGGATGTTTTGGATCGTCTTACAAAGACTGCACACTTCATTGCAATTGGATTGGATTTTTCATTTGATCAACTAGCACAGATATACATCAGAGAAGTGGTAAGGATTCATGGAGTACCCGTATATATTTTATCTAATTGGGATCCAAGAATCACCTATAAGTTCTGGGAGAGTCTCCAACATGCTCTAAATAATGAGATGAACTTTATTATGACTTATTATCCTCAAACTGATGGACAATATGAGCAGACTATCCAGAAACTTGATGACATTTTGGGAGCATGGTCATTGGACTTCAAAGGAGGAATGTATCAACATATTACTTTGGTTCAGTTCCCTTACAATAATAGTTTCCACTCAAGCATCCAAAGGGTTCCTTATGAAAAAATTTATGGGAAGAGGTGAAGAACACCAGCATGTTGGGATGAAGTTTTGGAGAGAGAACTCCTAGGTCTAGAAATGGTCGAAGAAATGGTAGAGAAGGTGTAGGTTCCTGAAAAATCCTCAAAGGAAAATGAGAATCCACTTTAATCCAAGGGAGATTCTACCCAATTTCCCCCAAAATAATTGGGGAAAAGTGTGGAGAATACTCAAAGGATGGAACAAGATGAACCGGTCCGTAGACCGGTCCAATGATAACGGTATGTGGATGGTTCTGGAAAGCGCCCCCTCCGTGGACCGCTGTCGTTCGTGGAACAGAGGCGGGGATCCTCTATGGGCACGGAGCAGGACTGGTGCCAACTCGGTCCACCATCACGAACCGCCCCAGCTATGAATCGTGTCAACTGGCCCGGCCCGGATCCACTGTCGTCCGAGGAATGGATGCGGAACCCTGCGCGGCCGCAAAACACTCCCCAAGCTAGTTTGGTTTGCACTGGAGGTGAGTTCAATGCCCCCATGAGTTTCAGATTGACCAAGTCATCCGTAAACTGGGTTTCCGGTCATGGGCCTCCGAAAAAGGTGCTGAATGACCATAGATATACCTCTTTCCCCCCTCTATAAAATCATATCGAGGGAGAGGGGAAAATAGGACGAGATCGATCAGATTAGGGTGGAAAGATTTCGAAGGAAGGAGCTTAGGATTTCGCAAATAGAAAAGTTCCAATTCGTGAACCAGAATAGGTATGAAGCTGGAAACGAATTAATAAGGAACTGAAAATGCATAACAACTTGGTGAACCACAAACTTAAAATAAAAAAGAAAAGAAGACCATTAACCATGGACCCTCCGCAGATGCACTCCCTATGGACCATGGAGTTTATGCCCCTTTTCCGATCTGTCGCACCGCGTAGCACCCTCCTACGCGGGTGAAGCCCTGACCGATGAAATTTCGACCGGCATCACCCTCAGATGTCGTTGATCACGTGGACCCCTCCACATAACAACTTGGTACACGGGCTGAACTCAAAGCCATGAACCACCATGGTTTGCGGGATTCCCATCAGTCCACAAACCACCCTGGTTCGCGGACAACCTCTCTAGCCATGCAGCACCCCCTACACCAAGGGCGCCACTCCTCATACACCCATGTGGTCTGCCAAATACTTCAGAGTTACCATTCCCCGATCCAGATAAAATCCTTCTAATCTGGCCTGATCCTTCATAACCCCCTCATTGGAAAATTCATCGGCCCCAAGCTGAGGCCTCAACCAGAGCCACCGGACCCGTGTGATGTAACCATCGACTGCATCAGCGTGCCGTTTTGAGTTCACATACCCATGGTAGGCGAGGGCGAAGGGGTTTCCCCTTCCCTTGAGCAGGTTCCCGAGTCACTCCTGGGTCCACATACCCATGGTAGGGCAGAGTATAAGCCCAAGAGTCCCCTTTCTGCCCCTCTACTTGTTCGGACTGGGGCACTTCTCCCCTCCACGGGGAGTGGCACGCTACCCATCAGATGAAAGCACCCATGCACCTCTATACTTCCCCACGACCATGGACAAGGAAGGGCGTGGTGGGGAAGGGTGATGCTCCATTCTTCTTTGGGGCCAAGTCCCTTTACCGCTGTGCTTTGTCGCCATCGGGCCTCCTACCTGGAGTATGTCCCGACACCATGGGCCGCTCCATGCATAAGCCTCATCGCACTTCCCACAGATGCACCTTTTGCGACGTGATTGTCTGGTCCCTACTGCCTCTTGTTTCTCACACTGAGCTTGACTCACATGGGCTTAGAGTAAGAATCGACCATGACATCCTATCCTGGGCCTCCTCAGAGTGTAAGCCCAAATCCATTACCCTGGGCCTCCTCAGAGTGTAAGCCCCAATCTATTGCCCTGGGTCTCCTCAGAGTGTAAGCCCCAATCCATTACCCTGGTCATCCTCAGAGTGTATGCCCCATTCCAATTCGAACTACGTGGACTTTGATTCCCCACCATAGGTATTCGTAGGAAGCCACCAAGAGGTTCAATACCATTACCCATCGGAATCCCGATCCATCTTCATGTCAGTCCTCCGACACCACCCCCATGTGAACTACGAGGACTTTGATCCATGCCAAGGAATGGTACGTAGGAAGCCACCACGATGTTCAATACCAAT
This sequence comes from Viscum album, assembly GCA_963277665.1. Lineage (NCBI taxonomy): Eukaryota > Viridiplantae > Streptophyta > Magnoliopsida > Santalales > Viscaceae > Viscum > Viscum album. Next base: position 1,015,320,805 of record OY728119.1, on the reverse strand, counting down.
AATTGACAATTCCTCCCCCTTCACATCATTTCATCCTTCGTCCCGCATGACGTTAAACTATACTTCCGAACTACGAGGACTCTAATTCCCCTCACAAGGATACGTAGGAAGCCCATATCACGGGTTTGATCCAAATCCTCAAGTCATTAATCTGTCCCCCCTAGATGACAATAAACTCCAGAGCACCCAATTGTGAGGCTTTAAATCAGCATCATCCCAACAAGTCTCAACTCCTCAGAGTCATTAATCCAATTAGGGATGGTAATCCTTGGGCTTAAATGATTCCGAATCCATGCGTTTAGCTAGCCATTTACAACCAGGAATAACCCGTGGATACTATGCTTGGGTATAAACCAAAGATTTGTGAACATATGAATACGTCTTAAATCTATAAGAGAGTCCCGGAACTGGCAATAATTCCCCCCAAAAGGGTGAAATGAGCCCGACTTCCCATCCTCTCGACCAATGTGAGTTCTTAAGCATCGTTGGTCAAACCACCCAGCGAATGCCTTCCTTTGGAAAGTAGGTCCACGTATTTCTAGATATGGAATAATTGGGAGTTTCGAGGTGAAAACAGTGCACCTGATATGAGTGATTAAGAACAACCCAATCTTCTCTAATCAATCGTCGGGTAGCGCACGTTTCTCCCCCATGATCCCGTCATGTGTCGTGAGACAAAAAATGGTGAACCCGACATGTATCTTTAACCAAGAATGACGAATTTAACCTAATACCACCATGTGCCCCCTTTATAATCACAAGGAAGGCCAATCAAGGTCATTAATTATGCATGTGGTCATGAGATGCTGCTTTGATGAGTTTTCTGTTTGTCTTTGTTAAAATATTTTACAGGTACCACTTAGAACTCCCTTCGATCCAATGGCGTCATGAAGGAACTCACAGGCGCATGCTTCCAACTACACAGTGACCAGAGTTCCTCACTAACAAAAGACCCCGTCACCTACCCAGCATCTTCAACGCTAGGTTTCAGATGCATTGAACTGAGAGTACCATCTGAATGGTACTCTCCCGATGGTGGAGGCAGCCATGCACACCCTTCAATCCACCAAGGCTCACAGGTCGCTTGTCCAGCAGCGGCTGTGAAAGAAGACCCAGACAGTTCCTACTGCCGTCTCGAACCATTTCGGGAGTCTATCCCTGGAACGAGACAACGCGTATATCCCTTATCTTAGGGAGGCAGATGAGGTCGACATAGAGGACTTCATCCCCACTGAACGGGGGTTTCTCTCAATGGCCCCCGCCGAAAGACATCATTGCAGTCACGCCGCGACTCAACATCCTCACGATAAGAAGGATGTCACCCCAAGGATCCAGGCCCACGCTCCCCGAGCTCCGGCCCCTCGGACCGCCCGATGAGGGTGGAAAATGTACAACCAGGGACCAATAATCACCCTTGTCCCTGAGGAGAAGCTCTGCTACCCAGTCACAGAGACGTATTACAAATAGGCACATACACCTGTTCGCTCTTCCAAATCCCTCCATCCAGACATGGAGACATCATATGGGCAAGTGCGCATCCCTGCCAGGCTCCATCAAGCCCATCACTCACATAGGACGACACCTACCCGACAGGTACCTCTCCCTGCCCAGGGTCGTGAAGCTCACCAACCCGACATGGTGGCGACACAGCGCCTGCCGGACCAGCGCCTGTAGGACTAGCTCCTAGGAGATGCGCTTGATGCCTACCATCCCAGCATGGTGGCGATCAACAAAGACTTCCATCTAGATGTGGCAGCAATTAATAGGCGGGCACGTCTCCCTGCCAACAAAGGCCACCGACTCGATACGGTGAGAAACCAATATATGCAAGGCCAGTTCCCTGCGGATGAAAGTAAAGTTTTCCATCCTGATGTGGAGACAAACAGAGAGATAAGACGGCATATCCCGGTACAGGGGTAGATTCGTTCACCTGCCCCGACACATGATAATTGTCAGTACCCACTAACCACCGGAGGACCGGAGCAGGATATTCCTACTCTGATACCGGAATGGGGCTTCATACCTGTTCCAGCCAAAGATGTCTCTCTCCATATCCTAGAAATGATGGAGGAGCATGTATCGATCCTAGATCAAATCTTGCAGACTTTACAGAATGTAATTGCATCAGCAGCAACAACAAGGACTCGATCCCGTGATCCTGTCTCCCCAATTGAGGCGACTCATCTAAGAGACGATATAGCCTCCTTGAAGTAGATATGCATCCCTGCTTCCACCCAGGAGGGTCGTCAGTCATATTCCGCGACGGAAGGGCAACCAGATCGAACAGATTCACTCGTTCCAACAAGGGAACACCCGTCCATCATGATGGATGCTCCAAAGTAGGCATATATCCCTGCTAAAAGTCAATATGTTCATCGGCATATCCCAAAAACATCACGGGACCCAATTAGACAGGGACCTAAGGGTGAAGGCCACTGTCAATAGCATACGGTCACCGCTGCCCGCAAGAAAGTGCCCCTAACACATCGAAGGCAACCAGAAAATAAAGAGCGGGTTCATGACTCTACTCTGCTGGAAGCTGCGGTTCCTGATGCCGCTAAGCACATATAGAAGGATCAGAACCCTGCCCACCAATTATCATATTATGGGAGTGTCAGTAGCAGTTGTGAAGGTCCTCCCCACAATGTTGCTACCAGCAGCTCTGAAGTTCCTCCCCAGAGCACCCGCGGGGGCCTCCCCCATGAGCATTTAACGATCGATCACAGGAGTTTCTATTTTGATGAGAGTTACGAAAATCCTCCTTATAACCAGAGTATTGATAACCATGAAGGCCCTCCACTTTCTGCAGTCCACCCTGAAGGTCCTCCCCAAGGTATACACTGCAAACACTCTCCGTGCAATGGGACCACATATTATGATAGTAGTCCTCGCTATTATAGTCGCAACTGTGGAGGCCCTCCCTGCAGTGATGTCTCATCATGACAAGAAGGCCCCCCCCCTTTTCATGACCTGGCCTGAAGGTCCTCCTCAGGGGTTATGTTGCAACGACACTCCACGTAGCTAGGCATCATAACACGGTGGTAGTTCTTTCCACTCTGATAACGGAGGTCCTCCCCATAGAGATTTCAAGCAACAAGAAGGCCCTACCCTCATTGCGGTACATTATGAAGGCCCTCCCCAGGGTGTACCCCATAGACATTCTCCCTGAGGTAGATTTCATGGTATTCCTTTCCATCACGATAGCCGTGATGGTAGTCCTCACCACCAAGACCTCTATTGTGATGGTCCTCCTCGTGATGGAACCAAGAAACAAGAAGGTCCTCCCCTTGCCTTAGTGTATCTTAAAGGTCCTCCACAAGATACACATTGAACATCCAACCATGATGGTCATCCTCACCATGATGACAGTAGTTGTGAAGTCCCTCCCCATAACAACGCTACGCAGCCAGAAGGTCCTCCCCTCGCTGTGATACACCTTGGAGGTCCTCCCCAGGGTATGCACTGCAAAAGTCCTCTATACAGTGAGGCGTCAAGCATTAATGGCATCCCTCGCCATTATGACACAGATAGCAGAGGCCCTCCCAGCCTAGATTCTGTTAAACAAGAAGGCCCTCCCCTTGTTGCGGTACATTCTGAAGGCCCTCCTGAGGGTATACCCCACAAGTTATCTCCCTGCGGAAATTGTGATGGTAGTCCTTGCCATTGCGGCTTCCATTGAGAAGGTCCTCCCCGCAATGACATTTCATATCGACAGGAAGGTCCCCCCCCTATCGAATCAAGCACAGAAAAGCCCTCATATGTCGAGGCACTCAGAAGGACAGGATCAAGCATGTCAGAATCCTAGTTAGTCACCAACAACACCCTTCTTCGATTAGGATATGGTCTGGGTCCATGTTCATCTTCTGAACCACCTCGGAATCGCCCATATGATAATTAAAAACTTACCAGCCCCACTTCCACTAGCCACACTATCGGTCAACACCTCAGATGGGCTTACCAGGTAGAGGAACCACTAGCGGAGGAGTATGCCGACATGTTGCACATGAGGAAACGACTATCCATAGATGATATCCCAGTTATGTTTTGGCCCATGACCACCTCTCAATTCGACATACCCATAATGTTTTCGGAAGAATGTGTGCATGACATCTGCTACAATATATGGACAAACCTCCGTCAGCTGAAATCAAGCTTCCTACCCTACGACGGGTATGTAGACCACGTCAAGACATTATAAGACATCCTGCATCACATCAAACTGGAATCTCTTCCTTCGGCGTGATGACCGCGATCTGAGAGGTGTAAAGGAAGCATGGTGTTTTATTGCCAACATACACTACACCAGTTGCGCTGCCTCATTGGCAACGCTCTGACGGGAGTCCATATCAGAGGATGGGGAGAACATGGAGCTCTGCATTTCACTTCGCTTGCCGCCCAGAAGAACCCGTTCGGCGTAGTGTCTTGCAACGCCATCATGGCAAGACAGCGATCGAGTGGTCCCCCTATTCGAGAAAGGCGACACACCCAGTAGAGATAGGCCTTAAGTAAGTCGCAGAAGCGTCATGACCGATGGGAAAAAGCCATTCAAGAACTCTTAAATCAGGCCATAGAAATCATACAACAAGACTCTCTCTTAAGAGAGGCTAATCAGCGGTCATTTCCAGCCTCCCTGGAGAGGATTGAGTCACGAGAAAACTTGGCATCAGATCTAGTTCACCTCCGAATGGGGGCACACAAGATCAGGCAAGTAGAGATAGTAGTAGCTGCTACCGCAATCCAGGGCCGACCCCATACTACAGGGCTGGTGGAATTTTTGATAAAAAATTCCCCTATTAGAACAATAAAAACGGGAAGAGACTCAATGTCCAAGGAAAGGAGCCAACCATATCCCTCAGGTCTGGGGGCATTTTTACCTCCTCAACAACAACCTCTCCCATGAGAATCAGTATTATATCATCTAGGGAGGATAGTCAGAAGAGGAGGTTCCTGCCCAATCCCATCTTTTGAGTCACCATCCCCTTCAAGAGGTAGGCATACCGTAAAGACGCATCAAAGGACTCTCCACATCACCCTTCGTCAAATAGTCCAAAAGCAATCCCGAGACAAGAGGGGGAGGACCAGAAAAAGGCATGAGAAATCCTCTTCCTATTTGGAAGATGACGCCTCCTCCACCCCGCAATATGCATCCATCAACTCCATAGAGGCTAACTCTATGGGTGACACTGGAGATGATGAAAATCCAGATGGATCAGGAGATGATGGTTCTAGTCAGGCTGTGACTCACAATGAACCACTAGGTGTGCACACCTGAAACCAGAGGGCCGCCCTAAATATGGACTCCCCTTCAGCTAACCCTCCTCCACTTACCCTGGAAGCTTCCAACAAGGATAAGAATAAAGGACCGATTACTCTTAACCCACCTCCTTCTCTTGATAAAAATGAGCCACTTATGCTTGAAGAGAGATTCACTCGACAGGAGGAGGAAATGAAAGAATTGAGGTGGATTAACGCCGAGCTACTCTGGAAGAACTGTCTTATTGAAAGCACTTACCAAGAAGAGCCACACCTTGCACTCCCAACAAGTGCACCTCAAGGACCAAGGTGTTACCTGACAGATGAAGCACGGTCAGGGCCCCCACCCAATGAGGCGCCCAGTCCGTCAAACTACCTGAACATGGATTCGGGTGAATACCAAGACTTCCCTCCACTTAGGAAGCAACCAGAGCAAGTACATCTGAACCCTCTAAAGGTGTCACAAACGGCATACACACCCTTGGTTTTGTCCAAACCGAATCCTCAGGAAATACCTCAGGCTACACCCACCCAAGACCGGGCCCAACAGGATGTAAACCAGGGACTCTCTAGCACCATCAAAGCACTAACAGCTCGATTGGAAGTAATGGAAGGTCGAAGCGCTCCAATACAACCAGAGCAGAAGCCCTACCCAGATTGGGTGAGCAACACACCTCCTCCACCCAATTTTGGGAGCCCTATATTCCCTATTTTCAATGGTTCAGGCAATCTGGAACAACACTTGATGCACTACGCGTCTTATTGCGACCCTATGATGGGACCTCCAGAACAACAAGAAGCAATGAAACTCAGGTGTTTCGTATGGACCTTGCAAGGATCTGCCATCATCAAGTATACGAGTCTGCCCGCTCAGTCAATAAAAATCTTGGAAGACCTTCGGCAGCAGTTCCTATTCCACTTCATCTTGACGTTGCCTAAAACAACGGTCATCGACCTTATGAATTGAAAATAGAGGGAGAACAAGAGGGTCTCAGATTTCATCTCCAGATGGAAAGGTCTGACCTACTCTCTGAATAGGCCAATGCTTCAAGATGAGATGCTTTCCATATAAATCGATAACCTTCGAGATAAGCTGCGAACATCGCTAATACCAGTGGAGTGCACCACTGGCTTCCGCCATCTCTCGGCCATCGCCTAGAGAATTGAAGACTCCCTGCAGCGGACCAATATGAAATCCCGAATAGCCTCACAAGCTCCTGAAAAGTGAGCAGTTAGAGTTGAAGCATCCTATGTCATGCTCAAGCCAGCCCCGACGCCTGCTCCACTGCCTAGGCCTCCACCAACTTGTCAAGGGAACCCTGTATATCAGTGGCCACCTCCGCCCAAGCAGGACGATTAGAGAGGATCGAAGCGGAACTAGTTCGAAGAACAAAGACAAAATGTATACCCATTCCGATAGGACCAAGTCCGCAGCTATTTCATCATCGCCATGAATTGCAACTTGATCCGCCTCCCAGAGCCAAGGAAGCCCGAAGAAGTCGGCCGTGATGACAGGCCAGATTACTATCCCTACCATCGAATTTTAGGTCACAGTATCCAAAAATGTTTCGTCTTCAAAGACCTCTTGAAAAGGATGGTAGACTCCGGGCAGGTGGAGCTTGGACCACCCCCAGAACATGTGACATATATTTCTACCACCGACTCCGACAAAGGGGAGGGATGGCGGGAATTCACCAGAAAGAAGGGGGCATAAATTTGATAGATGGATGATTCAGAAAATTGTCATCCGAGCTTAGGTCATACTCTGAGCTCAATTAAAACAGCCGGTGCTGCCGCCAACATCCCCTAATGCCACACAACCGATAATATAAGCCTTGCAACCCTCCACGAGCCGGTCATCCAGGCATAATAAAAAAGGGGAGAGACAAGTGCATGAAGAATAGTCCACAACGAGGCCAAATTTAGCCCCGACACTATCATATTTTATGCCCTCAAACTTGGTGCCACGGGCACCGACCCACCAAACGGCACCATCAGGGAAAACCGACCAGGTTGAACTGTCATAGGATGAGGAGCTACTCTTTGGTTCCATCAATGTCGTCCATCTAATAGAATCGTTCCCTGAATAAGGGTATGGTTATGAACCTAAGTTCCCAATGAAAGGGGGTGGGAGGAGGAATCACAAAGGCAGGTGATACCGGGGAAGGCACAGTCGCGACCGAAACCAACACTATGGTTTTACCCCGGCCCAAACCATTAATATCGCGGAAACCCGTGGGAGAGCCCTTCAAAAGACTCAATAGAAGAAACAATATTCCTCCACCTCCACAAGCGGCCACTCTGGCCCTGTCATTCTATGGTACCCATCAGAGGAGGAACATATTTCTAGCCACCTAGTGCGCACAAATAGACCGGCCGGGCCGAGTCCCCAGAATGTGGGAACACCGTCAACCTCAAACCCCGCGGCCAGTCCTTCCTCGTCACGTGCTCCAACTCCTAAAATTCCTGCTAAAACCCTCCCACCAATGGAGAAGCGTTGGCTGTTAGAGTAGAAATATGATATCCTTAAGCAGGTGGCATCAGTACCAGCCAAGATGTCAATCCTGGATGCCCTGAATTTGTCAGAAGATCTATGGGAGGTGCTTATTGAAGCCTTTCTCAGCCACCAGAAATTCCAAGCTGAGGTAGCTACTGCTAAGATTTACTGGACGGAGACTGGCCTCACTGAATGCAATGCGGTGATTTCCTTCACCGATCAGGATGAAGATTCCATCATGAAATGACATATAAAACCACTATATGTGTATGAAACACTAAATTATGTTGGGATCCACAAAGTATTTATTTACAATGGCTCCGGAGTTAACCTCCTTCCCCTACAAATACTCCGCAAGTTGGGATACAGTGAGGATGACATAATCCTCTCAACCACAACCTTGTTGAGTTATGACAAGAGTGAACAGAATCCAATGGAACAAATCAAGCTGAAAACCCATTTTGGCGACCTTGTGGCCTACTCGGAATTCCTGGTGGTCCAGCAGAACACAGCATTCAATGCCCTACTTGGAAGGACGTGGCTCCATAATCACATGACCGTTCCTTCATCCTACCACCAGTGTATTAAATATTGCATCAATAGACAAAGCGTGACATTGCATGCTGACAAGGCCCCTTTAGAGCTCTCTGAGTCACACTACATTGATGCCGAGTTTTATGAGCAAAAGAAAAAGAAGCTTTCGCTCGATGGTATTGACTGGATCCCTACTCCATATGGTTTGGAAATGGTTCTTGATGACCCCCTCAGGCAGCTTGGCGGAGACTACATACTACCCATAAACTATGTTGAGAGTATAGATTCAAGCCTGGACACACACTCGACTATTCTCATGACTTCAGCCATGAAGCCTGAGCATAGAGGTGCAGAAATGACCACTGAACCTCAAATCAGGGGCGAATACTTGAGCATGGATGCCCACAATGCATCGCCTCCAGAATCCCAAGAGCCAGTGTTGGGAAATCTCCCCCCGTCGGATCAAGAGGATGAGGGTTTGGAGGAAGAGGAGGAGGAAGATCTTAGGGATGAACCTCCTGCATTTGAGGAAGGTATCTCCACCACTGTGGACGAGCTCAGGGAAATAAACCTGGGAACCAAGGAAGAGCTGAGGCCCACTCTCATTAGTGAATCCATGTCTCTCGAGGAGCACGAGGTATATACCTCCTTCCTGAAGCAACACTGGGATGTTTTTTCCTGGAATTAGACAGAAATTCCGGGACTCGATCCCGAAGTGGAGACCCACCACTTAGGTCTTCCAGATGACCACTAGGGCTATAAAAAAGATGCTAGAAGAACGCACCCCTCACATGCTTCCAAAATAGAGGCTGAAGTCGATAAGCTTATTAAAGAAGGCTTCATCCGGGAGGTCCAGTACCCCATATGGTTGTCCAACATTGTCCCCATCAAGAAAAAGAACGGAAAAATCCACGTCTTTATCGATTTTAGAGATCTCAATCGGCATTTCCCAAATGATGATTTCCTGGTCCTGATTACCGAATTATTAATCGACGCAATGGATGGGTATGAGGCTCTATCCTTCATGGACGCTTATTATGGGTATAATCAGATCCAGATGGCATGAGAAGACAAAGAATCCACTTCCTTCAGAGCCCCTCAAGGAATATTCTGTTACAGGGTCATGACCTTTGGTCTCAAGAATGCTGGAGCTACATATCAACGCGCCTTGAATCGTATCTTTAAACCATTCCAGGGGAGATTCTTCGAATGCTACATGGATTACTTGGTGGTCAAATCAAGACAGTGCTCGGATCACCTTTCAGACCTTGAAACCGTCTTCAACAAACTTCGATAACATAGCCTGAAGATGAATCCCTTGAAATGTGCCTTTGGGGTTACATGAGGGAAATTCCTTGGCTTCGTCGTACGCCATCGTGGCATCGAAGTCGACCCCAAAAGATGAAAGATATCCTTGTCCTACCACCTCCCCATAATATCACTGAGTTGAGAGGATTCCAAGGGCACCTGGCCTATATCAGACGGTTCATAGCCAACCTGGCAGGAAAAGGTTTTCCCTTTACCAGGTTAATGAAGAAGGGAGTCACGTACCAATGGACAGATGACTGCCAAGAGGCATTCGACAGCCTAAATAAGTACCTCTTAATCCCACCGGTGCTCATTCCCCCGGTTGAAGTAAGAACTCTCATCCTATATGTGACGGCCCTAGAGTGGTTGCTGGGAGCCTTCCTCACACAAAAGAATGACACCGGTAGTGAAAACGATCTCTATTACCTCAGCCAAACCCTGATTGATGCTGAGACTCGATACTCAAACATTGAGAAGAGTTGTTTGGACTTGGTATTTGCAGTTAAAAAGTTGTGATATTATCTGCAGCATAATGAAGTATATTTGGTCTCACATAGTAACCCGCTCAAGTACGTCCTTAGCCACCCAATGCTGATCGGGCACCTGTCCCGATGGGCAGTCATCCTGTAACAGTTCGACATCTGGTTTGTGCCTCAGAAAGCTATAAAGGGCCAGGAATTAGCATATTTTCTGGTGGAACACCCTTCAATGAGGACCACCGCACTAGACACTGAGCTACCTGATGAATAAATCTTCTTGGTTTACGAGGATTTCCCATCATGGGAAATGTACTTCGACCACGCATCCCGAAACCCAACCGAGAAGAGGATGGAAGATCCCAAATTTAACAAGGTGGGTTTGGGGATAATAATCATGTACCTAGAAGAGGAAGTCTTTCCATATTCCTTCCTCCTGTTCGAAGGATGTACGAACAATGAGGCGGAGTATCAAGCCCTCATTGCGGGCCTGGAGCTTGCACTCCAGGCACAAGTATGGAAACTTAAGGTAAAAGGTGACTCAAAACTGGTCATCAAGCAAGTTAACGGTGACTATGCTATCAAAAAGGAGGAGATTATTCCATTATTTGACCATGTCCGAGGGTTAATGGTATAATTCTCCACAGAACCAACATTGACATATATTCCTCGGTCTCAGAATTCCCAGGCCGATGCATTAGCTAATGCGACCACAACCCTAGCTGACCTAGACCGGGATGAAACAACTATTAGTACTGATCATTGTCGAATGGTCCTACCATTTGTTCATGCGAAGATGAAAGAAATCAACGAAGTCAGTCCTGTCCCTGAGCCATATGCTCCTGCCACCGGCTGGATGACCCCAATTGCAAAATACCTTCAACGAGGAGAACTTCCATCAGACAGGGCTGAATGAGAGCAAATACAGATAAGGGCAATCAAATTTGTCCTATATGGAGGTGCTGGTCAGCAAGAGGTCCTCTATAAATGAGGCCTCGATGGAATCCTCCTCAGATGCATTGATGGAGAAGAGACCGATGCCGTCATGACTGAAGTACATGCCGGAGTATGTGGGGCACATAAGCTGGGGTCTAAGCTTTCCCATCAGGTTCGAAGGCTTGGGTACTATTGGACCATTGTGGCACGATATTGCGAGCACTTTACTGCAAAATGACACTCATGCCAAATTCATGCCAACTTCATACACCAACCCCTGGAGTTACTTCATCAGGCCAAGTACTCCTGGCCATTTTCTGTCTGGGGAATGGAATTTTTGGGACCATATACTCCCGCCACAGCCTAACAACTAAAGTATATCCTCACGACAACTGACTTCTTTTCCAAATGGGCAGAAGCTGAACCCCTTAAAGAAGTCGGGGCAAGAAACATTGTCAGCTTTGTAAAAACCAATATCATCACCTGATTTGGTGTCCCTCATACCATACTGATGGATAATGGCACCAACTTCTACTCTTTTGAATTGGAGAAACTATACCAAGAATATGGTATCAAGGATAAACACTAATCCGACTACCATGCAGCGTCCAATGGATAGATAGAGGCTTTCAATAAGACCCTATCCAACATTCTCCAGAAAATGGTGGAAAAAGAAAAGAAATTATGGCAAGATAAACTTGTTCATGCATTGTTGGCTTATCGAACCACGATCCACACCGCTACTCGGGCTACTCCGTACTCATTAGTATATGAAATAGAAGCGGCCCTACCCATTGAGATCTAATTACCCTCACTCCGCGTTGCCATTTGTGATCAATTATCCAACAATGAGAAATCAGAAAAGAGGCCAGGTGAATTGGAATAGCCAGATGAGAAGTGGTTGCACACTTATCACTATCTAGAAGTATATCAGAACCAGATTGTGCGATCCGTCAATAAAAATGTTCGTATTCAAACTTTCGTGGAAGGATAATTGGTATTGGTCCTCCAGACCCCAATGATACCCAGAAAGAAACCTCCAAAGTTGGAGCCCAAGTGGGAGGGACCATATGTTATACACAAGGTCTACTCCAATGGAGCATATGACCTGATCTCTATGGATGGGCAGTTCACTACTGCTCCTATAAATGCGAGATTCCTGAAGGTGTATTTCGCATAGAAATCAAAAGCAGTTATCATCTGAGTTGCAGGACGTTAAACTTCCAAGCACCCAACAGTCCAAACTCTATGACCCTAAACTAAGAGTATTTCATCCCCAACAGCATAGAAATCAAAATCAGTTATCGTCCGAGCTGCAGGATGTTAAAATGCCAAGCACCCAACTGTCCAAACTCTATGACCCTAAACCAAGAGTATTTCATCCTCACCGGCGTAACTAAAAGCAGTTATCGTCCGAGCTATAGGACGTTAAACTGCCAAGCACCCAATGGTCCAAAATCTATAACCCTAAACTAAGAGTATTTCGCCCTCACCGGCATAACTAAAAGCAATTATCATCCAAGCTACAAGACGTTAAACTGCCAAGCACCCAATGGTCTAAACTCTATGACCTTAAACTAAGAGTATTTAGTCTTCACCACATGATGTTAAACTATATGGATTTCAGAGAACTACGTATGGATTGATTCCTGCCCTCGCAGGATATGTAGCGATGTCGGGATCCCCTATCCTGGCCCAACCACTCCCAAATATAATAAAATTAAAAAAATGTCCCCTTCCCCCATGTATGGACCAGCCCTGCATGGGGTATACTTCCATCAGAGAACTACGTACGATTTGATTCCTGCCTTTGCAGGATACATAGTGATGGAAGGGCTCTTTATCCTGGCCCAGCCACCCCCAAATGAGGTTTAAAAGAAAAAAATTGCCCTTTTCCCCCGTGTACGGACCAGACCTGCATGGGGTGTATTGTCGTCCAGAGAAATACATGAGGCTTGATTCCTACCCTCACAGTATACGTAGTGACGCCAGAATTCCACATCTTGGCCCAGCCACCCCTGAATAAAAGTTAAAAATTCCCTCTCCCCTCATGTACGGACCAGCCCTGCATGGGGTGTATTCCTCGTCTTTACCGCACGACGTTAAACTACATGGATAAGGATAAAAGAAAAAAAATGCCCCTTCTCCCCGTGTATGGACCAGTACTGCACGGGGTGTATTGTCTTCTCGAGAACTATGTGAGGCATGATTCCTTCCCTCACAGGATACGTAGTGATGCCAGAATTCCACACCCTAGCCCAACCACTTAAAATGAAGCCAAAAATACCCCTTCCTCCGTATGGACCAGACCTGCATGGAGTGTATTCCTCAAAAGAACTATGCGAGGCTTGATTCCTACCCTTGCGGGATATGTAGTGACTCCAGGGTTCCCCATCCTAGCCTAGACATTCAAAAAAAAATGCTCTCTCCCCCTGTGTACGGACTAGACCTGCACGAGGTGTATTCTTTGTCCTCACCGCATGACATTAAACTGCATAGACTTCAGAGAACTATGTGAGGCTTAATAACTACCCTCCCGGGATACATAGTGATGCCAGGGTCCCTCACCCTGGCCCAGCCGTCCCCAAATGAATGTCAAAAATGCCATTTCCCCCATGTACAGACAAACCCTGTGCGGGGTGTACCTCCTTTAGGGAACTACACATAGATTTATTCCTACCCCCGCAAGATGCATAGTGATTTCAGGGTTTTTCATCCTAGCCCAACCATTCTCGAATGAAGATTAAAAAAAATGCCCTCTTCCCCCGTGTATAGACCAGACCTGCACTGGGTGTATTTTTCATCCTCACCACACAATGTTAAAACTACACGGACTTCATCCTCACTGCACGATGTTAAAACTGAACGGAATTCATCACGACCCACCCAATATATATGGAAAAACAAGATGCAAATACTCCTTGGGCATTTGGATGCATCCTCTCCATACATCAGACTCCACGACCCGGATAATTACGGATCTTCATAACCATTCATGGCCATCGGAAGGGGAAAGTTATCAACCCGTGGGTACCTTTTCATGACTATGCATACCATGCCCTCAGCAGCTCTGCATATTGATGGCCCCTGACCCATCTACCAAAGGAAAGTTTTCTTAAGGCGATACTCTTCCTAGCTCCATACGCTTATTGGACTCAGAGCCCCCATATCATATCTTCCTATCCAGAAATTTATGGCGCAGTGGTTTACAAGTTCATCCCCCTTTTCACATACAAATGTTTCCAGGGTATCCCTACCTGGTTAGCCTATGTATCCACCCGTGGTTTACATGACGACCTGCATCTACGAACATCAAGCTAGGGCTAGGATACTTCGACTCAATAGACAATTATAGTGAAGATGTTTCTTGTATGCTCGGAAACCATTATCCCCGCATGCCAAACTCTGTACTGTGAGAATTCTAGGATTTTCATAATCATTCATGGCCATCAAAAGTGGAAAGTCATCAACCCGGGGACAACTTTTCATGACTATGCATACCATTCCCTCATTGGATCTGCATATTGATAGCCCCTAGACCGTCTACCAAAGGTGAGATTTCCTTGGGCGGTGCTATTCCTAGCTCTGTACGCTTACTAGCCTCAGAGCCCCCACACCACATCTCCTGATCCGAGAAACCTCAGAGTTATAGTTTACAACCTCCACCCCCCACCCTGTTCAGAGTATATCCGAGCATGTTAACTCAGTTATCCTTTGAATGACCGCAGAAATTGTCACCCAATGGTCTGAGATCTATGACTGCTAAACTAGGAGTACTTCATCCTTACCGCACGATGTTAAACTGTTTTGAGTGAAGGTAAACCCCCGAACACAAGATAAATCAGTGCAGAGATCTCTCTATTATTTAACAACAACCAGGGCCGAATATGCCCGACATGTCTAGATATTTTCTTACCAAATGAAAGACTTCATGGACCGAACTATTGCGGGTCCTCATAACCATTCACGACCATAGGAAGTGGAAAGTTATCGACCCGTGGAAACCTTTTCATGACTATGCATACCATTCCCCCAACGACTATGTATATTGATAGCCCCTGGCCCATCTACCAAAGGAAAGATTTCCTTAGACGATACTCTTCCTAGCTCTGTATGCTTACCGGCATCAGAGCCCCAATATCATTTCTCCTGATCCAAGAAGCCCCAGAACCATGATTTACACCAATCAACCCCTCTCCATGTCTTGGGCATGCTGAGATGTTCAAGACCAGTTACATTCTGATCAAGAGCGGCCTTTGCAACTATGTCTTTACCACATGACTTTAAACTGCACAGAACATCTTGGCCACTTGGCATAAAGCTACAAAGACCAAGCATTAAACATCCAGGGAATTGCCTCCAACTACCAGAATTTTCACTGGTTAAAAAATGCCCCCTGTCCTCACTGCATGACGTTAAAACTGCATAACATCGACAAAAATTCCCCCCGTCCTCACTGCAAGACGTTAAACTGCACAACATCCTTTAATAATGATCCTTGTCCTTACCACATGACTTTAAACTACACAAATTCCATCATTTCCACATGATGTTAAACTACACGGTCAGACCTATCATGGGTTCAGTAAGGAACAAAGGGTTTTCTCTTTCCCTTAGTGCATGGGTCAGACCTGCACAAACCACCATCTCACACCAACGTGATAAGGAATGACTTCACCCATTCTGAGGAAATTTATACTAGATGTTTCTCCCATATCCAGGAACCCTCTCCACATAAACCATACTCTGTACTCAGAAAAATATGAACTCTCATAAGCCACCCTTGGTGGTGCCAAATCTCAACTTCCCTAAAGTTTCTCTTCTATCGGGAGAATGCAATCATTGACCCAAGGACACCTTTTCATGACTATGCATACCATGCCCTCAGCGACTCTTCATATTGATCACCCCTGGCCCATCTACCAAAGTCAAGATTTCCTTAGGAAATGATTCTCTCCGTACGTCTCTTGGCCCCTGATCCCCCATGTCCATCCAGGGATTCAGAAACCCTCGAAGCTAATGTTTATTAGCCTCTTTCATGACCCTGCCTGAATATGGAGGAACTTCCTTGACGATATTTCTGAGAACCAGGAGAAGCCATTCCATTTTAAATGATGTCCCAACTGCATGAATTTAAACTACGACAAGCTCTAACCATCCTTTACACTAGATAAATGCGTAGGACAGGGACCTTGAGTCCACACTCTAGATTAATATAGATTTTCTCAAACCCTTTCAGACGTCACACACCCTCTCCAAACCACCCCTGGCGGTTTTCATAATTCTCCAAGCCACCCATGGTGGTTTCCATAATCCGGACTTCCATGAAGTCCTTAAGCCATCGGAAATGGATAGTCATTAACTTAAGGTCACCTTTTCATGACTATACATACCATTCCTTCAGCAGCTCTGCATATTGATCGCCCCTAGCCCGTCTACCAAAGGTAAGTATGCCTTTGGTAATTATTTTCTACCTCTGCATGCCAATACGACTCCCATGCCTTGAGACATGCCCTTAATGTCATTAAAATCTAAACATGCTCCCCCCCACATGCATCTGAGGGATATCGAGACATATTTTGATCAAAAAAACCTTGTTGGGGCCCTCACCCCACCATATCTGGTCAAAACTGTTCGACCTAAAACATCAATAATGATAGTCTTGCGGTGGGACTTTAAACCGCTAAAAAAAAGGGAGGTGCAAATCCCGTTAGGCCGAAAACCCAAAAAGGGCGAACTAAGAAAGAGCCAAGCCATAACCGCTGGGTCCACAACAAATGGTCCGAGGAAAAGTTATGGTATTAAATGAAAAGACAAAAAGTTTGTGGGGTTTTTTTGCAAAACCCTAGAAACGGCCGAACTATGCTCGCTGGATCCCATGGTCCAGGCAAGAATTAGAGCTCCTTTCTTTTTTTATCAATTGTCCTGAACTCGGATTATTCTAAGTCCAGTGAATTATCATATACGGCTATCATGTCAAATATTTTCTATCATAGGAGAAGATCACAAGAGCGCCAAGGAGAAACATCTCTTTGTTCCATAACAAAGTTGATAAGAAGGGAATCCACAATCCGGAGCCTCCTCTGGCATGAAAGGCTATTACTGGAGATTTTCAGCGGATTCACAAAGTTGTATCAAGAATTGATGAGAATCCTCGATTGCTTGATAGATATTCTACAGTAAGGTTGTCTCAGCTTTTGCACCAGCCCGTAGCACTTCCGCATCCTGTGCCGCCTTCGAGCTCGCCCTCATCACCTCCTCAATCCGATTCTCCCCTTCTTCAATTATGAAAGTGACATCAGTTTCCTCCTACTGCGGCCACTGTATGTCACTCCTCATCACTTCCAGTCAAGAATTCTGCTTAATGAATTCTTCCCAAAGTCTCACGACCACACCGGCACGATCACAATCTTTTGTTTAGCAAAGATGCCGAGACGCGGAAAGGTAGGCTTCAGATTGAGCAGCAGAAAGGAAATATTCAAAACCAGAAAGCCTCTCCTGGTTAGCAACCACCTGATTTACTATATCATAAATACCATGGTAGTTAAAGCCGTCAAATCCTAGTAGCATAAATAAGTTTCACAGCTTCAACAATTTAGTCGGCATCTCAGCCAGGGGCGTCTGAGAAATCAGCTTCCAAATTTTCTCCAATGACCTTTGGTGAGAAGGTCGATGACTGGAAAGCACTCATTGATCAGGCTCAGAATCACTCCCAAATGAATATATATACTCTGGGATGAACGTCACCAAGGAGGGACCTGATGCCCCTCACTCGCAAGTTCTGACGCTGTGGCAACTTCACCCTGACGGTCGTGGTCACGTGCACAATTGGATCCGACGGCACAATCACTAGTGCCGAAGGTCGTGGTCCTAAATCCCGAGATTCGATAAGACAAATAAGAATATTTAATCAGAAAAGGGAATAAAAAAGAGTTAGTAGAAAAATATTTATAAGCTTACCCCCAATCATTAAGGCGCCGATGCCCGCAAGCTCTATGCCATTGCGACTACTCGAGGAAGACACTACATATTCGAGAGGAAAAGCAGTCCTGGGATCCCCTAGAGGTTTACAGGACCTAAGGCCACACCCAATGCTAGCAACTCCGAAAGATGTCCCCAAGCAGTCGTCTATGGAGATCATGCTCGGGGAAATCACTCCCCCAACAAACAAAATAATGGCCCGCTCTGGGTTTCCGACAACTGGCATGATAACAAGCTCTTCCTCCATCGTCACAGGACCCATCGGGCCTGAGGCAGCTGACCCCGTCGGATCTGTGGCCTCTTCGGTAATTACAGGTGTCCCATCCTCCCCTGCAATTATAGAGGTCGTATGATCAGCGAGTGTCTCGAATTCCAGCTGTTCTTCCTCTGATATATCTCTAATTGATGAAGGCAGAAGTAAAGTTTCCATACAACTAGCCCCTTCAACAGGGACCGCCATCTCGTCAAACTCAAGTGTGGCTGCAGGTGATCCCTCAGATGATAAGTGGGTAGAAGGTACGACTGCTTGGGTATCCACGACCAGGTCTCCGAGTGGTACGACACCATGCCCCAAAATAGTTAATAACTGGCAAAATCAAAATATACGAGTTGGAAATTGAGGAAACGAGATTCATGATTACCCAACATCCCCTGTCTGAGCTGTTTCGATAAACAGGATGCCTGCTGACGTCTCTGGATCTGCCCAGGGGACAGTTCTTCACTCAGAACGCTGAGAGGAGATGGAGGAGGAAAGAACCTAGCTGGGTCCGCAATGGTTTCTTCCATGAGCTCAGCTACGCCAGGAGACCCCTACTCGATGATCCCCGTAGCCGAAATCACGTGTTCGTCTGCTGCGGTACCACAGGGAGTATACTCCGAGGAAGGAATTTCCCCCTGGGATTCCTCGGCACCCTTTATAAAGGGAAGAAACTTTAGAACCTTCATAGTAAAGAAGGAGGAAAGCCGGAATGGACGGGAATGTCAACCTCTTCTTTGGGATTGGACGATTCAGGATTTCTTATCATCATGGATACCCAGGTAGACCCATAAATCCGGTTCCAGAGTGAATGAACGTATGTGTCCATCTCATTCAATGAGGCGACTATTTCATCCAGATCCTCTTCTAGCAGCAAGTGGGGCAGAGAAAAGATAGTCCCAATACGCAAAATCTCTAGAGGGACCGTTTGGAGTAACACCCAAACCTCTTCTTCTGATCCACTAATCCTCAGGTCATCCCAAATTCTTTATGCACTTGGAAATGTGGCCATAACAGGAACAACTAGCTGGGGGGATCAACCTGAGAGGGTCGGGAAGTGGCAGGGGCTGGTGGGGGCACCAATGGTCGTGTTTGTTTTTCGGATCTCGCAGCCACCCTAGAACTCTCTGGAGCTACCTGTGGGCAGGACCTCATGTGTAGGGGGAATTCCCTTGCTTCAGCCGCGACAGGGGGACCATCAAAATCATTTCCCCCTGAAGAGTGATCACTCTCTTCCCCTCCTCATCAGTCACCAATAACAACATGACCTGGACTCGAGGGGTCAACACCGCATAACCCTATCATGCATGAACGTAAGCTTCGAGGTCCCAGAGATACAGATCATCCCTCTCTGTGTCCACATCATAGAGAATATCAAAAGGGGAAGATATGTAGCCTAGCCCATCAAATGAAACTTCAGATTCCTGGAGATACTACCACAGAGAACGAAGGTACTGGCTGTGAACGGATGACTGCCCTTTGAATTTGTCCCATTAACCCCAGGCCATCGGGAAGGCAGCATCCGGGAGAAAAACAAACTCTCTCCGGGCAGCTTTGAGGGCATGATAGGATACACTTCTGTCCGTTAAAATCTTCCCCGGAAGCACGGGACCATAAGGGTTCCGAAGAACCTTTCCCAACCTGGTTGAAGAACTGTCCCCCTTTTGCTTCCTCTTGACCTTCGATGGCATAGGACTTGAGATAGTGGGCACCCACAACCCTAGATGGCCATTCAGGTACGATTGCACCCAGGATTCGGTATAGCTATTGGACAACAAAGGCATGGAGTCTGCAAGCGCGGGAGTCTTAACCTCATAGCCAGTATCTTCCCGGGTAAACATTAACCACAGTTGTCTGGACACCATTAAATGGAGGTTCTTATGGGTTCCATTGAGTGCGGGAGGACACAGTTCCTGGATGCAGCCAAATTGAAATCCGAATCAGGGAGGCACGTACCCCTCACAGACCAGTTCCCCACCGATACGGGCCAGCAGAATGCCCTCTCGGAGGGAAAAGATGTATCCCCGCTTGCTAAACTCCTCTGATATGGTATTCGTAATTGCACTAGTCGGGGAGGGATATGGTCTGAAATTGAAATGATCATAACTCAAGATCTGACTCGATAGTAGACACATATTCTGAACCGTCTGTTGTCTATCCTTCTCTTGGGTCACCCACTCTTCGGGCATAACCCTATTGGTTTGTTGAAAGTACGGCCGGAATGCGGTGCCCGGAATCTAAAGAGGGTTGATGAAAGTGTAGCAGTTCTTGATATGCACTCCCAACCATCCCTAGAGAATTTGAAAAGGGCCAGCTACCTGGTTTGGCTGACTCCCATCGGTAATATTGCTAAGCAACTGATAAATTCTGGCCAATTCTGGGATGGACAAGTTGATGAGGATTCTGGTAGCCATCTGTGCTTCCATGACAACAGTAGAGACCCTCACGCCACCAGTCTCATGTACGGACAATAGCTAGCCACTCAAGACCATGTCCAGAAATTCCGCCAGATGAAGCAACCGATCAACGTCCGGAACAAGTTCCCAGCCCGAGTCGTTGAACTTGCATTCCTCCAGGGTCAGCCAGTAGCTTCCCTTCTGCCTTCAGGACTCCATCATAGGGCAGGTCATGGGCCTGCGTGGAAGATCCATGGACTTTATCTCTCTGAAAAAATACTTGACCCATTCACGATATGGGACAAGCTGTTTTGGAGACGTGTCCTTTGAATGATCCCGAGCCTGGTCAATAAGCTGCTTCACCAAGGGAGGAGTCCTCTCTTCGTTGTCCCACACAGAAGGAGGAGGTAGGAATGCATCATACATACCTCCAACGATGGGGACCCATGAAATCTGGAAGATGTCCCAAAGACTAATACCCACCTCCCCATGGAATAGATGGAATGTGTTGGTGTCCGGACTCCAACGGCTCATATGTTTCCTAGCAAGGGATTGAGGCTGATGGGTATAAGTTTGGGACACCTAGGTATCTTCATATAAGCCTATGGCTCATAATTATTCTTCAAACTCTGCACAGCTCTGGTGAACCTAGAAGGGCCACCCACAATCCAATGAATTAAATGCCCCTCTGGGCAGAAGGTCCCAGTCCGCTGGCCAGCCATGCTGGTTGTTTACCATAGCATTGCGGGAAATGCTCTGGTAGCAATGAATTTCCCCCTCTTACTGACGTTGTTCTCCTATCAGGGACATAGGAAGGTGATTCAAAACAGATATGACAGCTGTATCCCTTAGGGAAGGCCACCCTCTGGAAGATATCACAGATCAAGGAATAGTGCTAGTAAATATCCATGCTATAGGATTTTTGTCACGTGATGGTACCAGAATCCGTGTATCAGACAGTAAACTAAACCTGTAGGCAGGAAGGCTGTTGGAAAAGGGGTACTTCCGCTGTGACTTGGAGAGCAGATCGACAAGGGGTACAGTGGGGAGTGGCATATTCCATCATGAACAGAGCTGGCCACGTCCTTCAGGTGTTGATCACCAATTAAAAGAGGCTAGGCAGTAGGCCTGGGTGCAGGGTGAGGGGGAACCATGTTTTCTCCCTACATTATAAAAACCAGGCAAATGGTTATTCTGGAATAATAAAATCTGTACAAAAATACCAAGTATATGTAAAATGAGTCAAGAAGTCTTCATGACGAGGTTCGCGAGGAGGCATCAAAATGTGGTTCGCAATGACTGCATCCCAGGAACCAACCCTACGTGGAAGAGGTCCGTGGTACTTTGGCCCGCAGAGAATTGTCTAGAAAACCACAAACCAGGTTGCTTAATAGAATCTTAATCCCAGATTTAAATAGTTAGGTTCTGAAGAAATAAGAAATTTTCAAAGTCTGGAAGATTTCAGTCCACGGACCATCAAAACCGCAGAGCGAGTTCCTACACGGCCCATCATAACTGACTTTTTAGTTAATTAAAAGTGTTAGTTCGCGGCAGGGAGATTGGTCCGTGAGTGAAGGCGTGCACAAACGAGGAATGGTTCGCGGAAGTGGCAGCTGGTTCGTGGACGAGGTGTTTCGCGAAGAAACGAGGATGCAGAGACAAAAATAAATAGAACTATGGTTTCGCGAAGAATACAATAAAATACAAAGGAAGGGACCCCATATTAATAGACGTGGTCCCCTACTGGGTCCACTCCTCTACTGCAAACCATCCAAGTTTCAGGACCACTCTACATCAGAATGACCTCCTCTTTGTTCCAATCGGACCCCATTCCGATGGGGGGGATATGTATGGTCCTAAAAAATACGAAAAGGAGAATGAGAATCCCATTTAATCCAAGGGATATTCTACCCAATTTCCACCCAAATAATTGGGGAAAAGTGTGGAGAATACTCAAAGGATGGCACAAGATGAACCGGCTTGCAGACCAATCCAATGATAATGGTACACGACCGGTTTCGCGAAGCACCCCCTCCGTGGACCGCTGTCGTTCGCGGAACAGATATGGGGATCCTCCGTGGGCACGGAGCAGGATGAGCACCAACTCGGTCCACCATCACAAACCTCCCTAGCTGTGAACCGCGTCAACTGGCCTGGGCCGCATCTGTTGTTATTCACAGAATGGAGGCAGAACCCTACGCAGCCGCGAAGCACTCCCCAAGCTAGTTTGGTTCACGGGGGAGGTGTGTTCAATGCCCCCCACGAGTTGAAGATTGACCAAGTCATCTGTAAACCAGGTTTTCGGTCACGGGCCTCCGTAAAAGGTGGAAAAAGACCATAGATACACCTCTTTCCCCCCTCTATAAAATCAGATCGAAGGAGAGGGGAAAAAGGAGGAGATCGATCAGATTCAGTTGGAAGAATTTCAAAGGAAGGAGATTAGGATTTCGAAAATAGAGAAGTTCCAGTTCGCGAAGCAGAATAGGTATGAAGCTAGAAACGCATTAATAAGGAACCGAAAATTCATAACAACTTGGTGAACCACAAACTTAAAATAAAAAAGAAAAGAAGACTACGAACCATGGCCCCTTCGCGGATGCACTCCCGATGGACCAGGGAGTTTATGCCCCTTTTTCGATCTGTCGCACCTCGTAGCACCCTCCTACACGGGCGAAGCCCCGACCGATGAACTTATGACTGGTGTCTCCCTTGACCACCGCTGCTTGCATGGACCCCTCAGTGTACCAACATGGTACACGGGCCGAACCCGAAGCCATGACCCACCTTGGTTCACGGGATGACCATCAGTCCGAGGACCACCCTGGTTCACGGACGACCTCTACAGCCGCGCATCACCCCCCTACGCCAAGGGAGCCACTCCTCATACACCCGTGTGGCCTGCCAAATCCTTCGGAGTTCCCATTACTCGAGCCAGATAATATCCTACCAATCCGGAATAATCCTTCAAAACCCCCTCATTGGCCCATTCATCGGCCCCGAGCTGAGGCCTCCACTAGAGCCAAAAGAACTGTGTGATGTGACCTTTAAGCGCATCATCATGCCATTTTGAGTTTACATACCCACGGTATGTGAGGGAGAAGGGGTTTCCTCCTCCCCTGAGTGTGTTCCCAAGTAACTCCTGGGTCCACATACCCACGGTAGTGTAGAGTCTAAGCACGGGAGTCCCCTTTCTGCCCATCCACTTGTTAGGACTGGGGCACTTCTCCCCTCCACAGGGAGTGGCAGACTACCCATCAGAAGGAAGCACCCATGCACCTCCATACTTCCCCATGACCATGGCCAAGGAAGGGCGTGGTGGGGAAGGGTGCTACTCCATTCTTCTTTGGGGCCAAGTCCCTTTCCCGCTGCGCTTTGTCGCCATCGGGCCTCCCTCCTGGAGTAAGTCCCAGCACCATGGGCTGCTCCACGCGTAAGACTCATCGCACTTCCCATGGACGCACCTTTCGCGACATGATCGTCTGGTCCCTGCTTCCTCTTTTTTCTCACACCGAGCACGACTCACCTGGCCTTAGAGTAAGCATCGACCATGACATCCTCTCCTGGGACTCCTCAGAGTGTAAGCCCCAATCCATTACCCTAGGCCTCCTCAGAGTGTAAGACCAAATCCATTACCCTGGGCCTCCTCAGAGTGTAATCCCCAATCCATTACCCCGGGCCTCCTCAGAGTGTAATCCCCATCCCAATTTGAACTACGTGGACTTTGATTCGCCCCCACAAGGATACGTTGGAAGCCTCCAAGAGGTTCAAGCTCATTACCCATCGGACTCCCGGTCCATCTTCACATCAATCCTCTGACACCACCCCCATGTGAACTATGAGGACTTTGATCCATGCCAAGTCATGGTACGTAGGATGCCTCCATGAGGTTCAAGCCCAACAAT
Source organism: Viscum album (assembly GCA_963277665.1). Lineage (NCBI taxonomy): Eukaryota > Viridiplantae > Streptophyta > Magnoliopsida > Santalales > Viscaceae > Viscum > Viscum album. Next base: position 1,015,296,266 of record OY728119.1, on the reverse strand, counting down.
CGGCCATTCTGACCCCCTTCACGTCGAGTCATCCTTCGTCCTGCATGATGTTAAACTGTACTTTCGAACTACGAGGACTCTGATTCCCCTCACAAGGATACGTAGGAAGCCCGTATAATGGGTTTGATCCAAACGTTCAAGTCATTAATCTGTCCCCCCTGGATGATAATAAACTCTAGAGCACCCATTTATGAGTCTTTAAATCAGCGTTTTCCCAATGAGTCTCAAATCATCGGAGTCATTAATCCAATGAGGGATGTTAAACCTTGGACCTAAATGATTCTTAATCCCTGCGTTTAGCTGACCATTTCCAACTAGGAATAACCCATGGATACTATGCTTGGGTATAAACCAAAGATTCGCAAACATATGAATATTTCTTAAATCTATAAGAGAGTCCCAGAACAGGCAATAATTCCCCCCAAAAGGGTGCGATGAGCCCAACTTCCCATACTCTCTACCAATGTGAGTTCTTAAGCATCGCTGGTCAAACCACCCAGCGAACACCTTCCTTTGGAAAGAAGGTCCAAGTATTGTTGGATATGGAACCGTTGGGAGTTTTGAGATGAAAACGGTGAACCTGATATGAGTGATTAAGCATAACCCAATCTTCTCTAATCAATCGTTGGGTACCGCATGTTTCTCCCCCACAATCCCGTCGTGCGCCGCGAGACAGTAGGTTAAGACCATCTATAAGCATATTAAGGTTGCTCAGATTAAACAAAAGATCCGTGCTGATAATCATCTATGAGACCTAGAGTTTGATGTTGGAGAAATGGTATTCATCCACATATCACTGTGGAAGAGTGTTATAAGATTTGGGAATAAGGGAAAGCTTATTCCAAGGTACATCAGACATTTTGAGATCCTTAATCGCATTGGAGCAGTGGCCTATCGACTAGCACATACATCGAACCTATCCCAAGTACATGAAGTATTCCATTATCACTCTTGAGGAAGTACATACCTAACCCATCACATGTACTCAATCCATGGGTGGTACCATTGTAGAATGACCTCTCCTATGAAGAGAAGCAGGTGAAGATCTTAAATTGTAGGGAAAAAGTTCTATGAAATAAGATAACTCCACTTGTTAAGTTGTTGTGGAGAAATAACATGTTTGAAGAAGTAACGTGGGAATTAGAGGAAGTGATGAAGAAGATTTACCCTCATCTATATTATTCTAGGAAAAGGAAATTTTGAGGGGAAAATTTCTTGGGGGGGGGGGCGAAGACTGTAATGAACTAAACTTTTATAAATGAAAATTCCTCTTGATCTAATTAAATGTCTTATTATGTAAAATAGTTACCTAAAACATATACACTACCTTGGTTTTTTTGGATTTTAAAATATCTATAATGGCCTGGACCCTCCTACTCCATTACTTTTCCAATTTCTAGTGTTTGGGGTGCCCTGGACCCCATCAGTATGCCCAGAGGGTTGTGGTGTTGGTGGAAATATGTCACCATGGTGTCACCCATTGGTGACACCGATCAGAGAGTCACAAATCAGTGTGTCGCTGATCAGTGTGCCACTCATCGATGAGTCACCCATTGGTGTGTCACCCATCGGGGAGTCACTGATCGGTGTGTCACCCATCGACGAGTCCCTGATCGGTGTGTCCCTGATCGGTGTGTCCCCATCTGTGTGTCACCGATCAGTACCACATGGGAGGTTGTTAGGGTTTTCTTTCCCCAGTTTCCTATAACACCACTTTTAAGTCATTTAACCTTTTTAAAGTGGTTCAAGGCCATTTTTAGCCCCATAAACTATGTTTTAAATCCCTTAAGAGTGGGGAGACCCTCAACAGACCTGTTTTACCTCTCTTTAAATTAAATCCTTTAATGCCCAGATGTTATGGCCACATCTCTAATGAGAATTATGAAATAAAAATTAATTAAATTGTGTGTAACCATCAAACCGTATTGTGAAACCATGATCTACCTTTAAAACCGTTCAAAATTCATATCCTCTAACTCCAAGATATCGCCTTTTATCGCACGAGAGTTATTTATTCATCTAGCATGGAATCCTTTTCTTTAATTGGTTTATTTGGAGTCCCCCTTTCCAAGGATATTGGTTCACCTATGCGGGAGCCTTCCCTTCTCACTCTTGGAGTCCCCAGAGTTCCTCCCCTACAAGTCCCACATCCCCAGTTATTGGCGTGAGGAGAAAAATTTTGATCATTGATCATCTATGTAGGGTTCTTCCTTTTATTCTCTTTACTGTGTATCATGAGAATTAGGTATGTTAATGTCCCTATAGGGATGTATGAAACCAAACCTTGAAGAAGATAATAAATAGTTTTTAAAGAATTTCGGGGTGTGTTTGATGATTTTTTTGTACTCTTTTACCTTTTCTTATATGTTATGAATTGTATGGGTTTATGTCCACTAAAAATCATGGTCATTGGTGGTCCTTTATTGTGCACTAATAAACCTCTATTTTTCTGGATAATTGTATGATTGAATGGTTGTAACATAGAAACTGGTTAATCATGTAAACTCGGTTGATTAAATGGATTACCAGTGAATATTAATCCTTTTATGGTCACCCTGGTTAAACAAACGAAAAGAAGGAACTAAATGAATGGTTTGTTTAAAATCTGAAAAATCCCTTACTCTAGTCAGGTGATGTGTATGGTCATTATACTTGGTGCTTGTGGGGTGACGTGGATGGGGATGGGATCCCCTAATTTTTAGTTGTTGGTTTGTAGATATGAGGCCATGTGGGGACATATGTTGGGGCTTGGTTTGGTTCTAGTATTTTGAGGGATCTCACAGATACCTTTTGTTGTTGTGACTTTACAAGAGAAATAAGTGTGAATTCTTAATCTGTTGCTTTGTTGTTTTTCCTTCCTTGTCTTGGGGATATGACTTTTAGTAGCTTGGTAGTGAAGAATTATTTAAATGAAACCACTTGAATGTGATAAAAATAATGGGTTGAAAGTGGATTTGTTTCCCGAGAATGAGTTGTAACTTGGTTGTGCCTGTTGTGATTTTGATTAATGAATAGTAACGAGGTTGTTTGTGTATGGGATGGTTTTAGAACCCCTAGGTTAGGATCAGTTCTTGTTTACCAATATTTATAATTTAGTTCTTAAGTTTCTTATTTGCTCCCCACCCAAGTTGAGCACTTCGTGTTGAACACCCCCATTTCATGGGGGAGGATGTTTTCCCTAAAACTCTTATGAGTGTATGGATATTATCTCCTTTTCTGCTCCCTTTATAGAGTATCCCAAGAATCTTTGGGAAGGCTGTGAAGGTATGAGGTTCATTATAGCCCACGATTCTTCCGGAAGGGTAGTTGTGGTGGTTTTCCCAGGTGTGTGCGGGCAGGTTATTTCCCTAATGTCTTCGGGGTGAGGCTCTTGTGTCTTTGGGCATGGACGTAGTTGTTTTGGACCAAGTTTCTTCGGGTGTGGTAGTAGTTGTTATGTCCTACGTGTCTATGGGTGTGTTTACATGTGGTTGTTTTCGCCCAGGTGTTTGTGGGAAGAATGTGTGGTTGTGGCAACCCAGGTGTGTGTGGGAGGTGGGAAGGAAGTGGGACTGTAGTGAGAGTGGCGAGGGAGGTCTGATGCATAGGATGTCATCAATAACTAGTGGGAAAGTGGTGCAGGGTAACCAAACATCGATGTGTAAGAACTCAGGTGTTTGGGGAGTTTGCCTTTGTGAGGTTGGGTGGATAGTTTCCTTGCTAGGTGCTTTTGTTATATCCTTTTATCACAGGGCATTAGAATGCCTCTCCACTTATGTATGAGAGCTTTTGGTTTTACCTACTGAGTATACCTATATGCTCACCCTACATATATAAAACTGATTTAAGGTTTCCATGAGGACTTCTAGGACCGTGTCAGACCCTATTATCTCAGACATCAGGACCATTGACGTTGATTTTTTTTCTTTTGGTACTTCCCTTTTTAGTTTTATATTTTTTTGTAACACTTATTATGGGAACATGCATATGAGAATGGATTGTTTTGGACTTACTTTTACTTCTAATTTGGGTGTTTTTTGGGATTTACTGTCTTATCTCCTGATCCTACTAAATAAAAAAGGGTAATTCCTTCCAGGTTACGTGTGATTTTATACCCTTGGCGCTAGTCGCCACTATGAGGCCTATTGAAGGCAGGTCTCAGGGGTCACTATTTCTCCTTCAACTTGAGGAAGGAAGGTTTTGGAAATCTACTGTCCCTTCCATCATCTTAGTGAAGGTGGATCATGACAGAATGGTATCAGAGGTAGGTTTTGAAAGATAGGATGAAGATCGAAGTTAGGAACAATAAGGATTGCATAGGATGGTAGGGAAACAGTTTTAGGAAATCTTGGCATGTGAAATAGGTCAGGTAAAACCATCTAGGACATGGGATTTTGAGCCACCTTGATATGATGTAAGGAATATGGACCTACCATATGACCAAAGTGAGGCTACACTGATTGTAGAGTAGATACCCTAGTAAATGTATGTGCATCATAATGACTTGTTTTATTGCATGTCTTGGGTATTTTGGGGAATTAAAATAAATAAAAAGTCTTTGAAAAATTTAAAAATAGTATTCTACACTACTCAGACTTAGGCATTCCTTGTTTACTTTGCAGCTATGGCACCCGGACGGCGACCACGGGTAGTGCAGGAAATCAAGGCTCAGGGGGATGATTTGGATGATCAGTAGAGGGTTGATCAAGAGGAGGACGATGACCGGTGGCAGTGGTCACTTTGCACCTTTCAGCAACAGACCCTCGGGAATTATGAGGGTAGCATCTTGGACATAGAGACAGAGAGCTATCTCGAGGAGCATGTTATATCTTTCATCTTGATCCAGGATCCGATGGAGTACTGGGCTCCTCTGGATGTAAGCCAGATACGGGGAGCGGCATGTTAGTGGTGGGTTCTCTATCTTTGGGAGAAGATGGAGTGTAAACTTTCATGGACTAACTTCGAGAGGGAATTTCAGGTAGAATTCCTCTCTTCCATGATAAAGGGAAAGATGTGGAAGGAGATACTCTCCCTTCAGTAGGGGAGCATGTAAATGAGGGATTTGGGGATCAAGTTCAAGGATCTATTTCTCTTAACTCAAGACATCTTTCTGGATGAGGAGTCTCAAGCAAGATGTTTAGAGGAGGCACTCTGACCATCTCTTCAGTATTTTATTACTTCTTTCTCTCTACCGATAAACTTGGAGGACCATAAGAAGGCCAAAGTGATAGAGAGGATGAACATGCTGGGAGGAGCTCTGTGAGAGGGGAAACAATTGGTCTTGTCAAAGGGGAAATTTTCCAACGGCATGCCTCCAACATCAGGGCCTTCTCGGTTTTGACCAGTGGAGAGTAGGCCACATCAGTTCTAGTTTCAATCTCCTAGTACTCACCCATTTTCTGTGGGTCCAATACCAAGATACTTCATCTTTGGCAGTCATGGGCATCTTCAAAATCAGTGTCTAGACTATGTGTAGTATAGTGGCGGTGGGCGGGTTCAGTTCCCTCCTTAGTAGCATTAGTTTCCAGCCAGTTCCTTTCAGTAGTAGTAGTAGGGAAAACGAGCTCTCGCTCCTCTGAGGGCAGATGTTGCAGGAGGTGGCTGACCTTAGGGTGAACTTTATAGACCTCAACCAGGCCGTGGTCAGGGAGGCAGTTAATGGTCAAGGGGTAGAGGATTTGGGCCTGGGTAGTTAGACACCACAGAGGTAGCAGTTCTAGCAGGGCCAAAAGTTGTTTGTGGTACGATCATCTTTTTTAAGTACTCTTTCTTGTGCCTTGTTTTCTTCAGAATATTTTCAATCCTTTGTTGCACCTAGTTTATCCCATGATTTGGGTCTATATTCAGAGAGACATCCCATACCTTTGGTTATGAGTACTCCAGTCGGAGGTCAGACCAGATTGTCTCATGTTTGCCGAGGATGTAGATTGATGTTGGAATCACATCAGTCCAGTGGGGACCTTCTCTTGCGACATATGAAACCGTATGATGTCATTTTAGGAATCTATTGGTTGTTCTCTGTATGTTCCGTTATCAAATTATTCCAAATAAGGATCATGTTTTCAGATATGGGTGGCCACCTTGTAGCTTTCGTCGGCGAGCTGGGTTTCCAGGAGGGCAGCAGGCAAGTGGATTCCCTTATTTCCTTATTATCCAAGCTGTTAGTGGAGTCCACAGACTTAGAGATTGTGGAAGTTTCAAGGATTGTAAGTGAGTTCAAGGATGTATTCTCTGAAGAGGTGGTAAATATACACCCTCGATGTGATGTTGAGTTAGGGATAGACTTGATACCCGGTGCCCATCCAATTTTGATGGCTCCCTATCGGATGATGCCTTCTGAGTTGCGGGAGTTACAGAATCAGATTGAAGATCTGATGAAGAAGGCTTTTGTCTGACCAAGCGCATCACCATGGGGTGATCTGGTCTTTTTCGTGAAGAAGTATGATGGTGGTATTAGGATGTGCATAGACTACCAGAGACTGAATAGGGTAACAGTCAAGAACCATTACCCTCTCTTGAGAATAAACGACCTTCTTGGGTAGTTGAAGGGGGAAATATGGTTATCCAAGATCGAACTCTGGTTAGGATATCACCAGTTGAGGGTGAAAGAGGGTGACATCTTGAAGACTACCTTCAGGTGCAGATATGGGCACTTTGAGTTCGTGGTCATGTCATTCGGCGTTACGAACGGACCAGCCATGTTCATGGGACTCATGAACTCTATCTTCCTAGAATATCTGGACTAGTTTTTAGTCGTGTTTATTGACGACATATTGATCTACTCAAGATCATAGGAGGATCACTCTAAGCATCTTAGAATGGTTTTAGGTGTCCTCTGACAGCACCAGCTCTATGGAAAGTTTTTCAAGTCTGAGTTCTATACACAAGAGGTGCACTTCCAAAGACACATGGTGTATGAGCAGGGAATATCAGTTGATCCTTCAAAGGATGAAGAGGTTTTTTCCTGGGAAGCACCCAATAATGTGACAGAGGTTCGTAGTTTCATGGGTCTGGAAGGCTATTATCGGATGTTCATGCCCGAATTATCTTGAGTTGAAGCTCCTTTGACAACTATTACCAAAAAGGACTATGTCTACATGTGGAGTGAGCAGTGTTAGGAAGCCATCAATTTTATGAAGGTGAAGTTGGTTAGTGCCCCAGTGCTAAGGTTTCCAAAATAAGGGGTGATGTTTGAGGTGTTCTGTGATGCTTCAATCCAATTCTTGGGGTGTGTGTTGATGCAACAGTAGTGGTAATATCTTATAGTTCTAGGTAGTTACATCCCCATGAGTGTAACTATCCCACCCACAATTTTGAGCTCGTAGTGGTTGTGTTTGTTCTAAAGTTATGGCGACATGACCTCATTGAGGAGTGCTTTGTGGTCTTCATGGATCATAAGATCTTGAGGTATATCTTCTCTCAGCAAGACCTGAACTTGCGACAATGGAGGTGGATGGAGTTTCTTTAGGACTACAACATTGAAATTTCCTGCACCTCAAGAAAGGGGAAAGTGGTGGTTGATTCCTTGAGTAGGAAGTCGCAGAAGGATGTGGTTTGATAATTGGAAGATTGTTGGAAGGTGATGGAGGAGTTGGATGCCCCACACATGGATTCAAGAGTGGAGGATGGTAGAGGCTATCTATTTCAGATGACAGTGCAGTCCTTCCTATTGCAGTAGGTGGAGGAGTCTCAGTGGGGGAATTAGAGGTGGAAGTGATGCACAATCGTGTTATCCACGGTGATGCTCTAGGTGGATGGTCAAAATATGGGAAGAATTAGATGTTTTTTCATGTAATGTTGTTTGTCCCCATGGGAATGTGTGAGAGAGTTCTTGGTGGGTTCCACAACCCACCCCTAGTGGTACACCCAGAAGTTTCCAAGATGTACCAAGGCTTGAGGGGTCAGTTTTGGTGGCTCGGGATGAAGTGGTAAGTGGCATATTTTGTGGCAAAGTGCCTCATGTGTTAGCAGGTGAAGGATGAACACCACGTCCCAGGAGGTCTGTTACAACATTTAGTTGTCCCCGAGTGTAAGTGGGATGACATGTTTATGGAATTCATCACAAGACTAACCAGAGTTCAAGGAGGGTGCAATGCTATTTGGATAGTGTTAGACTGGCTGATGAAGTCATCTCACTTCCTGGAAATCAAGGAGTCGAGTGTGGTGGATGCCCTAACATAGAGGTATGTGGATGAGGTGGTGTAGTTTCATGGAGTTCCATGGTCCATAGTCTCCGACCGGGACACTCAATTTACCTCATAGTTCTGGAAAGGATTGCAACGTTCTTTTGGCACCCAACTATGCCTCAGAACTACTCTCCACCCCCAGAAAAATGGCAGATAGAGCGCACCATCCATATGTTGAAGGATATGCTACATGCATGTGTTTTGGACTTTGGGGGATCGTGGGTACGACACATGCCTCTAGTAGAGTATGCCTACAACAATATCTATCACTCTACCATTAGCATGACTTCATTCAAAGCTTTGTACCGAAGGCCATTTTTCTCACCTATGTGATGGGTAGAGGTTGGGGAAGTAGGTATTCTTGGCCTTGAGGTAGTGCAGAGCACGATAGAGAAGGTTCAGCTTATACAGGAGAGGATGAAGGCAGCTCAGGACTGGCAAAAGTTTTATGCCCATCATAGGGGGAGACCCTTGGAGTTCCAGGTCGGGGAACACATTTTCTATAAGGTCTCCCCTCGGTTTGGGAAAAGTAGGTTTAGAAGGGGGAGTAATCTTTCCCCCTGGTTCTTCAGACTCTTCAAGGTGTTGCGGCGGGTTGGAAAAGTGTCTTATCAATTGGCACTACCACCACCAATATCGAGGGTGCACGACATCTTCCATGTGTCTCAGCACTGTTAGTATCTACATGATAATTCACACATCCTCGATTGGGGAATGATGGATATCAAGGATGACAATACATTCGTAGAGCGACTAGTGAGAATCTAGGATCATGAAAATAAGGTGCTTCGGGGACGAACCATTCCCTTGGTTCATGTGTTATAGAGGCATGGTGTCCTCTAGGAGAGTACCAGGGAATGGGAGGCACAGATGCACACCCAGTACCCTGATCTATTTTGTGTTTTGTTCTATTTTTTTACTTGTTTGTGATGTAGTGGTTGGCCTTGTTAACTATGAAATGTGTTGTTTTGATTGTTCACTGAGTGTGTGTGAAGTGTCCTGACTATGGAAAGGGGCGGACCTGATCCCTAATCAAGACACATGAATGTGTATGCGATTAAGCATGTGCGGGTGAGTCAGTACCACCCAAATAAGATAGTATTTTGACATGGGGGAAGGGACTCACTAATCCATATGACTAGACGAGGGGAACCTTATATGTTGTATAGTCACATGAGGGAGAGGTGTACCCAGATGTATAGGATGGTTTGGACGTGAGAGGTATCTTTTTTAGGTTTTTGTTCAGACCCCTCTTTGTAGAACTGGGTTTAGTTTGGATTCTCAACAAAGGCAATAGTTTGAGAGGTTTCTAATTTAATGGCCCAGACCCTCCTTGTCTATTATGTTGCCAATTTATAGTGTTTGGGGCGCCTTTTACCTCATCAGTAATTCCAGTGGGTGGCGGTGTCGGTTGCAGGATGTCACTATGGTGTCACCGATCGGAGAGTCACTGATTGTTGTGTCACTGATCGATGTGTCACTGATTCGTGTGTAACCCATCGGTGTGTCGTCGATCAGTGTGTCAGTGATCGGTGAGCCACCGATCAGCACCACACCCGATATGTTCCATGAGGGAGGTTGTTGGGGGTTTTCATTCCCCGGTTTCATGTAACACCACTTTTAAGTCTTTTATCATTTTTAAAGTGGTTTAAGGCTATTTTTATCCCCATAAACAATGTTTTAAATCCCCTAAGAGTGGGGTGAAAATCAAAAGACACGTTTTTACTCTCCTTAAATGAAATCCTTTAACGCACATATGTTTTGGCCACCTCTCCGATGGGAATTATTAAATAAAAATTAATTCCATCATGTGTAACCATCCAACCGTGTGGTGAAACTATGATCCACCTTTAATGTCGTTCAAAATTCATATACCATAACTCCAGGATCTCTTCTTTTATCGCACGAGAATTCTTTCTTCTTATGGGATGGTATCTTTTTCTTTCTTTGGTGCATTTGGATTCCCCCTTCCCAAGGCTAGTGGTGCACCTATGCTGGAGCCTTTATTGATCACTCTTTGATTCCCTAGAGTTCCTACACTATAAGTCACGCATCACCATTTATTGGCACGAGGAGAAAAACTTTGATCGTTGATCATCCAGGTACGGTTCTTCATTAGTCTCTATTTACTATGTATCATGAGGGGTGGGTATATTAATGTTCCTATGGGGATGGATGAAACCAAATATTAAAAAAGATAATAAATGGTTTTTAAAGAATGAAGGGGTGTGTTTGATGATGTTTTTGTCCTCTTTTACCTTTTCTTATATGTTGTGAATTTTATGGGCTTATGTCCACTTAAAATAATGGCTGTTAGTGGTCCTTTCATGGGAATTAATGAACCTATGTTTTTCTAGATAATTCTATGATTGAATGGCTATAACATGGAAACTAGTTAATCACATAAACTCAGTTGATTAAATGGGTGCCCAGTGAATAAGAATCCTTGTATGGTCACCCCAGTTAACCAAACGGAAAGACGGAACTAAATTAATGGTGTGTCTAAAATATGAAAACTCCTTTACTATGTTCTGGTGATGTGTATGGTTGTTTTTCTTAGTGCTTGTGGGGTGATGTGGATTGGGATAAGATCCCCTATTGTGCAGTTATTGGTTTTTGGATCTGAGGGTGTGTGGGGCCGTATGTTGGGGCTTGGTTTGGCTCCAGTACTTTGAGGTATATCATGGATTAATTTTGTTGTTGTGACTTTACAAGCGAACCGAGTGTGAATGACTAATTTGATGGTTGGCTGTTTTTCCTTCCTTGGCTTTCGGCTATTCCTATTAGTCATTCGGTAGTAAAGAATTATTTAAATGTAACCACTTTAATGTGATAACAATAATGGGTTCAAAGGGGTTTTGTTTCACAGGAATGAGTTGTGAATTAGTTGTAGATGTTGTGCTTTTTATTAATGAATAGTAACGAGGGTGTCTGTGTATAGGATGGTTTTTAAATCCTTAGGTTGGGATGAGTGCTTCTTTACTGATATTTATAATTTAGTTATTATATTTCTTATTCGCTCCCCACCCAAGTTGAACACTTTGTTCCGAACACCCCCATTTCATGGGGGAGGGAGTTTTTCCCAACACTCCTATGTGTGGATGGTTATTAGCTCCGTTTCTGATCCCTTTCCTGAGTAGCCAAAGACTCTTCGGGTAGGATGTGATGACCTGAGGTCCATTATAGCCCTATATTCTTTGGGCAGGGTATTTGTGGTGGGTTTCCCAGGTGTTTGTGGGCCGGTTGTTTCCCAAGTGTCTTCGGGATGATGCCGAGGCATCTTTGGGCATGACAGTAGTTGTTCTGGACTAGGTGTCTTTAGGAGTGGCGGTAGTTGTTCTGGACCAAGTGTTTGTAGGTGTGGTTACATGTGGTTGTTGTGGCCTAGGTGTTTGCAGGCATGATGTGTGTTTTTGGTATCCCAGGTGTGTATAGGTGTGGGGATGGTAGTGGGACTACAGTGAGAATGGCGGGGGAGGTCTGACGCGTAGGATGTCTTCAATAACTAGTGGAAAAGTGGTGTGGGGTACCCAAACATCGATGTGTTATTACTATTATTTTACCTGACTTGTGTTATTTGGGGAGTGTGCCTTGGTGAGGTTGGGTGGATAGTTTCTTTATTAGGTGCTTTGGTTATATCCTTTTCTCATGGGGAATTAGAATGCCTCTCCACTTGTGCACAAGATATTTTGGTTTTCTCTACTGAGTATACCTGTATGCTCACTTTGCGTATATAAAACTGATTTCAGGTTTCTAGGAGGACATCGAGGACCGTTCCTGACCCTATTATCTTGGACTTCGAGACCGTTAACATTGATTTTCTTTTCTTTTGGTACTTCCCTTTGTAGTTTTCTGAATTTTTGTATCACTTATTATTGGAACATGTATATGGGAATGAATTGTTTTGGCCTTACTTTTAGTTTCAATTTTGGTGTTGTTTGGGATTTACTATCTTATCTTCCGATCATACTAAATAAAAAAGGGTAATGCCTTCCATGTTACGCGTGATTCTACACCCTTGGGGCTAGTCGCCACTCCAGGGCCTAATGAAAGAATTTCTCAAGGGTCATTATCCATCCTTCAACTTGAGGAAGGAAGGTTTTGGAAATCTGCTATCCCTTAACTCATCTTGGTGAAGGTAGGTCATGAAAATATCATTAAGAATTATTACCATTTCTAATATAGCTGTTGAACAGTGATCACATGATTAGTATAAATATAGGGTTTTAACAAATCCAATTTACTCAGAAAAAGGAATCGATGGCCTCATCCAGTAGAATTGTTCCATATGAAGCCCATTAGTCAGAGCTCAAGATGGAGGTAGAATCACAATGATTTGATCTGTACCAATCCCAAGCTGAAAATAAACACTTTAATCTTGAATGGAATCACCTACGAGAGAGGTTGAAGCTAATATAGATTACCACCCGAGCGATATTATCTAAGCCACCCCAAGAGTCTGTCACCATCACAAACCTTACCCTTAGGTATTATGAAGGTGTTATAAGGGGTTATGTAACAAGAAACTAAAAATATGATTTTGTGAATTATTTTTTTATATAATAAATTTTATACATTCATTTTATTATTGTTACTTTTTAAATAGTTTTTAAAACACAAATATTATTTTTAGTTAATATTAAATTAAGAAATCTATTTTGATGAATTAATGGATTTTTGAATTAAATAATATTTTAGTAAAATATTATTACTAAATTAAATTTTATTAAATATAAATTATAGTAAAATTTGCATACAATTGTAATTTTTATTATGGTTTGAAAGCTATTTTTGTCAGAACACATGAATTTTCAATAAATGTCAGTTTTTTTTATTTTAAAAGTGAAAAATCACATATTTATCAAATTATTTAGATAAAATGAATATTATATTTGGATTTAGGACTTCAAAAGTATCTAACGGTGAATTTTTCATTATTTTCTGAGATGGTTGAATTTTTGTGTAAAAATTAAATACCGTTTAAATATATAATGTGTTTTATGACATCATAATGACCCAATAGTAATGTAATAAAATAATATAAAATTTATCTTCAACCAATATATTTTTTTACCTTTAAATTAATGTAATTTTATATTTGTTTGATTAATTTCACAATTCCTTAGTTGATCCTCTAAGACTTATAAAGTATTTTGACATTTTAAAATGATTTCCTTGAGAGTGTGACTCACCTCCACATAAAAAACCCAAATATTTTAATAAGTTAGGATATTGGACTTATAAAATAATATTTTACACTCACCTTTGTCAAAAAACATTGGAAAAAACCATTGGATGGTTTGTAGTTTTGAATATTTAATTTTATAGATTCCAAAACCTCTATTTCTGAAATATTAAAGCATTCCCCTCTCATTTCCTATATAAACCCACCCAATCTCCCACTTCTATTCACTAAAAATACTTGGAGAACGTACCTACTCTACCATACTCTCTATATAATCCTCCCAAGGTGCCTCCAAGCTCTCAACATGCCCCTCCTCAAGCTCTTGAAGTCACACACTCAAGTAAGGGATCATCACTTTCCTTCCTTATTTATGTCCAAGTTTCCTTATATAGTTATTCCCTTTCATTTTTGATAAAAAAAATTTGGGTATGATTTATCACCACCTATATTCCCCCCCTTATGATTTAATGATTATATACCCCTTTATCTCCCATTAATTCCTCCCATGTACACCCGTTACCATGCCAAAATTCTATAAGGGACTTCTCTCTCCTCATTTACATTCAAATAATTATTTTATATTATGATTCAAAATTCAATTACATATGTTGGGATATTATGTTCCCTGACCCCCATACAATCCATTTTATGTATAAATTATTAGATACCCCTTTATCCCTCATAAACCCATTTTAGGATTTCTATTTGACGTCGTTGTGTTGCTGAAGTGACACTAAAATTTATCATGCGAAAATCATCATTTAAGTGAATACCATACCCATTTCTCTATTAAGAATATTCACCTTTATTCATATGTACTTTTTGATTTAGGACTTACATTAATTTATTCCACATCTCTTATTCATTTAATAAATTATTATTTTTAATGAATACTTGTGGTATGATCTACATGGCACACTTATGCATCAAATGAAATGATTAAGAAATGTGAACCCTGATAGATCTCCAATGCATTGGGTAAAGAAAATTATCATGATACTCCATGTGAAATGAATGTTTAATCCTGATAATTCATGTTCAATGAGGGTTTACTCAGGATAATTCATGTGTAATGAGGGTTTACTCATGCTGCATGTTCAATGACCCTTGGATCATGCTAATATCATGTTAAATGTTGTTTCCACATATCCATGTTATAATAATCATGTTATATGATACCTTTATGTGCATGTTTCTATTATGATACATTGATATGCCTATTTCATAACATATATTTTATTCTTTATTTAATGCCTTGTTTACTACCTTATTGGTCATTATGGCTCACCCTTTTCTTATGTTTGTCCTCAGGTTACCCCATGCAATACTAAGTATGAATGAATGTTGTGGTCATTTAATAGAATTTTTCAATAAATATGTTGTATTTTACATCTTAAGTTGTAATTTAATGTTCCTAATTTCCTAATACACTAGAACTCTCGATCCTCAAAGTTTTCTTAAGTGAAAGTTTATATAATAAATCATGTTAATGTGTATAATAAACAACAGGGTTGTTATACTGGTATCATCTGTAATACCAGTAGAATCCAATATATGGTCTTAAAGATTTGTATGCTCTAAATGATTAGAATTTAATACATCATAATATTATGGACAAAGAACATAAAATACTATATAATTAAGATAAATAAGAAATATAGGCATAATATAACCCATTGGAAAATATATATAATGAGTAGGATTCATCGCCAGAAAAGGAAATGGTATATGATAAGCATAACCAAAAAAAGAGTGGTGACAAAATAGAAGGTCAGAATAACCCATATTAAACTAATGAAACTACAATAATAGAAACTATGTAAGATGATATATCTCATGAATTCTCAATATGTGTTCATTTACAATTTTTACTTCAAGTGACTATAGTCCCACTTCCCCTCGAACTATTAGAATAGTCATTATTGTTACTAGCCTAGCTAGAGAACAGTTGCCTCCTGGGTGGTAGTTCCTGATTATAATTTAACAATTATTAATGAAAAAACATTATAAATTATTTAATTGATATATATATATATATACATATATATGAAATATTATATTCATAATTGTAATATAAGGATGAAGACCCTTATCTTTGAAGTGTCAATCAATTTCAGTCAATCTATTCCTGTGTATTTCTTCAATATTTTTCATTTCTTTCATTATAGAAGGAATAGAAATTTAATTTTAAATTCATTATAAATTGGTAATCAAAATAAAACATAATAGGTTATAGGAAATAATTAATGAATCTAATTCTCTAGCCAAAAAAGGTATATATAGTGACAAAACATAATCATGTCATATTTAAAAGTAAGGAAAAAAGGTGTGACATAAAATCACCATCATATACTAATTTGAAATATAAACATGGTTATATATGGTTTTCTTAATGTATTTTTAATAAAATATAATTTTGTTTGGGTTAGTTTGATTTAATCTAGTTTATATGAGGTTGGATTATTTCAATTTGATTAATCCTTGACTTTTGTTTGGTTTATTTTGTTTATGTTTAAGATGGATTGAGTCAATTTATGTGATTATAAGTTCATTTTAATCATATTTATTTTATTTATGTTCATTTAGGTTAGATTTGGTTGGGTCGGGAAATTTTAGTTTAAGGTGAATAATGTTATTTATAATTTAATTATATATGCCATAAATTATCTAAAAAACATTCAACTACAAAAAACTTGTTTTTTCTATTTAAATATTAATAATTTTAACTATATATTAACTATATATTTGTATTTTTTATATTTTTATAATTACTTACCCCTAACCTCACAATGATTATTAATTAATTATTTGTTCTTTATTTATTTGTTGTATTTTTTTTAATTTTTATTACATCATCTATGTTTTTTAGTTTCTTATTTTTTCTTTATTTATGTATTTATTTTTCCTTTGATTATATTATTTATTGATTCAGGTTTTATTTATTTATTTTTATTATTTTTTGAATTTGTTTGTGTATGTTGAGTGTCTCATTTTCTATGTCTTTTATCTATTTTTTCTTTGTGTTTCACATTGTTTTTTTTTGTTTATTTTTTATATTATTTATTTCTTTATTTTTTTATTTGTTCTTTATGTTTATCTTTCATATGTATTTTTATTTTGTTTCATTATTTTTTTTATTTTTTTCATTCACATTATTTTTCTAAATATTTTTTTATTTGTTCTTATAATTAATTTTTTGTCCTTTTTTCATTAATTAATTTTATTTCTTATAATTTTTATTTATTCATTAATTTTTCTTTATGTATTTGTTTTTTGTTTTTTATTTTTTTATATAATAGTTCTTTATGTATTTTTTCTTTATTAATTTAGTTTTTCATTATTGTTTGGTTATATATTTTTCCTCAATTTATTTGTTTATATCCTTTTTTGTATGTATTTTTTTATATCTTTTCTTTTAAATTTTAACTTATTCTTGTTCAAGAAATTATGTTTCCAATTTTTGACTCTTCTTTATTTATGAATTATTTATCTATGATTTGTGAATGTTGATTAATTTATGCATTTGTTTATATCATTCTTCCACTTTAATTATATCATTCTTTATATATTTAACCTTTTAATTCATTTATATATTTCTATTATTTATGTTTATTGTGTATTTTTGTATTTTTCCTTTTTGTTTATTTTTTCAATTTGTATTTCACTTTATTTTGTTTACTTTGTGTTTCACATTGTTTATTTTTTTATTTGTTCTTTATCTTTATTTGTTTTTTTTCTAATTCACTTTTTATTATTTGTGTTTAAATTATTTTTCACTTTTTTTATATTTATTTATGTATTTTTTTTATTTTTCTCACTTAGATTATATATTACAAATTTTTTGGGTTTATTTGTGGCATTTTCTATTGTTTATTAGAATAATGTATCTATTAATGATTTTTTGGGTTTATTTTTTCATTTTGTTTCAATTTAGTTATAAATTGTTTTTTCAGGGTTTATGTTTATTAAATCTTAAAATATATTTTTTTCACTTTTTTACACCTTGTTCTTTAGGGTTTTATATGAACATTGTGATTCATTTCACACCATTCTTACTTACTTTGAACAAGTTGTTAAGATAATATGCATGAAAATAATTAAATAAAAATATATTTTTATAGAAATATTAATTAATATGAAATACCTTTTTAATTATAGTTGAAAATAGATATTATAAACTAAAAAATCAGTCTAATTCCATTCTTAACAAAAGAAATAATATCAATATGATTATCCAATAATTATAAAGGGTTCAATGCCCAAAAAAAGCTCTAGTGTCATACATAAAAATAAAGGGAAAAAATTATTAGAAGGGAATATCGCCATTTTACATGTCTCACATATTTCCAATTTAACTTATTATTAGAGTTGGTATCCTAGGACCAATATATTTTACTTTTATTATGTGTATAATTTATGTATTGAATATTAATTAACCATATTGTTACATATTTCTCATTTTTATGTAATGATTTAATATAATAATTCCTCAAGTATTTTTCACATTTATATTGTTAAAATAGTTCCCCATTATGATGTGAAACTTACAGTGTTATTAAATTATTCATAATATAGTTCTATGGTTTGATAACATACTACGATGAGATAAATAATATATGGACTGTTACGTGAGAGAACTTGTATGTGGATGAGGCTTCATCTCATGAAGTTAACGATTGGTTATCTCCATGAGGGGTGACTATGAGAAGAGACTTGATAGTAACAATTATGTATGTTTTAGTGTCATTGGATATTCTTATCTACAAGTATGTGTAATAGTCCTTAGAATTTATTTTTTTCCCTGATGCATGTCATCAATCACACACTTATATTTACTTACACAAAATATCATTCCAAATATTGGAGGTAAATTGGTTATGTTGGGTTATTCATGACTGACATATCCTTAATAGATAAGTGAAAGAAGTATTTTTATTTGACATATTTATGGGTGTTAATATCTCATCCCTTTTATTATAATATAACCCTCACCTAACTTCTATGGTCATGGTGTATTGATTTGTTTATTTCAGATGGTCAAAGAAAGATGTATTGATAATATAGGTTGATGAAACTTCCATGAAACATTCTTGATGAGATATTGTAAGAAAGGGAATATCTTCCACAGTAATCATTCATATATAAATTTTAGTGTTTTTTAAATTAATTTGTTTTTCTAGGGAGTCTTGACCCGTTGCTAGATTATAAACCTAGAATTTAGGCAATCCCACCTCATTCCAATGATAAATAATCCTAGAGTGTCAAACATTAAGTGTTTTTGTTGATCTTGATTAAATTATATTTAAATTTAATTAATTTAATGAAAATTATTCTGAATAATGATGCATAATTTTATTAATGTTATTTTGATCAAATTAATTAAATAAATTTTTATTTATCGGTATGTGAATAAAAATATATTTATTAATTTTATTGATTTTTTAATAAATATTTATTCAATGGTATGTAAATGAAATATTTATTTTTGAATAAAAATATTTCTTTGGGTAGTTAATAAATAATATAGATTTCAAATATACCAAGACCGCAACAAGTGATACGTAATTATTTACAATCCAATAAATATTATTTATCATTTATGAAAGATGGAACACACTGAAAAATATTAGTTTTATTAATATTTTATGGCATGGGGTTTATTAAAGGTTTTAATTTTTTTACGGTCAGACATTCAATAAGACAATGTTATATTCTAAACCTAACCTCTATAGATTTCTTGTTATGGCTATTGTATAGGTAATCGAAATAGAGATAATTTTTGTGAACAATGAACTCTCTTTCAACTCCTCTATCTACCACCCTCTCATGAATGAGAATACAAGAGATATTTTTCTAAGACTGAAGAATGATTGATCAAGAATGAATAGAAAAACATTTTTGAATCACCGTTCTATCACCAAGAGATCGAGTGGCATTGCTCTATTATCGTTAGAGCATGCGTTGTTCACCGCAAAGGGGATGTTACCCTTTGATCCTCACAAGTGCAACAAATAATATCTGAAAGGGTATTTTTGGATGATTGATATCAACTATGAAGGAAAAAACATTAGTCGAGGTAATTAATTTATTTAAATATAAGTGAATTAATTATAAACATAACGCGAAAGATCCAATATTGTGGTCTTTTTTCAATTGAAATTAAAAGAAATTTTAATTGTCATATCACCCACTTAATGATTCTTCTATGACCACAAAAATCAAGTTGTGTTAGAGGGGTCATATTTAAATTTATAATTATTTATTTGATTTTTGTTCTACGCATAATTATGGTTATATTTTCATTTCATGTTATCGATTCATTAATTATATTTTGATTAAAATGATTTAACAAATTAATCCCAATTAATTTGGTGTTTCATTTTCTTAAATGTATAAGAACATATGAAGAATGAATGGAGATTCCATCGGGAACTGCCAATTTTTTTTCTGGTAAGACGGAGACACATGATGTGTACACAAAATTAAACGCCATGTACACTAGTGCAATGAATCTTGATGTGCCAACGTATACATGGAATTCCACACAATTACTACACATGGTGAATTTTTTTCAAACCATGTGTAGACCAGTCTACGATAGCATATGAGTTTCCAGATTACACAATGTTTATCAGTGTACACATCGTGAAGTTTACATCAATTAGCAGTGTAAATTTTACAATCTATATGGTCATTATACATTTTAAAAACCACATGATACTGAGAACATGGATAATTTATGACATACATGGTGTGTAGGCCATGTTCACAGTATGTAGTTCATCAATTTATGTGTCTAAATCACACACAAATGAACCATGCGTTCTTCTCGGACACCTGTGAAGCAGAACACAAAGCATATAACTGGTCTGTACAAGCCATGTTTTCAGGTCGAGGTACACACCATTGCGCTAGGTGTGTACCTTGAATATATGGAAACCAAGATACACAGTGTGTATATGTTTTGTACATTCCGTCTAGTCTCTCATTAAATAAAGGAATGAAAAATAACATTATATTAAAGAATTATTATATTAAGACATTATTTTATTGAAAGGAACACAATTGTGTGCTTGACAATCTAATAAAGATTTTATGTAATTTTCAATGAATAACTAATTTATAGTAATAAATATTTCTTTATTGGTTCTACCATTTATCTTCTGAGAATTAAATAAATGATGGGTGTCTCAGATTAAGTTTGGATAATCATAAAGATTAAAGGAATTAATTAATTAATTAACTAATTAATTAATGTAAACATGTTTATCTTAATAACAATAAATGAATAATGAAATGAATGATAGCCACTGATTTTTCTGTATTTTTTTCACATATGAACTATCATAATATTGACCAGGACCTATGTGTGTGATAGAAATTATTTAATTTTATTTAATACATGGGTTTTTAGTTATTTAAAATAAAATTAAATGATGGCTTGTGAGGTATACATCTCTACATTATTATGTAGGACCTATGTTTCCAAGGATATTTATGTAATCCCCTTTAACAAATAATTTGGTTCCCCTCACATGCGTGTTAGTAATAAATAATTTTAATTAATGGATCATTCTGATGTGTGTGGAGATGATTGAAGATGGAACCATGTTGATACTAACTTGATGATACATACATGTACGGGTTGAATGTTGTAACTCATACCAAGACCAAAAAATGGAGTTATTCTCCTAGTCCATAGATTTATGTTATATCTTATCATTAAATAAACCATTATATAATCTCATGGTCGGGTCATTTACATTATTTATTTATTTCATCCAATGCATTATTTATTTTACGTATGCAAGACCGTAATCATATAAATTAATTAAAAGGGAATGATGGAATTTAGGTAAATTGATTGTGCATAAATGTTTTATTCAAAATGGTTAATTAGTTTTGTAAAATACACTTAATATAAAAAAGACATGTAAAGGTTAAAATAAGATTAAATTTGTTCATAATAAATTAAAATCCCTCAATTAAATATTATTTCATACTTGGCCATTCATTATAACATTAGGAATAAATCCAATAGAAATAAGTGTTTGACCAACCATTTATGGGGAATTTACTTTTTTAAAGGGAGTTATTATTAAGGTTTTGGGTTGACTTAACCATTTTAAATAAAAATAAGTATCCCCTAATAGACCTAGTGTAATTTGGAGGCAATTATTGAGGAAATACAAGTTAGGATTTTTGTATTCGTGAGTCAACTCAATGGATCAAGGAGATTCAAGCCTATAATTGGAAAAGATGTTCCTGCCTAAATACATTAATATAGCTTGACCAACCCTTGTTGGGGTTATATGAAGGGAAATATGGATCCTTGCCATTATAATTTCTTGGAAACTATACATTATAATTTCAATGGTGAGGGTTATTCAAACTCGATAAAATAGTGGGATATTTAGTAAAAACATTTAATTTGTTTAATCTCACCAAATTTTTAATCAGGAAAATACTAATAATATGAAAATAAATTATAGGAATGGTATAGAAACCTTCGGGTTTTTTATTCCATGAATAGAAATATTATTTTTCTAGAATCCTTACTTCTTGATCATCCTTCTAAGGATGAGAGTAATTAATATTTTTGAGTCAATGAGAAACATATGAATTTTGTGGTCGATGTTCACTTTTTGATATTTTCATCCATGTCTAATGATATAATGAAGTCTTACAAAATTATCAACGTGTATAGAATGTTTGAGAATCTCTATCTCTTATATCTGGAGAGATATAATGATGAGTGGTTGGGTATTTCCAAATAAATATTTCAGAGTATGTTTGTAGAGGTTTCCCTAGCTATAACTCATGTAGTAAATCCCATTTTCTATATTGAGAACCTCTTGGTTTTAGGGTTTGAACTCCCTAAAGAACTGGGAACTGGTCTTATTCTTGTATCACTCCCTTAGAACTATTATGTTGTCAGATTTATATTCGATGTATTGAACATTAATTAATCTTCTTATTATTTTTAATGTTAATTTTTTTGCTTGAATTTAATATAATAATGTCATAGAGTATTTGTAACATGGTTAAGGTCATAAAAGTTCCATGTTATTATAGGAACCTTGAAATTATATTAAAATATTATTAATATAGTTTCTTAGTTTGATAACATACTATGATTGGAAAAATAGGATATAGACCATCAGGTGAGAGTACTCATAAGTAGATGAGTCTTCTTCTCATGAAGTTCTCACTTGGTAATCTCCAAGATAAGAGATTATGAGTATAAACCCAGTGGTAGATATTACACATGTTCTAGTGTCATCTAATATTCCTATCTTCGATGGTGTGTAATGGTCCTTAGACTTTATGATTATCATTGATTCATTTCATGACTCATGAACTTAGATTTACTAATTAAAATCGTCATGTCATATGTTGGCGGTATATAGGTTATGTTTGGTGAATCACAATCAACATATCTTTAATGGTTATGTTGAGGAAGGCTTTATCTATTACATCTTTATGGGATTTTATATCTTGGATATTTAATGAGAATATAACCATTTCCTAAATTCTGTTTCCATGGTTTATCGATGTTTCTATTTCCTGTATTCAAAGAAAGAAGTATAAATCTTATAGGTCCATGAAACCATCGTGAAACCTTATTGATGAGATATTGTGACAAATAGATTATATTATATAGTGATTTTTCGTATGTGGTTGTTGATTTTTTGACATTAATTACTTTCTCTTGGGTGCCTTGACCCATTGCAAGATAGTAATCTTGGAATTTAGGCAAACCTGGCTAATGAAAATGGGAAATAATCTTAGAGTGTCACGCACTATGTGTTTCCGTTGATCTTGATTAAATTATATTTAAATTAAATTAATGTAATGAATATTATACTCAACACTAATGAATAATTTTATTCAAATTATAATGATCACATAAATTAAATAAATTTGGTTTCATATTTATGTGAATACAAATATATTTATTTATTTTATTGAATATTTAATAAATATTTATTCACTGGTATGTAAATGAAATATTTATTTATAAATAAAAATATGTATTCTAATCTTAAATAAAAAATTAAGATTTCGAATAGACCGTGACCGCATCCAATGATGAATAAATATTTACAAACCAGTAAACAGTATTTATCATTTGCGCAAGATGGTGCACAACAAATAATAATAATAATAATATTATTATTTTGTATCATGTGGTTTATTAAAGGTTTTAATAGTTTTTAAGGTTAAATATAAAATTAAACAATATTATAACCTAAAAATCACCTTTATAGAAATCTATTTATATTTATTGTGTAGGCAATTAAAAAATAGAGAATTGTTGTGCATAATGAATTTTCTTTCGAATCCTCCATCTTTCTCCTTCTAAAGAACGATAATGCAATAGAGATTTCTTGAAGACTGAAGAATGAAAAATTAATAAAAAATAATGAAAGAGATTTGATTCACCATGATAACACCCATAAATCGAGTGGCATTTATTGAAGATCATTAGGGAACATGAGGATCATCGCTAGAGGTATTCTACCCTTGGATCCTAACAAGTGAAAAAAAGGAAATCTGAAGGATTCATTTCAGATGATCAGAATCGACTATGAAGAAAGAAACCTAAGACATGGTAATTTCTTTCTTCTTAGATAAGTTACTTAATTATAAACATAATGTGTAAGATCCTCCATTGGTGTTTCACGAAATAGATAATAAAATAGATTTTAATAATCAAAATGCTCATCACATGATTTTTCTATACCCAGAACCTTCACATCAATGTAGCAATGTGTGAAAAAAAGATAAATCATCCCATAACATAGTAATATGGGGTATGATTCACACAATCTAAAAAAGTGAAAGGATCCACCCAAATGGGGGATCAAATTCTGAGATAAAAGTAATTAATGAAAATAAAAATAGACATCAAATCTTGAAGTCTATCCGTCTACACCAACACCATCCAACTATCAGCTAGACTGCCTATCATACAATACTTTCCCTAGTCATAAAATCTACAAGAAAACTAAGATTATTGAGTATGGTGTGAGTATGAAGCCTAGTATGATACCGCCAACGGTCCTTAACTAATGTGTGTAAGATATACTAGTACATTCCTTGATAATTAACTAAATGTAGATAAGAAAAAAAAGTATATCACAAAAGCATAATACATATGTTGAGTCCCTAAACACCACTTATACATGATTCAAATCCACGTCGAAAGAAATATTGACATGACACCAGATATATCCCTTTCTACGGGATAGTCCAACAATATGTCTGACACATATCCAATGAAGGGATAACCCATAAACATTCTAACCAATATTTGATAAATCCCCCTCGATGGATAGTCCATATAGATCAAACTTCTCACTCAACTGCAAGGACTGAAGAAAAAAATGGGAAATACAAGATATAAAATGATATACTAAACATCACATCATGTAAGGAAAGGTCACATCCATCAATATCCACATGAATGAAAACAAAAACAATAGGTTTGAGATGAATAAACACACACTCCAAAAAATCATTCGAAGATCATGTATAAACATGTGCTAATGATAATGACCATATACCTTTGGTGAAATGACGATTTGATGACAAGTGCCGTTTTCCGAGTTCAATTGTACCACTCTGAATCTTAGAAACATCTATGGTATGACAGGATTATCATTTTAGGATCAATTTTAAGTAAAAACCTCACCTAGAAGGTATTAAAAAATCCAACATACTCAATAAGATCCATTGTCAACAATGATCTAGATCCAATCGATGTACAAAAGCCAAATCTAATAATTTGAATGCCTATTATATCAATGATCACCAATTTCATTTTTAGATCATTCCAAAACACTTAGGTTTTATCAATACATCAAGAATATAATTGGTATTGACCATTTAAAATTTAAAATAATTTATTTAGATCAATTAATAACTCAATGGATTTGGATTCATGGGATCAAAATAATGTTTGGGCATTGATGGGAGGAGACATATGGAGAGAAGAGTACCCAAAAAACGCCATTAATGTTTTCTTAGGGTATTTTGGGATGAGAGATATCTATAAGAATGATATAAGTGAGTAGGGTAAAAATTTTAATAACAAACCCTTAAATTTTAGTAAGACTTAATCATCCCCGAACAACATCAAGAGTGAGTCGGTGGACCTCACAAGCTGACCGATGGGATCTGCATTGTTACTCAAGATTTGAATATTCCGCCAACTAGTTGGTGGTGGTTATATATACTTTTAGGATATATCTTGTCGAACATACTTGGACACTTTTCACTTTTAGCATTCAAAATACCACTAACCCACCTCAATTTCTTTAAAAAAAACATAAAAAGAATGCTCATGCTTAAATAAGGTGTACCTTAAAATATGGGTGTCATAATTCTCCCCCTATGATGAATTCTCATCCTCAGTAATTACCTCTAGATGTATGATCGATCAACTTGGTCCACTATACCCAAATATCTACATCTTTTTCACATATCTCTTTATGGATATGTTTTTTCAACCATTTAACCTAAACAAGGGGAAAGTCTTCCCTTGAAGTGTGTTTTCACATTGATCAAATATCTAAATGGGATTCTCCCCAAAAATTTTAACATACTTTTAACTGAACATCATCGTAGTCAAGAACATGTTCAAGATTGATTGCGTACCTCCGAAGCTGAGACACATAGAACACATAGTGCATACCATGATATCATGTAGAAAGAAATTACCGGTTGGAAATAACACTTTCTTTTTCAAATTATTATGACTTAAAATAGGGAAACCCTATAGGAAAACCTTATCTCACATGTTTGAATCCATGGATCATATCATCCAATTAGCATATGATCATTTCATATTCTGGTCTATAATTAACCAGTTTTTATTCAACTAGACCCACTATGAGGTCTCTTATGTCATAATAGACCCAAAAACTGAATATTCACATACCTCATTCTAGTACAGTGAGGAAGAACATGTTCATCCTTAGAGATCCTCAAATGTATAATTCTTAATTGAAGGCTAAAAGATGTTATTGTCTGAGAACTCTACCAGATCCTAGTGATTATCCCAAGATTCTTCAAGATTAAGAATGCATAACTATATCATTTCCTCTAAATTCTAAATCATTCTCTTTGACTACCCATTGGATTGAGGATTAAAATTTATACTCAGCTTCAAATAAGTTTCTATCTCTTTATGCAAGACTTTACAAAACCACATTGTTATCCAAGAATCTCTTTCATATACCATGCTTGAATGAAAATCATGTAATGAACCAACCTCTTAAATCCAATCAATCATATTCCTGAGCTGGTCTGCCACATACCAAAAGAGCATCCCTGGTCACCCTAATTTGATGAAAATCATCAAGGGTATCATAAATAATCTTTGGGGATGGTTTCACCCACAAGAAACAAAATAAAACATCCTTACAAGACATAAAAGTAAAACAAAAAGATATATTTCAAAATACATATCATATTAATAAACAAACTTTCATAGTTAAAAAACATCAATGGTATCTAAATCAAAATAAAGACCAAATAATATGATAAAAACTTGAGTCAATAGCTTCCATGAATCTGATTTTATGATCACCAACTCCATGTGACTCTACATTCACCACCATCATCTAAACAAAACTTTGTTCCTAGAGAAGACAAAACCAGATCCCACCTAAAATCTAAAACCTAGAGGAACATGCACAGGATATGAAGACTACACACCCACCAACGTGGGTATTTAGGGTGTGAACTATAGCTATTAGGACACAAAAATGAGTAAAACTCATTCCTTTTAATAATAAAACAAAGTTTTCTAGTTTGGAAATAATAAGGAAAATATTTTTTCATCATCCATTACATAATATAAGAAAATCCAGATATGAAAGATGCCTTTCTCCCAAGAATAGTATTTGAAAAATAGTTCATAATAAGTGTTTACCCGAAACCATTCATATTTAATGTTCAAATTGTGTGTCCTCTAAAATACCATACATTTTAATAATAAAACCACCATTCATTAAACTATTTCAAAAGAATTCCACCAAGAATTAAACCATGAAAACAATTCCTCCCTTTTTTACTTTAAAATATTTTACAAACCAAACAAAGGTAAACCAGAATAGGATAAACAGATTAAATGATCCCATATAATCTATAAATATATCATGGGAATCCACTTATAAATTATATTAATCCATTGTACCATAGATAATCAGTTTATATACCCATAACTGTTAGGGGGATTTTTTATATGGTTATCCTTACTCAATGGTGAAGATCCAATGAGGAATTTTATATGGTTACAAAGTTATTATTGAAATTTATTTTCCATTATAAAATTTGAGTTACAAATTAAGGTGAATTCTTGAAATAAAAATAGAAATGAAAACAACAATGAACACCAAGATATAACAAGCTTCAGATCTATATGATCATACATGCATGGAGAAAACACCACAAGGAAAGGTTTTCTTATTAGAAAACAAAAACAAGAATATTATAAATATTATTCAAGAATGTAAAGGATCATATAAGCTATATGTGAAGGAAAACCTTGTTAAAATAGGTTGCAATGATAAAATCAACCATGTGGAGTTATGACCATCCACTACTAGATTGACTCATCTACACACATTGCATAAGGATACAATAGTGGATTAAACAAAAAAGTAAATTGATTACAGTTCCAGATTTATTTACATAAATATGGTTATAATTAATATGTATATACATAATAAACCATGCCGTAAGAATGGTCATCTAGATCTGGTTCTTAGATGAAGTTATCACTAGGTCTCCACCATATTAGATGTCCAGTTTTTCCAAATTTGTCTTCTAAATATCAGAGAACAAGAAGCAATTCATGGACCATGTATCTCTTCTTTCTCTTGAGATATTTCCATGATAAAACTAGAAGGATTATCTTTTACTCTCCTGGAACAATAACTAGAGTGATGGTCCCGAATGAACTAGATTAAAAGTCACATGGTCTCCCCAAAGTAAAAGGACCAACATGCATGATGATGGGGTATCCAGAAGGATGAGGCAGTGATCAAAGACTATTTTGTTTTAAAATTACCATGGAATCTATGATATTATAAACAGATTGATTTTATGGATTTTTTAATTTTTCAATTCCATGATTTAATATGTTTCAATTCTAATTCAATTCATTAGAATATTTATTCTTGTATGATTGTATGAGCTACATGGATTTTTATTAATGTAATTTTAATTACCTTATTAATTAAATCCAATATACATTTCATCTATATTGTATAGTTTTTTATCTTTGTTTTCTTTCTTTATTAATGGATTTAACTCGGACCACTTTTCAATATTGATCCAACAATCATCATGGCACCTTTGTGTGTTTCCTTTGTTTTGGATCGATTAGTACTTGGGCCTTGCCTCCAATGTGGTCCTTTTACATGTCCCCGCTATCTATGGCCTTGCGATTATGTGAACCGTATTTCTCGTCATAGGCATCCATGTGGCCTTTATCCACTGGATTCTTAACTCACTGCTTGATGCTTCCTTACTCACCATCATCATACATACTATACCTTTCGCTTCATAGAGACCTTTCGAATTTGAGTCTGGTTCATTCGTCACCTTCAATTTTGTTCTTGTTCCATGATAAAGGAAGATAAACCTTCTATTTTTCTAATGATAATATATTGAGAGAAAAAAGAGAAACATATTCTATTCCTTCCTTGTTGTTACCTAGAATTTAGATGACTAATTTGCTGCAAATGGACATCTTGTTTAGTGGATACCTGGTGAAAACATCAGTTGGGAACCAAATCTGGATGACCATTAATGTGGAATTGTTTCTATTAGATCTAAATCTTCATCATAAACATATTTCCATAAATAAATATAGAACTCTAAGTGATTTAATTTTCTTTTTAAACCTCTATTGTAGCCTTATGTCTGGTGTGTGTGTGTGTGTTTGTCCAGGATTGAATTATGCTAGCTACACATGACATAGTTCACCACCACCACTTGGATTAGCAAGTCCAACATCCTTAGATAGATTATTTGAAATTTTAATTTCGTTCATTTAGTTTTTAATATTATTTTTGTGTTCTATAATAATAAAACCTCACCTACTAGTGTTCTCTTCTTCCTCTTAGGATCATATTGATTTGAAGCATGTTATATCTTGGTGTTCTTTTTTTATTTGATAATTCACCTTAATTTGTTACTCACATTTTTAAATATTTTTTTAATAATGAATCTATAAAAATATAAAACTAATTAACATATCTTGGTTGTTGATTAGGGATAGACACATCAATACTACCCTTAATAATTTGTATCAGAGCCTTTATGATGTGTTTCCAATGGGTTCAATGAATCTTGAAATAGATAAATTTGTTGGTGAATGTGAATTCAATATATATATGATTATGGTGAATTATCTCTTAGAACATAAATAATTAATTGATTATTAATGGTCCCAAGAATAATTTTACCTCTATGTCCCGTGATGGATAGAATGCTACTTATTATATTGATTTTTTTGATGATGTTATTTGGAAATCTCATAGCCTAATTTTGTTTTATTTAAGTTAAAAGGTTCTGAGGGGATTATAATTTGAGTCTTATTCTGTTGGTATCTAGTAAATGTTAGAATCACCACATATGACTAAGTCTTTAGTTGTATGGTTATATAAGAAAATGAGAATCTATACTTTCAAAATGCGCCCTAGAACTGCAGTCAAGTCACATCATGATGATTTTAATAGAATTATATTAGCCCTATCCATAATGGATGTTAAAAAAGGGTGATGATCAAGAAGTAATTATTTTAACTTTATTGGAAGAAACATACACTTCTATACAATATTTTATGATGTATGGTAGGGACTCCGTGACCAATATAAAAGTTAAGTATTTTTTGTTAGCCAAATAAATTCAAAAGAAAGGCAACGTTAAGAATGATGCTGAGGTTATAAACATTAGAGGAATAGTTGAACATATAAATTGAAGAGATAGAGGAGTCAATCTAGAAAAAATATGTCTAAATCTAGGAATCTATAATCTAATAGTAGGTGTTCAAATTTTTTCATTGAAAATAACTTGGGCATATGAAACAAGACTATCCTAATTGAAAGAATGTCTATAGTGAAATTAATAGTGATCATTGTTTGTTAATTTAACAAGATTTCAACACAATCAAGGCTTTGAATGTTACTGATCATCCTACCACTAAGGAATGGATATTCTATTCAACATGTTCTATAAAATCTCAAAC
Organism: Viscum album; assembly: GCA_963277665.1. Lineage (NCBI taxonomy): Eukaryota > Viridiplantae > Streptophyta > Magnoliopsida > Santalales > Viscaceae > Viscum > Viscum album. The sequence continues at coordinate 1,015,265,650 of OY728119.1, read as the reverse complement.
CCAGATTCCATTTAATGATGCCTCATTCCTGGTTAACCACATGGCTTCTAGAGCATCTCCCAAAATTCTAGTGGCTTCCAACTAGCTATGAGGGCCTATGGTCTGTTTATGGGGATACTATTCTCTCTTACCAAACTATGAAAAAGTGATAGAAATCATGAAAATCACTATAAAAAGTATTATAACAATGAATAGATAGTAGTAATAGACACTATGACCACTAGACCATTCACCTACCATAGTGGAAGCATGATAATATCAGAATAGTAATATGTATTAAAAATTCTAGAATTAATCCCTTATATAAAATCATATGTCATGTCATGTTTCTACAAATCATCCAAAATAATTATATAGGTATCAGTACAGTACATTTATTAAAATTCCAAAAAGACCAAACCACACTATTTATAGATAGAATCATAAGCCTCACTTGGTCTTGTGCTCCCCTTCTCCTAGGCATGTCAAAGTCAAGAATCAAACTACAGGTTCTTTCCATGATCCCTACATGTATCCATATAATCTGTTTGGGTACCCAATGGTGTCTTGAATAGGGAGTGATATACAATCCAAGTAGATCAACACCAAAGGTTTCTATAAAAAATCTTGGCATTTAAAAATAAGCTAATGTAGAGTGAAAAATATAATAGGTATTGGTGTACTAAAAGTAAAGTGATTAAGAATAATATAACAAAACAAGTGATACTTTACAACCATATAAGGCTCCCTACAAAACAAGTGTCAAGATCCTAAAACAAGGAAGGTATAAGGAAAAAGGAAGTAAACACAATGGACATGATGTATACACAACATCTCGTATCATCCACAATCACGTCGTATAACATATCATTTCATATCAACCATGGCTAGGTTGTATAATCAAGCATGAAACATTTACAATAGTTGAGTTGTATACTCAAAAGTTTCAAATGAACCATGAACATGTCATGTAAGCATACATTTTATACTCTATATGGCCTGATACAAGGTATAGTGAACCAAAGATTCTTCTCGATCATCATGATCATATCGATGGAAACTCAGTTAGAATTGGGTTTAGATTCAAGGAGAATGTCATTTGACCATGTCCACTGTAATCCCAAAAAATTCATATCGTGGGGATATAAAGTCCCAATGCATCCCACATAATCAATACCCACATAGAAATCATTTCTAAAGCATCCACTACCATTTTCAAGATCCAAGGAGTAACATTTATGGCATCTGATGGGGTTAGGACTCAAGGTATACCCACCAAGGCATACTATACCTACTCAATATATCACAATAATTCATCAATTTCACATTTCATAACATTTAACAATCCATGAGTTTACCCACTCATATAAAAATTCCATATAATCCATTTAATCAAAGAATCATTATCAAAGGGAGGAAATATTCATCTCCTAAAAATCAATTAAATTCATTTCATTTCATTATGTCTTAATCTATCTAGAAGAGCACAAAAATCATCCCATACATGGTATAATAAAGTGGAAATACCAACATCACTCTCCATGAGAGACCATGGTTGGGAAAAAACCTCCAAAAAGTCTCAGGGTACTAGTGGGAATCCCTAACAGGCTCCAATACATTCAATTTAATTATTCAATTAAATTTCTAGGATTCACTAGAATGTTTGGCATTATATACAAATAAAACATTCTCTATAAAGAATCAAACCACTCTAGAAAAGTATATACCACCTACAATAGGTTTTTAGTGAACTGATCCTCCAGTATCATCTTTTTATTGGACTCATATAGAGAAAAAAAGAAGGAATGAAGAACCTTGAAATTGGTAGTTTTATCTTGCACCTACATAATTATGTCAATCTAATGTTAAAAACGTATGAAAAAAAGGAATGGATTAACCACTTATGTGAATCCAAAGAGACCAAATATGCTTGAATATGAGTTCTTATAGATAATTGGTGGAAAAAACCTATAATTTGGCTTTATGGTGGGCTCCCACATGTGATCCACTTTTTAACGAAGTAGGAAGAAATTAGGTTTTAGGATAGATATATTTTTAATGGAAATAGTTGTTATTTTTCTTCAAAATACAAAATATCATGGTTTGATTGCACGGTTGGCCAAACCATACATTAACAATGAACCGTTCACTATATAGAGGGGCACCGTTCATGGTTAGTGCAAACAGATTTCTTAACCATTTGAAAACTATGTCTCATCCAACTATTAAAAACTACTGGGAACCTCACATGAGTGTAACCTCTATCCATATGATTTCCTCAAATTGTGAGGGCACTTGAATCCCACTGTCAATCCCTACATGGATTCACCAATCTATGAATCTTGGGTTTCATGGTTTCCCCTAACCGTCTGGCCACACTTTTTTCCTCCAAATGTTCTTTTTTGGGTTCCAAAAAAGAACCAGACTCCCTTGATACCCACCATAACCTCATAGATTATTCACATTAGTCTATAAATCAAAATTTAAATTGAAATTAAAGAGATTTTTACCTTTTTAGAAACCCATGTATCTTATAATCTTCGTTTTTAAAGCAATTTGTCCCTAAATTTCCCTTTTAAGGGTGCTCAAGATTCGTTGTAGAATAACTCTAGAAACTGAGCATGTATGTCAGCCTCCTACTCCCAACTCTTTTAATATAGAAAATCACGATTCCAACAAACCAATACCAGAGAAACTGACTTAACACATAGAACCTTCATGCTTCTATCAATGATACGAATAAGTTTCTTCTCAAAGGACGCATCAACCTATAGTTAAACCATCTTGATCTGAAATTCATGAGATAAGTCTGAATGAAATTGTTACAACATTGATATGTGTAAGAAGTCATGCATGGTATGGTAAAATGAGGTAACTTTAACTGATAAGATACTACCCGACTCTCTCTAGTATCTCGAATGATAAGAAATATCACAATGAAATCTTATCGTGTCTCCTAATCTACCTATGTCCGAGCCTTGGTGAGATACGTAAAAATAATCAATATATATCCTCAAGATCTATAGTATTTCTATGGAAATTGGAATAGGATTTCTTTTCATACCATGTAATATCCCTCCCCTTCTAGATCAACTCAACCTACTCAGAAGTCTCATGTACAAGACATGGTCATAGTAAGGATTCCTCACCTACCACTAACAAGAAGAGGGGATATTGGCATGGCCTAACATATAAATCCTCATAAGGTTCCATCTATAAAGTTTCCTGATAACTATATTTTTATGTGAACTCAACTAGGGGTTTTTTCCTCTCCCAAGATCCCCCAAAATCTAGGACACATGCTCGCAACATGTCCTCAAGAACCTATATCATACTCTCAGATTGGTCATTAGTATAAGGGTGGTATGTTATCCTTAGAAGTTCCTGTATACCCAAGGACCTCTAAAAATTCTTCCATAAACAAGATATAAAATGAGAATCCATATCTGGAATAACAATATGAGGGATCCTATGAAGTTGTATTATATTAGGGATATACAACTATGAATTATCATCTATACTAATGGCCTCCTTGATAGAAATGAGATGTGAAACCTTCATGAGCCTCTCAAAAATAAAAACCCATGAAAAATTGATACGTAAACATTGGAAAATTAGTAGCTAAATTCATTGTGACATCATCCCATTTCCACTCGAGAATAGGTAACTACTGTAAAAACTTGGCAGGTCACTGATGTTCTACCTTCACTAGTTGATAGGTGGACCACCTCATAAAAAATCCATATACCACTCTTTATATAATCCAACACCAATAACGATGATGTATGTCGTGATAAATCTTGGAAACTTCAGATGTACATCCCGAAAAAAGAAAAAAATCCCACATCAGCTCCTCTGAAGACCTATGTTTTAGAACTAGATGAAAATCCAAAAGAATTTGAATTTCATCATTTTTTGGATGGTCAGTTTCTAAAATTGAGATTTGGAATAGAATTATAAGAGTTGTAACATTTCAATGTGTTTTTTACTTGAGTAATGGATGGAAGGATCCTTAGAGTGTCTCATTGAGTTCCAGGAGCATCAAGGAATGAGAATCAAATGTTTAGAGGGTATGTATAAGGTGCACGGTTTGTTAGAAACCATGTAGCCTATATTAGAGGAGAAATAATTCCCCACACAGGTTGTGCACAGTTTACCCAAATCGTGCTCCTAGCATGCATAGTTAGTTCCACACAGGCAGTACCTAAGAACTATTCATCACACAGTTGGTGCACGATAAGGAAAATTGTGAGGGAAAAATTATGCAAGGTAGGGTTATAAAGTAGTGGTTGCTGCATGTTTGGTGCAATGTTTTTCAAAGATGTGCGACCAAACTATGGGACTTGGTTTTTTGTGGTAAAATCACTAAATTATCCTTAATGAGATTTTCACCTCATTTCCTCCAACATTCTTCTCCAAGAAGCCATATGAAGATCCACCCACTTTCCTATGAGCTCCCATGCTTCTCCTTCTTGGTTTTGAGGTATCCCCCTCATCTGAGTTTTGAATCAAATGTCATTGGTCTTTATGGATCTACATCAAGAAAAGAAATATTTCCTTGATTTCTTCCAACTCAGACCAAATCAGAGCTTGATATTAGATCAATATATCATCTTATATACTAGGTAGTTTGTATATAGTTTTTTCTATAACTTTTCATCATTCTATAAATAGAGTTTCACACCGACAGTTCCAGTGTAATACCTTACAAGTATTTTTCTGACATTAAATTGGTATTCGCACAAATAATAAATCCCTTTAATCCATGTTATGTAAATTGTGGACGAAAACCATGATTATGGACACCCCATTGGTATTATAGATTATATAATCATATTATTATTAAATGATTAAAATGAATGGAATTCCTTATAATCATTCAAATTGGATGACTAATGAAATTACCCCCATTGGCACTTTTCCAATTGATAATGGAACCTCCTAAGTGTCATCTTGAATTCTGTGTTTGTTTTTTGAAGCTCGGTAGTTTATTTTAAAATAAATATTCCGTGAATTAGTTTTAAAATCTTTAATGTGATATATATTAGGGATAAATGAATTATTTGTAAAAAATATCATGTTTTTTTAATAAAATATCTTTATATAAGGTGCATTGTATTCGAAATTACAATGTGATGGATAGTAGATAAATTCATTCATGGAAATATTTCTTTGGTATTTTATTATGAATTTTTTAGATGTTAGTTATTAATCATGTCTAGTACAAGACCTCTCCAATTATTCTAGATGGATATTTCTTCCTTCTCTAAAGGTTAAACAAATCCATTACACTTACTAAGTACACGGATTGGATAATTCCTATCCAATTGACTATTAAACCAAGATCCGTACAAGGGATTGGCTTGACTTATAAATGGATTATCCCCAGTAGATAAATACCCCTTTTTTTAGGGTTCATTCTATGAGCCTCTTTGACCATTTAATTTTAATTGGTACATTTTTTTGGACTCCGTGGAATGTTTAAGTTGAATAGTTTATTCCTTGTGGCTTGTGTTAATTGAGTGAGATGATTAATTAAATGTAATGTCTAATTATTATGGGATACCTTCATAGATATATATAAAATATATAAAATAAATGAATTTAATATTATTAATGTCTTTCTAAATTATTTGTTTATACCTTGAATGAATTAAATTATTAAAAATGAAATGAATTCTAAATGAAAAAAATGACACATATTTCATTACATGCTTAGTACATGCTATAAATGAAATGTGATTCCCATGATTTTAATTAGGATTAATAAAAGAATAAAAGAAGATTTAATGCCTCATATATTTATTAATTATTAATTATTATATGATTATTCCTTGACATAGGCTATAAAACAATGGTAAGGAATCTATTGAGCAAGGCAGATAATCACTCTCCCAAACATTAGGTTTTTAGTCATAGAGTCCCATACCATCAATACTATATATTATGTCAGGATAAGGCCACATTATCCCTTTTTAGAGTATCGGCATGATGCATCACTCACCCTATGGAATCCCACATTTTTTTTCAAAACATTTTCATTATATGGTACAAAATAACAGATGTTTTAAATTTAGTTTCCTGGAAAAAAGGTACATAATATATGAAAACATAAAACAATATTATAATACACGTGAATATTTTCATAATAGGGTATTACTAAGTATATGTACTTCATCTCATAACCTAGGGACATACATCAAAGTAAATTATGATCATGAGGCCAAGTATGAGAAAACAAGGGAAATGATTTAAATATGTTCTTGAGAAATATTAGTAAAAACTTGAGTAATATCATAGATGCATGAGAAAGAAGAATATATTAATAATAATAAATTGATTAATAACATGTGAATGTGTCTAAAAAATTTAAATTAGATATTCATAAGTATATCACCATGGTTTGTCACAATGTTTTTATAAAAAATTAAAAGGTTATTTAACAATTTATTGTAAAAATGTCATCTATATAGATTAAATTCATTACAAAATGCATTAGAGTGTTATCTGGGAACACTATTATGATGTATTAATTAATGTGTGTCACATAGATTATAATAAAAAATTTATAAATAACCCATGGAGAATAAAATATATGGGTTTCATATAAAAATCATGAAATTTTAAAGAGTGCTTGAAGACAAGGTCTTAATGTTATTTATAACCCACAAAAAGGGACTGAGGGTTTTATTTATGTAAATTATAGAATAAAAAAAATTTATATCTTTTTGAATACCAATAAAATTAACTAAGGTTTTGGTTATCACAAAATGAAATTAAAAAGAAATTTCTTAAGTAGAAGAGAAATTTTTATAAGTAAAATCGATAGAAAAATTGTTATAAAACATGGTTTTAGATAATGGTAAAAAGAGTGTGGATAAGGGCATCCCATTGATGAAACATAATTTTTAAGTAAGGGAATGAATAAAAATGAAATCATATAGAGTGAAAATAACATTTTGAAGACATATACAAAAAGAGGTTCTTAAAACAAAGTGAAAAGAAGGATATTTCCCTTACATTGAAGAGTAATTCACATAACTAGAGGATTGGGACCTAAGGGGCCTAAAAAAACATTTGTAAGACTCATTGGGAGGTAAAAAAAAATATATTATTGTAGGATGCATTTTTAATGAATGTAAATGGATAAATGGGAATGTGATTATATCAAAAGGGGCGTATTTTTTTATTAATTACCGTGGACACCTAGGTAGTGGTATATGAAAAACCATGGGCTTGACCATGGTATTTTTCCATGGTATTAGAAAATGAGACACATATTATTATATTATAATAAAAAATAGTAGATAGAAATTTTATTTTACTTATTACATCATTATGACAAAATTATGACAACATTAATCATATTAAAAAACACAAACTGTATTTTTACTTTTTATAAAAAAATAATATGTTTTAGAAGAATATAATAAATTAAACATAACATAATTTTGACCTTATGTCTTAAAAAATGATATTTTTTATCATATTAATTATCTAAATATTATAATTTTAATTTTTAAATATAAAAATTATTATTTATTAAAAACAATTGAAAATTGAAAATGCATAGTAAAATTTCTAACACTTGAAAAAGAAATACTTTATCTTTTATTTTTATATTAGAGTATTTTAATCACACTATTTCATAAAAATAAATATTTTTCATTTTACCTTAGTTTATTATAATAATTATACCTTTTCTAGAAATTTCAATTTCTGTCTGAAAAAACCATTAATAAAATTTTATCTCAATTTTATTAAGAAAAATTATTCTTAAAATAGAATTGACATAATAATTTTTTTTATAAAAAGGTATTATACTATAAGTAACTTGCTCCTTGAAACATAACCCATTATAACACCTAGATAATTCCTAAGGGTAAGGTGTGATATGTTGATAGATTCATGGGGTAGCTCAGCTAACATTATTAGAGTGGTAATTTGGACTAACTTGAAATTCTCCTGTAATCGATTTTGTTTAACCCTTAATTGTGGAAGATCAACTTGGGCTTGGTCAAGATAGAAGAATAGTGATGTTATCTTCCACCCATGTTCTGAAAAATAGGATTTTATGACATTTATTTACTGGTTGAGACCATTAATTATCTTTTCTGTATTAGTTATGTTTTTTATTTTCTAATTATAATAATTAATTATATCTATAAAATTTTTATTAAGAGTATTGTTTCCAATGATCATATTGAACAATGGTCAAAATATACCAACGACTATATAACAGTCAAAACCCAGTGGTCCTATTTCAAACCATATTCACTTCATTATTAAAGAGATATAGTTTTTTTGAGTAAAAAATTATATAACACACATTTTTTCATGAAACAAATATTATTCAAAAATTTTGGGTTGTTACATTCTTACCCAATTAAGAAATTTCATCTTAAAAATATTAGTTCATTCCCTCGGTTGAGAAAATGTGTGGGTACTTCTACCTCATTTATTACTCTAGTTACCACATTGCTTCTATATATTTATGGTTCCTTCACAACTCTTTTACGAGGTGGGTAGTCTTGTTTCATAGAATCATGTCTCGAAAATCCAATATCACCACCAGCTTCTCCACATAATAGATTTCATGATATAGTTGTACCAACTCAGGATTAAATACTTTTTAAGAGTTAGGTATATACTTTATCAATAGAGATACATGGAATACATCCTGAAATTTAGATAAATTTATATGGAGTACAAGATGATGGATAATTTATCCTATACGATGATGGATTTCATAGTGGACATCATACCTATGGATAAGCTTCCCTTTCTTCCCAACCCTCCGGATTCTATTCAGTGGTAAAATTAGAAGGAAACCATTGTCACTAAAATCAAACTCCAATTCCCTTATATAGTTTCCAGTATAGATACTCTATCAACTTTTAGAAACCTTTCGGTGTTTTTGTATAGAATGAACCTTTTCAGTCATCTCTTTCATAAGATCATGCCCATGCATCTTTCTCCCACCAACCTCATCCCAGTAAGTAGGAATTCTATATCACTTACTATATAGAGCTTCATTGAGTGCCATTTTAATACTCGGATGGAACTTATTGATATATTAGAACTAGAATAATGGGATATGTTGATTCCATCCACCTTTAATTTCTATTGATTGTGTTCTCAACCTTTCTTCAAGTTTTTAAATATTCCTCTCATATTGTCTATTAGTATGGGCATGACAGTCCGTACTAAAATTCAATTTAGTATTATGATAATATTGAATACATATCCATCATTTTGATGTGAACCTTAGATCATGATCTAAAATGATTGAAATGGGTAACCCATATATCCTTACAACTTCCTTCACTTATATCTCGAGAAGTTATTCAAGACAAAAAATTTCCCCAATAGTGATAAAATGGGAAGTATTTTTGGGAAATTCCATTATAACCCATATCACATTGTTTCCTTTGGATGTTCTTGGTAGACTAGTAACAAATTCCATTGTGATATTTCCTCACTTCCATTTTCGTATGGTTAGTGGTTAGAATACCCCTTTAGTAAGTAGCCACTCTTCCTCTACTTGTTGACACTCTAGGAACCCTGTAGTGCATTAAGAAATATCCGTTTTAATATCATCTGACCAATAGTGATCAAGAAGTTCCCTATACATTTTAGTCCTTCCTGGATGTATAGAGAATGTAGAGTAATTAGTTTCACCCATCAACGCCTTCTTTGTTTATGGAATATATAAAATGAATAGCCTGTAATGAAAGTTTCATATACCCTCTTGATAAATATTAAACTTATGAAACATACAATTTTTCACATCCCTCATCTTCTTCTATAAAAAAGGATCTTCTATTTGATATTTCTTGATATTATCTAGTAATGATGGTTGAGAAATAATTTTGGAGAGGGTTGATGATTCACCTTCCCTCATGATTCCCATGTAAAATATTATGATGTATTTGATCAAAGTATCTCCTTGAATCCTCATAAATTCTAGCAGAAGAGTTTCTTTCCTACTTAATTCATCAACAACATAGTTTTATCTTCAGACGTGATAATGAATTGAATAATAATTGTCTTTAAGAAGTTTCAACCATATCTTTTTTATCATGTTAATTTCATTTTTCATGAAAATATACATCATTCATTGGTGATATATATATATATATATATCACATTACTCTCCATAAATATGGTTCATCTAGATCTTCCTAGAATAAATGACCATATCTTTCTCTAGATCATGCTTATGATAATTTGTCTCATGATGCTTTAACTATCGAAATGCAGAAGAAATAACATTTCTATTTGGAATGAGGATGAACCCAATCCATTTATGAGATACGTCACTAAAAATAATGAATCCTTCTCTAATAGAGGGCAGAGCTAACACTAGTGAAGTAACGAATTTCTTATTCATCTCCTAGAAACATTCTTCATAGTCCTTTATCCACATTAACGAAACCCCTTTTTGAGTTATCTTAGTTAGTTGATTAGAAAATCATGATATGTTTTTTCATAAACCTCTTATAATATCCTACTAATCAAAGGAAACTACGAATCACAGTTACTGTCTTAGGATAGAACCACTCCTCTACAACATTTCTCTTAGCAGGATGGTTACAATATTCCCCAATAAAGTAACTTGTTGTAACCAGAATTCACATTTTCTTAAATTTCCAAATAGCCTCCCATTCATCATAATTTTTAATATAACTCATATATGATTCTCATTCTCCCAATACTTTTTCAATATATCATTATATCGACAATAGAAACTACCATAATGATATTAAGGTAGTCTTTAAAGACTCTATTAATCAAATCAATAAATATAGTTGGTTCATTTGTTAAGACAAAGGGAATAAAAACAAAATCATAATGCTAATATCTTGATCGGAAGGTATTATTTGGAATATCTTCTTTATTCTCCCTCAATTGATGATAAATAGATTGAAGATCAATCTTGGAGAAGAATTGAGACCGACAAATTTGGTCAAATAAATCATTAATTCATGGAAGAGTGTACTTATTCTTCACTGTGATCTCATTACGTTATCTACCATCAATTTATTTCCACATTGAACCATAATTATTTACAAAGAGAGTAGGTTATCCCCAAGGAGACACACATGTTCAGATAAACACCTTTATTAGAAGATCTTGGATATTCCTTTTTAATTCCTCCATCTCCACATTTTATATTCTATACTAGGTAATTGATATCATCTTGGACCCATGCATGAGTTCAATGGGGAACACTACCTTAATTTTGGGGGAGAACCAAGTATCTCCTTAGGAAATACGTTAATGTATTTCTAAACAAAGGGTATAGTTTTTATTCATATAATTTATTTTACTTATTTATATTAAATGATATTCTCTATAAAAAAGTCTACAAGATTTTCATCTAGAGAAATATCAGGATGAGATATATCTCTTATAAAAACAACTTAAGGTTTTCCATTAAAAAATACCAAGATTTCATTGATTCTGTATTTGATCTTAGAATAATACATTTAGATCTAGTCCATACCTAGTATAATTTCTAATTCATGCATGGTAATGAATACTATATTTGTAATGATATTACGCTCTCAAAATCAAACAATAGATTATCTATACACGGTTGATTCTTGGATAATTCATCCAGGAGTATTGAAAGATAATTCTACTTCTATAAGTTCAAGGATTGATTTTAAATTCTATAAAAAAATGTATGAAATAAAGGAATGTGTAGAACTAAATTAGACAATATAACTGCTAGCTTTGAAAGAATAATGAGAGTATATTCCACCATATAATTTAGAGCTTCAAATTCTGCTATTGTGATAGCAAAAGCACTACCTTTCTCCCTTGGCCTATGTTGAGTTTGATGGTGATTCCCCTACACTATCTTCATATTGGTATAGTGATAAGAAAAGTTCCCAAGTTTTCCCCACATAAAACATTGGCGATAGGTTGGGCATGCACCATCTTCTTAGTGTCTTCAGTACTGAGAAGTTGAGGTTTCACCTCTTGATGAAAATTCTGAGCAATATGGGCATCTCTTCCAAACATGTAACATTTCCCTATCCCAATAAATTAGTTCCAAAAATTATTCTTCCAACACTTTTTTCATGTGGGAAGTTTCAATTTTCCCCCTATTACATGATCAAAGTTCCTCCCCCAGTTTGGATCCAAATATATCTTCTTTTCATTTGATTTTTAGACTGTTTCATCTCATAAAACTCTAGTTCAACCTTCATAGAACTTATAAATATCTCTTCATAACATTAATAGTCTTGATTGGCTATATTATTGTATATATGAGGTCTTAGTCCACTGAATAATCTATTAAAATTTCCATTATGATCCATGAAAAATCTAGAGGTGTAGTGGGAAAGTCTTGTAAGTTTCATCTCATAGCTTCCCAAAGATTTATTTTCCTTCTGATTCTGCTCTAGTAATTCCTTCTCCATATTCATTATCACTGAACATGGGAAATAGTTATTGAAAAATATTCCCTTAAACTCCTCCCACCCAATACCATCATCTGTCCCTCTTGGCATCATTTGTTTAATTATTTTTCTCCTCTAATTAGCTTCTACCTTAATATGGTACACTACCAGGTTGCCTTTATCTTGTTATAAAAAACTTATTAAATAAAGGATATTTTATATAGATATTATCCATTTTTCGAAAATAAATTAGTTTGTTAGATTCACTAGAATAAGGTGATCATTGACTAAAAAATGACTCATTGGAAAGTTGTTTCCTTCAAGAATAATATGGTCTCTCATCTTTATTCAAGTTATTTTTCATAACTCGAGTCAGTTGATTCATCATTCTCATGAAGTTTTCCATTCCAGATTCAATCAGAGGGCCATTGTCACCTAATCAATTGTGATCAACATTTACATGGTTCCTATGATTTACCACAATCTAATAAAATGATAAAACCATAATGAGAAAAGTGTTTCATTTAATAATATTATAAATCTACATTAAATTTATGTCTTAAAAAATATGTTTGTTATTCATTAACAACAATTAAATTTTATACATATCCATTATAATGGTTTATAAATATAATTTAATTGCCCAAAATTATACCCCGAAAGAGACAAACGAGGTGTGCAGTAAGGATCATTTTCATGTAATAGGTTACACTGAGTCAGGCCCAATGAACCTTGTGAGTGTTTTTACCACTAGGTTAATCTATTCCAGAACCATGTCCACATGATTGTATACAGATATGTATTTCTTTTCTTAAAAACTACATAGTGAATATTTTACCTAAATATAATGATGTTTAACTTTTCTATAAGGTTATTCATAAGGGTTTTAAAACCTATTTTCCACAAATAACTGAATTGTACTTTCATAAAAAATATAGAATTCCACCTTTTTATTATATAAAATTTTTATTACATGGAACAAAATAGAGGATATTTTAAAGTTTATTTTCTTGAAAAAATGTACATAATACATGAAAACAAAAAAAATTCTAATCCACTTGAAATTACTCATCATAATGTTATCCTAAGTAAATTTATTGCATCTCATAACCTGGGTACATACATCAATGGAAAGGGTGAGCATGAGGCATAGTAAGGGAAAACATGGAAAACAATTTACATGTGATCTTGAGAAATATCAATAAGAAAATGAAGAATATCACAAATACATGAGAAAGATTAATATAATTAAAATAATATCTTGATACATAAAATGGAAATTTTGATACATCATTTTAATGAGACATTCATAAGTATATCACCAATATTTCTCACTGATGTTTCATAAAAATTACCAAGGTTATTCATCAAGGTAACATAAAACATGTAATATCTAGAGATTAAATTCTTTACCCAATGAATTGGATAAATATTAGAGAGCACACTTAATTTTTTTTAATTAATGTGAGACACATATATCATAATAAATCATTTCATAAATAACTTGTGGAGAATAAAAGAAACACATTTCATGTAAAAAACAACGTTTTAAAGAGTGATTAAAAACAAGATCTTCATGTTATTTATAACCCGCAAAAGGGAAATAAGGTTTCATGTATGTGAATTACTGAATAAAATCAATTATTTTGATATATTTTTTAATAACTTTGGAAATAAAATAGGTTTGGGTATTCATATAAATAAATTGAAAGGAATTTTTTTAAGAGAATATATATTTTGAGAAGTAAAATTGGAAACATAATATCTATAAAACATGGTTTTTAAAAATGGAAAAAATTAAAGAGATATGGGATCCAATTTATAAAAAATAACTTGGTAGTAAGGGAATGAATGAAATTTAAATAATAGAGAGTGAACAAAACATTTAGAAGATATATACAAAAATTTGTTCTCGAAATAAAGAGAAAAGAATGATATTTTCCTTACCTTGAAGTGTAGTTCCTAAAATAAGAGGATTGGGACATTGGGGGATTAAGGAATCCTTGGGAGGTAAAAATTAAGAATGATAATGCATGATGAATTTTTAGTGAATATAAATGGATAAATGGGTGTGTATCTATAGATAAAGAGTATGATTTGTTTATTAATTTCCTTATACACCATGGTAGTGGTAAATTCAAAACTATAAGAATTCCCATAGTATTTTCCCATGGTATTGGACCATTAAGACAGATTTTATGAAATTTTATTTCAAAATAGTTGATAAAAATTTTATATTAGCTATTACATCATTATGAAATAATTATTATTTCATTAAACAGACTGATAAACTCAAACTGTATTTTTATTATTCATGAAAAAATAATGTATTTTAGATAATTCTCATAAATTTACCCTAACATATTTTTGATGTAGTGACTTAAAAAATGGAATTTATTTTATCATATTAATTCTATAAATAGGTTAATTTTAACATTTAAATATAAAAATACTTATTTATTGAAAATAATAGTGGATTGAAAATCCTTAGTGAAAGTATTGGCACTTGAATGAAAATAAAATTATTTTATCATTTATTTTTTAATATGAGTGTTTTAATAACACTATTACATTTAAATAAACATTATTCCAAATAAATTAGTTTATTATTATAATTATACCTTTTCTAAAAAGTATAATTTTGGTCCAAAAAATTCATTTATCAAATTCCATCAATATTTTATTTTGAAAAACTATTCTTAAAACAGAAATGATGGAATAAAAATTTTATATATAAAATGGGATTATAATTTAAGTAACTAGGTACTCAACACAAAACACCTTATAACAACTATATATGAACTAAGGGTATGAGATGAGATGGTGATAGATTAATGGGGTAGCTCAGCTAACATATCCCGAGTGGTAATTTCCACTAACATGAACTTCTACCATGAGATATTTCATTCAAGACATACTTGTTAAAGCTTCGCATAGACTTAGTCAAGAAAAAATCCCAGTGACACTTCCTCCCTCCCATGTTATGACAAATGGGCTTTGTATGACACAACTCTACTGGTTGAGGCCATTGTTTCTCCTATATGTATTAATTATCCTAGGTCATTTCTACTTATAAGCACTAATTATAATGTTAAAATTATTATTAAGTGTATTGTTTCCAATGTTCGTATTGACCAACTTTCATAATTGAACAATGGTAATATAATGGTCCAAAGCTATTGGTCATATTTCAAATTATATTTACTTCGTTGAATTCACTTCATTATTTACACAAATTTTATAGGGAAAAATATCATTCAAAAATTCTGAGAAATTACACATCATCCCAAGTTTCGTTCATGAAAAATCACACTCTATTAGAATATAGGAAATTTACCATATTTATTGAACTTATATTCTCATTCAGAATCATTATGGATGACTGAGTTAATATCGGTCTATCCGGTACCTAGTATTCCAGGTATATGGCCATATACATCCATACATACTTGGTTTACATAGGTGTATGAAATTTATAACTACAATATATATATATTACTACTATATATATAGTTCTTAATTAGATAGTTATTTTGTCTATAATCTAAAGTAGATAGAGATTCTAAGTGTCCTTTAGGGACATGAGTGGGCTAATGTTTTTTTATTTTAGTTTTTTTGTTATTCATATTACCCGGACACTATTTTATTTATTATTCATGGGATGGTTTCAATTTTAGACCTCATGGATGGTAACCTAATGATATTTATTTCTCACACCCTACTCGGTCCACCATTTCAATGGGGTACCCATGTATACCTTATCTTGGTAATTATTTTGTTGATTTCTTCTACCTAGGTGTTATGAGCAAATGATTGAGCGGGAGCTCAGGATTTTCATAGAGATTTTCCATTGGGTATTTTCTTTTCTTTATTTACTTCTGTACCGTATTGTATACTTCTGCATACTATATGTCTGCCCTTTTAGTTATGTATCATCATCAATACATACATGAATTGTTTTAAATTGGCGTTTTCAATATTTTTTATTATTTTTTTATTATTTTCCATTGTTTTATGTTCTTAATTATCTAATATACAATTGAGATACTCTAATCATGAGGCTATAGTCTCCCCAATATCGCTTCTAGATACCCTTTCTACTAATCAGTAGCCTCTATAATATGGGGAGGTGTGCTTGAGTCCATGTGACCCATCAGTCTGGCTATCATTTTAGTGGGAAGCTAGGCTGGGGCGTTACAATGGGGTATCGATGCATCTTTCATTTCTTTTAAATTACTATTTTGATCTAGTATATATGAGTTTAGTAATGTGTCAGATCTTAGTAAATAGTCATGTATGGGACTGATCACCCCACACACATGTAAATTCCAAGTGTCTAGGAATGAGATCATTGATCATACTATTTTTTTATTACAGATGATGTGACTTCACCTTGATAGATTAGTTTACTTTCCACTACTTATTGATTTATGAGACTTATGGTAATTTAAACTTGGCCTGGTATGAAAAGGAAGAAATAATAAATGAATCATATTAAGAACATATTAAATTTCATTCCATTCATATGCCACCTTTTTAGTTTAATTTTTATCTAGACTACTTTTTTTTAATTGTTTTTCTTAAGTGATATGTCATGATTTTGTTTTCTTTATTATGAATGAATTTATAACATGATTAGATGATTATATTCCGTGATTCCTATTTATTTATCTTGTTCTAATATATTTACTTATTTTGATAACATTCTATGTTAGGATTTTGATATATGTAACTGGTTGCATGGTCTAAATTTATGGGTTGAAATTAAAAGAGAACCATTTTTTAGTTGTAATGTGTATGGGAGACTTATAATTGTTAAATGGTAACTTGAATACTTAAACCATCCTTGAGATATATATATATATATATATTTATAGATGATTTATATAATGAAAATGTTGCATGAGATTGAAATTTTTATAAGATCATTGGTTGTGATTAAACATGAGAAAGATTTCAATTGTAGGGAGTATGGGCACCTTATAATTGGGAAAAGGTAGCATGTGTACTCAAACTATCTTTGGAACCTTATATATGATGAGATAATTTTTTTAAAAAAAATAAAGAAGATAAAAAAATTTAAAATTATAATTTTAATTGGTTCAGGTTAAATGGGAGATAACCTACAGTCTATAAAGAGTACAGAGGATTTATAGGTTGGGGGAATCAAATTCTATATAATCAGATACTTTTAAATGACCATGATATATTTTTAAATGGTTATAATTTTAAAAATATGTTTAATTTTGGTGGGAACTAATATCTATGCCTCTATAAAGTATCGAGACTCTATCATTTGTGCATGGAGATTGTGTTATTACTTTCTAAAATGCAAAACTGGACCTAAGTAGGTCAGTTAGGGCATGTTTCTTATGAGGTAACCCACTATGGGCGTTTTAAAATTTTTTAATTAAACAAATGTTATTGGGTTGAATCTTAATGAACCCAGGTTTTCTTAAATAGACCCTCATAGTTCACCTTATATTTTACAACCTAAAAATTAATTTATATGATAAAATTCCTAATTATAAAAGGATGTCAATAAAAGTTTGATGTTTAAAAAGGATGTTTGTTAAGACTTTCCTTTTATTACCTGATGTTATATTTTGAATATTTTAAAATTTTAAATATTTATTTGAATTAATGTAATGAATTTAAAATAGAACCTCATGTATTTTCCTTATTTTAAACCCTCTTTTGAAGGTTGTTTGAATATCTTTTTGAGTTTCCTTGGAACAGAAATGTGAGTGTTTTCTATAAGACTTTCTCTTTTTAGAAATGTATTAAATGATAGGAATAGGGCCTAGTGAAAAATATCATCAGCACTTGGTAATGGTGTCGATACTTATTCTTAGTGTAGGGATATACCTTGGTAGGTAGCACCCTTAGAGAATAAATTTATTTCTAAATGTATGTGATTTCTGACATTTGGTGTCGTTGTCCCCATTAGGACTTTTAGCTTCTAATGAAACCCTTGTTTGGATGGGTGATTGTTGTATCATAGAATCTTGTTATGAGCATGAGAATTTTGTAATTCTCAGTTTTAGCATGTTAGACATGCCCAGGTAATAGTTATCCACCTCCTAGGTCTCATGAACCTTCACTCATTCCTTGGGTGACTCAGACTGTCATCAATCTATTTTATAGTAATATGGGATGATGGGACTTGAGACAATTTTTTTTACATGGTACACATAATACATGAATTCATAGGGAGAAAATCCTATGGATGGTATTGGGGTGTGTCATCATGATTATAAAATCTCAGGGTAGTCTGTGTTGATATATGTGCGACCCTTTGAGTTTATAAATACTGTAATGAACTAGATGAGTTTAGTGAAATTATTGAGCCTTGTCCTATTGATTATGTTCATGGGTTATCTCTAGAGTATAGTAACCTAGGTGTCAAAGGATTCATGTTCATCCTAATTATCATGTAGACTTATTGAGGATCGATTGTTTTGACAGGCCTGTAATTTGAGTTTTGGTTCACATGCCCTTCCAAGTTGAAGGAACACAACCGAAGAGGGACATTTGGAAATGGGAGATATTGTACAAATTCAAATGAGGATTTAATTTTTTAATAATTTCAGTTCTTTATTATTATAATGACTTGGATTTAGGCAGATGTGTATGCAACCCATGATAAACACCATGGGTTTTGGATTGACTTCGGTGGTTAATCGGGAACGATTATATGATGCATCTGGTGGTAAAGGCTTGTGATCAGTTAATGAGGATGTGTCGGAAGGGTGAAGTATAGCTTATATCAAGAGGTTAATCAATAGTGTATTAAATGTTCTTATTTATTCATTCCTAGAATCCTATTATTTAACTATTATTTTATAGGTGAGAATTTCCCCTATCTTGACTTTATCCTTGATGAACAAAGAGAGCATCAATCTAACATCACACTAATTTTTTAAAACTTGTTTGGGTAGAGAGGTGGTTGTCAATAAGTTGTGATCTTAAAATGTGGTTATTATTGATACTTGGTTAGTCTTGAGTGATACAAGGGTTACCAGGTAGAGAAACCTTGGATATACTCTTGGACACCATCCATTATTCTCTAATTTGACTGCCTGAGGGATTACCCTCTGGGCTCAGTCAATGGCATGGTGTGGATGTCTTGGCCTTGTACCAACATTGTTCTCATAAACATGGGATGTGGAGTACCATGGGTTATTTATGTGGACACATGTTTAATGAGTCTGAGGATATCCTAAACATTTTTTCGGCCTCATAGGTGTTATTTAAAGGGTAATGATTCTAATGGAAAAAATCAGTGTTAACCCTTGTTTCTATTGAGGCACGACAGTATAAATGGTCGCATGATTCCTTGACAAAGGAATTTTAACAAATTTCAGGTATGGAATTTGGTGAAAGTGATCATTGGGAATGCTGGATTCCATGGAGGGAGGTTTTAATAGTCTTTTTGAGTTACATCGTCCATCTATATTGAGTGTCTTGGGAATGGTCGGTTGGAGGTATTTTGACCAATTTTTCTCTTTAATGATGGATACGGCTAAATGGAACTGTTTTAAAGAACATATTCTTATTAAGGTGAGTGTGGTGTTTTTGGTCGGATTTTTTATTTTAAGGAATGTTTGTGTTACTAGTTTTAGTTAGGTTGATTGGGATTGAAAATTTTCCTTTCAGTGATGTTTCTATTATGACCTCATATGATATGTGTAATGGCCCGAAAAAATATACTTCTTTTATTTATAGATCTCTTTCCTACTAATATATTTTTATTATGTTTTTCAATAGAAGCACATCAAATTACATCAGACCCAATTTCTTTTTATCAGAAGTGATATAATTCTTATAAAAAATTAAGGTATAAGGAATAATGATTATTTTAATTAAATAGTATGAATAAAACAACCATTTTTAAATTTAAATGATAAAATAATTTTAATTTTTTTTTGTGTTAGAAATTTTACTATGAAATTTCATTATTCCTTTTATATCTGCTATTATTTTTAAAAAATAATAATTTTTAAATTTAAAAGTCAAATTTATCATACATAGAGAATTATTATGGATAAATAAACATTATTTTTGAATTCCAAAAATCAAAATTAATCTTTAGTGATTTTTAGTAGTTTTTTAATAAGTTTCAATTTTTTAACATATAGTATTTTATTTGTTGAATATTGTTTTCTTGATGAATTGTATTTGATGAATAGTGATCTTTGGATCAATAGTAAAATGAATATTTTATTATTATATAACGTTTTTTGTGTAATTATTTTCAAAAAATGGGCCTACACGGTTGCAATCTGTAAGATATTTAGAGTCTAATGAGATCAACTTAATTTTTTAGGTGAACAGTAACTTAACCCTTTGGAATAGTGATTTTACCCTTATGAATAGTACTGAAAAGTAATAAATATTAAATCAGCCAAAAATATTGAAACTCCACCAGTGATTTTATAAATACAATTTAGACATTTTAAAAGTGAAAAAACAATCATCGTATAAGTATTGGTAATTTTATGTCATAAATATTTTAACTATAATTTTTTGTTTAATTTAATATTTTAAAATGATAATTTATTTTCATAAAATGTAATCATAAATTTTTACTTTATTTTATTATGCTAATAAGACAATTTTATGGGACCATGTATAATTTCTCAATGTGTTATAAAAAAGGTATAGTTTTAAAGTTGTATTTTGAAATAAATTATGATTTCATTTAAAAATTAAATTAAAAATATTTAGAAAATTATTTTCCAAAAAAGGATTTCATTTTTTAATTATGCACATTGAAAAATGGTTGTGGTGAATTTTTGGTATTTTTATAAAATACATGAATTTTTTCGTGTATAGTAAAAATACAACTTGGATTTTTCGGTGTCTTTAATGACATCATAATGATTTAATAATTAATATAAAATTATGGTCCACTATTGAGAAATAAATTACATTATGAGGTTTCCGATGTGTCTAATACCATGGGAAAATACCCTGGAAAGCCCATGTTTTTTCAAATACCACTAATGAGGTGTCCCGTAGAAATTAATAAAACATTCCATCACTTTTGCTATAAATTCCAACCCATTATTTCATTATATTCATTCAAAATTCCTCCCCAATTAAGATATGGTCTTTTTACCTCCCATGGAGTCCTCCCAATATTCTTTCAAACCCCCAAGGTCCCAAAATTTGATTTTTTGAAGTTACTCTTCAAGATAAGGGAACCTTTCACCCTCCTCTTTTAGTCAAAGATTTATTTTATGTTACGTCTTTTAATTTAAATTCTTTTGTTGGGGTATGTTCTTGGATATTCTTATTTATGTACATTTTATGTCCAAGTGATTAAATACCCTTTTCTCTCTCATCAACTGTAACACCCTGACCCTAGAATCCAGGAGCCGATGCATTATTTTAATACATTGGCATGATCACAAGGAATCAAGTCCCGA
Source organism: Viscum album (assembly GCA_963277665.1). Lineage (NCBI taxonomy): Eukaryota > Viridiplantae > Streptophyta > Magnoliopsida > Santalales > Viscaceae > Viscum > Viscum album. Next base: position 1,015,243,824 of record OY728119.1, on the reverse strand, counting down.
AGGACCGATCAATTTAGTATTCGTGGAAACAATATACATACATAAGTTCAACTTTACAACTTGAAAAGAAATACAACACTAATTTATTCCATTAGAAACATCCAAGCCACCTAGATTATGCATCTAAGTCACTCATAACTAACTCCTTCATATCTTGGGAAAATGAAACATAAGAAAGGGGTGAGCTCAAACACTTAGTAAGGGTAATCAATAAAGTGGAAGATAACATAAATATTAAGCATGATGAATAATTGAAAACACATGCCTTTACAAATAATATACATGAACACTTTTATGGTAGGAATATTAGCTGAGTAAATAATTCCATAATAAAACATAATCATGGGTATTCTACTAGTCGAATGACCACATGAACAATCAATATTATTTTCATAATGAGGGAAAGTATAATGCCAAACATTCTGAAACATTTTTTCAAGGCCACAACCAAGACGTCTAAAAATGATTTAGGCCTCAGCCAAAACTATATATCAAATTGGAATAGGACTTAGCCAATTCCACGTCTAGTTGTCTCAGGAGACCTACCGATGCATCGAGGAGTTATAGCGGGCTCCATGCTTCACTTACTAAGTCCAATGCATTACTAATATGAAAAGGTTGAAATATAACTAAATATTCGTATTAAAAATAACATACAAAATGTCAATATTTTAGCCAAAAACCAAGAATGAAATAAAAATAACCCATCTACAGTCAAACATAACTCATTCAATAAAATATATAAGATTATATTATAATAGATTAACCTCAATCGAGAATAATAAAAGATATTGATGTAGATGAAAATAATCATTAAAACTATTTGAGAGAAATAACCCTCTTTTTCTTGAAATCATTTAAAAGTCACATTATCTATAAAAGAAGCCATTTAAAAAAGTTTTTTGTATCAAAGTGTCCCATATAACATTTAAAATTTTAAAAGAAATTTTAATTTTAAAACATTAAAGTCCATATAAATAATTATTTAAAACCATTTTTAAAACATGAACATAAATGAGAAAGATTTAGAAGAATAAATCATTAAAACATTGAAAATGATATTTAGTTCATAACCAAATGAGAGAAACTTGAATAAAAATAATTGAGGTAATAAAAAATTTATAATATCATGATAATAAAGGGATTCATGATATACTATGTCAAATTACATTATATACGCCATATAAAAGTGAATTGGTGTATAACAACAAAGAAGTCTCAATGGAATGTAAATTGAGATAAAATCCATTATAAAGACTGTATCCTTAGGTTAAGGATAAATCAACGACATAATTATGTGTGAAAAATATAAATACACTCTATATGATTGGATATTCAGTATAAATCAATCATAGGACATTCACACATATTCTTGAAAAAACAACACCAATGGCTTGTATGCTTAACTCAATTAATGGAAATTGAGTTAAGATTACTGATATCAAGTTCATATCAATGACTTGAGAAATTATCAATGGAGTGATTATGTGTATCAAAATTATATCCACACAAAGGGGAGTGGTAATTAATATAAAAATAATAAATAGTTATTCCACACATAATCTTGGAGTAAAAAAATCAATGAAGTATGCTTAAAGCCCAATGAGTAGAAATTGAAATTTGAAATTTATTACCGATTTGGTAACTCACAAAACATACACCCCATGAAATAAGGACAATACAATGAAGATTTAAATACCCATATATTAAATTATGTTACACAAGGAATACAATCATTTCCAGTACATACACCACACAAAAGGAAATAGTGGCAATACAGCATGAATGTCACATGAATAAAAAATGAGATGAAATCACCGTACCACGTTTTAATCAATCAAGTAATATAAAAAAAAGTTAATATCCACAAAATCATTCACAGAATACCATGAATATAAATATAATAATTATAATATATGTAAAATTGTAGTACACAATACACCACATGCAATAAATAAGTGGCGAACAATGGAAATATCGTGGAATTAAAAGTGAGATAAGAAACCCCTTACCTCAAGTCTGACTTGTCTTGTATGTTCCTTGTTCTTCATGAATAATAAACATAAGTTAATTTCTACTTGATTAAGAAATTTTATCAAGTTTATTTTCCCTTTTATATCACTTATTACTTTTTCTATAAGAATTAGTTAATTATTTGAGTTCATATTGGATATTTTATCGATGTTCGGAACTTGAGTAAAAAATGAACTTGTTATAATTAAATTTTTTCCATGTGGTGGAAAGTCCACTATCTCTAGAACGATATACATGATTTAGATATCATATATATATATATATATTATATACCCAGTATATATATGTATTTATGATAGTACATAACATTTGGAGATAAGAAATGAAATGCACCGTTCCTAGAGACGGTAAGCCGTACGTACACATGAATGCTACATTCATTTCTATTTTGTATTTTAATGGAATTTAAACATAATGATACATAGGTATATTATAATTAAATTATAATATAATATATAATATCATTACTTTCATCCTTTACACGTCCCACATAAGGCATTAATGAGTCATATCACTTTTAGGGGGCGGTAGTCCACACTTCCTCAAATGAAATTATAGCATTTTACCCATAATGAAAATCATAAAGGAATGATATAAATGAAAAGTACAGAAGCATAAATAAAACATAAAAATAATATATATCATATATAAATATAGTTCCATCTTAATGGCCAACATGAGAGGCGGTATGATATAATTGAACAATCATCGTTTCGTGAGGCGTTATTTTTCCATCCACAGAAACAATATGTTCTTTACCCATTAGATAGCGGTGTGTGTAAGTGTAGTTAAAATAATTATCATAACAAAATCCTAGTATATTTAGGATACTATTATTGTTATAAAATAAAAGAATAAAAATATTTTAGGGGTTGGATAAGTAAAATAAATGAAAATAAGTTAAGATAAACCATTACCTTTAATTTGGTTAACTCCCTTTGGTTTGAACCAAACAGACTTTTTGAAGTGACTTCTGCCTAAGGTAAGGTTTTTATGTGGAATATAGTAATCTTGAGAGATTATTTTGTCAGGGGTTGGGCAATCCAAGGGGCTTGAGAGGTGTGACGAATGAGTTAGAAGTGGTGTCCTTTTATAAGGGAGAGGAGGGGCTCTTTTGGAAAGTTTGAAAATGTTATATTATTATAAACTTATATTTGGTTTAAAAAGGTCCAAAACAAATTAAATTAGAATATAATATGACTCATGGTCTAAATAAAAACATAAAATAATAATTGGACAGGTTTTGGATATTGTTTTAATATTAATAATCTTATTTATTTAAATCATTTATTAATGAGGTGAATAATGCATCATTATTGTGTCATAAATAATTTAATTTATTTGAGGTCTAAAAATTATAAAAAAATACCACAATATAGGAAATATTTTAATATTTCCAATTAATATGTATAGTATAAATTATTACTTACATAACCCTATGTAAAAATTGATATACGAAAAGATATTTGTTAATGTCATTTTTGTCTTTACTTTATGTTAATTAAAATAAAGTGTCATTATCACTATTAAGATGCTCCATGGGGTCCCAAAATCAACCCAAGGATTACCATGGTCGTCCATGACTCATCAAATAATTTTAGTTCAAGTGTTAAGGTAATTGTGTATTATTATAATATTCGTTTTACCTTAAATTACCCTATTTACCTTTAACCTCGGTAAATAAAAGTCAATAGTTACTATTCACCAAAAATTATTTTCATCTTATTGAACCAAATTTTACATAATAATAATAACCATGTATGTAAAATTTTCAAAATTCAATTCATATAAGTAGTAAAATTTCATATAAATGAAAAAGTTAGTTTTTTAACCACTACTAAGTGGTTTTACTATTCATCAAAAATTAAAGTTTTTTAGAAAAATACCAAAAATTATGCCTAAGATATATTTGATATTACGAATTCAAAAATGATGTCTATTTTACCAAATTCAAAACATATAATTTGTATTAATTAGTTTAAAATTAATTCTCATTGTCAAAACAAATTGTGTGTTTTTAAGAAACAATAACTATCAAAAGATTGACACTTGTTTATGTATAATTTCAAAGTGAAATTAATTACAATGACAAAAATTGGATTAAATGGTAAAAATATAACTAAATTATAATTCAAAACTATAAAAATGTATAATTTAACACTATAAATTATTCTGATTAAAAAAGTTTTTTCAATTTAAATTTACTATTTTTCACTATTCACCCAAATATGAAAGTTATCAGAAAACAACAAAAATTTATCAAAACTATATTTTTATGTCCCAATTCTAAATAAGAAGTTTATTTAGTCAAATTGAATATATAAAAGTGTCAATTATTAGATTTAAATGGGTTCACCATTAAAAGGCGGTAAAATTTCATTTTCGAAAAATACTTCTTTTATCTGAAAAATCGAATTTGTTCTAATATAATGTCTAAAAAACACATAATATGGATTTTAAAGTTAAATTTAGTATATAAAATTTAAAATTCAGTTAATAATATTTATAAACTCTTTCTGAATGGTTAGTTTGGTAAGTTGGGGTGCGCTCAAACTCAGTGTTGCGTGTAGCACAAGCTATAGAATTACATTAAAGAAGATAACTTACTATAAAATCTTAGGGTGTTACATTCTTCCCCAGTTTTTGAAATTGTGCCCTAGAAATTTTAAAAATTGGGCTTGGGAACATCATTGAAAGTCCCACATCGGAAAAAGATTCAATAAAACTATCACTTTAATAGAAAGAAAGAGAAGTACAAAGGTCACCTGAGATAACCCATACTAGGATTCCATGTAGGAAAACATGGATATGGAAGATAAACTAAGTGTCAAGTTCTGATGGAGTGGGATAGAAAATAGAATCAGGAGAAACTTAACAATAAGAAAACTGCAAACCTGTAATGGGACAAATAATCATTAGTTTCCCAGTAGGAAAAGTAAACAGACAACGTTGTTTTTGTTTTAAGTTCCATTTCATAAAGATGAGGTATTTATTTATGATATGGACTAAGAACAGAAAGAGATATACTTACTTTTTAAGTAGAGTTTCATTCTTTAATAAATTGCATCCACTAACTAATATTTTTTTTCAAACGATGAGTATTCAAGATGACTTGGTCACACCAGAAGAGCTAGAATCAACTTTTATAGAATCACATGATCCACAAAGGATAAAATATATATTTTCCTTGTCTTTAGGGATTAACCAAAACCAAAATGGTTGGTACAAGATCAGATGATCCCCCAAAAGGATAATCCTTTAGATAAACAAACATTACTCTTAATTTCTAAAATTAAACCAACAATTTCCCAAAGTTTAATAAGTATCATTCAATAAACAATTTTCCTTAAAATCCTTCAATATAATCCAAAATAATATTGAAACCCAAAACTTAGAATAACTTCTTTATGAAGTCCTCCACGTTAAATTGTATCTGTAAATGACATCGACTACTCTTAAAGTCACATACTTAAAATTAATTAAACTAATCACATAGTCTCTGTGATAGGTTAATCATTTCCACAAATAAACCAAATCACTATAAATCCACAATAGAAACATACATAAAAATCCACCATTACTCCTCAAATAAAATTGCATAGTATTATATTTTTATTAGGAATATAGTGTTCCCAACAGAGCGAATGTCTTCCAAAATAACATTTATCACTTAATCACCAAATTATTTTCTTATAATAATGTTATAAATTTTATAAGACATAAGATCCCAAATCAATTTATTATTGATCAATAAAATCATTTAACTAAAAATAATTAGACACACTAACCAAGGACATCATGTAGTCCAGTGGTAGGCGAAAAATCCCAATCACACTCTGGTTGTGGGTTTGATTCCTACATCTTTTTCCAACGCGATGGGTTATCACATGGTCTGTGTGTTATTATTTTTCAAAAAATATATTTTATAACATTACCAAAATGAGATAAATTCCTCAAAATAACCATTACATAATTTAACCAAAAATGTTATCTCATACCTCACATTTTCATCCCAAAATTTAATAACATGTAATTGCCTAAAACTCAATGATCATATAAAAACAAATGGTTATTTATAACTATATCCACAAGAAAAAAGATAATTCGTACTCAAATATCATTTTCACATGAAAAACTATACGGTTACAAATACAATATAAAATTCTTCCAAATTAATCCCATCAACAAAGAGCACTAATACTTTTAAACATTTCTCCAACAAATTATTTCAACATAGCTTCTTCTTTGTCCAAGAGGATATCCTATAGAATAGGGAATTCACTCCAGTAATGACCAGGTCCCCTATATTTATGGAAAATGACTGTAAATGGATTATTGGGACCATTTTTATTTTCTTCCATAATACTCTTCATTTTTCTTCGACAGTTCTTTACTTTATATCCTTCTTTCCCACACATAAATAATTTCTTTATTCTATTGATAAACTTTCCTGGGTGTCACTTTCCATATTTCCTATATGATGAAAATTGAGGTTTCTTTTCTCCATGGTCTCCACTTCTAGAGATCTTATCATTCAACGCCTTTCTCTTCTTTTTTGAGTCCGGGAGTTGGTTAATATATATGTTATTGATCATATTTTTGGAAAACTGATTCAGCATGAACACGATATTTTTTACGCCTATCAAAATTCCATTTTGTTACTCATTTCCACCATCATTCCCACCTTGTACATCATGATCAATGTTACTATGACTTCCTTGGAATCCATCCATTGACTAAAACCAGAAATCATTATGTGAGTTACAATAGTCATAAAATCATTTTGAGAATATCATGACACCATATTTTTAATTTGAAAACCCTTAGGATTAACCAAGGTCATTTATTATCATCTTATATTAAAATCATTAAAATTTGTTTGTAAAGAAAATGTAAATTTTCCTAAGCATATCCCCCCAGGAGTGTCGTAACCAAGAGTTCATTAGGGCCCATTGTCATGTATCAGGATACCCTAGGTCAATCCAGAAACTCCTTGTCAAAGTTTTCACTCCAAGGTACTTCTATTCCAGAGCTGCCTCTACCTTCTCGTATCCATCCAGTGGTGTATTTCTTGGAAAATACACAAAATATCTACATTACTAACTTTCTAGGAAGTTCTTATATACTAATCCTCAAAGTCTATCTTAGGGTAATGTACTTTAATTAGATTTTATCTAAATCTAGTTTCCAAGGTTTGTACCAAACTTCCTCTGATACCAACTATAACACCGTGACTCTAGAATCCATGAGCTGGTGCATTATTTTAATACATTGGCATGATCACAAGGAATCAAGTCCTGAAGGACCGATCAGTTTAGTAGTCTTGGAAACAACATATATACATAAGTTCAACTTTACAACTTGAAATGAAATAAAACACTAATTTATTTCATTAGAAACATCCAAGACTCCTAGATTATGCTTGCAAGTCACTCATAACTAACTCCTTCATATCCTGGGAAAATGAAACATAAGAAAGGGGTGAGCTCAAATTCTCTATAAGGGTAAGAAATATAGTGGAAGATAACATAAATATCAATCATGGTGAATAATTCAAAACACCTGCCTTTACAAATAATAAACATGAACACTTTTATGGAAGAAATATGAGCTGAGTAAATAATTCCATAATAAAACTTAATCATGGGTATTATACTAGTTGAATAACCACATGAACCATCAATATTATTTTCATAATGAGGGAATGTATAATGCTATACATTCTGAAACATTTTTTCAAGGCCTCGGCCAAGACGTCTAAAAATGATTTAGGCCTCAGCCAAAACCATATATCAAATTGGGAGAGGCCTCGACCAATTCCATGTATAGTTGTATCATGAGACCTATCGATGCATCAATGATCTATAGCAGGCTCCATCTGTCACTTACTAAATCCAATGCATTCTTTATATGAAAATTTTGAAACATAACTCAACATTCATATTACAACTAGAATACAAAATGTCAATATTTTAACCACAAACCATGAATGACATAAAAATAGCACATCCATAGTAAAACATAACTCATTCAATAAAATATGAAAGATTTTATTATAATAGATTAACCTCAATCAATAATAATGAAGTATTCTGACATAGATGAAAATAATCCTCAAAACTATTTGAGGGAAATATCCCCCTTTTTCTTGAAAACATTTAAAAGTAACATTATTTATCAAGAAGCAATTTAAAATAGATTTTTGAATCAAAGTGTCCCATTGAAATTTGAAACCTTTAAAAGTAATTTTAATTTTAAAACATTAATGTCCATATAAATAAATACTTAAAACCATTTTTAAAAAATGGACATTAATGAGAAATATTTAGAAGAATAAATATTTAAAACATTTAAAATGATATTTAGTTCATAACCAAATGAGAGAAACTTGTATAAAAATAATTGAGGTAATAAAAACTTCATAATATCTTGAGAATAAAGGGATTAATGATATACTATGTCAAAGTACGTTATATACACCATATAAAAGTGAATTGGCATATAACAACAAAGAAGTTTCAATGGAATGTAAATTGAGATGAAATCCATTATAAAGACCGTATCCTTAGGTTAAGGATAAATCAACTACATAATTATGTGTGGAAAATATAAATAAAATATATATGATTGGATATTCAGTGTAAAATCAGAGAACATTCACACATATTCTTGAAAAAACAACACCAATGGCTTGGATGTTTAACTCAATGAATGGAAATTGAGTTAACATTACTCTTATCAAGTTCATATCAATGACTTGAGAAATTATCAATGGAGTGATTATGTGTATCAAAAGTATATCCACATAAAGGGAAGTGGAAATTACTACATAAATAATAAATAGTGATTCCACACATAATCTTGGAGTAAAATAATCAATGAAGTATGCGTAAAGCCTAATGAGTGGAAATTGAAATTTGAAATTTCCATACCGATTTGGTAACTCACGAAACATAAACCTCTTAAAAGAAGGATCATACAATGAAGTCATAAATACCCATATATTAAAGTATTTTACACAAGGAATACAATCATTTCCCATACATACACCACACAAAAGTAAATAGTGGAAATATAGTGTGAATCTCACGGGAATAAGAAGTGACATGAAATCCCCTTACCCCTTTGTAATCGATCGAGTAGTATGACCAAAAGTTAATAAACACCAAATCATTAACATAATACCATGAATATAAATATAATCATGATAATATATATCAAATTTAAGTACACAATATAACACATAAAATAAATAAGTGGCAAACAATGGAAATCTCACAGAGTTAAAAGTGAGATAAGAAACCCCATACCTCAAGTCTGACTTGTCTTGTATGTTTATTGTTCTTCCTGAATAATAAAATTGAGTTAATTTATACTTTATTAGGAACATTTTTCAAGTTTATTATCCATATTTTATAACTTATTACCTTTATATACCAATTAGTTAATTATTTGAGTTCATATTGGATATTTTATCGATGTTCGAAACTTGAGTAAAAAATGAACATGTTGTAATTACAATTTTTCCATTTGGTTAAAAGTACATTATATCCAAAATTATATAAATGATTTAGATATCATATATATTTATATATATTATATCCATTATATATATGTATTTATTACAGTACATGACATTTTGAGATAAGAAATGAAATGCACCGTTCATGGAGACAGAAAGTCATACGTACCCATGAACGATACTTTCATTTATATTTTGTATATTAATGTAATTAAAACATAAAAATAAATTGTTATATTATAATTACAGTATAATATCATATATAATATCATTAACTCTATTATTTTTATGTCCCACATAAGGCATTAACGAGTCATATCACTTTGAGGGGATGATAGTCCACACTTCCTCAAATGAAATTATCGTGTTTTACCCATAATGAAAACCAAAAAAGAATGATATAAATGGAAAATACAGAATCATAAATAAAACATAAACATAATATATATCATATATAAATATAGTTCTATATTAATGTCCACCATGATAGGTGGTAGGATATAATTGAACAATCATCATTTCGTGAGGTGTTAGTTTTCTATCCATAGAAACAATATGTTCTTTACCCATTAGATGGATGTGTGTGTAAGTTTAGTTAAAATAATTCTCATAAAAACATCCTATTATATTTAGGATACTTATTTTGTTATAAAATAAAATAATAAAAATATTTTAGGGGTTCGAGAAGTAAAATAAAATAAAAGAAGTTAAGAGAAACCATTACATTTAATTTGGGTAACTCCCTTTGTTTTGAACTAAATGTACTTATTGAAGTGACTTCTGCCTAAGGTAAGGCTTATATATGGAAGATATGGATCTTGAGAGCTTATTTGGGCATGGTGTGGATGGTTCATGGGGTTTGAGTGGTTTGAGGAATGAATTCGAAGTGGTTTTCTTTTTATAAGGGAGAGGAGGTGATTTTTTGGAAAGTTTGAAAATGTTATTTTATTATAAACATATCTTCGGATTCAAAATATCCAAAACTCATTAAATTTAAATCTAAGATGACTCAGGTTCGAAATAAAATGATCCAATAAGAATTGGATAGGTTTTGGGTATTGTTTTAATACTAATAATATTAGTTATTTAAATCATTTATAAATGAGGTGAATACTGCATCATTATTGATTCATAAATAATTTAATTTATTTGTTGTCTAAAAATTATAAAACAAATACAATAATGTAGGAAATATTTTTATATTTCCAATGATTATTTATAGTATAAAATATGACTTATATAACCCTATGTAAAAATTGATATACTAAAAGGCATCTGTTAATGTCATTTTTCTATTTACTCTAAGTTAATTCAAATAAAGTGTCACTATCACTCTTAAGTGGCTCCATGTGGTCCAAAAATCAACTAAAGGATGCCCATGGTTGGCTATGACTAATCAAATAAGGTTAGGACAAGTTTTAAGGTAATTGTTTATTATTATAAGTTTCATTTTACCTTAAATTAACATATTTACCTTTAACTGCGGCAAATAAAATTCAAAAGTTACTATTCACCAAAAATTAGATTCATCTTATTGAACCAAATTATACTTAATAATAAAAACCATGTATGTCAGATTTTCAAAATTCAATTCACAGAAGCAGTAAGATTTTATTTAAATGAAAAATTCAGTTTTTAATTACTAGTAAGTGGTTTTATTATTCATCAAAATTTGAAGTTTTTTAGAAAATACCAAAAAAATCAGCCTAAGATAAATTTGATATTCTGAATTAAAAAATTATGTCTATTTTACCAAATTCAAAACATATAATTTTTATTAATTAATTTAAAATCAATTACTGTTTTCAAAACAAATAGTGTGTTTTTAAGAAACAGTAACTATAAAAAGATTGACGCTTGTTTATGTATAATTTCATAGTGAAATTAATTACAATGACCAAAATTGGATTAAATGGTAAAAATATAATTTAATTATAATTCCAAACCATTCAAATGTATAATTGAACACTGTAAATTATTCTGATTAAAAAAGTTGTTTTCAATTAAAATTTAGTATTTTTCACTATTTACCCAAATATGAAAGTTATTAGAAAAACACAAAATATTTATCAAAACTAATGTTTTATGTCATGATTCTAAATAAAAAGTATATTTTGTCAAATTGAATATATAAAAGTGTCAAATATTGGATTTAAAAGGGTTCACCATTAAAAGGTGGTAAAATTGCATTTTTGAAAAATACTTCTTTTATCTAAAAAATTGAACTTGTTCTTATATTATGTCTAAAAAAATAATATTGATTCAAAAATTATATGTATTATATAAAATTTAAAATTCAGTTAATAGTATTCATAACCACTTTTTGAACGACTAGTTTGGTAAGTCGGGGTGTGCTCAAACTCAGTGTTGCGTGTAGTGCAAGCTATAGAATTACTTTAAAGAAGATAACTTACTATGAAATCTTGGGGTATTATATCAACTCATTTTATAAATTTTTATGTGACACCATTAGGTTTCTGAATTTTCATAAGGCAATTCTCAACTTCTCTTTTTTCCTTTCAAGTTATATTTTATGTGGTATAACATTCAAGTTTCTATACCATTTTCTTATTTATATTTTATTATTTCCCTATACTATATTATGAGTCATTTATGGATGTGAAACCCTTGTCCCCTCTTTCTTTAATGTTTTCTGAAACCATGTTGTATAGTCGTTATGCTGTTGAAATTTCATCTCCAAATCTCTTTCTTATTCTCAAGAAATTCTCTTATTATTATTTATGTGAATACCCCAACATATTTCATTTCAAGGGTCATTCATAAAGACATAAAAATGATATATTTTATTCTGTAATTAACATACATAAAACCTTAATTCCCTTTCGGTGGTTTATAAATGAAATAATGATCATGTTTTTATGAAATTTTTAAAACATCATGATTTTTATATGAAACTCATTTCTTTTATTCTATTTGGGTTGTTTTTGAAAATTGTTATTATGATATATGTGTCTAACATGAAAAAAAATACATATTAAGGTCGATCCCTGATAGTTCTCCAAATCATGGGGTAAATATATTAATCTCTATATATGATAAGTTTTACGATACCTTGGTGAATAACCTTGTTAAATTCTGGGATACATTGGTGAAAAACTATGGTAATTTTTATGACACATTGGAGACTGACCTTGGTGATATGACACCTTAGGTATGGACCATGGTGATATGCTTACAAATATCTAAATTAAATGGTGTAGCCACATTTTAATGTTATGATTCAAGTTCTTATTGTTATGATATGCCTCTTTCTCATAATTTTATGAAATTCATCATGCTCTTATTGATATCGCTCAAGTTCACATGTATACAGTTTTACTTGTTTTCCCTTAGTGGGATTTATACTCACCCCTTTCTTTGATATATGTCCCTAGGTTATGATTTGGAGTAACTGTACTTAAGATGTACAAATGAATAATCCTTTAAAGTGGTTTAGAATAATGTTTTGTGTTTTCATGTAATATGTACCTAATTTCCAAGACACTAAACTTTAAAGATCTTATGTCTATAAAATATATTGAAATGTTATGTAATAAGAACTTGGGATTCCATAGTTGGTATCAAATGATAGTTTAGTTATTTATGGAAATTAGGATATGAAAGCATTAAAAAGAACCCTAAAGAAAAGTTTAAATATAGGAAAACTTCTTGGTATTTTGGTGAAATATGAAGTATTTAGTTTCCGAACAAATAAATATCTGTCAAGATATGAACAAGTGGATGTTGCTCTAGCACAAATATATCTAGTGGTAAAACCCCAAAACACCTCTTTGAGATAGACTTGAATAGGAACTGGTTCACAAAAACGGGCATTGATGCACTCCGGGTTTGACACTCCTAGGAGATATGTTTGGTTAATCACGAGCTTTTTATGAATCATAATGAAGGATTTATAGAAAATGTAATTATTGTTAAAGAATAATATTTTTCGAAGATAATAAATTACATTATAATTATAATTTTTTTAATAGTAATAAATTTATAATAAGGGAAAATTTCTAGGACGCAATTTATTTAAGAGGGGAGGAATGTAACGACCAAAAAAATGTACTTCTTTTATTTATGGATCTCTTTCCTCCTAATAACTTTTTATTATGTTTTAAAATATAAGAATATAGAATTACTTCGGACGCAAATTATAGATTTCAGAAATGATATAATTCTTATAAAAAATTATGGTATAAGGAATAATGATTATTTTAATTAAATAGTATGAATAAAAACCCCTTTTAAATTTAAATGATAAATTAATTTTACTTTTTTTTCTAAGAAATTTCACAATGCAATTTCACTATTCATTTTCTATCTGCTATTATTTTTAATAACTAAGGATTTTTATATTTAAAAGTAAAATTTCTCATACTTATAAAATTATTATAGCTAAATAAATATCATTTTTGAATTCCAAAAGTCAAAATTAATCTTGGGTGAATTTTTAGTAGTTTTCTATAAAGTTTCAATTTTTTGATAAATAGAAATTTATTTGATGAACAGTGTTAGATAAATAGTGCTTTCTTGACCAATGGTATTTGATTATTAGTGTTATTTTTATAAATAGGAAAAAATATTTTATTATTAAATAACTTTTTCTATGTAATGATTTTCAAAAAACAGACATACACGGTTGCGATCGGTAAGATATTTTGAGTCTAATGAGATCGACTTAATTTTTTAGGTGAATAGTAACTTAACCCTTTGGAATAATACTTTTACTCTTATGCATAGAAATAAATAGTAATAAATAGTAAATCAGCCAAAAAAATATAAACTTCACCCATGAATGTATAAATAATATTTATAAATCTTAAAAGTGAACAAACTGTCATCGTATAAGTATTAGTATTTTTGTATGTCATAAATATTTTTATTAAAATTTTATGATTAATTTTATAATTTAAAATGAAAATTTATTTTCATAAAATGTTATCATTAATTGTTACTTTATTTTAATATGGTTACATGACAATTTTATGGGACCATGTATAATTTCTCAAGGTGTTATAAAACGAGTTATAGTTTTAAAGTTGTTTTTTTAAAATAAATTATGATTTTATTTAAAAATTAAATTAAAAACATTTAGAAATATATTTTTAAAAAATGGATTTCATTTTTTAATTGTATACATTGAAAAATGGTTGGGGTGACTTTTTGAGATTTTTCTAAAAATCATGAATTTTTCATGAATAGTAAAAATATAGTTTTGAGTTTTTAGAATGTTTAATGACCCCATAATGATGTAATAACTAATTTAAAATTATGATCAAATATTTAGGAAAAAAATATTTTATGAGGTGTCTAAAGTGGCGAATACAATGGACAAATACCATGGGAAAGACTGTGGTTTTGTAAATACCACTAATGAGGTGTCCCATGGAAATTAATAAAATATTCCCTCACTTTGCTATAAATACCAACCCATTTTTTCATTCCATTCATTAAAAATTCTTAATAAATGAATCTATAGTATTTTTACCACCCAAGGATTCCTACCAAGGTTCCATCAAGCCCCCCAAGTTCCTAAATGTTGAGTTTTTGAAGTTACTATTCAATGTAATGGAACCTTTAACCCTCCTCTTTTAGTAAAAGACTTCTTTTATGTTATATATTTTAATTTCCTTATTTTTATGTTGGGGTATATTATTTAATATTCTTATCACTGTAAATTTTAATTATTAGTGATGATAAACCCTTTTCCCTCACATCAACTCATTTTCTGAATTTTTATGTTACATTGTTAGGCTGTTCAATTTTTGTAAGAAAATTCTCAACTTCACCTTTTTCCATTCAAGATCTCATGTGGTATAACTTTAAAGTTTCAATAACATGTTATTATTTAAATTTTATATTGTCCTTATAATTTATTATGAGTCATTTATGGATGAGAGATCATTTTCCCATCTTTTTTTAATGTTTTCAACAACCATGTTGTATAGTCGTTATGCTGTATAATTTTCATCTCAAAATCATTATTTTTCTAAAAAAATATCTTATTTTTAATTATGGGATTACCAAAATCTATTTCACTTATAGGATTATTCATAAAGAAAAAAAATATTTTTTATTCTAGAATTTACATACATAAAATCCTCATTCCCATTCATTGGGTTATAAATGACATAATGGTCCTGATTTTTAAGCACTTTTTAAAACGTCAGGATTTTGATATGAAACCCATTTCTTTTATTATATTTGGGTTATTTATGAAATGTTTTATTATGATACATGTGCCTCACATGAAAATAAATACACATTAAGGGTGCTCCCTGATAGCGCTCCAATTCATTGGGTAAAAAAATTAATCTCTAGAGAAGACAAGTTTTATGATACCTTGGTGAATAACCTTAGTAATTTTTATGATACCTTGGTGAATAACCAAGGTAATTATTATTACAACCTTGGGATAAACCTTGGTGATATGAATCCTTGGGGATAGAACTTTTTGATATACTTATGAATCTCTAAATAAAATGTTATAGCCACATTTTCAAGTTATGATTCATGTTCTTATTGTTATAAAATGCCTCTTTCTAATGCTTTTATGAAATTTTTCATGTTCTTATTGATATCACTAAATTTAACATGTATACTGTTTCCCTTTTCTCCCTTACCGGGATTTATGCTCACCCATTTCTTTGATGTATGTCTCTAGGTTGTGAGTTGGATTAATTGTACTTAAGAGGTAAAAATGAAGAATCCTTTCAAGTAGTTTAGAAGAATGTTTTATTTTTTCATGTAATATGTACCTAATATCCATGAAAATAAACTTTAAAGGTCATATATTTGTAAAATATAATGAAAATTTATGTAATAAGAAGGCGAGATGACATAATATCTGGTTCTCTTAGTCAAATAAACCATACTAGGAGCATCATTAGAACACTTAGATCCTACTTCATAGGAAATCTTAACAGTGGAGGGACCTTGGTTTTGAATTTTTCCCTTATGATTTTGAATTCTATGGTGGAGAGAAGTTTTGGATAGATGTTTAATGAGATGATGAAATGATTATTTCTCTAGCTAGGAAGACTCATGTATGAACTGTAGATACTCGACCTAAAACATTACATAATATTGAATTAAGTTAATAATTCACATTGAGGATCTTTTAAAGATTAGACATTTAGAGAATTAGGTCATAACTTATACATAACAACTTGAATATTACATGTATACACTTCTACTCACTATCCATTTTTTTTTTCATAAAACAAAAAATCTAAAAAAAGAAACATGTTTAGTTCCATGTTTTTGAGAGCATGACTTTTCCTTGATCTCATCCTTGACCCTATTCATCTTGTCTTGTGAAGAAAAAAAAATTTAAACTTGGTATAAGAATAAAAAATCTTAGTAAGGGATACATAAGGAAAGAAAACTATTAGTCTTGAAAAAAAATTAAACCATGAAAACTTTATCATAAAGTAATAATTTTCACCTTTAAGAAGTAGAAAAAACACTTCACTGAATATAAGCTCATCACTTACCATTTTTTTAACCAAAATGTTACCATAAATCCCATATAAATCAACAAATAACATATAATGGTAACTTGAGATATAAACATACTTAAATGGAATAACCATACGGTCGACTTCCACACATATCACTAAATTGAATATCCATACGACTGACTTCCATACCAAATGAATTGGAGGTTATAGCATAACCACCCATCCTTGGTTTATCACAGAAGCACCTATCATTTGGTTTATCACATAACCACCCGTGAAATGTCAAAGTACCATTATATAATAATAACACATAAAATATTGGAAATATCAACATTTCACTAATAACATTTCATTTGAAATCACATGAAATAATTTTAAGATATTGAAACACACAATCCATTTCAAAAACCATTTTCAATACCAAAACACCAAAAAATAGAATAAGTGGTTTCTTTTTCCATTTAAAAACATCAAGGCTTATAGAGGAATCCTAATAAAGATTACGGCGGTGGAGGGGTAATTTTACCCACATTTTTTAAAAACATTGCTTTTTTCATTTAGTAAAATGCTTCATAGAAAAAATATACCATTTGAATTAAAGTAAAATTCAAAGGGTTTTATTATACACCATGTAAAAGAAGAAGGTGTATATTATCAAAACATGCCTCACTGAAAGGAGATTGAGACTAAGTCCCTTACTTCGTGTTCGACTGGCCTTTTATGTTCCTTCTTCTTACAGAATAAAAAACTTTAGATAAATTCTGATTGATTACTAACATTTTTAAATTTTATTATTCATTTTATATCACTTATTACCTTGCTATAACAATTATTCAATTATTTTAGTTCATATCATACATTTTGTCAATGTTTGGAACTTGAGTAAAAAATGAACTTGTTATAATTGAAAATTGTCTATGTGGTAAAAATTACATTATCTTCACAATGATAATAATAATTTAGATATCATATATTTCATATATATAAAATATATATGTATTTATAATAGTCTATATAATTTAAATATAAGAAATTTAATGTATTGTTCATGGAGAGGGTAAGTTGTACGTACGCATGATCACTACTTTAATTTTTTTCATATTTAAAGGAATGAAAACTAAATGATAAATAGGTATATTATAAATCCGGTATAATATATATGTTATAAGTGTTAAATAATTTCATTAATTCTATCCTTTATATGTTATATGTATAGTATGAATGATTCATATCACTTTGAGGGGGCGGTAGTCCGTACTTCCTCAAATGAAATTATCGTATTTATACAACATGAAAATCATAAAGGTATGTTCTAAATGAGAATTAAATAAGAATAGAGATAAAATAAATATGATTTATATCATATATAATTACAGTTCCATCATAATGGACACCATTATAGGTAGTAGGAGATAATTGAACAATCATCATTTCGTGAGGCAGTAGTTCACCGTCCACTAAAATAGTATGTTCTAAATCCATTAGATGGATGTGTGTTTAAGTGTAGTTTGAATAATTATCATAAAAACAATATATTATATTGAATATACTGGTTTTGTTATAAAATAATTGAATAAATATATTTTAGGGGGTTGGAGAAATAAAATAAATGAAATAATATTGGGAGAAGACATTACCTCAAATCAGGTAACTCCTTTTGTTATAAGCTAAAAGGCCTTATCTAATTGAATTATTTTCAATTTAAGGATTCTAGGAGTAATATAAGAATGTTGGGATATTATTAGGTTATATTTTGGATGATCCAAGGCAGCTTGAGAGGTGTAAGTAAGAGTTATAAGTGGTGTCCTTTTGTAAGAGGGAGGAGAAGCACTTTAGGAAAGTTTGAAAGTATTATTTTATTATTACTTTATTTTAGAATTATAATAACAAAAAAGTGATATATTTATAATATAATATTATTATGGGTGAACTTATCTCATCCAATTTGTTTTATACAACTTTAGTTAATAAAATTAATCTTATCATTTAGTTTAAACCCTTAGTTAAATAAATTAACTCTTACCACGTCTTCTTGTATTTTCATAATATATGGTTACTATAATTACTATAAAATTATAACCAAACCCCAAGTGGTTAATAAATGATATTTCCATCATTATATATGTAATTTTTCTGAATTGTATATTTTTAGGACTATTATATCATTTAATAAAATATTAATTTATTTAAAAACTCATTTATGTCAATTTTTATACTATTGATATCATGAATTTTTGAAATCAATAAAAACTTGATTAATCATAAAAAACTTCATTAAGTAAAATATATCAAGTAATAATCATGCATAAAATTCATTTATGGCATAAAAAGGTTCAAAATAAATTTATTTCAATATTTATATTCTCATTTATATAAATCTTTCTTTAATAAGGTAATCACGATATCACGATTGTGTCATATATAAATTTATTTATTTGATGTCTAAAAATTATAAATAAAATATTATGATGTAGGAATTTTTTTATATTTATAATTATTATATATAGTCGAATGTATCACTTATATAACCCCATATAGAAATCATTTTTTTAAAAGATACATGTGTAGGTTATATTATCCTTAACTTTAAATTAAATGTAATTAAATGTAATTTTCACACAAAATTGGATCCATGGGGTCCTAAAATCAATAAAAGGATTTAAATGGACATAAATATCTCATCCAATCAGTTTAGGTCTTGTGTTAGTGTAATTTAATATTCTTTTAATTTATTTTTTACTCTTATTTACCAGATTTACTGTTTAACCATGGTAAAACAATATTTACTGAAGTTGCAATTCACAATGTCTAAAAATAAAAGGCACATATGTTCACAATTTTTACCCCATGATTCAAAATATGGAATAAATTTTTCCAAATTAAAAACACATAAGTTTCATAAATTAATTTAAAATTATTTTTTGTTGTCAAAACCAAAAAGCGTGTTTTTAAGAAGTAAAAACTTCCAAAAGATTGACATGTGTCTGTGTCCAATTTAAAATTTAAATCACCTAAAATGTCCAATATTGGATTAAATTATAAAACGATAATCTAATTACACTTTAAAACCAATTAAAAACACAATATAAACATATAAATAAATTAGATGAAAAGACATTTTTGACTTAAAATGTAGTATTTTTCACTATTCATTAAAAATGATCTTTATTAGAAAAATACCAAATATTTTCCAAAAGTAAATTTTCATGTCTTTTTTGTTAAGTGGAAAATATAAAAGAGACAAAAACTAGATTTAAAAAGGGTTCTCCATCAAAAGGTAGTAAATCAACCTTTTAAAGAATATTAGAGCATTTCATGCTTAAAATCAGTTTCATTCTTATTTTATGACTCTAAAATTTATTGGATAAATTTAAAGACATTTAAATTTTTTTTAATAGTAATGTAATTAGTTAAGTTTATTTCCATTAATACAAAAACTATGTGTTAACTACATTTTAAAATAATTTTATTATTATATTATTTTTTTGGTATAACTTAAGTTGTGTGCAACATAAGATTTAAAAGAAACATGTTGTTGCATGTTGAGTACGATATCAAAAAAAGTGTCATGTTTAACATAAAATAAATATCTTATTAATAAATATTAATAGATATAAAAAGTATTGTTCTCTAAATAGCTGGTTTGTTACATCCATCCCCCCTTTTGGAAATTACATCCTTGCAATTTTAAAATTGGGCATGAAAAAATCAATGAAAGCCCCACATCAGAAAAAGAGTCAATAAAAAAATCACATTAAAAGAAAGGATGATAAGTAAAAATGTCACCCGAGATAACCCATACAATTATTCCATATAGGAAAACATGGGTATGGAAGAGAAACTAACCATCAAATTCTGATGGAGAGTTATAGAAAACATGATCAGAAGAAAGTTAACTACCAGAAAACCATAAACTTGTGATAGGTTAAATTGTATTTGATTACCTTATAGGAAATGTGAACAGACAATGTTTTTGTTTTAAGTTACTTTTCATAATGTTGAGGAATTATTTTACTACTTAGAATAATAACTAAAGAAAATATACTTACCTTCCAAGTAGAGTTTCATCCTTTAATAAATTTCTACCACAAAATCATATTTTCTCCAAATGATGAGTATTCAAGATGAATTTGTCACATCTGATGTGCTAGAATCAACTTCTAAAGAATCAAATAATCCAAAAAATATGAACTATATATATTTATCTTTCCTTTAGACATTAACCAAAACCAAAATGGTTATTACAAGATCAGATAATCCCAGAAAAGGATAATCCTTTATATAAATAAATACTACTCTTAATCTCTAAAATTGAACAAACAACATCAAAAGTTCAACAAATACCATTCAATATGTAGTTTTCCTTAACAATCATCAAAATAATCCAACTAATATTGAAATCCAAAATTCAGAAGGATTTTATCACATGGTCATCCTCAATAAATCTTACCATTTATCTCCAAATAACATTGACTACTCTTAAAGTATCATAATGAAAAGTAATTAACCTAATCAAATAGTCTCTATGATAGGTTAATCATTTCTATTAATAACCCAAATCACCATATGTCCACAATAAAAACATATATTCTTACAAAATAATATTTCAACCATTACTCCACAAATGAAATCATATAGTACTCTATTTTCCTTAGGCATATAGTGTTCCCAAAATAGAGAATGCCTTCCAAAAATAACCTGTGTTACATAATCACCAAACCATTTTTCTATACTAAGTATATCCATTTGATAAAACATAAGTTCACAAAATCAAATTATTCTTGATTCATAAAATCATTTAACTAATAATAATAAGTCATATAAACCAGGGACTTCACGTAGGCCAGTGGTAGGTAGTGCTCGCTTATCTCCCTTCTTTTGTGGGTTTGATTCCTATGGCCTTTCTGGACATGATGGGTTGTTACCCTTATTATGGGTTATCCTTTTTATAAAACTGAAAAATAACCCTAACTTGTTTTAACCTCAAAGGTTATCTTATAACTATCATTTTTATCCCAACTCATTAAAACCTCAATATCTTAATTCATTAAGTTATATATATATATTGTCATTTTTTCTTGTTTCACTTCTATATGATAAAATAAAACTATTCCTAATATAAATAACATCATACCTTAATCATGGTGTCCAAATGGTTTCATTTTCATCTTGTTCACATAGGTAAAAGTTCCATTAATTGCAACAATGATTTAGAGATCCTTTATAATCATTTTATTCCATTATCCAAATACACCTTGTACAACTTGGGTCATATGGTTTTTCACAGAAAAATAGTTTTGCAAAATAATCATGTGTGGTATATAATTTAAAAACATATAATAAAACTTCATTTTTTAAAATAGTCAGACTGAGTTTTAGTTGAAACATTCAATCAATGGTCTTTTTAAAATACCATAAGTATGTGCTGAGAGACTATATTTTAAGAGAAAATATAAATAGTTTGTGCAAGGGTATCCTTATTTATAAAATTTTTAAAAATCATAATATGCATCAAAATCTTATGATAAGGTAAAATATTTGAAAATTCCTTGATAATATTTACATTTCTTGAAAATATGAGAATATTGAGAAAATAGAATTTGATTCAATACAACCCATGATCTAAGATGGTATTGAGGTATAGTGGAGGTGTTTGATATCTCAACCAACTACTTGCAAGTGAGTTGTATGCAAGAAAAAGTTTCACAATCATTTGAACATGAATTTGTAATAATTATTACAAGAATGTCATGAGGAGGAAATAGGAATGTTGTTTGAGATACTCCTCCTTCCATCTGTAACTGAGTTTCCTTGATTTGAAAAAGTTATAAAACAAGGATTTAACTGAAAGAATAAATATAGTGACTAACCATGTGTTAAACAAAAAACTCATAATACCTAAAGTTGTCTAGACCTTTACTCTAATACCAATAGTAAGGACCCAACCTTAAACATTACATAATCTTGAATTATGTTAATAATTCAAATTGAGGATCTTTTATGGTTTATAACTTTAGAGAATTAGGTTATAACTTATACATAACAACTTTAATATTAAAATTATAAACTTCTACTCACTATCCATTTTTTATAAAACAAAAATTCTAAAAAAATAAACATTTTCAGTTCTATGTTTTCGACATAATGACCTTTCCTTGATCTCATTCTTGACCTTATTCGTCTTCAAGTCATGCGAAAAACATTTCCAAACATTGGATGAGAATAAAAATCTCAATAAGGGATACAAAATGAAAGAAAACTCATAGTCTTGAAAAAACATATAAACCATGAAAAATTTATCATAAAGTAATACTTTTCACCATTATGAAGTAGAAAAAACACTTCACTGAATATAATCTCATCACTTTCCCTTTTTGTAAAAAACATATTACCATAAATCCCATAAAAATAAACATATAACATATAAAGGTAACTTAGGATGTAAACATACTTAAATATAATAACAATACAGTTGACTTCCACTCATATCACTAAATTGAATAGTTGTATAACCAACATCCATACCCAATGCATTGTATTTTAAAACATAACCACCCATACTTGGTTTTTCACGGAACTACTCGTCATTTGGTTTATCATGTAGCCACCCATCAAATGTCCATGTACCGTTATATAATCATAACACATAAAATATTCAAATATCAACATTTCACTAATAAAATTTCGTTTGAAATAATGAGAAATCATATAAAGATATTGAAATAATCAATAAATTTCAAAAACAATTTTCAATACCAAAAAATCAAAAAATGGAATAAGGGGTTTCTTTTTCATTTTAAAAACATTAAGACTTATAGAGGAATCCAAATAATGATTATGGTGGAGTAGGGGTCACTATCATCACATATGTTAAAAACATTTATTTTTTTCATTTAGTAAAATTATTAGTAGAAAAAAATATTCCCTTTGAATGAAACTAATAGTCAAAGGGGTATATTATAAACTATGTAAAATAAAGTGGTGTATATTATCAAAACATTCCTCAATGAAAGGAGATTGAGACGAAGTCGTTGACCTCATGTACGACTTGTCATGTATGTTCCATGATCTTCCTAAATAATAAAATTAAGTTAATTTATAATTGATTCAGAACCTTTTTCATGTTTACTATTCCTTTTATGTCACTTATTACCTTGCTATAACTATTAGTTAATTATTTGAGTTCATATCGGACATTTGGTCGATGTTCGTAACTTGAGTAAAAAATGAACTTGTTATAGTTAACAATTTTCCATGTGGTCAAAAGTAAATTATCTCCAGAGTTATATTAATGATTTATATATCATATATATCATATATATATATAGTATATATGTACTTATAATAGTCCATAGAATTTGGATATAAGAAATGAAATGCACCGTTTATGGAGACGGTAAGCCGTACGTACGTATGGACACTACTTTCATTTCATTTTCCTACTTAAAGGAATAAAAAATAAATGATAAATGGGTATATTATAACTCCATTATAATATATATGTTATATATGTTACAAAATTTCAATAATTACATTTTTTATACATTCCATGTATATCATGAATGAGTCATATCACTTTGAGGTGGCGGTAGTCTGCACTTCCTCAAATGAAATTATCATATTTATAAAACACGAAAAGCATAAAGGTATATTATATATTAGAATTATAGAAGAATAGAACTAAAATAAATATCATATATAATTATAGTTCCATAATAATGGCCATAATGAGAGGTAATAGTAGATAATTGAACAATCATCGTTTAATGAGGCAGTAGTTCGCTGTCCCCCAAAACAGTATGTTCTAAATCCATTAGATGGGTGGGTGTGTAAGTTTAGTTGGAATAATTCACAAAAAACAACATAATATATTTAATATAATTTTTTTTATATAATAATTGAATAAATAGAGTTTAAGGGTTTGGAGAAGGAAAATAAATGAAACAATCTTGAGAGAAGACATTACCTAAAATTGGGTAACTCTTATTAATTTAAGCTAAAAAGAAATATTTAATTATCGTATGCCCAATTTAATGCTTCTAAGAGGAAGATAGGGATGTTGGGAGATTATTTGGGAATATTTTGGATAATACAAGGGGGATTAGAGGTGTTATTAATGGTTATAGGTGGTGTCCTTTTATAAGAGGGAGGATGGGAACCTTAGAAAAGTTTGAATGTATTATTTTATTATTAATTCATTTTCTAATTCTAATAACACAAAAGTAATAAATTTATAATATAATATAATTATGGGTCAAAATAATCTCATCCCGTAGGTTTTAGATAAGCTTAGTTCATAAAACTAACCTTATCCTTTAGCTTTAATCCTTTGTTAAATAAATTAACTCTTACCATGTCTTCTTGTATTTTCATAATATATGGTTACTATAGTTACTATAAAATTACAATAGAACCTCAAGTGGTTCATTAATGAAATTTAAAACATTATATCAGTCATTTAACCTAATATTATATTTTTAGGACTATTATATCATTTAATAAAATATTAACTAATCTAAAAACTCATTTATGTCAATTTTTATACTATTCATATCATGAATTTTTAAAAATCCATAAAAACTTCATAAATTAAAAAACTTCATTAATTAAAGTATAATAATTCATAATCATCCATAAAATTCATTAAGGGCATAAAAAGTTTCAAAAGAAATTTATTTTAATATTTATAATCTCATTTACTTAAATCTTTCATTAATAATGTAATCACTCCATCACCATTGTGTCATAAATAAATAATTTTATTTAATGTCTAAAAATTATAAATAAAATACCATGATATATAAAATGTTTTTATATTTCTCATTACTATTTATAGTCTAATATATCTCTTATATTACCCAATATAAACAAAATTTTAGTTAAAGATACATGTTTAGGTTATATTTTCTTTAACATTAAATTAAAATTAATTAAATGTCATTTTCGGACACAAGTGGCACCATGGGGTCCTAAAATCTACCCAAGGACGAATGTGGTCGAACATATATCATAAAATATGGTTAGTAAATTTTTTAGGGTAATTTTATATTATTATAATATTATTTTTTACCCTTATTTACCAGATTTAATCTTTAACCATGTTAAATAAAATATTTACTAAAGTTACAATTCATAATGTCAAAAAATAAAAGGTACCTATGTAATTTTTTTTACCTGATGATTATAAATATGGAATCCATTATTCCATATTCAAAACACAGAGGTTTCAGAAAATAATTTAAAATTAATTCATGTTATCAAAACCAAAAATCTTGTTTTTAGGAAGTAAAAACTACCAAACGATTAAAATGTGTTTTTGTCCAATTTGAAAGTAAAATTACTTAAAATGACCAAAATTGTATTAAATGATAAAAATATAATCTAAATAAACTTTAAAACCAAATAAAAGTACAATATAATCATATAAATAAATTAGATGAAAATAGAGTTATGACTTAAAATGCAGTATTTTCGCTATTCATTAAAAAATGAACTTTATCCGAAAAATACCAAAAGTTTTCCCAAAGTATTTTTTATATCTATATTATTAAGAATAATTTTATTTTTTCAAATGGAACATATAAAATTGGTAAAAACTAGATTTAAAAAGGTTTCTTCATCAAAAGGTGATAAATCGACCTTTTAAGGAATATTAGAGTATTTCATGCTTAAAATTGGATTCATTCTTATTTTAATCCTCTAAATTTTATTTAATAAATTTAAAGACATTTAACAAACATGTGTAATCATAATTTAGTAAGTTATGTTTATTACTAATAATAAAACGACTATGCATTAACTAAAATTTAAAATAATAATATTATTATATTATTTTTCTGTATAACTCAAGTTGTGTGCAACATAAGATTTAAAAGAAACCCATTGTTTCATGTTGAGTATGCTATCAAAAAAAGTGTCCAATTTAACATATAATTATTATCTCATTCATAAATATTAATAGATATGAAAAAGTATTATTCTATAAATACCAGGGTCGTTACATGAACAACTTTGGTGCTTCAATTAGAAATGAGTGTTGGCTCATATTTTGACCGAATAAGTTTCTCATTCTTAAATGAATGATTGGAGGTGATTTGGGTATTTAGAAATGAAATGTAGTATTTAAAATTAGGTTTCACAACCCTTGTAATTCAGGTGATTTTTTTGTTATTACCCAAGGCTTCTTGGGAAAAATAAGTTCTAAGGTGGGGTGGTGGTAACAACCCATGTTTTTTGAACTAGATGAAAATACAAAGGGATTTGTATTTCATCATTTGGTGGATTATCCATTTATTATACTGAGCTTTGGAATATAGTTCTAAGAATTGTAACACTTAAATGTTTTATTTTTAGACTTATGTAAAGGCCTAAAGTGCCCCTCAGGTGTCTCATTGAGTTTCTGGAACACCAGTGTCTGTGAATCAAAAGTTTAGAGGGTCTGCATAGGGAACATGGTTTGTTTGAAACTATGAGGAACTAGTTATAAAATGTGTTTCCTGTATTAGAGGAGTATAAATTCCCCATATGAGCTGTGCATAGTTTACCCAAACTATGCACCCAAATTTCAGGGTTAGTGCCACTTAGGAAGTACCTAATAACTAATCATCGCATTCTTCATGAATGGTTAAGAAAATCTTGTGACACAAACCACGTGAGGTAGGGTTCATAAATATTGGATTCTACATGTTTCTTACATGGTTTTAAAAATTCATTCGGCCAAACTGTGTGACATGTGTTTTGAAGATTAAATTAATAAGATATACTTAATGACGTTTAAGCCTCATTTTCTTCTTTCCTCTTCTCCTATCAGCAGTGTGATCCGACTATATTTCGACATTAACCTATAAATATCCTTCTTATAGGATTTAAAGTATCTCCCTCATCTATGTATCAATCAATCATCATCGGTCTTTATGGATCTACATCGGGAAAATATTTATTTCTTCTATTTCATCCACACTGGACCAAATCATATCATGATATTGGATGAGTAGATATTCCTAAGTATGAGGTAGTTGGTATATATATTTTTCCTTATTTTTTCATTTTATAAATAGCATCATTGTACAACACTCCAAACATTATCGTGTGACACCTTAAAAAAATTTCTTCAAATTAAATGGGTACTCACACTTAACATTACTCCCTTATATCCATGTTATATAAATTGTGGATGTAAAAAATGATCATAGAAACCCATTCTGTATTTTTTATTATATATCCCTATAAAATTTAAATGATTAAAAACACTTAGAACACCTTCTATGCATTCATATATGGATGAATATTGGAATTTCACCTTGTAGGCACTTTTCTAATTGACAATGGCATCTCCTGCGTGTCATCTTGAAATCTATGTTTGTTTTTTTAAGCTTGTCTATTTGTTTTGAAATTCACCATTGGTGAATTATTCTTAATATCATGAATTTGATGAATATTAGAAATAAATGATTTTTTTATAATAAATTTCCTGTTTTTATAATAAAACCCCTTGGATGAGGTGTGTTGTCTTTGAAATTACTTAGTGATGGTTAATAATCAAATGAATTCTTGGTCGTATTGATTTTGTCTTTTTTATGCTTTATGTTATTTTTAGTGAAGAGGAATTTCTAGTACAGGGCCTCTCCTATTATTCTAAATGGAATTTACCACATTTTTTAAATTTTAAATTAAACCATTGCACCTTCTATGTGCATGGCGTGGATAATTACTTCCCAATTAACTATTCATTCCTGTTCCTTCTAAGTAATTGGATTGAATTACAAATGGATTTTTCCAAGTGTGTAAAGTCCCATTTGTTCATGATTAATTCTTAGAGAATACTTGTCCCATTAATTTGAATTTCCATCTTTTGATATACTCAATGGTATATTTATGTTGAATAGTTTATTCATGGCGTCTTGTATTATTTAAGTGAGATGTTTAGTTAAATATAATGGATATTCATGTTGGTGTTACTTTGTTGATTGATTTAAATGGAATAAATGAGATGACTTGAATATTATTAATGTATTTCTACAAGCTGGTTTTCAAGCCTTGAAAAAATTATATTTTTAAAAAATGAAGTTAATGTAAAGGGTGACATGAAAAAACTATTAATTTCATGATTCGTACATTATATAAATATAATGTGACTCCCCTAATGTTAAATATGATTAGTAAATGAAAACCATGAGAGGAAATTCCTCATCAATCCAATTATTATTTATTATTATACTATTATGACATGAAATATGCTGGGAACTATGGTAATTGATTTGTTAATGGTGATGTAAAATCAAAATCCCTTACATTGTTTGCTGGGTTATGGTGTCTCACACATTGATAATATATATGATATTGGGATGAGAAACCATGGTTCATATTTAAAGTGTTGATATGATGGCTCACTCACCATCTCGAGTTTCATTCATGACGTCCCAAACTCTATTGGGATATAGCGAATGTACCATATTTCATGATCTTATAGGCTTGTTTAGATAGGTTATGGATGACTGAGTTATGCCTAGTCCTGCCAGTACATAATATTCCAAGTATATAGAAACTTATTTCCTTATGTACTTGTTTCATGTAGGCATATTCAATATGTAACTCTGCAGTATATATATATATATATATAAATATATAGTTAATGATCAGACATTTATTCTAGAAATGATTAGAAGTTGGTAGAGCTTACAGGTTTCTATTAAAATCCTGGGCAGGATGGTGTTTGTTAATTTTAATATTTTTTATTAATCATATTACATTCACACTGTTTAATTTTTTATTCATGGACTCATTTGAATTCTAAACACTGTTGGTGGTAACCTACTGGGATTTATATCTCACACCTTGCTCAGACTGCCATTACAGTGGGGTAACTGAGTAAACCTTATGTTTATAGATATTTGGTTGACTTTATTTAGATTTGAGTTAGGAGCATAGGACCAATCATGAGATCAGGATTCTTGAGGATATTTCCTTTGGATACTTTATTATTATTTTTTGGTTTTTTACCATACTGTACAATGTTTTTTGATGTATGCCTTCTTTTTCGTTATGTATCATCATCAAGACATACATGAATTGTTATATATTGGTTTTTTACATATTGTATATTTAGTTATTATTATTATTATTCCATTTTTGTATATATTTATTATTTGATATACCATATTGATACTCTGATCATGAGGGTATAGTCTCCCCGCTATCACCTGGTAAGACCCACGCTATTAGTCGGCATCCAATAGTATATGGGGAGGTCTGTGGGAGGCAATGAGACCCACCAGTTTGAATATTGTTTTAGTGGTATGTTGGTTCAAGACTTTATATCTTTCCACATATATCCATAAAAACCCAAACATGATCATGGATATACATGATTTCACCCCATCCCATAGTCCAAACATGAGGTAGGCTTACACCTCCCCCACACTATCCCATAGAAATTAACCTCAAAATCTATGAGAGTCTTCATCCTTAGTATATCTAATAGGGTATAGGGAACACTAAAGTATTAATGAAAATCCTTCCCTTGACCATCCTTCATCTCCAAGTGCATCTCAATAAATAGATCCATAATCTACCACTCACTAGTTTCTTCTTGAACTTCCTATATTTGAGTCATGATGTTTAGTTCATTGGTAATTGCATTTCTAATTCCAGGAATATAGAAAATATCAAATTAAAAATAATATAGCTACTCAACCCAACTTTGCAACCTTAGAATCAGATCAAACTTTGTAAAAATAAACTTGATGCTTTTGTATTATGTGTACACCATAGGATGGTCTCCGAATAAATAATTTATACAATAGAAAAAATACTGAAAAACAACAGAAAACTTGAGATCATGTGTCGAGTAATTCCTATCATGTGGAATTAATTACTAAGACATGTACGACATGAATCTTTCCCCTATATCAAAACTTTTCCTATCCCGATTCTTGATGTGTCACAATACATAGTGTATCTTCTGTCGTTATCTGGTAGAATTAGGATCAATGATGAATTCAGTCTCCCTTTTATCTCTTGAAAGGATATATCATGGGTATATGTCCATAAAAACTTCACACCCTTCTTATTAAATCTTTTTAATGGTGATATTGATTATGAGAAGTATTATATGAAGCATCTGTAATATCTAGATATCCCCAATAAAGTCCATATTTCAAAAAACAAATCACTGGGTTACTACTAAGAAATTATAGCTCTCACCTTCTATGGATCAGCTGATACTCTTGTATTTGAGATAGTATGTCCTAGGAAGTGAATATTGTCCATCCAAAAGTGGCACTTTGGGAAATTATCATATAACTAATTCTCTCTCAATGTATCCAAAATGATCTCAAGATGTTTTTCACTGTTGTATCAATTGTGAGAATACACAAAGATATTGTCAAGAAAAACAATCACAAACAAATCCTGATAAGTATGGAAGACTCATTTTATCAGCACTATGAAAATATCTAGAATGTTAATGAGACTGAAGAAATAACTAGATACTCATATAGAAAATACCTTCTATGAAATGTTGTATGGGGTATGTCTTCACGTCGAACATGAAAATGATTGTATCTAGATATCAAATAAATTTTTAAGAAAACCCAATCTCCCTCTTGGTTATCAAATAAGTAATCCATCAATGGAAGGGATATTATCTCCTAACCATCAACTAGTTCAATTTTTGGTAATCCATGAATATCCTAAGGGTATCATCCATATTGTTCACAAAAGGACCTGTGAACCCAAGGAATAAGTACTGGGTCATATAAACCCCTTTGCCTCCCTGTCCTCTAGATTATTTTTGAGATCCTACAACTCCATCATAGTCATCCTATAAGGAACAATGGATACCAATGTTGATCCTAGAACTATCTCGATGGATAAATCCACCCGTCTCTTAGGAGGTGAACCAAAAAATCATTGAGGAAAACATCCATGAAATGATCAACCAATGGTGTAAATTTTTCCATAAAAATTCCCTTATCATCTAGATACAAACCACTAATCTGGTATATCATCTCACCGATACCACATTGTTCTAGTACATCTCAGCTGGCCTAAACATCCCATTCTCCCTTGATAATAAAAACTCCACCATCTGGTGTTGTGACATTCACACATCAAAGATAGAAATAAAAAAAGGATCGATAAGAAACTAGTTAGTATATTTCAAGTATGACATCAAACCTAGTCATCTACAGGATAAACAGTTTCCAAATGAAGTGATTCTCGCATATCTTAAGGGGTACTCTGTACACTGACACACATCCTCAGTTCTGATCCCCAATGGAGTTTCAAACATCATAACACCCCAAATAATTGAACAACAAGACCAAATATTTCCAAATAAGGTATAAAATATGAATCTATGTGATGTGGATATGTAAAAAATGTAAGATACAAGAGTTGAGGATACTAAGATTACACCTATCACTATAGATGGTACGACACTCTTCTCTTCAGTGGTAGGATATAAAACATAAATTTGTCCTAAATTGTGGCCCTATTCCATAAACTCACTATTCTGATCAAGCCCACTCTTCTATCTCAGTATAACTGGTGTTTGGATGCCTCATCCAAGACCACCACCACCTCAACTTGAATGATCAATACAACTCTATATTCTATCCTAACATGGAGTTATGAAAAAATCTACTTAGCCTGAAGTTGGAGATAACCCCTACCACTCACCTCTAGAGGGAAGGTCTTGGGGAATCATTTCACATGGTCCATGGGGTCACAAGATCAACAATCATTTGGTTCATGATCACACAGATTTCTCTTGTGTAACTATCTTTTACATTGATGAAAGCAAATATCACTTCCATCACTAGCGACATGAATGGTACTCATATTACGGGAAGCCTCAAAATGACTCTCCCTACTACAAGATATCAAACCACTGGTCGAGAGACTAGACTAATTTTCTCTACTCCCCAATCTTCACTCGGATTCCACTCTATAATTGGAACCTGATTCACTATCTCAGTAATAGTCATCAACCACACCCCCAAGGAAAACAAAATCAAAATAAAAGTAAATACAAGAAAAAAAATCACATTCCCATTATATAAGAAAACAAATCATTCTAGAATGAAAAATTTACCTGAAAAACATGAATTAGAAAAATGTATAAATAACTAAATTTCCTAAGTCCAAAGGAAAAATCGATGAGAATTTGATAATGCATCATAAAATAGAAAACCCAAAATAGTAAACAATGATAAAGGACAATCCTTAAGATATTAAAAATCAAAAATATATCATGATGGTAGAATTTATTGGAATATATTGTACCTAAAATAATTTAATGTGGTAGATATTCTTAGAATAATTTTAATGGCAGTCATTTCATCATACAACTCATATATATTTAAAGAATATCATAGAACTATAGTAAAAGACATGTATGAGAAACAAAATTATTTTATATATAAGTAACCAATAGAATGGAAAGAGTTAATTTTCTTGACTAAATGATATAAATATAAATTATATATATATATATATGATATATATGAGGAGAGAAATAGTATAAAAATAACCATCAGTTTGAAATTGTATATGTAATTTCAATATTAGAGGTTAAAGACAATAATTTAATTTGGCATTAGAAAACCAAAATCATAAAATTATAAACAAAGATAGAGAGAAAACCATTATGAAGTCAATAATATATATCATTGAAATTTAGAAAAAATATAGTAAAAAGATTATGTTAATAAGTATATAATTGAACTACATCAAAAAACATTAAGGGTGAAAATATACCTGAAATGATATATATACAGTTTGGTGAATGTAGTGTTTTGGAATGTAATAGATATAATATGAGACATAAAATATACATAAAATAATCAATAGTAGTTATTATAACACAAAGATCACATATTTTTTAAAATAAAATCATTTAAATATAGTTAAAACTTGCACGGACAACCAAATTCTTTTATATATACGTAAAAACAATAATTTAGATAGAGGGTTAACATTTTAATAAATTAGTTAATAATGAAATTTGTATTTAAATGATATATATATTAAGTGATGAATAATCGAGAAAGAATCATCAAATTAAATAGTATATATAATTTCAATAAAAGATGACAGAAATAATAAGAAGTTAATTAGGAATTTAAAACCCTAAAATTAAATACAAATAAAAATAGACAAACCATAAGATGTTAACAATATAAAAAATATATGGTTAGGAAAATGCATTGGTGTAGACTATACCAGACATAATTTCAAGAAAAAAAATATACTATAAATAATTGAAATTGTAGTTATTACATATTGAATCTCATATATATTTAAAGTATATCATTAAAGAATGTGTGTGACATATTTGAATAAAAAAACATACCATAGATAATTATTATAGTTGCATGGAAATTGAAATTAGTGTGTGACATATTTTTAATGTTTTTGTGAGTAAAATTTAATTATGATATTAAATAATGTGGATATATAACAAAGTAGAAATATATATTGTGAACTAGTAAATATATAATGTATGTTATACCATCCCAATAAGAGTATATTTTAATATGAAATAAGATGTTTTGATGGAATTAATAAAAAATATTCAAATAATATTAGGAAAATTTTATTATTTAAATATAGTATGATATAAAAAATTTAAATTATTCTTATATAGAAAATTAGTATACTAAAAGTTAGATATAAAGTATGATTATAAAACATATGCATATAGAATATACATAAACTGAATATGATATAATATGAAAATAATTAATGACAAAGAGTATGAAATATATGAACAAGATAATAAAGAAAAAATAAACAATGAAATCTATACTGAATCATTCATATAAGACATTTAGAAGTGTAAATGGATATGTAGATATATGAAAATTGGGTTATTTTTTTCAACTATGATCTTGTATTTAAAATGAGAAATGTTATATATAGAGGCCTTTTTTGGAATGAAAAATAGATCTGCACTAGAAAATAATATGGAATTATATGATATCATATGGAATTTTATAGGTGGGTTTCTCAATAAATTATATTGGTGTTGTATAAAATAAAAAATAAAAGATGAAATTCTAGATAAAATACCATTGCATTGAAAATTTTTCTATAATAAGGATAAAAACATAGGGGATTAGGAATATGGATCTTTATGTGGCACGATAAGTGTAAAAATAACTATTAATAATATGAAAAAATTATCATTTTATAAGAATAAGAATAATATATGTTTTAGCTTTATTGTAGATTAAAGAAAAAAATCAATTTCCTAGATTTTAAATTAATGAGAACGATTCCTATAGTGGTAATATACATTTTTATGGATGAGTAAAATAATAGGATGTGACTAATGAGGTATTTTTTTATCTAAGGAGTTGGAGTTGAGGTCTGTCTCATTATAGATTGGTTATAGAATCTAGAGATAATATGTCATGATAGCGTAATGGTATACTTTAACTGATGATGAAAACTCTAGTAATGAGGGAACATACTGATTTGAATGAGAATAATAAGAGTTTAATTGGAAAATAAGTAGAGTTTTTCAAGAAAATGAATATTTAACATACACATAGTAAATAAAGGTATTGGAATATTTAATAGACCTAAGGTAGAAAAAAAATACAAAAAAATCAAAATATTTCAATAGAAAATGGAATGTTAAAATTAGAAAATACCATAGGAAAGTCAAGAGAGGATTCATCCAGTTGTAAGGTTATAGATTAACATATGGGTGATCAAAATAGAAATAGGATGTTGTAGAGAAAGAGTGAATAACACTATGGGATTAAGATCAAGGGAAATACATTAAATTAATGGACAAAGAGAAATGGTGGAATGACTAATGAGGAAACTATAGTTTGGAGATCATTGGAAGATGATATAGGGATGGAGACCGAGTGAAGAACCTCGGACTATAAAGGTAACCCTAGTAAAGTTACTAATAATGGTGTGATTACACAATTAAGGGGAATCAGACTATTGGAGATAGTTTTTGGATGGAAAATTGAAATATGGAGGTGACACCTATATTTTGGAAAACTATAATTATTATAGTAATTGAGTTTTAAATTGGTATTTTTTTAATAAATATAAAATATTTCCAAATTATATTATGAATTGGATATCAATATCACGATTAATTCTTTTTTATTTAATGAATTAAAAATAATTTCCATGATATAGGTTTTTTCTTATCACCTTTGATATACCCATACATCAATTTTTCTATTCAAAAATCATTATCCTCATATAATATTTTGAAAATATAATTTCTCATGTGTAATGGAAAATTATTTATAATATGATGAATAACTGATCTCAAGTGAACATATTTATAGCTTTTTCATGAATCAAAATCAACTCAACTTTATTGGAGCAAGTCTCTGAAATGGTTTGTTTTATAGTATTCCATAAAATGGAAGTTCTATCACATGAGAACAAATATACAAGTTGATATATGACTTTATATGGATCAGATAAAAATCTAACATCATCATTACCAACCAATTTTTATTATAAATTTTTGAATTAATATTTATTTATACTAATTTAATCTCAATAAGTATGAAAAGAATATTACCTTGCATAAAATTTCATATAATAAAACCTTCTATTATTTATAAGGAATAAATTACAATGTGCGTGTATATCCTTCAATTATTAAGAAAATGTAAATTTAAATATAATCATTATTAGTTAAGTAAGTCCCTCAATATCCCCTCATATATAAAAATTATCATTCATGAAATCATAATATATAATTATTAATTTACGGTGTTTTCATGAATATATAAAATCATTCCAAAATTCATGATTTCTATTTCTGATTGATTAAATTTAATATTCAAAGACATTCCATACCATTTGATGATCAAATACATTATTTCTATTAGAATTTATTCATGAGTTTTGATATTATCCAAAACATCTTGATAAGATGATGATTAAATTTATTTATTTATGAAAACCATTGGACAATAAAATTAATTTTATATTCTTCCTTAATAGATGCATGAAATATATCTTATTCAATTCACCCTATACAATAATTTATCTAATTGGGTGAGGCTTTCAAATTTTTGAATATGTCATACAAATTTTTACTCTATTGAAATTCACATATAGATTTATTAATCAATGGTACAATATAGATAAACAACAACAAAATCAATTAGACATAAACCAAATATAAATATCAAATTTATAAGGAAGTATATTTCTAGTAACATTATCAAATCTTTTCAGTAGTTTCTGTAGTTTATATAACCAATCCAAAACATTATTACTTGAACATTGAAAATTTTTCTTCAACAATCATTTTTTAATTATTTTGATGTTGACATCTTTCAAAATTCATTTTCATCGATGAGTATTGAATGTATTTAAAAAAATTAAATATATCATAAAAACATTTAATGAGATCTAGTAATTTATCTTGAAAAAGTATAACATTAGGAAAAATATCTAAACATATATATTTTGTGTATATATTCACTTTACTCTTCAAGGTAAAATATATTTGTTTATTTCTACTCAATATTGACATAGATTTTATATAACATGTTCTTCCACACTTCTAAGATGTATAATCAAACTATTGATTTATGACAATTTATAATGGAAATGTTTTTATAATTATTGTATCCTATCTTTTTTTCTTCTGCACCATTTATATATAGAATTTAATTATCAATATTGAATTTAATTATCATGTATAAAATGTGATGTATACTCACTTGAAACTAGTAACACATGTAACCATTTTATATATTCATCTTTCATATAGTATATAAATGGATTACATGGTTGTTGGGCATACCCATAATCATTTCACAATTAATAATTCATATAAATTTCATAAATTTACATCCAATATATATAGTGATGATAAAAATAATTTAATTAATAATAGGTAACCCTTGAAAAATCATCATACAAGGTGAATTCATAATTATAGAATGAGAATGAATAATTCTCTTATAAGTGATAATTTAGTATACATGTATTATATAAATAATTTCATCACTCTCACATTATGGATATTTAATATTTTATCAAAAAAATTATGCTAATATATTGTTATATCAATATTTTTCATTAAAACTGATCACAAATGACCAAAATGATCATGTCATGTATTTAATGTATCAGGATTAAAAAAACATTCACACCTTATTCATCTAATGTTCCCATATTATATTCATTTTCAAGAATATCATTAATGTAAAATATATTTCATTGATTTTGGAGTTGGTTCCCTATAACCCACTTACGTACAAATTATGATTACTGATATTAATTATTTTGAATATTAATAAACTACTTGTCACACCATGATTATTTTTCTATATGACATAGTATGTGATAATTTTCTAAACTTACATCACACTAAATGGTCATAACAGCTCCCTACTTTGATGAAAACCTAGAAGTTCCATTACATAATTCTTAGAAATTTTTTCTATTAAAGTATGATGTCATTTAATAAAGAAAAAATTATATATGCTATTAGGATTGATACTCATAGTAATTTGAGGAACCTTCTCAGAGTGTATGCCCTTGGTAATTTACAGTGAAGGATATTATGAGAACATGATGCCCTAATAGAAAATCTACATTTATATGTGTCATTGGATATTCCTATATACAAAAACGTATAATGTTTTTTTATAAATTAATATTATTATTAGTGTATTTAATTAGTCATGTGGTTTTATGTATTGATGAAAACTATGATGACATATGTTTGTGGTGAAGTATGATACTTTGGATGCGTCATGATTGATGATGCATTAATGAATAACATAAGAAATGATTTTTCCCTTTTTTTATTTAATAGATGTTGATATCTAATGCCCTTTGATGGGAATATAACATCTTAAATAAATCCATGTCTATAGTTGTTTTTTGTGGTGGTTTAATTATATAAATATAAGGAAGTAAAAATCAAGAACATATGTTCATGAAACTGATATACGACCATCTTGATTAGATGCATCATTATAAATAGATTATATTAGAAATTGATTTTTTGTAAGATGTTTTATGTCATTGAGACAATTATCTCTTTATATATGGGTAGATTGGCTTTATTCAAGACAAAAAATTAGGCTTTAGGTGTTCTACCTGATTCCATTGATAAAAGGTCATAGCGGGTATAGGAATACCCAAAATCTTGGTTTAATTTTATTTTAATTTAAGAAATGATAAAAAAAATATTATTCTTGATTTGTGGTTCAATAATTATTTAGGATTGGTAAATAATCAAGATTTAATCATAAGTTATTCATAAGAATAAAAATAGGAATTAAATAATATTAAATATTTATTTTCATAATATATTTAATATAATATTTATAATATTTATCAAAGAATAATTTCGTAATGTTTATTTATTCACTAAATAGTAATTATTAAAGGTTTGTTAAATAATTAAGAGGATTAATGGACTAAGATCAATTATAAAATTTGAAATGTTATATTAAATATCATTTAAATAAATATTAATTTTTTTAATTTAGAAAATGATATTTTTTATCCATAGGTTTTGAAAATTTCATGTAAATAATCATATTATTTATATTATTATTATAAATTAGGCTCACTATGGAAAAATGGATTTTATTTAAGGTCCCATTTTTAATTATTTTACTTATACTAGCTTTATAAATACTTGGTTATATCACATTATAGGGTTGGATGATTATTACGCACAACAAAGCTAGATAAAATTTCACTCCATCCCTAAGAGAGAAATCTCTCCAGAATGTGATTAAGAACTACAATGTGAATCCTCTTCCAATCTCAAGCCTTTGAGAGAATCTATATAATCCTTAAATCCGGAAGAGATTCATACTGAGATCAATGAACAATAATGCATGCGAATCGGATTGTCCATGCTAGAACTCAACAATTCTGGGAAGACATTCTAAGATTTTAGAGCATTTAAAGATGACCAATATGTGGATTCTTCTCTTGGACCCTATGATGCAAAAATGGTGTGATAAGATTAGTTAACCAAATCATTAATAAAGAATCAATTAGAATTCAATTTAATTCTATATCTATCTATAAATAAATTATAAATTTTATGTGATGATCCTACCTTATAGCTCTTTTATTAACAAGTAAATTAATATTCAATGTAATTATATTGATTATGATATTAATTTTCATGTAAATATCATACCACTAATATATTGAGAAAAAATATGAGTCCACTATGACTAATAAGTTATTCAATTACACTTTAAACCTACAATTTATATAAGATAGATTACATAAATAAATTATATTTATTTATTAACTATTGATTGATGATATTCATTTATTACCAATTTTATTTCGATATAATTCATTATTAAAATATGATCATTGAATTATTATCCTCACTTATTCATTATCACTTACATAACCAATATAATGTTAAATTATCATAAAGACCATCTGAAGACTCCATCAAGAGATGTTGAGAGTTATGGATGGATATCACAAGGGTGCACACCATGTATCCCCAAGGAACAAAATGTGTACCCATATTCAATACACCCGGATGAATCATTTTAAAATTTGAATGTTGTGTATTAACTACATGAAGTGTTCATTTAATACACACCATGTGTTAATCAGGTTGGGCTGACATATGGTTTTCTTGAATACATTTCATTTAACTAAATTACATGCCATGTAGTTTATATGTTTTTTCTAGAATAAAAAATGAGGGGTCCAAGACATGTCGTATATTTACTACAAAATATAGGGATTCAAAAACCATGAAACCTAGATGATATAAAGCATGTAGCTGTAACACATACCATTTACCATGTACACTTACATGACTAAAAAACACTCGCTGTCCCTTGGCACGTGTTGGAGAAATGGGTTGAAGGGATTATATATCATGTAGTACAATTACACACCATGTAATATATTGTGCCTCCTGTGAATAATTCAATACAGAGAGAAAAATTAATTTTATAATTAAAATTATTTAGATGTGTTTCGTGGGTCATTTATTTGATAGAACACGTTATGGGATAATATTGTTAATTATATATTAAATTAATCTCCATATTTAATTATGAACAACAATATAAGTACACACTTTACTTGTTGTGTACTATATGTGTGTTAATGAAATCAAATATCACATAATAGACATGAGATCATGCTTTATTTATTAAAAAATTCACACCTTCTAATTATCAGCCACATAATATTTTCTGGGGGAGAATCAACTATCTGGTGGAAATGGATAGTAGCACCGGTTGAAGAATATGCTCATCGACCATCTGGTAGGAGTACATTGTTCATCTGTTGTGTTATTATTGACCATTAAGTGTGTTTATAAAGATTAAGGACAATAGAAAGAAGTCATCCGGTTACCTAGTGGAGGATATAGGGTTACCCACGGTGTTGATATTGTAGTTCAAAGCTAATCTTCGATATGGTAAAATGACTATAAATTAAGTCTTCAAAATATTTACTACCTGTGAGATTTTCCATGAGGTCTTGAAGCATTTTGAGCCTATAAATAGGCCTATTTATAGACATAAATACATATATTCTCATCTAATATCTAACTCAAACAAGTTATTATTTCTAAATTTCTATAAATAAATTTATTTCTCTATGTCATTAAATCTCCAATCTAGACTTTGTGCTTATAGTAAAATCTCATCACTCTCATCCTTTTACCATTAATTCCATGTTGTTCTTTATATTCTTTTTATATAATTGGGATTTTATATATGTTATTTTTATATGAAATCATCCTTATTCTTATTTCTTATGTTATTAGATATCACTACCTTTAAACTGAGGGATTTAGGTTTCTTGTTATAACTACTAAAAGGAATGGGACTATTTGTTGGTGAGGTTTTTAGCTATACCCATTAAAAAGCGTAAATTGATTTTTTTTTCAGTTTATTTATACAAACATAAAAGCAAGTGAGTTTTGGTATATTAGATATCATTAAATTAAAAATACTAATAAATTAAATTCTTAAGAGATTAATGTGGAACATTTAGGGTATATTCT
This sequence comes from Viscum album, assembly GCA_963277665.1. Classification (NCBI taxonomy): domain Eukaryota; kingdom Viridiplantae; phylum Streptophyta; class Magnoliopsida; order Santalales; family Viscaceae; genus Viscum; species Viscum album. The sequence goes on along the minus strand of OY728119.1, from coordinate 1,015,201,772 downwards.
TATGATATTTCTGAACATCATTTCCAAATAGTGTTTCTTATTTACTTTATGTATTTTTATTTATTATTAACTCTATTTATCAATAGTTTAATCCATCAATTCACTTAGTCATTTTATTTATGCATAACTATTTATTTAATCTTCTATATTTATAAACATAGATTATTATATTTTTTAAGGCATAAAAAAGGTTTTAATTATCTTCAATCTTTCTGAAATATATATTTAGACTTTATGAATTTAGTTATTTCATTTTATATTTAAAATGAAAATTCATTACCCCTATTACTATTTCACCTTACCCCATCATATATTTAGTATCAAAGGGTAGTTGAATTTACTTCAAAATATTTTAAAGCATAATTCTCTTTCAAAATATTTAACTTTTTTTCAAGAAAATACTTTATACAAGTTTATTTTTCAAAAACCCATGGTTCTACCAAAGTATACTCAGTGGGGCGTGTTCCTTTTTTTCATGGTATTAATTCTGATTATTAAAAAACACACATGTATGCTTTTCATAGATCTATTTTTTATCTCTTGTACAATATTTTCTGGATGGTTATATCCCTACTATTCTAAAATAGGATAAATGGACCCTTGATGGTATTTCTACTTTTGAATTAGATGGTAATGAAATGAATTCCTTGCATTATGGTTTAGATTAAAATGGATTTATTTTAATTTATACATGTACAATGACTCATGAAATATACAAAATCTTATAGGTAAATCATGAAGTAATGAAAAAAAGTCAAAGATACAAGATTATATATATTTATGAAAGATTTTTACTGTTTCTGTATACATTACAAAAAATATATAATTTTAATATGTACTTGATTAACTTATATCTCTAATGGTTGAATGACTTTGGGTTTCTCACTTTTTATTGAAACATTATTCAATAAAATAATTTGGGTATTACCATGTTATGGGCACCAATATTCAACACAATATAAGATACTAAATACATAAAGAATATGGTAGAAGAGGATATCATCAAAACTCAAATGGAATATAAGACAACAATGAAAAGACAATATTAAAAGTAGGAAAAGGAGGTAATGAAACTAGAAAACCCAATTGTTTCAAAGAAATCAACAATGAAAAAACTGAAATCAAAGATAATATTTCTCAAATTTACAAATTATTGAACAAGTACATTAACAAAAAAATATCTACTTAACACTTCAAAAATGAAAATCATGAAATAGACGTTACTTTCTTCAACTACAAAATAAAGGTCCACATAAATCCATATGCCCCTTAAACAAAAATAATAAAAATAATAATAAAGGTAAGAATGGTCTAAAAGACACAACAAAATGTTTTAGGATGGATAATAATTCAATATATGAATCAAGTGTGGAAGGTCTTATGTTCCTAATTTCCCATAGTGATGTATGTGACAAAATAAATTATGAATGTTCTAGTTCATACACTTTTACTTCTTCAACCTCATATTTAATCAATGAAGATATTATTTATGATAGATATAAACTTCAAAATGGTTTCTATGAACTTCTTTCAAATTTTAAATATATTAAAAAGAATTAAAATATTTTTGTTTTAGAAAATGATTAATTCTTAAAAGAAAAATATAATTTGGTTTTTAAATTAAAATAAAAACCAATTTTCGGAATTTTGGAATTTCAAATTTATGATCTAAAAAATACTCTTTCTAATTTTTAACATGGTATGACCTAAAGTAATAACTCTATTATATCATATTTATAATAGAAAAAATATAAAAAATAAATTTTGAACCCAAATTCCTTATTAGATAACTTAATAGGACCCAAGATATGGGTACCAAAAATATTATTTTCTTAATATTTTTTAAGAAAATATAATCATAAGAAAAACTTAAGAAAATACTTTGTCTAAAGATAGTGGGTTTTCAAGTCATATGTATGGTGATCCTTCCAATTTTAATCAAATTGTAAATTTCAATGGAGGACATGTTCCATTTGGAGAGGGGTCAAAAGATAAAATTATCAGTATTAGTAAAATTAGTTTCCCCAAATCTAAAATAATTAAAGATGTTTTATTTTTAAATGGATTGAATAATAATTTACTAAGAATTAGTTAATTCTGTGATATTAAATTCAAAATAACTTTTAAAATTTATTTTTCAAAATTTTAATTCCAAATAATTTTTTTACAACATATCATTTTAAAAATGATTATATTATTAATTTATAATACATTAAAATTAAAAATGTTATGTGTTTAACAGCATTGGATAATGAATCTTGGATTTGGAATTGGTGAATACATCTTTATAATATTTACTTTCTTTTCAATATCAATTATAGCTGACTAGTATGACATTTATCGTAATTATCTTTCAATGATAAAATATTTTGCGAGCCTTTCCAATGTTTCAGCAAAAAAAATATTTCTTTAAATATAAAAAGGTTATCTATTCTTCCATATAATTATAAGTAATTCTCAATGATATTTTTGGACCAACTCAATTTTTTAGTATTAGAGGTAAATCTTTATCCATTGTAATTATTGATGACAATGCTAGATTTTTATGGGGTTTCTTCATATCTCAAAACAATGAGGCCTGAAATGTATTTATCACCTTTTCAAGGAATTTAAACAATTAAAAATGAGAAAAAAATTTCCCTTAGAAGTGACCATGGTAGAGAATTTGATAACAAAGGCTTTGTTGAGTTTTTTCATCCCTAGGTTATCATCACTCTTTCTCTACTCCTAGTAAACCTCAAAAAATTGGGTTATAGATTGATGAAATAGGGACCTGAAATAAATGTTTAGAACTCTCATGAATCGGTTAAACCTCCTTAATTATTTTCATCTAAGGTGGTCAATACCACTAACACCATCCTTAACTGTGTTCTCACAATAACCATATTCAGACAAAAAACCACTTAAATTTAGAAAGGTAAAATTCCTATAGTTGGATTCATTAATATTCTCAATTTTAAATGGTTTATCCATAATACCTAGGATAATATAAGAAATATAAGGCACATATATAGTGAATTCATCATTCCTAGGTACTCAAACTCATGTAAAGCCTATCGAGTCTTTAATAAGAGGAACAAGACCATGGAAGAGTCAATTAAGATTAAATTTGATGGGAATATTCGTAAGTAACATATACCAATTTATATTGAGGTTGAGAAAATTGGTTTAAATTTAACTAAAAATAAATATTATAATGTAATTTATGATTATCAATAACCCTCATATAATCCTTTACCAGAGGAATTGGTTAAATCTAAAAACCATCCATTTGAGAGTGTTATTGGTGAATTAAAATATAGAACTTGCACTAGAAGGTTTTTATTATATGTGTTTTAACATCAAGCTTTTATTTATCAATCTGAATCTCATTACCTTAGAAGGATCAAGATTTTCCACACTAATCTAGGTTTTCCATGGGTCAGCAGCAATGGCACCCACCTTAATCCCTCACCCTTTCAAGAGGGGGAGGGGTTGCTTGAGTTCTGATTGGATTCTTCCTTTCATTCCACTTATAGATCTGTATGTTATTCATCCCTTTTCAAATATCAACAACAACTTCATGGTTCCCTATTTTGACTAAGGATTACAGAATCTATATATATCCTCATGGGAGTTCACATATCCACTAAACCCATACATGATCTCCCTTGAAGCATATTTTGGTCAAAATCAACCATCAATTGACACATTCAACCAATTCATCTCCAATTCATGGGATCTACAACATCATGATATCGTTGGGCCCATGGACCCCCAACATATTATCATTCACTTTGAGGTAGAGGATTATCTCATATATTCCTAGAATAAAATATTTATAACCTTAAACATTTTTCAGTTATTCATTTTCCGATGGCCTTTTGACTTTTATTTGAGATGAGATCCTATGACAGATTAAATCTGGGTATGTTTTTGAGGCCTTCAACTACCATTTCAATGTACATAAATCCTATCAATGCTTGAATGTTTTATTAGTCGATTTTTTTCATTAATAGTACATCTCATTCATTTTTCTATTTAATTCTCATCATATCTGTGTTGAAATGGATGTGTCCAAAACCTCAACAGATTTTATATGGATTGAGGTTGAAATGGGATACCAAATCAAATATGGTTTATGTTAAGAATATTATATAGATGTATACTCATTTTATAATATTTTTTTCCTCCAATAAGTATATAAGAATAGTTTTTTTGGACAAGGATATGATCCCCCTACCCAATTTCATGATGATGATTATGTGGGTCTCAAACCTATTAGGTCTAATGTGGTTGCAGTTTCTTTACCATCAAGAGATATGATTAGTTTAACTAAAACTGATATAGGTGAAAAAAATATTTCATCTCTAGAATGTGTGAAGATATATCCTAATCCCATATAAAAATAGGCAAGACCCTTTAATATTGATCTAATGGTTGAGAACATCTTATATCATTTGATACATGTTGTGGATGACTATAGGTCGACTGTACGGGGCCCGTTTGGGTTAAGGGGGATTGAGGGGGTGAACACAATTGATTAATTAGAACTAAGTTACAAAAAACAAGTGCTAAGTGTGGGAGGTTTATCATCCTAGAATAATCATTTGAATGTCTCACTGACTGTATAGTGGGGTTGGGTGAATATTGTGTACAAGGTATGTCCAAGAAGGAACGTGGTGAATATTACTTTAAGAAAACATTTTGAAGAGATGGAAATTGAAGGCCCGACTAAGGAATAAGAAGATTAAACACAAGTAGATAACATCAATGAAGGGAATAGGATATCTCGGTTATAATTATGTGATGATATCTAAATCCAAATATTATTATGAAGTACATATGTAAGTAATGTGAGAGGAATTCAAAGCCCAAGGAGGAGGAAGGGGAAGAAGGGAAACTAGGATGTTGGGAGTTGTATTATGAGACATGAGAATAAATCTAATGAGTGTAAGGATTATTATCAATTATGAAAACCAATAGAGACATGGTTAGTAAGAAATACTCCGCCCTAGGAGATGTATGGTGAACTAACCATTAATGACCAAGTGTAGAATAAGAGTTTGAAGCTTTAGAGAAAATATATAGTGATAGAAGTTAGTGATACTAAATAATAGGAGTGGGAATGTGGTGTGATGAAATATCTAACCAAGATGCAAGGAGAGTTAGTGGTTGTAGAGGTTACTAACAATTAAGAAATCATTGATCTATCCATCCTCGCTAAACAAATACTGGAATTCCTGTAGTGAGGGCTTGGTGAGATGGCTATAAAAAATGAAAAACCATTAGATATTAGAAATCACTTTTAGTATGAAATGTGGGAGAAGGATTTTCTAATAAATGAATCTCAATAAAATATTCATGTGATGAATGAGAGTATTATTCTAATGGATACTAATTATGATAAGAGTGTTTGGATCAATAATAAATCTCACATTTTTTCAAGAGGCTTCAACAAAATTAAGATAAACTTGGAGGAGTTCATTCAAGCTTGGGACAAGATGGATTATCATTTTGAAGTCATCGTCAAGGAAGATATAAATTAAATGTTATCTACATTTAATTGTAAATTATATATGTATAATTATTTAAATAACCTCATTGTTATTTATTTTGGTTTTTGATGTGTTCCAATATTATTTATGAGGATTCCCACATTTTTCTTAAAAAATACTTTTAAAATAAAAATCTAATTTTTAATCATGAGTCTCATTACATTGATGAAGATACTAATGATGTGAATTAGATGATTTCCATACATGAATAGATGGACCAAATTTAAGGGAAAAATATTTGGAATATTTTGTATTGAGAAGATAATCATATAATTATTGTCACAAAGTGTTGTTTTCAAAAAAACATAGTGATCAATAAATTATCACTAATATAAAGGCTCAAATTATTACCAAAGGCTATAATTATGATGATGGTATTGATTATGGTGAAACCTTTTCAACTGTTTCATTTCTATAATCCATTAGAACATTGATGGTATTCACCGCTCATTTTAATTTTAATCTTTTATGGATATAAAAAATGTGTTTCTATATGGATTTATTTTTGAAACTTTTTTTGGTATCAATCACCTGGTTTTGAAAATCCTATATTTCCAAACCCTATTTTGAAGTTATCCAAAGATTTATATGGTTTAAAATAATCCCCATAGTCTTATTATGGATGGTTAACTAAATTTATTTAATCAAATTATTATAAAATGGAAAAATATGATCAACACTTTCTTAAAAAGTTTTCAAGTTATTTATCAATCATTCAAATTTATATTGACATGGTTATTTTCAGCACTATTAAAGAAAATATTTGTTGTGAATGTTTTGAATTAATGACCAAAAATTTTGGAATGATTTTATGTTAAAACTCAAATTCATCCTGGGTTTTCAAATTTCCCAAAATTATGATCGATGTTTTTAAACAAAAGAAAATACACTACTGAATTTTAAATAAGTTTAGCATATATCATGATACAGAAATTAGAACACCCATGTGTACAACTTTTAAGGTGACATTGGATGAAATCGTAAAGTTGGTCAAAAATTTCACATCATAACACCTTCATTGAGTGGCCACACATTGTGATGAGAATTTGACTCTCAATTTATCTTAATTTAATTCCTAATACCACATTTTAAATTATAAACTCCTCATAGTCAAATATAATTTTATCCTTTATTTTTGGAGTCTCTACATAGGTATTATTGTCTCCCCCAACCTTTTTTAGTCATGGATTGAAGTGTCAATTAGTGCATTAAATCTATTCTGGTAAGTGTAATCACTTTTTTTATCATGGATCCCACTTTCATATTTTCTTACCCTCTTTGATATCAATGAATCCTCATTTTATTGATTGATATTGTCCTTGATTTGATGAATTTTGATTTTAGTATTCTCATTTGACCATTGTTTCCTTCAATTTCCTATCATTAGATCCCCTAAGGGTGTTTTTTATCTTGTTTGAGGTAGGTGGTTTCATAAGTAAATTTCTATCAATTAAACCATTTGATGTTTGTTTAATTTTAATTGGTTTTATACCTTTTTTATAAATCATGAATTGAGTATCTTGATTTGTGATATTCAATGGCATGCCAAACATGGTGAAACCCTTTGAAAATTTATTTTTATAATTTTTTGTGATTTCTAAAAAAATGATCTTGATTTGAAAAGAATGATTTGAAGCATGATTTTAATGAGATAAAAGGAATAATTTTTTTTAGTTTAAATGTGATGCTTTTAAATGAAATAAAATATTTTTTTATAAAAAAATTGATATTTGTTTCTGAAATATAATTTCATGGTTTTGGAACTAGAACTTGGGGATGTTTTCAAATGAGTGGTTCCATTATTGGAAGTTTAATGAAATGTTTGATATCCCCTTATATGATTTATTTTTTTCTTGAGGAAAATGTGAGCAAGGGTACTTAGATTATATGAACACATATATTGATGAAAAAAATTCTAGATAAACTATATTAAGGGGGTATAGTTTATACATTGGGATTGTCTCATATTCTACTTAGTCTTGGGATCTAGGGAGTGGGTGCACACATGGGGCCAAATTTCACTGAGATGTGTGAGAATCTATATAGTTATATAACACCAGGTCTCTTAACTATGATTATGTGATTATAACTTATTTATACATTCCAAAATTTTATTTAAATTATGATCCATGAATGTTTTTATATAAATGTGTATTCCTGAAAATTTTGATAAATATGCTTATATCTGCATGATTTGATGGAAATCAACTTTGAAACCAATTTTATATAATCCTTTTAAATGTTTCTAAAGAATGTTTTAACATGAATCTTGAAAAGAATTTACAATACTTGTATTATTTTAAAATTATTTATTGTTGGATTATTTTTTATATATTGATTATAGAATGCTTAGTGAGATCCTTCTAGTATTTGATGCTCACAACCTACCATTGACTTTGAGAATTTGTAGGTTTTCTTATTCCTAGTACAAGAATTTTAAAATAAAAACTTGGAAGTGGTGGGAGTTCTTACTAGAGGGACTTGAGTGTTTGTGGTGATCAGTGGATCTTACAACGAACTTGTTTATAGAAACTTTGGTGATGATGTCTTGATAGTTTTAACTAATGACTTTGGTCAAAATAATATTTTGAAACTTCCATCTTTTTACTTCTGCGAATTTCTCTCTTTTGGAGTGTTTGGCATACCGAACGTTTATTATTTTATTTCATTACTTAGTATTGATGAGTTATTCAAGTATATAAAATTTTTCCTCTTGATTATTTTGATTCATGTGAACTAGTATCCAGCCCGGGGGGATTGGGAACGCCCTTTGGGCCATGTGAAACTCGATTTTGGTTCTGTTTAGGTGGGTGATCTAGGTCATTTCTTAAACAATTTGTATCAAAGGGCTGGTTCTTCCCTTTCTTGATTTCAGTATGCAGTTTGGGATTTATTTGAAGATAGGATATTGGATTGTTAGGACTTAAGGTGTTGATTATTAGTGAGCTCTTATCCATCTCTCAACATAATGATCCTTAAATTACCATGGTACATTGTGAAAGAGTTTCCTTGAATAATTGTTTGATCTAATTATATATTTTTTACAAATATTTGATATGGTATTTTTTCCCTAGTTGAATTACAATTGATAGAGTTGATGATATTATGTCTCAAGGGTGAGGTATTCCTTGTTTTCTATTGATGTTGTATAGTACTATACTCACAAGAAGATGTTCGAACATAACTCAAGAGGGGTATTTTGATAAACCACTTTAAGAGAAACCTCCATTTGGATAGAATCTTATAGAGGTCTTCATGTGTGTGGTCTTAAGTATGGGCCAAGTGGATGAACATGTTCCCATTCTAGTTGAAGAGGTTACACCTAAGAGAGACTATATTAGATATCATTCCTATAAGTTTCTTTACTGAAAGATACAATATTTCCAGGGTACTAATGATCGCCAAGAGGTGTAGGATGTGTTAAAAAATTTTAATCAAGTCATTGAGTTTTTTTGAGATTTCAGATGAAGTTATGGTGAAGTGTTGCGTCATAAAACATGAAGGGCCTAACAGAAGGTGGTGGGACTTGATATTTTTGGCTGGGAATAATGTGATCTTGAAGTAGAAACACAACGAATCATTTTTCATGGACAATTTCTATCCATAATAGATTTTTTTGTCTAAGTCAATGGATTTCCATAAACCTGAGCAGTGTAATCATAAAATGACTCAGTATGCCAACCATTTTTCTAAGATTATTCATTTCTCACCTAAGGTTATATTGGATGAGAAGTTGAAAGCTCATAGTTTTAATATGGGTATTCAAGAAGATATTTGGTCTCAGGTTTTATTATTGAATCTCACCTCACATATAGATACTTTAGAGAGATCTTTGACGTTGGAACTTGACTTGGATAGTAATAGAGGGTTAATGGTCATTCCTCACACACCCATTGGACGTTTTGGTGGTACCTTAGAAGGGAAGTGGAAGCTAGATGAGTATCATGGTGGAGATAGTAATGGGGGATATTAGTTTTATATTTATTTTAAATATTTTATAGTATATAGTATTATACTAATTACTTATTTATAATGTGGAAATTTTTGGAACACAAAGTATTATTATATACTGGCACTAGATATTTGTAGTTCTTTAGAATGATTATGTCACTTGGAGAGATATTTCCATGTCTTTACCACTTGGTGTGGTGTCATGGGCTCTACAGTACGAGGATGGGTTTTAAAGTAGTCAGATGATCCATGAATAAAAGGGTTCTATCCATAGGAACTAGGAACTATGATACTTCATGCATTGTATTAGTCTTAAATATAAGTCTATGTGGTTTTTATGATAGTGAGGTTACCATTATCATTACATCAACACTAGTGTCTGATTTATTTGATATTGGTCCCTCTATTTCATTTATATATACCAATATTTTGGAACCAATGAACCTTATTATAGATCATATTCTTTATGTAATGGATATTTTTGTTCCTCTCAAGATAAAGAGTGAGAAGGGACTCTGATTCCCCAATTATGCTTCATCTTTATCAGAAGTCAATATTGTTTAGTAATTTTTGGTATGAGATATAAAACCTCTAGATTACATTATCTATATAAAATGTATTATTTATTGTAAAGAATATATCACCCATTATCTATGGCAGGTCTCTATTACTACCCCTGATGGTGTGTTATATGTTTTTCATAGAGAATGGGACCCGAGGTCAAGTTATTTTGAACCTAAACTTATAGAGTTGGGTAGGATGGTATCCATGATTTCCTTTTAACTATATCGGGATTCTTTGATTGTTCTTATTCTTCTAGTATTCATTGATTATCTTGATGTGTTTTCGTCTAAATATTCTAGTGTTCCACAGTTGAGGGAGGTGTATTTTTATACTATCTTGGTACCAAGCACCTAGTATATTTCAATTCTGTCATACCATATAACACAAGACTAATTAAAGTAATTAAAGTTTTGGTTTGATAAGTTTTTTACCAAGGGATTAATTTGACCTAGTATGTCTCCTAGGGAAGTGTTGGTGGGATTTCTATGAAGGTTGACCAAATCCTTCACCTTTGTTTTGAATACTATAATATCAATTGGGTAATGGTTAAATAAATTACCTCTTATTGTCAATTTGTTTGAATATTTAAAAGGGGTAAATTGGTTATCAAATATTTATTTTAGTCCAGGTTACCACTACCTTAGGATGAAGGAGTTTGATGTCCCTAAGACTGATTTCAAGAGAATGTATGAACCCTATGAGAACCTACTTATTCTTTTTCATTTAAACAATGGTCCTAAATTGTTTATGTCATTGATGAACAATATTTTACATCAAAAACTCAATTATTCTTCAATAATATTTTTGGATGATATATTGGTTTACACTGAGATTTAGGAGGATCATGTGCATCATTTGAGATGAGTTCTAGATGTCTTGAGATATCAAAAACATTATACTAATCTCTATATAAGTATAAATTCTAGACTCAATAGGTTATTTTCTTAGGATAAGTGGTTTCTAAATTGTGAATTTATGTTGATAATGAGAAGGTGAATGTTATTATACAATATGATGAAATATAATAAAATCTTTTATATTCAATGAATTTTTTGGCTAAGTAGCCTATAACTACAATTATGTGATGGATTCATAGAATTTGGCTTCTACATTGATTTATTTTTCTTATAAAGTAGTAAATCTTATCTTGGTATTGAAATTTCAGACTTCTTATAGTGATTTGAAGAATCACACGTGTTATTCACCAGTATTGACTCCTCCAGAGGTTGGGTAGGTCTATGTATTCTTCTGTGATAAATAAGGTTTGGGTTTGGGTTGAGTTATCATATAGTATAACCACTTGGTGTCTTATGGTTCTAAAAAAACTCATCCCCTTTAGAAAAACTATCTCACACATGATCTCAAACATATATTTGTGATGAACACTTTGAGGAGTCAGTGACTTTTATTTTTTAGTGAATGGTTTTCCATATAATAATATCATAAAATATTGAGGTTTATATTCTCACAAAAATATCTGAATATTCATTTGAGTTGATGGGTGGAAAACTATAGTCTTATAAAATTTATATTCCCTATACCCTTGGTATGTTTAATGTCATTACTTATGCTTTTTATAGGTAAATTTCATCCCAGATCATGAAAACAATTCTAAGGAATGGAATATGATGGAACTATTTTCTTGTATTCATTTGGGAGTTCAATAGGATGATACTAGGATATATTTGGTGAGTGTTTAGTTGATACCCTCACTTGTTGAGTTTATTCTCCAAGAGTATCATCTTGATTATATCTTCTGAGGCATTAGGGATTATTTATTTGGTGGGGATACCATCGGTGATTGGTCTCTCTATTCTTAGGGTATAATTTTTATTAAGAACCCATATTTTGTTACATTACCCATGAGGAAGATTGCGGTGAGGGATTATCGCCATTCCTAGTGGGCGGTGCACCTCGGAACAATGAAAACATTTTTGGATATGAGGCATCATTTCCGATGGATAGGTATAAAGTGATACATTACTATTTTTTCGTATTTTTATTCTTGTTAGTAGATTAATTCCAAGCATAAAAATAATTTAGGACATATTCAACCACTTCCTATGATGACATGTCAGTGGGATGATATATAGATGGTCTTTGCTGTTGGGTTTTCATGTACACCTCGATGGAAGAATGTGATTCGGGTGGTGTTTTATTGATTAAAAATATAATCTCACTTTATTATGAATAATGATACCACCAATGATGAGTACTTGAAAACCCAATATGTGTATGAGACTGTCAGATTTCATGGATTTTTGTCTGCCATAGTTTTTTAAAAGGATCCTTTGTTCACTTATCATTTTTTGAGAGGCCTCTTGAAAGTGATGGGATCCTAGGTAAAGTTGAGCATGTTTAACCATCATATGATAGATGGTTATATAGAATAGTTTGTATAGATTATTTTGGACATGATCTAGACTTGTGTCCTTATGTTTTTAGAATCTTGGGATTTCCATTAATAGATGGTTTAGTTTTCCTATTATAATAGATATCGGTCTTCCATAATGATGGAAATCATTGAGTCCCTGTATGATTGTCCTGGTAGATCTCCACTCTATAGGTTAGAGATTGGTGAAGCCTCCTTGGTTTGGCCTTGTCTTGTTCAAGAGATAACAACATAGATTCAGCCAATTTCTCAAATAATGGTAATGTTCCAACAAAGTTAAAAATACTATGTTGATCATTGTTAATTCCCTTTGGGGTTCTCAATTCGTGACTTAGTGTTTTGAATATTTCACCTCATTTGGGTCAGAAAATTCTTGGAAAACATAGAATGTTATCACTAAGATATATGGGACTATTTGAGACAGTTGATATTATTAGTAAGGTGTCTTACAGATTGGATTTTACACCTCATGTGGAATTGATCCATAATGTGTTTCATATTTCACTGTGTAGAAATTATCTCCCTCACCCATCTGATGGCTTGAGATGGTATGACCTTGATTTGGAACATAATTTTTCTATGAATGAAAAACCAATTTAGATTATAAATTCACAGATAAATGTTATTCATGTAATTTCTATACCTTTTTCTGGTTTTTATGGTAGCATGGTTCTGACTCTCATTAGGCATGGGAGCATGATTCTTTGATTATATAGAAATGGTATCACTACTTTGACATGGAGTCTTATTGAATGGGGTTTTAGGGGAAGAAATCAATTATGGTAAGGATAATATTAACTTCTTGATGCCTAATTTTATGTAATTTTATCTATTTTTTATTATCTTTTCAAATATATTTTCATGGGTATATTTTGGGTGAATTTTGGATTTTTTATTGTTATAATAAAATGAATGGTTAGAACATGGTTAGGAAAAACCATGTAGGAATGCCTAGTAAATCATATACCTTGACTTACAGCTCTAGAGGAGGGATCATGGTTAGTCACATGGTTAGTGAAAACCGTGCATCCTACCCCTCAAACTGTACAACATGAGTAATCGGGGGAACATGGTTAGCACACAGTTTGTCAAATAGTGTGGTCAAAACATTAATATCTCTCCAATAGTCTGGTAAGAGGAACATGGTTAGTGCATATTCTATCAAACCTTGAGACAATACAATGAAAATCTCTCTAGTATCCTAGTAATATGTGCACAATTTATCAAAATGTGCAGAAAAACCATGGGACAAGAATTTAATTCCCTAATTTTCCCAATTTAATTACTAATACACCCATTTTAATTTCTAAACTCCCCTAGTCAAACCGAAATTTATCCATTGTTCCTTGGATGATCTCTAGAGTCATTTTTTCCTCTCCTAACCCTATTTTTGCATGGATAAATTTATTGGTTAGTGTGTTGGATCACTTCAGGTAATTGAAATATATTTCTTATTGTAGATCAACCATTCCTCATCACTCTCTATCTTCAAAAGTGTTGAATCCCCATTTCATTTAAGGATCTAGATATTTATTAGTTGAATTATGATCCTTCTATTCTCCTTTGATCATTCTTTCATTTGATTTTCTATTTTGTGATTTTTTGTGGGGTTTTTTGATCTTTAATGAGGTGGGATGTTTAATAAGGAAATATATATCAATTGAAACCTTTAATGTGAATTTATTTTAAATTGTGTTTTCAGTGATTTTATAAATCCTTGAGTATCTCAGTGAATGAATTGAAATTTCATGGTGTGGGTGGTGAAACCCTTTTATAATGTATTTTTCAAATTAATTTTGATTTCCAAAAAAATGTTATGAACTTGAAAATAATGATTTTAATGAGATAAAAGGCATGAAATGTTTTATGATTTTAAATGGAATGATTTGAAATGAAAGTCATTATTTTTTTTAAAAAAAACATTGTTGTTGGTTTTTTGGAATGAAATGACATGTTTTTATATCATGAAAATATGGTTGATTTTAAAAGATAGATTGCATGATTTTAAATTGAATGAAATTTATCATATCCCCATGTATGATTTATTTATTTCTAGAAGCACATGGCAGCATGGGTAGTTATTTTGGAGGAAAAATGGATTGGAGATGAAACCACTAACCAATATACCTTGGGAGATGGGATTCGATTCTTTTTTATTCTCTCATGTTCCTCCTAAACTTTTGATATATAGAGTGTGTGCACACCTAGAGCCATATTTCACTGAGATTTACGAGAATACCTATAGTAATATAACCCCAATCTCTTAACTATGGTTATATGATTATAAATAATTTATACTTACCAATGTGTGATTTAAATCCCTATTCATTTCAAATTTTATGGAAATGTTTATTGTTTCGTTTTTTTATAAATATAATTATATATTCCTAATTTTATGGAAATTCATTTTGAAACTATTTTATATTATCTATTGATTTTTTTTGAAATCATGTTTTGATATGAACCATAAAAATATTTTTAAAGCCATATTTTATTTTAAAATTGTGGATTTTTTGTTTTTTTATTATAAATCACTTATGGAATTATTGGGGAGATCCTTCTAGGATGTTTTACTCACACCATATAATTTACTCTAAGAATTTGTATATTTTCTTATGTTAGGTCCAAGAGTGGGAAAAGAATCACTTATTGGTGGTGGTGGTTATTTTTTGTGGGACATGGGTGTTGGTGGGGACTAGTGTAAAATGTGATCCACTCATTGCATGATGATTTTTGTAATTATTTCTTGATGGTTTTATCTAATCAGTTTAGTTCATTTACCTTTTTTAGACTTCTATTTGTTTACTTTTGGCACTTTATATCTTGTAGAGTATTTCAAAATATAGTTGTTTATTCTTTTATTTTCACTATTTTTTCTTGATGAGATAACCCATTGGAAAAATCAAACCCTTTTTATTTTTTTGATTTCTAAGTTCTTTTCACTATCCCATAGTGATCGGTAAATCCTTTTAGGACTTATCTTAACTAAATCTAGTTTCATTTAGCTAAGTAATCTAAGTTAGTTCTTGATAGGAAAAAGTATTTATATAAGTATGATTAGAAGTCTACTTTACATTAATATTACCTGATCTAAAGTTATCTTTTGTGTATGGATTTGTTTTAATTTTCAATTAAATGAAAATTATTATCATTTAAAATATCTCCAAATAATTTTTTTTTATATTTGAAGGTCACTAAAAACATTTTATTATTTTATCCAAAGGAAAAATCCTTTGAACATACTTGTTTCCCAATACTAGTTTTTGAGGATGCCAACTAAACAAAAAAAGTACGAGTTGGACTTGTCACCTACTATAAAAACTATTCATCTCATTGATCAGTAAGAATAAAAAAATTATTTATCTTTATACAACTAGATCACAATATATAACTACTCGGATTTGTTGTGCCCAAATCCTATGGATACAACATACTCTAATAGAATTTGGGCTAAAATATTATCATATCACTATCAAGTGAAACAAAAATAAGATGATTAGTATCACTAAAAGTTATATATAACACTCTTTAACTTAGAACATTGATATGAGACATAAGTTTATACAATATCACTTCCATAAAAAAGATATTGTTATTTATTTTTTTCACCAACATCCAACTAGTCAATATATTCACTAAACCCCTTTCTCTTGATAACTTTTAATTTATTAAATTAGGGTTGGTTATTATTATCTTGTGATATTTATATCTTAATCATAAAAATCTTGAAAAATTTTCAATTTATTTTTCAAAATTTCTTTCAAAAAATTCATTCTTTTTCCAAAAAAATATTATCAATATTATCATATTTTTAGAAGGGTTAACTGACTGTAACACACTAATAAAAATATTAATTTATAGATACAAACAATTGTATGTGGTTATGGAATATATTTACATAGATGTAATTACCTCCTAAATGTCTCGTTATATTTTTGATATGATCTTTACCCTAGGAAAGAGTAGTGGGCCTTTACTGTACACCTGGTTTGATACAATCATGGAATTTTATATGGTTTATCAATATAATCATTTCTAAAAATAAATTTTGGATTTTTTTTAAATATTTTTAAATATATATATATATTTTTTTTAATGGATATGATCCCTTTATCCCTCATAATTAATTATTTTAGAGGGCTATAATCTTTTTAATACTGAAATAATCTTAGAAGTGATGCCATTTTTCTAAAAAAAAATTCAAAATTTCATTTGAAATCAGAATTTTATTCAAAAAACAATTTAAAATTTCATTATTATCTTGAGATTTATTTTCAATTTTAATTTTTTATCTATTATCTTTATCATTATTGAAAATATCACTTTCTGATTTTATATATATTTAAAGTTTTTTAAAACATTATTTTTATCACTCTAAAAATATTATTAATGTTGATAAATGTATTTAAAAATAATTTTTCTTTTATTTACTCTAACCCCATCTTGGACTATTTTTTGATAATCTTAAAGGGTGATATATTATATGTTAAAGGCAATAGTTTTTTTTTATTTTTCAAAAGGGGTGAAATTTTGGTAATTTGAGAAATATCTTGTAATTATTATCTTTCTTGTTGTTATTATGGGAATAAATTATAAAAAGAATTTATTGAGGGTAATTTTTTTATAATCATTATTTTCTGGTTAATCTTATTATAGTCTTGTTTAAGTCACATATTTTTCAAGTGTTTGTGATCATAAAAAAGGTGGTGATTATTATGATTTTTACTATATTTTTTTAAATAATAACAAGAATTCTTTAAAGTGTTTAAAGAATTCTTTGATGTAGATGGAAATTAGACTTGTTTAAATATTTTTATATTATTGAAATAAACTTTAAGGATCTCTAAAGAGTCTTAGTGGATGTATTAAAGCTTTGGAAAGAGGTTAAAATATACATAGAAGCAATTTTAGGGAAATAGAGGATCCAATTGTTAAACCTCAAGGTAGAATGCTGTACCAACTAGCTGGTGTTGTGTCATCGACTAACTAGTGACATGGATAGTGGAATCCCTATCCACTTATGTTCTACTAGATACCTGGTGGAGGAACGCTGGCTAGAAGGTAAATATGGATAGAATCACCCCTGAATAACATGATCATTGAATATTTAGTGGATTCAATAGGATATATGAAAGTAGTTGGCATTCCATTGGCTAGTCGGTAGAGTCTATTGGGTAAACTGTGGCATCGAGGAAATATTTACAATCTAGAAATTATTATGGTCACAAACACCATAAATTAGGTCTTCAACAATTTCATTACCCTTTATGAATTAAAAAATGTTACTAAATAATGTTGAGGATATAAATAAACCTCTTGGTGGCCTTGGAAACTTACCTTCTCTTCCATTATATAACTACAACATGATATGATCACAAAATTTCTCTCAATGTCTCTCTTTATCTATGTTCTTCATTCTATATTCTAGACTTTATGCTTATTGTGAAATCTTCTCATTACCATCCTTCTTACAAATTCTATCTTAGTTTATAATTATATTATTTTGGGGAATGAAGAATAAACTAATAAAGATTAATTATAAGAAATTATTTATCCTCATCTTTCTTTTATTATCTCCTTTAAAGTGAAAGACTCTAGTTTTCTTTCAATAATCGGGAAATTTCAAGGGACTATTTCTCTGTGATATTTCTATCTATACCCATTAAAAATAAAGTGTTAATTTTTTTATGGTTTCTTGATATAACAAAAATATAAATGGATTTTTGGTATCTTGGTTACCATTAAATACAAGGAACTGATACATTAAATCCTTAAGTGATTGATGTGGTAAACAAAGGCTATTTTCTTGATCTATTACTAAACTTCCTTAAAATATTATGAGCCACGTCTACTTTATAAATTATTATTTTTTATTTTTTTCCCAATTACTTAATCCATTAATTATCTTAATATTTTTATTTATGAATAAATAATTCTTTTATTCCTCCTATTTTTCAAACATATATTATCATATCATTTCTCTTTCAACATTGATTGTCTAATTCTATTTAAAGTCTTAAAAAGTTTATAATTATATTCAATAATTATAAAATAGGTTTTTAGTCACTAAGAATTTATTTATTTCGTTTTATTTTTCAATGGAAAATTCACCCCATCACCCCATTTTACCCCACTTCAACTAGAACTTATAACATTATATGGCGTGTTTATTAATAGTTCTTTATTTACATCATCATCTAAGGTATTAACTGTTTTATTTTTCAAACAAGTATTTTTTTGGTAGTTTTAATCCATGTATACTAGTCATGATTTCATCATATAAAAAATATTTATCTTCAAATGATTATAATTTTTTAAATTAATATAAAATTTAAAATCATTCATGAATGAAGAACATGAGAAACTAATCACATCGCTTCATGGAGGTGGTTGTGTAAATATATGCACGTAAAAAATTTCATTTTACAAATGATCGAAAGGTATAAAGGTAAGTAATATATTATATTTTAAGAATAACTGTTATTTTATAACATCTTATATATTCATTAAATTAATCATAATATCTTACCCTAAGAGGTGATGATTGAAAGTGAAACACGTCACTTAATGGAGGTGGTACTCCACACGTATGAATGAGTGATGTTTCCCTTTTCCATATGAAGTAAAAAGATATGATAAAGGGTTAGTCCTTCACATTAATATATTTTTAGTATATGAGTTATTATGATTCTATTATATCATCATTTTTATGATATAACTTATTGTTATATAAGAAAATAATGAAATGAAATAACTTGGTTATGAGTAAAAGATATTCACCAGAAATCTCCATTGGAATACATGTTAACCCTTCTTATAATGGTCTTATGATAAGACCAAAATATCTTCTAAGTGGTAAATAAATACATGAAGATATTATTTCATATATTTTCCAAATAAAATGGCTCATGAAGTTCGTGGAAGAGAGGATAGGTGGTTCCCTTTTATAAGAGATGTTGGTTGTGATATTGATAATGTAAGAAATCTTTATATATAATATATTTAAAACTCAAATAATGTGGATAAAAACTACCTTGTCATAGAATATAATTTAAATAAGGATTAAATATAATCAACCAATTAATTTTAAACATGTTTAGCTGTCATTTCAAACCTTATCTTTTGTGTTAACACCCTAGTTAATTCAGTTTTTATACATAAAAATCCATAGAAGTAATTTTAAAATTTCAAAGTAGAATATGAAAGAAACTTGTGTGAAATTATAAATAATATCCATCCAAATTATTTAAGATTTATTTTTATAATAGATTTGAAATATTTTCTAATATTTTTTAAACATTAAACACCATTTTTGGTTTTCTTCAGGAATATTCACATATCTTGACTTTAAGTGCATCTAGAAAACAACGGAATTAGAATATAAAATATCTAACAATAAATTATATATTATAATTATAAAATAAATTTTTGGGTAAAAAGAATTCAAATAAATATATTAAATTCATTTTTTTAAAATAAATTATTTTATTTTTTCCACTCCTTTTATAAGTGATGCGTTTTCAGTGCATAATCGTTCATGATAATTAAACTTCCTATAAAATATAAAAATAAATTAATATCATAAAAAAATATTGTAATAAAGATAAATTATTCATATTCAATATAACATTTTATAATCATTCATATCTTATTTTTATCCATATGAAAACATATTATATATATTAAAAGAAATAGAGTATGATTTAGTAATTTTTATAAACATTAAATAATATAAAGGTCAAAATAAAATGAAAGTAAAACCAAAATGACATATATTTGAATATATTATTATTTTTGACTAATTCAACTCATTAAATAAAATAATGTAATGTTTTGGGATGATTTTCATACCATATTCATAGTTTTAAGCTTAATTAAGTCATTTTACCCATTACTATTGTGATAACCATTTACCATGATTACTATTCATTGTGAATAAAAATGAATTGGAACTATTTAATATATTAGAAACTAATGATTCTGAATATGAAATATTTTTTAAATAATCAATTCTTATAATTGGTAGAAATTTATTTTAATATAATTACACATAACACATCGAAAACATTTTCTATAAAAATGTGTTATAAATATGAAAATAAACTTACTCCAAAATAAAATATAATTTTAATTACATTAGAATTAATTAGATAATATTTAATAAAAGGTAAGATATTTAAATTTAAATCCAAATCCAAAACATGATTTGTGTTTTAAATTACAAATTTTTATGGAATAGGAATACATGTTTTGAAAAAAAGAATTTTCATTATTCACTAAAAAATAAATCTTTGAAGAAATATCACAAAAAAATCATCATAATGCTTTTATGAAATGATGTTTCCAAATATGACATGACATGCCCCGGCCCCAGTTACCCAGAGTTGGTGCATTATTACATAACATTGGAATGATCATAAAAGATCAAGTCTCTAAAGACCGATTAGTTTAGCAGCCTTGGAATAACTAGATACATTCATAAAGTTTACATTACATCATAAAGTGAAAACTACAACAAAATCTTGTCTCCAAAATCATATCCCCTTATACAATCTCTGCAGGTCATTCATAAAATTCTTCTTCACATCCTGGGAAAAATAAAACATTGAAAGGGGTGAGCTCAAATGCCCAGTAAAGATAACAATATAGCGAAAACTTTCATAATTATGCATAAACATTTAAAGCAATGTATAACTAAAAAAAATCCTTTTAAACTTGAACTTTAGAATAATATGGAAAAGATAAAATGAAATAATTCCATTTACTTATTCACATGGATATTCTACTAGTCAAATAATCACATGCAATATCAATAACCACTTTCATAATGAAGGAATGCATAATGCCAGACTATCATAACCACATAGTCAAGGCCTTTTGCCAAGACTAAAAATAAGATTTTTTCAAGGCCTTGTTCCAAGACACTAGTTTGTCTTATGAGACCTACCGATGCACCGAGGAGCTATAGTGGGCTCCACCCGTCACTTATTAAGTCCAATGCATTCCTCATATTAACAGGTTTAAAAATAAAATAAACATTCATATTAAAACTAGCATATGAAATGTCAATACTTTCTCCATAAACCGTTAATGGTATAAAAAAACATCCATAGTCAAACATATCACAAAACCTTCAATAAAATATAGAAGTTTTGTATCATAATAAATAAACTTCAAATAAGCTTAAAATCGATCAAAGGATGTTGACATAGATGAAATCGAAACTATTTGAGAGAAATATCTCTTTTCTTGAAATCATTTAAAAGACAAATAATTATAAAATTAAACATTTACTTTGAAAATATTCTTATATTCTTGTAATGGAATCTTCTAAGATTTTATAACGGTGGAAAATAGCCACACCCGCTGTATAAGTTAAAAAAAGACATTCTTACCTTAATTTTGTCGAAAAGGTTAAAAAGGACCATGTTTGGAAAAAGATGGAAAGATTCCTTTATAAAAATATTATAAAAAGTCAAAAAGGGTATAAATGACTTTATCCCATAGTGTTTAAAATATTAAGAATGATTTGAAATATATTGTTAAGAAACACGGATGTGGATGATAAAGAGGTCCCAGTAGATAATTACGTATAAACAACCTTGGATAATGAATAGATTGTGAAATAAACCCATACCATTTAATTTTCCTTGGTTGAGGGTAGGTTAACCTCCTTTATAATTGTTAAAAAATTGTTATTAAGTTATACAGGAACCATATACATAATTATGATATCATATATGATCTTCTATAAATGTTTTGTTAATAATATTTTAGTATTATCGTTGTTTTAGGTGTTGACTTACTCGTTTTATTTTATATGTTTTGTTAAATAAGTCATGTTTGTTATGGATATGTTGTATATTATTCATATACATAATGATATCTAGTCCTTAAACATTATTTTTAATCATCAAATGATAATTAGTCTTGAATGGATACGATGGGGAATGAATCTCATCACGTTCGTGGTAACGGTAGTCCGTATGTACGCACAAGTGACAATATCATTTTTTATATTAAAATAATATATAATTGGATGGTATATCATATATACATAATAATTATCATGTTATATTTACTATTTACATGAATTAAACATCATTATTATACCCATCCAAATAATAATATATTGAATAACAATTAGACCACAACGTGGAGATGGTAAGTCGTACGTACGCACGTATGGTGACATGTCATTCAAAGGATGGATAGAATACTGAATATGGTTGTACCAAATTTATAATAACATCACATTATATAGAAGATACTGGATTTATTATTTTAGAATGGAAATAAAAAAGAAAGAAGAAGTTGAAGAAGAAAGGAACATGAAAGAGGGTGGTGAAAACATTACCTCTTCTTCGGGTTCTTCCTTTTTATTTGATCAAAAGGGATCCTCATGTTGGCTTTTTGATCAAACTAAGGCCTCTAGGTTTAATTTAGGGATGTTGAGAGAGTATCTGGGCAGGGGTTGGCCGATCCAAAAGGCTTTGAATGTGTGAATTAGTGAGAATGGGGAGTTCCCTTTTATAAGAGGGGTGAGGGGCACCTTTGGAAAAGCTAGAAATATTATTTTATAATAAATTAATATTCGGTTTCTAATGGCTCAAAAGTGGATTATTTAAAGGTTAAGGTGGGTATGGTTCGAAATACTTTCAAACAATATATTTTAGACAGGTTTGGGTCACTATATTAACCTTATCATTTATATTTAACTCTTAGTTAAATAGTTTGACATTTACCATGTCTCTTTGTATTTTTATATTATTTAGTTAATAAAAATACTATATACCTCCAAGAGACCCCATATTGGTCCATTAATGATACAACTATCATTATATAAGTCTTTTTGACCAACCTTAGATTTTTAGGAATTGGATATCAATTAACAATATAATATTTGTTTTTAAAAACTCTTTTATGTCAATTTTGACACTATTTGGAATTTGATTTTTGTGAAAATCATAACAGCATGATTACTTAGAAAAAACATAATTAAATCAATAATAACATGTCATATTTACCTATAAAATTACTTTAATTCATAAAAAGTCTCAAATTACATTTATTTGGATATTTATAATATCAATTATTTTAATATTTCATTAATTAGGTAATTACTGCATCACCATTGTGTCATAAATAAATTAAATTATTTAATGTCTAAAAATTATAAATAAAATACCATTATGTATTAATTTGTTTTATATTTCTAATGAATATTCACAATCGAATTTATCTTATTTATAAACCTATATTAAAAATGTTTTAGTAATTAAACCTTGATTTTAACTCTTTTAACTCTTCTTTGAATTAAATAATAATAAATGTCCTAATCTAATCCAAGTGGACCTAAATGATAATATTTATTTTCCTAAGTTTGTTTTTGGTAGAGATACACTTTTACAATAGAAATAGGACATGTGTTAGGGTAATATTAATATCATTTTTACCCTCAATTACCCTATTTACTTTTAACTGTGGAAAATAAAAGTAAAACATTACTATTAACCAAAAATTATTTTTATCTTACTGAAACACATTTTACTCCTTGATATTAACCGTGTCTCTCGGATTTTAGAAATTCCACTCACAAAAGTGGTAAAATTAAGTTTTATGTGAATTTGCAAATTCTCCTTGGAGGTGGGTAAAAGACGGTGAAATTTTCAATAAAATTTTTATATATCTAAAATTATTCAAAACTAACTCCAATGAATTACATTGAACTTATATAGATATTATGTATCTATTTTGACCTTAATTAAATTTAAATAAAATAAATAATTATTTAAATAAAAATTCGGTTTTAAACTTTAACACAGTGTTTTTTTACTATTCATCAAAAATTTAATGTTTTCAGAAAAATACCCAAAATTCACCCTAAGATAATTTCAATATTCCTAATCCAAAAATTAAGTTCATCTTAAAATAAATAATTTATAAAATTTCAAAAAGTTGGTATTACTATTCATAACAGATAGTTTGATTGGTTGTGGTGTGCGTTAGAACTCGAAGTTGCGTACAATGCAAGCTATTGCATTATTCAAAGAGAAGCGTACCATGGAAGATTGGGGTGTTACATTATCCCTTACTTCAAATAATCTTGTCCTAGAAATTTCTAGAATACTACCACATGAAAAGACTCGGGTGGTTTTTCATCATAAGTTCCTCAGGTTCCCACGTTGCCTCTTCCATCTTATGGTTTCTCCATAGAACTTTTACAAGACGAGTCGTCCGGTTTCTCAGCACTTGTTCTCTGGTATCAAGAATCCTGATGGGATCTTCACAATAAGAAAGATCAGGTTCCAGTTCTAATTCCTCATAGGTGAGTACATGCGTTGGGTTTGGCATGTATTTTCTCAATAGTGATACATGGAACACATAGTGAACTTTGGAGAGATTTGGCGGCATTGGAAAATGGTAAGCTACAACACCAATTTGTTCTAGAATTTCAAAAGGTCCAATGTACCTGGGACTCAATTTACCTTTCTTAACGAAATGTATAACTCCCTTCCATGGATATACCTTCAAGAAAACATGATATCCTACCTGAAATTTGAAATCCATCCTTCGATTATCGGCATAGCTCTTCTTCCTACTCTGAGATGCTTTGATGTGGTTTTGGATTACCTTTACCTTTTCCGTCATTTCCTCCACCAGTTCTGGGCCTATGAGTTTTCTTTCACCAACGTCATCCCAACAGGTTGGTGTGCGACATCTCTTTCCATACAATGCTTTATATGGTGCCATCCGAATACTTGAATTGAAGCTGTTATTATAGGAAAATTTCACCAGAGGTAAATATTGATCCTATATACCCTAAAATTCAAGTGATCATGATCTCAACATGTCTTATAATGTTTTAATAGTCCGTTCTGATTGTCCATCTGTTTGAGGGTGGTAGTCAGGGCTCAAGCAAAGCTCAGTATCCCAGGCCTTCTGAAGACACTTCCAAAATCTTGAAGTAAAATGGGGATCACGATCAGAAAAAATCGATAGGGGTAATCCATGAAGTCTCACAACTTCATTAATATATAGTTTTTCTAGATGTTCCAGTGGTAGATCTTCTCTTATAGCAAGAAAATGTGATGACTTGGTAAGACGATCAACAATAAACCATATTGCATAATTCCTTCTAAGAGTCTTTGGTAGTCCCATGACAAAGTCAATCGTGATATTATCCCATTTCCACTCAGGTATGGGAAGAGGTTGTATGACTCCTCTAGGTTGTTGCCTTCCAGCATTCACTTATTGAAAAACCATACATATTGACACAAAATTAGCAATCTCCCTCTTCATGTTGTCCCAAAAAAAATGTTCCTTAAAATATCTAAACATTTTGGTGCTCCCAGGGTGTATAGAGAAATTGGAACTATGAGCATCTTCCAACAATTACCTTTTTAGATCAGGTATATCGGGAATATAAAGCCTCTTCCCGAATTTCAAAATTCAATCTTCATACAAAAATTCACTGAATCTCCCATAATTCATAGCTTTAATCTTCTTTTGAAATTCTTCATCATTGGTCTGAGAACTCTTAATCCTTTCTCGTAAATATGGTTTGGAAACCATTTGAAAAATCATTGATGTTTTACCTTCCATGGTTATTCCCATGTCCATCTTCACTAGATCCATGAAAATTGGATCCCTTTCAATTCTCATATTGTTCAAAACTCCATAATCTTTTCTGCTCAAATCATCTGCCACCTTATTTTCCTTCCCTAGGTGGTAGTGTATCGTTCAATCATAATCCTTGAGTAATTCAAGACATCTCCTTTGAGTCATGTTGAGTTCATTTTGTGAGAAAATATACTTCAAACTCTTTTTATCAGTATAAATATCACATTTTTCACCATAGAGGTAGTGTCTCCATATCTTCAAATAAAAGATCATAGCTGCTAACTCAAAATCATGAGTAAGGTAGTTTTGCTCATGAATTTTCAATTGTCGTGATGCATAGGCAATAACCCTATCATTCTGCATAAGGACACAAACAAGTCCTTTATTCGATGCATCACTATAAATAACGAACCCATAATTCCCCGATGGTAGATTCAATATAGGAGAATTGACTAATATTCTCTTCAGTTCTTTGAAACATTCTTCACACACTTTTTTACAAACTAATTTAACCCCTTTACGTGTGAAATTTCTTAATGGGTTAGCCAACCAGGAAAAATTATGGACAAAACGTCGTTAATAACCTGCTAAACCAATAAAACCGCATTCCTCAGTTATGCTCGTCGGTGCAGGCCATTCTTGGATTTCCTTGGTCTTAGAAGGATCAACAGAGATTCCATCTTTAGAGACAATATGGGCAAGAAAAGAAATCTCCTGAATCTATAATTCACACTTGCTAAACTTCCCATATAATTCATGTCTTTTCAAAGTCTTCAGGATAATGCACAAGTGATTTTAACGATCTTCATAACTTTTGGAGTATACCAAGATATCATAAATAAATACCACCACAAAATCATCAAGATATTCCTTGAAAACTCTATTCATTAGATCCATGAATACAGAGGGTGCATTAGTCATCCCAAAAGGCATTACTGTAAACTCGTAATGCCCGTACCTGGTTTGAAATTCTGTCTTCTTAATGTCTTCCTTCTTCACAAAAAACTGATGGTATCCAGATAGAAGTTCAATCTTTGAAAAGTATTAAGCTCCATGCAGTTGGTCAAATTAATCATCAATATGAGGTAGGGGATACTTGTTCTTTTTTTTATAGCATTGATCTCCCTGTAGTCGATAAATAACCACATAGATCCATATTTCTTCTAAACAAAAAGGATAGGGGATCCCCATGGAGAAACACTAGGGCGAATAAATCCCTTATTACTCAATTACTATAGTTGTTTATTTAGTTCTATTAATTCCACAATGGCCATTCTATAAGGGGTCTTCGATATGGGCCTTGATCCAGGAATTAAATCAATAGAAAACTCAACTTCTCATTCTGGAGGATGTCTAGGTAAATCTTCTGGAAACACATCTACATATTATTTCACAATAGGTAAATCCTCTATTTGAACATTCATTTCCTCACCCAAAGCCTTTTCATTCCCTTCCACCCCAATAATTGAATTTAGTTGAGCTACTAGGGGTGTATCTAGGTAATAATTGGGTGGTGATGATTCCTCTCTAAAGATAAGGCTTTCCTTATCATCATCATCAAAAATAGAAACCTATTTCTTCTTATAATAAATTTTTGCATCATGGTCTGAAATTCAATCAATACCAAGGATTATATCAAATTAAATCATAGGTATGACGATGAGATCAATAGATAAAGAACATTTATGTTCTCTAATAGGGGCTAATTTACAAAACATTGTTGCAATGATACTTCCCTTAGGAGTTTTAACCGACAACTCCCCTGTTAAATCAAATTGGAAATATCTAATTTTCATAGAAAAATGGGAAGATATGAAACAATGTAATGATCCAGAATCAAATAATGCATTTTCTAAACTCGAGGAAACCATTAAATTACCTTCCACCACGTCTTTTGGAGATTCTCCCTCAGCAGTAGTGATATCATAATCTTGGCCTTGATCCCTTGGCCTTTTCTGTGGTAAGTTCCCCTGATGCTTAGGAAATTCATTTGCATAATGTCTCATCTCCCTGCAATTGTAGCATTGAACATTGGTAGCTTCTTTCTTCCCCTTGAAATCACAAGATTGGTGGAATTTTTCACCACAATTGTAATAGACTCCTATTCCCTTTAAGCAAGTACTAGGGTGTTTCTTCCCACATTTACTATAGGATGGATATTCAACTTTTCCCTTCTTCCCCTTATTTTTATTCCCAAAGTGATTATCAGATCTCTTTTTCTCTTTCTTTGCTTTAAAGTTGTAAGACTTAGAGAATTCTTTTTCTATCTTAATAGCACACAAGACAATATCTTCATACGATGAGAAGGATTGTGACACTATTTCTTGACGAAGAAATGGTTTTAACCCATAAAAGAAATGATCAATATTACTTCTTGGGTTACGTATATAATCTCCAGCATACCTTGCTAACCTTGTAATGTCAGCCTCATAATTTGTGACATTCTCATCCTCCTTTTGTATCAGACTCAGAAATTGCCTTTCCATATCTGCTCGATGGTCAATAGGAAAGTATTTTTCTAAGAAAATCTATTTGAACTACCTCCATTCCACATTTGATACTTCATCATCTTCCTTTGTGTTTTGAATCAATGATCACCATTAATCAACATCTCCAGTGAGGCGTTAAACTGCCATGATAACGTTTTCCCTTTCAGTATTCCCCAAAGACTGAAATATTTTCTCTAGGGAACTTATCCATTTCTTAGCTACCAATGTATTTGTACTCCCATTTAATGTTGGTGGTTGTTGCCTCATGAAGTGATCTAACAATGATCCTCCATGTTGCGGATCAGTGTGCTCCATACAGGTAAGGTTATTATTCATAACCTAAGTGAGTTTTCCCAGTACGATGATTAACTTATCAGTACCATTTGTATCACCAGCTCCACTATAATTATATTGAGTAGGAGGTAAATCCCTACATGGAGTGCGTTCATTTGGTTTCCATTTCTTCCACTAGGCTCCATTTCTAAACAATGGCATAAACTAGATCAGTTTATGAATTAAAATACATAATTCCATACTTGTCAAACACTTTACATAAGTTGAACTATTTATGGATATAATCCATAATCATAAAAATGTTTTCTTTGAGGAAGTATATACTCATAAAACCTTCATAATGGTTTTTAAAGAAAATGGGAATTATCCTAAGCATATCCCTCTAGAGTGTCATAACCAAGAGTGTAGCAAGACCCGTTGTTGTGCAGCAGTTTTCGTTCGAGTCTAGATCAAAGCGGTATTTTCGGGTTTTACCCCTAGGTACATCTATGCCAGAGCCGGCTCTACCTGATCGTATCCAGACAGGGATGTATTTCTCGGAAAACTAACAAAATCTCTACAATACCAAAATTCTAGGAAGTTCTTCTATACTAATCCTCAAAGTTCATCTTAGGTCTATGTGCTCTAATCAGAGTTTATCTAAATATAGCTTTCAAGGTTTGTACTAAACTTCCTCTGATACCAACTGTAACACCCCGACCCCAGTTACCCAGAGTTGGTGCATTATTACATAACATTGGAATGATCACAAAAGATCAAGTCTCGAAAGACCAATTAGTTTAGTAGCCTTGGAATAACTAGATAAATTCATAACGTTTACATTACATCATAAAGTAAAAACAACAACAACATATTTTCTCCACACTCATATCCCCTTATACTATCCCTGCAGGTCATTCATAAAATACTTCTCCACATCCTGGGAAGAATAAAACATTGAAAGGGGTGATCTCAAATGCTCATTAAGGATAACAATATAGAGGAAACTTTCATAAATAAGCATAAAAATTTAAGGCAATGTATAACTAAAACAAAAGCCTTTTAAACTTGAATTTCATCATAATATGGAAAATATAAAATAAAATAATTCCATTTAATTATTCACATGGATATTCTACTAGTCGAATAATCACATCCAATATCAATAACCACTTTCATAATGAAGGAATGCATAATTCCAGACTATCATAACCACATAGTCAAGGCCTTGTGCCAAGACTACAAATAATATTTTGTCAAGGCCTTGTACCAATACACTAGTTTGTATCATGATACTTACCGATGCACCTAGGAGCTATAGCGGTCTCCACTCATCACTTATTAAGTCTAATGCATTCCTCATATGAACAGGTTTAAACATAACATAAACATTCGTATTAAAACTAGCATATGAAATGCCAATACTTTCTCCATAAACAGTGAATGGTATAAAAATAACACATCCACAGTCAAACATATTACAAAACCTTCAATAAAATATGGAAGTTTTGTATCATAATAGATAAACTTCAAATATGCTTAAAATCCATCAAAGGATGTTGAAATAGAAGAAATCAAAACTATTTGAGAGAAATATATATTTTCTTGAAATTATTATCCCATAGTCTTGAAAATATTAAGAATTATTTAAAATACATTTTCAAGAAACATGGATGTGGATGATAAAGAGGTCCCAGTAGATAATTACGTATAAACAACCTTGGATAATGAAGAGATTGTGAAATAAACCTTTACCTTGTACTTTTACTTGGTTGAGGGTAGGTTAAACTCCTGTATAATGGTTAAAACATTGTTATTAAGTTATACAAGAATTATATACATAATTATTATATCATATATGATCTTCTATTAATGCTTTGTTAATAATATTTTAGTATTATCGTCGTTTCGGGTGTTAACTTACTCGTTTTATTTTATATGTTTTGTTACATAAGCCATGTTTTTTATGAAGATATTGTATCTTATTCATATCCAGAATGATATTAAGTCCTTAAAAATTATTTTTAATCATCAAATGATAATGAGTCTTGAATGGATACGATGAGGAATAAATCTCATCGCGTTCGTGGAGACAGTAGTCTGTACGTACGCACTAGTGACAATATCATTATTTTGATATTAAAATAATATAAAATTGGATGGTATATCACATATAAAGAATCATTATCATGTTATATTTATTATTTACTTGAATTACACATCATTATTATACCCATCAAAATAATAATATATTTAATAACAATTACACAATGACGTGGAGATGGTAATCTGTACATACGCACGTATGGTGACATGTCATTCAAAAGATGGATAGAATACTGAATATAGTTGTAACGTATTTATAATAACATCACATAATATATAAGATACTGGATTTATTATTTTAGAATGGAAATAACAATGAAAGAAGCAGTTGAAGAAGAAAGGAACTTGAAAGAGGGTGGTGAAAACATTACCTCTTCTTCGGGATCTTCCTTTTGATTTGATCAAAATGGCTCCTTAAGTTGGTTTTTTTATCAAAATAAGGCCTCTATGTTGAATTTAGGGAATTTGAGAGAGTATTTGGGCAGGGTTTGGCCGATCCAAAAGGATTGTAATGTGTGAATTAGTGAGAAGGGGGAGTTCCCTTTTATAAGAGGGGTGAGGGGTAGCTTTGGAAAAGCTACAAATATTATTTTATAATAAATTCATATTCGGTTTCTAATGGATCCAAAGAAGATTATTTAAAGGTTAATATGGGTATGGGTCTAAATCCTTTCAAATAATAGATTTTATACAGGTTTGGGTCACTATATTAACCTTATCATTTATATTTAACTCTTAGTTAAATAGTTTGACGTTTACCATGTCTCTTTGTATTTTTATATTATATAGTTAATAAACTTACTATATACCTCCAAGAGACCCCAAAGAGGTAAATTAATGATACAACTATCATTATATAAGTCTCTTGGTAGAACCTTATATTTTTAGAAATTTAATATCAACTAGTAATATAATATTTGTTTTAAAAACTCTTTTATGTCAATTTTGACACTATTTGGTATTTGATTTTTGTGAAAATCATAACAGCATGATTACTTCAAAAAAATATAATTAAATTAATAATTACATGTCATATTAACCTATAAAATTAGTTTAATTTATAAAAAGTCTCAAATTACATTTATTTGGATATTTATAATATCAATTATTCTAATATTGTAATTAATTAGGTAATTACTGCATCACCATTGGCTCATAAATAAATTAAATTATTTAATGTCTAGAAATTATAAATAAAATACCATTATTTAGGAAATGTTTTTATCTTTCTAATAAATATTTACAATTGAATTTATATTATGTATAACCCTATATTAAAATTGCGTTAGTAATTAAAACTTGATTTTACCTCTTTTAACTCTTCTTTGAATTAAATAATAATAAATGTACTAATCTAATCCAAGTGGACCTAAATGATAATATTTTATTCCTAAGGTTGTTTTTGGTCGAGATACACCAGTCCCATAGAAATAGGACATGTGTTAGGGTAATATTAATATCATTTTTACCCTTAATTACCCTATTTACTTTTAACTGTGGTAAATAAAAGTAAAAAGTTACTATTCACAAAAAATTATTTTTATTTTATTGAACCACATTTTATTCCTTGATATTAACCGTGTCTCTTGGATTTTCTAAATTCCACTCACAGAAGCAGTAAAATTAGGTTTTATGTGAATTTGCAAATTCTCCTAGGAGGTGGGTAAAAGACAGTGAAAATTTCAAAAAAAAAATTTTATATCTAAAATTATTCTAAACTAACTTCAATGAATTAAATAGAACCTATATAGATATTATGTATCTATTTTGACCTTAATTAAATTTAAATAAAATAAATAATTATTTAAATAAAAATTCAGTTTTAATTATAACTCAGTGTTTTTTCACTATTCATCAAAAATTGAATGTTTTCAGAAAAATACCAAAAATTCACCCTAAGCTAATTTCAATATTCCAAATCCAAAAATGACGCCCATTTTTTTTAAAATTTTATAAAATTTCAAAAAGTGGGTATTATTATTCATAACGGCTAGTTTGATTGATTGTGGTGTGTGTTAGAACTCGAAGTTGCGTACAACGCAAGCTGTTGCATTATTCAAAGAGAAGCGTACCGTGGAAGCTTGAGGTGTTACATGAAATCTATATTTTAAAAGAAAATTTTAAAAAATGGTAGAAATTAATTATAATATCCATACAGAAATTACAATAAAACCATTTTTAAGAAAATGTAGTTTTAAATCATATAATGACTTTATTCATATTAGTGTATAATAACCATAATTAAATTAATTTTAATTCATTAAATTGGATACATGTAATATAATTATTTCATTATAATAATTTATAAATTCTAATAAATTTAATCTATTATTATCAAACTACAATTCACACATGATAATAGTTTTATGAAAAATATCTCTTTTACCATCAAAATAGTGTATATTTATTTTCAACTAATTAAAAAACAATTTATGATTGATTATTAATTTTATTAAAGAAAAAAATTATAAATATATTTAATATTATTATTATTTATATTCATTCCCAATAAACTAATGACTAGGTCTTAATGGGCGTATTTAAATAATAGCATATCATGGTTTTTTAAGCTCAGTGTTGTGTGTGGTGAACATTATCGAACAAAGTGTTATTTTAAAAGAAAATATAAACTAAAACAATAGGGTAATAAATGATACAACTAATATTTAAATTATTTTTTGTGTGTATTTCAATTATTTAATCCCCATCAATTTATCAATTTGAAATAAATTTCATCATTTTTTCATTTTTTGGTTGTTTTGAGCTTAAATGTTAAAATTTAATAATTCTAGAATTGTAAAAATTTTATATGAATTATAAATTTAGAGAATTACCTTATAAATATTTATCCAAATTGAGGAATTATTTTTCTAGGCTACATTTTTTTTGGGGATTAATCATCTTCAACTATACCAAGTTATAAATTGAAATTCATGGGGCCCAAATAAATTAGTCAATGTGGGAAATATTTTTAGCTAAAAGAATTTAATTTTTATATTTAAATGAGACATAAATCAAAATAAATGAATCTAAATTAAGTGATTATAGTTGGATATGAAATATTACATGTAGGATCATATCTATATTAAATATCATGTAAAATTATCTGATTAATTCAACAATTTCATACATCAAAGTTGAGTAAGATGAAGGTTCACTTAGGACATAAAAATATATCTTTGGTAATTAACACATAATGTTTTGTAAACATATACAAAATTATTTAGATTTTTATGGTTGATATATAAAACACTTCTCAAAAACTAATAAGAACATCTCTTGGAAATATTAGGCTTTTATGGTTGGAATAAATTGAGAAAACCTATGGTATACATATTTTTGGGAAGAAATTTTATATTATTTCATTTCCCTTCCCTTAGTTTTGTAATGGCCTAACCTCCCCCCTTATTCTTGTATGCCATTCAAAATAAGGGTTAAACTTATGTTTGATTGGGGAATGGGTGGTTTTATTCTTGTAATTATTGTCTTCCTAATCTTCAACGAATAATCGCTAATTCTTTTTCCCATTAAGTTGATTTTAATATTTTCATAAATGTTTTTTTATCAAGTACAATCATATTCTGTTTTAGATTCTTTCATTGTTATTGGTTTTTTGAATGATTATTATATCTCTATATTAGGTTCAATTTTATATACTATAAAATATACTAGATCTTGGTGGATAATTACTCATCTATAGTTACTATTTTTTGGAGGGTATTGTACATTATTTATTTTTTTGGATAAAAAAGACCTAATAGGGTATTTACTACATCAATTTGGGGTGTTCACTGCAACTCTCACACACATAGGAAGGATGTTTGACCAATATGATATTTCTTTCATGGTTTATTCTCAACATCACAATTTGACCAGGGTAGTGAGAGGAATCAATTATGTAATTTTACATGAGTTAGCTTTGTAAAAAGGGATTAGATAAATTGCAATAAGGATAAAATTGCATTATCCAGGACAAACCTAACATGATCACCCATCTTATATTATTATTTTTGATAATATTATTAATCAATCTTTTTTTGATCACATACTTCATTTTTTGTTTTTAAAATCAGACAATTTAAAAAATAACTCCTTCTCTAATTTATAGTGAAAAACTTGATTTCTGCATTCTTCTGTCTGGAGATATCCTAGGATGACCACTATACATCATTTTAACTTAGGAAATAATTTATTTTTCCACAACCCATGAAAGGAACATTTCAATACACATGTAGTCATGATGATTATCTATATATAAATCTTATACATATTAGGGTTTAATATCTTTAATGAGATATACACATATCTTATTCTATCATCACAACCTAAGGATTATCTAGTTTAATTATAACCCATAACATGAGAAATAATGAGAATAATCCTTCATAATTTCTTAATTTAATTCAAAAATTAGACAAAAAAATGGGGGATGAAATGCCTACAGTCCCTATGGTAAATAAGAAATGTAAGAACACAGAAAATGGCCACACGAATGACTCTACATCTAAGGATCATGAGCACCAACCATACAAGAATTAAAATATCCAATGGAATGAACATGAAAAAAATGAATTATTTTTTTCATATGGTAAGATGACTTATTAGAAGAAGAATTTTACCTAGATGAGGTGGGATGAATATTTAGGTTTATTCATTATCGAGTGAAATATTTCTATATCTATATGTTGGGTATTAGATATAACTTTTAGTTCTCACATCTATATTTAAATTTAGAAACCAAGTATATTTAGGAAAACATATAAAAGAGAGGTGGATCTTCAAGAACCCCAAGGGGAATGAATTTCTTATTTGGTTAAAAGATATTACAACCCTCCATTGCCAATGCGAATGATTTTGGTTTTAAAATATTTTTATTATGTTAAAAATATTTCTAAGAATAAAATTTATATATCCTGTTTAGATATTCAGGAATTTATTTTCATGTTTGGAAATAATTGTTTTTTCTTTTTTAAATTCAACATCAAATATTATATGTAACTTTTAAGTAACTAACTTTATGATTTAAATTCCGAGAACAATGTTTCAAAAATTGATATCGAATTATCTTCTTGAATCATTTGAAACCTAGATGTCGTATCACTCTATTGGTCACATAAATGAGAAGTGCTTACAGAATTACTATCAAGATAGTTATTTAGTAAGTTTTGATCTTAAACCACTTGAATGATTTCATGATTATTTACAGTGTAAATTGACCAAAAAAATATTTTTAGTATGAGGTGAATGTGATAGAGAACTTCTAGAATTAGCAAACACTGATGTGTATGTACCTCTTCCAGTAAAACTTAGAGATATAAATTCTTACATCACAAGATTAATTGAAGACTTAATATTACAGTTTTTGTAAATCTATTTGGTGAAAATGGGTATTCAAGAGAAAATTGGCCATGGAAGTTAAATTAAATATCTATAAGTTATGAAAAATGGAAAAGGGTTTAATGTGCATCAATGAACTGAATATGATTAAATATTTTCTTCAATTTACATGTTTTAATCTATTATAATTTTATATATTATACCATTTTTTCATGACTATAAGATTTGATAGGTGTATTTTGAAACAAACATCATTATTGGGAACCTTTAGGAATATGTATATATAACCAAATAAAAAGTGTGTGACTATAAGTAATTCCAATATGGTATAAAAGTTTTAGACATATATTTATAGATTTAGGAAAGCATATAGGTCAAGGAAATTTTTATTTTATGATTCAATAAAAGAATTTTAATTTATTAAAAATTAATGTTATCCACTTATTTACAAGTAGTTTTGTATGAATGGAGTTGTTATCTAAGAATTATATATCTCTGACATATTACATATTGAAAAGAATAGGAATGTATTACAGTCTCTAAAGGAAAGAATGAATAATTAATTCCTTATGAAAGAATTAGGTTAAACAAACTGAATTCTAGGGATAACTATCATTTCTAATAGATCCAAGAGGCTTCTTGGACTAATTCAAAGTACAAACACTAACCATATATTAGATATATTTAGTATGGAAAAATCCAAGAGGGGAATGGTCCCAGTCTCACATGGTATACATGTTTCCTTCAAAATGTTTCATTAAAAACAATATGAGAGGGGGATAATGAGTAATATTCCATATTCATCTATGAGAGTATAAATAATGTATTCTATTCTATGTACTAGGTTTATTTTTTTGATTCATTGAGCATGGTTTGAAGATATCATGCCAATTTAGGTGGACATTATTGGCATGTTGTTAAGGATATACTTGAGTATTTATGGTGAACTAAGGATATGTTCTGGATATATGGAGGGGATGAGGAAATGGTTATAAGGGGTTATATTAATTATAGATTTCAAATAGATCAGAATGATTTGATTCCATAGTTAGGATTTTTCATTAGTCTCAATGGTGGATTTGTTAGCTGCAAGAGTTCAAAAAAATCCAAATGTTACTAATTATATAGTGTATTCAAAGAATATAATGGCTTGTGATGAAATCAAATAAACTATTTGGATATGAGAATTTATCTAAGGTCTTGATATGTTTTTTAATATTAATGAACCTATCACATTATATTGTGATAAAACTATAGTGGTGGCACTATCAAAAGATCTAAGATTACTCCAATGGAACAAGAAAAAAATCTAGAAGTATATACTATTGTGGTATTTTACTATGGGGAGATAATATGTGGTGAATATAGTTTAAAAAAATAACATGATAGATCTCTTTAAAAAAACTTCATCTTAATTGAATTAGGAATATCATCTAAGAGCAAGTAAACTGAAGGTTGTTAGCAGTTTGATCTACTACAAGTGAGATTAGGTTGTAGTTGGTTCTCTAAAACCAATGTATATATACTTTATGATTACCTATATGAATTTTTTAAAATTAATAAACTTATTATCACATCATGATTGTTTTGTAACAAAGTGTGATAATGTCCTGATAGTTACTATCACACAGAATGGTCAAAGCAATTCCACACCATGATGAAAACCTAAAAGTTTCATGGAGGTATACTTAAAAAAAAATCTACTTCTACATAATATCATTTAATAGGATGAAAATGAAAGAGGATATTAGGGGTGGAGATTCATAGGACATTGACTAAATTTCTCATAGTGTACTCACTTAGTAATTTTCAGTACAAGATTTTAGGAGAACATAACCCACTGTTAGAAAATCAAAATATATTTTTTTCATCGGATGTTCCTATTAATTTACATATGTATTAATCCTTTTAATTTAATAATAATATTATTTTATCTCATTATTGATGTGATTTAAAGTATTGACCAAAATTATAAAGATATATGTTCACTAAAAAGTATGATTTTTAGGTGGGTCATGAGTGTTATTGCCTTAGTGAATATTTGGATAAAGTATTTATTCCTTCTATTCCTTAACAGAATTTGATATCTAAGTCCCTTTTATTGATTTCTAAATAAATCTATTAACATGGTGTTCTATGGGACGTTTTAATTCTAAAAATTTAATGAAAGATACATTGAGAACATTAGTAGTGGAAAAAAACCTACAACCTGCTTAATTTAATATACCATGACAAAGTTATTATATTTCATAGTGATAAATCAAAAGAGGTTTTATATTTTTGTGTCATTTACCACTTTCCCTATGGGTTCCATGGAATATTTTTAGATACTAACAATGTTATTTAGGAATTATTCCTAACGCCACATTGAAAGGGGCCTATAGTATAACTCCTTAAGCGTATCTTGAATCTTAGTTAAATTCTATTTGAATTCTTTAAGTTATAATAAATATTATCCTCTATTTGTGGTTTAATAATTATACAATATAGGTTGATCACTAATATTTAAGCCTGAGTTATTTAGAAGAATAAATATATAAGTTAAATTATATTAAATTAGTATTTGCAAGATTTAGTTAACATAATAGTTATTATATTAATCGATGAATAATGTAGTAATATTTATTTACTAAATAACATTTCATTATTAAAGGTTCAATAAAAAATGATGAGGATTAATGCGACAAGTTTAATGGTCCCGCTATAAATGATATATTAAATTTGTAACACCCCGACCCCAGTTACCCAGAGTCAGTGCATTATTACATATCATTGGCATGATCACAAAAGATCAAGTCTCGAAAGACCGATTAGTTTAGTTGCCTTGGAATCACTAGATACATTCATAAAGATTACATTATATCATAAAGTGAAAAAACTACAACAAAATCTTGTCTTTATAGAACACACTCATATCCTCATACTATCCCTACAGATCCTTCATAAAATACTTCTTCACATCCTGGGAAAAATAAAACATAGAAAGGGGTGAGCTCAGATGCTCAGCAAGGATAACAATATAGCAGAAACTTTCAAAAATAAGAATAAACATTTAAGGCAATGTATAAGTAAAACAAAAGCCTTTTAAAATTGAAATTCCGTATAATATGGAAAAGATAAAAGGAAATAATTCCATTTAGTTACTCACTTGGATATTATACTAGTCGAATAATCACATGCAATATCATTAACCACTTTCATATTAATGGAGTGCATAATGCCAGACTATCATAACCACATAATCAAGGCCTCGTACCAAGACTACATATAAGATTTTGTCAAGGCCTAGTTCCAAGACACTAGTTTGTCTCATGAGACCTACCGATGCATCCAGGAGCTATAACGGGCTCCACCCATCACTTACTAAGTCTAATGAATTACTTATATGAAAATTTGGAAACATAACATAAACATTCGTATTGAAACTAGAATACGAAATGTCAATACTTTATCCACAAACCATGAATGGTATAAAAATAAAAAATCCACAGTCAAACATAAATCATTAAATACAATATAGAAGATTGTATTGTAACGGATTAACCTCAATCGAGAATAATGAAGGATATTGACATAGATGAAAATAATCAACAAAACTATTAGAGAGAAATATCCCCCTTTTTCTTGAAATCATTTAAAAGTCACACTATTTGTCAAGAAGCCATTTGAAAATAGATTTTTGAATCAAAGTGTCCCATACTACTTTTAAACTTTTAAAAGGAATTTTAATTTTAAAACATTAATTTCCATATAAATAAATCCTTAAAACCATTTTTAAAACATGGACATTAACGAGAAAGATTTAGAATAATAAATCTTTAAAACATTTAAAATGATATTTAAGATAGAGTTCCTAACCAAAAGAGAGACACTTGAATACAAATAATTTAGGTAATAAATAATTTTTAATATCATGAGAATAAAGGGATTCATGATATACTATGTCAAAGTACATTATATACACCATATAATAGTGATTTGGTGTAAAACAATAAAGAAGTCTCAATGGAATGTAAATTGAGATGAATTATCTTATAAAGACCATATCTTTAGGTTAAGGATAAATCAACAACATAGTTATGTGGTAAAAATATAAATACACTCAATATGATTTTATATTCAGTGTAAATCAATGAAAGGACATTCACACATACTCTTGTAAAAACAAAACCAATGAATTGGATATTTAACTCAACAAATGGAGATTGAGTTTAAATTACTCTTATCAAGTTCATATCGATGAATTTAGAATTTATCAATGGAGTGATTATGTGTATCAAAAGAATATCCACAGAAAGGGGAGTGGAAATTATGACATAATCAAATGAATAGTGATTCCATAGATAATCATGGAGTAAAATAATCAATGAAGTATGCATAAAGCCGAATGAGTGGAAATTGAAATTTAAAATTCCCTTATTGATTTGGAAACTTACGAAACATACACCCATGAAATAAGGATCATAAAATGATGATTTAAATATCAATAAATTAAAGTATATTACACAATTAATAAAATCATGGGCAGTACACACACCACAAGCAATAAATAAGTGGTGAACAATGGAAATCTCACAGAATTAAAAGTGAGATATGAAACCCCTTACTTTGTAATTTTTCCTTGGTCAAGGGTAGGTTAACCTCATTTATAATGGTGAAATAATTGTTATTTAATTATACAATAATCATATACATTAATCTAATATCATATATAATCTTTTAACATTGATTTGTTGATAATATCTTAGTATTATCGTCGTTTCGGGTGTTAACTGATTCATTTTCCTTTATATTATTTGTTATGTGAGACATATTTGTTATGGATGGGATTTATAATATTAATATATATAATTATATCAGGTCTCTAAAAATTATTTTTAATCATCAAATGAAATTTAGTCTTGAATGGATATGATGGGGAATGAATCTCATCGCGTTCGTGGAGACGGTAATCCGTACATACGCATGAGTGACAATATCATTATTTTGATATTAAAATAAAATATAATTGGATTTTATATCATATATACAGAATCATTATTATGTTATATTTATTATTTACATGAATTACACAACATTATTATATCCATCCAAATAATAATATATTGAATAACAATTACACCACGACATGGAGACGCTAGGCCATACGTACGTACGTATGGTGACATGTCATTCAAAGGATGGATAGAATACTGAATATTGTTGTACCAAATTTATAATAACATCATAGTATATAGGATATACTGGAGTTATTATTTTATAATTGAAATAACAAAGAAAGAAGAAGTGGAAGAAGAAAGGAACTTGAAAGAGGGTGGTGAAATCATTACCACTTCTTCGGGTTCTTCATTTTGATTCGATCAAAAGGGCTCCATAGGTTGGCTTTCTGACTAAAGTAAGGCCTTTACGATTAATGGAGGATAGCTTAGAGGGTATTTGGGAAGATTTTGGCCGAACCAAAATGCTTTTAAGGTATGAATAATTGGATAGAAGTGGTGTCTTTTTATAAGGGGGAGGAGGGGCTCTTTAGGAAAAACTTAAAGTATTAATTTATAATAAATTAATATTTGGTTTCTAATGGCTCCAAAGTGGATTATTCAAAGTATAATGTAAGGATGGGTAGAAATAATTTTATCCAATAGATATTAGACAGGTTTGGGTCACTATATTAACCTTATCATTTATATTTAACTCTTAGTTAAATAGTTTGACATTTACCATGTCACTTTGTATTTTTATATTATATGGTTATGAAACATACTATATACTTCCAAGAGACCCCCAAGTGGTCCATTAATGATAAAAATGTCATTATATAAGTCTTTTGGCCAAACCGTATATTTTTAGGAATAGAATATGAATTAATAATATAATATTTTTTTTAAAAACTCTTTTATGTCAATTTTGAAACTATTTAATAATTGATCTTTTTTAAAGTCTTAGAAAATTTATTAATTCGAAAAAAATTAATTTAATCAATAAAAACATGTCATATTAATCAATAAAATTCATTTATGTCCTCAAAATATTCAAATTATATTTATTTTAAAATTTATAATACTAATTATTTGATTCTTTCATTAATAATGAAAATACTGCATCATTATTGTGTCATAAATAAATATAATTATTCAATGTCTAAAAATTATAAATAAAATACCGTTATGTAGGAAATATTTTTATCTTTATAATGAATATTTATAGTCGAAAATATAACATATATTAACCTATGTAAAAAAATGTTTCTAAAAGAAATATGCTTATACCGTTTTTGAATTTACT
The DNA here is from genome assembly GCA_963277665.1 of Viscum album. Classification (NCBI taxonomy): domain Eukaryota; kingdom Viridiplantae; phylum Streptophyta; class Magnoliopsida; order Santalales; family Viscaceae; genus Viscum; species Viscum album. The sequence goes on along the minus strand of OY728119.1, from coordinate 1,015,159,218 downwards.
TTAACTAATGAATATAAAGTGTCATTATCACTTACAAGTGGATCCATGGGTTCCCAAAATCGACCCAAAGATTCCCATGGTCGGAAATACATCAACAAATAGGTTTAGGACACGTTATAGGGTAATTTATTATTAATATAATATTATTTTTTTACACTTATTTAACAGATTTACCCTTTAACCACTGTAAATAAAATATTTACCAAAGTAATTATTTAAAATGTCTAAAAATAAAAGTTACCTATTTACACAATTTGGAAATCATGATTATAAATATGGAATCCATTTTTCTAAATTCATAACACAAAAATGGTAGTAATTAATTTAAAATTAATTCCCGTTAAAACAAAAGGCGTTTTTTTAAGAGATAATAACTATCAAAAGATTGGCACTTGCTTATGTCCAGTTTAAATGTGAATTTTATCTAATGAACAACATTGGATTAAATGGTAAAAATATAATCTAATTATAATCTAAAATCACTCAAATTCAAAATTTATCACTATTAATTATTTTGATTAAAAAAGTTGTTTTTAATTAAAATTTTGTAATTTTCACTATTCATCAAAATATGAAAGTTATCAGAAAAGTACCAAAAATTCACCCTAAGCTAATTTTGAGATTCCAAATCCAAAAATAAAGTACATTTTGAAATATAAAATGTATAAAATTTCAAAAATAGGATATTACTATTGATAATGGCTAGTTTGATTGGTTGTGGTGTGTGTTAGAACTCGAAGTTGCGTACAACACACACTACTATATTATTCAAAGAGAAGCGTACTGTGGAAGATTGGGGTGTTACATTCTCCCCACCTTCAATAAATTGCATCCTCAAAATTTTTAAAATTGATCTTGGGAATATAATAGAATGTCTCACATCAGAATAAGAGTCAATGAAACTATCACTTTAAAAGAATGAAAGAGAAGTACAATGGTCACCCGAGATAACCTATACTCGGATTCCATGTAGAAAAACATGGATATAGATGATAAAATAAGTGTCAAGTTCTGATAGATAGGGATAGAAAACATGATCAGGAGAAATTTAACAACAAGAAAACCACAAACATGTGATGGGACAAACAGTCATTAGTTTCCCAGTAGGAAAAGTAAACGGAGAACATTTTTTTTGTTTTATGTTACACTACATAAAGATGAGGAATTAATTTCTGAGATTTACTAAGAACATAAAGAGATATACTTACTTTTTATGTAAAGTTTAATTCTTTATTAAATTTCTACTACTAACTCATTTTTAAATGATGAGTATTCAAGAAGACTTGGTCACACAGGAAGTGCTAGTATAAACTTCTTATAGAATCACATGTTCCACGAAGGATAAACTATATATTTACCTTGTCTATAGAGATTAATCAAAACCAAAATGGTTAGTATAAGATCTGATGATCCCCCAAAAGGATATTCCATTAGAGAAAGAAACACTAATCTTAATTTCTAAAATTAAACCAACAATACCCCAAAGTTAAATAAATAACATTCAATAAACAATTGTCCTTAAAATCCTTCAATATAATCCAAACTAATATTGAAACCCAAAACTTAGAAGAATTTAGTTATGTAGTCTTCCATGTTAAATTGTATCTCCAAATGACATCAACTACTATTAAAGTCACATACTAAAAAATAAAAAACCTAATCACATATTCTCTATTATAGGTTAATCATTTCCATAAATAACCCAAATCACTATAAATCCAAAATAAAAACATAGATAAAAATCCACCATTAGTCCTCAAAAGAAATCCCATAGTATTCTATTTTCCTTGGGCATGTAGTGTTCCCAAAAAAGCGAACATCTTCCAAAATAACATTTATCACTTAATCACCAAATCATTTTCTTATAGTAAGGGTATTCATTTGATAATACATAAGTTCCAAAATTTACTATTATTGATCAATAAAATATTTTAAATAAAAATAATTAGTCACACTAACCATGGACTTCACGTAGTCCAGTGGTAGGTGATAAATCCCAATCGCACTTTGGTTGTGGTTTCGATTCCCACAACTTTGTTTGACGCGACGGGTTGTCACACGGTCTGTGTGTTGTCCTTTTTCAAAAAATATATTTTATAACATTACCAAAATGAGATAAATTCTTAAAAATAACTATCACATAATTTAACCACAAATGTTATATCATACCTTGCATTTTCATCCCAAAATATAATAACTTGTAATTGCCTCAAACCCAATGATCATATAAAAATTAATGGTTATTTATAACTATATCCAAAAGAGAAAAGATAAGTCTTCCTAAAATATCATTCTAACATGGAAAACTATAGGATTACAAATACAAGAGAAAATTATTCCATAGTAATTCCATCATCAAGGAGCACTAATACTTTTAAACATTTCTCCAACCATTTATTTCCACATAACTTCTTCCTTAACCAAGAAAATATCCTATAGAATAGATCATTCACTTGGGTAATGCCCATGTCCCCTAAATTTATGGAAAATGACTGTAAATGGATCCTTGGGACCATTTTTATTTTCTTCCATAGTACTCTTCATTTTTCCTCGGCAATTCTTCACTTTATGTTCATATTTCCTACACGTAAAGCTTTTCTTTGTTCCATTGATACACTTTCCTGGGTGTCTCCTTCCACATTTCCTGCATGATGGAAATTGAGGATTCTTTTCTCCATGGTCTCCACTGCTGGAGCTCTTATAATTCATCACCTTTCTCTTCTTTGTTGAGTTTGGAAGTTGGATAATATATATGTTTTTGATCATATTTTTGGAAAACTGATTTTTCATGAACACGATATCTTTTAAGCCTATCAACATTCTATTTTTCTACTCATTTCCACCACCGTTCCCACCTTGTACATAATTCTCAAAGTTACTTTGACTTACTTGGAATCCATCCATTGACTAAAACCAGAAAACATTGTGTGAGTAATAGTAGTCATAAAATCATTTAGAGAATATCATGACACCATTTTCTCAATTTGAAACACCTTAGGATTAACCAAGGTAATTTATTATAATCCTATATTAAAATACTTCAAATCAGTTTGTAAAGAAAATGTAAATTATCCTAAGCATATCCCTCAGGAGTGTCGTATCCAAGAGTGCAGCAAGGCCCATTTTCATGTACTAGTTCCTATTTTATTCTAGATCAAAGTAGAGTTTTCGGGTTTTACGCTTAGGTACATCTATGCCAGAGCTACCTCTACCTGCTTGTATCCAGAAAAGGATGTATTGCACATAAAAATCACAAAATCTCTACAATATCAAAATTCTAGGAAGTTCTTCTATACTAATTCTCAAAGTATATCGTAGGGCTATGTTCTCTAATTAGTGTTTATCTAAATCTAGTTTCCAAGGTTTGTACTAAACATCCTATGATACCAATTGTAACGCCCCAACCCCAGTTACCAAGATTCGGTGCATCATTACGTATCATTGGCATGATCACAAAAGATCAAGTCTCGAAAGACCTATTAGTTTAGTAGCCTTGGAATCACTAGATACATTCATAAATATTACATTACATCATAAAGTAAAAAAACTACAACAACATATTGTATCCATAGACCACACTCATATCCTTATACTATCCCAGTAGGTCATTCATAAAATACTTTTCACATCCTGGAAAAAATAAAACATAGAAAGGGGTGAGCTCAGATGCTCAGTAAGGATAACAATTTAGAAGAAACTTTCATAAATAAGCATAAACATTTAAGGTAGTGTATAACTAAAACAAAAGCTTTTTAAACTTGAACTTCAGCATAATATGGCAAAGATAAAATGAAATAATGACATTTACTTACTCACATGGATATTCTACTAGTCGAATAATCATATCCAATATCAATAACCACTTTCATAATAATGGAATGCATAATTTCAGACTATCTTAACCACATAGTCAAGGCCTCGTGCCAAGAATACAAATAAGATATTGTCAAGGCCTTGTGCCAGGACACTAATTTGTCTCGTGAGACCTACTGATGCATCTAGGAGCTATAGCGGGCTCCACCCGTCACATACTAAGTCCAATGAATTTCTCATATGAAAATTTTGAAACATAACATAAACATTCGTATTGAAACTAGCATACAAAATGTTAATACATTATCCACAAACCATGAATGGTTTAAAAATAACACATCCATAGTCAAACATAACACATTAAATACAATATGGAAGACTGTATTGTAACAGATTAACCTCAATCGAGAATAATTAAGGATATTGAGATAGATGAAAATAATCATCAAAACTACTAGAGAGAAATATCCCCCTTTTTTGGAAATCATTTAAAAGTCACACTATTTGTTAAGAATCCATTTAAGAATAGATTTTTGAATCAAAGTGTCCCATACCACATTGAAACTTTTAAAAGTAATTTTAATTTTAAAACATTAATTTCAATATAAATAAATACTTAAAACCATTTTTAAAACATGGACATTAATGAGAAATATTTTGAATAAAAAATAATTAAAATATTTAAAATGATATTTTAGATAGATTTCCTAACCAAAAGAGATACACTTGAATAAAAATAATTAAGGTAATAAATACATTTAAATATCATGAGAATAAAGGGATTCATGATATACTATGTCAACGTACATTATATACACCATATAAAAGTGATTTGGTGTATAACAACAAAGAAGTCTCAATGGAATGTAAATTGAGATGAATTCTCTTATAAAGACCATATACTTAGGTTAAGGATAGATCAATGACATAATTATGTGTGAAAAATATAAATAGACTCAATAAGATTGGATATTCAGTGTAAATAAATCAGTGGTCATTCACACATATTCTGGTAAAAACAAAACCAATGAATTGGATATTTAACTCAACAAATGGAGATTGAGTTAAAATTACTCTTATCAAGTTCATATCGATGAATTTATAATTTATCAATGGAGTGATTATGTGTATCAAAATTATATCCACGGAAAGGTGAGTGGAAATTATGACATAAGCAAATGAATAGTCATTCCACACATAATCTTGGAGTAAAATAATCAAGGAATTATGCATAAAGCCGAATGAGTGGGAATTGATATTTCAAATTCCATTATCGATTTGGAATCTTACGAAACATAAAACCATGAAATAAGGATCATACAATGATGATGTAAATATCCATAAATTAAATTATATTACACAATGAATACAATCATGGGTAGTACACACACCACATGCAATAAATAAGTGGTGAACAATGGAAATCTCACAGAATTAAAAGTGAGATAAGAAACCCCTTTGTACTTTTTCCTTGGGAGAGGGTAGGTTAAACTCCTGTATAATAGTGAAATAATTTTTATTTAATTATAAAATAATCATATACATTAATATTATATCATATATTATCTTTTAACATTGATTTGTTGATAATATCTTAGTATTATCGTCGTTTCGGGTGTTAACGGATTCATTTTCCTTTATATTCTTTGTTATGTGAGACATATTTGTTATGTATGGGATGTATCTTATTAATATCCAGAATAATATCATGTCTCTAAACATTATTTTTAATCATCAAATGAAATTTAGTCTTGAATGGATATGATAGGGAATGAATCTCACCGCGTTCGTGGAGGCGGTAATCCGTATGTACGCACGACCGACAATATCATTCTTTTGATATTAAAATAATATATAATTGAATGTTATATCATATATAAAGAATAATTATCATGTTATATTTATTATTTAAATGAATTACACATCATTATTATACCCATCCAAATAATAATATATTGAATAACAATTACACCACGACGTAGAGACGGTAGGTTGTACGTAAGCACGTATGATGACATGTCATTAAAAGGATGGATAGAATAATGAATATGGTTGTATCAAATTTATAATAAAATCACATTATATAGAAGATAATTGAGTTATTATTTTAGAATGGAAATAAAAAATAAAGAAAAAGTGGAAGAAGAAAGGAACTTGAAAGAGGGTGGTGAAATCAATACCACTTCTTCGGGATCTTCCATTTGATTTGATCAAAAGGGCTCCTTAGGTTGGATTTATGACTAAAGTAAGGCCTCTAGGATTAAGGGAGGATAGTTGATAGGGGTTTTGGTCAGAGTTTGGCCGAACAAAAATGGTTTTATGGAATGAATAATTTGTTATAAGTGGTGTTTTTTTATAAGGGGGAGGAGGGGCTCTTTAGAAAAAACATAAAGTATTAATTTATAATAAATTCATATTCGTTTTGTAATGGATACAAAGTTGATTATTAAAATTATAAGGTGGGTATGGGTCTAAATAATTTCATCCAATATATTTTAGACAGGTTTGGGTCACTATATTAACCTTATCATTTATATTTAACTCTTAGTTAAATAGTTTGACATTTACCATGTCACTTTGTATTTTTATATTATATGGTTAAGAAACTTACTATATACTTCCAAGAGACCCCCAAGTGGTCCATTAATGATACAAATATCATTATATAAGGCCTTTGGCTGAACATTATATTTTTAGTAATAGAATATGAATTAATAATATAATATTTGTTTTAAAAACTCTTTTATGTCAATTTTGACACTATTTAATAATAGATTTTTATTAAAGTCTTAAAAACTTTATTAATTAGAAAACAATTCATTTAAGAAATAATAACATGTCATATTAATCAATAAAATTAGTGTATGTCATTAAAACTATTTAATTATATTTATTTTATCATTTATAATACTAATTATTTGAATCTTTCATTAATAATGAAAATGCTGCATCATTATTGTGTCATAAATAAATTTAATTATTCAATGTCTAAAAATTATAAATAAAATACAATTATGTAGGAAATATTTTTATATTTCTAATGAATATTTATAGTAGAAAATATAACATATATATCCTTATGTAAAAATTGTTTTTCTAAAAGATATATGTTTATGCCATTTTTGTATTTACTTTAACTTAATTAATATAAAGTGTCATTATCACTTACAAGTGGATCCATGGGGTCCCCAAATCAACCCAAAGATACCCATGGTCGGACATGTATCAACAAATATGGTTAGGACACATTTTAGGGTTATTTAGTTTTATTATAATATTGTTTTTTACCCGTATTTACTAGATTTACCCTTTAACCACAGTAAATAAAACATTTACCGAAGTAATTATTCAAAATGTATAAAAATAGAAGTTACTTATTTAAAAAAATTGGACCTCCTCATTTTAAATATGGAATACATTTTTCTAAATTCAAAACACAGAAGTGGAAGTAATTAATTTAAAATTAATTCCCGTTGTTAAAACAAAAAGGGTGTTTTTTTAGAGATAATAACTATCAAAAGATTGGCACTTGCTTATGTCCAGTTTAAATGTGAATTTATATACAATGACCAACATTGGATTAAATGGTAAAAATATAATCTAATTATACTCTAAAATCACTCAAATTTATAATTTATCACTATTAATTATTTTGATTAAAAAAGTTGTTTTTAATTAAAATTTCGTAATTTTAACTATTCATCAAAATATGAAAGTTATCAAAAAAGTACCAAAAATTATCCCTAAGATAATTTCAAGATTCCAAATCCAAAAATGATGTCCATTTTGAAATATAAAATTTATAAAATTTCAAAAAGTGGGTATTACTATTCATAACGGCTAGTTTGATTGGTTGTGGTGTGTGTTAGAACTCGAAGTTGCGTACAACACACGCTACTGTATTATTCAAAGAGAAGCGTACAAAGAATGATTGGGGAATTAGAAAATATCATTTAAATAAAGATTAATTTAATTATTTAAAAAGAATATTTATTTATCTCTAGGTGTTTCACATGTCAATTAAATAATGTTATTATTTATGTTGTTTTTATAAATGAGGTTTTCTATGGAATAAGATATTTGATAAGGTCCTCTGTGAATTTACCAACCCAATACTTACTTTATAAATACCAAGTTATATCACAGTATAGGGTTAGGAACTTATTTTTCACAATTACTATTGGGAGAATTTTCTTTTCATCCATAGGAGAGAAATCTCTCAGGCATGAACTCAAGAACTAGAGCACAAATCCCCCTCCATTCTTAGTCCTTTTAGAGAAAATATGTAATCTCTTATCCATGAAGATATTTCCATTGTGATCAATGATGAATGATGAAATCAATCAGGATTTACAATGATAGAAGTTGATGATTCGGTAATAACGTTTCAAGGATTTGGATCATGCATGGATCATCAGTAGAGGGCTTTTGACCTTGGATCATATGATACAATGATAGAGTTATGAGAGTAGTCAACTAAATCATCAATGATGAAATAATTACAAGTCAAAAAAAATTAATCTATCTATAAATTAATTATAAATTATATGTGATGATCCTGCCTTCTGTTTCTTGCGTTAACAAGTCAATTAATATTTGACTTAATTTCCCTGATCATGGGTTTTTTCATCATGTAAATATATGATCATTGATATATTATAATAGAAACCCACATTTTTATTCCTGTTAAGTGATTCCATTATAGCTAGAGACTAAAATCGAGACTCTGGATATAGTGGAGACTTGTTGATTAAATACTTTTTATCACTGAGTAAGAATATTTTTTCACTTATGGAGCATTTTGATTAATTTTTACTACCATTAAATGTATTAACATGTACATAAAATAAAAATAAAATATTTTTAATTTACAATAATCGTATATGAGTTATTTTAAAACTTTACAATAATATATATAAGCCATTTTATTTTATTGAAACATACATAAGTTTTTCAGGATATTCTACTTGTTTACGCCATGATTGAAGAGAATATGTTTTTAATAATACTGAAGTGGATATATTTTATTATGTTGGATTTTTTTGTGAACTAATAAATCATATTTCAAGTAAAATGCGATTATTAATTTTTATATCCTAAATTATATCCTGGAAATTATTGGTGTATATAGAGACACCATCTATAATATCTTAGAAGAGGTTTTGAGTTATTTTAGAAATGATGAAGATGGTTTGAAAAGGCCTTAAATCAAGTTAAAGAAAGTATGGAATTTTCATATTAAGAGAAATACCATATAGCATTAAAACATCAAGCTTCATTCATGCGATAAGTTAATAATAGAATGTGGTAACACTAACTATCATGGTTGATCTATACAATTAGTTTTTTTCTACATGTGTTCCATACATGTGGTCACTTGTTTGATTCACATTTTCAATATTCATGGTTGATAGATTCCACATGAAGTAGATATAGAAATATTATTGTATTTGATCTTGTAATATGGTCTATTTTTTTATTTCACATGATTGAACCTCATGGTTGATATATTAAACATGTGGTTGATATTAACTGTCTATCAACTAATTTTAGCTTTGTAAAAATGGAAAATCAATGTGTGTGTAATCCTAAATACCTTTGTTTTGTGACCATAAATTGATTCTGTGTAACATGGGGGGTTATTTCCTAAACATGATATAAGTTTTGTGTAAACATCATGTAGGTGGTTCATATATTGGTGTTGAGTAAATTGGAATTTCATTATATAGATATTATATGGATTTTAAGCATTAATTTGGTTTTTTAAAGGTTGTTCTAATGTTAGGAAATTTTAAAAAGAGATTTCCAAAATTTCAATATTTTAAAGAAGTATATATGTGAATCAGATGATGGTTATGATGATATCCATGGATTAATAATTAGGGTCACATGAGATTAAAATGACCCTAGATATTGATAATCCAAGGAAAAATCTGAAGGTGATGCTTTTACATTAAACATAAGTTGAAATATGAGAAGTGGACCATTCTATAGTGAACATTTTTAGTTTGTAGTTATATAAATTTCATGCAAGTTGATTATCATGTATGATGGAGTTTATTTACAAACCATATAAGTAAGTTCTACGTTGATAGATATTAAGTATTCCATTCATGTTGAGATATTTAAAAGAATTAATTTTGCACAATTTGTGGAGAATATGAGTCCTTTTATATTAAAATATCATATTATAATTAAGAGAAAATTTCCTAAATAAATTATATGTAATTCTTGAATTAATTTAAAGAAGGATGTATAAGTTTAAAGTGGAGTATTTTTTAATTAAAGAAACCACAAAGTTTCCATATGAATTATGAATATAATATTATTTAAATTTTTCTATAAATATAAGTTTCTACTAGAAACTAAAGAGTTACTTTTCAATAATATTGAAAACATATTGAATATTCATGGTGTATTAAAAATGAATTAAGATAGATAATTAAGAAGAAGAATTTTATCTTACTCACTATTTTTCGTGATATTGAAGAAGGCAAAAAAGAATAATTTCTCCAGTGAAGTTGGAAAGAGGGAGAAAACACAATAAAAATACATAGGACGCTAGAAAATTTGAGATAATTTCATTCTATTGTTAAAAAATTTGAACTATTATTACTATGTGGTATACACTCACACTATTGGTAGACTATGGTGTATCACAAGTTCATGGATACCCCTGACTTTATATAATTTTAAGTATTGTTTATAGTGCATTGTATGATCTTGAGTGTTTGTAGGTCATAATAGTGACTAAATAACCTTATTGATAAGAGAACCTTGTAAAATATGATGTTCCTTATTTATGTGTTTATGTGGGGGTGTTTAAAGGTGAATTAATTTTACTATAACTGACAATGATAGTTATTTAAAAGATAAAATTTAATTGAAATTTTAAATTACATATTCACCTACCCTCTTAGAGATTTCATTGACCCTATGACTGTATTTTTACCACCATACAGGCTCATTTTACTATTATAATTTCTATTTCTAGTGTTTGATCATCAATTAAAGAATTAATAATATAATAATTATCGGATAGGCCTACCACATATTAGATTATTTTATACTTTGAAACTTTTGGACCACATGTTTCTAAAATATATATATTAGGGAGATGTTCCCCCATATAGTTTATGGTAGATAAATATGATCTCATAAAAATGTAGAATAATATTCAAGATTCATAAGACACACATCATTGGGATCATAATTTATAATTCATAAAATAATTTTTATAATAATATCCAGTTCCTCTAGTAGTGAATAAATCATTTGATTAAATTTTTTAAAATCATATATATTCATGATAATAATTCATGTATGAGTATAAAAAATCATATCAAATTATTCACGAATAATTTATTTATTTTTAATTAATAAAATTAAAGAAAACAAAATTATATTCACATTGTGGAATGAAGTTACTGATCAGATGTCATGATTCATGAATAATATGACACTATTTAACAATAATGATCATCTTGCATAAAAAATAAATTTATTTACCATGATGACAATTGTTTAACCACATTAGGTGGTAATTTTATTTTAAAAAAATATAATGGATTATAAAATTTATATTACTTTATCATCACATATATAAACTATTATATGTATAATATACACTTTAGGGGATACATTTGGGTGAATTGCATGAAATGATATTGATAACCCATATGTATATGATAAAGAATAACTTTTTCAAATTTATGGTATATGAGAAAAAATTGATAAAAGGAAAATATTATTCAACAAAATATCAAAATATGTTATTTCTACATTATAATTTTTGGATGTACCATTTTATACATATTGAAAAAATCCATCATTATTTTTTAAAATATTTTTTATCAAACCACTTATGTTGGTTATATTGTTATTAATTACTTTGAAAAAATAATACATAATGATTATATAAAATCAACATATTCACCCTACACTTGATTTAAAACAAATCACATATCTTTGCATTCACTTTAGAGAATGAAATAAGATTTTTTTAATAAACAATATCATTATATTCATGGATAAAAATAAAATCATTTGATGGGGTTTTATAGTGTCTCCAAGGAAATTTCATGAATATTCAATTAAGTATTTTTATCTAATAAAGGGGATGGATTTCAATAAAATACAATAAATATATTTTACTTTTAATAAATAAGGAAAAAGGAATCAAATAAAACATTATGTACTTATAATTTTTTTTAAAAATCTTCTTATTTTTTATAATCTATTCACAATAACAAGATAAAAACCATTACGGTGGGTAAGGAAAATGTAGATGTCAAATTTTATAGTCATTAGAATGGTATTTAAAGTTTATTTTAATCACCGAATGTAATTTGGTGTTAATTATTCAACAAATTTTGGTGTTGACAATTAATTTTTAATTTATTGAATTTAATTTGTCTTGAAATTGACTACATTGATTCTAAACAATATTTTTATAGTAACCAATCACATTCACATTAGAGAATGAATATCAATTTGGTAGTTGTAAGCCTTTAATGATTTTTAAGAGCTCATTTTTTTTCCTGCAATAAAAGTTAGGGAAAATAATTCATGTACTTTTTTTATTGTTAAAAAGTTTGGGAAAAGAATATAAAATACATGAAATTGAAAATAAGTCTCAAATTTATCTTTTAAGAATTATCTTATCTCAATGATAGTGATGGAGGCAGGATTGTCACTATTTGTAATGTAGAGAATACAATCATGCTAATTATGTGTTATAAAACACATCAAAAAATGATTCAAAGCATGGGGAAATTGGAAGTTGGTATGAAACATCAATCAAAGGTGATGAAATAGTGAGTGAAATGTGATGTATAATGTCTAGTATGGATAACAAAAATGGAAATTAAATCTATAAAATGATACTATAATATATGAAATTGATGAAAGAGAGAACATAATGTAGAGAAATAAAAATATACATATCATTATATTATTATTTTATATATACACTACATGAGAAATTAAATCAATGGTTTAGATCAATGCCAATTCAACAAGTCTAAACCAATGGTTGGAAACTATGAGTTAGAATGTGAATGGTTGGGAAAATGAAAGAGGTTTTTGGGAATGTAGAGTTACTATAATTATGAGATTCATGTTTAAAAATTTGAATAATAATAATAATAATGATAATTTTTTATTCAAATCAACTTCATGAAATTTTTAACAAATATTGAATAAAATAAGGTTATCATCAATTTAATACTAGTTTTTATGATTTTATGTAATTATTAATAAAATATTATATTACATTATTTAGTGTATGTTTTTTAGTAATATTGAATTAGTTATTGATATATAATAAATTTTAATACTATAATATTCAAAATTTATACCATTTTTAACATAAATTCTCAAGTCCATCATTTAACATTATAACCTTTTATATTATTAATTTTAATATTCGAACTATTGAATTGGACATGAAAAAAAGGGATCAATATTACTCTTTATAATATTATATATCCTTTACACATTTGGTGACATGTTAATGAAATAGAACTTTTGGATTCAGTACTCTCTATATTTCCATATCTCTAATTCTATTTGCATTGAATTGTGATTATATGCCTACAATCAGTAATCCTCTTATTCAACTTTGATAAAATTTTCTATTCATACATAATTGGTAATGAATTTCTAGTTTTTAAATATCTGTGGTTTCAATGAGTTTTAAGATCTTATTCCATAACACATTGTCATAAATTTTTTTTTATTGAGGTAAAAAGACTAGTTTATTTGGGTATGTAATACATTCCATGGTGAATACTGATAAACACTGTTTTCTCTCTAAAATTGATGAAAAAAATATAATTTTAATTCTTATTACATAAAAAATATTTCTGCACCATTAACTTTTGATGAGTAATTATAAAATCAGACAAAATAAATTGACTCTTTTCCCAAAAGTGAATATGATAATAGTTATGATAATAATAACATTGACACAGTCATGTAAAATACAAATATTATGATAAAAGTAATCATTCATAAAATGTAACATGGGGATTCACACCACCAAAAGTGGTTGAATAATGAAAACCCATGCCAGTGAAAAAGATGTGGGTGTTTCATGTGACCGACGATGTTTTGGGAGATCAGTGGGAACAAAAAGTGATATGATTGTTTGTTCATGGATCGAAGACTAGTGACATGCTAAAATTGTTCTCAAGGGTGTTTGGTGGTTTAGGGTCTCATCTGATATCAGACATGTAGATCAATGGGCTTGAGGGTGTGATCTATACAAATTTTTAAATTTTGAAATCTTGTCTTTGTATTTTTTTGGTTTGATTCCTTGTGGTTTCTTTTTTTATGCAATGATTTCCTCCTACTTTTGTATTTCGTATAAGTTATCACTTATAATAAAATTTATTTCAATAAAAAATAAAAAATTATATTTGGTGCAATGTTACTGGTGCATCATAAAAGGAAAGTGGTCGTGTACTTGTTGTATGTCAAAGTACTTTGTTAATATTCATTAATAATAAGTTAATGTAAATTATAAAATCATTTAAACAATATAAACTAACCATACCATTAAATAAAATTAACAAGTAATAAATTTTTATCTATCAAATTATTTTTTAAAATTAAAATGTATTATGAATAATGAGAATTAGTAAATTCCAACAATGGAAACTGTCTATGCTTTTGTCATTTTTACCAATAAATAGTTTATGTTTTATTATTTTCATTTCATTTTATTTTTATATATACACAAAAGTTTCTTTTATTAATGATGGATGAAATTTTTTAATTTTATTCATGATATTGGGTTTGAAACAACATAAGTACCAATAAAATAATTTTATTCAATTTCTTTAAATGAATGGGAGTATTTATTAAAATAATTTTATTTTATTACCAATTTTAAATATAAATATTTATAAAATTAATCCTATAGTAAAATAAATTATTTATGGATCTATAATTGAGTGGGATGAAAAATAAATAACAAATAATATTATTGAGGACACCATATTGTGATGGAAATGAAATACAAAAATAATAAGAGTATTAAAATTGACATATTACAATGGATAATAAATCCATCATAAATAGTTTTTGTGTTATTGCATGATCTAATGTGCACTAATGTTATTTTCTATGTCATAACACAACTTTTTGATAATAAATAAATAATTGTGATGGATAAGATATTTTACTGTGATTACATAAATCAGTGGTTATTTTTGACATTCTAAATCTGTTTCAAACACTTTTTGAAAAAAAAGAAGCTAAATATGGTGGTGGGTAATTGATATAGATTTCCTATTCAACACAAATAGTTTTTGAGAAATGTTAGGGAACTTAAAAATGATGGTAGTAATTTTTTATGGATTGCATATCTGTCGCAAATAAACATCACTAAAAACCATATCTATCAAAAAATGTAATAGAAAAAAACATTCCCTTTGTAATTATATATATATATATATATAATAAAAGATAATATATTTTTTTATAAGATAATAATGAATAAAAAAACTACATATATAATAATTTTATAAAATATTAAAATAATAAAAATAGTAGGATAATTAAAAATATTAAAGTAAATAGTAAAGTAATAAAATTAGTAAATTAGTATAAGAAATAATTAATATTGAAGTTAATGAAAATAGAAATTTAATAAATAACATTAAAGTAACAAAAATAGTAATGTGATAAGAAATAGTAAAGTAATAAAGATAAAAATGTTAATAAAAACATTTATATAATACTTAAAATTATTTAAAAATATTTTGAAGTTAAAAAATATCATAATAATAATCTAATAAAAAATAGTAATAACAAAAGTTAAACTAATAAAGAAACTATTTTTTATAAAAAACTAATGAAAGAAATTATACAAATAATGATAAAAAATTATAATTTTTATAGACAGTATAAGAATTGTTTTTAATTAAATATTTGAAAATAATAATGTAAAGAAATAATAAATTAATATATCTTAATGTTATAATTCAGTTTAATATATATTTACATCAATTCGGGGGGTCAGTATAAAGAAAGCCTACGAACACCTATAATGTATATAGGGAGACTTAACCCTAAGACCTCCCATAGACCCTACAAGGACGTATCCACTAAGCTATACCTTGAGGTTAATTTATTTAAATATATATTAACAATATGAATAGTAAAAAATTAATAAAAATATAAATTGACTATGATTATAAAAATATTAAAGTAATGAATTAATAAAATTAACTATTTAAGAAAAAAAATAAAACAATTACTATATATTTGCAAAAATTATTAAATAATATTTTTTTAAAGTATTCATTTAGTTAAAAAAGTATGTAATACTTAATTAAAACAAACTATTTAATAAATGATAATTAATTTATAAATAAATTAATATACTTATAAAAAATAAAAAATAATATAATGAAATAAATAAAAAATTGAGAAAGAAATTAACTATATTTATAAAAACGAAATTAAGATAATAAATTACTAGAAATGTAATTTTTCATGCCTTCTCATCATATTACATTTCTGGTTTAGGAGTTCAACGTGTTTAGAGGAGGCACGAGGAGGGTTTGACCAAGTTTGGATCTACAACTCTACTATAGCATATAGTTCATGATGTGAACATATGTTCATGATGTGTGTTGAAGTTCATAGATCGGAGGCTAGAGATTCATGAATTGAGGTTTAAATTAGGCTTATGAGATTTAGATACTCATGAAATGAAATAGTAACTCATGACGTGGATTAATTCAATGTTGAGGTGAAACAAAAATATGTGGATGTTCTTAAAGTGTTGAGTTTGAGGAGCGTATCACCTTATATAGACTCAAAACATGAATTGGAGGGCCTCAAAAAAATCCTAACATAAATATGTGTTTCAAACCATGGATGAGATTAGGTCCACCGCATCTATAAATTATAGGGATTTCCAAAATTATTTAATTTATCACTAATTTCCTATAACCTTGGGTGAGCCCTATGAATATTTGTAGGGTCTTATAAACAATTTCTTCCCACATTGATCCTTATCTTCCATAGGTTTATCTTTGGAAATCCATGGTGAGTAAATCCCTTTTTCTTGTTTTATCCATTTCCTATTGGGAGTACATAATGGTGATGTTTCTCTAGTTAGAGGATTGTTTAAGCTTTTTTTATAATCCCTCATTATATTTTTGGTTTATTCAAGGTTTCCATATGTGGTTGTAGTGATTCAATTGTTTTTCCTTCTCTATATTGTGCATGGTGATTTGGAAAACTCTTTGAGGCAGGGGATCCTTACTCTCTCCCTATTTATGTCCATGTATGGGGATTTCATGATTTTTTTCCTTTTATTGGGTAGATAGTAAGGGCCATCCTAATTGAGATAATGGATTTTCTTAACTAAAATTTTTGGGAATGGGTCAAAATCACTTTTTTTACTTTTTTTAGGTAATAAAAAATGCGGTTATACATACTTATTACCAATAAAGAGAATCATAGATATTGGGAAACTTTTTTGTGATATAGTTTATATGATGTGATCCCATTGTTGTGTTGATTACTTGGTATCACCCTGAATGAAATGGACAATCCCTTTTATCTAGATAGTGAGTTGGTTGCCCATGTAAATCTAGAATTATTGTGATAATAGTCATGATAAGTAATGGTGTAAAGTAATTTATGTTAGATCTAAATTGTAGAAACCAAGATGTGTTGAAAGGTGTGGTTGTTTCGGTGAGATGGTTGGTTGGCACAAGATATGATATGGGTTGTTCTGTGATGGTGGTGGTGTATGGTGGTTATTATTCATGGTGGTTGTGAGTAGTGGTGAATTTGATGTAGGTTGAGGAGTGATGGTTGTGATGTGCGGTTTTTGTTGTGATATGGTTAGGGTTGTGGAAATATGTTTTGGAATACATTGTGTTGTTTTAGTGGTTACTATGAGATGGGTGAGTTTTTATGTGCTATGTGGTTGTGTTAGTTTCTTGGTTAGTAATGGAATTAATTGTATTCCTTAAAATAAAAAATCATGGATGGCTAAATGAATAAGAATTGGATTAAATTATTGTGTCATAAATAGATTAAATGAATTTACTAATTAATTAAATATCTTTGTAAATGTTACTGAATTGTAAGAAAATGGGAGATTGTGAAAACTAATTAAAATATGAAAAATGGGAAAACCTGTAATTAAAAGTTGATTTGTGGCTATATGTATAGAGGTAATGTGGTGTGATGCATTTTAGTGATGGAAATAGTTGTGAGGGATGATTTGTGATGCAATAGTGGCATTGTTGTGTGTTCTAGTGTAGTTGATGTGAACCCATATGTTGGATATTGTATGTTATCTATTTATCATGAATTTTAATTTATTTTTATATGCACTCAAACTAAGTTGGATAACCTTACCAATAACCAAATGTTTTTGGTTCTAGGTGTTTTCCTCAGTATCCAGGTTGTTGGTGAAATAGATGGTTGACTACCCCCTCTTCCCCACTATTATTTTGGTATAAGTTATGATAGAGGTTAATTTTGGATATTACCCAATAATGATATGGGTTAGTTTTTTAGATTACCCAATTATGATATGGGTTGGTGATTGAGATTACCCATTAATGACATGGGTTACTATTGTAAATTATCTAATGGTGATAAGGATGTGATATGTGGTGTGGGTCATGTGTGGTAGGAGGAGGGAATGGGTGTAATTTCCTTTAAATTAATTATACCCCAGTAATATGGTTTTGTAACATGATTGTGATATGATGGGATGAGGATGAGATGTCATAATGACAGATACTAACACCAGATGCTCAACCTTGTTATGGTGCGGTTTGTAGGGATGTGGGCTAAACCATATCAGAGAAAAATGGATATGTGATGTGATTTGTATGGAAGGGATAGAAGAAAAAATGTTAGACATTGGGGTGTGGGAGTGTGAAATCTGTGGGGTCATTTTTATGGGATTTCAAGGATTTTATTTCTTTTGATACCATATTACTGTATTAGATGTGTGATTTGGTGAGTGTATCATGGGGAGTCTAGGATTGGTTAGTTGACCTATTTAGGTGAATGTTGGTTTTGTTATTTGTTCACTAGTACATTAGTAGGCTCTATTCACATTTTCAATTGAGACCTTGGGTACGATCCTATTGAGTATACCAGTTATTCTCACAGTACATATATAAATTGTATTTTAGGCATTCAAGAGAACTTGAGACACTAATATAGACATTATTAGATCGTGTTTTGGAGTTTTTATTGAGTCACATACATATAACTATCTTTTGGTATTTACTTAGATACTTTTATTTGTATTTATTGACATTTTTCATTCATTGGGAGATGGTTTGGGTTTATCTTTATATTATGTGCTAGGTTTTCTTAGTGGTTGATTATCTTATCTTTTGGTCCTCTATTATATCAAGGGAAATTCCTTCCATATGTGGAAATTTTATACCCTCTGTGCTAGTCACTATCTCGAGGTCTATAGGAGGAGGGACTCCAGGGGTTTGTTATCTCTCTTCTTTCATTTCCGACCCAAGGGATTTACCTTTGGAAGGAGGGATCCATGACAAAAAACAAGTAAAAAAAATTAAAATATACAAAATTATTTCAATACTAAAAAATAAAAATGAATAATAAAAAATAATAAAAGATAATAAAAAATAACAAAAAATTACTATGATACATATAAAAATAAAGAACAAAAAGTGTTATAATAAATTTTCAAAAAAAATTTAAAAAATTTACAAAAATAGTAAATAAAATTATAATATGTAATAAAAATTATTTTCAAATTGTTAAAAATAATTAATGTAATAAAAATAATATAATTTACATATTGTAGTAAAAAAATAAATTTATTAATATATACATTTAGTTGAAAAAATTCATAGTATAAATTTAAATAATGAAAAAAAATTATAAATACTATAAAAAATTTTATTAAATTAACAAAACTATTACTAAATAATTATGGTAAATTAATAAAAACAATAAAAAATATTAAAATGATCATTTATTTAAAAAATAGTTATATTTTTTATAAACTATTATTACTTTTTTTATAAAATAATGGATAAAAATAGAATATTATTTTTTATCATGTGATCATGATTGGATAAGTTATTAGAAAAATCTATAAAGTTCTAGTAGAAATACTATTTTAATTGAAAGTGTAGAAGCATATACTGCATTTGTATCATGAAATAATGAATTTGTTTATGAAGATGCAATAAAGTGTCCTTGTAAAAATGTGATATCAAAAGATATGAGATATTTGATACAGTTGGAGTTCATCTATTATGCTTTGGTTTTCAAATAGATTATGTTTTTGGTATCATTTTAGTAAAGGAAATTCATATGAAAATTAAATTTTCTGTTTTCTAATTAATAAAAATTTTCAAATTTAGAACATGGGGTTATTGGTTTATCTTTTAAAAAATTTATAACTCATAATAATGATTCAAATTCACAATTGTAACCATCATAATTGTATGGAATTTTGAAATCTAGTGAGGAGTCCTTACAGATGGAGATACACCCTAACTGAGGAGTCCTTATTGATTGATAAATTCTCTAAGTCTATAATCACATAAGATTTGTTTTATGTTATTGTGATATATCATTTCATATGATAGAGTGATATTGTATAAAACTTCCTAGACCAATCATAGTGTATGACATGGAGATATCACATGTAAGAGAATAATATTATTATATTTATATTACACCTTATGACCGAGATTGAAAACTAAATATTAATCATTAATATTCAGGAATATTTTAACAAGAAACTATATTTAATAAAAAAAATATAGTGGAACGTTTGAGAATAATTGAATCAACTAAGTAGTTGCAATAAGTTTTAATCATATGAAATTTACTCATACAATATGAATGTTTGAGTAAATGTTTTAGAAGTCTTGGGAGTGTACCAAGGCATATATAAAGAAGTAATATCCATGAGAATTGTGGTGTGAAATCCATGAGAAATACCCAGAAATTATTTCCCTCTCAGGAACTTATCTTTCTCATTCTACCTTAAACATCGAGAGATACCATCATACCATGGGACATATGGTGGATCCCACCCAATAATTGGGTGATTCAACTAATCTATGGATACACAATGAAGGGTAGAGTTTTTTTGGATATCCTTAGTGGCCTTCCATAAGCATAGATCAAAGATAGTTGGAGAGGCTCATCGATGGACGGTACATAATTTATTCAGTTTTTCTTTATAAATTATATTTTTTCATACATGTCAATCTTAGGATTTATGGTTTCTAATGTCTTCCACTATGTTGAAAAATTGTTGCTCGATCCTTAGAAACCCATAAGTGGTATTATAGAAATTACAAACTTCTTGATTATTAAATTAATTTTCAAAATGAAGAGGAATTTGATATCATCATTTCATACTTCATGAGATATCGTAAAAATGATGATACGTTTTCTAGAATATCTTATGATATTTGAAATGGTAAGCTACAATTACATCACTCCATATGATATGTTCTACTATAGCATGTGATTTAGTGTAATCATTAGTTTTTGATATATTATACCATAGGATATGGGATTTCATAAACAAAGATATCACTAAGACACACATGAAAAAAAATCACTGGGTCCTACATATGTTATAATGTATATTTTAATATGTGATATCTCATGCATCGAAGGGTTAATGTCATGCAAGCTGAATGTTGTGAGATGTAATTATCAAATGTCTCTAGATTAATGATACTTAAAATTTTGACCTATCAAAAAACATGTTTTATCTACTATAAAGTATGACAGATAGAGCCCACACACCACAAACCACACCTTAATACAAAGTATATAACATAAAATATGATATAATGAATTTTTAAAATTTTCAATTCTGAATTTAATGTTGAAATTTATAATTTTTTATAAATTATGGGAAAATATATTTTTAGTTATTAATTAAATTTATAAAGGTATTTATAAATTAATTAATTATAGAAGGTTTTAGATTTATTTAATTAAATTAACATGAAAAATTCATTAAATAAATACTCTATAATATTAATTGTAAATATTAAAAAAATTATACGATGGGACTTATAATATTGATATGAAATATTTATATATAAAATATAAGTGTAATTTATAGTTTTTATAAATTAGAAAAATAGGGCTAGATATAAAATACGTTATGTTTATGATTATGAATTTTTTATAATGATTTAACTTAAAATGTTCATATTAAAAGGATCTATTTGAGGAAACAATTTAAACCATGAAAAAAAGATTTTTGAAAGTTTATGTGACCAGTGTTTAAATATCACTAAATATAAAATATTTAGATTAAAATTTTGTCTAAATAATAAAATCAAAATATAAAATGTTTATCTTTTATATAATATCATATATTTAAAATCAATTCCTTATGATTGAATAATGTAACATCCTGGGTTTTTTAACTAATTGAATTTAAAAAAGTTTTTGAATTTGATGTTTGGTGCAAAGCTTAACTTTTATATCAGGATTAGAAGCATAATTTTGATAATTAAAACATGTTGATACATTATTTTTAGAAGGGGTTTAATAGTCGATAAGTGCTTCCGGGGTTTGTATGAGTTTTGAGATTTCCAAGGTCCAAAAAAATCATTTTTGGAATGTGCAGTGAGAGGTACATAAATTTTTTAAACCGTGTATCCCTTCATTAAAAACTGTGCAACTCATATTTGAACTAAATCTTGTTTAGTAAAATGATTTGATGTGGGATGCACAACTGTGAGAGATGTATCAATTATTTAACAAAGGGTTATCATGGCTACACACAATTTGAAAAAACCATGTGGCCTATCCATCATGCTTAGTTCCACTTCGCTAGTGAGTGTGCACAGTTGGCACACTGTCTAGAAAATCCATGCATTCAAATCGTGAAACCTATTTTAATGGTGGTGGCATTTGGGCGGCGACCTTACACAGTCGGTTCATGATTATCCAAATTGTGCGGTCTAACTATTTTTCTCATTTAAAGAGGTAAAATTACCAAACTGCCCATCCATTATATTTATTTCTTCTCCCATTTATATCCTCCCATTTGGGAACATCCTCTAGTAGTCATGGGAGCATATTCATCCACTTATAGAGTTTGACATATCTCTATCAAATGATCTTGGATTTGGATGTAGTCTGTTTCCTTATAATCATAGTGGTAAGACCATGATTCGTCTTGCTTCATTTCTTATTTTATGTCAATGTTTTTAATACTAATTCCATGTAAGATAATTTACCCTATTTTCAGGTAATTATTTTAAAATCCAAAATTATTTTATTTAGGATTGGATTAAAGGATGATATTTTACGAGAAATATCCTATGAGAATAAGTTAGGTGGTTTCTAGTTTTCTTCACTTTTATTGGTATTATAGGGGATGGATACCTAAAAACACATGCATGGGTTGTCTGAGTGAAACCCTTAATAAATCAATGATTGAAATTAAATAAATAATATATTTATGAGATATTGATTGAAATTATCTAGTCTATCATATTATGGTAATAATGGTATGGGGTTTGTGGTAGGTTGGTCAGGTTATGCTGATTATTTAATTTGTTTTAATTAATTAAATTATGATATGACTGCATGAGTTCTATGGGTATGTAAGGGGAATGGATCGAGGTACTGCGTTAATATTGATCATTGGGAATGAAATGATGAGGTTTTTTAGGCTTAGTTCATGGACAATTATATATTGGATGGTGTTGACAGTTAGGTTTCAGGTGATGGATCATCAGGATAAGTCAAATGGTGATAACCATGCTGCGGATGGGAGACAAGGTTCTCAGGTGGAAATGATGTTGTTAAATGGTGTGGAGGAGGAAATGATGGTGATTTCCACTAAACATTATTTGTCAATGATTCCATTGGAGTCATGTTAACACAAGTATGACTCAATTGTGTAGGTGTTTACTACTTGTTGTGGGTGTATGACTCTATTGATTGATCAGATTAGGAGATGGTGTTAACCATCAGCTAAAGGGGAGGTTATAATTGTAGAACTCCATGAGAGATGGTGTTTGAGAACATTGGTTGGGAACTGAGGCTCGTCATTTATATTTGAGGCTAATGGACTGGGGTTATTTAAGAACAAATATCATCATGCCTTGGTATGTCAAGCTATTGAGATGATGATGATTTATTATATATGGGAGGATGGATATCACCGTATAGTGACATTTCATGATATTGATCCAATAATAAATTTTTGAATAGTGGTTTGAGGGATATATGAAACATTTATGGGCATTCTAAGGATATTTATATTACTCAATTTGTGGTACATGTAGTGAGGGATGGAATGAAGTGCCATTGATATGATTATGGGATGATCCTGATGGTTCTCCTGGTATGATATACTTATGTGGATGCATACGAATTAAACCATGGGTACATTTTAGTACTAATATATCTTTATAGACATGTAATATATGAAAATATATATTTTATAGAATCTATAAAGAGGCTTATTGGTGTTGGATGAAGTTGGTAAACTTTCACTTGTGTCTGTTAAGAGCAAGTGGAGTGAGTAATTTATTTTAACAAGTGATTTTATTCTATTAATTATCATATGCATACATTGTATAAATATGGATATAAGACATGAACATGTTGGTGGTGGCATACTCAGTTCATACTCACACACAATACAGGACCCTTGGTATGCATGTAGACTTTATGGTTATTTGAGATCAATTTTAGGAATAACATAATTCTCTATACTATAGTGATCAACGATGTACAGGTGCATGAGATGGAGGGAAGATGAACCATGGTGGTTCTTTTCTATGATCTATACTTTCATTGGGGTATTTTGAGTATATTCTTATATGATTATCCACATGTGATCTTGAATGACTATTTTTATATTACCATCAGACATGTACACTTTAGTGATATGTATGGATACTAGTATTGGATTGTTATTACAATTATCTATTATTGATTCAATTGAGTTTAGTATTTATTTATCTTTAGTTTTTTATTATCATATGAACTTTATTATTATCATCATTAGAGGTTATTGTCTCCCCACTATAACCTAGTTAGATCCTCACTGCTAGTTTGAAACCTTTAGTGTAGTAGGAGGCAAGACTATGTCCTAGTGTCCCATTGACCTAGATAACGGGATAAGTGGCTCTCAGTATGGGGATATATAAATTTTATCAATGGTATTTTTTTTTCTTTTTTGGTCTTACTATTTGGGTTATTATAGACTAATGACTAGATTTTAGTCTGAACTAGGTAGATAGCTAGTGTTTTCATGTCTATATAAGGTGTTTATTTTCATGGGATTGTTACTGGTAACCTATAATACATGAAAAGGGGTTATGTTGTTTAAGGTATCAACAAAAATATATATATTGTTTTCCTGTAAATAATTTTTGGTGGCACTTCACTTAGCTATACAAGGTATGTGGTTCTTACTGAGATAGGTATATGATGCTATATGTATATTTTATGAATGGTCCTAACTATGATAAGTGTAAGAATGAATAAATGAATGGGATGAGTTTTTTAAAATTTCAAGAGAATGCTAAATATTGTTTTCCAGCATATCTTCATGGTGTAATTCTACTCAACCACCTAAGAATAATGAGATATCATATGCATGATATTTACTACCTGATTTATTTATAGATATGCAAGGGGCAGTAATCTGGATGATATGTGATGGCTGAGTCCATTATGGGTAGTTAGGGTTCCATGATGCTATATGATATATGATATGAGTGTGGTAGGGATGGGTACTAGAAGTGAGATGCACTATCTGTTACATATTTTCCAATTTTCAATATTTATGACCATTATGGATGTATTGACCATGGTATTTGGTCTTTAGTGTTATTCCACATAGAATAATTATGACATAGTGTTGGGATAATAGAGATCTAGTGTTTTTAGAGCTTTCATTGGATGATCCCCTGAGGGTCAGGATGAGGCCCCTGGGGGTGGGTTGATCGTGAGCCATAAGTAGAGTATTCTTGGTAGGAAGGTATACTATAGAAGAAGGAACATTTGGTCCATGGCTAAACAAGAAGCTTTGGGGGATGTTGGTACAAGTCATATAGAGTTTTAATAGGGGAGAATAGGGGGATCTTCCATCGATGGATTATTTGACTCATGAGTTCCAATCTCAAAATACACTATTATTACAGGGTGAGGGAGGACCACATGTAGTATAGAATTGGATCGAGTTTGTGAATATGATTTTTGACCATCTCAAAATTCCACATGGCTAGAGTGTGAAGCTAGCTACATATATGCTCAGAGGACTCAAAAAGTTCTAGTGCTACATACTTATACATGTTGGTATTAATGAGGGACTGGAATGGAAAGATTTTGAGGCCCAGGTTTATAAAAAAAATTGAGACATTGAGGGTGGATCGATCCCAGGATTCTTGAACCTTCAATAGGGTGATATATCTTTCAAGGATTATGCGTTGACTTTCATAGAAATGTACCAATTTTCACTTTATATGGTAGGTGACAACATCAAAAGGGTGAGATGGTTTGAGGATGGATTGTGCCATGATATTGGGGTAAATATAAAATATATTTCTCATAGGTAGTAAATTCTGGATTTGATAGCTGAAGGGAATATGATAGACTGAAATTATTTGATCTTGGTGATAGAATCATGTGAGATTATTAATTATGGAGTTAGAATCTGAAAGTAGGTCCATGAGGAGCTATAATTGGGAAGTTAAAAGGGTTATTCAGGTATAATGTTGAGGAGTGGTTTATCGATGGTGTGGTTATAATAAGAATATTCAATACATCATCACACTCAGTGAGAGTAAACTATGATGGAATTCAAGACATGTGGTTGATGGGGCATGTGGAGAGATTCTGCAAGAAGATGTCTAGGGATATTCAAAGTCAAGGACTAGGTCAGCCACTAGGATATGAGGTTAGACTCAGAGAGGTACTTGAAGTTTGTACCTGGTATTCTACAATGAACACTGGTCATGGAGGATATAGACAGACCAAATAGTGGGGTCACTGGTCGGTAACTAGTGAAACTCTATAGGGAGGTCATACCTTGGGATGTTGGGCTTTGGGCTAGGTATATGCTGCTGAGATAGTAGGGT
Source organism: Viscum album (assembly GCA_963277665.1). Lineage (NCBI taxonomy): Eukaryota > Viridiplantae > Streptophyta > Magnoliopsida > Santalales > Viscaceae > Viscum > Viscum album. The sequence goes on along the minus strand of OY728119.1, from coordinate 1,015,132,285 downwards.
TAAATCAAGTCAGGGATCTAATGATGTTTAGAGGTAATCCATGATCATGTCATTTCATTTTTTTTGAATGACTAATATGAGTGTATGAGGTGAACATGTTTTATTTGAACTAACTAGGATCGGGTTAGTATGTGGGAATCGAGTATGATGCATGATTTGTATGTGATGTGTAGGAATAGAAAAATTTAATGAAAATGCATATATATATATATATGATGTGGAATCAATTTTTAGTATTAGTGTGATTCATGAATTTTGAGCATCAGTTGTGATGCATGGCCTTGTGGGAATCATGGATGATGCAAGAAAGACTAGAGAATCAGATGTGATATGTGAATTTTTGGTGTCAGCTATAATGTGAGATTGTGGGTGTCATGCATTAAACCTGTATGAAATTAGAACAAGATAAGGTACAATAATTATGATATGTCATATGAGGATGTTTGTATCCATTTTTAGTCAGATGAACCATCACGGTGTTGTATTTTATTTTGGTAATTGACCAGGAATGTAATTCCTATGGTTGAAATATCCACAAGGGGAATTTTCCTATGACTGATTAACCAAGGAAGATCAAGATAATTTTAATAAGATGGTTATTTTTTGTACTATCTCAATATAAATATCCATATATCTTGAATGAGCTATTTTATGGTAGAGATACTACAATGTCTCATGTTTTTTAATAAGTATATTTACATAATATTTTGAATTTTATGATTGATCGATGGGAAAAAATTTATATTAGGCTTCAAAAAATAATTTCAAAAATTAAATATTGTTAATATGTTTTTTAGAGGGGGTTTAAGGAATGGTGAGTTCCTTGGTGGTTTGGATGTGTTTCGAGAGTGTTGGGCCACACAAACTCAATTTTAGAACATGTAGGTGGAGGAATAGGGTTTATTTAAACATTATGACCCTTTAGGGGAAACTGTGTGACCCATATATGAACAAAATAACGATTAGGAAAACCATTCAAGGTTGGGTTCATGGACATGTGAGATTTATATAGTTTTTAATATATGGTTATATTGGGATGAGTATCGTTTGACATAGCGTGTGGCGTACCATGCATCGTTAGTTTCACTTTGGAAATGAGTGTGCATCGTTAGCACCCGATCTAGAAAAAGGTTGTATCCAACCCATGATACCTATTTTAAAGTGGTTTCCCTTTGAATAGTGGCACCACATAGCTGGCGAATAGCTTGCCAATCTTTGTGACTTAAATGTTTGCTTTACTTAAAGGGTGAAATTACCAAATTACCCCTCCATTTTATTTCTTTCTTCTCCCATTTTATCCCCAATTCATATTCATCATCTTGCAACCATGGGATATCCTTCTTCCTTTAATAGGATTTGGAAAATACCCCCCAAATGAGCTTATAATTGGAAACTATTGGGTGTGTTTAAAGTATAGTGGTAAAACTTTGATTCATCTTGCTTCCTTTATTATTTTAACATGCTAATTGGAATTATAATTTTATGTGAGATTATTTTCCATATTTTTTGGGAATTTTTATGAAATCCAAATTTCTCTGGATTTATCTCATATTAGGGGAATATTTTTTATGAGTAACTACCTATGAGTATATGGTTGGTAGTGACTTATCTTCTCTACTTTTATAAACTTGTTATGGGATGCGTACCAAAATATGCATGTGTGGTTTGTCCAGGTGAAACCCTTAGTCAAATAATTCATGCATTTAAACCATTATAATTATAATGAAATTCTGATGGGAAAAGTGTATTCTATTAAATTTTTCTGGGATGGGTTTGGTACTTGTGGTTGGTTGGATATGTTATGCTGTTTGTTTAATTTGTTTTAATTAATTAAATGGTTATATGAATGGATGAGTTCTATGGGAACATGATGGTAATGGACAATGATATTGAGGTGATGTTGATCATTGGATAGAGATTATGGGGTTCATCAAGATGAGGGTGTGGCTTGATATATATGGTATGATGATGAACATTAGGTTCGAGGTGATATGATCATCATTATGTGTTGGATGGTGATATATATTCTATAGATGGGTGATGAGGATTTCATGTGGAAACAAGGTTTCTGGATGGTGTGTATTAGGAAATTTTGGTGATTTCCTCTCACTGTGGTCCAATGTTTCCATTGTAGTCGTGTCCACATAGATAGGACTTTGTTGAGGTGGTGTTTACCACTTGTTGTTGGTATAGACCTTCATAGATTGAGTGGATTTGGGGATAGTGTTGACCATCAGTTGTGAAGGAGGTGATCACCATAGAAATACATAAGAGATTTTGTTTGAGTCAATTAGTTTTGGGATGAAGATCACCATTTATATTTGAGGCCATTAGGTTGGGATTATTTGAGGATGGATATCGCCAAGCCTCAGGATGTATAGCTATTGAGAAGATAGGGATTTATTATATATAGGAGGATGTGTATCACTATACCTAGAGATGTTAGGTTGTTGATCCGATGGTGACTTTTTTAATAGAGATCTGAGGGATATGAGATGTATTTATGGGCTTGTTGATGACATAAATGTTAATCTATTGGTGGCATATGAGGCATTGGTGGGCACGATGTGCTAGTGATATGTTTATAGGTTGGTCCTAATTATTCTCTTAGTATGATATCCTTAGAGGATTCTTCAGCATTAAGCTATGGTCAATGCAAATGAAAATATATATATATGAAAACAATTAATATATGAAAATAAATATTTGAATGAATGTATATAGAGACTTACCATATTTGGATGAAGTATGTAAAATGGTCATGTGTAGATATTGATAAAAATGGAAGAAAGATATTTATTTTTATGTCTAAGTTGTTGTTGTTTATTTATGGATGATTACACTATAGAAATATGGATGTACGAAAGAAACATGTTGGTTGTGGCGTACTTAATTTATACTCAAATCCTACATGGGCCCCCCAGGAAGCATGTATAAATTATGGTTTCGAGATCAGGTAAAGGACAAGGACCGTGCTCTAGGCTATAGTGATCTGGAATGCGCATGTTTGTGGGATGGATGATAGATAGACCAGGGTGATACTTTTCTAAAAGCTAGAGTTTATTTTTGGGATTTTGAGTAAATTCATATATGATCCTCAACAAGTGATCTTGCATGTCTATTTTAATATGACCTTCTGACATGTATACTTTATTAATATGTATGTATGTTTCTTTTTATCTTGTTATTGAAAGTATATATTATTTTTGATGTTGAGTTTAGTATTTTAGATTCCGTGATATTTTTTTATCATATGAACTTTATTATTATCATCACTAGAGGGTATAGTCTCCTTACTATCACCAAATCATTCCCTACCTACTAGTTGACAACCTTTGGCATAGGGGGAAGAATTATTAAGGTTGTGTTTTCCACCAGAATAGAGAAAAAGTTATGTGGCTCCTAGGACGGTGCACTATAAATAATATAAAGGATTTTATATTGAGAATAAATATAATGTTTTTGTATTTATTAATTATATAATTTCCATAATTTAGGGAAAAACCAAAATATCATTATAGTTATATTTATTTCTGAATTATTTATTAATTTTTTTATCTTATGATTACCTAAATGAATTTTTGATTTATTTTCATTATTCCATTATTTATTCATGAATATAATATTTATTTTTTGAATGAATGTAATTATTAGTTTAAATATTTAACCTTCATATATAAAATTTTAAACATGCATAAAATGAGTTACATTATGTGTTTAATAATATATTTAGTTTCCTTCTACCCAAAACAAGTCTTTTACTAGGTTATAATATTAAATTAATTAATTTATTATAGTTTAAATTTAATATGTGTTATAAACTGATATAATTAATTTATTTCTTAATTAAAATATCCTTATGTTTGGGGAATTTTATTAAAGTAACCTTTATTAGTTGAAAATTGGGTTAGACTACTTGTTGGCCTGGAGGATTACACCTTGTCAAGAAATGTGGGGGTTGGATATCTATTTCTCTAATATTACACTTGTGAAGATTTTTTTATATAATATATTTCAAAGAATTTACATTAAAGGATTTTATAATAATTATGCATTAGATGTGTTTTAATATTTATAAATATGGTTGTATTTCATTTCAGGTTGGTAACACAAGTTATGGGTTATGTGAAGAGTTACACAAACAATATGGTGTGGACATTTAGTGGAAGGAATATTATTCCAAAATAAATAATAATAAGCATTCATATATGCAAATAAAATAAATTTTTGGGACCAAGTTGTCTAGATGTTTTGTTGGATGTTGAAAGAAAATTTAAAAAAAATATTATTTGGTTTTCATTGTAACAAAATGAATTCACAAAGTAATTTTCTAGTGATTAGACGATAGGTATGAAAGGAAGCACAATTATCAGAATATTACATGCAGTTTTTATAAGAATTTTCGTAAGTTTCATTTTTCTATTCTGAATAATTTTGGCGAAATAAGTTGTTTTTTGGACACACTTTTTGTCTAGAAAGAAAGTCTCAATCAGTATGAGGAAAAGTAGCATAGTTTGAGTGTCTCCATACTAAATTTAATGATAGTTTGATTTTTTTTTTGATGTTTTATAATTCTAAAATATCATAAGTCATCTGAGAAATGTTTGATGCAAGACTTATGAAATAATAATTGAGAAGATATAGTTGGTACTTTATGTTAGATGATGTTATGCATGTCCTAATTTAGTTAAAGTCATGAAGAAATCCTGATACAAGAAAAAAAATTAAGGAAGAAAGGATGGACGAAAAGAATTCAATGATGAACCTCTCAATCAGAAGTGGTATGCAACTAATTCATCAGAGGTAGGCCAATTAAGAAAGTTTGTTTAAGTTGATGAGTAATTTAGAATTGTTGGGACCGATGAATGATAATGTTCATATATAGATAAAATAGATGAATCCCAAAAAATTTATTCAACCATTTTAATAAAAAAATGTTTTTAATTTCTTTAATTGGTCCAAGAGTAAGAGAATTCATGTTGTTTTTTAATAGTTATATTAAGTGAAAATATCAAATTTTTACTTCAAGTGGGTCATTTGAAATAATAAAATTCTTGACACATATAAATAATAATGAAGTAGATATCGACCCCTCAGAATCATGATGACACCAATACTTCATCAGATTTAGTATCATTGGTCAGAGGAAGTTGTTGAAAATTTGAAGAAAATATGTAACATTGTGAATCTATTATTAATGAGTTTGTCAAATGGGGTTTTCATGTTTCTCCTAAATTATTTCCAAGGGGTTTTGGTATCATTATAAGTTTCAATGATGTTTTTGGAGAAGTAAAAGTAACATAACTCTAATAAAGTTTCAAAAATATTTATTGTAGAATGTTTTAAATGTTTTAATCAAGTGTTTTTTCAATTGATATGGAACATCAGAATGACATGCCATTAATTTGTTTTTCATCTCATATGGAGAAATATAATGAATGATTTCACTCTTATATATTTTTTCATTGTAATAACTTTGGTATCAGACTGAATTATGTTTAGAAAGTTCAAAGAAGGATGAAGTTTATAGAATATTTGATAACTTTTGAGAAGAATCATGAAAAGTTGAGAAGCACTGAAAGAGTTAATGATGAAGTCAAACTAAAAATTAAATTCATGTTTGAGAAATTTTTTGAGTTTTATTTTTTTCCCACCCAAAGATATTTTGTCTCACCTATAAATAGAAGAATGTACATTGTAATTTCTATCATATTTATAGTTAATGTGAGAAGTTAGAGAGAAAATTATGAAATATTTAAGAAGTTTCCAAATATAGTTTTCCTGATGAATTTTCCTAATAGAATAAGAATATTGAATATAGTTGTTAGAGTTACCAGATTAGATTGAGAAATCGAACACATGATTCCTAGAAAAGTTTGAAGTGGTTCAGAATTGTTTCCAAAATATTATTTATTATCTATTTTTTAGAATATGTTATAGGACATTGGAACTATACTATACCATTGAATTGAGTTTTCATAAAAAATTATAGATATGGTTTTTGTAACTACTGATTAGTAAGAAAATAATTAATTATGTTTTGGAGGTTTTATAATGGAAGCTGATAATGAAGTACACTAACTTATTTTGAACCAACTAGTGAAGGTTTATTAACATATTACACAAACATGTTTTTATATTATTCATGAGAGAAGAAGAACATGCACTATTGTATTGATCATTGTTCTATATAAGTGTAAGGGTGAATCATACTTTTTGTATACATCAAAAATAATTTTTTCTAGTGGATTTTGTGATATGTTATTTTTTCAAAACCATTCTAAGGACATCAGTACTAATTTTGAGTATAGAACCTTGTAAATACTTGTGTTCATATGGATTTTTGATGGTTTTTTTGTAGGAAAGTGATAGATATTTAACAATAAGTCAAGGTTGTTACAAAAGAAAAGAAAAATAATAGAAAATATATCACTAATTCAACCCCTCCCTCTATCAGTGATACATTGAAGCTAGATGGGAATTATCAATTGGTATCATAGAATATGTTCCATTCATTCAATCTTTGGTAAAGTTTTTGAAGAGAAGTTGTTATGGAAAATCTGAATTGTGTTAACATTAAAGGGACTGTGGTCTTAAATGTAAATAAATATCATATCTAAAAAGATAGAATGTTTCCCTATCTTATGTCTCTGGGGTATGAAGTTTTGGAAGTAGCTATAGATGGATTTCCTTCCCTTGATGAAAATTTTCCCATCACATTTATGGATATGAATAATACTATGAATGATGGAAGAGCTAAGAATTATTTACTCTCATCACTTTATGAAAGTTAGTTTTTAAGAATGAAGGTAGTTTCTACGACCAAAGGTGTATGGGAAAATCTGATGAAAATTTATGAGGGAAATACAAATGTGAAGAAGGTAAAGTTAAAAATATGGAGGATAAAGTATGAAAATCACAAAATGGGTGAGTATGAATTTATTGGTGACTTCTTTACAAGAATGAATAATATTGTTAGCACAATAAAATGTCATAGTAAGGTGTTTAAAGACTCAAATGTAGTTGAAAAGATCTTGAGAATTATTCCTGATAAGTTTAATGATAATGTTTCATATTTTTAAGATAGAGATCCTAAAATTATATATCTGGATGAAATTCATAGTACTATAATTATTTATTAAATGAGAAGGGAGACTGTTATGAAAGGAAAAAACAAAAATTTGATAAGGAAATATATTCAAACCTACTAAGAAAGAATAATCTAAGAAGTTTTCTAAAGATGAAGATGCTGGTGAATCCAAATCTAAAAATGAGGTACGTAACAATCTTGATGAATTTTTTTCATTATTTTATAAAAATATAAAAGGGTTTTCAAGAAAGTATAATGGGAAACATCCCTTAAAATGTCTCAAATTTAGAGTCATTTGGAACATTACAGTGAATTTACCTCAAAGAGATAATGAGGAAGACAATGATGATGATTATAGAAGGAAAAGAATATCATGGAATAAATAGGATGATATGTGAAAATTTTATTCCAAGGTAAAATCTAGAAATTTCTTCAAATCCAAAAGTGGATCTTTTTTGTCCAAATATTATAAAGAAGAAGACAATGAAGACGAGGCTGAAAACTTTACAGATGTTTCTAGAGAAATTACTTAAATTTAAATTTTCAGTCATGAACATTTTTGATTTAGCTGTTTTGAATATGATGAGACTGAGTTAGAACTTCATCTGAAAAGATAACAAAAATAACTCCTGAGAAATATTGTTAGATTTGGAAGATATATCAACAAGTTAAAGAGATAATTTCTTAAAAAACAATCATGAATGTATTTCTATTGAGAAATCTAAGTTACTTAAATATATTTATTTTATAAACAATTTTATTGAGAAAGAAAAAAATCAAAATGAAATTCTTGATGTAATGTTGAAGGAAAATGTAGAAGAGATGGAACATATCTGTAATATCCCGCCCCATACCATTGGATTGAAATGGAAGGGGAATGATTATTGGCCTTAAGCGACATTCCCAAGGTTCTAAAGGCTGGAAATAAATTCCAAGGGCTTCGAGAACAAATTGGGGAATGATTTTCCCTTAAGATAAAACCAACAAACCATCCACTCACAAGGACTAATGATGCATTTCAATAAAACATTCAATCATTTATTACTGAAAGACAACCAAGTTGTTCCAAAATACAACTGAAAACCAATACAACCCAACAAAAAGTCATAGTACTATGCAGAAGACTAAACAAGATACCTCAAAACAAACCAAGACACACTCCACAACTCCACACCAAGCTCCATGCTCTAAGTGCCAACACATCTCCCAAGCATCACCATAAACCACTAGAAATGAGATTCTTTACCTTTACTTATGTCCTGGAATATGACATCTGCAAAGGAAATCAAGTTCTAAAGTACGTAGTGAGTACTAATACTCAGTAGGTTTTCCCTAAATGACTTCCCTACTCATACCACTAGGATAAAACTGTTAGTAAATTTATATAAACTAGTTTATATTAAATAATCATAAGTGCAACCATTACCATAATCCAATCACACTCTTACCATGCCACCTCACCCTAACCAAGAAACCAAGGGAAAATAAAAAAAACATTCCACAAACGATTTCATTATTTACACATTAGCACAACAATTTCCATCATAAAAAGAAATTCCCAACAAGGTAACCAAAACATAGAGCTTCCATCAACCCGTTCACCCATCCCAACTAGTGTCACTTCCCACCCAAGTATCCTTTGATGGTGTCCCTTCCATCTACTAATCAACTCTTTATTGTAGTGGTACTTCACACCCACTTCCATACAACATTTCAAACTAGGAATAAATAAGTATATGACACACCAAGGCCACAAAAATATATAATTAACCATTTCCATTACATTCCAACCCACTTCAATAAATCAAAAATTTATTTAAAACCCCATTTAACCATTTTACATGCCAATTACCATCTCAATAAAACAAAACTTTTTATTGAAAATACTATTTTCTCAAATCGTCTTATCAAACCAACAAAGCAACCCATTTTCAAATTCCATTTTAAAATCACAAAAAGGGCATTTCACCACAAAACTTCTTTTCCCAAAAATCCCCAAACCATCACCAAGGGATTTCCAACAAAATTTTCACATCAAAAAAAAAATTAATTTTAAGTAACAAAAATTAATTGCAGCTAGGCTTCAAGTTCTAACAAAGTGGAGTCGAGAGAGGAGCCACCTACCTTTAGGGTTCCACTGAAATCGACCCACAAGCAATCACACCTCAAATCCGATGAATGCACCACCGAAACCACTATAGATCCTATTACATAACATCCAAAAGCATTAAAATCAACACCCAAGTAAAACCCAACCCGATATCTACTTGCAATAGATGTAGATCTAAGAAAACCGAGAGAGAGGGAGATATGGATCTAGAGGAAACCACAATGAACCACAAGAGAAGACTTGCCTGGGAAGAACTATCTTCAATACACCAAGAAAATCCTTCGTTTTGCTTCCAAAATGAGTAGGAGAGCACCTTCAACATTTGAGAACACAAAATACCAAGTGAGGCTCGAGTGGGAGAGGAATTAGACTGAAATAGGTGAAGCCTGAGGGAGCCCAGATTTAAAAATATTTCCATTGAGTGAAAAAACGGTTAGTCTGCACGGTTTAAAAAACTGTGCGCTAACTGTGCACACGCCACTGTCTAGAGAGGATGAGTTCACATGGTTTCCTTGCACGATTTGGAAAACCAAGAACTGGCCATGCGAAGCCTACTTTCTCCCCCTACACGGTTTCCTAGAGAACCTACATGGTTTCCCCTAACCGTGCTCAAATTGTGCACCCTTAGAAAAGACTCCAAACTTATTAAAAACCATTCCAAACTCACCCAACCTCTTCCTAACTCATTCCATGAACTTTAAACACAGAAAAAGGAATAAATACTGGCTATATACCTCAAACTGGTGTGGTGCTACATTCTTCCCACCAATGGACTTTCCGTTCTCTGAAATTAGGAAACCATTGCTTTGCCAAAAGAGCTCGGGCTGTTGCTCATCCATCTCTTTCTCCCAATCCCAAGTTTCCTCTTTAATCTAACCATTATACCACAAAACATGAACTAAACTGATTATTTTACTACCCAAGGATTTCTCTTTCCTATCCACAATTTGTTCTGGCACATGCACCAAGGAAGAATCCATTTCTAGCTCAACATGATCCCAACAAATCACATGGTCACGTTCTGACTGTACATTTTCAACTATGACACATGAAACACATTGGGCACTACACTAAACATTGATAGAAAATAAAAACGATAATTCACCTCTCTAATCCTCTCAAGTATCCCAAAAGGCCAAATATACCTCAGAGATAACTTACCCTAATTCCCAAACCGACGATGTCCCAACCTAGGAGAGATTCTAAAAAACACATGATCACCCACCTCAAATGACAACAGTCATTGAAAATGGTCCGCATATGATTTATGATGACTTTGAGTCTTCTCCATCCTCATCCTAATCAAATTGATATTTTCAATAGATTCTTAGTCAAGGCTTGGTCTGATCATCGAAGTCTCTCCCATTTCCACCCAATATAGTGGAGAACGAAAAGGACGCCCATAAAAATCCTCAAAAGGAGACATATGTATTGAAGCATAATAACTATTATTATAGAAGAACTCCTCCAATGGTAAGTGATCCTCCCATGCACCTGAAAAATCCATCATACAAGCCCTTAACATGTCCTCCAAGGTTTATATCATCCTCTCGGATTGGCCATTTTTCTGAGGATGATAAGTTGTGTTTATAGTCAAATGTGTCCTAGGGGATTGATACAAGGATTTCCAAAAATGAGATGTGAACCTTAGATCACTATCTAATAAAATCAAAACTAGAACACCATGCCTCTTTACCACCTCCCAAATATTGATTTTGGAAAGATCCTCCCCCATATGAAATTCACGAATCGGGATGAAATGGGCCGACTTTGTGAGACAGTCCACTATCACCCATATGGAATCGTTCTTCTCGACCATTCCTGGGAGACTTGTCACAAAATCAATTATTATCTACTTCCATTTCCACACTAGGATAGGTAAAGGCTACAACATGCCTACCGGTCATTGATGCTCCACCTTTACTTGCTGGCAAATCAAGCATCTCGAGACAAACACGACCACATCCCTTTTCATACTAGCCCACCAAAATTGTGTCTTTAATTCATATACATTCTCTAAATTCCTAGATGGAAAACCCACCTAGAATGATGATAACCCCTAATAAGATTCTCATGACAAGCCAATGATACCACTATCTGATTCTGAAAAGACATGACTGAATTCCCATTTAGTTCCCAGTTCTCAATGGTCTCCCCCCATTGATTTTAGACCTCATCACCATTCATTTTTAATCTGATGTATGAACCTCTTTAACCAAACCAACCATGTTAGGAACTAATGAAATAGGAAAGAAGACCACTCTGTCACCCTGGTCCTCAGATTCCAACCACATTTCGGAAAATACTGACATCAACTGCAATTGATCCGATGCTTGTTTTACCACTTGAGCATTTGATTTCTACTTAATGAATCTACCACCGAATTTACCTTACCTGGTGTGAATATTAATTCAAAATCTAACATCTAGAGATATTCCTTCTATCTCCTTTTCCTTAGGTTTAAATATTTTTTTGAGAAGATATGCTTTAAGCTATTGTGATCGGTAAACAATATATATTTCTTACCAAAGAGAAAATGATGCCATATTTTTAAATCATGAACCACTACTGCCAACTCTAAATCATGTGTTGGATATTTCTTCTCATGAAACCTCAACTATCATGATCCATATGCAACCACATGATCCCATTTTAGAAGAACACACCCCAACACTGATCCTGATGTGTCACAGTACAACACTTACCCTTTCCCTGGTTCTAGAAAAGACAAGATTGGTGATGATTTAATGAGACCCTTTAGCTCTTAAAAACATTTTTGACACTACTCATTCTATTGAAATGGAACATTATTCCTTTTCAAAGCTTTCATCAGCAAAGACAACCATGAGAAATCACAACCAAAACGTCGATAATACCCAATTAGACCATGGAAGTTCTATATCTCGAAAACATTCTTTGGAGATTTTCTAGATATAACCACCTATATCTTATCCAGATCAACAAAAACAACCCTCTCAGAAATAAATGTCCAAGGAAACAAATCTTCTGTATCCAAAAGTCATATTTTGAAAATTTGGCAGACAATCAATGATCCCTCAACATCCCGAATATGATCGCTAAGTGCTACTCATGCTCCACCCTTGTCCTCGAATACACCAGTATATCATCAAAACATACTACCACAAAATAATCCAGATATATCTGAAATATCTGATTCATTAATTCCATGAACATCGTTGGTGCATTCGTTAGAACAAAGGTCATAACAACATACTCATAATGGCCATATCTACTTCTAAAATATTTTTTTAGAATATCCTTCTTCCGCACCCACAACTGATGATACCTCGATTATAAGTCAATCTTGGAGAACCACTGAGCTCCCCACAACTGTTCAAACAAGTCATCAATGTGTGTAAGTGGATATCGGTTCTTTACTATAAAGAGATTAAGTCTACGATAATCAACAGAGATCCGTAAGGTTCTATCCACCCTTTTAACAGAAAAAAATAGTGTTGCCCACAGAGACGTGCTAGGTCAGATGAACCCTTTGTTTCCCAAGTCTTCCAACTGATCCTTCAATTACTACAATTCAACTAGTGCCATATGGTAAGATGGATTTGAGATAGGACTATTCCCCAGAAATATATCAATCGTAAACTCCACTTCCCTCATGGGTGGAAACCTTAAGAATTTTTTTGGGGAAAAACATCCATAAACTGATCCACGACTACTGGAAGAACACTCTGGTCAATACCTTCTTCTTCTTCCAATGACAAAGCTGTTAATCGATATGATATAATTCCAAGCACTGGTTTTAACAGGATTTTTGAACCACACTTCTCATTCTTATCCCCTCTAAAGAGATGTATCACACGATCCTCCATCACAAAACTAAATGTTCGTGCATAATAGTCAATGTGGGCCTTAAACATTTTCAACCAATCCATTCCTAGGATTGTATCATACACATCCATCTCAAGCACTGAGAAGTTCCACGTCAACTCAACCTCATCCAACAGTACACGAAAAGATCTACACATGAAGGCTCAACACTCTTTTTCACCCTGAGGATTTTGAAGTTTGAGAACCATAGGAATAATTTCTACCATTAAACCAATAAAATAAATGATGGGAGAAAAAATAAAAGAATGGTAAGTACCCATATAAAATAACACTTGCATAAACATGGAATATAAAATAACCATACCTCACACTATGGATGGTCCTGACTGATCATCCATCACCACCTGTTCAACTCCAAACAATGGATTCCTTGCGACACTCTCTTACTTGCTTCTTTGCTGAGACTTTTCCTGAGGAGTCATTGGGTTCCCAGAAACACTATGATGGACTCGTCTCTAATGATGAGGCATATACTGCTACCTTCATCCTATTGAGGCATACGACCCTTGCGACCCCTGAGAAGTGTCACAGACACCCGACCTCAATGCATTCTGACAATACCACTAAAGGTACCCCATTTGCTTACAATTATGACATGCTTGAGGTTGTCTCGTGTAATCCCAATTGATGTGGATCGTATAACCACACTGAAAACATCTCGGCTTACTTTGAGGCTTCGGAGGAAGATTCACCAATCCTGTACTTATATTCTGAGTCATACTCCCAACCTAGAAATAAGTGTCCCTCTTTCACCTGAACCCAGCATTCAAGTTCCCACTATTCCCCACGGGTACTAATATACTTCCTCCTCTCACAGCCCCCAAGAGATCCCTTTCAGCCACTGAGTCTCTGTTCACCGTCTCTATATAATCATCTATACACAGCTCTGCTATCTTGGACAAAATGTCCTGCCTCAAACTAGCTTTGAAGCTACGGTCTTTCAATGATGTACTACCTGCCACCTCGGGTTCAAACCTCACTATGTTCATAAACTTGGCTATATACTCCATTACAGAAAGGTTCTCCTATTTAAAATAGAAAAAATCCATTTTTTTATGAACTATGAATGTATGAGGGTAGAATATTTTGTTAAAAAATTCCTCAAATCTATTCCATGTCACACCTTGTTCTCTTCTATCCTGGACCACTAACTCCCACCACTGAAGGGAAAGATCTTCCAACATATACGTGGCTAACTTCACTTTCAACTCTACTAGTGTTCCCAAGAATTAAAAGATCTTTTTCATTCTATTTTATCTAAACATGATTCACAAATTCTAGTTCAATTACACTACAACTATCACAATAAGTCTTTCCACAAGTTCACATTTCCCATATTTCACTATTTTAAAAAATCCACCATGTTTTGAAAATCAACCCATTTTCAAAATACCTCCAGTTTCCATGTTTCAAATAATTCCGTTTTGAAACCCAATACAGATTTTCAAAATCAACACATTAACATCACACCATAATTCATTATACCCCAATAAAATATACAACATAGTGGGAATTCATTTCTACCATGCATGTCATTATCATCTCATTGGATACACCCACAATACTGTGATATCCAATTACTATAAGTGTCTCCAAACACTTATGTACCCAACTCCCTTGTAACTTTAAGTTCAACATAAAAGGGTTCGATACATCCTTTTATGATATAAATTCCATGTTCTGACAATAATACACCTTAATACCATCCAGGATCAAGGAATATGCCAAGAACAAATGTTTACACCAAGACCAATGATTAACACCAAGGATCGAACAACTGCTCTCACTTGAGAGACAAGGACCGATCAAACTGATACAACTTGTAACATCCCGTACCATCCCATTGGCTTGAGAGGGTGGGGGAATTATACTGGTCCTTAAGAGACATTCCCAAGGCACCAAAGTCTAGAAATAAATGCTGATGGCTTCATGAAAAATTAGGGAAAGATTTTCCCTTAAGACAAAACGAACCAAACCATCCACTCACAAGGACTATATGAAGCATGTTGATAAAATATTCAAGCATGTATTACCAAAAGACAACAAAGTTGTTCAACAATACAACCCGAAACCAATACAACCCAATACAAAATCAGAGTATTAAGAAGAAGACAAAACAAGAGTCCCCAAAATAAACGAAGACACGCTTCACAGCTCCACACCAAGGTCCATGCTGTAATCACCAATACATCTCAAAAGCATCACTGAAAACCACTAGTATTGAGATGCTTTACCGTTACCTATGTCCTGAAATATGACGTCCGCAAAATCACCCATGTGCCAAAGTAGGAGGTGAGTGCTAATACTCCTTAGGGTTTTCCCTAATGACTTCCCTACACATGCCACTAGGTAAAAACTGTTAGAAAATTTATATAACCTAGTTTATATAAAATAATCATAAGTGAAACCATTACCATAATCCAAACAAACTCTTACTAAAACACCTCACCCAAACCAAGCAACCAGGGGAAAACCATACAATCATGCCACAATCCATTTCATTATTTACACATTAGCACAAAAATTTCCATCTTATAAAGAAATACACAATAGGGCAACCGAAACTGTTGATCTTCTATCCTACCCATTCACTCATTCCTACTGGTGGTACTTTATGCCGACTTATCCTTTGATGGTGGACCTTCCATCCACTAACCATCCACTTATTATAGTGGTAATTCCCTCCCACTTCCACACAACATTTCAAACAATCCATAACCAATTATATGACCCACCAAGGACACAAAAATATACAATGCACCATTTCCATTACAAGCCAATCCACTTCAATAAATCAAACATTTTTTGAAAACACCATTTAACCATTTTACAAACCAATTTCCATTTCAATAAAACAACCCTTTTTATTGAAAAAACATTTTCTCAAATCATCTTAATCAAACCAACATATAAACACATTTTAAAATCCCATTTTAAGATCACAACAATAAAAATTCACCACAAAACCATTGTCCCCAAAAATCCCCAAAACGTCACCAAGGTATTTCCAACTAGTTTCACACATCAAAAAAATAATTAATTTTAATCAACAAAAATTAATTGCAAACAACCTTTATGTTCTAACAAATTGAAGTCGAGAGAGAAGCCACCTGCCTTTAGGTTTCCAGAAAATCGTCCCACAAGCAATCACCCCTCAAATCCGAAGAACACACAACCAAAACCCCTCCAAATAACCTTACATAACATCAAAAAGCCTTAAAATCAACACTCAAGGAAAAAACCACCTCTAGATATACATGCAACAGATATATATCTAAAAAAACTGAGAGATAGAGTGATGTGGATCTAAATGAAACCACAAAGAACCATGAGAGAAGACTTTCTAGAGAAGAACAACCTTCATTCCACCAAGAAACCCATTCGATTTGCTTCCAAAATTAGTGGGATAGAAACTTAAACCTTTGGGAACCCAAAATACCATGTGAGGTTCAAGTGAGAGAGGAATTACAGTGAAATAGGTCAATCCTAAGGAATCCTAGGTTTAAAAACTCTTCCGTTAAGTGGTTACATAGTTAGTCCACATGGTTTGGAAAACCATGCGCTAACCGTTCGCATACCACTATCTTGAGAGGAGGAGTTTAGAAGGTTTCCTCACATGGTTTGGAAAACTGTGTGTAGGATGGTAGAAGCCTACTGTCTCCCCCAACACAGTTTCCTGGAGAACTCGTATGGTTTCCCCTAACTGTTCTCAAATTGTGTGCCCTTAGAAAAGTGTCCAAACTTATTCAAAACCATTCCAAACTCTCCCAACCTCTTCCCAACTCATTCCATGCACTTTATACACATAAAAAGGCATAAATACAGGCTACATACCTCAAACTTAGGGTGCTACAATATCCAAAAAAAGTTATCTAAAGATGAGTAGAGGGTTCCGAGTTTCAAGAATGTTATCTCTAATGTTGGTCAATGTTCAAGAAAATGTGAACCTAGAAAGAACAAATTGTTACATTCAAAGGCTGAAAAGAATTTTTTTGTGGTTCCTAAGAAGAAGAAGGTTGATAAAATCATGCATGTAGTAAAAACCAACTAAGTTTGAATATCAAAATATTATAAAACTTCTATGTCAAAAAAAATTAGGCAACTACAAATTATTATAAGGTTATAAAGAAATCTAATTTGAAGAAGAATATTCCTAGTAATAACATTGATTTTAGGGCACAAAAATATTTTGATGTGAAAGATAATAAAGTTTTTTAGTAACATGTTCTCATTTTTAGATAGTATGTGTCACGCCCAGACCAATGTTTTAGGTCCTTTTAATTATTTTCTAGATTCAAAAAAACCAGGGTTCGGGTTGAATGACGAATGATATTTTTGAGTTTTTTTAAAAAGTGCACATTTTTTGAGTTGATATTGTTGGGAGTACGGGTGGAGCACATTTTGGAAACCCCTTGAAGATTCTCCAATGCAATGACATAACCCTCCTATTTTCAAAAATTTAAAATGGGTAAAATTTAGGATTTATTGTATTATTTAAAATATTTATTATTGTTAATGAATTTATTAATATTATTAAAGTGAAATGAGTATTTTTATTATTTATATTTTTATCAGTATGATTATTAATGTTCTTATTAGTATTATTTTTAATAAGGATTTATTTTTTTGTTGTTGTTGTAATTCAGATATTATTATTATTACTATTATTACTAATATTATTATTATTACTATTGATATTTGGGTCGGTTTGTAGGCACTGCACAGCTAGCGGAAGCCGTGCGGTTAGCCCGGGCACCTACGTGATTGTAGCATTTTGAGTCATCCAAATAAGATAAATTAAATAAATTGAAAAAAATTAAATTTTTTTAAATAAATAACTTACTGTAGTAATAATATTATTTTTTCATGAATAATAATATTATATTATTATTAAATAATTTTTATTATTAAAGTTTTTATTTATATCATTTGTTTATTATTATTAATGTTGTTTTTATTATTTTTTCGGTATTATTATTATTATCATTTAAAAGGGTAATTATTATTATTATTGTTATTATTATTATTATTATTATTAGTAGTAGTAGTATTAGTGTTATTATTTAATGTTATTATGACTTTATTTTTATTCAGTTTTATTTTGTTAGTTTATTTATTTCCTTTTTTTCTTTTTCTTTTCCGCCCTTAGGGTTCTCTTTCCCCTTATTCAGTGCTCCCTGGTGCGTAGCCCCCTATCTTCTTTTCTCCTTCCTTTACTAGCATCCCCTATTCACCTCCTCCACCCCTCGCCCTCTAGCTACCACCTTTGCCTTCGACTGGCTGTCAGCCTCCCGACCGCCTCCCCGAACACGTGCCCTCTAGCGCTGCCCATCACCCATCTGACACCACTGTCCGAACACCACCTACGCCACCCACCCAGCATGCCCCCACTTTGCAGTCGCTATCTGATCCATTACCTTGCACCAGTCGCAGTCTCTGGGGCACCCCCTCTTCCTGCATCGCCCCCGGATGCACCTCGGCCTCGTCCATCTCAAACTTTTACCGACCCCATTGTTGTGCACCCCTACTTTCGACACACCCGTCATCCGCCCCAGGCCACCCCACACTCTCCATCCACACACCCTTTAACCGAAACCCCTTTTTTAGATGACACTACCCCTTTTGGTCACTTTTCCAGCCAACAACTCCCTGCTAACCACTTTTTCTGTCATCATGCCCCCGACCGACCACTTTCTAGCTAGTGACCCCTCCTCCAGTGTTGTCAACACCTTTTTATGGTGCATAACCTTTCCAAAACCTATATCCCACTTAGCACGCCTCTTGTCTGACATTCATGGGACCACCTAGCTTGACCGCACCCACTTTTGGCATCCTTGCTGACCATTCTCCCCAATCACATGACCTCGCTGACCGAGCACACCCCGCACTGACCCCTACCTCATTCGTTCGCACGGCCAGCCATGTACATAGTTCGCAATCGGGTGCGTGAAGAATGCCTGCTGCCAAAGACGAGAAGTTTGGCCCCGTTCTGATTCACCTGCATCAGTTTCAATGTGGGTTTTTCATTGTTCATTCATTTGGGTTATTTTAAGTCAGAATTTCTATGTTTTTAGATTCTTTTCATTTATTGTAGTGTGTTGGTGATGTGAACCTACAATGTCATAGTCATCGACTCGTAGGTACTTATGCCTAATCATTATGCGGGTCGTTTCATCCTGATTGAGCTATTAGTCGAGGTAGGACCCTTTTCACAATGCCTTTAAATACATGATTTCATTGGTTTCTTATTTTTCACACTTCCTTAGTTATTAAAATAGTAATGTAATATTTTTATAATATTTGTTCTATGTGAAATGAATTGTTTTGTCTGACTGCTTTGAATATTTGATGTGGATTTGAAGAATGATGCATGCCTTTTTTTTGTTGATAGAACTGTTGGCTCTTGCAAATAGTTAACAAAAATTAGAAGCATGTTTTGGTCTTAAAAATATATTAGTGATGCTTATGAAAATGGTTATTGAAATTTTTTCAAATGGATTTCCAAATTTTTGGGGTTAAAATTGGCTTATTCCACTTATGTATGATTATATTTGGTTTGAGGAAAATATTTAATGTATGTTTGGCATTTTTCAAGTGGTCGTATTGTGTTGTGAAAACTAAGTGTTTATCAAATGCCGGATTGGCTATTATAAATATTTTTTGGATTTAAATAAGTGGTTTTTTTTCTTTAAATGGGTTTTCAAGTAGGTCTTTGTCATTCAAGGTGATTGTGTATGGTTTAGAAAATGGATTTTTGAACGTGTGGTGAGTTTTTTTTTGGTTTTAAATGTTAAAACTATTGAACACTTGGTAAAAGGGACTATTTGGCCAGGTTTATGTAAAATGATGTTTGGATTTTCTCTAAAAATGTTTTTCTAATTTTTCTGATAAATTTTAGAGTGTTTCATAGGTAAAGTCCCAATTGGCACTTTTGAATGGTTATTTGAAAAACCATTCTTGGGTTTGGTATCTTACATCATCAATTGATACATTGGAACCTAGCATAGAAAAGAGGATTATAAGAAAGATTGATTCACTATTTTAGATTACACACTAGATAGTGGCACTTAGTATAGACTTTCCTCTCCTAGGGGATTGAGCCCCTTGGTTAGGCCAGGTAAGACAACACTGAGAATTTGGGCGTTAATGAAGTCATCAAGAGTAGGAATTCCATCAGGGTGAGTAACATGTATTAGTATATTATGCCTTTCCTATGAGTTCCTAGGATTTATCGTGTTACTTTGACATAAGTATATTTAGTAACATTTCCCTTCTATATGAAGTGATACCCATTGTTCTTAGTTTTGGTGCTTTCTTCAAAAATAGTAAATGTGTGGTTTGCTAAATATATTTCCAGAAAAATGTTTTGAATGAACAATAACTCTTTCCTTTGTCACTTTTATGAAAAATTAATTATTCCTTTTTTTCCTTCTTTTGTTTCCTCCTATTTCACCTTATTTTAAACTTGATGGAAATTGATTTGGATTGTGATTTGTTTACCTTAAAATTAAAAGTGTAGAAAATTAAATATTTTTAGATTGTATTTCAAACCTGAAATCAATGTTTTCTTTATTTAAATAATGTGCATTGGGAATAGATTAGTTGGGTCCACCTACTAAGTTTTAATACTCACGTCTATAGTGTTTTCTTGTTTTTAGTTTCTTCTGTAGGTTCTAACTCTAGTTGGGATTACCTTGGGTGACGTTTGGTTTGGGTGTTAGAGAGTGACTCTCACATTCACATGGAGTTTTCGTAGTGGTCAAGTTAGTATGTGTTGTTGGACATTCCTTATTTTTTGTGTTATTTGTTTATTTTTCATTGTTCTATTTTATTTTTGCTGTTTAGTTCAAATTTATTGGGAGAAATTGTTCTCCTATTGTTCTCTGTTAATGCCATGGTGCTTATCGCCAGCCCGGGAGGATCTAGAATGACTCTTGGGCCTTTCCATGAATCTAATCAGGTGACCGGTTCAGGGTCGAGCTGGGTTGGTTCATGACACTATGGATGTCGGGTACTGCTAATATTGTGGTGGATTTGGGAATAAAAAAAATCATGTATTGGTTTAATTGACAATAATAAAATTGTTACAAGAGTTTTACATGGAAAAGAACAAGGGGTAAATTCTCTCAAAGGAATAAATATGAGAAGGTTGTTTTGAAGAAATATGAGAAGGATGTTTTGAATGTTAAGAAAAGATTCTAAACTATGGAAAATATTTGTGAGAGATGTGAACAACCTGGACATCTTTCAAAAGGGTGTCTTGTTTTATTATTGACATAACAACATGAGTTTAATAATTATCAGAAGTCATAAGTGAATAATGAAAATGGTAAATAAAATGGTCTTTTTCTAGAAACTCCTCTCAAAGATAAAAATGGAGAATGACCATATATATTACATAATGGGTGTTCTTCCCACATGATAGATGATTTGAAATTTTTAAGGAATTTGAAATATTTAAAAGAAGAAATTGTGAGGTTTTACAATGATGAATCCCATAGAATCAAAGGTATTGTATCTGCTATTATTGGGGAAGAAAAGTTGAAAAAAAGAAATATTTGTTTGTTGATGGGTTAAAATACAATATGTTGAGTGATTATCTACTTTGTGATGAAGGAAATAAAGTTATTTTCAGAAAAGTTGTTTTTTTGTGAAAATAGAGGAACATGGAAAAGTTGTCACAAGAGTCAAATGTTCAAAAGGAAACATATTTCAAGTTGGTGAAGTTCAAAATTCACGTTACATAAGCATGATAGAAGAAAATCAGTTGTGGCATAAAAGGTTGGGACATATGTGTTAGAGAGTCATGACCATGTTATCAAAGAGAGAGTGTGTCTGAGATATTCCTGATATGTCAAGAATAAAATATTGGTATTATTCTAATTGTCATAAAGGTAATATTAAAAACTTTGTGCATTAGAAATTTTATATATGCTAAACTATACCTCTAGAATGTATACATTCTGATATTTTTTGGATGATGACCAAATAATCAATATTTGGAGGTAAGTAATTCAATTATTTCATTGATGATTTTACTCACATTACTTGTGTTATGTTTTTTAAACATAAACAATAAGATCTAAATATCTTTATGAGTTTTAGAAGAATATTTTAGTAGGAATTTGGGTATTATGCAAAGAGGTTGAGAAAAAACAAAGGTGGGTAGTACCAGAATGAAGAGTTCAAATGTTGTCTTAAAAAAATGGAATTTTGAATGAGTTACCTACACAGTACACACCACAAAAAATGGAGTTTTTTAGAGGATAAATAGAATTTTCGTTTAAATGGGGCATACTATGTTACTTTAACATGGTGTTTCTCATTACCTTAGGATGAAACTATTTATATTTAGAACTAATTTTTCTATAGGACAAATTTTGATATGACTCCCTATAAAATGTTTGAGGATAAAACTCCATGTTTGAAACACTTCTAATTTTTTTGGTAGTCCATGTATCATAAATAAAAAATGTGCAAGCCAAATGAATTTTGATCACATAAGAGAAGATGGAATTTTTCTTAACTACGCTTTAGTTGGAAGAGTATAGAGATGTTTCATCAATGAAATATAAAAAATAGTCAATTAAGCAGTTGTAAAAGTTCATGAAAAGGTGAATAAAATGTTTAATAATATCATTCAGATGAGGAATATAATGAAGATAAAAGAATTTTTTTTATTCAACCTAATAAGGACATAAGAAATTGTGGTTCTAGAAAGATGGAAGAATTGAAATCAACTATTTCCAGTTATGATATAGAATTTCATACATCTTATCCTAGGAGGAGTAAATAGGTGGAATCACAAAACATTATTGGTGATCAACGTCAAAAGTTTTAGACAATAAGAACATCAAAATTTGTTTCTCACACTTATTTATATTAAAAAATGGAGCCAAAATATGTGAATGGTGATTTCAAGCAACATGGATGGATTCAAGTCAGGAATGAAGGGTTTTTTCAAATTAAGAAAAATGAAACTTGGGATCTTATACCTAATACAAATTACAAAAATGTTTTTAGTACAAAATAGGTTTTCTAAAATAATTTGGATAAAAATGGTGATGTGGTATGAAATAAAGAAAGGTTATTATGAAAAGGAAACTCACAGAATGAAGACATTGATTTTGATAAGAATTTTTCGTCAATGGTAGTATTATAAAAAATTAGAAAATTTCTTGATATTGTTGCACAATGATGTTACATAATATTTTAATTGGATTTTATTTCATCATTTCAAGATAAATAACTATATGAATAATTTTATGTTGAGAAACAAAGTTGTTTTTTTATTAGTAAGGATGAAGGTTATGTGTGAATGTTTAAGAAATTCATGTATGGGATTAATAAATCTCTAAGGGATTGGTACACCAAATTGGATACCTACTTAATAACGATTAAAATCAAGAGAGAAGAAGTTGATAGTAATTTTACAACAAATAAAGTCAAGATATCTCCCTCATTGTAAATTTTTAGTTAGATGACATTATTATTTCTGGGAATGAAAAATAAATTGTTAATGATTCTATGAAGAAATGATAAAATTGTTTGAAATGTCTATACTTAGTTAAATGAAATAATTTTTTGGGGTAAAAATATTATAAATGAATAGAAAATTATTTCTTTTACAAGAAACGTATTATAAGGAAATTTTTAATAATATTTTCGTGGAAAATTAAAAAACATTGTCTACACAAATTTCAATGGGATCCAAGTTGAATAAATATAGAGAAGGAAAGGAATTTGACTCTAAGGAGTTTTGGAATGTAATTGGAAGTTTTTTGTATCTAAATACCTCAAGACTAGATATTTTTTATGTTTTTACCTTATGAAAAATATTCCAAAGTGATCGAAAATAATCACACCTATTTTATAGGAAAATAATTATTAGATATATCAAAGGCACAACAAATTTCAGAATCAGGTATGATAGGTTAGAAATAATTTTTTTTGGTTACATAGATGTCGATTGGGTAGGAAGTGTTGATGATAGAAAATAAACAAGTTCTAGATTTTCTTTCTGAGTAAAATATCTATTAGTTGGAGTACTAATAATAAAAATCTAGTAACATTTATCACAATTTAATCTTTGTATATTGTTTCCACTCAAGCTTACACCCGACTTATGTGGATAAATACTGATTTGGAATATATAATTTTTAAAGTGAAGTTACCCATGCTCTTGGGGGTGATTAGATTCCCATCAAACATACAAGAAACCCATCACAACATTATCATTCAAAAAATTCTAAGATAAAATATCATTTTGTCAGAGATCATGTGAAGAAGACTGAATTTATGCTATAGTTTGTTCTTATATTCAAAAATTTTACAGACATATTCATGGAACATTTAATAAAAGAATAATTTTTCATACTGAGGTTGAACAAGTGTATCCAACCTCTTTCTCTCTAAGGTTGAGTTATGAATTTTTTTCACCTATCATATCTATTATTTAGATAGTGTTATCAATGGTTTAGAATTGTTTCATTAATCATTCCATTAATATTTGTGAAACCTTATAAGGAAGAATGTATATAAGGGAAGTTCCGGGTAAGCTCTGAACTCAGATAAAAAGTGAATGAAATTTTCTAACCATTTGTTGACTTTTTTAGGAAAATTTTATCTCTATGAATGTGAATGAATTTTTGAAGGGTTAAAGACCAAGAATTTTTAAAAATTGAAGAAGTTTCACATGTCACTACTTTTGGACATCATGGTTTTTCTAACAATGATTTGTTCTTTCCTAAAATGAGTTAGATCATGTAGGATTAGAATTGTTGATATGAGATCCATAGAATGTGATTAAAAAGTTCAATTATTTTTTATCCCTGTTTGACCACAAAATTCAAAAGGTGAGATTGTTGGGACAAACTTGGTTGGATTTTTTTTGGATGCTAAAAGAATTTTGTGCTGATTTATTTATCATTATGAAAAAATAAAATCACATTGTGATGTTTTACTGATCAAAATATATGGATAAAAGGATTCATAGTTATCAAAAAATTAGATTGATTTTTGATAAGAAAGTTCAGAAGTTTTGATTTTCTATTCCGAATATGTTTTGTTAAAGAAGTTTTGTTTTTTCAGAATCACTTTGTTTATAGAAAGAAAGTTTCAATCAGAATGAGGAAATTTATGGGAGCCTAAATGTGTCCATACTAAATATGATAATTCTTAGTGGATTGTTAATTCGTAAATATCAGAAGTTTCCTGAGAATGTTGTGATTCATTACTTATGAATGAAATAGGGAGAATATATATTTGGTACCTTAAGATATATGATTCTATGTTGATCTTAATGTTCTCAAAGTCTTTATAAAATATTGATATATGAAACTTTTTATGGAGGGAAAAACATTGGAAGATAAAAATTAGATGTAGAAACTAGTCCATCATACATGGATTGCTACCGATTCATCAGAGGTAGAGTAGTAAAGAATGTCTATTGAATTAGATTTGTATGCCAAAACCTTTGGGTCAGATGAATGTGAAGATTTAGAGACCAATAAAATAGATGGGGAACAACAACGTATTCAACCATTTTCATAAAAAAATGTTTTTTGGCCTCAATTGGTTCAATAGAAAGATAATTCAGGTTCTATTGTCCAACGGTTGGGTCAATAGAAAAGGAACATAAGTATTGTTTGTTTTAAAAGTAGTTTAAGTTTCATCAAAAAATTATTAACATCAATGCATTAGAATAAATTAGAGACTGATCCATCGAACATGTGCTGACATTGATACTTCATTGGATGTAAGATCATCAAATTGAAGAAGTTATCAAACTTATAAAGAAAAGGTGAAATGTTGCAAAGTTGTTGTTGAAGTGTTTTTCAAGGGGTTTTTGAAGTTTATGCTAATTTATTGACAAGGTGTTCTGGTATCTTTAGAAGATTCAATGATGTTTATGGAAAAATAAAAGAAAAAAAGTCTAATAAATTTATAATAATTTTTATGGAATATTGATTTCAATTTTTCTAATAGGTGTTTTTAAATTGATTTGGAGAAATGGAATGATAATTTATTCATTTTTTAGTCGTTAATGTGAAATGTAATGAAATTATTCAGTCGAATGTATTATTTCATTATAATGAATTTGGTATCAAACTGATGAATGGTTTGAATATTCGAAGAAGGATGAAGTCTGGAGAAGATTAAATAAGGTTTGAGAAGAATAGAGAAGAGTTGAGAAGCACTTAAAGAGTAAAAAATGATACAGAAATGTGAATGAAATTCATGTTTCTGAAATTTGGTTGAGTGGGAAAAAAATTTAGATTACTACCTAAACTACATTTGTCTCTCCTATATATAGAATAATGTACAACGTTCTTTATGAGACTTGTACTGTTCATGTACAATATTAGAGATAAAAACTGAAAGTTTTAGGAATCTATTGAAAAGAGTTTTCTTAAATAAGTTTATTTATAGAATAATAAGAAGTAATATGGTAGTCAAAGATACCAGATCATACCGAGAAATATGATATAGGTTTATGAGGAATGTTTAAAGAGGATTAGAATTGTTTCCATAATATTATTTCTTAGCTATTTTCGGGACTGATCAATCAGGAACAAGGAATCATATTGATCTATCTTATTGTTTTTTCAGAAAAAAATTTATAAAGGATGATTAAATATACTAAAGGGTAGGAATGTAAGTTATTTTGTTTTGATGGTTTTATAAATGATGTTGATAATGAAATATAGTTACATATTTTGAACCAACAGGTGACGGTTTTTTAACATGTTTCACTAACTTTTTTTTACAGAATTCATGCTTGAATAAGAACATGCACAATTGTATTGATCATAAGTCTATACAAGTGTAAGGGTTTATCCTACATGTGGTATCCATTGAAAATGATTGTTTTCTAGTGGATTATATGGTATTTAATTTTATAAAAACCATTCCAAGGATTTGTTGAGTAATGAACCATATGAATACTTATGTTACTATGGATGTGTGATTGATTTGTTTTACAGTAAAGTTATAAATCATTTACATGAGGTGAAAGTTGTTTTAAAATAAAAGTAACATATAAGAAAAGATATCACTGATTCAATTCCTCCCCCTCTCAGTGACACATTGATCCTAGCTGGGAAATATCATACATGAAATAAAATATTGATAATAAATCCACATTAAAATAATAAGTTCTAAATTTCTTCCAATGTGAACACTTATCGAGACCTCGATCATCTAACTGGGTAGGTCATGTTGAAGTTGGATTCCCTTGGATTATCTTGTGTATGGAATGTATGTAATGAGTGACTCTCATATGATTATGTGCTCATTATTTGTATTTTTTTAGGTTTCACATATCTAGGAGACACTAATAGTATTTTTTTTACAATATAATAAAGTTGATTTTATCCATATGATGGATTGGGAAAGAATTTTTACGCTTAAATATATAATATTCATATTTGATATGATTTACATGACTCTTTACCTAAACAACTAACTGATTGTAGAAACATAAAAGAAACCCAAATATATAAGAAATACAGATCTTAGATCATGAATGCATATGATGGTTTTCAAAAGAGGTCATTGTAATAGTGGGTCAAAATTTAAAAAAAAATCCATATTAACTTAATATAAAGCATGATACTCATATGATTAAAGCTTCTGTTGAAGGTAAATGGAATTTTCATTATCAATTTTAATTTTGAGATCAATCCCAGATAAATGGGATATATAATGTAAGTAAATTTTAATATTGGAATATAAACATAGAAATCATTTTTATACAAGGATAAAAATTACATGTGTTAAATCAACACATATTCTTGTGTAACCAAATGATTAATTTGTTCAATAAGTGAATATCTATCACACTGATGATGTTGTTTTCAATTATTTTTCAATTAATATTTATACAACTTTTTTTTATATATTATGAGTATTTTTTAGGAAAGGTGGATGTTTTTTGGGGAGAAATAGGGTGGCACATGGTTGGTTTATAGTTAGTGGAACCAATGTTTCAACCTCTGAAAAGAACTCATGTCTTTAAAGAGGCACTAGGGATGTTGAATAGTTAGTTGTATGGATGTTTTCCATTCCTTGGGAAACCGTGTAGCCCAAAAAGTAGAACTTGAGTGACTACATGGTCAGGTACATAGTTTTTAAAACCATGAGATACAAATTGTGTGGCCTATACCTGTTTGGATAGAGGTTCCACCATGGTTAGTGCATGGTCTAGCAGACAGTGCAGCCAAACTTTGTGGCCTTCCTAGTTTAAAAAAATGTTTTTTCAAAAAATTCCACTCCACAATTTAAACTCTTTTCACCCATAATTTACCAAATTATAAATCACTGGCCTTAGGCAGGCCGCTCCTTTTCTCTAACTCTCGTTTGGATTCAATTATTGGGTTTTTTTAGATTTTATCTTCAGTGAATCTCTATGTAAGTTTATCCTCTTCATTCTTCTTAGTCTCCACATACTTATTAATTTGGATTATTTATCTCAAGTGGTGGTAGTGACCTAGGGTGGGTTGGATTTTTTTTATTGGGTTTTTATATTATAATTATTTTATGGATTCTTTAGGATCTCTTCTCACTTTCGATTGTGTTTTATAGTTTATTGGTGGTGGTCTCTAGAAGAAAGGTATGTGGTTATATGTTGTGATATTATTTTATAATTTAAATGTTCTTTCCTCCAATAATAATTGTGTTATAAATTATGTGTGTGAGTGTGTGTCAAAATGGGTAATTTTAAAGTTATTACTATTTGTGAGGATTTGGAAATGGTTTATCCCTTATTAAAATGGTTAGAAATAGTATGCTTAGCTTGTGATGAGTTGGTTTATGGTGAAATGGGATTAGTATGGTTGTAAATGAAACAAAGTACACGGAAACCCTAGGTGCCTAGGAGAGTAGGGTAAGATCAGTATCTACGTTAAATGGAAGGGCCTTGGCCCAGTCTCACAAGTAGGATTATGATGCAATACTAACTAAAAATGTGACATGGACTACTACCATTGACCCTTGGATCCATACCCAAAATGTATCATGCACTATATGAAGTTATTTTCTGTTTGATCACCAATATATGATGTCCCTATAATCATACTAACCAACATACATGGGGGTTTTCCATCATTCATAAAATTTATTCTTATAAGCCTTTAGTAACTCTTTGATATTTCACATTCTTTGAAATGATTATGATCTTTTTCAAATAGAACATTTTATTTTCCTTTAAAATTAGAACTTTTATTTATCTTATAATGGATATGCATGGAACACCTTGTGGGATCCTACTAGGAAATTGAAATCACACCCTATATATACCAAATGGGTATATATAGACCCTGTTTTGAATTATCTTGTTAAATACATGGCCACGTTTTGGGGAGGTGGGTACTATTGCTTCTTGATATCCATATTAGGGATAGGTGATGGTTGTAGAAATATGGAGGATGGTCTTAATTTTAAAAAGAGGCTTCTGTTTCGTTTATTTGTCCCCTCACCTTTTTATTATTTTTGGTTTTGGTTTTAAATATAAATGTAACTTGTGACATGTATGTGCCTCTTTTGTATAGATTTATTATGGATGATGGTTATGATGCAGCTTTTATATGTTGGAATGTTATTTTAAATAGACATTAATCATTATTATTATGGTTTAAAACATCCCCTAAAGAGTTATTTAATTCCCATAAACTAGTTTCTAACCCATGGGGATCAGGAATGTCCTTTTGTCCATTCCAGTTGTCGAGTAGGATGTTAGGTTAGATGGAAGACTAAGATAGTTCATTACAATATCTACTCATATAACCAATGGTATTGAGTGTGTCAATTACTTGGTAATACAATAGATATCTTTAATATATTTTTCTAGCATTGGAATCTATTATGAAATCATAATTAGAAAGGTTGGGAAAATGTCAATGAGATCAAGAAATTTTGATCCTATTTTCTAAAATTACCTGAAATTTGGGTTACACCAATGGTTGAAAACAACTGTTATAGCCACTTACAATGGTTTCCCAAACCATTTGTATTATCAATATTAGTATTGGTCTATTCTAACAGCTTTTTGAAAAAATTGGTATAGAATCAGTTGGATAAGTCTATACCAATTATTTCTAGAAGATATTGGTATATCTCTTTCACTATATCATCCAACCAACACCCCTATGAACAATATGAATCCAAAATTGAAATTCTCAGAATATAATATAACTAGAATATAAATTAAAACCTTAGAAATGAATTAAATTAAGAAAAAATTTATATATTTTCCATTCAACAGGTTAATTAGTTAAAAAATGATGCAACATATATAAAATCAGTTTTATTCCTAAAAAGTCATCTGTAAGTTTGTATGATTCATAAATATGTAGTTAGAAATGGATTAGTTCAATATCCCACTCCAAAAAAATCCCAATAATTATCAGCAATATCACATGTTCATCATTATTATCATCTTTATCAATAGAATCGTCATTCTGAATAAATTCATCAATATAAGCACTCAAAAGGATGTTGCCTTGATCTTCACTAAGAATATCAATGTTGTCACCAATAGCATCATATAATGAGAAATTCATCAATATTTATTTTTCAATAACCATATTAGTATCTGGAATAAGTGATAGACACATATCCATCAACTGTTTTTTGAACTGGTTATTGATTTTGTGACCACATTCATACTCATGGAATGAAAAAAAATTATTATTCTTCTTCTAAATGGGTATTGTTTAGCTATTTATCAATACTAGAAGAGGTTTTCTAAATCACTAAAGCATGAAAATAATTATTGGGATTTATATACTTGATACTTTGATAGTGTACACTCCCTCGATTATCGTCAACTAATACATATTGTGAATGGTCATTGTGGATGAAGTTGTCATCTTATTTTATATCAAGAACCTATAGTGAATGTTTTTTAGAATATAAATTAGATAAATATATATATAATAGAGGTTAATGTTTTAAGGCATATAATAAATATTAAAATATTTTTTTATATCATAGAACTTACATAACATCCATATTTCTTCTTTTAGCTTGAGAAAAAAAATTATTATTTAATAGACCCTTTAATGTTCATCAACTCTCATTGAATAATTCAATGCATATAGTAAAATTTTATTCATTATTTCTATTAATTAATAAAACATAAAAAAGAAAAATTGTTGCTACATCATGATGTTTCTCAATCTCTAAATCATAAACAACATAATCATTCTCAATTGTACATGAAAAATACTAGGTTTCTACCATGTTCTAACATGGTTTTCTATTACAATGTGTGCACATAATAATACTCTTTTTTTATTTGTGATGAATCCCAAAAAATATTATATCAAGAATCAATGTGTTAATAGAAATCCTAATAATTTTTCAATCAAAAGAATAATATTACAATAATACCGTAAACTGGTTACTCATCCAACATGAAATCATCTCCTCGAACTATGTCACTGAATAATCATTAAGGGATGGTTTACAATATAAATATTTTCCAACTCTACTCAGACAAAAATTATATAATTCAATATTATATTCTCTCTACATCACACATAATTCTGTCAATTTTTCATACCTCACAGCTTGGCCATCGAAAAAATTACAAAAAAGTTACAAAAAATATATTAATTTATAACAATAAAACAATAATATAAATTTTATATATTAAATTTTCTTACCAGCATCTGAGTCCATGAATTTTCCTTTATTTTATATCTAATTAATCTCCTAAATACTGGTTGAATGGGACTGATGTCACTATATTTCTTAAGTGTTAGTATAAATCTCTTATATTCTATACCATGTCTACCAACCATTTAATTTTCCTAATTGTAATATAACATTACTTGTGTATGGTAGTTAAAAACATCACATATATGATTAATTTCATGCTGAAAAATATTAGTATATCTAGTTTTAAAAAATATATGGAAAATTTAAGATTAATACATGTTATAACTAAAATAAATTATGGTCACAACAATTTATAGAATTTTATACATATACCTGAGGTAGGATGACCATTTATATCTAATGTATAGAGACCCAACCTTTTCTTACATTACTGTTACATAATTTTAAATACAAACAACATAATAGTATTACACATAGAAGATCCAATGGTTTAGTGTCTTGGGAAAACTAAGACCATACATAACAATTACAACATCGAGTACAAACTTTTTTTTATTTCTTCTTCTCTAGATTCTTATTGGTACTTGACCTCTCCTTAGTAAATGTAGCCACCTAAGGGTATACATAAAAAGGGGTGAGCTAAAATACAAGTAAGAGGATAGATAAGAACAATATTTCACGGGGTTATCAAATTCATAACATCGGAAATGAATCATGAACATGAGAGGAAGCATAAATAAAAGACTTGAAATGTGGCAATGCATAAAAATGAAACATCATGTCTTAGTGGTTAACTACCACACATTCTTTTGAAAAAAGATAGAATCTTTTTTCACACATAATTTTACATTTACCCATGAGATTAATCACTTTAATCAATGCATTGGAGAGCTTTATAATTCCGGGCACACCCGTCACATTGAAACATTCATATTGCGCTATATAACTATGGGTGCACCCATCACATCATAACATTGTCATTTATCATGCATGCCACAACGAACATATAACAAAAATGAACATAACTAATCCATGATAAGTAATGTGTTTCACCTCATAAGAACACATTCATAAACATTGGGTTCCAAAAATAAAGAGGGAACAACATACAAGTTACAAGAACTGTCAATCTTGAATGAGAAGTAAAAGGTGTGTTCTTAAAAGAAGAGTTCTTTTGGAAAACATTTGGTTCGACATAAATACCAGTGAAAAAAATTTATATCCCCTAAAATGAAATAAAATGATGGAAAAAAATATTTTTAAGAAGTAATAATATCAAAAAAGAGTGAAATAGGGAGAACCCGAAGGATGAAAGTTGTGTTCGAGAATTTTTCCTTACCTTATATCTGAATGCTTTCTTCACCTTAATGTCCTGTATAAACACATTAGATTCATTAATTAACAATTAAAAAACATTTTTTACATGAATATAGTTTATTATGGTTTCATTACATTATTTTATGTTCCTTTGTATGAGTTATATAATTTAAAAACATTGTTCTGGAATGTTTGTTTTTATGGTTTTCTTGAGTATTTCACATGTATTCATGAATTGAAGTTCATGTAGAACAAGGATAAACATAAAAAACATATGTTCCATGTTATTAATGATATTCCAAAAGATAAAATGATATTATAAGGAATTACATTGTATACCATGTGGATGGATCGTTAGATAAGAAATTAACGAGCATAGTTTGAGTTAATTTAGGGGTTTTTTGTCCACAACGAACTTGTTTTGACTACTCATTTAGTAATATGTACATAGGTTAGTTATAGAACTTAAAATAGGAAATAATACATATATAATATTCTTATTCAACCATGAAAATGGTTTCATGAATAGATATAAAGGTAGAAATGTAAAAAGAAAACATGTCGTTCTTGAAGGTGATAGATTAGCACCTTACAAACAACATTTTCTTTTATAAAATGAAAAAAGTAAAAAAAAGGGTTTGGAGGATATAATATCCCATTATTATCATAAAATTACATTATATGTATGATAATAGAGTTACCATACCTTTTGGACAAAGATAGGTGGGGAGAGAATAAGAAAATAACTTGAAACTGACGGGAAGTAAAGGAGAAGAGGGAAAGAAATTACCTCTTGAATCCTCCCCTTGAGATCCTGCTTAAGGGGCCTAGTATTGGTCTTTTGATGAGACCAGAAGCTCTTAGATGTGGGGTAGGGGCTAGGGAATATTATTGTATAGATTTTATACAAGGATTGATGTTTTATAGGTGTGAGGTAATGAGGGTTTGAAGGGTGGTTTTTATAGTGGAGGGGAGAGGGGGTTTCTTAATATAAAATTCTTTAATTTATTATTTCTCCACAAGGTATGGAATAGTGAGTCTTACTTGACCAAGAATAGTAATTTTATCATGTTATCTTGAACCAAGTGGGATTATATCAGTAGAACATCATACATGACTCTATAATTATCTTATTTATCTTATTTTTGTAAATTATGGTATTTTACAATTGATAAAAAATTCAAGTATTCCCAAAAATTAAAAATATTTCACCCCAACCATTTTTCGACAAGTAGAATCCAAAAATGAAGTCCATTTTTAAAAATAATTTTCTAAATATGATTAAATTAATATTTAATTAAAATCATAGTTTTTTATTAAAAACCCAGTTTTAAAACAATCATTTACTTATTCTAAAATATAGGTACATTATACTTTCACTTGAATATTGTTTTTATACAATCATAGGTAAGGTTACTATTCATTAGGGTATATCACTATTCATAAGGGTATGTTACTATTCATATGGGTGGGTCATTATTCCCCAAAAATTAAGTTTCTCCTATTAGATTCCAAAAATCATCATGAACACAACCGTGTATGTCTGATTTTCAAAATTCCAAACATAGAAGTGAAAAAATTATGTTTAAAGGTCACTTAGCACTTAGTAGTTCATTATGTTGTGTTTTCATGTGATTTTATGACATATTTTTAAGAAGGGAATTACAATTGAAAAACTTTGGGTCATTACATTTCCCCCCCTTTTTGAAATTTCACCCTTGAAATTTTATTTTACACAAACAGGTGAGGGTACTTCTCCTTCATCGCCTCCACTGGTTCCTAAGTATCTTCTACAAACTTATGGTTCCTCCACAACACTTTGACAAGGTCTTTTGTCTTGTAGCGTAGAACCTTATCTCTCCAGTCTAGAATCTCTACTGGATGCTCCTCTTAAGAGAGATCATCTTACAACTGTATCACCTCTAAGTTTAGTACATGTGAGAGATCATGTATTTACTTCCTCAAGAGTGATACGTTAAAAACATCATAAAATTGAGCCATATTTGGTAGAAGTGAAAGCTGATAGGTCATGACTCCTATATGGTCAAGGATTTCAAAGGGGCCAATGTACCTTGGACTTATCTTTCATTTCTTCCCAAATGGAATGAATCTCTTCCATAGTGATATTAGAAGGAAGACTTTATCTCCAATGTCAAACTCCAAGTCCCTTCGACGGTTGTCAGTATTGCTCTTTTGCCGACTCTGAGCAGATTTGATGTGTTTCTGGATGACTTGAACATTCTCTATCATCTCTTACACAATATCAAGTCCAAATAGATTTCTTTCTCCAACTTCATCCCAACAAATTAGAGTTCTACATCACTTTTCATACAGATCTTCATATGGATCCATTTGAATACTCGAGTGGAAGGTATTGTTATAGGATAACTCAACCAATGGGAGATGCTGATCCCATCAACCTTAGAATTCTTGAGAGTAGGCTCTTATCATATCTTCAAGCGTCTGAATAGTCCTTTCAGATTGGCCATCAGTTTGGGGATGATAGGTTGTGCTGAAATTTAATTCAGTACTCAAAGAATTTTGAAGGCTCCTCCCGAATTTAGATGTGAACCATGGATCACGGTCAGAGACAATTGAGAGTGGAACACCATTTAGTCTCCCCACTTCCTTCACATATATGTTTGCAAGTTGTTCAAGTGAGAGATCTTCCCGAATAGAGATAAAATGGGAATTCTTTATGAGTCGGTAAACCACAAACCATATCACATTATTTCCCATCGACGTCTTCGGGAGACCCGTGACAAAGTTGATAGTAAAATTATCTCATTTCCACATGGGTATAGATAATGGCTGCATCAACCCTTTGGACATTTTCCACTCTTTTTTAACTTGCTGACATACCAAGCACCTTTACTGGATAGACAATGTTGACCTATGTGCATTGTCCAATAGATCCTTCTTTATCACGGGTGATGATGGCACACAAAGCCTTATTCCAAACCGAATCACACCATCATCGTCAATATTTAACTCTTGCAACTTCCCTTCCTTTACTACATTCACCCTTTTTTGTATCTCCACATCATCCCTTTGTGATTCATTAATCTTCTCTTAGATGGATGGTTATGGAATCATTTGTGAAAGTTAGGATGTATCCCCTACCCTTATGATTTCTAAATTCATCCTTTTCATATCCAAGAAGATAGGGTCTTTCTCAATCCGCAACATGGATAGAGTAGCAGGTTCTTTTCTTCTTAGAGCATCAGCTACCTTGTTCAACTTTCCAAGATGATAGTAAATAGAGTAATCGTAATCATTGATTAGCTCTAACCATTACATTTGATGCATGTTGATCTCCTTTGGTGTGAATATATACTTTAGGCACTTGTGGTCAGTGTATATGTCACACTTCTTTCCCTAAAGGTAGTGCTGACAGATTTTCAAGGAAAAAATCACCGCTGCCAGCTCTAGATCATGCGTCAGGTAGTTCTTCTCATGTATCTTCAACTTTGGTGAGGCATAGGCTATCACATTGTCATTTTTCATGAGTACACAACCCAATCCTTTCTTTGAAGCATCACTGTATATCCCAAAACTTTCTCCACTTTTCAGTAGTGTGAGTACAGGTGCAGTGATCATCCTTCTCTTTAAATCCTTGAAGCTTCCCCCACATTCTTCTGTCTAGACATACTTTACCCCTTTCCTTGTTATGTTAGTTAGCAGGATTGTCAATCTTGTGAAGTTTCCCGCAAAACGTCGTTAGTACCCAGATAATCCAAGAAAACTACATATTTTGGTGACACTAGAGGGCCTAGGACATTCCTTAATTTCCTTTTTTTAAGGATCCACAAAAATTACCTCACCTGTAATCACGTGTCCCAAGAAAGTGACTTTCTTTATCCAGAAGTCACACTTACTGAACATGGTATACAAGTTCTCTTTTCTCAATGTTACTAACACAAGTCTTAGATGTTATCCATGTTCCTCCTTTCTCTTGGAGCAGATAATAATATCATCAATAAACACTACCAAAAATTTGTCAAGGTAGTGTCTAAAGACTCTATTCATAAAAAACATGAAGATTGCAGGGGAATTAGTAAGTCAGAAGGGCATAACCAGAAACTCATAGTTCCCATACCTTGTACGGAAGGCAGTCTTCTGAATATCATCATTTTCCACCTTTAACTGATGATATCTAGAATGAAGATTCACCTTTTAGAGTATTGATCTCCTCTTAAATGATTAAAAAAGTAATCAATCTTTGGAAGATGATACTTGTTCATTATGGTGATCTTGTTGAGTTCTGGATAATCGATACAAAACCACATTGTTCCATCCTTCTTCTTCACAAAGAGAACTAGTGCACCCCAAGGTGATGCACTAGGGCATATAAACCCTTTGTACAGATTCTCTTGTAGTTTATTCTTTAACTCCTCCAGTTTGATAGGATCCATCCTATAGGGACACTTTGATATAGGAGTAGCTTCGGGTATTAGTTCTATTGAGAAATCTAACTCATGATCTGAGGGAATTCTGGGTAACTCTTTGGAAAATAAATGACTGTATTCCTTGATGATGGGCATTTCTACAAGGTTGGCACTTTCCTTTGACTCAACCATTTGGGTGAGGTATGATTCTTCATAGGGAATCAACACCCAAACCATTTAATGATTTTTCAAAGGAGATTCATGATCTTCTTTGCATTTTTAGAGGATCTTGGGATGGTTCAGAATATAAAAAGATATCTCCTTTTCCTGTCAGTTGATATGTGCTCAATATAATGAGATCCAATCAATTCCCATTATAGCGTCGAATTCCACCAAGGGAAGTATTACAAGATTTGATGGAAGTATCTTCCCACATATGCCAATAGGAGAAGATTAAAACACTTGGGTTTCAATGCTTACACCACTTGGTGTTTTTATAGATATCTCTACTTCAAGGTTTCAGGGATTTGATTTTATAGTTCTTGCAAACTTGCAAGATATAAAGGAATGTGTAGAACCAAAATAAAATAAAACTTTTTCCATTATTGAGTGAATAGAAAGTGTACCTTTTATGACTTCATTATCTTGCTCCACTTCTACAGTAGTTATGGAATAACCATTCCCTTGTTCCTTTGGCTTTGGTGGCTGTTGATGATGATTACCCTACAGAACTCAAGGTTTAGTGCACTGGCTTGCATAGTGCCCTAGATCCCTACAATTGTAGCATTGAACCATGTGTGGTTCTCTCATTTATTCAGCTACATTATCCTTTCTTTTCATGTATTTTCGACACTCTTGATCATAGTGTCCTTCTTACCCACACTTGAAGCACTTCCCCATCCCTTTGAGGCAGTTCCCATGGTGCAACTTCCCACAGTTTTGGCATGTGGGTCATTGTGTTTTCTTCCCAAATTTGTCATTAGATCCACCGGATTGAAACACCATCATTTTTTCTTATCACCATAGTTGTGGGACTATTCTCCAAACACTATCTCCACTTTGAGAGCTCACCGAACAACTTCTTCATAACTCCCAAAGTCACGAATTTCAAGATCCTTTCTAAGGTGTGGTTTTAATCCACTAAATAATCTATCAATTTTGATATCATTGTTGATAACAAAACCCAAAGAGTACCTTTCAAGACTTTTGAAATTCACTTCATAGGTTGTGACCGATTCTCCTTCTTTTTTTTGAGCTCTATGAATTCTCTCTCCATCTTTGTGCAAAGAGTTTGTGGTAAATACTTATTAAGAAACATGATCTTCATGTTTTACCATTCCATATCTTTAATATCCTCCCTTGGCTTGGTGTTCTTAATGAAGGCCTACCATTGATAAGCCTATCCATCTAGATGATAAATGGATAGAGTCACCTTCTCTATCTCATAACAGCGAAGAACATAAAAGATCTTCTCCATGGAGTTGACCCACTTTTCCAAAACTAGTGGATCAGGCGATCCACTAAATGTCGGTGGTCATTTCCACATAAAACATTCGATAGCCAGTTGCTCTCTCTTTAGAGAAGGTGAACATTCACAATTATTATGGTTATTATTCATATCCTGAGATAATTGGGTAAGCATCTCCATGATGTTTTGAACTCCACCTCCCAAATCATTGGGGATGTCGTTCGGGCAATAGTTGCATTGTCCCTCACACGAGTTGTTGGCCTAGTTTCTCCTGGTTCCCACCATTTTCTAAAATAGGAATGGTTAGAACAAAAAATAAGTCAACAATTCATGAATAAAATATTCATTTAAACAATCTGCACTAAAATCATAACTTATGGGATCCCTATATTATTATGTGCATATTTGTACTAAGTCTCATGCTAGAGGTTTTCTCTTGGGTTCATTAATCCGAATTCCCAAATTAACGAAACCTTTCATCTGATACCAACTATAGCGACCAAAAAGTTTATTACATTACTATTACATAATTTTAAAGATAAAAAACATAATTCTATTACACATAGAGGATTTCATAGTTTAGTGTCTTGGGAACACTAGGACAATACATAAAAATTACAACATCGAGCATAATTTTTTTTATTTCTTCTCCTTTAGCTTCTTATTGGAAATTGACCTCTCCTTAGTACATGTAGCCACCTGAGGGTATACATAAAAAGGGGTGATCTAAAAGACCAGTAAGAGGATAGATAAGAACAATATATAATGGGGTGATCATATTCATAACATAGGAAAAGAATCATGAACATGAGAGAAAGCATAAATAAAAGACTTGAAA
Source organism: Viscum album (assembly GCA_963277665.1). Lineage (NCBI taxonomy): Eukaryota > Viridiplantae > Streptophyta > Magnoliopsida > Santalales > Viscaceae > Viscum > Viscum album. The sequence continues at coordinate 1,015,092,583 of OY728119.1, read as the reverse complement.
TGTGGCAATGCATAAAAATGAAACATCATGTATTAGTGGTTAACTACCACACATGCTTGTGAACAAAGCTATAATCTTGTTCACAAATCATTTCACATTTAATCATGAGATTCATCACATTACCCAATGCATTGAAGCACTTTATAATTCCTGATGCTCCTGTCACATTGAAACATTCATATTGCACTATATAATTCCGGGCGCACCCACCACATCGTAACATTATTATTTATCATGCATGCCACAATGAAAATATTACAAATGAGAAAATAACTAACCCATGAAAAATAATGGGTTTCACCTCATAATAAAACATTCATAAACATTTGGTTCCCAAAAGAAAGAGGGAATAACATACATGTTACAAGAACTATCAATCTTGAATGATAAGTAAAAGGTGTGTTCTTAAAAGAAGTGTTCTTTTGGAAAACATTTAGTTTGACATAAATACCAGTGACAAAAATTTATATCCCATAAAAGGAATGAAAATTATGAACAATAGATTTTTAAGGAGTAACCATATCAAAAAGGAGTGAAAGAGGGAGAACCCGAAGTATGAAATTTGGGTTCGAGAATTTCCCCTTACCTTATATCGGAATGATTTATTCACTTTAATGTTATATATAACCACATTATATTAATTAATTAACAATTATAGAACCTTTTTTACATTAATATAGTTAATTATGGTTTCATTATGTTATTTTATGTTCCTTTGGATGAGTTATATAGTTTAAAAACATTGTTTGGGAATGTTGGTTTTTATGGTCTTCTTGAGCATTTCACATGTATTCATGAATTGAAGTTCATGTAGTAAATGGATAAACATAAATAACATATATTCCATGTTATTAATGATATTATAGAAGTTAAAATGATCTTATAATTAATTACATTGTATACCATGTGGATGAATCGTTAAATAAGAATAAAATTATGATTGTTTGAGTTTATTTGGGCAGTTTTTCGACCACAACGAACTTGTTTTGTTTACTCATTTAGTAATATGTTAATAAGTTAGTTCCAGAAAATAAAATAGGATAAAATACATATATAATATTACATTTCAACCATAAAAATGTTTTCATGACCAAATCTGAAATTAGAAATGGAAAAAAGAAAACATGTCGTTCTTGAAGGTTATAGATTAACACCTTACAAACAACGTTTTCTTTTATAAAATAAAAAGAAGATGAGAATGGGTGTTGGATGATATAATATCACATTAGTATCATAAAGTTCCAGTATATGTATGATACTGGATTTACCATACCATTTGGACAAAGATAGGTGGGGAGAGAATAAGAAAAGTACTTCAAATTGAAAGGGAATTATGGAGAAGAGGAAGAAAAATTAACTCTTGAATCCTCCTCGGGATATCCTCCTTAAGGGGCCTAGGATTGGTATTTTAATGAGACCATAATCTCTTGTACATTGCGGAGGGGCTAGGAAAGATGATTGGGTAAGGTTTATACAGGGCTTTAAGCTTGACAGGTGTGAGGGAATGGGGGTGTAAAGGGTGGTTTTTATAGTTAAGGGGAGAGGGGGTTTCTCAATATAAAATTCCATAATTTATTATTTCTCCACATGATAAGTAATAGTGATTATTCCTTGAACAAGAATATTAATTTTATCATGTGATCCCGAACCAAGTAGTCTTACATCAGCAGAACATCATACATGACTTTATAATTAGCTTATTTAGCTTATTTTTGTAAATTATGATATTTCACTATTCATCAAAAATTCAATTATTTCCAAAAAATACCAAAATTTCACCCCAACCATTTTTTGGAGTGTAGAATCCAAAAATGAATTCCATTTTTCAAAAAAAAATTATAAATATTGTTAATTTGATATTTAATTAAAATCATAGTTTATTATTAAAAATCCAGTTTTAAAACAATCATTTACTTATTCTAAAATATAGGTACATCATACTTTCACTTGAATATTATTTTTATACTATCATAGTTAAGGTTACTATTCCTTAGAATATATCACTATTCATAAGTGTATGTTACTATTCATAAGGGTAGGTCATTATTCGCCAAAAATTATGTTTGTTTTATTAAATTCAAAAAATCATCTTGAACAAACTGTGTATGACGAATTTTCGAAATTCCAAACACAGAAGTGAAAAACTTATGTTTAAAGGTCACATAGCACTTAGTATTTTATTATATTATATTTTTATGTGATTTTATAACATTTTTTAAGAATGTAATTTTCATTGAAAAAAATTGGGTCATTACATAATGGATACATATATGAAGGATATATATCTTGTGTTGTGTCTATGGGCTCCAATGTCTGCTCATGATCATCAGTATGCTCTGGATTATCACAATACGCTAGATAATAAGTTGAAAATTAACAAGCATAAATTCCTAGAGATATTGTAGAAGCATGAAACTGAGATGACATAGAAGTTAGTAGAAAGGGATAATAGGTATAAGGATCCATCATTAGATAAATAATGGTTAAATGAGAAGCATAACCTAGTAAGAATTGTGGTGGTGGTATAGGCAGTTTGAATATTTTATGTTCCTCAAGGGGAACTATGGGATGAGATGGTGTTCTAGATGGTATATCCAGTAAAGGGTCATGGTGTGATCGAGAAGATGATTTATTTAAGTACCTTTATTACCACCACCTTGAACTGTCTGGATAGTGACCATTATTACTATTCTTTTAAGGGAATAATTATCTCATTCATAGGTCATTTTGGACACTCAATTTCTGTATATATCTTCAGTATTTTTCATTTCATATTTAAGAAAACAAAATATAAATTTAATTACAAATCTAATTATAAAGGGTGAGACAAAAAAATAAATATGAGGTGACATAAAATAATAAATTAATACTAATTTCCAAGACAAATAATGGATAAGTAGTGACACACGATAATCATTTCATATTTATTGACAAGACAAGGAAATCATAAAAATTGAAATAATATAACCAACACATACTAATTATCCTGATAAAAATTTAATATAAGGAATAACCTCTTTAAGGGACACTATTTTCCATGTAGTATTTATAAAATTTATATTCTATTTCGAAAACCATGTTTATACCGATCAATATATTAAAAAATAGATTTATATTATTTATAAAATTAAATTTTTTCTTTAATTTAAAATTCTTACAGGTATGATAAAACTTAAACTATTGTATTATTATTAATTTTTAATGCTATATAACTTTTATATCATGTCACTTTATAACATGTACCACTATATCACCATATTATGTGAAACATTAAAAATCATCTATGTAATTATATTATTTCATACATATTTTATATTTTATTACATTATTTTTTAATTATTTGTAGAGTTAAAAAGTCATAATTATTTATTCTTTTCTCATCATAAATTTAAAACATTATCAATTAATCATTTAACTACACCAAAACCCGATAATATAGTTAAGGTTTTAAAAATTTCTGTCAAATCAATGTTAATTTTCTATTAAAACTACTATATTAAAAATATTTTAGTTTTGTTTTTTGATGATATATTGATCTTTAATAATATGGGTTTTGTGTTATTTGTGTCCTTTGAATTTTAAAAAAATTATCCAAACATTTATAACTGGATAAAAGGCAATTTAAAATGTCTAATGTGTCAAAAGTTGACATAAAGTTGCTGCTAATCTGGTATGCAGGTTTGATGGAACATTCATAATCATATATTTATTTATTTCATTCTTGTAGTCATGCGCTATTTTAATATTCAATTTTTTTAAATCCATTGATTTAGTTATATAATTAAAATTTATAGTTTCACCTTAAACTAATTATATACATTATATCTATATGAGAGTAACTAGGTTTTCTTCTATAAATTTTCCACCTCTACTTTATTTTTTTAATTAACTCTAACAATTTTCTTATATAAATCATTAAATGAAATATTCTCATTGATACCAATTTGGTAATTGATAGTGAAAATTTATTCCCCACCATCTTTGAAAACATATATTGGGATCACTTTACTGATGAAACCAAACTAAGGGTTTAAAGGATATTTTACATAAAACATGTCTTTTTTCTACTAAGGTCATCGTATATGGCTCATTGGTTGTAAAAAATTAACCCTAAATGAACAGTTATGTATAAATGTTCCATGTATCATTGTTAAATAAAACCACTTATATTTCATTAAATCAACCTGACTATGAGATTAATGATGAAAAATAATTATTTTTTCAACAATTCTATAATAAGAAATATTTTCATATCAAGGATGGATATCCACTATAATAGAATAACAATATTCCATTATATTAAACATAACACCATCATTTTATATTGTCTAGTTCACTTCCCAACTAGTTATAACAAATTTATACCCATAAAGGACCAGTGATTTACATTTATGGACCACATTATTGGGTCAAAGTGCCAGTACTCTTATTTCTAGAGAGAACAAATGAGAAAATAAACTTAGTATTTAAAATAAATTATTATTTAATTAATAAGGATAATAAACATTTTATTGTATAAAATTTGTTCCTTACATTCAATTTCAAACAGGCAAGAAAATTTTTACTCTGGAAATTATCTCTCATTCTAAAAGAAAATGAATGAGGAATTCTACTCATTATTTTTCATATACGCAGTATAATCTGATAGTAAAAGTTTAATATATATATATATATATATATGAAATCACCCAATATTAGATAAAATATGGATAGTAAAATTACTTGTTGTATTGATCAAACAAATCACAGTTAAATTGGACCATACTTTGTGCCATCACCAACTCTTTAAGGTTCAAATTACCCAAGGAATAAGATCCAGGAATTCCTCTTATTTTGCGATGTGATGGAAAGTGTGCTCAATTTTTTTTTCATAATAATATCCCATTGGTAGATTAATTATAATGATTACATCACCCAACTACATTGAACAAGAATCATTAAATTGTTGAGCTAACCAAACTATTCACAATTGAATCATCAAGAACATTCTTATGCTTAACTTAATATTTAACCGTGGATCTATTTTTTTAGTTGGTTACTTAAAACAAATAAATAGACCCATAGGAATAACTTTAGTATAAAGGTGGATAATCAAATGAAACGTGTATATGAAAAAAGATAGAGGAAAAAAATCTCTAACTCACATAGAATTAATGGTTCCTCTTATTAATTTTTTCTTTAATTAACTCTTTTTAAATATTTTACTATAAAGATATTTAAAAAAGTATATATAAAATTGAATCACCTAAATCCTTACATTATTTAACATAAATTTTTGGATTTATGTTTGAATGAAATCATGCAGAATGGTATGATACTCATGAGTTTTTAGAGATTTCCATTTAATATATCTACTATTGACCAATTTTGATATGTTCCTTGAATAAATGTCTAGAATCGTTATAGTCTCAATTACATTAAGATAAATTTTTTTCTCTAAATTTTTCGTCACATACGAAGCACATGGAAATTTCCAATTATTATAATGAATAAAATTAGAATATAGTTCAGGAATTATACCCCAAGATAATAAGTTATTCTCATATAATAAATTATATTTCGCATTCCTTGAAACATTTATATGTAATACAAGAAACATTTACCATATATTTTCCTTAATTATTATTACATCAAAAAAATTATGGAGAAAATAGTTTGACCAAAAAATAAAATTAAATAAGATGATTTTCTTCCCAAAATTATAATTAGATTCAATGGAAACATTTTTTTATCATTATATATTTTTATAGGCATCCATTAACTAAAATATGATATCATTAAATTCATTAACTTTACGAGTTTCTGATATACACTAATGTGGCTATCTGATCTCAATGGAATTTTTGAAATTTTAATGTTTTTATTGAATGTAAGATTCATTTGAAAGAATCATAGATGTCCCATGAAACTACAAGTATGATGAAATTTTATTCTATTAAATTTAATATTATATATAAAAATATGAAATATAGTTTACCCTTATTACTCCAACTAAACAGTATTCCATATATAGGAATATCATTTATCTCCCACTAAAAAACAACACACGCATTAAACATGGCTTTTGAAAAGGCCCTATAAGTGCTGAAAGCATCACCCCATTGTTGATGAAACACTTTTATGAAACATTCCAAGAATCGGTATATATCGTTTCCAATATTGAAATATCTATGTGTAAGTATATTATTGATAATAAATGTTTTTTTATTCAAATCAATGGAGGAAGGTTATAAATGTAAATGAAAACTGCCCACACACTATATGAAGTAAGAATTATACCAAATAAATTAAAACAATCACATGACAGAAGAAACCTAAAATTTTGTACCTCAACTAATATTTTTGGATATTATGCATTAAATTTATCTATGGATGAAAAAATCATTATTCTATTTATTTCTTTAAGTATCACGTTATTACATTTTTTTTACATTTTATCAGATATAAAAACTATTTTGAAGCCTAAGAAATAAATAAATGTTCAACATTACCTAATGTGATAAATGATATGGTGTTCCATATATATTTGGAAACCATTGAGATGATTCACATTGCTTAGAATCAATTTGTCCTATAGTTTCCTCTCAAAAAAAGGACACATTCATTTATGTAATCCTGATTTTTATTAGTTAACAAACTAATATGATAAATTAACTATGATTACATATAATGTTTCATGGAAATGTCTATATAATCTTGAAGTAAGTCCTTTAAAAACTTAATAAGATAATCTATCACAATAGTAGAAATCCCAGGACATTTGTTTCCATGATATAACCATGTTAAAAATTACAACTTGTTAGTTTTACCAAATTTACGATATAAAAGAGTATTTGTATCATCCATCAATTTTTTTCACTCTCTCAAAATAATCATAATCACTACTTGTATAATGTGAACATGTATTATTGTCTTTTTTTATTATCTTACTTTCATCCTCATAGTGATAAATCAATGGAAATAATTCAAATACCAAATTCTATAATCCAATCCTTTAATTTCTAACCTCAATTGTCCATGATTATGGTTATTCTTTATTATGATACCAGCCATAATAGTCAGTTTGAAAAAAAACATTATGATATGGTAACTCACTTAATCCCAAGTCAACCATGATATTCCAACATAATCATAAAATTTAAACTGAATAAGACCCCCATCTGATTAATTTTTAAATGGAAATTTGAAAAATATTTCCAATTCATTTTGAAACTGATTTGAGATTCTTTCAGTGCTATATAACGACCTTCGATCTTCTCTAATATAAAAAATAATTTTTTTTATTGAAATGAGTAATGTAAACTATATTTATAATATTAAAAAATAAAATTAACATTGGAATACTTTTAAACATTGATTGGTATTTAAAGTGTCAAAATAATTATTTTGATATCTTATACCTAATAAACATTTTCTTTATTTGGATATGTGTTTTCATTAAAATATATAGTTTTTTTTATTTAGATTATATGTTTATAAAAATTTAGACATGTAATTTTTTTTCAAAATTATTATGTACTATAATGTAAATTAACTTCTGTTATATTATTTTAGAACATGTTTACTTTGAATTTTAGTATTTGTTTTAATTAAATTATAAGGATTTTATTTAATTTATATTTCCTGTTATCATTTCTTATAAAGGGAGTGCTTCTAAAATTTATCAATTTTATTTTACATGATAAATTTAGATAGAATATTCTTTGATATTTTATTTAACATACACTTGGAATTTTATTCTATATTTAGGATAAATTGAAATCTGATATTTGTATTTGAAATTTTTCATTTAATTTTAAAAAGATAACTTTATTTAATGAAGTTGTGTTTATAAGACTTATTCCACTATATTTATTTCGAAATGTTTATTTCAAACCATTATACTCATTATCATCATGATCACTAACAAATATATGGTAAATACATTTCTAATAAAGCCATAAATATCATGATATTGAATTTAACTTACTTTTGTTTAAAATTTACAACCACCACAAATGTATATCTTTTGAAGAAAAAATACACAATTGTACTCAATCTTATCAAAATTTCCATGAATTGAATAAGATTGATCCCAACACAACACACCCTCACCCTTATATTTACCATTCATGAAAACCCCAAATAAATAAAGGTTTTATAGGACTCTTTGGTTCATAAAAATAACATATCAACACTCATTTACCCTCTCATTTGATTCAGGATGGCAGTTGAAGATTAGTGTTGTTTTTCCAGCTGATGAAATAATAGAAGAAAAAATCAACATACAGACCCGTCTACACCAACCCCAAGGCACAAGCTATCCACCAACTAAAACATGGCTCAGTCAAGTACCTATAGATCCAATTCAAGTTTTTTAATACATTTTCTGAAGAAAAAAAAACAGCATAGGTTTAATGTTTTTTTAAAATTACACCTCAGAGGCGGCATCGTCGATGACGCCTTCCATCCCCCACGTCACCTTTAGCCCAGATCAATGATATGGAAAAGGTGTCAGAGGGAGGGGGGTTCCACCTTTGCCTCATCTCTATATAAAAGGGTATCCCCCCATTCCCCTAACTTCATTTTCCCCTCATCTCTCTAAAATCCACTGCTTCTCTCTATAAAAAAATTATTTTCCTGTGCGGTGGAGTCGGTGGTCCAAAAGAAGGAAGTTTTTTTGAATCATAATTTAAAGGTATTTTGTTATATAATATAATTTTTTATTTATTTAATTAATTTTTTTATTTTTAAATATTTCATTTTTTAAGTAGTTTAGTTGGTTCTAAATATTTTGTTTATTAAGTTGTTTAATTATATATATATAGTTTCACATAATAATTTTTATTAGTAATGATTAAGTTTAGATTAAGTATATATTAAGTATATATTAAGTATAGATTAACTTAGGATTAAGAATTGTAAAATTTTGGTAGCATAAAGATTATGTGGTTATCTAAGCAATCAAATTTCTATCTAGATACAAACAAGTGGATGTGGCTCTGTCACAGATGTACCTAGGGGTAAAAACCAAAAACATCACTTTGATCTAGACTCTAATGGTAACTGGTTCCTGAAAATGGGCTTTGCGGCACTCCTAGATTAACACTCACGAGGGATATTCTTAAAATGATTCATATTTTCTTTATAAACTACTAAAATTACTAAGAAAATAAAAATAAAATCAGTATACTTATCAATGATAAAATGATAATTATGATGTTATAGAATGAAATAGACAAGGGAAAAGAATTAAATAATGAATGTTATTATTAGTAATTGAATTTTTATAGTCATATTTTTTAAAGATGTTATTTATTATGTAGTTTAATTAGTTATATATAGTTTATAAATAATACTTATTATTAGTAATGATTAATTATACATTAATTTATGAAAACATAGGGTTTAAAATGAATACATATGATTAGTTAATTATAATTAACTAATGAATGAAATATTTATAATTATTAAAGAATAAATAATTAAAGAATAAATTAATAATGATTAAATAGTGATTAAAGAATGATTGATTTGTTGAAAATTTTACTACGAAAATCAGTTGATAAAATGAAAATTATGATTATATAAAATTAAATGGTGAAGAAAATGTTTTGAAATGTTAGTATCGTAATGATTATATAGTTTATAAATAATAGTTATTATTAAGAATGATTAATTATAGAATAATTAATAAATAACATAGGATTAAAAATGAATGCATATAACGACTAGCATATTTAGTGGTATAAAAAGGTGTCCTAAAATTACATTCTAAAAAATATTATATGGTCAACCATCACTGTTAATATTTGTTACACTATCATAATATTGATGAAAGAAGGGTTTTTGACGTAGAGTCATGATTTTCTGTGTGTACTGTTATGGGGAGGTTATTCAAACTGAGCAAGGAGATTCTTACAGTACACAACCTATAATAGTGGTTAGTACAACTAATTTTGCAACCCTAAGTGAACTTCAAGAGAGAATTCATGGTTCCTTAAATATGGGACCCAATAGAGAGATAAAGTCGATGAGTTATAGATATTATCAACTCCTAGCAACACTGTGGCATCATGTTTGTCCATTGGTTGTTGATGTGCAGTGGATCCAAGCAATTAATTTATTTTCTTAATGGTCAGATGGTACCATGATGGAGTTATATGTTGATGTTTCTACTATACAACAAAACCTTCCAATTATACGAAGATGTAGACTTACAAGAGTGGTTAAAGACATTCCCCCCCATGAAATTGATCCTATTCCAAATGATGATGAAGAGGAAAACCAAGATGATCTCCCAGATATACATGTAAATCCAACTTTTGATGAGGAGTTTCGTACTTAAAGATCATATGGTGATAACAGTGATGATGAGGAAGGACCAGTGGAAGTTAGGGAGGAGGTTTCGAGAAATGCATTAGTTTTTTAGCAACCTCGACCTATAATAAATAATCCACCACTCCTTGAATCTTGGTCAGAAGCAATGAAACATGTTCCTGAATTTGACAATAATGTTCTCACACTGGTAACAAAGTTCCCAAGAGTTGTACCAGATATGTTTGGTGACTTGTACAAAACCTTATATGTTGGAAGGAATTTTCCAAGTAAAGATGCATTAAAAAGAATGCTAAATAAATTTCACATTGAGAGGAACTATAGCTATATAGTTCATGAATAATTCTATAGTAAATATGTAATATGGTGTGAGAAGTATGAGGATGATTGCAGATTTTTCTTGAGGGTGATTTTAAACAATGCATTTCAAGGTTGGAGAATCTCGAGGATTGAGGCAGCTCATACTTGTGTTTAGCCAAGCCTGACACAAGATCATACCTCATTGGATATATAATTATTGTTATCAATTATTGTTGAGATGATTAGGACATGCCAAGATGTTCTGATATCCCTTGTTCAAGAGAGGATACAATAGACATTATATTATAATATTTCATAAAATATGGCATGGATGGAGAAACAGAAGGCAATTGTGAAGGTCTGTGGTGATTGGGATTACTCATATCAAGTGTTTACGCAATTTTTGTCCATACCAAAGAAATAATAACCAAGTTATATTCCATCTTGATACAAACAAACATGTGTCTCATGATAACCAACTTGATCCATCTCGTGTTCAGTTTCATCGGCTGTTCTAGGCATTCCATCCTTATATCTCCGCATTTCATTTTAGAAAATAATTCATTCAAATTGATGTAACTTTTATATAATGAAAATACAAGGGCATATTGTTGATTTTGGAAACCCAAGATAGAAATTATTCTCCTCTTCCTCTTGCCTTTTCTACTGTAGAGAAAAAAAATTAGGAATCATGGAGTTGGTTTCTCGCATGTATCATCAACCATTTCACCAAAAATTCGGGGTGTTTCTTTGATTTATGATCACTATAGAGAAATTAATGAGGCAATCAATTTGGATTCTGATACATGGAGATACCCAAATTCCCATCATCAATTTTTCATTAGACACATTTCTAGAAATGTGCATAAAATATTCCATAACAAATAGATTTTGAAGACAATCATGAGGGGTGGTACACATTGTATTTGTTATTTTTTACCATTTCAATGTAAAGATAATATCAAATTATGTGAAATATAATCTATTTTTTGTATCATATGATTCAGATAAATAGTTATTTGAAGAATGTTTTGAACAAATCCACCTGTATAATGAAGAATTTTATGATTATATGATGCAGATTTAAAAATAAAAATGGATATTGTCATATGATAGGGGGAAGAGGTACGAACACATGACCAAAAACATTATGGAGTGAATCACCGGTGTCTTCAAAGGGTTTCACAAGCTAGCTATAACCACCGTAGTTTAAGAGACATTATATCCATGCGTGAAGTACTATGTAGACAGAAAAAAACTAGCATCAGACAGAATACAACATGGGATAAGGTACGAAAGACACTTTCAACGAGAGATTGAAAATAATATTGAAGAAGAATTTGGTTATCATGTCTTACTTTTTCGATGAGAAGACTCTCAATTTGAAGTTCAAGAGAATTCAGACCCTATCACAAATCTCATCAGTAAAAAATGGGGGCATTACTAGAAATGAGGCAATGTCAATAAGGATACTTTCAGGCCTTACGGTTTCAATGCACACATGCCATCGCAACATGTGCCTCTGTGAACATATCATGGGAAGCATATGTTGATTGAGTGTAGCATATGGACACCATTTCTAACTGTTATGTTACACCATGGATGCCTATTGGGGAGTTTTGTTATTTCCCAATGCCCAAAGGCCGTCCAATTTTGATACCTGACATCAGTCGGTTACGTCCTCATGGGAGACCAAAGGACAATAGGATGGGTAATGAGATGGATTATCCTTAAGAATAAGGGAAGAGTTTGAGATGCACCATATGTCATCAAGAAGGTCCTAAGCAGAAATTATTCCCAAACATTGTTGGGTTGAGTTGACACTCTCTGCCACAATGATGTATTCTCTCCATTGTGACATTTTCATATTGTGAATTATATGTTGTTATCTCTTCTTTTTTTATAATTTTCTAAACTCCAAAACCCATGAGCATAACACTAATCCCAAAAATATCTTTCCTAAACCTTAAAATCAAAATTCTAAACCCTAAAACATAAACCCTAAACCCTAAACCAAAATTCATAAACCTAAACCCTAAAACCTTATAAAAAATCAAAAAAACTAGACCCAAAACACAATATCTGAAACCCTAATCACGAAATCCTAAAACCTAAAAGATGAATTCTAAACCAAAAAACATCTTCCCTTTACCACGGTTTTTGATAACATTATGTGTCTGATATTTTAATAAAATTTTATATAATGGAATAATAGTATCATAATGACTAGAATATGTTATTCAAAATAGATAATTAGTTAAATTCCTAAAACTTCATTAGTAATTACCATGGTTTATCTTAATCTTATATATAATTAGTTAATCATAAAACTCATCCAAAACATGTCTAACCAAATTCGAGACACAAAAATCTAGAAATATTTTCTATACGATTCTAAAAATCAGTATACCATTAATCAAAAAATTTATATCTTAGTGACACATACCTAACTTATAAATACCCTATTAATCTTAAATCCTTAATAAAAACATTCAATATTTCAAGAATTAACTTTCTCCTTGTTCCTTAAATAAAAAATTTTGTTATAGAATTTATTTCATAAATCCAAAAATGAAATAAACTCCATCAAGAATTACTTTTTCATCAAATCATTATCTACTTTATTGGTCACCAATATCATCCCATTAATATAATTTTTCAATTTTCTCAAAATTAGGCACATATTTAGGGTCATCTTCCCTAAATCATGTGGTTTAAAAGAGTTTAATTTTTTTACTAAATCACATTTTATGGGCATTGGTTCCATTCAACATATTCTCACAAATCCATTAAGAAATGGTATTAAAACACAAAACTTATAAATTACATAATTCGTACCAGGATAATTTCATTAATAAAATTATTTCCCAAAATATTTCTTGGATCAAAATACACAAGAATAAAAATAATTCCACTTCAAATGTATCAATAAAATATTATTTTCCTTAGTGTCTTGGATTATTCTAAGATATATTCCCTTGATTCTTGTGGAATTCATTTTCATATTGACTCATATCTTTACAGCTAAAACATTTCACATTGGAAAATTCTTTCATTCACATACAATCATGATCTTGGTATCCATTCTCCCCACACTTGTAGTAAACTCCAATTCCCTTAAAGCATGTATCAATGTTTTTACTTCCATAATTATCATATGTGGGGAAATTCTTTAATGTTATTTTTTCCATTATATTTTTCATTATCTTATTTCCTATTGTTGTATTTATTTTATTCAAAACCAAAAGACTTGGAGAATTATATTTCTTTTTGGTAAAAATAACTTCATAAAATAATGTGAATAATCATGTCATGTATTTCATTCTAAAAGTCATAACATTATGCTAACCAAAACGTTATATTTACATTTTACACTTATGACTCATTTGATTTGTTTATTTGAAGATGAATGATACCATACTACTGACTCAGTAGTGTACCAATATTTCCCAGGTCATGTTAGAGGGTGGTGCTGATTGATCGATCAGTGTGCGTCGAGCGCACCATTTTCATCATAGGGAGCCTCCACATGACATTAGACCATACTTGCACTATGATGGGTTCTATGGCATTGTCGTATCGGATTTCACATTTGTAGACCATCACCTACTTGAAGCCCTAGTTGAGAGATGGATACCAGAGACACACACATTCCACCTGCCTGAGGGAGAGATGACCATTAACCTCCAGGATGTGGCAGTGCTTCTTAGTCTTCCTATCCTAGGGAGACCTGTTATTGGACCAACTAATGTATCTTTTCTAGACCTTTCTCAGTGCTTGTTAGGCATTAAAATTTTGTTTTACCATAGTGCTACTGATGGATCATCCCTATCTATTCCTTGGTTGGAGGTTCCGATTCCACATTTACCCAGTGATGTTGATAAGCAGACTATCATGTGTTATGCTCATGCATATATATTACGGCTCATTTGAGGGACCATGTGTACTGATCACTCAAGGATGAATGTGAACATGATGTATCTACCCCAATTAGAGGACTTTGATCAGTCCAAGATGTACAACTAGGGATCAGCCTACATGGAATACATATAAGGCCCCAGCCTTAAACCTTACTTAATCTTGAGTTATTACAAGATTACACATTGAGGATCTTTTCAGGTTTAGAGTTTTAGAGAATTAGATCATAAAACTTACATTACATTCCACATTTAAACAAGGTGGTTACACAAAATATAATATACATTTTTTTTCCCATCAATGGAAACATATTTAAAATAAAACATGGATTCTTTCTTGAAACTTCCTTAACACTATCATCATATCATGTACCTTTCCCTTGACCTGTGAAAAAAATTTCAAAAAAACTTGGGATGAGCATAAAAAGCTCAGTAAGGGTTATAAAAATATGGAAAGGAAACATGAGTTCATATATACATAATAATGAAATCATACTTTACCCATAAAACATAGGCACTTTAACATAACTCATCAAATCATGAATAAATCATAGAAATCATAAGACATAAAAGGTAACTTGAGGCATTCATAACATTATTACGTAGTGAGTAGCCCTCTTGGTTACGTTTGGAATACCCACCACAGTATATTCCCTAAATCTCTTCGGATAAACCTTAACGTTTCACTCCTTCGCGTTACCCAATGCATTGGAGAGCTATATCAGGATCACCCGCCCTTAGTTTATCACGGAACCACCCATCTTCATAACAATGCCCAAGAACCATAACATAATCGTATCACATAAAACATGTATAAAGGAAACATAACATTTCCACATTTCAATCACAAGATATCAATAAAACACATTGATATAAAAAAACCTTATGAAAACCATTTTCAATACCAAAATAAAATAAAAGTAAAACATGGTATTTATTTTTCTTTTAAAAAGAAGGTATGGCTTGTAGAGGAAGCCGAAACTCAAATAATGGTCATGGCGGTAGAGAAGTCATTGTTGCCGCATACGTATGACAAAAACATTCCCTTTTGTCGTTTTGTAAAATGCTTCGTATAACAAATATTCCTTTTGGATAAACGTAAAATCCAAAGGGGTTTATACACCGTATAAAAGAAAGTTTTGTATAAAACAAAATATGCCTCAATGAAAGGAGATTGAGACAAAGTCCCTTACAAAGACAATATCCTTGGTTTAAGGAAAAATCAATTACATAATTATGTGTGAAAAACGAATACAACAAATATAAGTGGATATTAAGTGTAAAACAATCGGAGGTTATTCACACATATTCATAGAATGACATATTCAAGGAGTACATGTTTATCCCAAAGAATAAAATTTGGGTTAAGAAGTTCCCTTGCAAAAATTTGACATCCTAACGGCGTCAATACAAAATTCAGAAAATGAGTTGATGAGAGATAAAAAGGGTATCTCATCACATGGACATAAAATTTAAATCAATAAGGATATAGAAGAACATATCCCAACATAATATTATGTGAATTAAAAGACATAACAAAATAAGTCTTTTAAAAAGAAGAGGGTGAAAGGTTCCCTTACCGACATGGGTATCTTTCGAGACATGCACCCCGTGAAAGAAGGACAATAAAACATTGATGTAAATACTCATAAATGAAAGTATATTACACAATGAGTAAAATGATGGGCATTACATACACCACTCAAAGGAAATTCTGGCAAATGTAGCATAAATCTCACGGGAATAAAAGTGAGATGAAAAATCCCTTACAAAAACTCAGCAGCCTAACGGCGCCACTTAAAACTTCCAAAATGGATTAATGAGAGAGAATAGGGTCTCTAATCATATAAAAATAAAGTTTACAGAAAGAGAAATATAAAATAACATCCCCCAACATAACAAATAGGAGCTTAAAAGAAGTGACATAAAGGAGAGTACTTAAAAAGAAAGAGAGAGGTTGGATCTCTTACGAAAATTCGGTAGCCTAACGGCGCCAATCAAAACATACAAAATGGATTGATGAGAGAGAATAGTATATCTCATCATATGAACATAAAAATTAAAGTAAGATTAATATAAAAGAACATCCCAATAACAAGAAAGATTAGCTTTAAAAGGAATGACATAAAAGAGTGTACTTAAAAAGAAAGAGGATAGTAGGATCCCTTACCTCAAGTCCAACTTGTCTTGTTCGTTTCTTTTTATTCCTGAATAATAAACTTTGGTCAATTTATAATTGCTTAAGGACCTCCTATAAAGATTATTATTCAGATAATATCACATATTTTAATGTTATAAAAATAGGGTAATAATATGAGTTTATATCTGACGTTTTTGTTGATGTTTGGTACATGAGTCAAAAATTGAACTTGTTGGAAAATAATTTTCCATGTAGTTATAGGTACATCATATCCAGAATAGTATTGATGTTTTAAATATCATATATATCTAATATATATTCATTTTATACTATTCAATAGCATTTGGAGTTAAAAAATTAAAAGCACCGTTCATGGAGACGGTAGTTCGTACATACGCATGAACGCTACTTTCATTTTTTTGTCATATTAATGGAATTAAAACAAAATGAGATATATATATATATATATATATATATATATGTTATAATTAAATACTGGAAAGGGGGTCTATCCCCACACATCTATCCCCACGGTTTTATAAACCGTGGGGATATGCCTTCTTTGTTTATCAATACCCACAGTTTTTTTAGAACCGTGGGTATTCAATCCATAATTTCACCCCCCCCCCATCAGGATCTTCTCACTCCGTCTTGAGCTCCCCCTCCTCCTCACTCTCGTGCTCCCCCGCTCGAACCCTAGGTTCCAGACCTCTGCCTCCGGCCCTCTCCCCCCCCCCCTCCCCGGCCACTGCCTCTTGGCTATCCGACCTCTGCCTCCCATCCCTCTACTCCCCTCTCCGGCCTCCGCCTCTTGGCCATCTGACCATCGGTACCCGGCCATCTCATCCCCACTCCGGACTCCACATCCGCTCCCGACCTCGACCTCCCGGCCTGCATTTCCACCTCAACATCTCGGCCTTCGCCTCCCTTCCTCCAGCTCCAGCGACGTGCCCCTTCCCCCTGTAGGATCCCTCTCCTCCGGCAACGTCCCAAACGATTCATTGCATTAAGGTTTGTAATTTTTTCTCCTTGATTTTTTATTCTTTTTAAAATAATCACTGATTCTTATATCAAATGCCTCAGCAAGTTGACTACACACTTTCTGCGAGCTGATTTTCATTGAATAAGTGGCTGATTTTTATTTCCCCTAGTCATTTCACTTTAATTTCCATAATTTTTCTAGAATTTCTTGTATGTTTTTTATAGATGTCATTCTACTTAGGGTATAGACAAATTTATCCAAAGCTTCAAAATTATTTTTGACTGATTATGGTCGATAGAGTTGGAAATAAATCAACCCAGTTAACTGTACTGTGTAAATTTCTGATAACTTCTTGTCCAAATGTTCAAAATTCCTTAAATGTTCACTTAGAATCTCTATGAATGATTTTCCTATGGATTTCTTGGGTTTATAATTTTATTCATGTAAGATTCATATTTATCATTTTTATTATTTAACAAATATTATTACTGGTCATAAAACTAATTAAAACATTAGTTTCTATCCTTAGGATACAAGATCTCCCTAATTAGTACCATGTATATCTATTATTGTGTCCTTATCCTTTCATATACATAGGTTTTATCTTTGTTTGACATATACCAACATTCTTCATATGGGTATCCATAAATGTTTTAAAATTTACAAAGTATTTGAAGATTTTAAAATATTTTCTTCAATGATAATTCCTTCTTGTTCTATGAAACACGTTTCTTTTGTAAAAAATGTTTGTTCTCAATTTTAACGTTATTATCAATGCCTGTAAGACCTTTTTAACTTGTATATATTGAAATATTGTGCTAAAAATTTATTTCCAAGTGCCAAAACCTCCAGTAACACCCACTATAGCCAAAAAAACCCCTTTCTCTTCTCATTGAATGAAATCTGTCCAGATTTTTGTGCAAACTATTTTTAGGTTGTTTCACCTATATTTTGGGCTTGTTTTAGGGAACCATTATTCATAAATATTTTCAAATTTATCCTTGATGATTTTAATGATTCCCAAATATTTTTCTAAACCACATTTGTAGAGTATATACTTTTTTTCTAGCACTATTTTATAATA
The DNA here is from genome assembly GCA_963277665.1 of Viscum album. Lineage (NCBI taxonomy): Eukaryota > Viridiplantae > Streptophyta > Magnoliopsida > Santalales > Viscaceae > Viscum > Viscum album. Next base: position 1,015,073,843 of record OY728119.1, on the reverse strand, counting down.
AAGATTTAGTGTATGCAAGGCCTTTTGGAATGTGGGTGTTCTTATTCTATGTGCCTGAGGTGGATGTTTTCCTAACTTCTTTTAATTAATATTTACAAACTAAAAGTGTCCCTATTTAGGGAAAGTTCATCCTTGATACTTGAGTTGTTTCATTATTCTTTTCATATATTTGAGAAGGTATAGTATAAACCAATTTATTATTTATCAATTTTATCTCCTACTTAGTACACATCAAGTTGAGGGTGATATTTTTATCTTCCATTGATAATCACCCGAATTCCCTATCACTCTTCAACAACTTATCTTGTTCATCATGAATCTTACTTAACTATTTAAGGAAATTTTAATGCTCTTTAATTCTGTTTTCTTTTAAATTCAATTGTGCATCCTTGAAACTCATAGTTACCTTGTATAGCTTCTCTAATGCATGAAATAATTCAGTCACAATAGCCTGAAACACTTCCTTCTCAGAAACTATTCTTTGAAAATATTCATCAAAAAGTGACATATTTTCATTGCAAAGTTAGGCTATTTCTCCCTTAACTTTCACTAGTTCTTAGAGGGTTTAACTTTTGATATTCCTCAAATGGTGCAAGGTACACAACGTTCTTCATTTTAGTTTTACATGATTTAGGTTTCATACATGGTGATAATGGGAATTTTGGTTCCTTGTTGTTTCCACTTTGTTGCATGAGTGTCAATCGATCCTATGAAACCCATCACATACCTAGGCTAAAACCTGGAAGTCAAAAAAAGCTCAAAATTCTCATGCTCCCGTTGCTCAGCAGAAAAGTTGCTTTTCTTATTTTTGGAACCATTTTTGGTTGCATATGAAGCTTCTGTCTAGGGCTCACCTGCTGTAAAATAATCTAGCAGCTGAAGAGAGAAAAAAAGAGGATTATATTGACATCACGCATAATAAAAATATAACAAGATTAAAATCTCAAATAAAACGCATGCATAATTCTTAATTTATAATTATCATTTAAAGGCCAAAACTATCCTATAGGGAGTAGTTCCCTAGGAATAACTTTAAATGTTTAAGTTCATACGCTTGGTGAGTTGGTATGTTAATTATAATTTAAAGGCCAAAACCATCCTATAGGGAGTAGTTCCCTAGGCCTCTGGTTGTTATGATAGACATTTATTTCTGGTGGTTTTGGGCTTCTTTATACTATAATGTTGCTGAGAGCTTTTGAGTTTGTGTCTTTGGATTATTTTTGGGTAGTGATCAGATAAACCAAGAACCAGGTGTAAAAAATTGATGTTAGGAAAGGATGAAACCTCCACTCCATTAACAAGGCATCAATCAGGATAGCTCTAAGACTGACGGTTCCCGCGGTGGTAATTGTACCACTTAAACGGATCACCTGACAAACCCACGTATGAGAGTCCATTGGATTCCATGAATGAGAGGAAGGCCTGAAATTATATTCTAGGAAAGGGTCCACATCCCTTTTTCTCCCCAAGAGAGGCTACAATGTTGAAGTCTCCTCCAACTAACTAAGGAGCATCATATGGGTTAAAGATGATCAAATCATCCAAAAGGGACTCACAGGACTGAGCCTCACATTTAGGTTAAATAGTTGAAATAAAGCATCCTATATACCATAGAGAGATTTATATTTATGAATTTATTGGAGGATGAAATAATTTCTATAGAGATTTCTTCATTACAGAATATCCATATATGCGAGTTGGCTGCGAATCCATTTAGAAAACCGTGTACTCTCAAATGATGATCATAGTATTTGATATTTGAAGAAACCTGTTTTGTTTCAAGAACTACAACCATAGAAACATATTGAAGACAAAAATCATTGGAGATAAAATCTGCTTTTACAGGACATCCCACACTCTGGGAGTTTTATAGGAGGAGATTAATCATCGAAGGAATAGTTTTCTATCCCTGCTCCTAGAGCCTTATAAAATTTCATTGCAGTCCTGGATTTAGATTTGGAATGCCACTGAGATCTAGTCTGAACACAATTCCAAAGACAGAGATGATGATGAGTTGAAGAGTGTCTATTGGAAACCAAAGTCTTCAGAGTAGAAGGTTTCTTGTTCATAGGAGAAGGAACTGAGGATTTATCATCCAAATTAGAGGACGGGGAACTTGTGACAGGAGTGCAAGCTTGAAAAATATTAATAGAAGAGTCACCCAGGTCCTACTCCTTGACAATTCATTTTCTTTTGAATACTCGGGAAACATGTCTTCTTCTCCAGTTAAAGATCTTAATATATTTTGACTATTATATCTCTTAAATAAAATTAATTTTTAGTTCCCTTAAATTTTATTCACATCAATTGTTTCATATTTTCTTTGAGAATGGTACTCACTCCTTCCTTTCATAATTAATATATTGTTTTTTCCGGAACTATGCTTGGGGTACGAATTAATTATATGAATAAAAATTGTCCTATATTAATTCACATTGTGTACACTATTTTGTTGATAATATAACCTTGTGAAGACCTCTACTTCACACATTGTATACATGAATCACACCTTCACTTCACAAACATTATGTCCAGATTAATGCACATAGCATGCAAGACCCCCCTCATCCTTCTTTATCCATAATCTATATCTCCCATCAACTTTTACTATTTAACTTTTCATTATTTTTCAAAATACCCTTCCACTTCAAACACTCAATACATGTGTCTCAAAAATTTCTACGTGTACAGTTTTTATTTTAGGAGCCAGTGATTTGAGATCCTTAATATATATCTCATAAATCTACTATCAACTTTGTTAGAAATGGATAATTTGATCAATGATAGTATCTATTAACAATAGTGATTTATTTTATCCTTTTATTAGTAAAAATATGTTTAACCATGAATGTCACAAATTATTAAGAAATATACCATTTTAAGATCCAAATCCTAATTTTTTACATACATGCATATATGATCATGTGTTTTCCTCAATAAGAACTCCTCATCACACAAAAACCTCACAATGTTTCATGATTCATGGTCACTCACTCTTCAAACCTGAAACCTCTACTTTCATTTATTATACATTATTACACAATAACTACAAAAAAAATTCATCCCTATGCATTCACCTTTCATACACTTCTTATAACTTGGTGCATTATATACTATTCTTGTGTACTTACATTTTTGTTTCAGTGGTTTGAGTACTGGACACCACTAGGTGCATGCATAGTGCCTTTTGTTCTGTATGTTTTTCATATGTGTCTCTTGAGCACAATTATCCTCATGTCATGCATGTTTATATATACTAAATATGGGTGACTTCTTCCTACATGTCACCCACCCATGCTTCCTTGTCACCCTAAATTATGCATTCCTCTATCCAAAATAATTTATGGTTTGTTTTAAAATAAAGAATAAATTCTAAACCTGTTCGGTTTTACACAGTTTTTATGATAGGGACTTTGATGACTTAAATGATTTGGTTATGTATTTATGTTAAAACAGTGTTCAACTTCAGTCATTCAAAACCACTGGAAGAGTTTTATCACCCTTTCAGTCATTTCAATATCCAATGGATATTGTTTTTTGACTAATACAAATAACATAGAATGTACTTATATCTTCTTATTTTTAGACAAAAACTGATATCTTTTTATTCTTTTCTTTCACATTTCTGGTGGATGCCTTTAGAAAGATCAGAAATTCATGTTCATTCCATGTAAGTAAGCTTCATCATTGATCATAGTAGATATCTTTGATTCATTTTGGGGAGGCTCTTTCGGGCTTTATTGTTGCTACTTGAAGTAGCTAAAGAAGTATCTTCATATAAGATTGAGCGATGTGATTGAGAATAAGGTCGACACTTCAGTCGCTACCTATCTATTTATATTCAAACTATTTAAAAATTTCTCTTAATTGGGATGAATGAACATAACTTAGATATATATGTTTCCCTCCAGTGGTTACAATGGTTCCATATTTGATAGTTAAAGTTGAAACATATATGTTTTCCTTTGGTGATTTACAAGGGTTCCCAATCTGTTTCAAAATTTTCCTTTTAGTGGTTACAAGGTTTCCAGATATGACATATAATTTGCTAAAACCTATCTCTTTTTGGTTATTTTCTAATTTTTATTATAGTGAGTTGTTAATCAGTTTTTACTGCTTTTTGGGTATATGGTTTACTCTAATGGTCTTTTATTTTAACTTATGTCAAAATTATCCTTTATTTTTTCCTCTTCTCCCTTCTTATGCTTCTCTTTAGTATTATATTTTTTATGTTCTCTTCATATGCAGTCAAATTTTTAACTAATTCCTGCATAAAATCCCAGTGAATCCTAAATTACCTTCAATTGCACTACAACCAAAAAAATATATACTAGAGCATGTATTTTATATCTTGTCTTCATGGTTACAATTCTGTTTTACTGATTTGGAACCAATTTTTACAGGGTGTTAAGAGAGGATAAACTCACATTATGTGGGTTTTATATTATGAGTTGGTTACTACTGACAGTATGCATCTCTGTTTGATACATTATTCTGCTGCATCTTCTAGGAAAGTAGTGTTTCATGTACTTTTTGAAATTTATATTTGTTTTAAATATTGTCTTTTTTATTTTCTTGCAATACTATCTCCAAGGGGGATATGATTTGGTCACATTCGAAAACCTGTTGAAGCAAGCCGACCTAGACCTTTATCTCTGAATCAGGCCTTATGTCTGCACCGTGTGGAATTTGGGGTATTATTACAATTTTTTAGTATGTAAAACATATTAAGAACCAGCAATTCTAAAATTTGATGGCAAACAAGTTTTTCATGTTATCTTAGGATTACTGTGATTTCTGCAATCTATAATCTATACATTTTTTGACAAACATGTTTAACATTACTATCATCCAAAAATGGTAAACATTTCTTCTGATTAGTGTGTTTTTGACATACATGTTTAACATTCTTGAGTAGGTAGTTAATTTTTAGAGATTACAAATCAATTACCCACAATATGTTCTATTTTACAGATTACAAAGGCTTTCTTCTGATTTGGGTCCATTTTGTGCTATGTTTCACTTCAGTTCATTTGTCGAGTCCATGTTGAGTTCTGTTTCTGTTTAGTTCACAAGTTGGGTGCATTTTGTGTTCTGTTTCATTTTAGATCATGAATCTTTCCTTTCATCCATACATTTTTTGTTCTGTTTCATTTTGTGTTATGTTTCATTTTAGTTTATGAAACTGTAATTTCATCCATACATTTATTCTCCACAAATCAATTACCCACAATATGTCCTTTCATGCAGGGAGATTCAGGGGGAGGGCTGGGCAGTGGGGAGGGAGGGGGAGGGGCTGGGCAGGGGGGAGGGGGAGGGGGGCTGGGCAGGGGGAGGGCTAGGCAGGGGGGAGGGCTGGGCAGTGGGGAGGGAGGTGGAGGGGCTGGGCATGGGGGGAGGGGGAGGGGGAGGGGGAGGGGGCTGGGCAGGGGGAGGGCTGGGCAGGGTGGGAGGGCTGGGCAGTGGGGAGGGAGGGGGAGGGGCTGGGCATGGGGGAGGGGAGGGGGGCTGGGTAGGGAAAGGGCTGGGCAGGGGGGAGGGGGAGGGGGAGGGGGGCTAGGCAGGGGGAGGGCTAGGCAGGGGGGGAGGGCTGGGCAGTGGGGAGGGAGGGGGAGGGGATGGGCATGGGGGGAGGGGGAGGGCTGGGCAGGTGGAGGGCTGGGCATGGGGAGGGGGTGGGCTGGGCAGGGGGAGGGCTGGGCAGGGGGGAGGGTGAGGGCTGACCAAAACTGAACTAGACCTATGTTTTTTAGTCAAGATGCTTTGATGAGGTCCTCTAATTTCCATTGTAAGTGTATTTCCCTTTTCAGTTTTTGTTACTTTCCTATTGCAACTCCTGTTAAAGGAATCTTTAATATACTCTAGCTATTCCTGGGAACCTCTTTTCTACCATAATCCCTCATAAATTTTCAAGAGTACCAAGAAAGGCCAAGAAATCCCCTTACCTCTTCAACATTCCATGACACTCACCAACTCACCACAGATTCCAACTTCTTTGGGTTCATGGAGACGTCCTCTTCTGGAATCACATGCACCAAATACTCCACCATCCTCCTCCCAAAATAATATTTCTTTTTGTTGGCATACAACATATTGTTTTTCATTAATTGTAGCAGCTGTGGCAACATTTCCTGGTGTTCCTCCCATCCTCTTGTAAAGAATGATATCATCAAAAAACACTAAGACTCCCTCAACATTTATCAAAAAATATTGTTCATTGTTTCTTGGAAGGTTGCTGACGCATTATCAATCCAAATGGCTTGACCACATTCATAGCACCCCTCACGAGTCTTGAACACTGTCTTTCCAATGTCCTCTGCCCTCATTCGAACATGATGGAACCCTGACTTCAAATCCAGCTTAGTGAAATAAGTCTCTCCATGCAACTCATCCATTAATTCCTCTATTACAAGAATTGGATACCTATTTTGTAATTTTATTCTGTTCAAGGCCTGGAAGTCAACACACATCTGCCACCCCCTTCTTATTATCATGTTTGAGTATGAGTTGTTACTGTGCTTGATAAATCTTAACCCCACTAGCTCCTGTACTTGCTTCTTAATCTCGTTCTTCATATGGCGAATATGCATGTATGAACTAATGTTTACAGGTTCTACCCCGTCTTTCAGATTAATGACATGGTCGGTTTCCCTCCTTGGAGGCAACCTACTAGGAGAATCAAACACTGTACAGTGTCTCTCTAACACCTTTTGTAATTGTTTCTGTTGGATAAAGTTCAGTTGCGCTTCATTATCACCTCCCTCCCATGCCGATGTCCACTGAATTTCTTGCGGTTTCCTCCCCTTTCCCAGGTATTCTTGCAAGGCCCCAGGTCAACTCTGTGGAGTTATAACTCCCTGCAATGCCACATGCTTTCCTTCCCAAAAAAATTTCACTATCATTCCCTTTCAATTGGTTGTTATGCACCCAGGGTCTCAACAGTTTCACTTTTGTAGGTAATGGGAATATACACCCATTCTACAGTTAGGGTAAGAATGTGAGTCTTCCTATGTTTTTTAGTCAAGATTCTTTGACGAGGTCCTCTAATTTCTATTGTATTTTCATGTTGGGATTGATATACCAGAGTAGGTATTTTCATATTATTGTTGATTTATGATATATCTGAATTGCATGATTGTGAATTGTAGGATTGTAGATTCTGTAGGTACAGAACGGTAGGGTGGTGGAGCTGCAGTTACTCCACCTGGGGAACAAGTCTATACCCATGGTTTTCCAAACCGTGGGTACATGTCGGGGGTTTTAATTCAGTATATCCACGGTTTGCAAACCGTGGGTATACATGGGGAGATTTAAATCAGTATACCCACGGTTTTCAAACCGTGGGTATAGATGTCTATACCTACAGTTTGTTAAACCGTGGGTAATGTGAATTTTTCTATATCTATACCCACGGTTCTATGAAAACCGTGGGTATAGCCCTATTGCGACGGCACTGCAGCCGGCGGTTCTCGAAACCGTGGGAATATCCTATACCCACGGTTTCAAGGGCTATACCCACGGTTTAAAACCGTGGGTATAGGTGCTATTTCCAGTATTGATTCCAGAATGATATCCATAATTTATATGTAATATATTATATATATATCCATTATATATATGTACTTATAATAGTACATAGCACTTTGAGATAAGAAATGAGATGTACCATTCATGGAGACGGTAAGCCGTACGTACGCATGAACACTACTTCCATATCTATTTCATATTTAATGGAATTAAAACATAATGATACATAATAGTATTTTAATTCCAGTATGGTATCATATATAATATCATTAAATATATCCTTTATACGTACCACATATGGTATTAACGAATCAAATCACTTTGAGGGGGCGGTAGTCCGCACATCCTTAAATAAAGATATCATGTTGACCAATAATGGAAACCATAAAGGTATGCCATAAATGAAAAATATAGAAGATTAAGTAAAAAAAACATATTATATATCATATATAAATTTAGTGTAATCTTAATGGCCACCTTTGAAGGTGTTAGAAGAATGTTGAACAATCATCGTTTCGTGAGGCAGAAATTCTCCATCCACAAAAACAGTATGTTCTTTAACCATTAGATGTAGGTGTGTGTAAGTGTAGCTAGAATCCTTATTATAAAAACATTATAGTATGTTTAATATACTGTATTGGTTACAAAATAAATGAATAAAAAGAGTTTAGGGGGTTGGAGAAGCAAAATAAAACAAAAGGACACAAGTGAAGACATTACCTTAAAATCGGGTAACTCCCTTTGGTTTGATCTCAAAGGCTTCTTGGGAAGACTTCTACCCAAATTGAGGCTTCAAGGAGTTAGAGAGGGATTTGGAGAGACAAAATGGGCAGGGTTTGGCCGAGTCAAAGGCTTTGGAAGTGTGGGTAAGGAGGTAGAGGTGGGGGCCTTTTATAAGAGGAGAGGAGGGTCACTCTTGGAAAGTAAAGAAATGTTACTTTATATTAGAATGAGTTTCCGATTTTAATGGTCCCACATTGATGTTTTTAGAGGATAAGGTGATAAGGGTTTGAAATCCACCCATACAATAGGTTTTGGACATGTGTAGGTCTTAGATTTTACATTATCTTTCCATTTTATTTAAATCGTTAAATAATGAGGTCATCGTTGCATCATCATGATGTCATAAATAATTTAATTTATTTAATGTCTAAAAATTATAAAAAAATACTATGATGTATGAAATATTTTTATATTTCCAATGAATATTTATAGTCCAAAATATCATTTATGTAGACAAAATTAAAAATATTTTACTTAGGTGATACATTCTTTGTTACATTTAACATTCTTTAAAAATAAAAAGATAAAAAGTCACTTTCTCACAAAAGTGATTCCATGAGGCCCCCAAGTTTGGCACAAGGCATACCATGGTTGTACATGAGACAACCAGTAGACTTAGGACACATTTTTTGGTCATTTTTTATTATTATGACATTATCTTATTATCTTTAACTACCCGATTACTCATTAATCAAGATAATTAAAGATAATTACCGTCATTACTATTCATAATGTCCAAAAACAAAAGAGTCTTAATTTAATAATTTGTACCTTATGATTCCAAATATGTAATCCATTTTACCAAATTCCAAACACATAAATTTCAATAATTAATTTAAAAAAACTTACCATTGTCAAAACAAATAGCGGGTTTTTTAGAAACAATATTTATGAAAAGTTTGGCACTTGTTTATGCCTAATTCCAAATTGAAATTCATCCCAATGACCATCATTGAATTACATGGTAAAAATATATTCTAATTACACTTTAAAACAAATTAAAAAGATAATATAACCATATAATTAAATTATATGAAAAAGAAGTTTTGATGTAAAATGCAGTATTTTTCACTATTCATTGAAAAATGAACATTGTCAGAAAAATACCAAAAATTAACCCAAGGTAAATTTCAATGTCCCAGTCATAAATAATATGTTTATTTTGAAAAATAGAGCTTATAAAATTTTCAAAAGTTTTATTTAAAAATGGTTTTCCATCAAAAGGTAGTAAAACAATCTTTTAAAAATACTAGTGTATGCAATGCTTAAGATTGGATTCATTTGTATTTTAAGCCTCTAAAATTTATTGGATAAAAGTAAAAACATTTAACAAACATATATAATCGTATTTTAGTTATTTCTATTCATTCCCGCCAATACGACGGCTTTTTGTTAACTATCATTTAAAATAATATTATTTTATTATTAGAGTGAAACGTAAGATTCCCAAGGAACTTGTTGTTGCGTGTTGGGTACGCCATCGAGCATAGCATCCCCTTTAAAGTTATATTAATATTTTATTCACAAATATGGATAAATGTGAAAATGTCATACTCTTTATTTACCTGGGGTGTTACATCCTTCCCCCCTTTTGGGAATTGCATCCTCGCAATTTTAAAATTGGGCTTGGAAACTTCATTGAAAATCCCACATCGGAAGAAGAGTCAGTAAAAAAATAACTTTAAAATAAAGAAAGATAAGTACAAAGGGCACCTGAGTTAACCCATAATAGGATTCCAAGTATGAAAATATGGACATAGAGGAAAAAACAAAGGGTCATGTTCTGATGGAGAGTGATAGAAAACATGTTTAGGAGAAAGTTAACCATAAGAAAATCACAAACTTGTGATGGGTTAAACGGTATTCGATTCCCTAGTAGGAAACGTTAATAGACAACATTTTTGTTTTATGTTAATTTTTATTGAGAAATTTATTAATAAGGAAACATAATCACTTATCATGTTGACTTTCAACTTTTATTAGATTCCTTACACAAACTCATATTTTCTCCAAAAGACGAGTATTTAGGAAGACTTGTTCACATTAAGAGTACTATAATCAACTTCTAGAGAATCAACTAATCCAAAAAAGAGAACTATATAATTCCCATGTATTTAAACCTTAACCAAAACCAAAACCAAAAAGGTTTGTACAAGATTAGATAATCCAAAAAAAGATAACCCTTTATAAAATGAAAATCTATTCTTAATCTCCAAAATTTGTCCAACAAAACCCAAAGTTCAACGGGGACCATTTGATAAACAATTTGTCCATAAAATTCTTCAAAGTAAACCAAACTAAGATTGAAACCCAAATATTTGAAGGATTTAGTCACATAGTCTTCCAAGGTACAAATTAACTTTTATCTCCAAATAACATCAGTTGCCCTTAAATTCTCATATTGAAAAGTAATTAACCTAATCACATATCCTCGATGATAGGTTAATAATTTCCATAGATAACCCAAAATAAACTTACTATTGATTCCTAAAATCATATAAATAAAAAGAATTAGTCAAAATAACCAGGGACTTCACGTAGTCCAGTGGTAGGCGATAAATACCAGTCGCACTTTGGTTGTGGGTTCGATTCCCGCAGCTTTGTCCGACGCGACGGGTTGTCACACGGTCTGCGTGTTGTCCTTTTTCCAAAACTATATAATTCATAAAACATTACCCAAAACTAGATAAAATATTCAAAAATAATCATAACATACTTTAACCTCAAGTTTATCTCATGCCTTTCATCATAACATATAATAACCCATAATTACCTCAAAAGTAAGGATCATATAAACTATAATGGTTACCTTTATAATTATTACCCAAACTTCCACATCGATTGGTCATATCGTACATGATGCATTACAGATCATACCAAGGTTCAAGTGGTTGATCATGACTCCTTGATAGTTGGTTTAGAAGAACCACGAGTTTCCTCATTGAATCCCCCATTTTATCTAGTATCTTAATCAGAGAACCACCACAGTTTCCTTCAAACCTGTTGTCTCTTTGGTGCCTGCTAGATCCATCCATTCACTAAAAACAGAAATGTCAGTGTGAGTATATCAACAAAACCATCATGTACTAATGAGGAAGATAAACACTAAGATATACTTACTCATTTACTTTATCTAAAACTAGGACTCTTTCTGAAATCCTAACCATTATGGTAATGTCACTTATGCTTAAAGAGTACCCTAACCTCTAAAGTTATCTAAACCGACCTTTGATACCAACTACAAGGCCCCAGCCTTAAACCTTACTTAATATTGAGTTATTACAAGATTACACATTGAGGATCTTTTCAGGTTTAGAGTTTTAGAGAATTAGATCATAAAACTTATATTACATTCCACATTTAAACAAGGTGGTTACACAAAAGATAGTATTCATTTTTTTCCCATCAATGGAAACATATTTAAAATAAAACATGGATTCTTTCTTGACACTTCCTTGACACTATCATCATATCATGTACCTTTACCTTGACCTATGAAAAACATTTCAAAAAAACATGGGATGAGCATAAAAAGCTCAGTAAGGGTTATAAAAATATGGAAAGGAAACATGAGTTCATATATACATAAGAATGAAATCATACTTTACCCATAAAACATAGGCACTTTAACATACCTCATCAAATCATGAATAAATCATAGAAATCATAATACATAAAAGGTAACTTGAGGCATTCATAACATTCTTACGTAGGGAGTAACCCTCTTGGTTACGTTTGGAATACCCACCACAGTATATTCCCTAAATCTCTTCGGAGAAACCTTAACGTTTCACTCCTTCACATTACCCAATGCATTGGAGAGATATATCGGGCTCACCCGCCCTTAGTTTATCACGGAACCACCCATCTTCATAACAATTCCCAAGAACCATAACATAATCATATCACATTAAACATGCATAAAGGAAACATAACATTTCCACATTTCAATCACAAGATATCAATAAAACACATTGATATAAAAAACCTTATGAAAACCATTTTCAATACCAAAATAAAAGAAAAGTAAAACATGGTATTTATTTTTCTTTTAAAAAGAATGTATGGCTTGTAGAGGAAGCCGAAACTCAAATAATGGGCATGGCGGTGGAGAAGTCATTGTCGCCGCATATGTATGACAAAAACATTCTCTTTTGTCATTTTGTAAAATGGTTCATATAACAAAGATTCCTTTTGGATAAACATAAAAGTCCAAGGGGTTTATACACCGTATAAAAGAAATTTTTGTATAAAACAAAATATTCCTCAATGAAAGGAGATTGAGACGAAGTCCCTTACAAAGACGGTATCCTTGGTTTAAGGACAAATCAATTACATAATTATCTGTGAAAAATGAATACACCAAATATAAGTGGATATTAAGTGTAAAACAATCGGAAGTTATTCACACAAATTCATAGAACGACATATTCAAGGAGTACATGTTTATCCAAAAGAATCAAATTTGGGTTAAGAAGTTCCCTTGCAAAAATTTGACAGCCTAACGACGTCACTACAAAATTCAGAAAATGAGTTGATGAGAGATGAAAAGGGTATATAATCACATGGAAATAAAATTTAATTCAATAAGGATATAGAAGAACATATCCCAACATAATAGTATATTAATTAAAAGACATAACAAAAGAAGTCTTTTAAAAAGAGGAGGGTGAAAGGTTCCCTTACCGATATGGGTATCTTTCCAGACATGCACCCCGTGAAAGAAGGACAATACAACATTGATGTAAATAATCATAAATGAAAGTATATTACACAATGAGTAAAATTATGGGCAGTACATACACCACTCAAAGGAAATTCTGGCAAATGTAGCATAACTCTCACGGGAATAAAAGTGAGATGAAAAACCCATTATGAAAACTCAACAGCCTAATGGCACCACTTAAAACTTCAAAAATGGATTGATGAGAGAGAATGTGGTCTCTAATCATATCAAAATAAAGTTTACAGAAAGATTATTATAAAATAACATCCCCCAACATAACAAAGAGGAGCTTGAAAGAAGTGACATATATGAGAGTACTTAAAAAGAAAGAGATAGGTTGGATCTCTTACGAAAATTCGGCAGCCTAACGGCACCACTCAAAACTTCCAAAATGGATTGATGAGAGAGAATATGGTATCTCATAATATGAACATAAAACTTAAAGTAAGATTAATATAAAATAACATCCCAATAACAAGAAAGATGAGCTTTAAAAGGAATGACATAAAAGAGTGTACTTAAAAAGAAAGAGAGGAGTAGAATCCCTTACCTCAAGTCCAACTTGTCTTATTCGTTTCTTTATATTCCTGAATAATAAACTTTGGTAAATTTATAATTACTTAAGGACCTCATATAAAGATTATTATTCAGTTCATATCACATATTTTAATTTTATAAAAATTGGTTAATAATATGAGTTTATATCAGACGTTTTTGTCGATGTTTGGTACATGAGTCAAAAATTGAACTTGTTGGAAAATAATTTTCCATGTAGTTATAGGTACATCATATCCAGAATAGTATTGATGTTTTAAATATCATATATATCCAGTATATATTCATTTTATACTATTCAATAGCATTTGGAGTTAAAAAATTAAAAGCACCGTTCATGGAGACGGTAGGCCGTACGTACGCATGAACGCTACTTTCATTTTTTTGTCATATTAATGGAATTAAAACAAAATGAGATATATATATATATGTTATAATTACAGAATGATATCCATAATTTATATGTAATATATTACATATATATCCATTATATATATGTACTTATAATAGTACATAACATTTTGAGATAAGAAATGAGATGTACCGTTCATGGAGACGGTAAGTCGTACGTACGCATGAACGCTACTTCTATTTATATTTCATATTTAATGGAATTAAAACATAATGATACATAATATTATTTTAATTACAGTATGGTATCATATATAATATCATTAAATATATTCTTTATACGTACCACATATGGTATTAACGAATCAAATCACTTTGAGGGGGCGGTAGTCCGCACATCCTTAAATGAAGATATCGCGTTGACCCATAATAGAAACCATAAAGGTATTCCATAAATGAAAAATACAGAAGATTAAGTAAAACATAAACATATTATATATCATATATAAATATAGTGTCATCTTAATGGCCACCTTTGAAGGTGTTAGAAGAATGTTGAACAATCATCGTTTCGTGAGGCAAAAGTTCTCTATCCACAGAAACAGTATGTTCTTTAACCATTAGATGTAGGTGTGTGTAAGTGTAGCTCGAATCCATATTATAACAACATAGTAGTATATTTAAGATACTATATTTGTTACAAAATAAATGAATAAAAAGAGTTTAGGGGGTTGGAGAAGCAAAATAAAACAATAGGACACAAGTGAAGACATTACCTTAAAATCGGGTAACTCCCTTTGGTTTGAGCTCAAAGACTTACTTGGGAAGACTTCTGCCCAAAGTGAGGCTTCAAGGAGTTAGATAGGGGTGTGGAGAGACAAAATGGGTAGGGGTTGGCCGAGCCAAAGGCTTTGGAAGTGTGGGTAAGGAGGTAGAGGTGGGGGCCTTTTATAAGAGGAGAGGAGGGGCACTCTTGGAAAGTAAAGAAATGTTACTTTATATTAGAATGAGTTTCGGATTTTAATGGTCCCACATTGATGTGTTTCAAGGATAAGGTGATAAGGGTTTTAAATCCACCCATACAATAGGTTTTGGACATGTGTAGGTCTTAGATTTTACATTATCTTACCATTTTATTTAAATCGTTAAATAATGAGGTCATCGCTGCATCATCATGATGTCATAAATAATTTAATTTATTTAATGTCTAAAAATTATAAAAACATACTATGATGTAGGAAATATTTTTATCCTTCCAATGAATATTTATATTCCAAAATATCATTTATGTAGACAAAATTAAAAATATTTTACTTAGGTGATACATTCTTTGTTACATTTAACATTCTTTAAAAACAAAAAGATAAAAAGTCACTTTCTCACAAAAGTGATTCCATGGGGCCCCCAGGTTTGGAACAAGGCATCCCATGGTCGGACATGAGACAACCAGTAGCCTTAGGACACATTTTTTGGTCATTTTTTATTATTATGATATTATCTTATTATCTTTAACTACCCAATTACTCATTAATCAAGATAATTAAAGATAATTACCGTCGTTACTATTCATAATGTCCAAAAACAAAAGAGTCTTAATTACATAATTTGGAACTTCTGATTCCAAATATTTAATCCATTTTACCGAATTCAAAACACATAATTTTCAATAATTAATTTAAAAAAAACTTCCCCCTATCAAAACAAATACGGGTTTTTTAGAAACAATATTTATGAAACGTTTGGCACTTGTTTATGCCTAATTCCAAAGTGAAATTCATCCCAATGACCATAATTGAATTACATGGTAAAAATATATTCTAATTAAACTTTAAAACAAATTAAAAAGATAATATAACCATATAATTAAATTATATGAAAAAGCAGTTTTGATGTAAAATGCAGTATTTTTCACTATTCATTGAAAAATGAACATTGTCAGAAAAATACCAAAAATTAACCCAAGGTAAATTTCAATGTCCCAGTCATAAATAATATGTTTATTTTGAAAAATAGAGCTTATAAAATTGTCAAACGTTTGATTTAAAAATGTTTTTCCATTAAAAGGTAGTAAAACAATCTTTTAAAAATACTAGAGTATTCAATGCTTAAGATTGGATTCATTTGTATTTTAAGCCTCTAAATTTTATTGGATAAAAGTAAAAACATTTTACAAACATATATAATCATATTTTAGTTATTTCTATTCATTCCTTCCAATACGACGGCTTTGTGTTAACTTCCATTTAAAATAATATTATTTTATTATTAGAGTGCAATGTAAGATTCCCAAGGAACTTATTGTTGCGTGTTGGGTACGCCATCGAGCATAGAATCCCCTTTAAATTTATATTAATATTTTATTCACAAATATGGATAAATGTGAAAATTGCATACTCTTTATTTACCTGGGGTGTAACAATACACGTACAGAGTATTATATAGGCTATCCCATAGGGACCGCACAGGTCTCATAGGATCCTTCGTCCTTATTTAGATGGGGGAATGGGAGCACATCCCAGCATTTTGTCCTGAGATTGCTGGTCCACTGATCAAGATTGAGGTGTTGTAGGATGCTCTTTGTGGACGCTGGTATGATCAGTCATTTCTATTGTTTTCTGATGCTACTAAGAGTTATTGAATTTAATTTCTCATTATTTGTCACTATAGATATTTTATTTTATAGGTGGTGTCAGTGACACAATTTTGACATGGTTCCAAGACACCATTTGTGCATATATCAGTTACAATTGGACTGTCTCTTACCTAACCAGGTATGTATATAAAATCTATCACTATATAAAAAATTTAATAATAGCATCAATTTTGGTCTTTAGTTAGGAGTTTTTTTGACAAAGTCAGATGTCATTTCAGATTTCATGGCTTCCATTATAATGTTTTATTGACCAGTTTCCAGCATATTTCACTGTTGGTTTTGAAGATGCTATGGCTATAGTTCCCCTCATTCACTTCCATATTATTGAGTGGCAGCATTCTAATAGGTTCATGCACCAGTTTTTCTGTGATCATCTGATTCCATTGCTACTGAGAGAGATAGAGCATCTTCATGGGATGAAGCTGACAAGGAGGCAGGATGAGGACTGAGACAGAGTACATGCCCACTTTCCCAACTGCTGGTGCAGACATGAAGAGTTTCGTATTCAGTGTGTACCTATGAATCGATTCTTTATTTTGCAGCAGGTTGAGTATGATCCATGGTATAGACTGAAGTCTATACTATATCTTACCCAACATAGCAGAGAGATGCAAGGGATGGTATGTCTAAAAATTTCCATTAGTTTGTTTATTGAACTATTTTCTAATTAATTTTCAATATATTTACAAGGTAGTAACACAGAGTAGCTTGTTTGCATGAGTGATGAAGAGGAAAAGGGGGTCTTTAGTTGTAAATTTGTTCATGCTAAAGCGCTAGATGTGAGGGTATCTTTTCATGCACGTTCCGAGAGAATCTTTGAGCGTCCATCCCAGAGATAGGAGGTTCCTACCCCTAAGGAATATCCTGCAATAGTTGTTGGTGATGAGGAGCCACAACCATAGCAATGTAGATAGTGTCATGCAGCAAGTGAGGCCTCACATGTTCCATAGGAAGAGGTTATCCATCAAGTAGTCCATCCTCATCCAATTCAGGATATGCATCAGGTGGCATGAGACATGTCTTTATTGATTGGGTATCCATGTTTTATCTCCATCTTGGGGTCTAGATCCATCGCAACCTTGGGGTCCAGATCCATCACAGCCTCAGGGTCTTGATCCATCATAGCATTGGGGTCCAAATCCATCATAGTCTTGGGGTATAGCTCCATCACAGGTGTGGTTCCCCACTATGATGATGGAAGATCCTTCTACCACCCTAGTGGGATAAGGATCAGGAAGTTAGAACAAGATGCAATTGACAGATCCTCCCACTGACACACAGATAGAGGATGCAACAATTGACGTTTTAGTGCCCAAGGATCCGCCCTCTTCTAGTCATCAGACTCCACTACGAACATATGCAGATGTCCTCTTTGCAGACCACCATGTGGGATAGAATCTCCTCGCCGTATATATAGACAATGAGTGTACATGTTCATTTATATATTCACTAAAATGAAAACACTGTTATTACTATCATCCCTTATTATATGTTTATCCATTATTTCAGTTTTCATTTATATTTTAGGAATAGTTTATATTTGACAACTTTTAAAGTCGACTACATAAAACATAGGAATAATTATTAAATTTTAGGTAGATACCTTTAAAACATATAAAATATAATGTATTAAAACAATGTAAATAATATTTAAAATATATCATAAACATCTAAAAAGTTTTTGAAAATAAAAAGTTTTATAAATAAAATAAATTAATGAAAATGAACGGAATGTAAGAAAAGTAACTTGGAAGTGAGTGAAAAGAATGAATGTCAAGGAGGATCCTAAGAAAAATACATGACTTTGAAATCCTATAATATATAAACTATAAGTCCCATATTTATAAAAATTAATAATTAAACTACTTGTTATATATTAAATCAATTTTTAAAATGTCATTCATATCGGTCTTATAGTTTATATTTTATAGGCTATAAAATTCACGTACTTGAAACTTTTTTATGTTTCAAGTAGGTGGATTATAAAGCTTATAAATTATTTTTCATCACCATTTTTTAAGAAATTATTTTTATTTTTGGCTACTTTATATTTGTTTAATTAATGTTTATAATTTCATTCATATTGGTCCTATAGTTTATATTTTATAGGCTAGAAAAGTCTCTCACTTGAAACATTTTTATGTTTCAAGTAGATGGTTTAGAAAGATTATAAATTATTTTTCATCAAATTTTTTAAGAAATTATTTTTATTTTTGACTTCTTGTTATATGTTTAATCAATGTTTAAAATTTAATTCATATCATCAATATAGTTTATATTTTATAGGCTAGAAAAGACATATAATTGAAACATTTTTCTGTTTCAAGTAGGTGAATTAGAAAGCATATAAATTATTTTTCATCAACATTTATTAAGAAATTAATATTACTTTTTACTACTTGTTATATTTTTAATCAATTTTTAAAATTTCATTCATATCAGTCTTATAGTTTAAATTTTATAGGCTAGCAAAGTCACGCACTTGAAACATATTTAAGTTTCAAGTACGTGGATTTGAAAGATTATAATTAAATTTTTATCAAAATTTTTTATGATTTTTTTATTTTTTACTAATTTTTATATTTTTAATCAATGTTTAAAATTTCATTCATATCGGTCTTATAGTTTATATTTTATACGTTATAAAAGTCACGTACTTGAAGCATTTTCAAGTTCCAAGTATGTTGATTAGAAAGATTATAAATTATTTTTCATCAACATTTTTTTATTTTTTTTATTTTTGACTACTTGTTATATTTTTATTCAATTTTTAAAATTTCATTCATATGAATCTTATAGTTTATATTTTTTAGGTTAGCAATATCATGTACTTGAATAAAAGATAAATTATATGGAAAACTTTTGTTCTATATATATATATATATATTACCACAACAAAATAATAATAAAAAATTAAAATTTTAAATATATAAAAAATAATAATTAAAATAGAAAAAAATTATTGTTTTAGGGAAAAGGTAGTATCGGCGATGCCACCTTTGAGGCCTATTTTTTAAAAAAATTAAACATATGTTTTTTAAAAAAAATTAGAAAAAGTATTAAAAAAACTCAAACATATCCCCAACAGTCCCTACTGGCCCAACTGACCATACTACCACTACTGGACCAACTGGTCCAACTGACCCACCCTACTGGCCATCTCGTGGCTAGTCATCCAATAAAGGATGGTCTTATGCGGCAGCTACCACTATGACCACATCCACTATGGCCACCCCCTCCCTCTGTACTGCCACTTAACCCACATCCACCTCCTCCCCTTGTGGTACCACTACTTCCAGATCCACGTCATGTACTGAAACTGCTGCCAATGACACCACATCGACTCCATGTGCCTCCAATGCCACCACATCCATGCCTTGTGCTTCCAATGCTGCAATATCCCCTTTCGCCACATCGATGCCCTATACTGCTAATTCCACGAGATCCACACCCTCCTTTGACATCTTAAGTCCATACTTCCCCGCATTCTCAATCATTGCATTCACCATTTCATTCATTGATGGTGTATCTGTGAGAGTTTGAACCAGCAAGCTGGATTCCCAAAATAGATCTTCATAATACTTGCGGCCCAGTTCTTGAATCATCTGGTGGAGAGCATCGATTTGGTTTTTTAAATATCTGATATACCTCTCATTGAAGAGTTTATTTTTAAATAGGTTTTTTTAAAAAAAAAAATTTAAAACGCAAAGGTTAAAAGTATTTTAAAAAATACGCTCTAAAGGTGACATCACAGCTTCTACCTTTAGGATTCCAGTGAAAGGCTGCAACCCTGTTGCATCCTTCTAAAACTAAAAAAATACTATTTTTTATTTTATTTTTTTTATTTTTTCTTTGTTTTGTTTATATATATATATAAATAAAAAAATTCAGAAGAATTTATCTACTATTTAATATCCAATAGTACTTCCATTACAGTAGTCTGGATTCTGACAGAAGCTATCACCCAGGGCTCCCTTTTATAAGAGGACTTACCTTAGAAATCATTCTGAATTTCCGGTGTGGGATTCTGGTTCTCCATTTCCTACACAGAACATTCTACATTTTCAATGTGGGATTTTGTTTCAAGTACGTGACTTTGAAAGAGTACAAAATATAAAATATAATACTAATATAAAACAAACATAAAACATGAATTAAACATATAAGAAACAGTTGAAAACAAAAAGAATTTCATAAAAAAATGATGATAAAAAATAATTTATAAGCTTTCAAAACCACTTACTTAAACCTTAAAAACGTTTCAAGTACATGAATTTGAAATCCTATAAAATAAACTAGAAGACCAAAATAAATGAAAATTAATATATGGATTAAAAATATAAAAAATAGTTGAAAATAAAAAAAACATAAAAATATTAATTGAAAATAATTTACAAGTTTTCAAAGACACCTACATGAAATTTAAAAATGTTCCAAGTACGTGACTTTAAAATCCTATAAACACTACTGGAAATCTAGAATTTCCCAACGGTTTAGAACCATTGGGAAAGGCTGCAGAACCGTTGGTATATGTTATACCAACGATTCTGCAAACCGTGGGGAAGTAAGCCGTTGGGAAAGGCTTTTCCCAACGGTTTACACAGAACCGTTGGGATAGGTTAGAAAAAATCAACCTATCCCAACGGTTTGGCCCGTTGGGAAATCAACACATAATTTCCTTTCCCAACGGTTTACAAACCGTTGGGAAAGGTTTTTACCAACGGTTCCATGAACCGTTGGTAAAAACCACCATGTGACAGTGTATCCCAACGGTTCCTTGAACCGTTGGTAAAAACAGCTAATAGAGCCTATGCCAACGGTTTGAAAACCGTTGGCATAGGCTTTGCTGTGCAAATTGCACAGCAGCCTGCAATTTGCACAACAGGTTTGGTTTTTGGGCATTCACCCTCGGTTTCAATTCAATTTTCAATCCAATTATGCCCTCGTTTTCAATTCATTTTTCAATACAATTATTGTACCTGTAACACATATAATGCATACATATAGAGAACAAACCAACACATACAAATAATGAAAACCAACCAACCAACACATATAATGCATCCTGAAAATATACTCATCCATAATTAAAGTAGAATTCATAACATAATTATAAACATACATAATTCATTTAGAATTCATTTTAAAATTTAGATGACAATCATATGTGGAATCCGGAATTCAATTCATAATTTGATTGGTTTTTCATATACCATATATTTTTAATAGAAATGATATCCATTTTAAACAAAATACATACATCTGGAATGATACCGGTCACACCGTGCCTCGGATTGAGGCGAGGTTAACTCGCACATGTCACAAATGAATCATTCATCATTGTCCTAAAGTATCAACATATTTTGAAATCGTTTGGTCGGTTTTGCGTATGTAAGTTGTTGTTTTCACTTAAAATGAAGTGTTTTTTAAATAAAAGAGAGACACTTTGAATGGTGTCGGCCACACAGCGTCTCTTATTGAGGCAGGGTTAACTCGTACACATCACAAATGACCCATGGATTGTCGTGCTAAAATATAAACACAATCATAATGCGTTTGGTTGGTTTTCCATATGAATTTAAAATGTAGTCCATTTTAAAGAAAAGAGATACACTTAGAGTGGTCTTGGCCAAACCGAGACTCGGATTGAGGAGTGGTTGACTCGTACAAGTAACATATGACCCATGAATCGTTGTCCTAAATTTTCAATAGATTTCGAATGCGTTTGGTCAGTTTTTCATATGTCAGTTGTTTATTTCACTTATAATCTTGTCCATTTTAAACAAAAGAGACACAATCAGAGTGGTACCGGCCACACCGCGTCTCGGATTTAGACGGGGTTGACTCTTACACGTCTCAAATGACCCATGGATCATTTTCCTAACGTATCGACACAATCCGAATACGTTTGGTCGGTTTTCCGTATGCCAGTTGATGTTTTTCACTTAAAATGACGTCCTTTTGAAACAAAAGACGGACACTATGAGTGGTACCGACCACACCGTGTCTCCAATTGAGGCGGTGTTGATTCGTACACGTCACATATGACCCATGGATCATTCTCCTAATGTTTAAATGGAAACCGAATGCGTTTGGTCGGTTTTCCGTATGTACTTAAAATGTTGTCCATTTTAAACAAAAGAGTGACACTTAGACTAATCCTGACCACACCGCGACTCAGATTCATCTCGGGTTGGCTCGTACATGTCACATATGACCCATGGATCGTTGTGATAAATTATCAAAAGATTACGAATGCGTTTGGTCAGTTTTGCGTATGTCAGTTGTTCTTTTTATTTATAATCATGTCCATTTTAAACAAATGAGACAGAGTTAGAGCGGTGTCGGCCACACCGCGTCTCGGATTAAGACGGGGTTGACTTGTACACGTCACATATGACTCATGGATCGTTGTTCTAAAGTATCGATAGAATCCGAATGCGTTTGGTCGTTCTTCCGTTTGTCAGTTGATACCTTTCACTTAAAATGACGTCCTTTTGAAACAAAAGACGGACACTTTGAGTGGTGTCAGCCGCACCGCATGTCGGATTGAAGTGGGGATGATTCATACACGTCACATATGACCCATGGATCATTATCCTAAAGTTTCAACGGAAACCGAATCCGTTTGGTCATTTTTCTGTATGTACTTAAAATGGTGTCCATTTTAAACAAAAGAGAGTCACTTAGACTTATCATGGCCACACCGCGACTCAGATTCATCCCGGGTTGGCTCGTACACGTCACATATGACCCATGGATTGTTGGGATAAATTATCAATAGATTCGAAATGCGTTTGGTCGGTTTTCCGTATGTCAGTTGATGCTTTTCACCTAAAATGACGTCCTTTTGAAACAAAAGACGGACACTTTGAGTGGTGCCGGACACACCACGTCTCCGGATTGAGCTGAAACCACCGTGCAACATTCTAATTATTATTCGTGATATTTATGCGCAGACGACACGTCAATCGGACATGCGGTTTGCGCGGTACGACTCAATATTTGTGTTTTAAGTGATGCGCGCGCTTCGTAAACGCGCGTGAGGGGGGTGCAAACGGTCCGAACGAAGTCGGAATGGCCTGAAATCAGACGACAAATACGGGAGAGTGATTTATGAAGTGTTCGAGCAGACGGAACGTCAATCAGACGTGTCGTGTGCCCGTGGTGACCGACAACGTAGTTCTGGTGTCAGAAACGGCCAAAACGGGCGTCCAACGGTAAAATTCATAGCGGATGACCTCAGATTTAGCTGAAACCACCGTGCAACATTCTAATTATTATTCGTGATGTGTAAGCACAGACGGCACGTCAATCGGACGTGCGGTTTGCACGGTACGGCTCAATATTCGTATTTTAAGTGATGCGCGCGCTTCGTAAACACGCGTGAGGGGGGTCCAAACGGGCCGAACGAAGTTGGAATGGCCTGAAATCAGACGAAAAATACGGGTGAGTGATTTATGAAGTGGTCGAGCAGACGGCACGTCAATCGGACGTGCCGTGTGCCCGCGGTGACCGACAACGCAGTTCTGGTGTCATAAACGGCCAAAACGGGCGTCCAACTGTCAAATTCATAGCGGACGACCTCGGATTGAGCTGAAACCAACGTGAAACATTATAATTATTATTTGTGACGTGTACGCATAGACGGCACGTCAATCGGACATGCGTTTTGCGCGATACGACTCAATATTCGTGTTTTAAGTGATGTGCACGCTTCGTAAACGCGCGTGAGGGTGGTCCAAACAGGCCGAACGATTTCAGAATGGCCTGAAATCAGAAGAAAAATACAGGTGAGTGATTTATGAAGTTTTCGAGCAGACGACACATCAATCGGACGTTCCGTGTGCCCGCGGTGACCGACAACAGAGTTCTGGTGTCATAAACGGCCAAAACGGGCGTCAAACGGTCAAATTCATAGCGGATGACCTCGGATTGACCTGAAACCACCGTGAAACATTCTAATTATTATTCGTGACGTGTACGCGCAGACAGCACGCCAATCAGACGTGCGGTTTGCGCGGTACGGCTCAATATTCGTGTTTTAAGTGATGCGTGCGCTTCGTAAACGCGCATGCGGGAGGTCCAAATGGGCCGAACGAAGTCGGAATGGCCTGAAATCAGACGACAAATACGGGTGAGTGATTTATGAAGTGTTCGAGCAGACGGAACATCAATCGGACATTCCGTGTGCCCGCGGTGACCGACAACGCAGTCCTGGTGTCACAAACGGCCAAAACGGGCGTCCAACTGTCAAATTCATAGCGGACGACCTCATATTGAGCTGAAACCACCGTGCAACATTCTAATTATTATTCGTGACGTGTACGCACAGACGGCACGTCAATCAGACGTGCGGTTTGCGCGGTACGACTCAATATTCGTATTTTAAGTGATGCACGCGCTTCGTAAACGCGCGTGTGGGGGGTCCAAGGGAGAGGGGGGGTTGTCCAGGGAGTTCACAAACACACAACCACTAAAAGACAACAACATCCATAAAAACAGACAATATATAAAAATAAATCAACTCCAATACTATACTACGAGTCTAGATAAAACCAACAACTATAATAGATTAAACATCAAATCTCAGTAATATAAGTCAAAAATGTAACGGATCAATATGTCCCACATCAGCATCACCATCACCATCATCATCATCATCATCGCCCTCGTCATCGTCCTCCTCATCGTCCTCACCCTCCACAGCGCCGTCCTCCTCGCCTTCGCCCTCCTCCTCGCCCTCTTCATCTCCCTCCTCTTCCGCATCAGACTGCTTGCCATCATCATCTTCAAGCTGGACATCGGCCTGACCACCACTGGAACTGCCACCTGGTGCACCATATATAGAATGTATCGACGACATGTATTCATCAATCGCTGGGCTGGCCTCTGCTGGAAGTGTTGGATGTAGAACTTCAATAAATTTCATAAATGCACTGTTTGCCCTAGCAGACTGTTCTGCCGTCTCTGTGGCCCTTTTCTCAGCCTGTTCTGCCTGTGCCCTAACTTGCTGCAGCTCGGTGGCACTACAACTCGTACCTGAGGCAGGCCAATACCTCGTCGGGGCTATCCTAGGTCGGCAGCGTACTCTGCCAGAATGATCCTCTCCCAACACCTGATGTAAGTGATCAGATGGCCCAAAATTGTCTGCTTCTTGGGCATCGAGGGCCTCTAAAGCATCCTGTTACAAATATAAATATATTATTAGGTTATGAAATAGATATTAAAATATAAAATCAACAGATTAAAACTTAAAATCTGCTGCTGAGTCGCTTCGTTGACAGCACTTCCATCCTTTTTTCGTCTACTCGAGCAAAACAGTTTTCCTCGAGGCACACGTCCTTCAATATTTTGTACTTGCCTCTACAATGACATTGAAAACAAAAGTTATATAAAGACTTCAGAAAATAATTAAATAATTGAGGAAACAAAAGAAAATGTAAGTCGTAAAGAAAACTTATAAACAATTGTCATACCTGCTGCCTCTCATGATCCGGCATCGTCGTGCGTCCTAGTGTATGGAGGTATTTTTTTGCATCAATGTTTTTTTTATTTTTTCCAGATGATTCCTAAATAAAATTCGATAATTAAAAGGATAATATTAATGAAAAACTTGAATGTTATTATTTAAATACCTCAAATGTAATTCATACCTTAAACTGGGTACTCATCCAATGAGTAATCATCTGACGATACTTCTTTATAGGACAATCATCCACGACTGGTACCGCCTCTAACTCAGTGCCAACTCTAGCACGCCAGCCAATATACAGCTCATGCTTGTAGGCTCTCCAAAGCTCGCCTAAATCCTTTAGACGTTCCAATCATGCACCCTCACCATCAGGAAAATTAAATCGAAGCTGAAATGAAAATATTAATTCATATAAATACAAAAAAAAAATCATGGCATTAAATACAACAGATTTTTTTACCCATATCTCTGCCCAAGCTCTATCTTTGACCTCATGTGGAAAATGTCTCCACGACAGGGGGCTGACGGGAATGATGTCGGAGTATTTGGCAAGCGTCGCCATAAAACTCCGACATTGCTACCCTGTTTTCTCAATCATCTGATTGTCTTCATTATATTCCACCATAACCTGTGTGTGACAGTTCCACACCGAACGCATGCGTGTACGACCCCGCCCCCGCCTCCTGTCAGTAGATGTATCTGTCATGAAAGAAAAAAAAATATTTTATCAAAACATGTTATAATGAAAATAAATATTGCTATAAAAATTTGTTAGGGTTTTATAAATATACCTGCGCTAGTCTGATCAATGAGTGGCACCGGATCCACAGAACCTGATGGAACACCCTCTGGTGGAACAGGAGTCGAAAACGATGGAATATAAAAGCTCGGAGAGACAGAAGTAGAAGGAAATGAAGATGGAACAACTGTATGACCTGATGCTGACTGGGGAGTGGGAATCATCATGGGATGTGAAAATGATGGGGCAGAAGATGCAGAAGGTAGCCAAAACATGGGAGGTCTAAATAACCCGTGTGTCCCTAACGAAACACCGGGATCAGAATGTGGGAAGACTGAAATGTCAGTGGGAGGGGTAGGGTCTAGTCGGGCACGCGCAGCTCTACGTCCACCTCTGGTACGAACCCTCCTCGTACCACCGGCCTGAGTACTAGGACCAGTACTAGGCTCCTCGTCGAATAACTGTCGACGTAATGGTGGATCCTACAAAAAATTTTACAAAAAAAATTAATCACATGACATTATATATTCTGTATATATATATATATATATATATATATATATTTGAAATAAAGTACTCACTATAGGCACTAATGGTGGAATGCCCATCTCCTCCATCCGACGATTGTTCTCCGCCATTTTTTTTCTTCGTCTCTCTTCAATTGGCTGCATTTCCTGCATTGGAAAACAAATATGTAATTAATTAGAAAAAGAAAATTAATGTGTAAACCAAAAAACTAAATATATGAGGGAATGAGGGGATTCATTGGTAATTTAGCTATCAATTGTTTTAGAAGAGCTTGAATGAATTTAATAAAACATACAAGTTGTAATGTTCACCAAGTTAGAAATATTGTTTGATTTGGTTTGAATACAATTCAATTCCAAATTAGAAAATGCAATTCAAATAAAACAGCAACCAATAAACATCTAAAATTCACATAACGGTCAAGTCAGCTAAAACATATTTGTGATCAATACTAAATAAATATGAATATTACCAACCTTAACAACCCAACTCGAGGTAAACCAAAAGAATTGAGAACATGGATGAATGATTCTATATATTTCCAACCACAACTTCAGGTTCACAATCAACTCTGACAATTGAGCTATTGGAGTCATCAAAATAAATAAATGGATTGGTTCCAATGGCAATAGGGACAGTGTTAATTCCATCATTAGCATCATCAAAAATATGTCTTGGAATTACTTCAACTATGACACCAAATTCAGGTTGAAGTTGATCTTTGACATAAAAAACTTGTTTAGCCATTGATGCCAACACATATGGTTCTTTGGTTGTAAGAGTGCGGGTCATATTAATTACTCGAAATCCACAATCATCAATAAATGTGCCATGTCTCATCATCGAATCAAACCAATGACATTTCATCATTGTGACAAGTCCATGAGAGTAATAATCCAATATTATTATTTTCTCAACGACTCCATAATAACCCACATTTTCAAGTCGCGGTCTACTATCTGATGCACTGGCATAACAATCTGTTGTGGCAGTAACCATAATACCATCATGTTGTGTTCTCATGTTTTTGGCTCGTTCAGTGACAATAAATCTGTACCCATTGATAACAATTGATTTACAGTCACGAACCACGGTATTAGGACCAAAAGCCAAAGCTCTTATTTCCTCAGAGACAGAGTCAGCAGACAAACTCAATACCTGCAAGATAAATGACAGTTAAACTTAAGTAAATATTGAAATAATTAATTTAAATAGTAATATTTTTACCTTGAATTTTAACCAAGCAGAAAACTCTTTCCTATGAAAAGTCTCTCTCCTTCTCAAAGATAAAGAACGATGCTTCCTATTTATCATTGTTTTATGTTCCCTGTAGATAAAAAAATATGAATAGTTTAACAGATATATATGTAAGATATACATATTCAATTTTGTTACCTGATATAGTCATCGAACAAATCACAGTTGAACAAAACTGTGCGATGTGCCATCTCCCGCTCTTCATGGCTTAATGTCTTCAATGTATATGATCCAGGAATTCCTCCTGTTGGAGGAAGTGATGGAAAACTGGGTTCAATTTGCTCATATTGTTCTTCTTCATTTCTCATTGGTCTGTTCATTCTTGTAGTAAGATCAGACAAATACATTGAACAGAAATCCATACATTCTTGAGCTAAGTAACCGTTCATGATAGAACCTTCGGGATGATTCTTGTTTCGAACATAAGACTTTAATGTGAACATATTTCTTTCAGTTGGATACATCCAACGAAAAGAAACAGGTCATCTGAGAAGTATTTCAGTTGGAATATGGACAGTCAGATGCAGCATGCATGTGAAAAATGATGGGGGAAATATTTTCTCCAACTCACACAAAATTAATGGGGCATCTGTCAACATTTTTTGCAAGAAAGACTTGGACAACTTCTTAGCACAAAGATCTCTAAACAAATGGCACAACCGAATAACACCCACCCTTACATTATTGGACAAAAGATGACAGATTGCTATTGGAAGCAACTCATGCAGTAGAACGTGATAATCATGAGTCTTCAAAGATTTTAGCTTCAACTCTCTTCTGTTGACCCGTTTAGATATGTTGCTTGAATAGCCATCAGGAACTCTAATAGTCTCTAATACTTCCAAAAATTGTTTTTTTTCAGTAGGTGTCATCACATAAGAAGCACATGGAAGTTTCCATTTATTTTCACTGATACGCACAGGATGCAATTCTGGTCTGATGCCCAAATCCACCAAGTCACGTCGAGATCGTAAATCATCTTTTGTCTTCCCCTTGACATTTAGAAGAACTAAAAGAAACATTTCACATATATTCTTTTCAATATGAATTACGTCTAAGCAATGACGTAGCAAATTGGTTGACCAATAAGGCAAATCAAAAAAGATACTCATCTTCCTCCAATTGTAACAGGTTTCTGTGGAAACATTCTTTCTCTTTCCAGATTTCATTTGACCCTTCCCGAACGAAAAACTGAAATCTTTCAATTCATTAAGCACATCAGTTCCAGACATACGCTGAGGTGGATCATCGGTCTCTATAGTATTATCAAATCTTCGACGATTCATTCTATATGGATGATCCTTTGGAAAAAATCATCGATGTCCCATAAAACTGAAACTACAACGATGTTTCAGTCTTCTGGATCGTGTATTCTTTATAAAAACTGGACATGACAGTTTTCCCTTCGTGCTCCATCCAGACATCATTGCATAAGCCGGAAAATCATTGATCGTCCACATAAGCGCAACACACATCTGAAATATGTCTTTCGAACATGCATCGTATGTGTGCACACCCACATCCCAAATAAGTTTCAACTCTTTTATTAAAGGTTGCATGTATACATCAATATCAATGTCGGGATCAGAAGGACCAGATATGAGTATACTCATGAAAGTGAAAGATTTTTTCATACACAACCATGGGGGAAGATTATAAATGTGTATAAAAACTGGCCATGTGCTTTGCGAAGTAAGCATCTACCCAAACAGATTAAAACCGTCGCATGAAAGACCCAGCCTCACATTACGCACGTCAGCTGCAAAATCAGGATATCGAGCATCAAATCTCTGCCATGCAAATCCATCTGCAGGATGAACCAAATCATCATTATTCTTCTTTCTCTCGGTATCATGCCATCTCATTTTTATTGATATGTCATCAGACATAAAAAGATTCTGGAGTCTGGGGATCAATGGAAAGTGCCACATTACTTTCTGTGGAACGCAGGATGGTGTTCCATCAGTTTTTGACTTCCAGCGGGATGTGCCACATTTTATACATTCATTTCGTTCAGCGGTTTCTTACCAGAATAAACTGCAATCTTTCGGGCAAGCATGAATTTTGTTTCTGGAAAATCCAAGTTCTTCAACTAACTTCCATGACATATAGTGGTTTGAGGGAATATCTGCATCATCTGGAAGTAAATCCTTCAGGAGGGTAAGAATGTAATCGATTGCTGTATTAGAAATCCCATACATAGTTTTTCCATGAAACAATCGGATTAAAAATTCCAACTTTTTCATTTTATCGCATTGTCGATATACTGGAGTCGTGGCAGCATCATTCAATTTTTTCACCCTATCAATATCATCATTTTCACTAGATTCATCAGTTGTCCTCATATCGACGTCTTCTTGAGTCGAAATCCTTTCTTTTTCATGATGACGAATAAACGGAAACCGATCATCTAACAAATTCTCCATTCCAGTCCTTTCATTTCGACCATCACCAATTTTAGATTTCATTTTCTCCCCATTGTGATACCACACAAAGTAGTTTGCTTGAAAACCATTTTTGGTTATGTGGTAGCTGACTTCTTCACAACTCAACCAAGGTCTACCAACACAATTGGAACATGGGCAGTGTATGCGACCACTATCTGAAGCATTGTGAAATGCAAAATCTATAAATCTCTCCAAATTGTTTTGAAAATCGCTTGAGATACGATCGGTTTCATACATCCAACTTCTGTCCATTCTGTAAAAAAATTAATATAAGTCATTTTGTCATAAACAATTCAATAGGATTGAACTTTAATAGAAAATACATTTAAGTAAACGATAAAGGAAGAAAATAATCATGGTATCAACTAGACATGTGAAAAAAACATACTAATGTGTTATTGAAAAAATGTAAAACCAACAAGAACTTAATGTGTTATCACATCAGATCATGCCTCATCCCATAACCATATTAGTAGGGTACCCTCGTGGACAGCCCCGCCCACCCTCGTGGACAACCCACCCACCCCCGTGGACACCCCTACCCCCTAGACAGCCCAACCACCCCCGTGGACAGCCCACCCACCCCCCTAGACACCCCTTATCCCTATGGATAGCCCCCCACCCCCTTGGATAGCACGCCCACAACCCTGGACACCCCTACCCCCTGTGGTCAGCCCACCCACCCCCCCTGGACAGCCCACCCACCCCTCCTTTGTTGTACCCCTCTCTCTTGGATTTTAATGATCACAATCACTCTCATCGTGTTCTAACTTGTTTTCAAGTGTTTTGATGCTAGGAAAAAGGTTGCCCAGGAGTTGGCCCAAGAAGGTTGATAGTGGACTCTCTGAGTCCACCGGCCAGCCGGTGGATTTCCACCGGCCAGCCCGTGGTCTCTGGCAGAAGCATTGCATTCTGCCAGAGCCACCGGTCAGCCGGTGTTAGCGCACCGGCCAGCCGGTATAAGCACCGGACAACCGGTTCTTGCCCACCGGCCAGCCGGAGGACCCAGGCAGTCGGCTTGCCCACTGCCTGGTGCCACCGGCCAACCGGTGGATGACCACCGGCCATCCGGTGGAACCCAGACAGAAAACCTGCTCTGTATGGACCACCGGCCAGCCGGGAGCTCTGCACTGGCCAGCCGGTGGACCACCGGCCAGCTGGTGAGACACCACCGGCCAGCCGGTGTGCCCAATCAAACTACCGTTGGGCTTTGACCAGACTTGTACTTTTGACCCCCAACGGCTCCGGAAGCCCTCCAACGGCCATATTGAAGTGTTTATGGGTATTTCTCCTATAAATAAGAAACCATGGATGCTGGGAACATAACCTAATGATATTTTGATGTCTTGATTCTCTAATGACAAATCTCCAAGGTCTCTTGTGATCCATTTCCATCCTTAAAGCTTGAGCTCCCTCTCCATCAGCCCACCCACCCCCCCTGGACAGCCCGCCCACCCCTCCTTGACAGCCCGGCCACCCCCGTGGACAGCCCGTCCACCCTTGTGGACAGCCCGCCCACCCCCGTAACCCCCTGGACACCCCGTACCCCCCCTGGATAGCCCCGCCCATCCTCCCAAACAGCCCACACCCCCTCCCCTGCAACCCCACCACCACCACCTAGACATACCACCCCCCCTGGAATGTGTAGAAATAACATAAAAATACATGATATATAGATAGCACAAAATACTCAACCTATGGGTTCACATTAACTACATAATCACACACTTCACTACTACCATAAAACACATAAACCACACCCCCACCACACAAGACGGATAGCATTTCTCACATTCATTTATAAGCCACTTCATTTACACTTACATTGTCCATTCATTTAATGTTAAATTAATTAAATCCATTTACCACACATCCATTTCTATTCCATATCATTTATTTAATATCTTGTTTTTTTGTTTTAACAGCATAATTTATTCCATAGATAACCAGGAAACTAATAAAACCACCACACAACAACTCACCATCTCACAATAACCATCGACACCATGTTGCATCGACCAACCATCTCACCAAAACAACCACATATCACAATAAAAATATTGCACATCACAAACCACCGCACAACCAAAACCACCTCACCACATTATACACCACAACTTCATCACACAACACCTCCACACGACACAACACCACCATACATCATCACTATCATACAACTTCACATGATACATCCATGCCCACTAACCATCACATTACAACCCCACATATCACAAAGCCCAACTGGTCACCTCAATCCCCATAAAATAGCCTACAACATACAATGAAACACAACAAAAAACCTCTCATAGAGGCAACATACCCCAACTTCCACAATTTATTTATTCAAGGTCTTTTATTACATTACCCCTTTATTTAGCATGGACATTATAACACAACTGATATTCCAGGGGAAACTAATTAATTAACAAAATATTTATTCATTTCCCTATTTTACAGGGTGAAATAAAATCAAAATCCAAACTTAAAACTAAAATATTAGATCAATAACAATAAAAACAAGGTACCATATGTGTATAAAGAAAAAATTACTTGATTTGAGATGATTCAAATGGGTTTTCACCTATTCGGATGGGGGATTTGGAGAGCAGCAGAGAGGTGGAGGTGGATTGATATCTTAAAACTAAAATACTAAAGCAATAACAATAAAAATAAGGAAGTATATGTGTATAAATGAAAAGATACCTGATTTCACCTCTTCGGATAGGGGATTTCGCCAGAGGAGAGCGGTGGAGAGGATGAAATTAGGTTCTGTGCGAATGGGGGAGAGCAGGATTTGGGGGAAATAATTCCCAACGGTTTTAAAGAACCGTTGGGAAAGAGATGCAAAACCCCTTTACCAACGGTTTGAAGAAACCGTTGGCAAAGGGGTGGCTTTTCCCAATGGTTTCAATGAACCGTTGGGAAAGGCTTTATTAGTCCTTCAAGGCCAACGGTTTTAGCAAACTGTTGGAAAAAACCCGTTGGAAAAAACAACATTTCCAGTAGTGAAAATATAAACTATAAGACCGATATACATGAAACGTAAAACATGGATTAAACATATTATAAATAGTTGAAAATAAAAAGAATTTTGTAAAAAATGTTCATGAAAAATAATTTATAAGCTTTCAAAACCACCTACATGAAACTTAAAAATGATTCAAGTATGTGGCTTTGAAAGACCATAAAATATAAACTATAAGAGTGATATAATTGAAAGTTAAAACACGGATTAAACATATAATCAATAGCTAATAATTAAATAGTTAATTAGTAATATAATTATTAATTAAGTAATTACTAATTATATAACAATTAATTAGTTATTCAGTAATATAATTATTAATTATTAATTATTAGTTATATAATTAATTAGAAAATTAGTAATATCATTATTAATTATATAACAATTAGTTATTAATATAATTATTAATTAAATAATTATTAATTATATAATTTTTAATAAGTTAATGAGTAATATAATTTTTAATTACCAATTATTAATTATATAATTAATTGGTAAATTACTAATATCATTGTTAATTATATAATAATTAATTAGTAATACAATTACTAATTATATAATTGTTAATTATATAGTAATTAATTAGTTAATTTGTAATACATCTATTAATTATTAATTATATAATTAATTTGTTAATTAGAAATATCAATATTTATTATATAATAATGAATAAGTAATATAATTATTAATTATATAATAATTAACTATATTATAATTAATTAGGTATTTAGTAATATAATTATTAATTAGTTAATTAGTAATATAATTATTAATTATTTAATTAGTAATATAATTATTTATTATATAATTATTTATTATATAATAATTAATTAGTTAATTAGTAATATAATTATGAATTATAAAATATTTAATTAGTTAATTAGTAATAAAATTATTAATTATAATTATTAGCTATTTATTATTAATAATTAATTATATAATACTTAATTAGTTAATTAGTAATATAATTATCAATTATTTAATAATTAATTAGTTAATTAGTAATACAGTTTTTAATTATAATAATTAATTAGTTAGTTAGTATTATAATTATTAATTATAATGATTAATTAGTTAGTTATTATTATAATTATTAATTATAATGATTAATTATTAATTATTTAATAATTAATTATTTAATTAGTAATATAATTATTAATTAGAATTATTAATTATTTAATATATAATAATTAATTAGTTAATTAGTAATATAATTATTCATTATAATTAATAATTATATTACTAATTAATTAATTAATTATTATATATATAATAATTATATTACTAATTAAATAATAATTATTATATAATTAATTATTAATAATTACAAATTAACTATCTAAATATTATATAATTATTAATTATACGATTAATAATAATATTACTAATAAACTAATTAATAATTACTAATTATAATTCATAATTATAATGAATAATTACATAACTAATTAACTAATTAATAATTATATAATTATTTTTAATAAAAACTAATTATTAATTATAATAAATAATTATAATTTATAATTATATTACTAATAGTTACTTATAAAAAATGGGTCCACCTTTATCTTTCTCAAAAAATTAATTAATTAACTATTAGATAATTAATAACTATATTACTAATTAACTAATTAATTATTATATAATTAATGATTAATAATTAATAATAAACTAATTAATAATTATATAATTACTAATTATATAATTATTAATTATATTACAAGTTAACTAATTAATTATTAAATAATAATTTTTAATAATTACTAATTTATAATTATAATGAATAATTATAATTTATAAATATATTAATAATTAAATAATTAACTATTCTATAATTAAAAATTATATTACTAATTAACTAATAAATTAATAAATAATATTTTTTATTAATTACAAATTATTAATTATAATGAATAAATATAATTAATAATTATATAACTAATTAACTAATTAACTATTATATACATAATAATTATATTATTAATTAACTAATTAATTATTATATAATTAATTATTAATAATTACTAATTAACTGATTAATTATTATATATTTATTATTCATAATACTAATTAACTAACTAAATAATTTATTATATATTTAACCCATGTTTTAACTTTCAATTATATCGATCTTATAATTTTTATTTTATAGTCTTTCAAAGCCACATACTTGAATCATTTTTATGTTTCGAGTAGGTGGTTTTGAATGCTTATAAATTATTTTTCATGAACATTTTTTTAAAATTATTTTTATTTTCAACTATTTATTATACTTTTAATCTATTTTTAAGTTTCATATATATTGGTTTTATAGTTTATATTTTATAGGTTTTCAAAGTCACGTGCTTGAAACATTTTTATGTTTCATGTTGGTGTCTTTGAAAACTTATTAATTATTTTCCATCAACATTTTTTAATAATTTTTTTTTATTTTCAACTATTTGTTATATTTTTAATCCATGAATTAATTTTCACTTATATTGGTCTTGTAGTTTATATTTTATAGGCTTTCAAAGTCATGTACTTGAAACATTTTTAAGTTTCAAGTATGCGGTTTTGAAAGCTTATAAATTATTTTTTATCCTCATTTTTATGAAATTATTTTTGTTTTCGACTATTTCTGGTATGTCTAATCCATGTTTTATGTTTCATTTATATTGTTCTTATAGTTTATATTTTATAGACTTTCAAATTCACATACTTGAAACAAAATTCCACATCAGAAATGCAGAATGTTCTGTGCAGGAAAGGGAGAACCAGAATCCCACATCAGAAATGCAGAACGATTTCTAGGGTAAGCCCTCTTATAAAAGGGAGACCTGGGTGAGAGATTATGCCAGAATCCAGACTGTTGTAATGGAAGTACTATTGGATATTAAACACCATATAAATTCTGCTGAAAATTTTAGTTATATATATATATATAAATAATAAAAAAATTAAAATACAAAAAAAGTGATTTTTTGTTTTTTTGTTTTAAGAGAGGCAGCAACTGGGTTGTCATATTTCATCTTAACCCGAAAGGTGGCTGCACTGCTTCCACCTTTAGAGAATAATTTTTAAATTAGTTTTAACCTATGAGTTTTTAAAAAATATTTTAAAAAAAACTTATTTAAAAAACTCCTCAATGAGGGTATCTATTCTAGACCACCCTTTGTATTCAAAAAAATTACAATTTATTATATATATTTTTTGAAATACCAATGCTAAACAAATAAAAATTACCTCTTCAACAACCAGATACCATTGGATTTTTATGCTATTTCTCAACTGTAAACACTACTCTCATAGTTAATTTTAAAAAATATATTAATGCACATAGAATCCAACACACAACTATAAAATGAAAATATGAAAATATAGCATATACCGCCCCAAAAGAAGAAAGGGGTGTAATATTTTTGATCTAAATATGGCTATTCCAAGCACAAAAAAATCAATTTTTATGTTGGACGCTCGGTTGGAGATGGTCTGGGGTGTGGAAGAAAATTTTTACATTTTGGTTGAGTTTGTGAGCCAGCTCTTGCAACCCAATTTTTGTAGTCGGCTCAGCTGCGTCATCCATCTTCATTATGAGTGTAGTGGGCCATTTTTTCATTTTTGTGACCCTGCACTAGCAACCCAGTTTTTTTAGTCATCTCGGGTGGATCGTCCATCTTGATCACTCTATTCTTATAGAATCGTTCTATCTTCCTGAATTGAAAATTTCTATAATAAGGAACTGTTGCCCTTATATCCCAATTGGTAAAATTTCCCCTTCTTGAGAATGATCACATTCCTTCGACGCTACCACCCCTAGATCATGGCCAACCCAATCATAGGGAGTTTCGGGGAAACGTTGTCTCCTTCAATAATATGGGGTTTTTAAAAAAATTCATTTCAAAATTCCATCGTAGGAGTAGTAAAGATCAGACGACATAATGTCGCCCAGATCTGTCACTACCATAGAAGTAGTCTCGATCAGAGGGAAGGAGTACTCTAAAGTGCATATCCCTAGATTGTTATCACCGCCATAGGAGTAGTCTCAATCAGAGTGTAAGAATAGTCTCGATCAGTATCGTCGGATTGTTATTATCTCAAGGGAGTGATTTTTTAACATGTTTTTAAAAAAACAGCATAGGTTTAATAGTTTATAAAAAATATGCTTCAAATGTAGCATCGTTGAAGCCGCCTTTTCCCTAAAACAATAATTTTTTTCTATTTTATTTATTATTTTTTATATATTTAAAATTTTAATGTTTTATTATTTTTTTGTTATAGTTACATATATATAAATAAAACAAAATGTTTCAACATAATTTATCTTTTATTCAAGTACGTGAGTTTGATAAACTATAAAATATAAATTATAAGACCGATATGAATGAAATTTTAAACATTGATTAAACATAGAGAAAGTAGTCGAAAATAAAACGAATTTCTTAAAAATGTGGATGAAAAATAATTTATAAGTTTTCTAATCCACCGAATTGATATGTAAAAATGTTTCAAGTACGTGAATTTTCTAGAATATAAAATATAAACTATAAGACATATATGAATGCAATTTTAATCATTGATTAAAAATATAAAAATTAGTTGAAAATAAAAATAATTTCTTAAAAAAATTTGATGAAAAAAAATTATAAGCTTTCCAATCCACCTACTTGAAACATAAAAAGTTTTCATGTACGTGACTTTTCTAGACTATAAAACATAAACTATAAGAACAATATGAATGAAATTTTAAAATTGAGTAAAAATATAACAAGTAGTCGAAAAAAAATCTTAAAAAATGTTGATGAAAAATAATTTATAAGCTTTCTAATCCACCTACCTGAAACATAAAAATGTTTTAAGTACGCAACTTTTCTAGCCTATAAAATATAAACTATAAGACCGATATGAATGAAATTTTAAACTTTGATTTAAAATATAACAAGTAATCTTAAATAAAAATAATTTTTTAAAAAATATTGATGAAAAATAATTTATAAGCTTTATAATCTACCTTCTTGAAACTTAGAAATGTTTCATGTACGTGAATTTTCTAGCCCATAAAATATTAAATATAAAACCAATATGAATGAAATTTTAAAAATTGATTAAACATATAAAAAGTAGTCAAAAATAAAAAAAATCATAAAAAATGTTTATGAAAAATAATTTATAAGCTTTCTAATCCACCTACTTGAAACATAAATTTTTTTCAAATATGTGACTTTACTAGCCTATAAAATATAATCTATAAGACCGATATGGATTGAAATTTTAATAATTGATTAAACATATAAAAATTATTTGAATTTTTATATTTTATTTATATGGGTCTTATAGAATATATTTTATAGGTTTTTAAAATGAATAATGTGTCCTAGTATCCTCCTCGACATTCATTCTTTTCTCCCTCACATCTAAGTTACTTTTCTTACATTCCCTTCATTTTTATTTATTTATTTTGTTTATGAAACTCTTTCTTTTAAATTTTTTTAAGATGTTTATGATATATTTTAAATTTTATTTATATTGTTTTTATACTGTATATTTCATAATATTTTAATGTTATCTACTTGATATTTATTAATTATTCATATGTTTCAAGTAGTCAACTTTGAAAGCTGCCAAATATAAATTGTGCCTAAAATATAAATGAAAACTGAAATATTGGATATACATATAAGAATGGATGATAGTAATAATAATATTTTCTTTAATGGATATAAAACATAAAAATGAACATGTACAATCAATGTCTATGTCTATGGCGAGGAGATTCTATCCCACATGGTGCTCTACAGATAGGACGTTCATGACGAGTTCGTATCGGAGTTTGATGACCTGGAGAGGGATGATTCTCGGGCACTGGAACGTCGACTGTCGCATCCTCCATATGTGTGTCGGTGGGATGATATGTCAACTACATCTCATACTACACTCCTGATCCTTCTCCCACTATGGTGGAAGAAGTACCTTCCATCATTGAAGAGGGGATCCAAGCCTGAGATGGAACTATACCCCAAGACTGCGATGGATCTAGACCCTAATACTGTGATGGATCTAGACTACAAGGATGAGATGGATCTAGATCCCAAGGTTTTTATGGATGTGGACCCCAAGATGGGTATAACTACAGATATACGGTCAAGAAAGACGGATCCCATGCCACCTGAGGCACATCCAGAATAGGTTGAGGCTGGACTACTAGAGGGATAACTTCTGCCTATGGAACCGGTGAGGCCTCAAGTGCAGAATGACATTGTCTACGTCACTGTGGTTGTGTCTACTCAGCACCAGAAACTGTTGCAGGATGTTCCTCTTGGGCAGGAACCTCCACTTTCTAGGCTGGAAACTCTAAGATGCTCTCAGAAAGATAATGAATAGATGCCCTCGCCTCCAGCACTTCAGCATGGACAGCTACCAACTAAAGACCCCCTCCTCCTCTTTATCACTCATATGAACAACTTACTATATGTGATTTTCTTGTAAAGAGATTCAAAATGAATTAGCAAATTGTTAAATAAACAAATTAATGTAAATTTATTGATTTACCATCCTCTGCATCTCTCGGTCGTGTTAGGTAAAATACAGTATAGACACCAGTCTATACCATGGATCATACTTAACCTGATCTGAAAGAAATAATTGATTCATAGGTACACCCTGAATACGAAACTCTGTATGTCTGTGCCAACTATCGAGAAAGTGGGCATGTACTTGATCCCATTCCTCATCCTGCCTCCATGTCAGCTTCATCTCATGAAGTTGCTCTGTCTATCTCAGTAGCAATGGAATCAGATGAGCACCGAAAAACTTTTGCATGACTCTATCAGGATACTACCACTCAATAATATGAACGTGAATGAGGGAAACAACATCCATAATATTCTCAAGCCCAACAGTGTAGTATGCTAACAACTTTTCCATAATAATAAAGTATAGAAGCCATGAAATCTGAAATGACATGTGACTTTGTCAAAAAAGATCCTAACTAAAAACCAAAATCAATGAAATTATTAAATTTGTTAGAGAGTGATAGATTGTATATATATATCTGATTAGGAAAGAGATATTCCAACTACAGATGATATACGCCCAAATGGTGTCTCAAAACCACGTTGAAATTGTGTCGTTGACACCACCTGTAAAATACAACATCGATAGTGACAAATAATGAGAAATTAAATTCAATAAATAATAGTAGCCTCAGAAACCAATTGAAATGATTGATATACTAGTGTCCACACAGAGTGTCATGCAACACCTCCATCTTGATCGACGGACTAGAAAGCTCAGGATCGAATGTGGGGATGCGCTCCCATTGCCACATCTGAAAAAGGATGACACATCCCCCGAGACTTGTGTGGTCCCTATGGTTTATCCTACATAATGCTCTATATGTGTATGTCAAGAAGACAGATAACCAGCTCTACGTCCCAAACCAACCAAATTCCTCTAATAGGGGTAGATACATTATGTGCACATGCATCCCTGAGTGATCAGTACACATGATCCCCCCAATGAGCCAAAATATATATGCACGAGCATAACACATGATAGTATTCTCGTCAACATCATTGGGTAAATGTAGAATCTTCACCTCCAACCAAGGCATAGATATGGACACTCCATCTATAGCCCTACTGTCAAACAAAAATTCAATTCCTAACAAGCATTGAGAAAGGTCTTGCCAAGATGCACGAGTGGGTCGAATAATGGGTCTCCCATGGATTGGAAGACCAAGAAGCACTGCTACATCCTAGAGAGTGATGGCCATATCTCTCTCAGGCATGTGAAATGTGTGTGTCTATGGTCTTCATCTCTCAACGAGGTAAATAAGTAGGTGATGGTCTACAAATATGAAATCTCATACGACAATGTCATAGAATCCATTAAAGCACAAGTATGGTCTTAAGGCATATGGAGGCTCTTTGTGATGAAAATGGTTCGCTCGATGCACCCTGATTGATTGATCCACACCACTTTCTAACACGACCTGTGAAATATGGGTACACTACTAAGTGAGAAGTATGGTATCATTCAATTGCATATAAACAAATTAAATGAGTCGTACGTGTAAAATGTAAATACAATGTTATGGTCAGCATAATGTTATGACTTGTAGAATGAAAGACATGCCATGATTATTCACTTTGTTTTAGGAAGTTATTTTTACCAAAATAAATATAATTCACCAATTATTTTGATTTTGAATGAAATAAATATAAAAAAATATAATAAGAGAAACAAATAGATAATGGTAAAAACAACATTTAAAAATTTCTCCACATATGATTATTGTGGGAGTAAAAACATTGATACATGATTTAAGGGAATTGGAGTTTACTAAATGTGTGGGTATAATGGATACCATGATCATGATTATATGGGATTGAATGAATTTTTCAATGTGAAATGTTTCAGCTGTAAGAAGATGTGTCACTCTGCAAATGAATTCCACAAGAATAAAGAGAATATATATTAGAATAATCTAAGACACTAATATAAAGAATATGTCATTGATACTTTCTAAGTGAAATGGTTGTTATTCTTGTGTATTTTGATCCAAGAAATATGTTGTGAAAGAATATTATTAATGAAATTTTCTTTGTATGAATAATTTAATGTATAAGGTTTGTATTGTAATACCATTTTTTAATGGATTTTATATAATATGTTGAATGGAACCAATGGCCAAGAAATGTGATTTAGTAAAAAAAATTAAACTCTTTTAAAACACATGATATGGGGAATATGACCATAAATATGTTCCTAATTATCAGAAAATTGAAAAATGATATTTATGGGAT
This sequence comes from Viscum album, assembly GCA_963277665.1. Lineage (NCBI taxonomy): Eukaryota > Viridiplantae > Streptophyta > Magnoliopsida > Santalales > Viscaceae > Viscum > Viscum album. The sequence continues at coordinate 1,015,030,991 of OY728119.1, read as the reverse complement.
GGTATTGGTGACCAATAATGTAGATAATGATTTGATGAAAAATTAATTCATGATATAATTTATTTCATTTTTTTATTTATAAAATAAATTCTATAGTCTAATATTTTATTTAAGAAATAACGGGAAAGTTAATTCTTGAAATCATGCATGTTTTTATTTAGGATTTAAGATTAATAGGGTATTTAGATATTAGGTATGTGTCACTAAGATATACATTTTTGGATTAATGGTATACTGATTTTTAGAATCGTAGAGACAATATTTCTAAATTTGTGGGTGTTGAATTTGGTTAGACATATTTTGTAGGAGTTTTATGATTAACTAATTATGGAATGGATTAAGATAAACCCTAGGAATTACTAATTATGTTTGATAAGTTTATCTAATTATCTATATTGAATAACTTTTGATAATCATTATGATACTATTATTTCATTATATAAAAGTTTATTAAAATATCATACACATAATGTTATCAAAAACTGTGTTAAAGGGAAGATGTTTTTGGGTTTAAAATTCATCTTTTAGGATTTATGATTTAGAGATTAGGGCTTCAAATATTAATTTGGGGGTTTAGGTTTTTTGATTTTTTATATGGTTTTAGGGTTTAGGTTTAAGAATTTTGGGTTTGGGTTTAGTTTTTAAGGTTTAGGGTTTACAATTTTGATACTAAGGATTAGAAAAGTTTTTTGGGGTTTAGTGTTCTGCCTTTGGGTTTTGGGGTTTAGAAAACTGAGAAAAAAAAAAGAAAATATAACAACATATAATTCAAAATATGAGAATGTCACGATGGAGACAATACATCATTGTGGATGAGAGTGTGAACTGGACCCAACAATGTTAGGGAATAATTTCTGGTTAGGACCTTCTTGAGTACATATGGTGCTTCTCAAACTCTTCCCCTATTCATGAGGCCATCCCATCTCATTACGCATCTTATTGGCCTTCGGTCTCCAATGAGGACGCAACCGATTGATGTTATGTATCACTATCAGCTGGCCTTCGGGAATTGGGAAATAATGAAACTCACTAATAGGCATCCATGGTGCAGCATAACAGTTAGCAATGGTGTCCATATGGTACACTGGATTAACATATGATTCCCATGATATGTTCACAGAGGCACATGTTGTGATGGCATGTGTGCATGGAAACCGTAAGGCTTGAAATATTCTACATTGGCATTGCCTAGTTTTTTGTAATACCACCATTTTTTCACCAATGTGATTTGTGATGGGGTATGAACTCTCTTGAACTTCAAATCGAGAATCTTCTCGTCAAAAAAAGAAGACATGATAACTAGAATCTTTTTCAATATTCTTTTCAATCTCTCATTAAAAGTTTCTTCCGTAGCTTAGTCCATGTTGTCTTATGTCTGATGCATGTTTTTATCTATCAAAAAAGTACTTCACCGAATGATATAATGTCTCTTGAACTATGGTGGTTATAGGTAGATTATGAAGCCCTTTGAAGACACCACTGATGCACTCCACAATGTTTGTGGTCATGTGTCCGTACCTCTTCCCCCTGTCATATTCCAATGTCTATTTTTTTCAAATCCACATCATATAATCATAAACTTCTTGATTAGCCTGGCAGATTTGTTCAAAAAGTTTTCAAACTATTGTTGATCTGACTCATATGCTACATATAAGAGATGATGTTTCACATAATTTGATTTTATCTTTACTTTGAAATAGTAAAAAACAAACAAATACAATGCATTCCATGCCTCGTGATTGCCTTCTTCATCAATTTGTGGTGGAATTTTTTATGCATATTTCTAGAAATGTGTCTAATGAAAAACCAATGATGTGCATTTGGGTATCTCCATGTATCAGGATCTGCATTAATTGACTCATTAATTGACCGATGGCGATATGACATCAAACAAACATCCTGAATGTTAGTGAAATGGTTGCTGATACATACCAGAAACCAACTCCATGATTCACAGTTTTCATTCTCAACAATGGAAAAGGCAAGTAGAAGAGGTTAACGAATTCTATCTTGGGTTTCCACAATCAAAAATACTCCATTGTATTTTTTGTATAGAAATGTTCCATCAATATGAATGAACTGTTTGCGGAAACGAAATGCAGAGATGCATGGAAGGAATGCCCAGAACAACCGATGAAATTGAACATGAGATGGATCATGTTAATTATCATGAGACGCATGTTCGTTTGTATCAAGATAGATGGAAACTTGATTATGATGCCTCAGTATGGCTAGAAATTGCAGCAACACCCGATATGACTCATCCCAATCACCAGAGACCTTCACAATTGCCTTCTGTTTCGCCATCCATGCCTTATTATAGGAAATCTTATAACCAAATTTCTATTGTATCCTCTCTTGCATAGGGGCTATTAGAACATCTTGGCTTGTCCTAATCATCTCAACAATAATGGATGACACAAATTCTACATCCAATGAGATATGATCTTGTAACGACCCAATATTTTTTTTAAAGGAAATTACTTTCTTATAAATATTTCATAATCACATTAACTACTAACTGCTATGGGACCCTTAAAACATAATTTTTTCACTTCTATGATGTGAATTTCAAAAATCCGACATACACAGTCGCGATCAGTGAGTTATTTAGAGTCCAATAAGAAAAACTTAATTTTTGGTGAATAGTAACCTACCCTTATGAATAGTAACATACCCATATGAATAGTGATATACCCTAATGAATAGTAACCTTACCTATGATAATTTATAAATAATATTTAATTTGAAAGTACAATATATCTATATTTTAGAATAATTTAATGAATGTTTTAAAAATGGTTTTTGATAATAAATTATGATTTTAATTAAATATTAAATTAATAATATTTAGAAAATGATTTTTGAAAAATGGAATTTATTTTTGGATTCTACACGTCGAAAAATGGTTGGTGTGAAATTTTGGGATTTTTCTGAAATACATGATTTTTTGATGAATAGTGACATATCATAAATTGCAAAATTTAGATAAATACACTAATTAAAGAGTCATGTGTGATGTTCTGCTGATGTAAGCTCACTTGGCTTGAGATCACATGAAAACATTACTATTCTTGGTCATGTAATACTCACAATTCCTTTTCTTGAGGAGAAATGATAAATAAATGAGTTTTATATTAAGAAATCCCCTCCCTCCTCCACTATAAAAAAACCCCTCTCACAACCTATTCCAATCACTACTATCAAGCCTTGTGCCTTCTCCAAATTCTTTCCAAATACCCTCCAAACCTCCTCTACCACTTCCATCAATCTTTGGTCTCATTAAAAGACCAAAACCTCTTCCTTAAGGAGGTTCTCAAGGATGTTTGGTTCAAGAGGTAAATTCCTCTTTTCAAATCTTTGTCTTCCTTTCAAGTCCATTTGTTTTCTTTTTCTATTACCTCTATTTATCCAATTTTTGTGATGAATCCAGTACCTTATATGTACTATAATTTTCTAATTATATTGGAATAAGTTATCATCATCTTCTCCTTTTTACCTTCTTTTATACTAGTAGCAAGAACACCATCCGAGATATGTCAATTTTACACATTCAAGGATGATGGACTTTCGATTACATTAATCATCCTAAATTCTGGTCATGAAACCATTATTGTTATGGTTGAACCAGATTATTATATATAATATATCCTATTTAATATTCTGTAATCCATTTGTTCAAATGGTATTAGGTTATAATGAAAAATCAGTTCATTGTAATCAAAACCCACAAATTAACCAAAACAATTATCATTAAAGTTCTATAAGCAAATTCATCATCATTCCATGTAACAAAGTTATATAAATGAACAATAACATATATTTATGTTCATAAATAATATATAATTTCAATTCTGGATATTTACACCCATTCCACTTCATTACTTAAAAACATGTGAACCGAATATGAAAATAAAAGTAATGAACACTCTGGAACGACGAAATTCAATACAATAACTAATCAATAAAGACATAAATGAACTAACTAGAATTATGATAAACTAAATACATGTATAATAGGTTCCGAAATAAGTTATTAATAAGTATAATTTCATATTCTAGGAGCTTAAGTACAAGAGCGGAACACGTTCGGAGTTAAGGTAAGGGTTTTTCCACCCGAACTTCCATTTTCATTCGGGATACTTTTATTGTCTAAATACCTCAATGAAATTTTTATGTATTGTTATGTACTCATCATATATTCTGTGTGAGTATCATATATATGGTTATAAACCATAAACCTTCCTTATTTTACGGATAGTGACATGTTTTAAAAGAATATTTCAAAACTGTTTCCAAAATACGAGCCCGATACAAGGGAATTTCTCAAATTCATATCTATTTTAAAGGGCAATCTATAATATATTTTTAGAAATCATTAATCTTATAAAAACACTATTTTTATTATTAAAATACTATCTTACTTCACTTCTGGTTTTATATAATGAATTTTCCAAAAGAACTCTTCTTTTCAAAATAAAAGGGTATTCATCTCTAGAATTGCTTAATGATTTTATAAGGGTATTTTCATCTAATTCAACATTCTTGTGGATTACATAGTATTATTGGGTTTAATATTTTATGAATTCATATACCATATTTTATTTAATGGTTTATGACTAAATCTGTAGTGGATGATCTATCCTAAAACCATTCACCATATTATTCCGAATGGTCAGTGTTTTATGTTTAATAATTGGGGAAGGATAGTTACGTTTCATATGATAGTTTCAATATGAATTTATTTGTTGTTTATGTTTATCCCCACTCATATGAGGATTGCATTGGACTTATTATCTGATGTGTGGGGCTCGCTATATCCCTACGATGCATCTGTTGGTCTCATGAGACAAATAGACGTGGAATTGGCCGAGGCCTTTCCCAATGTGATATGGATTTTTTCCAAGGCCTTAATCACTAGATATCTTGGCCGAGGCCATGAAAAAATGATTCAGAATTTCCAGCATATGCAATTACCTCATAATGAATCTTGTAATTGAAAGTTCATATAGATATTCGACTAGTATAATACCCTTGATTATGTTTTATTAAGTTAATATTAAATCATCTCATATTCCTGCCATAATATGTTCAAGTTTATTATTAAAGGCATGTGTTTTCAATAATTAATCATGTCTAATGTTTATATTATATTCCTCTGTATTTCTTACTCTTACTGAGAATTTGATCTCACCCTTTCTTATATTTCATTTTTCTCAGGATATGAAGAAGTAAATAATGAATTACATGCAAGCATAATCTAGGAGACATGATGTTGCTAGTTGAATAATTATTGTTGTTTTTACTTCCCATATGTAAATTTGAACTTATGTATGTAACTTTTTTCCAATAATACTAAACTACTCGGTCATTCGGGATTCTTTTTCCTTGTATGTATGCCAACGTAATCGAATAAGGCACCGGCTCCGGGAAACTAGGGTCGGGTCCTTACAGTTGGTATCATAGGAAGTTTAGTAGAATACTTGGAAACAAGATTTAGAAAATGTAGAATTAGGGAAGATTCCCTAAGTTATTCTTTGAGGATATACATACAATAACGTCCTGGTATTTTGGTAAGGAATAGATTATGTGGATATTTCAAGCAATACATCCCTATCTAGATACGGGGAGGTAGAGGCGGCTCTAGCACAAATGTATCTAGGGGTAAAACCCAAAAACACCACTCTGAGATAGACTCGAACGAGAACTGGTGCATGAAAACGGGCCTTGATGCACTATTGGTTACGACACTCCTAGTGGATATGCTTAGGACAATTCATATTTTCCTTACAATCCATTATGAAGGATTGAAATGTAAAATATTCCTCAAAGAAACCATATTTGTGAATATGGGAACAACCATTCGTAGGATCTCAATTTTTTTTCTAATTATTTTGTTATGTTAAGATAATACATTATGATTCATAACCTAATCTAGTGTATTCCATTATCTAGAGATGGTGCCATGTGTAATGAATAGAAACCACACGAACACATGTGTCCCTTGTAGGGATTTTCCTCCAATGCAAGATAATGATGTTGGTTCTGGTGCTGTGACTGGTGATGAGAAACTCATAAATATACTAGGACAACTTAATCAGGTTATGAATAATAACCTTACCCAAATGGAGCATCTGGATCCACCACGTGGAGGATCTATACTAGATTGATTTATGTGAAAACATCCTCCATCGTTCAATGGGACTACAAACCCTTTTGTAGTAGAGCAGTGGATATGTTCCCTCAAGAAGATATTTATCTCTTTGGGATGTAATGAAAGAGAGAAGGTTTTCATGTCAGTATATCATCTATCGGGAGATGCGGATCAATGGTGATCATTAATAAAAAACACAAAGGAGGAGGAAGAAATATAAGAGATGGAATAGAGGTATTTTAAGGAAATCTTCTTAGAAAAATATTTCCCTCATGAAAAAAGAGCAGATATGGAGAGGAAATTCTTGAATCTGGGGAAAAAGGGGGATGAAAATGTTGCCAAGTATGAAGCCAACCTTATAAGGTTGGCAAGACATGCTGTGGACTACATACAAAATCCAAGGAGCAAAATCGATGGATTCTTTGATGGCGTAAATCCATTCCTTTGGTGGGCACTGATCTCCCAAAATATTTCATCATATGAGGACATAGTTTCATGTTCTATCAAGACCGAAAAAGAATTATCTAAGTCTTATGAATTTAAGGGAAAGCAAGAAAAGAATTGGGTTGCTAAAAACCCTAGGAAAGGAAATAAGGAAACAAGGAAGAAGGGAAGAGTTTAATTTCCACCATGTGACAATTGTGGAAGGAAACACCCTGGTGCATGCTTAAAAGGGAAAGGAGTATGCTACAAATGTGGTCAGAAAGGCCATTTTTCTGGTGATTGCAAAGGAAAGAAGGAACCCATTGATGTTCGATGATATAATTGTCAGGAGATGGGGCACTATGATAATGATTGTCCAAAACGTCAAGGAAATATGCAACAGAAGAGGCCAAGGGAGAAAGGACAAGCATATGTGATCACAACTGCAGAGGTTGAAGTTCCGCATGACGTGGTGGAAGGTACTTTGATCATTTCATCAAACTTAGCCAGTGCTTTATTTGATTCTGGATCATCGCATTGTTTCATATCTTCCCTATTTTCTAAGAAAATTAGATATTTCAAATTTGATTTAACAAGGGTGTTGTTAGTCAAAAATCCTAAAGGAAGCATCATTGTAACAGAATTTTGTGAATTAGTTCCCATTAGGGCATATAAATGTTCCTTATCTACAGATATTATTGTTATATCCATGATTTAGTTTGATATAATCCTCGGTATAGATTGGCTTTCGGACCATGATGTGAAAATTTATTTTAAGAAGAATGAGGTTACAATATTCAATGATGATAAGGAGTACCTTATATTTAGTGCAGAAACATCACCACCTGATTCTTATCTAGATCCACCCACATTAGCTCAACTAAATTCAATTATCGGGGAGAAATAGAATGAAATAACTATGGGTGAGGAAAAGAATGTTCAAATAGAAGATGTACATGTTGTGAAATAGTATATTGATGTCTTTCCAGAAGATTTACCTAGACATCCTCCAGAGTGGGAAATTGAGTTTTCCATTGACTTAATTTCTTTTTCAAGACCCATATCAAAGACCCCTTATAGAATGGCCACTGTGGAGTTAGTGGAACTAAAGAAGAAACTAGAAGAATTGAGTGATAAAGGAATTGTTCGACCTAGTGTTTCTCTATGGGGAGCCCCTGTCCTCTTTGTTAAGAAGACAGATGGATCCATGAGACTGTGGATTGATTACAAGGAAATAAATTCTATTACAATAAAGAATAAATATCCTCTGCCAAGAATTGATGATTTATTCGATCAAATTCATGGAGCCCAATATTTTTCAAAGATTGATCTTCGATCTGGATATCATCAGTTACTTGTGAGGAAGGAAGACATTCAAAAAATAGCATTCCGAACCAGATATGGGAATTACGAGTTTATATTAGTTCAATTTGTACTAACTAACGCACCATTTGTTTTTATGGATCTGATGAATAGAGTATTCAAGGAAATTTTTGATGACTTTATAGTGGTGTTTATTGATGATATCCTGGTGTACTCTACAAGCTATGAAGAGCATGAAAATCACTTGCACACTATTTTGAATACTCTGAGAAGAAACAAATTATATGGGAAGTTCACCAAGTGTGATTTATGGCTCCAATCAGTTTCCTTTCTGGGCCACATTGTCTCTATGGATGGAATATCTGTAGATCTTGCAAAGACAAAGGCTGTGCAAGAATGGCCTACTCCAACGAACGTAACTGAGGTACGTAGTTTTATTGGTTTATAATGTTATTATCGGCGTTTCGTTCAGAACATCACCCGTTTAGCCAACCCATTTACCAAGCTCACAAAAAGGGGGGTAAGTTCTATGAACCAAGGAATGTGAAGAGTGTTTTGAAGAATTGAAGAGGAGGTTAGTGAATGATCTGATCCTAACCCTACCATCGGGGAATGATGGGTTTTTTATCATTAGTGATGCATCAAAGAAATTACTTGGTTGTGTCCTTATGAATAATGATTGAGTGATTGCCTGTGCATCTAGGCAATTAAAAATTAATGAACAAAACTATCCAACCCATGATCTTGAGTTAGCAGTGGTAATATTTGATCTGAATATTTGGAGACATTACCTTTATGGAGAAAATGTGAGATATATACATATCATAAGAGTTTGAAGTATATATTCTCACAGAAAGAACTCAACATGAGACAAAGGAGGTGGATTGAGCTACTCAAATATTACGATTGCACAATACACTACCACCTGTGGAAAGAAAATAAGGTAGAAGATGCGTTGAGTAGAAAAGACCATGGAAGTCTGAACAAGTTGAAAGTTGAAAGGGATCCTATGATCATAGATCTAGTAAATATGGATATGGGAATTATTAAGGAAGGTAAGAAATCACTGCTTTTTCAAATGGTTTCCCAACCTTCTTTACTATAGAGGATAAAAAGTTCTCAGGATGATGATGAAGAGTTTCAAAATAAAATTAAAGCAATAAATGATGGGAAGGTGACTGAATTCTCATATGAAGATGGAATTTTAAAATTCAGAAAGAGGCTTTGTGTTCCTGCAATTCCTGAGCTAAAGAGAGAACTGTTGGATGATGCTCATAGCTCTAATTTCTCTATACAACCTGGTAGCACAAAGATGTATCAAGATATTTGAGAAAACTTTTTGTGGGACAATTTGAAAAGGGAGATTGCTGAATATACATCAAAGTGCCTGGTATGTCAACAAGTGAAGGATGCGAGGCAAAAGTCTAAGGGGATGATGCAACCACTACCCATACCATCATTGAAGTGGGAGAAAATTACCATGGACTTTGTCACTGGACTCCCAAGGAAATCTAGATGAAAAAATGCTATATGGGTCATTGTGGAACATCTTACAAAGACATCTCACTTCATAGCGATTTGAGAGGACTTCTCATTAGGTCAACTTTCACGGATTTACATCAAAGAAGTGGTAAGGCTGCATGGAGTACCACTCTCTATTGTATCTGACCGTGATCCTAGATTCACCTCGAAGTTCTGGAAAAGTCTCCAACATGCTTTAAGAACTGAACTAAACTTCAGTACGACCTATCATCCTCAAACTGATGGCCAATCTGAGCGGACTATTCAGACACTAGAAGACATGTTGAGGGAATGTTATAAATAATTCAAATGAGGATGGGGCCAACATCTTCCACTAGTTGAATTATCCTACAAAAATAGTTTCCACTCGAGCATCCGTATGGCACCATATGAAGCCCTTTATGGGAAAAGGTGTAGAACACCAGCGTTTTGGGATGAAGTCGGTGAACAAAAGCTGCTAGGACCTGAATTGGTTGAGGAAATGTCAGAGAAGGTGAAAACCATTCAACAACATATCAAGGCAGCCCAAAGTTGACAGAATATTTATGCGGATAACCTCCGACGAGACCTAGATTTCAAAGTATGAGACCTGGTATTTCTATGAATACCTCCATGAAAGAAGGTCATGCGGTTTGGGAAGAAAGGAAAGCTAAGTCCCAGGTATATCATCCCCTTCGAGATCCTTGATTGTGTTGGAGTTGTGGCATACCGATAGGCACTTCCACCAACCTTGTCGAAGGTACATGATGTCTTTCATGTATCACTCTTAAAGAAGTATATACCAGACTCATCACATGTACTCTTTTCATAGGTGGTACAGTTGGAGGATGATCCTTCATATGAGGAGCAGCCGGTGAAAATTTTGGATTGTAGAGACAAAGTTCTACGCAACAAGACTACTCATCTGGTCAAGGTACTATGGAGAAACCATAAGTACGAAGAGGCAACTTTGGAACTAGAGGAATTAATGAAGTTGAAGTACCCCCACTTGTTCTTGGCCTGGATTGTAAATGAAATTTCGAGGGAGAAATTTTTGTTAGGAGGGGAGAATGTAATGACCTAATATTTTTTTTAAAGGAAATTAATTTCGTATAAATATGTCCTAATCACATTAACTACTAAGTGCTATGGGACCCTTAAAACATAAGTTTGTCACTTCTGTGATGTGAATTTCAAAAATCTGACATACACAGTTGCGATCATTGAGTTATTTAGAGTCCAATAAGAAAAAAATAATTTTTGGTGAATAGTAACCTATCCTTATGAATAGTAACATAACCTTATGAATAGCGATATACCCTAATGAATAGTAACCTTACTTATGATAATGTATAAATAATATTCAAGTAGGAAGTACGATATACCAATATTTTAGAATAAGTTAATGAATGTTTTAAAACTGGTTTTTGATAATAAATTATGATTTTCATTAAATATTAAATTAATAATATTTAGAAAATTATTTGTGAAAAATGGACTTCATTTTTGGATTCTACACATCAACAAATGGTTGGGGTAAATTTTTGGTATTTTTCTGAAATACATGAATTATTTATGAATAGTGACATATCATAAATTGCAAAATTAAGATAAATACACTAATTATAGAGTTATGTGTGATGCTCTGCTGATGTAAGCCCACTTGGTTTGGGATCCCAAGATAACATTACTATTTTTGGTCATGTAATAATCACTATTATTTGTCTTGAGGAGAAATGATAAATTAATGAGTTTTATATTAAGAAATCCCCTCTCTCCTCCACTATAAAACCCCCTCTCACCCCCGATTTCAATCACTTCTCTCAAGCCTTGTGCCTTCTCCAAATTCTGTCCAAATACCCTCCCAACTTCCTATCCCATGTCCAGCAAGCTTTGGTCTCATTAAAAGACCAAAACCTCTCCCTTAAGGAGGTTCTCAAGGAAGCTTGGTTCAGGAGGTAAATTCCTCTTTTCAATTCGTTGTCTTCTTTCAAGTTCATTTGTTTTCTTTTTCTATTACCTCTCTTTATCCAAAATTTATGATGAATTCAGTACCTTATATGTACTATAATTTTTTAATTATAGTGGAATAATTTATCACCATCTTCCCCTTTTTACCTTCTTTTATACTAGTATCAAGAACACCATCCGAGATGTGTCAATTTTACACATTCAAGGACGATGGACTTTCGATTTCTTTTATCATCCTAAATTATGGTCATGAAAACATTATTGTTATAGTTGAACCATATTATTATATATAATATATACTATTTAAGATTCTGTAATCCCTTTTTTCAAATGTTATTAGGTTATAATGAAAAATTAGTTCGTTGTAATAAAAACCCACAAATTAACCAACACAATTATCATTAAAATTCTATATGATAATTCATACTCTTTCCATGTAACCAAGTTATATAAATGAACAATAACATCTATTTATGTTAATAAATAATATATAATTTAAATTCTGGATATTTACATCCATTACACTTCATTACTTAAGAACATATGAACCGAATATGAAAATAAAAGAAACGAACACTCCAGAATGACAAAATTCAATACAATAACTAATCAATAAAGAAATAAATGAACTAACCAGAATTATGATAAACTAAATACATGTATAATAGGTTCTAAAATATGTTATTAATATGTATAATTTCATATTCCATGAGCTTAAGTACAAGACTGGAACACGTTCAGAGTTAAGGTAAGGGTTTTTCCACCCAAACATCAATTTTCATTCGGGATACTTTCATTGTCTAAATACCTCAATGAAATTCGTATGTATTGTTATGTACTAATCATATATTATGTGTGAGTGTCATATATATTTTTATAAACCATAAGCCTTACTTATTTTATATATAGTTATATGTATTAAAAGAAGCTCTCAAAACTGTTTCCAAAATATGAGCCCGATACAAGGGAATTTCTAAAATTCATGTCTATTTTTAAGGGAAATCTATAATCTGTTTTTAGAAACCATTATTCTTCTAAAAACAATAGTTTTATTCTGAAAATACTATCTTAATTCACTTCGGGTTTTATACAAAGAATTTTCCAAAAGAACTCTTCTTTTCAAAATAAAAGGGTATTCATCTCTAGAATTGCTTAATGATTTTTAAGGGTGTTTTCATCAAATTCAACACTCTTGTTGATTCCATGGTATTATTGGGTTTAATAATTTTTGAAGTCATATACCATATTTGATTTAATAATTTATGACTAACTCTATTTTGGATGATCTATCCCAAAACCCTTCACCATATTATTACGAATGATTAGTTTTTTATGTGTAATTATTGGGGAAATATAGTTACATTTCATATGATAGTTTCAATATGAATGTATTTGTTGCTTATATTTAACCCTGCTCATATGAGGAATGTATTGGACTTATTATGTGATGGGTGGGGCTATCTATATCCCCTCTATGCATCGGTAGGTCTTATGAGACAAATAGACATGGAATTGGCCGAGGCCTTTCCCAATGTGATATGGATTTTGGCCGAGGCCTTAATCACAAGATGTCTTGGCCGAGGCCATGAAAAAATGATTCAGAATGTCTGACATATGAACTTCCCTCATTATGAATCTAGTAATTGAAATTTCATGTGGATATTCGACTGGTAGAATACCCTTGATTATGTTTTATTATGTTAATATTTACTCAGCTCATATTCCTACCATAATATGTTCTAGTTTATTTTTAAAGGCGTGTGTTTTCAATAATTCACCATGTCTAATGTTTATATTATCTTATGCTGTATTTCATACTCTTACAGAGCGTTTGAGCTCACCCTTTCTTATGTTTCATTTTTCTCAGGATATGAAGAAGTAAATTATGAATGACATGCAAGCATAATCTAGGAGACATGATGTTGCTAGTGGAATAATTTAGTATTGTTTTTTCCTTTCCAAATGTAAATTTTAACATATGTATGTAACTTAATTCCAATAATACTAAACTAATCGATCCTTCGGGATTCTTTTTCCTTGTATGTATGCCAACATAATCAAATAAGGAACCTGCTCCGGGAAATTGGGCTCAGGTCCTTACAGATCTTGTGTCAGGCTTGGTTGAATGCAAATCCTCGAGATTCTCCAACCTCCAAATACAATTTCCAGAATCTCCCTCAAGTGAAATCTACAATCATCTCCATACATCTCACATTGTATGACTTATTTACTATGACATGATTTGTGAACTATATAGTTACAGTGCCTCTCAATGTGAAATCACTTTAGCATGCTTTTTAATGCATCTTTACTTGTAAAGTTTCTTCCAACATATAAGGTTTTGTCCAACTAACAAAACCTATATAGTACAACTATGGGGAACTCAGTTGCCAGTGTGAGAACATTATTTTTAGATTCCAGCACACGTGTCATTGCTTTTGACCTAGATACAGGGAATGGTGAATGATTTACTATAGGTCGATGTTGTTGTACAACAAATGCATTTCTCGAAACCTCCTCCCAAACATCTGCCGGTCCCTCGTCATCAGCACTGTTGTCTCCATCTGATACGTTCACTACTACAAACATGACTTTTATCAGTGCTAGAAAAGTGCATTAACAGCGCTAAAAAAGAGATTTTAATCGAGGTGAAGATAAAGGGGGGGGGGGGTCCTTTTTATCAGTGCTCAAAAAAGCGCGGATAAAGACCCCTTTTATCAGCGCTGATAAAACTCAAAAAATAAAAAATAAATAAAAAATAATTTATATTCAGGGGGCTTTTAACAGTGCTTGACCCGCTCCCCTTTATCAGCGCTAGGTAGCCCCCTCCCACTCCCACGTGCTGCCCTTGTCTTCACATTCCGCACATTCCCATGAACCCCTCCTTGCTTCCACCCGGATTCGAACCCGCGACCATCCCCTTGCGCGCCTGCACCTTTACCACTAAGCCATTTCATTTTTTATCTATTTTATGATACATCTATTTATTTATATATATATATAGTTATATTTATTTGTATATTAATATAGATTCATATAAATATAAATATATTTAGTTATATAAATACATATATATTTATTCATATAGTAATATATTTATATATATATATATTTATTCGTATATTCATATATATTCATATTTATTTATATATATATATATATAGTTATATTTATTCGTATATTAATATAGATTCATATTAATATAAATATATTTAGTTATATTAATACATATATGTTTATTCATATATTATTATTATATATATTCATTCGTATATTAATATCTATTTATATCTAGGTATATATATATTTGTAGTTACAATATTTTATCCGTATATTTATTTGTATATTAATATATATTTATAAGATTAGTTTTAAATACATTTATAAAAGTTTTTTATGTGTTTTTATAAATAAATAAATACATACATACCTACATACATATATACAACACACACACACACACACACATATATTTATGAATAAATACATATATATTTGTATTTGAAAAGCCATAGATTGTTATAATGACCATAAATTATAATAAAAAATCCCATTTCAACTCTAAAACTAGTAAAATCGAAGAAAATGAAATAATCTTCTATATGATATGTGGTACAGGGCTAACGGACATCCGAATCCGAAGTTATACTTTTTTGAATGTTAACAAATCGCGGTATGCCGACTAAAAAATAAGTTTTAGAGGCCTTCTAGGCCTTTTTTGGCCTCGAAAAATGTGACAAATGCTTCTCCTAGATAATTAGCATGTAGAGCTCATCGCAGGCTTCGATTTGATATGCTGTTGAGCTCAAACAGACACCTGGATCAAAAGTTATGGCCGTTTGAAGTTTGAGTTACATTTTAAACGTATTTTAGATCTTTTATTGTTTTTTTTGATTTTTTGTGTCTTCAAATTGTTAATAAATGATTATTAATCGATGGTAATTATTAAATTATTAATTAATAATATTTTTAAAAAAACTTTAAAGCCATTTTCACTAAATTTATTATATATTAAATGTAGTAGTATATTTATACTTTTCTAAAAGAAATTTAAAAAATATATATTATATTTATGTAAATATAAATATAATTATATAACAATATATTATTTTTCATGGTATTTTTTTTTTGAAATATGAAATTTATCAATGATAGGAAAAAGAACTGATAAATCCCCCCATTATCAGTGCTACTAAAAAAATTGCTGATAAAGGGGTCCCCTTTATCAGCGCTAAAAAAAGCACTGATAAAGGGGGGGGCTTTATCTGTGCTAAAAAAAGCGTGGATAAAAGGGAACTTTTAACAGTGTTTTTTACCGCTGTTAAAAGTGCCCCATTATCAGCACTTTTTTTAGCGCTGAAAAAGGGACCCCCTTTATCAGCGCTTTTTTTAGCGCCGTTAAAGGGTAGGGCTGTGGAAACCTAGTTTTGTGGAAGTGGTCATTACGAAACTCCTCATTAGAAGTCAGATTGATATATATATCTGGGAGATCATCTAGGTTGTCTTCTTCTGCATCATTTGGAATATGCTCGATTTCATGGGGCTTATTATCTTCAACCACTCCTGTAAGTCTACGTCTTCGTACAACTGGAAATTGTTGTGGTACAATAGAAACATTAACATATAACTCCATCATAATACCATCTGACCGTTGAGAAAAAAAATTAATTGCTTGGACCCACTGCGCATCAACAACCAATAGACAAGCTAGATGTCACTGTGTTGTTGAGAATCGCAAATGTCTATAGCTCATAGACTTGATTTCTTGATCGGGTCCCATATTTAAGGAACCACAAATTCTCTCTTCACTAGTGCAGAAAACGTTTTTTACGTCGGTTATTTTTAATTTTTTAAGTCGGTTTCTAGCCGACGTTAATACATGTGACGTTATAAATAAGGTTTTTGACGTCGGTTATTTAAAAACCGATGTCAAAAAGCATAAAATCGCGATGTTTATCACGTCGGTTATTTTAGAACCGACGTGATAAAGGGCCTGGAGAATGGTTTATCACGTCATTTATTTTAGAACCGACGTGATAAAAGGCCTGGAGAATGGTTTATCACATCGGTTATCGAAGAACCGACGTGATAAACTGGGGTGAGGGTGGTTTATCACGTCCATTCTATAAGAACCGACGTGATAAACCGGGCTGAGCGTGGTTTATCACGTCGGTTCATATAAAACCGATGTGAAAAACCAGGGGAGGGGGGTTTATCACGTCGGTTATTGACTAACCGACGTGATAAACCGGTGGGAGGGGGTTTATCACGTCGGTTAGTCAATAACCGACGTGATAAACCCTTGTCCAGGCCGTTTAGCACGTCCGTTATTCAATAACCGACGTGCTAAACCATTCTCCAGGCCCTTTATCACGTCGGTTATTAAATAACCGACGTGATAAACCATTCTCCAAGGCTTTTATCACGTCGGTTATTAAATAACCGACGTGATAAACCATTTTCCAGGCCTTTTATCACGTCGGTTATTAAATAACCGACGTGATAAACTATTTTCCAGGAATTTTATCACGTCGGTTATTAAATAACCGACGTGATAAACCCAATTTTTTTTAAACAGAATGCAGTGATCTTCTCTCCACCAGAATCAACCAGAAAATAAATCAAGAAATCATACCACAAAAACAAAAGTACATCAAAAATAAGCATGTAAATAGAGAACATATAAAACTTACCCACTAGACAGCATCCACCCTCATTTATACCCCATGGACAGCCCTCCCCCACCCCATTGGAGCCCTCACCCTCATGTATACCCCCTGGACAGCCCTCCCCCACCCCGTTGGAGCCCTCACCCTCATGTATACCCCCTGGACAGCCCTCCCCCACCCCATTGGTGCTCCCACCCTCATGTATACCCCTTGGACAACCCTCCCCCACCCCATTGGAGCCCCCACCACACTCCTGGACTACCCCCCGACCCCCGGACACCCCCAAACACCCCTCGACAACCCCCCACCCGCCTGAACAGCACCTCCTCACCCCCTCACCCCACTTGACAGCCCCCACCACACACCTGGACAACCCCCCCACCCCTGGACAGCACTCCCACACCCCTGGACCGGCTTCCCACACCCCTGGACATCCCTGCCACCCCCCAAGATTGTCCCCCCACCCCACCGGACAGCCCTCCCAGACCGCTGGACACCCCCAACCCCACTGAAAACACCCCCACACCCTGGGAACCCCTCCCCCATAGACCCAAATCCATACCAGAAGAACCATCAAATGTAGACCAAAACAAGAAGTAGAGCAAAATTAATCATTCACTTATATAACATTTAAAACATACACTGTCAACTTCAAAAAAAAACTAAATCAAACATAAACAACTACCAAATAGACAATTAAAACGACAATATTCAAAATTACATTTTACATTACAAACAACTAAAATTCAATCAAACCTGTAAAATAATTTGACCACTCCACTTGTACGTGTTTTATGTCTTCAGCAGTATAGGGTTGAGGGTCATCAAAAAGATACAAATGAAAAAGAAGATAGTTTACGTGTATAATGAAGAAATCAAATTGAAATATGATGGCAAAGTTTAAGAGGAAATCGTACCAGGTCAAAATTCACAACTGTCCCAGTTGTTATTATTTCATACATAAATCTTAACATATAATATCTGCATTCGATGAGGCCTTGTTGTTCATGACAATTCTGTTTTGAATGAGTGTAAATTCAATATATTATTTTTATGTAATAAATCAAAAAGTACAAATTATAAATGGAAATTTACCTTCGCCTTTACATATTTGATCTTTGCATTTCTTTTCCTTGTGTTTTTTCAAAATTAGGCCCATGCACTTTTAGAAAAATAATACAAATGGGGTAAATTTAAAATTTATTATAATATATAAAACTATTGAGAAATTGAAACTTACTTTTCCAATATATTCTTAAAACTTGCCCGCACATCACCATGAACAGAGCATATCCAATAAAGAGCTTTCTCCCTTGGGCAAAAAATCCCTAACATCCAATGATTACTGATAAAAGGAAATTTAATGTTAGTGGTTTTTTATGTTAAAAGATAATTAACTATTTGAGAGAAATGTGTTTCATACCTCTCACAAAAAGGCATCATCCAACATTGTTGGATTATATTCTTTTCAAATATTTCAGCAATATAAACCATTCTTTGTTCCTCAGTCAATGCACATGCTTCAGGGGAAATCAATTGCGGGTCCATGAATCCATATACCTCTGTCAGTTCATTCCTCTCACAAATTTTATAAAGATACCTAATACAAAACATATATAAGTATACATTTTTAATAAATATAACGCAGGGAAAAGGTGTTAAGACTTACATGGAAAAAATTTGCACCACGTTGATGCCCAACTTATCTCCAGTAACAAGCTCCATGATATCATATTTTGTAATCCCCACAGTTATTTCACGTCCACAAACATGAGATTCCATTGGAAACTCCTAAAAACCCAACAACAAATGTGAATATCTTGACAATCTGTCAAGACCACTGGAATCTGTATCTGATGTCATAGCATGTTGTCTTTGTTATTGTCTATGCAGTATTTCTTTACCTCTGAAGTATTCCTGTGAAAAAAAATTGAGAATTATTGTAGTTTTCAAATGATAAAACAACTTTAATAAAAAAATAAAATAAAAGATATAACATTCATACCTCTATGGTAATGAGTCGAAGAAGTCTGGATGACCAAACTAAAAAATGGCCGATACTCTGTCCAACTGTCGCCACCTCATCTGTAGGTATTGGTACCCTAGCTGATCTATCTATATTATCCTGTACAGTGACCCTCTGATTCTCTACCTCTAATTGTTGATGATGAACTGTATCTCCTATAAAATATACCAACCCGTATGCTACTATATGATGTTGAGAATCATCAACATACAACTCGAAATATGTAGGAAGCTGCGGCGGAGGCGTAGGATAAAAAATGGGGTCAGCGGGCTGAGGTGGGGGAGTGGGAGCTACTAGCGGAGGTGGAGGATAAATAATGGGGTCTGCAGGGGGAGGTGGAGGAGTTGGAGCTGCAGTCTGAAATTGACTTTGCATTTCTGCAAACATAGACTGCACCGAATCTTTAATCTTGTCTTCCATCGTCGCATTAATATTTTGAACTTCGGCCTCCAAGGATTCTATTTTTTTTATAAACCCCCTCAATGTTAGAAGTTGAAGAACGTGGAAACACTTTTCTTACCGATACACCTGTCAGATATCCTCTTACACGACCAGGATGTTCGGGCCTTCCCAATGCTGCAAATAAAATATCTTCCCTCCCAATAGCTGTAAATGTCCCCTCTGAACTTTGCTCCTCAAGAGAGTCCTATATTAATTAATTGAACATTTCTGTAATGATTGAAACTTATATGAAGAAAAAAGTTAACTTAAATAAATTAAATAGATATCTTACAATCCTCTCAGCTACGATTCTCGATTCTTCCAAAAGATATTGCCCTTTTTCCCCTTCCGAGCTCTCTTCCATTTTTCATGTCTAGATGGAGGGGATGGAGGGGCCACCTCTCCAGAGCTTGAAGACTCATCTCTTAGTTGTTGAAATTTTTCCGCTATCATTTTTTCTTCCAATAATGTATACCCTCCCCGAGATAAACTATGAGGGTATACATTTTTAGATTGGATCTCCTGATGAACTTTCCTTGTTTGTTGTAATTTAAGAATAAGAAATCATTAACAAAACATTAATAAAATCATTTATATAAGAAAGTATATAAAAGTTTACATTGCCCTTACCAGAAATGACTCTTTTTTTCTACTTTCAAAAAATTGTCTCCATGTGTCTTCATCTATAAAAGGATATATACGACATGGATTGTCATGACTCCTATGACCATAAATGAAATCAGATGTGAGGGTTGATTTGAAATCCCTCCATCTCCTGGCAGCCAACGATAAGCATTTCTTCCTGACTCCTCCAGTGTCAGGAATATCAAATGTCATCTGATAAAGAAGAGGTTAAACATATTATATATACCAGAAACATTAAAATAATGGTCAAACAATGACAAAAGATCTTACCAAAATCATCTCCCACAACTGAGAGATAATCTCTTTATCCACACCTCTCCAATAATCATACAGAATGCTTACTTTGGTCTTAGCCTGAGTTGCAAAAAAACTCTTAAAATCATTGGCATTTGGACCTCTAGGAATATCATCATCATCAAACTCAACTTCTATCCTCTGATCTTGCGTACGGGCAAGTGATAATTTTGGTAAACGTGTGCAACCACATTTACCAACCTTTGAACTCTTTGTCGTAATAGGAGCATGTGAATGTTCATCCCCAGAGGTATGACCAGCAATATGATCCTCCCCAGAATCATGTGGTTGATCATCTGAATGATCTGTCATTATCCTTCAAATAAAAAAAAACGTCAGTTCACAAATATACAAATTCAAATATTTTAATACTACTGTAATTAGAAAATAGAAAAGTGTACTAGGTTACATAATAGTAAACATTGGTAATATGGTAAGCATGTTAAACAATGGTAAAGATGGCAAAGATGGTCAAGATGGTCAAGATGGTCAAGATGGTAAAAAATGAAAAAAATGGTAAACCTGGTAAACATTGTAAACATGGTAAAGTAATTTTCAGTGAACAAATATACAAATTCAAATATTTTAATACTACTGTAATCAGAAAATAGAAAAGTATACTAAGTTACATAATAGTAAACATTCGTAATATGGTAAGCATGTTAAACAATGGTAAAGATGGCAAAGATGGTCAAGATGGTCAAGATAGTAAAAATGGTAAAAATGGTAAAAATGGTAAACCTGGTAAACATTGTAAACATGGTAATGTAATTGTCAGTGAACAAAAATAAGCATTTTAAAATTCATGTAATGGTTATAAACTGTTGGGTTGTAGAGCATTTCTTTCTGTCTGGGTTCCACCGGCTGGCCGGTGTCACCAGGCAGTGGGCAAGCCCACTGCCTGGGTCCTCCGGCTGGCCGGTGGGCAAGAACCGGTTGGCCGATGCCCATACCGGCTGGCCGGTGCGCTAACACCTGCTGACCGGTGGCTCTGGCAGAAAGCAATGCTTCTGCCAGAGACCACCGGCTGGCCGGTGGGCAAGAACCAGTTGGCCGGTGTCACCAGGCAGTGGGCAAGCCTACTGTCTGGGTCGTCTGGCTGGCCGGTGTCACCAGGCAGTGGGCAAGCCTACTGTCTGGGTCCTCCAGCTGGCCGGTGGGCAAGAACCGGTTGGCAGGTGCCCATACCAGCTGGCCGGTGCGCTAACACCGGCTGACTGGTGGCTCTGGCAGAAAGCAATGCTTCTGCCAGAGACCACCGGCTGGCCGGTGGGAATCCACCGGTTGGCCGGTAGACTCAGAGAGTCCACTATCAGCCTTCTTGGGCCAACTCCTGGGAAACCTTTTTCCTAGCATCAAAACACTTGAAAACAAGTTAGAACATGATGAGAGTGGTTGTGATCATTAAAATCCAAGAGAGAGGGGTACAACAATAAACATGATAAAGTAAACTAAACAAACTTAAAACAAACAATAACATATACTTATTTTATTTTAAAACATGTTTTAATAAATAAAAAACTTACAATATCTAACATTTATGAAAAAATAAATGTAAACAAGAAATAAACATATGTTACCTGTAATTTTAGGAATGTACAGATGGATTGTTTTCCCAAATTACTTCGTCGTGATCATTCCTTATGGCACAAACTATGTCTTCAACATGATCGTTATTATGTTCTGTTAATATTTCCATTGAAGTAGGGATCTCACATAAATCAGCATATTCATCAAGTTCATCCTCACCAACATATTGTTTTTCCCTTATAAAACAACAGCCCACTGCATATCTGATTGATCTACTACATAAAAAATTTGTTTTGCATGTGTTGCCATTATAAAAGAATCAGCTGTGTCTTCCAATCTATTCATATTAACAAGTGTCATTCCAAATTCATCGTTTCTGACACTGTTGTTACCATTAAACCATTTACAGTTAAAAACAGGAACTTTAATTTTAAAGTAATCAACCTCTCATATGTCTTCAATCACTCCATAATATGCATTTGATGCAGAAATTGGGTTTTTGTCCTTAGCACTCGAAAAATGCATTGCTTCTGCAAACACCAATACACCACTATTCTGAACTGCACTTCTTTTGTCCTGAGATTTTGTATGAAATGTATAACCATTAATGTCATAACCAGACCATGTTATCACATTTAAACATGGACCACCCACTATCCATTTTAATGTCTCTGATACATCTGATCTACCAAGCAAAGTCTTTTTAATCCATGACAAAAAAGTTTTGTTGTGCTCATTCAAAATTCACATTTCTTTCTTCTTTGGATGACATTGTTTCAACTCATTAATGTGCAATGTGATATATGGTTGAGCATCAGCTATGTTCTTCAAGATGTATGATTCTAACTTCTTCATCTGTTCAGCTGACAATGATTTGACTTTCAAGCCGCGAATCCCCTTTTCCTCATTATTAACTCGTTCATGGCGAGATGGAGGCAAACCTATGTGTTGCGCCGCAGCCAAGTAGCTCGTACAAAACTCTGCTACCTCCTCAGAAATATACTTTTCAATAATGGAGGCTTCAGGTCGATATAGATTTTTAACATACCCCTTTAATATTTTCATATACCTTTCAAAAGGATACATCCAACGAAGATATACAGGTCCACAAAGCTTTATTTCTCGAACCAGATGAATCATTAAATGCACCATTATATCAAAAAAAGTTGGAGGAAAATACATTTCCAATTGACAAAGTATTAAAATTGCATCCTTTTCCAAAATGTTCGAAGCATTCACATCAATAGCCTTGTTACAAATTGAATTGAAAAAATAACACAACTTCATTATAGTATTTCTGACACGAATGGGCAATATTCCACGCAATGCAACTGGTAGAATTTGTTGCATCATGACGTGACAATCATGCGATTTCATACCTATCAACTTCAAGTCCTTCATTGAGACAAAAATTTTTACATTAGAAGAATAACCTTGAGGCACTTTGGTATCATGAAGACACTGACAGAAGCTAATTTTCTCCCTCTTCGATAATGTATTACAAGCCGGGGGAAGAAATGTTCTTCTTCCTTTAGGAGTGGGAGCTAACTCCAAACGTATTCCCATTGATAGTAAGTCTAATCTTGCATTCAACCCATCTTTAGTCTTTCCTTTAATATCTAACAATGTTCCAATAAAAGAATCACAGATATTCTTCTCCACGTGCATGACATCAATATTATGTTTAACTTCATGATACCTCCAATATGGTAGCTCAAAAAATATTGACATTTTCTTCCAAATATGTCTATCATTACCAGATTTCTGTGTCTTTCCCAATGTCACGTCAAGGTTTTTCACCCTCTCAAAATACAGATCATGGGATAAAGGTTTTGGAGCAGTATCAAATTCTTGTGAGCCATTAAATGCCTTTTTTAGTCTTCTATAAGGGTGTTCCATAGGCAAAAACTTTCGATGACCCATGTACACTGTTTTCCTCCCATGATGCAATTGACAATAGGACGTCTGTTGTTCGCAAATTGGACATGCTTTATGCCCTTTAACACTGTATCCAGACAAATTTTCATACGCTGGGAAGTCATTTATAGTGAACAGAAGCACTGCATGCAGTTGAAAATATTCTATTTTATAAGAATCATACACCCTAATACCATTAGCCCATAATAGTTTCAAATCATCAATCAACGGTGACAAGTAAACATCAATATCATTACTGGGTTGCTTTGGACAAGAGATCATTGTACTCAACATGACATATTTGTGCTTCATACAAACTTCAGGAGAGAGGTTGTAAATTACCAATAAAACATGCCATGAACTATGTGTGCTACTGAGTGTTCGGTATGGATTCATTCCATCTGTGCACAACCATAGTCCGAGATTTCTTATTTCATTTCCAAATGTAGAATACTGCACATCAATTTTCTTCCATTGTGGACAATCAGCTGGATGACGTATTTTTCCATCACATACCCGCTCTTCAGCATGACATCTTAACCTTTTTGCATCATGTGAATTAGCAAATAAACGTTTGAAACGATTAATTATAGGAAGATACCAAAATACCTTTGAAGGGAGCTTTGTAATCTCTACATCACCCTATGATTTTTCTTTCACCTTATACCGTGATGTCCCACATTTTGGACACTCTGACAGAAATTCATATTCCTTCCTATATATAATTCATTCATTCGGACAGACATGTATTTTCTTGTATCCCAATCCCATCGGGCATAATATTTTCTTGGCTTTGTAATGTGAATCTGGAAGATCGTTATCTTTTGGAAGAATGTATTTCATCAATTGTAGCAGCTCTGTAAAACTTCTGTCACTCCATCCATGCTTCGCCTTTAGGTTAATCAATCTTAACACCGCCGACAGAACCATAAAATCTGTACAACCGGGATATAATGGTTTTTCAGCATCACCATATAGACGTGCAACTGTCGGTTCTATCTCAATTTGTTCTGCTACAATATCGCGAATCATTTCTTCAATTCCATCGGAGTTACCATCTTGCGAATCATCATCATCAGTGACATTCCGTCCAGTTTCACCATGCCAAATCCAAGGGCTGTAACTCGGATTAAAACCATGACATATCAGATGATCTTTTATCTCTCTACTTTTCAACTTCTTCATATTCAAACATTTCAGGCATGGACAGAAACAAATGTCACTACTTGGAACATTTCGTTTTGCAAATTCCAAAAAGGCATCAACACCTTCCTCAAATTCATTGCTCATTCGATGTGCCGTAATCCAACTTCGACTCATTATTACCTATAACAAATATCAACAAAAAATATATATTTTTAAGATAAGACAAAACATGTTTATATGAAAAAAAATCATAGTTTGAATGTAAAAAAATTTAAAATATAAAACAAATCTTGAAAGTAGTAGTAGTTTTCATAAGTACCCAACACCAAATAGTTATACATCGTAAGTGTCATGTTAAAAATATGAATATAGACCATTTGTTTTATGTTTAATAATATTGTCATATTATCTGATCATTCTGATTATATATTAGAATTACTATATCCTTTTGATCCGATATATAATCTAAGGACATTAATATTTCTTTAGAAAAAGCAATGTTAATATCATGGTAATGTAAAAAAAAAGTATATGTCGAACTATATATATGTAATACCAATAAAAAAATACATATGTGTTTGGCCTGGGTTTCACACATAAATCAACTCATCTCACAGATTAAATTTTTGAATCATCCTACATAATACTTATTTTTATAACTTAGGGAATGAAAATAATAATGTCGCTGGAAGAATGGAACGTTACAGTACCACCCATTATTTTTCAGATTTTGCTGAAGCTAATCCACAATGTTTTAATAATCATTTGCGAGTTGAATGTTGCGAGTTGAATGAACATAATAACCATTTGCAATAAAAAAAATTCCACGAGATTCAAAAACGAACGAAAAGCACATCAAGAATCGAAACAAAAACGAACGAAATAAATTCGTGGAAGGCTTACTTGAATGTCGCGAGTTGAGATGATAGTTCCGAGAGCAGTGAAGAAGATAAACAATGAAGCCAAAATGAGTGTAATGTAGGCGATCGACGAGCCGATTAGGGTTTACCGCGCGAGAGAGAGACGAGCCGGCGACTGTCAATCGAAAAAATCGTAAATGACAGAACACGGGCTTTAATTTTTTTAAATGCTTTATAACGTCGGTTATTATATAACCGACGTTATAAACTATTTTTTAGCTTTTTTACGTCGGTTATCTTAAAACCGACGTAAAAAGGCTCCCGCGCTTTGGTTTTTACGTCGGTTATTTTATAACCGACGTAAAAAACACGTAGATATCGGGTTTTTTTACGTCGGTTTCCAAATAACCGACGTAAAAAACCCCCCGCGCATTGATTTTTTACGTCGGTTATTTGATAACCGACGTAAAAACCCAACAGGCACGATTTGTAACGTCGGTTATTAAAATAACCGACGTGAAAAATCTACTCGCCGCATTGTTACGTCGGTTATATATAACCGACGTAAAAAATGGTGACGTAAAAAACGATTTCTGCACTAGTGCTTCAAGGTCACTTAGGGTTACACAATCAGTTGTACTATCCACTGTTATTGGTTGTGTATTGTAAGAAGCTCCTTGCTCAGTTTGAATAACCTTTCTATAGTAGTACACACAGGAAAACATAACTCTCTACGTCAAAAATGTTTCTTTCATCAAAATTATGACAGTGTAACGAATATTAACAATGATTGTTGACCATATAATATTTATTAGAATGTAATTTTATGATGCCTTTTTATACCCTTAAATATGTTATTCTTTATATGGAATCATTTTTTAATCCTATGTTATTTATTAATTATTTTATAATTAATCATTACTAATAATAACTATTATTTATAAACTATATAATCTTTATGATACTAACATTTTAAAACATTTTCTTCTCCATTTCATTTTATATAATCATAATTGTCATTTTATCAATTGATTTTTTCAGTACTGTTTTTAACTAACCAATCATTCTTTAATCACTAGTTAATCATTATTTAGTTATTCTTTAATTATTTATTATTTAATCATTAATATTATTATATTCATTAGTTAATTATAATTAACTAATCATATGTATTCATTTTTAATTATATGTTATCATTAATTAATCTATAATTAATCATTACTAATAATAAATATTATTTCTAAACTATATATAACTAATTAAACTACTTAATAAATAACATCTTTAAAAAAACTAACTAAAACGAATTCAATTACTAATAATAACTTTCATTCTTTAATGCATTTTCCCTTATCCATTTCATTCTATAACATCATAATTATCATTTTATCATTGATAAATATACTGATTTGATTTTTCTTTTCTCAAGTATTTTAGTTGTTTATAAAGAAAATAAGAATCGTTTTAAGCAAATTCTCCGGGTGTGTCAAACCAAGAGTGTAGCAAGCCCCGTTGTCAGGCACCAGTTTCCGTTCGAGTTTAGCTCAAAGCTGTGTTTTTTGGTTTTACCCCTAGGTACATCTACGCCAGAGGCTCATCCACTTGTTTGTATCCAGACAGGAATTTGATTTCTTAGATAACTACAAAATCTTTATGCTACCAAAATTTTCACAATACCTAATCCTAAGTTATTCTATACTTAATCTATATTTAATCTATACTTAATATATATTTAATCATTACTAACAAAAATTATTATTCCAAACTATATATAACTGATTAAACAACCTAAAAAACAAATCATTATAACTAACTAATATACTTAAAAATGAAATGTTTAAAACTAAAAAGAATTCAATTAAATAAATAAAAAAATTAAATTAAATAACAAAATACCTCTAAATTATGCTTTGCAAAAAACTGCCTTCTTTTGAACCACCGACTGCACTGCAAGGAAAATGGATTTGTTTAGAGAGAGAAGTAGTGAATTTAAGAGAGATGATCGGAAAATGAAGTGAGGTGAATGAGAGGACTCCCCTTTTATAGGGAGCTAAGGAAAGGTGGCACCCCCCGCTGCCTTTGCCATGTCATCGATCTGAGGCAAAGGCCGCGCGAGGGATGGAAGGCGGCATCGACGATGCCGCATTTGCGGTATTTTTTTTAAAAAATAAAATAAACCTATACTGTTTTTTAATTTTTTTTTCAGAAAACGTATTAAAAAAACTCCTCAATTCAGGATGTAAAGCACTCGATAAGACACATTTCCTGGTAAGATTGTCCACATTCCCACTGCGTTGTGACAAAACTAATTGCGGAAGAATTGCTACCGCCTCCAAGTATATAAAAAATGCCCAGGTGAACTCCAGAAATGTGAACTTTTTGTGGATGAGAAGGGCCAACACCAAGCAGGTAGCTACAAGAATATCACACGTAAAACACTTTTATGTTAGATTAAGATATATAAAGTAAGTTTAAAAAAACATAAGTCTACAATCAAAATTATTTTTCATTACTATAATAGAAATTATATTAATAAAGCTTGGTTTGATGAACTAAGTAGATTAGTGAACTAAAAGGTTCGCAGTTACTATATAATACCATGAATAAAAACTCACATCCAACATTAGAGTAGATGGACCTGAAACTAAACTATTTAATGTCGAAGATGATTGAAATGAACAAACAAAATAATTGGGAGGATATTTCATATGTCGCTCAATGGTTATTAGGGACAATTCGTGACTGGAGAGAAAGAGGAAGTAGGGATTAGGGGGAGGGGTTCGTGTGGTTGGAATATAGAGGCACTATAAACCACAAATTTTAAAAAAACTAGTGGTATGACTGTCAATTATACCATTTATTTTTTTAAACCACTAGAATAAGTGTTTAGTTTTCACTCTATACAATCAATTGGTTTAAACCATTTGTATAATGACTCTTGTACCAATTGTTTGGACAAAATTTGGGAATAGTGCATTGGTATAACTTTGATTTTCACTGTTGAAATGTGTTGAGAAGAAATGATCATGACACGTGATGCCTAAACTCTAGTGCTGTGTTGATAGTACATGTGTGTAAAACTATAAACTATAAAAGGAAAATGATAGTAAGAAATTACAATAATGTTTCTTTGAATAAAAAATCAATTTAATTAAAAACTAAAATAGATATCAAGAAGGAGAGGCCATGTGTCAATATGTGATGGGGCTATGTGGAATATCAGGAAGAGATTAGAAAACAATATAGAATGTCCATGTTACGTGTCGGTGTTATATAAATCAATTCGTTGATTTCAAATCATAAATGATAAAAAAAATTATACTTTATAAATATTGTAAGTATACAAGTTCAAAATCAGGGTAAGAACTAATATGACATGTATTTTTCATTAATGTGATGAAGAAAATAGTTGATATATCCAAGAGTTTAGTGTTTGGAGTATATTAATCTCAAATGGATCTTAGTGAAGGACATGTATAGTTGTATCATTTCTCTTATGTGATAAGATCATTTTTTAGTTAACAAAGAGTTTTTAAGAACAATATGAAATTATGGATTAAATACACATGTCTAAAGATTCATCGGATTCTATAACAAGTTTTAAAAGTATGATAAGGATAAAAAATATTTTATCCTGGATAAATGTGTTTTATCTAGGATACAAGTTTTTATCTAGATGTTTGTTAAAATATGAGGGATGTTATATTTTCACCCTTAAGGGAAATATTTTTAATAATAAAGTTTTATTTTCATAAAATTCTATAAACATATAGATTTACATGTAAGTTATTGAGATAATTAGTTTATTTATTAAATATTCCCACTCAAGAAAATAAGTGTTGTATCTGAACACAGAAGAGTTTTAATTTCTTAACATGATATTCTAAAGATAATATAGTGTCTAATAGGCTAGTGGGATTGTTTCTTTACTTTAAAATTATTATAATCAATTATAACAACAAAAATACATAGTACATGTTACTTGATATCCAAAAAAATTATGATATATTGGTATAGAATAATGTAAAACATACATATTATTTCCAAAATGATATCAAATAATTTTTTTGATGTAATAGGTTATATTAATGATGATGAAGAACAAAGAATGAGTTATAAGTAGTGAATATAATTTAACATCATAACATTTGATGTTGTAATGTAAATGAGTTTGAATACCTGTTCAATGAGTTGAACATTGGGAATATGATTCATTTTTCTCACCATTATCCAAATGAGATTTTATTCATAGATATTACACTATAAAGAGATCAGTGGTTGTGCTTTATCATATAGTCACATTGATATATTATAGGAATAACATAGAAATTTGATGGGTTTAATAAACTGTTAAATGTGAAACAAACATAAGGATGATCTAGAAGTCTATATTATGAAATAAGATGAGACAATGATTATATATGATTTTAGTAAATATTTTTAAAATAGTTTTAGAGTATAAAATTTATCATGATTATAGAAAAGTTTTTATCAAATATATCATTCTTTCACATTGTTTGTATACATTACATAAATGTAAGAATTATTAACCATTCAAGGTATGACCTTGAGTTATCCGTAACCAATGTTCACCATGGTGTATTATAGGTTGCAATGAAATATTAAGGTTAATATGGGGAGGATTTTGTATAAATATAAAAAAGAAGATTATGAGGAAAAAAACATGGTTATTGCATTGGATAACTGACTATGTACACCAAATGGAGTGTCAGACACTATGTCTCTAGTATAATACAGATGGACGTTAAGGAGTAAATTCATACTTTAATATATTTCTTTAACAATCCTTGAGTCTTAGATAATCCATAAGTGGCATGTAATGTTTCTTATCAAGTTATCGACTGGAGATTAACCATAATGGCACTTGTCCTCTGATACGAAATGTATGGTAGTTGGTCTATCAATTAAGATAGAGTAGTGAACTTTACAAATGTACCTATAAAATACACATGTTGTTAGTATAAATTTGATGAGGGGTATATAATGTTATCATCCATAAGGGTGAATTACATGTGTTATATTCATCAACCTAGTTAGTCTATTCTTAGAGAATCAAGAGCATATGTGTTCTTATACAAGATTGAAATACTATTTTTCTAATGATCACTCGATGTCTTGTAAAAATGGATCATATGAAGATAAATTTATGTATATGATTTAAATAGTGGAAATATGAAAAGAGATTCTTGTGTTTGATGGAGATTATACTAGACTACACCATAGCTTGATTTACATTGATTCTTTACTAGAGGTTACTATTTTTGATATATTTATTGATTTATGAATTCAAATTTGTTATCAATGCTACAAAGGACTATATAGTCATGACTTTAGTATTATTAAATGAGGATTGAGTTTTTTGAAACTTTGAAAGATGTTTGAAAAGTGTTTAGAGCATATGTTGAATGAGTTGTTGATGGATATTCATAAGGTATTTCCTATGATGTGACACACAATGATGTTTATTATAGTTTTCAAAAAGTGTTTTTGAAATATCCAAGGGTAGTTGTCACATGGTTTCACAAGTTATTATATATGATACAATATAAAGTGAAATGCTGCAAAGTATATGAGGGTGGGAGACTGAAAAAGATATCCCTAAATCCATAAAAACAAATTATATGTTTTAAGATATTAGGGTATATCATTTCCAATGATATAGTGATATTGTATAACATTTCCAAGACTAGTAATAGTGTATGACATGGACAATTCATAGGGTAGAGAATTATATTTTATATTTCAAATAACATGCTCTAATTGAGATTGGTTGATGGAAATTAATCATTAATGTTTAGGAATATTCGACTAAATTACTATCATTAGTAAAAAAATTCATATAATGAATCATTTGAAAAGAATGGAATCATCTAAGAGGCTATAAAAATTTGTAACTATAATACATTAACTTATATGTTTTGAATGTATAATGAAATGATTGATAAGGCTTGATATGATCTTGAGAATTATATAATGAAGTTGTATCCATGATAATAGAGATGTGAAATCCTTGATAAATCCATTATCAATTCTCTCCCACCTTGGAAACTCTATTTATCATTCTCCCATCACCATCAAGTTGTACTAGCATATCATGGGAGATATTGAGTATACCATAAGATCACTTGGTGATTCAACTATTATATGGATATATGTTAGATAGAGAATTATGTCAGGTATTTCTAGGGATTTTCACAATGAACCAATCAAATAAAATTACAGAGACCTATCAGTGTAAGGTACACACTTTCTTTGTTTTCTATTTCTACATACATTCAGTTATCATAGAATGGTTATCTTGGGATTTGGGGTTTCTAATGTCTTTCACTATGTATAAAAAATTTGGTTCGATACTTATAAACCCATCGCTTATATCATGGATGTAAAATAAGATTATTAGAAGTTGTTATTAAATTAATGGCTATAAAATCAGATTTTGTAATTTCTAATATTTTATTGAATAAATAATTTTTTTTGATAAATCATTATTTCTCAAGGGAAATACAAAAATAATAAATTTCAATGAAGGTGAAAAAGTTGGTCCATAATTTGGGTCGTAGTTATTAGAATATTAATGAATGTTCAAATAATTTCATCTTATGTTGTGTTGATTATGAAACTTTAGTTAAATTTCTTACTTGTAGAACCCAAGGTACAAAGAGATTCAACTTTTAAAATCAACACATTCTCATTTAAAATAGTTTACATGTTTTCTAATTACATATAGATCATGTTGATTATCTCTTTCTAATAGTATAGATTCATTCATGAAATGACATTGAACTAAAATTTATATAAATTGAAGATTAAATCATCCTTGTGATGATGATTCATAAAAACACTTTGATTACTTTCACTCATCTTTTTATTTATAACCTCAAAATATATAGTTAAGTCCTTATATATATGATTTTCCCTTGTAAAACTTACAATAGAAAATATTTTTTTGGAATGTTTTCATAGCTCCATGAAACTTACATCCATGGATGTTAATGATGAAAGTATATGTTTTTTTGGCATTATTAATTTTAGGTCATCTGTAGGAAAAAATCATTGTTTATTTGAAACCATTGATTAATGAATTAAATTTATTACGGAGAGATAGTACCACTACATATGATATAGTTTCAAAACAAAATATTACATTAAGAGAAGAATTATTATTGGTAATTAGTGAATTCCCATTGTTTATAAGTTATTTAGATAGAGTACACCTATTCCACCATTATTCATATATTGTATGGTTGACAGTAAAGAATTTATGATTTTTATTAGAATAAAACCACGTTCGTTTACTAGAATAAAATATATATTATTTTTAATTACCATTTTAAAATAAATATCAATAATTTTATCAATGTTATTATTGAAATATATTTACCTCTCACTATGATCTTAGTTATTTAGGTGAAAATTATCATTTCTTCATTACCTCACATTACATTAAAATAACTATAAACCAATATAAATTGGTTGTCTTGGGAGAGATCACAACTTGATAAAGTGAAGTGTTTCTTGGAATTTACCATATTTTTTGATTATATGGCTTGTCGCATCCTAGTTTTTATATATACTGAGAAGAACAGTTTTTATATCATATTCTATACTATTTTAAACTTTACATGAATGAATAGATATACCATAAAATCATGGTTAAATCTTGTTCAAGTTTACTATCACTCAGAACCCACGTTATTTGAAAATGATATATCATAAAAGATAATTAAGATAAATGTATATTATACAATTTATAAATAAAATCATTTAGTATTCTATCAGTGGATTTTAGATTTTTCATTTTCAGATGGATATGCTACTAATTTATCACATTGTGTTAGAAATAGTTACATTACTATGTTAAAATGACATTATTTTCATGTCATAATGGAAAGACGTTTGCTTATTGGTCTTAGAGTGTTATTTAATTCCATAATATATAATGTTTTGGCTAAAATATAATATTTTTCTGAGATATTTTTTCTACATTAATTGATGACGATACATTTATGTAATTGAAAAGAAAAATTATTATAAGTTTATGTAAATTAGAAAAAATATACCCCTTTCGAAATTTTATGATTCAATGGAACATTTAATATTATAATTTTAATATGAAAAAAATGTGGAGGGTCGAAACCATTTTGATGGATTAAATAATTATAGAAAATGGTTTCTAATAAACCATAAGCTGAAGGGTCAATTACAGAGACATACTTGCAAGAGGAAATTCCAAATGTCTGAACTTATTATTTTAAATGGAAATATTTCTCAGAAAATAATTGAATGGGTCACTAAGATAAAAATATAAATGAAGGCACATATATTTGAATATAGATATTTAATCAAACTAGTTTGTATTTAGTAGTGAATATGAGTGATTATTTTCAAATAATGAGAAACACAAATATCGTACATATGTTTTACACAGTTTTAAAGGAATATCACAAATATCCGGGTGGTCCTTTTATGGCATTCCAAAAATAATCTCAAACTAGAATTATCCAAAATACTTCTGTCCAAACTCACAGTCCAAAATTTATAAGAAGTTAAGCACATTGAAGATCCTTTTTGTCGCCTAATAACATGTGAACACCTTCATCATGTATTCTTTTAAAACACTGCAACATCCTGAATTACCATAAAACCTTATTGATAACATTCATGATCCCTTATTCCTTATAGAATACTGGATATACTCCTTCTATCCAAAAATGTTGTAAACTCCAACAAAGATGGAATATACAAATCATTAATCAGTTTCAAGGTAATCAAGAATATCCAATATAATTTATCCAAATCAATCATGTATTATTCCAAAATCACTACCACAATATCAGAATGATATTATGTTTTATCTTTCTCTCAACCATATATTTTCAATAAATTTAACCTGCTATTGAGTCACTTTTCTTGGTTCCACACAATCTCAAGTCCTTAATGAAATAGTACTGTAGTACAATCCTTATATACTCCATAATTATTATAACCAGTACATTGTTGATACAACACTCAAATGACATAATTCTCTAATAACAACATAATAACTCTAAACATTCCTCCTCATATATGGTAGTATCATGACTTTATTATTATCCAATAGCATCATTTGGGGAATACTCTGATGATTCGTACATCGGTTCGCGTAGTGTCCCAACTCCTTGCAGATGAAGCATTGTTCATTTGAAACCTTTTTCTTACCCTTTCAGTCACATACTTGGTGTCCTTTTTTCTCCATACTTATAACAAACTCCCATTCCCTTCAGGAAAGTTCCAGGGTGTTTCTTCCCACAATTATCACATATGGGAAAATTATTATTCTCCCTCTTCCCTTTATCCATCATTCTCTCTTCCATCCTTTTCTTCTCTTGGTTCCCTTCAAATCCATAGGACTCAGAAAATTCTTTACTTATCTTATTAACACATGATACAATTTCTTCATATGTTGAGAATACATGGGAAAATATTTCCCTTCTAAATGTTGGCTTAATACTATGAAAGATATGATCCTTCTTACTCTTTAGATCATACGTATAGTTGGAGTTCACATTTCTTCTACTAGGTGCCATTTCTATACAATAGCATAAACTAGGTAAGTTTATGAATTGCAATAATTCCAAACTTGTAAAATACCTAACGTAAATTGAACAGTTTATGGATATAATCCATAATCATAAAGATGTTTTCATTAAGGAAGTATATACTCGTAAACCCTTTATAATTATTTTTAAAGAAAATGAGAATTATCCTAAGCATATCCCCTGAGGGTGTCGTAACCAAGAGTGCAGCAAGACCCGTTGTCGTGCACCAGTTCTCGTTCGAGTTTAGCTTAAATCGGTGTTTTCGGGTTTTACCCCTAGGTACATCTGTTCCAGAGCCGCCTCTACCTGCTCGTATCTAGATAGGGATGTATTTCTTGGAAAACTCACAAAATCTCTACAATACCAAAATTCTAGGATGTTCTTCTATACTAATCCTCAAAGTCCATCTTAGGGATAAGCGCTCTAATCAGAGTTCCTCTAAATCTAGTTTCAAAGGTTATTTCTAAACTTCCTATGATACCAACTGTAATTCCCCGACCCTAGTTACCCAGATTCGGTGCATTATTTTAATACATTGACATGATTACAAGGAATCAAGTCCCGAAGGACAGATCGGTTTAGCAGTCTTGGAAAATAGATTACATACATGAATGTTACATTACAATTTATAACATAAAAAACAACATAAATAATCCTTTATGAACTCCATTATTCCCTTGACTTAACCCTACATATCAATCACAATACACTTCTAGGAATCTTGAGAAAAATAAAACATAGAAAGGGGTGAGCTCAGATGCTCATTAAGGATAACAATATAGCGGAAACTTTCATAAATAAGAATAAACATTTAAGACAATGTATAACTAAAAAAAAGCCTTTTAAACTTGATCTTCAGCATAATATGGAAAAAATAAAATGAAGTAATTCTATTTACTTATTAACATGGACATTCTACTAGTCAAATAATCACATGCAATATCAATAACCACTTTCATAATGATGGAATGCATAATGCCATACTATCACAACCACATAGTGAAGGCCTCATTCCAAGACTACAAATAAGATTTTGTCAAGGCCTTGTTCCAAGACACTAGATTGTCTCATGAGACCTACCGATGCATCGAGGAGCTATAGAGGGCTCCACCCGTCACTTACCAAGTCCAATGCATTCCTCACATGAAAAGGTTTAAACATAACATAAACATTCGTATTAAAACTTGCATACGAAATGTCAATACTTTCTCCATAAACCATGAATGGTATAAAAATAACACATCCATAGTCAAACATATCACAAAACCTTCAATACAAAATGTAAGTTTTGTATCATAATAAATCAAATTCAAATAAGCTTAAAATCCATCAAAGGATGTTGACATAGTTGAAAATGATGAGTAAAACTTTTCGAGAGAAATAAATTTTTTTGTAAAATTATTTAAAATTCACACATTTATAAAGGAAGTAATTTAAAATAGATTTTTGAATCAAAGTGTCCCATACCACTTTGAAACTTTTGAAAAGAATTATCATTTCAAAACATTCATGTCCATATAAATAAATCCTTAAAATCATTTTGAAAACATAGACATTAATTAAAAATAATTAGAAAT
This sequence comes from Viscum album, assembly GCA_963277665.1. NCBI lineage: Eukaryota > Viridiplantae > Streptophyta > Magnoliopsida > Santalales > Viscaceae > Viscum > Viscum album. Next base: position 1,014,993,916 of record OY728119.1, on the reverse strand, counting down.
ATAAATATTTAAAACATTTAAAATTATGATCTTGATAAAGGTTACCTTTCAAAAATCTGTAAAATATTCATTTTTAAATCATTTTTATGAAAAATGGATATGGATTATAATAATTCCCCAGTAAATACTTACACATAAAAAATCTTGGATAATAATGAGATTGAGGAATTAACCCTTAACAATTTGGTAACTTACGAAACATAAGCCCCATAAAAGAGGTATCATACAAATAATATGTAAATACACATAAATTAAATTGTATTACACAAATAATACAGTTATGGGCAGTACATACACCACACAAAAGATAATAGCGGCAATATGTCATGAATCTCACGGGAATAAGGAGTGAGATGAAAAACCCCTTACCTTGTACTTTTCCTTGGTTGATGGTATTTTAACCTCATGTATAATGGTGAAATAATTTTTATTAAATTATAAAAGAATCAAATACATTAATATGATATCATATATGATCTTTTAACATTGTTTGTTAATAATATCTTAGTATTATAGTCGTTTCGGGTGTTAACTTATCGTTTTATTTTATATGTTTTGTTACATAAGCCGTTTTTGTTATGGATAGGTTGTATCTTATTCATATCCAGAAAAATATCAAGTCCTTAAGCATTATTTTTAATCAGAAAATTATAATTATAATTGAATGGATATGATGGGGAATGAATCTCATCGTGTTCGTGGAGACGGTAGTCCGTACGTACGCACAAACACTACTTCCATTTCTTTTTTCATTTTAAGAAGAAAAAAACCAAATGATACATAGGTATATTATTATTCTAGTATAATATAATATCTTATATGTGTTAATTAAGTTCATTAACACCATCCTTTATACGTTCCGTGTATGGTATGAATGAGTCATATCACTTTGAGGGGGCGGTAGTCTGGACTTCCTCAAATGAAATTATCGTATATATATACAACATGAAACGAATAATGGTATACTATAAAATTGAATTACAGAAGCTTATATATAAAATAAATATCATAAATATTATATTTAATTATAGTTCTATCATAATGGCCACCATGAGAGGCGGGAGGAGATAATTGAACAATCATCGTTTCGTGAGGCGTTTGGTTGCCATCAATAGGAACATTATTTTCTTCACCCATTAGATGGAGATGTGTGTAAGTGTAGTTCGAATAAATCTCATAAAAATACACTAGTATATTTAGGATACTATTTTTGTTACAAAAGAAAATAATAAGAAGAGTTTAGGGGTTGGAGAAGTAAAATAAAAGAAAAGAAGCTAAGAGAAATCGTTACCTTTAATTTGGGTAACTCCCTTTGGTTTGAACCAAAAAGGACTCTTGAAGTGCCTTCTGCCTAAGGTAAGGCTTCTAGGAGGAGGAGAGGTATGTAGGGGGATTAATTGGGTAGAGTTTGGACGATCCAAAAGGCTTTATAGGTGTGAGGAATTGGTTAGAAGTGGTGTCCTTTTATAAGGGGGAGGAGGGGCTCTTTAGAAAAAACATAAAGAATTAATTTATAATAAATTTATATTTGGTTTATAATGACTCAAAAGTGGATTATTAAAGGTATAAGGTGGGGATGGGTCGAAATACTTTCATCCAATATATTTTAGATAGGTTTGGTTCACTATATTAACCTTATCATTTATATTTAACTTTTAGTTAAATAGTTTGACATTTACCACGTCTCTTTGTATTTTTATATTATATATTTAATAAACTCACTATATACCTCCAAGATACACCCAAGTTGTACATTAATAATACAACTATCATGATATAAGTCCTTTTTCCGAACATTATATTTTTAAGAATTGCATATCAATTAATAATATAATATTTTTTTAAAAACTCTTTTATATCAATTTTGACACTATTGGGTATTTTGTTTTTGATAAATTCATAACAACATTATTACTTCGAAACAAATTTATATAACCAATAATAATATGTCATATTATCCTAGAAAATTAGTTAAATTCATAAAAAGTCTCAAATTACATTTATTTGGATATTTATAATATCAATTATTTTAATATTTTATTAATTAGGTAATTACTGCATCACCATTGTGTCATAAATAAATTAAATTATATAATGTCTAAAAATTATAAATAAAACACCATTATGTAGTAAATAGTTTTATCTTTCTAATTAATATTTATAATATAATATATATTATCTATAACCCTATATTAAAAATGTTTTATTTAATGAAATTTGATTTTAACTCTTTTAACTCTTCTTTGAATTAAATAATAATAAATGACCTAATCAAATCCAAGTGGACCTAAATGATAATATTTTATTCTTAAGCTTGTTTTTGGTCGAGATACATTTGTCCAATAGAATTAGGACATGTGTTAGGGTAATATTAATATCATTTTACCCTTAATTACCCTATTTACTTTTAACCGTGGTAAATAAAAGTAAAAAGTTACTATTCACCAAAAATTATTTTTATCTTATTGAATCACATTTAACTCCTTTATATTAACCTTGTCTCTCGGATTTTCGAAATTACACTCACAGAAGCGGTAAAATTACGTTTTATGTGAATTTGCAAATTTTCCTAGGAGGTGGGTAAAAGACAGTGAAAAGTTCAATAAAATTTTTATATGTCTAAAATTATTATGAATCAAATCTAATGAATTAAATTGAACTTATATAGGTATTATATATCTATTTTTTCATAAACTAAATTTAAATAAAATAAATAATTATTTAAATAAGAATTCGGTTTTAAACTATAACTCAGTGTTTTCACTATTCATAAAAAATTAAGAGTTTTCAGAAAAATACCCAAAATTTACCCTAAGATAATTTTGATATTCTTAATTAAATAATGAAGTCTATTTTACCAAATAAAAAACATAGAAGTTACATTTAATAATTTAAAATTAATTCCCGCTGTCAAAACCAAAAGGCGTATTTTTAAGAAATAATAACTACCAAAATTTTGACACTTGTTTATGTCCAATTTCAAAGTGAAATTACTTACAATGACCATCATTGGATTAAATGGAAAAAATATAATCTATTTATATTTCCAAACCATTAAAATTTATAATTTAACGATCTGAATTATTTTGATTTAAAAAAGATGTTTTCAGTTAAAATATTGTATTTTCACTATTCACCCAAATATGAATGTTATCAGAAAAACACCAAAAATTTATCAAAACTAAATTCTTATGTCCCGATTCTAAAGAAGAAGTTTATTTTGTAAAATTGAATATATAAAAGTTTCAAATATTGGATTTAAAAAGGATTCTCCATTAAATGGTGATATAATTGCATTTTTTGAAAAATACTTATTTTTTCTTAAAAAATGTATTTGTTCTTAAATTATGTCTAAGAAACACATAATATCTATTCTAAAAATATAAGGATTATATAAAGTTCAAAATTCAGTTAATACTATTCATAACTGCTTTTGAACAGCTTGTTTGGTAAGTCATGGTGCGCTAGAACTCGGTGTTGCGTGAAGTGAAAGTTATTGAATTACATTGAAGAAATAACATAATATGAAATCTTGGGGTGTTACAAATATTTTAGAACATCTCACAAACACATGGAAGAACTAAAATGCATGTAAACTATGAGATTGACCCACCTTTTTGGAGGCACCTCCAGATGCTTAAAAATCAATAAAATGACCACTAACCATGAATAAATTTCCTAAGGGCCAAGAATGTTTATGGATAATAATACAATAAATATCATATAAAATCTAACATAATTGGTTTAAATCATGGAGATCTATCAATAATACTCACCACCTAAAGAAAAGCCTCTTTGAGCTAGGCATCAATGACCATTCCAGGCATAATATTCAATACTACTGTAGGTGTTACAAGTGGTACTGCAGGAGGGTCAGGTCCCAGTACTTTAGGAGCATGGTAATCTCTACCTTATTGGATCAAAAATTGAGGACATTGTAGAGGAATAATTATATAATTCCTTGTACATTCTTAAAAATTGAATTCAATAACATAATATCATGAATATGAAGTAATATGACTCAAAGCCTCACTACACAAAATTTACTACCCAACTACTCGATTATTGATTCAGGATTAGGAAACAGTTCATGTTTCACAATAATGCCTAATCATATGGAGTTCCAATTGAAAGTTAAAGAGGAAAATGAAATTTTAGTTTTAATTGAAATCCTTATTTAACAACAAGAAATTAAATTATGATTCAAAATTTAATAATATTTAAATTCATAAAATGTTTGAATTTGATGAATCACCATTACAAAGTTAAAAAGTCCTATGATTTATTAGTTACAATTAGCATTCATATAACTAAAAATAAAACCTTACACACAATATCAGGATGTAATTATTCTATATATAATTATTCTATTATACTATTTTTCATTCCCAACTTATAGTGTCACAAACATTATAAATTACCATCAAAATCCAATTAATCACAATCAACTAACATTTTAGCCCATTAACTTAAATTTCATTACTCAAACATGTAATAATTTGTTAGTTAATGTGACACTATCAATATATTTTGGAAAACACCATTAAGGTTATTTGATACACTTTAATCAACTAATTATTTTCTTCTTTTCCTATAAGAAGGATTAAAAAAATTCAAAGTATAGTAATTAAGGCACATGTGACATGCACAAGGAAATACATGCAATAATGTAAACAAGAAATGAAATATGAATAACATATAGATCATTATGGGTCTATGTAGATGAATGAAAAATTATCCCTTATTAAACTCATATAATGGTAGTAATCCATAATCATATCATAGTTCTGAAATCATTTGTTCTACCCAATTGTGAAAGTAGTATAATCGTCACAAAATAAATACAGAACATCAAGTCTCATCCTTAGAAATATGGATTGTCCTATTATATGTATTAGATACTCCTAGAAATTGGATCATTACCAAACATATACATTTCCTTGTCTCCTATTTACCTTCCCAAAATAGGAAGTATAAGAAAAAAAATACTTTGATTCAACTTTGTGAAATCACAAACTCAGTTCACTCATGTGCAACTAACCCTTTTTACCACATGTCCTCAAGTACACATCCTTATATGCTGGAGGTATCCAACAAGAAGAAATGGTCTATAGTGGTATGATGAGGATAATATACCCACATAATAAGATTTTTATAGGGGAGAATAATAAATTTGTATAAGAAAACATAATCATGAGAAACAATAGAAGTAAATAATCTAGATGATAGTAATCAAACATAAATAATAAATAGTGGCATATACAAAAGGTTATGTAATAATTCTATACAAAAAATGGGGTGTAGGGATACAATAAAAAACAATTTATCAAAAATATAAAAAATACTAAAATGTTAAACTTTATTCGCATAATGAGAAATAGATTGGTCTTATTCTCTCATACTACATCCTATCATAGAAAATCAAGTGTCCATAACTAGGTGATTTCTTTTGTCCCTACCTACATCCATAAAGTATTTCTAGTTTCTAATCAGTGGAATGAAGAGGGTGTGAGTAAAATTCATTATTCCACCACCAAAGGTGTTTAATACTATACAATGTGTGAAAATAAAATAAACAATGTGTGGGAATAATAAATGTGAAAAGACAATGAAAGTATCCATGCTGGGCTTAGGTTCCTCCTGGGGACCGTGGCCAACCATACCAACCTTTTCTTAATATGGAATGTATGATAAATATATCATAAGGGCCTCATATTTAAATTAATGGGAATTGGACGAAGATTCTATACCATGAGTATAAAATTATAATTTTGACATTCTCTATCATTTATACGGAGCACCACATCTAATATAGTAAACCAAGGTGGTGTGAATCATTATATCTAAAAATTCTTGGTATGTTATGAGGGGATTCATGTCAAAAAAATTACAATAAATAATGTGGTAGGCCATGCCCAACAATTTCTTATAAATGAATAATTTCATGCGCAACATCATGAACAAAGGGGGCATGGAGTTTCATGTCCAACAATTTCCAATAAATAATGAGAAACACTATGCCAATAATGAATAACCATTTAACAAAAACAAATTTCAATGGTCCAATAATAATCAATCATTGAAGTTAGTATTTTAATATAATCCTTTTGAAAAAAAACAACACACTTTATGATTAAACCATTACATTAATCATTTCTGTCACGACCCGTCCTCGGGGCCCGTGCCGTGACAACCCCAAGCCCGCCTTCCATAGGCCAGGGGCTGGCGACTAGCACCAAAGGCGTAAATCCCGATAACAGGGAAGGCATTGCCTTTATAAGTAACAGCCACCACAGAGTCAGCAAGCGGAAAGTAACTACAAGTGCAGAAAAGTAAAGGGGGCCGGAAATACAAGCCCAACTGTAAAGTACAACTCGAAAGGGAAAAACAGCAGCTGGAAGAACGAAGCGGCTCCTGGGTCGTCCGCCTCGATTCCTACCTGAAGGGTAGGTACAGATGGCTCAGCTCCTGGATCGTCCACCACGGATCCTACCTGAAGGGTAGGTACAGATAGCTCCTCTACTCCACAGGTCCTTTCGTCTACTCCGGGTACGTCCGCCCAGTGGTCCACCTCCGGGTACCGACCTGCTCCGCAAGTCTCAACTGCGATCTGCGCTGTCCGTCGTCTGCAACCAACACAACGAAGTGCGGGCATAGCCCGTGCAGGGGTGAGTATAAGCTACTCAGTAGGGACCCCGAGACCCTTAAGGTCTCACTAAATCCAACATGGATATCCACAAAGTAAAGGCAGCAATCACGGAGTAACATCAGACTCTACTTAGGTATACGCCCATACATATACCTAAGTCATCAAGTAACCCATCCAATCTCAAGGATACACAAAAATCATGAAATCAACGGATAACCATCCCCAGGTATATGCCCATACATATACCTAAGTTATCAAGCGACCCATCTCAATCATGAGGAAACGCAAAGATTCATTGACTCAGCTCAAACCAGGGTTTTCATTATCGAAACCGTAACTGCTGAAGAGCTCCGTCTCTAGAGTGTACAGTGGTCCTGTCACGACTCCGAGGCTGCCGCTCACTAACCTAGGACTGCTGAGGTACTCCTCCTATCGAGTACTGCGGGTTTGCGGCCAACTACCGGGCGCTCCGTCCGCTGAGGGTCTGTCGCCAAATACCGGGCGCTACCCAGATAGCCTGCTGAGGTACTCCTCCTGTCGAGTACCGCGGGTCTGCTGCCAACTACCAGGCGCTCCGTCCGCCGTGGGTCTGCCGCCAAATACCGGGCGCTCCGTCCACTGGGCTAGTCGACTCACTCCAAGTCGAGTCGGTCAAGCAGTCGTCAGGTCTCAGCCGGCTACACGGTCTCCGTACTCTGCACGCTCGTCTCCACCGTCGCGGGTCTGTCGCTACAACCAAGCGCACACACTCCGTAGAGTATCGCGGGTCCGCCGCTACAACCAAGCTCTCCACCGCCAAGGGTCTGCTGCTGCATCCAAGCGCACCACCACTGTCAAGTACCACGGGTCCGCTCCACGAGCTACTGGTCGATACTCCAAGTATCACAAGGTCCCGCGAAGAAGTGTCTCAAAGGTCCGTCTCGTCACAGGGGTCTCAACGCAACAGACGGCGCGTCGATCGGACGCCCGGTCTGTGAGTTATTAGCCTTTTCGTCCCAGGGGCCCGGTTGGTTTCGTGAGCGAAACCAATCCCGGCCGTATCTCAACTGCACCCCGAACTCCCATAGGGTAAACTCAAAGGGACCGCTACTCAACGTAACCACCAACGCCGCTGACGGCTCGTCAAGCGGACGTCCTGTCTGAAAGATATCAGCTTTCCCGTTCCAGGGGCCCGGTTGGATTTCGGGAACAATCCAACCCGGCCATACTCCGACTGCATCGAAAACTCGGGCGGAGTATGTCAAAAGTTCCGTCCCATCAAGAGGAAGTCAACGAAACAGACGGCGCGTCAATCGGACGCCCGGTCTGTGAGTTATTGGCATTTTCGTCTCCGGGGCCCGGTTGGTTTTTAAGGAAGAACCAACCCGACCGTACTCCACCTGCGTCCAAACCTCGGGCGGAGTATGCCAAAAGATCCGATTCACTAAGAGGAACTCAACGCGACTGACGGCGCGTCAATCGGACGTTCGTGGCTCAAGATATGAGCGTTTCCGCTCCGAAGGCCCGGTTGGTTTCGTGAACGAACCAACCCGGCCGAACTCAAAGTTAACCGAAACCTTGAGTGAGATATACCGAAACGACCGTCTCGATCCAAGGATCGCGTTGCCGCAGACGGTTCGTCATTCGGAGGTCCGAGGCTCAAGTTATGAGCCAAAAACTAAATCAGGTTCGAAACGGGGGGGTCCGGGTCCGGGCCGACCCGGCCCGACCCCCCCCCCCCCCGGGGCGGTGCGGCGGCGGCGCGGCGGCCGGCGGCGGCGGACGGCGGCGGCGCGGTGGCCGGCGGCGGCGCGCGGCGGCGGCGGCGGGCCGCGGTGGCGGCGGCGGCGGGCCGCGATGGCGGCGGCGGCGGGCCGCGCTGGCGGCGGGGAGGCCGCACGCGGGTGGCTGGCGGGGGGCTTGATTTCCCCCGCGGTTTCCTCTGGCGGCGCGGCTATGCCGCGCCGATTTTTTTGGCAAACGGCCCCCCCTTCTTCCAGGGGGCCCGCTAAATGGAAAACCGGGGGGGCTGCTGCCCCCCCCTCCTTAATGAACCACCCCCCTCATTAAGAGGGGGGTTTGCTGAACGGTCCGGGGGATTTATTCCCCCGGTTTTCAGTCATCCGGCCGGCCAGCTGGCCGGCCGGTTTTTACTAACGGGACCGGAAATTCCGGTCCCGCCTTCGACTTCCGACGCCGGCGGCCCGGCCGCCGGTCTTTCCTTCCGCCGCGGCCCGGAACCGGCCGCGGTCTCCTCGTCCCGCCGTGGCCCGGAACCGGCCGCGGCGTTCGTCGTCCGGCGCGGTGCGACGGCACCGCGCCCCTTTCGCCACACGTTAATTTCTTTCAACGCGGCGCGACGGCGTCGCATTCTTGATGTTCCTTCCATGGTGTGCGCGCGACTGCGTCGCGAAGATATTTGCACGTTCATCCGCGTGGTGCGACGGCACCACGCCACTTGCTTCCTTCCGCAAGATAAAAATCAATATAGACGTTGGAGGGGGGTTCGGCCGTGTTCATGCGGTCCGGCCCCCCTCACGTTAAATAAAACTCAACATGAACATTTCAAGCCTCATGTTAGACATGCCAGATCCATGTTCAAGAAATGGAATAATTTAAGAATGAAACAACAATCCCCTACCTCGGGTTTAAGATTCGAAGAATCGTCTACGTCCCGCGGAAGACGGCGTCGCGGAGGTCGGGTGTCGCGGAAGCCGTTCGTCAAATCCGATGACGAAGGGATGCGTTCGAAGAGTCACGTCGTTGGCGAAACTTGTACGCCGACGAAGATGGTCCGAGGAGGAAGCGGCGTTCCCTCTCGTTGACACCGAGGACGAAGAAGAGCGGTGCGGCGTTCTTCGTCGGAAAAAGGGCGTTCCTCGTCAAGTCTTGAGGAAAGTCAAATTATAAAGAGAACAACGAACTCAAGAATCTCTACCTCGATAGTCGCACGGTGACGGAGTCGTGGAATATCGGTGTCGATTCCTTTGACGTCGGAGGAAGTGTCGTTGTCGATGGCGTTCGTCGCGGAAAACCGTCGCGGAAAAGATGATGCGGAAAAAGAACGTCACGCCGTGGATGGATCGTGTTCTTCGGCGGAGAAGTTCTTCGTTGAAGAACGACGTTCTTCGCGTTCTTCGTTCTTCGAAGGTTCTTCGTCAAGGTTGAAGAAGAAGAAGAAAATCTCCCAAAAGCTCTCAATCGCATAAAAACCAGAGGTTAAGCGTTGGTCTTATTTTATTAATACGCCAACGAATTTGAAAAAAAAGATTAAGAAACGATCCATCAATTCGTTGAATTAATTCAACGAAAGAAACGACCCATTTAATTCACGAAAGAAACAGCCCATTTAATTCACGAAATAAACCGCCCAATTAAATGGTCTGTTAAGAATTTAGAAAACGCGTCGGTTGACTTTCATTAAGACGGGTTTTCACGGATGCGTTTCTTAACGGAAAGAAACGGCGGGGCTCGTGCGGGCCCCACCTCACAAATATCCTACCAAGGGGTAGGATATTTCTGGATAGCATCCTATCCAGTTCAACTCAGTTCAAGCCGCCTTTAAGTGGCTTCAAGTGGCTTCCAAGTGGCTTAAGCGAAATAAAATAAAGTTGTCGCAAAATTATTTTATTTCTAAACCTTAAGCTCGAAAATTAAAAACCACACCCGAGCAAACGCAACTCCGGAAGAGGCGTTTCTAAGCGAATACCGGTGCTGCGATTTCATCGGTGCCCTCAGAATTCGATTCCGGGCACCGGTTCAAAAGTTAGAAAAACCCGCTCGTCCGTTCACTGAACGTACCCGAGCCAAAACTTCGGAAAATGATTCCGGGCACACCGGGCCTCGGAATCAGGTGCCGTCAGAAACTGCGTTCTTGTAAAATTCCAAAGAAAATTAAGAAAAAAATTTCCTTGAAATTTACGGGTCTTTACAATTTCATTAGTCAAATCCACTCCAATTGATAAACATTTTTCAAGTGGAGTGTATCTAAACCGTTTTATAAATAATTATTTTATTCATCTAAAACCATTTCCCAGGTCCAAGGGATGATATTAAAACCATTTAATAATTCATTTTATTTATTTAAAACTTCCACAAGCAAGTTTAAATCACAAAAAACCAAAGGGGTGGTATAGTCACAACGAAAGAATGATAGTCTTTGGAATTTAGTAAAAAATATCTAGGTGGTGGTTTAGGTTGATGTTTTTAACCTATATACATGTTTAAGGGGTTAATGAACATCAAATCCATGGTCTAACAAATTTATTTTAAGTAATTACACAATTTAGGAGAAATATGCCTGAATTCTAGCATGCGACAGAATGAAACAAGATATAAACAACAATATTTTTGAGGAAAAGTAATAGACCACCTAATTTAGATGGGTATAAGAAATCTCATCCATTATAAGCCTTGTATTTGAGATTTAATGAGTGAAATTATTGAAAATAGACAAATTCCATGAAAATATAGCATATAATATTTCATAGAGATAACACCGAAGATGATGCAATAAATTGAAAAAAGATATAAGAGGAATCATAGAATTATTGAGGGTGATCCAACATAGTGAATGATGTTAAAATATAAGATCAAGTTAAGTAGATACTTAAAATACTAGGTGGTATTGGAATGGTGATATTTCTATAGTTTTTTTCATGAAAAGAATAATAAATAAGGTGGAAAAGGGTTAAAGGAATAAGGGAAAAAATATAATTTAACCCATATGAAATGGTATCACATTTTAGATGAATGTTTGGGAAAACTGTGTGCCAATTGTGTGGTCTCATCAATATGGGAGGTCACACACCACATGAAAAAGGTGAATGGTTATACAAACCATTTGTCAGTGTGCATTCCAACTATCCAATGAAATCCACCAAACAATGGCTAGGATTACAGTTATAAAAACCATGCATAAGATGTTCATTTTAACTTTCAAATTAATCGAAGGTCTCTCTCAACCATGTGGCTGTTTTTGTATGATTTTTGTATCTGTTATTTCCTAACCAACATACATGGTTGAGTCACATAGTTATAATTAAACATGCATCAACCATGCTCCTTATTATGTTTCTAAAAAAACCATAACTCTAAGCTCCGATCATAGCCCAAATACTCATGAGACTCCATGATTTCTTTAGGAACTTTTATATAGAATAAACCAAAAGTTTATAATGAAATTAAGTAGATTTGTACCTTTATGAAAAACCATGATCTTATAGAAACTAACTGAAATATTCTTTCAATTCAAAAAATTATGGACCATCCTATAAAACATTAAATCTAGTTCATATTGATATTTTTGAACCATATTTATTTTCTAGTATCGAAGGTAAATTGTTGTTCAAAAAAACGAGGTTTGAAAAGTATTTATCCAAATTTAAATTAAAGATAAAAATGAAAAAGAAGAAAACTTCTTTCCCTTATAAGTGACCGTGGTTGAGAATTTGACAATAAATACTTTGATGATTTTTGTGGTTATCAAGTTTATCATCACTCCTTATATACTCCTATAAAACCTTAATGAAATGGAATTATTTAATTTTGAAATATGACCCTTTAAAAAATGCCTAGGACTCTCTTGAATGAGTTTAAACTCCCTAAGTGATTTTGGGATGTGGCGGTGAACACCACATTCAATATCCTTAATTATTTTCTTATAAGGTCAATAATTTGGAAAACCCATAATTAACATCATAAAAAAATAATTCCTAAAGTTGGATTCATTGTGATTTTTAGTTATAAATGCATTATCCTTAATACCAAGGATAATATAAAAAGTTTTGACCCTAAATCTAATAAATTTATCATTCTTAAGAACAAAATATCATGTAAAACCTACTTGGTCTACAGTAAGATGACCAAATACATAAATGAGTCAATTCACATCAAATTTAATGAGAATATTATTAATCCCCATCCCAAAATCAATGACAATATTAACCAAGATAGTTTAACATTAGCTAAAATTCAATATTCAAAAGTAATTGAAGATGTTCAAGAAAAACCTTCTAATCCTTTACCAGATAAACGATTTTAATCTAAATACCATCTACCTAAAAAAAAGATAGGTGAGTTAAAATATGAAAATCATACTATAAGTTCCATCTGAAATGTTGTTTAACTTTAATATTTTATCTCTGTCCATGATCATAATACCCTTTATGATTTTATTAATGATTAGAATTGGAAACTATCCATGCATGTGGAGTTGAACTAGTTTCGAAGGAACAATATTTAGACTCTCATTTAATGACCCGATGCATGACTAGAATTCATTATAATCTTATTGGAATTCACAAATCACTATAATTGTAAACTTATTAAAATGTATATAAAATTTGAATTTCAGAATGATTTTATTTTTGAAATTAATTTTTTTATAATTTTTTCTAAAAATCCTAAAATTTTGAAACATTTTTCACGTTAAATAATTCTCCTTATGGTTTAAAACATTATCCTAAATCTTAGTATTATAAGTTAACTAAATATATTTTATTAAATGATTTTAAAATGTGATAAGAAAATTCAATTATTTTAATTGAAATATATTCAAATTATTTATTAATTATATTGATGATGTTATTTTTGTCTCAACTAAAGATTCTCCTGGTAATGAATTTCTTGATTTAATGAATGAAGAGTTTGAAATATTTTTTATGGTACAATTCAAATTATTCTTTAGTTTTAAAATTCCCCAAAATTCTCATGGAACTTTTTAAAACCAAACTAATTAAACTAATAAAATTATAAATATTTTTGGAATGTATACTGCTAAAGAAATTAGCACACCCATGAGTACCACTTATAACACAATGTTTGATAAATATGGTAAACCAGTTGGAATTGTTTTTATAAAAGTCTGATTGGAAATATACATTACCTTTCTATGATCTAGATAGACATACTTTTTATTGCATACCTTTGTGATCCTTTTCAGTAAAATCAAAATTAATCTCAATTGAAATATCTTAGAAGAATTTTTAGATATTTAAAACAAACTAAAAAACATAGCTTATTTTATCTGAAGAAGATATATTTTTAACTTACTTTTTTTTCAATAGAAATTTTCAATTATGCCAACTAGATTGGAAAATTACAATTGGAACATTACACCTACTAGGAAAATACCAAATCTAATGATGTAGAAATAATTAAATCACCATTCCTCTTTCTATTGCTGAAGCACAATACAATGACCTTGGGAGTTATTATGCCCAAATCATATGGATAAAACATACTCTCTGATAATTTGATCTTACATATGATGACATGACTATCATGTGTGAAAACACTAGTGTATTTAGTATCTCTAAAAATCCTATCTAACATTATCCCACTAAGAACATTGATTTTCGGCACCATTTTCTATGATATCACATACAAAAAGGTGACATTGTTCTTGAATTTATTTGTACTAACATTTAAAATGATGATATATTTACTTAACCCCTTCCTCTTGACAAAATTGACTTAATTAAAGGCGATTTAGGTAATATTATTTTTTGATATTTATTTCTTATCCTTGGCAGACTTGAGATTTGTTTTTTTTCAATTTTCTTTTCAAATTGTTTTTCCAAATTCCATTATTTTATATCTATATTTTCAAACTAAAAAAATCAATTTTTTCATTATTTTTAAAATAATAGTTAGTCTGATAATAGAATCAGTACATTCTTATATAGATATAAGTACGAGATTTGGTTCTATCTATGATGCGCCTAGAGGTTATTACCTCAAAAAGGGATTTTTGGGTTTTTAGTATGTTCTTCACCCTAGGCATGAGTAGCAGACCTTTAATGAACACCAGGTTTGACACTCCTATAGAATTTTTTTGGGTTTATAAACATAAATGTTTTTAAATCTTAATGATGGAATGGATTTTATTAATTTTTTAAATATTTTTTTATAGATTTTATTTCATATTCTATTTTTATCTCTTCATATTTCTAGAAAAATATTTGATGGGGCTGGGGATAATCTTGTTAATACTAAAATGATCTTAGAAGATACACCATTTATATTTATAATTTGTTTTAATAAAAGTTATTTAACTCATAATATGTTTTTGAAATCCTTTTTGGAGTTTTATTTCCCTCCATAGTATATTTCAAAATTAACAATTTTTCTTTATTTAGATTAAAATAAAATATTTATTTCTAAATTTAATTTTCAATTTTTGTTTATATTACTCTATAAAAATTTTCAAAACATTACTTTTATCTCTCTTGAAAGATCATTATTGATATTAAATTTATTTTTTACAAATTTCTATTTTATTTTCTTCTTCAAACCCATTTATGAATTCTTTTTTTATTATCTCAAAGGGGGAGATTTATATGATATTTAGAGAATTTTGGTAAAGGTAATTTTGGACAATATATGATATAATGTTTTACTTTGTGAATTTTTTTATCTTATTATATTATTATTATATTCTATTTTATTCTTGTGATTGTGATCTTCAAAAAAGGTATATTATTGTAATTCTCACCTTATTTAG
This sequence comes from Viscum album, assembly GCA_963277665.1. Lineage (NCBI taxonomy): Eukaryota > Viridiplantae > Streptophyta > Magnoliopsida > Santalales > Viscaceae > Viscum > Viscum album. The sequence goes on along the minus strand of OY728119.1, from coordinate 1,014,978,782 downwards.
ATTTAATGATCATAAAACACTAATGTGTCTAATGATTTATTTTGAGTTATTATAAATGAAGGGATTATAGTTATTTAAGAGTCATGATGAAATATAATTACAGTCTTGAATAATCATTGAATTACTCTTTTTAAATACTTATTGGACATGTTAAAATCTTGGAATGAAGTTTAAATACCATTAGAAGGCCATTGAATAAAGTAGAGTAGAAACTAATTGAAGCCCTATATAGAAGGTATCACTGACTGACCAATGTAGTACTAATGAACTATTAATGGAATTTCTAGTGGATTCCCAACCTATATATGTCCACCAAATAGGTTGTGATGATGGAAATAACCCCCATTTTCAACAGATGTCAATCTGCCAGCTATTGGAGGATCACAGACCAGTTGATAAATGCAAGAAGAACCCAATCTTCCCAAATAGGCTCATACTAGCTAGTGCCCTTATGTGGATATACAATGGTTCCATTATAGAAGATTTTGTGGTGAATTAAATGATGCTCAAAAAGAATATTCTTAATTAATGAAAGTCTTAGGATTATCCTTTAATTCCTCAAAAATTATAAAGTCTTTAAATAGATACCTTTAGAGGATTGAAAAAAAACCGTCGAACATTCTATTCCAATTAATAATGTTAAATTACTATGATCTTTAAATTGATCCCAAGTACTCACAATTCTAAAGATATATACTTATCTATCCAAGACATTGATCGTCTAATAATTTCCTTTTCACTCCACCATCCTTCATATAATCTCATTGTTATTATTCATTTTTTATTTGAGAGAATTGAGACTGTGAATAAACAATATTTCTTATAGAAATTATCAATCTTTTATATAATTTTATATTTTGGTTCTCACTACGTTCTAAAGTGAAGGAATCTAGTTTCCTTCCAAGAATGATAAAATTAAAGGGATTTCCTCAATTTACAGTTTTTTGATATAATAATTAAAAATATATGGTCAATTCTATTCTTGTTTCTTGCAATATCCTAAAAATAAAGGGAGTTTTGTTATCTTGGGTAATTTTAAATCCAAGGGAGAAATACATTAAATCCTCAAGACATTTCAAAAGGATATGTAAGGGATCTTAATGATCTATTTTCAAAATCCTTTACAAATTGTGTTGCTTATTTACTTTTTTCATATTAATTCACTTAATATATTCATTATATTAATTAATCAATCACTTTCATACATTAATATGTTTAATTTTTCAATTTATGAATTCCTCATTGTTATCTGATTCCATTTTTATATTCACTTAAAATTATCCCATTACAAATAATTTTTAAATTTACCTATATCATTCCTTATTCTTAATTTATACTAGATATTTTATGTTTCACCAATATGTAAAAAATAATTTTTAGTCATTAAGAATTTTATTTTTTTTCTTTAGTTTCTTAAGGGGAAATTAACACTTCCTCTTTCCATTTCACTCTACTCAGATCTATTGTAATGTTAGAATACTCATATATATTGTATATCTATATGGATAAGGTACATGATATGTGTTTATCCAAAAGGATGAATAACATGTTATGTATTTTTCACAACCTAAACCACCGGGTCCCACCTAGCTATTGATAATCCAGATATGACTACCCCAAGGCCGCCTCCAATAGGACAGAGGTTAATGACCAGTACTAAGTAGTCATATCACATACATGGGATGTCATAGCCTATGGTAACTATACGTACGCACAAAAATCCATCTCTATGAAATAATATAAATATGATAAAACCACATATAACAAAAATTCATGCATATAAATGTCCATAATCAGAGTATAAAAAAATTATTGAAAGAATGAAAGAGAAAAATTAAATCCTACCAAAATCTGATAAAAGAATCCAACCTACTATGAATGAGGAGAAAATTGTCAGATACGACCACTAGTATACACCTCAATCTGTTTATCCCAAACTAAGATTCACCTTCTCCATGTACTCCAATGCACTTCTGAAAGGGTTATCTTCTATATAAGACATGACATGTGTTGGTAAATACCATGAAATGGATAGTATAATAATACTCAGATAGAGCTGAAAAATAAAATAAAATGGAGAATGTGAAAGGAAATTGTTCACTCGACCTATATCCTGCTGGTATAAAAAAACCTAATTAGGAGAGAAAAATAATATCTATCTCAACCACTATAATATGGATTAATAGTCATATTTTCACCCCCTATAATGTTAATAATTATATGACACATATATAAAATAACTCCCAAAATAACACGGATATACTCATCAAAGACTCAAAGTTGCATGGTTTCAACCATAAAATTGGCCACTAGATTCTACTCGATGCACAAAGTAATTGCTCATCTTGTTGTATTTAATTCACAATACATTCCATCCCTATTGGAAATAATATGAGGGATCTCACTCATCAGGTATCACTAAGACAATGACACATCCCTACCATACTAAATAAAATCCATCCAAGTTCATGTTCTCTTTGGGTATAGCCATGAATAAAGTCATGATAGAACCATAGAGGATCTAGATACTCATAATATCTTAATAAATAGATAAAGGATCACACCCAAGACCACTGGGGGACACCAAAAAACCAATTTGGAACTCCATAGATCTAAACAAATAGATAGGGGATGACACCCAGGACCACGGGGGTATTCCTCAAACCCTATCTAGAAAAATCCTCTATATAGGGGATCATATACATGAAAATTCCTAGAATCTACTAGAACAAACCAGTAAGAAGGGGATCAAATCTTGTGTAACTTAGTTATAAAAATACCAAAAAATACAAATAGGGAATATTAATATAGTAGAGGATCCCACCCCGATCATACAGAGGGATATCAAAAACTCTATCCAAACCCAAACCCATAGAAAGGATCATAATCCTATGACAAGGATGTAATGCTATGATATTCTGTTTGAGTAACATACAAAGAAAACACACCCACCTGGTATGGATCTATGAATATCTAATGGAAGCATTCCAAAATCATCACCTCATGTAACATATCTCACACTAAAACTATATCCACCATTTAATTTTATCTAAAAAACTACTTGTGATAGGCTACTCATATTCCTCCATCTGTATCCTGAGGATAGAGATTCCTGAGGAATAAGTTTCTGAGGGAAGTAGATGGTGTGTACTTCTAGGTTACATGGCGTGTCTCTTATGGATAGAACTTTTCTATGTACCTTCACAATACATGGTGTGTAATTATTTACATGGTGTGTATATGGGGTTACATGGAACAAAACCATGTGTGATCACTTTATCATGTAACATTTCCCACATGGCCTAACTGGGCATGTTTCTCTATATAGAATGTTTATCTAGTACATGGAGTGTTTATCTTTTCTCATCCCCAAACACTAGTCCATGGCCTTTCCCATGTATAGGATTTTGGGAATATGTACCAAATGATGTTCCCATGAACCTTTCCATGTCCTTTATCCTATGTACACCTGTGGTCTAGCCGTCTAATTCAAATGGTCGTGTCCCCTTACATGGCATGCCTGCAAAGTCCTCTACAATATGGCAATTCCAAACTACACAGAGTGTACCCCTCGTACATGGTGTGTAGTTCTTAAAACGTTTTCTTTCATGAATATAAAGAACATATGGTGGGTGCTTCTACACTACAAGCCGTGTGATAAGGATTTCTAAATGATAAATCCCTATAAGCCTCCCTAAACCATTGATTTCTAATATTTTACCACATATTTAACCCTAGGGGATCTCTAGTAGCTATAAAAGGGATTTAAAACCTTAAAATAATGAATAAATAGATATTGGGACATAAATATCATAATTCTACCTACCTCATGGTAAAACAGAAAAGATTCAAGTCCAACACTATTCCTAGAACTAATAACACCTCGATCTAGTGTCAATCACCATCAAGAAAGAAGTTTGGTGGTGCCTCCTCTCCCAATTTCTCCCCCGGGTCATCCATAACCACATATGGGAGGGTTTATCTCATTTCATATTAAATATCATGGGAAAAAAGGGGAGTGGGGTAGCTAATGTTTATTAATTAATTTTTCATTAAATTAATAAACACACATTTAATACTGTGAAAATGTTTTCCTCCAATCAGGTGCCCGATGATGAAAAACGTTGCGTCACAGCAAGTGTAGAAGCCAGGTTCGAAAATCAACGGAGACCTTAGATTTATGATATAATAATCCATTCATACGTTATTCCAAATTTCATTGAAAACTTCTTGTGAGTGATTTAATATATCTAATATTTTTAATATCACCACTTCAAGTCTCTTTATACCATAGAATTCCACACCGTTGGCAGGGTATAGCGGCATACCACCTCTTTATCCCATATATATACTTGATAAAGGGTCTACAAACATTTAAGATTTATTTTTATCCTAGATAACTTTCTTAAAATTATGATGCATGATCTCCAAGATCACATGATCTCTTCATAAAACTCTAAAGGTCCTCATTATCGATCAAAGAGGAACTATCGATATGTCTGGTAATTCCTCATCCACTCTTAGATGAACTTCATGCTTAAAAACCATTTAAAGCCTCCAAAATACTATCAATCACTACCTCTAATTATTACAAAAACGTCCTATAGGGAATCTAAAATGTGGCATCAAACAAACATGAAAACTCAAAGCATATCCACAAGAACATGAATGATCTTGATTCATCTTGACACTTTCCTAGGGTAAAACATTAAGGTCAACCACAAATGAGCCCCAAAATCCTCCTTCATGCAAATTCATTTCAAGATATATATTTATATCAAATAGTTTGAAAATTTTCAAACCTGATAAGTTGGCCTACAATAACTAAGATAGTTTCAGGACCACTCACTGATTGTGGATACTTCATCACAAATACCATAGTCATTGACCCAATTCGTCTATCATCTGGGAACCTTGGCCTCCACTAATTGATATGTGATATATCAAGAGAAAACTCATAAACAATCCACCTCATCCTTGGACACCACAACATATACTAAAGGATATGGATAAAATAACACCTATCGTGGGTTTACTATTAATGGAAAGAAATATTTTCATCACCTCATCTCATAGTGTGACTAGTTTCATCATTAATCTTATGAAATTTGATTTACTTCCCACCCTAATAAAATAAATCAATCACATTTTTAGTGGAAATCATGCCACATGATACATAAAAATGATATCCCTATGTTGTGCCTCCCCACCTTATCAAAAAAGAATATAGGGGTAAAAACCACCAGCTGAAGATATGATGAAAAAACCTCACCCACAAGGGTCTATTAAAAGTGGTCAACTACTTCATTAACTCACATAACAACAACAGAACAAAATATCACAATGAGATTCTTCTACCATGAACAAACCCTTGGATGGGCATCCACCTCGCATGGAATCAACCTCTTTTGGGTCTAATATCACTCCCATGTATGAGAGGACATATCATAAGAATTGGACCTTCTAAATTCACAACTGACTCTATGAGAGTTCCCCAAGACGTTGGTACTCTCAGGGCATGCCTAGAACCATAATAAAGTGTTTTTTATACAACTATGATGTTGATAACATCATAGTGATAATTAATTATACATTCAATAATTGATATAAAAGATTTGAAGGACATGATTCTCAAGTCCCTCATCCAAATTTTATGAGAACAACATAGGGATGACCAAGTGAATAAACTGGGTCTTTTATATCCTTTTGACAGTAAAATCAAAACTACACCTTAGCTTAATATGCTCCACAAGAGTCAACCGATTTGTTGGTGAAAATAGTGGGGATGTAGGAAACCAAAATCTCAAAGAATATGTGGTTCCATGGGTCATAAAATCCAGTTAATATAAAGTCATTCACATTATCACACACATGATCTCATACTACTAAATATAAAATCATTCATCATCAAAGGGGGTAAACTCTACTTCACAAACCGGAGACACTTCTCACCGCGTTGTCGAGTGTGTCAAATTAGATTTTTATTTTTAACTATAATTTCTGTAGTATAGCAGCAACCCTAGGTTGTCTCTCGATGGATCCTTAGATAATTAATTCTAAAATGTTGTTCTGATTAAGAAATTAAAAATGGAAATGGTGTTTTATAATACTTGGGTTTGATGATTAAAGAAGAGAAATCTAAAGTATATTACTACATAGAGAAACCGGTTGGAGAAATCATGATCAACCTGGGTGTGTGTCCCTTGATGCTCAATCCGTTATCGTTCTCAAGAGAAAGGGAGGGATCATTGATTCCTTGGTTTTATACATACTAAAACTAGTAATGGTGTTTGAGTCCTTACTAGGTTACCACCTAGGATTTGATCTATCAATTATATTGATTATCAACAACTGCTCAAAATCAACAAAATGAATCGATGTAAAAACAGAACTCAATCAAGGAATCAAATCAATAACGTGATGAGATGAAAAGATTTGTGTCATTTATAAAAATATTCCAAAATAAAATAACATGCATATTCCTAGGTTAAATTTCATGTATTTTGTTGGGAAAAAATCCCTCAAGTAATCATTGAAGCATTTTTGAGGTGATTGTGTTTGTTGAAAAAGTGGATATATGTGTTGTGATTGTTGAGAAAGTAAACCATGGCGTACAAATTTGTTGAAAAAGGGGATTCCATGGTGGCATGTCAAGTTCAAGGGCTGTGGTTAATGATCCATGTTTGATTCAAGAATGTCGACAAAGGAATGGATGATCTGGAGGTGGTAAAAAAAGAGAAAATACAAGGTGGCTTCATTTTCAAGTGTTTGCCAAAATTTTGGGCCTGAAAATCGAAAAATGGAGAAAAGTGGTTTTGGTAGAGAGACTTGCGCACCGTTATCTTTAAGGAGAGGAAACTTGCGAGCCATATTTTTTTCAAGATCAGAACATCAAAATATGGCAAAGGGAAAAGGGGTGCCCAAGTTTTAGGGTTGGTCGCGCAAGTGACTTGCACGGTAGAGACTTGTGCGCCAAGGGGAGACTTGTGCGCCGTCGTGCAGGGTGTTCAAATTCCTATAAATAGAGGTCAACTCTACCTTATTCTGTGTGAGTTCAAAACTTAGAGAAAATCAGAGCTCTCATCGCGCATGTGTGGTGGTCGCGCAAGTGGTGGTGTGGTCGCCCAAGTTAAAGTTGCGTGCTAGTTGGTTGTTGGGCATCCAGAGAGGTTTTGGTGAGAAAGGAAGGGATCCGCCCATGTTTTGAGTTGAAGAAGGGGGTGTCGTGCAAGTGGTTGAGGTGGACTTGCATGCCAGTTATAACTTGGATGCCGATACTTATGCGCCGACTTGGAGAAGGGTGCCAGGTAAGGTTGAAGCATGATAGTAATTCATGGATGAGTGAAAGATGGAAGATTACCCGATACCTTTGGTGCAAAGTGAGATTCATCTACAGGTGAAAGTTGGACTTCAACAGAGCATCTACATACAACAGAGGATGCATTCATTAGTGATAATGAAGAGACCTATAGGTCTATAAACTGTGAGTGGATCCTTTATAGAGCCGTGAGAAAAGGAAGAGGATGAAGGTGATCCTCTCCACCGACAGTGAGTCAGAGAGAGAGAAACATGGAGTGACCCTTGGGAAAGCAGTGAGGTGACCCTAAACATTATAAAGGCAGTGAGCCTGGGAATAGAAGTGATCTATCCCAAACCTTATAAACAAAAGTGCACTTTTAGTGGATTTGGTACATCGGCACATTACCAGTGTATGCTCCTTGGACGTAGCCCAGTGAGGGTGGACCAAGTAAAAATTTATGTGTCCTGTGCATGCTTTACTTTATGTTTATATTGTGCACTGAGAAAGACATAGAAGAGTGTTTTTCTTAACAGAAAAACAATATCATAATGGGCTTTAATTTTAAATTAGTCATACCCTGATTCACCCCCCCTCTTAGGGTATCCAGCCTTATGGACCTAAAATATTTTATCAACTGATGCAATCCATTTTCACACTCATGAAAGAGAGGGGTGAGAAAATAGGAAACCACACTCAAATCATCACAAGATCTTGGTTATGCATGGAAGTATGTGGATTTTTGTTCCTTTGATTTTTATTTGATCATACCAGAATAAACAAAAATTTAGAAGGTAGGAATAAAGAACAATTGACTACAAACTTAGAGATAAATTACCTTATGAATATTACAAGTGTGGAGCTAGAGATTACAATAAAGGACGTTCTCCAAATTGATCACTAAGAGGTTTAGAAGTACATGAGTGAGAAGAGAAATAAAATGGGTGAAGAGAGATCTCCAATTCAACTAACCTTAATCTCTGGTCATGAAAAATGATAGAATGAGGTAGTGGAGTGATTTTATGGACAAAAGCATCACAGTTTCCACAAAAAAGGTCAAGTTCCTAAGGGACTAGGTCACTATTCAGGACACAATTTTTAATCATTATTTATATGGCAGGTTGACTAACCAAAACACATTCCATTGTAATGAAATTCGGTGGAGAGGTGAAACTTCAAGGTAGCTGTCTAATGGAGGTCAAATCTGCCCAATTGGATCTACAAGGCCCGAGGTATAGCCCAAATACAGAAGGATGGTCCAATCTGGCCCACCCAAAATTTCTCCACATTGTGGGCATATTTTGGGCCTCCAAATGGACAAATTGGGCTTCATGACCTTCTATAAAAATGCATCCCACATTTTATTTCACTCATACACACATTTTTATCTCAATTGTATCCATGTATTTTCCACAGAACAAATAATTCTCCACATGAATGCTTGGGATCTTGTGCAGTTTGGCCCATTTTGTATGAATTCCATCACGAGCTCTCCAAATCACCTCCTCCTACAATGTAAACACTAAAACAAGTAAAATTTCCCTATAAAAAAGTGATAAAAATTAATTCATTGATTCAAACATAAAGTTCAATTTATTTTTATTTTTGTAATATTAATTCCAAAATCAATTTAAACCATCAGTGTAAGGGTGTATTTGAATAGTGAATCGCTATGCGATCACACCCCCACACCTAAACATTTACACTCGTGGGCCAAGACACATATAAAAAAATGATCCATTCATATATTCCCATCATCATGAAGATTTAACATTTTAGTATATTTAAATTCATTAATGTAATGTGATCCATGCATAAACAAGACCAAGGAGTTCATCCTAGTGAAAATGGGAAATGATGTTTCATAAAACATATCACACTGAAATTCAAAGAGATTAATGACACCAAATTGAGAAATTAATTCAAAAGTAAAACATGCCATAAACTGTACATGTGTGTGTGTGAAAACCATTTCATGCTATTATTTCCACTTTATACCCAATAAATATAGGTTATTTTTACATTATTCAACTTAAAATATTTTTTCCACTTAACCTTCCCTACATACTTTGGCATCATATTTCAAGACTCACTCACTTAATCATTCTTTGAATTCAAAGCATAAGCTCTCGACCTAGATATACCCATATGTTGCACATTTCATCACTCCCCTCATTTATTTATTTTTTGTTTTTTTAGAAGTTGCATTTGGATCAAATCTCAAACTCATCTCTCAACCCTTGTTTCGTAACACCCCAAGCTTCCACGGTATGCTTCTCTTTTAATAATACAGTAGCATGTGTTGTACGCAACTTCAAGTTCTAACACACCCCAAAACCAATCAAACTAGCCGTTATGAATAGTAATACCCACTTTTTGATATATTATAAATTTGACCTTTAAAAATGGAATTCATTTTTGGATTCGTAATCTTGAAATTATATTAGGGTGAATTTGTGGTACTTTTTGGATAACTTTCATATTTTTATGAATAGTGAAAATTACAAAATTTTAATTAAAAACAACACTTTTAATCGAATTAATTAATAGTGATAAATTATAAATTTGATTGATTTTAGAGTATAATTAGATTATATTTTTACCATTTAATCCAATTTTGGTCATTGGATATAAATTCATATTTAAAGTGGACATAAGCAAGTGCCAATCTTTTGATAGTTATTATCTCTTAAAACACACTTTTTGTTTTAACAACGGGAATTACTTTTAAATTAATTACTGCCACTTATGTGTTTTGAATTTAGAAAAATGGATTCCATATTTAGAATTAGGAGGTCTAAATTGTTTAAATAGTTAAATTTTATTTTTATACATTTTGAATAATTACTTCAGTAAATATTTTATTTACCATGGTTAAAGGGTAAATCTGGTAAATAAGGGTAAAAATAAAATATTATAATAATAATAACTTACCCTAAAACATGTCATAACCCTATTGGTTGATACATGTCCGACCATGGGCCTATTTTGGCCGATTTTGGGACCCCATGGATTCACTTGTAAGTGATAATGACACTTTATATTAATTAAGTTAAAGTAAATACAAAAATGGCATAAGCATATATCTTTTAGTAAAACAATTTTTATATAAGGTTATATATGTTATATTTTCGACTATAAATATTCATTAGAAAGATAAAAATATATCCTACATAATATAATTTTATTTATAATTTTTAGACATTGTATAATTATATTTATTTATGACACAATAAGGATGCAGTATTTTCATTATTAATGAATGAATCAAATAATTAGTATTATAAATGTTAAAATAAATATAATTTGAAAGTTTTGATGACATGCACGAATTTTATTGATTAATATGACAAGTTAGTATTGGTTAAATAAATTTTTTTTGAATTAATAAAGTTGTTAAGACTTTGAAAAAATCAATTATTAAATAGTGTCAAAAGTGACATAAAAGAGTTTTTAAAACAAATATTATATTATTAATTCATATTCTATTCCTAAAAATATAAGGTTCAGCCAAAGGACTTATATAATGATATTTTTATTATTAATGGACTACTTGGGGGTCCCTTGGAAGTATATATTAAGTTTCATAAGCATATAATATAAAAATACAAAGTGACATGGTAAATGTCAAACTATTTAACTAAGAGTTAAATATAAATGATAAGGTTAATATAGTAACCCAAACCTATCTAAAATATATTTTATGAAAGGATTTAGACCCATACCAAAATCATAATTTGAATAATCCACTTATGATCCATTATAAACTTATTTTTAATTTATTATAAATTAATACTTTAAGTTTTTCCTAAAGAGCCCCTCCTCCCCCTTATAAAAGGACACCACTTATAACCAATTATTCATACCTTCAAAGCCTTTTAGTTCATCCAAAATCTGAAAAAATAACCTATAAACTATCCCAAATTAATCCTAGAGGCCTTACTTTAGTCAAAAAACCAACATAAGGAGTCCTTTTGATCAAATCAAAAGGAAGAACCCGAAGAAGAGGTAATGATTTCACCACCCTCTTTCAAGATCCTTTCTTTTTCCACTTATTATTTATTTGTTATTTAAATTATAAAATAATAACTCAAGTATATTATATATAATGTGATGTTATTATAAATTTGGTACAACCATATTCAGTATTCTATCCATCATTTTAATGACATGTCACCATACGTGTGTACGTACGACCTACCGTCTCCACGTCAGGGTGTAATTGTTATTCAATATATTATTATTTGGATGGGTATAATAATGATGTGTAATTAATGTAAATAATAAATATAACATGATAATTATTCTTTATATATTAAATAGCATCCAATTATATATTATTTTAATATCAAAAGAATGATATTGTCGCTCGTGCGTACGTACAGATTGCCATCTCCACGAACGCGATGAGATTCATTTCCCATCATATCCATTCAAGACTAGATTTCATTTGATGATTAAAAATAATGTTTAGAGACATTATATAATTCTGGATATGAATAAGATACATCCCATCTATAACAAATATGTCTCACATAACAAAAAATATAAAGGAAAATGAATCCGTTAACACCCGAAACGACGATAATTCTAAGATATTATCAACAAATAAATGTTAAAAGATAATATATTATATCATATTAATGTATATGATCCTTGTGGAATTCAATAAAAATTATTTCACCATTATATAGGATGTTAACCTCCCCTCGACCAAGGAAAAAGTACAAAGGGGTTTCTTATCTCACTTTTAATTCCATGAGATTTCCATTGTTCACCACTTATTTATTGCATGTGGTGTGTGCACTGCCCATGATTGTATTAATTGTGTAATATAATATAATTTATGGATATTTACATCATAATTTTATGATCCTTATTTCATGGGTGTATGTTTAGTAAGTTACCAAATCGATAAGGGAATTTGAAATTTCAATTTCCACTCATTCGGCTTTATGCATACTTCATTGATTATTTTACTCCAAGATTATGTGTGGAATCACTATTCATTTTCTCATGTCATAATTTCCACTACAATTTATATGGATATACTTTAGATACACATAATCACTCCATTGATAAATTCTAAATTCATCGATATGAACTTGATAAGAGTAATTTTAACTCAATCTCCATTTGTTGAGTTAAATATCCAATTCATTGGTTTTGTTTTTACAAGAATATATGTGAATGTCCTCTGATTGATTTACACTGAATATACAATCATATTGAGTGTATTTATATTTTTCACACATAATTATGTCGTTGATTTATCCTTAACCTAAGGATATGGTCTTTATAAGATAATTCATCTCAATTTACATTCCATTGAGACTTCTTTGTTGTTATACACCAAATCACTTTTATATGGTGTATATAATGTACTTTGACATAGTATATAATGAATCCCTTAATTCTCATGATATTACAAAGTATTTATTACCTTAATTATTTATATTCAAGTGTCTCTATTTTGGTTAGGAACTCTATCTAAAATATCATTTTAAATGTTTTAAAAATTTATTATTCTAAGTCTTTCTCATCAATGTCCATGTTTTAAAAATGGTTTTAAGGATTTATTTATATGGAAATTAATGTTTTAAAATTAAAATTCCTTTTAAAAGATTCAATGTGGTATGAGACACTTTGATTCAAAAATCTATTTTTAAATGGCTTCTTTACAAATAGTGTGACTTTTAAATGATTTCAAGAAAAAGGGGGATATTTCTCTCTAATAGTTTTGATGATTATTTTCATCTATGTAAATATCCTTAATTATTAATTATTGAGGTTAATATGAAACAATATAATATTCCATATTGTATTGAATAAGTTATGTTTGACTGTGGATGTGTTATTTTTGTACCATTCATGGTTTGTGTATAAAGTATTGACATTTCGTATGCTAGTTTCAATACGAATGTTTATGTTATGTTTCAATATTTTCATATGAGGAATGAATTGGACTTAGTAAGTGATGGGTGGAGCCCTCTATAGCTCCTCGATGCATCAGTAGGTCTCATGATACAAACTAGTGTCTTGGAACAAGGCCTTGACAAAATCTTATTTGTAATCTTGGCATGAGGTCTTGACTATGTGGTTATGATAGTCTATCATTATGCATTCCATTATTATGAAAGTGGTTATTGATATTTCATGTGATTATTCGACAAGTTGAATATCCATGTGAGTAATCAAATTACATTCTTTCGTTTTATCTTTTCCATATTAGGTTGAAGTTCAAGTTTAAAAGGATTTTGTTTTAGTTATACATTGCCTGAAATGTTTACGATTATTTATGAAAGTTTCTTCTATATTATTATCCTTACTGAGCATCCGAGCTCACCCATTTCTATGTTTTATTTATCCCAGGATGTGAAGAAGTATTTTATGAATAACATGCAGGGATAGTATGAGGATATGAGTGTGGTCTATGGAGACAAGATTTTGTTGTAGTTTTTTCACTTTATGATGTAATGTAATCTTTATGAATGTATCTAGTGATTACAAGGCCACTAAACTAATTGGTCTTTCGAGACATGATATTTTGTGATCATGCCAATGATATGTAATAATGCACCGACTCTGGGTAACTAGGGTCAGGGCGTTGCAGTTGGTATTAGAGGAAGTTTAGTACAAACCTTGGAAACTAGATTTAGATAAACTTTGATTAGAGCACATAGCCCTAAGATAGACTTTGAGAATTAGTATAGAAGAACTTTATAGAATTTTGGTATTGTAGAGATTTTGTGATTTTTCTGAGTAATACATCCCTGTCTGGATACGATCAAGTTGAGGCGGCTCTAGCACATATGTACCTAGGGGTAAAACCTGAAAACACCTCTTTGAGCTAGAATCGAACGGGAACTAGTGCACGACAACGGGCCTTGCTGCACTCTTGGTTACGAAACTCCCATGGGATATGCATAGGATAATTTACATTTTTTTACACACTAATTTGAAATATTTTAATTTAGGATTAGAATAAATGACCTTGGTTAATACTAAGGTGTTTCAAATTGAAAAAATGGTGTCATGATATTATCTAAATGATTTTATGACTACTATTACTCACACAATGCTTTTTGGTTTTAGTCAATGCCTAGATTCCAAGGAAGTCATATTAACTTTGATAATGATGTACAAGGTGGGAATGGTGGTGGAAATGAGCAAAAAAATGGAATGTTGATAGGCGTAAAAGATATCATGTTCAATCCAAATCAGTTTTACAAAAATATGATCAACAACATATATATTAACCAACTCCCGGACTCAACAAAGAAGAGAAACATGATGAATGATAATTTCTCCAGTAGTGGAGACCATGGAGAAAATAATACTCAATTTACATCATGATGGAAATGTGGAAGGAGACACCCAGGAAAGTGTCTCAATGGAATAATGAAATGCTTTACGTGTGGGAAAGAAAGACACAAAGTAAAGAATTTCTGAGGAAAAATGAAGAGTTTTATGGAAGAAAATAAAAATAGCCCAATGAATCCATTTACAGTCATCTTCCGTAAATATTGGTGACCTGGACATTACCCGAGTGAATGCCCTATTCCATAGAATATTTTCTTGGTCAAAGAATAAGATATGTGGAAATAAATGGTTGGAGAAATGTTTTAAAGTATTAGTGCTCCTTATTGATGGTATTACTTTGGAATAATTTTCTCTTATATTTGTAGCCCTACAGTCTGCCATGTGAGAATGATATTTGAGGAAGAGTTATCTTTTCTCTTGTGGATATATTTATAAATAACCATTTGGTTTTATATGATAATTGGGTTTTAGGCAATTACAAGTTATTATATTTTGGGATGAAAATGCAAGGTATGAGATAACATTTGTGGTTAAATTATGTTATGGTTATTTTGAGAAATTTATCTCATTTTTGTAATGTTATAAAATATAGTTTTTGAAAAAGGACAACACGCAGACCGTGTGACAACCCGTCACATCGGACAAAGCTGTGGGAATCAAACCCACAACCAAAGTGCGATTGGGATTTATCGCCTACCACTAGGCTACGTGAAGTCCATGGTCAGTGTGACTAATTATTTTCAGTTAAATGATTTTATTGATCAATAATAAGTTGATTTGGGATTTTATGTATTATCAAATAAATATCCTTAGTATAAGAAAATGATTTGGTGATTAAGTGATAAATGTTATTTTGGAAGATGTTTTCTTTGTTGGGAACACTATATGCCCAAGGAAAATAGAATACTATGGGATTTCATTTGAGGAGTAATTGTGGATTTTTATCTATGTTTTTATTTTGGATTTATAGTGATTTGGGTTATTTACGGAAACGATTAACCTATAATAGAGAATATGTGATTTGGTTTTTTACTTTTTAGTATGTGACTTTAATAGTAGTTGATGTCATTTGGAGATACAATTTAACGTGGAAGACTACATAAATAAATTCTTCTAAGTTTTGTGTTTCAATATTAGTTTGGATTATATTGAAGTATTTTAAGGACAATTGTTTATTGAATGCTATTTATTTAACTTTGGGGTATTGTTGGTTTACTTTTAGAAATTAAGATTAGTGTTTCTTTATCTAATGGAATATACTTTTGGGGGATAATCAGATCTTATACTAACCATTTTGGTTTTGATTAATCTCTATAGACAAGGTAAATATATAGTTTATCCTTCGTGGATCATGTGATTCTATAAGAAGTTTATTCTAGCTCTTCCTATGTGACCAAGTCTTCTTGAATACTCATCGTTTAAAAATGAGTTAATAGTATAAATTTATTAAAGAATAAAACTTTACATAAAAAGTAAGTATATCTCTTTATGTTCTTAGTGAATCTCAGAAATTAATTCCTCATCTTTATGTAATGTAACATAAAACAAAAAAAAATGTTGTCCGTTTACTTTTCCTACTAGGAAACTAATGACCGTTTGTCCCATCACAAGTTTGTGGTTTTAATGTTGTTAAATTTCTCCTGACCGTGTTTTCTATATCTCTTCTAAGGCCCCGTGACTTAGAAATTACTTAATCTTGATTTATTACAAGATTACACATTGAGGATCTTTTCAGGTTTAGATTTTTAGATAATTAGATCATAAATCATGCATTACATTCCACATTCAAACAAAGCGGTTACATAAAAGACAATATTATTTTTTCCCATAAAAGGATACATTTAAAATAAAACATAGATTCTTTTGTGACACTTCTTTGGCACTATAAACACATCATGTACTTTTCCCTTGTCCTGTGAAAAACATTTCAAAAACTCGGGATGAGCATAAAAAGCTCAGTAAGGGATATAAAAGTACGAAATGAAAACATTAGTCCATGTATACATAAGAATTAATGAAATCATACTTTACTCATAAAACATAAGCACTTTAACATATATCATCAAATCATGAATAAATCATAGAAATCATAAGACATAAAGGAAACTTGACGCATTCATAACACTCTTACATAGGGAGTAACCCTTATGGTTACGTTTGGAATACCCATCACAATATATTCCCTAAATCTCTTCGGAGAAACCTTACCGTTTAACCCCTTAGCATTACCCAATGCATTGGAGAGATATCATGGGCTCACCCACCCTTAGTTTATCATGGAACCACCCATATTCATAAACAATTCCCAAGAACCATAACATAATCGTATCACATAAAACATGCATAAAGGAAGCATAGCATTTCCACATTTAAATCAAAAGATATAAAAAACACATTGATATAATAAAAAAATTATCAAAAACATTTTCAATACCAAAATAAAAGAAAAGTAAAACATGGTATTTATTTTTCATTAAAAAAAGTTATGGCTTGTATAGGAAGCCGAAACTCAAATAATGGTCACGGCGACAGAGAAGTCATTGTCGCCACATACGTATGACAAAAACATTCCCTTTTGTCATTTAGTAAAACACTTCATATAAAAAATATTCATTTTGAATAAACTTAAAAGTAAAAGGGGTTTATACACCGTATAAATTAATGTTGTGTATAAAACAAAATAATCCTCAATGAAAGGAGATTGAGATGAAGTCCCTTACGTCGTGTCCGACTTGACTCAATCGTTTGTTAATCTCCTGAATAATAAACTTCAGTTAATTTCTACTTTCTTAAGAACCTTTTTCAAGTTCATTATTCCTTTTATATCACTTATTACCATGTTATGAACACTATATAAATATTTAATTTAATAACGGTCGTTTTGTCGATCATTGGTACTTGAGTCAAAAATAAACTCCTTATAATTAAAAGTTGTTAATGTGGTAAAATATCCATTATATCCAGAATTATATTCAAGATTTAGATATCATATATATCATATATATCCAGTATATAATGCATTTATAATATTACATAACATTTATAGGTAATAAATGAAATGTACCGTTCATGGAGACGGTAAGCCGTACGTACACATGAACGCTACTTTCATTTCTATTTCGTATTTAATGGAATGAAATCATAATGATATAAAGGTATGTTATAATTACAGTAATATATCATATGTAATACAATTAACTCCATCATTTATACATCCCACATATGGCATTAACGAATCAAATCACTTTCAGGGGGTGGTAGTCCGCACTTCCTAAAATGAAGATATCGCGTTTACACATAATGGTAACCATAAAGGTATGCCATAAATGAAAAATAACGAAGCCTAAGGAAAACATAAAAATAATATATATCATATAGAAATAGAGTGACATCTTAATGGACACCATGAAAGCTGTTAAAATAAGATTGAACAATCATCATTTCATGAGGCAGAAATTCACCATCCACAGAAACAGTATGTTCTTTAACCATTAGATGGAGGTGTGTGTATGTGTATCTCGAATCCTTCTCATAATAACATCCTAGTATATTTAAGATACTGTTTTTTTACAAAATAAAGGAATAAAAAGAGTTTAGGGGGTTGGAGAAGCAAAATAAAACAAAAGAACACAAGTGAAGACATTACCTTTAAATCAGGTAACTCCTCTTGGTTTGAACCAAAAGGGTTTCTTGAAGAGATTTATGCCTAGGGTGAGTCTTATATAATGAAGATAGGGATGTGGAGAGATAAAATGAGAATATATTTTCTAATCCAATGGCTTGAGTGGTGTGGGTAAGGAGATAGAGTTGGGGGCCTTTTATAAGAGGGAGGAGGGTCACTCTTGGAAAGTCAAGAAATGTTACTTTATATTAAATTGAGTTTCGTATTTTTAAAGGTATCACATTGATATTTTTCGAGGATAAGGTGATAAGGGTTCTAAATATACTCATACAATAGGTTTTTGATATGTGTAAGTCTTATATTTTACATTATCTTTTCATTTTTTTAAATCGTTCATTGATGAGGTAATTGCTGCATCATCATGGTGTCATAAAAAAATTAATTTATTTAATGACTAAATATTATAAAAAAAATATCATGATGTAAGAAGTATTTTTAGATTACCAATGACTTTTTATAGTATTATATATCATTTATGTAGACAAAATTAAAATTGTTTTACTTAGGAGTTACATACTTTTGTGATATTCTCCTTTCTTTAAAAATAAAATGATAAAGTGTCACTATCACCCAAAAGTGATTCCATGGGGTCCATAAGTTTAGAAAAATGCATCCCATGTTCGGCCATGACACATCAAGTAGCATTAGGATACATTTTGGGGTCATTTTGTATTATTATGATATTATTTTATTATCCTTAACTACCAGATTACTAATTAATGACGATAATTAAAGATAATTACCGTTGTTACTATTCATAATGTCCAAAAAACAAAAGGTTCTTAATTAAATAATTTGGACCTTATGATTAAAAATATGGAATCAATTTTACCAAATTACAAACACAGAAACTTCAATAATTAATTTAAAATTAATTTCCATTGTTAAAACAAATAGCGGGGGGGGTTTTTTTGAAACAATATCTATGAAAGGATTGGCACTTGTTTATGACCAATTCCAAAGTGAAACTATTTTTAATGACCAACATTGGATTAAATGGTAAAAATATATTCTAATTAAAATTTAAAACCAACTATAAATATAATCTAACCATATAATTAAATTAGATGAAAACGCAGTTTTGAAGTAAAATGCAGTATTTTCACAATTCATTAAAAAGTGAACATTGTCAGAAAAATACAAAAAAATTATCCAAAGTAAATTTCAATATTCAAATTATAATTAATAAGTTTATTTTTACAAATAGATCTTATAAAATTGTCAAAATATAGATTTAAAAATGGTTCACCATCAAAAGGCGGCAAAACAATCTTTTAAAAAATATTAGAGAATTCTATGCTTAAGATTGGATTTATTCTCATTTTAAGCCTCTTAAAACACTATCTAATTCATAAATAGACATAGATATGAAAATACATAATTCTTTACTTACTTGGGATGTTAAACCTCTCCATCAGAACTTGACACTTAGTTTATCATCCATATCCATGTTTTTCTACATGGAATCCTAATATAGGTTATCTCAGGTGACCATTGTACTTCTCTTTCATTCTTTTAAAGTGGTAGTTTTATTGACTCTTATTCCAATGTGGGACTTTCCATTATATTCCCAAGATCAATTTTAAAAATTGATTAGATTCAATTTATTTAAGGAGGGGAGAATGTAACACCCCAAGCTTCCACGTTACGCTTCTCTTTGAATAATATAGTAGCGTGCGTTGTACGCAACTTCGAGTTCTAACACATACCACAACCAATCAAACAAGCCGTTATGAATATTAATAACCACTTTTTGAAATTTTATACATTTTATCTTTCAAAATGGACTTCATTTTTGGATTCGGAATCTCAAAATTAGCTTTGGGTGAATTTTTGGTACTTTTCTGATAACTTTAATATTTTGATGAATAGTGAAAATTACAAAATTTTAATTAAAAACAAATTTTTTAATCAAAATAATTAATAGTGATAACTTATGAATTTGAGTGATTATAGAGTATAATAATATTATATTTTTAACATTTAATCCAATGTTTTTCATTGGATATAAATTTACATTTAAACTGTACATAAGCAAGTGCCAATCTTTTGATAGTTATTATCTCTTAAAAATGCACTTTTTTTAACAACTGGAATTAATTTTAAATTAATTACTGCCACTTATATGTTTTGAATTTAGAAAAATGGATTCAATATTTAGAATTATGAGGTCCAAATTGTGTAAATAGAGAACTTTTTTTAGACATTTTGAATAATTATTTCGGTAAATATTTTATTTACCGTTGTTAAAGGGTAAATCCGGTAAATAAGGGTAAAAAAATAATATTATAATAATAAATTACCCTAAAACATATCCTAACCCTATTGGTTGATACATTTCCGACCATGGGCATCTTTGGGTCTATTTTGGGATCCCATGGATCCACTTGTAATTGATAATGACACTTTATATTAATCAAGTTAAAGTAAATACAAAAAATGGAATAAGCATATATCTTTTAGCGAAACAATTTTTACATAAGGTTATATATGTTATATATTAGACTATAAATATTCATTATAAGGATGAAAATATTTCCTACATAATGGTATTTTATTTATAATTTTTAGACATTTAATAATTAAATTTATTTATGACACAATAATGATGCAGTATTTTCATTATTAATGAATGAATCAAATAATTAGTATTATAAATGTTAAAATAAATATAATTTTAAAGATTTGATGACATAAACGAATTTTATTGATTAATATGACATGTTAGGATTTCTTAAATGAATCTGGTTCGAATTAATAAAGTTTTTAAGACTTAAAAAAATCATTTATTAAATAGTGTCAAAATTGACATTAAAGAGTTTTCAAAACAAATATTATATTATTAATTCATATTCTATTCCAATAATATAAGGTTCCTAAAAAGGACTTATATAATGATAGTTTTATCCTTAATGGAACACTTGGGGGTCGCTTGGAAGTATATAGGAAGTTTCTTAACCATATAATAGAAAAATACAAAGTGACATGGTAAATGTCAAACTATTTAACTAAGAGTAAAATTTAAATGATAACATTAATATAGTGACCCAAACCTGTCTAAAATCTATTTGATGAAATGATTTCGACCCATACCCACCTTATACTTTTAATAATCCACTTTTGCGCCATTAGAAACCGAATATGAATTTATTATAAATTAATTATTTATGTTTTTCCTAAAGAGCCCCTATTCCCCCTTATAAAAGGACACCAATTCTAACCAATTATTCATACCATAAAATACTTTTGGTTCGGCCAATATCTGACCAAATACCCCTAAACTATCCTACCATAATCTTAGAGGCCTTACTTTAGTCATAAATCCAACCTAAGGAGCCATTTTGATCAAATCAAAAGGAAGAACCCGAAAAAGAGGTAATGATTTCACCACCCTCTTTCAAGTTCCTTTCTTCTTCTACTTCTTATTACTTTGTTATTTCAATTATAAAATCATAAATCTAGTATATTGTATATATTTTTATTTTATCATAAATTAGGTACAACTATATTCAGTATTCTATCCATCCTTTGAATGACATGTCACCATACGTGCGTACGTACGACCTATCGTCTCCACGTCATGGTGTAATTATTATTCAATATATTATTATTTGGATGGGTATAATAATGATGTGTAATTAATTTAAATAATAAATATAAAATGTTAAATATTGTTTATATATGATATAACATCCAATTATATATTATTTTAATATCAAAAAAATGATATTGTCCCTCGTGCGTACATTCGGATTACCATCTCCACGAACGCGATGCGATTCATTCCCCATCATATCCATTGAAGACTAAATTTTATTTGATGATTAAAAATAATTTTTAGAGACATGATATCATTCTGGATATGAATAATATACATCCCATTCATAATAAATATGGTTCACATAACAAAGAATATGAAGGAAAATGAATCCTTTAACACCCGAAACGAGGATAATACTAAGATATTATCAACAAATCAATGTTAAAAGATCATATTTGATATCATATTAATGTATATGATTATTTTATAATTCAATAACAATTATTTAACCATTATATAGGAGGTTAACCTACCCTCGACCAAGGAAAAAGTACAAAGTAAGGGGTTTCTTATCTCACTTTTAATTCCGTGAGATTTCCATTGTTCACCACTTATTTATTGCATGTGGTGTGTGTACTGCCCATGATTATATTAATTGTGTAATATAATATAATTTATATATATTCACATCATCATTGTATTATCCTTATTTCATGGGTGTATGTTTCATAAGTTACCAAATCGATAAGGTAATTTGAAATTTCAATTTCCACTCATTCGGCTTTATACATACTTCATTGATTATTTGAATCCAAGATTATGTGTGGAATTACTTCATTTTCTTATGTACTAATTTCTACTCCCCTTTCTATGGATATACTTTTGATACAAATAATCACACCATTTATAAATTCTAAAGTCATCGATATGAACATGATAATTGTAATTTTAACTCAATCTCCATTTGTTGAGTTAAATATCCAATTCATTAGTTTTGTTTTACAAGAATATGTGTGAATGTCCTCTGATTGATTTACACTGAATATCCAATCATATTGAGGGTATTTATATTTGGAACACATAATTATGTCGTTTATTTATCCTTAAACTAAGGATATGGTGTTTATAAGAAAATTCATCTCAATTTATATTCCATTGAGACTTATTTGTTGTTATACACCAAATCACTTTTATATGTTGTATATAATGTACTTTGATAGAGTATATCATGAATCACTTTATTCTCATGATATTACAAATTATTTATTACCTTAATTATTTGTATTCAAGTGTCTCTATTTTGGTTAGTAATACTATCTAAAATATCATTTTAAATGTTTTAAAGATTTATTATTATAAATATTTCTCATTAATGTCCATGTTTTAAAAATGTTTTAAAGGATTTATTTATATGGACATTAATGTTTTAAAATTAATATTCATTTTAAATGTTTCAAAGTGGTATGGGACACTTTGATTCAAAAATCTATTTTTAAATGGCTTATTGACAAATAGTGTGACTTTTAAATGATTTCATGAAAAGGGGGATATTTCTCTCTAATAGTTTTGATGACTATTTTCATATATGTAAATATCCTTCATTATTATCGATTGAGGTTAATATGTTACAATATAATCTTCCATATTGTATTTAATGAGTTATGTTTGACTGTGGATGTGTTATTTTTATACCATTCATGGTTTGTGGATAAAGTATTGACATTTCGTATGCTAGTTTCAATATGAATGTTTATGTTATGTTTCAAAATTTTCATATGAGGAATGAATTGGACTTAGTAAGCGACTGGTGGAGCTCTCTATAGATCCTCGATGCATCGGTAGGTCTAATGAGACAAACTAGTGTCTTGGAATAAGGCCGTGATAAAATATTATTTGTAGTCTTGGTACGAGGCCTTGACTATGTGGTTATGATAGTCTGGCATTATGCATTCCATTATTATGAAAGTGGTTATTGATATTGCATGTGATTATTCAACTAGTAGAATATCCATGTGAGTAAGTAAATGATGTTATTTCATTTTATCTTTTCCATTTTATGCTGAAGATCAAGTTTAAAAGGCTTCTGTTTTAGTTATATATTTTCATAAATGTTTATGCTTATTTATGAAAGTTTCTGCTATATTGTTCTCCTTATTGAGAATCTGAGCTCACCCCTTTCTTTGTTTTATTTTTCCCAGGATGTGAAGAAGTATTTTATGAATGACTTGTAGTGATAGTACGAGGATATGAGTGTTGTCTATGGAAACAAGATGTCATTGTAGTTTTTTCACTTTATGATGTAATGTAATCTTTATGAATGTTTCTAGTGATTCATAGGCTACTAAACTAATCGGTCTATTAAGACTTGATCTTTTGTGATCATGCTAATGATACATAATAATTCACCAACTCTGGGTAAATGGGATCAGGGCGTTACATGTTTGATCTCCTCCCAAAACTAATTGTAATAGTTATAACAAGATCAAAGGGTGAGGAGGAGTGGTTTTTGAACTTCCCAAGACACAACCCAAAATTTTTTTTAGGGCATGCAATAGTCGGATATCAGGTACACACGCATCGGTCAATACTGTACAGTAATAAAACAGATCAAATAAAGAATGAACACATGTAAATATCATTTTAAGCTGAAAAATATTAACCTAACTTATATGTACCTTCTAGTAAGTATGAAATATTCACACTTTGGGGTTTGGTGAAAAACTGTGAGGAGATATTAGTGACACATTTTTTCTAAAACCTACTCACACAAGGGGCATCAATCATCTCAAAGGTTTCACAAAGATACGACCATTTATATCATTGACAGGAAACCAATTACCTATAAATCACTCCCTATTGTTAGATTCATACAAATATTCTTTTTTGCCTTCTTTATGGTATTTTTACTTCCCCCCCTTATGTTCACCAAATCATGGAACTTTGAAATTTTTGATGAGGAAAAATTTAAAATACCATAAATAATGTGAAAAAGAGAAGATAGAAAAAATAAAATGGAAATCCTAATGAACCCATGATTGTATCCACCCACACACCTAGAATGTGCAGTTTCCTCACCGAAATAATTGAGAATGTGATAAGGAAGGATAAAACCTGGTGTCTTTTACTGGTATATTGCATCTAGAAGGTGGATTTACTCCACCAAATTATTTGGAAAATCCTCACAGAAGTGTTTATGTCACTTCCCATTGATAGTAAGACTTCATAAACTCTGATCATGAAAAATCTATATTGCACCAAAAGGAAAAACATTAGTAACAATATAAGGACCGAGCCATCTAGAACGAAGTATACCTTGGTGGAGCTTTAGCTTGGAATTGTACATGAGGACCTTCTAACCAATATATAACTACCGATGATGAATTATACTATAATGGATAGCCTTTTTCTTCTCTTTATAGATCTGGTAGTTCTCAGATTCATCACATCTAATTTCTTCCAACTCTTGAATCTGCCGCTTCCTATGATCACCTGCATCAGAAAGGTTCTTATTACATTGTTTAACAGACCAATATGCATGGTGTTCTACCTCCACCAGGAGGTGAAAATCCTTTCCAAACACAATTCTATATGGTGACATTATGATTGAGGATTTAAAAGATGTACGGTATTCCCAAAGTCCATCATCCAACCGCAAAGTCCAATCATTCCTATTGGGTAGTACTGTTTTTTCCACGATTCGTTTAACTTCCCGATTTGATATTTCTGCTTGTCCATTAGTTTGGGGGTGATATGCAGTGGAGACTTTATTATCAAGCCCATACTTAAGAAGAAAACTTTTCATGTTGCGATTGAAAAAATGTAAACCCTGATCACTAATGATGAATCTCGGTGAACCAAACCTACTAAAAATCCGAGACCTTACAAAATCAACAAAAACATGAGAGTCATCGGTCTTTGTTTCCTTTTCTTCCACCCATTTATATACCTAGTTATCAACCAATAAGATGTATGAAAATCCAAATGAATTTGGAAAAGTCCCTATGAAGTCAATGCCCCATGCATCAAAAATTTCACAGAATAACATGGGTTGTTGGTGGATTTCATTCCTCTTAGAGATATTCCCTGTGAATTGACAATGAATAGATGACTTGAAAAATATATGGGAATCCCTATAGAATTTTTTCCAATAAAGTCCTGAGTCAAAGACCTTTCGAGCTGTATGTTGAGAGACAAAGTGGTCCCCGTAGGCCAAAGTGTGGAAGAAGGTCAAAATAGACGGGAACTCATGGTCAGGGACAGACTGATGAACTACTTAGTCACCAAGAATTCTCCACAAATATGGGTCATCCCAAATGTAACACTGAGAATCATGCTTAAGTGTCTGGGATTGTGAAGTTCTGAAATTAGTGGGGACCCTAGATGTTGCTAGAAAATTCACAATGTTTGCATACCAGGGGTTAGGTCCACAATATCAAAAAGGTTCTCATGAAGGAATAATTCTCCAATGGGGAGCGGTGAGTCAACATGATGGTCCAATAGTGGAGAAATACTACTAATGTGGTCAGCTACAACATTTTCTACTCCCCTTTTATATCTAATCTCAAGGTCAAACTCTTAGAGGAGAAGCATACACCATATGAGGAAGGGCTTAGCTTCAAGTTTTTTTAAGAGGAATCAAAGGGAAACATGGAAAGAAAATAGAATCACTTTTGACCCAAGAAGATATGAATTTTTTTTCCAAGGAAAACACAATAGAAAGGAGTTTTTTCTATGGTTGTGTATTTTACCATGGCAGAGTCAAAGTTACATGAGGCATCCGTAATGACATGAGGAGCCTTCTCAACCCTTTGTGATAGAGCCGCCCCAACTGAAAAGTTATATGAATCACACATAAACTTGAAAGGGATATCCCACCTTGGTGGTGGGATGATGGGATATTATGTGACACACCTTTTTATTGAAATGAATTCATCCTCATAATTTTTATCAAACAACAACTCAGAATTTTTTTGTAATAATTGGGACAATGGAAGTGAAATCTTACTAAAGTCTTTAAAGAATCAGTGGTAAAAACCATCATGTCCCAAGAAAGATCACACCTCTCAAACACATTATGGATATGGAAGGGTTGACATTAATTCAATTTTAGATTTATATACTTGAATTACCTGATTTTAAATGACATTCCCAAGAACTATACCCCGCTCAACCATAAAATGACATTTCTCATAATTTAAAACAAGATCTTTTTCAATGCAGCGATGGAGGATAGAACATAGGTGTTCCAAAAAATCATCAAAATAAGAACCATATAACATGAAATCATCCATAACGACTTCCATACAAATCTCAAGGTACTCATAAATAATACTCAACATACATCGCTGAAAAGTACCATGAGCATTACATAGACCGAATGACATCCTTCTGTATGAAAATGTGAAAATGTGCCGAATGGACAGGTATATTTTGTCTTTTATTGATCCTCATTGGCTATATGGATTTGAAAATAACCCGAATAGTCATCAAGGACAAAATAATGGGACTTACCATCCAATCGTTCTAACATTTGGTCAGTGAAATTTAGAGTAAAGTGGTACTTTTTCATGGCTTGATTCAGTTGACGGTAGTCAATACAGACTCACCAACTATTTTTCACACATATTGAAACCAACTCATTCCTTTCATTTGAAACAACTGTTATTCCTATTTTTTTGGAACTATTTTCACTAGGCTAACCTATTTACTATCGGATATAGGATAAATGATCACTATAGTAAGTAATTTACTGAATTCCAATTTTACCACTTTAAGGAGAGTGATATTCAATCGGCATTGAGATTGTCTTATGATCTTAGCCTAATCATCCAAATGTATATGGTGCATACAAATAGATGGGATAATTCTGGGAAAATCAGCCAATGTCCATCCTATTGCCTTTTTACACTCTCTCAAAAGGTTGAGTGGTTTTGATTCCTTTTGTAGAGAGAGGTTATTGGAAATAATGATGGGAAATTGGTCAATACCCTCAAGATATGCACATTTTAAATTAGAATTATGTTGTTTAAGTTTCAACACTGGTGGTTCTGAGATTGAGGTAGAGGATTTAGGGGGAGTGAGGTGCATTGAACTATCTATCTACTCATGTTTATTCTCTAAAGATAGAGAATTTATTGAAATTAGATTTTCAGAATCATCAAAAGTCATGGGTACTTCAGAATGAACACACTCATCAATTAAATCACAAAATTTACACTTTTCATAACCCACACAACACTCAAAACATGAATCAAAACTCAAATAAACCAAGGGTTAAGAAAAGGAAAATGAATCAGAGTTTGGGTTGAGGAGATAATTATGTGTGTGTGCATTGTTTGTGAGCACTTCCCTCAAATAGACAAGAAGAGTGGAGTTCTCTTCAATGGGGTGTTTCATAGACTCAAGGATGTTAAAAATTACATTTTCTTCTCCGAACTCCATGTATATTGTACCATTATGAACGTTGATGATCATATTTGTTGTTTTAAGGAATGGACTCTCAAGAATGAGAGGGGAATGTCCTTGGTTTCAGGTATCTTCCATCTCAAGGATGTAGAAATCAATAGGGAAGATGATATTCTTCACTCATATAAGGACATCCTCAATCACTCTTATTGGATGAGTAGTACTCCGGTTTGTAAGTTTTACAACAATTCATGTTGGTTGAATCTCTCCAACATGTATACAAGTATAAACTGAGTGAGAAATTACATTAAGGGAAGAACCTAAATATAACATAACATCTGAAAATACCCCAATGGTACAAAATATTGTGAATGGGCCCGAATCCTCACATTTGGTTGGAAATTTTCATTGAATCAAGGCTAAGACATTACTTCCCATGTTTACTCTCTCATTCCCCTTCAACCACCTTCTATGGGTGCAAATCTCTTTAAGAAATTTGGTATAATGGGGAATTTTATTGACTGCATCCAATAAAGGAATATAAACTTCAACTTTTTTAAATATATCCATTATTTCAGTATCAATCTCATTATCAGATTTTTTCTTAGATTTAGAGAGTCTTTGGGGAAAATAAATACTAATGGATTGTTCATTTGAATCATCAATGATAACTTGATTACCCTATTTTTCTTGTTTTACATGACATGAAAATTTTGAGGGTTGGGAAAGAGAGTTTTCAAGAGGGGGACATACCTGTTGTGAAGAATCCATAAAAGGAGAGACTTCTTTACCACTACGAAGTGTAATTGTAAAGAAATTACCTTTGTCCTTCAGATTGACAATGGATTGGTATGGTAGTTGTCCAGAACCTTTCATCTTAATCTCACAGATGGTGTTTTCCAACTTCCCCACTTGATTTCGTAGGTCTTGAATTGCTGATTGTGTGATCTATTGGAACTGGAGGTTCTAGGTTTACATTTTATTTACCATATCCACAAGACTTGGTTGATATTTGGGAGGATGATGATGATTGTTTTGAGAAGTTTAAGGATAAAAAGGTTGCATACCTTGGCCTTATTGATAGAAATTCTTCATCGGGTAGCTTGAGTTTCCTCCTTGTCAGTACAGGGGGTTGTGTTTGACACCCTTGGTTTGGATTTGGCATGAATTGTTCCTACTTTAAGGGAGGTTCTTGTTGGAATGGATTCCCTAGGAACACAGCTACACAAGACTCAGGTGAATCTTGAAGTTGTGGGAACTGGTCAGAAAAATGAGTATTATCAGAACAAATAACACATTGTAATGGAACATGAGGAGATTGTGAGTTACCTTGTGCTTGAGATAATTGCCTTAGAATGTTATGCATCTCATCAATATTTTAATCTACATTTTGTTCAAGAGATGAATGACTTAGCTCATGATCTCCTTGAGTTGGTGCAATAGATCGTGTACCAAATTATTGTGCATTTTAAGCCATGTTGGCTATTAAGTCACAAGCGGTGGAATGAGTCTTATCAACCAAGAAACCCCCAGCTACTGCATCAATCATTCCATGATACAGGGGGATAATTCCCTCATAGAAGTATTGGAGTAATATTTTTTCACTAATTTGGTGGTGGGTGCATCTTGAACATAGTCGTATGAATCTCTCCCAGTATTCATGAAGGGTCTATCCTTGTGATTGCCTAATGCCATAAATTTCTTTCCTAATTGATGTTGTCCTGGAGGAAGGGAAGAACTTCTCTAAAAATAGTCTTTTCATGTCATTCCATCCCCCAATTGTGGTAGGAAAATATTATATCCAATCTTTGGCTACATCTTCAAGGGAGAAAGGGAAGGCCCTAAACATAATTAGGTCCTCAGACACATTTTTGGGGTTTCATGGTGGAGCAGACTATATGAAACTCTTTCAGATGATTGTGAGGGTCCTCACCAGAAAGACCATGAAATTTGGGAATTAGTTGAATGAGGCCTGATCTTAGCTCAAAGTTGGCTGCTTCCTCAAGATATTGGATTTACGTAGGTTGGTACTCAACATCCCGGGTGGTCAGTTCTTTTCTGGTTCGATTATTTGCAGCCATGTTTTCTTGGGTTTGATTGGGTTAAATTTTTTATTGGTTTATGGACACTTAAGGTTATAAAAATTGGTTCCTCAGTATTACTTGATTCACCTTCTCTAGATACCTTAATTTGTTAATGGAGTGTTATTTCAATTTCAGGGTCAAATTCAAGTAGTTTTTTTTCTGATCGGGTTGTGAAAATAAGTTGTGAAGTGTGTTTGTTTTTTTGTTATTGAATATAGAAAAAATCAATTAAGAAGGGTGAAAGGAGAATATAATGTTATAATATATAATTATAGAGATATTGAGTTAGCAAAATACGAGAGAGAGAGGGAAAGAACACACAAAAACAACCAAAAATAAAAACAAAAACCCAAAACAAAAACAATCAAATGGGGGTGGTATATTGAAAGGATTACTAAATAAAAATTAAAATAAATAAATAAAAAAGAAAAAAATGATCTTGGCTCCCTGGAAAGAGTGCCAAAATTTGATCGCGTTGTCGAGCGCGTCAAATTAGATGTTTTTAACTAGAATTTCTGCAGTATAGCAGCAACCCTAGGTCATCTCTCGATAGAGCCTTAGATCACTAATTCCAAAATGTTGTTCGGAATAAAAAATTAAAAGCGAAATTGGGTTTTATAATACTTGGTTTTTATGATTAAATAACAGAAATTGAATGTATATTACTACTTAGAGAAACCGGTTGGAGAAATCGTGATCAACCAAGGTATGTGTCCCTTGATGCTCAATCCATCATCACTCTCAAGGAAAAAATAAAGATAATTGATTCCTTGATTTTATACATACTAAGACCAGTAATGGTATGTGAGTTTTTACTAGGTTACTACATATTATTTGATCGATCATCGATATTTATTATCGATAATAGCTCAAAATCAACAAAATGAATCGATGTAAAAAACAGAACTCAATCAAGGAATCAAATCAACAACGTGATGAGGTAACCAGATTTGTTTCATTGGTAAAAATATTACACAATACAAGAACATATATATTAATAGGTTCATGTTATTTTATTTTATCAACCAACTCAATCCATTTGCACACTCATGAAATTACACACTCATGAAAGGGAGGGGTGAGAAAAGAGGCAACCACACTCAAATCCTCATAAGATCTGGGTTATGCATTGAAGCATATAGATTATTATTACTTTGATTTGTATTTTATCATACTAGAATAAAAAAAATTATAAGGAAGTAATGAAGAACAATTGAAAAAAACTTGGAAATCAATTACCTTATGAAGATTACAAGTGTGGAGCTCGAGATTACAACAAAGGACACTCACCAAATTGATCACTAAGAGGTTTAGAAGAACATGAGGGAGAACAGAAATAAAATGGGGGAAGATATATCTCAAATTTGACTAACCTTCACCCCTGGTCTTACAACATGATATAATGAGGGGGAGGAGTAATTTTGTGGACAAAAACATCACACTTTCCAAAAAAGAGGTTAAGTGCCTAAAGGACTAGGTCACTATTAAGGATAGAATTTTTAATTCTTCGTTATCTGGCTGGTTGACTAAAAAAACCACCTTAAATTGTAATTAAATATAGTGTACAAGTTCCCCTTCGTAGTAGCTATCCAAAGGAGGTGGAATCTTACCAATTGGATCTCTGAGTCCCGAGTTATGACCCAAATACAGAAGGATGGTCCAATCTGGCCCACCTAGAAATTTCCCACATTGTGGGCCTATTTTGGGCATCTAAATGGACAAATTGGGCTTCATGATATTCTAGAGAAATTTATACCACATATTTTCACTCGTAAACCCATTTTTAGATCAATTGTATTCACGAATTATCCACAATACAAATAATTGTCCACATGCATGCTTGGGATCCCGTGTAGTTTTGCCAATTTTGCATGAATTCCATCATAATCTCTCTAAATTACCTCCTACTACAATGTAAACACAAAAACAAGTAAAATTGACCTATTAAAAAGTGATAAACATCAATTCATTGATTTAAACATAAAGTGAAATTTATTATTATTTTTGGAATATTCTTTACAAAACCAGTTTAAAACAGTGGTGTAAGATTGGATTTGAATAGTGAATTACTATGCGATCAACTGCCACACCCACTAAAGGAAAACTTATGATCATGGATGGTAGGAAACCAATCATCATTAAAAAAACATTATTAGATCTCTCTAAAACAATGTAATGGTTACATGCGAGGCTATCTCTCTCCTGTAGATTCGGGTCATAATCAATATATGAGTGCATGGAATCTGATCCTAGCTTTTGGTGACTCTAAACATAATTTTCAATATAAAAGTATTCACCAGTATTTTTGGGACTCAAAAAGAGGTTCTTATTAGGGAAACAAAACACATGAATCTATGATAATTCTACAATTGGGGTAGGGATGTCACATGTTGTACCTCGAACCACACTTAAGACTCTTGACCATAATATTATTCTTCTTGAAGCTAATCCTTTCCCTTTCCTTCTTATTCATCATAACTAGGGCCTACTCTAACACCTCTATACACCACTTCACCAAACTCACAAGTCAAAGTAACTTATCCACCAAACCTTGAAACTATCCTCTTTTTCATGAACTAACTCACAAAAATGGTTTTGTATCATTTATAAAATGCATATTGGTGAGGGAAGCATCCATATTTTTTATGATTCTGATACCAAAGAAAACATCACTATCACATGGCTCCACCAATTCACTGCATCACCCAGGGAAATAATCAAGCATGAAGTTGAACAAATAGGGTGACCTACACTACTGTCTACCAGTACATAAAATAAAGTATAAAAGACATAAATCATACCTCTAATCATCCTCAGAGCCTCTGGGTCATAATCCTCTATATCCTGTAGCTATCCTTTACATCATCCTCTTGCTCCAATATCCTGGGTCAAACGACATTTAGGTGGTTATGGAAATTGGTCCAATCATATTCCACCTACTTCTACTCCCCCTTATCATTTTCCATGTTATCCATCATGTGAAACTTTATCTTCTCACTATATTTGTTGGGGTAGTCCATTAAATGTCTCCTGATCAACTTCATGGAAGCTCGGACAATCCATCATAATATGTTCCTATCCATCACAAGTGAAACACCACCTCTACCATGGTTGATTAGAACCTACCTAAGAGACTAGATCTACAGACCGAAAAAACTAGGAGCATCTATTGAAGAATTTCACATTCATAGAGATCTAATATTATTGTTGGATACTAGATGATGTGGTCTCAAATCCTATATGTCTACCACCAATTATCAACATATGTTTATCTAGAAATTTACCCATTACCATGGCCTTCTCGTGCACTCTAAAATATGAAGGAATACATTAAGATATCACTTAAGTGATAATATCCTTGCGTAATCCCTACTCTAATGTTTATTCTTGGAAAATACATCTTAAACAATATCCAAATAATATCTCAAGAGCTCATTGATTCTTATTGAATAATCCAACATGATCATACTACCCTATTTATGATGAAGAGTCTCTAGGATATACATTGATCATAGAGTGGACATATAAAAACCTTCCTTGAAGAGATCACTAGACTCTATCCAAGTGAGCATCATCTCATAATGAATTTGAGTCATAGTGCTCCACCATCTCCCCACATATCCATGAAGAAGGATCATCTCTAGCTACACCATCAGACTGTGAAGTGTCTTAACAGGGCAAAAAACATGTGTAACTACCTCAATCCAGTCATCTACTACTTGAGGGTCTATATGACTTAAAAAATTAAGAGGTACCAACCTCCAAAACTCATGTAGTTCACTCAACATGAACACATCCTCAACTGGTATTACCAGCACAAACAACTACTCAATGGGTGGTGGATCGACTAGAAAACCACCTAGAGGTATTACCTCTTGTGATGACCCACAAACCATAGACTTATAATTATTTAGATCATTATCACAATCCCACCATTGAATATTTGTTGGATTACATCATTTAGGAATCCTAAAATAATAAAGGCATACCACATTCCTAGTGTATATCTAGGGATATGACTCAAGAAGGTTATAAAAACCCAATCCCAGTTCTGTATGATTGATGTATCAATGTTATCCCCACAAACAATGCCTAAGTGAATGGATATACTGATTTCCTCACCAATACTGTAGCCCCTAGCCTAAAAGATAAACACAAAACAAATTAAAACTATAGCAGAAAATCCCATTCCAATCCTCACATCTTGAAAAATCCTAACTCTAGTACTAATGAAGAAATACTCTAATACCACTCTTTCATGACCTGGCCCACAAAGAACCACATGGTCAATGATAATATGTGTACAAATATCCCAATATTGACTCTAATATTCCATGATAGAGAATCATGTACCGAGTAAGAAGATAAAACACATGAGAAGCCTTAGACTATGGTATATAAACATACACACCCATATACATCTCCACACTCCGGTGGATATTTCATAAAAAAAAAAGAAAAACATATGTATACATACACACCACAATTAGAGTATAAAAATGTACTGAAAACATGAAATAGAAATCTAAAATTCCACTAAAACTAGATAAAATCATCCAACCCACTTAAAATATGGTTCTTTGTTTGATGATACCATCGGTACAAATCTTGGTCCATCTAGACCAAACTAATCTATGTCTACTCTGAGTCTTTTGAGGACATCGTCGAAAGGTCTATTATTTGAATAAGACACACCATTTCTTGGAAGACCCCATTTAGAAGTGATTATAATAATACCCATTATAAACCCCAAAACCCAAAATAATATGGAGAATCTAAATATAATCATTCTTCTCAATCCATAGCCAAATTGTACAGAAAACCCAAACAAGAGAGAAAATGAATATCCATCTCCACCACTTGACTATACCTAACTATTCTACTTATCATACCTGGTTATGTAAATAAATAGATGAGACAAAGCCAAAATGACTCCTATAATAACTTGAATATACTCATCATAGACTCTATGCGTCATGGTCTCAACCATATATCTAGCCATTGGATTCTACTCAAGGATCAAAGGTGTTTCTCATCCAAGAGTATTCACTCCAAGAGCCTTGACAACCCTGATGGAATCCATTTGAGAGATATACCTCATCGGGTATTTACAATTTGAAGACACATAACTTCTTTATGTAATGTAATCCATCTAATAGAACTCAATAATTGGACCTATACAAAAATAAATTAATCCTGAAATCTCCCCAATTCTCGATACTCATAAGAACTCAACACACAAAAACGAGATTACACCCAAGAATTCATGGGGACACTAAGAACCCAGTATGGATCTTTGGAGATCTCAAAAATCAAATTGGGGATCCCACAAGAATCACCTTGTTTTTCACATCTCATGCCAATACCATGACCACCATCACATTTGATATGGAAAACTACTCAAGATATTCTACTCACAGACCTCCATCGGAGTCTTAAAGATGGAGATTAATGACTAAGAAGTCTATGAGGGAAGTATGCAAAATGTCCTCTTAGGGTACATAATGTGTCTCTTGAGATTGGCCCCATGACATGTCCCCTCATGGTACTCAGTGTGAAATAAATTAGACAATGTGTACATGGGGTTACATGGAATGTAACCCCACCAGATCACATGGGTGTGTAACCCCACCCACATGTCCTAGGTGTCCATTTTGATCCACACATTCTATACATCCTGTACATGACATATACCTCTTATCCTATCCCGAAACCCATGTCCTTGTCTAGGCCCATGTATATGATCTTGTTACCATGTATCACGACCCATGACCATATATGTGGCATGGTCCTCTAGCTGGTGTACACTAGATATCTAACTGTTTAATTCAACATAACCATTTCCCATTACCCGACATACCTGATAGGTCCTAAACCACATGGGTCAGCCTCAATACATAATGTGTACCACTTGTATATGGTTTTTAGTTTCCCAAAAACATATCTTCCCCAATCAATAAGAATACACTATAAGTGCTCCCTCACCATACATGATGTGATCATGATTTCTAAATTGGAAATTTCCAACAAGCCTCCTTATGCACAAATTTCTACCAATTCCCCATAGGTTGACCCCCATGGGATCCTTAGCAGTCATAAAAGGTCTCTAAAAACATAAAAAAAATTAAAAAATGGGGATCAACACATAAATATCATAAATATTCCTACCACTTATTAAAACACCAAATATTTGTGTAGAATGTGATAATCAAAACCTATTGCACCTCAATCCAGTGTAGATCACCATCATGAATAGAGTTCAGTAGTGACTCCTCTCCCTCTCTCGCCATTAGTTCATTTATTTTGATAGGTGGTATTATCTTTACATTGTGTGGGCATGGAAAACTAGGGAGAGGGGTATGTTATGTTTATTAATTAAATTACAATTAAATTAATAAACCCCATTTTATACCTATCCAACAAACACCTCCCACCAGGAGCCCAATGCCAACAAACATTATGTTTAAACTAGGTTAAAACCTCTTTTTTCAATTCAAATGCACTCTTACATTTATGGTATGAGAGTTTATTAAGGATTTATTCCATATTTATTGGGAAATAGTGTTCATGGAATATAATATATCTGAAATTTATAACATCACCACTCTGAGGCTCTCTAGGCCCTGAAATCTTAAACTGACCTAATGATTGGTTTCATAAATAATATTATAAATATTATAAAGTATTACACAAAAAACAAGTTCTATATTGTAACGACCCAAAATTTCGAATAAATCTTGTTTCCTAATTTTGTGTGATATTTTATTTTTGATACTCAACAAAACAGTTTCATTTGATAACATGAGTATAATTAAAATGAGACTGTTGGGTTTTGACTGTTATATGACCATTGGTCAATATGACCACTGGAAACTAAACGTTTTTATTATTGTCTCTAAATTCAAGTAATCTTGGTTAATTAATATAGAAAGAAGATTTGATGGCCTCACCCAGTAGTCTTGGACCAATCGAAGCCCATATAACAGAACTTGGGAAGGAGGTAACACCACTGGGCTTTGCTCTGGACCAAACCCAAGCCGAACTTCATCGTGTGAAGCTAGAACAGAATCGCCTTCACGAGAAGTTCAAACTGAGAGAAATTACTACTTGTTCGATGTTGGCCGAGCCTCCCTCAGATTCTCTCACCTTAGCACACCTTACACTTAGGTCCTATGCTGGTGTGATAAAGGGATATGTAAGGAGACCGTAACTGCCTTGTGTAATCCTTTGTTTTAAATAAAAATTGGGATATCTTCTTATGATGATGTTTATGAATTTTCAAATGTCCGGATAAATATTGTATGCATATTTTTGGTGAATTTTAGAGAAAGGATATTTTAAAAAAATGTTTATACAAACCTTAAATAAATAAAAATGTGTAATGATTTTCAAAAAATGGTCTTCTACAATTATGTTCAGTTCGAAATTTAGAGTCTAATAAGATCAACTTGATTTTTGATGAATAGTAAATTATGAATAGTGATTTTATGATTAGGATTAGTAATGTGTCCAAATGGATTAGTAATCTCACTTAAAGAAAGTTTTAATATAATTTAGACACCTTGATTAAGTAATGAGATTCAATAAAATGGGTAAATAACGGTTTCATAAATTATTAGTGATGTATTAGTTTTTTCGGGTGAATAGTGTTTTTTAATTAAAAATTAAATTAAAAATAATTAAAAAATTATTTTTATAAAATGGACTTTTTTTTGAACTCAGAGCATCGATATTATGTTATGGTAATTTTTTTGGGATTTTTCTGAAAAAAATGAATTCTCGATGAATAGTGTTTTTATTTAAAAATTAAATTAAAAATATTTAGAAAATTATTTTTATAAAATGGAGTTCATAATTGTAATTAGATCATCGATATTTGGTTAAGGTGAAATTTTGGGATTTTTATGAGAAAGATGAATTTTCAGTGAATAGTAAAAATACAGTTTTAGGGTTTCGGTATGTTTAATGACATCATAACTGTGTCATGATGATGTCATGAGATATTTTAAGGTTTGGACGGCCAAAGGTGATGAATTATTTTATTGGGGGCTCCATGTGGCCTAACTCCATGGTAAATGCCATGGGAGAGCACATCGTTTTGAGAAAAGCACTTGTGAGGTGTCCCTTGGCCATTAATGCCTTGTCCCCTCACTTTCCCTATAAATACCCACTGTTTCCTCCTTTATTTTTCACTCCCAACTCTCCCCCAACTAAGTTCTGGTCTCCTTACCTCCCAAGTAGTCCTCCCAAGGTGCCCCCAAGCCCTCAAGGTCCAAACCTTTGAGTTTTAAGAGTTACGTTTTAAGGTAAGGGATCCGACCTCTCTCTTTCTTTTCAAGTAATCTCTTTTATGCCATTTCTTTTATGCTCCATGTTATTTTGTTAAATGATTTTATTTTATACTCCTCTTACTTCCCTTTTAATTTTCATATAATGATATATCCCCTCTTACTCTCATTATTTCATTTTATGAAGTTTTAAGTGGCGCCGTTAGGCTGCCGAAATATTTGTAACAGATTCTTTCACCCTTCTCATTTTCAAGATCTACTTTCATGTCAAGCCTTTCAAGTGCCTTTTTATTATGTTGGGGTATGATCTCTATAACTATCATACTGATCATTTATGTTCATATTATTATAGACCCTATTTGATCTCGTCAATCCAGTTTTGGAAGTTTTAAGTGACGCCGTTAGGCTGCCGAATTCTCATAAGAGAAATCTTATTTTTGTCTTCCTTTCAAGTTCTTCGTTTCATTTGGTATATCATTCAAATTTCATTACCATGTTCTTAAACACTATATATTCTGTTCCCCTACTATTTTATGTATCATTTTTGAGTGGGTGACCCATGTCCCCTGTCTTTTCAATGTTTTCTAAAACCATGTATCGTAGACATTATGCTGCATAGTTTTCATCTCAAAATACCTCTCTCTTTTCTCAAAATTATTTTATGTTATTACGTGAATAATCAAAGCTATTATTTATACAGGGGTATTCAAATATATAACAAAATGTTCTATTTTAATTTCTGGGATTTACATACATGAAACCCGCTTTCCCTTTCCGTGGGTTTAAAGTGACATACAAATCATGTCTTTAAAGCAATTTTTAAAATGTTATGATTATGAAATGAAACCCATTTATTTTATGCCATATGGGTTATTTATGAAATTTTTGATGATGATATATGTGGATCACATGATAATTAAGGAAAATCTAAGGGTGCACCCTGATAGCGCTCCAATGCATTCTGTAATGATGTAACCACTAGAGATTACAATTTTCACGATATCTTGGTGAATAACCTTGGTAATTTTCAAATGACACCTTAGGGATGGACCGTGGTGATATGTTCATGATTTTCTATGTTAAATGATGTAGCCACATCTTAATATTATGAAAAATGTTATTTTTATTATGATATGCCTCATGATTTCTTTCTCATGCCTTAAAGTTCTTTTCATGACCTTATTGAAGTATCTCAAGTTCACATGTAAAATGATTCTCTTGTTTCCCTTACTGGACCTTCTGCTCACCCTTTCTTTTGATGTATGTCCCCAGGTTATGAGATGCAGTAATGAACCTAGGATGATCATGAGGAGAATCCTTTGAAGTGTTTAAGAAGAATGTTTTATGTTTTCATGTTTTATGTTCCTAGTTTCCATGACACTAAACCTTAAAGATCCTCAGTTTTGTAAAATGTAATGAAAGTTTATGGGACAAAAGGCGGGATACTATAGTTGGTATCAAAGGATGGTTTAGTTATTTGTGGAAATTAGGATATGAAAACTCTAGGAAGAACCATATATAAAAGTTTAAATATAGGAAATCTTCCTGGTATTTTGGTGAGTATTGAGTATGGGTTTGCCAAGAAAATACATCCCTGTCTAGATACGAGCAGGTAGAGGTGGCTCTGGCACAGATGTACGTATGGTTAAAACCCAAAAACACCACTTTGAGCTAGACTCGAATGGGAACTGGTACACGACAACGGGCCTTGCTGCACTCTTGGTTATGACACTCCCGGGGGATATGCTTTGGTAAATTCATAAGATTAGTATGAAACATTGTTAAAAGAACAAGGATAAAATAAAATAAAGATTCACATAAGAATATATGATCATAGATAACCTAGATGGGAACCTAGGGGATCAAAAGTTAGGGTATACTTTTCTTCTACAAGTTATCCTTATATGCTTTAAGTTCCTTTTCATGATTATTGGATAAGTATTTAAGACCCTAATTATAATTTCTCTTCTTAGTTAATGCTGGGAAATGGAAGAACATGTCCCAACAACCAATGTGATAGGAAATGCGACAATTGTCATATTAATATGACAGATATGATTAGGGTATTAGAAGATTATTATTATTTTGGAAGACATTCAATATTTTAGGGACCCTATATGATCGAGGTAAATAGATTACTACGGTATTTTCATTGAGGAGTATGGTTGACTTATATTTTGAAGAATCGATGAATTTAAGGTGGACTTATAGTAATTTAGGTTACTTATGGGAATGATTAACCTATCTTGGGTAAAATATGTTTAGGTTTTCTACTTTTTCTATAAGATGTTAGGTGTGGTTGATGTTGTTTGGAGATGAACAATGATGTTTATTTTGGAAGACTATGTTATCAAGTCCTTGTATTTGGGTTTCAATCTTAGTTTTGTTTATTTTGAGTAATTTTAAGGACTGTTATTTATGGAATGGTCTATGAAGAACTTTGGGTAGTACCATGGATCTTTGAAGATTTAAAAGTAGTTTCCATTCCAATGGGATTATTTCTTTTTGAAGAGTTGTTTTACCTTAACCATTCTATTCTTGGGATAATGTTTAAAGATAGAAGAAATAGATAGTTAATCTTTTGTGGATTATGTGACTCTCTAGAAGATGATTCTTGTGCTTTTGATGAGACCAAGTGTTTTTTGAATTCTCATCGTTTGGAGAAAAGATTAGTTTTGGTAGAGACATATTAAAGGATGAAACTCTACTTGAAGGTAGGTATATATTCATATGTTTTTGTTCTATGTAGTAAATGAATTCCTCAAAATTATGAAAAGGAATGTAAAACAAAAACATTGTTGGTTTACGTTTCCTACTAGGTAATCAAATACCATTTACACACATCATAAGTTTGGGATTTTCTTATGGTTAACTTTCTCCTAATAATTTTTTCTATCACTCTCCCCCATAACATGACCCTTTGTTTTTTCTTCCATATCCATGTTTTCCTCCATGGAATCCTAGTATGGGTTAACTCGGGTGACCTTTGTACTTCCCTTTCTTTCTTTTAAAGTAATAGTTTTTCTGACTCCTTTTCCGATGTGGGACATTCAATTAAATTTCAAAACCCAATTTTAAAAAATTGCGAGGACGCAATTTCTTAAGGGGGGAAGATTGTAACGACCCGAAATTTTGAATAAATCTTGTTTCCTAATTTTGTGTGATATTTTATTTTTGATACTCAACAAAATTGTTTCATTTGATAACATGAGTATAATTAAAATGAGACCATTGGGTTTTGACTGTTATATGACCATTGGTCAATATGACCACTGGAAACTAAAAGTTTTGATTATTGTCTCTAAATACAAGTAATCTTGGTTAATTAATATAGAAAGAAGATTTTATGGCCTCACCCAGTTGTCTTGGACCGATCGAAGCCCATCTAACAGAACTTGGGAAGGAGGTAGTACCACTGGGCTTTGCTCTGGACCAAACCCAAGCCAAAATTTATCGTGTGAAGCTAGAACGGAATCACCTTTGTGAGAAGTTCAAACTGAGAGAAATTACTACTCGTGCGATGTTGGCCGAGCCTCCCTCGGATTCTCTCACCTTAGCACACCATACACTTAGGTCCTATGCTGGTGTGATAAGGGGCTATGTTAGGAGACCGTAACTGCCTTGTGTAATCCTTTGTTTTAAATAAAAATCAGGATTTCTTCTTATGATGATGTTTATGACTTTTCAAATGTCCGGATAAATATTGTATACATATTTTTGGTGAATTTTAGAGAAAGGATATTTTAAAAAAATGTTTATGTAAACCTTAAATAAATAAAAATGTGTAATGATTTTCAAAAAATGGTCTTCTACAATTATGTTCAGTACGAAATTTAGAGTCTAATAAGATCAACTAGATTTTTTATGAATCGTAAATTATGAATAGTGATTTTATGATTAGGATTAGTAATGTGTCCAAATGGATTAGTAATATCACTTAAAGAATGTTTTAATATAATTTAGACACCTTGATTAAGTAATGAGATTCAATAAAATGGGTAAATAATGGTTTCATAAATTATTAGTCAAGTATTAGTTTTTTCAGGTGAATAGTTTTTTCTAATTAAAAATTAAATAAAAAATAATTGGATTTTTTTTTATAAAATTGACTTTATTTTTGAACTCAGAGTATCGATATTATGTTATGGTAATTTTTGGGGATTTTTCTGAAAAAAATGAATTATCGATGACTAGTGTTTTTATTTAAAAATTAAATTAAAAATATTTTAAAAAATATTTTTATAAAATGGAGTTCATAATTGTAATTAGAGCATCGATATTTGGTTAAGGTGAAATTTTGGGATTTTTTTGAGAAAGATGAATTTTCAGTGAATAGTAAAAATATAGTTTTAGGGTTTCGGTATGTTTAATGGCATCATAACTGTGTCATGATGAAGTCATGAGATATTTTAAGTTTTGGACGGCCAAAGGTGATTAATTATTGTATTGGGGGCCCCATGTGGCCTAACTCTATGGTAAATTCCATGGGAGAGCACAGGGTTTTGAGAAAAGCACTT
Organism: Viscum album; assembly: GCA_963277665.1. Lineage (NCBI taxonomy): Eukaryota > Viridiplantae > Streptophyta > Magnoliopsida > Santalales > Viscaceae > Viscum > Viscum album. Next base: position 1,014,935,645 of record OY728119.1, on the reverse strand, counting down.
GTGAGGTGTCCCTTGGCCATTAATGCCTTGTCCCCTCACTTTCCCTATAAATACCCACCGTTTCCTCCTTTATTTTTCACTCCCAACTCTCCCCAAATGAAGTTCTGGTCTCCTTACCTCCCAAGGAGTCCTCCCAAGGTGCCCCCAAGCCCTCAAGGTCCAAACCTTTGAGTTTTAAGAGTTACGTTTTAAGGTAAGAGATCTGACCTATCTCTTTCTTTTCAAGTAATCTCTTTTATGTCATTTCTTTTATGCTCCATGTTCTTATGTTAAATGATGTTCTTTTATACTCCTATTACTACCATTTTCATGTTCATATAATGAGATATCCCCTCTTACTCTCATTATTTCATTTTATGAAGTTTTAAGTGGTGCCGTTAGGCTGCCGAAATTTTTGTAACGGATTCTTTCACCCTTCTCATTTTCAAGATCTACTTTCATGTCAAGCCTTTCAAGTTCCTTTTTATTTTTTTGCGGTATGATCTCTATATCTATGATACTGATAATTTATGTTCATACGATGAGAGACCCTATTTGATCTCGTTAATCCATTTTTGGACGTTTTAAGTGACGCCGTTAGGCTTCCGAATTCTCCTAAGAGAAATCTTATTTTTGTCTTCCTTTCAAGTTCTTCGTTTCATATGGTATATCATTAAAATTTCATTACCATGTTCTTAAACACTATATATTCTGTTCCCCTACTGTTTTGTGTATCATTTTTTAGTGGTTTACCCATGTCCCCTCTCTTTTCAATGTTTTCTAAAACCATGTATCGTAGACGTTATGCTGCATAGTTTTCATCTCAAAATACCTCTCTCTTTTCTCAAAATTATTTTATGTTATTACGTGAATAATCAAAGATCTTATTTATACAGGGGTATTCACATATATATCAAAATTTTCTATTTTAAATTCTGGGATTTACATACATGAAACCCGCTTTCCCTTTCCGTGGGATTAAAGTGACATAAAGATCATGTCTTTAAAGTAGTTTTTAAAACGTTATGATTATGAAATGAAACCCATTTATTTTATTCCATATGGGTTATTTATGAAATATTTGATGATGATATATGTGGATCACATTATAATAAAAGAAAATTTAAGGGTGCGCCCTGATAGCACTCCAATGCATTGGGTAATGATGTAACCACTAGAGATTACAATTTTCACGATATCTTGGTGAATAACCTTGGTAATTTTCAAATGACACCTTGGGGATGGACCTTGGTGATATGTTCATGATTGTCTATGTTAAATGATGTAGCAACATCTTATTGTTATAAAAAATGTTATTTTTATTATGATATGCCTCATGATTTCTTTCTCATGCCTTAAAATTCTTTTCATGACCTTATTGAAGTATCTCAAGTTCACATGTAAAATGTTTCTCTTGTTTCCCTTATTGGGCCTTCTTCTCACCCTTTATTTTGATATATGTCCCCAGGTTATGAGATGCTATAATGAACCTAGGATGACCATGAGGAGAATCCTTTCAACTGTTTAAGAAGAATGTTTTATGTTTTCATGTTTTATGTTCCTGGTTTCGAATACACTAAACCTTAAAGATCCTCGGTTTTGTAAAATGTAATGAAAGTTTATGTGACAAAAGGCGGGATGCTATATATATAGTACTCATTAATCAAATATTTTTAATCTATAAGAATCAAGAATAACTAATTTAGATATGTAGGATTGACATGTTCCATATATCATTCACACATGATGTATTAGAAAAAATTGAGAATTTACATTTTAATATTATGTTGAATGGTGAAAATAGGTGTATAGATACATGATTTTAATTATGGACATGTTAGATCCCCTAAAATTTCTAGGGGAATTGATGATTTTATATAGGGTTCTATTTTTTTACGTATATTGAATCCAAATATTCATATTTTATGTCAACACTATAGAGGTATGCGAGGTCACACATTGGGGTTGACTGCATGTGGATTGAGTTTGACATAGAGATATACTTTAAAAGTATTTTATAGTCGATCCAAAATTATTTTGTATTGGTATTCACAATTTATTTCTTATAATGTGATAAATGGTTTTTTTGATGATGTATTTCCAAAAGTTTTTTCTAAAATTTCAAAAAATGTGGTTTGGATATGATTTAATGGGTTATTTTAATGGGAAAGTCCAGTCAGAATCAATAACATTTAATTTTTTTAAAAGACGGAAGAGTTTCAATAAGGAATAGAGATGTGGCCAAAAAAATGTCCCACATCTAACATAAGAAAAATTACAAATCAAAATATGAAAAATCATCATGATGACTGTGATCATTTTCAGTTTCCCATTAGAATTTAGAGGAACCTTAATTGAAGGTCCTAAGAATATCAATATTGAAACATATTGACAGCTTAAAGGAGGATTTGGTAGGAACGGTCTTTGGCATGTTGGAGTAATCCTTCCTTATCTTTCTCTTTAGAGGAGAAAAGGTAAAACCATCACTATCAATCAGTTTATTCTTACCATGTGTAATAATATCCTTCAAGTATGGTTTTCTACAACTCAAAGACTTAATAGGGTTGATGTCCTTTACCCTTTCATCATAAGTAACATCTTTCTATATATCAGATATATTCAAGGATTTATTCATATCTTAGATCTTCTCTTAAAGATTTTTGTGTTTTTCAACAGAGCTAAATTCTCCATAAATTGAATTTAGAATTGAAATAACAGAATCTCTCATATTTCGAAAGCCTCGCTCTATGAAATGGGGAAGCATATTAGACTCAACCAAGACTACATACTAGGAATATTACATGTGTCCACCGAGATAATCCTCATCCCCCTAAAGAAGATCAAGATTTAATTAGTGATCCCTAATGCATATCCGGTTTTACATCCAAATGAACTTCCTCCGGTCTGATTCCAACATAATCAATATGAGTCTCCCTTCTATCCAGAAAGCTAATATCGACATCTCTGGAAATACCATTATAGGATGAAGGGATCACACCTACCTGAGGATCAACAATACCCTCTATAGCCTCAATAGATGCTGGTGGAGTACCATAATCCACCATAGTACAAGTAGAATTAACTCTGTCAAGATCATGCCTTAGCCTACCAAAAATATCACTAAATTTTAGATCAAGAGGCATATCCTTCATTATCTTTTTCATTCCCTATACTAAAACATTCAAGAGGTTAGGAATAGTATCTTGATAATCAACACAATAATGATCCATCAACTTATGAACCTCAATTGGAGAAATTCCATAAACCTCCAAGGATCTTCCATGATCAACTACGACTCCAGTTAGTACCTAATTCGTCAACTTTTCTCTAAATATAGATCACTTCTGCATCAAAATTGTGTTCCAAAAAACCTCCATCATTGATGCAATTTCTTGAAAAAATGGAATAAATCCAAACATGACTTGAAGATAATAGATTTCTTTTAGCTAAATTTTTCACCAAAAAAAATCCATTAAGACTCAGTAGGAATCTTTGACACATAAACATAGATAAAAATTCCTAGTGAAAATAGTTGACACACAGACTTGGTTCTACTATCTGAAAATAAAAAGCTACCTATAAGGTTACCCAATATATGAATAATCAAATGGTTATAAAAGGGGACTATGAGTTGTAAAAATCTAACCCAGATTTCCATTTTTTGGTGAGTCACGCTTCATATGAAAGTCATTCATCCATCCAAATAGAGTGAATCGAGATATATCACAAGTAAGAGGCACACTAGACCAAGCCAATATTAGAATGTACTTGGAGGAAAACCATATAATAAAATTCTTGGCTTCAAGAAACCTAACCTTTATTCATTATCTTAAACACCATGATCCAAAAAATTAAGAAGTCTAAGGATTCAATTGATGGATGAAGATGTTTGAAGCATGTAATCAGCATTAGGTGCAGAAAAGAGGAACTATCAGCTAATTCTAGATTCGAGATCGATAGTTGCAGGGATCCATCAAAATGTTTTGGAACCTTTAGGCTAAGAGATATATTAGTAAATGTGGGAATGAATTAAAGGGTAAAGAAAGCGGGTAAAGGTGGTGGTAATTTCCAATTATGAGATTGTGGAGAACCCTCCCCCACTGAGGGGGGAGGGAACAATGCAGCGACCATCGACATCTAGGTCATAGAGGATCAAATGAGCAGTAAATCACTCTCATCCATCATGATTTTCTACTCATAATTTACTGTATATGATACAAGATATGATAAATTGAAAAACATTACTAGGATTTTGTGTATGTGAGAGATTCAAAGATATAATCCCTAAATAATTATATATATATATGATATATATGGTATGCTTACATACATGGTTTGTATCACTTGGGTTTCATGGTTTGCATGAGATACAACTATTTTATATTTCCTCATAAGATATTATTTATTATATCATTTGATGAGATGAACCATATCAAATGTAAATCATTCATATGATGAATTCATATACTTGTTAGAGAATTTATTAAGGAAATATAGTTCTTGAAAAAATGAAATCTATTGAGGAGCATCTTTTTTAGACATTATAAACTATTTAATGTGATGTAAGTGTGATGTGATTCCATCTTTTTTTTCTTGGATGAAACTCCCTAATACTAGAATCTCACTTGTTATTCCTTATTTGAATATGAGTTTCTAGCACATAATGAATGGAATAATAATACCATCCAAATATTAGATGATTTTGTGTATCCTATGCATAGACAATGGAGATGGGATGTTTTTCAGCTAACCTTATGTGAAATTTATCAAACACATATAAAATTAATATGTAGCAGAATATCTTCAGAGAAAAGTTCACATGTTTAATGTTTTCGTAATTTCAATATTTTGTGCAATTTCAATTTTCAATGCACGGGGTATCCTTATACTAGGGTTAAAACCAATTATGCACGATCTAATAAGTTTAATGAGATTCATTTGAAACCAAAGAGTTATTTTTAATAAAAGTACCTAATATTCTAACAAAATAAAACTTACACTCATCAAAGACATCAATAACTAAACAAATATCTTCTAATAAAAGACCAAAAAAATAAAAAGAGGGTTATCAGAATTGATCATGAAATAAGAAACATGAAATCAGATTTAATAATAATATTTCTTTAAACCCAATCATTATAATACATTATGGATGAAAAAAAATACTAATTTTGTTTCTACCATTCGTGGCCTCCAATCCACTATAAATGACTTATAAATGGATTCTACCTTAAGTCTTGAAAAATTTTAGTTGAAAAAATATACACCAATACCTTTATCACCATAGACAATCATATCAACATTAAGTATCACAACCCCTAAAAGTTGAGGGATCTAGTGATATAATAACCATCATAGTGTAGACTATTATTAATCATTCATGGGAGTATATAAATAATTTATTCCCCTCAAGTAGAAATTAAAAATCTGAGAAACAATATTTTTTTCAAAATTTTCCTCAAAAGTGAAATTCATATAAGTTCAATTATGAGATCTCTTGAATTTTTATTGATGATATATTTTTATTTTTTTGGTCCTTTCAAAAATATATGATAATAATGGATACTCATAGATTCCAAAATCAAAACAGTTGACCAAAAATAATTAAAGGGATATGTGATATGTTTAGTGTTTAATGTTTTGGGCTTGTAATCCAAACTACAAAGAGTGTTGAATACAAATGTGAATTTTATAGAAATATTATTCATAATTAATATTTTTATGGTTTATTTATATAGTATCATTGAACAAAATATCTATAAATGAATCCATAAGGGGAATAAAATAACTAAAAAATATTTCAAGTAATTAATTTTTTAACCAATTAGATAAATTATTATACCATTTTAACTAAATGAGGCACATTTGATATATCTATTTTAAAAAATATTCATAGATTAAGGAATGTAAAATTGATGTTATCATCCCTCGGTTTTTATAAATCAATATATTTCCATTAACTATCATATTATAATGCTTTTTTAATTACATAAAAACTATTGAATAGTTTTTGAAAGAAATGAAATATTTGATCATTATATAATGAAAAATTTTCCTTTTATTTTTATTTTAATCATACATAAGATAAAACGTTAAATATTTGAAATATTTTAACCTTAAGTAATAATTAAATATAATAATTTAAAATGTGATAAATTTAAAAAATTATGTGATAATGATGAACTTATTTTTCCCTATAAGATAAAATATAAAAGAATAATTTATTTATCACTGAAGCATATACGTATTCTTGTGCATATGTAAGTTGTTATTAATATGATGTATTTTAATAATTAATTTGATACAAGGTAATTTTATTCTACTTATAATTTAAATTTTATTGGTATAAATGATTAAATATTCCAAAATTTAGAAAAAAATATATTAATAATAAATTTGAATATTTTTTTCTGATTCACATAACGATATATATCAAAAATAATATCTATTCAATGTGTAATATCATGAAATTATATAAAAAACATTTTATTAACTACCACTATTTAGGATGTCTTGATTTTGTTTTAATAATAAATTAGATAATGTGTTTAAAATAGGAATAGTTATTTATCATATCATAAAAATTTATGAATGAATTATAAAAAATGTTATTCCCACTAATATACATGAGTATAATAAAAATTTTCTACAAAATTAAAATATTTGTATATCAAAGGTGTCAAAATAAAAAATTATTACAAAAAATTTATTTTGCTGACTGAAAGAAAAATATTGAATAGATATATATATAGTAAAAGATATAATGTAAAAATATTATATATTAATTCAAAAAAATCCCTAAAAAAATATTGATAAGATGGTTTATAAAATTATAAGATGAAGTATAAAATGTATATATTTATTTAATTAAGGGGATTTGTCAAGGTTACACCGATTTTTATTTCATCAGGTGTCTTTCTGCTGGGTTTTTTTCAATGTTTTGAATGAGGTGGATAAAATTGATATAAGATTAAATTATTTTCCCTTTTATTACATTTACCATTTTTTTTGTAAATGATATATAATATTTTATAAAATTGATGATTTAAAGTGTTATAAATAAAAATAAATATTGATGTCATGATTTAATTAAATTTAAAACTTCCATTTTCATAAATTCCCAAATATTTTTTTTAAATATTGAATACTTTTTATATTCTCATTTTACATATTTTTTTGGCTTGAAAAGATATGTCTAATAGGTCCAGAGTGGGATGGAACATCCTTTTAAAAAATTAAAGATATATTTTAAGTTAGAGTAATAGTAAAAGAATTTTAGATAGTTATTGCAATTTGTAATACTGTTTAAGTCCATTCAATAGAATTAATAATGAAAAACAGGTAATTTAACAAAAAAAACTAATAAAAAATAAGATATTTTATAGTAGTTTATTAAAAAATGATAACAAATCTACTCTTTAGTTATATTTTCTCCATGTTAAAAACAACTCCCACTATACAAAAACTCATTTTTAAATGGATATGATAATGTTCTAAAATACAAATTTTCTTTTACACACCTTATGGCACAAAAAAAAAACAAATTGATATGAATTTTACATGAGATTCATACCCCGAACAAACCTACCATTTTTAATGGAGGAATAACCAAGAAAAAAAATTCTTTTGGGAATGTAAGGAATTAACTTATAGATAAGACAAAAATTGAAATAAATAATAAATATAACTTTCAATATAAAATAAAAAAGAATAAAATAAAATAATAGTAGAAGGAGATGTAGCTCATTCACTTCTTACAGTGTATTCGGCATGTTATAACTATTCAATAATAATCTCAATAGTATAATATAAGTTATAGTACAAAAATTTCATCACTTTTGTATCAATCATCAATTATCACATGTTTTTATCTCATATATCTCAAATAATTTATTAGCTTCCTTCGAATATAATTTGTAGATAAAATATTCAATAGATATTAAATAATATCATGGAATTTATTCCCATGGTTGTTTCGTTAATTTTATCCAACTATTGGAGCTTTAAATGAGTTACCGTAATTCAAAGAAACTTGTATGGGTCATATAAATCAAGTGAAATAATATATATATATATATAGAAAAATAAAAATACATTCCAAATTAATAAATAGAGTAAACTATTTTAATAAACATAAAGAAATTGAAGTTTATAAATATCATATAAATAAATATAAGGACGATTTTGATATGTCTGTATGTGTCATTTTAAATTTCTGTAAATATTTATTACTTCTGCATATATATCATTTGGATACTTGTGTATCAATGATTTTTAATTTTTTGTATAAGTAAACCTATTCTATATATGAGTCTTCTTTTATATGTATATAATTCATTCCGTACATAGAAAAATAATATCATAAAATGTATGTTTCATTTATATTTTTGTATAATTCATTTACATAATTATATGATACTTTTAGGATATTTGAATGAGTCTGTTTTTGAGTCTTTAAGAGTTTGTATGTTCTTTTTGAGGGGGAAACTTATTATATGGAAGCTTTGCTTTCAGAACTTGAGAACAAAGGATCAGCGGGTCCTCTGGTTGAGCCGTATCCAGTGAACAGAACTCACTTGAGGAAAGTGGTGCCAGCTATTAAGCTATGTAACCATTTTGAGAGTTTGGAGGAGGTCAGACATGTCCATGAGGCTGATCAGACAGAACATCACAATGAGGAGAAGGGTATCCCAAAAGTGGATTCTATTGATGACTCTTCTGGTCAACTATCATGAGTCAACGTTCATGGGTTCTATGGTAGTGACAATTGTAGTCCAAGGAAGAGGAATGGTCGGTGTGGTGGGAAGAAAGTATGTAAGGATTATTCCTCCCTACCTTCACTAATGGAAACTCGATCTGCCAGGAAATTGAAGACCCAAGTGAAGGAAGGGGATCTCATCTTCAATGGCAATACAACACGAGCATGGTATGAAATAGGTGCTCTTGAGGGGGATGTTCCTATTAATAATGTACTACAGTTTTCATGCATGTATGATGAGCAAACTTTGAAGATGATATTGAATTCTAATGAAGAAATGGAGGTGGAATATCTTGTGATCGGTGCTTCAACAGATGAGGGTCCTATAAAGATAGAAAGGACTATTCGGGTGGAAAATTATAGAGAACAGTGGGACTGGATTGATAAGAAAAATTATATCCTAGTAAGAGGTCTCGAGGCAGGGAAAATCAACAAAGATTAATACTTACAGGCGTGGGATAGACTGGTGCATCGATTTGAAGACCTCATAAATTATTATCCAGAAACACTAGTAACATCCTTGTTCTGGGAACTTCTTAAGGATAAAAATGTCCATAGGATTAAATTTTCCTTTAACAACATTGTGTTTTCTTGGGGTTTCTCACTCTTTCCTTAAAAGTGTGTTTAGTTATAATAAAAAAATGAAGTTGGAGTATGTTCCTTTTGTTTTTGATATTTGTCTTTGGACACTAAAAAATATTTAAATTAAAAAAGACATTATATGAGTGATTTTATTTATATATGAAAACCAAATCATCAAAAACATTAGAAAATATGAAAGTAATAAAATAAAAATTACATAATAAGAAAACATGAATAACAAGAATAATAAAAAATAATATTTTACTTTTATTCGTTATATACTCATGTTAGGGGGAATAATTGATCGATTTATAATTATCTAAACATGAATAATTAAAATATAAATTAATCCATAAATAATATACCTTGGTCTAACAACCCCCCCATTTGAAAATTGAACAAATGTAAACCTTATTACCTAAAATTACAAAAACAATCCCCATTTTTGAAATAACTGAAAAAGTCAAACAAAATTATTAATGTTTTTAATCATAACAAATATGAAAAAGACACTCTTTAATGAAAAAATTATCAATAACCATGCTTTAATATATTAATTTCATATGGAAACAAGAAATAAAAAATTTAAATATATTAAAAATTGAATAATGAAAAAATAAAAATTGTTAGGAATAAAATCATAGATGTATTTATTAACATTATCACTTTTAAAATTTACTAAATATCTATTTTGTTAAACTATTCAGTAACCCAAAAAAATAAATGAGCCATAAAACTATCAGAAACAAAAATATATTAGTATTCATAAAAAATATAAAACCAAACTATGCATCAATCATTTCAAGAACTAATTTAATCCTTTTAAGATACACAAAAACTAATTTATAGTAAAAATATATTCTAATTGATTATTAGATTAAATGTAATCCAAATAAATAACTCCTTTTTATACATGATCTCTAATAAAATTTAATTGTTACATTAAAATTCTTAGTTCATGAATATTGAGAAAGATTCATAGAGATTGAAATACAAGATTAATTATCTCAAAATATATTCATTTTGATCAAATAATCATCAAAATAAGAAAATTTTTGTTGATACTAAATGTTTGGGAACAATAGTTGACAAAAACTATATAATAAACATCAGCTATAGATAAATCAAGATTTTTTTGAACTTTATGAAATTAAAATCATTTATATAAAATGATGTAATTATGATGTGCTCTTTATATAAATCCAATAAGACTAAAATTTCTAATCTTTATAGCTTATTAAATCCATACTTTTCCTCCTAGAATAGAATAAACTAGAATTTAAATTCCCCTTAATATATCTTCTAATTCTTTTAATAGTTCTTACATGAATTTTTAGTATTAGCCTAAAATCTATCAATAACAGGTAAGGCATCATGCTTTTTATTAAAAGAAAAAATGGGAGACAGAGAGAGATGGATAAGGGCATACAAGTAATTTTACCCTCATACCAAGGGAAGATAACATCAAAGATCGTAATAAAATTGATAAGAAGAGTCATAGTCTTTATACCAGTCTGATTCTGAATCAAAGGGTCCATGAGACCTGGTAACCATGGATGGCTTAAGATATGAGTTGTCTTTTTTACGCCTTGATTTCCAAGGAGGTACAAGTTGGAAGCCTTTCTCGTCCACAAGATCCTTCTTTCCCTTACACAAAGCCTGAAGAAAGGAAAGCTTTTTTGGGGAATCATTCTTTAAGTCATCCCATTTTCCACTGATACCCCGTGTTTCTCTTAATTTATTGATTTCTTCCTGGATCTTTGAAACATTATCAATATTATCTCGGTCGGGGAGTTCCTATTTTACAAGATTTATGTCTTGCACAACCTATTCTCTTTGCTTTGGTTCCCCTAAGCCTAATTAATCTAAATCGGGTCTTCTTTCCTCAATCACATGGTTTGGCATCTCTTGTTCATTAAATTGATCTTCATGAGCCACGATCACCAACTTTTGAGGAGATTTATCAACCATTTGAATGGAACCATCACTGACATGCTCTTTACGCCTATCGAGAGGGGGTTTCTTGCCGCCAACCAAAACCACACCATTTTTCATTTCTAAATCTATCAATAATTCATATTTATAAGTCTATCAATCGTTTAAATACCATTTGTTTTTTAATTTATCTTTATCTAATTTAGAATTAAAACTCATAGGGGTTCCAATGGATTTACTAGAGTTAAGACAAAATATTTTAATTAACTCTTTAACATAAATATATTAATTAAAAAAATATATTCCATTTGGTATTAATGTTTTTTTATTTCCTAAAAAGAATTTAAGATCACACCTAATATTCATATGAAGCTCTTTGGTCATTAAATTTGAGAATTCATTAAATAATAACTAATTGATTGAAACTATAGAATATCATCAACATAGATTTAAACAAATAAAAATTCATTATAAATATTCTTAATAAATATGTTTTTATCAATGTTTCCTTTATCATAAACATGGTTAAAAAAAGAGTATTTCATACCAAGATAAAAGATATTATTTAAGACTATATAGATATTCTAATAATTTTAAAACATGATTACAAAAAAATTTCTTGATTAATACTATGTGGTTTAATAATGTAAACATATTTAGAAATTAAATCATTTAAAAAATAAATTCTAGAATCTATTTGATACAATTTAAATCCTTGAAATTATATATAATATAATAAAATAACAATATATTCAATCGTATAAACATGTTCAAAAGATTAACCTAAATATATACTTTTTTCTTGAAAACTATTTTGGGAAACTAATCTAGGATTATTATTTATAACTTATCAAGATTCATCCATTTTTTATAAATATCATTTTAATTACTATCATTTATTTTGGTCTAGGGGTTATACTAAAGTCCAAACATTCTTAATGATAAATTAATTAATTTCATCTTCCTAAAAAATAATGCATTTAGACTATTTTACTCTTCACTAATATTTGAGATAAAAATTCAGAAACAAAAGAAAAAGTTAAAAAATAATTTAAAAAATATTTCTTAGTTTTAATTCAATTTATAACATACCAATTACTTATTCTAAAGTAGTATATTTATGAGTATTTAAATTTATAAGATCATGTTGACAAACGATATCCTCCTGTACAACTAATGCATTATTTTGAGGTTTCTCATTCCAAAAATTAAACTCTCCAATTAATTCTTCAATTTGATCTAAATATGAATTCCATTTCATATTATTCTCATTAAATTTAACATTCAAAAATGATTCAATTATCATTATCTTATTATACACTCTATATGATTAGCTAATATTCTAATAACTTAGAAAAACCCCATATTCACTTTTAGCACCATATTTATATAAATTCTGCTTATTATTTAAAATAATTAATTCACAAAAAAAACTATATGATTTACAACCATAGGTTTCTTTCCAATATACAAATCATTATGGGTTGTATTTAATAATTTTCTAATAATTTTTATATTTAAGATTTAACACTCCATATTTATAGATTCAGCCAAAACATATTTAGATTGGTTATATTCATTTAGAAAATTCATACTTATTTATAAAATAGTTATATTTTTTCATTTTTAAAAAATGTTTTTATGGAGTTCTAAGGGAAAAAAACATATGAAAACAAAAAATTTCTTAAAAAACAATTCTCAAATTATAGATTAGAAAACACACAACTTCTATTAATCTAAATTAAAATTATTAAGTAACCCTTTATATTTTGAAGTATTTTTTTAAAAATATTAAATTTAAACAAATATTATTTCTTATTGGACATAAAATAAGTTTAATTAAACATAATAAAATCATCACTTATCACAAAAAAATATTTTATTCCACCTAAATTAGTAGTTTTATTATGACTAAGAAAATCCAGATGTAGAATTTATAATGTTCTCACAATTTTTTACTTCAGTAATAGATCTAAATATTTCCATATCTTATTTTTCATTTAAATAAGAATCATAACAAAAATATTTAGATACGTTAAGCTTGGGAAGTTCTAGAATTTGTCCATTCATCAATAGTTTGTGCCATAACTAGAAGTTATAATGTTCAAGGATCGTATTCAATTAGATATCATCTATTTTTATATAATTATGACATATTAAATTCTAATTGTGTTTCTTGTATAAATAAAAATAATATATATTTTCTTTTACCTTAGCATAAAATAATGACTCATTCCAAAAACTAAATTCTTATTATCATTAAATGTAAAGTTTTACTTATTTAATTTTGTTTTGTTACTTAAATATTTATTACTTTTTAAATTATGAATGTTTTAAAGACACCTACTTAACTAAAACATATAACCTTTCCTTTTTTTATTTATGAAAGTCACAGAGCCTCCATCCCATTGATTAAAATATATAAAGTTTGATGGATCATTAATCATATTCCTAGGCTGGCCACTATCTATCTACCATACATCCTTGAGACTCTTTTGGTAAATTTTATGGAAAATAAAATAGAAAAAAATTTGATACCCATGTTACTTCTGGTCTAATAGGATTAATAATGGAACTCTTAGGTAACCAAATATATTTTAGATATTAAGTATCAGGTAATAAATAAGAAAAATAGTTATAAATAAAAGCTTTGGTTTGTTCTAAAGACTATGTAACACTCCATTAATATTCAGTAACATAATTACTGTAAATATTAAACAAAAAAACATAACATTAAAAACAATTAATTTATAAAATGTAATAAATTAAATATTTTATAGTTTATTACGTTGATTATTATTGAATAGAAAAACATTTTCTTTATTTTTTATTCATAGGAATAATATTATCATAATTATCTTTCCCTAAAAAAACTTGATAATCATTCTTTATAGTTAACAATTTATTTCAAATTATTTTCACTAACTTTTTGTTAGATATTTAAATAAATACACAACTTTTCTTATAAAAAGATGTTGTATTTATATGATTATTATTTTCTTAGTTCGGTCCCTCAGTTTCTTTTAAAAACATATTTTTATCCTTTTTGCAATTTATTCAATTCAAAAAGATTAAAAATTATTAATGGAACTTTTCATTTTAATTATATAATTCATTAAAATTAAATACTCAATTATTTGAATCATAACCTAAACTAGAACTGGAATCACTACAAACATATTGACTTGTAATATCCATTGAACCTATGTTTACTGATTTTATAGCGACCCTGCTTTTCATACATTACTTTTATATCATTTTAATGATAAAAAAATAAAAATATTATACCATGAGGATCCAAAGGTTTATGGTCTTGGGAAAACTAAGACCATACATAAATTTTAAAACATAAAACATAATCATTTATTTCTTTTCTTCTTCTCTAGCTTCTCATTGTCCCTTGATCTCTCTTTAGTAAACGTAATCACCTGAGGATATACATAAAAAAGTGGTGAGATAAATACCAGTAAGAGGATAAGAACAAGAGACAATAAAGCATGGGTTGATCCTAATCATTATCATCATAACATAGGCATAAGATTATAAACATGATAGGGTTAATTAATAATAGTTTTGAAAAATGGAACTATATAAAAAATTAAACCTTATATCTTAGTGGTTAACTACGACACATAGTTACGAATAAATCTAGAACCATGTTCATGCATATTAAACTTTTTTAATGAGGTTATTTACATTAAAAAATGAACCGTAGAGCTATATAATTTTTGGTGAACCCATCACATCATAACATTTTCATTGTGCTATATAATTTCGGGGGCACCTGTCACATCATAACATTTACATTATCATGCATGCCACATAGAATATATGTCAATATTAGACATAAAATAACCCATGTAATGTAATGGGTTAAATTTCATAAATCACACATTCATAAACATTGGGTTCCCAAAATAATGAGGGAATAACATACTTGGTCATCAAACTTTAGTGAATACAATCTCAATAAGCAAAATGTGTGTTTTCTTTTAAAACAAGTGTTCTTTGGGAAAAAATTTTCATTATCATAAAATAAATTATAAAACATTTATATCCCAAAAAATGAACTATAATGAATAATAAATTATATTTCAGCAATATCCTTAGTGAAAATGAGGTGAAAGAGTGAACACCCAAAGAAGGAGAGTTGGGTTTGAGAATTCCCTTTACCTTTTGTATAAACACTTCCTTCACTTTAATGTCCTGTATAATCACATTAGATTCATTAATTAACACTCAATAAACCTTTTATAATTTTAATTTATTTATTATTGTTTTATTAATTTCTTTTTTAGGCCTTTGGATGGGCTATAGAGTTTAAATTCATTGTCTAGGATTGTTCTTGTTCATAGTTTTCATGAATGATTCACTTCTGCACATGAATGGATGTTCGTGTAGAATAAGGATAGAAACCAAAAATTCCTAGTAAATGATAATAATTATATTAAAAGAGTTTAAATGATATTATAATGATTTTTCTATATACCATGAGGATTAATCAATAGTTAAAATTTAATGATTATCATTTCAAGTTAATTTGGGCAGTTTTTGGATCACAAGGAACATGTTTTGTTTAATTATTTAGTATCATGTGTAAAAGTTGTTTATAGAACATAAAATAAGTTATTAAATACATATTAAAATATTTTTTCAACCATTTAATGGTTTTATTAACATCCTTTATGTTTTGAAGGAAAATGGAAGTGCATCGCCCATGATGTAGGTAAATTAATACATCATAGGCAATGATTTATGTTTTATAAAAAAAGAGAGAGGGGGAGGCATATAATGAATAATATTACATTAACATGATGTAATACCATTATATAAATCATATTGGAGTTATCATGAAATTTGGATAATAAAATTTTAGGATAATATAATAAAATAACTGAGATTTGAATGGAAGTTAAAAGAAAAGACAGAGAATAATTACCTCTTGAATTATCCTCTTGAGATCCTCCTCAAGGAACCCTGGATTGATTTTTTGATGAGACCAAGAGATCCTTGATGTGAGGAGGGGCTATAAATTTTTTTTGGGAATAATTTGTATATTTCTTAAATCTTGAGAGGTGTGAAGAAATGAGGTTGTGAGGGGTGGTATTTATAGGGGAGGGGAGGGGTGTTTTCTCAATGTTTAATTCATTTGGTTAATAATTTCCATCAAAAAAAGAAATAGTGATGGTTACCTGACTAAATTAAGTAAATAGGTCATGAGAGTTCTATTTAATGGTCATTTAAATCATCCATGACACAATAATTATGTATAAATTCATTTATTTTTCATATTTGGTATATTATAAACTTTAAATATTCGCCAAAAATAAATGTATTTCAAAAAATCTCCAAAATTAAGCCTAACCATTTTTTAACACGTAGAGTTTGAAAATGAACTAAATTTTATAAAAATAAGTTTCTTAATATGAGTAATTTAATTTTTTATAAAATGATAATCTGCATGAAAAATACAAATTTTAAAATTTAAACTTTATTTCTAACACATTGGAAAATTAGTTATGGTCTCATAAAATTATCATGTAATCATAAGAAATCAAAACACTTGTTTATGAGTAAATTTTATGAAACTAAATTTAATTTATGTTATTAAACTAATAATTAAATATTCATGACTTATAAAAATACCAACACTATAATATAAAAATATCATATTTTCACTTATAAGATGGAAATTTTTTATTTATTCTATCGTTGGTAAGGTTCCTATCAACATGGTTAATTTACTATTAATAGGGGACATATTACTATTCATAAGGGTAACATTAATATTATTAATGTTATATTATTATTAACTAAAAATTAGGTTTATCCTATCAGACTCCAAACATCTTAATAATCGCAACCGTGTTTGTCAAATTTTTGAAAATCAAATCATAGAAGTGGAATAATTATGTTTAAAGGTCACATAAAATTTAGTAGTTAATTTAAGAATTATGTGAAATTGTGTTTCCTAATGTGATTTTATGTGATTATACTATCTGAAATTACTATAATAAAGGATATATTACATTGATAAATGTTTAGGGCGTTACATTTTCCCCCCTTTCAAAATTTCTGCCTCAAAATTTCATTTTACATAAATATGTTTGGGTAATTCTTTGTCATCACATCCTCCAGTTCCCAATTTTATTCTTCATATATGTGGTTCCTCCACAACACTCTGATAAGGCAGGTTGGCTAATTTCATATAACCTTACCTCTCCAGTCCATAATCTTTACTAGCTGCTCCCTATAAGAGAGATCGTCTTCCAGCTGTACCACCTCTCAGTTTAGTACATGTGAGGGATCAGGTATGTATTTCCTCATGAGTGATACGTGATATACATGATAAAACTGAGCCATATTTAGTGTAATTGAAAGTCGATAGGCTAGAACTCCTATGTGGACAAAAATATCAAAGGGGCCAATGTACCTTGGTCTTATATTCTCTTTCTTTCCAAACTTCATCACTCTCTTTTATAGTGATATTCAAAGGAATAAATTATCTCCAACATCAAACTCCATGTCCCTTCGAGGGTTTTCATCATAGCACTTTTTCTAAATCTAATCAACTTTGATATGTTTTTGGATGACATGAACCTTCTCTATCATCTCTTGCACAAGATCAGGTCCAAGAATCTTTCTCTCTCCAACTTCATCCCAATAGGTTGGAGTTCTACATCGCATTCTATATAGAGCTTCAAATGGAGCCATCTGAATACTCGAGTGGAAGCTATTAGTTTATGAGAACTCTGCCAATGGGATATGTTGATCCCATCCGCTTATAAATTCTAAATAGCAGGATCTTAGCATATCATGGAGCGTATGAATAGTCATTTTAGATTGGACATCTGTTTGGGGGTGATATGCCATGCTAAAATTTAATTCTGTACTTAAAGGATGTTGTAGACTCCTTCAGAATTTAGATGTGAACCATAGATCATGATAAGAAATAATTGATAGTGAAACCCCATGTAATCTCACCACTTATTTAACATATATCATTGCATGTTGTTCAAGGAGGATATCTTCCTAAATAGAGATAAAGTAGGTAGTCTAGGTGAGTCAGTCCACCACAACCCATATAGAATTATTTATTTTGGATGTCTTCAGGAGACTAGTGACAAAGTCTATAGTGACATTCTCCCATTTCTACAAGGGTATAGTAAATGGTTGTATCATTAAATTAGACTTATATCACTCTTCCTTAAATTTTTTACATATAAAGAACTTTAAAATATACTCACCAATCTCCTTTATCATGTCACCCCACCAAAAGTGTTCTTGGAGATCACGGTACATCTTGGTGCTACTATGATGGATAGAGAAAGGTGTGATATGTGAATTATAAAATAGCTTATTCTTTATCATAGGGGATGAATGAACACATAAACACATTCTAAAAAGAATCACACCATTATCATTGATATGAAACTCTTATAGATTCCCTTCCTTTACTGTATTCACCTTCTTTTGCAACTCTAGATCATACCTTTGTGCCTCCTTAACCTTCTCTTGGGTAGATGTTTGGGAAATAATTTGTGCAAGGTAAGATGTATTCCTTACCGTTACGATTTCCAAATCAATCCTTTTCATGTCCATGAATATAGGGCCATTATCAATCTATAACATGGATAGAGTATTAGGTTATTTTATTCTTAGAGCACCAGTTACCTTGTTCACCTTTCCAGGATTTTAGTGAATAGAGAAATTTTAGTCTTTGATTAGCTCTAACAATAATATTTGACGCATGTTGAGATCTATTTGTGTGAATATATACATTAGGATCTTGTGATTTCTATATATGTCACACTTCTCACCGTAAAGGTAGTGCCACCAAACATTCATGGAAAAAATCACATTTACTAGCTCTAGATCATGCATTGGGTAGTTCTGCCCATGGATCTACAACATATGTGAGGAATATGACATCACATTATCAATTTTCATGAGTACACAACCCAATACGTTATTTGAAGTATCACTGTATATCACAAAACATTATCCACTTCTCATAAATGCGAGTACAGGTGCAGTGATCTACCTTCTATTTATACCCTTGAATCTTTCCTCACATTCTTACATCTAGAAATACTTCACCCCTTTTGATATTAACTTAGTAATTAGTCTTGGAAATTGTGAGAAATGTCTCACAAAACATTAGTATTACCCAGTTAATCCAAAGAAAAACATGTATTTTTGTGACACTATAGGGTCTGGGACACTCCTTAATCACCTTCGTTTTTGAAGGCTCTAATGAAATTACCTCACTTGTGATCACATGTCCCAAGAATATGAATTGATTCATTCAAAAGTAACACTTGATGAATATGGTGTACAAATTCTCCATTATTAATGTCACCAACACAATCCTGATATGTTCTTTATGTTTCTCTTTTCTCTTGGAGTAAATGAAAATATCATTGATAAACACTACCACAAATTTTTTGTGGTAATGTCTAAATACTCTATTCATTAAATCCCGTATGATTGTAGGGGGATTATTAATTCTGAAGGGTGTCACAAAAAAATCATAGTTCCCATACCTTGTATGGTAGGCGGTATTTTTAATATCTTCCTTATTCACTATTAGTAGATGATATACAAAATAAAGATCTACCTTGGAGAAGTACTGAGGTTCTCATAGCTAATAAAACAAGTCGTCAATCCTTGGGAGATGATACTTGTTCTTTATGATGATCTTCTTGAGTTACCAATAATAGATACACATCCGCATCAATCCATCCTTCTTCTTCAAAAAGAGAACAAGTGCACCCCAAGGTGATTCCCAAGGGTGTACGAACCCTTTGTCCAAATGCTCTTACATATGATTCTTTAACTCCTCCAGTTCAATAGAAGTCATCTTATAGGGAAACTTTAAGATAGGAGTTCAATTGGGTATGAGTTCTATTCAGAACTCTACCTCATAATCTAGGGGAAGTCTAGATAACTCTTTAGAAAACACGTCACTTTATTTTCTTATGAGGGGAATTTCCACTAGATGGATAACTTCCATTGAATAAACCATTTAAGCAAGGTATGCTTATTCACATGGAATCAACACCTACACCATTAAAGGATTTTTCTAAAGAAATTCATGATCTTCCTTGCATTTGTAGCAGAGCGTGGGATGGTTCAGAATATGAAAAGTTACTTCCTTTTCATGACAGTTTATATGTGCTCTATATAACAAGATCCAATCCATTCCCATTATATCATTGAATTCTAACAAGGGAAGTATTGTGAGATTCAAGGGAAGAATCTTCCCACATATGCCAATATGAAAATATTCTGACACTTGGGTTGCAATGACTGTAGTACTAGGTGTTTTTATAGATATCTCTACATTAAGGTTTTTAGGATTGGATTCAATAGTTCTAAAAAACTTTCATGATATAAATGAATTCATATAACTTTAATCAAATAATAATTTTAATATTCTTGATAGAATAAGATGTGTACATTTTATAAATTCATTTTATTGCTCCACATTCATAGTAGTGATGTGATAATCATTCCCTTTCTCCAACATATGGTTTAGTTCATTGGATTGCATAGTTCCCTTTCTCCCTACAGTTGTAGCATTGGACAATGGGTGGTGATCTCCTTTCTTCAACCACATTGTCCGGAATTTTCATGTCTTTTGTACATTTTTAAGCTTAGTGGCCATCTATCCAACAATTGAATCATTTCCCCATACCATTTAGGTAGTTCCCATGATGTTTCTTCCCACATTATTGACATTTGGGTGGTTGGGTTTTCTTTCCACATTTCTCATAAGATCCCCTGGCATGAAACTCCATCTTTTGTTTCTTATCACCATAGCCATGGGACCATTCTCCAGACTCCATATACACTTTGAGAGCACATCGAACACATTATTCATCCCTCAAAGGCTTGAAATTAAATATGATTTATAAGGTTTGGTTTTAATCCTCTAATGAATCTAACAATTTTGATATCATTGATGAAAAAAATCCTAAAGCGTACCTTTCAAGCCTTGTGAAATTTGATTCGTAAGTCATGACAGATTCTCCATCTTTTTGATTTAGCCCTATGAATTGTCTCTCTATATTCATACGAAGAGTTCATGGGAAACACTTGTTATGAATAATTATCTTAATGTTTTCCCACACATTCTCTTTAATTTTGTCTCTCAGCTTAGTGATTTTAATCAATTCCCACCATTGGACGACCACTCCCTTGAGATGATAAATGGTCAGAGTCACCATCTTTATCTCAGAATTGTAAACCATAGAAAAGATATTCCTTATTGAGTTGACCCACTATTTCAAAAAAATTGGATCGAAAGATCCACTAAATGTCAATGGTTATTGTCGCACAAAACACTCAATAGCCAGTTTCTCCCTCTTAGGTAAAGGAGGAAGTTCAACATTAATCAGGTTATTATTCATAACAAGAGACAACTAGTTTAGAATAAAAAGGATTATTTGAACTCTAACTCCCAAATAATTGGGTATTTAATTTGGTAAATTTTTGTATTGTCGGTCACATTGGTTATTATCATGGTTTCTCCTAGTTCCTATAGTTTTCTAAAATATAAATGATCAGAAGAAAACATAATTCAACAAGTCATCAATAAATAATTTCTTCCTTTGTGAAATTAACACGAAAATAATATCTTATGGGATCCCTATGATTATCAGAAATTATTGTGTGCTTACTTATACATAGTCTCATACTAGGGTTTTCACTACGGTTCTCTAATCCTAATTCCCAAATTAACTAAACCGCACCTCTAATACCTTCTATGGTGGCCCTACTGTTCTTACATTACATTTACATCATTTTAATGATAAAAATAATAATTAAAATCACACCATGAGGATCCAAAGATTTAGTTTGTTGAAAAAACTAAGACCATACAATACTTTTACAACACAAAACACTTATTTAATTTCTTCTTCTCTAGCTTCTTGTTGGCCCTTGAGTTCTTCATAGAACACATAATCACCTGATGATATACATCAAAAATCGGTGAGATAAAAGACCAATATAAGGATAATAACATGAGACAATACAATATATGGTGATAATAATAAATATAATTATAACATATATATAGGATCATAAACATGATAGGAAGAATTAATAAAATTATTTTAAAAGTGGAATGCATAAATATGAAACCTTGTGTCTTAGTGGTAAACTACCACACAAAGATGTGAAAAAATATAAAATCATGTTCATGAATATTTCAATTTACTCATGAGGTTCTTCATATTACCCAATGAATTGGGGCACTATATAATTTCAGGCACACCTGTCACATCATAACAATTTCATTAGACCATATAATTCTTGGTGCACCCATCACAACATAACATTTACATTATCATGCATGCTAGATAGAACATATATCAAGATTGGACATAAAATAACCCATGGAATGGAATGATTTAAATTTGAAAAATAATAAATTCATAAAATTTGGTTTCTCAAAAGAAATAGGTAATAACATACTTGATCATCAAGCTTTTGTGAAGACAATATCAAGAAGTAAAAGGTGTGTTTTCTTTTAAAAGAAGAGTTCTTTTGAAAAAAATTATTTTTTTTCATGAAATCAATTTGAAATAATTTATATCGTAGAAAAGGAAATATAATTATGAATAAATTATATTTAATTAATATCCAAACTGAAAATGGGGTTAAAGAGTGAAAAACCAAATAAAGAGAGTTGGGTTTGAGAATTCCACTAACCTTGTGTCTGAACACTGTTTTTCACTTTAATGTCATGTATAGTCATATTAGATTAATTAATTAACACTTAAAGAACCATATATAATTATAATTTATTCATTATAGTTTTCTAATGCTTTTTTATGGGCCTTGATATGAGTTATAAAGTTTAAATTCATTGTTTGGGAGTGTTCTTTTTCTTAGTTTTCATGAACGATTCACTTTTACACATGAATGGAAGTTCGTGTAGAACATGGATAAATATCCAGAATTTATATTAAATGCCAATAATGATTTTAATAAATTTTAAATGATATTATAATGAACTTTTTTATATTCCATGAGGATGAATCATTAGATAAAATTTAATGATGATCATTTTAGGTTAATTTGGGAAGTTTATGGATCACAATGAACATGTTTTGTTTTATCATTTAGTATCATGTATAATTATTTTTTTCAAAAGCATAAAAGGGGTTAAAACATACATATAAAAATCCTTTTCAACCATTTTATGGTGTTATTTATATCTTTTATGGTGTTTGTGGAAAATTTAAGGGCATCACTCATGATGTTGGTAAATTAACACATTAGAGGCGATGATTGCATTTTTATAAAAAAAGAGAGATAAGGAGGAGTATAATGAATAATATTACATTAAACTGATATAATACCAGTATATCAATCATACTGGAGTTATCATGACATTTTTATAAGATAATTTTAGGATAAGAGAATAAAATAAATGACATTTTAATGGATATTGAAAGAATTGAGAGAGAGGAATTACCTCTGGAATTCTCCCATTCAAATCCTCCTCATGGAACCTAGGATTGGACTTTTGATAAGACCAAGAGCTTTTGGATGTGGGTGAGTGGATATGTAAGAGGTTTGGGTATAATTTGGACAAGTCTTGAAGCTTGATAGGTGTGAGGAAATGAGGTTGTGAGGGGTAGTATTTATAGTGTAGGGGAGTGGTGTTCTCTCAATATTTAATTCATTAGATTATTAATATCTCCAAAGAAAATAAATAGTGATGATTCCCAGACTAAATACTGTAAAAAGGGAATGCGATTTTGATAAAATGGTCATTTACAACATGCATTCCTTAATAATGATTCATAAATTCATTTATTTGGAATATTTTTCAAATTATGAAAATTTAACTATTCACTAAAAAATTTAGTATTTCATAAAAATATATAAAATTCAACCGATTTTTTTTGACATGTAGAATTAAACAAAGAACACCATTTTATGAAATTGATTTTCTCAATATTAGTAAATTAATTTTTAATTAATATCATAATTTACTTGAAAAATAAAAATTTTAAAATTAGAACTTCTTATCTAACACTTTGAAAATTAATTAAGCTCTCATAAAATTATAATATAATCATTAGAAATAAAAATATTTACTTGTGAATACATTTTATGAATGTGAATATTGATTTAAATTATTAAATTAATTGTTAAATTTTAATGACATTAAAAAATACCCGCACTATAATATAATTATAGCATATTGTCACTTATACGATGAATAAATTTTATTTTTACAATCATTGGTAAGGTTCCTATTAAAATAGATGATTTAATATTCATAAGGCTCATTTTAATATTCATAAGGTTAACATTACAATTCATAAGGTTATATTACTATTCACCAAAAATTATGTTTGTCTTACCGAACTCCAAGCATCCACTAGATATTTATTATCATTTTCTAATATTTGTTATATTTCCTTTGATGTTTTTTTTCATGAAACATGTCTTGATTTATCCCTTATTTCTTCCCTCATAAATTGATAGTTATGAAACATAATTTTATTTAATAGTATTAAAATTAATTTTTTTGTTTTGATCATCCTTTTGGTAAGCTATTACAGGACACTTCATAAAACCTTACTTCATTTTCATTTTATTTTATATGCCTTTACTCAACTGAGAAATTTCACCTTTATCACAACAATGTGACTCATAATTAAATGAGTTAGAAAAGAATTTATATTAAATTTAAATGTGACACATTAAGTTTTCAAAATCTCTTAGTTCATAATATTTATCATCTATAGTCGATATAATATCATTAAATTCATATTTTCATCCAATATATACCTTTTTAAATTATAAATATTGTCTCTAAAAACCGTCTTTTGATGCAACTTATATGTCAAGGACATAAACAATCATTCAACCATCATTGTTTTGTCCAACAATTCTCCATGATCACTCATCCAATTTATTATTCCCATGAATCAATGAACCATTTGGTTAAATAGTCTTTCTCCACACAAATTAAATTACTATAATTCTGCACATAACATTCCATGTTTTTATGCTTAATATTGCATATACAATAGTTTGTAACTTATAGTATCCTCCAACAACCTTAATATCACCGAGATACTGATATATGGCTAAAATAATTCCATATAATAACAAACTATAGTTATTTAATAACTTTATAGATTAATACATGCATTTCCAAATCATTACCCAAATGTTTTTTGGATCCATTTATGTAGTTTTTATGGGTTTTTCATTATTTTCCAAGGATATATACTTATAGTTTTATGAAATGTTTCCATTCTATTTTTCCTTTAACCATACTCATTCCCATTGAATTATAGTGCTTCATGAGGGGTCCAAAAATTGTTATAATTTATTAATGTTATTTCACAAATGATCTTTTACTCATATGATTTAGTCTAAGATTTTGTTATTAATAGATAAATCCATGTTATATTAAATGATATAATAAAACCAGATCTCTAGAGTTTAATGTTCTAATACCAATTTTTGGTCAATAAAGAGATGTTGAATAGGTCCAAAGTTATGAGGGGGAGGTGAATATAAATTTTTAATCAATAAAAAAAATTAGCAAAAGAAGATTAGAAACATTTGAAGTTTACAAAAGCGATGAAATTTTAAATACTTTTTAAGTTCATGAAATAGTATGAATAATGAAATACTTATAATGAAGTGAAAAAAATTAAACAATAACACATAAATTTTATTGTAGTTTGGATCAACATGATACTACATCTACTCTTTAATTATCTTTTTTCTATGAGAGAAATAGAACCCACTTAACAAACCATATCTTTTGAAAGGATGTGTAATATTTTACAAAACACAGACACACACACACACTACCTTTGTTTCAACTTTAGGCACAACCCAAAAAAAACTTAAATGAATTTTAAATGAGTTTCAAAACCCAAATAAACCTTTCATCTATTATGGAGGTATAATTAATACCACAAATGTTATTTCAAATGATAAATTCATAACTTGATGGAAAAATAAAAAAATAAGAAATATAACTTTGAAACCAAAATAGATAATAAAAACATGGGAGATAAAAAAAGCCAATGTCGCTCAATCACATCTTCTAATAAATTAAACACACTATGGATCCTTAATAAATATCACAATAGTGTAAGGTATGACATAGTATAAAACCTTCAAAACATTTGTATCTCTCATCAATTATCAAATTTATGACTCTAACATATCTTATATCCTACATGAGGTTCCTTCATATAATATTCATAGAAAAAATAAATGGATAGTATACACTTTAAATTATTATACTATCACAGAAGTTTCTATAATTTCATCTAACCCTTGAATTTTTGCCCAATTTTTTAAAATTCATTGAAACCTGGGTGATAATGCTGAAATAGGTGAATATATATATAATAAATAATTACTTGTCATTAAATAGAGTAATGAATTTTCATAAGAAAAAATTAATAAGGATTATATAAAAAAATATTAGATTTATTTTGATACTACATAACTTTAATTTTAAATATATATAAGTTTGTTTTATAGGATCATAAAAAAAGTAATCATGATTTTCATACACATATAAGTATCATTTTAAATTCATTTATGTATGTTTTAATTTTGTGTAAGTATCATTTTGACACATACATAAGAGTCATTTTGAAGACTATATATGATTGAATTGATTTTTCATATGAGATATTCTATATGTATGTATGATTCAATTCATACTTAGAAAGGAAATTGAAAACTATGCATGAGCCATTTATGTTTTCATATTACTCTTTTACAAAAAATGTTTGAGTCATTTAGGATCATCATTTGTGTTTTCATATGAATCATTTATAGTTTTTTATGTGTAATGTGTTATGAATACACATCTTTTGATACATAGAATAATTTTAATTAATCATACTCAATATGAGTCACATAATTAATATATAAAAACCTAAACTTCAAAAACAATAGAATATTAAAATGTAATGAAATTATATATAAAAAATATTTAAAAAAGAGAAATAAAAATAATAACAAACTAAAATAGTGCTTTATTTCATCGTAAACTCACATTATAGGGAATAAGTTATAGGTTTTTAACTATAAAAATAGGTATAAATCAATGAATAATGTTCCAAAAAAATAAACATAAGTATTAAAATATGGAGAAATCAATGAGCAATGAGCCATAAAAACAAACTTAGCTCCAATAATCACTCATGTTCAAAAACATTTGACCATTATAATTAGAATGAAAGATAAGGACCAATATAGACCATTGATTATATCATAATCTATCCTATATATATGTGGCGATGTTATAATTAAATCAAACATTAGGACTCAAATAATCTCTCTATTTTCTTGCCTCTGTATCTATTATATATATACATTGTGGTTTGTTTGTTTCCTTCATTCACCATTATTTTCACGTTTTATCTACATAATAATTCATCCATGATTGATAATGACTTTCTAGTTATGATGTGATTCATGGTTTCAATTTTGTTTTTAACATATTTCATAAAATCATGGATTTTTAAAGTCAGTATATAAATATATATATATTTTTTTAAAATCATTAATAAAATTTTAAGAACCTTCACAAAATATTATTAAAATTTTTAAGTAAAAATATTAATAAAGGTTTATAATATTTTCAAAATAATATATTATATTTTTGAAATTTTAACAAATAATTATCAATGGTTTAGAAATCATCATTGGATAAAAATAATATATAGAAAAATTAATATAAATTAATATAAAATAATATAAAATAATATAAAAATATAATATATAAAATTCACATTATTTAATGGAAAGGAATACTGAAATTTAAATTTACCACATAAACTATATAAATGTTTTATCAGGTTTCTGGAAAATACGAAATTGTTTCTCCATTTTTAAAATTAAATCCTTAACCTTCACATATTATGTCAAAAAATTATAATAATGTTAGAAAAAAAAATCAATATGTAATATATAAACTATGATGATCTAACCCCACTAGAATCCATATTTAGTCGAGAGTGAAAATGAGTGTGTCCTTTGAAGCCTTTAACCAATTTCCATTGGTTGATTACTAGAATTGAGGGTATAGTGCCACAAAAATTGTAAGAAAATATATCCCATGGCTAGAAGAATGTCTACTTATCTGCTCCATACAATAATAAAAAAATATTTAATAACATGCAATCACTGAAAAAAGTAATCAAAAATATAAATAGCAAAATACCATGAACTCTTCCTATGGTAGTTACTTCATAACCGACTAACACTATATACTTCTATGAGAATGTAAATCCCATTCTCATAACCAACTCCCCCATATAGACCAGATGTATATATATATCTATATATAATGGAGACCATACATATATACATAGTTGGATCCTCTAGAAAACCTATAGTGCTAAGTTCATATGCATTGACACATCACTGACAAATCCCAAAATTTTCTCACAGTAAGGTGTGTTTTGGGGTTAAAGATATATTGAATGTTTATAAAAAAAGATGATATATTTTTTTGAAAGGATTATTTCTTGAAGGATATATTCTTGAACTGGATGAAATTATTTTAGTTTAACCAAGATAGTTTATAAGTATAATTAGATCCTAAATCATGTAATAATGTCAATGATAACTTGATCTAGATTATCGAAATGTTGAAAGAGAAATTGAATTATATAAGAATAACATTGAAGTTATGTAATAATACCATGGATATTTAAAAATGATACGTAAGATTCATCAGAAAGTCTATGTAATATTAAATTAGTTTTATTTCAATGTTCACTAAGTATTAAAAGTTAAGGTGGTGCATTAGCTAGTATCTATGAAAAATTAAGGGCCATATGCATAGTTTTGAAGGCGGTGGAGATTTTATGTATATATATTATAATAGTGTAACTGAATATACTATCTACAATGTTATATAAATAGGTGTGAGTGATCATTATTTTATGAAAATATTTTAATTTTATTATTCTATTTTTTAAAAAAACAAGTAATGTTTCGTTCATGTATTGGACTATTTATAAATCAAATTAATCCCTTTGTTGTTTTTTGTAAGTGTGAGTTTATTCTTCTTCCACATGTGTGTGATCCATAAGGCCTTTATTGGTGATGAATGTGATTTATAATATGACATGAAAACATTCTAGATACTTACATCCAGTGTCTCTAGGCTTCAGAATGTTCCATCCCTATTTCATAAGTGTGGTTTTGGAAGAGAGCTGAGAAACATGGACAGTTTGACATAATAAGTTCTATAAATGATGCTGTTATTCTATTTAACAATACTATAATAAGATGTATAGGATCATGGAGTATAAGTATAACACTAGTGAGTTACATTACTAATAACGTTTCATTTCATGGGTAGTTCATTATTCTGAATGGAATAGCATACGAAGAAGGAAAAGCCTCTATAGCGACCCCCGCATTACAAAAATTATCATTACATAACTATTTAAGAATACTTAAATAATATAAAAATTGGTTCCCAAATACTATAGTTGGTATTGTGCCCTTAGAAACACAGAATCAAAAAAAATGGTACATATGTGAGCTACATCATCTCCACCTAGGTTCTTCTGGACTAGAACCCTTCTTAGACATACCAAACATAGTACATATCATCATAACTTGGGGGGAAAGAACTAAAAAAGGGGTAAGACTAAATTATTTTAAGGTAAAAATGGTATACATGTAATAATTAACATGATCATAATGTTATGAATATGTGATCATGAAAATAAGATATCATACCCTGCATATTAAAGATCATAACAGAGATCATGGCATAAATATTAGCTTTTCATAAGACATGAATCATAATAAAATATAGAGAATAATCCATAAAAGAATAACATATAAATAAGAAATGTAATTGTGCTAAAAAATAGGAATATAATAATTTCTATAGTAGCCAATGAATCACTATCAAGACCATTTTTGTGGATAAACTCTTTTACTGAACTGGGTAACCCCTTTTCCAGGAAAGTATTACTGAACTAAGTAACCCTCATTCTAGCCCAATATTATTGAACAGAGTAACCCTCATTCCAGCCCTGTATTATTTAACTGAGTAACCCTCATTACAGCTCTATTTAATCTAATGAGATATAAATATTTACCCATTGCATTAGAGGGAGATATAGGTCCCACCTATCACATAATGAAATCATACAAGCATGTTCCAAAAGATAATAAATGAACATATCATAACCCATGAAATGAAATGGGTATCATAAAAATGTAAAAATATCATAACATGTGGAAATATATATGTTTCATAATAATTTCATCAGAAACATAACCCATGAAAAGAAGCAGGTTTCAAAAGCATATAACCCATGAAAGAGAAATAGATTTCATAACTTCACACCATCAAAACATATTCCATTCAAAGAAAGAAT
Organism: Viscum album; assembly: GCA_963277665.1. Lineage (NCBI taxonomy): Eukaryota > Viridiplantae > Streptophyta > Magnoliopsida > Santalales > Viscaceae > Viscum > Viscum album. Next base: position 1,014,904,970 of record OY728119.1, on the reverse strand, counting down.
ATGAATTTATACATTAAATAATTCCCCCTAAAGCCATGATTAACACTATTGGATGTTATATTAGATGGGAAATAATTTTGAAATATCATTTAAAACCACTTCATTGGGAAAATATATTTTCTTGTTTGAAAAGTAATTTTTAATACATAAACAATTGGAAAATAATTTAAAAAAAACCATGAAAACTTATGAAATAATTTTGAAAACATTTTTCCTTGAAAACATATAAAAAATATTTGAAACATTTACAAAAATCCTTTTCTTTGAAGATGCTTTGAAACCATATAAAAATATTTTAAAAATGTTTTAAAAACATTTTTTTTGAAAATGCTTTGAAAACATATATATATATTGAAATCATTTTAAAAATAATTTTTCTTGAAAAAATATAAATGAATCTTAAAATCATTTTAAAAACCATTTCTTTGAAAACACATTGAAAACTAGTAAATAAGACTTGAAAACATTTTGAAAATAGTTTTCTAGGAAAAAATATAAAAGAAGATAAAAACTATTAAAAAAATTCATTTAAAAGTACTTTTAAATTTTTTTCTTAAAGATGAATATTTTAAATAATTCAACAGAATATTCAATGTAATGATGGCAGGTAAATCAATGTAAGTCATATAATGTAAAAAGAGCATTACTTTTACACCGTAAAAAATATAGAAAGATTCCTTTTTCATAAAGTTATAAGAAATTTCCTTTGATGAGGTTGGTAAAAGGGGAAAAAGTGTAAAAATGTCTTTTAGATATTATAGGATAATGGTATAATATTCTTGGAAACATTTTTTAGAAAACAGAGATTTTTGACTGAAGAGAGGGTAATGTCGAGCTTTCCTGAAAACAATTTATTAACTATCTTATGTACCAAATAGTAGAAAACAATACCAATATATGAGAATAACATAAAATAACAGAGTATAAAGAAAATCAATAATATTATTGAGATGTGGATAATAAGATTTCATCAAAGGAACCATAAAGATAAACAATCTCAAATAAAGAAAATTGAGACAAAACTGTTTAGGCGCATAACCAAACATGAGTCTCAAAGAAGGAAATTTGAGACAAAACTATTTTACAGATTTGGTGACTTTTGAATGTTAAACCCCATGAAATTAGGACCGTCAAATGGTAATTTTAATAGCTATAAATATAAGTAAAATATACATAGAATAAACTCATCAAACGTATATACACCGCAAAAAAGGAAATAGTGGTGAACATAACATTTAACTCACGAAAATTAGAAGTGAGATGAAATCCCCTTACTTCGTGTCTTGACTCTCTACATACTCATACAAGATTCATGTATAAGAAATATAAATGTGTAATAAATCATTTATAGAAGCATATTATTATATCTATTACCACATATGTTTTTATTATAACCTTATATTACCCGCTTGTTAATAATTAAATGATAATGTTTCATTCAGGTAAAATTAACTTTGTTCTTCAAATGTGCCTTAATTGATTACATCATTTGTCCTTTTATTGATATGATAATTCCAGAATGTAGAAAATGATATAAATATAAGTTATATACATTATATGCATATTATAATAATTTATCACATAAAAAATAATGAAATGGAATACACTGTTCATTGAGAGGGTATTCCATACATACGCATGAATGATGTTTCTGTTTTTATTATTGTATTGAATGAATGTATGTAAATAACATATGTATATATATGTATGTATATATATGTATGTATATATATGTATGTATATATATGTATGTATATATATATCATTATTCATGTATCATGAATATATTATATATATATATCATATAATTTCACTAAGATCATACCTAATACATTACATGTGGTTTGTGAATGAATCACCTCACTTCGAGTGGTGGTAGTCCACAATCCCTCAAACAAGATTATTGTATTAACCAAATGGAAGTTAAAAAGTTGAGTATTGTAAAAGGAATACATAAGCTCAAAGAAATTATAAATATAATATATTAAATATATAAATATAGTGTACATCATAATCGCCACCATGATTGGTGGTAAAATAGAAATGAATAATCATCGTTTCAAGAGGTAGAAGTTCGCCATACAGAGAAATAGTATGTTCAACATTCATTAGATGGACATTTGTGTAATTTTAGGTCATAACATTTTATAAAAACATCCTAGTATATTTATTATACTGGTGTTTTAAAAAAATAATTTAGTAAATATAGTGTAAGGGGTGAAGAAGGTAAATAAATGAATTGATCTTGAGAGAAGATGCTACCTCTTCACTGGGCAACTCTATTTGGTTTATGCCGAAAGGCATCTTGGGGATGATTTATTTTTAAAGGTAGGCTTCTTAGTATAAGGGAGGATTTTTGGGAGGATACATGGTCAAATATTGGGTGAAATTAATGGGTTTTAGAGGTTTGAGAAATGGGCAATGTTGGTGGCCTTTTATAATGAAGGAGAATGACTGATGTGGAATTTCTAGAAATGAGTTAGGTGTTCACATGTTCTTACTTAATAGAAGTCTTCCAAAATCAACCAAACTAAATAATGTAGGGTATATGGACTAAATATATAAAACAAATGGGTTTTAGAAATGTTTCTAGGTTATTTGGGCACATAATTTTATGGTTTACTCCCTAATCAAGCTTAATTTGGCCTTAACTGCTTTGATTAATTTTAATCGCCTTTACTAATAATTTTGGTCAAAAATTAACATGGTCATATTAGTCTCTAAATTTTATACTGAATACAATGGTGCATGTTAGATTTTTGAAATTCAAAACCTTGAATATGAAAAATTAAGATTATTACAAAACTCGCAGATGAGATTAAAAAACGAGGCTTTAAAGTAAGAAAAAAGTTCTTTTTTTGAGATTTTATATATTGTTTCAAAGTGAAATTGATTGTAATGAATTAAATTTTATTAAAAGATGTCATATTAATCAAATTTAACCAAAAAATATAATTAAATATCAACTATCATTAATAATTAATTACAAGAAATTCAGTTTTTAAATAAAATAGATTTTTTCACTAAAAACAGTATTTTCACTATTCATCAAAAAATAACGTTTCACTGAAAAAACCCCAAAATTCACCATAGGATAATTTCATAATTCTGAAATAATAAAGGAAGATTATTTTATCAAATTTAAATTTTAAATGTGTCTAAAATTTATTTCATTATTATAAGTGGTTCATTCGATAAAACGACGTTTTTAAATATAGGACCATACGAAAAATCATATCTTTAATTATAAATATGTTTTATTTATTTAAAAATTTATAAAAAATATTTGGAAAGTATTTATTACTATTAATATAACTATTTTTAAATGTTAGTTTACAATTATCTAATTTTATTAATTATATATAAAAGATGATTCATAGAAACTCAGTGTTGTGTGCATCGTACGCCAAGTCAATTTTTCTTATAGAGCAAGGAATATTGGTATTGCGTGTAAGCCAAGTTGATATTGCGTGTTAAAGGAATTTTTAATCAGTATTTAAATATATATATATACATATAAATAACTATTTCCAGTTTCATGTGAAATGAAAAATATTGAAAAGATAAATTAATTTGAAACAAATTAATTATCAAAATCTTAGGGTGTTACATTCTACCCCCTTAAAATGTTTTTTCCCTAAAAATTTTTATGGGTTACAAAAATGTTTAATACATGAATGATTCATTCATATAAACCCACATCATAAAAATGGACATTAATACATTCCTTAATAAGGGAAATTTAAAACCCTAATGCTTACCAAAAGTAACATATAAATGAGTTTCCACATAGGATAAAATAGGTTCAGAGTAAATATTGGATATGTGGAAAAAGCGTAAATATTTATAGGGATTGATTGAGGTCATAAATCATAAGTAAGTTAACGATCAAAGGAAATTTGAAGGCCTCAATGTGATAAATCTATGATGAATTAAAAGGCCATTATCTCAAGAAAAATTAAAGTATTAGGACAACAAATATTTGATCAATTTATGAACGTTGAGTAATTATTGATAAATTTATATAAAAAAATTTCATTATTGGGTTGTGATTCAAAAAATTTATAATACATCAATTACCTTATGTAATAAATTTTTAGAAATTAACATTGATAAATATATCACTAAAATATGATTTTAGAATATCTTAAGGCCCATAAAATAATAAATAGTCTAACTATTTGTCTTCTAAAAAACATGGATTAATCTATCAAAATAAAAAGAAACACTAATATTTCAACATAAATATTTATTAATTTCAAATAAATATACATTAACCAAGAAATCGTGTAGGCCAGTGGTGGGTGTGAAAACCTTATATTCATTCAATCATGGGTTCAAAACATTCGACCTTGGTAGAAATGATTTTTTATCAAACAATATAAATGGTGTGATTTTTTAAAACCACACTAATATAATATATAATATTTACATCCTTGAAATAAAGTTAATCACTAATTACCCTTTTAACTAAGGTTTTCGACACAAAATCAGTGCACAGATACCTCCTCCAAAGTTTAACATAAAATTTTCATGAACGGATAACATTATAAACCTTCAAAATGATGAAAATACAAAACCATATAAATAGTGTCATGAAATTAGATTAACATTGATTCCCCTGTATAACACAAATTATCTCTTGGTTGTCACATTCAAAGCATGTGAATACCCTTTTCATATATTCATTTGAAACATTTTAAAAACATGAATTTCCATAAATCTATTTGGAAAAAATGCATGCTTCCCCATTCCAAAATGTATCAGATCTGTTATTTAAATCCAAAAAATATAAAAACTTCATCAGAGGTAGCATAAACCACAAATAAAAAATTCCTCACTTAGTACCAATGTAATAAATACTATCTAATTTACTTATTAATAGCACATGTATCTTTACCCATACAATATTATCTTAACATAAAGAACATGTTAAGGGATACCTTACCTTAGTCAAAATGTCATCATTCATGAGACCACCTTTATAGTCCATCATGACCATTCAACATATTCTTTTAAATCCTTATCAAAATATAAAATGAAAAATCCATAAATAATTCACCATTCTTAATTCTATAATCCAAATATATAAATACTTCAATCCTTCTACATTATTTTTTGGTATTGAAGAGAAACTGACATTTTTTAGAATTAAATCCTTTACGCGAGGCATTGTGTTGGGTAATTCCCATGCTCTACATAGATAAGACATTGAACTCTATGACAATTCACCACTCTATGACCCTTTTTCCCACACAAATAACATCTTCCTCTCCATATGAGTTATTATTAAAGGTTCTTTATCCTTTATTCATGACAAATAGGAAGCTGAATCTTCTTTCCTCTATATTCCTTACCATAAAAGTACATCATTCTCTTATTCTTCCTCTTAGGAATATCACCAAATATAACATTTTTAATCATATACCACGATATCTAATTCACCATAATCACAATATCTTTTCCTCAATGGATCCTCCCATTTGACTGCTCATCGGAAAATATTCCATCACATTCAACATTAATCTAGTTCCTTCTTTTTCCCACCATTTTCTAAAATATATGCATAGTGTGAGCATTAATTATAATAGAAACAAAACAGAATATTAATGAAAAGAGTTAACTATAGGATGTCTAAATCATGAACCCTTCAAAAATATAAGATACCTTAGGATTATCCTTTATTATTCATAGCTAAATTATATATAAAACCTTTATGATGGATTGTAAAGAGTTTGTGAATTCCTAAAGCATATCCCCTTGGAGTGTCAAACCAGTTGTCTAGCATGACCCGTTGTCGTGTACCAGATTACACTATGTCAATCCCAAAACATTATGTCGGAGTTGTTACCCATATGTACATCTGGTCCCTAGCCACATCCACTTGTAGTATCTATTCAGGGATTCATTTCTTGGAAACCACTCACTATATCCTTTAATAAAATTAAAGGACATTTTCCCAACTATGAACTCATACTTATATTTTTCCTTAGAGACATCCCAAGACATATACATAGAACTATTCTTATGGATCTCACTAAGGTTTTCTTATCCTAGTTTCCAAAGGTTAACTATACCTTTTCTCTAATACCAACTATAGAAATCCCCACTTTATAAACGTTAACATTACATTACTTTTTTAGAATACTTAAATAGTATACAAATATTCTCCCAAAGACCATAGTTGGTATAATACCTTTGGAAACATGGAAACATAATCACTAGTACATATGTGAGCTACATCATGTCCCACTATGTTATTCTAGACTGACACCCTTCTTAGAAATACCAAACATATTTCATATCATCATAACCTAGGGTAAAGGAACCATAAAATGGGTGAGATAAAATGCTCAGTATGGTTAAACAAGGGAGGCATGTATGAATAAACATGATCATAAGGTATGAGTATGTGATCATGAATATAGAATATCATAAACTACATATCAATGATCATAACAGAAATAATTTCATAAATATTGGAGTTCATAGGACATTAAACATAATGAAATAGAGATTATAATCCATGAAATCATAACACATGAATAAGACATGGGATTGTGGAAACACATAAGAATATAATGATTTCTATAGGTGACAATGTGTAACGACCCAATGTTTTTCAATAGAAATTTACCTCTTATAATTATGTCATAAAATAACATGAAAACACAACATAATGAACTAAAAAGTTCTAAGTGACCTCTAAACATAAGTTTGTCACTTCTGTATTGGGAATTTTTAGAATCTAACATCCACGGTTGTGTTCAAGATGATTTTTGGAGTCTAATAAAATAAAAATAATTTTTGGTGAATAGTAACCTACCCTTATGAATAGTAACATACCCTTATGAATAGCAATATGAACCTTATGAATATTAAATTATCCAACATATGAGTAACCTTACCCATGAATAATTAAATAAAATGTAGACATCTTAGTAAGTGACAATTTGATCTTAGTAAACGTTTTGGTATTTTGTAAGCCGTAAATAATTAATTATAATTAATTAATTAATTTAAAAATTAAATTATTTGTTGAAATGTGTTAATTAATTATAAAATCAATTTTATATAGTTTTTAGATAATTTTTTAAGACCCTACGTAATTTTTGAATGCACTATAAAATTAGTTTTAATTTTAAAAATTGTTTTTTATGTAAATTATGATTTTAATTAAATAAAAAATTAATATTATTTAGAAAATTATTTTTGAAAAATGGACTTCATTTTTGGTTTCTAAACATTGAAATGTGGTAGGGTTAAATTTTTGGGATTTTTCTGAGATACTTGAATTTTTTATGAATAGTGAAATACCATAATTTACAAAATGAGATAAATAAGATAATTATAGAGTCATGTCTGATGTTATGCTGATGTAAGCCCACTTTTTTCAGGATCACATGAGAAAATTAATATTACTGGTCATTGAAGACTCATTATTCCTTGTCTTAGGGGAAATTAATAAACAAACTAATTTTATATTAAGGAAACTCCTCTCCCCTCCACTATAAAAACCACCCTTCCCAACCTCATTTACTCACACCTCTCAAGCTCCAATACTTCTCTAAAATCATCCAAAAAATCCTCCCTAGGCCCTCTCCAATGTTCAAGAGCTTCTGGTCTCATAAAAAAATCATGCCTAGCTTCTTTAAGGAGGATCACAAGAGGAATATTTAAGAGGTAATTTCTCTCCCTCTTCTCCTTTAATTTCCATTCAAGTTCAAGTTCATTTCATGATCTATCAGAATGTATCTTACTTCAAATGGAATTGTAACTCTTTTATTATAAATTTAGTGGAATTTAATGATGAAAATAGGATATTATATCATCCAACCCCCTTTCACTCTTCCTTTTATTTTATTAAGGAGAACATTGTTCGTGAGGTGTTAATTTGTCACCTTCAAGAACAAAAAGTTTTATTCTTCCACATCTAGCTTCATATATGGTCATGAAAACATTTTTATGGTTGAACCAGAACTTGGTTTATGTATTATCTCTTATTTAATGTTCTGGAACTAACTTATGACCATATTACTAGTGATAAAATAAAATAAGTTAATTATGATCAAAAAGTCGCTCAAATTAACTCAAACAACCATCATTTAATTATTATCTAATCATTCATCCACATGGATCTAATATAATTCATTATAATATCATTCAAAATCCTTTAATATCATTAATAACATGTAATACCTGTTCTCTATGTTTACCCATGTTATACCCGAACTTCAATTTAAGAATACAAGTGAACCACTCAAGAAAACCAAAAAAACACACTCCCGAAAAATGTTTTTTCAACTCTATAACTCATCCTAAGGCACATAAAATCACTTAATAAAACCAAAATGAACCATATTAATTTACACAAGGTTACATATTTCTAATTAATGAATATATTGTCATTATATAGGACATTAAAGAGAAGGAAACATTCAGATACAAGGTAAGGGGAAATTTTCGAAACCAACTCTCGTCCTTTGGGTTCTCCCTCTTTCACTCCATTTTTTTGATGTGGTTACTCCTTAAAGATAATTTTTTTATCATTGTATTTAATTTTATTGGATATAAATTTTTGTCACTGGTTTTTATGTCAAACAATATGTTTTACAAAATAAATCTTCTTTTAAGAACACACCTTTTACTTCTCTCTCTCAAGGTGGATATTTCTTGTAACATGTATCTTATTCCGTTTTTATTTTGGGAAACTATAGTTTATGAACGTGTTCTTAGGAGATGAAACCAATTCCTTTCCATGGGATAGTTATGTTTACTTTTGATATATGTTCCATGTGGAAATCATGATTATGATAATGTTATGATGTGACGGGTGTGCCTGGAATTATATAGCGCAATATGAATGTTTGAATGTTATGGGTGCACCCATAATTATAAGGCGCTACAATGCATTGGTTAAAGTGATGAATCTAATGAGTAAATGTGAAATTATGTGTGAAAAATATGCTATCTTGGTTCACAAGTTTGTGTGGTAGTTAACCACTAAGACATGATGTTTCATTTTTTATGTATTGCCACATTTCAAGTCTTATATTTATGCTTCCTCTCATGTTCATGATCTTTTTAACATGTTATGATTATGCTCACCCCATGGTATACTGTTCTTATCTATCATTTTACTGGGATTCTATCTCACCCCTTTTTATTTATATCCTTAGGTGGCTATATGTACTAAAGAGAGGAAAAGTGCCAATAAGAAGCTAGAGAAGAAGAATTTAAATAAATGTTTATGATTGATGTTGTATTTGGTATGTATGGTCCTAGTTTTCCCATGAAAATAAACCTTTGGATCCTCTATGTGCAATACTATTATATTTTTTATCTTTGAAATGATTAAATATTAATTTAATAAAAGGCAGGTTCGCTATAGTTTGTATCAGAGGCAAGGTTTATTTAATTTGGGAATTAAGATTTGTGAATCCTAGAGAAAACCTCTAGCATGAGACTTAGTACAATTATGCACAAAAGAGTATATATATAAGGATACCATATTTTATGCTTTTAAGTATAAATTTTGAAAATAAATAAATTATTTATTCAGGAATTTTTGACTTATATTTTGTTTTAACCTTTTCTATTTTAGAAAATAGTGGGAACCAGGAGAAATCATGCTAACAACTCTTGCGAGGGCCAATGAAAAGATTGCCCAAATGACAACCCCAATGATTTGGGAGGTGGAGTTCAAAATATCATTGCAATTATTACCCAATTATCTCAGGTTAAGAACAATAACCATAATAATGGGGAACTTCCTCCTTCACCCAAGATGGAGCAACTGGCTATAAAATGTTTTATGCGGCCACGAACACCGACGATTAATGGATCTTCTGATCCACTAGCTGTAGAACAGTGGGTCAACTACATGGAGAATATATTCTCCGTTCTTCACTGTTCTAAGATGGAGAAGGTTACCTTAGCCATTTATCGCCTATATGGGTAAGCCGATCAATGATGGGCTTTGATTAAGAACACCAAGACAAGGGAAAAAATTGAAGAGATAGAATGGGAAGACTTTAAGATAATGTTTCTTTACAAGTATTTCCCAAGAACTCTTCAAACAAAGATAGAGAGGGAATTCATAGAGATCAAGAAAAAAGAAAGAGAATTTGTCACAACATATGAAGTGAATTTCACAAGGCTTGAAAGGTACACTTTGGGTTTTGTTATAAAAAATGATATAAAAAATGATAGATTCTTTATTCGATTAAAACCAAACCTTCGAAAGGCTCTTTCATTTCGAGACTTTGGGAGTTATGGAGAAGTTGTCCGGTGTGTTCTCAAAGAGGAGATGGAGTTTGGAGAATGTTCCCATGACTATGGTGATAAGAAACGAAAGATGGAGTTTCAATCCGCTGGATCTAATGATAATGGTGGGAAGAAAACTCAACAAACCACATGCCAAAAATGTGGGAAGTTGCACCATGGGAACTGTCTCAAAGGGAAGGTGAAATGCTTCAAGTGTGGGAAAGAAGGACATCATGCTCAAGAGTGTCGAAAATACATGAAAAGGAAGGAGAATGTGGCAGAAGAAAGGAGAGAACCACTCATGGTTCAATGCTACAACTATATGGAGCCAGGGCACTATACAAGTCAGTACACTAATCCTCGAGTTCTCGTGGGTAATCAACGCCAGCAAACACCAAATCCAAAGGAACAAGGGAAGGATTATGACATCACTACTACAGAGGTGGATCATGAAAATGAAGTCGTACAATGAAAACTTTCTATTCACTGAAGAATGGCTAAATTCTTAATTGATTCTAGTTCTACGCATTTCTTTATATCTTGCAATTTTTCTAGAACTATATATTCAAAGCCCCGAAACCTTGAAGTAGAGATATCTATAAAAACATAAAGTGGTGCAATCATTGAAACCCAAGTGTTTGACTCTTCTCCTATTGGCGTATGTGGGAATATACTTCTAGAAAATCTCATAATACATCCCTTGGTGGAATTTGACGCTATAATGGGAATGGATTAGCTCTTGTTATATAGAGAACATGTAAACTGATGGGAAGAGAAAATATATTTTCATATTCTAAACCATACCATGATCCTCTACAAATGCAAGGAAGATCATGAATCTCCTTTGAAAAATCCTTCAATGGTTTGGGTGTTGATTCCATACAAAGAATCACACCTCTCCCAAATGGTTGAGTAAAAGGAAAGTTCCAACCTTGAGGGAATGCCCATCGTGAGGGAATAAAACGATGTATTTCCTTAAGAGTTACCTGAAATTCCCCTTGATCGTGAGGTCGAGTTATCAATTGAACTCATACCCAGAACTACTCCTATCTCGAAGTGTATTTATAGGATGGATCCTATCAAACTTGAGGAGTTAATGAAGTAGCTGCAAGAGAATCTGGACAAAGGGTTCATATGCCCTAGTGCATCACCTTGGGGTGCGCCAGTGCTTTTTGTGAAGAAGAAGGATGGAACAATGTGGTTGCGTATAGATTATCAGGAAATCAACAAGATCACCATAAAGAACAAGTATATTTTTTCAAGTATTGATGACTTTTTTGATCAATTAAGAGGTGCTAAATTCTTCTCAAAGGTGGATCTTTGTTCTGGATATCATCAGTTAAAGGTGAAGAATGAAGATATTTAGAAGACTTCCTTTCGTACAATGTATGGGAACTATGAGTGTTTGGTGATTCCCTTTGGACTTACTAATTCCCCTGAAATCTTCATGGATTTAATGAAAAGAGTCTCTAGAAATTACCTCGAAAAATTTGTGGTAGTGTTTAATGATGATATTCTGATCTACTCCAAGAGCAAGGAGGAACATGAAGAACATCTAAGACTTGTGTTGGCGACATTGAGAAAGGAAAAGTTGTACGCCATGTTCAGAAAGTGTGACTTTTGGATGAAGAAAGTCATGTTTTTGGGACATGTGATCATAAGTGAGGGAATTTCTGTGGATCCTTCCAAGAAAAAGGTGATTGAGGAATGGACCAGGCCCTCTGGTGTCATGGAAATCCGTTGTTTTCTTGGATTATTTGGGTACTACCAATGTTTTGTGAGAAACTTCTCATGATTGTGAAGCCCGCTAACTAAGTTAATAATGAAAGGGGTAAAGTATGTCTGGATGGAAGATTATGAGGGAAGCTTCAAGGAGCAAAAGAGAAGGTTGATCACAACACCTATACTCACACTACTGAAAATTGGAGAATGTTTTGTGATATACAGTGATGCTTCAAAGAAAGGATTTGTTTTTGTACTCATGATATATGATAATTTAATAGCCTACACCTCACTACAGTTGAGGATCCATGATAAAAACTACCTGATTCATGATCTAGAGCTAGCAGCAGTGATTTTTGCCTTGAAAATCTGGCGACACTACCTTTGTGGTGAGAAGTGGGACATATACACCGACCACAAGAGCCTAAAGTATATATTCAGACAAAAGGATCTTAACATGCATAAAAGGAGATGGTTAGAGCTAATAAAGGATTACTATTACTCTATTCACTACTATCCTGGAAAGGTGAACAAGGTAGCTGATGCACTAAGCATAAAAGAACATGATACTCTATCTATGCTGCAGATTGAGAAAGTCCCTATATTCTTGGATATTCCAAGAATGGATTTGGGAACCATAAGGGTAGGGGATATATCCCACCTTTACCAAATTATTGCACAACCATCCATCCAAGAGAAGATTAAAGAAGCATAAAGGGATGATGTAGAGATACAAAAGAGGGTGAATGTAGTAATATTAGGGAAGCTGCTGGAGTTCCATATCGATGATGATTGTGTGATTCGGTTTGGAACGCAGATTTGTGTGCCTTAATCACCTAAGATAAAGGAGATATTGGATAATGCACATATCTCAACATTCTCTATCCATCTTGGTAGTACCAAAATTTACCATGATCTTCGAGAACACTTCTGGTGGGATAACATGAAGAAGGAGATTGCAGAATATATATAAAGGTTCTTGGTATGTAAGCATGTTACGGCTAAGCAAAAAAAGTCCAATGGTATGATGCAACCATTGCCTATACCCATGTGGAAATGGGAGAATGCTACTATGGACTTTGTCATGGGTCTCCCGAAGACGTCAAAGGAAAATAATGCGATATGGGTTGTGGTTGATCGACTCACCAAGACTGCACATTTTATTGCAATTCGGGAAGATATCTCGCTTGAACAAATTGAAATGATATATGTTAAAGAAGTGGTGAGACTACACGGTGTCCCACTCTAAATTTTCTCTGATCGTGATCCAAGGTTCACATCCAAATTTCGGAGGAGTCTTCAAAATGCTTTGAGTACTGAATTAAATTTCAGCACGACCTATCACCCCTAATATGATGGCTAGTCTGAAAAGACTTTTTAGATGCTTGAAGATTAGATAAGAGCTTGATCTATAAAATTCAAAGGTGGATGGGATCAGAATATCCCATTGGTTGAGTTCTCATACAACAATAGATTCTACATGAGTATTCAGATGGATCCATATGAAGCTCTGCATGGAAAGCGATGTAGAACTCCAACCTGTTGGGATAAAGTTAGGGATAGAAAGCTACTTGGACCTGATTTTGTGCAAGAGATGATAGAGAAGGTTCAAGTCATCCAGAAACACATAAAAGTTCCTCAGAGTTGGAAAAAGAGCTATGTAAACAACCATCTAAGAGACGTGGAGTTCGACTTTAGAGATAAATTCCTCCTATGAATATCTCTATGGAAGAGAGTCATGCGATTTGGGAAGAAAGGGAAGCTAAGCCCAAGGTACATTGGCCCCTTTTAGATCCTTGACCGCATAGGAGCCGTGGCCTATCGACTTACACTTCCACCGAGTATGGACTAATGTCATGATGTGTTTCATGTATCACTCCCGAGGAAGAACATACCAGACCCCTCACATGTACTAAATTCAAAGGTGGTACAGCTAGAAGATGATCTCTCTTATGAGGAACAACTAATAGAGATTCTGGATCACAAAGATAAGGTACTACGCAACAAGACAACCCACAATGTCAAAGTGTTGTGGAGGAACCATAAGTTTGAAGAATCTTCTTGGGAAATAGAGGTGGAGATGAAGGAGAAGTACCCTCACCTGTTTGGGTAAAGTGATTTTTCGGGGGTGAAATTGCTTAAGGGGGAATAATGTAACGACACAAAGTTTTTCAATGGAAATTCCCTTCTTATAATTATATCATAAAATCACATGAAAACACAACATAATGAACTACTAAGTGCTAAGTGACCTCTAAACATAATTTTATCACTTATGTATTGGGAATTTTGAGAATCTGACATAAACAATTTTGTTCAAGATGATTTTTGGAGTATAATAAAACAAAAATAATTTTTTTGGTGAATAGTAACCTACCCTTATGAATAGTAACATACACTTATGAATAGAAATATGAACCTTATGAATAGTAAATCAAACAACATAAGAGTAACCTTACCCATGAATAATTAAATAAAATTTAGAAATCTTAGAAAGTGACAATTTGACATTAGTAAACGTTTTGGTTTTTTGTAAGCCATATATAATTAATTACAATTAATTAATTAATTTAATCGAAAAATATTTTTCTAAATGTGTTCATTAATTATAAAATCAATGTCTTATAGTTTTTAGATAATTTTATAAGATCCTACGTAATTTTTGAAAGCACTATAAAATCGGTTTTAATTTTAAAAATAGTTTTTTGAAGTAAATTATGATTTTAATTAATTATTAAATTAATAATATTTAAAAAATTATTTTTGAAAAATGGACTTCATTTTTGGTTTCTACACGTTGAAAAATGGTAGGGGTAATTTTTTGGGATTTTTCTGAGATACTTGATTTTTTTATGAATAGTGAAATACCATAATTTACAAAATAAGCTAAATAAGCTAATTATAGAGTCATGTGTGATGTTCTACTGATGTAGGCCCACTTGGTTTGGGATCACATAATGAAATTACTATTCTTGGTCATTTATGACTCATTATTCCCTGTCTTAGGGGAAATTAATAAACAAATGAATTTTATATTAAGGAAACCTCTCTCTCCTCAACTATAAAAACCACCCTTCACACCCTCATTTATTCACACCTCTCAAGCTCCAAGATTTATATAAACTCTACCCAAACATCCTCCCGAGCCCCTCTCCCACGTTCAAGAGCTACTGGTCTCATCAAAATACCAATCCTAGCTTCCTTAAAGAGAATCTCAAGAGGAAGCTTTAAGAGGTAATTTCTCTCCATCTTCTCCTTTAATTTCCTTTCTTGATCTATCCCCATCTATCTTCATTAAAATGGTATTTTAACTCTACTATTATATATTTACTATAATATTATGTTGAAAATGGGATATTATATCATCCAAACCCCTTTTCTCTCTTCCTTTTATTTTATTAAGGAGAACGTTGTTCGTGAGGTGTTAATTTATCACCTTCAAGAAGGAAAAGTTTTCTTCTTACACTTCTACCTTAATATCTGGCCATGAAACCATTTTTATGGTTGAAACAGATCATGTTATATGTATTATATCATATTTAATGTTCTGGAACTAACTTATGACCACATTTCTAGTTATAAAATAAAACAAGTTCATTATGATCGAAAAATCACTCAAATTAACTCAAACAATCATCATTTAATTCCTATCTAATAATTCATCCACATGGATCTAATATAATTAATTATAAGATAATTAAAACTCCTGTAATATCATAAATAACATGTAATATCAGTTTTTAATTTTTACCCATGTTCTACCCAAACATCAATTTAAGAATACAAGTGAACCACTTAAGAAAACCATAAATACAAACACTCCCGGAAAATGTTTTAAAACTCTATAACTCATCGAAAGGCACATAAAATCACTTAATAGAACCATAATGAACCATATAAATTTACAAAAGGTTATTAATTTCTATTTAATGAATATAATGTCATTATACAAGACATTAAAGAGAATGAATCATTCAGATACAAGGTAAGGAGAAATTCTCGAACCCAACTTTCGTCGTTCGGGTTCTCCCTCTTTCATTCCATTTTATTGGATTTGGTTACTCCTTAAAGATCACTTGATCATAATTTTATTTCCTTTTCTAGGATATACATTTTTTTCACTGGTTTTTATGTCAAACACATTTTTTTCTAAAAGAACTATTTTTTTAAGAACATACCTTTTTATTCTCTCTCAAAGTGGACGGTTCTTGTATCATGTATGTTATTCCTTCTTTATTTTGGGAAACCAAAGATTATGAATGTGTTATTATGAGATGAAACCCATTCATTTCCATGAGTTATCTATGTTAACTTTTGATATATGTTTCATGTGGAAAGAATGATATTGATAATGTTATGATGTGACAGGTGCGCTCGGAATAATATAGCACAATATGAATGTTTGAATGTGACGGGTGTATCCAGAATTATACAATGCTCCAATGCATTGGGTAAAGTGATGAATCTCATGAGTAAATGTGAAATTATGTGTGAACAATATTATAGCTTGGTTCAAAAGTATGTGTGGTAGTTAACCACTAAGACATGATGTTTCATTTTTATGCATTTCCACATTTCAATTCTTATATTTATGCTTCCTCTCATGTTCATGATCTTTTTCCCATGTCATGATTATGCTCACCCCATGCTATATTTTTCTTATCTATCCTCTTAATGGGCTTCTAGCTCACACCTTTTGATGTATATCCTCAGGTGGCTACATGTACTAAGAAGAGGACAATTTTCAATAAGAATCTAGAGAAGAAAAAATCAAATAAATGTTTATGCTTGATGTTGTATTTTTTATGTATGGTCCTAGTTTTCCAAAGACACTAAACCTTTGGATCCTCTATATGTAATACTATTATGTTGTTTATCTTTAAAATGATGTAATAGTAATTTAATAAAAGTCAGTGTCTCTATACAAGGAATAACTATTAGAACCATATTAGTGGAAGATTACCTTTATTGAATTAGGTAATACTTTTCTAACCCTATATTATTGAACTGAGTGACCCTCATTCTTGCCCTGTATTACTAAAATGAGTAACCCTTGTTCCAGCTCTATTTAATCTCTCGAGATATAAATCTTTAACTAATGAATTGGAGGTAGATATAGGTCCCACCAATCACATAATGAAATCATATATACATGTGCTAAAAGATAAAAAATAAACAAATCATAACCCATTAAATAAAATGGGTTTCATAAACATGTAAACATATCATAACCTATAGAAAGAGATAGGTTTCATAATGATTTCATCATAAACATAACCCATGAAAATAAGCGGGTTTCAAAAGAATATAACACTTGAAAGATAAATGGGTATCACAAAATCACACCATTAAAACATAATACATTAAGAGAATGAATTTGAATAGAGACATTGAAAAAATACCCCTTAAAGGTTTTATTAACACTAGTGGGTGTTATCATAGATGGGAAATAATTTTGAAAGATCTTTTAAAAACATTTCTTGAGGGAAATATAATTTATTATTTGAAAATATATTTTCAATACATAAAACCATTTGAATATATTCTTCATAGTAAATACCTTGAAAAAATATGAAATAATTTTGAAAACCTTTTTCCTTGAAAGAATATAAAGTAATCTTCAAAACATTTTAAAAAACATTTTCATTTGATTTTTTTTGAAAACTTATAAAATGTGCTTGACACGTTTTGAAAACCATTTATTTAAAAATTAATTGAAAACTTATAAATAAATATATAGAATGTTTTGAAAATTATTTTACATGAAAACTTATAAAACATGCTTAAAAACATATTGAGAACCATTTATCTAATAACACTATGAAAATTTGTAAATAAGACTTGAAAACATTTTGAAAATAGTTTTCTACAAAAATAAATATAAAAGATGTTTGAAACACTTTTGAAAACAATTTTCCTTGAAAATTACTTTTAAAAACATTTTCTTAATGATGAATGTTTTATAAAATTCAAAGGAATATTCAAAGGAATGACAACAAGTAAATCCATACACATCGTTCAATGTTAAAAGTACATTCCTTTTACATGGTAAAATGGTTAGAAAGATGCTTTGATCCCAAATAAACAAGAATTTTCCATTGAATAAATAGGTAAATTAAAAAATGGTTAAAACATTCTTTAGATATTAAAGGAGAATTGTATAATTTTCTTGGAAACCCTTTTTAGAAAACATAGATTTCTGACCGAAGAGAAGGTATAGTCGGGATTTCCTAATAACAATTTCTTAACTATATTTTGTACCAAAAAGTATAAAATTGTAAAAATATAGGATTATATAATTAAATAATAGAGGATAAGAAAACTCCTGAATTTTATTGGGATATAGATCATAATATTTCATAAAAGTAAGCATAAACATAAAAATTCTTGAAAAACATTGAGATTGTCTCAAGAAACTCTTATAACATGGTTACATGGGGTCATACTCTCCATTAAACAAAAGGAAATTACATGAAGACTATGAGTTCATAAAAATAAGTCTATTCTTTAAATAACATGTAAAATTGAAGTATATACACCACAAAAAAGTATTTAGGTGTATAACAAAACATGAGTCTCAAAGAAGGAAAATTGAGACAAAACTGTTTTACCGGTTTGGTAAATATTTACTTTTAAATCCCATGAAATAAGGAACATAAAAAATCTCTTGAAAATAAAAATAAATTTATGTAAAATGTACATAGAAAACAATCAATTTATGTACATACACCACACAAAAGAAAATATTTCCAAACATAACATTTATCTCATGAAAATAAAAAGTGAGATGAAATCCCCTTACCTTGACTCTCGAATCTATCCGTACTCTTAAAAGATTCTTGTATAATAAATATAAGTTTATTATACACATTTTAAAGAATAATATTCTTATATCTATTTTCTTAGTTGTTTTTATTATAATATTATAATACCCTCTTGCTAAAGATCCTTTGTTAAGGTTTAACTTCGGGTAAAATTCACTTTTTTTCCACATGTGTCTTAATTGGTTACATCTTGTATCCTTATACTTATATCCCAGTTAAATAATGTATATCATGATATAAATATAATTTATATTCAGTATTTTCATATTATAATAATATATAGAATAAATAATAACTAAATGGAATACACTATTCATATAGATAGTAGGTTGTACGTACAAATGAATGTTGTTTCTTTTTTATTTTAGAATTGAAAGAAAGTGTGTAAATTAAATATGTATTTGTAAATATATATCAATATTATTATTAAAGTAGAATTAATATATGATATATATCATCTAATATCACTAATACCATCCCTAATACATTTCATGTGGTGTTTAAACAAATCACATTTCTTTGAGGGGGCGGTAGTCCTCACTTCCTCAAACAGGATTATCGTATTAACACTAAACTAAAAGTAAAAATATGTGTGGTTGAAAAGGAATAAATAAGATTAAATAAATAATAAATATAATATATTATATATATATAAATATATTTTCCATCATATTGGCCATCCTGATTGGTGGTAAAGGACTGCTGAGCAATCATCGTTTTGTGAGGCTGTAGTTCACCGTACACAGAAACACTCTGTTCAACACTCATTAGATAAAGGCATGGATAATATTAGGTAATAAAAAATTCATAAAAAAAATCCTAGTATATGTTGGATACTATTATTTCCACAATAAGTGAATAAAATGAGTTTAAGGGGTGAATAAGGGAAATAATGGAAAGGATCTTGAGAGAAGACAATACCTCTTCGCCAGGTTACTCCTTTTCGTTTGTGCCAAAAGGATTCCTTGAGAATATTTATTCCTGAAGTGAGGATTAAATTTAAAATATAGGATTTTTGGGAGGATATTTGGAGATATCATTGAATAATTTAAATGGGTTTAGATATCTAAAATATGGGTAGGGGTGGTGGCGATTTATAGGTAAAAAAGGACCCACTTGGAATTTATAGAAA
Organism: Viscum album; assembly: GCA_963277665.1. Taxonomy (NCBI): domain Eukaryota; kingdom Viridiplantae; phylum Streptophyta; class Magnoliopsida; order Santalales; family Viscaceae; genus Viscum; species Viscum album. Next base: position 1,014,885,026 of record OY728119.1, on the reverse strand, counting down.
CAAGTTTGGTATTCCCATGTTATTACATTAGTAAAGTCTTATAAAACAGAAAAAAGTCAGTAATATAATGTGTATGGCCTAAATATGGACAAAAAATGGGTGTTGGACAAATTTTCCCTTAACTACTATGATTAATTTTATTCACTTTTACTAATCATTTTGGTCAAAAATTAACATGGTATTATTAGTCACTAAATATTAGACTGAATACAAAGGTGTATTTTAGATTTTTTAAATTAAATTCATAGAAGCTTCAAAATTAGATTAGTGTTAATCCCACAAACATGACGAAATAATGAGGATTTAATTTAGGAAAATGTTCAAAAGTTTGTTAAGATTTTATATTTAGTTTTAAAAAGAAATTTATTATAATAAATTAAATTGTGTTGATAGATATCATATTTATCTAATGTGACCATAAAACATATTTAAAATATCATTTATCATTAATAATTAATTATAAAAAAAGTATTTTTTAAGTAAAAAGTAGTATTTTCCAAAATTCATCAAAAAATCAAGTTTCTCAGAAGAATCCCAAAAAATAACACTAAGATAATTTCAATATTCTGAATTAAAAAATGATTTTTATTTTATAAAAATCAATTTATAAATGTGTCTAAAATTAATTTCATTATTATAAGTGGTTCATTCAAGAAAACGATGTTTTTAAACATAGAAGGACTTTACCAAAAATCAAATCTTTTATTTTCAATATGTTTTATTTATATAAAACGATTATAAAAAATATTTTTAAATTAGTTAATACTATTCCTACAATTTTGTAATAGGTAGGTTATAACTATATCAATTAATTAATTATCAATATATAAAAAGATGTCTCATAGAAACTCTGTGTTACATGCATCAAACACTATGTTGGTGTTGCTTGTAATGCAAGCCATGTTGGTGTTGCGTGTAAGCCATGTTGGTATTTAATCTTAAATTAATGGATGAAATAGTGTTTTAGTTTATATATTTATATAAATAACTATTTCCAGTTTCATGTTAAATGAAAAATATTGAAAAGAAAAATTAATTAGTAAAAAAGAATTATCAAAATCTAGGGGTGTTAAAACTCAATTAGAAAATTTGAGAGGTCAGACATTAGATTCTAGACAATATATAATGAATCTTTTATATGTTATAATAATATTAAAATTCCATTTAATGGGATATAACTAGAAATATAGATAAATAGGAGTAGGAAATACTCTATAGAAAGTAGTCGATACAGTTCAGATGACATTTGTATGACACCCTAATTTTATAATACTAAATTTACCATTGAAACTATGATGGATTATTTTAAACTCAGTATAAAACAATAAGAATCATTTAATTATTTCATTATTGTATAAAATTACAATATAAAATGAAATACATTAAAATTTTGGTAAATTAAAAAATATTATAAAAATTAAAAGAGGAATAAAACCAAAATGAAATAAAAAGTCTAGGAACATGGAACCCGCATCCTCGTAGTTTTTTTTGAAGATCATACCAAGAATTATAACTATATAATTAATAAAAACTATTAAAAAATAAAAAATATACTTATAAAATAAATTATATAATAAGATGATGTATTTTTATGAAGTGTGAAAGGTTATATATTGGAATGTAATATGACTGTTGGTTTATATGACCATTGGGCTTATATAACTGTTGGAATTATATGGTAATTGGGCTTATATGGTCATTGGAATTATATAACCATTAGTATTATATATCTGTTGAAACCTCAATTTTACCTAAATATTCTTAATGAGATAAATTATATGTTGTTTTTTTAAAATATAACAATTGTAACATAGTCCTTAAATTGGCGGGTATAAATTGAAGTAAATGCATTATTAAATATATATATAAAGTGGAAGTAATAAAATAAATTAGTATAAATATTAATCATTATTATTAATTTTTCAATGCTTCAAAAGAGGTATCATCATTAGGGGTTTCTCTAGACCAATCCCAATCGAAACTTCAACAAGTATGACTTGGGGAGAATCATATCCAAAAGAAATTAATGCTCGAGGAAATCCCTAGGTGATCCATGGTAGAAGAATCACCACTCAATATTTCCACCTACAATTTTATAACCATTATATATTATGTGAAGGTCTTGGGAGATTTTATATTTAGAAGTCCTGATGATATAAATATTTAATTATTAATGCAATAAATTATATATATTTTCATTATTACATGTATTTTATATATTTTCATGTTTAAAAAAAATTTATTTTCAAATAATTAATTTAGTAAAATTATAAATATTTTTAATAATTTTTATAGTTAAATTTAAATAATTTTTAATAAAAATAATAAATTTTAATGAATTATAAGTAAAATTAATTAATTTTAAAAAGATATATTTTTCGAAGAATTGGTTTATGCGTGTATTATTATTTTATTAAATAATTAAATTAATCACTACTAAAGAATTATTTTTATGAATTGAAAATATAAAATATAACATATTAAAATTAATTTATTGTTTATTAAATGAAAATGAATAATAGTAAATTCATTTCATACATAGAAATATATATTTTAAAATTATTTTTATATATTATGTTTTCTTATATTAAAGTTATATTTTCTTATCAATTTTCTAAATATAGTCTAACATAATTGATTCTTGATTTAGAATCAAGAGATTTAAATTAGTTAAGATATTTCATAATTTATTTTATGTAAAAAAATAATTACTGTGGAAAATAATTAAACAACGTAAAAAGAGGTAAAAATGGTAAAAAAAGGCATGGATCAAATGTGGATAATAAAAATAAAATAATATATTATATAAGATATTTTTTAGGTTTTGGAATTAATAATAAATCTCTCACAATCATTTTCTTTCCCAAACCACCTAAAATTCATCTTATTCCATCTTTACCCTTACATTAACTTATGTGTCTAAAGAGATGTCCCTCATTTTCCCTTATAAAAGGATATTTTTTCCATAAATTCCCAAAATCCCACATCATTAGATAATCTATTAAATATTAATAAATTTATCCCATACTAATGATTTTTATATTTTTGATAGTCTTTGGTCATAATAAAGATTCCTTGTTCCTTTATTCTAAATAAAGTCTTTGCTATAAGGAACGATTCTGTAGAAGCAATAAGTTCTTATTTATTACATTTATTTACTTTCTAATCTGTACTCTTACTAAATCTCATTTACCTCTCCAATTGTGTTCCGTTAACATAATTATGATTCTTTAAAAGTTATATTATCATTATATGACTCTATGTTCTTATATAATCATTAGTTTTGAGACATTTATGTTTTGGTCAGTTTTACCACCTACAAGAAGAATGTTCTAACATTACCATCATGAATGATTTAGAAAACTTAATTAAAGGTCATATTTTGTAACAATAATAAATTTATGTTATTATAATAATTTTTAAAGGTAATATATATATATAATTTTATTAATTAATATAATAAATTTGAAATTCATAAAAAAGATATTTCAACCGATCTTTATGAACCATCATCATAACTTCTATAAAATGTAAATTGGAATCCAGAACTATGTAAAACAAACATAGATGTCCTCAATTATGATTATGGACTTAAAATAAAAATAACCATGGTTCAAGGAAGATAACATCCATACCAAAGGTATTATATAATAAAAGGGTCAATTAACCACAAAATATTAATTTCTAAAAAAAGATTATAAATAAATTGGTAGTAAGAAATTTAAATTATTTGTTATCAAGTAAAATAAATAAAAATATGGTTTACATATATATGAATTAAAACCCCAAATTTATTATATGTAAGGTTATAACATGCCCAACCAAGAAATAATCTAGGGTTAGGGGTTTTTTGAATAAATTTGGATTTCATTGGGTCATTTTTTTATTTGAATATGTTCCATTATTTTTATATTCCTTCATTTTCCTATTTTATATGTTATTTTCTATTTTTCCCTAGGGGAATCAAATTTTCATATAAAAATGCACAATGATGAATTTATTTTTTTAGAAAAATACAACATTGTTATGAATATTTATTATCCTCTCTATTAGCTCTTTTACTTCCATGTCTATATTACTTCTTACCATCAATTTTCCATTTTACTATTTTTAAATCCAAATATTTTTTATGTTACTTAATCTTAAAATTTATCTTTATGTATTTACAAAATAAGATTTTATAATTCTTTTATCAATGTGGGGTCTCTCTAAAACTAAATAAAAATAATAAAAATTCCTCACTTCTCACTTTTGTAAATTTTATATATTCTGCTCTACATTTATTTTCATTAACATTATTTCTTTAAAATGTTCTATTTCGGGGGATTATTTTAAAAAATATTTTCAAAAAGACTTCTTGTCACCTTTTGTAATGTTTTTAAAGTGACAGGTAACTTTATATTTTAAGCCAACATTAAACATCTTTAATGAAAAAATATTTTTATGATTTCAATTCCATTTCCTCTCTATATCCAAATGATCTAACTTCAATGGATTTATGTTTCTGGAATCATACCCTTAATTTTATTATTATATACTTATTTTTAGTAATTTAATTTAATCTATAAATGAAACTATTTTTTGATTTTTTCATATGTTATACCATTTAAAAATGTTTTATTACCCATATTTTTTTCATGTCCTTTTTATGATAAGACATATGATTAATCTAATGTTGATTCTTGTGGTAAGTTTATAACATCCCATTATATTCTGTTAGGTTCATGTTTTCTATTTTTTTCCTCTTCATTTGGGTGCATTTTGGTCCTTAAGGGATGGGGATCATTTGTTAGAGAAGATGACCAAAATTTCAGGAATTCATGTTTGTTTTAATTAAAGTATTCCATCTATAAACGTGTCAAAGGATTGAGAAAATTTAATTTGGTGTCTATATTGATCCAGGGTATTTTTTATGTTTCATTGTATAATTTTTCTGTATGATACATTTAGGCCATGAACTGGTTACATGATGTAAATTAGTTTCATATAAGATGTCATGAACTAGTTCAGACATTGAAAATATTATAAGTCTTGAAATTGGTTCACATAGTAAGATATATGGGATAAATATTTTTAATTTTAGGTGATTCATTTTTTCACATATCTTGTAAATCATGAAATTCACACTCTGAATGGTTTTCAAGTCATGAATGGTTCAAGACCAATGGTTTTTTTACCAAAATCCATGTATGATTAATTTCATTTAACACACAAGAATATCTCTCAAAATCTAGGATCCATTTTAAGTGATTTTTGGGATCCCTTATCCTCCATATCACATATTTTAGAATGTTATCTTTTGTGTGGTTTCACTACACCTTTTCGGGTATGTGATTTTCTGTGTCTTCATTTCCATCGATCACGACGTCATTGTTTGTCAAAATATTTCCATCCATTAGACATGTGTTGATGTTATTGATGAACCTTTCTAGATCCATTATGAGATATTATCCATATGGATACCCCATGTATTAGTTGTGGTGATGCATGTGAGTTCCTTGTGGAATGTATCCTTTATCTTCTCTTCTAACTGTTCCTCTTATTAAATTGATTATACGATATATGAATTAGTTATAGGTCTTCTATTGTTTTCATTACATTACATCCTAATTGGTGGATTATTTTGCGGGAATGTGTGAACCATGTTGAGGTAGGTGGTTCTGTCTCTAGCCTGTATTCGATGAACTATTATTTCTATACTTTTTTTAAACCTTTTATAAATAAAATTTCATTAATGATTGATTAATTTCTGTGTGTTTTCAAAGGTGATTTTGAGAAAAAATTGTTTTCCTCATATTTTGGAAATATAAAATGGTATTTTCAAAGCATATAGAAATTGATTAATGAAATGGTTTTCAAAGAATTATTTTGATGATTTTTTAGAAATTGTATCACATAAGTATCATTAGGCACTTAGTTGTAATGGGTAGTAATATGCCACATCTATTGATACTTTTGGGAAGTTTACACATGGGGTGTTCTTTTACACTATAAAGACATTATTCTATGGATTAGTTAGACCTTTTAGTGTGTTATCTTGATGGGTTATTGCTATACTATCTAGAATCGATGTACATATCTAGAGACCTGATGCACATGACTCTATGTTTTGGTACGAGTGTTCAAGTTAAACTAAAATTTAGTTATCCTTTTCTTGATTTAAGTAGGATTTGGTTTATTCTGTTTCATATTTTATATGATATGTAATACATTATTTGGACCGACTTGATATATGTGATATGATCTACAACAATTTTACTTATATTATTCATAACTATGGAAAAGGGGAATGTTTTACCATTATTTTGGTACAAAATCTATTTAACTTATTATCAATCCTTTTTATTCAAAGTCGATCATATTTTTTATTGTATAAATACTTGTTATGGAACACCTAGGTGTGATCCTAATATGCCTATTTAGATCGCATAATGTACACCACTTCGTCTGTGAGTATACTTGGTTATGTATTTTGATATAGGGAAAGGAAAGGCTCCACAGTGAGGTTGTGAGGTTTCGGTCTATAGTGTGTGGGTAACTGGTGGTGAGATAGTTAGAGTTTTCATATGCTATCACATGGAGTATTTGTTTCCCATTTTGGATTTTTTGTTAGATTAATACCATGGAAGTTTTTTTCTACTTTTGAGTTGAATCATTTCTGTTGACTTCTTTTAATTATGTAAATTATATGAATTAATATTTTATTTTCCATTGTTTGTCTATTAAATGTATATAAATTATATGTTTTTTACATTAATTTTGGGTGAAATCCTTCCCTATTGTTTTTGTTCATTCCTAGGTACTAATATTTAGCTCTTGGGGATTGGTAACAACCTTAGGATATGGGTTGATTTGGATTGGGTATTGGTTTTTGAGGGTTCCCATGTCAATTTGTCATGTGGAAGGTTAAAATAACTAATGGTAGAACATCATTAAGAATATGAGAAAAAACTAATAAACTTAATCTATATAATTAGAGGGTTTTATGAAAATATTATTCATACAATATTTTCCTTGATCCCTACACACACAAAAAATAGAGAGAATCCATGGATTTGAAAAAAAGGATGAATCCATTTGTACCTATAAAAAAACGCACAAGAATCTCAAGGTATGTCTCATGTGTTATTTTTGACCTAGAATGTAATATTGGTGATTTTTTAGTGGCCTAATCCAACTCGTAAAAAAGATTTTTCTCTAAGATACATTGGTATCTATGAGTAAGTTATTTTATGTGAACATAAGGGGGAATTGAAAACCATATACCCTCATTATTTTTCATGAATTTGGATAGTAGAAAATTGAAATTGAGTTTCATGAAAACTAGAATGATAAATACCATATTAGAATGAAAATTAAACCATCTACATGTAAATAATGTTGAAGTAAGCACCTAATAAATTTTAATAAATGGTTAAGAAGTTATTTTTCATGCAGTAGATTAGTCCACTGAGCATACAAATAATAATGAAATATAAAGAGTCAAATTAAAATAATGGATGAGAAGAAAGTCCCAACTAATTCAACACCCACACTTCAATGATTGAAAAATAATGATTCTGTGAATTATAAAAATATGTTACCTAATATAATGGCTAATGAGGATAATAAGAATTGACAAACTCTAAGTCCAAAGGAACATATAAGATCATTTAAATTCACTACCACTGCTGTGGATCAACATAATGAAATGGTGATAGGAACATTTATTATTATTTCAAGAACAAATTTTTTTTATTTGATTCTGGTTTATTAAATACTTTTAAATCATATAATTTATCTAATAGTGTTCATTAACCAATTCAAACAATGAATATTAACTTATCCCTAAAAACATCTAATGGAGTGATGATTTAATACATGTTTTATAACTCTAATTTTATGAAGGTTTTTAGGAAGAAAATTCATGTAATAGTTTTTCTTCCATTGATAGAATTCAATGTGATACTCAGTATGGATTGACTATCCCTATATAGATATTATATAAATTTTTGAGATAGGGAAATATTATTTAACATACGAAATCTCCCAATGATCAAATATTGATGAAATTTTGATGATCGAATTCCTTTGGAAACGAATTCTATAATATGGTTCATAATGCCCAATAATGAGGGATACATTTCTCAAATGAACATTAAGGAATAGAATACTGAAGATATTCCAATTAGGAAGGAATATAGGGTTGTATTTCTTGAATAATTACTTGGTCTTTCCATATAACATCAGGTTGAGTTTTAAGTCAAAAAAATACCTCATTTTAATACTATATTAAAGATTCCAAATATAATGTGTTAGATTTAATTGGAATAATTTAATAATACACTTCAAAAGAATTGGGAAAAGGGTTTTATATACCCAATTACTTCAATATGGTGTTCACTTTTCCTCTTTATCTAGAATAAAGATAGTTTTATTTGTCTTTGAATTAATTATCATGAAAATAATAAGATAAAGATTGGCAACATGTATCTTTTACTCTCAATTTATGACTTTTCTAGTCAACTTAGAGAAAATAAATACTTCTTTAAGGAGTATATTTGAGCTGGATAACATCAATTAACGTTAAAGAGATAATATATATGCAAGATAACCCTCCACTGAAGATATATACGCTGTTAATTCATAGTGATTACATTCATACATAGAGAATAACTTGAAAAAAATTATATTCGTCCTTATTGGAGATATTATCCAATATTTTAAGAGAAAGGAATATGTAACGACCCGAAATTTTTGAATAAATCTTATTTCCTAATTTTATGTGTTATTTTATTTTATTTTTATACTCAACATAAATGTTTCATTTGAAAAAATGAGTATAATTAAAATGAGACTGTTGGGTTTTGACTATTATTTGACCGTTGGTCAATATGACCGCTGGAAACTAAATGTTTTGATTACTATCTCTAAATACAAGCAATCATGGTTAATTAATATAGAAAGAAGATTCGATGGCCTCACCCAGTAGTCTTGGACCGATCGAAGCCCATCTAACAGAACTTGGGAAGGAGGTAGCACCACTGGGCTTTGCTCTGGACCAAACCCAAACTGAACTTCATCGTGTGAAGCTAGAACGGGATCGCCTTTGCGAGAAGTTCAAACTAATAGAAATTACGACTCGTGCGATGTTGGCCGAGCCTCCCTCGGATTCTCTCACCTTATCACACCTTACACTTAGGTCCTATGCTGGTGTGATAAGGGGCTATGTAAGGAGACCGTGATTGCCTTGTGTAATCCATTGTTTTAAATAAAAATGTGGATTTCTTCTTATGATGAAGTTTATGAATTTTAAAATTTCCATATAAATATAGTATTCATATTTTTGATAAATTTTAGAGAAATGATATTTTAAAAATGTTTATGTAAACCTTAAATAAATAAAAATGTGTAATGATTTTCAAAAAATGGTCTTCTACAATTATGTTCACTACGAAATTTCGAGTCTAATAAGATCAACTTGATTTTTGATGAATAGTAAATTATGAATAGTTATTTTACGCTTAGGATTAGTAATGTGACCAAATGGATTAGTAATCTCACTTAAAGAAAGTATTAATATCATCTAGGCACCTTGATTAAGTAATGTGATTCAATAAAATGGTTAAATAACGGTTTCATAGATTATTAATCAAGTATTAGTTTTTAAGGTGAATAGTTTTTTTTAATTAAAAATTTAATTAAAAATATTTAGAAAATTATTTTCTATAAAACGGATTTCAGTTTTGAACTCAGAGCACCGATATTATGCTATGGTAAATTTTGGGGTTTTTTCTGAAAAAATGAATTTTCGGTGAATAATGTTTTTATTTTAAAATTAAATTAAAAATATTTAGAAAATTATTTTTATAAAATGGAGTTCATATTTTTAATCAGAGCGTTTATATTTGGTTAAGGTGAAATTTTGGGATTATTCTAAGAAAGTTGAATTATTGATGAATAGTGAAAATACAGTTTTTAAGTTACGGGTGTCTAATGACATCATTAAATGATGTATTAAGTATATATTCAATATGGTAGAATTGTGAATAGTAAGATAAGATATGAGGTGTCCGAAGTGGCCAATACCATGGGCAAATACCATGGGCAAGCCCATGGTTTTTCCAAAACCACTAATGAGGTGTCCCTTGGCCATTAATGCCTTGTCCCCTCACTTTCCCTATAAATACCCACCCATTCCTCCTTTGGTTTTCACTACCAACTCTCCCTCAACTAAGTTATGGTCTCCTTACCTCCCAAGGAGTCCTCCCAAGGTTCCCCCAAGCCCTCAAGGTCCAAAACATTGAGTTTCAAGAGTCACGTTTTAAGGTAAGGGATCCGACCCCTCTCTTTCATTTCAAGTAATCTCTTTTATGTCATTCCTTTCATGCTACATGTTCTTATGTTTGAGGATGTTCTTTTATACTCCTCTTACTGCCCTTTTTATGTTCATATAATGAGAGATCCCCTCTTACTCTCATTATTTCGTTTTATGAAGTTTTAAGTGGCGCCGTTAGGCTGCCGAAATTTTTGTAACGGACTCTTTCTCCCTTCTCATTTTTCAAGATCTATTTTCAGGTAAAGTCTTTCATGTTCCTTTTTATTATGTTGGGGTATGATCTCTAAATTTATCATAATGATATTTTATGATCATATGATGAGAGACCCCATTTTATCTCTTCAATTCTGTATTTTGAAGTTTTAAGTGGCGCCGTTAGGCTGCCGGATTTTTAAGTGGTTCTTCACCCTTCTTGTTTTGAAGTTCTACTTTCATGTCAATTCTTTCAAGTTCCTTTTTTGTTATGTTGGGGTATGATCTCTATATCTATCTTACTGGACTCATATGTTCATATGATGAGAGACCCCATTTGATCTCTTCAATTCAGTATTTTGAAGTTTTAAGTGGCGCCGTTAGGCTGCCGAATTTTTAGGGGATTCTTTCACCCTTCTCATTCTTTTCAAAGTTCTACTTTCATGTCAAGTCTTTCAAGTTCCTTTTTAATTATGTTGGGGCATTATCTCTATATATATCATACTGAACTCTTATTTTCACATGATGAGAGACCCTATTTGTTCTTTTCCAATCATTGTGTTTGAAGTTTAAGTAACGTCGTTAGGCTGCCGAACTTTCATAAGAGAAATCTAATTTTTGTCTTTCTTACATGTTTTTCATTTCAAATGGTATGTCCTTGAAATTTCATTACCATGATCATGTATCCTTCTTATTCTGTCCATATACTGTTTTATGGGTCATTTATGAATGTTTGACCCATTTTCGTTCTCTTTTTTAATGTCTTCTAAAACCTCGTAACATAGCCGTTATGCTGCAGAATTTCCATCTCAAAATGTCTCACTCTTTTTCTAAAGTTCTTTTATATTATTAAGTGAACACTCAAAGCTCTTTATTCTAAAGGGGTATTCACATATATACCAAAATATTCTATTTTAAATTATGGGATTTACATACATGAGACCCACCTTCCTTTTCTGTGGGTTTTAAAGTGATGTAAAGATCATGTCTTTAAAGCAGTTTTTAAAACGTTATGATTACGAAATGAAACCCATTTATTTTGTGCTACATGGGTTCTTTATGAAATTTTTGATGATGATATATGTGGCTCACATGATAATAGAAGAAAATTTAAGGGTGCGCCCTGATAGCGCTCCAATGCATTGGGTAAAGACTTAATCTCTAGAGATGAACATTTTTAACGACGCCTTGGTGAATAACCTTGGTAATTTTTAATGAAACCTTGGGGATGGACCTTGGTGAAATGAAACGATTGTCAATATTAAATGCTGCAGCCACATCTTCAAGTTATGAAAAATGATATTTTTTATTATGAAATGCCTCATGATTTCTTTCTCATGCCTTAAAGTTCTTTTCATGTCCTTATTGAAGTATCTCAAGTTCACATGTAAAATGTTCATCTTGTTTCCCTTACTGGGCCTTTTTCTCACCCTTTCTTTTGATGTATTTCCCCAGGTTATGAGATGCAGTAATGAACCTAGGATGAACATAAGGAGAAGCCTTTCAAGTGTTTAAGATGAATTTTTATGTTGTTTTCATGTATTATGTTCCTAGTTTCCAAGACACTAAACCTTAAATATCCTCAGTTTTGTGTGATGTAATGAAAGTTTATGTTATAAAAAGGCGGGATGCTGTAGTTGGTATCAAAGGATGGTATAGTTATTTGTGGAAATTAGGATATAAAAACTCTAGGAAGAACCCTATAGAAAAGTTAAAAAAATAGGAAATCTTCCTAGTATTTTGGTGAGTATTGAGTAAGGGGTTGCCAAGCAAATACATCCCTGTTTGGATACGAGCTGGTAGAGGTGGCTCTGGCACAGATGTACATAGGGGTAAAACCCGAAAACACCGCTTTGAGCTAGACTCGAACGAGAACTGGTACACGACAACGGTCCTTGATGCACTCTTGGTTACGACACTCCCGAGGGATATGCTTTGGTAAATTCATAAGCTTAGTATGAACCATTGTTAAAGGAACAAAGATAAAATAAAATAAATATTCACATAAGAATATATGATCATGGATAACCTAGATGGGAGCCTAGGGGATCACAAGTTAGGGTATACTTTAATTCTACAAGTTATCCTTATAAGCTTTCAGTTCCTTTTCATGATTATTGGCTAAGTACTTAAGCCCCTAATTACGCTTTCTCTTCATAGTTAATGTTGGGAAATGGAAGAACATGTCCAAACAAACAATGTGATAGGAAATGCGACGATTGTCATATTAATATGACAGGGATGACTAGGGGATTAAAATATGATTATTATTTTGGAATATTTTCACTATTTTGGGGCCCCTATATGATCGAGGTAAATAAATTACTACGGTATTTTCATTGAAGAGTAGGGTTGACTTATATTTTTAAGAATCGATGAATTTAAGGCGGAATTATAGTAATTTAGGTTACTTATGGAAATTATTAACCTATCTTGGGGTAAATATGTTTAGGTTAGTTACTTTTTTTTTGATGTTAGGAGTGGTTGATGTTGTTTGGAGATGAATGATAAAGTTTACCTTGGAAGACTATGTTGTCAAATCCTTCTTTTATTTGGGTTTCAATCTTAGTTTGGTTTATTTTGAGGATTTTTAAGGACAATTATTTATGGAATGGACTATGATGAACTTTGGGTAGTACCATGGAACTTTGAAGATTTAAAAGTAGTTTCCATTCCTATGGGATTATTTCTTTTTGAAGAGTTGTTTTACCTTACCCTTTCTGTTTTTGGGATAATGTTTAAAGATAGAAGAAATAGATAGTTAATCTTTTGTGGATTATGAAGATGATTCTTGTGTTTTGATGAGACCAAGTAGTTTTGAATGCTCATAATTTGGAGAAAAGATTGGTTTTGGGTAGAAACTTATTAAAGGATGAAACTCTACATGAAGATATGTATATTTTCTTATGTTTTTGTTTTATTATGTAAATGAATTCCTAAAAATTATGAAAAGGAACGTGAAACAAAAACGTTGTTGGTTTACGTTTCCTACTTGGTAATCAAAGACCGTTTACACACATCATAAGTTTGGGATTTTCTTATGGTTAACGTTCTCCTAATCATGTTCTCTATCACTCTCCCCCAGAAATTGACCCTTTTTTTTTCTTCCATGTCCATGTTTTCCTCTATGGAATCCTAGTATGGGTTAACTCGGGTGACCTTTGTACTTCCCTTTCTTTATTCTAAAGTAATAGTTTTACTGACTCCTTTTCCGATGTGGGACTTTCAATGAAATATCAAAACCCAATTTTAAAAATTGCGAGGATGCAATTTCTTAAGGGGGGAAGATTGTAACAACCCGAAATTTTTGAATAAATCTTATTTCCTAATTTTATGTGTTATTTTATTTTATTTTTATACTCAAAAAAAATGTTTCATTTGATAACATGAGTATAATTAAAATGATACTGTTGGGTTTTGACTATTATTTGACCATTGGTCAATATGACCGCCGGAAACTAAATGTTTTGATTACTATCTCTAAATACAAGCAATATTGGTTAATTAATATAGAAAGAAGATTTGATGACCTCACCCAGTAGTCTTGGACCGATCGAATCCCATCTAACAGAACTTGGGAAGGAGGTAGCACCACTGGGCTTTGCTCTGGACCAAACCCAAGCTGAACTTCATCATGTAAAGCTAGAACGGGATCGCCTTCGCGAGAATTTCAAACTAATAGAAATTACGACTCGTGCGATGTTGGACGAGCCACCCTCAGATTCTCTCACCTTAGCACACCTTACACTTAGGTCCTATGCTGGTGTGATAAGGGGCTATGTAAGGAGACCGTGATTGCCTTGTGTAATCCTTTGCTTTAAATAAAAATTTGGATTTCTTCTTATGATGAAGTTTATGAATTTTCAAATGTCCATATAAATATAGTATGCATATTTTTGATAAATTTTAGAGAAAGGATATTTTAAAAATGTTTATGTAAACCTTAAATAAATAAAAATGTGTAATGATTTTCAAAAAATGGTCTTCTACAATTATGTTCACTACGAAATTTTGAGTCTAATAAGATCAACTTGATTTTTGATGAATAGTAAATTATGAATAGTGATTTTATGCTTAGGATTAGTAATGTGACCAAATGGATTAGTAATCTCACTTAAAGAAAGTATTAATATAATCTAGGCACCTTGATTAAGTAATGTGATTCAATAAAATGGTTAAATAACGGTTTCATAAATTATTATTCAAGTATTAGTTTTTTCGGGTGAATAGTGTTTTTTAATTAAAAATTTAATTAAAAATATTTAGAAAATTATTTTTTATAAAACGGATTTCATTTTTGAACTCAGAGCACCGATATTATGCTATGGTAATTTTTGGGGTTTTTTCTGAAAAAATGAATTTTCGGTGAATAGTGTTTTTATTTTAAAATTAAATTAAAAATATTTAGAAAATTATTTTTATAAAATGGAGTTCATATTTTTAATCAGAGCGTTGATATTTGGTTAAGGTGAAATTTTGGGATTATTCTGAGAAAGTTGAATTTTTGATGAATAGTGAAAATACAGTTTTTAAGTTACGGGTGTCTAATGACATCATTAAATGATGTATTAAGTATATATTCAATATGGTCGAATTTTGAATAGTAAGATAAGGTATGAGGTGTCCCAAGTGGCCAATACCATGGGCAAGCCCATGGTTTTTCCAAAACCACTAATGATGTGTCCCTTGGCCATTAATGCCTTGTCCCCTCACTTTCCCTATAAATACCCACCCATTCCTCCTTTGGTTTTCACTCCCAACTCTCCCTCAACGAAGTTCTGGTCTCCTTACCTCCCAAGGAGTCCTCCCAAGGTGCCCCCAAGCCCTCAAGGTCCAAAACTTTGAGTTTCAAGAGTCACGTTTTAAGGTAAGGGATCCGACCCCTCTCTTTCATTTCAAGTAATCTCTTTTATGTCATTCCTTTTATGCTACATGTTCTTATTTTTGAGGATGTTCTTTTATACTCCTCTTACTGCCCTTTTTATTTTAATATAATGAGAGATCCCCTCTTACTCTCATTATTTCGTTTTATGAAGTTTTAAGTGGCGCCGTTAGGCTGCCGAAATTTTTGTAACGGACTCTTTCTCCCTTCTCATTTTTCAAGATCTATTTTCATGTAAAGTCTTTCAAGTTCCTTTTTATTATGTTGGGGTATGATCTCTAAATTTATCATACTGATATTTTATGATCATATGATGAGAGACCCCCATTTTATCTCTTCAATTCAGTATTTTGAAGTTTTAAGTGGCGCCGTTAGGCTGCCGAATTTTTAAGTGGTTCTTCACCCTTCTTGTTTTGAAGTTCTACTTTCATGTCAATTCTTTCAAGTTCCTTTTTTGTTATGTTGGGGTATGATCTATATATCTATCATACTGGAATCTTATATTCATATGATGAGAGACCCCATTTGATCTCTTCAATTCAGTATTTTGAAGTTTTAAGTGGCGCCGTTAGGCTGCCGAATTTTTAGGGGATTCTTTCACCCTTCTCATTCTTTTCAAAGTTCTACTTTCATGTCAAGTCTTTCAAGTTCCTTTTTAATTATGTTGGGGCATTATCTCAATATCTATCATACTGAACTCTTATTTTCACATGATGATAGACCCTATTTGATATTTTCAAATCATTGTGTTTGAAGTTTAAGTAACGTTGTTAGGCTGCCGAACTTTCATAAGAGAAATCTAATTTTTGTCTTTCTTCCATGTTTTTCATTTCAAATGGTATGTCCTTGAAATTTCCTTACCATGATCATGTATCCTTATTATTCTGTCCATCTACTTTTTTATGGGTCATTTATGAATGTTTGAACCATTTTCCCACTCTTTTTAATGTCTTCTAAAACCTCGTAACATAGCCGTTATGCTGCAGAATTTCCATCTCAAAATGTCTCACTCTTTTTATAAAGTTCTTTTATATTATTTAGTGAATACTCAAAGCTCTTTCTTATAAAGGGGTATTCACATATATACCAAAATATTCTATTTTAAATTATGGGATTTACATACATGAGACCCACCTTCCTTTTCTGTGGGTTTTAAAGTGATGTAAAGATCATGTCTTTAAAGCAGTTTTTAAAACGTTATGATTACGAAATGAAACCCATTTATTTTGTGCTACATGGGTTCTTTATGAAATGTTTGATGATGATATATGTGGATCACATGATAATAAAGGAAAATTTAAGGGTGCGCCCTGATAGCGCTCCAATGCATTGGGTAAAGACTTAATCTCTAGAGATGACCATTTTTAACGACGCCATGGTGAATAACCTTGGTAATTTTTAATGACACCTTGGGGATGGACCTTGGTGAAACGAAACGATTGTCAATATTAAATGTTGCAGCCACATCTTCAAGTTATGAAAAATGATATTTTTTATTATGAAATGCCTCATTATTTCTTTCTCATGCCTTAAAGTTCTTTTCATGTCCTTATTGAAGTATCTCAAGTTCACATGTAAAATGTTCATCTTGTTTCCCTTACTGGGCCTTTTTCTCACCCTTTCTTTTGATGTATGTCCCCAGATTATGAGATGTAGTAATGAACCTAGGATGAACATAAGGAGAATCCTTTCAAGTGTTTAAGAGGAATTTTTTATGTTGTTTTCATGTATTATGTTCCTAGTTTCCAAGACATTAAACCTTAAATATCCTCAGTTTTGTGTAATGTAATGAAAGTTTATGTTATAAAAAGGCGGGATGCTATAGAATAACATAACGATAATTTTAATATTGTGATAAAGATATTGTAAAAGGATAAATTTTATTCTAGTTTTAGCTAGTTTGAATTTTTTCTACAAAAAGTATCTTCTTGGGTCATGTAATAAAAAGAGAGTGTAAATCCATGTATCATTCAATAACATGAGTTATATAATACTAGCTCAAAATAACCACTATGATAGAGATCAATAGTTTTCCTAGATTACCTAGATTCTATCAGCGTTTTATGATAAATTTATCATGGTTTTCAAACCCAAACCAAGTTATTGTTGAATATAGGGAAGTTTATCTAGATAATATGATATGAAGATAACATAATAGATCTTTTTAAGTGGTTAGATACTATAGTTAGACTTAAAATAACCTATAACAAAGATATGATTGTGATATATAGTAATTATTTAAATAATGTCTTGGTTATTATCCTTATGAAAAATTACAAAATGATAACATATGCCTAAAATTAACTAAGGGCACATGAGAAAATTTATCCAACCCAAGATCTAAATCATATAGTGGTTATTTTTATGTTAAATATAATGTCTTTATCATTATGGTGAAAACCATTATAAATATATATATTTACCATAAGAACATAAATTATATATTCACATAGGAGGAGTTTAACTTTCATCAAAGGATTTGGTTAGATTTAATAAAATACTTTTATTTCATAATACATTACCATATCAAGAATCCAAAAAATCTATATCATGCTCTGAGCAGAAAGGTTCATATTTCTCTATCCTTAGAGAGGACTGAAATGGAAAAAATATTTATGGATATTAACCTAATTAATATAGAAATCATTAAGGAAGAGATGATACCCTACCTTTCCCAAATTATCTATCAACCATCAATATATGTGAAGATATAGGAGGCACATAAAGATGATATGGAGTTAAAAAAGGGAAAAAAACTTCATGGCGTTTATGCTTGATATAGATAGATTTATTATATTTGGAAGCCATATATGAGTCCCATCTATATCAGAATTGAATAAGAAGATTTTGGAAGATTCAAATAGATTAAACTTATCTATTAACATAGGACGAATATATATATATATATATATATATATATAAAGAAGCCTTTATAGTGAGAAAACACAAAGAGGAAGACTATGGAGTATATATCTCAATGCTTGGTACGTCAGCAAGTAAAGACTGAATGTCATATATCGAAGGGGGGTGATGAAACAATTATTATGCCAATATTTAAATGTGATATAAATCCATGGATTTCTACATTGGTCTCCCTAATTCTTCTAAAAGAAGCAATTATATCTTGGAAATGGTGGAACAACTATCAAAGTTATCACACTCCATTTATATTGTGGATGACTTCTCACCCAATCAACATTCCAATATATTTGTAAAGAAAGTGGTAAGGTTGTATTGAGTACTATTTTAAATTATATTTAATCAATATACAAGGTTTACGTAAAATATATATATATTTATTCTATAATTATTGGATACAAATCTCTATTTTTCATAACATTTCATAATCAAATGATTGTAAATCTAAAGGGATCAGTAAAAATTTAGATGACATGATAAGATATTTATTTATAGATTTAAAATGATGTTGGAATAAATATTTTATTAAGATTTAATTATTATATTAAAATAGTTTTCACTTTATCATCCAAATAGAACCTTATAGAGCTAAATATGAGAAGATTTATTGAACACCAATACGTTGCAATGCAGTTAGATAGAGGAGGTTGTTTGGACCCGATCTTGTTCAAGAAGTGATGTAAAAGGTTAAAAAAATTACAAAATATAATATTATTGAAAATTTTATAGAAGAAACATAATAATAATAATCTTTGATATCTCAAATCTGAATTTATTAATAAACAATTCCTTTAAATACATCCTTGGAAGAGGGTTATAATATTTGTGGAAAAGGGAAAGTTGATACCTAGATACATCATTTACAAAGATATTGTTGGTCATTAATGGAATAAATCTTATCTCTTAACACACACTCCATACCCATCACATGTTCATGATGTGTTACAAATATTACATTTAAGGAATTACATGACATATCCATCACTTCTGTTGAAATTAGTGTTTGTAAAATTGGAACAAGATATCTTTTATGGGGAACAACAGATGGAGATCTTGGATTGAAGAGATAATTTTTTCAAAACAAGACCACACACCTAATAAAATTTAAATGTTGAATCCATAATTTTATGTAATATATATCATAACCTGATGATGTAATAAGTCACACCTTACCACATTTGGTTTCATTTATGTATTTTTTTATAAATTATTTTTAGTGCTTAGAATACAACACCCAAACCTATAATGATAAATTTATATTTAAATCTATGATGGATTATTTTCAAAAAAATTAATATTTAGAAAACTTAATTATTCTATTAAGGTATAAAATTAAAATTAATGTGAAATAAATTGATATAATTTCCTAATTAAACATAACAAAAGAATAACAAGAGGAATTAAACCACAAGTAAATGAAAAAAATTCACAAACATGAAATCAACATTCCAACAGTTTCTGTTAAAGATCACACCAAAAAATTATAACAATGTAAAAAATAAATAAAGTTATAAAGGTGATAAGAATAATTATAATAGAAATTATCAAATGAAATTAGATATTTTGATGAAGTATGAGAGGTTATATTTTTTAATGTAATATAATAATTGGTCTTATGTGGCTGTTGGGATTTTATGGTCACTGAGATTATATAGTCATTGGGATAATATGGTAATTGGATTATATAAATATTAGGATTATATGAATATTGATACCATTAGAATACATAATAATAACAAATGATATAAATAATAATTATCATTTTATTAAAATATATTCATTTTAATATAACCATAATGTTGGTGGGTATAAATAGAAGTAGACATATAAGGAAATATGTGTATAATGGTAATGTAATGAGGTCAATAAGTATAATTATTACATATAAGACTCAATTTTTTAATCTTTTAATGGAGGTATCATTACTAGTATTTTCCTTAAACCAATCCCAAACTGAACTTCAACAAGTACAACTTGAGTGAACACATTTATGACATAAATTCGAGCACGTTGAAATCTCTACAAGATTGATATTAGCTAAATCACCTCCCATAATATTCTTTATTCGTTATACCACATTTATGTATTTTTTTTGGTCTTGATTTATTTTTTTAGTAGAAGTTAGGATGATATAAACATGTAATTATTAATGAAATAAATGGAAAATATTTTCAATATTAGATGTATTTAATACATTTGAAATTTATATAAGATCTTATTTTAATTAATACATTTAATTAAATAAGAAATGTTATTTTGAAACAAATTTATTGATAAAATCATGTTATTTTTTTAAATAAATAATAAATTAAAAAAATTAGGAATATAATCATTTAATGTTTAAAATGGGATATTTTTCAAAGAATGTTCTTGATGATTGTAATGAATTCTTATTATAATTAAATAAATTAATCACTAATAAAGAATTATTTTTTTAAAATTTATTAATAATAAATAAAATAAAATAAATTAACATTCATAGAATTTTTTTTAAATGGAATGTAATAAGAATATATTAATTTTAGGATAATATTTTTTCAAAAGGTTTTATTTTTACATGTTATGTTTTCTTATATTGATATTATTTTTCTCACTTTTAGAAATTAATAATAATAAAATGAAGTCTAAATTCAGAATTATAACATTTAAATTATGTAATAGGGCCATCTTTTATTTTTAGTAAAATAATAATTAGCATGAAAAATAATCAAATAAGGTAAAAGGGCTAAAATAAGGTAAAAAGGACATGGCTCTAATTTTGAAAATTCAATAAAATAAAATCATTAGATAAGAAATTTTATGTTGTGGGAGTAAATTTAACAAATATCACTAATATTTAATTACATAACTCTCCAATCTCACATGTGATTCCATCTTTACCCTTTACCAAATTTATGGTTCCAAATAAATGTTCCCCATTTTAACCTATAAAATTATATCTCATCTACCCATAAAAACTCAATTATAACCTTTAGTTATTTATTTAAACCCTAAACATTTTACTCTCTTAAAGTATTATTAGATGTTTTATATAATTTGGTCACAATAAAGTGACATAAGTCCTTCACTTTGAAGGAAGTCATTGCGAAAAGGATTGATTCTAAAAAAATATGTAACGACTTATTCTTCTTTCATTTCATTTAAATTATCATATATAGTATTAAAAAATCACATTATATACTCTAGTTACATTCTAATAAAATAATTATTCTTCTATAAAAATGATATTATTATAATATAACTTTGTGTTTATACTCATATATTAGTTATAACATGTTATTGTTTAGGTTGTTTTTACCACCTACATGAATGATGCTATAACAATAAAATTTTGAATGATTTAGATAACATAGACATAATGAATATGATATAATATATATATATATATATATATATATTATATTTTCATTGTTATTGAATGGTAATATATATAATTATAGTAATTAGTAATGTTAGTTGAAAGTTCATAAAAATACATATTTTTACCACTCTTTATAAACCAGCACCATGACATCCATAAAATAAACATTCAATGAAAGAAATATATAAAAACTATTCAATATTCATGAAACTTATAGAGGTGATCAACATAATATAGGGTCATGGACATAAACTGCCATACCGAAGCTAGAATAGAATAAACAAGAAAATTAACACGTTAATATTAATTACTAAGGAAAGGTAATAAAAATGAAATTAATGGTATAAAGTAATATATATATGGTTATTTTATAGATTAATAATATAATGAAATTTATTATAAAGGAGGTTAGTGTCTATCATACAAACAATTAATCCGTGATAGGGGGTTTTATTGACTTAATTTAGAATTTATTGTCTTATAATATTTATTTTTGGAAAAATTTCTAACATGTCTCTTATACTCATATATTTATCTTTTTCATATATTAATTTTTATTATTTATCTCGGTAAATTACATTTTCATGTCAAAATATTCTTATTTGATGAATTTATTTCGTTATAAATTTTTGACGTTGTTATGAAGAATTCATATACTCCGTATTAGCTCTCTATCCTACATGTTCATATTATTTCATATAATAAATGTTTTATTTTATTATTTTAAAATCCAAAAATGTGTTATCTTATATAATTTTAAAATTTGTCTTTATATATTTACAAATGTAAATTTTATAACACTTTCAACTTTATGGGTTTTCTCTAAAACAGTCAGAAAATTATAAAAAGGCATTACTTTTCACTTTTGTATATTTTGTATCATACAATTAAAATTTATTTTAAATAAAATTTAAGTTCAAGGTTCTATTATTGGTAAATATTTTATAATAAATTTTTCCTAAAATTATCATACCACCTTCTCATATTTTTTGTGGAAAGTGAATTGTAACTTTATCTTTTATGAAAACATTAAAACTATTTTATTAAAACTATTTCTAATATTTAACTTCCATTTTACTCTATATATATAAAAGATATATTTCCTATAGAGTTATATTTCATGTATCTACCCTTAATTATCTAATAATAAACATCATTTAAGTGATCTTATTTTTGGAATCCACCAACAAAATTATTATTTTCATCTTATCTCATATAATTTTAAAATATTATATAACCAGTAATATTTCCATGGGGTTTCCATGATCATGTGTATTATGGATTTCATGTAGATTCATTATGTATGGTTTTAAATATGTGGTTTTTGAGTATGATATATCCTTGAAATACAGTGGGTAATGGTCAATATCTCATGAGATAATTTTGGGATTTGAGTTGTGATTCTCAACCAACTATTAGATGCAACCGTGATGATGCACTGCATAGACAACTCAACTAGAGCCCGGACCGGTGGTGGGCTAGGTGGATATAGTTGTGAAACCTAATATAATAATGTCTAAAACAAGAAGTGAGGGTCTATTGGGGGATATGGTAGAGACTATACCATTTAGTAGTAGTAGATGTAATAATAATAATAATGTAGTGGTAGTAATTATGTAATAAAATAATTAAAAATCCACACATACATATATCTAGTTTGATAAACAATTACCATATGATGTATGCATACACGATTAAAATGAATCACTCATAGGATAATCACATATGTGTACATGTATAAAACAACTAGATAAAATGATAACCAGCCA
The DNA here is from genome assembly GCA_963277665.1 of Viscum album. Taxonomy (NCBI): domain Eukaryota; kingdom Viridiplantae; phylum Streptophyta; class Magnoliopsida; order Santalales; family Viscaceae; genus Viscum; species Viscum album. The sequence continues at coordinate 1,014,861,585 of OY728119.1, read as the reverse complement.
TCATTGAGGAACCACCAAAACCATCTTTAAAAAATCATTCCATCTAGCCTGTGTACCATCTGTACACCCCTGTCCACTATGAGCATGATTTATGGTCTTTTCACATACTTTTACCCAAGGAAATAATGTCTGAACATGACTCTAAGGGCCAATGGAGTGTGTGAGTATGAACAAAATAGCAAACCACAAATGGTGTCTCTTTCTAATATTGAAACATATACCAGTGAATAAAAAAATATAATAAATAAACATCAATAAAAATTTACAATACCCACCACACCCATGTTCAACAAGCCACTATAATTATTTACCAAAATTAGTTACTTTCAAAGTGGAATGATATATCTATGGGATTTCTTATAAAATCTGACCTCAACCTTTGAACAACTCCACATTACTTGGGGTATATATCCTCTAAAACCAATTTTCTTTTCACAAGTCCACAATAAAACCCCACTAAAAAATCCTCAATTATTTCTATATGGTTTCCGCTTTATAACTCTCAAAATAGATATAAATACAATTTGATCATATGGCCTCTATCACAACCAACCATATACCTTATGAGTTTTACCTCTTATGTACAAATATTTCGCACTATACACTTATTAATTTTTATATACAGAGGCCAAAACCCACAACAAGTGTACTAAACCACCTCATGGGCCAATATCTATGTTCACAGAAACCCAATACCCCACAATCCTTCCACATTGAGTGTAAATACCTAATATAGTAGGTCAAATAATTTAAAAACATTTTATTCCAAATACGATAGTGGCCAACACCATTCTTACCATACTAGAAACCCTCAATAATATCACATCTCAAAAATACCTAATCCTTAATTTAATTTTTTTTCACATCAAAATATAAAACCACACAACCAAACCATACAAGTATAATCCCAAAATTTCCCACAGGATAATTCCCCCTCACATCTCTTAGAAATAATGAATACAATATGCCGATATTTTTTCAGACTCATAAGCATGACCTAACCCACACCAATTTATTACATGATGAAAAATACATCTATCAATAATAAATAGATAGGGACTACCTACCAGGATTTTTCAGGACTCCACTCATTATAAATCTTCATCTACTACAATTTTAAAAAGAATATTAAAAAATATATAAAAATACCTAAAATTTGGTTATTTAGTGAGGCAAAAAAAGGAGTTGAGAAATATGGGAAATATTCATAAACAGATGGTTATCTTTAACTATATATTCTACATTCTTAGGATGATATAATATTCAGATAAAAAATGAGGAAAAATCAATCAATGAAAATGAGAATTATATGATACTTATTTCAATTATTTCTCTTTCTATATAGGTTGAAATATACATCTACCAATTTTTACAACTAATTACCTCATTAATATTTTATTTTAAATTTATTTTTTAAAAAATTTAAAAAATTGGTCACATGTATTTTTTAGAAAACACTCAAATGTATCATACTCATTATAGATTTACATCTTAGTTATACATAGTGACTCTTTAGTTTTATAGTATGAATCATTAGTTGTTCAGAATGAAAAATTAGTTATATATAATAACTATTTAGTTGGCTAGAAGGACTCATTAGTTTTCTATAATGACTCCTTAGTTATCCATAATAACTCATTAGTTTTCCAGAATGACTTAATATATATATAGAATTGATCATTATTTATCCATAATGACTCATTAGTTTTCTAGAATGATTGATTAGTTGTTTGTAATGACTCATTAATTATCTAAAATGACTCATTACTCTTCCAAAATGACTCAATAATTATCCAAAATGGCTGATATTCATTTCAATTTTTTTTAAAATATACATCATGTCCAAAAACTCTAAAAACTAAAAAATTTAATTTCTAGGCACTCCAAAAATCTATAAACCCTTAAATAACCAAGAAATCATGGTTTAAAACATACAGTTATAGTTATAAAAATTTAACTCTTGATCATGATTTAGCTCCCATGGTTCATTCTATGGCCTATACGAACACTTCAAATCCTTCATCGTGTCCTAAAAAACTAAACTAAGACAACACTCAACCTGTATCTCTTTTCAAAATACCCAAGACATTAAAACCTCTCCACAATATGATAACACACCCTGATCTATCTTGAACACTTATCGACCAACTCTAACCATCACCCAAGTATCCCGCTTTACATATTATCACAACACTATGATGACTCTAAACACATCTGTCTCTTCCCCTAATACAATGACTAATTTTACTACCCAACATAACAAATAGATTACTTCCATGGACACTCCCAACCATTGGATTCACCGACCTTGTCTCCTCTTGACCTAACTACCCATCATGATGATGTCATTACACCCACCTCTCCCATACATACCATTTATCTAAATAACCACTAGTCTTCATAAATTATCACCACACATCATTCTATTTACAATATTATCCTGTATTATTGTTTATTACTGCTTTTATACTTGATGCTAACATATCATATATTTTCCCTTCATTATATTTTATGATCACATGTTAACCAACAATAGATTAATCTAATTTAATATATTCACCTCATTCCACAGTGTCCACCTTATAAAACCAAATAACCATAGTCACATGTTCACGAAATACCATTGACTAGCTTCATCCCTTCGACCAGCTCTAAAAACATCACCTCAACCACATGTAATTTTCCCAAACTCTGGTTTCCTAAAACATATCTCCCTTTATGATCTACACTACTTTTTGTCCACTACCCCCATTTATAGGTATCTATTCTATATCTACATCCTATATGTGAAGTCATATCTTAGCCAACAACATCATGTCCTAATCTTGAACATACCATAGATCCATGATTCTTAATCAATGTAAGACTCCAATTTGCCTATGATACACTCTAAAAAACACCTTTAGATGATCTATCCAGTCACATGATCAACACTCCTTAGGTTGTGGATCATAATAAACCCAAAACAAATGTATGGGGGCATCATCCAACCGTTGATCTGAGTACCCTGCTAGTTCTACTCACAAATCTTCTTCTAGTTACCAAGAGGTCCACCACATGACACGACCATCCATCTTAGTGTGGTCCCATATGAAAACTTATTCTCTACCATCAATTCCATATTCACTACCATTAAAAATTAATTCAAACTATATATATTTATATCCACCCTGATAGTTTATTGTAAATCATCCTCAAAATGTTTCACCATGTAGATATCATATCCCACTATTGTCGGTGTAAAATGCACCAGATCAATGAACCTCCCAGTATAATCCATAAATGAGACATATCCATAATTAAAATTCCTGAACTGATGGGCTTCATCTTCCCTCAATGTCTCTATAATAATTTCAAAAAAACCATATTTCCAATGTAATTCATCATCAAATCCTCATACCTACCATCTTATACATGTATGTCCGACCAGAATTTTATTAGTCCTCTAGAAATATAGTTTACCATATTATCCCTCTTCCTTAGGGGTGTCTCATTATTCCCAATTTTTTTTTTCTGGGCACTATCCTCTAATTTTCATCTTATGGTCCACCCTATCCCTATAAGAAAGGGTGATGTGATCTAAACTCTTATTTCAAGTAATAAATTGTTGGATCAATACCTAGAGCTACTTAAACAATACATTGGATAATTCACACCAATCTCATGATGATATTCTCATCCACCCACTTACCTATATCCTATTCCAATTATGGGTTTAATATCTATCTCAAAGCCTCTACCTATGGCTCATTCTCACCTTACTTTTAGAGTCTTGATCACATGTATTCTCCGGTGCAAACACATGTCCACTCTACTAAAGCTCAAATAGAGGTTGTATCAGTAAAATATTAGTAGAAACAAAATACATTGATGAAAAAGATACAATAGAAAAAATATTTCAAATTAGGTAAGATATAATAACTAATGTGACCTAATAAACCTTACATTTCTCTACCACACCAATGTCACATATCATACCAACTTACAGACCCCACCAACCCATATCCAGACTAGTATCTATATCCATTATACCCATGTAGGGCCTATACACATATAATATCAGTTTATATCTACCTTGGTAGGATGAGTAGAATTACACATAGAAACTATAAAGTAAAAAACATATAAGTTATTAATGAAACTCTAAATATGTGTACCCATTATCTTGTTTCAAACTATTACGATTTATTAGGTTATCCGAGTAGAATAACACTATGAAACTATGTAAAAAAACATAGTTTATCCTATTGTTGACACATTAAACAACCTAAGCCTCCATTTTTATCCCAAGTTCCAAAAAAAATAACTAGAGACAAGAATATTCAATGTGATCCCTATGTGACTATTATGATTCATGAGTATGACATCTTACATCTTAAAAGGATGTTTTAAAAACCAAAAATAAATAATATCTAATAAAAATTACTCTAAATCAAATAGCTTAATTTTAATATCACAAATCATAAAATCAATCCCATTTTCCATGGTAACGTGGAATTTAACTAATGTAGGTGCTGGTTAGACAAAAAGCATGAAATTTGTCACAAGTTACAACACATTCCTAGAATCTTACTTGACCTCACCCCTAATAACAACATAATTTTTAATAACCCAAATTTAATATTGCTTTGTAAGAAAAATATACTATTAACACTTTTAATCTACCTTAGTAGGCATTAACCTATAATACACAATATCTGATATCACTTTATAATACCCCATTTCATTAAACTACAAAGCAGGTTCTTGGACTTGTGGTGCACTATGTGACCTCAGGAATGAATCCCTATCTATCAAAGGCTGCCAATTGGTGATGAGGACCTTTTGGGAGATAGTGGAGATACTATACCCAATGGTGATAATAATAAAAATAATAATAATAAAACAAAGTGATAATAATTAAATAATAAAGAATAAGTCCAAATATATATACGGGTAGTTTGATAATGATTTAGCATGTGATGTAGTCATACAAGAGAAAACTGAGTTGCCTATAGGATAGTCACACACACATATAATTGTACTAAAAAATATCAAAAATTATCACTATCGCAACCCCAAGGAACTACCTATACAATTTCCCAAAACAGTTTCATATCGACCATGAATTATTTACACACCCTGTTAACTATCTCCTCATGTAAAGCCTTTTAACTTACCTATATCAAAATATATAATATATACATGAATCCTATAAGACATGGGTAGGGTGTAAGTATGAACTTAGCTGTCCACCAACAATAGTGTATTTATCTAATATATGTAAATATATCAATTTATGGAAAAATTTAATAATAAATAGTCAACAATTATTTACCACACCTAATCCCTTGTACTAATCATGACATAGTGATTGATTACATGCCTTAGTTAGTTCTAGAGTGGAATGTTATATCAAAGGATCATAATACTAGAAGTGAACTTAGACTTCCAATCAAATCAACACCACGTGGGATATACATATATCATGGCCACCCTACCAATTATAGTTCAACCACAACACCCCACTGGCACATCAATAATTCTTTCCATTAGATTATTCTAATATATCTTTCAACATGAAAAAACAAACACTATCTTTTAGTGGTCTGTTCCACCAACTTTTATGGCCTCTTAATTGCATACCTACTCTATATCGATTGTAAGAATCATCCACCTATTCCACTTAATCTACAGAGGCCACTGTCAATAATGATTTTGTTAAACCACCTCATAGTATAATATATCTGTTCAAAAAACCCAAACAAACCCATCATTGAACCCCAATGAGATATAATCATCAATATCATAGGCCATATCATTGGAAAACCTCTCTCAAAACCCATGGTAATGGGAAACACTATCATTTCTCTGTTGGAATTCATCAACACCATCACCTCTCCAAATTACCCAATCCATATCATACATAATCTTTACCATCAAACTCTAAAGAAATCCAATCCATACTACACTAAACCCACTGTTCTCTTCATGTTACTACCCTTTCTATCCCTTGGGAACATGAAATACCCCAAGTGGTTCTAATATTAGTTTCTAAACTATGACCTAACCTATACCTATTTATTACATTACACAAAACACATGTAAAAATAGGAAATGTGTAGGTAGCACCTACTTGGATATTGTTGGAATTAATTCATTAGGTTTCTCAAGCTAGTTTAACTTTTATTTAAAGAGTCATTTAAATATTAAAAATAACTGAAATTATATTTTTTATTAAGGGAAAATAAATGGCTATAAATTTTAACATTTGGCCCATACTAATGGTAATCCATAAACATATCTCCATTCTTCTCTAAACGTTACACGATTCTAATAAGAAATGAGAACTCAGTAGAAGAAGATGAGAATACCTTGAGCTTTTTTGGGTGATTTATCATGCTGTATAGGACGAAATACCCCTATAAATATTTTAATAGTGATTTCACCAATTAATATTTCATTTAAATATTTCTATGAAGTTATGGAATTGTTTTCACAACATTGTTTTTCAAAATCACAAAAACAACTCATATTAATTATAGAATCACTCATTAGTTATCTAAAATGACTCTTTAGTTATCTAGAATGACTCATTAATTGTCAAAAATGATTTATTAGTTATTCAAGATGCCAAATGGTTTTTCTATAATGACTCATTAGTTTTATATAATGACTAATTAGTTATCTATAATGACTCGCTTGTTGTCCAAAATGACCCATTAGTTGTCCAAAATGACTCATGAGTAGTCCAGAATGACTCATTAGTTTTCTAAACTGACTACTTAGTTTTCTATAAAGGCTCATTAGTTATCTATAATGAATTTTACTCAATTTAGACTTAGCTATATTTTCTAAAATATGCTCCTAGCCCCCAAAACTACTAAAACATAAAAATTTAATTTTTACTCCATCCAAATATTCAGAAGCCCTTAAATAACTAAAAATTCATGCTAGAAAACTTAAAACCACCACTATAAAAATTAACCACTCAATCTCAGGAGAACACTCAATCCTTGTTACTTAGATTATACAAAAACGTCCAATAACTATATTTGGCCCCAAATCCATTTTCCAAGCTATAAACTGACCTAAATATCTATAATAAATAATTATGACTTTAAAAGTGACACCCAATCCACTATTATATGAGATATAAGTATAGATTATTATTCTAATATCTTAATATGGTCATGGTAGATAAGCTTGAAATATGCTTTTATTTTTACGTTTATGACACATTACTAGGATATATTTCCATGGTTTATGATTATTGGCACATAAATCCATGGTATGAGTGTTAAACTTCTATGATGATCCTTTTTAATCCTAAGTTACCATGAAATAATCTATGTAGTTATATCATGTATTATTTTTATTATATCCTATGATATTTCGAAAATTTTAATCAAATATTTTTCCAATGATCATATTTTCTCACAAGTATATAAATTATACCTTTAGGAATCACTGATATGTTTTTTCTTAAATGAGGATTTGTGACCACTCCTTATGTTTCTCACATCCTAAAGGAATTACATGTAGGATTATATTTTGGATAGATTATGGTGTCATTAATTTTATGGGAGATGCTAAATATGTAATGTGTAATAAGATATTTATAAATAAAATATTCTAAGACACTATTTTATTAATTTTAAGGATTTTGTGTTTTTTATGATTTAATTAATAAATTATAATTAATTTGCAAACATTTTATTTTGAGGCTTGGTTTGCCTCAATTGGTCTATAAAATGGATTTTAAAATTTGTGATATAAATAAAACTACTGAATTTATTGAAAATATTACAACCATATATTAGAATTATTCTAAAATGAATAATGTGTTCATATTATGGAGGAATTTTGGCATATTAATGTTAGAAGGCCAATGGATGATAATTTTAATGAGTTTAATGTGATCTGGATTTATCTAAAGTCCATTTTCGTGAAATGTTTTGATGAAATGTGGGAATTAATTCTTATATCATCACGTTTTTAATCTTGGGATGTGATAGTTACTGCTATTAGTAATTTGAGCATAAAAAATGACTTGGTTTTTGGTTAAATATGATACCTCATACTAAATAAGAAGATTCAGATGATAGAATTTTATGGGTAAATTAGAAAATAATTAAGTGTTAAAGGTCTATGATGTTTTTCTCAAAAGTAAAACCAATTTTATAAAAAGGAGAAGGAGAAAAAAATATAAGAATCTTGGAAAACAGATAGGTCCCAATCCCATATTCTAGAACTATGGTTAAAAGGGGAACATAAAGAATGATTATAGATATTAGAGGGTAAATTTCAAAAAGTATGCTACCATAATTTCTCTTAAAAATACCAAAATGTTTTAAGAATGAAATTTATTTCTATTTTTTTTAGTCCATTGAAATCATTGATTATTGATTATGGGGATTTATTTCACTCAACATCTTTGAAGGGGATTATCTAGAATTATGTATCAAAAAGACATAGTTACGTAAATATTATTGACGATGAGACTCTTCAGATAGTTTGAAAAAGTTTGTGTGAATGTAGGTATAATTAATATATACCTTCTATAATTATATGTATTGAAACATATACTTGTAATAATAAAAAATTTGATCATGGTGGGTATGCTGGATAATGTAGATTCCTATTCTACATTTATAGATGGAGCGTCAAAGATAAAACATGGTTCCATAGTGGAAGAAAAAGGTGTGAAGCATATAACATTGTATCATGCCAGGAGTTTAGAAGATATATCCCTTATTGGAATAATAAATTGTGGAACCATGGATTTGTTTCATGATCATTGATGTCAAATTAGTGAAAACTAGATGAATTGTTTTTCTTTAAAGTTGATAATAAAGAAAAATCTTGTTTAATATATATCCTATAAAGATTATATCCATGGGAAATAGTGTAATGTTTCCTTTAATATACAATGTATGACACAAAATAATTATAAGTTAGATATGGAACATTCATGAGAATGTGGATTGAAATAAGACTATTCTCACAATTGGTAATTACAATTTCATACCTTCATCAATTATACATTATTAATGTTGTGAATGTTATTTCATCAAACCAAGTTAAATATATCTGGGGCCTTCATTAAATTGATATCCTTGGTGTAAAGACTATAATATTTAAAACATAAGTTATTGAGGTCTGATAATAGCAGGGAATATGAATATAGGTAGTTATATAAATTTTACAAGAATAAAAGAATAAATTTTGTTAATATGGAGATCAAAGAAACCAATTAAAATGATTTGGAAAAGGGGATGAATCACAAAATATGAGAGAGATATTAACGCATGAGATTTTATTATGAGTTTCTCATGGAGTTTTGGGTGAAATTTGTAAATTTTGCGGCAAACATGATACATATAAGTTATTCCACACTAATAGGATATGAGATTCCATAAGTAAAATGGACTAAAAAAGGTTTATGTTTCCAACATCAAAGTATTTAGATATATTTAATATGTCCACATTGATTCTCAGAAATGGTGAAAATTAGAATTATATTCTAGAGTAAGTTTCATTATAGGTTATGGTAATGAAGAATTTGAAATTGGAATATAGAATAATGATTTATAGAATAGAATCAAAATAAAAAAATTTCATTTAAATGAATGGATTGTATGGAAGGATTCAAATATATAGGAATATGAAATTGAGAAAAAATAATCATTAATGAATTCCAATATTGATATGAATGAAAATATGAAATTTCTAGAAAGTTCAAAATGCACTCATGTTTCATAAGAACATCACATTCTAAAAGGTATAGTTTTAGATATAATCCAAATTCTATATGTTTATACAAGTCCAGAAGTACAAGAATTCTCAAGGATTATGAAGGATAAAATTAGAGTTATGAATGTTTTAGTTTTTGAATAATCATAGCCTCATGAGTTGAGGTGGTATACTAGGGTTAATATACCACTGAAAATATTTAGAATTGAATTTCACTACATTATTCTTTTGAATTGTGGAGAACCCAAAATTCCAAAAGAGGAACAATGTATCAGTGATGAAATATAGTGTAATTGGGAAAAATATAAGGATATGGACTCCTTGTTTTTTGTCCAAAACATGGGATCATTCCAAACATCTTCTAGGAAATAGTTCATTTTATAAAAAATTGGTCTATTGGTTGAATGAAGAAGTGGATGGTAAGAAGTGGTACAAGGAAAGGTTAGTTTTAAAGGGATTTAAATAAAAGTAAGGATTTATCTTAATTATTAATCACATGAAAATAAAGACTATTCATGGGATGTTTTGAAAGATATTCAATATCTTGAACAATTATATGAGAAGAAAAAAATTCATTTATAGATATTAATATAAGTATGTTTCTATAGAGAAACTAAATGATTCAATGGATCTAGAAAAAATATGGTAATATCACATACCATTTTAATTTTTTATTATTATTTCATTTATTTTTTTTACTTTGACGGAATTGATGATCTGTGTGATTGGATTTTTCAATGTTTTTGGATGTTTTTCTATATCACACGTTTTTTTTCATTATTATTTCATAGTTATTAAAAACATTATTGATTATTCACACATGTGAGATTACTAGTTCAATGGAAATCACATAGTTTATTCTTAATCAAAAGTAACCACTAAAATTAATAAAACATAATGTTAGTAGAATATGTGTGATTTAATCATATATGTGAGATTTATTATTCAACATAGAATCATGATTGGTTTAAAGTGAGGAGTTACTATGGGGTTTAATCATACAAAAAGGGTATTATTTTATTAGTTATTACTCAGTTTAGATATGGTTAGGAGAACCATAGATCCTAGTCTTGTAGGAACAATGAATTGAGTTCAGTGGATATTGTAGTTTCCTAAACCAATCGCCTAAACTATTCAATTTATCCATTTGTTTATTTTGAAAAATTGAATTACCCATTTCCCCTACATTATTTTAATCTCCCTTGACCCCCTCTCCCAATTTAGTTTCATGATGTGTCAATGCGTTACCATTTTTTTTATTTCTCCATATTAAACTATCAATATATATTTTTCATCACACGTTGATGATACTTCATTGATAATGATCTAAACATTATAATATATTCTCTTTATCCCTTATCTTCTCTTCCTTGAGTTATGATTGTCATGATGTAGAGGGTTTTATGTTTCCATATTATTTCCTTTGGATTTTATTATTTTAGGGTTCCTTATTTTTTAAAGGATTATTTATCCATTTATTTTAGAAAAAAAAATTTAGTTCAATGATTTGAGGTTGGTTTCTTCATACATTTTCATTAAAATGAAATTACATGAGTGCCTACCTATATATAACATATGATTAAGATGATTTAAAATCTATACTGGGTATATCTACTTATTCTTTAACAATGGAATTATGTTATCTCAAAAATACCACTTGATATAAGGGATCTTTCGTGATTTACGTGTTTATGATCTCTAAACCGTTTTACTATGAAAGACTAGTGTTTGTTGAAATTAAAAATAGGATATTTTCAATTGAATTGTATATCTTAAGGGATCTTCTAACTATAAAAAAAATTTAAAGGGGGAAGCTCTTATTTATATTTTTTTTTGAAATAATACTATTTTTTATATTTTTTTAAATATTATCTTTATTATTCAATGATTATTGAGGTTTATTTGATATTTTTTTTCACGTTTCTTGTATTTGGTCATGATTGGATGATATTTTAACATAATAAATATTTTAAAATTATTTACAGATGTTGTTTTCAAGGTTTTTTTTTAAATATGAATTTATAACATTGATTTTATAAATATGTTTCGAAGGCCAGGTCAGAACATGATATATGGGTTTCATCATTATTTTTTCCCTCGATGTGAGACCATTATTATTTTTTATATATAGTTAAAGATGATGTGGATATCATGTTAAATTGAGGAATTTGTCTTTTTAATAGGATATTTATATTATATGTCTATTTTTAAGAAATGGGCTTCTTTTATGATGATAATTAGATGTAATGGTGCATTTTTTATTGTTAATCACTTATAATGATTTATATTACATGTTTATTAATAAAATCCATTTATTCATGGGAATACATCAATAGCTAGGTTGGAAATATCATTAGTAGTAATCCAGTAGTTTATGATTCTTTTTTACTCAGTGGCCCTAAAAATAATATTCTCTTATTAAAGTATTTTTCTTCTCAGAAAGTAAAGGTACGTTAAAACAGAATGTTTTAGTAGATGAATTGAATCATACACCAATCAAATGGATTCTATTTATGTGTTGTCCTATATTGTCTTTAGTGCTCTTAGGTGTTCACATAATGGTTGTGACTTGATTATTCTGATGATAGTTGATTTATGGTCACTTCATGAATGTCAATTATTGCGATTGTTATGATTTTATGATATTTTTCATTATATACGATGTATCGATTATTTTTAAAGAAAAAATGATGGTATTATTTTTATCAAAGACTATTTAAGTTATTAATTTAGATTATATGAAATGAATATAACAAAAAAAGGGAAATAGTTGTTTCAGTTACAAAATTCTTCATTTATCGTGTAAGTAATATTCTTGAAATGTGTTTAACCTTTTAAAGCATAGATATATCTCACTTGGGTTTAAGTAATTAAATTATTTCTAAAGGTATATTGAAGATCTGTATGTTTCCTTTCTTAATATAGCATGGTAATTTCCAAAGTATTAGAATTTCATCCCTTATTTCAAAATCTATATTTTCATAATTATTTTTGTAGTGAATTTATGTTATAAAAAAGTTTTAAACCTTGGTATGGATGAATTAAAGTAAAAATATCATGTTACTTATTTTATTTAAAATTAAAAAATTACATTTATACTAGAATATCACACTAGTATTAAATGTATTTACTATTAAATGTACTAATTGGTTTAATGGGTGGATTTCTACTAGGAATCTTAATATCAAACATACCATATATTGTAGGTTCAATATAAGTTCTAATAATATGTGTCATATCATCTTAGGATTTCTATTTCACCTATTTTGGTGGTGGATGTGAATAATTATTCACGTGACATATAAAGATGGGTTTTTTGGGGTTTCATTGGATCTTTAATGGTTATGTTTTTGGAGAATATTGTGTACCAATAAACAATGGACTTCACATGAGCGTCAATCTCGGTTGTGAGGACTCTAAAAGTGCATCCAGGAGACTCGAGAAAAAATCCGATAGACATATTTCTTGGTACTATAGTAGCACTGTAACAATCACTGTATCAGGCAATGTAGCTGGTAATATTTAGTACTGTAGTAGCTAGAACTATTCATCCATCTAGGCCTCTAGGCCACTGGTTTTGTCCTCGGGTCCTGCAAGGCTTTTTTTGACACCCAAGGCCTTTAGTCTAGTTGTCTTATGAGGCCTTTGGGCCACATTAAGGCCTTAAGGCCACCCCAAGGCCTTCAGAGCACATGATTATGAAGATGTACCCGTCAGACTAAGTGGGACAAGGCTCTAGATGCGGATTCAAGGAATGAACATTCAGTAGAGTGGAGCTGACCATAATTGGAATAACGAGAGGGTATGATATTTCTATTGGTACCATGCTTATATATCTTTTCATAGGATAGTTAGCTGACCATCCCTATGAAGGTGGAGTGATGATATCATGGCATATACTGGGGAGGAGTAGTTCCAAGTTTTCTTGTCTGAGTGATTTACACTATGACCTATTGGTCATGTAATTATCTCTAAGTCTTCAGGCTTTATAAGGGTTCCACCCAACCACTTGAAAGGTGTATTATCAAAACAATAAAAAAATGAAGGCCTTCAGGCCATTACGACTGACTGATAAACTAAAAATTTCTTACTATTGTTATTAATTCATATTTAGTTTGATCTTGTAATTAAAATGGATCTTTTTTTTCTATTGGGTGATTTGGATGTACTTTGGGTTCTTCAATCTTGTTTGGTTTTGAATTAATTATGAATAAATTTGTTTATTTGTATGATTCCTCTACTTATGGAGTCTCTATGGAGGATTATTGGGTGAAATTTTACTCTTATTTTTTGTTTTATCAATAAAAATCGTTCCCAAATATATATAAATTGATACCTTGGAATTAGTTTTTAGCCAATGGAATTAAATAACATGCTTCATGCCCTAATATGGGCCGAATCAAATTTTAGGTCAAGATATCCTTGGTTAGTTTACGAAAAAATGTTATTTGATCCCTATTGTTGTTTGGGGAGTCATAGTGTATAAGAGATATGATTTTTATAATTCAAGGGATAGGTGTTAGTATGTATCCAACCAAAAATGTTCATATTGAACATTGAGTTTCTAGGAGTGTTCAATAATTCTATGTCTCATCTTTAAAATTTTCTCTTGAATATTTTATATATGTTTTGTGTTTATTTATTGTTTATATTTATACTTAATATTTATATTATATTTTTGAGGAACTGCATGATTTAGAGTGTAAATAGAAAGACACCCAATGTCACATGTTTACTGTGCATGGCTTATCAAATAGAATCTGGGCCATGTATCCTATTGGAGGGAAACATCCATTATTCTTCAAATATTTGGCACATTGTTTTTTTAATGTGTAGCCAAACCATGGATAGTTATAGATATTTATAAAAAAATAATGTTTCATTCCTTGAAACAATGAATTATTCATATTATTTTATATGATTGATTATATAATAAAATGTGTAGTTTCTATGTATTACTAATGTTATTGGTTTATTTAATATTGTGTTTTATAATAAACCCCTTGATGTTTGACTATTAAAATTAGATAATTTTATAATCTAAAATATGTTATCTAATTTTTTTGATCTAGAATGAGTTTTCAAATTATTAATGAATTTTTTTTATGTGAAATGGAGGTTGTGTAATATGTTTTAGTAATTTTAATATAAGGTTTTTTAAAATTCCATTGATTCTCTTCAATAGTTTTTATTTTTAAATGATTTTAATTGTTAATTTTCCATATTTTTACATATTTTATTGTGTTTTGAGGTATTTATGGTGATATATTTCAATAATATTTTTCATAAATATTTTTAATTAAAAGTATTTACTGGTAAATAATAGATTTCATGTATGCCATAGCGTTTTTAAAAAATATAATTAGGGTAATTTTATAAGGGTAATTTTATCATTCTATTATGATATTTAGTGTTTAACACATATTATAATATTTATTTATATGAGTATTTGAATGTTTTTACATAATTATATTGTGTTACGTGTTTCTTACTCTTTCAGATTACAGTCCCACTAAATCCATACATAACTTCAAGAGGGGTCTATGGATGATTATCTAGAAGTAAACACTTTGGTTGATCAATGTTCACCTAAGTTAGTTATATCACATTGGTCACCTATGGAGCATGAATTTATTTCTATCCTATTTTAACATAATTTTTGTTCTTGAGAGTTCCCATGAAGTAGAATTATTATTAAATAATATTTATAAAATATAAACCTATATGAATTCATAAATTCTCATAAACTCTTGTTTTCCATGTTTTTGGTTCACAGTATTTGATAAAACTGGTGGAAGTCCATTATTCATAATAAACTATAGGAGGTACCTTATTTGTAAATATTTAGGGAATTATTTATTCAATAAAAAGTTCATATGACTATGAGGGTGTTTAAGGAAAACATCATGATAGGATGCTCTAAACAACTTCCATAGATGTGGCTAGTTAGGTCAGATAAAAATGATCTGTAGAGGAGATTATTATAGTAGAATTAGATCCATATATAATCTTTTAGAAGTCTATCTGGTCAAACCTACTGAACTTTATATTTATGTTATATCAGCTAGAGGTACTCCCTTTAAATTGTTTCCTTTTCCAGATGATTCTTATTGATAAAAAATTATATGGGTATACAGTTTTTATGAAAAAAATGCTTTCAATTATTGTTAGTTCTTTTTTAAAGTCTCCTATAATCATTAATGGAAGGTAGCTTCAAATTATCTGCAATATATTAATTAATTTTACATTTTAATTATGGTTTCTTACATAAGATATTAAGGAACATGGTTAGTGGGTCTTTTATGATTCTTCTTTTTATAAAACTTTTGGTTTTAATGAATTGATTTGTAGAATTGTTGTTTTAGAATAATTCTTAATATGGTTGGAAGACTAACATAGATGTGATCTTTCTCATAGTAATATATTTTTTTGGTTTCATCATCTCATTTTGATGGGAGTGATTTCATACTGTTTTGAGGGGAGGTATTTTATCCACTAAGACACCCATCCTTTCAATGGGTTTCAGTTTCATATGTTTTGAATATTTTAAGATAATATATCATGGTTTATCCTATGTTTACCCATACTTGGATTAGTGAGGTATGTGTTGTAAACTCAACCTTCATCTTTATGATATGATATTTGGTTTTTTGGGGTAATGGATGTTCCTTATAGATTATATTAAGTTCGTTTCATATGTATTACTTTAGAAAGTACCAAGGTTTTCATTAGTTTTTTGAATTGTGTCTCTAATAAAAAAATTTAATCTTATCCCTTGCTTGATAAATATGTTCTAATATACCTTTCAATGGGTATATAGTGATAGATTTGGGAG
Source organism: Viscum album (assembly GCA_963277665.1). Lineage (NCBI taxonomy): Eukaryota > Viridiplantae > Streptophyta > Magnoliopsida > Santalales > Viscaceae > Viscum > Viscum album. The sequence goes on along the minus strand of OY728119.1, from coordinate 1,014,845,015 downwards.
AGTTATAATAATTTGTTGTTGCTTTTTATTATTATTTTGATTATTTAATAATTTTCATAAACATGGATATGTCCATATTTGAATTTTTTAATGTTTTGTTTTTAAATTTATATGTATCTCATGAAAACCACATTGCTAATTGTTTGTTATTTCAAACCATGCAGATTTATTATGTAGGTGAGATTCATACTTGAGTAGTCATTACATTCTTGGTGTACAATTATAAGTAACTATAGAAATTAATTTTATATATGTTTAATAGAAAACATGATATTTAATCATACATGATATATTTATACTGGAATGGTGATGTATGTTTCTCATATAGTTTGTTGTAACTGTGTATTTTAATCATACATGGGGGTGTTTTATTTTATTTTCTACCACATGTTTTGCGCCCAGTTAGGATAAAACATGCATATTAACCATGTTGGGTGTATAGAACCAATGCAGTAGTTTTTTCATGGTTAGTTCATGATTTTTCAAATAATGTTTCCAAATCATATAATATTCCCTGTTTTATAAAAACAATTGAATTACCTTGCATTCTCCATGTCAATTTTAAGTCATATATCCCCCTTCATTAATCACAATTTGTTTCTATGAGTTTACAAGAATCTCCCCTTTTGTTTCTCACTCCCTATGGGCTTATCCATAGATTCTAATCATCCTTTAGGGTTTATACATATAGGTAAATTGATCTAAACATTCTTTTCTCTTCTATTTCTCCTTCTCTTCTCTTTTTTCAGACATGATAGTCATAGTGACATAAGATTGGATATTGAACAGTTTTTATTTGGGTTTTTTTTGTTTTAGGGTTGATTATAATCTTCTAATGTATACATTTTATTTTTTGTGGTGGAATAACATTTTTTTATGGATTTAATGATATGGGTAAGATTTATATATGAATTTTCATTTAAATGTAAATAAATTTGTTATCTATTGTTTTTAACATATGCTTTAGATTATATAACACATATACTAAGTAGATCTTTTGACTCCTTGGAAAATGAATTATGTTTTATGTTAAATCCAACATTAGAAAAAAAAAATTTATATCCTAGTTCATTATTTCGAAATGCTTTTACTAATGAAACCTTTTTTTAAAAGTCCTAAATGTGTATTTTAAATGAATTTTATAATCCAAGTGGTGTTTTGAGAGTCAATCGACTTATAATGGAGATAACACTTGTCTTTTATGATTATATATCAAACTAATTGCATGATTGTATTTTTCAGAAAAAATTATTTTTTAATTCAGTAATTATTTGTGGTAATTTTATGATATTATCTTGTTTTTTGGACTTGGTTTTGATTGAATGATATTTTAAAGAATTGGATGGTTTTTAAATTTTTTCCAAATGTTGTTTTCATGGTTTGGTTTTTAAAAGATTAACTTATATGTTAGTTTTTCTAATGATTTCTTAAAGGTCTGGTTAACACTTGATATAATGTTTTCATAATGCTTTTACATAGTTTCATTTATTCCATTCATGTTGTTTTTATAAAATTGAAATATTATGATGATGTTATATTACATTGATGAATATATCATGTTTATAATATGTTTTTTATTTGTTCATTTTCGAAAAGGGGATGCTTCTTTGAAGGGTGATTAGAGGTCTGGGTTTGTTATGTTTATTTTTTTTCATATGTGACACTTTATGTTTTTTTATGATTACTCATATCCATTTTTTATCATGGAAAACCAGGGGTAACTAGGTGAGAAATCTATTTATGAGTATTAAACTAATTTATGCATCAACATTGGCTAGTAATCTTGAGTATTACTATTCTATAATCATGGAATTTTTCTAGTCGGGAGGAGTAGGTAACAATTGAGGGTTTAGGTAGTTTAATTACATCATAAATTAAGTAGATAGACTAAATTTTTATTATCCTAGATTATCTATGAAGATCCTATGTTTTCCCAAGATGATTTCAATTTTACTATTCCTATGATAGTTTATTTATGGTTGCTCCCTAATTTTCTCCTACTAATATTTTATGATTATAATGTTAATGATTATTATATTTCATGTATTCATTATTGTTATAGAAAATATAATGGTATATGTTTCCCAAAACCCCATGTATGTTCTTCCATTCCTTTATAAAAAAGTGAATTTACCTAAAAATGAAATAGTTATTTCTGTTATAAAAATATTCATTTCCCATGTAACTCATATTCTTGAAAATAGTAGACCATTTTAAAGTATAGATTCACCTCACATGGAATTTATTTATTTAATTTGTATGGTTATTAGATCATGTGCCATTTCGTTTTTTATCAAACATGGATATTTCAAAATTAATATGTAAAACTATTTCCCTAATTTGAAATATCTTATTTTCATGAAAAAATTGAATTTATATTTATATTAAATTATACAAATTATATACCTCAAGAAATAAGAATTTATGTGATGTTTTCATCTTACACTTTTTATTTAAAATATATAGTTTACAATAGTAGTTTTATTTGACACTAGTATAAAATATATTTTCTATTAAATGTTATGCATTGTGTGTAGGGGTGATAACCATTGAGAATTTTATGCTCATTTCTGTCATATATAATAAGGTTAGTATAAGTTAAACTTGGATGTGGTGAATTATCATTGAATTTATGATTTGTTTTGGTTGGGGTGGAAATTGAATAATTTTTCACTTGATAGATAGTGATGTGTGTTTTAGGATTTATTCAGATCTTGACGGGATATGTTTTTTGGTTTATATTGTGTATCAAGACATTTAATCTTATTTACATTAGATTTATTGTTTTCTTTAACTTATTTAATATAATTAAAGTGTAACCTCTTTTATGCAATGTTTCTTAAATTTATTTTGGGTTCTACTTATTAGTTTTTGATTTATGTATAAATTTTTATGTCTTTTTTGGTTTCAAATTTATTATTAATTCAATTTTTTAATTTATGTGATTCCATGACTTACAAAGTGGTCTAATGAACTCCAAGGTGGAAGTCCTCATTTTATTATTATTTTTATCAAGATAAATCATTACCAACTATGTATACACTGTCTTTGAAGAACTAGTGCCCAACTCATAGGGATTAGAAACACCCTTTGAACCCTATAATAGGATAAAAAATATATTGAGTTAGGATATCTGGGGATGGCTTGTGACATATAAGCTCAAATGAAGTTTTTATGGGTGAAAGTAAGAACCTAAAAAATCGATCTAGAATTTTGATTCCATTTAGTAAAACAGAAGTTATTATAATGAAATATTTATTAAATATCACAAAAATGATTAATATTGAAGGTATTTTTCATGTAATTTCCATTATTTATTTGTTTTGGGGGTTTCCCATGCATTTTTGAAGGAAAGGGTGAGTTTTAAAGATTTGGGTGAAACCATGAGCCCATATTCTGATTTAAAAATAAATACTGTTTCTTTTATAACTTCTTATTTTTTTCCAACATTTTTCACCCATTCCACTTCCCATATTTTCTCCCCTGACCTATTGAAACTACCATATACATTTGGACCCCTTAAGAATCCATAACCATGGTGGATTTGTGTTATTTATTAAGGTGTTGGGACAAACCATGAGCTCAATTACTGTTTAAAAAAACAAAATTTCATAAATAATTAATCTTTTGATGTTATTCAGGGATTACACCTCTCACGTGAGCACACAACTCCTAGGCGCACCCCAATGTTTGTTTCTCCGTCTTTGAAGGTCACATTCATCGCAGATAGGGGAAAAATTTTCAGGATTTATCAAATCATCAAGATTTGAAAAAGTAATTTTTTTCGTTCATAACTCTTTAATTTTTTACTCTTATCCCCCAATTTAAGTTCCCAATTGACCTCCTCAGACTTATTCGAACCTCTATGTCTAATTTGGATTCTTGAAGATTCACCTATTGGTGTATTTGGGGATATTTATTCCTGATCTATCAAGTATGTGGGTTTCCTTCCTTCCTCCCCCCCTTTGCTTAGGGTCTATTCCATTTTTCTTGAATTTCCTAATGTTCAGAAAGTAGGGATTAGAACACAGGGTTTGATCTTGGGTTTATTTCTCTAATACTGTGGTTTTAGGTTTGTTTTAACTCCCTTGTGGTGCGGTAGTGGTGTGGTTGATCTTTAGCACACAGATTTGGTGTTTTTGACACACTTGGTTGGTGATTAAATTTCTAAGAACCACTATATGTGTTATCCTTGCTTGATTATTATTTTTAGCCTACTCCTCCATTATTTTTCTTTCTATGAAAACTATTTCTGCTGGAATTTGTTAAGAAATTGTTCTATAAGTTAAATTTTTCTTTGAAAATGGGTGTTTTACATGCGCATTCCATGTTGTACAATTTGGGGATATTTAATAATTCATGCGAGTGTCATATTAAATTTTTTATGCTGCCAATTATGGTTTGGAGTAATATTAGTGTTCAGTTGGTTTTCTATAAGGGATTTTAAATGGATTTCATGTGCAAAGTTTGGTTATATTCCTTGAAAAGGTTTTATGTAAATTAAAAATGGTTTGTTGAGTTATATAAATGGTGAAAAGCATGTGTAGATACTATTTTGAGTGTGTATGAACATAAATTCTGTTTTATATGCAAATGGAATTTGGTAACATTTTTAAATTGTTTAAGCACAAAGGGAAAACCCAGGTATCTAGGATGACAGGTGTGTACTAGTATGCTAGTGATCCAGAGTGGGTTTATCCCTATTTCACTTAGAAAATTGGACATTTAAAACAGAAACCAAACTCTAATGATGATGATTAGGGACCACTAGGTTTTGGGTATGTTACCCACTAGTGGATCATGCATGAGAATGGATATTTTTATGGTTACTTTGCACTGAGATATGAGGTACATGGGATCCGAAACAAACTAGTGCTTAGGGATGTTCTCACGATTAGTGCTCATTGACTCTTTTGTATTTTTCATTGTATTATAGTGTGCATGGCTAGAAAATTCCATATCTTAGTTGTCTTATTTATATGTTTTCATACTTTGAAATCATCTTTTGGAACCATCCTTTGAAAACAATTTAATTTAAAAAGGTTTGTTCTTTAGAAATTATTGCCATCATTTCTTGTTTATTAATACTTGCATGTTGTTTATCTTTTATTTCTTACTATATGAAATATTTAGGTGGTATCCTATTTGTATTAGGTTCACAACCAACATAAAAAAAAATTTGTATGTATAATTGATCATTTTTGACATATTTAAAGGCAAGGACTTGGGTGATGATGGTTCGGGTTGTTAGTTTCCTTCCATGGTGCAATGTTGTGGAGACAACTTATGGGTGATGACCCCTTGTCATGTGGTGTTCCTTGAATGTTTTTTGATACATTTATATATCTTTTGACCACTTGTGTCATGTTCGATACCATGTATTCAGTTCCTAATTTTATTTATGGATTGTTTGGTTGGTAATTTTATAATTTAGTTTATTGATTGTCTTTGGTTGTTAAATGATTCTAAACTCAAATAAATCATTCCAAAACCAATATTTAAGATATTCAGACACTTGTTCCAGCCCATGGGGATAGGAAATTCCCTTTGGGCCTTTACATGGGCTAGGGTAGGAGCCAGTTTTGATGGCTACAATATTCGGTTTATGACAAAATGGTATCAGAGGGAGGTTAATGTTTTTGGGTTATATTATTATCTTGGGATGAGTCCAGATAAATAAGATCTAGGACTATCGGCATTTAGAGTTTTGTTTACGAGTAGGTTTCATGGAATACACCACTTAGGATAGACCTAGAGTCACCAAGGGATGTTGGAGTTGTTTGTTTGACTTCACTTCTAGGTGAGACGTGTGGTCTGCAGACTGCACATGGACATCGAGTGGGAGTGAAGCAGTTGTTTATTTTATTGTTGAAATGTGTTTTTATTATTGATATTTTATGTTACTAATGAAATTTTTCATAAATTTTTTACTGATTTTTTCTATTGTGACTATTTCCTTTTGTCGCAACATGCCTCCCTAGAAAGCTCTGATGCACCCATTGGAGAAAGCTGAAGAGAGTTCCCCCACACTTCTTGATTAGAGGCTAGTAGATTATATGGTTTAGGCTTTACAAGCTCTAAAAAGGGACTGGATCCTGTAACAACTCCTATTATAGAATATGATATGGGTCATATGAAAGAAAAAGACCAGTGTTTTTGAAAAACAAGCCTCCTACATTCCGAGGGGGCATATAACCCCATAAAACAGAGGAGTGGCTTAATAAAATTGACCACATGTTTTAGTTCTTGGAAATAGTTGACGAGGTTGGGGTAAAATATGCCTATTTATTGTTAGAGGGTCTGAGCTGCCGGTAGTGGGAATCAATGATTCAAGCTGGGAAGCATGAGAAAATGAGCTAGATGTACATCAAGGTTATCTTCAACAAACAATAATACCTTTATATTTGGGCATATTCCTGATCTCGATAGTTTATAGAACCTTTTCAGTGGATATTTCAAGGATGGAGTATGCCAACCATTTTGTTGAGTTGTTCTAGTGTGCTCTAGAAATTGTCTCCAATGAGAAGATGAAAGCTCGGAAGTTCAAGAGGGTTTTGCGGCCAGATATCTATTCCCATGTCTTCCTGGTCCGGATGAAAAACTATGTGGAAGTGGTTGATAGAGCTTTCCTGGTGGAGATAAACTATAAGGGGTGGGATGGTTTGTTTGGGACAGTATTAGAAATGGGTAGTGTTAGTTCTTCTGAGAAGAAATTGAAGTGAGAGGAGTATAGAAAGAAGAGAGGGGGAGGCTTAGGCCAACCTTCCCAGACGTTTTCTTCGGTGGATTCTGATGTGAGGTCCATCGTGTGCCACCAATGTGGGAAACATGGAACATATAACTGGAATGCACATCTCCTCCAAATCCTTGTTATCCGTGTGGAGGTATAAGACACTTATAGTTCTTTTTCAAGATGGTACATCCACTCCAGTGTGTGGCAGGATCTGTGGCTTCCAAACCAGTTTTAGTTTAGTTAGAGCCATCTAGAATAACGAGATCATGGTTTGGTGGATGTGGTGGTAGGGTTGGATCATCATCTCGTAAGATCCAAGGTAGAGCTATAGGTGAGCATTCTTTCTCAGGTCGAGAATATGAATCTTCATGCAGTGGATCAGTCACCAGCGGGATCATAGGAGGGGTCATCAACAGTTAGAGGTAACGTTTTGGTTGCATATTCTATAGCTTCTACACATATTAATATCAGTGCCTCTATTTCATTCAACTCTTCATGTTTTATAAACGCACTGTATTTTCCAACCGAGCTTTTTTCTTTTGTGATGGAGTTTGTGACACTGGTAGAGAAAAAGAAGGATCATGGTCTCATGTTCCCATCATGTGTGCCTTCCATGTTAGGGGTTGAGATGGAGTGGGACCTCATCGTCTTAGATATTGATCTATTTTATGTGTTAAATGGAATGTATTTGTTTGTACACATTCAAGTTCACATTGATTGCTATAGGTGGTAGTTTAGTTTCTTGGAACCTAATGGGAGTCATCGGGTTTTCCTACGGTATTGGGATCCTCAATTGGGTTGCACATGACCTACACTCCTAGAGTTTGGGAATCTTGTATTATAGTTATCATCACTCATGCTAGAATATTTTTTTCATGCTCCTGAAGGTGGACTACCTCATGTAGTGGATAAGTTTCTAGAGGTATTCCCAAATTATTTTTCAGCCTTGACTCTAGAGAGGGATGTCGAGTTCTCGATCGATTTGGTGTGCGGAACACAACCAAAATCTCTTCCCTTATATAGTATAGCCCCCACTGAGCCAAGTTAATTAAAGATAGAGCTATATTCTTTAGAATCCTAAGGATTTAATCACCCGAGAAACTCTCCTTGGGTAGCTTCTGTTATTTTGAAAAACAAGACCGATGGATACTTCCAGTCGTGTATTGATTACCAAAAGATGAACAAGGTAACCATCAAGAAAAAATATAATTTCCCCCAAAAATATGATTTTTTTGACTAGTTGAAGGGGTAAAAATGTTTCTCAAATTTTATTTACCTTCAGGTTATCATCAAATCCGGGTTAAAGAGTAAGATATCCTGAAGAAAACCTTCTGAATTAGGTACAACCACTTTGAGTACCTAGTCATACCCTTCATATTGACCAATGATCTAGCATTATTTATGTAACTTATGAATAGTATGTTCCACCTATTTCTTGACACTATTGTCATGGTATTCATTGATGAAATCCTGGTTTACTCTGGATTTGAGGAGGAAGTCAAACATCATTGGGGATCGTGTTGGGATCCTTGTGAGAGCACTACCTCTTTGAAAAGTTATCTAAGTGCACTTTCTGGATCAGGGAGGTGACGTTTCATGGGCATGTTGATCTCAAAGAAGGGGGTTTCAGTGGACCTGACAAGATCAGTGCGGTTATTTCATGGGAGGATCCAAAGAACTTGTTCAAGATGAGGAGTTTCCTCAGCCTCGCTTGTTAGTAAAATCGGTATGTTTGGGATTTATCTCGGGTTGCTTCACCCATGACCATGCTAACCTAGAAAGGGGTAAAGTTTGTAAAGATCATAGAGTGTTAGGAATACATAAAGGAACAGAATTGGTGACTGAATACCTCCCCCCATGCTTATTTTTGTAGATACTAGAAAAAGGTATGTGGTGTATTGTGACGCTTCAGTTATGGGTCTTGTGTGTATGCTAATGTAGGGTGATCACATGGTGGCATATGGTTCTTGCAACACCAAACACACAAAAAGAATTATATACACCATGACTAGAAGTTAGTAGTTCTGATTCATGCTTTGAAGATATGATGTCACTACATATTTGGGGAGAATATTTTGGTCCACTATGAATAATTTTTTTTGTCCTATATCTTCTTGAAATAGGATCTCAATTTGAGGTAGCACCACTAGATCACAAAATTATAGTTGTTTGGCTTTTAAATTGTCTGTATCCCAGGTATGGGAAATGTGGCGGTGGATTCATTGAGTATAAAAGTTACTATGCAAGCCTTGAGGAATTCTAGTGATTAGTAGACTCTGATGGGGCTCTTTGCTCCGATGCCTGTGGAGACCAAAGAGCATAGTGGAGGTGTTTTCATGGTGATCATTCAGTTGACACCTTCTCTCTTAGAGTTTTTTTAGCAAGAAAAGCCTTGTAATGAAATTTTTAGTGGTCAAGGAAGTTTCTTCATGGTGTGGAGACATATTATGATTGGTCATCATCTCCTAAGGGAATCTTGTGATTCAAGGGCCAACCAGTAGTTCTGTCAGCTCTACGGAATGTGGTGATATAGGATAACCACCAGTCTTATTGGCTGTCCATCTTGGTGCCACTAAGATTTATTATGATGTGCATTAGTAGTTCTGGTGAGCATGTATGAGATGACAGATATCTGACTTCATGTCTAGATGCTATATATGTTAGCACGTGAAATATGAGCAGCAAAGGCCCTCTGGTTTTCTCCAGCCATTACCCATTCCTACCTGGAAGTGGGAAAATTTCTCCATAGACTTTATTATTTTCTTGTCTCATACACCTCGGGGTAAAAATGTCATATGGGTAGCGATTGATCGTCTGATCAAACCATCCCACTTCATTCTGATCAAAGATACAACTAAAGTGGATGAGTTAGGCCATTTTTATCTTCATCAGGTGGTAAGGCTTCATGGTGTGACATTATCATTTATCTCAGATAGAAACCCCCATTTAACTTCTTAGTTTTGGGAAGGACATCGGAAGGCCTTGGGGTTTCATATTAAGATGAGAATGATATACCATCCTCAAACGGATGGTCAGACAGAGTGGAGGAATCAGATCATAGAGGACATGCTTCATGAATGTGTCTTGGAATTTGGGGATTCTAGGGATATCCATTTGGTAATGGATGAATTTTCATATATTAATAGTTATAAATAATTTATTTTAATGTCTTCTTTTGAGGTTCAATATGGCCATCCTTGTCGGACCCCCTTTGTTTGGCTGAGGTAGGTGAGACTTCATTATTGGGCCGAGTATTGTTCAAGAGACCTATAAAAAGGTCTAGTTGATCAGATATTTCTTATTTATAGCTCACATTCATTATAAATGATATTCTAATTAGAGGTGTTGAGACCTAGAGTTTTCTTTGCGTGACTGAGTATTCTTGAATGTGGCCCCTCATCAGGGCCATCGTCGTTTGGGAAAGTAAGGTAAGCTGACGCTGCAGTATGTCAGAACTTTTTAAATCACTCAGCATATCAGATTGGTGGAACATAATTTGGATTTTACTTCAAATTTTACATCTATCCAAGATGTATTCCAAGTCCCTCAACTGAATAAAAACAACTTGGATCCATCTCATGTGCTAAATTGGGAGGAGTTGGATATAGAGCCTAATTTTTATGTTTTTTAGCAGATGGTGCAAATAATTGATTCCCATGAGAAGGTGCTGCATGGAAAGTATATTACACTAGTTAGGGTCCTTTTTTATCATGAGAATGATTTCCAAAAAACTTTGGAGTGGAAGTTGTGGGTTGAGAAATAGTTCCCATTATTGTTTTCCAATCATGCTTTGAGTTGACTTTTTGGGGCGGAAAGTCTTTCATTGTGGGAAAAATTGTCACATAAATGAATTATTTTAAAATAATTGTTCGTGTAATTTCCATAAATGATTTTTTTCAGGGGTTTCACTTATATTTTTGGAAGAAAGGGTGAGTTTTCAAGATTTGGGAAAAACCGTGAGCCCCTTTCCATATTTAAAAATAAATTTTGTTTCTTTTATGATTTCTCCATTTTTCAACATTTTTTACCCATTACACTTCCAAAATGGCCTAAAATGACCGATTAAAACTAATATATCCATTTGGAAACCCTATGAATCTATACTCATAGTGGATGTGTGTTATTTTTAAGTTATTGGACCAACCCATGAGCCCATTTTCTATTTAAAAAAAACAATTTATTTAATATCTCATTCAATTTTTAATTTCATTTCGGTTGTTCTACCTCTCACTCATGCCCACTGACCTTAGTCGCACCCCCATGTTTTTTTCTCCATCTTTTGAGGTCATATTCATTATGGGTTGTGGAAAACATTTTCAAGCATTCTCAAATAATCCACATTTGAAAAGGTAATTTTTTTCATTCAAAACTCCTTCATTTTTTACTCTTTTTCCCCACTTCAGTACCCACATAACCTACTTTGCTTTATTCAAACCTCCATGTCATATTTGGATTATTGGAAATTCACTTAATGGTGTATATGGGGGGGGGGGGGGTTGTCAATATCTCTCAAGTAAGTGGGTTTCCTTCCTTCCTTCAATTTTTATTCGGGTTTTTCCATTTTTATTGTATTTTCTAATGCCCATCAAGTAGGGCTTCGAACCAATGTTTTGAGGTTGGTTTTTGGGTTTAATATTGTGGTTTTAGGTTTGTTTTAACTCCCTTTTGGTGCGGTGGTGGTTCAGTTGAGCTTTCACACAATGTTTTGGTGTTTTTGACACATTTGGTATGTAATTCTATGTGTAACCACTACTAGAGGAGTTAGTCTTTCTTGATTTATATTTTTATCCTACTCCTCATACATTATGCTTACAACAAAAAATATTTTAGGTGGAATTTGTTAAGAATTAGATATTTAAGTACACTTTTTATGTGAAAATGGGTATTTTACATGTGCATTCCATGTTGTACCATATGGGGCTATTTTATAATTCATGGGAGGGTCATATTAATTTTTTTTTCTACTGCCAATTCTGGTTTAGGGTAATATTGGTGTGCATTTGGTTTTCAAAGAGGGATTTGAGAGGGATTTCAAGTGCAATGTTTGGTTATATTCCTTGAAAATGTTTTTTGGGAATTATAAATGGTTTTTTGAGTTATGTAAATGACGAAAAGAATGTGTAGCTAATTTTTTGAGTGTATATGTTCTCCGTTGGTAGCATTTTAAATTGTTTGATCACAAAGGGGGAAACTCCGTTATATAGGTGGGCGGATTTGTACTGGTTTTCAAGTGATCCAGAGTGGTTTTGTCATTATTTCACTTAACAAGTTTGAATTGAATGCACAAAAAAACAATAATCATAATTATTAGGGACCACTAGGTTATGGTTATGTTTCCTACTAGTGTCTCATGTATGAGAAAATACATTGTTATGGTTACATTATTCCATGATACGAGGTACTTGGGGCCCAAAACTAACTAGTTCCTAGGAATGTTCCCACAATTAGTACACATTGAATTTGTTTTTTTATCATTGGCTTATGGTGAGTTTTTCTAGAAGATTCAGCAACTTACATGTTTTATTGAAATGTGTTCATCCTATTAAATCACCTTTTGAAAACTATTTACTTTTAATAGTTTCATTATTTAGAAATTGTTGCCACCATTTCTTGTTTATTGATACTTTCTTGATTTTTATCTTGTATTGCTTATTATATGGAATCTTTGGGTTATTCTATTGGGATTTGGATCACACCCTAAATACACATTTGGGTGTAAGTAGACTTGATCATGTTTGATATAGGTAAAGGCAACGCCTTGGGTGATGGCGATTCGGGTTGTTAGTTTCCTTCCATGGTGCGGTGTTGGGGATGTGGCTTGTGGGTGATGACCCCTTGTCATGTCCTATTCATTGGATGTTTTTCTGCTACTTTTATAAATATTTGGACTTCTTGTGTCCTGTTTAAGAACATTTATTCAATTCTAAATTTTATTTAAGGCTTGTTTGGTTGGTAATTTCATATTTAGTTTATTAATTGTCTTTGGTTGTTAAATGATTCTAAACTCTGGAAAATAATTCCCAAACCAATATTTAAGATCCCTATGAACTTGTTCCATCCCATGGGGATAAGGAACACCTTTTGGGCCTTGCCATGGGCTAAGTTAGGTGTCAGTTTTGATGACGATCATATTTGGTTCGTGAAATTAAATCTAGTTTTGGAAGGTGTTCAATGACATGACTTTCCTTATACTCATCTTTTATGTGGATGAAATACTATTGAAAGGCATGGACAATAATCAAATTGAAGATATTAAGAATAATTTATATAGAAGGATCAAGATAAATGATTTTAGTGAACACAAATTGAATATAGTGATGAGGATCCAGATTGATTAGGATCATGGATCATTGATATTGTCTAATTAATAGTACATTAGGATGATAGTGTAAAGATATAGAATGTTAAGATTTATATTAGTCTTTACCACATTATCTTGAAATTTTAAATTACCTAACGATAATGCACCCTAAAGGTATTTTGATGCTAAATACATGGAAATGTTTCCTTAGGCATTAGTGATTGTATTTTTTGGGTATTATCCTATCTTTATAAGTTTATAATTTTCTTATGTAGTAGGATATATTATTAAGTTAAAATAAAATAGGTAAAAATAACATTAGGAAGTAATAAATTTGATAATTTGATATCTCAAGGGTTTGGAGTCATTAGTATATTGTTTCCGAATGAGATATTCCTTACATGTTTATGTTGATGAAAACTTTAGAGAAGGTGTAGACTCATAGAGAAGAACTATGGTATTTTGTATTACTTATAGTGGATATAACATTATTTGGGTGTGAATAATATAAAATATAGTTTCACTAAAAACCATAGAAGAAGATTATATTACCTCAACGGAAGTAAGTGTATGATATGGTTGAAATTATTATTGGAGTATTATTGAATAAATTATGGGAACACAGAATTATTCTATAATATTCAGAGTGTGATCCATCTCATAAGAAATCTATTATTTCCCTCATTAAAAGACCAAATTTAAATGAAATAAAAATTTATCTGGAAGATTGTGGGGAAATGCATGTTGGAACTATGGAAGATAAAAATAATATTAAATCTGGATGATATGATAATAAAGTTCATAGTTAGAGAAAATATGAAACAATACGATTCCTTAGTAGGAATTTGGTTACTAGAATGAAAAGTAATGTCGAAACACTCAATTTTTTTTGAAATAATAAGGAAGGATAAAATTTTCTTAGTTGATCTAATAGACTTACTAGTGAAACTAATAAAATAATTATCAAATGGGAGATGATTTTCACAATAATATGATAAATATTTTCTATATAGTTAACATATATTATAGAAGGATTAGTTTTAGTGGATACTTTCTGGAAATTAGTGTGTGAAATTTCGTAGAAATAATAGAGTCTAAAAGTAGTTAATAAAGTAAACACAGAAATTAATACATGTGGTAGTGGCATAAAAAACTAGATCTAGATAATGGATGTGGGAAGGGAAAAATGAATTCTAAAGTAATAAATATTAAGTTACATAATAATAACAATGAATCTTGTATTATATATATAAGATTATTCAAGGGGGAAACATAAAATTAATGTGTTGTACTTGAATTTTCCACCATGTATCATATGTTCAGGTGGTGGATCATATGATAGATTTGGAAACATTAGGACCCTTGTGTATAAATCATATGGTAGTGGTGGTTGTATGTTTAGATCAGATAGAGGTGGCACCAAATCTACTAGATATACTATTTTTCAAATTAGTGAGTGGGATGATTTGTTTTTATATAATAATCTAGTAAATTTATACTTCCATTATTAAAAAAATTGGTGTTTCTTCCATAGTGTAAGAAATATTATGAACCAGGTCAATGCCATTGTAATTATATGTGAGTGGGAGTTCATTATTATCCCACTTTTGTTTGTTCCATAAGTTTTACTCCTGAGACCAAGGTGATTTGTAATAATACATTAGAGCGTAGTTACTTATGTTACAATATTTATGTCAGGTGTCACCGAGTATTTGAATTCCATACCCTTATTCTACAATTGAGGACCCCTAAGGGAGTTCTAAAAAATTAGAGAGTTCATCACAACAACATAATCATGAATAATATCACCCAAATTACAGCTTATTTTGTAATCTCTTGAGATTTTAAAATGAAATACTATGCTAGATATTGTACATGATACACACCATTGAGCTGCAATGAACAACAAAATATTATTATTCATATGTGACCATTATAAGAGAACTGTTAAATTATTGGTAATGAATAGTTTTAACCAAAGTAAGTCTTAATAATTTCTAATTTTTTAATTAATGCTTTGTAACTAAGCTGTTGTTTTTTAGTAAAGTAATTTCATTCTTTAAAAATATGTTTACATAAAAAATGATTTTTATTGAACTTTGTGAAAAAATATTATAATTAATATCTATATATTTTAGATTTTTTTATAAAAATATGTTCATTTAAAAAAATATATATCTTATAGTGAAATTTTTGGATTTTTATGAAAATATTGATTTATCAGTGAATAATGAAAATATATATTTTAAAAAAACAATTATTTTACTAATATTTTAAAAAATATTAATGGTTTTAATTTTATATGTATGTTAATTAAGTAATACTTTGTTATATATAATCTAATTAATTATATTTTAATAATCCAAATACATTATTTTGATATATGTACACGTTTGTGCTTAAAAATTAATTTTCAATAAAACCTTTTTTCATTGTGTTTTGTGGGATTAATTCAAATATAAAATCTAAATCTTATTTGATTTGAATTTTGAAAAACATATTTCATATTTGGAATCATTGGGTCAAAATTTTGTAAATAAGACCCTTTCTATTTTCTCAATAAGAATAGTAATCATACTAATTTTTTTTACCATAGCAAAAGGTAAATCAGGTAATTAATGTTAAAAATATAACGATATGGTTTATAAAATGACACTAAATCTTTCCTTAATTTTTTAATGATTAAATTTCATTTATAATCATCCAATATTTGGTTATATGGAATTTTATGACTATCTTTATGAGATTATGACCCTTAGAGTATTTTATTTCAAGAAAATTCAAACATGTCACACTCATATTTTAATAATTATAATATATTAAATATAGGGTTATCCAGAGGATATGATAGAATATAAATATTATTTTAAGAAATAAATGATTTATCTTCATAATGATAATTTATTATATATTTTTTGTGTATAAATAATTACCTTAAAGTCTTACAAAATGCCAATGCAATAATTGTTCAGTTAATGAAAAAATAAAATAAATGTTATTCAAAATATTATAAGTAATATAATTTAACATAATTAATGTTATAAATAAATTGTAAAGATGAAGTTGAAATTTAGGGGATATTTTAAAATGGTTGGTTCAAATTTTAATTGTTATATAGAAATTATTAAAATCAAAGTAATGAATAGTTCTAAAATTGACATTATTCATATTTTATAACAAATAATACATTATTAAATAATATAAACTATAAAACATATTATATTCAACCATTTTAGTAGTATGTGGTTTATAATATCAACCATTTTCCATTTAGGAACCTTTTTTATATTTATCGTAATTATATTTACCCTTAATGTGTAAACATCTTTATTATCATTATAATTTAAAAAAGGATAATGAGGGGTTAATAACAAATGATAAGGGAAACAAATGTGATATAAACCCATAAAAAATTATTTTATGGGTGTATTTAGACCCATATACATCTTATATTTTAAATAAATAATTTCTCATTCATTTTTAATTAATAATTAATTTATATTTATTTAATAGTTTTTGAAATTCCAACTGTCTCTCCCCTCTCTTATGAAAGGGAACCTATTCAGCTGAATTCTTCAATCATACAAAACCATTTAGTTTATAAAATATCTAAGTGAATACCTTATCAAAATCCATAGCCTCATTATATACTCTATATACAGGTAATAACATCAACATTAGTTTCCTTAAGGTGTTAAGGAGTGGATTTTGTCCGAAGATGAGGTATCATTTTTAATTGAGAATTTTTGTTTTATTTCTTCTTCCTCACCCTTAAGATCTTATTAAAAAATGATAAAATAATAACATGAGTATCAAAATATATACTTATAGTTAATTGTTTTAATACCATAACCTATATATTCATCTCCACTTCCATCAAATAGGAAACCAAATAATCATTCATGCGTTTGAAAAACTACCACCTTTGGAACTGATGTAATTCGTTTTCCGTCACCATATCTCTGGGATGAATTATAATTTTAGATTTAATGTTTTTATGTGATATTCATAATATAATTATAATTCTGGAAATATAAGATATAATTTAACTTCTTACCTTTCAATTCACTAAAAAATGATAACGTCGTTTGTGCGTACGTGTAGACTACCACCTCTACAAAGATATGTGATTCGTTTTTTATCACCATAACACATATATATAACATATATATATTTATATATATAAGTATTTTTTAAATTATTAATATCATATTTATTATATTATTATAATAATAAAATATAAAAGAATACTTTCCTTATTTTCATAATTATAATCGTGAAATAGAAATGTTACTCATGCGTACGTGTGGCCCACCGTCTCCCTTATTGAAACATAATTTATTTTTCATAAACATATTTAATGGATGAATTTAAATGTATAATTGTTATATATATGTAATAATTATTTCATACATATTATCCTACTTATGATTAAATGATGAAATATTTAACCATAATTGACCTACTAAAGTCCTTTTGGATATATATATTTTATATTGTCTAAACATCCGATGTGAATTTAAATAATTAGGTAATTGTATATAACATGGAAATATGTGACATAAAAAGATTAAAAAAATTAATTTTTTTATGAAAAAAGTAAATATTTAACTTATGTTTATTATTCAAGATTATAGTGAATGTATATGATGATCCAGACTCAAGGAAATGGAAATTCTTTTAAAAAAAACCCTCATTTCATATTCCTATTTCAACACATTTTATAGAAGTCAAAATAAATATTTTTACACATTTTGTATGAATGTAATTTCCCAATGATATTATAAATCAATTTTTTGATGTTTCCTTTATATTTTCCCAATTATATTTTAAAATAAAATTGTTTCTTTATTATGTGTGTAGTTTGATGATTTTAAATGAAATGTGCATTTTTTCCTCTTTTTACTTTTTCTAAAGATTTTAAAAAAGGGGAGTTTTTTATTTAATGTTTGAAATTATTTATAAAAATACAAGTGGAATGTTCTTTTTTAATGTATATTGTGACAATTAATTTTCCAAACTTCATATAATTTATTTTATTTTTGGTTTCCTTTGAATGATTTCATGTTTTGTTTAAAAAACCTATATTTCCCTTTTTATATGTATTTTGGTATTAAAAATTTGGTTTTAAAAGTAAAAGGGTATTTGGATATCTTAATGTGTATGATAATATGTTCAAAATATTTTTAAGGGTTTTATTTATGATATGCTCCTTGTACGTTTTTTATGATGGATTGAGTTGTATTATATCTCATAGGTGAGCCAATTATATCTTATACGATGGGTTCTCATAGATAGTGATTCAATTCATAGTTTAATGGCTATATTGTCTATAGAATTATACTTGATGTTTTTAATGCCTCGTGATTTTCTAATGTATATTATTTTAAATAAATTTAATCTTTTTATGTTTATTATTACACAAAACATAGAGTTTAGATTATATTACACAAAATATTGAGTTTAAACAATACATGAAATATTATTAAAATGTTATCAAGTAAAATTATAGTTGTCTCATACCCTTTTAAATAGAGGGTATAAATAGTATTAAATAAAATATTAAAATATATGGTTTCCACAGGTATATAAAATGACTTCTTTGGGTACTAATAACATAAAAATTAAAATAAAGGAAATCTTTTTATGGAAAAACAATTTTATAACAACATACACATTTTAACTCAATTAATTAAATAGATTTTTTTAAATTATTTGAATTAAATTTAGATATTATATGTTTAATAAAATATTTAAAATTCATCTTTTATGTTTATAAGATTAGAGATATGAATAAATCCAATTTATAGATAAAAACTGTATATTTATAAAAATCATTTTTATTGCCTTTTTGGGAAATAATTTTTTTAAAAAAATTGATTTTTTACATCATAATGTCAAAATTATCATATAGTGAAATGATTTGAATTTTCTGAAAAGATTAGATTTTTTAATTAACAATCATCATTAAAAATTTTAATTGGAGAATAACATTTTATTTAAATTATTTATAAAGTTAAATTAAATTTTATATTTATTTTAAATTAAAATTAGTTCAATTATATGTTTATTAATCAAATTTATTCCAATGAAATTCTTTTCATATTGATTTTTTATATAAAAACCTTTCAAACATTATAACATTTTCTCTTTGAAAACATGCTTTATTGTTGTGCATTTTTCTACTTATATGAATGAAATTTAAAAAAATGAATTCCATATTTAGAATCATGATAATTTATATTTTTTAATAATTTAAACATAAATTTTTACCCTTATTATTAATAAATAGAATAAAAATTATTTATCGCAATTAATGTAAAAAATGGGTTTACCAGGGGTTAAACAAAAATAATAAGAGTTAAAATGACCTAAAAACTTATCTAAAATATATTTTATATCCATATTTAAATCCTATAATTTTTTATTCTCCTTAATAATCAATATTTTACCCTTTTCAAATGTAAAAAACTTAGGTACACCATTTTCTTTAAAAAAAATTCAAGTGTGACACTCACCTCACATATAAAAGGCCACCACTCTCCTATTCCAGACATAAAACCCATTTGGTTTACCTATTACATTAAAAAATAACATAAAAACCTCTACTATAGTCCTATAATCCTTAATATTTGAACAAATCCAATAAAGGAAGGATTTTGTTGAAATATTAGGGAGGTTACCTAAAGAAGATTTAATGTCCTTCTACGAGCATTTTTATTTTAATTTTTCCTCCACCTCATTTAATTCTTCTTAAAACATGATTATATAATAAAATAAGTATATTAAATATACTGAAATTTTGTTTGTTAATTTCCATACCTAAACCCAAATTAACTTCCATTAAAAGGGTTACAAAAATAATCATTCATGTGTACGGAAGACTACCACCTTACAATCTGATGGAATTCGTTTTCTATTACCACATCTCACTATTGGGTATGATGATGGATATAAAATATATATGATATATATAATATAATAATACCTTTTTATTCCTTATATCATCTATACCATTTTAATTTTCATTATAGAGTGCATATGATAATGTTGCTCGTATGTACGGAAGACTACAACCTCACAAAGCAACGTGACTCGTTTTTCATGAACATTTTACCCGGATAATAGTTGGATAAAGTTAATGAATATATGATATATATATGAAATAATTATGATAATCATTAAATATTTATCATTATAAAAGTATATAAGTATATATAAAGATGTAATATATAATTAATTATATTATTATAATTAAGAAAATATAAAATATTACTTACCTCCTTTCCATAATGATCATCGAAAAATGGAAACATTACTCATGTGGACAAACAACCTATCGTCTCCATGATCGTAACATACTTAATTTTTCAAAACATAATTCATGATTGGTATTAAATGTATAATTGATTTATAAAAATTATAATTATACAATTATTATTATTCTAGATATTATTTAAACAAGATCAAAGTAAGAGGTCCACAAATAAAAATCAAAAAAAATATGAAAAACAAAGTGGTTATTAACCAAAACATGTTTTTAATAAGGAATTTGTAATAAATGGGGAAGAAATTCATAATTAAATCATATATCATATAATATATATATAAATATTTTTAAATAATTAATATATATTAAACTTATATTTATTACACAGGAGGCTTGAATTTTTATGAAGGAAGTCAGAACTTAAGTTAAGGGAGTTTCGTCTCCCATTTTACTTCCGTGAGACACATTCCATATTCACCCCTATTGGTTTTATATGGATTCAAAAATTAAGATGAATGAATTGTATGATTATTATCATGAAAATTATTTTAATTTACATTTCAATTTGAGTATGTCCATTCCAAGACGTTTTTGTTTCAAATGTTACCAAATTTAGAATGGATTTTAATCTCGATTTAAATTCTTTGAAACATATGATATGTTATGAGCTTGTCCTATTTAATGATTTGTAATACAACCCCTTTTACATATAGTATCATGAATTTATTTATTCTTATGATATTATATATTTAATTTTATTTTATTTTTTCACGTGTCTTACGATTCAATGTTACCAAAGTGGTAATGGTTTTATGATACAATCTCATAATTTATCTACATTGTTTATGATTATGCTTCCAATGATGAAATTTTACGATCTATATCATAATAAAATAATTAATTTTATTATCCTCTATCTATGTTATGATAATACATGTTTCCCTTTATTTTCATCTCTTTATTTACCCAAGAGTTCAAAATAACGTTTTTATAAAAAAACATCTATATTTCTCTCTTCATTCGAAACCCCTTTTCTTCCAAAACATGATTTTCTTAAAAAAATTTCAATTTTTTTTAGAATTATTAAAATTATTTAATAAGTTAATATTTACCTATATTTTACTTTTTTTTCAAAATTAATTGAAAGTAAACTTCATGTGTTTTTCAAAACAATGATCATTTGGATTTTACCGAAAATGTAAAAAGAATATTTGTATTAATGTGTACTTATAGAATTTGATATTTGATCATCATGACTATTATTTCATTTGAATATTTATTTACAAATTTTATGTTAATTTTTTATGAAAATGGTTATCAATTTATTTTTATGAGTATTTAGTTTTGTAAAATATTTTTTAAAGAAATGTTATTTTCCTCAATAAATGTTCCAAAAGATTTTTTAAAACATTCTATATATGAGATGATATCCACTAATGTAACATATTTTTTTATAGTGATATGAATCACGAAAACCAATATTATTCTTTATCTAAAAATATTATTATGAAAATATGTTTATTAAACCCATTTCTTTTCCACAGCATATACCATGATAAAATTATTATGAAATATTATACTTTATTTCACGGATTATGCTATGATGAAATGATTATGAAACATGATTCTTTTATATTGGTTTTATATTATCAAATAATTATGAAACATAATTCATTTCATGAGTTATGATATATTGAATGTTTTATTATCTCATTGAATATATTCACATGATTTTCATTATGTGATTGGTGAGACCTATAACTCCCTCTAATGCAGTTAGTAAATATGGAACAATCATGGGTAAATATGTTATGCATGAACCTAATTATGTTTTCATAATTTCATTTGTGAACCTAATTACATGTTTTCAATGTTATGCATGATCTTGATTAAATGTTCACAGAGTTATGTGTGGACCTATCTTCCTTGTCTATAATGTTATGCGTGGATCTGATTGCATTTCCATAAGTTTATAAAATGGTATGATTTCATGTCCTTAGCTTACTGAGTGAACCAATATCTACTTCTACATGTTAACAATGTTATAATATGAGGTGTATGCAAAAAATATAAGTCTTATTCCAATTTTATTCTCTCATGGTAATTATTATTTGATTAACTTATGATTCTTATCTTATGAACTTCCAATATAAATTTCATCACCCAATATTATAACATCCCAAGTTTTTTTGATTTTTTTTTAAAATTAAATTAAATTCTTAGATAAATTTCAATATACACAAAACCAAGTTTAGTTTATGTTCTACACAACAATTAGTTCTTCGATAGCGTTCACGACATGTGACATTGAGCTTCAATGAACCATGAACTAATATCATTAGAAACTTGCCATTATGTAGGTGAGTAGGAATTGTGAAAACTAATTAATGAAATATAAATATAAATTTCATAATCAATATAAAGTTATTTAAAAATTATTATTAAATAATAAATCAATTTTTAGAAAAGTAATAATAATTTTCAAGAAAAACATTTTCTTCATAAATGATTTTTATGGATTTTTATAAAGAAATATTATAATTAATTTATAAGGATTTTATAAAATAAATTTGATAAAATTAAATTCATTTTTCAAATCATCATATCAAATATAACTTATGGGGAAATTTTTGAAATATTCAGAAGTTGTTGATTTTTCAGTGAATAGTGAAAAAATCCGATTATTATAGAACTATCATTACTTTTTAACAAATTATTTAATTTAAATGTACCAATGTGTTTTAAAGTAACTTGATAATTATAAATTTATATTTAAACCACTTAATTATTTTTGAATAAAAATTATATTGTATTTTAGAATAAGTTTTTTTGGGTTTTAAAAGTGGTGTTTTCCAAAAAATATTTTAATGTAAATAATGTTTCTCCATTTTAATTAATTAAAATAATCCATAATGTTGATTTTTTATAAATAAATTTATATATTATATATAATGAAATTATAATTTATATTTATAAAATTATTATTATTACACAACGAGTTAAAATAAATGATCTTATTCTAAAAAATATACTTATCAAAATCCTATATTTTCATCACATCTTCTAGTTTTGTTTTATTTTTCTCCAATTTTATAAAATTTATTTAAAAAATAGTTTTAATTTATTAAATTCTAAAATTAAAATTTAATTATTGTTAATAGTTTATAATTTTTCCAAAAAAATAATTTTATGATGAATAGTGAAAATAATGAATTGTAACTTAAAAGTGTATTTTCATCTAAATTTTTTATAAAGATAAATTATATTTTAAATTTTTTTTAAATTAAAATTTGTTAACATGTATATTTTAAAAAATAATTTAGGTTATTGGAATAAATTTCATATGGACATTGGATATAAAAAATATTCTTAACTTTTGAATATTTTCTCATTGAAACCCAACTATCTTGTCATGTCTATGGGTTTAATTTTCAATTAAAAATTTTCACTTATATTAATTGAATTTGGAAAAATGGATTCCATATTTTGTGTCCTCATAAGACATATTATCTAAAATTTTGAACTTAATTTTTTTACCAATGTTTATAGTGAAAACATAAAAAAACAATTATCAATGTTAAGGTAAAAATGGTTTTACCTAGGGTTAAACTAAACAAATAATTGTAAAAAATGAACCTAAAATTTTAAAAAACAATTTTATGGGAATTTATTAGAAAATATCATTTATTATATTTATAATGGACCATTATT
This sequence comes from Viscum album, assembly GCA_963277665.1. Lineage (NCBI taxonomy): Eukaryota > Viridiplantae > Streptophyta > Magnoliopsida > Santalales > Viscaceae > Viscum > Viscum album. Next base: position 1,014,821,000 of record OY728119.1, on the reverse strand, counting down.
GGATCCTTGTGGGTGAAATCCTTTCTTTTAGAAAATTACAATTGTGCCACTTAACTCACTTATAAAAGGCCACCCCTTGTCTTTTCCACTTAACACTTACAAAACCTTATGGTTTAGAAAATAACTAAACAAATAAAATATAAAATTTCTTTCTCTAATATGTTAATACATATTTTGTATAGAAATCAAACCTTGGAATCCTTCTGGGGAAAACTTAAGGAGGATACCCAAAGAAGAGGTAACGTTAATCAATGTGCACTTTTGTTTTAATTTTTCCACCACCTCCTTCAATTATTATTATGAAATTATGATATAATAAAATAATCATATTAATTATACTGATATCTTTTTATGTTAATTGTATGACCTATAAAAATTTACACTCCCATAATACGGGTTATAAAATCATATTCTTATGTATAATGGACTACGACCTTGCGAGCTGATGTCATTCGTTTTTACATTACCACCTATCATTATTGAGAATAATGATGGTTTTAATTTTTATATATGAAATTAATGATATTACTTTCATTTTTTATTATTATATATCATAAACCATATTGATTCATTTTTTTGGAATATGATAACATCGCTCATGTGTACAGTAGACTACTATCTCACGAAGTGATGCAATTCATTCATGCTTTACATTGAACGCAATGAGAATGTGTTTAAAAAAATATGTGATATATAAGACATAAATTATTATGGAATGATGATATATAATTTACCATTATTTAATTCAATACTTCATTAAAATTGAATCAATGTTCATGTGTAAGTACGTCCTACCATCCTATTAAATGATGCATATTATTTTCTATATCTAGCTTTTATAAATAATAATAAATAAATATAAAATTAATATATATGATTATTATATCATGTTTAAAATTTTATATATTAATAATCCATTATCATATTAAAATGGCCAAAAATAAAAAATCAACACATATATGAAGAACAAATTGGTTATTACCCAAAATGTGATTCTAACATGGAATTTTTAATAATGGTGTAATAAAACGACATAAGTAAATCTCTTATGTTATGATATATGTAATTATGAATTTATAATATATTTTTAATAAATTTATATTTATTATAAATTATGTTCAAACGAGTTCCGTGGATGTCAAGAATTGCTATAAGATATTTCTCATCTCTATTTTATTCATGTGCGACATATAAAAATAAACCACTTGTTTTTGTGTGTGTTGATTATACTTGCCATTTAATATTTTATATCATGAATATCCTAAAATTAATGATATTTAATGTTTCATTTTACTTTTTACTTTATTATTTATTATGATTTAAATGTTAGACATGTGATAAGAGGTTTTTATCTGATTTTTTTATTTGGAAAATATTATTATTTTATGCTCCTATATTCTTTTATGAGGTTTATATATATCCCATTTGACATATAATATCATGAATTTATTTATCCTAATTATAATTTACTTTTTAATTAATGATATTATTTCTCGGGGATTACATTTGAATGTTACCAAACAGGTAGTGATTTCAGGTTACAATCTCATCGAATATCAGGACTGTGTAAGATTATGTTTCAAATGATAAAATATAACAATCCATCTCTCTAGAAACTTATTAATTTTATTTTAAAATGCTTTTTACATTAAGAATACCTATTTAACCTTAATTTTACTCTCTTTATGTAATCAAGTGTTAAAAAATAATGTTTTTAAGAAAAATTGTATTTTCAAAAAAAAAATTCTTCAAAAACCATGATTTCTTAAACTGTTTTAAAAAATGTTTTATTTTTTATAATGATTTATTAAATAAATTTTTACCCTTGATTTACATTTTACAAAATATGTTTTGAAATTAATCTTCATGTTGTTTTTTGAAAAATTCAGATTTTTATTTTTCTGAATATGTGAAAAGAATCTTTGTTTTTATCAAGCATGACATGAAAAGTTTTTATTGCTATCATGGACACTAAAATATTTCAATACTATATTAAATGTTTCCAAACTTATTTTAAAATAATATTTTTATTAATATTTTATAATTATTTATATTTTAAAAACATTTTCTCAATGAAAAAATGATTTGGAACGTTTTTCTCAAATAAGAAATGATATTTTCCATTAGAAATGTTTTAAATTATTTTTAAATACTACTTAATAAGTATTAAATGTTATATTAAAATAAAAAAAATTCGAAATGAATTATATTTTAAAAAATATATTTTAATGTGGAATGGATATTTATTAAATAAATATTATAAATGTTTGATCAAAATCATTTTCTATCTAGGAATGGATATTTCTTAAATAAATATTATACATGTTTGATCAAAATCATTTTCTATCTAAGATGAAATCCATAAATGTTACATATGACTTACTAGGGATATGATACAAAGATAACATTTATATTTTTTTTTGAATGGTATATGTTTATGATATAATGATTCTTATGGAACCAATTTCTCTTCCATTGGTTATACCATGATAAAGTTCTTATTAAAAAAACATCTTCTTCCGTGGGTTATGCTTTGATCAAATAAAGAAATAATTAAGAAACATGTCTCTTTTACATAGGTTATGGTAAGATTGAATGTTTATAGAACCCATTTCATTTTTGGAGTTATGATATAATGAATGTTTTATGATCTTTACTAAAAAAATGACTTTAACCAACATTAGTTTCGTGACAGATATCATACATGTTGGTAAAAATGATCAATTCCAAAGGATATTATATTTTTTTATTATTTAAATTATATTAAAAAATTCAATTTTACCAACACAGATATATTTAGGTCTTAATTTTTTAATACTAACAAACACTTTACCAATAATTAAATTTTTTACTTTATCATATTAATACCAATTATTTTTTTACAAACAAATCAATACGTAATTATTAATAGTTATTTATAATAATTTTCTTCAATATAAAAATTTGTATCAATTGTTTATCCAATGAAAACAAATAATTTAACAACATGAATTTTTACAACTATTATTTAACAATTTTCTAAAAAATTATATAGTTTTTAATACTAAAATATTTTTAAGTCAAATTTATAACTTAATCATAAAAAATTATATTTTTATTAACAAGAAAACATTGATGATATCTAAAATAAATTATAAATTTCATCCAATATATATATATAATATTATAAATATAATATTTATTTTATTTTAATAATATTTTAAATTAATAGAATGTAATAAATATGTAAATAAATAAAATTTAATAATCAATCCATCAGAATAAAATAAAAAACACATCTATCCCCTACCCTCTCACCCTGTGCCTCCCCTCTCCCCATATCTACATCTACCGTAAGCGCCTCCCCCCAGACCAATGATCTATGTATACACTTACAGACAGAGTTTATTATCATCACCCACACCCACAACCACATCACCCTCGATTATTCAGCATCAACTATAACCCATGTATAATATTTATCGATTGCTTTTTTACACTTTCAAGTAAATATATTAGGTATCATCTATTTTTTATTCCAAAGGTAGATTATTGAGCCATATATCAAATATGAAATTTTTCTTTTAAATTTTTATCCTTTGAGATCATGGTCTTTAATAATTTAAGTTGAATAAAAATTAAGGTTCCATTAAAATTTAAATGAAATTTGTTTCCTATTTTTTTATTTTCCTGGTGTTTTTTGTTTCATAATTTTTTGAGTCTCCAGATATACTCCATTTATTTGATTCAGACCTCTATACTTTTAAGAATCAATTCTCTTTTCATAGTTTTTTATTTTATTCAATCATTGCAGAAGTAAAGTGTTGACCTAGGTGATAGAAGTAAGGACATGATCTGATTCATCGCACACACTGCTCTATCTAATTTTATATTTGGATTTTCTTCTATTATAGATTACAGTGGAAGGCCTCTTTCATTTATCTATCACACTGGTGCTAAAAATATATGTAAATAAATTTATAATTTTATAGATGACTTAATACCATACTTCATACCAATATTTTCATTACTATTTCAATATCCACATTATAGATTGGTTAGTTTGAGTCATGAGATTATAGGATAAAAATAGAAATTAACAAACTATTTTTCTTGGAATTTGGTTAATGTTTTGGATCTTTCATCAATCGAGAGTATTCTTTTATCAACTTATAAAAAGATGCAATGATTTATTATAAAGAACCCTATAGAGTTATATTTTTTGTTTCTTTTATTGGACCTTATTATTCTCATACTTGTTAATGTAAAGAGTTCCATGTTATTTTTTCCACATATGAATCTTTTCTTCAAATTTATTTTCATATTTTTGGAATATAAAATTAAATCCATTAGAAATTAGAGTAGCTGAAGCTGAATGTTTGTATTTATTTTTCATGATTATATCATACTACTATATTGAATTTTAAATTAATTATTTTAAATGAGTTATTTTCCATAGTTATAGCTGATAATAATGTGTTTGAATAAACTAGCGATGTTTTTTTGAAGGAATAATTTCACCCTAAACTTTTTGAATAAAATTTACAAGTGTATACAAAACATTTTTTATAAGAAATATGGGAACATTCATCCATAAAATATAACCTAAATTACATAGAATTTGTTAAATTCGTACCTAAACAACCAATTTACTTATTATCCAAGTTCCAATATATCAAACCATCCCACCAAATAATCCACAACCATGAATTATTATACATCTTGAAAAATATATTACGACATAATAATTTATTCATTCCAGAGTCTAAAAAAGACTGATGTTAACGTCCCTCACCTTGTCAGTAAAAAAGTTCTTTGAGACTTTTATTGAAATTACTTTATATGATTACCATGGTCGCCAATATAAATACCATAATCCTATATTTTCTCTTATAAATAATCTTTTTTATAGTTTTGAAAAATGTAACATGATAATAGTGATTATTGGGGTCTCAATTTTAACCAAAACACAAATTATTTCTAAATTAATACATATGTGGTTAATAAATCAACTAATATTTCCAAATTATATTGCATCTAAACTAAGTGCCTTTTTGTCCTTTAATAATTCTTCAAAACCCTCATATTCATCGAATGAGATATGATATATATGTCTTTCTCTTCTTTATAGGTATTTTCTCTTTACAAATCATTGGTTAAAATGTTTTCAATATACTCATAAAAAATTTTACTTTGGGGTAATCCCTAAATCATATGAACATTGTGTCCCTTTACATAGCGAATAACACTTAGAAATTGCATGGAATGCTTCAATGTAAAACTCAAATTTCACATTTCATGATGTAGCCACACATTATCCTGAAAACATTGATAAATATTCTCATTAGATATCCTTTTCATTTCAAAAACACGTTTTTTTCATCAAACCTCTTTAGTAGGCAGTTTAGATAATAAAATTAGTGAGAAATTGTGTGGTCTTTGACTCAAGGAAATATAATCTTTTAATTATTTCTATCTTAACAAGCCTTGTTGAGTATAATCATACTACTTTCTCATTTCACATGAACATTCACTTTCATAAGGAATGGGTATGAAATGAAATAAGATTAATAGTTTGGACATTAATCTTTATCACCAACCTATGCTAATGTGAATGATAAATATTCATTTTTGTAGATGATATTTTTTGGAATGTGAAAAAATTTATCAATGAATTTAGATTAGATAGAGATAATACCATTCAAAAAACACAATTGTAGATTGTATATATTGGTCAAACAAACTTCCGGATAAGTGGTTCTATTAATATTGTGTGGATGTTTAAAAAAGAATGATTTTTAGATCATAATTACAATTCCCTATCAGCTAAAATAATTTATGGAGATGATTCCATTTACTAGATACCCAATATGCACTACAACATAAATAGGGTTTAGCGACGGTTTTATGGTGACAGTTGACAAAACCGCCGCTAAATGTTTTCCGAAAAAGGTTTCACGGTGGTTTTTAATAAACCGCCACTAAACCCATATTTTTAAAAAATTCCCGACCCTTCCCTACCCCGACCCCCGTTTCCCCTAACCCTCCCGACCCCTCGCACTCCCTTCTTCCCGCAACCCCCCGGAAACCCCGCGACATATCCGGTGAACGCGCGACCTCCGTCTCTGGTGACCCACTGACCAACGTCTATGCAGAGCCTGTGACCGGTGACCCGCGACCCCCCTTCTCCCAGAAACCTTTATCACTATAAATGAGACCCCAAAGTGAGTTTTCCATTTTGATAACCTTTTTCATCTTTCTTACAGGATTCTGTGTAATATATGTTTATTATTTGATTATATTTTTTGTTACTCCAAGTTTTATCAGGTTAATTTGACGAAAATTGTTAATTTGATACCTAATTCATGTTTAATTGAAATTGTTATTCGATGTGTTAATGGAATTGGATAATGAAAATGAATCTCGAAATATTAATTAATGATATTAAATAAAGAGGTATGTAAATGGAAATTTTCAACCTTAAAATTCAATGAAACATGAAGTATTTATTGACATAATATTTAAATAATTAATAGGTAATGGTAGCTATTTCTATATGTTTCTCATAGTTTTAACCTATGATAAATGAATCAGTTAATCCAAAAGAGAAATAAAATTGGTTGTTTGATAAAGATAACTATTTGGGGTCGAACAAGACTATTTTCATGTGATGTTCAGATAAATTGTTTCTAGGGACTATATGCTCTATTGACTCTTTTTATTGTTTATTTACTTCTATATTTTCTTTTTAATTGATTAGTTTTATATGATTCTTTTTTATCTTGGGATGGATGAATATTGAAGGTATATAGTTAATAAGACTTGGGTTTTTGGTTGTATTTGGCACCTGATATGGTGGATGCATGGTGATATGAATGGTGTATCGAGATTTATGGAATGGGTTGAACATGTGATTTCCCATTATTATGTTAAAATATAGGATAATTTCTTATGAAAAAAACTTATTTAAATTTTGTTTGTGATTTCCCATTATTTATTGGAAATGGAACCTTTAGTGGTGTCCTTGGTAGAGACTCTTATATAAGGGTAGCATGGGACTTTTTTGAGTTGTCTTGGAATATAACCACATACATTCACCATAGACCTCATTTTTAATGATGGACTAGTTGATTGGATTTCGAGCCTACTGAATTTTGTAATCATAACATGGTGTTAGGTTTGATGAATTCTCATTTTATGATAATATCCTTTGTTAGGTAGTGATCTTAGAAGATTAATACCTTTCTATTACAAGGAGTTTTATGATGTTCGGTTCTGTTCAGGTGTCGTTGCCCCTCATATGACTCTTTAGTTATAATGAAACCCTTTTTTGGGTGGTTATTGTGTTTTTGGCCATTTTTATTTTCATGAGTATCGATAAATTCTCAGTTTCAATAGGATAGGATTACCTCAAGCATTGTCATATGATTTTTAGGTCGCATGACCCTTTATTTCCCTCAATGTTTACCAACATTGTATTCATTCATTCATGTTGATGGTCGTATGAGTCAATATGATGTTGGTTTAAATATATTTTATGCACCTTCTAATTATTTAATGCATAGGGTGGAAAAAATATGTATAGTAATCAGGATGTGCCAATTTCTTATGGAACCTATGGTAACATACTCACATATAATTTTTCCTATCGAGTTCTAAATGTTGTAATGAATGTATGGAGTTCGGTTAAATCATTAAAACATGGGATGTTTTTTATGGTTTTGGGTCATCTATGGAGTTGAGTGACCTATGAATTAAATAATCAACTATGTCTCAAAGAATTGGAGGACTTCAAAAAGAATACAGTGTTTTGGCATGCAAGTAGGTTTGGTTTTGGCCCTCTTTATGATTGTTATAATGTAATGAGTGTGCTTGAGGGGAGAATCAAACGTATGTTGGATGTGAATATGATATAGATAACTTATTAGTGGTTGATATATCTGTAATTTTGATAACTAAGACACTCCAAATGTGGGTAGAATCTTGTCATTTTTGTTAAACATGTGTCCTTCCCGGTAGAATGAACACAACCTAAGATGTCAATTGAAAAATGAAAATTTTATCTAGAATTTCTTTTGAGCTCTCGTGTCTTAAATATATTTAGTTATATCTTGGAAATATGACTTTGATATGGTTGGTTGTCGATGAAACCATTGAGAAACATCATTCCTCTTGGAGGATATCTACGGTCAAGACTAAATAATCACATAATGTCTCAGGTTCAAAATGAATTGTGATCAGTTTAGATCACATGTCAATGGGGTGTTGTTTGAGAAAAAATAAATGTGTGATCGACAGTGTTATGATAAATGTGTAACCTGATATTCTTACTGCTCCTCAATGAGGTGTTGACACTGTCTCCTATGGACCAGACTTGTTCGGTTGGTCTGAAGTGGTAAATGTGATCAATGAATCATCTTTATTATATAATGCATACTTTATGACGAATGGGCCATCTTTATTATATTATGTTTCTGTAATCTTACACTATTATATATTTTGTGGAGGCACATTGTGATATACATGGATAAAATATGGATCACATTATCGAGGAACACACCTCAGTATGTTAAGGGATTGAATGAGTTTTTAGATTTTGCAATTTCTAATCGATATGTTGAAGGGAGAATAAAATGTCCATGTCCTAAATGTAAATTCAGAACATGGTTGAAGGGAGATGAAGTTTGTGAACATTTAATACTGAAGCAATTCCCTGGTCAATATTTGTCTTGGATTTGGCATGGAGAATAGATCTTTACAGAAAGATTGAGCACTGATGTTAATCCAAAGAATGAGGTCCCAAGTTCATCGACAATGGAAAATGAAATGAAAAACCTAATAAATGATGCATTCGGCCCTGCAAGACACCACTATCAGCAACAAAACATATCAGAACAACTAGAAGAGGGTGCTACAAATTTCAACTTGACAAGTGATGTTTTGGAGACTATAACACAAGAAAATAAAGATTGTAACATATCATTGGATCCTTTTTTTGATTCTATAGAGCCAAATGTAAGAGAAAACTTCACTGAGGAAAACGCGTTTCATGATTTAGTTGACGATGAAAAACAAGAGTTGTATAGTGGGTGTTTGAAATATTCAAAGCTTTCATTTCTGCTAAAGTTGTACAATATCAAAATTCTATGTGGAATAACAAATAAGGAAATATCCTTGATATTGGAATTGATTCGTGATGCATTTCCTGGAGAAAAAATCTGAGAATATTTTTATGATACAAAAAAGTTGTTTACAAGCTTGGTCTAAATTATACAAAAATACATGCGTGTCCCAATGATGGTATGCTTTATTGGGGAGAGGATTCAAGTAGACAGAATTGAAAGAAATTTTCTTCTTCTATATGGAAGGTAGAGGGTGATGTTGGAAGTCTGAATGAACATAATTTCATGGATAAGAAGAAAAGGAACACACCTGCAAAGGTTTTGCATTACTTTCCTTTGAAGCATCAATTGCAAAAATTATTCATGACATCGAAAACTGCAGAATACATGAAGTGACATTCTGTAGATAATAACAATGATGGGTTAATGAGACATCAATGAGATTCCCAATCATGGAAGACATTTGATTCATTACATCTATATTTCTCAGCTGATCCAAGGAATGTTCGATTGGGATTGGCTGCCGATGGATTCAACCCATTTGGGACTTTGAGTACTAGATACAACATTTGGCCAGTTGTTTTGATACTTTATAATCTTCCTCCATGGATGTGTATACAACAAACATCTGTTATTGTTTCAATGATTAATCCTGGAAAACAAATGCCAGGAAATGATATTGATGTATAAATTTAGCCTTTGATTGATGAATTACAAGAGTTATGGAGCAACGGTGTTGAGACACTTGATGCTTCTTCTAAAACAATGTTCAAAATGCATACTGCTTTAATATGGACCATTTTTAACTTTTCTGGGATTGGGAATTTATCTGGTAAGAACAATTACATGGGTTTGGCTTATATTGTTTTTAATGTTGATTTTGAGCCCAAATGGAAACCTCAAAGTAAAAAATGATGCTTCTTTTATCATCAAAGAGTTCTCAATGCATATCATAGATTTTGGATAAACATATGAAAATATAATGGTTCCATTGATCGTATACCACCTCCAAAGATTTTAACTTGTTCTGGAATATTGACACAGCTTGAAAATGTTGAAACAGAATCTGGGAAGGTTCATCATTTGAATGATAGCGGAAAAAGGGTCCGAAGTGCATCGTTAAGCGAAATCAGAATGCAATAATAGAAGAAAAAAAAGTATATTCTTCAATCTTCCGTATTAGGAATATAATTTCTTTCAGAATAATATTTATGTGATGCATATTGAGAAGAATGTATATGATAATTTGATATTCACATTGCTTAATGAGCATGGAAATTCAAAATATCATCTCAATTCTCGTAAAGACTTACAAGCAATGAACATAAAATGCGATCTCTGGCCACATGAGAATGAAAAGTATCCTCCGACAATTTTTGAAATGAAAAATAGGGATAAAGATACATTCCATAAAATTTTAAAAAATTTTAATGTATCTGATGGGTATTCAATTAAAATCCCTAGGTGTGTTGACTTGAAGAATTGTAAGTTACATGGATTGAAAAGTCACAATTCACATATTTTGTTACAATAGTTACTACTGTTGGCATTGCGTACATTATTACCTGAAAAAATTACTGCTGTGGTACTCCAATTCTGAACATTTTCAGACAACTATGTGAGAAATCTCTACATCCATTTCAGCTTGACAACCTCTAGGAGAGGTTTGTATTGACCCTTTGTGCAATGGAGATGATCTTTCCTCCGTCATTTTTTACTGTAATGATGCATTTAACTGTGAATTTCGTTGAGGAAGCTAAATTAAGAGGCCCCATTCATTATCGATGGATGTATCCAATTGAGAGGTACTTTATTTATATGTTTTTCATATATGTAAACAATTTTTGGTAGTAAATTAAATTCATAATTATGTTTATTTTATTTCAAAGATATATTGGGAATTTGAAATCATACGTTAGAAATAATGCTCAACCAGAAGGCTCTATTTCTGAAGGCTATTTGCCTAAGGAGTGTCTTAACTTTTGTTCTCGATACTTGGATGATATTAAGACAAGATTTAATCGAGTTAGACGTGTTGACAACACATCGACTCAATCTCAAATACATCAGAAATCCAAAATATTTCCTGCTACTGGCCGGTCAGTTGGGAGGACCTCAAATGTGACACTGACTGAATTGGAATTATTACAGGCACATAGATATGTGATGGTGAATAGTGAAATTGAAGATCCATTTATTGAAGAGTTGAGGATACAAAAAAAATATACGAATGAGAGGCTGAACATGAAATGAGAAAGATATAATGAAATCTGTTAATAGAGAGCTTGTAGAATGGTTTGCACGACGTGTAAGTTCCTAAATATTTCAATAAGTATGAATATTAGTTTGACACATAAATTTCATAAATCTAATAAAGTATATTTTTTTTCATAGATCATGAATACTGATACTCGAGCAGAGGTGTCAGATGATTTGAAGTTTCTTGCTAGAGGTCCTCTAAAACAATTAGAAAGTTCGACGATTATAATGTGAATGGCTTTAGATTTCATACATTCGATCGAGAAGTGGGTTTGAAAACACATAATAGTGATATATTTATATTTGATGAAGTGGAATACTATAGAAAGATGCATGATATTATTGAATTAAACTACCACAGACATTTTTCTGTTGTTTTATTCAAATGCAAATGGGTCGATATTATCAGAGGTGTTAAAAGAGATTCCTTGTAATTTACTTCTATGAACTTCTCTGGCTTGATGGATGTTGGCGATCGTGAACTACATGATCCATATATCTTAGCATTGCAAGAAAAAATGGTATATTATGTGAATGATTTTTTTGAAGAAGGGTAGAGTGTATTTTCTCATGTAATACAATGAGATTTGTATGATATGGGTGATGAAGTGGATAATTTGACCTCTAAAATTGAATTTAATCAACAACAGGAAGTATAATTATTTGTCCATCATGATATTGAAAATATTGGTCAGGCAAGGATGAATTAAGTGGATGAATAAATAGAGCAGGAAACCAACATGATTGAACTGGAAAATGATTGAATGTACAATTATTTATTTATTCAGCAACCACTTGTTTCATTTGTGCAGTCATTCATTATAATTGTTATATATATTTTGTCTGTTAGTATTGGGAATCTATTATCATTTTAATTTTTTTTCTACATAATTGTTTTGAAATATATATTCTGAACCTAATTTTATTTGATTAAATGATAGGAATGCCAAGGAAGAAGTGGTATACTATTTCATCTAGCTCCGTGACAGATGACGATCCATCTGGATCCCTCCCCACGACATCTGAGAAACCAGGTGCCTACACTCCTGCACCATCCCACCCTACACCATCTCTCACACCGTCATTGGATATCCCATTAGAGGGTGAGTCATCGACTCCCCCTTTATAAGCCTCAACAGTGGGTCAGAGACACGTTCTTTCAAGTTCATCACGGGTGTACTCAAGTGTCACTATCATAGGTACAAATTTCAACTAAATAAATTTATTGCATTTTGTTTATACGAATTCTTAGACCATTGAATATGACCAAAATACAACCATGGAGAAAAAAAGTTTAGATTTTAGGAATATGACTGGCGAAAAGATAGTCAGGCCATTTGATTCTTATGGGTTCCCGACGGATGACACCACGGTGTTACTTGGCCAGATTCTAGGCCAGCTGGCAGCAAAGCCAATTCCCTTCATATTTCATATGATTATTGGATAAATATGCCTCAAAGCTGAAAAATTAATGTTTTTGATCCTCAAATAAAGGGAAATTTATTACATTATGGTTTAATTGAATGTCATGTTACTAATATGTTCAAAATGAATTTCTATATACATATGTTCTTGCAATTTACAGTTGCTGATGTTATAGCACGAAAGTGGACATTGAAAAATCTATGTAAGAAATGGAAAGATTTCAAATGGAGATTGTGGAGTGATGTCAATGATACCTCGTTGACTGTGCAAAAAATGTATGAGAATCTACCCAGTGGGGTACCGAAAGAATAGTTGAATGTTTTTGTTGACAGACATCATGATGAGAAGCGGATGGTATTGAAATATATATTATTATATTATCCTCAATTTACAACTATAAATGTATATGAAGAGGACATGACAATGAATACATTAATATTAAATTTAATTTTATTTATTTTAGGATCTCTCAAGAAAGAATGCTTCATACTGGGCTAAGCAAGTCATCCCTCACACTGCGGTCTCAAAAAGCTTTTCTAGAATCCAAACGACATTGGTAATATTTTAATTAGTTTAAACATTTTTAAGACAGTTTTATCTATTTAATATATTGAATTGCTGATTTATTTTTGCTTAATGCAGTGACATAGTTTAGGGCACGAAGCATCCCTAACTGAACGATGGTTGAATGTTCACAAGAAATCAGATGGAAGTTTTGTAAATGAGCCTGCTAAAGAAGTTGGGGTATGAAGTAAATTTTTTATTATAATAACTTATTATCAGTTTTTACTGTGTTAATATATTTTTATATTTGATTTATAGGTAAAAATTAAAGAACTATGGGATGAAAATCCTGCACAGTCCTACTCAGTCTCCCAGGATGACCCGGTTGCTAAAGTCCTTAGGAAGGAGCATCCTGGTAGAGTGCACGGGATGGGTTTGGGACCCATACCATCTAAGGTTTTTAGTAGGCCACCAAGGATGGCAGCTGCATCTACTCCTGGCTTTATTCAGCCTATACTTGGAGATGCTCAGAAGGAGATTGTTTCACTATGAAACACAGTTCACCAGCAGGGGGATCAGATATCTTCTTTACAGGAAGAGTTGATTGAAATACGTCATCATACGAGCAGATATACCCCCTGTGGTAGTGCAGCGACCGGTGGTATGCAGGTGAATCACAAAAAATCAAAATTATTTATTTTTCTAACTTTCATTGGTTTTAAGTTTTAATATAAATTTGCAACCATGTTTAATTTTCAATATAATGTTCTTATAGGTGACAACAGAAAGTGGTGATGAAGGTGGAGAGGGTGACGATGCATCATCAGACCATGAGTAGTTGTATTGTTCATGTGTTGAACAAATATGCGAATAGTTGGTTTGTATATCTAACATTTGTGGCACATAGTTTCCAACAAACATTTTCATGTCCTAAAATTTCCTTGATTTTTCATGTTTCCTTTTATGCGTTTTATTGATTTTTGATGTTTCTTTTTATGTCTTGATTTCTCGAGTCTGGTATACATCATTCTATTTAGGAATGTATTTGAATTGGTAGTCAAGATTTTGGATGATAAGGAGTTAAACCCATTGTTGATGTGTTGAACAAATTGGGTCATTTCACATGTTATACTATTTTTAATTTGAACTAAGTAATATTCCCTTATGTTGAGATGGTTTTACTATTTTTAGTGGTGAGGGGGTAGTGGATTCATCCACACCTGTTTTATAATCAATATAATCTTGTTTCCCAACATCAATTGGGTTAACATTGAATAAATATACTAATGTGTTACCACCAATAGGAAACACATATTTACATTGTAAGAGGGATATCATTAATTTGGGTGTGATCCCATAGGATGAATTATACTGGAGATGACCATGAGGTAAAAATGATAAAAAATTCCCCCACCCATGTGGGTTATGTTTTCCATTGTAATTTTATAGTAACAAACGCCACTTAGGATAGATTCTAATGATTTTTTATATTAGGTATTTGTAACCATCCCTAGTATATTATCTAGATATTCTAATGGGCCTCAAGGGTGTTTAAACTAGTAGAGGTATATATATACTCTTGAGTGTCAGTGGTTGGATATCCCCAGTGGGATCAAATTTTAGATGCTTGAGTATAGACAATAGGGAAAAACACCATATATATCTTCTTGAGTACTCAAGGTCACATGTTAATAAAAATGACTATAGTGAACATGATACTCATAATGATGTTCTAAGGCGAAATCTACTTTATAGTGGACATATTTATCTAAATCAATATGATAATAGAAGAAAGCGTTCTCATGATCAATTGAAAGGATAAAAAAAGGTAGGATGTGAAATTATGGACCAATGGTTTTTCCATATAATATTTTTAGTTGGACAACCTATGGGGCATTATTCCCTATAGATTACCATGAGTGTAATATAATGTCAGGATAGATCCATTTAGATGGGATTCCTGAAATAAGGTGTGAACCATCATGAAATCATTTTATAAGTGTAGGAGACAATGTATTTGAGGGTATGGGGAACATATATTCATAGAAGTTGAGTCCTATGTATGACATAAAAATTGTTTTCATGGCTCACCATTGTGTTCCTTATGGGTACTATCAGCTTGTTTTTGGTCCTAAACATAATTGGTGAAATTGGTGAATCAATTTTAATTGAAGGATGTGATGAAGTTATTGAAAAGGAAACACATTGAAGAAACCCATCAATACATCATCAAATATAAGAGTTCATAGTTTATCAATCCAATTCCATGTTAATTGATTCACATTGGGTTATCTATTTTTTTATGAGAACCACCAATGGTCTTCCTTGTATATGAATATTTGGTATGGATGTCCTTTTAGAACTAAATTACAATGAAAGGTGTTCACTAGTGATTCATATACTATAGATTCTTCAAAATAGGTATTGGTAAAAGGTGTGAGATTTTGGGATCATAAAATATTCTTTGGGAGGAATCATTTGAATTATTGGATTCCCTTATAGATTTATTATTTTTTAATGAATAATATCCAAATAATAGTGTTTAACGAGTTAACCCTATTCCTATGATCTCTTTGAATTTGTGTAGATATGAAAATATATGATTTTTAGCTTAATCATACATATAATAAATGTTTATGACTCATTTTTTTAAGGCTACATAGTTAGGGAATTATTCATTTTTCACCATACAAAGAGGTCATAGGTGTTTACATTGCTGGGATCAGGCCCATGCGATGAGCATCATATGAATCTCTATAAATAGAATCATAACAAACATATTTTATTAATGATTAGTGGGATACATCATACCATTTATGTTAAATTTAAATAGAAATATTTCATGTATCTTAACTTTTTGTGAAGGGGAACACTTTGTGAAAGGTACCTAGAAATAGATAGTGTTTGAATTTATCATCAGTTTCCATTTCAGTTTCATCTTGGTCTTGAATGACTAATTTGGAGAAGGTATGGTTGTGTATTACACCTATTAGAGAGCCCATATATTGTTTTCAATATCATAAATGTTGCTATGATGATAATAGATGAATTATTAAGAGGCTGGGGCATACAAATTGAAGGTTGATATGATATTATGATACTAGGAGGGGTATCTAAAATTAAAGACTATATAAAGAATGTAATACTAGAGTCTTTAAGTAATGTATTTTGTAAAAGTGATTCATATTATTCTTATCGCATAATAATAATAGCATGTTTCTTGATGTTGGGATTGACCCTTAGATGGGAATATATTGTATCCTAGTTAAGAGGAATAAAATACAATATAATTAAAGGCATGCGTTTTAAGTTAATGTGACATGATTCATCGTAGATTAAAATTGTGTTGAAATGACATGTGTAATGAATTTTAGAGTCATCCTACCAGGTTTAGAAGGTTATTACTATAATGTATCTCAATAATTATTTTAAATTATGATCAAATAGAACATAATGTTTTTGTGTATCATGATTTTTTAAGAAATAAGTTAATATAAGATTAGTTGTGTTACATAAAAGTGAACAATAAAGTATTGAGTGAGACTAACACACGAGCCTCTCTAAGACACATAGTATAGTATATGTGTGTGGTGATGGTATATTTGGGGTATTAAACCAAGTAGGAGGCCCACAAATGGTAAATCTAAATATGATTTACGCTCACTCCCTATATGGGAGCACCAAAACACATGTATATCAAATGTTTCATTTACATGTGATATATATTATGGGGGATCAAGAAGGATCGGCTAGATGTATATTTGGAGAGTATTCAAATAATATACCTATGTTTTATAGTTGATTCTATAATATATATATTTTTCAATCTATTCTATACTGATTTCCTAGGTTGATGTTTCTTGTTGTATGTTTGTATGTACAATATAGTTTATTCTTATATATCATTTCAATGTTTGCTTATTTTTTTTCAATTTATTCTATACTGATTTTCTGGGTTTATGTTTCTTGTTTTCTATTGGTATTTACAATATGGTATTTATGGTTTGATTTTTCTTTCAGGGTAGTGGTGTAGTGGAAAATTTATTTTTCTTTCTGGTCAGATCTTCGTGGCGGTTTAAACCACCTCAAAATGTACATTGGAGGCAGTTTAAACAGCCACTAATTGGTGATAACCTCCACGAAATGTTAAAAAAATTACATTTCATGGTGGTTTAAACTACCGCTACATAGGCGCATCATTGGTGCTCATTCCACGGTGGTTCTGGTGACTTCAGCAGCGGTTTTATAGCCGCTGGATTTGAGTTTATTCGCGACATTTATAAATGCTGCAAATAAACTGATGTCCAGGGCTCGTTAAAACCACTGCTCAACTCAGTAAAACTGTCGCGAAATGAGGCAGCTACGATGCTTTCCATAAACCACCATGAAATGGAAATAACCACCGCTAATAGATTGGCGATGCCGTATTAGGAAACAGTTTAAACGGCCACTAAACGCAAAAAAACCACTGCTAAACAGAATTCTCTTATAGTGAAGTGCATACATATCATAAAACTATAATGATTAATTTGTTGGATGCATAATATCATGCCTATTTTTGATACATTTTATTATCATTTCTATTTTTGGTGTATTTGATTTTTAAAACATTTATTTTTCAATTGAAATCACATATTGAATAGAGTTTTTAACACTATTAACTCATGATAGACACACTAAAAAAATAACATGAATTAGTGGTAGGAAAATAGTTTTTCAGAAGGTAATATGAAATACTTAGCTATAAGTTTAATAAACACTTTTCAATCATGGAAGGGTGTTGGGGGGATCTGAGAACACATAAAAATATTTAAACCAACTATTTTTGTCTTTATATAACTTCTATGAGACTTAGATTCTTTTTTATGATACATTTCAATAGAGTGGGAGTGAAGCATGTTTTTTTAGATAAGGGGAAAAATAAAAAATTATCTCTATGGGTTGTGTCTCAACACAATTCTTGGAATAAATATTGTTTCTACACAACTGGGTTAGGATATTAATACAATTATAGTTTCTTTATGAGAGATCTTCCATACTATGTTATGTGATTACATGAAATTATTGGAAACTAACATAGTTTATCCATACTATTTTTTGTTCTTTTGGTTCATGAATTGTTGTCTTATTTTGTAACCATAAAAATAATTTTTTAAAATACATCCATGATTTTTTTATGTTTCTACATGTTTTACATGATTAGTTGCAATTATCACTTTTTACTTTTATTCATGAGCTTTCAATAAAAGGAACATGATTTAGTTCTTGTACTATTATTCTTTGAGATTCTTTATTTTTTCCTTCTATTTTCCACGTTCCATAACATTTTTTAGATAATGACATCTGGATGTTTGCTTCTTAGGTAGTGTGTGAGAAAAAATTTCTTGTTGGTTGTTTGAAGGTGCACAATATGGATTATTTTATGGTTATTTTAGTGCGCCATGTTTAATTATATTTATGATGCTTTTAAATTATTCAATATAATTTTTTTTGGATTTTAGTAGCTTCTTGTATGTCACATGAGTCTTCAATGGGTCAATGGTTTTGTGGTGTCCCCTATAATGTAATTGATTCTATATAGAATTTGGTTGATAATGGGGGACATGATATTTTTATAATATATTTAATATCATAAAGATGAACACTAAGAAAAATAATTATAATTTGGAAATTGTCTTAAAATAAGGTGGAGGATACTCAGTGGAAAAATGGTTGCAGAATAAATGATTCCATTATTGTCTAAGGTATTTGTAGTTTTTCATGCAACCTCTACTGAGTATTTCAGAGAAATGCATTTGTGTTTGTTTCCTGGATGAATTAGTGTTCCTATACATGTTTTTTATTTATGTTAATTGTTTTACACTAGAAAATAACCAATTCTCCTTCATAAAACAATGATAAAAAACACAAGTACGAAAAATTCATTATCTTTTGATGATAATTTTGAATAAAAATTTTCATGTTGTGTATTAGATGTCGGTGTGAGATTATGGATGAACCACTTCCATCCACAAGTTTAAGGACTGTACATACATGAGTGGGGATGATAAACTTATTTGGATATCATTTCTAATGTTACCTTCAAATACGTTCAAGATTATGTAATTTTTATTGGACATTGAAACATGATAATTGTTCTTGTGAAAAATAAATATTTTCAAACATCGACCGATCTTACTGGAAAAGAACATTTTGGGTTAGTATATTCTATTCCTGAAAATTTTTATATACTTTTTTTAATAAAATTAAATATCTTGTAATTATGAAATTTAGTTCTTTGATTGTGTTTTAGGCAACCCCTATAATTATAATAATGATATATGGTTATTATTCATTGACTTCCTTTAAGGCCCATAAAAAGAAAATCAATTACACGATAAACAATGATTGAGGTGTTAGACTCTTCATTCATTTCACAGGTTGCCAGATTTTTTTAATAATTTAATGCTCATATGGGTGTCTTAGATTTTATTTATTTAGTTCTTTTTATTATATTTTATGATACATTTATTTAAATTAGATCTTTGTTTGGAGCCTTCTGGATTCACTTTACTTTTTTAATGTTAAACTAATTGTATCCTTTTTATTGAATTCTAATGATGTAATTAATATTTTCCATTTTCATTTTTTATAGGATTATTTAATTAAGAAACCAGTTCATATATTTCAAGATATAAGTGGAAGATTTCATTGACTCAACTAGGAGTACAGTCTTTGATCTGTAATTAGAGTAGATTATGGTGTTTCATTATATTTTCCACATTATATTATGTTATATGTTGAATTATACGTTTTTTCCTACTAAAACTTGGTATTAATGACTTTTTATGTACATGGGATTTATTTTATCCACATATATATATATATATATATATGAAATTATGGATGATCCACCTCATGTTTTTGACATGAGTCTACTATAGATGATACCCACCATTTTGGTGATATCATGACTTATTGGGTGAACTGCATGCATGGACTTTTCTGCCATTGTGATTCACAACAAAGATAGCTGATGTGTGAGGAAAAAATTGTGGAGGCCGTTTTATTGAGTTTCATGTAAAGTCTATTGAAGTTTGAACATGTTTAAACATGTTTTTAATGTATTTTCTTAGATTTTTAACTTGTTTTTAAAATATTTTTGAACATATTTTTTCAAATAAATTCTCTATTTGTTGGAGTTTTATATAAGTTAATTTTATAATAAGTATTCAATAAATATAATAAATATATATCATATAATTATATTAATAAATAAAATTTAATATTTTACCAATAAATTTTTTATTACCCATATATAATATTTAATTTAAATATAATTTACAAAAAATAGTAATTATTAGTCTTTCCTTAAATAAAAATAATAATTTTTTACTAATATTGTTGTTGAAAAGATAAATGTTGGAAATAATATTTTAAATAGATAAATATGTATTATGAATCTACTTATAAATGTATTTTTCATCATATAGGTAGGTTTTACCAATAATTTATTGGTAGGGACATATATGTTGGTAAATCAATTTACCAATAAAAAGGACTTTTACCAATAGAAAATCCTCTATTGGAAAAATATAAATATTTTTTAGTGCTTGTGGCGCACATGTGTATGATTTTTATAATACGAAGGGTCGTACCTTTATCTCCGTTCAATTCAATGGGTATTAATAAATGTTCTATTAGATTAGAGGATACATTGGTGGTTATCCCAATCCAAAAAATATGATTCTTGGGTGGTTAGACCAATCTAAAAAAATAGAGTACACATGTGGTTAACCTAAGCCCAAAGAAGGTACAAAGGTGGTTATCCCATGCCTAATATGTTATGAATTTATTTATGAGTATCCTTGACATGGTATTTTCTATTCTTATGTTTATGAAAATAAATATCAATTATTCCATTGTTATGGTCTCATGGATCATATTTTTTTATTTCTTTATCATTCATGTATTATGAACTAGAAATATTCTTTCCATGACTAATGATTATGATATTTGACATGTTTGGTACGGTTTTCAAATGTTATGATCATGTTTCATACACTTATTCTCTTGTTATAGTTACATTTCTCTCTTATTTACCCTTACTAATCATTTGAGATCACCCTTTACTATGTTCTCTTTCCCCAGGTTATGAATAACGGTTTTAAGTAGGGTACGTTTGTGAAGAGTAATAAAGAGGATGATATTTATGGTAGACATTTATGATCATTCATGAATTAAGAATATTATGTTCAAAATTTCCCAAGGCAATGAACTATTATGGTCCTCAGACATGTGTCTATGTAATATAATGAATATTCATCTATATAGACGATGTATTCATATATTATAATTTTGGGTCAATATAAATAATGTGAACATAGATAAGTAGGGTATGGGTTTCAAATGTTTTTATCATGTTATCATACCCTTATGTTCATTTTATTATTATGTATCTTCCTTTCTTACCTTTAAAAAGTATCTGATCCCACTATTTCTTATGTTTTAATTCCATAAGTTATTAAAAATGGTTTTATGTATGGTATGTTTGTGAATATTACTAAAGGGGAAAATAGTTATGGGATATTTTGAATATCATTTACCAAATTAGAATATTATTTGAATAGTGTAAAAAAAATTATAATGGTCTCCAGGTGTGTGTTTTTGTAATGTATTGAATATTCATCTAAAAATGTCTAATATATATTTATGATAATTCTATGTCTTTATTGTTGGTATCAGAGGAATTTTTTTAGTTAATATTTGTAAACTAGGATTATAATGATTTAGAGAGCTTCTATGGTATATTTCTAAGGATATGCCTACAGATGTCTCAAAGGATAAATCTAAGCATGAGACAAACTATATTAAAATATCCTAGAATTTTATTAAAGGATAAATTTATTGGTTTAAATAAAATTGAATCTCTATATAGATACTATATGTGGATGTGGTTATAAAATAGAGGTATCTAGGGTTAATACCTCTGAGAATGGTGAATTGAGTTAGACTCAATCATCACCTGGTGACTTACAATGATACTTAATGCACATCTAGTTTGACACTCCAGGGGGTATGCTATAAAAATTCATAAAAAATTTTGTACCATGGTGAAGTATTTGAATAAATTATGACTATGAATATCCTAGGATAAACCTAAGGTTTCATAGATTAAAAATAAGTTTCCATGATTCAGAAAAACAATAATTAATTTTTCTTGATTAGGTGGTTTCCTACTATAATTAATTTGTCTCACACTATGTTTTTTAGTCTATTGATAAATCCATAAGGAATATTGTTATAATTTAATTTTATAGGAAATTTAGTGACTATGAGAAATAAAATTTGATGATTACGGGAGAGAATAATATTATAATTATTCATAATTTTTAATCACAATATATCAACAATAACGTAAACTTCATAGATATTTAAAACATATAAAATAAGTGGAATTGGAATTTTGGAAAATTTCAAGCCATAATGAACATAGTGGAAATAAGATTTATCTCCATACAAGTTAATAAGGTGGCAAGAAAAACCCAGAGGAATATCTCAAATAGAGGTGAAGATGTTATATGTGCAGAAATGAAAGTTATAGAGTGATTTTTTTAGGATTTCAATGTATTATGTGTGGGGAACATATGAATTATCCGACTCCATTACATGAAATAATAATTAAATTCTAGATTGTAGAAGGACCTATTCTGGGCAAATCATTAAACTGAAATGATTGAAGTATTTATGTATTTGGACTGTATAATTATGTTATAGAAGTATTTTTTCAATTGTATTTTTGTTATATGAATAATGAATCATATATTAATTTTAATATTTATAGAATCATACATATTAGCATGTTAGATTAAGTTAAGAGTTATGGATTTCATTATGAGATTATTTGTTTATTATTGATCACGAGTTCAAAGTCTTAGAAATCCATTTTGAGATTTTATGTGATAGGTGTTTATCAAGATTGTAGATATTTTGAAAGAAATTTATTGTAACAAAACTCTTTGTTTTTAAGGAGTAATTATTTTTTATGTTCATACGATTAAAGGTATTGGTGGCCTTTAAGTTTTATCATATATTTAATGTTGTGGTAATTATGGGATTTAGATGAACAACTTATTATTTCAGAACAGTTTTTTAATACTAGAGAGGATTTATATATGGATCCTCTATCCCTAATATACATTATGTAAGTGTTAAGGTTATATGGGGTAGCATATTCAACTGTATCTAATCAGGACATTATGTCTACCTTGAATTTTTGGTGAATTCTTTAGCAATAACTTGATACAAAGTTTAGTTTTAGAATTGAATATTATAATAAAATAGATGATCAGTTTACTAGAACAATTAAAACACTATAGGATACTCTAAGATATTATTATATGTATTTAAAATGTGTTTGGGGTCAACACCTTTCCCATGTTTAGTTTTATTGCAACAATATCTTTTACTCAAGCATTTAGATGGCTCCATATGAATACCTTTATAGAAAAAAGTGTAAAAATTAAATGTACTAGAATAAATTTATAGAAAGAAATATATTAGGACCTGATCAAACTAATTAAATTAAAGATAATTTTAGACCCATTCAGAAACAAAAATGGGAAAAATTGAAAAAAATATTATGTAGATAATTGTCCACACAAACAAGAATTTTAAATTAGTGAGAAGGTCTTTATATAAATTTATCTATTGAAGAATGATGGGAAAAATAATCCACAGGTATATAGGTCCCTTTATAATTATTGATCATATTGGGATTATATATTTTTGAATGGTTCTTCCACTAAAACTCTATCAAGTTTCTGATGTGTTTCATGTATCTATCATGAGGATTACATACCTAATATATCACATGTATTGAAATTAGAGGTCATAATATTAGAGGATGATATTACTTATGAGAAATAGCTAGTATATATTGAGGATCAAAGAGTGAAGGTTCAATGAAATAAATACCACTTACCTAGTCAATTTTTTTTGGTGAAACCACCATCTTGAGAAGGCTACATGGGAATGTAAATATATAATGAGGTATAAGTATCCTTAGTTATTAACACCAAAGTGGTAAATTTCTAGGAAAAAAATAAAATTAGGGGGGTTATAATGTAACAAAATGATATATTTTGAAATGTATATATTTTCAATTAAATTTAATTTTTAAATTTTTTTCATTACACAAAACCCTAAGATTCTCTTTCTTTACACGCAACACCTAGTTTAAAAAAACTGGATATAGAAGTATAATAGTACAATTTAAACTGATAATTATATCATAGTTGTTGGATTGGAACATATGAATAGGATTAACTAAATTATGAAAATATATGGTTTAAATTTTATTTATTAAATTAATTATTTTGGGACCAATTAATTAAGAATGAAATTAAAACTATTTCAAAATAAAGGAAATCTTTTAAAAAAAATCTTTTTTTATGAAAAAAAATAATTTTACCAAAATAATTTATAAAAAACACTTTTGGGGAATTATTTTAACGAAACATATATTTTATATATCTAATAAAATCCTTAAAATTAATTTTATGTGTTTTCTAGATAAAAGATAAGAATAAATCGACTTTTTTGCTTGAAAACTCTATTTTTTTATAAAATTGCTTTGTCACCTTTTGGGAACTTATTTTAAAACTAATTTCAACACTTTTTGAACCATTTTGTTAAAAACATAATGTTTATTTTTATGAAAACCAGGTTAAAAATAAATTTGGTTAAATGTTTTGTAATTTTATAGAAAAAACTTTTTTTATGAATAACGAAAAATATTAAATTTTAATCGAAAACTAGATTTTCATTTAAATTATTTATAAATATATTTATATTTTAAATTATCTTTAAAATAAAATTAATTAAATTATATTTCTATTAATTCAATTTATTCCATTGGAATCATTTTAATATTTAATTTTTATATAAAAAGCTTTTAAACTTTTGAACTTTTTATCTTTAAAAACCCTATTTCTCGTCATATTTATGAAATTAATTTTAAATTACATATTGGAACATATATGAATTTAATTTGGAAAAATGGATTCTATATTTACAATTATAATAATTTATATTATCTAATAATTTATGTTTACTTTTTTACCCTAAAGAATAGTTAAAAGTGAAAAAATGTTTAATGTAATTAAGGTAAAAATGTGTATAATGGGGGGAATAAACTAAAATAATATGGGTTAAAATAACCAATAAGAATTTATAAAATATGTTTTCTAAAAATATTTTAACACTTAAATTTTTAATTCTGGAAAATAATAACTTTTTGGCCCTTTTTTGGTTGAAAAAACATGCATATAACTTTTTCTTTTAAAACATTACATGTTTGTGACTCACCTCAATTAGAAAATGCAACACCGTCTCATCTCGTCTTCACATATTCAAGAAATTTAGGTTCATAAGATACATAAAAAATAACTTCCAAAATTATAACCTCTCATACTATAAGCCTTATTTTTATAATAAATTCATCATATGAAGGTTTTTGGTGCAAACATATGAAGGTTTCCTGAAGAAGAGGTAATGTTTTCAATGAGACTTTTTTATTTTATTTCATCATCCAAATCCTTTAGTTATTATTAAAACATGATGATATAAAAACTTAAGTAACTAAAAAATATTTATATTATTTTATGTTATGTTAATGACATACTACCATCTCAACTTCTATCAAATGGGTTACCAAATCATCATTCGTGTGTACAGCGGAGTACCGGCTTGCTAACCGATGTGATTCTTTTTTCCAATAACATGCATCGTGGGTTTAAATGATAAAGTATATATATATATATAATATTTATAACCTAATTATTCTTACTAAGTCATTATATCATATATAAATTTTCAATTTCTATTTCATAGGAAATACGATAACATCCCTCATGGGTACGGTGAACTACCACCTCAAGTAACTATATGATTCATTTTTCACTAATGCTTTACATGAAAGATAATAAAGATGCATTTAATGAATATATGTGATATACATAACATAATTATTATATTAATTACATATTTATTATTATTTAAATATAATATATAATTTTATTACTTTCCATTTTCACTCACTGAATAATGATAAAGTCTTTCATGCATGTGTGGACTACCACTTTCACGAAGCTACGTGAATCTATATTTTCATCACCACACCATATAGATGATATGTATATGTATATTTCTAGAAATAATATTTTATTTTTTTCATTATGATAATTATATAAATATCAAATATTTATAATATCCTTTCCATAGTGATCGATGAAAAATCGAAAAGTTACTCACGTGTACGTATGACCCACGATCTCCCAGATTGTAATATATATCATTTATAAAAAACATTAATGATTGGTCTAAAAATTATAATTGTTTTCTAAATATGATAATTATTTCATGATTATTATTCTATAGATAGTATAACTGTGATCAATATAAGATGATCAAAAATAACAAATTTAAACATATATGAAAAGCATAGTGGTTATTACCTGAATGTTGATTTTAATAAGGAAATGGTAATAAATATGTAATAAATAGTCATAAGTAAATTATACATGGTATAATATATATATATATCTATTATTCTATATTATATTTATAATAAAATTATATTTATTGTTTATGAGGATCAAATGTGTAAAAATGAGGTTGATATATAACGTAAGGGATTTCCATCCCAATTATTAGTTCTGTGAGACAGATGACATATTAACAACCTATTTCGTTTATGTGTTATGAATACTGAACATTAATGTATTTTAATATATTCCTTCTTAAAATTATTTCAATTTACATATCCATCTGAGGACCTCTCTTTCATGTGGTTTACGTTTCAAAATCAACCATAACAGTAATGGGTTATTGTCTCAATTTTCCTTCTTTCAAACATTTTTATGTCATGAAACTATCTTCTTTTTTGAGGTGTATGTACTACCCATTTCACATGTAATATAATGAATTTATTTATTCTCATTATATTATATGTTTCAATTAATATTATTATTTCATGGGGCTTACGATTCAGTGTTACCAAATTGGTAATGGTTTTATGATACAATCTCATATTTTATCTGGATTGTTCCAATGATCAAATATAATGATATATTTCTTAATAAAAACATTAATTTTATACTTCTATGGTTATTTAATGAAAATAAATGTCTCCCTTAAATTTCATCTATTAATGTATTGAAGAGATCAAATGAATTTGTTAAAAAAACATATTTAATTCTCTCTTCGATCGAATGCCCTTTTTTTCTTCTGAAACTATGTTTTGTAAAAATGATTTCCAAAAGGATTTTAAAATTTGTTAGAAAATTTATTGAAAAATGTTTTACTATTTTTTCAATTTTTAACAAAATGATTTTAATGTAATCTTTAGGTCATCTAACAAACAATTCCCACTTGGATTTTATAGAAAATGTGAAAGGAATATTTATTTTAACATTTACGCCATGAATGTAATTTTCATCCATCATAAAAATAATTTAATTTTAATATTACTTTATAATTTTCAAATTTTATTATCAATGAGAATGATTTTGAAAATGTTTTATTAAATTTTAGTCCAAAAATTTATTTTTTAATAAATGTTATTTTTATCCTGAAATGATCCAAGTGAGCAGTCAAAATTATTCTCTATTGATGATGATATAATTATTTTTTAAATTATGACTTACAGGGAATATGAACCATATATTCTATTATTATTATTATTAATATGAATTTTTTTTTCATGAAATTTTGTTTATGAAACTCATTTCTCTTCCACTGGTTATACCATTATAAAATTATTATGAAACCCACTTCATTTTCCCCAGGTTAGGCTATGTTGGAATGATGAAATGGTTATGAACACTATTTATTTTAAATTATTTATGGAATGAATAAATATTTATGAAATTCATTTCATTTCATTGGTTATTATATTAAAAATTTATATGATATTGTGGAACACATGCGTTTGATTTTATTATGTGCCCGGTGGGACCTATATCTCTATTCAATGGATTGGGTAAAGATAGATAACTCATGAGTAAATATGTAATGTGTGATGTTGATTACATGTTCAAAATGTTATGCAGAACCTAATTACATGTTCACAATTTTATTCCTGAACCTGATTACATGTTTATAGTGTTATGCATGGACTAGTCTTTCATGTCTATAATGTCATGTGTGGATCTGGTTACTTGTAAACAAGTTTATACAAGGTCATGATTTCCTGGCCTTAATATATTGGGTGAACATGACTCTATTTAGTTTTATATATCTCCCTTTTTTATCATTACTACTACTTTGATCCCACAATTTATTATGTTTCATTTTCCTAGATTATGAGGAAATTTTTTAAGACAAATATGTTTGTGAAGATTACTAAAGGGGATGATATTTTTTAAAGATGTTGAAGATATTTCCCAAATTAAAATATTATATAGTAATTATCCAAATAAACTAAAATATTATAGTCCTTAGGAATGTTTATATGTAGTGTATTGAATATTCATAAAAAATATTTAATATCTATTTATGAGAAGCCTGGGTTGCTATAAATGACATATCTTTATTACAATTTGTAAGGGTTCTGTAATAATTATTTGAGTTGATGTCCCAATAACCCGAAATGTTTTTTATATGATTTATATGCAGTTATCAAGAATATTGTTTTATTTAAATGTTGTGATAATGAAAATTTTAAAATATTTTTGATTCCATTTATGCGTAAAAAGGTAATTTTATAAGAAATTTTTATGGGTTTTCTTATTTTCATTAGATTGAAATGAATATTCATTTTATGTCCCATACTGAGATTTTTCTACTGATCCTATTTTTTTTAAATATTTTATCATAGGGTAAAATGATGGGTAGAGTAATGTAGGAATTTATGTTTAAATTTATGAATATGTTTCTTGAAAATAATGCATGATTTATTTTAGAGGTATTATATTATGATAAAAATGGTTAATAATTAGATATATCAACATTGTTTTATATGGTTTTGTAATGTGTGGGTTATTACCTAATTCAATAAAACTCTAAACCAAAAAAGATATTTGGTAATGTGATAATGTGAAGTATAGTTTAAATTTTCTATAATATATAATGATTATGTATATGTCCTTAAAGTTGGTATTAGATAAGGGTTTAGAAAGCATTGGAGATTATGACATTTGGGTAAGCATTGGTTAGGTTTCTAGGAATATTATTTTAGTAAAATACCTATTGTGTAACTTTTTTAGATCAATTAAGATCAGTTAGAAATGGAAGGAGGCAAATCTCAAACAATATTTCACTCTCTTCTTGATGTGTTTCTTGAAATAATTATTACTAAGTCCCATCATTATAATTTTGAAACTTTTGCTAAAAAATAAGTATTATAAAAAAATTAATGCATTAAATATCAATCACCACTTCTCTACATTGATACCACCATGGATTATGGATTTTTTTTAAACAAATTATAAATTCCCAATTTTTTCATCATTCCAAATAAGGGGAATATCATCATGTAATTTTTAAATATTTTACCCAATCACTAGAATTTGAAGCATACTATGATTTTACTATATCTACAAATTAAGGAGACCCACATGAATTATATTTATATTTGATATTAGATTGCAGTTCTTCAAGTAATACTTCTATTATTTTAAAAGGACCTTTGATTGATAGTTTCAAAACATAGTCCAAATTTCTAATAAAAATCAAGATCCATTAGATGATTTGAAATTATATTTCAAATAAAATGGCTTCTCAAAACCATTAATCTAATAAAATTAACAAAACAAAAATTTTACAAGATTATTTTATACAAATAAAGCAAAGGAACTTGAATAATCTATAAATAATTGTGATAATGAACACACCTTTTATATACACAAACAAAACATCAACGGAATTTGGTGGACAAAATGATCAAGGTACGAACTAAATTTATTTTTGTCTTTGAATAGTTTTATTTAAATAATAGGGTGTTAAATGTAAAATGATGGGATATAAAAGATTTAATGAATTATAAATTTGAGGTAATTATATGTAATTACATTTTGGGATAAAAAATGAAAGGTATGAGATAAAATTTAAGGAGAAAAAGTCATTATAAATGAGAAATATATTAAGGTTATTTTCTATTTTTTAATCGCATTACAAGAAATTTTATAAGGATTATAGTTTTAAAAAGAGTAAAATTCAAAGGTCGAGTGGTAACTCATTGCATCTAGAAAGGCCATGAGATTTGAACCCAAAACTGAATGGTGGAAAGGGTGGATCACCTACCACTATCCGAAATAATGTCATGGATAGTATGATATTATTTTTACTTATTTAAATTATTTTAAAGATAAAGGTTAATATCATTTTTTGAAACATGTATTTTATTTTATAGATAACAATGGGTTTGGATATTGATTTGATTGTTAAGTGAGTAATATTCTTTCAATAGAATCTCACTATTTTTGGAACATTATATGATATTATAGGATTTTATTTAAGGAATAAAGAATGAATTATATTTTAGAATCACAGTTTATTTTATTTTGAATTTTTGGGGATTCAAGTTATTTATGGAAATTGCTCAATTATCATGGAGATTGTATGTTTTTTGTTTGAAAAATTTGGTATGGGACTTCAAGAGTAATTGATTTCATTTTGAGATAAATGTTAGAGTTAATCTAGAAATACTATGTAATCAAATACTTCTTAATTTTGTGTTTCAATATTATTCTCGAATATTTTGAGTAATTTTAAGGATATTTTTTTTGGAATTATCCATGTTGAAATTGGGGCATTACTTCTGAATTTTAGAGATTTAATTATTTTAATTAGAATAAATGTTTACTCATTTTTGGGAATTATCTTATATTTTCCCTACAATTTTGGTTTTTTAATTTATAAATAAATAATGAATAGTTTTCAAGTATTATATATAATTATTTGACTCATTAAAAGTTGATTCTACAGCTCTAGGCATGAAAAATTTAACTTCAATACCCATTTTTGGAAAAAAAGGTGAGATTATGGTTGAAATTTATTAATGGATAAAACTGAACATTTAAATTAAGTGTATTTCCTTATGTTCTTACTCATGATATTAAAATAATTTCTAAACTCTACGAAAATGTATTTTGGAAAAAAATTATTATCTATTTACTTTTCTTACTAAGCAATCAATGACCTTTTAACCGATCATAGATTTATAGTATTCTAATGGTTAACTTTCTAATGACCATGTTATCTCTAACTCACTATCTTTACTTTAGAATTATATTTCCTATTCCATGTCTATGTTTTCAATACTCACAATTTTTTCCTACATACATAGTTATGTGTTATTTCAGATGACCTCCGTGCTTCCCTTTCTCAATTTTAAGTGGATGTTTTATTTATTTTTCTTACGATGTTGGATTTCAAAAAATGTATTTTGTAAAGTAAAATACATATATTTTGAGATTGAGTTCAATTAGTGGGGATTAAATTTGTTTCCGGGGGGTATAATGTAATATAAAAAGATTTTAAAAATAATGACTATGTTCTATAGAATATAAGATGCACAACACTAAGCTTAAACGAAAAAATATAATTTTTTATATGCGGCCTTTATAAAAAAGTCCCTAAATAGGTGGTAATAAATATTAGTAATCAAAATATGAAATATATAATGGTATTAATCATTTATACTGTATTAATTAATTCGTTTAAAATGGGTAGTTGATTTTTATTAAAAGAATGTCATTATTCAAAAAATATGTTTTATTTAAAAATGATTTTTATTACTTTTGTGAACAAATATTGCAACTAATATCTAGATATTTTATAAAAAAATTTATAAAATCAATTTTTTTTAAATTGTCATAAAAAAATTAACATAGGTTGGTATTTTGGTAATTTTCAGAAAATATGGTTTTTTTATTGAATAATGAAGAATACCGATTTTTATAATACTGTTATTTTATTTAGATTAAAAATTAACTTAATGGTTTTTATTTGATTTAAAAAGTAAATAAAGTAATATTTTTAAATATGTAATCTGATTAAATACATTTTAATCATCCTTACACCTCATTTTTATGTAATTACATTATTGGGTTTAAAAATACGTTTTTCAAGATAACCATTTTTTATTGTGTTTTGGGGGATTAATTTTAAATTTAATTATGAAAATTAATTTTTTTTTAATTTTGATTTTTTTTAATATTTGATATAATTGGTTCTAAATTTAGAAAATAATTCTCTTTTATTTTTGGTCAACAAAAATAGCAACCTTTGTAATTTTTATTACAACAGTAAAGGGTAAATCAGGTAATTTATATTAAGGATAAAATGATAATAAAACATAAATTTTATGTTTTATGATTAATTTTCGTCTATAATAATCAAACATTGGATTATATGTAATTTTATGGTCATTTGGATGAGATTATGACCTTTATAGTATTTCATTTCATGAAAATTCAAACAACTCACACACTTGTTTTAATAACTACAACATTTTTAATATGGGATCATATAGAGGATATATTCTAATATAAATATTATATTGAAATATTAATTATTTATATTAATATTGATAATTTTAATTTATATTTTTGTGTTGAAATAATTACCTTAAATGCTTACACAACCTAGATATAATAACTACTCAATTAATGGAAAAACCAAATTGATGATATTAAAAATATTAAAAGTAACTTAATTTTAGATATTTAATGTAATAAAATTATTTTATAGATTCATAGAAAATTTTATGTATTTAATAAAATAATTATTTAAAATATTAAGTGTTATGATGATATTATTAATGTCAAAGAAATGAATAGTTCTAGAAATAAACATTAAAGATATTTTATAATAAATAATATTTTATTAAGTGATATAAAATTATTAAAAATATTATATTCATCCAAGTGATTAGTATATGGTTTATAATATCAATTTTGGTCTATTAATGGGATTTTTTTCCATTTATGGTAACTATATTTAATCTCAAAGTGTAAGAATCCTTGTCGTCATGATATGTTTTTAAAGGGTTAATGAGTTATTTATTCCAAATGGTAAGTGTAAAAATGTGACCTAAGAAGTATAAATTTTTTATAAGATAATTTAGACCTAAAATTATTCTATATTATAAATAACTAATTTTAATAAATTTTTCAGTATAATTTAATTTATATTAATTTAGTATTTTGATAAAATCCAAGAATGCCCCACCCCTCTCGTATAAAAGAGAACCTATTATTCTCAATTATTCACAGTTCATAATGAATTTTCCTGAAACATATTACCCAAATACCTTACTAAAATACCTAACTTCATTATAGAGGCCATAAATAGGGAATAACACAATCCTTAGGGGTATTGATGTGTTAAGAAAATGAGGTTATTCAAAAAAGATGTAACATTTTTAATTGAGCGTTTCAGTTTTATTTCATCTTAAACCTCCATCAAATAATCTTCAAAAATGATAAAATAATAAAAAAGGTATCCTAAGTATACTGAGAATTTATTATTTTAATATCACAACCAATATTCCTCTCATATTCTATCAAATTGGAAATGAAACCTTCATTCAAGTGTGGAGCTTACTACCGCCTCATGAACAGATGTAATGTGTTTTCAATCATCATATCTCATATTTTGATTATAATACTGAAATTAATGTTTATATAATATATTAATGAATTATTTATCATTATGAAAATATAATATATCATCTACAATCTTACATTTTCATTCACTGAAAAATGAAAATTTATTTGGTGCGTACGTGTGGACTACCGCCTCCACAAAGTGACCTGAATCATTTTTATTCAACACATCCCATGGATGGTATATATAAGTATATTTAAAGGATTAATACAATATTTGTTTACATATTAAAATGGTGTAATTATAAAATAATACTTACCATCCTTCCTTAATTATCATTGAAAAATTGAAACGATACTCATGCGCATATACGGCCTACCATATCCATGATTGTAACATAATTCATTCTTGATAACCATATTTAATGATTGGATTTTAAAGTCTAAATAATGTTTAAAAGGGATAATTATTTCATGAATATTATTCTATAGATGATTAAATGATTAAATATTTCACTATAGTTAATCTATTGAAGTCATTTTAGAAACACCCAATGCGAACTTAAATGATTAAGTGATTGTATATGACATTGTAATAAGGGATATAAAAGGAATAATAAACCTCAAAAATGTTATTAATAAATTAAATAATTAATTTTTGTTTATTATCAAAGAATATAATGATTTTATGTGTTGATTCAAACTTAATCTGAGGGGATTTATTTTTAGAAAGTCTTTTTTAATGTTCCTCTTTCAACACTTAACAAAAGTAAAAGGGATGTAATTTTTTACATATATGGTATGAACCAGAATTACTACTATCATGATGCCTCAATTATTTGATGTTTTATTTTACAATTTTATTTGGTTCTTTTCAAATGAAATTGTTTCTTTATTATGTGTGTAGTATTTTTATTTTAAAAGAAAAATTATTTTTTGTCTCTTTTTACTTTTTTCAATGATTTTCAAAAATTTAATGTTTTTATGGTATGTTTGACATTATTTATAAAAATAAAATGTGTTTTTATATATTAATGTATATGGAGAAAATTAATTTTCCCACCTCCATAGTTGATATTTTATTTTTTTCTTCCTTTGTAAGAATTAATATTTTCTTTTAAAAACACACTATATTTTTGTTTGGGTATTTTTTATTTATAATCGTGTCCTAAAAAGAATAAGGTATTTTTTTATCCAAAAGTTTCTTGACACATATTTTAAATTGTTTTTTCAGGGATTATATTCATAGTTTGGTCCTTGTACATTATTTACAATCGGTGGATCCCCAGTATATCTCATTGGTAATCCCATGATATCTTATATGATGGGTGTAACCAGATAACACTCCAATGTAATGGGTAATTGTTATGGTTCCAGAAAAATCATATTGGAAGTTGGTTTTATGATTATTCCAATATGTAATTGTTCTATAAGGGATCTTTAAATATTCCATGATATTAATTCCCAAGGAACCTACATAAATTTTCTGTTCACGCAAATGAGTTTTCATGGAAATAATTATTTTAAATTCAATATAATAAAAATCTTATAATATTCATGAATCAATTTATGAGTAAAAAGTTTTATTTTTTATGAAATTTTTTTCATGGTTTTTCTTGTTTTTTTTCACTAGACTAACAAAATTCTTATTTATTATGTCTGTTACTATGTTTTTTTGTGCTCATAACATAATTTTATTATGTTTCAATAGGGTTTAGGGATGGGTAATGGAAAGGAAAAAAGGAAAAGTTGAATGTCATGGGGTTTTTTTGTTAAAATAATTCATGGTTTAATATACAAGTATTATATTATAGAAAAAATAGATATTGGTTTAAAGTTTACAATTTGTATTATATGGTTTTGAAATGTATGAATTATGACCTAATTATTTTAATTTATAAACCTAAAAGTTATTTGGGAATGTGAAATGGTTAATTATGGTTTAATGTCACTAGAATATAATGTTTTTTAGGTTGTTTCCCTATGTACAACTATACTCACCACCACGATACACCTATATTACAACTAAATACTATAATCATTACACCTTGTACTATGTATGGATGAAAGTGTGGGGTAGAGGGAGTGTTCAACCTTCTATATCCTCAAAAATTAAGATGTTTTGGAAAAAACCTAGAATTTATAATGTCATATGCGCATCTATCATGTTATTCGACTCAGTTTCTGGTGTGTGACAAATAAAAAACTATAATGAACGTAAAATATCACACATACCCATATTAGGTGTTTATTACCAAATATTATGATACAAATAAAGGAGCCAAACATACCACATATCAATATATTTTCATCCTCTAACTAAATCCACTACTGTGCCACATCACTACAATACCACATTCAAAAAAAATATTTTACCCATTTCAAATTTCAGAATTACTACACATAATTCAATTATTAACCTCCATAATGTTCCACTATGATTAATTTGTTA
Source organism: Viscum album (assembly GCA_963277665.1). Taxonomy (NCBI): domain Eukaryota; kingdom Viridiplantae; phylum Streptophyta; class Magnoliopsida; order Santalales; family Viscaceae; genus Viscum; species Viscum album. The sequence goes on along the minus strand of OY728119.1, from coordinate 1,014,784,668 downwards.
TTCGTTTAGTTCCCAATTAATATTTAATGTCATTATTTGGTGGAGATTTTATTATGATGATAACATTATGGAATTACCCTATAGGAAATGGTTCCCCCCGGTTACAGATTGGGAAGGTTTCCCTTCACCCTCCTCTCTATAAAAGCCCTTCCACTTTCACCAATCTCAATTATCTACATTCATTTCCCTCAATTTTGATAATACTTAATGTCAGTTTTCATAAAACAGGTATCCACTGAACCCTTCTCTCACTCTCTCTGATTTTTTTGAGTCTTCGGACCCACTTAGCCTCTCATTGGGACGTCTATTAGGTAGGATCCATTTGTCTATGGATACCTTCATCATGTATATCTGTAAGGACCCAGCCTTAAAACATTACATAATCTGGAATTAAAAGAATAATCTACATTGAAGATCTTTTTTAGGTTTATAATATTAGAGAATTATGCCAAAACTATTACATTAGATCTCAAAAAATTACAATGTAGACACCTCCACTCAGTTCACATTTTTTTCATAAAATTAAAACTATTAAAAAAACATGTCTTGTTCTTAGTTTTTGACATCATGACTTTTCCTTGGTCCCACCCTTGACCCTATTCATATTTAAATCCTATAGAAAACATTTCAGAAACATGGAATGATACTAAAAATCTTAGTAAGGGTTTCAAAATAAGTAAAGGAAACATTACCCAATCAATAAATATAAATCAATAAAACCATAATTTTCAATCATAAAATACCTCATGAAATAATATGATTTATGAATATCACATAGAAATAATAAATCAAAATGGTAACTTATGGAATCTATATCATACTTACATTATAGATATCACAGCTACGTAATATGTTATGTTGGAATACCCATCACTATATATTCCCTAAATCTATTTGGAGAAAGATTAATGTTTACCTCTTTCACGTTACAAAATACATTGGAGAGATATCTTGGGCTCAACTTCCCTAGGATTATCACAGAACCATCCATATACGTAAAAAATGCCCAATAGCCATAATATATTCATAACACATAAAATAAGCATAAAGTAAAGATAACATTTCCACATTTCAATCACAATATTTCATCCAAGATATTGACATAATCAGTGCTTTATCAAACCATTTTCAAAACCATTTAAAACATTTAATAAAAATATTTTTGAATCAAAGTGTCCCATAACACTCTGATGATTTTAATGGAATTAACATTTTAAAACATTAATTTCCATATAAATAAATCATTATAACAATTTTTAAAACATGTACATTAATGAGAAAGATTTATATGATTAAATCTTTAAAACATTTAAAACAATGTTTTAGTTAAATATTCTCGTAACACATGAGAACACATGGATAAAAATAATAAATAAATAAAATAAAATGAAACTTATAATATCATGAGAATAAGGATATTCAAGTTATAATATTTCAAAGGGTAGTATATATACCATATAAAAGTGAATTGGTGCATAACAACAAATAAGTATCAATGGAATGTAATTTGAGATGAACTACCTTACAATGATTGTACCATTATATTAAAGATAAATCAATGACATATTTATGTGTTAAAAATATAAATACACCCAATATAAGTTCTTATTAAGTGTGAAAAAATCAGAGGTCATTCACACATATTTATAGCACAACATAATCAAGAAGTAGAAGTTTAACCCAAAGAATTGAAATTGGGTTATGAAGTCCCCTTACAGGAATTCGATAGCCTAACCACATCACATTAAAATTCAGAAAATAATTTGATGAGAGGGAAATGGGAATCTCATCACTTGGAAAAAAATGTACAATATTAAGGATATATAAGAACATGTCCCAACATAATAATACGTAAATTAAAAGACATAACAAAAATAATTCTTTCAAAAAGGGGAGGGTTAAAGGTTCCCTTACCAATTTGGAAACAAACAAAACATACACCCCATGAAATAAGGATCAAACAATAAATATGTAACGACTAATAAATTAAATTATATTACACAATGAATAAAATCACAGGCATTACATAACCCACCCAAAAGGAAAATGTGGAAAATATAACATGAATGTCACAAGAATAAAAATTGAGAGAAACACCTTACCACGTTGTAATCAATCGAGTCGTATGACCAAAAGTTAATAACCACAAAATGAATAACATAATACCTTGAATATAAATATAATAGTGATAATATATATCAAATTTCAGAACAAAATACTCCACATGCAAAAAATAAGCAGTGAACAATGGACATCTCATAGAATTAAAAGTGAGATAAGAAACCCCTTACCATGATTTATCCATCGAGTCGTATGACCAAAAGATAAAAACCACCAAATGAATCAAATAATACCATTAATATAGCGAGAATCATGATAATTTATATCAAATTTCAGTAAAAATGCACCACATCCAATAAATAAGTGGTGAACAAAAGAAATCTCACAGAATTAAAATTGAGATAAGAAACCCCAGACCTCATGTCCGACTTGACCCGTTCATTCTTCAATATCCTAAATAATAAACTAAAGTTAATTTCTACTTTCATGGGAACATTTTTAAAGTATATTTTTATTTTTATATCACTTATTACTATGTTATAAACATTATGCAATCATTTGAGTTAATAATTGTCATTTTGTTGATATTTGGTACTTGAGTCAAAAACGAAACTTGTTATATTTACAAGTTTTCCATGTAGTAAAAGGTTCATTATCTCTGGAATTATATTCTTGATTTATATATCATATATATAATATATATCTAGTATATATATATGTGCATTTATAATAGTACATAACATTTGGAGATAAGAAATGAAATAGACTCTTAATGGGGATGGTAAGCCGTACGTACAGATGAACTCTACTTTCATTTCTATTTCATATTTAATGGAATAAAACATTAATGATAAAAAGGTATATTATAATTCCAGTATAATATAAAATATAATTTCAGTAACTCCATCCTTTATACATTCCTCGTATGGCATAAATGAGTCATATTACTTTGAGGGGGCGGTAGTCCGCACTTCGTCAAATGAAATTATCGTATTTACCCACTATGGAAACCATAATGTATTATATAAATGAAAAATACAGATTAATATAAACAATATAAATATAATATATATCATATATAAATACAGTTCCATCTTAATGGGCACCATAAGATGTGGTAGGATAATATTGAACAATCATAATTTCGTGAGGCCATAGTTCACCATCTGCAGAAACAATATGGTCTCTACCCATTAAGTAGAGGTGTGTGTAAGTGTAGTTCGAATAATTATCATAAAAACAACCTAGTATATTTAGAGTACTGGTTTTTTATAAAATAAAGGAATAAAAATAGTTTTTGGGTTCAGAGAAGTATAATAATACAAAAGAACTTAAGACGTTACCTTTAAATTAGGTATCTCTCTTTGGTTTGAACCAGAAGGTTTAATTGAATTTCCTTCTGACTAGGTGACAGATTATAGGAGGAGGGAAGAGATATAGGTAGATTAGTTGGTCAGAGTTTGGATGATCCAAATGGCTTGATAAGTGTGAGGAATGTGTTAGAAGTGAGGGATTTTTGTAAGGGGGGTGGGCTCTTTAAGAATGTTTAAAAATATTATTTTATTAGATAATGATTATCAGTTTCTAAAGGTCCAAAGATTATCAAAGTTATATATATGATGACTACTGTTCGAAATAAATTAATCCAATAATAATTGGATAGGTTTTGGATAATGTTAGAATATTTATAATCTTATTTATTTAAATCATTCATTAATGAGGTAAACACAGTATCATTATTGTGTCATAAATATTTTTATTTATTTGATGTCAAAAAATTATAAAAGAAGTATCATGATGTAGAAAATATTTTTATATCACAAATAAATATTAACAGTCAAAAATATAACTTATATAACCCCTTGTAGGAATTGATTTAATAAAAGATATATGTTTAAGTGATTTTTGTCTTTACTTTAAATAAATTAATATAAAGTGTCATTTTCACTCTTAAATGGATCCATGAGGTCCCAAAATCATCCCAAGAATGTCCATGGTCGGAAATGTATCAAAAAATAGGATTAGAACACATGTTAGTGTAATTTTATATTACTATAATAATATTTTTTACCTTTGTTTACGAGATTTACCTTTTAACCATTGTAAATAAATTATTTACGGAAGTAAATATTCATAATTTCTAAAAATAAAAGATAATTATTTACACAATTTAGACCTAGTGATTCCAAATACGGAATCCATTTTTCCAAATTCAAAACACAGATGTGGACAAAATTAATTTAAAATTAATTACCGCTATCAAAACAAAAAGCGTGTTTTTATGAAATAATAACTATAAAAAGATTGGCACTTGTTTATGCCCAATTTAAAAGTGAAATTACTTTCAAAGAACAAAATTGGATTCAATTGTAAAAATAATAATATAATTAAACTTTAAAAACAATTAAAAAGATAATATAACCTTATAAAAAATTAGATTAAATGGAAATTTTGAATTAAAATACAATATTTTTCACTATTCATTGAAAATCAATTTTATCATAAAAACACCAAAAATTTTCCCAAAGTAATTTTTGATGTCCCTATTCTAAAGAAGAATTTATTTTGTCAAATATAACATATAAAATTGACCAAAAATATATTTAAATAGGGTTCATCATCAAAAGGCTGTAAATCGACCTTTTAATGAATATTAGAGTATTTATTCTTAAAATCAGATTCTTTTTTATTTTATGCCTCTAAAATTTATTGGGTAAATGTAAAATATTTAAAAAACATGTATATTCATATTGTAGTTAGTTCTTCCATTCCCTCCAATATAACAGCTAGGCATTAACTAACATTTAAAATAATCTTATATTATTATTTTTTAGTATGACTCAACATGGTGTGCAACAAAAGATTTCAAAGAAACTCGTTATTTCCTTTCAGGTACGCCATTGAAATAGCATCCCCTTTAAAGTAAAATTAATATTTAACTCTAAAATTTTAATTAATATAAAAATATAATATTCTTTATTTACCTAGGATGTTATATCCGTCCCCCATTTGGGAATTGCGTCCTCACAATTTTAATATTAGGATTGGAAACTTCATTGAAAGTCCCATGTCAAAAAAGAGTCAATAAAAATATCACTTTAAAATTAAGAAAGAGAAATATAAAGGTCACCCGAGATAATAGATACAATTATTCCATGAAAACATGGATATGTAAGAGAAACTAACTCTCATAAATTAATAGAGAGTGAGAGAGAACTTGATAATGGAAAGTTAACCACCAAAATACCATAAATTTGTGGTTGGGTAATAGTCTTATGGTAAAAGAGATCTTATAACATTTTTTATTCATGATCCTTTTCATATAGTTGAATAATTTTATTAATAACTATAATAATATCGTAAGGAAATATACATACTTATCTTGTAGAGTGTCATCATTTAATAAACTTCTACCACTAACTCATCTTTTCTCCAAACGGTGAGTATTCAAGATGACATGTTCACATTAAAAGCACTATAATAATCTTCTAGAGAATAAAATAATCCACAAAATATGAACTATATTTTTCCCATGTCATTAGACATTAACCAAAAACAAAATGGATAGTAAAAGATCAGATAATCCCCCAAAAGGATAATCTTTTACAAAAAGAAAAACTACTCTGAATCTCCAAAATTTGTCAAAAAATACCCAAAGATCAACAAAGACCATTCAATAAACAACTGTCCATAAAATTGTTCAAAGTAATCTAAAATAATATTCAAACTCAAATATCAGAAGGATTTAAACACATAGTCTTCCAAGATAAATCTTAACATTTATCACCAAATAAAATTAGTTACTCTCATAGTCTCATAACGAAAATTAATTAACCTAATCACATATTCTCCATGATAGTTTAATCATTTCCATAGATAACTAAAAATAAATTTATGTCTACAATAAAATCATATATCCTTCTAAAATAATATTTCAACCATTACTCCGCAAATGAGATCCCATAGTGTTCTATTTTTCATAAGCATATTGTGTTCCCAAAAGAGAGAACGTTTTCAAAAATAACAATTATCACTGAATCACCAAATCGTTTTCCTATTCTAAGGATATCCATTTAATAAAACATAAGTTCCCAAAATAAACTTATTCTTTATCCATAAATAATTTTACCAAAAATAATAAGTCATAATAACTAGGGACTTCACATAGGCCAGTGGTAGACGATAATTCCCAATCACACTTTGGTTGTGGGTTTGATTGTCACAGCATTTTCTAACATGACAGGTTTTCACACTGTATGCGTGTTTTCCTTTTTATAAAACACAAAAATAACCCTGACATGTTTTAACCTCAATGGTTTTTATATACCTTTCATTTCCATCCTAACACATTTAGGCCTGAACATCTTAATTCATAAAGACTTATATATATTGTACTTTTTTATTTCCCCTCCATTTGATAAAATAAAACTATTCCTAACAGGAAGAACATCATACCATTATCACGGTGTCCATATGGTTTCATCGTCAACTTTTTCACATAGGTATATGGTCCATGCATTGAAACAATGATTTAGAGATCCTTTAAAATCACTTGCTACCTTCTTCTAAATACACCTTGTACAACAAGGGTCATATGGGTGTTTGTAGAAAAATAGTTTCATAAAATATTCTTGTATGACATATAATTTCCAAATATCTAACAAAACATGATTTTTATAAAACAGTCAGACCAAATTTGAGGTGAAACTTTCAATTAATGGTACTTCTAAAATACCATAATAATTTTCTGAGAGACTATATTGTAAAAGAAAATATAAATAGGTTACACAAGAGTCTCCTTCTCCAGCACCTTTTTTAAAATAATAATATTCTTCAAAATGATTTGATAAGGTAAAATATTTGAAAATGCTTTGATAATATTTACCTTTCCTAAAAATATGAGAATATTGTTAAAATAGGATTTTATTAAATACTATCCATGATACACAATGATATCGAGTTATAGTGGAGGTGTTTGATATCTCAAACAACTACTTGCAAGTGATTTGTTTGCTAGAAAAATTTTCACAATCATCTGAACATGACTTTGAAATAATTATTGAAAGCATGTTATCAGGAAGAGATAATAATGTTGTTTGAGATCCTCCTCCTTCTATTTATAACAAACATTCCTTGATCTAAAAAATTTATAAAACATTAATTTAACTAAAATAATAGACATAGAGACTAACCAGGTGTTTACCTAAAACACTTAATCCCTAAATTTGTCTAAAATGACCTCTAATACTAACTATAAGGACGTGAGATTAAAACATGACATATTCTTGAATTAAATGAATAATTCACATGGATGATCTTTTCAGGAATAGAGTTTTAGATAATTAGGCTATAAATATTAAATTACATCTCAAAAAATTACAATGTAGACACTTCGACATAGTTTTCATTTTTTTCATAAAATAAAAACTCTTAAAAATACACATCAAGTTCCATGTTTTAGTTGACATGACTTTTCATTGATCCCATCCTTGACCCTATTCATATTTAAGTCCTATGGAAAACATTTCAAAAACATGGGATGATCTTAAAAAGCTTAGTAATGGTTTTAAAATAAGGAAAGGAAACATTAACCCATCAATAAATACAAATCAATGAAACCATACTTTTCATTCATAACATACCTCATAAAATCATAAGATTTATGAATAACACATATAAATCATAAATCATAAAGGTAAATTATGGAATCTATATCATAATTACATTGTAGTTATCACATCTATTCAGGGAGTTACATTGGAATACCCATCACATCATATTCTATAAATCTCTTAGGAGAAACATTAACATTTAACTCTCTCACGTTACCCAATGCACTGGAGAGCTATCTCGGTCTCACCTACCCTAGGTTTATCATGGAAACGCCCGTATACATAAAAAATTCCCAATAGCCAAAACATATTTATAACACCTAAAAAAACCATAACGGAAAGATAAAATTTCGACATTGCAATCACAATATATCATTTCAAGATATTTACATAATAAATACTTTACCAAACCATTTTCAAAACCATTTAAAACATCTAATGAAGATATTTTTTAATCAAAGTCTCTCATACCACTTTGAAGATTTTAAAAGAATTAACAGTATAAAAATTAATGTCCATATAAATAAATCCTTAAAACCATTTTTAAAACAGGTACGTTAATGAGAAATATTGATACAAATAAATATTTAAAACATTTAAAACAATTTTTTAGTTAAAGAGTCTTGTAACACTTGAGAACACATGACTAAACATAATTAAAAAATAAAATAGAAAAACTTATAATAAAATGAGAATAAAGATATTTGTGATATAATATTTTAAAGGGAAGTATATAAACCATATAAAAGTGAATTGGTTCATAAAAGACAAATAAGTCTCAATAGAATGTAAATTGAGATGAAAGCCCTTACAAAGATCGTACCATTAGATTAAGGATAAATCATTGACATAATTATGTGTGAAAAATTTAAATACACCCAATATAAATGTATATTAAGTGTAAAACAATCATAGGTAATTCAAAAATATTTATAGCATGACATAATCAAGAAGTAGAAGTTTATTCCAACGAATTGAAATTGGATTAAGAAGTACCCTTACAGAAATTCGGCAGCCTAACAACGTCACTTTAAAATTCAGAAAATAATTTTATGAGATAGAAAAGGGTATATCATCACTTGGACATAAAATTTATAGTATTAAGTATATATAATAACATATTTCACCTTTATGATGTGTAAATTAAATGTCATAACAAAAAAGAAGTATTTTAAAAAGAGGTGGGTGAAAGGTTCCCTTACCGATTTGGTAACATACGAATCATACAACCCATGAAAGAAGGATCATAAAATTAATATGTAATTACCCATAAATTAATGTATATCACATAATGAATACAATCTTAGGATGTAAATACACCAAAAAAATAAAAAGTGTCAAATATAGAAATAATCTCATGGGAATTAAAAGTGAGATGAAAACCCTTATCACATTGTAATCAATCAAGTCGTATTACCAAAAGTTAATAAACACCAAATAAATCTCATAATAATAAGAATATAAAGATAAAAATGATAATATATATCAAATTGTAGTACAAAATACACCAAATGCAATAAATAAGGGACAAACAATGGAAATCTCAAGGAATTAAAAGTGAGATTAGAAACCCCTTACCACGTTGTAATCAATCAAGTCATATGAAAGAAAGTTAATAACCACCAAATGAATCACAAAATACCATGAATATAGAAATAATAATGATAATATATATCAAATATCAGTACACAATACACCACATGCAATAAATATGTGGTGAATAATGGAAATCTCATTGAATAAAAATTGAGATAAGAAACCCCTTACCTCGTGTCCGACTTGACCCATCGTTCTTTAATATCAGGAATAATAAACTAAAGATAATTTTTACTTTCTTAAGAACATTTACAAAGTTTAATTTTACTTTTATATTACTTATTACCATGTTATAAACATTATTCAATCATTTAAGTTAATAATGGTCGTTTTGTTGATATTTGGTACTTGACTCAAAAATGAACTTGTTATATTTACAAGTTATCCATGTGGTAAATAGTTCATTATGTACAAAATGATATTCATGATTTAAATATCACATATATCATATCTATCCAATATATATATATGTGTGTGTATTTATAGTAATACATAACATTTGGAGATAAGAAATGAAATGCACCGTTCATGGGGACGGTAAGTCGTACGTACAAATGAACACTACTTTCATTTATATTTCATATTTAATGGAATGATAAAATTAACGATAAATTAGTATATTATAATTCCATTATAATATCATATATAATTTCAGTAACTCAATCCTTTATACATTCCACGTATGGCATGAATGAGTGATATCACTTTGAGGGGGCGGTAATCTGCACTTCCTCAAATGAAATTATCATATTTACCCACTATATACGCCATAAAGGTATTCTATAAATGAAAAATAAAAAATCAAAGAAACAATATAAATATTATATATATCACATATAAATATAGTTACATCTTCATTTCCACTATAAGAGGTGGCAGGAGAAGATTGAACAACCATCGTTTCATGAGGCAGTAGTTCGCCGTCCACAGAAACAGTATGTTCTTTATCCATTAGATAGAGGTGTGTGTAAGTGTAGTTCGAATACTTCTCATAAAAACAAACTAGTATATTTAGGATATCGTTATTTTTATAAAATAAGGGAATAAAAAGAGTTTAGGTGGTTGGAGAAGTAAAATAAAATAAAAGAACACAAGGGAAGACATTACCTTTAAATCTGGTATATCTCTTTGGTATGAACCAAAAGGTTTAATTGAATTGCCTTCTTCCGAGGGGAAAGATTCTAGGAGGAGGATTGGGATGTGGGGATATTAATCAGGAAAGTCTTGGATGATCCAAGGGGATTGAGAAGTGGATAAATGATTTATAAGTGAGGGATTTTTATAAGGGGGAGGAGGGGCTCTATAGGAATGTTTAAAAAATATTATTTTATTATATAATTATTTTCAGTTTCTAAAGGTCAAAAACATATTAAAGTTGAATATAAGCTGACTCATGTTAGAAATAAAATCATCCAATAATAATTTGACTTGTTTTGGATATTTGTTTAATCTTTATCATCATATTTATTAAATCATTAATTAACTAGGTAAACACTACATCATTATTGTGTCATAAATATTTTAATTTATTTGATATATAAAAATTATAAAAAAATATCATGAATTATTAAATATATTTATATTTTAAAGTAATATTTATAGTCTAAGAGATAATTTATATAACCCCATGTAAGAATTGATTTACTAAATTATATATGTTTAAGTCATTTTTGTATATACTTTAAATAAATTAATATAAAGTGTCATTATGACTCTTAAGTGGCTCCATGGGGTCCCAAAATCGACCCAATGATGACCATGGTCAAAACTGTATCCACCAATAGGATTGGGACACATGTTAGGTTAATTTTATATTATTATAATAATATTTATTTATCCTTATTTACCAGATTTACCCTTTGACCATGATAAATAAAATATTTACTGAAGTAGATATTCATAATGTCTGAAAAAAGCTAACTATTTACACAATTTGGACCTCTTGATTCCAAATATGGAATCCATTTTTCCAAATTCAAAACCCATAAGTGGAATAAATTAATTTAAAATTAATTACTGTTATCCAAAAAAATGCGTGTTTTTAAGAAATAATAACTATCAAAAGATTGACACTTGTTAATGTCCAATCTCAAAGTGAAATTACTTCCAATGAACAAAATTGTATTTAATGGTAAAACAATAATATAATTAAAATTTAAAAATAATTAAAAAGATAATCTAACCTTATAAACAAATTATATTAACATGCAATTTTGAATTAAAATACAGTATTTCTCACTATTCATTATAAATGAATTTAATTTGAAAAATACCCAAAATTTACCCAAAGTTAATATTGATGTCGCAATTCTAAAGAAGAATTTTATTTTGTCAAATAAAACTTATAAAAGTTACAACTACAAGATTTAAATAGGGTTCTCCATAAAATGGTGGTAAATCGACCTTTTAATGAATATTAGAGTATTTATGCTTAAAATTGGATTCTTTCTTATTTTAAGCCTCTAAAATTTATTGGGTAAATATAAAAACATTTAAAAAACTTGTATATTCATATGTTATTTTGTTCTATCTATTATCTTCAATACAAAGACTAAGTGTTATCTAAAATTTAAAATAATATTATATTATTATTTTTTAGTATGAAACAACATTGTGTGCAACATAAGATTTCAAAGAAACCAATTGTTGCGTATCAGGTACTCCATTGAAAATAGCATACCCATTAAATTGAAAATAATATTTAATTCAAAAATTTTAATAAATATGAAAATGTTATATTCTTTATTTACCTTGGATGTTACAATATCAGCACCTCTTTGGTATTGAATGAACATATATTTGTTGGTCTTCTTGACTATAGATATATACTAATTCACTTTACTAAAAAATATGGCCTCAATTCTACATAGTACCTGTACTAGTGTCTCATAGATAGGTCACACTTCTCACATTATAGATAGACCAACACTTTATATATACTGAAGGATCTGTTGACTATGGTCATATGGGTACATTTCCCGGAAATTCTAATACTGTTACAAAATATGTCCATACTTCAAATGGTCCACAACATGGTAGTTCATTTATTATTCATTGATAATATGAATAAATATCTTTTACACCCCACTGATTGGTTCCATTGAGATGAATTTAATGTGTCCAAACCCCTAGATGAGGTTGTTTATATAATTTTCATAGACTAACTATGATTCCATTAACTTTTTTTGTGTGTAAATCTTGGAGTAATCATCACTCAAATAGCTAAAAGTTAGAAAATATGTAATAGTTTTGTCACTAATAAAAATAATGTTGAGTAGGACCCTCCAGAATCCTTGATATGTCTAATATTCACATGGTTATTTTTGGTTCCATTGGTTTCAATTGAAAAACCTCAATGATTCATCTTTCAGATGTGGTTGAATCCCTTGAACAATGAAATGTTATCTTGGTTCCTTCTTGGAAAAACCCCTTGAATGCATATTCCCTTCCATATTCGATTGAAATGAGTGTCATAGAACATATCTATGGTTTGTACGTTTGAACAAATCAGGTTCTACTCTTGATATAAATTTTAGGGTTGGATGGAAGGATTCACCCTTCGAGCCTATCAGAGGGAGATCATCAGAACCAGAAATACATATCTATCTTCAGAACAGCAGTGGCATCTCAATAGGTTATTTGGAATGACTCACCTACTATAATTTAGTGTGGAGATGATATCCGGTGATTATATTTATAGGTTCCCATACCTCAAAAAAACTATAAAACTGGTTCTATATTTTGAAGGATGATACTATGGGAAAAACCGATCATGATGGGTAGAGAATATGCATACAAAAGTGGAATTAAATGGTGGTTGTAGTGGGTCAGACCAATTATGTAGGATGTTAAGATATTGTTACTATTGAATTAAAATAATAATCACAATATGATTAATACTATGAGAAAAATAAACAAAATGAGTTTCCGTGTGGATTTGCCTTGGGGAACACAATGAAAAGAATTTAAGTTTTGAGTAATTATGCATTAAATAAATGGGAATGTAACAAGAATCATACAGATTAATCAAAACTATATATTAATATGGTCAACAGATCTTCTAGAAATATTGTAAGACTATTTTTATGTAGAATGAGGTAGAGGTAAGGGTGGTTGTGATGCTGTCTTAGAAAAAGAATTACATTTGATCTAAAAGCATGAAGTGAAAAAATCTAACCCTTATGATGAAGTTATATTTCAAGAGGAATATCAAGAGAAAAAAACCCAGAATAGGTGCATGCAAGAACCCTGGATAAAAATCCTAACAACATTTTCAAAAAATATCAAACCTAGGAAAACCTATAGAAAAACACAGAATCTAATCTTATAGAATGTTTGTTGAAGAAGGTTTCATATGTTTTAGGTGATAAAGTTAATTCCTTGGAGATAATATTACACTCTATGGAATAAATTTTGGAAGATTCAATACTATAAATGTTTCTTTAGAGGATTCCAACAAAATTTTTAAGATATGGATTCATGTTAAACTCAATGAAGAGATATACAATTTGATCAACCAAAATGAATATATTTTAACACTAAGAGTAAATAAATGGAAAATAATACTAGAGGAATATATTTAGACGTTGGACAAGATAACTTATCTCTTTAAGGGGCTCGTAAAGTATATCGTCAAAGATGAACCATCTGTGATGGTTACCTTAGTTGAATGAATCCTATATAAAGTGAACAACTCAAATACTCTTAATGATGTTTTGGATGTTCTTGTGTTATCTTATGATTTTTAATTTAGTTTTATATCCGGAATTTGATTTGGGTTCCCACTTTACACAAAAAAAGATATTTTTAAAATAAAAATTTACATTTTGAGTCAGTCACTTCCACTTCAAATTTAGTCACATTAACAATTATCATCTCATCATATTCATAATAAAACATATATTCAGGCCTTTAAAATTCATATAAAAACCCATTCATAATTATTAATTCAATTAGAACTATAATTCACATCCACCACAACTTACACATAACCATTATTTTAGTTATGTAGATACATTAATTAATGTAAATACAACACATACCGTAATTAATTTAGAAATTAATTTCCATTCTACATCTAGGGAATGTAGAAAGCCCATAAGCACACTACATCAACTATTTATACAACCACTATAACATCATCTCCATAATCACATAAAAAATTACAAAATCCACCTCATATATACCTAACATTAACTCCTTCACTTCTCAACATTAACCACATCAAATACCTCCACCTAAAAAACACATCAATAACCCAAATGCCTCTACAACTAACAAATCCAACCAAGATAATTATAACCCTAAAAAGGGATAAATATAATAACAAACACACTAATAATAGATATCTATAAAATACATTTACATCAATGAACAATATAAATCTAACACATTTAATCATTATTTAATCAAATTTATTGAATTCAAGCATAATAAACAATAACCACTAATTCCATATTTCAACATCCCATTTTCCTTAACTACATTTAATATATAATTAGATTAGGAATGTGTATACTGAATAAAAAAATATAGGATTTCATAAAAATATTAAACTAAATAATCTAAGCTATAACATACAATTGATATCATGGGAAAAATAAAGAAAATGTATAGAAAATCTGAAATTATAATTTCTTATGTATGTTTCAGTATATCCTTTGGTCAATTTCATCTCTTTAACCAAGGAAAACTATAAGAGAAAAAGTTTATATTCACACTTAATAATATAAGGGACATTTAAATTCCCCTACCTCAACAATAATATTTAATTATCACATTTTAATAATAAAATATAATGATGGCCACACCACCATGGATTCTCATGAAGACTTCAAATAGCCAAAATAGATCCTCGCCAATGTAAAAAATTAATCCAAAATAATAAAAACATAAACATTAACCCTAACCATGACCTTTCATGATGTAATAACCAATAATAATTGAGGAAATAGGAATACACTATTAGAGAAAGGGTAAAAAATACTTTGTATTGAAAGAAAATAAATCACATGAATAAATAACCTTTGATTATAAAATGATCCATCAATGGATGCCAATAGAGGCCGAAGAGATATTTATGGTATAGGAGAACCCAATAGAACCGCCATTAGGAGAGATAGAATATTGAATTTTTCATAAAACTAAAGGGTAGATCATAAATACATATACACGACTCAAAAAATCCATTTTAGCCTCAGTTAAAAAATGATCCAAGATTCTAGATCATTAAAATTACCGTAATCACCCATTAAATTTCCAAATGTTTTTCTGTTGGAATGCAACATTGAATTCCCTCAAAGCATGGTGGACTCAAAAATATGAATTTCTATCTGTAATCATGAATATATCTAATAGTGGAAGTGAAATAGAAATTCCACTCTTTTCATTTCCATAGTCTCCCTAAAGAGGCCATGACATAGAATACTCTAACCATTATATAGGGGCTAAAATCTATCTAAAACAGAAATTTATATCTACCCTGTTTCTTATAGAAATTACACTAAAAAACATCAAGGGTAATATTGACCCTTCAACAATAGAGGATATTTAAGGATGTACTAGACTAACATCCATGACAAATATCCATAGTTTCCTTGTATTATCTGGGAACTGTCATCAATTTAAAAGAAATTTATCACAATTTTCAATCCCACTAACCAAGCTAATTTATTGTATGACTCCAATGGACAACTAAAGGCAATAATTCCATCTAGGTTATAATCAATCACCCTAAAAAATTACCACATTTCATTTCTATCAAGGAATATTTATCTCTATACCAACTCACCATGGTATACATTAGAGAATTATTATGATTTCACAGAGTGACACTATCCATTGTATCTGATTGATATATGAAATTTACCTCAATGTTTTAGAGAATACTTCAGTAATAATTGAATACATAACTCAAATTCAACACTACTTACCACCCTCAGAAGGATGGTTGGTCTAGAAGTACAATAAAACCGTAGAATTTATAATGAGATCATGTTCAATGTATTTTCAAGGTATTTTGGATCATCACCATCTCCTAGTGGAGTTTTCATATAACAGTGGATTGCATTTTAGAATTAATATGTAACCTTATGATACTATATATGAGAAGAGGTGTCAGCCTCCAAAATGTTGAGATGAAGTTGGACATCCAAAGCTAATGAGACATAATATTATCCAATAGATGATAAAAAAGGTTCAAACCATTCAGAGTCATATGAAATCCATAAAAATTTTATATAAAAGATATGTAGATATTTTTTAATGAGATCTAGAGTTTGAGGATGTATATAAAGTGTTACTTCATATATATCCATGTAATAATTTCATGATGTTTGTAACTAAGGTTAACCTTAGTCCTAGATACATAATCCCATTTGAGATCCTTGATCACACTAGAGCGGTGGACAATCGATTATCACTCCAAAATAACCTATAACAAGTACAAAATATTTTTCATGTATATTTCTTGAGGAAGTACATACTATATCCCTCACAAGTAATGAATCCAGAGGTGTTACCATTGGAGAATGATCTTTCATATGAAAAATAGCCGATAAGGATCTTAGATTGTAGGGATAAAGTTCTATAAAGCATGAAAAATCACCTAGTAAAAGTGATTTTGTTGAACCATTTGTTTAAGGATGAGACTTGGGAACTAGAAGAGGTGATAAAATATAAGTACCCTCATCTATTTTACAATATGAAATAAAAATATAGAGGGTGAAATTTATGAATTTTGGATAATATAATGACCGAAACTTTTATAAATAAAATTAACTTTGTTATTTAATTTAAACCCTTATTTTGTATTGCATTTATATAAAATATACACACTTTTTTGGGTATATCCAATCAAATTTAAAAGATCACTAATAGAATTGAATGTTGATAATATATCTATTGAACAATGATCATATTATTTGTATATATTAATGGTTTAGATAAGGTATTATTCATACACATAAAACAAATGATGGCCTTGACCAGCAGTATCATACCTTATGATACCCATTTATTAGAGCTTAAAAGGGAGGTAGAATCTATAGTATTTAACCTTGTTCTATCCCAAGTTTAGATTAAATAACTAAATCAAGAGAGAAAGTTTTTATAGGAGAAGTCTAAACTCATTGTGATCATGACCCAAACATTGATCGCCTTACCAACCAATCAAAATATCATAGTCAGACACTATACAGTTAGAGCATTCACCGATATAAAAAATCATAATCTATCTCAACACTAAAAGTAAGAATATGTATATTTTTATTTTAAATAAAAAAATAATTATATTTACTTCTTATTTTTTACATTATAAATGATAATGTTGCGTGTTTAATAATAATTATATTTTGATACGATAAAACACAAATTGTATTTATGGTTAGTATGAAATTTCAATTAAGATATTCATTTTCATGAATTCATAAATTCATGAAACACATGATATTTTTGTAAAACATTATTATTAAATAGAATATATATTAAATATAAGTAATAATATAATTTTATAAGGTGATAATTTAATTTTTATAAGGGACATTAAAATGTTATAGTAAAAAAATTAGTATTTTTTTAATGAGGAATTAAATATAATAATTATATATATATATATATATAATTTCCTAAAATAAATATGATTTTTTGAATCATCACATTGAAATTATCTAATAGTGATTTTTTCATAATTTTTGGAAACAGCTAAATTTTATGGGAAATATTAAATAAATTATAAAGTTACACATTCTATTATGACATCATAATGACTCAAAAGGGATGTGATATCTGCCACAAAATGTTTTTAAAAACAAATTTTTTATTCCCCTTTAAAATAATGTATTTTTAGGTTTTTTATTAAATTTTTAAACCCATTTTGAATCCTCCAAAACCTATATTATATTTTAAGGTTTTGAAAAGAATTGTTTTGTAAACATGAATCACCTACACATCACAAAGTATGTTATGTCATTATACTCAGTTCATCGACTTAACAAATAATTAAAATAAATCCAATTTTCCAAAAACCAATGTCAAAAACCATGTAAATGTTTTTGGTTTTTAATACTTTATTTTATAGAGTCCAATACCAATGTTCGGAAAATAATAGAGAACTCCCCTGTCTTTTACTACAAAATCCAAAACAAGATCTCAATTATCATCACTAAAAACCATTTTAGAATTATTATAATATACACTTTCCACTCCAGTTCCCTCCCAATGTTCCCCCAATATCTCAAGTATTTCATCCCAAGCATTTGGAAACACCATCTCAAGGTAAGGGATTACTTCCTATTCATTTACATTAAATAAAATTATATATAATTTGATCTGTTAATATTAATTGGTTATGTTTTCATGAATTTTTAAACATAACTTTATTATAAAAATAATTTTATAGTAATGGGAGATAAATTATCCCCTCTCATTATGACATTTACCTAAGTCGTTACTATGTTGAAATTAAGGGATCCTATCCTTGTCCTCTTTATTCAAGAAACATGTTGATGAAATGTTTTTGGCCTTATAATTGATATTAAAGGGATATTATTTTCAAAATACCACTTACATCTCTTAATATTACTAAGTGATGATATAACCATTTTACACTCATTAAGACCTCCAATGAACCTTTACATTCACCCATTATGCTACTGAATATATCCTTCAATTTTCCAGGAAAAACCTTTATATTGTGAAAACCTATCCTTATTTACACTCAATAATACTCACTTAGTTATACATATCCTTATTTAATTAGGGAATTCCACATGTGTATCCCAAAATCCTTATTCTTGGGTTTAAATATGAAAAAATATGATCCAATTTTGAATGAAATTTGTGCCACAATTATTTATGTACATGATATAAAAAAGATGGGTTCTCCTTGAATTATAAATCGTTTCAATGGATTGGGTAATATTTTAGACTCATGAGACATCATGTATGTAATTAGGGAGTAAAATACATCCATTATGGTACTTTTTCCACTCTTATATGTTGTCTTAGAGTTTATCCTTGACCTATGTTTAAGATGTCATGTTTAATGTTGTTTCTATATTCCCATATTTCCTTTATGTTATTTTTGTATACCATGCTTTGTTGTTCATGTTAATATCATCACCTATTTTATGTTCCATTAAAATTCATATCTAATAACATGTAATGATTTCATCATGTTATACTTTTTTATTACCATATTATGAATTATATCTCACCACTTTCTTACGTATTTTGACGGTTATGTTTTGAAGAATGAAATGATAAATAGAATATAATAAGACTCTTAAAGAAGATTTAATTAATTTTATTAATCAATATTTCAAGTTATTTTTCTATGTACCTAATATCCCAAAGAAACGAGGATCTCTGATCTCCTAGGTTATACTAAATGTGATTTTATTTAATAAATCATGAAATATAGTGTATTAAACAAAAGGATTTTCATAATTAGAGACATCATCCATCGTATGGAACATGATAATCAGCCACATGAGTGAAAATTTTATATACCTTGATGAAAATAATTATATCAGTGTTGAAAAGGATTCATCACTCAATCCTTCAAAATACTATTTGTATGGGAAGCCACATGTAGTATCACTCAATACTTCTTTATCAATGATATTGGAGTTCTTGGATTTAGTGCACTATGATTTATGTGGTTCCACAGAGGTGGATTCACTAGGAGGGAAAAAATTTCTATCCTTTAATGATGATTCACCTTGGAATATTTTAGTTTTCTTATAATGGAAAATGAACTAAGTACTGGAAAAATTAATGATTTTCTACACCATAGTGGGGTATGAAATAAGAAGTATGTTTAAGTGTATTAATTCATACAAATGAGGAGAGTAAAAATCAATGTAATTTAATTACTATTTCAAGAGTAGGGAAATATGAAATGAGAATATGGTCCCATGAACCCTACAACATAATGATGTTTCAAGAAGGATGAATAAAACCATCATGGAGAAGGTTCAGAGTATGATGTGTTTGGTTAAGCTCCCTAAGAGATTCTTGGGAGATGATGTTCAGGTTATATATTACCTCATCAACAGATCTCTATTGATCCTATTGAATTTTGAGGTTCCCTATAAGATATATTCTATTAAACATCCCTTTTACTCTCATTTATGTGTATTTGGATATTTAATATTTTAAAATGTATCTAAGGAACTCAGTTAAAAGATATAACTAAGATCTACTCTATTTATCTTCACCACCTATGTAGATGAAGCGTACAAATTCAAACATTGGGATTAGAAAAAAGAAGAAGGTGATAAAATGTAGAGATGTAGTATTCCATGAGAACAAGATTCCTGAGGACATTTAAAATCCTAGAATCCCTCAAAGGGTAAGTGTTAAGGAACCAATTTCTAAAATTAACCCCACACCAGCACCACTTATCATTGTAGTAGAGGTGGTTAAAAAACTCATCAATAATAGACTAGGATGCAATGGAGGTGTATAGTGAGAAGGGGGAGACTCAACCCTCTCTATAATAAGTTTCTGAACTATCAAATGAGCCAAGTGATAGTGTGCCTCTTGAAAATGACATTTTATAGGTTATATAATCTTCACAAGGAAGGATTATATCCATAAAATATTGAGATTCAAAGTACCTATTCATAACTAATTAGGGTAATTCATAAAGACTTCAAGGAATACATTGACATTCATTATCACTGAATATTAATGGTGATGGATCAATACCTTTTATGACATGTGAATATCTATAAAAAGAAAAACCCATTCATATATTGATAAAGGTGCTTTCTTAAGAGAGGTTGGTCCTTTTCAAATTCTTCAGTTGATTATATCTAGATGAGGATAATTAATGGATATAATGTCTAGCTAGATTGGTTAACAGTTGATTCCCCAAACACACCATTAAAAAAGACATCAGCAATTTGAACAAAAATTATACTTTAGAATTCCATGTTCTTTTAGAATCTATTAGAAGGTAGGTGGGTGTTGTTAGGTTTTTGTGGGAGTTGTGAAAAATTATTACACCTCCCACCATTCCTATTTAAGGATATAAATGACAACAGTTAACCTTTAACAATTAAATATATGATATATCTACTGAAATCCTCTCTCTGAGGTAGATATCCTTTCCATCTCAGAGAGAGACATGAAATATCCATTATATTAGAGATTCGGGAGAGATCCATGTGTTTGTTTGAGAGAGAGGTGTTATGAGGGAGTTTTTGTAATATTTATTCCTGATAAAATAAATACAATTTCTCCCTCCATTAATATCTCTTCATGTTCAATGAATTATAAAAAAATTTATGTTTCATCATATATTTACAATGGAATTTTATTCCCATGACTCTTAAATTGTAGGATTTTTAAAGAGCTAAACTCATTTCTGGTTCAAACTTAATAATTATGATTCAATAATATCTTATTTTTTATGTTTTTATTTTGTTAGTAGACTTTATCTATGTCAATTATGGTTTAACTGTATCCAATTAGTTTACCCTCTCTTTTAATTTGGTTTAGGTTTCATCCCTTTCACACTCATATACATTGGATCTTCCACATGTTCTTCGGTTCCCCTTAGTATTCAAGCTAATGACTATGCAAGAATATCCTCTTCTATCCAAGTAATACATTGTAGTTTCCAGTGCTCCATATTTTGAATCTTTTCCAGTCTCTAATGAACCACCAAAATCTTTTTTGGAATAACCTTAAATTCATCAAACTTTCATGTACTTAAAATATTTTGAGATTTTTTATGGTAACCTTATTCATTAAATGTTGGTGAAAAAGTTTAATTTAGTGATGTATTATAAACAATAGACCATAATTGTTAAATATTGAATTGATATCCCTTCCCATCAAGTATTTTAGAGATTTTTCTATATTATAGATTCTCACAAGTCCAATGGTAGTCTCTATCCTAACTTGTCTCTCTATTAGTATTCACCCATTCACTAAATAAGACATTGTTATATACTTGTATAAGGGGATTAAAGTGTTTGGAAAGAGGAATTAATTTCTTTTTAGGTGGATTATGGATCATTATTAAGGTCATGATCCCAAGATAGGGAGTATTTAGTTTTAGTTAACTAGTTTAATTCTTCATTTTTAGTCCCTTGATCCTAAAAAATATTGGAAATTCCTTGGGTTCTTTCCTACACATCAATTAGTTTAATTTGACTATGAAGAACACAATAAAAATGAGAATATACATAGAAATGGACCTATCCGTACAATGTCAAAAATATATTATACTTTGTGAAGGGGATTCCATCCCATTATTATAGAAATTAATTTTCTAAAAAAATTGGTTTTTTCTTAGATTATTATCTCCAGATCAATGTGGCCCCTAATTGTATAAGAAAACATACTCCCCCTAGTACTTATTCACTGTTATCTTCTAAGGATTATGTTATCCCATTATATTTTCACAAGGTCAGTTTTTTTTGTAAAGGAAAATATTATTTTTATTAATCTCAAATATTATTATACACAATCTTGTGTGTCAATGGGGTTAAAACATCCCCTGATGAAATATTTTACCCCTGCTAGTTGGTCAATTTTTAGTGAATCTACTAATAATCCTTTATCATAAATGAATGATGAGGGTCATTTTACTCCAGTATTAGGTCATCATAAATTTCTAGAAGATGATGTCTTCTTTATGAATTCTTCCTCTACCATACATTTTGAATCTTTTTCCCAATCATTGGTTCCCCCCAATGGAGATATTTTATTTCTATGACTATAAACAAGGAGTTCATCCTTATGGTGAATATGATGGCCACTCTCTCTATGAAACTCAATATAATAAATTTATAATTTAACTTATCTATAAAATATACCTCATTATCTATTCTTATTTATGATAATTAAGACCTTACCAATTCCATTTTTTTGGTTTCCAAATCCAACCCAACTTGACCGAGTCGGGTTAGGTTACGTGTAAACAATAGTCTAGTTGGATAATGTAGGGTAGAACTGTACGTGGGTCTGGCTGTGTGTCGGGTTGGTTAAATATAGACCCAACCCAAAAAAATGGACATTAGGGATGGATGTATATAAAAAACCCGTGGTCACTCAACCACTCACCCCATACCCTCAAATATATTCCTTCTCTTCTATAATGATCTCCTCATCCCACAACTTCAAGCTTCCCTCATGACTAGAAAAACTCTACTCCCTCTCGAATTTTCCTCCTCTCTTACTTGTTTCTC
Organism: Viscum album; assembly: GCA_963277665.1. Classification (NCBI taxonomy): domain Eukaryota; kingdom Viridiplantae; phylum Streptophyta; class Magnoliopsida; order Santalales; family Viscaceae; genus Viscum; species Viscum album. Next base: position 1,014,761,195 of record OY728119.1, on the reverse strand, counting down.
ACCATCTATTCTCCTATTATCTCCTCCTTCAATGAACTTCCCTCATGATAAAAACCTACTCCTTGATTCTCCTCCTCTCTCTCTCAGCACTCCCCTTCTATTATCCTTCCCTCTTGAGAAAAATCTACTCCCTAATTATCCTCTTTCCTCCACTCCCACATCCATTCATACCACTGTTAATTATCCCACCCATCCTTAGATTCCCTCCTTTCCCACCTCCTCCAATTTTCCACCTCCTCTTCGTATCATGTGTTTACAATAGTAATTACATAGCACTTTATTTTTTATCATTTTATTTTTTCATATATTCCTCCTTCACTATTATTAATGTATTGATTAAACCTATCACTGAAAACTTACTTATTTTTATTCCCAAGGAGTTCCATATCCCGATACTTTCTAGTGGGTCATAGGAGGGAGTATTTTGCAGACATAAATCCTATATATCAATCTATTCATAGAATGTGGTATATCAAGTGGTAGTAATATTCCAACTACTGTAGGAAATCAGTGACATATAGGTTCTAATACAACTACCTATACAATTAGTGAAATATGAGGGGGTAGTATTAGACATCAATATGATTTAACTAAGGGTAATTAGTCTCCTAAAAAGGTAACGATTCCTAAAGTTGCTTCCGGTAGAGTTTCTCAAGCTTGTAATCATTTTCATAAGAAAAATGGAAGGGTTTTTTGAAATTATTTTCCTTAAAATTATTCTTTCTTGTATGACCATCAGGTAACTAGTTTATTGAATATGAATTTTACAATGTGAAATAAAAATTCTCATAAATTTATTGATAAAATTAAAACCACTATCGGTATTAAAAATAAGTGTAAAGATGAGGATGATGGGATGATTAAAATTTCAGTATCTTATTTTATTAAAGAATAGTTCTTAATTGATCATGCTAAAATTATAATCATTTAGGAGTTTTCATTTAAATATATTTAGAATCAAGTCTTTATAGAAATTATTGACTCTGTCCAACCTCAATTTTTATTTCCATCTAGACAAATCAATCCTATAGATTAATTAAAAATATATTTTTATGGGAAATAAAATTAAAGACTATTTTTGATATTTTACATTCATATGGAATGTCTTACCCCTAACACATGGACTTCAATTAAGAATCTGAATTATATGTATGTGAATGGATATTTTATTGATGAAAATCAGATCTTAAATAAAAATACAATCATGTTTTTTAATTTTTATTGGATCATAAAGGGGAAAAAATTGGATGAGTACTATAATAGATTGTGAAATAATGGCGTATTGAAAGGACTAATTCTGTTACTATTGTCAATGGTAGTTATAATAATACAATGATCTATTATTTGGTGAGAAGAGTGAATGATTGTAATGGGTCTATTCTTGAAGTATAATATTTGAATATAAGATTTAGTTCACATATTTTAGACCTTGTTATTATTGATGGGATAAATGAAAGGTCAATATCAATTTTTAGAATACGATTTTCTTGTAAGTTTGTGAGTGGTTCACCTACTAGATTAGATCATTTCAAGATCATTAATGGGGTGTTAAAAATTCCTAATAATGTACCCATAATTATAGATTTTTATTGTAGGTGGAATTATTTTTACTTAATGCTAGATGTTTCATAGATGTATGATAATGTAGTTTTTTTCCTTTAGGAGGATTAATGTTTTAGGAGTTCTCTTATCTGTGAAGGTGGGTCTCATATATTATATGATTGGGAGTGTGCTCGTGAATTTTTCATGTTTTAAAATATATTTTATGACAAAAATGTTGAATTTTCCAATTCTATGAATGTGAAAAGTCACAATTTATTTCATATTCGTAGTGAAATATATATAAAAATAAAGAAATAGATCTAGAGTAATTATATTAATATGAGTATAATGGTTATTGGAATGAAGAACAAATTAGAGAAGTGTTTGGGTATTCATTCCAATTTTAATTCATTATTAATTATAGTAGTTGTTATTAATCCCTGATATAAATTAAAATATGTTTGTCATAGTTTCGAAATGTTGTTTTTTGATGATGTGAAAATGAGTTGATCATTCAATTAACAGATGTTAATAATAATCTCTTTTAGTTTTATAAATGAATACATCTCATCCCTATCGATCAATGTGAGTTAATTTCTCATCAATATTCACATATTCATGGTGCTAATAAATATAGTGATGTGGATGATAAATTTAAGGATGAAAATAGATCAAAGAAAGGGAATGGATAATTGACACAATAAATGAACTAATTATAAATAAATAGAGAGATTGATTATTGTGTTGTTAATTTTAATGGATTTGATATTTTAATAATATGGACATGAATATTAAGAAAGTATCATGTTTTCTCATGAATTTAAAAATATATTCTATAAATTACCTTAACTAAAATATATTTAGTGTCATCATTTAGTATAAGATGATGACTTATTGATCCTTTTCATTGTTTTTTGATTCCCAATATCATTCAGACATTAATTTTTTCCTAAAATTAGTTTTAAATGTATTAACATTTTACATTTGAGATCAACAAGAAGAAGATGAATTGATTGAATCATGTACCGTTAAAATTTTATTATTTTTTATCATTGGACATTAATTAATTAGAAACCTCTTTTAGAAAAGAAAAATACAGACTTGATCTTTCTTCTATATTGTTTTTAAGATATCACATCATCCATGATTCTTGATTAATGTATAAATGTTAGATATATAAGAAGAAATGACGGTGGGGATATTTTTATTAAAGTATAAAATTTTAATTCTTTTATAAATTATTTCGGGTATACATTTATTATAATAGGTTTTTAATGGGTCATAATAGCTCATCAGTTGATTGTTTTTTACACTGTACATTTCCATTAGAAGGAATAATTTTCCCTTAATTTTTTTCATAGATCATAGTTAAAATAATAATAAATTATTATGAAAAAAATAAATACTATGAATTTAAATGATTGGTGATGTTTTATTGATAAATTTATAAAGGAAAAACTTATCAAGGTAAATGAAATTACTTACACAATTAATAGAATACTTATACATGTTCAATATATACTATTTTTTTAATGCACAGAATCATTTCTATCATGAAATGAATCATGTTTATTTAGGATTATCCACTCAAGATATTTGGCTAAATCCATATTTTTTATTTTAGGGACTTTTGATTTTTAATTAGAGTAAATTTTTTTTGATACATGTTATGCAATATAAACCTATCATTCTACCAACTGGTTGATGTAATTTTTTCTCATTGATTATTATTCTTCATGTAGTTAACTGTTTTATTTACATGATAAATTCTGTTAATAATTGAATATTGTTTTGATATTTAATTGAAAGTCTTTCATTGTCACTCTGAGTTTTTATACTAAGCTATTTGGAAGTAACATTTAGGAAATTTTAAGGTGATTATGAACCTTCTTCAGGCCCATGTTAATGATGAAATTAAAAATAAATTGAATACTTTATAGTCATAATGCATCCTTCACAATGAAATCAATATTGAGGATAATGTTAAAAGTTAGTTTCGGGTCATGGTCTCTATTTTGAGTTGAATTGAATTTTCAGGGACTAAAACTAAAAATACTGAGATATTTTTTGTTAGAATTCAAAAATGATTTTACATGTTAGTGAGTGGTTCATTTTTATTTTTCTTACCATTGGTACCATCAAGTAACACTTTTCAATATCACTATCTTGATAAAAAATCTATTGTGTGGCTTAGACATTCATTTTAATATTTTAAATGGAATCTGGATTTCTTTTAAAGTATTGACATTACTTGTGTCTAATTTTGAGAGATTTGTGTCATGTTATAATATTATTAAATTATTTACATGTGAATCATCTCCTTTGAGCCAAAACTATTATTTATAGATTATTATGTAAATTGACACTTATTATATTCAAAGATGGTTGTTTGGTAATCCTATATTTTTTTGGGGTGAAAATAGAAAATGTGGTGAGGTTGATGTTAGATGGTTTTATTTTATAAGATGATCACATCAATTTGGGTGATGGGTATTTTTACTATATGATGATATGGGATTTAACTACCTAATTATTATCATTTTTTGTTATGATATCAAACTATTTTCAGTAATTAACTACATTCATTTTCTATAGTTCAAAAAAATATAGTTATATGTGGGAATTATGAAAGCCCTCAATAAATTAAAAATTAATTATTTTTTATTTTATATGTGTTGGGGTTGCATAAAATTATATTCAGGAGGAACAATTTATATATATTATTTTCATTCATTCAATCATTGGAAAAAATTGGAGGAAGATGAGTAACTGGTCCAAATATGGATCATTGTTTTCATGGAAAAATTTTACACCACACTCCATTTCTTAATAATATAATATGGGAGGGTGTAGACTCCCTCATGTAAATATTTTTCAAGGTAAAATTATTGTTCGACGATTTTGTAAACTGAACGAGTCTATCCATGTATGATTTTCTTGGTTGGAGTTCCTATTTTCACTTCACATGCTTTCTTATATTTTTAAATAATTCTCAATGAATCGTTTAGAAAATTTTCTCTGATATTTTTTATTTATTTAACTGTTTATCAAGTTGTATTTTTCTAGGGTTATTATACTTTAAAATTAAAACCCATAAAATTTTATATTTGATCATAAAAACGATTTTAAAGCTCCTCATACCTTTTCTAACTCTCTAAAAATTTGTTTTTGAAAATATTTAATATTATAGCTTCCTTTTAAAACTTCTTTTGATTTAGTTGAAATATTTCCCGTTAGAGTAACCAATTATTCCCTAATATGATAATTATTTTTCCCAAATCATTAATACAATCATTAAACACAATGATTACCATTTTTTATTCTTCATTTCAAAACATAAAATATTCCCTCGATTCAAGTAGAAGTATATTTTTACCTAGAATTGTTTTATGTTCACTAATGAGTGTTTTTATAAATTTAACTTTACATGATTATTCCATTATTCTATTAACAGAAAATTATCCTATCTTCATGTTAGTGGATAATATATTTATCTTAGGTTCTCGCAGTTTTTATTCCATACTAGGTACCTCTTTAATATACTGATATTGTTCTTCATCAACCAAGGAATTCCTCACTAAAGATCATTATTCACTATGACAATGAGTGAAAATAGGCTCCATATCATATTTAATAAAATAAAAATGAAATTAATTATTCTAAGTAAGGATGTCTCCCTCAACGTATTCAATTTTGAATCTCTCTTTCTTCAAGCAGTTCCCCTAATAATTGAATTATTTTAGGTGTTTTAAATAGTGGTTCTTTCGATTTTTCTTCAAAATAAACAAAAAATAATTTGTTTTCATCTTTATATAATTAATATAATCATAAAACAAAGCTATTAATCCTTTGTATATTGCATGAACCCCCAACTTCTGATACTTCATATTAGGCAGGAACTAGATCCATCAGGTTGGGCCAGGTCTGTACACATATAACCCACTCATCCAATCCCGAACGAACCTAATCTATAATAGGTCATGTTAGTTTAGATATTTTGTACATGCATCATAAAACCCTAACCCCAAAGGTCAGGTTGATACAGGTCACTTGCTCACGTAGCATGTGACCTGACTCGACCTTACCCATTCATTTTTGGTTGGATCGGGTACAGAAACACCCTCGAACTGACCCAAAGCAACCCATGGACACCCATATTTCTACTATACCATTATGTAATCCAATCCATTTTGTTCATCTGTAAGGGGATGATATCTATGATTTTTATCCCTTGAGGTGAAAAGATAAGAATATAATTGAATTCCCAGTCAAGTGAATTGGTGTAGTGTTCACCAGGTCTAGATCTAAGTATTGAGTATTAAGGCCTATTTTATCTCCTAAAGGGTTGGTTAAAAAGGATATCAATACCATTTCTTCTCCCCAATAATTATCTTTTTCCTCATTTTGAATTATAAGGGGATCATATTCTAGACTAAATGTAATTTTCTCACATATGAAATTTCTTTCTCATAATTTTATTTTTTAGCAGATCTTGAACCAAAGAAATAGAAATAGTCAATTACATATTTATATTCCAATATTTTCATGAATAATTGATCCAAATTTTTCCCATGAAATATCCATTTCATGGTATTCTAGAAAGAAAAATTATTGGTCGATTTAATCAACTCATCTGTTCAAAATATCTATATTCTTGTGGACTGAAAGGATAAAATATAATATATTAACTTTGTTTATATAATATTAATTATGTATTGAATATAAAATCCCTAGAGTGACTTTAACTCCATTGATTCAAGATCCATTACATGGCTTTTTATTGGAGTATTTGGAACCCTTCTCGACCAATATGAGAAGAAAATATGGAGCACCTAATCAAAAAAGGCCATGCAAGACTTTATTACATTTTTATGTTGATAAATTTCATGGATATAGGGTATTTAAGAGATATACACACATGGTGTAACCTCCATCCAATGTGAATAATTGTTTTATTAATAGAAGGGGGAGTCCGAAAAGATCAAGGATTCCTAAAGTCATGGAGACCAAGCGCATCACCCATAACAAGGATAACAAAATCAGGGGGAAGGGACCTAGGGAATGTAATGTGGACACAAAAACTATATGGGGTTGTTAGGGAGCCAAATATTTCATCAACTATTTTTCCCTCCTATTAAAAACGTAACATCTATGTGTGACTATAAAGCATGCCTTTTAATTTGCGAACAAGATTGGTGATTACCCATGGGATGATGATTTCTTTATTGATTTTCTTATATATAGTAATAGAGTATGTCTCCACCCAATCCAGAGGGATACCAAGAGAGTGATAAATCTTAATACCCATGAACATGGTTGTAAAATCTGCTGTGATAGACTCTATATTGCTGTAGAAAACACTGAACGCCAGTATAACTGAGCATGTTTGGTTTTAAACCACCCCCATCACATATAACACAATTTATGCATGATATGTTGAAATTTAGTTTCATAACCTTGGTAGGGGGATTCCATCTCACCCAGTTACCTGGCAATATCGGCCTTCTATCCATTTTTTTTGACCTTCAATTCAGTATGAGGGATCTTGTGGAAGGAGGGTTTTCCCATTATTTAAAGATAAGGCCATGCTCAGCCTCCAAGGACCTCAATTAGACCTCCAAAATCATACATGATCTCTCAATACCTTCATTTCATTTTTCATTTCAGTTTTTCCATATCTTCCAATATCCAACCACCCTATATGGGGCCTAATATTTCTGTCTGTGGGTATTAAATATTTTTTTATGAAATAATGCGTGAAGTAATTCGTCTACATTGATATACTGCAACTCTCCACCATTGAAAATGAAAAAACACTTCTAGATGGTGGATGCCTACTCTCCCACAAAGAAGAAGTGAGAAGTGCATTTTTATTATTGTTTTAGTAGAATTTGCAGTTATAGATGGTATAAATACCATATCCTGCACCCCATCATCATTTGGAATAGAGTTTATTCACAAATGCAATACAAGAATGTTGATATTGGATGGAATTTCATTTCACTAGGGGGAAAACCCTATGTTGGGCCATCCATGGGATATTCATTGGAATACTTTTATATGTTCAAAAGTGGTTCTCCTAGAATGAAAAAATTATAGAAAAGAACCCTATAAATATCGATACACCACATGTAGAGATTCAATAAATTAAAAATAGACTATCATGTTTTCAAGACAATGATATTATTATTTTTATGATAGAAAATAAAAACAAATACACAGTTTCATTTATTATAGTATAAGTTTTTTTAGAATGATCTAGAGTCTAGTGGCTTATACATGGTGATAAATAAAAAACCTAATATCTTTTCTATATCAATGGATATATATTTTTGGGTATCCATAATATTTAACATGGTTGTATATGTTTCAAAAATTATTTTTGTATCACTTTTCCATTAGTAGTGGACCACTTCACAAAGCTTATTTATAACAAAAAACTAGAGTATATGAGGTGATATTATAATGGAAAATTAAATGAATAATTTTTTAGATATCTTCCCTTAAATTTTAATGAGTAAATTAATGATATGATTTGTAATATCCTTAAGGAGGAAAAAATTTTGGCCACCATTAAGAGTCTTGATACATAGTGTTATCTTTACCCATATATGATCCATAGTTCTTCGTACTTGGTGGTTTGGGAGTTTATTAATCCTGAAATTATAGTGACAATCAAGAACATATTTAGAGGGGTGATTTATTGTAGGAGTATTGTGTTACATCTCTTTTCCTCATCTAGAAGGTTTACTAACCCCATTAATTATAGGTATTTTTTATAATTAGTATGGCTGATTTATGAAAATAGATTCCATCTTGAATCTCAAATGAATAATATTTATTTTCATTACAGATTTAGTGTTGGGGGAGTAATGTAGCTTCATTAAAGGGAGGACTAATCAAGGGGATTTTGTATTGGCTCTTGAGATGGTGGAAAACATTGATAGAAAGGCATATAACACTATAGTTCTATAGAATCTATACTTGGAAAATGATTACGATAAATTATAATAAAAATACATTTTAAAGAGAATTAAAATACAATGATTCTTGGATTTGTGTTGTGAATTTTTTAATTATTATACCACATTATGGGTTTTCTTTACCGACATGGTAAAGCATTCAATTTATTAAAATAAAATCATTGATGGAGGTATGGTTTCCACCTTTCTTCTAGTTTCTTTATTCTTATGAAATATGCTCTGAATAAAAATTTTAATCAAATAGTTTGGGTTGGGCAGGGGTATCCTGTTAGGGTTATGTAAAGTTTTCTAAGAATCAATTATTTATTTTATAAAAATGGTATACAATTTTTACTAAATGTAAAGTGAAAATACATCAAATATTTTAAGAATTTTTTTTCAAAAAATAGGAAAATTCGAGTGGAAAAGGAGTTAATATATTTATGAGGAATATTTTTTGTTCAAGATGGAGATCAACTATGTCAGCACACCATACTGAAGTATAACTCGATTTATACAGGATGTATCTATAATTGGAGTATCTTAACACTCCACTCTTTAATTATTGTATAAGAATTCAATTTTTATTTCCTTATTTATAGAAATTAAAATTCATTTAATCAATTGGAATATTAATATTTATTCTATTTTATAATGGAATTTCTTTGAAAGAAACACTCTTATGTACCTATCTATATATATTCTCTCAATTATCAAATTTCATAAAATGCTTATGTGAAACATTGAGAATTTTATCTATAAATTTTTTTTGGATGTAAATGGGGAGGTTCATTTCCACTGGTCTAGTTATAAATAGTATTCCAAACCTATTGATGAAAGAATTATTAACCTAACATGTTTTTAACACTCCATACACACAATTTAATCAATATTAGTGTGATAGGTTCTTATATTAAATTCTCTCTGGGATCGATTGACAATGATAAGATATGTCATGGAATTAAATTCATTAATAAATAGGTTTAAATTGGTTTTATCTCACTAGTGCAGCCTCCTAAATTCACATATTGTCTTTTAATGGAACTCGTGTTTGGTCATTGGTGGTGGATACATTTCTTTATGAAAGGATAATTTAGTGGGTTTCCCACTTTTCTTCCTCGGTTTCCTTATTTTTGATATTAACATCCTAAATACTATTTTATTAATTACCATCTTTGAATTTGTCTTGGATAATAATAAGAATGAATTATTTAGTAACATTAAATTAGTGGATGAAAAATATTATTGAATATTTACTCCTATGATGTCTACTATATTTAATTTGAAATACATTTTTAAATATTTTACACATTTAATAGTGATCTGATAAATGAGTGAAAATTAATTAGGGGTATTTGATTCAAAAAAGATGAACTTCATGATATGTTGAGAATATTATGGTTCCTTAATGATCATGTGATAAAATATGGATTCTCAATCCCTATATGGTTAGCTTCATAGAATTATTTGTTTTGGTTGGATGATGGGTTTTAGGGTAATCAGGAAATAGATAAAGACATCACCACATATTTTTTACCCTTAACTACCAATGATTAATGAATATACAAATAATTTCTAATTCAGACAAGGGAATAAAATCCATGCACTACTCTCCTACTCTATATTACTTTTATGTACACTAATAAACATCAATAAAAACCAATGTTAATAGGGTAGGGGAAACCTATATCTATTGGATCCCCACTTCAAGCATTTAAAAAATAGCATTGATATAGCTTTATTTGAAGAAGTTATGTGTTGTGGAGGAATAATCCATGACTAATAAAAAATAGTTTTTTCATCAATAATTTTTATGGTGTCTGTAATTCTCTTATTATAGAGACCTGGAATATTTTGGTCATCATTACTCTAATAAATTATTAAAAACTCCCATAATTTTTATATAAATAGATTCGATAATAGAAATCATGTTCATGGATAAACCTTCCAAAACCCATTATCTAGTTTTCTGTACTATGAGGATTTTTAGTAGTCTAATGGGTCCTAAAAATGACAAGCAAAAAACTTGGAATGAATGTAACATTGTGTACTATAAATTAGATTTAAAACGGTAAAGCACAACTCATATTTAAGGATCTTGTCTCTTGATTCACAACCACTAGAGTGTAAATCTATGTATTTTAATGACTCTATTACATTTCATTATTTTACTCTTCCTTGAGGTTCATTCATTAGAATTAAACGACTTTTCTTAATAAAAATTTATGACTAATGATAACGTTTTAAATATAATGAAATTTGATTCTAAGACAATGAGAACCGAACTAATTAATATTTGGGTTTTTATATTATTTTATCAAAGGATATATGAAGATAATTTCTTAGATGGTACATCTTTAGTATTTTAGTTATAACATGCACATATAATGTTTGTTTAAATGCCTACTTTTATTCTTAAAAATAACATTTGATTTTTTATGAGAGTGAATAATCTTGATTAATAGTCATTTTTTATATTTTTTTTTGGAAAATGTTATTGTTTTATGTAGTTTATGTATTGTGTTAAATAATATTTCCAATAGGACTATAATTATTTCTATTATTCTTGTATAAGTTTAGGCACTCATGTAAACTATAATTTTTATGAAATATGATCCCTTATAATGAAATCACAGTTCTATTTAATGTATAAGATATAAGAAAACCTTATAAATTTTTAAAGCCTCATAGGAATGCTTTGGTATATCATGAGAATTGATAAAAATAGCATGCTAGGCTAAGGGGTTATCTTTCATAGTGGATTTCAATTACTTCTTCAAGAAATGGGACAATTCTATTGCAGTTTGAGTCATGACTAATGGATATAATTTTAATTATCTACTTGTGTGCCTAAATCTAGAGAATTATGAGACTCTTACTAATGGATCTTGTGAACCATTAAGACTTTGGGAAAATATACCTAGATTTGTGTACCTTTGTCCCTTGTGGCTTGTCCCATAGTGAATTGTTAGATTGTAATTAACATTTCCTCATATTAAAACAGTTTTTTACTTAATTAGACACATTCATTTTTTTCCATTTATAATTTTTTAAATATAATATAACCTTGTTACATGTTTTATTTAAAATTAAATGTCAAACTTTATATTTTGTAGTTCAAAATACCACGCTATGATTTCTTTTATATGGTATGAACACAATGTACATGGTGGGATACTATTAGTATGGTTATGACATCACTCTATATACGCCCTATTTGTGTATACATGCTTTATTTTTCTAACATGCGTAAGGTAAATGAATTTCTATGATTATCATGAGCATGGTAGATTTTTTATAGGACATTTAAGAGGTGACATGAAGGTTTATTCCCATTGTGCTACTTTAATATGTGTAGAGGCATCAGGTTTTTAAAATTTTGGTCATGTATCATATCTTTCAAATGTATATTTTTTATCAATATCCCAACCCATCTCCCATTTATTTGGGATCATTTATTTTCTTTTTTCACTTGGTTTAAATATTTTGTGGAAAACAATTTAAATATGGATTTTATTTTATTTTAATAATACAACATATTATGAGAATGTAGTTATGTTATGTGATAATCTGTGATTTGATTATTTTTAAAATGATTTATTCTAAATCATAAACTACCATTTTATGGTAAGGTCACGTCATGTAAAATCATTGCATTTTCTGACCATTAATTTTATATTTTCAGTGTTGAAGGTGTCAAAGAGAGTTTGGAGGTACTATAATGGGAGAGAAAACTAGTTGAAGAAATGTTTTCAATTTTTTATATAGAATTTCATCATGTCTATGAAGGATTGTTGGATGAATGGTTTTTTTGTGGTGTGGTTAGCCACGTTATAGAGAGAAGGGTATCATTATGCTTTTAGTTTAATCATACAAAATTATTGGGTTTATATTTAATCATATATAACAGATGAACTAAAAATAATTAACTATTAGGATTACCAGGTTCTTCCATTTAGGTATCTTTTTCTTATGGTGTAATGGTTGTTATGTGATCTTGTTCTAGGGTTGATTGGGTTTTAGAGTGGAGAGTAAGAATTTTACCATGATTCCCAATGATTCGAGAATTTTAATGTGATAGATCATGTCACACTATTATTCCATTTTATATCATTTTCCAAAACAACCATTGACTATGTTAAAGTGTGAGAGGCATACGGGGGTCATTCTAGGATTCTTGAATCTGGACAACATAGTGTTTTGGTTCTATGAATCACACTATGAAACCATGTATCTAGTATTTTTTATAAATTTTATAGTTATACCTAGATTAATTTTATTTCATTATTCTTCCCCTGAACCCTAGGTGGTTGTGGGATCATTTCTTAGTTGTGGAATCATCTTGAAATCCATTTTTTACCCCTTACATTGTGTGAAAATTCCCTATCAGTATAAGGAATATCTATTTTATCTTTTCCACCACTCCACTTATCTCCATCTTACACTCTTTTTATATGTCCTTGTTATTAATGTTTTATTGATTTTAATTTCAGTTTTTGGTAGATATTTTATGATGATATGATGTTTTAACGGTTTATTACTTTTTTAAGGTTTTTGGGTGGCGTGCTATCCATTCATTATTCAGTTCTTTCTTGTTAATTATTGATGATTTGTTTTGAAGCAGGGGATTAAAAACATCTAAAATTCAATACCATGTATAAATATGAGTTTATAATTCCATAATTTTCTAATGTAAAATATTTTGAACCACCCTAATAAAATAATAATATATAATTACAGAATTTTAAATCAAAAGGTTCAATAATGCATGTGTTTATGATATTATTCTACTTAATGGTTTTATGATACATCATAGAATTTGTGGAAGTTTTTTACTCTGATTTAGTGTTCATAATTTCTTTATTTGTAAATAAAAATCATTAAACAATATAAAATATGGTAAGATAAGTTTGATTTTAAATACGATTTTTATAGTTGTTAATATTTCATTTTTGAATTGTTTTGTATTATTGATCGTTGAGTTATTAATATTTTGTTGATGTTGATCACATATTTTAGTGGTCAAAATGACTTTTGAAAGATATAAATAACATACTGATAATGAATTAATTTATTAGACATTTTAAAATAAGATAATGAGTGTTGTAATTAATTTTTTCGGCGTTTTATGTTTGGGATATGCTTGGACAAAGCATGATTGTATTATTTAAAGACACAATTAATATTAGAATTGTTTTTAGTTGCATGAATTTGAATTTTTCTGCCACAGTTTCTAGATTTTTTTCCCATTATTCTGATTTAAATTGTAACCTTATATAATTGGATGGTATGGCGATGGTTGGGATTTTTATGATATTGTAGTCGTAGTTGTTGATGTGGTTAATGGTGGGATAGTGTAGTTTCCTTCAAAAGTTAATGAGATTTTTTTGGAAGTTGTATTCAGTTATAAATTATTCTTTACTTTTATTTATTTATTTTCATTATGTTTTTTTATTTCATTGAGTTGAATTAGTCATGTCTCAAAGCCTCATATATATGGAATGATAATGATTTAATAATTTAACTAAAAGAATGGTTTGTAATGATTGGTAATGAAATATTAAAAATATAGAATAATTTGTAAATTATTGGAAGATAATATATTTCAACTAAAATATTTTTGATTGTAAGTAGTTAAGCATCAAATTAAGGGTAATGCTAGTCTGTTTTAAAAGGAATCTAATGTGAAAGTTCAATATAAATTAAATAAAGATATAAAAATCTTGATAATTTAATAATATGAATTAAATAGAGACGAGAAATTAATTACACTGATTTATTTTGAGGTGTAGTTTCTTTTATTATTTTTTAGAGTTGGAAGATTAGTTATGTGATGGTGTTAGTTTAATTTAGTACCTTGACTTTATGTAGTTTCCCTTTGATTACTTGTGTGTTATTATATATTAATTATGGTTTTCAATTTATTATTCTCCACCACAAGAGGCATATAACATGACTGATTCACATTCTTGACTTTGGGTTACAAATGTCACACAAATATCTTGGTTGTAGAGGATATGGATGTGTGACAACTTTCCCCAACTCCCCCCTCTCTCTCCTCCAAACATAGTATTGTATGTGTATATACTTGAGATATGGTGTATTATAGTATTATAATGTGTACTCATATGATATGTAATGGATCACAGTCAAAAGAAATGTATAAGTAGGGCTATAATATATTATTGATATGCTACACATACATATATATCTTGTGATGGGTTATGGTTATGACATGCATATTTACACACATGCTATAATAGAATAAATTATACTATTTATATACAAGGGATGTAATGGATCATAATTTTATTATATTATCATGTGTAAGTGACGATGATTTATTTATGATAATGTGGTTGTGGAAATGATTATAAGGATGTGGTATGAATTGATACGGTTCATGGGGGTATGGGAGCACCACAACATGTAATTTTTGTGTCTAGGGGGACAGTTTAGTGGGAAAGTGGTAGATATATACATTTATCATAATATATTATTTTGTTATTTTGTTATTGATATTTCTATATGATACTTTGTGAGTGATCCTTTATGAGGATTGGAATTTAGTGGACCTGGTTTAGGTAATGAGTTGGTTCTCCAATTTCATCACTAATGATTAAATATTATTCTTCCATATTTTCATGAGAGGGTTTGAGGAGGATCTTTTTGAGTATACATGTATTCTATCCCATATATATGTTTGTGTGTGTGTGTGTCTATATATATATATATATTCTAGTCCATATGGTGGGATTGGAAAATGGGCTTGACATCACTAGCGCACAATGGTTTTTTGAGTTAATTAGTGAATAAGAAAGTCATACAATAGTAGTATATATTCGGTAGATATCTATTTTAGTTTCAGTTATTTATGATATTTCAAGAATGTTGGGTTGTTTTACATTAATTATATTATAGAGCTGACTATTATTTCTATTATATTCTTTAGAACTATGATGGTAATGCCTCCCAGATTTTATTCTTCACATTTTAGTGCTAGAATCCAACCCATGGTCTATTGAAGGTGGGATTTAAGGGTGAAACATGTCATAAATACTAGAATAAAATGAGTTATATTTATAGAGGGTACTCACAAAGGGGTATTAAATTCTTTAATTAATATATATGAAAACATTTAGAGCTACACACTAGTGCGGATTTAATGGGTTTGGTAGGTAAATAGTAGAAATTCAACTTAGTAAATTATGTAAGTATGGAATATCATATTACACTCAAGTTATTAGGACAAAATATTATAGTTTTTAAGTAATTTACATTTACTGAATGTATTTGGACAAATCTTTCATATTTCTAGGTAAATACCTAGGTATGGTCAACAAATAATATTATTCACACTGACGATTGAATTGGGTAAAATACTCAAAGGATAAAATGAATTTGATTAAATAATATTATTATTTATATATTTCTAGGTTACAATTTCCTACCATTATTATATTATGTATATATGACTCATTGATGACATCTTTAGGCATTTTGGTATAGTGATGTGCAAAAATATGACCAAGATAATTCTCGAAGGGTTGAGGCTAGAAAAGATGATTTTTGGAGGAAGATATTGTGTGAGTATAAAAGGTTGGGTTTTTCATATTTAAAGGGATCCATTTATTATTAGGAGACTAAGAAATTTTAATTGGAGATATATATCACCTTTAGTTTTATCTATGATTAAAAAGAACATCAGACTCTGTTGGCTATCATTTTTTTTCATGGTGCTAGTCAATAGTGGTGGATTTTATTTCTCAGTGATCATGAGGAGTTAGTATATTCATTAGAGATGTTATGAAATCAGATATTGGATGAGTTCATTTCATTGAATATTAATTTTGTATTTCAATGACCGATTCGTTACCTTCTCTAGGGGAGCTCTAGTGTGCGGGACATTGGGATTTGGTGTAAGTACGTCCATCGTTATGCTTCAAAACCTCGTACAAGATGAATAGGATAATGTGAGTCATTTCATGATAATGTTTTGCTTGGATATCCAATGCTCTGTAACTCATTTAATAGTACTAATGTTTCTCTAGTAGAGAAAAGGGTTATGACTATGTTTCTGATACTTGTAGGTGATATTGGTGTGGTAATATACCCGTTGTCTTTTTCTATGTCCACTTATGGAAACGAGAATCATTAGCCATGGGGATTTTGGAATGGAAATATTCTATGTTTCTTTGTCCATAGGAATTTATTGTGGCCACCATATGGTTTTTTTTATTTGGGCATCACTTGTAGTTGTATAACATGGAAATATTGAATAATTTTCAAAATGTATGATTCACACCAGGAGAATCTGCATTATATTATAACACACTCCATCACTCCCAAACTCCAAAATTTCAATATATTTATATTAATATATGAATAATAATATATAAATTATATTATTTTAAAAATTATATTATTTATATTAATTTTTAATAGTAGAGGGCCATGAATCCATATGCTACATCTATGGGATGTCATGGCTATTGCAGTAGTTCCACGCATAATGATATATATCCATAGGCCTCATTTCCAAAGGTTGTTATTCTGTATTGTTGGAACTGACAGCCATGGATTTGGTTCCACAAATTGTTAGTTAATTGTTGTGTGGACCTATCTCTAGGAGAATAAAAGATCATAGCATTATCCCATGGCCATATTCTATTAAAGAAACATGAAATATTTCACTTGGTTGTAGTCAATTTCAATGTGGACTTACATCAATGATCATGGAAGCTCATGGCATTAGGTTGTGGTCATATAAGGTTACATCCATGGGTATAATGACCTATGGATACATGCTCATCCCAGATCATAGTTAGGATTTTCTCACATTGAACCAATGGTGTCCACATTTCCCTATGACCATTGGCTAGGATTCCCATTACTATATCCCATTACCAAATTTACTTAAATACAAATGTGTAATGGACCCTAACTATAGGTACCATTTAGTTATGTTCATTTTTTACCTATGGCTATATGGGACAATTAACCATAGGTCATACATCCAATGGTAATAGGACGATGGCTGTTAGGAATTTTTTATGTAATGTTTATGTTGGTTCTAGTGATAATAGAGTTTATTAAGAAGATATAGGCCCATACGAGATCATCTTAAGAAGTATGTTTCCATCATTCTCAAAGGATCCATGTAGTGTATAGAAATTATTAGTTTTTAGCTCAGTTAAGGCTTAAACTATTAGGGAGTCGAACTTTTCTTACCTCATCTGAATTCACAAAGTATGGTTGTTCTAGATCCCCTATTTGGAACCCATTCATGTTTTTATTTTCTTGTGAATGTTACAGGCATCAAAATATTTAGTTTCTGATCAACTGTGGTTTTCAACATGGATCTAGCATCCTACATTATGATTAGTCCATGAAATAGTTTTCTTTCAGGAAGCAACCATATAATATTGTTCAGTTTTATGGATATTATATTAGAGATGATAAGGAATAGTATATCCCTATGATTCCCATTTTCTATAGAGACATAAGGAAGAGTATAGTTGAGGAGGTGAACATATATAGGGTAAATAAGTACAATGATGGGATGAGGTTAGATGTATGTGATAGTGTATTCAACACTAGTTGAACGCTAATTCATGAGATTATTATAAAATTATCATATACTCTTATCTATGACTTGATTTATTCCATAGTTACACACTCATTTATTACAACTACCTTATTCTGATATTTAGGACATAAGGTTTAGAACCTTCCCATCCCCTTTGTACTAACTATACTATTTAAGTGTCAGACTAAATTATATAACGTCTATAGAGATTGTGATATGATGTTAGGGGATCATTGGTTATAGGTGTGTTTCCTACTATTATAGATATATCTATATGTTGTCATCCTTAGCATGGATTTTATATATTCAGTTCAAATAAGTTATGATTATTTTGAAGGTGAGTTTTTTCCATTGAGGTTGATTGTTAGTATATTATGACTATTAGTGAGAAAGAGCATACAATGGACTGGAAGAATGTGTAACCACTATATTATACAATTTCAGAGTTGGTGTTGAGATTATTATTGGTTTTAGAGGTGGGGTTTCCAATGTTTATGGAAGAGTTCACCGATGTCTTACATAAGTTCGTTCTGAGGCAACTACCTAGATGTGATATTGAGTTCATGAAAGATATATAGTCTAGAGCCTCCCATATTTTAATGTCTCCATATACAATGAAAACTTATATATTATGTAAGATAATGATTTACATAGATGATATTTCATAGATGGGTTTCATGTGTATGATTGTGTGGTGATTAGTCTTGTTCACAAAGAAGGAATTTTATAGTCTTTGACTATATATCGAATACCTTCTATTGAATATGGGGATGGGGAAGAACCACTATCCACTTATAAAAAATGATTACTTATTCGATTAGTTTAAGAGTTCTATATATATTCAAAATAAATATGTGATTCATGTATTATCATTTGATGATTTTGGAAGAAAATATCATGGAGATTACCTTTTGATGTCAATATGGAAACTATGTGTTTGAGGTAATACCTTTCGGTGTGAAAAATTCACTAAGGAAAACCAAATATTTCATCTATAAAATTTTCATCTACATGGTTGGATATTCACTACATATCATTACGATCTAAACTAAAACCATAAAATTTTTGAATCTTTGGAAGCTAGGATACCTAAAAAATTGGTACATAAAATATTTATATCACCTCCAACTATGTTTTTTAAAACTATCAACCTTCTTAGACACATCATACCTAAAATATTTATTTGAATATTTGTGAAAATGAAACATAATAAATGGTTAGATCATATGCACAATTAGGGTAAAAAATGTGGGTATCAATCAAATATTATTTTTAAGCCTAACAAGAGAATGAGGGTATGAGAACATGAGATTAACATTTCAAAATCATACAAAATAATTCATAAACCATAATCATGATTCACGGCATAAAGCTAACTTGTTCATAAGAGATGAAACATAAAAGAATCAAAAATTAGGACACATGAGATCATAACATCGTAATAAGATCATGTTAGGAAATAATGTAATAAAGTGTGGAATAATCATAATCATAGAAATATTATGTGAATTCTACCCACCAAGACATCCATCACATGTTAGTATTGGGAAAACCTCTCATGTATCTGCTTTGTAATTTGGATAACCTCAGGTGTTCCAATATTAAGAATGGACTAATAACCCATGTACCCTATTTTGGGAGTATAATAACCTAATGTTTACCCTTTGTGCTCATAAAATATAAATCTTTTCACAATTAATTGGAGGTCTATAATGGAACCACCCATCACATGATAAGAATCCATTAATATATATGCCAGAAGATCATGAAAATATTTATCATTTCAGCATAGATTGACCAATGGAAAACAAAACATGTTTCATCAACAATTCATAATTAAAATAATAAAACATATAGATAAAGAATAAAAATATTATTATAGGATCACATATACATTTAAGTATAAGTAACATCATAGATTGCAATCATAAATGAAAAATATATTAAAAATATCAGTATAATATTTCTTTATAAAAATACCCTTTTCATTTTTAAATCCCATATATAAAATAAAAATTTCATAAATATTAAGGAAAAAAATTTATTGAAAAAAACATGTAATATTATAAAGTATGGCTCAAATAATTTTCTGGTCATGATGGTGGAAAAATCAATTCATGCAGTAAATTTTAAAAAAAGTATTCCCGTAATATCTTATGTAAAAATTCAAAAGTACTTTATTCTTAAAATGTCAATAATATCCCCTTTAAAATTTTTATAGAAATTAATACATCTATAATAATGACTTTAATAAATGGTTTTGGAATATAAAAAATATTCTTGAAAAAAAAGTAATGAAAATACGAACATGAAATAAATAGATTCATGATTGAATATACAAAGCAATGTTGGTTTTACCTAAAAATATTCTTTCATAATTTTGAGTACATAGAGAGAGTAAAATGAAATGAAAATATTAAATTTCTAAAGATAAACATATTAGAATAAAATTATTTTTTTATAGGATATAGATTAGATAATTTCATCACAAAATATTTAAGAATAAACAGTCTCAGTAAATAGTAAAAATGTATTATAAAACCCATGTCACATTGGTAACTCGTGAATTATAACGCCAATTAAAGAAATAAATTCAAATGAAACATTTAATAACATGATTATAAAAATATTCATGGTAAATATATGAAATTTTAAGTATATACACCACATGAGATAAATAAGTGCAGAATATAGCATATTTATCAATGAAATAAAAGTGATATGAGAAACCCTTACATCCAGTCAGAATTGCTTCATAAGCACTTTGAACTCCTATATAATAAATTTAAAATTATTATAATTCTATAAGAGAACTATATTAATACGTATGAAATCATTCATGTCTTACATATAGCATATTATTACATATTTATTAAAGTTTCATTATTAAAACCACATTTTTGGGTGATAAACTTTTCATTTTGCATACATGATTCAGTTCATATGTTCAAGTCCATGCACTTTTATCACTATTACATTATATATATTGTTAATAATATCATTTGTATCATAATGTTACATAATATCATATGTATTCTACATTGCTTAATCATTTATTTTATAAATATTAAAATATCACTCATGTGGGAGGTAAATCGAACTATAAAAGAGTATGTTGTAAATACTTAAAGAGTAAGAACATAAAATTATATAATATTAATATAAATTTAAAGATGATAATTCAAATCATTTTTATCATATATATTCATTATATATAATTTTCTGATCATCTATAAAATGTAGATATTGAAAATGATATATATCCCTCATTGAGATGGTAGTCCGTACATATGCATGAATGATGATTCCATTTTATAATTAGAAAAAATGAAAAGAAACTGAATTTTTGATGATTTTTTCATTCAGTGCACGCATTATCCTGGAAACATGTTCTTGCAGTTCTATGTTCCAATTTCCAAATGTGGGCAGCATCCATTACCTCTTCAGTGATGCTTTCTCCTTGATCGAAATGGGATGATGGGATGTCAGTCCCTCCCTTCAGGGATTCCTCCTCATAACTCATCACCTAGTTTGGGTATCACTCATATATTTGATTCATCATTCATGAATCTCATTCCTAGTTCCATTCCATTTTGGACACTGATTTATTATGTGACTTCTGTCAGGACATTTCAAGGGGTCAATTTAGGGTATAAACCTTCAGTTAGAGTAGATAGTAACATTATAGATGTCAGGGCACCTATGGATGTAGTAAATTAAAGCACTGGTATTCTTACTCATAAGAGGGATTCTCAAAGGAGTGGAAACCCAAGCCATACCATGTCGATCATGGGGTATCTATTATCAAAGTCATGTATCATAGGTATTTGTCAGCATCCCAAGACTCACATGGGGTATACCGTGTGTTTATGTCTTGTAGAGATGGATAAGACTAATGAAAACACTTATAAAAGTGGATCAAGTAGCCACATCCCTAGGTGCGGAGCACCTGGAAGGTTTACTAGATGAATGGATCCAAATTTCCAATGAGAGAGAACTTGAGGTGGTGTATCTCATGAAGATAAGGTTAGAGGGTAGATTAGGTGTGGATCCCAAATAGGGGGACACTAGAAGAATGGATCCAAATACACAATGAAAGTGAACCAAAAGTGGTGTATCTTATGGAGAGAAGGGTTCACACAATGAAGGATGATTTGAACACCATTGAGGGTGGGTTAGGAAGAGTACACCCTTGAAATTGGAAAAAAAGGTTTACCATTGGTTGGGATTAAACCTCGAGTAGGCTTCTTATGCACCTTGTGTAGAATAGAGCGATAAAAACCCATATTGTTTTATTGAGTAATTTGGGGAAGCCACATGGCTAGCTTCCCTATGCAAGAGGATCACTCTTTGTTAGAGGAATATATAATTGTGTGAGGATTATGTATAGTTTTATTCCATAGTGCCACAAGGAGATGTAAAGTGGGTGGAATGATCTTATTTGGATGTGGAGGCCTAAGTAAGAATATGAATAGATGGTGGAGGCTTTGAATGTAGTGGATTAAATAAAAGGGGTGTAACTTACTTGAAGATGAAAGTTGCGCATTTGTACCTCATTTAGGCTTCCTTAGTATCCCAGTGGCTGGGAATCAAATTATATGTAGTTTGGTGGGCAGACGGGACACCGAAGGAGGCGACCCATGAGAATGGAGTGCATTGGAAAGGACCCAAAGGAAGAAGAACCTAAATGTTGGGGCATTATCCACCCAAAAAACAGTGTCTTAGGGAAAGAGCAGGATTGGAAATAGATGATGGGATTTCACCTCGTGGAGGCTTCCTACCTTCCTGAAAGGGATCAAAGTCCATTTAGTTTAGGATGGAGGCATATAATCTGGGCTTACACAAAGGATTACAACCTAGAGGCGTACTAAGGGATTACACATAGTTGGATTCCCATCATAAGAGGGACACTATTTGTTAGTGTATCATGGTGAAGTGTCAAGAAAATTCATGGTTACACTACCACAAAACTGGGAAAGGCATGCGCCTGCCTTTATCAGCGCTAATAGAAAAGCACTGATAAAGGGGTGGGCCTTTATCAGTGCTAAAAAAAGTGGTGATAAAGGTCCCCTTTTTCAGCGATTTAAATATCCCTTTATTAGCGCTTTTATTAGCGCTGATAAATGTAACATTTATCAGCTCTTTTCTTAGCGCTGATAATATTTATTGTATACATTAAATAAAAAACACATGCTATAACTAAATATATATATATATATACATATATTAAAAAATTATAAGATTAATACTAAATATATTTATTAGATTTATTAATTCATTATATATTTATTATATTTATTAATTTATTATATATTTATTAGAATTATTAATTCATTATATTTAACATATATTTATTATATTTCTTTATATTTAATGTATTTTTTATTTATAAATATATAATGCATTCTAATATATATGTATAATTGAAATTATTGAATATATATGTGTTTTCCAATGAATTGGGATCGATCAATATCATACATGCACCCATCTATATATATGTGTTTTCCAATGAATTGAGGTCAATGAATATATCATACATGCGTATATATATGCGCATATTGAATAATGTTCATTTATAGATTATAATTCATTATGTTACCCATATATAATATATATATATATATTAATTAAATGTACACTTAAAAATAAAATATATTTAAAAAATAAATATATATTTGATTATATTTTCAATGATATATATATATAAATATACCTTTCAAATAATTTTATATGTAAAAATATAAATATAAATATTTAGAGTTAAATAAATATATAATAATATAAAGAAAATCTTAAATTTATACATTTTTCACCACTTTTATTAGCTCTGATAAACTATGTATTTATATATATAATTAAATAATTATATATAAATATATATAATTAAATAATTATAAGATTAATAATAAATATATTTATTAGATTTATTAATTCATTATATATTTATTTGAATTATTAATTCATTATATTTATTAGATTTATCAATTCATTATCTTTAATATATATTTATTATATTTCTTTATATTTAATGTATTTTTTTTATTAATAAATATATAATGAATTCTAATATATATGTACTATAATTGAAATTATTGAATATATATATGTGTTTTCCAATGAATTGGGGTCAATGAATATCATACATTCGTGTATATATATGTGTTTTCCAATGAATATATCATACATGCGTATACATATGTGCATATTGAATAATGTTCATTTATAGATATTATAATTCATTATGTTACCCATAAAATATATGCGTTATAAAAAAATGTACACATATAATTAAAATTAAATTATATTTTAAAAATAAATATGTATTTTATTATATTTTCAATGATATATATATATAAATATACCTTTCAAATAATTTTATAAGTATAAATAGAGATATATATATATATTTAGAGTTAAATAAATATATAATAATATAAAGAAACTCTGAAATTGATACATTTATCAGCGCTTTTTTTAGCGTTGATAAAATACGTATTTATCAGCGCTAAAAACGCACTGATAAAAATATTGTCTTTATCAGCGCTAAAATGAAAAGCACTGATAAAGTCACTCTTTATCAGCGCTACAAAAGTTCTGATAAATTCCAGCCTTTATGAGCGCTAAAAAAGTGCTGATAAAGGTGTTATTTATCAGCGCTTTTCATTTTAGCGCTGATAAATACACCCTTTATTAGTGCTTTTTACTAGCGCTGATAAATGTCCACACGGGATTGATAAAATCCACCAGGTCCTCTTCCTCCTCCCCGCACCCTATCAAGCTCTCACAGAATCCCTCCTCTGCACCGCTGCCGCCGCTGCTGCCGCATCCTTCTCCTCCTCCTCTGCCACGATCGCCTCCTACTCCTTCTCCTCCTCCTCTGGCCACTGCCTCCTCCTCCTCCGGCCGCCACCTCCTCCTCCTCCTCCGCACCTGCTCCTCCTCCTCCTCCTCCTCCTCCTCCTCCTCCTCCACTGCGGCCTCGTTCTCCTCCTCCTCCACCGATGCCTCCTCCTCCGCCTACTCTGCTACCTCCTCTCCACTGTGGGTCCTCCACCGCGGCCTCCTCCTCCACCACCACCTCCTCCTCCTCCTCCTCCGCTGCCTCCGAGCTGCTTCCATTGCCTCCGCTGCCTCCGCCCTGCCTTCGCGCTGCCTCTGCGCTACCTCTACTACCTCATGTGCCTCCACTGTTGATGCCTCCTTCTCCTCCGCCACCGGGTCCTCCTCCTTAAGGTGAGTAAAAATTGAATTTTCATGAATTAATTATGTTTTCATTTATTTTCAATATTGAGAATAATTATGTTTGGATTCTTGAGGTGTGGTTTGGTTTCTAAATGGAATAAAGCCCCGTTTGGAATCTTCAGACCTTTTATGGTGTTTCCCCTTGGTTTTGAAAATGGAATTTGATTTGTAAATTTTAATGATCTATTGGTATTTTGTGGTGTTTTGGAAATTGTTTTTGAAACTCATGTGATGTATAGGCCCGGTTGGCACTTGTGTGTTATTGGTTTATACCGTGCATGTGATGGACTCTTCATTCTCTGGTATACTACTATAACAGAGCATCAATGTTGGTTGTTTACTATGGAGGTACACCATTTGTTAGCAGGTGAGTCTGAACCTAGTAAGTCTATGGATTTCTTCTAGGTATGATTAGGTAATTCTAAGGATTACCTATCTATATGTTCTTCTTTATTTTTCTGCACATTGGTTTTATAGTTTTCCAGTATTTTTCTACATTTATTGTTTCAATTAATTTCATCATGGCTCTGTGATCACTTTGTTTGTATTCTTATATTGAATTTTGAATTCATTTTTTAAACTAGATATCTATTTTAAAAACAGAAGTCGTGATTTGTTTTTAAAATATTTTTTCTAAAAAATATGTGTTGGTTCTTTAATGGAAAAAAACCCATTTTATTAATGTATTTCAAACTAGTGTTTTTGTATTATTTTAGGAAAGGTAATGTGTGGATTCGGTGGTGCTTACCTACTAAGTTGTTTTATGCTCACACCCTACTTGTGACACTCGGCATTAGTAGACCCATGTTATTTTTAGGTTTGGGTTTCTTGTTTAGGTTTCCTTTAAAGAAGGTTGGTCTTATAGTTTGTGGAAACCCAATGGTCATGAGGATATCTGGTCGGGTTCTGATTTATTCTATCTATGTTTTTAGTTTCTTTTTTGTTCAGTTGATGCTGTATATGGATCATGTTTATGTATTCTTTATATTCTACGCTTATGGATCCTCATGGTATTGTTGTGTGCTCTATTTGTTTTATATATATCCCCATTTCTATATCTCACATAATATTATCACACCATGACTCTTATATATCCTTAAGAGGGTGTTCCTCATCATACGTGATATATAAAACTATATGGTCCATCTTCTTTAGGCCTAAGACTCTAATCAAATATCCTTATAAAACTTAACTAGGCTATACAAAACTCATACCAAACCTGATCCTTTCATAAACACAACTACTCCATGGAGACATAATCTCTAGATGATCACGAAATCACAAACATTAAATAGAACCCTCACTCTATCTCTAAAAAACACCCTATTTATTTACCTTGGTTGCTTTTGATTTCTATCCATTTCACTGGAACACATATACTCATGCATGAATGCACAATCATGCATAAATTGGAACATGGTTTTGTATTATAGGGTCAACCCACCTCACAAAATATGGTGCGTTCATCATACAAGGATAACCTCCAACTAATAAAATCAAAATCTACATCATCTGAATTGATTTGAAGATGATATAGTGAAATCATCACACAAATCCTAGTTAAAATCATCTCAAATCATAGGAAAATAAAGGATATTAGTAAGGGAGGAAGTATGATGGGAAAACTCACTAACACACTATAAAAAACTCCCAATAACCACCCCTCATCAGGGGTGATCGAAGAGAGGAAGATATTTGATGAATCCCAAGAACCACCCAAGATTTTCTATTAATGAGCACGCCCCCTACCATTTTTGAAGTATCTAGTTATTTTATCTAAATTATACTCATATTCCTTCTCCCCTAACCTATATACTCATCTTATGGATTTCAAAGAGGATGAATATAAATAAATAATGGATGAATGCCAATCTATTGAAAAAAGAGTATGAAGAAGGCATGAAAGAGTTTATCATGTTTGCAAAAGATCATGCATGTGCCACTTCTCAAATCCTTTTTCCGTGTTTACTCTGTTTTTATTAAAAACAAATTAGTCCAGAGGAGTTGGAAGAACACTTGATCTGTCATGGAATAGATCAGAGTTAAACATGTTGGAATAAACACAGGGAAACAACGAAATTAGGTAGTGAATGGGATGACACAGAGTTTTATGGACCATCTGATATGATTAAAAACATGAACAATGAAGATGAATGTATGGAGGATGTGATTGCAGATGTGAATGACGATGAATAACATATTGAGGAAATGACAAGGACTGTCGAAGATGAACTTTGTGATTTCCCAAAATTGTTCGAGAAGTTTAAAAGTTGTGCAAAGACGCTATTGTATGTTGGTTGCACTAAATATACAGCATTGTCAGCCGTAATGAAGCTGTATAATTTGAAATCTGACAACGGGTGGAGTGACTCTAGTTTTACGAAACTACTTTCTCTCATGAATGACATGCCCCCAGAAGACAATGAGCTCCCTAGCCGAACATACGATGCCAAACGAATGCTACGCTCAATGGTTATGATCTCTGAAAGAATACACGCCTGACCGAATGAATGTATACTATTTCGCAAGGACCAAAAATCACTTAAATAATTCCCAAAGTGTGGTGCTTCTCGTTAGAAGAAAGATGAATACAGTACTACTAAAGTTGTATGGTACTTTCAAATCATTCCAAGGTTTAGATGCCTATATGTAAGTGAGGAGACTATAGTACAATTAACATGGCTTGTAGATACAAGAATTAAAGATGGGATACTATGTCATCCGATAGACTCTCCTCAGTGGAAGAGAATCGATCACGATTATCCTGAATTTGGAAACGAGTCGAGAAACCTTCATCTTGAGTTATCTACAGATGGAGTGAATCCTTTTGGTTTTCAAAGAAACAGTCATAGTACATGGATGGTTATGTTGATAAATTATAACTTACCACCGTGGTTATGCATGAAACGAAAATACATCATGTTATCTATTCTTATATCAGGGCCAAAACAACCGGGTATTGATATTGATGTTTATTTAGCTCCATTGATCGAGGATTTGAAATTATTGTGGGATTCAGGTGTTACATTGTATGATGCTTACAGAAAGGAAGATTTCACTTTGAGAGTCGTGTTGTATGGGATGATAAATGACTTCCCTGCTTATGGAAATGTTTCAGGATATAGCATTAAAGGAACTCAAAGCTGTCCCGTTTGCGAAGAAGGTACACAATCAATTAGGTTGAAACATTCATCGAAAACCATGTTTCTAGGACATCACAGATTTCTACCATGACGACATAAGTACCGTTCTTGGATGACATCATTCGATGGAAGTTCAGAAGAATGTACAACACCGTCTCCACTAAAAGGAGATCAATTGTTTGGGAAATTTAATAATTTGGACACTACTTTTGGTAAACCGGCTTTAAAAAACCTTACGAAAATCTGTTGGAAAAAGAGATTAGTTTTTTTAATTAGAATACTAGAATTTTATTTATGTAAGACATTTTCTTGATGTTATGCATGTAGAAAAAAATGTATTTGATAGTGTTATCGGTACGTTGCTAAATACATCTGAAAAAAAGATGGAATTAAGGCTAGGTTGGACATGGGTGAGATGGGAATATGAGAAGAGTTGGCACTAGTGAAGGGTGAAAAACGAACATTTATTCCTCCTACTGCTTACGCTCTTTCCAGGTAGGAGAGATATCAGTTTTGAAACTTCTTGAATGACATAAAGGTTCTAGAGGGGTATTCGTCAAATATCAATAACCTCGTGTCAATGAGCGACTTAAAGTTAAAAGGTCTCAAATCACATGAATGTCATTTTTTGATGCAAGATCTCATTCCAATTTCTTTATGTTGCATTTTTCCCAAGAATGTTCGCCATAAATTAACGAAACTGTGTTTCTTATTCAAAGCTATATGCAGCAAAGTTATAGACCCGGCGAAATTTCCATCTATGGAAAAAGAAATTTCCGTCATATTATGTGAATTAGAAATGGTCCTCCCGCCATCATTTTTTGATATGATGGTTCATTTGATGGTCCACTTGGTGAGAGATATTTGAATATGTGGTCCTGTACATTACAGATTGATGTACCCCATTGAACGGTATATGAAGATTTTGAAAGGGTATGTTAAAAATCAAAGTCGGCCAGATGGTTGTATTGCAGAGCGTTATATTGTCGAGGAAGCCATTGAATTCTGTACCGAATACTTGTCTGGTGTGGAAAGAATTGGCTTACCGAAATCTCATCACACTGGGCAGCTTTAGGGTGACGTAATTTCTGGAAGACAGGTTGTCACAATCAATATTACAGATCAGGAGCAGGCCCACCTTTATTTTTTGCATAACAGTTTCTACATTGAACCATATGTTGAAATACTCAAAAAAATTCTTAGGCATTTGAATCCATATAGGGATGAAAATGGATATCAGATACACATAATCGATAGTTTATAGGATGGTTTTGAGATCATATTTTTAAGAAGTCAGATGAAAATCTAGAGTCAATTTCGGAACGGCTTCGATGGCTAGCCGGAGGACCAAGTGTGTATGAATTATCTTACAATGCTTATGTATTTAATGGTTATACATTTTATACTAATGAACATGATGAAGACAGTATAATGAAAAACAGTGGGGTTACACTTGTGGCTAAAGTGATGCATATTTCTGGTTCTAAGGACAAAAATCCAATTTATGCGAATATGTCATACTTTGGCATCATCAAACAAATATGGGAGTTAGATTATAAAGAATTTCATGTTCCAATATTTCAATGAAAGTGGGTTGATAACCGGAGTTCTGTTAAAATAGATTATTTGGGATTTGTGAAAGTTGATTTCAGTAAGGAAGGGGAGAAAGACGAACTGTTTATAATGGCATCACAGGAAGTGGAAGTATTTTATGTTTCAGATCCCGCAAACTGAAACTGGTCAATTGTTCTGTTATCGACCAAAACAGCTGAAGGGTCAGATGAAAATTCAATGGAAGATGACCCTTTCATTGGGACTTCTCAATCATTTCATAGTGGTCCCAATGTAGAAAATGTTTTATATGTCATAGGAGACCACAATGAAGGGATATGGATAGTTGATAGAGGGGTCAAATCCCTTTAGCCTTTAAAAAAAGAGAGTTCAATAATTAGGTTAATTTTTTATTGTAATATAGATTGTGTTACATTATGTTATTATCTGTTTGTTGCTGCTTTTATGTGATCTAAATTAAATGTTAAAACAGTTCTATAGATAATGACTTCTTCACCTGCTGATGCACCCAATCCCGAGACACAACATGTCTCTATACCTATTGCAGCTGGTCCCACTACTGAGAGACAACATGTCTCTCAACCTGTTGAAGTTGGTCCCACTACTGAGGTACAACATGTCCCTCAACCTATTACAGCTAGTCCTAGTGCCCATGCTAGCGCTTCGGAGAAACATAATGATGATGCAGAAACTGAGGAAATGGTAGGCGATGAAACCCCAGAGACACAAAAAAAAAACAGGTGCACCGTAGTTTTACAGTTTTAGCCAAAATCTATAAGGAAAAAGCAAATTACATCAAATATGAGGTGGGATGGAATAAACAATGCAAGCATGTAAACCCTAACAAAGTCATGTTTAGTAGCTACATTGGAATCGTCACTCGACAACGCGTGCCAATTGATGTAGAGTCATGGAACCATGTTGTCAGCAAGTTGAAAACATTAATGTGGGATGAGATTATGGTAAAATTATGATACCATTTATTTAATTTATTACAATAAAATAAAATAAAATAAAATAATGAAATATTGACTAACTCTTTATCATCTCTTGCAGAGTGCATTTATAGTAGATGTTTCGCACAAAGAATATGTATTAATACTGGCAGGAAGGATTCATAGAGGCTTTCGCACCATTTTAATGAAACATCATCTGAATGATGCTGAAGGGAAAATCAAGCTGCACCCGCCTCCTCTTTATGCACACTTGATATCCCAAGGAACGCGGGATTAATTTTGCAACCGTCATGCAGAATATAATTTTCAGGTACATTGTGTTTGGTTACACGTTGTGTAACGTTTCTTGTATTCATCATGTTGATTGACAGGTTTTTATTTATAAAATAGCAACTAAGTGCTGAAAATAAAGAACGGGAAACAAAACCAGCGTACCCCTATCGTAAAGAAAGGTTGGGGTACGCTTCAATTGAAAAACAATTGGTATATATTTTAAAAGTACTGTAATAATTTTATGTGACATAAAACAACACTGTAACCAGGTTTCTCTGTTTATATGAATATTGATGAAGCGAAATACCAAGCCACTTCCATTCCACGCCATGTGCTATGGAAGGAGGCTCGTGTTAATAAAGAGGGGAAACTGGTAGATGAAAACACACAAAAAGTGTGGTAAACATATGTAAGTATGACATAATATAAACTTTTTTTGGTTTGAATCACTATTACATAACGATGATTACTTATTTTTCCATATTTTCTATTTGACATTGTCACAGGAATCAACAACACCAGCACCGGATGCAGACATACTTTCAGCGGCCTTGAAACAGCTAGAAAAGTATGGTCGCGTCAGAGGTGTGGGTTTTGGGATGTCACCCCGGGTATATTTTCTTAAAAAAAACAAGAGGATAAACAAACTAAAGAATTTCAAGTAATGAGAGAGAGATATCCACCCTTGAAGAAAAATTCCAAAGTCAGGGAGAGATGCTAACGAGTTTGATGGAAGAGAGGCGAAGATAACAAACAACTCAAGAACAACCCGCACGAGAAGATCCTGCCCCACCCCACCAGCTTTGAGGCGAGCCATTCCCCTCAAAGACCTGACTTAACTAAGGTAATCAATGTTCTAATATTCGTTTCTATGAAATTTTAATCACATAGACACTGATACCTTTCATGTAATGATATTCTACGAGGTGAAAATGACTGTGATTTATATCTGCCAACTCCCACCTATCGCCTTGTATCTAGGGCTAAGATGTTCAATATGCAGAATGACACGCTACACTCCAGACCACTTCCAACTGGTCATGTCAAAGTGTCGATTAACGTAGATCATGAGCTGAGCACCAAGCAACCTGTGCCAAATGACGATGACAACATTCATACGGTGGAAAAAGCTGTTGGAATATTTGTTGCATGGCCGTAGAATCTTGTAAAAAACATGTCGACCAGGAGGTATTCATTTCTAGTTCATTTTTCAAGTAGAACCTTTAACATTAAATTATAAATACAGAACCAATGAATGTTTTTACAGAAGGACAAAATGGAGGAGCTAAAATGAAAGAGAGGCTCCAAAGGATCAACTAACTGATCAAAACGATCTACTCAGAGAACATTCACCCCGCCCGTTCTATATCCACATTTAATATCATTGCAAGCTCATGTGGATAAGAAAATGATAGGCGAAAAGAGTCACACAATTGTTTGTGAAAAATATATGTACGGAGAGGAAACATTAGACTTCGTTAGTGAAGACGTTGTTGCTGAGATCATCATATACGAATTGCTAGGAGCCTCAGTTATAAATATATACATGAGGTATGTTTTCATGATTTGATTTTATAGAAGCTGATATACTTTGATAATTATGGATAAAAACATCTCATATTTTTCACATGCGTATATATGAAAAACAATTGAAGGTATTTTCCCATGAAAACAAATTTGGACTCATTAGTCCTCACACCATTTCTACACAACGAGAAGAAATAGATTCTGAGTTTTAGGATGAATTAATGTCAAATCTGATCAGAACGTTTCAAAGAAGAATTACGACTAACAGACACTTTTTAATACCAATGTTCCAGGTGTAAAACTATAAATTTTAATCATATCAATTATATTTTCATTTCTATCAGTACTTATTTATTTTTGTGTTTTTTGGGATCATTGGATGCTCATTGCAGTCAATTTGGAAACTCCAAAGATTTATTTTCTGGATTCACTACATGGATATCCAACAAACCAACCACACAGGAGGGATATTGTCAATTTTTAATACACTAGATCCAACATTTTAGAACTAAATATCTAGTTATATAATTTATATTATCTTTTAATGATGATTTTGTTATGATAGGGCGGTGTAGGAATATCGTCTAAAGGCTGGAATGAATCTAGGGAATAAGGATGACAATGCCCACAAGATCTACAAATGGAGAAGTATATGGGTTTATATATTTATATTTCACTATCCAAATAAATATCAATACAAATTACTTATTTTTCTTGATGTTTCTGCAGTGTCCTAAACAAACAAACAAAAAGGACTGCGGTTATTATGTTTCTAAATTTATGAAAGAGATCATTTTTCATGAACAAACTAGCATCCCTGAAGATGTATTTTTGAAAATACTTACTACTTCATTTAAAATAATTATTAATCCTTTCTGTATTTATGTTTTTAGTACTACAATGACTGTCACAAAAACTCGTACTCAAAAGATGATATAAATGTGTTTAGAAACGAATGGGCAGCGTACTTGATGGAAGAATGTAAAAAAATAGGACAATGAATGTTAATTCCTAATACTTATGTTATATTTATATGTTCATTGATATCTCCCTTTACAGTTATTGAGCATCTATGATCTCCATTTCTTATGTTTCATATCCTTAGATTAGTGAATTCCTACTACTCAGTTAGAAATTGACATAACTTTAGAAAACAACACAAGTGACGTACAGAAAACTGAGAAAACACGTTCGGATTGTTTTTACACTTTAGGAAAACAATCCTTGAGTCATTTGTGATGTGTATGAATTGACCGCGCATCAATCCGATGCACGATGTGACTCGTATGGCTAAAAGTGTCTGATATCAGTTTCAAATTGACATAAAATTTAGGTAACAACACAAGTGACATACGGAAAACTAAGAAAACGCATTCAGATTGTTTTGAAACTTTAGGACAATAATCCATTAGTAATTTTTGATGTGTAAGAATCAACCGCACCTCAATCCGATGCACGGTGTGACTGGTATGGCTAAAAGTGTCTGATATCAGTTTCAAATTGAGATAAACTTTAGAAAACAACACAAGTGACATATGGAAAACCGAGAAAACAAGTTCGGGATGTTTTGATAATTTAGGACAAAAATCCCTGAGTCATTTGTGATGTGTGAAAATCAACCTCACCTCAATCCGACGCACGGTGTGACCAGAATGGCTAAAAGTGTCTGATAGCAGTTTCAAATTGAGATAAACCTTAGAAAGAAACAATACTGACATACGGAATACTGAGAAAACACATTCGGATTGTTTTTAAAATTTAGGAAAATTATCTATGAGTCCTTTTTAATGTGTACGAATCGACTGCACCTCAATCCGACACACGGTGTGACCGGTATGGCTAAATGTGTCTAATATCAGTTTAAAATTGACATAAACTTTTGAAAACAACACTACTGACATACAAAATACTGAGAAAACACGTTCGGATTGTTTTGATACTTTAGGAAAACGATCCTTTAATCATTTGTGACATGTAAGAATTGAATGAACCCCAATCCGACGCACAATGTGATTGGTTTGACTAAAAGTGTCTGATATCAGTTCTAAATTGAGATAAACTTTATAAAACAACACTACTGACATACAGAATACCGAGCAAACACATTCGTATTATTTTGATACTTTAGGAAAATGATCCATTAGTCATTTCTGACGTGTACGAATCGACCGCACCTCAAACCGACGAACAGTGTGACTGGTATGGGTAAAAGTGTCTGATATCAGTTTCAAATTGAGATAAACTTTAGAAAACACCACAAGTGACATATGGAAACCGAGCAAATGCATTCGGATTGTTTTGATAATTTAGGAAAGCGATCCCTGAGTCATTTGTGACATGTACGAATTGACCGCACCTCAATCTGATGCACGATGGGACCGGTATGGATAAAAGTGTCTGATATCAGTTTCAAATTGAGATAAACTTTAGAAAACAACACTACTGACATACGGAATACCTATAAAACACGTTTGGATTGTTTTGATACTTTAGTACAACGATCCAGGAGTCATTTATGATGTGTAAGAATTGACCTCACCTTAATCTGACACACGGTGTGACCGATATGGCTAAAGGTTTCTGATATCAGTTTCAAATTGACATAAACATTAGAAAACAACACTACTGACATACGGAATACTGAGAAAATGCGTTTGGATTTTTTTGATACTTTAGGACAATGATACTTATTCATTTTTGACATGTACGAATAGACCACACCTCAGTCCGACGCATGATGTGACTGGTATGGATAAAAGTGTCTGATATCAGTTTCAAATTGAGATAAACTTTAGAAAACAACATAAGTGACATATGGAAAACTGATCAAACACATTTGGATTGTTTTAATACTCTATTACAACGATCCAAAGGTCATTTGTGACATGTACGAATCGACCGCACCTCAATATGATGCATGGTGTGACTAGTATGGCTAAAAGTGTCTGACATCTGTTTGAAAATGACATAAACAATAGAAAACAACACTACTGACATACAAAATACCAAGAAAACACGTTCAGATTGTTTTGAAACTTTAGTAAAACAATCCATGAGTCATTTTTGATGTGTATGAATTGACTGCACCTTCATCTGACGCACAATGTGACTGGTATGGCTAAATATGTTTGATATCAGTTCCAAATTGAGATAAACTTTAGAAAACAACACTACTGACATACAGAATACTAAGAAAACACGTTCGGAATATTTTGATACTTTAGGAAAACGATCCATTAGTCATTTTTGATGTGTACTAATTGACCGCACCTCAATCCAACGAATGGTATGATCGGTATGGCTAAAAGTGTCTGATATCAGTTTCAAATTGAGATAAACTTTAGAAAACAACACAAGTTACATACAGAAAACCAAGAAAACACATTCAGAGTGTTTTGATACTTTAGAAAAACGATCCCTGAGTGATTTGTGATGTGTACGAATCGACCGCACCTCAATCCGATGCACAGTGTGACTCGTATGGCTAAAAGTTTCTGATATCAGTTTCAAATTGAGATAAACTTTAGAAAACAACACTACTGACATACAGAATACCGAGCAAACACGTTCATATTGTGTTGATACTTTAGGAAAAAGATCCATGAGTCATTTTTGATGCGTACGAATTGACCGCACCTCAATCTGATGCACGGTGTGACCGTTATGGCTAAAAGTGTAGGATATCAGTTTCAAAATGACATAAAATTTAGAAAACAACACTACTAACATACGGAATACGGAGAAAATGTGTTCTGATTGTTTTTATACTTTAGTAAAATGATACATTTGTTATTTTTGACGTGTACGAATCGACCACACCGCAATCTGACACACGGTGTGACCGGTATGGATGAAAGTGGCTGATATCAGTTTCAAATTGAGATAAACTTTAGAAAACAACACAAGTGACATACGGCAAACCGAGAAAACACGTTCGGATTGTTTTGATACATTAGGACAATGATACCTGAGTCATTTTTGACGTGTACGAATCGACCGCACCTCAATCCGACACACGGTGTGACCGGTAAAGCTTTTCATTAGATAAAGAATCAGTATTTATTAAATTAGATAAATCAATCAAAAACATATTTATTTTACATTATTCCCTTTAATTGTTATGAGAATGAAAACATTTGAGTTTAAAATTTCATATTTTAGTTTCACATTTCCATATTAATGTATTCTTTCATATTACTGTTTTAATTTATTTCATTATTGCATTACTAACATAATATTTGTTTTCATATATAGGTGAATTTTGTTCCTTGAGTTCAGATGATTTGTTCGGCAAAAAATACCGTGAATGAAAATTTTTGAGAGCGGATCACGAATATCAAAGGATGAAACATGAATTATTATAACTGTTGTTGAATAATTGTAATTGTAACCATGTAAAACAATGTGTGAAATGTATATCGTAATGTGTTTTTTTTGTTTTCATGATGTCAAGTAAATGTATATACCGTTGTGGGTCAAAATATTGTGTGCCACTGCTATTTTGTGTAGGTGTGTGTGTGCTACTTTGTGAAGGTATTCAGGTGTGAAGGTTCTATTTTGTAGGTGTAGGTGATGGTGCCTTTATCAGGGCTTTTTTGAGCACTGATAAAGGACACCCTTTATCAAAGCTCTGAAAAGTGCTGATATATGATACCTTTATCAATGCTAAAAAAGGCGATGATAAAGGGGGTCCTTTATAAGTGCTTTTTTTAGCACTGATAAAGGTCACCTATATCAGTGCTTCTTAGAGCACTGATAAAGGGGACCCCCCTTTATCTACAGCGGCATTAAAAACACTTTTCTAGCACTGTTAATGCCAATTTTTAACATTGATAAAGGGCCAAGTTGTAGTAGTGTTAGTAACCAATGTGGACCAGAACACCTCAAAGGATGCATCTGAGATATGTGTCCAAAAAGGGGAAGATGTCACATCAGGGTGGTACATCCCTATAGATGAACACCATAGTTTAACATTGGTTGGTGTTGAGCCTTGAATAGGCTTCTACGAACTCAAAATGGATCAAAACCAATTTAGTTCAGAGCGTTCAATTTAACATCATGCAAGATGAGTGTCCTAGTGTGATATAGCTAAGAAAAATGGATTGTGAAGAATGAGTGTTTGGAACCTCTGAGAGGTTTCCTTCATAAGTTATTTGAAATAAAGGGTTCAATTTCTATGTAGTTTTGTAGAGGGTCATGGGTATTAAGCGTGCTTAGTGTCCCTAGTTCTGGTGAGAGTTGGGTCACCTGGGGTGGCGGCCCAGATAACGGCTGATCTGGATGCCAATTATAGAGGATCAGGGAAGGCGATCCCTAAACAGGGGGACAAAAAGGTTTACTTTTGGCTAGGATTAAGCCTCATGGAGGTTCCCTACGTATCCTATTTAGAAAATGGGTATCAAACCCCATATAGTTCAGTAATTCAGGGCTAATGCATGGTAAACAGCCTAGGTACTACTAGGAGGAACAATCACATGGATGAATGGGGCTTACGCACTAAGGCAACCCATGAAGGTGGAATCTTGGGATTACTCATAGATGGATGCTCGTTTCATTGTAGGTTGGATGTTCTGGTCACTACTAACCACTAAGGCCACATGAGTCATGCTAGTTGTGACAAACAATAGGAAGCAGCATAACTGACCCTCATACCACCAAAGGTGTGATAACGAAAGATGATGTGGGGCTTAAAAATTAAATATGCATATGTGATTCTAGGAGAATAAAGGATTTGGATGGGTATTGTGTGTAGGAATAACCCAAATCTCGCTATGGAGCGATGATGATGGGAACTGGGCTAGCACATGGAAGCTTCTCATGTGCCTTTAAGGAGTGGAAACAACAGATGAGGAATAAGCAAAGAAGTTCAATGTAAATCCCCGACCCCATTTACCCATAGTCATTGCATTATTACATAACATTGGCATGATCACAAAAGAGAAAGTCTGAAAAGACCAATTAGTTTATTTGCCTTGGAATCACTAGGTACATTCATAAAGTTTACATTACATCATAAAATGAAAAACTACAAAAACATCTTGTCTCCATAGACCACACTCATATCCCCTCATACTATCCCCACAGGTCATTCATAAAATACTTATTCACATCCTAGAAAAAATAAAACATAGAAATGGGTGATCTCAGATGCCCAGTAAGGTTTACAATATAGCGGAAATGTTCATAAATAAGCATAAACATTTAAGGCAATGTATAAATAAAACAAAACACTTTTAAACTTAAACTTCTTCATAATATGGTAGAAATAAAATGAAATAATGCCATTTACTTATTCACATGGATATTCTACTAAATGAATAATCACATGAAATATCAATAACCACTTTCATAGTGATGGAATGCATAATGCGAGACTATCATAACCACGTAGTCAAGGCCTTGTTCCAAGACTACAAATAAGATTTTGTCAAGGCCATGTGCCAAGACACGAGATTGTCTCATGAGACCTACCGATGAATTGAGGATCTATAGCGGGCTTCATCCATCACTTATTAAGTCCAATGCATTCCTCATATGAACCGGATTAACCATAACATAAACATTTTTATTAAAACTAGCATAGGAAATGTCAATAATATCTCCATTAACAATGAATGGTATAAAACTTACACATCCATAGTCAAAAATATCACAAAACCTTCAATACAATATGGATGTTTTTTATTATAATAAATCAACTTCAAATAAGCTTAAAATCCATCAAAGTATGTTGACATAGATGAAAACAAAACTATTTGAGCGAAATATCAATTTTTTTTAAAATCATTTAAAAGTCACATAATTATAAATGTAAAATTTTACTTTGAAAATATTCTTATAATCTTGTAAGGGAATCTTTGATGATTTTATAATGGTAGAAAATAGCCGCACCTTCCATATATGTTTAAAAAAGTCATTCTTACCTTAATTATGTCGAAATGGTTAAAAAGGACCTTGTTTGGAAAATGACGGAAAGATTCCTTTATGAACATCTTATAAAATGTCAAAAAAAGGTATAATTGACTTTATCCCATAGTATATAAAATTGTAATAATGATGTGGAATACATTTTTAAGAAACATGGATGTGGATGATAAAGAGGTCCCAGTAGATAATTACGTATAACCAACCTCGAATAATGAAAAGATTGTGAAATAAACCCTTACCTTGTACTTTTCCATGGTCAAGGTTTTTTTAACCTCTTATATAATGGTGAAATACTTTTTATTAAATTATACAATAACCATATACAGTAATATGATATCATATATGATCCTTTAACATTGCTTTGTTAATAATATCATAGTATTATCGTCGTTTCTGGTGTTAACTTAATCGTTTTATTTTATATGTTTTGTTACATAGGTCATGTTTGTTTTTTTGAGGTTGTATATTATTCATATCCAGAATTATATGAAGTAGTTCAAAATAATTTTTAATCATAAAATGAGAATTAGACTTGAATTGATACGATGGGGGATAAATCTCATCACGTTCGTGGAGACGGTAGTCCGTACGTACGCATGAGTGACAATATCATTCTTTTGATATTAAAATAATATATAATTGGATGGTATATAATATATATAGAATCATTATAATGTTATATTTATTATTTACTTCAATCACACATCATTATCATACCCATCTAAACAATAATGTTTTGAATAACAATTACACCACGACGTGGAGACGGTAAGCCATACGTAAGCACGTATGGTGACATGTCAATCAAAGGATGGATAGAATACTGAATACAGTTTTACCATATTTATAATAACATCACAGTATATAGAAGATACTGGAGTAATTATTTTAGAATTTAAATAACAAAGAAAGAATAAGTGGAAGAAGAAAGGAACTAGAAAGAGGGTGGGGAAAACATTACCTCTTCTTCGAGTTCTTCCATCTGATTTGTTCCAAAGGGATCCTTAGGTTGACTTTCTGATCAAAATAAGGCCTCTAGGTTTAATTGAGGGAAGTTGAGTGAATATTTGGGTAGGGGTTGGCCGAGCCAAAAGGCTTTTAAGGTTTGAATTAGAGAGAAGGGGGAGTACCCTTTTATAAGAGGGGTGAGGGGAACCTTTGGAAAAGCTAGAAATATTATTTTATAATAAATTCATATTCAGTTTATAATGGCTCCAAAGTGGATTATTTAAATTTTAAGGTGGGGATAGGTCGAAAACCACTCAACCAATAGGTTTTAGTCCGGTTTGAGTCACTATATTAACTTTATCTTTTTTATTTAACTCTTAATTAAATAGTTTGACATTTACCGTGTCTATTTGTATTTTTATATTATATAGTTAATAAACATACTATATACTTCCAAGAGACCCCAAAGTGGTAAATTTATGATATACCTATCATTATATAAGTTTGTTTTTCTGAACTTTATATTTTTAGGAATAGAATATCAATTAATAATATAATATTTGTTTTAAAAACTCCTTTGTGTCAATTTTGACACTATTTAATAATTGATTTTTGTTAAAGTCCTAATGACTTTATT
The DNA here is from genome assembly GCA_963277665.1 of Viscum album. Taxonomy (NCBI): domain Eukaryota; kingdom Viridiplantae; phylum Streptophyta; class Magnoliopsida; order Santalales; family Viscaceae; genus Viscum; species Viscum album. The sequence continues at coordinate 1,014,719,874 of OY728119.1, read as the reverse complement.
AATTCTAAATAAAATCAATAAAGTAATCCTAACATGTCATATTAACCAATAATTTTTTTTATGTCACCAAAACCTTAAATTATATTTATTTTAAAATTTATAATACCAATTATTTGATTCTTTCAAAAATAAGGAAAATATTGCATCATTATTGTGTCATAAATAAATTTAATTATTCAATATCTAAAAATTATAAATAAAATCCCATTATGTTATAAATATTTTTATATTTCTATGTAATATTTAGAGTCGAAAATATAGCATATATAACCCTATTTAAAATTTGTTTTCCTAAAAGATATATGCTTTTGTCATTTTTGTATTTACTTTAACTTAATTAATATAAAATGTCATTATGACATACAAGTGGCTCCATGGGGACCCAAAATCGACCAAAAGATGACCATGGTTGAATATGTATCAACAAATAGGGTTAGGGCACGTTTTATTGTAATTTAAGATTATTATAATATTTTTTTTCACTCTTATTTACCGGATTTACCCTTTAACCATGGTAAATAAAATATTTACCAAAGTAATTATTCAAAATGTCAAAAAATAAAAGTTATGTATTTAAAAAATTTGGACCTAATGATTATAAATATGGAATCCATTTTTCTGTATTCAAAAAATAGAAGTGGTAGAAATTAATTTAAAATTTACTCCCTTTTTCAAAACAAAAAGCGTGTTTTTAAGAAATAATAACTATCAAAAGATTGACACTTTCTTATATCTAGTTTAAATGTTAAATTACGTCCAATGACCAAAATTGTATTAAATGGAAAAAATATAATCTAATTATACTTTAAAACCACTCAATATTATAATTTATCACTATAAATTATTTTGATTAAAAAAATTGTTTTTAATTAAAATTTAGTATTTTTCACTATTCATCAAAAACTGAATGTTTTCAGAAAATACCAAAAATTCACCCTAAACTAATTTTGATATTACAAATTCAAAAATAAAGTCTATTTTTCTAAATTAAAAACATATACGTTTCATTTTTTAATTTAAAATTAATTCCCATTGTCAAAACCAAAAGGTTTATTTTTATGAAACAATATCTATCAAAAGATTGACACTTGTTTATGTCCAATCTCAAAGTGAAATTACTCACAACGACCAGCGTTGGATTAAATGGTAAAAATATAATATATTTATACTTCTAAACTCTTAAAATTTATAATTCAACACTATAAATTATTTTGATTAAAAAAGTTGTTTTCTATAAAAATATAGTATTTTTTCACTATTCACCCAAATATGAATGTTATCAGAAAAGCACCAAAAATTTATTGAAACTAAATTAATATGTCCTGATTATAAATAAGAAGATTATTTTGTTAAATATCTCACGACCCGTCCTCGGGGCCCATGTCGTGACTACCCCAAGCCCGCCTTCCATAGGCCAGGGGCTGGTGACTAGCACCAAAGGCGTAAATCACGATAACTGGGAAGGCATTGCCTTTATAAAAGTAAACAAAACAACACAGAGTACAAGAGGAAGAAAAACACTAAGTACAGAGGAAAGTGATGAAAGGTAAATGGTTCAGAATACAAACCCAAATGAAAGTACAACTACAACTGAACAAAGTACAACAGGAAAAGACAACAGCTGGAAGAAAGGAAGCAGCTCCTGGGTCATCCTCCTCGGATCCTACCTGATGGGTAGGTACAGATGGCGCAACTCCTGGTTCGTCCACCACGGATCCTACCTGAAGGGTAGGTACAGATAGCCTCCACAACGCTCTCGCCCGTCAACCTCCTCCGTGTGTCGTCTCGCCGTGAAGTCCACCTCCAGATACTGACTCGTCGTGTAGTCCACCTCCGGGTACCGTCCAGTCCTCAAACACTCAGCCTCCGTCAGCACTGCCCGTCGTCTGCAACCAACACAACGAGGTGCGGGCATAGCCCGTGTAGGGGTGAGTATAACGATACTCAGTAGGGACCCCGAGACCCTCAAGGTCTCACTAAAACCGACATGGATATCCACAAAGAAGATCTCAACAGATAACCCCTACTTAGGTATATGCCCATACATATATCTAAGTTATCAAGTAACCCATTTCAATCATGAGGGAAACACAAATATCATGAAATAAACGGATAACCACTACCCTGTTATATGCTCATACATATATCTACGTTATCAAGTGACCCATCTCAATCAAGAGGTAAACACAAAGGTCAAAAGACTCAGCTCAACCCAGGATTTTTATTAACAAAAACGTAACTGCTGAAGAGCTCCATCTCTAAAGTGTACAGTGGTCCTGTCACGACTCCGAGGTACTGCTCACTAACCTAAGACTGCTGAGGTACTCCTCTTGTCGAGTATCGCGGGTCTGCGGCCTACTACCGGGCGCTCCATCCGATGTGGGTCTGTCGCCAAATACCGGGTGCTCCCCCTAATAGCCTACAGAGGTACTCCTCCTGTCGAGTACCGCGGTTCTGCGGCCAACTACCGGGCGCTCCATCCACCGTGGGTTTGTCGCAAAATATAGGGCACTCCGTCCACTAGGCTTGTTGAGTCACTCCAAGTCGAGTTGGTCAAGTAGTTGTCAGGTCTCAGCCGGTTACACGGTCTCCGTACTCCGTACGCTCGTCTCCGGGAGGGTCCGCTCCACGAGCTACAAGTCGATACTCCAAGTATCACAAAGTCCAATGAAGAATTATCTCAAAGGACCTCCTCGTCATATGGTTCTCAATGCAACAGAGGACGCGCCAATCGGACGCCCGGTCTGTGAGTTATTAGCCTTTCCGTCCTAGGGGCCCGGTTGGTTTCATTAGTGAACCATCCCGGCCGTATCTCAACTGTACCCCGAACTCTCATAGGGTATACTCATAGGGACCGTTTCTCAACGTGATCACCAACGCCGCTGACGGTTCGTCAAACGGACGTCTGGTCTGAATGATATCAGCTTTTCCGTTCCAGGGGCCTGGTTGGATTTCGGGTACAATCCAACCCGGCCACTATCAAACAGCAACCAAAACTCGGGTGAAGTATGCCAAAAGTTCCGTCTCATCAAGAGTAAAACAATGAGACAGACGGCACGTCAATCAGACGCCCAATTTGTGAGTTATTGGCTTTTTCGTTCTAGGGGCCCGGTTGGTTTCGTGAGCGAACCAACCCGACCGGACTCCGATGACATCCAATCCTCGAGCGGAGTAAGCCAAAAGATCCGTCTCACTAAGAGGAATCCAACAATGTGGACGACACGTCAATCGGATGTCCGGAACTCAAGTTACCAGCGTTTCCACTCCGAGGGCCCGGTTGGTTTCGTATCCGAACCAACCCGACTGAACCCAAAGTATTCTGAAACCTTGAGTGTGAAATACCAAAACGACCGTCTCGATCCAAGGATCGCATCGCTGCTGACGGTGTGTCGATCGGAGGTCTACAGCTCATGATAAGGGAAAAAGACCAAAGAGGGTCCGAAACTGGGGGGTTTGGGCCCGGACCGACCCGGCCCGGCCCGGCCGGCTCGGTCCGGCTCGGCCGGTGCGGCCGAGCGGAAGCCGCGGGCGGGGGTGTGCGCAGCCCACCCTCGCCACTAATTGAAGCCAGCGGCGACCCCCGCCGCCGGTCTTCTGGCGTAGCGCCACCGCCGCCGCTCCGGCGGGGCGCGCCGCCGTCGCTTTCCGCGGACCACCGGACGCACTCCGGTGGTCCGTTTCTCCTACCGTCTTCGCCTATGGTCCTCCCGGGACCTGACCTTCACTGTGAAGGGATTCAAATGCCGTATCAGCCTGCTTTTTCGTCATCTGTCGATCCGCACATTGATAAACAAGCTGCGGAGGGTTGTCGGGCCGTGTTTGTTCGGCCCGCGCCTTCCGCGTTAGGTGTTAACAATTGGAAAACAATAACACATTATTTTAATCAATGACGAGGGTATAATTTATCCAAAATAAATTATACGAACACATTGCAATCAAAATACCCACGCATGAGGGTTTAAATTTTTTGAATGTGCGGCGTGACGACGTCGCACATTCTTTCAGCTTGATCCCGCGCGGCGTGACGATGTCTCACATCCTTGCCGTTCTTTCCCACGCGGTGCGACGACACCGCGTCACTTTCTTTCGAACCGCAATGACAAGAAAGAATAAAAAGGGAGGAGGGTCGGCCGTGTTCGTGCGGTCTGGCCTCCTCCCGTTAAATGATAACAAGGGGAACTCATTACTCGTAGAACATCAAAGATAGAATCAAGAACAAAATGAAACAAACCCCTACATTTGATTCGTCGATTGACGTTCGTAGTTCATTGACGGTGTTGCGGAAAGAAGATGATGAAGTTCATCTTTCGCCGCGCCCGTCACACACTCCCAATCCCAAGCTACGTCGGCTATGGAAGACACTACACATCGGTAGGATCCGAGGGAGGATGTCGAAGATGGTTGTTGACGTTCGTCACTTCCGTCGTTGTAGAAGTGCACCCAAAGAAGAATCGGCGTCTCCTCTCTTGTCGCATGAAGAAAAGGATAATGGGTGCGTCGTCGTCCTTCGTTGAAGAGGCATCGTTCTTCGTTGAAGATGAATTTCTTCAAAAGAGGGAAGAGCTCTCTTCCAAAATCTCTCACACAACCAAACTCCCAAAATAAAATAGGGCCTCTCCTTATTTTATTATTTTTCCATGCATTCAAACTTACAAAAATTCGAAACCTATTTCACTTAATCAATTAAACAATGAGTTGTCTAATTAATTAAGTGATAGGTTGGAAAGAATTTAAGAGGGAGAGAGGGGAGAGGAAGAGTTACACAACTTAAGTGGGGGGGGGGTTTAGAGGAGTTAGGGAGTTATGGGGAATTTGAAAAGGTGGGGGATCGTGTGGGCCCCACCACATATTATCCTCTTATTTATCCTCACATGGGTAGTTAGGTGCCACCCCAACATACCCATGTAGGATAAAAACTACCTTAGACTTAAGAAATAAAATTGTCTCACAATTTTATTCATTCCTCAATTAAGACACAAATTTTAACAACTCCTCCCGTGAAAAAGCAACTCCAAAATAGGCATTCCTAAGAAAATACCGGCCCAACGGTTCCATCGGTGCCCTCAGAATTTGATTCTGAGCACCGGTTTCAAAGTTAGAAATTCCCACTCGTTCGTTCACTGAACGTACCCGATCTAAACTTCAGAAAATGATTCCGGGCACACCGGGCCTCGGAATCATGCGCCGTCAGAAACTGCGTTCTTGTAAAATTCCATACAAAATTAAGAAAAAAATTTACTTGAATTTTCCGTTTCTTTACATTAATCCCACCTTAGGGATTTATTTCCCCATAATGCTTCAACACAAACTTGGTTTACAAAAGCGGTATTGAGCATACATCTGAGCCTTCCGCTCCCATGTGCTCACCTGGAGGTTGCCGTACTGCCAGAGAAAGTGAACCTGAGGAATCGATCGTCCTCATAGGATCCACTCCTGTCGATCCTCGATCCCCACTGGAACCTCCGTTAAAGACACCCCATCTCCATCGTTCAGCTCCTCATGGTCGATGATATGCGAAGGGTCGAGCACGTATCTCCTCATTTGAGATATGTGGAAGTCATCGTGCACCTGGTGCAATTGCGGTGAATGGGTCAAGCGGTAAACCACCCCACCTACCCAGCTGAGGACCTAGAAAGGTCCGTTGAACCTCGGAGGGAACTTGCCGCCTTGGCCACATCTCTGTAAACCTCGTCGAGGTGAGACCCGTATAAGGACATGATCGTCATCCTCGAACTCTAGAGGCCTCCATGTCATGTCAGCATAAGGCTTCTGTTGTCCCTGTGCTGTCCTCATCCGCTCTTGGATGACCTGGACCTTCTCTAGTCTCACAAGAGCTGTTATGATTTCTTCTTTGCCGATAAGAGAAATCCGGTCTCATCCCCTGGATGAACCACATTCTTTGCCTAATACAGTCAATCCTAACATGAATGATCCATTCATGCCATGGATGACGTCGTAAGGCCTTGACGTAACTACCAATAGATCCAACTGTCACTCTCGCCTCCAAGGGTCGAGTCACACTGTCGGCATCAGTGTGAGGTCACTAGGTCTCCCCCAGTAGAAATCTCGAAAGTGAGGGTCAAGTCAACAGTTTTAACTGGGACCACTCAGTATCAACCAAACAAAAGGACAGGAAAAAAACATCACAAAGATAAGTGTCTTTTTTATTATTGCAGCTCATAGTACAAAGAAACTAAGCAACTACAGACAAACATCAACAAAACTAGAAGCAACAGGATTAATAGCCTCCAGATCTGGAGCTAGTCCGGCTCCTGTCCATCTGCTTCCGGAGCTCCATTACCATAGGCCTCAGCTGCCTGAAGCTGAGCTCTCCCATGTTCTCCTATCCCCTGCGGTCTTCCCTGATCAAACCTCTGCCTCTGGATGGGAGGTTCTTCATTTAACTGTTGGTCATCTGCATGGCGGGTCGGACAATCACGTGCCATGTGACCAATTCCGCTGCAGGAGTAACATTTTCCACTCTTGGCATGTCTGGCTCTGACTCCACCCTGGTTTCCACGCACAACTGAACCTGAGTCGTGCAGTAGGCCACCGGTAAGTCTGGTCCTCTTGGACCTCTGCGTCATCTGTCTACTGCCTGCTGCAGAAGACTCTGCCGTAAGCCGGCTAGTGGTGGGTCCTGCTGCTGGAGACTGCTCAGCAAGGAAACTCTCCACTAAGAGGGCTCTCTCCAACACCCCTATCTGCGTCGGAATGCTGTGAGAAACAACAGAAGCTCTAATCTCTCACCTGAGCCCCTGCTCGAAGGTTCGGGCCCTGAATAATGGGTCTCGTACCATATCTGTGGAGTAGCGCGAGAGGTCTGTGAACCTCGCTGAATACTGTGCCACTGTCATGCTGCCCTGCCGCAGCTGAAGTAGCTCCTGTATATGCACCGTTCGAAGGGTGGATGGTACAAACTCTGCCCGGAACAGGCTCTCGAAGTCTGCCCAAAGAAGTGTCGCCTCGTCATGCATCTGGATCATCAGGATCCACCATCTGCCTGCTACTGCCTGAAGAAGGCTGGCAGCAAGGATCACCATGAAGTCTGCCGACGTCCCCACTAGCCTGAAGACTCTCACCACAGCCTCCAGCCAATCCTCAGCTTCATGTGGGTCCATCTCTCCCCGGAACCTGGTTGGCCTCTGGTGCTGGAACTGGTGCAGTGCGCTCAAGCGACGTGCACCCTCTGCTGCTGGGGCTAGTGGCATTGGTGGCCCAATGGGTAGTAGTACCGCTGGTGCCTCCACTGGTGCCTCAACTGGAATAGAGCCATGTACTGATGCCACGTCGCTCAACGGGCTGTCAGTACGAACAACTCTCGGGGCTCTTGATGGTCATCCACGGGGAGGCATCCTGAAAGAAACAATGTGACACGATCAAACGATTTATACCTGGTGAGCTAACCTGGTTTGAGCTGATATTTAAATAAAACATCTGGAAACACACACACAATCAGTGTTTTCGTGCACAAAGTCAGAAATCAGTTGTCATGGTCCTGGTGTATGGATACGTCGGCCGCCCGCACCAACACTGGACTCCCTGAACTGAAAACCACACTCGGTACTCTTAACACTATTTCTTCACAGAAAGAACACATCAGAGTTATAAGTTCTGCGGTAGAACCGAATCCTCTGATTGAAATTTGTCACGACCCGTCCTCGGGGCCCGTGCCGTGACTACCCCAAGCCCACCTTCCATAGGCCAGGGGCTGGAGACTAGCACCAAAGGCGTAAATCCTGATAACTGGGAAGGCATTGCTTTTATAAATGTAAACAAAACACCACAAAGTATAAGCAGAAGCAAAACACTAAGTACAAAGGAAAGTGATGAAAGGTAAATGAGCCAGAATACAAACCCAAATGAAAGTACAACTACAACTGAAAAAATTACAACAGGAAAAGACAACAGCTGGAAGAAAGGAAGAAGCTCCTGGGTCGTCCTCCTCGGATCCTACTTGAAGGGTAGGTACAGATGGCGCAGCTCCTGGTTCATCCACCACAGATCCTACCTGAAGGGTAGGTATAGATAGCCTCCACAACTCTCTCACCCGTCAACCACCTCCGTGTGTCGTCTCACCGTGAATTCCACCTCCAGATACTGACTCGTCGTGTAGTCCACCTCCGGGTACCATCCAGTCCTCGAACACTCAGCCTCCGTCAGCACTGCCCATCGTCTGCAACCAACACAACGAGGTGCGGGCATAGCCCGTGCAGGGGTGAGTATAATGATACTTATTAGGGACCCCGAGACCCTCAAGGTCTCACTAAAACCAACATGGATATCCAAAAAGAAGATCTCAACAGATAACCTCTACTTAGGTATATGCCCATACATATATCTATGTTATCAAGTAACCCATCTCAATCATGAGGGAAACACAAAGATCATGAAATCAATGGATAACCACTACCCAGGTATATGCCCATACAAATAACAAAGTTATCAAGTGACCCATCTCAATCAAGAGGTAAACACAAAGGTCAAAAGACTCTTCTCAAACCAGGATTTTTATTAACAAAAACGTAACTGCTGAAGAGCTCCGTCTCTGAAGTGTACAGTGGTCCTGTCACGACTCCGAGATACTGCTCACTAACCTAAGACTACTGAGGTACTCCTCCTGTCGAGTACCGTGGGTCTGCGGCCTACTACCAGGAGCTCCGTCCGCCGTGGGTCTGTCGCTAAATACCGGGCGATCTCCTTAATAGCCTACAGAGGTACTCCTCCTGTCGACTAACACGGGTCTGCGGCCAACTACCGGGCGCTCCGTCTGCCATGGGTCTGTCGTCATATACTGGGCGCTCTGTCCACTGGGCTAGTCGACTCACTCCAAGTTGAGTCGATCAAGCAGTCGTCAGGTCTCAGCCGGCTACACGGTCTCCGTACTCCATACGCTCGTCTCCGGGAGGGTCCTCTCCACGAGCTACAGGTTGATACTCCAAGTAACTCAAAGTCCCACAAATAAGTATCTCAAAGGACCGCCTCGTCATATGGGTCTCAACGCAACAGACGACGCGTCAATCGGACGCCCTGTTTCTGAGTTATTAGCCTTTCCGTCCCAGGGGCCCAATTGGTTTCATGAGCGAACCAACCCGGCCGTATCTCAACTGTACCCCGAACTCTCATAGGGTATACTCATAGGGACCATTTCTCAACGTGATCACCAACGCCGCTGACGGTTCGTCAAACTGACGTCTGGTCTGAATGATATCAGCTTTTCCGTTCCAGGGGCCCAGTTGGATTTCATGTACAATCCAACCTGGCCACTATCCAATAGCAACCAAAACACGGGTGAAGTATGCCAAAAGTTCCGTCTCATCAAGAGGAAAACAACGAGACAGACGACACGTCAATCGGACGCCCGGTCTGTGAGTTATTGGCTTTTTAATTCCAGGGGACCGGTTGGTTTCGTGAGCGAACCAACACGCCCACACTCTGACGGCATCCAAACCTCGAGAGGAGTAAGCCAAAAGATCCGTCTCACTAAGAGGAATCCCACAAAGCCGACGGCATGTCAATCGGACGTCCGGAGCTCAAGTTACGAGCGTTTCCGCTCCGAGGGCCCGGTTGGTTTCGTATCCGAACCAACCCGGACGTACCCAAAGTATTCCGAAACCTTGAGTGCGATATACCGAAACGATCGTCTTGATCCAAGGATCACATCTCCATTGACTATTTGTCGATTGGAGGTCTACAGCTCATGATATGGGCAAAAAACCAAAGAGGGTCCGAAACGGGGGGGTCTGGACCCGGACCGACCCGGCCCGACCCCCCCTGGGTCGGCCCGAACCGGGCGACCCGTCCCGAACCGGGTCGACCGGTCTCGAACCGGGTCGACCGGTCCCGAACCGGGTCCGACCCGGCTAGGCCCGGCCCGGCCGGGGCGGCCCGGCGCGGTCCGGCTCGAGCGGCCCGCCGCGGCGCGGCCAGCGCGGAAGCCACAGGCAGGGGTGTGTGCGGCCCGCCCTCGCCGCTAATTGAAGCCGGCGGCGACCGCCGCCGCCGGTCTTCCGGTGGAGTGCCGCCGTCGCCTTTCGCGGACCATCGGACGCGCTCCGGTGGTTCGTTTCTCCTGTCGTCTTCGCCTACGGTCCTCCCGGGACCCGACCTTCACTACGAAGGGATTCAAACGCCGTAGAGGCCTGCTTTGTCGTCATCCGTAGATCCGCACATTGATAAACAAGCTGCGGAGGGTTTTCGGGCCGTGTTTGTTTGGCCCGCGCCCTCCGCGTTAGGTGTTAACAATTGGAAAACAATAACACATGATTTTAATCATTGACGAGGGTATAATTTATCCAAAATAAATTATACGAACAACTTGCAATCAAAATACCCACACACGAGGGTTTAAAATTTCTGAATGCGCGGCAAGACGACGTCGCGCATTCTTGCCGCTTGATCCCACACGGCGTGATGATGTCGCACATCCTTGCCGTTCTTTCCCATGCGGTGCGATGGTACCGCGTCACTTTCTTTCGAACTGCAATGACAAGAAAGAATAAAAAGGGAGGAGGATCGGCCGTGTTCGTGCGGTCCGGCCTCCTCCCGTTAAACGATAACAAGGGGTTCTAATTACTTGTAGAACGTCAAAGGTAGAATCAAGAACAAAATGAAACGAACCCATACATTTGATTCGTCGATTGACGTTCGTCGTTCGTTGACGGTGTTGCGGAAAGAAGACGATGAAGTTCGTCTTTCGCCGCGTCCGTCACACACTCCCAATCCCGAGCTACGTCGGCTGTGGAAGACAATACACGTCGGTAGGATCCGAGGGAGGAAGTCGAAGAAGGTTGTTGACGTTCGTCGCTTCCGTCGTTGTGGAAGTGAACCCAAAGAAGAATCAGCGTATCATCTCTTGTCGCTTGAAGAAAAGGATAATGGGTGCGTCGTCGTCCTTCGTTGAAGAGGCATCGTTCTTCGTTGAAGATGAAGTTCTTCAAAAGAGGGAAGAGCTCGCTTCCAAAATCTCTCACACAACCAAACTCCCAAAATAAAATAAGGCCTCTCCTTATTTTATTATTTTTCCATGCATTCAAACTTACAAAAATTCAAAACCTATTTCACTTAATCAGTTAAACAATGAGTTGTCTAATTAATTAATTGATAGGTTGGAATGAATTTAAGAGGGAGAGAGGGGAGAGGAAGAGTTACACAACTTAAGTGGGGGGGGGGGGTTAGAGGAGTTAGGGAGTTATGGGGAATTTGAAAAGGTGGGGGCTTTTGTGGGCCCACCACACATTATCCTCTTATTTATCCTCACATGGGTAGTTAGGTGCCACCCCAACATCCCCACGTAGGATTAAAACTACCTTAGACTTAAGAAATAAAATTGTCTCACAATTTTATTCATTCCTCCATTAAGACACAAATTTTAACAACTCCTCCCGTGAAAACGCAACTCCAGAATAGGCATTCCTAAGCAAATACCGGCCCTGCGGTTCCATCAGTGCCCTCAGAATTTGATTCCGAACACCAGTTTCAAAGTTAGAAATTCCCGCTCGTTCGTTCACTGAACGTACCCGAGCTAAACTTCCGAAAATGATTCCGGGCACACCGGGCCTCGGAATCAGGCGCCGTCAGAAACTGCATTCTTGTAAAATTCCAAAGAAAATTAAGAAAAAATTTTCCTTGAAATTTCCGGGTATTTACAAAATAGAATATATAAAAGTTTCCAATATTGGATTTAAAAAGGGTTCATAATTAAAAGGTGGTAAAAGTACATTATTTGAAATAAATATTTCTTTTATCTGAAAAAATGAATTTGATCTTACATTATTTCTAAGAAACTCATAATATGGATTATAAAATTATAAGGATTACATAAAATTCAAAATTTAGTTAATAATGTTCATAACCTCTTTTGAACGACTATTTAGGTAAGTCGTGGTGCGCTGGAACACAGTTTTGTGTGTAGTGCAAGTTATTGGATTACTTTGAAGAAATAATGTACTATGAAATCATGGGGTGTTACATTAAATGGGAGCCTCTATAGAGAATCAATTGTGGATGGGGTTATTCGTGGAAGGTTCCCATGACGTCATCCTCTTATCAAGTCATGAAGGATTCCCATGCTCATTGCAAAGGGGTAAGGATTTAGTTTAGCATCATGTGAATGGATGTGTTTTATGGGGCTTATGTAATGAGTTTCTTGTTAAGTATTCCTCATGTTAGTCCATGAGGGAATCTTATTCTTGATGCATAATGTGTCATATCCATGAATAATGGGGTATTATGCAATTTAAAGTCATGTAGTAAGGACTATTGACATATTATTCTGGGCGCATAAGGAATCTCGTGTTCGGTATAAGAGGCATCCTATGGTTGTAATATAGGTTATACTACAGTTTAATGTCATTCAGTGAGAACTGTTAGGCATAAGGTAGCAAGATATTGCGGGTGAGGGACATACACAAGAGTGGCCCTTCTGGTTCGACACATATTGGGATCCATATAATGTGACTTGAGGAGTTTGTTGAGGAATTTTTCAACTAAATTTACTTGGGGAATATATGATGAGAAGCTCAACTCATGACATGGGAATGGGACCAAGAGGAGTAGGTCAACTCAAGGTATTTCATAGAGTGTAGAGAAGTATATCGATTGATGGTACTCCATTGGTGTATTTTGGGTGCTCATAACGGAATAAGATAAAATTATGGGGATCCCGCCTAAAAAGTTCACGGTGCGATTCTCCATTTTTCATGGGGGTCAGTGACTATAGCGAAGGGTCGAAAATATAACCATGTGGTGATCCTGAGTGGGTGTGTGGGGGTGCGTCCACTTCAGTATAGACTGATTGGTAAAAACTCAGGATATTTTCAAAGTATATGTATTCCTGAAGTAGATGGAATCAGATAGATCATGGCCTCATAATGAAGAGGGATTTGGAGAACTCATGGTCTGATTAGGGATTCCCTGATTCATAGGGGGAGCATTGCGAAGGATGAATGATTTCCTGAGTCTCAAGTTCCTCTGAGGGACTTCTCCCATCAAAATGGAATAGGCCTTCACATAGATAATATCCACTTGGGGTGGAGGCTCTCAAGAACATAAGGGAGGTTTCTTTACAAATTCTATTGGCTCTGTAGAAGAGGATCTAGTGGATCACATGATCTCCATGAATCATGTTCATGAGTTTACAACCTGATGACATCTTCCCTTACTAAAACAATGTTGTATTGAAGTATTTATAGGAAAATAGAGTCTTTATTTTCTAGGTATCATGCTGATATGTAAATCAAACTTTGTGAAAGGAGGCGGATCCGTCGGACTCACAGAGCATTCCTTCACTACTTTTCCATGTTTGTGGTGTTCATTGGACTCTCAAAAGAATCTGTCCACACTATGCGAAATTCACGAAGCTCATCAGACTCATGGAGCATTTTGTCACTAGTTTTTAGTCATAGAGAGAGCTATGTGAATAGTCACTTTGAACTAGTTCTCAATGCTAACTTCAAACTATTGTTACTTCTAATCAGTAACTCTATTCGGCCTCTACAATCAGTAAAATCGAATCCTCCAAAATAAGCTAATCTCCTAGAGCAAGTATAGAAGAATTCAATGCATCCTTTAGATTTTTTTTTCAATGCCAAAAATCTATATAGTATTTTATCATTAAAAATAATTAGTACATCATAAATATAGAATTTATTTAGTATGTAAAATATTATAACCGTCTTTGTGAGGATGTTATGGAAAATGAATCATGTCACTACATGGAGGTCATATTCTACAAATACGCATGAACACTGCTTTCATTTCCCATTTTATTGAAGGGAGGTGAGAAATGGTTGTATAATCATAAAAATAACATCTAAATATATATATTTTATTTAATTATTCCTATTATGATTGATATAATTGGACTATAAGAGATGGAAGAATAAATAAAATTGAAATTTATCTATTAAGATTTAAGTATCTTTATTAACATGACTTCATGGATTACACCTTAAGCCTCGAAATACTGGTCTTAGAAGAAACCCATGAGTTCTATAAAGAATTGAGGGAATCGTTTAAGGTTTTGGGTTATGGACTATTCGAGATAGAATGATTAATTTTTTTTGAATAAGGGAGTAGAGGAAGTTACCTTTTATAAGTGGGGGAGATGACACACAAGGAACAAATCATGAACATGATAGAGGTTTGGTGAAAGATCTAGGAAATAAGGGATGATATATATAGGGATCATATTTCCTTTATTTATGAATCTAATATCCTTATTCCATAAAGCAGTTCATAGGAATACCTTCTCATAGTATTTGAATTCCAGTTCCCACCAATTATTATTGGCATAAATATTTTTGCGACTCTGAGCTACCTTGATGTGTTATTGAATGGATTTAACATTATCTACCATTTCCCCATCTATCTCGAGTAATAATTTCATTGTTTTTTTGAAATCTATCCCAACATATTGGATTTATCCACATCTTTATGTAGAGGCCTTTAGAAGGAGAAATCTAAATTCTTGAGTAAAGGATAATTTTATGATACTATTTGATAATAGGAATGTGTTTCTCCAAAAAACCCTAGAAATTTTGAGAACAAGAACATAGAAAATACTACAAGGTTTTAATGGTTCTCTCATTCTGATATTCTATATAAGATGGTAGGAAATATTGAATAAATATTCTATATACAAACCCTGTTGGAGACATCTCTATAACATTTAGGTAAACCTCAGATCCTAATCCTAAATAATGGAAAGTGGTACATCATGCTGCATTACAATTTCATTATTTTATATCCTAAAATTTTTATCAAGATAATAATATTTTCTAATAGAAATTAAAATTAATAACTTCAGAAGACAATCAACTATAACACAAATAATATTATTGCCTTTAAATTTTTTTTGTGATATTTAATGATGAAATCCATGGTGATGATTGATTATTTCCATTCCGGTATAGGTGATAGTGATATAAATCTCCAATAATTATATCTCTCATAATTTACTTTCTATCATACCAAGAACTGATATACATATTTGGTAATATCTCTCTTCATGTTTCCCTATCAGAAATAATTTTTATAATCTCAATACATATTTTGTATTTTAAGGATGAATATAGAATTATGAGCTATGAAAATTTTCTAATAGTTACTTCTTCATGACTCGTATTAATAGAAAACTACTCAGTTCCAAAAACATATAATTCTATCAAAATCAAGACTAAACTCTAGAACATTTCTCATCATCTTTTACAATTGTACATCTTCCCCATGTTTATTTTTAATCATCACATAGATATAAGGTTGAAAAATAATTTGAGAAGGGTAATATTTCTCACCATAGTTTAATATTTCAACGTGAATCCTTTGAAATTTTTTAAGTATTGGATATTTTGTGATCCTATTCCTTGATATTCTAGAAAGATCCTTTCGACTGAAAGCATCGACCTCCTTGTTTTCATTCTTATGGTGGACATGTATTGAGCAGTCATAAAATTTAATCAACTCCAAGCGTCTTCTCTAGGACATATTATATTTTTTTTGGGAGAATATATAATCTAAAATTATATGATCAGTATATATATAAAACATTTCTCCAAAAGTATAATCTCTATATATCTTCAAACAAATTATTACCACTAATAATTGTAATTCATGAGTTGTATAATTATTATCACGAACATTAAATTTATGAGAGTCATAATCTATCCCCATGTTACTCTATATAAAAATGCATCCCAACCCCATCTTTGATGCATCATTATAAGTATCCAACCATTGTCCACTTTATATTAGCGTGAGAATAAGTTTATGGACCAACCTTCTCTTTAGTTATTTGAGGTATTCTTCAAATTATTTTTTCCAAAAGAACATACTCACATTTAAGTTAACATGGTGAGTATATTATATATTCATGAGAATTTATTCAAAAATATTTGATAATTGTAAGATCCTAACTTTTTTAGATATCACCCAAGTTTGTTTTCAGAATATCTTTTAGTCTTGTTCTGGTGGTACCTTGGTTGGGTTTTTATTTATGGTTATTTTTATTTAATTTGGAGTAGTTTTTTATTCCAAGGTGTTATGCACAGTTGGTTAAAAGATACTGAAAACATTGAAATTTTGCCAGGAAATAGTGTGCCCTATTTTGGAGAAGTTGGATGTCACTCACATTTGTCACAGAGTTTGGAAAAACTGTACGAACACCCTCCCCAAGTCGTGTACCCCAAAATATTGGGGGTTTTCATGGTCGGTGCACAATTTGATGAAATATGTGACACTTAGGGGAAACCATGTTCCTATTAAGTAGATGTGCATATTTAAGGTGCACAGTTTGGAAAACCATGTTCCCCTAAATATGAAATAGTGTGCATGAGTTTTAAATTCATGGATTAATTTTAAAAAAAATTACCTGAACCCATGGTATTTATACCTAAAAAAATATTTTATCCTAACTCAAATTTTTTTTTGGAGTCTCCCATGAGGATTCCAAGGCTCCTCAAACCCCATTAATGGAGAATCTAAGATCTTACTGAATTATTGGCTTCTCTTCTTGTATGTTATGTCTTCTCATTTGGTTTCATTTTTCGGTACCATATTTCTCTCATTACATGGAAGGATGATTTCATCCTTTAGATATGGGTTTAGATCTCAGTTTTTATGGATCATGTTTCATTGGATATTCATCCTAGGTTTTGGTTATAAGTATTCTATGTTGTTTTGATCATGGTCTCTCTACATCAAATTTGTATTTTGGTTTGGTGAATGTCCACCAACAATCTTGAGGAAGGTGGTTAAAATTTATAATCCAATAGTCTTGTTCATAATTATGTGTTTATAATTGTGAAATTGTCATTTACAAATTGAGAAATTTATTTTAAGATGAATAAATTGATTGATTTTTTACCTTGTGAAAAGGAAATTGGTGAATAATGGGGATATGAAATTTATTCATTAATGGGTTATATAATTGATAGTCTCCTATGGGGTTTGGATGTGTGATTAAAATTAGGATTTTTGAATTATTCATATTTAATAATTGAATTCATAAAATGATTTGAATAATGAATTTTAAGAATGGTTGAAAAATGTGTTGTGAAGGTAGAGCCATGAGATGTGATAATTTTGAATCATTTTTGGGACATGGATTTCAACTCAAAATAATGATAGGGTTCTAGACTTCCATTCTAGATCCCTAATATATAAATATGTGTGTGTGTGTATTTCATGCCATCACTATGTTTTGGGACATAGACTGCTGCTCCAAAATCCTACGGGGCACCAGACTGCTGTTCTAGGACCCCATTATATGAATGTAAAATTGGTATTAAATGATTATTAAAACCCCATTATGGAATAACATGTGATATCCCTTTGTAGATGGTTTATACTCTGCCATGGGCTGAAGCAGATGTTGATGGTTTGGGTTTCATAGTGAAATGAGTATTTTATGTGGTTAATTAAAGAATAATATAGGATAAAACTGTGTATTTATTCCTTTTTTACTTTATTATTTATAAAACCAAATACACTATTATAGACAGAATATTGTTTTAGACATTATTTATGGTGGACTACTGAGTTTTACTCACACCCTACATAGGATTCCTGATTAGTATAGAAATATACATCATTTTTTCAATTCATGATATAGGTAATAACTCTATATTAGATGGATGAGTGGGGATAAATCATGAATTAAAGAAGCATACATGATATCAGGGACTACATCGGAGTTGTTAGTGACTTTATTTTGGGTTTACATTTGGAACTTGACACACATAAAGTATGACATATATACTGCTTTTGTTTGGATATTTTTACATTTTTCTGTGATCATCATGTGATTTTGGTATTGATTTTTATGGAATTATAATAGTTATTGTTTATTATCATTTGGATATTAGTTATATATTTTCACTATTTTTGTACTTTGATAAAGATTGTACAGTCTCCCAATGATATATATTAGATTCTTGCTTCTATTTGGAAGCCTCTGGAATATGTGGTGGCATTCTTGAGGTCATATTGCCAACTGAATCAGGGAACTGTGATGTGGCACCTTGGTCTAGACATTACAAAGCGATAACAATGTTTTTTATTGTATATTTAGTTTTCATACTTTTTGGGAATGGTAGAAATAGACTAGAGTGAGTTTGGACTTGTTTATGAGATCATATAAGGGAGTATCTAACCCATGTACATGGGAAAACCAAAGTACATATGGTGTGATTGATGTTCTTGATGTTTTTCATTATAGTTAGATGTTATTTCACCTTGGGTGGTACACTTTTTGTGTGATTTTATTATATTTCTAATATTTCCTTTTTTGGCCACATATGGTTTAAGATTTTTTAGACATGCAACATTTTAGGCACGTAGTATTTTAAGAGACATTCATCAATTTATGAACACACAGAAAAATTGGTTTTGGGTGAGTTGATAAAATAAAATTATTTTCTTTATTTTAGTAATTTAAAATGAAAATGTGCCTGATATGAAATTAAAATTTTGAAATGATTCTAAATGTGGTAATTTGAGATGGATAAATAAGAGTTTAATGGGAATCCATGATATATGAAATTTTTTTCCTTATATTAACCATGACCTAAATAAGGTATTTTTGATGGTATTGGTAGTTCCCTATTTTTGGATGTGTAGTAGGGTGTGGGGGTGAATTATTATGGATTTATGTGAATCCCTATCATATAATGTGTTAATGATGGGTTATGATTCCTAAGATGTTTTTTTTTGGAATTGTAGGGATATAACGACCCATACTTTACATACATTGTTATTAATTCAAAATTGAAGCACACTTATTACAACATATAACAAAACCAGGAAAGGACCATATATGTATAGTGTCTTTAGAAACTGGGAAACATAAACAACAAGTTCATAAGGAGTCTACAATGTCTCCCATTTATTTCATCATATATATAGTCCCTTTTGGCATATCTTACTTAATAACCTTCTTCCTGACCTGGGGAAAGAAAAAATACAAAATGGTGAGCTCAAATGCTCAGTAAGGGTAAGCAAAATAAATATCAATCACATCATATTCATAAGAACATAACTTTTGGAAATCTTAACCTACAAAAGAGATCATAATTTCATAACATGGGATAAATCATAGTAGTGAAATATAATCCCAATAATCATAACTTAAAACATGAAACTTTGTGGCATACACACATAATCATATAGAATCATTTCTTATTAGTCAAGACTCATGGACAAGACTATCTTAGTGGACAAAGTCCATTTCTGAACCGAGTTCACTCCTCGTTTCAGTCCTATTTCACTGAACCGGATCAACCTGCCGTTCCAGCCATGTCTATCTCATGAGATATAAAATCTTTACCCAATGCATTGGAGGGATATATAGGTCCCACCCATCTCATAATGATACCATTCATATGTGTGCCACAAAATCATAAATCATACATCATTGCATAACCCATGTAATAAAAATGGGATTCTTAAAAAACATGACATCATAAAACAATTAATATAAGATAAAGGTATTCATAAAAATAATTCCATCACAACATAATCAAATCAATGTAATAATAGGGATAGAAACAGAGCCCTATATTATCTTAGTTGGAAAATAATTTTGATAAAACACTTGAACACCATTCTTGAGGAAAATATCCTTTCTACTTCAAGAACATTTTAATTTATTTTACATGTCATACAATTTTAAACTAAAATAATTTGATTAAAAATAAACGTGAATACTTATAAAAGAATATTCTTGGAAATAATGTTTTAAAAATCCATTCATTCCGTATAAGTTAAAAGAACATTCTTCTCATACTTTTTTCGGAAAAGTCAAAAAGTACCTCATACGAAAAACGACAAAAGATTCCTTTCATATATTTTACTAAATACTCACTGAAGGGTAAAATTGGATTTAAATAATTGTAGATGGATGGAACAATATTACATATTGAGGAAACATGGATGTGGATGATAAAATACACACCAGTAAATTTCAAAGTATAAACAATCTCAGATAAAAATGAGATTGTGATATTTCCCTTACCTTAGGTCCAATTTGCTTTGTAAGTGTCTGAACCTCCTGTATAATAATTTAAATAATGTTATTGACTTATTACAGAATCATACTTATTTTTATGATATCATATATGGTCATATTCTTAGCTTCTTATTAGTAATATTTCATTACTACTTGTTATTCGGGTGTTTATTACTTATTGTTCTTATGCGTGTTTTGTCGAATAAATTATTATTTTTCTTTTTAGGTTATAGATAACTCATTTACAGAATGTTATTAGTGTAATATATATCATATTAATTCATTCAATTCATTTATATAATCATTATTCAATGAAGATCATGTAGAACGAATCGCATCACATCGTGGAGACGGTATTCCGTACGTACGCACGAGCGATGATATCGTTCCCATGATCGTGGAATTGTGTTGGAGTGTATGTATACTATTTCAGAATAAATAAAAATTTACAATAATCATATATATTCATTACTTTCACCCTTATACCCATCCAAGTAAGGTGGTGGTGGAAAATAGATTACACCACGGCGTGGAGACGGTATTCCGTACGTACACACGCGCAGTGATTTCGTTTTCCGTAGGATGGATAAGAGGTGGAATAGGGTTGTTTCATATTTATAATAACATATCAGTATATAAGTGATACTTATGTTATTACCTCATAATGAAACAACTAAATAAGAGGTAGTAGAAAAAGAATGGAACTTTAAGAAAACGGTAGAAAGTATTACCTCTTTCTCGAAGTGCCTCCTTTAAACTTTCTATTAAGGCAATAGAGTTGGCCTTTTGATTAGAGCAGTACCTCTAGTAGGTTTCTAAGGATGTGGGGAAGTGAAATGGGCAGGGGTTGGTCGAGCTTGAAGGCTCAAATTGGTGTGAAGAAGAGAGGGAGGAGGTGCCCTTTTATAAGGGAGGAGAGGGGCACCTTTGGAAATATAAGAAATATTAGTTTATATTAAATCCCAAGCCCACTTAAAGACATCCAAAATGACTCATATCCGAAGATTATATGATATATGGTTGTAATATCATCAGCCAATAAAATTTTGACATGTTAGGAATTTATTTTAAACATTATCAACTTGATTTATCCTTATTTATCAATTTTATTTCATGTGTGGTAATAATATTCTAAATTTTAAATTATTATAAATAATTACATATGTGTTGTGAATTTTCCATAATTTAAAACTTTATGACATTTTCGTACATATAAATTTTAATTTATAATTTTTAAATATTTTTGTGATTTTTAAACAATTTTATAATATGTTAATTTTATAAAATAACAATAGTGTCAATTTTGACACTATTCATTTATTTGAATTTAAATAAAATATATATAGAAGATATGTTCAAAATAAAAGCTTTAATAGATTCATAAAATGTCATATGTTTCTATAAAATTAGTTTAGCACATTAAATAGTTCATATAATATTTATTTTAATATTTTTAAAACAATTTATTTGATATTTTAATTAATAAAATAATTTCAACATCACTATTGTGTCATAATTAATGATAATTAGTTAATCCCTAAAAATTATAAATAAATTCTTATGATGTAGATAATTGTATTAGATTTCTGGATACTATTCATGTTTGAAGTTGCATTAAGTTTATCACCAAATCAAAATTATTATACTTATAAGATTTAAGAAAGTGACATGTTGTCACATTCTTTGGTTTTAATAATAATTAAATTATTTTCATAGAAAAAAGTCCATTAAATGAATCTAATCCGACCCTTAGGTGATATGGGTCAACTTGTAGTCATCCAATAGGATTTTGGAAGGTGTTAGGGTAATTTTATAATCTTATATTTACCCTTAATTACCAGATTTATCTTTAACTATGGTAAATAAAATTTATCGTAGTTACTATTCATAATGCCCAAAAATAAAAAGTAGTCTATTAACATAATTTGGACCCAATTATTCTTAATATGGAATCCATTTTTCAAAATTCAAAACATATAATTTGCTGTAATTAATTTAAAATAAATCCCGTTGTTAAGAAAACGGGTTTTAGAAGTTAAAACATTGCCAAAGATTGAAATGTTTTTACCTAAGAATTCAATGTGAAATTAGTGCTAATGACATACATTATATTAAATGGTGAAAATATTTTATATTTATAATTTTAAACCATTAAATATTATAATTTATCCATATAAATTATATCAATGAAAAAAGTTGTTTTTAATTAAAAATTAGCGTATTTTTACTATTCATCAAAATATGAAAGTTATCAGAAAAATATCAAAAATTTATCCAAAGTTAATTTTTATACCCTGATTCAAAAGAAGAATTTTATTTTTTCAAATTGAACTTATAAACATGTCAAAAACTAGATTTAATGTGGGTGCGCCATCAAAAGGCGGCAAAACTGTATTTTTTGAAAAATATTTCTTTTATCCAAAAAAACTGATTTTTCTTTTATACCTCATTCTAGAAAATGTATAAGTTGAATTAAAATGTTATAAAATTCAAAATTCAGTTAGTACTATTCATAACTGCTAGTTTTAATAATATTTTAATAGCATATCGTTGTTTAGTAAAACTCGGTATTGCGTACGACGCAAGCTATCGAGGAAGGCCGCGGTTGCGTGTAAAGAAAGACAAGCTAGTGTTGTGTATAGTGAAAGATTCATTTGATGGTTTATATAACATAAAAACAAAATATTTCTCATAAAAGTCTCGGGTGTTACATTCTACCCCCCTTAAAATGAAATTTTCCATCGAAATTCATCACTTTGTAACAAATAGATGAGGATACCTCTCCCTCATTATATCCTCAAGCTCCCAGGTAGCTTCTTCTAATTGGTGGTTCCTTAATAAAACATTAACCAAGCGAGTGGTCTTGTTTCGTAGGACTTTTTCGCTATGATCCAGAATCTCTATCGACTGTTCTTCATAAGAAGGATCTTGCTCCAACGGTACAACTTCTGAGCTGAGTACATGTGAAGGATCAGGTATGTACTTTCTCAGGAGAGATACATGAAACACATTGTGAACTCGAGAGAGATTCGGTGGAAGCGCCAATCGGTAAGCTACCTTTCCAATAGGATCCAGTATTTCGAAAAGACCGATATATCTAGGGTTCAACTTCCCCTTCTTTCCAAATCTCATGACCCTCTTCCAGGGAGATATTTGTAAGAACACTTTATCACCCACTTCAAACTCTAGGTCTTTTCTTAGGTTGTCGGCATAACTTTTCTGTCGACTCTGAGCTGCTCTTATGTGTTGTTGAATAGATCGGACCTTTTCTTCCATTTCATCAACAAGATCAGGTCCTAATAGCTTTCTTTCCCCAACTTCATCCCAGCAAGTTGGAGTCCTGCATTTCTTTCCATAGAGAGCTTCATAAGGATCCATCTAAATACTGGAGTGAAAGCTATTATTATAAGAAAATTCCACCAAAGGTATGTGTTGATCCCAACCACCTTTGAAATCCATTGAGCAAGCTCTCAACATATCTTCTAGAGTTTTAATTGTTCTCTCAGACTGACCGTCTGTCTGAGGATGATAAGTAGTGCTGAAACTCAACTCTGTATCCAGAGTATGCTGAAGACTTCGTGAGAACTTCGAGGTAAATCTCGGATCCTGATCAGATATAATAGAAAGTGGTACTCCATGCAATCTTACCACTTCCTTTACATATATCCTGGCAAGCTGATCCAGAGATAAATCCTCTCTAATTGCAATGAAGTGTGCAGACTTTATAAGACGATCAACTATGACCCAGATAGCATTATTGCCTTTGGATTCTTTAGGAAGTCCTGTGACAAAGTCCATAGTGATGTTTTCCCATTTTCATTCGGGTATGGGTAATGGTTGTAACATCCCCTTAGACTTATGTCTCTCAGCTTCAACTTGCTGACAAACCAAGCATCGAGAGACATATTCAATAACATCTCTTTTCATGTCATCCCACCAGAAGTACTCTTTTAGGTCCCTAAACATCTTCGTGCTTCTAGGATGAATAGAGAATGAAGAACTATGAGCCTCATCCAGAATCTCCTTTAATTCAGGGATGGGAGGAACACAAACCCGATTCCTGAACATTATTATCCCATCACAATCAAGGTTGAATTCAAGAACATTTCTCACCTTCTTTTGTAACTCTACATCTTCTTTCTGCGCCTCTTTAATCTTCACATGTATAGACGGTTGAATATTCATTTGAGAAAGATAAGATTTTTCCCTTTCAATTATAATTCCAAGATCCATCCTTTGTAAATCCATTAATTTTGGATCTTTTGTGATCCTCATCATGGATAAACTTGCATGGTCTTGTTGACTTAATGCATCTGCCACCTTGTTTGCTTTCCTAGGGTGGTAATGAATTGAGCAGTCGTAATCCTTAATCAGCTCCAACCATCTTCTTTGACGCATATTCATCTCCTTTTGTGTGAAAATATACTTTAAACTTTTATGATCAGTATAAATATCACACCTTTCACCATAAAGGTAATGCCTCCAAATCCTTAATGCAAAGATTACCACAGCTAACTCCAAACCATGAGTTGGGTAATTTTGCTCAGGGATTTTCAACTGTCGTGAGGAATAAGCTATCACCATATCATTTTGCATGAGAACACATCCCAGTCCCTTCTTGGATGCATCACTGTAGATCACAAACCTTTCTCCACTACAAGGCAGTGTGAGCACAGGTGCACTGGATAACCTTCTTTTCAACTCCTTGAAATTATCTTCACATTCCTCTGTCCAAACAAACATAACTCCTTTCCGAGTCAACTTGGTGAGTGGATTAGATAATCATGAAAAATATTTCACGAAACGTCGATAATATCCAGCCAAACCAAGAAAACTTCAGATCTCGGTTACTATTGTTGGCCTCGACCATCTTTCGATAACCACTATTTTTTCTAGGTCCACAGATATACCCTCTTTTGAGATTATGTGACCCAAAAATGAAACTTTTTGAAGCCAAAATTCACACTTGGTAAATTTGGCATAAAGCTTCTCCTTTCTCAGGGCCTTAAATATAATTCTCAAGTGATCTTCATGTTCTTCCTTGCTCTTTGAATATACAAGAATATCTTCTATAAAGACTACCACAAAATGATCAGGATATTATCTAAAGACTCTATTCATCAGATCCATGAAGATAGTCGGGGCATTAGTAAGACCAAACGACATCACTATAAATTCATAGTGTCCATACCTTGTACGGAAAGTCGTCTTTGGTATATCCTCCCTTTTGACTCTTAATTGATGATACCCTGAATGAAGATCAATCTTGGAAAAGTATTGAGCTCCGCGTAGTTGGTCAAATAAGTCATCAATGCGTTGGAGAGGATATTTGTTTTTGATAGTGATCTTGTTAAGTTCTCGATAATCAATGTAGAGTCTCATTGATCCATCTTTCTTCTTAACAAATAGATTAGGTGCTCCCCAAGGTGATGCACTAGGGAGTATGAATCCCTTATCAAGATTATCTTGGAGTTGCTTCTTCAATTCCTGCAACTCAATTGGGGCCATTCTATAAGGTGTCTTTGAAATAGGCAAAGCACCCGGTATGAGTTCTATTGAAAACTCAACTTCACGATTTGGTGGAAGACCTAGCAATTCCTCCGGAAAGACATCATCAAACTCCCGTACAATGGGAATATTCTTAATCATGAGTTTCTCTCCAACCATTTGAGATAAATAACCTTCATTTAGTTGAATCAAGACCCATAAGATGGTTGAAATTTCCACTGGAAGGTTATGTTCATCCTTGCATCGATAGACGATCATAGATTGATCTGGAATATGAAATTTGACTTCCCTTCTTTGGAAATTGATATGAGCTCCATATAAAGAAAGCCAATCCATGCCAAGAATCACATAAAATTTCACTATAGGAAGGATCACAAGATTTACAGGAAGCACTTTCCCACAAACTTCAATCAGGGAAGAATTATAAACTTTTGATGCAATTGTTGTGCCATTAGGGGTTGTCACAGCTAACTCAACATCTAATTGTTGAGGTAATACGGTGATAACCTTAAAAAATTCTTCATAAATAAAAGAGTGGGTGGATCCAGAATCAAATAAAACATTTTCTACTTTAGAGTGGAAGGTAAGTGTACCTTTCACCACATCGTTATCGTACTCCACATCGCTGATAGAAATTTCATGTGACTTTCCTTTGTCTTTAGCCTTAATATTTTTTTGATGTCGATCATCATAAAAAAACCTTGGATTAGGGCATTTATTGGCATAATACCGCATCTCCTTGCACTTGAAACATTGAAGAATAGTAGGTTCATTCTGTGTGTCCCTTCCTTTGTTTGCATAATTAGATATCTTCTTCCCATCATTGCGGCATTCAAATGCCCGATGAACTTCCTTTCCACATTTGAAACATTTACTTGTCCCTTTAAGACAACTCCCTCCATGTTTCTTTCCACACTTTGAGCATAAGGAAAAACTCATCTTCTTTTCAGTGTGCTCTTTAGATTTTCCTTTGAATTCCATTTTCCTCTTCTTATCGAACCCATATGACTGATGGGTTACTCCAATCTACATCTCAACTATGAGAGCACATCGAACGATTTCCTCATAGCTATTGAAGTCCCTTATGGCTAAGGCCCTTCGAAGACTTGGTTTTAAGCCACTAAAGAATCGATCGATCTTACTCTCAGGTTGGATAATAATACCAGAAGCGTACCTTGCAAGTCTTGTAAAATTTTCTTCATAGGTACCAACAAATTCATCATCCTTTTTCTTCAGTTCAAGAAACTCTTTCTCCATCTTTTTTCGGAGAATATGAGGGAAGTACTTATTGAAAAATAATTTCTTGAACTCATCCCATTCCATGGACTCAATTTCATATCTTTGCCTCGTATTCTTGATAAGATTCCACCATTGATCAGCATCAACTTCCAAACGATACACTACTAGGATGACTTTATCATGTTCAGAACATTGAAGAACAGTAGACCCGCTGAAAGAAGGTGGACGCTGCCTCATGAAGGATTCAACAGAATGATGCTCCTTCCTTTGCTCGTTTGGAAGTCCTGCATGATTCATAGCTTGAGAAAGTTGCATGAGCATGGCTACAAGATTTTTCATTCCATCTCCCATAACGTTTGGTTGCTCAGGGGGACAATCATTGCATTTCCCATTGCATTCCGCATTAACACGGTTCCTTCGGGTTCCAACCATTGACTAAAACCAAGAAGAATAGTGTGAGCAACACTAATTATAATAGGAAAACCACATAATCAAGAATAAAATTTCACACTTAAGGTCTTATCCTAGGTTATTCATGGCCATTTCTAAAACACTAAGATTGTGTTCTATGCTTAGACTTTTCCTTGGGGTTTTTACTAAGGCTTTCACATCCTAGTTTCTAAAGGTTGACTATACCTTTCCTCTGATACCAACTATAACGACCCATTCTTTACATACATTGTTATTACTTCAAAATTGAAGCACACTTATTATAACATATAACAAAACCAGGAAAGGACCATATAGGTATAATGTCTTTAGAAACTGGGAAACATAAACAACTGGTTCATAAAGCGTCTACACTGTCTCCCATTTATTTCATCATATCTATAGTCCCTTTTGGCATATCTTACTTAATAACCTTCTTCCTGACCTGGGGAAAGAAAACATATAAAAGAGTGAGCTAAAATGCTCAGTAAGGGTAAACAAAAGAAATATCAATCACATAATATTTATAAGAACATAACTTTTGGAAATATTAACCTGCAAAAGAGATCATAATTTCATAACATGGGATAAATCATAGTAGTGAAATATAATCCCAATAATCATAACTTAAAACATGAAACTTTGTGGCATACACACATAATTATATAGAATCATTTCTTATTAGTCAAGACTCATGGCCAAGACTATCTTAGTGGACAAAGTCCATTTCTGAACCGAGTTCACTCCTCGTTTCAGTCCTGTTTCACTGAACCGGTTTAACCTGCCGTTCTAGCCATGTCTATCTCATGAGATATAAAATCTTTACCCAATGCATTGGAGGGATATATAGGTCCCACCCATCTCATAATGATACCATTCATATGTGTTCCACAAAATCATAAATCATACATCATTGCATAACCCATGTAATAAAAATAGGATTCTTAAACAACATGACATCATAAAACAAT
Organism: Viscum album; assembly: GCA_963277665.1. Classification (NCBI taxonomy): domain Eukaryota; kingdom Viridiplantae; phylum Streptophyta; class Magnoliopsida; order Santalales; family Viscaceae; genus Viscum; species Viscum album. The sequence goes on along the minus strand of OY728119.1, from coordinate 1,014,691,722 downwards.
TCATATAAGATAAAGGAATTCATAAAAATAATTACATCACAACATAATCAAATCAATGTAATAATAGGGATAGAAACAGAACCCTATATTATCTTAGATGGAAAATAATTTTTATAAAACACTTGAACTCCAATCTTGAGGAAAATATCATTTTACTTCAAGAACATTTTCCTTTCTCTAGCATGTCATACAATTTTAAACTAAAAGAAGTTGATTAAAAATAAACTTGAAAACTTGTAAAGGAAGCTTCTTGGAAATAATGTTTTAAAAATCCATTCATGTCGTATAAGTTAAAAAAAATTCTTCTCGTACTTTTGTCGGAAAAGTCAAAAAGTACATCGTACGAAAAACGCCAAAAGATTCCTTTCATATCTTTTACTAAATACTCACTGAAGGGTAAAATTGGATTTAAACAATTGTAGGTGGATGGAACAATATTACATATTGAGGAAACAAGGATGTGGATGATAAAATACACCCCAGTAAATTTCAAAGTATAAACAATCTCAGATAAAAATGAGATTGTGATATTTCCCTTACCTTAGGTCCAATTTGCTTCGTAAGTGTCTGAAACTCCTGTATAATAATTTATATAATGTTATTGACTTATTACAGAATCTTACTTATTTTTATGATATCATATATGGTCATATTCTTAGCTTCTTATTAGTAATATTTCATTACTACTTGTTATTCGGGTGTTTATTACTTTTTGTTCTTATGCGTGTTTTGTCGAATAAATTCTTATTTTTCTTTTTAGGTTATAGATACCTCATTTACAGAATGGTATTAGTGTAATATATATCATATTCATTCATTCAATTCATTTATATAATCATTATTCAATGAAGATCATGTAGAACGAATCGCATCACATCGTGGAGATGGTATTCCGTACGTACGCACGAGCGATGATATCGTTCCCATGATCATGGAATTGTATTGGAGTGTATGTATACTATTTCAGAATCAATACCACTTTACAATAATCATATATATTCATTACTTTCACCCTTATACCCATCCAAGTAAGGTGGTTGTGGAAAATATATTACACCACGGCGTGGAGACGGTATTCCGTACGTACGCACGCGCAATGATTTCATTTTCCGTAGGATGGATAAGAGGTGAAATAGGGTTGTTTCATATTTATAATAACATATCAGTATATAAGTGATACTTATTTTATTACCTCATAATTAAACAACTAAATAAGAGGTAGTAGAAGAAGAATGGAACATGAAGAAAACGGTAGAAGGTATTACCTCTTTCTCAAAGTGCCTCCTTTAAACTTTCTCTTAAGGCACTAGAGTTGGTCTTTTGATAAGAACAGTACCTCTAGTAGGTTTCTAAGGAAGTGTAGAAGTGAAATGGTCAGGGGTTGGTCGATCTTGAAGGCTCAAATTGGTGTGGGGAAGAGAGGGAGGAGGTGCCCTTTTATAAGGGAGGAGAGGGGCACCTTTGGAAATATAAGAAATATTAATTTATATTAAATCCCAATCCCACATAAAAACTTCCTAAATGACTCATATCCGAAGATTAGATGATATATGGTTGTAATTTCATCAACCAATAAAATTTAGACATGTTAGAAATTTATTTTAAACATTATCAACTGGATTTATCCTTATTTATCAATTTAATTTTATTTGTGGTAATAATATTCTAAATTTTAAATTATTATAAATAATTACATATGTGTTGTGAATTTTCAATAATTTGACACTTTATGACATTTTCAAGCATATAAATTTTAATTTATAATTTTTAAATATTTTTGTGATTTTTAAACAATTTTATAATATGTTATATTTATAAAATAACAATAGTGTCAATTTTGACACTATTCATTTATTTGAATTTAAATAAAATATATACAAAATATATGTTCAAAATAAAAGCTTTAATAGATTCATAAAATATCATATGTATCTATAAAATTAGTGTATCACATTAAATAGTTCATATAATATTTATTTTAATATTTTTAAAACAATTTATTTCATATTTTAATTAATAAAATAATTTCAACATCACTATTGTGTCATAATTAATGATAATTATTTAATACCTAAAAATTCTAAATAAATTCCTATGATGTAGATGATTATATTAGATTTCTGGAGACTATTCATGTTTGAAGTTTCATTAAGGTTATCACGAAATTAAAATTATTATACTTATAAGATTTAAGAAAGTGACATGTTGTCACATTCTTTGGTTTTAATAATAATTAAATTATTTTCATAGACAAAAGTCCATTAAATGAATATAATCCGACCCTTAGGTGATATGGGTTGACTTTTATTCACCCAATAGGATTTTGGTAGGTGTTAGAGTAATTTTATAATCTTATACTTACCCTTAATTACCTGATTTACCTTTAACTATGGTAAATAAAATTTACCGTAGTTACTATTCATAATTCCCAAAAATAAAAAGTAGTCTATTAACATAATTTGGACCCACTGATTCTGAATATGGAATCCATTTTTCAAAATTCAAAACATATAGTTGCAGTAATTAATTTAAAATAAATCCCGTTGTTAAGAAAACCGGTTTTAGAAGTTAAAACATTGCCAAAGATTGAAATGTTTTTACTTATGAATTCAATGTGAAATTAATGCTAATGACATACATTATATTAAATGGTAAAAATATATTCTATTTAAACTCTAAAACCATTCAATATTATAATTTATCCATATAAATTATCTCAATGAAAAAAGTTGTTTTTAATTATAAATTAGCGTATTTTTACTATTCATCAAAATATGAAAGTTATGAGAAAAATATCAAAAATTTATCCAAAGTAAATTTTTATACACTGATTCAAAAGAAGTATTTTATTTTGTCAAATTGAACTTATTAACATGTCAAAAACTAGATTTAATGTGGGTGCGCCATCAAAAGGCGGCAAAACTGTATTTTTTGAAAAATATTTCTTTTATCCAAAAAAACTGATTTTGCTTTTATACCTCTTTCTAGAAACTGTATAAGTTGAATTAAAATGTTATAAAATTAAAAATTCAGTTAGTACTATTCATAACGACTAGTTTTAATAATATTTTAAGAGCATATAGTTGTTTAGTGAAACTCGATATTGCGTACGACGCAAGCTATCGAGGAAGGCCGCGGTTGCGTGTAAAGCAAGCCAAGCTAGTGTTGTGTGTAGTGAATGATTCCTTTGATGATTTATATAACATAAAAACAAAATATTTCTCATAAAATTCTCGGGTGTTAGAAGGGATATGAATCCATGGAGATTATTATTAATAGGATAACAGGAGGAAATGATTGGAAATGAACCTCATGTAGTGGAACTAGAGGCTCCAATGGTTATGGTTGAAAGAGACAGAGAGACATTCTATGATAAATTTTCTCACTATATGGGTTTTTATAGAAAGTTCCCCATGGAGGGTTGTTTTGAGTATGTCTGAATGAAAATGGAAGTTCTAGTTGAAACACAATATGACATTCACTAGAGAGGGTTCAACTAAGGAAACTATGTTCTGGATTGAGTCTATACAGAAAATCCTTAACAATTTAGAGACTCCTGCTGATAATAGAGTGGTGTTGGAATCTTATGTATTTTATGGTAAAGAGAAGAGTTGTTTGTACATTTAGACTTTGTATTATCATTTTAATAATATGTAATTTAAATACTTCCAAGAGAAGTTCATAGAATAATTTTACCCTGAGACACTCAGGCGGGAGAGGGAAGCATTTTTTATGTGCTTGACCCAGGTAAGTATGACAATTTTGGACTAAAAAAATCACTTCACTAATGTTTTACTCCTTGTTCCATCATTTTTAGGAGTCTAGGAAGTTACAAGGACCTTTTTTAGGACCAGATTAAATGTGATGTTAAGTCTTCGGTCAACATCTTTCGGCTGAACTAGTTTTTTGAAGTGGTGATCCGTGTTCTTGTTTTAGAGGGGAACCTGAATGAGGCATCCAATAGAATGCAGGTGGTTCCTGATAAATGACTAGTAGGCGTGTATTCTAATAGTACAAACCATTACATTGAGAATATAAACCAAGGAGATAGAAAATAAAGAATCTTGGAAGATGTTTTGATTAATCAAAGTAGTATCTCAATAAATTTCCAATACTATGGTAGGTTGGGTCATATTCATAGCTAGTTTACCTAAATAGTAGCGGAGTATTGAGCTTGTGTAAATATGGATCATTTTACAAGATAATTAAGGGATTATAGACATATGGGAAGTGATGAAGGACTAGACCGAATCAGAGTTCTAGAAGGGGGTCTACTTCACCATATTAGTTCGGCAGTTGGAGTTTTTTTGTTGTGGCAGTTAAGGTGGACGATATGGTACATCATGGGAAAGAACACCCATATTAGAAAAGTGGTGTAGCTAATGGTATTTATTCTAAAACAAATTGAATATTTTTATGACAGTTTCATGTAGTTAATCCTATACTTTTGGATAGAAATTCTAGGCCATCGGCTGTCATTGGTTCTATTATTGTAACTTCAATGCTTTCTGGTAATTTTTTTGACATATTATCCTCAAATTCCTTTATATCATGAAAATTTATGAAAGGTTTATGTTTAGTGGTGGATTTTGTTAGTGGGGTAATGATGATCAACACGCCATTTGGAGTGTGTTTATAGGACATCTGCTTATGTAAGGGGTGTTCTCTCTCTGTTCAGGATTATTAATTCTTTTGGAATCATTAAATACATGATATATCATACATTTAGTTTATTTTGGGTATAGACTAGTTGGTATCATACCAAGCCCATTACGACTATTAACATAGTCGAGTGATATTTACATCTCATAATGGTGGCATTTCTTATCATCAAGGAGAGGGGGATATTCAGGCTTGACGTGCATGGCCAGTTCATCTGCAACTGGTGAAGCTCACCATAAATTTTTCTAGTGTTTTATGGATGATTCAGTTGTGAAACTTGTTTCCTTTCCATCCCTAGTGGACCAATATTAGGACATTTTTCATAAGGAATTCTTAGGGATTCCACTAGAGAAGGCTCCTTAGTTTACAATTGAGAACATTCCTATATCTGAAATAGTTTATATTCTAACTTTTAGAATAGAACCATCAATTCTTCAATAACATAATACTTAATAAGAATATTTGATGTATAATGGATTTATCCGTTTCAGTATGTCACCATGGGTTCTTTGGTCTGGTTTCCTAATGAGTTTGAGGTGATGCAACAATTATGTGTTGATTACAAGAAGTTAAACTGAATGATATTGAAGAACCAGTATCCTAATCTGCACATCAACAACATATTTGACCAATTGAGGGGAGATTGCAATTTTCTAAGATTGACTCGAGGTCGCGGTATCATCGCTTAGAGTATGACCTTTGGATATACCATAGACTACATTCAAAAGTAGGTATGGCCTATATGAGTTCATTGTGATGTCATTTACGATGATGAACACTCCAACCGTGTTTATAGAAATGATAAATAGAATATTTTTCATATACCTAGATTAGTTTATGGTTTTTTATGGATGATATCTTGATGTAATCCAAGGATCATGTTGATCATTCCCAACATCTCAACATCATACTGAGTATACTAAAGTAGTATTGGAAATACACTAAGCTATGTAAGTTTCAATCCTAGATCTACTGGTTATCTTTCATGGGCCAAAAAATCATAGAGGAAGGCGTGTCGGTGGACATAGAGAACGGTCAAGTAGTGGATTCTTGGGAGAAACCCAAGAATAATTTTCATATATGAAGCTTTTTAGGGTTAGAAGGTTATTATTGGTGGTTCAACCAAGATTTTTCCCATTTTCATCACCAGTTTCAGGCTTTAGAAAGAAATAGATCAAATTTGAATGGTATATATCTTATAATAATTCTTTCTAAGAGTTTAAGAATCATTTTACTATCACACCAATATTGATCCAACCTGAGCCTGGTGAGGAGTATACCATTTATTGTGATGTGTCTAAGATTGGACCTAGAGTAGTGTTGATGTAAGTAGATAGATTTGTGGCATATGGGTCATGTCAGATGAGGAACCATGTATGTAATTACACTACATAGGATCTTGAGTGAATGGTTGTGGTTTATTCCTTTATGTGTTGGAAGCATTATCTAATGGGAAAAATTTGTTGTGTATACCGACCACAAAAGCCTAAAGTATATATTTTCAAATTGATATTTGAATCTATGGAAGTAGAGGTTCATTGATTATATGTATTCATTTGATTTTGAGCTAGCATATACACCCATAAAGGGAAATATTTGTGTTGATACTTTAAGCAGAAAAATATATAATCAAGCAGCTCATGATTCCAGTTCTAAGAGGAAGATGATGAACATGCTGGATGAGATACATATTGTTGTTTAGGAGGTCCAAGAGAAGATGACCCTCAAATAAATATCAATTGATTCCACACTTCTTATCAAAATTAGGGATATTCAGTAAAAGGATATGGAGTTTTTGAACTTGATGGAAATCCTTGAAGGTTGAGAGACATATTATGATTGAACTATATATGGGGATGAGATCATATATGTTCAAAATAATTTTTTATACCTATGAGTATGCGAATGAAGCTGATAATATTGTTTCAAGCCTTGAAGTGGGTGGTGCATATAGTTTTGAAAAAAATGTACCATGACCTACATCGATAGTATTGGTGGTAATGCATGAAAAAGGAGATCTTATGATTCATGACATCATGTTACACTTGTCAGCATGTGAAGGATAAGGATCAATGACCTAGTGGTTTACTATGACTGCAGTCCATTCCAGATTGAAGTGTGGGGATGTTACCATGGAATTTATGGTGGGTAATATGAGGATTCCTAGTAATAATGATACTAAATGGGTGTTTATGGAACGATTGATGAATTTATCCAATTTATTGCCTATTCGAGAGTCATTAACTGTGGATAAATTGGGGAACATATATGTTTGGGAGATAATTTTCATGGGGTGCATGGATTATAGTTTCATACAGTCAATCACATTTCACTTCATGTTTCATGAATGTTTTGAAAACGGCTCTTAGTATGTATGTATTACTAAGTATAGATTACCACCAACATACTGGTGGTCTGTCAAAACGTACTATAAATGTATTTAAGGATATAATGTGGGTATGAATACTATACATTGGTGGGCCTTGGAATAAGAAATTAGTTCTCTTTCAGTTATTCTATAACAGTAGTTATGAGGAGACTATTCAGATGGAACCATATGAGGCTTTTTATAGTAGGCCATGAAGAATACATCTATGATGGATGGAGTAAGGCCAGTCTTAGTTATTAGGAAAAAGTAATATATATGAGATATTATAGAAGATATATTTTTATATAAAACATATGGATATTCCACAGATTAGAAGAAATTGGTATGTTGATCAACATCAAGGACCCCTTGATTTTATAGTGGGTGATTGTGTATTCCTTCAAGTGTCTCCTATATTGGATAACCATTGGATTCAGAGGCAGGTCAAGTTGGTAACAACAATTTCTAGACCATTTAAGATAGTGGAGATGATAATACTAATGGCCTATTAATTGGATATTCCACAAAGGTATAGTTTTATGAAAAATATTTTACATGTGTCAAAAATTCAGCAGTATCACCCAGGCCCTTATCATGTGATCAATGTTGATAATGTTGAGCATAAGGGTGATGCTTCCTTTGAGGATAATATAATACATGTTATGGATCGTAGTGGGAATGTGTGTTAGGGAAAGATAGTGCCAACAGTTTGTGAATTATAGTAACATATCCAGGATTAGATGAAAATGTGGGAGAGGGAAGAAGTTATGCGAGCTGAGTGGACTAACCTTTTTACCTTGTAATCTTGGAGTTTATTCTTAGTAGTCCTCGTGGTGAATCTATTATAAGGTAGTGTTATTTTAAGATCCCAAATATTTTACATAATACTCAAGCTTGTTTTCAATCACTCATTTACACTTCTCTTGGTTATAACTTGCTTGGGTTTTTATTTTGGGTCATTTCGAGTGAATTTGGAGTAGTTTGGAAGCCAAAGGGGGTGTACACAATTGGAACACAATTAGGGAAAACCATTTGGTGTTCCTAGGAATCTTTGCACTATATTTTTTAGAGACAATAGGTAGAACACAATTGACTTATGGTTTATCCAAACCATGTGGCCTCCCTCCACCAATCGTGCACCCCAAAACTATGGGGGTTGGTACAGTTGGTGAATGGTTTGTCAAACTATGAACTACATTGGAGAAATTGTATTCCCCTTAAGTAGAGGAGCACAATTAGAAAACTATCTTCCAATTCCCAAGAACCATGTGTGTGGTTTTTCAATTCTTTGATGTTTTTGAAGAAAATCCCAAACTCCATTTATTTATCCCTAAACACCCTATTTCTTCCTAACTCAAATTCCTTTGTATTTAGAAGCTCCCAAGAGGATTCCAATGCTCCTCAAATCCATTTCTTGAAAAATTGATGGTCCAGGTAAAGGATTGAATCCTTTAGAGATATTTAATCTCTTCTATTTTTGTTTCCTTTCTCTCTACTAACATTATCTCAACTTTTGGAATGTTGATTTTCTCCATTGGAAATGGGCTCAGATCTGGATTTTGATTGATCATGTTTTGATGGATCATGATCCAAGGTTTTTGTCAAAGATATACTAATACATTTTTATCTTGGTCTCACCAAATAAATTGGTAATTTCTTTGGTGAAAATACATAAGTGATAATAAGGTAGGTAGTAAAAATATAAAATCCCATAGTCTTGTTTATAATTTCATGTATTTAATTTTTCAATTTCAATTTCCATATTAGGAAATTTAATTATAAATCGAATTAAGTAATTGATTTAATTCCCATGTGATAATGAAATTTGTTAAATATGTGAAAATATAATTGGTGAGTAAATGGAATATTAAATTTATTTATTAGTGGGTTATGAAATTGATAGCCTTCCATGGGGTGTTCTGATATTATTTAAATGAGTATTTATAAATTATGCATGGTTGATATTTGAATTTATGAAATATGTTGAATAATGAATTATGAGAATTGTTGATAAATGTTTTGTGAATGAGACACTATGAGATGTGATAAAAGTGACTGAGTTATTGGTCAGGGACTACAACTCCAAACCCCCATGGCATTTCATACTTCCACTCTAGCCCCATATATATATATATATATGTGTGTGTGTGTGTGTGTGTGTGTGTGTCTTTGTGCATATTTCAGGTGAACATAGAGTTGTGGGACACAGATTGTTGCTCCAAATACCAATAGGGAGTATGAATGCCACTCTAGGCCACTATTGTATAAATATGAAGTTGGTATTAAATGATTAATGGAAACACATGATGATATTAAATTTTATATCTTTTTGTTTATGGTTCAGACCTTGATAACTACTGAAGAAGGTATTTATGGATTGGGTATCATCTTAAACCTAATATTCAATGTGGTTAATTAGAGAATAATTTAATGTGAAAAGTATTTATTGTTTATTTTGTAATTTACGTACACTATTATAGAATGGATATTGTTTTAGGAACAATTAGTGGTGGACCATTATGTTGTACTCACACCTTACTCGGGATGCCTGATTAGTACCTGAATAGATATCATGTTTGTAGGTCAGGATAAAGTAAGGACCCTTATGTCAGATTTATGAGTTGGGATGAAGCCCATATGAGATAACTAGACTTGATATCAAAAAACTCTTGGGAGTTTTCAGTGCCTTTATTTTGCGTTTTCATTTGACAGTTCACACATATAAGACATTAAAAATCTACTGCTTTGGTTTGGATATTGTTACCTTGTTTTGGGATCATCATGTAATGTTGGTTTTTACTGATATGGAATTATTATGGTCATTAATTTTTATGATTTTACTATTTTTATTTATTTACGCTATTGTATTTCTTTAATAAAGAGATTATATTCCCCCTTGATATATATTAGACCCTCATTACTAGTCATCATCCTCAAGAATACTGGGAGGTTATCCTGAGTTCATGTAACCAACAATCTTGGAGAACCATTATATAAAACCTAGGTCACAATGTAATAATATTATTTATCCAATCAAATAAAACTATGGATTTCTATCATAATTGATGGTCTAGAATAATGATAAAAAATGTTCATTTTTAATGGATCCCCCAATATACCTTCGTGGGAGATTATATGACCAAACAATAAAATTTCATATAGAAAAAAATCACATTTGGTAAATTTTTCATATTGTTTTCCCTTATTAGGGCCTTTCATACAGTCCTCATGTGATCTTCATGGTAGTTTTTTTTATTTTTTTAGTTTTTTTATCTTTATGGTCTTCCTTACTCTTTTAATAGTAAATAATATTATCTATAAAGACAACCCTGAACTGATTATGGAAATCTATAAATAATTTACTTATTAAATCTATAAAAATATTAGGGGAATTAGTAAATAAAAAAATCACTATAAATTATTAGTTCCTATAACTCATACATAAGGTTGTATTACGTATTTATTCACTTTTGAGCTTCAATTGATAATATCCAAATAAAAATCTATCTAGGAAAACTATACAGTAGTCTATAATAAATAAGAAAAATCATTAGTATGGGGTAGATGATACTTATTCTTGATCATGATCATGTTGAGAACCCGATATTCAATATAGAGTCACATTGATGCATCTTTATTCCCCAAAAAAATAATAGGTTCACCCCATGGTGACACACTTGGTAATAATGACTACATTATCAAGATTCTCATGGAGTTTCTACTTTATATACTATAACTCAATTGAATCTATTTTATATGGAGTCTTCAAAATGGGTGTATCACCATTTATGAGTTTTATTAAAAACTGAACTTTGTGATTCTTAGGATGAATAGGTAACTATAACAAAAATACATCAACAAAATCTTATATCATAAGAATATGATCTATAATAAACCATAATGGGCTTTCAATAAACCCAAAACACCACCTGATTTTCTACAAGGATCAAGGAGTGTTCTTGATCTATCTAGTAATGTAATTAGTTCTTTTAAAACACAAGAATATCTTCAAGTACAATTTATCACATATAAAATATAAAAATAAAGAGGAACAAATATAAAAAATATCCAAAATAAATAAATTTTAAAAACGCACCATAACTAACTAAACTAATCCATCTTGTTTTCATAAATATAAATATCCCACATATAAAAGAGGATACAATAAGGAATAAAATATACATAGCTAAAAAAATATAAATGTTACAAACCAAATCGTGAAGAGCATATACCAAATCCATGGAACCTATAGTTTCTCACCACCACCCAACTCAGCCAACGTCAACATAAAATAACAAAGGATGAATCCAATTGGAAACTAAGAACCTAAAGTATTTATTCATGAGATAAAAATCCAAAAAGGTCACCAAAACCATAAAAAAACAATTAGATATGTTTCATAAGTCAATTATTCAATTATTTTATGAAAATAAATCCACAAAATATTCTTTTGGAATATACATTATGGAAATAAAAACAATTCCATAACCATCTTTGAAAACATTTAATTTTGTTTTCTGAAATTAAAAACCATTATTTTAAAACATTTACAGCAGCCTACTTTATTTCACAACCAAACTCCTATTTAAATGTATAAAAAACAACCCAAATGTATTATTTAAATGAAAATAATCACTTTAAATCAGTTCACCTACCAACACCATATTTAAAACATAAGACCCATTTTTTTAATCCACTTTAGAAACTCACACAACAGCCTTTAAATTAAAAATAGGTTTTCCAAATATCTTTAAGAAAATTTTCAAATTAGATGACTCAACACATACACACATGTAAATCAGAAAAATATGAAACCATATATCCTCAGGCATGCTACTAAGTATAAACAAGGAGGATTTTTTTGATAATTTATAGTGGGGAAATGTTACAAACGAGTACCAGATCAAAATCTCCCATATCAACAACTTATAAAATTACTTAATGCTTCATGGAATCTACCATAGATCCCAAAAAGTTGATAAATATATACATATAAGAGTATTACATCCAATGAAATAGCTATAGGAATCCGTTGAAGTTCAAAATACAAGTCATTCAAATATCCTACAGAAGCCTCATTTTGATAACACCCCTCCTATCCCTTATTCCTAAAAAGACTATAGGACCAATTATGGTATTTGAAAAAAATAGTGGAATAGATCAAGATCTTCGACATTGACCCAAGATCTCCATTACCTGAAAGGGGATGTGGGGGAAACAACATACAATCCATGTTTAACACACGAGGCACAAGAAAACGCCAACCCTTACCCCTAAAACCCCATTAATGAAAAACCATATGCATAATATTGACCCATAACATAAAAATAACATCCCTGTATAAGGGGGGAGTGTCTCATAGCGATCAAAAACCCACACAAGGGGTAAAAATGTTAAAGGGAGAAATCAAGTGGTGTATTCTTACATCAACCATTTTAAAACCTAAGTCTCAACCAAGCCTTTACTATAAAACATGAATCGTTATTCCAAGCCCTTTGAAATATTATAAAACAAAACATTTTACCTTTATTATAGAATGATGGATATCACACACTCTATTTAAAAATATGCCAATGTTACCCTTGGACATGGGTCTCACACATTGAAATCCAAAACAAGGACAAATGCCATTTATTTACATCCAACCGTTCTAAAGAATCCACCATGGCATGTCCATAATGGGAAACCAAACCCAAATTTCAAATTTTTAATTGAAATCCATATAATAATCTCTTTATAATTACTTTTTAGTTCAGTACCTCACTTTTAAAAAAATCTCTTTAAAAAATCGATTTCGCTCCTTGAAAACTAAAACCATTTCAAAATAAAATTATTATGTTTAAAACCCTTTCAATACACGCATACATTTCATAAGAAGCATAGAATATGAAAATATTCCATTTCAAAGAAGAAAACATGGAATTCAAAAGTGAAAAACATTATGCCAAGATCAAAAAAAGAATGAAATGGTTTCAAATCATGACAAAGATATCACATATATTCAAACATTGGATAAAAAAATTTAGAAATCATAAGAACACTTATAATTCCAAAATGAAACAATTTCATAGAAACACCTACTTTAAAGATCCATAAACCAATGAAAAACGTTTCTCCATAAACTATGACCACAATAATGGTGATAGAGTTGGCATATAAAAACCATAGAAACCAAAAAAATAAAACATTAGATCCTCTCAGAATACTAAAATTGGGCAAAAGGGATCTAGGGTTCATGGGGAATACCAAACCCAAGTGGAAAGAGAGATGATAAGCAAGAAGAGATAAATAGGGAAAGAAATACCTAAAATCCTCTTATAAATCTCTAATAGGGGACAATAATGAGAATAGGAGGAGTTTTGAGCTTCTCCTTTAGATCCCAAGGTTCTGCCAACACGAATTAAGAATAATAGGGGTGAACCTACACTGAATTTGGGAAACAATTTATAGAAATTTTCCAAAAACACTGGGTTAGGTAGAATTGTTTTTCCGACTAGGTTCCAACCACGCTTAGTCAAAGGCATAGACATAGAGCACCCACAATGGTTTCCAAAATTTCTTCCAACCATGCACCAGCCACTTCTACAACTAAATAGGCTACACATTTCCTCGAGAGCTTCACACAGTTTTTCAAATCGTGCAGAAGCAATGGGAAATGGTTCTATCCCCATGACAATACGATATACACAGGAACCATTTGGTTAATCTAAATTATGTTTCATAACCATGATTCTCCCAAAAAGACTAAAAAACATGAGTGTCTAGATTGAAATCAACTATAACTCATAAAAACTCATGATAATATAAAATAATACAAAAATCAATACCATAGTGACACGGGGTGTGTCAGAAACTACCCTCCATGAAACATTATACCTTAAAAACGTTTGGTCAAGACAAATAGAAAGATAAGAAAAATGATTCAAAGGAAAAATAATCCAAAATAACCTCTCAAGAACATTTAACCTCAAATCCAACAACCAAAATCCACAAACCGAATGAACCGATCGACCAAAATGTTTCCAAACATATCTATGTACAACCAAATAATAACATCAATCAATATGTTCTATAAAGATAAGATACCTAACATGGTTTCTATAGAATTTATAATTTCTCAAACATAGAGGCATAAAAAAATATTCTATGAGACATATCCTCAATCAATAAAGAACCCATGAGAAAAAATTCACTGTCAAAACAAAAGTGCTTCCAAACCCAATGAAATGAAGAAAAACAACAAGGATATTGGAGATAATGACATTATATATCCCTCAAATTGATGATATATGTTGATAACCTAGGTTCCAAACCTAGATCACCCTCATATGGTTTATCCCAAACAAACATATCTAAATACAAATTACCATAAAAAATCAACTAGTATATTACATAACCTTGTTATCCCATCATCTATCAATGGTATTTTTCATGTCCAAAAAATGATAACATCAAAGGATCAATGTAACAATGAGAATAACCCACAACTTCTAATAATTTTTTCCCAAATAATGAGGCTCATCAAATTGGAACCCAAAACCAACAATAAAGAATGATTCAAACTTAAAGAACCCCAATATCCACCCATGGGGGGTCATTATTAAAAAAACAGTTCATGCCATAAATGAAATTCAAAAACCATGAAAAAATTCCAAAAACAATAAAAAATGCTCCAAATACAAGATTAAAACTGTTAAAGGAAGTATTCACATATAAAAACCCATCCCCAAAAAGATCAAACCCAATACTACATCATAAATACCAACTTAATAAACTTTTGAATATGATCCATACAATCACAATGGAAGATAAATCAAGGATACTTAAAATTGGTGGGATTATTATGACATCGAGTCGTCGACTCTAAAAACACTAGATGACTTTTTTTGTACGATAAGGAACCTTTTCCCGAAGTTTTCTATTATCCTAATTCTACTCCTTAATTTCCATGTTATGATTATGTTAACCACACATTTGCTTCACATCAGATGAAACTAATGAATCTCCCCATAAAGTCTACCTAGACTGGTCATCTTTCCCCTGTATGGCCACCTAGACACCTGCTAAAAGATTCTACGACCTGAAACAAGTACAGATGAACAAAAATCTGGGTGAAGGCTTCCACCAAATATATGATATTTCTCAGCATCATTGACCAATAGTTTTTATAAAACACAAACAAATTTAATAAGTTTTCTATATACACTCCCAAATATCCATTACCCTGATGAAATCCCAAAATATCAAGCTCTTTTTATGATTTAACAGCCTCAATAAATAATAAATAAATGAATACCACCTTGAATATCTCCAAATATGTATCATCATGTAGTGGATAAGGTACCATCATGTCCAAAAAAAACTCAGAAATACCATTTAGAAATACCTCTACATCTCTCACCTAAGAAGCTTACGATTTTTTCAGAGAATTGAGGATCAACTCGATATCTTATGACCACTTCAAAACATATATTGAACATTGATCACAACCAAATGATAGAGGATGTATATTAAAGAATATTCAAATGGGGTCTGATCTTGATGAAGGTTCCATATCCACCACTCCACTCAAAGTCTGTATAGGAAATCGAAACTAAGAAAATATTTTCAACATTGTGGAAGGTATACTAAATACAATATTAGACATGAACCACAAAAACTCATACCTCAAAACATAAACTAATTTATTCATTCATGAGATAGAAATTAGAAAAAACAAAAATCCATAAGAAATTAACACATCATGCATACTAAGAAACTAAAATTTTCTTTTGAAATCACTATATCTCACCAAGTAAAATTGTAATCCCCCTCCACAAATTTGTATTATTGAAAAACTATCCAACACAATATTTTAAAAAAACATGGTGAAATACACACTGCCTAAAAAATGCATGACATGAAAACCTTTTTCAAAATTCCATTCCATTTTAAAAACTAATAATCTAATAAATTCTCTACAAAAATTGTCTACCTTTTGGAAAAAAATTCCAAATATGTTTTAAAAAAAATTACTGAGATAAATGTCTATCAGGAAAAACCAGAGGAATATTTCATGAAAGACCTTATTTTACAAAACATTTTATGAAATATAAGGTAATACCATCTTAATATTAGTTTATAAAACTAGGTTTAAAATTAAAACATTCAAAAAAATCCTAGCAAACAGATCACCATAGAAAATTTGAAACAAGGTTCACAAGAACCACACCTAAAAGTGGCATCACGATGCTCCTTAATCCACCTCTAAAAAGTGGGAATCACTTTTAGAGAAATATAGAAATTAGATTATTCAAAAGAATTTAATAAATGGAGTAACATTTTTATACACACTTTTGATTCATGGTTTGGAAAACCATGCACCAATAATGAAACATGCTCTATAAAGGAGTCAGACTCAACCACATGTCCACTACATGGTTTACCAAGCCATTTTACCTAACTTTGTAGATGATGTTATGCACCATCTTCAATCAAAAACCTGAGGAGTGACCCTGAATATTAGTTATATAATCCATGGGGATAAAAAGATATCAATTCTAATCATAAGAACTATAATCACCCTTGAATTCATAATTCAAAACTAAACTTACCTAGAAATCTTGAGAATCAAGATAAGAAAGAGCAACTTAGACTCTCTCCACCAATTTCATTAATTCTATAAAATCCTTATTCTAAATTATACCAAAAATACCAAAAATAAAATGGAATATATAAAAGTATTAGGATATTTCTGAATAATAAATAACCAATGATACCATTTTGTAACAAATCGATCAGAGATATTAATGAACCCGACACTCGAGTCGACTCTTCACTAGGATTAACGACTTTTCCAAGTCCCCATAGGGTTGAAACTAGTGCCTAGGAATCACATTAATCCCTTTTGGAATGATTTCTCTCTTATTAGAGATAAAAATTGGACATGAAAATAAATAAAATAGAGAAAATAAATAAACTTGAAAAATAGGTCATATGTATCTAAGCTGATCTAACCCATTTTCAAAAATATAATCATTATTCCTAAATAAGAGGATACTACTAGGTATTATAGGTATATAAATAACAAAAAACATACTCGAGATGATCCCAAACCAACTCCATGAAACCTATTGTTTCTCACCACCACTGAACTCACACCACATTGACCTCAAGGAAAGAAGGATCCAATTGAAAACCTATAATCTAGAATATATAAGTATAAGTTAGAAAACCCAATAGGCCCCCAAAACCCACTGAAACTATGAAATAAGGTTCATAACAAAATTAATCAATTTTA
Source organism: Viscum album (assembly GCA_963277665.1). NCBI lineage: Eukaryota > Viridiplantae > Streptophyta > Magnoliopsida > Santalales > Viscaceae > Viscum > Viscum album. Next base: position 1,014,674,413 of record OY728119.1, on the reverse strand, counting down.
TTTTGATATTAAATCTCGAAAATAACATTTTTGAATATACCATATATAAATAAGAAAAAAATTTCCATTATCATCTTTACAAACATTTATCTTTTTATCAAATTGAAAACCATGCTATAAATACATTTCCACCAAAATAATTCATTTCAAAACCAAACTCCCCTTAACATTTCTTAAAAACAACCCACTTATTTTATTTAAATGAAATTGTCACATTAAATCATTTATCTAGATGATTCCATATTTAAAATATAACACTAATTTTTAAATCCACTTTAAAAAGTCACACAAGAACGATTAAATTTGAAATAAGTTTTATATACATCTTTAAAAAATAATTTGACAATGAAATGACATGAAAAATACATGATCTAAGAAAAACAGGTAGGTCTCATATACCATAATTAATGCAACCAAATATAAATAATGAATGGTCAAATGAGAATTGAGATAAAGTAAATGATATAAATGATTACTACACGAAACTCCCCAATAAAAATAATTAATCAAACAATGGAATATGTCATGGTCTCTCCCACACATCCCTAATGTGTGAAGAATATAACTATATACGAGTATTCCAATATACAAACCAGCTATCAACATGCACTAATGTTCAAACCAAAAGTCATCCAACTGGACCACAAAAGAAATATTGTGAGGACGCCCCTCCTAGTCCTTATGTTATGCACAACTGGAGGCCCACAAGAAACATGCGAACTAATTAGTTGAATAGACTTATATCTCTTACATAGAACCCGGGTTCCTATGACTAAAAAGGGGAAGTATGTAGAAATGAAATAAAATAAAATTTCAACACAAAAGATATAAGTAAAGTCAAACCCTCACCACTACCCAAACAATAAATATCCCTATACATCACATTCTCCCACAACATAAGAAAAATATTTCCACACAAAGTGATAAATAAGTACCTAGTAGATATCAACAACCCACACAAGAGGTAACATGAGGAAATAACCCACACAAGGGGTAATAAGGTCAAAGGGGGAAATCAAGGGATTCATTTCACATCAACCATAAAAATTGAAAATCTAAACTTTATCATTAAAGATATCTCGATATTCCAACCAATTCCACATTTCATAGAACACCAATTTATGCATTTATTTGAAAATGATGGAAATTACCCACACCCCATTTAAAAATATTTCAAAACTTACCTTAGATTTGGGTATCATACATTGAAATATAAATGAATTAAAAGGAAATTAATTTTCATCAAACCATCTTAAATAATTCCCAACATCATGTAAACTACATGAAACCACACAAGGAAATCAATTTTTTATTTAAAATACTTACAATAACCCCTTTATAATTCCTTTTGAGATCAACACCTCAATTTAAAACAAAAATCTCCATAAAAAATATTGTCTTTTCTCCTTGAAAATTAAAACTAATTGAAAATCCAATGATTAAATTTAAAACCATTTCAATCCATACTGGAATTTAAAAAACTACATGGCATATTAAATCATTTCACTTCAAAGATTAACCATTTATACTAAGGAAAAAATATAAAAAAAGTTTTAATTCATAAAAAATATTTAAAATTCATTCATGAATTAAATAAAAAGTAATTTAGAATGTATAATCACATAATGAATTCCAAAAAGAAACAATTTCATAGAAAACCCTATATTGAAGAAGTGAAAACCAAGACAGAACATGTCACCTTAAATAGATACTATACCGATGGGGATATATAAGGTGTATGTAAACAATAAACACAATAACCATAATATTAGATCCACATGGAACCGTAAAATAATCCCGAAGAATTTGGGTTTGTTGGAGAATCCAATATAAATAAGAAAGAGAGATAGAAGTGAATAAATGAGAAATAGAGGATGAAATAATACAACGTGTCTTGGAAATTTCCATAGAGGTACCAATAATGAAGACATGAGGAGGCTGGAGCTCCTCCTTGGGATCCCTAGGGTATCCTTATGTGAATAGGTGAGAAGAGGTGTTAAAACCCTATTAATTCTAGAAATAATGCCTCATGGTTTTTCTGCATAGTTTTCCAAAGTTTGATCCCACTATGTGTAGTTCACTGCTTAAATATGGATCACCTGGATGGTTCATCTAAATAGTTTTCTAGACCAAACTTCACCCATACACCAGCCTCATCCTAGGAAAATGTGGGGAAAGGGATCCTAGGGAGATCTTTATAGTTTGACAAACTAGGCTAAAGCTCTATAATATGGATTTGTCTCCATGAAATTCCCATTAACATGAGAATCACATGATTACTCCTAAACCTCTGTGATAACCATGATTCTCCAAAAAATCTTCAAAAAACATGAGTTTCCATAAAAAACCACTAGAATTGAAAATAATTGAAGACAATATAAAATAATACAAAACTAAAAAACATAGTGACATAAGGGGTGTCAAATCAATAATGTTGCATTTCTCTAAAAAAATTGAAATAAATAACCACTTTGAATATGAATCAACACTCATAAAATGGATGTAATCTCTATTGAAGGTTCATATTTCTCCTTTCATAAATATATGGTAATATCTTGGTTTAGAATATCAAATATGAATTCCCTTCCTCTATAATTGATATGGGGTTTATAAAAATAAATAAAATCCATTCCCAATGTAACACCATATCCAACTGGAGGGAGAATAATGCGACTTATAGGAACAACTTTAACACAAAAATCAACTGGAATAGCATATAAGACATCAAAATAAATGATCATAAAATTAAAAGTTTTCACTGGTAATACAACATCTAATTAATGAGGTGGTAATGTGATACCCCTATCAAATTATTTTTATATAAAATATTTGGTATATATATAATCAAATAATACATTAATAGATCTATCTTGTCTAGTAATTAAACATTTATCAACATTTTTATCCTACCCCACTATCATTAATATAGATCTAATTTTATTTTCATTTTTCTTTTGGATTACAAGGTTGATGATGTTGAACAATATCATTAATCCTAAAATTAGATCATTGGTTAGAATATTTGATTAACACCTTACATATGAGAAAATGGAGTGAAATTGGTGTAATCTATGAATATTTCACTCTAATCTACCCATTATCTATCTTAATCTCATTACTTCACAATTGGATTACTCAACGAAATTTCTTTCCACACTAAAAGAATTTATTATCCTATTTAAGAAAATTTCATCCATGATTCATTTCATAGTCTAGTTATAATGTAACACTCGTATTATTCTTTAATTGGTTCTTTTTGTAAAAATTTCATTTAAATACTATCTTTCTATTCTTATCAAAACTATGAGATCGATTTATGACTATAATGTCTATTTTAACCTTGAGAGAACATTTAATCATTAATATATATCTATTAAATTCTCAAATGGGTAATTCCCTTCCAGAATATGGTTTTAATCTAACTGAGAATAAATCAATGTTTCTTTTAGGTTAGATGATAATACCAGAAGTGTACCTCCCAAGTCTTGTAATATTTTCCTCATAGGTACTTGTGGATTAATCACACTTCTAATATAGGTTTAGGAATTACTTCCCCAATTTCATATGAAATATAAAACAAAAGTTTTTTCTAGAAAAATAATATTTTAAACTCATGAAACTCAATAGAATAAATTTCTTCATGTTTTCTTGAGTTCATACAAAGATTAAACAATTAATGTTTTTCAAATTTTAAATGATAAAAAAGATAAAATTACTTTTTCAAGCTATAATAAGATGATAAAGGAACACATATTTTTAGTGGAATATATCTATTTCTAAACAATTAGTGAATCAGTAGATTCACAAAAATAAGGTTGATGGTTCCTCATTATGGAATCAATATAATTTTGTTCCCTCATTTTCATATTTTGAATCACAATATGATTCATGGAATGAAAATGTAGTGTATGTGTAACATTGATATTTTTTATTCTTTCAACTAAAAAAATTGGTTTCTCAAGAGGAAAATCATTTCACTATTTTAAACATTAAGTTTCAACACATTCATTCTGGATCTATCAATTGAAAAAAAACTAAAAAAAGAGTTTGATATAAAATAATCTCAGTGAGAATATATATAATCATGATGTAAATCTTAAGGATTTTTAAATGATAACACCTTATTTTCAATCAGTGTAACCATTGGTTTAACCTATGTCATCCATGGTAATATTTTTTTCAGATACATCATAATGGTTCATAAATAAAATTTAAAAAATCCAAGAATATCCCTCAAGGGTGTCTACCCAGGTATGTCGTCCTAGGACCACTCATCATGCACAAGTGACAATTGAGTTAATACCAAATTCAACCCTTTCATTGTTTTTAACCCTAGGTGAATCTGTGATACTAACATATAATCTTTCTAGTATCTATACAGGGATGTATTTAATAGAAAAAAAATACTCCCTTCTTTAATATATTTTTTGAGGTTCTCATATAATTTGGATTTTCTTAAGAGTTCGCACAAAATATTTCTCATCTTAATTTCCAAAGATAATTATACCTTCCGCTTATACCAACCTATGTGAACCAATCATTTCATAAATAAATATTAAAATTATTAGTTGAATATTATTTAAATAACATTATAATCCACATAAGAAACAAAGAGTTTTAATGTCTTTAGAATCTTGGATATATAAAAAATTGATATATAAAATATCTACATCATCTCCAACTAAGTTATCCACAAATAGAACCCATATTAGATATAACATATTTAGAACCATTGTTTATATCCTTGGGAAAAATAAAACATAACAAAGGGTGAGATCATATTCTCAATAAGGGTAAAACAATTTGACATAATTCAATGATCATTTTCATGAATGACATATTCATAAGGGTATAATAACATGATCTTAACACTTGAAAATCGTAACCAATGACTAATAGATCATATTCATGATTCATGGAATAAATCATAGTAGTTCATAAGATATGAATAATAAATAAATAAAAGAACATAATCCATGGGATCATAACATTTTCATAAGATCAATTCATAAAATAGTGGAATACAGTGTGGAATAATCGTAATCGTAGAAATATTATTTCAATGATACCCAACGAGACATTAATAACAATCTAGGAATGGGATAAATACTTGTGTACCAAATTTGAACTTTTAAAAACCCTTCACGTACCCTTGTTGGGCTAGGATAACTTCTCATATTCTTTATTTTGGGCAAGGGATAACATCCCATATACCCTTTGAGATCATAAACCATTAATATTTACACAATTAAGTAGAATTGTTTAATAGACACACCCTTCACATAATCATAATTCATTCACATGTATGAAAAATGATATAAAAATTACTTATCATTTCATCAAACATTAGGCCATCGAAGGGAAAATAGGTATAATCAATATTTGATCATCAAAATAAAAAACTAGCCCGATAAATATTATGTTTGGTATAATAGGATCATATCCCCATTAAATTATATATAAAATCAATGTATTTTCCATAGATAGAAAAATTATTTAAATGATCACTGGAATATTTCTTTGAGGAATATATCCTTTTGATTTTGAAACCACTTATTTAAAACCTAAAAATTTTCAAAATATTAAGGAAAAATATTATTTAATTTCTTTTGTAACTTGTAAAGGATGATTCAAATCATTGAGTTATCAGGATGTTTCAAAAAATGGTTCATGTACGAAAGTATTAAAATAAATATTCCATCCATATTTTTGGTAAAAAGTCAAAAGTAAATTATTTATAAAACCGTAAGAATATTCCTTTAATTTTTCTAACAGAAATTCAAAAATGGGTAAAAATGAATTTAATGAATAATTAGGAAATAGTGAAAAAAATTCTTGAAACATTTTAAATTAAATATGGGAAATAAGAAAAATATTCTCAGCTAAATAATACAATAATTTTGGTTTTCATTCAATGCATTTTTTTGATAATTTTTAGTACAAAAGGGGAGGAAAATTAAATTAAAACATGTAATAAATATAAATAACCATAATAAAATAGAATACATGAAATTTATGAGAGGTAGATCATGTGATTTCATCATTTTAAATTTAAGCTTAAATAATCCTGATAAATAGTGAGATTGTTACATAAAACCCTTATTAGATTTTGTTCCCTAGTACTAACTTCCGCGTACTTTTTGATAACCCCTACACATTTTTTTCATATTAATAAACTCTTTATACATTATTATTGTTATTCTCTACGATGTATTATGGGATAAATTCATAAGAGTTGTTGTCACATGGAAAGGTCACAACAGTTCTCCACTATGATAAGAAGCCAAAAAACCCACAATAGTATTCTTAAATATATTTTTTATAGAAAAATGGAAAAATTTTAGGGACATAAATGATAAAAACTATCATGGGTGGATACTCACAGGACTTTGAGGAACATTCTCTTGGTGTATGCCCTTGGTAATATCTCGTGTATGATATTATGAGAATGAGACCTGCCAATAGAAAAACAAAATTTATACATGGCATTGGATGTTCATATATATGGACATGTGTGTTGATCCTTATAATTTAATTTTATTAGTAATTATTATTATAAGTTATTTACTTTGATCTGTTGATGAAATCCATGATGACATATGTTCATGGAGAGGTAGGATACATTGGGTGTGGCACGAGTAATATTTAATTAATGAATAATGTGAGAAAATATTTTCACATAGTATTCATTAATGTAAATTGATATCTACAACCCATTTATTGAAATTATAAAGCATAAATCAATCCATGGTTATGGTGTTTTATAGGAAAGTTTAGTTTTTGGATATTCAAATAAAGATACATCGAGCACTTAGGTCGATGGCACTAGAAAACAGCCTCCTTGACTAGAGATATCATTATAAACATATTATTTTTCATATTATTCATATAAATGAGGTATTATGTCATTTTAGGATTAAATTTTCTCCATGCGTTACTTGGATTTATTCTATATGTTAACCATGGACATTAGGCCACTTTACCTAATTCCAATGAGAAAGAGGCCTAGAGTGTCACACACTAATTGTATCCAGAATCTCAATTAAAAAATATTACCATTTAACATGTTAAATAAATATTATTTACAAATGTCTTTTAATAATTGTTCATGTTTTTTTGATCACTTATATCCCATAACCAATTATTCAATAGAATATTATGTGACCAGAATATTTAATAATTATTTATTTTATATTTAGTGAATGTAATATTTATTTTTTTATAGAAAAATAATTTAGTGATATATATTTATTAAATAATTATTCAATATTCTTGGCCCAATTAATATTATGGAGGGATAGGGGATCCAGTTTAATGGTACACATAGAAATAAGATATATATAGAATATTATTTGAATAAATAATATTTAATTTAATTCCTAAGTTTAGTACATGTCAAGAAATAATGATAATAATTTTATTACTATTATATATAGGGGTTCTGCAGTAATTAAGAAAATATTAAGGGTTCATATGAAATTATTATTTTCTAACCCTAGTTGTATATAAACCAAATTATATTACTTTATTAAGAAAGCCAATTCATTTTTTGTTCATAATGAGATATGGGGAGAATCCTCTCAAATTGATAGAGAGATCTCTCTCCAAAAGTGTTCTCAAGATAAAATAGTGATGATCATCCACCAGCACTCACAATTTTAGAGAAATTGAAGAGAACCATTCCTTGAATTGATTTTTTGGGTGATCAAAGGAGAATGATGCATGTATTAAGATATTCTGTGTCATTACTCTAAGATTGCTATACTGATTTTCAAACTTTCATGGAACACATGTGGACCACTATTGGAGGGAATATATTCTTGATTCCTATAATGCATTGAAGATATTACATATATATGTTGTTAGATCCATCAATGATGAATGAATTTCTGTCAACATAATTCTTTAATTACTTAAATTAATTATAAATAATTTGTGATGATCGTGTTATTTGGATCCATATTTAATCTTTTATCTATATTATTTGATTGAATTATATTAATCATGGAATTTATCATTGTGCAAATCTTGAATTAATCATATATTATGACAAAAGGTAGAGTTTTTCATACCCCATCTAATGCTTCTGTTATACCTGGATCCTACAATTGGTATCAGAGTGGGTCACATAATTATATATAATTATTCAAATATCATTGATTATTTTATGAATTTTTCAATATTTTTAAATTCTATTTTATTCATTAGATGATATTAATTATGAGATGTACTTTTTACTCTTTTTATATAAAAAAATTAATTAAATAAAAAAATTTTATGAATAAAATAAATTTGAATATCTCAACCGGAGGTGAAGAGGAGTTTAGTCAGACAACATAAGAGTACACACCATGTAACCCTGAGGCACACATCATGTACTAGTGTTAATACACCCTGAATTAAATTGTAAGTAATTAAGAATGTGTGAATTTATTAAATGTAGTGACTTTAATTACAAACCATATATTGATCGGGACAACCTACCACATGGTTAGTCATAGTACACACCATGTAACTTCTATATGTGACTTGTAGTCCTTTAGTCAAAGATGGGATGTGTATCTTCTTAAATAGCCAACATTACTAGTGGACATGTAATGGGGAGACCACATATTGTGAATCCCATGTGTATTCCATATAATCCAATATTTTTCATGGAACGATTACACATTGAGTACCGACGTGTGTTTGGACGATAGACGGTGATAATAATACATGACATGTAGCTCCAATGTACATGTTGTGTGCATTTTCCAAATTAGATATAATTAAAAATTAATTTATTATATTATTCAAACCTAATAAACATGTGTTATTTGTGTTCATTATATTTATAGTATAAAATATTGGATAGGTTATATATATAATTTTATAATTAATTTCTGTGCAACGTTTAGATCTATACATCATATATAAGTCATATTACATTGATTAATTTTCAGGCATTTAATCCTAATACACAATGTATGTACCATCTATTTTGTGTGTTCATTAAGTTGATAGTACATAAAAGGGATGAAAATTAAATTTTTATTATTTAAAAAAAAACATACAATCAAAACTGCACACCGCTCACAGGGGCTTGAAATGATGCATTCTAAGGGAATATCCCATTGAAAAAGTTTAACAATCATTAGGTAAAGACCTAACCGTGGTGTAAAGAATGATATTTTCACCCAGAAAACCTCTTCATTCTAACACATCAGCCAAAATATTTTGTTCCCTCTAAGTGTAGCTAATATGAATCCCTGACCTAAAAAGTATTCTATATTTCATTACAAGGTAATACAACTCCCAATAATATCTTACCTTTCATTGAGGAAATACCACAACTAAGGATAAATGATATTCAATTTTTGTAATCTGAATATTAAAATTCATTCACAACATGATGCATGTTACCAAGGATTTTGTCTCTTATTCAATGGATATCCTTGTCCTGAAAATGGTGCTAAATCCCATAATCACTGAGCCATTATAGTCTCTCACAAGTCTGCCTCCTTTCATCTCCTCTAATAGATAGGAGCCATCAAAATTAAGTTTTAGTCTTATAGTGGGATATTTCCACTTAATAAATCCTCAATGGATTTCTCTTCTTACGAAAAAACTAAATAACACATTGTAATGAACTTTATTAATGAAGTAGAAGAGAACCCACTATGTATATGTATAGTTTCCCAGGCTTAGTATACATGGATATTACGTCATTTTTAATTAATATTGACTACATTAAAAAAAGACACGAATGAGATCTATAATAGTATAGTGTATTTGGAAACTTGGAAACAAAAACATTTATCTAAGTGAAATATCTTCAACAAATCCCATAATGATATCCACCTTTATTATTTCTACATAAACGCTTTTTTCATAACCTGGGGATATCAAACATAAGAAAGGGGCGAGATCAGTTTCTTATTAAGGGAAAATAAAAGAAATGCTTTAGTATAACGTTACCAGAAGGGTATGAAACCCGAGATTATCATTTTATGATCATACCATGAATATTAGAGTTCTTATTAATGATGGGAAGTTCATAATACAGAGATCATAAGATAATTAAGAGGATAATTCATGAATGGAAAAAATAAGAGTATGACATGGAATTTGTGGAATGTAAATTATTTAATAACATTTTGTACAAATATAAGTAGAGAAAATTGCAGTCATTAAGTTAAGGACAAGAAATTAGGCCCCTTCATCAACTTATGGAAAAGAAACTAGGTTCATGCGTAACATTGTGAATGTGTAATCAGGTTCACACATGACCTTATGGAAAAAAACCAGATCCATGCATAACTTTATGAACATGTAATAAGGTTTATGAATAACATTTTTAAGATACAATCGAGTTCATGTATAATATTATGGAAATTCAGTCGGTCTCATGCATAATATTGTGAACACATAACAAGGCTCACTCATAACTTTGTGAACATATAATCAGGTCCACACATAAACTTATGGACATGGAACCACATCCATGTGAAACATTATGAACATGTAATCAGGTTCACTCATAACATTGTGAACATGAAATCTGGTTCATGCATAACATATATACTCATGAGTCCTATATCATTACCCAATTAATTGAAGGTATATATAGTTCTCAACCTTTTAATAAGAACATCATTCATTCATGTGACACAAAATAAAACATTCTTCATATCATGACCTAAAAAAATAAATAGGTTTTATAAGCATCAAATAATAACCCATGAAATGAAATGGGTATCCTCAAAATTTTATCAAATATCAAACTATGAAAATAGATATGTCTCTTAATGACTTTATGAAATCATGACCCGTGAAAAGAAGAAGGTTTCAAAATAATATAACTCATGGAAGAGAAATGGGTTTCATAAACATCATGACATTAAAGAATAAAAGATTAGTATAAATAATATTAATGGAAGCTTTATATCATTTCCTTGTAATGAATTATAAATATTAACATATTTCAACTTAAATGTGAAATAATTTTGAAAGATCTTTAAAAAATAATTTCATTGGTAAAATTTCCTTTGTTCTTGAAAATTGATTTTTCTAAAAATAAAACCTTTTGAAATAAATTTATTCCAAAATAATCTTGAAAAATTATAAATAATTCATTGAAATAATTTTGTAATCTTGTTCCTTTGAAAAATATAAATAATAATTGAAATTTTTTTAAACATTTCTTATACCCAAAACATTCTTGAAAACATTTTTCCTTGAAAAAGGAATTAAAATATTTTAGAGGAAGAATTGAAAAAAATAATATATTTTTAAAATACTTTTTCCTTTAAAGGATTCTTCATGGATCATTTGAAAACATTTTTTATTTTTTATGAAAACATGATTTTTTAAGTAAAACTCATTTCCCATTATAGTGTGAATTAAAGTAAAATATCCATAAAAACGTTTTCTAAATTATCATAGGTATAAAATAATAGTAAAATGATACTAATAAAAATATATGTCTTGAATAAAAATAGGATAAATAAACTCATGAGTTTTCTTGAGAGAAGGATGACAATATTTTATGAAATAACCAGAATCATTAACAATCTCGAAATATGATGAGATTGCTTCAATAAGATCTTATTAATTAGTATCTAGGGATCATACAATAAAAATATGAAAATGAAATTAAATGAAGCATAAAATATCATCAAAATAATGAAATTCATGATATAAAATATAAATGGAAGTATATGACCCTAAAAAAATTTAGGTGCATAACTAAAAATGAGTCTCAAATAAACAAAATTGAGAAAAATTGTTTTTCTGATTTGGGGAATTTTGAAACATAAACCAATTGAAATAAATGGAAAGAATGAATATTTAATTACCAATAAATTTAATTATAATAATCATATAATACATCCATGTTCCATATACACACCTCACAAAAGGAATGGCTAGTGAATAAATCATGTATCTCAAGAAAATAAAAATTGTGATGAAATCCCTTTACCTTGTGTCTTGAATCTCTTCGTACTCACACAAGAAATCTGTATAATAAATGTAAGTTTAATATTCATATTTTATATAATTTTATTACTATATATAATACCATATATATTTTTATTAACATCTTATATTACCCACTTGTTAACAACCCTATGTTAAGGTTTCACTTTAGGTAATATTCGCTTTGTTCCTTGCATGTTTTCTAATTCATTATATATTTGGTATTTATACTAATATCCTGATTTCCAAAAAGTAAAAAATTATATAAATATAATTCATATTCATTATATTTGTATTATAATAATATATATAACATATAAGTATGAAATAGAATACACCATTCATGGAGATAGTAGCTCGTACGTACACATGAACAATGTTTCTTGTTTTCTATTATCGGATTGAAGGAAAAAAGAACATGAAATATATGTATAAATATATGTATATTTATCATTATTATAGTATAATTATTATATAATACATATCATATAAGTTCAAAAACCCATCCTCAATACATTCCATGTACTTTGTGAATAAATCACATCGCATTAAAGGGGTGGTAGTCCACACATCCTCTAACGAAATTATCATATTTACACTAAATTAAAAGTAAATATATATGTGTTGTAAAAGGAATAATAAATACTAATAAATTAATAAATACAATATACTATATATATATATAGATATATTTCCAATCATAATTTCCACCATTATATGATGTAAAGAAAAAATGAGAAATCATCATTTAGTGGGGCTATAGTTCTTCATACACATAAACAATATGTCAGTAACCCATTAGATCGATTCATGTGTATGTGTAGGTCTAACCCTTATCATAAAAAATACTAGTATTCTTAAGATAAAATTTTTAGTATACAATCATGGAATAAATATTGTGTATGGCTGTATAAAAAATATAAAATAAAGTAGCTTGAGAGAAGTGGTTAACTCTTAATTGGTTAAATCCTTTTTGTTTGTGCCAAAAGGATTTATTGGATAACATTAGTCCCAAGTATAGTATTATAGGAGAAAGGTAGGAATTTTGAATTTTTTTTGGGAAGATCATGGCTAAAAATAATAGGTTTGATTGGTCTTAAGAAGTGGGAGATTTAGTGGCCTTTTATAGGTTAAGGAAATGACACAGTTGGCATTTTTGAAAACATGTTAGGTGTAACCACATTTCTACCAAAAAAATGTCAGAATAAATTAAAAAAAAACCAAATAATTGAAGGTTAATGGCCGAATAGAGGCCATTAAATGGGTTATGTACAAGATCCAAGAGCTTTTTGGAACTTAAATACAATTTTTAGTACTTTATTAACAAATTTTTTTTTCTTAACCATTATAATTAATTTTAATCACATTAACTAATATTTTTGGTCAAAAACTAAGTTGAAGTAATTATAAATTATAAATTATGATGATTTCAAAAATAAATCCATCTTTTAAAATTTTGATCATAGAAGTGGATGAAATTAATTTAAAATTAACCCTGATGATGGGATGACACTGTGAGTTTTTAAAGTAAAAAGGATCTATAGTTTGCTATATTTTTATATCCAATTTCAATGAACTTAATTGGATTATTTTATAAAAATATTATCTAAATAAACTTTTAAACCATTTTAAAATATAATTTATACTTATAATTGAATTTTATTAAAATCATTTTTTAAAATAAAATTATGTGTTTTTATTTATCCATAAAAAAATGAAACCTTATATCAAAATTACAAAAAATTATCATAACCTTATTTTTACGTCTCACTTAAAAATGTAAAGTTTATATTTAAATATTAAATACATAAATGTTCCAAAATTTGGATTTAAATTGGGTTCTCTATTAAAATGCGGAAAAACTACCTTTATAACAAATATAGTTTTTTGTTTATAAAATTGCGGTTGTTCTTATCATTTGTATATAGAATCTATTGGATGAATATAAAATTTTTTTATTGAATATATATAATATATATTGCATTAATATCAATTACTAATTGTAATTACTTTATTTAATTAGGTTAAAATAGGATTGTGACCATGATAATATTTTTCTTTCTATTCGATAAGTTTTAATATTCATTTCCAATATTTTCATAACCTATAAATTTATATTAAAATTTTGTAAAAAAATATTTTAATTTTTTTTAATAATATTCATAACTACTAATTTAATGACTAAAATATATATTACTATCATAAATAATTACATTTTAATAATTTGTTATTTTTTGAAAAAACTCAGTCTTGTATGTTACAAAAACCATTGAGGAAAGTCAATATTACAAGTAATGAAAAATAACATTAGTGTTCTATGAAGATCACGTTAAACCTTATGATTATTATAGTGAAAAATAACTTGGCGTTGCATATAAATCCATCCAATCACAGTGCCCTGACATAAAAAAACTATTTTTAGTGTTTTGTGAAATTCAAAATATCAAATAAATTATATTAATTTGAAATAAAATATATTTAACAAAATATCATGGGGTTATATTATACCCCCTTAAAATGAATTTCTCACTCAAAATTCATCTAGGTTATCAATGTTTTAATAATTTTAATTTACTTTAATAGTAAAACACATCATAAAAATCAACTCTAAATCTTTATTTCAAAAGGATAATTGGATCCATAATGGTTACCCAGAGTATCACATAGGTGGGTTTCCATGATGGAGTCCTAGGTGGAAAGTGAAAACATGGACATGGAAGATAAATATAGCTATCTGGTTTTGATGGATAGTGATATTGAATATGTTCAAGATAATGTTAACAATAACAAATCCATAAATCTATGATGACCATAGGGACCATATCATCCATCAGAAACAAAGGTATTAGGATATCATTTTTTGGTTTTAAGATTATTTTTTCTAAAGTTGAATAATTTTTAGGAAAATAAATACTTTAAGGGTTTTAGGAAAACCTCTCCCATTTTTGTTCTTTGTTCTAGTTCACTTATTTCTCCATAAATACAGGTGAAATTTTCATTTCTAATGTACTAATAGATCATGTGATCAATTATATTCCATCCCATTTCTCATCGGTTATCATCACTATAATGTTATTAGAATAGGTTATCCAATATGCATAAATCTTCATACGTAGATATTACACTTCAACCTTACTAACTTCATATGATGTTTATCATAATCATTACATATATTTTTAACCTCATAACCCTTCCGAAATATGATAATTCAAAGCGTTATTATGAATGTTTTGAAATCATCTGAATATTGATCCCCATATAACACAAAGTACCAATTAGTTGTTACATTCAAAACACGTGAATACACATATTGTATACTATCTTGAAATAAGGTAATAACTTGAAGTACCTTAAATAATTTTGTAAAAAATTCATTATTTCTTATTAAAAATTTTGCTGGATATATTCCTCAAACCCAAGAATTTGTAAACATCATCCATGATGAAAAATACATTTTTTCAATAATCAGTTCCATGGTAATACATATTGTGAAATTTACATAATCATATCTTATATGTCATTATGAAAACATAATTATCTCAATTGTAGGAATTAATTAAGGGTTTCATTCCCTTCAAAATATTACCATTCCATGAAATCACTTTGCTATGTCTTTACCCCCATTAAACCGGTTATTTTCAATCCTTAATGACAAATTTTAGTGAAAATACATTTATATTTACTAATTCATATTACATAATATATGAATTAAAAAACAACAATCCTTCATGATAGGTCGTAATAATACAAATATACACAAGTGGTGGTGAATTGTGCCTTTTCAATAATATTAAAAGATTCTAGATTTTAAATATCTTTGTAATTTATTATGATATTCTGAGATCTATTGTATGATAATTATGAGAAGAGGATAAACATAAATATTTTACACAACAATTTTATAGTGGTTGAAGGCACAAAGATCCCCTAGTCCACTCCACTAATTCTCTCTCTATGAGCATGGTGAATTTCACTTGAAAGGTCCTCTTATCACAAGACCTTTTAATCCAAAACAGATTCCAAGAAGTTTATAACTTTAGAACAACAGAAAAATAGATACATCCAGTTCTTTTATAGGGAACTAGATATCCACATCATAGACCTAGTAACTAATATTCCACTATGATTGAGAGCGAGTAGTCGAAACTCCACGAAATAAAATGAGTTTGATTTGTTGATGGTTTAGGTTGAACATCATAGTAGCAACCTCATTAAATACAAAAATATAGATAGTATCTTTCAGAAAATAACGTCTTTATGAAATAATAACATTGAAGTGTTCTTAGTTGAAAATTATCTTCAATAAAAAGATAAACAAAAAACAATAGTTCGAGGTTGAAAATGTATGTCTCCAAAGTGTAACATATTTCACAAAAAGTGTCTATTTTTCATTATAGAGGCACTATAAAAAGATATTTTTAGGTATACAGTTGTATATATATATTTACAAAGAAGTTTAATAAAATATAGAGAGAAGATGGATTTCTTCAGTATTCCAGATCCATGGATGTCACCTGAAAGATCATAGATTTTTAAATACTAAATAATTAAGGGATTAATAAATTCCCATAAGAATAGGATATTTTTTCCATTGAATATAGTAAATAAAAATTATCCTTTGAATCATTTATAAATAAGATTTCAATTATACTGACTGTTGCATGAATCTCAGATTGAATTGTGGCATTAAAATCATCTTTGTTGAATAAAAAATGTAGTGTCTCTCTAAGTAGTGTATTGTTCCTCTTCATAGCATAGGGTTCTATTGCAAATCATAAGGTTAATTTTTAGAGTTTAGGGTTCCTTTTTGTATGGTAGATTAACTATATGTTCAATATATGAACATATTGTAAGAACAATGACTCTTAACTTCAACATTTGGATGATATTCTATATGTTTATCTGAAGAGAGTGTCTGCAATCCATAGGTAATATGTTTAGCATAGGGATGATAAACCATACATACTATAATGATCATAGGTTTCATGATCCATACACAATGTTCCAAGTGTAGTTTTCATTACTTCTGTTACGCTTACAAAATTAGGGTGGGAACAGTGTTTCCATAAACACAAAAACGCTTATAGAACACATTGACAAATATTCCAAGTGGTCTAAAAACGTGAATATAATTCCAAAATATTAAAAATAATATTAATTTATTGATACTGAATTAAAATAATATTATCATTAAAATATACAAGGTTATTTGTGAGAATAAAAATAAATAAGATTAACATAGTATTGATGAGACAATACATGCCAAACAATCTCCTCTTTTTGATGATCACAAATCTCCTAACATAAATTTTATCAAATGTAGGAATTGTAAACACTAAAAATTAATTTTATAAAAAAGAATATTTATAATAGTATTTATATTTCACAGTACTATTTTGATTTAAAATAAATTAGGTACTTGAATAAATGAAAAATTTGTGTTTATCAAATTCACCCCCTTGTGATATCTAAAAGGAAACTATTTGAAAATTTATTAAAACAATTTTAAGTTTATATAAAACAATAAATGGGTATTATAGTATAATGATTAGAAAAATAATACATGTGATATGGTAGTGTAAATTTGAATATAAAATATAAAATGATATTAATTATGCAAATATAAAAGTAAAGTAAACAAAAATGCAAATCAATTTTTTTTTGAAAAAAAATAAGGCATCCCACAATAAATTAATGAAATCTTAAAAATGGTTTTCCTTGTTCATATTTGTTTTCTAGATCAAAAAATCTATTTATATAAGGTTTAGTATGATGAGGAATGTCTTGAATAGCACCATGAATATCAAGGAGTTTCACCAAAAGGCATTGAAAATGATTATTTAACACATCTATCCACTAGTGAAGCTTCGTCCTTTAATCATGACCTATCATTAGTATTTCAACAAAATTAACTTCAAAAAACTAATTAAATATTTATTCATATTGGATTATAGAATTCAAATTATCTCTCACTTGATGAATCACTGGTCCCATCTAGGAATCATTAAAGGTTAGTTTATTTACCAAATTTCTATAATTCTATAAAAGAACATTTAATGGTGAATTACCTCACTGAAGAGTGTACAGTATTTCATTGAAATCAACTTACACAAAACTTCTTTTATCAAAGATTATTATCAAGTCCAGAAGAGTCTTTTTGGAAGAGGATTAATATTTATGACATTATTTGATAGATTGAAACCCTTTTCCTAACAACTTTCTCGAATCATTAAAATCTGATTTCATTAAGAATTATTACTTTAAAGAACTGAACTCAGCAGACAAAATTCTAATAAACATGGTTCTTTTTCCTATCATAATTTATATACTCTTGCATCAATTGAATCAGAAATTACTAAAGAAATATTTTTAGGGATAGCTTGAATATTGTTATATACAACTTCCATAGATTGATCATTCCCTTGGGAAAAATACTCAAAACACTCAGTTACATGATCCACCATCCCTTCAACTTTTTCTCCTGATTGGGCCACTGCCCATGGCTCAAAAATATTTACTAAAATTATTCTTTATTGATGAATATTGGGAACATAAAATCTTGATTCTTCTTCTTCATTGGTCTTGGTATCATAGAACCAACAGTATGCAAATTTTGTTCCCTCTAAAAACCAGCTATCATCCTTTCTTGTTCTTCTATACCACCTGGAAAATGATAGTATCAAGATTCACATAAGATAAATAAAATATTACAGATAGTTATATCATTGATAATATTTCTATTCTGAGATCTATGACCAAAAGAGTTATCTCTTACCTTTATTATCCTTAGTAAGAAAAGAAATATAATTCTTCCATAATTATTAAAACTTGTCTTAGCATCCTTCTGACAGTAGTGACTCAAATACTGGAACATATATCTACTGTAGTTTAGCTTCAAATTTTTCAACAAGAGAAACTAATAATACATATCTTTATAAATAAAATTATCTAACATAGAATATCTTACAAAAAATCCAGACAATAATAATTTCATCAAGACTCTTTGATCTTCATTGAGATCTCTAATCATAATTTTCTTGAGTGTTCAAATTTCAGAAAGGGAAAAAATTATATCCTTTGATATTTATTTCTCATCTCATATATTTGTAAAATTAAAATTAGATTCCCCCTCATGGGTAAAATACAATATATTTTCAATTTGTATAGATTGGATAGAAAATTACTCTTTTTAAATCTTAAACATAACAAAATCTTCATCATTTCCAAAACTAAAAGAGGAATTTTGAAAGAAAACTTTTACTTCTCTATAAAAAAGGTGTATAATTATATCCAAAAATTAATTCCCAGACATTAAATATTATTGTATAATTTAACAATATATTTTTTTGGTCCAACTATTAAAGATGAATTATCTTACCATAAAGAGAAATGCAATATTTCAGCTATCAAATGGGTTCCCTTGGTCCAACTTCTTCAACTCTACCTAATGTTTCCAATTCTAAAACTTCAATGTTTTATAGTTCTAATATTAGGTATTCAATGATTAATAATGAGATATGCTATGAAATATAACATGTTTTGAAGGATTAGGAAGTAAAGTGCGACAAGTCGGACAATTTAGATTTGTGTTTAGTGTGTTGAAGAAGTGGCTTAACCATAAAAACATTGATTTTGAAAAGATGAATAATAAAATAAGAATACAAACAAAATATATATCAAAATATAAATGGAATAATAACTTTGTAGAGAAAATAACACAAATTAAAATAGAATAATATGAATTAAAACTATAAATAAATTAAATGAAATAAATTGTTAAACATTTAATTGAAAATTAAATAAACCAAACTACCCATTAATAAAATATAAACGTGAAGCGAGAAGTGGTTTGGAAAAAATAGTAGCTAATTGATTCTCAGTAGTAACATATTATAATGATATATTCTATTTAATAACATGATCCTTGAAAAAATGATACATTATATCAATATGCTTGGTCCTAGAACGACTTATAAGATTTTTTTAAATATTTATTTCACTTGTATTATCATATAAAATGGGAATATCACTCAATTTTTTCCAAATTCTAGTAGAGTGTGTTTCATTCACAACAGTAGTGCACATAAACTACTAACAGACACATATTCTGCCTTCATTGTTGATTATGAAACTGAGTCGATTTTTTTATACAACCATGATAATAAATATTTTCTTAAAAATTATAGGACCCCGAGGTGCTTTTACTATCTCATATAAAACCTCCAAAATCAGCATATGAATATAAAATAAAATTAAAATCTTATTTTTTGGGTAATGAAGAGATTTAAAAATAGTCAGTTTTCAATATCTAAAAATACTTTTAACTGTAGTATGGTTATATTATTTTGGATTGGAATGAAATCATCACATATGCATATCAGAAACACTATGTCCATTCTTATAGCAGTAAGATAAAATAAGGTGCAAATCATAACTCTATATAACTTGTTAGAAACTGGGTTTTTAGCTTCATCCAACTCATGTTTTATATTTTTACACTTGGGAGTTGTATATGTCTTATATTTTCAAGTCCAAAATTTTTCAATAAATCAATAATATATTTAACATTATTTAAAAACGTTTCTATAATATTTATTATAAGTATAAAATCCTAAAAAGAAATTAAATTCTAACATAATACTAATTTGAAATTATTTTTTTCATTAAACTTTAGAAATCATTAAAAAATATTTGATGAATCGAAAATAACATCCTCAATATAAATTTTGATTAATAATATATTATAAAGAACAATTTTTATAAATGGATTAGGATATAATAATCCCATAGAAAATAAATTTTCCAACCAAAATTAGCTTAATCATTAATACCAATCTACAGGTTCCTATTTAAGGCCATAAAGTGATTTGGTAAAAAATAGAATTTGGTTTATGAGGATTTTCAAAAACTCAGGGTTGTTCAACACTATTCAGGCTAGAGGTGACACATTTGGGGGAATGAAAAAATTTCTAACAAGTGACAGGAATTTGTCAATTTTTATATAATTACTCTTCAAAATTTTCATTTTCTGTTTTAACATATTTTAAATCATTTAACCTTTATGGTGTGGATTAAATTATGTCGACCCTGTGAGGACTGGGTAGTGTATCCCTTTTATATTTTGAGAGAGGCACAATATTTGAGTGGTCCCAACAGGTGATTGTTGGGGTTAATAATTTGTTCAATTGGTCCACTTTGGATAATATTTCCTCAAAATGTCTCCAATGGGTTAATTTGTGGATCCAGAAACACCCAATATCCCTTTTATCCATGATTTGTGGAATTTCATTCCAAAGTATGACACTCATTGGATAACAATTTGGCCAGCAACACTTCAAGACTCCATTGGTTGAGAGGATGGGAGGTTGGGCTCATCACGTCCTTTTGGGAGAGAATTATTACCAACAATCAAACTATATAATAGATTTAATTTTTGTTTATATGTTCATGAATTGTCAGTTCATTACTATAGAGTGTAACCTTGGGATACCCCTAGGTTGAAGGATCATCATTGATATACATTGATTTGATTCTACGGTGGAAATGTTGACTTAAGCCATGAAATGAGGAACATTGATTTTTATCGCCGTCTAGGATAGAAGGAAGGCGATTTGATGTTGGGGTTGGACTAGGATCATCTTTCTATGTATCCTTGTGAGTGGAATCAGATCCCACATACTTTAATTGTCGTTACTTAAACCTAGAAGAAATCCCTTTTGAATTTGGGAGATCATTTTATTAGGACTGCCTTCTAAGGAGAACGTCCCTTGAGCATGAGACTTGGAAAGGAATCCTGCATATAACAATTATGGTTGAAATAAGAGTTCTCATAGTTCATTTATATTGGGGCTTACACCTAAGAGGATGACAATTTTTTTAGGGAATAATTGGGTGAACCTTTTGGGAAGGAATCCCTTTGAGCTCGAGCCTTTCAACATGCATCCTACGTTTCCATATTGGAACAAGAATCAGATTTCACATAGTTCATTTGGGGTGGGGCTTATTCATTAAGGCTTCCCACTTAAAGGGAGAATGGTCTCTTGTTTCATAGATGAGATGATATGGAGGTTGGTCTTAGATAATGGCTTCTTACATATCCTAGTTGTGTTGGGAATCAAAGTTCTCGTAGTTCATTTAGCATGGGGATTACACCTGGGATGAGGACCATTTTTTGGAACCATGAGGAGGATCTCAACTCATGATGATCTAAAGGTTTTTTGGGGATTACACCATTCATGATGCCCATTTGTTCAAACAATGAGTAGGATCTTGACTTATGATGATTGGAAGGTTTGGTTGGGGCTTACACCTAGAAGGATGCCCATGTTTTGTGACTATGAAGATTTCATGATCACCACTGACCACTAAGCCCATGTGAGTCATGATTGTTGTGAGAAACAAGAGGAGGAAATGGATATGGAGATTTCATGCCCTACATCATATTCTAGTAGATGGTACTAAGTCCAAGAGAGAGGGAGGAAAATTGAACATGCATCCCTCACCCGTATTGATATCCAGGATAGTAAAATCTTGGTGATCTATCTGGAAACATCCCAAACTAGGAAAAAAAGGTAAAGGGTGACAGCTCTCAGAAAAGTCTAGGGGCTTACCTGAGGATGAGTGCCCATATACGGGTTCTGGGAAAGGGGAGGAGCATAATCATCAGTCAACGGGGAAGGAAAGAGTAAACATTATTCTTGTCACTGACACTCATTGAAGGGAAAGGCTAGTGGTTACCCTTAAGAATGATAACAGGGAGGTTCACATCAGCATCCCAAAGTCGGTCCTCGGGTCACCTTGGGAATAAATAATCAAATACATTTCTGGGGTCCAAACCATTATGGGGACATCCTTTGTCTGTCTTCTTACCATAGGTATGTAGATTCAGGAAGATGCACTGGTGCACCCGATGATCTGAAAATATGGGTCTAATGGATTTGGAGGAGTCTTTGGCCTTATGTCAGTGGACCTATTCATAGAGGATCTATGGAGGGATGGACAGTGATGAAGGTTCATGATTTGAGCCGAAGTTATGGACACATGAAGACACCCCATTCCACATACTATTTTATTAAGTGGGATGCGAGTAGCCTTGCATAGCACAATGTTATGTGGGTAGAGGGGATGTCTACATACTAAAGTAGTATGCATTGGTGGGTATGGACCACCGCGTACCAAAGTTGTACATAGTCCTAGATTTTTTTCACCACACCACTCTAGGTTCCATCCTCTTACTGATGCAGTATGTGGCATAGGGTTCAATCAATACATTGATGCACTATATGGAGTGTTGTATTGAACAGGAGTCCTATAGCATGTGGTTTTCAAGGAATTCATATGTGAGGAATTTATGGTTTGTAATGAAACCAATTAGGTTCTTAGTTCAAAAATATTATTATGTTCCTTCTTGTTTTGGTTCTTGGCTAGTTATACCTACGAAAAAGTGATTCTCAATTCAAAATTCGTTGATGATTCGAAATCGATGTTGGAGTATTCTCTACATCTCAATTATTTCTTCTATCATCTACGATCTCCTTCGTGCCCTCTTCCACTCGTCTCATTTGTCTCTTCTCCTTGTCCTCTCCTTTTTCAATCCCTCTTGTGCTCCTTTAATAGAGTGAAACTAAAATCATATATGTGGCCTTGTGGAACCATTTTTGGAATCCCATGAATATATATCTCAACCCATGGAAGAATTGGTCATCCAGGGTTTATAGAGGATGTGGTTTGTGGTTCTCGGAACCCTTCCATCCTTTTTCATTAACGAACAACTTAGTTCGTGGAATAGTATGTGGAATGAATTTATAGGCTCAATTTTACCAATGACATGGTTCATGGAATCTTAGGTTTGTAGGCCATTATCCCGCATTCCAATACCTTGTTGGGTTTTCTGTGTATTAGTTGTTTAAAGTTCATGTGCCCGATGAACCATTCTCGGTGATGGTACATGGTACACTAAAAAATCATTCAAAATTTTATTTCTTTAGGGTTTTTCTCAAATTAGAAATCCAATCACAATCAATTTTCCTTTCTGGACATGTATAATTTTTTTCTTCCTTCTACAAAGTTCATTGGGATTATTTACTTCATTTTCAATGTTTTAAAGACCCTATAAATGCCCCCAATCTGAATGGGGTCCGATCGGAACAAAGATGAGCATGTTCTGATGTAGAAGCATTTCTGAACTGAGGTGGTCTATAGTAGAATAGGTACCTCATGTAGGGGGGGACCGAGCCTATTTATAGGGGCCCATGTCATTTTTATTTTACCATTTCTCATGATGAAAATCTCTCTCAATCTCTCCTCGTCTTCTATTGAGTTTGCGTACTGACTCTTTTGCGAAATCTATATTTGTAAACCACTCCGCAGGATCCACGAACAAAAATCTTCACGATTTCTTCTTCCTGTGTACCAAATTTTGGGTCCACGAACTACACTATAGAATTAAATACTTATGTCTGACCTCCACATCAGAGAACTCCACGCTATTTTCATGTTCTCACACTGAACTTCAAACACAAAAACTAAACTTTTATCTTTGTTAACAAGAACATAAAATTTTAATCCGTAAACATTGAACATCTACATAGTGAGACCATGGTTCACAGTTTCTTTATTTCACAAACCACATAGTTTTCTGGCCAACGCTCCGTGGGCTGGTACGTCATGGTCCTTCCGCATACTAAGGCCTTATGTAGGAAATTACTTTCACATACTGATACAGTATGCATGAAATGGTATCTGCATACTGTTTCTGGGATTAGTACAAGGAGCCCCACCCAGACCTTCTTGTTTTAAGTCCCTTGGCAATTTTTGTGTCTATTATCTAACAAATTTCTCATTAGACTACCTTTTTGTGTCCCTTTGAACCTTTCTTTGTAGACTGCAATGACTCTTTCACAGATCTCGATAGAATCAACAAGGACGAGAGAAACCATGATTGAGGACATTGAGGACCATATTCGATCTTACATTGTTCCATAGGATATTACCTTAAAATATCTTCTTTGATAGATCTTCTAGATTACCAATTATTTGGTCAAATACCACCATGTGGCTTTAATATTTCTAATGACATCCTTTTTTCATTTTCTAACGATAACACACTCTTCATTCTCTTGGAAGAACCCGAATGGTGTAAACAATCCAACATTTCTTCAATAAGAGAAATCATAACTACTACCATTCAAGAGAATGTGTTCACACTAAGAGGCTCAACATGGTCTCATAGCAATCCTAATTATCACAACATTTCCTTGAGACTAGTCACCCACGAGTACCCATCTATTGTCAACCTTTCCCAAGAAAACCTAAAAGGTTGGTGGAGCACCAAGTGGGACCTGCAAGCTATAGGTTTCTTATTTGATTTATGGGCCTTGAATTTTTGTTACATCAATTTTGTTTAGAGTCCCCCAATCAATTTGAAGTGGTTAACATGTACCAGGTAGTTTGGTACTCCAAATTTTCAGTTATCTCTCCAGGAGAAATCAAACCCGAACTGCTGAGCCACTGGTGTTGAAGTACCAACGCTTTCTATTTATCACATGGATAGGTGGGGATCAGCTTATGGGAAATCTATCATCATAGAGGTCACCCCATTCATGGTAATATGTATGATGAGTTCCTTCTAGTAGCCACTATGTGGGATAGTACCAATCGAGTTCCCCTGCTAGCCAAGAGCATACTGGTTGTAGCCTAGGGAATACTTAATCAACCTCTCCAAACTCGGTCCGTTATCCTGTTTGAGAATTGGATGGGATCATTTTTGCTGGTGAATAGGCCTAGGATGAGGTCCCTTAATAGTAAGACTCATTCAAATTTAAAGTCATGAAAAATCCTAGGGTCATATTGTGCCACCCTTGAAGCAGGATGATACACTACCCAGGGTTACGAGATCTGATTGGACGTGCCCCCTGTGCTAGGTTTAGCAGGTTTTTTCACCATGTTTCTGTATGGATGGATCATTCCCTATCATGATGTATATACTAGGGTCAAATACTGTACTCTGATGATGGTATCTACATTGGAAACCAATCAATTTGGTCATCCCTAATCTTTCCCAAATTTAACAGTTGTATGGGTAGATACAGAAAGGTAAATAGCCACATCCTCTCAACGAACCATTTATATTTTTGTATGGGAAGATATCAGATAATTTCCCTTACAATGAATGTCAACATACTATGAGGGTTTCTCATTTTTACTCTCACCTTTCCCTTCTTAACACATCCATTGGTTTCCTATGACCTTAAGCATTAGTGATGCAGTCGGGCTATTAAAAGATGATTCTCACTTTTATATTTCACTGTACCCTACCCCTCACGGGTCAGTAATGAGTGATGGAAGTGGTTATTCAGAGAATCACTCATATATCATAACACTTTGAGATTTTATGCTAAGTAGTAACATAGATCGATTGGATATTTGTGAGCCATACACCCCTAGTAGTTTTCTAGACAATTATGATTCCTTCAAGAGGTTGCGCTTCTTCCCGTCATTCAGGTTAGGGTATAATCTCATCTAGAAATTCTTCCCCAATTATGCCTTATAATGATGCAAGAATGTGAAACCTTGGATCTCATTAACCGTAATAAAACATGATATACCTTTATATCATTGGAGTATGTCCAACAATGGGTGTAATGTTATCCTGAAAGGGTACTGGCAGGACCATTTTGACGGCTCCAAAATCCATTAACCATCCTTCATTCTGTCTTGATCACAATGGCCACACCTTTTATTCCCCCTCCTGTGATGTGGAGACTCTCAATATTCTGTCAGATGTATCTGGAAGGGGCTTCATCTGTGCATCCCATCATAATAGGGATCGATTCAGATCACTCCCATCCTATGGATACCATTTATGAACCTAATGAGGCTGGCCCCAGTATAGAGTAATCAGATATCCTGGAAGTCATGGCCAATACCCCATATCCTGTTCTAGGGGCCAAACCATATGTAAGTAGGAGAGACCCCAACTTGGGTAACCTATCTTGGGTCCGTTCAAACTACTGTAATGAATCGTCTCACAAATAGACCCGTTGCAGCGAGGTAGGACCAAGGACATGATGATGTGTGGGGGAATCAAGTGGTGTGAAAATAGGTGTGGCGTCAGTTATGAGCCATTTCTGTGGAAACCCCTTTGACTAACTTCACTGATGAAATATTCATCTTCTGGTGATTTTTTTCCGAATTGGGTTCAGGTGGCTTTGATTACTGGCATCTACACCTTCTTATTTACCAGATTGTTATATCCTCAGAAAACATTGATTCGTATGGGGAAAACCTTTCCAGATTCAATTTTTCACAATATCATGAAATCAAATTGTGATATGTTTTTGAGGAATATGATTACTTGGCATTCATGGAGGTGGAATCCCATGACATGGTGGTTTCCCAAATAGAAGATCTATGAGAATGCTCATCTCATATTCCAAGGTTGAAGGCTCAATGGGTTCCTCGGGTGCCAACTATGAATATATAAAGAATAAATATAAGGACAACACATCTATCATGGAATGCATACACCCAATGGTCGATGTTGAGGAAGAAGAGGGAGATACTCCTAAGAAAATTCTTGAGGTCCCATGACAGTCACTTTTCATTTTTCTAAAAAGGGTGAGATGATAATCACTATAATTTTCCCTTGTTGTGGGGTACTCAAATTATTTTATTAACATAGAGAGACTCAAAACATTGTATATTCCTCCATTTTAATTATTTTTAACTAATAGAACTATTTCACCCTCCAATTCTTCTATTTTTTCTTCTTCTCCATTCAATTTCAGTCAATGAAATTCAATCTTACAAACATCATTTAATTTATGTGTTAATTTAAAATTGTAATTCGAAACCGGTAAATTGAAATAATCAAGTCAGGATATAATTTGTTTTTGATCCACTCGACTCAGTGATCATAGTTCGACTATTTCTGGGGTGACATGGAAAACCTCATGAACTTTTGAGCCCTATTTTATTATGTCCCTAAATTTTGCTAAGCCTATTTGGTATGGGCTTACCAAACAAAAAATGACTATTTCTTAGGCCTCCCTTTGTGGGTTTTTGACCATAAAATATTTATTTCTCTTTTGAATAATTGAAAACTCAAAATTTTTTCCTAAACAATACATTGTATTGGGTTAATGATATAGTAATCAACTTTTATACACGGGTGACATTTTTGGGGTTTCATTCTAGAGAGTAATGCGTCTTTTTTCATTGGTGGTTTATAGTCTTGATGATTATACTTATAACTGATGTTTTAGGTTGATTTTTTGACCAAAATTAAAAGTGAAGGGTCCCTAATTTGGGATTCATTAGATGGTAATGTCCTAATAAGTCTCAAACATGAATGATGGATTTTTCATGAACCTGATTTTGCAGGCTTGGAAGCTATTTTAGGCATACATAGGTAAGAAAAGACTCTCCTGAGGAAAGATTTTCATTTGGTTGACAAAAATTTTGTAGGTGAAATATGTAGATCCACCAAGGCATGGTTTTGATAGTTTATAAAAGATGTCTGTAAGAAGCTATCCATCCATTTTCAATGGCCTAAAAGAATTAAAACACTTTTGATTTGTTTTGAGGTTCGGGACCACAGTGGTTGGTCTTCTTGAGGGATGATGTCCAAGGGTATTAGGTACATTTGTGTCAGTATTGAATGTGAAACCTCTCCCACAATAATGTTTCATGGTTAATGGGAGCCATTGAATCTTATATTTTAACATCATACAACACGGACACTTGAAACTTATTATGGCTGATCATTTTAATCTAAACAAGGGAGAATATATGATTCATCAGTTCAACTAGAAATTATTTTCATATTCGGAAATTGAAAATGTAAAGTTATGTTTACTCTAATCCAAGGGGTTTCCTAATCGGAGGATTGTTATGGGACATAAACAAAATTCTAGCATACAGAAACAGTAATGGATTCTCTTGTTGATGAATTTCCCTTTGGTTGATAGTCGATTTGAAGGAGACATATGCAGAACCACTAGGGAATTATGTGAATAGTCAAACAATGGTGTCTGTAGGACATTGGCCATCCATTTTCAATGGCCATGAAGGATTATGGGGATTGGGACCTTTCTGGACACGATGTATGGATTAATAAAGGGGGTGTGCCTAAAGATTAAAAGGTTTATTTCTTTGACTGAACTATACCAAGAAAACCAAAAATAAATGGGGGAATTTTGTTTTTTTATACATGGATCAACTTATCATATATAGAAAAAGACTCTTTATTTTGGAGGAGCCTTGAGAGACCAGAGGAGAATCGGTCCAAGACATTTCGATATATCCAAGACATGGGTAGAAAAAAGAATGTAAACCATGACTTTGAGGGTTCTTGAATCAGGAGGGATGTCATGTGTCTTGGGATCCAATATGAATACTGAGGTAGGAGAGGACTCTCATGAGGAGGAATTTTCCTTCGGTTGATTTCTGTTTTGTAGGCGACATATTCAAAGCTACATGGGAATGATGTGTATAGTCAAGAAAAGGGGTCCACATGACACGGCCTTCCATCTCCGATGACCATTGAGGGTTATGGTGATCCAATATTACTCAAAGAATATAGTTTGATGTGTGGGAAGTGTGTATCCAAATACATTAGAAATGTCCTAGCTATGATTCACCCAAGGGATCTAGTAATCCTATACGTAGATCTGGCTCATACGTAGTGTGAGGCATCTATTCCATCTTTGGAGTACCCTATAGTTTAAAATCATATGACCAGGATATCGTGTTACTTATGGGTAAGGGAACCATAACCTTCCTTTTAGTTTCATGCTTATAAGACCAAAATCATAGATAGATTTTCCATGATTTCATGGTGGATCTCCTACTAGGGTTACTAAGCTCACGTGATCTATGCTCGGTGTGAGAAACAGTGGACTATGAGGACTTCAGGTCACCACATAAGAATGCAATAATCAATGGTAGGGAAATTTTTATGTTTAAAACAATGATATTCAGTTTAACATCATACAGTGAGGACAAATTCAACATAATTTATCATTTTGTGGGGTGGATATAGGGTAATCCTGTCATGAAAGATGGGAAATATGATTACCCTTAAGCATCCAAGTAAATATGACTTTTCTGGTGTTTCTCTTGTAACTCCCTAACCCCAGTTATCCAGAGTTGGTGAATTATTACATAACGTTGGCATGATACAAGGAATCATATCCTGAAAGACTGATCAATTTAGTATCCTTAGAAGTACTAGATACATTCATAAGTTTTACATTGAATCCGAAAATAAAAACATCAACAAAATTTTGTCCCCTTTTGAACACACTTATATCTTTAGTTTATACCTACAGATCAACCATAAAATAATTCTTCACATCATGGGAAAAATAAAACATCGATAGGAGTGAGATTAGATGCTCATTAAGGATAAATATATAGTCGAAACTTTCATAAATAATAATAAACATTTAAGCAAATGTATTAGAATAAAACAAAAGCCTTTTAAACTTAAACTTCATCATAATATGGCAAAGGTAAAATCAAATAATTCCATTTACTTTTTCACATAGATATTATACTTGTCGAATAATCACAAGAAATTTCATTAGCCACTTTCATAATGATGGAATACATAATTCCATACTTCATAACCACATAGTTAAGGCCTTGTTACGAGAGTACAAATAAGATTTTGTCAAGCCCTTGTGCCAAGACACTATTTTGTCTAATGAGACTTACCGATGCATCGAGGACCTATAGTGGGCTCCACATGTCACTTACTAAGTCCAATGCATTCTTCATATGAAAAAGTTTAAACATATCATAAACATTTGTATTAAAACTAGCATATGAAATGTCAGTACGTTATCCATAAACCATGAATGGTATAATAATAACACATCCATATTCAAACATTTCACAAAACCTTCAATAAAATATGTAATATTTGTATCGTATTAAATCAACTTCAAAAAATCATAAAATCCATCAAAAGATGTTGACATAGATGAAATGAAAACCTTTTTAGAGAAATATATTTTTTTATTTTGAAATCATTTAAAATTCATATAATTATTAAATAAAATAATTATTTTTGAAAATATTCTTATATGCTTTTAAGGGAAGCTTCGATGATGTTATAACGGTTGAAAATATCCACACTCTATGTATAAGTTAAAAAAACATTCTTACCTTAATTTTGTCAAAAGGGTCATAATGTACCTTGTTTGGAAAACAACAGAAAGATTCCTTTCAAAAAATATAAGGTCAAATGAGGGTATAAATGAATTTATCCCATTTTATCTTAAATATTTTTAATGTTTTGAAATACACTTTTTATGAAAACACAAATGTGGATGATAAAGAGGTCCCAATAAATATTTACGTAAAAACAACCTCGGAAAATAAAAAGATTGTAAAATTAACCCTGCACATTTACTTTTCCTTGGTCAAGGGTACATTAAACTCTTGTATTATTGTTAAATAATTGTTATTAAATTATACAAAAAATATATTCATAAATATGATATCATAAATTATACTCTAATTTGCTTTGTTAAAAATATTTTTGAAATATCATCATTTCTGGTGTTAAATGATTTGTATTCCATTATATGCTCGGTTATGTAAGCCAAGTTTGTTACGAAGTGGATGTATATTATTCATATAAAGAATGATATTAAGTTCTTAGACATTATATTTAATTATAAAATGAAAATTATTCTTGAATGATTATGATGGGGAATGAATCACATCGATTTCGTGGAGACGGTAATCTGTACGTATGCATGAGCGACAATATCATTATATTAATGGGAAAATCGTATTTAATTGGATGGTATATTATATATAAAGAACAATTAACATGGTATATTTATTATTTACATAATTTATACTCATTATTATACCCAACCAAATAATTAAGTGTTTGAATGACAAACTACACCACGATGTGGAGACGGTAAGCCATACGTACACACGTTTGGTGACTTTTTCATTCATATGAAGGATATAATAATGAATATGGTTATACCATTTTAATAAAATCATAGTATATAGAAGATACTGGAGTTATTATCTTAGAATGGGAACAACAAAGAAATAGGAAGTGTAAGAAGAGAAGAACTTGAAAGAGGTGATGAAATATTTACCACTTCATCGAATTCTTCCTTTTGATCTGATCAAAAGGGACCCGTCGGTTGGATTTCTGATAAAATTAAGGCCTCTAAGTTTAAGGGAGGATAGTTGAGAGGATATTTGGGCAGGTTATGGCTGACAAAAAAAGGCTTTGTAGGTGTGAAATTAAGATAAGATGAAGTACCATTTTATAAGAGAGGTGAGGGTCACTTTAAGAAGAAACATGAAATATTATTTTATAATTAAATCATTTTCAGTTGTTAATGGCTCAAAAATGATTTATTTCAAAGATAAGGTGGTTATGGGTCGAAAAACATTCAACCAATATGTGTTTTACTAGTTTGGGTCACTATATTAACCTTATCTTTTAGATTTTACTCTTAGTTAAATAGTTTGACATTTACCATGTCTATTTATATTTTTATAATATATGGTTAATAAACATACTATAAACTTCCAAGTGAACCCCAAGTGGTAGAATATTAATATATATAACCTTATATATGTCCATTTTCCAAACCATATATTTTTTGGAATATTATAGTAATTAATAATATAGTATTTGTTTTAAAAACTCAATTATGTCAATTTTGACACTATTTAGTATTTGGTTTTTATGAAAATCATAACTGCATGATTACTTAAAAAAAATTATTTAATCAGACCTATCATGTCATATTAACTTAGAAAATTAGTGTAATTCATCAAAAGCCTCAAATTAAATTTATTTTGATATTTATAATATCAATTATTTTAATATTTCATTAATAAGGTAATTACTACATCATCATTGTGTAATACATAAATTAAATTATTTAATGCCTAAAAATTATAAATAAAATACCATTATTTTGGAAATAATTTTATCTTTTTAATAAATATTTATAGTCTAATTTATCATATTTATAACCATATATTAATAATGTTTTAGTTATTAAACATTGAATTTAACTCTTTTAACAATTATTTAAATAAAATAATATTAAATTTCCTAATCAAATCCAATTGACCAAAGAGGATATAATTTTATTCCTAAGGTTTTTTTGGTCGAATTATACTTATCCAATAGAATTAGGACTTGTGTTAGGGTAATTATGATATCATTTTTACCCTTAATTACCCAATTTACTTTTAACCATGGTAAATAAAAGTCAAATGTTACTATTCACCAAAAATTATTTTCATCTTATTAAACCACATTTTACATACTCATATTAACCATGTCTCTCGGATTTTTTAAATTCAACTCACAGATGCGGTAAAATTATGTCTTATCAAAATTTGTAAATGCTCTCAGGAGGTGGGTAAAAGAAGATAAAAAGTTCAATAAAATTATTATATATCTAAACTTATTATAAAATTACTCCAATGAATTACATTGAACATATATAGGTATTATGAATCTATTTTGACCTAAAATAAATTTAAATATAATAAATAATTATTTAAATAAAATGTAGTTTTTAACTATACATAGTGTTTTTAACTACTCATCAAAAATTTAAAGTTTTCAGAAAAATACCAAAAAATCACCCTAAGATAATTTCGATAATACTAATTAAAAATTAAAGTCCGTTTTTAAAAATAAAATTTATAGAAATTTAAAAAGAGTGTATTACTATTTATAATGGCTAGTTTGATTGGTTGTAGTGTGTTAGAATCTCAAAGTTGCGTACAATGAAATCAATTGAATTATTCAAAGGGAAATGTACCGTAGAAGCATGGGGTGTTACATTATTCCCTCATTTAAATAATTTTGTCCTCAAAATTTTTATAATACTACCATAGAAAAAAATTTGGGTGGTTCTCCATCATAAGTTCCTCTGCTTCCCATGTTGCCTCTTCCATTTTATCGTTTCTCCATTAAACTTTTACCAGATGAGTCGTCCGGTTTCTCAGCACTTGTTCTCTTGGATCAAGAATTTTGACAGGCTCTTCATAATAACATAGATTAGGTTCTAGTTAAATTTATTCATAGGTGATTACATGCGTTTGGCCAGGCATGTATTTTCTGAAAAGTGACACTTGGGACACATCATGAAATTTGGAAACACTTGAAGGTATTTCCAAACAATAAGCTACAAATCCAATTTGTTCTAGAATTTCGAGATGTCCGATGTACCTAGAACTCAATTTACCCTAATTACCGAAACTTATAACACCCTTCCATGGAGATACCTTCAAAAAAACATGATCTCCTACCTAAAATTCCAAGTCCTTCCTTCGGTTATCAGTATAGCTCTTTTTCCTACTTTGAGCTGCTTTGATGTGGGTTTGGATAACCATAACCTTTTCCATAATTTCCTCAACAAGTTCTGGGCCTACGAGATTTCTTTCACCAACATCATCCCAAAAAGGTTGTGTGTGAAATATCTTTCTATATAACGTTTCATATGGTGCCATATGAATAGTTGAATGGAAGCTATTGTGATATGAAAATTATACTAGAGGTAAATATT
Source organism: Viscum album (assembly GCA_963277665.1). NCBI lineage: Eukaryota > Viridiplantae > Streptophyta > Magnoliopsida > Santalales > Viscaceae > Viscum > Viscum album. The sequence goes on along the minus strand of OY728119.1, from coordinate 1,014,639,878 downwards.
GATCCCACATACCTTGAAAGTCAAGTGAGCAAGATCTAAACATGTATTCTATGGTTTAAATAGTCTATTCTGATTGTCTGTCGGTTTGAGGGTGGTAGGCAGTAGTGCTCAAACGAATTTTAGTATTTAGGGATTTCTGAAGACTTTTCCATAATATTGATGTAAAATGGGGATAACAATCAGAAATAATTGATAGGGGTACACCATGGAGAAACAATAGGGTGAATATATCCCTTATTAATCAACTCCTCTAGTTGTTTATTTTGTTCGACTAATTACATAGTGTCCATTCTATAAGGGGTCTTCGATATGGGCCTTGAACCAGGAATTAAATCAATGGAAAACACAATTTCCTGTTTTGAAGGTTGTCCAGGTAAATCCTCTGGAAACACATCAACATATTCTTTTACAATAGGTATGTCCTCTAAACAAACATTCCTTTCCACGTCTATAATTATTTCATTCTAATCCTCCCCAATAATTTAATTTAGTAGAGCTACTGGGGGAAGATCTAGATAATAATCAGATGGTGATGTTTCTACTCTAAATATAAGGCAATCATTATCCTCATCGAGAATTGTAACCTCCTTTTTCTTGCAATAAATTTTCATATCATGGTCCGAAATAAAATCCATACCAAGGATTATATTAAATTCAATCATGGGTATGATGATGAGATTAGTAGATAAAGAACATTTATATGCCCTAATGGGAACTGATTCACAAAACTTTGTTGCAATGATACTCCCTTATGAGTTGTGACTGACAAGTCCCTCGTTAATTAAAATTGGAAATATCTTATTTTCTAAGAAAATGGTGAAGATATGAAACAATGAGATGATGTAGAATCAAATAAACTAATGTCTAAACTTGAGGAAACCATTAAATTACCAGCCACCATGTCTTTCGAAGCTTCAACATCAGTAGTAGTGATCTAATAAGCTTACAATTTCTCCCTTGGCCATTTATGAGGTAAGTTCTCTTGGCTCTTAGGACGTTCATTTTCATAATGCCCCTTTTCTCTCCAATTGTTGCATTCAACATTGAAATCCTCATTCTTTCCCTTGCAATAATGAGCATGGTGGAATTTTTCCCCACACCTGTAACAGACTCCCATTACCTTAATGCAAGTACTGGGGTGTTTCTTCCAACATTTACCATAGGATGGATATTCAACTTTTCCCTTCCTACCCTTATTTCCATTTCTATAGTGTTCATCAGAACTCTTTTTATCCTGGTTTGCATTAAAGTCGTAAGACTTAGAGATTTTGTTTTTTATGTTGATAGCACATGAGACAATATCTTCATATCATAAGAAGGATTGTGAGACTAATTCTTTATGGAGAAATTGTTATAAACCATCAAAAAACGTTCAATATTACTTCTTGGGTTATGTATATAAGTTGCAGCATTCCTTGCTAACCTTTTAATGTTAGCCTCATACTTTGCAACGTTCTCATCCTCTTTTTTCCCCAGACGAAGAAATTGCCTTACCATTTCTGCTTGATGGTCACAAAGAAAGTATTTTTCTAATAAAATCACTTTAAACTCCCTTAATTCCAATTTTGATACTTTCTCATCTTAATTTGTGTTTTAAATCAATGACCACCATTAATCGACATCTCCTGTGAGGGGATAACCTGCCATGACAACTTTTTTATTTTCTCTACTCCCCAAAGCATGAAATGTTTTCTCAAAGGAACTTATCCATTATTCAACTACTAATAGATTTGTACTCCCATTGAATGATGGTGTTTTTTTCCATGTGAAGTGGTCTAAAATTTATTTTCCACATTGTAGATCATGGTGCTTTATATAGGTAAAGTTATTATTCATAACCTGAGTGAGTTATCCTAGTATGGAGATAAGATGATCATCACCAGTTGCATCTCCAGCTCCACTATAATTATCTTAAGTTGTAGGGAAATCCCAAAATGGATTATGTGCATTGATACAGTTTCCATTCCTTCCACTATGTGCCATTTCTAAACAATGGTATACACTAGATTAGTTTAGGAATCATAATACATAATTCCAAACTTGTAAAACACTTAACATAAATTAAACAATTTATGGATACAATCCATAATCATAAAAAAAATCTTTGGGGAGGTATATACTAATAAATCCTTCATAATGGTTTGTAATGAAAAATTGAATTATCCTAAGCATATCCCATGGGAGTGTCGTAAACAAGAGTGCAAAAAGGCCCATTGTCATGCACCAGTTCCTGTTAAAGTTTAGCTCAAAGCGCTATTTTCCTGTTGTACCCCTAGTTACATCTATTATAGATCTACCTCAACCAGCTCGTATCCATATAGGGATTTATTTCTCTGAAAAATTACAAAATCTCTAAAACACCAATATTGTAGAAAATTATTCTATTCAAATCTTCATAGTCTATCTTAGGGTAGTGTTCTCTAATCAGAGTTTTTCTAAATCTAGTTTCAATAGTTTTTACTAAACTACCTCTGATACCAAGTGTACTTCCTTGACCCTAGTTACCCAGAGTTGATTCATTATTACATAAAATTGGCATGATACAAGAAATCATGTCTGAAAAAACCAATCAGTTTAGTAGCCTTGTAAGTACTATATACATTCATAAGTTCAAAATTACATCATGAAATAAAAACATCAAAAAATTTTTTTACCCTTTTGAACACACTTATATATTTATCCTATCCCTGCATGTCAACCATAAAATACTTCTTCACATCCTGGGAAAAATAAAACACAGAAATGGGTGAGCTTAGATGCTCAGTAAGGATAACAATATAGCAGAAAATTTCATAAATAAGTATAAACATTCAAGTAAATGTATTAGACTAAAAAAAAGCCTTTTAAATGTAAACATTACCATAATATAGAATAGATAAAATTAAATAATTCCATTTACTTATTCACATGGATATTCTACTTGTCGAATAATCACATGCAATTTCAATAGCCACTTTCATAATGATGGAATGCATAATGCCAGACTTCCTAACCACAGAGTCAAGGCCTTATGCCAAGACTACAAATATGATTTTGTGAAGGCCCTATTCCAAGACACTAGTTTGTCTCGTGATACTAAATTATGCATCGAGGAGCTATACAAGGCTCGACTCATCACTTACTAAGTCCAATGCATTCCTCATATGAAAAGGTTTAAAAATTACATAAACCTTCGTATTAAAACAATCACATGAAATGTCAATAAATTATTCATAAAACATGAGTGGTATAATAATAAAACATCTGAAGTCAATCATATCACAAAACCTTCAATAAAATATGGAAGATTTTTATCATATTAAATCAACTTCAAACAAGCTTAAAATCCATCAAAGTATGTTGACATAGATGAAATCGCAACATGTTTTAGAGAAATATCTCTTTCTATTTTGAAATCATTTAAAATATATATAATTATAAAATGAAACATTTATTTTCAAAATATTCTTATAATATTGTAATGTAAGATTCGATGATGTTATAATAGTGGAAAATAGGCGCACTTGCCGTATAAGTTAAAAAAAGATTCTTACCTTAATTTTTTCGAAAGGTTCATAAGGTGCCTTGTTTGAAAAACAACAAAAAATTCCTTTAAAAACATATAAGGTAAAATAATGGTATAAATTACATTAACCCATTTTCAAGTAAATAGTAAAAATGTTTAGAAATACATTTTTTTAGAAAACACAGATGTGGATGATAATGATGTCCTAATAGATATTTACGTAAAAAAACATGGATAATAAAGAGATTGTGAAATTAACTATTTCTATGTACGTTTCCTTGGTAGAGGTTATGTTAACCTCTTGTATAATAGTTATATAATTGTAATTTAATTATAAAAAAACTATATATATAAATATGATATGATATATAATCCTCTAATATTTCTTTGTTAATAATATTTTAGTAATATCATCATTTCAAGTGTTAGTTGATCTGTTTTTCATTTATATTCTCAGTTAAATAAGCCATTTTTTCTTATGGATAAGATGCATTTTTTTAATATCTATAATTATATTAACTTATTATAATTTCTTTTTAATCATAAAATAAAAATTAATCTTTAATGATTACGATGGGGAATGAATCTCATCGCGTTCGGGGAGACGGTAATCCGTACGTACGCACGAGCGAAAATTTCATTATATAGATAGGTAAATAGTCTATAATTAGATGGTATATCAGATATAAAGAATCATTAACATGTTATATTTATTATTTACATCAGTTATACTCATTATTATACCAATCAAAATAATGGGGTGTTTTAATAACAAACTACACCATGACAAGGAGACGGTAAGTCGTACATACACACGTATGGTGACTTTTTCATTAATATGATGGATAAAATAATGAATATGGTGGTACCATTTTAATAACATAACATTATATATAATATACATGAGTTATTATTTTAGAATGGAAACAATAAATAAATAGGAAGTGGAAGAAGAAAAGAACTTTAACCAGGTGATGAAATATTTACCTATTCTTCGAGTTCTTCCTTTTGACTTGATCAAAAGGGATCCTTAGGTTGGATTTATGATCAAAGTAAGGCCTATAGGTTGAAGGGAAGATAGTTGATAGGATATTTGGGCCGATTTGGGCCAAGCCAAATGACTTTGTAGGAGTGAAATTAAGAGAAGGGGAAGTACCCTTTTATAAGAGAGGTGAGTGTCACTTTAGGAAAAACATGAAATGTTATTTTATAAAAAATACTTTTAGGTTTATAATGGCTCTAAAATAATTTATTTCGAGGATAAGGTAGGTATAGGTCAAAAAAATCTCAACCAATAGGTTTTATACTGGTTTAGGTCACTATATTAACCTTATCATTTATATTTAACTCTTAGTTAAATAGTTTGACATTCACAATGTCTCTTTGAATTTTAAATTGTAGGGTTAATAAACATACTATAAAATTTCAAGAGAAACCCAAGTGGTTAATTATTAATATATAAAACTTTATCTAAGTCTTTTTTCCGAGCCTTAGATCTTTAGGAAAATTATATCAATTAATAATATGGTATTTGTTTTAAAAACTCAATTATGTCAATTTTGACACTATTTAGTATTTGAGTTTTTTTGATAATCATAACAACATTATTACTTGAAAAACAATTATTAAATTAACCCTAACATGTCATATTAACCTATAAAATTATTTTAGTTCCTCAAAAATCTCAAATTACATTTATTTGGATATTTATAATATCAATTATTTTAATCTTTCATTAATAGGGTAATTACTACATAATAATTGTGTCATAAATAAATTAAATTATTTAAGGTCTAAAAATTATAAATAAAATTCCATTTTTTATTAAATATTTTTATCTTTATAATGAATATTTATAGTATAATTTATCTTATTTATAACCCTTTATTAAAAATGTTTTAGTATTTAAACATTTAATTTAACTCCTTTAACTCTTCTTTAAATAAAATAATAATAAATGTCCAAGTCTAGTACAAGTAGAGAAAATAGGATCATATTTTATTCCTAAGGTTGTTTTTTATCGAATTATAAATAACCAATAGACTTAGGACATGTGTTAGGGTAATTATGATATCATTTTTACCCTTAATTACCTTATTTACTTTTAACCGTGGTAAATAAAAGTCAAAAGTTACTATTCACCAAAAATTATTTTCATCTTATTGAACAAAATTTTACTTATTGATATTAACCGTGTCTCTCATATTTTTGAAATTAAACTCTCAGAAGCAGTAAAATTATGTTTTATGCTAATTTTCAAATGCTCCTACGAGGTTGGTAAAAGACTTTAAAAAGTGCAATAATTTTTTTATATATCTAAAAATATTATAATATGACTCCAATTAATTATATTGAACTTATATAGGTATTATGTATCTATTCTGACCTAAAATAAATTTAAATAAAATAAATTATTATTTAAATAAAAAGACAGTTTTAAGCAATAACGTTGTGTTTTTCAATATTCATCAAAAATTGAATGTTTTCAAAACAATAAAAAAAATTAAACCTAAGCTAATTTCGATATTATAAATTCAAAAAAGAAGTCAATTTTGAAAAATAAAATTTATAAAATTTCAAAAAGTGGGTATTACTATTTATAACGACTAGTTTGGTTGGTCGCGGTGTGTTAGAATCTCGAAGTTGCATACAATGCAAGCTATTTCATTTTTTAAAAGTATACATACCTTTGAATCTTGGGGTGTTAAATAACTACTTTGATTCAATTCTTGTGAAGTGAAGGGGAAATTTCAATACTTTCTAGGGCCGAGTTCGAGTTCTAGAATTCGAGTCTACAACACATTTATCATGGGGTATCCGAGTTACGTAGAATTCCTAATGAACATTCCTTACAGAGGTCTGGATCATATGTAAGAAGAAAACACCTTTTATTTTTGGAGTCCAAACCAAGATAAGAATCCATGAATTTCCATTATGTTGTGCTATTTAATGTCATGGATCCCATACACTTCCATCATTACAGTTTAGTATCGTGCAGTAAAGATGTTTGCAGCATAGTATACCATCATATTGTGGAGACAACTTGTTACAAAGACCATAAATTGATTTGAGTTAATCATAGTTAGGATTTTCTTGTATTCTTGATACATGAGTGATGACAAAAGGTGTAAACCATTTTCCCAAGGTGTCCTCGGATCATGAGGAATGACATGGGGCTTGGAAGCCATTGAACGTATGGAAAAATGAAAAGCCTCTCCGGAGGATGTATTTTCCTTTTGTTGATGGTCGTTTTGTAGGATACATATGCTGATCCACCGAGGCATGATGTTCATAGTCAAACAAATGTTTGCAGAATACTTTCCTTCCATATATGGTAGTTTTGAGTGTTTATGGGGACCCAAGATTTTACAGAGTATGGAGTTTCACAAATGGGGAAGATGTGTTTGAAAATTTAAGAAATATCTAGACCATGATAATATGTGAACTACAGAAGCATCCACATTGATCTAACTCATATTTTGGAAGATTCGGGATCTTTCGACTCCTTCTAGGTGTCATAATTCAGAATTGGAATTTCCATCATCTCTTTTTGTTTTGTTGTGTAGGAAATTGGGGGCATGCTCGGGGTCCCGTAACACTAAGAATTAGGCTCACATGATTATTGCGGAACCTTGCAGTTTAATATCAATCATTTATGACCAATTATGGATTACCATATGAAAGTCTATCCAATACATAGAGGAATGAGAATTTTTTGGTTTGTTTGGGTGGCTGAACCAGGATGAAAGATTTAGTCATCACTACATATCTGTCAAGGTAATGAATCAAGCCACATGTAGTTCTGAAATGAGATTACCATCATAGGTCTAGCTCGTACATAAGGAAAGGGGGATTTTTTTCCCTAGTGGATGGACCAAGATTGGGTTTCAAGGTGTCACTACATATCCTGTAAGGGTAGTAATCAGGCCACAAAAAGTCATGGAAATATTCTCCCAGTTAAGGTTTGGTCCATGCACGTGGAGGGGGAGGCATTTTAAATGATGGCTGAACATGGGTATGAGATCTAGGCATCACTATGTATCCCAATGGGATAGGGATCAATCCATATGTAGTTATAGTATATTACATTTTTTTAATGTCATACGATAAGGATGAAGGTAAAATGATGTGAATTATAAAAATATCCCAGCTAGGCCTGAAAACTGGGATTCAGGCATCACTATGTATTCTGCTGAGATAGGAATCAAAACATATTTAAATCTACAAAATACCTCCCTGTGTAGGTCTAGTCCATACACAGGGAGGGGGTATTTTTGTCTAGTACTGATGGATGGTCCCAGATGTAGAATCTGTGTGTCACTAAGTATCTTGCAAGGGAAAGAATCAAGCCATAAGTAGTTATAAAAGTTCCCTATAGAGGTCTAGTCCATGTGTAGGGAAATGAGAGGGCACTTTTTATTAATTGGTGGTTGGTCCAAGATGTTAAATATGGGTGTAACAATGTATCCTTCAAGGGTTGGAATCAAGATGTACATAGTTCTACAATTTCTTTCTCTGTATAAATCCATTCCATACATAGGGAGGGGGAAATTCGTATCTGGTGCTAGTGGTTGGGCCAGGATATATGATCACAGTGTCAATACATATCCTTCATGGGCAGGAATCAATCCATACAATTTTCTGTAAACAATATTCTCCCAATATCGATATTTCATGGGCGTAGGGGTATGGGAATTTTTGTTTCATCTTCTATGGTTTTCAAGTCTATCATATTCCTCTTTTATTTTTTATGGACAGGGACCCCTGACCACTGATCTTAAGATCACATGAGTTCTTCTCGACATGATAAATAAGAATGAACAAGGATTTTCCCCATAATATGGGATCATAAGGGGTATTGTAGGGGCATTCTATTTCATGTGATGTATGGGCCGAGATTGAGGGTTGAGGTGTCACTATGTATACCACGAATGAACGGGAATCAATCCCTACATTGTTCTAATAATTCCCTTCCTATGTCAGTTTGTCCCACGCATAGAAAATAGAATGGTACTTCTATATTTTACTCACATGAATTTGACATATAATTGAAAATGTTTTAGCTGGAACACATTACCAACCATGCAGTTTAACATCTTACGGTTAGGATGAAGATACTATGAATTTTATCATCCTATAGCTAGGATGTTTTGGGTTACTATATATTTTAACATCTTGTAGTAAAGAAGTTTTTTGTTACTATGGAGTTTAACATCTTACAGCTAAGACGCTTTATGTCGCTATTTAGATTAACGTCTTACAACTAAGATGCTTTATGTCTCTATGTTGTTTAACTTATTTCATATATAATGCATGTGTCCCAATTATGAGAAATATTTCTTCAGAAACATTGAATTGGTGGGACCTATGATGAGATTTCCATCTACTGATATCATGGAATATTCTCCATTGGAGTAGACCTTTTGTATGACGTAAATTCCCTCCCATTTTGGACCATGCTATGGGGGTTTCTTCCCAAGTATCATCAGGGTTTTGAAGACCAAAACCATCTCTCCTTCGAGGAAATACCAAAGATAAACCTTTTTGTTGAAGGCCTTTTCATCTAGTTTTGTTATATTTCAAAATGGTGCAAAGTGTGAATCCTTTTCTCATCTAGTAATTCCATCTCATCGAACCATATCTAAGATTTCTTATAACAACCCTTCTCTTTATTTCAAACTTAGACAAAATTTATTTCATAAAATCATCACTTGATACAAGTTAAAATATCAAGAGATATAATGTCTTTGGGGCTTAGGAACATTACATAACAGCTTGAAACATGAAATACACATCTTTATTAAAAACATCTTTACATGACCAAACACATTCCTTCGTACATATCATTACATGGGATAACCTGAGGACATGCATAAGAAAAGGGGGAGCTATAAAAATGAGTAAAGGAGTAAACAAGGAATAACATGAATAATACAGTACATGTTAGGAAATAGGAAAATCAATGGATCATAAGAGAAACATGAACATAAAGGCCTGATATAGCATGATTATCATAACATGGAAATGTGGCAACAACATTTAACATGATATTACAATAATCCATGGCCCATTACACATGGATCATGAATAAACCCCCATTACACTTGAATTATCTCAAGTAAAACCTCATTTCACTTGATGTATCATGATACTAATCTTTACCCAATGCATTAGAGCATTATTTGGGTGCACCCTTCTTAATCATTTCATTTCATGCATAATTGTGCCCCATGGATCATACAACATGGAATCATTAAAAATCATCAGTTATTCTATGATAAATGAGTGTGGAATACATATATAAAACTATATAGTCAATAAGTAAGTGTGTTTAAAAGTGAATAACCTTGATAGAGAAATGGGTATGGTATTCACTACACAATAACTTTGGTTTGGAAAATCACAGTGTAATTTCAGTAGCATAATAGCGTGACATAAGAATCAATAAAAATGGTTTATGAGATGGAAATGGGAATCTCATCATATGTGAATGAAATGGAAATTAAGGGGCTCATATAGATACATTTACAAACATTTTTAATGGAATTTAAATTCATTATATAAAATAATTTCTTGATTGTAAATGAGGAGAGAGAAATTTTTTACTAAATTTCGACCTGGTAACAGGTGTACATGGGAGAAATTAATGAGCGAGGAAGGGGAATCTCATCATTAAATCATAATTATGGAAGTATAGGGTAGGTTCGAAATTATACAACAAAATTTGTAATTTAAAATAAATAGGCATAACAACTTAAAGAAATTTGGATAAAAATGAGAATGGAAGTAATCCCTTACTTGGAAGTGTGATCCCAAAGGCTTTGGAGAGGCTTGAGAGAGGATTCTTGAGAGATTTGGGGACCTTGGGAGGATTCTAGAGAGAGGATGGAAGAGGTTGGTCTAGATAAAAGGGTTTTTAGTGAAGAGGAAGTGAGATCCTAGGTGGGTTTATATTAGAAAATAGAGGGAATTCTTTATTATTTAGGTTTTGAACACGACACATTAAACTAATCAAAACCAAAAACAAACCCATGTTTTTTCCAGGTTTTTTGTATAAGGGGAGTGGAAATAAATATTTTATAAGGCCAATGGAATAAATTATTAAAATATTAGTCTTTCTTATGTGCAGGTGAGTCACACTCTCAAGGAAAACATATTAAAAAGATAAAATGTTTTATAAGTTCTGGAGGGTCCACTAAATATTTTTAAAGTAAATAAAAAAAACCTAAAATAATATTCTTTTAATGGTAAAACATATATTTTCTGAATATCCCATTTATATTATTTAATTAAATCACTATTGCGTCATTATGATGTCATAAAACACATTATAAAATTAATCGGTATTTAATTTTCACCCAAAAATTCGACTGTCTCAGAAAATTATTAAAAATTCATCGTTGGGTAATTTTGACGTCCTAATTCCAAAAATAATATTCGTTTTATTTAAATAATTTTCTAAATATTTTAATTTTTACTTTTAAAAGAAAAACCTACATCTATAACAAATTTATGGTTTTGGACAAAAACAACTTTTAAACCTTAATAAAAATCACAATTGTACCCATAAAAATTATACGATAATTTATATTTAATAAATATTAATTTAGTAATAATATATTATCAAAATATTATTTAATTAAAAATTCCATTAATTCATCAAAATATATTTCTCAATTGAATATTAAATAAAAGAACAATTTTTTGCTTTAATAACTATTTAAAAAGTAATAATAAGAAAATCAATGTATATTATTTATTATATAAAAAAATAATGAACATAATAATAATGCTATGTTCTTGTTAAATAACAACTTATAACACCCACATATAACCTAAGGGTAAGGTGTGTGATGGTGACAGAATCTTGGTGTGGCTCAAATAATATTTCTCGGGTGGTAATCTCTATCAACTTCCCCTTCTCCCATAAGAAGTTCCATTCGAGCTTAACGTATTGAAGCTATGATTGGGATTGGTTAAGAGTGAAGCCCAGTGATGCCACCTTGTAACACCCCGAGATTTTATGAAAAAATATTCTTTTTAGTTTTATTGATGTTTTGTGTTGTAAGCTACACCAAAAGAAGATTTCACTACACGCATCCCTGACTTGGCTTGTATGACACGCAATCGTGACCTTCCATGATAGCGTGTGTTGTGCACAATGCTGACTTTCACTAAACAACGATATGTTATATAATCAAGCCGTTATGAATAGTAATACCCACTTTTTGAAATTTTATAAATTTTATCTTCCTAAATGGACTTCATTTTTGGATTCAGAATATCAAAATTATCCTAGGGTGAATTTTAGTTATTTTTTTGAACACTTTCAATTTTTGATGAATAGTGAAAATAATGGGTTACTATTTAAAAACTGACTTTTTATTTAAATAATTATTTATTTTATTTATATTTATTTTAGGTCAAAATTGATACATAATACCTATATAAGTTAAATGTAATTAATTGGAGTCATTTTATAATAATTTTAGATATATAAAAATTTTATTGAACTTTTCACCGTCTTTTACCCACCTCTTAGGAGAATTTGGAAATTCACATAAAACATAATTTTACTGCTTCTGTGAATGGAATTTCAAAAATCCGAGAGACACAGTTAATATCAAGGACTAAAATGTGGTTCAATGAGATGAATATAATTTTTGGTGAATAGTAACTTTTTACTTTTATTTACCACGGTTAAAAGTAAATCGGGTAATTAAGGGTAAAAATGGTATTATTATTACCCTAACACATGTCCTAATTCTATTGAATAATTTTAATTAGACCAAAAAATACCTTAGGAATAAAATATGACCATTTGGATCCACTTGTATTAGATTGGGACATTTATTATTAATTTATTTAAAGAAGGGTTAAAATAGTTAAAATCAAAGTTTAATAACTAATTTATTTTTAATATAGGGTTATGCATACGATAAATTTGACTATAAATATTAATTAGAAACATAAATGGATTTCCTACCTAATGGTATTTTATTTTTAATTTTTAGACATTAAATAATTAATGTTATTTATGACACAATGGTGATGTAGTAATTACCTAAATAATGAAATATTAAAATAATTGATATTATAAATACCCAAATAAAAGTAATTTGAGACCTTTTAGGCATTCAACTAATTTTATAGGTTAATAAGACATGTTAGTATTTATTTAATTAAATTTTTTCTAACTAATCATGCTGTTATGATTTTCACAAAAATCAATTACCAAATAGTGTCAAAATTGAAATAAAATAGTTATTAAAACAAATATTATATTATTAATTGTTATTTTATTCAGAAAAATCTAAGGTATGGCCAAATGACCTAGATAATGATATATATATTAATAATGAACCACTTGGGGTTTGTTTGGCTTGTTATAGTATGTTTATTAACCATATAGTGTAAGAAAAAAAAGAAGACACGGTAAAAGTTAAATTATTTAACATAGAGTTAAATCTAAATGATAAGGTTAAAATTGTAACCTAAACTTATCTAAAATTTATTGGTTGAGAGTATTTTGACCCATCCCCACTTTAACTTCTAAATAAATCAATTTGGATCAATTATAAACCGAATATGACTTTATTATAAAATAATATTTTATGTTTTTCCAAAGGTGCCCCTCTCCTCCCCCATAAAAAGGGAAACTCTTCCCTATTCTCTTCACAACCTTTTGAGCATTGAATATCGGAAAACCCCTGCCCATTTCTCTTACCCACTTCCCTAGAAACATTATGGAGTTTCTGGTTTTCTCAAAAGACAAACTCTACTTCCTTAAGAGGAAGCTTAAATGTGGTACGTCGAAGAAGAGGTAATCTCTTCTTCCGATTTTCTCAAGTTTCTTTCTTCTTCTACTTCTTATTCTTTAGTTGTATAATTATAAATTAATAACATAAGTATTAATTATATAATGATATGTTATTATAAATATGAAACAACCCTATTTCACCTTCTATCCATCCTACGGAAAATGAAATCACCACGCGTGCGTACGTACGGAATACCGTCTCCACGTCGTGGTGTAATCTGTTTTCGACCACCACCTTATTTGGATGGGTATAATGGTGTAAATAAACAACTATATATGATTATTTTAAATTGATATTTATTGTGAAATATTATACCTACACTTCAATACAATTCCATGATTATGGGAATTATATCATTTCTCGTGCGTACGTATGGACAACCGGCTCCACGATGTGATGAGATTCATTCTCCATGTTAACCATTCAAGAATGATTATAAAGTATATATAATGAATAATAATTAAATATAAGAAATAATTAATCTACTGGATTTATATATATATATATATATCTATATATTTCATCTATTTACTTCCATTCAAGTCAATAATGAAAGGAAAACAACGTTCATGCGTACGTACGACCTACCGTCTCCATGAACGGTGTGTTTCATTTCATTTATCTATATATTAAATATATATATATACTGAATATATAAGATATTTAAATCATGTTTTACATTATTGAAGTGATTAAATCATGATATAATTAATAATAATATCAAGAACAACAAGTCCAAACACGTACGATAAATGAAACAATTTTACCCAAAACGCTACTTTAACATGGAATTGACAAATAAAGGGGTAATATAAATACCTAAGTGAACCATATAGGATATAATAACAATGAATATGATTATGTAATAAGTCAATGACATTATTTAAGTCATTATACAGGAGGTTCAGATACATACGAATCATATCGGAGATAAGGCAAGGGATAATTATTCCAATCTCATTCTTATCTGAGATTGTTTATTCGAAAGTATTTACTGGGGTTATGTTTATAATCCATGTCCTTATGTTCTCATAATGTTTTCATAAAATTTTTACTATTATTCCATGTATGTTTAAAGTCATTTTTACCCCTTACCACGTCGTATGGAAGGAATCTTTCTTTTGTTTACCATACGAGGTATTTTTTGACTTTTCCGACAAAAGTACGAGGATAATGTTTTTTTATACTGAATGAATGGGTTTTTACGGTTACATAACTCCTAATTTTCATGAAGCTTCATCTACAAGTTTTAATGGTTATTTTCAAAAAAAATCCTTTTCTTTTAAAATTCTGTGGCATTTTATGAAAATAAAATGATTTTTAAGGAGAAAAGATATTTCCCTCAAGAATTCATTTCAAGTGTTTTATCAAAACTATTTTCAATCTAAGATGAAATTATTTCATATGTGTATGTTTCAATTATAATGTCTCTATGATTTTAATGGTTTCAATTTTCTTATTATGAAATGATATCCATTTGTTCTATATGAATTATGTGATGATGGGATGATGTTTATGAAACTCATTTTATTCTTTGGGTTATGATGAATTTTTTAAGTTTATTTTGTGGCACAAGTAAGAATTATTTTATTATGAGATGGGTGGGACCTATATCTCCCTCCAATGAATTGGGTAAAGATTTATATCTCATGAGATACACATTTCTGGATTGATAAGTTAATATGTTTCATTTTTATAGGATTGAAACGAGGAGTGAACTCGATTCAGAAAGGGACATTGTCCACTAAGATGGTCTTGGCAGTAATGCCTTGGCTATTATGGAAATCATAACATGTGCGGAACAGTTTCCACAATCAAATGTTTTATTCCAATTATATTTTATCATGGTTGATGTTCCATTATGATATATGCCTTATGTACTTCCATGATTTATGTCTTTGATCAAGATTTTGATGTTTAAATTTCATGTTCATGTTTTTGCTTTCAAATTTTTATGTACTATTTTATGTTCTCTATGATTACCCTTACTGAGAATTTGAGCTCACCCTTTATATATTTTCATTTCCCCAGGATTTAATGAAAGGTTTTAGGTATGAAAACAAAAAGGGGAAGATTTTTATGGGAGATGCTGAAGATCTTTCACCACGATTAGAAGATTAAATTCCGAGTTTCCAAAGACACTAAACTATTACGGTCTTTGTGAGTCTCTGTTTGTTATGTATTAAGTACTCCGCAAAAGTAATTTAATGTCCTTGTATGTCAAGCTTTGGGTCTCTACAGTTGGTATTAGAGGAAAGGTTTAGTTAACCTTTGGAAACTAGGATGCGAAAACATTAGTGAGATCCCTAGAGATATTTCTAATGTATGTTTAGGGATGTCCATTAGGTTAAGTATAAGTATAGGTTATAGTCCTAGAACTATGGTAACAATATTAGAATTAAACCTAAGATGTTAGATATTGAAGTTACCCCCCCCCTTTTATTATGTTGTTTTCCTACATGATTTTTTCCTCTCACACTGTTCTTTTTGGGTTTTAGAAGATCGGTAGAACTTAGAGGAACCGTGTTGATCAATGTAATGGAAAATTCAATGATTTTACTCCCAAGAAACAAAATGTGATGGGAGATGGAGTGAAAATTTTATTTCTATACTTACAAAATCTATGAATCATTATGGATTTCCAAATGATCAGAAAAGGGAAAAATATTCTATTGAGTCCCTCACGAGGCAACATCCACTGTCTTTCAATGGGTCTTCTGATCCACTTATTGCTGAACAATGGATCAATACCATTGAAAAGATATTTTCCATACTTTGATGTTTAGAAAATGAAAAGGTCAATTTAGATGTTTACCATTTATAAGGTGAAGCAGACTAGTGGTGGACTCTAATTAAGAATACAAGGCCCCAAGATGAAATTGAATCCATGGAATTGGAAAAGTTTAAGAACTTGTTTTTCAGTATGTACTTCCCTCGTATTCTTTGAACAATGGTGGAAAATGAGTTTCTTGAGATTAATCAAAAGTATAATGAATCTTTTGGTATATACGATGTGAATTTTACAAGACTTTCAAGGTATGCATCTGGCTTTATAATCCAACCCTAAAGTAAAGTTGATCCATTTTTCATTAGCTTAAAACCAAGTCTTCGAAGGGCATTAGCTATAAAATGTTTCAGTAGCTATGCAGAAATTTTGCGTTGTGCTATCAAGGTAGAACTGGAAGTTGGTGTAACATATCCATCTCAGGGTTTTGACAAGAAACGAAAGATGGAGTTCAAAGAGAAATCTCAGAATAATGGTGAAAAGAAGATGAATGTTTCTTTATGCTCAAAGCGTGAAAAGATGCATGGTGGAGATTGTCTTAAAGGTACTAGAAAATGTTTTAAGTGTAGAAAAGAAGTTCATTGAGTAGCTGAGTGTCGAAGTAATGGAAAAAGGGTTACTAATGATGTGAATAAAGAAAAGACTGCAAAGAAAACACCACCAACACTTCAATGCTTCAAGTGCAAAGAAATGGGGCATTATGCTAATCAATGCCCTAATCCAAGGGTTAATAATGATCAATGTGAGAAACCTCTTAAGGAAAAGGATAAAGGGAAGTAACATGTGATCACTATTTGTGATGTTGAGTATGAAAATGATGTTGTGTAATGATTAGGTGTTTATGTAATGGGATTTCAAAATAGTATCATGGAATATCATTTATAGTATCGTGGAATTTTGAAATATCTATGTCTTGGTCCATTGATGTTTTCTATAAGAATATGGTACCATGAAAAGTGATTCAAATATTTTGGAAAGCAGATGATATGCACATAATGAAGGGACAAGGAGAAAATAAATTGTTTGATAGTATTCATGAGCTCATGATTGATATAAGGACTAAGTGATATCATGGTTTGAGTATATAGAATTTTGTGGATTTTGGTATGTGGAAAGTGTTAACTTTTAACTGCATTCATGTTTTCACTACGGTTCAATGGGTATTCATTTTTCAAGAGAATACATGATTAAGGCCTTCGAATTTTTGGAATGTGACCAACAAGATATATCGTATGATATATGGGGAAAAATGATGGTATTCACATACTTGTTATGTGACCTCTCAAGTAATCATTTTCTTAACACTATGAGATTGGATAGAATTATTTTCAATAATCTTAAAGGTTGGAATGGATTAAGTTGGACATCAGATAGAATTGTTTAAGGGTATAATTTTTTTTCGATATTAATTATGGAATGTTATAATGATGTAGTTTTAGAAAAAGGACAACCTGCAGGACGGGCGACAACCCGTCGCGTCAGACAAGGCTTTGGGAATCAAACCCATAACTGTAGTGCGACAGGCCTTTATCGCCTACCACTGGCCTATATGAAGTCCTTGTTTAACCAGTTCTATTATATTACGCAGTATGATATATGAAGTATATGTCCATTTTAGGAACCATATATGATTAATCTCACTATAGATGGACTTATGTATTTTTGATAACTTTTTCTAACCTTTTTTTGAGACAGGTGGAATAACCAATCATTCTATCACATGATATGCTAACACTTCACAAATGAAAAATTCAACTTCATTTCTTTAAGAGATGAAGTGGAAATTGTTCAAGGAACAACCAATGGTGAGACATTACCAAAATCAAGAAATTATTTCTTCTAATTCAAATTTCTTCAACATTAGAGAAATGATCTTGAAAACCAAAAATGTTGTCCTAGTGTCCTTATATCCGATGAATAAGATGGTACCTTAGGTCATCACAAATCTATGGCTTTGTGATTTTTGGATTTTTCATAGCCATGTTCTCAACCACTCTCCATCATAACATGATGGTTAGATTTCTCTTCCATATCTATATTTTCACCTATGTTCTTCTATGTGGAAACCCAGGGCTTAGTTAATTTGGGTAACTGTTACGTTTCATACTTTAGTTTTTAAAGATTGTTTCTGGTATCCCTTTATATGATGTGGGTTTCTATTAAATAAACTATCGAGTAGTAAACCATTTATAACCCCGATGAATTTTGAGGGCGAAATTCATTTTAAGGGGGGTAGAATGTAACACCCCGAGATTTTATGAAAAATATTATTTTTAATTTTATTGATGTCTTGTGTTGTACACTACACCAAAAGGAGCTTGCAATACACGCATCCCTGACATGGCTTGCATTACACACAATTGCAACCTTCCACGATAGCGTGTGTTGTACGCAATACCAAGTTTCACTAAACAACGATATGTTATATAAACTGGCCTTTATGAATAGTAATACCCACTTTTTAAAATTTTATAAATTTTGTCTTTTGAAATGGACTTCATTTTTGGATTCAGAATATGAAAATTAGCCTAGGGTGAATTTTTGGTATTTTTCTGAAAACTTTCAATTTTTGATGAATAGTGAAAACACTAGGTTACTATTTAAAAACTGACTTTTTATTTAAAAAATTATTTATTTTATTTAATTATATTTTAGGTAAAAATTGATACATAATACCTATATAAGTTCAATGCAATTAATTGGAGTCATTTTATAATAATTTTAGATATATAAAAATTTTATTGAACTTTTCACCGTCTTTTACCCACCTCCTAGGAGAATTTGGAAATTCCCATAAAACATAATTTTACCGCTTCTGTGAGTGAAATTTAGAAAATACGAGAGACACTGTTAATATCAAGGACTAAAATGTGGTTCAATGAGATGAAAATAATTTTTGGTGAATAGTAACTTTTTACTTTTATTAACCACGGTTAAAAGTAAATAGGGTAATTAAGGGTAAAAATGATATTATTATTAACCTAAAATATGTCCAAATTCTATTTAATAAATGTAAATAGACCAAAAACAACCTTAGTAATAAAATATGACCATTTGGGTCCACTTGGATTAGATTAGGACATTTAT
The DNA here is from genome assembly GCA_963277665.1 of Viscum album. Taxonomy (NCBI): domain Eukaryota; kingdom Viridiplantae; phylum Streptophyta; class Magnoliopsida; order Santalales; family Viscaceae; genus Viscum; species Viscum album. Next base: position 1,014,620,680 of record OY728119.1, on the reverse strand, counting down.
TAATAATTTATTTAAAGAAGGGTTAAAATAGTTAAAATCAAAGTTTAATAACTAATTAATTTTTTATATAGGGTTATGCATAAGATAAATTCGACTATAAATATTCATTAGAAATATATCAATATTTCCTACATTGGGTTATTTTATTTATAATTTTTAGACATTAAATAATTCATGTTATTTATGACATAATGGTGATGCAATAATTACCTAAATAATGAAATATTAACATATTTGATATTATAAATACCTAAATAAATGTAATTTGTGACTTTTTTATGAATTAAAATAATTTTATAGATTAATATTACATTTTAGTATTGATTGAATTAACGTTTTTCGAACTAATCATTCTTTTATGATTTTCACAAAAATCAATTACCAAATAGTGTCAAAATTGACATAAAATAGTTTTTTAAAAAATATTATATTATTAATTGTTATTTTATTCCTAAAAATATAAGGTCCAGACAAATGACTTATATAAGGATATATATATTAATAAAGAACCAGCTGGGGTTCTTGTGGCTTGTTATAGTATGATTATTAACCATATAGTGTAAGAAAACAAGAAGACATGGTAAAAGTTAAATTATTTAACTTAGAGTTAAATCTAAATGATAAGGTTAAAATTGTTACATAAACTTGTCTAAAATCTATTGGTTGAGAGGCTTTAGACACATCCCACATTATCTTATAAATAAATCAATTTGGAGATATTATAAACCGAATATGACTTTATTATAAAATAATATTTTAATTTTTTCCAAAGGTACCCCTCTCCTCCCTTATAAAAAGGGCACCCCTTTCCTCTTCTCTTCACACCCTTTTGAGCCATGAATATTGGACAAACCCAAAAACATTTCTCTTCTCCACTTCCCTAGAAACATTAAGAAGGTTCTGGTCTTCTCAAAAGACCAACTCTACTTCCTTAAGAGGAATCTTAAAGGAGGTGCGTCGAAGAAGAGGTAATCTCTTCTTCCGATTTTCTCAAGTTTCTTTCTTCTTCTACTTCTTATTATTTAGTTGTCTCATTATAAAGTAGTAACATAAATATTACTTATATACTATTATGTTATTATAAATATGAAACAACCCTATTTCACCTTCTATCCATGCTATAGATAACGAAATCACCACGCGTGCGTACGTACGGAATACCGTCTCCACGTCGTGGTGTAATCTATTTTCGCCCACCACCTTACTTGGATGGGAATAATGGTGTAAATAAATAACTATATATGATTATTGTAAATTTATATTGATTCTTAAATATTATACATACACTTCAATACTATTCCACGATCATGGGAATGATATCATCGCTCGTGTGTACGTATGGACTGGCGTCTCCACGATGCGATGAGATTCATTCTCCATGTTAACCATTCAAGAATGATTATAAAGTATATATAATGAATAATAATGAAATATATGACATAATTAAGTTACTATATTTATGTATATATATATATGTCATCTACTTACTTCCATTCAAGTCAATAAACAAAGGAAATCGTCGTTCACGCATACGTACGACCTACCGTCTCCATGAACAGTGTCTTTCATTTCATTTATCTATATTATATATATATATATATACTAAATATATATGATATATAAATCATTTTTTACATTCTAGAATTAATTAAATCATGATATAAGTAATAATAATATCAAGAACAACAAGTCCAAACACGTACGATAAATGAAATAATTTTTCCCAAAACACTACTTTAACATGAAATTGACAAATAAACGGGAAATATAAATACCTAAGTGAACCATATAGGATATAATAACAATGAATATGATTATTTAATAAGTAAATGACATTATTTAAATCATTATACAGGGGGTTAGAATACATACAAAGCATATCTGACATAAGGTAATGGATAATTATTCCAATCTCATTCTTATCCGATATTGTTTATTCAAAAGTATTTACTAGGGTTATGTTTATCATCCATGTCCGTATGTTCTCAAAAAAAATTCATAAAATGTTTACTTTTATTTCATTTATGTTTAAATTCATTTTTACCTCTTAGCACATCATATGGAAGGATTCTTTCATTTGTTTACCATACGAGGTATTATTTGACTTTTCAGACAAAAGTACGAGGAGAATGTTTTTTTATACGGCATGAATGGATTTTTACGGTTACATAACTCCTAATTTTCATGAACCTTCATCTACAAGTTTTAATGGTCACTTTCAAAAAAATCATTTTCTTTTAAAATTGTGTGGCATTTTGTGAAAATAAAATGATTTTTAAGGAGAAAGGATATTTTCCTCAAGAATTCATTTCAAGTGTTTTATCAAAACTATTTTCCATCTAAGATGACATTATTTAATTTGTGTATGTTTCAAGTATAATCTCTCTATGATTTTTATGGTTTCAATTTTCTTATTTTTAAATGATATCCATTTTTTCTATATGAATTATGGGATGATGGGATGATGTTTATGAAACCCATTTTATTCTTTTGGTTATGATGAATGTTTTAAGTTTAGTTTGTGGCACAAGTAAGAATGATTTCATTATGAGATGGGTGGTACCTATATCTCCCTCCAATTAATTGGGTAATGATTTATATCTCATGATATAGACATGGTTGGAACGGTAAGTTAATCTGGTTTAGTGTTACATGACTGAAACGAGGAGTGAACTCGATTCAGAATGGGACTTTGTCCACTAGGATGGTCTTGGAAACAATGCCTTGGATAATATGGAAATAATAACATGTGCTGAATGGTTGCCACAATTACATGTTTTATTCCCATTATATTTTATAATGGTTGATGTTCCATTATTATATATGCCTTACGGACTGCCATGATTTATGTCTTTGCTCAAGATTTTGATGTTTAAATTTCATGTTCACGTTTTTTCTTTCAAATGTTTATGGATTGTTTTATGTTATATATGCTTACCCGTACTGAGTATTTGAGATCACCCTTTATATGTTTTCTTTTCCCCAGGATTTAAAGAAAGGTTTTAGGTAAGAAAACAAAAAGTGAAAGATCTTTATGGGAGATGATGAATATCTTTCACCACGATTAGAAGATTAAATTCTGAGTTTCCAAAGACACTAAACTATTATGGTCCTTGTGTGCATGTGTTTGTTATGTGTTAAGTACTCCGCAAAAGTAATGTAATGTCCATGTACATCAAGCTTTGGGTCTCTACACACCTCCTTTCTAAGCTCCGAAAAATGGGCTAAGTACGGAGCAATTCTGCTGGATGAGGTCATCGCTTCCTTTTTCTGAGTAAAATGGATTTGTTAAAGCCTTATATTTATACATATCAATTGATCACAATTCAATGGGTATATTAGCAGTGGTAAAAATTATTGATGGGATTTTGAAATCCATAAAACCAAGAAAGTGCATATTGTATATAACCATTTTACATAATAATACATTTTATTATATCAAGAGGAATTTTCATTAACCAATGTTTGGGTCATTAGAATCATTACACCATAAAATATTTCAACCACAATTTTTCCTTTTCCCACACTAAAATGGATGAGGGTAACTATACTTCATCACTTATTCTGATTCCCATGTTTCTTATTCAAAATTGTGGTTTCTCCACTACACTTTCATGAGGGGCATAGTCTAATTTCATAGAAATATTTCTCTATGATCTAAGATCTTCACTGGCTTCTCTTCATAAGAGATGTAATTCTACAATGGTACAACCTTTGGATTGAGTACATGTGATGGGTCAGGTATGTACTTCTTCTAGAGTGATACATGTAATACATCATGTACTTGAGATAGGTTCAATGGGTGTTCTAGTCGATATGACACTACTCTATTAGTATCAAGGATCTAAAAAGGGGCTATGTACCTTGGAATAAGATTTCTCTTCTTACCAAATCTCATAACTCTCTTCCATGATGATATTTGTAAGAATACCATGTCTCTGAAATCAAACTCTAGGTCTCATCGACGATTATCAGCATAGCTCTTTTGTCAACTCTGAGCATCTTTAATGTGCTTCTAGAAGTTCTTAACCTTCTCCACCATTTCTATGACCATTTCTGGTCCTTGTAATTTTCTCAACCCATCTTCACCACAACATGTTGGTGTTCTACACCTCTTCCCATAAAGGGCTTCATAAGGATCCCTTTGGATGCTTGAGGGGAAATTATTTCTCTAAGAGAACTCAACTAGAAGAAGATGTTGATCCCATACTCCTTTGATGTCCATTGAGCATGTTCTCAACATGTCCTCAAGGGATTGGATAGTCTGCTCAGATTGTCCATCAGTTTGAGGATGATAAGCCATACTGACGTTTAGCTTAATATTCATAGCATGTTGATGAATATTTTATATCATAGAGGTGAATCTTGGATCTTGATCGGATATAATTGATAGTGGTACTCTATGTAGCCTTACCACATCTCTGATGTATATCTGTTCTAGTTGATCCAATGAGAAATCCTCCCAAATTGCAATGAAGTGTTTAGTATTTGTAAGATAATCCACAAAAATCCAGATAATATTTTTTTTGGATTCATTTAGAAGGTCTGGTGACAAAATCCATGGTAATGTTCTCCCATTTCCATGCAGGTATAGGTAATGGTTACATCATCCCCTCATACTTCTGCCTCTCATAATTAACTTCATGACATACCAGGTACTTTGATGTATACTCAGTGAACTCTTCTTCATGTTATCCCACCATTAATTCACTAAGAGATCTTGATACATCTTTGTGTTTCTTGGGTGAATGGAGAAATTCAAACTATGTGAATCACCCAAAAGTTTCTTTAACTCTGTATTTTATGGAACATGTAGTCTTTACCCAAATCTCACAATTCATTATTAATTAACATTGAACTCTGAGGATTTCCCTTTTTTGATAGTTTCCACTTTTTTCTAAATTCCCACATCATCCTTTTGATCATATTTTATCCTTTTCCAAAAAGATATTATGGAGCAATAATTTGTGAAAGAATTCATGATGTTCCCTTAATTATGATTCCCATGTCCATCTTCATTAATTCTAAGATGATTGGATCCTTTTCAATTCTCATCAATGATATAATCATGATGTCCTTTCTACATGGAGCATCCTCCACCTTGTTCACTATCCCAGGGTGTTAATTGATTGAGTAGTCATAGTCTTCGATCAGCTCAAGATATATTCGTCATCACATATTCAACTCTTTCTGCGTGAATATATACTTGAGTATTTTGTGATCCGTGTATATTTCACACTTCTCCCCAAAGAGGTAATGTCGCCAAATTTTTACAGTGAGGATTACTTTAGCCAACACCAAACCATTATTGGATAGTTTTGTTCATAAAATTTCAATTCCCTTGAATCATAGGCAATGACTTTTTCATTTTGCATCAACACACAACCTATACCCTTTTTTGAAGCATCAAAAAATACCATAAATTGTTCTCCACTTATGGGTAATGTGGGAACATGTGTAGTGATAAGTCTCCTTTTCAACTCCTTGAATCTCTCTTCACATTCGTCACTCCAAGAAAACTTGACTTCCTTCTGATTTAGTTGGGTAAGAGGGTTTGAAAATTGTGGTAAATTTCTCACAAATCAAGGATAATTTCTAGTTAAAGAAATATATGGATATCTGTCATCGATGTTGGCCTAAACCATCCCTAAATTGCATCTCTCTTATAGGGATCCATAGATATCCCATTGCTTGTGATTATATGACTGAAGTATGAGACGTCTTTCAACCAAAACTCACACTTTTGTTATTTTTCATTGATCTTATCCTTTCGAAAAGTCTCTAGTAAAGTTCTTAGATACTACTCATGCTCCTCCTTGGTTTTGGAGTATATTAGAATGTTTTCTATAAAGACTACCACAAATTTGTTGAGGTAATCTATAAAGACTATATTCATAAATTCTATGAATATTTCTATATAATTAGTGTGTCTAAAAGAAATTACCATGAATTCATAGCGCTCATACCTTGAATGAAAAGTAGTATTCGGGATATACTTCTTCTTCACCCTTACATGGTAATATCCTGACCGCATATTCACCTTGGATAACTATTTTTCTCCACATAGCTGATTGAACAATTCATCAATTCATGGAAGATGATACCCTTTTATTATTGTTAATTTTTTGAACTCTTGATAATCAATGTAATGGAGAATTAAACCATCCTTATTCTCAAGGAATAGGACTGGTGCACCCTATAGTGAAGTACTTGGGCATATAAACCATTTATCTAGATTCTATTGTAGTTGATTCTTCAACTCCTCAATAACAACAACATCCATTCTATATGGAGTCTTGGATATTGGAAACACTTCAGATATAAGATCAATTTATAATTCAATATATCTTATAGGAGGAAGACAAATAAGTTCCTTGGGAAACATTTCAGTGAATTCCCTCATAATAGGAATGTCATCAAGGATGGTTACTTCTTTAGACTAAATCATCTGAGAAAGATATTCATGCTAATAAGGATGTAATATCCATGCTTGAGATGATTATTCTAATAAAGATTCAACCTCCTCCTTGAACTTGAACAGAATCTGGGGTCAATTCTCCATATAGAGAGTGATTTCTCTCTCAGGAAATTTATGTTGGCTCTATATAGGTAAAGCCAATCCATTCCAAGAATTTTATCAAATTCTACCAGAGTAAGTATGATGAGGTTCACCATGAATTTTAATCCACAAATTGTGATAGGTGAGTTGTTACATTCATGGATTGCAATGATTTCCCCATTTGTTGTTCTCGCCAACATCTTTACTTCTATGATTTGTGGTGGTGTTGGTATTTTTCTACTAAACATTTTTGTTATAAAAGAATAAGTAAAACTAGAATTAAAAAGTACATAATCTATTCTTGAATGAATAACTAGTATACATGTCCCCACTTCATTGTCATGGTTCACTTAGGCGGTTGTGATGGAAAAATCTCACCATTACATCCTTGGAGGTTATTGGTTTCCTCAAAAAACACTTGTTTTAGGAAAGTGGTTTAAAAATTGCCCCGGTTCTTTGTAATTGAAGCAATGAACAATGCATTAAGGGTCGAACAGAGTGTTCCTATCTTCTATCGCTACCACTAGTTTTTATCATTGGAAGTTAATGGCTAGGTACCCTTCTTTTCCACACCTAAATCATTTCCTCTCCCCTTCATTTAGTTTCAAGGGTTTTTCTTTCAACACCTTTGGAAAGTGGGGTTATTGATTTTCTTAGCACCATTGGATTTATCCATCAGACTGCTAGAATTAAATTCCACCTTATAATTCTTATCCCCCTGATACCCATGATATTATCTGATCTCATTTTCAGCTTTGAGGGAACATCAGACAATTTTTCATAGATATGAATGTCACGGATTTCCAGGGATTTCTATTGGCTAGGTTTTATCCCACCAAAGAAGTGGTCAACATTCTATTCAGGGGTAACGACAATGTTGGAGGCGTATCCTACAAGGGTTGTAAATTTTTTCCTCATACGCTCTGATAGATTTGTCACCTTTTTTCTTGAGGGAAAGGAATTTCATTTCCATATTAATTCAAAGGGTGTATGGAAAACGTTGATCAAAAAAAATCTTCTTGGAATCCTTCCATTTCAATGCCTCGATCTCTTCCTTAGGCTTTTTATTTTTTATCAATGTCCACCATTGATTAGCTTCACCCTCTATATGATAAGCATCCAGATGAACCTTCTATTATTCAAAACATTTAAGGATAGATATGTTCCTTTCAATTAAGTTGATCCACTATTCGGTGATTGAGGGATCATATGACATATTAAAAGTAGGAGTCATTTGTCTCATGAAGCTCTCGATTGCAACTGGTTCATTCTTAGGGGGGATTGAACATTATTATTGACACATTTTTCTATTAAAAACATGATTTAACTGATAGAATATTGTGATAAAGTTTGTGTTTTCTTCTCCCATCAGATTTCACATCTTATTAGAACAGTCATCACATTGGTTTTCGCATTGGTTGTAATCATGATTCCTCCTATTACTGACCATTGGCTATAATAAAAGGAATTCTAGGGGTAACAAAAAAAAGTGAAATCCAATGAAAAAAAGGTTTAAATTATAAATTACACTTATTTACATAACTTATGAATTCCTAGGCTTCAATCAATGTTATCCATGATCAAATTCACAACATATATTCTTAGGGGGAATTTCTTCCATTAATAATGGTTCCTAATAACCTCATAAATTTACCAAAGCATATCCCCCGAGAGTGTCGTAACCAAGAGTACATCAAGGCTCGTTGTCATGCACCGGTTCCCATCTAAGTATAGCTTAAAGCATTGTTTTTGGGTTTTACCCCTAGATACATTTGTTCCAGAGCCACCTCTACCATCTCTTATTCAGACAGGGATTTATTTTCTTGATAAGATACTTACTCAATACTCACCAAAATTTATGGATTATTTTATTATACTTAGTCTTATCCCTATGTCTTTCAATAGGGTTTTCTAATACTAATCCCAACAATAACTAAATATATACTTTAATACCAACTATAACATACCTTCTCTTTAATTAAAACTTAAACATAATATAATTAATAAAATATTCACTTTAAAAAACTCAAAAGATTGAGGGTTCTAGTGTCTTTGGGGATTAGTGACATTACATAACAACTTAAAACATAAAATACACATCTTTATTGAAAACTTCTTTTACATGACCAAACACATTGCTTCATACTTAGCATAGAATGAGATAACCTGAGGACATGAATAAGAAAATGGTGAGATATAAAAACTAGCAAGGGAGTAAACAATGTATAATAGAAAGAATATAGTACATGCTAGGCATAGGAATATCAATGGATCATAAGAGAAACATGAACATAAAGGCATGATATAACAATATTAACATAACATGGGAATGTGGCAACAAAATTTAACATGATATCTGCATGATTCAAGACCCATTTAAAATGGAGCATGTTTATACACTCATTGAAATTGAATTATCATCTGTAAACACACATTACACCTGACCTATAATTATACTAATTATTACCCCATTCATTGGAGCGCTATCAGGGTGCACCCTTCTAAATCATTTCATTTCATTCATAAGTGTGCCACATGGATCATACAACATGTAATCATTCATCATAAGCATTTATTCCATGATAAAAGAAAGTGGAATATATATATATATGAAATTTTATAATAAATAAGTAAATGTGTATAAATATGAATACCCTTGATAGAGAAATTGGCATGGTATTCACTACACAATGACTTTACATTGAAAATCACGATGCAATTTTGGCAGCATAACAGTGTGACATAAGAATTCATAAAAATGGTTGATGAGAGAGAAAAGGGTGTCACATCACATGTACATGAAATATACACTAAGTGGTTAATATAGATAAATGTCCAAAATTATTTAATGGAATTTAGATGCATAATATAAAATAATTTCTTCAATGTAAATGAGGAGAGAGAAATCCCTTACGGAATTTCATCATGGTAACCAGTGTACATGGGAGAAATTAATGAAAAAAGGGGTATCTCATAATTAAAACTAAATTATGGATGTATAAGGGAGGTTATAAATCATACCCAAAAATTTTTTATTGAAAATATTAGGGCATAACAACATAATGAAATTTGGATAAAAATTAGAAAGGAAGAATTCTCTTAGATGTGTGATCCCAAAGGCTTGGGAGAGGATTCAGAGAGAATTATTTGGAGATTAGGGTGACTTGTAAGGATTCTAGAGAGAGGATGAAAGAGTTTGGTCGAGCTCCAACGGTTTTGAGTTGAGATGAAGTGGGATCTTGGGTGGGATTATATAGTAAAAGAGAGGGAATTCATTATTATTTAGGTTTTGGACACTACCCATTAAACTTATCAAAATCACAAACTCAACCGTAGTTTTTGCACATGTTTTTGAAAAAGGAAAGTGCAAAACATTTTTTTTAAGTCCAATGGACGAACTTATTAAAATATTAGGCTTTATTATGTGGTGGTGAGTCCCACTCTAAAGGAAATCTTTTTAAATAGTTAAAATGTTTTATATGTTTTGGAGGGTCCACTAAACCTTTGTAAAATAAATCGAACAAATCGAAAATCACATTATTTTAATGGAAAACATATATTTTTCAAACCTCTCATTTATAGTATTTTATTACATCACAATTGGTTCATTATGATGTCATAAATCACATTATATAATTAAATGGTATATAATTTTTACCCAAACATTTGACTATCTCAGAAAATTAAGAATAATTAACCATTAGATAATTTAAATACCATGATTCCAAAAATAACATTTTTTCTATATAAATAATTCTATAAATATATGAATTTTTACTTTTAAAATAAGAAAATGACATTTATCGAAAATTCATTGGTTTTGACCAAAACTTCTTTCAAACCTTAATAAAAATCTCAATTGTATTCATAAAAACTATGTGATAATTTATATTCAATAAAAATTATTTTCGTAATAATATTTTATTAAAATAGTATTTAATTAAAAAATCCATTAATTCATCAAAATAGACATCTTAATTGAATATTAACTAAAAATATTATTTGTTCTTTTAGGATTATTTACAAAGAAACAATAATAAAATGAATGTATATTATATATTCTATACAAAAATAATGCACGTAATCATAGTGCTAGGGTCTTGTTATATATCCCCTTATAACATCTGCATATGACCCGAGGGTAAGGTGTGTGATGTTGACAGACTCTTGGGGTGGCTCAGATAACATCACTCGGGTGGAAATATCTATCAACTTCCACTTATCCCATAGGTGGTTCCGTTCAAGATTAATGTGTTGAAGCTCAGCTTGGGATTGGTCAAGAGCAAAGCCCAGTGACACAAAATCCTTTCAGAGATCCGACAAATGGGCTTCGTATGGATCAATTCTACTGGATGAGGCAATCGCTTCCTTTTTCTGAGTAAATTGGATACGATAAATCCAAATATTTATACTAATATATTGATCACTGTTCAACAAATATATTAGAAATGGGAAAAATTTTAACAGTATTTTAAAATCCATTAAACTATTGAAGTGAATATTTAATATAACCATTTTACATAATAATACATTTAATTATATCAAGAGGAATTTTCATTAATTAATGTTTGGGTCGTTACATTTCTCATCCATGTATTGTTTATCACAAACGACAATGCGGATTGATGGCACTAGAACTATGATGGGAAAACCACCTATGTCTCATAAACTAGTGTGTTTGGGGTTGCCTAGTTGGTATTTTGGGTCATGGTCTGGTAAGTCTATAAAGCATGGAGAAGCTTGTATGGCCACGAAATATTTTCCTTGTCTACCATCATCTGGATTATGTTGGACATAGTCTTGTTTAAATCCCCTATTTTTCCATTATCCACTTCATAGTAGTCAAATGAACGGTTGCCTTTGATTCCATACTCTTGATATAACTTGTCCAACTAAATAGAGAAGAAGTTGGTGCCATTGTCTGTCAGTATTTTATGAGGAACACCAAATCTGGTAATGATGTTAGCTTTCATAAAGCTAACAATGCTTTTTCCCCCAACCTCTTTAAGGGGTACAACTTCAAACCATTTGGAGAAGAAGTCAGCTGCTATGAGAATGAACTAAAATTGTATGGATATGGCATGAAGATATGGTCCAATGAAATCCTTCCCACATACAAAAAATGGCCAAGATTATTAACTATGTGAAGTAGTTCCTAGGGTTAGTGAATGAAATTTTTATAAACATCTTAGGGATGGAACATCTAGGAGAATGTGGCGCAATCATGTTTCATAGTGGGTCAATAGTATCCAGTCCTTCAAATTTGATGAGAAATCTTGGCTATTGATTTCTATTCTCCCCATGTTTCATCCTGCACTTCTTTCACGACTGAAGCAGTATCTTCTTCATCGATGCATCTAAGAAGGACTCTATTAATGCATCTCTTATAGATAACCTTTTCTTGGTTTATACCATCATACATAACAAAATTGGCTGCCCGCCTCTGGATTTATTTTCTTATATCCCTATATGATGGGATTTCCCCCCTCCAAAGGTAATTTTCAATGTGAGTCATCTATCCAGTTGTGTGACTATAAGGCTGATGAATGGGGATAATCTCATTGATTTCTTCTATGCTGTTCTGAATGAATATCAAGACCATTCGATGGTGGGAAAGTCTAATGACTATTTCATCCCTGTCATGATTAGCTAGGGTGATGGATGTATTGGCCAGTGCATCAGATTAAGCATTTTGTGACTGGGGGACATAAGTTAGTACTTTTATTGAAGGGAATTCTATCATCAACACTTGGATATGGATTGTCAATGGAAACAATACATCATTCTTAATGGCATAGTCACCATTGATCTTCTTGATAGACAGCTCTGAATCTCCTTTTATCTTTAGGCATTCAAATCGTGCATGATGTGATTTTTCTAGGCCTACAATGAGGGCCTTATATTTTGCTTCATTATTATACACGCTTCTAAAATTTGGAAGGATTAAGGAAAGATGCCCTTTTCTAGAGATTTGTGTATAAATCTTAGCCCTACTCTTTTGAGCTTGGGATCCTCTATCCTTTTTCTTATCAGACTTCTAGTGGCATAGTCAAAGTATATTTACCATGCTTGGGGGGATTATTTGGTGGAGAAAACTTCTTTATTTGTAAGTTCAGTATCCATTGGGGTTATTTCTTTTGAGCGGTGCTCAGCTAAGAAATATTCTCATGCATAACCTTTGATTTAGTTCTAGGGGATGTACCATATTTCAAACTGTTGTAATATGGTTTTCCACCATGATAGGCATTCAGTTATCATAGGACAGCTGATGATATAATTGAGCAGGATGCAGCAAGATACTAGATGGACCTCATGGCACTTTAGGTAATTCATGTGATTCTTAACTACAATTATTAGGGATATTAAATTCTTTTTTATTCTAGAATATCATGTCTCAACATCAATCATTGTTTGGATGATGTAATAGAGACTAATCTCAGTATGGCATCTTCTTCTATGCAAGGAAATTTCTTAGAGAGCGTTCCAAAGAAGTTATGTACTAAATGATTGGTCTTACCACAAATGGAAGCATAAACACTAGTGAGATTTATATATACCTTTTAATATTGTGAAATTCTACTTGACAATCATTATCCCACTGGTATGAGTCCCAAATTTTCATCAACTTGGTCAAAGAAAACACTTACCTGCAATGATGTATATGAAGTGATGAATATAGGAAAGGTCCCCTAGAGACCCCTCAACTCAGAGAGGGTGTGATGTGGATACATTTTCGTGATGGATTTTGTCTTTTTAGGGTCTAATTCGTTCCCTTGATTGAATACAATGAATTCAAGAAATTTCATGAAGGTAACACTGAAATCACACATTAGGGGGTCATCTTTAAACTATGATGTCATAGTTTATTGAAGATGGTTTTAGGATATATCAAGTGATTTGAGAGATATCATGATTTATCTACTAGGTCCTCAACTTAGCACTCAAAAAAATTTCATATAAGGTCTTTAAAATGTGATGCATGTCGCACTAATATGTAGCGCCCACATTTTGTAGACCAAATGAAATCACCTTATACTAGTATGCTCATTGGGGTCCCTAAAATAATTGGATTATTCATCTTCTCAAGACAATAATATTAGGTTGTATCCAGAATAACCATCCATGAAAGAGAGAGCCTCATATCCCGTGGTTGCATCGATCAGTAATTCAGTGATCGAGACTGGGAAATCATCTTTATGGAAGTGCCGATTGAGGTTCATTGTAACGCCCCGACCCCAGTTACCCAGAGTCGGTGCATTATTACATAACATTGGCATGATCACAAGAAAGATCAAATCTCGAAAGACCGATTGGTTTAGTAGCCTTAGAAGCACTAGATATATTCATAAGTTTTACATTACATCATAAAATGAAAAACTACTACAACAATATAATGTTTCCACAGTCCACACTATAATCCCCTCATAATATCCCTGCAGGTCATTCATAACTTACATCTTCACATCCTGGGAAAAATAAAACATAGAAAAGGGGTGAGCTCAAATGCCCAGTAAGGATAACAATATAGCGGAACATTCAAAAATAAGCATAAACATTTAAGGCAATGAATTACTAAAACAAAAGCCTTTTAAACTTGAACTTCAACATAGTATGGAAAAAGTAAAATGAAATAATGCCATTTACTTGTTCACATGGATATTCTACTAATCAAATAATCACATGCAAAATCAATAACCACTTTCATAATGTTGGAATGCATAATGCTAAACTTTAATTACTTTTCAAGGCCTCGTCCCAAGACCTTGGGGCTAACTGTAACCAGAACCCAACCCGGAGTGCCTCTAATAACCAGACACCAACCCGGAGTGCCTCTAATAACCGGACACCAACCCGGAGGGCTTACTTTTACCAGTCCCTAACCTGGAGGGCTTACTTTTACCAGTCCCCAACCTGGAGGGCTTACTTTTACCAGTCCCCAACCTGGAGGGCTTACTTTTACCAGTCCCTAACCTGGAGGGCTTACTTTTACCAGTCCCCAACCTGGAGGGCTTACTTGTCCAACACATTCATATGAAGTAAAGATTGAAATATAACATAAACATTCTTATTGGAACTAGCATACGAAATGTCAATACTTTCACCATAAACTATGAATGGTATAAAAATAGTACATCCACAGTCAAACATATCACAAAACCTTCAAAACAATATAGAAGTTTTGTATCATAATAAATCAACTTCAAATAATCTTAAAACCCATCAAAGGATGTTGATATAGATGAAATCAAAATTTTTTTAAAAGAAATATCTCCTTTTAGTTTGAAATCATTTAAGATCCATATAAAATAAAACATTTTCTTTGAAAATATTCTTATAAGCTTGTAAGTAAAGCTTTGAAGATTTTATAACGGCGTAAAATAACCGCACCCGCCGTATAAGATAAAAAAAACATTCTTACCTCAATTCAGTCGAAAAGGTTAAAAAGGACCTTGTTTTGAAAACGACGGAAAGATTCCTTTATAAACCTCTTATAAAAAGTCAAACAAGGGTATAAATGACTTTAACCCATATTCTTGTAAATATTAAAAATGTTTTGAAATACATTTTTAAGAAACATGGATGTGGATGATAAAGATATCCCAGAAGATTATTACGTATAAACAACCTCGGATAATGAAGAGATTGTGAAATAAACCCTTACCTTGTACTTTTCCTTGGTTGGGGTAGGTTAACCTCCTGTATAATAGTGAAATAATTGTTACTAAATTATACAAGAATCATATACATTAATATGATATCATATATGATCTTTTAATACTGATTTGATAATAATATCTTAAAATTATCGTCGTTTCGGGTGTTAACTTACTCATTTTCTTTTATATGTTTTGTTACATAAGACATGTTTGTAAAGGATAAGTTGTATATTATTCAAATCCAGAATGGTATCAAGTATTTAAACATAATTTTTAAATCATCAAATGATAATTATACTTGAATGGATACGATGGAAAATGAATCTCATCGCGTTCGTGGAGACGGTAGTCCGTACGTACGCACGAACGCTACTTCCATTTAATTTTTATTTTAAAAGAATCGAATACCAATGATACATAGGTATATTAATATTCCAGTATAATATAATATTTTATACATGTTACTTAAGTTCATTAACACCATCCTTTATACGTTCCATGTGTGGTATGAACGAGTCATATCATTTTAAGGGGGCGGTAGTCCGCACTTCCTCAAATGAAATTATCGTATGTATATACAACATGAAACGAATAATGGTATGAAATAAAATGGAATTACAGAAGCTTATATATAAAATATATATCATTAATATCATATTTAATTACAGTGCCATCATAATGGCCACCATGAGAGGCGGTAAGATGTATTTGAACAATCATCGTTTCGTGAGGCGTTAGTTTGCCATCCACAGAAACATTATGTTCATCATCTATTAGATGGAGTTGTGTGATGTTTAGTTTGAATCCATATTATAACAACATCCTAGTATATTGAGGATACTGGTGTTGTTACAAAAGAAAGTAAATAAAAAGAGTTTGGGGGTTGGAGAAGCAAAATAAATGAAAATAATTTAAGAGAAATCGTTACCTTTAATTTAGGTAACTCACTTTGGTTAGAACCAAAGGACTTGTTGAAATGCTTTCTTCCTAAGGGGAAGCTTCAAGGAGGAGGAGAGGGATGTGGGGAGCTTAGTTGGGCAGAGTTTGGACGAGCCAAGTGGCTTGAGAGGTGTGAGGAATGAGTAGAAGCGGTCTCCTTTTATAAGGGAGAGGAGGGGCTCTTTAGGAAAGAGTGAAAGTATTACTTTATAATATAATTATATTCGGTTTATAATGGTCCAAAAATCATTGAGGTCGAAGATAAGATGACTAATATTCTAAATAACATCAACCAATAAGAATTGGACAGGTTTTAGATAATATTTTAATCATTATAATATTATTTATTTCAATGATTTATTAATGAGGTAAACATTGCATCATTATTGTGTCATTAATAATTTAACTTATTTGATGTCTAAAAATTATAAATAAAATATCATCATGTAGGAAATCTTTTTAGATTTCTAATGAATATTTATAATCGAAAATCCAACATGTATAACCCTATGTAAAAATTGTTCTTCTAAAAGATGTAAGCTTATGCCATTTTTATTTTTATTTTAACTTTATTAATATAATGTGTCCCTACCACATACAAGTGGCTCCAAGGGGTCCCCAAATTGACCCAAGGATGCCCATGGTCGGTTATGTGTCCACCAATAAGGTTAGGACATGTTTTAGGGTAATTTTGTATTATTATAATATTATTTTCTAACCCTTATTTACCGGATTTACCCTTTAACCATGGTAAATAAAATATTTACCACAGTAACTATTCAAAATGTCTAAAAATAAAAGTTACCTATTTACACAATTTTAACATCCTGATTCCAAATATGGAATCCATTTTCCTAAATTCAAAACACAGAAGTGGCAGAAATTAATTTAAAATTAATTCCCGCTGTCAAAACAAAAAGCGTGTTTTTAAGAGGTAATAACTATCAAAAGATTGACACTTGTTTATGTTCGGTTTAATTGTAAAATTATGTACAATGACCAACATTATATTAAATGGTAAAAATATATTCTAAATATACTTTAAAACTACTAAAATTCATAATTTATCACTATTAATTATTTTGATTAAAGATGTTGTTTTTAATTAAAATTTAGTAATTTTCACTATTCATCAAAATATGAAAGTTATCCGAAAAGTACCAAAATTTCACCTTAGGCTAAATTCGATATTCCGAATTCAAAAATGAAGTCCATTTTAAAATATAAAATATATATAATTTCAAAATTTAGGTATTACTATTCATAACGGCTAGTTTGATTGGTTGTGGCGTGTGTTAAAACTCAAGGTTGCGTACAACACACGCTACTATTTTATTCAAAGGAAAGCGTACCGTGGAAGCTTGGGATGTTTCATTTTAAATTTTTTTGATGTCCCAATTTATTCAGATAGTTTAAAATATTTTATTTAAAAAGGTTTCACTATTAAAGTTGATAAAAGTGCAATACTGAAAATGAATCTGTTCTTGCATTTTGACTAAGAAACTCATAATAGGGATTCTAAAATTATAAGGATTATATAAAGTTCAAAATGTTGTTAATACTATTCATGACTTCTTTTAATGGCTTTTTTTTGTACGTCATGGTGTGATTGAACTCGGTGTTGCGTGTAGTGAAAGGTATTGAATTATTTTTAAGAAATAACACACTATGAAATCCTGGGGTGTTACATTCTCCCCTCCTTCAATAAATTGCGTCCTCGCAATTTGAAATTGTTCTTCGAAAATAAAAGGTTGAAATTAGAAAATATCTTTGTGGGAAAACCCACATCGGAAATTAGGTTACTAAAATTTAGTCTTAATATGAGGAAAAGAGAAATGAAAGAGTCACCACCAAATTATGATCTCGATTAGGAGAACATTGGTGGCAATTAGAGACATATAATTGGAGGAAAAACGTAAATATTTATAGGTAGTGATTGAGATCATCAATCACAAACAAGTGTATAATTGAGGTCCTTAAATTCATCAATCTATGATGATTTGAAATACCATCGGTTCAACAAAACATAGGGTATTAGGATAACACATTTTTGACGTTTAAAAATATCTTAGTTGAAATCCCACATCGAAAAATGAATTAACGAGGCCTCTATTTAAAATAAAGAGTGGAAAGTATGAAGATTACCGAAAATAACACATACTAGGGTTCCATGTAGGAAAATATGGATATGGAAGAGAAATCTAACCATCAATTATCTGATGGAGAGTGGTAGAGAACATGGCTATGAAAAGGCCAACAATCCCAAAGCCATGAATTAGTGATGATTTAAGGTACCATCTAGGAAAACATTTTTGTTCTAAGTTCATTTTCTTAATGTTGTGGAATTTATTTATGAGATTGGCTAAGATCATAAGGAGATATACTTACTTTATAATTAGAGTTTTAACCATTTATAAATTTCTACCACAAACACATCTTTCACTCTAAAAGATAATAGAACGTAAAAAAAATTCTATTTACACTATTCCTATAGGGTTTCAAAATAATCGAATTTATAATTCACCTACAAGATCTTTTAATAAAAACTAAATTATTTAATCCAGGACATATCGTGGGCCAGTGGTAGGTGATACACCCTTGTCACCCTTCGGTTGCAGGTTCAAGTCTCGCAGCCTTGCCGGACGCGACGGGTTGCCGCCCGACCTCCGGGTTGTCCTTTTATGGCAATCCAAAATAATCCAAACATGAACTATCCAAAATACTTCTGTCCAAACTCACAGTCCAACTTTTATAAGGAAGTTAAACATAATATAGATCCTTTTTACCCCGCAATAGCTTATGAATACCTTCATCTTGTATTCTTTTAATAAACTGAAACATCTTGAATTACCATATTCCTTATTGATTACATTCATGATCCCCTATTCCATATAGAATGCTGGATATACTTCATTAATCCAAAAATGTTTTAAACCCCAACAATGATGGAATATACAAATCATTAATCAGCTTCAAGGTAGTCAATAATATCCAATATAATTTATCCAAAACAATCACATATTATTCCAAAATCACTACCTTAGTATCAGAACTATATTATGATTTATCATTCTCTCAACCATATATTTTCCAAAAAGTTATCCTGCTATTGAGTCACTTTTCTTTGTTCCACACAATCTCAAGTCCTTAATGAAATAGTACTGCAGTACAATCCTTATATACTCCATAATTAGTATAACAAGTACATTGTTGATACAACACTCAATTGACATAATCAACATAAGAACTCTAATCATTCCTCTTCATCTGTGGTAGTATCATAACTTGATTATTATCCAATAGCATCATTTGCGGCATAGTCTGATGACTGGGGCATAGGTTTGCGTAGTTTCCAAACTCCTTGCAAATGAAGCATTGTACATTTAAAACCATTTTCTTACCCTTGCAGTCACGTACTTTGTGCCCTTTTCCTCCACACTTATAACAAACTCCCATTCCTTTCAGGCAAGTTCCAGGGTGTTTCTTTCCACAGTTACCACATATGGGAAAATTCTTCTTTTCCCTCTTCCCTTTATCCATCTTTCTCTCTTCTATCCTTTTCTTCTCTTGCTTCCCTTCAAAGCCATAGGACTCAGTAAACTCTTTACTTATCTTATCAACACATGATATTATTTCTTCATATGATGATAATACATGGGAGACTATTTCTCTTATAAATTCTAGCTTAATACCATGAAAGATATGATCCTTCCTTCTCTTTGGATCATGTGCATTTCTGGAGTTCTCATTCCTTCTACTGGGCGCCATTTCTAAACAATGGAATACACTAGATCAGTTTATGAATCAAAATACATAATCCCATACTTATAAAACACTTAACATAAATTGAACTATTTATGGATATAATCCATAATCATAAAAATGTTTTCTTTGAGTAAGTATATACTCATAAACCCTTCATAATGATTTGTAAAGATAGTGAGAGTTATCCTAAGCATATCCCCCGGGAGTGTCGTAACCAAGAGTGCAGCATGGCCCGTTGTCGTGCACCAGTTCCCGTTCGAGTCTAGCTCAAAGCGGTGTTTTCGGGTTTTACCCCTAGGTACATCTGTGCCAGAGCCGCCTCTACCTGCTCGTATCCAGACAGGGATGTATTGCTCGGAAAACTCACAAAATCTCTACAATACCAAAATTCTAGGAAGTTCTTCTATACTAATCCTCAAAGTTCATCTTAGGTATACGTGCTCTAATCAGAGTTTATCTAAATCTAGCTTCCAAGGTTTGTACTAAACTTCCTCTGATACCAACTGTAATGCCCCGACCCCAATTACCCAGAGTCGGTGCATTATTACATAACATTGGCATGATCACAAGAAAGATCAAATCTCGAAAGACCGATTGGTTTAGTAGCCTTGGAAACACTAGATATATTCATAAGTTTTACATTACATCATAAAATGAAAAACTACTACAACAACATAATGTTTCCACAGTCCACACTATAATCCCCTCATAATATCCCTGCAGGTCATTCATAACTTACATATTCACATCCTGGGAAAAATAAAACATAGAAAAGGGGTGAGCTCAAATGCCCAGTAAGGATAACAATATAGCGGAACATTCAAAAATAAGCATAAACATTTAAGGCAATGAATTACTAAAACAAAAGCCTTTTAAACTTGAACTTCAACATAGTATGGAAAAAGTAAAATGAAATAATGCCATTTACTTGTTCACATGGATATTCTACTAATCAAATAATCACATGCAAAATCAATAACCACTTTCATAATGTTGGAATGCATAATGCTAAACTTTAATTACTTTTCAAGGCCTCGTCCCAAGACCTTGGGGATAACTGTAACCGGAACCCAACCCGGAGTGCCTCTAATAGCCGGACACCAACCCGGAGTGCCTCTAATAACCGGACACCATCCCGGAGGGCTTACTTTTACCGGTCCCTAACCTGGAGGGCTTACTTTTACCAGTCCCCAACCTGGAGGGCTTACTTTTACCAGTCCCCAACCTGGAGGGCTTACTTTTACCAGTCCCTAACCTAGAGGGCTTACTTTTACCAGTCCCCAACCTGGAGGGCTTACTTGTCCAACACATTCATATGAAGTAAAGATTGAAATATAACATAAACATTCTTATTGGAACTAGCATACGAAATGTCAATACTTTCACCATAAACTATGAATGGTATAAAAATAGCACATCCACAGTCAAACATATCACAAAACCTTCAAAACAATATAGAAGTTTTGTATCATAATAAATCAACTTCAAATAATCTTAAAACCCATCAAAGGATGTTGACATAGATGAAATCAAAATTCTTTTTAAAGAAATATCTCCTTTTATTTTGAAATCATTTAAGATCCATATAAAATAAAACGTTTTCTTCGAAAATATTCTTATAAGCTTGTAAGGAAAGCTTTGAAGATTTTATAACGGCATAAAATAACCGCACCCGCCGTATAAGTTAAAAAAAACATTCTTACCTCAATTCTGTCGAAAAGGTTAAAAAGGACCTTGTTTTGAAAACGACGGAAAGATTCCTTTATAAACCTCTTATAAAAAGTCAAACAAGGGTATAAATGACTTTAACCCATATTCTTGTAAATATTAAAAATGTTTTGAAATACATTTTTAAGAAAAATGGATGTGGATGATAAAGATATCCCAGTAGATTATTACGTATAAACAACCTCGGATAATGAAGAGATTGTGAAATAAACCCTTACCTTGTACTTTTCCTTGGTTGGGGTAGGTTAACCTCCTGTATAATAGTGAAATAATTGTTACTAAATTATAAAAGAATCATATACATTAATATGATATCATATATGATCTTTTAATACTGATTTGATAATAATATCTTAAAATTATCGTCGTTTCGGGTGTTAACTTACTCATTTTCTTTTATATGTTTTGTAACATAAGCCATGTTTGTAAAGGATAAGTTGTATATTATTAAAATCCAGAATGGTATCAAGTCTTTAAACATCATTTTTAAATCATCAAATGATAATTATACTTGAATGGATACGATGGAAAATGAATCTCATCGCGTTCATGGAGACGGTAGTCCGTACGTACGCACGAACGCTACTTCCATTTAATTTTTATTTTAAAAGAATCGAATACCAATGATACATAGGTATATTAATATTCCAGTATAATATAATATTTTATACATGTTACTTAAGTTCATTAACACCATCCTTTATACGTTCCATGTGTGGTATGAACGAGTCATATCATTTTAAGGGGGCGGTAGTCTGCACTTCCTCAAATGAAATTATCGTATGTATATACAACATGAAAAGAATAATGGTATGAAATAAAATGGAATTACAGAAGCTTATATATAAAATATATATCATTAATATCATATTTAATTACAGTTCCATCATAATGGCCACCATGAGAGGCGGTAAGATGTATTTGAACAATCATCGTTTCGTGAGGCGTTAGTTTGCCATCCACAGAAACATTAGGTTCATCATCCATTAGATGGAGTTGTGTGTATGTGTAGTTTGAATCCATATTATAACAACATCCTAGTATATTGAGGATACTGGTGTTGTTACAAAAGAAAGGAAATAAAAAGAGTTTGGGGGTTGGAGAAGCAAAATAAATGAAAATAATTTAAGAGAAATCGTTACCTTTAATTTAGGTAACTCACTTTGGTTAGAACCAAAGGACTTGTTGAAATGCTTTCTGCCTAAGGGGAAGCTTCAAGGAGGAGGAGAGGGATGTGGGGAGCTTAGTTGGGCAGAGTTTGGACGAGCCAAGTGGCTTGAGAGGTGTGAGGAATGAGTAGAAGTGGTCTCCTTTTATAAGGGAGAGGAGGGGCTCTTTAGGAAAGAGTGAAAGTATTACTTTATAATATAATTATATTCGGTTTATAATGGTCCAAAAATCATTGAGGTCGAAGATAAGATGACTCATATTCTAAATAACATCAACCAATAAGAATTGGACAGGTTTTAGATAATATTTTAATCATTATAATATTATTTATTTCAATGATTTATTAATGAGGTAAACATTGCATCATTATTGTGTCATTAATAATTTAACTTATTTGATGTCTAAAAATTATAAATAAAATATCATCATGTAGGAAATCGTTTTACCTTTCTAATGAATATTTATAATCGAAAATCCAACATATATAACCCTATGTAAAAATTGTTCTTCTAAAAGATGTAAGCTTATGCCATTTTTATTTTTATTTTAACTTTATTAATATAATGTGTCCCTACCACATACAAGTGGCTCCAAGGGGTCCCCAAATTGGCCCAAGGATGCCCATGGTCGGGTATGTGTCCACCAATAAGGTTAGGACATGTTTTAGGGTAATTTTGTATTATTATAATATTATTTTTTAACCCTTATTTACCGGATTTACCCTTTAACCATGGTAAATAAAATATTTACCACAGTAACTATTCAAAATGTCTAAAAATAAAAGTTACCTATTTACACAATTTTAACATCCTGATTCCAAATATGGAATCCATTTTCCTAAATTCAAAACACAGAAGTGGCAGAAATTAATTTAAAATTAATTCCCGCTGTCAAAACAAAAAGCGTGTTTTTAAGAGGTAATAACTATCAAAAGATTGACACTTGTTTATGTTCGGTTTAATTGTAAAATTATGTACAATGACCAAAATTATATTAAATGGTAAAAATATATTATAAATATACTTTAAAACTACTAAAATTCATAATTTATCACTATTAATTATTTTGATTAAAAAAGTTGTTTTTAATTAAAATTTAGTAATTTTCACTATTCATCAAAATATGAAAGTTATCCGAATAGTACCAAAATTTCACCTTAGGCTAAATTCGATATTACGAATCCAAAAATGAAGTCCATTTTAAAATATAAAATATATATAATTTCAAAATTTAGGTATTACTATTCATAACGGCTAGTTTGATTGGTTGTGGCGTGTGTTAAAACTCAAGGTTGCGTACAACACACGCTACTATTTTATTCAAAGGAAAGCGTACCGTGGAAGCTTGGGATGTTTCATTTTAAATTTTTTTGATGTCCCAATTTATTCAGATAGTTTAAAATATTTTATTTAAAAAGGTTTCACTATTAAAGTTGATAAAAGTGCAATACTGAAAATGAATATGTTCTTGCATTATGACTAAGAAACTCATAATAGGGATTCTAAAATTATAAGGATTATATAAAGTTCAAAATGTTGTTAATACTATTCATGACTTCTTTTAATGGCTTTTTTTTGTACGTCATGGTGTGATTGAACTCGGTGTTGCATGTAGTGAAAGTTATTGAATTATTTTTAAGAAATAACACACTATGAAATCCTGGGGTGTTACATTCATGATGTCAATGAAGAATCTAATTTATACCTTATTCTTTTATTCATAGACTATGTTTTCCATCCATGTCAGATATTGTACTTCATGTATGATGTTATTTTTTATTAGTTGGTCAACTTCATCCTCTCTTTTGACATCATGTGTCGGGTAGGTCCTCATGGAAGCCTGCTTATGGCCATGATAGACTTCTAGAAGACCCATTAGATGAGTGGAGAGTTTCGGATCAATCCCTTGAATTTCTGTGTACTTCGAAGAAAATAAATGTCGATTCTTCTTTAGAAATGATATATATCCCTATTTCACCTCAAAAGGAATAGCCATAATAATTAGAGTGTGTCGCAGTTCATCTTTGGTGCCCAAGATTATCTCCCTAAGTTCATCGATCTTGGTGGAGATTCCTTCATTGAATACGGGAGGAAATCATTGATATCTTTTTCCTATTATTCTTAATTTTCCTCTTCTGCCTCTTCTAATGGGGAGAGGATTCTCGATATTAACCCTCCAACATTGGGAGAGGAACCAAAACTCTAGTTTATGGATGCTGAAGACAACTCCTTTTACCTCGGATGACTGTGGGGAATTTTAAAAAGTAGATGGAATAGGGGTAAAGGAGTTTCCTTACATTATTTTAAAGATAGACCATCATTTTATGCCTTATTGAGTAAGGTAGTGACCATTTGGGGACCTGAGGACGGGCTGAGTGCATTTTTGTTTGAGACCTCACAATCTTTTTGGGGGGTAGCATGTTTTCCAAAGTCCTTAGACTGGGCGGTTATAACAGAAATCATGCAGGTGGATAATTCCATGTCTGAGTTAGAACTTATACACTCAACATGGTTGATAGGTAATACATACTCTTCCCCAAGTTATTTGAAGAGATCGGTGTGAGCCATTTCAAGATCATTTGGGGTAGTGATCCAATCAACGTCGTTGGTAAAAGACAACTCTCTTTTGGTTCATAGAACCCTGCATTGATATAATTAATATCAAAAGATTCGAATGAGAATTTATTGGTATGAAATGTTTTGTTTCTTCCATTAAATCAATATTTGACACACTGGTGGTATGATGAGGGAATCGCAATATGGTGATGTAGCCAGGGCCTTCCCAATAGGATGTTGAAGGTTGTAGTTTACCATACTACTGGAAACTCACAATGAGACATGACATCACCAAGGATTGTTTCATGTTTGATTCATCACAATGGATTATTATTTCTTTTTTAATATCCTATCATAGTTGTGCTACAGGGTGTCAGACTGTCCTCATCATAGCCCAACTGATGAAGTGTTCATTGTAGGTGGAAGTTAACTCCAAATACATTGTTGATATAAATTCATCCGAAATCATTTCCATTTATCTTGAATGACACATATAAGGGTCTTATGTGTCCCTACATGATGGAATCTTTATCCTGATCTGTGAAGAAGACAAAAAAGTGGCATTATTTGGGATTTTTATCTCTCTTATAGGCTTCAAAACTGGTACTTCGACCTCGAATTTTTGGAGAATTAGTAAGGTTTCTAGTAGTACCTCCCTAATGTTTTCTAACAGACTCAAGGAATATGAGATTGATAGATTTACTAGAACTGATGATAAAAACTATAGAATTTCATATTTGTACTCTAAAAGCCTATGCTTCCTGGCTTGATGATTCTCTTTAATATGCACTATAGAGGCTTGAGCATTGGACGTAGATGGTCCTACCTCTTGAATATGATATTATGGTGTTTCTGTTCTTTCTGAGCTTGGCCGAACTGGTCTGCCTATATGGCTTCGGTGATTATATATCTTATCTTCCTCTCGTGGATACTTCAAGATGATTAGGCCCAGATTTATTCCATACGGGATATAGAAACACTCCAATTCCTATTGTTTCAACTGGTGGGTCCTTCTGTGAGTTTCAGCAATATTAATGGCATGAGTAAAGTTTTGGCCTGGAATTTGACTCCTGGAACTATCAAACCTTCCCAGAAACCCATAGACTCTACAACCTCTTTCTCTAGCTCTCCAATTGGACACATGGAATTTGGGTTCGTGTCCATAGTCCTCATAATTGAATGGGTCCATCACGTGAATTACATTAATGGAGACATGGATCAGTTCTTAATCTAAAAATGATCTTGTCTACCTGTCTTCTTCTGATGGTGCCATTTGGTGGGGTGGTGTCCATTGTACCATTTGGTCAGGTGGGTCCCATGCTTCCAAGTCTTCTGTCATGAATTATGTAAGTGTCAATACTAGTTTTGGCTTTGGTTAAGGCTCATATTTTTCTCCCACTATCTTCCTTTTCATTCCTTACAGGGTTATGGGACTGAGGATGATGGTTGTGTCATATCAGAAGCTATTGGGGGCCCAGTTGGTTGCTTAAATTGTTCCTGGAGGATTCCATGATCCTAGTTGTATGTTTTCTGAGTTATCCAACTATAAAATTTTTTCTTCTTTTTTCTAGCGACTATTTTCCACACATCTTCCTCTCTTGGTTCTAAGGTGGAGACATATGCCACTTCTTCTTGTGGCTGACCTAACTTGACCTGTCTGGAATCCACTATCTTTTTATAGAGATCATTAAAGATGTAGAATTCCTAGATATTGTTTCCCAGTATATTTTGGTAGGGAAAATAATTTGTTCGGTCATCGAGACCCACTTCATTGGATTTCTTTTCCTTTGGTAGTCGAAGAATGTTTCAATTCTTGACAGCTATGTAGTATCCACAGACTTGGTAACCTCATAACAAGTAAACATTATTACATCGTTCCTTGAATTGATTTTTTTCAACCCCTTCTCCAATATTACCGAGGTGGGGGTGGGTTTTGGCATCCAAGGGGTCCTACACAGTTTTTCGGAGGCTTAGAAACCGGAGCTGGGGTCGTGGGTGGCTTAAGGATGACATAAGCCACTTCAACTTTCCCCATTCTTTATCATGGGTCTTATAGGGTCACTCGGGACTCGATATTGGTCCATTGCAAGGAGTCTTCTATCCTTTGGAAAATAGTAGAGAAATCTCAAAATCCACTTGTGTACTTAAATGGGATGAGTGGTATGTGAAATTCATCATGAAGATTATCAATTCACATAGCAATCATTTCATCCCAGGGGAGTGGCCATTTCATAGAGTAAGTCAGAACATTCTATCTCGTGATGAAGTCTGAAACTATTTCATTCTCCCATTACATGTAATCAATGAGATCACTGAATGTTGTATTATGAAATTTTGAACTGAAATGGAAGAGAAACAATCGCTGGATGTTCTCACAGCCTGTGATTGAGTCAGATGGAAAACTAGTATAACACATGAACGTTGAACCCTAAATTGTTAATATGAAGCACCTAAGTTTTACTGATTCTTGTTTCGATTGTGTTCTGATCACGGAGTCCTAGTATGATGCATAGTTCATTAGATGTTGTTTTGGGTCTCTTGAATCGTTGAATACTGGGAATACGAGGTTCCCAAAGTTTAGAGGTGTTGGAATGTTGCTCACCCAATCAGGGTAAGGTTTGTGTTCTAGTTATATCGGAGTGTGCCACCCTTCCATGGATTCTAGTCAGGTTGTCAATTTCTTGATATTATTAAAGTTACCTTGATGCATGTCATGTTGGACTTGAGTTTCGGACAATGCAGTAGGGGGAAAAACAAACGTGACGACACAACTGGAATTTGGGGTCCATACCCAGCATGGGGTATCCTTTTTGGGTTCTCCTGAATTTTTTCTGGATGCTTATCTAGTGGAGGGAATTATTGATGTAATTATATGGGTGGATTCAAGTAAACTAATGGTATTGGAGCTAGATTAGATGGGAATTTGATCTTAGTTTCATTTACCGGGAAGAGTGTCAGTGTCAGAGGCACTTATTCTGAGAACACCTATTAAAATTACACTTAAGGAAAAAATATGGAAAGATGGCTTCCTCGATGTAACTCAACATTGATTAACCTGACCTCTTTAATTCCTTCCTCCTTCTTGGAGAATCATTCCTCGAGTGTGAGGAACAAATTCATAAGGGGAGGAGGATGAGGGTCATAGACGACCTGAGAGTTATTATTCTCATTGATGGGGATTCACGAGGTGGTAGTGATGGGTTTGCTTAGGAGGTGACCATGTTTAGGGAAGCACATTGATTTTGGGTATGCACACCATTAGGCTCAGTGTGGGAAGCACCTGGGAGGGATCTGTATTCTATTTCATCCTCTCCACCGGTTTCATTTCTCGTTAGATTTGTGGGACCGACCTTCACCATGTTCACTAATGCATACCGCATTGGGGTTGGTTTAAACGGTTCCAAATGGTAGGATAGCTTTCTTCATTCTTTTATGGACCTTCTCTATCCATTTTGTACTATTTTTGAGATTTATTGGAAGAGATCAACTCGAAGGGAGCCAGAATCTGACCTCACAATAAGCCTTCTTCCAAGGAGATATAAACCATGATACGGGACTAAATAGGTGATCTCTCTACTTTTCGTTCTTCCTAGATGGGTGAAGATATATGTCCATTGTGCGAGAATTTGAGGTAAAATTGCCAATATACCTATGGGATGGGTTTGGACCTATTATTTCATTGATACATGATGGAATGGATTTATTGGTATTACAAGGGAATTTTGAGTTAAAAATGCCCCCAGCCCCGTGGGCTGGGGTTGTTCCCATATTGCGGTGGTACCTTCCACTATTTCCAACTTTGTGGTTTCAAGCACTCCTGCGCATGAGTGATCTAGTTTGGATGTTGGGTTTTCATGAGATTTATTTACTTTAAAGTACATGATATCTTCTTGTTGGTTTAATTCCCTTAGGTAGTAAACCTGATGGATCTACTCGGTTTTTGGCACAGAAGCTTCTTGATGGATTGATATCATCGGGCCTGACGCTTTTGAGACTTACTCAAGGATGGTTCATTTTGAGCATTCCACCTTTGCTGAGCAGGGATTTCATTTGATCACTACCTTTGGGAAATGACATTAATGGATTTCATTTTTCAAGGAGGTTTGATGGTTGGGACTTGGTGTGAAGTGTAGAGTTCCATGTTATTCCAATCACTTGATATGAATTTTAGATGGGGTGTTGCTGATGAGGAAACACAACTTGTGTAGTGTGTGGAGGCAGGTTAGTTAAATCTATTTCTTTCACCTTTTTTATTGTGGCTGCCAGGCATATGGGAGGGCTCGCTGGCTGATTATACGTGACATCTCTTCTAAGATGTTCACTTGGTCTCCATACCCTTCATAGGAAATGAACATTTTTTTTCTGGTGGAGAGATGTCCAAATGTTGAGGTCAATAATATGAATACATTCCTTATAAAACTCCCATGGTAGGTCAAAGTGAGAAGTGGTCATGGGACAATACATCACTGGTATAACATCCTTACCTAGTTGTATTCTCACAAGCAACATATCATATATTTGTCTTCCGGGGACTCCTCTACTTGATATACCCAACTTGAATTCTTCTTAATGATTATTTTCCATGCATTAGGTCTGCTAGAAGCCTCATTGATATGTGATCGATGTACGGGTGTGTTGGAAGATGGGAATAACCCCGGACCATACTATGGTTGAGAAAGGATATCACTTGTTATAGAATGAGCATCAGACATTTCTAACTCCATCTTTCCAAGAACCTCGACTTAAGAGGGCATCCTCACATTTGTCCATGCAATGGTAGGACCTTCATTCTAGTGTGAATTTTGATTTCGGGGAGGGCCTTTGTAATTGGTTCTACAATGGCGAGGGCTACCATTTCAATGTTATGCCTGACCATGGAGAATGTCCATACGAAGTATACCCTAGGGGGTACTTTCAGGGTAGGCTGTAGTGAGGGGAGAACCTTCTTGTTACTTGATTACACTGAGTAGAGGACCTTTAAATGACTTTTATGATGGTGAGGACTACTATCACATCTTGATATCTAGATTTAGGGTTAATTTTTGTATTGTACATCCTTGGGTGGCCTTTCAAGATGTACTAAAATGAGGGGAGGAAGTTCTCATTTCTTGATGTTTTTGAGGGGGGGCCCATCACAGCAACTACCATTATGGGGAGGGCCTTCTCTATGGATGTCATCATGTTGAGGACTACCATCATTACATGACTTCAGACTATAGGGAAAAGTATATCTGGAGGCTATACCCTCCAGTGGAAAATTATGGAAGATGACAACAAGGGGAGGACCTTCTTACTATCTAATCTTATGGTCAAGGGAAGGCTACGCTAACACGCATCAGGGGATAGGCTCTTGTGATCGATTATTCCTAGACCGTGGAGTAAGACCTTGTGCGTACTCTAAGGAGGACCTTCAGAGCCGATGGTAGAAACATTCCGGGGAGGAAATTCACAAATTCTACTTCAACTTGCGTAATTTGGTAATGGAATGAAAAGGTCTTGAGAATTTATTAATATATGATTATGTGAATCAAGAACTCCAGATTCCAGCAGAACAAGATCCTATATGTGCTCTTCATTCCGGTTTCCTTTGGTGCGTTTTATTTTGGGGTACTATCTTACTGGTAACCGATGTAGTTATTTTGTTGGTAACATACTTCATATATGGTTCCCTATTTTAATGGTTTCCATGATTCTGCTAGGATGCCTGGATAGACATCTTGAGTTTTCGTAGGGATAAATTCCAGCCTTGGAGCGGCCACCACATTGGACCAATGTCCCCCAGTTCGAACATGTATTTTTTCCCGATCCGATTGTCCATGTATCATGGGATATTGCCATCAACCATCTAGGACTAGATCATGGATGCATAACTACTCTGGAGTGACCAAACCATTTTGTACGTAAGTCGTTCTATTTGATAGAACCAGGTTATGGTCGAGGTTCTTTGACTATTCCACTTATGAAATGATATCTTGACATATCTATAGTATATGATATAGAATCGACATTTGGTCTTCCATCACTCCCATGATGTACTGATATACATCTTTGGATGGAATGGGTTTGAAGGCCCATTCTGATGTCGGAG
This sequence comes from Viscum album, assembly GCA_963277665.1. Classification (NCBI taxonomy): domain Eukaryota; kingdom Viridiplantae; phylum Streptophyta; class Magnoliopsida; order Santalales; family Viscaceae; genus Viscum; species Viscum album. The sequence continues at coordinate 1,014,589,219 of OY728119.1, read as the reverse complement.
CCAGATTGTGTGCCTGCTTAGACCTCCATAGGTAGTTAATGGATGCTAAAAGTTATCTTATGTCAGGAAATAGGAATAAGTATTCAGTTGGTTGCCTTCTCCAGTTTCCACTGTATTTGACTAGTGGTATTCATATTTACGAGCAAGAATTTTCATCTTCCAGTTTTCCAATGAATTTGTTTAATGATCTTTGTATACATATACAATAATTTGACACTACTCATATTTGTTTTTACCATATTTGGATGGCAGAAATGAAGTGAATCTGCATGTATTTGTGCCCCCTCGTAGTCAGTTGCTGTCTTATTCGGACGAATTACTTTTTTTGAATCTAAAAATATTTGAATCTACCTGTAATTCACTGCTCAGTCTTCAAGGAGAGACTGGAAAGTAGTGCTAGGAATGTCCACATGATTTTGTGGTGCTACACTATATTCGTGGTATGCTTGAGTGGAAGGGGAAGACTTGTATGCCTGCCCGTAGAATGCCACTGCGCTTTTATGAAGGAGTTACTCCTCTGAAAACAATGTGACTGCATGCTCTTGGTGGTATGTTTTCCACCCTCGATAGAAAGCCTGAGGAGCCCATGCCCTTTGGGCTTCAATAAGTCCCCTCAGTATAAGATCCTCTTTAGCGTTAGGATATTTGGTCACCCGGTGTTGGCGGTGTTGCTCTCTGGCAGGGGACCATGCGTAAGACCCTTGTGTAGCTGGTATGAAGTCATCAACATCGACTTCATCTACCTCCTTGAGATAAGGGAGGTAATTATTGTCTCGTTCTAGGGGCAAGATCCCAAAACAGTCTGAGATGACCACCAGACTGCCTTGTACTGGTGTGCCGACCATGGATGAGGAGGTGGCTAGTTATATTTCTTATATTGTAGGGCCTATTTTGAATCATCCACAATGGGTAGAGTACCATTTTCATGGTACTATTTAAATACCATGTTGGATACCCCATGTTGAAGACACTGGGATGGTGTGGGGGTCTGTCTCTTCATCGGGGCCATAACCGCCTGTGGGATTGTTGAGGTGCATGTCTTCTATGGTTGTCAAGATGTTATTTGGAAAAAAGGTTACTTTGTAAACTTACAGTGCAAAATATGACATGTACAGGCAACAAAATACCATCAATGTAGCTTCTCTTGATAATATTCATATTTGATGATTTGGATTATCCACTTCCTTTTTATGAGGGGAAGAAGATTGAGTGGGGTAAACCCACCACCTTGGATAAGGATTCATGTCGGGTTCAACATTTTTGTTTTGGTCCAATTAGAAACAATTGGGGGAATGCAAAATGGTCTGACGGGTGACAAGCATTTGTCTGTTTTTATAGAATTTATCGTTAGATTAACCATTTTCTATTTCGACTCGATTCACACTATTTATCCTTTATGGGGTGGATTAATTTAATATTCTCTTATGGGGACTAGGTAGTGTATCCCTTCTGTATTGAGAAAGTGGTACCATAGTCAAATGGTCCTGGTGGCTAATGGCACTTGGTTAAGAATTTGTGAAATCAATCAACTTAGGATACTTTTTCCTCAGATTGTCTCCAACGGGTTTATTTGTGGATCCAAAAACACCCAACGACCCTTCTATTCATTATTCATGGACCTTCTTTCCAAAGGAAGGTGCATGTTGGATGATGATTTGTCCAAACAAACATCAGGACTCCATTAGTCATGTGGATGGATGTTCGGACTGATCTCACTCTTTTGGAGGGAATTATTGCCTACTTCAGGACTCTATTATTGATTTATGTTGTTTTTATATGTTCATGAATCCTTGGTTTTTTTCTCAAAGAGTGTTTCCATAGGCTACCACTGGGTTGTAGGATCATTATGGATATACATAGATTTTTTTATATGATGGAAATGTTGACTTAAGCTATGAAATGAGGTCGTCTGAAGTTTATCGTCATCTAAGAGAGGCGGAAGGTTATTTGATGTTGAGGTCAGACCCATAAGATGGGATTCTTAAGTATCCTCATGTGAATAATTAGAGCCCATATTTTTCGGTTATCAGGGATTACACCATGTAAGATGCCCTTTTGAATTTCGGGGAACATTTTATCGGGACTTCCTTCTAAAGATAGAGCCCCTTGAGCTCGGGCCTTGGAAAAGCTTCCTACGTGTCCCAATTATGTTGGGAATCAGAGTTCCCGTAGTTCATTTTTCTATGGTCTTACACCTTGGAGGTGGACCATTTTTGCGTATTAATTGGATGAAACTTTTGGAAGGGTGCCCCTTTGAGATCAATCCTTTATGTAGATGTCCTATTTATCCTAGTTAGAATATGAATCAGAGTTATCATAGTTTATTTGTTGTGGGTCATATGCATGAAGGCTGCCCACTTTAAGGGGGAATGATCTCTTATTTCATGGAAGAGATGATATAGATATTGGACCTAGATATAGGCGTCCTATGTATCCTAGTGGGGTTGGGAATCAATGTTCTCTTAGTTCATATCGCTTGGGATTCCACCTGGGAGGAGGACCATTTGTTAGAACCATGAGGAGGATCCCTACTCATGAAGATCTGAAGGTTTGTTTGGGGCTTAAACCTATAAGCCTTCCCATTTATTGGAACAATTAGGAGGATCTTGAATCGTGATGATTTTAAGGTTTGGTTTGGGATTACACCTAGTAGGATGCCCATGTTTTGGTACTATGCATATGTCATGATCACCACCAACCTCTAAGCCCATGCGAATCTTGTTCGGTGTGATAAACAAGTGAAGGAAAAAGATCGTAATATCACTTTTCCTACATCATCTTCTGATAGATTGTACAAAATTTAAGGGAGTGAGAGGGGATTTGAGTATGCATCTCTAACCCATTTTTATGTCTAATATACTAAAATCTTGACGATCTATCTTGACACATCTCGAGCTTCAGAGATGTGGGTAAAGGGTGACACCTATCACAAACAACTAGGGGATTACCCCCAGGATGATTTCTCTTATACATGTTCTGGGAAATGGGAGGAGCATCATCCCTAGTAAAAAGGGAAGTAAAGAGTGATGTTTTTTATTATAATTGACACTCATTGAAGGGAATGGTCAGTTGGAACCCCTAAGCCCATGAATGGGGAGGTTTGTGTTGGTATCCCAATTTTAGTACTCAGGTCACCTTGGGAGTGTAGACTCAGTGACATTCTGGGGGTCCAAACCATTATAGAATCAACCTTCATCCCTCAGGTTACCATAGGTATGTAGATTTCAAAAGGAACACTAGTGTGCCCGATGATCTGATCATATAGATCTGGTGGCTTTGGAGGAGGCTTTGGCCTTATGCCCATGTACGGGTTCATAGAGTATCTGTGGAGGGATGGATGGTGATAAAGGGGCACAATTAGAGTTGGAGGGAAGGGAACCTGATGAAACCCCATTCCGTGTACTATTTTCTATTATGGGATGAGGGCACCATCACATAGCATAATGTTATGCGGGTTGAGGGGTCGTCCACAAACTAAAATAGTACACAGATGTGGGTATGGAGCATCACTTAACAATGTTGTACGTGGTCCTAGTCATGGTTCTCCACAGCGCTCTGGGTTCCATCTACATAATGATGCAGTATGTGGTGCAGGGTTCAATCCTCATAGTGATGCACCATACAGATCACCATATTGAATAAGGTTCATGGAGCCTTCGGTTCATGGGTAATTAATTAGTGAGTAATTTCGGGTTCATGATGGCACTAATTAGGTTTTCAGTTCACCAATTATTATTATTATTTTTTCCTGTTTTGGTTTGCAGCTGGTAATATATGCATAAAAGTGATTTGGGATTCACACTTTATCGATGATTCGTAATCAATGTAGGAATCATCTTCGTATCCAAATTCTCTCTTCTGACCTCTAGGGTCTCCTTCGTGACCTCTTCCACCTATCTCATTCGTCTCTTCTCCTCATCCACTCCTTTTCCATTCTCTCTTGTGATCCTTTTATAGAGTGCTCGGGAAATCATATCTATGGGAATGTGGCACCATTTGCAGAATCCAATGAAGATATATCAAAACCCATGGAGGACTCAGTCAACCAAGGTTCGTGAAGGATGTGGTTCATGGTTTGCAAAACCCTTCCACCTTTCTCTATACATAAATCACATAGTTCAAGGTACAGTATGAGAACAACATTTTTGTGCTCAATTTATCCAATGACATGGGTCATAGTGTCCTAGGTTTTTTTGTCATCACCACGCGATCTAGCGCCTCATAGGTCCTTCCACATACTGATGGTTCATGGTTCAGGGACCCTTTAATCTTTTCCATGTGATGGTACATGGTACAGTAAATGTTTTTTCAAAAATTTTATTTCTTAGAGTTTCTTCTGAAATTTGCAATCCAATTTTCATAAATCTTCCTTAATGGGCCGGTAGGAATATTTTATTCTTTCTACAAAGTTCTTTTGGTAGTATTTATTTTATTTTGTGATGTTTCCAGGACCCTGAAAACAAAAACTTTGTCCATTAAATAACCATTTAAAATTGTAGATTTAACATCCTTCTAATACAATTTAAAATTTATATGATATGCATAAGATAAAAGGATACTAATGGATTATAATCTAGCTATTGGTGAAAAGGTCTCATCATATCATATACTTTATTATAATATTTTTTATATACTAATCTATCTTTTTTTCTAGTTATGATGCCTTGATCCTTTTTTTATTTATAACGATTCATTTTGTTTCTATTACTAGATATTGTGACAGACCTTCTAATAATTCCCAAATTTCATTTCTTCTAAATTGGTTTAGTTATTCTTGCATTGATAACATCAAAATCTCATCATCTAAAGATTCATAAATAGATTTATGTTCTAACTAAGATTGAAAGGTAGATAATTAAACTAGGTTTCTTATATTTATTATTTTTCTAATTCCTATGTCTATGTCTCCTATAATAGTTTCTAAAGGATTATTCTTTAATGTCCTAGATGATAGAGGTAATACACTTTCAGGTTCTTCAGTTTCATGTTCCTTTGAACATGAATGAACATTATTTAAATAATTTTCAAAATCATCTTTAGGGGTTTCAAGTCTTATTTTGTTAAATGAATCAGTAATTTCATATGTTTGATCATTCTCTTTAATGAATGGATCAGTTTTATCAAACATCACTTGAACTGTTTCTTCAAAAATCCTTGATTTTTTATTAAAAACTCTACTGGCATTATAAGTAGCATAATATCCTAGAAATATTCCTTTATTGTATTTTGGATCAAATTTACCAAGGTTATCAATATTACTCAACATATATACCTCACATCCAAATACATTAAAGTAAATTACTTTAGGTTTTCTATTATTCCAAATTTCATAGGGTTTTTTAAAAAAAATGGATGTTATTAAAACCATATTCATGATATAGAAAGTTTATATTACAAATTCTACTCAAAAATTTGGAATAATATTTTATTCATTCATCATAGTCCATTCTATTTGTTGAATAGTTCAATTTCTTGTTTCAAATATTCTATTTTTTAGGTGTTCTTGGTGTAGAGAAGGTCCAAAATTTGGAAAAAAAGTTAAATTATTGATTCCCCAATTCTCCACCATGATCAATTCTCAATGAAAATATTTTAAAATATTTTTCATTTTGAACAATTTTGAAGTATCTTGTAAAAATAGTGAAGAATTCACTTTTACGTTTTAGGAAATAAACCCAAGTAAATCTTGAAAAATCATCAACAAAAACATAAATAGATAATTTACCTACAAAAAATTCTTCTTTGGATGGTCCAAAAAAATCTATATGGATAAGTTCTAATGGTTTATATGTATAAATTTTGATAATTTATTAGAAAGATGATTTGTGTTCTTTTCTGATTTGACATGCATCACAAAATCTATCATTTTTAAGAATAATAAAAGGAAAATAAGGAACTAATTGTTTCATTGATAATTTATGTAATTAATATATATTGAAATTTCTATGTATCTTATGCCAGATCCATGACTCATTTGTCTTAGCATTTAAACAATTCACTTTCTGTTTAAACATATATTTAATATCCATAGTGCAAACATTATCGGTTCTAGGTGTTCTAAATTTTAGAAATTTATCTCTATAAATTGAACTTCATTTATATAAAAATAAATATAAAATATATCATCACAAAGTTGATCGATAATTATCAGGTTACATTTTAATCATTGTATATAAATTAATTTATCTTGATATAGTCTGCGGATCTCCTATAATTCTAACTCCAACAATTATTCTTTTAGCATTGTCACTGAATGTGACATGACCTCAATCCATTTGAGTCAATGTATGGAAACATGATGAGTCTCCACTCATGTTTATGGAGCAGGCACTATCCTTATACCATATATATTTTCAATTTATATTTATATTTTCATACAAAAGAAATTAAACATGTGTTTATCTGGGTTCCCATATTTTCATGGGTCGAGTAGTGTTAACATGAAATGATATTGGAATCTAGATATGTCTTGTTTTTTTATAATTCATATCACCTGCTTCAGATATATTTTTATAAATAAATTATTTTTTAATAAAACTAATTTTAGGATTTCTCTTGTAACGATTTTTAGTATAATGAAATTTTTTTCCACAGTAATAATAGTTACCATTTTTTGAATTGGTAACATAATATTTTTTATATAATTTAGATTTCCCCCTTTCTTCCTATTCTAAATTTTCCTATTTTGATAATATTATTTCCATGAATATAATTCAAATAATTTTCCTCATTTATTTAAAATACTAGAAGAACTTTTATAAGATTCTAATTCATCATGTTTTTCTTTAATCCTCTTTGATGGTCAATACAGTTTGTTGTTGATGAATTTAATTTTTCAATTAGATAAAGATGTTGGTCAATAAATACATCTATTTTACCTAAAAAACATTATGTATAATTTTTAATGATTTAGGATTCTTTATAAATTAATATTTTTTTTATCTAGCATAAAATACTAAGAGTCCAGTTTATCAGTTGAACAACTATTAGAGTTAGAGGAAGAATAATAATAAGTTTATACATATTTTTATTCCATAGCCATAATGCAGATATTGGAATTTAGATTTTTCCCCTTTTTCTAAATAATATAATGAAGAGCTACTACAGTCTTCAGAGACACTTCATATAGCTTTCATGGATATCTTTCCATTATACTCATAATTTATATTCTTCTAATACTTCATTTCTATTATTCCTATTTCATCATTTAATTTGGAGTAGTTAATTTTTTTGTGACCCAAATTCTTACATTCATAGCGTCATACTTCTCTAGTTTCTCTTTTATCCTTCTTAAAAGATTTTCTAAAGCTCCACTTTTTCAAATAGAATTTTATTAATTTTCAAGCTAGTTCTTACAGTTCTATTTCAGAATTAGAGGAGTCTAATTTTTTTTAATTCTTATTTTTATATTCTTTAATGCTTCTGAGTTGTCACATTATGTGCAATGTTATCCATTTTTACTATAACTTTGAAACCATCTGCTTCATCTTGAATTTCTTATTCATAGATCATCAATGTTCCAATAAGTTCTCTCACAGTAAAATTCTTGACAAGTGATGATTGTCGAATTGCTGCAGATATGCCATTCCATTTTTAGGGTAGCACTCTAAGTACTTTGAACACTTGATCATATTGACTGATGGGATCACCAATGGAAGTAATATTGTTGTCAATATTTATTAACTATCTATTAATTTTTGTAATGAATTCAACATCAAATATTATAAATGTGTCAAAAAATAGTTTTACAATAGCATACCTAATTTTTTGTATGTTATCAGTTCCATCATTTGAAACTACAATAGTTTTCCACATCACATTGGAAGTAGGGAACTGGGATACTCTATTAAACTCATGAGGTTCGAGTACACTGATTGTGGAATTAATTTACTTTGAATTGATTTCGTATTTTTTCCTCTGTTTTATCATCCCAAGTCTCGGGTTTCTCAAGAATTCAATAAGGAATGATAATCATTCAATAGACATTGAATCCATGATTCTTAAAGTAAATGATCATTTGAGATTTCAAGTATCCATAGTAATCACCATTAATGTACAGGGAAAAAACCATAGACATACATTCCTTCATATCATCCACTTCCATATTCATTTTATAAACATCATTTTAATTAGTCTTTCTATAGCTTTATTCCAAAATATCTACATTGATATCAATTTTTAGGTCGGAATAATAAAAATATACTGAAGAGGGAGTGAATTGTGATTTTCCAAAAATATTGATAGATTCTTGGCTCATAAATCTATTTATTCTTTATGGAGATATGATGTTTTCTCTTCTGTGATAAGATTGTGTAGTAGATAAACATAAATAATGAACTTAGTAATTTAATAGTGGTACATGACACAATGATACCTTAGTTTAGTCAACCAACCCTCTCTCTACAATCTTAATGAATTTTACTAGAAAGTTTTTCTTATCACAAGACCTTTACATCAACAAATGTGTATAGGAAGTTGACACCATTATAATAAAATTAAAATAGATCATTATGGTTATTTTATTGGGAAATAATTATCCACCGCTCATACTAAAAAATAGATACTCCACCAGGACTGACTACGAGCCGTTGAAGCTCCAATAAATCAAACGAGTTTAATTTCTTGATGCTTCGAGTTGAACTTCATAGTTTTAAAAGAATAAACTGGCAGAAGATTCATCTTATTATTATGAAAAGAAGTTATTCATGAAATAATAACTCTGAAATGATCTTGGTTGAAAATGATCTTCAATAAATGGTGAAAAAACAATATTAAATTTAAGTTTGAAAATGTATGTATCAAAAGTAAAGCCTATTTCACAAAATGAGTCGATCGTTTATTACCGTGTCACTGTAAAAAAATATTAAAAGTTATACTATTATATATATATATATATATATATTTCAAAAGAATTATAATAGAATATATCGACCATATGGCTTGCTTCAATATTCTAGATCCAAGAATGTCTCTTGAATGATCACATATATTCAAATAAAAAATAATAAGGGGAGTCATAACTTCCCTTAAGAATAAGAGAGATCTAATAAATTGAATATAGTAGATAGAAAATAGACTTTTAATTAGTTATATATAAGCTTTCAGTTCACCTAAAATACTACCAGGACCATTTCATGAATCTCAGATTAAATTATGGAATTAATATCTTCGTTGTTGAATAAACAAATGCAGCATTCCTCTACGCATTGTAGGGTTCCTTTTCCCTGTGTAGGGTTCATTTTCATATGTTATATTAAACATACATTCATTATATGTATGTAGGGTATTAATAGTGTTTCTTTACTTCTATGTTGGGTTGATATTCCTTATTTTTTTTCCAAACATAGTTTCTCAAATCTAAACAAAATCCAAACATCTTATCCATGATAAACCATGCATTTTTCTCTCAATGTAGGGTTCTTGAACCATACACATTGTTCCAAGTGTATGGTTCATTCCATACATTATTCATACTAATGTAGGGTATGAAAATTGTTTCCAAAACATTAAATCATTTATAGAACACTTTGATGAATATTCCTAACAGATTAAAACATGAATATAAATCCAAATAATTTGAAGCAATATTAATTTTATAAAACTAAAATAAAGTAATATTATTAGTAAAACAAAAAACAGTATTTATGATCATCAAAATTGAGAATATATATGTTATTGTTGACACTATACATGCCTAACACTTCATTCGCCCAAAATTATTATTAACCCATAACTCAAGAATCATCAACTTATTCCTTAATACTGCTTTATAAGAATATGAAATATGAATCATATATCAAGGTTCCATAACCAAAATCTAACCATGATTCTTTTGATTAATGAAAAAAATACTGTAAGAACATCACATACCTTCCACTTGTCATTTGTGGTCCCTTTAGTTTTAGAAAAATTACGGATACTGGTACCACCTTCTTGGTTATCATTATGAGATTTCCACTTGGTTAATCGATTCCAATAATGAAGATAAATTACATATCTAAAATATTAAATGTTAACGATGACTCTTCTTGTTCTATTCATTTACTAAAAACATAAATAATAGTTTGATAAACATTTATCACATAGGGATACCATATAATCATAAAAAATTACATATAGTGTCCCTAAATCATGGTTCAAACATCTTTAATATATGAAACCTTATTATTATCGAAGTTTATTCATATTCATACTCTATTTATATCCTTTATTATGGTTCATAAATAATTTTTGAATTCCCAAATAATATTCCTTAGGAGTGTCAAACTTGGTGTTCATCAAGGCTCATTATCGTTTACCTGATTACCCCAAGTTAGGCCAAAACATCTTGTCAGAGTTGTTAACCCTATGTGTATTTGTTCTAGAGACACATACACTTGTAGTATCAAAATAATGATTTATTTCTAATAATAAACTCACTCAAGCCTTTTTTTCAAAATTATAGGACATTTTCCAAAATTTTAACTCATCCTTATACTTATCCTTACATACAAACCAAGATATATCCTTAGAAATATATCTAGGGATATCAGTAATGTTTTCTCATTCTAGTTTCCAAAGGATGACTATAACCTTACTATAATACGAACTATAGAGACCTAGGATTGTAAACTATGGATAATAAATAATTTTAGATGATTATTTAGCACATTACAAAAATACATGTTTGAGGACTATAATAGTTTAGTGTCTTTGGAAACATGGAATCAAAATATTCTTTCTAGGTGAAAGATCCTGAAAAAATCCCATAAATATTTCCACCTTTAGTAATTTTACCTACACCCTTTATTCATAACTTGGGTAAAGGAAACATAAGAAAGGGGTGATATCAGACACTTAGAAAGGATAAATAATGGAAATGTGAATGCATAACAGGAACATAATTTTATAGAACTTTAGAAAAACAGTTGAATATCATTGCCTGTATATTATATTTCTTAATAATTTTTTTTAGTTTATAAGACAAGCAATATAGGACAACTAAGTGCATAAGTCATGAAAGCATAACATATGAGTAAGACATGAAATTTGTTTCATTCACATTGGTTTATAACTATGTAAACATGTATAAGTAGAAACAGGTTCACTCATTAAGTTAAGGACCTGAAATCAGGCCCCTACATGAACTTATGGACATGAAACCAGGTCCATCCAAAATATTGTGATCCCGTAATCAGGTTCAGTAATAAACATATGGACATGAAAAAAGTTCCATTCATAACATTGTGAATATGTAATCTGGTTCATGCATAACAATGTGAACTTGTAATCAAGTTCATGTATAAACTTAGGGAGATGCATCTAGGTCCACACATAATATTGTGAACATTTAATAGGGATCACTCATAACATTGTGAACATATAGTCAGGTTCCCGCATAAACTTTTGGAAATGAAACCAGGTCCATGCATAACATTTTGAACATGTAATCAGGTTCACACATAACATTTTGAACATAAAATCATGTTCACACACAACATATACTCTCATGAGTCCTCCATAATTACCCAAGTCAATGGAGGGATATATAGGTCCTACCCATCTCATAATAACATTATTCAAATATGTTCCCAAAAATAAATCATTAATCATAACATGAACACTATAAATAAAATTTATTTATAAACATCAAATCATAACCCTTGAAATGAAATGGGTATCATTTAAATTTCATCAAATCATAAACTAAGAAAAGAGACATGTTTTTTTACAACTTCATAAAAGCATAACCTATGAAAGGAAACTGTTTTTAAAAGAATATATCTCATGGAATAGAAACTAGTTTCATAAACATCATGAATTCCAAGAATAAACCATTCATAGAAATAATATTAATGCAACCTTTATATAAATTCCTTGAAAATAAATAGTAACATCAATGGATGTCATCTTATATAAGAAATAATTTTTAAAGATATCTAAAAAACATTTCATGGGAAAAATATCCTTTCTTCTTGAAAAATTATTTTTTAAAAAAATTCATTTTTGAAACCCATTTCCTTGAAAATTAAATTGAAAAATTATAAAGATATATTTTTTAATCATTTTGTAAATATTTTTCATTGAAACTTTATAATGAATTATTGAATTTTTTTAAAACATTTCTTAAACATAAAAAATTCTTGAAAACATTTTTATTTGAAAATAGATTTGAAATATTTTAAATAAATATTTGAAAATAATAAAATATTGTTAAATTAAATTTTCCTTGAAAATGGTCTTAAAGGATCATTTGAATACATTTTTTTTTTTGAAAACATGGTTTTTGAAAAAACACATATTTTTTTAGAGAAGAAAACAATCCCGTCAAATTTTCCCAATTTTTTTCTCTATTATATTAAGTACCCAAGAGTAAAAAAATGGTAATAAGAAATGGATATATCTTTAAAAAATGGAGGATCAATATACTCATGAGTGTTCTTGAGCGATGGACTGTAATATTTCATCAGTGAAGAATAGTCATTAACAATCTCTAATTGCAATGAGATTATTTCAATAATATTTTATCACTTGGTGACATATGATTATTCTCTCTATATAACAAAATTAAATAACATGAAACTTAAAATATCATGAAAATAAGTATATTCATGATATAACATGTACAATAAAAATATATACATGTTGAAAAATAATTTTTTTTCTTAACCAAACACGAGTCTCAATGAAGGAAAATTGAGACAAAACTATTTTCCGATTTGGTAACTATTGAAACATAAACCCCCTTACTAAAGATAATATAATGGATATGTAAATTCACATTAATTTCATTATAATAATATTATATTACATCCATGGGAATTATACCAACAACCCAAAATTAATGGGTGGTGAATAAAGCATGTATCTCGTGGAAATGAAAAGTGAGATGAAATCCCCTTACCTAATGTCTTGAATCTCTTCATACTCGTACAAGATTTGGGAATAATAAATTTAAGATTATTATAAATATTTTAAAAAATCATATTCTTATATATAATATCAATTACGGTTTGATTAAGACCTTATATTACCAGGTGGTTAATAATATAATATTAATGTTTCATTTTTTGTAATATTAACTTTGTTCGTCGCATGTGTTGTAATTTTTTATATATTTAGTTGTTATAATTATATCATGATTTATAGAATGTAAATAATGATATAAATATCATTTATATTCTGTATAATTTTATTGTAATAATATATATTATAGATGTATGAAATGGAATACACCATTCTTTGAGATGATAAGATGTGTGTACGCATGAACGTTGTTTCCATTTTTTATTATCTTATTGAAAGAAACAAAGTACATGAAATATATGTGTATATATATATATATGTATATATGTCATTATTATAGTCAAATTATTATATAATATATATCATAGAAGTTCATTAACCCTATCCGTAAGGGATTTTATGCAGTGTGTCAATGAATCTCATCGCTTTGAGGGGGTGTTAGTGCACACTTTCTCAAATGAAATTATCATATTTACACCAAATAGAATGTAAAAAAATATATGTGTTGTAAAAGGAATACAGAATCTTAATGAAATAATTAATATAATATATAAAATATATAAACATTGTTTCCATTTTTATTTCCACCATCATATGCGGTAAAGGAAAAATGAGCAATCACCATTTAGTGAGGCGATAGATCACCGTACATATAAATAGTTTGTTTTTTACCCATTAGATGGATGTGTGTGTGAGTGTTGGAATAAAAATTATCATAAAAAAAACCTTTCATATTTAATATATAGTTTTTGCTATAATATAATGGAATAAATAGATTGGAGTGGTTGATAATGAAAATAAAATAAAGGAGATTGAGAGATGATGTTACCTCTTAATTGGGTAACTCCTTTTGTTTTTTTCAAAAAATATTCCCTGGGTTTATTTTGGTCCAAGGAGTGGATTATAAGAAGAAGGTACGTTTGTTTAAATGTTTATTGGGTAGATCTTGACTAATTCTAATAGTTTTAAAAGGTTTGGAGAAGAGGGATAGGTGGTGGCCTTTTATAGGCAAGGGAAAGGACACAGGTGGGATTTTTTAAAAGAAGTTAGGTGTACCAAACTTTTTATATAAATAAAGTCATAACAAACCCATAATAATAAATACTGGAAGCTTAATGGCCAAATAATTTCCATAAAATTGGCGTTTAGTAATTTTATATGTCTTTTTTGACTTAAATGTAAGGTTTAATATATTATTAATCTATTTTTTCTCTTAAACATTATAATTCATTTTAATCATTTTCACTAATATTTTTGGGAAAAAAATAAGTATAAATAATTAAAAATTATATAATATTCTGATAAAAAATTTAGAATTTATTTTGTCAAATTCAAATCAATTAAGTGGATGAAATTAATTTAAAATTAATCCCACTGATGGGACGACACTGTGGGTTTTTAAAAGTAAAACTGATCAAATGTTTTCTATGTCTTTATATCTAATTTCAATGTGAAATTGGTTACAATGAAATACATTGTATTAATTGATAAAAATATTATCAAATAAAACTTTTATCCTTTTTTGAAATATAATTTAATATTATAAATGAATTATATGAAAAGAATGCTTTTAATTAAAATTCAGAATTTTAAAATATTAAAAAAATGAAATCTTATTGAAAAATTCCAAATATTTTTTATAACATAATTTTTATGTTTATATAACAAATATGAAGTTTATTTTGAAATATTAAATCTATAAAAGAGATAAAAAATTATTTAAATTTGGTTCTCCTTTAAAAGGCTGTAAAACTACATTTATAAAATTTATAGGAGTTTGTGCATAAAATTGGGTTTGTTCTAATATTTTGTATATAAAATCTTTTGGATGAATATAAAAATATTTTATCAAATATATATTATATATATTACATTAAAATCACCAAATATTTGAAATTAATTGAATTAATTACAGTAAAATATCCTTGTGACCATAAAAATATATTTTTTATATTGAATTGGTTTTTAAATTCATCTCTAATCATTTAGAAACCTTATATTATATTTGGGTAAATTATATATTTTCATAAATTATATAATAATATTAATAAACTCAAATTTAAAGACTAGGATATATCTTAATCTATTAAATAAAAACAATTTAATAATATATTTTTTTTTGGTAAAACTTGGACTTGCATGTTACACAATCCCATTGAGAAAAGTCAATCTTTGTTATAATACACAGTAACCTTGATGTTCTATGTAGAGAAATTTAAAGATCATGTTTATTTTAGTTCATGATAACATTGTGTTTTTTAGAATTCAATCCAATCATATTTATTTAATATATAAAAAATATTATCAGTTTATTGTGAAATGAAAAAATATCAAATAGATAAAATTAATTCAGAAAAAATATTTCACAAAAACAAATGGTGTTATAATTAGGGAACTATACTCTACCACCATCACCATAGACTGAACCTCAAATATATATATTCAATATCATATTTCCATGGTATTCTTTATTCTGAGACTCCCATAACGTCTAATAAATAATATAAAAAATAACACGAACCTTTGTCTCTACCCCATATATAGCGTTACCACGAAACTAGACAGAAATTCCTTCCTCCACAGTGTCCCCAATGCCTTGATAACTCAAATTGTTCCAAATTATGTTCTAAAACTCTATATCACATTTTCCATTGAAAAATAAATTAAATGATGACTCATGTTGTGGAGATAAACAACATCAACATCTTGAAGAGAAAGCAACACCATTCTTTTGCACATTCTCATCAGTCATTAGGGATTAATTTCTCATTATCTAAACCAAAAAAATAAACTTTCTCAGCATCTCTTCGCACAATAATTTTTATTCCAATATATTTTTCGTTTATTTAACCCTCATTATCTTCCCGTAGTCAATGCCCATAAAATCACCACATGTTGAATCTGTAAAAACAAAGTCATTCGGTTTATCAGTAAGGAAAATATTCTCATATAAAATCATATATTCTTGACTGAGAATAACATATCTAAAAACTAGATAACTGGTAGCACCCCTAAAGGATATGTTTGGTATTTGATATGATAGAAAAAAAGCACACCACCCACCTATTTTTTCATCCAAAATTTCTCCCCTCTGTCGATAACCCACGATGTCTTATCTTCCAAAACCTCCAGGTGATGTAACATGTAGCGTTCGAGACTAGAGTGTATCCTGGATTTTCATGACCATTCCTATCAATTTTACCTATACTTATATCTCATGAAATTCCCCCATAATTACTTCTCTTAGATGATTTTCCATGTTCCTCTTGCTTTCATGGAATGCATGGATTCTTCGACATATCATAAATTAATCCCTCCCTTATCCAACAACCTTTCAAAATACTTCTAAGATGCCTAGTGGAACTCCCTACCTAATTAGAAATCAACAAAAAATTATGTCATCATCATTTCAACCTTGGACATTTTCAACTTTTTAGGTTTTATAATAGATTGTATATGCATTGGCACTATAGAAAGAGCACTATTAATCAAATTAATCTGACCAATGAATGATATGATTTTGTTTTTATTACTTCATATCCTCCCTGTGATCCATTTTTTAATCCCATTAAATAACTTTTTTTCCTTATCACATTAGAAATATGGAATCTATGATACCCCATTTGTAGTTACCACATTTTCATGCCTTTTGTTCTCGAATAATACCAATTCTCCTTCTTGAGAATTTGTTTCAAACAAATACATTGCTCCTCCATTGATTAAAAAACATTCCCCTAAATGTTCCATAAGTTGTCATGAAACTATTGAAACTGTTTACTAACTTTTTCCTGCAATTAATTACAAATAACACATCATCAAGAAAAATTAAATGAGAAACCATGTCTTTACCAAAACTATTATTTAACAGAAAATTACTCATGTCTCCCAAAAACCACATGGTGTTCCCTGTGAGACCCTTCTGAGCTGAGATAATGATATTTGGTGATAAATAAACTCTTTATCATACTACACAAACTAACATAAAAAATGAATCTTCTTCCCATCAAGTAGATAGAATTACATAGGGAAGCATAGAATCTGAATTTTAGATCACAAAACCATTCTTGAAATAAAATATTCTTTAGGAAACTTATAATAAAACTCCATTTTAGTATGTCATAATCTTTGTACATGTCCTCCATTATCATTATGTTTGATCCAAGTGACTTTTTTTTCAAACCCTCTTCCATTTATTTATATATAATAGTTTCCCCTTGAATGATATTGAATTTCTCAAAACAACACATATCATCTGATATAATTCATGGGCCCACACAAATAAGACTTCTATTGAGGAGGAATACAAGGATTTTTTAGAAAAAGATATATATACTGATTGGTCTATATTAATTGACAGAAGTAGGGTATTTTAATTTAGGAATCAAATCCACCCTTGATGTACTGATGAATCTCGTTAGTGATCCAACTCTAAAGAAATGATGCATTTCATCCCTTACATGATCCTTAAAACTAACCCATGCATCCACAAAAAAATCACTAAGAAAACGATCAGGGCTCGGTGCGCTATCTTGATACATTCTAAACAAAGTATCATTAATTTCTTATTAAACAACATTTTATTTTAAAATTTAATTATCTAGATCATTTTAAAGATTTTATATGATACTCATGAAGATATATTCATTATAATCCATGATGAATCCATCTCCCAATTCCCTATTATGTATAGTTAAAATACTCTCAAAATGATCCTAAGAATTCTTCTCTACCACCACCATGTTCGATGTAAAAAAACCTTAATTATACTGAAGAATAATTAATGTAACCACTTTCCTTTTCTTCATATACACCTAACGATTTATTTTATTATGATCTGTTATTAGATCTATAAATATCTTGATCTATCCTGAAAACGCTATCAATTTCTAGAGCCTTCTCCACTAATAAATTTCGTTTAACTAAATAAAAAATAACTACATCATCACTATATCTCACTTGAAGGATCTTATTTATCCTATCAATATCAACTCTAATCATTTCTAAGAAGATGTCCCCATAATTTCTAATATTGATCCAAGAATGTAAATAACTTTTTAGATTTTTAGCTACTTAAGAAGATAATCACAAGTAATGCCCCTCCCTGGTTTATCCAAATTGATTCTAACTAGCTACATTAAACCATCTAGGTGAAGACAATTATTAGAATAAAGAATAAATTTATACCTTATATTCCGTTTCTTTTAAGTCACTAATAGTGGCGTGTGGTCAGAAACAGACATGGTTAGGTGATTCACTATGGCCAGAAGAAACGTATCCATTCCATGGACATTGGTGAGACACTGATAAAGTCTACATTAAATTCTATTGATCCCATTTATATTATTTTCCCATGTATACTTACTCCTAGAAAATGTTATATCCACTAGTACCACTACTTCCATAAACTTAGTTAAGTAATATATTGAATTTCTTGAAAAATCCGAACCACCATGTTTTTTAGAGACAACACTAATTCTGTTAACATCTCCCCTATGAACCCCAATAAGAAACAAGGTTAAAACTAATAATGTTTAATCCATAACTCTAATCTATCATAGACATCACTTTTTTCATAAAAAAGAGAAAAAGATGAACTCATTATTAAACCTACTGAATGTGTAGGTGAAATATTGTATAGATGATACAATCATATCCACTGTTATTTCATATTTCTATAAGACCCGTGTATGATTATTGCATTATCATTCATGAAGAAACTATAAAAACCCTATATTCTTAGAAAAATGAGATATATGATCATTACCTTTTTATGTTATAACACTACAATGATGGAAGAATACTGACGTCATGACTCCTTAACAAGATAATATGTCTTCACCCACACTCCAAGAACCTGAGCATTCTATATGATAATAGAAACCATTATAAAAGGAACGAAAAGTCCCCATGGCCTAGTGAATCTTCCTTTGAATCATATCTAGGTAATGGAGAATACCTCTCCATCGACTGGGTGATATAACCATTGTCTATTTATGAAGAAACTTGTTTTTGTTTACTCTATTGTCTAACGCCTATAGAAAAAAGATCCTTCATAGCATATTCAACCTATTATAACACTGGAAGCCTATTATAAGAGATATATTTTTTCACACGAGGCTCTAATGTTACCTTTATTAAAAAGACATAAATGAGCATCATTCGCTCCATAAAATTTCTGATATGCAGAAATCTCATTTAACATAATGTATAACATGTTGTAGTTGTGAATAAAGTCCATTGTAGAAGATGTAGATATGCAACCCAAGGCATTTAAACTCAAATATAGAACCAGTGAAGTTGATTGTAAGGTAGCCAATCAAAAATCATGAATTCAATAAGAATGGTTATCATGGACCTCTGATAGTGTAAAGTTAAAAAAATGGAGGTTTTAGGTTCCCTATATGAAAAAAAGTTTAATATATTGGTTTTAGAAGCTATTAAAAATGAGGGAAATGGGAAAAAACACAACAATGCTTTCAATCTTGCATTTTTTTCATTCTTTTATAGACTACACATGGATATAATTTTTAGTCTTTTATAAAGGAATGAAAAGACATCAACCCAGAACATAGCCATTAAATTAATTGATTAAAATATAAAATTAAATGATGTAAATGAAATATAAGATCGGGGAAGAGAAAAAATGCATGGGAAATGCATATTGATGTTTTAGTAGGCTTTATCTAATGTTGAAAACCCAACTAATTCCTTTTGTTATGTATTTCCAAAACTCCCCTTCAAAACAAAAAACGATTCATTACAAGAATCATTCTTATTTTTTTTAATGCATCTATCGATAATACATTTGTGAAAATATTTTCCACCTATTTTGTACTATGTAAATATCCCAATTTTATCATTTTAGACATCATATGATCTCTCATAAAATTTGTATCTGGTAACAATATCTTTTCTGATTTCATTATTCCCCATATTTATTGCTAGTTTGATTTACCACTTATTATCCGTATATATGAATGTTGATCCATATTGTAGATGCTTCAACTCTAATAGGATGTTTCTCAACCAAATTTCATAAAAAATAGTGGATAATTCTTCTATGTTATTTTTAGACATGCAGACAGGGAAACCACAATCAAATTTCAAGAATTCTAAATGAAATCAGTCATTCTAAGAAATAATAAATATCCAGTGGTAATTTTCCATTCATCTTTATCACTTCCCCAATAACTATATAAGTATCCATATAGATATTATTCATTAATCACTGGATAGATGAGACCAAATTCCACTATTCCTTTGACACACATGAGGATTATTATTGCGTCCATCCAGTGTGATTTTTTGGCGCTTCCATGCACCTTCTTAGTAGCCCAACACTATAGAAAATATTTGTCCTCATGATTGGGAGGTACCTAAGTATTCGAATTAGACAGTTCAACATAGTTGATTCAATGATTCTCCTTTATCAATATATTTTTTGTTCTAAAACCGTGGATACATGAGTATTTATGATATCAAAATCAAAAATCATGAACTTTTCAAGAAATTATTTGGCATACTTATTCAAAGATATATAGATTCCAACATGTTTTTTCTTTACTTATATGCCTATAAAAATTACATGATACCTCCATCTGTCATCTCGGAAACCTTAGACATGGCCTTATTAAATTTAAAAAACATTAGTTTATTGTTCCCTATAAATAAAAAATCATCAACATACAGGCATGATATAAGTATATCACTGCAAAAATTCTTCTTGAAGTGAACTGCATGCTAATATAGACATTGCGTGAAGTATTTATCTTTAATATAGTTGTTGATGCATGCTTTCAAAGAACCTGGAGCTTTCTCCAACCTATAAAGTTCTTTCTTCATTTGACACAACTTCTGTTCCCCTCCTTTTGTATCAAATCCTTCAGTATTATCAATATAGACCCCTTCTTCTATAATTACATTCAGGAATGAAGATTTCATATCTAGTTGGTATTTCATCCAACATTGATGGATTGAAAGGGTGATAATCATCCTTATTGTGTCAAGCTGAGTACCTATAGTGAAGTTTATTTATAGTCCACCATTTACTTCTTTTTATATGCCTTTGGTATTAGTATTTCTTTATATAGATCGATCTCACCATCAATATTTCACTTGATTTTGTATACCCATTTAATGCCAATTATTTTCTAAATATTATGAAGTGTATTAAGTTCTCATGTGTCATTTTTCTCTATGACATGAATTTCTACTTTCATAGCGATTATCCAACATTCTTCTCTTAAGGATTTTTGAAACATTAAATGCTCATGATCTACATGAATGAAAAAAATATTTAACTCTTTGTTTAACTCATAGATGTCACTTAAGACTTTAATTTTCATATGCTCTATGGGGGAGGAAGATCTGGCTGAATTTTGAAATGATGGAGTGCTTTAAAGAGTGATGAAATTTACTCCTGGACTTTTGTGTACAGAGGATGTTCCTAAGGAAGGTTTTTTAGGAGTTTTCTCGAGATGATCTTGCCTTTCTACAAGATCTTCTATTTCAACCGGACTATCATTTTTTGATTCTTTTTCATTCCCTTTCCAATCAGCTTCCTCACTAAATATCACATCTCTCTTAACCACTAAATTTTTAGTTATCGGGATGTATAGATTTTAGGATTTATATAATTCATTGTATCCAATGAAGATACACTTTTCACTAAAATCATCAAGATTCCTTGTTCTTTCTTCTAGAACATTAATATAGGAAACACACCCAAAAATTATTAGGTGTGCCATACTCGATTTGTTGCAACTTTATGCCTCTTGTGGGGTCATATTTCAGACACTATTGGTTGGGAATTGATCGTGTATGTAGTACGTATATCCATCTACCTCTTCCCAAAATCTCTTTTGCAAGACTTTCTCTTTCATCATGGTCATCATCTTATCAAGGATGGTGCAGTTCATTCATTCTACAATGCCATTATTTTGTGGTGTGTAGGTTTTATTGTATTTATTCATGATTCCTTTTTCCCTAAATAAAATATTGAAATAAATTTGAAGTGTATTCTTCACTTCTATTAGATCTGAGTACATTTATTTTTTGACCACTTTCACTTTAACATGGATTTTAAAATTCTAACGATAGTAAAAGTGGAAGATTGTTCTTTGATGTAATAAACCAATAGTATTCTACTGAATTTTTCATTTAATGTAAAAAATTAGTTATTAAAACCAAGTGGGGGAGTTTCAAGTTGTCCGAAAATAATAGTGTGAACCAACTGAAGTGGTTATTTTTTCTTCTAGACACTCCACTTGGGAGGGAATTCCTTTATTACTTACTGAGTGTACACTCCTCGCACACTTGAATTTGAACATCAATTTCTAGAAATCCATGAAGCATGCTTAATGTGTATTAGAGTTTAAGGCTGCTAAAATAGATATGCCCAAAATGATGATTCTATCTCCATGATTCGTTCTTTATGAGTCAAAAGTGACACTTATCAGCCTTTAGGTTAATATGCATTGTAATCATGTGATTATTCTCCATTTGGAATTGAGAAACAAATATCATGTGAGTATCTCTTATTAAGATAAAATAGTTCATCATGTTTGTGACCTACCCATTCTCGATGATTTGTGTGATACTGAGGATATTTTTTTTCATTTTTGGTATGTAATACAAATTAGAGATGTAATTTAGCTCACCATTCTTCTAAAAGATTCCAATTTTAAGTTTTCCAATCATGTTTACCTATGATGAGTCCCCAAAGATAACGTTTCCATTATCTTCTTCTATGATTTCCCTAAACTGTTATTTTTTACCATTTATATAGTTGCATTCACCCAAGTAGAGATACCATAAATCTATCCTTTCACATGCCTTTTCTAGTGCAAGGAGGAGGGTGGTAACATTTTTTCCTTAGTGAGATGCTCATGTATATATGGATCATTCATCTTGATCCATTTTTTCTAAACACTCAATGGAATAATGGTATAATTTCTTGAAATTATGTCGATGAATGTCCTTTTTGTTTCCATGGCCATGCATGAATCAGACTCCATCATTTCCACTTCCAATGATGCTGGTATTTTTTTTTCTGTTGATGGCCTGAATGATATCTATGCCTTCTTCCTCCTCAATAATTACTAGTACCCTGACCATATCATTGTGTGTAGTCATTCTTCTATTGTTTCAGATTCAACATAGACTTTGAGTCATGTTAAAGAATTGAGCTATTATTCTTTTTCATTTGTTTCCCAAGAGCTCACAACGAACCCATAAATTCTTCAATGGACAGTTTTTCCCAATTCCTTCAATTCTTTTATTTACACCACATCATGAACAAAAATTGTTGTGAGATATCATATTTCTTTTTTTGTGAAACAAATTTATTATACCTTTTCACCATTCCTTTTCAAATTGTAAAAAAAACATTTAAATGTGATAATTAGTTAAAGATACTATGAACTTCCTTCATGTGTGTTGCTTCAAACTATTCTATTAGTGTTTCTATTCATTCATTATTTACATGATCAAAACCCTTAAATAAGGTTCCAAGTGTATCCCAAAATTTCTTACTTGACATTGCTTCAGAAATATTATCAAAGGTTGATTTATCCAACCCTTGACAGAGGAGGAGAAAATCCTAATAGTATTCATGACTTTGATTTTTGACAGTAATGTTTTCTTAATTTGTGAAGGAATATTCTTTTTCCAAAGTGGGTAATATATACCCATCCATAATAACATTCCATAGTTCTTTTGACCTAAACAACACATTTATTTTGATGCACCACATTTCATAGTTGTCCTTATACAACATGAGAACATTCAGCTATATTGTTGTTTCAATATTTAAAATTAAAAGGCTCATCAATTTTCATATTCCTTGTTTGGGGTCTCTAATGCTAATTTCTAGGTTGTACAAACTAGGAAATGTGACAAAAATCAGAAAAAAATACAACATTACTTTTAAGATTTCATTTTTTCACTCATTTACTAACTACACAATTGGATAATTTATAGACTCTACTAAGGGAATGAAAATACACCAAACAAAAACATGTGAATTGCACTAATTGATGAAAAAATTAAATAACATGAAGTAATTGAAATAGAATCTTGGAAGAGAGAAAAACACATGGGGAAGACACATGAAAACTGTAAACATTTCTGCTAGTGTTCAAAACCCAACTGACAGCTTTGGGTTTCTATTTCTATTATAATATGATATAGACTGTGATTGAAATGTGAGGATATTTTCAATAATTTGAAAATATTTCTTCTTTTTGAATCCCAAACATCACGATCATTGAGGTAGGGATCACCATTAGTGACCTTTTAGATAGCCTTGAACAATAGCACACAGAAGCCTCCAAACTCTGCTTCCCTTG
Organism: Viscum album; assembly: GCA_963277665.1. Taxonomy (NCBI): domain Eukaryota; kingdom Viridiplantae; phylum Streptophyta; class Magnoliopsida; order Santalales; family Viscaceae; genus Viscum; species Viscum album. The sequence continues at coordinate 1,014,564,866 of OY728119.1, read as the reverse complement.
TTCAACGAACACAATATCCAGAACTAGACCATCCTACTGATCCAACTATTTGAAACTTGCCTCTTTTAAAGTCACCAAGAAAGGGACAATCAAGAACATAATCAACTCCAGATAATATTCTCTCAACATTAACATCTATGGTTGGAAAACTACATCCCTAGAACCCTATAAGTAGTGATAGAATAACCCATATAAAAACTATCCTCTCGTAATGAAAACTTGAACCCCATATTTTTTCTTCTAAAAATATACATCAAAAGGATATTATGTCATAAAAGAACACAAAACTTGGGAAAGGCCTAGTATAAAACCCGTTGCTCGCATTAGAAAGCATCACCAACCCTATTCAGAATGCATGAATGAAGATTTTAATCCAAATCTTCTTCAATATAATTTTTTGTGTTTGAATAAGACTAAAACCACCTTGTATTCACATCTGCATGTAATAAATCCCCCATCATGTCATCCATTTATAGAAGAATAGATGGGTTATAAATAGAAATAGGAGTCCCTGTTAACCTAACCCAAACTACTACCATACTCGATTTCGGTCCATAAAGAACATTCTAAGAACACCTATAAAGAGAGAACCACTAAGATCCACATCGAATATATACTCTAAACCAAATATTCACAAATTCATCCCTTGAACATAGATTAATTCAAAAGTTTGTTTTGGAAAGCAGTAAAGATGATGTAATATATTCTAGACCCCACAAGTTTTTATATGATCTAAAGAATGGAAATGTGGGTTTCTCACAACTGACTCTCTCCATCAACAACAGATCATAATAAGCCGAGGCTGCACCAAGATCACCCTCTGATAACTATGATGTAGGGAAACTGTCGAATTACATAGCAAAATGTGGTGCGAGATGAATGTTCATAATGTATGGTAAACAAGTCTTCGAATCTGTAACGGAAGAACCTATGTGCCCTTGGTTAATTCATGTATTCAACATGACATAATAGTAAAAATATATTATTATAATACATATTGGATACTTCTGATCGGTACTCACTCTATTTACTCCAAGGTGTATTTTTGCACATAATTAATTTTAAATAAATGTATTTCAATTTTCTAAAATCATGATTTCTGATAATCTAAGAAATAAATTGATGAGAATTAAGATAAAAAAAATATTTTATTTAACAAGAAAAATTAATTGATTTGAGTTTGATTAATTTAATAAGAATTATTAGAATTTAATGCTAATTAAATATGTAATTTATTACTTTAATGTGAATGTTCATGAGCCTAAACCATCCCATTGATTGTGATTATTTTTAAAAAAAATTATTTTTAAATTAAATTTTGGGCCTTCATTTCATCCTTCCTATCATTACGTAAGGGCCTACGTGACCATAATTTCTTTAATGTAATATGCATATCCAATCATTTGGTTCTCCAAACCTATATGTGAGTAAAATCATATTCAATGGATAGAGCGCCTATGCTAGTGGTGGTAGTTTATTTTTGCAGTTGATGAAAACCATATCAAAGAAAGATACAATGGAGGAAAGGTAGAAATATTAAAGATGAACCACAAATAGTTCAAGGTGTTTTTCACCAATGTTTGATGGTTAATTTATAATCCACTAAATAAAATGATCATTAGTAAATGATCATGATCATACAAATTTATTGATTTATTATTATCAAGTTATGTGGTTATTTAATTATATATGTGTTGGTTGGAGTGAGTATCTCAAGAGGGGGTAAATTGAGTACCCAAAAATTTTTCTATCTAAAATTGATTATTCTGAAATCCCCATAAATGTTTAAATTGGGCCCAATTTATAAAAATATATAATTTGATATAGATCTCAATATTTATAAATATTTATCTATAGATTGATTAGGTTTGAGATTAAAAATATAAAATATTATTTAATCCATTGAAATCAAAGTACATGATCATTATACAATATGATCACATATTAAGTTAAACTATCAAATTATATATTTTGTTTACTGTTTAAAATATTGTCAGTTTTAAATCATAAAAAAATTATAAAAAAATTAAGGCATATAGTGGAAATAATGAATACAGTAGGTTCAGTATCATGTCCAGACTTAGTCCTCTCAAATTGTGATCTCCCTCTACCAGGTGATTTATATAAAAGAAACTATATAATCCACAACATGGATCAGTTATTAAAACAACATATAACATTCATGGTCACACGTGACCACTGCCATAGTTATAAATCAGAGAAAATCTAAAATGTCTACATAAGGACCTCTACCACTCTGATTCGTGGGACAAACAAATATGAAAATTGTTTTAAAAGGTATCAATTATCTTACAGTTATAAAATGAGATAGTATGCGTGTTTGTGTCATAAAACAGATTATGCACACACAATTCTAAAAAAGTAATAAAGATAAAAGAATATAGCAATCTATAAGAATAAATTTTAGAAGTTCTTAGTCTATTTCAATAAATCTTGTAACACTTGATTTTATTTTGTAGTTAATCTTGATTCAGGTTCTCATGAAAACTTCAGGAAAATAGAGTGCCACATACTCTTGTTCTTTCACTAGAGGAAAGCATCAAATATGAATATCTAGTTCAACCTCTCCATCAATAGATTGTAATAGGTGATCTCTTCTTGTTTTCAATTGGGTTTATCTTTATGTGTGTTTTTGTTGTTTGATCACTTAGCTTGATATCAGTCCACTTTATCTACTATTTCAGGTAGTTCTTCTCTTAATCTTTCTGAGTTAGTGAGCTGGACTTTTATCATAAAAAACAAAGTGAATATTTGGATCAGATTATTTCTCATAGTTTATATGTTGACACTATCTTCAGTTCATTCCCTTTAGAATTTAAGATACTATCATTAAAATAGTAAATGGATATAACTTCAATAAATATAACCTTTAGAATAATATGATTTAAAAAGTTAAAATAAGAAAAAATAAGAAAAAATCGACGATATATATGACTGAAAGTGTCTCATTATATGGAGGAATCATTATCTAGTGGTATATTGATTTGTATGTATGTTACTAAAAGTGTCTTATACATAGAAAAAAGTTCACTATGTTGAAAATCTCAACTAATAGTGTCTGTTTTGGCGGTGTGTTGTCTGACGATGTCTCAAAAGTGGTCGAAATGTTTTGTTTATGGTATGATATTGATGGTTTTTTATCTCGTGGTATCTCATACATATCAAAAAAATTTCTCTGGTGGCATGACATACTGACGATGTCTCAAGAATAGTCAATTTTTTTGATCAGTTATAGGAAATTCTGGAAGTGTGACATCTTGGTTGTATCTTATACTTTTCACGATTTTTATGATGGTGGGGAGTCATGGACAATGGTGTCTCATATTCGCGGTTCCAATCTCAATGGTGTCTCATCTTATGAAAATTTTACCACCTAGATCAGAATATATATTACATTAAAAAAATATGAAACTCATTAATAACATTAGAATAATGATATTTTTCGTCGTTAAAACAAGGTGGCCAACAATCTACCTGTTTTTAATGATAAAAAATAATGTCATAAAAAGTATTAAAACAGAATAAAAATTATATACAATGTATTATAAATCAAAATAGAGTATTATAAATAAGATCATATTAGATCAAATGTGAATAAAATAATAAAATGTATCTATTGTAAGTATCATGAATATAATGATTATAAACAGATAGTATCAATGATAATATAGAAACAATATAGTAAAAATAATAGATTCCATAATGTTCTCAACATTCCATTAGAATTATCAACCTTTTGATATTATCAAAAAGGTAAAGAAATGAAGTATAGAAACAAGGACAAACAAACAGAATAAGAAACATCAGAGGAATTCAAAATGATTACTAGGAAGTTATGACATCCCAAGTACCATCAAAGAAAACCCATTAAAGTCATAAAAAATAGGGTTCACTGTTTTTTAGAGGGGTCTATTGGTTCTTTGAATTTAGCCTTTTATTTTTTTTCTCTTTATTCGAGGTAGTAGGATCATCTCAACCTACAATAGAAGGAATATGGGATGAGAGTATGACTATAGTATGAGGATGATCTTCCGCAACAAAAACAGGCTGGAGTTGACTCAAATATTGACCAAGATACATTGTAAAAGGCTATAATCGAGTATGAAAAGGAGCTAAAGGTTCTCAAGAAACTCTTGGTATGATTGACAATTAATTATGAATTGGAACTGATTTATGAGAAAAAACTTTTTTCCATGAACATAATTAAACAAAATCATAATAATGTTAAACTACATTATAATATAGCCACATCTTTTAATTACACTAAAGAAATAAGATTTATATTCCTTGAAACAATTGAAAGCAAGAGTCGTGTCCAATAGATTTCTGATATTCCCTTTGAAAGCCTAATTCATAAGAGGCATACTCAAATTTTCAGCCAAGAATTTCAAATTTGCATCCATTTTATGCTGGTTATAAATCTGTTCGAGATAGAACATGATAGACTTACTTATAGATTCTTCATTAGCTTAATGTCATGGGAGTAGTTGGTAATCCACTTCAGAACATGATATAAATTATACCAAATTCGGATCAAGGTATATTGGGGATTATCAATGATACTAATTAAAGCACTGGATGAGTAAGCTCTCATATCATCTCTTCAACATTTCCATAAAAATCAACAACAAATAATGGAGGAGGTTGATAAATTGCTGGAAAAGTATATAAAGATGTATCCTCAAGTCTTTTAAGGATTCTATTCGTGGAATATTTAAAATCAGATCACATTTCATCAATTTAATACTTGAGGGGTTCAAATTCACAAATTATCCACTTATTCTAATCATCTATCACATAAAAGTGATGCATCATCTTTGGTTGAAGATGTTGAATAACCATCTTGAAAATGTTTCTTTCCTATTTCTCACAGACGAAATTCTTTTTAGGAGGATGATTATTTAACATAAAAAAATCAAATAACAACATATTCCCAAAAGAAACAAATTATAATTTAGTGTCTATATCAATTAGAAACAAAAATGGTGCTAGAAAAGGTTAAAGTTAAATAGTTATACTAGAAATTAACGTTTTACACTATCCCTTCTAAACCGACTTCTGGTATCAAGGGTCCCTTAGGATCACCATCAACTCAAACCTCATGTCCACCATTCTTTGGTGTAATCCATGAGACATTGGAGTACTTTCCCCATTTATCTAACATGGTATTAACCCAACTCTCAAAAACCATAGAAACTACTGGAAAAGAGGTTATAGGGACCACAAAAGTAGGTACAACATCTAATATCTCAACATTTCTATGAATATGAGAACTCTTTCCATATACAAATTTATGAATAAATATAAGGATTTATTTTTATTTTTGAGCATTTGAGCTCTAAACAATAGCACTAGAAGAAATGGAATCTAATAGTGTAATAATATTTGGGGCATCTAGATTCTGAACATATTTTTTTTAAACATATTAGTGGATTCACTTTCTGAATTATCATCCATACGAGGCTTTTGAAAATTTAAATAAACTAACATAATATTAAGAAATTCTTCCTCATTATGATCTATTTCACTTTTTCAGTTACAAGTTTTTATAAAACATCTATAACTCCTATTCTCTCAGTAATATAAGTAATAGATATTGCTTAACCAGTGGAAAAAAATAACTATACTTGAATTCATCAATAGATATATTTTACAAAAAAAAATCAATAGATGGGGATTTGTACCCATCAACAACTGCATCCTGATGATTTGGAGGCATCTACACATCCTTTCACTTAATTCGACCACTAAAACTGTTAGGTTCAGAATCAACTCCATCTTCACCATAATCACTGTCACTACCAACTTTATTTTTATTTCCATTTTCATCATCATCTTCTTCATCTTTATCTTCATACTCATCTTTAGTGGCTTTTAAATTTTATATTACTTCTCTCCATAAAACTTAGTCTCTTCATTATCACTTTTAACAAGTTTATTATTTTTTTTCAACTTCCAAAAGTGGAATATGAGATCAAAAAATAATGGGATATAGTTTGAATGAAAATTATGGATCACTCTATATATAAAAATATGGTTAATTTTCTTCTTACTTAGCAAAAACTTCTTCTTTACCCTCATCAGAGTATACAAAAACTTCATAAGGCTCAAATCCTGGATCAATGTAATCCCTTGGTTTGGTTGGATGATGAATTAGATTATTCCCCCTAATATAATTTCTCAAAATCTCCAAAAAATTGTTTCTTCCAGGGGATCTAGCTAATCTTCATCATTGATAATGTAGAACTTATGGGAAAACAACCACCATAATCTATATTATACTCTTCATCTTTAGCTACTAGGTCCTTATCCTTCAACATGGAAGAAAACGTCTTCATGTAGATCAAATAATTACATCCTAAAGATGGTATGGTCATCTCACAAATATAAACCATGATATATCTACATAGATTGATCATGTGACCTTTTGAAATTATAGATTTATGATAGACATCATGGGACCATAAGGTTGAAAAATCACTCTTTCTTAAGAATAACATGTGATACAAAAACATAATGTGAATCCCATATTCACCATCTAGCTCTGAGGAAACATGCTTTCTGGTTGTTCCATCTCTAGTTATCACAATTAAAACATCCTAAAATTTAAAAAATCAATAGATTATGTAATACATCCTTGGTAGTCATCATAAATTCCATCATGGGTAACACCTAAACATTTACCCATTTTCTTTGATGAAAAAAAAGAATAAATTCCAATTCACACAACTTCTTATCTAATCAACACCATCTTTATAATAAAAAAAATCTACATTATGATAAAAAGTATAGACCATATTAAGTTAGAAATGTTTATTTTTTGAAGAAATACACTCTAAAAATCCCTGATTATAATGTACATTGAGTACTAGAGACATACCATATACCATCCACTTCAATTAAACATCCTTTTATGGTATGAAATTATTGTTGGAAAACACAGAATTAAGTGGTGCAAATGGAGTAGATTCACCAGAATATCTATTATCATTCTTAAAAGATTTATACTTATAAGGATAAATCTCAAAAACACACTTCATTCTTGGCATACATACTAGTTTTGAATGTTTCTTAAAGGGTAGGAAATGGTTTGAGAAGAAAGAGGCAAAGGGTTTCACAGGCTCAAGAGAGAAAGATACCAGAGTATCATGCATGGATCAAGGTAAGTTGGGAATAGAAATTTTGTCATTTTGATATAATTTGGGATATTAAGTATTCTAAAAAATAGTTAACACATGAAATAGAATTAAAAATTGAATAAAAACACACGTTGTGTTACAATAAATAAATAAATCAAAAAACAAAATATATGTTCAAAATATGAAGAAAAAGAACAATTTAAAAGGAATAAAAACAATGTAATGAAAAATAAATGGTATGACAAGACAACTATGTGATAGCTAATGGATTGAAATCCAATGGTAAGAAAAAATAATAGCATGACAAGACAACGACATGACAAGTCAACGATGTGAAAGCACAATGGTATGTCATCACAATGGCGTTTCAACCACAAAGTTATATCATAAAAAATATATTAAATTTTCTTAAAATTACTTACTCTCTTTTTATATAATTTATTTTTTAATAATTCAAAGTCTTATTAAAAATATCAGCTAACTATTTTTATGTGTCAATAAATTTAAGAGTGGTATCACATTTTTTAAAACATTTTCTCAAAAAGTTATGTCTTATATTAATATGTTTTTTCATAGAATGTAAAATATGATTCATATAAATGTTAATAGAACTTTGTTTCATAGTTTATAGGGACAAGTTGGAATTGTTATCCATTATCTAGTAAAGTTTTTTTCATCCACAAAATTTGTGCACAGTAACTACCTATAGCAATATACATAGCTTTAGGAGTATAAAATACTATATAATTTTTTTTAATAACACATTAAAACTCGATACCATCCTAAAAAGTATATTTCCCAGTGGTTCTTTTCTACCTAAATTACATAAACAAAATTTAGCATTGTAATAACATAACAAATCAAATGATTATCTTATATGGTTAAACAATACTAAATTTAAAGTATACATATGGTATTTGAAAATAAATTTGATATCAACTAGGTGTGACTCGTTTTGGATTTCTTGAAAACAATCACACATAAACACCCTAAACCTAATATCTGGCTAGCTATGGGTAAAGTAGAAAAGACTGCCAATCATACCTCTTTAACAGGTTTGATCAACTAGTTGCCTAGATTTTTTAGGATCCAATTTATATATGGTACTCATAGTAGTATCACTACTCTTAGTGTAATCCATGTTGAAAAAATTATATTCCATTTTGTATACTTTGATTTAGAATAATTCCTTCTCTTTTTTTTTGGAAAATATGAGTTTCATGGAACATTTTCAGTTCACCCATTAAACTCATTTCAAATTCAATTTTATTCATTTATGAAAAATCATTATTTAAATAAATTTTTGAAGATAAAAAATAACAAAAAAAACATATATTTTTACTAATAATACACTATTTGAAATTCCCTTTATGAAATGGTTATGATCAATTATAAATTTGGAGAATCCTTTTGAAAACATAAAACATTTCATCCTATCATACCAATCTCTATAATTTTTTTTAAAACCATATAATGCTTTGGTATATTGAAAAACTATATTAGGAATGTGAGTGTTTTGAAAAAAGGGGTTGATAAAAAAACATCATAAACTATAAAACCATATAATAATTCACCCCTAAAATCCATTATATAAAGATTGATGATTAGACATGCTGCATAAGAAAGTAGTATACTTATGGATTCCTGTTTGCCCATAGGTGAAAACTTTTCCTTATAACTTATCCCTTTTTATTGACTAAAGAATTTTACAATAAGTATAGCCTTGTTTCTAACTATAGTGCTTGACTCATCAACTTTATTCCTAAACACTGATTCAGTTCCAATAGTAAATGTGTCTTCGATACTACTTAAAATTTCCCACACATTGTTTCTTCTAAATATATTTTATTATTCTTGAATATTTATTACCCATAATTCATCATTAATAGATTCAGTGACGATCTTATGTTAAAATGGAGACAAAAAATATCGATGTTCAACCTGATTTTGAATCAAATATCTAGATTTTATTCCTCCGTTTTGATAAATTTAAATAGCATATAAAGTATGGTACTAACTAGATCTAATTTCTCTAGAGATAGAGGTATTGTTCGCTTCTGGATTTTCAATTTTAGGTTCTATAATTTCTATAAATTATTTAGAAATTGTTGATTGTTTTCTTATTTTACAGAAAATTCTAAAGGTTTGGAATTTAAATTCAAAGGTGATAAATCATCCTTAAGGATTTATAATGAGGTATTTGGCTCAAGTGGATCAGTTCCATTTAGTATGGTGTGGCCAAATTCTTTCTTAGTTGTGGTATTCTTATTGAAAATAATTGAGGATTTTCTAGAGATTGAAAAACTAAGGAAAATTCCTTTATCACAGTTAGAGGAAAAAATTTCAAGATTATACTCAGTGTTATGAATAAGAACTTTTCAACCAGAAACTCAAAAGTAAATTACTTAAGGTTTTCAATTATTCTGTAGCTCATAAGTGGACCTTTTGAGGATAGGTATATTAAATACTCTATTGATGATATTGCAGTCTGTATTGGTATAATCAACTTAAAAATAGATAGGTAGGTCATACTCATTCAACATAGTCCAGGATATACCTTGTAGGGTTTATTTCAATTTTCAATAACTCCAATATACTGGGGATTGCATGGAGGATATAATTTATGATTGTAACCATCTTGTGAGAAAAAATGATTCAAAATCATGATTTTCAAACTCACAATCATGATCACTTCTTAAGGACTTAATCTGAATTCCACGAAGATTTTAAATAGGCATAACAAACTTGGTAAAGCAAGAGCAGTCTTTAATTTTGTGAGGTAAAAATTTTACCCAAGTATACCAAGAATATTCATATACAAGAACATAAACACAAAACTTCCCAAAAAGACTTGACCCTCTAGTTGGTCCAATAAAATCCATGTGAACCAACTTATTCGGTTGATAATCTGAAACTTATTTCTTTAATTTGAATGAAACAATATTCTCTTTCCCTTATTAATAAGAGTGAATGAACTTATCAGTTGGGAAATAATGCTTAGATATATCCCTAACTAACCATTCATAGTCAGAATTATAAGTGGTTGAGTGTTTAAGTTCCCTATTACCCTATGCCAATACCATAACTCTTTGTGAAATGCACTTATAAATCCAATATTTTGAGAGATAGAATAATTTAAATCTATAGTATAAATAGTGTTGTTTCTCATGGATTTAAAAATTATAACATTTTGAGAATCATACAAATTAAAAAAAACATTCTAAACATAATATAAAAACCACCATCACATAACTAAGAATGTCTTAAAAGATTATAATTTAAACCATAAACATTTAAATATTTATAAAATAAAACTAAACTTTTTTACCAGTCTAGCCTATGTAGACGGTCTTCTCTATTTCAATATCACCAAAGGTGACATGTTCACCACCAACATTTATGGGACTCATGAAATAAGAATATTATACTTTCATATATCTTTAACATCCACTATTTAAGAACCATATACTTCAAATGTAGGTCTTCAAGAATTTTTCCTTTAAGAACATTTTAAACAAGAAATGGTTTTGGAACCCAAATCTATTTAGGTCTACAAATTTCAGTAATAAAAGCTCTAGGAACCCACATTTTCCTCATTAAATTCGAATATATAGATTAAAAAATTCTAGAAATAAAATAAATTTACTTACTTTTTAAAAATGATTAACAAAAGATATTTCAATCATCGATTTCGGAAAAAAGTGACTCTAGAAATTCTTCTCTATCCATGCTCATATCCTATTCTAGGAACATATTTTGATGCGACTTGTTTTCAAAATTTTGTTTTGAGTACATCTCTACAATTTGTAAAATTTCTATTATCTTTCATCAATTTATCATTAGATAGTTTATGTTCAATGTTTTCATTGAGAAATTGAACATTTTTTTATTTTTATATAGACAGTACATATTTTATATTTATAGTTAGAGCGTACTGAATTTTATGACTTTTATACTTATCCTTTAATTCATTAAAGGTATCCTCTAGAATATTTTAGTATTAAAATAATTTTTTATTTTATATATAATCATTATCATATTTTTCATTATAATAATTATAAGACTCAATAATATACAAAATACTAGAATTAATTGGTAAATAAAGTACCTTACTAACTTTAGTCATGGAAAAAATATTGGATATATTTATATTTTCTTTAGTTGGTTCATCAGAGTCACTTGAGCTATCCTCTAAAGCACTATATTTTTTATTCATTTCCTTTTTTATCTTTTATCCTTGTCCTAAAATTTCATTTTGTACTTTATCTTTGGATAGTTAGAGTTTATGTTCCCCTTCCTCTAAAATTCATAGAAAACATCTTCTTTTTTATATTCATCCTTCTTCCAATAATTCTTCTAGTTGCCACTATTTTCATAAATTATTTTATAGTTTGATTTTCAGAAAATATTTTTAGTCCTATATAACTTCTTAAATTCTCATGCTAGGTGATCCACCTCCACATCACTCTGAGAAGGTGATTCACTATCACTGGAACTTGAATCTTTTAATTTCTCTTTTTCTTTTTTCTTTTTATTGTCTAGGAATAATAGTCTTTAGGGCTACTAAAATTATTTTAGTCTAATCATCTTCTTCATATTTTAACATTAATTTAGCTATATACAACATAGGTTTTCTAATCAACTCCTTTAGAAGTAGTTTTTTGTGTCACATGAATCTCGTATTGAAGCTGATTTACCTCTCGATCTTTCTAGAAAACATCTCAACAATATCATAATTTTATCCTTATAAGATATTGTCTCTCTATGAAATATAATTGTGTTAAAAATCACATTGAAACTAAGATACATGTCCGAAATGGTTTAATAAGGCTTCATCATTATGTTATAATTTTTAATAGTATATGTATCAATCCTCATCTATTTAACATTTGAAGTTCCCCCATGGTAAACAAATAGAGTGTCCCGAATTTCAATTTATGTTTTAGATGAATAAGTACTATTAAATTCTTCATCTTATAATGTATAGTTTAGAGCATTTATATATTGGAATTTAATATTGTATGCTAATTGTTTTTATTTTATCCCAAGTTCTCCTATCTATATATGGAATATCATATCAATTCTCTATAGTAGAACAAATAACAAAACCCATGATCTCTATATGTATTTTCATTTTAATATTCCATTTGGAAAAATTTATACCATTAAAGGAGGGTGTTTTATTAGTATAATATCTGTCTTGATTATTATTTTTTTATTTAACTAAATTTAGAAGAGAAAGAAATTTAAGATCAATATTGTACAACTAAAATCATATATGACATTTTTCCAAAAAACTAATAAAAATGAATGAAATACTTTGATTCCAAATTCTTATTGGAGTGAGTATCTCAAAAGTTGGGGGGGGTGAATTAAGTACACAATAAAAATTTATATCTAAAATATATTATTTTTAAATCACCCAACTATAAAAATATGAAAGAGTTTATCAAAGTATATTTTATGATATAGATCTCAATATTTTTAAATATTTCACTAAAGAATTATTAGGTCTCTGTTGAACAAAATAAAATATTATTCAATCCTTTGAAATAAATTTACTTGATCAAAACCCTATATGAAAAACAATTAAAATAAAATCTAAAATTATATATTTTATTTAGAGTTAAAACAAATTTCAGTTTTAAAGTTGAAATAATGTAAAACAAAAATTAAATCAATTAGCAGAAGGAATGAATAAAATTATTTCAGTCTCAAGTCGAGACATTGTCCTCTCCAATTTTCTGTCACCTTTAACCAAGTAGTTTATTTAAAGTAAACCCTATGATCCTCAACCTGGATCATGTTTTACAATATTTCACAACTATACATGTCTCACACAACCTCTTCAAAAGTTGTACGTGTGAGAAGTACTAAATAGGCCAAATAATGACCTTTACCACTCTTATCCATAGGAGAAAAAAATATGAAAAGAGTTTAAGAAAATTTCAATTATCTTCTAGTTTAGCACAAGAGACAGTGAGTGTTTGATAAAATAGAGTATTCACACACACTAGTCAAAATTAAATAAAGATAAAAAGAATAGATTTGTCTATAATCATAGAGATTATAAGTTTTCAGCCTGTTTCAATGCATCTTGGGAATATTGATTTGATTCTTTAGTAATGATTGAGTCTAGTTATCTTGAAAACATTTAGAAAATTGAGTGTTGTAGACTCTAGTTCCTTCACTGGAGGAAGTTAGAAAATGTGAATGTGTAGTTCGGATTCTCAGTCAAGTGATTCTAATAGGTGATCTCTTATTGTTTGCAACAAGGTTTAAAATTATTTTTGTTCAATATATTCAATCTCTCTTATTTCTATTCATCCACTTAATCTACTATTGCATTTAGTTCTCCTATTATTCTTTATTAGGGTATGTGTTGCACTTTTATTATTAGTAGCACGGAGAATATCTATATTAGATGCTTCCATTTACTGCACCTCTTGTCACTCTCTTTAATGATTTTTGTTAAGAATATAATTGAAAATAATTATAATAGTAATGGAATTAACCTCAATAAATATATTTTTCAGAATAATATGTTTGAAAAAGATAATTTAAGAAAATATCAGTGCTTTATTAGATTGGATGTGTCTAAAGGTATAGCAGTGTCACAATTTTGTGGTATGTTGACCTAGAGGTATAATACTAGTGGTGTCTTATTATTATTTAAATTTTAACTATGCTGACAACATCTCAACTAGCAATGTCTGGTCTGACTATGTCTTAGACATAGCATTTTTTATGTGTTTGTGGTATGATATTGACAGTGTTTCTTCTGTTATTTTCTCGTACTTATCCAAATTTGGAATCTGGCAGCATAACATCCTGATGGTGAGTCGACTATTGGAGTCTTAGACTTTTCCAATTTTTCAGATATGCGGTACAACATTCCGGTGGTGTGATATCTTGGTTGTATCTTATACATAGCAATATTTTTATGAGGGTGGTGAGTCATGGATAACGATGTCTTGTGTTGGTCGTGCCAATCTCAATGGTGTCTCATCCTTAGATAATTTTCTCACCTAGCATAGAATACAGATTACTTATAGACAAACATGAAACTCATTAATAACATTAGAATCATGAATTTATGATCATTAAAACTAGGTGGTGAACAAGCTATTTTTTCACACTCACATGAATTAATCAATTAATAAGAATGCTTGATATAACTAAAATAAACAAAATTATTTATAAATAATATGTAATATATGGTTAATCACTTATGTAAATCTAGTTAATATTAAAAATAATATAATAAAGATAATAATTGTAAATTTATGCTTAAAATATAAAATCCCTTAATTATATATTATCTCAGTATATCCTTCCACTACCTTAGTTAAAATCATACCATAGTTAAAAGTTCTTGACCAACTAAAGTTGGGGTGATTTCAGTTATCAGGTAATTCTATCTTGAAGTTCTGAGTTGACTTAACTTATCTCACACCTACGGTTGGATAGTAATGTGTAACTTGGTATAAATGGGAGGAAAAGGTAGAGGAATCCAATTTAAGGATTTTATAATTGGGGAGTCCAGTCAGTATATAAAGGAATTATAAGTTAATGTATCATGAATTTGGAATTCCATCAAAAAATTCTTCAAATTACTTTACTGAAAAATGTTTGGGTGATTAGAATTGGAATATGGATCCATTTAAACTAGAATATTCTATAAACCGGATATTTTTTATCCAATGGTGAAGGATATTGGGTTTTTATAAAATAGTGAGAGACTAATAATATAATATTTATTTATTTGACTAAATTTTTTTAGGTAAATTACTAAAATTGTTATCATTTTATTTAAATAAATGAAAATAAAATGAGTTCAAACATATCACTATAATCTATAATTGAAAATGATAACCTTATGACTGGTATAAATTCACGATAGTAGAAAATGTGATTATGTTTTACCCTATAACATGAATGGAAATTTTATGTGTTGGAAGAACCTATTACTAATATTCATGGTAAAGAGGCTAGTGATGAAGAGTTGTCTTATTATGTGGAACATTTGAATGATTCCATATATATTTAATGTTTCATGCTATCATCTATGAACAATGAAATTTTAAAGAAACACAGGGACATGTACATGTATAAGATGATGTATCAACTTTGTGATCTATATCAAGAGAAGGAGATACAAGAGAGATAATAGATCTCTAACTCCCTATTTAAAACTACTCTTATCTAGTCATAACTATCTATGCTTCATGTATTCAAGCATATTGGCTACATTGAACAGGAAAACATCTTAGGGATTAAATTCCGATATGAATTTCACAAAGATCTCATACTTTACCCAATACTAAAGTCCTTCTATTATTTTATTCTTAATTATAACAAGATCAGTAATGAGAAGATACTTTTATAATATCTTTCCCCAAGTGGATAAGGACATGATGAATGACAATCCTTCATTATATATAGTGAATAAGAAAATGAATATTAAGGTAATGTGGTCCAAAACTCATAATAACTTTAATGTTCCCAAGCATCATCCTTTCAAAAAGTAGAAGATCCATAGGTAGGGTAATGAAAAGAAATTAGTATATTTTTATGGGGAATGTATGTTAACTAGATGTGGAACTTAACCAATGAACAAGGGGAAGCTACAGGTGCATTCATTATCATTTGTAATCTTTCAATAACAACACATTTAGTATAATATATAGCTTGTGGTGCTCACATTTGTATCCAAATTAAAGAAATAAGAAGATTTGGAAATATTTCTAGAGGATAGGTGGATTTTAGAACATTCAATGGGGTAAGGTGGGATACTCCAGATGTTGGATTCAACCACTATTCACTGCCAATAGTAATGGTATTGGTTTTGAGAGATTTTTATTATTTACTAAATGTTATCAAGAATGTAATTTATGTTTCCTTGATAGATACATATGGTTTTATTTTCAAATATAGAAATAGAATGTTTTTATTAAATATAACATATTTTATTGTATGGAATATTTAAATAATGGTTATTATGTATTAAATTACAAAAAACAAAGTATTGGAAATAAATTAAAAATCATGTTCACAAGACTCATGTAACACCCATTTATGGCATCATTGTATTGGTCATGAAAATGAAATCCTCTTGAAAAGGCTATGTTAGGATTGTTATTTAGACTCTTTTTAGTTTAATCCATTTGAAATATGATATTCACGTTTATAATAAGAAATGACCAAAACATTATTTGGTGGAAAGGAGGAAGGGACACATATCATTTAGGATTGGTACACACTAATCTGTATAGACCATATCTAGTAGAAGAAAGAGGTGGGTATTCTTACATCACAACTTTTACTAATGACTATAGTTGATATGGTTGTGTCTAATTAATGAGTTTTAAGACTGTTTCATTTTTGATATTTAGAGAATTAAATAATAAAGTAGAGAATCATCAGGGAAGGATGATAAATAATCTTCAATTGGATTGAGGTGGTGAATATCTTAACTAAGAGTTTATCAAATTTATAGGTTAATTTGGGATTTTATCAAAACTCAATCCACATCACACACTACTGTGGAAATGTTTTAGTTATAGTAGGAATCCTATCTTATTAGAAATGGTATGTTTG
Source organism: Viscum album (assembly GCA_963277665.1). NCBI lineage: Eukaryota > Viridiplantae > Streptophyta > Magnoliopsida > Santalales > Viscaceae > Viscum > Viscum album. Next base: position 1,014,548,106 of record OY728119.1, on the reverse strand, counting down.
AAGATGTGTCATATAGATATTCCATTATCATTTTGGAGATATGCATTACATAAATCAACAAACACACTAAACCAAGATCCAAATAAATAACAAAATATAATTACCTTCAATTTATAGAGTGGAAATAAAGATGATTTGTTGTATACACATTTATGGGGATGTGAGGAGTTTATTAGGTCCTTTTCAGGTAAAAAATATCATCCTAGGGAACAAAGTGTATCTTTATAGGGTATCCTAAATAATGTATAGTGGATAAAATATTTAAATCTCATCAAGGAATTGACTATGATGAATCATTTTCAATAGTTTCTACATTTAAATACATTATAATTATTGTTTTTATATAGGGTTACCGAGAATATATAATTTCGTAGATGGATTTAAAAATAGAAATCTTTAATGGAACCTTTAAGAAGATGTGTACATGACACAACCAGAAGGGTTTATGACTCTGGGTGGTGCTAAAATAAGATGAAAGTTATAGAGATCTATTTATATATTAAATACATAATCTAGGTCATGGAACATTCAGTTTTGTAAACCAATAAAATAATATGATTTCATTATTATGGAATGTTATCCATGTGTTTATGAGATGTTTAATGGAAATGTGGTTGTCATCCTAGTAGTATATTTTGATGAAATATTACTTATTGTAAAAGACATAAATATCATACAATATTTCAATTTATAATTCAAAAAAATTCTTATCCATGAAGGGAATAGGTTAATAAGCCTATATTCTTGGGATCAATATCATTTTTTATTGATCCCAGAGGCTTCTTGGTCTATGTATAAGTATATACATTACACAACTCTGTGTGATATTTATCCTAGAAAAATCCAGTAGGGGATTAGTTATAGTGTCACATGGTATACATATGTTTTAGAAAATATGTGCTTAGACATAATAGGAGAAAGAGTGAATGGGAAAATTCCTATATACTTCAGTGATAGGATCAATAATTTGTTCTCTATTATATACTAGATTTTATTTTTTTTCCTAGGCATTAGTCATTGTAGAAATATATCATGATGATCCAAAAGAACAATATTAGTCTACTATTAAGGCTATCCTTAAGTATATATGAAGAACAAAAGATATGTTTTTGGTGTATGGAGGAGAGAAGGAGCTAGTAATCTGGGGTTATACTAATGTTAGTTTTTAAATAGATCAGAATGTTTTGAATCAATAGTTAAGATATGTTTTTTGAATCAATAGAGAAGTTTAGAGCTGGATGATTTTAAAGTATCTAGATTTCATTGTTTCAATAATGGAGTTTGATTATATAGTGGATTTTGATACCTCTATGTAATAAATTTGGATATGAAACATTATACAAGATATTAATGAGGTACATATTATTAAATACTCAATCAAATTGTATTGTGATAATAATGCAATGATGTCTCATAAAAAACATCCATGTTTGCACCAACAGACAAAGAAAAAACTTTGGAAATGTCACATGTTGAGGTATTTTTCTTAGAGGGTGATGTTCCATAAAGTAGAATTCACACAAAATAAAAAATGGTGGACTGATTGATAAGAAGTATATATCTGAATAACCATGAGTTTCATGTGAGAGCTAGTGGATTAGAGGTTTTTAGCAGTTGGTTCTAGTGCAAGTGAGAGTCTGTTGGAGTTGGTGACCTATATCCAACTTATGTGTACTTCATGATAACTTTTATTCATTGTCTTGAATATTAGTAAAATTCTTATCAACTCATGATTTCTCTTCCACATGACATAGTATGTGATAATGTCTTAATATTAGTGGTTGCATTGAAAGTTCACAATAGTTCTTTGTTATGATGAGAACCCAGAAGTTCCATGAAGGCATTCTTAAATATATATTATATACCTAGATGAAATAATTTGAGGGACATAAATTATACATAATATCTTTGGTGGAGACTCAAAAGACTTTGAGTCACCTTCTCATGGTGTATGTCCTTAGTAATATCATGTATAGAATATTATGAGAATAAGACCAGGCAGTAGGAAATCCAAATTTATATATGTCATTAGATGTTCCTCTCGGTAGATGTGTGTATTGATCCTTATACATTAATATTATTATTAATTAGTATTATAATTCATGTTCCATGATGTATTGATGAAAACTACGATGATATATATTTTTAGTGAGGTAGGATACAATGGGTATGTCATGAGTAATATTTAATTAATTAATAATGCGAGGAAGGATTCTCCCCCTTATGTTCTTTTAAAGAGTTTTATATTTTAGTACCATTGATGGAAATGATATGAAATAGAAAAATACATCTCCATGGTTTTCTATTGGAATGTTTTATTTCAGGAAAGTCAAAGAAAGAGACATTGTGCACATAGATTGATGGAACAAACATGCAACCTTCTTGATTAGAGTTTTTTTTGATAAATGTGTTATATTAAATAGTAAACATCTGTAAGATGTATTATTTCATTAAATTATTAAATTATTTCTATATGTGTTCCTTGGTGTTTTTCAAGATTCTAACCTTGAAATTTCGGATTCTTTACCAAATTTCTATGAGAAATAGGCATAGAGGGCCACACACTAAGTGTATCCATAATCACAGTTACATAATAATATTATTTAACAAGTTGAATAAATATTATTCCCACATGTTTTTTAATAATTTCTATTGATTTATTTATAACATATATTTTATAACTAGTTATTCAAGATAATATTTTGATAGAATAATATTCAGTAAATATATTTTTTAAAATGAATATAATAGTTATTTATTTATTGATGAATAATGTAATATTTTTTATTTTTGAAATAAATATTATTCATTCAGTGAAAAATAAATATTATGGAGGAATGGAAGACCGAGTTTAGTGGTATAGTGAAAAAGTATATATATAATATAATTTGAATAACTAATATGAAATTTAATTCAAGAGTTTAGTATGTGTCAATAAATAATTACATTATTATTATCATTTTAGACATGGGGTTATGTAAGTATTATTTAAATATTAAGGGTTCATATGTAATTTTCATTTTCTAAAACTATTGATATATAAACCCATTTATATCTTTTTTCTTAAGAGATCTAATACATTTTTTTGTGCCCAATGAGATTCAAAGAGAATCCACTCAAATCCCTAGAGAGATCTCTCTAAAATAACATTATAAACAATAGAGAGTGATCCTATTACACCTATATATTCAAGTCCAGAGAGATTTAAGAGAACCGTTCCTTGGAATGATTCTTGTGGTGATCAAAGGAGAAGGATAAAAAAATTAGGATTTTTTGTGCTATCACCCGGAGATTCCTATAGTCACATTTGGATGTTCATGGGAAATGTGTAATTTATTGTCTGGAAGAATAAATTCCTGATTTGTACAATGAAATTATGGTATGATTTAGAAATTTTTACACATCCATTAACAAATAAATAATTTCTTGCAATGTAGTTATTTAATTTCTTAAATTAATTATAAATAATATGTGATGACATAACTATTTGGTTCCAAAATTTATATATTTTCTGTATTATTTGATTCAATTTCATTGAACATGGAATTTATAGTCATGTATATCTTATCTTAATCATCAACCATAGAAAAATTAGAGTTGGGAATTCCCCATCTAACGCTTCCCCTACGCCTGAAACCTACAACCGTTACCGCTTGGGAAAATTTTGAATCATGACCCCCATTAAATAAATAAATTCAAATGAAATAATAGATACCATTATTGTTGATATATTCATGATATAACTCATATAATATGTAGTAAATATATTCCATTAAATATAAATGTGTTTAATATGACCATTGTACCACCAAAACAAAAGTGAAATGAGAAACCTTACCTTAAGTCGGACATGCTTCAAAATCCGTCCAAAATCTCAAATAATAAATTCAAATTTATTATAATTATATAAAAAACTATATCAATACATATAATATCATACATTATTTACTTATTTCATCTTGTTACCCATTTATTAACAATTACTTATTAAATTGGTTTTCTGGGTTACAAATGTTTTATTTTTCCTATATGTCTCAGTTTGGATGTTCATGTCCTTATTCATTGAAAATGATTCTATTATATCTATAATTTTAATCATTTAATGTATATAATATTATTATAAAACATCAACAATATTCAAAATTCAATAATAATTCATGTCATAAACATTAAAGCATATCTCACGTAGGAGGTAAAACCGACCTAAATAAGAGCATGCTATAAATATCGAATAAATAAGAACATACATAGTTATAATGTTAATAGAACATTTAAATAATATTATTCATTTATTAATTATCATATATATTCATTATATATATTTATAATATAGTCCATAAATAGAGGACATTGAAAATGAAATATATTTCTCATGGAGATGGTAGTTCATATGTACACGTGAACGATACATCCATATTCTAATTAGGAAATTAAAAATAAATTAGATGGTATTTTATAATTACATAATCTTTTACAAATAATAAATATCATAAATATTTTTTATTTCCATAACTATTATCATACATTTGAGGTAGTGATGGAAAATAACTCACATTTTTATGTTGAGGCGGTATTCTACATGTATGCACAAAGGATAATTTCATTTTCCATTTGAAATAAGGGATGTAGAAAATTGATGCAATTTCATCATAATAAAAACTTGGTATATTGATGATAGTGAATGTGTAATGTTATTATGAATTCAACTAGTTTAGATGATATTTGAGATGAAATAAAATTTAATGAGTGTGGTTCCCATTTATATATATTCTTTGGGAGACCACTTTTGGACTACACATTAAGACTTTTAATATTGGTATTAGAAAAAGGCCATAAGATCTATGATAAATTTAAGGAATCATAGAATGTTTTAGGGCAGGTATTTTATGACCATGAAGGCTATAAATTTGTGAATAAATGAGGAGAAGAGGTTCCCTTTTATAAGTAAGGGAGAGGACACACATGGACTTACTTAGAATATTTAAATAGTATAATGTCATTTTCCGATGAAAGTGGAACCAAATGGAAATGTATTTTAAAGTTATATAATATATGATGGGAATATCTTTAAACATTGAAAATTTGTTAATTTTATGTGGAGTTATTACCATGATATCTTTTTTGAAACCTGATAAATCCATTTTTTCTTTAACCACGATAATAAAGCATCACTTTTTTACTATACATTATGAAAAAATAAAAGCTTCCTCATTAATGAATTTGAATATTTTATTTTAAAATATGGAATAGTATTTATCAAATAAAATTTTTAAACGTGGAAATTCTTTTCTTGATAATAATATTGAAAAACAAATTAAAATCCCATTATTAGAAAAATTGAATTTAAACGATAAAACTGAGTTTAATATCAAATTTTCATAGAAATTACTATTAGATGAATGGAAAATATATGATAAAATATATAATATATAAATTTAATTAAAATTTTTAATTAATTATTTTAAATTATGATTAAAACACAATGTACACACACAAATGGTTTTATGAAAAATAACTCTTTTTACATTTAAATGATTTTTTCTTCTTTTTAACATTTATTTAATTAATTAATCGATGATTATTAATTTATCCATATATAGTCAATATATTTAATTGAAATAAATTATCAATAGTGACTGATATATGATTTTAATACAAAAATACATAACATATAGAAAAATAAATTTCAATAAAAAATAACTATTTTAGTCATCAAATGATTTTATAGGAATTGAGTTATTATCAATGCATTTTTATCATTATAAATATTATAAAAATATTTTAAAATTTATTTTATCCTATTTATACCCTCTAATCTAATGACTAGGTTATTAATTTATACTATATCATAGTTTATTTAGACTCGGGATTGTGTGTATTGAAAGATATCAAATACTTCATGTTTATTTGAAATGAAATAAATATAAAATATTTGGTAGTTAATTATGAAAAATCGGTTCATAGTACTAATAAACTCCATATTACATGAGTTCATGGATTAATTTTGGTAGCATTAATTAATTAAGTTCCCATTTATTCATTGACACAGGAGTAGTATGGAGATCATTTGCGAGCAATTATAGAGTTTTTTTGGCATCATAAACAATTTGGTAACGTTTATAAGTGTAAATTATGTGTGATTAAGGTGAATTTATTTGGTATTGTTGGGTCTCATAAGTGAGTATCTATAACACCCTAATATTTTAATATGTAGTCCTCCTTTAAATAAATATCTTTTCAAATATATTTTGATATACACAACAACATACTAAATAAAATAATAATTTATTAAATTAAAGGTAAATATAATAAATAATGAATACACAATGTATAAATATATAAATTAACTAACAGTGGAAACTAATTAGAAAAAATTTTGAGAAAACAAAAGGATTAAATGGGTTATTCTTCTATAAAAGTTTCTTTTTGTTATATTTTTTTCATTTAAAAATTAATTTTATAATTTTATAATTTTGTTTTGATGAAATGAAATTTATTTTTTAATTCAAAATTATTAAATGTTCTTATTCTGGATTTTTATGATTTTTCAGAAATATTTGATTATTATGTGACATGTAAAAACTACATTTTTACAAATATTATCCCCTTTACAACATATCAGTATATAAGAATAAATTATATGTTTATAATTTTTTTTGAAATAGTATTTTTTAAGGATTAGTTTATAATATTTTAAAATTTTATTAAATGTTTTTAAACCCATTTGTGACATTTTATAACCAAATTTATGTTTTATTATAATAAAATAACTATTTTATATTGTTCTTTAATAATACGATTACAAGAAAACCATCAGTTTTGGATTTATCTAATGTCACATAACTCTCCTTTTATTATCCATTAAGAAATAAATTTCATGTGATGAATTATATATATTATTTTTGTGTAATGTTGTTTTTATGGTTAATATTTTTTTTTCAAAAAATAGTTTTCATTCTGTTTTTCATTTTTATAATATAAGTAAATTTTAACACATCGATAAATTATAATTTTTTAAATGGAATCCATTTTTTTAATAATAATATTCAAATAATTTAATAATTTAAATATCATTTTTTCTAATAAAGTAATTTTCCATGGTAAAACATTGTCACTATGAAAAAAGTTAAAATTTATTAATAAGGGGGTTAAATTAGGGTATAAGGCCGTAATTATTAAAAAGTCACTAAATGTTTCATATGAGTGTATTTTTATCCATTTTCACATTATATTTGAACTTGTTCTTACTTGCTACCACTTTCCCTTGGAAATGACTTTATAGTATTTTAAATTTATTATCATTTATTAGAATTCCAATGCTCTTACATATAAACAGACCCCAACTATATTCACGTATTCATACACTTTGATCTCTTTATGATGAAAAATATCTACCTAGATATCTTTGAAACTCACTTTTACCTGACTTAATGGTTCTGGTCTTACCAAAAGTGTTACAAACTAAAAATTTAGTATAAAGGAATATAATGCTCGATAGCTTACTTAACATGCAACACTAATATTAAGAAGAACAAAGATATATTATAACCTTGTCTTAAAATTAATTTTATCAATAATAATAACCAAATTATAAGACAATATCTATAAATGTGTTAACTTATTATGATATATTTATTAAGTCATATCAAATAAGTAGTCAGTTTTCTTTTTTTATTTTATGCTTCAAAAAAATACATTTTTATAAAACAATTATTTTTATTTCATTCTATTAGGAATATTATAATTAATTTAATCCTTTTTTATAAATTTTATTTTATTAAATGAATATAATTTTTTAAATCATTGTGTCAATATTATATTAGGGTGCATTTTTTGTATTTTTATAAATAATATTTATTTTACAGTGAATAATGAAAAATAAATATTATTCTCAAAACTATAATTTATTTTAAAGTAAAATTCAATATTTGTTTGTAATTTAATATTAATATAACATAAATAAGTTTAACTTTATGTAATATAATTAATTTTACAGTAACTATTTTTATTCTTATTTTTTGTATAAGCTAATTTATTTCAATAAAAATATAATTTTTTGAACAATGTTTATTTTGCGCGCTAGGTTTTTCTTCATAATAAATTAACCAAATATATATTTATTAATTGTTTTAATGATATTTAAAATTTATATATTAAATAATTTTTTTTATATTTATTTTATGGTTTTTAAAATGAATGTGATGAACATGAATTTTGTTTTATGCTTAAAAATCATTTTTTTTAAAACTGGTTATCATTGTGGTTTTCACGCTTAATTGCGACAGAGAGAAATTGAATCTAACAAAATTAATTAAATATTTAAAATAATAATAATAAATAAATATTAATAGATTGAACTTTATTTTTGTTTATATTGAATAGTAGAAATTGTAAAATTTTGCTACCATGGTTTATATTATAACATGTTTACTGGGGGTTAAACCAAGAGATAAGGGTTGTATTTCCACCAAACCCAATATAATTATTATTTTTTGATGATTTTTAACCCTTATATAATTATATATTTTAATATATTTTCATTTTGATCCAATTTCCCTTGAATGTGACCTTATATCAATGAAATGTTTTGAGAAAATCATTGGGTGATCCTCCCCTCAATTATAAAAGGGAACGTACTTTCCTCCCATATGCACAAAATTACAATCTTCATTCTCAGAAATTACCTTATTTAAAAACTTCCTATATTCTTTACATTCATCATAGTACTTATATTCTTATACTAATACCAATCCTTTAATATTTTTGTTGTAATCCAAATGAGGTCTCTCAAAAAAGAGGTATAAATATTAATCAAACTCATTAACTTTTATTTCTTCTTTTACTTACTAAAAAAATGTTGTACCCTTAATAACATGATTAATATAGAATAATAAATAAAATTATATGTTATTTTTAAATTTGAACAAACATTTACAACCAATTCACTATCAAATGGAATATGAGTGTATCACTCAAACATATGTGTAGACTACCACCTCCATGTAACGATGTGATTCATTTTCCATATATATCATTCATTAGGGGTTAAAATTATAGTTTAATGTCAATATAATATATTTATTAAATAATTATGGTTCTATAATTATATTATCTTATTTATCTTCTTACATTAAGATCAATTGGTAAATAATAATGTCGCTCATGCGTACATGTGGACTACCACCTCCACGGAGCAATGTAATTTTTTCATCATTAAAAATTTAATTGTATGGTAAAAATGTTATATTTAATGAAAATATATTAATTTTTTGATATATTAATTATAATGTAAATTTTAATTATCAGTTATATTTCTTTTCTTAAATCCATCACCTAGTAGAAACATTACTCGCATGTTTGTTTGGGTTACCATCTCCGCGAAGTTATATAATTAATTTTTCGTCACCACTTAATATGAATTGTTATATATATATATATATAATGAATATATATTATATTTATATCATTTTATACATTCTGTAGATGGATTAACTTGAATAAATGTTCAAGGTCCATAATTGCCTAACTAAAATGTAACGACCTGACCCCAGTTACCCAAAGTTGGTGCATTATTTTAATACATTGGCATGATTACAAGGAATCAGGTCCCGAAAGACTAATCAGTTTAGCAGTATTGGAAAAGGGATTACATACATGGACATTACGTTACACTTTAAAAAATAAAACACAACATAAATGATCCTTTGATAACTCTATTAATCCCCTAGCTTAACCCTTCTTATCAATCATAATACACTTCGTAAAATCCTGAGAAAATTAAAACATAGAAAGGGGTGAGCTCAGATGGTCAGTAAGGATGACAATATAGCGGAAACATTAATAAATAAGCATAAAAATTTAAGGAAATGTATAAGACTAAAACAAAATAATTTTTAAACTTAAACGTCAACATGATATAAAAAAGATACAATAAAATAATTCCATTTACTTATTCACATTGATATTCTAATAGTCGAATAATCACATGCAATATCAATAGCCACTTTCATAATGATGGAATGCATAATTCTAGACTATCATAACCAAATAGTAAAGGCCTTGTGCCATGACTACAAATAATATTTTGTCATGGCCTTGTGCCAAGACACTAGTTTGGCTCATGAGACCTATCGATGCATTAGGAGCTATAGAGGGCTCCACCCATCACTTACTAAGTACAATACATTCCTCATATTAAAATGTTAAAACACAACATAAACATTTGTATTAAAACTTGCATACTAAATGTCAATACTTTACCAATAAACCATGAATGGTATAAAAAATAACACATACATAGTCAAACATATCACAAAACCTTCAATATAATATGGATGATTTTTATCATAATAAATCAATTTCAAATAAGTTTAAAATACGTTAAAAGATTTTGACATAGTTGAAAATTATTTGTAAAACTCTTTGAGAGAAATATCATTTTTTAATAAAAACATTTAAAAGTCACCCAACTTAGAAAGGAAGAGATTTAAATACATTTTTGAATCAAAGTTTCCCATACCACTTTGAAACTTTTTAAAGTAATTAACATTTTAAAACATTCATGTCCATTTAAATTAATCGTTAAAACCATTTTGAAAACATGGACAATAATGAGAATGGTTTAGAAAAATAAATCTTTAAAACATTTAAAATGATGTTTAATTAAATATTACCTTAAAATAATCCATTTGAAAACAATTTTATGAGACATGGACATGGATAATAAATGTTTCCCAGTAGATACTTATGTAAAAACAACCTTGGATACTAAAGAGATAGTGAAATTAACCCTTACCAATTTGGTAACATACGAAACATACACCTTATGAAAGAAGTATCATACATGGAATATGTAAATACACATAAATTAAAGTGTATTACACAAATTATACAATTATTGGTAGTACATACACCACACAAAAGGTAATAGTGGCAATATGGCATGAATCTCATGGGAATAAGGAGTGAGATGAAAACCCCTTACCTTGTTCTTTCCTTTAGTTGAGTGTACGTTTAACCTCCTGTATGAAGATTGTAGTATGTTATTAAAGTATACGAGAACCATATTAGTATTTATGATATCATACATGATTCATTAATGACTTTATAATACAAATTTAATAATAATTTCCATGTTAAATAAACATTTCAGGAAAAAATCGCTTTCTTTATCGTACATGTTTTAACTTGGTACTCTTGATTGTATCACTTAGACCAAGATTTAAATAATTACATAATGTAAAATAATATTTATATATCTTATATATTTAAAATATAAATATTTATAATAGACATATATATATGAAATGAAAAATATTGTTTATGGAGACGGTAGTCCGTACGTACGCATAAATGATGTTTCCATTTTCATATCGTATTGAACGAAACTTAGTGAATAAGATATATGTAAGTACAAATATATATAAATATATATCTTAAGTAGCATTATTATGTAATATATTACATACTTATTAGTAATATATATTTTTATAATCTTCGATGAATGGTGATCGTGGAAATGAATCTCATCGCGTCGTGGAGACGACAATCTGTACGTACGCACGAGCGACAATATCATTTCAGTAAAGGTGTAGAATTGGATGGTATATTAACTTTAAATAGACATTATTATGTTATATTCATTATTTATATACATATTACTCATCATTATATCCATCCAAATAACATAGTGTTGAATAAAAAATTACACCACGACATGGAGACGGTAAGCCGTACGTACGCACGCATGGTGACATTATCATTCATAAGATGTGTATAATAATTAATATAGTTGTGAAATATTTATAATAACATAAAATTATATAGAAGATACTATATTTATTATTTTATAATGGAAACAAAAAATAAATAGTATGTGGAAGAATAAGAGAACTTGAAAGAGGGTGGTGAAATCATTACCTCTTCTTCGGGTTCTTCCTTTTAATTTGATCAAAAGGGATCCTTAAGTTGGATTTATAACAAAAGTAAGGAATATAGGATGAATTTAGTATAGTTGGGAGTATATTATGGCAGGGTTTGGCTGAGACAAATGGCTTTGGAGGTGTCATTTTGAGAGAAGGATAAGTGACCTTTTATAAGAGGGGTGAGGGTCACTTTAGAAAAAGATTAATGTATTAATTTATTATACTATCATATTCGGTTTATAATGGTTAAATATGAATTTATTTTCAGCCTTAGGTTTTTATGGGTATAAATCCTTCCAACCAATAGGTTTTATACAGGTTTAGGTTACCATTTTAATCGTATCATTTATATTTAACCTTTAGTTAAATAGTTTAACTTTTACCGTGTCTTCTTGTATTCTTACTCTATATGGTTAATAAATTTACTCTAAACTTACAAGAGAACATAAAGAGGCTCATTAATTAAATATATAATATTATTTAAGCCTTTTTTCGGAAACTTACATTTTTAGGAATATTATATCAACCAATAATATAGTATTTTCTTTAAATATTAATTTATGTCAATTTTGACATTATTTGGTATTTTGTTTTTTTGACAGTCATCCCAACTTGATTAAATCAAACAATATACATATAATCATCCCTAACATGTCATATTAACCTATAAAATTCTTGGATGTCATAAAAACGTTGAAATTATATTTATTTAAATACTTATAATACCATTTATTTGATTTTTTCATTAATAAGGTAATTACTGCATCATCATTGTGTTATAAATAAATTTAATTATTTAATGTCTAAAAATTATAAAAAAATAAAATGATTTAGGAAATAATTTTATATTTTTAAATAATATTTATATTAAAAAATATTACTTATATAACACCATGAAAAATGAATTACTAAAAGATTTTTGTTTATGTCAATTCTGTCTTTATTTTAAATTAATTAATCTAAAGTGTCATTATCATTCATAAGTGGCTTAATGGGGTCACAAAATCTACCCAAGGATGCCCATGGTCGTCCATTACTCATTTAATTAGGTTAGTACATGTGTTAAGGTAATTTTGAATTATTACAATATTCTTTTTACCTGGAATTACCCTATTTACCTTTTATCGTGGTAAATAAAAGTCAAAAGATACTATTCACCAAAAAATATTTTCAACTTATTGAACCGCATTTTACTTACTGAGGTTAATTGTTCCCCTTGTATTTTTGAAATTCCACTCACAGAAGCAGTAAAATTATGTTTTATGTGAATTTGAAAATTTTCTTAGGAGGTGAGTAAAAGACGGTGAAAAGTTTAATACAATTTTTATATATCTAAAATTATTATAAATATACTCCAATTAATTATATTGAATTTATATAGGTATTATGTATCTATTTTTATCTAAAATAAATTTAAATAAAATAAATTATTATTTAAATAAGAATCTGGTTTTAAACAATAACTGAGTGTTTGTCACTGTTCATCAAAAATTGAATGTTTTTAGAAAAATACCAAAAATTCACCCTAAGATAATTTTGATATTGCGAATCCAAAAATGATGTCTATTTTAAAAAATTAAAATCATTGAAGTTTCATTTATTAATTTAAAATTAATTCTCGTTGTCAAAACCAAAAGGCGTATTTTTAAGAAATAATAACTATCTAAATATTGACACTTGTTTATGTCTGATTTCAATGTAAAATTACTTAAAATGACCATCATTGGATTAAATGGTAAAAATATAATCTATTTATACTTCCAAACCATTAAAATTTATAACTTAATACTACAAATTATTTTGATTAAAAAAGTTTTTTTCAGTTAAAATATAGTAATTTTCACTATTCACCCAAATATGAAAGTTATCAGAAAAACACCAAAAACTAAATTATTATGCACTAATTCTAAATAAGAATTTTATTTTTTCAAATTCAATATATAAAAGTTTCAGATATTGGATTTAAAAAAGGGTTCTCCATTAAAAGGCGGTAAAATAACATTTTATGAAAAATAATTCATTTATCTGAAAAAAATACATTTGTTCTTAAATTATATGAAACTCATAATAAAGATTCTAAAATTATAAGGATTATATAATGTTCAAAATTCAGTTAATACTATTCATAACCTCTTTTGAATGGTTAGTTTGGTAAGTCGTGGTGCGCTTGAACTCTGTGTTGCGTGTAGTGAAAGTTATTGAATTACTTTGAAGAAATAACGTACTATGAAATCTTAGGGTGTTACATTCTTCCCTCTTTCAATAAATTGCATCCTTGCAGTTTGAAATTGTTCTTCGAAAATAAAAGGTTGAAAATATAAAATACCTTTGTGGGAAAACCAATATCGAAAATTGGGTTAATAAAATTTAGTCTTAATAAGAGGAAAAGGGGAATGAAAAAGTAACCACCAAATTATGATCTTGATTAGGAGAACATTGGTGGAAATTAGAGACACACAATTAGAGGGAAAATGTAATTATTTATAGGGAGTGATTGAGGTCATCTGTCAAAAACAATTGTAGAATTGAGGGCCTCAATGCCATCAATCTCTAATGATTTAAACTATCATTAGTTCCACAAAACATAAGGTATTAGTATAAATCATTTTTAGTTTTAAGATCCCTTACCTAATGTTTATGAATTAATTTCTCCATAGAATAAGAGAAGAATATATATATATATATATACATACTTAACAAGTAGAGTTCTATCCTTTAACTAATTTCTATCACAAACTCATATTTCACTCTAAAAGATAATAGAACTGAAAAAATATTCTTTTTATCCTATTCGTATAGGGTTCAAAAAAATGAATTTATAATTTCATTTACCATACCGTTAAAAAACTACATTATTCAATCTAGGACATCACGTGCATCAGTGGTAGGTGATACACCCTTGTCTCCCTTTAGTTGTGTGTTCAAGTCTCGCGGCCTTTCCGGACACAACGGGTTGCCGCCCGACCTCCAGGTTGTCCTTTTTATTGAAATACAAAAATTATCTCAAACTATAATTATCCAAAATACATCTGTCAAAACTCACAGTCCAAAATTTATAGGGAATTTAAACACAATAAAAATCATTTTATCCACGAAATAACATGTGAACACCTTCATCATGTATTCTATTAAAAAAATGAAACATCCTTAATTACCATAAAACCTTATTGATTACATTCATGCTCCTTTATTCATTATAGATTTCTAGATATACTCCTTATGTCCAAAAATGTTGTAAACTAAGACAAAGATGGAATATACAAATCATTAATCAGTTTGAAGGTAGTCAAGAATATCCAATATAACTTATCCAAATCAAACTTGTATTATTCCAAAATCACTACCTCAGTATTACAACCATATTATGGTTTATCCTTCTCTCAATCATATATTTTCCAAAATTTTAACCTACTATTGTGTCACTTTTCTTGGTTCCACACAATTTCAAGTCCTTAATGAAATAGTAAAGTATTAATGTCCTTATAAACTCCATAATTATTATAACCAGTGCATCATTGATACAATACTCAAATGACATAATTCTTTAATAACAACATAAGAACTCTAATCATTTCTCCTCATATATGGTAGTATCATAACATGGTTATTTTCCAATAGCATCATTTAGGTCATACTCTGACGATTTGGACATTGGTTTGCGTAGTGTCCCAACTTCTTACAGATTAATCATTGTAAATTTGAAATGTTTTTCTTAACCTTGCAGTCACATACATGATGTCCTTTTTCTCTACACTTATAAAAAACACTCATTCCCTTCAGGAAAGTTCTAGGGTGTTTCTTCACACAGTTATCATATATGGTAAAATTATTCTTTTCAATCTTCCCTTTATCTATCTTTCTCTCTTCCATCCTTTTCTTCTCTTGCTTCCCTTTCAAAGCCATAGGACTCAAAGGATTCTTTACTTATCTTATTAACACATGATACTATTTCTTCATATGTTGAGAATACATTGGAGAAAATTTACCTTCTAAATGTTGGCTTAATACCGTTAAAGATATGACCCTTGTTACTCTTTGGATCATATGTATTGCTGGAGTTCACATTCCTTCTACTAAGCACCATTTTTATACATTGGAATACACTAGGTCAGTTTATGAATTGCAATGAATAATTTCAAACTTGTAAAATACCTAATGTAGATAGAACAATTTATGGATATAATCCATAATCCTAGATAAAAATTATTTGGGAAAGTATATATTAATAAACCCTTCTTAATTGTTTGTAAAGAAAATGAGAATTATCCTAAGCATATCCCACGGGAGTGTCATAAACAAGAGTGAAGAAATTCCCATTGTCATGCACCAGTTCCCGTTCGATTCTATCTCATAGCAGTGTTTTCGGGTTTTACCCATAGGTACATCTGTGCCAGAGCCACCTCTACCTGCTCGTATCCAGACAGGGATGTATTTCTTGGAAAACTCATAAAATCTCTACAATACTAAAATTCTAGAAAGTTCTTCTATACTAATCCTCAATGTCAATCTTAGGGTAATTTTCTCTACTCAGAGTTTATCTTAATCTATTTTCCAAGATTATTGCTAAACTTCCTCTGATACCAACTATAATGCCCCAACCCCAGTTACCCACAGTCGGTGAATTATTTTCATACATTGGCATGATTTCAAGGAATAAAGTCCTGAAAGACTGATCAATTTAGCAGTCTTGGAAAATAGATTACATACATGGACGTTACATTACACTTTAAAAAATAAAACACAACATAAATGATCCTTTGAGAACACCATTAATCCCCTAGCTTAATCTTTCTTATCAATCATAATACACTTCTTGGAATCCTGAGAAAATTAAAACATAGAAAGGGGTGATCTCAGATGCTCAGTAAGGATAACAATATAGCGGAAACTTTCATAAATAAGCATAACAATTAAAAGAAATGTATAATACTAAAACAAAAGCCTTTTTAAAATTAAACTTCAGTATAATATAAAAAAGATACAATAAAAAAATTCCATTTACATATTCATATAGATATTATACTAGTCTAATGATCACATGAAATATCAATAGCCACATTCATAATGATGGAATGCATAATGACAGACTATCATAAACACATTGTCAAGGACTTGTGCCAAGAATACAAATAATATTTTGTCAAGGCCAGGTTCCAAGACAGTAGTTTGTCTCATGAGACCTACCGTTGCATCGAGGAGTTATAGTGGGCTCCACCCATCACTTACTAAGTCCAATGCATTCCTCATATGAAAAGGTTTAAACATAACATAATCATTCGTATTAAAACTTACATACTAAATGTCAATAATTTACCCATAAACCATGAATGGTATAAAGATAACACATCAAACATCAAACATATCACAAAATATACAATACAATATGGATGATTTGTATCACAATAAATCAACTTCAAATAAGTTTAAAATCCATTAATGGATTTTGATATTGATGGAAATGATTTGTAAAACTCTTTGAGAGAAATATCCTTTTTTGATGAAAACATTTAAAAGTGACAAAATTTAGAAAGGAAGGCATTTAAATAAATTTTTTAATCAAGGTTTCCTATACCACATTGAAACTTTTAAAATTAATTAAAATTTTAAAACATTCATGTCCATTTAAATAAATCCTTAAAACCATTTTGAAAACATGAACATTAATGATAATTTTTTAGAAGAATAAATATTTAAAACATTTAAAATGATGTTTTAGTAAAAAGTACCTTAAAATAATCTCTTTGAAAACTATTTTATGAAACTTTGACATGGATAATAAATGTTTCCCAAGAGATACTTACGTAAAAAGAACCTTGGATAATAAAGAGATTGTGAAATTAACCCTTACCAATTTGGTAACATACGAAACATACACCCTATGAAAGAAGAATAATAAAATGAATATGTAAATACACATAAATTAAAGTATATTACACAAATAATACCATTATAGGATGTACATAAACCACACAAAAGTTAATAGTGTCAATATGGCATGAATCTCAAGGGAATAAGGAGTGAGATGAAAACCCAATACCTTGCACATTCCTCTAGTCGAGGGTATGTTTAACCTCTCGTATGATGATCATAGTAAGTTATTAAAGTATACCAAAATCATATTATTATCTATGATATCATACATGATTCATTAATGACTTTATAATACCCATTTAATAATAATTTCCATGTCAAATTAACATTTTTGGAAATAATCGTTTTCTTTATTTTACGTGTTTTAATTTGTTACTCTTGATTGTATCACTTAGACCAAGATTTAAATACTTCCAGAAAATAAAACATGATTTATATATCATATATATTTAGAATATAAATATTTACAATATACATATATATATGAAATGAAAAACACCATTTATGGAGACGGTAGTCCGTACGTACGCAGAAAGGTTGTTTCCGTTTTCATATCGTATTGAATGGAACTAAGTGAATAATATATATGTAAGTACATATATATATATATAAATATATATCTTAAGTATCATTATTACGTCATATATTACATACTTATTAGTGATATATATTTTTATAATAGTCGATGAATGGTGATCGTGTAAATGAATCTCATCGCGTCGTGGAGACGGTAATCTGTATGTACGCATCAGCGACGATATCATTTCATTAAAGATGTAGAATTGGATGGTATATTAATTATATAGAGACATTAGTATGTTATTTAATTATTTATATACATATTACTCATCATTATATCCTTCCAAATAATATAGTGTTGAATAAAAAATTACACCATGGTGTTGAGACGGTAAGACGTACGTACGAACGCATGGTGACATTATCATTCATAAGATGTGTAGAATAATGAATATCATTGTGCCATATTTACAATAAAATCACATTATATTGAACATACTGGATTTATTATTTTATAATGGAAACAACAAAGAAAGAGTAAGTGGAAGAATAAGAGAACTTGAAAGAGGTTGGTGAAATCATTACCTCTTCTTTGAGTTCTTTCTTTTAATTTGATCGAAAGGGATCCTTAAGTAGGCTCTAGGACCAAAGTAAGGCCTCTATAATGAAATTAGAATATTTGAGAGGATATTTTGGGCAGGTTTTTTCTGTGACATATGGCTTTGGAGGTGTAATTTTGCGAGAAGAGGAAGTGCCCTTTTATAAGAGGGGTGTGGGTCACTTTAGGAAAAGATTAAAGTATTAATTTATTATACAATAATATTAGGATTATAATGGATAAAAATGAATTTATTTAAAGACTTACGTGGTTATGGGTCTAAATACTCTCAAGTAATAGGTTTTAGACAAGTTTAGGTTACCATTTTACTCTTATCTTCTAGATTTAACTCTTAGTTAAATAGTTTATATTTTACCATGTCTTCTAGTATTCTTACTCTATATGGTTAATAAACTTACTCTAAAATTCAAAGAGAACCTCAAGAGGAAAAGTAATGACATATATAATATTTTTTAATCCCTTTTCCCAAAACTTACATTTTTAGTAATATTATATCAACCAATAATATAGTATTTTTTAAATATTGATTTATTTCAATTTTGACACTATTTGGTATTTTTTTTCGTGAAAGTCATCACAACATGATTAATTCAAAAACGATACATATAATCATCCCAAACATATGATATTGACCTATAAAATTCATGTATGTCATAAAAACATTGAAATTATATTTATTTTAATATTTATAATTCCATTTATTTGATTCTTTCACAAATAAGGTAATTACTGCATCATCATTTTCTCATAAATAAATTTAATTATTTAATATCTAAAAATTATAAAAAAAATACCATGATTTATTAAATCATTTTATATTTCCAAAGAATATTGATAGTAAAAAATATTACTTATATAACACCATAAAAAATTAATTAATTAAATATTTTGGTTTTGGCCAATTTTGTTTTTACTTTAAATTAATTAATCTAAAGTGTCATTATCATTAATAAGTGGATTAATGGGGTACCAGAATCGACCCATGTATTCCCTTGGTTAGCCATTACTCATATAAAAAGGTTAGAACATGTGTTAACATAATTTTGAATTATTACAATATTCTTTTTACCTTGAATTTCCCTATTTACCTTTAACCGCGGTAAATAAAAGTCAAAAGTTAATATTAACAAAAAATTATTTTCAGATTATTGAACAAAATTTTAATTACTGAGGTTAATCGTGTCTCTATTATTTTTGAACTTCCACTCACAGAATCAATAAAATTAAGTTTTATGTGAATTTGCAAATTTTCCTAGGAGGTGGGTAAAAGACGGTGAAAAGTTCAATAAAATTTTTATAGATCTAAAATTATTATTAATGGAATACAATGAATTAAAATGAATTTATATATTTATTATGTATATATTTTGACATTAAATAAATATAAATAAAATAAATAATTATATAAGTAAAAATCCAGTTTTAAACAATAATTGAGTGTTTTTCACTGTTCATCAAAAATTGAATGTTTTCAGAAAAATACCAAAAATTCACCCAAGGATAATTTCGATATTCCGAATCCAAAAATTATATCTATTTTAGAAAATTAAGAACATATAAGTTTCATTTATTAATTTAAAATTAATTCCTATTGTTAAAACCAAAATACGTATTTTTAAGAAATAATAACTTTCAAAAGATTGACACTTGTTTACGTCCAATTTCAATGTAAAATTACTTAAAATGACCATAATTGGATTAAATGGTAATAATATAATAAATTTATAATTCCAAACCATTAAAATGTATAATTTAACTCTATAAATTATTTTGACTAAAAAAGATTTTTTCAGTTAAAATATAGTATTTTTCACTATTCACCCAAATATGAAAGTTATTAGAAAAAAACTATGTCTAGATTCTAGAGAAGAAGTTTATTTTGACAAATTGAATTTATATAAGTTTCAAATATTGGATTTAAAAAGGGTTCACCATTAAAAAGCGGTAAAATTTCATTTTTTGAAAAATACTTCTTTTTTCTAAAAAATGTATTTGTTCTTACATTATAAGAAACTCAAAATATGGATTCTAAAATGATAAGGATTATATAAAGTTAAAAATTCAGTTAATACTATTCAAAACCTCTTTTGAGTGGCTAGTTTGGTAAGTCATGGTGCTCTTGAACTCAGTGTTGCGTGTAGTGCAAGTTATTGAATTACTTTGAAGAAATAATGTACTATTAAATCTTGGGTTGTTACAAAAAACGTACATGAAAAACGAAGAAATTACCACCCATAATAATTAATTAAATAGATAATTACATATAAATTGGTATTGAAATGATATAAGTGAATAATATGTGTTAATATGATTATAGTATATAATATAATAAATATAAATTTTTTATATATGAGTTTATATTTCTAATCAATCAAGTCGTATATAAGGTAAGGGTTTCGTCCAAAAACATCCTCCTTTGAGAAATGTGTTATTTAATGCACCTATTATCATTTAAATAGTTTATATAATTACTATCGGATATTTAATATCCTATATTATCCTTATTCATGGAATTTTATCGTCAAATTTAGGATCTATTTCTTTCAATGGGGTTTTATTTTAATGATTCTGAATCCATAAGGGGGTTTCCATATCAATTGGTTTTTATTAAGACATTTTTTATACTATAAATAAATTTATAATTTCTATGGTGTATATAATTATTAATAATATATTTTTTAAAATAAATTATTTAATTTAAATAATTTATATAAATATATATTTCTCAAGCCTCTAATTATTTTCAATTCCAAAAATTATTAATGGTGTAAGGGTTTTTCTTCTCAATTTTACTTAGTTGAGACAAGTTTGATTTCATGAACCAACATATGTTTATAACATGAATATACTGACCCTTTGATATATTTAACATGTAAAATACATAATAAAAATTTATATAAATTTATAATTCAAATTACTTCTTCGAATGGTTTTTTATTCAAAATTTATCAATGTGGTGTGGTTTTATGGTCTCAAATTGTCTTCTTTGGGACATATGTTATGTTATACGCCTATCTTATAATAATATGTGTCTAATTATCCGTCAATATTTTGTATCATGGATATTCCTATGTTTATGGTATTTGTATTTTTATTTGAATTTATTTCTTACATGATGTTTATGAATCAAAAGTTACCAAATATGTAAGGGTTTTATGTAACCATATCTTTTTTACCAGGATTGTTAATGTTTAAATTTTACAATAAGAAAATTATATCATCTATAAATAAAAATTTATATATTTTTTATTCAACAATTTTTATTTATTAAGATTATGTGTGTTCCTATAATTTTCCTCTCTTTATTTTTTCAAGAGGTTAAAATAATTTTTTTAATGAAAACTGACTTAATTTCACTAATTAGTTGGAAATAATTTCTTCCATGTACATATCTTCTATAAAATAATTTCTAAAATGTTTTTAATATTATAAAAATAATTTTTATATTAATTTTTTCAAATGTTTTAATTTTTATAATAATATTTTAATGGAATATTCTTTTTCTTTATCGAACATGAATCTTTTTAAATTTTTTTGATATTGTGAAAGGAAATTTTTTAATATAAATTGCATGGATGTATTTCCACACCATAATGAATATTATTTTCCTTAAGTATTCCATTATAATTTTAAATGGTTCTTTAGGAAAAAAATGACTTCATAATATTTTGGATGTTTTAATATTTTAAATGAGTTATTTCAAAATTAAATGGGTATTTTTCTCAAGAAATGTTTCAATAATATTTCTAAAAATATTTTCATCTATAACAACATACTTTAATGTTTCTTATAATTTATATTGGATAATATCCAATGTTACCATATTTTTTATTTCTTTAGATGTATTATATAATTTTGGTGAAATATTATTGAAAATAATTTTATCTTCCATTGGTTAGATATTAATTTAATAAAAAATTATTTCAAGAACTTGTGGAATATATAAGATTATATTATGATTATATAATAGGATATTCCTTATAAACTAAGTATGGGTGGTTAAATTATAAAATAAGGATGGGTGGGTCTATTATATCCATCAAATTCATTGTGTAATAATGATGGAGTTGAGAAACTCCAAAGAAATGATAGATTTAATAAACTCTAAATAGACTAATGAGTTAACGGGATATAAGTTACTCCTAAGAGAATGTTGGAAATGAACAGGTTGGCATTTCAATTATGGGAATTTTTCTACAATGATTGTCCTATGTGTGAACCTCTATTGAATAAGTGACTTATATACTTGTGTTAATTTCAAAAACCTATGTACTATACTAAGGATCATAGCTCATGATTAATTATAAATAATTACAGACACATATATCTTATGAATTTTGACTAAAAATCATATTCTGTGATTCATGATAAAATTTGCCTAACTGATTGGGCATGATTATTATATATTTTTATCATTTCATAATACATTTATTCTTATCATATTTATACTTATGATCACATATTGATATATATTATTTTTACCCTTACTGAACTTAGGATCTCACCCATTATTATGTTTCCCTTACCAAGGTTATAAAGAGAGTTTTTAATTATTATTTGTATAATAATGGTTTTAGTTGGGGATAATATAATCGGAAATGATATAGATATTTTATGTACTAGTTGTTTAGGTATCGATGTTTCCAAATTCACTAAACCATTATGGTTCTGGCATGTATCGTATTGACATTTATTAGATATTATTCTAATAAGATATAGTATTTATATTTGAAAATATTTGGGTCCCTGTAGTTGGAACTAGATAAGGGTTTAGTTATTTATGGAAACTATGATTTGAAAACTTTAGTGATAACCCTTGAGATAAGCCTAAGTACATGATCACATCCTAAAGTTTTAGTAGGTATTATATTATGTGGTTTTTTAATAAATACATCCATATCTATATACTAAAATTGTATTTTTATTTGGAATAAGTTCATCTTGGAAAAATAACCCTAAAAATATTTGGAAGATTATATCTCGACTCTATTTCTAGTGTATGGTGAATGGGGCATTATTTCACCCCTAGTCTTCTATTTCCAAGGTATATGCTTTGATTAACTCATATTTTCAGTATTTACCACTATAAAGGATTTGGATAGATAATTAACTTAGATGATCTAGGATAAACCTAATCGGTTATAGGTTTAAAATAAGGTGTTATGGTTTAGACATAGTATGAATGATTTTTCATGATCACATGATTACTGATTAATATTGATCACACTATGATTTTGGTACAAGTTAATAGTTGAAACCAGGTGGAATCATGTTAAATATGAATGTGATTAATGATGTAATGATTGTCTTAAGGAGAAACCAAATGAAATATGAGATTATATTAAAAACCTTTTAATTATTCCTAATAACTTATATTTTTATATAATTAATAACATGTACCTAAGAGAGTCTATGAATGAACCGAATATGAAAAAAATGATTTTTTTTATAAAGATCATGGAGGAAGGAATATTTAGATTCCTAAATGTCATGAATTTCAGAAGAAGCACCCATGGTGTGTCTCAATGGAATACAAAAACATTTTTTTGTTTGAAAAATAAATAAAATGTAGAAATTAATTTCTATGAAAAAATGAAGAGTTAAATATAAGAAAATAATGTACACCCCATGTTAACATTAATATTTTGATGGCTTCTGTGTAGGGAACCTAGGAAATATATGATTTAATTCCCTAATATGAGGGATAACTCATAGACAAAAGATGATCATAAGCTATACAAGCCATTGAAGTGGAATAATTTAATAGTTAATGTATTATGATTTGATAATTATGTTGTAAAAGTATTTTATTAATAAAATTATTTTTATATGAATCATGAAAATTTTATGTATTATTCCATAGTATTTTTGGTTTAGGGTTGTAAGAATATATTAGACTGTACAATAACCTAGAAAAGAGATTTAGTGGTAAGGTGATATTTTAGTAAAAACATGATTATAGGATAGGTAAAACATAATAAATAATTGAGGTTAAGATAATAATTTAAATTTTGGATAAATATATTATTGATTTAGAAAAAATAAATTGGATAGTATCGTTGACCTTTAAATTTATTTATGTTATTTTGATGAAGTTTGTTACAATTTTTTTTCCTTATTGAATGTATTTAATAAAATATGATTATATTTGAGGAATAATCATAGAGTTAATTTTTAGGAATAATATATGTTTCGATTGAGATTTTAGAGTGATTTTGATTATTTTGAGAAATGATTATCATGATTTTATATATGATTATGGTATTAATATATGTTGGTAAGTGAAATTAAGATATACATTATGTTATTTGGGTTCTTAAGTTATGTTAATTTTTATAATTTAGTGACCATTTTCTAAATTATTGGGTTTTTAATTTGGTCATATAAATTTTGGAGTTGTATTAAGGTTAAATTATTATGGAATAAATTATGTTAAACTTTTGTTGTTATTATTTAGGTTTTACTGATTAATGTATTATTGTATCATATGAAGATTTATCCATATTGGATAACTTGTTCTATCTATTTTGTTTTTGGTTAATATCTAGAGACATAAGTCATGATTTTTTTATTATTTTATAGATCTTATAACCCTTTAAATGTTAATTTTAGTGATTTAGGAATGAATTTTTATTACTATTCTTTAATAGGAGTTAGCGAATAGATAAAAGTCTAAATTATTGAATCAAAACAAGAGGATGATTTTATACTTATGAAATAGAAATAAATAATGTAAGTATATTTTCATATTATCAAGAAACTATTTATGAACAACCAATAGAAGATTTAAATATTAGGAAGTATAAATAAATAATGTATTTATATTTTCATATCTTATGAAAAAATAATTACTCAACTCAAAGAAAAAGGATCTTGAAAATGAAAATGTTTTTCATTTTTACATCTATTTCTAAGGAGTTGATGGTCATCTTAGCCATTTAATAGTTTATGGTTTCATGGTCATTAACATTTTCATGACCATGTTCTATGTCAATCTATATTATTATTTAGATATTATTTTTATCATCTGTGTACATATTTTTCTTTCCCACTAATGTTATCCTAATCTAGGAACCTCATTATGTGTTATTTTAGGAAACCTTTTTGTTTCTTACATCCTATTTTAATCAAAATTTTATTATTACTTTATAACAAATGGGTTTTCAATAATGAAATTTCAGAGTATCTAAACTATTATTACCCTGATAAAAAAAATTTCAATGTATTTTATTTAAAAATTTATAATGCAACACCCTGAATATTTAGTTTAAAGGAATACTAATCTTGACATCTTATATGACTTGAAACACCAAGAATAAAACAATTCATGATATATAATAACATTTATGTTAAAGTATATGTATTATTAATAATAACTACACTATAAAAAAATATGTATATAGATTTTAAACAATTAAAATTTATTGATTAATTAAAAACAAATAAGTACACAATTTTCCTTATAGTTGTTTTAGGCTTCATTAAATGTGTTTTCATCAAAAATGTTTTTATTCCTTTTAGCATATAGATATTATAAATAATTTATAAAAATTATAGAAATTTTATTTTATGAAATGAATATAATTTTTGAGATAATCTTGTTAATAATAGCTTCGGATGAATATTTAGTGTTTTTTAAAGAAAATTACTATTTATTGAATAGTGAAGATATCAATTTTAATAAAAAAATCATTTATTATCAATTAAAAGTACTATTATGTTTTTCATTTTATCTTAAAGTCACATAATAATATTCTAATTAGAAATAACCTTGTTAATTACATAGTAATCATCATTATACCTGATTTTGGTATTAGTAAATTATTGAAATTAAAATATATTTTACTAACAAACTATTTTTTTTGTTTGCAATATGTTTTTATCTTAATAAATTAAACAAATATATAATGGATAAAAAATAACAGATATTTATATATTATATATTCTATCAGTTTTTTTAATATTCATTTTTAGTTTGACATCAAAATGAATTTATGTAAAGTTTTTTGTCCTTAAAAGTTCATTTTCCAAAAACAGATTTTGTTGCAATTTTCACGCTTAATTAAAATTAAACATTTCCTCTTATAGAAAATTCATTTGGTAAAATAGATTCCATATTTTTAATAATTATAATTAATATAATTTAATATGTTCCACATAATTTTTTTATAGTGAATAGTAAAAGAAATAAATGTTTTTACCATGGTAATGGTTAAAACTAGTTTACTGGGGGCTAAACCAAGAGATAAGGGTAAACTTATAACCCAAAGATATATAATTATTCTTTTCATAATAAATTTAAACATTATATTAACCAAAAATGGAATATTTTTCTTTTTTGATCCACTTTATTTTTAAATTGGCCTTATATCATTGAAATATTTTGTGAAATTCCATGTCAGTCCATCCCCTCACTTATAAAATGGATTCATTGATCCTCACTTATTCAAACAATTTTATCGATATATATTGGTCAATACCTACTATATAACCTTAATATATTCATTATTTCTATCAGGTATCTAATGTTCTTCTCATAATACCAACCCTTCATGGATTAAGGTGAAAACTAAATGAGGCTCTAAACAAAATGTATAAATCTTAACCAAACTCCTTCAATTTTATTCCTTCTCATGATTCCTATAAACATGTTTTTTTCTAAAATAAAATACAGTATAGAGTATTATAAATAAAATTATATGTTATTATTATGGTGTAATGACAATTTATCACCTCTTATCAATCAAATAGGTGATGAAAATATCGCTTATACGAACCTGTGAACTACAACCTCCACGTAGCAATATTATTCATTTTCCATCTCTATATTTCATGGGTTGTTATAATTATTGATTTAATATCCATTAATTATATTTATAAAATAATTATTATTATATAATTATAATATCTTATCTACCTTCTTACCTTCTGATCCATTATTATACGATTACATCGCTTGTGAATACATGTGGACTACCACCTCCACGATGCAATGTGATATGTTTATCTTTTCTAATTTAATATGACAGAAAAAAGGATTGGTTTAATGAAAATATATAATATTAATGATAGAAAACTTATTCATTAAAGGCTATTTATTATTTTAATTTACCTCAATCCATCCATTTAAAAGTGAAAACATCACTTATGTGTACGTATAAATTAGTGTCTTAGTAAAGTTATGTAATTCATTTTCCATCAAAAATTAAAATTAATGGTTATAAATATTTATATAATTATTATATATGATATCTATATCATTATTAACATTATTTATATGGATTAACCCTAATCAAATTGCATGGAACAAAACTGAAGAACTAAAACAAATAGGAAAAACGATGCAACTAACACCTGGAATGGCAACATCAATAGATAATTGTTTATAAATGTGTGTTGTAATGACATAATTGGATCATATATGATATTATATGTATTAATATTCAAATTTTATATAATTATAATAAGTATTATTTTATTATAAAATATTTTAGAGCATTGATGGATCATGTCGGATATAAGGTAAGGGTTTCATCTCAAAACTTCTTTGTTTGAGACACATATTCTTTTATGAACATAATTTAATTTCAATGGAGTATATAAATTAATTTTTTTATTTAATGTCATTTATTATAATTATTCAAGGTATTTCAACTTCAACTTTAATAACTATTTTTTAGGTGATTTTTATTAGAATATTTCTTATGTCGTAAAGGTTTTCCATCTCAATTCCTCCTTATTTTGACATGCGTTATTGTTATGAGCCAATTTATTATATATATCCTTTATATACTATCGAAGAATTTATTTTAAAATAATATATTATTTAATTAAATTTATTTATTGAATCGTATTATTTCTTTGCTACCAATGAATTTTGAATAAAAAATATCAGTTCGTAAGGGTTATTCATCTCAATTTGGTGTCGTTGAAACATGTTTATTGTTATGCACATAATTATATTTATGAAGTTTATATACTTATTCTTATACCTGTTGTATAATTACTTATTATTAATTTATGCTATATAAATTTATAAATCAAATATGTTCATCCAGGGATTTTGATTCGAATGTTATCAAAGTGGTAAGGGTTTATAGTATCAAATTTTCTTCTTTGGGACATATGTTTTATTATAAAATTATTAACTTATGGGGTGAATCTAGTGCCATTTTTATCTTTTTTATCATGGATATTCTTAGTTTTATGGAATTAAAGGTTTCATTTGATGTTATTTCTTGCACGGGGCTTATGAATCAAATGTCACCAAAGCAGTAAAAGTTTTATATTATAATATCATTTTTTCTAGGATTTCTTATGCTGGAATATTCAGATGATGATGATATGTAATCCATAACTCCCAAATTGTATTTATTTTATTATTCTTTGGTTATTTATCATGATTTTTTTACTTTCATTATCCTCTTTTTATGTAATCTAGAGACACAAATAATATTTTTAATGAAAAATGACTAAATTTATCTCTTTGATAGGGAATATTTTCTTCAATATCCATATTTTATTTAAAATATTTTCAAGAATTTTTTTACTTTTCTATAAATATTTATTAATGTAATTTTTACCAATGTTTTAATTTTTATACAGAGCTCTTTAATGAATCTTCTTTTATTTTTTTGAATGTGGTTTTTTTTTCTAAAATTTGAATTGAATTTTTTTCTAACATACACTAAAAGAACAAATTTCCTCCCCCATAAAAAATACACATTTACTTAAAGATTCTATTATATGTTTACATGGTTCTTTAAAAATAAAATTAATTGCCTAATATTTTAGAAATTTTTTAAATTTCAATAGGTTATTTCAAAATGAAAATAGTTTTTTTATTAAGAAATGTTTTTTCTGATAATTTTAAATCCATTTTATCAATAAAAAATCATTTGACGTTTCTTATTCATTAGTGGGGATATGATACAATGTTTCCTTATTTATCTTTTCTCTATATAATTTATAATCATAATAGTAAAATATTGATGAAACGCGTTTTCTTTTCTATGAGTTAAGGTATGATTTAATGAAAAATGTTTTCATGATTTTATGGAATACATATGAATGTATTATGATAATTTAATGGTCGGTTCCATTATAAACCATGGGAGGTTTTTATATTATTGACCATGGATGAGTGGGTTTTCCAGAGCCCTCCAATGCATTAGAAAATGGTGAAGTAGTTGAAAAAATACTAAGATACAATAGAGTTAATAATCTCTTTATAGATGATAGTGTTTAATATAGGGAATTTACTCGTAAAAGATTATTGGAAATTACAAAGTTGGCATTTAAATTATGGGACCTTTTATAAAATGATTGTAATGTGTGTGAAAACTAACTAGTTAAGTGATTTTATATGATTATTTGAATAAAAAAACTTTTTTCTTACGTTTATGATTTGTTTCACAACTTGTGGTTGATTATTAATGATTCCACAATGTTACATCTTATGTATTTTGATTGAAAAAATATTAACACGTGATTAATGATTGTAGATATATGACTAATTAGGAATGATTCTTGAATGTTTTGATCATGTTATCATACCCTTATGCTTGTATTTTGATCAATTATGATCATAGGAGTATATATCTTATGCTTACCCATACTATGAATCTGAGATGATGCTTTATTATGTTTCCCATCCAGAGGTTATGAATAACATTTTTTAAGTATGATATATTTAATAAGGGTTTTATTTGTGAGTAATGTAATGGGAGATGATGTAGATATTTTATGTACCAGTTGTTTATGTATCTATGTTTTTAAAGTCCCAAAACTTTTGTGGTAATGTTGTAGATCTTATTGATATGAATTGAGTATTACACTAATAAGGTGGAGTTTTTATGTATAAAAATTTTGGATTTAAAATAAAAAGACCAACCTAAGGAGGCTTAATGATATATTCAAAAGCGAAAACCCAAGGAAAACATAATTTTCTTAATTGGATTATTTCAAGTTTATTTCTTTCTTATGATCCTTAAAAAAGTCTATAAGAATCCTAATATAATATAATCAGTATTAAAAGTTTAATAATATTATATTATGTTTTTGGAACAAATATCATCAACATTTATTACATCCATTGATAAATGTAAATGTTCTTCATGTGTACGTGTAGACTATCACCTCAATATACAACATATTTTAATTTTCATTACCACCATACATGGATGGTTATAAATTCCATTTTAGTGAATACATATAGTATTTATATTAGTATTATTATTCAATAAAAGTGATTCTATAGTTTTATAATAAAAAATTCTTACTCATTCAATAGTTAAAATGTTTTTTTGGGTTTGTTTAACAACATACATTAACATTATTATAATATTTATGCCATGAATGAGAAAATTATGATATGTGTTTATAATATTATGTAATAACTATGGATTTAATATTTTTTAATAATTATATATTATTTATATTCAAAATTATAATTTCCAATAAATTCAATTATTTTTTAATTGACTAATCTCTGAAAGAGAGAATTTCTATGTTTCCCATGTAAACCATTATTTCATATTCCATAATGTGAATTTGTAACACTATAAATTTTTTCAAAAACCTAACATATATTCATGAAAATTATCAATATTATTAATACATAACCAATGTTCAAGGACAACAATTTTTGAATCAAACCATGCATGGGAAACTAAATAGTTAACACTAAATATTAATTTTACTAAAGAATTACTTCTAAGTGGGTAATGATAAATTATAAGTGAATGGAATACAATTACATAAATACAAATATGGTTATGATGTATACTTTTAATAATTGTATATATATATTATATGATATTGGAGCATATCAAACCATGTATAAGTTTTATGTAAGAATATTTTTTCTCAATTTCGTTTCATTGGGTTATATCACTTATTCATTAAATATGTTATGAATTGATTATGCCTGTTATAGGATATCATTTTTATGTTGTATTTACTCTTATTATATGTGTAGTTATATTTTTTTTACACAATCTCTTCATTTATTTGTTCTCACTATTAATTTGATTATTTTTTTAATGGTTTCATGGTCTAAATTTTAATTTCTTGAGACATGTTCTATATTGTGAACAATGATTTATTTTATATATTTACACAAATACATATAAATATATTTTTTAATATTTTTTGATGTAATTATTGGGATATTAATTATCATATTATTTTTATTATTTCAATTAATTCTGATTTATGTGTTATGAAATTATTAGCTATTTTCATCTCAATTTTACCTTCATATAGATATGATTCATATTCAAAAATTCATTTCTTTTTTTTAGTGTATATAATTCCAATGAATGTCATTTAGGTTAATTTTAATGAAAATAAATTAGTATTAAAACCTATCTAAGTCTCTCCCTTTCATGGGATATTTTAATTTAATTTCCAAAATGGGTTTTATTTGAAGTCATTCATTTAAATGTTTTAATTTATTTTACCCAAAATTTGTCTCCTCCATGCCTATATTCCTTCACATGTTTTTAAAATTTTCTTATAAAAACATAAATTATTTATTTAAGTAATATTAAATATATTATTAAATAAATTTAAAATATTTAAAAAGTTGGTCTATTAATACTTACTACACAGGTCAATTTTGACTCTCATTACAAATGTATGAGAATAATATTTTGTTAGACATTTACCACTTGATCTGTTTTCTAAAAAATATATACATTATTAATTATTAGGCTTATTTTTCATGTTTATATTTTTTTCAATGAAAATTATTTTTGAATTATTTTTTTTATTTTTTATCTGTTTTAAAGGAACTACTTGTAAAATTGACCATTAACAGCACTAGTAAAAGGGTTTTATCATTGCAATAGAATCACTTATAATATAATCTATGTTAAAGTTTCGACATTATCAGTGTTAAAAAATCACTAATAAAGTCCCCCTTTAACAGCACTATTTTGAATAATGATGTAGGGGGAATTTATCAATGTTTTTAGCACTATTAAAGACCCCAAATATCAGAGCATTTTTAGCGCTGTAAAAAGCCACATTTAATACCGCTAGAAGAGGCCCCACTAGTGAAGGGTATAAAAATTATTTTCATGCCCCCCACTTATCAGTGCCACCCATTATCTGCACATCCCTCAACCATTTATCATCATATTATAGAATCCCCGCCTCGTAGCACGCACCCCAGCCAACAGCGAGTTTTGAACATGAGACATAATGCTTATACACCATCAAATTTTCCACTCTCTTATACTGTTTTGTTATATATTTTTTGATTTATCTACATATTTACATATATATATTTATATTTTTTATCCATATATTTATATATATGTTTGTATATATATATATGTATAAATATATATATACACTCAAATACATATTTATTTATATAATTTTTTTTAGAATGCATATTTATTTATTTATATAAGGTTTATATATTGAGAAATATATTTTATACGTAAATATGTTTAATTATTTATTTATAAAATTAATATTATATGTTTGAATATATAAAAAATATGTATATATTTCACTAGACTTAATTATAAATAATAATGAATTATGAAAAATGATAAAATTTCAACCCCATAATATCAATATGAAAGCTGAGAATAAATTCAATCCCCACAAAAAAAAAGAAAAAACACCCCCTTAAACGAGGCTTAAATGCATTTAATGTTAAAAAATTAGGATAAATAAGATAAAAAAACATTTTTTTGGAGGCCTTACAGGCATTCTAGTCAGCAAAAGAGGTTATTGGGGTAACCATTAAGACATTGAGGCCTACATCTCTTTGAAATAATCAATTTGATATGTGATATAGCCCAAACAGAGACTCAAAAAAGATGTTATGACAGTTTGAAAGGTCATAAAATGTAAAAAATGTGGGTTACAATGACTATAAACTCAATTTTTCCCCAATAAGGGTGACCGGGGGTTCTGATGTGTAACCAAGGCATAATAATCATTTCATGATTCAATTTGATATATCTTATAGGATAATAGGACACTTGGATCAGAAGTTTGGGTCATTTGAATTTATAAAATTGGGGTAACTTTATTAAAAAATCATTTTTGCAGTCCGTATAGGTCTTTTGGGGTTGTAAAATAGAACAGATCGTGTAGAAAATAGTTATAGACAATATGTGGCATATATCACATCACAAACTTTGAATTGATATGTGTTGGTTCCTATATAGACACCCAGATAAAAATTTATTATTGTTTGAAGTTAGAATTAGATTTATAACTTTTTTGAAACTGTAATATATATTATTCAAATGATTAACACATTATTTAAATCTCATGTGGTTGTATATCATTTCATAATCTTCTTTTTGATTATTTTTTGAGATAAAACAAACTCCTGGATCAAATGTTAAGGTTGTTTCAGGGTTTTTAGTGTTTCTAAACATTTTTATGGGTTTTATGGGTTTCTAGAGTTATTATATGCTTTTTAATAAATATACCCTTTATTTTCACTTTTTTTGAAGTGCTAATAAATAAATATTTTATCAGCACTTTTTCTATAGCAATGATTAAGGGGGCGTCTATTAGTATTTTTTTTACAAGCAAGGATAAAGGACCCCATTTAATAACACTTTTTTGGAACTGTTAAAAACCCCCCTTTATACATTTTTTTCTAATACTAAGAAAGGGTATTTTTAATAGTGATTTCACCTAGAACTATTAAAACCCTAATACTGGATAAACCTTGTTTTTTAGTAGTGATGGTAGAAAAAGAAAATTATATTTTCTCTTTTCATTCAATAAATATTTGTAATTATTTTATTATTTCATTTATCATCCGTATAAACATATTCTAATTTTTAGAGAACTTCACTATTGATATAATAAGATTATACCATCCCAATTGTTTCTCTAAGTTACTTATGTGTATATTTTAATGAAATTTTCATTAAAACCATTTCATTTTTATAGGTTAATTAAACTCTATAGGAATAGTGATTTGTTTATGTATTTTATGACAAAAGTGGAAGCCTATATCATTTTTTATAGTTATTATACATTATATATGATGATCAGTTGGTCTAATATATCCCTCTAATATATTGAATAATTATTATTTCTCCAAAGAGAATATGTTACGGTTTATTAAGTAGATTATTTCAATTTAATAGTTCATTTAATGATAATTTACCAAGATACCTTCAATGTTTTTCAATACATTCCATGATTTAAAATGGTTTTCTTAGTCAATGGATTATTTCAAATTGTTCCTAATTATTGACTCAAATGATTTTCTTCTTATGTTGTGAAAAATATTTAGGCCATGGATCGTAATTGTAAGAACACAGTTTTTCCTGTGAAACACTTTGTAATATTCATGATGGTATTACAGAGCAGTGCCTTTAGACAACGTGCGATTCGAAGCCCCAGTGTGGCCGTAATTAAATTTTCAGTGCGTTCACACTGGGAACGCCAAATAAAAGCAATAACTCCTAAAAACTTTTTCAGATCAGAGATCTGAGTGTACTTATGGGTCTGGAATGGGTTGTTTACCCTAGGAACGACATAAATTATGTCGGGGAGGGACGTTTGGACCCCTCGCTCGCTTTCAGAACGTAGAATAGATAAATTAAATAATTAATTTATCCGTTTAATGGTGAAACTCAGGTATATCATAAACGGTGGCTCGAATTGGAAAACTGAGGGAACCGTTGAGTTCAGAGCATGCCTTTTACCATGGTAGGGGTGTATGTTTTGGGGGCGCGGGCTGTCGGTGAAAAATGGCCCCAGGGGCGTTTTCGTAATTTGGTGGCTTTGGTTGTTCAGCTTTATAACTTTCAAAAGGAATCTCGAAATCAAATATTGAGACCACCATTGTGCTCGGGAGGTGGTTTTTACCCTAGGGGAGGTTTAATTTTTACCTCGCCAAAGGTTTTGGATGCGAGGAAAATTATGGGTTCTAATTAATTAAAATTCTTTTTTTATTATTTAAACCCTTCATCCCCTTCCTCCATTATTCTCCCCCGGAGAAACCCCCTCAAGACATCCCCTCAAGCTCCCTCTCCTCCTCCACATCAGTGAGGCCGCTCCGGCAAGGCGGCGCGGCGGTGGACCGAGGCGGCGCGGTGGCTTCTCCGAGCGGGCGAGCGGCAGCGTCGGCTAAGGCGGGGCGGCTGCGGGCGAGGAGGCGCGACGCACCGTCGGCGCTGGCCAGTGCGACGACGAGGAGGGGTCGCGGCGCGCGACCCCCGTGCGGAGAAAACGACCTGAGTCGCACGGTGACCGACTTCAGCCGGTGGGCCACACGGTGGACCGAGTCCACCGTCGGTCCGCGCGGCCAAGCCGCGTGCCAGGCGCTGCGGGCCGGGCCTGCCCAGGCCGGGCAGACCGGCCAGTCCAGCCCAAGGGGCTTTGCCCCTCAATTTTCTGACGCCCGTAACTTTCTCTACGGGCGTCCGTTTTGCGTGCCATCAGCGGTAGCGCAGACCTCGCGTCGAGGGGAACGATTTGAGTTGGTTTCAAGAATTTTTAATTCCAGAAACAAGGGGACTCGGATGCGTGGCACATCTTTAAGTGAATTGACGTTTTCTTCGGGGGGATCTTGTTTTGGATGGTGCGGTCGCGTCTGATGTCTGAATTGAGCGCCGCCAGTGGCGTTGGGACCCCAGTGTCAAGGAGAAGCTTTCCAGGGTGGTTTTGGGCATTGAAGTCGGATTTGAGGCGTGGGCCCCACATCCCGTCTTCTGAGCTGTGAGCAGCGTTTAGCGACTTTCTCATCGGGCGTCGGTTCGGGGCTTGCGGGCAGTCGATTTTAGATGTTTTTCCAGGGGGATTGCAATGGTGTAATCCGCCCACCCTAATTCCGCACGATGGTGCGGGCCCCACAAGGGACATTTGGGCGTTGACGGTGATTTTTTCCATCTCTATCACCGGGAAACTATTTCAGACAAGTGAATAGTCCATCTTGTGTACTTTTTTGAGAGGATCACAACAGTGCGATCCATTGGCAGCGCTTCGGGATAGGGGTCTGGGTCCCGTATAAGGCCCCGACCTTAAAAATTACTTAATATTGAATTAAATGAATAATTCACATTGAGGATCTATTCAGGATTAGAGTTTTAGAGAATTAGAACATAACTATTACATCTCAAAAGATTAAAAAGTAGACAATTCTTCTAAGTTTCCATAGAATAAAAAAAATCTTAAAAAGAAACATGTATAGTTACATGTTTTATATAGCATGACATTCCCTTGATCCCATCCATGACCCTATTCCAAATTAAGTCCTGTGAAAAACATTTCAAAAAACTTGGGGTGAGCATAAAAATCTCAGTAAGGAATACACAATGAATGAAAAATGTTAGTTTTTCAAAACAAAAAGTAAACCATGTATACTTTATCAAAGTAATACATTTCACCTTTATGAAGTAGTAAAAACTCTTCACTAAATAAAAGATCATTACTTACCCA
Source organism: Viscum album (assembly GCA_963277665.1). Classification (NCBI taxonomy): domain Eukaryota; kingdom Viridiplantae; phylum Streptophyta; class Magnoliopsida; order Santalales; family Viscaceae; genus Viscum; species Viscum album. The sequence goes on along the minus strand of OY728119.1, from coordinate 1,014,510,738 downwards.
TTTCTAACCAAATGATTACCATAAAACCCATATAAAGATCACATAACATAAAAATGTAACTTGGGACATAAACATACTTAAATGAAATAACTATACGGTCGACTTCCACACATATCACTTAATGGAATAACCATACGACCAACTTCCATACCCAATGAATTGGTGATTATAATGTAACCACCCATCCTAGTATTCACGGCACCACCCGTCATATGTTTTATCACGTAAACACCCGTCAAATGCCCAAGAACCAATATAAAATCATAAAACATAAAACAAATATAATGGAAAGAAAAAATTTCAACACTTTGATCACAATATATCACATAAATATAATGAAATAACAAAATCCATTATAAAAACCATTTTCAATACCAAAATACATAAAAAGTATATGGTATTTATTTTATTTTAAAAACATTACGGCTTTTTGAGGAAGCCAAAGACCAAATAATACTCACGGCGGCGGAGAAGTCGTTGTCGCCGCATACGTACAAAAACATTTTCTTTTTTCGTTTAGTAAAACTATTTGTATAAATAGATTCCTTTTGAATAAATGTAAAAGTCAAAGGGGTTTATACACCATATAAAAGAATGAAATATGCCTCAATGAAAGGATATTGAGACGAAGTCCCTTACCTCGGGTCCGACTTGACTCGATCATTCTTTAACGTCCTGAATAATAAACTTGAGATAATTTCAACTTGATTAAGAACCTCTTTCAAGTTCATTATTCCTTTTATATCACTTATTACCATGTTATGAACATTATGTAGTCATTTAAGTTGATAACGGTCGTTTGTCGATATTCGGTACTTGAGTCAAAAGTGAACTTCTTACAATTACATATTGTTCGTGTGGTCAATGGTTCATTATATCCAGAATGATATTCATGATTTGGATATCATATATATCATATATATCCAGCATATACATGTATTTATAATATAACATAATCATTTAGAGGTAAGAAATGAAATGCACCGTTCATTGAGACGTTAAGCCGTACGTATGCATGAACACTACTTTCATTTCTATGTCATATTAATGGAATTAAAACTAAATGAGGGATATGTATATTTTAATTCCAGAATTATATTAATCATTTAGATGTAACATACATAATATATATCCATTATATATATGTACTTATAATAGTACATTATATTTGGGGATAAGAAATGAAATGCACCGTTCATGGAGACGGTAAGCCGTATGTACGCATGAACGCTACTTTCATTTCTATCTCATACCTTAATGGAAAGAACTAATAATTATATAAAGGTATATTATAATTCCAGTATAACAGCATATATAATAACTTTATATCCATCCTTTATACATCCCACATATGGCATTAATGAATCAAATCACTTTGAGGGGGCGGTTGTCCGAACTTCATAAAATGAAGATATCGGGTATACCCATAATGGAAGCCATAAAGGTATGCCATAAATGAAAAATAAAGAATCTTAAGGAGAATATAAACATATTATATATCATATATAAATATAGTGACATCTTAATGGCCACATTTTAAGGTGTTATATGAGTGTTGAACAATCATCGTTTCGTGAGGCAGAAATTCACCATCCATAGAAACAGTATGTTCTTTAACCATTAGATGAAGGTGTGTGTATGTGTGGCTAGAATAATTATTATAAAAACATCCTAGTATATTTAAGATACTGGATTTGTTACAAAAGAAAGGACTAAAAAGAGTTTAGGGGGTTGGAGAAGCAAAATAAAACAAAAGCACTCAAGTGAAGACATTACATTAAAATCGGGCAACTCCCTTTGGTTTGAGCTTAAAGGCTTCCTTGGGAAGACTTCTGCCCAAATTGATACTTTTAAGATTTATAGAGGGATTTGGAGAGACAAAATGGGCAGGTTTTGGGCAAGCCAAAGGATTTGGAAGTGTGGGCAAGGAGGTAGAGGTGGGGGCCTTTTATAAGAGGAGAGGAGGGGCACTCTTGGAAAGTAAAGAAATGATACTTTATGTTAAAATGTGTTTCAGATTTAAAAGGTCCCACATTGATATAATTCAAGGATAAGGTGATAAGGGTTCGAAATATACCCATCCAATAGGTTTTTGACAAGTGTAGGTCTTATATTTTACATTATCTTTTCATTTTATTTAAATCGTTAAATAATGAGGTAATCGCTGCATCATCATGGTGCCATAAATAATTTAATTTATTTAATTTCTAAAAATTATAAAAAACTATCATGATGTAGGAAATATTTTTATATTTCTAATGAATATTTATAGTTAAAAATATGACTTGTATAACCCCATTTAAAAGTTGTTTTAATAAAACAACTCATGTTTGTGACATTTTTACTTTAACATTAAATAAAAAGATATTAATGTTATTTTCCTTCCAATGTGGCTCCATGGGGTCCCCAAGTTTACCCATGGATTTTCTTGGTCGGCCATGACATATCCAATAAGGGTAGGACATGTGTCTAGGTCATTCCATATTATTAAAACATTATTTTTACCTTAAACTACACTAATTACCTCTAATCGGGATTAAAAACAAAAAGTTACTATTCACCAAAAAATTATTTTAATCCCATTGAACCAAATTTTACTTCTTAATGACAACCATGTATGTCGGATTTTTGAAATTCAAAACAAAAAGTTGGTAAAATTTCATTTAAATGAAAAATCAGTTTTTTTAAGTACCACTTAGTGGTTTCACTATTCATCAAAAATTGAAGTTTTTCAGAAAAATACCAAAAATTCACCCTAAGATATATTTGATATTCCAAATAAAAAAATGAAGTCCATTTTAAAAAATTAAAAACATATAAGTTTCATTAATTAATTTAATAATTAATTCCCGCTGTCAGAGCAAATAACGTGTTTTTATGAAACAATAAGTATCAAAAGATTGACACTAGTTTAAGTCCAATTTCAAAGTGAAATTAATTCCAACGACCACTATTGGATTTAATGGTAAAAATATATTCTAATTTAACTTTAAAACCAATTCAAAAAATAATATAATCATATAAATAAATTAGATTGAAAAGAGTTTTTGAATTAAAATACAACATTTTTCATTATTCATTAAAAAATGAACTTTATCGGAAAAATACCAAAAATTTACAGAAAGTAAATTTTGATGTCCTGATTCTAAAGAAGAGTTTTATTTGGTCTAATATAATGTATAAGAGTGAAAAAAACTATAATTAATGACGGTTCTTCATCAAAAGGCGATAAGTGAACCTTTAGTGAAAATTAGGGTATATATGCCTAAAATTGAATTCTTTCCGTATTTTAAGCCGTTATATTTTATTGGATAAATGTAAAAACATTTAAAAAACATATATAATCATATTTTAGTTAAATCTATCCATTCCTTCCAATACAACGGCTATGTGTTTACTACCATTTAAAATAATATTATTATATTACTAGTGTGTAACGTAAGATTTCAAAGAAACACATTGTTGAGTATCGGGTACGCTATCGAACATAGCAACCCCTTTAAAGTAAAATTAATATTTAATTTATAAATATTAATGAAAATGAAAATTATTTATTCTTTATTTACCTGGGGTGTTACATCCTTCCCCCCTTTTGGGAATTGCATCCTCGCAATTTTATTCACTTATCAAAATAAGTGGGGATATTTATCCCTCATAGCATTTTCATATTCCCACGTTTCCTCTTCAACCATATGGTTTTTCCACAGAACCTTTACCTGGTGAATTACCTTATTTCGCAACACATGCTCTCTTTGGTCAAGAATCTGGACTGGTTATTCTTCATAAGAGAGATTATCTTCCAACTGAACTACCTCTGGGCTCAAAACATGAGATGAATCTGGCATATACTTTCACAACATCAAAACATGAAAAACATTGTGTACCTGAGATAAACTCGGAGGTAAAGCCACTCGGTAAGCAACTGATCCAACTTTATCTAGAATTTCATATGGTCCAATGAACCTTGGACTCAACTTTCCTTTCTTACCAAATCGCATCACACTTTTCCACAGTGAAACTTTGAGAAAAACATGATCACCTACCTCAAAAGATAGATCCTTCCTCTGGTTATCCGCATAACGTTTCTGTCTGCTCTGAGCTGTTCTCACATGTTTCTAAATCAACTGAACTTTTTCTGCCATCTCTTCTACCAATTCTGGTCCCATCAGCCTCCTTTCAACCACTTCATCCCAAAAAGCCGGAGTTCGACACCGCTTCCCATATAATGCCTCAAATGGTGCCATCTGTATACTGGAATGAAAATTGTTATTATAAGAAAACTCATCCAAAGAAAGATGTTGGTCCCAACTTCCCGGAAAATCAATCGAACAAGCACGTATCATATCCTCCCAAGTCTGAATTGTTCGTTCTGACTGCCCATTTGATTGAGGATGAAAAGATGTACTAAAATTTAATTCAGTACCCAACGACTTCTGAATGCCTTTCCAAAAGTTAGAAGTGAATCTGGGATCACAGTCAGATACTATGGAGAGGGGAACTCCATTAAACCTGACTATCTCTTTAAGATACAATCGTGAAAGTTGATCTAGAGAGAATGTATCTCGAATAGGAAGGAAATGAGAAGATTTAGTCAATCGATCAACAATAACATAGATTGCATTATTACCTCGAGATGTCTTCGGTAATCCCACAAGAAAGTCCATGGATATGTTCTCCCATTTCCACTCTGGCACTGGTAAAGGCTGAAGCATCCCTTTCGGTAACTGCTGCTCTACTTTAACCTGCTGACAAGTCAAACACTTCACAGTAAAATCAGCAATATCCCTTTTCATTCCATCCCACCAGTAATTCTCCCGCAGATCTATATACATCTTAGTACTGCCAGGATGAACTGAAAACGGAGAACTATGAGCTTCACATAACAACTCTCTCTTCAACTGTGAATCACAAGGCACACACAATCTCTTCCCAAAGCTCAAAACACAATCATTATCAATTTTTAATTCAAGCAACTTACCCTTCTGAACCAGCTCTACCTTTTTCTGTAACTCACTGTCTTTCTTCTGTGCTTGCTTTATTCTGTCTGATAGAGAAGATTTCACTGATACCTGAAACAAAACAGAAGAAAATCCTACTCCAAAAACTTCTATGCCAAAGTTCATCAAATCCTTAACCAAAGGATCATGTTCCAAATGCAACATTGTTAATGAAGCATTACTTTTTCGACTCAAAGCAACAACCACGTTATTTTCTTTTCCTGGATGGTAATGAATTGTACAATCATAAACCTTGATTAATTCCATCCATCTTCTCTATCTCATGTTCAATTATTTCTGAGTGAATATATACTTTAAACTTTTGTGATCAGTATATTCTTCACACTTTACTCCATACAAATGATGCCTCCAAATTTTTAGAGAAAAAACAACAGCAGCTAATTCCAAATCATGTGTAGGGTAATTTACCTCCTGATTTTTAACTGACATGAAGAATATGCAATTACCTGATCATTCTGCATTAGGACACAACCAAGTCCTTTCAATGAAGCATCATTGTTGATAACAAACTCACCATTCTTGGAAGGTAGTGCCAAAACTGGAGCATTCACCAATCTTCTTTTCAATTTCTGAAAACAATCATCACATTCTTTTGTCCAGATAAACTTAACACCCTTCCGAGTTAGCTTAGTCATTGGACTAGATAACTGTGAAAAATTTCTTACAAACCTTCGGTAATATCCTGCCAAACCAAGGAAACTACGAATATCAGTTACATTTGTGGGTTTTGGCCATTCTTAAACAACCTTTGTTTTTGCCGGATCAACAGTTATCCCATCTTTATAAACAATATGACCAAGGAAAGAAATTTTTTGCAACCAAAAATTACACTTGTTGAATTTCCCTTACAATTTATTTTCATTCAAAGTTTGCAAGATAACCCTTAAATGCATTTAATGCTCCTCTTTACTTTTAGAAAACACCAAAATATCATCATTAAAAACAACCAACGTTTTTCACCTGAGTCAACTGAGCTATCACTGCAACAAACTGTTTAGTTCTGATTCTGACCATCTCAGGATACTGATTTGAAAGTTCATTTCCCTTTGTATGCCCTCCCAGAAAAGCTACTCTGTTTCCTCTATGGAAAACCATTATTATCATAGAAACACCTTAGGTGAAGCAACTTGGTAATCTTTAAATGCTATATAATTTCTATTTGACAATAAAAAAAATATTTTTGGATAATCATTTAATAAAATTCTAACTCCTAAAGTTATCTAAACCAACCTCTGATACCAACTATAAGGCCCTGGCCTTAAACCTTACTTAATATTTAATTAAATGAATAATTCACATTGAGGATCTTTTCAGGTTTAGAGTTTCAGAGAATTAGAACATAACTATTACATCTCGAAAGATTACAAAGTAGACACTTCTACTAAGTTACCATAGAATAAAAATAATCTTAAAAAGAAACATGTCTAGTTCCATGTTTTATATAGCATTAATTTCCCTTGATCTCATCTTTGACCCTAGCCCACATTATGTCCTGTGAAAAACATTTCAAAAAAACTTGGGGTGAGCATAAAAAGCTCAGCAAGGGATACACAATGAATGAAAACTGTTAGTTTTTCAAAACAACAAGTAAACCATGTATACTTTATCAAAGTAATACTTTTCACCTTTATGAAGTAGTAAAAACTCTTCACTGAATAAAATATCATTACTTACCATTTTGTAACCAAAATATTACCATAAAACCCATATAAAGATCACATAACATATAAAGGTAACTTGGGACATAAACATACTTAAATGGAATAACCATACGGTCAACATCCACACATATCAGTTAATGGAATAGCCATACGGCAGAATTCCATGCCCAATGCATTGGAGGTTATAACATAACCACCCATCCTAGTATTCATGGCACCACTCGTCATATAGTTTATCATGTAACCACCCGTTAAATGTCCAAGTAACAATATAAAATCATAAAACATAAAACAAATATAACGGAAAGAAAACATTTTCCACACTTTGATCACAATATATCACATAAATATAATGACATAACAAAATCCATTATAAAAACCATTTTCAATACCAAAATACATAAAAGAGTATATGGTATTTATTTTATTTTAAAAACATTATGGCTTGTTGAGGAAGCCAAAGACCAAATAATACTCGCGACGGCGGAGAAGTCGTTGTCGCCGCATACGTACAAAAACATTCCCTTTTGTCGTTTAGTAAAATGCATTGTATAAAAAGATTCCTTTTTTAATAAACTTAAAATTCAAAGGGGTTTATACACCGTATAAAATAATGAAATATGCCTCAATGAAAAGAGATTAAGATGAAGTCCCTTACCTCGGGTCCGACTTGACTCGATCGTTCTTTAACGTCCTGAATAATAAACTTGAGTTAATTTATACTTGATTAAGAACCTTTTTCTAGTTCATTATTCCTTTTATATCACTTATTACCATGTTATGAACATTTTATAGTCATTTAGGTTGATAACGGTCATTTTTCGATATTTGGTACTTGAGTCAAAAGTGAACTTCTTACAATTACATGTTGTTCATGTGGTCAATGGTTCATTATATCCAGAATGATATTCTTGATTTGGATATCATATATATCATACATATCCAACATATACATTTATTTATAATATAAAATAATCATTTAGAGGTAATAAATGAAATGCACCGTTCATGGAGACGGTAAGTCGTACGTAGGCATGAACACTACTTTTATTTCTATGTCATATTAGTGGAATTAAAACTAAATGAGAGATATGTATATTTTAATTCAAGAATTATATTAATCATTTAGATGTAACATACATCATATATATCCATTATATATTTGTACTTATAATATTACATTATATTTGGGGATAAGAAATGAAATGCACCGTTCATGGAGACGGTAAGCCGTACGTACGCTTGAACGCTACCTTCATTTCTATCTCATACTTTAATGGAAAGAAATAATAATTATATAAAGTTATATTATAATTTCATTATAAAATCATATATAATAACTTTATATCCATCCTTTATACATTCCACATATGGCATTAACGAATCAAATCACTTTGAGGGGGCGGTAGTCCGCACTTCCTAAAATGAAGATATCGCGTATACCCATAATGGAAGCCACAAAGGTATGCCATAAATGAAAAATACAGAAGATTAAGGAGAACATAAACATATTATATATCATATATAAATACAGTGACAACTTAATGGCCACCTTTTAAGGTGTTATATGAGTGTTGAACAATCATCGTTTCGTGAGGCAGAAATTCACCATCCACGGAAATAGTATGTTCTTTAACCATTAGATGAAGGTTTCTGTATGTGTAGATCTAATACATATTATAAAAACATCCTAGTATATTGAAGATACTGTATTTGATTCAAAATAAAGTAATAAAAAGTGTTTAGGGGGTTGGAGAAGCAAAATAAAACAAAAGGACTCAAGTGAAGACATTACCTTAAAATTGGGTAACTCCCATTGGTTTGAGCTCAAAGGCTTCCTTGGGAAGACTTCTGCCCAATGTGAGGCTTCTAAGAGTTAGAGAGGGATGTGTAGAGACAAAATGGGAAGGGGTTGGCCGAGCCAAAGGCTTTGGATGTGTGGGTAAGGTGGTAGAGGTGGGGGCCTTTTATAAGAGGAGAGGAGGGGCACTCTTGGAAAGTAAAGAAATGATACTTTATTTTGAAATGACTTTCGGATTTAAAAGGTACCACATTGATATACTTCTAGGATAAGGTGATAAGGGTTCTAAATATACCCATCCAATAGGTTTTTGACAAGTTTAGTTCTTAGATTTTACATTATCTTTTCATTTTATTCAAATCGTTAAATAATGAGGTAATCACTGCATCATCATGGTTCCATAAATAATTTAATTCATTTAATGTATAAAAATTATAAAAGAACTGTCATGATGTAGGAAATCATTTTATCTTCCTAATAAATATTTATAGTAAAAAATATGACTTGTATAACCTCATTTAAAAATTGTTTTAGTAAAACAACTCATGTTTGTGTCATTTTTACTTTAACATTAAATAATAACATATTAGTGTTATTTTCCTTCCAAAGTGGCTCCATGGGGTCCCCAAGTTGACCCATGGATTGTCTTGGTCGGACATGACATATCCAATAAGGGTGGGACATGTTTCTAGGCCATTCCATATTATTAAAACATTATTTTTACCTTAAACAACACTAATTACCTCTAATCGCGATTAAAAACTTAAAAGTTAATATTCACCAAAATATTATTTTAATCCCATTGAACCACATTTTACTTCTTAATGAAAACCATGTATGTCAGATTTTTGAAATTCAAAACACAAAGTTGGTAAAATTTCATTTAAAAGAAAAATCAGTTTTTTTTAAGTACCACTTAGTGGTTTTACTATTCGTCAAAAATTGAAGTTTTTCAGAAAAATATCAAAAATTCACCCTAAGATATATTTGATATTATGAATTCAAAAATGAAGTCCATTTTAAAAATTCAAAACATATAAGTTGCATTAATTAATTTAATAATTAATTCACGCTGTCAGAGAAAATAGCGTGTTTTTATGAAACAATAAGTATCAAAAGATTGACACTATTTTAAGTACGATTTCAAAGTGAAATTAATTCCAATGACCACTATTGGATTTAAATGGTAAAAATATATTCTAATTTAACTTTAAAACCAATTCAAAAGATAATCTAATCATATAAATAAATTAGATTAAAAAGTGGTTTTGAATTAAAATACAACATTTTTCACTATTCATTAAAAAATGAACTTTATCGGAAAAATACCAAAAAATTACACAAAGTAAATTTTGATGCCCCGATTATAAATAAGAGTTTTATTTGGTCTAATAGAATGTATAAGAGTGCACAAAACTATATTTAATGACGGTTCACCATCAAAAGGTGATAAGTGAACCTTTAGTGAAAATTAGTGTATATATGCCTAAAATTGAATTCTTTCCCTATTTTAAGCCTTTATCTTTTATTGGATAAATGTAAAAACATTTAAAAAACATATATAATCATATTTTAGTTATTTATATCCATTACCGCCAATACAACGGCTATGTGTTTACTAACATTTAAAATAATATTATTATATTACTAGTGTGCAACGTAAGATTTCAAAGAAACTCATTGTTGAGTATCAGGTACACTATCGAACATAGCAACCCATTTAAATTAAAATTAATATTTAATTTTTAAATATTAATAAAAATGAAAATTCTTTATTCTTTATTTACCTGCGGTGTTACATCCCGCCTGGTACCGCTCGTGCGCGGGGAGCCGGAGCGTATCTTTTTCTTTGGATATCCGTTCCACTCAAGTGAGTAGTGATTTTGACGGTTTTTTTCGAGAGAATTGCGATGGCCCAGTTCGCCCATCCTTTTTCGTGGACGTGGTTTGGTCCTACCCGACCCGGCTACGATGAATATTACCTTTTTCACCGGGTATCCATTTTGGGCGGTTGAGTAGTCAATCCTGTGTGTTTTTTCGAGGGGATCACAGTGATGTGCTTCGTTTTTTCAGTTTCAGGATTTTTTGGTGGGCCCCACATGGGTTTGGTTACAGTGAATAGTACCTTTTTCACTGGTTGACCGTTTCAGGCAAGTGAGTAGTCTATCTCACGTGTTTTTCCATTGGGTTTACAATGGTGTAATCTGTTCAGGCAAACGGAGGCTCATACGCGATCTTATTAAATGTGGAAATGTGAAAGATGCCCCGGTGGCGGTTCTTCTACCATGTCTGTAGCGGGCCTTTGGCATGTGATCGCGTGCACTCCTGGTAGAGTGAGGTTGGTGTTTAAAGAGATGTGGTTGACTATGCCCCAATCGTTAAGGCAGCAAGTTGGAGATGTTACGTCACGCCTTCGCGTTGACGCTGGGTGTCGTGTGCACGATAGCCCTGTGCTAAAAATGAGGTATACTCTGGGAGTATATGGGAGCGCTTGGAGGTACGCGTGGTTCGTACTTGAGACTGTTTGTGCGCTTGGTTGGGGATTGACTTAGGGACACACGTCGTGTGGGCCCCATGTGCATGTCGTGTTCTGTCTTGCGTACCTTTGACACCTCGCGACATAGAGGGTCCCTCAGTTCTTGTTTATTGACTGGCGGGGTTGAGTTTTTCCTCCGACTCTGTGCTCGATGGTTTAGATCAGCATGGTTGAGTGGTATCACCCTAGTTTTATTCTCGATGGATCAGCCGGTGGCAGTGTTAGTGACACCCAGTGATGGAACAGGCGCTGAACCTCTTGGGTGAGTCATTCGGGAGTTGAGTGGTTGCGTGAAACCCACTCAGTGATCGTTTGGTCAGTGTTGTACCATCCAGTAGAGATGACCGGAGCAGATCCGGGTTTACCCTCCAGCAGAGTATGGGCAGTGGGTCACTCGACGACTCTTTAGGTCTACCCTCCAACAGGGCTGGGCAGTGGGTCGCCTGTCGACTTATTAGGGTTTACCCTCCAGCGGGGATGGGTAGTGAGTTACCTGTCAGCTTATTCTAGTTCTACCCTCTAGCAGGGGTGGGCAGTGGGTCTCTTGTTGACTTGTTAGGGTTTACCCTCCAGCGGGGCTGGGCAGTGGGTCACTCGTCGGCTTATTCCAGGTCTACCCTCCAGTAGGGCTGGGTAGTGGGTCGCCTGTCGACCTCTTATGGTTTACCCTCCAGCAGGGATGGGCAGTGGGTCACCTGATATCTTATTCCAGGACTACCCTCCAGCAGGGCTGGGCAGTGGGTTGCCTGTAGACTTGTTATGGTTTACCCTCAAGGAGGGCTGGGGAGTGGGTCACCTGATATCATATTATGAACTACACTCCAGCAGGGCTGGGCAGTGGGATACTCGTTGATATTCTAGACTTAGTCCTTTACACTAGGCTAGTCTGTGGCTTTCCTCTGTGATCGCCGGGGAGAGACCCTTGGTTGTACGGGTCGGTGATGGAACGACATTGATGTTGAGGAGACCTCTTGACTACGAGGTAGTGACGAGTTGTGGTTTGATGTTCCCCCAGAACTCTCAAGTACGAGGACCACTTTCCCTACCGAGACGTGTCCTTGTGATGCAATCTAAAACCGTGCGGGCGAGTGAGTACCACCCAGAGAAGATTGTGTTGAGGTGCGGTGATTGAGCCCTTGACATGTAGTTCGGGGCAGACATGCGGGATGTTGGGCATTGATGGTGTTATCTCTGGGACTTTTGGCTACTCATTTCTTGGGCTGAGCTACGAGATGGAGATTCCCTTACGACCTTGTTCGGGCTTCTTGTTGAGAATATGAATATGTATATACCTTGTTCTAGTACCCATTTCTTGGGTTTTGGTTACTCTCCCTCCAGGAGAGGCGAAGACGCGCGAGGTATGCCATGTGCTTTCTGTGTCTATCTTCTCATGGTTGGACGAGTATACTCTCCTGATATAGGTAGCGAAGACTCGACGAGAAGTTCATCTTCTCACCGTTTCCAGCTCCTTGTGCCTAGACGAGTCTACTTCATTTCTCTTGTTGGGTTGAGCTGGACCCTTTACTGTTACTCTTTACTGCACTCTTTGTTGTACTCCTTTACTCTTCCATGTTCGCTCTACTGCTCACCCTTCGGTACCTCCTTTGTTGCTCCCTCGAGCCTTCGGGGTATCCTACTGAGTATTTTTATACTCACCCCTTCTTGGGCTTTTCCCGCACTTGGTGTTCCCTTGCAGACGATAGACAGGTGGAGTGTGACTTCAGTGGAGCAAAGGAGCTTCGGATCCTGGACCGTGTGTGGTGGTCGCAGTTGGGTTCCAGGTGGGGGACCCTTCAAGCTATTTCTTTGGTTAAACTGTTGCCTGGTTGTGGCACTTTTCTGGTTGGGTGCGTGTTTTTTCCCATTTCTTTTCAGTTTACTTTCAGCGCTTTCTTTGTAATTTTAGAGGTCGATGCACATTCAGTGGTTTATATATATAGAAACTGCACTTTACTCTATTTTTCATTTCTTATACTCTTCACTTTTTCATTGAGTGCGATTTGTGTGTGTGTTTACAGGTACTTAGGCAAAGGCCTCCCCGAGTTGTTGTGCCTTCGGCACTGGTCGCCAGCCCCTGACCTATGGAGGCGGGCTTGGGGTAGTTGCGGCTCGAGCCCAGGTAGGGTCGGGTCGTGACAGTAATTTAAATTCATCTTTCTTTTTTATGAATATTTTATGATATGCTCATTGATTATGTTCCCAAACCCTAATTCCCACTGGTGAACTTCAATTTATAATGAATATTTTCACCATGACTTAGTGTTTGATCTCACACACCTTATATTAAAATTTCTGAAAGTTATAAATATGATTATTATATAGGATATTTCTATACAGGTATCATGTGTGGAAAATATTATGGTAAATGTTTAAGAATTTATTTAAAATAAGAAACTCTTGGTAGAATTTAGAAAATTCCCATTTGATGAGACAGACATCAGATTTTTTATGAAAATGATTTTTCCTGATTCCATAAAACTATAAACCTTAATGATCATCATGTTATAAGTGTATCAGTATTTTATATTTAAAATTTAATTTTAGAATTTTTTTTTTCTTTAGTTTGTTTTAAAATTTACCTATACAGAGTTTGTGTTTTTGAACTAGATCTAGGTATACAGGTCCTGAGAATTATAGTTGGAATCAATGTAGTGTTTGGATAATGTTTGAGGTTATGAAATTTATAAATAAAGATAATATATGAGTTGTGGATACCATCATGGGTTTATAAATTTAGGTTCAATCAAATGTTTAATGTAATTTTTAAACTTTTTAGGTTATATGTGATGAGTGTTTAAAATAATTTTTGTAAATTTTAAATGAAATTTATTAAGATTTAGAGGAATGCATGATTAAAGAATATACAGAACTAAGCTTTACCATTTGATTTACTTTAAAGGTTATTTAGAAATAATTTTATTATATTTAGGAATAAAATATATAAGGTAATGGTAACTTTTATGTTTAATATAATATTTTATGTCAAGGTAATTATAATTAAGTTGGAAAATTTTATTATATTTTCCAGAACATTTGTTTTAATATATATATAATTATGAGATTTAAGAGTGATTTTGTGATTAGATGGTTTATTTTATTTTGTAAAATGTTCACTATAATTTCTATTATTAGCATAGGAATTAATGTGAATAGTAATTTATTATATAGGAAAGGGAATTTGTGTCTGAATGGTTGATAATATTTGTAGAATAATGATGGAGTTAGCTTGTGGAAGTATGCATGATTATTTACAACATTAAGTTGATTTTGGTTATTTTTGGAAAAATATTAGTATATTTTAGAGAATATATTATTAGGGTTTGGTTTTTTAGATATATGAATTTATGTTTGATGATATTTTTTAGAGATAAATATTTTGTTCAAAAATATGTGGAAAGATATTTCTAATTTTTTGGTTTTAAATTTGGTCATTCATATTAGGAAGAGTTTCAAGGTTATCTATTTATATAAATGTTTAAGTTGAATAGTGGGTTTTATTATTGATGTTTTAGATATTAATTTATTATATTTTCAAATAAAGGTTTATCCATATTTTGTATTATGTTAACTTGTGGAAACCATTTTGGTTTTGGTAAATTTATAAATATAGGAGGAATAATTTTTCATCCTTATGTGGTTATTGTGATCCATTTATTATATAAATTTTTTCTTTAGGATTGAAACAAATTTCTTGGTTATTCGCCAGTAAAAATATGAGATGTAGAAAAGGTGAATAGATAATCTAAAAAACACAAAAGAAAAACATTATGATAATAGATTGGAAATAAATATAGTAAGTATATTTTATCATTTTACCTATCTCGATGGAATGTAGAAGTCCTCTTGAAAAATAATATAAATTTATTGATTGTTATATGAAAACTATTACTTAGCTATTGAGGTTTGATTTTAGAAACTCATTATAAAGTATGAATCTTATAAAGATACATCCATGGATTAAAATATATTTATTTATGAAGTGATATGTTCCCAAGACATAAAATAGAAATTAATGTTCATTTCAAAAGGAATTATAATTGATATCACTTTGGTGAGGCAATCCAAAAATAATAATGGATATTTCTTTTCACTTATGTTTATTTATTTTCTCTTTCACACCACATTTCTTCTTTTAACCTTTGTTCTAGTATTATGGGCCCTTTTTTAATTATTCTTATTTATGGGGAATAGTGGATGAACTAAAATAATTGATTGTAAGGTTATGTAGTTAAATAAAACATTTTATTTATTCTATTAATTATGTGGGTTACTATGTTTTTATTTTATATTCTCTCTCTAAATATTTCGGATTTAGTAAATAGTAAGAACTGAGAGGAACCAAGTAAAAAATGGGTGTGAAGTACATTAATGTAGTTGTTTTAATTATCCAACAACTAGGATAAGATATCTAGTGAAAAATATTGTGGATATTCCTAACCATATATCTTGAGTTATAATTGAAAAACCCAAAGCTAACTTAATTTCTAAACATAGCAAAAAAAGAAAACAAATCATGGATGTTTCCGAGATAAAGACCATATAGAAAAAAATATTCAAATTCCTATGTGTTCATAATATAAAAGGAAGAACACTTGTAAATGTATAAATGGAATAATAGAAATATTTATGTGTAGAAAATATAGGAATGTTGAAATAAACATCCAATAAAAAATGAATATTTTTATTAACATAAAGGAAGTGAATAAAGTTATTTCTAGGGTGTCACTAAGAGTTGAATATTTCTAATGCATGGAGCATGGGTTTTATGAAAATTGGTATCCTTGGAGGAAATATTGAGAAGGGGGTCAAAAATATTTTACAAATAAAGTCTTTTCAAAGTAATATTCCATTAAAGTTAAGATGAATAAACTATCAATATCGTATAAAAGGTATGAATTATTTTAAATATGTTATTACATCTAAATTTGGAATCATGATTTGATTTAGATTGATGAATCTTAGGTCGTGATTCAAAATTTATGAATGTTAGAAGGTATTATTATGAAATTATATGTAAAATCATGGAAATAGGTTTTTGATTTATGTTTAAACATAAATATTTTTCCGATTTATGATTTAGGATAGCAGATTAAATTTTTTGGATACAATTTCTATAAGATGGGATAATGTAGCATCACAAACTTTCAATATGCAATCTTCCTTTTACTAAATATCTTATCAAATAACATGATACATATGAAAAAATATAATAATTTAAGTAATATTTTATTTAGTTCAACTTAAAAATAAATATATTATAAATATATAATTTAAAAAACAAATTAAAACTCATTGGTAATTGATATAAAATAATTTTGAGAATACTTAATGTTTAAAATGGTTATTGTTTTATAAAAGTTGATTTTCTTTATATTTATTATTTCATTTAATAAATAATTTTATAAATTTTTGTGGTTGTATTTGATGAAATAAACATTAATTTTGAATTCACTTATATAATATTTTCTTATAGTGAATTTTTAGGATCTTTTAAAAATAATTGAATTTTTAGTGAAAAGTGAAAATTCCATTTTTAAGAATGCTGTCTCTTTTATGACATCATCATGATATAATAATGTGTTAAAATTTAATTAAACTATTTTTAAGAACTAAATATACGTTTTATTATTAAAATTAATCATTTTAAAATATTATTTAGAATTTGGAAACCCATGTATGACATTTAAAATCCAAGTTGATATTTTATTCAAATAGAATAACTATTTTGATATATTTAATTAATTATGTAATTACATGGTTACATTCAGTTTTGGATTGTTTTTAAGTCATATAACTCTCATTTAATTGTTTTAAAACCATAAAATGTATTGGGATCAATTATTTACCTCATTTTAGTATAACTTCATTTTAATTTTTACAGAGTATTTTTTTAAGTGGGTTTTTATTATGTCATGTATAATTATATTATGTTATAGTGGTAAGAGTTTTCATAATGATAACAATTAAAAGGGTTTAACAGGAAGACCAAACAAGGATTTATGTCCATAATCATAAAAAAACATGACTAAATTTGATTGGATGAGTAAATTTTTAACCTTCATAACCATATCTTCAAACATGGTCTTATTTAGTGATAGATTCCCTTGGAAATAACATTATTATATTACAAAGTTATGCTTATTTATACCCCCTCTTAAAAATTATCCACACACTATAAGAACCCTATATCAAAAAAATCTTAATAAATCACATCAAATACCATTATCAACGACCTAGAATTTTTGGCCACACAAAATGACTAACACAAGAAGGATTACAAAGAGATTCAAAGTAGGATACCCATGGAAGAGTTAATTATCAACAAAAAATTATTTCTTGTTTCTTTATTCCATTAAATCCATAAAATATTTTATAAAAATATAAACACAATGAAAAAGGTTCACTACAATTTCATTATGTTGATAGAACAACCACCATCTATATTTTTTCATCCATTGAAAAATGAAAATAACACTCATTCGTATGTGCAGACAACTGCCTCCTGGAACGACATATATTATTTTTCATCACCCCCTACTCTAAATAGTTATTTATATGTGTTTAATGAATTAATATGATATAAATAACATAAATAGTATTCTATTAAGATAAAACATTATCTAAATTGTTTTTTTCATTAAAAAAAAGAAAACATCGCTCGTTTGTACACGTAAACTACTACATCCATGTAAAACATATTTCATTCTTCACTACTAAATTATGTGGATGGTTATAAAAATCAGTTTAATTAATAAATATTATATTTATAATACTATTAATATTATATAAAATTCATATCATAATTATATAATAACATGTTCTTACTCATTAAAATATTATATCAAGTTTTTGTTTTTGTTGGGTTTACCACCTACATGAGATTATTACAATGTGTATGTCATTAATGATAATGGAATTTTATGTATTGGTAGTATTATATAACAATTATTAATTTTATATTTTTTCATAATTTGGGAGTGGTATAACTGAAATGTTTATTTATATATAAATTCAATTATTTTATTAATTCTATAATCACTTAAAAATTTAATTTTAAGTGTTTCAGGTGAACCAATTTCATAAGATCGATAAAGTGAATATAGATTATTATAAATATTTAAATAAACTACTCTACATATTAATGAAAAATTTGTATGTGATGATACCACGACCAATGTGTAGAGAACATATCCATAAAATTAAAACAATTGTAGAAAACTAAATTTTTAACAAATGTATTTATATTTAAACCAAAAATACTACTAGGTGTGTAATAATAAAAATATAAGTTAATGGTATCGAGTAATATATATATATATATAAATATGTTTATTATATTCTTTTATAAAAAATTTTATTTATTAGACAATAGGTTAAACTAAATACAACTTAGTATAATTCCAAGGCTAAGGTGATTTTTAACCCAATTCACTTTCATTGGGTTATATCACTTCTTCATTGAATATGCTATGAAAATATTTTGGGTGTTGTAATCTATGATTCTATCATGTTTTATGTAAAATTATTTTATGTGGATTTACATTTTTGTGACCGCTGTATGGGTTTATGGGTCACCATTTTGATTTCTTGAGACATGTTTCATGTTGTGTACAATGATTTATTTTATATGGCATAATTACTTCCCCATGGATATATTTTGACATATTACTTTATTTAATTCCTATGATTTATATAAAAATATAATGTTCATATATTCAATTGATTTTTATTCAGTATTTAATAAATTTGTAAGGAATTTCTTATCTCAATTTTCTCTTTATTGTGATATGTTCTATATTCACCACTTTATTTCATTTATGCAGGGTATATATTACCAATGAATTTAACATTGGATAATTTTCCTTAAAGTAATGGTATATTGAAATATTTATAATTTAATCCCTTTTATGGTAGTTTATGTTAAATAATTTAAACGGGTTTTATTTAAAATAATTGATTTAATTGTTTTAAATTCCTTTACCCAAACGATTTCTCCTCTAGGTCCACAATTTTAAAAATTGTTTCAAGAAATTTATTTTCTAAATTTAAATTATTTATTTATTTTATTTTACATTGTTTTTGACTTACTTTATATTGGTTTTAAAGTGTATTTTCTTGATGGTTTCTACACATGTCACTTTGGAATCTATTTACCAAATAATGAACAGAATAATTTTTAAACATTTATTGCTTGATTGTTTTTTCTCAAAAATATATCTTTTATTCACTAAGAAGTTTATTTTTCATGTATTTATGGTTCTTAAAAAAAATCAATTTGTCATATTTCTGTGAATTTTAGATCTTTTATTATTCTACTAAAAGAAAAGGATTTTTTTATTAATATACAAAGAATAGTTCAAATGATTTTATAAAGGTATTTTTCATTCATACCAATATCCTTTAATGATTTATATCTTCACTGGGGATATGATAAAATAATATCGTATACATTATTTCTTAGTATAACTCGTGATGATTATTTATGTAAATATCCATAAAACCTTTTAATTTTGCAATGGTTAATTGATCTATGTTCTAATTATGAATATTTTAATAAAATATTGGATGAAAGTACATGACTCTATGTGTTTTATGTATGTTATTATTATTAGAAATTAAATATAATGGATTATGGGTTAAATATATAAATACAATGAACATTATAATTATTTATCATTTAGAGAGGATATGTTAGAAATTACCATGTAAGTTATTCCATTGTATATGTTTATATAAGGGTGATTTTATGGATGCAGTTCCAACATAAAAATGTTTTATTAATGATATGGTACCTGATAATTATAGATGATTAGAGGTGAGTGTGATATATATTATGATTATGGGTAATCCAGATATAATTATCTAATGCATTGGGTGATGATGTAGTCTTTGAAGCAAAAATATGAGATAGATTACTGGGTTGGTTACTACAATGTAATTAACTAGGATTTTTTAATTCTCCCATATGTTAATCATGAGTGAACATAGGTTATGAATATAATAATACAAGATACTTATATTTTTCCTGAAAATGGACTTTCTTTGGAAATGGTTTGATTATATAAGGTATGTAATTTTACAAACATTTAAAGGTGAATGGTATTTTTTTAGAGAAATTAATTCATGAGTTTCCACATGCCTTAAGATGCCTCCATGTGTTTTTATGATTAATAATGGATTCTAATTTTTTTTTCCAATAAATTAATATTTTCATACCTAGATATGTTCTTTTTTTTCTGGTTCTTTTCTTTGTGATAAAGTAAACATTTTCATGGGTTTTCATGTTTTCACTAGACTAATAGGTTTACTTATTTTTATGTTCCTTACTGAACTCTTTTTTTATACCATGTTTTAAAATATTTTTAATGGGAGGTTTGTATGAGTATGAAATATATAAATATAAAGAGTATTTAATTTTTCTCATTTTAAATGAATAAAATTTTACATGAATGAAACATGAGATTAAACGTAAAGCCCTTTTTATAGAAAATTTAAAATTAGATGTAATTTCCACTTTATTATATAATTGATTCTTAAATATATAAAACTTGAAACCCAAAAGATAATTTTAATGAAAATATTAGAAATAAATTCTATCAAAATAGTATTTTTTGGGTTTTAAAGTAATAAGTTGTTAAATCAATAACTTATAACATTAATAATTCCATATTTATCTTATCCTAATTTCACCATTAATAACATCTTAATATCTCCACATAAGAACCATTGGTAACATAATATCTCGTAGCAGTCATTGGTGGTATTCTAGATAACATAAAACCTATGTAAATTTACAGAAGCTTTAACATCCCTTATAAAAAATATATCTTTCACATTAATTATAGGATTTTAGATTATGATTGGTCATGGGAAACTCCTAGTGAAGGTACTCTATCACATTCTTATATAAATGTGCCTTTTAGGGAACAACTTCACAACTTTATTTCATTTATTTTATATTTCATAATGTGGTAACATAAATTTGTACCTAATAATTTAATAGTTGTATTGTAACGGTCCATTTTAACAATTTTGATTTAATGTATCACTGTTTTTTCTTAGTTCGGTGTTGTGTGTAAAACATGATATTAAATAAAATATTTCTATTAAATTAATGTTAATAATAAATTGTTTGGTCCTTATATTCCACTTTATTTCCTCTCAATTTTAATTATCACTTACCAGTGATAATAGGTAAGGTTATCCATAAAATAGGCATGAATTAATATTTAATTTATGGTGATGTATCAATTATACCATCATGGGTAAGTCTAGGAAACTCTTGAACTCTTCTATGATAGGAATATTATAATATTTATTTTTTTTCTAAACATTTGAGATAAATATCCTTCGTTCTCAGGTATCCAGACTCAAATATTAGAATTAGTTTTCCTAGAGTGTTCATTGTCACCCTTGAAATGATAGAGAATCATATGATTCTTTAATATATGAGTTGTTATTTCTATAATTTGATAATTAATTAGGAGATCAATCCATTTCAAAAAAAAATTAATATTTATATAAATATTGAATAAAAATATTTTCATAATGCACATTCAAAAAAACATGAACTTGTGTTTCAGTAATTTTATAACCATAATTTTTTTTGAAAATCAAATCATCAGGATGATAATTTATTGCTCTTAGAAGACTTCCTAGATTCACAAGACCATAATACAATTACTTCACAGATATAGAGTGTAGTATAAGTGTTCATAATTTATTAAATCCACTTAAATACTCATAATTAGATAGAATTTAAATTTTTCCCTAGTTTAAGTGGTTTTTCATGCTTATAATCCTTATTAGACATTGGATTGGGGCATCGATGTTTATAATTCCCAAATTCTGTTTATTTCAAGAATTGTAATATTGGTGGAGCATTAGTTAGGACCATATTTTCCTCTTTTTAATTGACTATACTAATTACCTCCTTTTAAAAATTATGTATATGATGGCATACTCTTCCATAAGAAAAAATCTTTTCAATTAATTAAAGTAAATTATCTAGTGATTCTTCCAACATTTATTATAATTTGGAAGTTTAATCATCATTCCTCAATAGTATTTATTAAATTAAAATCAATTAAAATATATCATTATCCTCTATGTTGCGTTTATAAGTATTCAAAGGATTAACATATGACTCTTCAATCACTAAAAATGGGTGAAAATAACCATAATATTTCCAATACTATCCTATATCATATTTGGTTTCTCATTAGAATAATCATCACTCTTTCCATCACACCCATTGATAACTCAGTTTCTCCAAATTAATCCACTAATTAAATAAATAAATTTTAATGAAAAGAATAATTAATTTTATTCAATTATAAATAAGAAAAAATAAATTTAAAATGAATACATCATGAATGATATATGTAATATATCTTAAAATTTCTAGGAATCAATCTCGGTTATTCATTTAATATCTCATTTTAGGTTCTCTACACTAAATATACTCATGTATCATATAATAGTTCATAAAAAGGATAGAAATTTAAAAATAATATCCCATATGAGTGTCAAAACCGGTGTGTAGTTAAACCAATTTTTAGTAAATCAGGTTAAGACTGAGTCAATACCAAACTAGAATTTTTTTTATGTTATTAATCTTAAATTAATATATTCCAAGGTCAACTTTCACATGTTTTTATCCAAATGGGTATATAATTTCTATGAAACCATAGAATATATAATTTACCAAAACATTAATAATTTATCTTATATATAGACTTATCCCCAAGAATTTAGGGTTTAATGTATTTTAGTAATATCTACTTAAGAAACTTATCTATAAATATTCAGGAATATTTCTTCATAAAAAATACATAATAGACTCCGTTTTAGACTTATCCTCACCTTCACTCTTATTCATGTATTGGGAAATGAAAACATAAGAAATATTCAAGGTCCAATTATTAGTATGGGAAAACCCCATCAATGTTTCATTAAGATTTATATCATAATAATAAGAGAAATTTTGATCTGGTAACAAATATATTATAAAAATTATC
Organism: Viscum album; assembly: GCA_963277665.1. Classification (NCBI taxonomy): domain Eukaryota; kingdom Viridiplantae; phylum Streptophyta; class Magnoliopsida; order Santalales; family Viscaceae; genus Viscum; species Viscum album. Next base: position 1,014,487,702 of record OY728119.1, on the reverse strand, counting down.
AAGGAATAAAAAGTGATATTCATAAGTCCTAATAAAGGGACATGTAATCTTATTTGAACAAAAATATTCCACTGAAAAAGTGTGTGAGACAATATAAATTACTCATGGAGAATAATCAATAAAATATGAAAAATAAATATGGAATTTCATTAAAAACTAGCATAATAAGTATTTTAGATTAAAACATAAGCACAGATAATGATAACATTTTAAACAAATCCAAGCATGTATACCCTTTAAGTTGTGAACAAATACATGTATCCCCACCCATTATTTAGTGAAAAAGTCGTAGTTTGTCCACCGATTAAATTTTGAACATATTTAAGTATGACCACTATTTATGTTTTGAAACAATATAATAATGGTCATCCTTTATGTTGTAAACAAATCCAAGTATGTCCGACCTTTATTTTGTTAATAAATCCAAATACTCCCACCCATTAATTTTTGAACAAATCCATGTATGTCCACCCTTTATACTGTGAATAAATCAAAGTGTAACCACCCTATAATTTATGAACAAATCTATGTGTGACCACCCTTTATGTTCTGAACAAATCAATGTATATCCACCCTTTAGAATATGGAAAAATCCAAGTATATCAAATCATTAATGGGTGAAAAAATCAAAAAAAATTGACCCTTTATACTATGAACAAATATTAATATATACATACTTAATTATCCCATGATATACCGTTAATTGATGCATTATAGGACATTAATGGACTCATTGTGTCTTTGGAATTGAACATACCAAATTGTATGAAGACTTTAATGAACTCAAACCATCTTAAATATTTAATATACCCAAGCTATCTTAGGGATTTAACATACAAAAACAATTTAAAGGATTTAACAGACCCAACATGTCACATAATAGTCATCTATAAATATATGTTACACATTAAATCAATCATTCCTCACATTATAAAGATCCTATGGAATGAAAATAGGTTTCATAACATTTTCAAATGGAATCACAAAAAATTACCACAATATATATATCATTTGACGCCAAAAAATTATATCACATAAAATCAGTTTTTCATAAATTCATTAAGAAGTAGATCCAAAAAACATTACCCTATTAGTGATATATCCATTTGAGTTAAATATGAAAACAGAATTGAAACATAAAATAGTCCTTATAAAACATTTATAAATATTATCACAATGAGAAGAGGTTCTGAGAAACCCTATAAAATATCCATTCTAGAAGTTTTCATTAACACTTGTAAAAAATTATTTTTCAATAAATATTAATGAAGAATCCATGAAAATTTCATATTTATTTTCAGTGAAAATGTGAGATGGGTGATAAAATGTATGATTGAAAAATGAGAATTATTCTTAACATACTAAATTTTTTTAAAGAAATAAATTCATAAATATAATACCCATAGAATAAGAATTAAATTAATTATAATATATTTATAAAATAGAATAAAACCATCTAGAAAAATGTTATTCTAAGGGAGTCATTTTGACTCAAAAAATAGAGTTGAGTCAAGAAAACCCCATACCTTTTCTCTAAAATTTCATTAAAGTAATTTAGTTTCCTTAAACATAAGAATAACCATATTAATCAACTACTTAATAAACTTTTTATTTTCTATTTACACATCTTCTATTTAATTGTATCCATTTTTTATACATTTATTAGTTAGTTATAGTTTATTTTTTTCATCGAATGCTATCGAATTTGATTACTTCTCACTTGCTTTAAAGTGTTGATATTGATTCTCATTCATTAGTTCCAAATTCAAAAATACTATATTATCTAAGGTACTATAATTTATTTTATTCACTAATTTATAAAACTCTTCTTTCATTTCATGATAACTTTAATAATGATTCATATATAAAAAATCTATGAAAACCTTGTTTTGGTAATTTTTACCAAAAAAAGTTGGTATAATAATAAAACGTTTGATTTTAATTTAACCCATCCAAAACATTAAAATAAAAATTATTTAATCATTATTGTATAATAAAACATTTTTATTAAGTTTACATAGTTATCCATCCAAGAAATATATATCATTGTTCAAGTAGGTGGTTAAACTAACCCAAATAAGAACATGTTATAATCGATAGGTGAGTATGGAAAATAATGTAATTATTTTGGGATATTATAATTATTATAGGTGAATAATGAGGTTATTTATTTGTTTTTAATGTTTTTAATTATATTTTAAGATATTTATATATAGAAGGAAATACTATATATATGGAAAATGAAATAAATTACTTCATCAGGGTGGTAGTTCACACATATGCACAAATGATGGTTTCATTTACCGTAGAACAAGAGAATAGTAGGAAGCAGTTTATATTTGATATAATATTTATCTAGTTATAATTACCATATTATTTCATTAAATCACTTATTTTATCCAAGCATGTAAGGTGGTGATGAAAAATAAAACTCATCATTTATGGTGGTAGTAGTCAGCATGTACGTCAGAAAACATCTTTATTCTTAAATGGGAAAAGGGTGAAATGAAGGTATTTTATATCCCCTGAACATAAAAACATATCAGTATATAGATAATACTAATTTTATAATTTATTAATTGGTGTAATAAATTGGGTTGGAGAATGTTAGTTAAGGAAAAATTATATAGAGGGGTTAATGATTATGTTGAGAATTTGAACTCTCTCTTGAATTGTTTCATGTAAATGGTGCACTTAGGAATTTTATTTATTAAATGGTCTAAAAAAGTTTGAGGGGATAGGTAAATTAATAAATTTTCTTATTTTTACGAGTAATTCTAATTTTATATTGTACGTAAATGAGTGGTGGGAATCCCCTATTATAAGTGAGGAGAATGGAATGTTTTGTAAATATTCATAACTTTGTTTTAATGGCATGCCACTTTCAAAGGAAGGTAACTATTAAAGTGGAAAATAATAGATAAGGGATGATTATTTATTGATATATCTACCATATACAAAAATAATGGATATTTATTTGAGGTATTTAGGTATTTAACCCTTAATTTAACTTATTATTATTCACCTTTACCATAATAACTATTTTTTTAATCCTGATAACTTATTTTTATTACAAAAAATGAAATTAACTTTATTAGATAAATTTTTATATTTTTATTCTAATTATTAAAACCATATCACAATATCAAATTCCTATAATTGGTAAAAATAGTTTAAAATAAATAATTTATAATGCATAAAAAATAGTTTTATAAAAAATATTATATAAATTTTGTAATGTCAAATATAGGTTTATAAATAAATCATAGTGTTTTTAAATGTAAAATTTTACATAAAAATGTTATTTTTTTCAATAAAAATGATTCACAATTCATTATATATCGATAATATCAAAATTGATGTCATAAAATTTATATCATTTTAGAAACTATATTTTGCAATATTCTCCTAAATTTTTTGGTAATGACAATAAAAAATAATTTCATACTAATATTGAAATTATGAAAAATAATTTATGTTCATTTTTTCAAAATGAATTTTAAAATATAAGAATTTAACATTGAAATAAAAACATAAAATGTAATAAAAAAATTATTTTTATTTGAAAATGACTTTAAATGATAATTTTTCTAATTCATATTTAATATAAATTTGAAATTAAATTACTGATAATATATTATTCCTATCAACAATTCAATTTATTTTTAATCTATTTAATTCTTTGAAATAAAGGTCATAAAATGGAAATTGTTTCAAAACAAATTAGCGTAAAATGATATAATTTATCATTTATAATTGAATATTATTAATGCATTAGTATTAAAATAGAATTATGTTTCATTAAATGATGAAATATGAGATATATAAAGAATATTTGATATATAAATAAGTTATTACATTAATAATTCCATGTTTATCATATCCTAATTTCCACTAACAAAACCCCAAAAGATATCTTCCTAACAACAAAGGATAAGATAACCATTGGTGCAAGTCATGGGTGGTGGTTCGACTATCATAGATTTCATAGAGATTTCCACATGGTTTAACTTACCTGGTACATTATTTTACCCATTCCATAATTTTTTGTGTTCTTCATTGGCTTGGTCTCGGGAAAACATCATTGCAGCTACTAGCTTCCTAATATCAAATAAATAAGCCTTATAAGAAAACCTCATACTACATGATGTAATTTGATTTAAATTTCTTAAAGTGGTTACTTCTATTTATACCAACTAATTTAATAGTTATATTAAAGTTGTAAAATTTACTAATTTTTCTTTAATGTGTCACATTTTCATTTTAGTTTGATGTTTTTTCATAGTACAAGATATTAAATAAATTATTTTATTATAAATAACATAATACTAAATTTTTGTGGTTTTCTAATTATCTAATTACATTTTTTAAACAAATTATTGCAATAACTTTAGTAAAAATACACTACTAAATTTTAGATTTAGGTTTAGAATATTTTTATTTATTGTTACTATTGAGGAAAAATAAAAATTGCAATAACTTATAGTTAAGAAATACTTTCATACACGAGGATTCTATTTGGGTTATTAAATACATCAGGTATATTTAAAAATGTTTTATAAGAATATTTTTTGATTTAATTGAGTAAAATTATGAATTATTTCTTATTGGTTCACTATTTTCTAAAATTCCTTTGGTAATTATTTAGAATAGTGGGATAAAATATTGAAACATTATGTTGAAAATAATCTTATATGGAACTTTTCAAAATATCATTATATGGTTGATAGAGGAATTGATCTTGGACATGTAATTTCACAATAAGAGATTGTTGTTGAAAAATATAAAATTGATATCATCCTGTATTTTCATTACCGAACTTGTGTGATACATGTATGATAGTTTTTATTATATGAATAATTATATAGAGTATTCATCATAGGTTTTATTTTGATTTCCCTAAAAATTCAATAATTATTTTAAAATATTAAAAATTCATTTTTTATAAACCTTGAAGGAATCATTTTTATGAACGGAAGTGTAAATTAACCACTTCACCAGTCATAAAACCACCTAATTTGGAGCCCCCATTTTAAATATTATGTGATGCTTCAAACCATTCAATTAGATCCATTTATCTCACAATAAAATTATGGAAGAAACAATTACATTAAAAATAATTTAATAATAATGTATCAAACTTAGAATCATTATACCACTACTAAAAACTGATTTTTTATCCGTTTTTTTTTCTTTAAAAAAATTTAGTTATTTTTTGGACTAAGGTTTCTCTTTTCTATGACCATGAAACCCTTAGCTATCTGTTGAGTAAGTAATAATTAAAACCAAATCTAGTGAAATTTATTTTATTACTAAATGTATTTCATTTTAAGATTAAGAATTAGTGAGGAGATCAAAATCTTATGATAGATCACATGAGAAAGCTACCTGACATAGACAGTGTAGAAATTCCAATCGGTTATCAACATAATAACTATATTCTAGGTGAAATTTTTTATTTTTTTGAAGTTGATATAAAATTCTATATTTATATGCTATATTTTCAAGTCTCTTATCATGTCCTATCACATATTAACCAATATAAAAATACAACTTAAAGCTAAAAAAAGTTTTACTTTTGGGATGATCCATATCATTATAAAAATCATAGTGACCGGACGAATTTCATATGTTTTTAAGAAGTTAATTATAATGTGTAATAGATTTTTTTCACCCCTTATATTGTGAATGATATTTTAAACCTCAAATAAACATTAGAAATGTTTTGGAGGACATTATTTTGTATAGTTCCCAGTAAATTTTTAAAAAAGTCTGGGCAACATAAATACATTAGAAATATTTCTAATAGATAAAAATTACCATAAATTCCAATGATTTTTTTAAAACCATTGGAGAATGGGGACCATATTTTTTTGAAACTCTTATTATTAGAAATTATTACATCATATGGGAGGTTAACTATGTCCCAAAATGGTTGGAATCCAAACCCACTAAAACTAATCGCTCATATGATGTGTGTTATTTTGTTATGGATAATATAGTTTGTATATTTAGAATCCAAATAGAAATTGTTAGTGATAATGGGATTAAATCTTTCAACATGATCATGGAATATTTTATGAAGAAATATCAAGTTACCCAAAAAAATATTAACACCTTATCATCAACAAACTAATTTCCCAACTAAAGTATAAAATAGATAAATTAATGGAATTTAAGAAATTATTTCTAAGAAAAATATAATGGTATGAAACCCAAGTTTGGAATAAACCTTATGGTATTATATGACATGTTTAAAACCATAATTATAATTACTATTTACTAGTTTATGTATATAAAAAGTCTCAACTTCACAATACGATAGAACAGAAATAATATTAGGAATCCAAAGAGTTAAATTTGGATTTAGAAAATATTGAAAAGTAATTGAAATTTTAGATTCATGAACTAAAAGATATAATAGAATAAGTATTATAAAATTTTTGAGTTTAAAAAGAGATAACATTATTGGGATATTAAAAGTTTATTAAATATTGAGAAATTCACCAAGGTGAATAAGTGTTTCTTTAAAATTCCATATTCAGATTGATACCAAGTAAACTTTTATATTGATGGGAATGTCTAAATATAATCAATAATTTTTATCCTTTTTTTGTTTTGCAGATAACTATACTAAAAGAGAATAAAATATTCACTATCAATGTAAAAGAGACAAAGAAATATTTTGGACATTTGTTGGACATAGTAGTGGGGGTGGCCACACTCCCTCAAAAATTATACAACTAAAAGTAGTATAATATAAATTTGCATGACCTTATTTATTGTTATACTAAATTTAAATATTCTTAATATATTCATACATAATAGAATTCATTTAAGAAACTTTTCTATTCATGTTTAGGAGAGTTAAACCATTATAGTTTTAAAAATTTCAGTTTTTATGTTCTTATTTTTTATTTTTGTGTGTTTTTTTATTTTTTATAATTTTTTTGGCCACAAATTGAATTCAATTTTAAGTTCAAAACCTTTTTCAATTTTGATAACTAGATTTAACTCTCGGTAACTCACATTGCTAAATGTTGAATATATTGAGTTCTATATTTAATGTTTTTCAAATTCATAAGAAGACCACTGATTTTTCAATACCATGTCCCAACATACTATCCAATATTAAAATCACTAAACTTAGTTCTTATAAAAAATTTATAGCTTATCTACGATGATAATTTTTTTGGAGAAAAATATTTTATGATTTAATAACAATAAATTTCTTTTAATTATATTCAAAATTGAAGATAATTGATGAATTTTTATTAAAAATAAAATCATTATTTTGTTGGAAAACCCCATTTTATAATGAATCTATTTTTTTACTTACCTTCACATATGACCCTTAAATTAAACCATAATAACCTCGAACTATCTTTTTATATAACCCCTTCAAAGCATGGAATACCAAACTATCCAACACTTGATGTAAATGCATGATCATAGTTGAACACAAGTGTGGGTATATGTATTTATGATTACATATGTGGGAAACATCATGTCTAGGAGATATAGAAGGAAAAAAAATATTATTTAAAAATTTTAAACGATGTTTACACTACAATTTGATGTCCAATGATTCATTTCTATCATTAAGACAAAAACATTACGAAATATAGAAATAATGGTCATGGACATTATAAGCTTGAGTGTATAGCCTATATGGAATGTTATTGAGGAGTTGGTGGACCACAATAGGTTCTTCTATCTTATAAATTTTCTTCATGGTGATAAAAATTGTGGGTTTATAAGTTTTTTAGATAGTATAGGGTAGATATAAAACACATTTGAAAGACCTGTAATTTTCATATTCCTTAATTACATAAAGTTGGTCTTGATCAAAGTTTTATACATCACCAGGGTTGGTTCTGTAGAGTTGATGTATGATTTCAGATGTACGGGATAGAGTTTCCAACATCAAGTGAACCCAAAATCAAGTAAGGTACCATATTATTATATTATACTCTAGTATATGATTTATTTTATTTTAGTGAAACGCACTCCTTTATTTCACCTACATTAGACCAAGATCTAGCAGTAAAGGTAGGGAATATTCTATTTCCATTATTATTGACTCTAAAAATAGGGAGTCAAAAGAGATATTAGGATGTACGCAGATATTATGAGATTATGTTAGTATAAGGCTCAATCATTAGGAGATTTCCATTTTTTACAGACACAAATATATGATGTCATTATAAGCAAGGATATATTATATTCAATGTGGTATATTGATGATTTCATATGGATAAGGGTTTTACACATTGTTGTTTATGGTTGAATTATATGTTTATTAGTGAGAAATAGCATCAGATGGTGTATAGATATTTGAAACCTCTATTTTATAAGATGTTATATTTGATGTTGAATTCAACAGAGGTTCTTGTTGTGGTGTTTTTTAAGGTCATGGAAGAGTTCTCTGATATATTTCCTGAAGAGGTTTTGATTCTCCACCTTTAATGTGATAATTAGTTAAGGATAGAGTTACAACCTTGTGCCTCTTTAATTTTGATGACTTTGTATAGGATGGAACTTTTTGAGTTTTATGAGATAAGGACTATGATTAATGATCTTTAATTGAAGGGTTACATTATTCCCAATTTATTTCCATATAGTGCTCCAATGTTATCTTTGAAGAAGAAATAAGGAAATATAATATTTTTTATTAAGTTTTTTGGATAAATTTATTGATAATTATGGAATGTTATCCACTTTTAAGGATTGGAAATTTATTTAATCAGCTGAATGGATCTTACTGGTCCTTAAAGGATCATTTATTGTCATGTTGTCCTTAGATAAGGGTGAAGGATGATTTTATCTTTAATATTACCTTCATATTTCATTATAATAACTATGAGTTCATGATAATTCATTTTTATGTCCTGAAACCATTAATTATGTTCATAGGTATAATGAAATATGTGTCTCATGTGTTCCTAAATCATTTTTTGGTGGTTTTCAATATTGAAATCCTTACATATTATACATCTGAGGAGGATTATATATAATTTAAAAGTTTTTCTAGATGTTTTGTGGTGTAATAGATTATTTGGGACATTAAATAACTATATGTTTTAGGAAATATAGGTGAAATCATTGGGTTATATGGTGTTTTAGATTGGAGTAATTATGGATCCTTCAAACATTGAGGTATTTTTTTATTCGGTGAAACCTAATAATGTTGTGGAGGATCAATGTTTCCTTTAACTTATATACCATTATAAAAGGATTGTACCTAAATTTTATTATATTAAAACACCTTTTATAGATTGTAATAGAATGTAATAGGCCTTTGTACAGACCAAATAGTGTTATGCTTTTTTTTAATACCAAAAGGAGAAGTTGTTTAGTGCAATTATTCTTCATTTTTCATCCCTAAGAGGTTCCAATGTGGGAAGGTTGTGAAATTTTGGGTTTATGGTTTGAATAATGTAATCATAATTAGGTATTTTACAAGGATAAATCATTCTCAATAGAGTAAGTTAAATTCCTTGGCACTTTTTTTAGCATAAGGGGAATAAGAACAAACCTCAGTCCCTGTGGAGGGCAGGCTCAGCTACTACATTAGGGTATTCTAAGTTGGTTTGTTAAATTGATGATATCTAACAAGTCTAAAACTAGTAAAAAAACACAAAAATCACACATCAATATAACCTAAGAGAGGTTTATAAGAAGAAAAATTGATTATCTATAAGAACATGTGTGCATCATTTTCATTGATGTTTTATTTTTCCATGATCTTTATAATGATGCCTAAGAAACAACCATTGATTTCTTAAATCTATAGGTAATAAACCAACTACATGAATCATGATTCTAAAAAATAGGTTCACTATCACATTTATGATGTACTATAATCTCACTGCTAAAAAGATATAGGGTGTCTAGAAGTGAGGATCATCCTTTTACTAGATTGGAATGAGTTAATATATCTTTCATGAAACATGTACTTGCTTTTAGATCAAACATTTTAATATCCCACTTGAGTAAATAAAAGTATACATAATGGGTTTTATTTTTTTTTAAATATCCACTGAATAAATCCAAATGTTATGATATATATAATGTGATAAATTTACTAATTATTGATTCTTTGATTATTAACTGCTTTAATAATTAATGAATGAAATTTAAATCCCTATTAAACACAATATCAAATTATTTATTAGGTTCAATAATGATAGAAAATGGGAAGGAATAATATTTATGGTTCAATAAAACATATTACATATTATATGAACACACATTGTATATTTCACTAAGAAATATAACTATAATGTACAACAACTTGTAAATTTTATGCATAATTATTCCAATGTCCAGCTTTTATAAATATTCAAAACAAAATTATGCCCATTTCATAATTCCTTGTCTTTATAGATAAAAACACTTTTTGTTAAAACTAACAACACATTTGCATTATATTTTATATAAACTCTTTCAACTTTAGATGTAAATTTTGTACCAAAAGTAAATCCCCATTCACATACACTTTTTCGGTGGCTCTGCGACTCTTCATAGTATTGAAAATCATTATAAGTTTCTAATTCGTAAATATATTAAAATAAAATCAAAATTAAAAATTAAATTAATTCTTGTGTAATAAAGTGATATGGTATTATATTCATCAAAGACATGTATCTTCATACAAAAATCTACTAAATATATCACCAAACACCATCCTAATTATAGAACCTATTTTTCTATGACATCATGTATAGCCACAAGATTGAAATATGTCTATCTATTTTATGTTATATTATTCATTATTACTTATCAAAGTCAAATTGAAAAAGAAATAAGAATACATCATTTGTAATTCGTCCAAGTAGATTAGTATGTCACTCAACTATATATAGAGATAAATATTCCCAGTATTACTCAACTGAAGAATCAAATTTCATACCTATCATACAAGAGGTAAAATATCATCTGTGATTATAAATATTAATTACCTAATTTGAAACATACCCAACCACCTTGGATTACCATGATCTTTCAGACTATTGAAATAAAAGTATTAAATTATGATGTTTTTCATGTATGATGACTTTTTGAAATCAACTGTTACAGATTATAATGAAACATACACCTAATGTATGTTAATAAAATTATACATGACATTAAATATGGTATACTTAAGTGATTAAATCTATATAACATGTTACGTATGCATATCATGGGTTAACTTTATATCTCTATATGACCTCCTACTCACACTAATCCTAAAAAATACTCACAAACCATGTATTTTAATGATGATTTTTGAATTGGCATAACTAAATGATTTTTTCCAAAGGTATTATTTATCAGTTAACTCTAATATTATAAATGTAACACAAATGAATGAATAATAAAGTAAATAATGTACTTTCTAAAAACATAATACATTTAATATATAATCCTTAATAATTTTAGGGGTATTGAGAAAAATATATACATTGGTACCAGTTTTTTTGAATCATAATGAATAACTAATTTAAATGGTTCAATATTTTTTCTATATTATTATTATTTCCATTGAATATTATGCATCACCATGTTACACCTAATATATCATTATTTAATCATATGAAATATAGTTAAATTAATCCTTCCATAAATAATATTTAATGAGGTAGTTTATGTTAATGATGTTTTCAGATTTAATGGAGTGATTATAATTTCTTCCCATATGAGTAACCCTATGTTTAAACTTTTTAATATAAATTATTAAATTCAATATAAATAATGGTTTGATTCATTTATGTTATGTTACAAAATTAAATAAATACATGGACCTATTCTCAATAACTATTTCATTTTATAATAAATTAAAACCCCTAACCCATAATATTTATCATCAATTTAATAATTCACCCCAAATAATTTTTTGAAATTTAAGGATGTTATGCAATAGGATCTAGTGGATTTAAAAATATTTTAATTTTCACTTGAGTCTTCATATGACATGGGTAATTTGATAAATATAATTACAATCCTAGTTGAAGGCATACATGCAAAAACCCTTATGTATCATGAGGAAATTTAATTTTCTCCACATATTTGTGAAATCATATCATCTTATAACTTAATAAAAATTCATATTCATCAAAATTTTAATTTATAAGTTCAAATTCCGCCCATGGTTTTTCAATATATGTAATTATTCCAAATGAGTATACAAAATATAGTCAAAATTATGATAATATCTCCAATAAATTATTATATTTATCTTTAAGATCAATATGAACATCATGTGTACACTTCACGACCTATAATCATTATAAATTTCAAACAAATACCTTCCCATATAATATCTCATATTATTTAATTTTTATATCTTATGATAGAATATCACTTACATAGAATGTATAAAATAGTCATAACAATCAGGTATTAATGTAATTCTATTTTTTAAATATATTACTACTTTAATTAAGTCATTTATTTTTCTCATTTTAAATAACTTGACAATTTGAAATATTTGAAACACTTTCCATCAATTTCTATTATTCTTAATACACCACATACGTCAATATATATTAATATTTTTACTTTATAATATAGTTTTCCTTTCCACAAAAATGAAAATTTATTAGGTTATTTAAATATTAATAACTTTGGTATTTCTTCTTCTTTATATTATAAATTTAAATTCAATATCCAAAATTAATAGTTCATTTATTATATTTTCAATGCTATAAAATATTTAATCCATGGATAAAAAAACTTGTTCTTAAACAAAAAATAAAAACTGTTCTTAGTAAATATATAAAAAAACAATATTTTATTTATAAATTAGTTATCAATCAAATTAATAATGCAATATAATAAAATATTCAAGAATATATAACAACTATTTTTCATACACATGAGATAAAAAACCTTCAAATAAAAAAGATAATAAAATAAAAAATTTATTTATATCAAACACATAATAATATATGTTTAATTGAATAAAAATATATTATTATGATATAGAACATATTTACCCAATTCAATATTAAAAACACTTGTTTCGTAAAAAAACATAAATATTTAAATATAACCTAACTAATTGACTATCATTTATGGGTCCCAATACATATGTATAAATTTAATATGTGTAAATTGTTCCTGTAACCATGACTCAGAATTATCGATTTTGATTACTGTAATATATATATCTATATTTTTTTATTTGTAACTAAGAACACATCACAATTTATAATAAAAATCTCAAAAAACTATTCCCTTTTAATGTATTTTTTTCTTAATGATAGTTAGAAATAATAAATTTAGCTTTTTTGTAAATAAATATAAAATAAAAAAAGATTTTTTAGGTGAGTTCCATTTTTTTAAATTATTTAATAAATTCCTTTTATTGAATAAAATTTTACTAAATTTATATACCCTTATATAATATATATTGAATAACCTAGATACATATTTCAATATTGTTTTTTTATATTTAGTGTCTCTACCATCATATAACAATTTCTAGAGACTTTAATATCAATTATATCATACATAAAACTGTGGTAGTTTAAGGGACAATTATATTTGTAATAAACTTAGATCTATCAACCTAAACAATTCCCAAGTAGTGTCACAAAGTGACCTCATACATGCCTCTTTATATACCTAAGGTTTATGACTAGCATTGAGGGTATATCAATGACAATGAGAGACTATACTGACAATTATATTATTATAAATATTAGATAAAGTACTATAAACCATAACCCATAAAAAACCAATATATACATTTTAATGATAATCCAAAAATAAAAGAACATTACAGGAATATATATATATATATATATATATATATATATATATAATCATCACCACAACATTAAGGGATAATGAAACACCCTAATATGTGACCATATATGAATCTAAAAAGTAAATTTTTGTTATTATATTATTTATTGATTGGTATTTTTGGAATTATACAAGTCTTGTTTTTAATTTTTTTTATATTTTCCAAATTCTGGGTGTCACACGGTTACTAGAAATCATTTAGTATAACCCTATATAATAAATTTACATTCAAGTGGTAGTGCACATTCATTACATGTTTAGAATAAAACATACATATTAATTATACATATGGTGAGTAAAATACATGTGATTTAATCTTACATTTTATATTTCTATTTTATCAATGGTGCACAGATTATTTGTGGTTAGGTGTAACCATTCAACTTGATCATACGTAAGGTGCTATCATGGTGTTTAAAAAATCATTTTTTCACAACCTAGAGTTGCTATGTAGACTAACAATTTGGGGTTAAAATATTTACTATTTTTGTTGTTGGATGATTGGTATACAGTGTCCCAAATCTTGCATTCCAACCTCGTAAATTTCCTAGTATAAATTATTTTGAAATTGTGGTTATGTTCCTACTTGATTTATGATTTTAAGGTTCCCTTATCCCCCCCAATTTAATTGCTAACAAACATAAGTGGAACACCCTCTCATTCCTACCTTATCCTTGACTATATCTTTATGGATTATGGAATATTTTTCATTTATTATTCAAGTTATTTCCCTCAAGAAAATCTCAATCTCCTTTTTCTTCTCTTTTTCCTCCACTAAGATGGTCACAACAACATAGGGTTTGCTATTTCTTAATTTTAAATGGTGTTTTATATATTTTTGGATTTTAATGGTCCTTTAGAGTACATTTATTCCTTATTATATTATAATAATAGTATTTCTTATTAAATTAGTGATTTGGGGTAGGATTCTCAATTAATATTCATTTAAATGAGTCTTTTCTTATTTTTAGCCTATGATTTTTAATTCTTGAAGTATTATATTATGTTTATAAATTAATCATATTCTAAATAGACTTATTTCCTCTATTATTTTTAATTTATCATAAGGTAAATATCCCATTTTTTAATGATGAAAATTTTAGATCATATATGAGGTACCCCAGACTCAATCTCTTGGGACTAGTGATAAAACACCTAATTTACAAATATGATTTTATAAAAAGTTATATGACCAAACATCACAATTTGGTGCCACTTACATGTATTAATATTGACTTATTATTTCAAAAAAATCAGGATTCTTATTTTGGATTTATATATGTTTTTTGTATTTTTCCAGTTTTAGAGGTGTGTTCATAGTTTGTGAACATTTAAAAGAAACCATGCATGAATACTTAGAAACATAATGTATTATACTAATTTGAAACTATAGTATTTCAGAATCATTATGTATTGTTAGAAAAAACTTGCAACTAAACAATGTAAGTACTCTAATGTATACGATAGGTCACACAGTTGGTGAAAAATTAGCCAAATCGTGTGGCAAACCAATGTCGCTTCACCGCTATACAAAAATCGGCACATGTTTGGTGCACAATTTTCAAAATCAGGTGGAAAATAGTGTGATGTAAATTAATTAATCCAAAATTTATATTTTAAAACTTTATGAGAATAATATTAAAAATATTCTTTCTCTTTTGGATTAGTCTCTCTACCCTAAGGATTCCTATTGTATATTTTGGATATTCCCTTGCACCCGGAGATCATTTTTTAGTTGATCTTGAGGTGTTATATCTTGGAAAATAGGTGTACAATTCTATTCTTCGTTCTTAATAACAATTCTTATATATCCTATTTTAATATTATAAATAATCATATACTGAGGAATTTATAGCTGGATCTATGTGTTTTAACTACATCTAATGTTAATTCTTGTTTATTGGTTGAAGAGAGAGGAATAGGAACCCAAATAAACCATTATCATTTTGGAGATCATTGAGGTTTTTCATAGTAAGTGATTTTCCATATTTATTATTCATTTAGGGTTCATTGATTTCAAGTTTCATGGTTTGGGAACATTTATTAAACATATTTCTTACTTTTTATCAACTCTATTTCTCTTTAGATTATAGATTCCATTAGGTTATTGGAAAATATTTGTGTTTGACGTAAGTGTCTCTTTCATATCTCTTTAAAATTGAATATATGGTTTATTTCACTTTCATCAAGGGAGTTTGATTTTTTCCTCTCAGATATAGTAGATATAATAAATAATGATATTTTTTTGGAGCTACTACTAGGATTGGGGAAATGAGGGTTTCACATAAAATGATGTTTTAATCATTTTTAAAAGAATAAAAATTACTTTTATAAATTATAATTCTTAGTTAGATCTTTAAAATTTTATATGAAAATTATTATTATATTGATTTAAAATAACTATGGGAAAATGATATTTTATAAATGATTGTTTGGTTATCTCTTTATTAAATTCTTTAAAGTGTTTATTTATTGAAATAAATATACAATTAAGATGTGATCATTTTAACAAATGAATTATCATTACCATTATTTTTAATGAATAACCCCAAGGAACAAGTTTATCTTTATATTATTTAATTTTTGAATGAGAGCCCATAGGAAATTCCCCTTTTATATGTAATGAAAACTCGGTTTTTTTAATTCCTTGTGATAACTACCTCTGTAATGGAAGTTATATTATATTATTTGAAACTCATGTTTGTTTTGAATTTTAGGGGATAAATTCCACAATATCGGTAGTTTTATTCTATTATTTTACATAGATAAAATGGATGTTCCAAGGTAGGTGTTTTAAGGTGAGAGTGAGATAAATGAATGAATAATGGTTTTATTATATGTGGTATGCTTATTACATTGATATTCTCTCCTCATTTTGATATTCCATGGTTATATCAGGTCAATTATTAGGGAAGTATAGGTACACTTATATACTAGTATAAATTTTTTCTCAAGTATCTAGCCTTGGGTTGGAGTTTGGTTTTCTTATGGGATATTTCCCCATTGTTTTCGTGTGAAAGATAATACCTAGTGACAGGATAGGGTTGATTGATCTATACCACTTTTCTAGTTTGTAAACCATTTATTCATTGATGACTATGTTATTATAATTTTAAATGAAATTTACGAATGTGTTGTGAATATAACATAATATATTATTTACTATAGAATGAACCCTGTAATTTTCAAAATATAGTTTACTCAAGAAAAATAATTTTATGCTATTTTTAAGGAATGAAACCAAGAAAACATATTATTATATACTTATTTTTAAACATTAATAAAATATATTTTATTTTAATGTTTTATCCTAAGGGATGGGGTGGTGACCTACTATGATTTTTAACACATTTCTTTATACATTAGAAGTTAACAAGGTGTTCAGCAGTAAAGGATATACCAAAATCTCTTAGTTCTATTTATATGATGGAGATTTCTAGGGTTCTGTTAAACATGAAATTGAGACTTTGTGTTGAAGGTTTATTTTATTTTGTTTCTCATTTTCAGTTGTATTGCTCTTCAACATACTATTCTAGTATCACATGTCTTTAATGATTAATTTTTCATATTTGAGTTACAAGTTTCTACCATGTAATTTATCCTTATATTACTTATTTACTTTTATTTTTAATGTTCGGAGAAATCTTTCCGAGTTTGACTTTATTGTTTCCTATGTGTTGCTTTCTAGCATATGGGGTGCATGAATTCACTTTGGGTTTTTCCATGAGTAGGTACATTTTCACTACCTTTTGTGAGGATATATAAGTATCTAGGGTAGTTTCTGAAGTGTCTATATTTTGACAAATATTTGTTCTTTGTTATTTTGAGTGTTTGGGTCTCTAATTTTTAGGGATTTATGATTTTTAATAGAAATAGGGTGGAACTCAAGGGAATTTTGTGTTTATTTAGGGTTTCTAAAACCATTTATAGAATATAGGATATAATTGAATTTGATTGGAGTTTATGTAGTTAGTGTATAAATAGGTAGACCATGCATTTAATCCACACATTTTCATAAGTTTCCATGATTGTTAAATTTTTCATTCTTTGTGGAGTTTGGGAAATTATCATTTTGGTTGAGTTTGAATTATGGTGAACTATAGTTTTTAATGACTATTAGTATTACTAAAAAAAGTATAAATAGAAATTTTAAATGGGAATATTTGAAATCTAATTTTTAAATTCCAAAAAATTTTATAGAAGAAAATTTAGAATACATTGAAAATGAAATATGGATTTGGAAATGTGACTATGATATTTTATATTAAAAATAATGATTGGTTCTGGAAATTCTACTAGAATCTTGTTGGGGGGAATGTTATAGTGTTAATTATTTTCAATTTTTTCTTGTGATGCAAAGAAAGTATTAATAAGAATATTTTACAGAGCATAATTGTGAAATATTTTAAAATCATAGGATTTGAAACATTTTTATGTTGAAAAAATTTTCATTATAACTTTAAATATGGATTAAAATATGTTTTTAAGAATAAATTTACCTTTTTATAGGAGTTTTTATAAAAAAATCAGGGGTTTATGAGGTGAATTTATTTCATCTATTCAACAAATTATGAATTTGTTTTCTCAGTTTATAATTTCTTTAATGTTGGATTTTAAATTTTCTTAAATAAGGGTTTTTGATATTTCTTATTTATTTATGTTTTTTCTCATGTTGTTTGAATTTTCAAGTTTATCTTGATGATGTTTATATTATTTATTTTTTAAGGTACACCCCCATTAAAATTTAAATAGACTCTTTGGTTGATCAAGATTATATTGGGATAATTTTTCTATTATCACTGTTTATTGAGCTGGTGTCTGTCATCATTTTTTCTAGTATTCGAATTTCATTCAATACATAGGAAACCTTAATCCATATTATTTAATTGGGAAATAATATACATAGACCTAAGTTTTTTGGATATTGAGTATTGAGGATATATTCATCTAAGAAAAACTTCCTAAATCAATTAATGTTATGATTACAACATTCTTTCTAGAGGATCTGAGGTTGATGTTGTGAAATTTGGTCATCCAAACTAATCCATAGAAGAACCACTCTTGGGATTATTTTAGTACTTAATTTATTCCACAAATAATTTATCATTTGGTGAAGGTACCTCAATCTATGGAGTTTCCTGGCCTCTAATAACGTAATGAAATTTATTTTGAGTATTCTTATCATTTTATCGAGTGGGTGTTGTAACATACTTATATAGACTTGGATGATTCTTTAGTGGAATTTTTATTTCATTGATGTTTTTGAAACTAACCTATCATTGAAGTTTCTTCTCTCGGTCTTAACCCTTATAGAGCGATTGTAAGACGAGCTATTCATGTTAAAATAGACATGGCTAGAGCACTAGTGGTGTTGAAGGTTTGGCCTATTATTTGATGTGGTATTGGGATCTCCAACAAGGGTAAAAGAAATCATGCCATGTAATACATTGTGTATATTGGTATCAATATTGTTTATCCTTACCTATATTTATTTTTAGAAATAAACTGGTTTTCTATCAGTAGAGAAAGTAAAGACATTAGAAGCATTCTTTTTAGGGAACTCCTAAGGCCTACTATGATTTTGGTTGTTTGAGTCATTTGTAAAGGTTTTTTATATGATATTTTATAAGAAAGGAGGAGTGAAGTATACCCTTTCCGAAGATACTCTAATTAAAATCATTATTTTTTATGTCAGAGTGAATATTATTTGAGTTTTATTTCAATATAATTTATTTATCGTTGTTGACCCTATGATTTTAGGAGTTTTTTAGCTTTTTGGTGTTTTTTGGTGTTTTTTTGAAATTATCAGTTCTGTTTTTGAACTCAGACATGGAGATATAATAATTCAGTTTATATATATTTATGTGTGAAACTTTTCTCATATTTAATTCCCCTCATTTTATGATTGGATTTATAAGGGTTTGAATATGAGGTAAATTATTATAAGTTGGGGAAAAATCCACCTCATTGAGTTTTCAAAATAAAAAATATATATCTACTTGAATTTATGTGGGTTTTATCATCTGTTTTGAGAAAAATGATGGGATATTGTTTTGAGATTTCAACACCTTTTCGGTTATTAATGTTCAGTTTTTTTCTTGAATATCCTCTATGGGATGTTAATTGTATTGGGAATTATCATTTCCAAGTAATTTTGGTTCTCCATGTTTCTTAGTTTGATGTGGGACTTGTGTTTAACCATTTGTTTTGAATGATTTTACATAGTAAATTTTTTATAGGTTTTCGTTAGACTACATGATGGTATTGACTATGATCTAAAGTTATGTTGGAATCATCGAGAGTTGGTACCCTAGAATCATTTCACTACGATATAATTATTTAATATATACCTATAATTCTTAGTTCTTGTTGAGGTATGATCCCTTGTTATCCATTTTTAATTATATTATATTTTTATCTTTTGTGATCTTTTTTGTGGATTTTCTTGGTTAGGTAATCCTTTCAGGCCTCTTATTTCAAAATGATTCTTGAGGTTAAATAGTTGTTTTGATATTTAGGTTTCATCAGGATATTGATGATTTAGTTTTATATCAATTTAGTAGTTGAGGATATTTCATCTAGTTTATAAATAATGACAATTTAACAAAATTTATTTAGATATTTTGATTATTTTTGGGTTTGATCCTTTATAGGTTCATTGAGAGAGACATTACTGGTTTTTTGGTGCCAGTGATTAAATTAATTTCAAACATGGTGGGGAGATAAATATTCTTGATCTTATCACATTAAATAGTTTTTTATTTCATTTTTCATTTATTAGAGTTAAATGTTTTTAGTTCTGTGTATTTTGGATTTGTGTTTGGTTTAGGAGTGTAACCTTGGTTGGACATTTCCTCAGGATCTAAAAGTTTGTTCTTCCCCTTTATTGATCATGGTCATTGAGACTTTATGGGGGTTTAAAGTGATATGGTGGGGATAACTTTCACACTATAGTGTCACATTGAGGTGTAAATGTTGAATTATTTATTCCAATATTTTTTTGATTTCTTTTTAATCTTTGTTGGGTGATTTTTGGAATATTTTATCTTTTGGGCATGTACATGATTTTCAAAAGGTTGGTACAAACTATGTATCATTCCCAATAAATGGTGAATATTATTTTTTTGAAGATCATTATGTACCGCACGATTGGTACAAAGTAATCCAAGACATGTAATCAAACCAAACACATACTCAAGTGTAAAGAACCAGGAACATTGTTGGGGAATGGTTAAGGAAACCATGTGACAAAACTATAATGATTCTATAGTTTATAAAATAGGCACACATTTTTCAAATAGTTTTTCAAACCCACGTGATGGTAATTTAATAATACAAAAATTTATTTTAAAACCCGATACGGCTCCCATTGATCTCATTTTTTCCCTACAACTTAGGATATAAACCATAAGTCTTCTTCATATAGTTTTTGGATATTATTTTCCATAAAGAGGTATTTTTTGATGGATCATGAGTTGTTGGATCTATTAAAATAAATTTCTGGATCTTTTCTTCATTTTTATTCTTTTTTTCTTTTGATATCCTCTCTTATTCTCAGAATTAATTATAGATTTTAGCTGATAGGTTAAGTTATATGGGTTAAACATGTTCTATTGGGATTACCTATTGATCGGTTAAGTAGAGAGGAAAATGAACTCGTATATTCTATTATATTTAGGTGTATCTTTAGGGATATTCATAGTATGTGATTTACCTTGTTCTATGTTGATATAGGTATTTTTATTTTGAGTTTCATCATTTGGGTTTCATAGCTTAAGGAACTTTCTTATTACCTAGAATTTCTATTTATCTTCGACATTTAGATTTCATTCAGTTATTGAAAATTCCATTTTTATAAGGTTTTTTCCCATTCAACTTTATTTTTAATTTAACATATTATTTATTATGATTTCATCATAGGATATTATTTTTATTTTATTGTTCTCTCTTATATGTAGTAGTTGTATGAATGAATGATGTAGTCTATAGAATATTATAAAAATGGTAAAAATTTGTTTTTGCACAAATTGATCTTTTAATCTGTTAAAAAGAAATAATCTTTTTGGTAAATTACAATGCTTATTTAGATCTTGTTAATTGTTCTTAAAAACTTTTATGATGTTGATTTTAAAATGGATCGGAAACATTTTTTTTCAAGGATTGGGTTGGATTTTCCTTTATGGAAATGATTTGAATAGGCACACATCTTTTTAGGTTTAGAGTTTTAGAGAATTAGGTAATAATATTTACATAACAACATGAATTTTACATACAGACAATTCTACTCAGTATCCATTTTTTCATTAAATAAAAAAACTCGTGAAAAAAAATAATCTGGTCTAGTTCCATGTTTTAGACAGCATCACTTTTCCTTGATCCCGTCCTTGACCCTTATTCATCTATAAGTCCTGTGGAAACCATTTCAAAAACTTGGGGTGAGCATAAAAATCTCAGTAAGGGATATAAAATAAGGAATGATAAAATTAGCCCATAAAGTATAGAAAACAATGAAACCATTATTTCCAATCATAACTTACCTCATGAAATCAAAAGATTTATGAATAACACACAGAAATCATAAATAATAAAGGTAACTTGTTTAATTCATATCAAACTTACATTGTAGCTATCACAGCTACATAGGGAGTCATATTTGGAATATCCATCATAGTATATTCCCTAAATCTCTTTTGAGAAACATTCACGTTTATCTCTGTCACGTTACCCAATACATTGAAGAGCTATCTCGGGCTCACCCACCATTGGTTTATCACGGAACCACCCATATACATAATCAATGCCCAATAGCCATAAAATATTCAAAACCTATAAAATAAACATAATGTAATGATAAAATTTCCACATTGCAATCACAATATATCATTTGAAAATATTGACAAAATCAAATCTTTTATCAAACCATTTAAAATATTAAATAAAGATATTTTTGAATCTATGTTTCCCATACCACGTTGAATCTTTTAAAAAAAATTAAATTTCAAAAAATTCATGTCCATAAGAATAAATCATTAAAACCATTTTTAATACATGGACATTAATGTGAAATATTTATATGAATAAACCTTTAAAACATTTAAAACGATATTTTAGTTAAATACTTTTTAACAAAATGAGAGATCCTAGATTAAAAATAATCGAGGAATAAGATTTAATCAAAACATAATAATATCAGGAGAACAAAGTTAGTCATGATGTTAAATTCCAAAGGATAGTATATACACCATATAAGAGTGAATTAGTGCATATCAACAATGAAGTCTCAATGGAAATGTAAATTGAGACGAAATCCCTTATAAATAATGTATCCTTAGAAAAGGATAAATCAATTACATAATTATGTGTGAAAATTTTAAGTACACCCAATATAAGAGGATATTAAGTGTAAAAAAATCAGAGTTTATTCACACATATTCATAGAATGACATAATCAAGAATTAGATGTTTGACCCAAAAATTGAAATTAGGTTAAGAATTTTTCTTATAGAAATTTGACAGCCTAACAACGTCGCTTTAAAATTCAGAAAATAATTTTATGAGAGAGAAAAGGATATCTCATAACATGTACATAAAATTTATGTCAATAATTATATATAAGAACATATCCCAACATAATAATATGTAAATTAAAAGACATATTAAAAATAAGTTTTTTAAAAAAGGAGGGTTAAATGTTCCTTTACCAATTTGGAAACTTATGAAACATACACCCCATAAAATAAAGATCACACAATAAATATATAAATACCCATAAATTAAAGTATATTACAAAAATAATACAGTCATTTGCAGTACATCCACTAGACATAATTAAATAGTGGCTAATATAGTATGAATATCACATGAATAAAAAGTGAGACGAAAAAACCATACCACATTGTAATCAATCGAGTCGTATGAGAAAAAGTTAATAACCACCAAATGAATCACAAAATATCATGAATATAAATAGAATCATGATAATATATATATATATATATAATGGTAGTACAAAATACACCACATGTAATAAATAAGTAGTGAACGATGAAAATCTCCTGGAATTAAAAGTGAGATAAGAAATCACATACCTCGTGTCAAACTTGACTTGTATGTTCCTTGTTATTCATTAATAATAAAATTAAGTTAATTTCTAAATTATTAATAAATTTTTTAATGTTTATTATTACTTTTAAAATACTTATTACCTTGAAATAATAGTTAGTTAATTATTTGAGTTCATATCAGACATTTTTTCGATGTTCAG
Organism: Viscum album; assembly: GCA_963277665.1. Classification (NCBI taxonomy): domain Eukaryota; kingdom Viridiplantae; phylum Streptophyta; class Magnoliopsida; order Santalales; family Viscaceae; genus Viscum; species Viscum album. Next base: position 1,014,463,641 of record OY728119.1, on the reverse strand, counting down.
AATTTGAGTTAAAAATGAACTTGTTATAATTACAATTTTCCCATGTGGTCAAAAAATCATTATCTTAAAAATGATATTAATGATTTATATATCATATATATCAAGTATATTTATATATTTATAATAGTACATAACAATTGGACATAAGAAATTAAATACACCGTTCATGGAGACGGTAAGTCATACATATGCATGAACGCTACTTTCATTTCTATTTAATAATTAATAGAATGAAAACTTAATGATACATAGGTATATTATAATTATAGTATAATATGATATTATATATATATGTTACATAATTTCATTAACTCCATATTTTGACATTTCATGTATGTCATGAATGAATCATATCACCTTGAGGGGCGGTAGTCCGCACTTCCTCAAATAAAATTATCATGTTTACACCTATTGGATATCATAAATGTATGTTTATAAATAAAAATTACAAAAGAATAAAGAAAACAAAAAAATAATATGTATAATATATAAATATAGTTTCATCATAATGGCCACCATGAGAGTCGGTAGGAGATATTTGAACAATCATCACTTCGTGAGGCGTTAGTTTGCCATCCACGGAAACAGTATGTTCTACACCGATTAGATGGAGGGGTGTGTGAGTGTAGTTATAATACTTCTCATAACAACATACTAGTATTTTTCTTATATTGGTGATGTTATAAAATAAGGAATAAAAATATTTTAGGGGTTGGATAAGTAATATAAAACAAAATAACTTAAGAGAAGATGTTACCTTTAAATCGGGTAACTCCATTTGGCATGAACCAAAAGGGTTTTTTGAAGTGCGTTCTATAAGGACCAATCCCTAAACATTACTTAATCATGATTTATTACAATATTACACATTGAGTAACTTTTCAAGTTTAGAGTTTTAAATAATTAGATCGTTAAACTTGCATTACATTCCATATTTAAACAAAGTGGTTACATAAAAGATAGTATTCATTTTTCCCATCAACGGAAACATATTTAAAATAAAACATGGATTATTTCTTGACACTTCCTTGACACTATCATCATATCATGTACCCTTCCCTTGACCTGTGAAAAACATTTCAAAAACTTGGGATGAGCATAAAAATCTCAGTAAGGGATATAAAAATATGGAAAGGAAACATGAGTACATGTATACATAATAATGAAATCATACTTTACCCATAAAACATAAGCACTTTAACATACCTCATAAAATTATGAATAAAAAATAGAAATCATAATACATAAAGTTAACTTGAGGCATTCATCACATTCTTACGTTGGGAGTAACCCTCTTGGTTACGTTTGGAATACCCATCCCAGTATATTCCCTAAATCTCTTAGGAGAAACCTTAACATTTCACTCCTTCGCGTTACCGAATGCATTGGAGAGCTATATCGGGCTCACCCGCCCTTAGTTTATCACGGAACCACCCGTCTTCATAATAATTCCCAAGAACCATAACATAATCGTATCACATAAAACAAGCATAAAGGAAACATAACATTTCCACTTTTCAATCACAAGATATCAATACAACACATTGATATAAAAACATTATGAAAACCATTTTCAATACCAAAGTAAAGAAAAGTAAAACATGGTATTTATTTTTCTTTTAAAAAAAGGTATGGCTTGTAGAGGAAGCCAAAACTCAAAAAATGGTCACGGCGGCGGAGAAGTCGTTGTCGCCGCATACGTACGACAAAAACATTCCCTTTTGTCGTTTAGTAAAATGATTTGTATAAAAAAGTTTCTTTCGGATAAACGTAAAAGTCAAAGGGGTTTATACGCTGTATAAAAGAAGTTTGTGTATAAAACAAAACATGCCTCAATGAAAGGAGATTGAGACAATGTCCTATACAAAGACGGTATCCTTGGATTAAGGATAAATCAATTACATAATTATGTGTGACAAACTAATACACCAAATATAAGTGGATATTAAGTGTAAAACAATCAGAGGTTATTCACACATATTCATAGAAAGACATATTCAAGGAGTACAAGCTTATCCCAAAGAATCAAAATTGGGTTAAGAAGTTCCGTTTCAAAAATTCGACAGCCTAACGGTATCACTACAAAATTCAGAAAATAAGTTGATGAGAGATAAAAAAGGGTATCTCATCCCTTGGACATAAAACATAAATCACTAAGGATATATAAGAACATATTCCAACATAATGTTATGTGAATTAAAATACATAACAAAAAGGGTCTTTTAAAAATAGGAGGGTGAAAGGTTCCCTTACCGACATGGGTATCTTTCGAAACATACACCCTGTGAAAGAAGGACAATACAACATTGATGTAAATACTCATAAATGAAAGTATATTCCAAAATGTGTAAAATATGGTTCAATACATAAACCACTCAAAGGAAATTGTGGCAAATGTAGCATAAATCTCACGGGAATAAAAGTGAGATGAAAAGTCCCTTACGAAAACTCGGCAGCCTAATGACGCCACTTAAAACTTCCAAAAATGGATTGATGAGATCAAATAGGGTCTCTCATAATATTACAATAAAATGTACAGAAAGAGGAATATAAAATAACATCCCTCATCATAACAAAGAGGAGATTAAAAGAAGTGACATAAAGGAGAGTACTTAAAGAGAAAGAGAGAGGTTAGATCTCTTACGAAAATTCGGCAGCCTAACGACGCCACACAAAACTTCCAAAATAGATTGATGAGAGAGAATAGGGTCTCTCATCATATGAAAATAAAAATTATAGTAAGAGTAATATAAAATAACATCCCAATCACAATAAATATAAGCTTAAAAGAAATGAAATAAAAGAGTGTACTTAAAAAGAATGAGAGGAGTAGGATCCCTTACCTCGGGTCCGACTTGACTCGATCGTTCTTTAACGTCCTGGATAATAAACTTGAGTTAATTTCTACTTGATTAAGAACCTTTTTCAAGTTCATTATTACATTTATTTCACTTATTACCATGTCATGAACACTATGTTATTATTTATGTTAATAATGGTTGTTTTAATGATCATTGGCACTTGAGTCAAAAAAAATAAACTCTTTATAATTACAAGTTGTTCATGTGGTAAAATATCCATTATATCCATAATTTTATTCATGATTTATATATCATATATATCATATATATCCAGTATATTCATGCATTTATAATATTACATAACATTTAGAGTTAAGAAATGAAATGCACCGTTCATGGAGACGGTAAGCCGTATGTACGCATGAACGCTACTTCCATTTGTATTTCATATTTAATGGAATTAAAACATATTGATACATAATAGTATTTTAATTCCAGTATGTTATAATATATAATATCATTAAATATATCCTTTATACATACCACATATGGTATTAACGAATCAAATCACTTTGAGGGGGCGGTAGTCCGCACTTCCTAAAATGAAGATATCGCGTATACCCATAATGGAAGCCATAAAGGTATGCCATAAATGAAAAATACATAAGATTAAGGAAAATATAAACATATTATATATCATATATAAATTTAGTGACATCATAATGGCCACCATGAAAGGTGTTAAGAGAAGATTGAACAATCATCGTTTCGTGAGGCAGTAATTCGCCATCCACAGAAACACTATGTTCTTTAACCTTTAGACGATGGTGTGTGTAAGTGTAGCTCTAATACTTAACATAAAAACATCATAGTATATTTAAGATACTGGTTTTGTTACAAAATAAATGAATAAAAAGAGTTTAGGGGGGTGGAGAAGCAAAATAAAACAAAAGGACTCAAGTGAAGACATTACATTAAAATCGGGTAACTCCGTTTGGTTTGAGCTCAAAGGCTTCCATGGGAAGACTTCTGACAAAATTGAGGATTCTAAGAGTTAGATATGGATGTGTAGAGACAAAATGGTCAGGGTTTGGCCGATCCAAAGGCTTTGGAAGTGTGGGTAAGGAGGTAGAGGTGGGGGCCTTTTATAAGAGGAGAGGAGGGGCACTCTAGGAAAGTAAAGAAATGGTACTTTATTTTAGAATGAGCTTCAAATTTTAATGGTCCCACATTGATGTTTTTCAAGGATAAGGTGATAAGGGTTCGAAATACACCCATACAATAGGTTTTGGACATCTTTAGGTCTTAGATTTTAGATTATCTTTCCATTTTATTTAAACCGTTAAATAATGAGGTAATCACTGCATCATCATAATGTCATAAATAATTTAATATAGATAATGTATAAAAATTATAAAACAATTACTATGATGTATTAAATCTGTTTATCTTTCCAATGACAATTTATAGTCCAAAATCTGACTTGTATAACCCCATTTAAAAATTGATTTAGTAAAACAACTCATGTTTGTGTCATTTTAATTTTAACATTAAATAAAAAGGTTTTTATGTCATTTTCCAACCGAAGTGGCTCCATGGGGTCCCCAAGTTGACCCATAGATTTTCTTGGTCGGCCATGACTCATACAATGAGGGTAGGACATGTTTCTAGGTCATTTCATATTATTAAAACATTATTTTTACCTTAAACTACACTAATTACCTCTAATCGCGATAAAAAACTTAATAAGTTACTATTCACCAAAAAATTATTTTAATCCCATTGAACCACCTTTTACATATTAATGAAAACCATTTATGTCAGATTTTTTAAATTCAAAACATAAAGGTGGAAAAATTTCATTTAAACGGAAAATCATTTTTTTAAGTACCACTTAGAGGTTTCACTATTCATCAAAATTCAAGTTTTTCATAAAATTACCAAAAATTCACCCTAGGATATATTTGATATTCCAAATTCAAAAATGATTTCTATTTTAAAAAATTAAAAACATATAGGTTTATTTAATTAATTTAATAATTAATTCCTGCTGTCAAAACAAATAGCGTGTTTTTAAGAAACAATATCTATTAAAAGATTGACACTAGTTTAAGTCCAATTTAAAAAGTGAAATTAATTACAATGACCACCATTGGATTTAATGGTAAAAATATATTCTAATTTCACATTAAACCCAATTTAAAAGATAATATAATCATATAAATAAATATATTAAAAAGATGTTTTGAATTAAAATAAAACATTTTTTACTATTCATTAAAAAATGTACTTTATCAGAAAAATACCAAAAATTTACACAAAGTAAATTTCAATGTCCTGATTCTAAAGAAGAATTTTATTTTTTCAAATATAACACATAAAATTATAAAAAAGTGGATTTAAAAGAGGTTCTCCATCAAAAGGCGGTTAATCGACCTTTTAAAAAATATTAGAATGTTTACGCTTAAAATTGGATTCATTCACATTTTAAATCCTCTAACATTTATTGTAAAAAGTAAAAATATTTGACAAACATATATATTCATTTTGTAGTTAGTTCTATTCATTCCCTCCATCACAACAGCTAGGTGTTAACTACCTTTTAAAATAATATTATTTTATTATTAGAGTGCAACAAAAGATTTCCAAGAAACTCGTTGTTGCGTGTTGGGTACACCATCGAGCATAACATCCCCTTTAAAGTAATATTAATATTTTATTCACAAATATGGATAAATATGAAAATTTCATATTCTTTTTTTACCTGGGGTGTTACATCCTTCCCCCCTTTTGGGAATTGCGTCCTCACAATTTTAAAATTGAGCTTGGAAACATCCTTGAAAGTCCCACATCGGAACAAGAGTCGGTAAAAAAATCACTTTAAAATAAAGAAAGATAAGTACAGAGGTCACCCAAGTTAACCCATACTAGGATACCATGTAGGAAAACATGGACATGGAGGAGAAAACAAAGGGTCATGTTCTGATGGAGATTGATAGTAAACATGTCTAGGAGAAAGTTAACCATAAGAAAATCACAAACTTGTGATGGGTTAAATGGTATTCGATTCCCTTGTAGGAAAAGTTAACAAACAACACTTTTGTTTTATGTTACTCTTCATTGAGGAATTTATTTTTGATCTTAAGGAAACATACTTTCTTGTCATGTTGACTTTCAACTTTTACTAGATTTCTTACATAGACTCATACTTTCCCCAAAATATGAGTATTTAGGAAGACTTGTTCACATTAATAGTACTATAATCAACTTCTAGACAATCACCTAATCCACAAAAGAGAACTATATACTTCCCATATCTTTAGACCTTAACCAAACCCAAAACCAAAAATGTTATTACAAGATCAGATAATCTAGAAAAGGATAACCCTTTATAAAAAGAAAATCTATTCTTAATATCCAAAATTTGTCAAACAAAACCCAGAGTTCAACGAGGACCATTCGATAAACCATTTGTCCATAAAATTCTTCAATGTAAACCAATATAAGATTTAAACCCAAATATTTGAAGGATTTAGTCACATAGTCTTCCAAGTTAAATCATAACATTTATCTCCAAACAACATCAGTTGCTCCTAAAGTCTCGTATTGAAAAGTAATTAACATAATCACATATCCTCTAGGATAGGTTAATCATTTTCATAAATAACCAAAAATCAACTTACTCTTAATTCATAAAGTCACCTAACTAAAAAGAAGAAGTCATACTAACCAGGGACTTTACGTATTCCAGTGGTAGGAAATAAATACCAGTTGCACTTTGGTTGTGGGTTTGATTCCCGCAGCTTTGTCCGACGCGACGGGTTGTCACACGGTCTACGTGTTTTCCTTTTTATAAAACTCCAAAAATAACCCTAACATGTTTTAATCTCAATAGTTTCCTTATACCTCTCATTTTCACCCAAATTCATTATGATCTCAACATCTAAATTCTTGAAGTCTTATTTCACCACCATAAGATAAAATAAAACGATTCCCAAAATGAATAACAGCATACCATGATCATGGCATCCACTCGGTTTCATCATCAGCTTGTTCACGTAGGTAGACGTCCCATGAATTACAACAATGATTTAGAGATCCTTCAAAATCATTTTCTTCCTCCAACCAAATACACCTTGTACAACATGGGTCATATGGGTTTTCACAGAAAAAAAGTTTTGGAAAATAATCATGCGTGACATATAATTCCCAAACATCTGATAAAACATGATTTCTATAAAATAGTCGGACAGAATTTGAGTTGAAACTTTCTATTATTGGTCCTTTTAAAATACCATAAGTATGTGTTGAGAGAATATATTTTAAAAGAAAATATAAATAGGTTGCGCAAGGGTCTCCTTCCTCATCACCATTTTTAAAATCATAATATGCTTCAAATTCTTGTGATAAGGTAAAATATTTGAAAATACCTTGATAATATTTACCTTTTTTGAAAATATGTGAATATTGTGAAAATACTATTTGTCTAAAAACAACCCATGATCCAGATGATAACAAGGTATAGAGGAGGTGTTTGATATCTCAAACAACTGCTTTCATGTAAGTTGTATGCTTGAAAAAGTTTCACAATCATACGAACATGACTTTGCTATAATTATTGCAAGCATGTTGTTAGGTCCACAAGGATGAATACCCTGAGAGGGGGGGTGAATCAGGGTATGACTAATTTAAAATTAATGCTCGTTCTGATCTTGTTTCGCTATTGAGAAAAACTCTCTTCTCTCTTTTTTCTGCTGCACAAAGTAAATAGAAAACGAAGTATGCACATGACACATCAATTTTACTTGGTTCACCGCAAAGGGCTACGTCCAAGGAGCATACGCCGACAAGTTGCCGGTCGTACCAAATTCCACTAATCTTCACTAGCTGTGGATTACAAGGTTCGGACTAGATCACTTCTAAGCCCAGGATCACTTCCTTTACATGTTTAGGGTCAGCTCACTGCTTTCCCAAGGATCATTCCCTGTTTCTCTCTCTCTTTGGATCACTGCCGGTGGAGAGGATCACCTTCTTCCTCTTCCTAAGCTCACTGCTCTTGGAAGGAATCCACTCACAGTTTATAGACCTGTAGGTCTCTTCATTTGCATGAATGAATGCATCTTCCTCTGTGTGTAGATGCTCTGTTGAAGTACAACTTTCACCCGTAGATGAATATCTCTTTGCACCGAAGGTATCGGGCAATGTACCAGCTTCCACGCAGTCTGAGAAGCACCACTGGAACAAAACCTTACATGGCGCGCAAGTCAATCTCGGCGCGCAAGTATCGGCGCACAAGTCACAACGGGCGCGCACGTCCTCCTCAGACACTTGCGTGAATCAAGCTTCCTCAACTCCAAACTTGCGTGAATCTATTCCTTTTACGCCCAAACCAATATTGGCGTGCAACTTCCAATAGGCGCGCAACTTCTAACACCGGCGCACAACTTCAACTACTGGCGCGCAAATTCACCTGCGCAACCCACACTCACCACTTGCGCGACCACCACACCAGCGCCACCTTGTATCTGTTCTTTTGTACCTCCTCCAAATCATCCATTCCTTTTATCAACGTTCTTGAATCAAACATGGATCGTTGACCTCAGCTCTTGAACTCGACATTCCACCATGAAATCCTCTTTGTCAACAAATTTGTATGTCATTGTTTTGCTTTGTCAACAATCACTACTCAGATGTCCACTTCGTCAACAAACACAATCACCTCAAAAATGCTTCAATGATACCTTGAGGGATTTTTTACCAACATATGTCATCAGGAAGAGATAGGAATGTAATTTGATATCCTTCTCCTTCCATTCGTAACTGAATTTACTTGTCCTAAAAAAAGTTATAAAATAATGATTTAACTGAAATAATAGATATAGGGACTAACCATGTGTCTAACAAAAACTCTTAATCTGTAAAGTTGTCTAAACCGACCTATGATACCAACTATAAGGCCCCAGCCTTAAACCTTACTTAATCTTGAGTTATTACAAGATTACTCATTGAGGATCTTTTCAGGTTTAGAGTTTTAGAGAATTAGATAATAAAACATGCATTACATTCCACATTTAAACAAAGTGGTTACAAAAAAGATAGTATTCATTTTTCCCATCAACGGAAACATATTTAAAATAAAACATGGATTCTTTCTTGACACTTACTTGACACTGTCATCATATCATGTACCCTTCCCTTGACCTGTGAAAAACATTTCAAAAACTTGGGATGAGCATAAAAAGCTCAGTAAGGGATATACAAATATGGCAAGGAAACATGAGTACATTTATACATAAGAATGAAATCATACTTCACCCATAAAACATAAGCACATTAACATACCACATAAAATGATGAATAAAACATCGAAATCATAAGACATAAAGGTAACTTGAGGCATTCATAACATTCTTACGTAGGGAGTAACCCTCTTGGTTATGTTTAGAATACCCATAACCGTATATTCCCTAAATATATTCAGAGAAACCTTAATGTTTCACTCCTTCACGTTACCCAATGCATTAGAGAGCTATATTGGTCTCACCCGCCCTTAGTTTATCACGGAACCACCCGTCTTCATAATAATTCCCAAGAACCATAACATAATCGTATCACATAAAACATGCATAAAGGAAACATAACATTTCCACTTTTCAATCAAAAGATATCAATACAACACATTGATATAAAAACATTATGAAAACCATTTTCAATACCAAAATAAATTAAAAGTAAAACATGGTATTTATTTTTCTTTTAAAAAAAGGTATGTCTTGTAGAGGAAGCCGAAACTCAAAAAAATGGTCACGACGGCGGAGAAGTCGTTGTCGCTGCATACGTACGACAAAAACATTCCCTTTTTCCGTTTAGTAAAATGATTTGTATAAAAAATATTCATTTCGGATAAACGTAAAAGTCAAAGGGGTTTATACACCGTATAAAAAAGGTTCTGTATGAAACAAAACATGCCTCAATGAAAGGAGATTGAGACGGAGTCCCATACAAAGACGGTATCCTTGGATTAAGGAGAAATCAATTACATAATTATGTGTGACAAAATAATACTCCAAATATAAGTGGATATTAAGTGTAAAACAATCAGAGGTTATTCACACATATACATAGAACGACATATTCAACGAGTACAAGCTTATCCCAAAGAATCAAAATTGGGTTAAGAAGTTCCCTTGCAAAAATTCGACAGCCTAACGGCATCACTACAAAATTCAGAAAATGAGTTGATGAGAGATAAAAAAGGGTATATCATCACTTGGAAATAAAACTTAAATCACTGAGGATATATAATAACATATCCCAACATAATGTTATGTGAATTAAAATACATAACAAAAGTAGTCTTTTAAAAAGAGGAGGGTGAAAGGTTCCCTTACCGACATGGGTATCTTTCGAAACATACACCCCGTGAAAGAAGGACAATACAACATTGATGTAAATACTCATAATTGAATTTATATTACACAATGAGTAAAATAAGGGTCAATACATAAACCACTCAATGGAAATTGTGGCAAATTTAGCATAAATCTCACGGGAATAAAAGAGAGATGAAAAATCCCTTACGAAAACTCGGCAGCCTAACGGCGCCACTTAAAACATCCAAAAATGTATTGATGAGATAAAATAGGGTCTCTCATCATATTACAATAAAATGTACAGAAATAGGAATATAAATGAACATCCCCCATCATAACAAAGAGGATCTTAATAGAAGTGACATAAAGGAGAGTACTTAAAGAGAAAGAGAGAGGTTAGATCTCTTACGAAAATTTGGTAGCCTAACGGCGCCACTCAAAACTTCCAAAATGGATTGATGAGAGCGAATAGGGTATCTCATCATATGAACATAAAAATTACAGTAATATTAATATAAAATAACATCCCAATCACAAGAAATATGAGCTTAAAATGAATGAAATAAAAGAGTGTACTTAAAAAGAAAGAGAGGAGTAGGATCCCTTACCTCGAGTCCGACTTCACTCGGTCGTTCTTTAACGTCCTGAACAATAAAATTGAGTTAATTTATACTTTCTTAAGAACCTTTTTCAAGTTCATTATTCCTTTTATATCACTTATTACCATGTCATGAACACTATGTTATTATTTAAGTTAATAATGGTCGTTTTAACGATCATTGGTACTTGAGTCAAAAAAAATAAACTCTTTATAATTACAAGTTGTTCATGTGGTAAAATATCCATTATATACAGAATTTTATTCGTGATTTAGATATCATATATATCATATATATACAGTATATTCATGCATTTATAATATTACATAACATTTAGAGTTAAGAAATGAAATTCACCGTTCATGGAGACTGTAAGTCGTACGTATGCATGAACGCTACTTCCATTTCTATTTCATATTTAACAGAATTAAAACATAATGATACATAATATTATTTTAATTACAGTATGTTATCATATATAATATCATTAAATATATCCTTTATACGTACCATATATGGTATTAACGAATCAAATCACATTGAGGGGGCGGTAGTCCGCACTTCCTAAAATGAAGATATCACGTATACACATAATGGAAGCCATAAAGGTATGACATAAATGAAAAATACAGAAGCTTAATAAAAAGATGAACATATTATATATCATATATAAATGTAGTGACATCATAATGGCCACCATGAATGGTGTTAAGAAAATATTGAACAATTTCGCCCCGGTCAGGCGCTGCTTCCTCCCATTCCTTGTCTGTGGTTCACGGCGGGGACTTCCTTGGCTCGGTCGCCTTGATGGTGCGCTTGATTCAGCCTTCTTCACAGCGGCGCAGGCGTCGAACGACCGAGTCCCAGAGTCCGTGGGTTGATGGAGTCTTCCCGTTCGTGGTCGCAGGCATTTAGTGAGGGGTGTGACTTCCGGGGGTCTGAAGGTTGGTAGCGCTGGGTTTCGGAACAAGATCTGGTTTTTACTGGGTCCTTCTCCGGTTTTGTGCGTTTTTCTGTTTTTTCTTTTTTCATTCTGTCCTTCCTGCTTCTGGTTCCTGTATGGATGAATTTTGTTGTCGTTTCATGGATGGATCTGGCAGTTTCATGCCGCTGTTTTTGATGTTCATGCGTCTTTGCGAGCATGGTATGAGTCTTTTCCTCTTTGTTTCGAGGTTGATGTTTTTGTGTGTGTGGAAGTTTCCGTATGTTGTGATTTCTTCGGCCTCCACCGAGGATCTGGTGTGTGCCGCTGATGTTTGTACCGGTGAGGTCGATGGACGAGACGAGGATGGTCGATGGTGGACGATGACGGTCGCCGGTGATGGAGTTTACGGGAGCCGGTGAACCTCGCCGGTGTCCCGATGAAGTGGGTTTTCCGGTCACATCGGGGGCGTATCCCAAGGATGATGAGATGGTGGCAGGTGATCCCGGGTTTCGAGGTGGCGTGTGGGCTCGCGGCTCGAGGAGTTACGCGGTTTGATGGTGGTTTTTTGAATTTTGAAAAGTTTGATTGTATCCTTGGGTCCCGGCAACCCCTTTAAACCGGCTTTCTGATAATGAAAAAATATGATTTCCGGTTATTTATTGAATTTTTTAAATACTGAATATTTGGTTTATTTAAAAAAGTTATTTTCATTGACCCCATATTTAAAGAATTATCCCAGGGCCCTATTGTAACTTTAAATAGTTTAATTAGAAAATGAAATCCTATAGGATATGCACCTTTCATATGTAGGTCAAACTCTTGGTTGTTTTGATTCCATGATATATATATCCCTTAAGTGATAATTATATTATATTATATAGAAAATAAATTTTGTTTTTAACACCACATTATAACTAACTTTGTTATTTTAGTTGTATTGTGTTATTATATTTGAATAAAAGAGATGTTACTATGTGTGTTTTTGGAGGTGTGAGCGGGATAAATAAATGAATGGTTATTTTTTATATGACTAAATGGTATATTTATTACTTTTAAATTTTCACCTCCTTTTGATATGTCATGGGAATATTAGACTGGATGGAAGAGAATTTTATGTACACATGTGCACTAGTTTAGAATTATGCTTTGGCTAGTGACCCAAGGTGAGACTCTGGTCAACATCTAGGATTTTCTCCTCGATTTGGCCAAGAAGGGTAGGATCAATTGATGTGAAGGTATTTTTCAGTACATGTAATTTTATTTATAGATAACCATGTTATATTTATTCTATATTATTATAAAAACATAGATTTAAAACATTTCATAATCATGAATTCAATGGACGATTCACATTGAGAATCTTTTTAGGTTTAGAGTTTTAGAGAATTAGGTAATAATATTTACATAACAACATGAATTTTACATACAGACAATTCTACTCAGTATCCATTTTTTCATTAAATAAAAAAACTCGTGAAAAAAAATAATCTGGTCTAGTTCCATGTTTTAGACAGCATCACTTTTCCTTGATCCCGTCCTTGACCCTTATTCATCTATAAGTCCTGTGGAAACCATTTCAAAAACTTGGGGTGAGCATAAAAATATCAGTAAGGGATATAAAATAAGGAATTATAAAATTAGCCAATAAAGTATAGAAAACAATGAAACCATTATTTCCAATCATAACTTACCTCATGAAATCAAAAGATTTATGAATAACACACAGAAATCATAAATAATAAAGGTAACTTGTTTAATTCATATCAAACTTACATTGTAGCTATCACAGCTACATAGGGAGTCATATTTGGAATATCCATCATAGTATATTCCCTAAATCTCTTTTGAGAAACATTCACGTTTATCTCTGTCACGTTACCCAATACATTGAAGAGCTATCTCGGGCTCACCCACCATTGGTTTATCACGGAACCACCCATATACATAATCAATGCCCAATAGCTATAAAATATTCAAAACCTATAAAATAAACATAATGTAATGATAAAATTTCCACATTGCAATCACAATATATCATTTGAAAATATTGACAAAATCAAATCTTTTATCAAACCATTTAAAATATTAAATAAAGATATTTTTGAATCTATGTTTCCCATACCACGTTGAATCTTTTAAAAAAAATTAAATTTCAAAAAATTCATGTCCATAAGAATAAATCATTAAAACCATTTTTAATACATGGACATTAATGTGAAATATTTATATGAATAAACCTTTAAAACATTTAAAACGATATTTTAGTTAAATACTTTTTAACAAAATGAGAGATCCTAGATTAAAAATAATCGAGGAATAAGATTTAATCAAAACATAATAATATCAGGAGAACAAAGTTAGTCATGATGTTAAATACCAAAGGATAGTATATACACCATATAAGAGTGAATTAGTGCATATCAACAATGAAGTCTCAATGGAAATGTAAATTGAGACGAAATCCCTTATAAATAATGTATCCTTAGAAAAGGATAAATCAATTACATAATTATGTGTGAAAATTTTAAGTACACCCAATATAAGCGGATATTAAGTGTAAAAAAATCAGAGTTTATTCACACATATTCATAGCATGACATAATCAAGAATTAGATGTTTGACCCAAAAATTGAAATTAGGTTAAGAATTTTTCTTATAGAAATTTGACAGCCTAACAACGTCGCTTTAAAATTCAGAAAATAATTTTATGAGAGAGAAAAGGATATCTCATAACATGTACATAAAATTTATGTCAATAATTATATATAAGAACATATCCCAACATAATAATATGTAAATTAAAAGACATATTAAAAATAAGTTTTTTAAAAAAGGAGGGTTAAATGTTCCTTTACCAATTTGGAAACTTATGAAACATACACCCCATAAAATAAAGATCACACAATAAATATATAAATACCCATAAATTAAAGTATATTACACAAATAATACAGTCATTTGCAGTACATCCACTAGACATAATTAAATAGTGGCTAATATAGTATGAATATCACATGAATAAAAAGTGAGACGAAAAAACCATACCACATTGTAATCAATCGAGTCGTATGAGAAAAAGTTAATAACCACCAAATGAATCACAAAATATCATGAATATAAATAGAATCATGATAATATATATATATATATATATATAATGGTAGTACAAAATACACCACATGTAATAAATAAGTAGTGAACGATGAAAATCTCCTGGAATTAAAAGTGAGATAAGAAATCACATACCTCGTGTCAAACTTGACTTGTATGTTCCTTGTTATTCATTAATAATAAAATTAAGTTAATTTCTAAATTATTAATAAATTTTTTAATGTTTATTATTACTTTTAAAATACTTATTACCTTGAAATAATAGTTAGTTAATTATTTGAGTTCATATCAGACATTTTTTCGATGTTCAGAATTTGAGTTAAAAATGAACTTGTTATAATTACAATTTTCCCATGTGGTCAAAAAATCATTATCTTAAAAATGATATTAATGATTTATATATCATATATATCAAGTATATTTATATATTTATAATAGTACATAACAATTGGACATAAGAAATTAAATACACCGTTCATGGAGACGGTAAGTCATACATATGCATGAACGCTACTTTCATTTCTATTTAATAATTAATAGAATGAAAACTTAATGATACATAGGTATATTATAATTATAGTATAATATGATATTATATATATATGTTACATAATTTCATTAACTCCATATTTTGACATTTCATGTATGTCATGAATGAATCATATCACCTTGAGGGGGCGGTAGTCCGCACTTCCTCAAATAAAATTATCATGTTTACACCTATTGGATATCATAAATGTATTTTTATAAATAAAAATTACAAAAGAATAAAGAAAACAAAAAAATAATATGTATAATATATAAATATAGTTTCATCATAATGGCCACCATGAGAGTCGGTAGGAGATATTTGAACAATCATCACTTCGTGAGGCGTTAGTTTGCCATCCACGGAAACAGTATGTTCTACATCGATTAGATGGAGGGGTGTGTGAGTGTAGTTATAATACTTCTCATAACAACATACTAGTATTTTTCTTATATTGGTGATGTTATAAAATAAGGAATAAAAATATTTTAGGGGTTGGAGAAGTAATATAAAACAAAAGAACTTAAGAGAAGATGTTACCTTTAAATCGGGTAACTCCATTTGGCATGAACCAAAAGGGTTTTTTGAAGTGCGTTCTATAAGGCCCAATCCCTAAAAATTACTTAATCATGATTTATTACAATATTACACATTGAGTAACTTTTCAAGTTTAGAGTTTTAAATAATTAGATCGTTAAACTTGCATTACATTCCATATTTAAACAAAGTGGTTACATAAAAGATAGTATTCATTTTTCCCATCAACGGAAACATATTTAAAATAAAACATGGATTATTTCTTGACACTTCCTTGACACTATCATCATATCATGTACCCTTCCCTTGACCTGTGAAAAACATTTCAAAAACTTGGGATGAGCATAAAAATCTCAGTAAGGGATATAAAAATATGGAAAGGAAACATGAGTACATGTATACATAATAATGAAATCATACTTTACCCATAAAACATAAGCACTTTAACATACCTCATAAAATTATGAATAAAAAATAGAAATCATAATACATAAAGTTAACTTGAGGCATTCATCACATTCTTACGTTGGGAGTAACCCTCTTGGTTACGTTTGGAATACCCATCCCAGTATATTCCCTAAATCTCTTAGGAGAAACCTTAACATTTCACTCCTTCGCGTTACCGAATGCATTGGAGAGCTATATCGGGCTCACCCGCCCTTAGTTTATCACGGAACCACCCGTCTTCATAATAATTCCCAAGAACCATAACATAATCGTATCACATAAAACAAGCATAAAGGAAACATAACATTTCCACTTTTCAATCACAAGATATCAATACAACACATTGATATAAAAACATTATGAAAACCATTTTCAATACCAAAGTAAAGAAAAGTAAAACATGGTATTTATTTTTCTTTTAAAAAAAGGTATGGCTTGTAGAGGAAGCCAAAACTCAAAAAATGGTCACGGCGGCGGAGAAGTCGTTGTCGCCGCATACGTACGACAAAAACATTCCCTTTTGTCGTTTAGTAAAATGATTTGTATAAAAAAGTTTCTTTCGGATAAACGTAAAAGTCAAAGGGGTTTATACGCTGTATAAAAGAAGTTTGTGTATAAAACAAAACATGCCTCAATGAAAGGAGATTGAGACAATGTCCTATACAAAGACGGTATCCTTGGATTAAGGATAAATCAATTACATAATTATGTGTGACAAACTAATACACCAAATATAAGTGGATATTAAGTGTAAAACAATCAGAGGTTATTCACACATATTCATAGAAAGACATATTCAAGGAGTACAAGCTTATCCCAAAGAATCAAAATTGGGTTAAGAAGTTCCGTTTCAAAAATTCGACAGCCTAACGGTATCACTACAAAATTCAGAAAATAAGTTGATGAGAGATAAAAAAGGGTATCTCATCCATTGGACATAAAACATAAATCACTAAGGATATATAAGAACATATTCCAACATAATGTTATGTGAATTAAAATACATAACAAAAGAGGTCTTTTAAAAATAGGAGGGTGAAAGGTTCCCTTACCGACATGGGTATCTTTCGAAACATACACCCTGTGAAAGAAGGACAATACAACATTGATGTAAATACTCATAAATGAAAGTATATTCCAAAATGTGTAAAATATGGTTCAATACATAAACCACTCAAAGGAAATTGTGGCAAATGTAGCATAAATCTCACGGGAATAAAAGTGAGATGAAAAGTCCCTTACGAAAACTCGGCAGCCTAATGACGCCACTTAAAACTTCCAAAAATGGATTGATGAGATCAAATAGGGTCTCTCATAATATTACAATAAAATGTACAGAAAGAGGAATATAAAATACCATCCCTCATCATAACAAAGAGGAGATTAAAAGAAGTGACATAAAGGAGAGTACTTAAAGAGAAAGAGAGAGGTTAGATCTCTTACGAAAATTCGGCAGCCTAACGACGCCACACAAAACTTCCAAAATAGATTGATGAGAGAGAATAGGGTCTCTCATCATATGAACATAAAAATTATAGTAAGATTAATATAAAATAACATCCCAATCACAATAAATATAAGCTTAAAAGAAATGAAATAAAAGAGTGTACTTAAAAAGAATGAGAGGAGTAGGATCCCTTACCTCGGGTCCGACTTGACTCGATCGTTCTTTAACGTCCTGGATAATAAACTTGAGTTAATTTCTACTTGATTAAGAACATTTTTCAAGTTCATTATTACATTTATTTCACTTATTACCATGTCATGAACACTATGTTATTATTTATGTTAATAATGGTTGTTTTAATGATCATTGGCACTTGAGTCAAAAAAAATAAACTCTTTATAATTACAAGTTGTTCATGTGGTAAAATATCCATTATATCCATAATTTTATTCATGATTTATATATCATATATATCATATATATCCAGTATATTCATGCATTTATAATATTACATAACATTTAGAGTTAAGAAATGAAATGCACCGTTCATGGAGACGGTAAGCTGTATGTACGCATGAACGCTACTTCCATTTGTATTTCATATTTAATGGAATTAAAACATATTGATACATAATAGTATTTTAATTCCAGTATGTTATAATATATAATATCATTAAATATATCCTTTATACATACCACATATGGTATTAACGAATCAAATCACTTTGAGGGGGCGGTAGTCCGCACTTCCTAAAATGAAGATATCGCGTATACCCATAATAGAAGCCATAAAGGTATGCCATAAATGAAAAATACATAAGATTAAGGAAAATATAAACATATTATATATCATATATAAATTTAGTGACATCATAATGGCCACCATGAAAGGTGTTAAGAGAAGATTGAACAATCATCGTTTCGTGAGGCAGTAATTCACCATCCACAGAAACACTATGTTCTTTAACCTTTAGACGATGGTGTGTGTAAGTGTAGCTCTAATACTTAACATAAAAACATCATAGTATATTTAAGATACTGGTTTTGTTACAAAATAAATGAATAAAAAGAGTTTAGGGGGGTGGAGAAGCAAAATAAAACAAAAGGACTCAAGTGAAGACATTACATTAAAATCGGGTAACTCCGTTTGGTTTGAGCTCAAAGGATTCCATGGGAAGACTTCTGACAAAATTGAGGATTCTAAGAGTTAGATATGGATGTTTAGAGACAAAATGGTCAGGGTTTGGCCGATACAAAGGCTTTGGAAGTGTGGGTAAGGAGGTAGAGGTGGGGGCCTTTTATATGAGGAGAGGAGGGGCACTCTAGGAAAGTAAAGAAATGGTACTTTATTTTAGAATGAGCTTCAAATTTTAATGGTCCCACATTGATGTTTTTCAAGGATAAGGTGATAAGGGTTCTAAATACACCCATACAATAGGTTTTGGACATCTTTAGGTCTTAGATTTTAGATTATCTTTCCATTTTATTTAAACCGTTAAATAATGAGGTAATCACTGCATCATCATAATGTCATAAATAATTTAATATAGATAATGTATAAAAATTATAAAACAATTACTATGATGTATTAAATCTGTTTATCTTTCCAATGACAATTTATAGTCCAAAATCTGACTTGTATAACCCCATTTAAAAATTGATTTAGTAAAACAACTCATGTTTGTGTCATTTTAATTTTAACATTAAATAAAAAGGTTTTTATGTCATTTTCCAACCGAAGTGGCTCCATGGGGTCCCCAAGTTGACCCATAGATTTTCTTGGTCGGCCATGACTCATACAATGAGGGTAGGACATGTTTCTAGGTCATTTCATATTATTAAAACATTATTTTTACCTTAAACTACACTAATTACCTCTAATCGCGATAAAAAACTTAATAAGTTACTATTCACCAAAAAATTATTTTAATCCCATTGAACCACCTTTTACATATTAATGAAAACCATTTATGTCAGATTTTTTAAATTCAAAACATAAAGGTGGAAAAATTTCATTTAAACGGAAAATCATTTTTTTAAGTACCACTTAGAGGTTTCACTATTCATCAAAATTCAAGTTTTTCATAAAATTACCAAAAATTCACCCTAGGATATATTTGATATTCCAAATTAAAAAATGATTTCTATTTTAAAAAATTAAAAACATATAGGTTTATTTAATTAATTTAATAATTAATTCCTGCTGTCAAAACAAATAGCGTGTTTTTAAGAAACAATATCTATTAAAAGATTGACACTAGTTTAAGTCCAATTTAAAAAGTGAAATTAATTACAATGACCACCATTGGATTTAATGGTAAAAATATATTCTAATTTCACATTAAACCCAATTTAAAAGATAATATAATCATATAAATAAATATATTAAAAAGATGTTTTGAATTAAAATAAAACATTTTTTACTATTCATTAAAAAATGTACTTTATCAGAAAAATACCAAAAATTTACACAAAGTAAATTTCAATGTCCTGATTCTAAAGAAGAATTTTATTTTTTCAAATATAACACATAAAATTATAAAAAAGTGGATTTAAAAGAGGTTCTCCATCAAAAGGCGGTTAATCGACCTTTTAAAAAATATTAGAATGTTTACGCTTAAAATTGGATTCATTCACATTTTAAATCCTCTAACATTTATTGTAAAAAGTAAAAATATTTGACAAACATATATATTCATTTTGTAGTTAGTTCTATTCATTCCCTCCATCACAACAGCTAGGTGTTAACTACCTTTTAAAATAATATTATTTTATCATTAGAGTGCAACAAAAGATTTCCAAGAAACTCGTTGTTGCGTGTTGGGTACACCATCGAGCATAACATCCCCTTTAAAGTAATATTAATATTTTATTCACAAATATGGATAAATATGAAAATTTCATATTCTTTTTTTACCTGGGGTGTTACATCCTTCCCCCCTTTTGGGAATTGCGTCCTCACAATTTTAAAATTGAGCTTGGAAACATCCTTGAAAGTCCCACATCGGAACAAGAGTCGGTAAAAAAATCACTTTAAAATAAAGAAAGATAAGTACAGAGGTCACCCGAGTTAACCCATACTAGGATACCATGTAGGAAAACATGGACATGGAGGAGAAAACAAAGGGTCATGTTCTGATGGAGATTGATAGTAAACATGTCTAGGAGAAAGTTAACCATAAGAAAATCACAAACTTGTGATGGGTTAAACGGTATTCGATTCCCTTGTAGGAAAAGTTAACAGACAACACTTTTGTTTTATGTTACTCTTCATTGAGGAATTTATTTTTGATCTTAAGGAAACATACTTTCTTGTCATGTTGACTTTCAACTTTTACTAGATTTCTTACATAGACTCATACTTTCCCCAAAATATGAGTATTTAGGAAGACTTGTTCACATTAATAGTACTATAATCAACTTCTAGACAATCACCTAATCCACAAAAGAGAACTATATACTTCCCATATCTTTAGACCTTAACCAAAACCAAAACCAAAAATGTTATTACAAGATCAGATAATCTAGAAAAGGATAACCCTTTATAAAAAGAAAATCTATTCTTAATATCCAAAATTTGTCAAACAAAACCCAGAGTTCAACGAGGACCATTCGATAAACCATTTGTCCATAAAATTCTTCAATGTAAACCAATATAAGATTTAAACCCAAATATTTGAAGGATTTAGTCACATAGTCTTCCAAGTTAAATCATAACATTTATCTCCAAACAACATCAGTTGCTCCTAAAGTCTCGTATTGAAAAGTAATTAACATAATCACATATCCTCTAGGATAGGTTAATCATTTTCATAAATAACCCAAAATCAACTTACTCTTAATTCATAAAGTCACCTAACTAAAAAGAAGAAGTCATACTAACCAGGGACTTTACGTATTCCAGTGGTAGGAAATAAATACCAGTTGCACTTTGGTTGTGGGTTTGATTCCCGCAGCTTTGTCTGACGCGACGGGTTGTCACACGGTCTACGTGTTTTCCTTTTTATAAAACTCCAAAAATAACCCTAACATGTTTTAATCTCAATAGTTTCCTTATACCTCTCATTTTCACCCAAATTCATTATGATCTCAACATCTAAATTCTTGAAGTCTTATTTCACCACCATAAGATAAAATAAAACGATTCCCAAAATGAATAACAGCATACCATGATCATGGCATCCACTCGGTTTCATCATCAGCTTGTTCACGTAGGTAGACGTCCCATGCATTACAACAATGATTTAGAGATCCTTCAAAATCATTTTCTTCCTCCAACCAAATACACCTTGTACAACATGGGTCATATGGGTTTTCACAGAAAAAAAGTTTTGGAAAATAATCATGCGTGACATATAATTCCCAAACATCTGATAAAACATGATTTCTATAAAATAGTCGGACAGAATTTGAGTTGAAACTTTCTATTATTGGTCCTTTTAAAATACCATAAGTATGTGTTGAGAGAATATATTTTAAAAGAAAATATAAATAGGGTGCGCAAGGGTCTCCTTCCTCATCACCATTTTTAAAATCATAATATGCTTCAAATTCTTGTGATAAGGTAAAATATTTGAAAATACCTTGATAATATTTACCTTTTTTGAAAATATGTGAATATTGTGAAAATACTATTTGTCTAAAAACAACCCATGATCCAGATGATAACAAGGTATAGAGGAGGTGTTTGATATCTCAAACAACTGCTTTCATGTAAGTTGTATGCTTGAAAAAGTTTCACAATCATACGAACATGACTTTGCTATAATTATTGCAAGCATGTTGTTAGGTCCACAAGGATGAATACCCTGAGAGGGGGGGTGAATCAGGGTATGACTAATTTAAAATTAATGCTCGTTCTGATCTTGTTTCGCTATTGAGAAAAACTCTCTTCTCTCTTTTTTCTGCTGCACAAAGTAAATAGAAAACGAAGTATGCACATGACACATCAATTTTACTTGGTTCACCGCAAAGGGCTACGTCCAAGGAGCATATGCCGACAAGTTGCCGGTCGTACCAAATTCCACTAATCTTCACTAGCTGTGGATTACAAGGTTCGGACTAGATCACTTCTAAGCCCAGGATCACTTCCTTTACATGTTTAGGGTCAGCTCACTGCTTTCCCAAGGATCATTCCCTGTTTCTCTCTCTCTTTGGATCACTGCCGGTGGAGAGGATCACCTTCTTCCTCTTCCTAAGCTCACTGCTCTTGGAAGGAATCCACTCACAGTTTATAGACCTGTAGGTCTCTTCATTTGCATGAATGAATGCATCTTCCTCTGTGTGTAGATGCTCTGTTGAAGTACAACTTTCACCCGTAGATGAATATCTCTTTGCACCGAAGGTATCGGGCAATGTACCAGCTTCCACGCAGTCTGAGAAGCACCACTGGAACAAAACCTTACATGGCGCGCAAGTCAATCTCGGCGCGCAAGTATCGGCGCACAAGTCACAACGGGCGCGCACGTCCTCCTCAGACACTTGCGTGAATCAAGCTTCCTCAACTCCAAACTTGCGTGAATCTATTCCTTTTACGCCCAAACCAATATTGGCGTGCAACTTCCAATAGGCGCGCAACTTCTAACACCGGCGCACAACTTCAACTACTGGCGCGCAAATTCACCTGCGCAACCCACACTCACCACTTGCGCGACCACCACACCAGCGCCACCTTGTATCTGTTCTTTTGTACCTCCTCCAAATCATCCATTCCTTTTATCAACGTTCTTGAATCAAACATGGATCGTTGACCTCAGCTCTTGAACTCGACATTCCACCATGAAATCCTCTTTGTCAACAAATTTGTATGTCATTGTTTTGCTTTGTCAACAATCACTACTCAGATGTCCACTTCGTCAACAAACACAATCACCTCAAAAATGCTTCAATGATACCTTGAGGGATTTTTTACCAACATATGTCATCAGGAAGAGATAGGAATGTAATTTGATATCCTTCTCCTTCCATTCGTAACTGAATTTACTTGTCCTAAAAAAAGTTATAAAATAATGATTTAACTGAAATAATAGATATAGGGACTAACCATGTGTCTAACAAAAACTCTTAATCTGTAAAGTTGTCTAAACCGACCTATGATACCAACTATAAGGCCCCAGCCTTAAACCTTACTTAATCTTGAGTTATTACAAGATTACTCATTGAGGATCTTTTCAGGTTTAGAGTTTTAGAGAATTAGATAATAAAACATGCATTACATTCCACATTTAAACAAAGTGGTTACAAAAAAGATAGTATTCATTTTTCCCATCAACGGAAACATATTTAAAATAAAACATGGATTCTTTCTTGACACTTACTTGACACTGTCATCATATCATGTACCCTTCCCTTGACCTGTGAAAAACATTTCAAAAACTTGGGATGAGCATAAAAAGCTCAGTAAGGGATATACAAATATGGCAAGGAAACATGAGTACATTTATACATAAGAATGAAATCATACTTCACCCATAAAACATAAGCACATTAACATACCACATAAAATGATGAATAAAACATCGAAATCATAAGACATAAAGGTAACTTGAGGCATTCATAACATTCTTACGTAGGGAGTAACCCTCTTGGTTATGTTTAGAATACCCATAACCGTATATTCCCTAAATATATTCAGAGAAACCTTAATGTTTCACTCCTTCACGTTACCCAATGCATTAGAGAGCTATATTGGGCTCACCCGCCCTTAGTTTATCACGGAACCACCCGTCTTCATAATAATTCCCAAGAACCATAACATAATCGTATCACATAAAACATGCATAAAGGAAACATGACATTTCCACTTTTCAATCAAAAGATATCAATACAACACATTGATATAAAAACATTATGAAAACCATTTTCAATACCAAAATAAATTAAAAGTAAAACATGGTATTTATTTTTCTTTTAAAAAAAGGTATGTCTTGTAGAGGAAGCCGAAACTCAAAAAAATGGTCACGACGGCGGAGAAGTCGTTGTCGCTGCATACGTACGACAAAAACATTCCCTTTTTCCGTTTAGTAAAATGATTTGTATAAAAAATATTCATTTCGGATAAACGTAAAAGTCAAAGGGGTTTATACACCATATAAAAAAGGTTCTGTATGAAACAAAACATGCCTCAATGAAAGGAGATTGAGACGGAGTCCCATACAAAGACGGTATCCTTGGATTAAGGAGAAATCAATTACATAATTATGTGTGACAAAATAATACTCCAAATATAAGTGGATATTAAGTGTAAAACAATCAGAGGTTATTCACACATATACATAGAACGACATATTCAACGAGTACAAGCTTATCCCAAAGAATCAAAATTGGGTTAAGAAGTTCCCTTGCAAAAATTCGACAGCCTAACGGCATCACTACAAAATTCAGAAAATGAGTTGATGAGAGATAAAAAAGGGTATATCATCACTTGGAAATAAAACTTAAATCACTGAGGATATATAATAACATATCCCAACATAATGTTATGTGAATTAAAATACATAACAAAAGTAGTCTTTTAAAAAGAGGAGGGTGAAAGGTTCCCTTACCGACATGGGTATCTTTCGAAACATACACCCCGTGAAAGAAGGACAATACAACATTGATGTAAATACTCATAATTGAATTTATATTACACAATGAGTAAAATAAGGGTCAATACATAAACCACTCAATGGAAATTGTGGCAAATTTAGCATAAATCTCACGGGAATAAAAGAGAGATGAAAAATCCCTTACGAAAACTCGGCAGCCTAACGGCGCCACTTAAAACATCCAAAAATGTATTGATGAGATAAAATAGGGTCTCTCATCATATTACAATAAAATGTACAGAAATAGGAATATAAATGAACATCCCCCATCATAACAAAGAGGAGCTTAATAGAAGTGACATAAAGGAGAGTACTTAAAGAGAAAGAGAGAGGTTAGATCTCTTACGAAAATTTGGTAGCCTAACGGCGCCACTCAAAACTTCCAAAATGGATTGATGAGAGCGAATAGGGTATCTCATCATATGAACATAAAAATTACAGTAATATTAATATAAAATAACATCCCAATCACAAGAAATATGAGCTTAAAATGAATGAAATAAAAGAGTGTACTTAAAAAGAAAGAGAGGAGTAGGATCCCTTACCTCGAGTCCGACTTCACTCGGTCGTTCTTTAACGTCCTGAACAATAAAATTGAGTTAATTTATACTTTCTTAAGAACCTTTTTCAAGTTCATTATTCCTTTTATATCACTTATTACCATGTCATGAACACTATGTTATTATTTAAGTTAATAATGGTCGTTTTAACGATCATTGGTACTTGAGTCAAACAAATAAACTCTTTATAATTACAAGTTGTTCATGTGGTAAAATATCCATTATATACAGAATTTTATTCGTGATTTAGATATCATATATATCATATATATACAGTATATTCATGCATTTATAATATTACATAACATTTAGAGTTAATAAATGAAATTCACCGTTCATGGAGACTGTAAGTCGTACGTATGCATGAACGCTACTTCCATTTCTATTTCATATTTAACAGAATTAAAACATAATGATACATAATATTATTTTAATTACAGTATGTTATCATATATAATATCATTAAATATATCCTTTATACGTACCACATATGGTATTAACGAATCAAATCACATTGAGGGGGCGGTAGTCCGCACTTCCTAAAATGAAGATATCACGTATACACATAATGGAAGCCATAAAGGTATGACATAAATGAAAAATACAGAAGCTTAATAAAAAGATGAACATATTATATATCATATATAAATGTAGTGACATCATAATGGCCACCATGAATGGTGTTAAGAAAATATTGAACAATCATCGTTCCGTGAGGCAGTAATTCGCCATCCACAGAAACAGTACGTTCTTTAACCATTAGATGAAGGTGTGTGTAAGTTTAGCTCGAATCCTTAACATAAAAACATCCTAGTATATTTAAGATACTGGTGTTGTTAATAAATAAAGTAATAAAAATATTTTAGGGGGTGGAGAAGCAAAATAAAACAAAAGGACTCAAGTGAAGACATTACCTTAAAATCGGGTAACTCCCTTTGGTTTGAGCTCAAAGGCTTCCTTGGGAAGTCTTCTGACCAAAGTGAGGCTTCT
This sequence comes from Viscum album, assembly GCA_963277665.1. NCBI lineage: Eukaryota > Viridiplantae > Streptophyta > Magnoliopsida > Santalales > Viscaceae > Viscum > Viscum album. The sequence continues at coordinate 1,014,436,733 of OY728119.1, read as the reverse complement.
AAGAGTTATAGATAGATGTGGAGAGACAAAATGGGCAGGGTTTGGCCAAGCCAAAGGCTTTGGAAGTGTGGGTATGGAGGTAGAGGTGGGGGCATTTTATAAGAGGGGAGGAGGGGCACTCTTGGAAAGTAAAGAAATTGTACTTTATTTTAGAAAGAGTTTCGGATTTTAATGGTCCCACATTGATTGTTTTCGAGGATAAGGTGATACGGGTTCGAAATCCATCCATCCAATAGGTTTTTGACATTTGTAGGTCTTATATTTTAGATTATCTTTCCATTTTATTTAAATCGTTAAATAATGAGGTAATCGCTGCATCATCATAATGTCATAAATAATTTAATATAGATAATGTCTAAAAACTATAAAAAAAATACTATGATGTAGGAAATCTTTTTATCTTTCCAATGACTATTTATAGTCAAATATATGACTTGTATAACCCCATTTAAAAATTGTTTTAGTAAAACAACTCATGTTTGTGTCATTTTAATTTTAACATTAAATAAAAAAGGTATTTATGTCATTTTCCAACCAATGTGGCTCCATGGGGTCCCCAAGTTGACCCATGGATTTTCTTGGTCGGCCATGACTCATCAAATGAGGTTAGGACATGTTTCTAGGTCATTTCATATTATTAAAACATTATTTTTACCTTAAACTACACTAATTATCTCTAATCGCGATTAAAAACTTAATAAGTTACTATTCACCAAAAAATTATTTTAATCCCATTGAACCACATTTTACTTCTTAATGAAAACCATGTATGTCGGATTTTTGAAATTTAAAACACAAAGGTGGAAAAATTTCATTTAAACGGAAAATCAGTTTTTATAAGTACCACTTAGTGGTTTCACTATTCATCAAAAATTGAAGTTTTTCAGAAAATTTCCAAAAATTCACCCTAGGCTATATTTGATATTTCGAATTCAAAAATTATGTCTATTTTACAAAATTCAAAACATATAAGTTGCATTAATTAATTTAATAATTAATTCCCACTGTCAAAACAAATAGCGTGTTTTTAAGAAACAATATCTATTAGAAGATTGACACTAGTTTAAGTCCTATTTCAAAGTGAAATTAATTCCAATGACCACCATTGGATTTAATGGTAAAAATATATTCTAACTTAACTTTAAAACCAATTTAAAAGATAATATAATCATATAAATAAATTAGATTAAAAAGTTGTTTTGAATTAAAATACAATATTTTTCACTATTCATTAAAAAATGTACTTTATCGGAAAAATACCAAAAACTTGCACAAAGTAAATTTTGATGTCCTGATTCTAAAGAAGAATTTTATTTTGTCAAATATAACACATAAAATTATCCAAAAGTGGATTTAAAAGATGTTAGGCATCAAAAGGTGGTTAATCGACCTTTTAAAGTATATTAGAATGTTTACGCTTAAAATTGGATTCATTCATATTTTTAATCCTCTTACATTTATTGTAAAAAGTAAAAATATTTAACAAACATATATAATCATTTTGTAGTTAGTTCTATTCATTCCCTCCATCACAACAGCTAGGCATTAACTACCTTTTAAAATAATATTATTTTATTATTAGAGTGCAATGTAAGATTCCCAAGAAACTCGTTGTTGCATGTTGGGTACGCCATCGACCATAGCATCCCCTTTAAAGTAATATTAATATTTTATTCACAAATATGGATAAATATAAAAATGTCATATTCTTTATTTACCTGGGGTGTTACACTTTGTGCCTAATGTAAGACTTCTACGATAAATATAGGGATATTGGGAGAATATTTGAGTAGAGTTTTTACGATCCAAATTCTCAAGAAGTGTGAGAAATGGGTTGAAAGTTAGATCTTTTTATAAGGGAGGGGAGGGGATCTTTAGGAAATATTGAAACAATTATTGTATTATAAACTCATCTTCGGTTTCAAAAGGTCAAAAAATAGTTGAAATTGATGTTAAGATGAGTCATGGTCGAAATAATATCATCCAATAAAAATTGGACAGGTTTTGGAAAATGTTTAATTATTTATAATTTTATTTATATAAATAATTTGTTAATGAGGTAAATACTGCATCATTATTGTGTCAAAAATAATTTAATTTATATGATGTCCAAAAATAATAAAAATAATACCGTGATTTAGGAAATATTTTTATATTAGAAATTAATATTTATAGTAAAAAATATAACTTATATAACCCCATGTAAAAATTAATTTTATTAAAATATATTTGTATATTTCATTTTTGTCTTTACTTTAAATTAAATACTATAAAGTGTTATTATTACTCCCATGTGGCTCTATGGGGTCCCAAATTCGACCCAAGGATACCCATGGTTGGGTATGTATCAAATGATAGGATTATGACTCATTTTAGAGTAATTTAATATTATTATAATATTATAGTTTACCCTTATTTACTATATTTACCCTTTAATCATGCTAAATAAAATATTTTCTGAAGTAAATATTTAAAATGTCTAAAAATAAAAGATAACTATTTAAAGAATTTGTACCTATGGATTCAAAATATCGAATCCAATTTTCTAAATTCAAAACCCTGAAGTGGTAGAAATTAATTTAAAATTAATTCCTGTTCTCAAAAAAAGCATGTTTTTATGAAATAATAACTACCAAAAGATTAACACTTGTTTATGTCAAATATCAAAGTGAAATTAATTATAATTTCCATCATTAGATTAAATGGTAAGAATAAATTCTAATTAAACTTTAAAACCTATTAAAAATATAATCTAACCATATAAATAAATTATATTAAAAGTTAGTTTTTAATTAAAATACAATGTTTTTCATTATTCCTAAAAAAATATTTTTATCAAAAAAAATACCAAAAATTTACCCAATGTAAATTTTGATGTCCCAAATCTAAATAAGAATTTTATTTTTTCAAATATAACATATATAAATGTGAAAAACTATATTTAAAGAGGAGTAACCGTTAAAGTGTGGTAAATCGACCTTTAAAATAATATTAGATTATTTATGATTAAAATTAGATTCATTCACATTTTAAGCCTCTATATTTTATTGGATAAATGTAAAAACATTTAACAAACAAATATAATCATGTTTTATTTAGTTCTATTCATTCCTATTAGTACAACGGCTCAACATTAAAAAGAATTTAAAATAATATTATTATATTATTAGTGTGCAATGTAAGATTTCGAGAAAAATCGTTGTTGCGTATTCGGTACGCCATCGAACATAGCATACCCTTTAAAGTTAAATTTATTTTTAATTCAAAATTATTACTAAATATGAAAATTTCATATTCTTTATTTACTTTGGAAGTTACATCCTTCCCCCTTTTGGGAATTGCATCCTCACAATTTTAAAAAATTGTACTCGGAAACTTAATTAAAAGTCTCATATTGGAAAAATAGTCAATAAAACTATCACATTAAAATAAAGAGAAGTAAAAATGGTCATCTGAGACAACGGATACTAGGATTCCATAAAAACATGGATATGGAGGAGAAAACAAACCATCAAGTTCTTATGGAGAGTGATAGAAAACATGATTTGGAGAAAGTTAACCACCGAAAAATCACAAACTTGTGATGGGTTAAACGGTCATTGATTCCACAATAAGAAAAGTTAATGGAAAATGTTTCTGTTAAAAGTTACCCTTTTTAAAGTTCAGTAATATATTTAATTTCTTAACTAAAAACATAAGGAAACATACTTATTTGTCATGTAGGCATTCATCTTATACTAAATTTCTACCACAAACTCAACTTGTCTCCCAATGATTAGTATTTAAGCTGACATGGTCACATAAAAAGTGATAGAATCAACTTCTAGAGAATCACATATTCCACAAAAGAGATATATATTTCCCATGTCTTTAGATATTATAAAAAACCCAAAATGGTTAGTACTAGATCAGATAATACCCAAAAATAATAATCCTTTATAAAAAGAAATACTACACTTAATCTCCAAAATTAAACAAATAGTACCAAAAGTTTAAGAAAGACCATTAAATAAACAATTTTATTTAAAATTATTCAAAATAATCCGAACTAAGTTCAAAACCCAAAACATAGAAGAATATGATCACATAGTCTTCCACAATAAATCATAACATTTATCTTCAAATAACATCCACTACTCTTAAAGCCTCATAATAAAGTGTAATTAAACTAATAAAATATTCTCTATGCTAGGTTAATCCTCTTCTATAAATAACACAAATCCCCATATGTCCACAATAAATACATAGATTCTTACAAAATAAAAATTTCAACCATTCCTCTACAAAAGAGATCCAGTAGTAATCTATTTTCCTTAAGCATATAATGTTCCCAAAAGAGAAAATGTATTAAAATATAACTGTTATCTCTTAATAACAAATCATTTTCCTATACTAAGGATGTCCATTTAATAAAACAAAAGATCCCAAATCAACTTATTCTTTATCCATAAAATCTTTAAATAAAAAGAATTAGTCATACTAACCAGGGACTTCTCGTAGTCCAGTGGTAGGTGATGTAACCTTGTCACCCTTCGGTTGTGGGTTTTATTCATATTTCCTTGCCCAACACAGTCATTTTTTACCCTTCCTACAGGTTGTCCTTTCTATAAAACCATATAATTTTATAACATTTCAAAAAAAATACAAATTCCTTAAAAATAACCATAACATATTTTAACAACAGAGGTCATCTAAAACCTTTCGTATTTCATCCAAAAATGTAATAACCATTTATAACTTCTAAAATAATTATGTCTCTTTCTAAAATGATAAACATTTATGGTTATGTCACTTACGCTTAAATAACACCATAACCCTTAATGTAATCTAAACCTCCTTCTAATACAAACTATAAGAACTCGACCTTACAACATTTCATATTAATGAATTAAATGGATAATTCACATTGAAGATATTTTTAGGTTTAGAGTTTTAATGAATTAGGTCATAACATTTACATAACAACATGAATATTACACGTTGAAAATTCTACTCAGTATCAATTTTTTCATAAAATAAAAAAAACTTTTACAAAAAGTGTCATGTTTAGTTCCATGTTTTAAAGAACATGACTTTTTCTTGATCCCATCCTTGACCATTATTTAATTTTAAGTCTCGTGGAAAACATTTAAAAAACAAGGTATGAGCATAAAAATCTCATTAAGGGATATAAAATAAGGATTTAAAACATTATCCCATCAATAAATTCAAAATAATTAAACCATACTTTTCAATCATAATATACCTCATGAAATCATAAGATTTATGATAACACACAGAAATCATAAATCATAAAGGTAACTTGTTGAATCCATATCAAACATACAATATATCTATCACAGATACATAGGGAGTCATATTTGGAAAACCCATCACAATATATTCTCTAAATCTCTTAGGATAAACATTCATATTTACTTCCGTCACATTACCCAATGCATTGGAGAGCTATCTCGGGCTCACCCGCCCTAGGTTTTTCACGGAACCACCCGTATACATAAACAATTCCCAATAGCCATAACATATTCAAAACCCATAAAACAAATATAATGGAAAGATAACATTTCTACATTGCAATCACAATATATCATTTCAAAATATTGATAAAATCAAATCTTTTATCCAACCACTTTCAAAACCATTTAAAATATTAAATAAAGAGATTTTTGAATCAAAGTGTCCCATACCACATTGAAGATATTTAAAGAAATTTCAATTTCAAAACATTAATGTCAATATGAATAAATCCTTAAAACCAGTTTTTAAACATGGACATTAATGTGAAATATTTAGAAGAATAAACCTTTCAAACATTTAAAACGATATTTTAGTTAAATAGTTTTTAACAAAATGAGAGATCCTATAATACAAATAATTGAGGAATAACATTTAATAATAACTTAATAATATCATGAGAAAAAATATATTCATTATATAACATGCCAAAGGATATTATATACACCCTATAAGAGTGAATTTGTGCATATCAACAATGAAGTCTCAATGGAAATGTAAATTGAGACAAAATCCCTTGTAAAGAATGTATCCTTAGATTAAGGATAAATAAATTACAAAATTATTTGTTACTAAAATAAATACACCCAATATAATAGGATATTAATTTTAAAATAATCATAAGTTATTCAAACATATTCATAGCACGACATAATCAATAAGTAGATGTTTAACCCAAAAATTGAAATTTGGTTAAGAAGTTTTCGTATAGAAATTCGACAGCCTAACGACGTCAGTTTAGAATTTAGAAACTAAGTTGATCTGGTAGAAAAGTATATCTCATCACTTGGACACAAAATTTAAATCAATAAGGATATATAAGAACATATCCCAACATAATAATATGTAAATTAAAAGACATAACAAAAAGATGTCTTTTAAAAAGAGGAGGGTGAATAGTTCCCTTACCGATTTGGTAACTTACAAAACATACACCCCATGAAAGAAAGATCACAAAATGAATATGTAAATACACATAAATTTTAGTTTATTATACAAATTATAAAATCATGGGCAGTACATCCACTGCAAAAAAAAAGAAAATAGTGGCTAATATAGCAAGAATCTCATGGTAATAAAAATTAACATGAAAATACCTTACCACATTGTAATCAATCGAGACGCATGAGAAAAAGTTAATAAACACCAAATAAATCACATGATATGATGAATATAAATATAATCATGATAATATATATCAAATATAAGTACAAAATACACCACATGCAATAAATAAGTGGTGAACAATGGAAATCTCTCGAAATTAAAAGTGAGATAATAAATCACTTACCTTGTGTCCAACTTGGAGTGTATGGTCCTTATTCTTCCTGAATAATAAACATAAGTTAATTTTATACATGATTAATAACATTTTTAATGTTTATTATTACTTTTATTTCGCTTATTACCTTGAAATAATAGTTAGTTAATTATTTGTGTTCATATCGTACATTTTGTCGATGTTTGGAATTTGAGTTAAAAATGAGCTTGTTATAATTACAATTTGTCTATGTGGTCAAAACTCCATTATATCTAGAATTATATTAATGATTTATATATCATATATATCATATATATATCATGTATATATATATATATATGTATTTATAACAATACATAACATTTGTAGGTAATAAATGAAATGCACCATTCATGGAGACGGTAAGTCGTACGTACACATGAACACTACTTTTATTTCAATTTAATATTTAATGGAATGATAACATAATGATAAATAGGTATATTATAATTATATTATAATATCATATGATATAAATTTTATATAATTTCATTATCTTCATCTTTATATGTTCTGTGTATTTCATGAACGAATCATATCACCTTGAGGGGGTGGAAGTCCGCACTTCCTCAAATGAAATTATCATTTTACCCATATTGGAAAGAATAAAGATATGTTTGTAAATTAACACGACATAAGAATAAGGAAAAAAACATAATATATATCATATATAAATACATTTCCATCATAATGGCCACCATAAGAGGCGATAAGAGATATTTGTACAATCATCGCTTCGTGGGGCGTTAGTTTTCCATCCACATAAATAATATGTACTTCACCCATTAGATGGAGGTGTGTGTAATTGTAGACAAAATATTTTTTATAACAACATTATAGTATATTGATAATACTGGTGTTGTTATAAAATAATTGAATAAAAGCAGTTTAGGGGTTGGAGAAGTAAAATAAAATAAAAGAACTTAAGAGAAGATGTTTCCTCTAAATCGGGAAACTCCCTTCGGTTTGAACCAAAAGAGTTTCTTGAAGTGATTTATGACTATGGTAAGGCTTCTAGGATTAAGAGAGGTATAGTGGGAGATTATTAGAGTATATTTTTTATGATCTAATGTCTCGAGAAGTGTGATAAATGGGTAGGAGGTGAAGACTTTTTATAAGAGAGAAGAGGGGATCTTTAAGAAAGTTTGAAACAATTATTTTATTATAAACTCATCTTCGGTATCAAACGGTTAAAAAATCATTAAAGTAAAATTTAAGATGACTCATTGTCTAAATAAAATCATCCAAGATGAATTGTACTGGTTTTGGATATTGTTTCAATATTTATAATCCTATTAATTTAAATAATTTATTAATGAGATAAATACTGCATCATTATTCTGTCATAAATAATTTAATTTATTTGATGTCCAAAAATTATAAAAAAAACTTCCATGATGTAGGAAATAGTTTTATATTTCAAATTAATATTTATAGTAGAACAGATAACTTATATAACCCCATGTGAAATTTTATTTACAAAAAGATATTTTTTTATGTCATTTTTTTCTTTACATTAAATTAATTAATATAAAGTGTCATTATTACTCCCATGTGGATCCATGGGGTCCCAAATTCTACCCAAGGATGCCCATAGTCGGCTATGTATCAACAAATAGTATTAAGAAACATGTTAGGGTAATTTAATATTATTATAATATTATATTTGACCCTTATTTACTATATTTACCCTTTAATCGTGGTAAATAAAATATTTACTAATGTAAATATTTAAAATGTCTAAAAATAAAAGTTACCTATTCACAAAATTTCTAGATACTGATTCTAAATATTGAATCCATTTTTCTAAATTTAAAACAAAAAAGTGGCAGAAATTAATTTAAAATTAACTCTCGCCGTCAAAACAAAAAGTGGGATTTTAAGAAATAATAACTATCAAAAGATTGACACTTGTTTATGTCCAATTTAAAAGTGAAATTAATTCCAATGTCCAAAATTTGTTTAACTGGAAAAAATATATTCTAATTTCACATTAAAATCAATTAAAAAGATAATATCACCATATAAATAAATTATATTAAAAGGTAGTTTTGAATTAAAATACAGTGTTTTTCATTGTTCATAAAAAATTGAATTTTATCAGAAAGATACCAAAAATTGACCCAAAGTAAATTTTGATGTCTCGAATCTAAATAAGAATTTTATTTTGTCGAATAGAACATATAAAAATGACTAAAACTAGATTTAAAGAGGGTTCCCCATTAAAAGGTGGTAAATTAACCTTTAAAAGAATATTAGAGTATTTATGCTTAAAATTAGATTCATTCACATTTTAAGCCTCTAAATTTTATTGGATAAATGTAAAAACATTTAACAAACTTATATAATCATCTTTTAGTTTTTTCTATTCATTCATTCTAATACAACAACTCATCTTTAACAAACATTTAAAATAATGTTATTATATTATTAGTGTGCAATGTAAGATTTCAAGGAAACATGTTGTTGTGTATCAGGCACGTCATCGAACATAGTGTCCCCTTTAAAGTAAAATTAATATTTAATTTAAAAATATTAATAAATATGAAATTTTTTATTCTTTATTTACCTGGGATGTTACAATTATTTCCCTTAAGCACCTAGGATGCCATGATGATGATATATATGTATTTTTTAAAGCATATTTATTAGTATTTGGTAAGGATTTTTTTTTCAATAAATGTTTTCCATAAAACAATTTCAAATTTAATTTATAACTAGGTTTGTTAAAATTACATAAACTATGGATGAATTAATAAATAATCACAGATTTTGAAAAATAGGTTAATTTTCAAGAAAAATGTATTGACACTTATTTTCAGAAGAGAAATCTATAAAACCCATTTTAATATCCTTATTTTCAATCTTACATGTAATATATTTTCTATTAAAGTGTCATACTATAGGTTAGTAAGTGGGGTTTTACTTGGATTTTGAGCCCACACCTATATAAACTATTTATTTTAAAAGGATCTCCATAGTAGAGAGCATCTCCATATCTCTTATTAGAGGATAATTTATGGTGGTTTGTGTGGCACTGCCTCACCTGCACATAGAGACACAGTGTTTGAGGATTGTCATATTTTCTTCTTTTTTCGGTTCTACTAAACATTATCCTTATTTTCTAGTATCATGTATTCACGGTTTTTTATTTATTAAATTTGAGTTCCTGATTTATATCTTTTAATTTTATTATTATTCTTATTATTTATTAATTTTTGTATTGGAATAATTTTTTTCAATGTGATCTTGTTGATTCCCAAAGGCTCGTCACAAGACCTTGGTTATTGGGAGCACCCTTTAAAACATTACAATGATAGCTAAGATGTCCTACTCCGTGATAACCTAGTTTGTTTCATGATCCCAAGATAAAAATATCATTATTTTTATTCATGCCCATAATTTAAATATTAAATATCAAAAATAATTTCCCAATTCCATGGACAGAAGGTTTAGTGTCTTTTAGAACTAGCTACAAAATAATCCAATTTTATAATACAAGGTCATACATTTCCATAATTGACCCACATTAGACTCTATAAAATAATTATCATATGTTATACATATTGTTATGACACGGGTAACAGAAAGATAATAAAGGAGTGATATCAAAATATAATTAATGAAAAAACACATCAACATGTCTGCCTAGATTAGATCAAAATTATGTGATAAAACATAGATATTTGAGAAATATGTTACTAAAAAATGGAACAATTTGATTTATCCATTAGTCATAGTAAAATAACATTAATTATCATATGAACACATTTGTAACATGGAATACAAGAGTGAGAAAACATACATGATGGAAAAAAATAATCCATTGGGAAATAAGGTACATAACATAAAATTTATCATATAAAAAAGAATAAGAAATCAAATCATTTTGGACCTTTTTATCCAAAATTATGTCCAAAAAAATTCATTGTGAGAAAATATTACTATATTTATACTAAAAAAAGCCTTTATCAGTGTAACTAATTGCACCTACACTCACAAACAATCCTTGTGAGTACATTTCAATACATTCATACTTATGGTGAATCTTGTTCCATGAATAATCACTAATACTATATATAACTATAATTATTCTCTCACACAATATTATGGAAATTTTCATTTGAAATTCTATCCAAAAAATCATTTTGAGAATAGCTAACCATAGGTATACTAACATATAGTCTATGTGATCATAGATAGATACGCTTATACTCATGAACAATACTTATTATCATAGTTGACCACACATTTATTCATGCACAATATTTTTTGGTAAAGCTAACCCACTTATAGTCGCGCACAATATTTTTGTTCATAGCTGACCACACATATACTCAAACAGAAAGTTAGTGTATCATGACATATAAACCCTTAAACAATTTATTAGAGGGCGGTAAAATACCCCACTAATTAATAATCCACACATATAAATTCCACCTTAAGTCAATTATTCATAATATCATATAGAATTAATGAAAAAAATATGTTTAATAACATTTCCAAATAGAATTAAATAAAAAAACATTTAGTATTTGATCAACAAATAGCAATATTAAATCACCTAAAATAGGTAATTAATAAATTTATTTAAATATTGATTCATAAAACAAAACTCTATAGGCTTTAGATCATTTAAAGGGGAATGTAAAGTTAAACTATAAAAAATATCTTTTAGAAAACATTTCTTAACATTGTTGTAAAGTGACAACAATAAAAATCACTTTAAAAATAATTTTAATCAATGTAACATGAAAAACTTTTTAAAACACCCCATTAAAATAAATCTAAATAATAGATACATAAAAAATAAATAAATAATTTTAAACTAAATGTGGATTGGAAGATAAAAATATAAATTTGAAAAGGGAAATCCTTCTTAATATTTTGAAAAAAACCCTAATTTAAACCTATATAGTAAAGAGTGTGATAAATATATAATTTGAAAAGTGTTAAATAGAAATTTAAATATTATCACATGTAAATAATATTTGGATATTAAAATAATATTATATAACCTTAATTGGAAGGGTTAATATGTATATGGAATAAAATGAACTCATTTTGAGAGAATACGAATTATTATTAAAATCATAAAACATTACGAATAAAGAAATCCATCAATGTATTTCCCAACAAATAAAGTTATAAAGGAATCATAATTTCATCAAATAACCTAATAAAACAGTCTTTTAAACCATTGTCTAATAGGAAATCATTATAACTTAAGAAAAGAATTTTAGTTAAGAAAATCACTTATAAGCATCATATTATTAATTTAAGAATCATTTGATATGGAGTTTATATATGATGAATTATAATCCCAAAAAAGTAATAGATAATAATAAAAACATAGGTCACAATTTACCAAATATATATTAAAGAAGTTCAAGAAGAAGCACTACAAATTAATTAATAAATATTGAGTTAATAAACTCCATCACAATTACTCTCACCTTCTAGAAAAGCGATTTAGTGTCCTGTATCATAAACAAATCGATAAAAATCACCTATTTCATAACCTTATTCAAATATATTTATGTTACTACTGTTTAGTTATAATAATTTATTATACAATTATTCCTTAGTTGTTGTTAATTTTTAGGATTATATGTTAGTGATTTACATTGTTTCATGAATTATTTAAAGTATCGATGTTAATTCTATATTATTGATACCAATTTCAACAGAAATAGATTATAAAAGTTGTTATAATAGATTATTTATAACTATTTATAAATATATACTTTTATTTCATGATAATTTTATCCATGATTCGTGAATATGGAATCCGTTATGATATTATTTCAGTAATTGTTTTCCAATAAAGTTGGTATATTAATAACATGTTAAATATTAATACAACACATAAAGAACCCTAAAAAATCATAAAAATAATTTAAATTCATCATATAAATTCTGTTAATCATCAAATTATGGTGGTGATAAAAAAGAAATTTGCCTTTCTATGGATGTGGTAGTCTGCACGTACACACATGAAACATTTTCTTTTTATCATAGAATGAAATAAACGTAGAAAATGGTTTCTATTTTAAGAATTTTAAACATGATATAAATGTAATATTTTATTGTTATATACTCTTTTATTACAATCCAAGTATTTCATTTATGAATAAAAATGAAATAATTCTTTCATAGAGGGGGTAATATGCACGTGCACATGGATGGGTTTCTTATTTTTTTCAAGGGTAAGGGTATGTAATGGTTATACAATTAAATTAATGAAATTTTAATATATTAATAATATTTATTTAATTATGTTATAATAGTAAAAATTATTTTTAGGTGGATCACAGAGAAGAAAAAGAGTTAAGGAGTGATTTCCATTCACATTGAGAGCTTAAACCTTCTCTTAAAGAACATCTTAGAAATAGATCATTTAAGTATTTTCCACATATCATGTGGTCAAAATATTAAGAGAGGGATATAATGTTATTAAAAAAAATTAGTGTTTTATGGGGATTCTGAATTATTGAGTGTATGTAATGGGGTGGTGGAAGTTACCTTTTACAATTGAGGAGAGTGTAATTTTGATAAATATTCATAACTTTATATTAATTTCATGTTACTTTCAAAGGAATTTTCCATATAAAATGGAAAATAATAGAGAGGTCATGATTATTGGTTGAAATATATCTCATACACACAAATATGGGATAATGTTGTGAGGTATATAGTCATTTCCCCTTAATTTATATTTTTTACCCATGATTACATTTACCACAATAACAATTTTTGTAACCTCAACAACTTATTTTTAGGAAAAAATTGAAATTGACCATGTTATATAATTTATATATATTACTTCCAATAGTGAAAAAATTGATAATATTAAAAATAAATAAGTGGTAAAAGTAAATATAAAAATAATAAATGTATTACACATGATAATATTTTTTGAAAAAATATAACTAAAATTTTAAAACATAAATAATAGGTTCGTGAATTAATTTATATATTTAAAATTATAAAATTTTACATAAAAATTCAATATTTTTTCAAGCTAAATAAAGCATAAATTTTTATTTGTTGCTTATATCCTAATTGATTTCATAAAATTCAAAGTATTTTCAAAAATGATAGTTCCCATTAGTCAACTATAAATCAATATTTTCAAAAGAATTTGAGAAATTCATCATATAATAATATTGTTAAATTAAACTAAAACTGAAGTTAATTTTTTCAAATTAATAGTTCAAAATATATGAATATATATTTAAAATGGAAATATAATATATAGTGAAAACTTATTTTGTAGGAAAATAAATTTTTCAATATTATTTATTCTTATTCTTAATTCTTATATATTACTAATTAAATTTGTGTTAAATTGTTATTAGTATAAAAATGCATGTATCTTATCATACTTTTACAATATTATTCATAGTTTCATGAATTGAAAATTCTTAGTGTATAAAAATCTATATTTTGAAGAAGAAAAAATATTTTTATACATTATATGAACATATTAGTTTTTTTATCTATAATAATTGAATTTTATCAATGCATTGACATTAAAAATAAACCATAGTTTTCATTTTTTTACAAATATTTAAAATTTTGTTTTCTTCTCTTTATACCTACAAATTCAATAACAATATTACAATGGACATATAAAATATTTATAATTTTATATTAGTAAAATGTATCATGGTTCATTTTAGTTTGATTCTTCATATAGTGGAATCTATTCAACTAACTATTTAATTAAAGGAAAATATATACTAAAATATCACGGTGTAAAATTTTCTCCCCTCCCCTTAAATAATTTACATCTTCATAATTTTATATATCATCCACTAATGAAATGAGCTAAGGGATCCATACAAAACTCAAGATAATATTTTCTACTGAGATATTGTCATCACAATATTTTATTCTAGGAGACTCGTCATTTCTCACATAGTAGGAATATATGCAGATTTTTCTTTATCACAGTGATTTATAACATATTTTCACTCCTTATTTATATTAATGATTTTATAGGTACAATCCATTCAGAGCTATATTTTCATGATCCTATTCTAAACCAAATACTAAAGCCAAAATTTTCATGATAATATCTTTTAATTTATTTTAAACGATCATATGACTATGAAAAATCAATCCTAAGATGCCATTTATAATTTTACATTCATTTAAACCTATAAAAATTCCGGTTTAACTAAGATATAATTCGATCAACCTATAAACCCTTCAAAATAAGCTTAGTTTTCCATAGTTATTTTTCTATTAAGTTTTATAGTTATATGTTTCATTCTAAAATTCCATTGAAATCCTTCTTAATTGTCTTCAGATAGTATGAAAATAACCAAATCGTATCCCCCAGGGAGTTTTAAAATACATGGGTTGTTAGGAGTCTTTATCTTTCACTAGGTGAAGATGATATTATTACAAAACCATCATTTTCAGGGATATTTTCCCTAGGTACATATTTTCCAGAGCCTAAATCCACTTGTTTGTATCCAGATAGGGATTTAATTTCCCAAAAACCAAAAAATACCCACTTTATCAACCCTTTAGGACATTATCCTATACATAGAATTATCAATCATGTTTTCAATAATGTTATACAATATAAATTCCAAAAAAATAACTAAACTACTCCCCATAATAACTAAACTAATCCCAAAAAATATCTAAACACTAATTTAATACCAATTAAGGTGCCCCAAACCCATACTCCTTAGTTTGATGCTAAAAATCATTTACAAATATGAGTTAATACCTCGAGTGAAGACATAAGATAAAAATATCCTAATTTCACATCATTATTATAAGATACTAATTATGTAACTCAACTAATTCTATAATACCATAGACCTATGTCTTAGTGACTTTGAGAACTAGCAATATAAGAAACATATATTATAATAATTTTGAAACATTATCCATAATTGAGCCACACTAGACTGCTTTATAGACTTATCATAAATTATAATCATCTTTATAACCACAGAAATTGAAACATAAGAATTGGGTTTTGTCAAAGAATCAGTAAAGAAAAACTTATTAGTATTTCATCAAGGATTAGTTCAAGATAATATGAGAAAATATGATTAGGGGAGATATATGTTTTTAATTTCAAAAGGAAATAATAATAGTTTTACATATTCCATGATAGAATGGCATGTAATTTCAAAGGAAAAAACCTATAACATTGCATAAGAGTGAGAGATAACATACATTAGGCAATAAATATAATCTATTGGTCATAATAAATTATCATAAAATAGAAAATTAGTGTATACAATATTATAATAAATTATAACATTGTAGACATATCCATTAAAAATTATTTCCACAAAAAATCATTTTCAGCATAGCTAACCACACATATACTCATTCATTGTATTTATGAGAAAAAATAACCACACTTATACTAGTGATATTTTTTATCATAGATTGAAAATAATATACTCAATCACATTCTTTTTTACTATATCTAACCTCACTTATACTCATGCACAATCCTTGTGAGAATAGATATCCACACTTATACTCATGCATAAAGTAATTATCTCATGACATAAAAATTATTTACCAATTTATTAGAGATTTGTATAGAACACCACCTATCAATACTCTAAACATATATGTTCCACTTACAATAAATATGTTTTCATATATAAAAACCCCATGAATAGAAAATGGGTTTCATATCATTTGTAAATAGTACCAAACAAAATTACTTCCTATATTAAATCGATTAATAAAAACATTCAATCACCTAAATTAGTAATACAAAGAATAATTGATAGAGTGATTCATAAAAAATAACTTCATTATAGTTAGAAAATTTAAATATTTAAATTCAATAGAAACTATGAGAAGTAGAATTTATAAAACATTTCCTAACATTTTCATAAATTGATGAATTTCGAAATCACATTCAAAAATAATTTTAAATAAGTTAAGATGAAACACTTTTTAAAAAAACACTTTAAAGGAAATAAATATTATGGAGTGTTAAAAAAATAAATAAATATATAGAAAACGTAGTTTTTAATATAAAAATACAAACAAAACATTATAAATCGCTTTTAGTATTTAGAAAATACCTTTATTGAAACTCATATCATAAAAATAGTGATAAAAATTTTATTTGAAAAAAAGGTAAATATAAAATTGAGGATTACTATAAATAAGACATATTCATTTTAAAAAATAATAATGTGGTACATTATAATGATTAGTGAATATGGATATGGAAGAAAAAAATTGCTCATTTTGATAGAATGAGAATTATTTTTAAAATCATCAAATTTTTGGAAGAGAGAAAAAAGTCCAGGTAATTCCATATAAAATATAGAAGAAAGGTATAATTATACCATATTTAAATGGGAGAAACCCATATTTTAAAACTATATTCAAAAAGTAAAACATTATAACTTAAGAAAATAAATTGAGTCAAGAAATACTTTCAAAAATAATATTTTTGAAGTAAATATATTATTAAATGGATTTTATTATAGAGAAATGTAAATCCACATAAAAAAAGTAGGAAATAAATAATAATACAATAATATGTTATAATGTTATAAAAATATAATAATGGAGTTCAATAAGATGAATTATAACTTAATAAAAGGATATATATTTAAGAAACACCCTTACCTATACTCTCAACTTCCTTTAAAATGTTTTAATATCATGTACCATATCCATAGAGATTGTAATTACTTATTTAATAATGTAATTAATATATTTTACCTTTTCCACTTTTTAATTGTAAACATTTATTATTAAATTATTATTTATTAATAGTTTATTTTAATCATCAGATGTTAATGATTCTGATTGTTTTGTGCATGCATTAAAGTATCGATATTGATTCCATTTCATTGACATAATGTTCATTATTACCAGATTATCCAAAGTATTTATAATTATTTATGCTGTAATAATTTCAATAGACATTTCATAGATATCATTTTAATTAATTATATAAATTCTTATATTCATCCATGTAAGGTGGTGATAAAAATGAAATATGTCATTCGGCAGAGTTGATGATGCACAATTACACACATGTGACATTTTCATTTTCCTTACAATGGGTGAAGGGTATAATTTTTTTATTTTTAGAATCATAAATATGTTATAAAAATAATATATTCTAATTAAATAAACTTTTATATCCCTCCACATAATATGGTTATCAAAAAATAAAATTCATTACTTTGTCGAGGTAGTATTCCACATGTATGCATGAATGACGTACTAATTTGTTTTTCAAATGGGAGGTTAGATAATGGTTATCCCATTTACATAATAAAATTTTAATATATTAATAATAATTATCTAAATATATTATAAATGTAAAATAATTATTTTCAAGAGTAATATAGTGATGAAAAATTGTTAATAAATGATTTGTACTCATGTTGATTGATTGAGCCTTCTCTTGGAGTACCTCTTTGAAATGTATGACTTATGGATTTTCCTTGGATAAAGGGGATGAAAAACATAGTATATTATAATATGGTAATTAAAAAAGGAGTATTTTAAATGGGAATTCAAATTTTATAGTGTATGTAAATGGGTGGTTGAAGTCCCCTTTTATAAGTTAGGAGAGTGGAAATTGTTAAATATTAATAATTTTATATTAATGTCTTGTAATTTGAAACATAATGTTACACAAAAAGTAAATGATAATTGGTATAGGATTAGTATTTATCAATCTATATATCATATAAAAAATATCAAATAAGGTTCTAAGGTATTTATGTGTTTTCCCTTGATTTATCTTTTTATCATTATTTATGTTTACCACATTTGCTATTTTTTTAACCATGGTAACATTTTTTTATTAAAAAATGAAATTAACCTTATTAGATAATTTTTTTTATTCTGATTCCATTTATTATTAAAATCAGGAAATATTAAATTTTATTAAATAGTAAAAATTAATTCTAAAAGATTAAGTGTATTATATATAAAAACAGTTTTGTAAAAAATATAACTAAATTTTTAAAATGTCAAATATCAGTTTTAAAATTTATTTTAACATTTATAAATGTATAATTTTACTTATAAAATACATATTTTTTATATAAAAGGTTTTCATAAATTTTTAATCATTGGTTATATCCTTATTAATGTCATAAACGTTACAGTATTTGTAAAAAGGGTATTTTCACTATTCATATAAAAATCAATCTTTTCAAATAAATGTAAAAAAATCCTAAGATAATATATTTATTTAGACTCTAAAAATTAAGATTTATTTTTTAAATGAAAATGATAAAATTTTTGAATTTTACTTTCAAATATAAACACAAAATATAATGAAATCATTGTTTTTATAGGAAAATGAATTTTTAAATATTAATTACACTTCTTATTATTTCATATATAATACAACTTAAATTATTGTTAATACATATTTCATATCATAAAATATATATTTTTCATCATTTAACTATAATATTATTGGATTCTTCGATTAAAAATGTACAATTCATTAAATTACATCTTTAGGGAAGAAATCCTTTTTAAATCATAAGATTATCATATAATTTGTTTAAATATACTAGTAACATTTCATCAATAAATTGATATTAAAAAATAACCTTTGTTTTTATTTATACAAATGTTTAAAAATGTATTCACTTCCATTTATTACTACAAATTTAATAGATATATTTTGATAGACACAGTTAATACTTACAATTTTATCTTTGTAAAATTCATCATGTTTCATTTTGGTTCAGTTTTGGGCGTAAAAAAAGATATTCAGAATAATATTTAATTAATGTAAAATATATACTAAAATATCAATTTGTTACAATATAAACTATCCAAATAAATTCTCTGTTTAAATTACAATATGAGATTATCTTGAATAAATTGAAGTGAATCTATTAGGCAGATTTGTTATGAATTTTAATGATTTAGTGTGATGTTTTAATATAGTTTTTTAAAGGTAAATTACATGTTTTTTCCATAGAAAATGTATTTTACATTATTGGGTTGCACATATATTATTTTTTCTGTTAAATAATGTGATATTAGTTGGTTTTGAAATGTGATATTTGATGACTTTAAGTTATATTTTGGAAATATTGTATCTCATTGATCATATATTGTCATGGTTAGCTAATTTAAACCATTTAAGAGAGACCCTTTTTTTATTTATGCAAAATATAACAATAATATTTATAATATTTCATATTGATATATTTATCCTTGATAGAGTATATGGTAATTGCAATATAATTATTGAAAAGTGGATACATATAGAAATGGTGATTAGAGGTGTTTGTTATTATTATTTTAATATATATATATACATAACATTTATATTTCTTGTCAATTTATATCCTATATTTTATGTCATGTGAAGAGAGAAGTAGATATAATGGAAATCTATGAATAATTATTTCACTAGTCATTGATTGTGTTCTAACTTGTTGATAATTGTTCCCCGCATAATGGATTTTTCCTCTTGGTCGGGCTATGTAGTGTAAAATTTTAAATTAGGCTATCAAATCACATTAGGATCAAATTAGACCGGTTTAATTTTTTTATTTTTATATATTTTCTAAAGAGATCCTAGGTGAACATATTATGATTTTTAGTTGATACTATAATGATGGTTTATTTGAGTTTATTTTCATAGAACATATGTCGGTATGAATTTCTTAAAAAAATAAAAAATTTACTCTTTTCTATTATTTAAAATTATAATTTTTAAATGGGAATTGTATTTTTGTTAATAATTAATTCCTCACCTAAATCATATTTATGATATTTATTTTCCATATAAAATTTTATAGACATCTCATTTTTATTCGATTTATATAATATTATAGGCTTTAAAAAGTTTGGGTTTCTAACCTCATTTCATAAATATGAGTATTGGTTGAATTCCTTAATTACATAAAATTAATTGATGTTTTTTAAAAATTTAAATGGGTAACCATGATACCTTGTAAATAATGGTATCATATGGTGGATTCACATTAATTTTCTCAAAACATAAATTAATATATTATGTTTGTATTTTTTTTAAACTAGCATGAAATGTATATACCTTTTGAGGTTATGTATGGGACATGAGTTTGATACCTAATTTGAATTATGTTCCTGCATCATTCATATATTACAGGTTCAGTATATTCTATAGAAAAAATTAGAATATTCAATTTTGATTCTTGGTTTTGTTTTATTTGTGGTGGAATGTGAATATAATTTATATAACACATGGAGATGGGTGTTTGGTATTTCTTTTAAAACATGATTAGTTATGTTAATAGTTATTATCATTTGTGATTCCACTATGATTTTTTTAATTTTTTTAGTTTCCCACCTTCATCTAGTTATTGTAATTAATGTTTGAAACCTATTATTTTGTGTTTTTTAGATATAAATATGGTTTTATTTACTGGTTAATGAGTTATTTTTACATTCTGATTCCTCCTTTGGTTTTAATTTTATTGTAAATATGTTTAATTTCATTTTCATGATTTCCATACTTTTGGGGTGGTCATGCTATAATTCAAAGTTGATTTTTCTTTTCATTATTTTAATAATTATGTAAAATCATTAGAAATTATGTGAACATCGATTCACATGCTCCAGTTGGTTGATAATGGTGAATGGTAATGTTTCTCAGTCCTGGTTAGGTGTTTGATTGGGTATGTGGATTAGAGGTATCCTGTGTTGGTTCAAGAAAAAGTAGCATCATAGCACAATTTTTTAAAAGCAAGTCATGGTAAAATAAAGACAAGATCATCGAAGAACGATATGTATGTAAGAGTATGTTTTTAGACAACACTTTGGATATGGAACTCTATGTTTTAATGGGTGTTTCAGATATGTGTGTCTCAAACCTGATATTTATTCTAGATTAATTTTATATTTTTAATCTTTATTTTAGTATTTATGTTTTATAAAAATTATTATTGAGTTATTTTTATGAAATACATGATTTGGAGTAGAAAATGAGATGAAACCAAGGTTACCATAGTTACTATAGACAATTTGGATAACTTTTCACAAACTATAAATCCATTACAGGGAAACAACCAGTAAAATTCTTATTGTTAGCATGGAATTTTCTATACCGTGTGGAAAACCCCAACAATATTGTAATTTTTTGGAATTTTTATATTTTGATTCTTTTTGGATTCAAACTATCCTAATCTATTTATAATGTAAAACATGGTTGAATTGAGATGATTTATATTATTTTCTGATGTTATTTAGATAGATTTAATTTAGAACTTTATACTGAAATTTTGAGTGATTATCATTTCAAATGGTCTGATTTAAATAATTTAAAGGATGTTATTAAGTATTTTGAAATTAGTATGGTTTTGTTTTCTAAGTAATATATTTTTATATAAGAATTGGGGTTACATAATTTTTTTATGAATTTTTAATAAGGGGTTTTATAAAATATGTTTGAGTTTTTTTAAAGATTTTTCTTTATAAATTATTTCAAATGTTGATTTTTAATGTTTTGAAGTATTATAATGTTTTTTAGTTATTTAGGGTGATATAATCCCAATGAAAATTTCTATTTAAATTTTATTTATGTTAACAATGGTCTTCCTATATTTTATAAAATGTGTTAAAAGTAGATTTAGATGATTTTATTAGAAGAATTTTGTTAATTTCATTTGTAGTGAATTTTGATTAGTAAATTTATGTTATTATTTTGAGGTATATAGAATTTTAATTTATATTAATTAATATTTTTGAACCAAATTTTATAATTTTTTTAATATTGATCCATAAATTGGTTCTATTTAATTTGTATTATTTTTTCAGAGTATTCACGCACTTATTTTTTAGGAAATTTCAAGAGGGTGATGGAGGTGATTTTTGATATATAGACCATATGGTAGATAAAGGGTTGTCAAAATTAGTTTTCCTATTAAAAAAACTATGGGGTATGGTGTTCTTTGACTCCTACCTTATCGTGAATGTTGTGTTCAAGAGTTTTAGGACTTGAAATATATTATCTTCCATGGATAGTAAAGATACCACTAAGTGAAAGAGTGGATAAAAAATACTGAGATGACTGTCAATATTTTTAATCTTAAAAGGTATTTTATTCTTGAGTTCTCCTTGTTTATACGTGAATTTATAAGTAGGAATTAATGGAATTCCATTAACCAACCTAGATAAAAACATGATTATTTATGGCGTTTTTTATGTTTTTTATTCAATAGTATTATCTTAAGAGAGTATAAGTGGAAAAAACTGTGGAATTTTATTACCATAAGTATAGGGGTTACAAGGAATTTATATATACTCATCACTTCAATAAATTAGTATCATATTTACTTTATCTAGTATCAAAAATTCTTTTAAAGATAAGTATTTCAAAAGAGGAATTCATTCTAATCTTCAGTATAATGTTTCTCACTTTACCTAAACATCTACATAGATGTGGTGAAGTAGGTGGTCCGCTTTGAGTCCTTTATGGATGGAGTACCTGAAGTGTTTTATACTTCCACTATACTTGGAAGTGGTGAAGTGGATTCTATTAGTGGGAAGAGGATGAAGGTTATGTCTACAATAGTGGGTGGTGGTATTAATAGGTCATCTTATATATTCTTATCAAATTTATCCATGAGTGAGTCCATGGTATTATATCAATGTTGTAATTCGGTTCAAAAGAATCGTTCATGTTAGTAAGATCCAAGAACCCACCAAAGATATAGAAGATTTGGCCATATATAAAGATTATATAGAGTATAATTGAATAAAAGTTTTAATATCATGTCAACTCTTTTATATGTTCTTCATGATATTCCTATTAAACATGTTGCTAATTTTATGGACTATTAAATCTATATGTATTATATTTTTTTATTCTATGGTATAGTTTATCTATGTTTTATTTTAAATACTAAGATACATCTTATAAAAATATATTTTTGGTGAAACATTAAAATCTTGTACATGGTAGTGCTTCACTGTAGAATTTCTAAATAATAAATGAAGAATGTATTGGAATTATCTTTGTTATATTTGTTTCATCAATTAATTGATGATGGATTCTAACCTAGTTTAGAAAGGAACCTAGTTAGTGGGACACTTTTTGAGTATCTTTATTTTATGTTGTGTTTTTTTGGAGTTGATAATTGATTTTGACAATTATTATATTAGATTAATTATTAATAAGTCGGTGAGATGTGATAAATTATCTATTTACTATAATAACGTAATATCATAGTTTATCTTTCATTTTTTGTCAAATCTAAAATTATATATGACTCTTTGTAGGAGGAATTTAATTCCCTAACCCAACCTCACCCTATGTTGGACTACGAGATATTAGATTTTAAAAATTATTGGGTAATTGTATGCAAATTAACTTATGTTAACCTATTTGTGACTGATTCAGGTGTGTATCATGCACATCAATTTTTTTATAATGATAATCTAACAATTTTTTAGTGTGTCCTTTGTTTTCATATTATTTTATTAATTGGGAAATTAATAATTATTCGTTCTTTGATTATCATGTTCTACTCATACTAAATTGGGGAGAAAAGTGATAAAGGGGAGATAATTGTGAAACACTGATGTCATTTTTTTATTATTTTATTTTTTTTATTTATTTTTTTGGACATTTTGATGACTGGATTTGAATTTTTCATAGTTTTAGATATTTTGGGCATCGTGTGATTATCACATAGTTAATAAACTTTTAGTATAAATTTTGTGGTTTAAACCCACTTGAGGAATCAAATTTCATGTTTAGGTGAATGTTTATTTAATGGTTATAAGTAACTATATGCATATATCATTTGTATGGTTAATACAATTGGTGGAATTTAATCTTATACGAGAGATTTTTGTTTAACAAAGGTGCATGGTTTCCACAAGGTGAGAAGTAACAATGTGATTTAATAACAGATGAAGTTTTATCCCAATTGTTTCTATGTGTTTGTGACTAACTATGAATCTTAACTATACATGGTTCATAGCTCAAATCTGGTGGATGTTTCACTGGTGGTTCATGGTTTTCCAAAAATCATGGCTAATCCAAGAAAGATTGTTATTTTTAATAATTATGAAATTCATCTTATTACCATACTCAATACAAGCCTATGGGGTCCCCTTGATTCCTACCATTTGTTTTCCATCAACCATGGGCGTCACCCCTTTAATTCATTTCATCTCTTAAATCTTCTCCATGGAGATTCTTCTATAATTTAAATTAATTCTTCAAGGTATTTTCCTCAGTATCTCCTCATATTTTTTGCATTTCCCTTGTCTTATCTTTTTTCTTTCCTTAATATGGAAAAAATGACCTAGGTTTTTTTTTTATATTATTATTATTATTATTATTATATTTATCTATATCATGGTTTCTAATTGTCCTATAAATGACTTTATTTCCTCTTTTTGGTTGAACAATAGCATTTCTTATAAGATAAATGATTTAAGGTTGGTTTCCCCCTTCATATTAATTTAAATTTATATCCATGAGTTATTACTTATTTATATCCATGTTTTGAATTCTTTATAACTTATATTAAGTGTAAATATTGATCATGTACTAAATCAACATGGTTTATCTATTAATTTTCATTTAGAATAATATATATTTCTGATGTTTCAATGCTAAAAATCTATTTTCATATAAACTATGAAAATTAGGTTT
This sequence comes from Viscum album, assembly GCA_963277665.1. NCBI lineage: Eukaryota > Viridiplantae > Streptophyta > Magnoliopsida > Santalales > Viscaceae > Viscum > Viscum album. Next base: position 1,014,411,267 of record OY728119.1, on the reverse strand, counting down.
TTTTTAAAATTCCAACATGATATTTTCTTTAATTTGTTTTAATATTTCTTGGAGATAATTATTATGAATTTTATTAAATTTTATGGTTTTATAATATGGTTTTAAAAATAAACATTTCATGTTTCAAAAAATTTCCATCATTGGGTTATACCTAAAATATATTTCTTCAAATTAAATAATGAAATAAATGTTGGTTTTAAAAATTGAGGCTTTTCTAAATTATTGTATATTTTAAAATGATTATATCTACCTAATTATAATTTTATATGATTTTCTTATTATATACCCTTGAGGTGATCTCATTATGGTTGTTTCTGTTAATTCAAAAGATGATATTTTTGTTATTTGAAATTGATATATTTACACCAGAAAAATGATATGGTAATTTTATTTCCATTATTAAAAAGGAAATTCATATATGAAGGTTGATTAGAGATGAGGCAGTGTTATTATTTTTATCATTAATATTTATGATTTCTGTGATATATTTATTACTCACCTCAACTTTCTGTAATGGGAAGCAATGGGTAGCTTGGTGGTAAGTCTAGGTATGAGTAATATATTTGTTTTATGAATCCTCTCTAGCTAGTGAATCATGTTTGTATTTTACCCTACTAAGGGATATTTTTACTCTCGGTCAGACTTAGTGGGCTAAAATAGAGTATTAAAAAATGGATTGATAATAGTTACTAATTTGATGTATTTTTTTCATATTTTCTTAGATTATATCTAGATATCCTAGCTATTATATGATAATTGTGAGTTTATTACTTTTTTAAATGTTGCTTTATGAATATTTTCAAGTTAAATATGATCATATTATTTTCTTAAAAACCTAAGAAAGTTCATTTTTTAAAAAATGAGTATTTCGAAATAGGGATAATTTATTTAGTAAAAAACTTATTTATTACTCACATAAATAATATTAATAAAGATTTTATATTTTATAAAATATTACAAATATCTCTTTTAATTTAATTTTTTTTAAATTTGAATATTTTACTAAATATTTAGTGACTTTTTCAATTTTGTAAATTTTTTTATAAAGGAAAATTATTTTGGAACTATTACCTCACCCTAGATACAAAAATTACTTAAATATATATGAATTTTTTTTAAAATTTATATAGCTAACCTTTATATGTTGTAAAATGGTTTCATATGATGGACTCGTGTCTTTTTTAAACATAAATAAAAATATTGTGTTTATGGTTTTATTTCAAACTAATATCATATAAATTTAATTTTAATGCTTATGCATGGGGTGGGGATACCTATTAAAAATTATATTCACATCCATATTCTATATAATAAAATTAATATTAGATCCTATTGGATATTAAAGGTGGTTTTTGGATTTTTGGTTTAGGTATACTGGATGTGGAAAGTGATGATTATTCACTTTATGCATAGATATGGGTGTTTTTTATTTCTCTTAGAACATTATTGGTCATGTTTATAGATGTTTTCATGTATCGTTCCACATTTATATTATTATTTTAGTTCATTTTTCATATTGAACTAGTTCTTGTAATTAATGTTAAACAACCTTTATTTGGGTTGTTTGAATGTATTTATAGTTTTACTTATTTGTTGATGAGTTGTGATTACATTCCTATAACTTTTTTAGTTTCAAATTTATTATAAATATGTTTAATTTAATTTGTGTGATTCGTTGACTTGTGAATTTTTCGAGATGAACATTTTTGTGTAATTATTCCTTTAATTAATTATTTTTTAAGATAAATCATCCCCAACAATCAGAATTATTCCCCGAAAATAATTTCCAACCTATGGTGAGTTAAATGCACTATAGTCCTTGTCATGGGTTGTCATAGGTAACTAGGTTAGGGTATACCTGTTTTGTTTCTGAAAATATAACTATAATTTTTAGTACCAAAATGTTGGAATTATTCACATAATATAATAAATATTAGAGAGTAAATGTATTATCATCGTATAATAAAATTTATGAAGATTATTTATCATTGTATAATAGAACAATAGAGAATTATTTATCAATGTTTAAATATATAATTGTTGAATGATTTATCACTATATAATAAACCATAATTGAATTAGTTTTCACAATATAAAATAATATATGTGAATGAGTTATCATCATTTCATAAAACATAATTTAATGATTTATCACCGTATAATAAATCATATGTATATGAGTTATCAATATATAAACAAAACATAGGTGAATAAGGGTTTTCAATATAAAAAGAATATATGAATGATTAATCACTATATAAACAAAAATAAGTGATAAATTTATCTCTAAATTATAAATAATGGGGGAGTGATTCATCACCATCATACATAATGGAGGAAACTCAACTACGCCCTCAACCATACTAGATTGTGATATCCTAAAATACTACCCATTCTGTGGTGATCTGCGAATATAAAACATAAATATTACATCATTTTAGATGAATATTTAACACAAAATATTAGTATACATATATGAGTACCATAAATGTTCAATGTCTTTTGAGACTAGATACATAATAAACTTATATAATAAAATATCTTCGACATCTCCAAAAAAAATCTTCAAATTAGTACCCTTTTATATATATCATAATTATAACCTTCTATCAAAACATAGAGAAGGAAAAATATAAATTTGTGATCTGATATGATCAGTAAGGGTACAGATATAAGATATTAACCATAAGAGAGCATAAGATAATCATATGGGTATGATAACATAATAAAGTGCAAGGTCACAATGTAAAAGATTCATACCTAGAAAATAATTTATCATAAAATCTTGAATCAAGTTTGTTAACACTCCATTTTTTCACATGTATAAAAAGGTATCAAGGGGGGATATCTTAGGGAGAAACGAAGAAGATAAATGAATAAGATCAAGGATCACAAAGTCCTAAAAAATCCATTTTCTAATGTACCCTAAAGCAGCATCGGTGCTCAGGGTACCTACACCTCGTCCTACACGACTTGTCTAAGCAAGAGCCTACATGACATACCTGTGTATCACCCTTTGGAAAAAAATTCCCTTCCAACAAGGTCCGGTATTTACTGATAAATAGTACCAAGTGGTCTTCATTTTCTTGGAATTAAATTCACGAAGGCCTCATAATGATTTGATCATCCAATTCCTTCACTCATGCCCACTGAACCCTTCATGGTATTCCTATAAAATCAGAAAAATCAATAATTAAATTGGAATAGTGACACGAAATAACTCCTAAGGTTTTGAATAAACAAAACCTATGTGAGGTACTCGCTCCCCCGTGGTTAATGAAAACTAGATTGAGGTCCCCTTTTTCATATTGGGATATGTGAGATCCAATTCTGGGAACAAATTAAGAGACCCATGAATGCTTGAGCAAGGACCCTCCCAAGTGTAATTACTCATGTGGTCCATCACCCGTGCCTCTCTTAGATCTCCCAATCCAACCTACATGATCCTCCTTTGTATTCTTAATCTTATATATAAGATCCTCCCGTAGATTCTTAATCCTACCTACATGACCCTCCCATAGGTCTCCCTAACTTCTACCCTATGCAAGCCTCTAATAAGGATCTCTTATCAGCCACCCATGTAGAGGACTCATTTCCTTTTTCTACCCTTATGAAAGTGAGAAATTTGAAATCTCCACCAAATCCCATTGACATGTAATACAATGAACAGGGGAACATCAGTGTGTCTCCCATTTGGATTTGGATTCCTTGTATCAGAGTATTCCCACCCTTGCCCTACCAAATGGTTAGGTTCTACAGGGTGCATGTGGTTTGGAATTCCTTTGGTCATGAGGACCCCGACCCCAATGACAGTGTCAGGGAGATCTTAGTCATATATTCTAGGCTTAATAACATGTCTTACCCTTGTCATCTCTAAGACTGGGAGCATCTAGTTCCATGTAGGGTGGGAGATGATAATTCTTATGTTTCCTTTTAACATGGTACTGGATCATACTCCCTTATTACAAAACTGATTTAATGGAATCCCTCATAGAGTAATCCCCTAGTTTTTTTGGTAGGTGGTTTCCCTATTTCACCTCCTTTCCCACTTTACATCAATGTAATAGAGGGGATGGGAATGGAATTCATCCCATCTCTCTCATGTAGTCCTGCCCTCTTCTACTATAAGAGAAGGATAAGTGTGGTTTTGTAGATCTTTTACTTCCTCTTTATTCTCACATTCCAGCATTACTTGTCTTGAATTTTGGGATCATGGGATGGTCATGGTCTTGGTTTACACAAATATGGATGAATGTTTCATTAGATAATCACCCTTTAAATCTTCATATCACACTCTTTTTGAATTCTCCCTCAGTGCGAGTCCTCAGGCCAGGTATCCAACCCTTAAGAAAAGTAGATTTGGTGGTTTCTAGAATATTCCAATCCATATTGTTTCTCACACCAAGTTTAACACATTAAAGATTAGCTTTTTATGGTTTTTATGACATCCAGATGATCTGAAACCAATCTATTGGAATCCTCATCAAGATTAATCTCCAACTATACTAGTCCATGGGAATGATTCATAGAATTAATCCGAAACAATACTAGTCTTTGGGCCACATTACATGGGTAAACCCTATCTGATTAAGGGAATCCTCCTCTGGATTAATCTACAATAATAAAACCTATTCACTAAGGAAACCATACTGTGTAAGACCTAACCTTATCTTCAACCGTGATAACTTGGATTCCTATTATAATTAGGATATGTAGAGTGTCTACCTAAGGCCCAATCTCAATGAGCCTACTCCTTTAGTGTAAGTCCCAAACAATCCTCCAACCACCATAAACTAAAACATCACTAATATATCCACCCTTTCAATGGGGCATCATTTTCAGGAGTAAGCCCAAACTTAATCCTATCAAAGGGAAACATTTCCCTTTGAGATCAATTAAATTATGTGGTCTTTGATTCCCAACTAAATGGGATATATAGGATGTTTACCTTAGGTCCACCCCCAACACCATATATCTACCTTATTCTCTTTGGGCCACATTCTTAGTAATGTCAAATTCAACATGCGAACACATACCCCTTCCAGGATACCTGGTCCAATTCAACATAATTTCCTCACCAAAATTGACTAAGAACCTTCTACCTTGAATTACTTGCTACATGATGCCAAACTACACATTTAGGTCAATATCACATGGCCTTAAAAGGTATTATGTGTACCATTATGTGTCACTACACTATGTGGGATCTGATTCCTTTAAAAATGATACATAGGAAACCCATTTATGGGTTTGATCCCAACATCAAAATAAACCCTATATCCATAGATGAAAACATACTGTAGATCACCCCAATATATGGATAGAAACCCATCATAGTCATAATAATAACCAAAGATATCTAATTAGTATATAATAGGATACCATTGATATAGAACCTTAGATACATACATATATCTCTATTGAAAAAGAACATCATATAAAACCTATGATTATAAATTCAATACATGCTAATAATTGATTATGGATTCCATGGAGATCTTCATCATTCTTGGGAATTGATAAAGGTTTCTAAAAAATATCTTAAATATATAAGAGATTCCCAGAGTAGGGAATAAATTATCCTAAAATGGTGTGATAATCCTGACCTATCATCCTATCGACTAATGTGAGTTCTTAAACAACAGTTCCCAAATTTCTCAATGAGTGAAAGACATTGGAAAAGAAGGTAACTATGGATACCAAACTGTTGGGTGTTTATAGTTAAATGCACAAACCTTTTGGAAACCATTTAGAAATAATAGACATGACTTGAATGACTATATATAATTAATCTCCATGTAATTTATTGTCGGGTGACACAATTCTGTGGGGAAGAAAAAAAAAGTTAACCTGACATGAATCCTTAACCAAAATGATAATGTCACCAATCTTCTGGGCCCCTTTTTCCCTAAAAATTAAGGTGGGATAAAGAAGATAATTAATATCACATGTGATCATTCATACGATATTTCACTTTGATTCTATTTCCTTATTTTTTTTTATATTCAGGTACATACTTTCATAACATTATTTAATCCAATGAATTCCTCCCAGAATTCACCAACAAACTCCCCAACCTCTACTTAGGTTGGGTCTTTATCCATATGGATTCCATCATCACCAACCCATCATCTTTAAAGATGGGTATCAAACACTTTGGTCTGGGACTACCACCAGAAAGGTATAATACCAAACCTAGAGGCCGCCTGACAGGCCCTCCAACTTTTGAATTGCCACCAATCATCATGTTAGTGGTGACTGTTGGTCCTGATAGAGACGTCACAAAATGTCATCTTCAACCGTTTTGGGAGCCTACCCCTAAAAAAACCATTCCCTCCATTATCTCAGAGAGGTGGACTGAGAGGCCACATCAGGCCTCTTCCAAAATACGTAGGGGTCCTTCCAATTGGATCCTAATAGTAATATCCACCACCAATGATGTGCGGTAGTTACCCCTCAACATAATGATGGTTTCTTCCTTGTCCTTATATCACAAATCATCCCAACCCAATCATGAAAGATAGATCATCGAGGGTATTGATTGATCAATTGAAAGATGGTTTATACCAATTCCCCCTATTTAAAAGCCTACCCACCTAATGTTTTGGAAAATAGTGAGCAGAAACATACACATGGCCACCTTAATTTAGATGGCTAGTAGACTCATCTTGCATTACCCAAGGAATCTTGTCATTCAATTATGGCAGAAAACTATGAGGAATAACCTACATCTTCCCACACTAACCAATCATGTTAGCAAAATCATTAGATGTCACTCAAATAATCCCTCCAACAATGTTTGTTTGAAACCACAAGCAGGATCAAACACCTTCCTACATTCATCATGTTTTCCATTAGTTTAGTCCAGCAGCATTCTGATAATTCATTATGAAAGCATCGATAACAAATGCAGGGCCAAACCCAACTATCTGCCCCAACATAATATTACTATCAATATCCATTAGCAATAAAGGGAGTAGTGCATGTGGAATAAACCCCTACTCCAAGTATGTATTGAGTATATATCCTTGTTTAAATCACTAAATTCACCATGTATATTCTAAAAATGGGGACAGGGCAGAAAAGAAATCACATCCCACATCCAAGAGAATAATCATTAAATCATAATTGTGAGGATAGTAGTGCCTGACGGGTAGACACACAACTCTATTCCCACAAATAGGGTGTCTCATCAGCATGTCAACATGGAGAAGACCCACAACTCTACTTCTATTTCGAACAGTCATGGGGTAAACTCCCCTATGATACATGGAAAAAGAAAATTTTGAACATACACCCGATCCAACTGGAGGGTATCATCACATCTGAATGGACACTATAAGGAAGGCACAAACACATTCCCCATAAAATCACTTTTCCTAGCTAGTATCCCTAATCTCCCATAAGAATTAATCCCAGAGGAAACATCACCATAGAAAACTTGAAAACAAAGAGCTAGTCTATGATCCCTATATACTTAATGTTGGAGTTCCTAAATCCCTCAGACAATTATCTATGGAATCCCAAGATCCTACCCCCCCCCCCCCTCTGTTACCAACTTGTGGGGGAATTAGATGTAATTGCAAAGGTCCTCTATGGACACTTCAACATGAAATCCTACTTCATGTCTACAATCTGGTATATCTCGAGATCCAAACTCTTGATGAGATCCACCGCAACCCTCTTCTTGTCTTGAACATTAGGGAGCAATAGGGCCATCCCCTTAAAATAATCCACTATAGTGGTCCTCCTTATGATGGAGTTTGCTAAGAAAGTTCTATCTATAGTAATGTTTCACATCATGAAAAGGGTCTTCTCCTTGGTGATATAGTGATGAGAAAGGATACCTACCCTGATGCACTTAGGAAACCAAGGGCAGTCATTTTTTATGCCTTGTCAGTGGAAATTGAAGTCATTTTTCAACTAAAAGATATCCCAAGGAGATTTTTATTATTTGAAACTCCCATAGATCAACAACCATCCAATATAATAGAGGAAATCCCAACCCATAATGTTACTTACAATAAAGTGGAAGGAAAGAATCCACTCTAGTTAGATTAGGAAGAGGATCATCTCGAAAAAGAACGAGATTGTTTTCTAAGCATGAGGAAATATATTTCTATAGATGACATATCAGTCACGTTCTAGACTTCAAAACCCCATAATATAGCACTCCACAGGTGTTTTCTAAAGATTGTGTGCATGATATCCACCTAAACATATAGTAAACTCTTTGTCACTTGAATGAAAAGGTATTACCTTAAGATTAGTATCGAATTCATTTCAATGTAATTGAAGAATTTCAATACCAAATTGACTTGACATCTCTCCAAGATTCACATAATCCAAATACTGAGAAACAACGAGGATCCCTTCAATGTGAATGCCTCTATGCTTTAATGATATTATGAAAATTGATCACTGATACCCCATATAGTGTTCATATTAGAGGGAAGGGTGTACACGGATCATGACATTTAACCATGATACCTAACAATAAAAGTCCTCCAAAGGTTGTAACATGCAATGTTATAGCTTCAAAATGTATTAGAAAACATCATTTTTTCATGATCGAAAACATGCTAAAAAAATAGGCCCCAAACCACTCTCATGGATGTTGGTAAAAAAGAGACTCGGCTATTGGGATAGATTTGTGTCAGGCATCTCATAATATTATTCATGTATCCCATTTTGGATATATCTAATGTATGATAATGCTAATGTCAAAAATAGTGCAGCATTCTTCAGAAATGGGAAAATTAAGTATGTTCCAAATGATTCACCCAACCCACGATTGAACAGAACTCCATAGAATTGGAAGAGACACTGCCTAAGTAGCATCCATGAAAATTAAATAGGAACCCTATCCCATAGGTATGCTAATGTTTTTAACCAAACCCTCAATGTAAACAATCCTAGCCTGAAGAGTTGTGAAAGTAGAACAGAAATAGCCCCAATCATAGTGTTGGGGGATTTTTCACCTGAACATCATTCTCCTCAATGGGAATTATAATTCTCATTGATAAGAAAAATGCCACATAATGGATCCTACCAGTTCATCCCATTATGTGATTAGGTACCTTCACTAAGTAAATGTACGACTGAACTATCTAGATATTACCTTTAGATTATTTTTTTTCAAGAATATCCCATGAACTGGAAAAGGGGTGAAAAAATAATCTTGGAGGGCATATAAGAATATGGTCTTACAATAAAACTACTAGAATTTCATCAATTCATTTAACATCAGTTAATGTCATCAAAACTGCCCTAACATATTCTATTAAACCCAAGGTTAATTCAAAGGAGTGAGAGGAGAAATTTTATGTTCATAATGTGGTCCATAATGAAATAATTGAAGGAGGTGTACCTACCTAGAATAACAGGCTTTCCCTAAATTTGGAACTCCCTCAAACAATCCATCATTACCTCCTCGAAACAAGTAAATAGGTAAGGTACAAATGATGACTCACCTACCTCTTAGATAGGTTGATCCCCTTTCACTTGAGGAGTTATTTGATCATAAATATTAAGAGATGAATAAATTAAGAAGACTCAAGGAGTAACTACTCTAAATTATCCTTCCTATTGGAAATACTCAACAGGAAGATACTAAACATTTTCTCCCAACCAGATTACCTCTGCAAAGAGGACTCATTGTAGTAACTAAAGTTGATCTGGAACACCGAATCATTGTCGGGTACTATCCACCAATATATTCTGATCCCGCAACAGAAGATAAAGAATTACCTTCATTGGTTGCACAACCATAATAGGGTCATACACGTCCTTAAAGACCTTCCCCTATAGTTTACCCATGATAGGTACTAGCAATGTTCCCACCGATGGCCCTACTTGCAGACATGCTTATTCAGGCTTCGGCTACTGCACCTGTTTAAGATCTGACTCAACCATGAATTCCTTGAATCATGATGAACACTATTGATTCATTAAAATATGAAATGGAAGCTATATAAGAATAGTATGTGCTGATATAGTCAGAAAATAAGCCTTTCCTTAAATGGGTAGATCCATCTCTTCCCCCACTAAATTTTGGGAACCCAACATTTCCAATTTTCCTTGGATCAGGAGACCTATATAAGTATTTTGTTAATTTTTTCTCTCAATGTGACCCCTAATGGGAAACCCTAAATAATTAGATTTGGTGAAGCTTAGTTTATTCATGAAATCGCTATATGGACTGGTCTTCTTATGGTATATGAGTTTGTAGGCTCGGTTGATTATTAGGTGGGAAGACCTCCGTCAGAAGTTTCTTTTCCAGTTTATCTCAACATTGTATAAAATAACAGTATTCAACCTCTAAATCTATAATCAATTGGATAATGAATGAATTTTGAATTTCATTTTTTGGTGTAACCTACCTATCCGTAAATAAGAGTTATTTCTCATTTGTATAGAAAATATATAGGATGAGTTGCGCACACCACTTATCACTGTGAAATATGAAAGAGGGTTTCGGGACCTTTCTGAAAATTCTCAAAGGGTGGAAGAATCTATCACATATACCAAATTCAAGTACTGATTAATTCCATCTAATTAAGGAAGGATAAAATGAAAATTATATGTAGCCACTATTACAATTAACCAGGCCCCTATACCTACTCCTTCAAAGCTCACACCATATCATGCAGCTCCACCTCCTAGATGTCAGCAGCAATTCCCACTTCATTAGTGTGATAAAAAATAGAAAATCTGAAATCAATTTCAGGAGATAAAAAATAAGGTATATTCTTTTCAAAATGACAATTTTCCAAGCTACTTTATCGTGGAAAATTATTCATCTTACCAAATCCCATGAATCTCAACAAAGAGGTTGATGAAGATATCAAAAATTATTTCCCCTTCAATAAGTTTATAGGGATCAAAATTAATTAGTTTTTTTGCTTTAAAATACCTCTTACAAAATATGGTGGACTATGGTTATGTGAAGTTGAAAATTTCACCTTTTTAGGTAGAATATGTTTCTTATATCAATCCAGAGGAAGAAAATGAATGATAAGAAGTGAGAAATAGTGGTGTAAAGATGTCCAATGACTAGACAAATAGAAATACAATCAATCATGCTCATGATATACATATAACACAATTCAAATAAATAGTTATGCCTTCAACTTCTTTTGCTATAACATTGCCAATTTCTTCGGTAGCTCATTCCTCTAAATGTAAGTCCTCCAAAAAGTGACATGTCCAAAAAAGTCAGGAGGAAACATTAAAATTTGATCTTGTACTAATGAATAATTAGCCTTTAAATTTAGTTTAATTCATGAATATACTCTCAAAATAATAGGAACCACCGTATGAAATGGTACAACATTGGTCCACACACCATTTGAATATCTATCATATGAGGAGTTTATATTTGGATACATTAACATTATTCACGTAATAGATCCCTTTGTAGATGATGAGTATGATTATAATCAATAATTACCAACAATTAACCGGGGATTTAAGGGAATATTTTGTTAAGGATGAGGATATAATCGAAGACATGGTCATTCTAGAAGTTACTACTTTAACCACATCCCTGCTCAAACTATTTACATAGATGAAACTAGTGGGAGATCACTCTAGTGAGCTAATAAGGAACAAGAAAATTCCGACAAACATGATGAGGTCTTCCCTAAAATTATCATCATGGAAGATTTGTTAGAGGATATTCCACTTCCTAATAAATAATAATGTGTAGGTAGACCTATCCGGGGTAATCCCCTAGGAATGAAAGAACCTTCATCTCCGATCACAGGGGTCGATCCGTCCACATCAAAAACATCATCTCCTAATACACCGGCAAAATTTAATCTTTATTTTGGGAAACATAGTCCTTTTGACCATAATTATGTTGTTTTTAAAGAATTGGACTTGGTACCCACAAATATTTTTATCATGGATGCTTTGATTCTGTCAAAACACCTCCATGAAGCACATATAAAGGCATTATCAATCCCTCCAGAGTTTTAAGTCAAGGTTCCTGTTGTCGTAGATTATTATATAGTGAATTATCCCTAATAATTCCACAATATCATCTCTTTTACATATTTGAACAAGTATTTCATCATACAGGGTAAGTAAGACCCATGTATATATGTGATAAGATAAATGACATTGATATCTGAAGATCCTTTATTGACAATGGATCACAAGTCAACCTCATACGAATTTTAACACTTCACCAACTGGTATTCAATGAATATCACTTTTACTCCTCCACTCAGATGTTACAAGGTTATGGAATGAATGATAAAAATCCTCTCGATGACATCAATCTAAGCCCAATGTTCTGGGATCTTATGTGTGGCTCATAATTCAAGTTTTTTCAGTAGGATACATCCTTCAATGTTTTTCTGGGAAGACGTTGGCTACATAATAATGTGGATATCCTCTTTTCATACCACCAATTCCTCAAATATTGTATCAATGGAATAATTGGTAAATTGGATGGTGGAAAATATCCATTCAAATATGGTGAATCACAGTACATTGATTCAAGATTCTACCATAAGAAAGGGAAATAGACCATGGCTGAAAATGTTGCTTGAATCAATGCCCTATATGGCCTAGATATGGTGTCAATAAACCCTTTCAAATAATATGGTGTAGACTACATGATACCTATCAATCAAATCAATGGGGTGAGACCATGTTTAGACACACATTCAGTGACTTCCATTATATCAATCATGAAAACTGGGCCTGATGACTTTGGAGAAGTTTTCAACTACCTGAGAGGTGATGGATCCCTAGATGAAGGTGTCATCATTCCATCATTGGATCTCTAAAAAATAAATTTTCCACCTTCTAGGGTGGAAGAATTTTTTTATGTTAATAAGGGAATTTAAAGGTACTTATTCTATTTCCCACATCTCCCCTTTGGAGAACGAGAAAGGTCTCACACTTCCCATTCATCCAAAAATGATTACTTAATCTTCTAGATGATGGAATGATGACTCCTCATCTAACTCTAAAGATCTTTAATTTTCACTAACATATTAAGGAATGTAAAAAATAGATAAATAATGATGAATAAGGATAGATGAATGACCTTAAGGATTCACCTCTATAATTTGATGTAGGTTTATCCCCCACTATTAATGGACATAGAGAGACAAATATAGGAACATATGAGTATCCATGACTCACTTAGATATGTTAAGACATGAATTTTAAAGAACAATATGTATATAACTCCTTATTGAAGCAACACCATGTTTTTTTCTTGGAATTACACAGATATTTTAGGCCTTGACCCTGATGTGTCCACCTATCACTTGGGTTTTCCAAAAAACCCACTGAGAGTACAAATAGGTTGCAAAAAGAACACACCCAACTCATGTATCCATAATTGGGGATAATGTGGATAAACTAATCAAGGAAAATATCATCTAATTGGTACAAAATAGCATCTATGTGGATAATTTATCTAAAATTTCTATCCAAAAATTTTCCTATGAAAAACAAAAACAAGAAAATCCTAGTTTTGATCAACTTCAGAGATCTCAAAAGGCATTGTTAGAAAGATGGCTTCTTGGATCCAATCCCAGAACTCCTAATTAATAAAATAACTGTCTATCAAGACTTCTCTTTCATGGATGTCTATTTAATGTATAAAAAATTTTATGCCCCTAGAATATTAAGAATTCACCACCTTTAGAGCCCCTCATGGAGGAATCTTCTATCGAGTAATGCCAATTCTCTTGAAGAGTGTCGACACCACATACCAATGAGCTATGAAACACATCTTCAAAACTATATTAAGGAATTTTGTTAAATTTGACATTGATGATATCATTTTTATACCATAAAAGTTTTCTTACCAAATGAATGACTAGGATACCATCTTCAACAAGCTACGACAACATAGCCTGAAGATGAACCCCTTAAAATACACTTTCAGGGTAACCTTGAAAAAGATTCTTCTCTTATTAATGGGTCATTGTGGCATATAGGTTGATCCTAGTAAAAAAATAATACATATCATGTAACCTACTCCAAACCATAAATAGTTGAGAAGACTTCAAAGACATTTTTCCGACATTTGTTGCCTCATAGCCAACCTCACAAAAAAGTGTATTACCTTCACTAAACTAATGAAGAATGGGGGTACAAATAAATAGACTAGGGACATCCTAAAAGAATTTTACACCCTTAATAAATAACTCTTAATCCCACTTTTATTAATGACACTGGATGAAGAAAATTAACTCATCATGTATGTGATGGTTTTAGAGATATCACATGGAACATTATTTACGCAAGAAGAATGATGCTATGAATTAAAAAAATCATTTATTATCTCAGTTGAACAGTTCTCAATGATAAGACTCTTATTTATATATAAAAAAGATATTCTTGGAACCAATATTTGTGGTTTATTAACTGATTCACTACCTATAGCATCATGATGTCCAATTGGTCACTCTCAAAATCCCACTCAATTTCATCCTCAATCATCCTATATTGAAAGGACATCTTGAAAAGTTGGTAGTTATTCTAATATAATTTGATAGGTAATTCATGCCTCAGAATGAAGTGAAGGGTCAATCCTTGTAATATTTCTTTTCCTAACACTGATATACATAAAAAAATATCAAATACATAACTTCATGATGAAGAGATATTTTCTATTCATAACGGCCCCTAAATGTGGGAAATTTATTTTGGTGGTGCATCCAAGTGACCAAAAAGGAAGATAATGGAAGAACCTAAGATCATTAATATTTGGTAAGGTATTGTGCTTATTTAACTAGTGAAATCATCTTTACATTACTATTTATTACTATCAGAATGTTGTACAAATAATGATGTATAATATCATGTCCTCATTTTATGCCTGGAACTGGCACTCCAAATACCTATGCACCACCTCGAGGTGATAGTTGATTCGAAGTTGGTTATTAAGAGTATCAATGGGGATTAGGCCATCAGAAAAGAAGATAAAACCCCCTTATTTATTATGTATAAGGGTTGATGGATGTATTTCCATTAGATACAAAATTAACACACATTTTGTGATTGCACAATTCCTAATAAAATTCATTGCAAAATGTCACCACCTCTCTGGAATAACCCAACTGGGATGAAACAATCATCATCATTTCCCATCACCAAATGGTATCAACTTGATTCAAATCACAGTGGAGGAGATCAAAAAATTCATCCCTATCCCTAAGTCATATGGTCCTACCACTAAATTGATGATATCCATCATAGACTACCTTCAGAACAAAATACATCAAATGGATAGGGATGAGAGAGAGGAAACCTAATTATGAGCAGTCAACATCACTCTTGATGATAGTCTAAATCACTAGAAATGTTTCTAAAAATGAGGCTTTAAGGGGGTCCTTCTCGGATTCAGTGATGGATAAGATAATACTTCCGTCATAATTGAGATGCACTCTAAGGCCTTCAGTTCCCATTAATCTAGATATAATCTTTCCAACCCAATCTGAAGGCTTGGATACTACTCACCTTCAATGACACAAAATTTCACACGATTCACCAAGAACATTCATTCCATCCAATTACATTCCAAATTCATCCATAAACCCCCAAAATTGAAACACATATCCAAATACTCATGGAAATTCTACATATAAGGAATGTTTGTTGTTGGTCTATACACTCCATCATTGGACAAGATGTTTAAATACAACTTGACTACTACTTATTTCTTCTCCAAATGTGTAGAGGCAATACCAATCAAATAATTCAGGGACAAACACAATGTTATCTTCATAAAATCTAACATCATTACTCTATTTGGTGTCCCTATACAATATTGATGGACAATAGCACAAATTTCTATATCACTAAGTTGGGAAATCTATATCAAGAATACAATATCAAATCCAACCATCCATCCCACAATCATGTAGTGGCTGATGGAAAGATATTGGAATTGAAAATGATCTGATCAAACATATTCCATAATATAGTTGGTAAAGATACAAATTCATGGCCTGAAAATGTCTTTCATGCCTTATGGGATTACCAGACTATAACCCATACTATCACATGAGAGACCTCGTACTCACTGGTATATGTAACAGAAGTAATATAGCCCATGGAGGTCCAACTTCCAACACTCCTTATTACCATCTATGATAGACTATCAGCATTTTAGAAATCCTAGAAACAAATGGATAAATTAGGGTGTATCAATGAGAAAATATTTTACATGTTCATCACTTGGATCTCTATAAAAATCAGATAGCCTTATCCTTTAATAATATGGCCCAACTTTATTCATTCCTCTAATGATTATTGATATAGGATATTAAGTCTCCAATGATACTAAGAAATAATACTCCAAATCTTGAGCCGAAGTGAGAGGGACCATAGTCCATACCCAATGTCCACTCTGAGATTATTATTGGATCTCAGTGGATAGGGAAATCATTATGACTCTAACAAATGCAAGGTTCTGGAAGAAGTACATGGGATAATCGAAGCATATATGTCCAAACTACAGGATGTTAAACTGCATAGTTAGTCTTTGTCTAATTCCCTTAAAAGGCACGACATCATCATCCTTGTGACATGATGTTAAACTATATAACATATACTCATAGATATATGTCCTAAAACTGAAATAATTTAGTCATCCTCATTATATGACACTAAATAACATGGTTAATGCCCATATCATTTGATATTAAGGAACCCCCAAAGAAACGTGAGTTGTGACACTCCTCATGGTACCTTAAAAATAGGCCTCTATCTAAGGTGTAAGTTCTAATCACACCTCTATAGACCCTTAGTGGGTTGAGATTCCCTCTTGGCCAGAAATGTGGATGAAAATTTTGGAAGCTCCCATGTATAAGCCCCAATCACAGAATTTCTCATCTATAATGGGATTTGGGACCCCTTTATAAGTATAATCCCCATAATTATCACTTCCTTACTATAGGACGACAAATTTCACAGCCAATTTCTTCATCGTATGGTAGTAAAATGAAATATCTATATAAAAACTACATGTGGATTGATTATCATTCCAATAGGATATGGAGTGAAAACTAGATTCCCATCGTCGATACCATCCACAAAAATTTATATATTCCCTTATCCTATTGTATGATTCGTGAATTTATAGAAATCTTGTCTAATAACTATGTGTGTCATGATTCTTGCATTATAAAGATACATAGTGACACCTGGGTCTTATCCCCTAGTTCAGCTACGATATTTATTTCACGTTATGTGACCCCCTTCATTATCGCAAGATGTCAAAATTCATGGTCAATGTCCATGTTTCATGATGTTAAATTTCATAGTTCTTAAAAGACAATGTGTGGCTTGATTATAATTCCAATAATATAGGTAGTGGTGCTCGGATCTCCAATCTTAGGTCCAACCTACACATAAAGAAAAATTCCAAATTTTCCCAGTGTACCAACCCGATATCTATGGGGAACTTTTCAAAAACTGTGTATGGATTTATTCTCATCCTAATGAGAAATATATAAATTCCTAGTTTATATTACCTATCCTAGCCACCATAGAATCTAAATTTTCATATCCTTCACTTGTACTGCCTTTATGTCATGGAAGAATATTTTTTCACTCTTTCTTTCTCACACTGATCATAACTAACATGATCTTAGGCTTTTTGAAAAAAAATCCTTCATTAGTGTGGCATGACAATTCACATTGTGGTTACCATAGTCTAGGCTCTAAGTCCTTAAAAGGTAAACTCATTATCCTCCTCCCATGATAATAAACTCGAATATTTCTCTTAGGAAATATTTGTGGATTTATTCTCATTTCAATGATATACATAGTGATTTTCAGATTCTTAATCATGGACCCATCCAAAACACAATATGGGTAATTCCCCCACTCTCCCACGTATGAGTCTGCTCTATATCTGGGGATCCACTATGAGTTCTCACCATATACATAAAATTGTATCTAGAAAACCCCCCATTTCCCCACACATGAATTCAATTATTGTGGGGTCCTTTGTTATTATAACTACTTTTGGATTGATTCCCATCCCATTTAGATACATAGTGATTCCTAGGCATTAAGGCCTGGTCCCAACCAAAAGGTTAATAAAAATACAACCTCTTTTCATAAAAACAAAAATCTACATGGGAGCTTTTATTTTTTGGATTACCTCATCAAGGGGTCCTCCAAGGAAATAGAGGTTTCCCCCTTCTACATCTGAGTCAGATCTATTCAAGGGACTCTAAACTCATCGAAAATATTTTCTCAAACACTTCCTTTGTGATTAGACATATCCTTTCTACTAGTCACACCCCTAATCTTAAATCCTTTACATCTTCGCAATCATTCTTTAGCTTCTAGTTGTAGAATTTCTAATACCTGAGAGCTCTTCTTCCTAAATATACGGTAATATGACCCAGTTTTCTTTTATTAAAACAGCCCAAAATACTAGTTTATCATCCAAAGGATTCAACTATTTTAATATGTTGTAATAATCCCTACTAATAATTTTATAAAATATACCACAAAACAGGTTTTTCAATCAGTGGTAAATTCTCCCTTAGAAGAAGCCTCTTTTATCCTTGTAGAATTGTATGAAATTGTGTTGGAACCTATGTTTAGAATTCAGTTTTCGGTCGTCCCTTTCAGACTTGTCCCATATCATTTCTCCTGATCCCAAAATCCACAAGACCATGCTTTCCAATTTCCTCCCTCATTTTTGAAATATGCAGGAATGATCTTCATCTAGTAGGCTACATATCACCTTTCGTTTCAATAATTCTTTGGTCCTAGTCATACGACCAAAAAAAATAGGCACCACATTTTCGTACATCAAATAAAACCTGCCTGAGAAAATTTTTTCTTATTCTTGGTTATTTTTGTGTTAAAATTATCCTCTCATATTAAGGTACTTTTCCTTCCACAAACCAAACTATGTGCTCGGGGAAATCTGAATCACCACAAATCCCCCATCAACTTTTAGCAGTAGAATATCGAATCTCTAGAGGAATTATTTTCTTTACAATGTTGTAACACACCTCGGATGGCTTCTCATAATATAACCCCCAAAGTAATTTTTCCCTCCATTGGATTCCACTATTGAATATTTTGTAACACACCGTAGTTTGATTTGTGTAAAACAACCCACGAAATGGGTTGGTCAATCAGTGGTATCTTCTTCCTCGAGAGAGACCTCCTCTAATTCCATAATCCCTTTTCCCCATTCCACTCTTTAGATCCGAGGATCCCCAAGTCACAGCTTCTATCTTTCTCCTCTCATACCTAAATAAGAGACCACATTTCTTAATAGATTACCAAGAATTTTAGAACCATCAACCTTTTAGTTAATCATAAATACTGTAAATTATATCCCCCATAATGTCCTTATATGAATTCAAATTGTGTATAATAATTTCCTTTTTGTGGGAAATTAAAATACAAGGAATAATTTATATTCTGTGACATTAAAACATCATGCCATAACTTCATATCCACAATACATTAAACAATATATTAACATCCTCACCATAAGACCTTCAACTAAACATTCAATGTCTTGGTCACACAACATTAAAATGAAAGACACTTTAACCCTTTCCAGAGTGGTGCTTTCCCCCCTGACATTGTTCATTTAACAGAATATCCCCCTCTACACACAAACTAAATTAATATAGGAGAGGTTTCACATTCTAGTTTAATTCAAATATAGTTTCTATATTTATTCTCAAACATTTTCCTGTTAAAAACCCAACTACCATGTTATTTAGAATTCCAAATCTCTATATACTTTCTTTATTCATCCTTAATTGAATTTCAGAATTCCATAGAAATTCTTTTCATGAATATTCTAAGATGGATTTGCATAAAGTATCCCAAAAAATTGCTCCTCAACCAAAGGATTCTACTATTGACAATGAAATAACATGCCGTAGTTGTATTTTCATAAAATAGCCCACATAATAGGTTTTTCAACTACTATTATCTTCTCTATCACGAGAGACCTCCTCTATTCCTGAGAATCTTGTTTCACATTAAGAAATTGAAAAATCATGGCTTAGTATTCTCTACTAGGTATCTAAATAATTTAATAATATCCTTTTTCAACAAGCATTGTTTTGGTCATAATCTCAAAAGTTATGGTCAAAGTTTTTTGACCTAAAACACGAGCCACACTAGTCTGGATTGCATGATGCTAAAAGACCTGAAAGATAAGAGTGATTACACTTTCCAGATTAAAAACAATCAAAGGGAACTCAGGAAAAAAAACTACTCTCATCTCACTATAGATTCACTCTATGTGTCTTGGGAAAGATCGATCAATAAAAATAAATAAGATCAAAACATTTTAGGCTAAATACAGGGAAAGGGTGGTCTAAGAAATTGGCATGTCTCAACCACTGATTCTTTGTTGCACTATACTTATATAAAAATAAAGGAGATGATACAAAAGACATAATTTGTTTGGGATTTCCATATAACCCTATAAATAGTAGAGTTATTCTCACAAGTCCCAAATAATTAAGAAAAAATTAGAGCATTTCACCATCTTTTCATTATGGTTACAAGTAACTGGTGAAATAATTATTTATTTTCAAATGAACTTTAATTTCATATTATGATTGTAGAAATAAAACATGGATGAAGTCATAAATTATTAGAAGAATTTTTTTTCATTTATGAAGTAAAACAAATCTGTAAGATCATCCACAATATAGAGTCTCTCCATCACAATCTCCAAGTCACCATGAATATAAGTCTTTATATATTGAATAGCCTCCTAAGAACCAACAGCCACATGTTAAAGCATAGTCAACGGAATGGATTCACTCTCCTTGGCCTAGAGAAGTGCTTCCATTGTAGCTACAATAGTAGATGACCCTTGGGTTTGGGATTATTTTAGTGAATGTTCATGTTGTATGAGATCCCCCTGAGATGAATCCAATTCATGTTGAAGGCACGAAACTTGAATGGTTTTCTCATTATTCCATTATTTCTATTATGCCAAAATCTTGGTATAGTTTTCCTATACCTAGGAAAATGCATCCTATAAATCAACATTGTTAATAAGAAGATTCCCCTTTATCAGGTCATTATGAAGCTCAAACTCTTTCTCTCATTTGTGAATTATTTCCTTCACAGAAACATGAATAATGGGATAATCAAATCCATCATATCCTAGAATACTAAATAAGAATGAAAGTTTATGGATTTCTGAAGGCATATCATCGAGAGGTTACTCAGATATTATTTTAAAAATATCCTACCAAGTTGTACAACATGTGATGTGAAGAGCATTCGTCATATTCAAATCTAACTCAGAGCCACTTTTAGAGTGGGAAAGTACCCTAGGATTATTTCTCTTTTTAAAGCACCCTTCCCTACTCCCTACTGGTCAATAACAGAATCATTTTCTAGTGTTGACAGAATTGGCACATAGGTTTCACCCTCAGACCCAACCATAGAAAGTGATGGCACTAGAAAGTGGGAAAGTCTCATTGTTAGCCTCAAAAGGACAGAAGACAGATAAAATAGGGGATGATTAAATTAGTCTATGACACTCACCAAATGAAGGGACAACAACTTGGGTGGATTTTCCCCAAGCATCCCTGACCTTATAAGTTTTAACGGGAACCTCTTGATAAGGTTAACTCTTTTAGGTCTGATTAGGGTTTTCCAAATGATGCTTTGTAAGACTCAACATTTCAAGGTCCATCTGAGCTCCCCCCCAACCATGGGAATAAGATGGAAATCAACATATGTTTTTTTCACAGATGAAACATTCTTTGGAGATGGAGATTCTCATTTCAACTGGTCATGATTATAGAAACATAAATAAAAATATTTTTTGCATAAAAAATAAAGACTCATATCCATTCAAATTCCTATAATGTTCCTAAAATTTTTCTAATGTTTTAAGAATATTAATATGTTCCATATTTATTTCAAAGTTTATTCCAATATTTTTCATGGAATCTATTAAATTTCCAAGCCCCATTTTAATCTCACCCATGATGTTTCTCGGTATATTTGGCATGGGACTAGGTGCATCACCCACTTTCGACAACTTGAGACCCTAAAAAACTTCCTTGGTGAGAGTTTCAGGGTCAGCAGCAGCCATCACAAGGTCCTATAGTGCATGATATTAACCTGAAATATCATAATAGAGTATGTGAGTAACCTATATATAAAACCTTATAATGTCCTCTTGACATTACCAGAACCATCCATCCTTTTTACAGTGGTAAGAGCGGTTACATAAATAGATGATGTATCCTTAAACCTCAACACCTTTTTTGTTGAGGGATCCAAATCACCAGTGAGGATTTTCACTTGGTCGAGAGAACCATCCTCAGAACTTGGAGGCTCATTTTTAGGTCTCTTTAGAGAGAGACGGGAAGGATATTCAGTAATCTAATGAGGTTTAATGGTTCCATGATAACTTAATAGTGATAAAGAAGGACATTTTTCGGATAAAGCAATGAGTAATGGTGCCATGATGTCTTACTACTACAAACAAGGCACTTAGCCAAATATTTTCCCCCCTCAGTTATTTCATCTTCAACTAAGGAGGAGTAGCATCAACCACCTCAAAGACAGGTATATAAGTGGAAAATATAGTTTCCCCCACCATATTAGCCTCTATTGTCTGATAACCCTTAGATAACTCTCCCAGTTCGGGAGACTATTCATCCATCCCGAGCGGGGTACTAGTTAGGCCATATTTTTGTGATAGAACCTCTGTTGATTCTCCATATCCCACAAAAAATGAAAATGACCTTCCTTTTAGAAAAAATGATTTATTCTAGATAAAGGAATTTAATAATAGAAAAATATATGAGAAAAGGGGAACTTAAATTCACAAGATTAGTTTATGTTGAGTAAAATGTTATACTTATGAATTTTATATAATTTTTGTATTGGAAATCAAAAACTATTTTGTAAAAACCTTATAAATAATATTTCTATTTCCAAACAATTATAGAATGTTTTTCAGAAAATATAAAATTTTACCATAACAAGAATTAGTTCTAAAGTATTCATTAATATAAATTTACAATATTCATTATGATTATCATAATGAGTATGGATCCGATAAACATTAAACACCTCATCATCAGATCAGATTTAAGACTTTATGTCTTGTCTTCATATTGACAAAGTATTTTTAATTAGGCTAAGGTAGAAACTAAAAAACATCAGATTCAAACACATAAATATTATCATAATGATATTTTTAAGGAATTTAGTTAGGCTGAATAAATTTAAATAATGAATACGGAAAACTAATTTCAATCATAATGGAACATCTATTACATTTTGATGGTTTACAACCAATAGAACGTCAAATATTTAGTTATTCTATAGAAGCATTAGATTTACAATGTCAGGTGTCCAAGTCATTAAGAAAAACTCTGAGAAGAAATGATTGTAGGGAATGTAATATGGCCATTGGAAGTTCATTTATAAATACCTGGTCATTCGAAGAGTTTGGAGCTGGTCATTTTTTTATTTTTATTTTCCCATTATGTGAGAGATATGAATATTAAAAACCATTAATTACTTTTTCATATACTTTTGTAATTGATTTTAGATAGGTTTCTCCCTTTGGGAACCTTATCCAGTTTCCCATTTGGAATTATTTTATGTTGTAAATTGGGCATCCAATCTGTGATTATGATCGATGGAATGTAGGGATAGAAAGATGAATAATCTGATCATAGTATTGATCAAGGAATTATAGAGAAAGAAATATATGTTAAATCCATCAAATCGAGGGCTACTGAGGCTAGGTAGACTAAGAAGATGATGTTTATATTAATGTATTTCCCTACTGAGGAGAGACTTAATTTATTGTATTTATAAAAGAAGGGATAAATTGAGCCAAGGTTTGTGGATACTGTATTCCTAAGGTTAAAAGAGACATATCCATTTTAATATATGTAAGTCATTCATACATTATTGTAGTTATTACATTACAAGTTTCTTACAAGTCTTTATTCCTCTATGATTGTTTGTAATTGTTTTATCATAATGTATCTGAATACAAAAAACATCAATATTTTTATTGGATCTTCTATGCATCTGATTCATTTACATTGTTTTAATTTCTTGTTCTATGATTACAATTATTACATTTTAATATAATCATTTCAACTTTTATTATAATTTTATACTCTGATATATCAAAATCATTCCTGATTACGATACCTTGGAAATCATACTAAGGGCTAAGACTAAATCTGATCTTTTTTACTTAAAGTGGTTTGTGACTTTATTTTGATTAAAATATTTTAAACTAATGGTTTTTAAACTACAATTCTCCCCCTATTGTAGTTAAACCACCAAGAATAAATTATTTCGATCCTAATATGAATATAACACAAATTGATATTCAAAAACTATTATCAAATCAATATTTCACTACTCATATACTTGTTGAACATTTTTTTAATTACTATTTCACGTTTTGTTTATGTTTTGTTATCAATTATTGTTTATAAAACTTTTTTACACTAGAGTTTAATATGGAGGAAGAATATGTTTTTTAAGATTGTACGAATGAATATAACATTTATATATTATCCAAATCCCAAAAGACAACCACGTTTTTATGGTGATGACTATAAATACAAGAGGGAAGGATGAAGAATTTTTTGATCAACACTTTAGTTTGTAACTTTTTAATATTAACTGGAGATTACAAAATTCTTGATAAAGAAGCAACCGATTTCAAAATTCTAAAAAAAGGAATATAAATTTAATTACAGAGTCATTAATATATTTTAAGATCAATGACTTGAATTATATATATATATCAATATTTCATCATGTGAAGTGGCTAATAGTATTTGGAAAAAGTTTGAGGTCACACATTTCAGATTATCAATTTTTGTAGAAACAATTAGAGCTACATAAAGATCTTATTATCAAGTATTTGATTTCCATCCTAGAGAATATATCGCCAATATGTATTAGATATTTATTACTATCATAAATATTTTAAAAGGTTTTGTTTTGAAATTATTAGATGGTGAGACTCGTGTTTATAAAATCATAGATATCATGCCTAATGAGTGGTAGTTCAAAAGAACTATTGTTAACGAAACTAGAATGGTTATTAATATCACTCTAGATGATTTTATCGGTACCTTGATGATGTATGAATGTAGATTAATAACAAATTACTAAAACAAAAGAAACATAATGTAAGAGCTTCTTTTAATGCAACTTCATTTCCTTTTAAAATGTAGTCTACTGAGAAAGTAGTAAATAATTCAAGAAAAAAATATTATCTAATACGGTTCAACTGATTCTTATCATCCTGAAAATGAATAGGATAATATTTCACGTATGATAAAAAATATATTTCTTAAGAATGATTTTTAGTATAGGTATAAGAAAAGTAACGAGGATATAAATGAAAAAAATGTCCTAATGTTTCCTGTTATGAATTTTAGAAAGATGGACACATCAGAACCAATTTTCCCAAGATAAAAAGGAAAATATAAAATAATGGAAATATGATAGGAATCAGAAAATGCATTATAGATCAAAAGAAAAGGAAGTGGGTAAATGAAATGATTCATAGATTTCATTTGGAGGAGATTCTATAGATATAAATTCTGAAAATAATAGTTACAAATAGAAGAAATTAGGTCTTATTTCTTGAATATCTAGAGGGAAAAAATTTCATATGGATAATTTACACACTAATTAAAAGATTAAGAATTTATATTTATGTGAAAATTATCAGGAATCGGATAATGAGAAAAAAAATATAAAGCTTTATATGAATGATCTTTTTCAAATAGTGAAGATAATAGCCTACCTTCTTATGAGGAATTATCTCATTTTTATAAACTCAATGAAAATAAAAATTGAAAATTAAGGGAAAAATATTATAAGAATAATTCAAGGATAATTTTTTTTAACAAAATATCTATCATATATTTCCAATGATCTTGATAATAATGGTTTTAAAAAACAATCTATTACAAAATAATTAGATAATATTATTTATAAGAAAGAAAATATTTCTTAAAGATTTTGAAAATATATTTTCTAAGAAAAATGTTTTTGTAACTAAACATACCTCGGAAACATATACTAATGGGGATAAATATTTAGTTGTAAAACTAATCTCTAAGATTTCCCCTTTTGGAAAACATTTTTTAAACATTACCACTAGTAAATAAAGGGGATCGTGACACCCTAAAGTTTACTAATATTTTCATTCTAGTTTATCTAGGAAATATGAGAAAAATTTATCTTCTGGGTTTCATTTTTCTTACTATCGACAACATTAACACTGGAGATCTTAACTCTAAAATTATCATGTTTTTAGTTGTCTTAATTTAGTTGATTATAGAGTAGATGAAATATTTAAAAAATGATGATAAACTAACTCTTAATAATACAAAAAATCCTATTAATTAGTGATGACACTCTAACAATGATGAAGTTTACTTTTGATTCTGAATTAATGATATTTTTTGAAACATGGTGTTAATGCATCGGGAGACGAATCTTATAAGAAAGACAAACATGGTGTTGAAAAGAAGAAAAAGATAGTTGATCAGGATGATCAAGGTAAGAAAAGGAAAGTTGAGACTTCTAATCCTCATAATGTTAAAAATTAAAAGTTAGTTCTAGTGGAAGTAATTGATTAATGGATATTAAATAAGGTAAAAAGAAAAGAAGGTGATAGTAAAATTGGGCTTTCCCTAGAAGAGGCCTTTTCTTCATGAATTTATGGTGTCAAAACTCTAGAATAATAGTAAAATGAAAAAAAAACCTCAAGGGGAAATAATTGTTGGTTCTTTACTATAGGGAATTGATATAGCATCAACAAATTTTATTTTACATCCTCCTTTACCCGATCAAGCTACTCCAGATAAAATATTGTCTTTTAAGGAGACATATGTTTGTCAAGACAATGTTACCCCAATCATAGAGAAGTGAAAGAAAAAAAGTTGATGAATTATTACTATATCATATTGAAGAAAAAGAATCATAATTGGAACCAATTGGTGAGGTTGATTTATGATCTGAAGTACAGCCACATTAGAATTTTCTAAAATCAATGGAATAAGGTGCTATATAAATTGATATGTTAGTAAAATAAGGATAATTTGTTCAAGAAAAAAGTGAATATGAAGAAGATTATATTGAGTAATAGGTTCTTGATGATGGATATCAATATTAAAAAGATGATGAAGATGACGATCAAAATAATGAAGATGAAAATGAAGAAGAGGATGATGACATAGAAAAAAAATAAAATGATGAATCTAAGGAGTTCTCTTTAAAATCATTAGATTTTTCATCATCAGATCTACCATCCAGGTTTGATAAATATAAAACAAAAAGTATTGTGAAGAAAAAATCATCAGAAAAACTGTCTGAATCTTTATCTGAGAAGGCTAAGAAAGATCAAAACTCAAATAAAAAATCTAATAATTTTGCAATTAATGATTAGAAAATTATTGAAATTTATAATGGAATGGAAGTTGGAGATAGAAATGATAAATTAAAATCAAAGAAATATGATAAATAAAAAGAATCAATTAATGGAAAGTGGAAGCATCCATCCTTAATTTATTAATATTGAGGTATGAGATTCAAGGAATATGATTGCAGTGTAAGTAGTTGATAATATAATTCATGATTTATAGGGAGTTGTAGGAAGAATCCCATATTTTCTAAGACTATAATCGAATTTGGATTTGATTCATGAGAATCAATTTCAAAAAATAGAATCAATCATAATTTTGACAGATAGGATTATTCAAAATAATGATGATCAAAATTTTCTTCAAGAAAGTTATCATATTCATAAGAAGTTATTCAATAAAGTGGATAAATGGTCTCACAATGTCAATGAAGATGTCGAGATACATGAAGTGACTATTAAATATATGAATTATATTTGGAATTAATCATCATAATCCTTCAACAATTTATCTTATGTTTGGATAGATCAGGTGAAATTTGTAGAACAATTATGTTTTCCTACTAGAAACCAGTCTAAATAAGTGAAAGAGTTAAATGGGAAGTTGGAATAGTTTCAATTGAAAGGAAAAAATACTAAAATATTAAAAAGATAAAATCATCAATTTGAATATTCAAAATGATTAATTGGAAAAAATAATCAATATCAAATAAGAGAAAAATATTTCTTATGATGATATCATTTCACATATTGAAGAAGATGGAAAGGAGTTCCGTAAGACGAATACTATTGTGAAATCCATGACGAAGAAATATTAAAATATTTTCTCTTTTTTAATATTATTATAAATATATTTTGATAACAACTTCTTTAATGAATTAATTATTTATCCAAATAATATTGTTTGAATATTTTTCAAATTCAAATTGGTTTTATGTTCTTTCATGATTTTTATGGATGATTACATAATTCAATATATTTTTTTCATAGTTTCTTTTCTACCCCTTTTCAAGAGACTCGGTACTTTTCCCCATTCTTTTTGTAAGTTACAGAGGGGGATAAATTATTTAAATGGGGGTAAAAACATTTTATAATGGATAATTCTATATATATGTGGAAAATTTCATTCTTAAAAATAAGAAGCTTTTATTAATAGTAGAATACGATCCATAGGGGGGAGATTTTATTTTAAGGGGGAGTTAGGTATATTCATTATAATACTCAAATGATCTATAAACTAATGGGTAGATAAGTATTAATGTCTTAATCTCAATATGAATTACTTTAAAGTAAATGGATTTTAATTTTTTTTAAAATGTATTTCAGTTTTCAGTTTATTCTTTCCAAAAAAGGATAGATTCATCAGTCAAAAGTTCTAATCCTGAAATATACATCATTTTTTTAAATAAATTTTTTTAAACGCTTCATTACTAACTGTTTTATGACCAAAGGTATTTTATAATGTTTTGTTAGAAAACATAAACATTTACCGTATATATAATTAGTTTTAAATTATTCATGAATATAGACTAACATTGTTCATTATGATTATCATAATGTGTATGTATCTGATAAACATATGATTCACCTTTATCAAATCAAATTTTAGAATTTCTATCTTTTCTTTATACTGAAAAAATTGTTTATAATCAAAATGATTTAGAAACTAATAAACATCAGATTCACACACATAAATATTATCATAACGATATTTGTAAATACTTATATCATACTGAGTAAGTTTAAATTCTGAATATAGAAAACCAATTTCTATTATAATGGAACATATTTAAGAATATGATGCTGTAAAACCAATACAACATCAAAAAATCAGTTACAATATAGAATCTTGAGCTGTCATGTTCTAGGTGTCCAAGATTTTGTGACAAAATTGGAGAAAATATGGCCACTATGGAGAAAATATGACCATTTTAAGTTCACCAATAATTCCCCGGTCATTCAAAAAGTTTTGAGCTCATCATTTTTTTCATATTCCTTTTCTCTTTGAGTGAGAGCTCTAAATATTACAAAGCATGAATATCCCATTCTTAGTCTTTTGTTATTGTTTTTTGTTTGGTGTCTTATTAAGTGAACCTTGTCATGTTATCACCCTAATAATTTTTTTTCATTATAAATAGTGCATTAGATATGTGATTGTGATTGAGGGATTATGGGGATAGAAATATAGAGAATTCAATCATCGTATTGATCGAGGGCCTACTGAAATAGCAAGAAAGATCTTATCCAGCAGATCGAGTGATACTAAGGTTAAGTATTGGGAGAATATGATATTCATATTGTGGGATTCCCATGCTAAAGTATGATAGACTTTCTTGTAAGTATAAAAAAGAGATACCTTTGTCCAATGTTTGTGGATACCTTTCTATTAAGGTTAAAGGAGATCTATTAGTTTTAATAGATGTAAGCCATTTCTAATTTAGTATATTTGTTTCAATAATTTTTTCTTATAATTTTTTATTACATAGTTATTATTTTTTTTTGTTATTGTAACATATTTGAATACAATGAACATCAATATGTTAATGCAAACATTTTTGAATTCAATTCATTTGATTTTTTCTAAATGAATATTATGTGACTATGATTATTTCATTTTTATATAATCATATAACAATGATTATGATATTATAATCTAAAATATCAAAATCATTCCTTATTATGAATCATTTGTAGTCGAAATGGACTCCATCTCTAAATCTGATATTTTTACATAAAGAATTTTATTAATTAGCTTATTACCTTTTTTAAACAAACGTTTTTTAAACTAAAATCCCCCCTTGTAATTATTAAATAACAAAAATACAATTCCAATTGTTATATCAATATAACTCATATTGATATCCAATAATATAATCAATATATTGCTCATAATATGGGTTGTTAACCCATTTAGAGGCTCCCTATCTGACCATGTCCCCCACCCATCTAATTGTAGGGATCTAGTCATCTGATGAATAGATTAGTATCTCTAATTCCTTCACATAAATCCTAAAATCTTCTGTATTTTTCTTAAAGATGATATCGAGTGGGTCTCATGCATCACCTATCCCTGGAATCTACATCCCAACCCAAATAATCGACCATATGATTTCAGCATCATAGGGCATGTCTTTAAAAAATTTGAATACATCTAGATGTATGAATTTTGAGTCCATCATAGACTATATGAATATGATTATAAAGAACTAGATTTCAAAGGCTTTCTGGCCATCCCCATTGCAGATGATGGAAAATGAAATAGAACTTCGTCTCTTCTTGGATGTGATGATTGAACCATATAGGTAAAACCTCATTATGTGAGGAACTTTTGATTATGGAAGGAGGAAAACACCTTACATGGGGTCATTTTGGAGAACTAGGGACCTCATCCTTGGTACCTTCTGAAGGGGAGGAAATAACCTACAAGGGAGATGATATCTCATATATAGGAGTAGAATCCTTTATATTTTACCTTATATTCTTGAATTTGTTTCCTAGTATCAATTCGAGGAATGAGATTATCCAAAACTCCCTCATCATATGATATAGTCCATGCCTCAATACTACAGAAAGTTAATCCACTGTTTGTATCCATAGAAGGAAATTTTATAACCACTTGATTCAACTATATGGATGTAAGCATCCATAGCTATCAAGATACTATAAGATTATTTTCTAATAGGACACTCACATGAGAAGATAGAGTTATTTTTTTGAAGGCACTTGAAATGGCGTGAAAACATATTTAGAGAATAGGCCTTTTATATAACTACTTCACCAATATGAGTTTCTACCACAACATCCCTAAAGGCCATCATATACAATCTTATATAAAATATATAATTCCTTTAATCGTTAAATCTCTTAGTAGGGGGTTTCACATACGGTAATAGATTGATATTCTTGAATAGGATCAGAAATAATAGAGTCTCACTGGGATTTAGAGATAAAGGTGGAATACCAGAAACAACATGAAAATGTAGACAAAAATCGGCCATCGAAAAACTAGACCCCTCTCAAAAACAACATAGGTAATGAAAATCATCCCCACAGTACCTAGAACGATCCTATGATTCTGAATGGGTCTTTTTCTACATATATATGCAGAAGACATTGGTAAATCTTCACCAAGATGGGGATTTCAAACCCCACATGACTATTCATGTCCATCTTGGCCACTATGATGAATTTCATTGACCTTATACAACTACTGGAATCGTGGATAGGCATCAGGTAAAAACATAGCCGCATAGTGAAAAATCCTACAAGGCATGTATTCATTGGAACTTTGGACTTCATCTTGTACCCCCATTTGTTATACACTGTGTTCTCTAAAGACATCTAGAATGTATAGAGAGTGGTCTTATTCCCCATATTGGGACAACTATTTGGATTTTTTCATGTGGGGCCTTCCCCCTACTACTCTATTAAAGTACTCATCCACACATGAGGATGGATATCTCCCTTCGGTCGAGGGTCTTCCATCATGATATTGTGAACTATTTTTAGAAAATCATGTGCTAGAGGTGGGGTTCTTTCAGTTTCATACCACATCGCCTTCAGAGGGATGAACTCGTCATACATATCTTCAAGGATTGTATCCCTATGGATATTATAGGCTTCCCATAAGCTCATACTAACATCACCATTCATCATGTTCAAGGACTTATTTTGTGGGATCCATCAGCTTAAAAACTCATAGATGGATATGACATTATTATATACATATGTTTTCCTTGAACAAACAGCCTCATGGATTCTTACATCTTGTAGTTCCTTCTTCAACCTGCACAAGTTTGTGACACCCATTACACCCACAGTCATATAGTCTTACCACCCCCTCTCGGTGGAAAGTCTCATTACTTCCTCCAACACATTGACTAATCTATATAGTAATCATGGAAGATTGATAAATAATAGTATGGCTTCAATTTAGGTTTGTGCAGCTTTAGATATGATGAGCACTGGCTATATTGCATGACATGGGTTTTGGATTACATCTCGACATTGATATAAGAACCCATTTTGGAGATGTTGGTATTTTTGAGATTTTATGTAATCTTGGAACCAAGAGAGAGGAGTATAATTATTCAATGATTGTATAAGGAACTCCTTCAAATGATCATGGCCATAATGTGTAAAATAATTACTCTTATGAAATTTTTTGTCTTTTTTCTTTATATTCCCCATCAGATTTGGTAGAGTGGTACCACAAGCATTATAGTAGTTATGACCTAAAGTTTTAACCATCTCCACAGTGAGATTTTTAGCCTATTCATCAAAAACTCTGTTATCTGTTGTGGCTATTGAACCTAAAAAGAAGAATCAAATATTCAGGTTAGAGAATTCACCATTACAAAAAACTGTCAAAAAGGATGAAAATTTGAAAAATCCCTAAACTTGCATAGAGTACTTGCACAAGTGCCTTGCGCATGCCCTTTCCCAAGATCCATAAACAGTTTACATGCCCATTTGTACACACCTTATAGAGAAAAATATACCTTTTATATGAGAAATACTCTATAGTGAGGAGACCTGAGAAAAAGATCTACACAGAGTACTTGTGTTGTGATACCAAAGATTATAAAGCGTGAAGGCCATTGGCTGAAATAGTTAACCTATTTATAGGAAAAAAGTTCCCCATGTGTTTCTCACATACACACCCCACCTACATGGAATAACTAGGAGTATTACCTAAGTGGACAACATGAGAAGAAGAATTAGACAATATATTAATATTTTTCATAGCATTACCTCCGGCTTCGACCCACTTCTATTGATCAGTTCCAATATGATGGGGTAGCTTTTGTTGACACTCTACTTTTTCACATGGATGAAAATAATACAAATTGTAATACCATTGGAATAAAAAAATAGAGAAATGGAGAATTATAAGGACCAAAATGTCCTCAAATGGCCATTCACCCATGTACCAAAATGTAGCATTGGTGCTCAGGGTACATATGCCTCAACATCCATGACTAGTCTGAGAAACAGTATGCACGACATATCTACATGGAACCCCTAAGAGAAAAATATCATTTTTATAAAATCTTATATTTGCCTATATATATGAAAATGAGGTCTTCATTTTCACAAATTGAAATTCTAGAAGGCCTCCTCTGATCTCTATATTACTTTACTCAAACCCTCTGAAACCTTCTAGGTAGTCTTCTAAATCCTAAAGAAGAGGGAATTAAATGGTAATAATGAAACAAATGTCCTACCAGGTTCTAAAATAAATGACACCTTTCTGAAGTACTCTCTCTTCCATGGTTTAACAACCCTGGTGAAAATTTCCCTTCCTTAAAATGGAGTCCCTATAATACTTGATAAAGGTCTCTCCCAATTTTTTTTCTTAGAGACATGTCTCCCAAGCCTCTCTTTCCTCATCCAAGGATACCAATGTGATCCTTCCTTAGCTCACGTAATCTTACCAACACAATCTTCCCTTAGCTCTCCCTAGCTTCTACCCTGTGTCTGCCTCTGATCGGGCCCTCTTGTAAGCCACCAATGGCATGTCCACTCTAACTCT
Source organism: Viscum album (assembly GCA_963277665.1). Lineage (NCBI taxonomy): Eukaryota > Viridiplantae > Streptophyta > Magnoliopsida > Santalales > Viscaceae > Viscum > Viscum album. The sequence goes on along the minus strand of OY728119.1, from coordinate 1,014,377,305 downwards.
GGATCCCTTTTCTAAAAGGTACCAAGTTGAAACCTCCACTAAATCCTTCGAACATGAAATATGATGAAGAGGGGAACACCAGCGTTTCTCCCAGTTGGATTTTCATTCCTTCAGTCAAAGGATTACCATGATTTTCCCACCCAATGTTTAGGGTCATTAGGGTGCATGTGGTTTTTCATTCCTTAAGTAACAAGGACCCTAACCCCATGGATGGTGTCAGAGACATCCTGGTCTCAGATACTAGGGTTACAATCATGTCTTTCCCTTATCTTCTCGAAGTCCTGGATCCTCCAGTTCCATGCTGGGAGAGAGAGAGGATAACATTTGAATTTTTTTTACAAGGTGTTAGAACCTCCTCCCTATCTATAGAAAAAAATTAGGTCATCCCTCATTGAGTAATCCCCTAGCCTCTTTTGGATGGGGTTTCACTCCTGATCCTCCTCACCTCCTTGGATGCTAGGTTAGAGAGTGGATGAGAATTAATGTCATCCCCTTTCTCTCCTATAGTTCATGCCTCTTCCATTGGTGGGGGAGAAGTGTGGTTTTCTATATCATTGACTTCTTATTGTTTCTCACATTCAGTCATGACTTATCATGAATCTTGTGCTCTGAGGATATCAATGATCATGGATTCTACATAGTCAGATACATGTTTTGGTAGAGAACCTATCATTGAATCTTCCTTTCTCTTTCCTTTAGAATTCTCCCTCAGTGTGAGTCCTCAATTCCATGTATCCAACCTCATGTAAAAGTAGATTATGTGTTTTTTAAGAGCTTCCATTTGATCTTGCTTCTAATACTAATCATGACACATGTGGTCATAGAGGTTTTTGGTTGTTATGACATCAACCTAATCTCAAAACAATACATGGTAATCCTCCTAAGAATTAATCCCCCAACTATAAGAGTCCTTGGGAATCCTCCTCAAGGGAAATCCCAATTCTTTGGGCTGAATTCCATGTGTAGTCCCCAACATTATTTGGGTATCCTCTTTAGGAGTAATCCATAATAATAACCCACATTCACTAAGGACACCTTAGTGTGTAATTCCAAACCTTATCCTGAACTAGGAGAACTCTGATTCCTACTATAATCAGGATACATAGGATGCCTACCTAAGGCCAGAGTTAAATGGGGATCCACTTTAGGTGTAATCACCAAAAAAATCTCCAAATTACCACAATCTAAAACTCACTCATAAAACCCACCCTTTCCATAGGACATCCTTTTCTAGAGTATCCCATATTATATTTCTATTAAAGTGCCTCACTCTCTATAAGATCAACCGAACTACATGGGATTCGATTCCCATCCAAATGGGATACGTATGAAGCCTCCTTGATGTACAAACCCAACACCCTATCTCAGACCTATTCTCTTTGGGCCCCATTCCCAATGGGTTATAATTAATCCATGGAACTCATAACCCTTTCAGGTTCCCTGAGCCACTTCATCATAAGTTCCACGCAAAACATTGACTAGGCACCTTTCACCGAGAATTCATTTCCCCATGATACAAAACTGCAAGGTTAGATCCCTATCACGTGACCTTAAAAGGTAAAATGTTCCCCATTATGTTGAACCAAACTATGTGGTTTCTGATTACTTTCATAGTGATACATAGGAAACCCATTTTTGGGTCTAATCCTGACATCAAAACAACTCTCATCTCCTGGCATGACAACACATTCCAGATCACCCTAGTGGGTGGTTAGAAAACCAACATCGTCGTATTAATGAACCAAAAATCACAAATTAGTTCATAAGAGGATACCATTTATGGAGAACCTCAGATATATATAGATATATCTATTAATGAAGAACCTCTAATATAAATAGATTATTCCAAATTCTATATATGAAAATAATTAATTGTTTATTAAATGGTTATTCACATTATACTTTGGAATTAATAAAGGATTCATGAACATATCTTAAATCCATAAGAGAGTCACGAAGTATGCAATAACCCCCACCCCCAAGGGTGTGATGATCCTGACCTCCCATCATATTGATAAATGTGAGTTGTTAATAATTATTTCCCAAATTCATCAACATGTGACTCCCTTTAGAAAGAAGGTTCCTATGGATAAAAAATATTTGGGTTTTTATGGTTCCATGAACAAACCTATTAGAAACTATTCAGAAATAGAGGAACTAATGTGAATGATTTCTCAAAATTCAATTCCCTACAATCGATCATCAGTGACATTATTACATGGGAAATAATGTCATATCTATAAGCATGATTAATAATGGCATCAAAGTCATGAACACTATTCAATAATCATAGCATAGTCATGTGGAATTATAATCACATGAAATCATAATCTTGTGAAATTAATTATTCTTAATCATGTGCACTCATAATCATGGGACCATAGTTATATAAAATCATGCTCACATATAAAAATATAAACACATATATTCATAATCATATACATTTATATTCCTATGGTCATAATGATAATAAATCATACCGAAATGTTAAAATGTATTAATAGATTTTTTTTACCATGTCAATGATTTTCATAATTTTCTCAAGATATATATATATATATATAACACATTACCCAAATAATTTTAGGGATATAATAGACCCCACTACCACATAATCACAATTCATTTATATATATACCGAAAGTTCATGAAAACATATATCATTTTATCATAGCTTAATTTGTGAAAAAGAAAACGGGTCTCTTCAAGATTCCATCATCATAATTAACAAAAATATATAGAAAAATAATATTAGTATCATTGGATCATATACCTAGTGAATCAAAAGTAACACAAATTGATGTTTTCATAGTTGAAAATACATTTAAAATGTCACTGGAACATTTCTTTAGAAAAATGCACTATTAATTTTAAAATCACTTATTTAAAATCTAAAAAATTTAAAAAAATTAGTGATAACATTTTAACTGAAATAACATTGTAAATAAATAAATTATTTTTCAAATAAAATCATATTAATTATGGAAGAAATTTTTTTTTCACATTACACATTAAAAAATGATTCCCTATATTATTTTTGTATGAAATTTATAAATAACCAGTTTAGGAAAAAATGTACAATATAATTTTTAAAACATTTAAAGAAAATAAAGTATGGTATAAAATTACATCAAACTATTGGATCATATTAAATAACATTCTTGAAATCATTTTAAATGACATGGACTTGGATGATAAAGATCATCAACCAACGAGTAAATAAGGTCGGTGTTTCTTGAAAATGTTTTCTCTGTCATTTTTAGTAATGAAGAAAATAAATGGTAATGTTGAAAAAAAATTAAATTAATAACCAAATTTGAAGAAAATATATAGATTTTATAAGAATATATCAACATAAATTCCCAAAATGTAAATTTAGCATAGAAAATCATGAAATCAAAAAATATTGTTGTATAAATCCCTTAATGATTTGGTAATATCTGAATCAAAATCTCATGAAAAAAAAGATATTTAGATTCATTTATAAATATACATTATTTTCATTAGAATAATCATAAAATACATTCATGGGAATTATATACCCCCCCATAAAGAAACATTTGGTGAATATGGAATTTGTCTCATTGAAATTAATGTGAGATAAGAAATTCTCACCTCAATTCTCATACTGATTCCTATATGTTCTGAAATGTGGTATAATGAATATAGTTTTATTAAATATCTACTATGTAACCATACTAACGCATAACTTATTGATTAAAATCCAATTAAAATTTCTAATTACCCTTTTATTAATAATTATTCTAAAAAATGGACATTAAAGTGAAACCTGGCCAGTTTTCCATGCTTCTTTCGGTTTGATGGATTTGACACATTCACATTGATCATGGTTTAGTCATATTTATAATATTAATCATTATATAAGTATCATATTTATTCATTTTATACTCTTTAAAAACCATTTATAGGAATCAGTGATAAAAATTATTTACATCACTTCGTGGAGACAGTAGTCTCTATGTATGTGTGAGGGATGTTTCCAAATTCAATAGATGAAAAAAAATTTAAATAATAATTCATTTTCTTAAAAAAATTATTATATCATAGATATAATATAAATTCATTAAATATATCATTATTAATATCAATGTAAGATGGAAAATTACAATTGAATCTCATTACTTTGTATAGGTGGTTGCCCAAATGTACGCACAAGCGACGTTATCATTTTCCAACAGATGGGAAGGTAAAAATATAGATAAGATATTATAAATATAGAATAAAAATTATACCATAAAAATTATATATAAAAATTATTCCCATCATGATAACCAATCATAAAAAATTGTTACAGAAAATGATTCATATCACTACGTGGAGGCTACAATCCACACATATGCACGAAGGATACCTGCATTTCCCATTTGATGGAAAGAAGTTAGAAAATATTTTTCCAATAATCATAATAAAATATATTTATATTTATAATACTTTATTAATTATTTTATAAGGGATAAAACTTATTTAGATTTTTTATATCAAGAATTAATATTGAAAAGGGCCAATAAGAACATATACCTCTTCTTTGACAAACACCTTTGAATAACTTCTAAAGCACCCCTGATATCATATTTTAATGTGATAAGAACTTTTATAAAAAATATATCAGTTATTTTAGAATATATTTTTGTAGGGGTTTTTTATAGATAAAGGATTTATTTAGTGTGAAGTAAATAGGAGGGGTGATGTTTTACAAGTGAGGGAAGTGACACACATATAATTATTAAGAATATTAAAATATAATAAAGTCACACTAATTGGAAAGTGTGTATAAGTTAGTTAAAGTTATAATATTGGATGATATATAATCTAAATATATTCATTCAATATGATTTATACAAGTTTTTTATTTCATTTTATGCCTTACCTATTTATTTTAACCCCTCGTTAACCCCCTATTACCTTTGTCGTAATAGTTACTTTTTACCTAGATCAACAATCATAATGAATAAATATCAATTTAACCATATTACATAATATTTATTATTATAATTAAAAAAACCATTATAAATTATTCAATTTCTAAAAAGTTTATAAATTCATTTTTAAATATGTGTATTAAACGCAACACAACCATTTTGTGCAAAATGACTTTTTAAGAATTACATTGAGTTTACATTCATTCCATTCCATGTAAAAAATAGTAGATGAATTTTAAAATATTTTATTTAATATATTATAAAAACAATTATTTTAAATCACTCATAAATAGAGTTTAATTTAATTTATTAATATAAAAACACATTGTGTGCATAAATATTTTTTTAGAAAAAAATTTCCCTTTACATTCATATGATTTCATTTTATTTTATAAAAAAAATTTGAAACCAATGAATTTAGTTTTATAAATATAAAAAAAATACTATTTCATAATGATTTATTTATTAAAACCATCCAATCAAAGGTCTAGGTGAAAACTATAACATTAAGTTATATAATTTTAATAGTATATCACTAGAGATTTAGACTCGATGCGGCATGTAATACAAGATACCATAGAACTCAAATTTATTTAAATATAAATATATAAAAAACACTAGATGTGTTACATTCTACCCCCATTATAATAATTTATCCCTTGAAATTAAATAACTTAAACACAAATAACTGAGTATGGATTTTCTTCATCACATCCTCTACTTCCCATGTAACTTCATCAAAATTAGAGTTTCTCTAAAAAACATTGACCATATGAGTGGTCTTGTTGAGAAAACATTTCTCTCTTAGATATAGAATATATATTGGTTATTCCTAATAGAAGAGATCATAATATAGTATCATGACCACTGAGTTAAATATATTTGAATGGTTTAGTATGTACTTCCTTAAGAGAGATACATGGAACACATCATGATCTTTAGAGAGATCTGTTGGATGATCTAAGAAAAAAGAAATAGTCATTATATGATAATAAATTTAAAAGGGGCTGATATAACTAGGGTTGATCCTTCATTTTTAATAAATCTTATATCCATATTCCATGAATATATTCATATGTAGATATTATCCTCAATATCATACTCTAGATCTTATCAGTGATGGCTTACATAACTTTTCTATCGACTCTATATTTTCCTAATGTTTTTTTAAATAGATCTATCCATATCTACCATTTTGTATCAATATAATTTCCCAATATCTTTATCTTTCCAACATTACCCACGACATGTTTGAGAACTAAACTTCCTTCCATAGAGAGATTTATAGGATCCATGTGATTTTTACAAAAAATATAATATTTAAAAAAAATTATTCCAATTGAAGGTGTTTATCCAAACTATAACAAAACCAAATCTACACTCCCAGATTTAGTGCCGATAACATAAAATTTTCTTTTCAAACTCTTATACTAAATAAATTAACCCATTTTTTTCATCCAAACCTTATAACAAAAAAAGGAAATTTTGGAACACTTACATACTCATAGACATTTTAGGTTTAGGGTAGTAGTGAATTAGAACAATATATTATATAAATAATACCCCTGAATTTAAGGTATTATTTTTCCCACAATACCCATATTTTTATATTCCATATTAATTCATCGTCATCATCCATAAGAATCCCTTTTTGACATAATTCATTTAACTTAATTCTTGGTAACATGTTGCATAAGAAACATAAGGGTGGGTTCAAATGGTCAGTAAGGGTAATTATAAGTATTAAAAAATGAATATATTCAGTGAGAATAAGAAGAGAATAAGGGTACGATGACATAAGAAAATAGAACAAGTATAACATAATAATTTTAATGCCCATTAATACCTAGACCATCAATCATGAAAAATGGAATATGGATATAAAAAATGAAAGGGTCGTAATAATAAGTAATCATGATCCATGTAAAGTCAATATGGATCAGGGGAAAATTTATAACAGATAGTAGGAATAAATAATACAAGTTTTTATCTTTAAAACAGTATATTCAAAACTCATTTTGAACCAGAGTTAGAAATAATTGGAGCCTAGTTATATCCAAAGGAAAAACTCTCAAGTAAATCCATTTTAATTGATTATAATGATAAGAAGATTATCGAAATAATTGAATTTCTATTTGGTAACACCCGTCATATAATCTATATCATGATTACTCGTCACTATTTGGGAACACCTGTTGTATAATCTATTTTAGTCTTACTCAGTATTATCTGTGTTCGCCCATTGTATATGCAATATTGTGCTCAACTAGTCCTATTTGGGAGCACCCCTTGGATAAACTATATTGGGATACCCTATATCTATCTATTTTGACCATAAATATAATCTATATTGTACTAACCAATGATATTAAATAATTTCCGAGTACCATTCATGAATACAACATTTAGAATCTTTGACTTAACAATAGTCATTTTCTTTCATTACCTAATTCACCCATGTAAATAAAATGGGTTCCATGTCAATATCATAATCTATTTGAGGAATAATAATGATGGTATCATTACCACATATCCCTAGTGAAGTGTAAAAAATATCATTATTTTTAGTCATTGATGAATAGAAATACCATAAAAAGTTCATTATAAACATTCTTGAAGAAAATATCCATTTTACATTGAAAATTACATTTAAAAACTAAAAATTTTAAACATATTATGAAACTAATTACTATTAGAAATAATATTTCAAAATTTTGAGGTATGATTTAAATCAAATAATTTTCATGATAGTGGTAAAATATTTTCATGATTCAAATGTTAACAATTAACCTTATTTCAAACATTTTTTTAATGAAAGTAAAAATATCCATAATTGTAAAATGTCAATAATTTTTCTTTTAAAACCTTTTAAAATTTGGTCAAAGACAATGTAAAATATATTTAGTAAATAATTTAGTTTTATAAAGACAATTTTTTTTAAAATAGAAAACTTGGATTTGGGAGAGAAATATAACTCATCTAAAGGAAAATACACGATCTGTATCACTTACAAACTACAGTATTGATGTTTATTGAATAAAAAGGGGAGTAAATAGAAATAAAACATGTTATTCACATTAATAACCATTGGATAATAGATATATTTGTTTCCAGAAAATAATACTATATTATTTCCTCTAAAGGAACCTTGAACGTAAACAATCCAAAAATAATATAAATTAATACATAATACCATTACCACTTTGGTAAATATTGAATCATAATACCCATGAAATATTAAAATGAAATTAAACATAAAGAATCAATAAAATAAGTATAGAATTGATCAACATCTCAAAATGGTGGTATATACACCTAAAAAGTTAATAAAGGTTCATAACATAAATGTATGTCTCAAAGAAAGATAATTTGATAAAAATAACCCATATAAAAATCAAAACATATAATTATAGATGTTATAGATAAAGTAATTATTTGTATCAAATGTAATTCCATATTAAATTTTTCAAATTAAATGTAATATAATAAAATACATAACACACATAATCTTATAATTTTAAATTTAATGAAGTCATATAACATAATGAAAAGAAATTGAGTTATGAAATTATTTACCACTTGGTAACATTAAATTTAAATCTCATTGCATTTAAGTAATTCATATAAAAACATAAAATAAAATTATTTTAAAATTATTAATGATATTACATGTAAAATGGGTATTATATATACCATATAAAAAAATTAGGTTCATAAAATTTCAGTATTTCTTAATGAAGGGAAATTGAGATGAAGTCCCTTACCATGAGTCCACACTTTCCATATATGTTCTTAAAATCCTATAAAAAAGTTGATATCAATTTTTTTATTTCTTAATAAACCATTATTGGTTTTATATATTTTACATATATAATTTATGTTATTTATTTTATTTACATTTTCCAATACTTCATCAGTTAATTCCATGTTGGGTGTTTTGAGGATGTTTGGTTCATTGTTTCAAAACAGCATTGGTGTGTTGACCACAGTCAAAGTGGTCATTGTTTCAATATATACATAATAGAAACAATGAAATATTTAATATATTTATTTATAAATTATTATAACCAATCCTGAAATACGTTTATGAAAAATGAACTAAATTATAATCATGGAGATGGTAGGTCGTACGTACGCATGAGCAATGTTTCAATTTTTCAATGATCATTATGGAAAAAAATGTAAGTATAAATTTGTAATTAAATAATTAACATCATATAATAAATATAATACAACTTATTTAACTATACTTATATATATCATCAATGGGATTTGTTGATGAAAAAAGTAATTACATCACTTCGTAGATATGGTATGTCACACATACACACAAACAATGTCGTCATTTTTTAATGAGTGGAAGGGTAAGAAAGAAAATTATATATATATAAACTTTTTTAAATGATAAATATTTCATTAATATCATATTTTTTCATATATGTCACATATATTAATTCATAATATCTTTATTTCTCTCCATGTAAAGCAATAGTGAAAAATGAATCACATTACCTCACAAGGTTGTACTTCACCGATCACATGAGTGATGTTATTGTATCCCCAAAAGAATAGAAATTAAGAAGGTTTATGTGATATAATAATTACATAATTATGTTACAGATATCATATATATAATTTAAATCAATCATTAAAGCAATCTATGAGAGATGATGATGAAAAATGAATTACATTAGTTCGCGAGCTGATTGTTCATCGTACATAAGAATGATGGTTTCATTTCACATTTGATGTAAGATAATATGAATATAAGTTATTTAATTAATATAATAACATGTAAATATATTTGTGATATTTTTTAATTATATCATTATAGTTGATGAATATTTTTAGCAGATGGAAGAAGAAATAGAATAAGAACACTTGGTTAATCATTATACCTCTTCCTCAGAAAACCTCTTTAGGTTAGCACCAAAGTTCTTATTGACAAGGATTTATGATCAAATAAAGTACTATGTGATTTGGGTATGGAATTGAGGAAGTTTTTTTTGAATTTATTGTCTAAACCAAAATGTTTAGGATGTGTGAGGAGGAGAGGATATGAGGTTTCCATTTATAAGTTAGGTGAGTGGAACACTTGTAATTCCTGAAAAGAAAAAGTGATACCCACGTTTTTCATATATAAAAGGATAAAAAATGGACAGTTATATATAAATAAACAATATAATGATAGAAAATGTCCCTAGAATATATTTTAAACAAGTATTTATGTCATTTTAACCCTTATCCATTTAGTTTAATCACCAATAATTCTACTTTTACATTAACTGTGGTAAAAGATTTTTATTATTTTCACTATGACTATAAATTTAGTTTACCTTATTAAATAATATAAAATATTCATATTATAAATATTTAATATATTTTTTCAAATAAAATTCACATATGTGCCATAAATTAATTTAAAATTAAACCATCACATGGGACGAAAAATAGGTTTTCAAGAAGTGTATTTTTTCAAGAAATTTTTGATTTTATATTAACCCCATGAGCAGCAAATATAATTATATAAATTTTAAATAATACTAATAGATATATAATTTGTATTTATTTTAAATAATTCATCATTAATGGTTTTTTTTATTTAATTAAAAAGTAGAAACATTATGCACTTTAAAATAGTTTTCATAAAAATTTCGTTCTTAATCCCAAAACAATATCCTAAAATAAAATATAAAGATGAATCAAAAGTAATTAAGTGTATTAAATTTATCTTAATAATAATTATGTTTCCTAATATCATATTTAAAACAAATTTTAACTTTTAAATTATATAATTTATATAAAATTAATGATGCTTTTAGAAAAAATTGATATTTTGTACTATTCACTAAAAATCAATATATTCTAAAAAATCCCAAACAAATCACACTAATTTAATTTTAATATAATAAATTAAAAAATTAATTCAATTTTTTAAAATAAATTTTCTGGAAAATGTAAAAAATAATTTAATTTATGTACGCAAATCATGGAGAAACTGTCTTTTAGAAAAATATAATTATTTTCAAAAACATTTTTTTTATTTAAAATGATTCTTAATTTATTTTATATTCAATAGATAACTATTGAATTTATTTTATACATTTTCAAACCATAAACATTTCTTAAATTTTTTATTCCTATTCATAACACATAATTTAATGATTAGGATATAATGGAAGAAAATATTATGATTCATTTATACTCAGGGTTATGTATACCAAAAGCTATAGAAGAAAATATATTTAAGTAAATAAATTTCATGGTTTTTTTAAGGTTAGTGTTTCCTATGGAATATTTTATCGAACATAGATTATCTTTTTAAGAAAAACTCTCATAGTGTTTCATTCTCCTCCTTTAATATATTTTATCCTCACAATCTGAACATAACCTCGATAACTAAGGGCTTGATATTAAAAAATAATTTTTTTGAAGACCCAAATCATAAAAAGGGTTGAAAAACATACTCATGATAATATAGAAAGGTAATTATGATGTTCATATAGAGTAACTCATAACTACATTCACAAGTTTTAAAAGGTTACTTGTATGTAAAGATATGGCCATAGAAGAAATATGCAATTCCCAAATAATGATGTAGAGTAAAAAATATCATTGATTACAAGAAAGTGAATGATCATAATAATGTCAACAACCAAAACCCAAAAACTAAATATGTGTGAAAAATATCATTAATTCCATTGAAATGATGGTAATAGTAAAACATTTTTTTTCATTATCTTTTTTATAGAGTTGAGGAATTATCTTACCATCTAGAATAAAAGAATAAGGAAATATACATACTTGATGAAATTAATTTAATCCTTTAAAAAAATTCCACCATAATATCATCTTCTTATCCGAATTATTTTTATTGAATATTATTTTTTTATGAAAAAAGCCCTAAAATAAAAATTTAATGGATCACATAACCATAAAATATATAATCAATATGTTCCACCTATCTTTAGACAGTAACCAAAACAAAAATTGTTATTATAAGGTAAGATATATTCCAAAATGAATTAACATTTTTAAGATAAAATAATACATTATTCTTTAAAATTCAACATTAATATCGAATGTCCAAACTAAATATTTTTGTAAATAAATAACCCAATATCCAAAATAAAATCAATAATAAAGTTTGTTTTATCCTGTAATTTTATCTAATACCTTTCAAATGGTATGCTCAAAAAATAGTGATATTATTTTGAAATAACATTAATCACTTATTCAAAAAATAATCAATCAATCCAATGGTCATCTATTTGATAAAACTTGTGTACCCATAATTACCTCGATATCCAAGATCTTATAAACCAATATGATATCAATAACTTAAACCTTTTTCCTTGAAATTTATATTAATAGTTCATGTTAAACCAAATCTCTTCATATACTTCAACCAATTAAAACTTTTCCAAAAATTGCATTAATTAATTTTAGATCTCATCACTTATAACCTCAAATAGGGTGTCTATGATTTTTTTAACTTATGACTAGCATTAATCTTATAAGACTATATTGATATCCAAAATCTCAATATAAACTCACATAAAAATTTATAATATCCAATGTTGTGTAAGCCTACAATAGATACTAATGATAGAATTCCCAAACCCGCACTCCTGAATCTGGTGCCAAAACTAAAAACACTTCATTTACTTATTTAATACCAAATAAACTAACCAAATTTTTTCATCCATAACATTTAAAAACAAAATAATATTTTGGAACACTTACATACACTTATATATTTTAGATTTAGTGTTTTATAACTTGGATGAACTCATAAATAAATAATACCCATGAATTAAAGGGAGTTATTTTCGTACTATATCCATATCTTCAAATTCCATACTAAGTCTTCGTCATCATCCATATGAAACCCTTTTAGAAATAATTCAATTAACATCATTTATGATAACCTGGGGAAGAGGAGACATAATAAGGGTAAGCACAAATGATCAGTAAGGTTAAATATAATAATTAAAAATTGAATATCATTTTTGTTTATAAGAGGAGAATAATTGTATTATGACATAATAAAAGTGCATTACCATAACATGATAATATTCATACCCATAAATACCTAGATCAACAATTATAAAAAATGGAATATGGATTTAACAATGAAAATATTCATACGAAAAAATAATCATTAGACATATGATATCAATCCTGATCAAAGGCGACATTAATAACTCATATCAAATATAAAAAACATCTTGGTATCTTCGGAACATTATCTTCATAACCCATTTTACACTTTTATCTGAAATAACTTGACCCTAGTTAAATCTATCGTAGAAACCCTTTGTAAAATCTATCCTACACAATTCTAAATACAAAGAACATTAACCAACACTTTAAATCTCTATATGGGTGTACCCATCATATAAGGTATATTGGGATCACCTAACTCTGTCTGGGAACATAGATCTTATAGGCTATATCAAGATCATCCGGTGCTATTTGGGAACACCCATAGTATAAGTTATACAAGGATCACCCAGCCCTATATGGTTTCAGCCATCGTATAAGCCATATTGGGGTCAATAAATGATATCTAGGTGAACCCATCATATAATTTGTACTGTGATCACCTATGATCATCAATAATGTCCAAGTACCATTAATGAATAAAACATTTAGAATAGTTCACTTAATAATAATCATTGTTCATTCATTTCTTGATTCACCCATGTAAAATAAATTTGTTTCATGTCAATTTCATAATTCATATTGTAACAGCCATGGTACCTCTAGTCTAGATTTGGTGGTTACAATATTACTTTATCACTATATATAATAAATAACATCCTAAATGACATTATTATTTAGTATTCTTGATAAACTAGATATATACTTTAAATTCACCTTACATTTTAAAACCTAAAATACCCGAAGAATTTGATTTGAGATCAATGTTATTCCCTATAGAAAAATCTTTCATATAAATCATAAAACACTCCCTAGTATCCTGGGGAAAATAAAACATAATAAATATGTGAGATAACATTCTCAGTAAGGGTATACATACATTGGAAGATATGACTAAATAAGGCATAATCAATACGGAAAGGTAAATAATCAAAACCCATGAAATTAGTACAATATCTGGACATAATGAGGTGGAATTAAATGATGACCTAATAAATCCATATAGCAAGTCACATAAGCTTGAATCTTAACCACAATTATTCTATCTAATAAAAAATCACATGGAATATCAATAACCGAATTAATAATGATGTAATTCTTAATTAAGGACATCCTAAACATACCATCAAGGCCACATTCCAAGACTTCTAACTATCAAGGCCTTATTCTAAGTCATATTAGATAAATGGGAAAGTTCTCAACCAAATACCAAAGATAATTTTTCTCATGATACCTACTGATGCATCAATGAGATCTCTAATTCATGTCCCCACCCATTACATAATATGTTCAATTAATTTCTCATATGAAAAGGGTTTATCATAATCAACACAGAAATTCATATTGAAAAATAAACATGTGAAATGATAATAGTTACCCCAATCGACAAACATAATCCTAAAATATATAGTGTAATGTTCTTAATGATAATAAAATTGAACGTCTTCTATCAAAATAATCATAACCCATATAGAGAAATAATAAGGATGGTATAAATATAACATATCCCCAATACAAAATATGTAAAATAAAGAATTGTTATTTTTCATGAATACATGTTCCATAGAAATGTCATTAAAAATATTTTTTAAGAAAACAATCATTTCACTTTGATAATATTTTTCAAACTAAAATTTAAAAAGTTATTTTTAAAATACTTTTCATTGAAAATATCATTTGAAAACGTGTCAAATTATATTTATGTCATGATAACATAAATTTTATTCATGTTTTACACATTAAATTAAATATTCCTTTCACATTTTTGGTAAAATCCAAACATGCCTTATTTTGAAAATGATGTGAAGGCTCTTTTTAAAACATTTTTTAAATAGTAAAAATGGGTAAAAATGAGTTTAGTAAATCATTTAGAGAAGGATAAAAGCATTTGTTGAATTTATTTCACTACTAAAGAATAGGTTTTTAAAATTGATTTCATTAATCTGCACTTTCTAAAGAAACTAATAAAGGAACCCGTTATCATTGCAAGAAATATTTTTGATAAAGGCACCCTTCGTGAGAACTAAAAAATGTTTAGATAATGGGGGGGTTTTTGGTGCAAAAAGAATTATGATAAAGTGGGACTTTATCAATGATTTTTTAAAAGCACGGATAAAGGGCCCCTTTTATCATCACTAGTAAATAATATCAAATAATGGCGGTCTATTTTTAAGTGCTAGTAAAAAAATGCTGATAAAGGGGGGTCTTTATCAGGTTTAGCAAAAAAGAGAAGATAAAGTTTGCTTCGTTATTAGTGTTCTTTTAATAGTGCTGATAATGAGTAAATTTGATAAAAAAAATTAAACCACAAAAAAATAAATTAACATAAAAATATATTTATATTGATGTATATATAATATATTTTATTAAATATGATTTTTATAAGGCTAAATATGCATTTACCTTTAATATATAAGATATTTAGTGAAAACGGATTATAAATTAATAAAATAATAATAATAATTAATAATTTTCTGATTATTATATATTAATATTCATTTAATTACAATTTGAATATAAAAAATAAAAAAATTAATAAACGCTCTAAAATAAGTTGAAAATCTGAATTGACCTTTAAAGACCCATAAATTTTGATACAGGTTTCCATTGGAGCTCCACCTTATATGAAATAAAATATTGTGATGATATATACGCACTGGTGAACTAAGGGAATCCCTAATCATAATTTTCAAGGCTAAAAAATTCCCATAATGTCTCCAAAATGGAGGTTTTTAGTCGGTGTATCCCAATTTTTTAACATTATATGGAATTTAAACCACATTTAAGGGGTTCTTATAGTCTGTATTTGGTGGATACTAAATTTATTCTCAGGTATTACATTCATATTGATATTATGGCTTTTAATTTTTGATTTAATTTTGTACTGTTATTCATAATAAAATGAATAAAAATATATACATATTTTTTATATATTTACACATATAAAATATTTTCAAAAATATATAAACCTTATCTAAATAAAAAATAATATATATTTTATTTAAAATAAAAATTGGGGAATATTTATATACATATACAATTAAGGAATATATAATATAATATATATATATATATAACAAAAGTAATTTTATCCCTATTAATTACAACCCTTTAATATTACGAAAATTATCAGTGCTTCTATAGAGCTAATAAATCCCTTTTATTAATCATATTAAAGGATATATTTTTACTTGTGTTTTTAAAAAACATGGATTTTTATAAAAAAGGATTTTCGACTGAAGATTGAAATAAAGTTAGATTTTATTAAAACATTTTCTAAATCATTTTATGTAATAATGTGTGGGAAAATGGTACAATTACCAATATAAAATCAGGAATAACTATATTATAATAATATATGTTTATTTTAATTTATAAATATCAGATAATACCCCCAATGGATAATTAAACAAAAATAATCCCAAATAACGATGAGATTGTGAGATAAACCATTTCCACTTTGGTACCATTTGAATCATAAGACTCATATATGAAATAACATAAAATGAAAATTTAAATACCATGAATTTAAATATATTCACAAAATAACTTATCAAAAGTCTCAGTATATACAATAAAAAACTATTTAGTGTTGATTATGGCATATACCACACAGAAGTAAAAGTGGAAGAGAACCTCATACAACTTATTCAACTTCTTTTATATGTGTCTTAACAACCAGTATAATATATATATGTTAATTAAATATCCCTTAAATAACCATACTCATACATCACATACCATATATAATTTATATGTATTTTTTTATCATTCATTTATTAGAAATTCTTTGTTACCATAATTTTTTCTAGTGATAACTTCTTCATTTCTCATGTGTATTGTGGTTCGGCAATTTTGGACCTTTTAATTTGAACATGGATACATCATATCTAGAAATTTCAACATGATATACATATTCTATATATTTATTCTATATTTTTTTATGGTAATCTATAAAATTTAAAGAGAGAAAATGGATTACACCATTCATGGAGATGGTATGTCGTACGCACACATGAAATATGTTTCCATTTTTCTAAATGAATGGAATGATGAAAAATAAATATTAATTAACCTTAAAAAATAATTTTAATATTATATATACCGTTTATATTAATAAAATACATTTTTTTTAAAAATCCATGTAAATATTAAATGAAAATCATTTCACATAGTTACGTAGAGGTGGCAGTCCGCACGTACTTACGCGCGATGTTATTATATTTGAATGGATATGAACTTAAGAATTTATATGTTAAATTATATTTACATAAGTATTTTTAGATAATGAATATAACATTAAATCATTAACTTTTATCCTTATTAACTTCCATGTAAAGTATAAGAGAAAAACAAATTACCTCGCTTCGTAAGGTGGTAGTCTTCCATAAACATGAGTGAAGTTATTGTATACCTCACATAATAGATAGTAAGAATGTTTAAGTGATATTATTATTAAAGATGTATAATAATATAATTAATATAATATACATAACATAAATCTATCATAACATCCATCCTTGTTGGTGGTGATGGAAAATTAACTATATCAGTTCGTGATGCAGTAGTCCTCCAAACACATGATCGATGAGTTTGTTTTCTATTAGGAATAAGTAAAGATTTATACAGGTTATTTAATTAAAAAATTATATCTAAATATATATTTAATATGTGTTTTATTATATGGTAATATTTTTAGCCAATGAGAATATACCCTAATGTTACAGGATCCTGCTTGGCATCCAAAAGACCCAGGATCAAATCCGGACAAGGGTGAATTTCCCAGGTACTGTAGCAGTACTGTAACAAGTACAGTTGCAGTGACGATACTGTAGCAGCGACAGCACTGTAGCAGCAGAGGGACTGTGGAAAATACTGTAGCAGTGGTGGTACTATAGCAGATATTGTAGCAGCGCAGGTACTGTAGCAGTACCATTCACCGCGGGGTCCTTCGGGCCATTCGAATGCGCTTTCAAGCCTTGTATTCAGGCCACTTTGCCTTGGGCCTTCGGGATATGTAATGGGTCTCCCTCTACCCAGTATTAAGAGTTATTTGCTTTCAAATAATAAATTGAGGCTTCGGCCCAAACCTTAAAAAAAATATGGTAATATTTTTAAATTATTCAAATGAGATAAGTATAATAAAATGAAACTCATAGTTAAAAACATTACGCATTCTTCAAGAAACATCTTTTGGCATATCCTAAAGCCTTCTTAAATTAGATTTATGATAACAAAAAGGCATATGGAATGTGGGTAGAGTTTAATTAAGATATCTAGGCTAGTATTTTCAAAACTAATGTTCTTGGGAAGTGTGAATTGGGAAGTATAGTATGTGGGTTTTTATAAGTGGGTGATATGACACACTTGTTATTTTTTATAAGAATAAATTGTACCCATGTTTTTGTTATGCAAAACCCTCCAAAATAGGACATTATCAAACGAAATATAATAGAGGGTATAAAAATTTCAATAATATTGGGTTTTAACAAGTTTATATGTCATTTTCACTCTTATATTTTTAGTATAACCCCGAGTAAACCCATTTTTACCTTAATCACTATAATTAATTTTTACTATTTTTACTATTAATAATGGTCACAATTTAAGTTTAAATTTTTATATAATATAATTTATCATTATTAAAAATATATAATCCATTTCACTAAATGAAATTCATATAATTGATATAATCCAATTCAAAATTATACACGCATAAGCGATGAAAAAGCAGGTTTCCAAAGAGAAAATTTCTTATGTATATAATGTTTTAATATCATAATTAAAAATCAAATTTTTACAATGAACTATAATATTTAAATTGTAAAGTAATTTAACAAATATTTATTCAATAAAATTAAAATATAATTTATCTCTTTAAATATTATAAATGAAAAGGTATTTTTCAATTATAATTTTGTAGATTTCACTATTCATCAGAAAATTCATATTTTCAGAAAATTAAAAACACTTCACCCAATGATAATTTATTCATGTATATTGAAAAAAATTAATATTCTTTTTTCAAATAAATTTTATAAAAATCGTAAAAATAAAATTTTATATTATGTTCCTAAAGCACAACTAATCTATCATTCATAAAAATACAGTTTTATAGAAAACATTTCTTTCTCTTTTCAGATTTATCATATTATATTTCTAATTGATATATATCATTTTAATTTAATTTATAAATGTTTAATCAGTATAAATTCCATAATTTATTTAGTCATATTCACACTCACCAACATAAATTTTTCATTATAATTGTTATTTTTAAATAATAATATTTTAACAAAATGTTGTGTTTTGTTTATACCTGGTGTTGTGTGCATCGCAAGTTATTGAGATATTGAATTTGTTTAAAAATAAATATATCAGAACATATTGGGGTGTTATATTTCCTTCTAATCTTGGTGTTTCATATCATACATGATATCAAACATGATGTTTCTATTTTAAAATCTCAGGTTGTTATATTCTATACACTAAAATATATGAAATCCTCACATTTTAATATTTATCATGGTAATTAAGGGTTTGATAGTTAAAAATTACCATCTTGAAACCCCATATAATAAAAAGGATTAATAAAACATCCTCTTGATAATAGAGTATTTTAAGTATAAATTTCATATGTAATAACACATACTAGGTTTCTAAATAGGGTAAAATTGTTCAAAAGTGGTGATATGGGTATATAATAAAAGAATAAATAATTATGGATAGTGGTAAAGATCATTTATCATAATAAACTGAATGATCTTGAATATTTAATGACCAAAAATCCATTAATCTATGATATATGAATAATCCATCAGTTCAACAAAAATTAAGGAACTGGGATAACTTTTTTTCATCAATATCCTTTTTCCTAGAGTTTAGTATATAATTTACCATCTAGGCTGATAATATTTGAAAATATAATTACTTGATATCTTTCAAATTCATAGGCAAAATGTCATCCTTTCTTTGTGCTTCAATCAATTCAAACATAGTTTCATGCTCTACGAAATTAATATCAAGAATTAATTTTTATGCCTAAAGAACATTTAAAATATCATTAAAATGATCATTGATTTATCATAACTGAAGATATTTTCTAAAACCAAAATGTATAGAACAATTTTTCCAAAAACAAAAAAAGTTCAACTTAATAAATTCCATATATATATATATTTAAACTTTAGACACATCCAAAATATGTCTTTCCAAATTCAAAGACCAATTGTTTTGAAATAAGCTCACTAAATCAACATTATATACTAAAAAAATATATATATGAGAAATTAAATGTAACATTGTATATATGTGAATACCTTGATAACTATGAATCCTTAATTAAAACATGAATTGTTCTATAACAAATATCTGGTTGTTGAATATATTCATTAGATCTAAACATTTTGTAAACCTCAAAAAAGAAAATATATACGATAAAATCACTAAAGAATTTCACGGTCACTAATATTATCCCACTAACATATCATTTTCATAATTATCTTAACAGAGAGCAGATTTTAAGGGTAATATTCTCTTAGTTGTGTGTTTTCCAAAAATATCAAATTTCCACTAAAGCACACTTCTTGGTAACATTCAACAAATTTTTTCATCTTCTTAAAGAAATACTTTTGTAGTACAACACTTATATTTTTCATTATTTTTATAATGATAAAATCATAAATCAAATACTTTCACAACATATTTCTTATTTCCATAGACATGAGCACATGAATCATTCTAAGTATACTATATCAAAAGAATAAGCATGACATTGACCTCTTAACTTCTTCTGAGGTATATTCCATTAATTCATAGGGAATTGGTTATAATTATTCCCCATATATTTGTAGTAAAATCATTTTACATTAATAGATTCTCCCTTTACATTTAATTCATGAGTACAATAAACTTTTAATCCACACTTGAATCACACTCCTTTTTGTTTTTAGGTATTTACCAAGGTGCTTCTTTCCAAAAGTATCGTATGTGGGAAAATCCTTTAATCTCTTATTCCCATTATTAGTTTTTTCTAGATCATCCTATTATTCTCTTGATTATCTTTTAATCTATAATATTTTAAGAATTATTTATATATCTTGATATCATAGGATAATATTTCCTCGTATGATGAGTATGTTTGTGAAACTAGTTCCCCTAGAAGAATTGGCTCAAGACCATCCATGAAATGATCTATATTTCTCATTAGATTATGTACTTAGTCAGTATCATTCCTTCCAACCATGTAATTTCATCTTCATACTTTGTAACATTTTCATCTTATTTCTATTTGAGACTCAACAACTATCTTCCATATCCGATCATTGCTCATGTGGACAATAATTTTGTAAGAAGAGTTCCTAGAAATCATTTCATTCCATGTTTTATATTTATTCATTATCCTTAGTGTTTTGAATCAGTGACCACTATTAATCATTATCTCTTGAGAGATGATAAAATCCCATGACACGTTTCTCCCTTTAACTACTTCCCAAGGAGATTAATGTATTCTCTATGGAATTTATCCACTTCTAAACTAAAAATGGATTTGTATTCTCATTGAATGATTGTCACCTGACATGGTGGACCGATAGACTACTTTATACAGGAATGGTTATTACTGAAAACCTAAGTCAACTTCCCCAATATAGTTATTATTTGATCAGATCCATATACAATTATTTCACTATCTTTTAACCATTCCTAGTAAGTAAATCCTTATATTTAGTATGATCACTAATACAATTATAATTCCTTCTATTAGGAATAGTTCTAAATAACTCCATACACAAGATTATATCATAACACTATGAAACATAATTTATAATTCCAAAAATAGTGAAAAAGTTAAAAAAAAAATTGAAAATTTTATTCAAATATAATCTAATAATCATAAACATTGTTTCATTAAGGATATAATTATTTTTAATCTCTTTATAATGGTTTATCAACAAAATTTCAATTATCCTAAGAATATCCTCTAGGGGTGTCATACTCGTTGTGAAGTAAGGACCATTTTTACGCATAAGGTGATGATTGGATCAAGCCCAATACACCATTTTTAGAGTCATTACCCCTAGGTACATATATTCTAAACCACATCCACCTGTAGTATCCATAGAAAGATGTATTACTAGAAAAAACCACATAATATCGTCATTACAAAAACATTGTGATGTTATTATATATCTATCTAAGTATTATATCATAGGGTTATGTTCCTAAAACTATGTTTTTCTAAATCTAGTTCCACGATTTCTGTTAAACTTCCTCTGATACCAACTCTAAGGACCTCTACCCTAGTAGCCTTGAACTAGTGGTTACTTTATTACATTTTCCCTAGATACGGAATGAATATTTTATTAGTCTCAGTGAACTAAATACATACTTGAAATTCACATTACATTTTGAAACATAAAATATAAAAATAATTTTATTTGAGATATCCATTATTCTCCTTAAATTATCCTTTCATATCAATTATAAAACCCTTCCTAGTATCCTGGTGGAAATAAAAAACAATAAATGGGTGGTATTAGATGATTCGTAAGGTTATGAATACTATAGAAAATATGAATAAATAATGTATAATCAATATAGAAAGGTAAATAACTAAAATAAATTCCATTTAATAAATATCTTGGAAATAATATAGAAGGAATAAATTATGATCCCATAATTCTATATATATAATCACATGAGGTGGAAACATAACCACATATATTATAACTAATCAAATAATCACATGGAATATTAATAAATAAATTTATAATTAAGGAATTAATAACAAAAAACATATTAAAAATACCTTCAAGGCCTCATAAAAATACTTCCTACCATTATGGAATTATTTGATGACATCTTATATAAATGGGTAATGCCTCATCCAAATACACATTTTAATTTTTCTCATGATACCTACCAATGCATTAAGGGGACATCTAATTCCAGGACCCACCCATCACATAATAAGTCCAGTATTTTAATCATATGAATGGGGTGAAACATAATAAATATAAACATTCATAGTAAAAAACTAACATATAAAATGTTAATACTTACCCCAATCAATAAACATAATCATAAACAATCCATAGTCATATGATGAATGGTAATAAAATTATAAATCAGAAACCAAACCAATCAAAAACCATCCATATAAAAAATAAGGATGTTATAAATACAATGTATCCTCATTGGAGTATAATTATTGTAAATGTTTGTTGTTTTTTATGAATAAAAATTCCATAAAAATTCTATTAAAACATTTTTTTAGGAAAATAATCATTTCACTTTAAAAATATTTTCAAAACTAAAAGTTCAAAAAATATTTTGAAAATAATATTTGTTAAAAATATACATTTAAAATATTTAAAATAATAGTTACAACATTGGGTTATAATAATGGTATAAAATTTCATTCATTTCATTCATATTAAAACGATGATTCCCTTCACATTTTCAATAAAATCATAATGGTCCATATTTTAAAAACGACATGAATATTACATAAAAAATTTAATAGTAAATAAGGGTAAAATTTTCATTAAAAATAATTTGGAAAAGGATAAATACCTTTATTAATATTTTTTAAAAAAATGGACTTTGATGAAGTAGGATGTTCGGTCGAAGAAAAACATAAAGGCATGTTTTCTTTAAAAAATATTCTCAACAATTTTAAGTACCAAAGAGTATAAAAAAGGTAATATTACATGAAAATTTTCATTAATAACTTGAGGATAATAAAATATACTTATTTTAATATATAAAAAATCAAATAATTCCAACAATAGATTCTTAAACGAAAATAATCCTTAATAATGATGAGATTGTGAAAGAAACCCTTACCACTTTTGTAAATTTGGAATCAAAAGACCCATGAATGAAATAACATTAAATAAAACTTTAAATCCCATGAATATAAATATATTAATGATATAAGATATAAAAATGAGTAGTAAATGCACCACAAAAAGGAATAAGTGGTAATTATGACATATCTCTCACAAAAGTAAAAGTGTGATGAGAATCCCTTACCACTTATTTGACATCCTTCATATGTGTCTCAACATCCTATATAATAAATATAATATTATAAAACATCAATTATATAAAAATAATATTATATACAATACCATATATTATTTACTTATGGTATTTTATCCCTTATTTGTTATCAATTCTTTGTTAGAATCACTATTTCAGGTGATAATTGCTTCGGTTTCCATGTATATTTTGATTTGGTAATTTTGGTCATTTTAATTCAATCATGGTTAAATAATATATATAATTTTAAACATGATATCTATATATATATATCATATATATTGTTTATTTATATATATATATTAATCTAAAAATATTGATATAGAAAAAGGATTACACCGTTCATGGAGATGGTAAGACATATGTTTGCACGAATGGGGTATCCATTTTACCAGACCAATGAAATGAAAGGAAAATAAAAAATAATTAAACTTTAATGAATATTTATTATTATATGTATATTAATAATTTTAATAAAAACCCTTCTTATTTTCATACATGTATAAATAAAATGAATAAAATTTTATATCGCTACTTGGAGTCGGTAGTCAACACATATACACGAGTGACAATATTGTTTTCTCATAGATTGGAAGGTAATAATTTGGAAGTGATATTAAAATTCCATAGGTATTTATTTATAATAAATATCACATATATTCATTTAATTTTATCCTAAATACATTCCATGTAATGTGTATGTGAAAAATTAATATGGTCGCTTTGCGAGGCAGTAGTCCGCTGTACACATGAGTGATGTTATCGTATGCATCACAAAATGGATAGTATGAATATATATATGATATTAAATTCCATATAGTATTATAATATAAAAATATCATATAACAAATTTAAATCCATCATTACATAAAACCTTGAAATGCGGTGATGGATAACGAATTACCTCGGTTCACAAGGCGATAGTCCGCAAAACAGATGATCGATTGTTATGGATTCCATTTTATGGAAGTGGATATGGATATATTTTATTCCATTAAAATAATGAAATATCAGTATATATTAATTAAGTTTTTTATTATTTGGGAATATATGGATAATATTAGAAGGATTGACAAGAATATGTAAAATGAAAACACAAAGTTAAAACCACTACCTCTTCTTTGAGCATCCTCTTTAGGTTTAACCTAAATTCATCATAAATAACCCATATGATCCAAAACATTCCTTTAAGATATGTTTAGGGATTTATATAATATATTTTGGTAGGCATTGTCTTAAGCTATTGTCTTTGGGAGTGTGAATATGAGAGGAAAGAAGGTGTCCTATTAGATGTGGGAGAGAGGACAAACCTAGTATTTTTCAAAGGAATCAATTACATGACGTTTTTATCATTCCAAAAGCCTCAAAATGAGTCATTATCAAACCATATATATTATAGGGTTGAAATATTTCCATAAAATTGGATTTTTAATAGTTTGTAGATCATTTTAACCCTAATATGTTTAGTTTAACCCCTGGTAAATCCATTTTTATCTTAATCATGGTAATTAATTTATAATATTTTTACTATTAATAATGGTAAAAAATAAATTTTAAATTATTATATAATATAAATTATTATTATTAAAATTATTTAATCCATATTTTAAAATTTAATTCAAAGAAGCGGGAGAATCCATTTCAAAATTATACTCATAGATGAAATGAAAAAACAAGTTTTTAAAGTGAAAATTTGCATAAGAATAAAATGATATAATATAAAATTAATTACAATGTCCTATATTAGTTCAACTATAAATTAAATGAACTAATATTACTTTAAACCAATTTTAAAAATAATTAAACTTTATAAATAATTTAAAAAAAATGAAATTTTCAATTAAAATTCAGTATTTTCACTATTCATCATAAAATTAACCTTTCCATAAAATTATCAAAAATTTACCCAAAGATAATTTTTATATAAAAATTTAAAAAATGATGTTTTTTTTAAATAAATATTTTAAAACTGGTAAAAAAATGTTAGAACATATGTGCAACGTTTGAATAATCCACCATTCATAAAAATAATGTTTTTAAAAATATTTCATTCTCCTTCAAATGGTTCATATTTTATTTCTAATAAATAAATAACCCTTTATGTTTTTTATACATGTGTAAAAAAATAATATATGTAATTCGTTTAGTCCTATTCATAATCTCCAATATAAATTTTTGGTTATAATGATTGTGTTGAAAGAATAATATTTTAATTGGGTGATGTATTCATTAAAACCTGGTGTTGTGTTAATTTTAAGATATTTACGTGATTTAATTTATTTAAAAATTAATATCTTGTAAATTCCAAGGGTTTTAAATATTATTATATGATTTTTGTTTCATGTAATACACACTATCGAGCATGATGTTCCTATTTTAAATTCTTAGGGTGTTACACATCTAAAGGAATAGTGAGGATGAAATCATTACCACATATCCTCGGTAGAGTGTAATTAACATCATGTTTTTTGTCATTAATTAATGGAAATGCCATTGAAAGTACATTAAAAACAATATTGAGTAAAATAACCTTTTTACTTTGAAATTATCTTTTAAAAAATAATAAAAATCACAAAAATATTGTGAAAATACTTTTCTTTGGAATAAATCATGGGAACTTTTAATAGGGGATTTAAAACAAATAAAATTCATTATAGATAGTATAATGTTCATGATGGAAATGTTAAAAATAATTCTTCCCTTTAAAAATTTTTATAATGGGGTTTAAAAGAAACCATGTTTAAAAATTGTACGAAATTTACTTTTGAAACCTTTTAAAATAAGGTCATAGACTGTGTAAAATGACTTTTGGAAATAATTTATATTTAGAAAGAACATCTTTAAAAATATTTTAGAATACATAGATAGGGGAGAGAATGATAACAAGTACAAAAGAAAATACAAGATCACTATCACTTACAAATGACTTTATTGATGTTTCTATAATCAAAAAATGTGTACATGGAAATAAAACATGTTAACCACATTCATAACCATTAGAGAATAAATTTATGTGGCTTAATAAAATAATATCATATAATTTCCACTAATATAACCTTGAACATAATCAATCCTAAAAGAAAGGATATTGTAACGTGAAGCATTTTCCACTTTGGTAACTCAACAATCACAAGACCAATGAAATAATAACACTAAATAAAAAGTTAAATATCATGAACATAAAGAGATTAATGATATAACATGTCAAAATTTCAGTATATAAATCGTAAAAATGAATATAGGTTCATATCGTAAATTTATGTCTCAAAGAAAGACAATTTTAGTTGAATAACCATTACAAAAATCATACCGTTAAATTTTAAAATTAATAAATAAAATGAATATGTGTATAAACTGTAAATCCAAATAAAAAAGTGAAAAAACAACATAAGATAATCAACACTCATAATATTATAATATCAATTAAAATTAAGAATTAATATAACCCAATGAAAATAAATTGAGTTATGAAATTATATACCACTTGGTAACTTTAAATTCAAATTCCCATGGATGAAATAATTCAAATTGAAATATAAAATACCATTATTTTCTTAGGATTTATAATATTAAATGAAAAATGTGTAGTATATACACCATGTAAAATAAATTAGGTGGATAACATAAAAATTTGATTTAATGAATGGAAATTTAGATGAAGTCCAATACCTTGAGTTCAGACATTCCATGTATATCCTTTGACACCTGTATAATAATATTATATCCATTGTTTTATTTCCTAAAAAAATTAATATTTTAATAATTTATACTTAAATAAATTTTATTTTTTATTTTAATAAAATATTTATATACTTAGTTAGTTTAGTCTGCATCCGGTATTTTGAGGACGTTCGATTCATTATTACAGAATGAATTTAGTGTGTTGACCATGGTAAAAGAGGACATTATTTAAAAATATCTAGAATAATAATCATGACATAGTTATCATATTAATTCATAAATTGTACTTTTAAAATCTCTCATTAAATATAGTCATTAAAAATTAATTGTGTTACAATCATGGAGATGGTAAGTCATACGTACACATGAGTGACATTTCCCTTTTTGAATGATAATTGTGGAAATAATGTATATAATAATTTATATTTTTTGAATTAAAATAAGATCATAAATACCAATTATTTCATTATATATACTTATATATATCATGCATGTGATTTGTTTATTAGAAAAATAATCACATTTCTTAGTGTTGGTGGTAGTCTACACATATGAATGAACAATGTTATCCTTTTTTAGTGAGTGTAAAGGTAAGATATAAAATGAAATATTATCTTATTAGAATTAAGCATTTTTCAGGAATATAATATATATTTTCTATATATTAAATATATTCATAAAATAAATCCTTTTTTACCTTCTGTGTAAAGTGTTAGGGAAAAATGAATCACATCACTTCGTGAGATGATAGTCTGTCGTACCCACAAGTGATGTTATCTATCCCCCAAGAAATGGAAATTAAGAATTTATATGTGATAAAATAATTTAAAAAGTATAATTACATTACATATATCATATATATATTTATTGAATCCATAATTATAACAATCTCTTAGAGGCGATGATTAAAAACGAATTACATTAGTTCACGAGGTAGTAGTCTGCCATACGCATGATGGAAGAGGGGTTGGATTTAGGTTATATAATTAAATAAATGAAATATTATAATATGATAGATAAGTTTTTTATTATATAGTCATATTTTAAGATTATTTTAGGGATTTGGGAGAAGAAATAAAATAAAAAAACTTGGTTTGGCACAATACCAATTCATCAGACAACCTCTTTAGGATAAAACAACAAGCATTCTTAAGATGGATTTACGATAAAATAATGTCTCATAGTATGAGGGTAGAAATTTAAGGAATTATTTTAAGGTTTTTATGAATAAATTTGTTTTGAATGATTTAACAGAAGAGGAGATGGAGTGGACTTTTATAAGTGAGGTTAGTGGCACACTTGTAATGTTTGAAAATAAATAGTGATACCCACGTATGTCACATGCTAAAAAGATCCAAAAATAGAACATTATAAATAATTAAAAATTATATAGTCTAAATATTTCCATATAATATATTTTTCAAAAAAATTAGGTTTTTTAACCATTAACTTTTTAGTTTAACCCCCAGTAAAACAGCTGTTACCATAACCAAGGAAAAATATTTTAACTGTTTCCCCTATTCAATGTAACCAAAAATTATGTTTAGATTATTATATTATATAAATTATACTTATTATAAATATTTAATCCATTTTAAAAAATACAATTCACAATATTTTCATAATTTAAATAAAAATTGAACTCACAGAAGTGACTAAAATGTGAGTTTTCAATAAGGGTATTTTTAAGAAAAAAGATGCTTTTATATTAAATCCATGACCAGTAGAAATAATTATATGAATTTGAATTCATATTTTTATATATTTAATTTCTAAATTTCATTTAAATCATTCCAACTTAATTTATGTTATAATTTATGAAAAAGGAGAAATATTGCAAACAATAAAAAAGTTTTTCGAAAAATCCAGTTTTTAAACACAAGAGTTAAATTATACTATAATTATCTGTAATGTTTATTAAAATGTTATTAATTAGATTAAATATAACTAAATAAAAATTATTTTAAATAAAATAATATTAAAAAATAATGTTAAATTTTAATTAATTATTTTATTGAAATGAAATTACATTTTTACAAAGATCAATAGTTTTCACTATTCATTGAAAAATAAATATTGTCTGAAATATCCAAATATTTATCCTTATGATGAATTTGATATTATAAATAAAAAAATAATTCCATTTATTAAAATAAATATTTAAAAAGTTTTTAAAAAAATAAATTTAAGTGTGAAATGTACAACGAAGCTGCCTTTTAGAAAAATACATTTTTTTCCAGAAAACATTTCTTATTTATTTAAAATGATTTTTATTTTATTTTCAAATAAATAGATAACCATTTATTTTATTTTATTTATTTTTAAACCATATAATTTTCATAATTTTTTAGTTCTATTCATACCCTTTAATTTAACATCTAGTTTATTATGATATACTATATTACAGTTCATTTATACTCAGGGTTTCATGTAGTGTAAGCAATTGAATAGATTAAATTTAAAGAAATATATTTCATAGTTTTTTTAATATTGGTTTTTCATGTCAAATACATTGTTGATAATATATTTGCTTTTTTAGATCTCGGGAGGTTACACCAACCACATTTTAAATTCATAGAAGATAATCTCAACATATCCCCTATGGTTTGAATGTTCCCCTTAGATGAACCATATATCTATAGTGGATATTTTTTTTATATTTAATCTATATATTTTTATATTTTGGAATAATTATTTATAAATTTGAGAAAAACATGGATCCTGATCAGATAAAATAGAATGTGATACTCTATAAAACCTTACTAATTCCTTAATTTATATCCTATAAAGTTGATCAAAAGATAAATCTACTCTCATTAAAGTGAAATTTGATGACTTCATAAGGTGATCGACTATAATTGAAATATCATAATTTTATTTAGATTTTTGGGGAGTCTATTTATGGAATATTTGTTAATTCTTCCCCATTCCCATTATATTATGGGTAATGGTTGTAACATCCCCTTAGAATTTTGTTTCGTTGTATTAACATTTTAAAATAATAATAATAGAGATACATAGTCTATAGTATTCCATTTATTTTTATCCCACGAGAAATAATCTTTCATATGTCTATACATCTTCATCCTTCCAGGAGGAATAGAGAATGATGAACTATTATATTCATCCAATATAACCATCTTTAATTCTGGTATTGATGAGACACATTTATATTGGTTCTTGAACCTTATCATTCCATCACAATCAAGGTTTGACTAAGGAACAATTCCCCCCTGTAACGCCCCGACCCCAGTTACCCAGAGTCGGTGAGTTATTGAGTAACATTGGCATGATCACAAAAGATCAATTTTCGAAAGACCGATTAGTTTAGTAGCCTTGGAAACACTAGATACATTCATAAATGTTACATTACATCATAAAGTTAAAAACTACAATAACAAAGTCTCCTTAGTCCACACTCATATCCTCTTCTGACTATCCCTGCAGATTATTCATAAAATACTTCTTCGCATCCTGGAAAATTTTAAAACATTGAAAGGGGTGAGCTCAGATGCTCAGTAAGGATAACAATATTGCGGAAGCTTTCATTAATAAACATTAACATTTAAGGCAATGTATAACTAAAACAAAAGCCTTTTTAAACTAGAACTTCAACATAATATTGAAAAAATAAAATTAAATAATGTCATTTACTTACTCACATGGACATTCTACTAGTTGAATAATCACATGCAATATCAATAACCACTTTCATAATGATGGAATGCACAAATCCAGACTATCATAAAAACGTATCCAAGGCCTCCTGCCAAGACTACAAATAAGATTTTGTCAAGGCCTCATGCCAAGACACTAGTTTGTCTCATGTGACCTGCCGATGCATCGAGAAGCTATAGCGGGCTCCACCTGTCACTTATTAAGTCCAATGCATTCCTCATATGAACAGGTTTAAACATATCATAAACCATAACATAATCATATCACATAAAATATGCATAAAAGAAACATAACATTTCCACATTTCAATCATAAGATTTCAATACAACACATTGATATAATAAAAACATTTTCAAAGCCATTTTCAATACCAAAATAAAAGAAAATTAAAACTTGATATTTATTTTTCATTTTTTATAAAAAGTTAAGGCTTGTAGAGGAATCCGAAACTCAAATAATGGTCACGGCGGTGGGGAAGTCATTGTCACTACATATGTAAGAAAAAAACATTTTTTTTGTTTAGTAAAAACGCATCATATAAAAAGATTCCTTTTTAATAAAAGTAAAATTCAAAGGGGTTTATACACCGTATAGAAGAAATTTGTGTATAAAACAAAATATTCATCAATGAATGGAGATTGAGACGAAGTCCCTTACAAATATCATGATTTAAATAAAATATATCTATTATGTGTATTCAATATATGTACACATAAAGAAAGTATAAATACAAGATAGGACATAATAATATCATGACATAATTTTAAAGTAGGAGATTAACCCAATGAATGGAAATTGGGTTACGAAGTTCCCTTACCTCGTGTCCGAATTGACTCGACCGCTCTTTAACCTCCTGAATAATAAACTAGAGTTAATCTATACTTTATTAAGAACCTTTTTCAAGTTAATTATTCCTTTTATATCACTTATTATCATGTTATGACCATTATGTAATTATTTAAGTTAATAACAGTTGTTTTGTCCATCTTAGGTACTTGAGTCAACAATAACCTTCTTATAATTACAAGTTGTTCATGTGGTGAAATATCCATTATATCCAGAATTATATTCCTAATGTAGATATCATATATATCATATATATCCAGTATTTATAATATTACATAACATTTAAGGGTAAGAAATGAAATGCACCGTTCATGGAGACGGTAAGCCGTACGTACGCATGAACGCTACTTTCGTTTCTATTTCGTATTTAATGGAATGAAATTATAATTATATAAAGTTATACTGAAATTCCAGTATAATATAATTAACAATACAATTTACTCCATCCTTTATACATCCCACATATGTCATTAATTATTCAAATCACTTTGAGGGGGCGGTAGTCCGCACTTCCTAAAATCATAATATCGTGTTTACCCATAATGGAAACCATAAAGGTATTCCATAAATGAAAAATACAGAAGCTTAAGTAAAACATAAACATATTATATATCATATATAAATATAGTGACATCTTAATGGACACCTTTGAAGGTGTTATATGAGTGTTGAACAATCATCGTTTCGTGAGGCAGAAATTCGCCATCCACAGAAACAGTATGTTCTTTAACCATTAAATGTAGGTGTGTGTAATTGTAGCTCTAATAATTCTTATAAAAACATCCTAGTATATTGATGATACTGGTTTTGTTACAAAAGAAATTAATAAAAAGAGTTTAATGGGTTGGAGAAGCAAAATAAAACAAAATAACATAAGAGAAGACATTACCTTAAAATCGTGTAACTTTTTTTGATTTGAGATAAAGGATTACTTGGGAAGAATTATGCCCAAATTTAGGCTTATAGAAGTAATAGAGGGAAGTTGAGAGAGTATTTGGGAAGAGTTTTTCCGAGCCAAAAGGCTTTGATGGTGTGAATAAGGTGGTAGTGGTGGGGGCCTTTTATAAGAGGAGAGGAGGGGCACTATGGGAAAGTCATGAAATGTTACTTTATTATATAATGCGTTTCGGATTTTAAAGGTCCCACACTTATATATTTAGAGGATAAGGTGATAAGGGTTCGAAATTAACTCATACAATAGGATTTGAACAAGTGTAATTCTTAGATTTTACATTATCCTTCCATTTTATTAAAATCGTTAATTAATGAGGTAATCGCTGCATCATCTTGGTGTCATAAATAATTTAATTTATTTAATGTATAAAAATTATAAAACAAATATAATTATGTAGGAAATCTTTTTAGCTTTCTAATGAATATTTATAGTCAACAATAGGACTTGTATAACCCCATTTAAAAATTCTTTTAGTAAAACAACTTGTGTTTGTGACATTTTTATTTTAACTTTAAATAAAAAGTTTCCATGTTGACCAATGGATTTTCTTGGTCAGCCATGACACATCCAATGGGGTTAGAACAAGTGTAAAGGTATTTTCATATTTTTATAATATCATTTTTACCTTAAATTTCACTAATTACCTTTAATCACAATTAATAAAACATAAAAGTTACTATTCACCAAAAATTATTTTAATCCCATTGAACCACATTTTACTTCCTAATTAAAGCAATATATGTAAGCTTTTTGAAAATAAAATCACAGAAGTGGTAATGTTTCATTTAAACAAGAAATCAGTTTTTTAACTACCACTTAGTGGATTCACTATTCATCAAAAATTGAAGTTTTTCAGAACAATGCCAAAATTTCACCCTAATCTATAATTGATATTCCGAATTCAAAAATTATGACTATTTTACAAAATTACAAACATATAAGTTGCATTAATTAATTTTATAATTAATTCCCGCTGTCACAACAAATATCGTGTTTTTAAGAAGCAATATATATCAAAAGATTGACAATTGTTTATGTCTAATTTCAAAGTGAAATTAATTCTAATGAACACCATTAGATAAAATGGTAAAAATATATTCTAATTACACATTATACCCACTCAATAGTATAATTTATCACTATAAATTATTTTGATTAAAAAAGTTGTTTTTAAGTATTTTTCACTATTCATAAAAAATTGGAAGTTCTCAGAAAAATACCAAAAATTCAACATAGGATAATTTCGATATTACGAATACAAAAATTAAGTCCATTTTGAAATATAAAATATATATAATTTGAAAAAGTGGGTATTACTATTCATAATGGTTATTTTGATTGGTCGCGGGGTGTTAAAATCTCGAACATGCGTACAATGCAAGCTGTTGCATTATTGAAAAAGAAGCGTATCGTGGAAGCTCGGGGTTTTACATTATCCCCTCATTAAATAAATTTCAACCTCACAATTTGAAATTTTTCTTTGAAAATAAAAGGTTGAAAATGGAAAATACCTTTGTGGAAAACCCACATCAGAAATTAGGTTAATAGAATTTAGCCTTACTAAGAGGGAAATGGAAATGAAAAAGTCACCACCAAATTATGATCTCGATAAAGATAACATTGGTGGAAATTAGAGACATATAATTGGAGGAAAAACATAAATATTTGTAGGGAGTTATTGAGGTCATCAATCACAAACAAGTGAAAAATTGGGGGCCTCAAAGCCTTAAATCTATGTTGATTTAAAATATTATCAGTTCAACAAGACATAAGGTATTGGATAACACATTTTTTTATTTTAATATCCCTTTACTAAAGTTTAAGAATTAATTTATTCATAGATTAATAGATAGTTATATATATATATATGTGCTTGACAAGTAGAGCTTCAACCTTCAACGAATTTCTACCACAAACTCATCTTTCACTCAAAAAGATAATGGAACTCAAAAATATTATATTTATCCTAATCGTACAAGGTTCAAAGTATTAAAACATACCATTTATATTAGGAAAACTATTTTTTAATAACCAGGGACTTCTTGTAGGATAGTGGTAGGTAATAAAGGCATGTTGCACTATGGTTGTGGGTTCGATTCCTGCAGCTTTGTCCGACACGACGGGTTATCCCCCAACCTGTAGGTTGTCCTTTTCCTAAAACTATAGTATTATAATATTACAAAAATAATCATCATAAATGTTTTAAACTTAAACAATACTATACAAAGTTCAACTTAATCCATTCCAACCTTTATATTTATCCAAAATACCTCCATCCAGACTTTCTCTAAAAGGTCCTTAAATTCCAAAATCAATTGTAACATCAGATTCCCCAAATAGTGTAAAGTTTCTCTTATTGTCACATACCGAAAATATGATTACCTTCATCATATTAAAACCTTAATGAAAACAACAAGTACTATAGTACAATCCTTATATATATCACATTATTCTTATAACCAGAATATATTCCTTGAGTCCAAAAGCACCAATACATTAATTATTCCACTTCAACTGTAGTAACAGCATAAGATTGTCCTTGATCCCATGTAATTTTATGAGGTATGTTTCCCTGACGCATAGGACATTCATTGGAATAATGCCCCATTTCCCTAAAATTGTAGCATTCTACATTTATAGCCTCTTTATTTCCCTTACAATCGCGAGCCTGGTGACCTTTTTCTCGACATTTGTAACAAATTCCCATTCCCTTTAGGCATGTACCAGGGTGATTCTTCCCACAATTATTGCATAATGAAAAATACTTCTTTCCCTTTTTCCATTTATCTGTCTCTTGTTCCACCGTTCTCTTCTTCTCTTGATTTACTTTGTTTTCATAAGACTTAGAGAATTCCTTTTCTGTCTTGATATCACACGAGACTATATCTTCGTATGTTGAGAAATATTGTGATACTAAAGCCCGACGGAGAAATGGTTTTAACCCATAAAAGAATTGATCAATCTTACTTCTTGGGTTACGTATATAATCTGCAGCATGCCTCTCTAACCTTGTAATGTTAGCCTCATACTTTGGAATATTCTCATCCTCCTTCTGCCTCAGACTCAGAAATTGCCTTTCCATATCTTCTCGATGGTCATGTCGAAAGTATTTTTCTAAGAAAATTTCCTTAAACTCCCTCCATTCCATATTTGATACTTCTTCATATTCCTTTGTGTTTTGAATCAGCGACCACCATTGATCGGCATCTCCAGTGAGGCGGTAAACTTCCATGACAACTTTCTCCCTTTCACTACACCCCAAGGCGTGGAATATTTTCTCTAAGGAGTTTATCCATTTCTCAGCTACTAATGGATTTGTACCCCCATTAAATGTTGGCGGTTTTTACCTCATGAAGCGGTCTAACATTGGTCTTCCACATTGCGGATCATGGTTCTCCATTCGAGTAAGGTTACTATTCATAACTTGAGTGAGTTGTCCCAGTATGGTGATAAGTTGATCAGCACCAGTTGTATCTCCAACTCCACAATAATTATCTTGAGCAGGAGGGCAATCCCTACATGGGGTGCGTGCATTGATACGGTTTCCATTCCTCCCACTAGGCTCCATTTCTAAACAGTGGCATAAACTAGATTAGTTTATGAATTAAAATACATAATTCCAAACTTGTAAAACACATAACATAAATTGAACTATTTATGGATATAATCCATAATCATAAAAATGTTTTCTTTGAAGAAGTATGTACTCATAATCCCTTCATAATGGTTTGTAAAGAAAATGATAATTATCCTAAGCATATCCTCTGGGAGTGTCGTAACCAAAAGTGCATCAAGTCCCGTTGTTGTGCACTAGTTCTCGTTCGAGTCTAGCTCAAAGCAGTGTTTTTGGGTTTTACCCCTAGGTACATTTATGCTAGAGCCACCTCTACCTGCTCGTATCCAGACAGGGATGTATTGCTCGTAAAACTCATAAAATCTCTATAATACCAAAATTCTAGGAAGTTCTTCTATACTAATCCTCAAAGTCTATCTTAGGGCTATGTGCTCTAATCAGAGTTTATCTAAATCTAGCTTCCAAGGTTAGTACTAAACTGCCTCTGATACCAACTGTAACGCCCCGACCCCAGTTACCCAGAGTCGGTGCATTATTGCGTAACATTGGCATGATAACAAAAGATCAAGTCTTGAAAGACCGATTAGTTTAGTAGCCTTGGAAACACTAGATAAATTCATAAATGTTACATTACATCATAAAGTGAAAAACTAAAATAACAAAGTCTCCTTAGTCCACACTCATATCATCTTCTGACTATCCCTTCAGGTCATTCATAAAATACTTCTTCGCATCCTGGAAAATATTAAAACATTGAAAGGGGTGAGCTCGGATGCTCAGTAAGGATAACAATATTGAAGAAGCTTTCATAAATAAACATTAACATTTAAGGAAATGTATAACTAAAACAAAATCCTTTTTAAAAATGAACTTCAACATAATAAGGCAAAAATAAAATTAAATAATGTCATTTACTTACTC
Source organism: Viscum album (assembly GCA_963277665.1). Taxonomy (NCBI): domain Eukaryota; kingdom Viridiplantae; phylum Streptophyta; class Magnoliopsida; order Santalales; family Viscaceae; genus Viscum; species Viscum album. Next base: position 1,014,339,498 of record OY728119.1, on the reverse strand, counting down.
ACATGGATATTCTACTAGTCGAATAATCACATGAAATATCAATAACCACTTTCATAATGATGGAATGCATAATGTCAGACTATCATAACCACGTAGCCAAGGCCTCGTGCCAAGACTACAATAAGATTTTGTCAAGGCCTCATGCCAAGACACTAGTTTGTCTCATGTGACATGTCGATGCATCGAGGAGCTATAGAGGGCTCCACCCGTCACTTATTAAGTCCAATGCATTCCTCATATGAACAGGTTTAAACATATCATAAACCATAACATAATCATATCGCATAAAATATGCATAAAGGAAACATAAAATTTCCACATTTCAATCATAAGATATCAATACAATGCATTGATATAATAAAAACACTTTCAAAACCATTTTCAATACCAAAATAAAAGAAAATTATAACTTGATATTTAGTTTTCATTTTTTAAAAAAAAGTTAAGGCTTTTAGAGGAAGCCAAAACTCAAATAATGGTCACGGCGGCGGGGAAGTCGTTGTCGCCGCATATATAAGAAAAAAACATTCCTTTTGTCGTTTAGTTAAAATGCATCATATAAAAATATTCTTTTTGAATAAAAGTAAAATTCAAAGGGGTTTATACACCGTATAGAAGAAATTTGTGTATAAAACAAAATATGGCTCAATGAAAGGAGATTGAGATTAAGTCCCTTACAAATATCATTTTTTAAATAAAATATATCTATTATGTGTATTAAATATATGTAAACATAAAGAAAGTATAAATACAAGATAGGACATAATAATATCATGACATAATTTTAAAGTAGGATATTAACCCAAAGAATGGAAATTGGGTTAAGAAGTTCCCTTACCTCATGTCCGACTTGACTCGACCACTCTCTACCCTCCTGAATAATAAAGTAGAGTTAATATCTACTTTCTTAAGAACCTTTTTCAAGTTCATTATTCCTTTTATATCACTTATTACCATGTTATGAATATTATTTAATCATTTAAGTTAATAACGGTTGTTTTGTCAATCTTAGGTACTTGAGTCAACAATAACCTTCTTACAATTACAAGTTGTTCATGTGGTGAAATATCCATTATATCCATAAATATATTCCAAATGTAGATATCATATATATCATATATATCCAGTATTTATAATATTACATAACATTTAAGGGTAATAAATGAAATGCACCATTCATGGAACGGTAAGCCGTACGTACGCATGAACGCTACTTTCATTTATATTTCGTATTTAATGGAATGAAATTATAATTATATAAAGTTATACTATAATTACATTATAATATAATATATAATACCATTTACTCCATCCTTTATACATCCCATATATTGCATTAATGATTCAAATCACTTTGAGGGGGCGGTAGTCCGCACTTCCTAAAATTAAAATGTCATGTTTACCTATAATGGAAACCATAAAGGTATGCCATAAATGAAAAATACAGAGGCTTAAGTAAAACATAAACATATTATATATCATATATAAATATAGTGACATCTTAATGGACACCTTTGAAGGTGTTATATGAGTGTCGAACAATCATCGTTTCGTGAGGCAGAAATTCTCCATCCACAGAAACGGTATGTTATTTAACCATTAGATGTAGGTGTGTGTAAGTGTAGCTAGAATACTTATTATAACAACATCCAAGTATATTGAGGATACTGATGTTGTTACAAAAGAAATTAATCAAAAGAGTTTAAGGGGTTGGAGAAGCAAAATAAAACAAAATAACATAAGAGAATACATTACATTAAAATCAGGTAACTCTTTTTGATTTGAGACAAAGGCTTCCTTGGGAAGCATTCTGCCAAATGTGAGGATTCTAAGAGTAATAGAGGGAAGTTCAGAGAGTATTTGGGAAGAGGTTGGCCGAGCCAAAAGTATTTGATGGTGTGAATAATGTGGTAGTGGTGGGGGCCTTTTATAAGAGGAGAGGAGGGGCACTCTTGAAAAGTCATGAAATGTTACTTTATTATATAATGAGTTTCGGATTTTAAAGGTCCCATACTTATATATTTCTAGGATAAGGTGATAAGGGTTCGAATTATACTCATCCAATAGGCTTTGAACAAGTGTAATTCTTAGATTTTACATTATCCTTCCATTTTATGAAAATCGTTAATTAATGAGGTAAACGCTACATCATCATGGTGTCATAAATAAATTAATTTATTTAATGTCTAAAAATTATAAAACAACTATAATGATGTATGAAATATTTTTATATTTCTAATGAATATTTATAGCCAAAAATATGACTTCTATAACCCCATTTAAAAATTGTTTTAGTAAAACAACTTCTGTTTGTGACATTTTTATTTTAACTTTAAATAAAAAGTTATTTATGTCATTTTCCTACCAAAGTGGCTCCATGGGGTCCCCAAGTTGACCCATGGATTGTCTTGGTCGGCCATGACACATCCAATGAGGGTAGAACAAGTTTAAAGGTATTTTCATATTTTTATAATATCATTTTTACCTTAAATTTCACTAATTACCTTTAATCACGATTAATTAAACATAAAAGTTACTATTCACCAAAAAAAAATTAATCCCATTGAACCACATTTTACTTCCTAATGACAACCATGTATGTCAGATTTTTGAAAATCAAATCACAGAAGTCGTACTGTTTGATTTAAACAAGAAATCAGTTTTTTAACTACCACTTAGTGGTTTCACTATTCATCAAAAATTGAAGTTTTTCAGAACAATGCCAAAATTTCACCCTAGGATATAATTGATATTCCAAATTAAAAAATGATGTATATTTTAAAAAATTCCATACATATAAGTTGCATTAATTAATTTTATAATTAATTCCCGCTGTCACAACAAATAGCATGTTTTTAAGAAACAATATATATCAAAAGATTGACAATTGTTTATATCCAATTTCAAAGTGAAATTAATTCTAATGAACACCATTGGATAAAATGGTTAAAATATATTCTAATTACACTTTATAACCATTCAATATTATAATTTATCACTATAAATTATTTTGATTAAAAAAGTTTTTTTTAGGTATTTTTCACTATTCATAAAAAATTGGAAGTTCTTAGAAAAATACCAAAAATTCAACATAGGATAATTTCAATATTACGAATACAAAAATGAAGTCCATTTTGAAATATAAAATATATATAATTTCAAAAAGTGGGTATTACTATTCATAATGGCTATTTTGATTGGTCGCGGTGTGTAAAATCTCGAACTTGCGTACAATGCAAGCTATTGCATTATTCAAAGAGAAGCGTATCGTTGAAGCTCGGGGTGTTACATTCTCCCCTACTTCAATAAATTGCATCCTCGCAATTTGAAATTTTTCTTTGCAAATAAAATGTTGAAAATAGAAAATACCTTTGTGGAAAACCCACATCGGAAATAAGGTTAATAGAATTTAGCCTTAATAAGAGGGAAATGGAAATGAGAAAGTCACCACCAAATTATGATCTCGAAAAGGAGAACATTGGTGGAAATTAGAGACATATAATTGGAGAAAAAACGTAAATATTTGTAAGGAGTGATTTAGGTCATCAATCAAAAACAAGTTTAAAATTGAGGGCCTCAAAACCTTCAATCTATGTTGATTTAAAATATTATCAGTTCAACAAGACATAAGGTATTAGGATAACACATTTTTTCATTTTAATATCCCTTTACTAAAGTTTAAGAATTAATTTATTCATAGAATAAGAGATAGGTATATATATATATATGCTTGACAAGTAGAGCTTCAACCTTCAACTAATTTCTACCACAAACTCATCTTTCACTCAAAAAGATAATGGAACTCAAAAATATTATATTTATCCTAATTGTACTAGGTTCAAAGTATTAACACATACCATTTATATTAGGAAAACTATTTGGTAATAACCAGGGACTTCCTGTAGGCTAGTGGTAGGTAATAAAGCCCTGTTGCACTATGGTTGTGGGTTCGATTCCTGCAGCTTTGTCCGACGCGAAGGGTTATCCCCCAACCTGCAGGTTGTCCTTTTCCTAAAACTATAGTATTATAATATTCCAAAAATAACCATAATAAATGTTTTAACCATAAACAATACTATCCAAATTTCAACTTATTCCATTCCAACCTTTATAGTTATCTAAAATACCTCTGTCCAGACTTTCTCTAAAAGGTCCTTAAATTCCAAAAACAATTGTAACATCATATTCCCCAAACAATGTAAAGTTTATCTTATTGTCACATTCCAAAAATATGATTACCTTCATCGTATTAAAACCTTAATTAAAACAGCAAGTACTGCAGTACAATCCTTATATATATCACATTATTCTTATAACCAGAATATATTCCTTGAGTCCAAAAGCACCAATACATTAATTATTCCACTTCAACTGTAGTAACAGCATAAGATTGTCCTTGATCCCATGGCCTTTTCTGAGGTACGTTTCCCTGACGCTTAGGAAATGTTTTGGCATAATGCCCCATTTCCCTACAATTGTAGCATTCAACATTTATAGCCTCTTTCTTTCCCTTACAATCATGAGCCTGGTGACCTTTTTCCCCACATTTGTAACAAACTCACATTCCATTTAGGCAAGTACCTGGGTGATTCTTCCCACAATTATCGCATAATGAAAAATCCTTCTTTCCCTTTTCCCCTTTATCTATCTTTTGTTCCACCATTCACTTCTTCTCTTGCTTTACATTGTTTTCATAAGACTTAGATAATTCCTTTTCTGTCTTGATATCACACGAGACTATATCTTCGTATGTTGAGAAATATTGTGATACTAAAGCTCAATGGAGAAATGGTTTTAACCCATCAAAGAAATGATCAATCCTACTTCTTGTGTTACGTATATAATCTGTAGCATGCCTCGCTAACCTTGTAAAGTTAGCCTCGTACTTTGTGACATTCTCATCCTCCTTCTGCCTCAGACTCAGAAATTGTCTTTCTATATCTGCTCGATGGTCATGTGGAAAGTATTTTTCTAATAAAATTTCCTTAATCTCCCTACATTCCATACTTTATACTTCTTCATATTCCTTTGTTTTTTGAATCAGCGACCACCATTGAACGGCATCTCCAATGAGGCGGTAAACTACCATGACAACTTTCTCTCTTTCGCTACACCACAAGGCGTGGAATATTTTCTCTAAGGAGTTTATCCATTGCTCATCTACTATGGATTTGTACCCCCATTAAATGTTTGCGGTTGTTGCCTCATGAATCAGTCTAACATTGATCCTCCACGTTGCGGATCAGGGTTCTCCATACAAGTAAGGTTACTATTCATAACTTGAGTGAGTTGTCCCAGTATGGTGATAAGTTGATCAGCACTAGTTGTATCTCCAGCTCCACAATAATTATCTTGAGCAGGAGGGAAATACCTACATGGGGTGCGTGCATTGATACCGTTTCCATTCCTCCCACTAGGATCCATTTCTAAACAATGGCATAAACTAGATTAGTTTATGAATTAAAATACATAATTCCATACTTGTAAAACACATAACATAAATTGAACTATTTATGGATATAATCCATAATCATAAAAAAAATTCTTTGAGGAAGTATGTACTAATAATCCCTTCATAATTTTTTTGTGAAGAAAATGATAATTATCCTAAGCATATCCCCCGGGAGTGTCCTAACCAAGAGTGTAGCAAGGCCCATTTTCGTGCACCAGTTCCCGTTCGAGTCTAGCTCAAAGCGGTGTTTTCAGGTTTTACCCCTAGGTACATCTGTGCCAGATCCACCTCTACCTGCTCGTATCCAGACAGGGATGTATTGCTTGGAAAACTCATAAAATATTTATAATACCAAAATTCTAGAAAGTTCTTCTATACTAATCCTCAAAGTCTATCTTAGGGCTATGTGCTCTAATTAGAGTTTATCTAAATCTAGCTTCCAAGGTTAGTACTAAACTGCCTCTCATACCAACTGTAATGCCTTGACCCCAGTTACCCAGAGTCGGTGCATTATTGTGTAACATTGGCATGATCACAAAAGATCATGTCTCAAAAGACTGATTAGTTTAGTAGCCTTGGAAACACTAGATACATTCATAAATGTTACATTACATCATAAAGTCAAAAACTACAATAACAAAGTCTCCTTAGTCCAAACTCATATCCCCTCATGACTATCCCTGCAGGTCATTCATAAAATACTTCTTCACATCCTGGAAAATATTAAAACATTGAAAGGGGTGAGCTCAGATGCTCAATAAGGATAACAATATTGCGGAAGCTTTTATAAATAAACATTAACATTTAAGGCAATGTATAACTAAAACAAAAGCCTTTTTAAAGTTGAACTTCAACATAATATGGAAAAAATAAAATTAAATAATTCCATTTACTTACTCACATGGATATTCTACTAGTCGAATAATCACATGAAATATCAATAACCACTTTCATAATGATGGAATGCATAATGCCAGAATATCAAAACCACATAGCCAAGGCCTCGTGCCAAGACTACAAATAAGATTTTATCAAGGCCTCGTGCTAAGACACTAGTTTGTCTCATGAGACCTTCCAATGCATCGAGGAGCTATAGTGGGCTCCACCCATCACTTATTAAGTCCAATTCATTCCTCATATGAACAGGTTTAAACATATCATAAACCATAACATAATCATATCACATAAAATATGAATAAAGGAAACATAACATTTCCACATTTCAATCATAATATATCAATACAACCCATTGATATAATAAAAAAACTTTCAATACCATTTTCAATACCTAAATAAAATAAAATTAAAACTTGATATTTATTTTTCAGTTTTTTAAAAAAAATTAAGGATTGTAGAGGAAGCCGAAACTCAAATAATGGTCACGGCGGCGGGGAAGTCGTTGTCTCCGCATATGTAAGAAAAAAACTTTCCTTTTGTCATTTAGTAAAAATGAATCATATAAAAAGATTACTTTTGAATAAAAATAAAATTCAAAGGGGTTTATACACCGTATAGAAGAAATTTGTGTATAAAACAAAATATGCCTCAATGAATGGAGATTGAGACGAAGTCCCTTACAAATATCATTTTTTAAATAAAATAGATCTATTATGTGTATTCAATATATGTACACATAAAGAATGTATAAATACAAGATAGGACATAATAATATCATGGCATAATTTTAAAGTAGAAGATTAACCCAAAAAATGGAAATTGGGTTAAGAAGTTCCCTTACCTCGTGTCCGACTTGACTCGACCGCTCTTTAACCTCCTGAATAATAAACTAGAGTTAATATTTACTTTCATAAGAACCTTTATCAAGTTCATTATTCCTTTTATATCACTTATTACCATGTTATGAACATTATGTAATTATTTAAGTTAATAACGGTTGTTTTATCGATCTTAGGTACTTGAGTCAAAAATAACCTCTTATAATTACAAGTTGTTCATGTGGTGAAATATTCATTATATCCATAATTATATTACTAATGTAGATATCATATATTTCATATATATCCAGTATTAATAATGTTACATAACATTTAGGGGTAAGAAATGAAATACACCATTCATGGAGATGGTAAGCCGTACGTACGCATGAACGCTACTTTCATTTCTATTTCGTATTTAATGGAATGAAATTATAATTATATAAAGTTATACTATAATTCTAGTATAATATAATTTATAATACCATTTTCTCCATCCTTTATACATCCCACATATGGCATTAACGATTCAAAACACTTTGAGGGGGTGGTAGTCCGCACTTCCTAAAATGAAAATATCATGTTTACCCATAAAAGAAACCATAAAGGTATGCCATAAATGAAAAATACAGAAGCTTAAGTAAAACATAAACATATTATATAACATATATAAATATAGTTACATCTTAATGTAAACCTTTGAAAGTGTTATATGAGTGTTGAACAATCATCGTTTCGTGAGGCAGAAATTCGCCATCCACGGAAACAGTATGTTCTTTAACCATTATATGTAGGTGTGTGTAAGTGTAGCTCGAATAATTCTTATAACAAAATCATAGTATATTGAGGATAATTTTTTGTTACAAAAGAAATTAATAAAAAGAGTTTAAGGGGTTGGAGAAGAAAAATAAAACAAAATAACATAATAGAAGACATTACCGTAAAATTGGGTAACTCTTTTTGATTTGATCCAAAGGCTTCCTTGGGAATAATTCTGCCCAAAGTGAGGCTTCTATAAGTAATATAGGGAAGTTTACAGAGTATTTTGTCAGAGTTTTGCCGAGCCAAAAGGATTTGATGGTGTGAATAAGGTGGTAGTGGTGGGGGCCTTTTATACGAGGAGAGGGGCACTCTTGGAAAGTCATGAAATGTTACTTTATTATATAATGAGTTTCGGATTTTAAAGGTACCACACTTATATATTTCGAGTATAAGGTGATAATGGTTCGACATATACTCATACAATAGGTTTTGAACAAGTGTAATTCTTATATTTTACATTATCCTTCCATTTTATTAAAATCGTTAATTAATGAGGTAATCACTGCATCATCATGGTGTCATAAATAATTTACTTTATTTAATTTCTAAAAATTATAAAACAAATATCATGATGTAGTAAATCGTTTTATCTTTCTAATGAATACTTATAGTCAAAAATATGACTTTTATAACCCCATTTAAAAGTTGTTTTAGTAAAACAACTTATGTTTGTGACATTTTTATTTTAACTTTAAATAAAAAGTTATTTATGTCATTTTCCTACCAAAGTTGCTCCATGAGGTCCCCTAGTTGACCAATGGATTTTCTTGGTCGTCCATGACACATCCAATAGGAGTAGAACAAGTGTAAAGGTATTTTCATATTTTTATAATATCATTTTTAACTTAAATTTCACTAATTGCCTTTAATCACGATTAATTAAACATAAAAGTTACTATTCACCAAAAAATTATTTTAATCCCATTGAACCACATTTTAATTACTAATGAAAAACATGTATTTAATATTTTTTAAATTAAAATCACAGAAGTGTTAATGTTTCATTTAAATGAGAAATCATTTTTTTAACTACCACTTAGTGGTTTCACTATTCATCAAAAATTGAAGTTTTTCAGAACAATGCCAAAATTTCACCCTAAGATATAATTGATATTCCAAATTCAAAAATGATGTCTATTTTAAAAAATTCCAAACATATAAGTTGAATTAATTAATTTTATAATTAATTCCCGCTGTCACAATAAATAGCGTGTTTTTAAGAAACAATATATATCAAAAGATTGACAATTGTTTATGTCCAATTTCAAAGTGAAATTAATTCTAATGACCACCATTGGATAAAATGGTAAAAATATATTCTAATTACACTTTATAACCACTCAATAGTATAATTTATCACTATAAATTATTTTTATTAAAAAAGTTGTTTTTAAGTATTTTTCACTATTCATAAAAAATTGGAAGTTCTCAGAAAAATACCAAAAATTCAACATAGGATAATTTCGATATTACGAATACAAAAATGAATACCATTTTGAAATATAAAATATATATAATTTCAAAAAGTGGGTATTACTATTCATAATGGCTATTTTTATTGGTCGTAGTGTGTTAAAATCTTGAACTTGCGTACAATGCAAGATATTGCATTATTGAAAGAGAAGCGTATCGTGGAAGCTCGGGGTGTTACACACCCATTTCGGTTGACCTATATCTTACTTATTTTCCTTCTTAATCCTCTCATGGATGGATGGTTAAACATTCATCTGATAAATATATGATTTTTTTCACATTATTTTAACATATATATTCTTCAAATAAATAAATGTTAAATCTCTTCATTATTTATTATATATAGACTAGTGTGGTATTTCTGGCTTGTAACATCAACCACTCTGTTTGCCTTCCTAGGATTCTAGTGTATTGATTATTCATAATCCATAATGAATTCCAACCATGTCTTTTAGTGTATATTCCAATAATTGTATGCGAATATATAGTCCAAGAATTTATTATATATATATAAATCCCACCATTCACTATAAAGACAATTCCACTATATTTTCAATGTAAAAATTACCACGGACAGTTCCAAATCACGAGTCATGTAATTATTATCATGAATTTTCAGTTTTTGTGAGGTATATGTTATCACCATTTCATTCTATATAAGTATGTTTCTCATTCCATTCTTTGAGAAATCATTATTTATCAAAACCATTCCCTACTATAGGTTAGTGTGATCATAGTTTCACTAACAACACTTATTTTTAGATCATGGAAATTTTCGACACATTAATTTATCTATAGGAACTTGGAATCCATCCATCTTAATAGGTTTAGTGGATTAGATATCTATGATAAATTATTCGCAAATTATTTTTAAATATTTATCCAATCAAATAAAACAATTTATTTTATTTATAGTGGTTCGTATAGGTCATTGTTCAATAACATCGAACTTTGAAGGGTCCACTGATATACCATCACCTAAGATTATATGACCCAAGAATGAAACCTTTTATAGCCAAAATTCACAATTTCTAAATTTTGAATACAACAACTCCTTCATCTTGGTATTCATCATAATCTTTAAATAATCTTCATGATCTTCCTTCCCTTGGAATATATAATAACATCATTTATAGAGACTTCCAGAAATTGATCAACATAATCTCTACAGAATGTATTAATATTATACGTTAATATAGTGGGGGAATTGGTAAGTATAGATGGAATTAGTATAAATTCATAATTACCATACCTCATTCGGAAGACTATCTAAGTTATATCCTCCTTTTTGGCCTTTAATTGATTTTATCATGAATAAAGGTCAATATTTGAAAAGTATTAAGATCCAGGTAGTTGATCAAATATGTCATCAATATGGGTTAAAGGGTACTTTTTATTAATACTAAAAATTTCGGGATAATAAATCAAAATATGCATTTAACCATCTTTCTTCTTAATAAAAATAATTATTGCACCAAATGGTGATGTACTTGGTCATATGAATCCTTTTTTAAGAATATCATAGAGTCATGCATTTATTTTATCCAACTCAATTGTTTCTATTCTATATGGAGTCATTGAAATAGGTGGATAACAAATTATAAGTTCTATTGAAAACTAAATTTTATGATTCAAAGTAAGATTAAGAAATTATTCTAGAAATACATCCTCATATTACCAAATAATAGGAATATATTCAATATTGACTTTATTCAAAACCATTTGAGATAAATATACCCCATGAATACGTAGTAAGTCTCATATAATAAAATTTATTCCCATTAGAAGTTCATTTCCATGCTCACACCGATATATAATAATATGTTGATTGAGAATATCAAATTTGACTTACCTTCCTCAATAATTAGTTCCTTTATGCCCTTTTTCCAAAATTAAAATACCTATATGTTTCTTTATGAAATTTACCTATGGGATTCTTCTCAGATTCATGATATGAAGAAAGCTAAATCATTTCCCCCCAAGGTATTTACTGTAATGCATTTTTCATTTATTATGTGTATTAAAAAACTCACCCATTTTACGGTTTGTAATCATATGTCAAGATAGATAGTTAATTATAATCACCTTTTACTAATTTTAAGTCCAATCCAATTTGGTAGTTTATAAAGACAATCATTTCACCATATATCAAATTCATTGTTCCCATGATTCCTCATTGTTCTATCAATTGACTAAAACCAAAAACATAGTGTGAGTGTCAAACATCAATAATCAGAGTAAGAAATCATATTATTATGGAAATATTTCTTATGATTTCTTATTCTATGACAACTTCTATCAACCAATTATACATTAAATTCATCTCATATAACTATGGATTATTAAATATTTTCATAGGTTATATCCTCCAATAAATCATAATGGTTCATAATGGAAATGTGAATTGACCAAACTATATTTTCTTAGAGTGTATATCCATTTGTGCCATCTTATAAACACTCATTATGTGTAGGTGGAGATCGAGTTAATACCTAATATACCAATTTTAGAGATGTTACCCATATATGAATATGTTTTATAGTATCATCTACTTTCTAATATTCAGAAAGGGATATATTTTCTACAAATATAACATCCTTTTTTACCAAAACATTGGATATTATCCAATACATAGAATTATCCTCTGGATTCTCACAAAATTTATCTAATCATAATCTCTTAAAATAACTAAATCTTTCTTTGATTCTAACTGAGGAGGCCCAAGAAAAAAACATAAATATTACATCATATTAGATGAATATTAAATTAATATCAGTATTATACATACATGAGGGCAATAATGGTTTAGAATATTTAGAAACTATATACATAATAAACTTATTTCTTAAAATATGTCCAACATCTCCCACAATGATATTACCCTTCTACAAATATCATACATAGAACCCTCTATCAAAACCTATGGAAGGAAATCATAAGAAAGGGAGACATTAGATTCTTAAAAAGGGTAAGAATAAGATTTATCAATCTTAAGAGAGAATAATATGATCATGAGGGAATGATAACATAATCAAGTGTATGTTATTAATTTAAAAGATTCATACCCATAAACTCATAGACCGTAAACTCTAATTTCATGTCATTTCTTGATGAATGATTAACAAGGGTGTTATTGGAACCTTCTTATTTTAAGGAACATAAATCTGGTTCATTATGTTTCTAATGAGATTTTTGTTTTATGATATAATTCTAAATTATAATGTAATTTCATAAAAATTTGGATAATTGTTGGAATGAGTAACCACCATACATAACTCATAGTTAGTTTAAATGAGTATATGTTAGACTTGATATGCTGTCAGAAAGTCTCACCACCACACTTGAGTCACCACTAAAATGAGTCAGTATTGGTTATAATTACTCATCATTGGATATTTCTTTCCAGTATAGATGTATTTTTGTTTGAATGAGTCATATCCAGAGATGTCATGCCACCAGGTATGTCTTTCTTCTATATATGTCTTGATTTAAGAATGATTCACTTCTATAGGTGTATTTCGGTAAAATATGTCTTCCCACTAGGATAAGTCAGTGTCAGAAATTTCTTTCTGCTAGAAGATCTTCTAATGTTTTTCTTCCTATTTTAAATTCAGTGCTTCAATAACTATTTTAATGAAGTTAATAAAGAAGAAATATTTAATTATTATTCATTAAACTATTTCATGCAAGAATTAAAAGTGGTGTTAAATCTATGTGTGAGGATCCAAAATATATTTATTATTGTTATTCAATTGGTACTCCTCCTTCTAGTGATATATATTCATATAATGCTACTTGAATGTAAGAGAGGGAATACATGATCAAGAAGTGGATGATTTCTGAATACTAGATGGATCATCTCATGAGAACATTCATGTTGCATTCCTACTATGTCTCAACTGGGAAATAGTATAACACCTTGAAGGACATGATAATTTCCTAAAAATAGAAAAGAGAACATTATGACATGATATTTTAGTGAAACATTCATAGAAACAACTTGAGCTCCTCCCTAAGCCACATTTGATGACACACAAGTATCTAAAGCACTACATACAACGAAAAATTACCTTTTCTATATATTATTTGTTTCAATTTCTATGGTTTGATTTTAATTTTGAGAAGTGTGTTGTTTTATCAATTTTTCATCACACACTATCTTCTATTCTAGAACTAGATAATAGATGATTTTATCTTCCTTATTGTAATGACCTGTCCCCTGAGGCTCGTGCCATGACTACCCCAATCCCATCTTCCATTGGATAGGGGCTAGAGACTAGCACCGAAAGCCGTAATCCCAAAAACTGGGAAGGCATTTCCTTTATTACCTTTAAACACGCACAACCAATAACACATTAAGATACGAACACAAGTAAACTGTATAGAAATAAGGGTGTGTACCGTAAGAAAAAGGGGCCAGAATACATGCCCAACTAGAAAGTACAAGAAAAATGAAATGTATAAGTAAACTGAAATAGCTCCTGTGAACTCCCCCCAAGGATCTTACCTGAACGGTAGGTACAGCTCTTGAATGGTCGTCTCTGCGGTATGCCTTGTCTAATGTCCACCTCCAAGATACTTCTAGTCCTGGTACAATCATCATCAGTCAGTGATGTCCATCGTCTGCACCAAACACAACAAGGTGCAGGTGTAGCCAATGTAGGGGTGATTATATCGATACTCAGTAGGGACCCCAAGACCCTCAGAGGTCTCACAAAACCCACAAAGGATAAACAGCCAATCATGAAAACATATGACAACCCTACTAAATTATATTCCCATACATATACCCAATTTATCAAGCATACCAATCTCATTCATGAGGAAACACAAGGTCCAAATCAAAATCCCAAAGCTCATCTATTCCAAAAAGGAAGACATTCTAAAAAGGAACCCCTATAAAGGTATGCCACATAGAATATTACCACAAAAGTATCACCACAAAGGTATGTACCACAAAGTTATGTACCACAAATGTACGGCACACAGAAGATTACCACAAAGGTATCACCACGATGGTAAGTACCACAAAGGTAAGTACCAAAAAGGTACTCCACACAGAATATTACAACAATGGTATCAACAGGAAGGTAAGTACCACAAAGTTACTCCACACAGAATATTACCACAAAGGTATAGACTCATCTCCTACTAGGTATAAATTAGGTATAGTAGTAGAGATGATTAGATATAACTACTCAATCATCTTACTCTGTTAAGAGACAGACCCACATAGGATCCTAAATCATCATACCCACATAGGATCCTAGTACATCATCAGACCCACACATGATCCTAGTACAACAGACCCACAAAGGATCCGAGTACATCATCAGACCCACACAGGATCCTAGTAAAGTAGACCCACACTGGATCGCAGTACATCATCAGACCCACACAGGATCCTAGTACGGCAGACCAACACAGGATCCTAGTACATCATCAGACTCACACAAGATCCAAGTACAGCAGACCCACACATTATCCTGGTACATCATCAGACCCAAACATGATCCTAGTACATCATCTGACCAAAACATGATCCTAGTATAGTAGACCCACACAGGATCCTAGTACATAATCAAACCCACACATGATCCTTGTAAAGCAGACCCACACAAGATCCTAGAGTAGTCCCACATGGATTCTTAGAGAGGATCCATGTGGGATCCTCGATCATAGACACACAAAGGATCCCTTTCTCATGATACAGCCAGCTACAGGGTTCCCACACTAATATCACTTGATTCGGGAGGATCCACTCCTCAATCCACAGGTCGATACTCCAACATCCACGAGGTCCCATGGAGAATTATTCCAATGTATCGCCATGTAAAAGGGGTCTCAACACAATAGACAGTGTTTCAATCATACATCTCGTCTGTAAGTTATTGACCTTTTAGTCCTGAGGGACGGATGGATTCGTGTTCGATCTAACACGGTCATACCCCAAATTTATCAAAAATTCAATTGTGGTATACCAAAATCTCCGACTCTCTCTAATGTTTTTGGAACCATTGAAGGTTCATGAAACGGATTCTCGTAGCTCAAGATATGGATGAAAGAAAGAAAATGGGTTGAAGTTAGTCGGGGTCCGGTCCGACCTAGTCGGACCGACCCGGCTCGTGTTGACCTGGCCCACTGGTTCTGGTCCACTAGGCTCATGGTGTAGTGGGCCGTGGTGTGGCACGGCCCACTGTGGCTAGCCGGATGGCCGCCTCCTTCCCCATGCGGCGCGTCGTGGGACGAACCCTCACATGCGGTTGGCTCGTCCATCCACCCTTCCTTTGTCGTCGCGGCATAAATCCATGACTCTCACCCATCGGGTAGCACAGACACACACAGTCGTCCCCTTCGTGCGGCCGACCTCCCCCGTCCACCACCCTTGCGCCACTGTGGCCCTTCTCTAGTGGCGCGGTCACGCCACCGCCTTCTTCGCGGCCGGCTGTGGTGCCTGCCACTTTTCCTGAGCCCCTCCGGTTTCGATCTCCATCCTCCTCCATCACGAAGAACACATCAAGAATCACAAAGGATTTTAGAGAGGTCGGTCCATGTTCGTTTGGCACGCACACTCCGAGTTAGGGTGGTAGGAAGCAGATCAATAATTCATGAATCACGAAGAACATCATGAATGGGTAAGGGGGTATAAATCAACAAAAACCCCTAAAAGATACCCCACAAAAACCTCCCACATAGACGGAAGAATCGCAGGACAACCTGTTAGTCGGTTGACTCGTGTTTTTCGTATAAATTCAATAAAGGGGAAGAGGAAATCAAAAACTCTCAAACAAAATAACCCCCTACCTTGAACTTCATAGAATCATCTATTCTTGCTGTTGGGCCATGTTCTTAGTTCCCACAATAGGCTCCCAAAGAGGCCACCCTCACGTGGCCTATTGGTGCTTCGATGTCGTCTGTCACCTCCCGTTTTGTCGTCTTCTAAGTGTTGAGCATCACAGAACATTACCAAAGCATATTCACTTGGGGAAGTCATGCCAAATCCCCCCCCCCAAAGCTTCATATAAATAGGATAGGGTACGGTAAGTACAAATCGTGTAATTTATGAAGTTTCATTTAATAGGAACCTTCCTAAATTCCAATGACGATGTTACATAGTATTTGAAAGTCAATACATTTAATTTACGTTGGTGCAATTAAATGGTAGGTTTCCCAAGGGACTTCCTCAAATTGAACAGGGTTTTGGGTGGTCCCCACCACCATGAATTCAGAAATGGGAGTTTTCTAGCTCGGGTGGTCCCCACCTCCAAGAATTTCATTGGGAGGTTAAAAATAAAAAAAAGTTTTTCTTTATTTTATTTTTATTTCCACGAAAAACACAAAAACTAACATTCACCCTCAACCAACTATGGTTGAGGTGAAAGTATCCTTAAGCTAATATATGCACATTGAGTTCAACGGTGTCCTCAGATTTCAATTCCAAGCACCAGTTCAAAAGTTAAAAAATTCCACTTGCGTGTTTTTAAACGTACCTGAAAAAAAATTAGGAAAATTATTAATAGTCACCCACCACCCGCTCCAGTTGAGGTTAGGGTCTTCCCAAGTGGAAAATGAAAAAACTAACCCAACAGTACTCTTGGATTTCCAATCTGAGTTACCGTTTAAAAGTTATGGATTTTACAATAAAATAATTGTCACTTAATTATTTTATTTACGGTCAAAAACTAAATTTCATGGGTTGTCTATGCCGGCCAAAGTTAGTATCTTCTTAAATAAATCATTCCCTCACAAGTTCAGCGGTGGTATATGATTTTCAATTGGAAGTACCTTTTGTCAGTAATAATCATTTGAAAAATAAAATAATTTATTATTTTATTTTATTTATGGTTATGCCATTTTTTAGGTTTTCTTATAGGAGGCCCGCACCGACTAAATTTAAGTCCCTCCTAGGATAAACACACCATCCTAAGCATAACGGTGCCCTTAGATTTTTGATTCAACTAACTGTTTAAGAGTTATTCTGCTTTTTTAGTAAAACTGCTTACGTGCTCTAATTAAAGCTTAGAAAAACTTTGATGGATCATTCTGGGTACTCCGGGCCTTAGAATCACGTGTCGTCAGATTTCACAATCTTGAAAAATTATCATATAGTAAAAAAAATTAAATGGAATTTCCTGGTCTTTACGTTCTCCCCACCTTAAGGATTTTTGTCCCCGAAATCCACATTACAAACACTAGGAAAACAAGTGGGAATACTGAGCATGAATAAAAGCCTCCCTCTCCCATATGCTCTCCTGGAGGTTCCCATGCTACCAACAGAAATGAACAAAAGGTATCAATCACCCACGAAGTACTCTCTCTTGTCAATCCTCAATATCCATAGGAACCACCAAAATCTCCATGCCATCCTCGATGGCCAGCTCGCCGTGGTCGATGATGTGAGATGGGTTGTGCAAATATATCCTCTACTGGAATACGTGGAAGACATCGTGAAGCCAGTGCAATTGAGGGGGAAGTGCTAGGTGGTTAGCTACCTTTCCAACTATGCTGAGGATATGGAAGGGTCCAATGAACCTCAGAGATAACTTGTCACCCCAACCAAATCTCTACAAACCTCATCATAGTGAGACCTGTATAAAGACATGGTCAATATCCTCGAACTCCACTGGTCTCCTTCTCATATCAGCATAAGACTTAGGTTGGCTCTGATCAATTTTCACTTTCTAACAAGTGAGTCATTGTGATACAAACTGTGCCACTACTTTCTTAATCCATGGCCACCAGTACTGACGCTAAATGTCCTGGTACCATGGTACGTCCTCTAAAGTGGTTGACGGGCTCCACACCTTCATAAAATCCATCAGGTGCCTGACCTGAGGATATCTGAACATGTCGATCCTCATAGTAAGTGTTCCAATGTTTCACCTCCCTGAATAACTGAAGAAGTGGGGGAGTGACTGTGAGAGACTAAAGAAAAACTGATCCATCTCGGTCCACAAAGGATATCCATAAAGTATCCAGCTATACCATCACCTCACCTAGTAGTTGTATACCATATCATCTGC
This sequence comes from Viscum album, assembly GCA_963277665.1. Classification (NCBI taxonomy): domain Eukaryota; kingdom Viridiplantae; phylum Streptophyta; class Magnoliopsida; order Santalales; family Viscaceae; genus Viscum; species Viscum album. The sequence continues at coordinate 1,014,321,013 of OY728119.1, read as the reverse complement.
TGGGTGAATCTGCTACAATGTTCCCCTTACCAAAAGTATAGACTATCTTGAATCCAATGTCCTGGAGGAACTCGAGCCAACATAATTGTCACAGGTTAAGTTCCTACTGAGATAAGATATACCCGAGACTCTTGTGGTCTGAGTAGACTGTAAAATGTTCGCCCATCAAGTAATTCCACCACACCATCAGTTCACAGACCACTACTGCTAACTCCAGTTAGTTCATATCATATTTCTACTTGTTAGTATTTGTCTCAGCTCTTGAAAGCTCTTTTTACACTTCTATGTCCACAATAAAGGCTCCCCCTTTTCATCAAAGTGGAAAAGGGTGTCGCTTCCCTAGGGAAGTCGGGTACAAATCTCTGGTAGTACCAAGCCAAAGCGGATGTCCCTCTCCCTTTGGGGAGGTAATCCAAGAAACATATTTGGAAAAGATGTTCCCATGCTCTGTCACTCCTTTTTGGAACTAATAACTGATAACTTCTGTTGCCAAAAGGGTAAGTCTGGCCGACTGATGAGCCCATCCTGTGCTGCCTGGGTTTACTTTTCACCGACCAAGGAAAACCCAATTCCAACATTGTAGAGAAACCAATACCTTTTTTCTGAATATAGTCAATCTGAGTATGAACTGTGGATGCCAATTCCAAACCCAAACTAATGTCGTAAGGCCTCGATGCTGCCACAAATAGGTTCCAACCGAAACTCTTGCCTCAAGGGTCAGATCACACAGTCGGCGTAAGTGTGATTATTGAGTCATCTTCCAAAGGTATCTTCGTACATGAGGGTCAAGTCAATGATTTAACTGGAAACTCTAGGTATTGGACAAGATTCATGTAAGGATGGAATGATTGGTACCTATGTCTATTGATACGACAAATATTAGTAGACACATAACATACCTCTAATCATTCTTGGAGTCCTTGGGCCATACTCATTGACTGCATGCAGCTACTCCATTCTCGTGTCCTCTAGCTCCCTAAGCCTGGTGGGGGCCATAAAAGGTGGTGGTTGTAATATGTCAAAATTTACACCACCTCATGTTTCTCCCCTAACTCTACCTCCTAGTCTTTAGCCCTTCAGATTCATCTATCCCTAACACTTATTCTTCCCGAAACATTTTTTAAATTTTTTACAAGACCAAGTCACTAAGACTGGAACCAGTTTCCTTTTTTCCCACTACTATCATTCACTGGCTGTATCTGCTCATCCAAATAAAATTCAACCAAAAGGTCCTCTCTAGCACCCCAACATAAGTAGGAATGCAAAGAGTAATAGTGTTAGCTTAGATTTCCATAAAACAACTACGCTTGAAAGACTGAGCCGTGAATCACTAATTATATCATATTCATCGAGTACCAGGAATGATTGGTATGCCTCGATGAATACTCAGCTACCGACATGTCATTCTGCCAAGTTGTAGAAGCTCTAGAAAACACTCATCCACCTACTCAAGCCATTCCTCAGTAGCCTGTGAGTCGGTCTCACCTGGGAACCTAAGGGGTATCTGATGTGGAATCACCCGTAAGGCACTAAGCCTATATGTGTCCTCTACCGGTACTGCCAGTTTTAACTATTGGTCGATGGGAAATGATATAACTGACACACTACCTGAAGGAACTATATCAGGTAATGGTCCACGTATGGAAGCCTCATCACTATGTGGTCCATCCTCATTGTCACTCAGTGAAGAAGACTAGTAGCTAAGATCACCATCTGCTCTACTTGTGTCTCAACTAGGTGTTAAACTCTAGCAACCACCTCCATCCATCCCTCATTTGTGAGGGAAACTATCTCACCTCAAAACCTCGATGGCCTTTATTTTTGGAACTCATTCAACACACTCAGTCGTCGTGCACTGTCCACTAGTTTTTCTTGTGGGAAATAATTCCAAACAGGTGGTGGTGCTGCTAGTACACCACCCGAAGTTGCCAATATAGTAAGAGGGCCCTGCAATGGAGCCTCATCGCTCGGTGGGCCATCATCGTGTACTCTTTTGGGAATCATAGATGTTTTTCAATGCAATGGCATCCTGATAAAGAATAGGTGTGCCATGGTCATTTAGTTATAACTGGTAAGCTGACTCAAGAAAACACAAGAAAAAATTTCAAAACACACACACAGTCATTGTTTTTGTGCACTGAGTCAGAAATCAAAAGTCAGGGTCCTGGTGTATGGATACGTCAGCCGCCTCACCAACACTGGATTCCCAAAACCGATAACCACACTCACTACACTTAATATAATTGTCGTTAAAAAGATTAGAGTCTAATTTTCTACAATAGAACCGACTAATCTGATACCAATTTTTCATTAGCCATCCCCCAGGGCCCATGTCATGACTACCCTAAGCCGGCCTTCCATAGGCCAGGGGCTGGAGACTAGCACCAAAAGGCGTAATCCCCAAAACTGGAAAGGAAATGCCTTTATAACCTGTAAACACACACAACCAAGCACACAAAAAGATACGAACACAAGTAAACTATATATCAAAAAGAGTGTGTACAGTAAGGAAAAGGGGCCAGAATACAAGCCCTACTGGAAAGTACAAGAAAAATAAATAGTACATGTAAATTGAAATAGCTCCCAATAAATCCCACCAAGGATCTTACCTGAAGGGTAGGTACAGCTCTCGAAAGGCCGTCTCTTCAGTACTCCTCATATGATGTCCACCTCCAAGATACTTTCAGTCCTGGTACACTCATCCTCAGTCAGTATTGTCCATCATCAGCACCAAACACAACAAGGTGCAGGCGTATCCCATGCAGGTGTGATTATAACAATTTTCGATAGGGACCATGAGACCCTCGAAGATCTCACAAAACCCACAAATGATAAACCACAAAGCATGAAAACATCTAAAAAACCTACTTAGGTATATTCCCATACATATACCTAATTTATCAAGTATACCTATCTCATTCATGAGGAAAAACAAGGTCCAACTCAAAATCTCAAAGCTCATATGTTCCACAAAGGAAGACATACCACAAAGGTAACACTAGAAAGGTATGTACCACAAAGGTATGCCAGATAGAAGGTTACCACACAGGTATCACCATGAAGGTAAGTACCACAAAGGTAAGTACCACAAAGATACGCAACAAAGAAGATTACCACAAAGGTATCTTCACAAAGGTAAGTACCAAAAAGGTATGCCACACATAAGATAACCACAAAGGTATCACCACAAAGGCAAGTACCACAAAGGTACGCCACACAGAGGATTACCACAAAGGTAAAGAATTAGCTCACACTAGTTATAACTTAGGTATAATAGTAGAGATGATTAGATGTAACTACTGAATCGTCTTACTCTGTTAAGAGGCAGACCCATGTAGGATCCAAAATCTTTAGACCCATACAGGATCCTAGTAAATGATCAGACCCACACAGGATCCTAGTAAAGCAGACCCACCCAGGATCCGAGTACATCATTAGAATCACACAATATCCTAGTACAAAAGACCCACAAAGGATCCCAATACATCATTAGACCCATAGAGGATCCTAGTACAGCAGTCGTACATAGGATCCCAGTACATCATCAGACCCACATAAGATCGGAGTACAGCAGACCCACACATAATCCAAGTACATCATCAGACCCACACATGATCCTAGTAGAGCAGACCCACACAAGATCCTAGTACATCATCATACCCACACAAGCTCCTATTATATCAGACCCACATAGGATCCTAGAGTAGTCCCACATGGATTCCTAGAAGGTATCCATGTGGGATCCTCGATCACAGACCCACGAAGGATCCCTTTCTCATGTTACAACCACATATAGGGTTCCCGCACTGAGCTCGCTTGATTCTGGGAGGGTCCTCTCCACGGGCCACAGGTTGATACTCCAACTACCATGAACTCCCATGTAGAAGTATCCCAAAATACCTCCATGTAAAAGGGGTCTCAACGCAATAGATTTTGCATCAATCGGACGTCCGGTCTATAAGTTATTAACCTTTTAGTCCTGAACACCCGGTTTGATTCGTGTTCAATCCAACCCTTCCATACCCCAACATTATCCAAAACTCAAGTGGGGAATACCAAAAGTTCTATCTCACACTATGTTTTATGTAACCCCTGACGTTTCATCAAATGGACACCCGTAGCTCAAGATATGGCTGAAAGAGCGAGAGTGGGTCGAAGTTGGTATGGGTCCGGTCCGACCCGGCCCGACCTGACCTGGGCCGACCCGAACCGGTTCGGGTCGACCCATCCCACTGGATCCGGCCCAGACCGTTGTCGGTGGCCCGCTGGGATCACGGTGCGGCAGCCCGTGGTGTGGTGTCCCACCTTGGTGGGCCGCACGGCCAACTGACTTCCCCACGTAGCGCATCATGTTCCACGACTTCGACAGCTACCGGCTCGGCCGGATGCCCTCCCTTTGCCATTGCGGCACAAATCCATGGCTCTCGCTTGTCTGGTGGCGCAGACGGGTGTTGTCGTCCCCTTCATGTGGCCGACCTCCACCATCTTCAGCCCTTTCTCCGCTGCGGCTCTTCTTCGGCGGTGTGATCGTGTCGCCGCCTTCGTCGCGGCCGGTCGTGGTGCCAGCCGCCATTCCCGAGCCCCGCCGGTATCAGTCTCCATCCTCCTCCATTGCGAAAAACACATCAAGAATCACAAAAAATTGTGCAGAGGTCGGGAAATGTTCGTTTGGCCCACACCCTCCATGTTAGCGTGGTAGAAAGTGGCTCAATATTTCTTTAGTCATGATGAACATCAAGAGGTGGAAATGTGGGTATAAAACAACAACAAACCCTACAAGATACCCTGCAACAACCTCCCGCAAAGACAGAATAATCGCGCGACAATCCATTAGTCGGTTGACCCGCGTTCTTCGTATAAATTCCAGAACAGGGAAGAGGAAATCAAAAATGCTCAAACAAAATAACCCCTACCTTGAATGTCGGAGAATCAACTGTGCTTTCTAGTGGACTGTGTTCTTATTTACCATGACCGACTCCCAAAGACCCCACTTATATGTCTCCCATTAGTGTTTTGATGTCATTTGTCACCTCCCACTAGGTAAGCTTCATATTCTAAGTGTCTGGCATCCTGGAACTTTACCAGATATTTGTCGCTTGGTGAAGTCATGCCAAATCCTCCCCCCACAAGATTCATATAAATAAAAGAGGGGGTAAGTAACAATCGTGGAATTTATGAAGGTTTATTTAATATGAACCTTCCTAAATTCCAACGATTTTGTTACTTAGTATTTGAAAGTCAATCCATTTAATCTATGTTGGCGCAACTGAATGGGAGGTTTCCAAAGGGACTTCCCCATATTAAAGAGATGTTCGGGTGGTCCCCACCACCATGAATTCACAAATGGGAGTTTTCTAGCTCGGGAGGTCCGCACCTCCAAGCATTCAATTGGGAGGTTAAAAAAATATAAATTTTTTCTTTATTTAATTTTTATTTCCGCAAAAAACACGAAAAAAAATTTTCACCTTCAACCAACAGTGATCGAGGTGAAAGTCTCCTCAAGAGAATACCGGTGTTGCGAGTTCAACAGTGTCCTCAGATTTCAATTCTGAGCACCGGTTAAAATGATAAAAAATCTTCTTGCGCATTTACTTAACGTACCAGAAAAAAATCAAGAAATTATTAAGAGTCACCCTCGACCTGCTCCAGTCAAGTTTAGGCTCTGTTAAAGTGAAACATGCTCTAACGAACCCAACGGTGCTCTTGTATTTATGATCTGAGTTACTTTTTAAAAGTTATGGATTTTACAATAAAATAATTGTCACTTACTTATTTTATTTGAGGCGAAAAACTAACTTTCACTGGTGACCCGTGCCAGCCAAAGTTAGTATCTACTTAAATAAATCATTCCTACACGAGTTCAGAGTGGTCTCAGTTTTTATATCAGAGCTACCATTTGTGAGTTATAAGCATTTGAAAAATAATATAATTTATTTAATTATTTTATTAACATTTATTCCATTTTTAGGTTTTCTCACAGGAGTCTCGTGCTAACTAAACTTAAGTCTCTCCTAGGGTAAACCCACCATCCTGAGCACAAAGACGCCCTTAGATTTTTGATCTGAGTAACCATTTAATATTTATTCCACTATTTCAGGAAAACTGCTTACGCACGCTAATTAAAGCTTAAAAAATCAACAGATCCTTCTGGGCATTCTGGGCCTCGGAATCGAGTGTCGTCAGATTTCGCAGTCTCAAAAAATTCCCTTGTAATTAAAAAAACTTACATGGATTTTCCGAGTCATTACACTTATCTTTTCATCTGCTTACCCATGGTCTTTATGGAAGAGGTCCCTATATGGAATGTGTTATTTTTATTACTATGTATAACTATGTAAAAGGGTTTTGATCATGGATAGATTGTAAGCTATTATATATGTACCTGATCTAGGTTTTGGATTAGAATATTTGTATATATTCCCCTTTTTAGTGGGTGATTTCCATGTTGAGGGGATTAGGTCACAGTTTGAGGCAAAACCCATTGTTTACTTCACTATATGATTTTTTTCTTCGCTACAAATATTTAAACTATATTTTTTTTATTATATAAAAAAAACTGGTACTCTGATAGATAATTTTAACCATTATTTATATAATTATTTGTTTTAGTAAATTTATTTCAAAAGATAATGTAATTTTTAATATTGTTTTAACTTAGAACTATTCTAAATTTTAGAAATCTTATAAAATATGAATCTTTTATCAAATTACCCTTTTTATTAATTTTGATTTTTTCTATGATTTTATATGAACTATTTTTTAATATATTTTTTATTGGGTTATTGATGCACCCCAACCCCTCTTGAGTTGCTCACTCGTGCCATTAGGTGTAAAACCAATAATCATCATTAAAAATTCATAACATAGGCTTATGTCATTATAAAAAAAGGAAATCATAATATTGTGAACACTATTATTTGTAGTCATGTCCACTAATAATAATGTTAGCATATCTAGAAGACATCATACTCACACATCAAAATGTGGACATTTCTATTTGCAATCATGTCTATGTATATATTTAAGATCATAACTTAGAATTATCAAAATCCCATAATCAAAAAGTGAACATAGAAAATCATCCATGTCCAAAATTATCATCATCATATCAAGATATATCTATATCACATTATCCAATTAGTTAGAGGGATATAACAAACGCAAACATCACATAATCATATTTCATTCATATATATTCCACAAGATTATGGGACTATTTTTAGTATCTTTATAATTTAACCCATGGAAAAGAAATTAAGTTTCATCAATATTTCATCATCATAATATGTTACCATATAGATAAAAATATGGATAGTATCATTGGATAATATTAAATTGAAGAATAAGTAACACCAATGGAATCCTTCATAGAACAAAATACCTCTAAAAGAATATTGGAACCGTTATAGAGGAAAATACCATTTTTCTTTTAAAATCAATTATTTGCAATATGTAAATTTCCATAATAATAAGAAAACATTTATTTAAAATAAAACATGAAAAAATATTAAGTAATATTCAATGGAATGAGTATTCATAAAATCAGGAATAGATAATGGTGTGCTAAACATTGAAAAAAATATTCCTTTCACTCTTTTGGTAAAAAAATTCATAAATAACCAGTTAAAAAACATTGTTAAAAACATTTTTAAACCGTTGAAAATAAAATAAAATATAAAATAAAATGAATTTGAAAAATCATTGGTTTATAGAAAATAAATTTTTTTTAAAAATTCTAAAGAATATGGACGTAGGAGAAAAATTTCATTGACTATAAATGATAAAAGGTTGGTTTTTCTTATAAACACTTTCTCGGTCATTTTCTACACCAAATAGAGGAAAATACTTCTATTAACTGAATGTTTTATTAAAAATACATATGAAAATAATACATACGGGGGTTAAAGGAAAATATATATATAATTTATCTCAATTTTAATTTGGCATAAACAATCCCAAAAATAAATGAGATTTTATTCAAATCCCTTACCGTTTGGGTAATCTCCAAATAAGAACCTTAAGAAATAAATAAACTTATTTTTATTATTATATAAATATAATATGAATGAATATAATCATAAAATACTTTCACGATTATTATATACACCACACAAAAGAAAGAAGTGGTAAATATGACATATGTCTCATGGAAATAAAATTGATACAGGAAACTCTTACCTCAAGTCTCATCTTTAATTGTATATGTTAAAACCAACTATAAAATAAATATATATTTATTATACACATATTAATGAACCATGTGTATACATAACTAACTACATAACATTTCTTTTATAATTTCTAATTAGTATTTTATTAAAATTTCTTCCGTAAAATGGGTATTGCAGTAAAAACTGGTCTATTTTCCTTACATGTTTTAGTTTGATGTTTCTAGTACTTGTACATTTCTCATGGTTAAATAATATATATAATATTAGTAATTTCATAAGTACGATGTTTATTAATTATATACACATTTACAACCATTCATTACAACACTCTAAGAATTTAAGAAAATTATGTTCGATAGCATATATGACACGCAACACTGAGCCTAAAGGAACCAAGAAATATTAATACTTAAATGTGATAGTTATAACCTAGTTATTAAATTGGTGAATATAATTTTGATTAAATAAATTATTAAATATACTAAAAGTTACTACTTAATATAAATTTATTGATAAATTCTATGTAAATAATCACATAAATTTTAGTAAATCCATTTTATTCCTCGAAAATATCTTTTCATCAAAAATGAATTTTCTTCATTTTTGTGAGAAAATAGTATAATTAATATTGGTAACATTAGAAAAATTTATTTAATAAAAAGGATATAATTTTTTAGAAAACCATATAAAAATTATCTTATGGTAAAATTTTTATATTTTTCTAAAAAGTTTCATTTTTCAATAAATAGTGAAAAATACATATTTTTATTGAAAAATATATATTATTTCATAATATTTAAAATGTCATATTATATTTTGGATTTATTTTATAATTTAAATAGTTCCTTTTTATTATTAAAAATTCGATTAAGTTCTTTTTAATGGATTTTATACTTGAATTTATTATAAAAACATTTTTATACTTAAAATGCAATTTCTAAAAGAGTTTTTTATTGCATTTTGTGGGATTAATATAAAATTAAATTATTCCACATAAATTAATTTAATTTAAAAAAACATATTCCATATTTTGAATCAAAATATAGATATTTTATAAATATGTTCATTATAATGTTATCCATTATTAATAGTAATCATAGTAAATTTTTTTACCATGGTAAAAGTAAAATGGGTTAATTAAGAGTTAAAATAATGTGATGAGGACAAAACACTAACCCCATAAATTTCCTAAATTTTAATGTATGAGTTTATCTTGTCCATAAACAACAAAACATCGAATATATGAACTTCTTTCTATTTCCCATAATTTTTACCATTATAATATTTTATGTAAAGAAAATACAATCATGTCCTTCTCTTGGTTCTATTATCTTTAATATTATAAAATACAGATTAGAAGAATTGTTGTTTAGTTATAAATGTTTATTTTAAATATAAATTATTTTTTTAATCATAATTCATTTTTAGTTTTTATTGATGAACTATTTTTCTTAAATTCTTATGAAATGTAGACATAATATTTATTAAATTAATTGAAAAATTAAATAAAATATTTTTTTAAAATTAAAACTTATATATTTTGAGTGAATTATTATGTTACAAGAATATTGAAGACAAATATAAAATTTTAGGTAATTTAAGAAGGATTGTATTTTAATTTCTTTACTGTATTAATGTTATTAATGTTAAAGAAAATGGATAGTTCCAAAATTGACATTAAGGATATTTTATGATAAATAATAATTTATTAAATGATTTAAAATTTATAAAGATAATATATTCATACATGTGATTTTGGGATAGTTTAAATTACTTATCTTGGTACATTTATGGGCCATTATCCAATTTATTATTACAATTCTTACAAGTAAAGACTACATGGGTTAAAACTAAAATATAAGGATAAAAAAAATCTAAACATGTAAAAATTTTATTGGATGATATTTTTTTGAAACATAAAAATTATATATTATAATTATATAATTTTTAAGCCCTTGTAACATGAAAAGTAAATTATTTTAATTTAAAATTTTAAAAAATTCCAAAATTGCTCATCCCCTATCTTATAAAAATTAACCTTCTCCCCTACTTTCATGACACATAAAAATCATTTTGTTTTATCCAATACCTAAAAATAATACTTCATATAATCCCTCATCTCATTATATAGGTCTTGGTTTAGGTATAATACCATTTTTATAGGGCTAAAGATGTAAAGCAAGAGAGATTGTTCAAAGATGAGGTATAGATTTTAACTAAATGTTTTAGTTTTATATATTATCCCACTTCCTAATAATATTATCAACCCATGATTATATAATAAATTAAGTATATATAATATAATGATATGTTATTATAATAATTTCATAACCTAAATCCGTATTTTTCGTCCATCAAATCAGAAATGAGACCATCGTTCGTCTCTACGGTCAACTACCACCTCACAAACCGATGTAATATTTTTTTCATCATTGCATATTATGACTATTTATAATGATTAATTTAATGTATATATATGATATTAATTAAATATTTAACACTATATAGATGTAATATATCTTCTATTTTCTAACCTATCTATTCATTTAAAAAGATATTATTGTTCCTGGGTGAATGTGGACTACCACCTCTACGATGTGATGTGATTTGTCATTAATAACCACATCTAATGGATTATATATATAAATATATTTAAATAATTAATAGGATATTAATTATGTAATTATGTAAATTCAAAATAATACTTACCTTTTTTCCACTATGCTCATTTAAAAATGGAAATGTTACTCACGCATACGTACAACTTACCATCTCCGTGATTGTAACATATTTCATTTTTCATAATAATCATTCATAGTTGGTTTTAAATATATAATTTTTTTATAAATATTATAATTATATATATGATCAAATAATTAATAATTTTACCAAATTCAGTCTACCGAAGTCATTTTGGACAATTGAATTTAATATCATCAAAACGTCTCACATGAACATAAATGATTAAGTAATTGAATGTAACATGGTAATAAATGATATTAAATGTATAAGAAACATGAAAATTGTTATTAATAAAGTAAATAATTAACATAATTTTTTTATTAAGGAAGATAATTAATGTATGTGGTGAGTAGAACTTGATATAATGGTCACACTGGTTTAAAAACCATGTTTTTAAATGTTTTAATGATTTATTTTCTAATATATTTTCTCCCGAGTCTATATTATTAAATTTATTCTATGAATTATTTTATATGGAAATTTATGTACTATAAAATAATTTTTTTTAAATTTTATTTCAATGGTTTTTAAAAGGAAACATTTTGTGTAATCTTTACAAAACGTTTTGACACTGTTTAGAAATGGAAAACAAGGATGTTCTATTTTACCATATACGGTAACAATATATATTAATGCCACCAGAATATTTATTTTATTTTTGGATTTCATTATAATATTCCATTTTTTATTCAAATAAAACCCACATTCCCAATGTTCATGGTATTTTGGAATTTAAAATGGGTTTTCAAAAGGAATGGGTATTTTAATATCTGAAAGAGTTTTACATATTGGCTCAAAAGAGTTTTTCAAGAATTTTATGATGAAAGGTTAAATAATAAAGTCTTTTAACCATGATATTTTCATTGGAAATTTTTTATGGTGAAGGATGAGGATGATATTTCCCATGATGACTAGTGGTCCTGATATTTCTCATCAATGCATTACTTATTTATTTTGTTCTCCATATAATTATATTAGAAGTCAACCATTTGTTTATCCAAATTTAAAGTGTTATTTTAAATGTTTAGTAACTTCCACATATTTTTGAATAGTTAAAATGAAATTTTTATCTTTTGGCACAAGTAACACCTAGATTAAACAAACCAGTTATACTATTAATTATTATTATTTTAACATGGCCATTGTAACCTATCCTTTAAATTAGTAGGTTTGAATAGGAATAACTATATTATTAAATATATATGAATTAAATACTCAATTCAATTTTATTTTTTAATAATTAGAAAATAAACACACAATTTTTAGTAAAGTCATTTTATTTTTCAAATATAAGTATTATTCAAAATGCTTTTTTTATTTCTTTCTATAGAAAAAAAAAATATAATTAATTATGAAAGTATTTAGAAAATTTATTTTACAAAATGAAATTATTTTTTGAAATCATCATACCAAAATTATTCTATTATTAAATTTTGGGAATTTTTTGAAAAGTTAATTTTTTTTATACTAATTTTTTTTTATTGAGATACTATATCTTTTGTGATATAATCAAATCATAACTACGATACAAAAAAATTATTAAACTTTTTTAAATACTCTTGTATGATAATACTACAAAAATATCATAAAAAAATAATTAAGAATATATAAATTATAAATTATTTCATGATAAACATAAAAATCATTTTTTTTACTGACATAGTGTTTTTACAACAATGAAAAAGTCAAATTTGGGTTCTTATAGATATTAATTTGAGGTAACAAGTCTTTGGAAAAATTTATTATTACATATAAATGATAAAAAAAATTGACTTATAGTTTCTGATTTTTGACTTATATAATAATAATCTTAACCAAATGCTTCTGTAATGTTCTGCACAATCATTAAAATGTCAAATTAACAAATTAAATATGTTATCATGAAATGGATATGAGTAAATGTACATAATAAACGAATATAAAGTATTATCTTGAGAAAAAGTATAACATTTTTAATATGTGTTCATCTAGAAGATATGTTAGACCTTAAATATTATTTTGAAAGATAAAATATTTTTCTTCATCTTGGTAATTTGTTATTACATTTTAGGAAAGAAGTAATTTATTTAAAGTCATTCACAACAATGATGAAATAATTTTTTAATAAATATAAAAATCAATAAAATGATTTAAATTAAAATGATAATAACTAATAAATTAAATGAAACATGACTAAATTTTATTTAATGATTTTTTTTATCATAATATTCCCAAGGTCTAATTTAGGACCTTTTTTATTGACAATGTTGACAATATGTCCCTTATAGTATTTTGTTTAAAAGAAAGTCAAACTATCAACACTATAGATTTCAATAAGAATATCATTTTTAATATAATGTTTCTCAGAATACATTTTCTACAATAAATATTATTTTTAAATTTAAAACAATCATCCTCTTCATGGTAATTTATTTTAAATTTTTAGGAAATATGTAAATTCCATAAATGATTACACAATGATAATGTTGTAATTATTAAATTAATAAAAAAATAAAATAAATAAAATAAAAAATATTCAAAAAATATATTTTAGTTAATTAAGAAAATAATGAATTATCTAAAGTAATATAACATTTTTAAGATATAATAAAATAGTTGTATTTAATTTGAAACTATTTTTTCGTGTTTTTGAAAGTTATAGTAATGAATAGTATCAAATTGGAAAATAATGATATTTTATGTAATTAATATTTTATTAAATTATTTAGAAATCCAAAAACAATAAATAAGGCCAAAATGGATAAGGTATGGTAAATATTGTCATCACCTATACATTTAGAGTCTATTTTTAGGATTTTGTCTCTAGAATAGTATAATTATATTTTAAAATATTGATAAATTCCTAAAGTCCCTCTCACCCCCAATTATATGTGTTCACCCTTTCCTTCACTACATTTAACCACCTTAAGACATTTCTCTCAAACAAACTCTGACAATTTATCTTCTAAAAAACCCTATATATGTTTTTGAGGTTTTTCCTTTCAAAAATACTAACAATAGACCCCTTAAGTGTATATTTAAATGGGCTCTACCATAGAATAGCTAATAATCTTTATCAATCCTCTAAATTAATTTCTTATTCAACTTCCTCTTCATTTTTTGGCACTTCAAAAAATTAATAAATCCAATATCATTTTTATTATGAGATATTATTATGGATTTGGTTCAAAAAAATTACACCTTTTATACATCCCATAAAAAATGAAATCACTGCGCATGAGTGCATACGACCTAACATCTTCACACATAGGTGTAATTTTATGTTTGTTGCCACTTTATAAGGATGGTTATAATGATCTAAATAATGGATATATATATATAGAAATTATGATGTGAAATTTAATATATAAAATTAATATATCATACATTTCTTTATCATTTCACTCATTAATGGAATGACATCATCACTCATGCCTACATACGGTGTATCATCTCCACGATGCAATGAGATTCATTTTCCCTGTTCAAATTTAAATAATCGTTATAAAACAATATATAAGGATTAAATATAATGTTAATAAAATTAATATAATTATTGATATGATTAATTTATATATTATGTATGACAAATGGTAAATTCCTGATAAAATAATAATGTGAAAACAAGACAATTAACAACTGAAACAATGTAAATGAGGGAATATTATTAAAAATGAGTAATAAAATAATATTATAGGATCATATATGATGTCATGAATATGGTTATCGTATAAATTTTTAACGTAATTTTAACCATTATAAATGATGTTAAATCGTGTTCACTTAAAGGAATGTTTAAGTTAAAGGATTTCTTAACACAATTTTCATTCATTGGGTCAATATTATACTTCATTGATTATGGCATGATATGATTATGTGTGAAAAGAATTTTGATTATTTTATTTTGTATATAAACATGTTTTATGTGAATATTAAATGGATACACATAGTCTATTCACTATACTAATTCTCACTTCAATTGTATGATCTTTATAAGGGACTCTATCTTAATTTTCATTCATTATGGCATATTTTGGTGTTAAGTTTAAAAATCCCTTTTTAAATGTCGTGTCATGAATTTATTTACTGTAATAATTTCTAAAATATTGGTAAATTATATTATTTCACGTGGCATATGAATTAATTTATTGAAACATGTATGATATTTTCATCTCAATTTTATTTATGTCAGACCCATACTTTATTTACCACTTATTTAATTTATATGGTGTATATTATGTTCCTTTGATGTATTATATCAAGAACCTACATGAATCCATGATATTTAATTAATAATATTATGTTACTAATTTTATTAGGATTATTATTGCTAAGATATGAAAGTGGTAGGATATTATTTCACAATATCTTTACTTTTTTGGATTGATTATATTTAAGTCTCTCATGGGGAATATTTCTCTTACATGACCATGATTCAAAAAATATTATAATAAAGTTTTTTACTATTATCATAAAAAATATTAAAGTCATTTTTTTAACCATGTATTACTTTTAACAAAATATTTTAAAATTAATCTTCCCCCCATTTTCTAAATAAGGTACTTTGTGAATTTTTTAAGAAAAATACAGAAGGACTATTTTTTAACTTATACTGCATGAGAATATTTTCCTACCTTCATGACATATTAATTATTTGAAGTTTAATTTACAATTTTATAAGGTTATTTTCAAAGAAAAATTTTTCCTTCAAAATTGTTTGGTTTCTTTTTAAAAGTGAATTTCAAAGTAAAAAGATAATTTCCTAAAAAATGGTTTTAATGGTACTTTTATGGTACTTTTATTTATCAATGAAAATAACCCCATATTTTAAATATCCATCACTTTGTATATGTTTTAATAGTATCGTAATTTGATTCATTCACCTATTAATGAAATTTGGAAATTGTATTTATTTTAAATATACATATTTTTTTAAAATGTATATGATAATTTCTCAACCGTATATCATTTATACAGGTGGTGTTGAACATTAAATATTATTTTTTATCTAGAAAAATATTGATAAATCCATATTTTTTACTCAATTGGGATATTTGATGATAAGGAACATTTTTTGAAAAATTAAATCAATCATTGGATATATGAGGCATTCATTGGACATAGAGTGGCAGGTGGGTCGCAGAATTATATATCCCATTTATGAATTGACTGGTATCATGAGGAAAATTAGTTGATCCAATATTAAATTGGCTTTTACCTATATATTAAATAATCTTGTGAAAGGTATTGAGGATAGTTATATCAGGTTCAAGATACATGATGTCCAATAATTAAGCATTCCCTACATTCAAAATTCATTTATTATTATCCATGGGATTTTCACTATTTAAAAATATATTGATTCATTTTACTCTCTGTTTATTAATTAAATTGTTTTTCTAGTTACCTTAATTTTCAAATTGATTAATCTTTTTGATCCATGATATATTCATCTGTATTTAACCCTTATTGAGCATTTGATCACAATATTATCTTTGTTTTATCTATCTCTAAATCCTTGAAGTGTATTAAGACTATTATGAATGGTAATGCTAAAGGGAATATTGTAATTCTCAACCAAAATTTTATTATGTTATAATTTGTGTGTAATATGGGAATCATATATGTATCTAATTTACCAAGAGTATTAAACTATTTTTTCCATTGGGATGTGATTCCTGGTATCTTATGCAAATGAAATAAAGTAACCATTGAATTTGGCATACTATATTTGGGTTCATTATAGTTGGTATCAGAGAAAGTTTAGAAAAAAACTTGGTAAATAGATTTAGAAAAACAGATAGTAGAGAATATAAACATTTTTATGACTTTTGAGGGTATGTTTAAGTATAGGATAACATACTATAGATATGGTAATGATCATGTATAACCTAGTTTAAACATAAGGACTCCTAAATTGAGATGAATGTGTCATGATTAAGACAGAATTTGAATCTCACTCTCATAATTATATTTGGATTATTATAATTCTATCTTTTATTTTAGTCAATGTATGGACCTAAAAGGAATAATATTAACATAAAATGTTATGGAACTATTATGTATAGGGATTCAAAAATTATGTAGTTGAAGTATTTTACCAATGGTATTTTAGTGACAAAAATAATGACATGTTTAAGGATTTTGTTAATTTTTGAAAAAAAAATATTTCCTTACTAACTTAAAAAATATAGACACCATCATGGGGTTTTTATTTTAATTTTAATTATAAGTTAAAATTCTTAAACACAATTTTGAGGATTTATGTTATGTGAGTTAATGAATATTAATGATATTTTGGGAGTTATTCTTGGTAATAAAACACATTAGTTTAGTGTATTTTGTAGTGAAATATTTATTTAAGGAATAATGCATATACATTTTGTGGACATAAGTTTAAAGGTAAGGATAACCTTTATGGTTTATATGATATTTTATTTTAAGCTAATTATGGGTTACTATATTTTTGGAATGAAAAATGAAATGTATGACATAAACTTTTAGGTTAAAACAATATTCATAAGGATAAATTTATTTAAGAAAGATTTTTAAAATATTTATGGGCTATAATAATTATATAGTTTTATAAAAAGGACAACCCACAGACTGGGTGATGACCCTTTGTGTCCAATAAGGCTATTATTCTTAAACCCTAAACCAAAGGTTAACAATGGTGGATCTCCTATGACTGGACTATGTGAAGTCCTAGTCAATATGAAATTT
Source organism: Viscum album (assembly GCA_963277665.1). Taxonomy (NCBI): domain Eukaryota; kingdom Viridiplantae; phylum Streptophyta; class Magnoliopsida; order Santalales; family Viscaceae; genus Viscum; species Viscum album. Next base: position 1,014,303,398 of record OY728119.1, on the reverse strand, counting down.
TATTTTTTTAGTTAAATAATTATATAGATGAAGACTAATTTTATTTTGGGAACACATGTTTTGTAATTTATATAACCATTGTGATTGGAAAATGATTTGGTGATTAAGTGATTGATGTTATTTTGGAAGACATTCCCAATTTTGGGAACCCACTAAGATTAAGGTAAATAAAATAATATGGTGTTTTATTTGCGGAATTAAATTATAATTATCTTATTATTATGAATTTATAGTGATTCATTATATTTTAATAAATGATTATTATATCTTGAAGATTATGTGATTTGGAAAATTACATTTCTGTAAGATAATTTAAGATTTATTGAAAATATTTAGACATAAATAATTAATTAATATTTTATGACTATGTAATAAAATTCGTAAGATTTTTGGGGTTCAATAATTTATTTTAATATTTTATAATAAATTTTATGAGTATTTATTTTTTTAATGATCTATGTTGAATTTTCGGAAATAATATTTAATTTTGAAATTAAATTAGTTTTACTCACATGATGGTTTATTATTTTTGGGGTAATTATAATATATTTTACAAAACATTTTGGAATTAATTCATTCCTAAATATAAAAGGAATGTATTTTTTGTGGATTTTTTGATCCTGAGAAAATGCTTTTTGGGTTGTAGGCATAAAAAAAATTCATACGCATTATTTAGAACAAAATATTACTTTATAGTGGAAAATGATTAAAGAATTAAATTATTCTATTAAAGTAAGAATATTTACTTATTTTATTACTATAATTAGTAATCTAATTACCCAACTCTAGGAAAATGTTCTTAGAAAAAAAGGTTGTTTTTTAATTTTCCTTCTGATAAATCCATGGTCTTTAATCTAATCACAGATTCCCGATTTTGTGATGGTTAACATTCTAATGACCATATTCATTATCACTCTCCATCAGAACTTGATAGATTTCTTTTTCTTCTATTTCAAAATTTTCACTTCCAGACAATATTCACCTATATGAATGCCTAATTTGGTGGTGACCTTTACATTCTCCTTACACTCATTTGATATTTATTTCTTTAACCCTTTTTATGACATGGGTTTTCAATATAGATTTTGGAAATATCAAAATTCTATTATCAAAGGGAAATTTCAATTTGTGAGGATGTGATTTATTGAAGGTGGGGAGAATGTATAATCTTAATATTTTAAAATATAAAAAATTTAATTGATAGCTTTTGGTGCAAGAAACCCCAAGCATAAATGAACCAGATATACTATTAATTATCATTATTTTAACATGCCAGTTATAACCTAGTCGGTAAATTGGAAGGTTTCAATAGGAATAAATATATTATGAAATATATATGATGTTAATACTTGTAGTTGGGATTTGTATTAGCGGTAAGAACCATGTATTTTTATATGAAAAATGGGGGTTCAAAACCCATTGGGTGTAGGTACTGTAGCAGTAATGTAGTGTATTGTAGCAATGGCGGAACTGTAGCAACAATGGGAACTATAGCGGCGGTAGGGGACTGTAGTGGCGGCAGGGCACTATATCTATGGAGGGTACTATGCGGTATTTTAGTATTGTGGTACTGTAGAATTACTATTCATAGAATGGGCCTTGGGCCAAACAATTTGGGCCTATGGGCCATGTAATGGGATAAATGCCCACTGGGCATTCAGGCTATGTAATGGGTCTCCTTATACCCAGTTAAAAGAGGTATTTTCTTTTCCTTAATAAGAAATGAGGCTTCATATCCAACCATTAAAAATATAATAAATATAAATTTATTTATTTATGATTAGGAAATAAACACCCAATTTTATATAAAGCTATTTTATTCTTCAAATATAAGTTTTAATCAAAAGGCAGTTTTTATTTCTTTCCCTGGGAAAATAAATATAAATAATTATTCACAAATTTAAAAAATTTATTTCATAAAATGAACTTAACTTTTGAAATAATCATACTAAAATTATTCAATGGTGGACTATTGATATTTTTGTGAAAAAGAAATTTTTTTGGTGAATAGTAAAAAATGTTTTTTTTGAGATATGGTATCTTTTGTGAAATCATCAAAATGTAACTATGATATAAAAATTTATTAATCTTTTGTAAAGAACCATATAAGATAATATAATTCTAATATCATAGAAAAATAATTCATAACGTGTAAATTATAAATAATTTTATGATTAATATAAAAAACATTTTCAGTGTTGACGCAGTGCTCGTGGAACATTGAAAAAGTAAAATTTGGTGCCTTATAAATATTAATTTAGATGTAACATGTGTTTGCATTAAATTATTATTAAATATAAATCCTAAATGATTATTTATAGAGTTTTTGTCTCTAATTTTTCACTTGTATAACAGTAATCTTATCCTAATGCTTGTGTAATTCTTGCACAAGGCTAGAAAATTAAAATTAACAAATTAAATAAGTTATGTTGATATGAATATGAGTAAATATACATGATGAGTGAATCTTAAGTATTATATTAAACATAATTAATTTATTTCTATGAAATTAATTTATTTATTATTTATTTATATCAATTAATTACATTATATTCTTATGTAACAATAACACAATGCTTGTGCAAATAAAAGAAAAATAAAACAATTAATTTTAATTAAAACAATAAGAACCATTAAATTCCTAAAAATCTAACTAAATATTATTGGTCGAGTATATTATGAACTAAATCATCCATGTTTAAAATTTAAGACACTTTGGAGACACTTGGTTGACATTAATTCCCTTATAATATATTATTTTATGAAAAGTAAAACTTGTCACACTATTGTTTTTAATAAATAAAACATTTTTCATATGTGGTCATCAAAAAGATATGTTTGACCATAAATATTATTTTAAAATATAAAATATATATATTCTTCATGGTAATTTATTTTTATTTTTAGGGATGAAAAAATTACCTTAATGGCGTGCACAACAATGATGCAAAAATTATTTAATTAATGGAAAAATCTATAAAATAATTTTAATTAAAATGATAAGAACCATTAAATTACATATTTAAGTTGTATAAATTTTATTGGATGAGTAATTTTATACACTAGTAATCCTTTTAAGGAATTTATGTCCTTTTGGATCAGATTATTTGACAGTAATTCCCTTATAGTATTTTATTTAAAAGATAGTCAAGTTGTTCACACTATTAGTTTTAATGAGTAAAACATTTATCATATATGGTTTTCCAAGGGCCCTATTTGACCGTAAAGAGTATTTCTAAATTAAAAATATTTATCGTCTACATATAAATTAATTTTTAATTTTTTAGGGGAGATATAAATAAAATAAATTCTTACATAATGATAATGTTATAATTATTAAATTAATGGAAAAATATAATAAATGCTATTGAATATATTAAAATAAATATAATTTTAGTCCATTAATATGATACACAAATTATATAGATTAATATGAGATATTTAAGATATAATAAAATACTTGTTTTGTATATGAATCTTTTTATTGATGTTTTTGAGGTCATATTAATGAATAGTATCAAATTTTATAATAATGGTATTTCATAAATATAACAATTTATTAAAATATTTAAAATCATAAAAAAATAAATAAGTAAAAAAAATGATATTGTATAGTCTAAAAGATATTAACATATACATTTAGAGGTTATTTTTAATATTTTTGATCTATAATAGTTTTATTATATTTTAATATCTTCAAGAATTTCAAAGAGGGCCCCTCACATTAATTATAAAAGGTTGCTCCTTATTTCAATTAATTTCATAAAATTTATCCATATATATCAACCAAACTCTACTAATTTCTATTTGAAAAATTCTTATCCAATTTATAGAGGTTATGTTCTTTCAAAAAATTTATCATTTGACCCCTTTAGTGAATATCTAAAAGAGATCTACCGAAGAAGAGGTATTCATTTTTATCAGCTCTATTGATTTATTTCTTCTTCTAATTTATCTTCATGTGCTTTCACCCCTAAAATAATAAAAGTACCATATATATTAGGATATGTTATTATGAATTTTAAAAAACCATATTACACCTTGTATCCATCTTAAAAAACTGAAAACACCGCGCATGCGTGCGTACGGGTTTCCATCTCCACACAGTGGTGTAATTTTTTTTCATAACCACTTTACTAGGATGGTTATAATGATCTAAATAATTGATATATATTTTATATATGAAATGAAATTTTATCATTAAAATTAATATATCATATATTTCTTTACCATTTCATCCATTAATGGAATGATATCGTCTCTCGTACGTAGGACCTAGCGTCTCCACAATATGATGCGATTAATTTTCCATAATCAAAATTAAATAATTGTTACAAATATATATATATAATGATTAAATATATAATATTCCTAAAATAAATATAATTCTATATATGATTAATTTATATCCTATTCAAAAGAAATAGTACATTCATCACAAAATAAACTTGTGAAAATAATGAAATCAACACGTGAAACAATGGAAATGATGAAATATTATTATTAAGAAGATAATAAAATGATTTAAGAAGATCTTATATTATATCATAAATATTAATATGGTTGTGTTATAAATTTATAAAATGATTTTAACCATTATAAAAGAGTTTAAATCATGTTAACCTAAAAAAAGTGTCAGATAATGTATTTCTTAACTCAGTTTCCATTCATGAGGTTAATCTTCTACTTCATTAATTATGTCATGTTATGACTGTGTGAGAAATGAATTTTTATTATCTTATGTTGTATTTAATCTTTTTATCAATATTTATTGTGGATACACATATTAAATTCATTATATTAAATATTATATCAGTGATATAATATTTGCAAGAGGCTTTATCTCGATTTTCATTCATTGAGGCATATTTTGATGTTATGGATATAACACCCCTTTGAAATGTTATCTCATTAATTAATTTATTTCAATAATATTTAAATTATTTGTATATTATATTAGTTTATGTGGCATATGATTTTACTAGTTACAAAGTATAAGATATTTTCATCTCGCTTTTATTTATGTCAGACACATGCTTTATATACCACTTATTCATTTGGTGTGGTGTATATTATGACCCTTTGATATATTATTTCATGAATCTAATTATATTTATGATATTTAATGATTTATATTGTTGTTTTAATTTCATGAGGTATATTATTCCTATTATTCCTAGTTGTAATAAGTTATTTCAAAATCTCTTCATTTTTTGGGATTTTTTATATCTGAGTCTCTAATGAGGAATATTTCTCTTTCATGTCCATATTTTACATAATATTATCAAACTTGTTTCAACTATTCTCCTAAAATTATTTAAATTTATTTTTAACCATGTATTACATTTTATAAAAAAAATAAAATGATCCTTTGTGATATTTTCTAAATGAGCTACTTTGTGACTTTTTAATAAAAATACAAAAGGAATATTTTTTTAAACATTTATGTAATGAGTATATTTTCCCACCATTATTTTTAATTAATTCTATGAATCTTCATTTACAAGTTTACATGGTTATTTTCAAAGAAAATATTTTCCTTCATATTTTCATAGTTTCTTTAGAAAAGTGTATTTAAAAGTGACAATTATATTTTCCTCCAAAAAATTTAATGATATTTTTATTTTACTTTTATTCGTTAATGAAAATAACAAAATATTTTAATTTTTTACCGTAGGGTATATGTTTTAACTATATAAAACTTTTATAAGTTTATTAATTTATTATCACTTGATATTTCTTTTATTTTAAATATCCATATTTTTGTATCAGGGATATGATTATTTCTAAACTGTATATCATTTCAACACATGGTGTTCTAAATTTAATATTATTTTTTATCTAGGGAAATACTGATAAATAATTATTATTTTTACAGTAGGTTTATTTGATGATAAAGAAAATTTTCTAAAATTTACATCGATTATTCAATATACGAGGAATGCTTTAGACATGAAATGATGGGTGGGGCCTAGAATTATATATCCCACAATGGATCAACATGCCTCATGATCAAACTCATTTAAGATAAAATTAAATATGTTTTTAACTATATATTAAAAAAATAAAGTCTAGATTTTATTTTTATCATATGATAGATATATAATGTCTAATAATTAAGCTTTTCCAACATTCAGAATTTAGTTATTATTATCCATGAGATTTTCACTATGAAAAAAACTAGGGATTCATTTTTTTTTGTTTATTCGTAAAATGGTATGTGTTTTCAGTTACATACCTTGTCAAATTGATTATTCTTGTTAATTCATGATATATTCCACTATATTTAACACTTTGTGAGCATTTGAGATTACCCTTGTTTTTTTCCTTTCTCTGATAATACTTGAAGTGTAAAAAGACTGTAATGAATGGATATTTTATAGGGTATAATTTTAATCTCCAAAAAATTAATTATGTTGTATTTTTTTGTAATATGGTATTCATGTATGTATCTGGTTTACAATGAGTAAAAAAATATCTAGTCATTTGGTATGTGATTCCTTATATATTCTATCAATGTAATAATGTAGCCCCAAACTCTAGGATACTGGATTTGGGGTCTTTACAGGTTCTATGAAGATGATTTCTATGACTTTTCTATGCTTGTTTATACATTTTCATCAGAATAATTTTATTTAAAAAGTTTGGATAAGGATATTTTTTTAAGAAATTATTATACCATTTTGGGTTAAAATGTATGTTTTTAAGAAAAAATATGTTATTGGTTCATATGTTTTCTAAGAAATCCTCATGATTGTTATTTTTATTTATGATTTTTTATGAAAAATATTGGCCAGTAACCCTGATTTCATGTGAAAGTAAACAGTTATTTGAGTCCAAGTCTATTATGTTAAAGAATATTGTCTTTTAAGATATCAAGGTTTTACTGATAAGTTTCTTTCTATTTATTTTATTCATCATTTTAATATTTTTTTGATATTGAAATATTTTAAATTATTTTCATAGGATATAAGGATGAATATGAACAAAAAAGAAATCAAGTTCAAAATCATAAATATTTTTTATTAAAATCAAACATGTTTATTTTTAAAGGTTTTTTGGTATGGGAAACTTTATACAAATAATAATTGTTTAACATGTATTATATTTTTATGAATGATTAATTACCTAATTCTATAATGCTATAATTCTAAAAATACCCTCAAAATTCAAGAAATTGTAATATTACCTAAAAATATAATTTGGTATTGAATTAATATCAGGTACTTACAATTGTTATAAGTGGAAAGTATAATATAACTTTATAGATTAAGATGTTTTTATATATGATTAACTTATGTTTATTGAATACCATCATTGGGTAATGAGTCTAAGGTAGTTCATATGTTCAAAGGCGTATACTCTATTTTCATAAGTCATGAAATTTTATGGTAATTAATGAAAATTTGGGAGACATATTATTATCTTGATGTATATGAACTATATAGTTTTAACAAGATGTATTATTTATGAATAATGTTATTAATTTTTTTGGAAACAAGCGAAATGGTATGAGTTGACCTTAGAGTTTTAAAAAATAGGAAATTTTTAATTTTTATGTATTTTTTTGACAATTTCATGGTTAAAGTATTATAGAATTTTCATGGGTATTGTATTTAAGAGTGCCATTTTCATTTTAACATGAAATAATTACTTTCATGTTTTAGTGATATTATTTTCTACTAATTAAATATCATTTATTAAGATGAAATTAAAAATAACCTCACACAACATTCTTATCCCATCCAAATGATTTAATCATCCTTATCTTGGACAAAATTTGTTCAAATAATTTTGAAATATTTTTAAACATCCAAAAAACCCTTAAGAAACTATTTGATATATTCAAGATCCTTTCATTTCTCAAAATTTTCAATATAAAATGTATTTATTTTATTTTATTTTGAAATCATAACTCATCTATATCAATTAGTAAGCGAAATACAACAAAGGATTTGACTATTTATTTTTTAGATAAAAACACTTCCTACTAGAAAATATATGGGATATTAAAATCATAAATAGAGACCCTAATGTCTATATTTAAGTTATGAATTATTATTTTTATTTTCTATGTGTGAAAAATGATTCATTTGATATTGAATAATCCTAAGGCCATATTTCTTTTCATTTTTTTATGAATTAAGTATTAAGGGATGAGACAAAAAATCATTGTTAAAGGCTTATAAAAGAAGTCGAATAAAGGATGTATTTATCAATAATATTCTAATATATTCAAAATATTATGAGAATCATGAAACAATTAACTATTAAACTATAGTAGATACTTTTTTCAAAATTAGGAAACAAATTTTTGATAGAATAAATACCTTTGAAAAGTGGTGTAGCTAAAAGGTGTTATTTTTTGGAAGAACTCATTAAAGGTCATGTGATAAAAAGATAAATAAAACTTAATGTTAATATGTTCTTGATTTTTAGGAAATAATATTCAATTAATATTACATGATTTTTTTGGAATATGAGATGTATATAAATACATAGAGGTTAAAATATTAATTGATCATTTATGATATTTTTTAGGAAGTTCTTCATTTTTTGGAAATGTTACAGGATTAATATTTATATAGATTTAGAAAAAAAATTCAACGTGTCGCATCCATAATTACCATAGGTCTTGAACCAACAAACAAATAAATACAAGGGTGAACCACCTACCTCTAGTCTATGTGAAATATTAGTTATACTGAAACTATTTAGATGACATAAAAGATAAATATTAAGTTAGTGTTGAGATTATAAATTTCATTTATAGATAAAAATGTTGTTAATAAATTATTTATAACATTAGTTATTAATATTATTTCACAAGACAATCACTACATTTTTTGGAACATTATATGCTTAAGGTAAAAAAAAATTATTGAATTTTATTTTTTGATTAATGGTTGAATTATATTTTATATTTATATATTATTTTAATATGTATTCATGGTTATTCTGGTCATTTATTTAAATGATTATCATATCTTATAGATTTTATAACTATGAAATATACATTTTGGGTATGCATCATTAATTGTGATTAATGTTATTTGGAGATAAATGTCAAATTTATCTTGGAATGATATGACATAAAATAATTATAAACATTTATTTTCAATCTCATTGTGGAATATTCTGGAGAATTTATAGGATAATTGTTTAATCAATAATCAAGTTTTGACTTTGAGTATTATTTTTAATTTTGGATATTAATGTATTATTTCGTTGTATGAAGGTTTATTCATTTTGGGAATTGTCTTAACTTATGATAACCATTTATTTTTGGGTTAATATCTAATAATATAAGGAATAGTTTGTGAACTATTTTTTGAATTAGGTGATCATTTAAAAGTTAATTTTAGGGCTTCAAGCATAACAAATTCATCTTGAATACTCATAATTTTGAGAAATAAACGATACTTTGGTATAAATTGAATAAAGGATGAAATATTACATATAATGTAAGTGTAATTTCTCTATGTTCTTAGTATATATTTTAGGGAATTTCTCAACATAAGGAAAAATATCCTTTAATGAAAATTTAATCCTTTTACTTTCATTTATGATGAATTTATGGACTTTTCATATGTTTATGTGTTATGATTTAATAGTCCTAATCTTTCTTATGATCATTCACTTTCTTGTGATAAATAATATATGTCACTCTTCATCATTATTATGGAATTACACTTTTCACCCAAGTCAATATTTTCACTTACCTCTAATTTTCTCCTATTTAGGTTATATTTTATTCTAGTATACATTCATATCTACCTTTCTCTATTGACATGAAGAAGTTTTACTATACCTTTATAGGATGAGGGATTTCAAGAAATGTATTTCTGAATGTCAAACCTTTAATTATAGAGCAGAAGTTCAAACTAAAAGGATGTAATTTAATAAAGTATGAGAATGTAACACACTGATATTTAAAGAAACAAAAAAGGAAACTATGTTTGATATGATATATGTCATGAAACCCCAAACATAAAAGAACTGTGAAATATTATTATTTAAATATGATTATTGTAACCTAGATATTAAATTTATGGTTTTTAATAGGTTTCACTTATTTATAATATATATATATATATAGATTGTGATTCTTGTAGGGTCACTAGTATGTTTAATTTTTATTTTTATTTATCTCGTTGGTCATTAATGAAGTTATAGAGTGTTATTGGTTGAAACTAAGAGTACTTGGTAGGACATAACAAAGTGAATGGCTGGCGAATGGTTAGACCATGTTCTATATAATATTATGTCTTACTGTTCATGGGTGATTTTTTTAGGGGTGTTTTTCAAAATTTGAGCACAATTTAACAAACAACAAAACACATAGGGGAAAGAACGCCACTCAATTTTAGAGTAGATAGAAGACCCACATATTGGCACAAGATATTTCTAACTGTGTATCCTATCTAGATCACTTAAAAGTGTGTTTTTTCTTTTTAACCCTATTTATTTATAAGTGTTTTTTTACCATTTATTCCTCCCATCATGAGCATCCCTTTTCTCTTCATTGTAGAGATTCACCTCTCTTTCCTTGGTGGTTTCCTCTTGGACTCAAGGATTTTTTGCTTTAGATATGATGATTTATTTGAGTTTTCTTCACCTCTCCCTCCCTACACTTTTCCCATTTTTAAAGGGTGAAACCCAAGGGGAGATGTTTGTTGAATATAGGGTTATTGACGTCATATTTTGGTTTTTTTTTCTTTGGATTAGGTGTCCAAGCGTTGGTTCTACCTCTTCTAGGTGGTTATCATCAAAGGTGGAGATATTTGGACTGAATCTGAGGAATTTATCTCTATTCAATGAAATTTTCAATGGATTATCATAAATTTATTAATTTCATTTAGTATTTGTTGTTTTAATGTCCATTTTAATTATTTATGATTGATGTGGATTCCATGTCTGATTTTTTTCATGGATTAACTTTATAATTATGGTGTTTAAATGGTGTTTCTAAATAGGTACGACTTATATACATTCCAAGAGTTTATTTAAATGGATCAAAGGGTTTTTATAGGGATTTAATTATTTATAAAGTGGTTTTAAAAAAGTTTTTACCTTGGAAAATGTGTTCTGATAAAATGGGAATAGTTTTTTGGGAAATATCTTATGTTTTATATTGTTTGATATGGTCACATTTTTGTTTATGTGTTGGCATAGAGTAGTAAGTGGGCCAATAATGTAATGAGTTATGGATTTGATCAAGGCAACATGTGAGTCATCGGAGGAAATACCTTGTCATATTCCACTTTGGTTTATCTAATTGGCCATGCCACCCATCAAAGGAGGACAATGTGAGCCTAAAATTTGTTTTCCAAGGGGCCATGAGAGTCATTAGGTAGGAAGACCATGATATATTCCATGTTGGACCTAAGGAATATCATGAAGGATTCCATTTTACTATGTTACTAATATAACTATTTACTCACACATTATAGTCCTAATGGTTAGATCCCTAGGTGCACATTACTCATGTAACTTTTCTTATATTCTAATGTATTTTAATAGTTCAATTTATATGTGATCAGATATATTATTATGATTTTATATTTATGTGATTATAGTATTACGATGTTATGACTTCTCTTGTTTTATTGGATTTATTGAGCATGTTATGTCATGTGGTTATGTTTATCAATTTGAACAATTTTAGAAATAATTTTAGAAAACTAGTTTTTTTAATAGGAAAACCAATGTGATTTTAAAGGTGTATTTTAAAATTTTATGTTTTCAAAGTGGTTGTGTTTTAGAATTATTTTTAAACAAATTTATTATTTTTCATTAGTAAAATACTTATATAGATTCATAGTTTTATACTAATAGAATTCGTTCCCCACACCCTATGGGATTTGGGAATTTACAGATTTTATTTTCTAGGAAATAAGGGAAATATAACAATGTTCATTGGTGGCTATTCTTGATTACCAATGTCTAGTGCTTTATGAAGGAGATTTGGTCTCATAATGATTGGTTCATAAGAAGTATTTTTTTATATTTTATATATGTTGGGTTTCTTATTTGGTCCTTGTTTGGAATTTTCCCTCTCTTTTGAGTTGTGGGGTTTGTTTTGAGACACCATGTATATGTGTAGTTATAGAATTTTTTTTATTACGAATGAATGTAACTTTTAGGGGTATATTCTTATCTTGTACTATAAAATCTAATGTTATTGGTGAGGTCGTTGAATTTTATGGATAGGTTATACCAGTTTACTAGTGTTGAAACCACTCCCAGGTTATAGTTGTTTATGCCTAGTTTGTGTCATTGGACAATGGTAATCGGGAACACGATTCAGATAGTGTACAAGGATGAATCGGGTGATGAGTTGGGTCAAACTGGGTTCATTCATTACAAAATGGTATCATAGAGGGTTTTATTATTTGTGAGTTATTGATAGACTAGTTCTAAGACTATCATAAAATGATAGATAAGGATAAGAGAGTTCTTAGACATCTCTTGTTCTTTTCAATCCTCGAGTTTCTATGGGTAGTCCAGGATCATGGTTGTCTTTTTTGTCTGATTATGAGATTTTTAGGATATTTTGAGGTGTTTAGTGATTGGTCTTTAGTTATAGAGAGATTTTAGGGGTTTTATTATGCTTTGGGGTGAAACAAGGAGTTCTGGAGGAGATAGATTTTTAATAATTAATATTCCTAATCTATAAATACTACCTTCCAATGCTGGTGAAACATGCAGAGTTGGCACATGATTATCCAAACCATGTGTAAAAACCATTAAAATTGGGAAATAATTGGTATTTTTTAGCTTATTTTTCCATTTTCATTTGGAGTTTCATGTGATCTTTATGATTCTTGTTGATACCCATATCGATGGTTCCTTTGCTTCTTTTACTGTGATTTGGGGTTGAATTGTGATTGATGGATATTTTATTTTTTTTCTTGTAGACAATTCCTCCCAAAAGGACATATCTTAGTCATAGAGATGGTTTATGGATGTTTGCTCCATAGTTGAACCCTACTAGTGATTTTACATTACTGCATTTGATGATTCTTATGATTCAAACCATAGGTGAAGTTGGTGGTTGTGAGTAAACATGGGTAGTGGATCATGATCGAGTGTTTTTGATAAAAGGTTCAATGTTGTTCGGTGAGGACAAGAGACCCAATGATCCTGAGTAGTGTTTGGATCATATCAAGAGGTTATTTGAGTTATTAAATACCCTTAAGACCTATAAAGTGGATTTTCCATGTTTTTGTTGGAAGGACTAGGTTGAAAGTGATTGGAATATGTGGTTCTCTCTAGGAGGCATGAGTATATAATGTGGAAAAATTTTAAAGTGAATTTTAATCAGATTTTATACACATAGACCATGAGATCAACAAATTATATTCATTTCTTAAAGCTAGGGAAGTTTTATCCTTTGGTGATGGGTCATAATGATAAAATTACTTAGTTAGTTCATGTATCCCTATATCTCCATTTGAATGATAACCTCAAAGCTCATAATTTTATGATGGTCCTGATGCCAAAGATCATATCTATGTTCATTATTATGTTTCTTAAAACTTATTTTGGGGTGTTTGAAAAGGAATTTATGGAAACAGAAAATTTTATTGGTAATATAGGTCTTAGTGGTGTCACCTTTATGGGCAGAATCCTGCGTTCTTCATCGTGATAGAAGAACAAGAAGGATGAGTCTCTCAAGGGTAGTGGTAGGAGTGTCCAATATTATTTAGGTTTAGTTATTTTGGTTCATATGGGGTGTAAGATCTTATATTTTTATCAATATAGGATAGTGGGACACCCTAGTCTAAACTACTCGGAGGTAGTAAGATTGTTCCACTAGTTTTGGTAGTCCGAGTATATCTAGTGCTTTTGTTAACTAGCTTCATGGGGAAACGACGTAGGATCCAATTTTATTAAGGGATATCAAGTGCATTCGAAGGCTTGAAAGGGTGGATAATATCACCCTCATGGTGAGGGATATTATCTCTAGGGTAGGAAGAATCTAGGAAGTTCTAAGATAGGGAATCATCATTTTGCTGAGGTTATTCTAGAGGAATCACACTTTGTACTAGCCGTCGTTAAAGGAATAATGTTTATTTCATCATCCATGGCATCAGTTTTACTGCGAATTTATTAATCTAATTTATTCAATTAAACTATGATGATTTTTTATTTTCATATGCGGGCTATGTGGATTCCCTATGATAAGGATTTTTTATTATAATTGGGTTTGGAAAAGGAGAAAAGATTCAAATTCCTTGAGTTTTGTGTTGTGGTAATAGACATTGAGGTGATTTGTGACTTCCTTTTTTGGAACTAGATTTTTTATACTTCATTATCATCAGGGATTGGTTTATAGGATTCAAGTAAATTGTTGAATATTAACACCATAGGATTTACTTATTTACTCAGGAAAGTGCCACTCACATTTTTCAGGGTGAGTGGGATCCACATTTAGGGAGGGTGGGACCGATTACTCTAGAGTGGGTTTTTATATCATGAAAGAGTTATTGGTTGTTTCTTGAACATGTTGGGAAGAGTTAAGTGGGTGAACTTTTAGTGGTCATGGAATGGTACCTAGATTTGTTTCCAGAGGATTTATTGAGAGTTCTTCCTGAGAGAGAGGTTGGGTTTACTATTGATCTACTCCCTGGGATGTGCTTGATTATATTACCATCTTATTGTATATATCAGGATGAGAATAAAGTGTTGAAATATCGACTAAGGGGTCTTGAGGGAAACTGTTTTTTCTATACCAGTGTCAAACTATGCACTTAGATAATAATATTTTTAAAGAAGGTTTATAATAGTCTAATATATTTCATATAGTATCTTAAGTTGAACCAAGTGACCATGAAGAATAAATACTTGTTTTCTATAATTTATGATCTCTTTGAAAAACATATCGGAGATCATTAGTTTTCAAAGAATAATAGATGATTAGGGTACCACCAGTTGAGGTTGTGGGTAAAATATATTCCAAAGACTATATTTTGAAGCTAGTATGGACATTTTCAGTTTTTTAGGCCTCTTGGGCATACCAATGTGCCTATAGTCTTTATAATGTTAATGAAGTGGATCTTCTTCTTCTTTTTTTTCTCCTTAATGTTGGTGTGTCTGGATAAAATCATAGGGTACTCCTAAATTTAAGTATGATAATAGTAACCATATGGGGGGATTTTTGGGTGTTCTGAGAGAGGATTATCAATTTTTCAAGTTTTCCATGTGCCTGTTTTAGATTTAGGAAATGATTTTTTTAGGCCACGTGATTTCTATGGTAGGATTTTCAATTGGTCTAGAGAAAATTTGAGTAGTAATGTCTTGGGAGTATCCCAATAATGTGTTCAAGATGCATATTTTTTTGGGATTGCCTAGATATTATAGATATTTTTTTAGAATTCCCCATGCTAACTTCTCACATGATGGTTGTGACCTGGAAAGGGGTCAAGTTTCAGTGTGATGAGAAGTGTTAGGGTGCTTATGAGAAGTTGCAGTCCTATCTAAATTACACACCTATTTTGATTCTTATTAATCTTGGAAAAACTTTTGTAATGTATTGTGATGCTTCTCGTGTGGGTTTGGGGTGTCTTATAATGTTGGATATCCATGTAGTGGCCTACATATCATGACATCTATGCCCACATTAGTGAAATTATTTCATCCATAGCTTATAATTGGAAACTATGGTGTATTAATTGAAAATGTGGAGGCACTGCAACTTTAGGGAACATTTTACAATGTAATTGAATCATAATATCATGAATTATATTTTGACCCAAAGGAACCAAATTCATATTTAGGGAAACTAGATAGAGTAACTTCTTAATTTTGGTTTTGATATTACATATACTCCTTGAAATAGAAACATGGTTGTTGTTGCATTGAGTAGGAAGCTTCCAACAAAGGCACTTTGAGACTTAGAATATGAGTGGGTTCTAATGAGTTTTTTATATATGGATATATTTTTAAGAGCATATAGGGTAGGTGTTATTTTCTAGGAGTATTTGGGAACCTTGCTGAAGTTTACCACTGTATATCCCCAAAAAAGGGATGCTGATTCTGAGTTTACCATCCAGGCTCTGAAGGATAAATTGTGGGCATGTGTGCATGATTTTGGAGGTTCATGGGAAAGACACCCATTATTGTATGAGTTTACTTATAATAATAGTTTTCATTCCTTGATCAGGATGAACCTGTTTGAGGTGTTATACAAGTGGTTATTCTAATCCTCATTTTATTGGGATGAAGTGGGAAACAATACCCTATTGGGACCGAGCCTCATCCAAGAAAGGACTAAGACAAGGTGGAAAATTCATAAATAGTTAGTGATATATCAAATCTTCTAGAAACCATATTCCAAATATCGTTATCATCAGTTGATGTTTTAGGTTGGTGATCGTGTACTTCTTAGCGAATTTGATTATCTAGGTCCCTATCATTTTAAAAATTATGTGAAATTAGAACAATGTTATTTTGGTCCATTTCATGTTGTGGAGAATCTTGGGAAGGTATACTTTCAGTTACCTACAATTGTTGATTACGTTGATCTATGATGAAATTCATTTTTTTCATAGCTGAAGAGATACCATCTAGACCTATCTCTTGTTTTGGAGTGGGAAGATTTGGTGTTTGAGCCTAGTACCACTATGGTGGTGAATCTTGTCCATATCATGGATATTCATAATAAGGTTCTCTGTGTTAAATTATTATTGTTGATATTTTTACAGTGGATGATGTTGATACCCATGAGACATGGGAGTGGTAAGGTTTGGTGATGGATTAGTGGCCAAACCTATTTTCTTCTATCAAATCTTGAGGACTTTTGGGGGAAAGAAAATGGTATAGTAGAGAGTTATGACACATTATAGGTCACTCTTAAATCTAATGTGTAGTTTTCTTTATCTCTTGTTGCATTGTTAGAGTTATCGGTTATTGAAGGACAAAACAAGGAGTTTTAGGGAAGATATACCAAGGTGTGTGGTTAGTGCACAATTTTCTAACCATGAAGCTAATTGTAAAAGGGTGTTGTAGTTAGTGTTTGTGGGTTTTTTCATTGTTTTTTAAACTGTATGACACAAATGTGGAATCATGTAAATTTTTTTGGTGGAGACACTATCCTCGTATGATTGGAATTTAGTTTTTCTAACCAAGCCTCTAAACTATGCGACCTGTATGACACCCATCTGTATATGTGGACAACCACCTCGACAAACTGATATTGTTCCTTTTTCATCACCACATTAAATGGATGATATATACAAGTGTATTTAACTA
This sequence comes from Viscum album, assembly GCA_963277665.1. Taxonomy (NCBI): domain Eukaryota; kingdom Viridiplantae; phylum Streptophyta; class Magnoliopsida; order Santalales; family Viscaceae; genus Viscum; species Viscum album. The sequence goes on along the minus strand of OY728119.1, from coordinate 1,014,286,142 downwards.
AATAATATATAATTCATGATTTAATTATCATTTTGGAAGGGAAAAAATATTTTCCTTCATCCCATCAGGATCATTGAAAAATGGAAATGTTACTCAAGTGTACATATGACCTACCGTCTCTAGGATTGTAATATAGTTCATTTTTCATAAAGATCATTAATTGTATGTTTTAAATATATAATATATATACAGATATGATAATTATTAAATCACTATTATTATATATATGATGAAATAATGACCTAATTGACTATATTTATCCTAAAATATTCATTTTGTACATTTAAAATAAATATCATCCAAACACCTAACATCAACTTAAATGATTGTGTAATTGAATATAAAATGGTAATAAATAAAATAAAATCATTAATAAAATTTAAAATGATTCTTAATAAAGTTAATAAAATTAATAATTATAATAATTTTATTATTAATGATGATAAATAATGTACATGATTATTCAAACATGATGTCAGGGATAATTTACATTAAAAACGTAATTCTTAATGTTTTAACGATTTATTTTATAAATATTTTTCTTCTATTTCAATATTCTTAAATTTATTTCATGAATGAATTTATATAGTCATAAATTAATTATAAATTAAATTCAATGTTTCATTTGACTTTCTTTCAATGTTTTTCAAAAGCACTCTTTTTTCAAATTCTGTACAAAAGGTTTGACTCTCTTTATAGTAGGAAAAAAGAAGTGTTCAAATTTAATGCATAGGAAGATAATAGATTTTCCCACTATAAAAATCATTATTATCTTTTTGTCTTCCTTTATAATAATCCATGTTTTCCTAAAATAAAAAACCCAACTTCCATTTTTCATGATATTTTTTTATTGAAAATGTGTTTTTATAATTAAATGGTATTTTGATATCCGAAATCATTTTTCATGTGGGTTCAAAATAGTTTTTCAATAGTTTTAGGATTAAAAGGTATAATAAAAACAAATTTAATCATTCCATTCTCCTTGGAAATTATTTATGTTGATGATTGATCCTTATATTGATCTTGATGGTGGGTGATCCCAATATAGATCATGATGGCGGTTCATCCCTATATAGCTCACGATAATGGGTGATCCTGATATAACTCCTTAATAATTTGGGTAATGATTATGTTCCCCTGATAATTATATTGGAAGTCAACACTTTGGTTGGTCCAATTATAAGGGATCAATAAAGATGATGTGTCAAGTAATATTCATGACGTTTCTTTTATTTTATATAAGTTTCCATGGAAATCATTTGATTATAAAAGTTAAGCTAAGAATATTTGTTTTAATGAAATGATCATGTACTTTTTTGTTAAAAATGTATGACTTTAAATAAATTATTTTCTGGGGTTCACGTGTTTTCTAAAAAATCTTCATGATTATAACTTTTCCTTTATATGTATTATAAAAAACAATGGCTAATAATGTGGATTTTATGTGTAATTAAACATTTATTTGAGATCAAAATATTTTTTTTCTAAAGTAAAACTCTCTTTTAAGCTATCATAGTTTAGAAATAATTTTATTTATTTTTATTTTATATCAATTACTGAGATTTTTGTGCTCATACCAAATTTTTAAAAAAAATTATAGGTTTTAAGAATGAATAGGAATAAATGAGAAGTCAAGTTAAAAATTTAAATATTTTCCATGAAAATAAAACATGATTCTTTTGAAAAAAAATTATATTGTGGGAAAAATTGATACCAAGAGAAAATTTCCAACATGTATTGTAAAAGTTTATTATGTAAGAGTTATAACCAAGTTCTCTAAAACACTAAACCAGTAAGGATAATAAAAATCAAAGAAATTAAATTACATTATTAAAATGAAATTAGGTGTTGAATACCTATAAAGTCCATATATTAATATAATGTGGTGATGAAAAATGAATTACATCACTTCGTGGAGATAATAGTCAATACGTACGCATGTGTAATGAATATTATTTTCTATAAATGGAACAAAATAAAGGTAAATGAAAATTTTCTTTTCTAGAAACATTTTTATATCATAAATATCATATAAATTCATTAAATAAATCCCTATTATAATCCATGTAAAATTTAAATGAAACGAATCACATCCCTTTATGGAGGTGGTAGTCCACACATACAAACAAACAGAAATATCATTTTCCAATGGATGGGAAGCAAATAAGAAATATAAGATATTATAATCAAACTATCCTAATACTACCAAAAATATAATATATAATAATTAAATCCCTAATTATAACCAAACATTAAATATAATAATGGAAAATTAATCATATCACTGCATGGAGGCAGTAGTCTGCAGTTTCGCATGAGCGATACTTTCATTTCCAATTTGATGGAAATGAGGGTGAAAACGGTTCTCCCATAATAATAATTAGAATTAAGTATATTTCATACACATGATTCATTTTTTTAGTATGGTTTCAATAATTTTAGAGTAAGTACAAGAATAATGAAACTTGAAAAGGGTTCATTAAGAACATATACCAATTCTTGGAGAAATATCCTTTTATTCCCTTTTTAAGGACCCTGGGGTTGGTATTTTGAAGAGATAATAAAATCTATGAGGTGGATTGGAAATTTCCGAATATATTTGGGAAAGGATTAGAAAAGATAAAGGCCTCAAGTGGTGTAGAAAAGAGAGGAGAGTGGGTTCCCTTTTATATGTGAGGGAAGTGTCACATTTGTATTTATTAAGAATATTAATACATAATAATGTCACACTATAGGGAAAGTGGCACCAAATTGGATAAACATAAAATATAGTATGATATATAATATAAATATAATCATCCAATTGTATTTATACAAGATTTTAGGTAATTTTAACCATTATGACTTTTGTTTAACCACTCATTAACCTTGTTTAACCTTTACCATAGTAATGATGTTTTACCTCCATTTATGTTCATATTGACAAAAAATTAAGTTGAAATTGTTACACAGTATTAATTATAATGATGAAAAATATAAATTCCATTTTATGATATTCTATTTCAATAAGTGTTAGAAATTCACTTTATAATAAATGTGAAAAATGGAACAATTTTTTTTCATAAAAATGCATGTTAAGCATAAAAATGAGTTTATCATCATTCCTTGATAGGTAAAAACTATTATATGAATATTGAAATAACTTATGGAATATATTATATACACTTTAATTTAAAATTACAAATCAATAGATATTTATTTACACTTTTTAGATAAAAATATATTGTGCGAAAAAAATGGTTTTTTTTAAACAACACTTTTTTACTTTCAAATGATTTTTTTTTTATTTCTAAGAAATTTAAATATAACAAATTAATTTTATTCATATTTATGAAATATTTTTATACTTTATTTACTCTCATTAATATCCTCCAATCCAACAACAAAAATATAACTATCACATTATATAATAATATTTCAATAGTATATCGTATTATTTTTAAAATCAGTGTTGTGCGTAAATCAAGATATCAAAGAAATTAAATTTATTTAAAGATAAATATTTCATAAAATACCAGGGTGTTACTTAAGCACCTTTCATTCACTCCTATCCTCCCATTTAATGACTTAGTATCCCTTGAAGTGATCCATAATTTCACTTTTTAGTTTTTCAATGATAATTAACCCACTAATCTAGAGAAAATATTGATAATTGATTAATTTTAGTGATTTTTATGAATATGGATTGTCATTTATAAATTAAATAATATTTTATTTTAAGTTCTTATTCAATTATTTTGACTAACTAAAATTATACATTAATCTCTTGAATTTTTTAATTTAAAACTTTAAAAGAGTTAAATTCTTATTTTCATTATTTAAAATCTTTATGATTTTAACGTGAAAAAATCATATACTAAAAATTGTGATTTTTCATGTTTATGGGTTTGTATATTAAAATGATAAAATGAGTAAATATTCTGTCTGTATTCATTCATTTCGTATGACTTTCCTAGAGATTTTGTAAGACTTGTTAGATTTATAATGACATCAAAATTAGTATAGAAATGAATAATTCATGAGAATATGACTTCCATCCAAAGTTTGAAATCCTTTACTACCAATCATAAGACATTAATATGGGCATATGTCTTCATAGTTTGGCTTGATCATATGAATTTGTGTAAGCTGGTCTTAAGACTTTATTGACCTCAACTTTTCAATCGCAATAATTTTCTTGTATTGTAATTATTCGGACTATAAAATTCTGAGTCATAGAGATTTAATACAAATTTTCCATTATTTTATGGGATTTCATAGCTACTGTGAAGTTTTTATAACTTGTGATACTTTTTTTAAGTCATAATATGACTTCAACACTTTTCCAAAAATGTGTGACAACCATTGTATGACTTTGAATGAATGATGATCATATAAATTTCCCATATTATTACCTTGGAATATATATATTGCATGACTTTGGTGATTTTATAGTTATGTATGGCTTCAACTAAGTGAACTTATCTCTATTGTGTAAGGGTATCCCAATGGCTATATAGTTCACTCATGTAACAGTGGAATTCTTTCTTGATACGTTGCATCAAGTTCACCCTCCCATTAAATTTTTGGAGTTAGTGCCCTAGTACGAACTAATTTTTTACTGAAGATAAAAAGTATATTCAAATATGTTAATATTAATATATTTATATTGTCGCATATTTATTTTTATTCTTTATAACATTGATGTGATAATTTCTTAGAGTATATATCACATTGAAGAGGGTATAACAGTTGTCACGACCCGTCCCAGTGGGGCCTGAGCCTCAACTCTCCAAGCCTGCCTCCAATAAGCTAAGGGCTGGTGACTAAAACTGATTAGGCATGCTACTAACATGGGAGGCATTGCCTATAAACTTGTACACACGCACACACATCACAAATCCCACAAATCTGAAAAGTGAAAACTACTAAAAATGGAAATGCATACACATAGTAAAAATCCCAACCAATAGAGTACGACAGGAAAGTAAAGTACAACAAGTGTAAAGCCATGGGCCAAAAGTACTAGCCCACCAAAGGAGAGTCCATAACAAATTCCAACCTATAAATAAAGGTGTTGGGACTACAGTCTGTAGTCATAGGAACGCACCTCGGCCTGTCTGATCTCACTGAGTACCATCCAATTCTGGTCCGCCTAGAATCCTGTCAAAGGATCACTCGTCTGCACAAGACACGACACATGTGGGAAAAGCCCATGCAGGGGTGAGTATAACAATTCCCAATAGGACACCTCGAAACCACAATGGATATACAACAAGGGAAAATACCACAAAGGAATGATACAGTCAGCTCCACACAGTATATGTCTACAGAACATATAATAAGAATATCTAGATATACACATACACGATTGACTATCGCGATGTCGCCACTATGATCCGGCTCGAATATTCCACAAAGCATGCAACCAGGAAAACACACTCCTAGGGCTGATGAGAGAGAAATGAAGTACTCGTTCCGGGAAAACACACTCCACAAGTACCTTGAGAACATGATGCTCAGATAAGGATCACAGCCAAGTCATTGGGTGATTCCAACAACTCAGTCTAAGCTAATCCGCTAAGCAGAGGATCAGTGACCGGGTAAATTTGGTCATGTCGATACCAAGAACTTTACCTACGGTTATAGGAATGAATAGAATATCCAGCTCTAAGTCTCACATAGGTGATTCCAAAAATTCTATTCAGGAAGTTCTGCTGAAGGGATCATACTCCTGTGTAAAGGAAATGATACCAGAACCTTCATAGAAAGGACCAAAGGTACGAACCCTAATAAAACTAGTCCAATTCATAGAAGGAAAGTAGCTCAAGTCATTTAAGAAAGGTTACACGGTGTGTAGTATAGTTACATGCCATGTTCCTTGACCTCGGGTACTACCCGTGGAAATGGCCCATGTCATTCATTCAAGCCGAGTAAAACCAAACTACACGGCGTGTAGAAAAAATACACACCGTGTTACTTGACCCCAGGTAATGCCCATATAACCGGCCCATGTCATTTGGCTTGATGGATAAAAAGTAACTACACGGCGTGTAGAAGAATTACACGCTGTGTCCGAGCACCTGGGGATCGCTCCGTGAATGCTGTCCAGGTGCCCGTACACGGTCTCTGCCCATGTCCGTGTCACCTGCCCGTGTACCAGTACATGGGGTATCCCGTGTATCTGGCTGGGTCTGGACGGGGAGGGGTATACATGGTGTTTCCTTGTCCGTGTACCATGCCCATGTACCAGTACACGAGGTATCCCATGTACTTGGACGGGTCCGGCTGGGGAGGGGTATACACTGCGTGTCATTGGCCGTGTACCCTTTCTCGTGTCCGTGTACTCCCAAAGTACATTCTAGGTAGTCCCATCGACAAACACACGCCGTGTAGCCCATACTACAGGGCGTGTAGTCAGGAAAAAAAATTCCAGAATGTTGTCTTCTTCCTCACGCTTCGGTCGATCTTCTGGATCCGCAATCTCTCGTTCGTTTTTCCCAATACTCCAGGGATTGGTTTGGTTCGTCATACGAGCACCGTGATGGGTGGTTTTGTCCTTTAAAAAGGATCATAAACCTCGAACGATCCGTCCGAAGAAAAATGCCTGAAAACTCATAACTCTTGATCCGCTTCGAATCATCCCCCGATATCACCGTCGCACCTCCGTGACACCGTTTCGGGGTTGGATCCATAGTTTGGGATCGTTGCATCGCAGAACGGATGCACAACGATTAGTCGTTCATCGCTCTGTGAAGAACACAAACAACGTGAAGAAAAAAAGTGGAGAAATCCAACAAATGAAATTGAGGAACGAACCTTCGCCATCATTCGTCACGACATTGATCTTCTCCCATTAATAGGATTAAACGGAGTAGAAAATCAACAACAATGGATTAACATGGATTCAATCTCCCAAAAATCCCCGCAAAATCCCATCCCGCAAGAACGATCGATCCACAGACTAATTTTTTCGTGGATTAGCCCATATTTTTCATAGAAATCAACAAAAGGGAAGAAACCACAATTTGAACATCCTACCTGGATTCTGTGGCGTTCGCTGGCAATGATCCAGTTGCCGCATCGGCATCGCCGGCGAAAATCATCAAGAATTTCATCACCGCGTCGGGAGGTCTTCTCCAGAGCTCTCCAGAGGAAATCAGAGTTAGGGTAATTGTAACCCTGACCCTCCCTGCAAAATCTCTACTTAAAAGAATAAAAGATTTCGTTTCAATAAGGATTTAAATAAAATGTTTTAATTAAATATTTTATTACGGTTACATCCAAAAAACCAGAATTCACTACCTACCTATGCCGGCCGAAGTTATACCTCGCATAAGGTAAAAACATTTTCCTGAACACAACGGTGCCCTCAGATTTCTGATCCAAGCACACGTTCGGGAGTTATTCCACTTTTTTAGGAAAACCGCATGCGCGCGTAATTTAATTATTAAATTAAATTCTAACATTTGTTCCGGGATCACTGGGCCTCGGAACTGCACAACGTCTCAGAGCCTGGTCTTGAAATAATTCCCATATAATATTAAAATAATACATGGAAATATCTGGGACATTACATCACACCCACCGTAGGGATTTTACGTCCCTGAAAAGCCAAAACACAGGCTACTCAAAAATATGTGGGCACTATGCGCGAATCTGAGCCTCGCACTCCCATGTGCACTCCTAGAGATTCATGTGCTTCCACCAGACACACACTAAAGGAATAGCTCGCCCACAAAGGATATTCTCTTGCCGACCCTCGATCTCCACTGGGTACTCTGTAGAGGTTTCTCCATCATCGATGTCCAGCTTGGCCCAGTCGATAACGTGTGATGGATCGTGCACGTACCTCCGTAGCTACGACACATGGAAGACTTTGTGTACCCAGTCCATCTGAGGAGCTAGATCCAAGAGATACGCCACCTCGCCAACTCTACTCAGAATCTGAAAAGGGCCAATGAACCTCGGAGATAGCTTGTGGCCTCGGCCAAATCTCTGCAATCCTCATTAAGGTGAGACCCAAAGGAACACATGGTATCCCTCCTCGAACTCCAAGGGCCTATGCCTCCTGTCGGCATATGATTTCTTCCGACTCAGTGCAGTCTTCATCCGCTCCTGGATGACCTGCACCTTCTTTGTAGTAGCTCTCACCATCTCTAGGCCCATGAGTGTTGACTCTCCTGGGTCGGTCCCGCAAAGTGATGACCTGCAAGTTCGCCCGTACAGAGCCTCAAATTGTGCTATCCCAATAGTGGAATGATAACTGTTGTTGTAAGAAAGTTCCACCAATGGTAGGTGATCCTCCCAGCTATGACTGAAGTCAATAATGCAAGCTCGAAGCATATCCTCCAGGACTTGGATGGTCCACTCTGTCTGACCATCAGTCTGGGGATGAAACGTTGTGTTCAAGCATAACTGAGTCCCAAAAGCTTCTTGTAATCCCTTACACAACCGGGATGTGAAAGTAGCATCACGATATGAGACGATCATGGATGTCACTCCATGAATTCTAACTATCTCCATCATGTAGAGGTGTCCCAAGATCCCTAATGAATTCTGCTCTCGTATGGCTAGGAACTGGGCCGACTTGGGGAGTCGATAAACGATCACCCATATGGAATCATGTCCCTTGGACGTACGTGGTAAACTCATGGAAAAGTCCACGGATATCTTGTCCCACTTCTACTCTGGTACCTCAAGGGGATGAGTCAAACCTGCTGGTACCTGGTGCTCAGCCTTTACTTGCTGACAAGTAAGGCACTGAGAGACAAACTCTACCACACCCTTTTTCATTCCTGGCCACCAAAACTGACGTCGGAGGCCCTGATACATATTTTCCATGCCTGGATTTACTTCCAAAGGGGATTTATAGAACTCCCTCAGAACCTCCTCCCATAATGTCGCTGGTACTTTCATGTTCCCTCTGAAAAAAACAACACGCTCCCCACCTTCTGAATATCCATCAGCCGCAACACCTATGGATATCAGAGCACATAGAGTCTCACAGCTAGCATCCTCACGCTGTGCTTCCCTGACTCGCTGTATGTGTGGAGGGGTAAAAACCATCGACTGAAAGTAAGATCCCTCATCTCTATCCATGATGGATAACTGTAAGGAGGACAACTGCCTCGTCACCTCATCCAGAAACTGCGAACTGGATTTCCTACTGAGAGTATCTTCCACCACATTCCTCTTCGTAGGATTATAAACGATCTCAAAGTTGTAGTCCTAGAGGAACTCAATCCATCACCTCTGTCTCAAATTCAGATCGTTCTGAGAAAAAGATATATCTGAGACTCTTGTGATGAGAGTAGATGGTAAACTTCTCGCCCATCAGGTAGTGCCACCACGTCTTCAATGCGAAGACTACCGCTGCTAACTCAAGATCATGGGTCGTATAGTTCTTCTCGTGTGGCCTCAACTGACGTGAGCCATAGGAAATCACCTCTTGCCTCTGAATCAGAAAAAAACCAATCCAGGTTCCTAATGCATCGCAGAATACTACATAATCGACACCCTCCACCGGAAATCTCAAGATCAGGGCGCTCGTCAAACTCTGTCTCAACTGCTGGAAAGCCTACTAGCATCTCTCGATCCACATGAAAGACTACACCTTCCAGGTCAAAGAATTCATCGGTGCTTCAGTCCTGGAGAAATCAAGGATGAATCTCCGATAGTATCCTGTCAACCCAAGGAAACTCCACACCTCCGTCACATTCTGGGGTGGCTCCCATGCTAGCACTGCCTCCACCTTGGCTGGGTCCACTCCTACACCATCTGTCGAGATAACGTGTCCGAGAAAATGGACCTCCTTTAACCAGAACTGACACTTCTAGAGTTTCACATACAACTGGTGCTCTCGGAGTGTGTCCAGAACCATCCTTAGGTGTCTCGCTTGCTCCTCCTCAGATGCAGAGAACACAAGGATATCATCGATGAAGACCACTACAAACCGGTCTAGATAGGGCTGAAAGATCCGGTTCATGAGTCCCATGAACACTTTCGGGGATTTCGTCACGCCGAAGGGAATCACTAAGTACACATAGTAACCATAGCGACATTAGAAATCTGTATTCAGTATATCCTACTCTCGTACTCGCAACTGGTGATACCCTGATCGTAGATCAACCTTTGAGAACCAGCATGCCCCTCCCAACTGGTCAAAGAGGTCATCGATCCACGTTATTGGATACCGGTTTTCACAGTCACTAGATTCAAGTGTCGGTAATCCACACATAGCCTCAAGCTCCCATCTTCCTTCTTGGAAAACAGCACTGGGGCCGCCCAGGGTGAAACACTGGGTCTCACAAAGCCCTTCCTCTGCAAGTCGTCCAGCGGCACCCTCAGCTCCCGAAGCTCTACAGGGGCCATCTGATATGTTGATGCTGATATTGATGTCATCCGGGGTTCCAAATCAATGCAGAAATCTATCTCCCAACAGCAAGGTAGCCCGTGGACATCCTCCAGAAAGACGTCCTCGTACTCAGCCACTACTGCTGGAAACTGGAAACTTGTAACACCTGTCGCACCAAGGGCTAGGCATGCTGAATGATGTGAAATCGGTTGTGCCTTACTATGCACGAGTCCATCCTGTGCTTCCTGGGTCTCTTTTTCACCGAAAAAAGAGAACCTCGTTCCATCACTGCGGACACACCGCACCCTTCTCCTAAAACAGTCGATCTGGGCATGAATTGTGAATAGCCAATCCATACAAGGAATGACATCGTAAGGCCTCAACGCTACCACCAAGAGGTTCCAACCGTAAATCTAGCCTCCAAGGGTTAGTTCACACTGTCTACATAGGTGTCTGATCTCTGAGTCTTCTCCAGTCGGTGTTTCTAAGCGTAAGGGTCGAGTCAACGACTCAACTGGAATCTCAAGGTCTCAAACAATATAAGCAGCCAGAAAGGAATGACTAGAACCTATGTCTATCAAAACGGTAGCCAAAGTAGAAAATACACATATAGTACCTCTAATAATTCTGAGAGTACCTAAGTCCAAAGCCTATGCCACCTGCAGTTGTCCCTGCCTCTGCCCACCAGCTCCCAGGGGCTGGTGACTAGCACCGAGTAGGCATGCTACTAACATGGGAGGCATTTCCTATAAACCTGTACACACGCACACAAATCTCCAAACCCACAAAGCTGAAAAGTAAATACTACTAAAAATGGAAATGCATGCAAACACTAAAAATCCCAACCAACAGAGTACGACAGGAAAGTAAAGTACAACAAGTGTAAAACCCTGGGCCAAAAGTACAAGCCCACCAAAATAGAGTTTGTAACAAAGTCCAACCTGTAAAGAAAGGTGTTGGGACTGCAGTCTATAGCCATAGGAAAACACCTTGGCCTGTCTGATCTCTCTGAGTACCTTCCAGTCCTGGTCCGCCTAGAATCCTATCAAAGGCTCGCTCGTCTTCACAAGACATGACATGTGTGGGCAATGCCCGTGCGGGGGTGAGTTTAACAATACCCAGTAGGACACCCCGAAACCACAAAGGAAATACAACAAGGGAAAATACCACAAAGGAAAGATACAGTCAGCTCCACACAATATATGTCTACAGAACATATAACATGAATATCCAGATATACTCATACACAATTGACTATCGCGAAGTCACCACTAAGATCCGGCTCAAAGATTCCACTAAGCATGCAACCAGGAGAACACACTCCTAGGTATAAAGAGAGAAATACTAAGTACTCATTTTGGGAGAACACACTCCACAAGTACCTTGAGAACAAGATGCTCAGATGAGGATCACAACCAAGACAAGGGGTGATTCCGAAAACTCAGTCTGAGCTAATCCGCTAAGTAGACGATCGACACCCAGGTAAAGTTGGTCACATAGATACCAAGAACTCTACCTAGTGTTCCAGGAATTAATAGAGGATCCAGCTCTATGTCTCATAGAGGGGATTCCAACAATTCTATTTAGGAAGTTCTGTTGAAAAGATCATACTCCTGTGTAAAGGAAATGATACCAGAACCTTCAGGTAAAGGACCAAGGTTACAAACCCTAAGAAAACTAGTCCAAGTCACAGAAGGCAAGTAGCTAAAGTCATTTAAGACAGGTTACATGGCGTGTAGTATGGTTACATTCCATGTTCCTTGACCCCGGGTACTTCCCGTGTTAATGGCCCATGTCATTCGTTCAAGCCGAGTAAAACCAAACTACACGGCGTGTAGAAAAAGTACACGCCGTGTTCCTTGACCCCGGGTACTGCCCGTGTAACCAGACCGTGTCATTCGTCTTGTTGAAAAAAAAGAAACTACACAGAGTGTAGAATAATTACACGTCATGTCTGAGTACCTGGGGCTCGCTCTGTGTACACTGGCCAGGTGCCTATACACAGTCTCTGCCTGTGTTTGTTTCGCCTGCCCGCGTACCAGTACACGGGGTATCCCGTGTATCTGGCTGGGTCTGGCCGGGGAGGGGTATACATGGTGTGTCCTTGCCCGTGTACCATGCTCGTGGACCAATACACGGGGTATCCCATGTACTTGGTCGGGTCTGGCCGGGGAGGGGTATACACGGCGTGTCCTTGGCCGTGTGCCCCTGCGCGTGTCTGTGTACTCCCGAAGTACACACCAAGTAGTCCCGTCGACGAACACATGCTATGTATCCCATACTACATGGTGTGTAGTCGGGAAAAAAATTAAAGAACGTTGTCTTCTTCATCGCGCTTCGGCTGATCTTCCAGATCCGCAATCTCTCGTGTGTTTGTCCTAATACTCCAGGGATTGGTTTGGTTCATCATACAAACACCACGATGGGTTGTTTCAGACTTTAAAATGGATCATAAACCTCGAACGATCTGTTCGAAGAAAAAAACCCAAAAATTCATAACTCTCAATCTACTCTGAATCGTCTGCTGATATCACCGTCGCACCTCCGTGACACCGCTCTGAGGTTGGATCCACAGTTTGGGATCGTTGCATCGCAGAATGGATGCACAATGATCTGTCGTTCATCACTCCATGAAGAATGCGAAGAACACAAAGAAAATAAAGGGGAGAAATCCAAGAAATGATATTGAGGAACGAACCACCGCCTTTGTTCGTCATGAAGTTGATCTGCTCCCATTAATAGGATTAAACTGAGAAGAAAATCAACAACAATGGATTAACATGGATTCGATATCCCAAAAATCACCGCAAAAGCCCATCCCGCATGGACAATCGATCCACGGACTAATTTGTTCATGGATTATCACACGTTCATCGTTGAAATCAACAATGGGGAAGAAACCACAATTTAAACATCCTACCTGGATTCTGTGGTGTTCGTTGTCAATGATCCGGTTGCCGGGTCATCGTCGCCGGCGAAAATCATCATGAACGTCGTCACCGCGTCGAAAGGTCTTCTTCTAAGCTCTCCAGAGGAAATCAGAGTTAGGGGAATTGTAACTCTGACCCTTTCTGTGAAATCTCTACTTAATAGATTAAAATATTTCATTTCCACAAGGATTTAAATAAAATATTTTAATTAAATATTTTATTACGGTTACGTCCAAAATACCTGAATTCACTACCGACCTGCACTGGACGAAGATAGGCCTCACCTAGGGTAAAAACATTGTTCTAAACACAACGGTGCCCTCAGATTTCTGATCCAAGAACCCGTTCAAGAGTTATTCCACTTTTTCATGAAAATCGCACACGCGCGTAATTTAATTATTAAATTAAATTCAAACATTTGTTCCGGGATCATCGGGCCTTGGAACTGTACGTCGTCTCAGATCCTGGTCTCGAAATAATTCCCATATAATATTAAAGTAATACATGGAAAAATCTGGGACATTACAATAGTTCCCCGCTATGATGAGAACCTTGAGACGCAATGTTGATATTCATAAATCTTGTTCTATGGTCGAATAACATACTATAAAATGGCACATAGTACATAGACTATTAGGTGATATTTCTAATTATAGTATGATGTTTCTTCTCCTAAAGTTCATATATAGTAATCCCTAGTATGAGATATTATCAGAACAGACCCACTAGTAGGAATTTTACTTGTTTTGTTGTCATCATATATTCCTATCAATGAGAATCTGTAATAGTCATTAGACCTTAATATTGTCATTAATTCAAGTCTTTACTCACATAATTATAATTACTTACAAAAAATCTCATGCCATATATTGGAAAGAAGTAGGGTATATCAGGTGCATCAGGAATGACTTATTTTTAATGGGTATGTTACAGAAGGATTTCTCCCTCCCATATTTATAGATGTTGATATCTTATAACTTTGATTGAAATATTATGTTTTCATTAAATTACATAGAAATTGTATAAAGACCTTTATTTCAGATAGTCAAAAAAAGATGTATCAAGTATATAGTTTAATAACATAGTTATGCCACCTGTTGGACTATATGGTGTGGAAAAAAGAATACATTAGGTAGTGAGTATTTGTATATGGTTTTTGACATTTGGACACTAATTTCTTTCTCTTGGGTGGCTTGACCCAATGATAAACAGTAATCTTTGACTTTGGTCATACCTACCAATTGTCATCAAGAAAGTACCCCAGAGGGATACACACTAAGTGTCTCTATTGATCTCGATTAAATTTTATTTGAATTAAATTATTGTAAAAAAATTTATTCTCATAACCAAGGAATAGTTTCATTAATGTATTGTTGATTACAAATTATTATAAGGTAATAATTTATTATTTATTCATTAAATTAATAAATAATTTAATACGGTTAATTTCTAATAATTATATATTCTCTTGATCATGGATAAAATATTAATTTTACTTATTGAATATTTAATTAATATTTATTTGATGGTTTGTGAATAAAATATTTATTTTTGTAAATAAAATATTTATTGAGGTATTCATTTAATGTTGAGGATTTCAAGTAAGGAAATTTTACATCTAATGATAAATATTAATTTAAAAGGATGTAAGTTAATATTTAACATTGTGTTAGTTAGCACATGATGTAAAATAATAACAATATTGTTATTATTATATAGAATTGGGTTTAAAAAAGATTATCATATAATTTCAGGGTCGTTATGAAATTAAATATTAATTTATCATAAACCCTATCTCAATAAATAGGTGGTTCTTTATAATGTATAGGGTAAATAAGAAATTGAGAATAGGGAATCATTGGACAAAATGAACTTTTCACTCTCTCAAATTCCTTATATCTTTATCTCAAGAATGATAAGAACTTTTTAAAGCTCTAATGATCTTGGATTGATCAAGACAAATAATTCAAGACATTTGATTCAGCACAGTAGTAGCTAGAAATAAATTGTTGTTCCTCGGATATTAAATGAGTATATTTTGATCATCACTAAAGGAATTCTATAATTGAATCATTATTGTACAGTGGAGGTAATATAAAAGGGTTTTTGGAATATCATAAATTTCATCAAAGAAATAATTATAAGATGAGGTCATCATTTCTTCCCAATATGAATAAATTAATTATAAATTAATGAAAATATCCCCTCTTGGGGTTTCAGGAAAATATAAATTTAAAAAAATATATTTTAACGCCCATTTGAGGTGCTTCTTTTTCTTCCAAAATGAAAATTTGTAATAACCCAATTTCACTCACATCAAGTTAAATAAACCATTCCTAAACCAATTTAAAGGTTTCAATATAACGAAATATATTTTTTGAAGTTGAATTTAATATTTTTCATGCAATGGAAGGGTATCACTAAGATCACTGAAGCTGCAAAAGGGTAATATTTAGATTTGTGTAGGGATAAAATGCATGTTTCAAGGGAAATGTAAAGGTAGAAGGACCTCACATTCACTATGTAAATGTACCAGATCACTACAAGAGTGTAACTACCATGGTCCCTAAATTACATCAAGATCAATAAAGGGATATTTAAGGGTATCCACATTAATTCAAATACTAAATATAAAAAATGGATAGAGATCAACTAAAAATAAAATTCAATTCTTCTTATCAATCCATATCGGGATGATATCCAATAAAAAACCCATATGGGGATCGTCAAGCTAAGTATGAAGAAATAGATTGTGGGAGGAATGTCCAACTATTTGAATATTTGAGAGGAACCATGCTGAAGTCATAAAAACACTCAAATAATTACACTTTTCGATCATACATGGAAGGGAATCTTAATCCCACTGAACTAAAATCAACGAGGAAGAAAGATCAAGACATACATCACATCACTACCATTATTTATATAGAGTTGCAATGAGTATTTATTATCTTATGCACATCTATAACTAGTGTTTTTTCCTTTCATTTGTTTTTATTTTCTTTTGTTTTCGGTTTAATTTTATTCACTCTTTGTTTTAGACAAATAGGATAAGAAACATTGGGTGACCATTATTCAATAATGGATCACTTATTAAATTATTTTTCCATATTCACATAGGTTCTTGAGTTTGAGGAAAACCATGGAACACAATAGGATAAATCTTTAGGATAATACAATGGGTGGGTGGATAGTACCTAATTCCAGAACAGACCCAACCAAAATCAACAATAAATTCCACCACATCAATAG
This sequence comes from Viscum album, assembly GCA_963277665.1. Taxonomy (NCBI): domain Eukaryota; kingdom Viridiplantae; phylum Streptophyta; class Magnoliopsida; order Santalales; family Viscaceae; genus Viscum; species Viscum album. Next base: position 1,014,269,624 of record OY728119.1, on the reverse strand, counting down.
AAAAAAGATAAAACAACACTAGAGAATATTTAATCATACATTAACATATTTTTTCTTCTAAACCAAAAAATAATAGAACAATAAGGGGAACTGGGAGAGTTTATGTACATGATGGATATAATAACACTACCCTCTAGACCCTCATGGTGAAATGGATTAAACATGAATAAGAGGATAAAGATATGATAAATTAAGATAATCTTAAGGTTTTTAACTTGATAACCTCAATATTCATAGTTGAGAAAGATAATACTTGCCAATTTTTAATCCTAAATATATTTTTTCCAATGACCTATCATTTTGAAGAATAAATATAATATAATACATATGAGGGTTTTATTCTAGCAGAAAATAAATTTACTCTAAACATATTGAAAAAAAATAATATTATATCCCCATTATTTTTTACCATCGGTTCAACACATTTTTGGTAGGCTTGATATTTTGAAGATAAAGATGAAATAGATTGGTATAAATTTAAATAAAAGATAGAATTTACTCTACTTAACCCATACATTCTTGAATTAATCCAATAAGTAGTTCACTTATATATTAAACTATATACATAGACCATAGAATGAAATATAACTTAGATGAACTCATTACAATCAAACTTTATAGATAAAACATTTCAATCTCACCACCCGCGTGATATAAGAGAATAATCTGCAGAATTGATTCCCATATTGTTTGATAATGAAGACTTACCAAATGGATTTATTTTCTATGATAGACTTGATGAACCAAAGGCCAAAAGAATTAAAAATGACTCTTCAAGGGTTTTTCATGAGTAGAACCAGATTTAAACTTGAGTGCATGATGGGTATTATCAATCCATTAGCTTATTACCTTTTAATTTTACATAATATGTTTTATTTCTTGAACCCATTGGTTTTAATTTTTATAATGAATACCATTAGTGATGTTCATAATAGAGTAATAGGAGGATATGGAAGGAGGAAATTATATGGATTCCTACTATGGTATAACTAGGCAATGACACAAAATAATACTTCTATTTTGAATAAATAGTCAAAGTTAAACCAAATAGAAATCCAATACTAAGAGTAATATGAACACACTCAGTGGGATATCCAATTATAATATTTGTTGAGAAGGAATCTCGATTCATGGAAAATATAGAATCAGATGAGGAAATATTGATCCAATATCTAAAAGTAGGAACAACTGACTAGGAAGTAGTAGATTTGGAAGAACCAGTGGAAACTACTCCTCATGAAGAACAACATGAGGTCCCATACATCATCCTTCCAACCTTACTTTATTTGATACATCACACTGTTCCATGGGTGGAAATAAAGGAATTTTTAAAGGGGACCTCCTAATATATGTAAGTATGAGTAGTTGTGAAAGGAAAAAATATGTGGTGGTTTTCATAAATAAAATACATCATTTGGCTAAATTATAATAATTATATGATTTTCTAGTTTTTGAATACATAAATATAGCCCCTATTGGGATGGAATAACCTAATATTATTTCCCTTTTCCCTTTATTTTCTCATTAGATTAGTTTATCATAAGATCTATTTTGTTTAATCTATTTTTTAGGTTTCTAAAAAGGGAAATAAACTTAGGATACTAGTTCAATATATATACGGAGTAGTCATGGGAGAGGTTAACTCAAACATGCTAAAAATAACAAGGTAGTTTCTCAATTTTTACACCTACTTCAATCACTTATAAAATATTTTCATTGTTTTTATTTACATTAATTTGAAAATTTTAAATTAAGTGTGGGATAGATAATCCAACCATATTCCAAATTAATTTAAAATAAATTCATAATATTTTTCTAGATCTATTTAATTTTAAATATATAAAGAAAATATACATGTTTTATTTCCTTTGAATTTTATTGTGTTTTTTTGGCTAGTAAAATTGAATTTTAAATTCTTTTGACCTATTAAATGATTGGATGCCAGATTTATAGATTACATGAATTTTAAAATTGTTAAAATTTTCTGATTATTGTGTAACTATATCCACTATTTTCATGGAAATTATATTTTTTTAACTATGAAGAGAAGTGTGATTGAGAAGGTTGAAGTGGAATTCAAATTTTTATATGAGGAAAAAATTGTTTGAACGTGAACCTAGAGAAACATCCTTTGAAAAAAATAACACCTCTAGGATCCAAATTTCAAGATAGTCATATATGTCCCTTAAAATAGATTAAAATCAATAATTAGGATCCCATAATCAGATTATGAGATATTGAGGCACCATGTGCGCATGCTACAAAATCCCTCTGTCATTTCAAAAAAAAGTTATATATCATACATGGTTGAGAAAAATTAAATAAGTTCCTAATTATAAAAAATGAATGGATTAAGGTGAGAGGAATATTGAGCCCAAATAAAGAAGGGGTAAATTTACTTATAATAGTATCATTTGAGTTGTAATAAAGAATTGTAAAAACAGATTGTTCGAATAATGAACATAAGAGAAAGTGATAATTGAAAGTGCTTCTTGTTAAAATTTTAATACCACTAAAATCCAATTCTATTTAAAACATGGAAGTTAGAGTTTTACCTAAATATTAGTGAGGAAGGTGGATTAAAATCAAAGAGGAGGAATTTTATTATCAAGATATATATGATTCTATAAATTATTTTTTATCTTTATTGGATATTTAATTCTAGGTAGGATAAGTTTTCTTAAAAAATAAATGTGATTCATTGTATTTTATATGATTGAAATTTTTTATGTTTTAGGTGAGTGATGAGACCCATAATTCTCCAATTTTTTATTTTTTTAATGATAATTAAACCCCAAATCAAGATATAATTATAATGATTAATTGATTTTAAAACTTTTGATAAATTTGGAACTTAATTGATAAATGACTTAATCAATGATCTTTATTGTTAATTAAAAAATTGAAATAATTAAAAGGATAAATTTATCTTTGAATTTTGGAATTTAATTATTTAAAGGATTTAAATTATGTTTTTAATTTTTTTAAATCATTACTATTTTTACTTCAACGTTTAATATTTTGAAAAAAAATTATTTATCATTTCATTGAGTTTTAGGATGAAAATGAAATAGAGAATATGTATTCTCTATGAATTAATTCATTTTAGATATCTTTTTTAAATATTTCCTAAGACTTCTTGAAATATTGATGACTTCATATTTGGTAGATAAATTAAAAATTCATGAGCCTAATCCTTCCAACCAGTGATATAAAGACTTTAAGACCATTCTTAAGACATCAAACAAAGAATACAGCTCAATTGTATGAATCAGGGGTAGCTGGTCGTAAGACTTTAGTGACTTAATCCTATGTATTTAATACAATCCCAAGATATTAATAAATTGGGAATTTTTCAAACTCCAATCCACTGATATTTTAAACAACTTTTCAAGGCACATATGAAATTTCATATCTCATATTACTTTTTTATCACATATAGGATATTTTTCCAGACCTTAGGAATTTTGAAATTTGTGAGATTTCTTGATATGGTCATTTGAAATATCACCACTCATATGACATTATTTCATGGTTTTATATGATTTTATCACTTCTCCAAATTTTTAATAACACCACCATATTACTTTGAAGGCATCATATTCATATGAATTTGGAGGAGCTATGATGTAAGACTTTAGTGACACCATAGAATCATATGACTTCACCAGAGGGACCTCATATCTAGGGAATAAAGGTCTCCCTATAATAGTATAGTGAACTTGGGAAAGGGTAGAAGACTATATAGACATATTGCATCGTGGTCACATTGTTTCTATTTAAGGTTCAATTTTCACTCGCATCAGGGTAAACACACTAATCCCATGCCTATGTAAATGTATAAATCATATGTTATATATTGTGTAAATGAAAATGTTAGACTAAACATGTTATTTAAGGTCATCACTAAGATTACCATATCTACTTAAGGATAATCATCAGACCTGTGTAAGGGTAAAAGGAATGTTTCAAGGACTACATAATGATAAAAGGTATTCTCCAACACTATTCAAAGGTATCAGAGAGCTATGAATGGGTAACTCACATGGTCCCTCTACTACATCAAGGTCACTGAAGAGATTTTTAAGGGTTCCTAAATAAAATAAAATCTGAATTACCCAAAATAGATAGGGATCAACTAAAAAAATCAAATTTTATTCTTTTAGTCTGTCCAAATAGATAAGTAATCAAGTGAACTACCCACATGAAAAAACCTCAAGGTAAATAAGATGAAAGAGATCATGGGAAGGATGTTGAGTATCTATAATATTCAATATATCCCAACTAAATAAATCATTAAACTCATGGTTGTACACATTTCGATCATTCTAGGAAGATGAGCTCAAGATCATTACACTAAAATCATGTAAAAAGTTGAAAAATGAATCCAATGACCATCGGATCATCGCTTATAAACATCATTTCCTAAAAAATTATGTTCTAATGACTAATATTCATACCAAAAATACACCATAATGGTATCTCAGCACTATCCTAACATGTAAGAATCCTTCCCAATGACAATGAATGATGAACAATTCCTACAAGGTCCACTAAATCATGTTATCGGCCGGAAACCCCTTAATGGGTTATATTATAAACTTATATCAAAACATTACTTAGGATAACTGACCATCATTGGAAAATTCATTTGAGTATAATGTACATTAGACCTTTAAAGAGTTACATAGTTCATACTCTCTACATAAAGTGTCAATAAACCAGAATTAATTCCATTTTGTTTCATTCGCACCTTCCTTCCAACACATAAATTTTTTCATGGAACATCAAATTGATTATGATTTAAAGATTATTTTATAGTTTAGTTTGGACCCTAGGTTTTCTTCCAATGATGTTGGGATATTTAAAGTGTGTATTTTTAAAAAAAATACTGAAAGAGGGGGTGTTTTTGAAAATAGTTTTAAAAAAATGAGTTAATTAAATATTTTAATAGTTGATAATAGAATATGGTGTTTTTAGAATTATGAGAAAATGAGTTCATTTCATGTGTTGATACAGAACATGGTTAGTTAATCATACTAAAAAATACAAATGGTTTAATGGAATATTTTGGTTGAGGGTTGTCAAGATCTTGTTTCCCATATTTCCTCTTAAAATGATAAATAAAGAACCAACCCTTAACACAACATTCATGATGTCAAGGTTTTGAACCTAAGAATATAGTGGTGGAAGAAAAATATTACTAATATCTCATAAATTTTTGAGAGAAATAGGTTGTGTGTGTTTTCCAATTGGAACAACCCAATATTCCCAATTGGAATTTCAACCCTATAGGTATTGAGATAAAAAAAATTCACTTGATTAAACAATAAAACATTCAATGATGAATAATGTTAAGATAAAACATCAACAAAATGTTTCAAACAAAAATTACACAAAACCAGTAGAATAAAAGTTGATCATACTCCCTCCCAAGTATGTGTATCTTCCTCAAAATTACTATCCACCATTTGAATCGCTCTTGAGAGGAAGAGAATGCTCGGGGGGAACTTTTCCTTCATCCTTTATCCTCCAATGGGGATAGGGGACTCCAAAACTTATTTGATAAGGAGAGTCATCCTTTGGGTCTCCAAAATACAAGATATTTTTATCTTTGTTGAACTTATAAATTGGGTTCCCATGGTATCATTTTATAGGTAAATTGGAAGGTGGTTTTAATCCCCCAGATTTCAAGAAACCAATTGGAACATGATTTTTGGAGGGTATACAGCCTTATATAGATTATTATAAAAGCAAAAACTTGTTGCTACACCTATTTAATATATCCAAAGAAATTTTTCATAATTTGTAGGCCTACATATCATGATATTAATTAAATAGAGAACACCACTTTTGACTCTATGCATATTCAATTATCTAGATAGATTAGTTTCGATTTTCTTCTTAATTGACCAATTTGTAACACCCCGAGATTTTATGAGAAGTATTATTTTTAATTTATTTGATGTCTTGTGGTGTATTATACACCAATATTATATTGTACTATACGCAACACCATATTATCTTGCAGTATACGCAACACTATTCTTGGATCGTGTTACACACAATTTCTAGTTCATTTTATGGAAATTATTTTACGCAACATTAAGTATAAATTGTGTTTAATGTATAAATAAAATAAGTTTTGATTATGTTATACACAGCACCAAACTGAGCTTTCACTACACGCAGTCGTGACTTGGATTGTATTACATGCAATCGCTACATTCATCGAAAGCGTGTGTTGTACGCAATACCAGGTTTTACTAAACGAGATATTATTATAATATTACTATGAACTAGCCGTTATGAATAGTAATACCCACTTTTTGAAATTTTATAAATTTTATCTTTCAAAATGGACTTCATTTTTGGATTCAGTATATCGAAATTATCCTATGGTGAAGTTTTGGTTATTTTCTAAAAACTTTCTATTTTTAATGAATAGTGAAAACACTGGGTTACTATTTAAAAACCGTATTTTTATTTAAATAATTATTTATTTTCTTTAAATTTATTATAGGTAAAAATTTATACATAATACCTATATATTTTCAATGTAATTCATTGGAGTCATTTTATAGTAATTTTAGATATATAAAAATTTTATTGAACTTTTCACCATCTTTTACCTACCTCCTAGGAGCTTTTTGCAAACTTACATAAAACTTAATTTTACCACTTCTGTGAGTGGAATTTAGAAAATACAAGAGAAATGGTTAATATCAAGGAGTAAAATGTGGTTCAATAAGATAAAAATAATTTTTGGGGAATAGTAACTTTTTACTTTTATTTACCACGGTTAAAAGTAAATAGGGTAATTGCTGGTAAAAAATGATATTATTATTACCCTAACACATATCCTAATTATATTGGATAAGTTTAATGCAACCAAAAACAATATTAGGAATAAAATATTACCTTTTAGGTCCACTTGTATTAGATTAGGACATTTATTATTAACTTATTTAAAGAAGGGTTAAAATAGTTAAAATCAAAGTTTAATAACTAAATCATTTTTAATATAGGGTTATACATACAATAAATTCGACTATAAATATTAATTAGAAAGATAAAAATATTTCCTACCTAATGGTATTTTATTTATAATTTTTAAACATTATATAAGTTAATTTATTTATGACACAATGATGATGCAGTAATTACAATATTAATGAAATATTAATATAATTGATGTTATAAATACACAAATAAATGTAATTTGAGACTTTTTATGAATTACGCTAATTTTATAGGTTAATATGACATTTCAATATTGAATAAATTAACTTTTTTCGAACAAATAATTTTTTTATGATTTTCACAAAAATCAATTACCAAATTGGGTCAAAATTGACATAAAATAGTTTTTAAAACAAATATTATATTATTAATTTTTATTATATTCCTAAAAATCTAAGGTTTAGCCAAATTACATAGATAATGTTATATATATTAATAATGAACCACTTGGGGTTCGTTTGTCTTGTTATAGTATGTTTATTAACCATGTAGTGTAAGAAAACAAGACGACACGGTGAAAGTTAAATTATTTAACTTAGTGTTAAATCTAAATGATAAGGTTAAAATAGTAACCTAAACTTGTCTAAAACCTATATTTTGAGATTATTTCGACCCATACCCACTTTAGCTTCGAAATAAATCAATTTTCAGCTATTATAAACCGAATATGACTTTATTATAAAATAATATTTTAAGTTTTTTCAAAGGTGCCTCTCTCCTCCATTATAAAAGGGCACCCCTTCCCTCTTCTCTTCACACCCTTTTGAGCCTTGAAACTTGGAAAACCCCTGATAATTCCTCTTATAAACATATCTAGTTATATCATAGAAGTTCTGGACTTCTAAAAAGACCAACTCTGGTGCCCTAAGAAGAAGCTTAAAAGAGGTGTGTTGAAGAAGAGGTAATCTCTTCTACCGATTCTTTCATGTTTCTTTCTTCTTCAACTTCTTCTTATTTATTTTGTTCATCATAAATTAATAACATAAGTATCACTCATATATGGATATGTTATTATAAATATGAAACAACCCTATTTCACCTTCTATCCATCCTATGAAAAACGAAATCACCGCGCGTGCGTACGTACGGAATACCGTCTCCACGCCATGGTGTAATCTGTTTATCCACCACCACCTTACTTAGATGGGTAAAATGGTGTAAAGAATAACTATATATATTTATTATAACATAATACTGATTCCGAGTTGTTATATCATCCACTCAAATTCAATTAAATAAATTATGGGAATGATATCATCGATCGTGCGTACGTACGGATTACCGTCTCCATGACGCGATGAGATTCATTCTCCAGGTTAACCACTCAAGAATGATTGTAAAGTATATATAATGAATAATAATGAAATATATTACATGATAAAGCTACTAGATTTATGTTTATATATATATATGTCATCTAGCTACTATCATTCAAGTCAATAAGGAAAAGAAAACAGTGTTCATGCGTACGTACGGCCTACCGTCTCCATGAACGATGTATTTTTTTCATTTATCTATCTATTATATATATATATAATGAATATATATGATATATAAATCATGATTTGAATTATTTAAGTAATTAAATAATGATATAATTAATAATAATATCATTAACAACAAGTCCAAACACGTAAGATAAATAAAACGATTTTACCCAAAACGTTGCTTTATCATGGAATTTACAAAAGAACGGGTAATATAAAGTCATAAGTGAACAATATATGATATCATAACAATTTATATGATTATTTAATAAGTCAATGATATTATTTAAATCATTATACAGGAGGTTAGGATACGTATGAAGCATATCGGACCAAAGGTATGTGATAATTTTGCAATCTCATTTTTATCTGAGATTGCTTATACGTAAGTATTTACTAGGGTTATATTTTTAATCCATGTCCATAAAATGTTTTTCATAAAGTGTTTAATATTATTCCATGTATGTTTAAAGTCATTTTTACCCTTATTTGACTTTTATTTTGTGTTATGGATGGAATCTTTCTTTTTTTTACCATACATGGTACTTTTTGACTTATCCGTTAAAAGTACGAGGAGAATGTTTTTTTAACTTGTACGGCATGAACGGATTTTTATAGTTTCATAACACTTTATTTTCATTAATCTTACTCTACAATATTTCATTATTATTTTCAACAAAATCCTTTTCTTTTAAAATTCCATGGCATTTTGTGAAAATAAAATGTTTTTGAAGAATAAATGATATTTTTCTCAAGAAATCATTTCAAGTGTTTTATCAAACCCATTTTCCATCTAAGATGAAATTATTTCATATGTGTATGTTTCAAGTATAATATCTCTATGATTTACATGGTTTCACTTTTCTTATGATGAAATGATATCCATTTGTTTTATATTAATTATGTAATGATGGGATGATGTTTATGAAACCCATTTTTTTGTTATGATGACTGATTTATGTTTATGTTGTGGCACATGTAAGAATAATTTAATTATGAGATGGGTGGGACCTATATCTCCCTCCAATTCATTGGGTAAATATTTTTATCACATGAGATAGACATGGCTGGAACGGAAAGTTAATCTGGTTCAGTGTTACAGGACTAAAACGAGGAGTGAACTCGATTCAGAAATGGAATTTGTCCACTAAGATGGTCTTCGAAGCAATGCCTTGGCTAATATGGAAATCATAACATGTGTTTAATGGTTTCAACAATTAAATGTTTTATTCTCATGCTATTTTATCAGGATTAATGTTTCTTTATGATCTATGCCTTATGTACTGCAACGTTTTATTTCATTGCTCAAGATCTTGTTGTTTAATCATTATGTTCATGTATTTAAGTTCAAATGTATATAATTTATTTTATTTTCTCCATGCTTACCCTTACTGAGCATTTGAGCTAACCCTTTTATATGTTTTCTTTTCCCCAGGATTTAAATAAATGTTTTAGGTTAGAAAACAAAATGGGGAAGATCTTTATGGGAGATGTTGAAGATCTTTCACCACGATTAGAAGATTGTGTTCCGAGTTTCCAAAGACACTAAACTATTATAGGCCTTGAGTCTTGGTTCTTGTTATGTATTAAGTATTCCACAAAAGTAATGTAATGTCCATGTACGTCAAGATTTGAGTCTCTACAGTTGGTATCAGAGGAAAGGTTTAGTCAACCGTTGGAAACTAGGATGCGAGAACTTTAGGGAGATCCCTAGAGATATTTCTAAGGTATGTCTATGGATGTCCCAAAGGTTAATTATACGTATAGGTTATAGTCCTAGAATTATGGTAACGATCTTATAATTTAACCTAAGATGTTAGATGTTGATGGTACTACCCCTTTATTATGTTGTTTTCCCTAGCAAGATTTTTTCCTCTCACACTATTCTTTTTGGGTTTTAGACGATGGCCGGAACCCGAAGGAACCATGTTGATCAATGTAATGGGCAACGCAATGGGGTTCCTCCTGAATAAACCAATGTCATGGGAGATGGAGTAAAAATTATTATTCCTATACTTACACAAGCTATGAATCATTCTGGACTTCCAAATGAGCAGAGAAGGGAACAATATTCTATTGAGTCCTTCATGAGGCAACGACCACCTTCTTTTAGTGGGTCTTCTGATCCACTTGTTGCTGAACAATGGATCGGTACCATTGAAACAATATTTTCCATACTTCACTGTTTAGAACATGAAAAAGACATTCTGGCTATTTACTATTTAGAAGGTTAAGCAGATCAATGGTGGACCCTATTTAAGAATACAAGGCCCCAATATGAAATTGAATCCATGGAATGGAACGAGTTCAAGAAATTGTTTTTCAACAAGTACTTCCCTCGTATTCTTCGAATAAAGATGGAAAAGAAGTTCCTTGAGAATAAGAATAAGGATGATGAATCTGTTGGTATATATGAAGCAAATTGTACATGACTTTCAAGGTATGCATCTAGCTTTATTATCCAACCTGAAAGTAAAGTTGATCAATTCTTCATTGGCTTAAAACCAAGTCTTCACAGGGCATTAGCTATAAGAGACTTTAGTAGCTATGAAGAAATTGTGTGTTGTGCTATCAAGGGAGACCTGGAAGTTGGTGTAACATATCCATATCATGGTTTTGATAAGAAGCGAAATATGGAGTTCAAGGAGAAATCTCAAAATAATGGTGAAAAAAAGATGAATGTTTTTTTATGCCCAAAGTGTGGAAAAAAGCATGGTGGAGATTCTCTTAAAGGGACTAGAAAATGTTTTAAGTGTAGAAAAGAAGGTCATCAAGCATCTGAGTGTCGAATTAATGGAAAAATTTTTTATAATGATGTGAATAAAGAAAATACTGTAGAGAACGTACCACCAACACTTCAATGCTTCAAGTGAAAGGAAATGGGACATTATTCTAATCAATTCCCTAATCCAAGGGTTAATGATGATCAACATGAGCAACCTCTTAAGGAAAAGGATAAAGGGAAGTCACATGCGATCACTATTTGTGATGTTGATTATGACAATGGTGTTGTGTAATGATTAAGTGTTTATGTAATGGGATTTCAAAATAGTATCCTGGAATCTCATTTATGGTATCATGGAATTTTGGAAAATCAATGTATTGGTTTTCAATAATTATATAGTACTGGTAACCATGAAAAGTGATAGAAATATTTTTGGAAGGAAGATGATATGTGCATAATGAAGGGATAAAGTGAAAATTAAATGAGCTCATTGCTGATATCATGGTTTGATTATATAGAGATTTTGGGCTTTTGGTATGTGGAAAGAGTTAACTTTTGACAGCATTCATGTTTTCACTAAGGTTCAATGGGTATTCATTTTTCAAGAGAATACATGATTAAGGTATTAAAAGGTCTGTAATTTGACCAACAAGATATATCATATGATATATGGGGGATGAATGATGGTATTCACATGCTCGATAGACGACATTTCTAGTAATTGTTTTCTTTATACTATGAGCTTAGACAGAAGTGGTTTGGATAAGCCTAAAGATTGGAATGGATTATGTTGGACATAAGTTAGTATTGTTTAAGGGCATAACTTTTTCTATATTATTGATGGAATGTTATAATAATGTGGTTTTAGAAAAAGGATAACCTTCAGGACGGGCGACAAATCGTCACTTCGGACAAGGATGTGGGAATCGAACCCACAACAAAAGTGCAATAGGCCTTTATCGCATACCACTGGCCTACATGCAGTCCCTGGTTAGTAGAAACTAGTTTTATTATATTAAGTGGTATGATATATGACGTATAAGTCCATTTTAGGAACCATATATGATTAATCTCACTATAGATGGACTTATGTATATTTGATAACTTTTGTTAACCTTATGTTTGAGACAGATGGAATGACCTATCATTCTATCGCATGATCTATTAACACTTCACGGAAGACAAATTCATCTTCATTTCTTTAAGAGATGAAATGAATATTGTTCAAGGCACAAACAACAGTGAGATTGTACCAAAATCATTAAGTATTTCTTTTAATTCAAAAAATATTCAACATTAGGGAAATGATCTTGAAAACCAAAAATGATGTCCTAGTTCCCTCATATCTGATGAATCAGATGGTACCTTAAATCATCACAATTTTATGTCTTTTTGATTGTTGTATTTATCATATCCATGTCTTCTACCACTCTCCATCAGAACTTGATGGTTAGATTTCTCTTCCTTATCCAATTTTTCACCTATGTTCTCCAATGTGGAAACCCAGTGATGAGTTAATTTGGGTAAACGTTATGTTTCATACTTCACTTTTTAAAATTAAGGTTTACTATTCCTTTTTATTATGTGGATTTCTATGAAAGAAAATTTCAATTAGTAAACCAATAACACCCCGAGCTTCCACGATACGCTTCTCTTTCAATAATGCAATAGCTTGCATTGTATGCAAGTTTGAGATTCTAACACACCGCGACCAATCAAAATAGCCATAATGAATAGTAATAACCACTTTTTGAAATTATATATATTTTATAATGGACTTCATTTTTGGATTCGGAATATCAAAATTATCCTAAGTTGAATTTTTGGTATTTTTCTGAGAACTTCCATTTTTTTATGAATAGTGAAAAATACATAAAGACAATTTTTTTAATAAAAATAATTTATAGTGATAAATTATACTATTGAGTGGTTTTAAAGTATAATTAAAATATATTTTTACAATTTTACCCAATGGTGTTCACTAGAATTAATTTCACTTTGAAATTGGACATAAACAATTGTCAATCTTTTGATATATATTGTTTCTTAAAAACACGCTATTTATTGTGAAAGTGGGAATTAATTATAAAATTAATTAATGCAACTTATATGTTTGGAATTTTGTAAAATAGACATCATTTTTGAATTCATAATATCAATTATATCTTAAGGAGAAATTTTGGCATTGTTCCGAAAAACATCAATTATTGATGAATAGTGAAACCACTAAGTGGTAGTTAAAAAACTAATTTTTTGTTTAAATGAAACATTACCACTTCAGTGATTTTATTTTCAAAAATCTGACATACATGGTTTTCATTAGGAAGTAAAATGTGGTTCAATGGGATAAAAATAATGTTTTGGTGAATAGTAACTTTTATGTTTAATAAATCGCGATTAAAGGTAATTAGTGAAATTTAAGGTAAAAATGATATTATAAAAATATGAAAATACCTTTACACTTTTCCTACCCTTATTTGTTGAGTCATGGCCGACCAAGGCAATCCACGGTTCAACTTGGGAACCCCATGGAGCCACTTGGGTACGAAAATGACATTAATAACTTTTTATTTAAAGTAAAAATAAAATTGTCACAAACATGTGTTGTTTTACTAAAACAATTATTACATGGGGTTATATAAGTTACGTTTTGACTATAAATATTCATTGGAAATCTAAAAATATTTTCTACATCATGGTAATTTTTTTATAATTTTTAGACATTAAATAATTTAAATTTTTTATGACACCATGATGATGCTGCGATTACCTCATTAATTAATGATTTAAATAAAATGAAACGATAATGTAAAATATAAGACTTAAACTTGTCTAAAACCTATTGGATGGGTATATTTATAACCCTTATCACCTTATCCTAGAAATATATCATTTTGGGACCTTTGAAATCCTAAAATCACTTCATAATAATGTAACATTTCATGAGTTTCCAAGAGTGCCCCTCCTCTCCTCTTATAAAAGGCCCCCACCTCTACCACCTTATTCATACCATCAAAGCCATTTGACTCGGCCAACCTCTGCCCAAATACTCTCCCAACTTCCCTCTCTTACTCCTAGAAGCCTCACTTCAGGCAGAAGTCGTTACAAGGAAGCATTTGGCTCAAATCAAAAAGAGTTACCCGATTTTAAGGTAATGTTTTCTCTTATGTTATTTTGTTTTATTTTTCTTCTCCAACCCCTTAAAATCTTTTTACTCCTTTATTTTGTAACAAAACCAGTATATTCAATATACTAGGATGTTTTTATGAGAATTATTTTATTTAAAATTACACACACCTTCGTCTAATGGTTAAAGAACATACTGTTTCTGTTGGTGGCGAAATACTGCCTCATGAAACGATGATTGTTCAATATTCTTTTAACACCTCTAATGTTGGCCATTTTGATGAAACTGTTTTCATATATGATATATATATTCTGTTTATGTTTTCCTTATGCTTCTTTATTTCTCATTTATGGCAAAACTTTATGATTTCCATTATGGGTGAAAGCGATAATTTCATTTTAGGAAGTGCAGACTGCCGCCCTCTCAATGTGATTTGAATCCTTAACGCCATATGTGGGATGTATAAAGGATGGAGTAAATGATATTATATATGATATTATATTGGAATTATAATACACCTTTATATCATTATTATTTCATTCCATTAAATACGAAATAGAAATGAAAGTAGTGTTCATGCGTACGTACGGCTTACCGTCTCCATGAACGGTGCATTTCATTTCTTACCTCTAAATGTTACATAATATTATGAATGAATGTATATACTGTATATATATTATATATATGATATCTACATCATGAATATAATTCTGGAGAAAATGGATATTCTACCACATAAACAACTTGTAGTTATAAGAAGTTTATTGTTGACTCAAGTACCAAATATCGACAAAATGACCGTTATTAACTTAAATGACTACATAATTTTTTTAACATGGTAATAAGTGATATAAAAGGGATAATGAACATTAAAAAGGTTCTTAAGAAAGTAGAGATTAACTCTAGTTTATTATTCAGGATGTTAAAGAATGATCGAGTCAAGTCGGACACGAGGTAAGGGAACTTCTTAACCCAATTTCCATTCTTTGGGTTAATCTCCTACTTTCAAATTATGTCATGATATTATTATGTCCTATCTTGTATTTGTACTTTCATTATGTGTACTTATAGTGAATACACATAATAGATCTATTTTATTTAAAAAAATATCTTTTTAAGGACTTCGTCTCATTCTCCATTCATTGAGGCATATTTTGTTTTATACACAAATTTCTTCTATACGGTATATAAACCCCTTTGACTTCTAAATTTATTCAAAAGTAATATTTTTATACAAAGCATTTCACTAAACGAAAAAAAGGAATGTTTTTCTTGTCGTACGTATGTAGCGACAACGACTTCTCCGCCGCCGTGACTGTTATTTGAGTTTTGGCTTCCTCTACAAGCCATAACTTTTTTTAAATGAAAAATAAATACAAAGTTTTAATTATCTTTTATTTTGGTATTGAAAATGGTTTTGAATATGTTTTTATTATATCAATGTTATGTATTGATATCTTGTGATTTAAATGTGGAAATTTTATGTTTCATTTATGCATGTTTTATGTGATACGATTATGTTATGGTTTATGATATGTTTAAACCTGTTCATATAAGTAATTCATTAGACTTAATAAGTGACGGGTGGAGCCCGCTATAGCTCCTTGATGCATCAGTAGGTCTCATGAGACAAACTAGTGTCTTCGCACGAGGACTTGACAAAATCGTATTTGTAGTCTTGGCACGAGGCCTTGGCTACGTGGTTATGATAGTCTGGATTTATGCATTCCATCATTATGAAAGTGGTTATTGATATTTCATGTGATTATTCGACCAGTAGAATATCCATGTGAATAAGTAAATGGCATTATCTCATTTTACTTTTTCCATATTTTGTTGAAGCTCATGTTTAAAAGGCTTTTGTTTAGCCATACATTGCCTTAAATGTTTATGTTTATTTATGAAAGCTTCCGCTATATTTTTATCCTTACTAGGCATCTGAGCTCACCCCTTTCAATGTTTTATTTTTCCCAGGATGTGAAGAAATAGTTTATGACTGACCTACAGGGATAGTCTGAAGGGGATAGAAGTGTGGACTATGGAGACTATGTTATTGTGATTTTTCACTTTATGATGTAATGTAACATTTATGAATGTATCTAGTGTCTCCAAGGCTACTAAACTAATTGTTCTTTCGAGACTTGATCATTTGTGATCATGCCAATGTTATGCAATAATGCACCGACTCTGGGTAACTGGGGTCGGGGCGTAACAGTTGGTTTTAGAGGCATTTTAGTACTAACCTTGGAAGCTAGATTTAGATAAACTCTGATTAGAGCACATGGCCCAAAGATAAAATTTGAGGATTAGTATAGAAGAAATTCCTAGAATATTGGTATTATAGAGATTTTGTGAGTTTTCCAAGCAATACATCCCTGTCTAGATACGATCAGGTAGAGGCGGCTCTAGCACAGATGTACCTAGGGGTAAAACCCGAAAACACCGCTTTGAGCTAGACTCGAATGGGAACTCGTGCACGACAACGGGCCTTGCTGCACTCTTTTTTACGACACTCCCGGTGGATATGCCTAGGATAATTATCATTTTCTTTAAAACCCATTATGAAGGGTTTATGTGTATATAATTCCTCAAAGAAAACATTTATTTTTATGATTATGGATTATATCCATAAATAGTTCAATTTATGTTAAGTGTTTTACAAGTATGGAATTATGTATTTTGATTCATAAACTAATCTAGTTTATGGCATTGTTTAGAAATAGCGCCTAGTGGGAGGAACGAAAACTGTATAAATGCACGCACTCTATGTAGTTATTTCCCTCCTGCTCAAGATAATTATTGTGGAGCTGGAGATATAACTGGTGGTGATCAACTTATCACCATACTGGGACAACTCACTCAGGTTATGAATAATAACCTTACTCGTATGGAGCACCCTGATCCGCAAGGTGGAGGATCAATGTTAGTCCGCTTCATGAGACAAGAACCGCTAATATTTAATGGGGGTACAAATCCATTGGTAGCTGAGCAATGGATAAACTCCATAGAGAAAATATTCCATGCATTGGGGAGTAGCGAAAGGGAGAAGGTTTTCATGGAAGTTTACCAGCTCACTAGAGATGCCGATCAATGGTGGTCACTGATTCAAAACACAAAGGAAGATGAAAAAGTATCAAGTATGGAATGGAAGGAGTTTAAGGAAATTCTCTTAGAAAAATACTTTCCCCATGACCATCGAGCAGATATGGAAAGGAAATTTCTGAGTCTAAGGCAGAAGTAGGATGAGAATGTTGTGAAGTATGAGGCTAACTTTACAACGTTAGTGAGGCATGCTACAGATTATATACGTAACCCAAGAAGTAAGATTGATTGTTTCATTGATGGGTTAAAACCATTTCTTTGTAGAGCTTTAGTATCACAATATTTCTCAACATTCGAAGATATAGTCTCGTGTGCTATCAAGACAGAAAAGGAATTCTCTAAATCTTATGACAATAAAGTAAAGAAAGAGAATAAGAGAATGGTGGAACAAGAGATGGATAAAGAGAAAAAGGGAAAGAAGGATTTTCCGTTATGCGATAATTGTGGGAAGAATCACCCTGGTACTTGCCTAAAAGGAATATGAGTTTGTTATAAACGTGGAGAAAAAGGTCTCCAGGCTCATGATTGCAAGGGAAAGAAAGAGGCTATCAATGTTGAATGCTACAATTGTAGGGATATGGGGAATTATGCAAATGAATGTCCTATGCATCAGGGAAACTTACCTCAGAAAAGGCCAAGGGATCAAGGAAAATCTTATGCTATTACTACAGTTGAAGTGGAATAATTAATGTATTGGTGCTTTTGGAATCAAGGATTATATTCTGGTTATAAGAATAATGTGATATATATAAGGATTTTACTGAAGTACTTGTTGTTTTCATTAAGGTTTTGATATGTTTAAGGTAATCATATTTTTAGTATGTGACAATAAGAATCATTACTTTGGTTAGGGAATCTGATTAATTGATTTTGGAATTTAGAGACCATTTAGAGAAAGTCTGGACAGAGGTATTTTGGATAAATATAAAGGTTGTAATGGATTATATTTTACATTAGATACTATTGTTAAGTTTATTTTGGATATTTATAAAAGGACAACACGCAGACTGAGTGACAACCCATCGCATCGGACAAAGCTATGGGAATCGAACCCACAACCATAGTGCAATTGGGATTTATCGCCTACCACTGGACTACGTGAAGTTCCTGGAGTGTATAATGTAGTTTTTTTAGTTATGATAGATAATTTATAAATTTATTTTTTGGAACCCTATACGGTTAGGATAAACAGAATATTTTTGAGTTCTATTACCTTTTGGAGTAAAAGATGGGTTTGTGGTAGAAAATTATTAAAGAATGAAAGTCTACATGACAAGTAAGTATATTTCCTTACATTCTTAGTAAATCTCCTAAATAAATTTCTCAACTTTATGAAAAGTAACTTAAAACAATAAGGTAGCCAGTTAACTTTTCCTACTAGGGACTCAAAGACCGTTTAACCAATCTCAAGTTTGTGATTTTCTTATAGTTAAACTTTCTCCTAATCCTGTTTTCTACAACTCTCCATAATACCTTGATGGTTTTTTTCTCCTCCATATCCATATTTTCATAGAATACTAGTATGAGAAATCTCGGGTGACCTTTGTACTTCTCTTTCTTTCTTTTAAAGTTATATTTTTATTAACCCTATTTCTGATGTAGGTTTTCCACAAAGGTATTCTCTATTTTCAACATTTCATTTTTAAAAAAAATCAAATTGAGAGGATGCAATTTATTGAAGGAGGGGAGAATGTAACACCCCGAGCTTCCACGATACGCTTCTCTTTCAATAATGCAATAGATTGCATTGTACGCAAGTTCGAGATTCTAACACACCGCGACCAATCAAAATAGCCATTATGAATAGTAATACCCACTTTTTGAAATTATATATATTTTATAATGGACATCATTTTTGGATTCAGAATATTAAAGTTATCCTAAGTTGAATTTTTGGTATTTTTCTGAGAACTTCCAATTTTTTATGAATAGTGAAAAATACTTAAAAACAACTTTTTTAATCAAAATAATTTATAGTGATAAATTATACTATTGAGTAGTGTTAAAGTATAATTAGAATATATTTTTACAATTTTGCCCAATGGTGTTCATTAGAATTAATTTTACTTTGAAATTGGACATAAACAATTGTCAATCTTTTGACATATATTTTTTCTTAAAAACACGCTATTTGTTGTGACAGTGGGAATTAATTATAAAATAAATTAATGCAACTTATATGTTTGGAATTTTGTAAACTAGAAATAATTCTTGAATTCAGAATATCAATTATAGCTTAAGGTGAAATTTTGGCATTGTTCTGAAAAACATCAATTATTGATGAATAGTGAAACCACTAAGTGGTAGTTAAAAAACTGATTTTTCGTTTAAATGAAACATTACCACTCCTGTGATTTTATTTTCAAAAATCCGACATACATGGTTGTCATTAGGAAGTAAAATGTGGTTCAATGGGATTAAAATAATTTTTTGGTGAATAGTAACTTTTAAGTTTAATTAATCGCGATTAAAGGTAATTAGTGAAATTTAGGGTAAAAATGATATTATAAAAATATGAAAATACTTTTACAGTTGTCCTACCCTTATTGTATGAGTCATGGCCGACCAAGACAATCCATGGGTCAACTTGGGGACCCCATGGAGCCACTTGGGTAAGAAAATGACATTAATAACTTTTTATTTAAAGTAAAAATAAAATTTTCCCAAACATGTGTTGTTTTAGTAAAACAATTATTACATGGGGTTATATAAGTTAAGTTTTGACTATAAATATTCATTGGAAATATAAAAATATTTTCTACATCATGGTAATTTTTTTATAATTTTTAGACATTAAATAAATTAACTTTTTTATGACACCATGATGATGCAGCGATTACCTCATTAATTAACGATTTAAATAAAATGAAACGATCATGTAAAATATAAGACTTAAACTTGTCTTCTCTTATGTTATTTTGTTTTATTTTTCTTCTCCAACCCCTTAATCTCTTTTTATTCCTTTCTTTTGTAACAACACCAGTATCTTCAATATACTATGATTTTTTATGAGAAGGATTTTAGTTACACTTACACACACCTTCGTCTAATGGTTAAAGAACATATCATTTCTGTGGGTGGCGAAATACTGCCTCACGAAACGATGATTGTTCAATATTCTTTTAACACCCCTAATAGTGGCCATTTTGATGACACTATTTTCATATATGATATATATATTATGTTTATGTTTTCCTTATGCTTCTATATTTCTCATTTATGTCATAAATTTATGATTTCCATTAGGGGTGACGCGATAATTTCATTTTAGGAAGTGCAGACTACCGCCCCCTCAAAGTGATTTGAATCGTTAGTGCCATATGTGGGACGTATAAAGGATGGAGTAAATGATATTATATATGATATTATACTGGAATTATAATACACCTTTATATCATTATTATTTCATTCCATTAAATACGAAATAGAAATGAAAGTAGCGTTCATGTGTACGTACGACTTACCGTCTCCATGAACGGTGCATTGCATTTCTTACCTCTAAATGTTACGTAATATTATGAATGAATGTATATACTGGATATATATGATATATATGATATATACATCATTAATATAATTCTAAAGATAATGGATATTCTACCACATAAAAAACTTGTAGTTATAAGAAGTTTATTGTTGACTCAAGTACCAAAGATTGACAAAACGACCGTTATTAACTTAAATGACTACATAATTTTTGTAACATGGTAATAAGTGATATAAAAAGGATAATGAACTTGAAAATAGTTCTTAAGCAAGTAGATATTAACTCTAGTTTATTATTCAGGAGTTTAAAGAACGATCGAGTCATGTCGGACACGAGGTAAGGGAACTTCTTAACCCAATTTCCATTCTTTGGGTTAATCTCCTACATTAAAATTATGACATGATATTATTATGTCCTATCTTGTATTTGTACTTTATTTATGTGTAATTATAGTGAATACACATAATAGATCTATTTTATTTAAAAAATTATCTTTGTAAGGACTTAATCTCAATCTCCATTCATTGAGGCATATTTTGTTTTATACACAAATTTCATCTATATGGTGTATAAACGCCTTTGAATTTTACGTTTATTCAAAAGGAAACTTTTTAAGCAAAGCGTTTTACTAAACGACAAAAATAAATATTTTTTTTGTCGTACGTATGCAGCGACAATGACTTCTCCTCCACCGTGACCATTATTTGAGTTTCGGCTTCCTCTATAAGCCATAAATATTTTTAAATGAAAAATAAATACAAAGTTTTAATTCTCTTTTATTTTGGTATTGAAAATGGTTTTGAAAATGTTTTTATTATATAAATGTTTTGTATTGATATCTTGTGATTGAAATGTGGAAATTTTATGTTTCCTTTATGCATGTTTTATGTGATATAATTATGTTATGGTTTATGATATGTTTAAACCTGTTCATATGAGGAATACATTGGAAATAATAAGTGACGGGTGGAGCCCACTATAGCTCCTTGATGCATCGGCAGGTCTCATGATACAAACTAGTGTCTTGGCACGAGGCCTTGACAAAATCTTAATTGTAGTCTTGGAACGAGGCCATGGCTACGTGGTTATGATAGTCTGGCATTATGCATTCCATCATTATGAAAGTGGTTATTGATATTGCATGTGATTATTCGACCAGTAGAATATCCATGTGAATAAGTAAATGGAATTATCTCATTTTACTTTTTCCATATTTTATTGAATCTCAAGTTTAAAGTGATTTTGTTTTAGTCATACATTGCCTTAATTGTTTATGTTTATTTTTGAAAGATTCTGCTATATTGTTATCCTTACTGAGCATCTGAGCTCACCCCTTTCAATTTTTTATTTCTCCCAGGATGTGAAAAAATATTTTATGACTGGCCTACAGGGATTCTCTGAAGGGGATAGAAGTGTGGACTATGGAGACTATGTTATTTTGATTTTTCACTTAATGATGTAATGTAACATTTATGAATGTATCTAGTGTTTCCAAGGCTACTAAACTAATCAGTCTTTCGAGACTTGATCATTTTTGATCATGCCAATGTTATGCAGTAATACACCGACTCTGAGTAACTGGGGTTGGGGAGTTACAAAACCATTTATATCCCCGACGAATTTTGGGGGTGAAATTCATTTTAAGGGGGTAGAATTTAACACCCTGAGATTTTATGAGAATTATTCTTTTTAATTTATTTGAAGTCTTGTGGTGTATGATACACCAAGATTATCTTGTACTATATGCAACACCGTATAAGCTTTCAGTATACACAACACTATTCTTGGCTCATGTTACACACAATTTCAAGTTCATTTTGTGGAAATTATTTTACGCAACATTAAGTATAGATTTTTTTTAATGTATAAATTAAATAAGTTTTGATTATGTTATACACAACACCAAACGGAGCTTTCACTACACGCAGCCATGACTTGGCTTTCATTACACGCAATCACGACCTTCCTCGATAGTGTGTGTTGTACGCAATACAAGTTATTACTAAACGAGATATTATTATAATATTACTATGAACTAGCCGTTATGAATAGTAATACCCACTTTTTGAAAATTATAAATTTTACCTTTAAAAATGGACTTCATTTTTGGATTTTGAATATCGAAATTAGCATAGGGTGAATTTTTGGTATTTTTCGGAAAACTTTCAATTTTTAATGAATAGTGAAAACACTAGGTTACTATTTAAAAACCGACTTTTTATTTAAATAATTATTTATTTTATTTAAATTTATTTTTGGTAAAAATTGATACATAATTCTTATATAAGTTCAATGTAATTCATTGCAGTCATTTTATAATAATTATATATATATATATATATATATTTTTTTTATTTAACTTTTCACCGTCTTTTACCTACCACCTAGAAGCTTTTTGAAACATACATAAAAATTAATTTTACTGCTTCTGTGAGTGGAATTCTGAAAATCCAAGAGACAAGGTTAATATCAAAGAGTAAAATGTGGTTCAATAAGATAAAAATATTTTTTGGTGAATAGTAACTTTTTACTTTTATTTACCACGGTTAAAAGTAAATAGGGTAATTAAGGGTAAAAATCATATTATTATTACCCAAAAACATGTCCTAATTCTATTTTATAAGTGTAATTAGACAAAAAACAACCTTAGTACTAAAATATTACCCTTTAGGTCCACTAGGATTAGATTAGGACATTTATTATTAATTTATTTAAAGAAGGGTTCAAATAGTTAAAATCAAAGTTTAATAACTAAATCATTTTCAATATAGGGTTACACATAAGATAAATTAGACTATAAATATTAAATAGAAAGATAAAAAGATTTTCTAAATAATTGTATTTTATTTATAATTTTTAGACATTAAATAATTTAATTTATTTATGACACAATGATGATGTAATTACCTTATTAATGAAATATTAACATAATTGATGTTATAAATACAAAAATAAATGTAATTTGAGACTTTTTATGAGTTACACTAATTTAAAAGGTTAATATGACATATTAGTATTGAATCAATTAACTGTTTTCGAACTAATAATGTTTTTATGATTTTCACAAAAATCAATTACCAAATAGTGTCAAAATTTACATAAAATAGTTTTTAAAACAAATATTATATTATTAATTGTTATTGTATTCTTAAAAATATAAGGTTCGTCCAAATTACTTATATAAGGTTATATATGTTAATAATGAACCACTTGGGGTTCGTTTGGCCTTTTATGGTAATTTTATTAACCATGTAGTGTAAGAAAACAAGAAGACATGGTAAAGGTTAAATTATTTTACTTAGTGTTAAATCTAAATGATAATGTTAAAATAGAAACCTAAACTTGTCTAAAACCTATTGGTTGATATTATTTCGACCCATACCACTATAGATTCGAAATAAATAAATTTGGAGCTATTATAAACCGAATATGACTTTATTATAAAAAAATATTTTCTGTTTTTTCAAAGGAACCCCTCTCCTCCCTTATAAAAAGGGCACCCCTTCCCTCTTCTCGTCACACCCTTTTGAGCCTTGAAGCTCGGCCAAACCCTGCCAATTACTCTTCTAAACATCTCTAGTTATATCATAGAGGTTCTGTTCCTCTCAAAAGACCAACTCTAGTGCCCTAAGAAGAAGCTTAAAAGAGGTGCATCGAAGAAGAGGTAATCTCTTCTACCGATTCTTTCAAGTTTCATTCTTCTTCAAATTCTTCTTCTTCATTTGTTTCATCATAAATTAATAACATCAGTATCACTAATATACGGATATGTTATTATAAATATGAAACAAGCCTATTTCACCTTCTATCCATCCTATGAAAAACAAAATCACCACGCGTATGTACGTACGGAATACCGTCTCCACGCCATGGTGTAATCGGTTTTTCCACTACCACCTTACTTGGATGGGTATAATGGTGTAAAGAATAAATATATATAGTTATTATAACATCATAATGATTCTGATATATTATATCATCCACTCCTATTCAATTCAATAATTATGGGAATAATATCATTGCCCGTGCGTACGTACGGATTACTGTCTCCACGACGTGAAGAGATTCATTCTCCATGTTAACCACTCAATAATGATTTTAAATTACATATAATGAATAATAATGAAATATATGACATGATAAAGCTTCTGGATTTATGTATATATATATATATGTCATCTACATCCTTCCATTCAAGTCAATAAGGAAAATAAAACAACATTCATGTATACGTACGGCCTACCGTCTCCATGATCGGTGTATTTCATTTCATTTATCTATCTATTATATATATATAAAATGAATATATAGGATTTATAAATCATGATTTAAATTCTGTAAGTAATTAAATAATGATATAATTAATAATAATATCATTAACAACAAGTCCAAATACGTACAATAAATAAAACGATTTTACCCAAAACACTGCTTTAACATGGAATTTACAAAAAAGCGGGTAATATAAAGTCGTAAGTGAACAATATATGATATCATAACAATGAATATGATTATTTAATAAGTCGATGACATTATTTAAATCATTATACAGGAGTTTCGGATACGTACGAAGCATATCGGACCTAAGGTAAGGGATAATTTTTCAATCTCATTTTTATCTGAGATTGCTTATACGTAAGTATTTACTGGGGTTATATTTTTTATCAATATTCGTAAAATGTTTTTCATAAAGTGTTTAATATTATTCCATGTATTTTTAAAGTAATTTTTACCCTTCTTTAACATTTAATTTTTGTTATGGATGGAATATTTCTTTTGTTTACACTACGTGGTACTTTTTGACTTATCTGTTAAAAGTACGAGGAGAATGTTTTTTTAAATTTTACAGAATGAACGGATTTTTATGGTTTCATAACACTTTATTTTCATGAAGCTTACTCTACAATATTTCATGATTATTTTCAACAAAATCATTTTCTTTTAAAATTGCATGGCATTTTTTGAAAAGAAAATGTTTTTGAAGTAGAAAGGATATTTTCCTCAAGAATTCATTTCAAGTGTTTTATCAAAACCATTTTCCATCTTAGATGAAATTATTTCATATGTGTATGTTTCAGGTATAATGTCTCTATGATTTACATTATTTCACTTTTCTTATGATGAAATGATATCCATTTGTTTTATATGTATTATGTTATGATGGGATGATGTTTGTGAAACCCATATTATTCTTTGGGTTATGATGAATGATTTATGTTTATGTTGTAGAACATGTAACAATGATTTCATTATGAGATGGGTGGGACCTATATCTCCCTCCAATGCACTGGGTAAAGATTTATATCTCATGAGATAGACATTGCTGGAACGACAAGATAATCTGGTTTAGTGTTACTGGACTGAAATGGGGAGTGAACTCGATTCAAAAAGGGACTTTGTCCACTAAGATGGTCTTGGAAGAAATGTCATGGCTACTATGGAAATCATAACATGTGCTTAATGGTTTCCACAATTACATGTTTTATTCTCATGTTATTTTATCAGGATTAATGTTTCTTTATGATCTATGCCTTACGTACTGCCATGTTTTATGTCATTGCTCTAGATCTTGATGTTTAAACTTTATCTTCATGTATTTAAGTTCAAATGTATATAATTTGTTTTATTTTCTCCATGCTTACCCTTACAGAGAATTTGAGCTCACCCTTTTATATGTTTTATTTTCCCAGGGATTTAAAGAAATGTTTTATGTAAGAAAACAAAAAGGGGAAGATCTTTATGGGAGATGTTGAATATCGTTCACCATGATTAGAAGATTGTGTTCCGAGTTTCCAAAGAAACTAAACTATTATGGTCCTTGAGTGTTGGTTCGTGTAATGTATAAATTATTCTGCAAAAGTATTGTAATGTCCATGTACGTCAAGCTTTGGGTCTCTACACAATTGGTATTGGGTTCCTTGAAGGAGATGTAGATCACTAAATTTTGGATCAGTCCAAAACATCTCTGCCCAATTGGATGCATGGTTTAGTTGAAATGTTCATTTTAGTTCACTAGTGTGGTTGGAATCATGCATAGTTTGGCCCATTTTTCTTCAACATTAACTTGGTCCCTCCAAATCACCTCCACCTAAAATGAAATTATCCAAAAAATTGAAACTAACTTTTTTAATCGTGATTAAAAAAAATAATTGAATCAAACATGAAGCTCAATTTGTTACTAAATATGGATTTTACGATACAAAATCAGTTTAAAGTAGTGGTGTAAGGTTGAGATAAAACATTAGATCATGGTGTGATCACACCCCCACACCTAAACATTTGAAATCTTTGGAAAAGTCACATTTCCAAAAAAACATTCCTCGAGACATTCTCAAATTCATGAAGATTTTATATTAAATGAAGATTTTATATTAAATAAAGATTTAATCTATGATAGCTGTGTGATTAAAGAAAAACTCCCACCAAGGAGTTATTATTACTGATCATCGAAAAAGAGGTCTCATAAATTGTATTAGAACAAAATTATGAGAAATTCATGATACCAATTAGGGAAAGTAATTCAGAAGTTAATCATGTCACCATTTCTTCATGTGTGTGTGTGTGATAGCCATTTCATATAATATTTTCCACTTTCTATCCAATAAATAAATGTTATTTTAAAATAGTTAATCTTAAATGATTATTTCCACCAAAAATACCAAACATACATTGAAATCAAATTTCATGACCCGCTCACATAATAATTCCCAGAAGTCAAACCTTAATCTCCCAACCAAGATATCCTCATCTGTTATAAATTTCATCATTCTCCTCATTTATTATTATTTTTTGTTTTTTTAAGTTAAACATGGAAACAATATCACACTCATCACTCAAAGCTTTGTTGGTCTCCTCATGTGACTAATTATAATGGTTATAACAAGATCAAAGGTTGAGGAAGATTGGGTTTTGTCCTAATCAAGACACTTCCCATAATTTTCTGTTTTTTTTGTGTGTCTTTTTGTGTGTTTATTTTATTTTGTTTTTGTTTTGTTTTTTTAGGAGTACAATAGTTAGAGAATAGGTACACACACATACGTCAATCTGATATAGTAATGAAAAAGAATATATAAGGAACGAACATGTTAGAAAATAATTATGGTAAGCTAATAAATATTAACCTAACTTAAATTTAATTTCTATTGAGTATGAAAAATTCACACTTCATGGTCGGGTTCAAATATGTGTATTGGTATTTAGTGACATAATTTTCCCATAAATTACTTAAAAAGGGACACAATTCTACACAAATGATTCAAAATGAAACGACCAGTTATATCATTGAAAAGAAAGCAATTTTCCTAAAAAATGAACACCAAAATGTTAAATTCATGTTGAAACACACATTTTTTCATTGAAACAAAAATAAATTAATTATTAAAACCACCTAAAATAGGGAAATTCCTTATGAATTTTCAATAACATTCATGATTAAGTGGGCATCATTTTACATGATTATGTCAGAATCATTTTTCATGATAAAGTTGGCATAAAAATTTAATATTCTTGCACAAAGATTAGGGGGGAAATGAGGGTTGGGATAGGAAAAGTAAAAAAAACTATTTAGTAATATATAAAAAGTAAAAATAAAAATGATGAGGAAAATCCCAATGAACTCAACTAGGTATGGAAAAGTAAAAATACTATTTAATAATAGAAAAATAAAAAAGGAAAAAATATAAATAAAATTAAAAACTAACCTAGGAAGGAACCCATCCCTCCCACCCCCACCCACACACCTACAGTATACATTGTCCTCAAGGTAATAAAATATAATATGGGAAGGAAGGATAAAATCAAGTGGGTTTAATTCATAGTTTTCTTCCTAAACATGGGGTTATTTCATCAGGGACTCTGAAATGGCTTCATTAAAGTGATCCAGATGGATCCCATTGACAGTGAAGGTTTTTTAGGTTTATTCTTTTTTAACCAGAGTAATATCAAATGGATAAAAATTGGTAATAGTGTATGGTCCAAACCAATGGGAACATAGCTTAATTGGATGAAACATAATACTTGTATTGAGAAGGAGGACCTTATTCCCAATGTAGAATTGAAAATGAATGATTATGCAGTTGTGGGTAGCCTTGGTTCACTCCTTATAAATCCAGGAGTTCTCATATGAATTTATTATCATTTCCTCCAACTCTGGAATTTATAACTTCCCTTGAGCATCTACACCATAAAAATTAGAATTTCATTTTTTAATGGCATAGTAGGGCTGGTTCTCTATCTTAATTGGGAGGTGAAAACTATTTCCAAAAACAATCTAATATGTAAACATTCCAATTAGAGTTTTCAAAGTAGCACAGTAATCCCATAATAAATCATCGAGTCTAAGACTTCAATCTATTCTGTTGGGTTGAATAATTTTTTCAAAAAAAAATTACCTCTCTATTAGATACCTTATCTTGACCATATTTTTTTGGGTGATATGAAGTACAAACTTTATGCTCTCCCCCATACCAATGCAATAGTGATTGCATTGCTTTATTGCATAAATGAGAACCCTGGTCACTGATGATGAAACTATGAAATCCAAAACTTCAAAAAAAATGGTTCTTATGATTTCCATAACTATCATAGAATTATTTATCCTTATGGATCATTCCTATACCTATTTTTACATGTAATAAACTTCCAGAAGAATGTATTAGTCGATAATGGAATTAGGAAGTGGACCTAAAAATTCATTGGTACAAACATAAAAAATGTCAGGGAACATCAAGAATTGATGTGGAATTTTTTATTTTATTTAGAGACATTCCACATCCATTTACAATGAGGATAAGATATTCAGAAATAATGTTCTATACAATAACTTTTTTTGAAAAAAAAAAGACAAGAATCAAAGACCTTAAGAGTAGTCTGTTGGGGGCCAAAGTTCCCCCCACAAGCAAGAGTGTGGAAGAACCTATAGATAGACTGAAACTCGCTATCAAGAACAAAACGCCCAAGTAATTGATCACTACATGTGCACCAAAGGTACAGTTCATCCCAAATGAACCAACAGGACTCATGTCTTGGATGGTCAGCTTGTTTTTTATTGAAATTATAAGGAATACAATATGCAACAAAATAATTTTCATTTTTTGAATACGAAGGAATAGAATCTTACACTATTTATAATTTCTCATCTATAAACATGTAATTAATGGGAAAATAGTGGTATGAGTAAATGTCAATGGATGTAAGTATCCTTCTGATATGGTCATCCACCACATTTTCTTCTCTTTTTTTATCCTAAATTTCTAAATTAAATTCAGGAAAGAAGAACATACCATGAATGAGATGTGGTTTAGATTCTGGTTTCATAAGAAGATACCATATGGATACATGGTATGTAAACATAATAAAATTAGACACTAAAAGGTATAAATAAAATTTACCCAAGTAAAACCCAATTTGAATAAATACATTTTCAGTTATGGTGGTTTTTCATTTTTCAGGGTCCAGTGTGTGTGAGGAATAGGCCATGACGTGTGGATCATGATTGAGCTCATGTGATAAGACTGCCCCCACTATATATTTAGAGGTTCCATACATGAGCTAAAATGGTAAATTCCACTGTGATTGTTGGATTACCAGGGGTGATGTGATACTCTATTACAATTTGTTTAAAGATTCTTCACATTCTTTATCAAAAGAAAATTCTTTTTCTTTTTGGATTAATTGGGATAGGGGAGTCAAATCTTACAAAATTCGTGAATGGAATGATGGTAAAATCAAACATAAACTAATAAATACCACAAATCCCATATAGTTTTGGGGAATGGTAGGGAAAAAATGACATACACTTCTGATTTATCTACTTGGATACCATCCCTAGAGATTAAATGCCTAATTATTATACCATTTAACACCCTGAAATTCCATTTCTCATAATTTAATACAAGATTGTTTTCAATAAAATGATATAAGATAGAACTCAGACTACACAAACATTCATTAAAATAGGATACATAAATAGTGAAGTCATCCATGAATACTTCTATGTAATTATATAGGTAATAAAAAAATTACTGACCATGCATTGCTAGAAAGTACCCATATCATTCCACAAACAAAATGGAATCCTCCAATATACAGATGTTCCAAAGGGGGAAAGTGAAGGTTGCCTTTTCTTGATCCATAGGGGAAATATGGGTCTGAAGTATCAGGAATACTTATCAAGTAAACAATAGTGGGATTTTAATGAAATTCTCGCTTGAATATGGTCAATGGATGATAATAGGATATGGTTCTTCATAGTGTGTTTATTTAGTCACCAATAGTCTATACAGACATTCCAGCTATTTTGCACATGAGTTGGAACCAATTCATTTTTGTCATTTTCAATTATTGTAAGGCCAGTTGTGTAGAAACAACTCTCACTGGAATGACCCATTTGTTGTCAAAGATTGGGTAAATTATTCTAGCATCCAATAATTTTCTTACCTCCTTTTAAACAATATCTAGTGGGTATGGGTTTCGTCAACATTGTGCATGCCTCACTAGCTTATCCTAATGGTTTAAAAATATATGATGTGTAAAATTGTTGTGTAAATGCTAGGAATGTTAGAAAGTGTCCATCCCAAAGATTGTTTATTCTCCCTTAAATGATCAATCAGTCTCAATTCATTCTCTCGAGGGAGTGATCTAGAAATTATGACAAGCATCTTGTTTCCATTATCAAGGTAGAAAAAAATTTATTGTAGTTTCTTAAGTTCCAATGTAGGTAGATTTTGGATTTATGGGAATGAATGTGAAAGTGTGATGTTAAGGATTTCATATAACTATTCAATAGTAAAATCCTTCAATGTGGAATAAACTTCATTAAGCTTAGCAGTATCATTGATGGTCATGGAATCCTTAGTAAAGAAGAAATTATCAATTAACAAACATGAATGGAAATTTTTTCGACCACTATAACATTAAATGCATTTATCATTACCTATAATGTTTATCAAGGATGAAAAATAAAAAATGGGAATAAGGGAAAGAGAAGAATTTTGTTCAAGGGAAGAGAGTATATCAATATAATTTACTGAAAATGGGGAATGTTCTTATAAGGGGTTCTTCATGGAATCAAGGATATTAAAATTGACAATGCCATCACCAAAATCCATAGATAATGTACCATTGCCGACATTTATTATTGATTGTGTGGATTTAAAGTATGGAATCCCCAATATAATTGTGTCATGTTCATTCATCCTATAATATTTAATTTTAACCACATAAAAATTGGTTTGAAAAATTAAAATTTTCACCCATACAATAACATTCCCTAACACACCAGTGGGCTTTAATGTACTCTGTTTATCTAGTCTCTTAAAAATTATAATGGGCTTTAATTCCTTATCCCATAATGAGGAGAAAATATAGTAAGTCATAACATTTATAAAGGAACTGAAATCATGCATAGTATTTGAAAAATAATACCCCCCAATGGTGCATGGAATCGAGAATGTTCTTGGATCATTTCATTTGGTGTGAATTGATGGATCGATCAATGCTAAGATGTTCCTACCAAAACTCTCCTTGTCATCATCACAAATTCTTATTTGGTGTGAAAACATCATCTTCATAAACCTGATGTATCATTTAATTTTTTATACTGCATCAATCAATAGAATATTAGCCTACACTTTTTAAAAAAATTATAACATTTCTTTATCAAGTTCAGTTTATATTTTTTTCATTTTTGGGTGGCCCTTTGAGAAAATAGAAGTAGAATGGTTTGTATTGAAGGACCATTTATAGACACATTATTTCATTTAGTGTTATTTTTCAGAGGATAATGATTTTTATTATTTGGGTCATTTGAGATGGTTGGAATGGAAGTTTCCTCAGGAGGGAAAGACTCTATTGGAGGGGTCATTTGGATTTTAAGTTGAGTTACAATATTAATGGGGATGGAACAAGCATTTCCATTGTCCCTAGGTGTGACTAATGTTTCAGAGGGTAGTTTACCCAACACATGACTTTGAATTTCCCCCCACTGAGTGGTCTAGTTAGCATAATTGGGTTTTTAAGTATTGTATGTCATCTTGGGTGGTATGCTGGAATTAGAAATTTTAGGTATCCATTTTTTTCATCATGTCTTCTAAGCTAGGATATAGTTTTGTATATGGTTATAGGAAAGGCCATTATGGTCATTGAGGATTTATGGGTGGTGGTGTTGGATGACTACTCTTCTTAAGTTAGTTATATGGTTATTCAGATTTGTTTTAATACCCCCTTTCCTAAAGGATTGGTTTTTATTCCATCCAAGGTTGGATGGATAACAAGGTTCTGTCCTAAAGGTTTATTCATGGGGTATTCCTAGATACATTTCCTCCAATTATAAGGTGTTTCTCTTAGTTAAAAGAATTAGTCAGAATAGTGGGTTTTAGAAGAATAGATACCAAAATGGATGGGAGTATGAGATTGGAGTTTCCCTTGGGAAAGAGAAATTTTTTAAATAATGGTACTTACCTCTTTAAAATTCGTATCCAGCTTGTTCTAAAATTTAATACTCTTCACCTCATGGAAACCTCGAATAGGTACATTAGACCATGAACCAAATTTTTGTGTGTTCTGCGTCGTGTTCTCAATTGGGATTCTTGTAGTAATTGGGGTCATATCAACTAGTGCACCACCTACAGGCACATCAATCATATTTTGATCAATAGGAATTAAACCTTCATAAAAATATCGTATTAAAGGTTGATTAATTATTTGGTGGTGTGAGAAACTTGAAAAAAATCCTTTTAAACCTTTACCAGTATTCCTGAATTGTTTCATCTTGATATTTTCTTATCCTGCAAATTTCATTCCTTTTTGTTTTAGTTCAATATGCTAGTAAATATTTCTCAATAAAAAGGCGTGTCATGTCCACCAAGCCTCTAATAGGATAATTAACATAATAAAACCAATATTTTGTAGCTTCTTCTAATGAAAATTACAATTCAAAAATCATTACATATTCTACATCTATATTTTCATGTTTCAATATTGAACACATATTATGAAATTAATTTCAATTCTTATTTCGTTCTTATCTGGAAAGACCATGAAATCATGGAAATTAGTGAATTTGACTGGATTTTAGTTCAAATTTTAGTGTTTTCTCTTGAATTTGAATATAAGTGGGTTGGATATCAACATCAGGTGAGGTTAGTCATTTTAGTGTTCTATTTTTTCATCCATGTTATATACAATATGTAGAATTACTAATTTTGTTCCAGATGAAGATTTGTTTATAAAATTATCAAGATGTTGTGTTCCCACCTTTAAAGTGTTGTCTTGTGTGTCTCGGTGTGGTTAACATAAGGTCCACTCTAGGTCAGGTTAAAAAGGTAGTAAATCTCCTAAAGTAGAACACGTCATTCATAGAACCTACACAAGAAATAAATCGAACAAAAATGATATGTAATGGTAGAATATAAATCAAATAATATTCACAAAATTTAAAAACATCTTTTAAAAATCACATCCTAAAAACCAAAGTGATCCCTAGAAATGGTGCCAAAATTTGGATGCATTTTTAGGAAATGTAAAATTGATTATGATTTAGAGATTATTTTATAGTCCAAGATGGACCCTAGGTCATCTCTCAATGAGATTTGGATTTTTAAAGTGTGTATATTTATTTAATGTTACTAAAAGAGGGGTTGGTTTTGAAAACATATTTAAAAACAAAGTTAATTAATTAAAGAGTTTAATAGTAGAAAATTGAAGGTGGTGTATTCATAATTAAAAGAGAAATATTTAATTTCTAGTTCACTTAAAATCTTGGTTTGTTCTTCATTCTGAAAAATAAACATGGTTTAATGGAATCCTTTGGATGAGGGTTTTCAAGATCTCAATTCCACTCTTGCCTCTTAAAACAATGCACAATGAACCAAACCATGACACAAAAATCATGTTTTCAAGTGTTAGACCTCAATAATATATTTAGGGATACCAAATAATACTGATATCTCATGTGCGTGTGAGATAAAGACGATGATTTTCTTTTCCAATCAGAACAACCCAAGGATCCCACTTTAAATATCAAACCAATTAGTGTTGAGATAAAAACTGTTTCACTTGATTAAACAAAAAAATCATTATTATAAGAAGAATGTAAAGATAAATATTCAATGAAATTTTTCACACAAAAATTAAACAAAATAGTATAAGAAAAAATGATTTAGCTCCCTGCCAAGTATGTGTCGATTCCTCAAAAGGAGCATCCACCATTTAGTACGCCATCGAGAGAAGGAGGCTCGAGTGGAACTTATCCTTCATCATTGATCCCCTATGAGGATAAGGGACTCTAAAAATTCATGGATTAGGATAGTACTACTTTGGGTTTCCAAAATACCATATCTTCTCTTCATGGTTGAACTAACAAATGGGGTTCCCAAGGTATAAATTTATATTCAATGTTGAAGGTGGTTTTGAGCCCCCAGATTTCAATAAACCACTTGAACCATAGTTTTGGGTATGTGAAAATCCTTATCTCAATTTTTATAAATCTAAAAACATATTAATACACCTACTGAATATATATACTGAAAACTTGGCATCATTTGGAGGCAAAAATCTTGATATATGGATGAAATATAGAACAACACTCCTGACTTTGTGAAGATTTGATTCCCTGGGAAAAACAATTTAATTGGGACCCTTAATGGATGAATTGGGATTGTGTTTATTCACAATATTTTTATCCAACTAAATTTGGAATCTGAAAAAACAAATCTCATCCCTATTGGATGAATGGTTTAGTTAAAGTGTATTTTTTTATTCCACTCGTGTTGTGGAATCATGCACAGTATGGCCCATTTTCCTTCAACATAAACATGGGCCCTCCAAATCACAACCAACTACAATTAAATTATCTAAAAAAGAGAGATTAACTTTTTTAAAAGTTATTAACACAAAATAATTTAGTCCTAAATGAAGTTAATTTTTTTTATTAAAATTGGAATTTATGATACAAAATCAGTTTAAAACAGTGTTGTATGGGTGAAATAAAATAGTGAAGCATGGTATGATCCACACCCACATACCAAATGATACTTTCAACATATATAAAACAGGGAAAATATATGGACCACCTATCAAATATTCATATCTACTAGTTATTTTTAATGTAATGGATTATTAAAAACAATAATTATAAATCACAAAACAATATATAAACCTCTAAATTGGTTATTTTATATAAATAATGGTGAGATAGTGAGATGAATCCTCCATAGTAGGATTCATAGGGTTAGACTCACTAGTAATGATCGAACCAAATGAAAAATACCAGAATAGAAGCTCATACATGAGATATTACTAACTTTGATGAGTGAAAATTGAATAATATTAAATATATAGTGTAAAATTATAAACCATTTCATTGTTTTATCTAGTGTAAACCATTATTTATTAAAGTTTACTACACCATTTTTTGTTACTACGCACCTTGGATCGCTTGAACAACACCTGTGGGAGGTGATAAAATGAAAATAGGTGGTCCTCCCCATATTCTAGAGGTTTTGAAATAGTTTTGTGGGCCTAAGATGATTTATTTGGAGAATATAAAATTTAAAATAATATCTGAGGGTCATTCCAAAATTTATATAATATTTGTCATGATACATCCATATAGTAAACATCCAAAAATATATAGACATAAAAAGGAGCTAAGAGGACCCAACATTAAAAAATAGAATGTGGTAAAATATCTTTATGATGCATCAAATAAAATATATAAATGAAAATATATAATAAACAAACAATAATGATATATATAAACACAACACTAGCTAGTGCACTAGTTAAAAAAAACCCGAAAAGGTATACTATCATATGACCCAACTCACATAGTATAATATATCAATTCCATAACCTCCATAGACTTCTAACGAAAGAAAGTCTCCAACTCTAATATATATAAGTTTCCTAATAAAAAACATGAAATAATTACCTCATTCGTCAAAAAAAATCCCTTGAATGCGTGTAGGTGGAGTCTCGAACGACCCCATAGGAATCCTTAATGGGTCTTTCATACTGAGTTCTTTTGTGACAATGTGGATTTATATAAAAAACATATATAAGGAGTGAATTTTTGTTCCTTAAAAATTCCCACATGGAAAAAATAAGTCATTTTGAACATAAAAGAAAACATATCAAGTAATTGTGTGCTAACTAGGCCACCATGACACATGATAATGCCTTATTCACCACTATTTCAAAAGGAAGAGATTCAGTCATATCACTAATTCACTTTTAAACAATTAATATTTATAGGGTTTTATAGCATATCCTAATCCCATACCTGAATATATAGGGTAGGGGTCACGTTGAATTCCAACCAAAAACAAAAGGAATTTGGTAGGGTGTTCTAAAGCCTGGAATCATTCCTTACCACTCAAGATAGGTCACATGGAAGTCACCAGGACAAACCTTGTCACAAATGGTTTTTCACAGAAGAAGAACATATCAATATCCTCTTAGTAATGGGGATATGAAAAACCTATCTCAATCTACAATTTTTCACACAAGGATAGCCTAGACATCACAGGCATCTAGAACTTCATCTCTCTAATGGGTGTTTTTCCAATTCTATGTCACTAGTGGTAGTGAAAACCTTTGGATCCACACCCACACACTAGGATCCAACATCAATAACAAGAACACATTTATCTATACATAGAAAATATCAAACACAATATTCAATCGGTATATATCTCACCATCTCAATGTTAAGGAACTAGTCACTCATGACCTATCCACATGCCTCAAAACCATCCCAATAGGAATACAAATCCTCTATTGTTTTATCACATCCATAAAAAACCCATCACTTTCATTCCAACATCATCATCCTTCATTAACTTCATATATCAAACTAAAACATGCAATATAAAAATAAATCATAGCAAGGTTCACATACAAAGAACTCATAATTTAGAAAATAAGAAATCTCCACATGATCTCAAATAGACTAACCCAACATAACCAATCCCTTATATCATTCCTTTATAATAGATTCAAACTTCTTTTCAAATCATTTAAAAAGGAAATCACAAGTCATTTTACACACAATAGTCCCTTGGTCCAAATCCTATTAAAATATTATTCAGAAAACCCCACTTTTGTTTTGAACTTCCATTTTAAAACCCCTTTCTCAAATAACCAATTTTCCATAAAAATTATAAATCAATTAAAAGATATATTTTAAATCATGTGTTAAAAAGTAAAGAACTTTCTATTTAAAATAAAACTCAAGACACCATACAATAAATAAAGAGGAACACAACCCATGTTTCGGGCAAAGATCCACCATTGAACCATTTAGAATGCTATGAAGTTTATGTTGACTATTATTTCAATGTGATCATGTCCCAATATATGGGGAAAGATACCAAAATCAATAAATATGCGGAAAAATAAAATAATGAGAGAACATTAATGAAAAATAACCAATTTAACAATAGGCTTAGTAAATTTAATTTCACCTCCTCAACTGGTGATGTATAATTCATCTATTGCTTGTATTAACCTCCTCCAAGACCATGAGTACATATGTTATCAATAAACACCATCGAATTAATAAATTAAATATGTAAAACCAAAAAAAACCCAAATTGTTATAATCAATGCCAAACTCACCAGGAAACCTCACAACATTTAAACTATAATTAATGAGGTATGATACACTCATAATATACACCCCTACTAAATCCAAATGAAATCCACAAATTAATAACCCAAATAAGTGGTCAGTTATACCTAAAATCCCAAAAAATTAAAACTAAATCCATAGGGAAAGATACCTTAAATATAATGAAGAATGGTGGCTTAGATTCATCCTCTCAAGATTTCCTATACAATCAACACATAAAGGATTCATCAAGAAGGATGATTTCTCCATGCTCTGATTGAATAGTCACTTCAAATCCCAAATCATAAAATCAAAAATTAGGGAAAATAAAGGGTGAAATGATGACAAAAAGTATAGTAACCAACATCAAATCCATATGATTAAACTCCTCTAAATGATTAAAATAAAAGGGACGCTCATGTAGGTCAAGGGGATATACTGGAGGTATTTATACCCCTATATAATGTGAATGGATGCCACAAGACTCAAGGAGGTCCAAATAGGACACCCTCTAAATTAAAAAATAGGGCATAAAATCTACCCAACACCAAGACCATATTGTGGATATGAAGACCACATCATGGTGCCCCATCAATAGGAAATTCTATGATATTGTGTTTTTGGATATGATATGGCCACCCCCACAAGTAAAGAGTTCAACCCTTCAATCCACTATCACAATTTGTCCCTTCTAGGATTTGTCTTGGACTTATACAACTAGTTCCATGTTGTTTTATGCCCTATAATATGGAGAAACCCACCCATGAGGGGTCCATGGTCCAAACCCCGATACATCTTCCTCCTAGGAACTGACATCCTCACATGTCCTAGTGTGGTATCATAATCATAGACACTACCATGGAACAACACCCTCCTCCATAATGAAACACCATTCCACCAACCTAAATACAAAATCCCACATACATTCCAAGTCATAATGCCCATACACTATTTTGGGGACTATCTCATGTTGCTGAAATTTCAGCTACAAGTCAACCAACCTTTCTCTATTAATCACTTGAGAAGTTGTACCACTAATCAGGATTCATTACAAATATAAAAAACATCTCTTAAAGAAGTCAAAACACTCAAACTTTAGATATGATTCCATGATTTCAATCCCATATGGATTTTAATAACCCTTAAAATGAGTGTCATTACAAACTTTTCATAATAACCCATCTCATCCTTAATAAGTCATTGAATTCCTTCGACCATGAATTCCAACCTACCTTGTAAGTAAATTCACAACCAATATAGAATGTTCAATCTCTAAACAACCAACATGATTCTAGTATATTATTCCAAACACCAACACAAACTATTCCCTAAAATCTAATATATCCACTCACTAAATTTACAATATATCTATGTATGACTATTTTCACATGTGAGTCATCATGATGCTCTAAAAGTTTCATAAATTCTATCAATTTGGTCTTCACCTCACTGCATCTACTTTCACACAACAACACTATTTGATCGTCCTCTAGTTGGACTTCTATAAAATGATCAGAGAAAACCACTAAGATTATATCACTTCTCCCTACCATGATACAATTTCTACCAAAATCATCATGAAATAACCCAAACACCCACATTGAAGTATGAACCTCTCTATAAATGTAATTTCTCAGCTGGATCCTTGATTAAAAAAATATGTTGTTGTGCCCCAACCATGATTATTAACATGTTCTTGATATAATTCACTATCATATTCTATCACATCCATGACTCTAATCATAATTAGGGTTCTATATTTATTCCTTACTAGATTCTCATACCCAAAGAAGTATCTTTATTATCTCATCGTTGAACTGAAAACCCAACCTCTACCGCCAACATCATATCCTTTACCATCAATAATGACTATTCATGACTATCTCACTCATATTTGAGTGCTAACCTATAATATTGATCCCCAAACACCTAGAAAATTCATAACCACGCACATCAACCATAAGATTCCAAAACACCAAAACTCGATTCTCCCAATGCTCATGGTTTTCCCCTAAAAAGACTCCACTACCAATAGCTGATTCTGACCAATGGTTCTCCCTATAATAAGAGTCTCTTTTGAAAATGAACTTAAAATATTCAAAACTATGAAATTGAAAAAATACCATATATAGATACTCAATTCTAATGTCCATATTCATCCATTATCCCAACAAAGGTATCTTTTCTAAAACATCCACAATATACCCTATGAACACTTGAATCAACCTCCCTGGTAACTACTATTAAACCACTGAGAACTAAGAAAATATGATATATAAAAGAACTGGTCATTTTTGACACACTATACCAACTAATCCAAAACCTCCAAGAGAACACAATACACTATCTAGACATAATTCAAACATATGGGTCACTCCCAAAAAAATACAAAACAAAATAATCCTAGCTTTCCTAGAAACATGTTTCTTATTTAGAACCCATCTTAAAAAAATGTACATACACAAAAACTCACCAGAGTTTTCAAAAAAAACCAATTAGAACACAAGGGTTTTCCCAAAAAACAACAAATCACCAGAATACTAAGCATCATTTACCCTTTCTCTAGAAAATTGACCTTTTTTCAAAATAAAATTTGGAATCCAATTTAAAAATTCCTTTCCATATATTTTCTGAAAATATAAATATTCATGTCATTTCAAGACCACTAGATCCATGATCCATTTCTACAAAAACAAAATTTAAAAACCACTTTATTCACACCTCATATCACTTCCTGAGTTTTCCTTTCCAAAATGGATTTTTTTTCTTAGAAAAATCATCCAAAAATTGTTTCCTTATGGTTCCCATAATGTAATAATCACAATCAAAATAAATAAATAAATATTCTCAATTATATATTAATTTAATTATAAAATATCATGTAATTAAGGATAAATCAATTATATTACATGTTGATCAAATTCATAATGGATTACAGAGCCAACGAGTTTGTACCCTAGTTGTACAGGATCCTGCTTGGCATCCAAAAGACCCAAGATAAAATCCGGGCAGGGGTGATTTTCTGGGTACTATAGTTGTACTGTAGCAGGGGGCACTGTAGCAGTACTTTAGCAGCGGTGGGACTATAGCAGTGGCGACCCTGTAGCGGTGGAGGGACTGTAGCAAGTACTGTAGTGGCGGTGGTATTGTAGCAGGTACTATAGTAGCGCGGGTATTGTAGTAGTACTATTCACCAAGGGGTCCTTTGGACCAAAAAAATGGGATTTCAATCCTTGTATTCATGCCACTTGGCCTTAGGCCTTCAGGATATGTAATGGGTCACCATCTACCCAGTCTAAAGAGTTCTTTGATTTAAATAATGAATTGAGGCTTCAGCCCCAACCTCTAAAAAATAATAATGTATTACAATGAGTAAAAAATGTAAGAAACACCGCCCATAGGTGTGTGTATAATGACCAGAGTATTCTAATACCACAATGCATGAAAAACACATTAGCAACTAACTGATACCTAAAACTCATCTCAAGTATTATGCATACCATATTAGTTTTCTCAGTCAAACCCATCAACATACTCAACCTAGAGTGGTTATTCCTTCCATAATACATCCCTAATAAACATGGGTCTCAAAAAAATCTATGTTATATTAGAGATCTATAGTTCTTCCTCTCAAGTCTGGAAAATTTAAGTCCACCTATAATTAACACCAACCCATCCCAAACATAATCTCATACAATTTTGTAATACCCTAACTAGGAAATCCATAATGGTACTCTAGAAAGTTCATAGAATGACATTAGGAGAACCTCCATGTATTCCAAATATTTCTGA
The DNA here is from genome assembly GCA_963277665.1 of Viscum album. Taxonomy (NCBI): domain Eukaryota; kingdom Viridiplantae; phylum Streptophyta; class Magnoliopsida; order Santalales; family Viscaceae; genus Viscum; species Viscum album. Next base: position 1,014,227,270 of record OY728119.1, on the reverse strand, counting down.
CTAGAGGAAAGGGCCTACCATAGTCTTGGGGGGGACTATTCCCTCTAAAATAATGTTTGAGGGTAATTCTCAAATATACGAAAAATATGGAATGAATTATCCATATAATATACATCCAAAAAACCTATAGGAATAAAATAGGGATCAATAAAGGACCCACAGTCCAAAATATAATGTAGTAAATAGTCTATATGCTACATAAAAATAACATAACAAATCCATTCTAGGATTCCTCTAAAAACATATTCATATCATCATTTTAAATCAATCAAAAGTAAGAAATTTTATTTCACGTACCATAAAGATAAGAGGGTCTAGGATGTATATAACAATGTAGACCAAGAGAATCAACACAAACCATATTTGAACACTCGATAGGGAGAGAACCCATATTAGAAAAGATCATTCTATGATTACCTTGGTTACACATTGAATCCAAAAAGCCTATGACATTGTCCCTTATCACCATGTATGTGTCAGGATAGCTGGGTTATTGAGTCCCTAGAACTTGTAGATGGTGTACACAATTGACCATGGAGAGATAATCTTGCCCAGCTGAGAACTGATAAGAATTGTGGAATCAGATTCAATGATAGTCAATGGTATATCTTGAAAGATAGAAACCATGAGGCAATAAAAAAGAATCATCTCTTTTGAAAAAATTGAATCACTCTGACAATAAAAATTAAGGAAGGTAGTGATTATAGATCCATTAATGTCTCGAACAACATTGCTTATGCACATGAGACAGAGATGAAAATAGTCGTCCATGTTGAGATTGAACCCACTATTATGGGTGCTCCACTGAACCCATATATCATGAGAATGAGCCCTGCAGTCAGGCTAGGAGTGAATCATGTGGATAATCACCCCCTGCAACATAGCATAAAGATCCTATTTCATTAAGATCATAACTATTTTGATAGTGATAGGGTGAGCATGAGTATGCATTGAAAACTGAGAACTGATGAGATTATCATCACATACATGGTTCTTGTCCATCCAAAAGTACCTGCTTCCCAAATACAGGAGAGTGATCCTCACTTTAGACTTCATATAATTACGAACTATACCACTGAGATAGGAATGAAGACAATAAATACTAGTGTTCACCTTCAGCACATCACTGATAATTCTCATACCACTCCAAATATCCAACACCCATTTTCCCCCAAAAAAAGAGGTGGTTAAAAGTCTCCTCCTTGTGGATGTTGCTACAAAGACACTTCAATTCCAGGATAACACATTTTTTTCTAAATGCATCGTCCATTTGGAGGGCCTCATTCTAAATGTTTTAGATAAAAAATTAAAATTTATTGGAATTTAATTACACTAGAGAGTACTACACCATCCTGTATGACCATGACTCATATTCAAAGAGTTCCTATATGTTATGGAAGAGAAGAGTCCATATGAAGAACCTATGAAAATGATCTTATTTTGGCCCTTGTATAAAAAATACTGGTTTAAATATCATGCTCGTTGTGATTATGGGTGGCCTCGATGATGGATGGCTGAGGAGCAATCCATGTTGACTATCAGGCCGATGCAAGACTATCCCAACCTATGAGGTAAGATTATACAATCATTCAATATTCTGGAAAATATAATAATGATTTCATGTGAATGTAAAAGAACAAATTGAATAATAGATTTAGTAATGTTAAGTCCAACCACATTAAACAGTGATCCATAATCTATCCCAATATAATAATGGCCTTTTTTGAGTCCACAAGTACATATCTTGTCAATAAACACCACTCAATTTATAAATTAATCATTTAAAACCAAATTCAATGCAATCAACGTAAAAATAAATGGGAAACCATGTATTGATGAACCCATAAGAAAAAAAGGTATAGACCACTCCCAACACACACCTATATCTAATCCATGTGAGATCCTTGAATTAAAAACCCAAATCAATGATCGTTTTCACCAAAAAATAATAAAAAACCTAATTAAAAATATGGGAAAATATACCTCAAGGATAATGATGATTGATTGATTTAATACTTTCCCCTATTACATTATCTATAATCTATATATATGAAAGACATATCAAGTGGGATGATGTAACCATCATCCACTGAAATCATCACTCTAAAATCCTAACCAAAGAAAAAAATAGAGAAAAGAAAGTGAAAGAAAAAGTAAAAATAGGAGAGGAACATACCTCAAACCCACATGAAGAAACTTGTATTAATGATCTTGACTAAATGGATACTAAGGGGAATAAAATGGGTAGAGAAAAGGTATCTCTCCCCCTTTCTCATGTAAATGGAAGCCCAGAGGGCCAAGGGGATTCCTAGTAGGACTAATCTCCCAATATATTACCAAATAGACCATAAAATATCCAGTACCAAAACCATGTAATCTTTATGAAGACCACATTGTAGTTCCCTATCTTAAGGGAACACTACATCTTTTCCTTTCTAGTTGTGACATGATTGACCCCTAAATATTAGTTGGGGTCAACCCTATCCCACCACCATGGAACATCCCATTTGAGTGATGTCTTAGTATTCTTTGACTAAGGTCACACTATGGTATGGAACCTAGGCTAAAACACAATACAACCATAAGGATGATAATTACCCAACATAGCACCCCTACCTCCTAATCACCCATTGTAGCACAATCCTTTCTATGTGGCTTGGTCCCTTCTACGTATACACCACCATAGTGAAACACCCTCCTCAATAATTTTGTGGCATTCAACCATTAAAAAATTAAACTCCCCCCCCCCAAACACACACACCATTCCCAAACACCAATAGGCTATGTTGTAGTCTATTTTCAGAAACTAAAATTTCATCTAAGGGTAACCCAACCTTTATTCTATGATCACACACGAACTCGAACCACTAATCAGACCTCCTTATATATTAAATAAATGTCTTCTAAAGATGTTAGAAAACTTAAAATCCTAATGAAAACCGAAAATTAAAATTCTTTATGGATTCTAACAACCCATAATGATATGGATTGTTACAATTACTTTATTTATGGAAGTGTATATGCCATGAAATAATATCATACTCAACCTCCTTATCCTATTATTAGGTATCATTATAAATTTATTCTTATATAATGATTATTTAAGTATATTTTGATAACAGTATATAAAATTTCTAAACAGTTAAACAATTCATTATTTATGAATATAAGACACAAAAACATTTAATGTTTTGTAACTATTTTATAGTTCAATCATTTGAAAAACAATTGAAATGTTGAAATAGTCTTCAACAAGAATCCTTGATGCCTTTATAAGGATACTAATACCCTGATATGGTGGAATATTGTAAATTTCATATAAACTCCATGGTAAAATATTACTTTTTCTCTCATTTATATTCTTCCTTTAATATAAAGGTTATATAAAACTAGAAATATGAGATATGTCATCCCAATACTTTCTATATTCGAAAAACATATGGATACAATTGGATGAAATATTATGATAGATATTTCTTAGTAACTTTAATCAATATAGTGAGGAGAATATTGGAAAAACTATATCCTCAAGGAAATTATATATGTTAAAGATTTTTTAATTTAGTCTAGATTATATTAATCGATCCTATAGAAAATTATTTTTGATAAATAGTTTCAATTTTTTTTTAAAAAGTGTTGGTTGGTCCCAAAAAAGGGCATAGGTGGGATATAAATTGAGATAGGGGTGACTAAGGTTATAGAACTTTATCCAAATTTTATCTTTTTCCTTACTCTCATAAATACCTAGTGGATCATTCCCTGTTAATAAAATATGGTCATTGCTTTTTCTATTTTACAATATGTGTAGATCAAATACTTGAACAACATTTTTCATAAATTTGACTTATGATTATCAGATAATGATGTTATTCCATGGGAATTTAAGCATCCACAACACAAAGTTTTTTACATTTTTCACCACTGTGTTCTAGTCCAAGGAACATGCAAAAAATAGTGATTTTGTGTACTGCAAACAATAAGCTCACTACTTGGGTATTAGGATAGGTCACTCATAATTAGGATCTCAACCATTAAAATGGTTGTAATTTTATGCACTATCTTCCTAGAATCACATCCTTCACTCTTTCCTCCATAACTCACTTTTGAAAATTGAAAAAAAACAATTAGCACATAGATCAAGAACAATACCACCTTACAAGAGAATTACCAAATATAGAGGGGGTTCCTTTAAACACTTCATATTATTTCTTATACTTTATGTGAATATCATGTTGAGAAACATTTATCCATGAATTATCATCAAATCATATTATGAATTTGGTGAGTTCTTCAATATATTCCAAGTATTCATATTTCAATAATAATTATGGAATTCCTTCACCATTTTAAAATGTGTTAACTCTTTATCTCTTTAAATTCCTTGGATTTATATTTTAATATTCTCCTTAATACTAATAATTAAAAACTTCCCTTAGTTAAGTAAGGTTTATAAAGGATAATAGGTTTAAAATCCACCTTTAAGTATATCTACAAAATTCTTGATGTGAATTATCTCTTTTATTCTATAACTATGTCCAACATTATGTAAATCACTTGTCTCTATATCTCTTATTCCTCAAATATTTTCATATAGTGAAAATCATTTAATTCTATTGTATTATTACCTATATAGTGCTGATTCAATCTATTATTAACTTTCGATGAGAATATTTTTTTTAGAACATGAATTATCATAGTCAAATTTTCCATCTTTTAAAATATGTAATCTATAGATTTTAATATTTTTGTGTTTCATATTATAGAATATTTTCATTTTAAAAAATATGAAACACCTCTAGAAACTAGTAGTTAAAAATCTTTGATAAAAACTGTATAAAAATATTTCAATATCTATAAATATATAACCCTCACACATCTTGGTTTATTCTATTTCATGAATATTTCTGAATCATTAATTTAAAAACCTCATGTCTCACTGTTTTTTTAATCTAAAAATTTGAGCCATTATTTCCTTCTATTTATTGTACTCCATCTTTAAAATGCACATAATACACAATATTTTATTCTCCCATAAATTACACATATTCAAATACTCGAGCACTCATGGTTTAATAATTTTGATTGAAAATCATGTATTTTAAAACCCATACATAGCCACTAGAAATACTATGCCATTTTTTAAAACTCTTGTGTATAATGTCACTAGAATAATAGTGTGGACCCAACATCACTCCACTGTGGACATTAGATTGATTTTGGATGCATAGTCACTATATTGAAAATAGAGGAATTCATTATGTTTCAATGATATGCTCCCAAACTATGAAGATAAGTGAAATGGTGTTGTGATATTTTCATCAGTACTTCTAGGTTTTAATGAGATTTTATAATGCGATAGTGAGTTTTTGAGTTCTTACTAGTTTATGTGTGGCTGGTATCAAGTTCATAAACATAGGAATTATAAAGATAGTGAATGAAGAAAATAAAAAATGATTACTTTCATTATTTCCAAATGGATTTTAATAAATGAACAATGTTGAGATACTACTAAATCCCAAAATGAAAAATATTTTAAGAGGTAGATTTGTAATAATAATCAATGCATCAAAACTAGAAAATAAAGTATGTCTAGTGTTGGTTCACACCTATAACATCCTATTCTACCCCATAATTGATAAGTTAATAACCCTTTGCTTATACATACCAACCCATTCTCCTACATACATTTAAATTCACATATTTTTTCTCATACGTCTACTCACAAGAACATTAATCCTACTACCCACTCAGCTAATTAGTTTTTTGATTGTACACCAGCTTTCCAAGAGGCTGGTCGGGTATTTTACTTTAGTCAGTTGGCACAATATTGTGATAATCCCGCTAAATAATTAGTTAAAACCAAAAATAATCCATATATATGACACCAAAAAAATAATATAAGAACATTCACACACACACCTACATTCCACATTGAGAACATCAACAACAACTACTTTAAGGACAACATTATGGATTGAATGTGTTATTAACCATCCTCCAAGAATCACCAACAAATTAAAGTTTTTTATTTTTAATAAATCAACTACAAACTATTATGGGTCCAATAATATAACTAATGAATTTTTTTTACAATAATATATCAAATTTGCTTTCACTATTTATCCATATTTTTGTATGTGAAATATGATGATTCATCCCAAATATAACTCCATATCCATGAGGTAATTCTATAAAATTTCTCATATTTTATTCTTGAATTTCATAATGAAATATTTTCATCAATATTATCCATTTTATACCTTCCCTTTAATTATTGACTTCCTTCATTCTCTTCTTTTTTATTTCAATGAGAGAAGAAATTTAAATCATTTTTTTCATGAAAATACTCCATCTATATCAATAATTTATGTATACAATTCCATGATATCAATTATAAAATTTTATGGTAGATTTTATAATTATATAATCATTATCCTATAAAACTTTAAAATAAGGTGTTCAATAATAGTTTTGAATTTTTTTCAATAGATCATGTAAGTAAACTGAAAACTGATCACATTATGTGTAAAAAAATATTTTATCCTATTGATCCAAGGATAGTTTTAGGAAATAAGAGTATCAACTAACACACACTTGGTTTTCAATGAAACTCACTATGTCAAATAGATTCATTTAAGCCTTTAAATTACATTTTATCAAGACATACTATAACACAAACTCATAACAAACATAATAGCACAAAAGATTAAAACTAAAAATGGTCAACGACATACCATTTGCAGAATTAGTTATGCCTCTTTTTATTACCATCAGGATAATTCCATTCATTTTCCATGTCATCCAGGATCTCACTAGTTTTTTTTATAGAACACTTTTTGAGAAAGAGTACTTATTTAATAATAGTATTTAATATCTTGAAAATATAAACAAATGAAACCAATATGTCATCATATAGGTAGATAAAAACAAAGACCACCCTTTTTAACCCTCTAATATGTTCTCTTGTTTTAGGGGACTGATTCCCACAAACACATAACCTAAAAATAACATTTTATAAATCTTATTAATCATAAAATTAAATATTAATTGGGTATATATTTTACCAACATATTCCATCAAAATATTTCCTTTTGTTAATAAAATTTAGTAAGAAAGTTCATTTATATATTTAGCATCAGGATTGACACTAAAATAGACAAGGAATAGTTAAAATAAGACTTTAAAAAAGTAATTTAAATCAATAACCTATATATTTTATCAATATATAAAATTATTCATTACAGGAACACCTACCAGATAGATTTTATCTCCCCCTGATTCATTCACCTCTTAAAATAATTCAAAATATTTATAGAAAAATGAGAGAGGGTTTCTTTCCATACTCCTCATGTTAAGGAGGATGGTATGTCACTATGGACTACATTGTTTTCTTTTTTCCTTCATCTAGAATTAAAATATATTATTTGAATTCTCCTTTATGAAAGCCAACTCCATATCAACTACTTTCATCTTGATCTTTTCATTTTGGATTCCCTCATCCTATACATCCTTGGACAAAATTACTATTAAATAAACTCCTTCCTATTATTGGTTTCTTAGTAAATTTCCAAATTATTTTAATTTTTCTCTAAGAAGATCATGCTTTAATAGAATATATGTAACACTTTCCCACATTACTTTTATCTTGAGAGTTTTATTTTTCTTTGTAGATTTTTAATTCTATTTTCCAAGGGGACAATTTTACCTTTAAATATTGGCTAGTTACTTTTAATTTATCTAGAACTATCTGGAATTATTCATTATATGAATGATTTTTATGACATAAATTTTTGGAATAAAACCCATACCTTGGTTGTTGTAGTCAGTTTTTCAGTTTATGAGAATATATACCATCTTATAAAACACTAGATATATTCAAGTTTTTTAAAATATAAACATAAATTAAGATAATGTATCCCACAAAAATAACACATGTTTTAACACCTTTTTGTAGGTCTGTCGTAGTTTCCATTATATTTTAGGGGGTCCTTTTAGATCTGATTCCAGAACCACCAAGATTATATGTCTTCTTAGATATTTCAATGGAGTCCTTCTTTTCTATCATTCAATGTATTCCATTATGATAAATTAATAACATTCCTATATAGTGTATATATTTGGTAGTGGTAATTTTTCATTTATTTTCTTCCTATATTGCATACTTGTCCTTCCTTTCATCATCATCTATCAAAATTTGATCAAACAAATGTAAAACATCCTTAATTCTACGTTTACACTTTTTATATAACTACTCCTTACCTAAAACAAACTCTTCTTTTAAAATTTTGATCTTATTTTATCTTGATTCATGTTGAACAATATATTATTCTCTAAAAGTCTTCCAACTATATATTTCATCCTCTAATTCTATTGAGAGCTTATTATCCTTCACTTTTCTTCTAGAGGTAAGTGCTATATTTCACATATCAAATATCTTTATCTCTTCTTTTTTAAATATTATTATATGGTGTACATGGTCTGATTAACTTCTAGTATTTCTCATGTAGTATATATGATATCTCTTATTTCATTTATATGGTCTTTTTTCCGTAAAATTAAATTAATTATATCCATACCACTTCCCATATTTTAAAATATAGATATTCTCTATATTGATCTTTTTTTGTTGCATGCAATAGAATAATTTCATATTCAACAATATAAAACCCTAATGAAACCAACACATCAAAACCCTAAATATCACTATATGAAAATATTTCCATATCTACAAATATATTACCCCCATACATCTTGGTTTATTATTTTTCATGAATATTTCTATTTATATAATTTGGAAACCATGAGTTTCACATTATATAATACCTTTTAATTCAAACAAAAATTCCCTTTTTCTTATACCACTTATTCTTTTTGTCAATACAGTCAATACCTAGTCTTTTATTATTATATAAATTATTCATCATCAGAAACCTGAGAGGATATTTTTATTAATTTTGAGTGTATGTAGACTGATTATAAAACCATTCATGAAACCATTGGATCAAATGTTATATTTCTTTGAAATCCCACACATACAGGCACCATATTAATTGTGAATACCTACCACTAATCCAATATGTCCATTAGATTAACTGTGGATGAATAGTAACTAGATTTATCATTGAAGGATTCATCATGTCACACTAATATACTCCCAAACTAGTACCGAAAGTGAAATTGTGTGTTGATATTTTCATAAGCTATTCTAGGTTTGAATAGGCTTTTGTAATGTGATGATGAGTTCATGAGTTCCTCATGGTTTAAGTGTTTATGGTTTTGTGTTTATGAACATAAGGCATCTTGAATGAGATTATGAAGATGATTCAAAATAAAGATGTTTTATATTTCCAATTATTCCTTAATGAATGAAATTATTTTGTTTCTCCCAGATACCACATTCAAGAATATTTTGGGAGTTTGTTTGATTATTACCCTCAATACATCCTTATTATCCAATAATGTATTTCTACTATCAGTGCTTGTCCATAGTCTCTTGTTCCACCCCACATTTGAGAGGACAATAACTCTTTTATTATATGCACCAAAACATGATCTTTCCTACCATCACATAAAACTGCATACTTTTATGGGTTTTCACGTGTATACTACTCATTTCTCATGGTTGGCTAAGTATTAAATGGTATTGGACATTAGATTTTATGGAGACTTCTTGAGTGTTATCCTTGAGTGGGTTGGAATAATATTTTAATAAATCCCCTTAAGAATTGGCTAATACAATAGAACCTATAGACATATAACACAATACATAACCAAAGTAGTATAATCACACACACACACACATGTTACTTCTTTATGAACATCAACTAGAATTACCACAATGTCAAAATTTTAGATTAAATGAATCCATAGCATTACTTTAGGCATCACCAAAAAATAAAATATTTTTATTGTAAAAAATAAACACCAAACTCTTAAGGGTTCATGAATTTGGTTCCTATAAAACCCACCAGTGGTATTAGTGATACTTTCGTATCATTCTTATTGTATTTTTAAAAAGAAAAAAAACTACGAAAATATAATTTTACAAAAGTATGATAAGTTTTTTTATAAAATTATCCTGGTTCATGAATGTTTTCAAACCAATAAGTGTATAAATAGAAAAATAGGTTCAATTTTATTAATGTTACAAAACAATATTTTGGTTTGATAAAAAAAATCATGGAAAAATGTTTTATGAAATAAACATCTTAAAATAATAATTTCATGCTGTGGTTTGTTGATAAAAGATTTATTGTTAGTATTGAAATTTAATTTACTTAAGATAACAATGAAATGTCCATGTGAAACCACATCATGGATTTAGATATGTGATTTTCTAATAATATATTTTAAATAAATTATAATAAATAAATCAATCATAATTTCCCTTTACAAGATTTATAACAGGTGAGAAATCACATTGTGGTTTCATCTAAAATGGATGCATTTTTTATCTTTTACAAGAAAAAAAATTATTTCTTAAAATTTAGAATAATATTTTTTTCATTTAAATTATAATGGTCCCCTAACTAATCTATAGTGTGATTTAAAATTTACTAACTTTATTTTTGTTCATGTGATCTAGGTTTTATGTGAATTTATAAGATTAAATAATTCATAGTGCTTGTAAATTTTAAAATAAGTATCATATAAAAGAGTTTAAATTTACTTAGGAAAATATTATACATTAGAATATGAAATGTTCATATTAAAATACTTATTCTTGAAAATTTATTTTAATAATGAAAAAAAAGTGATGTTTTATTTGATCTAATGTTAATTTAAAATATAATATTTTATAATTAATTGTGTAAAACGTTCACATAAAATGTGAAATTTTTATATGATTACAAATTTTTTCAAAAAAGTCATTTATTTTTTAATATAAATGAGTTCATATTAAACTCCATGTAAACTAAAAATATGGAGGGTCTAATATTATAATAAAAGGGAACTGTTCATTCTTATTTATCTAATTTATATAAAGCATGATTGATTATAAAATTTTTATTTTTGTTTAATGAAGAAATTTTTATAAATGTTTACCTCGTGTCTAAATTGATAAATTATTCATTTATTTATTTTATTATATTCTTTATTTATTCGTATATATAAATTTTATATTATAAATGGAATTATGCTATAGTTTAAAGTATTTAATTGCTTCTTGTTATATCATACATATAAGGAGTTACATACAAGGTATAATATAATATATGTTATGTTAAACCATGGATATGATTTTTTTATGGGTTATTTACTTGAATATAAATAATTATTATAATTTATACATCTTAAGTGTTAGGATTGTGTTTTAATTATGGTCTATCTTGAGTATTGATCCCAGGAAAGTATGGATTTATGTTAGGTATCTCACTGGACTAGGGGTGTTTATTCTATTAATAAATGTGTGAGTTGATTACTTATCATACCATGTTTACTATTGCGGGGAATTTGGTTTATTATAATTTTATGACATTATATGAAATTTTTTCATGTCCCTTATACATATCATGTATTTGTATATGGATTAATATAATTGGATTTTCTTTCTGGGTAAGTAACAAACGTCAGGATTTGTATAAGGTGGTATGTATTAATATTTTTGGAAAATATTAATTTGGTTGACAGAATAAGATAAAAAACTAAATTGTTTGAAATATTCATACATAAAGGGAATATAAGAAACCATATGGTGATATTATAAAACCCTTTAAAATATTTAGTACTATATTCCTTCCAACTCAAACACAAGTCAATAACTCGACCATCAAACTAGGTGGGTTCATGAAAAATTAATATTTCCATGGATAATGTTATATAACACATGATGTAAAATTAAAACCCTAATAGATTGTTAAAAAAATAAAATTGTGTGATTTGTGTTAAAATTAATTAGAAAACACTAAGAGTTATGATAACATGGTAATTGATTTGAGATAATCCATATATCAATTTTAAAAGGAGTTATCCACTCAATTATCAAATTTTTATGTATGAAATTATTCACATAATTTTGTACCTAAATAGATAGTGGTGGGATAAACATCAAATAGTCCCAATGTTTAGTGGAATATTAATATTTTCTCACTAATGAATATGATGGAATTAAACGAGTCATCATTTTGTGGGATAATATTTAATAAGATTCCTTAAATATGAATATAAAACATAACACCCAAATAATTTAAACTTTTGTTAGAGATAAAATCGAATTTTAATCATCACACTTGACTTTGAGATAAATTATAGGAAAGTAAAAACTTAATGTAAGAGACTTTATAGACTAACATTAACAGTTAATAGTTTTTCTCAATTAAGAAGGAAAATTTTCTATGTAAAAGAAAACCCATCTCGAGTAGTTGATCAGTAAAGTTTTCTAACAAATGGATCTAAATTTATATAATAACAATTTAAAGGATTAACTATATGTATCCACTCTCGTTATTATATATATATTTTAGTTTAAAAAATTAATATTATAACATAGATACATTCAATATTATAAATAACCTAAAACTTTCCTATCAAAGAAAAGATATACATGAAATATATGAAGCTTCCACACCACTATTTCAGTTTAATATGATAGAAGAAAACTTTATCCCAACTCATGTACATATAAATATTAGATATATAAATGAAATTAACAGATTTAGGTCATCTCGAATTCTTGATCTTCTCATGGACTTCATTTTTCAATCAATGGTGGAAAGGTTTTGATAGTTTATTGTGTATTACAACATGAATAAGTTCATAAAAATATTATAAGACATATTTAATGTGTTAAGGATTATTGAGAAGGAAAATTAATGTTAATGTTCAGGTTTTATAATGATTTTATATAATATAAAAGGTAAAAAAATTATCAATTAAAAGAATAAGAGAGGTCATGCAGAGTCTAAACCATCATCTAAACTAAATAAAGAAGCATCAAAGTAACATAAATGTTTCAACGGGGGGAATTTACACCTTGGAGGATGAATGTTAAAGAATACTCCAAGGGTTTAAATTTTCTTTGTATTTTTAAAGATATATGACACCACATATTAATTAAAAAATTATTCTAGATATGTATAGATGTTAAAAAGTGATTAAAATTTATGGATAAATCTTGATGTATGTATTCATATAATAAAGATATGGTTTTCAAATTGACGAGGCAGATACATTGAACTACTTAAAGGCTTGATTTTATTTATAAATTATAAGGGATGTGTAATTTTTATCTTTTTTTTCCTCCTATATTATAGGATGAGTTTTTTTGGAAAAAATATATTATTATAAATAAATGAGATTACAATTTTTGATACACTTGATTTATGACTTGATACATTATTTAACATGGTTGAAAAGATAATAAAGATAAAAATACTTTATCTAGAATAAAAGAGTTTATCTAAGTTATTTCTTAAAATATGAGGGATTTTACCCTTCCCCTTAAATGTCATATTTTAAAGAAAAATGTTTTTTAAAATATTTCTATAAAAAATGTAATAATGTTTAATATATTGGTGTTAATAGTTTATTTGTTATTTTTTATCACTAATGTAAACAAATTTTCATTTCTATGAACAAAATAGTTTTCATCTTATAAATATATTTTATTGAAAATATGGAATATAAGAGTCTTGTAAGAGTATATCTAAACTAAGTTAAGTTCCAAGTGTAAAAAATAAATGATTACACTGGTCTAATTTAATTGAAAGTAACTCTATATCCAAAAATATTTTAGTGAATGTTAGTAAGTAATATTATTATTGAAATGAGTTATAAATAAATTTGTTATCACATGATCTCAACAAATTGTTTTAACCAAAATGTTCCATGATGATGATGATGAGCTTAGAAAGAGTTATAAATAAATAGTATAAGATATTCACATCATAACATAACATTTTTTTAAGTAAAGAAGTTTTTATATTATGTTCAATGAGATGAAAATGATAATTATTCATCAAAATATATCTATTATTAAAACTATATTAAAGGATTTTGTAGTAGGAATACATAGAGATGTAATGAATTTAAAAAATACTAAAAGTGTTAAAAATTTAGTCTTCTCTAGAAATTTATCATATGGGATATGATTAGCTGGAAACTTAAGTATATTTTTTTTAGTATTTTTAAATATTTTAAAACATTAAAAAATATATGGTTATAAAAAGGTTAGTATCCAACTTATCATTTCATTATATTGACTATGTATATTCATTAATTGTAATACAAATTGACATATCAAAGTATAAATTTGAGTTATACCTAATCAATTTTAATTGTGTTCTATTATAGTTTATGACAAAAAGAAAATAAAATTATGGCTTGGGTTTTATATATAGATAAGAGATTCACTAATGAAGTGCACATGTTGTGTATACTTGTTAACCCACCATGTATACTATAGGAAACTCAATACAAAATATATTTGGTATGTTATTGGTGTATGTTTAAGACAGAATCATTATATATGGGGTTGAAAAGTTACCTAGAATGAGAACCTTTATACTTCGATACTATTATTATGCATTCTATAAGGATGAGATAATCAGGGGTGGTTGGAAATATTGTTGATCCTTCCATTGGTTAAGGTTTACCCATGATTGGATTTTTCCTCTCATTAATGAGTATGAAATATGGTCCCTTGATTAAGATATAATGATGATTTGTATATACATAAATTAATTAATGGAATAAGATATGATTATCTATTAGTAATAGTGGTATGTTATGTGGGCATCCATCTTAGTGAATAAATTGTGTTGTGTTCATCTATTTTTTCAGTATATACATGGAGAATCGAAAATGTATAAGTATATTATATGGGATTGATACACTCTATGTCTCATGGTAACTTGATGCCTTAAACATAGTGATTATATGAATATTTATATTTTTAGATGATATAATTGATGGACATGGGTATTCAAATACATGAGTTAGATAGTGATCATTGCAAATATCTTTATAGACTGAGTGTAATTGGTACTTTTCAAGATGTTATTGTTTTCTTATAATTATGTATTTGGGAATTAAAAGTTTTTTTCAAGGTTAAAAATTACTATAGGTTTTTACTTAGTGGTTGTGAGATTAAGGATTGGGTTTTAAAAAAAACTATAAAAATATTTTAGAGATTAAAAGTGATTTGTAGGATGTCCAAAATAAGTTCAGGATATAGTTTTACAAGTTTTTATATATGATTTAATGTATGGTAAAAATAAATTGGTAGTTTCCTAAATTGTGTTTTGGAAAAAATTAGTATTTGATATGGTTTCACAATTTGTTCAATATGATGTTACATAAAGGGAATGTATGCTGATTCTACAAGGCTTTAGATAATGTGATAGATTTTTAAAAATATATATTAAATAATAAACCATGACATGGTAGTATAAACCACAAAATATATTGATCTAGTATAAATGATAATGTTGTGAAGTTTGCAACACTATAGTTTTTTTCATGGCAGTGTATACATTTTATAAAAATTTGGGAATCATCTTTATTATCCTTATATTAGTTATCATGATCATTCGATCATCATATAATAATGAATGAAGGAATTTTTATGATAGAATAAAAAAATTAAGGATTTAAATATTTTATTAATATGTTTAATACCATGAAATGGTGGGTTATTATTCTATTCTAAGAAACTCAATGGATGGAGCTCCCTTTAGCTGTCATTTATATTAATCCTTTAATATAAATGTTTATGCAAACCCTTAATAGAAGGGCATTCTTCCAAAATGTGGATATATATAAATACCATGTAGGGACCCTAGGAGGAAGAAGTATATTAAATATTTTTTAGTGATATATATAAATATTTTTTGGATTGTAATATCCAAATATTTTAAAATAAATACAATTTTCAATATAGTGCATGATACAGAACATCGAGCATAAGTAAACCACGAAATATTATTATATGAATGTTATAACATTGTCATTAAATTAGCCAGTATAAAAAATAATTACTAATTTTTAAAATAAATATAATGTTCCTAATAAATGAAAATTTGTATATTAATTCTTAGTAAATAATCACTCAATTTTTATTAAAGTTATTTTATGTTTCAAAAATAGGATTTCTCCAAAAAAATATTATTTATTTTGTGAGAATATATTATAATTAATTTCAATAAAATTTATAAAATTTATTTGATAAAATAAAATTAATTTTTTAAATAATAATATCAAAATTATCTTAACATTCAATTTTTAGAATTTTATGAAATGTTTGATTTTTCAGTGAATAGTGAAAAATACTATCTTTATTGAAAAATCTATTTTATTTTAAAGTATTTACAAAGTGCAGTTCTATATTTAATTATTTTTAAAATTCCATTATTTCATTTTAATTAAAAATATCCAATTATATTCCTTTTAATAATTTTATTACTTGAGTTTGGTATAAAGGCATTTTTGTACTAAATAGGGACTTTTCTAAATGAAAATTGTTTTCATTATGTTTTTTGTGTTTAATTTGAAATTAAATTCTAACAATTATGTGAATTAGATTTTCATATATTTATTAAATATGTTTAATATTTTTTTTATAATTTTCTAAAAATGTCACTTTTTTTTGTTCATTATTAATAATTACCTTGGAAATTTTTGTTATCACAGTAAAGGGTGAATCAATAATTAAGTCTAAAAATAAAATGATAAGGACTGAATAAAAATGACCCCAACACTAACATTAATCTTATTTTATGATTATATATCATCCATAATCATCCAAAAGTCGAATAAAGGGATTTTTCATTTTTGCTATGTTTTTTACCTTTATAATATTTTATATAAAGAAAAGTCAAAAATTTCATTCTCCTTGTTTTATTATCTCTAATTTTTTTAATTGAGATAATAATAGGTTATTTTTTATTATAAAAATAATTTTTAAATCTAAATTATTTTTATAAATCATGTTAATTTATTTTTGATTTTTAGTGATTAAATAAATACCCTAAATTCTTATGGAATACTGACATAACATTTGTGCAAGTAGTAGAAAAATGAAAAAAATTAAAAACTCAAAAAATAATAATATTTGAATGATTTATAGTTTCCTATATATTTTATTGAAAATTATAAAATATTTTGGTTCAGTGAAAGCATTATATTTTAATTATTTTTCAATAATGTTTTTTTTTCAAAGTCAAATTAGCTGATTTGTTCCAAAATGTAGATTAATATTATTTGATAATAAATAATGTTTTATTAAATGATTTAAAATTTTAAAAATTATTATATTCATAATATTGAATATGATATGGTTGATTAAATAATTCATGATACATTTATGGTTTTTATTTTCATTTATAGTTACTATATTTACCCTTATTGATTTAACAACATTGAAATAAATGTAATCATCAAAAGGGTTAACCGGGGTATTAAAACAAAAAGATAAGGGCATAACTATATCCTAAAATTGTCCAATTTTTTAATGAGATTATTTTGATTAAAAATATATTATATTTGAATATTATAAATTTATATCAATTTTAATCTGAATATTAAGTTATATTAATTTAATATTTTATGTATTTATAAGAGTGACCCTCCCCACCCTTATAAAATGGAGCATATTATTCTTTTTTATTAACAAATAAAAATATTTTTTATTCAGAAAAGAACTACCCCCAATACCTTTTTTACATCCTTTCCCATGTCTTAGAGGCCTTCTATTTCATGGTTTAAAAATAAATGATGATTGTTTGTATGAAAATATGATTTCCAATATAAAAACCATGTTTTGGCTATACAAAACCACATCATAGTTCAAAAGTAATACTTAGAAAACTTTTTATAAAACAAATTCTACTATATAAAATTACATGGTCACTGTAGAAATTATTTTTAATTGGGAATAACCAAACCAGGTTTTATAGTTATATGTGATATTTTCTTATGATATATAAAGAATTTTTTTTCAAATGTATCGAATACTTTTCTAGTCTAGGATATAGAATAGTTCATTTAATAATGCTTAAATTTTTTTGATGGATATGATTTAGGTATAAAGTTAATTTAAAATTTTTAAAAATTTATAAATTATTTATAAATTACAAAATAAGGCACAATATAAATTAGTTTATGTTTTTTTATGAAATTTTCAAATATTATCATCCAAATTATTCTTATTAAATAAATTATTTTAGAAATGTATTTAATCAAGGGAAAAAATAGTTGATTTGACAAATTTATCAAATAAATAAGTAATATATGATATTAAAAAAATGTAATTTTAATTTATTAATATAAATTTTCCACATATTGAGGAATATTATGGGTATATATTTCATTGAGAAGTATATATTTTAATATAAAAGAGTTCTTTTGATTATTTTGTAAAATTTTATTTATTATGTATCAATATTTATGATATAAAAATAATGTTTTTATATTTTTATTTTTTGGAGTTTCACTAAAATCATGTTTGAAATTCCAAATTTTCATTATTATTTTATTTACTTGGGCTCATAAATTCAAATCTCATGTCTAAATATTTGAAATTTTGATTTACTTACTAATTCCCTACTTTTTTATTAATTATGAATGTGTATTTTTTATATTATAAATGTATTTATTATTTAGTATAAATTATTTAAACTTTTACTTAAAATTTTCCTATAATACATATATTGACTTACACACTAGGTATTTCATATTATTTAGTTAAGTTAAACTAAGTCTAAGATTTTTTGGGTCACGAACATAATATTAAAGGTTGATTATGATTTATATATATTTGGTGTAAGAATTATATTTCAGTTAAGGTATATCTTGAGTAATTATGTATGGATAGTGGTAATTTGGGTCAAACATATCACAAATATAGAATCATGGGATTTTTCAAAGAAGAATGGATTAAGTACTTATCACATCATACATTCTCTTATAGAGATTTTCATTTTATATAATTTTAAAATTTTATAGAAAGAGTTCTATGTAAATTATACATGAGATTCATTTGGATATGTATAAATATAATTATCTTTTAATTTAGAGAAAGTAACACAAATGAGTAATTTCATAAGGTTTTAATAATTCTCTTTTTCTAGAACATATTAGTATGTTTGAACGTATATGATATAAAAACTAAATAAATATAAACATGAATACATGTTGGGAATATATGAGATCTGATGATGATATTTTTAATACAGATTTAAAACTATTTTTTGGATTCCTTCTGATGTGAATACATATAAATAAAAATATTTTCCAAATGGCTTGGTTTATTAAACAATTTTCCACCCATGGATTGTCTTGTGCAAGTCAGGGAGGATGTGGATATCCCTAATACTTAAGTAACCATGTACGATTGTGTGTTTTGGGTTACACTTAATTGGTAAAGATTAAAAGTAAGGATGTTTGAGGAATATATTTTGGAAAATATGTAACACTCTCATATTTTAAAAAAAATATGTTCGATAGATTATATGACATGCAACATCGAGCCTAAATGAACCATTAAATAATATTATTTAAATAAGTCCATTATCACCAAGGCATTAAATTAGTTGGTATGAATAGGGTTAAATTATTTAGGAAATATATATAAATTTACTAATTAATATTAATTCATTGATAAATTATTAGCACTCAATGTTCCTTAAAAAAATTTATTCCTTAAAAATACATTTTCTTCAATAATTGTTTTAATTTATATTTTAGAGAAAATATTATAATTAATTTATAGATCCTTTTGAAATTTTATTTGATAAAACATATATCATTTTTTTTTAAAAATACCAAAATTACCTTATGGTGCTTTTTTAAAGTTTTTTAGAAATTTTATTTTTAAATGAAGACTAAAAAATACTAATTTTTATTTAAAACATTATTTCATTTCAAAGTATTTAAAATCCATATTATATTCTAGATTAGTTATAAATTTTTTTTTGTTAATTTGGATTAAAAAAATATAAATATTTTCTTTAGAATAACTTTTATTCTTTTATTAGGAATAAAAACATTTTTATAGTTAAAAATATATTTTTCTGAAAAACTATCTTTCATCATTTTTTGTGGGTTTAATTTTAAATTAAATTTTCCCAGTACTGTGAATTCAATCTGGAAAAATGTATTAAATATTTTCAATCATAAAATCCAAAAATTAGAAATATATCCATTTTATTTTTATTCATTATGAATAGTAATGATAGAAAATTTTTGTAAACACAATAAAAGTAAAATATGTTATTTTTGGGAAACAAATAATGTGATAATGACTAAAGAGTTTCCCTAAAATATTCCTAAATTTTATTTAATCCCCATAACCATAAAAATTATAATATATCATATTTTCTTACCATTTTGACATAATTTCAACTTTTATAATATTTTCTGTAAATAAAAGCAAAAAATGAAATTCTCTTTGTTTATTATCTTTTTTATTTTATTTATAGTGATAAAAAAAAGAAATTTTTATTTGTAAATGGTTAATTAAAAGACAAATTATTTTTTATCATGAAAATTTATTTAAAATACTTATTGACTAAATAATTACCCTAAATTCTTACACAGCCCGAACATAGTATTTATTCAATTAATCGAAAAATTAAATAAATAATTTTAAAAATAATGAAAGTAATATAATTTGAGTGAATTATTATGTTCCATTAATTTTTTACATAAATATAACATGTTAAAAAAAATTAAATGATTTTATTTTAATTTATTACTATTATAGAAGTTATTAAATTTAAATTAAGTGAATAGTTATAAAATTCAAATTCTTGATATTTTAAAATAAATAATATATTATTAAATTATTTAAAATTATTAAAAAACTGATCTTTAGAAATGTGATTGGTATATGGTTTAAAATGTAAAAAAATGTCGATTTATGGGCTAAGTGTCCTTTTATACTAAGTATATTGACCCCTAAACAATAAAAACTTTATTATCTGGGAAATTGTGAAAAGGGATAATGTGAGATAAAACAAATAAATAAGGGTAAGAACCTAATCTAAACTTGTAAATTTTTTATTTGATGAAATTATTTAAACCATAATAATCATATATTCTAATTATATCATTTTTGTTCCATTTGGACCTGAAAATGAATTTATAATAATTTAATAATTTAAATATTTCCAAGAGTGACCCTCCCCTCTCTTATAATAGTCTATGTCCTCTATAATATTATTAACACTGAAATCCCTTTTGATTTATATTATTCCATTCCAAATTCCTTCCTATGATATGTACCAAAGTCATAAAGGCCTAATTGTATGAAGAATAACAACCTTAGAGAGCATAATGTGTAATGAAAGGGAGATTGTCTAAAGAAGAGGTATCGTTTTTAATGAAATGTTTTAGTTTTATTTCTTCTTCCAACTCCTTAAAATATTATTAAACCATGGTAAAATAATAAAATTATTATATATCATATATTTAGATGTTATTAAGTTATTGGTGTAACCTAAATTCATCTCCTTCTTTCATCAAATGAGAAATGAAATCATTGTTCGTGTGTATGAAGGACTACCACCTCGCAGACCAATATAGTTTTTCTTCCATCACATCAACTCACTGATGTTTATAAGGATGGATATAAAATATATATATGATATTAATTTAATATTTATAATTCTTATGAATTGATATATCATCTACTTTATTACATTTCCATTCCTTGAAAAATGGTAACATCGTTCATGCGTACGTGTGGCCTATCCCCTCCACGAAGCGATGTGATTCATTTTTCATCACCACATCACATGGATGATATATATAAGTGTATTTAAATGAATATTATGGTATTAATGATATAATTATAATCATTTAATGAAAATATAATAATTGAAATTTCTCAACATGATCATTAAAAAATGGAAATGTTACTCATGTGTATGTACGGCCTACTGTCTTCATGATTGTAACATGGATATTTTTTAATAACCAAGATTCATAGTTGTTTCTAAATATATACTTTATATAAAAATGTGATAATTATTTCATGAGTATTATTCTTGACATGATGAAATAATTACAACTTTTACCATATTCAACCTACTGAAGTCATTCTGGACATTTAAAACTGAATATCATCAAAAAGACTGCCATAAACTAAAATAATTAAGTAATTTTATATAGCATGGTAATGTGTAAGATAATAGTAAAAATAAAGTTGAAAAGGTTTCTTTGGAAAATAAATAATAAACATAATTTTATTATACAGGATGATAAATAATGTATGTGATGATTCAAACTCAAGGTAGTAGACATTTTACTTTAAAACCCTTGTTTTAAAATGTTTCATAGATTTATTTTCAAAATATTTTTCATCAAGGACCATATATTTAAAGTTATATATAAATTTTTTCATATAGACATAAATGAATTATAAAGTACATTTTTTTGGACTTTATTTCAAAGTTTTTCAAAAGGAATCATTTCGTATATTTTGTTAGGCATGTGTTGACTCTCTTTATAAGAGGAAAAAAGCGATGTTATATTTTAACATATATAGAAAATATGTATTTTTACACAATCATAATAGTTATTCTAAATTTTTATTACTTTATAAGATTACATTATTTATTTAAATTAAAACCCTCCTTCCTTTTCTGTTGGGTATTTTGGTATTGAAATTGGTTTTTTAAAAGGAAAGGTTATTTCGATAACCAAAAGCATTTTTCATATGGGTTCGAAAGTGTTTTTCTAGGTTTTTATGATTTAATGGTACAACATTAATATTATTTAATCATTATATGTCCTTTGGAAATTTGTTATGAAAATGGGTGATCCTAATATAGTTCATGATGATAGTTGAGCCCTATATATATCCAGATAAAAAGTGAGACCAATATAGATCATGGTAACTAGTAAGCCTGAAATTGATCACCAATGCATTTGATATTGATTATTTTATTCAGAGAATTATGTTTTAAGTTAAGAATATGGTTAATCTAATTTTAGGGGTTATTTTAATGGTTCTATTGAGATTATTTCATAGGGCACCTACATGACTTTTCTATTCTTCCTTATTAGTTTTCATGTAAATTGATTGATTTTAAAAGGTAAGGTAAAGATATTTATTTATGAAAAATGATTAAGAAATTTTTGGGTAAAAATGGATGTTTTTAAGAAAGTACTTTTCATGGATTCACATTTTTTTTAATAAAAATTCATGATTATTATCTTTCCTTTATGGGTTTTACAAAAAACTTTTGGAAGTAAAGCATATTTCATGTGTAAGTAAAAGTTTATTTTTGCTAAAAGTATAATATGTTAAAGTTAAAATCGTTTTTATGATCTCAATATTTTACTAAGATTCATATATAATATTATTTCCCTGATTTTCTACATAAATAATAATATAATTTAATTAATACGAAATCTAGACTAAATAATAGTGATATAAAGATTTTAAACCACTAATAGATATGATATAAAATAAATGGGTCATTATTTTTTAATGACTAGTTTTTTTTGTAATAAATGTATTTGAATATTTTTGATAATATTTATAAAGGTCATTGTGAGAATGGTTAGTTTTTATTTTTTATTGAGGTATCAAAAATATATATAATATATTAAATCTAGATGTTTGAATGTGAATAACTAATATCCTTTAAATGGAGTCTCGAATAGAAATCATGGCATCAGGGTTACAGTCTGAATGGTGGTCATTACGAAAGAGAGTCATAATATTCATGTATAGACTTTGGGACTAAAACTAAAAAATTGGGTTTTAATTATATTAATAATTGTTAAAATCTTAAACCTCGTTTTTCCTATAAATATATTGGTATATTATTTTTGAAAAGATGGATCATTCATAACAAGAGTTTAACTTATAGAAGATCAATCCCTTTATTTGTTAATGGATGCAATGTTCATGGTGGTATCAATGAAAATCATAAATCAAGACATGATCATCAAGGTAATGAAGATTCACCATGATTTAGAACAATTTTAGGATTTATCCATTCAATGATATCATTCTTTATGCATTATAAAATTTCTAAATATTAGGACTAAATTTACCATGGTCTCCATCATGAATTCTCTCATTAATTTTAGTTTAGAATTTTTATTTAAAAAATCATGGAAGATTTATATTCTTAAAACATCATAGGTAATTGAACATTGAATATTTTTGGAATGAATTTTATAATTTTATAATATATTTTTACAAACTAATGTAATGTAAGGTTTAACATTTTATTAACTTATGTAAAAAATAACTTGTTTTTAATGAATGATGATCTTCAAACCCCTATCCATCTAATTTGTAATCTTTTATCTCATTAAAGAACTATTAAAATACCCTTCATTCATAATTTCATCCATTAAGGTACATTATATCACCTCATTCTTTTATTAAAGTGAATTCTAACTCATCTTAATGTTTGTTTTCCTCCCAACCACTATTATTTTTTTTCATCTTCCTCGATCTTTTCAACAAGGATTGATTATTGTGATTCATTAAGATAGTGAGAGATGGATAGAGGAAAATTATCACATGATGTGCAATGATGAGGCTTAGGATCAGGTGAGGATTGATCATTTTTTTAATGGTGGGTAAATAGTTTCAATAAGGAGGAATGGTGGAATAACAGGGAAACTTCGTGAGAGATATGATGAGGTAAGGTGATGACCATTGAGGGTGTTAGAATTTGATGAAACTAGGGTCATGGAAGTAAAAAAGGTGACAGTGGTGGGTAGGACAAGAAATTTAGATAATCAAATCTTTTGTGTATTGAATTATTTCCTACATAATGTACAGTCCTCTAGGTTACATGTATTGTAACTATTTTTTATTTTTAACTAGGGTTTATATATTTTTATAAATATCAATTTACATGTGACAATGAATTATATTAAATTTATTTTTTATTCCATGGTGGAAAGGTTTTCATGTGGGATTAAATGTTACATGAGGTGTGACTCTATGTTACACATTATATATGGTAACTATATGACTCGATGTGTAATCTATTACACATCAAGTAACCCATGGGGCCTCACACGTCATGTATTTCACAATACATTCCATGTAACTTAGACACATGGAACATAATCTAGAGTATTACATGTTTATCCATCTTGCAGGACCAATAAATTTTGTACTCTATTGGGACATACCATGTACATTGACCTTATAGGAGCTGGGTTGTAATGGTTGACACATTAATATCATCCAAGGTCCATATTCCATGTACATAAAGACTACTTTATTTTTACTATATAGTCCTTATAATTTTCCAAATATTCTCTCTGAGGTGTTGGAATCCAACATATGAATATTCCATTATGGGTGATTTTTCACATAGATAACATTGTTCTAATAATATTTTAGTAGATACTATTTATATAGTAACATTAGCGGTGTGAGGATATTAGCTCCAAAGAGACAAAGGTAATGTTTTAAAGATTCTTTTAGGGTATTCGTGGATTCTAGGAACTCCCCATGTGTTAGGGAACATTCTTCCATGCATGGGGTTTAAGTACTCCCCTTGTGGAAATCTCTTGATAGGGACAATTACCCCAAAAAATAGATGGATTCATTACTACCCTATGTGTTGGGTAATTTTCCTCCATCTATGGAGATAGTAGTCTCCCATGTTTTAATTAATGGTTCTCTAAATTTGTTTGGTAATCCCTTGATTGATGTATATATTCCTCAATGATTCATGGTGCCCATATATAATAGAAATGATGTAGTTTATAAATATCACACTGATTATTTTGGGTCAAGTTATGTTTAGGGTAACCCAGGATCCCTTTAGATTGTGAATATTATGGATATGATCTATAAAAATTTAGTTTCTATTCTACCATTGGTTATCGTATTTCCTTTAGGAATATAAGGGTATATAATACATGATTTATTTAAATATAATTTTTTTCTTTTTCTTTTTTCTAAGTCTCTTATTTGGTATTTTTATATATTCCCATGAATATGACTCATTCCCACATATGTTATGTTAATATAGATATAGAAAATTTTGGAGTCAATCATAGTGGGTGTGGTGTTAGTGGTGTCAATGTTTAGAGGAGATTGGTGGTGATCATTATTTGTGGTGTACAAGTTTCTATGGATAGGACATCATGTTCATACAATCTATTAATTCATGTATGGAATTTACTATATGATTTTGGGCCTTGTATTATTTTTTTGTATATTATTCATTGCATGAATTTACTATTGTTATATTTATCATGTTTCATATGCAAGTTACATTACAGTTTATTATATATGTGGTTTTCTAAATCATATCATGCTCTGAGGGGCTTTATGTGTATACAAGTTATATAATATAAGGGTATACATGTTTGTGATATACCTTCATGTTGATACACAAAATACACTTTCTTATTGGAGATAATCTATTGTGGAGCACTCTACTTACTACCAGACTTGGCGGGGCCTTAGTGGGTTAGGTCATGTTAAAATGATATCACGATGGGTTGATTCCTAAGGTTAATTTAAAATCTCATTACTTTTTTAGGTAATTATAACACATTATTTTTAACCAGATTTGGATAGATATTTTCTAATGTTGTTGGGTGAAATATGGAAAATAATTGAATTTTTCGGGTTGTGCATGGTTGGCGCATGGTTTTCCCAAACTGTGTACCCCCCACCCCCAAATTGAAAACTGTAAAACCCTAGATAGTGGGGGTGGTCATGGTTTGTACAAGGTTTCAAAAACTATGAACCCACCTAGGAGAAACCATGCATCCCATAATATTATTTCACTATTAGGTTGCATGGTTTTTTTAAACCGTGCTTCCCTCTCTAGAAAATCGTGCATGCATGTTTATTTTATTCCAAATAACATTCTTAAAATTCTAAACCCCCAGTTAAAACCCGGATTGACCCCCACATGACCTAACTTGATTTCCATGTCTTTGTAGGCTCTTAAGAAGTAGTTTTGGATCTTCAAACCCATTCTTTTTTTATTGAAACATTTAGGATCTCATTCGATATCCTCTGGGAAATTGAATCTCCTATTGAGTATTCATTATTGATCTCTTTTTCTATCCTACTTATAGGGTTTGAAATCACCATGTTATTGACGGATATAAACTATGATTTATTGGATCATGATACTATGTTTTATATCAATATCTAATTCAAATTTTATCTATATTTTCATTCTCATTGCGGGGGTTGATCATTTGATTCCCATGATAAAAGGTTGGTGGTTTTGTTTTAGATTTTATGTATAAGTGAAACCTTGATTTTATTTATCTATTTAAAATGTATTTTAATTGACTAATGAAGACACAAATTGATATGAATCGATTTTGGAATTTTAAATGGCATGTATTTTTGGAAAACCCCCAATTCTGATGGAATTCGAATTTGGGGTGTATTTTGAAAATAATGGAATTGATGAAATGATTTGAGACTTGATTTTAGAATGTGGCTTAAATTTAATTGATGAAAATATATGAATGTTTTTTATTGAAATGGAATGACAGGGTGAAAAAATTTTGTTTTGGTTTTGAAATTGATTTGGAATATTGAAACTGAAAAATTAGAAACTAAATTCTAAATTATGTTTGATTTGCTTTGAGAAGGTTCCCCATTTTTTCTATTTATTGATTTAGAACATGCATTATTATGTATTTAGTGGTTTATTTTAGACATGAAAACTGGAATATTTATTCCAAATAATCTAATTGATGATGAGAACTCTAATAAAAAATCTAGTTTGGAATATCTTGTCCATTATGAGATGTTGATGAGTTTTATTAATCTTGATCCGATGTGTGTACACATATTAGCCATCATCATTGATATAAAAAGTGTGAGGATCATATTTCAAAGAACTATCATATATCTTTGAATATGACCATATTGCATGTTGTGATTATTTTTATATATTCAATTGATTATATATATTTTTTACTCATGCAAAATGATATATATAAACTCTTTCATATAAAATGTACATTTAAGCCATGTTTCAAATATTTTCGACCCTTTGAAAAGAATCATGTTTTGTTTTAAATATGAAAATTATGTATTATACCATTCCATGTTTTATTAAAATTGAAATAATTATTTGGTTTATTTTTATGGAACACTTTTTGAGAACCAACTGGGATTTATTTCTTGCGCCTACCTTTTCCTTTGTGTGTTTCTAGATTTTCTTATGTCAGCACCAAGGAAAGGGAATGTTCCGCTTTGAATATTTGAATGTTCTTAATCCATTAATCCTGTAGTGATGTTTTATTTGGGATGTTATAGTTATATCATGGCTATTGTTGATTACTTTAGTGTTGTATTGTTTTTTTGTTATAACTATTTGGTTTCTATTACTTTCTCCCTTTAGATCATTGAGAATAAAAATGGTAATATTAATCGTACACATTTTTTTAGAAAATCTATTCTCTATTTTATCTTTTATTATTCAAGGTTCTAGTCCTTAACCCATGGGGATCTAGAACTCCCTTCAGACTATGTCAGTATCAGATGAGGTATCAAGGTACCAGGGTATCCAGGATGGTTTTGACAAAGTGGTGTCCAAGGTACCAGTTAAGAATTTTTTACTTGATGTTAGTATGTAGTTTGTGATATATTATTGTGAATTAAGAGCTATTTTTAATTGAGTTCCCAACCATATATCATTTTAATGAGCCTTAATACACCAAGTATAGTTTGGGAAATTCATCTTTAGAATAATTAGATTTAATTCTAGTCTTTTACCTAATTTTTATTTGGATGGGTTGAAATCCAAATCATTTTACCTTATCTGGTGGTATTAATGTTTCCATTTCTCTTTCCTAATTAGTTCACTTGAGTAATATTTTGATGTGTTAAATGTTGTTTTTCTGATGATTTTTATCATCATTCTTTTAATAATATGTGTGAATAGGCCCCAGAAGGAAGCTGCTAATGAACTATAATGAATGGATCCTCTTATGGATGAGAATCTTGTTGATATTGTTGTGCATGTCAGTTAAGATCTTGGATAAGAACCTGAACCCATTCCTATTCATGATCCAGTTGTGGAACCTCATCGTTATATATCTTAAAATCATTCCCAAGTGTTTCTTTTCCAAAATCCACATGAATTCCAATGCTTTAATAATCCTCGAGAGGTTGATGAATGGTTGATAAATACAAATCTTCTATTTTATTTCATCAAAATATCTTATTCAGTTAACATGAAAGGTACCTCCTTCATGATATAGGTGAATTGTAATATATGGTCAGATTTGATGGTTACATCGATGAAGAACAAGGGTTTGGAGTGGAAGGAATTCAGGTTTATTTTCACTAATCATTTCTATCCATGATCTATGGTTATAGAGAAAGATATGAAGTTTTTCAAACTTGAAAAGGTTGATCGGACCATGAAGGAGTTTATAAACTTATTTACCAAGATTGTACATCTTTCACTAGAGATTTTATCTAATAGTAAGATTAAGACTTGATGGTTTGAGATGGTTATTAAACATGATATCCATTCACATGTCTTCTTAATGAAACTCTGATCCTGTGATGATGTACTAGAGAGGGAATTTATGGTTGATCCTGAAATGGGTGGTATGTTAAGGTTAATGGGAGTCCCTTTTTCTCCTAGTGGCAGTTCTATGAGTTTTTTAATGGAATGTTGATGCATGATAAATCGAGTGGTGGTACTCGATAGTATGGTTCTTCCAGACCTCCTGTAGTGCATGGAAGAGGCCTTTGACTTTCTTATAGTGTGGTAAGTCTGGGTATTTGAAATGGTATTTCACTAAGGTACCCAATATCTATAGTTCCTACTGACACTTAGGTCACCTACAGAAATTATATTATATAGTTTCTACCCCATGTAGTGTCATGGGATCATAATCAGCTAAAATTACTATGGTCCAATCAGATGATTCACGGATAAAGGGTTGCATACACATTCATCTAGAATGAATCTTCTTTACATAGTGTAAGAGTCTCTAGAATAAGTTGATATAGGTCTAGTGACTGTGAAAGGTATCATCACTATAGAATCATCTCTATTTACTTATTTATTTAATACCATTGCATCTCATTCATTAATATTAACTCGTATTTTGAACCTATTAAAACTTTCTATAGAGATTTTGTCTTATGTGATTGATATTACTATGCCTCTCTAAATAAAGAGAGATAAGGGTCTCTATTGTTCTTCTTTGCTTTTATCTTGATCAGAAGTCAAGTATACATGTAATTTTCTAGTTTTTAACATGAAACCTCTTGATGTCATTTTTTATATGGATTAGATCATTGCTAATAATGCCTAAATTTACTACTATCTTCAACATGTCTTCTTTAATAATCTAGTTAGGGAATCCCATTTCATTCAAGGGGAATGAGACCCACAGTCGAGTAGTGCTATAACCTTTTTATAGAGTTTTGGAAATTAATATCAATGTTTTCTTTTGATCTAGATAAGAATTATTTGAGTGATGTTCTCCCTCTAGTTTTCATCAAGTTTCCAAACAATTTTCTTTCTCATTTATTTGGTTTTCCACCAGTAATAGATGTATATTTATCTATTGATTTAGTTTTTGTTACTCATCCATTATATATAACTTCATACCATATGGAACCAGCCAAAATGAAATAGATGAAGACTTAGTTAGATGATCTATTAGAGAAAACTTTATACACCTAGGTGTGTCACCTTTGGCATAACCTATTTTATTTTCTCATAAATCTAATAGAACACTTCACCTATATGTTGATTTCAAAAAAAACTCAACCGAGTTATGGTAAATAATAGGTTTTTGTTTCTCTATAGTGTTAATTTATTTCACCTTTTAAATGGGGTGAATTGGTTCTTGAATATCTATCTTCAATCTGGTTATCACTAGTCGAGATTAAAGTAATCTAACAATCATAAAAACACTTTGAAGAGAAGGTATGGTCATTATGATTATCTTTTCATGCAATAATGTCCAAATAATTATTCTATAATCTTAATAGATTTTATGAATAGGATATTCCATGAGTATCTTCATACATTCATGGTGATCTTTGTAGAAAAATTCTTAGTTTACTCAGAATCCATGGAGTATCATGTGTGTCATCTAAGAGTAGTTATAGAATTGATGATAAATCACCAACTTTATGAAAAGATATCAAAATGTGATTTTTGAATTTGGGAATTAAATTTATTTATACACGTGGTCCTAGAAAAGTTTATCTCGGTTGATCTTGATAAGGTGAAAGTTGTACTGACTTAGGAGAAATTGTGAAATGTTTGCAGGATTTATAGCTTCTTGAGTTTAGTGGGGTATTATCTTCGATTTGTAAAGGATTAATAATTTTTGTCTTCTCCAATTATCTACCTAACTTAGAAGGGTATGATGTTTTCTTGGGATGATAAATGTTAGAATTATTTTGTCAATATGAAATATCATTACAATTTTTCACTAATGTTGACTCTTCAAGAGGCCAGGAAGTGCAATGCAGTCTTTTGTAATGCACCAAGTTCAAGTTTGGGTTGTGTTCTTATATAGGGTGATCATATGGTATTTTAGGGATCTTAGTAGATTAGGCCACAAGAGAATAATTAACCAACCCATGACCTTGAACTCATATTCATTATGCATGTGCTTTACAGTTATAATAATTGCCTTTTTAGAGAAAGAATTTCTATGCATTCTGACCACAAAATATTGAGTTATAAATTATTAAAAAAATATTTGAATATCTAATAGAGGCATAGGGTAGAGTATCTATAATATTTTGATTTTTTATATTTTATATATATTGAGAAAATGGAATTACATTAATGATGCTTTAATTAGAAATTTTTAATCCCATAACCTGGAAAAATCATCAGAAGAGTGTAATTTCATGGATATTTTTTCAATGTTGCATTTAGGACTCCGAGAAAAGGAGGAAAAGGTTGTCTTGTTAAGTGTCTAGTTAACCTGCTCACTTCTCAAGATGATTCTTTAGGATTAACAGCTTGGTGATGAATTCCATAGAATTAGGAACTCTCTTTTTAGTGGGGAGACCATTGATGAATGGTAGTTTTCTTCTGAGTGTGTCCTATGTTTTTGGAACTGATACATTATACCATTTATAGTGAGAAATCTTTTGATTGCTGATTAACATAATTCCAAATGGTATGTTAACCTCGGAACTACAAATATTCTTAATGACAATTGGAAATGATTTGGGTGGTCATGTTAAGAAGGTACTTTTCTAAATTTGTTTTGTATTGTTATACCTGTTAGTAGGTCAAGGCTGAGCACCATAGAACTTTGGGTTTTATTCATCCACCTCCACTTCCAACTTGAAAGTTAGATGAGATATTTATGGATTTTTTGGTTAGGTTTATATGTACCCCTATAAAGAAGAATGTGATATGGGATTTGATCGATCAGCTAACCAAATATGCTCATTTTATAACCATTCTTGATACAATAAAAGATTAGGAGTTTGTAAATATCAATGTGAAAAAGATTTTTTATTTATATGGAATTCCATATTATATATTCATTGATATATATCCCCATTTTACCTCTGATTTTTTTGTGAGGCCTTCAGGTTGTGAGGGAATATCAGGTTTGTTTAATTATGTCATACCATCCACATAAAAATGGACAAATAGGTAGGGATATAAAAATTCATGAGGGAATGCTTCATACCTACATCCTCAATTTTTTTGTATCTTGGGATAACCATTTGGGACTCATCAATTTTTCATATAACAATACTTATCAATCTATATTAAGAATTGATAATTTTGAGGACTTGTATGGAAATTTATGAAAATATCAGTTGTATTGAATGGATATTAGAGAAATTTCCATGGTTAGACCAAGATTGGATCAATAGAAATTAGAAAAGATTAATTTGATTATTAAAAGAATTTTGTTGAAGTAGATCCAATAAAAACCTTATGTTGGTTGTCATTATAGACAGTTAGATTTTTCTATTGGTGTTCAGGTGTTCTTGAAAGTTTCACCTCGGTTGGGTTATCGATGAATTGGGAATAAATGGAAGCTTTCCCCTCATTTTTTGGGTCCATTTGAGGTTATTGAGGAGGTGGGGAAAGTTTCAAACCATTTATAACTACCACTATTATTGACATCAATAAATAATGTTTCATGTGTTTCACAACTTTCAAAATATATTTATGACCCTTCTCATGTATTGAGTTGGGAGGATATTGATGTAGATCCTAATATATCAATGACTAGTAATCCAATCACTATTTTTTATTTTATGATAAAGGTACATCATGGGAGGATAATACCTTTGGTCTATGTGAAATAGAGTCATGGTTTTGATTCTCTGGATAATTGGGAGCATGAGGCACTGAAGAGAGAGAAGTGGCATAATCTCTTTGATATGGAAAATTCTTGATATGATTTGTTGGTAAATAAATTTTTTATTTGGTAGAGGATATATCATCTCATTATATATTTTCAGGTACTCTTGAAACCTTATTTTTTTTCTTCATTCATAGGTAGGGTATTTTCAGGGGTTTTCGGTTGAAATTTGGAAAAAAAATTGGAGGTTTTGGGGTTGTGCACTATTGGGGTATAGTTTCTCCAAACTGTTTCCCCCCCGGGCCCAGAAAACCATGCAACCCAAGATAGTTAGGGTTTACACTGTTGTTGCATACATTGAAAAACCATTCGCTCGCCTAGCAGAAACTGTGCACCCCAGAATAGGGTTGCATTGTTAGGGAGCACATTTTGTCTAACTGTATGGCCCTCTATAGAAAACCATGCATGTGGTTTTATTTTATTCCAAAAAGTATATTTTTAAAATACAAAACCCTTTAGTTAAACCCTCAGTTGAAGCCCACTCTACCTGACTAGATTTATATGCCTTTGGAGGCCCTTAAGAAGCAGTTTTGGATCCTCCAGTCCCATTCCATGGTAGATCAGAGTGTGGTGGATCTCGTTTGATCTCTTACGGGTAAGTGAACCCCTTCACAAGTTCTCTCTACTGGTCTCTCATTCTCTCCTACTTAGATGTTATTATATCATCTTCTTGTAGAGGGATCTAAAATCTATTTTATGATATCATGATTATAGGTTTTATTTATATGTCTCCTTCTCCATAGATATATTTTGGTGTTCCCATTATGGGTGTTCATTATTTTATTTTTGGGATTAAAGGTAGGTGTATCAATTTTAGATTTTATATATAATTAAATCCTTGATTTTACCCCTTTTTGTTGTTGATCATTCTAACTTGTAATATTAATCTTCAACTATTTTCTGGTAAATTCATTCCCACTTTTATCTTTTATGATTCTAGGTTCTAGTTTCCTACCCATAGGGATTGGGAACACCCTTTAGGATATGTCTGTGTCGACATATATATATGGTTTCAAGGGTACCTGGGATAGTTCTTGATAGTTGATGGGTAGACATGGTATCTTTATAAATAATGGTTTGGGATATTTAAAATCAATCATGCTAGTGAGTCTTTAGTTTGGTTAATAAACTAAGGGACCAAGGGATTGGTATGAGAGGCCAACATTTATAAAACAAGTCTAAACTCATAGTTATTGGTATTAAGGTTTAACAATATAGTAAATTGGAAAACTTGGCATAGGGAGGTAAAAAATATTCTATTTGTTTTCCTAATATAGAATAGTGGTTGACCAAGTTCATATCACTTTATGATTGTTTTAAGTTAATCACTAAATATTTCTAATAACTTATTTTATTTTTATTTTTTATAATTTTAGGAAAGTAATAACTTTGTGGTTATAGTATTTTGAATGAAAAACTATTAATCCAACATACAATGTAAATATAATAAATGTTGGTATAATTAATTTAAGAAAGAAATGCCTCCTAATGGAATTACCCAGAGTGAACTATCATTTTTTATTATTAATTTCATATTTACCTAATGAACACATTCCATTTTATGTGTGGGGATATTTATCTGAAATGGTTGTGCATATATAGTACACTCAATGATTTCCAATTACACTACACACCTCATTCATTGAATGGAAAATGGTTACATAAGAAGAAGTTATTCTTCAAAAAACCAAAATGGGGGTATCTTCTATCACAAATTTTAATAATATAATTAACCCAAAATAGATAACTAAAATAAAAAATTTAGGAATGAATTCTTGGGTTTAGAAAACAATTAATCCTCCATGAGTGTCCCTAGGTTAGTCACTCATTTCCATGAGTATAATACATCACAACGAAGACTGAAAATAGAGATAAAACAAAATAGAAGAGAGAGATATGAAGAAAATGTAAAAGAAATGATAGAATAGATTTATTAAAATATAAAATATATTATTACTGTGAAAGAAATAAAATGAAACATAGAAAAAATATAATATAAAATAAAATTAGAACTTTTTTCTTGATTTTTATAGTACAGTTTTTGATTCCCACAATATAGGAACCATATTTTTTAGATGCATATCCATATATTCTTTAAATATTGAAATTATTGCCTTTAATTGTACATTATATTTGTATAAAATACACTTTAATTATCCTTAATTTCTTCCTATAAAATATCTAGGAGGATCTTAGATTTCAAAACATCTCAACCCCTAACATTAAACTTTATTTATTCACCCTCCACCATGGAAAAATCACATGGACTCATTCAAAATATATGTTAGAAATTTACCCTTCCATAGGCATTAAACCTCGGAAGGTACCCTGACATGAGTTCCCATATTTGTGATATTACCCTTACAGAGAATCAATAGGGGAACTTTATGTAGCTCCAAACAAATGACCTTTATGTAGAGGTATCTACCCTTACACAACTATTTTAATTTCACATAGTTGGATCAGTTTGAGTGCAACATAGAATACATCATTCTTGAAATTTTAAAAAATGTACAAATAATATGAATAAAACTTTTTAAGGCTTATAAAATACAATTTCATACATAATTGAGTTTTAAATTCATATTATATTGGGTTTTAAAAGTATCATGTACTTTAGTTCATATGATTGAAGTCATATAATGCCAATAAATTCATACGATATTTTAGGATTTAATAATTTTAAACTAAATATGATTCTTATAAATTTATTATGAGATTTAAAAAGTCTTAAGAGGCTTCTATAAAAGTGTTATGATGATGAAAAGTCGGTTAAGTAAAATAGGATATGAGAAAATATCCTATAAGGAAGAATGAAATATCTTACAAGACTAAAATTTTATCAAAGTAAAATATCATAAGAGCTAATAAAATATCCTATGAGGTAGAAATGTATATATACTTGGAAATTATAATATTACCTAAAATTACGCATTTGAAGTTAAAATGATGTTTTCTAAAGAGTTTAAATAGTTAATATTAAAAGCATAAATTGATCCATATATTCTAGAAATGATTATGAATATTTAAAACCCATGTGTTATGACATTTTGAAAAATATATAAAAATAATTAATTTAATTTGAATGTGAAAAAAAATACTATAAATTAATAAATTTTGTGGGTTGGAATCATTTAAAATAAATGTGAAATATATATAAATATTTTCTCTACCAACTCCCCCACACATAAACAATATACTCCAGGAAATCATCTTATACCATAATAAATTTAAATTTATCAAGATATAATTAACATCACTATTAAATTTAAATAAGAAAAGTAATATCATGCTTCATATATAGATTTAAATTCACTCTTTCCTCACTAAATCCAAAATTTTAATTTAATATCTTACAAATTAATAGGGAATTTTGTTCATACCTCTTCAGATTTTTATCTCTCTTTACTCGAGGATTTTGAATTAGATTTTTTCTCATTCTAAAAATTATAAATTATTTCTATAGGCGTTATTACATAATATAATATCATCTTCACATAATCCTAAAAATATATTAATTTTAAGGATTTTACCAAGGTTGTTCTGTGGTTAAAGGTTTGGTAGGTTTTTATTGTAAGAATTATTCAGGAATAATGAGGAGGCTTGGTTTTAAATTGAATTAAACTTTAGGGTACAATTTAAACTCAAGAATAGATAATCACTAACCCTGCACCCCCATTGGAATTGATTAACCTCAAAATACACCATTATTTTTATTGGGAAGTCAATGTATTAGAATTTACATCATCAATTATTTCTTTCTACTTTCCTTTTTTGGTTGCATTTTTCAAATTTTTATAACATATAATTAATCATAGTAATTATATTTCTTTGGTAAAAAGTGGAATAATTTTATCTTCAGGTAGTAGGGAACTCCATGCCCATAATTGAGTGACATTATTAGTTATATAAACATCATTCCATCATGTATATCATTCCCAAATAGCATAAATATTTTTTTTAAAGAAGTATAATTCTCTTTCCACCACACTCGAGTCTAACCATGATCATGAAATTACTTCTTAAAAGGTATATAACGATTTTTTTTCTAGTAATTTAGCAAGGTAATGAGGTTATTCATGGATACTAAAGTCTTAATAAAATGGTTATATATAATGCATGTCTTGATAATATAGTTTAATGGAAAATATGCTTTTCAAATGTTTTCTTGATCATTTTTAACATATTTGTTGAATTCTAACAGCTTCAAATAAGTGGTTAATAAAAATTTATAGAATTCATAGCATGACTCAAGTAACTCAGTAAAAAGTAAAATGGAATATATATTCCAAAATTCCTATAAACCTTTTGGTTTTGGTTAACATATTGCATTATAGAAAACCCTATTATGCATGAGTTACATATTTGATCAAAATTCCATAAATAATCAATTTGAAAATCAAAAACATAATCCAATTTAGTAATCATTTAAAACCTAATAAATTCAAATTAAAAAGATTTATTCAAAAACATTAATATTTTTTCAATTTTTAGAAGGTTTTCTATAAAGCTAAAGGTTCCTAAAAACACCCAAAAAATAGACAATAAAAAATAAAAACATAAAAAGGAAAAAAAAATTATAAACAAATGAAACTCACTACCCCACAATTATAAAACACTTTCTTTTATGTTTTCAAAATGAGTAAAAAAGATGAAAATTATTAAACAAATTTAAAAGATACATATAACCTAGTTTTATTGGTTCTAAAGAAAGATTTGATTTAATCTCATATCTACTACCCAATTCATAAGAAGAATAAAAAATAAGATAACATAATGAAACATATTGAAATAAAAAATAAAAACAAAATAAATAAAAAAGAAAATTGAAAGGAAATAAAAGGATAAGTATTGGTTTAACCCCTAGTGGGACCTGGGTTTTTCCTTCAAAAATGTTGTACTAGTTATTATACATATTTTAATTATGGGTGGAGTTTCCTTGATTTTAGGTACCACATTTTTTTATTCTATTCTACTTCACATCATATTAGTAAAAGTTAATGTCATATATAAATTTTCTTAGTTATATATCCATATAAATAAGGTATATCTTTCAAGGTGGGGGTAAAATAAAGAATTTTTCTTTCACCTTCTAAGATATGACTTCTACAACCTATTCTTTAACATAATGTGTCTGATAAATATGTATTCTATCAATAAAATATTCATAGTTAAAGTTATAGAATAATTATTTTGAATAAAATTAAAACATGAAAAAAATTATATCAAAATATTTCCATTATAATTAGACATATTATTATATAGTTTCTTCATGAAAATACACTAGGTTATCCTTGTTTAACCCCTTTAATAACTTTTTAACAGATTCAGGGTGATCCATGTGTTCCTCTTCCGGTGAGTCTTCATATTCATTATCATTCTCCAAGGAAAAACATGAGTTATCAAATTATTAAAAATTTAAACAAGGGGAGTTAATTCCCAATTCATTTTCAATAACATTAAATGAAATTGATTTTATTATAGAATTGTCTCTCTAAGATGGAATTGATTCCAATTTTATTACATTGGAAAATTATTCTAGGAGATGGATTGTTATGGATGAAAATAAGTAATTAGGATCCTCCATATTCTTTTAAAATTTCACCACCTGGTGGATTCTTCTTTCATGTCCTTGGAAAGATATAATAGGGTTTATTTTTCCTCTTAAAGGATAGAGAATTCATGTTGTAGGTTACCTTCTAAAAAGTTTTTTGAAATTATTCCACAAATTATTGATATTCCATAAGTGCATGAATATGAATTTTATCTTCATGAATCTCCTCTGGCCATTAATGAATGAGATCCAATTATATTAATTCTACAAATAACTCTTTCTTACCTCCTCATTTACCTTAATAAAAAAAATCATAGGTAAATATTTTCATCCACATATTCTTGTTTAGGTTCATGTTTCTCTAGATATTTTCTCTTGAGATTCTTTGAAATATTAAAATATCCATTCTAATTGACTTCTCATGTTCATTATATCTTCTCTATGTCCTTAAAACTGGTATTCTACTTCACTATGAACTTTTCTCATATTATGGAATAAAATAGTGGTTATTCAATGCATAATAATCGAAATTTGAATACATCATGGGAAAATATTTTTTAGATGTTTTTTTATTTATTATATTTATTGAAAATAAATATATTTATTTATAAAATGTAAATAAAAATAGTGATTGAAAATTTCTATGCTCCATGAGAATGAAACAAATTTCTTGTCACCCTTATTGTTGGGTGGTAAGAAATATATTACTAGTTTTCTTAATTCATTGTAGTGATTGGATAGGGTCATCTTAGTTAAGGAGGTGTCATAGATAATCACTAAATATTTCTAAAAACATATTATATTTTTTTCTATATTTAATAAAGTATTGAAAATGAGGCTTGATTTTGTGGAATGAAAAACTAGAAATTAAACATATAATGAAAAAAATAACATAAACCAATTGATTTTAAGAAGAAATGAATAACTCTTAAGAGAATTGTCTAGATTAAGACGTAATTGCATCATTTTTAATTTCATATTTACTTAATTAACACACCCAATTATATTTATGAACATATTATTTGGATATGGTTTTGTATGTATAATTCACTAAATGATAGTCAACTAAACTACAAACCTTCTACAATAAAGGGAAAATGGAAACAGAAGTACTAAATATTTAGATAACCATGGTGAGGGTAACTTCTATCACTATAGATAATCAAATAATTAACCAAATTAAGATAAGAAATGTCAAACATGAATGCATGAAAACTTTATTTTCACACTAAATTACTCCCCTGGGAGATTCATCCAGTTAGTAACTAATTACCAAGAGTTCAAGGGATCACAATGAAGAATTAATTAGGAGATAAAATGGAATAAAATAGATAAATGGAGAAAATTTTTATAAAATGATTTAACACTTTTTTTAAAATATTAAATATTTGACTTTAGTAAAAGAATTAAAATAAAATACTAAATCAAAACTAATCTAAAATAGAAATAGATATTCCACCCTAATTTCTCTTGTGTTGTGACTAATCCCCTCAACAATGGTTCCCTCTTCTTATTTATATGAATCTAAATCTATTCTTAATTGGTTTAAAATTATCTCCTTATATGATGAATAAAATTTAATATCAATAGGCTCACATTCACCTTCCTATATTCCTCGTGAAGATCGAGGAGTATCATATAATTGAAAACCTACCATCCCACTACATTGAACTTTCCTTATTTATCCTCCATTGTGTCACCATATTGAGAACTCTTCTAAAATTAAAGGCAAAAATTTACCCTTTTGTATACTTATTACATGTGGAGGTACAATTACAAGAGTTCTTCTCCTTGTGATGTTACCCTTATGTAACTCCCAGTACATTATCTTTACAAAGCACTTAGCACATAACCTTTACATAACAGTTTATACTTTTATATAGATCACTTACCTTCCTAAAGCTGGATTAGCTAAAGTGAAGTAAACAATACATTATTGTTGAAATTTCTACAAATTACATAGCACTATAATTTTGAAAAATCATCATATGAATTTCTATTTCATAAAAATATTGAATTATTATGGAATGGAAAGTCATATGAACTAGAGTTTCAAATTCATATGATATCAGGTTTTCAAAGTCATACGGACATTAAGTCATAAAATAAAAGTCATAGGATTCTCAATAATGTTATATGTGAGTTTGGAATTTGAAAAGGTAAAACTTCATACATAGCTAAAAAATGTATTTTATGATTTTATAATCCTAAATAGATTACTATAAAAGTCTTAGGCAGATGAAAATATCAAAGAGTAAAACATTATATGTTAAAATATCCTATTATGAAGAATAAAATATCTTATGTGACTATAATTATATAAAATTATAATATCATATGAGCTAATAAAATAATCATTGTGATGGAATAAAAATATAATACAAAATTCCAAACTTATCCAAAATTACTCATTCTATGTTCAAAATGATATTTTTCAAAGAATTCATATAATTAATGTTAAATAATTTTCAATAATAAATGAAAACTATTAATTTGAGACTTATATGTTATAATTACCCATAAAATAAAAAATTTGGGTGGTTTGAATCATTATGACTCAAGGTGAAATATATATAAATATTGGTTCTATCATATTTTCATCATATAGTTTGTTAGTTGTGTTTCATTTATATCCCTCTTAAGATAGCCCTACTAGATATGCCTTATAATAATGTATTTATATTATCAAACTTGAGATTATCCCCACTATACAGCTAGCACAGCTATAATGGTATGGTCCTTATAAGGCAATGCTAGTGATCAAACCCCCACCTGCCAAATAGTTGAGTGATGAGTATTTGGTACAAAGACTAGACAGATAAGTGTTTCCCCTACTGGTGGAGTAGTGAGTAGATACCCCTATATATTTTTTGGATAACACCCATCCATAATTTATGTGGTAGTATTTGAAGTGTAGTATGAGACTACCTATAACTCCCCACTATTTTAATATTTAATTGACCTCTAAATAATATTATGTTCCATAGAATACATTACACACAGTCCCAAACTAAAATGGTTTAGGGCTTATTAAAATAAACATTTAGTAAAAATAAATATTTTAATCAATTATGATACTTATATTATATATTTTCTAACATGTGAAATTTAATGATTATAAAATAAATAATTAATGTGACATAATTAAAATCATTCAATCATAAAAAGGATATTTTTCAATGAATTGTTCATTAAGTGTTGTTTATTATAATAAATTTATAAATTTTTAAGTAATTAAATTTTAGAAATAATAAATTATCACTCAATTAATTATAAATTTATATGAAATAAAATTATGAGCACTTGATGTTTTAAAAGGCCATTTTTCTATAAAAGTGGGTTTTATTTTTATTTTTCATTTTTACTCAAACTTTAAATTTATGAATTATATAAATTTAATTTGAATAAATTAAATAATTTTTTGGATTTTTTATATCAAAATTATCTTAGGGTAATATTTTGGGATTTTTTTAAAAAGGTTTATTTTTGGGTGAATAGTGAAAAAATACTAACTTTACA
The DNA here is from genome assembly GCA_963277665.1 of Viscum album. Lineage (NCBI taxonomy): Eukaryota > Viridiplantae > Streptophyta > Magnoliopsida > Santalales > Viscaceae > Viscum > Viscum album. Next base: position 1,014,184,906 of record OY728119.1, on the reverse strand, counting down.
AATATTGTCAGTTCTATGGAATTATCAAGGTAAAATAATGGATTAAAAGATTATAAAACCTTTTTTATAGAACAAATATATATTTAATAATTAATACTATTAATTTAAAAAACATAATTTTAAAATTATGAATCTATTTTTGATATTGTATTAATCAAAGTAATGTTTTTATTCAAATATAAACTATATTCAGTCTTTCTCGTATAATAAATAATTCAATGTTTTATTTTTTGTTTTGGTTTGGTTTTAAATTCAAATAATTCTCCTTTTATTAAAAATATACAAATTAATTAATTTTAAATCAAAATTATACATGACTTTGGTATAAAATCATTTTTATTCTTAAAACAGACATTTTACTAAAATAAATTCTTATATCTTGTGAAGTTATATTAAAATTAATTGTTAACAAATCTAGAAATTTAAAAATACAAAATGTATTCTATATTTGGGATTAAAATTTTATAATTTAGTAAAAATTTCTATAACAACCCATGATTTTAGCCAAGTTGGAAATTCTGAGGGAACTTGAATTTTAGCATTAACTAGATGGGTTGTTCATTGAACTGAGATTCAAAACTAAATTATTAGAGTTAGAACTCTTTAATGTGATGTTTTAAGACTTTGTAAAATGAATGAGAGGTTCCTCGGGTGTCTCGTTGAGTTTTGGGAGCACAGGGCCCCAAACATCCCATGTTGGAGGGCCTGCATAGGGTGCACGGTTTGTCTAAAACTGTGCATCCTCTTTCAATGGAATAAAAGTTATCGCAGAGACTACACATTGTTTACCCAAAACGTGCACCTAGTTTTAATGTTTAGTTTCACTAATTAATTACCAAAGAACTATTCATCACACGATTGTAGAATGGTTAATGAAAACCATGTGGTACTACCATGCGAGGTGGGTTTCTCAGGTAGTGGGTGTTGCATGGTTGCAACACAGTTTAGTCAAAGCATGTGGCCAAACCATGTGGCCCAGTTTTTTAGGTGAAATTACAAATTTTCCCTTAATGTTTTTCAATTCTATTTTTCCCTTTTCTTTTCCCCCTTATATCCATGTGATCCCTTCCTTCTTATGTTGTATGTTCCTCCCAATCTAAGTCTAGGATTTATGATAACTCATTTGTCTCTCATCCGAATCAAGAACCACCATTATTTATATATCCACATTGATAATCTCTCAAATAATTTTTAATATTTCTTCATTTAATATTATATCATCCAAGTTATTTATGTTTAAGCCCAATTTCCCAATTTTCTTGGTGAATGTCTGTTTTGGTGATTTCTCTCAAACTGGATAGAATTAGACATTGATATTGGACGAGTGAAGAGTACATAGAATAAAAAACGTGGTATATGGATTTTTCCCTAAATTTCCATTGAATATTAAATGTTTCCATTGTGTTTCACACCATCCTTTTTAGGGTGTCATCTTATTATTGAGTTCTTTATATCAAATTTATCGATGCACATAAATAACCATCCTATTATCCTTGATTAGTATATAGAGGATGTCACCCTTGACCACGGAAACCCTTGGGTGTTTTGTCTAAAATTTTGCCATTATAATTAATGAAATAAATTCACAAAACAATTTTTAATTGTTCTTCTAGGAGTATAAATGGTTTTTCCTTGATGGTGATAGCTCAAATGGTAATAGAACCTCGTAAGTTCCATGTTGAACTTGTTAGTTGAATTTCTATGTATGATATCTTCTTTAAATGATTATTTTAGTTAGTTGAATTATGATTATTTATATTGAAGTTTTTTTGACTCGTTAAATTTTTATAAAAAATGTCATGTTTTTATAATAAAACCCCTTGAATGAGGAGATCTATCTTTAATATTACAATGTGGTGTTTAGTGAATTTCATATTTCATGGCCATATGGAATTGATAGTTTCCTATGAATTTTTGTTTATATATATTTATAGAATATTATGCATGGCCTCATATAGAATAGTTAAATGGAGTGTCCCTCTTTTTATATAAATTTTCATATAACCAATTCACCTTCTAAGTGCATGAATCCTCTTACTCCCACCAATGTCATTGATGAACCAAACCCCTCTTAAGGGCTTAGATTTTCTTAATAAAAGGGTATTTCCTTACAGGAAATTTCTCAACTAACCATGTTACAACCTAAGTTCATCTCTAGCCTTGTTAAATGAATTTTCATAATTTAAATACACTAAATGGATTTTTTAGTTGGAATGTCCTGTCACATTGGAATTCCTTCCTTGAATTATTTGTTTTAAATGTTTTAAATGATATGGAATGTTTATATTAAATGTATTTATTCTTTAATGGTTTTCCTACCTAAATTAATTTGATGGTTCTAATGATATGAGTTGTAAATGGAGGGAATGTACATTGTTTAATGCATGATTAAGTACATGATTAATTTTAATATTCACCAATGGAACACCCATATTTATAATGATCATAGTAAATTTAATGTTGGAGAGGTAATGCCTCATGGATAATATTATAAATATTATTATTCCTTTATATATAATATGGAAATATGGTAAGGCTTATGTTGATAATGATTGTATCTCACTCCCTTAAATCAGATATTGATTCACTACCTCTCCCACCATTAACGTTATTAAGACTATGGGTATGACACACTATGTCCCTGGGTGAGTATTGGAATGATTCCACACTCACCACTTTTCCAAGTGTTAACATGATGGAACACTTACCATATCAAGTGATAAAAATGAAGTCTCTCACTTGTTATGATATGTATGGTATGTAACTGTTGGTCTGACCACATACACTCGTTTAGAGTGGTTATGGATGCATGAGTTATACCCTAGTCCATCTGGAATCTAATATTCCAAGTATATGGACACTTACATCTTCACGTACTTGGTTCATATTGGTGGATACATTATAGAACTATATGTATATTAGGTTTTTTAGGGGAACAATTACATCAAACACACACACACCACATAAACAGGTCATAAAGTTAGTCCACATCACTCCCCCCAAGGGATATCCCACCCATAAAGCCTTATTAATTCAATACATAGTCTGAAGGACAAGTGGGTATGAATCCCATTAAATTCACCAATGGACCAATGCAATATCATTCCTGCATCATAATGCCTATGTCACTATACAGGCCCAATATAGAACTACACTATATATATACTATTATTATTATTATTATGGTACATATAGTTACCGATCAGATGCTAACTCTAGCCATGATCTGAAGCAGGTAGAGTCGTCCAGGGGTCCTATTGGAATGTAATCTGGTAAGGTCTTGTTTATTTACTTAGTACTGTTTATATATTAATATTAACTGCGCACTGTTTTACTTAATACTCACTAACTGGATTTAGTTGTAGACATTGTGGGTGGTAACCTACTGGGTGTTTTATCTCACACCCTGCTTGAGCCTCCATTGCACTAGGGTACCCGAGTAGACCTCATGTTTGTAGAACCATGGACTATTGATTGTACCTAGGATTTAGGAGCATGAGAATGAGTTGTAGCTCAGGATGCTTTTATATTTCACTCTTAGAGATATATTTAATTTTCATTATTTGTGTAAAGTAATTTATCTAATTTCCTACTATATGTCTATTTTTTTAGTTATGTATCATCATTTGGACAATCATGTGTTGTGTTCTTGGTGGTGACATTATTTTATATTATGATTATATTATTATTTTATTGATCTAACTTTTAGTTATTACTATGGCTAAAATTTTATGTTCTTAAATTTATGATTTACCATTGTGCTACTCTAATTATGAGGCTATAGTGTCCCCACTATCGCCTCCTTAGACACTCGTAGCTAGTCTATAGCCTCTGGCGTATGGGGAGGTGCACTTCAGGCCATGTGATTCACCAGTCTGACTACCGTTCTACTGGTAAAGTTGGTATTGGATATTATAAATTTGTATCAGAGAATATTTTCCCATTGTCTTACTATTTTGGGCTAGTAGACTGGGAACTATGAATGTTTTGGAATTTGTTAAATAGTCATGCCTTGGAGGGATCAACCCACATATGGGGAAAATTCTAAGTGGCCATGGATGGTATCATTGTTCATATTTTTTAATATTATGGTTCATTTTGATTCAACCATAAGTGATTGGAGTACTTTCCACTTCTTATTGAATTTTGAGATTATGGTATTTTACGGCTTTCCTGATATAGTAAGGAGGTACAATTACATTCATCATTATAGGAACATATAAATTCACATTTAATACATATTTAATGCCTTGTAGTTTCATGTATAGGCTTCATGCTGGTTTTGATTTTGTTCCTTGAGTGTTATTTCATGCTTTTGTTTTCTTCAACTTGCCTATTTATATGAAATGATTGGTGTTTTATTTAGCATGTTAATATGTTTCCATGATTAAGTGATTATATTCCATGATGCATGTTTACTTATCATGTTCTTCTATGGTTACTTCTTGTGGTAGCATGCTAAATTATTATTTTGATATTTTTAAATAGTTTCATGGGATAACCTTTTGGTTTATGAGTAAATAGGAACCATTTTTCTATTTCAAGTCATATGGGATCCTTATAATTGTGAATGGTGTAACGAACCTATTGATTTTAGTGGAATCATTGATCTATGATTTTTTGAGTATGTTCTCAGGTCTTCTCTATAGTAGAGTGACTTGTGTGTTGAATGAATCAATTTTTCATACTTCATGGGATAGTGTTCTAAGTGGATCGGTGTTTAACACACTATTCAGGTTAGTTTTTTCCCTTATGAAAAATTCTATGACATACATGATAATGAATCAGAGGAGTTTCATGTGTGCATCTAAGGTGAATCTGATCTATTTCTCTTGTGAGCGGATGGTCAGTATCTTCTCTTCAATAACTAGGACACTTATTAGGTGGGGAGCGTCGCATTAGTTCTACTATACACGTCAGTTCTTTCTCGTAAGTACGATGTTAATATGGTTACCTATTTACATAAAACCTATGAAAAATCATTGGTAAAGGAGGAACTTTGATGGTTATGTTCAACGATCATGGGATTCCTTGGTTAGTAATGGTATTGTGGTTTGATTAATGAATATTTGTTAGTAGGGTGAAGTCAAGCTTCTTTTAATAGGTTGACCAGCAGTGGTTTAACTATACTTATTTTTTTCCTCTTAGTGTGCTCTTTTTAAATAGGAGAGCATATCCCCTATCTTTAAATTTTCCTTGGCACACTAAGAGAGTGTCGATCTTACACTGTGCTAATGTTTCAAAAGATGATGGGCTTGATTAGTGATCTTTATCAGAGTTGCGCACTAGATATATTGTTTTCTTATCATGGCATGGTTATTAAAGTGCTCAGTAAAGACGATTGTATCATTGGGAGGGGGAGGGTTGAATCAGTGATATCTTTTACTTTTTATGTTTCCTTATAAATGAAACAACCTTTTCCTCCTCTAAAATATTTCTTACCTTGTTGGAAAACAAATCAAACACATGTCCATAGGAACATAAAAATTTACAAGGATCTCTATTCAATATTAATCTCTATGTCCTTGGTATAGTTTTGAAATAATAAAATAAGACAAAATCCACTAGACAAAAATCATTTTGTGTGTAATACAATTAGTAGGACATGCCCTCAAACTCGTGTAGCACTTTGTAAACAATTCAATAGGGAGTATGTCTCCTCTAACAGAAATGATGTAATATAATTTTTGTATAAAAAAACATGTTACCAATGTTTATTTATCAACATCCCCAAATTAATTATTTTAAACAAAATTCTTCACTTTCTTAGCTAAAAGCTGGTACGAACATCAAGGGTGTTGATATGAAACTCAATATGATTTCCCAGTCTAATTCTCTCAATCTGATCTTCCCAGTCTGATTGCTCAACATGGAAAATATATGGCTCTATTAGAATAGATTTGAGACAGTTATAAACACATTATATTTCAGTATGGAAAAACCAATATGATAATCCTACGAAATATGATAACCATATGAATATTATAATCCTACCCAATATGATAACCATATGAAAACTATAATCCTTCCTAATATGATAATTATATGAATATGATAATCTTGTCCAATAACATTACCAGCTGAATATGATAATCAACTAAATATGATGATCAGCTGAAAACATTAAAATCTTGTCTCTTCTCCTTTTTCTTATGTTTAAAAAACTTCTTCAACAAATCTAAATACAGAAACCTTTTCTCTCTCTCTAAAATTATTCAACACTCCACCTTTTCTCGTCTTCACTATGAATATTTCTTTAGTTATAAAAGTACAATGTACTTTTCTCCTTCTATAGGTGACCCAAAAGTGGTTTTTTATTCTTGAAATAAGTCATGCTCAACCAAATTACCCAAAATCTTGATTTCCACTTGAATTTTGGTTTTATTTATGACTTTGTCAATGATTCTAGATCCTTCTCAAATCTTCTAACAACTTCATATCTTCTTCAAACAATCTTTTCAAACACCAGAATGATTTCGATTATCCATTCTAATTTTCTTTACGATCTATCTCATTTTGATAAAGAAAAATGTAAAATAAAATCTTCTTCTTCTTCTTTTCTCTTAACCTACATGAACGATAAAAAAATTAGTTAGAAATTTTGTAAATGTTTGAATACATTATTGATGAACTCTGATTTTTCTTTTCCTATTGGTCCCAAAAACGCTTCTTTTTATTTTGATTCATTGGTCCAAAACAATTAATTCTTTTATTATTACAATGAAATATGGAATATGATGGATCATCATCAATATCTTTGACTTGATAAACTTCTTTCTTTTCATCATAACGATCATCCCTCTTACCCATTAAACAAACCTATGTCCAGAAAACTCATCTTGATGATCGCAAGACTGGAAAACATTGACTTCACCAACATTCGTCTTTCAAAAAATTCATCATGTATCATGAATTAATTCATGACTTTGATTGTGTTGAAGATAATTTTTTAGAATCATCTATCTTACAGTGGAATGTGTTGTAACTTCTCATTCCTTTATAAACATTTTTCTTTCCAACTTAGCCTGATTACGATTGACATGATTATGATCAGGCTGAATATGATTGGCAACATCTCTTTCACATTCCCTTTCCTTCATAAAACTTGCATCACGTGTTTTATAAAATACTTATGATTTATGAGAACTCAAAGATCATAAAATCATCATCACATTTATTTTTTCATATCAATATAGACTTTGATTCATCCCCATTATGATCAATCCTTCCAAACTGGAACTGATGTGAGTCTGATGATTCTTTTCATCTAGAAAACAACTTCTCAACACGATGGGATTTTTCAAACGACAGTGAATCCAATTTTTTTGAATATGATGGTCTATTATATTTTCTCTAAAAACAAAGTGAGTTGATTTCATTTTTTTCTTAGACTTTATTTTCCTCAAAAACATCATTGTCAACAAAAGACAATACCTATATATGATCCTCATTATTAGCTTTGTCCTAAAAATATCCCCCTTTGGATATTTTTATTAACCAAGATTCATAAATAAATGAAATATTTTCCCTCAATATATGGATAACCTATCAATAATTATAATCTTGTGTGAGCTAACTCATTGTAGGAAAAAAGAATCATTGACTGCAAAACAATATTGTCCCAAATTAGTGATCATGAAACATCTTCAACTGTGCTTCACAACTTTCTTATTCACCTTTCCCTATTTCTTCAACTGCCATGGAAGATAAATATATTTTTTCTTAAAACCACTCTAATGAACAGTTAGAATAGTTCGTACACATACAATGTTGTATTCCAAACATACCCAAAAATCATCCTTTTTACAAGCTTCAATAAGGCTATATTTAGGAAACAATTCTCCCCCTTGAAAACACTATCCAAAGGTAATATGAGAGTGGGGACATAAAAAAATACTTAAAACTTGATGGAAAATGTGTTTGATTCCCATGTTTAAACTCAATTTAGAAAAGTATTACTTTCATAAAGGTTTTGTGAAAATGCCAGTGACCTGTTCTAATGTTGGAACATATTAGAGCTTCAATTCATTCTTCTCTCCATGATCTTTTATGAAGTGATGTTTGATTTTAAAATGTTTTTAATGATAATATTGAACTGGATTTATGGTTATACTAATTTTACTTTTATTATAACAACCCGAGAGCAGGGGTCACTTAACGTCAAAAAGCCAATTTTCTAACTGGGTATCCATCCACATAAGTTGGGTAGAGGCTTAAGTAGCAGCAATATACTTAGCTTCTTCCAAACTAAGAGTTACTAAATTCTCTTTCATTGTTTTATAACTAACACAATTATTTACGAAAATGAATACTCCACCAGATGTGCATCTTCTATCATCAACATTTCCTACCCAATCAATATCTGAATACACCAACAAAATCAATACTTTCTGAGCTATCATACATGATTCTAAAAATTCTTGTGGATTTGATTTTTTTGAGAATTTATTTTCCATCAAGTATATGGGATTATTTTGGATCACTCCGAAATCTTGCATATAAGGTAAAATTGTAAACAATATAGGGTCTTGAGGAAGTAAAATATAAAAAAGATCCAATTAACATCCAAAATTATTTCTGATCAAATTTTTTTCCTTATCTATCTTTAGGAAACATTGTTACTAGTAAAATTATTGTGGAAATAGGATTTTATATTTCCATGCTAAACTTCTTTATAGGTTCCTTAGCATACTTTTATTGAGAAATAAAAATGTGTTTCTCATTTTTTACAATTTACAAACCATGAAAGTATATCATTTCCCGCAGCATGGACATCTCAAACATCTTTTTCATTTCTTTATAAAATATTTAACAAGATATTTCATCATCCCCATCAAATATAATTTCATAAACATAAACAATTATGATGAAGGAAAACTCATGACCTTATTTGAAATAAATATTTTTATCAACTCTTCCTCTCTTAAAACTCATATTCCTTAAGAAATTATCTAATTTGAAATACCATTCCCATAGAGCATGTTTCAGACCAAAAAACTCTTTCTTCAATCTGTAAAAATAACTTTCATCTTTCCCAAAAACAAAGACAAATGGGTGTTCAATGTAAAATTCATCACCAAGATCCCCATTCATAAATGTGGAATTTGCATCCATTCAAAAAAAAATAACATTATTGTGTAATAATAATAATAATAATTTGAATTGTTTCTAACCATACGACCAAATAAAACTTTTCATCAAAATCAACACCTTCAGTTTTTGGTATCCTTTGCATACTAATATTTCTTTTCTTCTTATCACTTCACCATATTAATTCATTTTGTTTTGGAAAAATAGCTTTATACCAATAGAATTTTTGTTGTATGGACTTGGAATAACATCTCATGTGTACTACCTAATCTAGCTCTTCATTCATGGCATGAACCCTTTGCATATACTCAAAATCTTCTTTCACATCATTCGACTCAACTTTTTAATACAAGGAAGTGTGTGTAATAGCATTTTTTTGAACCTTTTGATTTAGATCACTAATAATATTATGAGATTCCACATGATTCTTCAGCCTAGGATGATATTTTCGATATTATTATGTATCCCTTGAAAGAGATGATCTTGATTCTTCTTTTTCTTGGGTAGGATTATAATTTTTTGTATCCTTATCAGAATTTTTAAAAAAATCCTTATCATGCTCAACATCCTTGTATGTATAATCTTATTTTCCTTTTCTTCCTTTTCAATCACATTCACATCAATAGAATAAAACATTGTTCCTATTTATTTGTTAAAACATTATTATCCTCTTTATTCTGGAGTATAGAAAAGAAAGATTCCATTTTCAACTTTCTTCTCAAACATTCCATAGTTTCCACCTTTCTTATTTATAATGCTTGTACTTTCAAAAACTCTTAATTTCTTCAATCTTAGAGTTTTTTAGTAAAACATTTCATATAGATTCAAATATGAATTTGGCATATAGAAACATCAGTTTTGATTATAAAAAGAAGTAGTCATGGATTTCCTAAAATAGTAATTCGAAAGACCATGTTCAAGTAACATTGTCCTTCACATTTCCACAAAAAGTTTATTCTTTCTTTCAAAAACCTCATTTTTTTTAAGGAGTGTATAGGGATGATACTCATGTTGAATTATGTGCTTCTCAAGATAAATTTCAAATTCATCATTATTATACTCACCTCCATTATATATTCTCAAATTCATTACTAAATACTCAAATTCCTACTCAGATTTCCTTCTAAAACTTTTAAACATTTTCAAAGAATCTGACTTCATATTCATATACATAACGCATGTAATGCTAGTAAAATCAAAAATGAAATTGATGAAGTATTTGTCTCCATTTATTGATTTTTTTTCTAATTGGTCTACAAATATCAGAATGAATAAGCTCGAGGGGTTTTTTTAAAATATCAACTTTCTTATGCACTTAGTTTGTAATCTTTCCTTCCTAACAAATAATGAGACACCAATCTCTTCCTCTTAGAAAATCAGGAATACCATTAAATTTATCTCCCTTTGATAACTTTCTCATTTTTTTTTGACACATGGGTCCCAAAATTTTATGACACAATTAATTCTCTTCCACCATACACAAATAACAATATTTTTGTATTTCTCAATCATGAAACAAGTTTCCTTCTGTACATTTTCCTCTTTTAACTATCATTATATCTTCCTCAATTTTCACAAAAAAAAACATATTTTATGATGATAAATTTGTTACCCTCATAAAAAAATTGTGAAACACTTAGAGCGTTATGTTTTATCCCATCGACATACAAATCTTTCTCTGATTTCAACTTTTTTTCACAATGATGTCTAATACAAAATCATTGATTATTAGTGATTTATTATTTTAAAATTTTGTTATTCATTCCTTAAAGTCTTTCAAAATGTTTAACAACTATAAATATCATTTCATATGAGAGTAACACCACTATCAATAATCAGTGGTCATTCTCCTATTGTATATTTCATAGAGGTTTCTACAATAAGAGGTTATTTTATTCCTTTTATTTCTTCTCATTTAGATTCTTGTAAATGTTAAGAAAAAAATTTGTGCTGGAAACAAAATAAGAAAACTCTTAGAAAGTTGTCTAGGTTTTTCAAATCTTTCACAAATAGTTACTGGAGGTTGAAACCTATAGAGAACTTTCACACCAACCTTATTAGGTTTCTTTCAGACATCTTTTCCAGACTTCTTCTTTTGAGAGGATTGACTCACCATAAAACTTTTCCATTCATAACCTATGGAATAATATTAACATTGTTTTTTTAAATAACATGAACTTTTCATATATCTGAATCTACCACAACACCAAAAGTATGCATTGAAAGGTTATTTTTCTGTGAAAATTCCATACTGACCAGAATTGTAAATATGATTCTCAATTACCCTCTTATATCTATTATATGAACCATAAAATTTTCTATTATCAGTTGGAATATTATTTCTCATTTAAGATGTATCGAAATCAGAATTATTAGAAATATCTTTTGAATCCAGAATGTTTATAAACATTTTCAAACACATGGTATTTTGAAACTTCTAAATTCTAAATTTTAATGGTCTTGTCCACATACATAACTTTCCTAGCTTTATTATATTATTTCCAAGGTAAATTTTGTTGAACATTATCAGGTTTCTCCTTAATAGAGATTTCACAAATTTTAGAGATATATTTTTTGAAACTTGTATTTCTCTATTCATATTTTCAAAGTATTTATTGAAGAAATTTCCAACTCTTCTACTTTCACCTTATACTTTACTTAGATATTCTCATTACGATTATTTTCTTCCTTAAGATATTTCTACAGATAATATATTTATTTTACTAGCTTAACTATTTCATCAATAAGAAATTCTTTATTTTTGGGGAACATTTTTCTTTTAACTTCCTATTTTACTTTTCAAGACTTCTAATATTTCTCAAACATTCTCTCAACCCTAATTTTAAATGATATTCATGTTGAGTTTCTTGTTCTTCAGAACTATTGATTCCAAACTCTTCATCATTCATTATTTCAATAAAATTATTCTCAACACCATACTCAATAGAATTTTTAGATTCAGAATCACTAACTTCTTATTAATCATCTTTAGTTAAGAATATTTTTATTTTGGATTTAAATAATTTTTTATCTTTTTCTATGGAATAAGATTTTACGTTATATTTATATTTCTTCATTGAACATCTTGGTATTATTTCTTCTTTATCATTGTCTTCTTTTTTATTTCATTGAGTACAATTATCCACAAATTTTCCAATGGCTTTACATTCAAAACATTTCAAGGGAATTTCCCCTTTTTTCATGTACCTATTATCATATTTCTAGAAAATATTGATAAAATATCATAATAATTTTTACATACCTCATTTTAAGAATTATCTTTATCAGCATTATATTTAATAAAAATCTTCTTGAACTTCTCTTTCTTAGAAGAATTGAAATACATTTATCTATAAAATTTTGTTTTCCTTTTCATATCATTCTCTATTATCATTATATAAGTAATAATAGAGCTATAAAAATCATCTAGAGATAATGTTTTAGTATATCTGTCTTCTAATGAAGAAACATTTGCATCAAACTTATGGGTAAATATCCATAAGATCTTTTCCACGACTGTAGAATCTTTTATCTTTTCACCAAGACATCTGATATTACACACAATTCCATTCACCCTAGTAAATAATTCCCTAATAGATTCATATTCACCCATTTTCAAGTCTTCATGCATAAATATCTATATTTTTTATTTTTCCTTATTCACTTTTTTATTTCCTTCATATATATTTTTCAATTTATTTCAAATTCCTTTGGCTATGAAAACACATTTCACCCTTATGAATTCAATTTCAAAAAGTTATGATAGTAAAGAATTCATATCCCTTATATAATTATCTAAATTATTTTTATCAATAGATATAAAAGGAAAATTATAATCAATAGGAGGAAAACCATTTGTTTCAACTTCAAGAGAATAATATCCACCAGACATAAGATAAATAAAAATTATATCTTCTAAGATCTTATAATTATAACCATTGAAACTTGGAATAACATTATAGTTCACACATTTAAGATTATCCATCATCTTCAATTCAAAACTTCTGTAAATAAAAAGAGAAGGATACTTTATGTTATTATGCCAGTTGAAGGTTCCCAGACATGCTAATTCTATCACGGAGAGGGGGACTGGTAAATCAGTTATATCTTTTTTTGTTTCCTTAAAAATAAAATAACTTATCGCTTTCTATTAAAAATTTCATTCCCTGCTAAAAAAAATCAAAAAAATATCCATAGAAACATAAGAATTTACAAGGTTCACTATTAAATAAATATAGTTATGTCCTTGGTGTGGTTTGGAAATAATTCAACACCACACAATCTACTAGAAAAAGATCCTTTAGTTTGGAATCACACAAGTAGGATATACTCTTACACTCATGTAGCACTATGGAAACTATCCAATAGTGTGTGTGGTCCCTCTAGCATAGATGATGTAATATAATGTTTTTGTAACAAAACATATTACTTATACTTCTTTATCAAATTCCACAAATGTATTCTTTTTAACACAATTCTTCACTTTCTTACCCAAAAGCTGGTAAAAACTTCAATGACTTTTATATGAAAATCATTCGGATTACACATTCTAATACTCATAATAGGATCTTCCCAGTTTAATGGGTCAATATAGAAAATATATGGATCTTCCAAAATAAGGTTGAGACTATTCTAAACACTTTCTTGTTCAGTCCAGAAAGCCCAATATGATAATCTTACCTAATACAATAACTGGTCGAATACAATAATTCTACAAAATAAGATGACCAGATGAATAAGATAATAGTTTACAATAAGTTAACAGGCTGAATTCAATAATCCTTCCCAATATGATAACCATCTGAATACAATAATCAGCTGAATATAATGATTATCTAAATATATTTCAATCTTTTCTCTTCTTCTTTATCTTCTATCTATTTAATCTTCTTCAATAATTCTCAATACGTAAACTTCTTCTCTCTCTCTCTTGAATTCTTCAGTGCTCCAACTTCTCTCCTCTTCAATATGAATAGTACTTCATTCTTAAAATAAAAATATACTTTTCACCTTTTATAGGTGACCCAAAAGTGGTTTTGAAAAGATTCCAAAAAACATTCTTGCACAACCAAACTAACCAAAATATTGATTTCCACTTGAATTTCGGGTGCATTTAGGAGTTTTTTAATTCTTCCCAATCATTCTCAAATCTCCTACCGAATTCATATTTCTTTTAGACATTATTTTTCAAACATCATACTGATTTTGATTCTCTATTTCGATTGTCGTTACGATCTGTCTCATTATAATGAATAAAATTTCTATACAATATATTTTTCTTCCTATTTTCTCTTGACCCACTTGAATGATAAACAAAGTAGCTCAAATGTTTTAAAATAGTTTAATACATTGTTAATAAACTTTGACATTTATTTTCATACTAGTCCCAAAAAATCACCCTTTTCTTTTCATTAAATGGTTCTAAAAAATTCTTTCTATAATGATTAAAATTAAATACTGAATATGATGGATCATCATCAATATATTTTAATTTATAAATTTTTTTCTTTTCTTCATAATGATTATCCTTCTGAACCATTAAAAAAATATTCATCAGGAAAACTCATTACGATGATCTTGATACTGGAAAAAATTGGCTTCATAAACATTATAATTTCACAAACTTCATCTTGTATCATGACTTCCTTCATGACTTAGATTACATTGAAGATCAGTTTTAGAATTTTCTGACTTACAATGGAAAGTTTTGTAACATCCCATTCCTCTAGAAACATTTTTCATTCCTACTTATCTTGAATATGATTAACATGATTTTGATCAGGTGGAATATGATTGTAAGTATCTCTGTCACTCCACCTCTCTTTAATCAATCTTTCATCACAAGTTTTACAGAATACTTGTGATTTATGAGAACTCCAACATCAACAAATAATCGTCAAACTTACTTTATCATAGCCATATAGACACTGAATTATCCACATTTCAATCAATCCTTCCAAATCGTACCAAATGTGAGTCTGATTACTCTTTTCATCTAGAAAAAAAATATCTCAATGTGATGGGATTTTTAAACCACTATGAATATGATTTTTCTGAATATGATGGTTAGTCTGATTTTCTCTAAAAATACAGAGTGGTGATTTTTTTCTTCTTAAACTTTATTTTCTTCCAAAATATCATTGAAAATAAAAAGATAATACCTAAATATGATCATCCTTATCATCTTGGTCCTAATTGGTTAGTCCTATGTGATACTTATGTTCTATGTAGGAATTCCTTGGATGGACTCTTGGACACCAACCTCTCTGTAACACCTCTAGAATTTGTGAATTGTTTTCAAATCAATTTATTATTTTTGATATTTTTCATATCACACAATACAAAAAATACATTACTTTATATTAAAGAACTATGTTTGGGTTTCATTTTACACAAAACCAAGTTAATCAACACTACACATAACATTAATTTTATTTTTATCTCTACAGAACACCAAGGTTATATTGTGTTACAAGCAGTAAGGACTTTCCTTGATAGCTTGCGAAACATCCAAGACTGAGTTTTATAGAATAATGATATATTATTAAAATATTATTCAATATAAACTAAAAATTAAATTATTAGTTATGAAAAGGATTAACTAAATTATAAAAATCTATGGTTTACAAAAATATATAATGAATTCATTGGTTAAAAATTAATTAGAAACGAAAATAAAAAACCTATTGAATATAATGGATAATATTATTATACCCACAAAGTTGGTTTACCTAATAAATAAAATTAATTACAATTAGTGAGTGATATTAACTTCATATATATATATATATGTATATATATATATATTTTTCAGTCAAATATTTTTTATATTCATCTAATAGGTTAGATAAGCTTATGAAAAAATAAACCCAATTTTATGTATAAAATACTATATTTCTTAGTAATTTATTTTACCGCCTTTTAATGGAAATCCTATTTTAAATCTATTTTATGGATCATTTATGGATTATATAAGTCAACATAAACTTCATATTTTAAATAGAAACATAGAAATTACGTTATGGTAAATTTTTGTATTTTTATATAAAGTTTTATGTTTTAATTAATATTTAAAAAAGATTGTGATTTAGTTGAAAAAAAAAATTTCATATAATTTATTTATAAGGTTAAATTGGTTTTCAAACATAATTATATCAAATTTTTATCAATTAATCCAATTTAGGTCATTGAAATATATTTTATTTTGACATTTACTATAAAAACATAGCAATATTTTGGATTTTTTTAATTTAAAAACAAACAGTTTCCTCCCATCCACGAGATTAAATTTAAATTTATTTCTGACACTATTATGGTTGGAATTTAAAAAATTGGATTCCATATTTGGAATTAGGAAATTTTATAATTTTTAATAAGGTCAAATTAGATTATGACCAAAACTATTAGTGAATGTAATTAAAATTAATTACATCGATTAAGGAAAAATTAATCATAATGAGGGAATAAACCATAAACTTATGGGGACAAATAATCTAGAAACTTATCCAACAATCATTTTCATTCCATATTTTAGCCATAAACCTTCCATTCTCGAGTTTTGTTGGTTTGTTAGGATTTTTGTTATGTAAAAACATGGGTACACCTAACTTGTTTTCAAAAATAGCATGTGTGTCCTTTCCCTTCCCTATAAAAGGCCACCACCTCTCCCTATTATTCATGAGGTTTATGTTTCAAAAGTTACCAAATTGTTAACGTAATTTTTCCTCAATTTTTATTCTTTGAGGCACATGTCATGTTATGAACCTACATTTTTCAATGATGTTTGTATAATTCCTTTGAAATTCTATATCATGAATCTTATTCTTTTAATGATACTTTATTCTTCATGTAATTTAATTTTCTTTAATGTGGAATATGGTTCAAAGTTTCCAAGTGATAACAGTTTATTGAAATGATGTCATTACTTTTTGTGATTGTTTATGATTATGATTCCTTTGATGAAATATTATTATCCATCTCTTAAGAACACTCTTGAATTTTATTCTCCTCTATTTATTTAAGATATATTCATGTATTTGTACCATTTTTTCACTCTTTGGTACATAATATATTTAAAAATGTTTTTAATAAATCTCAACTTTACCCTCTCTTCTGTCGGAAATTTGTGTTAATTAAAAACTATATTTTCCAAAAGGTTTAAAAAAAATATTCCACTATTATTATAAAATATTTAAAATAAATTTTACCTATTATTTACATTTCAAAAAAATGATTTTTAAAAAGGAATATTCTTGTTGTTTTCTAGTCGATACACATTTCTAAAAAATTTACAGAGAAAAAGAAATGTTCTAAATGTATAGATTTACCCATCATTATGATGATAATTCCATTAAATCTTCCTTTAAAATATAACCAATTTATTTTTTAAAAAGAAACATTTTCACTTAATATTTTATAAATTCTTTATTTTAAATTTCTTTTCAAGAAAAAAGTTTTCAAATTTTTTTCAATCTTATTTTATAAGTTTTCAAGAGAAAAGGGTTTTCATTTTTTCTAATATTATTTTGTGTTTTGAAGGGAAAAGGGTTTTCAAAAATATTTTCATCTTCTTTACTATGTTTTCAAGGAAAATGGTTTTAAAAAATTTTTCAAGCTTCTTTCATAAGTTTTCAAGGAAAATGGTATCAAAAGAAATAAACACTATTTCATAAGTTTTCAAGTAAAAATCTTTTCAAAACAATTTCCTGCTTTTTTTATAAGATTAAAAAGAATTTTTAATGAAATGGTTTTCAAAACGTTTTCAAGATTCATTTATATGTTTTTAAGGAAAAAAAAATTTCAAATATTTTATTGATCTCTCTTTATATATTTTCAAAGAAAAAGTTTTCCCAAAAATTTTCAAAGACTTCGTTATAAGTTTCAATTTTATTTTCCTAAAAATTGTTTTCAAAGGGTTATATGTTTTAAGAAACCTTTTTCAAAGAAAAATTGATATTTTCCTCAATAAATGTTATTAAAATGTACCTCAATATTATTTTCTATATAGGATGACATTCGTTAATGTCCCTAATTCAATTATAGTAAATAATCCAATGGTTTCTTTCATATTCTTTCTGGAATGGTTTATGTTTTTATGGAATGATGCTTATGACACCAGTTTCTCATCCAAATGTTATATTCTTTTGAAACCCGCTCCTTTTCATATGTTATGCCTTTATGAAATTATTATTAAACCTATCTCTTTTACAAAATTTATGATGTGATTAAAAGTTATTATTACACATTTTATTTCATGGGATTATTATATGATGTCTATAAATCCCATCTGTTTTTTTTCATGATTTGATAGAGTTTTATTATATTTTGGAACATGTATGAATAATTTTATTATGTGATTTGTGGGACCAATGTCTCCCTAAAAAATATTGGTTAGGGATTTATATCTCATGATATAATGATACGAATCATGTAGATGGGGTTGATCCACTATGGGAAGATAAGGAAACTTAATCCCTTATAAGGAAAGTACTATGATTGGGGATGGTGGTGTGTCTTTCCTAGTAGGTTTCGTCTTTATGATTTTCAAATATGGGGAAACCCAATCCACTATGGGAAGATGTGTAAAGTTGATCCTATAAAAGGAAAGGACTATAAATGGGGATGGTGGTGTGTCCCACCCAGTAGGTGTAGTTCCCATGAAGTGTCTTGATAAGGTCTATAAGTGTTTCATGACTTATAGTGAATGATATAAAATGTCTATTTATTCCAAAGTTCATGTATTTTTCATATTTTATGATTTTATGGATTATGTTACATATTTCCTTATGATTCATGTCTTATGAACTTCCATGATTTATTCCATTATTCATATTTATGATCTTGGATATGCAGGGTATGATCTTCTAATTTTATGATCACATTCTCATACCCCTATGCTCATTTTTGTGCTTACATGTCTCCCTTGTTTACCCTTATTGATCATATGATCTCATACCTTTTTATGTTTCTTTTCCCCTAGGTTATGAAGATATGTATTATTTTTTATGTGTCTAATAAAGGTTCTAGTAAAGTAGAACCTATTGCGAGATACTATAGATCACTTATGTACCTGTGTTCATGTTTCCATGTTCCAAAGGCACCAGACTAATACGGTCTTTGGGTGTCTATATATATAATGTTTTATGTGTTCATAAAAGGTAATATAATGTTAATTTATGTTAATAATGGGTTTTTATAGTTGGAATCATAGGAAATGTTTAGTAAACCTTTCGAAGATATACTGATAAAACCTTTGTGATAACCCTAAGTACATGTCTAGGGATAAGTCCAAGGATAAATAAATGTGTAGACAAATGTCACAGAATTTTGGTAAAGGATAGAGTATGTGGATTACTAGTAATAATACAATGTATAGATACTATAAGAGTATGAGAATTTGAAAAAGATGTACCTAGGAGTTAAAACTCTAACAAGGTGTGTCGATCCTGACTCAGCATAACCTAGAACATGACAACGGGCAGTTCTGTACACATAGTTTGACATTCCCATGGGATATTCTTTAGGAATTAACAAACTCTTCACAAACAATAATGATGTAATTAAATATAAGTTGACTATGAATAAACAAGGATAAACCTAAGGTTTCTTCAATTAAAAGGTAAGTGTCGTGATTTATTCATCTAATAATAAATTTTTCATGATTAAGTGGTTTTCTTCTATGATATGTGTTTCTCACCTTACGCTTTCTGGTTTTAGTCAGTGGTGAGAACTATAAGGAACATGGTTAAAATTGAATGTTTCATACGTGGACAGTATGGGAATTATTCAAATCTATTTACCAAGTGGAAATATCATAAATAGAATAAATAAAGTGTTATTATTATTGATTATACTTTGGAAGATAAAGATACCTCAAATTACATGTGAAAGGTATGTGATGTTTTTCTAGTATTTTTTACATTAAACATATGAAATTTGATCATATTTAGGTTCATGAACATTAAGATATGATTTATATTTAATATTCTAGGAAATAGGTGTTAAATAATAATTTTATGAATCCATATGAATGGTTTAAGAATAAATTTGGAGGAATGAAGTATTTGTGTTTTCGAATTCAAAGATTATGTTATATAAAACATTCAATATTTAAATATTTTCAATATAAGATTTAATTAAGGATTGAAATGGAAATATTTAATGGTGATGAATACATAGAAAATTGATTCCATGGAAAGGTAGTATTTTGATTGAGGGAAGGTAACCCTTAATGTATAACAACCTTTCTCTTTATTTTACACTTCAACAAAATTTATTAAATAAAATATTAACTTGATATAACATAGATGATCAATAGTTATAGTGTCTTTGGGTATTATTAACATTACATGACAACATAAAACATGAAATACACATCTCTATTGAAAACTTCTTTTAAATGACCAAACACATTCCCTTGTAATAAGCATTGCATGGGAAAACCTTAGGACATGCATAAGAAAAGGGTGAGCTATAAAGCCCAGTAAGGGATTAAACAAGGAATAACATGAAGAATACATTACATTTTAGGAAACATCTATATCAATGGATCATAATATAAACATGAACATAAAGTTGTGATATAGCATGATTATCATAACAAGGAAATGTGGCAACACCATTTGATATGATATTAGCATGATCCAAGGACCATTGAACATAGATCATGAGTAAACCATCATTTAACTTGAATTATCATGAGTAAACTCTCATTGCACCTAACATATAATGACACTAATCTTTACCCAACTCATTGGAGTGCTATCAGGGCGCACCCTTCTTAATCATTTCATTTCATGCGTAAGTGTGCCACATGGATCATATAACATGGAATCATTAAATATCATTATTTATTCTAGGATAAAGTATTGTAGAATACATATATAAAACAATATAATCAAAAAGTAATTTTTTTTAAGGTGAATACCCTTGATAGATAAATAGGCATGGTATTCACTACACATTAACTTTGGCTTAGAAAATTGCGGTGCAATTTCTACAGCATAACGGCGTGACATAAGAATTCATAAAAATGGTTGATGAGAGAGAAATGGTTATATATTCATATGTACATGAAATTTAAAGTAAGGGGTATTATAGATACATGTCCCAACATGTGTAATTGAATTTAGATGCATAACATAAAATAATTACTTAAATGTAAATGAGGAAAGAGAAATCTCGTACAGAATTTCAGCATGATAATGGGTGTAGATGGGATGCATTAATGAGAGATAAAGGGTTATATAGTCATTGAAACAAAATTAGGACAGTATATGGGAGGTATAAAATCATATTCCAAAATTTTTAATTGAAAATAAAAGGGTATAACAACATAAATACTTTTTTACAAAAATGAGAAAGGAAGAAATCCCTTACTTAGAAGTGTGATCCCAACGGCATGGGAGACACTTGAGAGAGGCTTCCTGTGAGATTCTTCCCCTTTAGAGGATTATAGATAGATTATTTAAGAGTTTTGTAGATCTAAAAAAATTTTGAGTGAAGAGGAAGTGGGTTCTTGGGTAGGTTTATATAGAAAAAGAGAGGGAATTCTTTATTATTTTGGTTTTGGACACTACATGTTAAACTAATCAAAACCAAAAACAAAACAAAGGTTTTATCACATGGTTTTTTCCAAATGGGATTGTAAAACATTATTTTATAATTCCAAAGGTCGAACATCTTAAAATATTATGCTTGCTTCTGTGAAGGTTAGTCACATTCTCAAGGAAATCATTTTAAAAAGTAAAAATGTTTTATAAGACTTGGAGGCTCAGCTAAAGCTTTATAAAATAAATAAAACAGACCTAAAATCACATTATATTAATGTTAAAACATATATTTCCTAACATATCATTTATATTATTTTATTAAATCACTATTGGGTCCTTATAATGGCCTAAAACACGTTATATAATTAAACGGTATTTAATTTTTACCCAAAAAAATCGATTGTCTCAAAACATTATGAACAATTTCCCATTAGATAATTTCAAATAAATTATTCTAAAGATAATATTGATTTTATCTAAATAATTTTCTAAGTATTTGAATTTTAACTTTTAAAATAAAAACCAAAATTTATTGAAAATTCATGGGTTTTGACAAAAATGGTTTTCAAACCTTAATAAAAATCACAATTGTATTCATAAAAATTATACAATCATTTAAATTTAATAAAAAGTATTTTTGTAATAATATTTTATTAAAATATTATTTAATTCAAAAATCCATTAATTTATCAAAATAGATTTCTTATTTTAATATTAACTAAAAATGTTATTTCTGCTTTAATAACTATTTACAAAGTAACAATAATAAAATGAATGTATATTAATTATTCTATACAAAAAATAATTCACATAATCATAATGCTAGAGTCTTGTTATATAACCCCTTATAGCCCCCTCAAATGACCTAAGGGTAAATTGTGTGATGGTGACAAACTCTTAGAGTGGATCAGATAACATCACTCGGGTGGTAATATCTATCAACATCCAATTATCTCATAGGTGGTTCTGTTCGAGCTTAATGTGTTGAATCTTAGCTTGGTCTTGGTAAAGAGAAAAGCCCAGTGACGCCACTTCCTTTCCAAGCTTGGCAAATGGGCTTCATACGGAGAAATTATTCTGGATGATCTGATCACTTCCTTTTTCTGAGTAAATTGGATTTATTAAAACCCTATATTTATAAAAATAAATTTATCACTGTTCAAATGCTATATTAGAAACAGGAACAATTATTAATAGTATTTTAAAATCCATAAAACCAAGGAAGTGCATATTTTATATAACCATTTTACATAATAAGACATTTAATTAGATCAATAGGAATTTTCATTAATAAAAGTTTGGGTCATTACAATCATCCCCCTTAAGAAATTCCACCCTCAAAATTTTCTTTTTTTCACACTAAAACAGATGAGGTTAACTCTACTTTATCACTTCCTTTGATTATCATGTTTCTTCTTCAAACATGTGGTTTCTCAAAAACACTTTCACAAGGGGAATTATATTTTTTTCATATAACTTTTTCCCTACAATATAAGATCTTCATTGGCCTCTCTTCATAGGAGAGTTCATTATCCAATGGTACCACCACTAGATTGGGTACATGCGATGGGTCAGGTATATAATTCCTCATGTAATTGAGATAGGTTCAGTGGGAGTGCTAGTTGATAGGTCACTACTCTAATGCGATCAAGGATCTCAAAAGTGCCAATATACCTTGGACTAAGCTTCCCCTTCTTCCAAAATCCCATAACTTGCTTCCATAGTGATATACAGAGGAAGAGCATGTCTCAAAAATCAAAATCTAAGTATCATCGACGATTATCAGTATAGCTCTTTTTTTTACTCTGAGAAGCTTTAATTTTCTACTAGATAGTCTTAACCTTATCCACCATTTCTTCAACCATTTATAGACCTAAAAGTTTTCTCTCTCTAACTTCATCCCAATATGATGATGTTCTTCACCTCTTCCTATAAACGGATTCATAAAGATCCATTTGGATGCTTGAGTGGAAACTATTATTGTAAGAGAACTCAACTAGAGGAAGATGTTGATCCCATCCTCCTTTGAAGTCCATTGAGCATTCTCTAAACATGTCCTCAAGTGTTTGGATAGTCCACTCAGATTGGCTATAATTTTGAGGATGATAAGTCGTACTGAAGTTTAGCTCAGCAATCAGAGCATGTTGAAGACTCTTCCAAAATATAGATATGAATCTTGGATCTCGATCGGATAAAATCGATAGTACTAATCCATGCAGCCTTAAAACATCTATGATATATATCCATGCCAGTTGATCCAATGAAAAATCCTCTTGGATTGTAATGAAGTGTGATTTCTTTGTAAGACGATCCACAACAACCCAGATATACTTGTTTCTTTTGGATGTCATCGGAATTCTAGTGATGAAGTCCATGGTGATGTTCTCCCATTTCCATGCCAGTATGGGTAATGTTTTCACCATCCCCGTAGAATTATACCTCTTAACCTTCACTTACTGAAATACCATTCACATTAATGTATACTCATCAATCTTCTTCTTCATGTTATCCCGCCAATAATGCTCTCATAGATCTCGATACATCTTTGTAATTCCTGGGCGAATGGAGAAATTCAAACTATGTGCATCATCCAAAATTTGTTTATTTAAACCTGGTTTTTATGGAACATATAGTCTTGACCCAAATCTCGCAATTCCTTCTTGATTAACATTAAACTCTATGAATGTACCTTTTCTAATAGTTTCCAATTTCTTCTAAATTCCCACATCATCCTTTTGAGCATCCTTTAACCTTTCCAAAAGATATGACTGAGTAATACTTTGTGAAAGGATTGATGATGTTCCCTTATTTATGATTCCCCTGTCCATTTTCATCAAATCTAAGAATATTGGATTGTAACACCCCAAGCTTCCACTGTATGCTTCTCTTTGAATAATACAGTAGTGTGTGTTGTACGCAACTTCGAGTTCTAACAAACACCACAACCAATCAAACTAGCCGTTATGAATAGTAATACCCACTTATTGAATTTTAATAAATTTTAACTTTCAAAATAGACTTCATTTTTGGATTCGGAATATTGAAATTTTATTAGAGTGAATTTTTGGTACTTTTCTGATAACTTTCATATTTTGATGAATAGTGAAAATTACAAAATTTTAATTAAAAACAAATTTTTTAATCGAAATAATTAATAGTGATAGTTTATTAATTTGAATGATTTTAATATATAATTAGATTATATTTTTACCATTTAATCCAATTTTTTTCATTGGACATAATTTCGCATTTAAACTAGACATAATCAAGTGCCAATCTTTTGATAGTTATTATTTCTTAAAAACACACTTTTTGTTTTGACAACGGGAATTAATTTTAAATTAATTTCTGCCACTTCTGTGTTTTTAATTTAGAAAAATGGATTCAATATATAGAATCATTAGGTCGAAATTGTTTAAATAGGTAACTTTTATTTTTTGACATTTGGAATAATTACTTCGGTAAAAAATTTATTTACCATGGTTAAAGGGTAAATCCAGTAAATAAGTGTAAAACAATAATATTATAATAATATTAAATTACCCTAAAACATGTCCTAACCCTATTGGACAATACATTTTCAACCATGGGCATCTATTGGCCGATTTTGGGACCCCATGGAGCCACATGTAAGAGATAATGACACATTATATTAATTAAGTTAAAGTAAATACAAAAATGACATATGCATATATCTTTTAGCAAAACATTTTTTACATAGGGTTATATATGTTATATTTTCGATTAATAATATTAATTAAAAATATAAAAATATTTCCTACATAATGGTATTTTATTTATAATTTTTATACATTGAATAATAAAATTTATTTATGACACAATAATGATGTCGTATTTTCCTTATTAATGAAAGAATCAATTAATTGGTATTATAAATGATAAAATAAATATAATTTGAAAGTTTTGATGACATAAACGAATTTTATAGGTTAATATGACATGTTATTATTTCTTAAATGGTTTTTTTTAATTAATAAAGTTGTTAAGATGTTAAAAAATATCAATTATAAAATAGTTTCAAAATTGACATAAAGGAGTTTTTAAAAACAAATATTATATTATAAATTGATATAATATTCCTAAAAATATAAGGTTCAGCAAAAAGACTTATATAATGATAATTTTATCATTAATGGATCATTTGGGGGTCTCTTAGATGTATATAGTAGGTTTATTAACTATATAATATAAAAATACAAAGAGACATGGTAAATGTCAAACTAATAAACTAAGAGTTAAAACTAAAAGATAAGCTTAATAAACTAACCCAAACCTATCTAAAACCTATTGGTTGAGTTTTTTTCTACCCATCCCCACCTTATCCTCTAAATAAATCAGTTTGGAGCCATTATAAACCGAATATGAATTTATTATAAAATAATATTTTATGTTTTTCCTAAGGTGCCCCTCACCCCTCTTATAAAAGGGAACTCCCCCTCCTCACTAATTCACACCTTCAAAGCCTTTTGGCTTGGCCAACCTCTACCCAACTACAATATAAACTATTCTACCTTCATTTTAGATGTCTTACTTTAGTCATAAGTCCAACCTAAGGAGACATTTTTATCAAATCAAAAGAAAGAACCCGAAGAAGAGGTAATAATTTCACCACACTCTTTCAAGTTCCTTTCTTCTTCCACTTCCCCTTTCTTTTTTAAATCCATTATAAAATTATAACTCTAGTATATTATATATATTTTTATGTTGTTATAAATATGGTACAACCATATTCAGTATTCTATCCATCCTTTTAATGACATGTCACCATACGTGTGTACGTACGACTTACCGTCTCCACGTTGTGGTGTAATTGTTATTCAAAACATTATTATTTTTATGGGTATGATAATGATGTGTAATTGAAGTAAATAATAAATATAACATTATAATTATTCTTTATATATGATATACCATCCAATTATATACAATTTAAATATCAAAAGAATGATATTGTCGCTTGTGCGTACGTACGGACTACTGTCTCCACAAACGCGATGACATTCATTCCCCATCATATCCATTCAAGAATAATTCCCATTTAATGATTAAAAGTAATTTTTAAGGACCTGATATCATTATGGTTATGAATAATATACAACCTTTCTATAACAAACATGGCCTATGTAATAAAACATATAAAATAAAACGAGTAAGTTAACACCTAAAACGATGATAATACTAAGATATTATTAACAAAGAAATGTTAAAAGATCATATATGATATCATATTAATTTATATGATTATTTTATAATTTAATAACAATTATTTCACCATTATATAGGAGTTTAACCTGCCCTCGACCAAGGAAAAGTACACGGTAAGGGGTTTTCATCTCACTCCTTATTCCCGTGAGATTCATGCCATATTCCCACTATTACCTTTTGTGTGGTGTATGTACTTCCAATAATTGTATTATTTGTGTAATACACTTTAATTTATGTGTATTTACATATTCATAGTATGATACTTCTTTCATGGGGTGTATTTTTCATAAGATACAAAATTGGTAAGGGTTAATTTCACAATCTCAGTATTATCTTAGGTTGTTTTTACGTAAGTATCTACAGGGACATATGTATTATAAATGTCCATGTTTCATAAAAGAGTTTTCCAAGGGATTATTTTTAAGGTAATTTTTACTAAAACATCATTTTAAATTTTTTAAATATTTATTCTTCTAAATCATTCTCATTAATGTCCATGTTTTCAAAATGGTTTTTAAGAATTTATTTATATGGACATAAATGTTTTAAAAATGTTAATTCCTTTCAAAAGTTTCAAAGTGGTATGGGACAATTTGATTCAAAAATGTATTTATATGTCTTCCTTTCTAAATTATGTAACTTTTAAATGTTTTCATGAAAAAGGGATATTTCTCTCAAAGAGTTTTACAAATCATTTTCATCTATTTCAACATCCTTTTATGAATTTTAAACTTGTTTGAAGTTGATTTATAATGAAACAAATATTACATATTGTATTGAAGGTTTTTGTGATATGTTTTACTATGGATGTGTTATTTTTACACCATTCATCATTTATGGTTAATGTATTGAAATTTTGTATGCTAGTTTTGATACGAATGTTTATGTTATATTTCAACCTTTTCGTATGAGGAATGTATTGGACTTAGTATGTGACGGTTGGAGCCCGCTATAGCTCCTCGATGCATTGGTAGGTCTCATGAGACAACTAGACGTGGAATTTGCTGAGGCCCTTTCCCAATTTGATATATGGTTTTGGCCGAGGCCTTAATCATTTTTAGACGTCTTGGCCGAGGCCTTGACAAAATGTTTCAGAATGTCTAGCATTATACATTTCCCCATTATGAATATAATATTGATGTTTCATGTGGTCATTCGACTAGAAGAATACCTATGATTATGTTTTATTATGGATTTATTTACTCATCTCATATTCTTTCAGTAAAATTATTAATGTTTATTTTTGGTAAAGTCGTGTGGTTTCAATTAGTGTCCATGATTAATATTTATGTTATATTTTGTTGTATTTCTTACCCATACTGAGCATTTGAGCTCACCCCTTTCTATGTTTTATTTTTTCCCAGGATTCCAAGAAGAGTATTATGATTGATATGCAGGGTTAAGCTAAAGGGAATAACGAAGTTCTCAAAGAACTATTTATGCTATGTTTTATGTTTGAAATTGTAATGTAATGTTAATGTATGTAATCTATTTTCCAAGAGTGCTAAACCGATCGGTCCTTCGGGACTTGATTCCTTGTAATCATGCTAATGTACTAAAATAATGCACTGACTATGGGTAACTGGGGTCGGGGCATTATATGGATCCTTTTCAATTATCATAAATAATAGAATCATTAGGTCCTTTCTAATTACTGCATTTTCTACCTTGTTTTCTTTCTTAGGGTGGTAATGGATTGAGAATTCATAGTCTTTTATCATCTCTAGTCATCTTAATTAGTGAATATTAAACTTTTTAAGGGTGAATATATTCTTTAAGATTTTTTGATTTGTGTATATTTTACACTTCTCCCCAAAGTGGTAATGTCACCAAATTTTAAAAGTGAATATTACTGTAGCCAACTCTATATCATGTGTTGGGTAGTTTTGTTCATGAACTTTTAATTTCCTTGAAGTATGGGCAATGACTTTGTACTTTTGCATCATTACACAACCTAGGACCTTCTTTGAAGCATTACTAAATACTACAAAAATTTCTCCACTTGTGGGTAAAGTGATCACAAGCACAGTGATAACCCTCATTTTCAACTCTTTGAACCTCTCTTCGAATTCATAACTTCAACAAAACTTGACTACCTTCTGAGTTAGCTTGGTATAATGGTTTAAAAATCGTGAAAAAAATCTCAAAAATAGGGGATAAATATCCATTTATCCCCAAGAAGCTACGGATATCCGTCACTGATGTTGGCCTGAGCCATCCCTCAATTTCATTGTCTTGGAGGGATCCATAGATACCCCATTTCTTGTGATTATATGACCCAATAATTAGACTTTCTTCAACCAGAAATCACACTTGATGTAATTTTAATATAGCTTCTCTTTTATCATGGTCTCTAGTACAGTGCTTAGATCCTCCTTATGCTCCTCCTTGGTTTTCAATTATATTAGAATACTGTCAATAAAGAATACCAAAAAATTTATGAGGTAATATATAAAGACTCAATTCAACAAGTCCATTAGGATTTTTAGAGAATTAATGAGTCTGAAAGGCATTACAATGAATTCATAGTGCTTGTACCTTGTAAAAAATCATTCTAGGGTATATTCCCCTTATTCACCCTTACTTTGTAATATCCCGACCACAAAACCACCTTGGAGAAGTATTGTGCTCCATGTGGATGATCGAATAAGTCATCAATTCATGGAAGATGATACTTTTTCTTTATCGTGATTTTGTTGAGCTCACGATAAACAATGAAAAGGTGCATGGACACATCCTTCTTCTTGATGAAGAGGACCGGTGCACCCCATGATGAAGCACTTGGGTGTATAAAACCTTTATCCAGATTCTCATTTACTAGTATATTAAGCTCTTAAATCTCCACAATATCCATTCTATATAGAGTCTGGGATATTGGAAACACCCCAAGTATAAGATCAATTGAGAATTCAACATCTCTTCTAGGAGGAAGACCAGGAAATTCCTTAGGAAACACTTCAATGAATTCCCTCACAATAGGCATGTCTTCAAGGATGGTTTCTTCCTTATACTCAATCATAAGAGCAATATATGTGTGCTCATAGGGTAGTAATATCCATGCTTGAGATGATGGTGCTAAAGAATATTTATCCTCCTCCTTACACTTGTCCATAATCAGGGGTCGATTCTCCATATAGAGAGTGATTTCCCACTCATGGCATTTTATGTTGGCTCTATATAGGGAAATCCAATCCATGCTAAGAATTGTATCTAATTCCATGATGGGAAGTATGAAAATGTTCTTCGACAAGTTTAATCCAAAAATTGTGACAGGGGAGGAGTTATATTCATGGGTTTCAATGATTTCCCCATTTGTCATTCTCACCAACATCTCTACTTCCAAGATTTCTAGTGGTGTTGGGATTGTTCTACTAAACTTTTGAGAAATAAAAGACTGTGTAGAACTATAATCAAAAAGTACATTCGATATTATTTAATGAATAACTAGTGTACTTGTCACCACTTAGTTTTTGGGGTTCACTTCATCGGTAGTGACGACAAATTCTCTCCCTTGATTCCTTGGAGGTTATTGGTTTCCTCCGAAAACCCTAGTCATAGGGAACTAGTTTGAAAAGTTCCCAGGTTATTTGTAGTTGAAGAAATTAAAAGTCTGTTAAGTTTTGAACGAAGAATTCCTATCTTCTTTTTCAGCCGCAGGGTTTTCTTTTAATTAGGTAATGATTAGGTGCCCTTGTCTTCCACACCTAAAGCATTTCCTCGTCCCCTTTAGGTAATTTTTGGTGTGATTCTTTCCACACCATTGGCAAGTGGGGTGTGATATTTTCTTAGAACAATTGGATTTATCCATCAGACCACCATAATTAAAGTCCACCTTGTGCTTCTTATTCCCATGATACCCCTGAGATTCCTCGATCTTCATTTCAACTTTTAGGGCACATCGGACAATTTCCTCATAGCTATCTAAGTCACAAATCACCAGGGCTTTACATAGGTTAGGTTTTATCACACCAAAGAAGCGGTCAACATTGCATTCAGGGGTAACAAAAAAGATAGAGGAATATTGTGCAAGCCTTGTGAAGTTTTTCTCATACCCTCTTACGAATTAATTGTCTTTTTTCTTGAGGTTAAGGAAGTCCCTTTCCATCATAAGTCGGAGGGTTCATGGAAAATATTTATCAAAAAACATTTTTCAGAAATCCTTTAATTCCAATGCCACGATCTCTTACTTAGGCTTCATATTTTTTATCAATGTCCACCATTGTTTAGCTTCACCCTCCATATGATAACCATCTATAAGAACCTTCCCTTGTTCGGAATATTGAACGATGGAGAAGATATTTTCAATGGAGCAGATCCATTGTTCGGTGGTTGAGGGATCATATTATCCATTAAAAGTAGGAGTCTTTTATCTCATGAAGCTGTAGATTGTGACTTGCTCTTTCTTAGGGGTGTTGAATGTTCCTCTTGACCCATGTTTCTATTCAAAATTTTAGTTAACTAGGATAGTATCATGACAAAGTTTGAGATTACTGCTCCCATCAGATTTGGCATCTCATTAAGAAAATCATCACATTGATCTTTGCATCGGTTGTTAGCATGAGTCCTCCTATTAATGGCTATTAGATGGAATAAAAGAAATGCTAGGGGTAACATAAAAAAAGAGTAATCCAAAGAAAAAAATGGATAAATTATAAATTATATTTATTTTCTTAACATAGGAATTCCTAGGATTCAATCTACATTATCCATGATCTACTTCCCAACATATATTATTAGGGGTCATTTTTCCCTCAGTAATAGTTCATACTAAGATCATGAATTTACCAAAGCGTATCCCATGGGAGTGTCATAACCAAGAGTGCATCAATTCCCATTGTTCTGCACCAATTCTCATTAGAGTATATCTCAAAGTGGTGTTTTTAGGTTTTACCCCAAGATACATATGTGCCAGATCCGCCTCTACGTGCTCATATCCATACAGGGATGTATTTTCTTGATAAAGCACTTACTCAATACTTACCAATATTTAAGGATGTTTTTTTATACTTAGTCTTATCCCTAAGGCTTTCACTAGGTTTTTCTAAACCTAATCCCAAAAATAATTAAACATATCCCTTAATACCAACAATAACAACCATGCTCTATATTTCAAACATAAAAATAATTTATTACATAAAATATTCACATGATATGACATATAATATCTATAGTTCTAGTTTCATTGGGGCATAGAAACATTACATAACATCTTAAAACCTCAAAAACACAACTTTATTGAAATCTTCTTTTACATGACCAAACACATTCCTTTGTACTTAACATTGCATGGGATAACTTAAGGACTTGAATAAGAAAAGGGTGATCTATAAAGCCCATTAAGGGACTAAAAGAGTCATAACGTGAAGAATATAATATGATAAGAAATGGGAATATCAATAAATCATAAGAGAAACATGAACATAAAGGAATGATATACTATGATTATCATAACATGGAAATGTCGTAACAAAATTTAACATGATATTATAATGAGCCAAGGCCCATTTCACATGTAGTATGATTAAACCATCATTGAACATAAATTATCATGAGAAAACCCTAATTTCACTTTATGTATCATGATACTAATCTTTACCAAATTCATTGGAGTGCTATCAAGGCATACCCTTCTTAATCATTTCATTTCATGAATATGTGTGCCACATGGATCATAAAATATTGAATCATTCAACATCATAATTTATTCCACGATAATGTAATGTGGAATATATACCTAAAACTATATAATGAATAAGTAAATGTTCATAAAGCTGAATATCCTTGATAGATAAATGGTCATGGTATTCACTATACAATGACTTTGGCCTAGAAAATCGCGGTGCAATTTTGGCAGCATAACTGCATACATAAGAATTCATAAAAATGGTTGATGAGAGAGAAAGTGGTATCTAATCAAATTTATATGAATTGGAATATAAGGGGTTATATATATACATGTTCCAACATATGAAATGGAATTTAGATGCATAATATAAAATAATTTCTTGAATGTAAATGGGAAGAGAGAAATCTCTTATGGGATTTTTGCAAGGTAACGGGTGTACATTGGACGAATTAATAAGAGATAAAGTGGTCTCTCATCATTAAAATATAAATAGTACTGTATATGTGAGGTGTGAAATCATACCCCCACATTTTTAATTGAAAATAGAAGGGCATAACAACATAAAGAAATTGGGACAAAAATGAGAAATAAAGAAATAGCTAACATGGAAGTGTGATCCCAAATGATTGACAGAGGCTTGAGAGAGGCTTCCTAGGAGATTGGGGTGCCTTATGAGGATTCTAGAGAGAGGATGGAAGAGTTTGGTCAAGATCCAAAGGTTTTTAATGTAGAGTAAGTGGGAGCTTGGGTACACTATACATTAAACTATTAAAAACCCCAAACCAACCCATGGTTTTTCCGAAGGGGAGTGGAAAAAATTATTTTATAAGGCTAAAAACTGACTTTACTAAAATATTAGGCTTGATTATGTGGAGGTTATTCACACTCTTAAGGAAATCATTTTAAAAAGTTAAAATGTTTTATAAGTTTTGGAGGGTCCACAAAAAGCATTGTAAAATCACTGAATCAACCCTAAAATCACATTATTTTAATGTTAAAACATATATTGGTTGAATATACCATTTATATTATTTTATTATATCACCATTCGGTCATTATGATGTCGGAAAACACATTATATGATTAAATGGTATTTAATTTTTGCCCAAAAATTCGACTATCTCAAGAAATGATGGAAAATTCCCCATTGGATAATTTTGATGTCATGGTTCCAAAAATAATATTCATTTTATCTAAATAATTTTCTAAATATGTGAATTTTTACTTTTAAAATAATAATTGACCCTTATCAGAAATTCATGGATTTTGACAAAAATGGATTTCAAACCATAATAAAAATCACAATTGTATTCATAAAAATTATACGATCATTTATATTTAATAAAACTTAATTAATTAATAATATTTAATTAAAATATTATTTAATTCAAAAATACATTAATTCATCAAAATAGATTCCTTAATTGAATATTAATTAAAAATATAGTTTGTGCTTTACGAACTATTTACAAAAGTAACAATAATAAAATTAATATATATTTTTTATTCTATACAAAAATAATTCACATAATCATAGTGTTAGTTTCTTGTTACATAACACATTATAGAACCCGCATATGACCTAAGTATATGGTTTGCGATGGTGAAAGACTCTTTGGGTGGCTCGGATAACATCTCTCTGGTAGTAATCTCTATCAACTTTTACTTCTCCCATAGGCATTCCCATTCGAGCTTAACGTGTTGAAGCTCGGATTGGTCTTGGTCAAGAGTGAAGCCCAGTGATGCCACATCCTTTACAAGCTCCAACAAATGGTCTTCTTATGGAGCAATTCTTTTGGATGATGTCATCGCTTCCTTTTTTGAGTAAATTGGATTCGTCAAAACCCTATATTTATAAAAATAAATTGATTGTTGTACAACGAATATATTAGAAAAGGTAACAATTCATAACTATATTTTGAAATCTATAAAACCAAGGAAGTGTGTATTTTATTTAACAATTTTACATAATAAGACATTTAATTATATCAAGAATACTTTTCATTAATAAAAGTTTGACTTGTTACATAATGTGATCAAGGTGTTAAGATAATTTTTTTTTGCTTCAATAAGCAGATGATTGATTTGGATAAAGTAAACTGTATATAACTAATTACCCAGGATCTGATTATATATTTATTGAAAAAGTGTTCTATGTCATCGATGAGGAAGTTTACAACTAATTGGATTTAAAGAATATAATCAGTAATCATTTGAATAAGGAATGATGCATTTCTTATAAATGGATTTATGGTAATTCAGGTTATTACCATGTCTCAAAGGAATATATGATAAGGTTATTCACATGTTTGGGGTGGGAAAACCAATATCTTTTTTGAAATATATTGGGGATCAATTCTAAGATATTTTTAAGAAATTTTGTGACCTAATTTCTAAAGTTGTTTATTTTTATCTTTTGGAAGGATTATACTGTAAACCATTTATTGAAATTTTAAGTTAAACCTCAGATAAAGTTTGAAAGATTAAAGTATTATCTTTCCATAAGATGGAATATTCATATTTTACATCCAATTATAACAACTTTTTGTTGATGATACCTGATGAAAATTGGGATGGAATATCATGGATCACATGATCTATCAGCGCTTTGGGAATAAAATGTATTCCTCCCTTCCCTAGAGTAAGAGATGATGTGGGAATTGATCAAGGAAAAAATAAATGGTGAGATTTTAAATATGAAAAGGAATGAAAGAAAATAAGTATATTTCCTTATGTTCCTATATAGTAAATGAATTCCAAAAATCGTGTAAATCATATTGCAAAAGATTTATCATAGCACATTTAATTCTAATGAATCAGATGGTCCCTTAGATCATCATAGATTTATGGTTTTGTGATCACCCAATTATGTTGATCAATGTTCTATACCTGTCTCCATCATAACTTAATAGTTAGATTAATCTTCCATGTCCATGTTTTTACTTTTCACTTATGTTCTCCTATGTGAAAATCTAGTTATATGTTACTTTCTATAACCTTTATTGTTCCTAATTTTCCTTTTTAAGGTAGGTTTTAGTATTCATTTCTATGATATGGGTTTCTATGAATGAAACTTTAAAGTATTAAACCTTTGATAACCAAAACAAATTTCGAGAGAGAAATTCATTTTAAGGTGGGTAGAATGTAACATACCTTGATTTTGTGAAATGAAAATTTCAAATTAATTTAATCTTTTTGATATTTTTCATTTCACGCAACACTAAAAATAATTTATTTTATATTAAAGACCTGTGTTTGGATTGAGTTATATTGAAAACCAATTTTATCACTCGCTATATGAAACTTTATTTTTAGCTTTATCTATAGGGAACACTATGGTTAGATTTTGTTACATGGAACAATGACATTCTATGATGGCTCATGTAACACGTAAGACCGAGTTTTATCGAATAATTATATATTATTAAAATATTATTTAATATAACTATGAAATTATATTCTTAGTAATGAAAAGTTATAACTAAATTATGAAAATATATAGTTTACAAAAATATATAAATAATTCATTGATTACAAATTAGTTAGAAATGAAAATTAAGACTGATTGAAAATAATGGAAAATATTATTAGGCCTACAAAGTTGTTTTAAAATAATATATTTAATTAAATAAAATTATTGAGTGATATTAATGATATATATTATATTCAGTAAAATATTTTTGATATTCACCAAACAAATTTGATATGCTTAAGATAAAAACAAACCCAAATTTATACATAAAATTTTATATTTCTTATTGAAGCATTTTTACTGCCTTTTAATGGAGATCAAATTCTAAATACAATTTTTGGAAATTCTAAGGTTTATATATGTAAAAAACATTATCTTTGAAATAGAAACCTAAAAAATCAGTTATGGTTGATTTTTTTTATTTTTTGTAAGGTTTCATTTTTTAATAAATAGTTAAAAAATACTGAACTTTAGTTAAAAATTTCTTTTTCATATAATTTATTTAAAAGGTTAAATTAAATTTTAATTTGGTTGTAATTTATAATTTGATCAAATTTTTATTATTTAATACAATTTAGGTCATTGGAATCAATTTCACTTAGATATTGACTGTAAAATCATAGTAAACTTTTGGATATTTTTACTTTAAATACCTTTATTGTCGTCCCGTAAGAAGGGTAAAATTTAAATTAATTTTTTCCACTTATGTGATTATAATTTTCCAAAATGGATTCCATATTTTGAATAATCATAATTTATAATTTATAATAAGTTCAAATTTGTTTTTTAGCACAAATATTAATGAATTTAATTAAATTAATTACAGCGATTAAGGTAAAATTAAGCCTAATGAGGGAATAAACCTCCAAATTAAGGGCCCAAATGACCTATAAACTAGTCCAAACCCCATTGGATGAACATATTTACACCCTAAAACTTCAAGTTTTTAGTTTTTTTGGTTTTTTATAGAATTTTTAAGTAAAAATGTGGGTACGCCTAACTAGTTTTCAAAAATGTCAAGTGTGTCCTTTCCCTTCCCTATAAAACATTTTCATATCTTCCTCTTTCTCACACCTATAAAACCACTTAGTCTTAGCCAAGAACTACTGAGTAAACTTACTATAAACCCAACCTTTTTCATTTAAGCCTCCCTTTTGTCATAAATCCTTCCACGGAAGCCCTTTGGTGCAAACCAAAATAAATTACCTGATTAAGAGGTATCACCCTCCCTTGAGCCCCTTTATTTTATTTCCATTCTCCACTCCCTAATATCTATTTATTCCATGATTGTATATAAAGAAGTATCCTAAATGTAATAGTAAATTTTTTGGTAGAGGTTTTGACCTAAATTATACACACTTCCATCTAATGGGTAATGAACATATTGTTTACATGTACGAAGAACTACCACCTCACAAACATATCTTGGTGGAAATTATTATGGAAACTATATTTATATATGATATATATTATATTTATAATTTATTTATTCTTCTATAATTTTAATTCAGAACATACCCTAATTCTTTCCATCTTGTAAATATTTGATAATTTAGTTTGAGGATGTGTGGACTACCTCCCCATTAAAGCTATGTGATTTGTTCACAAACTACTCGGAATGTATTAGGGATATTTTCAGTGAACCTATATGATATATATTTGACATAATAATTTTACTTTAGTTATATAATATACATATATACATATACATATATGTTATTTACCTTCTTAATTTCAATATGTCAATAAAACGAATGCAGCATTCATGTGTACGTAAAGCCAACCATCTCCGTGAATGGTGTATTACATTCCACAATTATATATTCTATATATTATTATAATAGAAATATAATGAGTATTAATTATATTTTGTATCATTTTTTACATCCTATAAATCATAATATAAGTATAATGAATAGAGATATAAAAAATCTAGACACATGCGAAAAACAAAGTGAATATTACCCAAAGCGTAACCTTAACGTTGAATTGTTAACAAGTGGGTAATATAAAGTCATAATAAAAACATATATTGAACAATATATAATAATATTGTTCTGTAAAATATGTATAACAAACTTTTATTTATTATATAGTAGGTTCTTATGAGTATGAAAAGAGTCAAGACACAAGGTAAGAGAATTTCATCTCACTTTTTATTTCCTTGAGATACATGCTTTATTCACCACCAATTCCTTCTATGTGTTGTGTATACTACCCATTGATGTATTCAAGGAATCATATAATATAATTTATGGGTATTTAAAAATCCATTCAATGATATTTTATTCATGGGGTGTATGTTTCAAAATTTACGAAATCGATAAAGTAATTTTTCTTCGATTTTCCTTCTTTGAGAAACATGTCATGTTATGAACATATATATTTTATGATGTATATATAGTGCATTTTAAATTTTATATCATAAATCAACTTATTTTCATGATATTTTATGCATCATGTAATTTATTTTATTAAATAGGTATCGTGGTTCAGTGTTACCAAGTGGAAAGTGTTTATTTAAATAATCTCATCTCTTTTCAAATATTTTTATGATTAT
Source organism: Viscum album (assembly GCA_963277665.1). Taxonomy (NCBI): domain Eukaryota; kingdom Viridiplantae; phylum Streptophyta; class Magnoliopsida; order Santalales; family Viscaceae; genus Viscum; species Viscum album. The sequence goes on along the minus strand of OY728119.1, from coordinate 1,014,146,381 downwards.
AATTCCTTTGATGAAATATTATGAATAATATCTCAATAAAACTCATGAATTTTCTTATTCTATGTTTATTCATGATATATTAATTTATTGGTACTATATTTCACTATTTTCTACATAATATAGTTAAGAAAGTGTGTCTATGAAATCCCAACATTACTCTCTCTTCGGTCAGAAATCTATGTTCTTTCAAAACAATGTTTTCTAATAGGTTTCAAAAACAATTATACTATTTTTCTAGGATCTTTAAAAAAATTTACCATTTTTTACCTTTTAAACAATAGGGTTTTTAAAAATGAATCTTCTTGTCATTTTCTTAATGAGGCACTATTCTATACTTTTTATGATGTTAAAGGAATGTTCGGCATGCACAGATTTTCCCACCGTCGTGGTCATCATTCCATTGAATCTTCATTTACAAGATTATAAATTTATTTTTTGAAAGAATTTTTTTCCAAATATTATGAAAAATAATTTTTTTTAATGTTTTTTTCAATAAAAAGGTTTGAAAAAAAATTCAATCTTAATTTATAATTCTTCAACCGAAAAAGGTTTTTAAAATGTTTTAAATTTTATTTTTATGTTTTCAAGGGAAAAGTGTTTTCAAAAAAAATTCAAGATTCTTTCATATGTTTTCAAGGAAAATGGATTTCAAAACATTTTCATGCTTCTTTTATAAGTTTTCAAGGAAAACTGTTTTCCAAAAAAATTCAACCATCTTTCATAAGTTTTAAAGTAAAAAGGTTTGTAGAACATTTTAAAGCTTTGTTTATATGTTTTTTAATTATTTCCAAATAAATGGTTTTAAAAAATCAATCTTCCATTATAATGTTTTAAGGAAAATGGTTTTCAAAATATTTTCAAGCACTCTTTATATGTTTTAAAATAAAAATGCTTCCAAACAATTTCAAATATTTCTTTATAAGTTTTCAACATTATTTTAGTGAAAATTATTATCAAAATATTTTATTTATTAAAGATTATATTTCAATCAATAAATAATATGTTCCTCAAAAAAATTATTTAAAATAAATTTCAAATTTATTTTCCATCTAAGATGACATAATTCTATGTTACTAATTCCCTTTTAAGAAGTGATCCAAAGGTTAAATTCATATTATTTCTTAAATGGTTTATGTTTTGATGGAATGATACTTATGAAACTTTCTTATCTTCCATGGATTATATACTTTTGAAACTTGCTTCTTTTCGTGGGTTATTCTTTGATGAAATTATTTTGAAACATATATCTTTTTAAAATGTTATAATGTTATTAAATGTTATTGGTACCCATTTAATTTCATGGGATTACGATAGGACGTTTATAAAATCCATATATTTCTATGGGTAATGATATTATGAGAGTGTTATTGTCTTTTGGAACATGCATTTTGATTTATTATGAGATGGGCGAGACCGATATATACCTCTAATTCATTGGGTAAATATTTATATCTCATGATATAATGATGTGAATCAAGTCAACGGGCCTTATCCACTATGGGGAGATAGGGAAACTAGATCCCTTACAAGTATAGAACTAAAATTGTTGATGGTGGTGTGTCTTTCCCATTAGGTGAATCTACCGTGACATTGGAAGATTGGGAAACTTGATCCAATATGGGAATATGGGAAAACCCACTCCCTTATAAGGAAAGGACTGCAATTCGGGATGGTGGGTTTTCATTCCCTATTGGTGCGGATCCCATGAAGTTCCTTGATAAGTTATAGTAATGAGTCTTGATTTAAATGGAATGATATCACATGTCTATTTATGCCCCAATTCCATGTTTTATTCCTATGTTATGCCTTCATGACATATGTTCTTTATTTCATTATGATTCATTTCTTCTGAACAACCAAAATTTATTTTGTGATTCATGTTTATTATTTTTGATATGAAGGTTATGAACTTTTAATGTTATGATCCCATTCTCATATCCATATTCCCATGTTTTTTCTTACATGTCTAACTTGTTTACCCTTAATGTGCATCTGAGTTCATCCCTTTTTATACTTTCATTCCCCCATGTTATGAATATAGGTATTATGATTGATGTGACTAACAGGAGTTCTATTCAAGAAGATCCTAGTGTGAGATAATGTAGATAACTTATGTACTAGTGTTTATATTTCCATGTTTCCAATGGCACTAGACTAATATGGTCTTTGGATCTCGGTTTCTATAATTTTTTAATTATTCTAAAAAATAAATGTAATGTTTATATATGTTAAGAGTGGCTTCTTATAAGCTCTTCTATGACTTAACCTCTAGAAGGATGTTGTTATAGGATCAGTTAATGATCTGATGTGGATTTCTTATCCCTATAACAACATATCACTTATAAACAAAGAGTACAAACAACCTTGTGTTAGATCCTTAGACTCTAGTTTAGTGAATCATAAGTTAATCTAGACTTGATTTCAAGCTCAGAGGTAATGTTTAATGGATAACAATTCCAGTGGGATGGATCTGAATTACACCTTTTTTCATTGTGTTGAACTACAGTTTTAATGGTCATGTGGTGGTTTGATCATGGAATGTCATTGGAAGTCGGGTATGGGATTTGGTGAATGTTCTTGTTTTATATTACAAACTCCCTAGAGTAAGGAATTGCAATTAAGTTGTAATACCCCAGCTATCTGAGACAAGTGTTATTAGAATTATAAGAAAGAGCAGTCTTGAATTATTTCTTTTTATTATAAGGACTACAGTTGAAGTAGTCATTTTAAAACAGATCTGTGGGTTAAGGAGGGTGTGGTGTAAGGGTCAGCAGTATCTTCTGCAAAAGATTTCATGTCCATTTTTAATTAGGTCAAGTAGAATCCAATCATTTCTTTCTGATAAGGTTCATAATATGACCATGTATACAATTAGGTTCCCCCTACTATGGAAAAATATTCTAGGAGAATCACTATAACACTTGGATGTGTGATTTGTTAGTTAATTTTGATGGTGGAGTTATTGTAGCTTGGAATTTTACCCTTCTTATTTTAGGACCTATGTTGGGGAGCACCTTTGTCCATATTTTTAACAATATGATGATGTGATCATATCTCTAGATAAATGGGATTGGGTAAGATTCATTTTAGTATATTGTTTGAAAAAAGAGCATTGGATTGGGTTTTGACGGCTTAAGTGTTGTATGTTTAAGTTAAGTATAGTGGTGCATTATAAGTTTAGAAATGAAACAAAACCCTTTGAATGATACTTCATGACCCTTATAGGTAGAGTGATGTTTTTTAATTCCCAAATGCTTCTCATGGAAGAGAATTTATATGGTGGGGAGGGTCTAACAACCCGTTTTTTGAGACAAGGTGGATATTCGGATGGAATTTGAATTTTGGAATTTACTGGATGGGATGTTCATTGAAAATGGAATTTTAATGAAATTATGAGAGTTGGAATGATTAAAAGTGTTTCTTTTAGACTTGGTAAAATGATCAGGAGGTCCCTCAGGTGTCTTGTTGAGTTTTGGGAGCATTGGTCCCTTAAACCCCCAAGTTGGAGGGTCTTTATAGGGTGCACGGTTTGTCTGAAACCATCCATCCCCTTGTAGTGAACTATGTGTCATGTTTCAAAGGAGGACATGGTGTCTTTTAGGAAATGAATGGTTTGTCAAAACATTGTGCCTTTCCATCATGGTTAGTTCCACTTATGTAGTACCTAATAACTATTCAACACACGAATGGAGCATGGTTATGGAAAATTGTACAGTTCAACTATGTGAGATGGGTTTCTTAGGTAGTGGGTGCCATACAGTTTGTGCACGGTTAAGACAAATTGTACTGCAAATTGTGTGGCCAAATTTTTTGGTGAGGTTAAAAATTTTATCTTAATATTTTTAAGATCTCTTTTTCCCTTTTATTTCTTCCTCATCCTATCACATGGGCCCTTCCTTCCTGCATTGTAGGTTCCCCCAATCCAAACATAATCATTGTGATAACTACTTCATCTATCATCCAAATAAAGTTTCATCTGTATCTATGGATCTACATTTGTAATCTCTCAACTCCTTTTATAATCTTTCTTCATTTAATATTCTATTGACTATATTATTGAGGTACACACTCATTTTCCCTACCTTCAGCGAGAATGTATGTTTCATCAATTTCTCCCAAACCTGAATGATTCATACATTGATATTAGACGAGTGAAGCATCCATGGAATAAGGTAGGTGGTCTATGTATTTTTCCTCAAATTTCCATTTAATATTTAATTTCCACATTTTTTAGTGTGCCGAACATTGTCGATTATCTCTTTATTTTTTAGTTCTTCATATTAAATTGATTGATTCACCTAGATACACTCCCTATCATCCTTGTTTAGTATATAGGGGATTTCATCCTCGACCACAGACACCCCTTGTGTGTTCCATCTTAAATTAGTCATTTGTAATTAAATGAATAAATGAGAAACTACCTTATAATAATTTTTCTTGGAGTATATATGGTTTTTCCCTTGATGGTGATAGCCCAAATGATAATGAGACCTACTAAGTTCCATGATGAACTTATTAGTTTAATTATCATGATTGGTAGATTATTAAAACGATTTTTCTAGTGAGTTGAATAATAATTCTTGATAGTGATGGTTTTTTTGATAAATTAATTTTTTATAAACGATTTCGTGTTTTTATAATAAAACCTTTCGAATGAGGTGTGTTGTCTTCAAAATAAAAAAAATAATGTTTAGTGATTTGAATATTTCTTGGCCTTCTGACATTGATGGTTTCCAATGCCTTTTATTGTTTTTATAAATTTATGGAAATTTGTACATGGCCTCATATATCATTGTTAAATGTAGTGTCCCTCTTTTAATATAAATGTTCATCAAACCATTACACCTTCTAAGTGCATGGCTTAGGCCACTCCCACCTGTGTGACTGATTAACCAAACCCCTCCTAAGGTCTTGGATTTCTTAATAAAAGTGTATTTCCATGTAGGTAATTCCTCAAACGACCATGGTACCTACTAAGAGCCTATTGGGACCTGTTAAATGAATTTACATATTTTAAATATAATAAATTACTTGTTTTATTTGGAATGTCTTGTAAATATGGAATTACTTCCTAGAATGATTTATTTTAAATTTTTTAAATGATATGGACGGTTTATATTAAATTGATGGATTTAGAATGGTTTACTTGTCCAAATGAATTTAATGGTTTTAAGGATATGATTTTTAATATGTGGAAAGGCCACGCTATTTATTGAATGCTTAAGTATATTCATGATTTGAATTTTCATAAATAGAGTGTACGTGTTTATAATGGGCATAGAAAATGTAATGAATGAGTGGTAATGTCTCAGGGATAATATTATAAATATGATTATGACTTGATGTAGGTTATGGAATGATAATAAGGTTAATTTTGAGAATATAGGTAACACACTCCCTGACATCAAGTGTTGAGTCATGACATTTCACTCTATTGAAATTATTGGGATGGTTGGAATGATGCACTATGCCCCTCAGTGAGTGTTGGAATGACGGCACAATCACTATTTTTTCAATTGTCATTATGATGGAACACTCAACATATAGAGTGATGAGAAATATGTATCCCACTCATTATGATATGTAGGTTATACACCCTTCATATTTATCTTATACGCGCGTTTAGACTACTTATGGATGCCTGAGTTGCACCCCAGTCCGGCCAACATCTAGTTTTCCAGGTATACGTCCACTTACATCCACATGTACTTGGTTTATATTAGGGGATGAAATATAGAACTATTCTATATATATTATTAATATATATATATATATTTAACGATTAGATACTCATTTCGGTTGTGATCCAGAGAAAGTAGATTTGGACAAATGTTATATTAGAACATGAGACGACCAATGTTTATTTTTTTATTTAGCATTGTTTATTTATTCATATTACCTTCACACTAATTTAATTTATACTCATATACTGGATTCATTTGTAGACATCATGGGTTGTAACCAAATGGGATTTACATCTCACCCACTGCTCAGGCCGACATTGCACAGGGGTACCAGACTAGACATTATGTTCATAGGACCATGGAATATTGCTTGTACCTCGGAGTTAGGATCACAGGACTGAGTTAGGGCTTAGGATTCTCATAGAGTTCACCCTTAGGGATTTCTTTTCTTTTCTTTATTCATGTACTATACCGTATCTTATTTCCTATTATATTTCTATTTTTTTAGTTATGTATCATTATTGGGTCATCCATGCATTATGTACATTAGTGTCGACCATATTTTATATTTAGTTTATACTATTATTCCACTTCTCTTTATTTTAGTTATTACTATTGTCATTGTTATCTATTCTTAAATTTTTGATATACTATTGTGCTAATATTACTATGATTTTATAGTCTCCCTTCTATCACCTCCTTATACCCTCACTGTTTGTTGATAGCCTCTACTATATAGGGAGTTGTGCTTGAGGCTATGTGACTCGTTGATCCAGACACCATTGTAATGGTCAGTTTGGTTGGTATTTTACAATTTCCATTTCAATTTTAGTCATAATAAATAGTAAGCGTGGTAAAATATTTTGATCACAATAAATCGTAAAAGGTAATGAAGGGATTAAACAAAAATATAAGGATTAAAATGTCTATAAAACTATTATAATTGTGATTTTTTAATCGATTTAGAAATTAAATTATCCTATAAATTTAATTTAATTTTATCTAATTTCCATGAGAAATACATTTTTTATATTTTAACATTCTTAATATTTATAACAGTGTTACTCCCCTCACTTATAAAAGAAAACCTCCACTCCTCACTTATATACACACTCAAATATCCCTTATCATGACCAATAACTAATAAAATACCCTAAAATACCATTAACCATGACCTTTAGGTTTTTTTCTTCCCAAAATACACATCCAAGAATCCTTAAGGCGTAATCAAAAGAAAGATATCCAAGGATGACATATAATTATTAACTAATATTTTGCAAGTTTATTTGTTATTCTACCTCCATAAATTCTATAATAAACATCCCAATATATTGTCTTATTTATATTTATTTTACTTAATTATTTTTACGTTTATGTAACAAATATTTTATAACTTTTTTCCATCTAATGGTAAATGAAAACATCAATCATGTGTATGTATGAATTACATCTCCAAGAAGTAATGTATTTCATTTTTTATCACCACCTCATAAGTAAATTTATATAGGTGTAGTTATTGAATATATATAATTTTTATGGAATATTTATTATTATTAAATGATAATTTTTTATCTACCTTCTTAACCATCCATTCTTTGGAAAATGGAAACATTTATCGTGTGTACGTGCAGAATACTACTTCTACAAAGCGATGTAATTAATTTTTCATCAACACATTGTAGGGATGGTCATATGGATGAATTTCATGAATAAATTTGATAATTATTATATTATTATGATTATATATGGGTAAATATTTGTAAGAACCCAGATCTTCATTTCAGGTATGTTTGTCCTTTTCTGGTGGTTTTTTAGAAAAAGAGGAAAATCTGGAAATTTTCTAAGTACACGTCGTGTACTTTAAAAGTACATGTCGTGTTATTTGATGCAGCACCAGGTCATGTGTTGGCCATGTCCGGGCCACAGACACGGTGTGTAGGGGTGATGTGGAGGCCGCTTAAAGTGGAGTACAGAAAGGCTAAGTATACGTCGTGTACCCCAGAAGTACACGTCGTGTAATTTCTTTTTTTCATTAAACGGACCGGGGTCACGCCTGAGAGACAGAACTAACTTCATCTTCAAGTTCTTCATCCGAGAGAACCCGTATGGATGCAGAACTTCTTTGAGCCCCCAATCCTCCGTCTGTTCTCCAAATCGACCGTCATCGATTGCATTGGAACCGCAGTGGTAAGCCCTTCATTCTCTTAGAGCTTTGTTTTCCAATTCATCCTCTTTCTCAAGTTATAGTGGGTTGATCATTCTGTGCGTTTTCATAGATCTACACCGTTCTAAGGAGAATCAAGCCTCTTGGTTCAAGTATATTGATCTCCTAGGGTCGAGGTAGTCGGTTAGTGCCTTTTTGTAGGAAGTCTTTGAATATTTTGTGCAATTCCACCAATTCCCTTGAATGGGGTATTGTGTGTTTCCTATTTTTGCCCCTGTTTTTTGTCTTCTTTTCATGATTGCTTGAGTAGAGGTAGATGCTTGTGAATAGGGTAATTTTTACTGTGCTAGGGATGTTTTTACATGCATGTGTTTCCTGTTAGGATTTTTCTCAGTTTCCATGCCTAGTTATAGGATAGTGGAACTATTGTATTGTTATGTTGTTGTGCCTTAGAATGATAGCCAAGTATTTCTTGAGGTTTACTTGGGGTGATAAGCCCGCTATGCATGTTTTTTTTACACAGGGTTGTCAGAACCTAGTGTAGTGGACCATAGTGAGAATGGATGTAACGGATTCTCCAGAGTGTCTTAATAATTCAATGCGAGACCAAAGGGGGAATTGAGGATGAGTGCTTCCTAATAGAGTCTTTAGTTACTCCACACGGTACACATGGGGAATGAAACATTGAGTGCTTCCCCAGAGAGCCTTTAGTACGATATGAGACCATAGGGGGAATTGACGGTGAGTGCTTCCTCAGAGATTCTATTCTTCAGCTGAACCAGAGGGGCGATACTGTGTGTGCCTCCCAGAGGGTTTCTAGTACTTGTAGGTTGAACCATAAGGGTTAGGCTTTGAGAACTACCCAGGGGGTTACCTGTTGTTTTACTTGTTGATTGGCTATTACATTTGTACTTTATATGCTAGACACTATGGATTGTAGTTGTTGTGTACTTTCCTGTTTACTGATTTCTATACTATTACTTGCCATGTATTCACTGACTGTTAGGCACATATCTTTGGGTGGTTGCCTATTGGGAACTTGTCTCACACCCTGTTTGGGCCATGATTTTGGGCCCAAATAGACTATATTGTTGAAGGTATAGATAAGGGAAAGCGCCCTTATACTTCAGTTACTAGACTTGTTGTGGATCTGGAGAGCATGGGACCAAGCTATGGCTTGTGATGCTGAGGAGTTTACCTGTTCTCTTTTTCACTTTGGTTTAGTATTGTATTCCACATTGTGACTTGTATGTCTGCTTTCCTAGACATATGTATCATGCATCATTTTATATATATGTGTGTGTGATCCAGTTGTTTACTGTTAGTCGTCCGCTATTTATCGTTTACACTTGTATGGATGGTTACAGTTTCTGCTATTGTCTATCTGTTTTTATTCTGTTGTGTACTCCTCCAATGAGGGAATAGTTTCTTCACTATCACACCCAAGGCCCTCGCTGCTAGTCGGCATCCTCTAGCATTTGGGGAAATGCACTTGAGGTCATGTGACTAACTGGGTACAGGCCACCTTTGGGTGGCTTCTAGAAGTGGGACGTTACAAAGTGGTATCAGAGGGTTTCTTTTCTTTTGATTTACTTTTTGGAACCTTTATCCAGGGATAGGATGGATTCGATACTTGGTATTAATATGTGCTCAGGAGTAGCTAACCCGTGTACAGGGAAAAGCCAATCTACCTCGCTTATTACAGTTTTCTAGTTTTTCTATGTTACGGTTGATCTGATTTCACCTAGGGTGATTCACATGCTTTTTGTTGTTAATCTTGTTGATATTGTAGTTCTATTTCGGTCACAACCCGATGAGATGAGGGTTTTCCATCTCATGCATCATATAGGCACTTGTTAAAAATCACATGCCATGCATTGTTGCCATGACATCTAGGGTGCATTAGAAATTTCATGTTGTTGTGATAGACGTTGTGTAGATTATTCATGTTGTTGTGATAGATGCTTTGATAGAATCCCTGCAGTTTGATAGAGAGGTTTTTTGTATTGTACCTTGCTTAAATGAACGCCAAATTTTGGTTCTTGAGGTGTTATGGGGCCTCATGAATCGAAACTTGGTGGATCATTGACTTGTTCCCTTACATATGACATGTAAGAGATGCCAAGCTTTGATTCACGGGGAGTATGGGCCCTCACGGATCGGAATTTGGAACCTTCATGCATGTTTGTCAGTGTTTTCTGGGCTTCGGTGCAGTTTCATAGCTACTGCCCGGAAAAAACTACAATACACAGTGTGTACTTTATATATACACACCATGTAGTTTTTAAACCATGTCACTGACTGTTTAAGAAGAAACACGGGTTGTGAAAAATCTCCAGGAACACGCCGCGTACGGTAGGTACACGCCGTGTAGTAGTGAGCCGTGTACCTGGTCGTGTCACTAACAACACGGGTTGGGGAAGATCATGTAATACACGCTGTGTTTTTTTTTAACACACTGTGTAGTCTTGTTCTAGGTACCCGGATGTGTCACAAACAACACGGGGCGGTATTATATCCTCCGATACACTCCGTGTTTGTTTGGAACACACCATGTAGCCTCAGCCATGTACCCGACCATGTAACTAACAACACAGGTTGTTGAAACCTTGTATACTACACGCCGTGTCAACAGGAAACACACCATGTAGTCTCAGTTTAAGAAGATCGTGTGGGTTAGCCATGCAAGGAGACTCTCACAGGGGAATAGAGTTAATTACACATTGTGTGGAGTTTATACATTTCATGTAGTCATGTTTTGTAAAACATGAGTGTCTCCCTCTCCTGTTTCCATTTTGTACTCCTTTGTTCCTTGTCCTTTATATTCTTGATCTAAGGTATGCTTTTGATCTTTTAGAGATATTCCTCCGAGGCATCCTCCGGTTTTACTTCAGTTGCAATATAGTGATCAAACGCCAGACATGGATTATCAAGGACTTCCTGCCAATCCTCCAGTCGTGCCAGCCTTGGAATCGGTTGTCGTACCAGTTGCAGGAACTGATGCGTAGTTTTGGGAAGGATTTTTGAGGATGATGTATTCCTTTCATGGAGAACCGCCTCCTTCCACGACTATGGCAGACTTGACGCGGGTTTTCCAGTAGCAGCATCCTCCTACTTTCTCAGGGGAAGGAGGACCATAGGCTGCAGAGTCCTGGCGGGAAGCCATGCTGACTATCTTTGAGCATCTAGAAATGCCTCCAGAGAGGTGGGTCAAGATCGCTACCTATATTATACGAGACTCCACCAAGAGGTGGTAGGACGTGATCTCACATGCGCATCATCAGTAAGTTCTGGCTTGGGAGGAGTTCCAGCATGTGTTTTATGACTACTTATACTCGGAGACCCTAAGGGCCGATCGAGCCTGGGATTTCATGAGTCTAGAGTAGGGTACTCTTTCTGTTATGGAGTATTCCTCTCGTTTCACCGAGCGGTAGCGTTTCACACCCCTCGGGGGTGGATATGGGATGTTCTTAGCAAGGAAGTTTGAGGCTGGTCTTAGGCGGGAGATCCTCTCATAGGTGAATATCTTTCAGCTAACTTCCATCACTTCCACCGTCAACCAGGCACTGATTATGGAGCGCAATCTGAGAGACTCTAGAGCTACAATCCAGGACGATTCTGCATCCAGAGCTAGTATTCCTCCAGTTGATAGTAGGAAGGGTCGTAGGGAGTCTACACGTGGTGATCCGAGGAGGAGAGATACATCTTCAGGTAGCCAGATAGTATACTACCAGTGTGGAAGGGAAAGGCACATGAGGCCGTAGTGCCAGAGAGACCCAGTGGAGTGCCAATCCTGTGGAAAGATGGGTCAACTTCATCATTTCTGCCAGGTTTTCTCACCAGTATCTGGTGATGGGGGTTCTTCCATAACTTCTTATTTAGGAGCTGCACCACCAGTTTCTCACCAGTTGGGGAACTAGAGTTCTTCCAGCCGTTTGGGCCAAGGTGGAGGTTGAGGTCGTGGCGTTCAGTCACCAGTCTTCCAGTTTTAGCAGGGAGAATCAGCTTAGAGTGGTCAGGAAGGGTCACAGGGCCGCAGGGTAGGCCAGACTTTTGCGATGGAGCAGACCAATCAGGATTAGGATCCGAGACCTTCTACAGTTCGAGGTACGATCTTAGTAGCCTCAGTTTTATCTTCAGTGCTTTTCGATACTGGTGCTACACATAGATTTATCTCTATTGCTGTTGTGGAGATCCTTGGGCACTGTATATTTTCTTCTATAGACTTGTTGAAACTAGACACACATTTGGGTACTAGGACATCTAGTGTACGTCAGTGTAGAGAGTACCCTCTCAAGGTTTTAGGGTATCATTTCTTATGGGATCTCTATGTCCTAGAGATAACAGGATGTGATGTTATTCTCAGGATAGACTGGTTGGTTCCCTTCCATGTAGTATTCGACTGTAATGTCCACAGGGTGAGTTTCATTTCACCATAGGGTGAATCTTTTCTTCATAAAGGTGAATGGGATGTTCAGGTGATTCGAGCAGGACTCGAGCATCTTGGGATAGGAAGGGTTACGGTCCAAATTTCTAGTCTTTATCTAGATGATCATGGGACTTCACAGCTGGACTTTCCTTCAGTGATGGATCGTTTCATATATGTCTTTCTCAAGGATTTTTCAGGTTTTCCTCCGGAGCTTGAGGTAGACTTCTCTATTGATCATGTGCCAGGAGCAGCACCTGTGTCCATTCCTCCCTTTATGATGGCTACACCTGAGTTGCAGGAGCTCAAGAAGCAGTTAGAGGAGTTGCATGAAAAGGGATTCATCTGACCCAGTAATTCTCCTTCGGGTTCACCTGTCCAGTTTGAGAAGAAGGCAGAAGGTGCCCTTAGGCTCTATGTGGATTATTGGAAGCTGAACCAGTTGACAGTCAAGAACCGATATCCCTTACCAAGGATTGATGGTCTTTTCGATGAGCTTGGAGGAGAACGGGTGTTCTTGGAGAACGATTTGAGATCCGGTTATCATCAATTGCACGTTAGACCATCAAATATACCTCTGACAGCCTTCAGGAGAAAGTATGGTCTCTACGAGTATATAGTTATGCCTTTCGGCCTCATGAATGCGCCAGCAGTTTTCATGGCATTGATGAACCAAGTGTTCCTTCCTTACTTGGATTCCTTCATTGTGGTCTTCGTGGATGATATCTTGGGGTACTCTCACACTCAACACGACCATGCTACCCATCTTGTGATCATTTTGAGTACACTGAGAGAGTATCGACTTTATGATAAACTCTCAAAGTGCCACTTTTGGATGGATCGGATTCACTTCTTGGGTCATGTCATCTCAGAGGCAAGAATATCTGTGGACCCAGAGAAAGTGAGAGCTGTAGTTTCCTAGGAGCAGCCGAAGAACGTTTTTGAGGTACGGAGTGTCCTAGGTCTGGATGGATACTACAGATGCTTCATTTAGGACTTTTCATGCCTAGTAACACCATTGACAGGTCTGACCAAGAAGGGGGCGAAGTTCTTATGTTCAGATTCTTCTGAGTCAGCCATTCAAGAGATGAAGGGAAGGTTGACTTTAGCACTGATACTAGTCTTTCCAGATCCAAGAAATAGCTATATTGTTTATTGTGATTCTTCCAGTATCAGGATGGATGTTGTCCTTATGCAGGGAGATAGAGTCATTGCGTATGAGTCTCGGCAGTTGAGGCCACATTAGAGGAACTAGCAGATGCATGATCTGGAGTTGGCGGCTATTGTTTATGAATTGTGCTTTTGGAGACATTACCTTCTAGGAGATAACTTTTTGGTTTTCACTGACCACAAGAGTCTCAAGTACATCACTCAACGTGTTCTGAATCTAAGACATTACAGGTGGGTTGAGTATCTTTAGTTTTTTGATTTTGAGCTTTCTTATACACTGGGAAAGGGAAACGTAGTGGTAGATGCGTTGAGTAGGAGAACTCAGATTCAGGCAGTTCAGGAGGCTAGCAGGGAGTGGCAGCTTATGGCTCTATTCTCTGAGATGCATCTGGAGGTTCATGACAGATAGGTACAGACTTACCTATCTTCTTTAGTTATTACCTCTACACTTCTTGATCGTGTACGGATGAGGCAGCTATCAGACTCAGAGGGCTTAGTCTTGCAGGAAAGTGTGTTAGGAGAGGACCCTCTTCCTGGATGGATAGTGGGCGAGGATGAGATATTCAGTTTCTAGGGACGCGTATGGGTGCCAGTAGACATACGTGAGGAGCTGATATGGGATTTTCATTCCTCAGTTTGGGCAGTTCATCCTGGCATCACCAAGATGTATTGGGATCTTCATAGCTAGTATTGGTGGCCATGTGTGAAGAGATATGTCGCTGGTTTTGTCATCAGGTGTTTTACTTGTCCGCAGGTGAAGGTGGAGCATCAGTGACCAGCAGGCCTTTTAGAGATATTACCAATTTTAGAGTGGAAGTGGAATGATGTCACGCTGGACTTCATGACCAGATTGTCGAGGCCACCTTGAGGGAATGATGATGTTTGGGATGTCGTCGACAGGCTTACAAAGGTTGCTCACTTCTTACCGATCAAGGAGACCTTCAGTGTTGATGATCTGGGATGACTATACATCCGAGAGATTTTACGTCTGCATGGAGTTCCACACTCTATTGTTTCACATAAGGATGTGTGCTTTACTTCTAGATTCTAGCAGGGGATTTAGAGGGCTTTGGGTAAACAGGTAATTTTGAGTACTGCATACCATCCCCAGACAGATGGCCAGTCCGAGTGTATGATCCAGGTGCTTGAGGATATGATCCGAGCTTGCAAACTAGACTTTGACAGTTCTTGTGAGAAGTATATCCCTCTTGTGGAGTTCGTCTACGACAACAATTTTTAGGAGACTATTCAGATAGAACCTTACGAGGCTTTGTACGGTAGGCCATTCCGATCACCTTTATGCTGGCTGGAGGAAGGAGGGGCAACTTTTCTGAGACCTCACCTTGTTCAGGAGACCTCAGAGTAGATAGAGTTGATTTGGAAGAGGATGGCTCAGCACAGTCTCGACAGAATTCTTATACTGATCAGCGGAGATGACCTCTGGAGTTCGAGGTTGGAGATCAGGTTTTCCTACGTGTCACACCAAGGCTGAGATACAAGAGGATTCGAAGACAGGATAATCTTTCACTGCGGTACGTCGGGCCGTTTGAGGTATTGAAGAGAGTTGGGTCAGTTGCCTATTGGTTGCAATTACCTCAGAGGTACCGGGTCATGCATGACGTCTTCCACGTCTCTCAACTCCGATGTTACTTTTCAGACTCGTCTCATGTCTTTCAGCCCGAGGAGGTTGAGCTCGAAGCGGATTCATCATTTGACGAGCATCCTATCCAGATTGTCGATTGCAATACGAAGGTTCTTCATGGGTGGTCTGTTCCTCTAGTATGGGTGTTATGGAAGCACGGGCGAGTACAGGATGAGACATGGGAGAGGGAGGCCGATGTACAATCGCAGAGGCCGGAGCTTTTTGGGTTTTTTTCTTCTACTCCTTGTTAGGGAAATTTGGGGACGAATTTCTTTAAGGGGGTAAGTTTTTAAGAACCTGGATCTTCGTTTCAGGTATGTTTTTCTTTTTCAGGTCGTTTTTGAGAAAAAGAGGAAAATGTGGAAATTTTCTAAGTACACACCGTGTACTTTGATGTAGTGTCAGGCTGTGTGCTAGCTGTGTCCGGGGCATACACATGGTGTGTAGGGGCGATGTGGAGGTCACTTAAAGTAGAATACGGAAAGGCCAAGTAAACGCCATGTACCCCAGAATTACAGGCCGTGTACTTTCTTTTTTTTCATTAAACAGATTGTGCTCATGCCTGGCAGACAGAACTCACTTCTTCTTCAGGTTCTTTGTCTGAGAGGAACCCGTACGGCCGTGGAACTTCTCTGAGCCCTCGATCCTCCATCCATTCTCTGAATTGACCTCCGTCGATTGAGTTAGAACCACAGCGGTAATCCCTTCCTTCTCCTAGATCTTTGTTTTCCAATTCCTCCTACTTCTAAAGCTATCAAGGGTTGAGCATTTTGTGTGGTTTTGTAGATCTACATCGTTCTAAGGAAAATCAAGCCTCATGGTTAAATTATATCGATCTCCTAGGGTCTAGGTAGGTGTTTTGTGCCTTTCTGTAGGAAGTCTTTGAGTATTTTGTGTAATTCAACCAATTCCCTTGAACGAGGTATTGTGTGTTTCCTATTTTTTCTCCTGTTGTTTGTCTGCTTTGCTTGATTGCTTGAGTAGATGTCAATGCTTGTGAATGGGATAATTTTTATTGTGCTCTAGATTTTTTTCCATGCATGTTTTGTCTGTTAGTCATTTTTTTGGTTGCCATGCCTAGTTATAGGATAGTGGAACTATTGTAATGTTATGTTGTTGTGCCTTAGAATGATATCCAAGTTGTTCTTGAGGTTTACTTGGGGCGATACACGCGCTATACATGTTTGTTTTACACGAGGCTATGAGAACCTAGTGTAGTGGACCATAGGGAGAATGGATGTAAGGGCTTCTCCAGAGTGTCTTAATAATTCAATGCGAGACCAAAGGGGGAATTGACAACGAGTGCTTCCTCAGAGAGTCTGTGGTTTCTCAACGCGGGCCACAGGGGTAATGAGACGTTGAGTGCTTCCCCAGAGAGCCTTTAGTATGATACGGGACCATAGGGGGAATTGACGGTGAGTTATTCCTCAGAGAGTCTATTCATCAGTTGAACCAGAGGGTCGAGACTGTGTGTGCCTCCCAGAGGGTTTCTAGTACTTGTAGTTTGAACTATAAGGGTTAGTATGTGAGAACTACCCAGGGGGTTACCAGTTGTTCTACTTGTTGATTGGTTGTTATGTGTGTACTTTATATGCTAGACATTGTGGATTGTAGTTGATGTGTGCTTTCATGTTTGCTACTTTCTGTACTACTACTTGTCATGTATTCACTGACTGTTAGAAACAGGTCTTTGGGTGGTTGCCTACTGGGACCTTGTCTCACACCCTGTTTGGGCCATGATTTTGGGCCCAAACAGACTATATTGTTGTAGGTATAGATAAGGGCAAGCACCCTTCTACTTCAGGTACTTGACTTGTTGTGGAGCTGGAGAGCATGGGACTAAGCTATGGATTGCGATGCTGAGGAGTTTACCTGTTCTCTTTTTCACTTTTGTTTAGTATTGTATTTAGCATTGTGACTTGTTTGAATTCTTTCCTAGACATATGTATCATGTGTCATTTTATATATGTGTGTGTGTGATTCAGTTGTTTACTATTAGTCTTCCGATGTTTATAATTTACTCTTGTATGGATGGTTATGGTTTCTGCTATTGTCTATTTGTTTTTCTTCCACTATGTACTCTGCCAATGAGGGCATAGTTTCCCCACTATTACACCCAAGGACCTCACTACTAGTTGGCAGCCTCTGGCATTTGGGGAAATGCGCTTGAGGTCATGTGACCAACTGGGTATGGGGTACCTCTGGGTGGATTTCAGAATCGAGACGATACAATATTTATCTAATTTATTTTCTTTTCATCCATTAGAAAAATGAAAATGTCGCTCTTGTGTATGTGTGCACGGTTACCTCTAAAAACAATGAATCTCATTTTTTAGAACCAATCTACAGGGATGATTTTAAAAATGTATTTAATATATAAATATGATATGTGTGTGTGTTTTTGTGTCTGTTTGTGTCTGTTTGTGTGTGTCTAAAATTATAAAAATTATATTGGTGATCAAATCATGACCAAGATGCAAGGACTAGAACCGCCAAATCAAAACATGCATGAGAAACATAACAATTATCAACTAAATAATTAATTTTAACAAATAATTATGAGTAAATGGGAAGAAATAAGTTATAAATAAATGATATCAAGAAGTATATATATAAATATGGATCTCATATATATGAATAAAAAATATAAATTTATTACACATGTGGTTGGAATGCGTCCCGCCAATTGGGAATCGAAGGTAAACATTTCTCATCTCAAGTTTTCTTCTCATATATATGTTTTGAATTATGAACTTATTTACATTACATAATGTTAATATGGTATATATTTAAAATATTATATCATCATATAATTTTTAATCATTGTAATTGAAGCCCTATTTTATGTTCTCTATTTAAATATTATTTTATTTAGGTGTTATAAAATATTTAACTGTTTTTTGTCTCAATTTAGATTCCTTGAGACATGTTTCAGGTTTTTCACCATTCTTTTCTTTTATATGATGTAATTACTTCCCCGTTATTATATTTTCACATAATCACTAATTATATTTTTTGAATTTAAATAAAAAATTAATTTTTTGACTTTTTATGGAAAAGGTTACCAAAGTCGTAAGAGTTTATGTTTCAATCTCTCTTTTAATCGGGAATGTTAACACTTGAATATTTTTTTGAGTAATTATATGGTATTTCTATCTTAAACCACATATATTTTATTATTTTATAGTTATTTATGAGTTTTTCAAGTATTATATCCATTTTTCCTCTCTTTGGTACTCAAATTGACTAAAAGAATGTTTATAAAAGAATCTGACCGTATTTCTCCTTTTTAGTCGAGAACCTTTCTCTTCTATATCTATATTCTCTATACTATTTTAAGAAAGTTGTTTTATATGCGTCAATGATTTTTTTTAAAAATAATTGTCAACTATAAATTTTTATTCAGAATTTTAAATGGAATATTTTTAATACTTTCTGAACAAGACAATTTTGACTTTATTTACAATAGTGTGAAGAGAATCTCTTTTTGAATACTTTTTTCATGGAAATATTTTAACACTATCATTACCTTAATTTTTAATTTAGATTATTTTATATTTATTATGGTCTTACAAAGTAATAAATATTTTCTTTAATTATTTTTTTTATATAAAAATGTTATTTTTAAAAAAAAATTAAAAAATGATTTCACTCCACTTATGTATATTTTTATCTTCCACTCTTTAAGGGTTTAATTTTCTCAAGTCATTACTTTGTCATCATATGGTGTTTCCTTAGTGGTTCTCGGGTATGGGTGAATTTTTAATGTTTAAAATAAGTTTTAATTTTTTTTTGAAATTAGTTTCAAATGGTTTAAAATTATTTAGGATGATTAGAAATAGTTTTAAACATGTTTTAAAGAGTATTTTAGAAATTATTTTATTAAAATAAATTATCTCACATAAACATAATTAGGTTCTGTTATTAGAAATTTAATATTTTAAATAAACAGTTTCATTTATACAGAACCATACTATTGTGTATGGGTAAGCCCATAATATTTTGTTTCAAAATGTAAGGTATTACTTATTAAACTTTTTTGAGGGTAAACTAATTAACACTTATGTAAATATCACTGGTTATGTGTTTATTATTGAATCTTGATATTTAAAAAATATTGTGTTATCTATTCTTATAGTTTTAATAATGGTTTATTTTCTTAAAACTTATGTAACAACTTAAATCTTCAAATGATTTGATTATAATAAAAGACATATGTTGAAATAATTATCATTGTCATAATTTATATATGAAAGAGATTCTTGTGGTAGGATTCCAGATTAAATAAATAATATTTATCATCTCAAATTCATATGGATAATGCTTTTGGGTTTTATTAATTATTAATTGGTTAATTAAATATGGTAATTAAAATTTTATGATTTCTAAAATCATTTATTTTGGGGATGGGAGAGCCCATTTTTCTTTGATAAAATCAAGAATGTTGTATTTGATTTGGCCTTAGTAGCCCATGAAGTTATTTGTAGAATAATACATTTAATATTTATTTATTATCATTGTATTTTGATCCCTGAAATGATTGATTGATAACCTTTTGTGTTTGGATTACCGGACGTGTAATTGGTAGGGAAGCTCGAGGCTATGATAGTAGCACATGGTTCCAGATATGATGATTTGATGGAATGGGGTTTTGGATATGATATTGATAGTGGAATAGGGATCCATTTATGATGATGATATTTCATATATGATAATATGTGTAATTATTTAGAACATCAAGGCAGATGAATGAATTTAGAGTCGGATTTCTAATCATTATTTACTTTTTGTTTCATGTTTTCTTGATGGTTGATGGTTGGATGTTATTTTTGTGACCAATTTCCAACTACAGAACGAAATTTGATGTTATGTACTATCATTTTATCATTTAATTGGTAGATTAGAATAGTCTTAGGGTACTGGGATGTCTATGATATTATAAATTCCTTAATGAAAGAATGATCCTAATTATTGGTTCCTAATTATGATGATGACATACTTGAGAATACAAGAAAAGAATAAATATTACCATTAGTTATTCGCATAGAATATTAAAATAATAATTTCTAAAATGAGAAAGTAATAATATTACATAGTGGTTAATAAATTAATTAATATTTAACATTATGTTTTATGCTTGATTGATATATATATATATATAGTAGAAATGGTGGAAAAGTGCTTTATGTGATGATAGCGATAGATCAGTCTAAAGTTATGTAGTTTCTCTTAGTGTGGTTTTTATCTATATATACTCTATATTTTTTATTATTTCATATTCACCCAACCCATTTTAAACTGGAATCCAATGGAAAGTAGTTCTAGGGTTGTTTTCTTCTACATCCTGTTTAGTAAGGATATAGATTGTTGGCTTCCCCTTTTACCCCGATCATTCTTCGGCTATAATATTACATGAGGGGATGTGCATAGGTGCTTTTCCATACATGTGTGCAATGGGATGTGATGGGTTGATGTTATAGTGAATACTTGTATCTATTCATGGGGACTCTAGCTTCCCATAGGTGTATGTATATGCACTATTATGGCTTGAGTAATAATGCATATACTTTGGCTATAGTTTCTTCTGAGCATACACTTTGTTATGGATTGGATGGTCATAATGATGAGATTGATACATGGAAGGATGCTAGAATGAGATATTGGGAATTGCACAGGGCCGATGTTTTTAGGTTTATATACTGACTCTTATTTGGGGTGACATGGTTACTATGGAAGGTCTAGGAGTGTGACATTGGGGAATGAGAGTGGAAGCCTAGTGGGGAAGTGGTTGTGTAGTATCTGTTTCAACATATATATAAATACACACATATATATATATATATATTCTCAACATTATGGATTACTTCTATGAATTATTTGGTTAGTGATCCATGGTGAGGATGGGGAAATTATAGTGAACCTATTTAAGTGATCAATTAGTTTCATTTTTTTATTCACTGGGGCTTGGAAAGATTATTTAACATTTTTCAGGAGAGGTTTCAAGGATTATCCTACTTCATATACGTGTAATTATCAATATACATATATATAAAAAATATTTTTAGGATAGTAGGATATGGTTGGTGATCAAGTTGAACATTACTTGTTCTAAGAGTATTTTAGGAACTCTTTGAGTTTCACGGTCACTATCAAGGTTTTTTTTAGTTTTTTCATTTTTTCATTTGTATTTTATTACAATCATGTATTATGAATACTTTTTTATTTATTGTGAATATGATGTTTTTAGTAGTTTTTCACATATTATCTCTTAATTATCATATATTTATGAGGGTAATTCCACCCATGTGTATGATTATATTTTATAACAGGTTGTCACAAACCAGTGACCTGTTAGAGGTTGTATTTGGGAATCATTATCACTCTTTCTCTTTTTTTGGACCAAGAGGAGTTCCTTTAGATGTAGGGGTCATGAAAAAGTGGTTTCAGAGGTGATGGTTGAGTTATATGATGGATTATAGAGTTGGGAACTAGTGAGGATGCATGAGTTGGTATGGAAATAGTATCGAAAGGGATTAGTATGTGCTTTAAACAAGGGATACTAGTGAGGGTAAGGTATTTTTAATGCCCATTTGACCTGATGAAAGTACCTTTATGATTACAAGACATGATAGTTAAAGTGATGTTTCTTGCAAGGTAGATACATGGGAAAGGATCATGTGTAATGTTTTTATGTGTTTGTGTTAGAAGTGGGTAATAATGGGAAATAGTTTAAAAAATAATTAACTAATTGACCTTAAAAATAATTTTTGTCTCGGGTTATGGGTCCCTAATGGTTTTTATTTGGGAGGAATCACTCCATGTCAACATCTCCATCAGGTTCATTCCAAATAAGTTTACCAATATGTATCATAAGAACCGATGTACAGTAGAGGATGAAGATGATGCTACATGGAGATGTTCACTCCAATATTTTAAGATCAAGAGTCCATAGAAGTCAGAGGGGTATATTTTGGATCATGGTATAGAGGTTTAGTTAGCGTTGGTGGTGATATCCTTCAGTTTAAGTCATTATTGAGGAGAGCGTTGGACTTTTTTGACTCTGAGGATGCTTTGTAGGATATATGAAAAGTTTTGGTTCTTGTTTTTTTGGGTTTATAATGTTTTTTTTGTTTTTAAGTTGAATAGTTGAGATAATTTTTCAATCTGAGATTGTTTATTTGATAATCAAGGTGTCTTTTCAGCCAGTGATGTTTTCCATTCAATTTGGAAATTTTGAGTTATTCCCTTGATATTTGTTGAAACCATTGGACTGTATTTCTTACCCTGAAACCCTTCGAAAATCATTCTATTAAATTGAATAAGTAATATATCATCAGTCATTGATTTTCATCCCTTTAGAATGAGTGTAGGGAAAATCCTCAATCACATTATTAAATACCACATATTAAATCCTTGATCCATAATTCTTTGTATCACTAAAACTATTGGTTTCCAACCCAAAATAAATTTGTAACACCCATATATTTTATGAAATATTTTTCAAATAAAATTAACTTATTTGATATATTTCCTTAAAGAAACACTGAGTTTTACTGAATTGAGATACAATATTAATAATATTATTTAAACATGATTTTATAAACCTGGCAGATAAATTTGGTGGTATGAATAGAAATAAACCAATTTTGAAAATTAATTATATAGTTTTTGGAAAAATAAAATCTGTTTATAAATATGTACTTAATTTTTAGTGATTCCATTATATGATTCAAAAATAACTTATTCTAAAATAACAATTTTGATTGATTTTTATGAAAAAATAATAAAATTAAATTTTGGAACTAAAAAAATTAATTTCACAGAAATAAAAAAAAATTTGGGAATCACTATTTAAAAATTATGTTTGGGTAAATTTTTTGTATTTTTCTGAAGAGTTTAATTTTTCAATGAATAGTGAAAAATATTTGTTTTTTATTTAAAACTACCTTTTTGTTTAGGTTTGAAAACAAAAATTAAGATTAATTATGATATTATTAATTAAATATATTTTATTGAAATCAATTTCATATTGAAGTTTTATATATAAAAATTTAAAACATTTAAAATATTTCTCTTTTGAAGACATATTTTTAGTTTCTTTTGTGGGTTTAATTTTGAATTAACTTTTTACACTTCTTTGAATGTAATTTAGAAGAATGGCTTCCAAATTTTTAATAATCATAATTATGATTATATAATAAGTTAAACATAATTTTTTAAAAACTAAAAAAGTACAAAACTATAAAAGAAATAATGAGGTTAAGGTTAAAATAGGTTTATTGGGGATTACTAAAAAAATATGGTGTAAAATGACATATAAACTTTTCTAAAACTCATTTTATAGGAATATTTAGACCTTATAATCCCTAAGGTTCTATAATAACCAATTTTTGATCCTTTTTCATGTAAATAACATAGGTAAACTGTATTCATTTAAAAAATTCTAAGTGTGTTCAATCCCCCACTAATAAAAGGCCACATACTCTCCTCTCCACTTCACACATACAAAACCCTTTAGTTCATCCAATAACTTTCAAAATAAATTCCTTAATTATGTCCCCACATTTTAGAGAACTTATTTTGATTTTTAAACCCTCCTAGGAAATATTTAGGTATAAACTTAAAGAGGTTCTCTAGGGAAGAGGTAAAATTCTTAAACTTATGTTTTCATTTTATTTTTTTCTCCACAAACTCAATATAATATAAAAATATGATGATATTATAAAAAAAACTACCGAAAATTTTCTAATATTTTATAATATTAATGTAATAACTAATATCCACCTCATATTAATTCAAATGGGAAACAAAATTTTCGATCATGTATAAGGAGGACTACCGCATCGCGGACCAATGTAATTCGTTTTCCATAGCCACCTCCCACAAATGGATATAATGATGGATTTAACATATGTATATGATATTTATAAAATAATTATTCTTATTGAATTATTATATTGTATATACCTTTTTTATTTCCATCTTTTAGGAATATTTTAACGTCGCTTATCTGTGTGGCAAACTACCGCCTCATGAAGTGGTGTGGTTCCATTTCCACTTACCCTTTACATATAAGGTAAAAAAGATAGGTTTATTGTAAATAATTAATATATATTAAATATAAATTATTCTATAAAGGAAATATATTTTTACCATTATTTAATTTCATCCATCTTGAAATGTTTTTGAGAATTTTATATCATTATTGTTTAAATTAATTTTGACCCATCAATTTATTTTTGAAAAAAAATTGAATTAATATTCCATTAGTTTTCCAAACAAGGAACTTTTTTACTTTTATTACAAAAATTTGTAATGAATCGCTATTTTAATGTATATATAATGATTGTTATTTTTTACCATCATAGACACTCAATGTTTATAAGCATCCTTTAAATATTTCTTGATTTATTTTCAAAGAAAGGTATTTTCCTTATTTTTATGAATTTTTAGTTTTAAAAAGTGATTTTCAAAGTGTAAAAGCTCTTTTCCTAAATAAATATTCCAAGGTATCTTTAAAAATAATTTTCCTTCTAATATGACACCTTTTGATGTTACTTATAATTTACTAGGGATATGATCTAAGTATACCATTTTAATTCATTCTTTGAATTGTTTATGTTTATGATAAAAATATGTTTATATGACCTGTTTCTTTTCCATAGGTAATACCATGATGAAATGTGTATTTAACTCCTTCATTTTATATGGAATATGCTTTGATTAAATATTTAATGTATATAAAACATGTTTTTCCCCATAGTTTATTATACGATTAAACGTTTAGGAAACTCATTTATTTTAATAGTTTTTGATATGTTGAATATTTTATGATCTTTTGGCACACCTATGTATGATTCTCAATATGTGATGGTGGTTACATTATAACCATGTAATGTGTTTACTTTATAACCAAGCATGGTGGTTATGTTATAACCATGATGTGTTGGAGCTATATATCCCCCCAATGCATTAGGTAAGGATTAATATATTCTAATATAAATAGGTATGTAGTGGTGAGTGTGGCTAATTTGGTAAGGGACTTTGTCCACTATGATAGTCTAGGAAGTGAAACATGACTACTATGATAGTATGGGGAGTGAACCCATTCCACTGTGATATATATGGAAGTGAACCTGGAATACTATTGAAATGATTTTATATTCTTATATTTATTCTACACTTCCAATTCTTATTCCAGTGTAGTGATCATATTTCTCATGTTCTTTGATTCCATTATGATTTAGATATTATGAACTACCAGGATTGATTCCATGACTCATGTTTATGATATATTATATGTAGGTTTTGGTATTCAAATGTTATTCTCATTTTTTCACACCCTTATGCTCATGATATGTTTATATCTCTTTTTTTACCCTTATTGAGCTTATAATATCACCCTTTCGAATGTTTTCATTCCTTGTATTATGAAGAAATTTATTATTTATGATAAGTATTGAAAGGGTTCTAGTTATGGAGAACTTAGTGGGGGATGATATATCTCACTTATAAACCACTTGTTTATGTATCTGAGTTTCCAAAAGCACTAGCCTAAAAGATTATAGCATGGATCATTATGTTATGTAATGAATATTAATAAAATAAGATGTAATATCTACATATGAAAAGTATGGATCACTATTGTTAGTATCAAATCAAGGTTTAGTTAATCCATTGGAATCTAGGATTAGAAAATATTATTCAGAACCATTAGGATAATCCTAAGTATAGGATAATTTCCTAAGTTGTGGTAAAGAAATAAGTGTGATTTCCCAATAAATACATTCTTAAATGGATACTAAAAGTGGGTGTGTATCAGGAATATATGTACTTAGGGGTAATAAATCCATAAAAGGAATTTTGGGTTTTACTTGAGTGTTACCTTGTAACGCCCCAACCCCAGTTACCCAGAGTCGGTGCATTATTGCGTAACATTGGCATGATCACAAAAGATCAAGTCTCGAAAGACCAATTAGTTTAGTAGACTTGGAAACACTAGATATTTTAATAAGTCACAAATTACATCATAAAGTAAAACAAGACTACAACAACATATTTTATTCATATCCCCTCATACTATCCCTGCAGGTCATTCATAATATACTTCTTCACATCCTGGAAAAATTAAAACATTGAAAGGGGTGAGCTCAGATGATCAGTAAGGATAAAAATATAGCGGAAGCTTTCATAAATAAAAATTAACATTTAAGGCAATGTATAAATAAAACAAAATCCTTTTAAACTTGAACTTCAACAATATATGGAAAAAGTAAAATGAAATAATGCCATTTACTTATTCACATGGATATTCTACTGGTCGAATAATCACATGAAATATCAATAACCACTTTCATAATGATGGAATGCATAATGCCAGACTATCATAACCACGTAGCCAACGCCTCGTGCCAATCCTACAAATAAGATTTTGTCAAGGCCTCGTGCCAAGACACTAGTTTGTCTCATGAGACCTACCGATGCATCGAGGAGCTATAGCGGGCTCCACTCATCACTTATTAAGTCCAATGCATTCCTCATATGAACTAGTTTAAACATATCATAAACCATAACATAATTGTAGCACATAAAACATTCATAAAGGAAACATAACATTTCCAAATTTCAATCACAAGATATCAATACAACACATTGATATAAAAAAACACTTTCAAAACCATTTTCAATACCAAAATAAAAGAAAATTAAAACTTTGTAATTATTTTTCATTTAAAAAAAGTTATGGCTTGTAGAATAAGCCGAAACTCAAATAATGGTCAGGGTGGTGGAGAAGTGGTTGTCGCCGCACACGTACGACAAAAACATTCCCTTTTGTAATTTAGTAAAACGCTTCGTATAAAAATATTCCTTTTGATTAAACGTAAAAGTAAAAGGGGTTTATACACCGTATAAAAGAAAGTTGTGTATAAAACAAAATATGCCTCAATGAAAGGAGATTGAGACGAGGTCCCTTAAAAAGATCATTTTTTAAATAAAATAGATCTATTATTTGTATTCACTATAAGTACACATAAATAAAGTACAAACACAAGATAGGACATAATAATATCATGACATAATTTGAAAGTAAGAGATTAACCCAAAGAATGGAAATTGGGTTAAGAAGTTCCCTTACCTCGTGTCCGACAAGACTCGATCGTTCTTTAACCTCATGAATAATAAACTAGAGTTAATTTATACTTTCTTAATAACCTTTTTCAAGTTAATTATTCATTTTAAATCACTTATTACCATGTTATGAACATTATGTAATTATTTAAGTTAATAACGGTTGTTTTGTCAATCTTTGGTACTTGAGTCAAAAATAAACTTCTTATAATTACAACTTGTTTATGTGGTAGAATATCCATTATCTCCAGAATTATATTCATGAATAATATATCATATATATCATATATATCCATTATATACATTCATTCATAATATTACGTAACATTTAGCGGTAAGAAATGAAATGCACCGTTCAGGGAGACGGTAAGCCGTACGTACGCATGAACGCTACTTTCATTTCTATTTCATATTTAATGGAATGAAATAATAATGATATAAAGTTATATTATAATTACAGTATAATATCATATATAATTTCATTTACTCCATCCTTTATACATACCACATATGGCATTAACGATTCAAATCACTTTGAGGGGGTGGTAGTCCGCACTTCCTAAAATGAAAATATCGTGTTTACCCATAATGGAAACCATAAAGTTATGCCATAAATGAAAAATACAAAAGCTTAAAGAAAACATAAACATATTATATGTCATATATAAATATATTGACATCATAATGTCCACCTTTGAAGGTGTTATATGAGTGTTGAACAATCATTGTTTCGTGAGGCAGAAATTCGTCATCCACAGAAACAGTATGTTCTTTAACCATTAGATGTAGGTGTGTGTAAGTTTAGATCGAATACTTCTTATAAAAACATTCTAGTATATTTAATATACTTGTGTTGTTACAAAATAAAGGAATAAAAAGAGTTTAAGGGGTTAGAGAAGCAAAATAAAACAAAATAACATAAGAGAAGACATTACCTTAAAACGGGTAACTCTTTTTGATTTGAGCTCAAAGGATTCCTTGGGAAGACTTATGCACAAAGGGAGGCATCTAGGAGTAATAGAGGGAAGTGGAGAGAGTATTTTGGCAGAGTTTTGCCGATCCAAAAGGCTTGAGAGGTGTGGGTAAGGTGGTAGTGGTGGGGGCCTTTTATAAGAGGAGAGGAGGGGCACTCTTGGAAAGTCATAAAATGTTACTTTATTATATAATGATTTTCGGATTTTAAAGGTCCCACACTTATATATTTCGAGTATAAGGTGGTAAGGGTTCTAAATATACTCATACAATAGGTTTTTGACAGTTTTAAGTCTTAGATTTTACATTATCTTTTCATTTCATTTAAATCGTTAATTAATGAGGTAATCACTGCGTCATCATGGTGTCATAAATAATTTAATTTATTTAATGTCTAAATATTATAAAAAAATATCAGGATGTAGGAAATATGTTTAGCTTTATAATGAATATTTATAGTCAAAAATATGGCTTATATAATCCCATTTAACAATTGTTTTAGTAAAACAACTCATGTTTGTGACATTTTTACTTTAACATTGAATAAAAAGTTTTTAATGTCATTTTCCTACCAAAGTGGCTCCATGGGGTCCCCAAGTCGACCCATGGATTGTCTTGGTCGGCCATGACTCTTTCAATAGAGGTAGGACAAGTGTAAAGGTATTTTCATATTTTTATAATATCATTTTTACCTTAAATTTTACTAATTACCTTTAATCGCGATTAATTAAACTTAAAAGTTACTATTCACCAAAACATTATTTTAATACCATTGAACCACATTTTACTTCCTAATGAAAACAATGTATGTAGGATTTTTGAAAATAAAATCACAGAAGTGGTAATGCTTCATTTAAACGAAAAATCAGTTTTTCACTATCACTTAGTGGTTTCACTATTTATCAAAAATTGAAGTTTTTCAAAACAATGACAAAATTTCACCCTAAGATATAATTGATATTCCGAATTCAAAAATGATGTCTTTTTTAAAAAATTCCAAAAATATAAATTTCATTAATTAATTTTATAATTAATTCCAGCTGTCACAACAAATAGCGTGTTTTTAAGAAACAATATATATCAAAAGATTGACAATTATTTATGTCCAATTTCAATGTTAAATTAATTCTAATGACCACCATTGGATAAAATGGTAAAAATATATTATTATTATTATTTAAAACCACTAAATAGTATAATTTATCACTATAAAGTATTTTGATTTTAAAAGTTGTTTTAAGTATTTTTCACTATTCATAAAAAATTGGAAGTTCTCAGAAAATTACAAAAAAATCAACTTAGGGTAATTTTGATATTATGAATACAAAAATGAAGTTCATTTTGAAATATAAAATATATATAATTTCAAAAAGTGGGTATTACTGTTCATAATGGCTATTTTGATTGGTCGCGGTGTGTTAGAATCTCGAACTTGCGTACAATGCAAGTTATTGCATTATTGAAAGAGAAGTGTATCGTGGAAGCTCGGGGTGTTAAATTCTCCCCTCCTTCAATAAATTGCGTCCTCGCAATTTGAAATTTTTCTTTGAAAATAAAATTTTGAAAATAGAAAATACCTTTGTGGAAAACCCACATCGGAAATAAGGTTAATAGAATTTAGCCTTAATAGGAGGGAAAGGGAAATGAATAAGTCACCACCAAATTATGATCTCGATAAGGAGAACATTGGTGGAAATTAGAGACATATAATTAGAGGAAAATGTAAATATTTTTAGGGAGTGGTTGGGGTCATCAATCACAAATAAGTGTAAAATTGAGGGCCTCAAGGCCTTTATTCTATGTTGATTTAAAATATTATCAGTTCAACAAGACATAAGGTATTAGGATAACACATTTTTTGTTTTAATATCCCTTTACTAAAGTTTAAGAATTAATTTATTAATTGAATAAGAGATAGGTATATATATTTATTCTTGACAAGTATAGTTTCAACCTTCAAATAATTTCTACCACAAACTCGTCTTTTACTCAAAAGATAATAGAACTCAAAAATATTATATTTATCCTAATCGTAAAAGGTTCAAAAAATTAACACATACCATTTAGATTAAGAAAACTATTTTGTAATAATCAGGGACTTTTTCTAGGCTAGTGGTAGGTAATAAAGGCATGTCGCACTATGGTTGTGGGTTCGATTCCTACAACTTTGTCCGACGCGACGGGTTATCCCCCAACCTGCAGGTTGTCCTTTTCCCAAAGCTATAGTATTATAATATTCCAAAAATAATCTTCAGAAATGTTTTAACCTTAAACAATACAATATAAAGTTCAACTTAATCCATTCTAACCTTTATAGTTATCCAAAATACATCTGTCCAGACTTTCTATAAATGGTCTCTAAATTCCAAAATCAATTGTAACATCAAATTCCCCAAATAAAGTAAATTTTCTCTTATTATAACATACTAAAAATATGATTACCTTCATCATATTAAAACCTTAATGAGAACAACAAGTACTGCAGTACTATCCTTATATATATCACATTATTCTTATAACCATAATATAATCCTTGAGTCCAAAAGCACCAAAACATTAATTATTCCACTTCAACTATAGTAACAGCATAAGATTGTCCTTGATCCCTTGGCCTTTTCTGAGGTAAGTTTCTCTGACTCTTAGGACATTCATTTGTATAATGACCCATTTCCCAACAATTTTAGCATTCAACATTGATATCCTCTTTCTTTCCCTTGCAATCACGAGCCTGGTGAGCTTTTTCACCACACTTGTAACAGACTCCAATTCCTTTCAAGCAAGTACCGGGGTGTTTCTTTCCACATTTACTACAGGACTGATATTCAACTCTTCCCTTCTTCCCCTTATTTCCATTTCCAGATTGATCAGAAGATCTCTTCTTTTCTTGCATTGCTTTAAAGTCATGAGACTTAGATAATTACTTTTCCGCCTTGATAGCACACGAGACAATATCTTCGTATGACGACAAGGTTTGTGAGACTAATGCTCGACAGAGAAATGGTTTTAACCCATCAATGAAAAGATCAATCTTACTTCTTAGGTTACGTATATAATCTGCAGCATGCCTCGCTAACCTTGTAAAGTTAGCCTCATACTTTGCAACATTTTCATCCTCCTTCTGCCTCAGACTCAGAAATTGCCTTTCCATATCTGCTCGATGATCATGTGGAAAGTATTTTTCTAAGAAAATTTCCTTAAACTCCCTCCATTCCATACTTGATACTTCTTCATCTTCCTTTGTGTTTTGAATCATCGACCACCATTGATCGGCATCTCCAGTGAGGCGGTAAACTGCCATGACAACTTTCTCCCTTTCGCTACACCCCAGGGCGTGGAATATTTTCTCTAAGGAGTTTATCCATTGCTCAGCTACTAATGGATTTGTACCCCCATTAAATGTTGGGGGTTTTTGCCTCATGAAGTGGTCTAACATTGATCCTCCACGTTGCGGATCAGGGTTCTCCATACGAGTAAGGTTACTATTCATAACTTGAGTGAGTTTTCCCAATATGGTGATAAGTTGATCAGCACCAGTTGTATCTCCTGCTCCACAATAATTATCATGAGAAGGAGGGAAATCCCTATACAGGGTTCATGCATTGATACGGTTTCCATTCCACCCACTAGGCGCCATTTCTAAACAATGTCATAAACTAGATTAGTTTATTAATTAAAATACACAATTTTATACTTGTAAAAAATTTAACATAAATTGAACTATTTATGGATATAATCCATAATCATAAAAATGTTTTCTTTGAGGAAGTATGTACTAAAAATCCCTTTGTAATGGTTTGTAACGAAAATGATAATTATCCTAAGCATATCCCCTGGGAGTGTCGTAACCAAGAGTACAGCAAAGCCTGTTGTTGTGAACCAGTTCTCGTTCGAGTCTATCTCAAAGCGGTGTTTTCAGGTTTTACCCCTAGGTACATTTTTGCCAGAGCCACCTCTACATGCTCGTATCTAGACAGGTATGTATTTCTCAGAAAAGTCATAAAATCTCTGTAATACCAAAATTCTAGGAAGTTCTTCTATACTAATCCTCAAAGTCTGTCTTCGGGCTATGTTCTCTAATCAGAGTTTATCTAAATCTAGCTTCCAAGGTTAGTACTAAACTACCTCTAATACCAACTGTAACGCCCCGACCTCAGTTACCTAGAGTCGGTGCATTATTGCGTAACATTGGCATGATCACAAAAGATCAAGTCTTGAAAGACCGATTAGTCTAGTAGCCTTGGAAACACTAGATACTTTCATAAGTCATACATTACATCATAAAGTAAAACAAAACTACAAAAACATCTTGTCTTCATATCCCCTCATACTATCCCTGCAGGTCATTCATAATATACTTCTTCACATCCTGGAAAAATTAAAACCTTGAAAGGGGTGAGCTCAGATGCTCAGTAAGGATAAAAATATAGTGGAAGCTTTCATAAATAAACATTAACATTTTAGGAAATGTATGACTAAAACAAAATCCTTTTAAACATTAACTTCAACAATATATGGCAAAAGTAAAATAAAATAATGCCATTTACTTATTCACATGGATATTCTACTAGTCTAATAATCACATGAAATATCAATAACCACTTTCATAAGGATGGAATGCATAATGCCAGACTATCGTAACCACGTAGCCAAGGCCTCGTGCCAAGACTACAAATAAGATTTTGTCAAGGCCTCGTGCCAAGACACTAGTTTGTCTAATGAGACCTACCGATGCATCGTGGAGCTATAGCGGGCTCCACCTGTCACTTATTAATTCCAATTCATTCCTCATATGAACAGGTTTAAACATATCATAAACCATAACATAATCGTATAACATAAAACATTCATAAAGGAAACATAACATTTCCACATTTAAATCACAAGATAAAAATACAACACATTGACATAAAAAACACTTTCAAAACCATTTTCAATACCAAAATTAAATAAAATTAAAATGTTGTAATTATTTTTCATTTAAAAAAAAGTTATGGCTTGTAGAGGAAGCTGAAACTCAAATAATGGTCAGGGCGGTGGAGAAGTCGTTGTCGCCGCACACGTACGACAAAAACATTCCCTTTTGTTGTTTACTAAAACGCTTCTTATAAAATTATTCCTTTTGAATAAACGTAAAAGTCAAAGGGGTTTATACACCATACAAAAGAAAGTTGTATATAAAACAAAATATGCCTCAATGAAAGGAGATTGAGACGAAGTCCCTTAAAAAGATAATTTTTTAAATAAAATAGATATATTATGTGTATTCACTACAAGTACATATAAAGAAAGTACAAATACAAGATAGGACATAATAATATCATGACATAATTTGAAAGTAATAGATTAACCCAAAGAATGGAAATTGGGTTAATAAGTTCCCTTACCTCGTGTCCGACTTGACTTGATCATTCTTTAACCTCCTGAATAATTAACTAGAGTTAATTTCTACTTGCTTAAGAACATTTTTCAAGTTCATTATTCCTTTTATATCACTTATTACCATGTTATCAACATTATGTAATTATTTAAGTTAATAACGGTCGTTTTGTCGATCTTTGGTACTTGAGTCAAAAATAAACTTCTTATAATTACAACTTGTTTATGTGGTAGAATATACATTATCTCCAGAATTATATTCATGATGAAGATATCATATATATAATATATATCCAGTATATACATTCATTCATATTATTACGTAACATTTAGAGGTAAGAAATGAAATGCACCGTTCATGGAGATGGTAAGCCGTACGTACGCATTAACGCTACTTTCATTTCTATTTCATATTTAATGGAATGGAATCATAATGATATAATGTTTTATTATAATTACAGTATAATATCATATATAATATCATTTACTCCATCTTTTATACATACCACATATGGCATTAACGATTCAAATCACTTTGAGGGGGCGGTAGTCCGCACTTCCTAAAATGAAAATATCGTGTTTACCCATAATGGAAACCATAAAGGTATGCCATAAATGAAAAATACAGAATCTTAAAGAAAACATAAACATATTATATATCATATATCAATATATTGACATCATAATGGCCACCTTTTAAGGTGTTATATGAGTGTTGAACAATCATCGTTTCGTGAGGTAGAAATTCTCCATCCACAGAAACAGTATGTTCTTTAACCATTAAGTGTAGGTGTGTGTAAGTGTAGCTCGAATCCATCTTATAAAACCATCCTAGTATATTTAATATACTTATTTTGTTACAAAATAAAGGAATAAAAAGAGTTTAAGGGGTTGTAGAAGCAAAATAAAACAAAATAACATAAGAGAAGACATTGCCTTAAAACAGGTAACTCTTTTTTGATTTGAGGTCAAAGGCTTCCTTGGGAAGCCTTCTGCCCAAAGTGAGGAATCTAGGAGTAAGAGAGGAAAGTGGAGAGAGTATTTTGGAAGAGGTTGGCCGAGCCAAAAGGCTTGAGAGGTGTGGGTAAGGTGGTAGTGGTGGGGGCCTTTTATAAGAGGAGAGGAGGGGCACTCTTGGAAAGTCGTGAAATGTTACTTTATTATATAATGAGTTTCAGATTTTAAAGGTCCCACAGTTATATATTTCGAGTATAAGGTGATAAGGGTTCTAAATATACTCATCTAATAGGTTTTTGACAAGTTTATGTCTTAGATTTTACATTATCTTTTCATTTTATTTAAATCGTTAATTAATGAGGTAATTGCTGCATCATCATGGTGTCATAAATAATTTAATTTATTTAATGTATAAAGATTATAAAACAAATATAATGATGTAGGAACTCTTTTTATCTTTCTAATTAATATTTATAGACAAAAATATGACTTTTATAACCCTATTTAACAACTGTTTTAGTAAAACAACTCATGTTTGTGACATTTTTACTTTAACATTAAATAAAAAGTTTTTAATGTCATTTTCCTACCAAAGTGGCTCCATGGGGTCCCCAAGTTGACCCATGGATTTTCTTGGTCGTCCATGACTCATACAATAGGGGTAGGACAAGTGTAAAGATATTTTCAAATTTTTATAATATCATTTTTACATTAAATTTCACTAATTACCTTTAATCGCGATTAATTAAACTTAAAAGTTACTATTCACCAAAAAATTATTTTAATCCCATTGAACCACATTTTACTTCCTAATGACAACCATGTATGTCATATTTTTGAAAATAAAATAACAGAAGTAGTAATGCTTCATTTAAACGAAAAATCAGTTTTTCACTATCACTTAGTGGTTTCACTATTCATCAAAAATTGAAGTTGTTCAAAACAATGCCAAAATTTCACCCTAAGCTATAATTGATATTCCGAATTCACAAATGATGTCTATTTTACAAAATTCCAAAAATATAAGTTTCCTTAATTAATTTTATAATTAATTCCCGTTTTCATAGCAAATAGCGTGTTTTTAAGAAACAATATATATCAAAAGATTCACAATTATTTATGTCCAATTTCAATGTTAAATTAATTCTAATGACCACCATTGGATAAAATGGTACAAATATATTATAATTATACTTTAAAACCGCTAAATATTATAATTTATCACTATAAATTATTTTGATTAAAAAAGTTGTTTAAAGTATTTTTCACTATTCATAAAAAATTGGATGTTCTCAGAAAATTACAAAAAATTCAACTTAGGGTAATTTTGATATTACGAATACAAAAATGATGTCCATTTTGAAATATAAAATATATATAATTTCAAAAAGTTTGTATTACTATTCTTAATGGCTATTTTGATTGGTCGCGGTGTGTTAGAATCTCGAACTTGCATACAATGCAAGCTATTGCATTATTGAAAGAGAAGCGTATTGTGGAAGATCGGGGTGTTACATTCTCCCCTCCTTCAATAAATTGCGTCCCCACAATTTGAAATTTTTCTTTTAAAATAAAAAGTTAAAAATAGAAAATACCTTTGTGGAAAACCCACATCGGAAATAAGGTTAACAGAATTTAGCCTTAATAAGAGGGAAAGGGAAATGAAAAAGTCACCACCAAATTATGATCTCGATAAGGAGAACATTGGTGGAAATTAGAGACATATAATTAGAGAAAAAATGTAAATATTTGTAGGGAGTGATTGGGGTCATCAGTCACAAACAAGTGTAAATTTTAGGGCCTCAAGGCCTTCAATCTATGTTGATTTAAAATATTATCAGTTCAACAAGACATAAGGTATTAGGATAAAACATTTTTTGTTTTAATATCCCTTTAATAAAGTTTAAGAATTAATTTATTCATAGAATAAGAAATAGGTATATATATATTTATTCTTGACAAGTAGAGTTTCAACCTTCAACTAATTTCTACCATAAACTCATCTTTTACTCAAAAGATAATAGAACTCAAAAATATTATATTTATCTTAATCGTAAAAGGTTTAAAATATTAACACAAACCATTTAGATTAAGAAAACTATTTTGTAATAACTAGGGACTTCCTGTAGGCTAGTGGTAGGTAATAAAGGCCTGTCGCAATATGGTTGTGGGTTCGATTCCTACAACTTTGTCCGACGCGATGGGTTATCCCCTAACCTGAAGGTTGTCCTTTTCCTAAAGCTATAGTATTATAATATTCCAAAAATAATCTTCAGAAATGTTTTAACCTTAAACAATATAATCTAAAGTTCAACTTAATCCATTCTAACCTTTATAGTTATCCAAAATACATTTGTCCAGACTTTCTCTAAAAGGTCTCTAAAGTCCAAAATAAATTGTAACATCAGATTCCCCAAATAAAGTAAAGTTTCTCTTATTGTCACATACTAAAAATATGATTACCTTCATCATATTAAAACCTTAATGAAAACAACAAGTAATCCAGTACAATCCTTATATATATCACATTATTCTTATAACCATAATATAATCCTTGAGTCCAAAAGCACCAAAACATTAATTATTCCACTTCAACTATAGTAACAACATAAGATTTTCCTCGATCCCTTGACCTTTTCTAAGGTAAGTTTCCCTGACGTTTAGGACATTCATTTGCATAATAACCCATTTCCCTACAATTGTAGCATTCAACATTGATAGCCTTTTTCTTTCCCTTGCAATCACGAGCCTGGTGCCCTTTTTCACCACACTTGTAACAGACTCTCATTCTCTTCAAGAAAGTACTGGGGTGTTTCTTTCCACATTTACTGCAGGACTGATATTCAACTCTTCCCTTCTTCCCCTTATTTCCATTTCCAGATTGATCAGAAGATCTCTTATTTTCTTGCTTTGCTTTAGAGTCATGAGACTTAGATAATTCCTTTTCCGTCTTGATAGCACACGAGACAACATCTTCGTATGACAACAAGGTTTGTGAGACTAATGCTCGACAGAGAAATGGTTTTAACCCATCAAAGAAATGATCAATATTACTTCTTGGGTTACGTATATAATCGGCAGCATGCCTCGCCAACCTTGTAAAGTTAGCCTCATACTTTGCAACATTCTCATCCTCCTTCTGCCTCAGACTCAAAAATTGCCTTTCCATTTATGCTAGATGGTCATGTAGAAGGTATTTTTCTCATAAAATTTCCTTAAACTCCCTCCATTCCATACTTGATACTTCTTCATCTTCCTTTGTGTTTTGAATCAGCGACCACCATTGATCGACATCTCCAGTGAGGCGGTAAAGTGTCATGACAACTTTCTCCATTTCGCTACACCCCAAGGCATGGAATATTTTCTCTAAGGATTTTATCCATTGCTCAGCTACTAATGGATTTGTACCTGCATTAAATGTTGGCGGTTGTTGCCTCATGAAGCGGTCTAACATTGATCCTCCACGTTGCGGATCAGGGTTCTCCATACGAGTAAGGTTACTATTCATAACATGAGTGAGTTGTCCCAATATGGTGATAAGTTTATCAGCACCAGTTGTATCTCCAGCTCCACAATAATTATCTTGAGCTGGAGGGAAATCCGTACACGGGGTGTGTCCATTGATACGGTTTCCATTCCTCCCACTAGGTGTCATTTATAAACAATGGCATAAACTAGATTAGTTTATTGATTAAAATACATAATTCCATACTTGTAAAACACTTAACATAAATTGAACTATTTATGGATATAATCCATAATCATAAAAATGTTTTCTTTGAGGAAGTATTTACTCATAAGACCTTTATAGTGGTTTGTAAAGAAAATGGTAATTATCGTAAGCATATCCCCCGGGAGTGTCGTAACCAAGAGTACAGCAAGGCTCGTTGTCATGAACCAGTTCCCGTTCGAGTCTAGATCAAAGCGGTGTTTTCGGGTTTTACCCCTAGGTACATTTGTTCCAAAGCCACCTCTACATGCTCGTATCCAGACAGGGATGTATTGCTCGGAAAACTCATAAAATCTATATAATACCAAAATTCTAGGAAGTTCTTCTATACTAATCCTCAAAGTCTGTCTTCGGGCTATGTGCTCTAATCAGAGTTTATCTAAATCTAGCTTCCAAGGTTAGTACTAAACTGCCTCTGATACCAACTGTAACTCCCCGACCCCAGTTACCCAGAGTCGGTGCATTATTGTGTAACATTGGCATGATCACAAAAGATCAAGTCTCGAAATACCGATTAGTTTAGTAGCCTTGGAAACACTAGATACTTTCATAAGTAATACATTACAACATAAAGTAAAACAAGACTACAAAAACATATTGTCTTCATATCCCCTCATACTATCCCTACAGGTCATTCATAATATACTTCTTCACATCCTGGAAAAATTAAAACATTGAAAGGGGTGAGCTTAGATGCTCAGTAAGGATAGAAATATAGCGGAAGCTTTAATAAATAAACATTTACATTTTAGGCAATGTATAACTAAAACAAAAGCCTTTTAAACTTGAACTTCAACAATATATGGCAAAAGTAAAATGAAATAATTCCATTTACTTATTCACATAGATATTCTACTGGTCAAATAATCACATGAAATATCAATAACCACTTTCATAATGATGGAATTCATAATTCCATACTATCATAACCACATATCCAAGGCCTCGTGTCGAGACTAAAAAGAAGATTTTGTCAAGGCCTCGTTCTAAAACACTAGTTTGTCTCATGGGACCTACCGATGCATCGAGGAGCTATAGCGGGCTCCACCCGTCACTTATTAAGTGCAATGCATTCCTCATATGAACAGGTTTAAACATATCATAAACCATAACATAATCGTATCACATAAAACATGCATAAAGGAAACATAAAGTTTCCACATTTCAATCACAAGATATCAATACAAAAAATTGATATAAAAAACACTTTCAAAACCATTTTCAAAACCAAAATAAAAGAAAATTAAAACTTTGTAATTATTTTTCATTTAAAAAAAAGTTATGCCTTGTAGAGGAATCCGAAACTCAAATAATAGTCAGGGCGGTGGAGAAGTCGTTGTCGCCGCACATGTACGACAAAAACATTCCCTTTTTTCATTTACTAAAACGCTTCGTATAAAAAGATTCCTTTTTAATAAACGTAAACGTCAAAGGGGTTTATACACCGTATAAAAGAAAGTTGTGTATAAAACAAAATATGCCTCAATGAAAGGAGATTGAGACGAAGTCCCTTAAAAAGATCCTTTTTTAAATAAAAGAGATATATTATGTGTATTCACTATAACTACACATAAAGAAAGTAAAAATACAAGATAGGACATAATAATATCATGAAATAATTTGAAAGTAAGAGATTAACCAAAATTATGGAAATTGGGTTAATAAGTTCGCTTACCTCGTGTCCGACTTGACTCGATCGTTCTTTAACCTCATGAATAATAAACTAGAGTTAATTTCTACTTGCTTAAGAACATTTTTCAAGTTCATTATTCCTTTTATATTACTTATTACCATGTTATGAACATTATTAATTATTTAAGTTAATAACGGTTGTTTTGTCAATCTTTGGTACTTGAGTCAAAAATAAAATTCTTATAATTACAAATTGTTTATTTGGTAGAATATCCATTATCTCCAGAATTATATTCATGATGAAGATATCATATATATCATATATATCCAGTATATACATTCATTCATAATATTACGTAACATTTAGAGGTAAGAAATGAAATGCATCGTTCATGGAGATGGTAAGCCGTACGTACGTGTGAACGCTACTTTCATTTCTATTTCATATTTAATGGATTGAAATCATACTTATATAAAGGTATATTATAATTTCTGTATAATATCATATATAATATCATTTACTCCATCCTTTATACATACCACATATGGCATTAACGATTCAAATCACTTTGAGGGGGCGGTAGTCCGCACTTCCTAAAATGAAAATATCGCGTTTACCCATAATGGAAACCATAAAGGTATGCCATAAATGAAAAATACAGAAGATTAAAGAAAAAATAAACATATTATATATCATATATAAATGTAGTGACATCATAATGGCCACCTTTGAAGGTGTTATATGAGTGTTGAACAATCATCGTTTCGTGAGGCAGAAATTTTCCATCCACAGAAACAGTATGTTCTTTAACCATTAGATTTAGGTGTGTGTAATTGTAGCTCGAATACTTCTTATAAAAACATCCTAGTATATTGAAGATACTGATGTTGTTACAAAATAAAGGAATAAAAAGAGTTTAATGGGTTGGAGAAGCAAAATAAAACAAAATAACATAAGAGAAGACATTACCTTAAAACGGGTAACTCTTTTTGATTTGAGCTCAAAGGCTTCCTTGGGAAGACTTCTGCCCAAAGTGAGGCATCTAGGAGTAAGAGAGGGAAGTGGAGAGATTATTTTGGCAGAGGTTGGCTGAGCCAAAAGGCTTGATAGGTATGGGTAAGGTGGTAGTGGTGGGGGCCTTTTATAACAGAGAGGAGGGGCACTCTTGGAAAGTCATGAAATATTACTTTATTATATAATGAGTTTCGGATTTTAAAGGTCCCAAACTTATATATTTTGAGTATAAGGTGATAAGGGTTCTAAATATACTCATAAAATAGGTTTTTGACAAGTTTAATTATTAGATTTTACATTATCTATTCATTTTATTTAAATCGTTAATTAATGAGGTAATCGCTGCATCATCATGGTGTCATAAATAATTTAATTTTTTTAAGGTCTAAAAATTATAAAAAAATATCATGATGTAGGAAACCTTTTTATATTTCTAATGAATATTTATAGTCAAAACTATGAATTGTATAAACCCATTTAACAATTGTTTTAGTAAAACAACTCATGTTTTTGACATTTTTACTTTAACATTAAATAAAAAGTTTTTAATGTCATTTTCCTACCAAATTTTTTACATGGGGTCCCCAAGTTGACCCATGGATTGTCTTGGTCGTCCATGACTAATCCAATAGGGGTAGGACAAGTGTAAAGGTATTTTCAAATTTTTATAATATCATTTTTACCTTAAATTTCACTAATTACCTTTAATCGCGATTAATTAAACTTAAAAGTTACTATTCACCAAAGAATTATTTTAGTCCCATTGAACCACATTTTACTTCCTAATGACAACCATGTATGTCTGATTTTTGAAAATAAAATCACAGAAGTGGTAATGCTTCATTTAAACGAAAAATCAGTTTTTAACTATCACTTAGTGGTTTCACTATTCATCAAAAATTGAAGTTTTTCAAAACAATGCCAAAATTTCACCCTAAGCTATAATTGATATTCTGAATTCAAAAATGATGTCTATTTTACAAAATTCAAAATATATAAGTTTCATTAATTAATTTTATAATTAATTCCCGCTGTCACAGCAAAAGCGTGTTTTTAAGAAACAATATATATCAAAATATTGACAATTGTTTATGTCCAATTTCAATGTTAAATTAATTCTAATGACCACCATTGGATAAAATGGTAAAAATATATTCTAATTATACTTTAAAACCACTAAACAGTATAATTTATCACTATAAATTATTTTGATTAAAAAAGTTGTTTTAAGTATTTTTCATTATTCATAAAAAATTGGTAGTTCTCAGAAAATTACAAAAAATTCAACTTAGGTTAATTTTGATATTAAAAATACAAAAATGAAGTCCATTTTGAAATATAAAATATATATAATTTCAAAAAGTGGGTATTACTATTCATAATGGCTATTTTGATTGGTCACGGTGTGTTAGAATCTCGAACTTGCGTACAATGCAAGCTATTGCATTATTGAAAGAGAAGTGTATCGTGGAAGCTCGGGGT
Organism: Viscum album; assembly: GCA_963277665.1. Lineage (NCBI taxonomy): Eukaryota > Viridiplantae > Streptophyta > Magnoliopsida > Santalales > Viscaceae > Viscum > Viscum album. The sequence goes on along the minus strand of OY728119.1, from coordinate 1,014,104,002 downwards.
GTTACATTGATCCTCCACGTTGCAGATCAGGGTTCTCCATACGAGTAAGGTTACTATTCATAACTTGAGTGAGTTGTCCCAATATGGTGATAAGTTGATCAGCACCAGTTGTATCTCCAGCTCCACAATAATTATCTTGAGCAGGAGGGAAATCCCTACACGTGGTGCGTTCATTGATACGGTTTCCATTCCTCCCACTAGGCACCATTTCTAAACAATGGCATAAACTAGATTAGTTTATTGATTAAAATACATAATTCCATACTTGTAAAACACTTAACATAAATTCAACTATTTATGGATATAATCCCTAATCATAAAAATGTTTTATTTGAGGAAGTATGTACTCATAATCCCTTCATAATGGTTTGTAAGGAAAATGATAATTATCCTAAGAATATCCCCCGGGAGTGTCATAACCAAGAGAACAGCAAGGCCCATTTTCGTGCACCAGTTCCCATTCGAGTCTAGTTCAAAGCGGTGTTTTCGGGTTTTACCCCAAGGTACATTTGTGCCAGAGCCACCTCTACATGCTCATATCCAGACAGGGATGTATTGCTCGGAAAACTCATAAAATCTCTATAATACGAAAATTCTAGGAAGTTCTTCTATAATAATCCTCAAATTCTATCTTCGGGATATGTGCACTAATCAGAGTTTATCTAAATCTGGCTCCCAAGGTTTGTACTAAACTGCCTCTGATACCAACTGTAACGCCCAGACCCCAGTTACCCAGAGTCGGTGCATTATTGTGTAACATTGGCGTGATCACAAAAGATCAAGTCTCGAAAGACCGATTAGTTTAGTAGCCTTGGAAACACTAGATACTTTCATAAGTCAAACATTACATCATAAAGTAAAACAAGACTACAACAACATCTTTTCTTCATATCCCCTCATACTATCCCTGCATGTCATTCATAATATACTTCTTCACATCTTGGAAAAATGAAAACATTGAAAGGGGTGAGCTCAGATGCTCAGTAAGGATGAAAATATAGCGGAAGCTTTCTTAAATAAACATTAACATTTTAGGCAATGTATAACTAAAACAAAAGATTTTACTTATTCACATGGATATTCTACTGGTCGAATAATCACCTGAAATATCAATAACAACTTTTATAATGATGGAATGCATAATGCCAGACTATCATAACCACGTAGCCAAGGCCTCGTGCCAAGACTAAAACTAAGATTTTTTCAAGGCCTCATGCCAAGACACTAGTTTGTCTCATGAGACCTACCGATGCATCGAGGAGCTATAGCGGGCTCCACCCGTCACTTATTAAGTCCAATTCATTCCGCATATGAACAGGTTTAAACATATCATAAACCATAACATAATCGTATCACATAAAACATGCATAAGGGAAACATAACATTTCCACATTTCAATCACAAGATATAAATACAACACATTGATATAAAAAACACTTTCAAAACCATTTTCAATACCAACATAAAAGAATATTAAAAATTTGTAATTATTTTTCATTTAAAAAAAAGTTATGGCTTGTAGAGGAAGCCGAAACTCAAATAATGGTCAGGGCGGTGGAGAAGTCGTTGTCGCCGCACACGTAAGAAAAGAACATTGCCTTTTTTTTTTTAGTAAAATGCTTCATATAAAAAGATTCTTTTTGAATAAACATAAAAGTAAAAGGGGTTTATACACCGTATAAGAGAAAGTTGTGTATAAAACAAAATATGCCTCAATGAAAGGAGATTGAGACGATGTCCCTTAAAAAGATCATTTTTTAAATAAAATAGATCTATTATGTGTATTCACTATAAGTACGCATAAATAAAGTACAAATAAAAGATAGGACCTAATAATATCATGACATAATTTGAAAGTAAGAGATTAACCCAAAGAATGGAAATTGGGTTAATAAGTTCCCTTACCTCGTGTCCGACTTGACTCGATCATTCTTTAACCTCCTAAATAATAAACTAGAGTTAATTTATACTTGCTTAAGAACCTTTTTCAGGTTCATTATTCCTTTTATATCGCTTATTACCATGTTATGAACATTATGTAATTATTTAAGTTAATAGCGGCCGTTTTGTCGATCTTTGGTACTTGAGTCAAAAATAAATTTCTTATAATTACAACTTGTTTATGTGGTAGAATATAAATTATCTCCAGAATTATATTCATGATGAAGATATCATATATATCATATATATCTAGTATATACATTCATTCATAATATTACTTAACATTTAGAGGTAAGAAATGAAATGCACCGTTCATGGAGACGGTAAGCCGTACGTACGCATGAACGCTACTTTCATTTCTATTTCATATTTAATGGAATGCAATCATAATGATATAAAGGTATATTATAATTACAGTATAATATAATATATACTATCATTTACTCCATCCTTTATACATACCACATATGGAATTAACGATTCAAATCATTTTCAGGGGGCGGTAGTCCGTACATCCTAAAATGAAAATATCGCGTTTACCCATAATGGAAACCATAAAGGTATGACATAAATAAAAAATACAGAAGCTTACAGAAAACATAAACATATTATATATCATATATAAATTTAGTGACATCATAATGGCCACCTTTGAAGGTGTTATATGAGTGTTGAACAATCATCGTTTCGTGAGACATAAATTCGTCATCCACAGAAACAGTATGTTCATTAACCATTAGATGTAGGTTTGTGTAAGTGTAGCTCGAATCCTTATTATAAAAACATCCTAGTATATTTAATCTACTGATTTTGTTACAAAATAAAGGAATAAAAATATTTACGGGTTTGGAGAAGCAAAATAAAACAAAATAACATAAGAGATGGCATTACCTTAAAACGGGTAACTCTTTTTGATTTGAGCTCAAAGGATTCCTTGGAAAGACTTCTGCCCAAAGTGAGGCATCTAGGAGTAAGAGATGGAAGTGGAGAGAGTATTTTTTCAGAGGTTGGCTGAGCCAAAAGTCTTGAGAGGTGTGGGTAAGGTGGTAGTGGTGGGGGCCTTTTATAAGAGGAGAGGAGGGTCACTCTTGGAAAGTCATGCAATGTTACTTTATTATATAATTAGTTTCGGATTTTAAAGGTCCCACACTTATATATTTCGAGTATAAGGTGATAATGGTTCTAAATATACTCATCCAATAGGTTTTTGACAAGTGTAAGTCTTAGATTTTACATTATCTTTTCATTTTATTTAAATCGTTAATTAATGAGGTAATCGCTGCATCATCATGGTGTCATAAATAATTTAATTTATTTAATGTCTAAAAATTATAAAAAAATATCATGATGTAGGAAATATTTTTAGCTTTCTAATTAATATTTATCGTCAAAAATATGACTTGTATAACCCCATTTACCAATTGTTTTAGTAAAACAACTCATGTTTGTGACATTTTTACTTTAACATTAAATAAAAGGTTTTTAATGTCATTTTCCTACCAAAGTGGCTCCGTAGTGTCCCCAAGTTGACCCATGGATTTTCCTGGTCGTCCATGACTCATCCAATAGGGGTAGGACAAGTGTAAAGGTATTTTCATATTTTTATAATATCATTTTTACCTTAAATTTCACTAATTACCTTTAATCGCGATTAATTAAACTTAAAAGTTACTATTCACCAAAAAATTATTTTAATCCCATTTAACCACATTTTACTTCCTAATGAAAACCATGTATGTCGGATTTTTGAAAATCAAATCACAGAAGTGGTAATTCTTCATTTAAACGAAAAATCAGTTTTTAACTATCACTTAGTGGTTTCACTATTCATCAAAAATTGAAGTTTTTCAAAACAATGCCAAAATTTCACCCTAAGCTATAATTTATATTCTGAATTAAAAAATGATTTCTATTTTACATAATTCCAAAAATATAGGTTTCATTAATTAATTTTATAATTAATTCTCGCTGTCACCACAATTAGCTTGTTTTTAAGAAACAATATATATCAAAAGATTGACAATTGTTTATGTCTAATTTCAATGTTAAATTAATTCTAAGGACCACCATTGGATAAAATGGTAAAAATATATTCTAATTATACTTTAAAACCACTAAATAGTATAATTTATCACTATAAATTATTTTTATTAAAAAAGTTGTTTTAAGTATTTTTCACTATTCATAAAAAATTGGAAGTTCTCAGAAAATTACAAAAAATTCAACTTAGGGTAATTTTGATATTACGAATACAAAAATGAAGTCCATTTTGAAATATAAAATATATATAATTTCAAAAAGTGGGTATTACTATTCATAATGGCTATTTTGATTGGTCGCAGTGTGTTAGAATCTCGAACTTGTGTTCAATGCAAGCTATTGCATTATTGAAAGATAAGCGTATCGTGGAAGCTCGGGGTGTTACATACCTAGTACATGAAAATGAATATTACTGCATACCTGGTCTGAAACACCCAGTGGATATACTTTAGAAATTCATGAACTCTTTATGAAACATTATGAGGTATTTGAATAATTATCATGAATATCCTAGGTTAATCCCAAGTTTTCAATTATTTAAAATAAGGTGTCATGATTTAGACATTCTATTAATGATCTTTCATCATTTTTTGGTTCACTATTATGAATATTATTGCTTACACTATTCTTCTTGGTTTTAGTCAATGGTGGGAACTATAAGGAATTGAGTTAACATTGAATGTTATGGAAAATGTGGTAATGAGAAACCAAGTAGGATGGTGACTAGAGTAAAGTGTATTTTGATTGTACCTAATCATTTATCACAATATATGATTGACACCTTACACCTTAACCAACACTAAAACTCACCAAATAAGATAAGAATATATTTTTTTGAGATCTCATGTGGTGGATAATGTTAAATAAAGAGGATTCAGTTTCTTATATATCGAAAATGTGGGAAGAATCACTCTAGGTAAGGTCTCAAAGGAAAGAAAATATGTTTTTTGTGGTGAATAAAGTCATATAGTAAGTTATTTCATAGTAAAAATGAGAGGTTCAATTAAGGAATTAGATGAAAATAATGTTTTTCCAAAGACATCATCAATAATTGAATATTTTAAATTTGGAAAATTTAGAAATTATAGAAATATATTTCCTAGATGGAAAGAAAAAGAAGAGGATCAAAAATGTAGTACAAGAAGAGGTTTTTTTATGATAAAGAGACTAAAAATAACATATTAAAAAAATAGGTATTATAGAATATGATGATGAATTCAATTAATGGGGAATAATAGAATTATTTATATTCTGGGATTAAATAATTATATTGTAGATTTATTTTTTAACAATGGAATTTTGGTTATAAGAATCATCAAAATGTCTAAATACTACTTTAATTTTAGAAGCATATATGTCTTCATGTAAGATTAACTTAAGATTTATCGATACTGTCATGGGTTTATGAGTTTATTTTTTATCATAAGTTACAAATCATAGACACCCATTTTGAGTTTTTTTGTTATTATATTTAATCAAGTTTAAGTATATTTTGAGAAAAAATTATATAAATACAATCCTTTGGTTTTTTATATGTTTTAGTGGAAAAGTTTTTTGAGAAGGAATGAATTTACATTTTGAGGACATAAGATTAAATGTATTGATAAACTTTTGGGTTTACCTTATCTTTTATTTTGAGGTAAGTATGGGTAATTGTAATTTGGGAACTTTTTAGTAGTTATATTAATATAGTTTTTAGAAAATGATAACCTACATGTCTTGTGAAAATCTATCGCATTTGATAAGGCTCGGGGCTTGAACTCACAACTTAAGAATGATAAGGGTACAACGCCTACCAATTTTCTATATGAAAGATTATTTCCAATGTGATTTCATGAATAGGGATATCACATAGTTTTATATTAGTTCATGGTATATTATCATGTTATGGATGATATAAAATTATGTAATGGGATATTACAACCATTACCTACACCAGAATGAAAATGGGAAAACATAACCATGGATTTTATCATCAGACTCCCCAAAATGTATAAAGAGAATAATGTTATATAGCTTTTAGTTCATCTCATAATGAAGTCATCACACTTAATCACTATCCGAGAATATTTCTCACTTTATTATCTTTCCATGATATACATTAAGAAATTGGTAAGCTTTCATGGAGTTCCACATTCCATTGTATCTGATTACAATCTGAGGATTACCTCAAAGTTCTAAAGATGCCTTCAATAAGCTCTCAATACATAGTTGAGTTTCAAAATATCATCCTTGGACATATATTCCATATAATAGAACAATTAAAACTTTATAGGAAATGTTGATATCTTTTTCTATGTATTTCAAAGGTGTTTGGGGTCTACACATTTTCCTAGTTGAGTTTTCTTAGAATAATAGCATTCAGTCGAGTATTCATATGGCTCCTTATGAAGCCCTCTATGAAAATAAGTGTATAAATAAAACATATTGGATAAAACATAGATAAATAAATATATTTGGACAAGATATAGTGTATGAAATGGTGGATAAGGTTATATATATTTAATAACACATAAGGATAACACAATGTTAGTTGAAAAGTCCTGATGAAAATAAGCAATGTGATTTGTGATTTGAAGTTAGTGACAACGTGGTTCTATGAATTTCTGCATAGAATAAGGTTATAATATCTTGAAATGAGGGAAAAAGAGGTCCTAGGTATATCAGTACCTTTGAAATTACTGATATTATTGGTATAGTATATTCTTTATTGTCACTTCCACTGAACCTCTCACAATTAAATGATGTGTTTCATATATTAGGGGTGTCCAAAACTGGCATGACCCAACCCAACCGGGTTGGGTAGGGTTTACTCTGGTTGCACATAAATATAGATGGGTTGGGTCAGTTTGGCTTTGGTTGAGATTGGGTTGGGATGGGTCATAGGTTTTAAAAATAATAACCCAACACAACCTGATCGACCCGACCTTCTTTTATTTTGGTTACCCGCATTTCGGTTCGAACATCACTCGACCTACCGCTTTCATCTTCCTCTTTCTGTCTCTCCTGTAATCCTCCTCAGATGGCCACAACCCCTTGATGTCACCTCCTATCATGCGATGATCCCTACCACCCTAGTCGCCCAGTTCTTCCCTTATGAAAAGTGATCCCATCATCAATAGATATATATCATCTCTCATGCCATGATCCCCACCCCATCTACATAACTGTAGCACCGCCTCTCCTGCGGTCCCACCTCTGGTCATTGGCCTCTCATCCCTGATGGACTTCATCCTCCCTTACTCTCATCTTATTCATAATTTACATCTCTTTCTTCTATATATTAATGAATCTGCAAATATACTAGATTCGTGGAATTGGTGTGGAAGGAAGACAAATATTGCGGGAGAGGTCGTCGTGTCGAGAGTGAGCGAGGAGCAGATGGTTCGGCTTATTAACCAGCAATGGAATTTTTTTCTAGGTTTTTTGTTGCCCTAATTAATTGCTCAGCATTGTACTGGCATGGAAGATGATGATCAGATAGGTCTCTACATCTGGGGAGAGCGTCAAGTAAGGTGAGGATTCAGTTGAGAAGCGATGAGATTTTGGTGGTTTCTTCCCTAATAGATTCAGAATTTCTTACTGGTGGCATGACACTAGCATAGAATAGGATTCATGTGGGATGAGAGGTCGAAGGGTTAGGATCGAGAATCTGGTTCTATTTATGAAGGATATGTAACACCCCAATCTTCCATGGTAGGTTTCCCTTTGAATAATGCAATGACGTGCATTGTACGCAACTTCAAGATTCTAACACACCATAACCAATCAAACTAGCCGTTATGAATAGTAATACCAACTTTTTGAAATTTTATAAGTTTTGTCTTTCGAAATGGACTTCATTTTTGGATTCGTAATATCAAAATTAGCTTAGGGTGAAATTTTGGTACTTTTCGGATAAATTTCATATTTTGATGAATAGTTAAAATTACTAAATTTTAATTAAAAACAACTTTTTTAATCAAAATAATTAATAGTGATAAATTATTAATTTGAGTGGTTTTAAAGTATATTTAGAATATATTTTTACCATTTAATACAATATTGTTCATTGGATGAGATTTTACTTTAAACCAGACATAAACAAGTGTCAATCTTTTGATAGTTATTATCTCTTAAAAACACGCTATTTGTTTTGACAACGGGAATTAATTTTTAAATTAATTAATGCAACTGATATGTTTTGAATTTGGTAAAATAGACCTAATTTTTGAATTCATAATATCAAATTTAGCTTAGGCCTAATTTTTGGTATTTTTCTGGAAACGTTCATTTTTTCATGAATAGTGAAACCACTAAGTGGTAGTTAAAAAACTGAATTTTTCATTAAACTTAATTTTACCGCTTCTGTGAGTGGAATTTCGAAAATCCGAGAGACACGGTTAATATCAAGGATTAAAATGTGGTTCATTGAGATGAAAATATTTTTTGGTGAATAGTAACTTTTTACTTTTATTTGTCACGGTTAAAAGTAAATCGGGTAATTAAGGGTAAAAATGATATTAATATTACCCTAACACATGTCCTAATTATATTGGACAAGTGTATCTCGACCAAAAACAACCTTAGGAATAAAATATTATCATTTAGGTCCACTTGGATTAGATTAGGACATTTATTATTATTTAATTCAAAGAAGAGTTAAAAGAGTTAAAATCAAAGTTTATTTACTAAAATATTTTTAATATAGGGTTACACATAAGATAAATTCAATTATAAATATTAATTATAAAGATAAAAATATTTCATACATAATGATATTTTATTTATAATTTTTAGACATTAAATACTTATTTATGACACAATGATGATGTAGTAATTACCATAATATGGAAAAATTAAAATAATTAATATTATAAATACCCAAATAAATATAATTGGAGACTTTTATTGAATTACACTAATTTTCTAGGTTAATATGACATATTAGGATTCATTTAATGGACTTATTTATAAGTAATCATTCTATTATGAGTTTCAAAAAAATCAATTATTGAATAGTGTCAAAATTAACATAAAAGAGTTTTTAAAACAAATATTATATTATTAATTGATATTAAATTCCTAAAAATCTAAGGTTAGGCCAAGAGACTTATATCATGATAGTTGTATCATTAATGGACCACTTGGGGGTGTTTTGGATGTATATAGTGGGTTTATTAACCATATAATATAAAAATACAAAGATACATTGTAAAAGTGAAACTAATTAACTAAGAGTTAATACTTAAAGATAAGGTTAATATAATGACCCAAACCTGTCTAAATTCTATTGGTTGAGTGGTTTTCGACCTATCCCCACCTCAACCTTTAAATAATCTACTTTGGAGATATTAGAAAGCGAATATGAATTTATTATAAAATAATATTTCTAGCTTTTCCAAAGGTGCCCCTCACCCCTCTTATAAAAGGGCGCTCCCCCTACTCATTACTTCACACCTTCAAAGCCTTTTGGTTCGTCCAACCCCTACCCAAATACTCTCTCAACATCCCTCACTACAATCTAGAGGCCTTAGTTTGATCAGAAAGACAACCTAATGAGCCCTTTTGTCAAATCAAAAGGAAGAACCCAAAGAAGAGGTAATGTTTTTACCACCCTTTTTCAAATTCTTTTCTTCTTCAACTTCTTATTTCCTTGTTATTCCTATTATAAAATAATGAATCCAGTATCTCCTATATACTATAATATTATTATAAATATGGTACAACCATATTAAGTATTCTATCCATCCTTTGAATGACATGTCACCATACGTGCGTACGTACGGCTTACTGTCTCCACGTCGTGGTGTAATTGTCATTCAATAAATTATTATTTGGATGGGAATAATAATGATGTTTAATTAATGTAATTAATAAATATAACATGATAATTATTATATATATATGATATACCATCCAATTATATATTATTTTAACATCAAAAAATGATATTGTTGCTCGTGCATACGTACGGACTACCGTCTCCACGAAAGCGATGAGATTCATTCTACATTGTATCCATTCAAGTATAATTATCATTTGATGATTTAAAAATAATGTTTAAGGACTTTATATAATTCTGGATATGAATAAGATACAACCTATCCATAACAAACATAGCTTACGTAACAAAGAATATAAAGGAAAATGAGAAAGTTACCACCTGAAATGAAAATAATACTAAGATATTATTAACAAATCAATGTTAAAAGATCATATATGATATCATATTAATGTAAATTATTCTTTTATAATTTAATAACAATTATTTCCCCATTATACAGGAGGTTAACCTACCATTGACCAAGGAAAAAGTACAAAGTAAGGGGTTTCTTATCTCACTTTTAATTCAGTGAGATTTCCATTGTTCACCACATATTTATTGCATGTAGTGTGTGTACTGACCATGATTGTATTCATTGTGTAATATAATTTAATTTATGGGTATTTACATCATCATTTTACTATCCTTCTTTCATGGGTACATGTTTCATAAGTTACCAAATCAATAAGGGAATTTGAAATTTCAATTTCCACTCATTCGGCATTACGCATACTTCATCGATTGTTTTACTCCAAGATTATGTGTGGAATCACTATTCATTTGATTATGTCATAATTTCCACTCCCCTTTCTGTGGATATACTTTTTATACACATAATCACTCCATTGATAAATTCTCAAGTCATCGGTATGAACTTGATAAGATTAATTTTTACTCAATCTCGATTTGTTGAGATAAACATCCAATTCATTGATGTTGTTTTTACTAGAATATGTTTGAATGTCCTTTGATTGTTTTACACAGAATATCCAATCATATTTAGTTTATTTATATTTTTCACAGATAATTATGTCATTGATTTATCCTTAACCTAAGGATATGGCCTTTATGAGAGATTTCATCTCAATTTACATTCCATTGAGACTTCTTTGTTGTTATACACCAAATCACTTTTATTTGGTGTATATAATGTACTTTGACATAGTATATCATGAATCCCTTTATTCTCATGATATTACAAAGTTTTTATTACCTCAATTATTTGTATTCAAGTGTCTCTCTTTTGGTTAGAAACTCTAACTAAAATACCATTTTTAAAGGTTTTAAATACTTATTCTTCTAAATCTTGCTCATTAATGTCCATGTTTTAAAAATTGTTTTAAGGATTTATTTATATGGACATTAAAGTTTTAAAATTAAAAATCCTTTTAAAAGTTTCAAAGTGGTATGGAAAACTTTAATTCAAAAATCTATTTTCAAATGGCTTCTTGACAAATACTGTGACTTTTAAATGATTTCAAGAAAAAGGGGGATATTTCTCTCAAATAGTTTTGATGATTATTTTCATCTATGTCAGTATCCTTCATTATTCTCAATTGAGGTCAATATGATACAATACAATCTTCCATATTGTATCGAATGAGTTATGTTTTACTATAGATGTGCTATTTTTATACCATTCATGGATTGTGCATAAAGTATTGACATTTTGTATGCTAGTTTTAATACAAATGCTTATGTTCTGTTGAAAACGTTTCATATGAGGAATGCATTGGACTTAGTAAGTGATGGGTGGAGCCCGTTATAGCTCCTTGATGCATCGGTAGGTCTCATGAGACAAACTAGTGTCTTGGCACAAGGCCTTGGAAAAATCTTATTTGTAGTCTTGGCATGAGGCCTTGGCTATGTGGTTATGATAGTCTGGCATTATGCATTCCATCATTATGAAAGTGGTTATTGATATTGCATGTGATTGTTCAACTAGTAGATTATCCATATGAATAAGTAAATGGAATTATTTCAGTTTATCTTTTCCATATTATGCTGAAGTTCAAGTTTAAAAGGATTTTGTTTTAGTTATAAATTGCTTTAAGTGTTTATGCTTATCTATGAAAGATTCTGCTATATTGTTATCCTTACTGAGAATCTAAGCTCACCCCTTTCAATGTTTTATTTTTTCCAGGATGTGAAGAAGTAATTTATGAATGACCTGCAGGGATAGTATGAGGGGATATGAAGACAAGATGTTGTTGTAGTTTTTTTACCTTATGATGTAATGTATGACTTATTAATATATCTAGTGTTTCCAAGACTACTAAACTAATTGGCCTTTCGATACTTGATCCTTTGTGATCATGCCAATGTTATGTAATAATGCACCGACTTTGGGTATCTAAGGTCGGGGCGTTACAGTTGGTATCAGAGTAAGTTTAGTACAAACCTTGGAGTCTAGATTTAGATAAACTCTGATTAGAGCATGTAGACCTAATATGAACTTTGAGGATTAGTATAGAAGAACTTCCTAGAATTTTGGTATTGTAGAGATTTTGTGAGTTTTCCGAGAAATACATCCCTGTCTGGATACGAGCAGGTAGAGTTGGCTCTGGCACAGATGTACCTAGGGGTAAAACCCAAAAACACCGCTTTGAGCTAGACTCGAACGGGAACTGGTGCATGACAACAGGCCTTGCTGCACTCTTGGTTACGACACTCCCAGGGGATATTCTTAGGTTAATTTACATTTTCTTTACTAAATGATTTGAAGTAGTAAATATATAAGATGAGAGTAAATGACCTTGGTTAATCCTAATGTGTTTCAAATTGAGAATATGGTGACATGTTAATCTCTAAATGATTTTATGACTATTGTTACTCACACAATCCTTTCTAGTTTTAGTCAATGGATGGATTCCAAGGAAGTCATAGTGACTTTGAGAATGATGTACAAGGTGGGAATGGTGGTGGAAATGAGCAACAAAATGGAATGTTGATAGGCGTAAAAGATATCGTCTTTATGCCAAATCAATTTTCCAAAAATATGATCAACAATATATATATTAACCAATTCCTGGACTCAACAAAGAAGAGAAAGTTGATGAATGATAAGAGCTCTAGCAGTGGAGACCATGGAGAAAGGAATCCTCAATTTCCATCATGCAGGAAATGTGGAAGGATACACCCAGGAAAGTGTCTCAATGGGACAAAGAAATCCTTTACGTGCGGGAAGGAAGGACATAAAATGAAGAATTGTCGAAGAAAAATTAAGAGTACTATGGAAAAAGATATAAATGGTCCAAAGAGTCCATTTACAATCATTTGTTGTAAATGTAGGGGACCTGGTCGTTACCCAAGTGAATGCCCTATTCTATAGGATATTTTCTTGGTCGAAGAAGAAGTTATGTGGAAATAAATGGTTGGAGAAATGTTTAAAAAGTATTAGTGCTCCTTGTTGATGGGTTTACTTTGGAATAATTATCTCTTGTATTTTTAACCCTGCAGTTTTCCATGGGAGAATGATATTTGCGGAAGAATTATCTTTTCTCTTGTGAATATAATTATAAATAACCATTTGGTTTTATATGATCATTGCGTTTGAGGAAATTATAAGTTATTATAATTTGGGATGAAAATGCAAGGTATGAGATAAGATTTTTGGTTAAATTATGTTATGGTTATTTTGAGGAATTTATCTCATTTTGGTAATGTTATAAAATATAGTTTTTGAAAAAGGACAACACGCAGACCGTGTGACAACCCGTCATGTTGGACAATGTTGTGGGAATCGAACCCACAACCAAAGTGCGATTGGGATTTATCGCCTACCACTGGACTACGTGAAGTCCCTGGTTAGTGTGACTATTATTTTTAGTTAAATGATTTTATTGATCATTAATAATTTGATTTGGGATCTTATGTCTTATCAAATGAATACCCTTAGTGTAGGAAAATGATTTGGTAATTAAGTGATAAATGTTATTTTGGAATTTTTTCACTTTGTTGTATGGAAAATAAAATAGTATGGGATTTCATTTGAGGAGTAATGGTGGATTTTTATCTATGTTTTTATTGTTGATTTATAGTGATTTGGGTTGTTTATGGAAATGATTAGGTTAATTAATTTTAAGTAGTGACTTTAAGAGTAATTAATGTCATTTGGAGATACAATTTAACGTGGAAGACTAAATTCTTATAAGTTTTGAGTTTCAATTTTAGTTTGGATTATATTGAAGTATTTTAAGGACAATTGATTATTGAATGGTATTTATTTAACTTTGGGGTATTGATGATTTAATTTTAGAAATTAAGATTAGTGTTTTTTTCTCTAATGGAATATCCATTTGGGGGGTTATCAGATATTATACTAACCATTTTGGTTTTGATTAATCTCTAAAGACAAGTTAAATATGTATTTAATCCTACATGGATCATGTATTTCTATAGAATTTTATTCTAGCTCTTCCATTGTGACCATGTCTTCTTGAATACTCATTGTTCAAAAAAAATGAGTTAGTGGTAAAAATTTATTAATGAATGAAACTCTACTTAAAAAGTAATTATATCTCTTTATGTTCTTAGTCAATATCATAAATTAATTCCTCCTCCTTATGGAATGTAACTTAAAACAAAAAAATGTTGTCTGTTTACTTTTCCTATTGGGAGACTAAAGACCGTTTGTCCCAACACAAATTTGTGATTTTCTTATTGTTAACTTTCTCCTGATCATGTTTTCTATCCCTCTCCATCATAACTGAACACTTATTTTATCGTCCATATCCATGTTTTCCTACATGTAATCCTAGTATGGGTTATCTTGGGTGACCTTTATACCTCTCTTCCTTTCTTTTAAAGTGATAGTTTTATTGACTCTTTTTCCGATGTGGGACATTCCATTATATTCTCAAGCCCAATTTTAAAAAAATTGTGAGGACGCAATTTATTGATGTAGGGGAGAATGTAACCCCCCAAGCTTCCATGGTACATTTCCCTCTGAATAATGCAATGACGTGCATTGTACGCAACTTCGAGATTCTAACACACCACAACCAATCAAACTAGCCGTTATGAATAGTAATACCTAATTTTTGAAATTTTATAAATTTTATCTTTCAAAATAGACTTCAGTTTTGGATTTTTATTATCGAAATTATATTATGGTGAAATTTTGGTACTTTTCGGATAACTTTCATATTTTGATGAATAGTGAAAATTACTAAATTTTAATTAAAAACAAATTTTTTAATCGAAATAATTAATAGTGATAAATTATTAATTTAAGTGGTTTTAAAGTATATTTAGAATATATTTTTACCATTTAATACAATGTTAGTCATTGTATGAGATTTCACATTTAAAACCAGACATAAATAAGTGTCAATCTTTTGATAGTTATTATCTCTTAAAAACTTGCTATTTGTTTTGACGACGGAAATTAATTTTTAAATTAATTAATGAAACTGATATGTTTTGAATTTGGTAAAATAGAAATCATTTTTGAATTCATAATATCAAATATAGCTTAGGCCTAATTTTTGTTATTTTTCTGGAAACTTTCATTTTTTGATGAATAGTGAAACCACTAAGTGGTAGTTAAAAAACTGAATTTTTCATAAAACTTAATTTTTCCACTTCTGTGAGTGGAATTTTGAAACTTTGAGAGACACAGTTAATATCAAGGTGTAAAATGTGGTTCATTGAGATGAAAATAATTTTTGGTTAATAGTAACTTTTTACTTTTATTTACCACGGTTAAAAGTAAATAGGGTAATTAAGGGTAAAAATGATTTTAATATTACCCTAACACATGTCCTAATTATATTGGACAACTGTATCTCAACCAAAAACAACCTTATGAATTAAATATTATCATTTAGGTCCACTTGGATTAGATTAGGACATTTATTATTATTTAATTCAAACAAGAGTTAAAAGAGTTAAAATCAAAGTTTATTTACTAAAACATTTTTAATATAGGGTTAAACATAAGATAAACTAGATTATAAATATTCATTAGAAATATAAAAATATTTCATACATAATGATATTTTATTTATAAGTTTTAGAAATTAAATAATTTAATTTATTTAGGACACGATGATGATGTAGTAATTACCATAATAGTGAAAAATTAAAATAATTGATATTATAAATACCCAAATAAATATAATTGGAGACTTTTATTGAATTAAACTAATTTTATAGGTTAATATGGCATATTAGTATTGGTTTAATTTACTTTTTTAGAAGTAGTAATTTTTTTATGAGTTTTAAAAAAATCAATTATTGAATAGTGTCAAAATTGACGTAAAAGAGTTTTTAAAACAAATATTATATTATTAATTGATATTAAATTCCTAAAAATCTAAGGCTCGACGAAGAGACTTATATAATGATAGTTTTATCATTAATTTACCACTTGGGGGTCTCTTGGATATATATAGTAAGTTTATTAACCATATAATATAAAAATTCGAAGAGACGTTGTAAAAGTGAAACTAATTAAATAAGAGTTAATACTTAATGATATGGTTAATATAATGACCCAAACCTGTCTAACTTCTATTGGTTGAGTGGTTTTCGACCTATCCCCACTTTAAACTTTAAATAATCTACTTTTTAGCCATTATAAACCTAATATGAATTTATTAGAAAATAATATTTCTAGCTTTTCCAAAGGTGCCCCTCACCCCTCTTATAAAAGGGCACTCCCCCTTCTCATTACTTCACACCTTCAAAGGCTTTTGGTTCGGTCAAACCTGGCCCAAATACTCTCTAAACATCCCTCACTACAACCTAGAGGCCTTATTTTGATCATAAAACCAACCTATGGATCCCTTTTGATCAAATAAAAAGTAAGAACCTAAAGAAGAGGTAATGTTTTTACCACCCTTTTTCAAATTCTTTTCTTCTTCAACTTCTTATTTCTTTGTTATTACCATTCTAAAATAATGAATCCAGTATCTACTATATACTATAATATTATTATAAATATGGTTCAACCATATTCATTATTCTATCCATCCTTTGAATGACATGTCACCATACGTGCGTACATACGGCTTACTGTCTCCACGTCGTGGTGTAATTCTCATTTAATTAATTATTATTTGTATGGGTATAATAATGATGTTTAATTCATGTAAATAATAAATATAACATGATAATTATTATTTATATATGATATAAATTCCAATTATATATTATTTTGACATCAAAATAATGATATTGTCGCTCGTACGTATGTACGGACTACCGTCTCCACGAAAGCGTTGAGATTCATTCTCCATCGTATCCATTCAAGTATAATTATCATTTGATGATTTAAAAATAATTTTTAAGGACTTGATATAATTCTAGATATGAATAATATAAAACCTATCCATAACAAACACGGCTTACGTAACAAAGAATATAAAGTAAAACTAGTAAGTTAACACCCGAAATGACGATAATACTAAGATATTATTAACAAATCAATGTTAAAAGATCATATATGATATCATATTAATAAAAATTATTATTGTATAATTAAATAACAATTATTTCACCATTATACAGGAGGTTAACCTACTGTTGACCAAGGAAAAAGTACAAAGTAAGGGGTTTCTTATCTCACTTTTAATTCAGTGAGATTTCCATTGTTAACCACTTATTTATTGCATGTGGTGTGTGTACTGTCCATGATTGTATTAATTGTGTAATATACTTTAATTTATGGGTATTTACATCATCATTTTATTATACTTCTTTCATGGGTGCATGTTTTATAAGTTACCAAATCGATAAGGGAATTTGAAATTTCAATTTCCACTCATTCGGCTTTACGCATACTTCATTGATTATTTTACTCCAAGATTATGTGTGGAATAACTATTCATTTGATTATGTCATAATTTCCACTCCACTTTCTGTGGATATACTTTTTATGCACATAATCACTCCATTTATAAATTCTCAAGTCATCGGTATGAACTTGATAAGAGTAATTTTTACTCAATCTCGATTTGTTGAGATAAACATCCAATTCATTGGTGTTGTTTTTACTAGAATATGTGTGAATGTCCTTTGATTTTTTTAAACTGAATATCCAATCATATTTAGTGTATTTATATTTTTCACACATAATTATGTCGTTGATTTATCCTTAACCTAAGGGTATGGCCTTTATGAGAGATTTCATCTCAATTTACATTACATTGAGGCTTCTTTGTTGTTATACACCAAATCACTTTTATGTGGTGTATATAATGTACTTTGACATAGTATATCATGAATCCCTTTATTCTCATGATATTATAAAGTTTTGATTACCTCAATTATTTTTATTCAAGTGTCTCTCTTTCGGTTATAAACTCTAACTAAAATACCATTTTTAAATGTTTTAAAGACTTATTCTTCTAAATCTTTCTCATTAATTTCCATGTTTTAAAAATGGTTTTAAGGATTTATTTATATGGACATTAAAGTTTTAAAATTAAAACTCCTTTTAAAAGTTTCAAAGTGGTATGGTACACTTTTATTCAAAAATCTATTTTTAAATGGCTTCTTGACAAATAGTGTGAGTTTTAAATGATTTCAAGGAAAAGGGGTATATTTCTCTCAAATAGTTTTGATGATTATTTTAATCTATGTCAATATCCTTCATTATTCTTGATTGAGGTTAATATGATACAATAAATTCTTACATATTTTATCGAATGAGTTATGTTTGAATGTGGATGTGTTATTTTTATACCATTCATGGTTTGTTGATGAAGTGTTGACATTTAGTATGGTAGTTTTAATATGAATGTTTATATTATGTTTAAAAATTTCCCTATGAGGAATGCATTGGACTTAGTAAGTGACGGGTGGAGCTCGCTATAGCTCCTCGATGTTGGGTCGGAAGAAAGACGAAGAAAAGATGGCAAGAGGGGGGGGGTGAATTTCCTTTTAAAAAAATGATTAACAAATTTAAAATCAAAGTGAAAGATGCAGCGGAAATAAAGAAGGCAAGACACAAAACTTGATAACGGAGTTCGGCCAAAACCCGGCCTACGTCTCCGCTCCCAACTCAACCGTTGAGAGATTCCTACCGCTTGCTTTTCAATGGTTTTAGCAAGAAACCCACTAGGCTTTGAGGTAGCACTAGGACCTATTACAGCTTGCTTTTAAGTGGTTAAGCAAGAACCCACTTGCTTTTAATGGTTTAGCAAGAACCCACTAGCCTTTTTAACGGGTGAAGGCTAGCTCACCGAAACACAAGCCTTTTAAAAGGAAAGGCTTGATGAAACCTCTTCACACCTTAATGGTGGTGTGAGAACCCAAAGAAAGGGGGATGAGAAAAGGTGTTGGGGTTTGTAGGCACAAACCCAAATTTAAAGCTCAAAATAAATATACAATAAAAACCGTGATTGAGGAAGACTTGGGCGCCAAAGTATGATGGAGTTGATGTAGCGTGCTCTCCCAAGCTTCTTGAGTGGTGCTCTTGGATGTGGAAATGGATGGAGCACTTGGGGTTCCCTTGGAACAATCCGCCGGAGCTTCGCCAAAATGATCAACAATGTGTCCGGTGGCTTGGGTGTATGATCCGATTGGTGTCCAGGGCTTCCTAGACCTTTATTTATAGGCTAGGAACCTTCAAGTATCCGTTGGAGGGCTTTGGAGCCGTTGGAAAAGGCCTCGGAGCCGTTGGGAGGCTTTTGGAGTTGACTGGTCAAAGCCAACGGCTAGTTTGACCAGGGCTACCGGCTGGCCGGTGCAGGGCCACCGGCTGGCCGGTGCCTTGGCAGAGGAGAGGGGATTTGGTCCAGGCTCTACCGGTCGACCGGTGGAGGAGCCACCGGCTGGCCGGTGGCAAGACAGTAGCAAATACTATTTGGGCTGGGTGCCACAGGTCGACCGGTGACAGAGCCACCGGTCGACCGGTGGAACCTGGCAGTGGGCAATCCCTCTGCCAGTTCCACCGGCTGGCCGGTGCTATCACACCGGTTGGCCGGTGGACTGAATTTCAGTCCATTTCTTGTCCATTCTTGGGCCAATCCTTTGGCAATCTTTTGCCTATCATCCACAACACTTAAAAACAATGTTAGACACATATGAAAGTGATTGTGATCATGAAAATCAAAGAGTGTGGGGTACAACAATCTCCCCCTAACCCGGTTTCAAATGTAAGATCCATTAAGATGGCATCAACCTCTTTCGCCCCCGAGGGCCTCTCATTGGGTCGGGCTCCATTTTTTGATGGGACCGACTATAATTATTGGAAAACCCGCATGACCACTTTTTTAAGAAGCATAGGATATCCCATTTACAAAATAGTCATGCAAGGTTACACTTTGTCTACCCCCGACGAATCCAAATGGACCCCCACCGATATTAGAAACTTTGAGCTTGATGGCAAAGCCATGAACGCTCTACATTGCGGCCTTGACCGAAATGAGTTCAACCGAGTTTCCACTTGCACCTCATCTCATGAAATTTGGAAACTATTGGAAGTGACCCATGAGGGCACTAACAAAGTTAAGGATACTCGGTTAGACATGTATAGGCAAGATTTTGAAAGCTTTTCCATGCACCCAAATGAATCAATTTCTGAAATGTTTACTCGATTTACTGATGTGTGCAATGGTAGAAAATCTCTTGGAGATAACATTTCTGCAGAAACGATGGTCAAGAAGATCTTATGGGTCCTTCCGAGCTCATGGGCACCAAAGGTGACGGCGATCCAAGAAGCTAAGGACGTCAAAAATATGCCGGTAGAGGAGCTCATCGGATCTCTCATGACTTATGAGATCACGATGAGGAGGCAAGCTCAAAAGGAGGGCACACCAATCAAGACCCCAAAGAACATCGCCCTCAAGGTACAAAAAGAAGTAAGCTCCTCCTCATCCTCGTCTTCCTCATCTCCTTCATCTTCAAGCGGCGACTCGGAAATGGAGAATCTCGCCCGCCAAATGCACAAATTTATGAAGAAGCACAAGAAGAAGAAATCCCGCAAGCACCGAAAGCAAGAACCCACCGAAAAATCCGAGCCCAAGGTAAAATGCTACGGGTGCGGCGAAAAGGGCCATTACAAGCCCGATTGCCCACTCAACAAGAAACGGGCTAAGGAGAAAGGAAAGAAAAAGGTCCTCAAGGCGACATGGAGTGACACCTCATCCTCCTCCTCCTCCTCCTCGAGCGACCAAGGTACAAAATGCCTAATGGCATTCCATGAGGTAACATCATCCGACTCCTCCTCTTGTTCTTCAAATTCCAATTCTTTAAATCATCTATCCTATGAAGAACTCTCACATGCTAGAGACCAATTAGAAAAAGGTTTTCATGAATTATCGTCAAAATTTGTTGCTTTAAAAAAGTCTTTCAAAAAACTCTCCTCCGAAAAAGAACAACTTCTCAAAGAGAAGGAGGAGATGTCCCTCAAAATCCAAAATTTCCCAAATGTTGATTCCATGGAATCAACCATCAAAGACCTAAGGGAGACCCTAGCTAAGTTCACCCAAGGGGAACAAAATTTGAACAATCTCCTAGGTTCCCAACGAATTTCTAGGACCACTCAAGGACTTGGCTATACCAACCAAGCCTCCTCCTCCCATGCACCCACTGTTTTTGTAAGGGGGAGCTCTAGTTTCAAATTTTGTAATTATTGTAAAAAACCCAGGCACCTCATTTATGAGTGTAATTGCAAAAATGCCCGGTACGGTCAACCCAAATCTTTTTACTTTTCAGACGAATTTTATAGGAGAAGACCCGCTATAAGACAAGTATGGATTGAGAAATCCCTTCTTGCGAGTCTCTCCGGGCCAAAATTTATTTCCTCTCCCCGGTGATTTGTTGTTTTTATTTAGGGGGAGTTAGGATCGTTTAAGCCCTTTTCAATTTCAAAATTTTTCGATTCAAACTTTCAATTTCAACACTCGATTCATCGGTAGGTATCATGAGACAGACTAGTGTCTTGGCACAAGGCCTTGGCAAAATCTTATTGGTATTCTTAGCACGAGGCCTTGGCTATATGGTTATGATATTCTGGCATTATGCATTCCATCATTATGAAAGTGGTTATTGATATTTCATGTGATTGTTCGACTAGTAGAATATCCATGTGAATAAGTAAATGGAATTATTTCATTTTATCTTTGCCATATTATTCTTATGTTCATGTTTAAAAGGCTTTTGTTTTAGTTATAAATTGCTTTAAGTGTTTATGCTTATCTATGAAAGCTTCTGCTATATTGTTATCCTTACTAAGCATTTGAGCTCACCCTTTTCAATGTTTTATTTTTCCCAGGATGTGAAGAAGTAATTTATGAATGACCTGTAGGGATAATATGTGGGGATATGAAGACAATATGTTGTTGTAGTTTTTTTACCTTATGATGTAATGTAAGACTTATGAATATATCTAGGGTTTCCAAGACTATTATACTAATCGGTCTTTCAAGACTTGATCCTTTGTGATCATGCCAATGTTATGTAATAATGCACCGACTCTGGGTATCTATGGTCGGGGCATTACAGGATAGATGAATTTTTTTCCATAACCCAATGGACCTGACCCAACCTAATACATTATGGGTTAGGTTGCATCAGGTCTGAACTAAAAATCATCTCTGATGCGACACAACATTTTTTGCTCGTGTCGGGTCCAAAAACACCTACAAACTCACCCAACCCCACCCATGGACACCCCTACCATATATATCTTTTTGAGGAACAACCATTGGATATTCTATATCATATAGAGAATGTTCTATGAAACAAGACCACTCATATGGTTAATGTTTTATGGAAAAATCATGAGTTTGAGGAAGCTACATGAGAGCTTGAGAATGTAATGACACAGAAGTATCCTTAGTTGTTTCAACAAAAGTGATGGAATTTCAAGATAAAAATTCCTTTTAAGGTTGTTATAATTTAAAAATTTTATATTTTATGAAATATATTCTTTCTAATAATTTTAATTTTTTTTTCATATCCTGTTTTACATGAAACATCAATTTTTAGTGAATCGTGTTATAAAATTATAATATTATTTATACTTGAATGTTATAATCTATCTCTATAATTTTGTAGTACGAATCAGAATAACCAAATTTTTAAATTTAAGTATAAATTTTTTATATTAATATAAAACATTAATAAATAAGAACATAGATTTTTTTAACATCTTTATTTTATTCAAAAATACATTTTTCTCAAACAAATGATTTCTACAGCTTTTTGTGAACAAATAAAAATAATAGTTTTTGAATCTTTTAGAAATTTTGTAAAAAAATAAATGTCATTTTTTGAATGAGAATTTATAAATTATTATAGGATGATTTGTGGGTATTTTTCTAAAAATATTAATTTTTCAATGAATATTGAAAAATATTAGTTTTTATTGAAAACTATATTTTCATTTAAATAATTTATTATGATAAATTTTATTTTAAAATGGTTTTAAAAGTATATTTAGATCAATTATATTATTATTAATCTAATACATTTCATTTTAATTAATTTTATATTTAATGTTGATATAAATACATTTTAAACTTTTGAAAAGTTTCTCATTGGAAAATCTTTTTTTGTTGTGTCGATGAGTTTAATTTTAAATTAAAATTTTTTGCATATTTGAATGTAATTTATAAAAATAGATTCCATACTTTTAATAATAATAATTAATATTATATAATAATCTCAAATTAATTTTTTTGTCAAAATGAATAGTAAAACCCATAAAATTAATTATTGCGGTCAAGGTTAAATGGGTTTACCATGGGATAAACTAAACAGATAAGAGGTCAAATGACCAATAAACTTGTAAAAATACCATTTTCTGCCATATTTATATTTTATCACCTATAAGTTTATCTAATGAACCATTTTGGATCCTTTTGAAAGGTAAATAATGTTGGTACACTTTATTCTTCTAAAATTTCCATGTGTGTCCTCTCCCCCACTTATAAAAGGACGCCTCCTATCCTATCTCATTAACACTTCCAAAACCAATTAGTTCCACCAATAACTGGCCAAATACATTCCTTAATCACCTAACCACAAACAATAGTCATTATTTTTTTTATTAATCCCTCCTATTAATGGATTATGTATAAAACCTAAAGAGGTTCTCTAAAAAAGAGGTAAAATTATTAAACTTGTTTTTTTGTTTTATTTCTTCATCCACCTCCTTCAAATGTTATCCAAAAAATGATGATAAATCATCAAAATTATTTCTTTTAT
Source organism: Viscum album (assembly GCA_963277665.1). NCBI lineage: Eukaryota > Viridiplantae > Streptophyta > Magnoliopsida > Santalales > Viscaceae > Viscum > Viscum album. Next base: position 1,014,080,052 of record OY728119.1, on the reverse strand, counting down.
AATGAAATATTATTATATTAATTTAATAACCTATTTCTACCTCATCTTCCATCAAATGGGAAACAAAACTGTCAATAGTGTGTACAGTGGGTTATCACCTCACAAACTGATGTAATTCTTCTTGCGTCACCACCACTAATTAAGGTAAATAATTATGGAATTAAAATATATATGTGATATTTATTACATAATTATACTTACATAACTTTTATTACATATATATCATTTTAATTAATATTTATTGGCAATGTGATAATGTTGCTCATGTGTACGGTGGACTACCACCTTGTGAAGAAAAGTGATTCATTTTTAAATTAAACTTTACCTGGAAGGTAATAATCAAAGTTTTAATTAAAATATGTAAAATAAATGACATAAAAATTACTATTTAATATTCATATATTATTGAACTTTCTTTTTTTCAACCTCTGAGAAAATGGAAATATTGTTAATGCATACGTATGGTTTACCGTATCCATGGATGGTGTGATTCATTTTCTATATCTAACTTTTATGGATTAATATAAATACATATATAATGAATATATATAATATTTATATCATGGTTAAAATTCAATGGATAATGGAACCATGATCAAATTCAAAGGACCAAGAATACCAAACCTAAACATACATGACAAACGAAAGAGTTCTTACCAGAAACATGATTTTTACAAAAAATTATTAATAAATAAGTAATAAAAGTTCAAAATTAAATCATATATTTCATGATAAATATGCTTATGCTTCCTAAATTGATGTATAATAAGCTTAAATTTACCATAGAGTATTTTCAAAAAAATTGTACGGAAGTCAAGACTTAAGGTATGGATTTTTGTCTCAAATTGACTTCTTTGGACCAAAGTTATGTTATGCGCCTATATTATTTTATAAGTTGTATATAATTCCCATTTGACAAGTTATATCATAAATTTATTGTTTTTTATGGTATATAATTTTTTTAAATTTTATTCTTTCATAGTTCTTATGATTCAAATGTTGTCAATGTAGTAATGATTTAATGTTACAATCTCATTATTTACCTGGATTGTTTATGATTAAGATTATGATGATGATATATTAGTATATATGTCTCAAGAAACTCATTAATTTTATTCTCATATGTTTATTTCATAAAAATAAATTTTTTCCTTTTATTTTCCTCTATTTATGTACTCAATCGTATAAAAACATTTTTAAGGAAAACCGACATTACATCTCCCTTCAGTCAAAAATCATTTTTTTCCAAATCCATGTATTCAAAATGTTTTTTGAATAATGTTTTACTATTAATGTTTAAATAAATTTTTACTGATGACTTCATTTTCAAAATATTTTTAAAAGGAATATTTATGTTGTTTTCAATGAAAGTTCCATTTAACTTTTCTTATAAAAATGTAAAAGCAATATTTGTTTTAACATTTACAGTATAAATGGTTTCTTCTTCCATTATAACCACTAAATGTTATAGATATTACTTTATATGATTCCAAATTTATTTTCAAAGAAAATAATTTTTAAAATGTTTTATGAATTGTTAGTTTTAAAAAGTGATTTTCAAAGTAGAAGTCTTGTTTTTTAAGAAATGTTCCAAGTTATCTTTCAAAATAATTTTTTTATCTAGGATGACATACTTTGATGTTATTTATGTTTTACTGGGGATATTATCTAAGGATACCATTCATATTCATTATTTGAATATTTTATGGTTATTATGACAATATTTTTATGAAACTCATTTATTTTCCATTGGTAATACCATAATTAAATGTGTATGAAATCCATTATTTTCCCATGGTCTATGATATGATGAAATAATTAAATGAATGTGAAGATTTTTTCTTTCTCATAATTTTTTTAATGATGAAATATTTATGAAGACAATTCATTTTCATGTGTTTTGATATGATGGGAGTTTTAGGATATTTCGGCACACCTATGTATTGTTTTAAATATGTATTTTTGGATACATTATAACCAAATACTATGGTTAAGTTATAACCATTGACATTAGTTACATTGTAAACAAGGATACTAGTTACATTATAACTAAGATGGGTGGTAGCTATATCTCCATCCAATTCATTGGGTAATGATTGATATCTCATGAGATAAATAAGGATAGAATGGGGTGTGGATTCTATTATGTAATATAATTTTTCCTCTATGATAGTATCGGGAGTGAACCATGACTACTATGATTATTAGAGAAGTGTCCCAATTACACTATGATAGCCTTGGTCATGATCCTTTTCAATTAAGAAAATGATTTTCTTTGCTTATATAAAAGCCACAATTCCATGTCTTATGCTAATGATATGATCGAATGGGTTATTCTATTTGATTCCATTATGATTCATGTCTTATGAACTACTATGATTTTTTACAGACTCAGTTTTATGATCCATGATATGTAGGGTAGGGTTTTTAAATTTTATTACCATGTTCTCATGCACTAATTTTTATGGTATGTTTATATCTCCCTTGATTTTCATTATTGAGAATCTAATATTATCCTTTATAATATTTATTTTTCCAATATATAAAGAAAGGTAGTGTGTATGATATGTCTAAGAAGGGTTCTAGTTATGAAAAACATAGTGGGAGATGATATAGCTCACTTACAAACCAGTGGTTTATGTATATGAGTTTTCAAAGGTACTAAAACAAAATAATTATGGAATTTATCATTATGCCATGAAATGAGAATTAATATATTGATATTTAATATATATGTATGGGTGTCTATGTAATTTCCATCAGAGACAGTAAGTATAACTCATTCCTTAGACTTGGTGTTGATATAAAGTTATGGTCGAGGGAAAGGGTTTCTCTATCCTTATTCATATCATGTTATAACCTTCTCTTTGGGATCAATAATATGAATATATAGTCCTATGAGAGGGGTTTATAATATTTTATTCATCTTATACTCTTCTATTAGACCCATCGTGGTGATAATTTCATCTAGGGGAATGGGTTCTTGTATGTATTCATTTTTTTTCCTTAGTATACTCTTCACTTAGTTCATGTGATATGGGCCCTGGTTCAAGTAAATAAATTATTTCATGTTTTTCCTTAATTAATTTCAACCCGAGTGTTAGATTAATTTCTCTATCGATTGTGAATTAAATCCCTATATGTTGTGGGTTTTTCATATATCTTTTTTTATGTTGTGTATTTGATCTTAAGTGCCTAAATTTTGGAAAGATATTTTCCTCACACTCATAACATGTTTTATATCCTTGAGCATATGAATAGAGCGGATACATCACCCATCATGAAGCATTATTTTTTGAGGATTAATGTTATAACATTATGGGTGATTTGGTGTTTTTTAAAGAAGAATATATAATAGTGGGGTTGATGGGTTCCTTTATTACTATTCTTATAGTAGCACTGTTTATATTGATCTTAGTGCTTGTGTTGGTTAAGTAATTTTATATGGGGTTAATTCAAAACTCTTGAAAATTATAACTTGAACCTCTAGTCATTGTTAAATTAGAATGTTAAATCCCTTGAGGATTTTTTATAAGTTTGTTTCTGATAACAAAAAATGAAAAACATTTATAGTTGGATGAAGTTGATTGATCCAAAATCATATTATATTTATGATGCAGGTAATATATTAAATTGGGTTCTTCAATTATGAAGTTATGTGTATTGATATTAACTTGGTGAAGATCATGGTATAGTTTTGTTAATTTGATAAAAACAATTTTATGAAATAATACAGCATGTCAATATATGTGAGTTATCCTGAAAATCATGTTATATATGAAATATTAGATATCATTACTGGAGTGTTCTCAATTTATCAAAATTATCAATTAGTATAACATGAAACATGTTTAAGTTTTAAATTTATGTATTGCGTAGATAAATTAAATTATGTGATATGTGATGAATAAAATTTTTTAGTTTATTAACTTATTTTATTTTATTGATTAGTAAATAAATATTCTTGGTAAAATTGATTTTTATTCTAACAAGTTTTCTTATATAAACAAATTTTAGTTTTCTTATTAAAAATTATTTTTTTTTAAAGTAACTTTATAAAATATATTTGGAGTGTTATCATAAAACTGTTTTGATAAATAATTTTTTTAATAAGGATTAAAAATATTTTCAATTAAAGGTTTTCTAACATGTAATATTTTAAATACAAGGGAATTTGTGAGAATTTCTTATCATTATTCATTTTAAATTAAGCTATTTTAATATAAAATTATTTGATAAATGTCTATAAAGTAAGGAATAATTTGAGAATAATGTTTTTGTTTTAAACTCCTCAACCAGTAGGATTTAATGAAATGTTGTAAGTACCATATATTTGTTTTTAAATAAATTATTATGCAAGCATGATACTCTACTTTGTTCATTAAATTTTAAAAATGATCATTTCAAAATTTTAAGAATTTAATTTTATATCACAATAAATGAAAATAAATAATGTATAGATTTTCATTTAATGTATTATCAAAGTAACATAGTTTAAGTAGTATATATAATAATGTTTCTCCAATATTATTTTTATTATTTCTATTTAAATCAAGGTGAAGTGATAGTATTGGAATTTTTTCTCTTCTATAATGTTTTTTTAATTAATATTCATTATTTTTTGGGTTTGTTTTGGATTTTTTTTTAATTTTATGTGAATATTTGACTTTAATTGGAAATAAGGGTCATTGATCTATGCTAAATGCCCCAATTTGTTTAATGATTGATTTTATTAAGATACTATACAATATAATATTTATATATGAGGACTGAATCTCCTCCTTGACAAAATATATTTTTAATGGACCTATTTCTGTTTGAGAGGTATCACCCCGAGGAGATTGACTTCATATTGTTTTTAAGGATGTTTCATGGTCATGTCCTTTTTCTTGTAATGTGGTTGTTGTGTTTTAACTGTAGTTAGGTCCTTGAGTGGTATATTTTAGGGTAGTTTATTTAATAATCATAATTCCCTATCCTGTAAAGTTTTTGGAATTAATCCTCAAGTATGAGAGTTATTTGAGAGTTATCTATTGTAAGGGTTTTGTATTTTCTCGAGGCCTTCCTGTAATGCCCCGAACATTTTATGGTATGTTTATCTTGATTACATTCTATTCACAACCTATAAATCACTATTTTCTTGTTAAAAAACACTAGGTTATTTAGGAGATAGTCAAAACCTAGCCATTAAATATAAATTTTCCACTTCTATGCTTTGAATTTTGGAAAATGGTCATCTAGAGTTGTGTTCAGTAAGTCATTTGGAGTCTGATAGAACAAACTTGATTTTTTTGGTGAATAGTACCCTTATGAATAGTAATATGAATATTAATATGACCCTTGAATTGTAAATAATGAAATTATTTTATTTTCTTAAGGTAATAAGATAATGGGATCGTAATTAATTTTTCAATGTCACATAAAACTAATTATACCTCTAAGATTGTTATTTTTTGAATTAAATGTGAGTTTATTTAAAAATTAAATTAATAATATTTAGAAAATTATTTTTGAAAAATGGAGTTCAATATTTAATTCTACACGTTGAAAAATGGTAGGGGTGAATTTTTGGGACTTTTCTGAAATTCTTGAATTTTTTATGAATAGTGAAATACGGTATAATACCGTATATTCGATTTATCAGTTAAATACACTGTTTATTACATATTAAGTGATTTAAGGACACTTTATTCGAACTCTCATGATATTATTACCACTTGGGGTCACATGAAACAATACTATTGGTTTTCTTGAGGGAAATAATAAAATAATGAATTAAATATTAAAAATTTACCCCTCTCCTCCACTATAAAAACCCCTCACCACTCCCTCTGCTCTTCACTCCTCCAAGCCATAAAGCTACTCAAAGTTATTCCCAATAATCCTCCCAAGTCTCTTCCCCACCTCCTAGAGCTGTTGGTCTCACCAAAAGACCAAAACCAAATCCCTTAAGAAGGATCTCAAGGAGAAGAGATCAAGAGGTAAACAACCTCTTTTATTTTCTTTCTTTTCTTTCATTTTATGTTATTCTCTTCCATTACCTTTGGCTTGTGTTGGGATATTTCATTAAATATTCCTCCTTAATGCCCATATTATGTATGAATTATGAGATATTCCATTCCTTTCATCAAATTATTTTTATGAAATTTTAAGAGACGTCGTTAGGCTGTCAAATTTTCGTGAGAAATTTATCAAGTTTTCTTTCATTTTAAGATTCCATTATTTTCTTATTCTTTCCTCACCACCTCTTAACAAAAATAATTGGAAGCTCCAAAATCTTGTATATTCTATATTTTATCATGTTTATGGAAAATTCCACATCATTATTCTTCTCCTCTCCCACTTATTTAAGGAATAAAAACATTGTCTGTGATGTGTCGAATTACCGACATCATGAATGATGTAATTTCAATTTCCATTAATTATTTCAAGACTGGTCATGAAACCAAATATATGGTTGAACTAGGTCATAATATATGTGTTTTATATTGATTAATGTTCTGGAATCTTTGCACGTTCATAATATGGAATAATAATACAAAACAAGTTTATTGGGCACAAAACTGCCAAGCCAAATTCAAGTGTTTATTTTTAACTCATCAAATGAGTCATCCTCATAGTATATAACCAGAATCATTATAAGATCATTTATGTCTCCTTAATTTCATTAATAATCTATATTAATAATTCTGGATGTTTAACCATATTTCAATCCAACTTCCATTCAAGAATACAAGTAAACAAAGCATGAAACCAAGTCAGAAAATACTTCCAAAACAATAAAATTGAATCTATTAAATACAAACAAAAGGTTGTTAATGAACTTAACAAGGTTATACCATATCAATTAAATATAAATGAGGTTTTGGACTTATGAATTAATAATCCTAATTTGTTTATTTAGGTCTTTAATAACAATTCAAGAACACCTTCATGCATAAGGTACGGGGTTTCTCATCTCACTTTCATTTCAATGAGGTTTTCATTGTACGCCACTTATTTCTTATATTTAGTATATGTGTATTTATATTTGATATATAATAACATTATTATTTTTAAATTTATGTTATTAATGTAGGTTCTGGGCACAGCAGAAGCGCGTTGGTGGATTTTCCCAACTTTAATTTTAACGTTAAACAACGTTCAATCCGAGATCTGTCACGATTTAAAACGCTGAATCTTCAGAATAGAATGAAGCACGAAAAAGAAAAGAAGAGTCCCATAACCCTTGAGATAGGATCACCATATTTTGGTTATAATTAATTTAATTAATTCATAAGAATTACCTCGATGTAAATCTTTCTTCGTTGGAGTCTCCGGTCACGATACTATGATCTGTCGTTGCGTTGTAGAATCCAAGTACAGGATTCCTCTAGTGGTGATCCACATGTACTCCACGTATCTTTGGATGTTGCCGAAGGGATCTTCGGGTGCTAGTGCGGAAGAACCTTCGTTTTCGATGTCCGCCTTCTACCACCTTGATCCGGTGGAGGATCTCTCTCTCATAACTTGAAAGTGTTCTTGGTGGAAAGGGAATTCTCTCTTGGCTTGAGAGTATTTCCAAATCAGTTGTGCACAACAATGGCTCTCTTTTTTTATAAGAATAATGTAATTGGGATTATAATACATAGAATGATAAAATAAATTAATTTCCCGAAAGCATTTAATCATTTCATTTAATTCTTAGTAATACCACATTTCTTAATAATGACAGTTGACCATCATTATTACTTGACATGCACCCAACGTATTACATTTAATATCATTTAATTAAATAAAAAATATTTTCTCACGAATCCCGAAGAACAAACTACACGGCATGTATATAAATATACATTGCGTGTAATTTTATTTTTCATTTTATTTTTTTCCTCCACCATATTTATTAGACCTTGAGTAATGGCTATTTATTTTTTAAATAAATGTAACTGCATTACTCACTAATAAATATATATTATTTCACCCATAATATATTGTCTCGAATAACTAGTGTCAAAATAAATGCGATCAGGCATCCTTAAATAATTATTAAACCACAGTCGGGAATAATATTTATTTAAATTGTTAAATTAATATTTAACTGAGATACATGGACACACTTAGTGTGTGACCCTCTAGGCCTCTTTCTCAGTGGCATTAGGCGGAGCCTGCCTAAAGAACAAGGTTAGCATCTAGAAACATGTCAAGACACCCATAGAGAAATAAGTTAATGCTGAAATGACGTGTCACCTCATACGAACACTTACCGTGTAATATAATCCCTTTGTCTCGATATCTCCAATCAAGCGGGTTGCATGCTAGTTCCATCAACCCATGTGCTCGATTATTCTTTCTTTGACTTCCCAGAATTGATCTTTCCCATACCTTACCATGGCCATGGATTTATTTAGGCTATAACAATTCCATAAAAGGGCCTGAGATATCTTCATCTGTTATGGAATAGAAGGGAAAATCCTTTCTCGCATTATCTATTAATGCAGTATTACTCGTGACACACCCAACTTATCCTACCTCACTGAGAACAGTGTGTCGTCACAGTTTTCGTCAATACATCTAAGTGTGCGAGTTGTAATACCCATTAATAATAATTTTAAAGTCTAAGGACCAATACACATGTCCGCAGATAGGAACTTCCAATGACACTATGAAATGTGGATTTCCTACTGGTGGGTCTCGTTCTCATAATATCCTCCTGGATATTACCAAGGGCACACACCATGAGAAGGTGCCTCAATGTTTTATGAGTCCTAACCCCTAATGACCTGTATTATTTATGTCCCTCAAATAATATCATCCGTCCATAGAACATATATTCAAGAACAGTGTTATGGAACTTCTGGGTTCTCATCATATCAGGTATCCGCTATGAACCATTAATGCAACAGTTGTCCTTAGGACATTATCACATGCATTGTCACGCAGAAGAAAAATCAAGATGTGATAAGGCTTTTATTAATGAATAAAGTACAAAGTAGTTGGTTCTAGACCACTAACTCCAACAGACTCCCACTTGGACTAGACCCAACTGCTAACAACCTTTAACCAGATAGCTCTCACGTGATATTCATGCTTTTTCTAAGAGAGGCATTTAGTCATGGGGTATTCCACATTCTCTTATGTGGACACTATGCTCACTGCAGCTTCACCCCTTTGATAGAAATCCCTCAATAGGTGATACTTTCGGAGTATGTGCTTTGTCCGTTGATGTGTCCTTGGTTCTTTTGAAAGAGCCACCGCTGCAGTATTATCACAATACAATGTAATGGGATCTTTACTGTTAGGCACCACATCAAGATCCAGGCCAAAGTTCCGAATCCAGATGGCTTCCTTGGCTACATCAAAAGCTGCTATATATTCAGACTCCATTGTAGAATCGACAATAACTGGCTGCTTTGATCTCTTCCAGCTCACATCTCCTCCATTGAGATAGAAAACATATCCAGATTGTGACTTCAGATCATTCTGATCTGTCTGAAAACCAGCATCAACATACCCTCTGATGACAAGATCCTCATCTCCTCCATACACCGGGAACATATCCTTAGTTCTTCTCAGATACTTAAGGACAGTCTTAACAGCAGTCCAATGTTGTTCTCCTGGATCTGCTTGATATCTGCCTACCATGCTCAGTACATTGGCAACATAAAACCTGGTACATAACATGGCATACATGATGGATCCTATAGCTGAAGCATATGGGATCTTACTCATCCTCTCTTTCTCTTGTTGTGTCTGGGGACACATTTTCTTAGAAAGATGTAAGCCATGTGACACTAGAACCAATCCCCTCTTGGATTTTTCCATACTAAATCTCTTTAGTATCTGGTCAATGTATGTACCCTGACTTAGTCCAAGTAGCCTCTTGGATCTATCACGAATGATGTTGATCCCTAGAATGTAGGCTGCTTCTCCTAAGTCCTTCAGGGAGAAACACTTGTTCAACCAGTCCTTAACTGACTGTAAGGCTGGTACGCCGTTTCCAATAAGTAATATGTCATCAACATATACCACTAGGATGAAGACCGCATTCCCATTAAATTTCTTATAAACACATGGCTCACATTCGTTCTTAATGAAACCAAATTCTTTTATGGCTTCATCAAATATAATGTTTCATGACCTGGATGATTGCTTCAATCCATAAATGGATTTTTGCAACTTGCAAACTCGTTTGGCTTCACCTAGTGTCACAAACCCTTCTAGTTGTGTCATATAGACATCTTCCTAAATGCTCCCATTAAGGAATGTTGTATTGACATCCATTTTCCAAATCTTGTAGTCATGGTAAGCTGTTATGGAAAGTATAATTCTTATGGATTTAAACATGGAAACAGGAGATAAGGTATCCTCATAGTCAATTCCTTGACGTTGTCTGAATCCTTTAGCCACTAGCCTTGCTTTATAGGTGCTAACTTGACCTTCCATTTCCATCTTTCTTTTGAATACCCATTTTCATCCAACAGGCTTTACATCAACTGGCCCATTGACCAGAACCCAAACTTGGTTCTGATACATGGAATCCATCTTAGAATTCATAGCTTCTAACCATCTTGCAGCTTCTGAGCTTTCTACTGCTTCCTTGTAGGAGAGAGGTTCATCATTGTCCAACAATAATGATTCACCATCCTCGGTGACTAGGAAACCAAATCTCTCTGGTTCCCTTACCTGTCTTGAACTCCTACGCAGTACTTGTGTTTCTGGAACCTCTTCCATGGGGACCTGTGGAACTTGTTCCAGTACCAACTCCTGTGTATCTTGAGCATCAACTTCGTCGAAGTCAATCTTGCTCCCACTATCGTTCTTGAGGATGTGCTCCCTCTCAAGAAAGATGGTTTGTCTAGAGACAGTCACTTTCTTTTCTTGAGGGTTATATAGGTAATATCCTTTTGTTTCCTTGGGATATCCTATAAAGATACACTTCGTGCCCCACGGTGCTAGTTTGTTGCCTGAGAAGGCCTTAACAAACGCCTCGCATCCCCATACACATGTGTGCGACAAAGTGGGTTTCCTTCCATTCCATAACTCATATAGAATTCCATTCTCTGCCTTAGTTGGTACTCAGTTTAATGTGTATGCTGCCAAATTGTAATGCATATCCCGAAATGGATAATGGAAGATCCGCATGACTCATCATCGACCTTACCATGTCCAACAAGGTACAGTTCCTCATTTCACTAACACCATTAAACTGTGGTGTATAAGTATGAGTGAGCTGAGATAGAATCCCAGACTCCTGTAAAAGATTGATGAACTCTTAGTTCAGATATTCTCCACCTCGATCTGATCAAAGATTCTTTATCTTCTTAAAAAGATGGTTCTCTACTTCATTCTTGAATTCCTTAAATTTCTCTAAGGACTCTGACTTATACCTAATTAATTAGACATAGCCATATCTACTCAAATCATCAGTAAAAGTAATGAAGTAAGAATATCCACCTCTAGCTTCTACTAAAAATGGTCTACACACATCCATGTGTACCAATCCTAGAAGCTATGTAGCCCTTTCACCTTGTCCACCAAAAGGTAGATTGGTCATTTTTCCTTGTAAACAAGCGTGACATCTATCAAGTGGTTTTAGCTTAGTAGAGTATAAATAGCCATCTTGGCAGATCTTTTTCAAGCGCTTCTCACTCACATGACCAAGGTGGTGATTCCATAACTAGGTGATGTATGAGTCATGTGAGTTAGTTTCGTTATTGATTTCTAACACTTGGTTTTTGTAATTTAATACATACAAACCATTATTCAAATGTGTCATACCATAACATACGTTGTTCTCATAAAATAGAAAACCCTTATTTCCAAACTTGAAAACAAATCCATCCATTTCCAAACAAGATACAGAAATTATGTTCTTGGTAACACTAGGTACAAAATAAGAGTTTTTTAAAACAAAAAACATGCCAGTTGGCAATGAGAGGTGGTAGTCGTCAATAGCCAATGCAGCCAGCCTTGCGTCATTGGCAGCTCGAAGATCCACCTATCCTATGGAGATCTTTTTAAATCTACTTGGTTCCTGCATTTGCATACAGATATGAGCCCCACAAGCTGTATCTAATACCCAATGTGTAGAAATAGAAAGATTTCACTTGATATCGAATTCACCTTTAGCGTCCCCACTCTTCTAGGTACAGTTCCTCTTCCAGTGGCCCTGCTTCCCACATGCAAAACACACCACCTCCCATTCCTTGCCCTGCCTCTGGATCTTCCCCTTCTTGGAGGGATAGTGCTCGGGGGCTTCAGACCATTTATAATTCATTGGCCCCTTTTCCTTGTCCTTCCTTTTTGTGTTCACCATAAGGATCGTAGGTTTGTCACGCCCCATGTCCTTATCTACCTGGAAAATCAAGGTCAGAAGATCTGATAGACTCTTCTCATTGCTTCTCATGTTATAGTTGACAATGAAGCTAGAGAAGGTCTTGGGCAGTGATGATAGGATGAGATCTGTACGCATCTCATTTGGGAATTTAATCCCTAAGATGTCCAAGTGTTCAATGTAGCTAATAAGCTTGACTACATGAGTCCCAGCTGGCGCAAACTCTCCAAGCTTAGTTGTAAACAAAGCATTGGAGATCTCATACCTCTCATGTCTCGCCTTCTCTTGGTAGAGATCCTTAAGGTGATACAACATGCTATACGCGTCCATGTTTTCATGTTTCTTCAAGATCTCATTAGATATGGCTGATAGCATGAAACACTGGACATTTGTGGCATCATCCATGTGTTTCATGTAGAGAGATAATTCCTCATCACTAGCCTCTTTCCTAGGCGCAACTAGAATAGGATGTTCCAACACATACAATTTCCTTTCATGGCGAAGGACAACGCGTAAACACCTCTGCCACTCTTTGAAATTGGTGCCAGTGAGAAGGTTATCCTTCTCAAGTATGGTGCGTAATGATATGTTTGACGTCATTTTCTTGCCTTTTCTACCAATTAAGATGAGAAAAGGTTTAGTACTTTATTACAAAAAATGAGGCAAATAAATAAATTAATACTTATTAGTCTCCCACTATTTTATCGAAATCCAATAGCCCTCACCACTGATTTAGGAATATTATATTGCCTGAATATTCTAGTGTCAAGGATCCATATTTCCCTTCGCATTACCCCAACTAGGGTTGGTCATGAAACTTGAAGGGTTTTAGGTAGGCATTCTAAATGCCAACTACATTAACTCGCAGCTCCTTGATCCACTGAGTGGACTCCCCAATCCTGAAATCCATTTATTTTGGATTTCCTCAACCTTTGCCTATTGGTCACACCAAGTCCTGCTGTGGTAGTCAACCCTTGATGCGAACCAAGTCAAGTCAACCCAAAACCTTGAATTATAATTCCCCGATAATTGAAAGCACCCCAACTAGGGTTGGTCAAGCACTTTGAACTATGGTTCGATTTTAACCAAGATTTTGGAAGGCTATACCGACTTAATATTCCTTTTGAGGGATTTTATCCTTATACGTAAATTTCCATTTTATTATCTTTATTTACATGCTTTTTAATATTAATTGGGATATACTTAAGTGATTAACCATGCCAAAGATAATATTTATGTATAAGCTGGTTTTATTTAATTCCATCTTGCTTGCTCGTTTAATTCATTAATTTTGTGATCGTGATAACACACCCACAATAAATAAACCATGCAACTGACAGAAATAAAATAAACGGTATGATCATGAGATTTTTCTATTGGTTAGTTTATCTAGCGGTTGTTAAACTAACCCAAGACCTAGGGGAGAAACACATTGAACCTTTCATGTTCGTGTCTACATCTTTCCACCTGTCCACCTTTGTATCTCCTTGGATTGGTTTCGTCGTGGCTCCTGAATTGAGCCGCCTCCACTAGCTTGGGAGCTCCATCCATTACATATGCATTTATCTCACACGCAGGTGAGGGGTAAAAAGGGTTTTACATAAAAGAATCTTTGGGTGAGCATGCCCTACAAATTAATGAGAAGATGGCTCGCAGGACAACAAAATTTAATTTAAATAAATAAATTAAAATAAACCATTCACATACAAAGGTCTCGGTCTAGCTCATGATCATCCATACATGAAATGATATTTATGCATAAAAATTATCATTCAATTCTTTAATCGTTCTTGTTTAATATAAATCCCGCTCAAATCAATTAATTATCTTTAATTAATCAATCCTTTTATCCTAAACCCTTTTCTTAGATTCCTTGAGATTCTCATCCTTCATAATTTTAAACAAATAAATTCATTTAAAATTATCCTTCTACGTAACTTGAACCTTGGTGGCAATCCGGTGAATTCCTATTTATTATGCAGATGTTAAATTAAACACATATATATAAAACACCTATCATGTGTTGTGCCTTAGCTTTACGCCTGCACCATGGTACACGTATCAAGGGTTTGTATAATATAATAATAAATTTTAATAAATCTATGTAATTTGGGTGTGTACACGGCGTTTAGTTCTGACTACACGGCGTGTACTTTTCTTCACCATCCATCCGAAGTACAGGCCCGGGGACAGGGCATGTTAATGTACTTTGGAAATTTTCGGAGTACACGGCACGTACAGTGGGACACACACTGTGTAGTTTCCGCATTACACGATTTCCAGCCTGGAAGGTCGTGTACGGAGTACACGGCCCAACCCTAACTCGAAGGGACTACACACCGTGTTCGTTGGACCACATGGAGTGTATTCCGGAAACCGTGTGCCACCTGTTTCTGTTCAACACATGGTGTCTTATATTCTTAGAAAGAATCCAATACATGGCCTGATTTGGTGGATCAGTCAATGAATTGAACCTAGACTATACAGTGTGTACTTTCGAATACATGTCGTGTATTCTGGTGTTGTACGGCCCAAAACGTTTGGCTCCTCCGGATGAGTTCCTCTATTTTATTTTAATCAAAATTAAAAGAAAATTTAATTTCTGTGAGGTGAACAAGAAACGAGGGAGGAGGAACAGAACTCGAGATTCAGATTTCCAGAACGATTAAACATGAATTGATATAACTAAATTATTAAATGCGTAAATCACCAACAAAAAACTAAATAATTATTATCAACGATATGACCGCTCTGATACCACTTGTAGGTTCCGGGTGCAGCGGAAGCGCGTTGGTGGGTTTTCCCAACTTTAATTTTAACGTTAAACAACGTTCAATACGAGATCCATCACGATTTAAAACACTGAATCTTTAGAATAGAACAAAAAACGAAAAAGAAAAGAAGAGTCCTAGAACCCTTGAGATAGGATCATCATATGTTGGTTATAATTAATTTAATTATTTCATAAGAATTACCTCGATGTAATTCTTTCTTTATTGTAGTCTCTAGTCACGATCTTGGGATCCATCGTTGCGTTGTAGAATCCAAGTAAAGGATTCCTCTAGTAGTGATCCACATGTGCTCTACGTATCTCTGGATGTTTCTGAAGGGATCTCCGGGTTCTAGCGTGGAAGAACCTTTGCTTGCGATGTCCGCCTTCTACCGCCTTGATCCGGTGGAGGATCTTTCTCTCGTAACATGAAAGCATTCTTGGTGGTCTGGGAATTTTGTCTTGGCTTGAGAGTATTTCCAAATCCGTTGTTCACAACAATGGCTCTATTTTTTTATGATAATAATGTAATTGGGATTATAATATTTAGAATGATAAAATGAATTAATTACCTGAAAGTATTTAATCATTTAATTTAATTCTTAGTAATACCACATGTCTTAATAATGACAGTTGACCATCATTATTACTTGACATGCACCCAACGTATTAAATTTAATATCATTTAATTAAATAAACAATGTTTTCTCACGAATCCCGAAAAACAAACTACACGGCGTGTATATAAATATACACGGCGTGTACTTTTATTTTTCATTTTATTTATTTCTTCCACCATATTTATTAGACCTTGAGTAATGGCTATTTATTTCTTAAATAAATGTAACTTCATTACTTGCTAATAAATATATATTATTTCTCCCACAAGATATTCTCTCGAATAACTAGTGTCGAAATAAATGCGATCAGGAATCCTTAAATAATTATTAAACCACAGTCGGGAATAATATTTATTTAATGTGTTAAATTAATATTTAACTAAGATACATGGACTCACTTAGTGTGTGACCCTCTAGGCCTCTTTCTCAGTGGCATTAGGCGAAGCCTGCCTAAAGTCCAAGGTTAGCGTCTAGCAACACACCAAGGCACCCATAGAGAAAGAAGTTAATGCCACAATGACATGTCACCTCCTACAAATGCTTACCATGTAATATAATCCCTTTGTCTCGATATCTCCAATCAAGCGGGTTGCATGCTAGTGCCATCAACCCTTGTGCTCGATTATTCTTTCTTTGACTTCCCAGAATTGACCTCGCCCATACCTTACCATGGCCATGGATTTATTTAGGCTATATCAATTCCATCAAAGGGCCTGAGATATCTTCATCCGTACTGGAACAGAATGGAAAAATCCTTTCTCGCATTATCTATTAATGCAGTATTACTCGTGATGCACCCAACGTATCCTACCTCACTGCGAACAGTGTGTCGTCACAGTTTTCATCAATAAATCTAAGTGTGCGAGTTCTAATACCCATTAATAATAATCTTAAAGTCTAAGGACCGATACACACATCCGCAGATAGGAACATCCGATGACACTATGAAATGTGGATTTCCTACCGGCGGGTCTCGTTCTCATAAAATCTTCCTGGATATTACCAAGGGCACACACCATGAGAAGGTGCCTCAAAGTTGTATGAGTTCTCACCCCTAATGACCTGTATTATTTTTGTCCCTAAAGTAATATCATCCATCCATAGAACATATATTCAAGAACAGTGTTATGGAACTTCTAGGTTCTCATCATAGCATGGATCCGCTATGACCCATTAATGTAACAGTTTTCCTTAGGACATTATCACATGAATTGTCACGCAGAAGAACAATCAAGATGTGATAAGGCTTTTATTAATTAATAAAGTACAAAGTAGTTGGTTCTAGACCACCAACTCCAAAAATTAAATGATTCATTTTATGTTCATCAAGTTCTGGTCATATGATTCGACTAATTACATTGTGGTAAAGGACTTCGTATCAACTACCCTTTCGTTGTGACTAACTTTGTATTGTGCACCTAATAATCCTTATGTGGTGTACCTACTTCCCATTTGAGATCAATTTTCATTTTAAATTGTATTTATATTAAATATCCACAATCTCATTCCATGGATAGGTTTGTTGTCTAAACCGTATACCATTTTACATACGCTGTTTATTTGGAAAGTTATTTTAATTATGGAAATATTGATAAATCTGTATACTCTACTCTATAAGGATATTAAAAGGGAATATTGATATTGTCTTGAATAAATGTATAAAGAATTATTTGTACATGAAGTGGTGGGTGGGGCCTGTTATAGCCCCTCTATGCATCGGCAGGTCTCATGAGACAAATCAGTTGGCGACAAACCCTTCGAGTTTGTTTCCAAAAATCAGACGGGTTTCTACCCACAAAACCAAACAATTTCAATGGTATTATGGTTTCATATGACAGATACCTGATGTCCAATTAATAATCATTATCTTTATTCATTATCATTTATTATTATTATCCATGAGGTTTTTCACAATGACAAAACCTATGGATGCAGTTCATTCTCAGTATATTAATGGCATTAGCTTTCCATTTATTCACAATGCCATACTATTTATGTTAGATTGATTATGATTCACTTATTATTGTACTCATGATTCCATTATTTGTAACCCTTACTGAGCATTTGAGCTCACCCCTTTCATTTTCTATCTTCAACACGTGATGAAGAGAAGGCCTTTTATTGAGTTCATGTGGATGCAGTTTTTAGTTTTTGTTTTGTATTGTATTTTTGTAACCTTTCCCAATGTAATTTGACTTACATATATGTATCTAGTTTCTTCAAGACTACCGAATTGATCTTTCCTTCAGGATTTACATTCCTTCTAACCATGAGAATGTCACAAGTATTGCACCGGCTCCAGCCTGGTGGGGTCGGGGTGTTACAGTTGGTATCATAGGAAGTTTAGTAGGAAACATAGAAACTAGGGTAGGATATTTATAGTAGGGAACAAAGAATTAAGGTACTATTTGAGGATAAACATACAAGAACGTCTAGGTATTTTGTTAAGGAATGGATTGTGTGGATCTTTTTAAGAAATACGTCCCAGTCTGGATATGAGCAGGTAGAGGTGGCTCTGGTATAGATGTATCCTAGGGGTAAAACCCAAAAAACACCACTTTGAGCTAGACTCAAACGGGAACTGGTGCACAATAACGGGCCTTGCAGCACTCTTGGTTACGACACCCCCGAGGGATATGCTTAGGATAATTCATATTTTCTTTATAAGCCATTATGAAGGAGTTTAATGTAAATTTTTCATCAGAGAAACCATGATTATAAGCTTAGCTATGCATAAAATTTCAATCTATGTTAAGTGCATTTCTATTTGATATTTATAAACTAATCTAATGTGTCCCATTATTTATAAATGGTGTCTAATGGAAGAAGGGGAATCAATACTCATGGCCAATGTAGGGATCTCCCCACTGAGCAAGTCAACACGGTCAATGTCGGAGCAGATCAAATCATGACCATATTGGGAAAAATTACTCAAGTTATAACGAATAACCATTCCACACCTATGTTGGATCATTTCATGTGGCAAAAGCCCCCATATTTCAGTGGGACTTCTAATCCAGTGTTCGTTGAGCAATGGATCAAGTCCCTTGACAATATTTTTGTGGCGTTAAGATGCAGAGAAAATGAAATGGTAGTGCTGGCAGTATATTGTCTCAACGGCGATGTTGATAAATGGTGGTCCCTAATTCAAAATACCATGGAGGAAGAATAAATAGAATATAGGAATGGAGGAAATTTAAGGAAATATTTTTCAAAAAATATTTCCCTCGTGAGCAACGAACTGAAATGAAGAGGAAATTTCTCAGCTTAAAACAAAGGGAAGAAGACAGTGTTGTAGAGTATGAGGCTACCTTCACAAGGATGGCTAGGTATGCCGTAGATTACGTATGTGGATCTACAGACAAGATTGATCATTTCTTTGAAGGTCTTAAGCCAAGTCTTCAAAGGGCATTGGCTTCTCAATTATTTTCGTTATATGATGAAATTGTTTCAAGTGCCATCAAAACAGAGCAAGAATTTACTTGATCAAATATTTTCAAAGGAAACCAAGATAAGAAGCGGTAATATGATAAAAAAGGAAAAGAGGAAGAACCAAAGAAGAGAAAGGGAATGAAGGATTTCCCATTATGCGAGAACTGTGGAAAGAATAATCACAGGAAATTCTTGAAAGGCATGGGAGATTGCAATAATTGCGGATAAAATGGTCATCGATATGATGAATGGAAGGGGAGGAAATAATTAAATGATGTTCTATGCTACAATTTTAGAGATATGGGACACTATGAAAATGATTGTCCTAAGAGTCATGGAAACATGCCTCAGAAAAAAGCCAAGAGAACAAGTGAGAGCCTATGTGATTACAACCGCTGAGGTTGAAGTTCCTAGTGACGTGGTGGTAGGTACTTGCCAACACTTTATTTGATTCTGGATCATCGAATTCATTTATATATTCTCAGTTTTCCAAGAAAATTAGATATATCCAATTTGATTTAATAAAGGAGTTGTTGGTCAAAACACCTAGGGGATGTATCATTGCAACAAAGGCATGTCAACTAGTCCCCCTCCAGTCTCCAAAACATGCTTTGGTAGCTAACCTTATCATCATACCAATGATTGAATTTGATATAAGTCTTGGTATGAATTGGTTGTCAAATTATGATGTGAAGATTTATTGTAATAAGAAGGAAGTTAAAATTTTTTAAAATGGTGTAGAAACCCTTTTCGTTATGGCAGAATCTTCACCACCCGATTATTATCTAGAACCACCCCCAATAGCTCTATTGAATACAATTATTAGAGAGGAATAGAACCCAATATCTATGGGTGAGGAACGAAATCATCAAATTGAATTTGTGAATATAGTTAAATAATACATTGATGTGTTTCTGGAGGATTTACCTGGACATCCTCTAGAGCATGAAATTGAGTTTTCCATTGACTTAATTCCTGGTGAAAGACCTATATCAAAGACCCACTATAGAATGTCCATGGTGGAGTCGGTGGAGCTAAAGAAACAAATATAAGAGTTGACTGACAAAGGATTTATTCAACCTAGTGTTTATCCATGGGGATCCCTGGTCTTGTTTGTCAAGAAGAAAGATGGATCCATGAGGCTATGCATTGATTACAGGGAAATCAATGCTATTACTGTAAAGAAGAAGTATCCCCTACCACGGATTGATGATTTATTTGATCAACTTCATGGAGTGCATTACTTTTAAAAGAGTGACCTTCGATCTGGATATCATCAACTGAGTGTGATGAAGGAAGATATTCTGAAAACAACATTTCGAACCAGGTATGGGCATTACGAGTTTACAGTGATTCCTTTTGGACTGAATAATGCCCCTTCTGTTTTCATGGATTTAATGAATAGATTTTTCAAGGAATATCTTGATAACTTTGTTGTGGTATTCATCGATGATATCCTTGTATACTCAAAAAGATATTCATCGATGAATCACTTACGAGTTATTCTGAGAACTCTTCGAAGCAATTAATTATATGGGAAGTTTAGCAAGTGCGAATTCTGGATTCAATCAGTTTCTTTTCTAGGCTATATTGTATCCAATGATGGAATCCTAGTTGATCCTGCAAAGACAAAGGCAATACAAGATTGGCCCATGCCAACAAACATAACCAAGGTATGAAGTTTTATTGTCTTAGCAGGTTACTATTGGTGTTTTGTTCATAACATTTCCCGACTGGCTAACCCACTAACCAAGCTCACGTGTAAAGGAGTTAAGTTTGTGTGGACAAAGGAATGTACAGAATACTTCAAAGAATTGAAAAGAGGATTGTTCAATGCTATAATTTTGACTCTTCCATCTGGAAGTGGTGGATTTTTAATATACAGCGATGCATCGAAGAATGGGTTGGGTTGCGTCCTTCTTCAAAACGATAAAGTTATTGCTTATGCATCAAGAAAGTTGAAGACTCATGAGAGAAATTATCCAACTCATGATCTTCAGTTAGCAGCCATAATCTTTGCTCTGAAAATCTGGAGGCATTACCTCTACGGAGAGAGATGTGAGATTTATACAGACCATAAGAGTTTGAAATACATTTTCACACAAAAAGAACACAACATGAGACAAAGGATATGGCTTGAGTTACTCAAAGATTACGATTGTTCAATACACTACCTCCCGGGAAAGGTGAATAAGGTTGCAGATTCATTAAGCAGAAAAGATCATGGACTTCTGAATCAAATTTGGATTGAGAGAGATCCTATATTTTTGGACCTACTAAAGATGGATATGGGAATTGTTAAGGAAAGGGAAACATATTCCCTCTTTCAAATGATAGTTAAACCATCTTTATTAGATAAAATAAAAAGCTCTAAATCTGATGATGACAATCTGTGCATGAAAATAAATGCTGTCAAGGATGGGAGACTGGATGACTTCATGTATAAAGTAGGAGTTCTGAAGTTTGGGAAGAGGTTATGCATTCCATCGGTACCTGAGCTAAAAAGGGAACTGTTAGATGATGCTCATAGCTCAAATTTCCCTATACACCCAAGTAGCACCAAGATTTACAGAGATCTGAAGGAATATTTTTTGTGGGATAATATGAAGCAAGAAATTACTGACTACGTGTCAAGGTGTCTAGTTTTTCAACAAGTGAAGGCAGAGAGACAACGTCCCAAAGAAGTGATGCAACCTCTACCTATTCTTATGTGGAATTTGGATAAAATTATGATGGATTTTTTCACTGGACTACCGATGACACCTAGAAGGAACGATGAAATATGGGTAATTGTTGATCGTCTCACAAAATCAGCACATTTCCTTCCTATACAAGAGGATTTACCACTTGAGCGCCTGGAAAGATTGTATATTAATGAAGTTGTAAGACTTTATGGTGAACCTCTATCAATTGAGTCCGATCTATATCCTCGATTTACATCAAAATTCTTGAAAAGTCTCTAGAATGATTTGAATACTGAGCTTCGTATGAGTACTTCATATCACCCCCAAACTGAAGATCAGTCTGAAAAAACTATTCAAACACTAGAAGACATGTAGAGGCCTTGCTCTCTTGACTTCCAAGGTATGTGGGATCAATACTTCCCTTTGATGGAATTTTCATACAACAATAAATTCCACTCTAGTATTCAAATGGCTCCATATGAAGCATTATATGGAAAGAGATGTTGAACTCAAACTTGTTGGGATGAAGTTGGTGAGGGAAACTTATAGGCCCAGAACATATTGAAAAGACCACGACAAAGGTGAAGAAAATACAAGCCCATATTAAAGAAGCCCAAAGTAGGAAGAAGAGTTATGCTGACAATCAGAGAAAAGATTTGGAATTCCAAGTGGGAGATCGTGTCTTTCTGAAAGTATCTCCATGGAAGGGTGTCTTAAGGTTCAGAAAGAAAGGGAAATTGAGCCCCAGGAATATCGGACCATTTGAAATTCTGGAAAGAATCAAAGTGGCAGCTTACCGTCTAGCGATGCTGCCAAATCTCTCCAGAGTTCATGATGTATTCCACATTTCATTGTTAAATAAATACATGCCAGACCCAACCGATGTACTCATATATGAATAAATTGAACTGGAACTAGATATGTCATATTGTGAAGATCCTATCAAGATTATTGACACAAGGGAACAAGTATTGAGAAATCGGAAAACTAATCTAGTCAAGGTTATTTAGAGAAACCATAACATGGAGGAAGCAACGTAGGAACCTTAAGATATTATGAAGAAGAAACACCAACATCTTTTTAGTGGTCTTTATACGTGAAATTTCGAGGACAACATTTCTGAAGTAGGGAATAATTTAATACCCCGAACATTTTATGGTATGATTCTCTTGATTACATTCTATTCACAACCTATAAATCACAATGTTCCTTTAAAATAACACTAGGTTATTTAGGAGATGGTCAAAACCTAGCTATTATATATAAATTTTCCACTTCTATGTTTTGAATTTTGGGAAATGGTTATCTAGAGTTGTGTTTAGTAATTCATTTGGAGTCTGATAGAACAAACATTATTTTTTTGGGAATAGTAACATACAATTATGAATAGTAATATAAATAGTAATATGACCCTTGAATAGTAAATAATGAAATTATTTTATTTTCTTAAGTTAATAAGATAATGGGATCGTAATTAATTTTTCAATGTCACATAAAACTAATTATACCTCTAAGATTGTTATTTTTCAAATTAAATATGACTTTATTTAAAAATTAAATGATTATTATTATTTAAAAATTTATTTTTGAAAAATGGATTTCACTTTTTAATTCTACACGTTGAAAAATGGTAGGGGTGAATTTTGGGGACTCTTCTGAAATTCTTGAATTTTCGATGAATAGTGAAATACGGTAAAATAACGTATATTCAATTTATCAGTTAAATACACTATTTATGACATCATAAGTGATATAAGGCCACTTGATTCGAACTCACATGATCTTATTACTGTTAGGGGTCACATGAAACAATACTATTGGTTTTCTTGAGGGAAATAATAAAATAATGAATTAAATATTCAAAATTTACCCCTCTCCTCCACTATAAAAACCCCTCATCACTCCCTCTTTTTTTCACTCCTCTAAGCCTTGAAGATCCTCAAAGTTCTGACCAATAATCCTCCCAAGTCTCTTCCCCACATCCTAGAGCTACTGGTCTCATCAAAAACCAAAACCAAAGCACTTAAGAATGATCTCAAGGAGAAGAGATCAGTAGGTAAACAACCTCATTTATTTTCTTTCTTTTCTTTCATTTTATGTTATTCTCTTCCATTACCTCTGGCTTGTGTGGGGATATTTCATTAAATATTCCCCCTTATTGTCCATATTATTTATTAACAATTATATATTCAATTACACTCATCAAACTATTTTTATGAAATTTTAAGAGACATCGTTAAGCTGCTGAATTTTCATGATAAATTTATCAAGTTTTCTTTCATTTTAAGATTCCTGTATTTTCTTCTTATCTCCTCACAACCTCTTAACCAAGAGGCATGTAATCTCTAGAATCTTTTATATTCCTTATTTTATCATGTTTATGTAAAATTATACATCATTATTCTTCTCCTCTTCTGCTTATTTAAGGAATAAAAACATTGTTTGTGATGTGTCGAATTACCGACATTGTGGAAGATGTAATTCTAATTTCCATTAATTATTTAAAGTATGGTCTTGAAACCAAATGTATGGTTGAAACAGGTCATAATATATGTGTTTTAACTTCATTAATTTTTTGGAATCTTTACACGTTCATAATATGGAATAATAATACAAAAAAAAAAGTTTATTGAGCACAAAACTGTCAAGCCAAATTCAAGTGTTTATTTTTAACTCATCAAATGAGTCATACTCATGGTATATAACCAGAATCACTATATAATATTTTATGTCTATTTAATTTCATTAATAATCTATATTAATAATTATGGATGTTTAACCATATTTCAATCCAAATTCCATTCAAGAATACAAGGAAACAAAGCATGAAACCAAGTAAGAAAATGCTTCCAAAACAATAAAATTGAATCTATTAAATCCAAAAAAAGGTAATTAATGAACTTAACAAGGTTATACCATATAAACTACATATAAAAGTGGTTCAGGACTTATGAATTAATAATCCTAATTTGTTTATTCATGTCTTTAATAACAAGTCAAGAACACCTCTAAGCATATGGTAAGGGGTTTCTCATCTCACTTTCATTTATGTGCGGTTTTCATTGTTCGCCACTTATTTCTTCTATGTGGTATATGTGTAGTTCCATTTGATATATAATTACATTTTTCACTTTATATTCATGTTATTAAATGATTAATCTGATGTTCATTAAGTTCTGGTCATATGATTTGACTAATTACATTGTGGTAAGGGACTCTGTCTCAACTACCTTTTGGTTGTGACTAACTTTGTATTGTGCACCTAATAATACTTATGTGGTGTATCTACTACCCATTTGAGATAACTTTTCATTTAAAATTGTATTTATATTAAATATCCATAATATTATTCCATGTATAGGTTTGTTTTCTAAACCGTATACCATTTTACATACGTTGTTTAGTTGGAAAGTTATTTTAATTTTGGAAATATTGATGATTCTATATACTTTACTCTATACGGATATTGGAAAGGCATATTGATATTGTCGTGAATAAATGTATAAAGAATGATTTGTACATGCAGTGGAGGTTGGGGCCCACTATAGCCCCTCGATGCATCGGTAGGTCTCATGAGACAAATCAGTTGGCGACAAACCCGTCGAGTTTGTTTCCAAAAATCAGACGGGTTTCTACCCACAGAACTAAACCGTTTCAAAGGTATTATGGTTTCATGTGCCAGATATATGACATCCAATTAATAATCATTCTATTTATTCATTATCAATTATTATTATTATCCATGAGGTTTTTCACTATGACAAAACCTATGGATGTTGTTCATTCTCAGTATATTAATGGCATTAGCTTTCCATTTATTCACTACGCCAAACTGTTTATGTCAGATTGATTATGATTCACTTATTATTGTACTCATGCTTTCGCTATTTGTAACCCTTACTGAGAATTTGATCTCACCCCTTTCATTTTCTATCTTCAACAGGTAATGAAGAGAAGTCCTTTTATTGAGTTCATGTGGATGCAGTTTTTAGTTTTTGTTTTGTATTATATATTTGTAACCTTTCTCAATGTAATTTGAGTTACATCTATGTATCTAGTTTCTTCAAGACTACTAAACTGATCATTCCTTCGAGATTTTCATTCCTTCTAATCATGTCAATATCACAAGTAATGCACTGGCTCCAGCCTAGTGGGGTCGGGGTGTTACACTTCCATTTTCATTATATAGTGTTTTCGTTGTGGTTTTAAGGTTTGGGTGATGTTGGAAATTTTAAAAGGAATTTTAGAATGGGTTTGGAAAATAATTTTAAATGTTTTTAAATTAAATAGAATCTTTAGAAATAAATTTGAAGATATTTTAAAGAGTACTTTATAATTTATTTTATTGAGATAAATTCTATTACTTTATATCATAATGTTTTTTTAATATAAATTTAAAATTATAAAGAAAAAAAATTATTGTTACAGAGGTACTTACTTTTTTTATGGGTAAGGATGAAATTTTAAGTAGTATTAATGTAAGGAATTATTTATTATAATTCATAAGGGTGATAGAATTTACCCTTACATAGAGGGAACTGACAACATCCATGTCCTTTAGAACCAGCACTTTATAAAGATAAACACACTTACCATTATTCAATGAATGCATATCATGTGTAGATATCCAAAAATATCTTAAGGTTTTGTAATGGTCAACAGTGTTTTATTAAGGTTGAGTGAGGTTTACCTTGGTTTTTACCACTTTATAATGGAAAATGAATTTACCATTACACAAATGTGGTTTGTTATGTGAGGGTAAAAAAATACCGAGATTTCATTTTTTTCTCCTCTTTTTTCATTCTAGAACCCACATTCAACCATCTTCAATAATATTAAAAGCCATTAATTTTTTGGAATTATTTTTTGACCTTTGAAAATTAATAACTCATGTTTTAGAGCATTTTAAATGTTCCACATTCTAGAACCACATTAAAACAAAATTATTTGGGGGTTTTTCAAAATATAAATGCTCATTTACTAAATTATGAATTATGGGCATGTTGTTGTGATTATTTAGAAAAACTAAACACCTATCTATATTCTCCTTGATACTTCAAATTATGGAAATTCCAAATCTATTCTCTTGATTTTTTTCATGCTTCTTCTAATTCATCTAAGTATCTCTTAAAGTTTCTAGGTCCTAAAAACTGGATATATCATTCATATATCCTTTATATTTTGGGGTGCAGTGATTTACACTAGAAAAAATTTATGAATTAGTCAGTATATTATTTCATGATAATTTTAAACTATGGAAGTGTGATATTAACATGATTTAGACTCTTATTATTAAAGGAATGTAATTAACCATAATCAGATAATAATCTAGAAAATAATCGTATGAATAAAGATTAAAATATAATATGAAAATTGTAAAAGGGGAGGCTGAAATACATATTGTGTATTACTGTTAATTAAATTTTACCATATTCAAAATTTAAATATATGATAAACTTAAACAGAAATATTTTTTTTAATAATAATAATTGGAAACTTCCTGCTTTAGTTTGATTTTATCAACATGATAATTACATGATTAATTTTTATTAATTAATTTATTATAAGAATTAAGGAATTGAGATTGAGGAAGATTCTCATATTATGAAAATTGTAAGTGGTTATATTTCTATTTTATGAAAGTTATCAGAAGATAAATAAAATAGTATCACATGAAAATAATTGCTATCAGGGAAAAAATGGAATCATCAATCAAAGTGAAAGAACTATTGTATATCGAGATAATGCTTCCATGGCCTAGAATTCAGAAGGATTTTGTTAATTACATTTCATTGATAATAAAAATTAACTTTATTAATATGGAATTACATGAGGTTGAATATTATTAATGTGTTGTTACTATTTCAGGATATGAAGTATAATTTTATTTCATGTAGAGTATGGTTAACCTATTGTTGTTATTATTAATAGAATTAAGTTAAAAATAATACTATATGATATTGATAATTATAATTTTCTTAGAATATAAAAATCACATATTATATTTATATTTATTATTTTTGATAATAATTTAAGATAAAGTAATTTAATTATTTATCAAATGAAGTAAATAATAGAAGAAAGTGAATATAAAAAAAATTATTATAAATTAATAACGATTATTCTAAAATTATACATGAGACACAAATAGATAATTTCATGTTCCTAAAATATCATAGTGTTAAAATACTTAAATAATTTCGATAACAATTATTCTATAATTTTAGATATTAGAGGATTAATATGGAAATTATCTCATGTTAACAATAAGTATTTTTCTATGCTCTAAGAATTAAATTAATGTCAGTTTGTGGTAGAATGTGTTTATTTTTTCCTATTGATATTTACTATATAGGGTTTTAACTATTTTTATAGATTTTAATAATGTTTTATATGATTTTAGATTGAATAAAAACTTAAATATAATAATGATTTTATTATAATAAAAGTGCCTTGTTGAAATAGTTATCATTGAGATAGTTGATAATTGAAAGAGAAACTTAAGGAAAAATTCTAGATTATATAAATAAAATGTAGCCCTAAAAAATTATGGTTAATTATACTAGGTTATATTTATTATTAATCATTTAATTAAATATGGTAATGAATTTTTAATTATTTCTTAAATCATTGTTTTTTGTCTGAGGGAGCCCATCATTGTTTGATAATAGCTAGAATTCCTTTTTTTTACATAGACATAGTTGCCTTTGAAATTATGTGTAGAATAATATATTAAAAAAATATTTATCATCTATGGATTTAAATACTTTATTGGATTGATTCATAACCTTGTGTGGTTGGATTATCTAATGAGTAATGGGTGGGGATGCCTGAGGATATGATGGTGTCATGGGGTGCTGGTTATGATGACGTTAATGGTATGGGGTTCCTGTTTTGATGATTATGATGGAACATGGTTCCAATTATGATGATTATATAGTAAGAAGATGTTAGATGTGATAATATTCATAATTGTTTTGGAACATTATGGTGGTCTGATGAGTCCAAATCTGGCTTTCTCATGTTTCTCACTTTCTACTTGATTCTTACATGATAGTTGATGGCCAAATTTTATTTATATGACCAGTTTACAACTATAGGACATAGTTTGATTCCATTCATTATGAGTGCATCTTTTAAGTGGTATCTTAGGTTGAGTCCTAAAATATCCATATTTTTATGAAATGGTAAATTGATTAATGAAATAATGGGTATAGTTCTTGGTGCTTACTTATGATTATGACATGCTTTAGAATACATGTAAAGAAAAAATAAAACCATCGACACTTGAGTTAAAAGATTAAAATAGTAATATTTTAAATCATAATGAAATAATATTAATTAATATTTAATGAATTAAATAATATTGAACTGATGTTTTTATCCTTGTTTAATATCTAGACCTTAGCAATGGAAACAGGGTGTCTTGTGTGATGATAGAAGCATATGAGTTTAAGGATTGGTAGTTTCCCTTTGTATAGCTGTGAGATATATCAACTCTATATGTTTTATTATTGTATATGTTCCCCACCCATGTCAAATGTGAAACTAGAATCTGGGATTTCTGGTGGGTTTTCCCCAACATCCAGGTTGGTGAGGATGTAGATGACTGGCTACCCCTCTCCATCACTCCCTCTTTGGATGTAGTATTATTTTTTGGTATGCATAGGTTTGAATTACCATACATTTGTTATGGGTTTTGATGGATTGAGGTTATATAAAATACATGTATCTGGTCATGGTGGCTTCATCTACCCATGAGTGTGTGTCCATGGCCTATGATGGCTTAAGGTATAATTCATTTAAATAAGATTTAGTGGGTTCCAAAAATCACTTATTAAAGGATTGGATAGTGATGATGATGATGATGATGTGGATATGTGGACTGATTCCACTACAAGATGTTGGGCCCTACAAGAGACTGATATAGGTCAGGCTTGTTGGGACCAATTTGTGTATGAAGATTGTATTTGTTGTCAACAGTTGTCAATACTCATCAAAATGAATAAGGAGATAAAGAAGGACTAAAAAGTTAGTGGAGATTGGATGAAGTGAGGTTGCCTGGAGAATTGTTGTAGAATCATAGCATTGGATTTCATACTTGATAAATTCTCTAAGAAGATTAATTTAGACGATTGTTGAACTGATCCTAAGTTCAAAGAACTTGTGTCAAAGGTGACAAATTGTTTACAAAAATGAATAATGGAGATGTATCATTAATTTTAGGATGATTGGATAAGAATAGTGAAGTATCATCTATCTAAGGATGGTTGAAGAAGAATTAGGATTTGAAGAAGACAATGCAATGATTCATGATTGCATGAGAACCATGCAAGAGATTACTTGAAGAAAAGAATCATACGATTTGAATGAAGTAAATAATGATGGCTGAAGATGAAGAGAGAGTGTGGAAGGACTTTTCATTC
Source organism: Viscum album (assembly GCA_963277665.1). Taxonomy (NCBI): domain Eukaryota; kingdom Viridiplantae; phylum Streptophyta; class Magnoliopsida; order Santalales; family Viscaceae; genus Viscum; species Viscum album. The sequence goes on along the minus strand of OY728119.1, from coordinate 1,014,049,804 downwards.
TAAGAAGGTCATGAATTACACATTGCCTTGAAATCCGATGATTGTTGCACTGTTCTTAAAGTTCCAAATACATGTATCAAAGGTGATACATTGTCTGCAACATTGAAGGTATTTGAAGTGAGGATGAAAGAAGTACTTTTGAATTAATATTCCAAAAATAATGGACAAAATCATACGATGCTTTTCTGATTTGTATTTTACAATAATCACATGTTTGGAGAACTTATGGTGCAAGTTGTATGAAGGATAGAGAGAGTAAAGAAGTGTTTTTGGAAAAACACATTTCAACATCATACTATCCAAAAATTTCAAAGGCAGGAAGAAGGAACGCAAGTGGCGACGTGCAAGTGGGGGCGTGCAAGTGTCGGCGCGCAAGTGTTGTAGAGGTGCACAAGTCATATTTCAAATAGAATTATTTCAAGAAAATGGAAAAGGAAAGAAAGTTTCGTGAAAGTATTGGTGTGCAAGTATTGGCGCGCAAGTAGTGGTGCACATATATTGGCGCGCAAGTGTAAGTGGCACGGAAGTCATATTTCAAGATAATTCCATCAAAATTTGACAAAGGAAATAAATTGGCGTGCAAGTTAAAGAATAGCACACAAGTCAAAAAGTGGTGTGCAAGTATAAGTGGTGAGAAATTGTGGCGCGCAAGTATCATTGGTGCACAAGTCAAAAAGTGATTCACAAGTATAAGTGGTTTGCAAGTGCGGTGCGGAAGTACAAGTGGTGTGAAAGTGTATGATGATCACAAGTCATATTACAGCATCATCATATCAAAATATGACAAAGGAAAGAAAGTATCGCGCTAGGGATGGAAGGGCATGCAAGTGATGGAGCAGCGTGTAAGTGATGGAGTGGCGCGCAAGTAGGAACGGTGTGCATGTGTATGTGGCACGCAATTCACCCAAATTCCTATAAATAGACGACTAGCCTCCTCATTTTTTAAGGCTCAACACTTAAGAGAAATTTTTGAGCTCTGAATGCACGAGTGTAGAAAGCGGCGCGCAAGATGAAGTGGCGCGCAAGCTGAGGATTATTTATAAGGTGTGCAAGTTTTGTCGTGCAAGTATTGTCACACAGGTTTTGTCGTGCAAGTATTGTCGTGCAAGTATTGTCGTGCAAGTATTGTCTCGCATGTTTTGGCATGCAAGTTTTGGCACACAAGTTTTGGCGTGCAAGTTGTTAGAGGTGCGCAAGCGAAGAGTGTGTTTAAGCCAAAGGTGGCGTGCAAGTTTTGAGTTGGTAACAATTGTGTCGCGCAAGTATTTTGTGGTGCGCAAGCAGGGAGGTGCGCAAGCAGGGTGGCGTGCAAGTAAGAATTAGCGCGCAAGCTGTGAGTTGTTCTAGAAGTCCTTACCAGCTTCTGATCAACTGAGTTGTGATTATAGAAATAAGAAGAAGAATAGCTTGGTGTAGATTTTTTTTCACTAAAAAATGTGTGAAGAATAGTAGGTTTCAGTTCAGCTTGTTTTGCATTGAAGAAGAAGAAGAAGAAGAAGAGTGTGCATCTTACAAGTTTTCTACATAAAGAGAAGAGAAGAAGAAGGAAAAGAGTTCAACTATATGCCATATGCATGATGACATGAATTTATGAACAAGAGAAGAACTCACTCTGATGATGCCAAGTAAGACAATCTTCTTTTCCTGAATAATCACATTGGTATATGTGATTCTTTCTAAGAAAGAAGAATAAGTGTTAGTGAATTCTATTATTGCATTATAGAAAAGGAAGAAGTCCTAGTGCATCTAGTTGTTCACTAATGAAGAAGAAAAGAAGAAGATAAGAATAATTTATTGCCTACTACTTTGTAAGTAATCAATTGAAGAGCACTGAAGAAGAGCAAGAGTTGAATATACCTTTTGATGAAGGAAGAAGATTGTCTCTATAGGCAGTATAAAGAACCAGCTAGAGGCTGCAAGTTGGACTATGCTATCACCAGTCCAGGGAAGAGGATTGTTTCCCACCCCCCTCCAAAGTGTAGGGACTCACAGTAGCTAGAAGATTGTTTTCCTAGACACTCCATTGTAAAATAATATCACATTATATTGGATAATCCATGAACTGGTCATATCTATGCATGGAAAGGACGTAGCTACTCTTATAGAGTGGTGAACCTTGTAAAAATATTGTGTGCATATTTTTACAGCTTTCTATTATTGTATGCAACAGGGAAAAGAGAATAAGAGAATCAAGATCCTAACAGGTCAAGAGGTACAGGGATAAAAATTTCAATTGGTTTAAAAAGTCCCCAACACTGATTCACCCCCCCCCCCTCCCAGTGTTAGACATATCCTAAACTGGTCCTCTCAATTGGTATCAAAGGGACAGGTTCACCTCTGTTGGATTCTCTATAGTGAAGTTATTCTCTTTTAAAAAACTTGAGATCCTTTCCAGAGTCAACAATGAAGAGCTGTGTTTGTAAAGATCCATCTATCTCTGAGCAAAAAGAAATATCTACCAAGACCATGATAAACTGGAAAAATATAGAGAAGAGAAAATTGAAGAATAATTCCCTCTTATCTAAATAAGAGGAAGCATCTATTTCTCCATATTTGGCTGACGTTGAAGACACACCAGACTTGGAAAGTAATGAGAAGGTGGATCAAGTCCCCACCAAGGATATGGACAACCTTCCTACTTCAACTGATCAAGATGTATGTGTTAGTACATTACGAAATTATCCCCATGATGAAAATGTTAACACAAGTTGTGATGATCAAGCTACAACATCTCAATAAATATCATTTGACAGATTAAGAATGATTCTGCATGGTATTCCTGAAGAAAGTGCATCCCTAGTTTATGGAGTATTTCAATGTTTGTAGGAAAATATCACTCAGCTAGAAGAAGAAACTGATGTTTTGGAGAAAGGCTTACAAGCAAAAATTGTCGAATGTTTAAAGCTCTCCAGATAGGTTGGAGCCTTTGAAGCAACCAAGAGGGGATTTTAAGTAAGCTCTTCAAAGTGTCTCAAAGATGTTTAAGAAAAGGATGGGGTCAATAAGACTCTAGAGGAGAAGATTCATGCACTTGAAGATGTGCTGAAAAGGGGAAATTAAGTCAAGAAGTTATATTTGGAAGATAACTCCAAGAAGATTAATGAACTTGACTCTTTGTTACAAAAAAAAGTAAAGATGCATGAAGATGAAGTTGAAATATTGAAGAAGTCTTGTGAAGATAAGATGACTATGATTTAATACCAAAAGGCCATCCTCAATATGAGATGTCTAGATTTGGAATATCAATTGAACAATCTTGAGAAGACACATATTGAGTCTTCACAAAAGAAGGAAACAATTTCTTCTAGTAAAAAATGTTCACTGAAGGATTCTACTCTCAAAAGACCTCAAAAATATGATAAATAGATCATGACTTCACTCATTGATCCATCACAAGCAGCAGATAAATTAAAGGTACCATCCATACCAACTTGTACTAATGTCTCTAAAATTTCCTCTACCAAAAGTGCAGGTTGGAAGAAAAATTCTAAGCAAGTATGGATGAAGAATAATGCAAATAAACCTACCACCATGGCAAGGGTGGATAGGGGAAATAGTGTGGAAGTTATATCTCCACAGAAAGCAAAACATACTAAGAAGAATATTCAACAAACTTATAAAGAAGACAGAAAAAATTCCATGTTTGTTGGTCAATGCTGGTGCTGTAATAGATTTAGGCATTGTGCAATGGATTGCTGGTATAATCCCTTAAATATAAAATCATAGAGAAATCCCATCCCAAGGGGGAGAAAACTAAAGAAGAAGAATCAAAATCCACAGATCCAGAAGCATCTATATACAGTAAAAATATTTGGAATGTTTGATAACATATGTGATGTATGCAATGGGAGTGGTCATAATAATGGTGCATGCATATCTCAGAATGTATTACAAGCTAATAAGAATTGAAGACCACAGAAGTTGGAAAAGAATAAAGAAGCTACCTTTGGAAGTAATTAGAAATATGTTGCAATTGAAAATTCTCTCAAGAATATTACAAGGAGGAAAGTTGAGAAGTCCTTGGATTCTAAATCCAAGAAGGGGAAGGGTGGTGCATCCAAAAGAACTACTAAGAAGGATTCCACTCAGAAGAAACCATGTAGAAGATCCAATATTGATGTCTCAGTCCTTAATGATATACTGGTGTTTTGGATAGATGATTTAGAAAGAATGAGAAATATGGAAGATGAACAGACTAAGAATTGTGCTAAAAACAAAAAGAAGATTCTACATTAATACAATTATGTTCTGTGTGTGAGGTACAACAAGGATGGCCATACTGTGAGAAAGTGCTTTGAATTTATTCCAGCACAACAAGAATTCCTTAAAAAGATGAAAGTTTCACCAAGAGATTCTAGTTCTTTGAAATCCCTTTAAGAAAGAATATTCACACACAAAGACATCGAAGAAATATTGAGGTCCACATAATCACAGTCATCATTGAAGATCAGTTGTGAAAGTGTGAATAATGGAGCATCTGGGTTGAGAAGATCATCTCAACCTTGTTGTTCACATCGATTGAGAAAAGAGGATCCACCTTATTCAATTAAATCTTGGTATATTGTATTTTTTATTATCATATAAGGAATTTAAGGTAAAGTAAGATCTCAGGAGGAAAACTTTGGATTCATTGAGGAGAAGTGTTCCCTTGAGGGGGAGACACATGAAGAAGCTATCAAAGTCATTATTTCAATCAGTATCAACATCAATTGGTATAAAATTCAATTACTCTGAAGATTGTATGAAGACCATGTTGTTGGAAAAGGTATGTATTTTCTTAATCTCTCGTCCTTGGTTACTCAAAATAAATATATTTTTACAAAGGGGGAGTAACTAGGTTAATCAGTGACATAAGAATAATGAAAGTGCCACAAGGCCACTTATCCTGCTAATTTCACCTGAATTTTTTTGTTCCTTTTATTGAAGTGAGTACGGGAATTTCAGGATTGATTATTTCCTATCACATTCAATATCTTTATCCTGTAATGAAAGTGGAAAACCCTTGAATACAATTGTAGGAGATCTCATCTCATGAGATATCACGATCAGTGGATAATGGAAAGCTTTGTTGTCTAAATCAAATTCTCTTGTTTTCTACATCGAGATTTGCTTAAGTAGACTTAGAGTGAAATGATTTATGGCACACTGCTTAAGTAAGGACTGATACCCTCTCAACCATGAACTTTGTAATTCTTTTCAATAAGGGGGAGAGAAATTGAAATGAAAGTTTGAAATGAAAGGGGAAGAGAAATAAGTAAAGGGGAGATAGAATATTATTATTTTGACATTGACTCATTCATTTGAGGATACTTTTTGGTATTGACATCAAAATAAAAAGGGGGGGTTGTTGGGACCACATTTTGTATGAAGATTGTATTTTTTGTCAACAGTTTTCAATACTCCTGAAAAAGGAGAAGGAGATGAAGAAGTGCTAAAAAGTTAGTGGAGATTGGCTAAAGTGATGTTTCCTGGATAATTATTATGGAATCATAGAATTGGATTTCATACTTGAGAAATTCTCTAAGAAGATTAATTCTGACGATTTTTGAACTGATCCTAAGTTCAAAGAACTTGTGTCAAAGGTGACACATTGTTTACAATAATGAATAATGGAGAAGTATCATCCATTTGAGGATGATTGGAGCAGAATGGTGAAGTATCATCTATCTAAGGGTGGTTGAAGAAGAATGAGGATTTTAAGAAGACAATGCAATTCTTCATGATTTCATGAGAACCATGAAAGAGCTTACTTGAAGAAAAGAATCATACGATTAGAATGAAGTAGATAATGATGGTTGAAGATGAAGAGAGAGTGTGGAAGGACTTGGCATTCTAAGAAGTTCATGAATTACACATTGCCTTGAAATCAGATGATTGTTGCAATATTCTTAAAGTTCCAAATACATGTATCAAAGGAGATACACTGTCTGCAACATTGAAGGTATTTGAAGTGAGGATGAAAGAAGTACTTTGGAATTCATATTCCAAAAAGAATGGACAAAATAATACGATGCTTTGCTTATTTGTATTTTACAATCATCACATGTTTTGAGAACATGTGGTTCAAGCCGTGTGAAGGATAGAGAGATTAAAGAAGTGTTTTTGGTAAAAACACATTTCTACATCATTCTATCCAAAAATGACAAGGTCAAGAAGAAAGTGCTCAAGTGGTGATGAGCAAGTGGCGGCGCACAAGTGTCGGCACGCAAGTGCGGTAGAGGCGTGCAAGTCATATTTCAAATAGCATTATTCAGAAATATGGCAATGGAAAGAAAGTGGTGTGCAAGTATTGGTGCTCAAGTATTGTCATGAAAGTAGTGGTGTGCAAGTATTGGTGTTCAAGTGTAAGTGGCACGCAAGTCATATTTCAAGATCATTCCATAAAAATTTGACAATGGAAATAAACTGGCGTGCAAGTTAAATATTGGCGCGTAATTCAAAAAGTGGTGTGCAAGTATAAGTGGCGCGCAAGTGTGGCATGCAAGTATCAGTGGTGCGCAAGTCAAAAAGTGCTGCACAAGTATAAGTGGCGTACAAGTGCGTCGCACAAGTATAAGTGGCGCGCAAGTGTATGATGTGCACAAGTCATATTCTAACATCTTCATATCAAAATATGACAAAGGAAATAAAGTGTCGTGCTAGTGATGGAAGGGTGCACAATTGATGGAGCAGTGCGTAAGTGATGAAGCAGCGCGCAATTAAGAACGGCGTACAAGTGTATTTGGTGTGCAAGTCACCCAAATGCCAATAAATAGACAACAAGCCTCCTTATTTTTTAAGGCTCAACACTTAAGAGAAAAATTTGAGCTCTGAATGCGCAAGTGTAGAAATCAGCGCCCAAGATGAAGTGGCGTGCAAGTTGGGGGTTATTTATAAGGCGTGCAAGTTTTGACATGCAAGTATTGCCGCGCAAGTTTTTCACGCAAGTATTTCCATGCAATTATTTCCGCGCAAGTATTGTCGCGCTAGTTTTGGCATGATATTTTTGGCACGCAAGTTTTGGCACGCAAGTTGTTAGAGGTGCGCAAGAGAAGAGTGTGTTTAAGCCAAAGGTGGAGCATAAGTTTTGAGTTGGGAACAATTGTGGCACGCAAGTATTTGGTGGTGTACAAGCAGGGAGGTGCGCAAGCAGGGTGGCGCACAAGTAAGAATCGGCACTCAAGCTGGGAGTTATTCTAGAAGTTATTACCAGCTTCTGATCAACAGAGTTGTTATTCTAGAAAGAAGAAGAATAAGAAGACCTTGGTGTAGATGGTTTTTCACTAAAAAATGTGTGAATAAGAGTAGGTTTTAGTGCATCTTTTTTTGCATTGAAGAATAAGAAGAAGAAGAAGAAGAGCATGCAGCTTACATGTTTGTTGCATAACGAGAAGACAAGAAGAAGGAAAAGAGTTCAACTACATGACACATGCATGATCACATGCATTTGTGAACAAGAGAAGAACTCACTCTGATGATGCCAAGTAAGCCGATCTTCGTTTCCTGAATAATCATATTGGTATATGTGATTCTTCCTAAGAAAGAAGAAGAAGTGTTAATTCATTATGTTATTTCACTAAAGAAAAGGAAGAAGTCCAAGTGCAGCTGGTTTTGCACTAGTGAAGAAGAAAAGAAGAAGACAATAAGAATTCCTTGCCTACTAATTTGCAAGTAATCAAGTGAAGAGCACTGAAGAAGAGCAAGAGCAGAATCTACCTTTTGATGAAGGAAGAAGACTGTCTCCATATGCAGTATAAAGAACCAGCTAAAGGCTGCAAGTTAGACAAGGCTATCACCAGTCTAGGGAAGAGGATTGTTTCCCACCCCCCTCAAAATTGTAGGGACTCACACTAGCTAGAGGATTGTTTTCCTAGCCACTCCATTGTAAAATAATATCACATTATATTGGAGAATCCATGCAATGGTCATATCCATGAAAGTAAAGGATATAGCTACTCTTATTGAGTGGTGAACCTTGTAAAAATATCTTGTGCATATTTTTACTAATTTTTATTATTTCATGCGACAGGGAAAAAAGAATAAGAGAATCAAGATCCTAACAGGTCAATAGGTACAGGGATAAAAATTGCAATTGGTTTAAAAATTCCCCAACACTGATTCACCCCCCCCCCCCTCTCTTAGTGTTAGGTATATCCCAAACTGGTCCTCTCAAGGCTGAGTCCCAATTCACTTACATGATGAAATGATTTTAATATAAGAAATGGGAGCTCATGATTTTTCACATAAGGGCATGATATTGGAAAATGCGCAGTGAAGTGGTTGTAGGGTATCCATATATATATATGTGTGTGTGTGAGTGAGTGAGTGTACGTGTGTGTGTTCTCAATATTATGGTTTACTTCAATTTTTTACTTGGTGAGTGATCTATAGTGAGGATGGGAAAATAATAGTAAAAATATTTAGGTGTAAGTTAGTTTCCTTTATTTATTCATTAGAATTTACTGTTCTTATTTCACATTTTTTACGAGAAGTTTCTGATAGGATCCTACAAAGTAAACATGTTATGATCACCCTATATATATATAAACCATTTTTAGGTTAGTAAAAGTATATTTATTATAAATAAGAGAATTAATAGTTTGAGAAGTTTTATAGGAGCTGTTGTAGCTTCAAGGTCACTATTGATGATTTTTTTTATTTATTTCATTTATTTCAGTAGTATGTAATTACATTCTTGTATTGGGATTTCATCTTTATTTATTATGAGTAGGATTTATTTTATAGTTATAGAATATTGTCTATTACTTCTAAAATCTTTATGAGGTAAATATCTCTAATGTGTGTGATTATATATCATATGTGCTTGTCCCCAACCCATGTCCAATTCGAGGTGGGATTCACATCATTATCTCACATTCTCCATTTCTAGCCCAGTATGGGTACCTTTAGAGGTAAGGGGTCATGACAACTCCACACTTTCTTATATAATTATAGTTTATTTTCAATATGATATTATTATAAATTAATTAACAAATAATGTTCAAAATTATTATTGATACCTCATGAAAATAGTTTTTTATTGATGTATTACTTTATTTCTTAAACAATTATAAAAAATCTTAAATAGAAATTATTTTTTAAAATTTTCACTTCTATTTTACTCTCTATTTACCAAGGGAATTGTCTTTCCAACAAAAAGTTCATTTATGATGATTTTATGGACGTATTCTTTTCCATGTTATCTATTATCATGGATATATTCTACATCATTTCACATAGAGACTTTGTTTTCTACCTATTACACTATATGGTATAAACACCCCAGTTTATATAAATCAAATTGGATGTGTTTACACAGAAAGATAGATTGTGTATTGATTACAGAAACATTGAAAATATATATACCTATTAGTTCTATAAAAATATCTATTGACATCTAAGTTAGGTTTAATATGTACTGGGATATATTCATATATTTTATGATAGTTTCTAAATATGAATGTTTATTACTAAGGTGTGTTGATTATGTATTAAATTTTATTCATTTATTTTATATGGTAAATTCAATGTACTTAGTAAGAGATAGATGGGGCTTGAAATTAGATATCCCCTTGAAGTATTAGTAGGTCTCATGTGAGAAACTAGAAAGGGTATTTTGTATATACCTTACCTATATATGTATGATTTATTTGTATGAGGCATTGATATTATGATTATGATTGCTGGAAATATGCATTCCATAATTATGAAATCGGTTGTTATTTCCAATGTGATTACTACATTGATATTACCCAAGTATGAATTTCATTATCAGGTTATTGATTAAATGGATATGTATTGATTATCCACCGTTCCTTATTTTTAATTCCTTATGTATTCATGATAGCTTTCATTTTATGTTATCCCTTACTAAGCTTTTTATCCACCCCTATTTATGTTTCCATTTCCCAAGGTTATGAATAAGAGTAATACGTATGATATGTTTATAATAGTATCATGTGTGGATAATTTTATGGGAGATGATGAAGGCTTATTATGGAATAATAAAATGTGGGTATAGCAGGAAAAATGTATATTGGGTGAGAAATATATGAGTTATTTTAGGTAATTATTTCCTAATTATCTAAATATCTCACCCTAAAATGTAATTAGGTATATAATTGAATCAATAATTTTTTTTTAGTTATCTAAGGTCAAAATTAGGTTACTTGAGTTGGTATCAAAACCTTTATATAAATGGTATGTATCTTGTACTGGATATGGGCATATAGGTAAGGGATAAAACAATTGGTATCAAATCAGGGTTTAGATAATATTATAGGTTAGGATGTTGTTATATATTTATAATTTAAAATGTTTATAAAACTTTAATTATTAATATGATTGATTAGAATCATGAGTTAAAAGTTTTCTATAACCTTTAGGGTTATTATGTTATTGAGTGATACAGTTATTTTTGGAAAAATTGAAAGAGTTGAAAAAAAGATAACATGGTTAAGAAAATATTGGTATTTATCCTCCTCATAATATGGTTTATTATTATTTTATTTGATATAATCACACTAACCATTTTTTTAGTAGATTTTTGGATCCAGTGGGAGAAAAATTAACAATGGATGTGAAGGAAAATGTGGATGTTATATAAATGAGGAAACAAACAGGACAGGAGTTGAAGTAAAAACTCTTATGGTTATTCCTAAAGAACAATATTTATTTATTATTAACAAACAAACCTATTTAAGTTTCATTAAATGAAAAATAAGATAAAAAAAGGAATCTTGGGGAAGTTTATGTGATAAAAATCATGAAGGTAAAGGGATTCAACTTCATGTGTGTTTAAAATGAGGGAATAAGGACCGAAAGAAATATCTTAAAGGAATGTAAATATGTTATATATATCATAAAGAAGGGAATAAATAAATGAACTACTAAAGAAGAATTAATATTTTAGTTAACACAATGGAGTGTAATAAAGTTCTTCCATCAGTATCAATTGAATTATTTAAAAATGGGGAGTCTTGGAATTATGAAAATTGATTCCCTTGGTGTAATGATCCTAAATGAGATCAGTAAGATCTTAAGAATAAGGTTTTAACAAGGTTGTTTGTTGAAGATTAATAAACTACGATTTATATATAAAAGTTAAGGATTAATTTAAAATCTTTTCATAATTTAAATGTGAGAAATGTGATTAGATTGTGATTGATTAATATTAGGAAATGATTAAAATTTTTGGTTATAGGAAGGAAGTATTACGAAATAATATATAAAATCCCCATTAATTTTTTATAAAAGAATATTAATGATTGAAGTGTGAAAATATAGTTTTTGAAGAGTTGTGATGTAGTGGTATTTTTTGTAAGGATCGATAATTTTTAAGAATGATTATAAATTTAAAATTATAGATAGCCATTTGAGGTATTTTGTGATTGTATTCAATTTTAATTAATTATATTTTGAGAAATTTTTATTAGATTTTTAGAATAATTCATTATTGAAGTATAGATAACCTTTTGGATTAATATAGTTTTTGAGGGAGAGATAATTATGATTAATTGGGAGAAAGGGTTACTAAGTTTCTTTTGAAACATATATATTATCATATAAATAATCATGGGTCTAAAAAGGTGATTTGGTGACTAGGTGGTTTTTTTGTAATAATTTCATTGTTTATTTGATAACATTATAAGAATTACAGTAAATGGTAAATTATTAGCTGATATTCTATTTCATGTCAAACTGGTTTATATTAATTGAGGAATAAATATTGGGTTATCTTTTGGAAGTATATATGATTTTTTGTGACTTTATGGTGATTTAAGTTATTCTAGGAAAATTTTGGTATATTTTCGAGAATATATGATTAGGGAATTTCTAATTTTATTATGTGGACTTATGAGTGATTAATTTTGTTTGTAGATAAATGTTATGTTGATTTTAGAAGAATTTGTGGTCAAATATTTTTCATTTTGTGTTTCCAATTGGGTAAATCATATTTTAAAAGGTTTTATGGCTATAATTATATAGAAATTGTTGTGTTATTGTTGAGAATTTAGAGATTAATGTATTACATATTTATATAAAGGTCTATTTATATTTCATTTGGGTGTTATCTCTACTTGTTCTAAAAAAATTTCTAAATATATATATAGAGGGTAATTGAATTCCTCCACTTAACCACGATGAATATAAATTAGTGAAGTCTTATCTGTAAAATAGTGATAATCTATTATGGTATATTTTTGGAAACACAGTATTAGTCTTATAATAGTACATACATTGTTTTATAAATATTTAATTAATAAATATTAAACTTTTTATTAGTAATATATTAATTAATTATCTACATCTAAGATTATACCTATGTAAGGATACCTTAATGTTGGTAATAATAGGTTAGCATAAAGAGGACATAATTTATTTAGGGTGTGGAAGTTGTAACATCCTGAGATTTCAATATGAAATTCTCTATTAAATAATATTATATTTGATAGTTTAGGTTGAATGCAATACCAAACTAAAATGATATATGACATATTACAATAAACCATTAGTAAAAAAGAATTATATTAATTAAAAATGACACCGAAATTTTTTTCACTGATGAAATTTATTGATTAGTAAAAAAATAATTATTGTGAAATAATTAAAATCATTTAATGTTAAAAAGGTGTTTTTAATGAATTATTCTTCAATTGTTGTCTATTTTAATAAATTTATATATTTTAAATTAATTGAATGTATGAACTTACAAATTAACACTTAATTAAATAAAAATTTGTGAGCAATGTGATTATGAGCACTTGAAGTTTAAAAAGTCCAATTTTCTATAATAGTGTGTTTTCTTTATATTTTAAATTTTTATTTAAAAGATAAATTTATGATTTTTATAAATTTAATTTTACGAAATGAACTTAATTTTTTTATTTACAAAATAAAAAATATCTTAGGATGAATTTTTTTCATTTTTCTAAAAAATATGATTTTTTGGTGAATAATTAAAAAACTCATTTTAAAAATACTATCATTTTTATGAAATTATCATGATAAAATAATAAATTAAATTTTTATGAAAAAATTTTTATATAGGAAATATATATTTAATAACTAATATAATTCATTTATAAATATAATTTTGAATTAGAAATCTATATTTGAAAATATATTAATCAAATTATTTTTTTAATTCCAAAAAACTATTTTTGTTCCAACTCTTCTAATTTTGTATCCAAATGGTTACTTTTGGTTTTAATTTGGTTTTAAAGTCAAATAACACCCATTTTATTAATAATAATTTAATTAATTATATTATAATCAATATTAAAAATTATTTTGATAGAAAATCATTTTATTCTTAAAAGAGGATTTTTTATGAAAATTGTTTTTTGTTTTATTTTGTGAACTTATATTAGAATTAATTTTACCAATTAAAGAAAATTAACAGAAAATGGTGTAGAACATGGGTTAATAGCCCATTATCTCAAACTTTATTTAAATAAAATAATAGTAGCATACAAGATTGAGGTAGTATAGAAAACCAATGAACAAACACTACTAAAAAAGTCAAACATATCCAGAAATAGGAGAACATCAGTGGGAGCGGCGGCCACAACCCCTACCTCACGGTTTCCATAATCTCATCCATGTCATAGGCTATATACATTACTCATCATCCACTTGAGGTTCAGTGTTTTCCTTTAGTGGTGAGGGTCTTGGTGGATCAGATCGATCTATTGATTTTAAGATAGATCTCCATACAGTAATCATTACAAAACCATGAGTGCTCCCAGATTCATCTTGAAAGACATACTTGTTGTTTGATCTATTAAGGATGTAAAGATGGATAAAGGCATTTTTCCTAGATTCTGGCACTTCATTAATGGGACTAACCACCCTCTATTATGATGTGGGGACCATAATTGCATCCTGAGAAGCAGTTCCAGCCTTGATCAATAGTTGGGGAGAGTTAACATGTTTCCCTTTCCTATTTTTAGAATAACATTGCTCCTCCCAAAACTAAGTATCATCCTTTATTTTGGAATCATGTTCCAAATTAGACTCAACATGATGGTATTCATTGGATTGAATTCATGCCACAACAACATCATGAAAGGATGCATTAACATTTTCCATTACCAAATTCACACCCCTATTTGTGTGTAAATCTAGATGGAGAAGAAGAATTCTCCATTAAAATGCATCCATCTAGTGCATCAACACTCGAATATTTCTGGAGATCCCCTTCTTTCACCTCCTCTTGACTAGAAAGAACCAAGGGGTCGTGCTGCTGGACCTGCTTCAGCTGTTGGTCATGGGGCTTAAGCCATTCATACTTAGAGACAACTGCTTGGGTCCCACAAGGTTTTACCACCATCGAGGAGACATGATTATTATTTCAATGGGCATAAGATCCCACACTCATCTATATATTTCTCACATTACTTCCTTTATAAATATTATTCCCCACCAACCAATAATAATTACAGAATGCGGGGATTGATTCATAAGAAAACTCAACATCATACTTCTCACCATTAGACACTAATGTGGCACAATCAGGTAACTTATTATATAATTCCACATCAACTAGAACTCTATAAAAGTAACCAAATTTCCCATGCACTTTATTTACATCCATCTTCATGGGGACACCATTGTAGGAGACTAATCCATTCAAAATTAAAGGATTCCAGAACTCCCATCTTAAGACATGAATTTTAACACAAATATATTCATTTTAATGATTTTTCCATTAGGGGTTAAAACATAGATCCCATGAAGACAATCTAAAACATCATGAATTAAGATAGTAGAAGCCATTTCTCCATGCCCTTGATCTATCAATTATATATGATAAAAGAATATGGAAATAACCACTGCCAATAGGGATTATCCTCTTGTCTGAGAAACCCAAAATTTAAGAGAGTCTGAGATTTAAATACTTAGTTTTCATTAGATTATCACCCATATAGTGTATTATCCAACCAATGAGGGAAACATTTATAGCCTTAATCCATTCCTTTACCACCATAGAATAATCAATTACATTGAATTTTCCATTATCAAATCTGGAGATGCAGGAGGCCCAAAATGCAGGGGAACCAGACTCCATTGGCAAATATAGGGAATTACTAAAAGGGGGAATTTGATTAAAGTAAATTAAGAAACTATCTATATATTCACATCATATTCAATACCCTTATTAAAAGACAATACATCAGGCCACACTGATGTTTGGTTTTTTGAAATCGGGCTATAGATCTCTGAATCGGGAAATCTTACCGGATCTCGAGCTACGTCGTAGAAATCACCATGTCTTGTGTCGTTCAACACCAAATCCACACCATGATTCGATGGAACATCATAATTCAGACCTAATTCTGGAGATACCCCTTCCATTGAATCTAGATCTCAGCCATCACACACATCATCTTCATCGCGGTCTATGAGCTCATCTTTTATCTCGTGGTCGCCACAGACTCGTAACCCCTCCTCCGCCATATTAAAGAAAAATAATATTATAAAATATATTACATATTTGGGGTCTAAATTTTCAATTTTTTAACTATTGGAATTTATTTTTTAGTCATAATGAATAGTTACCACGGTAAAAGTTTCTCACCCCGGTAGATGTTAAAATGGTTAACAAGGGAGTTAAACTAAGAGATAAAGATTAAAATATATTTTAAAGTTTTTTAAATATGATTATTTGAGTGTATTTAGACCATAATTTAAACTATCTTATAAATTGGACTAAATTGGATCCACCTTTCATAAGAAATACTTTTTTATATTTTAATATTTGAAATATTTACAAATGTGCCCCTCTCCTCACTTATAAATGTATACCTCCTCTCCTCACCTTTACACACACACAAATATTTCTTAGCTCGATGAAGATATGAAAAACAACCCTCCAAAATCCATTATCCATGACCTATATATAATTTTATTCCCAAAAGATTCATCCAATAATCCTTTAGCTGTAATCTAGAAGATGATATCCAATGAGTTATAACTCTTAACCAATTTTTTTCTTGTTTATTTATTCTTCTACCCTCTCAAAATCAATTCTAAAAATCCTAATATAATTAAATCAGTATATTTAATACAATAAAAGAATATTGAGTTGATGTAAAAACTATTTTCTACCTTCTTTCCATCTGATGTAAAATTAAAATTCTATTCAAACGTACCTACAGATTACCATCTTCATGATGTGATGTATTTTGTTATCCGTCACTAACTTACATTAATATTTATAAATATAGAATTAATTATTATATAAGATATTTATTAGATAATTATATTTTCTAAAATAAAATATATTATCTACCTTCTTAACTCACATCCATTAAAAAATGGATACATCACTCGTGTGTACCTACGGAATTCCTCCTCGACAAAGTGATGTAATCATTCTTCAACGCTTCCTCCCATTGATGGTCATAGAGTTTAATTTCGTAAATAAATACAATATTTATTATATTATTATGATTTTATAATGGTAAAACAAATTCTACTTTATTTTATTTTTACCAATTGGAAAAATGGAAATGTCTTTCATGCGTACGTGAGGACGACCGTATCCATGGACGACATATCTCATTTTTCATAACCTCCATGAATGGATGGTTATAAAAATTTATTTAATGTGTAAATTTGATATATATATATATATATATATAAATATATATATATAATAATCAACATTATTTATGTGATGAAATCATTACCATGGTTCAAGGACCATTACCATCAAATAAAAACATGTATGAGAAACAAAATAGTTATAACCTAAATAATTGATTTAAACAAATAATTATGAGTAAATAGGTATAAATAAGTTATGAATAAACGATATATGTAAATATAGATATAAATATTGATCTTATATAGATAAATAATAAATTTAAATTTATTATATATGATATTTTAACACATCTGTACAAGAAGGAATAAAAGGTAAGGGTTTCTCATCTCAAATTTCCTTCTTTGAGCCATTTTTTGAATTACACATATATTTCCCTTACAAGGTGTATATACAGCATATTTTAAATATTATATAATGATCCAAAATTTAATAATGGTAATAAAATTTACATTTTTTCATCTCTCTTTCAATATTTTTTAATTCAAATGTTATAAAATCTTTAATGGTTCTTATTCTCAATTTCATTTCCTCGAGATATATTTCATGTTGTGCACCATATTTTATTTTATATGGTGTAATTACTAACCAATGAATATATTTTTTCATAACCATTGATGTAATTCAGGTTATTTATTAAACCATATCATGTTATAACTTTCTATTCCATTTAATTCAAAAAAATCAAAGACATGTGGCTTCATGATTTAATCTCACTTTTAATCGGGATTTTTTATTCTTGAATTTTATTTATTGAAATTATAAATTATTTATATCGTAAAATACTTATATTTTATTAACCTATAGTTATTTTGGTGGTTTTACATTATTATTTCTATTTTCCCTCTCTTTTGTACTCAAATCTACATTAATAATGTTTATATAAAAATCAGACCTTATTTTTCCTTTTTAGTGGGGAACCTTTCTCTTTTATATCCCTATTTATATTTTTCCTTAAGAAATTATTTCTTCTATATATCAATGATTTATAAAGATTAATTTTTTTAACTTTTATTTTTATTCAAAATTATAAAAGGAATATTATTAACATTTTTTGAATAAGTCATATTTTACATTCTTTACAAAAGTGTGTAAAGAATCTCTCTTCAAAAAATTTTAGCATGAACGGATTTTCCTGTCATCATGAACCTTCATCATAAATTATATTATTTTCCATGTTTCAAGGTTTTCCAAAGTAATATCTATTCCTATTATAATATTTATTTTTAATAGAAAAAAGATTATTATATTGTTAATGTTTTTAAAAATTGATTTCACTTCACTTAGGTATATTTTTATCTTCCAATCTATATTTCTTTACTTAAGTATAATGTATTTTCAATATTATATTATTGGAATAAAATTAATTTTTTTTAATAGTCTTTTTGAAACATCATGAAATTTTTTTGGAATTTATTTATAACTTTATTTTTTTCAAAACTGTTATAACTTCTGTAAGAGAATTTATTTTAAAAATTGATACATTCATTTTCCTCTCTATTTACCATATGAATTTTTTTTACTAAAAATCATTCATATTTTATCAATTTATAGTATCATTCCTGTTCATGTTCTTTATTATAATGGATTTATTCTATATCATTTAAAATATTAACTTCCCCATATACCCATTACTATATATGGTAGAAAAAATCCATATTTTATAAATCAAATTTATTAGGGAAACATTGAAAATCCATAAACTTGTTAGTTCTATAAAAATTTATGTTGACTACTAATGTAGATTGAAAATATATTGGAGAAATATTGACATTTTTATACTAGTTTCCAACATTAATATTTATTATTAATTATGTTTCTTATATATTTAATTTTCATTCATTTATTTCATATGATGAATACATTGGACATAGTAAGTGATAGCTTATGATTGACAATATATTTCCCCTTGATGTGTCAGTTGGTCTCATCTGACCAATTATATTAGGTATTTTTCATATTCATTACCTATTTATGTATGATTCCTAAGAATGATTCCTTTATGATAATATTATGATTTCTGGAATTATTCATTACATCATTTTGAATTTAGTTTTTGTATTCGATGTGATTGCAAAATTAATTTTATACATGGATGAAAATCATACTAATGTAATTTATTTATGGGAATATATATTTATTATCCACTTTTACATATTGTTTATAACTTATGTATTAATAATATATTTTAATATACACTTTCCCTTACTAATCATTTGAGATCACCAATATTTATGTTTCTATTTATCTTGGTAACGAATATGAGTAATTCATAAAACATATTTAATAGGGTATAAATCATGGAGAATTTTGTGGGAGATGTAAATGGAATATTATGGAATAAGAAAATCTAGGTATAGTGGGAAAATTTTACATTATGTGAGAAAGATATGGGTTTTGTTAAGTAATGGTTTTCCTAAATCTTTAAAGTTATAAACTTAAATAGGTCTTGGTTTTGTAAGTAAACAAATTATTTCTTTGATATTTTAATTATGGAAAGTCAAAATTGTGTCACCTGAGTTTGAATCAAAACAGTTATATAAATATTATATACTTTGTATCTAGTCTGGGTGTATGATTCTGAGTACTACACTACCCATAGGTTAAGTGTTCTCTATCAGTTAAAATACTAGATTCCTCCTAATCCCTAAGTCAATATGAATTATTAAGCGGAAAATGATTTTCTATAATTGGTTTCTCACATTTTCTTTCTAGTTTGTACTACCACCGAACAATTTATGGTTCTTTCTATAAGACTTATCAAGAGTTAAATTGGTCATTATTGGATACTAATCAAGAAAACTCATGATGGATACATTATTCCTTGCATAATTTTTGATCACTTATTCTAGAATTAGTATTATTCAGTAACCTTGAAGATGGTATGAATTTGGGAGATGTTAGATATTTAACATGGAAACATTTCCTTGAATAAGTATGATTTGAGGTTTACCGATCTCATGAGGTACTCCTTATAGATGACTCATGATAAATAACCATAAATTCATAAATTCATTTATGGTATTTAGTAGGAGGTTTAAGAAAGGATTATAACATTTTGTATTCCCACCTATGGTATAGTTTTAGATAATTCCTGTGTTATTCAATGTTTTCTTTCCAAGATTTAGTTCAATAGTTTGAAAAGCTTCTCCTCTCCCTAAAGAAAAGTCATCAACAATGGCTAGTAGATTTCAAGAAATGGGATGTCGTCAATAGAATTATTTGTATTTATGATCCCATACTATGGGATTAGAAATATAGAGATTTTAAAATTGATCTAACTCAAAATTATATAGTCTTTTAAATTCCTACAGAGGATGTGGGAATATGTCTAGAGATTGATAGTTAGGGTGAGTGGAAGATGGAAATAAGGGTGTTATAGTGGATGGACTCCCTCTATAGAGGAAAAATATAGTTGAGGGGCCTCATTGAGGTGGATATGGTGTCCCTCCTATATGTGTATATTTTAAAGGATTTGGGGTGTTAGTGAAGTTATGGTTCATTGGTTATTTTATCTAATCACACATCCACCACCACTAGGTATCCCGCATCAAGCATGGGGTGTAATAGATTAGGTAAAATGACAGATAAATGTGATATAGGTCTTCAAATATGTGATTCCTAATATAGTTTAAGGTATAATTTGTGTCTTCTTTACTTTGAAACTCATTCTCATCAAAAAATAATTGATATTTAGAGATTATAGTAGACCCACTAGCCTGAACTCTTTGAATGGAGACTCTAACCGGATGTAATCATCATATCACATTCATCTACCATTATTGTGAGATTCATCTTTGAAAATATACATTTTCCTAGGATCTCGCCATAGTGGGGATGAGACCCTATAAATTTATCCTCAGCATGGACTAGTTATCTAAATACTATGATTAGATAGTTGTATATCATTTTAGGGTGATATTTTACCAATAAGATGGATTGATATTCACCTTCACTGGTGAGTCATACCGTTAGGTAGGATAATTTGGTCTAACCCTAAAAATAATAGAGATAATTAACCATTATTATGTTATCATAGATTTATATACCACTAATGTTGTGTAGGAGTAGTTTCCTATTTTGTTATAGGTCTATATAGATGTATTCCAAGAAAAATTTATAGGTTTTAACCTTCATTGAGATGTTTATTTCAAAATCTACTTTCTCCCTTGGACTAAACTAATATCATCTGTAGCTTATCATATATCATCGGTTGATTTTATGGATCTAATGATGTAGTTAGAGGACCTTGTGAGGGAAGGCTTTATTAGACCTAGTGTGCCAACTAATTAAGTTATAGATTACTTATCTAGGAATAAGTAATAGATCTTGAAGATTTATATTGACTATCTCCATTATAAATAGGTGACTGCTAATAATAAAGACCCAATGCTTAGGATTAACGATCTCATCTACCAACTAAAGGAGAAAGGTGGTTCTCGAAGATTGACCTTAGGTCTGGGTATCACTATCTTTAGGTTTTTGAGCATGATATTCTAAAGAATGTGTTTTTGTGTTAATATGATCACTATTAGTTCTTAGTGATGTCATTTTGTGTGAAAAATTCGTTTCAAGTGTTCATGGGACTCATAAACCATATTTTCTAGCCATATTTGGACTGATTTATGGTTTTTTTCAATTATGAAATTTTTATTTATTCATAATAATAAAATAATCATGTCAATGATTTGAGGATTTTCATAAACATACATTTTGAGAATTATCTATATATAAATCAAACTATGTGAAACTTATAGATTTGGGAATTCCACTTCTAAGGGAATTTCATCTCAGAGGTTGGAGTTGTAGTTGATCCTATGAATGTTCAAGTTTTCATAGCTTTGGAGACACCCAATATGGTGTTTAAGGTCTATATTTTCCTATGTTTTTTGGTATATTTCTAGATATTTTGATTAAATTATCTAATATTTGATCCCTATGATGACCCTTACCCAAAAGTGGTTTTTATTCATTTGGTTTGATAATTAGGTGAATACTTTTTAGGAGTTTAAACAATTGTTTACTGGTGATCATGTTCTATAATTTCATGAAAAAGGTGTTGAGTATGAGGTGTACTACGATTCCTCCATGACTAGGCTCGGTTCCATAATAAAGAATAAATAATCCATTATTACTTATGGTTATAGGATGCTAATACTGTATGAGAATAGTTATGTGACCCATGACTTGGAGCTTATGAATGTGGTATTTTCCTTGAAAACATGAAGACACTATCATCTCAGTTAGTGGTTTTTGGTCTTCCTAACTCAAAACACCCTCAAATACAAATTATTTCAGAGGGATATTATCCTGGGGTAGAGGTTTTTGTTAATGTTTCAGTGGGAAAATGATTTCAACATAGTTTAAACTCCAAGAAATATAAATTTTGTGGCTCATACTTAGTATATAAAAAAGGATACCAGTAGTAAACCTATTTTTGGATAGATTTGGAGGAATAATGAGATTTTTATTATAATAAATTGATAGTGTTTTCCCCTACAATTCTTCACTTATTGAAGTATTCCCAGCTAGTAGACATTGATAGTGAGGTCCTTCATTACCAAATATTATTAGGTGATACACTTAAGGGATTCTATTAATGTGGGGAACATTTCATTTTCTTCTATGGTGGAGAATAATTCCAGTAGAGATTTGTGAGGTGGTATTGATGGAATTTAACATTTCTTTTTTATAAGTACATCTAGGCATGCTGAAGATGTATCGGGGTCATAGGAATAATTTTTTGTTGTGATGAATGAATTGTAGTGTTGGTGAGTTAAAATCTTAGTTCCTCAACTAACATTAGGATAAGGTATAAAAATAATTTACCATTGTTTTCATCCTCTAATGAACCTGACCATGATCATTAAAATTTGGGGAAAATTTAGTCATTAAATTAATGGAAATTATAACTTTTAGTACTGGATAAGGGTGAGGCTATGATTGGTAGTTTTAGAGAGTTTAAAATGGTTTTTTGGAGATTAAATTGGTTTGAAATAATATTATAAGTTGAATGGAGAAGGATGGAGGATTAAATAAAAGGGGGATAGATGGTTTGGGACCACCAGAACTCTGGTGTAGGTTTTTTAAAAATCTAATGGGTAACCAATGCCTATGTAGCTATTAGAGTGCCACTAGAAGCATGGTGAGTATCCTCCATAGAAACATTGGTCTCTTAGTAAGATATTTAATAAATCTTTATTAATAAAAAAATGATAATTTTTATTTAATCCCTTTTAACCATCAATAATAAACTCCCTCCACCTTATTTTTTCTTGGTCAAAAACCCTAAATATGCTCTTATCTTCCTGTATTTAAATTTTCATCAACCTATCCCATTATTTTTAATTTATTGAGCTGTATTTATTAATAATTCAGTCTATATAATAGCTCTTTAATCATATTCTATTTATATCTCTTTATTTTATTCTCTTCCATTGCAAAAAAGGAATTCTCTAAATTAATATTTCACAAGTCATAGTGAAATTCTTCTGATTTCTATTCTTTTTTATATTTGGGTTAGGAATGACCGAAGTAGAATTCATTGAATCTTTTATTCTCTATTTTGAAATTTCACCAATGATTAGTGACTTTATTAGGCCTAACAAGGTAAATACTCTAAGAAAGGCGATGAATCGGGATATGTTGCTTCATTGAATGATCCTCACCAATAATCTTATTCAATTATTAATAGGAACAACTCTCTCCCTCACAGTAGATAGGAAGTGATAAAGAAAGTAAAGAGGGATACAATAAATTTTTACATGGTTCACCAACACTAAGCTAATCCAATGATCATACAATAGAGATGTCTCAATGTCCTAGAATCACTAAGATATTTCTTATTTACAATGTCTAGGGAGTTCTTATTATCCCTATCAGTTCACTACCAATCACATTTATAGAACTCAAAAAATGTTTAAAATGTTTTGGGAAGACTCACTGAACCTCCTGGTTCACTGCCAATCACATTTGGAGAATTCATTAATCTCTATCTATTTAATTTTACTTGCTAATCTTTTAAAATTTTTGTCATTTGTAATGATTCAACATTTTTTACACCACAATTTGTGTTCCATAAATATATTATATTATCTAAGTGATGAACTCCACTTTACCATTGATATTATGGGATATTTTATTATGATTAATGTAACTACCAACTGGTAAATTAATTATGTTGTGGTAAATCATGTTTTAACACACACCAATGAAATTACTATTTTTAGCATAAACCTATTGGTGACATAAGTGTTCTCACACAAGTAATATATTAATTTAATCATTATACAAAAAGATCCATGAGTGTGTACCTAAATTTCTTAATGATCCTTCATTTTTTACAAAATTATGAAAAATATTCTTAAATAGACTCCAAACTCATCCATAGCCTTTCTTCTATGAAAACCCCATGATGTTATCTTCTTTAGAACTTTATAAACACTCTTTCTTAGCATACACAACCCAAAAAAATTGAAAGGTTTACTTGAAGGATTTTTTCCCAAAAATCTATCTATTTTGGTATTATTGAAAACACATAAAACTCCTTAGGTATAATGTTTAAAATTCATTTATACATTCTGATCTAAACACCATAACCCTCTACAACCCTAAACAGTTATCAGATACTCAATCAACATGTAATCCAATACAACTTATATCAAGGTATTTCTGATAAAAAAGAGTATCATACAAATCATATCAAATAATTTTTCTATTTATACCTAGGTCTCCACATGATCCTTAAAAACCACTCTACACCACTACTTTGTTTCTACCCCTATATTTTTCTCCCCCTGATTTATCATTGAAGTTCTCTCCCCCTTATCTCATCTTTACTCATTCTCTTTTAGGGTTTTATAAATTGTTCCCCCTTTCATGAACAATATTTCTCCCATTTTTTCAACATACCCAAAAGGTCACACTTTTTTATACTGTAAGAGGAAAAGAACAATTATCTTAATAAGTAAAAAATATATATCAAACATTGGGATGTTCCAGTTCTATGTCTGCACCAGATAAGTGTGGTGGGTCAATTGGACACTAAAATCAAGTTGATACCACTCAAATATCTCCTTAAGAAATCATTTATCCTGAAATCTATGACCTTATGTTCAATATACATGTACTTAAATTTCACAAACCCATGCTTAACTTTCTCCTTGATGAAGGGATACTTGATTTCAATGTTATTCATCATTGAGTTATGGACATGAATTTTTATAATAATTTTATCACTTGAATTTTTACGGTTTATTTTTATAGGATACTTCACTTCAACTCTCATATCTTCAAGTTATTGCTTCATGCACAACAGTTTCATACAAGCTTTACTAGGCACAATAAATTACTCATTGACTATATGAAGTGAGATAAAATCCTATTTTTTTACAACCAATAAATATACAATCCTCTGAGATAGAATTCACTTATTTTTTATGAAATTATATCATTTACTGAAATGGACTAATATTTATCTACATATCCAAATAACTCATATTCTTATATTCCACTAAAAAAACTAAATTCCATTATACCTTTAATATACAATAAGATTTTATTCACTACTGGTACAGGTCTTTCTTTGGGATTATTCTACTACCTTACATCTTAAAAATTATAAAATATAATTTTGGGTCCTTCTATTGTTAAGTATATATTTCTCCCATTGATTATCCAATATTTCATGACATTGACCTCTTTTTCATCATCCCTTGAAAAATTAATCCAGTTAGAAACCAGTATTGTAACAACCTTGTATTCATCTATTAAAAACCTTTTAAGAACCTATTTTTTATACTTGGATTAAGATACTAATGTTATATTTCTTTCTTGTTTCACCTCTAGGACAAGGAAAAATATCAACTCTACAATCATCAACATTTCAAACTCACACCTCATGTATTCTAAAAACTAATTTTTCAATGCATCATTCGATCAACCAATGATTATTACATCAACTTATAAATGAACTAGTATCCTTTGATCACTCTCCCACTTGATATAGATGATATTATCAACTCTACCATGTAGGAAACTAAGCCACTTAAAGTATTGATAAAGTATATAATAAAATTATCTTGGTGATTTATTTATTCCATATAGTTGCTTCTTAATATGGAAAGCATTATTCACATATTAAAAAATATTATGTCTCTTCATTTTTTTCATGAACATGAAATATTCATATAATCAATTTATAAATAAATATTTTACATCCATATATAATTCCTTTAATACCTTATGCACCACTAAGTCCAAGAATAATTGAATTGTTTCTAACCTACCCACTAAATAAAATAACTCATCTATATTGATACCTTCAATCTAGTAGTATACCTTGAATAAAAGTTACGCATTATTATGAATTAACATCACATATCCATTTCGGATTTTATGGAAAACCCATATGGTCCAAAAAATGTTATTATCCATGATACTCAAAAAAAACATTCCATATCTACTTCTTCTCAATTTCATCAAGATCTTCAAACATCGCTTGATCCCAATTATCATATTTAATAGCTTCTTCAAAACACTTTGGTTCTACCCTAGATAAGATTTATGTTTCCTATAGATATTTCATTCTCTCTATTTTCACTAGTGTTTTCCTGTTACCAATGAGGTTCTACTCTTAAATTTCATCTCTATTTTTTTAATTCTGTATATATCCTAATATAAATTAATTTTTCTCCTCATCGGTGTCTTCTTCAAAATCAGCATTAGTACCTTTTTCTCCCCCAGATCCTTTACACTCTTCATCACTCTCTTCTAGAATTTTTCCAACATTTTATTGTAGATTTTTCTCAATTACCATAATATTAATGACTTTTATTTCAATAATAATTCCAAGAGATTTATAAAAACACTTATATAATTTTCTCTTGGATGAGTGGAAAATAAAAATACCTTTATCTTCATAAGACTCAAAGTTAATTTATTTCTACTTATTGAAAATGTAACACTAACACTAAATAATTAAATGAATTTTAATATTAGACTCTTACTGTACAATATATCATATAAAGTCTAATATTATACTAGACACAATGAGGATATATTGGATATATAGACCAATTTTATGACTATTTCCTTCAAAAAAAAATTTAGTAGGTCTTTCCCAATAAGAATTATCCTGGCTATGTTTTTTATGATCTAGTTTTTCCTCTCAACTGCACAATTTTGTTGAGGATTTATCACTACTAAAAATATATTCCTTATCCCATACTTTTTAAGATTATACAACATGTGGATATTAGTAAACTCTATTCCATTATTAGTTTTTAATTTTAGAATCTTTTTAATGAGTATCCTTTCATTTTTAATTTTATTATAAGTAATAAAATTGGATATCTAGGACTTGTGGGTGATGACCATATACCATTACATCCTACTGTAATTATCAATAAATAACACAAATTATCTCTTAAAATCAATGTACCTTAGTGATATTGGTATTTACAAATTAATATGAACCAATCCAACCACCCTTTTTGACTTATATTCTTTTAACTTGTATAAATTCTGAATAATCCTCCCTTTTTAACAAACATCACATGTGTGTATCTAATAACATGATAGTTTAGGGGTATCATTATCTCTATAATTTTTACTAGATCATCAATGAATTTTTGTCTCATGAGACCAAGTTATGTATTCAATAATCAGTTTTCTACCTTTTTATATAGAAATCACATACTTACTTGTCCACTACTGAAGTAAAAACTATTTTTTCTATACATCTATTTTATCAAAACTAAACCATCATATCCATTAATTATAAAATTATTCTTGGTGAAATTAACTAATATATATGAGTTTTATAATTAAATTACACTCAAAAGTTTGTAATAAATAGCTTCAATGACTAATAAATCTTTGTGTCTTATGTTTTTTCCCCCAAATTTATATTTTTCTGATCTGATAATTTTTATGCCTTTATAATATCCAAATTATATAATACCATGTTTTATATATGTGATGTATATGATTAAATACTTTTTTATAATCATATGCTAAGTATATACCCAATCAATAGTTCATAAACTATCATTATCTTATGTTTTCAAGTTAATCTATATAATTTATGCCTTCCCATATATTTTATTTTTCATCCATAATGTTATCTTCACACCCAGTGATGACTTGTGTGCTTGAATCTCCTCCAAATATAAAAGGTTAACTTCATCTTTAAAATAAAAAAAAATTGATTTTTCATTTTCATCTCACTTGATTATTTATTAAGTTATTGTGAATTACTACTTTGGATAGTCATCACCACATTCCTCTACACTATTGATAAGAAATATCTATCTATATGATCATATCCACCACACAAAAAGTAGTATTCATCATAAGCATACCTAAAATACTAAAATTTTCTTAGCTACATTCATTCCTCATGTTCCTTCTAGTAACTCTTGGATATGGAACACACATTTTTAGATTTTAATAGATTTCCACAAAAATAACACATGATTTGTGGTGTAATACATGTCCTTACTATAACATTACTTGAAATTTAGTTTTATTATATGTTTTTATATTTATTCACACACAAATAAACATTAAAATTTAGAGTGGGTAATGTATTGAAATCAGAAATCATTTCCTTTTATTATATATCAATCCTCATACCATATTTTTCTTTCTAATTTTTGTTTACTTTTTCAAATAAACATATTACTATTTTTATTCACATCCATAATTCTCCTTCACCTTTTATGTAACGATCTGTATTTTGAACTAGATGGATAATCAGAAGGAATTTAAACTTTTTCAATTACTATATGTGTCATTTTTTTAAACCAAATGTTGTGAGTTCTGAGAGTGGGAATGATTATAAGTGACTTTTTAGACTTTGGTGAAGTCTGGTGAGTTTCTCGTATAGCTCAAGGAGTTTCAGGAGTACCAAACCCAGAAATCATGGTTTTTGGAAAACTGTAGAGGGTTCAAAATTTTTCTAAAACTGTGTATCCCACTCCAAGAAATCATGTGTAATTGTGCAATTAATGTAGAGGCAATGTGAACGGGAAACACACGGTTTCCAAACCCATGCACCTATCCCGCACAGTGTGCTATGGGGGAAGTATCTAAGCACTGTTCTCCACATGGTTGGTATATAATTTACAAACCATATGGACATCCCATGCGCAGTTCCTAGGGTTTCTAGAAAAGGGTGTATGGTTGGGGCATGGTTTTTCAAACCATGTGACCCAAACTATGTGTTGAGACCTATTTTAAAAAACGTTTTTAATTTAAAATTAAAATAAAATGAAAATAAAACTAAAAACACCCTCATCCATCTCACCCCTCTTAACTGATGGAGGCGTGCCCCAGGAGGGTTACCCCTTTTATTTGTGGCCCTCCTCTTCGGGCTCCCTCTTCGATAACCAAATCTCCTAATTTTGCCTTGGTTTTCTCTTTGAATCTTTGAGGATAGGTTCTATCCTATATTCCTTTTCCTTCTTCGGTCGATTTTTAGTCTATCCATCACCTTATTTAGGTTCTTACAAACCCTATGTATGTTTTACACTGGTTTTTCTTCATTTATTCCTTCAATTGGGTGTGTGAATGGCCCCTCAAGTCCTGTTCATTTGTGTTCTAGAAACCATTGTTGAAGGAGAGGCATTTCAGCTTGTTTCAGTTTTCCACCACCATTTGATGTGATGTTTTGTTCTTACTTCTTGGTTTTTCACCATCTAAATTGGATTATTTAGATGGTTTAAGGATCCTTATAATTATTGTGTAGCGTGTTGGTCCATACTGTGTGATTTAGATTCTCAGGTCCAAGGCAACTCACCCGTATATGCATAGGTAATTTTATATGTATATGTAGCTTTCCCTGTAATGTGAATATTCACCCATTTCAGCAAATATACATTTATGGGGCTAGGTATTCCTAGGTATATATATTATAATTCATATATAGGTGAGTGGATATTTGTATATGCATATGAGCATATATGTAAGGATCCCCTTGCACATGTTCATGGACATGCAGGTGTGTCCTTGGGGATAGGTGACCATATATGTATGGGAAGGTGAATATTCTCAGTGGGGGGCCATCATCTTCTAATTAGAAGGAACCAAGAGATTAATGTTCGGTTTAGTTCCACCATGAGGTAGGATCCCTTTCCAATCCCTTTAAATTCAATGGTTTCTTTAATTAAGTATAATTATTATTCCTTTTGATAAATTGAACTGTGATACTTGAATCAAATACTAAAATATGAAAAATATTTAGTTTGGTAAGTAAATTCATAATTTTATAATAAAACCCCACCAACAGAGGTGTGCTGCCATCAAGATAAAATTTTAGTGGTGTACTTTTATGCTTTCCAACCTTAATTCCATGGTGTTTATTTATTCTTGAGATTATAATTGTTAAATGGAATGTTAGGTTTCTTTTCCCCTTTATGTTGGTTTTTTTAAAATAGGCACGTTAATTTTTTCCTTAACACCACTCCATTCACTTGATCCCTTGAAAATTAGTTATTATGTCTTAATGAGATAAATGATTTAGTAAAGGAAAATAGAATGATTAGAATGGATTATGAAATATAGTCTCTTTCTTTGACGTAAATAATTATGACTCTTTTCTTCGACACTTTTACATTGAACCAAAATTCTGTGTTTTGGAAAATTTAGTGAAATGACCATGAGTACGATGACCCACACTAAATGAAGTACCTTTAATGGAGGTTTTATCCATACCGAACTATTTGAATTGTATTAAATGGTTTAGATTAAAAGGTTCCTTAAAATTAAATGGAATATGGTTAATGACATATCTTTCTTTGAATGGATTTAATGGGATAAAATTTGTTAGCATGAAATACATAAGTGGTTATGCCTTATGAGTTTTTTTTTCAAAGGATATTCCTTATGTATAGATTATGAATATGGTATGGCATTCTAAAATTCATAATAGATACTTCCTTATGCATTCTATTATGATTATGAAAATTTTTATATATGTGTATGGGTGGGAGGCATGCTTACCCCACACCAGTTACAATATCAATATGAACCTTGTGGATGGGATTCATTCATACCCCATGCCAATATTATAAATGATTATGTATAGGAGGTATTCTTACCCCATGCTCGTATATAAATGTTTATGGATGGGAGGAATTCTTACCCCATTCAAGTATTATAAATGATTATGGATGGGGTTCATTCTTACCCCATGCCAACTGTCTTCTATTCAGTGATTAGAGGAATTCTTACCTCATGTCTATTATATTTTATTTATGGGTGGGAGGTATTCTTATCCCACACCATTTATAATCCATATAAATATAAACATATGTATCTATAATATATATATATAGTTACATGATCAAACCATTATCCTAGTAATTAACTGTAGCTGGTATAGTCAATAGGTGTCCCTTAGGAACCTAGACTGGTGTTATTTATTTATGTAGTTCCATTTCTTAAATTATATATACTTGTGCACTGTGTAATTATTATTCACTATCTATATTGGGTTGGAAAATGTGGGTGTTGGCCTATTTAGGTTTTATATCACACCCTTCTCAGGTACTTTTAGTACCAGACTAGACCTCATATTTGAAGGACCTATGTTGATTATTGTATGCATATACCTGGGAGTTATGAGTAAAAGACCAAGATAGATCTTAGGATTCTCATTAATATCACCTGTGGAGATTTTCTATATTTTTCTTATTTATTATTATATTTAAAATCATGTTTTTTTACTGCATAGCCTATGTATCCCCATTCATCCATGCATTGTATAAACTGGCATTGGCCACTTTCACTAAATTGTTATTATTTGACTTCTACTGCTTTCTTTTATTTATCTTCTTCTAATGATATTATTTTCTATTTTTTGTTATTTATACTATGATAATACCAATTTATATCTATAATAAGAGTTTTTAGTCTCCCCATTATCACCTCCCAAGACACTCATTACTAGCCGGCAGCCTCTGGCATACGGGAGATGCACTTGAGTCCATGTGACCCATCGGTCCGGTAACTAGTTCAATGGTAAGTCTGGATGGGATGTTATAAATTGGAATCTGAGGTTGTTTCATTTACTTTGTCTTACTGTTTTGGGTTAGTATATAGGATATTAGGAATGTTTCAGAACTTGGTTAATAGTCGTTCTTGGGACTGATCACCCTATTTATGGGAAATGATCAAGTGACCAAGGTTGGGTTTGGTGTTCATTATTTCTCATTGTTACATTTGATATGATTTCACCTAAAGTGATTGGTGTACTTTCATCTACTAAATTATTTATTGATTTTTTTTGTATTTTTATCCTTGGCCAAGTTTGGTAAGGATAAAACATTACATGTATCATAATAGACACATAGGAATTAAATGTCTTGCATATACCATGCCATATAGTTTTTTTTAGATCTTCCTACTGATTTAATTTTGTTCCATGGGTGTTATTCTATGCTTGTTTTTATAACATTATTCTATTTTTATTTCTTGAAATAAAGTGTTTTTATTTGGTAATATATGTGTTTTGAATGAAGGGGAACCATATTTCACTTGTAATGTGTATGGTAGCCTTATAATTGGGAAATGGTAACCCGTATATTCAAACCATCTTGAGTATAAAATAAATATATTTTAAGGTTTTTGATAAAATGTAAAGGTTTATAAAGTTTAAATTCATGTGGTAAAATATTTTTTTCTAAAGTGATCCAAATAAAAAATTGTAAAGTTTATGGGTGGTTTATAGATTGGTAGGTGGCCACCCATATGATTGGACCTTTGTTTTTAGCATTTTAAAATATAAAATTAAGTTGGTTTTGATTAATTGGAGCCAATTTCCAATCCTTGGAGTGTATGGGTGCTTCATGAATTGGGAAATGAAAACCCATATAGTCAAAATTTTGTTTTCTATTATCTTATATTGTGAAATGGAAAACCATATTAAATGTGATGTCATGATGATTTACGGAATACTTATAGATGTAAAGGTTTTGTAATATTTTTTAGAAGTGAATTGGATCAATGGGACACTTTTAGGTCACCTTATTTTGTTAAAAAGGAAATTACTGATAAATTACCTGAAAATGATGGGATTTCATAAGTTATTAAAGTTTTAAAATGAAGTTTATGAAACTCACCGATCTTGCCCTTGGAAAGTTAACATGATAAAGTACCTTGTGTTTTTGTTTTAAAAAAGGTACTTGATTCTTAAAATTAAATATTTTGATGATTAATGATTTAAATATGATTAAATTTAAAGGGATTGGAAATTGAACATGTATTATTGTCCCCTATTTGAAACCCTAGTTCAAGGGTAGGTTGAGTTTCTCTTGAGATTCCTTGGAACAGAAATGGTAGCATTTTACGTAGGCTTTCTCCAATTTATAAATCTCTTAAATGTTAGGCTCTTGATCTTGTGACTTTTTTTGGCATGACCAAATTCATGGGTTTATGTTTGTTCATCGTAACGGGATATCCCATGGTAGGTAGCACCCATAGAGTTTTAGAGCCTTTCTAGTGTTGTCGGTTTTCCAAAGTTTTGTGTTGTTTGGGTTCCATGGTCCATTGTAAGAATTTTATTTTACAATGAAACCCTTTTTTGGATGGGTGGTAATGATTTTATTGACCATTTTTTGGTTTTGATAATAGGGTAATGCTCGTTTTCAGTTTGTTATACATGCCTCAGTAATGTTCAATTCATTCACTGGTTGTTTGAAACCCTTGGTTTTTCCTTGGTAGTGGATGACTTGGCATGTCATTGTCCAAGTGAAAGGTTGTATGGAGAAACACAACTCTTGAATAAATCATTTTCTCTATTGAGTATAGTCTCAGATCATCTCCATGTAGAGTGACATGATCATTAAATAATCAATATCATCCCAAAACTAGGGAGGTAGTTTCTAAAGGCTTTGGTGTCTTGACACACTGGTCGTTTTGGTTTCAATTTCATATGGTTTTTTTCTCCTTATCAAATTATTTGATTTTGTGATCATGGATTGGCAGAGCACCATGAATTGTTTTTTGTAATACTCCCTTCCAAGTAGAAGGGGCACCAACTAATAGGACCATTGGAAAATGGTTGGTTTATTCATGAATGCCTCTGAGGCATGCAGGTGTTGTTTTATGTTGGTGATTCCTCGGTAGCACAACTATGATCTGGTTTGTTTTGTATGAAGCCCTTGATAAACATCATTGGATTGTGATGAGATTTAGTAGTAAAATGACTAGAATCGATTAAAATATTATTAGTGTTCTCTTGTAAGCTACGAGTATGTCCCCTGTCTTGACATCATTCTGGAGGCACTAAGAGAGTGTTGCTCTTATGTCGTGATAACTCTTTAAGGATGTTGTCCTTGTGCGAGTGAAATATTCCAGTGTCTCATGCTGGATGTGTGGTTTCCTTGGTGGTTTGGTCAGGAACGTCACTAAAAGTCTGGTATGTACTTCAGTGGATCATTTCATGGTGGATGTGGAATTACTTGGGAGAAGGAATATTGGTTCAGTTTATAAAACATCAGCTTTCTAAGTTGATTTTATTCTCAAATAGTCGTCCAAGAGTATTGACTCTTTTTTCTCTTGTTTAATGGTTACGGTTGGTGAAGAACCATTTTAAATCACATATCAGGAGAAGACGAGTGCTGTTTTTGTCGTCTGATTCTTTTCCTAAAAGTCTGTTCAACTTGGCCAAAATGAGGTCGATGGGGAGTTGACTATTTTAACCATTTCAGAAATCATGCCAGGATTTTTTTTAAATGCTTGGAGTCGTTCTTATAAAGAAATTCCAACAGTGGTTGAGTCATAATTTTTATTCGGCTAGTTAATTTTAAACCCTAAGGTGGGAAGTACCATGGGCTAGAGGCTTAACGAGATGACAACGAGATCATTACCCTGGGTAATGGGCTCGGGTAGGATTTTTCTTGGTGTTTTGGTTAGATACCAAGAATTGGATAAAGTTTTAGATGGCTTTAGTGCTTCTTTCTTAAGTGAATTCTCGTAGATGTATTGGGTATTTGGAAACCAAATGAGACCATTTGAACAAAGCTTCATGACCCTTGTAGGTTGGGAAAAAATTTCCTTGTTCCCAAATCCTTCTCAGGGATGGAAATTTTTAAAGTGGGAAGGTTTTAATGATCTGTGTTTTGAACTAGATTGAAATTCAGCAAGAATTTTAACTTTTTTTAGTACTATATGGGTTGTTTTTAAAACCAAACTTCAAAATGGAGTTCTGAGAGTGGTAACACTTCTAAGTGATGTTTTTAGAATTGGGTGAATATTTGAGAAGTTTCCCAGGTGGTTAGAGGTGTTTTGGGAGTACCGAACCCAAAAATAATGGTTTTTAGAAAACTACAGAGGGTTCACGGTTTTTCTGAAACCATTCGGCCCACTATAGGAAACCATACAGACTTATACAGGTGAGGCAGAGGCATTGAGTAATTGTTTTGCATGGTTTCCTAAACTATACACCTATCCCACACGGTGTTCTATGGAAGTTGTAGCTAAGAACTGTTCCCCACACGGTCGGTGCACATTTTAAAAACCATATAGTTATCCCATGTGGAGTGCCCAGGGTGCCCAAAGGAGGGTGCATGGTTAGCTCCAGGTTTTCCAAACCGTGTGGCTAAAACCGTGAACTAGGACCTATTTTAAAAATCATTTTTAATTTGAAATTTAAATTAAATTAAATTAAAAAAAAACTCACCACTCTCACCCCTCTTACCCGATTACGATGAACCCCATGAGGGTTCCCCCTTTGATGTGTAACCCTCCTAACTGGGCTCCCTCTTCGATCATTGGATCTACTGATTTCTCCTTGGATTCTCCTTTGAATCTCTGAGGTAAGTTTCTATCCCCTCTTCTCCTTCCTTTTCTGACCCATCTTCGATCTATTCATCTCCCTATTTAGGTTTTTCTGAACCCTAGGTATGGGTTAACATAGTTTTTCTTCGTTTCTCCCTTCAATAGGGTGTGTAAAAGGACCCTCAGGTCTTGTTCATTCATGTTTTGATAAATACTGTCGAAGGCAAGGTGGTTTAGCTTTTTTTGTCTACCACCACCATTCTAAGTGAGGATTTATTCTTTCTTCTTGGTTTTTCACCATCTAAATTTGGGTTTATATATGTTATAAGGTTCCTTGTAATTGTTGTGTAGTGTGTTGGTCCCTTCCATGTGATTTCAAGTTTCCAGTTATAAGGAGACTTTCCATAATATGCATAGGTAAGTATATATATATAGGTTCCCTTATTACATGAATATTCATCAATGGTAGAGAATATAAATGTATGACACTAAATGGGACTTTGTATATATATGATAATGCATATGTAGATAAGTGGAGAAGGGTATATTTATATGAGCATATATGTAAGGATCCCCTTTCACATGTTCATAGACATGAGGGTGTGTGCATAGGGTTTAGGTGTCCTTATATATATGTCAAGGTTCATATGCTCGGTGTGGGAGTAGTAGCTTCCTGTTAGAAAGCACAAGAGTTGAATGTTTGGTTTGGTACTACCCTAAGGTAGGATCACTTTCCATGCCATTTAAATTCAATTTCTTCTTTAATTAAGGTGAATTAGGATTCCTTTTGATAAATTGAACTGTGATCCTTGAATGAAATGATGAAATATGAAAAATGTTTTGTTTGACAAGTAAAGTCCTGATTTTATAATAAAAGTCCTCCAACGGAGGTGTGCTAATTTCAATATAAAAATATGGTGATAAACTTTGATTCTTGCCTACCTTAATGTCATGGTGTTTCTTTATGCTTGAGATTATAATTTTAAATGGCATGTTTGATTTCTTGGCCCCTTTATGTTGCTTTTTTCCAAGTAGGCACATGACTTTTTTCATTAAAACCCCTCATTACACTTGATCTCTTGAAAATTAGTCGATATATCTTAATGAGATAAATGATTTAGTAAAAAAACAGAATAATTATAATGGATTATTCAAGATGGTGGATTTATTTAGGGGTAATAATTATGACTCCTTTCTTTGACACTTATACATTGAACCAATTTTCCTTCTTTAGGAAAATTGAGTGAAATGACCATGAGTAGGATGACTCACACTAAATCACATACCTTGAATAAAGGGTTTAGCCATGACTAACTATTTGACTTGTATTAAATGGTTTATATGAAAAGGTTCTTTGAAATGAAATGGAATATGGTTAATGATGTGCCTTCCTTTGAATAGATTAAATGGGATAAAATGTGTTAACATGAAAAGTATAAGAGGTTGTGCCTTATGTGTTGGTTTTTATAGGATTTTTCTTGTGTATAGATTATGAATATGATATGGATTTTTAAAATGCATAATTGGTATTGCCTTGTTCATTATATTATGATCATGAAAATGTATGTATATGTGTATGGGTGTGAGGCATCCTTACCACACGCAAGTTACAATCTCTATATAAACATTATGGATGGGAGGCATTCTTACCCCATGCTAGTATTATAAACGATTATGGATGAGAGGCATTCTTACCCCATGCTCTTATATAAATGATAATGGATGGGAGGTATTCTTACCCCATTCCAGTATTATAAATGATTATGGATGGGAGGCATTCTTACCACATTCTAGTTATCATCTATTCATGGATGGGATGCATTCTTACACCATTCTAGTTATCATCTATTAATGGTTGGTAGGTATTCTTACCCCACGCCATTTAAGATCCATATATATATATATATATAAACATATATATCTATAATTATACATATGTATATAGTGACATGATTACATCATTATCTCAATAATGAGTAGTGGGTGGTATAGTCGTCATGTGTCCCTTAGGAACCTAGATGAGTGTTATTTATTTACATAGTTCCATTTATTAAATTCCTTATACCTATGCACTGTTTAATTATTATTCACTGTTTGGATTTGGTTTGACACCATGGTTGTCGGCCTACTAATATTTTATCTCACACCCTACTCAAGTACCCTTGGTACCCAATTAGACATTATATTTGTAGGAACTAGATATATTTTTGTATTCTTGTACCTAGTATTTAGGAGAAAAGGACTGATACGGATCTTGAGATGCTTAAAAAGATCACCTATGGGGATTTTCTATATTTTTATTATTTTTTAATGTATTTAAAATCATGTTGTTTTGTTTACTACTTAGCATATGTATCACCATTCATCTATGCATTGTATAAACTGTCATTGGACACTATCACTAAATTGTAATTATTGTACTTCTACAGTTGTATTTTATTTATCTACTACTTTTTCTATTATTTTCTATTTACTACTATTTATACTCTAAAAATAACATTATTCAGCTCTGATAAGAGGGTATAGTCTCTCCACTATCACCTCCTGAGACCCTCACTGCTAATCATCATCCTCTGGGCATACAGGGAGATTCATTTGAGGCCATGTGATGCACCATTCCAGATAGAAGTTTGATGGTAAGTCATGTCGGGACATTACATTTTCTATATAATTTTTGATATTATTTATAGATTTCATACTGAGATTCAACAATCTATCTTAATCATCTATTTTTAGGTGTATAATCTTGAATTATCCACCAAGATCATTTGATACATTTGATTGATCTTTCCCTATATTAGTCAAACCATTAATGATAAGGTTCTACTCTTTGATCTTGAGTTTGTACTCAAAAACCTTATTAAATCTTATTGGATTCCTAGATTTTAGGATTTCAATTTTTTCCTTTAACATGTACTTGTATACAATTTACTTCTACAAGTAGAGTTTGGTATCCTTATCTAATCCATTGGATTTCTTTATCATGACTCTCTAAACATCTATCTAATCAATTGAAGCCTCTAATTCTGATTTAAGATCATCTCTCCCATATACAACTTCTTAATCATTTTCAATGTATTATGTTTCATGTGACATGTATATAATATCCATAAGATCATCTTGTTTGTTGTCTTTACTATCCTCAATTTCTTTTGTTTTTATCTCTTCTGAGCTATTATCCCCTATTTAAATTAGGTTATCCTTATTTAAGAAGGTTTACTTACAAATAATCCTAATTTTTTATATTATTTGATGATTTCTACATTGTAACTTCATCCTCATCACAATATTCTTAAAACTTCTGGGGAAAATTTGTAGCAATGTTCCAAACCATTCCACATTAAAATTAAACAAGTGGGATTTTACCTTTAAACTTCCTTTTTCCTCTTTTCATATTTTATAAATGGAAAAACATGACTTTATTAACCTCTTATTCTTCATAATCATCCTATTTGGTTATATTATTCAAATACTTGAATTAAAAATCCTTAAACTTATCTTTTTTACATAGCCTCATTATCATTTTTATTTATCTTATATGTAATAATATTACTATGAAAAATATCCAACATCAGCACCTTTAGATTTTTATCCTCAAAAATATAGAATTTTATATTAAAATCAACTAGAAATATTCTAAATATACACTTGAAACTATTCACATCATCGATGGTTTATCTAAGAACATGTGTATCCCCCACAGTCATGTTTACTCAATAAAAAATGCATCAAAAGTTTATCTAGGTGTATCCTTAACTCCTCATAGTTTTTCAATTAATCCAAAAATTTATACTCTCTTAACTTTGAGTTAACTTAATAGATATTATTCATACTTTTTCACATTTCATTTTTTGATTTACCTGGCATCACCTATGTATAAATTGTATCTGCCAAAGATCCACCTAATACATTGATTCACTCAGCATTATCATCCAAATGTTTGTGATATATTTTTAATAAGCCTCCAATTTCCATACTAACTGAGAAACCATGAATATAAGTTTTGTAAAAATCCATTCCTAACAATCATAAATGGTGTTGCAACTAATTATTCGAGAGATAAATGTTGTTTCCATCAAATATCTGAATCTCTCTATGATTTACTACTCCTATTGATTCTACTTAATGGATAGTTCTGCAGACCTAACCCTTTAGCTTTGATACGACTTTATATCCCAAATTAATGTAAACCCCTTAGATGAGTGTGGAATTAGGATACGTTAATTTCATTTAATGACCCTTACAAATTATCATTTTCCACGATTAATAGGGGAACCTCTCTCTCTCGCATCAGATATAAATTGATAAAGAAATTAAAGAGGGACATAAGAAATTTTTCCTTGGTTCACCCACACTGAGCTAATAAAATTAATGTAAAATAGTGATTTTTTTATTTACTATATTAAATAATATCTTATTTTTTTCCAATGTTTAGAGCAGACTCACCCCCCCCCCCAGGTTCACTGCCAATCATATTTGGGAACCACTTCTCTCTCAGTCAAACTCATAACTTGTTTATAGTATTTTAAGTGAACTCGTTATCCAAACTAGTTCACTACTAATCAATTTTAGATATCTCAATGCACTATTTATACTGAATTATACTCATAATTCCTTCAAATTATTCCTTAATCATGTTGAATCAACTTTGTCTACACCATAGCTAGGGTTCCATAAACCTCTTCTTTCATCCAAGTGATGAACTTCACTTTACCATAGATAATATAAGAAATTTTATAAAGGTTCATATCACTCTTTTATTATGAGAGAATTATTTTATAGTAACTCACATTCATACAAACATTTGTGGTGTTTCATTTCTATTCTCAACTATTGGTCGCATAAATGTTCTCACATATGGAATATGTTTTTGTAATCTATGCATGAAAACAGAGCTCTAAGATAATCTTAATAAATTCTCTCTACTTAATGGTGCGATTAGTGTCATATTTATTGGTTGGAAAATGCTTATCATAACCCTTTAGATAGAAAAAAAGTGTCTCCTCTATTTTCTCTAAGAGTATGCAACTCTACTTGCATAGAATGTTCATGAAACTCCACCTTCATAACCCGACCGATTAGGGCCACACTAGAGATGAAAGTAAGCTAAGAGTGACATCCCCATACCACCTTCAATAGGTAAAGGATTGGATACTATAATTGAGTTTTAATATCTCACGTGATGGGTGACCATATCCTATAGTAACTTTATACATGCATGCATCTCCATACATCATTTCAATCATAATTATAAAATCTGAAACATATAGAGTATAATAAAATTCATGAAACAACCTCTATGTAGAACAAAAAATTATAGAAACAAATCCAATTATAAATACGGTAAAACATACACCCAAAAAACGAAAACTATCCTAACCCATAAATACTGATGAGGATAAAGGAAAGATCCCTGCTCATGATCAAAGTACGTGTCCACCTTAAGCGATCACAATATCCTAGTACAACTAAGATCCAAGTATTTTAGGTCCACCAAGTCTCCACCAAGAAACATGTAATCTTCAAAATAAATGAAACATTCTATAAAATACCATGTAGGGGTGAATATATACATTCTCCATGGAACTCCCAAAACAACATAAAGGGATCAATAACAAGAATATGGTCAAATTAACTAACAAGATAAGAGGGGGAGGAAAACCAAACAATAAATATGATCATAAAGAAACCTCAGTCAAAGAAATAGGAATCCTATTTTCACATTTAGTCAAGAATGATGAGTATTCCTACATCTCCATAGACCACATCTATATATCCAAAACTCATACACAACCTCATAAGAATCAAAATAGTGGACTGACACCTTCCTGATGCATACCACAACTGAAGGAGTACTAACTCCATTAGAGGATCAATTCTTAATTGGATATGAATGAGTACAGAGTATTGTCTCCACAAATATAGGATCTATAACCCTATTAAGTGGTGGGTATCAACTCTAACATAATATATGATATGGGGGACCTGTTTCCTAGAAAACCCAACTATCGGGGGAGTGGTGACCCCATCATCACTCTAATGATCACAGTAAAACAATATCATATTTTAAGAATAAATAGAATTAGTGTCTTACTCATATCATCTCCCTTAATAAATTATATATCAAAATAAATCCCACCATAAAATTATACAATGAATTCTTATCATAAAGGAAAACATGCAAGCCCAAATTCGAGTCCTAAAAGAGAGGATATAGAGGGTATAAAATGTTAGAAAATAACATGGTGTGTTCATCAAGGAACAAGACATGTATTCCCAAGCCTATCCTTGGTTGTGACTCACTTACCTATATGGCGTGTGAAAACCCATGTACATAGTGTGTTCTAGGAGCCACATGGATTATGGGACCACTCGAGCTCCTGGTTGTGTCCTTCCCTAAACACGGCTTGGCTACCTAGGTAGTATCAAATGGAATTTCGTCCCATACACATGGTGAGATATTTAACTCGATATCAAAACCTTATCCAAAAAAAAGAGGACTATATGAAATGTTTCCTTTTGAAATACATGATGTGTATTCAGGTTTTTTAGAGATTGTAAATTTTTTTATCCTATATCTTCATAAAACTATTATTTTCACTGATATGATCATAAATTATGCTCAAAAAATCTATAACAAAATTGATAAACATCAATACTTGGTTTTATATTAGATTTTAGTTATCCCTTAATGTAAACCACTTCTTCATTTTATTCTAAGGAATATTAATCATCCCACAAATATTGACTCACAAAACCATCATCTCTAATCCTCTCCTAGATTTTTGTCATCAACATCACACCTCCTTCATTCTATAATACATGATTTTGAAACTAAAATATTTATCTTAATAAACAAAGATCAAATCCAAAATGAATTTGTTTCATGAAAATGGTCGAACCACTAGTCAAATGAATACCTATAATAAAAACATATAGAATATAGGAAGAAAAAAATAAATCACTGAAGTGAATAATGATAAATGTCGATGTTTTTTTTTGGACACTGTTTATTGATGAAGATCAAATGAAAGATATCAATATATAAATCCAAATAAAAATCATGATTTAAATAGTGTTGATATTGAATGGTTTTTGGTAGTTATTTGGAGTTATTACATAATAAAAATGAAAACTAAAAATAGGGACCAAATCAAAAAACAAATCCCCTACCTCATTAATGGTTCGATCATTGGTGAATAATATGTTTTCTTGTGATTTCATTGAAGAATATACAATTTTAATCATTCATTCTATAATTCCCCGTGACTACATGACATCAATCCTCTAT
This sequence comes from Viscum album, assembly GCA_963277665.1. Lineage (NCBI taxonomy): Eukaryota > Viridiplantae > Streptophyta > Magnoliopsida > Santalales > Viscaceae > Viscum > Viscum album. The sequence continues at coordinate 1,014,007,139 of OY728119.1, read as the reverse complement.
CCCTTGATCATCAAACAAAAAATAACAACCAAGACCTCTCCTACTAGCTCTCACAATTATATATGGTTATACAGATCACCCTAGAGATCTTCTAATACGATGTTTAAATAGAGAATCTCCTGGTCAAGAAATTCAAAAAATAAACTTAATTGATTTATTTTATTCCTTTTGATTCATCCATAACAAAAAATCATCCTAAAACACAGTGCAGATGAAACTAATACCACACTTAGGGTAAAACCCACCTTTCAAATCTAACTACATGTTCAATTTTCCATTTCAAACTCTAATTAACAAGAAAATAATTTATTCTAAAAAGGTTCACCCTTGTGGTTTAATATATTTAAAATTTTTAATATATCAATTTTGGGTTCATGTGATTCTTATGACACCATGCCAAATATAAAGATATATATATCCGAAGGGTTCAACCATTAGAACCAGAGTCATTACAATTTCCCTACCCTCAAGTATCTTCACCCTAAAAATAAATACCCAACTCAAAAGGGTGAGGGAACTGAGATCTCATCTGAATTTAATGCTCCCATAAAATTTCTTGTAGGTTCTTATTCTTCCAAAGTACTCACTAGTAGGAAAAATCATCCATGAAGAATCATATCCTACCAATCCTCAATCTCCACTAGGTACACTTAAAAAGTGACTCTTTATTCAATGTTCAGCACACCCTATTCAATAATGTATGAATATTCAGCCACATTTATCCTCAGTTTTGACATGAGGAGGAAATCGTGCACTTGGTCTAAATGTGGGGTTAAGCATAAGTGATAAGAAACCTCTCCAACAATGCATAAAATCTAAAATAAACTGATGAACCTCAGTGATATATTTTTACCCCAACCAAACCACCTTAAACCAGATGATGGAGTGAAATTTAGAAACATTAGGTCACAATTCTAAATCTTAAAGGGCTTATGATGTCAGTATGTATAATATTTATACCAAATCTAAGTGTTCTTCATTCACCCACAGGTTAATTGAAATTTCTTCAGTACTTCCTAAACTAGCTCTAGTCTTACAAAAAATGACTCACCACTCTCTATCTATCCCAAGGATTACCTATAGGGCCTCCTGTAAAAAACTTAAAATGATACATTTTTTATTATAGAATGATATTTTTTAATATAAGTGAAGCCAAAAATGGAATGTGATCCTTCAGACTCTGACTAAAGTCCAACACTCAGGCTCTCAATATTTCCTCCAAAACCTAGATGGTCCACTCTATTTTCCCAGCTATCAGGGGAGGAAACATCATACTCATCCATAACTAGGCCACAAAAGCCTCCGAAAAACCTCTCCATAATCATGACATGAACCACATGTCATCATTGAAGATAATAATTGAGGGTAACCCATATAGTTTTATAATATATTGCATGTAAAATCTCCCTAAAGCCTCAACTTAACTCTACTTCTTTATATCAAAGAAGTGAGTTAATTTGGTATGTTGATTGAAAATAACCCATATTACACTATAGAATCTCACAGCATATCAAATCCCCATCAAAAAATCAATTGATATGATATCCTCTTCTATTATGGGATCTCAATAGGTTGATTCAAGATTATTTGGAATCTGATTTTATTCATTTTTCTAGTGACATATGTGGCATCAAGAAACATACTCATCAATACTCTTCCTCATACCATCTCACCAAAACTACCAATGATGTTCCTAGTACATATTTTCTACTCCATAATGTATAGATAAGGGGGATGTGTGAAACTCCCTCTTCACCACCTTGTGAAATGTGATCAAAACCATGATTCATCCACAAAAAAGGATGACATGACCCCCACCATTAGAAAAATATCTTGTGCATATTATGAATATATATAGTCATGTAAACAGTCCCAATAGATATCTCCCAGGTGAGTATCTCTCACCCACTGTAGAAGTGGTGGAGTCACTATAATCGATTGGATATAAGTTTCCAATATCTCCTCTACTAGTTTTAGCTACAAAGAATCCAAATTCTCTGATTCACCCTCACTATGTGAGGTTGGGATTTCTAGCTAAGGGAATCCACCACCACATTTCCATTTCCTAAATTATATAATATCATGAATTCATATTACTATAATAAATCTATCCAATATATCTATCTTAGGTTATTATCTCTCTAGGAGAATATATACTTGAGACTCTGGTGGTATGACTAAACCATAAATCACTCACCAAGAAGATAATGCCTCTAAGTCCTCAAGGAAATGACTAAAGTTGGAAACTCTAAATTATGGGCCATATAGTTATTCTCATGTAATCTTAGTTACCATGACCCATAAGAAATTATTTTCTACCACTAAATTAACATTCACCTAAGACCAACTCTAGATCCATCACAGGATACTATGTACTTGACATCCTCCACTAGTAGTCTTAGCAAAGATGAATCAGTCAACCTCTTCCTCAGCTAATTTAATGATTTCTAACATCACTTAGTCCATTCAAATGGATTCCATTTTATACTAAAGTAGTTCAAAGGGAAATAATCCTTGAAAATATTTAAAAACCCTCCAATATGACTCTTTTAATTTGAGGAAACTCTATACTTTTGAAACACTCTTGTTTGGTTCCAAAACATGAATTGCCTCAATCTTCACTAGGTCCATGACTAAATCATGATCAGATATAACATGTCCCATAAATTGAACATCTATAATACAAAACTGAAACATTGAGAGTTTACTATATAACTAGTACTCCTGAAGTAAGTCTGGAACCATCCTCAAATTCTATATATTCTCCTCATATGACATTGATTAAATGATAATTTAATAGATATATACATCCATAAATCAGTACAAGAAGATATTATAAAACCCTCATCTTAATTTTCCTCCAACTACACCCTCAACTCCCAAAGGCTAGCATGGTATATCCAATATGTTTTAGAAGAAATATTTTAGGTCAGGAGTTGAAAGTAAATGTAGAAATTGATCTCTTGAAAATGTAGGGAGTCTTCTAAAATATTCAGTGGAGATGTACATATACTCATCCACTACTAACAGAATTATTATTTCTGAAGAACTCTCCATACCATGGTATAAACTAGAAAATTTATGTAATATAGGTTTCATCTTCCTACTCTGAGACCTATTCATTCTATCAGCATGTCCTAATCCCCATCGAAGGAAAATATCATCTAATATTCCTATATAAATATAACTCTTATGTGGTGATATTATATCTAGGAACATACCATGGATATCCAATCCATACCCAGTATGATTTTAGATAGTTTCATTACAAAAGAAAATTCCCATGTGAAACTCTCCTAACTAACTGTTATCTCGCATTATTAGCAGATGTGAAAAAAAGAATAATCATTGTTGGTAGGAACCTCCATCCACACCTGTTGGGATTAAGACTCTATAAGAATATTTATGTCTTTGAAAAGGGATATAGAAATGAAGGAATGAATTATTCATGTTTCTATAAGTACTGGAGATAAATTATATAATACATTAATCTAACCATGAATCATCTCATCTATAGCCTAATCATATCACTCTATAGTCTATAAATGATCAAAACATCTTCCACCGACTCTTTGGGTGTGATTTGGACCACTTAGTGGTGGTGGAGGAGCTTATTAATATTTCCATACTCTATTGGAAAATCCTCCTCCTAGGTATCTTCTAGCCACTTGGTCAGCACCGCCACTATGAGGGATTTCCTTTCCACCCTACGGAAATCCTTGATCATGATATTACCTCTTCCACGGTAGTATGTCAACTTTCAAACCTCTATATATAATTTTTCACATAAAAATCATAATCTATGTGACCATGTCTGTTATAAGAATATAAGCCTCCATATCTAATCCGACTAGATCATCTATGAAAGTATAACATTGTAAATCCTCAGGTCTAAGTTCGGGCATGAGTATTCCTCTAATGAAATGATCCTAATATGTGGCATATGTCTCAAATAGTAGATGACTCAACTCTACAATGTATATTTCCGTCTCTATTTACTTGATGCTTCTTATCCAAGAATCTCTCTATCGCCAAGTTCCACTCTACCACCTTGGCATAAGTGGTAATGCATAGAGAGGCTATTCATTTTTCGATATCCCTGCAGAGGCCCTGCTCAAACTTCCACACCTGAAAGTATCTATCTTGTACTATATTGATAGAGTATGATTATAGATTTTTAAACCTCAACACATACTTTAAATATATTATCTCACCCTATTGAAACTCTAGAAACACATTAATTCATATAGACTGTAAGGTTTAAGTTTAATATTCTTCATAAAAAGATAATTAAAACTCCTCAATTTAAAGAATTGACTATTCATCATGCATATAAAAATTTGTATCAATTGATATATGGGGTTAAATTCACCACTCATGCGGTGGAAGTATTTCTCCCTGCTTTCTTATAGAGAACACATTATAGATAGGTCCTTGTACTAAAGCCTCGCCACTCAACTAGTCGTCATCATGAAATTTCCTTGATATACCAATTGGTTATCACTATAGAGGAATCAAAATAGTTAAAAAGGAATATCATTATTATATAATAATATTTGGGGGATAACTCAATATGTACATGAAATTAAAATAATCATTCCTATACGATTCATGTACCATTTTTTCCTACAACTAGTGCCTCGATACTTTGAGCCGACAAGAAGGTGGTTAGATTACTAGTGTATGAATATGTTGGTCAACACACCATCACTATACTTCCTAGTCTAATAGATTAACTCAATAAATCTTGACATTATTTCCCTGAGTTCCAAAACCAATCCTCACAACACTTCTATTTCTATACACTTTCCCTAGTATAGACCTGATCTAATAACAAATGTTCATGACCCGGCCCATTAAGGTCCCCACTGGGCTAGTAGTAAATTATAGTGACACTGAAATTATACCTCCAATAGGCCTAGGACTTGTAACTAGCACTAAGTAAGCATATCTCACATGATGGGAGGCCTTATCCTATAGTACATATACCCACGCACACATCTCTACCAAACAACATAGGGATAATAATAAATGTAGAAACCTATATATCATAATCAAATGCATGAAATAACATGTAAGTAGAACATCAGAGAATAAAACAAACATGTAAAAATAGGGGAAATATACATAACCAATAAATTAAAAGTATCTCTACCTGAATAGATAATTAAGAATGTAGGAGAGATCCTAGATCATGATCTTGGGAACTAACCACCATATGCAGTTACAGTCTCCTAGTAAAACTAATTTTCACCTACTCCCAAATCACCAAAGTCTCCTCCAAGATACATATATTTTTCATAAGACACAATGAATATAATAAAATACCAAGTAGGGGTGAGTATATAAAAACCTAGTATGACACCCTAAAAAATATAAAGGGATAAATGAAAAGAAGATATTCAACACAACCCATAAGATAAGAGGGGATGGAAAACCCAAAAATATATATGCTCATAGAAAAAACTTAGTAAAAGAGATAGGAATATCAATCTTCATATCCAGATAAGAATGATGATTCATCCAGTAGCTCTATAAATCCCATCACTAAATCCAAGAACCACAGGCCACCTCATGAGAATCAAAATGCAGGACCTACACCTTACTGATGGATACCATAACCTAGGGAGAACGAAATCTAGTTGAGGACCAATTGTCCATTGGATATTAATGAAGGGTGAATACCAACCTTATAGATTGAGGCCCCATGCCTCTATGAAGTGGGGGAGTACCAACTCAAGCAATATATAATATATGGGTCACCCACACCCTATAAATCCTAAATATCATGAAATTAGTGACCCCAACATTACTCTGAAGATCATTCTTGAACCCTATCATCATCCAAGCATAACTATAAGCTTCATGAAAACATAGAATTTAATTGTTTCTTATATGATGAAACAATGGACACCATCACATCAAATATATAATTCTACTCATAATGTACTACTCATAAAAAAATATAAGTCCCAAAAGAAGAGATACAAAAGGTAAATGGTGTTGGGAAAATAACACAACATGTTTATCAGGGAACACATCAAGTATACCCAAGACAAACCCCAGTTTTGTCTCACTTCCATATATGGCATGTAAAAAAACTTCTAATATGTGTGTTTTAGGAACCACATGGTGTGTAGCACCACATAGGTTCCAACGTGTGTCCTTACCTAAACACAAATCAGATACCCAGGTAGAAACACATGTCATTTGGGACTAGCCACATGATGTGCGATATTTAACTTGGTATTGAAATACTACCCATCATATAATTTGGATTACATGATCTGTTTTATTCTAAAATACTTTGTGTATAGTCATGGCTTTCATGTATTATAATATTTGGTCTCCTGAATCATCAAACATTCTCCATTTCTATCATTTCTTCCATGAATCATGCCAAAAACATCTACAATTGAATTAAAAAACATCAATGTTTGTCTAAAAATTGTATTTTGGAAATCCCTCGATGGAATATCAGTTCTTCATTTCATTCTAAGTAATGTTCATTATTCCACACACCATGAATCACAAGACCATCATCTCTGATCCTCTCCTCGATTTTTATTATCAACATCTCACCTCTTGCATGAAATAATACAAGATTTTAGACCTACAAAAATTATATTTTTAACCAAAGATTAAATATTCAATGAATTTAGTTCTCATTATTGATTGAACCATTATTCAAATTAATACCAGTGATAAATTCATGTATAATAGAGGGAGAAATTCATAAAACACCAAAGTGAATAATAGTCTATGATTGTGTTTGATTTTTTCATCGTTCGTTAAAAGAGAATGAAAAATAATTATCAATATATAAATCTATTGAAAATAATTAATTAAACAAGTGTGTTAATGAATGATTTTTGGGTAGTTGTTCTGAGTTATTCTATAATCGTAATGAAAACCAAAACTAGGGAAAAAAACACAACCTCAATAATAATTTGATTATTGGTGAATAACCCCTTTACTAGTAATGTCATTGAAGATTCGGTTTTTTTGCTTCATTAATTCTGAAATTCTCAATGATCACACAACGTCGATCCTCGATCGGACGATCATATATCAAAATGTCTCCACCCAGATCTTTCCCACTAGATATCATAATTTTCTAGGGGTTTTTCTCTCACCATAGAGAATTTAAAATGGGATTCTTGTGCATAAAATCACCAAGTTTCATATATTTAAAATAAATATAATAAATTAATTGATTTTATTTATTATAATTTTACCATGATAGTGCATCATTCAGAAATATGATGTGTTGGAAACTTATTCCATGTATAGAGAAAAACTCATGTTCTAGATTCAATATGGTATCATTTTTTTCATTTGGGACTATGATTAATAGGATAACCATTTATTATAAAAAGGTTAACACATGTTGTTTAATATATTTAATTTTCTAATATAATAATTTTAGAGTATTGAAACACTCTTTACACCACTCCAACTCTGAGGAAAAACCAATATATATATATATATACAAAGGGTATAAACATAAAAATCAGAGTTGTTACATTCACTTCTATAAGATTATTCCTAACATGAAAAAAAATCCTTACTTTGATTCAAAACACTATACAATATTCTAAAATAAACTTTAAACTCTTATAGAGTTTTTTGTATATGAATTCTCTATGATCTTCTCTTATTTGGGACTTATTTGATACTATTTTCTAATAAACACAATCCAAGAACTTTGAAAACTAACCTTTAGGGAGTTTTTCCAATATATTTTCTTAGGTTTTTCGTGATTTTAAGCCTTGATTTAGGTCATCCTAGGTCCAAATAAATTATATATTTCCTTTAATTTAGGGTTAGCATAAATTTGATGTTTTTATACCTAGGTATCTGTTATGTTTCAGTTGTTTTTTAATATAGTCAATTTCGATATATTGGTGATATCCTATGAATGAAAATGAATTATTTTTTTTTATTAATAGGGGATTTTATGATTTTTTAGGGGTATGTGAGAGGTCTCATCAAGGATAAATGAATAGTATGTAGTTCTGAATCATGTGGAATTCATTAGGACCTTCTTTTTATATATATGTAACTAATTTTATCACACTAATAAATTTTTTTATGCTTAATTTAAAGGATATAAATCCATTTTTATATGAATACCTTAATCATATATTCCAATATATTTTCAACGGAATAAATCAATAAAAACATAGAAAAACGTTTTAGAGTTCCATTCCTTAGTTCCAAATTTTGGGTTTAAAAGTTTTTGATAAATTATTTAATGTTCATACCTGATTAAAATATTGATTATAATTGGATAATTATAATAACATCTTGAAAAAGTTTTTATTTATAGTATATTTCATTGATGTTTAAAATTGAATCCCTTCCTTATCCCCTTCGTTGTGTCATAAAAAGTAGAATAGGGAACAAGTTCCATTGTTAAATAAATTGGTAATGTATAATAAAGAGATTACTTGAACATGAATATATGGAGTGATGTAAATTTATATAATTAAGTTCTAAATATACTTTTTATGGAATCATAACCCATTTTAAAAGATCAAAATGATTCTGAAAGATTTATTTATATATATGGAAGTACTTAAAATTTAATTCCTTTAGTTAATGAATATTCCTCAGGGGAGACTATACATTCTCATACAACATCTAGGCTATCTTATTGAATACATTTATACTTGTATGATTAATTAATTTTAATCCTCTAGGGAGTAAGTTGAGAAACATGTATGGCATGATCACTTTAAATAAAATTATCCCTTTTATAATAACTTTTTTATGAAAGAAAAAATACTTCCCAATATAACCTAGTTCAGTTATAGGTAAATGTTCTAAAAAACCTCAATAAATAGTTTCATCCGTAGAGATTTGATGACTGGTTAGGATTCATGTGGAAAGAAGTATTATGATTCCAAAATATTATTGGTTTTACTGAAGGGGTTTTCAAACTAAATTGGGCACTTTTTCTTAAAAAACATTTCTTAATCTTCAACACATTCTTTAATTTATTTAAATATTTTGCCATAACTTGGTTTCATGAAAATATTTCAAATTTAAATTATAATCTTACATTATATTAAACTAAAATTATAACATTTTCTTTAATTTAAGTAAATTTTATATATAAAAAAACCTAATTTTGGAAATTCACTTTCATAGAAAAAATGTTTTGAGTTTAGTAATTACACATTATTTATATTTTAAAACTGGGATTATTATAACATATATTGTAAATTAATAGCACTCACTTGGACCATCACTTGGTAATCTTATAGTACACCATAATTAATACACATTTATAAGTAATTCCTCATTTTGTAGGATGTCAATAAAAGGTAAAATTCTTATTTCACTATATATTGAAGTTAGTAAAATATCCCCCTAGAAAAACATGAAATGAATTTAATATCATACTTGAACCATGTTTGGCTTGATTTTATATACCTATTTGGATTCTGTAATATAGTATTCAAGGTTTTCCAATGTTATGTTGATATCATGCATGAATTGGAATTATGTTTAGTTAACATGATAACTAGTGTATCTTAAGTAAGTGTGACTATATTTTACTATGTTGTGCATTAGATTCATTATTTTGAAATTATTATATGATCATGATTGTTACTTTTATAAGTTTAATATTATTACAACTTTATTTATATAGAATATTCATTTGGCGGGGACTCTCTTTTTGCCTCCTTTGTCTATGGAAGCTTCGACGCTCAGAGAAGAGAAGTTTTGTGGTCCGAGTTGAATGATTTAGATCCTGAAGACCATCCCTAGGTGGTGGGGGGAGGATTTTAATGTTGTTGGCCTACCAGATGAGAAGAAGGGTCGCGGGGACTTTTCGAGAAGGGCTAGAATGTCCTTATCTCAGTTCATGGTTGGAAAAGGGTTGTCGGACTTAGGCTATTCAGGAGACCCCTTTACTTCGTGCAACAACCGCAAGGGTGACAGTCAAAGCTGTAATAGACTCGACCGTTGTATCACCAACATCCATGCCATTTTGTTGTTTCCAAATGCAAAGGTGGCCCACTTGACTCGTAGAATCTCTGATCACTCCCTCCTCTTGTTATCCTTGTGCAGGAGGGAGGTTTCGCAAGAGAGGTTCCACTTCTCTAGCCAGTGGTTGAGTTTCCAAGGCTATCATTGGCTGGTTAGGAACATCTAGGCCGAACCATCTCAGGGCCACTCCTAGCCGGCTTTTCATTCCAAGTTAATGCGCCTCAAGAAGGAACCTCAAATCTGGGCTCGGTCCCTTCCTTCTTTGGATCAGGAGTTGGATGCGCTCAAGCTTAAAGTCGATCGGCTTGAGGCTAGCCTTAAGGAGATCTGGGATGACTCTTTTTTTGGAGTAATTGTGGAGAAAAGTAACAACATGGCATTCATGGTTCTCTCGCAGGAGCGAAAGGCAAGGGAAATCTCACGGGTCAAATTGCTCAAGGAAGGGGACAAGAATACTGATTTTTTCCATGCATGAATTCGGGAGAGGAGGTGTGATATCAAACCAAACCTGGCTCTGGTGGATGGATCTTTCACAGATGATAGAGAGGTGGTCAGTGGATTGGCTCTTTATCATTTTAAGGATCTTATTGCTGGTCCATATGAATGCATGGCCCAAGGGTATCCCTCTGGGGACGCCTCGTTATGGGAGGGGATTCTAAGACTCTTTTCTGCCTAGGACAATAGCCTGCTGGAAGGTATTCCCGCAGAGGAGGAGATTTATGAGGCCATGCTAAGCCTGGATCCAAAGAGTGCAGTAAGTCCCGATGGGTTCCCTGGATCCTTCTACAGGGTCTCCTGGGAGGTTGTTAGGAGTGATATCATCCACGCCATCCAGGACTTCTTCCGAGGGGGTGGCCTTCCTTGGATCGCCTCGGCTACGACTCTCGTGATTCTTCTAAAGGTCAAAGATCCTTCCTCTCTCCACCATTACCGTCCTATAATCATTTGAAATTTCCCTTAAAAAATCTTTTCGTCTTTCCTCAACAGGCGATTGGCCAGACTTGTTCCCAGGTGGATTCCCATGGAGCAACATGGGTTTGTGAAGGAACGTTCCATTCAGGGTGTGATGGCTCTAGCACAGGAAATGCTGAAAGATCTTAACTTCAAATCTCGTGGTTCCAACATGGTCATTAAGTTGTACATGAGCAAGTCATACGATATGATGGAGTGGGGTTTTATCAACAGGGTCCTTACAATGATGGGTTTTTCTTCTTGGGCCTCCGACCTCATCTTCAGATGTGTTAGCTCCTCATGGATGGTTGTTTCGTTCATGGGGCATACTCACGGCTATTTCAAGGTAGTTCGAGGTCTATGTCAAGGTTACCCTCTATCTCCAAGTATCATTATTCTCATGCAAGATACCCTTAGTAGGTTGATCAACAAGGGTATTTATGATGGGGTCATACTTCCCTTTCATAGGAAGTTTAGGCTCCATTCCACGTCGCACTTGATGTTTGTTGGTGATACAGTTATCTTCATGAATGCGGGGAAGAGCTCTGTCCAAGGAATTAACAAATTATTAGAGGAATATTGCTCTTGGAGTGGCCAGATCATCAACAGAGAGAAGAGAAACTTTTATGTTTCTGATTCATGCTATGAAAGCAGAGTGCATGATATGAGTATCAGTTTGAACATGCAGTGTGGAGTATTCCCTATGGAGTATCTCAGCACCCCTGTTTCTCCAGAAAGACTATGTATTAGGGACTTCAGCAAAGTGATGCACAAAATCACCGGTCATATTCTCAACTAGAAAAATCACTTCCTATCCTTCGGCGGTTGCATATCTCTTATCAACAGCTTTCCTTCATCAATTCCAGTGCATGCTCATTCCACCTCTACTGTGTCGAAGGGTGTCATACAATCCATTGATAGGCTCCTTGCTCGTTTCATATGGGACACACATTCGGAGTGGAAGAGACATTGGGTCTCATGGAGGAAGATGGTGAGTCCAGTTCGCAAGGAAGAAATCAGTGTCAATAGCTTCGCGGTCATAATCCAGTTCATGCATGTGAGGATCACCTGGGAGATTATTGAGGATCATACCTTGTGGGTGAAACTTATGTCCCAAAATCACCGAACCAGTTATGCTTCTCCTTCCACAAATGGGTTGTCTTTATGGTCCTTTGTGTGTAGTATCATTTTGAACCTCCTTCCTCATTCGCAATGGATCATTGGTGAAGGAAACATACTTTTCTGGTTTCAAAACTGGTCGGGTAACACGCTTGCCTTTCCCGGCTATCCTGCTCCTATGATCTCCTTCAAGGAATCGATCCACTATCCAGAATTGTTTAGATCAGTTTTGAATACATCTCAGAAAGAACCGTTTGACTCCATTATCATTACCTCGGAGCAGGATAGGTGCGTTTTTACTCCATCTGACTCAGGGAAATTTAATTCGAAGGACTATCATAGGATGACCGTCTCCCAGGATCAGTATAATAGATGGAATGAGATCATCTGGTGAAAAAAACCCTACTAAACTCAACTTTCTCTATTACAGAATTTGGAACAATGTTGTAGCATCTGATTCCAACATCAAACGCCTAGGTATCTCCATGGCCTCTTGTTGTCAGTGTTGTTTGGATAGAAAAGAAGAGAACACGAGCCATTTTTTTAAGGGGTTTGGGAGCGCATGGTTTGGAGTACCTTTGGGGTGTTTATAGATAACTCTCCACAGGTTTCCATCATTGATGTGTTCCTGGAGTGCTGGTTTTAGGGATCCGAGGGTTCAGAGGTGGAAAATATGGCATGCTCCTTAATCTTTAACCTAGGTTGCTGGAGTTTATGGAAAGCCAGGAACCGACCCAGGTTTGAGGGGATTAGTTCCACTGGTAGGTCCATCATGGGAAGAATTCGGTGCATGATGTTTGAGCTGATTTTTCATTCTGGTAACTAGAAGGAGGCTCCGTCCATTCTCTTGTTGGGTGTCCCTGTGGCTACATTTCTTCCCTTTATTTCAAGGGGACTTTGGGTTCGATGGGTTCCTCCTGAGGTCTGCCTCAAGCTCAACATGGATGGGTCCTGGGTCCTGGGGGACATGTGTGGTAGTGGGGTGGTTCGTGATGCTTGGGGAAGTGTCATCCTAGCATTCACATCTCATTTTGGGAGTGGAAATTCTGTACGAGTGGAGGCTAGAGCTGTTCTCTTAGGTCTGTCCATCTGTAGGGAACGTGACATTTCTATTTCCTAGGTGGATATTGATTCTATGATTATTCATGATGCTTTACATGGTAAAGGCTTCATCCCCTGGTCAATCTCTTACATCATTCGACAATGTAAGGCCCTCCTAAGTGACAACATTTTGGTCACCCACACTTGGCGGGAGGGGAACAAAGTGGTGGGCTATTTGGCCTCCCTGGCTGCTCCTAGTACCCTTTTTATTTTCCTTTCTGATGATTTCTTACTTAAGCCTGAGGGGGTGAACTTTATTCGGGCTGATTCCCTTGTCTTGTATTACTTTCAGCCTCCATAGGTCCTAGTTGTTATCTTTTCTTGTATCCTTTAGGCCTAATAATAAAATTATAATGGTAAAGTGAAGTAACTAATAAATTTCATTGACAATGGATAATGTTTTAATATTTAGTAATTCTAGTTTATAACTATAAGGTTATATATCATATATTTGTATAAATAGGTTCATAAGTATAACATATATTGGTATTTTGGTTATTTAAATTATATGCAGTTACCAACTTAGGGGTGTCTAAATTGAACATATCATACGGTATGTAAGAAATCACTATATCTATTATACTAATTACCCTATTATCAAAGGTACACACTACAAGATCACCTTGACTCAAGTATACATGATCCCCTACCCCGAATGGGATAGGTGTTACACCAAGATAACATAATTATAATTTAGTAGGATTAGCTTTCTAATATTTTAGTCCTACTTCCCTCAAATCAAAATCTAAGGGTCAAAGTCAGTATGGACTATATAAAACCTCTTGGTGTAGGGATTTATCATACACAGTTAATTATGATATAAAAATTCATTTTTATTTGTTTTCTTCATGCATTAATTTATAACCACTAGAAAATATTTTCTCATGTATATTTGTTTAAATCAGTGGATTGATCTGATGCACACACATCTGTTTATTTCATATATATTATAATCTTAGTGGTTTACTACTAAGTATGTTATGCTCACACCATTCATGTGAACTGTAGTGGAAATATAACTTTATGGTTTATTTTATAGGTATCTATAGCTACTGATAGATTTATTTATTTTTTGTTCTAGTTGTAAATGGTAGTTGTGGGCATGTGTTGAGTTCCACATGATGTTGGTGCTAGGGAATGGAGATTGTGTTTGGGACTTAGCCATGTGTGTCTAAGATCTTATTTATATTGTTTATCACACCTTATATGTGTCCATATATTGTATTGAATTTATTTAATTTTGATATTACATACATTATTCTCTTTTAATAATATTATTAAAAGGGGAAACCCCACCTTATACCTATGAATATTAGAGCTTAGGTTCTAGTATCCTTCATTTGGTGGTTGGAATGTCATCCTGAGTTCTTATGGTGGTGTGGTCTAGGAACTTTTTGGGTGATTCAAATCATAGTCATTATAAAAATGCTATCAAAGATAAAAATGATATCCTTTATCTCTTAGAGATATTGGGATATTTTTTATTAAGAGTAAAAAAAATTGGGATATTCAATACTTGATAAGTGACCCATAAAAATTCATCATTATCCTTTTAACAGTGGGATCTCCAGTTATTAGGGATATTCTAGTAGTTAGGATGACACCCCCTACAAGGGTTGTGTATTACGTAGAATACCAATTTCAACCATGAGTAAGGACATATAAGTGTTGGAATGGGAAACTATTAACAAAATTATCTAGTGATTCATGCATCATGAGTAGATTTAAATGGGCATGCACAATAGGTAATCCCAGCATACCACATGATTTATTTTGTTTTTTTTTATAATATAGAGGGAATCAAATAGAGGTTAGTATTAACTATAACATCAAAAAATATACAGAGAGAGATTTTTCATAAATAAATATATATATATATATATAGATATATATTTGTGATTATTTAGTAAATATGAATCGCCAATAAATGTTTCATTATTATGAATTATTAAGTTATTCTTTACTATGTTATAATTGTTAAATAATGTCTCTTATTATTAATTTTCCATTTTAATGATACTTATCTAATTTAATTTCTATATTGTTCTATTTATAAGATATAACTATGTTAGTAGTTCATACTAATTATATTATTCTATTATTATTTATTGATATCTTATTTTGATACAGAATACTAAAATTTATTATAACCTTCAAATTATTATACACTTCTTGTTATTGATATCACTGTTTTGTACATTCTTACTGTTGAGAATTCATTTTTTTTATTCCTTTTTAGTAATATAAGTGTATGTTATGAGATGTTTAATATATTTCATAATGTTTTTGGTAAGAAATATATTTTACAAACTTAAAGGTAATATTTTTCAATTGAACAAACAAATTTTCTAATTCTAATTATTTTGGAAATGAATTTAACATGGGTTTTTGAAATGAAGTTGTGAGTGTTTTTAATGTTAAGAAGATAAAGTGTTTTCCCAAATATAGTGTTTTTCATAGCAATTATAAATGATATTTAAAATAAAATTTTAATGTTTCTATCAGTGAGTTGAAGAGTAATTTTATCAAGGAAATGGTTTATAAAATTGGTTTTAAAGTGGGATTATGAAATGAAATTTAGTAACTGTTTTTTATAAATTAATAGTTTTGATAAATTGAAATAATTATAAAATAAGTAAAAGTATGACCTAGGTATGTTGGTGGGGAGAAAAAATTTTGAAATAGACTTTTTATTGTTGTCATCTTGGTGATTCATTTATATTTATAATCTTATGGAATTTTAGATTTCGTGTATGTTTTGGATGGTGTATAAGAATCTTATTCTTTGAGAATTTACTAATTTGTGGGAATTGTATTTCGTTCTCATAATTACAAAAATTTAAATCATTAATTACTTAGATACTTTTAAGGAATTATTTTGATATAAATATTATAACATGGTATTGTTTATCGATGTAGGAATTTTGAAGATAGATAATTGGATATGTAATGAGGCCTTGAGATTATAGGTTGATGTAATTCTAGAGTATTTTCTAATATATAGACTTAAGAGAGGCCTATTATGTTATTTTTTAGGTATAGAAAACACTATGGTGGGGATATTATAATGACCCTAATCTTGGTAGTTTTTTTTAGAAAATTTAGTGATTAAATTATAGGGAAATTTTAATTTTTGGTATTGTTTAATAATGATTCAATGTTTAGTGGTTTTAGTGTTTTTAAAATGTTTTGATATGAATTAATTTAGTATGAGAGAATTTTGTACTAGGAGTATTGAAGGATGGATGGGGAAATGAAAGTGGTTATGTGTTATAGGCACCACTAAAACTCTGGTGGAGGTCTACTAGATATTTAGAGGCTAACAAGTAGCTATGTAACCACTGGAGTCCCATAAGAACTCTATTGGCCTCCAAGGAAATATTGTAAAAAAAATTCATTAAAATAAATATGGTCATTTTTCATTAATCCCCATTAACCCTCAACCAAAACCTTTATTCCCAAGATTTTTTTGTTAACCAGATGCCTACCATGGGATCTCCTCCTCCTATATTCATGTTTTCTTCAACCTCTCTTAATAGTTTTCATAAATGTTGGTGGATTTATTCATGTTTGGGGATATGTAATACCTATATATTCTTATCCTCTGTATTTATATTTATTTTATTAATTTACATACTAAAATTAAATTCATTAAATTATGATTTCACTAAATTATTTCTAAATTCCTCCCGGTATCTCTTCCTCCTTCTTCTTTGGGTTAGGGATGACCAAAGTTGTTGTCCTTGTGAATTTTATTATCTATTTTAATATAATTACATTATTCAATGATTTAATCTGGTTTTTATTGATCTCATACCGTTATTTAGTATAACATAGGTCTAAATAAATTAGATATTTACTTTAATATATGGTTAGTATGATTTTAGAGTTAATATACCAAGGTTTTAGTTATGTTTTATTTGTATTTTTAATGTTTCCATTTTGTATATATGGGTTATAGTTTTTTAATGACCATAGATTATATTTTTATGAATAATAAGGTATTTAATGATGTTTTTTTTGGTATGGAAAAGGTGTTTTCATGGTGAAATTAATTGAAATTAGTTCCAACTCATATGGAATTAATTAATTATTCCTTTTTATTTTTTTGTCACTAATGTACACAACATAATAAAATAGTTTTTTCATGTTTCAATATATATAAATCCATTGTTTTAAATTAATTAATTAATAATGTATTCAAATATATTTTTAATCAATCCTTAAATACTTGTAGAAAAGTTTCAACATTTCATTCCTTATTTTCTAATTTTTTATAACATTCTATCGTATATTATTCAATTTTAATATATAATTCAAGTGTTGTTTAGAATAATTTTAACATCTCTAACAAATTTTTATTTTTTATATATGTTTATAATGTTTGAAATTTTATTCATTCAATCACACCTTCATTTTATCATAATATGAAGGTCATAGAACATGTTCCATGGTTAAAGAAATTCACAATGTGTAACAATGGAATTACGTGATTTTTGAATGAAGTGAGTGATGTAAATATTTATACTTTAAGTTATAAATAAAATTTTATAGAATTAGAAACCATTTTAAAACATTAAAATGGTTCATTAAGAGTTACTTACATATAAAAAACTATAAATAATATACTTCTTTGAGTCGATGAATATGCATTAGCAGGAGATTAGAATTCTCGTATAACATCAACATTGTCCCCTTTAAAAGTTATATACTTATATGATTAACAAAGTATCCTCCTTGGATGAGTTAGTTGAGAAACATGTGTGATAAGACCAATTTAAAAATAATCATCCCTTTTTCTGACTATAAATTTTATTATAAATGAAATCCTTGCTTCCCAATCCATCCTACATGAGTTATAAGTCAAAAATACCAACTTAATGTCGCTTAAGTCTTGAATCAATGGAGAGGTGATGACTGGGTTAAATTTAAGTGAAAATAATTGTTATGATTTTGAAACTTGACTATTTTAATTTAATGGGTTTTCATATTAAATTGGATACTTTCCCTTAAAAATATTCTCTTGATCATTTTGATAAATTCATAAACATGCTCTTGATTTTATATAAATATTTAACCATAACTTAGTTTCATAAAACCTTTTCTATTTTTAAATATTATCTTGAACCACTTCCTCTAAAATAAAAAGTTTTTAATAAAATATTTTTATAGAACTATAACATAAATTTCTACTTTCTATTATGTAAAACCTATATATAAATATCTATTTTGGGAAGTATATTTTATTAGAAAAAAAGTGTTGATTAGAATAATTACACATTCCATAACTATTAAAAATAAGATACTTCTTATATGTATTAGGAATAACTAGCACTTCACTTTTCATATAACTTAGTAATATAATAGTAAAAATTAGTTACTACCCATTTACGAGTAAATATTTTATTGGATAGGATGTTACTAAATCATAAATTTATTTTTACTCAATATCTTTTTGTTTGTATAATATAGCTCCACAATATCATTAAAATAATGGAATTTAATATTTTTTTCATTTTTTAATTGATTTTATATTCATTTTTAGATTCTATAATGTATTATTTATGGGTTACCCATGTTATGTTGATATCTTATGTTACTTGTAATTATTTTTAGTTAACATGATATCTAGTATAGCTTATGCAAGTGTGGATATCTTTTCTCATGTTGAGAATTATATTCTTTATCAAGGAATTGTTAAATGATATTGATTATTACTTTGATATATTTATTATATTGATACTTTTTTATAGAGCATGTCTATTTGTGTAACAAGTAATGTTTCTTGAGTATGGATAATTATTTGAAATATTGTAATGATGTTTTATAACTATAAGTGGATATATCATATATTTTTATAAATAAGTGCACAAGTATACCTTTATTTTTTTTATTGTTATAAAGAATTTATTTTGGTACCCATTCATTTTTTTACAAATTGAGAACATGGTATGGGTTATAATGTTTCCCTAATTATAATATACCCATTTCCCTAGTCCAAAATGTACAGTCTAAAAGATCAACCTAACTTGATTATAAACAATCCCCTACACCCTATGGGATGGTTATTGTATATGGATTGATTTATACTTATTTAATTGGAATGAAAACAATATTAACCAACCCAAATTTTCTCAAATTACAAGATAAGTCTCATAGAAGGTATGAAAGGTATGGAAACTCCTAGTATAAGCAGTTATCAAACATGGTTAATTCAGATAGGAAGAGTGTATTTTTATATATTATTGAAATTCATTAATTGACAACAAAACTAAAAATATTTTCTCAACTATATTTATGTAAATGATCATATTGATCCAATTCACACACCTAAGCGTATTTCATATATGGTGTAATCCGAGTCATTTACTACTGATTGTATTACTCTCACACCCTATATCTTCTCTCTAGTGGGCATGAATAATCATGTTCTATTTTTTAGGTATCCACAGTTACAAGTAGGATATCAAGATTATTTTTTCAAACTATGTATGGTAAATGTGGCTACAAGTCGAGTTCTATATGGTGTATAGTTGGAGACTAGATTCATTGTTTGTCACTTATACATGTTTTTCAAAGACCTGATTTTTTTAGCACACCTGATATAATTTCTTCTTTTTTATAACTTTAATTTCATTATGACTCAAATTTTTTCAATATTTTTAGTTATATTTCTCAAAGGCAAAACCCAACTTACACTAGTGATTCTTAGATCTCCATTTCTATTCACCAGCTTTTGGGGGTTGGAGGGTGCATTTGAGGTCACGTAGCGTCTTATTTGTGTATCATTCAGGTGATTTGTGTCATTTTCATTATGAAGTGGTATTATATATGAATACTATATCATTTATCACATTGATTTGTTTGTATGGATAGTATTGAGAGTATATAGAATCTTAGATCATCACAACTTTAGAATTAACCCATAAAAATTTATCATGAATCTTTTATGGTGGAAGCTCAAGTTACCAGGGATGTTTAGTTAGTTATTTAGGCACCACCGATATGGGTAGGGAATTAATTAGAAAACATATTCTAACAATAAGTAAATAATTTTAGGTATTTCAAGGCTCAAATAAGATAAAATATCACTATTATTTCATGCATCATGAGTAGTTGTCATTTTGTATGCATGGTAGGGAAGCCTGACATACTCTATACTTACCTAGGATTGTTTATACCATAGATGGAATCATGTGGAGGTTAGTATTAATTGAAACATAAAACAAATAAATAGAGAAAGTTTTCTAATATATATTTTTAAATATTAGTGGTTATTATGTTAATATCAACCACCAATAAATGTTTAAATTCTAAACATTCTTAAGTTATTCCTTACTTAGGTAAAATTATTAAAGCATGTCTCTTATTATTTCTCTACATGTTAATTATATTGATCTTGTGAAATGAGTATATTATTTTATTGGTAGGTTACTTCTATATTATTATTTATCACTGGTTATAGTATAGTATATTTGTTTCATGATATGTTACTCTTTTATCAAGTGGTTATATTGATTATAAACTATAATTAATTATATATTGTTAGCTTTTGATAACACTATTTTGGACATGCCTATTATTTAGGATCTAGTTTTTTTTCCTCTCCTATATTATAAATTCATGTTATGTGAAGTTTCTTACATGTAATTATGTTTTGATAAGAAATATATTTTACAAACATAAAGGGTATATTTTAAAATTGAATACACTAATTTTCTAAAATCATGTACTTTGGAAACAAATTTATCATCAGGTTTACAAATAATGTTGTGATTTCTCTAAAGGGTACCAAGAAAACTCATTTTTTCAAATGTATTATTTTTCTTAAAAAATTGGAAATTGTATTTCAAAGGAAAATATTAAAGTTTATTCTAGTGGGTTGAATAGTTTTTTATCAAGGAAATGGTTTGTAAAAAGAGTTTTGTTGTGGGATTTTGAAATGAAATTTGGGATCTATTTTTGATAAATAAATATCTATAATAAATTTAAATAAGTGTAAAATAAGTAAGAGTATTATCTAGGTGAATCTTAAGGTGGGGAGAACCATGAGATGAAAGGGTATTTCGAGTGTTGGAATCTTGGTGATTCATTTACAGATAGAACTATATGGTATTTTAGACTGTGTTCTTATTGTGGATAGTGGTTAGGAATCTTCTATCTGAGGAATTGTTGGATTTCTATTAATTTTTTATTGATGTTATAATTCTATAAATTTGAAAAATGAATTTTATATATACTTTTGGGACATTAATAAAAGATTTTTAAATAATTAATTGTTAATTTTGATGGGCATATTCATTTTATAGATAGTTTCTTAGTTATATATAGTATAATTATAGGTTGATATACATATATTAGGTTTTACGATTTAGATACTTATGAAAGGTCTAGTATATTACCACTTTAGGTTTTTCATGGAAGAAAAAATCTATGGTGGGAAGATTTTCATAATCCTAACATTGATCATTACATTTTAATGAAAATTTAGTCACAAAATGTGAGGAAATTTAAATTTTTTATCATGAATAGGTGTCAGAATATGATTGTTGTTTTTTACTGTTCAAAATGGTTTTTTGGAGATGATTTTGGTATGAGAGAAAGTTGTAAGAGTATTGGTGAGGTATTTATGAGGAAAAGGGATAGTTTTCCTAGGTACAACTAGAACACTAGTAGAGGTCCACAAGAAGTTCAGTGTCTAACTAGTTGATATGTAGTCATGGCAGTTCCATCATAAATCTAGTGACCCCCTGGGTAGTTTTTTTAATAAATCTTCATTAATAAAAAATGGTAATTTTTCTTTAATTTTATTTATCCCTCAACCCTAACTTCCCTCCACCGCATTTAACTTGTCCAAATTCCCTTCATGGGATCTCTTCCTCCTCTCCTAAGTTTTCTTCAACCTCTATCATGATTTGGCATATATTTTTGTTTAATTATTCAAGGTTGAGGCTAGGATATAAATTTATTATTTTTTATGAATTCCTTAATTATGTATCTAAATATTTTTTTAATTAATTTCATCCTTTCATACTTGGAAAATGGTTTCAACATTTCATTCCTTACTATAAAAATGTGGTTTAAAATATTTTTGATAAATTATTTAATTTTAATACATGATTAAAGTTATATTTAGATTTGGTTTATGTATATAGAATCTATAACATTTTTATCTTTTTTATATGTGTTCCTAATGTTTAATATTTGAACCCTTCATTGTACCTTTCATTGTATCATAAAATGTGGGTTATAGAACATGTTTTGTGATTAAATAAATTGGTAATATATAACAAAGATATTACTTGACCTTGTATGGAACAAGTGAAATAAACATCTATAATTAATTTATAAACCTATTTTTTTGGTATTGAAACCCCTTCTAAAACATAAAAATATTTTGTAGAGATTAACTTTTGTATCTCAAGGTATATAGAATTTACTTCCTTGAGTTAGTTAATAAGCATTAGGAGGAGAGTAGGCATTATAATATAACTTCAAGGTTATCCCATTATACACTTGTAAATTTTTATGATTAAAGAAATATTATCTTTGGTGGAGTAAGTTGAGAAACATGCGTAGTATGGAAAATTAAAAAAGAATCACCTCATTTTATGACTATAAATTTTTATTATGAATGAAATTTTAACATACCACTCTAATATGTATTATATATAAATCAATGATCCAAACATAACTTTAGTTAAGAGTTGAATTGGTGGTGAGGTGATAGTTGGGTTGACTTCAAGTGGAAGGCATTGTTGTGATACTAAAACCTAAATTGTTTTAATGAATGAGTTTTAAACCTAAACCAGATACCTTCTCTTAAAAATATTTTCTTGGTTTTTTTATAAAGGATTAGATGTTTTCTTTATTTAATATAAATATTTTACCATAAATTGGTTTCATAAAACCCTTTCTCTTTTTAAAAATTGTCTAAGACTAATTATTCTAAAATTTCATGTTTCAAAGAAAGTATTTCAGTAACACTAAAATTGAATATGTTTTTTCTATTAAGTCAACCCTATGTATGAAAACCCTATTTTTTGAAGGACTCTATTAAAAAAATTGAGTTAATTACTTAAAAATTATTTAAATTTGAAAATTAGGATGCTTCTATTATGTATTGGACATGGTCAGTACTACACTTGGTATATCACATAGTAATATACTAGTACACCTTAGTTACTACCCATATTTGAGTAAAATCTCATTTGAATATGATTTTAATAAACCTTAAACAATTTATTAATCTATATCTTGAAGTTATTATAATATTCCTAAAGAGTAACATGAAAATAATGGCACCCCATACAAGTTCCATGCTTGGATTAATGTAATATAACAATTTTTGGATTTCAAAATTTATTATTCAAATTTTACCCATGTTATGTTGAGATCATGCATGACATGGAATTATGTTCAAATTACATTATAGATAGTGTAAATGATGAAAATATTTTTGGTGTTGAGAATTAGATTCGTTATGACAGAATTATTACATTATAATGATTGTTACTTTGATATATTTGGCATGATTTATACTTTTTTACTGATCATGTTGATTAGTGTAATTAGTAATGTTCCTTGAGATTGAAAAATTATTTTATATCTTGTAAAAAAAATTTAGAACTATAAGGGGGTATATCATATATCTATACAAAGAGCTTCTCAAGTACACCTTATATTGGTATTATTATTATAGAAATTATATGCATGTATCTACTTAGTGATATCTAAATTGAACATATGGGATAGGATATAAGGTTTCTATAATTCCATTACACCCATTCCCCTATTCCCAAATGGGTGGACTACAAGATATCGCTTACTTGAGGATACACAATCCACTATACCCTATAGGATGGGTATTGTATTAGGATTGATTTTATAATTATTTAGTTGGCATAACTGCCTGATTTCATAGTTGTAATCATCTTAGATCTTAATTTAAGACTTAAAATATGTATGGATCCTACTAGTATAGGAAATTATCATAAATTTTTAATTTTCATTTGAAGAATTAATTTTTATTAGTTGTTGCAATTCACTGATTGATAACCACCAACAAAAAAATTATTTTGTACTTTTATGTATTTAGTAGATTGATTTGATGTACATGACTTAGGGTATTTCATATATGTTTGAATCTTGGGGGTTTCGCTCTGAGTATGTTATACTCACAACCTATATGCTCATGTTGGTGTAAATGAAGCTTCATTGTCTATTTTTCATATATCCATTGCTATAGGTAGATATTTGGAATTTTATAACTAGTTTTGTATGATAAATGTGAGTATAGATCAAGTTCCACATGGTATTGGAGTTAGAGACTCGATTTTGTGTTTTTCACTTAGCCAAGTGTGTGTGATACTTTATTTATATTGTTTATCCCACCATGGATGTGTTCTTATATTTTATTAAAATAATTTTAGTTTGATATTTATTTTCATCTATAATTTTAGTAATATTTATAAAAAGGGAAAAATTTCCTTCCACCGGTGATTCTTAAATCATAGATGCTGGTCGGAAGCCTCTAGAGGTTAGAAGGTGCACCCAAGGTCATGTGACGGGATGATCTGTGTACTATTCAGGTGATTTTGGTCATAAACATTATAGATCCAACCTATTGAGATTCCAGAGTGTAATTGGGATAATAGATCTATATATTTCATGTTTGGAATTATATATTTGGCAAAGGGACATGTTGTGGTCTGAGTTATCAATGATCAATTGACCATGTTATCTCACATCCTTCAAATTCTTCAGCATATTTTAGTGGATATATTTATAAATTAGTATATAGATGTAATTATATAGGTTTATAGGGTACCCCTGAGGATTGTATTTGAATACAATGCTTGATTTAGGGCCCAATTCAATATTAGTTTTCATAAGGATTTTTGGATCAATTTTTGTTTTAGTTTGATGTCTCACTCTTATAAATATGGTTAGATCATGATGATCATTTAGGTTCTCAAGGATATGTTGTTTCCTTTCATGCATGATATTGGAATGATTTGGGTTAATTATCTACCTTTGGTGGATTTTATGTACAACAATATCTAGAACTACATTATAAGCATAAAACATTTTCATGCCCTATATGTGTGACATTATAGATTTTCCAATTATTTAACATATATTTCAGAGTCATCTATTATGAGGACTGAGCTACTGCAATTGATCAAACAGAATGTCCATGTGATATAAGAGTGTATAAAAATATCATAGAGCTCTCATAAGTCCTATATAGATAGAATATAGATATCCTTTTATTTTGAGGAGGGATATCATGTGTTTATGAAGATATCACTACTGTGAGGTTTGAGGAGGCCTAGTTTGGGTAGCAAGTTATCCTAATAGTTCATCGGGACATTCAAAATTCTGAGTCAAATATGTGAGGACATTTTTCACCAACTATTACCCTCACAGATATACTGAGTACATAATTTTTTCACATGTTAGAGCTAAGTTGGTATGTTCATTTTTCATTGAACAATATGGAATAGAGTTAGATGGTTTTTGAGGAACCTTCATGGAGTACTTGGTGACTATTGATTATTTTTAAGAAAGTATACTTTATGGGTGAGTGATTCCCTGGGTGAAAAACTTATAGTGGCATGGAAATATTTAATAGAGATCATGAGAATGCTAGATTTGTATTTTATCTTAATAAGCTCACCTATTTCCATGAGTTGTGATTTTTAATATGAAAATAATTTAAGTCAGGGAGGATATAGTGACCTAAATGTTTATAATATATGTCTTTGAATATCATTAATAATGTTTATAATGGTTTTCATGAGGTTGGTTTGCTTTTATATGAAAAATGGGTCATTGAAAATGATATAAAATATTTAATTTATTATATTTATACATGCATGTGAGAATATTTAATATATCCAAAATGTAACCTAAAATCTAAATTCCAATAGAAAATTTATTACATAGAATGTGGATCTTTTCATAAGAGAAGTATAATAATCATATTTGGGCTTTGGGACTCAGACCAATAATTTTTAATTTTTTAATTATAGTATCGGTTCTTAACATCCTTAGTCAAATTTTTCCTATAAATATCTTTTCATAACATTTTTTAGGGGATTTAATATCAAAAATAGAGGATCCCCAATAGAATATTCATCTTGTTGTTTATGAAACAAATCATTCTTCGGGGTGGTTTCAACAATGATTATCAATCAAGATGTGATCGTTAAAGTGATGATGATTCTTTATCAAGGTAGGATAATTCTACGATCTCTCTTTATTTCAACCTCATTCTTAATGGTTTATAAAATTTCCAAATTTTAGGATTAAATTCTCCATGGTCGGCATCATGGATTCTCTCATTCATTTTATTTTGGAATTCCAATAAATGAAATTCATGGAATATTTATATTATTTGTAATTCATAAATAATTTTACTTTGAATATTTTTTGGAATTATGTTTAAATTTTTGAAATCCCATTATATAAACTCATAGAATATTACATTTTTAATTTATTAATTTATACTAATGAATATATATTATTTATGAATTTTTATTGTTGAAACCTTATTTATCTACTTTAAAATTATTTATAACATTAAAGACTTGAAAACAATACCATTCATCTATTAATAATTTCATTAAGGGAAATTTTTTCTCTATGTTCATAGAATAACATGAATATGAACTCATCTTCTGGTGATTTGGTTCCCTCCAGACCATCATTATTTATCTTCATCTTCTCTATCCTTATTTTCAAGGCTTAATCATAGTGATGTTATGTGTTTGTGTGTGAGAGGGAGATAGAGAGGGATAGACGGTGGAGAAGGCTCCTATAGGAAAGAAATGGTGAGACTTGTGTTCTTACGATGAATAAACATATTTTTGAAGGGGAGGAAATGGTTTATGTAAGGAGGAATGATGGAATTACCCAGAAATTGTGATGAATGTTTAGTGAAGTAAATCATAGGCCTTTTTAGGTTCTAGACATAGACAACGTTAGAGGTGTATCCAGAGGTGGTGGAAATGGTGGAAGGCATGACATGATATTTATATGATCGAATAATCTAGTCTTAGAATTCCCCACTACATAGAATATTTCCCTCCATGTCACATTTAGTTTAACTCTTTTTCAATTGGTTATTGGGTTTATATATTATTATAAATATCACACGACATGTAACTTGAAAAAACATGCAATGTATTTTGTATACCATGGAATCTAGGGTTTCATGTGGGATTAAATATTACAGAGGGTGTGAAATTGGGTCACATGTCATATATAGAACACTACATGACTCTGCATTTTTTGAGTGCATGTTGGGAAACCTAAAAGTAAAAATACATTGAGGGTTCTAAAATATATATTTTGTACCTCCATCACACTATATAGACTCTATTACAATACATAAATGGCCTAATCTTAAGTCCTGAACATCATGTTCCCTACCACTATATTCCATATAAGTAATCCTTACATGATTTGGATTGCATTGGTATGTACTCAAATATTACCCAAGGCATACACACTGTGTACATAGATAGTACATATCATGTACTAAATAGTCTTCATTATTTTCTATATATTCTCATTTTGGTGTCAAAATAAAACATGTGAGTAGTCCATTTGGAGTGATTTTACACATAAAGAACATTTTTTGATTCTATAAGTCATTAGAGACAACTTATATAGATATATGGTCAGCACAAGGATCATATCTATGTGTAGATGAATATAAGGTTGGGGAAATAATTTTGGAGTGATCCTTAAGTCAAGTTACTCACCCCATGGTCCTCTATGCATGGGGTTAAAGTAATTCTCTATGGAAATTCTCATGATAAGTTTTAGTCCCCCATATGATATGTGGAGTCAATACTCCCTCATGTGTTGGGACACGGTCCTATATCCATGAATCCATTACTCCCCTATGTGACGAGGTGAAGACATCTACAAAGGTCAAGTACACCCTTGATCCATGTACACATTCTTTGATGAGGCACGGTCTACCACTATTTTATCAAATATGTGTCTTAGAAATATTTAATTGAAGTTTTTGGGTTTGGTTATGTTTTTATAAATCCATGTTACCTTCAGAGTATGAATTCTATAGATCCAAGATATAAAGATTGAGTTTCCCTTCTACCCTTTATTTTCTTGTTTTCTTTAACAATATATATATATTTATATTTTATGAGTTGTATTACTATCACATTTATCCTTTTTTTTATTCATCCATCTATGTATATTTATACTCACCCCTAAAAAATATTTGTGCCCATATGTGTTGTGTCTATATAGATTATACAATATTTAGATTAAATATCAGTGGATGTGATTATATTGGTTTATGTTCATAAAGGATCTAGTTAATAGTCGTCATAAGTGGTGATGTTGTTAGTGTTGGTGTGATGTGGAGTGATTATATTTCATTTATTCATGGTTTTTCTTTACTATGGTATGTTAGGCCTTATATTTTTTCTTTGTTTATTATACATTGAACTATTTTAATATTGGTATGTTTACCATGTGTCACATTCATGTTACATTAAAAAGAATTATATATATGGTTTTATTTATTATATCATGTTCTAGAGACATGTGGTTGTATTAAAGTTATATGTTCTAAGGCATATCATGTGTGTGATAAGCCTTCTTGGTTCTAGTATCCAGCCCCTAGCCTATAGGAGGCCATATTGTTGTGGTAACCTCGGCTTAATGTTGACCTAGTTGTGATCCTAGTTATTTGGATCATGTAAATATATAATAGAGAGAATTTAATAAAATTCATTATTTAATAACTATAAAGCATCATAATAACCAGATAAAGTTTTCTTTTTTAGATAAAAATGGAACCAATATTAAACTTATTCAGGAGATCAATTTTATAGAATGATAATCTTTTTGGAAGAAACTTCTTAGACAAGTAAAGAAACTTAAGAATTTTTATTAATAAAGAATAAATGTTTTATGTGTTATATTGGACCCTTCTGGATTAAGTACGAAGTAAATATGTTAAATAAGTAGATATATATTACTTCATGAATCATAAGGTGGACTTTTTTAATGTATAAACTCAAACTTTTATATCCATGGAAACTAAGTTGCAAAAGAAACATGAGAACATGGATGATTGCGAGATGATAGAATAAGAATAATAATTTCATAATAGATACAGAGTTTAAAAAGAATTTTTAGGTGGAACTTTTCTTAAGAAATTTTAGTTTATACTGATATACATAACATAATTTTTTAAAGAATTTGAGAGTTCAGGGTCTCTTTTTTGGATGGATTTGGCTACAAAGTTCATTCTAGAGTTATTTTTTCAAAGGTTTTGATAATTTAATGTTAACTATAATATGAATGATTTAAATAAATTTTTACCTGATCTTCTTAATATCTTCAATATATTGGAGAAGAATATAGTAGGTTTGGGTTCTTTTATTGTAATGATACTTTATAAGGGTAAAAGTTTATTCAAATATTATGATAGTATAAATATTCAAAGAGTTCTGTTTATTAAATATAACTAAAGTTATTTATGTTGTAACATTATATTTCATGAATATTTTATGTTTGATTATAATGTTAAAGTGTCGAACATAAGGATTATAAACTCTAACATCACCATTATTCAAATAATATTTCGTTATATATGTTATCACATTAGAGGATTTTAGGTGGAAATTTTTTTTAAGTGGATACATAGAGTTTTAAAAGGTTTCACAAAGATATGTGACTCAGGTAAAATATGATATAAAATATTTAACAATATTATTGAGGAAAACATAAGGTATTTTTGGTTTTTTCATAATGGATAGAGGAAATACCAATTCAAATGTCTTCTTTTATTTGTATTATTATAGAGTTTATGAATATAAAAAATGTATCATGTTATGAAAATGACATATACACTTTTCCTTTAGTCATGTTGGACACATATTATATGGAATAAAAAGATAATTAACCCAAAAAAAATTTGCTCATGGGGCATAAAATAGGTTTTTTATGCCAAAATACCCACTATGAATACTACATGTAATGTGATACATTATGTCAGTAGTATATTAGGGGTTAATGTTTCATATAATTCCCCATTACCCAAGGTTAATAAGTAGTATCAATGTAAACCTTCATAATTTGATACCTTAATTACACTACTCTCAGGGCTAATATAATCAGGGGTGGTTGGGTTTTTTACTGATCATGTGGTCAGTTTTTATTAATAAATATGGGACTTTTCCAACTATATGATTATTGTAACAAATGATTCGTCGATTAAGAAATATTTAGAGAAGTGTATGACCATACCTAGATAAGTGTGTTTAAATGTAGAAGAGATGATCGGGAACCCTCATTGAGGTAGATTTGTTTGGCTTGATGGTTGATTATGTGGGGGTGTATTTCTTTCATAATCATTAATGTCGGGTCACCACTTTCATTCTTAACAAAATCTACCAATGGTTCCCTCATCTATAACTAGGTATATAACTTCTTTCCAAAGGTAGGTGGTCAATTGGGGTTTCATAAAAAATGATGGTTAGGGACTCACATTAGTCGAGAGAATGGGAGGTCGGGCTCATCACACCCTTTTGGGGGAATTTTTTCCTACTTCGGGACTCTCTTGTAGATTTAAGATATGTTTGATAATATCTCTCTAATCCTTATATGGTATTACTAACCCTAAAAAATTATTATAGGTTAAGTCTATTTTTATGAAAAAGAAAGGGTGGGTCTTATTGAAGAATCCATATTTATGTATATGAGTTTCTTCATCCATTTCATTGTAACAAATAGATATTTATATGTTGAAGCCCTATAACAAGACACTTCATAATTTACTTCCATTAAAGGAAGAATTTAATAATCTATGGAGGGTATTGATCCATTATGATGCCTCCTATGTATCCTTCTTATTACATGAATCAAAACGCACATAGTTACTTAAACTCATGAAGTTCAACGTCATGCAGAAAGGACATATATGTGGGCACATAGGCACCAAATATTTGAGTTCGAGTCGTGAGGATATTTATTATGTATCCTAGTCATAGAAGTAATAAGAGTTACCATTGTTCATTCATACCCTTAGGACTGGCCCCAAGGTACATTCCCTTGTATATGGGATATTTATATCATTCCACTCATCAGGGCTTACAAACTAAGGTTTCCCTAGTTATTGGAGACTCATTATTCCATTGATGTGTTCATTACAACTCCCTAAGCCCGTGTGAGATATGATTAGTGTGAGAAATAAGGGTTATAAAGTGATGAATCTCATTACATATGGATTTGGAGAGTATCTGAGGGGACTACCCTTGGGATATCTTAATATAGATCTCAATCCTTAATAAGATGTCCATTTATAATAGGAATCAGAGACATCATAGTTTAGTGGCATTCTCATTCTATTAATAGATGAGGTAGATTGATCATATCATGGGAATTATTGGGTCCTGATGGTTGAAATGTTAAGGTATCATGGGACTTACATTGAGTTGGATTCCTGTTTGATTTTGGGATCAAGCCTTAGGAAGGTGTCCTATGTATCCTGGTTACGGAAGTAATCAAAGTCCTCGTAGTTCAACTGGACAAGGCTAACACACTGATGTTTCCCTTATATGTAGGATATATCATATTATGCCACTTATTTAGGCATACACACTGAGGTTTACCATATCTTAATAGAGGATTATCATGTGAATGATATGATCATTGCAACTACCTATGCCCATGTGATTTATTCTCGGTGTGAGAAACAAGGAATAGAAAATAATCAGTCTTATTACATGTGGATGTGGGACTTATGTAATGGGACTTTTCTTTAGTTGTTTAATATTGATCTCGGGCCTTAGGAAGGAATTCTACATATCCTGGTTATAACAGGAATCAGTGTCATTGTAGTTCAACTGATAGGGGCTTACACATTGTGGTTTCCCTTTTGATCTAGAATTATTTCCTTCCTAACATGCTTGACTTCCTTCTTAACATACATTGATTATTTTTTTAACATGTTAGATTATGTATTCACATATCTAGTTATATTTCATACATATCCAAAGACAATCTGATGATTCAGTTGGCTTGTTTGAGGGACATTTCATATCCTAGATGGCATGTTTGAGGTTCATTGCCTGATCAAGGCTGAATTGTTTAGAGGACATTGAGAGACTTGTTTGTATGATCTTGGAATCCACCGCATGATCCTAGATAACATTCTTAGAGGGTGTCACATTATCCAAATGGCATTCCCTTGTGTCTTCACAAAATATGGATGGCATGCTTGGAGGGCATCGTGAGAGTTAGTGGGACAAGCCTCAAAGGGTGTCGCATGTCCTAGCTGACTTTTCAAAAAGACTTCACGAGATCGAACTGGAAGATCCTAGAATCCATCACATTGCCTTGGATGACTTGCTTAATGGAAATCCCATGATCCATATTACATGCCCTGGTAATATCATGAGACTTAGCTGACATGTACCGATGTCACCATATGAGTTGGGAAACATATCTAAAGGACATTGTATGGCCTATATGGTGATCTTGGAGGGTTTTTCAAGTCTCGGGTGGCATACCTAGGGGGCACCATGTGATTTTAATTAAAATTTACAGGGGACTTCACATGATCCAAATTGTATACAAAGGAGCATCACATGACTTAGATGAAATTTCTTGGGGCTGTTACATAACCCATTGGGTTCATGCAAAGTACATTAGGTTTAGTGTATATTTTTTCATGTAATTCTCCCATATTTTAGTCTTTGTTATATCCTTTTATTGTATATGACTCAAAATTTTGCATTATTATATTATTTTAATTCTTGCATGATTTAGTATATATGTGGGTTGTTCTTCACAGGTCCTTCTATAAGTCTTTCATGTGATTTTTGAATGATCATGCAAAGTTCTTTATGCATGTCTCATGATCGCTTCGGTTGTTCCCCAGATCTTACCTAATGGGAAACATTTCTGATCATGAGATCATCTGCTCTGAGAAATCTGATCTAGTACTTGGGTGCACTGGTATGAGGTTCCAATGAAAAATTCTTTTTCCTCTACTCAGAAGTGGTGCATTTTTTAAGCTAGGGAGGGAGATTTAATAGCCTCTCCACCTCATTTATTCAATTATTTTTAAAGAGCATATCACGCAAATCCCTACTAGAATTGGTGTCATGCGCTCTATGAGTTCCCACTGTAAATCATTCTGGAGGCATTGCATGATTTTCATTGGTTGTGGGATGAGCCAATCAATGCCTCATTTATTATATTATAGCCAACTAATGGGGTCTTTTTTTCTCATTCGGACATGCCAAGGTATTTTCATATTGTCAAACCAACATACCCAAGGGCCTTCATGAAATGAAGGGGCCTATCAAAAATTCCTTCATGTGATCTTAGGTGACTTGTTTGAAACCTTTCACAAGATAAGGATAGATTGTCTAGGCACCTTTAAGAAATTAAATTGTCTTGTAAAGGGGTCTTGTGAGACTATGCCATGGAAATCCTAGGTATTCCATGTGAGTTTTATGATCACGAGAGGCTCAAAAAAAATCACTTTTTATTTACTTTGTTTATTTTATAAAGGTTGGGGATCACATGAGGTTGCATGATTATTTTCGAAGACAATCACATTACCTCTTTGTGATGTGTTGTGTGACCAATATAAGGTATTTTGGAGGCACACAATCATTTTATTGACATTTAAATCCTTTCTTTCATTTTGAATCCTGATGAGTTAAAATCATATATACATTTTTCTTTCATTTGATTAAGCATTTTCAATGTTTTACTTGATAATGCACCAGGTATGTGTTGATTATTATAGGAAATATGCTTTCAAGGTTCAGAGGGAAAAATTGAAAAAAAAAGTAAAAAAATTGGCTATTACACATCATGAAACCTTGTTACATAATGTGTAATATCATTCCACCACATGCTACAAGTCGTGAAGCCAAGTCATGAATAATTTCAATGTCATGTAAGATTACATGATGTTGATCCTTATTACATAATTTGGACCTTCCTTACATGGAGTGAATAATCAATCCATGATGTAAAGAATTCAAATCATTTTTCCCTCCATCTGAATACAGTTTCATGACGTGACATCCCATTACGCATTGTGAAATGAGTCAAGATTAAAAATCTCAAACGGGATTCACATGAGATATAAACAGATTCAAAACTTCATGGAGAAAACCCTAGATCATCATTGAATGATATGAATACCAATTACACATCATATAATTTTCTTTCTATATATACAGTAGATGCGCACAAGATTTAAGGGTTTTATGGTCTTTTTTTCTTTCATTCTTCTCTCATTACCTTCAACCCCCTCTACCCCAAACTCTAATTTCTTCAAAATTTGTCATCTTTTTACTTTAATAAATGTTGTTTGGATTTATTTCAATGACATTCTTCATCCCATTTTTCATCATCAACATCATTCTTCATACATTCTTCATTTCAAGCATTGATCATCAATGAACCTTTAATTTTCATTATTTTTCTAGTTACTATTTAAAGTAAGTAATCAATTGAAATTGTGTTTTGATTTGAGATCTACATTACTTTTTCCTAGTTTCATGTTCATTAATTGGTTAATCTAAATAATTTAATCTTTTTCATTCATTTAATATCAATTTATATTGGTATATTAAGCATTATTTCAATTCTTTATGTATCAGAAATTAATTCTACCATAAGTGGTTAAACCACCTAGGGTAGGGGTTGAGAGTATGTGTGTCAGAATTTAATGAATCTTTAAATTTTAAACTTGGTAATTCTAATAGTAGTAATCATGTTAAACCAATATTTTATATCCAACTCATTTGAGAAACTATAACCATTGGAATTTTGGATGAATGGCCCTGGCCTAATTGGATTTGATTAGGCTAGGACCAATATCTGATGAAACTTCATGCCTTAGAATCTAAGTTTAATGTGTTTAGGTTGTGGTTAATTCTAAATCAAGGAATAGCCACCTCATCAGTTGAACTAGTTGGTTTGACCATAGTGAACTAGAAACCTCTTTTTGCTTTCCATCCTTGATCTTAAGACCATACCAAGTTAGGATAGAGATTATCTTTTACCTAAAACCCTGAAATTTGCCTTGATCCCTTCTCTATCTCTAATTCCAATCCATAAGTTTTTATTAATAGTTTTCCCAAACTGAACCAAAAAAATGAGGAATCCTACAAATATGTATCCAAACCATAAGTTCCTACATCCAACTCAATTCCCCATGGGATCGACTCAGAACTATTTCTATATTACATATCAGTATCCATTTAATTTTGGGAAACAATAAAACCTAATCTGACTGCATCTCGCATGAATTAAACAGTGTGTGAGGGTGTGTCAAATTTTGGCATTGTTGTTGGGGAATCTTTTATTATACTTCGCATGGTAACCTATAGCAAAGGATCTAGGATTACCTCTCCATTTCCTCATTTCCGTTTTCTTTTTATTTCACTTTTATTTTAGATACCACAAAATATTTATTCTTATAGATGCTTAGTGCATGGATCAGGGACCATTGACTCGTTCAATGAGACTTGAAGCATAAGAATAGTTATCATTTAAGCATCAAATTGAAAGGTATCTCTTTGAAATCCTCTAGTCAAATAAGACTGACCAAAATAATACAACAAAACCCAACCCACCAAACCTTCCAAACATGAAATAGTTAATTAATAGAGAGAAGCTGACACATCAAGAATGAACCATCATAGATTATGGTCTTCCATCAATCCATGGTTCTATGCAGAGTATTGTGCACCCTCTTATTCAAGAACACACCTTTGAAATAAAACATGTACTCATTCACACAATCCAGAACATGGTCAAATTTCAATGGGATTCAAAGATAATACCATCATGAACATATTTCGAACATCCTTGAAGTCTATGATACCTTTCACAACCAAGGATTATCTTCTAATGCTATTAGACTTTATTTATTTTCCTTCTCTCTTTGAGATCGAGCCAAGTATTGGATCAAGATTCAATCTCCTAAGTCAATCACAACTTGGGACGATCTAGACAATAATTGTTTAGATAAATAATTCCCACCAATATGGACTTGGAAGCTTCAAAATGATATACAGAACATTGCTCAGATTGATAGAGACTCTTCATGGGAATCTTGGGATAGATTCAAAAATCTAATGATAAAATTCCTGCACCATGGACTATACACATGGATACATCTCAAAATATTATACCAACACCTCAAACTAGCCATATACATAGTTTTATATGTTACCACTGATGGAGGTCTTATATTCAAGAAACCTGAATTCGGTTAAGCATTTCTGGATGAAGTATCTCATAATGTCAGTCTGTTTCATAGTTATCGTGCACCACTACAGCATGGAATTCACTAAGTGGATGAAAATACCATACTCAAGTGAAATGTGTGGTGTAATGCACTTATACCAAAACTAAAATGTAGGAGTTGAATAACAACAAACTCAATATCATAATTACATAAATTATAATTAGAAAAATATACCATTCCAACATCAGTAGCAGTACTATTAGTTGAGTTCGGCTCAACAGCCACCTAAAAACAACCAGGGATATTATGAACAGAGAATTGGTCAAGAACCACTTTATACTCAAGGACCACTAGGTAAACCACCCATGAACCATGTTCCTAGACCGCAAAAATAATCACAACAACAACCTTTACCTATGAGAGTACAATAGCAGTTTCAACTATCTCAACCAATACCTCAGTAGCAAATTTATCCTCTCTAAAGTAACTTAGATAACCTCTTGGGTAATTTTGTTCAAAATTTAGACCATAAAATGACTACTCGAGATACATAGATGTATAACCATCAAGATTCCCTAGGCAATATTGAAATTCAGATGGTTCATATCTAAAAGACTCTATCAGATAGACTACCAGTTACTCTACCTGGTAATATAAAGACATACCCAAGGGAAGAATCTAAGGTTGTAGTGCTGAAAAGTGCAAAATCATAGATTTTCAACAACCATGTAGAAGACATTAAAAGAAAACTAAGGAACCTAAGAAGCATTAATGAGTAAAATAAGAATAAGTTGATAGGACCACCCAAGTAATAACCCAAGAGGAATCACCATCCACAAACATCCAAACACTTGATCAACCAAAAGAGCCAGTCTATGTTGCTCCAACACCATACAATCCAACTCTTCATTTTTTAGAAAGAGAAAGATAAGAAAAAAAGGAGACACAATACAAGAAGTTCTTGGAAATGTTCATGAAATTACATATCAATACCCTTTTAAGAGTATATTTCTCATATGTCGGTTTATGCCAAATTCCTAAAATATTTTCTTTACAAAAAAAATTGAAGATTCAGGTGTCATCTCACTAAATGAAAAGTTATCTGATGTTGTTCAGTAGAAAATTCCACCTAATATGAGATAACTAAAAAGTTTTTAAATTCCATGTTCTTTTAGAGAGTGTAAATTTGGAAGATCTTAGTGAAATTTTGGAGAAAGCATTAACCTCATACCGATGAGTGTATTTTTAAAGTTCATACTTCAAGATCTCAAACCAACTAGAGTATCACTACAACTTGCAGACCGGTCGGTAAATTAACCTCAAGGAATTCTCGAGTATGTATTAGTTAAAGTCATCAAGTTCATCTTTCCAGCAAACTTCCTAGTTTTAGACATGCAAGAAGACGGTGGAATCCCCATAATTTTTGGAATACCATTCTTAGACATATGAATGGCTCTGATAGATATAAATCAAGGGCGTTTAATTTTTTGAGTCGAAGAAGAATATGTAGTCTTCAACCTCATAAAATATTCCAAATTATCAGATAATTTCTTTGATTGTAACGTTATCTCTCCTACCCAAGAGAGAAATTAATTTATGTTCATAGAAGAAGATAGTGTGGAGTTACTCCTTGATACAGAATAAGAGTATGATTTGGAGTAATTTTTCTTCAATGAACCTATCACAAGGTATATTTTCCAACCATTCATACCCTTAATCATTAAACCACCAACACTATATTTGAATCCTCTACCTACTACTCCTAAGTATTCATACTTTATATATCCAATATCTATACCAGTAATCATTAACTCTGAACTATCTCAGTTACAAGAGGAAAAATTGGTTGAATTCTTAAAAAGATATAAGAAGAAAATTTCCTAGGGAATGGGTGACATTAAAGGAATAATTCCTGTTGAATGAACCCATAAAATCCTACTTGAGAGAAGTAAAAAACCCAAACATCAACCATAGAGGTGGATCACACCACCAATGAAGGAAGTTGTTAAAAAAAGTGCTAAAACTTATAGGTACTAGAATAATATTTTTAGTCTCTAATAGACGGTGGGTGAGCCCACTATAAGTAGTTCCCACGAAAGGTGGTCACACCATGGAAAAAAATGATGAAAATGAATTGATATCAACACACACCATCACTGGATAGTGAATTTGCATGGATTATAGAATTTTAAACACAACAACCCAGAAAGATCATCTTCCCTTTCCCATCATGGATCAAATGCTGGAGAGACTAGCATTACATGAATTTTATTGTTTTTTGGATGGATATTTAGGATACAATCAGATTTCATCCAACGCAACTGATTACTTCATAACTGTATTCACATTCCCATTTGGTACCTTATCCTACAAGTGCATTTCATTCATTATATCTAATGAAACAGTAACATTTAAAAGATGTATAATGCATATATTCTATGATATGGTGGAGGAATTCGTAGAAATCATTATAGATGAATTTTCAGTTTATAGAAGATATTTTTAGGTTTGCCTCAGCAATCTTGATTTAGTCTTTAGTCATTATTCACACCCTCTAAATTATTATTAGAAAATTTGAAGGTCATGCAAAGACTTTAGGCTCATTGTATAACCTTCAATGAATCCCATGGATTCCCCCTCAACGAACCTTACTGCTCTTATAAA
Source organism: Viscum album (assembly GCA_963277665.1). Taxonomy (NCBI): domain Eukaryota; kingdom Viridiplantae; phylum Streptophyta; class Magnoliopsida; order Santalales; family Viscaceae; genus Viscum; species Viscum album. The sequence continues at coordinate 1,013,968,030 of OY728119.1, read as the reverse complement.
GGCTCTACAGACAACCAATGGTTGTGTTATGTAAACTGAATAAGCACCCCCAATCCACTTGGTTTTTCATTGGAAAGTTCTTGAAAACTATTTGAGATTCCCACAAGAATAAAGGGGAACAGTATGCAAAGGGAGAGACCCCCAGTGGTCATGAAGTTCATTAGACATATCATCATTCAAAAGAATAAATTTTCTTGATGATATCCAAGTTAAATTACATAATTCCTAAAAATTTATAAAATAAAAAAAAGGGAATAAATGGGAGGAGGTGAGAGGTACGTGTAGTCATTGAAGGACTTGAATTGTGCCCCTAGAAATCTATAAGATGCTGCGATACCTCGACAACATGACCACCTCGCCTCACGAAATCCTTTTTTCTTGTCATCCTCACCACATGTAAGCCCTTGAGTATGTCTAGGTGAATCCATGCTTCCCCTTCGACATAATAAGGAAAAACAGATATATCTACCTACAAACATGCTTTTACACCCCCATATGACCCATATTGTTCATGCAAGGCGTAACAATAAAATTGAGTAAATGTCCTTGTAATTACTCATTAAAATATGCAAAACTCGTGAACCATTGTAAAATAAAACAAATTAGATAATGAATAGGTGGAAATAGGTGATCACAATCACTGAAGGACATGCAGTGCACCCCTAGAAATTTGTAAGACACCGCAAGACATTGGAAACACATCCATATAATCTCGCGAAAGACCTTTGGATTGTCATTATCGCCACACGGAATTCCTCAGGCCTGTCCAGGAAACTTCATGCTTCCCACTTTGGTACTCTATGGACAAACAGATAGATTTTTCCATGATTCACGTGTACCCCCATATGACCTATATTGGTCATGTGATGCATCATCAAAAAATGGAGTAATTATCCTTGACATTACTTATGAAATATCACAAGACTCCCAAACATTATCACATAAAACAAAGTAGATAAAAGAAGGAAGAGGTGGGAGGTACCCACAGTCGTAAAAATTTGATATCTTTCTAAGTAAGTCCACAACACGATCCCATGATACCCCCAAAAAAACCATCCTTGTCTTACAGAAGACCCTAGACAAGTCATCTAGAATCTCATGGATACTTTTCAACAAGCACCTTGGATCTCACTAAATCCATCATAAATGTCCATAAGACATGATAAAAAGTATTTTTACATGCATTTATGATCAAACAAGTCATTATTAACTAGTGACAATCCGATAAAGGAATCATTAAAGGAAGAGACTCACAACCGCCGAAAATTAAGCGATGCAATCGGAACAAACCACAACAATCGTAAACTCCAAACGAGATCTCTGCCAGATATCCCGCATAAAGCATTGAACAAATGGGGTGGTGATGCCTATAAATTCCCCACCCCAGCATGAAAATTGAGTTGGATACTAGGTGAAGGAAACTCTAGAGAAAAAAAGTCCCAAGAATCTAAGTGGACATTTCAGAGCAACTGATCACGCAACCAGCTAGCCTTCTTTCAGGTAATATACTGATGACTTTCTAGAGAAATCATGATCCATATATAAGCTACTTCTCATTATAATTCATAGATATCATTAAGGGATACTCGTAGGCTATGAAAATAACATTCTATCGTCCCACTAGATCAAGTGATACATAAAATAAACTGATACTGAAGAAACCTAAGGAATTCAAAATAAAAGGGCTAGGACTAAGATAAAAATTTGAAGACTTAAATGAAATACATTCTCGATGGCCCTCATGAAATTCGCAGGAGTCATACAAGGACATGTGATAGAACTATCACATGTCTCCAAGATCTCGCAACATTCCTTCATCATGCTATTTGGGGCATGAAAAGTCCTATTGACATGTCAAAGACTATCACATAGTCCCCTTGGGCACACCACCTTAGTCTCACGAAAACTTCTGGGTCTATCAACCAATCCTTGTGACATCCTTCATATTCATCACCTGACTCATACAATGGTGTTCACTCATATCATTCAACTCTCATTGTTGCATCTGTACATGTCAGTCTGGTCTCACAATGACCTCTAGGAATGTTAACCTAGATATGCGACATTACCCTATCCATATCATGAAATCTCTTATGGAATCCTTCATACGTGTCTAGATTGTTCATGTGATGGATTCCAGGATAATCTAATTAGGTCATTCGATGTCTCTCAAAAAAGTCAATGGGATCATGCGACACCCTATAGATAATAAGGCCAGGTCACAAGAGCATCCCTAGTTTGATAGCTTTGTCCATCCTTGGTGTTTAAACCCCAAATATAAGGGTAGACTTAGCATGTATACCCCAATTAAGGGAACTATGATGACTCTGATTCCTTCCATATTCATGATTCTTGGGTCACCTATTCGAGGTTTGAGTTCCATAATGATAATCTAGGTTGATCCCATTATCCAATTCCATTATCCAAAGAAATGGAATTTATCACTTGATAACCCTTGTTTATCACAAAAATCCTAGATCATGTGATCTTAGGGAGTTTCACTGATCATGGTATCTATACTATACAACCCATGGTTACAAGGGAAACCAGAGTATGTAATCCCTAACTACTGGAATAACATAGTATGTCCTCGATCAATAGGGAATCCGAATTTTTATGATCCCCTATCATTTCTGATACCTCGAGGACAATTATAATTCCTCCAAGAGTGATCATCCACCTTATCTTATTAGCAGTTTAAGGGTTAAATAAACTACAAGAACTCTGATTCCCACCATAACTAGGATACATAGGATGCCTTTACAAGGCCCGATCTCTATAAGAAACATCCCAAGGATGGTCACATCATTCTAGTCCCAAAAATATATTCCATGAGATTGGTCATTTTCCCCCTTATTTGTAAAATTGAGCATAGATCACGTGGTCTTAGAGAGATGTAATGAACTTCTCATTGTACACCATGAATCTCTACTCACCAGGGAAATACTAGTATGTAAGCCCTGATGCACAGTTTAGAACCAACAATCCTCGTATAAGGTTATATAACTTGGGTCCATTCCCAAGTTCATAATTAAACTATGATGACTCTGATTCTTCCCATAACTAGGATGTGTAGAATGTCTCCCTGAGACCCAAGCTCAAATATTTTTTGTCTCAATACCATCGCATATGTTCTCTCCACATGACATTAAACTTCATAGGATTAATGGACTATATGGGTTTTTATTCCTCCAATAACTAGGTTACATAGGATTCCTCATAATGACACAATCCCCTCCTCAGAATATTAACCACATCCTTGTGTGGAAAAACATTCCAAAGAATTTGGTCATACATATTTAGAAAATAAAGCAGTTATTCACTCTTAAGGGGATGGATGAATAGCCTCAGATACATATAGATGGATTCACCAAGGAAACCACACTCTCCTCAGTTCATTAATGGTGCTCTCTTTATTTTCATAATGAGAAAACTAACCAATGAATTTTCTTGTCAGGGTAATTGGTCTTGTATTGGGATTAAGAAGATATACACTAATATATCTTAAATCTATAAGAGATTATTGAAGTATGGAATAGTTCCCTCCAAAAGGGTGGATGAGACCGACCTCCCAACCTCTCAACCAATGTGATTCCCTAAGAGTCATTGGTCCTGAAAATGAAGATGAACATTGGCCTTTGAAAATCAGGTATGTACATAGCTATATATGGGGGACCATTGGGAGTTTTTGGGAAAATTTAAAATGGTATCCCAATAATTGAAACCCATTTCACACCTTAAAAACAAGAAGAAACAAAAATGGTGAAATCGATGTGAATATCTCTGATGAAAAAATGATCGGTTATTGTTCATTGGGTTATTTTATTTTCCCCTATATGCAAACAAAATGATAAAACTGATGGGAATATTTGTAATAACAGAAGTATCGGGATACTATGTGTTAGGACACTTTGTTTTGAAACCCCTAGACAAAAAAAAAGAAGTAAGGCTGATATGATCTTATAGATGGTTATCTTTAAATAGGATTCTCATGAAATAATACCATCCTCGTGTTAACATGTCCAAATGAGAATAATGGATGAATCTAGGAATATCAGAACAATTGTGTTAACCATGAATATCTAATTGAGCACATTATGACTATGATATTGTGTTATTTTTTAACCTTTATCCTTTTTGTCTACAAGACTGTAGATATTGAAAACATCCTAATTCTAGAAAATGTATTCATCATCTGATATTCGCTTCAAAAAATCATCTGCGACTGCTACCTCTATAGGTCGCAAGATAATTTCACCTTCTTGAAAACTCTAATGGTGGGTAGAAAATATGATGGTCTATGACTACCACTAAAATGGTATAATATCAACCATGGAATCTTCTCATGAATTTCTCCAAGAACGATAACCGGAAATTCTGCATCACCCTAGAAAGGTTTCTTCTAAGCTAGTACCCCTTGTTGATATGACCAACAACTTCAAGAGATTATCTCTGGATCATGACAACTGCCACCTTCCATATCTGATAAAGGTGAACTAGGAGGCCAAATAGGACTCCCTTTCGACTCAGGTTCCACCTAGGAGGGAACCTTCTAACCATCTTCACCAATACAATCCCACTGGTACCCATCAGTCGCCTGCTGAGGGTACCATCTGACACACAGCCGCCTTTGAAACCCATGAACAGGCTATAAGGAAGACTCATAAGAGGATGAAGAAGTTGGATATCTAAGAGAGGGTTCATAATCCCACTCCTACCAATGATGAATTCTAGCATATTCCAGAAGGGACTAATAAGCATCCTCATATCCCTTCTCGTTCAGAACAAGTTTGCGGGCATATCCCCGTAGTAGGCATGGGGGAGGCTCATACTTCTACCCCCTTGTACAAAGCCCATTGGCATATTCTGGTGACATAAGTAGGATAGAAGTGGGCACATATACCCACTTAAATTAAATACATATGATAGTTTATCATGGTGATAGAAAACATGTAGGCTCATATCCATGCACACACTTAACTAAAATTCAAATATATTTTAGCAATAGATAAAGAATTATGTCGGCATATTTAGATACTATTGAATATGAAGGGATGGGCACATACTCCTATCCCTACATCCAGGACAACTCAACACTCAGATCATCATGAACAAGTGGTTTTACTAGAGTAAGCACACATTCTTACTCTTACCCGGGAGGATTATCAGAAAATTTAGATGAAGGGTGGGGCATCGTTCCGGGATCATATCCTCATTCCAACCTGGGCTCACCAGGTGAGAGTGGCACATTCCTCGAGATAGGGGCACATAACCTTTGATGAATTATGGTGGCATATTCTAATGGCCCAGGATCTGACTCATATCCCCATTTTGGTCAAGGATCACCACATGAGTGGGGAACATGCCTTAGGATATACTCATATTTCTATCGATGAAGTCTAACAACGTAATCCAAAGGCCTAGGATTGGGCACATATCCCCGTTCTGGTTGGGGATAACCATTAAGAATGGAACAGGCATTGGGATAAGCTCATATTACTATCAGTGAATCTTCTGAACATATTCTGGAAGATCACAAAATCAAGGCACATTTCCTACTTCCTCTAATGAATGATTTCACCCACATCATTCTATGGAAACATATGGGAAGGATCATATTCCTTTTCTTGTTATGGAGTTCTATTAGCATATTCAGATAGGGAATTCATATTTGAACCAGGATCATATTCTTGATCCAACCCGGTATCTCCAAGTGATAGAGGAACACACCTTGAGGTAGGCTCATATTCCTTCTAAGAAAGACCAGCAACATATTTCTAAGGCTTAGGATCAGGATCATATTTCCATCCTGACCAAGTCTCACCAGGTGATAATGGCACATGCCTCGGAATAGAAACACATTTCTATCAATAGTGGGATGGATCATCAGCATATTCTAGTAGATTATAAGTATAAATATCACACTCATATAGCATTATATGTTTATATACAAGTTTTGGAAATCGTTACACAGTGGGCTCATAACCTTGTAAAATTATAAAATAATGGTCAGAATATTCCAACCACAATACAGAACATGGACCATATTCCTAACCTTCTCAATGAGAGTGACCTTGAGGTCATTAGAGACACATTATCAAAACCCCAAGGGTTCTTCTACTCTTCTATCGAATTGGAAATAGAATACATTCATTATCACGATAGTCCTACTCATGGAAGTGTGGAGATAGATCACAGGGACTTTACTCCTAACATCAACTATGTTCAACCTCCCCATGGAGATATCTCCCATGGAAATGTAAATCCTCCACTTTTATAGACACCTATATATAGAGAGTTGAACCCAACTCTAACACCATTTTATAGAGAGGTTCTCGAATCATCAGGTTCAGTTGTATATGGTTCCTCATCAACTTCAAACATCACCCCACTTCAATCAACAGGCGACCATCAGATCCATCTTTTGTGGTCTGAATGTATGGATTCATGTAATCCTAATGAGGAGGAGGCCTACATTGAAATATAAAGATAGTTAGCTGAAGTAAATCTACCCATCATGTTAGGGCCCCTAACTACTGGAAACTATGTGATCCCAGATGAGCTAGAAAAGGTGTGAATTCGTTACATATGCCAGAATATGTGGGATACTCATCAGTGACTGAAGGATCAACATATCCCTTATCCATGATAAGATATTCACCTTCATAAAACCAATATACTCTATTTTCATCTAGACCTGGTTTCTATCTTCAATGCTTGGGATCGAAAACCCAAGAATCATGGAGCAAATCTACAGCACACTTATCGTCATTGCATCACAACTCTTCAAAAGCTAATATCTAAAGACACATCATGCATATATATTCGATGGTAGGTAAATCATGGAGTGTTACACTTTTCCACTCCCTTATAATATTATAACCCCTTAGATATGGTGTCCTTCAATGTTATAGCCTCTGACAAAATTAGGGGACCGGGTAACGCTCTGGAAAATTGGTCCCTGTAATAGAACGCCCCCGCTTCAATGGTTCCCAAAACCCATAGATGAGGAGAGAGGATATCCAAAAGGATTTCAAACTGGGCCCCTCAAGACAATATGAGTACATTCCAAACATGGATACTAATGTTTCAATCACCCGGAGAACTTCCCATAAGGATTGGTTCTCGCCATGGGCTGCCATCTCACCCAGATCCCATGCGAGCATAGGTGCACCACATTACATAGACCACAGTAGCAACTGCCATAGTATCCATATAGGATTAGACCCATCCCCCTAGGCCATGAGATTATTTAAAACCACCTATACACCTCGGATTGTAAATTCATGAGAGGATTCAAGACATACCCTTGGTAATCGTAGGAGAACATCATCCCATTAAGATGGGGGAAAATATATCTCAATCACCATATCTAGGTTTATTATTCCCTCAAAGGATCCTAGAGACATCAACGGTGGTCCCAAAACAACCACACCCCACTGGTTTGGGGGAATTTATATCTTCATATCTATCCTTCGAATCATCAATTCCACAATTGGAGCCATTGGATCCTAAACAACCGAACCAATCCATGCCAATTGCATCCCCGAATACCCCACCCCACAAGAATGGGGTAATTTTCATCATTTTCACAAACGTAAGGGGAATAAATCTTCTCCATGAGTGGAGGAATTAAAAAATGGTGGTCATACCACCAACGTAAGGAAAAGGGTATGAATAACAACCCTAGGGAAGATAGTGCAGAATCAACCTATTGTGTAAAATGTAATGGAACAACCACCATTTCCTGATATGCCTCTGTGAATTTTGTCACTATCAATATCTTATATATTGATCAAGATTCAAGTTTATAATTTTGTAACACGTAAAAAATACCTCGAGGGGAGGGTGAATTGGATTCACCAAATGAGGTTGCACACACCAAGAACCAAAGAGGTCTCCAAAACATAGAACCTCTGAATATCGAGTTTCCATATCCATGGTGGAATATTACCAAGGGGAAGTGTATAGCCACATCCTATTCAACTACCTGAATAAAAGGGGTTCCCTCCCTGATGGAACAGTTTTCATAATATGATAGACAAATAAAAACTCTCTGACAACTCAACGAGGATCTATTCGTAGGCAATATTCCCACTAGGTATCATCTTCAGGAAGAGTTGAATGTTCTCTATTCCATGTTCAATCCTCCAATAAGAGTGGTATTTGAGAATCAAATGGGTTATGGATCTAGATATCTTGTCCACATAAATGAGGAAGTCAAAAATGATTGCGACTTTACCCATTATGGAAACAACCTCTCCCTCACTAGTAAAATCGTTCAATCATGGGAAGAATCAAAAATTGCAAGGAGATAAAAGTGGGGTAACCTCATCAACCCTCTTCATCTCCCTATAGATTGGATATGGCTCAAGAAACAGTTCTCTGAAGCTCCTTAACATCATCAAGTCCTTGGATACTCGAATGGAATCCATGGAATGGCGACGTGCACTTATGCATCCTGAGACAAATCCATATCCCGATAGAGTTGACAACACTTTTCCTCCACCTAATTTCGGAAACCATACCCTCTACAAATTTGATGGTTCAGGTGACCCCGAACAATATCTCACACACTTTATATCCCTGTTTGGGCCGATGATGGGACCTCAAGATCAACAAGATGTAAAAAATTGGAGGTGTTTCATATAGACTATGATTGGTCCAGCCTTTGTTTAGTATAGAAGTATTCAAGAATGATCTATGTTAGGATGGGAAGAACTTCATCATCAATTACTTTATCAATTATATTCTACATTGAGGAAGACAATGATCAGAAACCTGAAAACTGCAAACAATGCGAGAATGATAGGGTGTCTTACTTCATAGAAAGGTGGAAGGGTTTTACCTACTCACTCGGAATCTCTCTCTTGAAAGAGTAAATGTTGGAACTCTATTCTGAAAATATTAGTGATGATTTTCATACACCTATAATTCCAATGAAATATATAGGTGGATTCTATAAGTTTTATGAAATGGAACAACATTTAGAATAAGTCATCCAGTAGGCCCGATCCAAAACTCAACTCATGCCTGCAGCATAGGGAAAAATGATAGCCAAAGAAAAAGATGAAATTGTAATTCTCAAGCTAGCAGTAGTGCCTTCCCAAATACCTAGGAAATACTTTAATCATCCAACTCCTCCAGTAAAGCAATGAAAACTATAGAATATCCTTCATCCAGAAACACAAAGATATTAGGGTCTCCCAGGATTTGAAGAACAGAAGAATAAGGAATATTCCTTCCTAAATGAACAAGTCCTTGGTTATTTCATGGAAACCATGGATAATAACCTGCTCACACTTCTATAATCTAGGAATCCTAATGAGTTCGACCTCATCAATCATCCCAATTACTACCCTTTCCATAGAAGGATGGGTCATAATATCCATAACTACTTTGTCTTTATGTAAATCCTTCAAGACTTGATTGACTCTGGATAGGTGATGCTTGATAACTCCCCATAGAAAGTGTCTTGCATAATCATAATACAATAGGAAGAAGAGGGTGATTGGCATAATGCCTCATCCAAACATGCACAAAAATTCAACAACTAGATGACTCGAAAGGCAGATGATCAAGACCACGATACTCTAGAAGCATAGTTGTGCAGAACCGTGATAGCTCCACCACCCAAGGGCGGAACATCAAATATACCTCCCAAAGGTGGGTTTGATAACCAGAAGCATGAAGAAATAGAAGTGGAAGAGTCATATTCTCCTCCAAAGTGAGCATTAACTCTCGTGGATTTCTTCCCTACAGCGTCTGAAGTATGAGTACCAGCCCAAAAAATGGAATCCTCATTAGATGAAGAGCTAATATTTGGTTCTTTCAAGATGATAAACTTGTCAAAACCATTCTCTGATGATGATTTTTTCCAAGATCATGAGTTTCCCAAAAATAACTGGGGAACGGGAGGTCGTTTCCACTGGAGCTGAGGATGCAAGAGATAGCATGGATGTGTTCAAACTCAATATTTTGTTCATATCCCCATGGGGGAAATATATGTGCTTGAGACTCACCAGAAATAACTCTAGTAGGATCAAAATAGGCAAAGAGGTTCCTTAGAGCCCTCCAATAGTCACCCTCATCTGATTGACTTACATGACCTCTTAGCAGGGGTCCAATACAATCAAACCAAACAGTAGGGAAGGATAGCATGAACTATGATACTGGTAGATGATACTCCCTCAACCTCTACATAAGCATGAGTTCCATCCATCCCAAATACCTTGGCCCCACATCCACACATCCAAGAGAAACCCCATATCGGGAAGTACTAACCCCTAGCACAAAAGTATGACATTCTGAAGTAGCTGGTGATAGTCCTAGCCAAGCTCTCAGTCCTCGATGCACTCCATATTTTAAAAGAACTCAGTGAGGAACTTGTGGAATCCCTACATAGCCCACTAGAGTTTGATATAGAATTCTCTACAGCCAAGGTCTATCAAGTGGAGACCATGTCATTATAATGTCACATAGCCATCTCATTCACTAATCAATATTAGGGAGAGTCCCATTAAGGACACAACAGACCCCTATATGTCTCGAACATACTCAATAATTTCAATGACCAAAGTTCCCTAATTGATAATTTTTTTCTAATCATCTTATCCTAGTCCAAACCCTACGTCATTTGGGATATGGAGAGAGGTACTTGTATCCCACAAAGATAACCATCCAATATTATGATAAGTGTGAGAAATACCTCTTGGGAAAATAAATCATGAATCCCAGTTGGGGGATATCATGTCAGACATTGTGTTTATCATAATCCATATAGATACTACATATAATGTCATGCTCAGAAGGCCCTAGTTCCATGGCCCTCTTACGATACCTTCAAAATTCTACAATGTCTGAAGTATCTGATTAATGGAAAATTCAGCACACTACATGGTAATAGTTCTCCCTTTGAGACTTTTAGATCCACATATGATGAGGAATATTTCTATAAAAATGGAGTAAAACATTCAATGGTGGATGATGATATATAGGTTTCCACTCCCAATGGTTTGGGGACTACCCCTGTGAATCTCTAGAGTATGCTTGATGATGACTATGTGCGCCCACTAAACCTGGTTGAGGTCACAAATATAATCCCAGAGGCCCAAGTCTCTTATGTCCCTAGTGACAGTATCAAATACTATCATCTTCAATATATATCTTCAATTACTTGGTAAATAGGGGATGAAAATGTCTCTTATCATGGCGTCCCTCACCCTGACAATGCCATTGAGGCCCCCAGATTGTTATCTTCGTTAGAAAATGTCTCTGAGGATTCTGAGATGGGAGAAGATAAGGAAGATCTTAGGAATGACCCTCTAGTATTTGTGGAATGTGTCTCCACCACCGTTAATAAATTCAGGGAGATAAATTTGGGAATAGAGGAAGACATGTGGCCTACATTGATTAGTGATTCTATTCCCCTTGAAGAGAAAGAGTTGTATATTGAATTAATAAAGTAGTACTGATATTTGTTCATATGGAACTACAAAGAAATGCTTGGACTAAACCCAGATATGGACATACACCATCTTGGACTACGAGATGAGAATCAAGGATTCAAGAAGTAATCCATGAGGATGAACCACTCTCATTCCACCAATATAAAGGTGGAAGTCGACAAGTTGATCGAAGACAACTTTGTTCAAGAAGTGAAGTGCCCAAGATGGCTAGTCAGCATCTTCCTTATAATTAATAATAATGGGTATATTAGGGTTTATATTGATTTTAGATACGTTAATATAAATTTCCCAAATAATGATTTCCCATTGTTGGTCATTGAAATCTTGATCGATGAAACTACTGGTTTCCAAGACCTTTTTTCATGGATGGGTACATGGGGTACAATAAGATAAATATGGCCCCTGGGGATGAAGAATACACTACCTTTAGGGAACCTAATAGGATAATTTTCTATCAGTTCATGCACTTTGGCTTGAAGAATGCTAGAACCACATATCATCACTCCATTAACCATATCTTTAAGTCATTATTGGGAAAGATAGTTGAATGTTATGTCGAGGACCTGGTGGTTAAATATCGACATCGATGTGATCACTTCATATAATTTCAAACAATTTTTGAAAATATGTGATATCATATTATAAAGATGAATCCACTAAAATTTGATTTTGGGGTAACTTCAGGTAAATTTCTTGGTTTTTTGGTATTACACCACGACATTGAGGTAGACCAGGAGAAGACTAGTTTTATCTTATCAATGTCACCCCCATAAATCTCAAATAATTGAGGGGACTCCAAGGGTACATATCTTAAATTCGGTGGTTCATTTATAACCTAGGTAGAGAATATATCACCCTCACCGGTCTAATGAATAATGAAACCACCAATCAATGGGATGATGATTTCCAAAATTCCTTTGAAAGTTTCAAGAAATACCTACTATACCCACCAGTTCTGATGCCTCCGGTGGAAGGGAGGCCACCCATCTTATATTTGGCCGCCATGGAACACACATTGGTCACCCTCTTTACACAAAATAATGATGCAGGAAATAGAAATAGTGTTTGTTACCTCATCTAGACTATGCTAGGTACTAAGAACTAGTACTCTAATATTGAGAAGAATTGCCTTGCACTCATCTTCATAGTGAAAAAGATAAAAAAATTACTTATAATTCCATGAAGTCCAATTGGTTCCTAGTATTGATCCTCTCAAGTACATCATTGGTCATCCAAATCTGACATATATCCTTTCCCAATGGGCTGTCATTCTTCAGCTGTATGACATTCAGTTTCTATCATAGAAGTTGGTGAAAGGACAATCCATGGCTGATTTTCTCACAACAGATACTGCCCTAGTGAATATAATGGAAGACCCCAAACATCTAGATGAAGAGGTATTATATACCCATGACACTCCCCATACATGGAAGATGTATTTTGATGGTGCTTAATGATGTTTTATTGGAATAGGGATGGAAAACCCAAAGCTCAACTGGGTTATCTTGGAAATTTTATTTGTCTCTTCTGAAAAAGTTGGTTTTCCCTGCTCTTTCTCACTATCCGAAGGATGTAAAAATAACAAGGAAGAATAAAAATCCTTCATAACTCGCTTGGAATTGGACCTGCAACTACAATTATCCTACCTGAACATCAAAGGGGGTCTACAGTTAGTGATAAAGTAGTTAAATGTTGAATATATCATCAAGAATTAATAACTTTCCCCTATCACTAGTTATGTAAGGACACTAATGGAAGAGTTCCAATTCGAACCCACATTTCATCATATTCCCCAATCACAGAATGCTCACATTGATGCATTGACTAATGTGACCACTATCTTGGATGATCCTGATCAAGAAGCAACAATATTTAATGTTACACATCATAGAATGATCTCAGAAATCGTCATATGTGATATGGAATAGATCAATCAGGTCAACACCGCCCTAGAACGTTATGCACCAATAGTTACCCTTAGATAGATGGATCCCATAATCAGTTATCTACAAAATGGGACACTTTTAATCAATGGAGTTAGAGGGGAATAGATTTGGCACCGTGAAGTGAAATTTACAATACAAGATGGCCCAAATGAGAATAAAACCCTCTATAATCATGGATTTTATGGGATCCTCCTCACATGTATAATAAAAGGAGAGGTTTTTTCCATTATAGAAGAAGTCCATGTGAGCTCTTGTGGTTCCCATAAATTTAGGACTAGGATCTCTGATCATATTTGGAGGTTAGGATATTACTGGAAAACCATGATAGAGGACTTTGTAGAAATCACCAATAAATGTCTTGCATGCCAAATCCATGTGAAATTCATCCATAAACCTCTAGAATTTCTGCATACTACTAGATATTCTTGCTAAATTTCCATCTGGGGAAGGATTTTGTGGTTCTATATCCCATATCCACAGCTAAGCAGTTCAAGTACATCCTTACTACTACCGAATTCTTCTCCCAATGGGTTGAGACCGGAACCCTCAAGGAGGTTGAAACGAATAATATCATCAAATTCATTAATTCCCATATCATCACCAGTTTTGGGGTCCCTCGCACAATATTGATAGACAATGGCACCAATTTTTGTTCCATGGAGTTGAAAAAATTATACCAGGAGTACAATATTGAGTCTAGTCACTCATCTCGCTATCATGTAGTAGAAAACATATAGATAGAGGCATTCAATAAGACTCTATCTAATATAATCTAGAAGATGGTGAACAAGGAAAAGAATTCTTGTCCAAAAAAACTCATCCATGCTTTATGGGGCTACCATACTACCACGTGTATATCTACACAAGTAACGCCATACTCATTGGTGTACAGGACTAAGGAAGTGTTACCCATAGAATTACAGCTTCCCTCACTCTGAATTTTCATTTGCAGAAAACTCAAATATGATTAAAAATTACAAAAGTGGCTAGACAAGTTGGAATGGCTAGATGAGATGAGGTTTCACACACTGCACAATCTAGACATTCATCAGAGTCTGATAGCTCAGGCCTTTAATTAAAAGGTTCACCTCCATCCATTCCTTCAAGGAGAACTGGTGTTGGACCTAAAAACCCCAATGATACCAGGAAAGAATCCCCTAAATATGGAACCCAAATCTAAGGGACCTTATGTCACACATAAGGCATACCCCAATAGGGCTTACTCGTTGACGAAAATGGATAGGGATAATTTCACACATCCCACCAATGTAATATTTCTCAATAAATAATTTTCATAATTGTCTGCACAAGTTCATCCACATTAGTGTAAGTCTCATCATTCATCTTAGTTACATGACATTAAACTATATAGATTCATCATGGCGGCAGGATGTTAAACTATATGGCTCCTTTAATTTGTATTGAAACACATTAAACTACATGGCTAATGTCTATAATGCATGACATTAAACTATACAGATCCATGATATCTATTTTTATTCATGTCGAACCACCTATATCTTTGGCGTATGATGTTAAACTTTACAGTTATTTCAGAACTATGTATGGATTAATTCTCACCCTTGTAGGATATGTAGTGACACATCAATCCTATATCTTGGTCTAGCCACTACATGATATGAAATTCTCTCATCGTACCCACTTCCATATCTACATTGTAGTGAAACTTGTGTTGTTCCTTTTTTCTCACACTGATCATAGTTCACATGAACTTAGGAATTGCGAAAAGGAATTACCCTCACAAGAAAGGCATAAACGTACACAGCATGTCTATTATGAGACCTCGCCGCATGACATTCAAATGAAATGTTGATGTCCTTGCCACATGATATTAAACTGCATGGTTTTCCAAGAACTATGTGTGGTATGATTATCATTCTTATGAGATATGTAGTGACACCCAGACATCCACTCTTGGGCCCAACCATATTGTTCCCATCAATTCATGTTATTTCACCTCCGTCATCACTGAATGATGTTAAACTAGATAGAATTTTCAGAACTACCTATGGCATGATTCTAACCTTTTATGAGATATGTAGTGACGACCGCACATCCATTCTTAGGCCCAGATGCAACATTTCCATTTATTCATGCCAATCCACCTTCGTCATTTTCGTATGACATTAAACTACATGGAACATCAAGAACTATGTATAGATTGATTCATGTCATCAATGGATACATAGTGATGCTTGGATCTCCAATCCTAGGCCTCGCTACAATGTTCAAAAAAAATAATTCCCACCACTATATATGGTGGAAACCTGCGTAGAGTATTTTCCATTCAAGAAATACATGTGACTTAATTCCTGCCCTCAAAAGATATTTAGTGATGCCTGAATTTCTAACTATGAGTCCAGTCACAACAAATAAACATAAAAAATCTCTCCTCCTTGTGTGTGGGTCATACCTGCATATGAGACTTCATCCATAACTCTATGTGTCTTGATTCTCATCCTCATGAGATATATAGTAACACTTAAGTCTCCATATTTGGGCCAGGCCGAGACATTTCTACACCTTCATGTCGATTCCCACGTCCCTACCACGTGATTTTAAACAAAATTTAAGTACATCATTACCTCATGACATTAAACTGCATCGAAGTACGTCCTTACCACATGATGTTAAACTTCATGGAGAAAAGTGTGTGCCCAGTACATGATGTTAAATTGGGAAAACCATTACCCATTTATACTTCCTTATCAAAGGACTACAAGAGACTTACCCCAGTCAAAAAAAGTATGGGGTTCTTTTACAATTTTTTAAAGCACATAAATCCATAATCCATACTTCATGCCTCAACTATCTCGGATCTCCACAACCTTCCATGGCCCTTGGAAAGGATACCCAACTTCAAGGACCCTTTTCTTGGCTATGCATGTATTCCTATGGCTTCTGCATATGCGCCTATGGTCGTCAACCAAATGTGTCACTCTAAAAAAGGACATTCCAATCCTTGTAATCCCTTACATCATTGTTACATAACTCAACACCTAAACATATTTGAACTACTCCTGATATGACTGTTACATGTCATTAATCTTGAGCCAAGAACCTTGATCCATGATTTACATCATTTCCATCTCCAGCTTAGAAGGATGTTGGGGTGCTCTTGAAGTTGGGTATCCTAATTATTCTCTTTTATAACATATCTCATATTAGTTCTATGTGATTCATGACTCTAAACTACCTATATTTTGGTCAAATTCATACGACCTTAATCTCTGGCCCATAATGGTACAAATTGCAAGACCTTAAACTACTAATGAAAGAGGCACCAAACATTTTAGGCTGAAAACCCACAAAGTTTGACCTGAGAAAAAATCGAGTCTCCACCCACTAAAATCTTCATTGTCAGATTTTAGGAAAAAATTAAGGCATAAATATCATAGGGTTTACCATGTAACCCTAGAAAAAAAGACTTTCAAATACTCATGATACCTGACATTATCACAGTAGCACTCAACACTTCAGTGTGTCTGAACTGCTCTATGTATGACTATCTGATATCATCCTCCTAACTCGAGCACTTTGGTTTATGATTTAAAATCCCTTCTTCAAACTATCCAAGTGGATTCTATATCATCAATGTTACATCCCCGTGTTTCATACCCTTTCTCAATGATGGATGGTGACACTTCATTCCCTAGCCTTTGATATCCCACACCTTGTGATTCAAAATTACTGGGTTTAGGACTCAATATTCATTATTTAAGATCTAACTACCATATGGTTCCAAAACCCTTCCTGGATATCCTTCCCTCTATATATAACTTCATCATTTGGAAGTTTGAGTCTCCACAAACCTTTTATAGCCTTCGGAGAGAGGTGTAGATCATATTTATCTTGGTATGATAATGATGAATAAGGACCTTGACCCACCTACTAAAGGCATAATCTCCTTTATAGAAAGGAGCCTCAATACTTGTGAGCCCTAACAACACTGCGAAAGAACCTGTAATCTTAATGTCATAGGACATATATGGAATGTCTTTATCATCTCATATTTATGGAATCAGTCTTTTAAATTATGATTTACATAACTTGTATTCAATATATATAGTTGGATCTAGCTTCCCTAATATTTCTCACTCAACCAATATCACCTCCATAAATTTTCTATAGCCCCTGGAAAGGATACCTGGGTTGAAGGACCCTTTTCTTAACTATGCATGCATGCCTATGGATTCTATATAAGTGTATATGGTCATCAACCAAATTTTTCACTCTAAAAAATGTATTTTTGATCCTTGTGAGCCTAAATAATACCATGGAACAAACCCAACATCTCAGTGTGTTTTAGGTCATTCCTGGCATGTCTACACCATATTCCATGATCATATATAGGGTCCAAGATAAAATTCCTTAAACTAAGGAATGGATGATTTGAACTAAAAGGCATTAAACTAATGCAATTGAGGGTCTGAGATAAAAGTCCTTAAACTAAATAAATAGAAATTATGAGCTAAATGACCTTAAACTAAATAAATAGAAGGTCCCAACTAAAAGTCCTTAAACAAAATTGATATCAGGTCCAAGCTAAAAAACCATAAACTAAATCTATAGAAGGTTGGAGATAAAAGACCTTAAACTAAAATGATATTAGGTCCAAGATAAAAAAACTTAAACTAAATCAATATTTGGTCCAAGATATAAATTTCTTAAACTAAACACATATTGGTTCCAAGATAAAATGACCTTAAACAAAATCAATATTAGATCTAAGATAAAAGACCCTAAACTAAAGCATGGTAGTAATTCATTCTATGAGTGCTTATAAGGTTTTCAAAATGGACTTATAAAAATCAATTTATGCTCACCAAGCCTATAATATTTATAAAATAATAGATCGTTCTCCCTCTATGACATATATTTTACCCATTTTGCCTTCTCAAATCAAGTGATCTCAAGATAATTGGAACAGATCATTAATAGAAAATCTCATGTTGGTGGGAATTCATAAGCACTCCTAGAAAAGGAATCTGTAATGATCCAAATCTCCAAATCCATACATTTAGGTTTTCTTGATTTTATACAAAGTATGGGTATTTTTGGAGATTCTTATAAAGTTAGAGAAACCATATATCATACACATCATTAAATAAATAAATATGAGTATCATTATATAGATTTCCTAAAATTCATCAATTCACGATATGAAAAGGAGGGAGGAATCTCCGCATTTCAGAGCATCTCTGAGGATTAATCAAAAAAGGATAAAGTTCAATAACAAATTTGACTTAATATAAAAGATGGGTGGCTTCACTAGAAATATCTATAAGAGTCTGGAGAGAGGTATCAATTGAGCATTGAAGTACCGATCTCCCCGCTTTTTCTGGTTCTACACCGGGATAGAGAGCTTTGACCAGAGTAGTCAAGTCTTTAACCCTTATTTGAATAGTATCCAATGAGGATGATGATATTGAAAGTTAGACCTCATATGAGTAATGATATCCTCTTATCTTCATATCTACACGGTCCAAGAATCTATCTAAATTTTCAGTTCAGATAACAAGTGGAAACCCCACGCCAATGCCTCCATCATCTCCCTCGTTTTTATAGAAAAGGAAGCCTCATTCACAAGATTGTAAAAATCAATTTCATTTATGGACAACTTTATTTGGGTCAAGATGATTTGATGAATGATTTCATACAAAGGCTTCTGGTCGAATACATCTTCCCCTAAGTCATGAAATAGCTGGTGAAGGCATTCCCCTTGGTTGCATAATATCTTCAAAGGGGTATTAGTAATCAAGGTTGTGAATCCATTCTTAGATTATTCTATAATGTGATTGAGCCTCTGTAGCCAACGAGGTAGACATGAAAGAATGATAATAATCTAGTATTATTAGTTCCAAATAATATAAGAATTTGCATGTGCTCTTCTCTTAATAGACTCATCATCCATATCCTGTGTTGAAGGATTAAATTCCTCAATGGAATCTATTTCACCATATGAGTGGTCTTCATTCTAATGAGGTCTCTTCCTTGATGCCTCACCTAAGTCTTAAATCAATTCCATTAATTCCACAGATAAAGTAGTTGATGATGTAAAAGTCATGTACACATGATGGACCAACAAGCCCAACACACCATTAGGATAAACTATTACCCAAGACTGGTCATAATAATAGGTAAGGAAAGTAAAAGAATCATTAATAGGTGGAATCATAATCACATCCTCATTGTCTTCACATGTCAACATCCTCCAAAATTGGAAGTCAACCTGAGGATGTATCTCCTCTCAAACACCAACCAATGGAAGAGGGAGACCCCCTAAACACATCCAAACTTCCAATAGAATCAATATTGTGTTCAAAACTCAAAAATGATCATCTCTTCTATCATGGCTATGAGAACCCCATCCCGAAGACATATTATGTAAGATATTTCATTGAGATAACCATTATCATTGTCAATAATCGGACCACCCGGGGCATAGAAAGTAGCAAATTCAAAGCTGTCAAAATGGAATCGTATTCCCTTAACCTGAATAAGATTTAGGGATATATTCTCAACCCCCAAGATGTTAACAATATAATATGGGATATGGTGCCCAAGATCCTGGAAGCATTATAATACTCATAACAATGGAAATGCACCCATATCCAGCTAAACAGGAACAGGGGAGGACCACTAATCTTGTAAAGGGTGATGCCTTGTTGAATATGGCCCAACATATAACTAAGGTGTTCAAGGATTGGTACTACCAAGTTAATTCACCTACCTTCTGCAAGTCATACTACCATCTCCAGCGTGGTAACAGGGATTCTTAAACATACGTCCCCAGACACAAAGAGTCGCCCATTCAATAATATGTCTATGAAACCTACCAATATCATGTTTCGATAGATATTAGAGTTTATAAAATATTCCCATGGGGTATAATATCTATCCTCTAAAATGGTGCAATATGATCCATCACTATCATGAACTTGCTGAGAGGGGAACCTATGGGGGGATAATAGTAGATTCTCTAACTCCGCTACTACATAAGAAAATATTGATCCAGTCCCTGAAAAAAAATAAGTGAGTCCATTATCATATATTTATTCGGTTTCTACCTTAAAATAATGAGAATCACCCTCTTCAAAACTAGGGTCTACTAAGGATCATCCCAGACATACACAACAGGTAGGAATTCATCATACGTGTCTCTAAGGGGAAGAATCTCACCCAAATGATAGATGTCCCATAGGCTGATGGCCAATTTATCATGGGACAAGTGAAATGTGTTGGTACTAGGGAAAAATGGTTGATCATTTCATGAAGGAGGTCGGTCTAGTGATAGATGATGAATTTGAAGATCCATACAGCTTCATAAAGGTGAACCTTGTATAAGTCATCAGCAAACTCCAAGAAACTATGTCTAACCCAAAAAGGCCACTCCCGCTCATCGTAGAAATTTCTACCAGGACCCATTTTTAATAGCATCCATTTCTTAGATTATTCAAAGAGGAGGCAAGTATACTCGAATAGATCTAATAGATAGGTTTTTGGGTGAAATCATGGTCATCTAAATCCAAATGAGAGTTATACAATAGATAAGAAAAACCCTGGGATTGAGATGTAACTAGTTGATTGTCCTTAGAAATTGTTGTTTGAAAATAGTTAAGGGAACCAGACACCCAATGGGATGGAAGATTAAAATCTAGAGTGGGAACGGTTGAATCATCTAGTAAACCAAACCCATATAGAGGAAGTTGATAAGATAAGGGATAATTTTATGTGTCAAATACAAGGAACCTCTTTAGGATTTCGTTATCAGCATGAATGTGATACTAAGGATCTTCATTATGATTTTTGGTGATCATGACCATTTGATTGGTTTCAACTAAGGAACCTTGATTATAACTAAAATATATCTGAAAACAAGTAAGTAGAAAATATTCGATGAATAAAATAAATATTTTCAAAGAATGGTGTTGTTTTTATGGTGTCATACGCATCGCATGACTCATCAAGGTATTCACAAACCACATAAGGAGTTCGCAGATAACTTGAACTTCTGAGGACTCGTGGGGCACATAACCCCACAGGGAATCACATGAACTTCATGACCCCCTTGTAGAAATGTGAAAATGTGACTTGAACATGGTCACACGATTCTCAAGTGATCAAATGATCGTGCCAAAGACTCTCATGAAACCCCCAAGAAAACCACATCACTCATAAAATAAGTCTAAGAAATTACTCATTTATAATTCACGACTAGATCAAACAAGTGTATGAGCAATATAAAATCTTGTAGGAAAGCACTAATGAGATGGACTCATAGATTAGACTCATGAACAAGGAATGTGATCATGTTTTGTGGAAAGGTTTCTCAATGGAGACACTCAAAATATGTGAAAACAGGATTTCTCAAGAGTAGGGGTGACCAGTGGAATGAATTTTCCTCCACCCCCCCCCCACCCCAACTAAATATAGGATGTTTCGTGGAATACCAAACATCCCTCAGTAGACCAAATGTCACCTAAGACACCATTTTTTGACACCATCAATGATTCAGGCATGCATTAGTTTTCCTTAGAATCGATTCCTTATCCCCGCGAACATTTCTCATGAGGGGGGCATTTGTTGAAGCCTGATGAATGATAATCATAAAATTAGAAAAAGAAGGAATCCCTGGATATGGTAATTGCCTTCCCCAAAAAAGAAAAGGAACTGAGACTTGCAGATTTTATGAGCCTCCAAGGGACTCATGATTGCATGACCATTTAAAGGTCTCACAAAGACTCCACAAGTAGTGGATAACCTATAGTAAATCCCACAGAGTCCACTTCAACGAACATTCCTGCTCTTACAAATTCTCTCTAGACAACCAATGGTTATATAATGAAAACAGGATGAGATCCCCCAAGCCACTTGTTTTTTCATTAGAAAGTTTTTGAAAACCATCTGAGATTCCCTTGAGGATAAAAAGGAACTATATCCGAAGGGAGAGACCCCCATTGGTCATGAAGCTCATGCTCCATATCATTGTTTGAAAGAATAAATTTCCTTGATGATATCCAAGTAAAATCACATAATTCCCAAACCTTTATAAAATTAAACAATGGGAATAAACGGGAGGAGTAAAACGGTACTCGCGGTCACTGAAGGACATGCAGCATTCCCCTGGCAATCATAAAGATACTGCGAGACCTTGGCGGCATAACCGCCTCGCCTTGTGAATGTCTCTCCACATGGAAGTCCTTGAGTATGTCTAGGTAACTCTGTGCGCGCCCTTCAACATCGTAATAAAAAATAGATAGATCTACAGAAGAACATGCTAGCGCACCACTATATGACCCATACTGGTTACGTGAGGAATCATCATAAAATCAAGTAAATTTCCTTGGACTTACTCATGAAAATTCACATAACTCCCAACCTTTTTTAAATAAAACAAATGAGATAATGTGGAGGTGGTGAGAGGTGATCGCATTTGTTAAACGACATGCGCCGCACCCCTAAAAATCCAAAAGACCCCATAAAACCTCAGTGACACGTCCACCTCATACTATGAAATCCCTTTGGATTATCATTCACACCATACAAAAGTACTAGGTCATGTTCATAAAACTTTGTACTTTCCCCTTCTACAATCTAAGTAAAAACGAATAGATTTTTCTATGACCTACTTATGAACCCCCATATGAACCATATTGGTCATGTGAGGCATCATCAGAAAATATTGTAATAGCCCTTGACATTACTTATTAAATCTCACATGACACCCAACCATTGTCACATAAAAAAGGAGATAAAAGAGGGAATACGTGAAAGGTACTTACAGTTGTAAAAATATTACGGTACACTAAGTAAGTCCACAATGTGGTCCCGTGATACCCCTAGACAAACCATCCTAGTCTCATGGAAGTCCCCATACAAGTCATCAAGAATCTTATGTATTCCTTTCAACTGGAACATTGAATCTCATGAAATCCCTTGTGCATGTCCATAAGAAAAGTAAGTATTTTGGCAAGCCTTCATGATCAAATAATTCTTCATTAATTGTAAATAATCTGATAAAAGAAGTTTTGGTGGAAGAGACTCATGACCGCTGAAAATTAGGTGACACACCCGGAATGACCCATGATAAATACTCGTGAAATCTCATGGTGCCAGACCACTTCCCTGACTCCAGCCTGGATCCACGCCAGTGACGTCACAAAAATAATAAAACAACCAGAGTGGTTATGCCGATAAATTTTCCACCCCGTCGTGAAAAATGAGGCTGCTACCAGGGGAAGTAAACTCTTGAGCGCAAAAGTCCCAAGCATCAAAGTGGACTTCTCGAAGTGAAAGATCATGCAAATAGAAAGCCTTATGTCTGGTTATATACCAACAACTAGCTGAAGTGATCATGTTCCATACATAAGGTATTTCTCACGATCCTTTATAGATCACACGAAGGGATACTAGTAGGTTATGTGAAGAACATTCTGTCGGCCCAATAGATCACATGATACTTAAAATAAACTGATACTAAACAAACCTAAGGCATTTGAAAAACAAGGGTTAGGGAAAATATTAAAAGTGGAATACTTAAACAAAAGACATGATCATAGACCCTCATGCACTTAGCATGATTAATACAAGGACACATGAAAATTCTAGGACACATTGCCTAGATCTCATGACATTCCTTTATCATGCTATTTGGGACACATGAAATCCTCTAGAAATTACAAATAAATTCACGCGGTCCCTATGGGAACACCACATTGGTCTTGAAAAACCTTTTGGTTCTATCACCCGATCCTTTCGACATCCTCCGAATTCATCACCAGACTCATATAATGGTGTTCTCCGATATCATTAAAGTCTTGTTGTTGCATCTAGACATGTCGGTCATGTCTCGTGATGACCTCCAAGGATGTTATCCAAGATGTGAGACATCCCCCGATCCTTTTCGTACTGAATCTTGTGACACCCTCCATATGTGTCCAGATGGTTCATGTGATGGCTTCCAGGACAAGTATTCTAGGTCATGAAATGTCTCCCAGACAAGTCAACAGGGCCATGTGACACCCTCTAGAAAAGCAGGACAAGTTTCAAGAGCATCCCAGGATTTGAAATATCTATCCATCCTTGGTGTGTAAGCCCCAAATATAAGGGTATCTGTAGAGTGTAATCCCAAATTAATGGAACTATGATGACTCTGATTCTTACCATATTTTGGATTCTTTGGCCAACTCTTCAAGGTTCAACTTCCATATTGATCATCCACAACAATCCCAGTGTCTAAGTCCCTTATCAAAAGTAATGACATTGATTAATTGCTAACCCTTGTTTCTCATAATGAGCATAGCTCACGTGAGATTGGGGAGTTGTACTGATCATGGAATCTATACTATAAACCCAATGGTTATAAGGGAAACCTCAATATGGAAGACCCAACTACTAACATCACATAGTATGTCTCTGATCAATAGTGTATCTGTCTTAGTATAAGCCTCCATCATTTTTTATACCTCAAGGATGATCATAATGCCTCCGAGAGTGATCATCCACCTTAGCCTATCAGTTGTTTAAGGGGTAAATGAACTATGATAACTCTTATTCCCACCATAATTGGGATACGTAGAACACCTTTCCAAGGCCTGATATCTATATAAAACATACCAAGGACTATCCTAGCATACATTTACCATAAATATATTCCATGATATTGATCATTTGTTCCCCCATATTTCTTAAATTGAGCATAGATCACGTGGGATTAGGGAGATGCAATGAACATCTCATTGGACATCATGAATCTCCACTCACTAGTGAAATCACAATATGAAATCCTTGATGGGTAGTATGGTGCGAACACCCATCATATAAGGTTATATACCTTGGGTCTAATCCTAAGGGTGTAATTGAACTAAGATGGCTCTGATTCCTGTCATAAACAGAATATGTAGGATGTCTCTCTAGGAACCGAGCACAAACATTTGGTTTCTTGGTACCTACACATATGTCCTCTCTGCATGACACTAAACTGTATGGGATTAACAAACTATGTGGTTTTTTATTCCTACAATAACTAACATATGTAGTAAGCCTCATAAGGGATTAATCCCCTCCTCATAATATTAATTTCCTCCTTCTATGGAAGCACATTCTAAAGTATTTGGTCATATGAATTCATTATATAAAGATTATATTCACCATTAAGGGGATGGATGAAGAACCGTAGATATATACAGATGGATTCACCAAAGATACCACAATCCCCTCAGTTCATAAATGAGACTCCCTTTCTATATTTAATGATAGAACTAAAAAATGAATCATCCTTTCAGGGTAACTGGTCCCATATCAAGATTAGTAAGAGATATAAGAACATTTATTAAATATGTGATAGATTCTTAGATTATGAAACAGTTCCCCTAAAAAGGGTGCAATGAACCCGACCTCCCAACCTCTTGGCCAATGTGAGTCTCCAAGAGTCATTGGGCTTGAAAACCTAGATGACCATCAACCTTTGGAAAGCTGGTATGCACCTAGATACATATGGGGGAACCATTGGGAGTGTATATAAAAGGTGAAAATTGTATCCCAGTGAGAGAAACCCATTTCACACCTCAAAACCCCGAAAAAACAAACATTGTGAAGAGAATTGTCTAGTTTTGAATTTGGAAGATTTTCATTTTATGGTTCAAGGAGGAATATTCCTTGGAAATAAAATATACTAAGAAGGAATAGAAGTTGATACCTCCAAGATAAAGGTCATAAAATATTTTCTAAACCTTAAATAGTATAGGGTATAAGGAGATTTATAGGCCATGTTGGATTCTACAGAAGATTTATAAAAAACATTTCAAAAGTTTCCTGC
The DNA here is from genome assembly GCA_963277665.1 of Viscum album. Taxonomy (NCBI): domain Eukaryota; kingdom Viridiplantae; phylum Streptophyta; class Magnoliopsida; order Santalales; family Viscaceae; genus Viscum; species Viscum album. Next base: position 1,013,941,775 of record OY728119.1, on the reverse strand, counting down.
CACACCTGTTGTAAAAGGAATTTCAAGTTGTGTTGTTGAATTGAGATTCATTCAGTGTGTGCATTAAATACTTTAAATTTTCTAACACACCTATTTTCAAAAGTTTCCTGACCAATTCCTTTGACAACAGGTGCTAGTGAACTGGAACCATTGGAAAAAGAATCAAAATTCCTCAAAACCCAATCATAGAAGTCAAAATATTTGATGTATAGAGAATATATTTCATGAGACCATTTCCCAATTAACATGGAAAATATTATATCCTCATTGGCATTTAATACATCTCCCAATGGGTTAAGGCTGAGGATACAACACAAGACACAACAAAAGTGGTCATGAACATCCTGAAGAAAAATGTTTTTTCAAGATTTGGATTTCCAATATTACTCATCAGTGATCGAGGAACACATTTTACCAATCAATATATTAAAGGATCTGTGGAAAAATATAGAATCTGGTATAACACAAGAACTCCCTACCATCTGCAAACAAGTGGTCACGTTGAATTGTTAAATTGGAAAAAAAATCCTAGAAAAGACTATGAACACAAGTCGAAGTGACTAGAGTCTGAAATTGGATTATTCACTATGGGTGTACCAAACTGCATACAAAACACCCATTGGTACTAAACCTTTCATATTGTTTTTTTTTTAAAACCATGTCATCTAATAGTTTAATTAGATCATCACTCATAGTGGGAAATTTAGAAGCTCAATTTGGATTCTCAAAAAGTTGGAGAATCTCAAATACTGCAATTGGGTGAATTGGAAGAAATAATAAAATATTCTTATGATAATTTCAAAATATAAAAAGAAAAATAAATAAATGTAGTGATCAACACATTGTAAGAAGTATCTTTATCCAATTAAATAAGGTCCTTTTATTAAACTCAAGATTGAAATTTTTCCCTAAAAAGCTGAAATCGAGATGGTCCTTACCCTTCAAATTTGTTTAATTTTTACCTTATATGACTATTGAAGTTTAGAAATAAGGTGGACCACCATTTAAATTCAATGGTAAAATATTAAAAATCTATCAAGAACCCTATCGTTAAGGCTATGTCATCTGACTGAAATTCATATGAGCCTCAAAGTGTCAATATCTCGACATTAAAAGAAGTGCTAACTAGGAGGAAACCCATGATAGGTCACCTTAGGCTATATTAGGTTAGAATAATCCTTAGTACATATTAGGAAATTTTTGGAAATTAATACTAGGGTTTAAACCAAAACTATGAAAAAATGTCGATTACACATCGTGTAACCCTATTTCACAATGTGTACTTTTTCTGCTAAAATTTCATAAAACCCATCATTATATGATGTGTAATGTCATTACACATCACGTAATTCAATGAAACTATTTTTAAAAATATTTCATGAACTTAGGGTTCACGGCCTAACCCCCCTCCTCCCTCCAATGACCCCTCCCCTTCCCTCCCTCTCGTCTACACATTCCAACGCCCTCCTCCCTTTTTCTCCCCTAAACACCCCATCCTTTCATGGCCAACCCCCCCCCCCCTTTTATCCCTTCATGACCAATATCTGACCCCCCCCCCATCATCCCTTCTTCCCTTTCAACCTATAACAAACCCCCCCCCCATCATCCTCCTAATAATCTTCACCACTCCACACTACTCCCAAAATGGCATGGAAAAAACATGTGTTCCCTGTATCTATAGAGCCAACATTAGACCATGATAATCCACCATCAGTGAAGATTATATGAGGAATTGCACCACCCACACCCTCACCAACTTGGGTAGCATCTCTCCCACCTCCCACTGCAGCCTTTGCCGAACCCGCTACTCAGGACGACTCAGACCAACTCCATTAAATCCTTTGGAGATAAAAACCCACATTCTAACACCATACTTAATTTCTCCAACCCCAAGCATCATGTCTCCCACAACCGGCTATAGAAGAATTCCTTGATGATGAACAAAACCCCTGACATGGTCATTATCACACACCTACATATGGGCAACGAGATCCTATAGATCCTCACCTATCTATATATTTCTTGTATTATTGAGGTACGTGAGGGGACATATCAGGAATTGTTCCTTTCATTTCTATCTACATTTAAGGTCATAGTGGACAACCTCTACTTTAGACTTGGAGGTTGACATCATGATATTTAATTTTCCAAATTTGGGATAGGCCTTATCATTTACAAAAAAGATTTTTTTTTATGTCTGGGATATTTCCGACCCTCTAGCTTGAGCCTCCAAGGTCTGATTCGAGGTGGATTTGGTGAATGATCACCTGAGATGCTCAGACAGTGCATGATCCCAGGATTACAGAATTCACATAGCTACGTATCCCTAGACTTAGTATACTTCATTGAGCCTTGATTCATGAATGGTATTCCAAGGTAGAGTCTCATGACAGTGTGAGCTAGGTATACCTCGTCCTACTAGAGGTAGCCATGGGAGGACCTTCTATAAGCATGGATGCTCATTTCACAAATCACTATCGATCTCATGCTAAGAGGACCAGAGGTACTTTGATGGTAGGTTCCTTCATCACCCACCGGGCCCACCATCTTAGAATGTTTGATGATGAACTTCCACTCACATCCCTTGGTGGATGGATTCCATCTATTTCCTTGAGCTTCACAAGATTAAGCTCCTGGTTAGGGAGGATGACACTTCCTGATGGGTGTTGGGAGTCTGTGAGGCTACCGATTAAGTACTATAAGAACATGAATCACACTATTCACCTGTTCCACCCACCACTTCACCTCCATCCCCTACAACCCATATCCCTACATCTTCCCCAACCACCTACCCTCCCATACCACCTACCCCATCATATCTAGGAGATATCTAGGGCATGCATCTAAGCATCCTAGAGAATATCCACTAGATATCTGAGAATATGCATATCCATTTTGCAGATATATCCCACTTCACCACCCATCCATGTTAGCCACCACCATCCCCAAATGGACCATCCTCATATACCGCTCCTGCCCCATCCACTTCCCCTGATGATGTCCCTCACCGACCCTGCTTCCCAACAAGATTACCTTGTAGAGTAGGCCCGGTGAGGCAAGGGACTAGCAGCAACCACATCCACAGAGGTGGGATTTTTTTATCCAACTACTAAACACACAGACCCACTGAGGATCATCACTTCCCCACCACCTACCCTGGAGAATCTTACCAACACCATGACATCACCCTCAGCAGCTCACCCACCATCCCCTTCTGATACCACTGTCACTGACTAGGAAAGACAGAAACAACAACCCTCTGATCAAGAATGGATGCTTGGTGATCTTTTTGATTTTTATGTCTTATTTTAGTTGACCACCATACCCATCTCTATTTTGGTAATTTTTTTAGGGCTTTTTTATTTTCTTTTAGGTCTATATTACCCTTTATTTTGTACTGTTAAACTTTATCTATATGAAAATATATATTTTTTCTCCACTTTACTAGGGTTATTTATTAAATATTTATAATTTTATTGTATCCATGTCTATCTCCTCTTTTTTTCTATCGTTTTTGATGAATCATTACCACCATCTGTTTCAGTTCGACAAGTGACTCGAAAAGTGGCTGAGATCAATCATAAACTTTAGGATCTCTCATTGGAGATTCATGCTCAGTATCCACAACCACAACTAGAGAAACCCTTCCTTCCACATCATATCCATGCTTCTTATGCTCTTGAAGTCATAAATACTACCAACAAACCCTATGATCTAGAGGATACTTCTATAAGTAACTATAGATGACAGAGGATACAGTGAGTTGATAGATGAATCTTTCTGATACTTTATTCTATCCATCTAGTTGACGATGCCATTTTTTTGAGCTTTATGGGAGGAAACCCATATTTTATCCATTTTCACATTTGATCCTTTATGCTGATTTTATTTCTATATTCTTTTTTTCTTATCATGGGATACTTAAATCTTTATTATAGAAACATTACTATATTTAAATAAAATTTGTTTTCATTTCTCATCGTATTATGAACCTTCCTATTATTATTCTTTCAAAAAAATTAAAACCTATGTACTAATGCTTTATGTAGTGTAGGATTTGTATTTATAACACATTTTTTAGGTAGCTCAAATTCAAAAAACAAGACAGCCTAACTTCCCTCATGGAATGACACTTCTTAAAGGGAGATCTTGATTCCCTTTGTCTTTAATTATTCAATTTTAATTTAATTTATATAATAATTATTTTCCATAACCCTTTAATAGTACTTCCCCAAATTGTGCAAACACTGTCTCATTCTAAGTGTGGGGGAGTTTTTATGAGTTTCACTTTCAATGCACTTGAATTTTTTCATGGTCTCATTTTTCTAGGAGACATTTTTTATTTTAGAAGCATGATTTGAAACCTAAAACTTAGTACAACTATTTAAGTAAAATAAAAGGTTATATTGATAATTTTTAAGAATCCATGTTTTGTCTCTATTTAGATTTTTAGAATGATTGTTGAGATTAGTGATTTAAATAAAATAAAAAAAAAATTAAATTGCTATTAATTGACTTATTACTTGGTTTTATACCCTTATTAATTTCTTGATCTTTATTTATTCTCATTCCCAAGAGGATTATGATCCTAAAATTTCATATTATTTTATAATCATATTTCTTGACAAAAATCAAGGATGTGTAAACCTATCAGAACTTGCATTGAGATCTTATTAAGGCTATGAATGAACAAATACAATTTTAAAATGATTGAGTAAATATTTGTTGAGATACTTTTTCATGAGACCCACCTTACATATTTATTTAATTAAGACTATAGTTTCCATGACTGAACTTATATTATGTAGTTATTTTAATCCATTTATCCCTTCCTACCCTGCTCTTTATTTAATCCATTACTTTACTTTGAACGGGTGTGGTGAAAATTTTCAGCCAGCACTGGATGATTCTACTATGGCGATTTATTTTTCTTCTTACCAGACTAATTGATTATGATCTGTGTGTACTTTTTAGTATTTTACATCTATTATGTTTCTTTGAAAAATATAAAATAAAAGAAAAATATTTGGTTTATGTACTAGGAAAGTCAAAAAATGAAATTTCCAGACCGATGAATCCCCTAAAGGATCATATGTAGTTAGGGGTGGATGTGAGATCTGGCCTAAATATGAATTGAAAAATTTAAAAATGTAAAAGAAATATAAAGGAATAGTATAAACTTTTTATATACATGGATCCAACTAGAGATGTTGGGAAAGTGAACTTTATTAGCTATGGAAGATTCATTTCATTACACGTATCACGACATTCATGCATTATACTACCAAATCCTACCCACATTTTTTAGCTTGTTTTTCACTATTTAATTACCTACCAACAGCCTTAGAGTCATTATAACCTATTTTCTAAGCCCTCATTATTTATTTTTGTATTTTTCTTTACGAAGTGGAGATGATAGAACTAGTGAGAGATTATGGTTAGGATAATGTACTTAGGGTATGAGCATAACTCTAGTTTCATTTCACCTTGAGTGATGAGAGAAAATTCATTATGAAATAAATTGAAAATGGGTATTGAGTTGAAGGAATAGTTAATAAATTATTATTAAAGGATTGGGAATTTTTTTTAAAGAACTGAGCTATGAGGCATAACTGATTTTCTATGCAAGGATGTTTCTGGTGAAATAATTTTTCTTCTAACACTTAGTTTTATTTTCCTGTATATAATGAATTTTTCCTGCTTTAAAATTTCTTACATTTTTTAAATCACTAATGAGATATGTTTCCTTGAGGATAAGAAATTGTTCAAGTATGGGGGGATTTTATAAGCAGAAATCATATATACATTTTTTTGTCATTTGATTAATGATTTTAAATGATTTACTCGATAATGAACCTGGTACATGTTGATAATTATAGGAAATAGGATTTCAAGGTTCAAATTAAAAAAATTCAGAAAATAAGAGAAATTGGAAATTTCACATCTTGAAACCTTATTACACAGCGTGTAATATCATTTCACCACATGCTACAAACCGTGAATCCAAGTCTTGAAGAATTTCAAAGATGTGGAATGTTAAACTATGTGAATCCTTATTACATGATGTGAACCGTCCCTACACATCGTGAATCACCAATCCATGACATAATGCATTCAAAACATATTTCCCTCCAACCAAAGGAAGGTTTACGATGTGACATCCCATTACACATCGTGAAAATAGTCAATATTCCAAATATCTAATGAGATTCAAGAGAGATATACAAAGATTCAAAATTCACATTGAAAACCACGGATCAGTATTACAAGACGTGGATACCAATTAAATATCACGTAATTTCTTGCCTATATATATAGTAGCCACACACCAGATTTAGTTGGTTTATATTCTTTTTTTTCATTCTTATTACATCCCCTTCTACTCCTCTACCCCAAACTCGAATTTCTTCAATATTTTTCATTATTTTACTTTAATACAAGTCATGTGGTTTGATTTTGATTACATTATTCAAAAAAAATTTCATCTTCAACACCATTCTTCATACATTCTTCATTTTGACCATCGATCATCAATGAACCTCTACTTTTCATTATTTTCCTTGTTCCTATTTTAAGTAAGTAATTGATTGAAATTGTGTTTTGATTTGAGATCAATATTTCTTATTTTTGGTTTCATGTTTTTCAATTAGTTAATCTGAATCATTGCATTTTTTTCAATCATTTAATCTAAATTTTATTGGCATGTTAAGCATGATTTCAATTATTTATCAATCCACATTTAATTTTACCATGAGTGGATAAACTACCTAGGATAGGGGTCAAGAGTTGGGGTGTCTAAATTTAATTAATCTCTAAATTATCAATATGGTAATCCTAATAATAGTAATCAGGTTAAACAAAAAATGCCTATTTAATTCATTTGAGTGACCTTGACCATGGGAAGTCCGGATAAACAACCCTAATCGTATTAGAGTAGATTAGTATCGGACCAATATACTATGAAAATTCCTACCATAAAAGCTAATATTAATGCCCTTAGGTTTTGGTTACTTCTAGACCAATTAATAGACACCTCCTATGTAGAACTATTTGGTTTGACCATATTCTACTAGCAACATATTTCTACTTTATAGCCTAGATCTCAGGACCATTCCAAGTTAGGATACAGATTATTTTTTACCTAAGACCCTGAAATTGACCATGATCCCTTGTATATCTCTAATTCCAACCCATAAGTCTTTATAAATAGTTTTCCCAAACTTAACCAAACTCATGGGGACTCCTACATATAGGGTCCTAAACTGTAAGTTCCAGCAGCTATCCCAATTCCATGTGGGATCGACCCCAGACTATTATTATATTATGTCTTAGTGGAAAGTGAATTTTTAGAATCAATAAAATCTAATCTGGATGCAGCCCGCATGAATTAAATAACACATACATGGTGTCCTGTGGATTTCCATGGGTGCATCGCATTATTTTTACATCCGTAAGAGGCTTCTGCCTCCTCTACATTTTATTTCCTTCATTTATTTTACAAAGTTTTATGGGTTTCATGAGTTTGTTTGAATGTTTTCAAGGATAATAATTCTCCCCATCGGTGATGCATCATGTAAGATTTAGGAAAACAAGATGCTCCTACCATTTGGATATTTTCCTCTAATTTTCGAAGTATTTTTAGAGGTTTTTTCAGGCGTTTGTCAATTGACAAGGAACGTGACTTGGGGGAACTTATCTGGTTACCACTGCGTGATCAACAGTTGTCTGAGGTTCCTTCGAAAGAGTTGAAGGACTTGTTGAAAGGACATCATAGGACCTTATGTTGGTTATTCAATGCGCATTACCATCTACATGACCTTAAAAGGGTCATGATATCACATTTATTATAAGGGTTCATGTGATATGAATGATCTCTACCACCTTCTTATTCATGTTTATTATGGGGAATACAATACCCATATTCAGCTATTTATTCCTTTTTGGATTTTTTGATGCTCATTGTAATCAACAAATTCTCTCATTAGGAGTGATATCCATAGTGACAATGGGATTGATTATGAGGAATTTAAATTCCAACCTAAGACATTATCTCTATCATCAATTGGGAACTTGGGAGATGCTCGGTCTATCAAGAAATTTTTGGTATTCTATGAGATTACCTATAAATAGGGGATCAAAGAGGGTTTTATTCACCAGCTACTCATTTCTCTAGATCTCCTTCTCCTTTTATTTTCATATAACCTCATTGCAACAACCTACCACAGTATTTTATTATGAGTTATATTTGTGATACTTCTTTACAAGAACCTATTTTTAAGGACTCATTTTCCCAGGTTCCCACTCAAACCATTCCACCAACCTATATTCGGTAATTTTTTAAACCTTTTCTACATAGATCAAATTTTATTGAGGTTTTTGTGGGTTATGTGTCTTAATCACATGATCCTTTGACTATTATGTGTCTCATGTGACAATGTCAAGGTCACACAATCATGAGTCTTTGGAGGGGTCATATAGTCACAGGATACCTTGCGGGTTTTTTTAACCCATGAGATTCCAAGAGTCAGGTGGTTCATGAATAATTTATATGATTCATGAATGAATCTTTTGATTCATTCAATGTTCAAAATTCTACTAGAATTTTATGTATTTCCTTTGACAAGACTTTATTTTATTTTTCTGACATATGCCACTTACTTTTGTTTAGATGGATTCTAGTTCTCATCAAACTTCTCACAATACTTAGGGGGTGGATATAAAGGCAGTGATGGAATTTCATGATGCTATTTTAGAAATCCTAGATTCTACGTGTTTCCATTATACTAGATCACTCTAGATGAAACCTATAGATCTAAGGGGATTGAAACTTGGGGACAAACCTCTTTTAAATTTTCTTCCCCTTTATGGGCTTGGTCTTACCAATGACACTCCAATTCTTTCACCATAGTCATCATTTGTAACTTCCACTTGGGTTTGAAATACTCACAACACCTTCTAGGAGGACTTCTTTCAAGGGGGGATTTTTTTCTAAGGGATACCATGATGATGAGAATATGCTAACATATATACCTACAGACTCTAGTGGGACAAATCATGAACCAGATACTGATGTTCATATGTATCATTTGATCATTTGTAAGTCTTACTCTAACCAAAATTTTGCTTGGATTCCCAACTGGGACTTCCAATCAAGAGGCAGTTGTGGAATAGACTAGGGATGGCCCTTCTAGGTACAATACATTACTTCTAAATTCACTAAAGATATAAATAAAATTGGTATATACAAGGATTTCTGGATCTCGTAGACATTTTATTATTGAAACAAGGTTCTGATGAAAGTCTTTTTTAGTTATTGGATCCCAAATATAAATACTTTCCACCTTACTCATGGTGATGTGGGAATCATCCTCTAGGATGTTGAAAAGATTTTTGGTGAACCTATATTAGGATGAATGTATGATAGTTTTCCCCCCACGTTCCACCTAGGATGACATAACGAGGAATCCTACCCTCACCAAAGAACTGATTAGGCTTGCTAAAAGGGCCCTCTAGAAGGATCCTTTTCCTAGAATTCATATCCCTTTAAATAAATGGGTGGGATACTTAATTAAGAAGGTCTGATCTGATCCAAAGTCTAAGAAGTTGAAGGCCTGGCTTACGAAGGACACGCCTAGTGCACTCAGTGCTTGTTGGCCTATTGTTGATGAATAGAAATTTAAATAATGGGGATGTGAGGTTGTCCCTGATGTTGACTGAGTTATTCAACTAGCTGGTTTCTTCACCATGTACCTAAGTGGGTACTGACTTCCCATGAAGGAAAAAATTTAGAGTTCGAGTTTCAACTTTTAAGATGGCGACCTCCATGGTAGGAGTTTCATATCGGGCTATCCATCCTTGTGATGACCAAACTTTATAATAATCTACACCATGTTTACAATCGAAAATAATCTTACCAGATTGTGGACCCCTTATAAGTATTATGGGTTTGGTTATGAGCATATTTAGGAGGATATGTGTATCTGAACATCTAGGGTATCCCCAATATATGCTTCATACCATACCTATAAGGTATCAATGGTCTAAGACCTATTACACTGAAAGATTGAGATATCAGGTCTTATATCATCCACTATGACTATTTCTATTTCAAAACCTATGGTCTAGTACCAATGGGTGATATTGTCAATGTATACACCTTGCTGGTTTAGCCACTAGTTTCTATCTTTCCAATCCAGATTTCTTCTCTCTATTTATGTTATATCTCAGGAGAATCTAATGGTATCTCTCCAAATTTTTTTGGATGTTTACTAGGTATGAGACTCATAAAGAGATAGACATTCCTCCCCATAAAACAACAGTTGGTTTATCCCAGTATTATGATGAGGCTTGGATCTACTCAATCCCAAGGGGAAATTATCTGGATTAGTAAGAGAGGCCTATAATGTTGTCGAGAACAATCCCAAACCTAGAAAGAGACGGTATTCTAGAGGTTTGGAAACACTGGAATTGCCTCAAAAGGAAGTTATACATTTTCCATTTCCAGTAGAAGTGGAAAATGACATGGCTATAGCTAGTGTAGTGCTAGAGGAAGAGGCCACTCTAGATTTATCATTTCCTATCACATATATTCAGTGGGAAGCTTAGAGGTTTCATAACTTAGAGGATGATCTTTGGAGTATAATGATCCAATCAGAGTTACCTTTGGAAGTTTTCTTCCATGTCATTTCCCCTCTATGTATCACTTTCAAAGACTAACCTAAGGAGATTGGTTCCTTCTTCTAAGACCTTGAAATAACACCATAATGTGTTATGGGTTGAGTTTTCTATTCACTTTTTGTTTAAAAAATGGTGGTGCACGGCACACTGCAAATGGCGATGAATGGGTTTGGTTATCCCATAGAGGTAGTGGTAAGACTGATCTCACTGTAATGTTTAAAGGTTCATGGTTCCATTGCAACATATTGATGTACTTTGTATTTTTTTTATACAATGGGAGGATAAAGAAGACTATCTAATCCTGTCATCCCATGAATGTTATTCCCTTGGTAAAATAGTGATATAAGAGTTTGGTAGTGATCAGGATACTGATGATGATGGATCCCCAGGTCGATTAGACCAGAAGAGAGTGGTGATTTGTACTTTTGAGATTATTATGTGAGCTTTTATGCCTTATGGAGATCATTCCCTAGAGGGTAAGAGAAAAACTAAGCATTCTAAATTATCAGGATCTTATCTTCCAAATTCCACAAGAAAGTTTGGAATTTCACTCCATTATTTTTTTGGATTATTCTAGCAATGCATTCTAACTTTTCATAAATGTGCAGGTCCTACTAAACATATTTGGATGAAAATGTATCCACTTATGAGGATACAGGTGAGTGTTTTGTTTCTTTTGTAGACTATTCATTGTCAAGATCATCCCATCATGAAGTAGAAGTGGATGAGGTGTCGTCTCAATCAGTCATATTTCTTGTTGCAGATATATTAGTGATCACACCACTTGATCTAGTGTAGGTGTACAAGATTCTAGAGAATAATGACACAGGTAGATATTCTACTAATGTGTTATCCTTGATTAAAGTGAGTTTTGAATAAGGTAAATACTTCTTCATGATTGGAAACTTTGTTCATTTGTGTCGTATCACCTGATATTATCTTTTATTCTTACATTTCTAAACATTGGTAAGTGAAGCACATCTTCAAGAAAAGAACCAAAATTTCTATGGATCCTCTCATCATAAGTATTCACTTATTCGCCCGAAGATAGGGTTGGGATAGTGTATATCACCAGTGACATGACCAAGAAAGGTATTTTTCTAACATCAATCATGTTCGTCAATTACCTAGTGATATCATATTATTTATTAGGAAATTAATGAACCCATGAACCCCTTGTTGTGGTGTCTTCTCACCAAAGTTTGGAGGCTCAAGTCACCACTCCCTATGGAGTTCATCCTACAATATCAACCAATTTAGAGGCTATATATATTACCTCATCAACAAGGACTGTGAGTATGACTCTTTCTCTTGGCGACCTGGTCCAAAATATACTCATCTCCCCATGATGAACCTAGATCAAGGCCACATATCTACATCAATTTATCTATCTATGTGGGGAAAATATAGTGTTAGATATAGAATTTATATTTAGAAACCCCATTGGATGAGATAAAGAGTTTATTGGGTCATATTTGATTTATGTTTCCCACCCTTGGTTATGAAGGTTTTGACTATTTCACCCTCTATTCCCAAGTGAAGGAGGTGATTTTTTTTTGGGAACAAAATATGGAACTAGAATTGAGGATGGTAGCCATTGAGGCCTCCTATTCAGTGAATTAGAACTAGGATGGAGCTTTAAATTAAGATTCATGGAATACGATGGAGGTGGCTTCTCATCGGGATGTAGCCAATGCTGGGAATTTTGAGATTGACTTTCTTCAACATGAAATCAACCATCTTCAAAAAGAATTATCCCAGTTCCAACATGAATGTAAGATATTAAGGAATAAATTATTGGATTAGTAGGTAATCATCTATATAGAATAGAAATCTATGCTTGAATCCATTTCTAGGGTGTAGTAGTTGTAGCGAGTTGCAGAAGTCTAAACCGAGCTTCTTGACCTGTTATGCCAATCTATTACCAACTTGGAGTAGAGGCTTGTAGAGTTAAAATATTACTCTGAGCACATGGTATTATGGAGTTGTAATTTTTCAACTATGTATTGGCTCGTATGTTCATGAGAGAGGCTTTGATATATAGAGATTCCCCCTCCAATATCCTATTGGTGAATAGATCTTTTGAACATTATATGTTTTCCAGGTTTTCTTTAATTCATTATGTGCATGAAATTTTTTTATCTGATTTTATATGAATCATCAACGATACCCATCCTTTACATAATATTAAGTAAACCTAAATTCTTGGATCTGAATATTTAAATTATAATAGATTCTTCTTGAGAAGTGCTCATGAATTCCCACCAACATGAGGTTATTTATTGATATATCTTCTCCATCTATCTTGAGATCACCTGATTCACAAAAGGATAATTTTTGAAGAATATATGTCCTAGAGGGAGAGTAATTTTTATTTTTTGTGAAATTGATAGGATTTTCAAACATAGCTTTATTTTTTCCAAGGGAAGATGATGGGCCTTAGAAGCAATACCATTCTTGTAGATTAAATCATTATTGTGTTGTATTTTTGGGCCTTTTAGATTGAAAAATTCTTCACTGTAATTTAGGGTCTTTTATCCCAGACCTCCTATCACTTTATCTTATAGCCATTTATCTTCCACATTCTATCACTTTATTTAAGGTGTTTTAGCTCGGACCTTCTATCATTGTAGTTTAGGTTCTTTTATCTCAGACCTTCAGATGCCATGTAGTTTAAAGTATTACTGCCAGGACTTGATCAACGATCGTGGAATATATTGCTGAAATTCCAAGAATTAACCAAAACACTCTAGGGTGTTGAGTTTTTTTGTGGTGTTGTCTATGTTCACAGGTATTAGAGATCCTTTCCTGTAAGGAGGATATACATCTAGTTGATAGTTCAAATCCCTTAGTCATCAGTATAATTTCCAAACAAAGGTGTATCCACTCTTTTCCAAGGGTTATGAAAGGTTTATGGGGGTAATATTAGTTGAGTGAGAAATAATATGGATTCTAGGTCCACTTAAATAGTTGGATTATGGGTGATATAAGTCATAACCCAAAAGTTTCAATCTATGAATATGGGATGGGTAAGTCATTTCGGGGATGAACCATAATACACTTAGGTACCAAGTTCTTCCACAGTATTTCCAAGGCTCACAAGGATTGAATATCCTTTATTTCTAGGAGGATATGCCTTTAGTTGGTAGTTAAAATTCCTTATGAATCGATACCGTGACTGAGAAAATATTATTTCTACTTATTTTCGTGGTCCATGAGAGATTTTTAAAAACTCAAATATCAAGATGACGAGGTTATGTAAAAATTATGTTTATCGAAGAAGGATTATGGAACCCTAGGGAAGTTTGTCTCTTAAATTTTGAATTTTGAGCCCTACACTCTTTGGTTTAGAATCATGAGGTATGGGCCATAAAAGGTTTCGAAATGGAGTGTTTCATTCTAGCCTTGAGAAAGGGTACAAAGCATGGTGATGTAACACCTAGGATGTCAAATCTTATTGAATAGTTTGGTATGATAATTGTAAATTTTGTTCCAAATTTCTCGGGTCAGGAAGATGATATGGGACAATCATATCAGTAATGACCCAAAATACACTAAGATTTTGAGTTCTTTTTTCATGATTTCAGGGCTTATAAGGATCAGGAATCCCTTTCTGCATAGTGGCGAATTTGGTTGAATACTATAGGCACATATGAAGTAGCCATAGACATACATGGATAGTTAAGAAAGGGGTCCCATTAAGCCTGGTATCTTTTTCCAAGGTCCATGGAAGATTTATGGTGATCTGATGCAATCAAATAATAAAGAGTGGTTTGTGGAAAGTGTTACATCCATGAAGGTTTTGAGAACCCTAAACGTTGTGTCACTGCCTAGCGAACATATTCTCACAACTAGGAGATGTTACAAATCATTACTCTAACTTTTTTAAACCAGGGGGTCCAGTAAGCATAGCATGGCTTTTACTAGGGCTACAGAGTAAGCCCTATGATCTTTACTCCTTATTTATTTTTTCCCTAATTTTTTCCTAAACTCCGGAGATGAAGAGTTTAGTGAGTGAAGTATTGACTTTTTATTAGGACTCCCTTTTCAAGTTTTAAACCTAAAAAGTTTTGTGCCTCTTTCTCTAGTTATTTAAGGTTTTATAATTTCGACCATTATAGGCTAGAGTTTAAATTCTTACAAATTTGACCTGAGTGAAGGTAATTTTAAGGACATTACACACATGGAACTAATATTGGGAATGATACACAAGACCCTTATTAGGTTACCAAGGGTCAAGAGTACCCCAACATCCTTCTGAGTGGGAGATAGAAATGTTGTAAATAATGGGTTGAGGTTCTCAATTCATAAGTCTTGGTATGAGACAATTATAACATGTATGGTCCATAACACACTGAGGTGCTGAGCTCTGCCACAGTGATGTTGGGGCACACAAGGATTAGAAATGCCTTTCTGAAAAGTAATGCATTTGGTTGAAGACCATAGGTGCATATTCAGAAGGAATAGAAAATTATTCATAGTCAGACAAAGGGTTACTTGAATAAATGTATCTTTTTTCAAGGGTTGTGAAAGATTTGAGGAAACATGAGGTGCTTGATACATGAAGTTTGATTTATAGATTGAGGTTCATAAAAGATGATGGAAGCACCCTGTACTCTAGATGACCAGGGTAAGGGTCTCGTTGTCCTTTGTTAAGGGATGAAAAATGGGTGATAGTCTGCAAAGTTCGATGTCATGTACTAGGGACTTTTTCTACATGTATTTTAACATCATGTGGTAAGGAAATTTTCAATGAAGTTTATCATTATGTAGTAAGAAATTTTTAATTTTGTAGTTTTAATGTCATGATACCAAGATGTTTTCCTTGTATTTTAACATCATTGTGTAAGTACACTGGGAACTGAAGTAAAAAATTGTTCCCAACATATTCCGTACACAAGAAATACATACGTATATTTGGATCATACTTAGGAAAAATGATCCTTTATGAATCGGACCCTATGTAGTTGGGGTGTATTTATTTCATCGGTTGTTATATATGGGCCCATGATTAGAGACCCTGGAATAACTATGTATCCAATGGTGGTAGGAATCATTCCATACATATTTCTTTAATAGGAAACACTCTATGCGGGGTTCACCCGTACATAGAGGTGGGAATTGTTTTTGTTGATTGTTCTAGCTAAACCCAGGATTGGAGATATGGGAATCACTATCTATCATGTGATGAAAATAATCAATCCACAAGTATTTCTTGAGAAATCATGTAATTTAACATCATGCGGTAAATATGTTTGCTTCCTGATGTGAAAAGGGGTGTGGTGGCTGGACCTAAGGATGTATAGAGGGGGTGAATTTTATGTTTATTTATTGTGACTGGACCCATGTTTTGAGATTCAGGCATCACTACATATCATGTGATATTAGGAATCAATTTTTACGTAGTTATTAAATGGTAAACACTCTACGCAGGTCTGGACCATACATAGATGTTGGAATTTCGTTCATTTATTATTGCAGTTGCACCCGGGATTGGAGATCTGGGCATCACTACATATCTTGTGATGACAGGAATCAAGCCACATGTAGTTATTAAGGAACTATTAAGTTTAACATCCTATGATAAGTATGTTGGCTTCCCAATGTGAAAAGGGGGTTGGTAGTTGGACCCAAGGAGAGAAATATGGGCATCACTACGTATCATATAGTGATAGGAATCAATCCATACATAGTTCTCATGGAAGCAACTTTCTATGCAAGTCTGTACTATATGTAAAGTGGGGTAATATTTACATTTATTGTGACTGGACCCAGGATTGAATATCTAGACATCACTTTATATCCTATAATGTTAGGAATAAATTCACACATAGTTCTTGACATTGGAGGTGTGATTGGAGACCATCACCAATAAAAGTGGTCCTCTCGGGTGAGGTCCACTAGAATGTTCAATTTTATGTAGTGTAAGGTAAATCAACCAAGTTGTTTAACGTCATGTATAGAAGACTCATGGTACGACTTTTAAGGTCTTACATTCAAAACCATGGTGAACCCATCATGACTTTTTATTCCTTGTTTATGTGGTGAATCTCTTACCAAAATTCCAAATATTATGTGAGTTATGCTCAGTGTGAGAAAAAAGAATGGAAAGGTACCCCTCATTATATAGAGGAAATTAAGGGTAGGAAAAGGGTATTTTTCATAATATGGTGGGTGGAAAATGATTTATAATTGAGGACTCCCTATTTATCTCATTTAAAATGAGAATCATGTCATACATATTTATAAAATCCCATATAGTTTCATTTTTTTGGTAAGGACATTAGTCATAAAATTTAACATCATGCAGTAGGGAAGTGGGTAACCTGATGTGAAAGGGAAGTAACACCATAGATCCATGTAGTTTTATTTCATGTGGTAAAGATGAGGATTACCAGAAATGAGGGAAAATAAATATTATGGTTGGGACCAAGACTATAAGTTTAGGCTTCACTACATATCTTGTGATGGTAGGAATCAATCCACACGTAGTTCTTGGATGAAGATATTCCCTATGCAGTGCTTACTCTCACATAGAGATGGGGGCATCTCATCCTTCCTTCACATAGATCCGACTTGTGTGCAGTGAGTCGTTAGTGAGATGGTACTTCCCATGTAGTTTAACATCATGTGGTGAGGACAATCTCTCACAATTTAACATCATGAAATCCTGACAAGAGACATTGTGTAGTTTAATGTCTTTCTTCTAAGATGAGAGACATTGTTTAGTTTAACGTCTTGTAATAAGGATGAACTTGTGTATTTTAATGTCATTCAACCAATATGTCTCCATTCAGTTTTTTATCATGTGTTCATGACATTGGATACCATTGAGTTTAAATTCTTCTTTACAGGACTAGATATTTCATGCATTTTAACTTCTTACTTATAGGATGAGAGATTCCATGTAGTTTAACATATTTTTGTCAGGACGAATCCATAGAGTTTATTGTCATTTGGTCAGGATGTGAGGTACCATGAAGTTTAAGGTATTTCTACTAAGACTTGAGATTCCATATAGTTTAATGTATTTCTATCAGGACAAGAGATTACATGCAGTTTAATTCCTTGATTCAAGGATAACACTATAAATTTTATCATCATGTGGTTTATAAATGGGCTACCAGGTAGTTTAAAGTCTTATTATAGGACTTGAGATGTCATTCGGTTTAATTTCTTTCTACCAAGGTGAGAGATTCCATGAATTATAATGTATTTCTTCCAGCATAACTCCATATAATTTATTATCATATGGTCAGGACAAGGGGTATCATTCATTTTAAAGACTTTATTCTAGGACTTGATGCTTTATGATAGCTATGCAAAGTATTTCTTGATAAATATCTCATTATTGGGGGTGGTGATATGTTACTCATTCATAGTGTCCAATGAGTAGGATCCATTATGATATACCTTATGTATGATGAAAGTTATTTCCCATTTGGGTTCCATATTTGGAGACTTCTTATGTGGTATCATTAGGGTCCTGAGGACCAACACTAATTATCCTTGGTGTAATGAATGGTGGTGAACCTTTTTGTTGAAGGCCCATGTGATCTAATTCTAATGAACTTCAAGGTTTTTCAATGTATGAAACATGTTCTCATTGAGACACTCCAATTCATATAGTCACTTCAATTATTTATCATAATCAAAGATTTTTTCACAAATGGCTATTCAAAGAAAAGGTGGCTAGAATTATATGGGTAAAACTGCCTCATTTCCATACCCCAATGAATATGGTGTTTCTTTTGTAGCAGTACATGTGGTGGTACGGTAGGCCCATAAAGCATGGAGGTGTTTTTTTAGACAATACTTATTTTTCTTGTTCAACATATTTTAGATAATATTTGATAGAGACTAATTAAATTTCCCTATATATCCATTTTCTACTTCATGATAGTGAGTTGAATGATTTTATTCGATATTGTGCTCCCAGTATAGTTTCTTCAACTTGGTAGAACATAAGTTGGTTTTTTTTCTATCAATATCATGTGAGGTGCTCCAAAACTGGTGATGATATGGGACATCGTGAAGTTGATGATGTTCATCATCAGGACTTATTTTAGCGATATTACCTCATCCCATTTGTAAAATAATTCAGTATCAGTAGGGATGTACTTGAACTTCTTAGATGTGGCTAGGGGATATATCCCCACAACATCAATTCCCCAAATAAAAAATGGATCAGAATATTTATCTGTATGTAGAAATTTTGGGGGATGATAGATTAATTTTTCATGGATCTGGCATGAATGAAATTTCTTGGTGAATTATACACACTCTTGTATCATGGTTTTCCAGTAATAACCCAGCCTTTTAATTTTGTGGGATATTCTGGTCCCAGAATGATGAGTGTCGTAAGAGCTTGCATGGACTTATTCCATGATGGTGTGAATATCTCTTTCTACTATTCATTGAGGAGGATTACTTCAAATCCTCACTTGTATAGGAATTTTTTCTCATTTGGGTCATCTCACAGGGTAAATTTCATTTCATGGAATTGAACCTATTCCCTTGTGGATTGTTCTACTAGGATAGTCCCAATTCTGAGATAACTTATTATGGTCTCCATCCATCCAGGGGTGGATGCTGTTTTATTATGCTCTAGGGCGGTGCTGACCTGATTGATTTCTTCCATATCATAGATGATGATTAATGAGACCATTCTTTAGTGCGTGATATAAAATATTACTGCCTCCTGGTCAAGTTCAAAAAATATTGTGGCTATATTATCCAACATGTTGATGAAATCATTCTATGATTAGGGAACATGATACAATGTGGGATCAAAAGGTAATTTTTCCATCAATTCCATGACATAGCCAGTGAGAGGGGCCAGCTCTTCCTTTTTTATGGAATATTCACCATTTATCTGCTTTATCACCTGTTCTAATTACCCTATGATATCCAGGTATGATATTTATAGTTGTATGGATAGTTCCAACCCATCAATGAGGGAATGGTATTCTACCTTGTTATTCATGTTTCCTTAAGATAGTAAGAAATATTAGGTAAAATCACTTTGTTTGTAGATACAAATTAAATCCATAAGCCAACCCGATTGAGATTTAATTTTTCCATCATTTTCCTGATAGGATCCTAGGAGTCACCATCAAAATACATATCTCATGTCTGTGTAGTTTCAAGGGTATATAATACCTCATCATCTATGAGCTCGGTGTCCACTGGTGTATTCTTCGAGCCAGGATGTGATATAAGGAAATCATCCAGGGATTTCCTATTCACTGATTTTTGTGATATGAACTGGATTTCGTATTGTTGCAGAATGACCTCTCATTGATCCAAGAACCTAGACAACATAGGAAAGACAAGGATATACTTGATCAGATCAATATGAGAGACCATATGTACTTCATGTTGTTGTAAGTAATGCCTCAACTTTTTCACTATGAAGATGAGTGTAAGGTAGTTCTTCTCAACATCATAATATCATGTCTCGGTACCTAGCATTGTTAAAATGAGGTAGTATATACTTTTCTTGCTCCCTGTATCATTTTTAAATGCAATAAAGGTGGACAATGAGCACTTTCTGGAGGCCACATATAATATAAGTGGCCTCCCCACCACCAGAGGCATCAGAACTGGTGGGGGAGGTAGATGCTTCTTGAGACTTTTGGAGGATTCTTGGAAGTCCCCATCCCGTTGCTAGTCAATTCACTTCTTCATTAAACTGGTGAAGGGGAGAGCTTTTCTATCTAAGTTGACTATGAAACGCAGAATGTATGTGATGTTCCCTTAGATCCCACTTGGTTATTTGAGATTTATGGGGGGTGAAATTCCCAAAATATCCCTAGTTTCATATATTTCTACATCGATGTCATGGTGGTATACCACAAATACAAGGAACTTATGAATGTTATACCAAAGGATCATTTCAGAAGATCCATATTCAGACTACGTTTTCACATCTTGTCAAACACTGTTTGGAGATACGTGAACTGATCACATCATTGTCGATATTTTACCACCAGGTCATGGACATAATAGTTGGATATTCTTCCTAAAAATTTATTAATGATATGATTCATAGTGCATTGATAAGTTACACCGATGTTATTTAATCAAAAGTGCATAACCTAATAGAAATAATCACCTAAGGAACTCTAAAGGTAGTGGCTTATTCATCTTTAGGGTCAATATTTATCTGATTATACCCAAAATACATGTCCATGAAGGAAAGTACTTATAAGCCATCTGTTTCATAGATCTAGAGTTATGTGATCAGACATGGGAATTCATCCTTTGGTCAGTGTCGATTAAGGTCTATGAAATCGATTCAGACCCTAATATATCCATTCATTTTCTTGATAGGTATGATGTTGGAAATAAATATTTGGTATTTAACTTCTCAGAAAAAGTTGTATTTGATTAATTTTTTAACTTCCATAACTACATTGGTGGAATGAAAGGGGTACATATTTATGGACACCTGCTTAAAGCCTTGATGCTCATCGGGTAATCTGAAATAGTTCATATCCACATCTAGATTCAGTCCGGGAATTTGTGTATAGTTCCAAGAAAACATATATCGGTGTTTATTTAGGAATTAAATGTACATTTATTTCTCTTCAATGGTAATGGTGGCACTAATAAATGTTGTCATGGGTTGTCCTTTATTCCCATATTTACCTACTAGAACTCATCGATGGTGGTGGATACGCCTTTGTCGAATGAAAGAGTAGAATTCATGATGTTATCCACATTTTCTTCTACCTTTGAGCCTGTGGATACACTTTTGGATGAATTTGGAAATCTGGGAGCTTATCTATCACTGCCAAGGAGAGAGAGACCATAAGAAGAAACATTACCATCCCCTACTATCTAATTAATTTCATAGAGATGTTGGAGATGATTTTATTTTACATTATTAGTGGAGAAAAAAGGGGCTTGGACCTCTGGGACTAGGTATATTAAATCAACTATATTTATGGGGAGAACAAAGATTCTCTAGATTATACTCCAGGTATTTGCAGGGGTGGTCCCCTAGTTTTTAGGAGCTACAACATATTTATCATCATCCACCATTAGTTTTTTTACTTCCCTTTTGTATAAATGTTCTTCAGTATATAAGTCTTCATAGGTCTCAAGGGGGAACTATCACCATTTTGTATGTCGACTTTTCCATCAATGGTGTATTTCTAAAATTGATAGAATGTTAAAGGTACCTACATGTTGCTATAGATCCAGGTCCTTCTAAGTAGTAAATTGTATATGGTGTCATTCTGGATAACCATAAACTCACCATCATATGTGAGATCCCCAAACTAATCTTTGATTTTGATCTTCCTAATAGGTCTTTTCTCACACTTATCATACCCTTGAATTGTCATCTTTGTGGGAGAAAAATCTCCTTCTCTATATCCCAATCATCGTAGGTTTCAAATCAGGATGATATTGATCCCAAATCCATTTTCAATCTAATCCCTTTAGATATCAACATTAAACAGTCTACCCAAAACATATAGGGTCCTTATGTGCCCTTGGATGACCAATTCCTGATCATTCTCCATGAATTAGATGGAGACATTGAATTACGCTAACATGGTCTCCATTTGATATACCTTTTCTGTAGTAACTTCTATATCAAATTAATATGGTATTTGGAAGGATTTAATGAGTTCCTCTATGAGTTCTTTTGAAATATGGAGCACATCCAGGATTGAGAGCTTGATTGGGACAACTGCCAGCTATTTTAGAATGTTGTAATTTTGTGTTATAGTTTATTTATTAATAATGTTGGGTTTCTCCTGGAAATATTTCTTAGTATTTGATGAATTTGAGGTGGAAGGATCAGGTGATTTTTCATAGGTCGCGGAAACATCTTCTTCTAGTGGTGCAGGTTGTGCTAGCCTTCCCCATTTCATCGGATGATCATATAATTGAACCCCTGCTAGGAATTTATGCAAGAAAACAAGGTGAAGATAACCACTGGAGGGTTTTGGAATGCATACATGCCTCTTTTGATCCTATTGGAGCACTTTACCATGGGTCTTAGCTTCATATATTCTCTCTATGGATATATGACCAAAATATTAGGTCTTACCACACCTATGTTGTCCCTTATATCCTCAGTTCATGTGCATGTGGCCTCCTGTTCATTGATTTGGTGTAGGGAACTCATACTTGAATTCATATTCATCATCTGATAAGGGTTATTCTAAGTTTATCATGATTAAATAACCAATGATGATCTATTCATCCAATGAGGGTTCCATTTGGTGGTGTGGTGCCCGTGCTGCGGATGTTGCAGGGAAGAAATATTTAAGAGTTAGAGCTTGTGTTAGAGTATAATATGACTCCTAATATTCTATTTATTACTATTTTCATTGGTTATAAACACTTTTATAAGACATATATTATGTCACATTCTTAGTTGGTGGATCTATTTTGGGTCTACGCATCTGTGTTCTCAGGGTGGCATGGGCTCGGTCAACTTTTTTTCAAGTCATACAGTTGTTGAACTCCCACTCACACCTGGTTGGAACTTTATTCCAATAACCCTCTCCTTCTGACTGGGAAATAGTTATGCAAGACAATTTCTCCAAGGAGATATCAAACACTGCATATCCGGATTAGATCATGCCTTAAAGGACTTCTTTGAATATGAAGCAGTCCTGGATAGTATAACCCAGCCTTTAATGGAAAGTGTAGTAGTTAAGATGATTAGTGAGGTTGAACTCATTGAGATTCCTGGGTTGTGTTAGATTTAGTGGGTTATTATGCATGACTACTAAGAAATAACTAGGGTCCTATTCATTTTGGAAGGATTATTATTTATTCATCCATTCCTCAAATCTCAAGTGACCCTAGTTTCTCTATAAATCTGGTCGAGGGTGATTTTTTGGTTGTCACCACTCGATAGGAAGTGCTCGGTGGTTTGAGACCTGGCTAGGTTCTTCAATGGGCATTACTGCTATCTTGAGAGTGATAGTTGTAGCTTCTTCTTTGCCTAGCATTTTCCCCTGGGCTGAGAGCATGAGTCAAGTTTTGTATCGGGTTTCCTGAATGGAATCTTACAAACATTTGGGTGTTTCTACAAACTCACAGAACCCACCTGGATTATTTTTTGGGATCATAGGTTTCTGCAACTCATCCTTGATATTTTCAATAAAAAGTTCCAATAATTCCTCCTATTAAAGATGAATACTAAGTGAATCAGTTAATCCTTTTCATCTTGATATGAAGTTAAACACCCTCTCATTTTCACATTTTTTTCAATTTTTCAAGGTGACGATTATCATTTTCCTCATCATGGTGATGAATTGATAAAGGAATTGATGATGAAGGTCTTCCCATCCTACAAAGGATCCCGCTAGAATACTTGTGTACCAAAAAAAGGCTGGCCTTGTCAGATTATATACAAAACCCCTCATCTTTGTCTCCTCCTATTGATCTTGAGGGCCCATCATCGACCCACATCAGGATACAATGTGTCTCAGATGTTTTTCAGGGTTACCTGCACTGTCAAAAGTGGGGGAAGTAGGATTTAAAAAATTATGTGGGGTAAAAGTTTCATCCACTCACTCAAGATATGGCTTCCTCTCAGGCTACATAGGTGTGCGTCACCCTTCCATGGATTCTAACCGAGTTTATAGGGAATCAATGACGATAAGAAGATCTAGGGGTATGAATTTCTGATTCACCTCCTATCTATAGGGAGCAGGTGGTTCTCAATGATGTGGTCCTTCCTTTATCTCCCACTAATTCTTGATTCATCCTAAGACTGAATGATTACCCTGTTGAGGGAGACGTTGTCTCTACAATAGAGGGAAGTCATGATAATTTTTTAATTCCTCGTTTATGTAGACCAGCATCATAGATCCAGATCCAATATGAAGCTCATATACCAATCTTTCTATTAGATTGGATATATGAGGTATAATATTCTTTTCTACTTAAAGACGATACTCGGTGGGGGTATTTCCCTTGAGTAGATCCTTGTTGAGTTTTCTGAGAGTTTGTATCTCACTCTCATATTGTGAAAGTTGTTACTCTTTGGAAGGACCTTCAACTCTTCTGGGTGGAGATTAGTATGTTGCTACACCTTTCCCTTTTTATCTGGAAATTTTCCACCAGAGAGGTGGCAACTTGATATTCAGTGGTTCTAGATTATGGATCCTTATTTGGTTCTGAGTGTGTAAAGCCTCATTTGGTGCATCCAAATCACTCTCCTCTCGAAGAATATTTTCCATGTTGTGGTTATATGTATTTGTGTCTTGGTCTACATTATCTATTATATTGATAGTGATGACATTCATAGAGGCATATCAGGCAATGGTGGTATCCCCATTACTTTCAATGAAATAGGTTGATTTGGTATTTCCTTCATCATTATCATTATTTGAACCCTAGCCATATTGAGCCATTTTGGATCGTGACCCCAATGGGATATGATCTAATTTACCATAAATTCCTACCATAAAGGTATATGAATAATGAATTTTAGGGGGTTTCCATTAATGTTTTCCAAACAAGCCATGAATAATAGAGGTTTGTCTTATGGTGGGAGGAACGGATGGTATACTGATAGTTAAAATTTTTCACCCAACCTAGAGTAAACTGATTCTCTCTATGGTGATGATGATGATGAAAGTTCCCCCATTACTATGGATTGGGGTTATTCAGGGCCACAATTTCTATTGATTGATCCTGTTGTTGAGGATCCAATGATTCTAGTCAAAGACTTAATGGATCTCGAGGTGGACATTGAGATATAAATTACCCCATCCCAGCAGGCTTGGGTTGATCTAGAATCACAGTTGATTTTCTTATGACCCTCTCAGGGGATGATAAAACTGGTGATGGTGATTGAGATATAAATTCTACTACCCTATTGGTATAGGGTTTTTTGTAGTTTCTGAGGATGTGTCTTGAATCCTATTAGGAAATGATTATCCAAGAGGTGGAGGCGGTGGTAGATATTCCCCCAACCTAGTAGGTTGGGTTCTCTCCTAGACGGAATCTATGGTAGCTACTATTGTGTCCTATTTGATGCAGTGTATTTGTTCTTTCAAATAATATGGGTGTGATGGAACCCCATGATGGGAATCATTTTTCATGGGAAGTTGTCTCATTGATCTCAACATCAGTTTCGGTGTCTGAAATGCATTCCTATTTATTTAATGGTCTTAGTTTAAATTTTTGTTAGATATCCTCTCAATTTTTTCATGATTGAATTGTAGATTATTTTTTCCTATCAACCATTCAATGTTTTATCAATTTTCTAATGTGATTAGTGGCACTCAAGTTGAATCCTAAACGATGGTACTTTTTTTAAATAGTTGATTATTATTGTTTTGTCTTTTCAAAGGGGGGTTTTTTTGAAAAACTTATATGAAATGAATGATTTATGTATTTATTTTAACAATTACACATTTATTTGGGGGATTTAATAATTAGGGAGTTAAGATTATTATATCCCTAGTCTTTTCTATATATTTTATTAAATTAACACCCACTTCACAAGATGATTTTTTATTGTAATTCTCAAATGTTTTGTCCTTAATCCCAGCCTCATCTAGGGAATTGATCTCAATCAATAATTGATGATGGAAGCTTATATTTTATAGACTCATTTATACTTGTGGTTCCAATAATCCATGGAATTCACATGCTAAAAAAACATGTCATTAATCTATGACATTTTATTTTTGGCATACACACTATATATTTAAAGAATATTAATTGATTAAAAGCTATCAATCACTTAACATCCCCAAATTATGACTCAACCCAATGGTATATTTACTCATCCATTGAGATTTTTATTAATATTTTTTATGTTATTTAGGGTGATGAGTTAAAAATATAAGAAAAAGAAATCTATAATATAAGAATTAGTGTGCCAAACACACAAACAAATAATGAAGAGAATTAAACACAGACTTTCGATTGAATGATAAAAAAATGGGAAAGGGTTTATTTTTATTTATTTAAACTATTTTAAGACCTTTAATATTATTAAAAATAAGTTTTATGGAAATAAGATAATATGAAGAAGAAATATGAATTAAAATTCAACTGAAATGAAAATAAACATATAAGATTACAAATGAATAAGAACACAAAAGAACATGAAAACAAAGAGAGGAGGAAAGGTATATCAAATGAAAAATTGAGTTTGGAAGGTCCTCCATGGACTTTTTAAAGGCTTTGGTCATTAAAATGTATCCTATTATATTCTAAAATGCCAACTCATTTAAAGGTGAGAATAAGTATCTATTTATAGCCAAAGGGAGTGGATTATTTCCATTCTAAAACGGCCACTCATGTTTTCTCACCAATATGATAATAAATACAGCCAAATATAGAGACATATTCTACTTTAATGTTCTATATAATTATGTTTACATTACATCCTCCAAATTTTGATATCATTGGACATTTGGATCCAAATTAATGGTTTTTTTCCCAAACCATGTATTGTTGTCCCATTTTGATTCTATTTTTTCAATGGTCTAAATGTGAATTCATTTATGTATATGAATATGCCATCAAATACAAATAATTTATTCTAAAAAAATGTAAACCAACATCATGGATCTCAACACATAGAATTTAAAATCAATTGATCTATTGTATTAGGAAAAAAGTCATGAAAGGTGGGATATTTTTAATTCCCAAACATAATTTTGGGTTGGACATCAAAGCATCTGTTGATCCCATTTTGGTTTATTTTGAACTTAAAATTTTTATGCATGTTTTTTTGTATATTCATGAACATATTCTTGAGTATCATCAAATTTTGGATTCTGTATTAAGTTGAGAAATTCTATCTTCATGGATGGTCTATTTTTCATTACAGATTCAATGGTCCTTCTTGTGTGGCCCATATATCCCTTTTGAAGGATAAATTAGACAAATCTCTAATTTAATTAATTCTATCATATTGAATTAGAAACCCTAAAAATAATCACATGATTTCGATAAGTAGGGTGAGATTTTTAATTAAAATAGTAAAGTGATTCAAATATTGATTAATTCAAATAATGCTCAAAAATTATATTTAGTATTAAAAAATTGTTATTTCATAACAATTATTCTTTTTTACTTAAAAATAACTAAATTTAGTATACAAAAATTTATAAATAAATGAATAAAATCAACTCCCCCACACTTATTCTTGTTCGTGTCTTCGTGTACAACATAACAAAATCATTTTCAATCACCAAAAATATTTAAAAAACACCAATCAGGGGGGTCTAGAATAGCTCACTCACCCATAAATAATTCCACTATAATTTGTTATATTTATAATGTATCGAAAATAATTCATTTTTCATGTTTGAAATTTGAAATGGAAATTGTGGGTACTCCAAATTCACTCTTATCAAGATGACAAAAATTTACTTATGGAGGTTCATTCATTCACCAAATAAAATGAAAATATAAGAGTTTTTAAGAGATATCAGCTTCCATTACCTATCCTAATGTTCACAATAATCAAGAGGTATTTTATGGGGGTTTTAGTGGCTCTGGGATGGTATGAATATAATGTATAAAAGAATGGAAAATTGGGGTAAAATACCAATATGGAAAAAGAAACAAACATTTTTTTTGAAATAAGTCATGCAAGGAAATGGAAACACATATTTACAAGGTCATGACTATATGAATAAAGACACAAAATAGGAAGAAAATTGGGAGAGTATGAAAAACAATAAAGTATGTACAAAACACAAAACTTCTCCTAACTATACAAGAAAAGATGATACAATTGTTCTTTTTTTCTTTTTTTTCTTTTTCTTCTTTTTTTTTGAATTTGTACTTGGAAAAAATATCACACTCATCTCCCAAACCTTATTTTATCTCCTCACGATACTAATTTTAAAAGTTATAACAAGATCGAAGATTTATGAAGAGTTATTTTTGACTTCCCAAGACATAACCCATTCTTTTTTACATTTTTTATTTTTTTTTCATATATTTTTTGGAACACTTTTCAATAACATTTTTTTCAAAATGACATAAGCATAAATCCATTACCAAAACTCACCAAATGAAAACCTCTCCACTGTACTGAAATGGATACTTTCCCTCTATCATATCATGACATATTGAAAATCAAGGAAATGGTACCGAAAAATAAATCCATTACCCTCACACTTAAATTTCAAGAAATCATGCAATGAGAATAAATGTATATATTGGGTGGGATGGGTTTTTGGGCTTGTAATGTGGATATCAAAAGAAATGGTTTTTATAGGCTCAAATGGGGTTTCAAAAGGAGGATCAGTGTAAGGGTAATGGAAGTCTATTTGGCTATCTAAATTCTTAGCAGGTTCAGAAAATTCCACTATCACATTAATGTACGCCAAAGTAAGAAATTTAGATTAAAGGTTCACAAAATCAAGATACACAATTGGGGTTGAAAACAAAAAATATGAAAATATAGCAATAGGTTACCTTGTAATGAAATCTAATGTTGTTCCTCATGATTGGGGAAGAATAATTTTACAAATCAAAAATTCACCATTAAAAATTTATTGGTTTTGAAACAAAATTATTTACTAAAATTATAATGAAAATATAAAATTTTTGAGATGAAAATAATTCATTGGACTCCCAAAAAATGTTAAAAATAATTTTAAAATTTAATGATGATTAATTAGGACTCTTTTTTATTTTTATTTTGTGTTTTTTTTTTGTTTTTTGTTTTTTGTTTTTTTTTTTAGTGTTTTTTATTAAAATACAAACCCACAAAAAAGAGAAAGGGGGGAAAATGGGTTTGATGAATAATTATTTAAAAAATGTTAATGATATAGGAATAATAATAAATAAATAAAGAAGGAGGAAGAAAAGAGAAAGAGAGAGTTAAAAGGGAAATAGGTTCCCCCTAGTTTGGATTTCGTGGGTTTCTATCTCCATCTAGTGGTGGGTCAATGGAAGTCGATGTGATTCTGAGGCATGTTTCATCTCTAGTGATTCTTCAGAAAATTTTCATTACCTAAAAGATAATCAAAAACAAAAAAAACATTATTCATTTAATGAAAAAATAAAAATAAATTAAAATTTAATAAAATTAAAAGAAAACATAGGTTGCCGCTAAATAAGAGATGCATTTATCTTATCCAAAACTGGATAGTTGTAGTGGACTACACATAGTCTGATGGTGGCCATATTATTTTCTCAACTCCAGTGTTATTATATAAAAACATCTCCTTTGGAAGACCCAATTGTTCATTGGATAATTTTATCCATTCTTTCTTATTGTGATTGAAATTCAATGGGGTTGGAAAGAGAATGTCGGTATCCTAAATTTGGTCTTCAATGTGAGGAATTATGTTATCCAAAACTTGATAGTTTCTATGCTTGGAAATTCTGGAAAATGTTTCAATTATTATGGTTCATTTATGTAAGTTTCAGAAAACTTGAAATTTTATTATGAGATCTCATTTGTTTTTAACTCATTTATTTCATCACTTTCCAATGTTGATTAATGAGGATAAAAGGGGATGTGAGATTGAATTTATTTTTCTTTCTAAATAATGGTAAACTTCCACCTCGCCAGTGACCAATTTATTAATGAGGGAAAAAATCTCACAACCTTCACTACCATTGGGACAATATAGGCACATGGGTTCATAGTTCACATGACTTATAAAAGGATTTTTAGAATTGTGGATAGGAAATGAAGAATTTTGCATAATCTATATTGAATAAAAAAATGATCATTCTAGTTAATTTTTCTCATTACCATCCATGTAGATATTATATGTGAGATGGGATTATAAGGATTTTCAAGATCCTTTAGATTGATAAAGTTTACATGTGAAAGTTCAACATCAACTTCCCCATTTATGACTTGGTTAATGATGATGAATAATTCACGAAGTCCTCTTTAATTAGAACATGAAAAAAAATTATGGTTCTGTTTTAATCACACTCTTAGAGAGACTTTCATAAGCATCGATAGTGAATACCTATTTATTCTCTAATGGGTATCACATGGATTTACAGTTGGTCACCAAATCCCACGGTTAAGATGCCAGCATGGACATAAATTTTGTTTATAGATGTCATGAGTAATAGTATTCCAAGAATAAAATGATATTATAAGTATGTTTTATTACCTTCCATGTCCAGAACATAAAAATCATTTAGAAAGATAATATCTTTAACTCGGACAATAACATCCTCAATTATTCCCTTAGGACTGACAGTGCTTCGATTAGATAACTGGATGACAACACTCGTTGGGTGAAAGGGACCTAGAAAAATGTTAAAGAATATGGATTTGGGAATGAAATTTATCAAGGATCTTGGTTCTATGAGTTCATCATCAAATTTTTTACTCTCTATTTATCATGGAACCAAAAATATCCCTAGATCTTTGCACTTCATGGGTATGGATTTATGGGTTTAAACATTATCGATGGACCTAAGTGTTATGTTATGGGTGAACAATTCCTTAAGAAACCTTTGATACTTAGGGGTGTTTTTTAGAATATAAGACTATAATGTTGAATTCAACATGTAAATACAAGTTGAGTATTTCAGGATTAGGTTCAAAGTACTTTTTTGGCTTAGAGACAACTTGAGGAAAATGAATTAGGTTCCTTAGAGTAATATTAGGAGGTGGGGGAGTGGCTTCAGGTTCTTTTTCTAGCATTTTTTCTTTTCATTTTCAAGATCATTATTCAAAGGTTTATTTGAGGATCCATCATGAGGCATAGCGATTTTATTTCTAGATATAAGTGAAAATTCACTTACATTTCCCTTAGGGTTGGTAAATGGTTGAGTTGGGAGTTAAAAATAATTTGTTTGTTGTTGTTGACATAGGTGGGATGAAAGTTGACCAATTTGGTTTTCAATTTTTTTAAGGATAAAATGGTTGAAGGAGGCAAGATCTTCCACAGAACTTTCCCATTGTTTCTTAGAAGAAGAGGCTTGTCCCAAATTGTTATTACATTGATTTTAGTTCTTGGTAAATCAATTGTATTAGGTTGGGAATTGGGAATACCTGTTAGGATAGTGGAATCCAGGAGGATTGGGAGGAGGATTTCTCATTTGATGTTGTGGAATAAAATGAGAGGGTTGTTGGAAGTCACCACCACATTGACCATATTGTAATTGGTTTGTATTTTGAGGAGAGGATTAAGGTGGATGAGATATAAAATTTCCATACCTCAAGACTAGGTTTTAGGTAGAACATAATGGCTCACAATGGGGTTGGTTGGAGTTTCTAATGAATTGAATTGATAGTTAGGGTTGGTGTTCTGTTGAGAATATAATGCATTGATCTCCATTGGTCTAGATGAATCTAATGGATCATCTTGAAGTCATGGACATGTGTCTATTGGATTAGATTTTGGGTTTTAGATTCCAGAATTTCTAATAGGTCATGGGAATATAGATTTTGGATAATATGAGGTTGGGGATTTATCATCCCCTACAAGTTGTCTCATAAGGATTGTAAGTTCACTCATC
Source organism: Viscum album (assembly GCA_963277665.1). NCBI lineage: Eukaryota > Viridiplantae > Streptophyta > Magnoliopsida > Santalales > Viscaceae > Viscum > Viscum album. Next base: position 1,013,909,645 of record OY728119.1, on the reverse strand, counting down.
CACTCAGACATCTTGTTAGGCTCTATGGATCGATTATCTTGTACTTTTTGAACTTGAACATGTGCTCGAGTATTGAATTATTGTGTGTTTATAGCCATATTACTTACGAGAACTCATGTAGCTTCAGGAGTCCTTTCAATAAGATAACCACCACTTGTGGCATCAATAAGAGTTGTCTCTATATCCAATAACCCATCATAGAAGTATTGTATCAAGTGTTAGTCATGGATTTGGTGGTGTGGGCATGTTTCCATAATATTTTTAAACCTCTACCAATACACAAAGAGTTATTAATTGGGTTAATTAATGGATACCACTTATTTTCTTTCAAGTATAAGTGGTTTGAGAAGTAAGGAATAATTTCTCAAAGAAGATTCGCTTCATGTCATTCCATGTGGTTATGGAACCTAGAGGGAGGTAAAATAGCCATGACTTGGTGAAGTTAGCTAGAAATAAAGGTAATGTTCGAAGTTTTATTTGTTCCTTATAAATCCCATGAGTCTTCATAGTAGAGAACGCCACTTGGAACACTTTTAGGTGAAGATGAGGATCATCACTGGATAGCCCATGGAAATGAGGTAGAATATTAATCAATCCCGATTTGAGTTATAAATCACCCTTAATATTAGTATATTGAATAATAAGCGGTTAAAAATTCATATTAGGGTAAGAGAGGAATTTTAGGGTTTTTACCCTAGCATTTGTTATATCTAGTTTAATTGGATGAGAAATGAATGGGTATTGGGTGATTTGATTATCTCTAATGTCCCTCATATGTCAGGGAAGAGTACGCTCAATTTCTAGGTCAAAAAAATCTGATGGATTGTTTGGGAGGATATGGGGCATTTAAAGAAATTTTGAAGGACGAGGAAGGAAGTTTTTTGCATTTTGGTTTCTTTTATGTTTATGATTTTTATAGGAAGGTGGGTTCTTATTTTTTTTATTTTTTTATTTTTTTTTTTTGTATTTTTTTGAATATTTTATTTTTGTTTCTATTTGAAAAACTCAAAACCCATGGACTACTAGTTACACCATCTAAGCAACAGAACCATTTGAACAATGGATGATTGGTGTCTATATAATGTTCAAATTTTCTATTCTCTAATAATTTTTATAGCATCACTCAGTTTGAATCCTCAATAATGGTAATTTTTTTAATAGTCGATTGTTTTTCTTTTTCTTTTAAAAATGGGGGTTTATTGGAAGAGATTATATGAAATGAATGATTTATATATTTGTTTTAACAATTTATAATGATTGGTTTGAGTTCATAATTAGGGATTTAATCTTGTGATATCCTTGATTATTGTTATATATTTCATTAAATTAACACCCACTTCACAATATGATTTTTTATCGAAATTCCCAAATTTTTTGGCTTTAATCCAAGCCTTAACTAGGGAACTAATCTCAATAAATTATTGTTGATGTAAGGTCAAATATTTCATGAACCCATTTTTACTTGTGGTTCCAATAATCCATGTAATCCACATTTCAAACAAAACATGTCTTTAATCCATGACATTTTAAGTTCAACATACACAATATCAATTTAAAGAATATTAATCGAGAAAAAGATCTCAATCACTTAACATACCAAAATTATGTCACACCCCAATTATATATTTACTCATACATTAATATGGTTATTAATATTGTTTATGTTTTCTAGGGTGTTGAGTTAAAAATAGAAAAAAAAATAACAGGAGAAGATAACAGTAGTGCGTCGAACGCACACACAAACAGTGAAGACAATTAAACACAAACTTTCAATTGAATGAGAAAACAAAAGGGGAAAGGGTTTATTTTTATTTATATAAAATATTATAAGACCATAAATATTATTCAATTTAATTTTTATTTAAAAAAGATATTATGAAGAAGAAATCTACATTAAAATTCAATTGAAATGAAAACAAACATACATGATTACAAATGAAGAAGAATGCAAAAGAACATGAAAAAAAGAGAGGGAGAGGTCTCTCAAGTGAAAAAATGAAATTGGAAGGTCCTTCCAATCCTTTTTCAAGTCATTTTTCATGCCAATTTATCCTTTCTATTCTTAAATGATAACTTCTTTTGTGGTGATAATGAGTATCTATTTATAGCCAGAGGGAGTGGACTATTTGCATTCTAAAACTGCCACTCATGTTTTCTAAACAATATAAAAATGCATAAAATATAATATGGATCTATATTAAGCATAAAATTTTTATATATTTATGTTTACATTACACCCTCAAAATTTCTAGTTCATTAGACATTTGAATCCAAATTTATGGTGGTTTTCCAAAACCATGTGTTTCTCTCCAATTTTGATTCTACTTTTTCCATAATCTAAATTTGAATGCATTTATGTCTATGAATATTTCTTAAAATACAAACCATTTCTTCTAAAAAAAATGAGCATACATATTTTCAATAACACCATAAAATTGCAGCTCACTTTTTCAATTTTATTGGGAAAAAATCAAGAAAGGTGGGATATTTTAATTTAGAGATAGAATTGTGGTCTAGAATTCAAAGCATAAGTTGGGCCCCTTTATAATGGATTTGGGAATTAAAATTTTTATCCAAATTTTTTTTGGATATTCAAGAAAATATTATGGAGTTTCATAAAATTTGGACTTCTGGATTGAGCCCAAAAATTCTATCTTCATGGATGGTCCATTTTTCATCACAGATTCAAAGGGCCTTCTTATGTGCTCCATATATCCCTTTATATGGTTGAATTATGCAAATATAAATTTGACTGAATTTTATCATGTTGAAATATAAACCATAAAAAATAATAATAACATAATTTGGTTAAGTATGGTTATATTTATAATTAAAATAATAAACTAACTCGAATTTGGATTAATTTAAATAATTCTCAAAAATTATATTTAGTATTAAAAAATTAGTATTTCACTACAATTATGTACTTTTACAAGAAAATAAATAGAGGTAATATAAAAAAAAGTTATGAATAAATTAATAACATTAGTGATGTCTAGACATTGTTGAAGCAGGGTAATTCTATTATAGTGACCAATTGGATCGTGCGTTACTCAGTCCTCTAATTTTTTCAGAGGATATGAAATTATAGAACTTCATATATGATGGGTTATATTGTTATGGGTACATTTTAAAGTGTAATTCTCAATATTTTACCCATCCTTATATATGTACGTCTGGAAATTCTTGGGAAATCATTCGGTGGAGAGTTGTCGCAATGCGGTGACAAACACTGCATAGGCATTTGTTATGCTCTTCCACTCTAGGGTTTCAGGCCATGGAAAAGGTGTCCATATCTAACTGGAAATAGAGGTTATTGATTATCTAAAGTTTATACTCATGTCTTTAATAGGGGAGATGTCTATCCTTTATTCTCTGGTGAGTAACCCACATATTTTGGAATAGATAATATACGAACTCCTTTACTATCTTATCTGGGACCTCATAGTTAGAAGTGGAAAGGGGATAGAATATGATGGGGAGGTTTTTCCCAGATAAATATCTCCATATATCAATTTCAACCTCCACTTCATCAGACTTATGAACCTCCATCTAGTCAAACCAAAAAATATGCTTCTTGGGGTCGCCTGCTGACTAGAGTGGAGTGATACTAGAAGTTAATAGGGAACTATATGTGGTTGACCTTGATATTTTGAACACCTCTTGATATGAAGGAATATAAGTTATGGAAACCTATATATATAAAGGTGTCTAGTAAATTATATTATTTTCTTGTCCATGAGATATATCTTTCGGGGGAGGTTGATCACTATAGATGTTAGGAGTAGATTATTTTCGATCCATCTCCACACTACTAAGAGGAGGACTATTATGGTAATTATTATATTATACTTCAGTTAAATAATTGATGGATCCTTGGGATATGGATAATGTGTCTAGAATGACCTCAAAGACACTATCATTTAGAAAATTATAGATATGATCCATGTTCTACATTGTATCCGGATTTTTCTAACCTTAATTTTAGAATTTTTAAGGGATATGTGCCCACTGTATGACCGTTTTTGAAACTTGTTTATAAACATTTAGTGTTACTAGAGTATTAGACTGCTTTTGAGAAGATTCTAGAATATTCCAATGAAATTCTTCATTATTGACAGGAATATAAACATGTCCCAAGTAATGTTTCATTCTAACTTAGTGAGCCTCATTTGGTATGGGAGTATGAGCTTAATCCTGGTCCTTTGGAATATTCCATTGGTATTTTTTGGAAAGAATATGATCCTCCCAGAGGCTTGTTCCACTCTCACATGGTGATCCCCAATTGGAATAGGAATATGAGCCTAGTATGAATATGTATTCCCCACCAAAATATGCCGACAGACCTTTGGAATGGGAGAATAGATATTAGCCTCCTCTTGTATTTCATCGAAAGGATATTGGTGAAATTGTTCTTTTGTGGAAGAATAAATATGAACCTAGATTTCATGATCTTCTGGAATATGCTAGGCAGATTCGCTGACAGGAATATGAGCTTATCTCGGGTCACGTTCCATTCTCACTTGGTGAGCCCTAGACAAAATGGGGATATGAGCTTGATCCTAGCCCTTTGGAGTATTTATTTGGTCTTCTTCGATAGAAATATAAGCCTTTCTCGAGGCATGTTCCCATATCACTTCATGAGCCTCGACAAGAACATGGATATAATCCCTATTATGGGCCTTTGGAATATACTTATTGGCTTTTTCGATAGGCATGTACCTCTTTCCCGAGGCATGTACTGATCTCACTTGGTGAGCCTCAGTTGTAATAGGAATATGATCCCAGTCTAACACCTCATCCTTTATAAGAATATACTGATAATATTCATGGATAGGAGAAACAATGTGTTCTTTCTCTAGAGAAACCATTTATTCGTAATGATCTGAGTGTTGTGTTGCCCTAACTGTAGGGATAAAAATATTTTAATGTACCTGTATCTGTACCAGTTCTAGAATATGACGATGGATTTCTTCATCCATTTCTAAGATGTATTGGCATTTTATAAAAATGTTTGTAGGGATATATCCTTGCACATTTTCTGTCTCAATTATATATTGGTATATATCTTTGATTGAATCAGGGAAATGAGACCACTTCTATCCTCACACCACCATAATATGATGATAGACTTCATTCACAGGGGTAGGGATATGCACATCCCCCATGCTTCTTTTAGGGATATGCCCACAGACTTGTTTCAAGTGAGCAAGGATATGAGCATGATCACTAGTTACTGCTAGAATATGTTGGAATACATTATTAGTGGGAGTGGGGATATGACCCACTCCTGGATATCCACCACCTTCCTCACTTGATGTGTCTTCTTTATTATCCATGCTTTGGTTTTATAGGTGGCAATGTGTCAGGTGGTACCCTCGGTGGGTGATTGGTGGGTATAGATGTAACAATGATGGTGACATTGGTTGACAGGATCCCTCCTTAGCATCCCTTGAACTACGAGGGAGCCATATTTGACTCCCTGATCCACCTTCATCAAATATTGAAGGTGGTGATTGTCTCACTCTAAGGATAATATTCTGAAGTGCTTGGTTGTTGAAATGAGGTCCACTATATTAGTTGTAGCTTTCCATAAACAATTCGGACTCATTGGCATCGGTTCTTGGATAACCTCATGAGAATTATCAAGGTTCAGGATTGTACCACATCAATGGTACTCCTAGACCATTGTGTTTTTCACCTAAATTTTAATCTTTTGGATATGTTAGATCATTTTATGACCCATGTGGGTTGCAGCCACAACTGACTTTCCATAATAGTTGATGGATGATGACATTATCTCAGATCAGGATGCTCTTGATGAGAGAAATATCTACAGTCATGCAGACAACAAGGAAAATTTTCACCAATTATTGCAATATCGTAGGCATGATGTGTGCTCAATCAGATATGCATGATTAACACAATTTTCTTTTTATTAATAATTTGGAAATTATTCTCATGTGGACTTATAAAAAAAGGATATACTTATTTCATGGTAACCCCAGTTACAGAGGATCATCTGTAAGATTTATATCAGGCGTATCATCTTTGTTTGATATGCCAACCAAGTGGCCTAACACATTATTAACCAATAATTCTTTTATTTGAGATATTCATGTTGGATTCATCGCTTTTGTTTATGTATAGTGTGCAAAAAAAATCCAATCTCATGATAACCCAATAAATTTTTTATTTGATATATTCACATCGGGTTCACTATTTTTATTTTGATAGAGAATAAATGAGCGGGCACCCTCATTGATGTGCATTTAGTTTTTCTTGATGTTTGATTGTGGGGGATTCATTTCTTACACAATAATTAACATTGAGTTAGCACTATTGTTCTAAAATAAAACTCTTAATGGTTTCCTCATCTATAATTGGGTACATACCTACTTTCCAAAGGAAGGTGTTAAATTGGGGTTCCAGAACCAATTATTGTTAGGGACTCGCATCAGTTGATAGGATGGGAGTTCAGGCTCATTTCACCCTTTGGGGGGGAATTTTTTCCTACTCAGAGACTCTCTTATAGATATAAGATATGTTTGAGAATATCTCCTTAATCTTGAAATGGGATCGGTTACCCTAACAATATGATTATATGTTAAGTCTCTTTTTATGAAAAATAAATGGGGGATATTTTTAGATAATCCATATGTATGTATCCTAAAATCTTCATCCATTTCCTAGTAAAGAATAGTTGCTTATATGATGAATCCATATAACTCGGTACTTTGGAATTTTCTACCACGGAAGGAAGTGATTAATATTCTGAGGAGGGTATTGAGCCATTATGAGGCATCTTACGTATCCTATTTATTGCAGGATTCAAAAACTCGTAGTTCATTAAACCCATATAGTATAACATCATGCAGAAATGATATATGTATGGGCACTTAGGCACCAAATATTTGAGCTCAAGTCTTGAGGATACACTCAATGTATCCTAGTTATAGAAAGAATCATATTTATCATAGTTTGTTCACGCCCTTACGACTTCCCAAGTGTATATTCCATTATATGGGAGATATTTATATCATGAAACTCATGGAGGCTTACACGCTAAGGTTTCTATGGCTATTGTAGACTCATGATTCCAATGATGTGTTCATTGTGACTTCCTAAGACCATGTGATCTATTCTCAGTGTGAGAAACAAGGGGTAGCAAGTGGTCTTCCTCATTTCATATGAATGTGGGGATTATATATTGGGAATGATGTGGTATGTCTTAATATAAATATTAGGCCACAAGAATGAATCCTACATATCCTGGTTATATCAGGAATCAAAGTCGTCATAGTTCAGTGGGAATTTCAATCCGCTAATGGATTAGGTGGAATGATCATATCATGGGAATGATTAGGTCCGGATGGTTGAAATTTTAGATACATGGTGGAAATTACACTAATATGGATGCCCATTTGATTTTGGGATCAGGCCTTAATTAAGAAGGCATCTTATGTATACTGATTATAAAAGGAATCAGAGTCCTCATAGTATAATTGGGCAGGGCTTACACACTAATGTTTCCCTTATATGCGGGATATATCATGTTATATTTTTGATTAGGGCTTACATGTGGTGTTTTTCTTTATCTTGAAAGAGGCTTGTTGTAACTTCCCCGACCTTGGATCCACTAACCTGGTTCCCTGATCTAGGTCACCATATTTCCTCAAGCACATCTACCTATATGCCAAAGGTCACAGACTAGCAATTGTTGTACCCCTCTCTCTTGGATTTTAATGATCACAATCACTCTCATCGTGTTCTAACTTGTTTTCAAGTATTTTTGATGATAGGAAAAAGGTTTCCAAAGAGTTGGCCCAAGAAGACTGGAAAAGGACTCTCTGAGTCCACCGGCCAACCGGTGGATTACCACCGGCCAACCGGTGGTCTCTGGTAGAAGCAATGCTCTCTTCCAGGTTCCACCGGTCAGCCGGTGCCTGACCACCGGCCAGCCGGTGGAACCAGACAGTAGGCCTTGCCCACTTCCAGGTGCCACCGGCCAACCGGTGGCTGAATCACCGGCCAGCCGGTGGAACCAGACAGAGAGCTTGCTCTCTATCAGGACCACCGGCCAGCCGGTGGCCTAGCACCGACCAGCCGGTGGAACCCAGACAGAAAGCTCTGCCTTCTGTCTGGAGCACCGGCCAGCCGGTGGCCAAGCACCGGTCAGCCGGTAAGCCTAGTCAAACTAGTCGTTGGGCTTTGACCAGACTTGCCCACTTGACCCCCAACGGCTCTGAAAGCCCTCCAACGGCCATATTGAAGTATTTGGGTATATTTCTCCTATAAATAAATGAGGATGGATGTCGGGAATACCCCCGATACATTGGAATGATATTTTGATCCCTTGAAGCTCTAACGACAAATCTCTAAGGCTACTTGTGATCCATTTCCATCCTTGAAGCTTGGGCTTCCTCTACATCAACTACTCTCACACTCTTGGTACTCAAGGCTTCCTCTAGTTTGTCATAATTTATTTATTTCAATTGTTTAGTTCTTCATTGGTTTTGTATTAAAACAAACCATCCTTTTCTTCCTCACTTTCATATTGGGTTTCTTGCTACAACCATAATAAAAAAGCAAGTTGTACGAAGGTGATCTAGCCTACCTTAAAACGACTACTGGGTTTCTTGCTACAACCATTAAAAAGCAATCTGAAGTATAAATCTCTCAAAGGTTGAGTTGGGAGCGGAGACGTAGGCTTTGGTTTAAGCCGAACTCCATTTTCAAATTGTGTCTTGCCCCTTTTTATTTCCGCTGCATTTATAAATTGTTTTTAAGTTGCTAATTATTTTACAAAGGCAATTCACCCCCCCTCTTGCCATCACTCTCCGACCTAACATTTGGTATCAGATGGAAGTTTGTGTAATACCTTAACCGGTTACAAACCTTAAATCCATAGTGATGGCTTCTTCCTCACAAGCACCCGAAGGGTATTCCATGACTCGGGCTCCATTCTTTGATGGAACCGACTACACTTATTGGAAAACTCGCATGATTACATTTCTTAGAATTATTGGCTATCCTATATATAGAATTGTTATGCAAGGCTACACTCTCTCTAGCAAAGATGAGTCTAAATGGACCCCCGAAGACATTGCTAATTTTGAGATTGATGGCAAAGCCATGAATGCTCTTCATTATGGGTTAGACCGTAATGAATTTAATCGTATTTCTACTTGCACCACTTCTCATGAAATTTGGAAGCTTTTGGAAGTGACCCATGAGGGCACTAACAAAGTCAAATACACTAGATTAGATATGTATCATCAAGACTTTGAAAGTTTCACCATGCACCCACACGAATCTATTACCGAAATGTTTACTCGCTTTACTGATGTGTGTAATGGGAGAAAGTCTCTTGGAGATGATGTTTCTGCAGAGACGATGGTCAAGAAGACTCTTTGGGTCCTACCAACCTCATGGGCTCCAAAGGTGACGGCAATCAAAGAAGCGAAAGATGTCAAGAAAATGCCGGTTGAAGAACTCATTGGATCACTTATGACCTATGAGATTACCATGAAGAGACAAGCCGATAAAGAAGGTAAAATCTTCAAGGAGAAAAAGAACATAGCATTCAAAGTAAAGCAAGAAAGCTCCTCCGATGATAGTGAATCCGAGATTGCTCAACTTGCAAGAAAAATGAGCAAGTTCATGAAGAAAAAGAAGAATTTTCAAAGGGCACGAAAGGAAGAGCCAAAAGCAGAAAAAGAAGTTACATGCTTTGGATGTGGAAAGAAAGGACACATCAAACCGGAGTGCTCTCTTTTCAAGAAAAGGTTAAAGGAAAAGAAAAACAAGAAGGCTTTCAAAGCGTCAACATGGAGTGCAAGCGATGACTCCATGTCTTCAAGCGACTCAAGTGATGAAGGTGGAAAATGCCTAATGGCACTTGATGAGGTATCTTCTTCTGACTCCTCTTCCTCATCTTCTTCTTTTAATAATGACATGTCTTATGAAGATCTCCAAAATGCGAGAGATCAATTAGAGGAAGGTTTTCACGAACTTACCTCTAAATTTTTGGCCTTAAAAAAGAAACACAAAATTCTAATTTTTGAAAAAGATCAACTTCTCAAAAAGAATGAGGAACTTGCCCTTAAGGTCCAAGATATTCCAAATGTTGATTCTTTGAATTCAACTATTAAAGATTTAAGGGAATCTCTTGCCAAGTTTACCCAAGGTGAACAAAATTTGACCAAATTGCTAGGTTCTCAGCGTTCAGCTAGAACCACACATGGACTTGGCTTTAACAAGCAAGCCACTTCTTCTAGAGCACCCACTACTTTTGTAAGGGGGAGCTCTCAAAATAAATTTTGTAATTATTGTAGAAAAACTGGACATATGATTTATGAATGCAATTGTAAAAATTCTAGATATGGACACCCCAAAATCATTACCTACTCGGATGAATATCTTAGGATGTATCCCTCTAGACAAGTATGGGTTCAAAAATCTCTTTTAGCTAATCTTTCCGGACCCAAACTTATATGGGTAACAAAATCTATTCTCTCTTGATTTTGTAGGATAAACACCAAAGAGGTAGGACTTCGAAAGGCTCGTGGTATCTCGACAGCGGATGATCGAGGCACATGTGTGGCGATCCCTCCGAGTTCAACTCCCTTGAAGAATTCGATGGAGAATACGTCACCTTCGGTGACAATTCAAAAAGCAAGATCGTCGGTATAGGTACCATTGGTTTTGGTAGCACCTCCTTAATTAAAGATGTTTTATTTGTTAAAGGTTTAAAACATAATTTAATTAGCATTAGTCAACTTTGTGATAGTGGTTTTTCGGTGAATTTTCAAAATGATTTATGCAATGTGTTTGATTTTCAAAACAAATTGATATTTTCTGCTTCCCATTTTCAAAATGTTTACATTATTGATTTAAAGACTTTAGCTAGCCAAAATGTTAAATGTTTAAGTGCTCTTGACAATGAGTCTTGGCTTTGGCATAGAAGGTTGGGGAATTGTAGCTCTCATTCACTTCTAAAGCTTAATAAGAACAAGCTCATCCGTGACCTTCCTAAAGTTAAGTTTAAGAAAGATTTGATTTGTGAGCCATGCCAACTTGGAAAGCAACAAAAATCTTCTTTCAAATCTAAGAAGGAAGTGTCCACTTCAAAATCACTTGAGCTCCTTCATCTTGATCTTTTTGGTCCTACCCCTGTAGCAAGTCTAGGTGGAAAATCATATACCTTTGTCCTAGTAGATGACTTTTCTCATTTCACTTGGGTTTTCTTTTTAGCTCATAAAAATGATGCTTGTAGAACCTTTTTGAAATTCTCTAGGAAAGTAGAAAACGAAAAAGGATATAAAATTATATCGATTTGTAGTGACCATGGAGGTGAATTCGAGAACAAAGAATTCGATGAATTGTGTTCCTATCAAGGATACAATCACACCTTCTCTACCCCTAGGACTCCACAACAAAATGGAGTGGTTGAAAGGAGAAACCGAACTCTCTAAGAAATAGCTCTAACCCTCCTTAGTGAATTCAACCTCCCTCGATATTTCTGGGCCGAGGCAGTTAACACTGCTTGTTATACTATCAATAGAGTCCTTGTAAGACCCCTTCTTAAGAAAACCCCCTATGAACTTTGGAAAGGAAAATTGCCCAAAGTTGGTTATTTCAAAGTGTTTGGTTGTAAATGCTTTATCCTTAACACAAAAGATAACCTAGGGAAATTTGATGCCAAATCCGATGAAGGTATTTTTCTTGGGTACTCCAACTCAAGCAAAGCCTATCGTGTCTTCAATAAACGTTCAAAAACCATCGAAGAATCATCTCATGTCAAATTTGATGAAACTCTTCCAAAACCTCACCCGGTCATTGAAGATGTTGAAGATAATCTTGATAAGCTTCATTTGAATGATTCCTCTTCTCCTCCCAAGGAGGATGACCATCAAGAACCCTCTTCACCTTCTTCATCTTCCACCTTGCCTAAGGTTTGGAAACCTTCTAGAGACCATCCATTCGAAAATGTTATAGGTGATCTTCAAGCCGGTACTCGAACTAGAAGATCAATCCTCAACGAGGTTGAACATCAAGCCTTTCTTTCTCAACTAGAGCCTCAAACCATTAATGATGCCATTAATGATGAGAATTGGGTTCTTGCAATGCAAGAGGAACTAAATCCATTCTCTAGAAATGATGTTTGGACTCTTGTTGAAAGACCCAATGATCATCCAATTATTGGCACTAAATGGGTTTTTAGGAACAAACTTGCTGATCAAGGAAATATAACCCGGAACAAGGATCGCCTAGTAGCTAAGGGATATAATCAAGAAGAAGGAATTGATTATGGTGAAACCTTTGCGCCCGTTGCTAGATTGGAATCCATTAGGATCTTTTTAGCATTCGCCGCCCACTTAAATTTCAAACTTTTTCAAATGGATGTTAAAAGTTCTTTTTTAAATGGTTTTATTTCAGAAAAAATCTTTGTTGAACAACCCCCCGGTTTTAAAGATCCAAAATTTCCAAATCATGTTTTTAAGTTAACCAAGGCTCTATATGGCTTAAAACAAGCCCCTCGGGCTTGGTATGAGCGGTTAACAAAATTTCTTTTAGAAAATGATTTTAAAATGGGCCAAGCTGATTGTACCCTATTTTTAAAACACACTTCCAAAGATCTTTTAATTGTCCAAATTTACGTTGATGACGTTATCTTTGGTTCAACCAAAGAATCACTTTGTACTGATTTTTCAGATTTAATGAGAAAAGAATTTGAAATGAGCTTTATGGGGGAATTAAAATTTTTTCTTGGTTTTCAAATCTTTCAAAATTCAAATGGTATTTTTCTAAGCCAAGGAAAATACACAAACGAACTTTTAAGTCGTTTTGGTATGGATCAAGTAAAGGAAATTAGTACCCCCATGAGTACTTCTTGTAAACTTACATTAGATGAAGCCGGGAAACCGGTGGATAACAAGATTTATAGGAGTATGATCGGGAGTCTACTTTACCTAACTGCGACCCGTCCTGACATCATGTTCAGTGTTTGCCTTTGTGCTCGTTTTCAAGCCAATCCCAAAGAATCTCATTTTAAATCGGTCAAAAGAATTTTTAAGTATTTAAAAGGATCCAAAAACATTGGTTTGTTTTATCCCTCTAATACTTCTTTCAAACTTTCTTCATATTCGGATGCTGATTTTGGCGGATGTCAATTAGATCGTAAGAGTACTAGTGGAACCTATCATCTGCTAGGCAAGTCCCTTGTTTCATGGAGTAGCAAAAAGCAAAACTGTGTTTCTCTTTCTACTGCCGAGGCCGAGTACGTAGAAACTGGTAATTGTTGTGCCCAAATTATTTGGATGCAGCACACTCTCTTGGATTATGGCCTTTCCTACGATCATGTCCCTATACGATGTGACAACACTAGTGCCATTAGTATTTCTAAGAATCCAATACAACATTCTAGGACAAAGCATATAGATTTAAGGCATCATTTTCTTCGTGACCATTTTCAAAAAGGGGATATCACTTTGGACTTCATTTCTACTGATTTCCAATTAGATGATATTTTTACCAAACCGCTCCCGGTTGAACATTTTGATTTTATTAAGGGGGAGTTAGGAATGATTCTTCAATGAGCACTATTAAATATTTGACTCTTTTTGGCTTGCTTATAACTCTTTTTTATTTTTTATTTTTATTTTTTTGAATTTTAATACCACCGGTCAACCGGTGGTACATCACCGGTTAACCGGTGCTGTCTGGTTTTTTCTTTTGGGCCGGCCGGAGGAAGGGTTAAAATTAAAACCCTTCCCCTTCATTTCTTCTCTCTCTCTCGTGCGGCCCCTCCAGACCCGTGACTCCTCCTTGCCCTAGCCTCCCTTCTTCCTCCTTGCTCTCTCAAACTCCATTCTTCTCTCAATCTCTCTCATTTTTTTCCTTTTTCCATCATGGGTCCTCTCTCTTCATGCAAAGGAAAGGGTATCGCTCAAGAAGCACCTCCTCCTCCTTCAATCCCTCAACTTCCAGACATTTGGCATGACAAAGTCATTCTGCCTGGTAGAGTGATTGACTATTCTTGGCTTTCTTCTGCTCGTCTCGAGCTTTTCTCCATTATTGAATATCAACACTGGCATTCTTTTTTTGAACCTCCTAAGAAGGATGTTATTTATCCCCTTCTTGTCAAAGAATTTTATGCTCACCTGACGTGGTCGGTTTCTGACGACGTCGATACCATTTCCACCACCGCTCTTGGGCAACCCATCACTTTCACTTCTTTGGAGATTGCCAGGATGCTAGGAGTTCCTCATGTTGGACCTCATGCATTTGCTCAGGGGGAGTTTCCTCGGGACCCTGATTTTGATCTTGCTGTCGCTCTTGAGCATCTCACAGGGCAGCCCAACGATCCAATTTTCAAGCTCTCCCATCTCACCTCTAACCATCGCATCATTGAGCACCTCATTCAGACCACCCTTGCACCCCGTATCGGTGATCACGATACGGTGAAATTTATTGATATTTATCTTATCTCTTATATCACCAGAGGAATTCATTTCAATTTGGTCCGGTTCCTGTTCTGGGCCATGTATTATGTGGCTGAGCACCCGCGCCGGTCCAAAACTCTACCTCACGGGCGCTTGTTGACCAAAATCTTTACCTTTCTTGATGTCCCTCTCCGTGCTACCTCCTTCAAGCAGCCAATGAAGGATAGCATCATCAATTTTATGATGGTGCAACGGATGAAAATTCGTTGGAATCCTTGGCGTCAGGAGTGGATTACTGACAAGGATGGCCTTCTCAAGGCTTACTCCCCTCAGACACATTCACACCCTCCTTCCCATGCCATGCCTCCTGCTATTGCCGCTGCCTATCCTCTTTCAGATAGTGAGGACAGTGGTGCTGATGCAGAGGAAGGGAGTGGTGACAGCGAAGGTGAGGCTGTTGCTGCTGCTGATGAGGAAGATGGAGCGGGTGATGATGCACCGGAGCCTGCTGAGGTTGTGCCCCCTCCCGCTGATACTGGTGGCTTGTCGGTGACGGTTGATCAATTCCTTCGCTTCTAGGATCAAATTGAGACCCGGCTCGACTTGCAGTTTTCTTACTTCAGCTCTCAGTTTGATCAGCTCCACTCTCAGATCGATTCTCTTGATCGTCGCTTTGAGGCGGTCCAGGCTCCTCCAGCTCCTCCGACCTTCAGGCGTCGTCGTCACTCTCAGCCCTCTAGGAGTGAATAGATCCTTTCTTGTTTTTTGACTTGTCTTTGTATTTGTATTTTGAACTTTCTATGTAACGTTTCATCTTTTATAAAATTCAAGTTGTCTTATCTATCAATCCTTTTTGTCATTGCTTACTTCCTTATTATTGTTTTTCTAATTCTCTTTCATACTTTTCCTCCTATTTTGATAATCCCAAAGGGGGAGAAAAACTCTCTATTACATAGTTACTTATTTCATTTAATTAAGTGCTCTTTTTAAAAGTTCAATTTTAAGTTATTACTTTCATCAAAATCTGTTTTTCAATGGTTAAGTTATTGATTTCATTTGTTTCTTTTAAATGACCTATGGTTACAATTTCAAAATGAACCATTCTCTTTATTTCAATCCTTTCAAGATTAATATCATGATACATCTATGAAATTCTTGTATTAAAATGATCTCTAAAATTTTCCATGTCCAAGTTTCTTATTTCTTTTTTACTTGGCATATCATTTTTAAAAGCTTTCTCATTTGTGATTGTGATCATCAAAATAGGGGGAGATTGTTGTACCCCTCTCTCTTGGATTTTAATGATCACAATCACTCTCATCGTGTTCTAACTTGTTTTCAAGTATTTTTGATGATAGGAAAAAGGTTTCCAAAGAGTTGGCCCAAGAAGACTGGAAAAGGACTCTCTGAGTCCACCAGCCAACCGGTGGATTACCACCGGCCAGCCGGTGGTCTCTGGCAGAAGCAATGCTCTCTTCCAGGTTCCACCGGTCAGCCGGTGCCTGACCACCGGCCAGCCGGTGGAACCAGACAGTAGGCCTTGCCCACTGCCAGGTGCCACCGGCCAACCGGTGTCTGAATCACCGGCCAGCCGGTGGAACCAGACATAGAGCTTGCTCTCTATCAGGACCACCGGCCAGCCGGTGGCCCAGCACCGACCAGCCGGTGGAACCCAGACAGAAAGCTCTGCCTTCTGTCTGGAGCACCAGCCAGCCGGTGGCCAAGCACCGGTCAGCCGGTAAGCCTAGTCAAACTAGCCGTTGGGCTTTGACCAGACTTTCCCACTTGACCCCCAACGGCTCCGAAAGCCCTCCAACGGCCATATTGAAATATTTGGGGATATTTCTCCTATAAATAGACGAGGATGGATGTCGGGAATACCCCCGATACATTGGAATGATATTTTGATCCCTTGAAGCTCTAACGACAAATCTCTAAGGCTACTTGTGATCTATTTCCATCCTTGAAGCTTGGGCTGCCTCTACATCAACTACTCTCACACTCTTGGCGCTCAAGGATTCCTCTAGTTTGTCATAATTTATTTATTTCAATTGTTTAGTTCTTCATTGGGTTTGTATTAAAACAAACCATCCTTTTCTTCCTCACTTTCATTTTTGGTTTCTTGCTACAACCATAATAAAAAAGCAAGTTGTACGAAGGTGATCCAGCCTACCTTAAAACGGCTAGTGGGTTTCTTGCTACAACCATTAAAAAGCAAGCTGAAGTATAAATCTCTCAACGGTTGAGTTGGGAGTGGAGACGTAGGCTTTGGTTTAAGCCGAACTCCGTTATCAAATTGTGTCTTGCCCCTTTTTATTTCCGCTGCATTTATAAATTGTTTTTAAGTTGCTAATTATTTTACAAAGGCAATTCACCCCCCCTCTTGCCATCACTCTCCGACCTAACAGCAATGTGGGTCTAATAGATCATGTGGGGAGACTATACCCTATTTACCAAAGTAGGCCATAGAAGATAACATATAAAGTAAATGAGTAATGAGAAAAAAAACTAGAAACAATCATTACCAACCCAATCCCAAATAGGTTACAACTATAATCAAACAATAAATGTTTCATGTCATGTTAACAGTTCCAAAAGTGAAATAAAACCTAAAATAAAGACCAATTATTAAATCCCAAAAATGGTTCCTTACACCAAGTCTATATCCTCATCCATTAATATCCCAATCCCATATCAACTCACTAGAATAGGTCCTTTACCATTATCTTGACCTGTATCTATTAAATTTTCATGTGTACCTAATGGAAATCCAAGAATGGTGTGAGTACAACTTTGCAGGTCACCACCAACGTGTAGAATTTAGATGCAGCGGAAGCATGGAAATTGTTAGGGCCCAACTTTTATTTTTCCACTATCAATGACCAATACAGGATCAATACGATGATGAATGCTAGTATCCATGGATTGAAATCAATGATTTAGAAAAAGAGAAGAACTAAACTGGATCTAAGAAATAGTATTTTTCACATCATGTTTATAATTAATTTAATAATTTTTGAAGAAATTAAATACCTCGGTCTTTGGTACTTTCTTTGTTGATTATTTTTGATCGTCCAGAAAGACCCTTATGGATTTCATTCATTAAACTTGCGAGGATCCAAAGTATAATCCCTCTAGAGGTGATCTACGCGTTCTCCAATGGTCTCCGATCAATGCCACTCATTCTCCAGGTGCTAGCATGGCAGAACAAATGTCATGTGTCGATCATTCTTGATAACTCATTCTTTGGTCTTAAAGAACTTCTCTCATTATTGAGAGGTAGAGATGAGAGGAGTCGAGAGAGAAAATTTTTGGATCAACAATTCTCAATTCACCAGGGTTTGGAACAACAGACGTACCTTCCTATTAATCGGTATGGGGTTTCAGTTACAATATTTAATTATGAAAAAATAATTAAATGCAAATATAAATATTAGAGAAAACCCATGCCACATAATAAAAATAATATAACCATTATTTGTGGTGTTCCAAATTGCACAAAATGGAACCATAAATGAAATCACATGGCATGTAATGATAACATTATTATTATTATTTCTTGTGCCAACTGGATAAATATTATTTACTGACTTGTAAATAATTAATTTATCAAAGGAAATTGTCTTGGTCCATTCAAAATCCTCTTCCATTTATTAAACACACAAATAAAATATTTTATTCACTTAAATAAATATTTTTATTTAAAAACTAGTAAGTAAATATTTATTAAATATTCAATAAAATAAATAAATATATTTTATTCACAATCTAGTGAATAAATATTTATTTAATTTATGTAATCATTTTAACTTGAATAAAAATATTACTCTTTATTGAGAATAATATTTATTCTCTTAATTAAATTCACATAGAAGTTGATTGAGACCACCAGAATCACTTAGTGTGTGACCCTATAGGATTATTTCTTGTTGGAATTAGGTGTGCTTGCCTAAAGTCAAAGACTAATGTATAGAAATGGGTTGAGGAACCCAAGAGAAAGAACTTAAAGTCACAATGATTACATCCACATATGATCACTCACAGTGTAATATAATCCCTTTGTCGCAACATCTCATCAAGCAGGTTTCATGATATTGTCATCAAGCTATATGCTTGATAAGTCATTCATTGACAACCTGAAATAAACTCGTCATTACACCATGTCCATGGAATTTAGCGAGACAGTTCTATTTCAATTAAAGGGATGAGATATCTACTTCCATAAATAGAGGGGAAAAATCCTTCCTTCACTTATCCATTAATAAAATGTCATTTGTGATGCACCTAACATACCCTACTTATCGCCAATATATGGTGTGATTATTTTCGTTAGTAAATCTAAGTGCATGAGTCATGACATGTATTAATGATAATATTAAAGTCTATATACTTTTACACATGATTTTATATAGGAATATCTGATGACACAAAAACATGCAGAATTCCTACTGGTGGGTATGTTCTCATAATCTCCTAACTTGGATATTACCAAGTGAAAACTTCATGAGAAGAAGTTGCATTTGTTTATGAGTACTTTCACCTGACAGTTTGTATACTATGTGTCCGATCATAGTATTTCATACAACCATAGAACTCTATTTAAGAATATTTTCATTTCATTTTAATGTTATCATCATAGCAGGGAACTACTATGACCTTATTAATGCAACAAATACTCTAGGACATTATTATATTACAGTCATGAAGAAAAATGAAAAATATGTAACAAGATGTTTAATATTTAAATACATTAAATATTCATGTAATAAATTTACAAATAGTTTGTTCTAGGAAACTAACTCCAAAAAACTCCCACTTGGACTAGATCCAACTACCTAAGACTTTCAGTCTGCTAGACCTCACATGATGATCATGTTTCTACTATGTCAAGGCTTTTTTCAAGGGGTTTATCACATTGTCTTCTTTATAAATACTAATCACTAAAACGTTACATATATAAGAAAAATCCCTCAAGAGATGATACTTCCATAGTATGTGCTTCGTCCTCTTATGTGACCTTGTCTATTTTGCGAGATCCACCGTTGAAGTATTATCACAATAAAATATGATGGGATCTTTAATTATAAGTACCAAAATCAGCTCTTGGATAAATATATGCATCCAACTTACTTCTTTATATTCCTTACAAGCTACAATATACTCATACTCCACTGTAGAATCTGTGACCACACCTTGATTTGAGCTCTTCTAGTGCATAGAACCTCCATTAAAAGTGAAGGTGTATCCCGTTTGCAACTTCGTGTCATCTTGATCAGTCTAGAAACTAGCATCTGCATATCCTCTGATGACTAGTTACTCATCTCCTCTATAAACCAGAAACATATCCTTATTATGACATATATACTTAAGGGTAGTCTTGACTTCCATCCATTGGTGGTCACCTAGATCATCATGATATCTTCTTACCACAGTCAATGCATTGGTGACATCTAGCCTGGTACATCGCATATCAAACATGACTGACCCAATCACTGATGTGTATGGAATCATTTCCATTATATTTCTTTCCTCATGTGTCTGAGGATACATTTTCATGGAAAGATAAATTCCATGTGACACTGGAAACAATCCCCACGTGTATTGGTCTATACTGAATCTCTTTAGTATCTTGTCAATGTGTGCTTCGACTTAGGCCCAGAAATCTCTTAGATCTATCCTGATAGATCTTGATCCCAAGAATAATTACTTCCTTTCCCAAGTCCTTCATGGAGAATCATTTATTAAACCATTCCATAATATAGTGTAACATTGGAATTTAATTTCTAATAAGTAATATTCATCAACATATACTATTAGGAAAATAACTTCACTCCCACTAAAATTTTTGTACACAAGGCTCATATTCGTTATTTATAAAACTAAATTCAGTTATGGCTTCATCAAAATGAATGTTACATGATATGGATTCTTTCTTAAATCCATAAATTTATTTTTTTCAACTTTGATATCTTATTATCATCCTTTAGAGTAACAAACCCTTCAGGTTGTGTCATATAGACATCTTCCTAAAGGTTCCCGTTAAGGAAGTTTATTTTGAAATCCATTTTCCAAATCTCATATTCATGGTAAGAGGCAATGTCCAATAGAATTTTGATGGATTTCAGCATTTAATTTTTTGAAAAGGTTTCATCGTAGTCAATGCCTTCACATTGTTTAAAACCTTTTTCAGCCTTATAGGTATTGACTTGTCCTTCCATGTCCATTTTCTTCTTGAATACCCATTTGCAACCAATCATCTTTACATCTACTAGAGGATCTACCAAAATCCAAACTCGGTTTTAGTGCATTGAATCCATTTCATAATTCATGTATTCTTGACACTTGGCAATGTATGGGCCACTTATCACTTCCTTGTAGGTTAGAGAACCATTATTATCAACTAATAATGAGTCATCATCCTCAGTAACTAGAAAATCGTACCATTCTGATTCTCTAACCTCTCTTGTACTCCTATGTAGTACTTGTTTCTATTTAATAGAACTTTATTCCATAGGGATTTGTGTAATCGTATCCTATATCAACTCTTGTGTGCCTTGAGCCTCAGAGAGTGAGTTTGTTACCTAAATAGGCCTTAACAAACAGTTCACTTCCCCACACATGTGAACTTGATAACATGTATTTTCTACCATTCCAAATCTCTTATGAAATACCATTTATTGATTTAGTTGTTACTTGGTTTAGTATTCATGCCACTGCTTGTAACACATATCCGAAAAAGGATAATGAAAGACTTCCATGACTCATCATTAATCTCACCATGTCCAACAAGGTGCGGTTCCTTCTTTAGCTTACACCATTACACTAGGGTGTGTAAGGAGGAGTGAGTTGGGATAGGATCTCAAACTCCCGTAAGTAATCAATGAAGTCTTGATTAAGATATTATCTACCTTAGTCTGAGCGGAGTTTATTAATATTCTAACCAAGCTATTTCTCAACTTCATTATTGTATTCCTCGAACTTATCAAAATAATATGACTTATACCCCATTAAGTATATATATCAATATCTACTAAAATCATTATTAAAATTTATGAAGTATGATTACCCACCCCTAGCTTCAACTGGAAATGGTCTACACGCATCGGTGTGAACCAATTAAAGAATCTCTTTGGCTCTTTCATCTTTCCCACTAAATTGGGCTTTATTCATTTTTCCTTGTAAACATGTGTGACATACACGAAGAGGTTTTAGTTCGAAAGAATCTAAATACCCATCTTGATGTAACTTTGTCAAACATTTCTCAATTACATGACCTATCTGGTGATTCAAATTTTGGGTGTGGTATGAGTCATGTGAAGTAGTTTTGTTATCAATTTCCATTACTTAGTTTTTGTATCCAATACATAAAGACAGTTATATAAATGTGCCATACTAAAACAAATGTTATATTTATAAAAGAAGCAACATTCATTTTCAAACTTGAAAATAAATCCATCTGTATCTAGTCTGGATATAGAAATAGTGTTTTTGGTTATAGAACGTACATAATAACAACCTTTTAATACCAAGATCATCCCAGTCAGCAACGTGATGTGGTAGTATTCGACAGCTATAGTATCAAGTCAAGATTTGTTGGATACTCATAGATCTACCTCCCCTTGTTCAATTTTCTTGAATCTACATGGTTCATGTATTTGGATACATATGTGATCACCATAGGCTGTATCTAATACCCAATTTGTAGAAACAGATAAATTGTACTCGATAAAAAATTCACCTAACGATTCCCATTGCTTCTTTATCTAGGTGTATTTTTTCTTCTAGTGGCCCTTATTTCCACATGCGAAACAAATAGATTCTTGTTCCCTTATGTCCCCCTTGATCTTCCTTTTCTTGGAAGGGAATGAAGAAGTTTTGGGCTTAAATCTCTTCGCTTTCCTTTCCTCTTATTCACCATAAGGATAGAAGGATTTTTTTTCTTCGTGACTTTGTCCACTTGGTGAAGGAGGATAAGAAGATATGGTAGAGACTTCTCAATATTTTTCATATTTAAATTCAAAACAAAATAGAAAATCTATAAGGGATTGATGTGATAATGATATCGATAACCAATTCTTTGGGGAGTTTAAACCCTAGAACCTCCAAACGCTCAATTTAGCCAATGAGCTTGACTACATGAGGCCCAACTAGGGAACCCTCTCCAAGTATACTCTGAAATAGTGCCTTAGAGATCTCAGACCATTCTTTTCTTGTTATCTCATGGTAAATAACACGGAGGTACTCAAGCATGCTATAGGCATCCATGTTTTCATGAGAATTAATGAGTTAACTAGACATTGTTGAAAAAATCAAACATTGAATGTTGATCGTATTGTTCATATGTTTTTCATAGACCAGGAACTCTTTATCACACACCTCTTCAGCAGGTGGGTCAGGTAATGAGGACTCTAGCAAGTAATATTTCCATTCATTGCATAGAATGGCCCGAAGGTGTCTAAACCTTTCATGGAAGTTACTAACGGTGAGGATATTTTCTTTATTCAGTATTGATTGTAAGGATAGTGTTGTTGAAAAAATTTTCATTTTTATTCTACAATTAAAATAGTAGATAATTTTTACTTTCTTGATTACATTTTATGAGAAATAATAAATTAATTTTATTAAGTCTCATACTATTTTATCAAGCCATAATGGCCCTCACCATTGAACTAAGAATGTCTAGTTTCTTGGACATTTTAGTGGAATTGATCCATATTCCCCTTCACATAACCCCAACAAGGGTTGTTCAAGATATTTAAAGGTATTTAGGTATTCAGGTATTTGCCAACTACAGGATTGCAGCTCCTTGATCTGTTGAGTGGATTCCCCAATCCTGAAATCCTGACTTGGATTTCCTCAACACTTGCCTCCAATATTACAACAATTCTAGAAAGGGCTACTCCTCTTTGTGTAATATGGTGAAGTCAACCCAAAACTTTTGTAAGGGATTCCTATATAAAAGTAAGTGTCCCAAAAAGTGCTAGTCAAACACATATTTTTATTGAGTCTTGTCCTTAATCAAGTAATTGAAGGCTTAGTCTGACTTAATATTTTATTGAGGGATTTTTATCTCTTATGCATAAATTTCTTATTATCTTTATCACATGCTTGTTAATGTTAAGTGGAACTTACTTAAGTGATTAAACATGTCTTGATAATATTTATGCATAATTATGGTTTATTTTAGTTCTATATTTCATGATTGTTTAATTCATTAATTATGTGATTGTTACAACACATCCATAATGATAAACCATGAAACTAACATAAATAAAATAAAGTAAAGGGCATGATCATGAGATTTTATAATGGTTAGTTTATCTTGCGGTTTATAGAATAACCCTGACCAAGGGGAGACACACCTTAAACCTTTTGGGTTCATTTTTACCACTTTCCACCTATCCATCTTTGAGTATCCTTGGATTAGATTCACCTCAGCACCTTACTTCAAACGCCTCCACAAGATTTGGAGCTCCATCCATTACATATGTTTTTTAACTCACATGCAGGTGAGGGGAAAAATTGGGGTTTACATAAAATAAACCATGGGCATGCGGGCCTTACATATTAATAAGAAGATATGGTATGTATGCCAACAATTTTAATTTAAAATAAATTAAAAGGAAATCAATCACATAAAAAGGTCTGGTCTAGCTCATGATCATCCACATAAATGAAAAAAATTGTGCATTTAATAAAACTAGAATTCAATTATTTAATCATTCTTATTAAGATAGATCGCACTTGAATAGATTAATTATTATATTTAATTAATCAATCATTTTATCTTAATCCTTTTCATAATTTCCCTGATATTCTCATTCATAACCTTAGAGGTAACACAATGAGAACCCATTCGAATCTATATGATATTTAATTCTAAACATTTCACAAACATTAAAGTTTTAATTCTGTGTAATTTAGGAAAAGTACAAGGCATGTAGTTTCGACGACACAATATTTACTATCTTCACCATCTTATCCAAAGTACATGCCCAGGGACTCAGTATGTGAGGTGTACTTCATAAATTTTGGAGTACACTGCGTGTCTAGTGGGACACATGTTGTGTTGTCTCCAGCTTACATAGTTATAGGTCGGCTTAGCTATGTATGGGATACACGGTTTGGCCCTTGACCCAAAGGGACTACACGCTGTGTCTAGTGAGCCACATGGAATGTAATTTGGTTGACCGTGCACCTATTTTTCTTGGTCAACATGTAGTGTAAGAATTAACTACACCGCGTATCATTAATGCACACGACTTGAGTAATTGAAAAATTACTCTCGATGAACTGAACACAACTACATGGTGTGTAAACTAGATTACACGGTGTGTATGGAATATTACATGGTGTGTAAATTCAAATACATGACATGTACTTTTGTGTTACATGTAAATAATCTTTGATGCCTCCTTATGAGATCCTCACTTTAATTTTAATTAAAGAAATAATTGTTTCTATTTGATTTGCAAGAAATGAAAAGAGGAAGAATATATCTTGAAATTTAGATTACAAGAATGATTAAACATGAATTGAAAAAGTAAATTATTAAATTATAAATCATCATTGAATTATTTAAATAATTATAAATGATGATGTGACCCCTTTGATACCACTTGTAGGATTCGAACGCAGTAGAATCATGGTGGTTTGTAAGGCCCAACATTAATTTTTCTATAATCGATGACCAATACATGATCAATATGAAGATGAATGCCAGTATCCACAGATTGAAATCATTGATTTAGAGAAATAAAATAATAGAAACAGGTCCAAGAAAAAGGATCTTCTGCATCATGTTTATAATTAATGTAATAATTTATGAAAAAAATGAATACCTTGGTCTTTGGTACTTTCTTCATTGATGATCATTGATCATCTGGAATGACCCTTCTGTACTGCATTCAATGTGCTTGAGAGGATCCAAAGTATAATCACTCAAGCGGTGATCCACATGAGCTCCAATGGTCTCTGATAGACACCACTCATTATTTGGTTGCTAGCACGGTAGAATGAATGCCTTACATTGATAATTCTTGATCGCTCGTTCTTCAGTCTTGAAGAAATTCTCTCATTCTTGAGAGGGAGATATAAGATGAGTTGAGAGTGAAAATCTTTGGCTCAACAATTATCAATTCACCAAGGTTTGGCATAATAGATGTACCAGCCTATTAATTGACATGGGGTTTTAGTTATAATATTTAATTGTGAAATAGCAATTAAATGCAATTATAACTATTAGACAAAACTCATGCCATATAATAATAATAACATAGCCATTATTTTTGGTGTACCAACTTGTGAAAAATGGAACCATAAATGAAATCACATTACACATAATGATAACAGTATTATTACAATGTCTTTTTTCAATTGGATAAACATTATTTATCAAATTTTAAATAATTAATTTATCAACGGACACGGTCTTGGTCCACTCAACCTCCTCTTAAATTTATTGAATACCCAAATAAAATATTTTATTCTCTTAAATAAATATTTTTATTTACAAACTATTAAATAAATATTTATTAAATTTTCAATAAAATAAATATATATATATTATTCACAATCTGGTGAATAAATATTTATTTATTTTATGCGATCATTTTAACTTGAATAAAATTATTCCCCTGCCTTGAGAGTAATATGTATTCAATTAATTAAATTCAAAAAGAATTTATTCAAGACCACCAAAACCACTTACTTTCTGACCCCCTAGGATTATTTCTCATTGGTATTAGGTGGGCTTGCCTAAAGTCCAAGATTACTATCTAGAAACGGGTTAAGGAAACCAAGAGAAATAAATTAAATTTGCAATGACGACATCCACATAAAAATGCTCACTGTGTAATATAATCCTTTTTTTCACAATATCTCATAAAGTAGGTTTCATGATAGTTTCATCAACCTATATACTGGATACATCATTATTTGACTACCTAAAATAAACTCATCATTACACCATGGCCAGGGAATTTAGGGTGAAGGTTCTATTTCAATCAAAGGACCGAGATATCAACTTCTATAAATGGAAGGGACAAATCCTTCATCAACTTATTCATTAATAACATTTCATTCATGACACACTCAACGTACCCTAATTCCTTCCAACATATAGTGTAATGGTTTTCATCAGCAAATCTAAGTGTGCGAAGTATAACATGTATTTATAATAATCTTAAATTCTAAGGACCATTACACATGCTTGTAGATAGGAATATTAGATGACACCAAAACATATGGAATTCCTACTAGTGGGTTTGTTCTCATAATCTCCCATCTTGGAGATTACTAAGTGCAAACTTCATGAGAAGAAGTCTTATCTACTTACGAGTACTTGCATCTGATGGCCTGCACACTATGCGTGCCATCATAGTATGTCATCCAATTGCAGAACTATATTTAAGAATATTTTCATAGAACTTTATGGTTCTCAAGATCATAGGATATAACTTATAGACCACCTACCTCGAATACGTATATGAACACGCACTTAGATCTAGATTCAAAAACTTTTTGAAGCCCCGACATAATATCCAATGGAAAAAAATAGGTTTTTAGGGCTTCCAAAGAAGAATAACAAAACCACAAACCCTAATCCAAAAAAGAGAATCAAGGGAAGCATTGGACTTACCCCAAGCTACAATCAGCTCCCAACAGCACTCCAAATGTCCTATAAATGAAGGAGATCGGCCATTGGAATTATTTGGGAGCTTTGGTTTGTCACTAGGGTTGGAGGACGAATAATGGGGAAGGAAATTGGGTGAAACACTTAAAATACCAAGGGGGAATGGTAATTTCTCACTTTTTAATGGGGCACATGGTTTGGACACATGGTTTGCCAAATTGTGAGCCAAACTTATGCTTACCACTATCCAAGAGGGGTCCAAGTTTCATGGTTACCTAAGAATCCTACACTTTTTGAAAAACTATGTGCCTACTTTGTAAAATTCCTCTATCCAAGGTCATACGATTTGGCTTTCCCCCTTGTATAGTTTACTCTAATCATGCGCTAACCATGAAATATGCACTAGATGACCTAATTTCCCTTTCTTTTATGTCTTGAACCCCTCAAACATCTTGTAGGTTCCTCAAACACCTAGTATACATTTAATTAACCAACTTGAAGGGATAAAAACAAAAATTTAAATAAGAACATACCTCCATGAAGTTTTGGATCTTACAACCTCCCCACCTTATAAAGGTTTATCCTCGATTCATGTTTTCCATCACCACTAGGCTTCTGAAGTAAAGAGATTGGTCCAGTAAGCTCGAATATCCAAATCCCTATCCCAATTTTCTTCCTAATTTTTACCATTCTTCCACAAAACATGGACCAAGGTTACAATCTTGCCTCAAAAAACTTTTTCACTATTATCCACAACATGAACTAGATGCTTCTCAAAGGACACATCAGCCACAAGTTCAACATCCTCGACATAAACCACATGAGATGGGTTAGAGTGATACTAGAGAATCTATGACACATTAAAAACATCATGCATGCCACTATATCATTGTGAAAGATCCAATCAATACACCACCAGTCTGATCCTCTAGACTATCTCAAATGTCCCCGCGTACCTAGGTGCCAACTTACACTGCTTCTGAATTCGATGGTGTCCCAACCTTGGAGACACTCTAAGAAACACATGATCACCCACCAAAAACTCGAGAGGTCTATGATGTCGATCTGCATATGAATTCTGCTAACTCCAAGTCATAGACATGTCTTTCCAAATCAACTGAACCAATTATGTCATCTCTTATATGGGAATCAGTCCCAAAAATTCCGATTCCAAAGCTTCCATCCAACATAATGGAGATCTACATGGTCTACTATAGAGTGCCTCAAATGGTTCCATCTGAATCATTACCTAGTAACTATTGTTGTAGGAAAACTCAACCAGTGATAGATGTTTTCCCCACAATCCACCAAAGTCTAGGACACATTCCTTCAACATGTCCTCTAACGCCTAGATGGTATGCTCTAACTATTCATCTGTCTATGGGTGAAAAGTCATACTCAAGAATACCTGGGTACCAAGAACCTTATGTAATCCCTACTAGAATCATGATGTAAAATGTAGATCATGATCCAAAACTATAATTCATGGCACCCAGTGTAACCACACTATCTCCTGAACATACATCTCGCCCAACTGGTCCACAATGAAGGTCTCTCAAATCATCAAGAAATGAGGCACCTTAGTCAATCGATCTATAACTAACCAGATCGCATAATTCTTCTAAGGAATCATCGAGATCCTACAAAAAACTCATCATCATGTCATCCCACTTCCACTCTATAATGGGAAATGGATGCAACAAACCACTCATCCAATGATGCTCAACCTTCACTTGCTAGAAGATAATGCATCATGAAACAAAACCTACAACCTCTTTCTTTATCCCTGACCACTAATACTACCTATAAATATCATGATACATTTTGGTCAAGATAAGATGAATTTCCCACTTTAATTCATGAAACTCATGCATTAACTCTTCCCAAAATCATGTTGGTACCACAACATGGCAACGAACATAAATGATCTCATCCTCACAGAACTTGAATCCCCACATTTAAGACTTTCCCTAAAAGCTAAAAATTATGGATCCTCATACTACCTCTCTTTTATCTGACTTAGAAGTAAGGAATTGACTGCCAAGGATGCAAGTGTCATCTTCCCTTAGCTATTCTACACCTTCATATATATATTATCAATCAACGCTATCATTCTCCACTCATAGATGGATTCCTGAACTTTTTGACTTTGAGTCTTCCGACTTAAGGCATATACAACATTGTATCTCTTTCCTGGAATGTAAACCAACACAAATCCAAAAAAAATAATGTAATCAACCCATCTTCACTGTCTAATATTTAGATCATGCTAATGAAGTTGTACATAATACTTTTATGATATTTATACACAAAGAACCGCTCTCCAAACAAGTAGTGTGGCCAATAATTTAAGTCATAAACCCCCACAACCAACTAAATATCATGAGTAGGGTAATTCCTTTCATGAGGCCTCATCTTTTATGACCCATAAGCCACACCCCAATAATCTTGTATCAACACTTCCCCAAGTCTAACACCAGAATCATCACAAAACAAGTTATACTCCTTACCAGGCTCAGGTAAGGTCAAAATTGGTGCAATAGTTAACTATTCATTAAATCTTGGAAGGAATTATCACATGTATCAAACCACTCAAAATTGATTTCCATCTTGGTTAAGCCAAAAATTGGTGCTTCTAAATGTTAAAATTCATTAATAAACCTTTGGTAATAGCCAGCCAGACCTAGAAAACTTCAAACATCATAAAAAATATTGGGTTACTCCCAAGATACTATGTCTTTCACTTTATAGGGGTCCACTATCACACCTTCCTCTGAGATTATTTGACCCAATAAATACACCTTTTCAATCCAAAAGATACATTTGGATATCTTAGCATATAGACTACTCTATCTTAGTGTAATGAGGACAATTTCATGATGTTTGGAATGATCATCATGATTCTTAGAGTACACCAATATTTCATCGACTAATACAATAACAAATTAATCTAGGTGAGGTTGAAATATTCATCTCATTAAGTCCATAAACACTACTGGAACATTTTTCAACCTGAACGGCATCACGAAAAACACATACAACTCGTACCTACTTCTAAAGGAAGTTTTTGGTACATCTGAAGGTCTCACCATCAATTAATGATACCCTAACCTCAAATAAATCTTGGATAAAACTAAAAAACCTCTCAAATATTCAAAGATATTGTCAATTTGAGGAAAATGGGATTGTTTTTTAACCATTATATGATTTAGCTTCCTATAATCGATACATAACTGCAAATATATACTGGCCTTCTTGGAAAACAACAATGGAGATCCCCAAGGTGATGTAATAGGAACAATGAACCCCTTAATCTCTAGTTCTTCCAACTAAGTTTTATGTTCCTGCAGTTCTTCTGATGCCATCATATATGGAAGAATGGGAATTGGTTCTGCTCCCATTGGAAACTTTATCATGAACTTTAAATCTCTCTCAGGTGGAAACCTCGATAATTTCTCAGGAAATACATCCTAAAACTGATCCACCGCCTTAGGAAAAACAATATACTATACTCCCCCATAATCAAGTATAAGAAAAGAAACCTAGGATATGATTTCACCCAACTGATAACAAATTGTCCTTGCACAGGCTACCCAAACATCCCACTCTCCACAATGAAAATAAGTGTCTCCCTCAAGAGACGATAAAATTACCCTCTAATGGTAACAATAAAAGTGGACCTAGTATAACACTAACCAATCCATACCCAAAAATAGATCAAAACCTGACATCTCAAGCACAAACAAGGATAATAGAAAATGGTACCCAAAAACCTTGAGAGAACACCTTTTACATTGCCAAATGTTTTCTTCTTGCACCCCTAATGATGTATCAATCAATATAACCCACAAAAACACACCATCTCTAGACCTGAAATAACCACAAACTGATTAGAAATAAAATAATGTGAGGAACCTGTATTGAAAAAAGCACTAGAGAGTATGGCATCTACAAGGATCGTATCTTGAATAGTTGATGGTTCAGCCTCACCGCATCTAGGTGTAGACTGAAATGCATGAATTTGACCTTCCCCTTTTCCCTGGTCCCCAATATGAATCCTTGGTGTTGCACTACCCTTCTGGTATGCACACTCTTGTCTCATAGCACTAAACCCACCACCTCTATTGGTATGGACAGTAGAGCTCCAACTACCTTCCTAATAAGGGGTGACCAACCCCCTACGAACACTCTGCATTGCCATAAATCCTCCATATGTTCCCAGCTGATGAAAGTTCATATTGTACCTCTACACATGCCCCATTGTTTGGAACACTCTGTAATTAACTGGTGTTTGGGTGAACTAACCCAGCATGTGTCCTGTCCTACCACATTGTTAATAGAAAACTTGGTCATTTTTCATAAAAACTAGCTCCCTTTTCAAACTACATTGTCCACTGTTTCCATGGTAGAGACTCTCAAAATGGAACTTTCTACCATTAGAATTCACACAACTGGATCGTCCAACTATAACCAGTTTTCTACCACCATATGCCTCTTTGAGATTTACTTCTGAGATAAATGCTTGATTTATCACCTCTATAAACCTCATTAAGTGAAAAATATTTACCTAGGACTTAATCTTATTCCTAAGTCCATCCTAGAAATATATCTCCCTAATTTCCACATCCCCTTACAATTCTAGACCAAAACATTACAAGTCCATGAAACAGCCTTCATAATCCATCACTAACATAGTCCCCTGGGTCAACCTCATAAACTCTATACACTTATCCTACCTCAAGCTCTCTAGATAGTAATTATCTTGAAACATTTCTTGGAAAACCTTTTAGATAATACCCTTCACATACTTAGTCTAAACCAATATGTCCCACCAGGGCTTTGCCTGACCTTGCAACATGTATTTTTCATCTTGAATCTCTTCTAAGGATGATTCTCCATGTGATAAGGTATCATCTAAAAGGAATATATGTAGAATTCAGCTACCTCAGGTCCACTCTATCTAGTAAAGGTCGGAGGGTATTGTAGTTGAAACTCTTTAGTCAGGTCAAACAAGCTCAGTGCAACCCACCTTGGTTCACATTCCATCATCTACATAAAATGAGAGAAGTTATCCCATAACTCCTCATCTCTATTACCTTGGATCACCTAGGTCTCTTAATTTAATTTTGGGGGATCATTCTCAGTGATATCCTCTTAAATCCCAACAAGAACTTGTCACCGTGGTGGAATTTATCTACAATTCCAAACACAATTATTAGAACACATAATATATAACTTCCACGGTTTATACAAAAGAAGGCACTCCACTAGCCATAAACAACTTATTTCGCAAGAACTATTCCAATGAACACTATCACACCTAGAACACTACCCTTAACAATCCTTAATGTGGGTCATGGATAACCTAGGTTGAACCAACTTACATAGTTACAAGTCTTTCATTGGATAAATTCTTAAACCATTCCCACTTTCTCAACCCAAAACTTTCTATTCTAGGCACATTTACCATTTCACAACATGTTACAACCAAATCTTTATCCCATTTCCCGCTTTTCATTAAAAAAATAGTTAACCATTCTTTCACATTATTTTTATCTAACCATTTTTATCATCTGTATTAGACATGATTTTATTTAATTGTTTTAGTAAGTGAAATGAATTATAGCCTTTATATCCCATGCACCCATCCTGTGTGTGCCTATCATAATGCCCACCTATATCCCTAGGTTTCTATAATGATTCATGAATGAACAAACTCATTCAATTTTATCCATGAGTAAAATATCATATAATATTCACATCACACAATAAGTGAATCACCCAATGGTGAATATCATTCAAAAATAATAAAACACATCAAGAACAACAATTCCCACCCTGGGTATTTGGGTTTTTCCTCATACATGGGTTAGCCACTCCTATTCATGAACTCGTTTTCAATGACCAAAACTTACTAATATCCTATCTACCATTCCCATATAGTAATTCATAGAAAATAATAGCTCTGATACCACTTTTTAACATCCCCTACCTGGGAACCACTAAACTGGTTCCCCGAGTAGGGAAACCACATGACCTCAAGAATGCCTCCACATACTCCAGAGTTTGCTAAATAGAAATGAGGGTCTAATAGATCATGTGGGGAGACTATACCCTCTTTAGAATAGTAATTCAAAACAGATAACTTATAAAATAAAGGACTAATAAGGAACAAACTATAAACAAGCATTACCAACCCAATCCCAAATAGGGTACAACCATAACAAATTAATAAATAATCAATGTCATGCTAAGAGTTACAAAAGTGAAAGAAAACTAAAAATAAATACCAACATTAGAATCCCCAAAATGGGACCCAACTCCAAGTCCAGTTCCTCACCCATGAGCATCCCAATCCCAAATCAACTTCCTCGTATAGGGAATTTACCCTTGTCCTGACCTGCATCCATGAAATCTACTCAAGTACCCAAGGGAATCCCAAGCAAGGTTTGAGTACAACTCTATAGGAAACCACCAAAGGTGTCTATAAAATATCTTTTCTAAATAGATAGTGCATGAAAGAGAAAAATATATGACAATATAAACAAGGGATAATATGAGTACCATTAGTTAATGATATTCACTTTATCAATTTTCATCATTCATTCTATTTTTATAACTTTTTTCATGGGTTAATCATTTACATCATTTACACAATGGACAAATCTAGTCAACTACCATGCATAAGGGAATAATTCAAAATCCCAATATCACTAGCGATAAACATCTCAAAAACAAATACATTAGACTTACCTCAGATCCTTATTCTAGGTAGTGTTATCCAATGAAACTGTTAGGGGACTAGAGAATCAGTCTAACACTCTAACCCATGCATTCTAAGGGGTGGGTTTAGAGAATCAGTCCAACTAGACACAAGAGAGGAGCCTCAGTGCATTACCCCATATACCAGAAATCCATGTGCACATTCTTATTTATCCATTTAACACATATACCATATCAAAAACCATACCAAAATCAATACACATAACATTCAAATTTCATTTATCACATAATCATATTTGTACCATAAAATATTAACAAATTTACCATTTTCTTTTCATATTCCATTTAACCTATTATTCAATTTCCATGCATTAACCCGTTTAAAAAATTCATCAATTCATATACCATAATCCATTTACACATTTCCATTACAAATTCATAATCCATTTGAAACATTTAAGTTAACCCATTTAACCCTTTTTCACATCATGCTAAACAATCCATTATGCCATTATCAAAGTCTATACACAACTATCAATGATGCATTTTTAACTTTGGTTATCATATCAACATGTTCATCATGGGTTCTACTTTATCACAAGTCAACTCAAGGCATGACATTCTCATTGGTTTTTTCTTCATTTATTTAATAACAAATGTGAATAATATTTTCAATGTTGGATGTAAAAAAAATTAAAACATAAAAATTATAATTACTTTACATACTATTGTTTATATGTAATACATATAGTATAGACAAGTATGTAAATGTTCTAGGTAATGAAGAAGTGGTGTGTGAAATGCTTATTTAAAATTTTAATCATCTAAACTCTTAAAATGTTCTAGAATATCATTAGGATCATTAAAATATCATTTAAAATTAATTATTCAAATAAAATTATTACCTTGAATTATTTGTGTTGATTCATAATTTACTACCTATTTTCAATGTTTTTTCCTAGAATCCAAATGAGTAACCCTCTAGTGTAATCCACACGCATTCCAAGAGCACAAAAATATTCCCTTATTTTATTAGGTGATGGTGTGAGAGAACGAATTGTTTGGAATCAATCTTGGTTGACTGGTTATAAATCTCTATTATATTTTTAAAAATTAGAAGAGTGGGGATTATATGTATTCTTCTATTTTTAACCTGAGAGGATAATAGACCAAATAAAAATTGCATCAAAATTCATAGAACATTTTAGTTTTTATAATTAGGTTAACATTAAAATAATAACAATAAATTTCATTATAATAATTTAATCTTAATAAAAACTCCATTTCATATTTCTCTTAAATAATAATAAAATAATTTTTATTTTAGGTGATATGAAATATTTAAAAAATAACTCTTATTTCCTATCTGTTAAATAATAATAAAAAATATAATTATTTTAAAGTGGGATATAATATATAAATATCATCTATTAAATAAATAAATATGTATTTGAATGATATTAAAATAGATTACACATGCCTCCACTCTAAAATAATAATATTTACTATTTTATGTGACTAATAATGGTCTAATATAATTTCTTAAATAAATAAATTTTTATCAATATGATACTAAAATATTTATACATATCTGATTATTTAGTTAATTTTAATCCTCCAATAAAATTATCCAACATTTAATAATAATAGAACATCCATTCTATAAAACAAATATTTATATTCACTTAATATGGGGATTGATATTTATTTTGTTCACTAAAATTATGAATAAATAAATGATAAAATTAAATTAAATTATTCATGAAAAGAATAAATTTTAATTAAATTTATGATCACAATTACTTTAATAAAATATAATTTCATAAACTTGAAATGATTTTATTATTAAAATGAAATTCAGTATAATTTAATGAGATTTTGGACATAGATAATTTTAAACACTCTAAGATCCTTTTTTAGTGGTAGTAAGTCCAACTCATAAACAGATAGGGCTATCTAATAATAAATTACAACCCTCAAATAAAATGTATAATTCTTAACAACAATAGAAACATCCTTCCTATAAATAATATTTTATAATATAATCATTTTTTTCAACCAATAACTCATCAAGAGGGAAGCATACACATGTCATCATTATTTCTACTTGAATTATCTTTCTTTGACTTATGAGGATTAACATTTCTGTAAAATACCATAGCCATAGATTTAACTCAAAAACATATATCTTAATTAAAGAGGTAAAGATATCTTATTCCATAACTTTTATGGGTAAAATTATATATTTTCCAATCAATTAATTTCATACTGGTCATGACACACCTAATGAAAGATACTTATCCATGAGTAAATAAATTGTAATTTTCAGCATGTACATGAATTATAATACACATTATTAATGATCTCATTTAAAATGACCAATACACATGCTAATATATAGAAATATCTAATGTTTCATTAATAATGTGGTGTTTATATTATCCAGTCATTCCGCATGACATCCCTTCTTAGAAATCACCAAGTTTGAACTTTATGAGAAGAAGTATCAATGATTATGAGACCCATAACTTGTTATTAAAACATTTTTTATTTCTTGCCATACATATTTATTTAGACTATGGGTAATATATTTAATAATATCAATATGGATTCTCTAAGTTCTCATTATAGTAGGGAAGTGCTATAATGAATTGATGTAAAAAATGTCCTTAGAAAATTATAACATAATGTATGTAGAAGTAAATTCAATATGTGATAATAATATGATATGCAAATGATTTGGTAATGTAATTAACAAAATCATTAGGTTCTAGGGAACCAACTTCAATAAGATCCCACTTACACTAAAGACCCCAACAAAAATTTCTCAAATCATTAACTCACATATGATATTCAAGGTTATGTATAGGTATCAATTTAGTCAATGGGACTATCACATTTAACTATATGAGAATTTATATCCTTTATATAAACTTTATAAAAGATAATTTTATATCCTATTGGACTGTGCAGACACACCTGAGAGGGGGGTGAATCAGAAGTTGTTCGATTTTACCAAATTCCAATTTTTTATTTGAACCTTAACAAACCCATTATACTTGAACCTATAATTACATTTAATACTATTTAATATTTTATTATTTAACATAGAATAAAACTATATGAAATAAATATAAATAAGTAAATGGAAGAAGTGTTTTTACAAGGTTTGATCCCTCCCGGGAACCCTACTCCTTGTCGTACTTGGGATATATGAGTCATGGATTCTATAATAAAATACTATTAACAATATAAGTGGAGTTTTGGGATTTTTTAACCTAACCCACACTCACTATATTACACAAGTAATATATGTTCTCAATATTACACATGCAAACATAATTTCCATCCCACGGTTTCTCTTCAAGGTAGCATCCCACTAGTTGTTCTTTACTTTCCTCCTCTTGAAGTATATCAAAATTATATATGGGATTTCATTTCATCAAAACATTTATCTACTTTTTTATATTAGATTAACATTAAATTCCTTAAATTCTTCAATAATGTCACGTGAAACTCAGCCTTTGAATCTATATAGCATCCATTTTTTGGAAATTGTTAACTAGACTCTCAATATCAAAATTCTAAGAACTCAATTATCACAATCTTTGTAGAATAATTTGCTGCTAGTCAGCCTTTCCAAAATTATCTACTATAAAATATCAGGTGTATATATATTTCATATCTCACTTGAACTAATCTTTAATCACATATTTATATTTCTTCTTCCTTGATTGTAACTATCCAGTAGTAAAGATCGGCCACTTATTTTTCTTTATCAAAACCATGATGATGTTTTTCTTCAATACAAGTTTGGATTATTAAATCTTCAATGATATTGATTCTTATAAAACAAATTATTATTCCTTATTATAGATCACCATTTCTCTTGGATTACCAATGAAAAACACCAATAAAAAATGACTCTTTTTTCAATTTTTATTTTATCTTGATTTTCTCAAACCCATATACGGATACATTAATTGTCTCCTCTCATTTCCATCATTCCATAATTGGAATATTTCAACTATAATCATAAATAATTCCAAAATAATAATTATAAAAAACCCAATTTTGGTTTCCCATGATATCTCATGTACCTTTCTCATATAAAATTATATTCTAAAAATACCCTTAATAAATGCACCTCACATGGTCGAGTAGATATTTCATTTAAACTATAGTAGGCTTAGGTATTTTTCTTCCTCAAATATATTCCCCTATAAAATCCTCATGTAAATCTCTCAGGTTGTATGAAAGTCATATAAAAAATCATTTTTTATGGAATGGAACTCTCTTTTTGCTTTGTGATATATTAATAAATAACTTATTCACTAATGAAGAGGTAGGACTTCGATGGATTTTCATCTTTAATATATTTGGAAATATAGTAAAATAAATTCATCACATTTAAATTTTCCTAAATTATTTCACTCGTTGATCTTCCTTCTCATGGCATTGATGATCATATTCTCATCATTGTATTATAGATTTATAAAGCTCAATAATTTTTTGATCATGATCCAACTACACATGCATCATCAAAAATGATATTTTCTTTGAAATTGATTGTTTTATAAATACCATTATTTTTAGTATTTTTTATAAATTTAAAACTAATACAATTTCTTAATGGAATAAAATTTCCATAATTCTATTTTCTATGAATTTGATGTCTTATGAAGTCTGTATATCCAAATTCATATGATATACAAGTCATATGATCTGAACATTAAAGACATGCACTGGTAGAAGTTGTAGTCTTCCCCTCAAAGACATAAAATCAGTAAGAAATTCATACATGAAAGTTAAATGTTGGAACTCAAATTCATATGGTTTTCTCAAAGACTTACAGTGAAGTTAAAACAATATAGTGTTTTCATACACTCAATTATTCTTTTGAACTATGAATGCCATACACTTAATGTTGTTTCCATTTTTCTACCTCAGATAAAAGTCATGTGATGAAGTTATATGCTCTATAGATATTTCACACTCAGATCAAAGTCATTTTTTGAAGTCTTATAATCTTCTTGAAGTCATTAAATTATGTATTTCCTTTAATATATGGTTAGTATTATTTTGGTGATAATATACCAAGGTTTCAGTTAAGTTTAATCTTGGTTGTTAATGTGGACATTTTTTATATGTGGGTGATAGTTTTTGAATGACCATAGATTATATTTTGATTATTAATAAGGTATTTCATGATGTTGTTTGGGATTTTTAAAGGTATTATCATGGATAAATGAATTAAAAGTGGTTCCAACTCAAGTGGAATTAATTAATTCTTTCTTTATATTTTTCTATCATTAATTTCCACAATGTAATAAAATAGTTTTTTCTTATTTCAAAGGATATAAATCCATTATTTTAAATGAATTAATTAATAATTTAATCTAATATATTTTTAAACAATCCTTAGATACTTGGAACAAAGTTTTAATATTTCATTCCTTAGATTCAAAATTTTGTTTTAACATTTTGTAACAAATTATTTAATTTTAATATATAATTTAAGTGTTGTTAAAAATTTATTGATGTTGATAAAATCTCTAACACATTTATATTTTTTATATATGATCCAAATTTTTGAAATTGAATCCCTTCATTTACCCCTTTATTGTATCATAAAAGGTAGGAAATAGAACATGTTCCATGGTTAAACTAATTTGTAATGTGTCACAAAGAGCTTACTTGATATTGAATGTAGGTAGTGATGTAAATATTTATAATTTTTGTTGTGAATAAATTTTTATATAATTAGAACCCATTTTAAAATTTTAAAATGTTTCAGAAAGAGTTACTTACATATCTAAAAGTATAAAGAATATACTTCCCTAAGTTGATGAATATGCCTTAGTAGGAGATTATAACTTCCCATATAACTTAAAAATTTCCCCCTTTAACACTTATATACTTAAATGATTAATAAAATATCCTCCTTGGAGGAGTAAGTTGAGAAACATGGGTGATATTACCAATTTAAAAATAAGCATCCTTTTTTCTGACTATAAATTTTATTATGAATGGAATCATTGCTTCTCAATCTAACCTACATGAGTTATGATTCAACAATATCAAATTAACTTCACTTAAGATTTAAATAAGTGGATAGGTGAATAATGTGTTAAATTTAGTGGAAATAATTATTATGATTTCATAAATAGATTATTTTTATTTAATGGGTTTTAATAGTAAATTTGATACTTTGCCTTAAAAATCTTCTCTTGATCTTTTTCATAAATTCTTAGATGAATTATAGATTTTATATAAATATTTTACCACAACTTGGTTTCATAAAACCTTTTCTATTTTTAAATATTATCTTGAACCACTTCCTTTAAAATAATAATGTTTGAATAAAATATTTTGATAAAAATATAATATAAATGTGTACTTTCTATTAAGTAAAATCTATATATAAAAACCTATTTTGTGAAAGACATTATCTTATATAAAAGTGTTGAGTTTTATACTTACTACTTATTTAAATTTTAAAAATGGGATGCTTCTTATATGCATTTGGAATGAATAGAACTACACTTATCCTATCACTTAGTAATATACTGGTACACATTAGTTAATACCCATGTATAAGTAAAGATTCAATTGGATAAGATGTTAATAAACCATAAATTTCTTTTTACTCTATATCTTGATGTTGGTATAATATGCCTACATAATAAAATTAAAAGAATATAATTTAATAAATTTTTTTATTTTTTTATTGAAGTTATATTCATTTTAAGATTCCACAATGTATTATTTGGGGGTTACCCTTGTCATTTTGAGATATCGTGTGACTTGGAATTATGTTTAGATGACATGATAGCTCGTATATCTTATGCAAGTGTTACTATATTTTTCCATGTTGAGAATTAGATTCTTTATCGTGGAATTTTTATATAATATTGATTTTTAATTTGATATATTTAGCATGATTGGTACTTTTTTATAGATTATGTTGATTTGTGTAACTAGTAATGTGCCTTCAGTATGGATAATTCGTTGAAATGTAGTAATAATGTTTTATAAATATAAGGGTATATATTATATATTTGTATAAATAGGTGCACAAGTATACCTTCAATTTATGTTGTTGTTATATAATCTTTGTGCCAGTACCCACTCATTTTTGTTTAAATTGTACATATGTGATAAGATGTAAGGTTTCCAAAACTCCGATATATGAATTTTCCTATTCAAAAAGGGATAGGCTAAAAGATCAACCTGAATTGAGAATACATTATCCCCTACCCCCTATGGTATGGGTATTTCATCTGGACTTATTTATACTTATTTAATTAAAATTAAAACAAGATTACCCAGTCCAACTTATCTCAGATGCTAAGTTAATGCTAAAAGAAGGTATGAAAGGTATGGATCCCCCTAGTATAAGTAGTTATAATACATGGTTAATTATGATATGAACAATACATTGTTATCTATTATTTAAATGAATTAATTGATAAAAAACTAAAAACATTTTATCAATTCGATTTATGGAAATGAGTATATTGATCTAATGAACACACCTAAGTTTATTTCATATATGGTGGAATCTTACTAGTTTACTATTGAGTATATTATGCTCACACCCTACATTTTCTCTCTAGTGAAAATTCAGCTTCATGGTCAATTATTTAGGTATCCACAGTTTCAAGTAAGATATCAAGATTATTGGTTCTAGATGTGTATTGTAAATGTGGATACAAGTCAAATTATATATGGTGTATAGTTGGAGACTTTTTTTTGG
Organism: Viscum album; assembly: GCA_963277665.1. Classification (NCBI taxonomy): domain Eukaryota; kingdom Viridiplantae; phylum Streptophyta; class Magnoliopsida; order Santalales; family Viscaceae; genus Viscum; species Viscum album. The sequence goes on along the minus strand of OY728119.1, from coordinate 1,013,868,082 downwards.
CACTTGGATATGTTTTTTAAAGAACTGATTTTTATTTTTTATCACACCTAAGATGTATTCTTATATTCTATGACTTTTATTTCATTTTGACATTAATTTTCTTCATTGTTTTTAGTTATATTTATCAAAGGTAAAAAACAACCTTACACTAGTGATTCTTAGATCCCTATAACTATTCTCCAACCCCTGGTGAATGGAAGGTGCACTTGAGGTTATGTAGTTCTCTGATTCATGTATTGTTTAGGTGATTTGGGTCACATTCATTATAAAGAGGTTTCAGAGATGAATATTATATCATTATTGAAATTGAGTCATTGGGATGGATATTATTTAGAGTATACAAGATCTAAGATCATCATTAATTGATAAGTAACCCATAAAAATTTATCTTGAACCTTCTATGGTAAAATATCAAGTTTCAAGGGATGTTTAGGTCATTATATAGGCACCACCAATATGGGTAAGGAATTAATTGGAATAATTATTCTGACCATAAGTAAGTAATTTTAGGTATTTGAGGGATCAACCAAGATCCAATATTGCTAGCAGTTCATGCATCATGAGTAGTTATCCTTTTTTATGCATGGTAGGGAAGCCTAACATACAGTGTACTTACCTAGGTTTTTCTATACCATAGCTGGAATCATATGGAGGTTATTATTAACTGAAACATAAAAAAATAGTTAGAGAGAGTTTTTCTATATTTATATTTCTATATATTAGGGGAGATTAGGTTAATATGAATCACCAATAACTGTTTCAATTCTAAACATGCTTAAGTTATTCCTTAGGTAAAATTCTTAAAGAATGTATCTTATTATTTATCTTCCATGTCAATGCTATTGATCTAGGGGAATGAGTATATTTCTCTGTTGGTATGTTACTTCCATTTTAGTAGTTATCACTAGTTAGTTTGTAATAATTTAGAAACCAAATAAATTATTAATATAATAATTATTTAGTAATTATTAAATATTTATTAATTTTAAATTATTAATTAGTAATTATTTATATATGAATATATTTACATATAAACACACACATATATATATATACAAATATATGTATATATTTATATATATTTTTGAATATTTATTTATTATTATATATATTTATAGATGTTTATATGTTTTTATGTATATCTATATATATTTATAAATATTTATATCCATTTATATTTAGGATTTATGAGCCTTACTAGCCCATTGGGTGTCTATGTGGGTTTCCTTTTCTTGTAATCTCAAGACCTTATATATATATATATATATATATATATATCTGTGTGTGTGTGTGTGTATTTATATATATGTATATATATTTATATTTATAATTCATATATATTTATTTATATTTATTTATATTTATTTATATTTATTTATAATTTATAGATATTTATAAATATTTATGTATATTTATATATATTTATATATATTTATCTATATATATATATTTATATTTATATTTATATATATTTATGTATATTTATATATATATTTATATATATATTTATATATATATTTATATATATATTTATATATATTTATATATATTTATATTTATTTATATTTATTTATATTTATTTATTTTCCCACTAGAAGTGGGAAAATAAAGAACAACCATAGCCAAAGAAAATAAAGAATGGGGAAAAATGTTTTTGACGTGGATTGAAGGGGAACTTGTCACATACCTATCATATACCGAAACATATTATTGATATTTATCAATAATAAATCAAAGGAAAAAAGTGTGTTGAAGAAAATTTTACTGACCAGACCTTGAAAAACAATGATAAAATTCTAAATTATGATATCTTTGGTTATTTTGTGAACCCTAAAGGTGTTGAACATATTGATAATACATGAATGCTCATGAAGGATATGTTTTTTTTGTAATATTTTTTGATGAATGTTTCGTGTTTTTTTATTTATTATATGTGAATACTATTTCTTTTTAACATAAATAAAAGATATGAAATTATCTATTGAGATTAATCCACTTGATAAAGAAATTTTCCTCATTGACAACGCCACAACACACACAATTTTTAAATGTCACAAATATTTCATTAACCTTAAAATGGGAAGTGCTCATATAAGTACATTAATTGGTAGTGTGAAATTAATTGAAGGCTCCAAAACAAAAAAAAAATATATTCCAACTTGGTGGTACACATATACTAATAAAGAATGCATTGTTTTCTCCCAATCCTTAATGAAATTTATTAATTTTTATAGATATTTATGAAAATGGATATCACATCAAAACTTTAGATTAATAAGGTGTTGAAAAAATCATTAATAATGAGTATAAGTTGATTTTAGAAAAACAACCAAGGCTTACCTTGGGGTTGTACTATGTTAATATTTGTACAATTGAGACAAATATAATAAACCAGATGTTTTCCAACCCTGATACATTTATTAAATTGCATAACTGTTTAATTAATTAAGGATCAATAATGATGACGAACCCATTAAATATACTCATGGTAATCCCTTAGTTTATAAAAGGGTTTTTAGACCTAATTATTTTTCATACGCTTATTTCCCTCAACGTAAATTGATCATAAGTCCATCACTATTGAAAATCAAGACTGAATCCCTTATGTTCTTATAATGTAATCATGGTGACATATGTGGTTTGATTCATCCATCATGTAGACCATTTAGATATTTTATAATCAGGATTGATCTGTCCACTTGATGGTATCATGTGCGTTTATTATCAACATGAAACGTGGGATTTCAAATATTTATTTCCCAAATATAAGGTTAAGGGAACAATTACAATATTATTAAATCAAGCATAATTAGGCTTGATAATGGTGGTGAATATTCTTCACATGATTTTAATGATTATTTTATATCACTGAGAATAATTTTTGAACATATTGTAGCTCATGTTCACACTCAAAATGGTCTTGCTGGATCATTTATAAAGCAGTTACAACTTATCACTATATCGCTACTTATGAACCCAGTTCAGAATGGGGACAAGTAATTTTTATTCAAAAGTAATAATTAAAATTAGGTTATTTAGATATCATTAATATTCTCCTCTATAACTAGATTATGTCCATGAATCAAATATCTTACGTTTAAGAATATTTGGTTGTGCCATATATGTTCCTGTAACACCCATGTAACGAACAAATATGGGTCCCTAAAGAAGATTGGGGATTTTTGTTGGATTTGAATTGTAACAATCCAAATTTTTATAAATTAAGTTACCTTCTGAATGAATGAATGAATTATTAAGTAATGTAATTATTGAAAACACATACACTATATTTCATTTGTTATTTTAGATTGTTATAAAATATAATCTATTAGATTTAAAAGATACTTAAGAATCATTACCAATGATAATATAGTCTTTCTATAGTGACCATTAATATTAGTATATATTAAGGTTTACAATAATGTCTAATTGACATGGAAGGAATAAATTATAGCCCCGACCAATAGAACTATATTCTATGAAGCCCATTAATTGGATCTTCTAAAGAAAATGGCATCACTAGGATTTTACCTTGACCAATCCCAAGCTAAGATTCAATAAATGAATCTTTAATGAAACTATTTATGGGATAATTTTAAGATTATCAAGATTACTTCTCAAACCATGTTCGCTGAACCACCCCAAGAAAGCACCAACATCACAAAACTTACCATTAGGGTGTGTATTGGTGTAATAAGGGTTTACATATCTAACCCCCAGTAGTATGAATCAGTATATTTTATTTTTAATAAAATAAATATTATATTTATCAATTTTCATTTATACATTATATACAAAATTATAAAATGAGTTTAATAAAAATTATATTTTGATATGAAGAATCAAAAATTGTATTTTTGGAAAATATACATCTTCAATTAAAACACACTTTTTGATAAATTCAAATATTTGTAATAAATTTTATTTTCATAAAATACCCTTATTAAATAATATTTATTTAAATATAAATTATAATATATGTTAATTAAGTCCAATGTAATTTTTTATAAGGGCCAGAAAGTTGTTGGTGTCATAAAAACTAGTATTTTTGAGTAAATAAGTATTTTTTACATAAAAGAGTAAATTATCATATTTATAAAATTATTTTTTAAAAATAAATATTATTTTTAAAATATTCATATTGAAATTATCCAATTGTAAATTTTTAATAATTTTTTGAGACAATCTAATTTTTAGGTAAAAATTAAATGCAGTATAAATATATGGAAATTATTGTGACGTAATAATATCCCAAATGTGATATAATAAATACTATAAAATGCATAAATGTCCAAAAAATATATATAACCTTTAAAATAATGTGTTTTTAAAGTTATTTAATAATATTACAAACCTATAATGAAACCTTGAAATCCAACAGTATATTTTAATGTTTAAAAACAATTATTTATGAATATGACTCACTTACACATAATAAAAGGTATTATTTTAATGATTTGGGTTCCTATACTAATAAAATATTGAAAACTAGTCCTCTTTGGAAGAAACCATGGGAAAACCCATGGTAAGGTTTGTGGTTTTGATTAATTTATTACTTAGAGTCCAAAACCTAAGTTTGGAAATTAATAAAGAATTCCCAAATATTTTTTTATAAATAACCAACCAACCTCTCACTCTTAATCACTCAAAACCCATTGATCATTAAGTTCTTATCCTCATCCCTCTATAAATCCCTCCCAAGGTGTTTTTAATCTCTTAGAAATCTCCTCCCAGGCTTCTGGAAGCACTCTCTCAAAGTAAGGGATTATATCCTATTCCTTTTTATTCAACTACGTCCTTTGTAATAAGACTTTTGATTTATAATTTTTAATTTGTTACAAATCACAAACCAAGTTGGGCTTCCATCCAAACCAACACCCATCCCGGCTCATGGAAAGGCTTGAGAGGTGTTCCCAATCCTCCCAAGATAGAAACTAGTGTCAGGAATTAAAGATATACCAATGGGAATTATTTTTCCCAATTATAAATATATATATAAATAACCAAAATAGAGTAAGAAACATAAACCAATCATAGTTGATCATTATTAAATACATAAACATGATCCAAAAGAAACTACAGTAGAAAAAAACTGAAACAAAAAAAAAACTAAAACCAAACCAAACCAGGACTAACATGATCTCCATGTCACCTCTTAGTCACCATCCGGTGTATGGTGAAACTCCATAGTAATTAACCAATTGGGTTCCTGAAACTAGCCTCACTAGTGGAAAATCCACTATGACCTATCTGTAAATCCATGGGGTACTAATCCTTCTAACTTGGACTAGTAAGTAATTATCACTCGACCCTCTAGATGATGTCTAGGAATCCCATGATGATTATACAAGGAGAATTAGGAGTTTATAACATGTATGGAATAAACTAATAACCCAAAGACACCATTGTGCTTACCTTTCCCAAACTCTAACACCACCTATGTGATATACCTCTCCTTTAAGGGACAACCATAGAGGTGCCCATCAGACATCAAACCATCCAAAAGTTCCAACTAGGACTACACATTAAATGATTTTTGAAACCAATTTCCAAAACACCATAGGGCACCAACCATTCTTTTAACATTTCAAAACCCAACATTATTTCGAAAACACTACTCATTCTTAGAAGATACCAAAAATTCCTTTTAAGTAAAATTATTATCAGATCATTCATCCAAGGTTCAAATAGTCCAAACTTTAAGAAATGCATTTGAAACCCATATTGAGTTTATCTAAGAACCATGAAACCATTTACGAAGCACTGGGTTTATAGAAGAACCATTTAAAAAGGATGAGGGATAAGAAAGATAGGAAAGATTAGGGAAATGTGTTTTTAAATCCAAGGTTTAAAACAAACATTTATTTATAAATCCATCATTATTTGTGTTCCCATCTATATGTGAACCCCATGCACTCATGGATGTGCACACATCCAACAGAATGCATGTTGAAAACCATAAAATAACAAAGTTTATAAACAAATAAATGCAATTATAAAATAAACCTTTCACAAGAACCCATTCTTAAGTACCAAACCTTAAAAAGGTACCAAAATTCACTCACAAACCCCAATTCACAACCAAATAGATTTATCATAACATAACCAAGGACAAACATGACCCAAAGCACCTAATTTTATTTTTAAATACCAATTGACATTTCATCAAACACTTTTTATACATATATATAGGCATAATCATGAAAATCTCTTGAAACCCCATTTTCACTAATTTTCCAGCATGAAAACACCACAATTCATCAAAAAAATACATAAAAATCATGAATAAAACATTTATCAATTAATTATAAACACTCAAGAATCAATTGAAATGTTTCAGAAAGTAATTGGATGGAGAAACCTACCTCAAAGGCATTCAAATGAGTCAAAACTCCAAGAGAGGAAAGAACCAAGCCCAAGAAATGATCTAAATACCCTAACATCCAAGAAAAACACAACAAATAGCATCCCTCTACCCTAGGGTTCATCCAAGAAGTATCCAAGATAAGAATGAACCAAGAACCAAGAGAGAGATAATAAAGGAGGAGTAAAACACCCAAAAACCAACAGAAACTCGCCTATAAAGCTTGGAGAAGCAAACATAGAGTAAGGAGAACCAAAGAGATGAGGTTTCTGGATCCCCCTGGTGCACTTAGGTCAATAAAGGGAGGAGAACCCCCAAATGGATTTAAAACTAAATAGGGTAAAAGTTAGAATTTCAATTTTTTAGGAACATGGGAAACTCGTACAGTTTGGTCGCATAGTTTACAAAACCATGCATAAACCATGTACACACTACTGGAAGAGGAGGAAATCCACATAAGATGGTTTCATGGTTTAGGTAACCCTGAACCAACCATGAAAATAGCCTCTATTATAATTGTAGAGTCCCCCACATGTTTTATGCATAGTTTCTCCTAATTGTGTGCATGTTATGTGCTTAGTCTTAGACTTCACCCAAGATTCACATGATTTCCCATTTTCCACACATGGTTTGGGAAAAATTGTGCACAGGCCATTCAAAAAAACCGTACAATAAAAAAATAAACTAAAAACAGCCTTTTCTTTAACCCGCTGCATGGTTTATCCTCAAAATGTGCACACTAACCATAAACAAGTCCAAAAACCACCTTAAACCTCCATAACTAAAAAAAATATCACTGTTAACTTGAACAAAACATCAACCACAAGATCTAATATCAATAAAATAATAAAATAAAATAGAAATCAAGGTCAAGGTGTTATAATTATCCTCACAACAAAAAAATTATACCCCCATAAAGTCACCCAGACGAATAAGAACCAAAACTCAAACCCAAAACTGAATTGATTCAAATTAAACCATGAACATTGGGGTGAAATTTTAACTCCACAAGTCACACCCGACCTCCTCTAGAGAAAAAAAACAATGAGAACAATGGGGAAAGAAAATAAAGGGCTCTCCCCACCACAATTACATTCCATCATGATGGAACTAACATGGGAACTCCTGAAACAATCCAATGTTGGAACTCTAAATGAGAACAAAAACCCTACCACAAGGGGCCCCCAAGAAAGAATAACTCAAACTAAACACCAGATTAGACCACATTTTGTCATTTCCTCAAGACATGAATGTCTCTAAAAGGATCCAAAACCAAGACTGATCCAAAAATCTAGCCTACCAAACTCCTTAACACAAATAAAAATAATAGAACTATATAAAAATGAGATCATAAAGCTTTTAAAAAAATAACTTTTAATAATAAAAAAATACTTCAATAGGGAAACTCAATCTTTTCCCTCTCTATCAATGGAGACAAAATCTGGTCCAAGGTTCCCCATGCCCAAACATTCCTGACTGAATGAAAATATTCACCCTGAGGCCTATGGCTAGATCCCTAGTACCTCGAAGCATTTGCTTCCCCATAGTTAGGAGCTAACGATATCTGACCGATACTTCACCTTCTGGAAACACTACTTGAAAAACTTCTACAAGTGGACCAATTATCCATATCATCGGCAAGCCTTTAGAGGATTTTGACAAGATATCTTCAAATATCTAGACTGGCCATAGTGTAAATACACAAGAGAACGGTCTAATGAATGAGATACTAAAACCAAAAATGGAGACTCCTCAAGAATAGGTTCTTATGGCACACACATCTCTACATATGGGTAACCTTCATGAATACCAAGAGAAACCAAATTTTTACCTATTATAGATTATACTTCAGGAACCAACTCATCTAGAAACACCTCATCCATGATCTTCCCAGACAAAACATCCTTCGATGAGAGATCTCACTCCTTGATCTCTAGACAAAGACTCCAGATAAAGAGAGGTTCTTTTAATTGATTCATTGATGATATCTCTATAGAAAGAGAAACTATCTCTTTGAAGTGGTCAACATAATTCTTCACCATATGTTGACCTTATTGAATGCCTAATATCTCTTACACTTTCTTTGGCATCACCTCCTCAGGAATGAACCATCGTATGAAATTTGTCTTAAACACCTCCCAAGACATTCTCACTTACAATTATAATGGGATGATCACCATCCACCGCTCTAAAATCGTACCTTCAAATGAACCCAAAACAATATGCACTGTCACGGCTTCAGAATTTACCAATGACCTGATGATACCTTCAAATTTCTCAATCCACACCATGGATTTTGAAATATATCGGTCACCACAGAAAATTGGAAATAGAAAGGGAGAAATTGGCTCTTCCACCCCATTGGGAATCTGGGCAGAGCCAAAGACTGGAAGAGACTCACTGGAAACCCTTTGGACCTTTCTAGGAGGAATTATCTAAATAACATAAATACACAAAACCAAATCACTATCCATAAATAAATCAACCAAAATAACATTCCAAACTAAAACATTGGGCTCATAAAATGAACAACACAAATAAAACCAAAATGCTGTTTCAAAACCAGCATTTCCATTCCAAAATTAAATACAATTTTACTCTAAGTCCACTTTCTCAAAATACCAAAACTCGTTTTAAAATATCATTCCAACACCATGTAACATTTTTAAAACAAAACCTTGACCCAAATAACATTTTACCTTCGATTTTTTTTTTTTTTAAATACCATTTTACATTCCAAAATCTACTCATGCCATCGAAATCAAACCAAAACATGACTCACACCAAAACTCTTGAAATATAGAAATAATATCCATGAAAAACCCAATCACATGGTTTATCAGACAAATCTACAAGCAATAACCAACCACTGAAAGTATCTTGAACCATTAACTCGGGATCCACATGGGTCTCTAATCCATGAAATCCCACCACTCAATACTGGCTCACTCCCATTTTCATTCCCCAAACCACAAACCAAATAAGAACCAATGACATAATCCCAAAAATCCAAAAAAAAAAGACTCAATTATCAGACTACCCTTGGAAACTTGAGGATTATAATGAGAAATATTTCATGACACTCTTCTCATACCTACCTCTTGAGTATTGATAGTCCAATATCTAAACTACTTGATTCTCTAAATAACAAAGGGATGCTCTAATACCATTTTTTCACATACCAGGTCAGTCTGTCATCCAACCCAACACCTGAACCAACTCATGGAAAGTCCTGAGAGTCATTCCCGATCCTCCCATATATTTAACTAGTGTTGGGCATTAAAGATAAATGAAAGGAATTATTGTGTTCACTCTCAAATGATGTTAGTTTTTTTATTTATGTGTAGCATAGTGGATAACCAAGGTTATCTCTCAAATAATGAAGTAATTAAAAACTACATATTAAAGGTATTTTGAAAAAAAATAACATAAGTAAACTACTTAAAAGGGTAATTTGTTCTATCATTTATAAAACTAAAAGAAGTATGCAGGAATTATATTTTATTTTTTTATTTTTGTTTTAGAAATGAGATTGAGAAAATGCAATGAGAATATTTTTTTAAAAAACTATTATTAGAAAGTGTAATTTATATAAATATACCTCTTCAATTACTTATTAATAATTATAATTTAAATTAATATCCACTTAATTATAATCCTTATATTTTTTAACCCCTGAACCCTATAAGAATTAACTTTACCATAAAGATAAAATGAATTAAATTATAGGATGGTTTTGGAACATGAAATCATAGAAGCTTGATTTGATTGTTGTTATGAGAATATATTATGGTCAGTGTTAAATTAGGGAACATATACATTATATAAATGAGAATTAATTAAGTTATTGTGTTTTTTTTTACTCTAAAAATTGATCTCATGTCATTTGGTTTACATATTAAGATTATGCTCTAACAATTTAAACAATTCTAGACTTCGCATGTTTTGTGTTAATTGTTCAATTGAATTTTTAGTATCTTTTAAATTAGAAAACTCATTTCATAGATAATATTAAGCTAATTAAATTAGCTCATTAATTAAAAATAAATAAAAGAATAAGGTAAGAGGTAGATCGATTATTAAAAAAACTACTATTCTATGGGTGGTGTAGTCATCATAGAAACTAATTGAATTCGTAAAGGTTAAGAAAGGGTATTCCCTAATAATTTTTATATACTTGAGTTAAATCCCAAATATAAATTAAAATAATATAAGAAATTGGAAATAAATAGATATTTTATTGAAATAACAACAATATTACAACAAAGAAGAGGAAGAGAAGATCATTTTGGAGGAGATCCTAGCTTGAAAGCTTCCATCATCCAATGGTGATTTGAAATGTAAAGGAACCATATATAATAAGTTCCCAATCATCTATGTCACATAAAATGCCCTCCAAATGAGAAAAATGAAAATTTATAAAGTTTAGAGGAGGCTAGGGTTTCAAAACCATTCAAGTGTGAATGGAGAATTCATCAAAATATTTTAAACCAATTTTCACCACCTATTTGAACACCAAAATAATTTAAGAAACTATTCTTAAATAAGTTATATTTGTTCATATTTGGATCTTTGATCTTATCTCTAAATTTGGTCCCAATATAAGAAATTATGAATAATTTATGCTCCAAATACTGAAGTGGTGTTCAATCTGTAGAGTCAAGTCCATTTTTCCTTCGTAGCCCATTTACTCTAATAAAATACCTAATTTAGCTCTGATGTCCTGAATAATAGTTATATCCCATTAATTTAGGAACATAGTTACAAAATTTTAAGTTCAAATAATAGACAAAAAAATATTTATGGCTGCAATACTATAGTAAAATTTAAATGGAAAATTGGAATTTGCATCAAATTCTCAAATGAATGATCTAATACCAAATATTTTATAAATAAACATATTTAACATAATGTGAAGAAATTTTTTCATTTATTATCAATAAAATATTCAAAAAAATATATTTTATTAACTCCCCCATACTTACCCTTTTGTACTCCTGGGAAAAAACTCATATCATGTATTCCAAAAAATGTGTGACAAGATATGCATGTTCATATTCCTCAATCCAAAATGGAAATATAGGAAAATTAAGAATCCCATAAAAATTAAATATCAATAAATTTGAAATTCATTGTCTCTTAAATTATATCAAAATAAAATCTAGTGATATTAATGACACTAATCATAGTGAAACAAGTTGTTGGTTTACTATGCCATTAATTCCCCACGAGTGTGTGTGACAACCATTTCAATCTCATATATCTACCCTTTATTCAGTATATTCATGTCAAATAAAACAATTCTTATTACTTGGTTTAATTCACCAAACTTATTCTACATTCTTTTGCAATCAAATTTCAAGACTCACTCACTTAATGATTCCTTAAAGTTAAACCTTAATCTCCTGACCTAGATATCCCCACATGTTGTAAATTTCATCACCCCCTCTTTATTAATTTAATATATAGTTTTTTTTTAGTAATTGTTTTGTTTTTATTTTATTTTATTTTAGGGCATACAACTATCGTATATCGGGTACACATATATAGGTTAATTTAGTATAGTAATGGAAATGATCGGGAGAGCAATAAACATATAGATCAACCATTGATATAAGATGAATTGTTTTACCTAACTTGGATATACCTTCAATTGAGTAGGAAAAATTTTACAAGTCATGGTTATGTGTAAATTTGTGTGGAGAAATTAATGACACAATTTAACATGAAAAAATATCACAAATAATGGTGTCAAAATCTAAAAGGTTTTATAATGACATAACCAATCATATCATCAAAGACTTCCATTTTTATAAAAATCAACCATTATTAATGAAATAATTATAATTATTGTCATTACACCAATGAATTTTGATAACATGCATTTTCTATATAGTCTATGACTAAATGAGTATGTTACATGGTATTTTTTATTTTATTTTTGTTTTTTTAATTAACACAAAACACACACAAATGAAAAACCTAAAGAAGCTACCCCAAATGTTTTCCCTCCCCCACACTTAAAATATTTCATTGTAAACAATATAAACCTATGAGATTATATGTGCACATGAAATATATAATTTTAAATAGGAAAAGTAATATAAAAGTGAAAGGGTTAAGAACAGCCAGATATTCTCAAGTGATGATAGGGTTATATAGTGTGATAAAATCAACTACATCGGTAGGAAGTTCCTCAATGTATTGCTTAAAAATTTTCCCATTGACTATAAAGATTCTTACTATGTCCTATTGTGTGATCTTCATGATCTGATTCTTGTATGCTATCCTATAACCCTATAACACATCATCCAAATGCTTGCTCTAATCCTTCCTATTCAACTGCACAGTTTTCTCCAAAATTTATTTCAACTCCTGATTTGAAACCTCAGCCTGACCATTTATTTGGGGGTGGTATTAAGTAGAAGTTTTATATGTTATAACATAATTATGAATGAGGGAATCCAAATTCTGATTGCAAAAGTGTGTCCCTTGATCACTGATGATAGCCTTTGGTACTCCAAACCTACAAAAAAAATGTTTCTTAACAAATTCGAATACAACATGAGAATCATTATTCCTAGTAGTATTAGTATCTACCCATTTTCTAAAATAATAAATGATAACCAAAATATAAAAAAACTTGGAAAAGGACCCATAAATTCAATTCCTCATACATCAAAAATCACATAGAATAATATGGGTTGTTGTGGAATCTCATGTCTTCTCAAAATGTTTCTAGTGTATTGGAAATGTGACCATGATTTACAAAATGCATGAGAATAATGGAATAAGTTAGTCCAATATAATCCAAAGTCTAAGAGTTTCATATATTTCCTTTGGGGTACAAAGTTTCCTCCATATAAAAGTGTAAGGCAGAAATTTAGAACAGACAAAACTCAGGATCAGGAACACACAACCTAATAACTTGATCACTACACAAGCTCCAGAGGTAGGGATCATCCCACACATAAAACCTATACTAAATATTTAATTTTTGGACTTGATTTTTCTATAAAATTTCAGGAATTTCATAGGCAACAAGGTAGTTAACTAAGTCGGCATACCAAGGATGTGTAGCTGAGAGTGCATAAATATGCTCATCAGGAAAAGTGTCCCGGACTAGTACCTGGTCCAAGGTGTTATCATCTAATGTGTGAGTAATCCTACTCATGTAGAACACCACAAATTTATCTTAACCCTTATTTTCCTTTATCTCAGAATTTAATTATTGAATAAGGTGAATCCATTGGATAAGTTTGGGATTTGCATCAGTATTCTTCAAGAGGAACCTCAGAGTTGTATGGTCGGGAAAAAAACTACTCTAGATCCCAATAAATATGAATGGAATTTATCTAAAGAAAATATGACATCAAGAAACTAATTTTATATGGTTTTATAGTTTTATTGGGCTGAATACAATGTCCTCAAATCATAGGCAATCATATGTGAGCAACCCTCCACCCTCTGTGATAAGACATCTCCAACTGTGAAGCTTAAAGCATCACACATAAGCTCAAATGGAATTTTACACCATGGGGGATGTATAATTAGTGGATTGGTCAGACACTTCTTTATATCATCAAATGATACCCTACATGAATCGTCAAAAATAAAGTCAATATCTGTTTTGAAGAAATCGAGATAAGGGTATAGCGATCTTACTAAAAATTTGGATAAAGCATTGATAAAATTCTACATTCCCTAATAATGGTCTAACATCATCCACACATGAAGGATATAGAAAGGATGAAATAATATCCACCTTAGATCTATCAACCTATATTCTATGTTTTTACACTACATTCCCTAATACAATTCCATACTTTACCATAAAATGACACTTTCCAAAGTTCAAAACTAGATTATTCTCAATGTAATGATTCAACACCATTCCCAAACTAAATATAAATTCATCAAATGAAGATCTATACACTATAAAAACATCTATAAATATCTCCATGTAGGTCTCAATTAAATCTGAAAAAATACTCACCATGCATCTTTAGAAGGTACCTGGGGAATTGCATATTCCAAATGGAATCCTTAAGTAGGAAAAGTTACCAAATAGACAAGCGAATGTTGTCTTTTCCTGATCCTCCAGATCTATAGGAACATGAAAATATCTAAAAAATTCATCCAAGAAACAATATTATGTCTTTTCAGATATTATCTCAAGAATTTGTTCAATAAATGGGTGGTGGAAGTGGTCCTTGAGAGTGGATTGATTTAGTTTCATATAATCAATACACACACCAACTATTTTTATCCTCATTGGAACTAATTCCTCTCTCATTTTTAATGACAGTAACCCCACTTTTCTTAGGCACAACATGAATAGGACTCACCCACTAGGAATTTAAAATGGGATAAAGGATAACTACCTCAATCAATTTTTCAACTTTTTTAACAACTTCCAAAAAAGTTGGATAAAGTATCCTTTGTGGTTGCCTAACTGGTTTATACCCATCCTCCAAAAGAATCCTATGCATGAAAACAAAGGGGATAATACAAGATATATCATCCAAAGTCCACCAGATTTCCCTAATTTTCTCCCTTAAAAGATTAAAAAGTTTTTCTTCATGTTAAAAAGTTATATTGTTAGAAATTATAACATGTAATATCTCACCACTCAACAGGTGTGAATATTTTATATTTGGAGGAAATGGATTGAGTTATAATGAAGGGGGTGTTGTACGGATGGATACATTGAAGGAACAAAAATATGTGCATGATGAACATCGGTATTAGAATAGACATCATCATAATTAGAGAATGATGCATCAAATTCATCAATATAATCAACATCCATGTCATAATTATGGTGAACATGATCAAAAACTGAATCTAAATCTACATAAAAATCAAATCCAAGAGTGGTGTGTGCATTAGAAATAGGTTTGTAAGTTCTCTTAGACATCAAACTAGAACCAATGATCATAATCTCTCTAGGAATAGGAAAATAAAAATCTATGTGGTTTTTACTTGATGGTTCAAAATGGGAGATAAGAAAAGAAAAATGGTCCTATGAGGGGTAATTCATGGATTCCATAACATTAAATATCACAACTTCATCTCTAAAATACATGGAGAGTGTACCCTCATGGACATTGATGATCACTTTTTCAGTTTTGAGGAAGGTACTACCTAAGATAATGGTATCATGATATTTGACCTAATCATCCTCCATGTTAAGAATATATAAATATTATAGAAAGATCGTGTCTCTTACCCGAAAATGTACATCCTCAAGGACTCCCACTGGATATGTTGTAGCTATATTCACCAACTACACGACTAATATCATCGGCTTCAACTCACCAACCTATAAAAAATATAATAAAAAGTGAGGAATCACATTTATTGAATCTCCCAAATCACATAGAGAATCATAAAAGTGTTACTTCCATATGGTTCATGGGATGGTGAATGTCCCTGAATCCTTTCACTTTGTTGGAATTTATTGAGTTGGTGTAATGAGTGCTGACACATTCCTTCCTATATTGATCCTCTCATTTCACATTATCCCTAATATATTGGTACAAAGTTATTTTAATAATTTTTCATACATTAGGATTTGTTTTATGGATTCAAGTAGAGGTATGTTGATCTCAACATTCTTGAATGTATTCAAAACCTCTTTTTTCATTATCTCTTAATATATATTCTTGATTTGAACAGCTCTATTTGGAAAGATAAGTGGTTTAAAAGGAATATCATCAATATTTTTATTACCAATATATTTCTCCTTGGGTTTTACATCAGTTAGTATTGAATAGGGATTCTCTAGAGTTGTAGTGAATCCTAGTGGAATAATAGGTACAGATGTATCAGTTGTTTGCTTCCTACTTCTCAATGTGATGGAAATGGTATTACCCTTGGGAGTTGGAGTAGGTTGGGAAAGAATATTTCAAGAGTTATTACTAACTATTTCATGGAGGGAGGTGGTAATCTAGCTTATTTATATCTTTAACACCCTCAACTCTAAACTTTGACTCTTCATCTCATTATGTTGATTAAGAATAATTTATTTCAAAAGATCATTACTGTTAGAATCTACATTTGGTTGAGAATTACCTTCAAATATCCTTTGGGGTTGTTGGAAACCCTATTGGTAAGATAGAGGCTACTGAAAATTTGGTTGAAAAGGGGGCCTTTGTTATTGTCCAGATCCATACCTTATGTATAGTTGATCCTTCCACCCTTGGTTGTATGTTGGTGAAAATTAATCATACTTATTCTAGGGATGTGGTTGTTTTTTCTAATAATATGGTCTCCTAGGGAATACATCTTCACAATCCTCTGTCTCTTGTAATTGGTGGAATAGTCAATTTAGTGGCAGTGAAAATTCCACAAGGCCTCATAGGAGTGGGTTGGGTGTATTTTTAGCCAAAGAAATCTGTCTCACCATAGTGGTCAATTATTCTAACTTTGTATCAATTAAATGATTTTCAAGAGAAGATGGACTTACCTAATGTACTCCTATGTAAATTCCCGACCTGAATCACCACTAAACCCAGTGGTCGGACTGGTCGCCACATGACCTCAAGCGCATCTCCCTGTACGCCAAAGGCTGCCAACTAGCAGCGAGGGTCTAAGGATAGTTAGTGGGGAGACTATACCCTCTTATTAGAGTTTCACAGTGGTATATCAAAGTAAATAACAAACAATGGCAATAAATTGTGGAAGCAATATAATAAATGATAAAGCAATGGAAGATAGATTTTATAAATCTTGTACAAACAAATGGTCAACAAAAATTATATAACAGATTCATGCATGGCATGCTAATGATACAAAAATGGAAAACAGTAAACAAAATAGCTTTCTGAACATTCCATTACAAAAATAAATAAATAAAACGACTACAAGCCCCGAGAGCAGTCTCCTTGAGCATCCTGAGCTTCTGCTTGGTCCTTTACTCCTATCTTCCAAGTAAATGCAAACAGCACAATCCTGCAACCAAATTGAATCTACTCGGGTACCCCAGTGCAATGGTAGCCCGAGTAGGGTGTGAGATATAAATCTCAGTAGGCAGGGACCACCGGTGTCTACCCAAAATCCTGACATTCAATAAATAATTTAAATAGTGCAAGCGTGCATAATTAAGGTAAGCAGTACAATGTAACTATATACCCAAGTACCTACTTCAGCTCTCAGCAGGTGTCTGAACTTGTATTATACATTTTTCATGCATAAAAAATAGTCATTACATAATCATTTCCATTTATCAATTATTCAAACCTCATTAAACTACATAATTATCGTGATCTGGATTGAGCCTGGCATTCCCTTTATAAGTCACTCAACACAGATGTCTCTAAATACCATCTAAGTAATCAAAGTTAAGACCAAATCCAAGCTTGTGATTTGTATTGGATAACGCATCATAAGATATTAAATTTAATCTTTCATATACTATATCTGATCCCGTCCACTAAAAAAATTGTGATTCGCTTCTGGGTATGTCCACTAATAGTGATTCACCCAATTCATTGATAAGTATGAACCCTTTCTCATATTCAATTCATAAATCATAATGTCAAAATATTTTTCATTAACCAATTAATTCATTTCATGTACGACCAATTGGACCCATAGTACAATGTCAATTAATGGGTTTAGAATATCATGTCTAGAACCCTCGTGGGTATTTGGAGTGTCAATCCTTGTCTCACAACCCATGGGTATTTAGAGCACCAGTCTCTAACCCATAAAAGAATATTTTCTTGAAAGTTGGGTGTAGAATGCCATGTCTAGCACCCCGTGAGTATTTGGAGCATCATTACCTATCTCACAAATTGTTTATCAATCATACATATATATTTATCACTGGTGTATAATACCATGTCTAACACCCCAAAACCATCCATTAATTAATTCATAAATTAATTAATCCAATATCTTAATTAATTCAACAACTAATTAACAACATAAATCACCCGTCAAAAGTCAACCATTAATTAACCATTAAACATATCAATAGAAAATAATTAGTTGACAATTAATTATTCTTAGTAATCCAAATAAATAATTAAACAAACATTCAATTATCCAAATTATTTATCAAGTCTGAACCCGTCCACTCAAATAGTGATTCGTCCAGGACTTTAACAATTTACATGCACGTCATAATCATCTCAAAACAAGCTAAAAAATCCCATATATTTAGAAACCATCTCACAGAGCATCTCATATTATAAAACAACTCTATCCAAGACAACTTAATTCATGTAAATATAACATGTGTCAAAAGGTACCCATAGCCAACAGTCGTAACAAATAATCAATTTACAATCTTAATTTAATGCATGAAAATTAATTAATTCAAAAATTAATTAATTAATTAATTATTATCTATTTAACCAATAACAAATTAGTAAACCATTACAATTTACATTTAATAATTAATCCATCCATTAATTATTACCAGTTTATAATATATAATCCAGACACATCAAATATTCAATATTCTCAACAATCAGTAAAATACAAATTTTATTACAACTCATGACTTGATAATTCATTATACAATTAATTAACCTATTGCACATTCTTCCCATCCAAATCATTTATCTTTTTAATCATCACTTTAACCAAATTAGCAAAACATGATCAAAATCATCACATGTCAAGTCCTCATGTATCTCATGTGGGCATCATTATATAATAACATCAAAAGTGTCATGCATAGACATATCATAATCAATGAAACTCACATTCTCAATTTATTTAAAGAATATATAATTAATAAATAAAGTGATAGGGATTTAAGACCCTACCTTTTGGTGGCATCATTTTAATACGCAGCATTTTGACTTTAACGGCGGTAATCAATTAGAATTACCACGCGGTCACACACACACAAATTTTATACATAAGTAAATATGTATATATATGTATATATATTTAGACACATGTGCATGTCCTATAACTTAAACAACGATTCACCAAAACAACAACAGAAAACCCAAAACCAGCGCAGCAAGGCCTACGCACGTACATTTATATACCGGGGACTCAAATAAAATGTCAGACTGTAATATGATGGTGAAAAAAAACAATAGCAGTGTATAAACCTTACCTCAATGATGGAGGTGAGTGAAAACGAACCATTCTCCTCGACTTCAGTGGAAGATGCTAGAATACCTAATGGATTGAATAAAACCCATGGATAAGACAAGAGGAAACATCCACGGAAGAAGATCATGGAAGAGGGGGGTGTCGCGCACTACAGTGGTTCTACCTGAAGCCGAAGCGCACTGATGCAGGGGGTCATCCAAGGGTAGCGCACCAGCTATGAATTGCAGCTGGAAGGAGGACGCACCGCAAGGAGGAGGTCCCGTGCACACCGCTGCAGGTCACGCGCTATAGGGGATTCCGCCCAGGTGGTGTTGCGCGTTGTTTCTGCAGGCCGTCCGGGGGTCGTGTGCTTTCGGCTCACACTGTAGGTAGGTCGTTCGTCCAAGGGAGAAGTGTGTAGGAGGAGTTGTGTGGTGTTGGGGTTCTTCACGCACAGGGGGTGGACCAAGTGTATCTCCCCTCACCTGGGAGGAAGAAGAAGAACAAGAGGGTCGCGCCTCTCTTGTATAGAGCCTTCCCCTTAAAAAATTTATAATATTCTAAATAAAAAGATAACAATACACATAATAATAATATTAATGATAATAGTCATAATATTATTATTATCATTTCCATTTATTTCATTAAATCCAAAACTCCCCATTTAATAAAAACAGTAAATTGATAAACCCCATAATTAAATTATTTTTAAAGAAATAATAAAACGCTCCTTTTGATTATGTCCAACCTCGATTTAAATCCATATAAATTGTTTAATTTGTTTTTGACTATCATTTATTATTCTCTTAATAAATTTTTCGTAATTAATTATAAAACTCCAAGTTGATCATTAAATTATTTTAACATTTAGTTAAAAAAATAACCACAACAAAATAATAATAATATTATTATTATTATTCCAACACTCATTTATTTAAAACCCAAACCCCCAATTTATTAAAATATCATTAATATGATAAAAACTCCAAATGATAACCCCTAATTTAATTTCCATAAAAAAATAATTATTACATTCATAAAACTAAAATAATAATAATATCATTATTATTATTTTTTAAACCATTGATAAGGACAACACCTATATTTAATAATAAATCTTCATTAAATCTGAAACCCCTCATTTAATTAAACATTTCTTTGAGAAGCTAAAAAGCCACATTAAATTATAATAAATGATACACTCCTTTGACATGGAATTAAAATCTCAAAGCATCCAAATAATTAATGACACCGTAATAATAATAATAATAATAACATTATTATTATTAGGACATTCCTCCATTTAATAGTAAATGGTCCTTTAATAATTCTAAAACTCTTCATTTAATTAAAACATTTCTTCGATAAACCCAAAATCCACATTAATTTATTCAACTGTCATTTAATTAATTCTTTAACATTCATTTAATTAAACAACCACAATAATAATAATCATAACTTCATTATTATTATTACTAAAACTTTATTTTAATTAATCACAACCTCTCTATAGAGACCCGAAGCCTGACGTACATTGACATTACATTACTTTTGTGGAATACTTAGTACATAACAAAAACACACACACAAGGATCGTAATAGTTTAGTGTCTTTGGAAACTCGGAACGTAATCTTCTAATCGTGGTGAAAGATCTTCAATATCTCCCATAAAGATCTTCCCTTTTTTTTACCTAAAAACCTTTCTTTATATCCTGGGGAAAAGAAAACATAAAAGGGTGAGCTCAAATGCTCATTAAGGGTAAACAAAAGAAATATCAATCACATCATATACATAAGAACATTGCCTTTGGAAATTTTAACCTGCAAAAGAGCTCATAATATCATAACATGGGATAAATCATAGAAGTGAAAATGAGATCTCCATAATCATAACATAAAACTTGAAACTTTGTGGCATGCACACATAATCATGGAAAATCATTTCTTGTTAGTCATGACTCATTGCCAAGACTATCTTAGTGGACAAAGTCCCTTTCTGAACCGAGTTCACTCCTCGTTTCAGTCCTGTATCACTGAACCGAAATAACCTTCTGTTCCAGCCATGTCTATCTCATGAGATATAAAATCTTTACCCAATGCATTGGAGGGAGATATAGGTCCCACCCATCTTATAATGAATCCTTTCTTATGTGTGCCACATAATCATAAATCATACATCATCGCATAACCCATGTAATAAAAATGGGATTCTTAAACAACATGACATCATAAAACAATTCATATAAGATAAAGGAATTCATAAAAATGTTTCCATAACAAAATAATCAAATCCATGTAATAATAGGGATAGAAACAGAACCCTTTTATTATCTTAGATGGAAAATAATTTTGATAAAATACTTGAACTTCATTCTTGAGGAAAATATCCTTTCTTCTTCAAAAACACTTTTACTTTCTTAACATGTCATACAATTTTAAACTAAAAGAAGTTGATTAAAAATAAACTTGAATACTTGTAAAGGAAGCTTCTTTGAAATAATGTTTTAAAAAAAATCCATTCATGCCGTATAAGTTAAAAAAACATTCTTCGTACTTTTGTCGGAAAAGTCAAAAAGTACCTCGTACGAAAAACGACAAAAGATTCCTTTCATATCTTTTACTAAAAACTCTTAGAAGGGTAAAATTGGACTTAAACAATTGTAGGTGGATAGAAATAATATTACATATTGAGGGAACATGGATGTGGATGATAAAATACACCACAGTAAATACCAAAGTAAAAACAATCTCGGATAAAAATGAGATTGTGATATTTCCCTTACCTTAGGTCCAATTTGCTTCGTATGTGTCCGAACCTCCTGTATAATGATTTAAATAATGTCATTGACTTATTACAGAATCATATTCATTGTTATGATATCATATATGGTTCACTTATGACATTATATTACCCGTTCTTTTGTAAATTCCATGTTAAAGAAGCGTTTTGGGTAAAATCGTTTCATTTATCGTAGGTGTTTTGACTTGTTGTTCTTGACATCATTATTACTTATATCATGATTTACTTACTTACAGAATATAAAATATGATTTATATATCATATATATTCAGTATATATATATATAATAGATAGATAAATAAAATGAAAAACACCGTTCATGGAGACGGTAGTCCGTACGTACGCATGAACGTTGTTTTTCTTTCCTTATTGTCTTGAAATGGAAGTAAGTAGATGACATACATATGTATATATATACATAAATCCAGTAGCTTTATAATGTCATATATTTCATTATTATTTCTTATATATACATTATAATCATTCTTAAATGGTTAACATGGAGAATGAATCTCATCGCGTCGTGGAGACGGTAGTCCGTACGTACGCACGAGCGATGATATCATTTCTATAAATATTGAATTGAATTGGAGTGGATTATACAATATATCAGAATCAATATGATTTTTTAATAACTATGTATAGTTATTCTTTAAACCATTATACCCATCCATGTAAGGTGGTGGTGGAAAATAGATTACACCACGGCGTGGAGACGATATTCCGTACGTACGCACGCGCGGTGATTTCTTTTTCCGTAGGATGGATAGATGGTGAAATAGGGTTGTTTCATACTTATAATAACATATCAGTATATGAGTGATACTTATGTTATTACTTCATAATGAAACAACCTAATAATAAGAAGTGGAAGAAGAAATAAAGATGAAAGAATTGGTAACGGTAATTACCTCTTCTTTGAAGTGCCTCTTTGAGACCTCCTCTTAGGGCACTAGAATTGGTCTTTGAGGAAGACCAGAACCTCTAGGATGTTTCTAGGGAAGTGGAGAAGGGATTTTGGCAGGGGTTGGCCGAGCTTGAGTGCTCAAATTGGTGTGAGGAGGAGGGGGAGGAGGTGTCCTTTTATAAGGGAGGAGAGGGGCACCTTAGGAATATCTCAAAATATTATTTTATATTAAAGTCAAAATCGGTTTATAATGGTTCCAAAGGGTCTTATTTCGAAGATAAGGTGGGGAGGGGTCTAAATCCTATCAACCAATAGAATTTAGACAAGTTTAGGATATTATTTTAACCTTATCAATTAGATTTAACTCTAAGTTAAATAATTTAACTTTTACCATGTCTTTTTGTTTTCTTTCACTATATGGTTAATAAACTTACTATAACATGCCAAACGAACCCCAAATTGTTTATTATTAATATATATATCCTTATCTAAGTCATTTGTCCGAACCTTAGATTTTTAGAAATACAATAACAATTAATAATATAATATTTGATTTAAAAAACTATTTTGTGTCAATTTTGACACTATTTGATATATGATTTTTGTGAAAGTCATAACAGAATTAAATGTTCGAACCAAGTTGATTAAATAAACATTAATATATCATAGTAACCTAGAAAATTAGTGGAATTCATAAAAAATCTCAAATTACATTTATTTTGGTGTTTATAACATCAATTATGTCAATATTTCATTAATAAGATAATTACTGCATCATCGTTGTGTCATTAATAAATTAAATTATTTTATGTCTAAAAATTACAAATAAAATACCATCATGTAGGAAATCTTTTTAGCTTTCTAATGAATAGTTACAATCGAATTTATCTTATGTATAACCCCATATTAAAAATTATTTACTTATTAAACTTTGATTTTAACTATTTTAACCTTTCTTTAAATAAATTAATAATAAATGTCCTAATCTAATCCAAGTGGGCCTAAATGGTCATATTTTATTCCTAAGTTTGTTTTTGGTCGAGTTACACTTGTCCAATAGAATTAGGACATGTGTTCGGGTAATAGTAATATCATATTTACCCTTAGTTACCCTATTTACTATTAATCGCGGTAAAAAAAGTAAAAAGTTACTATTCACCAAAAAAATTATTTTCATCTCATTGAACCACATTTTAGTCCTTGATATTAAAGGTGTCTCTCGGGTTTTCGAAATTCCATTCACAGAAGCGGCAAAATTAAGTTTTATGAAAAATTCAGTTTTTTTTAACTACCACTTAGTAGTTTCACTATTCATCAAAAATTGATGTTTTTCATAACAATGCCAAAATTTCATCCTAAGCTATATTTCATATTCCGAATTCAAAAATGAAATCTATTTTCCCAAATTCATAACATAGAAGTTTCATTAATTAATTTTATAATTAAATCCCGCTGTTAAAATAAATAGCGTGTTTTTAGGAAACAATATATATCAAAAGATTGACACTTGATTATGTCTGGTTTAAATGTGAAATTACAACCAATGACCAACATTGTATTAAATTGTAAAAATATATTCTAAATATACTTTAAAACCACTCAAATTAATAATTTATCACTATTAATTATTTCGATTAAAAAAGTTGTTTTTAATTATAATTTAGTAATTTTCACTATTCATCAGAATATGAAAGTTATCCAAAAAGTACCAAAATTTCACCTTAGGCTAAATTCGATACTCCGAATCCAAGAATGAAGTTCATTTTGAAAAATAAGATTTACAGAATTTTAAAAAGTGGTTATTACTATTCATAACGGCTAGTTTTAATAATATTTTAATAGCACATCGTTGTTTAGTGAAACTCGGTATTGCGTATTACACACGCTATCGAGGAAGGTCGTGATTGCGTGTAATGCAAGGCAAGACAAGGATGCGTGTTGTGCAAGCTCCTTTTGGTGTAGCGTACAACACAAGACATTAATAAAATTAAAAAGAATATTTTTTTATAAAATCTTGGGCTGTTACATTCTACCCCCCTTAAAATGAATTTCGCCCTCGAAATTCGTCGGGGTTATAAATGGTTTACTATTCGAATGTTTCTTTAATAGAAACCCACATCGTAAAAAGGAATATCAAAACCAATCTTTAAAAACAAAAGTATGAAACGTAACGGTTACCCAAATAAACTAATCATTGGGTTTCCACATAGGTGAAAATATGGATATGGAAGAGAAATCTAACCATCATGTTCTGATGGAGAGTGGTAGAGAACATGGCTATGGAAAATCCAGTAATCACAAATCCATAGATTTGTGATGATATAAGGTACCATCTGATTCATCAGGTATAAGATCACTAGGACAACATTTTTGGTTTTCAAGATCATTTCCCCTAAAGTTGAAAATTTGAATTAGAATAAATACTTACTTTATTTTGGTACAATCTCACTGTTGTTCGTGCCTTGAACAATTTCCACTTCATCTCTTAAATAAATGAAGTTGAATTTGTTATTCGTGAAGTGTTAGCAGATCATGTGATAGAATGACGGGTCATTCCATCTGTCTCAAACAAAAGGTTAGCAAAAATTATATGCATAAATCGATCTATAGTGAGATTAATCATATGTGGTTCCTAAAATGGACTTATACTTCATATATCATACTGCTTAATATAATAAAACTAGTTTCTACTAAACAGGGACTTCCTGTAGGCCAGTGGTAGGCGATAAAGGCCAGTCGCACTTCGGTTGTGGGTTCGATTCCCACAGCCTTGTCCGAAGCGATGGGTTGTCGCCCGTCCTGCAGGTTGTCCTTTTTCCAAAACTATATTACTATAACATCCCATCAATAATATCGAAAAAAAATTTCTATCCTTAAACAATACTAACTTACGTCCAACACAATCCATTCCAATCTTTAGGCTTATCCATAATACTGCAGTCCACTCTCATAACATAGTGAAAACAATTACCAGAGATTTAATATCATCGTTGATCCCCATATATCATAAGATATGTTTTGTTGGTCACATTCCAAACATTCAAAGTCCTTAATCATGTATACTCTTGAATACCCATTGAACCTTAGTGAAAACTTGAATGCAGTTAAAAGTTAACACTTTACACATACCAAAATCCTCAAAATTATTTATACTCAAACCATGATATCACTTAGTCCTTATATCAATCATGAGCTCATGAATACAATCAAACATCTCATTATCTTCTTATCCTTTCTACTTTCCAAAAGTATCTGAATAACCTTTCATGGTTACTAGTAACATTAATCAGACAACAATGTAACAATCCTTACATGTCTCTTTATTCCATAGTACCATGAGATTACTTATACAACATTACACATGATAAACATGTAATCATTCCACTACATTCTTAAACCATTGACCGAGCTTCAACAATTCTTTCCTCTCACATATCATTTGTAGTCTCTTCATCATCATCAACATAAATACTTCCCATACGACCATACTGATTATCTTCATGAGACTTTCCCTTAGGGCATTGGTTTGCATAATGCCCATACATTCCACATTTAAAACATTTAACCATTGTTGATGTCGTAGCAATACCATTATCCTCATCCATGGTGTTAACTGAACCTTTTCCTTTGCACTTACTTGCTTTGTGTCCTTCTTTTCCACACCCAAAGCATCTTCCAGTTCCTTTGAAACATTCTCCTTGATGCCTCTTCCCACATGATTTACATAGGGGGAATTGAACTTTCTTTCCTCTATGATCATCATGAAACTCCATCTTTCTCTTATTAGCCGAGTCAGGAAACTTACCAAATTTTACTTTATTGATCATATTATGAGACTGCTGATTCAGCATAATAATGATGTTTGGACATCCAAATCCCATTTCATTATCAAGAATATCATTCCATTGTCCACCATATCCTCCATTATCGTGAATCATCTTGTTTCCAACGATTTTCTAAAACCCCAAAAAAAAATAGTGTTAGAGGAAAAAATCATAATAAAGGGGGAGTAACTTCAATATCTAACATCTTAGGTTTAATCTAATATCATTACCATAGTTCTATGACTATATCCTATACATATACTTATCCTTAGGGACATCCCTAGACATACCTTAGAAATATATCTTGGGATCTCACTAACGTTTTCGCGTCCTAGTTTCCAAAGGTTGACTAAACCTTTCCTCTGATACCAACTGTAGAGACCCGAAGCCTGACGCACATTGACATTACATTACTTTTGCGGAATACTTAGTACATAACAAAAACACACACACAAGGATCGTAATAGTTTAGTGTCTTTGGAAACTCGGAACGTAATCTTCTAATCGTGGTGAAAGATCTTCAATATCTCCCATAAAGATCTTCCCTTTTTTTTACCTAAAAACCTTTCTTTATATCCTGGGGAAAAGAAAACATAAAAGGGTGAGCTCAAATTCTCATTAAGGGTAAACAAAAGAAATATCAATCACATCATATACATAAGAACATTGCCTTTGGAAATTTTAACCTGCAAAAGAGCTCATAATATCATAACATGGGATAAATCATAGAAGTGAAAATGAGATCCCCATAATCATAACATAAAACTTGAAACTTTGTGGAATGCACACATAATCATGGAAAATCATTTCTTGTTAGTCATGACTCATTGCCAAGACTATCTTAGTGGACAAAGTCCCTTTCTGAACCGAGTTCACTCCTCGTTTCAGTCCTGTATCACTGAACCGAAATAACCTTCTGTTCCAGCCATGTCTATCTCATGAGATATAAAATCTTTACCCAATGCATCGGAGGGAGATATAGGTCCCACCCATCTTATAATGAATCCTTTCTTATGTGTGCCACATAATCATAAATCATACATCATCGCATAACCCATGTAATAAAAATGGGATTCTTAAACAACATGACATCATAAAACAATTCATATAAGATAAAGGAATTCATAAAAATGTTTCCATCACAACATAATCAAATCCATGTAATAATAGGGATAGAAACAGAACCCTTTTATTATCTTATATGGAAAATAATTTTGATAAAATACTTGAACTTCATTCTTGAGGAAAATATCCTTTCTTCTTCAAAAACACTTTTACTTTCTTAACATGTCATACAATTTTAAACTAAAAGAAGTTGATTAAAAATAAACTTGAATACTTGTAAAGGAAGCTTCTTTGAAATAATGTTTTAAAAAAAAAATCCATTCATGCCGTATAAGTTAAAAAAAACATTCTTCGTACTTTTGTCGGAAAAGTCAAAAAGTACCTCGTACGAAAAACGACAAAAGATTCCTTTCATATATTTTACTAAAAACTCTTCGAAGGGTAAAATTGGACTTAAACAATTGTAGGTGGATAGAAATAATATTACATATTGAGGTAACATGGATGTGGATGATAAAATACACCCTAGTAAATACCAAAGTAAAAACAATCTCGGATAAAAATGAGATTGTGATATTTCCCTTACCTTAGGTCCAATTTGCTTCGTATGTGTCCGAACCTCCTGTATAATGATTTAAATAATGTCATTGACTTATTACAGAATCATATTCATTGTTATGATATCATATATGGTTCACTTATGACATTATATTACCCGTTCTTTTGTAAATTCCATGTTAAAGAAGCGTTTTGGGTAAAATCGTTTCATTTATCGTAGGTGTTTTGACTTGTTGTTCTTGACATCATTATTACTTATATCATGATTTACTTACTTCCAGAATATAAAATATGATTTATATATCATATATATTCAGTATATATATATATATAATAGATAGATAAATAAAATGAAAAACACCGTTCATGGAGACGGTAGTCCGTACGTACGCATGAACGCTGTTTTTCTTTCCTTATTGTCTTGAAATGGAAGTAAGTAGATGACATACATATGTATATATATACATAAATCCAGTAGCTTTATAATGTCATATATTTCATTATTATTTCTTATATATACATTATAATCATTCTTAAATGGTTAACATGGAGAATGAATCTCATCGCGTCGTGGAGACGGTAGTCCGTACGTACGCACGAGCGATGATATCATTTCTATAAATATTGAATTGAATTGGAGTGGATTATACAATATATCAGAATCAATATGATTTTGTAATAACTATGTATAGTTATTCTTTAAACCATTATACCCATCCATGTAAGGTGGTGGTGGAAAATAGATTACACCACGGCGTGGAGACGATATTCCGTACGTACGCACGCGCGGTGATTTCTTTTTCCGTAGGATGGATAGATGGTGAAATAGGGTTGTTTCATACTTATAATAACATATCATTATATGAGTGATACTGATGTTATTACTTCATAATGAAACAACCTAAGAAGAAGAAGTGGAAGAAGAAATAAAGATGAAAGAATTGGTAACGGTAATTACCTCTTCTTTGAAGTGCCTCTTTGAGACCTCCTCTTAGGGCACTAGAATTGGTCTTTGAGGAAGACCAGAACCTCTAGGATGTTTCTAGGGAAGTGGAGAAGGGATTTTGGCAGGGGTTGGCCGAGCTTGAGTGCTCAAATTGGTGTGAGGAGGAGGGGGAGGAGGTGTCCTTTTATAAGGGAGGAGAGGGGCACCTTAGGAATATCTCAAAATATTATTTTATATTAAAGTCAAAATCGGTTTATAATGGTTCCAAAGGGTCTTATTTCGAAGATAAGGTGTGGAGGGGTCGAAATCCTATCAACCAATAGAATTTAGACAAGTTTAGGATATTATTTTAACCTTATCAATTAGATTTAACTCTAAGTTAAATAATTTAACTTTTACCATGTCTTTTTGTTTTCTTTCACTATATGGTTAATAAACTTACTATAACATGCCAAACGAACCCCAAATTGTTTATTATTAATATATATATCCTTATCTAAGTCATTTGGCCGAACCTTAGATTTTTATAAATACAATAACAATTAATAATATAATATTTGATTTAAAAAACTATTTTGTGTCAATTTTGACACTATTTGATATATGATTTTTGTGAAAGTCATAACAGAATTAAATGTTCGAACCAAGTTGATTAAATCAACATTAATATATCATAGTAACCTATAAAATTAGTGGAATTCATAAAAAATCTCAAATTACATTTATTTTGGTGTTTATAACATCAATTATGTCAATATTTCATTAATAAGATAATTACTGCATCATCGTTGTGTCATAAATAAATTAAATTATTTTATGTCTAAAAATTAAAAATAAAATACCATCATGTAGGAAATCTTTTTAGCTTTCTAATGAATACTTACAATCGAATTTATCTTATGTATAACCCCATATTAAAAATTATTTACTTATTAAACTTTGATTTTAACTATTTTAACCTTTCTTTAAATAAATTAATAATAAATGTCCTAATCTAATCCAAGTGGGCCTAAATGGTCATATTTTATTCCTAAGTTTGTTTTTGGTCGAGTTACACTTGTCCAATAGAATTAGGACATGTGTTCGGGTAATAGTAATATCATATTTACCCTTAGTTACCCTATTTACTATTAATCGCGGTAAAAAAAGTAAAAAGTTACTATTCACCAAAAAAATTATTTTCATCTCATTGAACCACATTTTAGTCCTTGATATTAACCGTGTCTCTCGGGTTTTCGAAATTCCATTCACAGAAGCGGCAAAATTAAGTTTTATGAAAAATTCAGTTTTTTTTAACTACCACTTAGTAGTTTCACTATTCATCAAAAATTGATGTTTTTCAGAACAATGCCAAAATTTCATCCTAAGCTATATTTCATATTCCGAATTCAAAAATGAAATCTATTTTCCCAAATTCATAACATAGAAGTTGCATTAATTAATTTTATAATTAAATCCCGCTGTTAAAATAAATAGCGTGTTTTTAGGAAACAATATATATCAAAAGATTGACACTTGATTATGTCTGGTTTAAATGTGAAATTACAACCAATGACCAAAATTGTATTAAATTGTAAAAATATATTCTAAATATACTTTAAAACCACTCAAATTAATAATTTATCACTATTAATTATTTCGATTAAAAAAGTTGTTTTTAATTATAATTTAGTAATTTTCACTATTCATCAGAATATGAAAGTTATCCGAAAAGTACCAAAATTTCACCTTAGGCTAAATTCGATACTCCGAATCCAAGAATGAAGTTCATTTTGAAAAATAAGATTTACAGAATTTTAAAAAGTGGTTATTACTATTCATAACGTCTAGTTTTAATAATATTTTAATAGCACATCGTTGTTTAGTGAAACTCGGTATTGCGTATTACACACGCTATCGAGGAAGGTCGCGATTGCGTGTAATGCAAGGCAAGACAAGGATGCGTGTTGTGCAAGCTCCTTTTGGTGTAGCGTACAACACAAGACATTAATAAAATTAAAAAGAATATTTTTTTATAAAATCTTGGGCTGTTACACTCTCATATAATATAATTTAATTAAATTAAATAATTTATTAAATAGGTTAAACTGCACGGGTTGGACCGAAACCGTGTGTTTCCTGCACATATCCATTAAAGTGGACTTTTCTAGTTATGGTGCTCCCGCGACTCATTAGGACACGCGCTAAAATTATAGGGTTATTACACAAGTCCAAAAATGACACCTTTAGGTGATCCAACACTCAAAACAAAATTATAGAGCTCGGTTTTAAAAAAACGGACCCGTTGATAAACCGAAAAAAAGAAATTCGAAAACATTCATATTTTAACCCAGTTCAAAAACACGGGATTTTACAATATACCCAAATTAAAAACTTCTCATCCCTGAGAATCCATCAGTAAACACTACTAAAACAACCAACCTACCATGGTCATTTAATCTTGTTAGAAGTGATGTGTTGTGTTCCTAATGCCAAACACAAATTTAACCATTCACAAGCCTAATGGAAAAGCCTTTAAAACCAGAGCCAATGATCAGTTTATATCTTAAACATCGAAACAGTTCTTATATCTTAGGTCATTATAAGTACCTTGTCAACAAAAATAGTTGAATCTCGATCAAACAACAGAATAGGTTTCACATGCTTCACTCGAAATACATCGCGGACCCAAAACCCCATTTCGCCCTTTTATCTAACGATGTTCCATTAAAACTATCCAAAACCATCCGCATGTAAAAACAAGTCCTTACCCAACCTCTGGTGAAATTTCCAAGTCAAGTCATCACAAGGATATTTTAAAACAATCATTCCCCAACACAAAAAAAAAAGTAGCCCAAAGAATCAACGCATCCCGCGTATTACCTATATAACAACCACTCATCAAGACCAATAACATTTAAACTATAGCACGACATAAGAATAATGCTATCTTAGTGTCTCCATGACAATGTCAAGGTAGGGTACATGATTGTCGAATTTAGAAGAGAGTACTAAGATAAAAAAAACAAGGTCGTTAAGAAGATCATTCAAACTATTACCAGACAACTCTGTTCTAAAATCTTGACATCACCTACTGACACGTTTATCGAAAACGATGTAACAATACCCACCTTAGGATTTTCCATGACGTCATAAGAAAAGATCAGTCTCTCACCAGTGTGTGGTTTTAGAACACATTAACTCATGCGTGTGACATTCCTCGAACCACGATCACCACGTCAAACATTGATCATAAAATCCGTAACATAAACCTATCAGTGTGCAAAAAGAGCCAAGTCCCAAGAAGTCCTCCTAAGCAGTGGGATGAACTTACTTTAATAGCCTAGAACATTATATGGGTACTACCTACCATAGGTTATCCCCTTACAATAATTAATTTCAACCCTCTCTCTTGGTCACACAAAACCAAAAAATACAAGATTTAAAAGCTCTATTTTTTTGTTTTAGCCATTTTAATTAATTCATTTCAACCTTTTATCATTGGAATGAATTTCAACAAAAACACAAGTACTTTTTCAAAAAAAATCCACTTGTCTTTCAAAACAATTCCCTATGGAAAAATAAACATGATATCACAAACATCCTATTTAAACATTTTACATTCAGTTTTATTCAAATATAAACAGAAAATTTAGCATCCAAATTCCTTTTACCGAAAAGGAGACCTCCAAAAGTCCCATTTATTTAATCTGAGTTCTTCAAAAGAAACCCCACAATGGTTCATTAAAATAAAAACTCAGCATTATTACATTCATAACAATTTTCAAAACATATTATGGTTATATGGTTTAGTCACGTGGGTGGCCATCTACCAATCGATAAGGCTCCCATACACCTTATCATTGGCAGTTGGCTCCCATTTATCACAATAAACATTCATTTAAAATTTTAACATTATAAGTCTTTTAATATATCAAAACATAAATAGAATGTTAGCATAAGAAGTAACATAACAACATGCTATAACACAAAAGCATGGAATAACAACAAAACATGCTAATAACTAAGGTAGTATGGCATATAATCCCTCAAGAAAGTTAAATCTATCACTGAAACATGCTATCTAGAGAGGCATTTTAAAGAAGATCAAAACATGGCATTGCCCCCAAGGAACACAATCCAAATTAGATGGCATCCTACTAATGCAACTACATGGCATGTTATATGCATGACATACAAATCTATAATGGACTAAGATGATGAATGTACGAAACTTCCTTTCCATATCAGGACAAGAAAATTATTTTTTTCAAAATTCACAAAATCAAAAAACTACAGAAAATACGCTGGTCACTCAAGGTGAAATCATATCAACTGTAACCTCCAATATAACAAAAATCAATTCCCATCCCTGGTCACTTGGTCATTTCTCATACATGGGGTGATCAGTACCAAGCACAGCTATTAACCGAAGCACTAACACATTCCTATTCTCCTGTCTACCAACCACAAAACCGTAAGACAAAGGAAAAGAAATAAAACCTAAACCTTTGATACCACTTTGTAACGTCCCGACCCGAATCACCACTAAACAAGTGGCCGGACCAGTCACCACATGACCACAAGTGCGTCTCCCCATACGCCAGAGGCTGCCGACAAGCAGCGAGGGTCTAATGAGAGTCAGTGGGGAGACTATACCCTCTTATCAGATTTGCACAGTAGTATATCAAAGTAAATAACAAAAAATGGAAATAAATTGTGAAATCAGTCTAATAAATGATAAAGCAATGGAAGATAGGTTTTATAAATCTTGTTCAAACAAATGGAAAACATCAATTATATAGCAGATGCATGCATGACATGCTAATGATAAAAAAATGGAAAATAGTTAACAAAATAGATTTTTGAACATTCCATTACAAAAAATAAATAAATAAAATGACTCCAAGCCCTAAGAGCAGTCTCCTTGAGCATCATGAGCTTCTGCTCGGTCCTTTTCTCATATCTTCCAAGTAAACGCAAATAGCACAATCCTGAAACCAAATAGAATCTACTCAGGTACCCCAGTGCAATGGCATCCCAAGTAGGGTGTGAGATATAAATCTCATTAGGCTGGGACCACCGATGTCTACCCAAAATCCTGAAATTCAATTAATAATTTAAATAGTGCAAGCGTGCATAATTAAGGTAAGTAGTATAATGTAACTATATACCCAAGTACCTGCTTCATCTCTCAGTCGGTGTTTGAACCTGTATTATACATTTTTCATTCATAAATAATAGTCATTACACAATCATTTTCATTTATCAATTATTCAAACCTCATTAAACTACATAATTCTCATGATCTGAACTGAGCCCGACATTCCCTTTATAAGTCACTCACCATAGATGTCTCTAAAGACCATCTAAGTAATCAAAGATAAGACCAAATCCAATCTTGTGCTTTGGCTTGGATAACACATCATAAGATATTCAATTTAATATTTCAGATACTATATCTGAGCCCTTCCACTAAAAAACTAGTGATTCACTCCTGGTTCCATCCACTAATAGTGATTCAAACAATTCATTGATAAGTATGAACCCTTTCTCGTATTCAATTCACAAATCATAATGTCACAATAGTTTTCATTAACCAATTAATTCATTTCATATACAACCAATTGGACACACAGTCCAATGTCAATTAAGGGGTGTAGAACATCATGTCTAGAACCCTCGTGAGTATTTGAAGCACCAGTCCTTATCTCACAACCCATGGGTATTTAGAGCATCAGTCCCTGACCCATAAATAAATATTTTCTTGCAAGCTGGGTGTAGAACACTATGTCTAGCACCCCGTGAGTATTTGGAGCATCAGACCCTGTCTCACAACCCACTTATCAATCATACATATATATTTATCATTGGTGTATAATTCCATGTCTAACTTCCCAAAACCATCCATTAATTAATTCATAAATTAATTAATCCAATTTGTTAATATATTCAACAACTAATAAACAACATAAATCGCCCGTCAAAATTCAACCATTAATTACCATTAAACATATCAATAGTAAATAATTAATTAACAATTAATTATTCTTAGTAATCCAAATGAATAATTAACCCAACATTTAATTATCCAAATTCTTTATCAAGTTTGAACCTGTCCACTCAAACAGTTATTCGTCCAGGACTTTAACAATTTACATGCACATCAAAATCATCTCAAAACAATCTGAAAAAAGCCCATATATTTATCAACCATATCATGTGGCATCTCATATTATAAAACAAATCCATCCAAGACAACTTAATTCATGGAAATATAACATGTGTCAAAAGGTACCCAAGGCCAACAGTCGTAACAAATAATCAATTCACAATCTCAATTTAATGCCTGAAAATTAATTAATTCAACAATTAATTAATTAAATAAATCTTATCTATTTAATGAATCACCAATTAGTTAACCATTACCATTTACATGTAATAATCAATCCATCCATTAATTATTACCAGTTTCTAATATATAATCAAGACACGTCAAATATTCAATATTCTCAACAATCAGTAAAATATAACTTTTATTACAACTCATGACTTGATAATTAGTTCTACAATTAATTAACCTATTACCCATTATGCCCATCCATATCATTTATCATTTTAATCATATAACTTTAACCAAATTATCAAAACATGATCAAAATCATCACATGTCAAGTCCTCATTTATCTCATGTGGGAATAATTATATAATTACATCAAAAGTGTCATCCATAGACATATCACAATCAATGAAACTAACATTCTCAATTTATTTAAAGAAGATATAATTCTTAAATAAAGTGATAGGGACTTGGGACCCTACCTTGGGGTGGAATCATTTTAATACGCAGCAGTTTGACTTTAACAATGACAATCAATTGAAATTACTACGCGGTCGCACACACACAACTTTTGTACATATATATATATACATAAGTACATATTTATATATATGTATATATATTTAGACACATGCGCGCATCCTGTAACATAAACAACGATTCACCAAAACAAGAACAAAAAACCCAAAACTAGTGAAGTGAGGCCTACGCACCTACATTTATATATCGGGGACTCAAAAAATGTCAGACTCTAATATGATGGTGAAAAAAAACAATAGCAGTGTATAAACCTTACCTCAATGACGGAGGTGAGTGAAAACGAACCATTCTCCTCGACTTCGGTGGAGTGTAACTTCACGTTACTTTTTAAGGTACTTTTGATGTTTCTAAGTACCTTTGTTGTGGAGAAGAAACTTGGGGTGTGTTTGGGTGAACTTTTAAATAAATCTAAAGGATAGTGTGTTGTGCATGGTTTGTACATGGTTTGAAAAACCGTACAACCAAAACTGTGCCAACCTTGAAACATGGTCAGTAGCTTCCGCATGGGTGGCGCACGGTTTGTCTAACTGTGCGGCCAAACCATATGAGAAGGGTGGTCAAGGAAGTAGCTCACACACAGTTAGCGCACGGTTTGTCAAACCGTGTGGCCAAACTGTATGGCCATTTAAATGAGATACTTAAATTGTAAATCTTGCTCAGTTTTGCCTTTAAGTGCCTCGGTTTTCCTTCTATGCAGCCCTAACTCAGGATTTGTCTTCGCCTAAGGTTAGAGAAGGTTCTCCCATCATTCTGAAGGTGATCCAAAGGCTCCTCTTGGTGAATCAAAGCCGTATTCTTGAGTTATGTGATCATTCTTCATCGTTCTTGATTGGTTTCCGAGATCTACTTAGATTTACTTCTCTTCTTCTCTCGGTTTCTTGGATCCACGCCCATTGTGGGTAGATCTAAGTGTGTGGTACCATTTTTGATGAGTTTTGGTCTTGATATTTCTATGAGAAGAGATCTAAGGTGGGTTCTTGAAAAATAAACCCAGTTTTTCTTGAGCGTTCTTGACCGTTTTAGTTTTGGTCAAAACCTTCGAGGTAGGTGGTTCCGTCCCGACTTGCCAAATTTATTATCAATTTATTTGCTTAATTTATTTCAATTATTGATTTAAATTCAATTTCTCAAGTTTCTTTTGATTAAATTGATAAAAAAAACTCGATTCCATTGAATTGAGATATTTTAAATGGTTTTGGCATAGAAATTTTAGAAAAACCCCAATTCCATTGAATTGGGTGTGTTTATGTAAAAATTGGTCGATTTAAATTGTTTAATTTAAATTGTGGATTTGATGGAAATGTTTTCAATTAAATTTTTGAATTTAATTGTGGAAATGAAATGTGTAATGATGGAATTGGTTTTGAATGGATTTCAAACTTATGAAAATGGCTTAAAATGATTTGATATAAACCCATTGGTTTTATCTTGTGAAAAAGGCATTTTTTGAATAAAACATGTTATGGTTTTAAATGGAAAGGATTTGGGACTTTTAAAATGGAAGAATGGGATTGATCATATTTTAAGCATTCTTAAAATATTTAACCCATCATGTAAGATCGCATGCAAGCCTTAGATAGTTAGTGAGTTATTTAGACACACTCTATGCTACGAAAATGTTCTAAAACATACTTGCGGCGGGTCACATCCCTGAGGGGTTGGTGATGAGTCTTTTTTGTCCAGTGTCATAGGGACGTGTGTATACACATTTTTTTGAGTTCACTTAGAGAGTGTGGAATCCTATAACTGGTTAATACTATTGTACCTTTTGGAAAATGACCATGTTTCTCGCTCTTTTATTTATATTTGAGATATAAATGTATGCCAATTCTTGTGAACAGCTTTGCATGCCTTCTGAATTTATATAAACTATTTTATATAAATGTTTTACTTAAGACGTTGTTTTAGAAATATTCCATCATTATAAATCCTTTGCTTAAAATATTTATTTCCATCATTTGAAAATGAATAGCATATTTTTTTAGAATATGATTTTGTTTTTCCAAACCTTCTTATTTGTAAATTGAAAGATTTTATTTGGATAATCTATATTTGGAATCTATTTTGGAATCTTTGGTGGTATTATACTAGGCTTAGGCTCACACCCTAATTTTTCCTTTGGGTGTTTGTAGATTTTCTTCTTCCAGGATCGAGCAAAGGGAAGGGACCTTTTGGAGGTGGATATAGTTGTTGATCTCTGGTCTTGGTGAGTTGTGTCCTTAGGGACTTTGGGACTGTTTTTCCCTTTTTAGTACTTGGGTTATAGTACTTTGGGCTTTTTATGCCTCTTTGTTTTCTGGTACATTACTCCTAGTGGAGTTCCCTTTTGTTATGCATACTGTCTTGTTTCTCTTTCTTCTGCATTCTTGTGGAAAAAATCATTCCCACTTGTATGTTGTACGATGTCAGGTGATAGTCGCCGACCTGTGGGGATCGGGAACACCCTTCAGGTTATGTTAGGACCGGCTCAGTTTTTCGGGTTACTAGGGTACCCGGGCTAGTTCGTGACAAAATAGTATCATATGGAGGTTAAGAATCTTGCCTTGATTACAGTATGCATTTTAGTATTCTTATCGGAACTTGGGAGGTAGTTGTGATTGAGTGCCTAGCGAGCTCTCACCAAAATGAACCTTAATTCACCAAGGTTGGTTAGAGAAATATGACTTGTGGATTAGTTCTATTATTTTCTCTGTTTTGATTTGGATAGAGTGGAATCCAAATATTATTATCCTTCTTTTAAGAATATTTTTCCTTGTTACTCGGTTTGGGTGTTAATAAAATGTCTTTTTGTGTTGTGTAGCAACATGCCTCCGAGAAGACGTGAGAATAGGATCCAAAAAGAGACTGCTGCTGAATCTCAGCAAGCGAGTCCTACTGTGGATCTGAATCTGGTTGAGTTGATTGTTTGCATTGTCCAAGGTCTGGGACAGGCACAACCTCCACTTCATGTTCAGAATCTAGCTATAGATCCTCATAGTGATTTTCTCTGAAGTCTCTCTCAAAAGTTCCTATGCCAGAAGCCACCATTTTTAAAAGTCTCCACTGACCCTAAACATGCTGAGGAATGGTTGAGTAAGATTGAACATTTGTTTGGGTTCTTAGAGACACCTGATGTGATCAAGTTGAAGTGTGCCACCTTCGTATTGGAGGGAACAAGTAGGAGATGGTGGGACATGATGGTTACTGCTATGAAACATGAGGGTTTGGAGTGGAAAGACTTTAGGGTTCTTTTCACTAACTAGTTCTACCCA
This sequence comes from Viscum album, assembly GCA_963277665.1. Classification (NCBI taxonomy): domain Eukaryota; kingdom Viridiplantae; phylum Streptophyta; class Magnoliopsida; order Santalales; family Viscaceae; genus Viscum; species Viscum album. Next base: position 1,013,828,446 of record OY728119.1, on the reverse strand, counting down.
GAATAAATGGTGTTGTCCAAGGATGTGGAGTTTTTCAAGCTTGAGCAGGCCAACAAGATAGTGACTGAGTACTCAAATTGCTTTTCTGAGCTGGTACAGTTTTCTCCTGAGATTGTATCTAATGATAGGATAAAGGCTCGATGATTCGATTTGGGACTTCGATAAGATATCAGTTCTCGGGTTTTCTTACTGAAGCTACCCACTTATGCTAATGTGCTGGATAGGGAAATGATGGTTGAGATGGACTTGGCAGGAAAGTCAGGGTCAAAGGAGGTTCTTTTCCCTCCTAGTGGCAGTGTGAGTTCCTTTAAAGGGAAATGGAATCGAGACATTTCTCATGGTAGTTCTTGACAGCAGAGTCATTCCATACCTCTAGTAGCACCAGGAGGGGCTTCATTGACTTGCTATCAGTGTAGTAAGGCAGGACATTCTAAGAGGGTTTGCACTGAGGCACCCAAGAACAATAGCTCCTGCGGACGTTTAGGGAACTTACAGAGATTATACCATCACTTCTCTACTATAAGTGGTGAAAAAGGATCATCAGCACCTCTAGAAACTATAGGGAAATTTAATGCTTCACGTACAAAAGGGTTACAACCACAGGCATCCAGAACAAATCTTCTTCGCGCAGTGGAAGAGTCACCAGAGGTAGCTAATATAGGTCCTGCAACTGTGAGAGGTACCATTACTATAGCTTCGTCTTTAGGGACAACTCTTTTTGATACTGGTGCATCTCACTCTTTTATTTCAACTCATCTTTTTAATATTCTTAATCTACCTATGGAAATTTTATCTTGTGCGATGGATATTACTACGCCCCTTGGTATAATGAGAGAGAAGGGTCTCTGTAGTCCTGCTTGTGTCTTCTCTCTATCAGATGTTGATCATGCTTGGAGTTTCTTGGTTCTTGAAATAAAATCTTTTGATGTAATTTTTGGGATGGATTGGCTCATTTCCAATAAATCCCAGATCGATTGTTATCTTTTATGGGTTTACTTTACTACACCCAGTGTTGTACCCCTTGTTTTTCAAGGAGAGTAGGAACCAAGTTCAACTAGAGTCGGACCCTCTTATCCAGAGTTGGGGAAATTTATATCAGTGTTTGATTTTGATCTATAGAGAAATTAAATTTGTGGTGATCTTCCTCCATTCGTCGCTGAGTTTCCTGACGTGTTTCCTTCTGACTTCTCTGGTTTTCCACCAGTAAGAGAGGTTGATTTTTCTTTTGACTTGTTACCTGGTACTCAATCGGTTTCTATTACTTCTTACCAAATGGATCCAGATGAACTAAAAGAAATGAAGTCTCAGTTAGACGATCTTCTTGATAAAGGTTTTATATGCCTGAGTGTGTCACCTTGGGTAGCACATGTTCTCTTCGCCAAGAAGGCTGATGGTTCTCTTCGCTTATGTGTTGATTATCAAAATCTCAATCGAGTTACGATAAAGAACAAATATATGTTACCAAAAATTGATGATTTGTTTGATCAATTGAAAGGGGCAAAGTGGTTTTCAAAAATTTATCTTCGATCTGGTTACCATTAGTTGAGGATAAAATAATCTGACGTTCATAAGACCGCTTTCAGAGTAGGTATGGCCATTATGAGTACCTTGTTATTCCCTTCGGCCTAACAAATTATCCTGCAGTTTTCATGGATTTGATGAACAAGGTTTTCCGTGAGTATCTGGATACTTTTGTGGTAGTCTTTGTGGATGAAATTCTTTTCTACTCTAAGTATGAGAAGGATCATGGGCATCATCTGAGAACAGTTCTGAGTCTTATAAGGAATCACCGACTTTATTCCAAGCTTTCAAAGTGCGATTTCTGGATTCGGGAAGTGAAATTCTTGGTACATTTCATGTCAAAACAAGTAATATTAGTTGATCCTGAAAAGGTGAAGGCTGTTCTGACTTGGGAACAACCACGAAATGTTTTCGATATTTGGAGATTCTTGGGCTTAGCAGGATATTATTGCTGGTTTGTTAAAGACTTCTCAAAGTTAGCTTCTCCAATGACTGCTCTGACTCGAAAGGGAGTGATGTTTTCTTGGAATGATAAATTTCAGAGTTCTTTTGTTGAGATAAAGTGTCTCTTAACTACTGCACCGGTGTTAACTCTTCCTGAGGCTGTGATAGGTTATGTGGTCTTCTGTGATGTATCAGGTTCAGGTTTGGGATGTGTACTCATGTAGGGTAATCATTTTGTTGCCTATGGGTCTCGTCAGCTTAAGCCTCATGAGAAGAACTATCCTACCCATGAACTTGAACTTGCAGCTGTAATGCACGCACTTAAGTGTTGGATAAATTACATTTATGGAGAAAGGTTAATTGTGTATTCATACCACAAGATATTGAGTTATATCTTCTCTCAAAAATATTTGAATCTTCACCAAAGGCGTTGGGTGGAGTACCTAAAATCTTTCGACTTGGACATTTCCTATACCCCGAGGAAAGGGAATGTAGTTGCAGATGCGTTAAGAAGGAAGCTTCCATCTCATGCTGTGAAAGAATATTCAGAAGAGTGGAGTTTAATGGATCTTTTTGCTCAGTTGCATATTGGAGTTCAGTGGAAGGGGAATGAAGTTTCTTTAGCCAGTGTTCAGTTGACTTCTTCTCTCCATGAGTTAATTATTTATGAACAAAAACTAGATGATGAATTACATATCATTAGGGACTCTCTTTATGGTGGGGAGACTGACACTCTGTGGTCATTCTCCAAAGAGGGTGTTCTGTGTTATCGAAACCGTTACATTGTGTCGTTATCGGCAAGGAATGATGTGATGGGGGATTGCCATAACTCTCAGTGGGTTGTGCACCTAGAAACCTAGAAAATGTTCTATGACATGCGGTGGTAGTTCTGGTGGCCATGTATGATACGAGACATTGTTGAGTTCATATCTCATTGCTATACATGCCAGCAGGTGAAAGCTGAGCACCAGAAACCTTCGGGTTTGCTACAACCACTTCCAGTCCCTACATTGGAGTGGGATGAAATCTCTATGGACATTGTGGTTTGGTTACCTCAAACCCAATGGAAGAATAATGTGATATGGGTTGTGATCGACAAACTAACCAAGTCGGCTCACTTTATACCTATTCGAGATATAACCAAAGTTGAGGAGTTGGTAAATATCTATGTGAAATAAGTTGTTCATTTGCACGGAGTTCCATCTGCTATAGTCTCTGATAGGGATCCTCGGTTTACTTATGACTTTTGGAGAGGCCTTCAAGAGGCACTGGGATCTTAGGTTCGTTTGAGAATGGCCTACCATCCACAGTCAGATGGCCAGACAGAAAGAGCTATTCAGATCCTTGAGGATACGCTCTGTGCTTGTGTTCTTGACTTTGGTGGGTCTTGGGATGATCATCTGAGGCTAGTTGAGTTTTATTATAACAAAAGTTATCAGTTTGCGATCAAAATGGCTCCTTTTGAGGCTTTTTATTATCATCCTTGTAAATCTCCTTTATGTTGGTCGGATATTGGTGAAAGCTCTTTGGAAGGACCGAGTTTGGTCTAAGAGACGACAGCTAAGATCCAGTTGATTCATCAGAGAATGTTGACAGAACAGAGTCAGTACAAGTCTTTTGCTGATCGTCTCTATAGACCTTTAGATTTCTCAGTTAGTGACCAGGTGCTCTTGAAATTTTCACCCTGATTAGGTCATCGAAGGCTAGGGAGGCAAGGGAAGCTTGCTCCTTGTTTTGTGGGACCTTTTGAGGTTGTTGGTCTTGTGGGTAAATTTGATTACCGTCTAGATCAACCACCACAGCTGACGTCGATACATAACGTGTTCCATGTATCGCAGCTGCAAAAGTATCTCTCTGATCCATCTCATGTTGTGAGCTAGAGTGATCTTGATATTGAACCAGATTTATCTATGATTGAACAACTAGTCAGGGTTGTTGATTCTGAGACTAAGGTACTTCGTGAGAGAAACATACCTCTAGTCTGTGTGTTATGGCAACATGGTTCTGATTCTCATGATACGTGGGAAAGGGAGGCACTAATGAGAGATCAGTGGCCTCATCTTTTTGACGTGGAGGTTTCTTCATAGGATTTCTGGGGATAGAACGATCTTATGGTGGGGAGGTCGTAACATCACATTATGTTTTAAGGTACTTTTGATGTTTCTAATTACCTCTATTGTGGAGTAGCAACTTGGGGTGTGTTTGGGTGAACTTTTAAAGAAATATAAAGGATAGTGTGTTGTGCATGGTTTTCACACAGTTTGAAAAACCGTGCGACCAAAACTGTGCCAACCTTGAAACCTGGTCAGTAGCTTCCGCATGGGCGGTGCATGGTTTGTCTAACCGTGTGAGAAGGGTGGATAAGGCAGTAGCTCACACACAGTTAGCGCAAGTTTTGTCAAACCGTGCGGACAAACTATGTTCCCACTTAAATGAGATCCTTAAATTGTGGATCTCGCTCAGTTTTGTCTCTAAGTTCCTCATTTTTCCTCCTATGCGGCCCTAACTTGGGATTTGTCTTATCCTAAGGTCAGAGAAGGTTCTCCCATTGTTCCAGAGGTGATTCAAAGGCTCCTCTTGGTGAATCGAAGCCAGATTCTTGAGTTATGTGATTTTTCTTCATCTTTATTGATTGGTTTCTTAGATCTACTTAGATCTAATTCTCTTCTTCTCTCGGTTTCTTGGATCCACGCCCGTTGTGGGTAGATCTAAGTGTGTGGTACCAGTTTTGATGAGTTTTGGTCTTGATCTTTATAGGAGAAGATATATAAGGATTTTTCTTGAAAAAGAAACCCGGTTTTTCTTGAGCTTTCTTGACCGTTGTAGTTTTGGTCAAAACCTTCGAGGTAGATGGTTCCATCCCGACTTGCCAAATTTATTATCAATGTATTTGCTTAATTTAGTTCAATTATTTATTTAAATTCAATTTCTCAAGTTGCTTTCAATTAAATTGATAAAAAAACTCGATTACATTGAATTGAGATATTTGAAATGGTTTTGGCATAGAAATTTGGGAAAAACCCCAATTCCATTAAATTGGGTGTGTTTATAGAAAAATTGGTCAACTTAAATTGTTTAATTTAAATTGTGGATTTGATAGAAATATTTTCAATTAAATTTTTGAATTTAATTGTGGAAATGAAATGTTTAATGATGGAATTGGTTTTTAATGGATTTCAAACTTATGAAAATGGATTAAAATGATTTGATAGAAACCAATTGGTTTTATCTTGTGAAAAAGGCATGTTTTTGAATAAAACCTATTATGGTTTTAAATGGAAAAAATTTGGCACTTTTGAAATAGAAGAATGGGATTGATCGTATTTTAAGCATTCTTAAAATAGTTCACCCATCATGTAAGAGTGCATTCAAGCCTTAGTTAGTTAGTGAGTTATTTGGATACACTCTATGCTACGACAAAGTTCTAAACCATACTTGCGGTGGGTCACATCCCTGACAGGTTGGTGACGAGTCTCCTTTGGCCAGTGTCATAGGAAAGTGTGTATACACATTTCGTTGAGTTCTCTTAGAGAGTGTGGAATCCTATAACTGGTTAATACTATTGTACCTTTTGTCAGATGACCATGTTACTTTCTCGTTTATTTATATTTGAGATATAAATGTATGCCAATGCTTGTGAACTGCTTTACATGCCTGTTGAATTTATATAAACTGTTCTATACAAATTTTTTACTTAATCCATTATTTTATAAATATTACATCATTGTAAATCCTTTGCTTAAAATATTTATTTCCATCATTTGAAAATGAATAGCATATTTTGTTAGAATGTGATTTTGTTTTTCCAAACCTGCTTATTTGTAAATTGAAGGCTTTTATTTAGATAATATATATTTGGAATCTGTTTCGGAATCTTTGGTGGTATCCTACTGGGCTTAGGCTCACACCCTACTTTTGCCTTTGGGTGTTTGTATATTTTCTTCTTCCAGGATCGAGCAAAGGGAAGGGACCTTTTGGAGGTGGATCCAGTTGTTGATCTCTGGTCTTGGTGAGTTGTGTCCTTAGGGACTTTGGGACTGTTTTTCCCTTCTTAGTACTTGGGTTGTAGTTCTTTGGGCTTTTTATGCCTCATTGTTTTCTGGTACATTACTCCCATTGGAGTTTACTTTTGTTATGCATACTGTCTTGTTTCTCTTGCTTCCACATTCTTGTGGCAAAAATTGTTCCCACTTGTATGTTGTACGATGCTAGATGCTAGTTGCCGACCCATGGGGATCGAGAACGCCCTTCGGGTTATGTCAGGACCAGCTCATTTATTGGGTTACTAGGGTACCCGGGCTGGTTCATGACATGTGGGATGCCAGAATACCTGATGGATCGAACAAAACCCATGGAGAATACAAGAGGAACCATCTGCGGAATAAGATCACGGAAGAGGGGGGTGACATGCGCTACAGTGGTTCTACCTGGGATTGAAGCACACTACTGCAGGGGGTTCATCCAATGGGCATGCACCAACTATGAATCACAGCTAGAAGGAGAACGCACCATAAGGAGGAGGTCTCGTGCACACCACTGCATGTCGCGTGCTACATGGGATTCCGCCCGGGTGTTGTTGCGTATTGCTGTTGTAGGTTGTCTGGGGGTCACGTGCTTTCGGATCGCATTGCAGGGAGGTCGTTCGGACAAGGGAGAAGTGCATAGGAGGAGTTGTGTGGTGTTGGGGTTTGTCACGTATAGGGGGCGAACCAGGTGTGTCACGCCTCGACTGGGAGGAAGAAGAAGAACAGGAGGGTTGTGCCTCTCTTGTATAGCGCCTTCCCCTTAAAAAATTATAATATACTAAATAAAAAATAACAATACACATAATAATAATAATAATATTAATGATAATAGTCATAATATTATTATTTTCATTTCCATTTATTTCATAAAATCCAAAACTGCCAATTTAATAAAAACAGTACATTGATAAACCCCATAATTAAATTGCTTTTAAAGAAAAAATAAAATGCTCCTTTTGATTATGTCCAACCTCCATTTAAATATAAATTTATTATTTAATTTGTTTTTGACCTTCATTTATTATTCTCTTAATAAATGTTTCGTAATTAATTATAGAACACCTTGTTGATCATTAAATTCTTTTAACATATATTTAACTAAATAACCACACAAAAATAATAACATTATTATTATTATTATTCCAACACTCATGTATTTAAAATCCAAACCCCCAATTTATTATGATATCATTAATATGGTGAAAACTCCAAACGATAACCCCTAATTTAATTACCATTAAAAAATTAATTATTACATTCATAAAACTAAAATAATAATAATATCATTATTATTATTTTTCAAACCTTTGATAAGGACAACACCTATATTTAATAATAAAGCCTCGTTAAATCTAAAACCCCTCATTTAATTAAACATTTATTTGAGAAGCTAAAAAGCCACATTAAATTCTAATAAATGATACACTCCTTTAATGTGCAATTAAAATCTCAAAGAATCCAAATAATTAATGACCCCATAATAATAATAATAATAATAATAATAATAATAATAATAATAATAATAATAACATTATTATTATTAGGACATTCCTCCATTTAAAAATGAATGGTCCTTTAATAATTCTGAAACTCTTCATTTAATTAAAACGGTTCTTCGATAAACCCAAAATCCACATTAATTTCTTCAACTATCATTTAATTAATTCTTTAACATTCATTTAATTAAACAACTACAATAATAATAATAATAACTTCATTATTATTATTATTAAAACTTTATTTTAATTAATCACAACCTCTCATATAATATTATTTAATTAAATTAAATAATTTATTAAACAGGGTAAACTGCATGGGTTGGACCGCAACCGTGCGATGCCTGCACATATCCATTAAAGTGGACTTTTCCAGTTCTGGTGCTCCCGAGACTCATTGGGACACCTGCTAAAATTATAGGGTAATTACTCAAGCCCAAAAATGACACCTTTAGGTGATCCAACACTCGAAATAAAATTCTAGAGCTTAGTTTAAAAAAAATGACATGTTGATAAACTGGAAAAAAGAAATTCGAAAACATTCGTATTTTAACCCGGTTCAAAAACACGGGATTTTACATCCTCTAACATGTGATGTACCTCAATATCAAAATTTTTGGGAGTTTTGTACCATCTTGTTGATCAATGCATGTGCAGTTGCTGGTGTTTTGTCAACCAATGCCCCTCCAACCATGATATCCACCATACTCCTCTCCATAGGCATGAGGCCTTCATATAAGTATAGGATGAGGAGTTACTTACTAATTTGGTGATGTGGGAAGCTTTCACATAGCTTCTTTAATCACTCCTAGTACTCAATCATTGACTCCATTGGGGTTTCTTGATTCTTGATACCTCTTTTCTAATGGAAGTGGTCCTTGATGCTAGAAAAGATATCTACAAGAAAATATGTTTCAAATCATTTCAACATGTTACATATTATGGTTGTAAATAATACATCCAGTCTTTTTTAGTTCCATAAAGTGAGAATAGGAATGCTCTTATTTTGATTTGATCTTAAGATTAATTTCTTGGTTTTTAGGATGAGAAAACAACATTAAATTCCTTAAGGTATTTTTTTGGATCCTCCCCAGATAATCTATGAAATTTTGGAAGAATGTGAATTATCCCAGATTTTAGTTCAAATTCTGATTCAATATTTGGGTATGTAATACAATTTGGTTGATAAGTAATGTATGGTTCAACCAATTCTAAAATGATTCTATTAAGTTAATTTTTATTATTTTTATCCATTGGTTATTGTTTTTGGTTTTATTTATAAGTGTTTCCAATTTCATTGTTCCCAGAATGAAGGAATTCTCTAACTGGTTAAATGTTGAAACTTCTCATAGACTAAGAGTATCTGATTCGATCCCTAAGGCTACATTTAATCTTAGGATAAATATCTATTAGATCCTAAGGATTATTTCATTTCATAAATCGAATAAAAATTAAATGAAAGATCATAATAAAAAAATGAAATTATGGTACAAGAAAGAGAAAAAAAGGAAAAAAAGAAAAAAATTAGAAAGGGGAGAGAAGAAAGAAAGAATAGAAGAAAATAAAAAAAATAAAAAAATACCTCTAATTAGTTGAATAAATTACTTGCCTCCGAGAAAACGGTGCCAATTTGAAAGGTTCTTTCATGGTTTCTCTCAAATAATTTTTTTTTTTGGTTATTTAGGTGTAGTAGAGTGGCTGACCAAGGTTGTCTATCAAAGGAAGAAGTAATTTAAAACAACATATTAAAGGGTTTTTTAAAATAAAATTAAATAACATAAACACGCTACTTAAAAGGATGGGGTTTTTTTATCATTTATAAAACTAGAAGAAGTATTATTTAATAAGATTGTATTTTTTTTCTTTTCATTTTTTGAAATGATGTTGAGAAAATGCAATAAGAATATATTTTGTTAGAAACTTTTATTAGAAAGAATAATTGATCTAACTCTACCTATTCACTTACTTATTAATAATTATCATTTAAATTAATATCCACTTAATTATTATCCCCTAATTTTTAACCCCCAAACCCTATGGTAATTAACTTTACCACAAAGATGAAATGAATTGAACTCTAGGATGGCTTCGGAACTTGAAATCATAGCACCCCACTTTAATTGTTGTTCTAGACTAGCTTATGGTTAGTAGTAAATTAGGGAATATATTCATTATTTAAATGAGAATTAATTGAGTTTTGGTATTGTTTTTAACTATAAAATTTTATCATGTATTATTTGTTTTACCAATTAAGATCACTCTCTCACAATTTACACAATTATCGACCTCGCATGTTTTGTGTTAATTATTTAATTTCTTTCTTAGTTTATTTTAAAATAAAAAAATTAATTTATAGATCATATAAATTTAATTAAAATATCTAATTAATTAAAAAAGAAATGAATAAGGTAAGATTTTTATTGATTACTAAGAAAACTACTCTTCCATGGGTGGTGTAGTCATCGTAGAAACTAATTGTATTTGCAAAATTTTAGAAAGGGTACACTCCAATCACGTTTATAATATTGATTTCCAACCCAAATAAGTAAAATAAATAATAATGAAAATGAAAATAAAAGAATAAATGGGGAAAATAGATATTTTATTGAAATAACGACAATATTACAACAAAGAAGAGGAAGAGAAGATCATTTTGGAGGAGATCCTAGCTTGAAAGCTTCCCTCCTCCAATGGTGAATTGAAATGGTAAATAAAAAATTGTACTCTACTCCCAATCCTCTATTTCATTTAAAAACCCCTAAAAATTATAAAAACAAAATTTTATAGAGTGGAGGGGAGGAAAGGGTTTCCAAACTTTTTAAGTGTGAATGGCAAATTCGTCCAAATATTTTAATCTAATTTTCACCACCTATTTTACCCAAAAAAATGTAAAACAGCTATCCTTACATAAATATTATTTGTTTTAATTTTGGTCATAGATATTTTCCCTAAATTTGGGCCCAATCCAAGAATGGATGAAGATTTTATGGCCCAAATATTGAAGTGGTTTCCAATATAGAGATTCTAGTCCATATTTCTCTTCATAGCCCATTTACTCCAATAAAATGCATGATTTAGCTCAAATTTCTCGAATTAAAGTTGTATCCCATTAATTTAGGAACATAAATAAAACCTTTTATGTTCAAATAATACACATAAAAATATTTATGGGTGCAATACAATAGTGAAATTTGAAGGGAAAGACTGTAATTTTTATCAAATTTTAAAATGAATGATCTAATCCTAAATATTTTATAAATAAACATATTTAACATAATGTGGGGAAATTATTTAATTTATTATCAATAAAATATTCAAAAATATATATCAATCAACCAATGGTAATGATTTTTCCTAATTATAAATAGATATAAATAACCAAAATAGAGTATGTAACATAAACAAATCATAACTGATCAACAATAAATACATAAACAGGATCCAAAATAAAATATAGATTAATAAAACAAAAACCAAAAAAAACTAAAACCAAAAAAAATATAACCAACATCATCTCCATGTCACCTCTTGATCACCTTAATCCACCAAAACTATCCCACTCTAAAGGTAAACCTGAACAAAAATGGACCTGGAAAATAACTCGGGTCTACCAATGCTGAGTGGAACAATTAGGGCGTGAGCATAAAAAACTCAGTAGGTAATAACCATGGAATCCATAAATTTCCTTTACCTAAAAATTCTAAAAAAATTAGTTTTAGTTACATTTAGAAAATAATGTTTTTAATCATTTTAAAGAATCAATCATGTTTCTCTTTTTCAAAAACCCAACATGAAATTCAAATTCCAAGAAGAAAAATTCAACCCAAACAATTCATAAAAGAAAGTAAAATCTAAACCAAGATGAGAAGCAGGGTGTAATAAGAAGATACACAAACAAAGGAGACAAAATGGGTACATGTAGTCAAATAATAAATAAAAATTTTACCAAAGTTTTGTAAACCAAACCAGAAAAATACATATATGTAATCATGGGAATTTCTTAAACATCTCTAGAATCAATCCCCAGGTGTACTCGGTTCAGACTCACCTTTCGGTGTATGGTGTGGATTTATTGTCAATTCCCAATGGGTATCCCTAAACTATCCTCACCAGTAGAGAAACCCCTCTAGCCTATCCACAAACCTAGGGGGTATTAATCCTTCTAATCAGGACTAGTAATCAATTGTCACCCCACCCTCTAAATGATGTCTAGGAATCCCATGATGATAGTACAAGGAGAATGATGAGGTCATCACACATGTGTCATAAACCAATAACCCACAGATTCCACCATGCATGACTTTCCCAAAATCCGACACCACCTATGTGATGACACTCTCCTTGGAGGGACAACCATAGAGGTCTCAATCACACTTCGAACCATCCAAAAGTGCCAACTAGGCCTACACATCACATGAGTTTTGAAAAAAAATCTAAAACAACATAGGGTAACAACCGGGTTTTTAACATTTCCAAATCCAACTTTCATTCCAAAACCATTTTGAAAACTAAGATGAAAACACTAATCATGCTTAGAAGATACCAAACTTTCCTTTTAAGTAAAATTGTTATTAAACCATTCATCCAAGGTTCCAAACAGGAAAAATTTTAGAAAACACATTTAAAAACCACATTGATATTATATAGGAACCATAAAACCATTTTAGAAGCATTGGGGTTTTATAAGAACCATTTAAAAAGGAGTAGGGATATGGAATAGAGGAAAGAAGAGGGAAATGTGTTTTGAAATCCAAGGTTTAAAATGAAATTTTTTTAGAAATCCATCATTATTTGTGTGTCCATCCATATGTGCACCTCGTGCACTCATAGATGTTCTCGCATCCAACAAAATTATTTTTTAAATTCATAAAATTCCAAAGGTTATAAATAAATAAATACAATAAGCACATCAACCTTTCACAAGAACCCACACTTAAGTACTAAACCATAAAGTGGCACTAAAATTCACTCACAAGCACCAATTAAAGACCAAAAAAAGTTATCAAAACATAACCAAGTCCAAACAAGACCCAAATCACTCAATGTAATTTTTAAATACCAATTGACATTTCGTCAAACACTTTGTATACATATATATATAGGCATAATCATGAAAATCCCTTAAAACCCATTTTCACCGATTTTTCAACATGAAAACACCATAGTACATCAAATAAACACATAAAAATAATGAATCACATAATTATAAATTAATTAGAAACACTCAAGAATCAAATGTAAGGTTTTGTAAAGGAAATGGATGGAGAAACCTACCTCAATGGTGTATGAATGAGAAAAAACTCCAAGAGAGGAAATAACCAAGATCAAGAAGCGATCCACACAACTTAACATCTAATAAACACTAGAAAATCATCATCCCTCTAACATAGGTTTTGACCAATAGAGAGAAAATATAATAAAAAATCAAGAACCAAGAACCAAGATATGGAGAAGAGAATAGGAGGAAACACCCAAAAACCAATAGAAACTCACCTATAAGGCTTGGAGAAGAAACCATGGGGGAAGGAGAGCCAAGGAGAGGGGGTTTTGGGAGCCCCCTGGTTCACATAGGTAAATCAAGGGAGGAGAAAACTAAAATGTTTTTAAAACCAAATAGGTTTAAATTTGGAATTTAAACATTTTAAGAACCTTGGAAACTCACATGGTTTGGCTACACGGTTTACCAACCCATGTTCCAACTGTGCACACCCTACTGTAAGAGGAGGATACCCACATGGGCTATCCACACAATTTATGAAACTAGGTGCCAACCATGAAAATCACCTATATTAAAATTACAGAGGCTCCCATATGCTTGCTGCATGGTTTCTCCTAACTGTGCGCAAGCCATGCACTTGGTCCCAAACTCCACTTAAGAGCCACACATTTTTCCTTTTTCCTCACATGGTTTGGCCCAAATTGTGCATAAGTCGTGAAAATAAATCCATGAAAGAATAAAATGAACTTAAAACACTCTCTTACTTAACCATACACACGGTTTCTCCTCAAACCATGAATGCTAACCATGAATAAGGCCAAAAACCACCTAAAACCTACATAACTCAAAAAATATCATCAGGAACTCAACTTGAACTTAAACCAGCAGATCCAACAGTAATAAAAGAATAAAATAAAAGATAAATCATGGTTAGGGTGTGAAATAATTGGTTTTTTAAAATACCATTATTTTCATTATGATTTCCAAGTAATTAGAGACCAACTTTCACTCACATTAAACCCAAAAATGAACCTTTATGTACACCCATTATGTTTCCAAAAATATCCCATGATTTTCTATGTCAAACTTTTATATTATGAATACCCATCCCCTTTTTCACTCAAGGGTATTCACCTTGATGACACCATCCTTTATTGATTTCTGACTTCCATGTATATAAACTACACTCCTTAATAATGGGATTAAAAGTGAGTAAATACATTATTATTTTGTATGATCTATGTTCCACACAAATACATATACATGATATGAATATGACGGATATGCCTGGAATTATATATCCCTCCAATTCATTGGGTGATTTTTTTAGCTCATGATATACCTTGTATGGTGCATGGGTAGTTATCCTAAACACACTATGTTATGATGTCTTGTTGGTTATCCTTGATTTATTCTTATGATACCATGTTTTATTTTGTTTCCACATTCCTATGATTTTTTATTTTTTTCATCTTATACCATGTTCAATGTTGATTATTGTGATTCTCAATTTTCTATGTCACTATTTTATTCCCCTTGAATTGCATTTACTACTTTACTTAATTATAAGCTTCTATTATTCCTTTACTAATATTTATAGTTCACCCATTTCTTATGTACATCCCCAAGATAGCCCATGTAGTTCTAGAAGATTAATGGAATTTTAAGGAAACATTATAGAGTTTTTAAATAATGTTTTTATTTCTCTATCTCAAGTTATTTTGATATGTATCTAATTATCAAGAGACACTAGGCCTATTAATATTTTGGGATTGAATTGTGTGTATCTTTATATAAAAAATCATGAAATAAATTATATAAAAGGTATGGGTTGTCATAATTATTATTAGATAAAGGTATAGTTATTTTGGGGATTAGGTTTAGAAAACCATAGTGAAAACCATATGGATATGTCTAAACATAGTAATACATCCCTAAATTTTGGCAAAGTATAGATTGAGTGGTTTCTAAGGAACAAAATCCATGTATGGATACTAAAAGTGGATATGGATCTAGTATATTTTTTCTATGGGTAATAACCCTGAAAAGGTTGGATTGAGTATTAACTCAATTTTTACCTAGTGCATGACAAAGAATTCCTGTTTTGCACCTAATTTGAAACTCTTGGGGGATATTCTTTATTAAATTTACAATATCTTTACAAACCATTATGAAGGGAAAATGCCTATGAAATTTAATGTTATGAAATAATTCATGGATAACTTAGATTGAAACTAGGAAATTAATAGGTTAAGGAATACATTTAATTTATTTTTTATCCATTCAATGTTTATAGTTTCCATTTTATATGTTTAATAGTTTGTAAATTATATTACTTAAGTATTTTTTGGATGAAGTAAATTATTAGAATAGAAATTAAATAATAAAAGATATTATTATCATAAATTCATGAAATTAAAATATCATATGTGACTATAGTTATACACACTCTTTCATATCATAAAATTTTAGTATAACTATTAAAACACCTCCTCAAAACATGTAATTCAAGTTATTAGGGAAAATATAAAATGGGTAAATTATTGCATCCCAAATATATAACTTATCCTCTATCAATATTTATGGGATTAATTTTCCATTAAACCTTGTGATACTCCATTTAGTGTAATTTGATACTATTTTTAGTATTTATTAGCTTTCCTTGTATATATCCAACATAAATTACCAGTAGAAGGAAATCACCCTCAATATCATGAATCTCTCTCTAATTATATATATGTGTAAGGAGGAGGATGGATCTCATTTGGAATCATTATCTCAATCATTTATATTATTTCATTATAAGTAATTGTATCTTGATTAAATGATTAAGACTAAGGAAAAGATTAGCCTTGATGAAATTCCCATTGTAAGGGAATGTGTTGATGTGTTTCCCAAAGAAACAGTTGGTCTTCCTCCAAACTGAGAGGTTGAGTTCTCAATCAAACTTATACCCAGATATTTTCCAATATCCAAGACTCCATATAAAATTTAAACTATTTAAATTGAATAAATGAATAATAAACTATAGAAAAATTCATGTAAATGGATTATATGCCCAAGTGCTTCATTTTAGGGTGTGATGGTCCTTTTAATCAAGAAGAAGTTTGGTTCAATGAAAATATAGATTGATTATAGTGATATCAACAAGATCATTATAAAGAAAAATTATCTTATACCAAGGATTGATGAATTGTTTGATCATATATGTGGATACTAGTACTTATATAAGGTGGATCTTTGGTCAGGATATTATCAATTAAAGGTAAAGAAAGGGGATATCCCCAAAATTTTAATAAAAGGTATGTGCATTATAAGTTCATGGTAATTTAATTTGGTCTCTCTAGTGCTCTAACTATATTCATAGACTTAATGGATAGATTCTTTAGGTAATACCTAAAAAATTATGGTAGTCTTTATAGACAATATTTTACTCAAAAAGTAAGGAGGAACATAAGGATAATTTGATTATTGTACTGAAGGCCTTTAAAAGGAAAAGTTATATGTTAAGTATAGTAAATGAAAGTTTTATATAGAGAAATTAATATTCCTTGGGAATTTTATCACCAGAAAAATGATATTTATGGATACTTCTAAGATAGAGGAAATTGAAGGATGTCCCATACCAACATCTGTAATTGATATCCATAGTTTCCTTAGATTAATTGGGTATTATCATTGATTTGTGAGAAACCTATCATGATTTTCAATCCCACTGACCAAGATAACTCCAAAGAGAGTAAAGTTTTTATATATTAATGAATAAGAGGATATATTTAAATATTTTAATAAAATTATAATCACTTTACATGTTCACACATTACCCACCAGTGGGGAATGATTTGTGATATACAGAGATGCGTATAAAAATGTATTGGGTTGTGTACTCATGAAATATGACAAGGTGATAACTTATGCCTCCAACCAATTATATATCCATGAGAAGAAATACCCAACACATGATCTATAATTGATCATAGTGATCTTCGTATTGAATATTTAGTGACATTATCTCTATGAGAAGAAGTGTAATTCATATATTAATCATAAAATCCTTAAGTATATATTCACTAAAAATGATATTAATAAGCACCAACGAATGTGGTTAAAACTGATCAAGGATTGTGATTATTCAATACATTACCATCCTAGGAAGGTGAACAATATAGAAGATGATCTTAGTAGAAAGTATTTTGCAACCATATCCATGATGATAATTGAAAGGGATCCAATATTCTTATACATGCAAAGGATGTATGTGGGAATCATTAAAGAAAAGTTATACTACCTTGATAAAATAAATTCTCAACCATACATTCATGACAGGATGAAGGAGGATCAAAAGGATAATAAGAATATATATAGAAATTTAGAGAATATTTTAGAGTTCAAATTTTCTAAATATGGATTCATAAGGTTTGGAACCCATATATGTGTCCCATAAAAACTAAAACTGAATATAGTCATTCTAGATAATTTGAATAGATCATCCTACTCTATTCATCTAGTAAGAAATAAGATATATATGTGTGTGTGTGTGAAGAAAAAAAATTTGTGGGATAACATAAAGAGAGATATTGTAGAATTTTTATCTTGATACTTAGTGTGCCAACAAGTCATGGATGAACGATAGGAGTCTAAGGGTATGATACAAGCATTGACTATACCAATATAGAAATGGGAAAACAAAATTGTGGATTTCATCATAGGAATACCCAGGATATCTAAAGGAAATAAAACCATTTGGGGGGTAGACAATCACCTTAAAATGTTATCACATTTCATTACTATCAAATACGATTTCTATCTTGACCAACTCACTAAGATATATAAAATTGTTAAGGCTGCATAGAGTACCACTCCAATATATCTGATGAAAATTTGAGGTTTTCCTCAAGGTTATGAATAATCCTTTAGTAATTATTGGATATAGAGCTGAGTTTCATTACTTCTTATCACCCTCATATAAATTTTTAGTGATAACAATTCAAAATGAAGAGGAAATATTGAGATATTGTTAAATGTATTTCCAAGGATATTGGTATAATCACTTTTACCTAGTGGAGTTCTCATATAACAACAGTTTTAATTGAAGCATACAAATGTCACCTTATGAGAATATTTATGTAAAGAGGTGTCAAAATCCAATATATTGGGATAAATTTGGAGAGTGAAAGATGATGGGGCCTAATATTATCCCAGATATGATGAATAAAGCTCAAACTCTTCATTATTATATTAAATCTATGAAAAGTAAATAGAAAATATATATAGACAATTGTCAATAGTTTGAGGTCATAGATAAGGTGTTCTTTCCTATATCTCCATGGAATAAATTCATAAAGTTTTGGAATAAGGTAAATCTTAATCCTACATACATAGGCCCCTTTGAGATCCTGTATTTCATCGGAGTTGGGTTCTATTGACTGTCACTCCCACTAAACATATCTTAAGTATATGATGTGCTCCATGTATCCCTATTAAGAAAGTATATACCAAACCCCTGACTTGTACTAAATCCATATGTTGTGCCTTTGGAGAACAATATTTCATACGAGGAGTATTCCGTAAAGATCTTACATCTTAGAGACAAATTTATAAGAAATTAGACAACTCACCTAGTCAAAGTACTATGGAAAAACCACATGTGTGAGGAATAAACTTATAAACTAGAAGAGGTAATGAAAAATAAATACCCTCATCGATTTTAGTGTATGAAATAAAATTTTTAGGGAAATTTTTCTAAAGGGGGAAATAATGTAATGAACCAAACTTTTATAAATGGAATTTCCTTATAAATAAATTAATTTCTTATTAAGTAATGTAGTTATAGAAAACACATGTACTATATTTCATTTATTATTTTGAACCCTTACAAAATATATTATTCCAGACTTAAAATGCCATTAAGAATCAAAACCATTGATAATATATTCATTCTAAAGTTACTATTAATATTAGTATATATTAAGGGTTATATTAATATCTAATTGATGTATAAGGAATAAGTGATGGCCTCAACCAGTAAAGGCATACCTTATGAAGCCCATTTATCATAGCTTCCATGGAAGACGAAATCACTGGGATTTTTCCTTGACCAATATCAATATGAGATTCAATAATTGGAACTTTAGTGAAACCATTTATGGGAGAAGTTTAAGATTATCAAGATCACTTCCCAAACCATGTTCGCTAAACAATCCTTATAAAGTACCACCATCACACACATTAATATTAGGGTGTATGCTGATATAATAAGGGGTTATATATCTAGATCCTAGTAGTATGAATCTGTATATTTTATTTTTTAAAAAATAATGATTATATTTATCGCTTTTCATTATTGCATTATATACATTATTATATAATGAGTTTCATAAAAACTGTATTTTGATACAAAGAAACCAAAATTGTATTTTTAGAAAATATACAGTTTCAATTAAAACACTTTTTTTGATAAATTAAATAAATTTAAAATAAATTTTATTTTCATGAAATACTCTTATTAAAATAATATTTATTTAAATATATATGATAATGTAAGCTAATGAAGCCTAATGTAATTTTTTATGAGGGTCAGAAAGCCATTAGTGCTATAAAAACTAGTATTTTTAGGTAAATAAGGTTTTTTATTTAAAATTGTAGAGTATCATATTTAGAAAATTATTTTGGTAAAATAAATATTATTTTTGAAATCATCATGTAAAAATTAGAAAATAGTTAATTTTTTATAAATTTCTGAGACGGTCTAATTTTTGGGTAAAAATTAAATATTGTATAAAAATATGGTATGTATTATGACATCATAATATCCAAAAAATGTGAAATAAATACTATAAAATTAATCCATGAAAAAAAATATTTCACTTTTAAAATAATGTGTTTTTTAAGTTCTTTAATTAATTTTACAAACCAATAATGAATCTTCCAAAACCTATATTAAATTTTATGGTTTAAAAAATTATTTATGAACATAACTCACTTACACGTCATGAATGGTATTATTTTAATTATTTAGATTATTATCCTAATAAAATAGTTAAAACCACTTACCTTTAGCAAAAAACAAGTGAAAAAACTATGTTATGGTTTTTGGTTTTTATAATTTTATTACTTAGAGTCCAAAACCTATGTTTAAAAATTCATAATGAATTCCCCTCTGTTTTTCTTTAAATACCCAACCAAAATCCCAATCCTTTTCACTAAAAACTCATTGATTATAAATTTCCTCTATATATCCCCATATAAATCCCTCCCTGGGTTTTCCCTTACTCTTAATAATCTCCTCCCATCCTTTTAGAGGCACTCTCTCAAGGTAAGGGATTTTCTCCTCTTCTTTTTTATTCAAGTGATTTATTTGTTATAAAACTTTTGATTTCCAATTTTTCATGTTTTAATTTGTTTTTAAACATCCCTTTAGTATCCTTATAATTACCAATAAAGGATATACCACCTTTCACTCTAATTAAACTCTACCATGAACCTTTATATACACCCATTACGCTGCCAAAATTATCCCGTGATTTTTCATGCTGAACTTTTGTGTTGTGAATACCCATACCCATTTATACTAAAGGGTATTCACTGATATTATACCATCCTTCATTAATTTTTGGATTATATTTATGTAACTCCCACTCCTTAATCATGGGATTAAAATTTATTAAATACATTCTTATGTTGTATGATCTATGTGGCACACAAATTCATATACAAGATATGAATATGGTGGGTGGCCCCAAAATTATATAACCCTCTAATGGATTGGGTAATTTTTTCATCTCATGTGATAACATGTATGATTCATGTTCATTTGGACTAAGTACATTGTGTTATGATGTATCGACAGTTATACTTGGAATATACTTATAATTTCATGTTTCATTTGTTTCCACATTCCTATGATTCTTTTATGTTATCATTGTATACCATGCTTGGATGTTCATTATTAGTATTCACACCTTTCTATGTCACTATGTTATTACCCTTTACTCTCATATACTGATTTACATTATTGTATTTTTTTGAGTATTCTCATACTGATCTTTATAGCTCACCCCTTTCTTATATATGTCTCCAGGTTATCCCATATAGTTTAAGAAGATCGATGGAATTTCAAGGGCATGTTATGGAGTTTTTAAATAATTTATTTATAACTTTGTTTAAATTTATAGTTATATTTATCTAATTACCCAAACACACTAGGCATATCTATATTTTGGGGTTATATTATGTGTATATTTTTGTAAAAAATCATGAAATAAAGTGTATAAAATGTATGGGTTTTCATATAAATCTTCCTCAATTAGTATATATCTTGAGACAATGCCAAGAGATATATTCGCAGCAAGATTTTTTTATTGTCATTGTAATGAAAAGATGATACTAAAATTAAAAGGGTAAAATCAATCAACATTAAAATATATATCATGGAAAATGAATTTGTTATTACATCTTGATCCTCATACAAATATTAGTGAATGTGAAGTTCAAAAGATTATAAATTTTCAAAATTTTGTAGATAAGTGTCTAGATGCATTCAATAATTCAAAATGTGTTACTAAATCATATATACCCATTGAAAATATTCTAGTAATAATAAATGTCCCTAAAAAATATGATGGTGTTACCAATAATTCTTATAATCCTTTATTGAAGCATGGGATACCACTCAGTTCAAGAGACAAAAATCATCATCAACAGAAAGTTAAACAGCCCTTTTTGGATGAAATAAATGAACCCAAGGATAATATAAATTCACTTGATCATGAAATCCTTAGAGAAATCAACGTACCATAAGTACCTAATCATGATCAAGATGAAATGTTAATAAATTTTACTAGCACTGAAAGATTTTGGAACCGAGTAGAGACCATTATTGATGATAAATTTTCATTTAATGTGGAACTTGAAATTATGGGTGAGGATCAATGAAAAAAAATGGTTAATGAATATTATGACATACCTT
This sequence comes from Viscum album, assembly GCA_963277665.1. Lineage (NCBI taxonomy): Eukaryota > Viridiplantae > Streptophyta > Magnoliopsida > Santalales > Viscaceae > Viscum > Viscum album. The sequence goes on along the minus strand of OY728119.1, from coordinate 1,013,806,774 downwards.
GTTGAGATCAAGGGAAAATGTGATCCAATCTAAATTAGACTCACTTTCTAAACATGAGTTCATTGGGTCGATTGTGCAAAACCCAAAAGGGATGAAACCTATTAGTTATAAATTTGTATTTTTGAGAAATAGAAATAAAAATAATAAAGTCCTAAGATATAAATACTAACTTTTTCATAATGGATTATCACAAATAACTCAGATTTATTATTATTAGAAATACTCTCTTTTAATAGACATGATAACCTTTTGATACCTCATGATGTTTATTATATATGAGCAACTTGAACTATTCCTAATGGATGTTGTGACTGTATACCTTTATGGTAATATTGATAAATATTTTTATATGAAAATACTAAAAAGATTGAAAATGTTGGAAAAATATCCAAGATCTTGATATCTTTATTCAGTTAAGATGAATAAATTATTATATGGATTACAACAATTAAGGCTTGCCTGGTATAACCATATGAGTGAATATTTGATGAATGAAGGTTATAAAAATTATCCAATTTGTCCATGTGTCTTCATAAAGAGGATTGGATCTAAATTTATGATCATTATAGTAAATGTTGATGATTTGAATGTTATTATAACCCCTTAGTAACTTTCTAAGGTAGTTGAATATCTAAAGATGTAATTTGAAATGAAAGACTTTGGAAGGAAAAAAGTTATGTCATGTATTAAATATTTAACATCTTGAAGATGGAATAATTATTCATCGATCATTATATACTACAAAATTATTACAAAGATTTAATATGGATAAATCACACCCATTAAGAACACTAACAGTTGTATGATATATTGATAGAGATAAATATATTTTTAAACCATGAAAGGATAATGAAGAACTTTTTGGTCATGATGTACCACACATGAGTTCCATTGGAGCACTAATGTATCTTGAAAATAATAAAAGGTTGGATATATAATTTTTTATAAATTTATTAGAAAGGTATATTTATTCTTATACTCATCAGATTTGGAATGGTATCAAATAGATATTAAGATTCCTTCAAGGATCTAAGGATCAATGATTATTTTATTCCAAAAGTTTAGGACCATAATTAGTTGGTTATGATAATGTTGGTTACTTATCTGATCCAAAAAAATTAATATCTTATAATGGATTTTGAGATATTTATTTATATATGGTGGAACTTTTATTTCTTTGTGTTTTAAAAAACAAACCATTTCTTTGACTTCCTCCAATCATGCAGAGTTGATAAAAAATAATGAAGTGAGTTAGGAATATGTTTAGAGGAGATCAATTATTCATCATATCATAAGTAATTGTGGATTAGATATGGATGATAAAATTACCACTATAATTTATAAAGATAATGATGATTTTATAGAACAATTAAAGAGTAGGTATATTAAAGGAGATAGAATAAGAAATGTCTCACAAAAATTATTTTTCAATCGTGATCTTTAAAATAATGGTGAGATTGATATCCAGCACATAAGGCCTTGTGATAAAATTATAGATTTATTCAGAAAGGCGTTACCTAAATCAACTTTTGAGAAATTGATTTATAAAATTTGGATGTGAAGGATGAAAAGTATATTGTAACTTTATGAGTGGAAATTTTTACTTTTTTACACATTTTCTCTTAGTTACGTTTTTTCCATTGGGTTTTCTTGGTAATGTTTTTAATGGGAAACATTATGGGGACTTGATGTCTATTATACTCTTTTTCCCTATTCAAAGGCTTTACCCCTAAAGGGTTTTTCCTTGATGAGGTTTTCAATGAGGAAACCATACATAATAATGGATATCCAAGGGAGTGTTACACATTATTATGGATGTCTATAATTAATGGTAATAGTTATCCTTCCTTATGAGTTAATGTTTTAAACAAAACACTTCATTATGGACTATGGTCTTCCTCCTATGTCTCAAAGACGTAATTAAATAATTATTATGTTGGAAATAAAATTGAATGATATGGTCAGTGAGAGTTGGGAATTTTTCATTCTTTTTCCATTCATCAGGTTTTTTCATAGGGTTTTCCTAAGGTTTTTAATGGGGAAGTATGACATAGAACTACATTTAACTTCACTTTTTTCCCATGAGGTTTTTTTAGTGAAGGTTATATGAGATTCCATGAAATTATGACATCTAAGGGGGGTTATTAATTATCATTTATGGATGTCATAATGTCTATATTTATGAGGAAACCTCATTTATCAAACCCCTAATAATGGTTAATATTAATTGGTTTCATCTCCCTTTAGATTTCCAATCTATATATGCGTGAAAAATATAGTGGGAGATTACCCTCTTGGTGGTATACATTGTAATATTTCTTTTTTTATATTTATTTTATTCTTTTTTCATTGAATTACTTTCACCATCGCCATTATGAATATTTGATGCTAATTAACTTTCACCATCACTTCATCTTCGATCAATTTTTTCATACTGATCATGAAAATATTTGTTGTTTCAATCAGTGTATGATCTATTTCACAAAATATTTATATATATATATATATATGTATGTGTGTATGTATGTATGTATGTATGTATGTATGTATGTATGTATGTATGTATGTATGTGTATATGTATTTGAATATATTATGTGGTTCTATATGTGTGTGTGTGTGTTTCTATGTGTTTATATATATATATATATATATATATTTATTTATTTATTTATTTATTTATTTATTTATTTATTTATTTATTTATATACAATTATTATCAAATATATATATGTATATATGTATGTATGTTTGTATGTATATATATTTATTTATTTATTTATGTAAATCTATTGATATTTATTTATGAATATATATATACATTTATATATATTTTTATATTTTTATCTAATTCTATTTAATTATATATATGTATGTATTTATTTATATACATTTATGTAAATTTATTTATATTTATATATATTTAATAGATGTTTATATATACTTAGTAGATATTTATATATTTTTTCATATATTTATAAATTTATATATAACTACATTTATATAAATTTATATGTGATATTATTTTTATATGTATATATTTATAAATTGTGATATATAATGGTTTAAACCACCGCTAAAGGGTAAAAACCCGATGTTAAATTGTGTTTTTGGTGTATTGTGTTGTGTTCTTGATTTTATCTAGAACTAGGCTGATCACCTACAATTATAGGTGTTTGAGTACAATAACATCTAGTACTCTACTATCATCATGGAACCTGGAGGCCCTATATGGGAGACCCTTTAAGTCACCCCTGTGTTGGTAAAATATCAATGAGTCGTCACTTATGGGGCTTGAGCTAGTGTGATTGATGATGGAGAAAGTTTAAGTGATCTAAGAGTATATGAGGACTTCGCAAATTCATAATAATCCCTATAAAGGATGGATAAATGATCATTTGGAGTTATAGGGGAAAACTAAGTGTTCCTAAAGGTCTCACTAAGATACTGCTTGAGGAGACTTGGTTGGGGAAGTAAGTTATAATTATGGTTCATTGGTTCATTCTACATTATACACAAGGTAGGTGATTATCCACTGAATGAGGATAATATTCATTATTAATATATATAATATGCATGTTCTTTATTATTCATAAACACCATTTTAGTACATTTTACACTTTGAACATCATTTCACATTATGATTGCAATTCCCCCTTAAAATGCACTATTACATGGTACAATTTTGAGCACCTCAAAAAATAAAAAATGGCCTTGATTTTATATTCATATTTTATTTTCATGTCTCTAATTCTACAAGGAAAAATTAATACTTTTTAAGTATCTGAAGATTCACATTGGAAGATCACCAAAATGAACTTTCATGGCAACACATTCTGGAAAAAGTAAACTGGACATCATCCCAATAAAAAGACTGTACCGGCCAGCATCTAAGCCCAATTATTATCAAAATTTATATGAACAAATAGGAAATCATGGGGAACATTTCATTAAACAGTGTCCAAAGCTAATTCATATGTTTAAATGGAGTTCTAGGCATCCCAAGTTGGGGATAAATTTCTAGGATAGATTCTTTGGCCCAAAAAAACATCCCACCATTTCAATAATATCTAGTAAACCAAATTTTCATTTGGGTTTAAATTTTACATGCGATTAGGATACATCTGTAGATCCATTTTCTTCTTATATGGCCCACTCTAATTCGGCCATCTATAAGGTCTTGTAGATGCGTCTGTTCGGTGGATGCAAGTTGTCTTCCACTTCGGATCAAGGGTGGAAAAGTCTAAGTTCCACAAGCTTTCCACCACCCTAAGCCCACCATACTCAAGTGGTATGACTTTCACTATTATAGTATCTACCCAAGCCTCCTAAAATTCATATTTAAGGTATTGGTGTTGGAGGATTTATTCATCTTTGATCTTTGTTTTCATTGCAATGTTATTATACCGATTTGTCTTTGTAAGATTCTTCTTTCTCATGTAAGTTGTTAAATTCACTTTAGTTTCTTAATAAAATTTCTTATTATCCTCTTATTCTATTGTTCTTTATATAAATTTTATACCCTTGTTTCAAGGGGTGAATTTATTCACACTAGACGTTGTGAAATTATCACACAATGGTGGATTGATCGTTATTTCATTGTTTTTTTTTACTTCTTCATTTCCTCCCTCATGAGTCTACTTTCCACTTCCATTGAAAACATAGAATCAATGGAGGGCTAACCCTCTTACGGGTTGATCCAAGGGAGTAGAAAGAGGTTTTATTGGATGTTATTTATCATCCCATTAATTTCTAATCACCTCTTTTAATTGAGATTTTTATTTGATGATTTTGAAACTTCTTCGTCCTTATAAAATTTTAAGGCCACATACTTCAAGTGAAATAATGAACCTTTACCTTGGAGTGCTCCTAAATTTGATCCTCCAAGCGTATATGTGATTAGTATTATGGTTTTTTGGTATTAAACAATTAAGTTATTAAGTTGTTTTATCTTCTTGAATAAACCTATCTTGAATATAAGAAGTTGAAACCCTTAAAAAAATAATTTCATCCAATCCACCCCCAAGCAATAACCTAGGATCAACTCATTATTTTAATTTTAATTCACTTAAGTCTTCTATAATTAATTTAAAACTATCTAAAATCAACCCAAGTTGTCCACTTAATAGCGAAAAACAATCCATAGTATATACATGTCTGTAGGTTACTTCTTAGGTCTCTAAGGATTCGACAACCCAAACTAAACTACAAGTGACGGCTTAAACATAAAATATTTGGTAAATTTTGGTGAGACCAAATTTTGGTGTCATTTCTAGGGATCTAAGTAAGTTATCTTAGACACTAGCTTCCTTTTCTCACCCCACTTCTCTAATCTCATCCCCAATTTCATTCTTATGGAAAACCCTTTTGAACAAATCCAAACATGGGGAACCTCTCCTTACTTTGATCACTCCACACCAAGTGTGATGTACAATAACCATCCTAGTTTCTACTGGTGGTATAATCAAGAACCTATTGAGCCACAATTTTTTAACTCTTATTCTCCACAAAAGATTCCAACCTATTATGAGTTCCAATCCCAACAAGGACAATTGGAACATCCTCCTATGGAATTCCAAAAACTTAATTATACTCTTGGAATAGACCATCTGTCTCAACCCCTTTCCCATCTTGATCCACATCCATTAATTGAGAAATTGTATCAAAAATGGATAGAATTACTTTTGAAGTTTCATCCTTGATAGTAGAACTATAAATCATTGAAACAGTTATGGAACCCATTCCCAATCAGGTTTTCCATTCCTCATCATTCATAGAGGAATATTGTTACACTAAAACATCTCATGAAAATGCTAAAGAAATTTCCTTTAAACCTAGGATACCTGAAGAACATGAAGTAATAGTTGATGGGTGTTTAAATGAAGAGAAAACTGATTTTTCACAAGAGGGAAATTTGACATCATGGATTGAGTGTCCTGAATATTGCTCCATTAATGATTTTTTAGAACTAAAAATCACCACACCATTGGGAGAAATGATGAACTTAGAGTCCGTACACATTACTGAAACTAATATTTCCAATTTTGTGGTTGAATATTTCATTAAAAAGGAACTATTTTTGTTTAGAAATTTAGAAAATGAAACTGAGTTGGATTCAAAATCTTTACCTGTGTTTGAATATCCTATCCAACCTGAGCTCAAAATTATTATCCTTCATTACCCAATCAAGTATCCCTTTATAGGGTATAATCATGACCTTTTAGTTGGAATTAATTCTTCTCTTGAAACCAAAAAATTTGGAATGATCATTTATGTCTTAGGAAATACTACAGAGGAAACTAGATCAACCATTTTCGATATTCCTTGGATTTTACCACTCATTATAGAACATAGGTTTGTACATGACACAAATTATAAACAAATAATAAATCTCAATAAAGTAGAAGAGGATAAATACGAGGTATTTAAAAAATTTAAATTTGGTATTGGGTATGTTATGGGGGTTCAAGTCGAGATAACGACATTAAACAAAAGTGTTGCACAAGAGGAAACCCGTGGTTTTCATGTTTCCAATCTTTTTGAATAATATTTATTTTTCAAATAGGATTAATAAATCAATTTTATATTTAAAAATATATTTAAATCTGAATATGATAGTACCATATATTTTTGACTTGTTCTTCTATTATGAGTATGGATGGGTATGAAAGGGGAGCGTCATATTCATCTGTGTCACGTGGTGTAATCCTTAAGTAATACCTTACCCAGAAATTTAAAAAGAAGACAATGTATCATCTGTTCATTTTATTTTTATGTTTTTTCAGGTTAAAATAAAAAAAAAATTAAAAAAATAAAAGGAAACATCGTATTTCATGGGGAAAACCCCGTCAGAACCGACGAAGCCACAGGGACTCGAACCCAGGACCGAAGGGAGACAGGGGAGCATGCTTACCACTGAACTACAGCTTATAGTGCTTCCTTATTCTATAATTTTTGTATATATACTTATATTTTACTTTTTTTATTATTATATATATATATATATATATTGTTTTTTTTTTGTTTTTTTTTTCCTTTTTCCATTAGGGAACTCACTGAGTGACATAAAGATCAAAGGAGTAATCAAGAGTGTCGTGAACTTCAACTTCAAAAAATCAGGTGAATTTCTTCCATATTTTATATTTTAAATTCCTTTTATAACTCCTTTCATCTACCTCTACCCCTTTCTAAATTTTATTTTCTTTAAACACTGGGGATAGTGTTATTTTAATTTAGGGGTGTGAAAAGAATTAAAAAAATTATGAATTTTATGTGTATAAAAAAATATATGGAAGGAAAAATTTATTTAACCTTGAACATGATAATACACATTACACACATTGAAACTAAATAACAAATAATTTACCATGCCCTGGTTCTTATTTTAATCCACGTAAAATTTTATGAGCATTGATTTTGGAAATTGTGTTTTTCTAATGTGATATTTCATCGTTTATATTTTTATCCAAATAAAAAAATCACAACACACGTCGTTTGGATAGTGGGGTATTAGTTTGAGTTCATGGGGTCCCCCAAATAAATTTCATAGGTTTTGTGATCATTTTAGTTTTAATATGAGTATTCAATAAAAAAATCAAAAAAAGAAAAAACAATAAATTTGTGCGTAGAGCAATGAAATAACCTAATGCATGGATTTTGGCACTTAGAGATTGTGACTCCAAAGTTATCTGGCCCATAGTTAGAAATTTTATCTCTATTTGTGGTAATTTGACTTTTTTTTACTAAGTTAACTCGAGATGATGCTCGAGTATGTGGGATTCACTTGGTGCCCTATGGTCTTTGAGCCTCAGAGTCATCGACAAAGCCTCGCTATACGGGTTGACTCTTTTTAGTACAATTTCAATTACCATGGAAAAATTGAAAAAAAAACAATAAAAAATATACAAAAAATTGAATTCTCATATTAATATTGAAATGTGATTCCACCTAGTGCTTCCATCATTTTCCCCATGAATAAAAATGAACCTCCATGTCTTTTGTGACACACAACACATCATTATACTTTTTTGAAATTGGATGAAATGTGGCAATGAATTTGAACAAAGGAATGGGCTTGGTCATGGGATCTTCTTATGAAACTATCTTGTATTAAAAAAAATTTATGGGTTTCATATTTGTTTGGTATAAGGGTTTTTTGGAATCATTGTGTATTAAAATGTTTTTGGAAAAGGGAATTTGAATTTCATATTTTTGAGATACATTTTGCTCGGGACTAGCATAACCCAAGTTGGGGGGTTTGATTATCCACTGAGTGAGGCTAATATTCATTGTTAATATATATACTATTCATGTACTTTATTATTCAGAAACACCATTTTAGTGCATTTTACACTTTGAACATCATTTCACATTATGATTGTAATTCCCCCTTAAAATGCAATATTACATGGTAAAATTTTGAACACGTCCTAAAATAAAAAATGGCCTTGATTTTATTTTCATATTTTATTTTCAGGTCTCTCATGCTAAAAAAATCATACTTTTTAAGTATATAAAGATTCACATTGGAAGACCACCAAAATAATCTTTCATGGCAACACATTTTGGGCAAAGTAAACTGGTTAGTATCCCAATAAAAATAATGTAGCGGCCAGGATCTAAGCCCAAAAATTATAAAATTTTATATTAATATATAGTACATCATGGGGAACATTTCCTTAAAAAGTTTCCATAGCTAATTTGGATGTTTGAATGGATTTCTATGCGGCCTAAGTTGGAGATAAATTTATGGGCCAGATTCTACGGCAAAGAAAAACAGACCACCATTTAGATAATATCTCGCAAAAAAAATCAATTTGAGATGAAATTTTACAGTCAATTAGGAGAAATCGGGAGATCCATTTTCTTCTTCTATGTACCACTCTAATTATTCAATATAGATGGTCATGTAGATGCGTCTTTTCAGTGGATTCAAGCTTTCTTCCACTTTGTGTCAAGGGTGGAAAAGTCTAAGTTCCACAAGATTTTCACCACCCTAATCCTACCATACTCAAGTGGGATGACTTTCAATATTGGATGCTCGACCCAAGACTCCTAAAATAACTATTTTAGGTAGTGGTGTTGGATTATTTATTCATCTTTCAGCTTTTTTTCATTGTAATGTTATTATGCTGATTTGTCTTTGTAACGTTCTTCTTTCTCATATAAGTTGTTCAATTCACTTTAGTTTCTTAATAAAAGTTCTTATTCTCCTCTTATTCTGTTGTTATTAATATCACTTTGATACCTTTGGTTCAATGTGTGAGTTTATTCACACCAGACCTTGTGAAATTATCACACAACGGTGGCGTGATCGTTATTTCATTATTATTTTTTACTTCTCCATTTCCTCCCTCGTGAGTCTACTTTCTGCTTCCATTGAAATCATAGAATAAATGGAGGGATAACTCACTTATGGGTTGATCCAAGGGAGTAGAAATGGTATGTATTTGATGTTATTTATCACCCTATTAATTTCTAATCACCTCTTTTAATTGATATTTTTATTTGATGATTTTGAAACTTCTTCATCCTTGTTGAATTTTAAGTCCACATACTTCAAGTGATAATATGACCCATTACCTTAGAGTGCTCCTAAATTTGATCCTCCAAGTGTATATGTGATTATTATTGTGGTTTTTTGGTATTAAAATAGTAAGTGATGAAGTTGTTTGATCTTCTTGAATAAAATTATCTCGAATATAAAAAGTTGAAACTGTTAAAAAAGAATTTCATCCAATCCACCCCCAAGTGATAACATAGGGTGAAATAATTATTTTAATTTGAATTAAATTAAGTCTCTTAGAGTTAATTTAAAACCATCTAAAATCAACCCAAGTTTTCCACTTCATAGACAAAAACAATCCATAGAATGTACGTGTCTATAGGTTACTTCTTAGGTCTCTGAGGATTCGACAACCCAAGCTAAACTACAAGTGACTGCTTAAACCTAAAATATTGGGTAATTTTGGGAGAGACCAAATTTTGTCACCATTTCTAGGGACCTAAGTAAGTTATCTTAGACACTAGATTCCTTTTCTCACCCCACTTCTCTAATCTCATCCCCAATTTCATTCTTATGGAAAACCCTTTTGAATAAATCCAAACATGGGGAACATATCCTTACTTTGATCACTCCACACCAAGTGTGATGTACAAGGAACATCCTAGTTTATACTGATGATATAATCAACAACCTATTGAGCCACAATTTTTTAACTCCTATTCTCCACAAAAAATTCCAACCTATTATGAGTTCCAATCCCAACAAGGCCAATCTAAACATCCTCCTATGGAATTATAACAACTTAATTATCCTCTTGGAATAGATCATATATCTCAACCCCTTGTCCATCTTGATTCACATTCATTAATTGAGAAATTGTGTCAACAAATGGATAGAATTACTTCTGAAGTTTCAACCTTGAGAGTATAACTACAAATCATTGAAACAGTTATGGAACCCATTCCCCGTCAAGTTGTCCATTCTTCATCATTCATATAGGAATCTTGTTACACACAAACATATCATGAAAATTCTAATTAATTTTTCTTTGAACCTGGGATACCTGAAGAACATGAATTAATATTTTATGGGTGTTTAAATTAAGAATAAACTAATTTTTTTTATTCACAAGAGAGAGATTTGACATCATGGATTGAGTGTCCTGAATATTGCTCCATTAATGATTTTTTAGAACTAAAAATCAATGCACCATTGGGAAAAATAATGAACTTAGAGTCCATACCCATTACTAAAACTAATATTTCCAATTTGGTGGTTGAATATTACATTCAAAAGGAACCTTTTTTGTTGAGAAATTTAGAAAATGAAACTGAGTTGGATTCAAAATCTCCACCTGTGTTTGAATGTCCAATCCAACCCGAGCTCAAAATTATTATCCTTCCTTACCCACTCAAGTATCCCTTTATTGGGTATAATCATGACCTTTAAATTGGAATTTATTCTTCTCTTGAAACCAAAAAAGTTAGAATGATCATTGATGTCTTAGTCAAGACTGCATAGGAAACTGGATCAACCATTTCTGATATTCCTTGTATTTTCCCACTCATTGTAGAACATAGGTTTGTAAATAAAACAAATTATAAACAAAGAATCAATCTCAATAAATTAGAAGAGGAGATATATGGGGTATTTAAAATGTTTAAATTTGGTATTGGGTAAGTTATGGGGGTCCAAGTCAAGCTAACAACATTAAACAAAAGCGTTGCACGGGAGGCAACCTGTGGTTTTCAAGTTTCTAATATTTTTTAATCATCTTTATTTTTAAAATAGGATTAATAAATCAATTTTATATTTAAAAAAATATTTAACTCTGAATATGACAGTACCATAGACTTTTGACTTGTTCTTCTATTATGAGTATGGATGGGTATGAAAGGGGAGCACCATATTCATCTGTGTCATGTGGTGTGATCCTTGAGTAAGACCTTACCCAAAAATTTAAAAAGAATACAATGTATCATCAGTTCATTTTATTTTTATGTGTTTGTAGGTTGAAATAAAAATATAAAAAAATAATTAAAAAAATTAAAAGGACTCATCATAGGTCTTGGGGAAAACACCGTCACAACCAGAAAAGCTGTGGGGACTCGAACCCAGGACCGAAGGGAGATAGGGGAGCGTGCTTACCACTGACCTACAACTTATAGTGCTTCCTTATTCTATAATTTTTGTATATATACTTATATTTTACTTTATTTTTATTATTATATATATATTTTTTTTTGTTTTTTTTTTTTTGTTTTTTTTTTGTTTTTCCTTTTTCCACTATGGAAATCTCCTAGGGACATAAAGATAAAAGGAGTAATCAAGAGTGTCATGAACTTCAACTTCAAAAAATCAGGTGACTTTGTTCCATATCTTATATTTTAAATTCCTTTTAGAACTCATATCATATACCTCTACCCCCTTATAAATTTTATTTTCTTTAAACACTGGGGATGGTGTTATTTTAATTTGGTGGTGAAAAGAATGAAAAAAATTATTAATTTTGTTTGTATAAAAAAATGTGGAAGGAAAAAAAATTAACCTTGAACATGATAATACACATTACACACTTTGAAACTAAATAAAAAATAATTTACAATGCCCTTATTCTTATTTTAATCTATGTAAAATTTTATGAGCATAGATTTTGGAAAGTGTGGTTGTCCAATGTAATATTTCATCATTTATATTTTCATCCAAATGAAAAAAATCACAACGCACATCCTTTGGATAGTGGGGTATTAGTTTGAGTTCATGGGGTCCCCCAAATAAATAGCTTAGATTTGGTGATCATTTTAGTTTTAATATGAGTATTCAATAAAAAATCAAAAATAAAAAAACAATAAATTTTCACGTATATCAATGAAATAACCTAAAGTGTGGCTTTCGGCACTTGGAGATCATGACTCCATAGTTGTCTGGCCTAGAGTTAGTAATTTTATCTCTATTTGTTGTAATTTGAATATTTTTTTTTTACTAACTTAACTCAAGATAATTCCTGAGTAGGTGGTCTTCACTTAGTTCCCTAAAGTCTTTGAGCTTGGGAGTTATCGGCAAAGTCTCACTACATGGGTTGACTCTTTTGAGTGTAATTTTAATTACCATGGAAAAATTACAAAAAAAATAAAAAAAAATATATACAAAAAAATTGAATACTCATCTTAATATTGAAATTTGATTCTGCCTAGCGCTTCCATCATTTTCCTCTTGAATAAAAATGAACCGCCATGTCTTTTGTGACATATAACACATCATTATACTTTATTGAAATTAGATGAAATGTGGTGATGAATTTAAACAAAGGAATGGGCTTGGTCTTGTTCTTGGGATCTACTTATGAAATTGTCTTGTATTAAAATATTTTTATGGGTTTCATAGTTTTTTGGTATAAGGGTTTTTGGTGATCATTGTGTATTAAAATGTTTTTGGAAAAGGGAATTTGAATTTCATATTTTTGAGATACATTTTGATATGGACTAGCAAAACTCAAGTTGGGGGGTGTGATAAGCCACCGAATGAGGCTAATATTCATTGTTAATATATATAATATTCATGTGATTTATTATTCATAAACACCATTTAAGTTCATTTTAGACTTTGAACATCATTTCACATTATGATTGTAATTCCCCCTTAAAATGAACTGTTACAGGGTACAATTTTGAACACCTACTAAAATAAAAAATGGCCTTGATTTTCTTTTCATATTTTATTTTCTGGTCTCTCATGCTTGTTGACACTACTTGAGAAAGTAACCAAAAATATAGGAAACCTATGGATATTTAAAATCCAAAAGAAAGATTCAAAGAGTACAAAGGAAAATCCATAATACTCCCAAAGTGATGTGCGGCCAAGCTACGCGGCCGAGCTCCGCGGCCGAACTACGTGGCGGACCTCCGCGCCAGAAGATTTTTTATTTCCCTACGCGGAGCACCTATGTGGTGGAGCTGTGTGAAGTACCTGCGCGGGAAACATCTCTTCAACCAAGCCCATCCATGCCTATAAATAGGACCCTTGGGCTCCCCATTTCCAGACTAAAAAAAAGTGAAAGACTCTCTAAAGCTCCCATTGCGTAGCTCTTTCGCCTAGATCTCTCAAATTGTCTCAGGTAGTTCTCTAAACTACAAAAGAAGGGATAATAAGGGGATAGGAATATTTTAAAGTTCTTCACATTCTTCAGTCCTCATCTATACCTACGCGGTATATCTTTGTGCCACACCTGCGTGGTACACCTGCGCGTCGTACCTACGCGATAGGGAAACGCGGGGTACCTACACAGCATACTTGCATGAGGTACCTATGTGACCAGTTCAAGTACCCTTCTTTAAATCCATCCATGGCAGGTTATATCCTTCCTTGGTTCCCTTATCTAAAAGGGGCTAAGTTGAAGCCTCCATCAAAACCTCATGACTTCTCAAACCTTTGGGTAAGGCAAATCAGCGTGTCTCCAATTTGGGTTTGTATTTCCACATTCAGAGGTTTCCCACATTTGTTTTACAATGAGGTTAGGATTCATGGGATGTTTGTGGATTTGTATATCTATAGTCACATGTAATTTTCTCCCAGAAACAATGTTGGGAAGTTCCCGGTTTGGAGGATGGTTGGTTACCGGCCTCGCCCTTCTCAAAGAGGCGACCCGAACCTCAAGAATATGGTAGAGAGGGTACACTTCGCACTTGTTATTCCATGCAAGTATAGGAGAATTCTCTCTCCCCTAACAGAGCCAATTTCAGGGTATCCATCCTGGTATAATCCCCTCACCTTCACCCCTTCTTCCTTACATTGGACCCTTGTTCAATGTAAATAGAATAGTGGGAAGGTCTGTCGCCTCTCCCTCTTCCACGGTCGACGCTCCCTCTTCCATCATCATGGAGGGAAATTTTGGAAGTGTGAAGTGTCATTGTTGAATCTTTCATATCCTCTTGTTTCTCACACCGAGCATGACTCACGTGGGCTTAGAGATATGTGATGGTTGCAACATATTCACAAACACTCACCAAATGAACTACGAGAACTATGATTCCTATTCAAGCTAGGATACGTAGGAAGCCCTTTTAGGGCCCAAGATCACTAGATATCCTCCTCATAAATCCAACCCTAATTCCCCCAATTTGGGAATCCTCCTTAGGAAATAATCCCCAAATTCAATCCTCAAATAATCAAGGCCTCCTTTTTCAGGAAGTAAGCCCAAACTCATCTCTCTCAAAGGACTATACACTCCTATGAGATTTATCGAACTATGTGGGATTTGATTCTCATCCGTATGGGATACGTAGAAAGCATCCTTGAGGTTCAAACCCAACATTTCAAATCAACCCTATTCTATTTGGGCCATATTCCCAATAGGTTCTGATCCTACTTGGAAACTCATATCCTTTCCAAGTTCCTTGGTCTGCTTCAGCATAAGTCCCACACTAAGTTTCAACTAATCAACTTCTGCTTAGAGGTCCTTATCACATGACCTTAAAAGGTATGATGTGTCCTACTAAGTGGCACCGAAATACGAGGGTTATAATTCCTTTCACAAGGATACGTAGGTAGCTCATTTTATGAGCACGATCCCAAGATTAAAACAAACCTCTGTCTCCCTGGATGACAATAAATTCCAGAGTGCCCCACTGAGTGGCTTAAAAACTAGTATCATCATAATGATTATTAAAAGAATCTATAATCTGTATATTAGAGGATACCATTGATGGAAAACCTTGAATACATACATATGTTTCCATTGATGAAGAACCTTGAATGAATACTGATGATTCTAAACTTTACACATGTTAATAAGTGATTGTAAATTACAAGGGATGCTTATGATAAACTTAGTGAATTAATAAGGATTCATGAAAATATTTTAATTTTACAAAGAGATTCCCATAGTATACAATAATTCCCTTCAAAAAGGGTGTGATGAGTCTGACCTCCCATCCTCTCGACCAATGCACGTTCTTAAGTATCATAAAGTTCAAAACTTAACGAACGCCTTCCTTTGGAAAGCAGGTCCTCTTTGGATAAAGAAATGTTAGAAGTTTTTGGTTCCATGAATAAATCCAATGGAAACCGCCTGGAAACAATGATTCTTAAATATAGAACACACATTTCAAGGAACTACAAAACAAAAATGGTGAACCTGATGTGAATCCTTAACCAAGTTAATAATATTACCCACACGTTAGGACCCTATAAATTGATAAAGGAAGCCCATAAAAAAAATTAATCATGCATGAATCCATCTGAAAAGATGTTTCTTTAATAAATTTTTTCATTGTTCTCATTTTTCCACAGAACTCCCTTCAAACCAAAGAATGGCTTTCTCCAAGACAACATCTGTGAACTTCCCGACTGTTGCTCAAGCTGGATCTCCATCCATGGTAAGAACATTATCACCAACCCAGCATCTTCAATTCTGGGTATCTAATGTGCTGATAAAGGAATATCACCAGCACGGTACAATCCTGACTTTGGAGGCTGCTCGACAGGCCCTCCAGGTCAATAATAATCTTCGATCATTTGGCCAACAATGACCAATGATCAAGAAGCAAGTGGTTCCAACCAATTTCTCCAACTGTTTCGGGTCTTTATCCCTGGAATGCAAAAATAAATCTCTCCCATACTACAGGGATGTGGATTAATAGGTCACTGAAGGTCTCAATTCAAGAATACAGGAGTCCTTCCTGAGGACTCCCACCAGCAATCGCTGCCAGAATCATGCGGTAGTGTATCCCCAACATGATGGGGGTGTTTCCTATGGAAGTTTGGGCTAGGTATCTCAAACCCGAGCACGCAAGAAAAACTTCCAGGGACAACATCCAGTTAACAGGGAGTAGTTTCTCACCTCTACCTCCACCATAAAATCCCATCAATTTAACTTGATGGCAAACAACGAGTGGGAACATACACCTGTCTGTCCTAACTTTGCTGCTCAGCAGACTCATCTGACAGCAACCCACCAATCCCACCAGATAAACCCGATGGAGTACCGTGAACAGGCACATACACCTGTTTACAAGTTATAATCCAGTCATCGGGCTCATCTAACTGTATTTAAGGATACCCACCAATCTAATATGGTGGCAACTGGTAAATAAGAACATACACCTATTTACAATCACCAATTCTGTCAGCAGTCTCGTATGCCTGTATTGAAGGAATTCTGTTAACAATACTTGATGGAAAATAGCTAGAAGGCACATACACCTGTCAATGTTCATCAAGCCTGCCAATAGTCTCCTTTGGTAGCACTCGGAGAAGTCAGTCGGAAAGCTCCGATGACAAATTTGGGGCAGACCCAACTCTCTACCCCTATACGTGAGTACTGTCAGTATTCATTGCTAGGAAAAGGAGTACAGGGGCAGGCACATACACCTACTTCAGATACGGAATGGACGTATATTCCCATTCCGGCTACTGAAGTCACAAAATGCATCTTATCAATGGTGAAAGGGCAGACGCAAATCCCTGCCCATATTCTGGAAGCATGCCAGGATATTTTAACAACTACTTTAGTAGTATCAGGGGAACAGATACATAAATTTTTCCCCACACATGGGATGACACATCGACATGCCATCCCAGAGCAGATACACACCTCTGTTCCATTCCAGGAGGGTCATGGGGCATACTCCCCCATATCATACGGATAGTGAGATTGGGAACATAAACCCTTTCCAATTGGAGGTAACCGGTCTGTTCCAGTAACTAATTCAAGGCAGGAACATATACCAGCCCATGATAACCACTTTTCCCAGCAAGTGGCCCCAACTAAGTATAAGATAACATACAAGAAGAAATATCACCAAATACTGTTGTAAAATAAAGAGTCAAGCTGTGATTTAGATCCCTTTAATGCTGGAGTTCTTGAAGCCCTCATACATTTATCTGTTGATGCTCAAGAACCTACCCTCTCATTACCAAATTTTGGGAGTGGTAGTTGTAATTCTTAAGTTTCTCACCATACACTTCATCATGAAGGCTTTCTTCATTAAAATTCGGTCAATCCATAGTGTCTATCTTTGGATGATATCCATGGCAACCCTCTATGTGGCCAGAACACCAAGGAGCAAGAAGATTTATCTCTTGATGTAATCCATTGTGGTGATCCTCCCCATGATGGCATTCGCTACGAAATTCCTCTCTGCAGTAGTATTTCTCATTGTCAAAACAATTCTATAATTAAAAATGTAGCAACAAGAAATCCCTCCTATCTCAAGGCACTTACAAAACACAAGGCCAGTTATGTCTGATGCCTTGTCATTGGTGAGTGAAACACTTTCTTAGTTAGAAGACATCTTAAGGAAATGGTCATTCTCCAAACCTCCATTTGGTCATTTATCCTCTAATGAAGATTATCCACTTTAGTCAGACCAAGTGGAAAAACCTCTAGTAGAAGATGATGAAGATGTGTTGAACATGAGGAAACAATTAGCTAAAGTAGAAATACCATTCATGTTTTGGCCTTCAGAAAATTCTCAGTTTGATATTCTAGAATCGATGATAGAATATTGCATTCATGACATTTATCTCAACTTATGGAAAACTCTTTGTCATTTGAAAACTAAATTATTACCATATGATGAATATAAAAATCATATAAAGGTAATATAAGGTTTACAGTTCTAAATTGACTTGGAATCTCTTTTAGTTTCCCAACATCCAAGGGTTGAAAAACAATAGAGAACCCTTCAGAAAGCATGTCTCAATGCTCTGAAGAGGCTATGCCAATTAATTTCTGATTCCCCATCTAATTTTTGCATCAGAGGATGCAGTGAATATGGAGAATTGAATTTCACTACACTCCAAAATCAAAAAGTCCACCAAAAGTGGTCTCATTCAATGTTATTGCCCATGGCTGGCCACAGTCAATAGGTTTTGTATGTAATCAAATGTACGCTCAAGAACAGGACGCAACCAATTCTCATCAGAATCAGACCCAAAGAAAAGAAGTTGTTGAACTACTTCTACATCAAGCCTATGAGAATCTTGAGCAGGCGTCCTGTTTAGAGGATGTCAGACGTCAGAGGATGAAAATGTCTGAAATAGCACAGCGATCTTTTGAAATAGGTGATTTAAGTAATTTTCAGATGATGCACCCAACTAATGTCTGAACCAAAATCCATAAAATCAGAAGAGTAGTTGCATGAATTTTAGCTGTAGTAGTTCAAGAATCACCCCAGCTTGCTAGGATAGGGATAATTTAATGCAAACTTCAAATTCATTAAACAATATTTAAAGATTTGAAGAATAAGAATAGGATCAACCCCAGCCTGCAATCCTAGGGGATATTTCATATCTACAATTCCCTCCTCAACGGAAGTCAGTTTTCTCCCGATTAGGGATGAATCCACAAGGAAAGTGTAAAGCTAAACTATCCAATGATTCCCTTCATGTTAATATCCACCAAACAGTTCCAAGGAATTATTCATATTGGAGAACAGAGTTTCATGAAAGACAAAAAGGGATATGATCTACCAGAAACACTGATATAATGCCATTAATGTGTTATGCGTCAGTGAATGTTATCAATACCATTGCAGAAGATCCTTTAGAAAATAAATCCAGTTTAGGGGAATCATAAGATGAAGTTCTTGTTCATAATACGGGACACACTGAGGCAAATGAAGAAGGTGTGCATACCCAGAATCAAAG
Source organism: Viscum album (assembly GCA_963277665.1). NCBI lineage: Eukaryota > Viridiplantae > Streptophyta > Magnoliopsida > Santalales > Viscaceae > Viscum > Viscum album. The sequence continues at coordinate 1,013,787,623 of OY728119.1, read as the reverse complement.
TCTTACCCAAAATCTAGGTATACCTTCAAATAACCAACTCCCCCCTCTCCGAAAAGCATCTAATAAGGGGAAAGGAAAAAAGTCAGATTGCATCTCACTTTTCCACTGGAGAAGGTCAATCTCTTTCACTTGAAGAGATATTTGCACAGCAATAAGAGGAAATGGAGGAGTTGAAAAGACTCAATACAGAGTTACTTTGAAATATAATTTCTGATAGACGTACTCCCTAGGAAAGTTTTTAACTTGAAAATCCTGTAGGAGCTCAACAGAAAAGAGGATTTTTAATAACTACTGATGTGGATAATGATTTCCCTCCATTGGGTACACAGTCAAGGTAGGACCATATACATCCTGATAGATCTATTCCCGTGGGTTGTCCAAGGCAGATATAAGCAACACCATCATTGGTTTTACCGGTAGTTGCACCATCTCATGCTCCAGTTGTTATACCTGCACAAAATCCAGATCATCTGGATGTTCCACAAATGCTTATGAATATAATTGAGGCATTAACAAATCTATTGGAAGATATGGAAGAATGAAGTGCACCAATTCAGCCGGAAAAGAGAGCTTACCCTAAATGGGTGGATGCAATTCCTCCCCCACCAAACTTTGTGAATACTACATTTTCAATCTTTAATGGTTCGGGAGATTTGGAACAACATATAACACATTTTGTTTCTCATTGTGATCCTATGATGGGAACTTCTCAAAAACAAGAAGCAGTTAAGCTTAGGTGTTTTGTGCAGTCATTACAAGGACCAGCTTTTGTCTGGTATACAATTTTACAATCTCAATCAATTACTATGTGGGAAGATCTCCATCAGAAATTTCTTCTTCAATTTAGCTCAACATTACCAAAAACAATAGTTTTTTATCTTACCAATTGTAAATGAAAGGAGAACGAAAGAGTTTCAGATTTCATTTCTCGTTGGAAGGGATTAACATATTCCTTAATTTTAGCACTCCCTCAATAAGAGTTGTTGCCAATTTGTGTGGAAAATCTACATGATGAATTATGCACGCCATTGATCTATGTGAAATACACAGGAGGGTTTTGAGACCTTACTTCAATCACTTAGTAGATAGAAGACTCTATTATAGAAACTAAAGCTAAAACTCGTGTAATTCTATCAGTTCCAGGAAAGAGAATAGGAAATCCATAATCTGCTATAGTTACACTCAAACAGGCACATGTACCTACTTCTAATTCAAGACCCTCATCATACTGAAGGGTTCCACCTCATGAGTATCAACAGTAACAACCGCCTCATCAAGATGATCAAAGAGATCAAAGGCGGAAATAGTTTGAGAAATTAAAGAACAAAATCTATTCTTTTAGGAATGAGAAAGTTCCTACCAACTTCATCTCATCCTTAGAAAACAATTTGGTTCAGTTTCCAAGGCCAAAGAATCCAAATAAAGTCAGAGATGAATATCGTCTGAATTATTGTCCCTTTAATCAGATGTTGGGTCACCCCATTCATAAGTGATTTATTTTCAAAGACCTTCTGCAAAATATGGTAGACTCTGGACAAGTGAAATTGAAAAGTTCATCAGCTCAAGTAGCATGTGTTACTGCTACCAATCTAGAGGAAGAAGGAGAATGGAAAGAGGTTAAAAGTAAAAATGTGAAAAAATATGATGATTGGATGATCAGGAAAAAGATCAACCAGACTCATGATATTTTACGAACACAGTTGAAACAACCAATTGTGTCTTCTACCACTCCTTCCACAGCAAGACCATCTTCATCAAAAATTTGTTCCTAAAAGAAACAAGGTGGTCATAAGGATAAAGAGAAGTCAGAAGAAGATGAGATCGCATCAAGGCCAAAGTTGTCCTTAACCCTAGAAGATTTTATGACATCTGTTTCAAAATCACAGGCACCGCCCCGAAAAATGGTACAACCAGAAATAACCTGTCAGATAGAATCCTCATCAGACAAAGAATTGATCTTTGGTTCCATTAATGTTATCCATTTAAAAAATCCTTATTCCAATGGTGATTCTAATTGTATTGATCCAGAATTCCTTGTTCCTAATTGGGGAACTAGAGGAAGAGTCCAAGGTCAAGGATACAGGGGAAGAGGTGGGAATTCCAAAAACAATCATTTTAACTCTACCCATACTCAAACCATATATGTGGAAGAAACTCGTGGAAGAACCCTTTTGCGAGCTCAACAAGAACAAGGAGTTTCTTCCATGCAAAACAAGTCTAGTTCTGACACAATTATCCTAGAGGACCGATTAGAAGCTCCACCATATTCTTCTTAGAAAATTAATAGACTTATTCAGTCTAATTTACCAAAGTCAGTGGTATTTCCCGCTTCTGTTTCAACACAGAATACATCTACAACAGAAGCATCAAATTTCAAAGAACCAACAAAAACACATCTCCATATTGGGAAACGCAGACCTTTGGACCAAAATTATAATTTCTTGAAACAATTGTCCCAAGTACCAGCCAAGTTATCAATTTTGGATGCTTTGAATCTATCAAAAAATCTTCGAGAAGCACTCATTGAGGCCTTGTTAAGTCCTCAAGAATTTGAAACCGAAGTTTTTGCTGCTGAAGTTTACCGTATAGAGAATGATTCTGCAGAATTTCATGCAGTCATATATTTTACAGATGAAGATTAAGACCATGTGGTACATCAAAACATAAGACCTTTGTATCTGTCTGGAAAGGTCAATGACATGGATATCCGACGAACCTTCATTGATAATGGCTTTGGGGTCAACCTCATTCTCATTCGTACACTTCGTTGATTGGGCCTAACTGAATCTGACTTATCTCCTTTGACTTTAATTTTGCAAGGATATGAAAAGAATGAACAAGAACCTCTAGGCGAAATTATACTTAGAACTCAGTTTGGAGATCTTGTTTCTAATTCAGATTTCATGGTTGTTCGTCAGGACACAGCCTTCAATATTCTGCTTGGAAGGCCTTGGTTTCATCAACATGCAACCATACCTTCATCATACCACCAATGTCTGAAATACTGTTTTGATGGTCAAATCGGAACATTGTATGGTGAAAAGGCTCCATTCAAAACATGTGAATCTTAATACATTGAGGCAGAGTTTTATCACACAAAAGGAACGAAGTCTATGACCAAGAAGATAACCGGAGTTAATGCTCCAAATGGACTGGAAAAGATTCCAGAAAATCCATTCATGAATTTGAGTACAGATTATGTGTTACCCATTAATTAAGTTGAAAGGGTAAAGCCAAATCCATGCACTCATCCAATAATTCCCATAATGTCAATTGCTGCAATTGAGCCTGATAATATGGGAGAAATTATTGATACACCAAGTAATGATGGAATCCTGAATAGAGATGTTTTCATTTCATCAGCTGAACTGCAATGATCCTATAATTCATCAATAAGATTATAAGAAATGGTAGTAATGTTAGAGGGAGACAAAGATGTTGATTCTCAATCCATCAACCCCTCTTTACCACAGAAAAACCCTTTGTCATCAGTAGGGTCAGATATGGTGGATTCTTCTTTAAGATGTTCAAATACTGACTCCTCCCCTAACTTTGGGAGTTTTGCCTTGTCATCTACCATGCAAATGGAAACAGAAGAAGGGGAACATAATGAATAATAAGAGGAAGATCTCAGAGATTATCCTATAGCATTTGAAGAAGGTGTTTCTACTACTGTGGATGAACTCGGAGAAATAAATCTGGGAACAGGAGAAGATCCATGCCCCACCTTAATTAGTGCATCCATGACCACTGAGAAGCAAGATTTTTATACTTCCTTTCTAAAGAAAAATTGAGATATATTTTATTGGAATTATATGGAAATGTCAGGTCTTATTCCTGATGTAGTCACCCGTCATTTGGGTTTTCCAGAAGAACATCGTGGGTTCAAGCAAGCAGAAAGGAGAACACACCCAACTCACACCTCTAAAATTGAAGCTGAAGTTGATAAGATTATAAATGATAACTTTTTCAGGTAAGTTCAGTATCCCAAATGGCTGGCCAATATTTTCTCAGTGAAAAATAAAAACAGGCAAATTAGTGTCTACATTGATTTCATAGATCTTAATCGGCATTGTCCTAAAGATGATTTCCCAATCCCAATTATAGAACTTCTAATTGATGCAACAGATGGTTATAAATCTCTTTCCTTTATGTATGGATATTCTGGGTATAATCAAATTCAAATGGCCTCAGAGGATGAATAATATATAGCCTTTAGAGCTCCTCAAGGTGTGTTTTGCTATCGGGTAATGCCCTTTGGCTTAAAGAATGCAGGCGTGACATACCAACGTGCCATGCATCATATCTTCAAACCCTTCTTGGGGAAATTTGTTGAATGTTATGTGGATGATTTGGTAGTCAAATCCAAACAATGTTCCAATCACTTTGCTGATTTAGAAACCATATTTCGTAAACTTTAGCAACATAATTTGAAGATTAACACCTTAAAATGTGCTTTCATCGTAACCTCAGGAAAATTCCCTGGCTTCTTTGTACGCCATCGTGGTATCAAAGTTGATTATGAGAAAAAAAAATCAATCCTTGGTATGTCACCTCCTTGAAATTTGAAATAATTGAGAGGACTTTAAGGACACTTGGCCTATATTCAGTGCTTTATCGCCAATTTGGAAGGCAAATGATTACCCTTCACCAGATTAATGAAGAAGGGAGTCACTTATCAATGGACTGAGGATTTCCAAGAAGCATTTGATATAATCAATAAATATCTCTTGAGTCCACTAGTATTGATTCCACCTACTGAAGGAAGACCACTCATTCTCTATGTGACAGCTTTAGAGCGATCACTAGGTGCCTTCCTTGCCCAAAAGAATGATGTTGGAAATGAAAACAGCCTTTATTATCTCAGTCACACTATGCTTAATGTAGAAACTTGGTATTCAAGTATTGAGAAGTGCTATCTGGCATTAATATTTTTTGTTCAGAAATTGAGACATTACCTACAACATCATGAGGTCCAATTGGTATCTCGTAATAACCCTCTCAAATTTATCCTCAATCGTCCTATGATTACAGGACGTCTAGCACAGTTGGAGGTTATTTTGCAACAGTTTGATATCCATATTGTGCCTCAAAAGGCAATAAAAGGCCAAGCTCTGGATGATTTCCTTGCTGAGCATCCATCTGTAGAAGAAAGATCATTTAATACTGAACTTCCTGATGAAGAGGTCTTCTCTATTCAAGATAATTCTCAAACATGGAAAATGTATTTTGATGGTGCTTCTAAAAGTCCAACAGGGAAGTGACTGGAAAATCCTAAACTCAACAAGGTTGGATTAGTAATAGTCCTTATTTCCCCAGAAAAGGTAGTATTGGCTTATTATTTTCTATTATCGGAAGGTGGTACCAATAATAAAGCAGAGTATCAAGCTCTCATCACAGGTTTGGAATTGGCTCTTCAGGTTCAAATGGATCATTTAAGGGTAAAATGTGATTCATAATTGGTAATCAAAAAAATAAATGGGGAATACTCTATTAGAAAAGAAGATTTAATCCCTATGTGTGATTATGTTAAAGAGTTAATGGCTGAATTTCCCTCAGAGACGACATTGTCCTATGTCCCACGATCACAAAATGCCCAAGTAGACGCACTAGCTAATGTAGCTACAGCCTTGGAAGATCCAAATCGGGATGAGACAGTTATCAGCATAACCCATCGTCGCGTGGTTTCACCTTTTGTTCAAACCATAAGGGGGGAAATTAATGAAATTAGCCATATTTATGAACCATATGGTCATACCACGGGATGTAGAACATCCATCATGAAATATCTTCAAAATGGGATACTGACACCAAATAGGGCTGAGAAGGAACAGATCCGGTGACGAGTGGACAATTTTACTCTTTATAATAGTCAAGACCACCAAAAGATTCTTTACAAGAGAGGTTTTGATGGAATTATTTTCATTTGTATTGATGGAGAAGACACTGCAACTGTCATGAAAGAAGTACATTCAGGAGCTTGTGGTGCCCACCAATCTGGGCACAGAATCTATGATCAGATCCAAAGGCTTGGATACTTTTGGCCTTCAATGACACAGGATTGTACAGACTTCACAAAAAAAATTCATCCCTATCAAGTGCATTCCAACTTCATTCATCAACCCCTAGAGTTGATACATATAGCTAAATACTCTTGGCCATTTTTCATATGGGGAATGGATGTAGTAGGGCCTTATCCTCCAGCCACAACTAAGCATTTCAAGTATATTCTCACTACTACTGATTCCTTCTCTAAGTGGGCTGAGGAAATACCTCTCAAAGAAGTCAGAGCCAAAAGCATATTTAGTTTTGTCAAAACTAATATCATCACTAGATTTGGCATCCCTCATACTATTTTGACGAACAATGGAACCAATTTTTGTTCTGCTGAAGTTAAAAAGTTATATCAGGAATATAATATCAAATCCAACCATTCATCTCACTATCATGTGGAGGCCAATGGATGGATAGAGTCTTTTAACAAAACCCTATCAAATATACTCTAGAAGATGGTGGATAAAGACAAGAAATCATGGCCTGATAAACTTTTGAATGCTTTATGGGCTTATCAGACAACTACTCGTACTGCTACCAAAGTAACTCTTTATTAATTGATATATGGAACTGAAACAATTTTCCAATTGAAATACAATTTCCTTCACTTAGAGTTGCAATCTATGATCAATTATCTATAGATGAAAGATCTCAGAAATGGTTCAATGAGTTAGAACAATTAGATGAGAAAATATTGCATACTTTGCATTATTTAGAAGTCTATCATAACATAATTGTGTGAGATTTTAATAAGAAATTTCACATTCGTTCAATCCTTCAAGGAGAATTGGTATTGGTCCTTGGGACTCCACTGATACCACGAAAGAAACCTACAAAACTTGAGCCAAAGTGGGAAGGTCCTTATTCCATACATAAGGTTTATTCAAATGGAGTCTATGTTTTAATCTCAATGGATGGAGAACTCATTACATCTCCAACCAATGTGAAATTCTTGAAGAAATACTTTGTGTAATTATACCACATTAGTCTTCACTGTAAGACTTTAAACTGCACAGTACAATGTCTTTTCTACAAGACTTAAAACCACACAGCAACCAATGTCCTAGTTTCAAGACATTAAACAGCATAACAACCATAAGTGTCCATGATGTACGATGTTAAAATGCATAGTATCTTCATCCTTGTTGCATGACATTAAACTACATGACATCATATGTACAACTAATGTTTTCTCTATTTAACATTATAAGATTCCATAAGAAAATTTCATTGATGTCATCACTACTTCTTAGTAGTACATGAGTCCATCTCTTTCCTATGTCAGAGTTAGATCGGCATAGAGACCAAGTTTCAAGAACTACATATGGCTTGATTCTCATTTTTAATGAGATATGTAGAGATGCCTGAATCTCTAATTAGGGGTCCAGCCACAATCACAAAATTTTCTTATTTTCGTTTCTCCTCCTGTATATGAATCAGATCTATACAGAGTAGTTTCTTAAGATATATGATTTGGTCCTTATACTGTTTCATATCTTAAGATTTATTATTCTCTCATAACGTATCAAAATCCCCCATTCCTCATGTCAAACTTAGCGTGGGGAATAATTATTTAAAGAACTATGTATGGCTTGATTCTCATCTATTTTAAGATACGTAAAGATGCCTATATCTCCAATCTTGGGCCCAGCCACAACAACAACAAAAAACCCCTTTTTCTTGTATAAAATCAAATTTGCATAGGGAATGTTTTAAAAACTATGTATGACTTGATTCTTTATCCAGCAAGACATATAGTGACATTTGGGTTTTATCCCTTAATCCAGTTCCAATATGTCTTTCCTTTCATATTAGTTCATTATCATCCTTACCACATGAAATTACCCTAAATGAAAATCTAATACCCATATTCTTCATTTGCATCACCTTTTCATTATAAAAGAATCCCTTACTGCTTCTTGTTTCTCACACCGAGCATAGCTCACTTGGGCTTAGGAATTGAGTAAATGGATTATTTATATAAGGTGTTTTAATTTCTTATGGGGTTAATAATGTCCTTACTGAATGACTTAAAACTTCACATTACCATATTCATTCAAAGGAAACAAAGAAAGACTCCTTTTTACATATGAGTCAGATCTATGTAAAGGACATCAAATTCATGGTGAATATTGATTCAAATATTTCTCATATACATTGGGCATAACCCCCTTCCATATATCACACTCTTAATATTGAATTTTTCTGTCAGATTTTCATAATATTTCTTACATTTTCTGGTGAAAAGGTTTCCAATATCTGAGAGCTCTTTTTTCTGACTATGCAGCATGTGCCCTTAGGAGGCCTTGCATAAGTTGCCTACATAACAGGCCTATCAGTCAAAAGATGACACTATTTGACTATGCAGCATATACCCCAGTTGGACCTACATAATACAGCCCCCATCATGGGTTTGTCAAATAATGGTAACTTCGTTCTTGGTTATAGTATCTTTGTCCCCTTTAATCTTTGAAAACAATATACAAGAATGTGTATTTTAAAAAATTCATTCAAGTATACTTGTCCCATTATCTTTCTCATAATCTTAAAGTCTTCAATACCATGGTTTACACATTTCCCTCATCATATTTTCTATGCACTATGAAATAATCTTTAAATCACTTGTCCACATGTTATATATTGTTTCCATTTCTGGTCTTAGTTGTATGACCTAAAACTATAGACACCATATCTTTTACATTTGGTCCAGACCTTTGTAAAAGTTCTATTCCTCTGATTCTTTGGATATCTTGATTGGAAATACCCTTTCCTTATTTAGGTACCTTTCTCCATAAACCAAACTCTATGCTTTGGAAAATATGAATCTCCATAAACTTTCTTCGACTTTTAGCAATAGAACATCAAACTTCTAAGATCTCTTTTGCCTGACTATGCAGCACGTGCCCTTAGGTGGCCTTGCCTAATTTTCCTACATAATAGTCCTATCAGTCAAAAGATGAAACTATTTGGCTATACAGCATATTTCCCAGTTGGACCTACATAATACAACCCCCATAATGAGTTTTTTAAGTAATGGTAACTTTGTTCTTAGAAAAGACATCCTATAATGCGTCTATCTCTTTTCCCATACCATTCCTCAGTTTTAGAAATTCTCAAATCAAAGTTTACAATTTTACCTTTCATACCTAAATATGATAGTATATTTCTAAACAAATTATCAAGAAATTGGGAGATTTTATTACTTTTTTGTTAGAGCTAGAGACCTTAAATTAAAGCCACCCCATGTCCTCACTGCATGACTTAAAACTGCACAGTACCAATGTCCTCACTGCATGACTATTGGTTTAAAATAAACCTTTTTCATTCTTAAAAATAATTTCCTTAGAAAAACCACCTATTATGGTATTAAGTCACCCAAATCTTATTTTCCCCTATCTATCAACAGAAAAACATTAAATTCCTAAAGATATCTTTTGCTTGACTATGCATCACGTGCCCATAGGTGGCCTTGCATAAGTTGCTTAAATAACAGGCATATCAGTCAAAAGATTACACTATTTGGCTATGCAGCATATGCCCTAGTTGGCCCTGCATAATACAGCCCCCATAAAAGGTTTTCCAAATAATGGTAACTTCGTTCCTGGAAAAGACACACATTATGTTGATACAAGCTTTAAAATTTGCTATCCATAAAAAATCATGGCCCAAGATTCCCCTTGGAAATTTTTAAAGAATATTAAAGAAATTCTTAGCCACAATGTTTTGTTTGGGATTTAATTCAAACTTTACGGTCAAAGCTATTTCGACCCTAAATATTATCCCTTTATAGTCCAACATGCATGAATTTAAACTGCAAGTAATAAAAGACTCAATACTCATTAGATTGAGAACTTGAAAGGGGAAATCTAAACAAAAGTCAAGTCCCAACTCACTAAACATACATTTTTGTATGATTTAGGTAATATTTAGCAATAAAAAAATGTCAAAAGACACAAAATTTGTGAGGTTATCCATATAACCCTAAAAACAGTCAAATTATGCTCATTATTTCTCTCGACTTAATAAGAAAATTTTGAGCACTTCATTCTTATTATTATAATAATGATTATTTAATATAAAGGAATAATTATCATCATTTACCTTTCATATTTCTATCATGAAAAACAAGAATGAAGATTTATATGATTGAAAACAAAATTTCTTTCATTTATATGAAAATGGAGGGTCATCCACAAAATTAAGCCTCTCTATCATGTTTCAAAATAAACTCTCAACATCAATTTTCATTTGTTGGACCACTTCATAAGCTCTATCAGATGCCTATTGAAGTTGAGTTAGTTGAGAAACTCTAGCCTTCATTGCCTAATGAAGTGATTCCTTTGTAGTTGAAATGGAAGTTACCCCCTCTAATTGGGTTTCTCCTAATGTCTAATTCAATTTCTAAAGTTTGTTATGAATAGCATCCAATTATTGTTCAAGAGATAACAACTCCTTCATGGATTTTTTGATTTATTGGCTAATCTCGAGTGATTTATTGTTATGATTTTTATCCACCTTAACTACTTAATATTGAAAGCCCTCAATATTAATGAGTCGTTTAGCCTCTTCAAAAACTTTTCACAGCTTATGCTCCTTCTCCCATCAACGAATAGTCTCTTTCATGGAATTATAGACTAGATGGTAATTAAATCCACCAAATCCCAATATACAGAATAATGCTGGGAGTTTTGAAAAATGGGAAGATAATTAATCTAAAGGATTTTCATCAATTATGCTCCAGATATGCCTCCATTTCTTCTTATGTTTCATGCCAAGAGAATATTGCATCTTTAAGTATGAATTTGAGTCACTACCGTGAGGAAAAATGTACTCTGGAAACAGGTCGCTTAAAGAGTTGTTTTGTTCTGCTTCTCTTGGGGCAGTAGAAGCTTAACCTTCTAATCTAGGAGCTGATAATCATAAATGATAAATCAAGGTCATTATTAGTTTTAAATTAAGGAATAAAATATGATTCAAACAGCTGATTATATTTACCCAATAACAAGTCAGCTACTTCATTGGATTCATCCCCTGTATTCTCAGCTCCATTGTTTTGAGTAGGTGTTTCTTAAGAAGGGGAATTTCCTTGAATTTTCTCATGTGTGACATTTGAAGGATCTGGAATATCTCTTGATGAAGGATCCTCTGTAAGTATTTCTCCAGCCCCAGCAGAAGGATAAAGTGGAACACCCTATTCCTAAAGAGCCTTTGCGACATTTTCTGTAGATAAAGCTTTATAAGGTGAATTTTTATGTAAAGAATCAAGTTAAAGAACAAATTATGTATGGAAAATTAAAGAATAGGGACTTATTTCCTTGAAATTACTTATGAAAATCTCCAAAATCCTTGATGGAATATGGAATATCAATATTCAGATTAAGGGTGTCCATCATTTCAGTGTATACGACCTGAAATGTTACAGCATCCTCACCATTTAAGGTATCCAACAAATGTTGGTTGATGCCCAAATTGGATCTGCTGACATTTTGTTCTACTGACTCTTCAATTGTTATACCAGCATTAGATCTTTCCAGGTTTGGTTTAATATCAGCATTGGTTTTAGATTTCCCTGGATCTTCATTCCTTTCTTCTGAAGCAATAGGAATATCAGTATTGATTATTTTAAGGATCCTTTGACAAAAGTAACTGGGGAATGTATTTAATCTTACCATGGATTTCCTCTCTCTCAACAGAGCTAGGAGTAGGTATATATGAATCTTTTAACATTATAGATTTTTCAGCATAAACCTAGGTTTCCCCTGGGGATTCTTTTTTGGGTCGTGAAGCATCAGATCTTAATCCCTTGAGAGAGGAGAGAGACATAGATCCTACAAGAGATAAAACATGGTTACCAGAATATATTTAGAAAGTTGTATGCCCTAAGGATTATATAAACACTTACTCCTTCGTCAAACACTTCGAATCAATCTCATTTCTCTCTTTCATTTTTTGTTCAAAAGCTTGAGGAGAGATTGAAAAAATCTTCTTAGTGGGGGAAACTTGAGGTAATGGTTGATTATTATCTGTCTCCATTTCCCCAGTCATGATTCTTTCTCCTGGAGAAAGTTCTGGAGACTTGGGAGGATCATTTGTTTCATTGATAGAAGAGCCTGCAGGACCGTACTTGGGTGATTCGAGAACTGGTCCCGATATTCCTTCTCTACATTCAAGCTGCATAAATATATTTTCATCAAGATTAATGATGATAAATGATAAATCATATTTGAGACAAAATAAAAAGGTAAATACATTCTCATTATTAACATAAATATCAAACTCCTCCTCAGAGTCGATAATTACCCCTTCGCGGACTCCTAAGTCCAGCATATGAGATACTCATTTAGAGGTTGGGATTTGTTCATCGGTTGCATATATAAAAACCTCCATCTTTGTAATATACTTATGTACTTTAGCTAAGTTATGGTATGGATTAGAATCATAATGTGCCTTGATATCACCAATATCTAGTATTCAAATGCCATGCTGGAGGAATTCCCATGCATCCCTAAGATCATGGGTTATACTTTCCTAATGATGAATGGATAAAGGTCGCACATATTTCAATATTGGTATGGTTGACTATGGAAGGTAAGCTTCACCTTCTAATTGGGAAATTTCTTCAGACCTCTTTTCTTCAGAAAGTTCAAAAGATGGATTAGGGACCACTGTCTGATGGCGGCAACTAGATCGCCTTGGCGTTGGAGGTATTGCTTCTCTATCCTTGGTCTTCCTGGTGTACTTCCTATGAAGACGTTTTGAGGGCTCTGAAACGTTTGACACTTCTATATCATCTATGGACTTGGATTTTTTGCCATGATTTCCATGTGAAACAGTCGTTGTAGCTGCCACTGGATATATCCCTTTTGTCAGAGCCCCTTGGGGATATGAAGAAACCCAAACCTTGGCATACCCAGCTTCTAATCTGATCGATGCATTTGGTGGAGGTAATGTAATTGAAAATTTGGATAACTCTAAAGCTATTAGAATCCATAATTGTCACGCTACCATTGGGTGCTTATCATGTCTAACATATGTAGGTTGAAAAGTGATTGATTGTTGAAGACATTTGAATTGACAAGCAAACATATAGGGGACATAAGCCTCACAGATAATTTCACCATCAATCCTGGTTGATAATAATCCATCCCTGAATGTCATCATATAGGATCTCAGCTCATAATTCTTTTCTTTACCATCATCAATAAATTTTCCAGTTGGTAGGTCACCGAAAGGAAAGAAGGTGAATTTCCCTAAGACATTCAATGCCTTCAGCACCACATCGGGTCTTAAGCCTCAAGGATGAATACCATAAACTTTCTGTAGAAATGGATTGAATCAACCATTGGGAACTCTAACTGAATTCATCACAGAGTATAAAGAAAAATGTACTGCAATCTATCCCCACAACACTTATAATGGACCTGTAATCCTAAATGGAGCCTTCCCATTGTATAAAGGCAGTAAGAGATGGTAAATTCATGCTAATACAGGGGTTTCTAGCCCAATATACTTCCCCTCTACCAATTTAGCTTCAATGAAAAAGGTTACTGATCTTGCACCACCTCCATATTCACAAACTGGAAGCAAATAAACACTTATCCACATAGCAAGGAAGGCAGATAAGTGTACTTTTGCATCAATATCGTGTTTGAATTTATAGCCCCAGTGCTTGTAATCGCCTCTTTCCAGTGTAGGCCAATATGTGTCTGAACTGCCTCAGTTATCTACATAAGGACAAATAGTAGGACTCCCACAGGTTGGACCTTTCTCTATTGTTGGTTCTAATAAGGCTTCCATCCACACTCTAGCATGGATATCTTTATTATCCTTGGGTAAATTATTTGCTATCTTAAGTAATTCATGGGCCAGTAGTGGTGTTCTAGTAACATCACCCCATGTTGTAGTAGGCGGGATGAATTCATCATACATTTCCCCAAGAATGGGAATTCCAGCTATTTGGTAAATGTCCTAGAGACTAATACCAACTTCACCATGCATCAAATGAAAGTAATTAATTTTTGGACTCCATTGGCTCAGTAATTTAGGAATGAATTCATTTTTGTAAACATAAGTTTTCCCCATCCAGACAGCTTCATAAATGTGAATGTTTGATAACTCTTTTTTGAATTTTTCACAAGTCCGACGTACCCAGAATTCCCACATCCACTCGGGTTTTACACCCCCTCTAGAACGATGGTCCCAATCTCCTTTCCAACCATTAGATTGATCTATTTGAGAATCCGTAAAGTGGAATCATAAAAATGTGGTCTTGTCTCTACAACATGATATTTCATATCATGAGTGCATCCACTGTGATGAAGGATACAACTAATAGGTATCATGCCTTCTTGTATCAGAACCCCCTTGCACTAATATTCCTGATATTACAGTTAGAATACTGAAGAAACCAATTCTTTGGAAATTACTTCTTAATAGATGGAATATGGGCATCTTGCAAAATCCCATGCCCGTACAGAGGTAAGTAAGGACTTTGTGGATAGTCACGCTGGTGCGGAATTAGACCCTTCAATAACCTAGGAAGAGTACTCTCAACAATGTCATAATAGTCTGGCTCAATGATCCTCGTCATTTAATTTTTAATAACCTTAGATTATTTGGTATGGGTTATCAAATGAGTCATTATTTTCTACAAAAATAATTACCAAACTTTCAAGTCAGTTTATTTTAAAGAAGAAAGTGAAATTTTTTGGCAAATGACACAGTTCGTGTAGGTCCTTCGACAAGGTCCTTCAACAAAGTCCTTCGATGAGGTCAATCGTGTAGGCCCTTAGATAAGGATCCTAGCACAACTCAATATTTTAAGTCTTTTTTCATAGCTTCATTGTGTAAATAATCTTACCTTGAAATAAATTTCAAGATAATTACGTGAGAGCACAACGCGATGCAGCTGGGAGAATGAGCTATGCAACGAGAGCTCTAAATTTTGGAGAAAGCACAGGTGAAGAAAAAAATCACGAAAGTTTGAGACCTATTTATAGGAAACATAAGACCTATTCATCGTGATTGCATGTTGTACCTGCGTGATATACCTGTGTGAAATACTTTCGTGACAAAACTGTGTTATTCATTAATCTATCCTGATCTTTTTCCCAAACTTCACCTTAGGATTTGACCCTCTTTGAATATTTTAGATCCAATCCTGAGGGGGGGTTTTTTTGACACTACTTGAGAAAGTAACAAAAAATATAGGAAACCTTTGGATATTTCAAATCCCGAATAAAGATTAAAAAAGTACAAAGGAAAATCCATAATACTCCCAAAGTGTTGTGCGGCCGAGCTGCGCGGCCGAGCTACGCGGCCAAGCTCCGTGGTCGAGCTACGCAGAAGACCTCCATTCCAGAAGATGTTTTATTTCCCTACGTGGAGCACCTATGCGGAGGAGCTACACGAAGTACCTATGAAGGAAACATCTATTCGACAAGGCCCATCTGTGCCTATAAATAGGACCCTTGGGCTCCCTATTTCCAGACTAAAAAAAAGTGAAAGACTCTCTGAAGCTCCCATTGCATAGCTCTTTGGCCTAGATCTCTCAAATTGTCTCAGGTAGTTCTATAAACTACAAAATAAGGGATAATTAAAGGGGATAGTAATGTTTTTAAGTTCTTCACATTCTTCAGTCCTCACCCATACCTATGCAGTATATCTGTGTGCCACACCTATGTGGTACACCTGCACGTCGTACCTGCGCAATAGGGCAACGTGGGGTACCTATGCAGCATACTTGCGCAAGTTACCTACATGAACAGTTCAATTACCCTTATTTAATTCCATCCATGGAAGGGTATCTCCTTCCTTGGTTCCCTTATCTAAAAGGGGCTAAGTTGAAGCCTCCACCAAAACCTCCTGACTTCTCAAAACATTGGGTAAGGAACATCAGTTTATCTCCAATTTGGGTTTGTATTTACACAGTCATAGGTTTCCCACATTTTTTTCACAATGGGGTTAGGATTCATGGGATGTTTGGGGATTTTTATATCTACAGTCACATAGACTTTTCTCCTAGAAACAGTGTTGGGAAGTTCCCAATTTTGAGGCTGGTTGGTTACTGGCCTTTCCCTTCTCAAAGAGGCAACTTGGAACCTCAGGTCTCTCGTAAGGAGGGTACACTTTTCACTTTCTATTCAGCACAAGTATAAGAGAAGTCTCCCTCCCCTACCGGATCTAATTTTAGGGCATCCATCCCGGTATAAGCCCCTCACCTTCACCCCTTCTTCCTTACATTGGACCCTTGTTCAATGTAAATAGAACAGAGGGAAGGTTATTCGCCTCTCCCTCTTCCATGGTCGACGCGCCCTCTTCCATCAGTATGGAAAAAAATTGGAATCGTGAAGTGTCATTGTTGAATCTTTCATATCCTCTTGTTTCTCACACCAATCATGACTCACGTGGGCTTAGAGATACGTGACGGTTGCAACATATGCACAAACACTCACCAAATTAACTATGAGAACTCTGATTCTTGTTCAAGCCAAGATACGTAGGAAACCCTTTTAGGGTCTGAGCTCACTGGATATCCTCCTCAGGAATCCAACCCTAATTCCCCCAATTTGGGCATCCTCCTTAAGAAATAAGCCCCAAATTCAATCCTCAAATCATCAAGGCATCCTTTTTTAGGAAGTAAGCCCAAACTCATCTCTCTCAGAGGACTATACTCTCCTATGAGATTTATCGAACTACATGGTCTTTGATTCCCATCCATATGGGATACGTAGGAATCCTCCTTGAGGTTCAAACCCAACATTTCAAATCAACCCTATTCTCTTTGGGCCATATTCCCAATAGGGTCTGATCCTACTTGGAAACTCATATCCTTTCCAAGTTCATTGGGCTGCTTTATCATAATTCCCACGCTAATTTTCAACTAATCACCTTCCACTTAGAGGTCCTTATCACATGAACTTAAAAGGTATGATGTGTCCTACTAAGTGTCACTGAACTACAAGGGTTCTGATTCCTTTCACAAGGATACATAGGTAGCTCATTTTATGAGCATGATCCCAAGATTAAAACAAATTTTCATCTCCTTGGATGACAATAAATTTCAGAGTGCCCCACTAAGTGGCTTAAAACCAGTATCATCATAATGATGATTAAAAGAATCTCTAATCGGTATATTAGAGGATACCATTGATGGAAAACCTCGAATACATACAGTTGTTTCCATTGATGAAGAACCTTGAATACATACTAATGGTTCTAAATTTTACACATGTTAATAAAGTGATTGTAAATTCCAAGGGATACTTGTGATATACTTGGTGAATTAATAAGGATTCATGAAAATATTTTAATTTTACAAAGAGAGTCTCAGAGTAGAAAATAATTCCCCTCAAAAAGGGTGTGATGAGTCTGACCTCCCATACTCTCAACCAATTCATGTTCTTAAGTATCATAAAGTTCAAAACTTAATGAATGCCTGCCTTTGGAAAGAAGGTCCTCTTTATATAAATAATTGTTGGAATTTTTTGGTTCCATGAATAAATCCAATAAAAATCACCTAGAAACAGTGATTCTTAAATCTAGAACACACATTTCAAGGAACTACAAAACAATTCTACAAAAAACAGTTCATACTTTTTTAGTATCTAAAGATTCACATTGTAAGACCACCAAAATGAGCTTTCATGGAAACACATTATGGGAAAAGTAAACTAGAAATCAGCCCAATAAAAATACTTTAGAGGCCAGGATATAAGCCCAATAATTTTCAAAATTTATCTGAAGATATAGGAAATAATGGGTACCATTTCATTCAATAGTGTCCAAAGCTAATTCGGATGTTTGAATGGAGTTTCAGGCAGCCCAGGTTGGAGATAAATTTTTGGGTCAGATTCTGCGGCCCAGAAAAACAGCCCACCATTTCGATAATATCTCACAAAAAAAATTCCATTTGGGATGAAATTTTACATGAGGTTAGGAGACATCTTTATCCCAATTTTCTTCTTCTATGTACTACTCTAATTTGTCCATATAGAAGTTCATGTAGACGCATCTATTCGGTGGATGCAAGTTGCCTTCCACTTCAGGTCAAGGGTGGAAAAGTCTAAGTTCCACAAGCTTTCCACCACCCTAAGACTACCATACTCAAGTGGGATAACTTTAACTATTTGAGTCTCTACCCAAGGCTCCTAAAATTTCTATTTAAGGCTGTGGTGTTGGATTATTTATTCATCTTTGATCTTTGTTTTCCTTGTAATGTTATTATGCCGATTTGTCTTTGTATCGTTCTTCTTTCTCATGTAAGTTGTTCAATTCACTTTAGTTTCATAATAAAAGTTCTTATTATCCTATTATTATGTTGTTATTCATATCACTTTGATACCTTTGGTTCAAGGTGTGAATTTATTCATACCAGACCTTGTGAAATTATCACACAACGGTGGAGTGATCATTATTTCATTATTATTTTTTACTTCTCCATTTCCTCCCTCATGAGTCTACTTTCCGCTTCCATTGAAACCATAGAATCAATGGAGGGATAACCCACTTATGGGATGATCCAAGGGAGTTTAAAGGGTATGGATTGGATGTTATTTATCACCCTGTTAATTTCTAATCACCTCTTTTAATTGATATTTTTATTTGACGATTTTGAAACTTCTTCATCCTTGTTGGATTTTAAGGCCACATAATTCAAGTGCTAATATGAACCTTTACCTTGTATTTCTCCTAAATTTGATCCTCAAAGTGTATAGGTTATTATTATTATGGTTTTTTGGTATTAAATCAGTAAGTGATGAATTTGTTTTATCTTCTTGAATAAACCTATCTCAAATATAAGAAGTTGAAACCGTTAAAAAAATAATTTCATCCAATTTACCCCCAAGTGATAACCTAGGATCAAATCATTATTTTAATTTGAATTCACTTGAGTATCCTAGAATCCATTTAAAACCATATAAAATCATCCCAAGATAATTATGGTTGGAAATGTGAGGTGGTAGTCACTGATAGATACAACAGCAAGTTTATCTTTGTTGGATGTTTGTAGATCTGCCTCCCCTTGGTTAATATTTCTGAATTTACTTGGTTATTGTATCTGAATATATACGTGAGCACCATAGGCTATATTTAATACCCAATTTTTATAAATAGATAAATTACACTTGATAACAAACAAACCCAAAGCGTCCCCTTTCTTCTTTGGATGGGTTAAGTTTTTCTTCCAGTGGCCCTTCTTGCTATATGCAAAATAGATAGAATCCTACTCCATTTATTATCCCTTAATCTTTCTCTTATTGTAAGGTAATGAAGGATATTTGGTCATAGGTATCTTTTATTTCCCTTTATTTTTGTTCACTATAAGGACTGAATGCATTTCGTGCTTCATATTCTTATCTACTTGGTGAATAAGAGTGAGAAGGTCTGGAAGAAACTACTCATTGTTTTTTATATTAAAATTAATAATAAAACTAGATAATCTCCAAGGGATTGATTCAAGAATGAGATAAATGCACAATTCTTCAGAGTGTTTAAACCCTATAACTTATATTATCTCTATGTATCCAATGATCTTGACTATGTGAGCCCCAGTTGTCACACATTTTGCAGGAATACTCTGAAAGAGTGATTTAGAAATCTCAAACCATTCTTATTTTTCTCTCTTCTAATATAAACCATGGAGATTCTTTAGCATGCTATAAGTATCCATGTTTTCGTGATACTTCATGAGTTCACTATATATGTATAGCAATGTCAAACATTGAACATCGACCATTTCATTCATATGTTTTTCATAGACATGGAACTCTTCATCACTTACCTTCTTAGTAGGTGAATCAGACATTGAGGATTCTAGAATATAAGATTTCCATTCATGGCACAGTATAATCTGAAGGCTTATGAACCACTCCTAGAAGTTACTGCCAGTGATGAGATGTTATTTATCCAATATTTATCATATGGATAATGTGGTTAAAGATATTTCCATTTTTTTACAATTTAAATGAGCATATTATTAGTACTTTTCATTGTTACAATTTATGTGAGAATTAATAATAATTTATTTTTATTAAGTCTCCCACTATTTTATCAAGTCCCAATAACCCTCACTATTGAACTTGGAATGTATAGATTATTTGAAATTAAAGTGTAAAGGGTCCATATTTCCTTTCTTATAATCCATACATGGGACATAAAAATTATTAGAAATTATTTAGGTGGATGGTCTTGATAACTGCAGGCTTTTGGTTCCTTGATCTATTGAGTGGACTCCCCAATCTAGAAACCCTAACTCATATTTCCTCAACATTTGTCTCTAAATTTTTATTTGATATATGAAGTTCATTAAACCCAATACATATTTGGTTAATTTAACCCAATATCTTAGTTAAGATTTCTCAATAATGAAAAGCTCCCCCAATAGAATTCGAACCAACACTTAAACTATGGGTTCATCTTAATTCAGATGGTAGAAGGCTTAATGACTTAAAATTAAGTTGAGGGATTTTATTTTATTATGCATAAATTTTATATTATTTTATCCTTAACTTGTAAATATTAAGTGGATTTTTCTTAATTAATTAACCATATTGGATAAAAACATTTATGCATGAGTCATTTATTTAAATTCTATCTTTGCACATTAATTCATTTATTAATGTGATGTAGGTCTTGAATCCATATAATAAATAATGAATAATACATAAATAAATAAATAAATAAATGACCTGATCGTGAGCTTATCTAATAGTGGATTTATTGATCAGAAAATAAATAAACCTTTGACCTAGGGGAAATAACTCACAGTGTCAATCTTGGAACAATTTGTAGCATTCCACTTATCCACCTATGTATCACCCAGGTTGGTAATGTCTTGGTTCTATCTTGAACTGCCTCCATATGCTTTGGAATACTCCATTAATTACAAGTATTTATAACTCACATGCATGTGATGGGAAGCAAAGGATTGGTTAAAGGGAAATTATATAAATAATCTTGTACACATAGGTCCTGGATAATAATGGAGGGAGGGGTGATAGACAGGCCATCAAATTTAATTTAATAATTAAAATTTATAAATAAGACAATAAATTAAATTAAATAATTCAAACTCATACACTATTCTTGGTCAAGCTCATGATTGGTCATAAACATGAAATGATTACACATTTAAAATAATTAGATATCATTCATTTCAATTCATTGTTCAATAAGATAATGTGTACAAAAAATAATCTGATTAATTATCTTATTAATCAATTTATTCATTTTATTCATTTTATCTTATTTCATCTAATCATCCAAAATTTTTCCATTCACTGTGATTTTAAATAAAATAAATTATTTTATTTTATTTAAAACTCAATAAAATGGTTCACATATTTGTACTTGGAAGTAACCCAATGATTATCTATCTAAACTACTTGGTATGGTTTAATTGTAAATATTTCACTCATATGAAATATTATGCACATGGAATATGTCCTAATTTTACATCATGTACTGTCAAATTAATGACCCATGGAACACATGAAAATTATATAGCTTATAAAATTTAATGTTTTGAGTCTTTAATATATAATAACCATACAAGATTCATAGTCTCAAATATTACACAAAATTAATTAAACATTTAATATCATAAAAAACTAATTAAAAACATGTACTATCAACTTAATGACCCATAGAACTTGATTCGATAAGGATTAATGAGTAATTAATTAATTTTAATATTTTTATGTAAATTGGTAAAGTACGATGCATGTACAAACCAATTACACGACATGTGCTTATCTTCATCGAATATCTGTGCTACATGCCTAAGGACTTGGAATGTACTTCTCACAAACATTTATTAAGTACATAGCATGTATAGAGGATACACGGCATGTACTTCTAGTTACATGATTTACAGAATGTATGCATCATTTATTAAATACACCTAGTGCATTAATTACATGACAAGGCTTGATTCCACTTTTTTCATCTTAAAACATGTGGACTACACAATGTATAGTCAAACTACATGGCATATACTTTAGAAAATTCATGTTCCACCCTAGATGTTCTACACATAGTGAATTAATTTCACACAGTGTACACTTATTACATAATGACCTAGAATCCACACAGACATCCTTGTGCAATGAACAAGGGTACATAGTGTGTAACAAATAAGTACACATCATGTAATCTTATGTTATCTAGACTGGATCCTTAACACTTCCAGATGGGATCTTCATATGTAAACCTCATTGATTTTTCACTAATCTTGGTAATAATTGTGAGAAATGATGAATTTGAATAAGAGATGTTGAAGATAGATCAAGAATGAATTAAAAATTGAAATAAATATTAACTTTTAAATGCACAATATTTAATAATAAAATAAATAATTATAAATATGAATGTGACCACTCTAATACCACTTTATAATTCTGAGCACAATGGAATCTCCTTTGGTGGGAAATAAATTAAATTTTATTTTAATTTAGAGTTTTTCAAAACCCCAATAGAGGATATTTTATGTTAAATTTATAATTAATTTATTTAGATCGAAAGAATAAATTAAATATCCAAGGATCTTTCCTCAGAGGTGATGTTGATCATATGTAAACCCTTCTCAAATTACCTTTAGTGGTTTATGAGGATTAAAGTATAGAATCCCTCTAGTAGTGATCTATATGTGCTCCTTTGATCTATGAGAAATGCCAATTGATTTTTGGATGCTAGTGTGGAAAATAAATCATCTTGTGTTTTTCATCTTGATCACCCCAAGATCCTTCAAGCTTAAAGGAGTTCTTATCTTTCTTGAGATAAAGAGTGGAGAATTTTGAGAGAGAGAGAGAGAGAGAGAATTATATTGTGCGCAACAATTCTCTATGCTCAATTTTTGACCAATCCTACAAAATAGACATAAACATATATTTATAGATCTATGGTTTATGTTAAAATATTATTTAATTATGAGTCAGACCTTAAATAATATAATATTATTATTAAACCTCATGAAAAAATAATAATAATAATATTTTATGGTTAATACGCTAACTTTCACAATAACAAATATTATTTAAATAATTTGTAAATTGATATTTTTTAATGGATGTAGTATTGGTCTATTATAACTCCTAGATATTTATTGAATACCCGAATAAACACTTTATTCATAAATAAATATTTTATACAAAACCAATAAACAAATATTTATTAAATATTAAATTAAATATATATATATATATATTATTTACAATATGGTGAATAAATATTTATTTAATTTATGTGATTGATAAAACTTGAATAAAATTATTCCTCATCCTTGAGAATAATATTTATTCCATTTATTAAATTAAAATATAATTTAATTAAGACTAATGAAAACACTTAGTGTGTAACTCTCTAGGATTCTTTCTTATTGTCATTATGATGGATCACCTAAAGTCCAAGATTATTGTCTAGCAACGAATCAAGGAACCCAAGAGAAAGAAATTAATGTTATAATGAAGACAACCACATATGGATGCTCACTGTGTAATATAATTCCTTTATCTCAATATCTCATTAAGTAGTGTTCACATCTATATCATCAGCCTATATGCTTGATATGCCTTTCTTTGGATATCTTAAATAAACACATTGTTGTACCATGGCCATGGAATTTAATAAAACATTTTTATTCCAATAAAAGGGTTGAGATATAAACTTTTCTAAAGATGGAAGAGAAAAATCCTTCCTCAAATTATTCATTAATAACATGTCACTCATGATTCACTAAATATATCCAACTTCTCTATGAACTATCATCATCATGGTTTACTAAACACATCTAAGTGAATGAGACATAACATGCATTAATAATAATATTTGTCTAAGAATCATTATACATGCTCTCATATAAGAATATATGATAACACAAAAACATATGGAATTTTTACTTGTGGTTTTGTTCTCATAATATCTCATCTTGGAGATTACCAAGTGTGAACTTCATAAGAATAATTCTTGTCTGCTTATGAGTACTCATACATGAAGTTCTACACATTATGTTCCCTATCATAGTATATTATCCAATCATATAACTATATTTAAAAATATCATTATGGTATTTCAATTTCTCATCATAGCAGGGAACTACTATGATATTATCAATGTGATGGATACTCTATGACATGATTACATTAATTTCATGTAAAACAATGAACAATATAAAAAATATATATATTATTAATATTCAAATCATCAAATATTCATGTAATGAAAGTAAAAATAGTTGGTCCTAGTAAACTAACTCTAACAAGATATACTCCATCCTTCTATACTAAACTTATTTCATAAGTTCCTCCCCAATAGATTAGAAGGACTAATTTATAATATGGTTCACATAGTTTACAAACTCCACTAAAAATTCCTTAGGGAAAAATGGAAAGAAAACCCATTATTATAACCCTCTCATTCAAATTATGTTTCATACTCTCTATGAAACCATTATACTTCAGTGTTACTGAATGTTATTCTCAAACAGTATGTATTTATTTTAATAGAACTTTTAAAACTCTCTATTTATGCATTATTCCACATTATCAAACCTCAAACATTTCAACTTAGTTATATTATCCTTTTACACCATAGGTATTCATCCTATTAAGTTTTTAAAAACATTAAACTTTTAATTAATAAAGAAAACCAAAATTTTCTATGTTGTATCATTGATGAAGGTAAAATTATATAATAAACCATCATGGGAATGAACAGGGAATGACCCACATACATCCAT
The DNA here is from genome assembly GCA_963277665.1 of Viscum album. Classification (NCBI taxonomy): domain Eukaryota; kingdom Viridiplantae; phylum Streptophyta; class Magnoliopsida; order Santalales; family Viscaceae; genus Viscum; species Viscum album. Next base: position 1,013,762,833 of record OY728119.1, on the reverse strand, counting down.
ATAAACCAACACTAAATTCCAATTTTTCAGTTTATTTCCTTCCATATTAAAGGAAAACTTTCACTAATTCCCAAGGATAAACTCCTCACATGTTTCATACTCCATGCATCTAAGTTTCAATATTCCTTTCACCACTGGGAATTTCATCCCCTTCTCACTCGTGTGAGTGATATTCTCATTCCACAACCTTGAAAATCCAAAATTTGATTGTATGGTATATATTTTTCATTTTAAATTCCAAATAAGATACAATGTCTTATCCTTCACACCTTTTTCCACCACCATAGAATTACATGTGACTTTACACACACCATACACAAATTTAGTATAGAAACCCACATCATCCAATTATCCTATAAAGACCATGTTCTTATGTAACTTCAGTATGTGACTCACCCCTTGTAACTCCATAAATAATACTTTCATATTTTTAACAAAACTTCACCCTTTCACACAATCTCAATAGTTATATCATCTATAAGATGGACCCTATTGGATATTATAGAAACATAGTTTATCATGATCCCCCTCTATAATGTAGAGAGAAGATTCCCCATAGTCAATAATCCTTGACTTAAGTGGACTCACAAAACACATCAACAAAATACTCTTATCCACTGAAATTAATGTTTTGGATAAACTTCAAGAAGCATACCTTCTGAAATTAACCCTTTAGTACCTGAAATCTTTGTTAAAATTCACCTTCTTCCAACAATTATGGTATATAGGTTCTAGATTATCCAAATTAATTTGAATCCCCTCTGTATTATCTTTCCCATTATTCTTACTTTTATATTAAATAAAACACCCCAACCTTATGTTTTGAATGTATTTTTTGAATAATATTGAGTTTCCTTTTTCTTATTTTTTTATAGAAAAATAGAACTTGAATTTTCTCAAACACCAATTCATAATTACTCTAATAATTTCTCACTTTGGTAACCATCACATCCCATAAATCTAGAAAAGATGGTAGAAGGATCAATTCCCAAACCAACCCACCAAATTTTACCCCAAAAGACTCAACCAGACTCTGAATTATATTGAATTCATTGACATGAAATTCCACTGAAATTTCTTTGGATAATTTAACATCGAACAGTTTACACATAAAAAAGATTTTTTTCATACCATTTACCTTCTTATACATATTGGTAAGTTTAGTCATCAACTCAATAGTGTCCTACACATCTTGAATGTTGAAGTCCATGTTCTAGGAAAACATCATATAAATCACCCAAAGTTCTTTCTAATTAATCATTTATAGTTATTTATTATACATTTCTTATTTTTTTCTATCTTTAATGGAACCTAAAAATATCTTTAGAACATATAATTATTAATATTCATTCTCTAAAATCTAAAATTTTCCCATTAAATTTGTCAATATGGACCTTACACTCTTTCAATTTAATCCTTCTAGAATTAATGAACTTACCCTAAATATGAAAAATGTAAAGGTATTGAGAAATTTATACTGGAATTCTCCTATAAGTTTGATCATAGAATTTCACTCTACTCTGAGATATGAACTATTAACCAGGGTTTGACTACCAAAAACTATGAAACTGAGCTCTGATACCACTTATTGTGTCAAACAAACTCTAATTAAGAAGTTATCCTTTGAAAACCTCAAATGAGTAATAATGGTTCAAAACTTCTGGATCATATGGCCTCTAGTTTTAGTAACCAAAAACTTGAAATAACCTAAAAAAAATTAATGAATTGCCATGCTATTATATAATAAATTCTGAGAGAAAAAAATAGAAAGAACAAAGAATTAAATGGAATAACAACACATAGAATAACATGGTTTTGGAATTAACCTACCCTATGGGAGAAACATTACAACCTTTGTATTTAGAGAGAAAACCTTTGAGTTACAAGCACCCTAAATACTATAACTCTACTCAAAAACTGAATAATACTTATGAATAGTTCATGTATAGTACAAGTGACACCAACCAAATTTTTATATATGATTCTAGCTAATTTTTTTGGTTATAAAACCATATGATCTTTGTATCAACCATCACTCAATTAAGACAACCACCTATATCCCACTAATTTCACTGACTCAACTTATAACTTATAGTGAATAGTTTAATCTATATAATTAATCCTACAACTTATTTTACAGTTCTAAAAAATCTATTCATTGTCATTGTTTAGGATATGAGGTTCTTCTTCCCCTAAATCTTCTAGTTACACAACTGGGTTTTTGAAACCACTCCTTCTATAATTACAAAACTTATCCAAAAACCAATTATTCACAACCAATCCTGACATCATCGACCATAATATTTTAGGGTTTGATGACTCAAATCCATGATTTATCCATTTTATTTGTGGAGATAAGGTATATTCAATAGTTAAAAGTGTTGAACCATTGAATCGTCAACAATACACCATAGGTAGGTCTCTACTGTTGTTTAATGTTATATTATCCATTCTCATTAAATTTAAACTCTTATTTGTTTATTTTTTTTATTATTTTTAATTTTTTATTATTTTTTGTGAATATATTATTGTTTTTTATATTTTTATATGTGTTCATTGAATAATGGTTTTGGGAAGGAGGGTTTAAGGGTTGGATTTTCCACTGGCCACTATTTTTATCTCTATTTTCCATGTTCTCTTATCACCTATATCTACCTCTTTATCTCTCAATGAATAGGAAGTGAATACTATAAACCTAATAGTGGATGGTGGTGGTTAATATGACTGAAACTCAAGGCAGTATAATAGTGGGTAGTGGCCAGTGGTGTGGGCTTATGTGAGGAAGAAGCAAAGGTAGTATCCTGGTCTCGGGTCTGGTGAGGCTTAAGTTCAATTGCACAATGAATCCAACTTGGGTGATGGTAATGGTGATGGTGACATTGGTTGATTTGGATAGTATCCATTTGTGGGGTGGTGTTTTTGGGATGTGACAGGTAGGGAATCATCCATGGGAAGTGGTGGAAAAGTTTGTGGTGGAAGAAGATTCGGGTGGATAAGGTTTCTATAAATCGATTTGTCGATCAAACAACATGTTTTCATTAAGAAACGCACTATATATTATGTTGGGTGGTGAATTGGGTTTCCAAAATCAAGATAAATATTACATAATGTTTATTTTCAAAATATACATTATATTCGACTTCAACACATGAAACGGGCTATACTAGAGTACACACAGGACAATCCACCTAGACACACATTCCATGTATAATGGAGGACATTCCTTGTTTATGTGAGAAATATATATTTGTATATATGGTATATTCTAGGATAACTATTGAGTCCCACACATCATGTCACCTAAGTATCATGCCATGTAGGTTGACACAAAATTATTGGATGACTGATAGTACACTCTCATCTACTATTTGAGGCATTCACACAATGTATGATAAATTATATGTTGTGTACATTTTTTTCATTGGAGTTTTACATAAATTCTTAGTAAAGTGCTGTAATTTTATAAATTAAAAATAAATTGTGATTATTTTTTTCATATAATACATGATTGTATGATCCTCTATATCATTGGATTCCATTAGTAGGGCATTTTGATAATTTTTAGAATCTTAGCTCTATATAGGTGACAATAGGGTTCACTCTAGGTGTTTATGGAAGATTGAGTTGGTAACCCCCTTGTTGAATTACTAATATTAGGGTGAAGGTCCTCTAAACACTTAATGGAGTTGTTACCCCTTCACATATTTGAGTCATGATTCCTCTATCTTGAGAACTTTGGGCATGGATTCAGTATTCCCTTAATCTCGACAAATCATAGGTCCCTATTATGATTGATAGAGTGGGTAACCCATTATATGATGGGGTGAAGGTCCTCTATCCTTAGAGTAGGTAACCCTCTATACTGATAATTATTACCCATGATAAGGTGTGGGTCCTCAACAAAGGTCTATACCCCCTTGACTGACATACCCATATTGATGAGTTGTGAGTTCCCCTTATGATTATAGAGAGATGAAATAGAAGCTAGATAGTATGTAAGTTTAGGTTTTTTGGGTCTTATAATATATTAGGTATCCTTGTTTCCCTGGAGGCATAACCATATTAGGGTTGAGTAATTATGACTTAGGAATTATTCACCGCATTGTTTATATCAATCCATTAAGTGTATATAGTCCAATTTTTTTATTTTCCCTAACATTTATTTAAGATAACTTTTCTTCTTATCCTACCTTCTATTTTCAGGGTGTCATATTAGAAATTTTTATAATCATTCATTCATAGGAATTCATTCCCACAAATTTTTGTCCTCTATATATAATTTATATTTTTGAAGGGAAATCGGTGGATGTGGAGTCAGTTTTTAGTGTTTCTTGATGGTGGTAGTTTTAATTTGAGACTATACTTGGATTCATTGCAGTGAGGAGGGTTTTTTCAATTTTTATTATAGATTTGTCACACTATAGTATGTTATTCCTATGTATTTAGTTTTACTTTAGAGTTTTTCCATGTATTTCTGTTCTAGTTACTCAGTGTCTCATAAATGCATATTATACTAAAATTTGTAAGTTTATTTCTATTATATTTGGATGGTTAGATATATTACATTGTATTGGAGATATGTGGTTTGTTGCAGGTTATCACTAGGCTAAAGCCTCTCATATATGTGATATGATTTCTTAGTGTTAGTCATCAACCCCTAGTCTATTAGAAGTAGGAATATAGATTAACACTCATCCTAATAATTATCCCATATGGGGTCCCAATAGATCAGTTCATGTAAAATTTTGACATTATTGATGTGAAAAATCAATTATATCTCCTGCTATTTTATCAAATCTCAATAACTCTCGCTATTGGATTTAGAATATCTACTCCCTAGGATATTCTTTTTATAAGGATCCATATTCCCCTTCATATAACCTATACTATTTCCTTGTCACTACTCAAAGGTATTTAGGTATAATTTACTCTTTCTAATTGTATTAACTCACAACTCCTTGTTCTGTTGAGTGGAATCCACAATACTTAAATCCCATACCCAAATTTAATCAATTTTTTCCTCCAAATTAGACTAAATAGGTTATGATCACTTCTCTTAATTATAATTTGGTCATGTCGACCCATTACCATCTATAAAACTCCCTGATACTTAGAAATTCTCTTTAATATGGTCATACCATCACTTCAAACTATTATTGTATTTTAAACAAGTTAATGTGAGACATTTAACCAACTTAATATTTTTATTTTAAGTGAATTTATTATATTCACAAATAAAATCCAGTTTTTTCAAGTATGCTTACTAATTATTCTATGTTATCACCTTACATAAATAATTAACCATACACATAAAACATTTCATTACATGTATTATCCATTTTATCTAAGCATACTTGTTAACTATTATAACTATGTTATCACAGTCACATAAAATAATTAACCATGAAAATATAAATAAACATGAATGATCATAAACTTTATTCTACTAATTGGTTTATCGAGTGGTAATTAACAAACCTAGACCCTAGGGGGACTTCTTAAGTATAACTCAATTCAAGTTGCAACATATTCTACTCTCCTATGTTCCTCCTTTGGTTGAATTTACCAACAACTCATCACTTGAACCAGCTCATTGGGTGTCCTTCATCCTTACAATAATATACTCACACATAAGTGAGGGGGACTCGGTAAGAGGGAATTACATTTAATATTTAAATGTACACATATATCCCCTTATACAATTTTAAGAGGGATGGATGATGCATAGATCATCAATATTAATTAAATAATAATTATTACAAATAAAAATAATAAAATAATTTAAATTAAATTAAATTAAATACAAACATACATAGGTCGGTCTAGATCATGATTGTTCACCATACAACAATATTTTTAATTAATAAAACTATTTACAATTTATCTTGATGGTTATTGAACAATTTTACATTAATAAATTTATTAAATTTATGTTTATGGGTTCCACTTATGGTTCTTGATGCGATTTAAAATTTCCTAAAATTGATTCATTATTTTAAAATTTTTTATTAATTTTTAATACACACATATACATATTATATTATATTATATATATGTGTGTGTGAATAAATGATTTGGGTGGATTATCGTGCGCTCCTTTTTCTTGTTTTATTTTTTTTTAATTTTTAATTAAACAACCCCTAAATTATGGAGGGGTTTTTGACCAAATGATTATTGAGAATTTATGCGTATACAATTTTATGGATTAGAAGTTTCAAAGAGGACAATATCATTTTGTTTCGAGTACCATTCTCATAACATATTTTCAGTATGATAGCTCGGTGTGGTCTCACCGAGGGGTATTATGACCTAAATTCTTATATCTCTCCCATAGATAACACTAATGCATCCTTAAATTCTAGACCTTAATTTAATCATTTATTCCACCTAAATTTCACCAATAAGGTTATGATCACTTCTCTTAAAACCAATTTGGTAAAATTGACCCATTTCCATCTTTAAAACTCCTTGATAATTGGAAATTCTCTCGAATATGTTCAAGCCAGCACATTGAACAATTTTTGTATTCTAAATAAGGTAATACAAGACATTTAACTGATTTAATATTTTTCTTTTAAGTGATTTTATTATATTCTCAAATGAAATCAAGTTTTACCTATATTTATTGTTAATTATTCTATATTATCACCATTCATAAATAATTAATCATACACATAAAACATTTCATCACTCGCATTGTCTATTTTTATCTAAGAATTCTTATTAACTATCATAACTATGTTATCATAATTTTATAAAATAATTATTCATGAAAATATAAATAAACATGAATGATCATGAACTTTATTCTATAGGTTGGTTTATCAAGTGGTAATAAACCAACATACACCCTAGGGGAGTAAATCCTTGAGTATAGCTTGATTCAAGTCGCAGCACATTCTATTTTATTGTGTTTCTCCTTTTTTTGAATTTATCACTAACTTTTCAATTTAATGAACTCATTGGGTATCCTCTATCCTTATAATAATATACTCACATATTGGTGAGGGGAACTCAGGAAGTATGAATTACATTCAATATTTAAATGCTAACATGTATCCCCCTATACAACTTTAATAGGGATGGGTTACACGTAGATCATAAATATTAATTTAATAATAATTATTAAAAATTAAAATAAGGTAATAATTTAAATTAAATTAAATTAAATCCAAACATACATAGGTTGGTCTATCTCGTGATTATTCATCATGTAATAATATTTTTAATGAGTAAAACTGCTTATAATTTATCATGATAGTCATTAAATAATTTAATATTAACAAATTAATTTAAATTATTTTTCTAGGTTCCACTTATAGTCCTTTAACTTTATTAGAAATCTTTAAAATTGCTTCATTATATTATAATTTTTTATTAATTTTTAATACACATGCATTTATAAATTATTATATTGTTTGTGTATGTGTGAATAATGAATTTGGTTGGGCTATCGCACACTCTTTTTCCCTATTTTAATTTTTTAAATTTTTAATCAAACAAACTATAAATTATGGGGGGTATTTTGACCAAACTAGGAGAGTGGGTTGAAGAATTTTAAATTTTATAGCTCAAAAGTGTCAAATTGTAAAATATCCTTATGGACCGAGTGCCATGTTCATAACATATTTTCAGTATGATAGATTGGTGTGGTCATGCCAAGGGGTGTTGTAACCAAAATTCTTATATCTCTCCCACACATAACACTAACACATCCTCATATATTTTTTTAACTTCTCACTTGAGTGCCAGAATTTTACAAATGAAAAGTATATTCTAAGTGTTTTTTCATATAAGACATGATGATATGATACTCTATCATTAGAGATTGTTAACGGAGAATTATGTGAATTTTTAGACTCTTAGCTCTATAGAGGTGATGACATAGTTTGGTTAAGGTGTTCTTAGCTAATGTAGTAGGTAAACCCCTTAGAGAATTACTGATATTAGGTTCTGGTTCCTCTAGACACTTGATGGGGTTGTTACCCCCTTGTGAATATGAGGTGTGGTTCCTATATCTTAATCACCATGGGAATGAATTCAGTTCCCCCTTGATCTTGAAAAATCATGGGTCCCCATTATGATTGATGGAGTAGGAAACCCCCTATGTGATGGGGCACGGTTCCTCCATCCATGTAATAGGTAACCCCCTCAATTGATAATTATTACCCATGAAAAGGTGTGGGTCCTTTATAAAGGTTTTTACCCCCTTAACTAACATACCCATGTTGAAGATTTTTGGGTCTTGTATTATGATTCTAGAGAGATGACATGGAAGCTGGAGATCAGGATACTTTTGGTGTTTTTGGTCTTATGATTTATTAGGTATCCCTATTTCCATAGAGGAATGACCTTAGTAGGGTTGAGCTATAATGAAATATGTATTCTTTATGGAATTTTTTGTCTTAATACTTAAATAATATATGGGACACTTCTTGTATTTTACCTAAAATTGTTTTGAGATGACTTAACTTCTTATCCACATTCTTATTTTCAGGGAATCCTACTGGGGGGTTTTATACTCACCCTTTCATATAACTTTGTTCCCACACATGTTATTCCTATTTAGATGATATATAGTTTGGAAGGTTCTTTTTTATGTAGATTAGGTTTTTTGTGGTTCTTGATGGAGGTGGTCTCTATTGGAGACAATTCTTGGAGTCGTTGTAATGTGGGGGTGTTTTCAAAATTTTGTTATAGTTATGTCAAACTCTAAAATATTATTCATATGTATTTTTTTTCCTTTTAATTTTTCCCATGTGGTGTTGTTCTAGTTACTCAGTGTCTCATTCATGCATATTATACTATAATTTGATAGTTTATTCCTATTATAATTGGATTGTTAAATATATTTAATTAGGTTGGATATATGTGTTTTTTTATAGGCTATTATTAGTCTAAGGACTCTCATATGTGATATATACCTTATTGGTGATAGTCACCATCCCCTGGTCTATTGGATCAAGGACTATGGTGGCACACTTAGCCTAATTGTGGGCCCAAGAAGGGTCTCATTAGATATGGTCATATCATATTTAGACATTATTGATGTGAAAATCATTTATGTCTCACACTGTATTATCAAATACAAATATCCCTTACTATTGGATTTAAAATATCTAGTCTCTAATATATCCTTGTATTAATGATCCATATTTCCCTTTATGTAGCCTAGAATATGTCCATGTCACTACTCGAAGGTATTTAGGTTGAATTTACTCTTTGCAGGTCCATTAACTCATAAATCCTTGATCTTTTGAGTGTAATCTCTGATACTTAAATCCTCTACCCAAATTTAATCAATGATTCCCTAAAAATTGGACCAATAAGGTTATGGGAACTTCTCTTAAATATAATTTGGTCAAGGAATCCCATTACCATCACAAGAACTCCCCAATAGTTGGAAATTATCTTGAATATTTCTAGACCAACACTTTGAACTATTATTATATTCTAAATAAGTTAATTTAATACATTTAATCTACTTAATATTTTTCATTTAAGTTACTTTATTATATTCTCAAATGAAATCCAATTTTACCTCATATGGTTGTTAATTGTTATATGTCTGCACCATAGATAAATAATCATCCATACACATAAAATATTTCATTACACATATTGTACATTTTTTAAGCATGTCCGTAACATGTTTTCAATATGATAGCTTAGTTTGGTCACGATGAGGGGTGTTGTGACCTAAATTATTATATCACTCCCATAAATAACACTGAAAAATCCTTATATATTTTCATAACTTCTCCTTCGAGTGTCAGAATTATATAAATGAAAATTCCATTCTAATTTATTTTACATATAAGACATGACAGTATGATCATCTCTATCATTTAATACTATTGGGAGAGAATTTAGGTAATTTTTTGAATCTTATCTCTATATAGGTGACAATAGGGTTCATTTTAGGTGTTCATAGCTTATGGAGTAGGTAACATCCTTGGAAAATTATTGATATTAGGGTGTGGGTTCTCTGCACACTTGGTGGAGTTGGTACCCCCCCTCATTGATCCAAGGCATTATTTATCTATATCTATCACTTTGAGAATAGATTTAATACCCCCTTGATCCCAACAAATCATGGGTCCTCATTATAATTGATGGAGTAGGTAACCACCCTATGTAATGGAGTGAGAATACAATATCCATGGAGTAAGTAACCCCCTCAACTGATAATTATTACCCATGAAAAGGAGTGGGTCCTCCATAAAGGTACGTACCCTCTTGATTTACATACCCATTTAGGTGAGTTGTGAGTCCCCTGTTATGATTCTGGAGAGATGACATGGAAGTTGGAGGTCATAATAGTTTAGGTGTTTTGGGTTTTATGATTTATTTGGTATCCCTATTTCTTTGGAGGCACGACCTTTTTAGGGATGCACTATGATGAATTAGGAATTCTTCACAGCATTGGTTATCTCTATCCTTAAAGTATATATGAGACACTTCTTGTATTTTTCTAAACATTGATTTGATCTGACTTGTCTTCTTATCTTCCCTTATGTTTTTAGGGTGTCTTATTGGGTATTTTTATACTCACCCTTGAAATTTCCTTCATACCCACACATTTTGTTCCTATATAGATGATGTATAGTTTGAAAGGTAGTTCATTGTATGTGGATCTAGTGTTTAGTAGTTCCTTATGGTGGCAGTTTTTATTGGATACCAAACATAGAGTCATTATAGTAATGAGTTGTTTTCCCATTTTTGTTATAGGTCTTCCACACTCTGATATATTATTCCTATGTATTCAGTTTTCCTTCAGAGTTTTCCCATATGATTTTGTTCTAGTTACTCTATGTATAATGCATTCATATTATACTATAATTCGATGATTTATTCCTATTGTCTTTGGAGGGTTTGATATATTTAATTATTCTGGTGATATGTGGTTCATTTTAGGGTGTCATTAGGCTAAGGCCACCCATATGTTCAATATTCCATCTTATTTTTATTTATTATCCCCTGTTCTATTGGAGGTGGGCCTCTGGTGGCACACTTGGCCTAGCTATTGGCCCAAGTGGGGTCCTAATATATCAGTTCATGTCAAATTTAGATATTATTAATGTGAAACTTATTTAACCCCCCCCCCCCCCACACTATTTTTTCAAATCCCTATATCCATCACTATTGGATTTAGAATATTTAGCCCCTCTGATACTCTTGTAGTAAGGATCCATATTTCGCTTCATCGAACTAAAACTATGGCCATGTCACTACTTGAAGGTATTTAGGTAGAATTTAATATTACCAACTACATTAACTCACGGCTCCATGATATATTGAGTGGACTCCCTGATACTTAAATATTATACCCAAATTTAATCAGTGCTTCCCTCCAAATTAGAACAAGAAGGTTATGACCACTTCTCTTAATTATAATTTGGTCAAGTCAGCCCATTATCATCATTAGAACTCCCCAATAGTGGGAAATTCTCTCAAATATGTTCATATCATAACTTCTAACTGTCATTGTATTATAAATAATGTAATGCAAGACATTTAATAGACTTATTTTTTTCTTTTAAAAGAATTTATAATTTTTTCAAATGAAATCCAATTTTATCTAGTATTCTTGTTAATTATTCAATGTTAGCAACTTACATAAATAATTAACCATATTCATAAAACATTTCATTATTCATATTGTTCAATATTATCTAAATCATGCATGTTAACTATCATAACTATGTGATTGAAATCCCATAAAATAATAAACCGTGTAAAGATAAATAAATGTGAATGATCATGAACTTTATCTATTATTTGGTTTATCGAGCAGTAAGAAACCAACCTAGACCATAGGGGGAGTGACTCCATAAGTCTGACTCGATTCGAGTTTCAATATTTTATATTCTCTTATTTTTCTCCTTTGTTTGAATTTATCACCAACTCATCACTTGAACCATCTTATTGGGTATCCACTATCCTTACAATCATATACTCACACATAGGTGTGGGGAACTCGGGAAGAAGAAATTACATTTAATATTTAAATGTGGACATGAATCCCCCTATAAAATTTTGAGGGGTAGGTACTATATGTAGATCATCAACATTAATTTTTTTGGTCAGAGTGGATACTCAAGAGGGGGGTGAATTGAGTTCCAATTAAAATTTATGTTAAAAAGTTTTACAATAAAATCTCCCCAAATTAAATAAAAATTAAACTATAGTGAATTTATAAAGATTGAAAGGTTTCAATTAGTTTCTCAAAGACTGATTATTTATTAGTAAAATTAATCTGAAGATTAAGTTAGCTTTTGAAACTAACTTACTGGCTAACAAAAATTACAAACACTTGCTAGTTTAACTATCAGAGTTACTTTAAAACAGATTTTAATTTCAAAGTAATTAGCAGTGGAATATAAGATATAGTTTAAAAGAAATAGGATGCACAAAAAGTTTAACCAGGAGGTTTGGTCTCAAGATGAGACTTATTCCTCTCAAAAATTTTATATAAAACTTTGATCCACACCCTGGATCGGGGTTTACAAAAGTACTCAGACTGTCCAGGTCCTCAGACCTCTACCACAGTTCTACGTGAGAAATCAAAAATAAAAACAGCTCATAGGTTGTCCAAGTCACACTTGACCTCTACCACTATCCACAGTGGGATATAAGAGTGTAAAATAAAGATTGAGTGAGGATTTATAAATCCTTCAGTTCAGCATGGGAGATAGGGTGTGTTTAGAATACAGAACACACACTGCTCAAAATGTAAATAAATGAACACACAATGGATCTTAACAAATAGTGATGAGTTTAGAATGATCTATGTGGTTTGAGTGAAGTTCTGGACTTCTTGGATTGATGAAGATGAAGCTTTGAGTCCTCTAGTTTTTAGTCAAGAAAAACAGAGTGTCGTTTTTTTATTTGACTTCTAGGTCCAGGTTAATCAGTTTGATTAGCTTGAGCATAGGTGAAATTGTTGAAGCTATTTACTCCTTGAATGATCAGGTTTTACAGATTAAGAATGTATTCTTATTTCTTCTTATATGCATGTAAGTCCTTTTGTATCTTCAGAAGGTTGTTTTGTATGTGCATGAAAAGACTGATCGATCTCACTTGTAGTTCGAGGTTTCCCTTTTTTATATATATCTTTAGCTCTGGTAATGGTAATGATTACCTTTTTATAGGTATGAGGTACGGTCTCCTGAAATTCAATAAACATTAATTAATTAATAGCATTTGCATTAAAAGTACCAAATATGACCGTTGTTAATTAAAAAATATAAGTAGGGTTTAGAGATATAGTGACTGGTTTCCATCGGTATCTCCTAGTATCAGTGAGCTTGTATTGGTGGACTTGAGTCGGTAGGTCTGTAATGATATATGTTACTCTTTATAGCGGTAGACTATGTATTAGTGACAGTGACTCTATATCAGTAGCTCCTCTTATTGGTAGCTCTTTTGTATAGATAGCATTCTTGTATTGGTGGCTCTCTTCATCGGTAACTCACCTATATCGGTAGATGCTTGTATCGGTGACTTGCTTATATCGGTAGATGCTTGTATCGTTGGCTCTCTTTGTATATCAGTGGACTTCATATCGGTAGCTGCTTATATGTTTATATCGGTAGACTTGTATCGGTAGCTATCTGTTTGTTTGTATCGGTAGACTTGTATCGGTAGGTTTGTTTGTCTGTATCGGTAGACTCGATTATAATAGTAGACTCTGTCTATCGGTGATCTTTGCTTATCAGTAGACTATGTCTGTATCGATGACTATATATCGGTAGGTCTGTATCATTGACTCAAGAACTTAGTACTTATCTTTTCTATTCAAATCATATCCAAAGTGAGTTAGTATTATTTCAAAACATGTATAAACATAGATAAACATTGATTAACATATTCCAATGATTATTTTGATATAGTTGTTAACTCAATAATAGGATGACATAATTTAACATATAGATAGGATTATCAAAACATATTCAAACATAATTGAGATTATCAAAACAGGTGAGGTCAACAATCTCCCCCTTTTTGATAATCACAAATTATGGTATTATAATCCAAAATAATCATTAATATATCAGTATAAAATAAATTGGGTATCACTTATCAGTGTGAGTAATGACATTTTCAAATGTATCATAGAATAGAGTATTACATACAAATGTATCAGAGGTATGCAACCATTGTATTAGAGGTAGAGTTATAAAACAAATTTATCAGAGGTAGAATATATTATGCTCAGATTTGGTAGAATATATTATGCTCAGATTTCTCCCCCTTTGGGATTAGAAAAAAGTAGTAAACAATGGATGATAGAAGTAACAGAAGTTAAAAGAGAAGAAGATCATATATATTTTTTTGGAAAACAATTTACATAGAAATACAAAATTGAGGCAAAAAGAGTACAATTGATTCCTATCAAATGTCCTAGCCACTATTCAATCCACCTCCTCATCAGCAGATTGGGATTTTCCCTTGGAATCAGAATTGGATTCAGGCTAGGTAGATGCAGGTGGAGGCTTGGGAACACTAGTCATAATCAGAGGAGGCTGAGCTACTGATACAATGTCTGGCCTATAATGTGGATCTCTTTGGGTGATCATAGGAGAGAGAATTTTGATTGCTTGAGCTGGTGTCATATGAGGAATAGGGGTAGACTGAGCAGAGGTAGGAAGAGCTAGAGGTACAATGATATGAGTATTGTCTACATACAAAAATGGCAACAACGGATTCCTAAAGTCCATAATGATTCCTCCTCCTCTTTCCATAGCAGAGATAAAGTCATCCTTTTTCTCTATAAACTTGTCTAGAGAAGGAGTCAACTCCCTAATCTTGCTTAATTGTTCTCTAAAATCTTGAGTCACAGGAGGTAGTTTCATGTTTTCTAATAGAAGCTTTAAATGATTGTTCAACTGATGTTTAGTGTATACCCTTTGGAAATAGTAATGCACTTTGTCTTTTACCTCTTTCTGAGAATCGATGGCCTATCTCATAAAATTCTAAACAATTTTCCCTATATCCCTAGTGGTAGTCACCACTTGGGTCAAGGCAGCAGAGTCTACAGAGCCACTGGTGGAAGACTGTCCAATCTCTTCTCTCATCACAGCTCAAATCTGATCAATATCCAAATAAGGCCTAGTAGTACTCAGAGGTGAAACAGTAAAGGCTACTATTTCCTTAAAAGATTTAGTCAGCCCACTAATGATATTTTTCACAATAGAGTCCTCGGTGCTGACATGCTGCTCCATGGAAATCTTAAATCCCTCAAAAAATGATACCATTTGGCTAACTACACTTTTTAAAAATTCCAAATCCTTGTCTGCTTGAGATTTAGAGCTCATATAAGATTCTAGAGAGACAATTGATTTCCTTAGAGATTCAACAGCCTCTACCAGGATTGAAACTTGATTCTGGAAGGTCTTGACTTCATCCAAAACACCAGATACTGATTCAGTCATCACAGATTGAATAAATGATATTAATGAGGTTTCCATTCTTCTCATTTCTTCTAAAAAATAGGTCTTAAGATCAGATTTCAACTTTTATATATCATATTTTCTTACTATATCCTCAGGTAAAGTTTCAGAAAGAAGATTATAAGAGACAGGAGGTCTACTGATGGGTGTCTCAACTTCTGAATCAGGATAGTCCAATCCAAGAACTGTAAAACCTGGGTCTTCGGCCCAGTATTCAATCTCATGAGCTATTGAAACAGTACCATGTCTGGTGGGATTCTCCCCCTCAATCTGTACATTATTCTATATATGTACATCAATAGCATCTTGAGAAGACAGGTCTTCCTCAGAAGAATTTTCCACAACCATCTTTATTTCAACAACAGGAGGCTCATTAGGAATAAGTTCAGGTTCTACCATCTCAACCAAAACAGCCTCTTCAGGTATAGAAGAATTCCTAATTAGTGGACTTAAGCTCAAAATACTCTCATCTGGACTATCAGAAATATGTTCTCTATTTTCATATACTTCTTCCTCATTCTCTGGAGTAGGTTGTTCTTCCTCATCAGTAAGGGATTTTTCATTGCTTACTCCCAACACATTTTCCTTTCCAGATGATACAAATTTAGCAACTGGACTTGGAGGCAAGTCTGGATCCCCTCCATCAGCTACAGAGGTATCCTCCTCATCATTATCATCACCATACTGAGGTTCCTCTTCATCAGGTCCTAGACCTAGATCTCTTCTGTCTCTTGGCCTATTGGGATGGTTAACATGGTTGAAATTATCATACACCTTCTCATCATCAATAACCCATTGCATTCTCCATGGGTTCCAGCCAATCTTCATATACTTACAGATTGTTCTTGTGATGCAAAAATTATTTCTCACAACTACTGTCTCATCCTGAGAATCAGCTACTCCTTTCACCTTGATCATTACTGAAATCAACTTTGCAAAGAATAAAGCATTGGATTTTGACTTAGGCCTGATCATATCTTCAATTTGAATCATCAACAGCCTACACATATTTACCTTGACTCCATGCCTCATAAAATGCAACAAATAAATATCTTGGTATCTCAAATTTACAAAGTCCTCTCTTCTTAGACTTAGAACATGTTGGATGAATTTGAATAACAGCCAGTTTTCTCTAGGTAAGATCCATTCCTCACTGAGTTCCTTTTTGATTTCTATTTCTCTATTATGCAAATGTGGGTTCACTGCATGCTTCCATGACATTGTTCTACTTTCACTTCCACTACCTTTAGTTCATGTTTTCTACTTCTTCGCACTTGGTACATCACTGTCATCCCTGACTATCAAGAGTTTTGTTCTTGTCATCTCCAATCGAAGAGCTTAGGGTTACGCGTAATGCGGAGGTTTGAGAAGTGAGGATTAAAGATATGAAAGTTTGCGATGGATTGAAATGTGATTAAGGCTTAGTTTTTATCATTTAAGAATCTAAATGTAATAAAAATAATTATACTGAAAACAATAAGAGTTTCGGCTAAGGAAAACAAAAATCAGACAGTGCATGACATATCAGTGACAATTACCGGTGAGAACCCTGATGGTGAGGTTTATCTATCGGTGAGGTCTCTAGCGGTGAGGTTTTCCTAACGGTGAGGTTTTCTAGTAGTGAGGTTTTGGCTAATGGTGAGGATTTGTCTAACAGTGAGGATTTGGCTAACGGTGAGGATTTGGCTAATGGTGAGGATTTGGCTAACAGTGAGGATTTGGTTCTACAAAGTCTATCATTCCTAACTCATGTCTAATATACCTTAACCTATCTGAACTTAAAGGATTGGTGAATATGTCATCTAATTGATGTTCAGTACCTATAAATTCAAGAGTAATATCACCCTTTTGGTAATGATATCTCAAAAAGTGGTGTCTTACATCAATGTGTTTGGTCCTAGAGTGAGATATGGGATTCTTAGAGATATTGATCACACTAGTGTTATCATAGTTTATAGATACATGTCTAAACTGATATCCATAGTCCAATAATGTATGTTTCATCCACATAATTTGTGCATAGCAACTACCAACAACAATATATTTTTCTTCAGCAGCAGACAATGCAACATAATTCTGCTTTTTACTACACCAATATATCAGGGACTTACCTAGAATATGACATGTTCCAGAAGTGCTCTTTATATCTAACTTGAAACCAGAAAAGTCAGTATCTGAATGACTTATTAAATCGAATGATTGTCCTTTTGGATAAAATAATCCTAAGTTAGCAGTATGTTTAAGATATTTGAAAATTATTTTAACAGCAAGCAAGTGTGACTCTTTTGGATTAGCTTTAAATCTTGCACACATACACACACTAAACATAATATCTGGTCGACTAGCAGTAAGATAGAGCAAACTTCCTATCATACCTATGTAGTTAGTTTGATCCACTGGTTTTCTAGTTTCATCAACATCCAACTTACAAGTGACACTCATGGGTGTGTCATTACCCTTACTACTATCCAAACCAAAAAGTTTTAAAATATCCTTTGTATATTTACTTTGATTTAATATAATACCATTTTCATTTTGAAAAACTTGAAATCCAAGAAAATATTTGAGTTCTCCCATTAAACTTATTTCAAATTCATTTTTCATACTCTTTGAAAAATCAATACACAAATCATTTTTAAAAGATACAAAAATAATATCATCAACATAGATTTGTACTATCAAAACATCTTTGGAAATTATCTTAATAAAGAGAGTTGGATCAGCAATCCCTTTAAAAAAACCTTTTGAAATAAGAAAACTACTAAGTCTATCATACCAAGCTCGTGGGGCTTGTTTTAAACCATATAAAGCTTTATAAAGCTTAAAACCATGATTTGTAAAATGGGTATTAGTAAATACAGGTGGTTGTTCAACAAAAACATCTTCAATTATAAAACCATTTAGAAAAGCACTTTTAACATCTATTTTATATAACTTGAAATTCAGATGAGCAGCATAGGCAAGTAGAATCCTAATAGCTTCTAATATAGCTACAGGTGCAAAGGTTTCCTCATATTCTATTCCTTCCTCTTGACTATATCCTTGTGCAACTAGTCTTTCTTTGTTCCTAACTATATTTTCAGACTCATAAACTTTATTCCTAAAAATCCATTTAGTGCCTATGGTCAAAGTTTCTTTAGGTCTATCAACTAACTCCCAGACTTTGTTTATTTCAAATTGATTTAATTATTCTTACATATACATTACCCAAAATGTATCCTTGATTGCATCATTGATATTTTTAGGTTCTAAATGTGAGATAAAATCTTGATGTTCAACCTGGTTTCTTAGAGAATCTCTAGTCTGTGTCCCTCTATCAAGATTACCTACAACATCATCTAAAGGATGATTCTTTATAATCTTAGTTGATCTGGTAAAGGTAGGACTAGAAATTTCAGGTTCTTCTCTAGGTTCAAGTTCATCAAAAGAAGTTTCTGGAATATTTCCAGAACTAGTTGTCTTTATAACAGGTTCACTAAAATTATCACTAAGATTCAGAACAGAAAAATCTTCTTCAAGACTTTCAAGAGAAGGTCTAGGTTCATGTGGATCAGTTTTATCAAATTTGATGTGAACAGATTCTTCCACACATTTGGTTCTTTTATTAAAAACTCTATAGGATTTTCTAGATAAATAATAACCTAGAAATATTCCTTCAACACTCTTAGATGAAAATTTATCTAGATTATCTTTAGTATTGAGAATAAAGACTTTGCAACCAAAAAATCTGAAGTAAATAACTTTAGGCTTCCTATTATTCCACAGTTCATAAGGGTTCTTTTTAAGAACAGGTCTAATAAAGACTCTATTTATAATATAACAAGCTGTATTGACATCTTCCGCCCAAAAATAAACAGGTAAGTCGTATTCATTTAGCATAGTCCTTGGAATTTCTTGAAGCATTCTATTTATTCTTTCAACTACACCATTCTGTTGAGGTGTCCTAGGGGAAGATAAATTGTGATTATAGCCATTTTGTGAGCAGTATGATTCAAATTCATGATTTTCAAACTCACAACCATGGTCACTTCTCAAAGTTTTAATCTTAAGACCACTAAGGTTTTTTACAAACTTGGAGTATTTCATAAAGTAGGAACAATCTTCACTTTTGTTAGCTAGAAAATATACCCAAGTATATCTAGAAAATTCATCTACAAGGACATATACATAGTGATTCCCATTTAAACTAGAAACTCTGTATGGTCTAAATAAATCCATGTTAACCAACTAGAGAGGTTGATAAGTTGAAACTTCTTTCTTTGATTTAAAAGAAACTTTATTTTGCTTTCCCTTTTGACAGGGAGTACAAACTTTGTCTGGTGGGAATTTGAGTTGAGGTAGGTCTCTAACTAAATTTTTCTTAGTCAGTTTCTTAAGTGAGTGTATATTATAATGTCCTAATCTTCTATGTCAAAGCCAGTATTCTTTATGAAAAGAATTTAAACAAGTAATATTTTTCTTAGCTAAAGAGTTTAAATCCACAGCATAAACATTTTCATTTATTAAGGCAGAAAACATTAAAACATTTTTAGAATTAAAAACATTAAAAGAATCCTTTTCAAACTTAACATTAAATCCATCTTCACACAACTGAGAAATTCTTAACAGGTTATATTTTAGTCCATCAATAAGTAAACCTTTAGAAATCAAAATTAAATCAGTGTTACCAATTTGGCCTAAGCCGATGATTTTTCCTTTTGAGTTATCACCAAAGGTGACATGTCCTCCATCAAATTTGACTAAGCTTTTAAAACATGAGAATTATCCTGTCATATGTCTTGAACATCCACTGTCCAAGTACCATGTCTTCCTACATGAACTTTTTAAGCAAGTTTCCTACAAAACAGGTTTAGACGAAATATGATTTTGGTACCCAGATTTTCTTGGGTCCAGACAGGTTAGTAAGAAAAACTTTTGGTACCCAGATTTGTCTAATGAGTTTCATATAATAAATAGATTCAAAGGATTTTTAAAGATAAACTTTGTTTGATCTATAACTATATGAATAACTAGTTGAGACATAAGAATTTCCATAACTGGAACTAGTAACAAACTATCCAGTTTTTAGAATACATCTATTTTTTGTGATCTGTCTCTATCCAGGTTGATAGCCTAACCCAATGGTATACTTTGGTGCTACTTTTTTTCCTATAATTTTTGTAAGAGTGTTCTTTCCATTAGTAAATTTTTCCAAATCTTTCCTGAGTTTCTCATTAGAGAGTTTTAGTTCAGTATTTTCTTTTAACAGTTGATCATTATTTTCCTTTTCTACTTCTAGTGCAGATTTGACAGTACTAGTTAAAGCATACTATTTCTTTAAGGTTTTATACTTGTATTTCATCTCATTGCAAGTATCTTCTATCATGTTACAATATTCAAATAAATCTTCACTAGACATGTTTTCAGAATCAGAATCAGAATCATCTCCAGAATAATAATAATTTAAAGCAGGAGTTTCCAATATTATCTCAGATGTATTTGTCATGAAACACATATTAGCTTTTTGATATTTTTCATCATGAGTGGAATCAGAATCAATTGAACTATCTTCTTAAGCACTCCAGGTTGCTTTCATAGCTTTCTTATATTTTTTGTCCTTGTACTCATATTTCTTCTTGTACTTTAATTTTGTACAGTTAGCTTTCACATGTCCTTTCCTCTTGAATTCGTAGCAGACTATGTCATCACTTTTGTCAGTTCTTTTTCAATCCTTCTTCCAATAACCTTTATTATCATAATTTCCCTTATAATTGGATTTTCTGAAAAACTTCTTCTTTCTATAAAAATTCTTGAATCGTCTGGCTATCTGAGCCATTTCGGCATCACTGTCAGATGCACTCTCTTCACTGCTTGAACTATCAATTTCACTTTGAATTTTCCCTTTGTCATTATTTTTTGAAGCAGAAGTCTTGAAAGCTACAAAATTCTTTCTTGGTTCATCATCTTCTTCCTTGTTTACTTTCAGTTCTTCTTCATACATCATTAATTTACCAATGAGTTCCTTGAAAGGAAAATCACTAATGTCACAAGATTCTCTAATTGAAACCGATGTGTCTCTCCATCTTTCTGGAAGACATCTTAGTATCCTCATGATTTTCTCTTTTACAGGAACAACTTTTCCAAGTGAGCTCATTGTATTTACAGCTTTTTTAAACCTGAGATACATTTCAGAAATAGGTTCATCAGGATTAATTTTAAATTTATCATACTTAATAGTGTAGGTATTCAATCTCATTTCCTTAACATTGGTTGTTCCCTCATGGGAAATAGCCAAAGTATCCTAGATTTCATAAGCAGTCTTACAAGAAGATATTCGATTAAATTCTTCATATCCTAAAACAAAATACAGAGCATTCATTGCTTTACAATTATTATTGTAAGAGACTTTAGTAGGTTCATCCCAAGTAGTTCTTTCAGTCTCTGGAATCTTATATTGAGTCTCTATAGCAGTCCAGATATCAAATCCCATACTTTCTAATTGAATTTTCATTTTTAGTTTCCACTGGGCATAATTAAAACCATTAAAGAAAGGTGGCATGTTGGTAGCTGCACCTTCTAGTATACTATCCATAATTAGATTTTAGCAAATATATTTAAAAGAGATAAAATTTTGAAATAAAAGAAATTTTGAAATATTTAAGATACACCTAAAATCAAAGTTAAAAATAGAGTGTTTGGAAATCCTTTGTTAATAAACAGCCTCTGATACCAAATATTGGTCGGAGTGGATACTTAAGAGGGGGGTGAATTGATTTCCAATTAAAATTTCTGTTAAAAATTTTTACAATAAAATCTCCCCAAATTAAATAAAAATTAAACTGTAGTTAATTTATAAAGCTTGAAAGGTTTCAATTAGTTTCTCAAAGATTGATTATTTCTCGGTTAACTTAATCCGAAGATTAAGTTAGCTTTTGAAACTAACTTATTGGCTAACAAAAATTACAAACACTTTCTAGTTTAACTATCAGAGTTACTTTGAAACAGATTTGAATTTCAAAGTAATTAGTAGTAGAATATAAGATATAGTTTAAAAGAAATAGGATGCACAAAAGGTTTAACCAAGAGGTTCAGTCTCAAGCTGAGACTTAATACTCTCAAACAGTTTATATAAAACTTTGATCTACACCCTAGATCGGGGTTTACAACAGTACTCAGACTGTCCAGGTCCTCAGACCTCTACCACAGTTCTACGTGGTAAATCAAAAATAACAACAGCTCATAGGCTGTCCAGGTAACACTTGACCTCTACCACTATCCACAGTGGGATACAAGAGTATAAATGAAAGATTGAGTGAGGATTTATAAATCCTCCAGTTCAGCACAGGAGACAGGGTGTGTTTAGAATACAGAACACACACTACTCAAAATGTAAATAAATGAACACACAATGAAGATAAACAAATAGTGATGAGTTTAGAATTCTCTATGTGGTTTGAGTGAAGCTCTGGACTCCTTGGATTGATGCAGATGAAGCTTTGAGTCCTCTGGTTTTTGTCAAGAAAAACAGAGTGTCGTTTTTTTATTTGACTTCCAGGTCCAGGTTGATTAGTTTGATTAGCTTGAGAATAGGTGAAATAGTTGAAGCTCTTTACTCCTTGAATGATCAAGTTTTACAGATTCATAATGTCTTCTTCCTTCTTCTTCTATGCATGTAAGTCCTTGTGTATCTTCAGAAGGTTGTTTCGTATGTGCATGCAAAGACTGGTCGATATCACTTGTAGTTTGAGGTTCCCCTTTTTTATATATATCTTTAGCTCCGACAATGGGAATGATTAACTTTTTACAGGTACGAGGTATGGTCTCCTGACATTCAACAAACATTAATTAATTAATAGCAGTTGTATTAAAAGTACCAAATATGACCGTTGTTAATAAACAAATATAAGTAGGGTTTAGATATATAGTGACTGGTTTCCATCGGTAGCTCCTAGTATCAGTGAGCTTGTATTGGTGGACTTGAGTCAATAGGTCTGTAACGGTAGCTGTTACTCTTTAAAGCGATAGACTATGTATCAGTGACAGTGAATCTATATCGGTAGCTCCTCTTATTGATATCTCTTTTGTATAGATATCATTCTTGTGTCGGTGGCTCTCTTCATCGGTAACTCGCATATATCGTTAGCTGCTTGTATCGGTGACTCGCCTATATCGGTAGCTACTTATATTGGTGGCTCTCTTTGTATATCGGTGGACTTCATATCGGTAACTGTTTGTATGTTTGTATCGGTAGACTTGTATCGGTAGTTGTCTGTTTGTCTGTATCGGTAGACTTGTATCGGTAGGTTTGTCTATCTGTATCAGTATACTCTATTATGACAGTAGACTCTGTCTATCGGTTATCTTTGATTATCAGAAGACTATGTCTGTATCGGTGACTATATATCGGTAGGTCTGTATTAGTGACTCAAGAACTTAGTACTTATCTGTTATATGCAAATCATATCCAAAGTGAGTTGGTATTATTTCAAAACATGTATAAACATAGATAAACATTGATTAACATATTCCAATGATTATTTTGATATAGTTGTTAACTCAATAGTCGGATGATATAATTTAACATATAGATAGGATTATCAAAACATATTAAAACATAATTGAGATTATCAAAATAGGTGAGGTCAACAAATTTAATAATAATTATTACAAATTAAAACAATTTAAAAAATTAAATTAAAATAAAATAAATCTAAACAAGCATTGGTCAGTCTAGCTCGTGATTATTCACCATGAAACAATATTTTTAATGAATAAAACTTCTTAAAATTTATCCCGATGGTCATTAAATGATTTAATATTAAGAAATTAATTTAAATTATTTTTCTGGTTTCCACTTATGGTCTTTACCCCCTTTAAAAATTCTTAAAATTATTTCATTACTTTGGAATTTTTTTTATTAATTTTCAACACACACACTATTTATCAGCGCTCATAACCCCCCCCCCCCCACTCGTTCAAACCTCACGCGCAACTCCTAGGATTCAAATATGGGACATATGAGTTCAAAGTGAACACCCATTACCACTACAATAATTATATAATAATATATAATAATATGATAATATATAATTATATAATTATATAATTATATAATTATATAATTATTTTTAAATACACTTATAAAATATGTTTGTGTGTGTTTATATTTATATTTATGTGTGCGAGTGTGTTTTTGTTTATATTTATATATTTATATATAATTATATATATTCATATAATTATTTTTAATTAAATTTATAAAATATGTTTTTGTGTGTTTTTATGTGTGTGCTTATATTTATATATACATATGTTTGTGTGTCTATATATAAATATAAATATCAATATCAATATCAATATCAATATAATTATAAATATTTATATTTATTTACATATATTATATGTTTATTTACATGTATTAGAATATATAAAGGAATATATATCAATTTTTTAATACACACGCACACATATTTATATATAACATTAGATATACATGTGTATATGTATATACATATTCATACATTTTTATATCATAAATAAAAGGAATAAATTTTTATTTAAATAAAATAAATGATTTGTTTTTATTGACATATGGTTTATATATTTAAGAATACATTTTATATGTAAATAGATTTAAATGTTTATATGTACAATTAAATTTTTTATATGTAAATATATGAAAATATGAATATATTTATTTATAAACAATACTACAATATGAGGGAAAAAAATTAACCACATAATATCCATATGAGTGTAAGCCCTCTGAATAATTTCAGTCTCCACTGAAAAAAAAAATATGAATTCCCTCTTAAACGAAGTTGAAATTCAATCGAATATTAAAAAAATAGGGTATCCAAACTAAAAAACCAGATTTAGAGGCCTTTTGAACCATTTTTACATCTAAAAAATAATGATTTTGGGGATAACCAATCAATATGGCATATATCTTTTTGAATGATTCAATTTGATATATTGTGGAGCTCAAACGAACACCCGGATCAAAAGTTATAGTCGTTTTAAGTTCATGTCATTTTTTAAACTTATCTTAAGAATTTAATTAATTTATTAATTTTGTATATCACAAACTTATTATTAAATATCTATTACTCAATACTAATTTTCAAATTATTAATTATTATTAGTTTTTAATTATTTTTAAAACCATTTTCACCAAATGTATTATATATTAATTGTAAATACTTATTTAGTATTATATAAATCATTTTTATGAAAATATATTTAATATATATCAATATAAATATATTTATATTTTAAAATTTTATTTTTAATAATTTATAAAAAAATGTGATGGTCATCTTTTATCAGCGCTAAGAAAAGCGTTAATAAAGAGGATCTCTGTCAAAGCTAAAAACCACTGATAAATGGGGAATTTATTAGCAGAAAAAAATTCTGATAAAATTTAAGAAAGTCAATGATAAATGAGTCTTTTATTAGTGTTAAAAAAATAATGATAAAATCCAGTCTTTATCAATGCTTTTTTAGCACTGATAAATCTCTCATCTATTAGCATTTTGATTTAGCGCTCATAAAAGTACCGCCATTATTAGTGTCTTTTTTAGCACTGATAAAGGGTAGCTCTTAATATAGAAAATTATGTAGTAGAGTAACCTAGACCCTAGGAGGAGTAACTCCTCAAGTATATCTTGATTTGAGTTGCATCATCTTCTATTCTCCTATGTTTTTCATTTGTTTTAATTTATCACTGGCTCATCACTTGAACCAACTCATTGTGTACCCTTCGTCCTTACAATCATATACTCACACATAGGTGAGGGTAACTTGAGAAGAGGGAATTATATTTAATATTTAAATATGGACATGTAGTCCTCTATATACATGGTAGGTCCCAGGGAAGGGGTACAAAGGAAAGAAAATCGGCAAACGCGGAGGCTCGAAACCAGGACCTCCTCAACTCACCACCACAGGTACAGCAGGGGTGGAACCACTGAACTGCGCCCCATGGTGCTAGTCCTCTATATAATTTTAAGAGAGATGGTTGATGCGTAGATCATCAATATTAATTTAATAATTATTATTAAAAATTAAAATAATGAAATATTTTAAATTAAATTAAAATAAATCCAAACATGTATAGATCGGTCCAGGTCATGATTATTCACCACGGAACAATATTTTTAATGAATAAAAATTCATAAAATATATCATGGTTGTTATTAAATAATTTAATATTAATAAATTAATTTTTAAGTTATTTTTCTAGGTTCCACTTATGGTTCTTGAACCCATTTAAAAAAACATAAAATTATTTCATTATTTTAGATTTTTTTTACTAATTTTTAATACACCCATATATAAATTATATTATATTATATATATGCATGCATACATATATCTACATACATATATATATACATATATACACATACATACATACATACATATATATATGCATACATACATACATATAAAAATATATATATATATATATATGAATAAGAGATTTGTTTGGGATATCGCTCGCTCCTTTTCCTTATTTTAAAGTTTTTCTTTATTTTTAATTAAACAACCCCAAAATTATGGGGAGATGAGGTTTTTTTTTACCAAATGATGAGAGGGGTTGAAGTGTTTTGAAGTAAACACATCAAAAGTGTCAAATCAGATAATATCTTTGTGGCCTAGGTTCCATGTTCATAACATGTTTTTAGTATGATAGCTTGGTGTGGTTGCAACGATGGGTGTTGTGACCTAGATTCTTATATAGGTCCCAAACAAAACACTAATATATCTTTAAATCCTATACCTAAATTTAATCAATACTTCCCTCCAAATTGTACCAAGTAGCTTATGATCACTTCTCTTTATCCCAATGGTAATTAAATAAAATAATATTAATAAATTATTTTAAATTATTTTCATGGGTTCCACTAATGGTCTTTGACCCCTTTTAAAAATTACTAAACTTATTTTATAATTTGATATTAATTTTTAATAGATAGATATATATATATATATAATATTATATATATATATATATATATATTGGTGGGCTATAACGAGGAAAAGTTGGTCGATATGGGTTTTTTGTTTTTTTATTTCATTTAAAGGGTTTAGGTTTTTGATAATTTGGTATATGGGTTGGGCGAGCACCAAATGAAATAATACTTTGGTGGAGAAACCAAAAAACGCCTCAAGTGGCGTTTTGGGGTCATCCTTTTCTCAATTCCCACCCCCACCATTTCATATTATATATATCAGTGTGTGTGTAAAATTATATATTGACAATTATAAATAAATATTATATACATATATATTTCTATAATTATACTTATAAATAAATATATATATTTATATATATTTTAAATGTATATATAAATATATTTTAAATGTATATATAAATATATTTTAATAGTTAAATAATTATAAATATATTTATACGTATACTTATAAATAAATATATATTTTAAATGTATTTATAAATATATTTTAAATGTATATATAAATATATTTTAATAATTATATAATTATAAATATATTTATATTTATATAATTATAAATATTTATTTATATAGATAGATTTATAATTATATTTATTATATATATATATATATATAAATAAATTCATGTTTATAAATATATATTTATAATTATATTTATAATTATATTTATAATTATATTTATAATTATATTTATAATTATATTTATAATTATATTTATAATTATATTTATATTTATATTTATAATTATATTTATAATTATATTTATAATTATATTTATATTTATTTATTTATTTATTTATAATTATATATATATTTATGTATATATTTATAATTATGCATATATTTATAATTTTATTTATTTATAATTATAAATATATATTTATATAAATAAATTTATATATAATTATAAATATATTTTAAATGTGTATATAAATATATTAGATTTATAATTATATAATTATAAATGTATTTTAAATGTATATATAAATATATTTTAATAATTATATAATTATAAATGCATTTATATTTATATAACTATATATTTTTATTTATTGAGATAGATTTATAATTATATAATTATAAAAAAATATAAATATAATTGTAAATATAATATATTTATTTATTTATTTATATAAATATATTCATATTTATAAATATATATTTATAATTATATATATATATATAATTGTGTATATATTTATAATTTTATTCATTTATAATTGTAAATATATATTTATATATACATTTAAAATATGTTTATAATTATATAATTATAAATCTAATATATTTATATATTTACTTATAAATATAGATTTATATATACATTTAAAATATTTAAACAGGTTGGGAGCAGACTCCTTTATTAAAAAGAAGAAAAATAGAAACCCCTTTTGAAGTGGGTTAAGGGAGAATCCATTACAAACCCGAAGGCCTAGAGGCACATAGCATTAAATTTCAGTGGCTCGAGAGCTCATTGGTACAAAACCCCTTACAAAACACATGGCTCAAAGGCCCAAAAATGCCTGAAGCCCCAATGGACCATTAACCCAAGCACCAAAGGTACATTACAAGCCCAAGGCCCAACTGAGGACCCATAGGCCCAACCACTACCCACAACCGCACCCCTTCGCAATGCTGAACCGAATCACCCACTCTGCCCCATCCCCCACCGTAGCTGCATCCCCGCAGTCGAAACTGGCCAACAGAGAAAGACCCCCAATGGCAGATCAGCAAAAACCAGCCTCCGAGGAAACCAATGCGAACCACCACCACCAACAACCCGGTTGCTATCGCACCAGAAACTCGGAGAAGATGTGACACATCTGGGATGATCGAAATAAGGAAATTGGGTCTGACGACGAAGCCAAATCCATGACCAGATCTACACCACCTTGAAATTGGCGTTGAGGCCACGACCATCTCCATCTGAATCGGTGTCAAATGCCTGGACACTCGCCAATGCTAAAACACCACCGCCATTGTCACCATTGACATCGCCCAAAGCTGAAGACGCCACCACCATCCTCGAGCATCGAGGCCAGGCCGCTATCGCTACACATCGAAAGCCTTTGCCCCCTCTTGTCGTCGAAGAGTACCGAAACCAAACCGCTGAATCAATGATGCCACCAAGATGAAACAAAGAAACCCTAATGGGGCGCTCTCGAGAGAGAGAGCTCCTAAGAGCACCCCATCTCCCGGTCATTCCATTTGAAATAGAATTATAGTTATATAATTATAAATAATTTCATATTTTTAAATATATATATATATAACTAAATTGAATTTAAAATTATTAGGTGTTTAAATGTATATTAAATTATATAATTATAAATATATTTTAAATGTATATATAAATTTATTTTCAATGTATATATAAATATATTTTCAATGTAAATATACCAGGAAGGTTCAGGTATCGAGCGAACTCAGCCCTAAAATTTATTTATGAAAATAAAGGTACAAAGACAGCAACCTACAAGTGTGTGACACATAAAACACCATCAAACCAGGAACAGGTGTGTGGGTTGACCTTGGGTAGCGGGGAATTGATCAAAACAAGTGCTTGTGATTATTTGGGTTTTTGGGCCAGTGTGGTGATAGGGTTTGGTCCAAACAACGTTTATGGGTCTCTATGGCCATGGGGTTGAGGAGTCTCTTTGGACTCTTTATTTTTTGGGGTCTCCATCCCATGTATCTATGTGTTGTCTTTACCTTTTTTCCAATAAATTTGTGGGGTCATGGTTTTGGTTTACCAAATCCACATTCTGAACTGTTTTAGTATAAATATATTTTAAATGTATATATAAATATATTTCAATAATTATATAATTATATAATTATTTATATTTATATAATTATAAATATTTATTTATAGAGATAGATTTATAATTATATATTTATAAATATATTTATTATTTATATATATAGTTATGTAAATAAATTTATATTTATAAATATATATTTATAATTATATATATATTTATAATTATGTATATATTTATAATTTTATTTATTTACAATTGTAAATATATATTTATATAAATAAATTTATATATAATTATAAATATATTTTAAATTTGTATATAAATATATTATATTTATAATTATATAATTATAAGTATATTATATATATATATATATATATTAATAAATCTATAGTTATAAATATATTTATATTTATATAATTATAAATATTTATTTATAGAGATAAATTTATAATTATATAATTCTTAAAATATATTTATTATATATATATATATGTGTGTATTTATATAAATAAATTCATATTTATAAATATATATTTATAATTATATTTATAATTATGTATGTATTTATAATTATATTTATTTATAATTGTAAATATATATTAATATAAATAAATTTATATATAGTTATAAATATATTTTAAATATATATATAAATATATATTTATTTATGGGGTGGACTGGGGGTTTTGACCAAATGAGGAGAGGAGGTTGATGAGTTTTAAATTGTAAGTCTTAAAAGTGTCAAAGACAATGTCCTTATGGCCTGATTGTCATGTTCATAACATGTTTTCAGTATGATAGCTTGGTGTGATCGGGCTAAGGGGTGTTGTGATCTAAATTCTTATATTGCTGCCACTAACAATACTATGGAATCTTTGGATTGTGTGCCATATTCATAACATCTATATCTATACTAAAGTTGGGTGTATCCAGTACACGTGTCACCCTCTGCTACACCATACCTCCTACTCTACCTCTCGCCACTCACATTCCCTCCAAACCCCACCTCTCTCGCTCGCGATTTCCCTCGCCATCTCCTAGGGTTCCCTGTGTATTTCGTCTCCTTCTAAGATCTACCTTCTCCAAGGCCTTTGATTTTTTCTCCATCGTCAATGAGGTTCTCCTCCTCCGTCTACCACCGCTCTCATTCACTCCAATACCTACCCCTCCCGCTCATGAGTTCCCTTGCTTTCTCCTACAGTTCCCAATGTCTTCCCTCTCCTCCATGCTCTACCTCCCGCAAGTCGTGCGATTGTTTCTTCACTTCTGACGACCTCCTCTGGCACCTCCACTATCCTCTATTTCTCCTCAACCAACTATCAACCATCGTCCAGGACACCCGCAACCAATTTGTGAATCTCTTCACCATCAGTGACACTAAATATTTTCTTCGAAAATAAATCTTCCCGTTCCTTCATAGATCTCGACAACGGTTCAACATTTTCCCTTTTGTGCAGATTCATCTTGTTCCAGATAAATCCCTCATACAACAATTTTTTCTTTATAACTTCTCTGTACCATTTTTCTCTACTTTTAAGTTTTTCATTTCACTTTATTCATGCCAAATTTCCATATTATAATACAATACATCTACTTTCATGAATCAAGAATTAGGGAACCACTTCATTTGGTCAGCCACCATTTCTATGCCACTTTGTGTCTTCAGAGACCCTAAAGATCCAAAGCTCCACAAATGGTGTGTTCTCTTGATTTTCTTGAAAAAAAATTCCTTCTCTCCAAGATTTAGTGTTTTCTATGCCACTTTGTAGTTTAAGTGTGCACAATTTTTCTAGTTTCATTTATGTGGATTCCCTATACTTTTCATTGAAGTTTTTATAAATGTCTTCGGCATAGTGGACTTATTGTTTGTCTTTGCAAGATATATTACATGTATTATTCCCATAGTAGTGCATAACATGATTTTCATGAACTCCTTGACAATTAAATAAAAAGATAAATCATACAAACATGTAATCCTCATCAAGAACTAGAGAAACGAGGTTTCAAATAAGACTATTAAGGCAACAACGAAAAATAGGTTGTGAGTTGTGTATTGTCTTCACATGAAAATGTTACACTGTTTATCATTCATTCAGTACATATATTTCCTATATTTCCATAATTAAAAGATAAAGATCTCTTGAAAATTCTTCTATAACTGAACTAGTAACACCAAATGGCAGCATGTAGAGAGGAACACTCATGTCATTATCACCTATATCCATAAATGGTTAGTTCATTTAAAAATAACTAGTACAATTAGTTTGTTTTCATAATGAAACTCAAATTACAATAAATATGTAAAATTTATCATCTATTTGTTTGATAGTGCATCAACAATGTGTTGATTTTTCAACCTTATCTGTTGGATCAAAGAAGCGAAGACAACGAATAGATATCATGATATAACCGGCCTTTCATTTTGTAAGCATGATGTCATTGTACTATGATGAAAATTATGATTCTTATTTAAGCCTTGTATTTAACAATTGAATGTTTCTTCACTAATCTTGATAGGTTTTACTAATGATGATAATATTCTTACAGATTCAAACCTTTCATCCTCTTCGCAGTAAGAACAACTCATTTCAGTACACATTTTCTTCTCTGTCATTTCAATATTATTTCTTATGCATTTAAGTTCTAACAGAAATTGTTCTACTGATACTGTTATCAAAAACTAAAATTCCTTTTCAACCACAGGTATGTTAGAAATTACAATTGAAATTCCATAGTTTACTTGTATATATATATATTCAATATAATATTTAATTACATTATAAATTATGTTGTTCTGGAGATGAGCTACTACTATGCATGCAGGTTCTAGCCTACTGTCGGAAGTTCAAACTTCAATGAATCATATAATGTTAGAAACACATGTAACAATAAATGTTGTCATATATCCTACTATATATTTTAAAATTATTTCAACATACATGTTTTATTTATTATAATTAAACATTTACCTTATTTATTAATATTATGAAATATACAACACTAATAAATAAAGTAACAATGGCTACTACAAATAATTCACTACAACTATAAACTATGAAACATGAAAGTTAGTTTAATTACTTAAACTATCTTATTACTATAATAACATTGTAAACGAGTTTTTGATATTATTGTTACTTTTCCAACAACATTATATATTATATTCCTTTTTTATCTCATCATATTCAGATATTGGAGATCCTTATAACATTTGTGAGCATTGTGGTTCAAAATTATGGTTTGATGAGAGAAATAAAAAATGAAGCAATAGACATAACCCACGTTTTGATTTATGTTGGTCAATAGGAAATTCCAACCTAATTAAAGATGACCTTTCAAATTACAAAGAAGAAAATGTCCTTTCAATGTTTCATATGCAATGACTATTAACAAAAGTCAAGGTAATTTACTCTCTTGTGTTGGTTTATATCTTTGAAAGCCTATGTTTTGTCATAGAAAACTATATGACACTGTATCTAGGGTTACAACACAAAAGGGTTTGAAAGTAGTAGTTGATAATAAAGATAACACGACCTCTAGTTGCGCACAAAAAATTGTCTATAAGGAATTTTTTGATGACTTTTCTTAGGTATATTTTAAATTAGAATGATGAAATTTAATTGTGGGTTTCCACTACAGATATGTAGAAATTCATGATTTTCATTACTTCTTACCATGTTTTATTTGTACACTAATTCAAAACATATAGAGTTAAAAAAATGTCATGATCAATAACTCCATTGAATGAGATTACCCTTGAGGATGATGAAACACTAAAGATACAAGTTCATGTATTCAATATGTGGTGCAATTCACCATTCAAGTACTCCAACGAAGTTGCTGCTGTTGATCTCATTCTTGGCAATGAATGGGTGAGTTTACCATATAAAAATGAAACTCTTTGTATTGTTTTTTCAATAATGTGTTATCATGTAAAAAATTTCATTACATTATTCTATAATGATGACATATGATATCTTTTTTTATAAAGTTTAGTCAACATTTTAAAATAACTTCTGCATGGAACAAAGATTCAGTGTATAATTAGTACTCATCACCTAATCTCCAAGTAAAAAATTTTGTTGCATGAAGGCTTGTGCTATATTATAAAAAAAAATCCAAATAGATATAAATCAAGGAAGCTACTTGGTGACTAGACATGTCTACCAAATATTGTTCACATCAACCACATATGTTTGTTCATATGATGCTCAACTGGAACTATTCAGTTTTGATTTTACTTCTTTTGATGATATTACTCATAGAAGGGTTCCTGAACAACATCTAATAGGTAAAATTTATGACCACTACAATTTCTATCTTCCCATGTTTATTCAACTCATATTTACTCTACGTATTTAAATAATCACTTCTCTACAAATAATTATCTCATTGCATACTATTCAGTTTTATCATTATATGTCACATATTGTACTCTATTACAAATGACATTGTCTTTCAGAAAGTTATAATGTTCTTTAAGTACTATTTGATTTATTCATCTATGTTTTAGAAATTATTGGATATATGTGGTACTCCCATCCTATGCAATCTATGGGAAATTCCAACCTAAAGATACAACTTGTTTTAGAGGATGAAAGCTTAACCATTCTGTCTTCTTACTTTACCTGATCGATAAATTACAATTAACAATATTGTTTTTTTTACAGAGGGTTACAAGTTAACTATAGTTTATGGGCTGAGTTTGTAAACGAAATGTCACATTACTTGGAAAAAAATAATCACTTATCTACAGTTTTGATATTGCAACTGGTCAGGGAAGAGATATTGAATGGTAGGCTTTCTATCTACATAGTACCTTTTTACTCTTTCTATTTAATGTTCATTTTGTATATTAATTCATCACTATACTCTATGATTCTTTTTTGGAACTTATTTCAGCCTCTGTTATTCTCACAACTACCATTAATGCATCAAAAATACTTTTCAACCTGGACATTCCAATAGTCAAAAGCATCAGAAACAGGTGTCATGTTTCCTGAAATTACTTGTTGATTTTTTATGCTTCAAACTACCTAAATCATAGATGAATTCTCCAAAAATTTTATCTTTAATGTTGCATATTATGCATTTATCAGGTCAGGGTTGATCATTCAATCACATTTTCATAGTTCACCACCAACACATTCTAACATTTCTGTTATGCCTATTCTTTATTGGAATAACAAAAAAAAATTCTAATGTTAAAAATTTTCAAGAGGTAAGTAATATATCCTAAACTTTGTAATTTCAGTATGTAGTATTACGTAATGTTCAATTATGTCCTTCTCAAATCTATATATTAATATCTACTCATTCTTTCGTAGCCTACATGGTGTTTAATTTCAGCGATAATACAAAAAATTCAAAGAACCCACAACTGGTATTATGAATCATGCAACTCTTGCATGAAGAAAGTATACACTTCATATGTAAATATTTAGTGTCAGAATTTCAAAACTTCTCCTAACAGAACTACTCTGAGGTCTCCATTTGTTATTTTTCTTTATTACTTATTATCAATTTGTTATTTGGTTAGTATTCGAGTGTAATATTTATGATGTAAATTACTATCAAGTCAAAATTTTAAATCCAACAGATTTAGAGTGCAATTGATGGTGACTGATCACAGTGACTCATTTTCGGTTGTTTTCTTCGACAAAAAAGTCATGCAATTTATAACCACAACAACTGCACAGTTGTGAGATTCTTTGATATAGGTAAAACTATACAATTTTTTTATTATGTTAATAGATTTGCAGTTTATTTAAACTAACATTGTTGTTCATTTTTAAATTAGGATCATGATGGGTTTGGTTTTCCTCTAGAACATTTTCAAATCAAAAAGAGTTTTGTTATCAACAGATTTAACAAATTACAACATTCAAAACCGTCACCATTCTACATAACAGAACACCTACAAAGTTCTATTCATCACTGAAAATGAAAATTACATCAGTGATTTTAATCAAAGCTTTAAAGACAACCATGTACTACTGATTACAAATTCCTAAATTGTATTAAAAAACAAAACAAATCATAAAAAATATTATTCTTATCCTTACTATATATGACCATCATAGTAGTGGATCTTCACGAGTTAGTAGTAGCATTGAATATAACTAGGTACTATTGTTTTCAATTTCTCCATTTTAATTTATTACAAAATAAACACCACCTTATTGCAATATTCTTTTTATCCTTATATCATAGGAGCATCAAAGCGTCAGATCTTTATAACTAATTTGCAACACTGATGCTGGATTTGTTACATCAACTAAAGATATTTCATTTACTTAGGTATATATTTTTTTATCCTGGATGACTGTTACTTTTCATGACATCATTGGAATTAACAAAACAATTTTTTTTCAGGTCATTTGCACATTTTATATGATTAAAACATACAATGGATTTCTTCTCCTCAATTGGAAGCTATTAACATTTTGATTTCTGATTCTATGATTTCACACATTCTTATTTGCTACTTATTCTTTAAATTAAATTATTTATGTAGAAAAACATGTTGAGTGAGTCTGACGATGTGGTCCAACAAAATCTTACAATGTCTCGAGACTCCGTGGCCACAACAAGTCATGTCAATGAACTGCATCCCCCTATGAAGAAAAACATAAACAGGAAGACTGGAAAATATGACTGAAGTTTTCTGCTACAATAGCAAGGTAATATTGAAAACTGATTGCTTCTTTTATTTTCAAATTTATTATTTGAATTTTTATTTACAACATGAATTGTATTAGATATTTAGGATTACCTAAATGTTAATTGAATATGATTTTTCCACAAATTTTTCTCTTCGCGTTTGTATTGAATATCCACCGTACACATTCCAAATTAATGAGCTTTTTTCTACAAAATTCACTAATGCAAAGATTGACGCTACTCTGAAACCAAAATCCACCAAAGGATTTGACAGAGTTCAACATCTATCGGGCTTTAATTAACGAGGTCCAGGATAGAGACTCTGCAAAGGACACACTTGTTGCTATTAAGAAGGATGCTCAAAATTCCTTTGAAATTTTAGTTGATATCAGAGTAGATTCTGATATTTTCCTGTTATGTTAATAAACAAAACCTCATGTTACAAAACATAGCCTTCTTTTAAGAAACAAAGCCTTATGTGCAACACAACCTTATGTTAACAAACATTTTGTTATATTTTTTGGTTTCACAATCTCTCTTTTATTTTAACATTCAAAATTTCAATTTTCATTAATAGTTTTTCTTACTTTTGTATACAAAAAAACACGTTGGAAGCTTTTGAAGTTCACTACAAAATGACATTGTCATTGGTTCATTCTACAACATTGAGTGGCATTCAATGAATGATAAACTTCTACAAATAGAAACACCAATATTTATGCATATGAATTATTGACCGTCTTTTTATCATCATCTACTAATATTTCTCATTTTATCTTCTTCCGTATTCATTATTAAAATCACCGTCTTCTATTTTAATCTTCATCACTTTTTATTTCAGTGTAAAAACCAATGTTTTTGTGAATGTTATTTGAAATGTAGGTTAATTCATGTAATTGAATTCTCCACACACAAAATAAATTTTCATTCCTATACATTTTTCACTAATATTTTCTACTATTTTGATGACGTCTCATTAGTTTCTCCACTTGTATTTCAATATTATTTATCACTTATTTGTAATTTTAATATATTCTCATTATTATCTTTGTAAAATAGTAGAGTTGGTGTGAATGAATAGTTGAAGTACTAATTATTATAATTTTTGGGACAACCTGTGTTATTTGATTTATTAATTTTTTTTCCGGAACCGCCTAAAAAAAATAACAAACTACGTAGTTTTTGTTATAATAGAATTAAAGAAACACTTAAATAGTTAATGACGTGTATATTTTTTAAACGGGGAATGACGAAGGATGTCAGAGGTGACGCCGCAGCTTGACCATTAACTTTGAAGCCTCCCAACCGCCGCTCCCGATCTTCCGTAAAACCTCACCCTATAAAAGCCCCCACCGCACCCCAAAACCTTAACAGTCGCAGTTTCTGAGCATCCATGGATTCACAGTGGCTTTATCTCTCCTCAGTTCTCATCCTCGTCCTCTTCTTTCCCCTCGTTCTGTATCTTTCATTCCGCAAAACCCAGGCGAAGCTATCCTCCGCCGCCGCGGCCGCTCTGCCGCCGGGCAGTACCGGGTGGCCGTTCATCGGGGAGAGCCTTGAGTTCGTATGGGCCGGCATGAAGGGCCACCCGGAGAGGTTCGTGTTCGACCGCATGGCAGCCTTCTCCTCCAAGGTGTTCAGGACCTCCATCATGGGCGAGCCCACCGCCGTCTTCTGCGGCGCAGCCGGCAACAAGTTCCTCTTCACCAACGAGTCCAAGCTGGTGACGGCGTGGTGGCCGTCGGGCGTCAACAAGATCTTCCCGACCACCACCCAGTCGTCTTCCAGCCAGGAGTCCCTCAAAATGCGGCGGCAGCTCCCCAACTTCCTCAACCCACAGGCCCTCCGCCGCCACGTCCCCGTCATGGACGCCATCGCCCGCCGCCACTTCGCCGCCGACTGGGAAGGCCGGGACTCCGTCACGGTCTTCCCCCTCGCCAAGCGCTTCACCTTCTGGGTGGCCTGCCGCCTGTTCATGAGCGTCGAGGAGCCGAGGCGCGTGGCGGAGTTCGCCGCCCCGTTCGAACTCCTTGCCACGGGGATCCTCTCCATGCCCGTCGACCTCCCCGGCACGCGGTTCGGGCGGGCGGTTCGGGCGTCCCGGGTCATACGGAAGCAGCTGGTGGAGATCATAAAGCGGCGGAGGGCGGAGGTGGCGGAGGGGAGGGCGTCCCCGGGGCAGGACATACTGTCCCACATGGTGGCGGCGGCGGACGAGGAGGGGACACCCATATTCAGCAGCGACCTGGAAGTCGCGGACAAGATCATCGGACTCCTCATCGGCGGCCACGACACCGCCAGCGCCGCCTGCACCTTCATCGTGAAATACCTCGCCGACTTCCCCCACGTCTACGACAAAGTCTACAACGAGCAAATGGGGATCGCTGAATCGAAAGAGGAGGGGGACCCGCTGAACTGGGAGGACCTTCAGAAGATGAGGTATTCTTGGAACGTTGCATGCGAGGCGCTGAGGCTGGCGTCGCCCCTCCCGGGGGCCTTCCGGGAGGCCCTCACAGACTTCATCTTCGAGGGGTTCTACGTCCCCAAAGGCTGGAAAGTACGTAACGTCACTCCCATTCAAAAACCGTCCGACCGGTTCGTGTTCGTATCTGTTTCCGGTTCACTTCCATCCATCTGTTTCGTTTGCATGCGCAGCTGTATTGGAGCGCGTACGCCACGCACAGGAACCCGAAGCACTTCCCGGAGCCGGAGAAGTTCGACCCGGGGAGGTTCGAGGGGAAGGGCCCGGAGCCGTACACGTTCGTGCCGTTCGGCGGCGGGCCGCGGATGTGCCCCGGCAAGGAGTACGCGCGCCTGGAGATCCTGGTGTTCACGCACCACCTGGTGAAGCGCTTCCGGTGCCGGAACTTGGCGGCGGACGGGAGGATCACGGTGAATCCCCTCCCCGCCCCCGCCGAGGACCTCCCCGTTCGCCTCTATCCTCACCCCGCCAATTAATTTGCTAATTAATCCTTTTTTTTCATGCATAGGAAAAAATATCCCACGAAACCAGGAGTCCAGTGCTCTGTTTCTGGTCCACGTCATGAGATAAAATTTGATATTTAGTTTTAAATAGATTTTTTCCCTTGTTTACCGCAATATGTAGCCGCCCATTCACTGATCAATAAATAATGCCAACCCTCATCCATCCCCCGCCCAGTCATTAAAACACGCTTGTTATACATTTTTTTTTAATAAAAGAAAGAAAGATGATTTCTTTATATATATATATATATGGAGATATGAAGTTTGTGGGAGGGTTGACCATGTGGCATGTTTACGTAGCATGGATGGCATGTTTACGTAGCATGGATCATAAATACGGTCATGGGATCAAGTGACGTCCAAAATATTATATTCATTAGCTATACGTTTATAGGGAAAACAACAAAGCTACTCCCCAAAACAAATCATTTCACCTAGACAATCATAGAAAAACTACTCCATATGATGCATGTATGCAACAAAATCTGTATCCTTAAAGTTTCTTATCCATAACACACAGTTTCCAAATGTTGGCCACTGTGGGCAAATAGGGGGAGACACAAAGCTCACCCATCGATCACGCAGCGGCTGGAAAGTGGTGGGGGTATTGGGGGGGGGGGGCTATAGTCGGGGTGTTTTGGGTGTGGCTAGAAGCACTCATTGTGAGATCCATCATCTTGTCACTCCTTCGAAGAATATCAATTGTGTTCGATATACCATATGAAGCATGAATAAACTTTAATTGGATATGAAAATAATGTCTTTACAAATAAATGGGAGTATAACATCTAAAATAGTTTGTCCATTTCATAAAAAGCATGGAATATTAGAACATATTGACATCTAAAATAATTTCTCTTATTATTCTAGAATAGTGCTCTTATAATCTTTCCGCTTGATGGACTAGACTTTCAATGTTAGTGCCATCCGAATCAGGATCCTTTGATTGCATTTCCTCCTTAGCAGCCCAATCAACTTGACCATGTCATCGTCCACGACTTTTTGGATGAAGACCTTGTTTCCATGTCTTGATTTGTTGCCAGGTCCCTTTGGGCCCGTCTTCCTCTGATTCAAAGTTTCCCTTCTCCATTGGGGTCAGCTCCCTATGTACTGAGGGGTTACCATCAAACTTTGAATTTCCTGCAGGAGAAACAACATTAGAAATCACATTCGCCTCCCCTATTGTCGCCTCCTTACTGGCATCCTTTGCTATTAATGTCTATGTTTTATCTGCCCGAACCTCGTCATCTTTCTCATCACTCGCAAAGTTCAGAACTCCAAAAGAGTTTTGTGTAGTCACATGTGCCTTTCCATGGGTCACATTGCCTGTTGGAGGAGACAAATGAGATTACCCAGCTGTAGAGGGTCTCTTCCCATCCAACTTTCCATGTTCATCAACCGAATCAGCCTTCTCAATACCTTGGCCGACTGTATTACCAGGGGATGTGACAACCTGACTATCACCAACTGGGACCCCATTTGAAGCATCCTGAGCTTTGTTCATAGAGGAGTCAGTCATCTTCATAGAATTATCCACTGCCAATGCAACCATGACCACATTCTGTGCAACAGTCTCTGTCTTCAAAGACAAAACAGATGTATCAGAAGCTTTTGTCAAATCCTTTTCCAAAGTAAATTCAGGCAATTTCTGATTTTGGATGCCCCTTTGAGACTTTGAACATGAAGGAATTTCAACATCCATCTTTTGTTTTCCCTTACAGGTTCTTGAAGCAATCATTTTCTCCTGCAAAATATGTTGATCAGCCAACTCTTGTGCAGCCACATCATCTGGAGAATGCACCGCAACAAATGCTTCTTCTTCGACAACTTCCACCACTACACATATGCCCTTTAACAGTGCGCAAATAGGTTTTTAACAATACTAAAAAATCGCTGTTAATCACAACGCTGATAGGGGGTCCCCTTTATTAGCGCTACAAATAGCGTTGATAAAGGCCTAGCTGGGTGCAATGTGCTGTTAATATAAAATCACACCCAACAAAAACCTGTAATTTCAAACAATGCTATCTACAATCTATAATTTCAAACAATGCTATATACATTTAATTGATATCATGAATAAAAAAATGTCCACCCATAGTATATAAAAAAATACTACTATTTACATTTCAAACAATGTTTTATATAATTACATTTACAATTATCCAACAAACATTTTAAAACATTAATATTTCATCTTTTGACGCTCGTGATCCCCTCTCAAAAATGTCTATCCATGGTATCAGTTGCCGAAAAAATCATCTAAACTCGAGCAAAAGATTCCACCTAAATAAGAAAAAAAATATTATGTTAGTAATACTATAAAAAATAAATTAAACATTAATATGAAAGAATACATTAATAAAATGTAAATATTTAATAAAAAAACACATTTAGAATTATACCGATCACACCGTGTGTCCTGTTGAGATAGGGTTGATTCCTACAAGTCACAAATGAGTGATAGATCATTGTTCTAAAATATCAAAACAATCCGAATGTGTTTTCTCAGTTTTAAGTATCTCACTTGTTCTTTTACTAAAATTAATGTCAATTTTAAATAATGACACATTTGGAGTTATACCGATCACACCGTGCGTCAGATTGAGGTGTAGTTGATTCCTACCTGTCAAAAATTAATGATGGATCGTTTTCCTAAAGTATCGAAACAATCCGAATGTGTTTGCTCTATTTTCAGTATGTCAATTGT
This sequence comes from Viscum album, assembly GCA_963277665.1. Classification (NCBI taxonomy): domain Eukaryota; kingdom Viridiplantae; phylum Streptophyta; class Magnoliopsida; order Santalales; family Viscaceae; genus Viscum; species Viscum album. The sequence goes on along the minus strand of OY728119.1, from coordinate 1,013,720,292 downwards.
GTTTTTTTACTAAAATGTCATTTCAAACTGGAAACACGCATTATGAGTCATACCAGTCGCATCGTGCGTCAGTTTGATAAGAGACTACTTCATACACATCACAAATGACTTACGAATTATTTGCCTAAATTATCAAGACAATTGGAGCGCGTTTGTTTGGTTTTCATTGAGTGACACACTATGAACTAAAATGTCTAATTTAAACTAATAATGTACACTTTTAGTCAAACCGGTCACACCATGCATCAGATTGAGGTGTGGTTGATTTCTACATGTCACAAATGACTCATGGATTGTTTTCCTAAAGTATCAAAATAATACGAATGTGTTTTCTCGGTTTTCAGTTTGTCACGCGTTCTTTTTACTTAAATTAATGTTAATTTTAAATAAAAAGACAGGCTTGGAGTCATACCACTCACACCGTGCATCGTATTGAGGTGAGATTGACTCCTACACGTCACAAATGACTCATGAATAATTTTAATAAAATATCAAAACATTCCAAATGCATTTACCCTATTTTTAGTATGCCACTTGTTCTTTTTTACTTAAATTAATGTAAAATTTAAATAAAAAAACACACTTGGAGTCATACCGGTCACACCGTGCGTCGTATTAAAGTGCAGTTGACTCCTACATGTCAAAAATGACTCATGGATCATTTTAATGAAATATTAAAACAATACGAATATGTTTTCTCGATTTTGATTATGTAACTTGTTGTTTTTACTTAAATTAATGCCAATTTTTTTAAAAAAAAAGACACAATTGGAGTCATACCACTCACACCATGCGTCGTATTGAGGTGATGCTAATTCCTACATGTCAAAAATAACTTATAGATCAATTTTCTAAAGTATCAAAACAATACGAATGCGTTTTCTTGATTTTCAGTATGTCAATTTTGTTTTTCTACTAAAACATCATTTCAAACTGGAAACACACATTATGAGTCATACCGATCACATCGTACATTGGTTTGATGTGATACTGATTCATACATGTCGAAAATGACTTATGAATCTATTTTATAAATTATCAAGACAATCAGAGTGCATTTTCTTAGTTTTTAGTGAGTGACATGTTTTGAACTAAAATGTCAATTTTAAACTGATAACAAACACTTTTAGTCATACCAGTCACACTGTGCGTCGGATTGTGGTGGGGTTGATTTATACATGTAAAAAATGTCTCATGGATCATTTTCTTAAAGTATCAAAACAATCCGAATGCGTTTGACCAGTTTTCAGTATGTAACCTTTTCTTTTTACTTAAATTAATATCAATTTTAAATAAAAAGACACTTGGAGTCATACCAGTCACACTGTACGTTGTATTGGGGTGAATTTGACTCCTACACATCAAAAATGACTCATGTACAATTTTCCTAAAATATCAAAATAATACGAATGTGTTTTCTCAGTTTTTAGTATCTCACATGTTCTTTTTTACTTAAATTAATGTCAATTTTAAATAAAAAGACACACTTGGAGTCATACCGGTCACACCGTGCATCGTATTGAGGTGTAGTTGAATCCTACACGTCAAAAAATGACTCATGGATAATTTTCCTAAAATATCAAAACAATATGAATGTGTTTTCTTGGTTTTCAGTATGCCACTTGTTGTTTTTATTTAAATTAATGTCAATTTTAAATAAAAAGAGACACTTTGAGTTATACCGGCCACATTGTGCATTATATTGAGGTGAAGTTAATTACTACATGTCAAAAATGACTTATAGATCATCTTACTAAAGTATCAAAACAATCCGAATGCGTTTGTTCAGTTTTCAATATGGTAGTTGTGTTGTTTTTACTAAAATGTCATTTCAAACTGGTAACACGCATTTTGAGTCATACCGATCGCATCGTGCATCAGTTTGACATGAGACTACTTTATACATGTCACAAATGACTTATGAATCTATATCCTAAATTATGAATACATTCAGATCACATTTGTTTAGTTTTTAGTGAGTGATATGTTCTGAACTGAAATGTCAATTTTAAACTGATAACAGACACTTTTAGTCATACCAGTCACACCATACGTCAGATTGAGGTGTGGTTGATTTCTACACATCATAAATGAATCATGGATCATTTTACTAAAGTATCAAAACAATATAAATTAATTTTCTCAGTTTTTAGTACTTCACTTGTTCTTTTTGATAAATTTAATGTCAACTTAATATAAAAATACACACTTAAAGTCATACCGACCACACCGTGCATCAAATTGATGTACAATTGATTCATACACATAAAAAATGACTTATGGATCATTGTACTAAATTATTAAAAAAATAAGAATGCATTTTCTTAGTTTTCAGTATGTCACTTTTTCTTTTTACTAAAAGTAATGTCAATTTTAAATAAAAAGAGACACTTTAAGTGATACAAGTCACTTGTTCTTTTTGCTCTGTCTAGAGTATATCAGTTGCTCTGATACCAACTATATTGACCCAGATTGTAAAAACCTGGAATGATAAAAGGTTAAATGACTAAATGATATGACTCATGTCAACAAGGTGCACCTTCCTTTCATGAACCTACATGATTAGAACTCCGCAGTTAAGCGTGCTTGGCCTGGAGTAGTGATCAGGATGAGTGACCTTCTAGGAAATTTCTCGGGGTGTGTGTGAGTGAGGAAAAAACACACTAGAAAGGACATGTGTTGGTATGTGGGGACATTCATTAGTCAGATGACCTGTTTGGGCACGTGGGTGGGCCCCAGGGTGGGGACCATGTGTTTGCGGGACAACTAGTGGTACTTGGCGAGCCAAGACCCGATGACCACGTTAAGGTGGGGTGTTTGCGCTGTTACCAAGGCCCAATTGTTACATTTGGTATCAGAGGAGGAATCCAGCCTTAAGTGCGGTGCACTGCCAGGGTTGTGATGTAGGGCCCACAATGAGGACATTGTTCCTTAAAGGGGGGTGAATGTAACACCCCAAAATGATAAAGGGTTAAATAACTAAATGATATGACTCATGTAAACAAGGTGCACCTTCATTTCGGGAGCCTAACTAATTAGAACTCTGCATTTAAGCTTGCTTGGTCGGGAGTAGTGATCAGGATATGTGACCTTTTGGGAAGTTTCTCAGGGTGTGTTTGAGTGAGGACAAAGCAAACTGGAAAGGACATGTGTTGGTCTGTGGGGGCAGTCATTGGTCAGATGACCAGTTCGGGCACGTGGGTGGCCCCCAGGGTGGGGACCACGTGTTTGCAGGGAAACTAGTGGTACTTGGTAGGCCAGGACCGACGACCACGTTAAGTCGGGGGTGTTTGTGCTGTCACCAGGGCCCAACTGTTACATTTGGTATCAAAGGAGAAACCCAACCTTAAGTGCGGTGCACTACCAAGGTTGAGATGTAGGGCCCACAACAAAGACATTGTGCCTTAAAGGGGGGTGAATGTAACACACTGGAATGATAAAGGGTTAAATAACTAAATGATACGACTCATGTAAAAAAGGTGCACCTTTCTTTCAGGATCCCACCTAATTAGAACTCCGTAGTTAAGCATGCTTGGCTTGGAGTAGTGATCAGGATGGGTGACCTTATGGAAAGTTTCTAAGGGTGTGTGTGAATGAGGAAAAAACACACTATAAAGGACATGTGTTGGTTTGTGAGGATATTCATTAGTCAGGTGACCCATTCGGGCACGTGGGTGGGCCTCAAGGTGGGGACCATGTGTTTGCGGGGCAACTAGTGGTACTTTGTGGGCCAGGACCCGACGACCACGTTAATGCGGGGTGTTTGTGCTGTCACCAGGGCCCAGTTGTTACACAGACATTTTATACATAGATATCACATCTTATTAGATTAATATTTCTTACATAACATAATTATTCATGCCATAATAGTTTAGGTCTACTACTTTTGGAAACATGGAATCATAAAGAACTAGTTCATAAGAGTCTCTCATTAAGTTATTATTTACTAGAAACCTTCTTAGATATATCATTTCTAAACCATTCTTAATAACATAAGGATATGAAACATAATAAAGGGTGATTATAGATGCTCAATAAGTGTAAAAAAGGGAGATATCAATGATCATATAAGTATAACATGAGCATAAAGATGTTAGAAGTTGATATTAACATTAGAAATTCATACCCTGCATATTAGAGATCATAATCATGAGTCATGGATAAAATAATGGTAGTTAATAAGACATGAATCTTAAAGGACCAAATAATATTATAAAATTAAAACATACACTTCGAGTCATACCGAGCACACTATGTATCAGATTGAGGTGTGACTGATTACTACACTGTTTAGGAAAATGTTCATGAAAAATATTTTGGGAAGTCATAATATGCATTCAATTAATGAGAAATACATTGGTAGATGTATCCTTATGATTCACTTCACATTTCATGCAACCTGGGGTTTCCTCTTTCACCAGAAAGAAACATGTTCTCTCTTTTCCAACTTGTTGCAGATAGTTGAAAGGAAAGTATGACTTCCCAAAAGATTTGTAAAAAAACTAAATGAGTATTAGATAAAAATGATAAGGAAATTAACTTAAAAATAATAGATAAAATGATGAAAAAAATAATTAGTTACATAAGTAGTAGTAATTCACCTTTATACATTCTTGATCTATTTCTTTGTTATCATTATCTGAGTTACAGCCTCAAAGTCTTATCTCTCATGAGCATGCACATCTTTGAACAAACCACTTAGACTCAAACAAATGAATCCACCTTTATAAGAAAACAATTATTATGTGAGTAATACTAAAAAGAATTAAATTAAACATAAATTTGAAACATTCCACTACTTTTATGGAAGTCACATCTTCATGCTATTTGTGTAAATTCTTCCATCAGGTATGTTTCCCATTCATTTCTGAACACATATATATCGTCTTGTGAATATGAGTCTTTTTGACATTCATAGTAGTACTGGAAAAATATAAATACACAAATGATTAATAAATATTTTAAATTAAATAGTAATTATCTCAAAAAATACCTCTTCAGGGATGCTAGTTTGTTCATGGAATATGATATCTCTCATAAATTTACTAACATAATAACCATAATCTTTTCCATTGGTTTATTTCAGACACTAAAAAAATATTAAGTATAATAAGTAATTTGTTTTGATATGTTTTTTTATAGTGAAATATTATTATATATACCCTGATACTTATCCAGTCGTAGAACTTGACTTGGTCCTCATGCTTAGCCCCTATCCTCATTCCTTGTTTTTTCACGATATTGATGCACTACCCTAACATAAAAAAATCCCCATTAAAATATAATATACATTATATAACTTGATTTTTAGTTCTAAAATGTTGGATGTAGTGTATTGTAAATTGAAAAATTCTATCATGTGTGGATAGTTTGTTGGATATCCATGCATTGAATCTAAGAAATAAATCTTTAGAGTATCCAAATTTACCACAATGAACATCCAATGGTTCCTAAAAATACAAAAAGGAATAAGTAATGAAAGAAATAAAAATATATTTGATATGATTAAATTGTATATTTTTACCCCTACATATTTGGTATTAAATAGAGTTTTTCATATGAAATTTTACTTTTAAATAATTTGACCAGACCTGCCACTATTTCATCTTTTTTTAGTATCTATTTTTGGTTATTCTATAGAGGCGATGTGAGGACTAACGAGTCTAATTTTTTTAATGATAAAATCCCTTCAATTTTTTTTATAGATATGCCTTCCAAATATATGAAATGAATTTAATCATAATTAATATATTATATTAGCTTTTGAAAAATCAAATCATGAAAACATACCTCATGTATTCATTTACAAATGAGCTGCCTAGCCAATCATAGTCGAGGATTTTATTTACATTCTCAACACCAATGAAGTCTTGAACTTACTCTATACATATTTTATTCAAAATCAACTGTGTGACTACTAAAATATTTTAAATTTAAATCCATATAACCTTCAATGCTAGTAAATTAGGATATAGAACGGGAGGGGTAATGGTGCTTTTGGTACATCTTTTCGATCAGTTGGTCGATCCTTTAGATGGTTTTGAGTCAATATTTTGTTTCACCCCCTTCCCCTTGTCCATCTATAATAACATTTATTGGTTCAAACCTTTTTTCATTAATTGTTAAAGGTTTAGATTGAAAAGTAAATTGGAAATGAATACCTCCTTTTTGACATGTTGTTTTACAAGATGTGATGGCCAAGCGATGAATGTTCCAATAGCTTTTTCAGCCGTATGAATATATTCTTCATCAATTGGAATGGGTAGCTTGGCACTCAGCTCATGGGATACTCTAATCAACACTCTCACATGATCTATTGGAAGTTGTCTATTTTTTATCTTGTCGTTTTGGATATTAAACATTGTAGCCCTCACTACAAGGCAATGGGTGGGTGTTGATAGATATAAATCACAATCATTATCACCATATATAATATCAGTACAATAAAGGTATCAATGTCTGTTTGATTCAAATTTCACAAAAACAATTATTAGAACACTGATTACCTTGAATAAGATAACTCTATAAGGGGAATGGCTCACCTCAAAGCTAGTGGGGGTGGGGAGGGATCTCCACATAGTGGTTGTTCTTGAGTTGTTTCTTCTCTTTTATTCCCCCAATAAAAGTTTCCATCATCTCTCTATGCCATTGGAATTGTTCTTCAATGGTATCTAGTGTAAAGACCCGTAAATTTCAAGGAATTTTTTTTCTTAATTTCTTTGGAATTTTACGAGTCTGTGGCTTCTTACGACACTTGATTATGAGGCCCAGTGTACCCGGAATCAATTTCCGAAGTTTTGTTCGGGTACATTCAGTAAACGTACATGCGGTTTTTTCTATCTTTTGAACCGGTGCTCGGAATTGAAATCCGAGGGCACCGATGAACTCGTAGCGCTGATAATTGCTTAAGGGAACCTTTACCGCAGTTGCGTTTTATGCGGGTTGAAAGTTAAAATTTGGGGATTAGTTAAAAAGTTAAATAAAATTATTTAGAACAATTTTATACACCTTGGTGGTTAAATCCTACATGGGGAAGTTAATGGTGGGTATAACTTACCATGTGTGGATATTTGTAAGGTGGGGCCCACACGAGACCCAACCTTTCATCTCCCTTGAAACCCCCCTTAAACTCCCTTGCATTTATTGTGACAACCATTCTCTTTATTAAGTGTGTTAAACTCTCCACCTTCCTCCCAATTAAATTGCCAACACATTATAATCAATTAAGGGGATTCTCCAATTAATTAATTATAGTGTTTGATTCTTAAATCAATTGTTGTGAGAATAAAATAATATGAAGAGCTATTATTTTAGTTGGGAAATTGTGGTGTTGGAGAAAACCTGGGAAAGCTCTGGAGATTTAGATAAAGAAAGTGTTCTTCTCTTCGATGAAGAACACCTCCAACGAAGAACAATGCCCTCTTCTCCGCGACACCATTCTTCGCGACGCCATCTACCGCGACGTTCGTCTTCCACGGATCGACGATGTGCGACGTCTTTGAGAGGTAGGGGAATATTGTATATTTCTCATTTATGTGGCTTATACCCTCGATCTTGAGATTTTATTTGTAGGATTTATCTTTTTGGATTCCTTACCCCGATTTAATTTCTCATGATGAATGCGAATTAAATAAATTAATTCGCGGATCGATAAACAATTGATTGAATTGATTTTCTTCTTGTTTATCCTGAATTTGAGATTCTTAAAGCATGATAAATATTTAAATTGCCAATCCCCCATGTTCTTGATTCTCAAAAATGATGGCCAAACTAACACGACTATCGATCCACACTTAAACTGAGATCCTTTATTATTCATGGTCCGCGCATTCTTCGCGTGTTCTGCATCCCCAAATAATTAAGTGTGCTAGAAACTCATTGTTTCGTTGAGCACGACATACGAACGCGAAGGTCTCGACCCAAGGATCACAGATCCACTTTTGTCTCTTTTTGTTCCGAGTTAAATCGAACCCGGAATGGAGTGCAGAAGGATCCTGTGGCGTGGGTCCGATGAGGGTTTCAGTTGGTGCGGGTTAGGCATGGTGTCCAAAAGCGGTACAGGTTATTGGCCCGGTGGTGTGTGGTTCAGGCTAGGAAGGCCGAGGTGACATCCAACCGTGCGATAGGGTGGAGGGGCGACGACACTAGCAGGAGGTGGTGGCGGAAGTTATGGTCATGCGGTAGAAGGCTGGGTTTTGGTGGGAGAATATTGGAGATAATTGGATAGAGAAAAATAAAATACAATGATGATATATTAATCCAAATAAATGAAAAGGCTGGCCGGTGCTTGTTTGAGGGGAGGCCATGCCATTAAATATATAAAGATCTTTATATATATCTTATTTGAATAATTTGTTAAAAAAAGGGGAAGGATATGTATAATGGGAGGCGTTACCCGAATGCACCAAATCCTTAAGCGTGAATCTCAAATGAGATTGGAGAGATAATTTTCAATCAAATGACATAATAATAATATAATATTATTATTATTATTTATGGTTGTCAAAACCATAATTCGTTCATAACTTCTTCGTGCGACCTTGGTTTCACGAACCGTCTGCGGCAGTGCGACCCAGATTCAGAGACGGAAATTTCGAGTCCAATATTGAATGTATTTTTCAGGTTTTTGGATCGGGTACCCGAAGCGCTCGGAAAATAATAGATTTAATATTATTATTTAATCTCCGACCCACCATAACTCCTGCATGCGACGTCCGATTAATTGGTCATCAGCGGCGACATGACCCTATCTTTAAGACAGTAGATTCAAGTCTAATGTTCGATACTAAATTCTGGTTCATGGCTCGGGTGCATGAAACACCCAATGATAATAATAATAATATTATTACGGGATCTTGTATCTGACATATCTCTCTCATACGGTGTCAGAATGATGAACCGTCTGCGACGTTGCAACCCTAGAATTAAGATGGATGTTTCAAAACCAATTTTGGATATTTAAGTTGAGGTCGAGGCACGAGACCCATGAGGCCCGGTTCGCGCGTGTTGTGGTGAAATGTAACTTTTTCACCGGCTATCCATTTTGGACCAATGGGTAGTCCATCTCATGTGTTTTTTGGTATGGATCGCAATGGTGTGAACGGTTTATTTAACCGGTGTCATTTGAAGTACGACCGAGTTGGATCGAACATGAATCCAACCGGTCCCTCGGAGCGGAAACACTCACAACTTAAGGACTGGACGTCCGATTGACGTGTCGTCGACTATGTTGGATTCCTCATGATGAGACGGTTATTTTGACATACTTTACCTGAGGTTTGGTCGCAGTTGGAGTATGGTCGGGTTGGATTGTACCCGAAATCCAACCGGGCCCCTGGAATAGAAATGCTAATAACTCACAGATCAGACGTCCAATTGACGCGCCGTCTGTTGCGTTGAGACCCCTATGACGAGGCGGTCCTTTGAGATACTTCCACGTGAGTTTACGTAACACTTGGAAGTATCGACCAATATCTCATGGAGTGGACCCTCCCGAAGACAAGCGTATGGAGTGTAGAGACCTAGTAGCTGTAGACCTGACGACTGCTTGACCGATTCGACTTGGGGTGATTCGATTAGCCCAGTGGATAGAGTGCCCGATATTTGGCGGCAGACCCACGGCGGACGGAGCACCTGGTAGTTGGCAGCAGACCTGCGATACTCGACAGGAGGAGTACCTCTGACGACTATTAGGGGGAGCGCCCGATATTTGGCGGCAGACCCACAACGGACGAAGCACCCGGTATTTGGAAGTAGACCCGCAATACTCGACAGGAGGAGTACCTTAGCAGTCTAAGGTTAGTGAGTAGTGCCTCAGAGTCGCGACAGGGCCACTGTACTCGACAAAGGAGGAGTTCTCCAGCAGTTGTGGTTTCGATAATGAAAATCCTCATTTGAGCTGAGTCAATAACCTTTGTGTTTTCCTTATGATTGAGATGAGTTACTTGATAACTTAGGTATATGTATGGGAATATACCTAAGTAAAGGTTATTTGTTGAGATCTTTCCATTGTGGTTTATCCTTGTTGGATTTAGTGAGACCTTGAGGGTCTCGAGGTCCCTACTGAGTATCGTTATACTCACCCCTGCACGGGCTATGCCCGCACCTCATTGTGTTGGATGCAGGTGATGAACAACGCTGATCGAGACAGAGTGTATGAGGACTGGACGGTACCTAGAGGTGGAAACTCGGCGTGATGGCACACGGAGCAGACCGATAGACGTAGAGTGCCGAGGAGGACATCTGTACCTACCCTTTAGGTAGGAACCCAGAGGACTATCCAGGAGATGCTTCCGTCTTCCAACTGTTTGTCTTTAAGTTGTAATTTCTTTAAGTTGTAGTTGTACCTTTCTATTGGGCTTGTATTTATAGCCCCTTTGTATTTTCATCACACTTGTTATACTGTTTTACTTAGTTTTTGCTTCCGCTTTATCTCTGGTTGTGTGAGTTTTTGTTTTATAAAGGAAATGCCTTCCCAGTTATAGGGATTTACACCTTTGGTGCTAGTCGCCAACCCCTGTCCTATGAAAGGCGGGTTTGGGGTAGTTACGACACGTGCCCCGAGGGATGGGTCGTGACATCTAGTCTTTCTTTCATCCATTTAATTTCTTCACTTTGATCCTCCTCTTATTTTTTTCTCAAAATATGTTCAGAATGTCACCCCAAAATTCGCACCTCTGACACAACCATACTATTTGGACCGCTTCAAGGCCACTGATAGTATGTTTTCATCTGGTATAAGTGTTGTTGATTCCTATGACTATGTTGGATAAAAAATATAAAAAAATAAGTGATCATTATTATGTAATAGCAATTTAAAGAATTTTTTTTATTATGTAATACTTACACATGTCCCCCACAATTTTTGTGTGTTTTCATCTATTAGTATCCCATATTTATTTACACGCGACTCCTTCCATAGCACATGGTATGGGATAAAAGTGGCTTTGGATTTGGAGTACGCTGGTTTACAGTAGGGGTACACTGGTTTACGGTAGGGGTACACTGGTTTTACTGCCCGTTCCTTATTTCCAACACTTAGTTGCTATTTCATAAATAAATTTTTTCAATCAAAGTGATGAATACACGTATCTTCAAAAAATATATTACTAGCCACCATGTACCTGAAAAGAAAAATCCACACGATGACTAGTAAACACATACCACACTTCTTGGGTTATCAGGTGTGCATAGATAAGCAATGAGTGTATTTATTTTCCCTTCATCATATTTAAGATGATGTCTCATTAGAATTGTGAGAAATCCGCTATGACTCCTTTCATCAAGCATTAATATATATTTCTTATGGGATTAATCCAATATAAATACACTCTAAAATGGATGATGAAGAGTAAATCAATGTTTTATTATTTTATTTTTTTGTAAAATAATGAAATGATATCATAATGATACTGTAATCTCTTCCTACATCAGTTTCTTAAGCACGGGCACAACATGGTGCCGTGAGTCTACATCAATCGACACGCATTTCCAAGTGAAAATTCTAATGTAACTATTTAACATGGCCTTGTTGGGGTTAACATGCTGGCCCCACACATTCCATCCAACCTTGTATTTGATACCTTTTATTTTTAACTTAATGATTTTTGTTAACACCATCAAACTACGGTGCTCCTATTTTTTCTGCATCGTCAGGCCATCATCTCCTACCATTTCCTTAGATTCAACATCGTCAATATGTTCCTCTGGAGCGTTAATATTGAAATGTATAGATGATCATTGTACCTTTTCAATGGGAGAAACATTAGGTTGAGAAACTTGTTTTTCCTTAGGATTGGGAGCACCAACACGTGCAGAAGTTCATTGTTCCTATGCACTATGAGGAGCAGTAGGTTGATAGACCTATTGTGCCTCAAGATTGGGAGCACCCACACGTACATAAGTCATTATATTTAGAAGTGGTTTAACATTTAATTTAGATAACATAAATGCAGTAGTGAATAGATAATAACATGAGGTAACATGATGTATATTACAAAAAAATATAACATGATTATTGAACTCCCTTTTTATTTTTTAAAGGTTGAAGGTATTTGACCCCTCTATCGACTATCCAAATCCATGAATTGTGGTCTCCTCTAACATAAAAAATTTCATCTATATTAGGACCACTGGAAAATGATCGCGACATCCCAATGAAAGGTTTATCATCAATTGAATTTTTATCTGACCCTTTAGTGATTTTGGTCGATAATAGAACAATTTAACACTTTCAATTTGCAGGATGTGGAATATAAAATACTTGTACTACCTATGATTACCTTATAAGAAATTTATCTTTGTACCCTTCTTTACTAAAATCAACTTTCACGAATCCCAATTCATCTATTTTAAGAGCACTCCTGTTATTAACCCACTCGCATTGAAAATCATCACTTGGAATGTTGTATAATACAACTCCCATATTTATTTGATGATACCAATATATGACATATTCACATAAATTGTATTTATGTACGTAGTACCAGAAACATGCATCACTTCATCCACAAGTGTAACTCCATTATTTTTCATGGTACTATATTTATCATGTTCATTTGTATATAATGTATAACCATTAATTACATAAACATTTTAAGATAATACATAAAAAATTGGTCCTATGGCTAGCCATCAAATTCATTCTGAAATTGAATCCATATTTTTATCCAACTCCTTAAAAATATGGTCCTGAAACCATCTTATAAACTATTGATTATGTGTATTTGATATTCATCTTTCAGCTCTTGATGGATTCAAATGCCTAATAATTTCTTTGTGGGTTTCAACATATGGGGAAACCTCCAAACTATTTTGTAAAACGTAAAGGTGGGCCTGATCCCAATCTATAATATTAATTGTGATAAAATCTCTTCTAGAAATTCCTTCACCCACAAGCCGCCTAGTGTGACGAGATTTTGGTAGACCAATGATTTCTACATCGTATAGGTATTTGATACAGAATTCAATAACTTCCTTAACAATATATCACTCCGCAATACAACCCTCTGGCTGAATTTTATTTTTGACATACCCTTTCAAAATATTCATATACCATTCAATGGTGTACATTCATCTATAGTGTACAGGACCACATAGTTGAATCTCTCTCACTAAATGAACCATAAAATGAACCATCATATCAAAGAATGTTGGTGGGAAATTTTTTTTCCAATTCACATAATGTGATGGTAATTTCTCTTTCCATAGTTGGAAACTTCATCAGGTCTATAACTTTGCGGCATATAGCTTTGAAGAAGAAAAAAATATTGGTTAATGTATGAAATACATTCTTAGGAAAAATTTAATGTAAATATATATGAATTAGATCGTACATCAAAACATGATATTCATGTGATTTCAAACACTTTAACTTTAAATTAGTCATTGAAATGATGTTCTCGATATTCGATGAATACCCCTTTGGAACCTTTACTTCATTCAAGAAATTGAAAAACTGATATATCTCCTGCATGGAAAGAGTGTAAGTAGCTGGAGGAAGAAAAGTTCATTTTTTACCCTTCACTGGTGCCAACTCTTCTTGTATTCCCATATAAACCATGTCTAACCTAGCCTTAATTCCACCATTTGTTTTATCGGGTGCATTTAGAAATGTATCAATGAAATTATCACATACATTTTTTCAACATGCATAACATCAAGAAAATGTCTAATGTACAGAAAATTTCAGTATGGTAATTCAAAAAAGCTGATCTCTTTTTACAACCAGATTTTGTAAGGTTTTTCGAAAACAGTTTACCAAAAGCAGTGTCCACATATTTTACTTTATCAAACAGTTGATCACCTGTTAATGGAGATAGTGTTTTATGTTCTTTTGAACTTACATCGAATAATTTCATCCAAGATAGGTACTTATGTAATTGGGGTAGAAATATGTGATGTCCCAGAAACACAGTTTTCAATGAATGTTTCAACCTAATTGACTGTGTACCTTGTTCGTAAATGGGACATCCTTGAGTTCCTTTAATTATATATCTTAAAAAATTTACATAAGTAGGAAAGTCATTTATCATCCTGTACAACATGGATCTCAATGTGAAATCTTCATTTCTATAAGAATCATACAACGTAACACCTGAATCCCACAATAATTTAAAATCCTTGATCAATGGATCCAAATAAACATCAATATCATTACCTGGTTGTTTTGGTCTTGATATAAGCATAGATAACATGATGTATTTTCATTTCATGCATAAAACTGATGGCGAGTTATAATTTACCAACATAACCATCCATGTACTGTGAGTGCTGCTTTGAAAACCAAAAGGATTCACTCTATTTATAGATAACACAAGATAAAGGTTTCTCGACTCGTTTCCAAATTCAGGATACTCATGATCAATTCTCTTCCACTGAGAAGAGTCTGCCGGGTGATGTAGTTTCCCATATTTAATTCTTGTATCTGCATGCCACGTCAATTGAACTATAGTCTCCTCACTTCCATATAGGTACCTAAACCTTGGAATGATTGGAAAATACCATACAAATTTTGTAGGAACAGATTCATATTTCTTGTATCAATAAGTGCCATAGTTTGGAAATTCTATAAGTGATTTGTGGTCCTTACGAAACAATATACAATAATTCGGGAAGGAGTTTATTCTTTCAGATATCATACCCATCAATCATAACATTCGTTTGGCGTCGTATGTTTAGCTCAAGAGATCATTATATTCTGGGGGAATTTCATTCAAGAGAGTAAGTAGTTCCATAAAACTTCCACCACTCCATCCGTTTCCTGCTTTCAAATTATACAGCTTTAGTATAGATGAAAATGTTGTATATTTAGTGAAACCAACATACAATGACATCTTTGCACAACTCTTTAACTTCTAAAAATTTTTTGGGTAATCACGAAGTTCATCTTAAACTATACTTTTCATTTACTAAATACAGTCTTTATCATCATTCACATCTTTAATCACATCCTCGATATAGTATTCTTCATTGTCCACACTTGTAATCATATCAGATGATCCATAAAATTTAGTGTTATCCCAACCACTAGCTATATTATCATTTTCCCCATATTTATTCCAACATTTATAACTTCGATCTATTCATAAAAAATAAAGTGTTCTTCCAACTCTTCTAGACTAATTTTTCTTGAATAAAAACAGTGTAAACACAGAAAAAGGATTTGAGAAGATTCATATGCATGATCTTTTTCAAACTTAATGAACTCTTTCACTCTATATTCATACTCTTTTGTCATACAATTAGCATCCATCCATTCTTTATTCATATTCATTCTATTTGATTCGGTAATATTAATATTTAACAAAATAAATACACAAAATGTTGATATAAAAATTAACCAAGGCAAAAAAAGTTGTAGAATTTAAGAATCTTTCAATATTTATCCCCAATATACACTTTCCATAACCATGGTCCTTCATTTGGGATCTTCTAGATAAATCAATCTTCATATCTTCTATCCTTTCCTTCATTGGTCTAACTAAGAAAAATTTATCCACATAAAGAAGTAAAATGAAAAAAACTACCATCATAATACACCTTCATATAGTAGAAATTATTTACATTACATTACATGAACATTAATTCTACCATGAAAGCATTGAAATTACAATTGCACTATCTTGGTTCTTACTTAAGCCCACAAAACCTCCATTTGAGACTAAAACCAAACCCTCTATTCCATTTAGTATGAAACTTTCCAGTTGATCTATGTAGATATCTTCCTTAGAATCTCCATGATGGAATATAATCATGAAATCCATTTGTTCTAAAAATAAACCTTCAATGGAAACCGTGCTTAGAACCATCTGAATTATTATATGCTTTACAATAGGAGAGAAAATCTAACTGAAATCTAATCCTTCTAATTATTGAAATATATTTGAAACTAGAGACACATTTCACTATTTCCTATCATCCACTTTCTTCTTTAGATGATAAATATATTTTTTCTATAGATCCCTATTTCATGGTTCCAATTATATTATCTGTAATGTATCAAAATCATAGAGGGAATTCAATTATTACTTCATTTTGTACTCATGCTAAAATGAGTCCAATAGTCGGCCTATGTTGAATCCTAAAAAAATTGAAAATACACCTGACTTACCCACAAATTTTTCATTAGGGACACTCTATAGACTAAGAAAACCATAAAACCAGGGGAAACTAGCTAGTGTGTGAGATAACTAGTGTATTATACATGTGGACATATTTCTTAATTCATAGGGTTCCCATGCATCCAAACAAGTGAAAGTGAGAAAAAACAAGCCAATGATAATCACATGAATAAATATAATATAATTAGTAAATCACATGTCAACTATAACACACTTATAATAAATATACAATTTTAACATCCATGAATAAGCATCAAACATTTCATATTAATAATCAATCGCATCCCTCTAAGGAAAAAAGACTATATAGACATATCAAACAAGGGCCCCCTAATTTAAATTATGCAGGTAATTATGGATGAAAAATAGGTTTAGAAGTTTCAATGAGGTTAAACATTAATTCACCTTTTTTAGGAGTGAGGTCATGATGGATATCCGATGGTTTGGATAGAGTTAGTGACATTACCTTACCATGGTGTTATAATCAATTTACTTGTCTTCCCTATATAATGTATTGGTTTTCCTAATTATATAAAAATATAAACTTAAAATATTATGGAAAAACTACATTTCAGATTTCATTTGAAATCTATTTATAAAATAACATTTGAAATCCCAATAAAAAACAAACCATTTGCAAAAATTCCTCTTTAAAATAACACACCCTTTTTAAAATAAACCAATCAATTCCAAGCACTCTTTCACAAAACCAAAATTACTTTTTTAAAGCATTCAAGGAAAATTCATGACCCAATAGTCTTAATCATTTAAAATGAGTGAAAACCCTATATATTTGACACATTTTTATTTAAAACATCACACGCACCTTGTTAAAATGAAACCAACATTAAATACACTTTCAAAACATTCACATCCATTTATGAAATCCAATTGGGTGAGTTGAAAAAAACTTGGCAAGAAACCTAAGTCCACTCCAAGTGTTTAAATCATTTTAAAGCTATTTAAAACCAAAAAAGGGTATGTTGAACTTTTAAGAACCATTTTAAAACACTTAAATAATTTTAAAATATCCACTTATGCATTTTTACAAAGACATAAATCCCAAGAGAGGAACTTTATAAAAGATACATGAATAAAAAATAACAAACATTTTATAAAATATAAAGCTATAAAAGGCTTACACGTGATCCAAAATATAAAGGTAAACCAAAAATAAATTTATTTTCAAGAGAGGAACTTTATAGTAAATATCTTTAAATAAAAAAAATGAATATTGTCTCTTTATGCACTATGGTAACCTCTACATCCCATTATCATTATATCTTTAACAAGTGACTATGGAACACCACTGTAAAAGTGTGACCCTTTACTTTTACCTGTATCATAGAAAACTAAGTCTATATATGCACCAATGTGTATATGTATGGTGTGAGAAAAGAGCCTAGTATGATATCGTCAAAGATTTTATACCATTAATTTTTCAAGACAAACAAAAAAATTATAGTTTTAGGGAAAATATATTTTTTCCATATAATAATATCAAATGACACATAAAAAATGTGAAATTCCTATTAGTGGGTATTTCCTTGGGACCATTCTTCTTAGAGATCACCAACTATGAACTTCATGAGAAGATGTATCAATTTCATACGAGACTCCATCACCTGATAGTCAAGCAGTTAGATATATAGTACCAGCTCTAATAATAATTATTTCAATAACATTATTTAAGAATTTAAAATGAAAATATTCCATCATTTTTCAGGTCAAGAAATTTTATGGGTCACTCTATGGCTCAATATAAGGTCTTTGACCATAAATAAATATGAAAAAATAAGTTTGTGGAGCATATGGAATGGAATGAAAAAGTTCAGTTGGAATAATGCTAAAAATGTTTAGCTAAATAAAACAAATATAATATAAAGGTATAACATGTTATTGAGTTTTGGACTAGTTTATGGAGAATGTTACAACAAAGTCGAATGAAGATCCGTTGATAGTTATAGAAACTCAAAAGAAATAAGGTATTGGAATTTCATAGGATGAAAATAGTTGTAGAGGATCTCAATATGCTAGTTCCTTTTCACAAGAAATGAAAATGTTAATTTTAGAGGTTTGTTCAGTTTAGAAGGGGGAATGACCATTTTCTAAAACCTCTCCAATTAAGAATTCCAACAATGATATTGTGGAAAATATAGAATATATAGATGTTTTAAAGGATTTGTATGATACTACTTGGGTTGTTGAATCAATGAAACTCCATTTTATGGTATTCAAAAGAATTTATGGCATATCAAATGTAATGTAAGAACAGACTAAAACCAATCCAAAATCTATCTATATATTAGGAATTAATAATAATGTGGAAAAAATGGAATACCCCTCCGACGACAGTAGTAGGGTCCGACGACGACAAATTCAGGGTAGGCAGTGGCAGTAGTGGCAGCGGAGGCCGCAGAGGGGTTCGTAGCGGAGGTGGAGTTCGTAGTGGAGGTGAGTTCACGGTGGAGGAGGGTTCGTAGAAGATGAGGGTTCGTGATAGAGGAGGGGCCATGAGGTGGGGTTTGACGCACAACAGAGGTGGGTTCGCGATGGATGAGGGTTCGCGGAAGAGGTGGGTTCACGGTAGAGGAGGGGTTCACGATGGAAGAGGAGGGATTCATGGTGATGGAGGGGTTAGCGGAAGAGGAGAGGTCGGTGGTGGCAGAGGTGAGGTCGGGGCAGACGAGGGGTCGGTGGTGCAGGGGTCGGCTTCCGCGAGAGTTTGAGGTGTTTGATAGAAGAAGCTGACTCTTAGGGTTCATTTATAAAATTGGGTGAAGCTTTTATCAACGCTAGTTAAAAAGCGCTAATAAAGGTATGTTTTATCAGCACTAAAATGTAAAGTGTTGATAAAACATGCCTTTATCAACGATTTTTTAATGCTGATAAAGATATAATGTTAATAATTTATTTATATTATTATATATATTTATAAAATTATATATATGATAAATATACATATTTATTTATAATTATAACTATAAAAAAATAAATAAATATTTATAATTATAAAATTATAATAAATATATTAATTATATATATTAATAAAATTATAAAAATATATAATTAATATATTTATTATAATTTTATAATTATTTAAATATATATGTATTTATTTATAATTATAATTATAAATATTTGTATTTATTTATCAATATTTGTATATATTTATTAATATTTTTATTTAATTATATATAACATTATAAGAAAAATAAATATATTATTTTATAAATTTATAACTATTTAAATAAACAAATAATTATTTATAATTATAACTATAATTAAATATATATTTATTTGTAATTAAAAATTATAATAAATATATATTTATTTACAGTTATAATTATAAATATATAAATATATATATTTAAATGATTATAAAATTATAACAAATATATTTATAATTTTATGAATATATATAATTAATATATTTATTATAATTTTTAGTTATTTAAAAATATCTATATTTATTTATAATTATAATTATAACTATTTATATTTACTTATAAATATTTGTATGTATTTATTTATTTATAAATATTTATAACTTTATAAGTATAATAAATATATTTATTATAATTTTATAATTATTTACACATATATATTTATTTATAATTATAACTATAAATAAATATATTTATAAATATTTGTATATAATTATATACATATATATATATATATATAATTATAATAGATGTAATTGTATCCATAAGCACCTAATATAATTTATATATTTATTATAATTTTATAATTATTTAAATATAGCCCGAATGGCCCGAAGGCCTTCTTTTTATTTGATTTTGGATAATCCCCCTTTTAAGGGTTGAAGGGGAACCCTTAAATGACCCGTAGGAGCAAGGCACAAGGCTCATACATGACTCAAACCATGAAATCAAAGGCTCAAGACCCGACACACTTGAAACAATCCCTCCCCAACATCTGCATCTTGAAAGTGCCTAGCTCCCCACCTCGCATGGCTGATCGGCTAGCATTACCCCGTGCAGAGTTGCACGACGCCTGGTCCCGATGGCAATTGCCATACCCTCGCATTCTTCCAATCCGGTTAGATCTGCTCTGGTGATTGCTTATTTTTGCTATGAATCTTCATTTAGGCCAGCTCCCGTGTGGTCTGCACTTATTTGGTCTTTTTTGTGGCCCGAAAGCCCTGTGGCCCGATGGCCATTGGTGGCCCGAAGGCCCTACAGCCTGAAGGCCCTGTAGCCCGAAGGCCTTTGGTGGCCCGAAGACCCTGAGACCCGTAGGCCCAAACCGGTGGCCCGAAGGCCCAAATCAGATGAATAGTTCTGGCTGCTACATTACATAATAGTACGTGCTACAATACCCTCGAAAATTCACCCTCACCCGAATTTGATCCTGGGTCTCTTGGATGGCAAGCAGAAGCCTCTACCACTCGAGTACAGGCTCGTTGGCTCATTTAAATATATCTATATTTATTTAGAATTATAATTATAACTATTTGTATTTATTTATAAATATTTGTATATATTTATAAATATATTTATAAATATTTGAATATAATTATAAATATAAATATATTTATATATATTTATAAAATTATAATAGATGTATTTATTGTAATTTTATAATTATTTAAATATATATAGTTATAATTATAATTACAATTAAATATATTTAAAAAGTATTTATATATAATTAAAATTTTATAATTATAAATATAATAAATATATTTATCTGTATTTTATAATTATTTTTGAGAACATAACAGATTCATGGGTATAACATGAATGAATCATATACCTAGTAAAGCATAGATAATAAAAAATGACGAGTCATCACATTTGGACAACATGAATAACAAGAATGGTGTAATGTATAAATGAACATTCATGATGAATACATAACATATATGCACATCAATTATACTCACACATCAATATATTTATTGATCAAATTTATTGGAAACATATATTTATTTATTTATAATTATAAATATAAATATATATATTTTAAAAGTATTTATATATAATTATAAATATAATAAATATAATAAATATAATAAATATAATAAATATAATAAATATAATAAATATAATAAATATAATAAATATAATAAATATAATAAATATAATAAATATAATAAATATAATAAATATAATAAATATAATAAATATAATAAATATAATAAATACAATAAATACAATAAATACAATAAATATAATAAATATAATAAATATAATAAATGTAATAAATATAATAAATATATTTATTATTTAATGAAATTTATTATAATCTTATAATTATTTAAATATATATTTATTTAATTATAATCCTAGAAATACCTTTTTCAAACATTATATATATATTTGAATTATTAAAAAATATATATTAATTATAAACATGTGTTTTTATTTAATGTATACAAATAAAAATTATTTTTGAATACAAATATAATAATTTTATATAAATTAATAATATATTTTTATTAAAAACTTTTATTATCGCTAATAATAGTCCTGCTAAATTTACCCCTTATCAGCACTAAAAACAACACTGATAAAGGGTACACCTTTATCAACGCCCTTTTTAGTGCTGATAAATGGTAGATTTATCAGTGCATTTAGCTAGCACTGATAAAGGCCCCCCTTTTATCAGCACTTTCTGTTTAGCACTGATCAAAGCCGACACATCCCTTTCCTGAATCTGTGGTAGTGTTTAGCCCAAGTCCTGGTGGTACATTTCTCCTTAATGCCTACTAGATTTATACACTCTAATTTCCTATAAGAGCTAACATTTTGTGTGGTTCCAACTTTCACCCCAGTAAAAATAGTAATAATAGGGAATCCTCCAGAATTATCATCCTCAACCATATGCATCTCCAATATTTGAACATCACGATCTGGTCGTTGATTTTCTAGATCATCACCAACATCTATTGAAGGGCTTTCCCCCATTGAAGTATATTTCCCCTAAGCTGCACAATCATGAAGTTCCTTTGTAGAATTTTCATTCTTCCTTAATGTATTCTAGGTAGAAAATAGAGATGGAACCTAATGCACACTCTCAACACCATTTTTCTTGAGGCAGTGCAGCATGTCATTCTCTTTATTAGAACAAAAAGAGCATGAGAGTTCCCTATGAAACTGATCTTTGGCATGTCCAATGGATTGACATCCCAAGAAAAAGAGAGGAGTCTTATCATATTCAATCCTTAAGAAAAATTCATCATCCAAAGTAGATAAAACAATCTTCTCCATAAGTGGATAGCTAAGGTCAACTTCAATAAAAAAATGAGCAAAAAAAAACTCATGAACCCATCAAGCATACCATACATTCTATTATCCATGTAAAGGAACTAAAGTGAAAGGGGATGTGGATATTACTTGGTTCACCCAATGGGTGACATCCAACTAGCATACACATGGTCATTTTATGGTGTATCATAGAATCTTTAATCCACTATTATGTGATTACAAGATTTAGAAATAGTTTTTTGTTGATTCCTAGGGACACTCTATCTTCTTATGTCTCTATTCACTATTTATAAAAAAAATAACAAACAAATTTTCTCATAATCCATTACAATGAAATATCAATTGTAAGTACACAAAACCAGTAATAGTGTTTCGCTTCATCTCTATATTGATATTGACATCATGTTCATCTCCTTATGTTCTATCAATCTTTAATTATACATTATATGTCCAAATGTATATCAAAATACACTCTCTATTCTCCTTATGTCTCATATATCCCACTTTTCTTAATATGAGTGAAATATCTATTTTGTGTTCAAGCTCCTCCAATTATGCCACAATAAAATAAATATTATTAATCTTGTTTACATAATTCATGTCCAATAAAGGGAAATTAATAACATGCATTTAAGTTGATATATATCTCCCAAAATAATATCTATTGTTTCCAAAATCTAATTTTAAATTTTCACTAATATACAAAAAACCATGAAATTTTTATGTGCCACTATGAGCGTGGTTCCTCTAGTTAATGAAATTCTTCCATAATCTATAATTTTTTTTATCAGGGCATGAAACCAAATCAGATGGGCCAAATATTTAAAAATTTCATCATCGAATTGATGTAACTTCATCGTCTCCAGTGATTCGAGCCCCAGAAAAGGCATGAGGACATCATGTGAGTTTATTTATGCATAAAAAATTAAAATGAACGATTACCTTGTTCGAATTGATTGTGCGTTCATCAAAATCTTGTTGTTGATGACCGTTGCTTGAAGAATCCAAGTTTTAATCCCTCTAGATCATCCACACACACTTCGAGTGTCCGCAGGAATGCCGATCGTCAGACATTGAGTGCTAGCGCAGAGGTCAAACGAAGGATACAACGTCCCGACGATCACCATGATCCCATTCCTTCGATCCTCAATGACAATCAAAGATAAAATTATTGGAATGAACTTTTCTCTCTCTAGGATGTAGGAAGGAGGAGATATGTGATATAAAATTCAAGTGGATGAATAGTCTATCAGAAATGAGCTCTCTTTTTCTTATATAGTCAGAATTAAACACCTGGAAAGGGTTACCCAACCCCTGTATAAATAAAACCAACTAAATAATCCATAAAGGATGCGTTATGACCAATTAAACATGTTATAAATGTCATTTATATTTTATCACATACTTTTAATATATAATAAATATATTACATGCCCCCTACATGTGGATGGGGTGGCATGGTAGGGAGGGGTTAGGGGCACAGGTCATGGGGTCGAGTCCCAGAGCCTATTTATTTCTGCTAGTTTCTTTGTAGCATTGTGTGCTGTCATTGGCCAATATAACCCACTTTTAAATATATTAAATGATAAATGTGAGACTTCAACTCAATTCTTAATTTTCAAAAATATTAAACAAACCATGAATTTTAATATAATATTCATTCGTATAATATAATATTCATTTGTATAATATTTTCCACGTATTCACTTAATACCATGTGCCATGTGAATACTTTTAATAAATAAATTCAACTCCAATTATTATATACTTTAATAATAATTAATTTATTTACTCATTGGTGATCGTTTATTCTCGAACATCTCTCAGACCCCATGGTGGGGCCCACTATGTCCTATACCCTTATTCATTATATTAGAGAATACTCTTGATTACAAATATGTGTGTGACCCTCTAAAACCTTATCTCGATAGTACTAATACTATTCATAGACTAGGAGTAAAGTCTAGAAACTCATCAAGCCTCCTAAGGAGATAAGGAAAAATCATAGCAATTAAAACCTTTCCTACGAACACATGTAGTGTAATACAATCTCTTTGTCTTGAGATATCTCATAAAGTAGGATGCACACCTTGTGTCATCATCCACACTTGATTTATTATTCATTGATCTAACCAGAAAGACTTACCTTTCTCTACTATGGTCATGGATTTAATGAAAGTACTACCATCCCGATCAATTGGGCCTCATATATCACTTCCTATCAGAAGTGGAAAATTCTACCTTGATTATTCAATCAATGCCATACCACCAATTAAATACCCAACATAAACTATCTTGCTACAACATCAATGCCATAATTTTCATCTTGCATCAAAGTACATAATCAAATAGTATGAACTAATAATAATCTTAATTTAGGAGACCATTACATGTGTTCATAGATAGGAACAACTAATGAAACCTAAAACATGTGGTGTTACTATTGGAATACCATTACTCATGATCTCATCTACTCAAGATCACTAAGTGTGAACTTCATGAGAAGAAGTCTCAATACTTATGATCCCCTAACACCTGATGGACACACATCAAATTTTTCCTATCAGTATGATGTATCTAGACCATAATACATATGTTTAAGATTACTTTCATGGTATCTCTAGGTTTTCATTATATCCTATAAACTTCTATAACCTTTTAATACGACATGTAATATAAGGACTTTACCATAAATATAGTGGAAATAGAAGCACAAACACTATTTTGGTAAGTTAATCATATGTATATATCAAAGTGTATACATGTAATGGTAATAAAAGTATATAAATGATTTGGGTATAAGGGACCCACTTTCAACACTTCCACTTTTACTTTATACAACCGCTAACAAGTCTCAACCTGTTATCTCTCACATGAGAATCATGATTCTACTGAAATATGAATTCAGTTAGGGGGTCTTCCACATTATCCTCTATAAAAAATTTAAATACCCAGATTTTCCGTGTATTTTTTTATTATATGGAATTATTTCCAAATCGTAAAATCTGACGGCGCGCGATTCTGAGGTCTGGAGTGCCCGGAATGATCCGTCGAAGTTTTGTTAAGATTTAATTAGTGCACGTAAGCATTTTTACTGAAAAAGTGGAATAAATCTTAAAAGGTTGTCCGGATCAGAAATACGAGGGCACCGTTGCATTCAGGATGGCGGGTTTACCCTAGGCATGACTTAAGTTTAGTCGGAGCATGCCTCATGTGAGAAAACCCAAAAATGGCATAACCATAAATAAAATAATTAAATAAAATTATTTTATTTTTCAAATGATTATAACTCACGAACGGTAACTCAGATTGAAAATACAAGACCACCTCTGAAATCGTGAGGGTATTCTTTCCTTAGGCTGATACTAACATTAGCCGATGCGGGCCACCTGTGAAAGTTAGTTTTTGACCATAAATAAAATAATTAAGTGACAATTATTTTATTGTAAAATCTATAACTTCTAAACGGTAACTCAGATTAAAAATCCGAGAGTACCGTTGGGTTCTTTGGGGCGTGTTTACCTCAGGCAGAGACCAGTGCGGGTTGAGGTTGAATGTTAATAATTTATTGAACTTTTTTTAAGGTACGTTTAGGAAACGCGCGGGCGGCATTTTCTAATTTTTGAACCAGTGCTCGGATTAAAAATCTGAGGTCACCATTGAATCCAAAGCAACAAGATTCTATTAAGGGAGGCTTCACTTTGACTGTAGTAGGTCTGGAGAAAAATTTAGATTTTGGGACTTTTTAAAAGAAATAAATAAAATAACTTTGTTATTTTATTTTCATTATTTTCCTCTAATGGACAAGCGACAACATGGGACCAGCGACGTGTCAAGCAAATAAATGGCTTGAACTTTCAATCCTAAGTAACAGAAAGGTTGGGGAATTAGGAAGGTTCCTAATTAATGAGCCCCCATTAATTCCCAACAACGTTACTTATCCTCCCCCTCTCCTATATATACGGAGCTTGGGGAGAGGTGTCGTCACAGATTCACCAAGCAACAGAGTACTGATAAAGTGCCATGACGCCAAACCATTGGAGGACGGAGCCAGTTCTAGTGGGAGGTGACGAGCAACGCCGAAACCCCAAACCGGAGATCGATGATCGAGCGACATCATTGGAGGCTAGTTGCGGGGGACGACGAACACCGACCCACTTCCTCAACCGCGGGCATTTCTCCACCGTTCTTGAGGTAAGGGTTTGATTCTTTTTTAATTCAAGTGTTTTTATTGAACCCTTTGACCCTCCCTTATGATTGAAAGCTAACACGAAGGGAGTGGGCCTAACGAACCTGGCCCGAACCCTCTGCTACTTTTCTACCCTTGCGTCCTCGGTGGAAGACCGCCAGTGCGGAAGCACCGACCGACTATGAAGGAGGCGGTGCGACGACGTGCGCCACAAGAGGAGGCTGCGACACTAAGCCGCGAAGATCATTGGAGCGGCCAGAATCGGCTAGTCGCGAAGGAGGTGCGACACACCATCACGCATCGCTGGAGGACTAGGGCCGCGACTCATCAGCTGCGGCAGACCGAAGGAAGGAAACCGACCGCGACAGATCAGAGGGACCCCTTTGTGTCCCACGGGTGACTTGGAAGCGCCTATTTTCGCAGCTGCTTGGTCTCCCGAACGGAAGGGGGCCGCTCCCCTTCAGCGCCAGCTCGTGCGGACCGCGTTGCCCTGTGGGCTACCTTCTGCGGTCTAGGTCGCACCCCTACGTAGGCTGAGCCGCACCCCATCGCGGGCCGGGCCGCCCCATCGCGGGCCGAACCACCCCATCGTGGGCTGGGCCACCCCCCTAGAGGGTCGTGCCAGACCTCGTCCCAGCCCAGCCAGGTCAGACCCATATCGAGTCGGGCTGGACCCGGGCCCAACCGAGCCCAGAAACACTAAAATGGCCATATTTGGAGAACCAGACATCCGTTTGATGAACCGTCTGTGGAGTTGGGATCCTTTGATCAAGAAATTACTTTTGTTATACTCCACTTGAGTTTTAGATAAAGTTGGAGTATAGCCGGGTTCGATCTAACCCGAATCCAACCAGGACCCCGGAACTAGAACGCTTATAACTCACAGACTGGGCGTCCGATTGACGCACCATCTATCACGTTGGAGTTTGGGTTACTCCTTTGTGGAGCTTAGTGGAATTTGAGGTATTACTGATATCTCAAGACACAGATTCTATGGAACTCGAGCGCACCGTGTGCGAGGAATCCTGTGGCTGGCTATAACGTGAAGAAAGAACATCGATCCTGTGTGGGTCAGCATCTATCAATTATGTGTGGGTCAGCGCTCAGCGATCCTATGTGGGTCAGATCCTATTTGGGTCAGTGTATTGATCCTGTGTGGGTTAGATCTTGTGTGGGTCAGCGGGGGTTAGTTACCTATCGATCCTGTGTGGGTCAGTAGCAGTGCTTCTTAACAGAAGAAGATGATCTATCTTACGACTAATCATCTGTACTTATATACTTAAGTTATACCTTATGTGAGCTGAGTCTTCTATCATTATGGTGTTACCTGTGTGGTACTACTACCTTCATGGTGCTATCTTTGTGGTGTTACCTGTGTGGTACTTCTAGCTTCATGGTGTTACCTGTGTGGTATTTCTATCCCTGTGGTGTTACCTATGTGGTACTTCTAGCTTCGTGGTGTTACCTGTGTGGTACTTCTATCTTTGTGGTGTTACATATGTGGTAATTCTAGCTTCTTGGTGTTCCATGTGTGGTAAGTTTATCCTTGTGGTGTTACCTGTGTGGTACTACTACCTTTGTGGTTATATCTTTATGGTGTTACCTGTGTGGTACTTCTACCTTCGTGGTGTTACCTGTGTGGTACTTCTAACTTCTTGGTGTTACCTGTGTGGTACTTCTACCTTCGTGGTGTTATCTTTATGGTGTTACCTATGTGGTACTTCTATCTTCCTGGTGTTACCTGTGTGGTACTTCTACCTTCGTGGTGTTACCTGTGTGGTACTTCTATCTTTGTGGTGTTACATGTGTGGTACTTCTACCTTCGTGGTGTTTTCTCCGTGGTGTTACCTATGTGGTACTTCTACCTTCATGGTGTTACCTTTGTGGTATTCCTACCTCATGTATGATATGGGTATGTCTTGATAACTGAGGTATATGTATGGGCATTCACCTAAGTAGAGTTGATGTCTATTGCTTCATGATTTTTAGTTTTTCCTTTGTGGAACTCTAGGATACCTACAAGGGTCTCGGGTTCCCTACTGAGTATCGTCATACTCACCCATTCATGGGCTTCTCCTGCACCTTGTTGTGTCTTGTGCAGACGACGTATAGTGTTGATCAAGGATGAGGGATCTAGGATTGGACAGTTCTTGGAGCTAGGACTGGATGGTTCTTGGAGATGGACCTTTTGGCGTGATGTGATGTAGGAACTACTGATCGTGAGTTGTACCTACCCTTAAGGTAGGATCCTCGGTGGATGATCCAGGACCTGCTTTGTGCTTTCAGTTGTATTTTTACTTTCCAGTTGTACTTATACTTTACAAATTAGCTTGTATTTCCAGCCCCTTTACTTTCATCACTATTTTTACTAGATCAATTTACTTAGTGGTTGTTACTTGTTGCGTTCTACTCTATGTGTTTGTACAGGTTTAAAGGAAATGCCTTCCTGTTTTAGGGATATGCCTTTCTGGTGCTTGTCGCCAGCCCCTGGCCTGTGGAAGGCAGGCTTGGGGTAGTCACGACACATGCCTCGAGGGACGGGTTGTGACAAAGTGGTATCATAGGAGTTCAGTTCTATCGAAGAACTAGGACTCTGATCTTTTCTATTAAGCAATAGTGTTAATTATTGTGAGTGTGGTTTTTAGTTTGGGGAGTCCAGTGTTGGTGCGACAACCGACATATCCATACACCAGGACCTTGAGTTCTGATTTCCGACTCAGTACACGGAAACACTGATTGCGTGTGTTTTGAAAAGTCTTTCTTGTGTTTTCTTGAGTAAGCTCACTAGGTATAACTTAATGACCGTGGCACACCTGTTCCTTATCAAGATGCCACCACGTAGACAACCATCCAAGATTCCCAAGAGAGTACATGATGACGGCCCACTGAGTGATGAGTCTCCGGTGTAGGGCCCTCTTACTATGTTGGAACCTTCGGATGGTGTACCAGCAGCACCACTACCCGTTGGATAATGATTACCACCAGCTGCACTGGAAGACGGTGCATGCCGATTGAGAGTGTTGCACAAGTTCCAGCGGCAGAGGCCTCTAAGGTTTTGAGGAGAGACAGATTCCTAGGCAGCTGAGGACTGGCTAGAGGCTGTGGCTAGAGTTTCCACCTAGTTGGGACACCAGTAGAGCAAATGGTGATCTTAGCTGCTAGTTTTTTTCCATGAGTGGCCATAAGGATGGTCTGTATAGTGATGAGGCTTTGGTACGTAGACCGTTTCCCAATATGGTACCTTCAGGCATCGTGCCAACTATATCACTGCCCATTGGTCAGTAGTTACAACCGGCGGTACCGGTAGAGGAAACATGTAGGCTTATTTTCTTACATGTGTTTCAGCATCAGAT
Source organism: Viscum album (assembly GCA_963277665.1). Classification (NCBI taxonomy): domain Eukaryota; kingdom Viridiplantae; phylum Streptophyta; class Magnoliopsida; order Santalales; family Viscaceae; genus Viscum; species Viscum album. The sequence continues at coordinate 1,013,690,393 of OY728119.1, read as the reverse complement.
ACCCCTCAGGTTCCGAGGTGAGCCTGACTCATAGGCAGCTAAGGACTAGCTTGAGGAGGTGGTCAAGTTTCCACCTAACCAGGGAACCATTCGATCAGGTGGCGGTCCTGTTAGAGAGCCTTCTACGTGGCTCAACGGGACGATGATAGGGTTTATGTTACCCTGATCTTGTGAAAAGGTGACTTTTCTATGGACAATCTTGAGAACCTTCTTCAGAGAAGGTGGTCTCTTGCCATAAAGAGATAAGGGATGAGAGTTCACTAGAGATTCTACAGCTTTGGTAGGATGACATGTTGGTATATGGGTATTCATCGAGGCGTACTGACTATCCCAGGTACTCAATGAATACAGTACGACCAGTGGTTCAGGGATCAGACCTCTGAGCGAGGTGTGTTTAGGGACATTCAAGCCAAAATTTTCCTCTATGAATTCCTACTTATGTTAGGGTAGTAAAGATAACCTTTGTGGTTGAATGTTATTTGGATGAGCGGATGCATCCAATGAATGTTAACAGTGGGGAATCAGGAAACCGACACCGGTCTCAGAGACTTGTGCATGTGAAATGTCTCGGGAAGAGGAAGTAATAAAGAAAGATGAATATGTAGGGCAGCAGATGTGGAAGAGGATCTAGGAAAGCAGCAAGAGGTTGTACACATTTTGACATGTTATAACCACCACCCCAATGCGGTCCTTAACAGGCTCAAGGAGCAAGAGGTCAGGGGAATGGAGTATCTGCATGTGGTCAAGGAGTGTGACCCAAGGGACCCAGGAATTATTAGAGGTACGGTCGGTGTCTGGTACTAGCTACCGTATTAATAGACATAGGAACTAATCATTCCTTATTTCCATGAATCTTGTTCAAGACCTAGAGTTTCCAGTTAAACCATTGACTTTACCCTTACATCTAGAGATAACTTTGGGAGGAAACTCGATAATCACATTTATGACGACGGTGTGATCTGACCCTTGAGGTGAGAGTTTCGGTTGGAACCTCTTGGTGGCAGCATTGAGGCCTTACGACGTTAGTTTTGGTATAGAATGGACATCTACAGTTCATAATCAGATTGATTGTATTAGAAAAAAATGGTTGTGGTTTATCTATAATGTTGTAATGGGTTTTACTTGGTCAGTAAAAAAGGAAACCCATGCAGCATAGGATCAGCTCATGCATAGGAAGATGCAGTTGATCACTCTTGAGTCAGCCATACATACCCTCGTGGAAGCAGGAGTTTTTTTTTTGAGTTTTCAGTTCCCAACAGGAGTGGTAGAGTGTGGGGACATATTTTCAAAATATGTTTCCAGGATTACCTCCTCGATGGGATAGAGACTTCTTCTTTGGATCGGTACTACCAAAGTTTTGAACCTGACTTATCCAGGGTAGTGACACCCTTGTCATCTTTGAAGGAGAAGGGAGAGCCTTTATTGTGGATGGAGAAGTGTCAACAGAGCTTTCAGGAGTTGAGAAAACGACAATGGCTAGATTTCATCCAGGACTATGAACTTGAGATAGTCTTTAGTCCTGGGAAGGGGAACGTGATAGCAGATGCCCTCGGCAGGAGGTATGGTCAGCAGCTGCTGAGTGAGGCATCAGAGCAACTAGTCGTGTTGCAGATATCATTCGTGGATAAAGATAGAGAAGCTTACCTCTAGTCTATGACTGTCACTCCCCAAATTCTTCAAAAAATTCGGGGGGGGGGGGGGCACAACTCGAGATGTTTAATGCAAGACCCGACATGATCAAATATCCTCAGGACAGTCTCCTGAAGAATTTTATGAGGGTGGGGAGCACGCCATTCTCTTCAGATCATGCACCATGTTACCAGTGACACGTCGGGAGGAGGTGTTGAGGGAGATCCATACATCCCCTTTAGCGGTACATCCTGGAGTGGTGAAGTTTTACCAGGACTTTTGGCGTTAGTACTGGTGGCCAGGGATGAAGGAAGCAGTGGAAGAGTTTGTATCATGATGCCTTCCTTGTCAGCAAGTGAAAACTTCATAGATCCTGCAGAAGTCTTATACCAATAGGAGGAGGGAGACCATGTCTTCCCACAGTTCTCTCCTCAAAGAGGACTAAAAAGGTTTGGCCGGGGCGACAAGATATCTATGAGGTTTATCAGACCTTTCTAAATTCTCAGTAGAGTAGATGAGGTGGCGTACTGTCTATCTCTTCCCCCACAGATGCACTGGGTGCATAATATTTTCCATGTGTTGCAGTTGATAAGATGTGTTCATGATCCATAATCGCACATCATCGACCACGAAGAGCTGGAATTTGATGATGGGGTGACGTTTATGGAAGTTCCAATAGAGATTGAGGATCTACAGGAGTGAGTACTTTGTGGGTGGTCGATACCTATGGTGCGCATCCGCTGGTAGCACGTGAACCTTCATGAGAGCACATGGGAGTGAGAGGCTCAGATTCATGCTCAATGCCCCCCAATTTGTTTTCTTAGTCTATGTTGTGGCTTTCGGGGACAAAAAGCCCTAAGGTGGGGAGAATGTAAAGAACCGTATTTTCCATGTATTTTTTTATTATATGGAATTATTTCCAGATTGTGAAATTTGACGACGCGTGATTCCGAGGCCCGGAGCGCCAGGAATGATCTTTCAAAGTTTTGTTAATCTTTAATTAGCGCACGTAAGCAGTTTTCCTAAAAAAGTGGAATAATTCTTAAACAGTTGCCCAGATCAGAAATCTGAGGGCACCGTTGCATTCAGGATGATGGGTTACCCAAGGCGCGACTTAAGTTTAGTTGGCGTGGGCCTCCTGTGAGAAAACCCAAAAATGGAATAACCGTAAATAAAATAATTAAATAAAATTATTTTATTTTTAAAATGATTATAAATCATGAACGGTAACTTGGATTGAAAATCAGAGACCATCGCTTAACTCATAAGGGTATTATTTCCTTAGGATGATACTAACATTAGCCGGTGCGGGCCACCGGTGAAAGTCCATTTTTGGCCGTAAATAAAATAATTAAGTGACAATTATTTTATTGTAAAATCCATAACTTCTAAATGGTAGCTCAAATTAAAAATCTGAGAGTACTTTTGGGTTCATTGGGGCGTGTTTCCCTCAAGAAGAGCCTAACCTCGACTGGCGCGGGTCGAGGCTGAATGTTAATAATTTATTGATTTTTTAAGGTACATTCAGTAAATGTGCGAGAAAAATTTTCTAACTTTTGAACCGGTGCTCAGATTAAAAATATGAGGGAACTATTGAATCCACAACACCGGTATTCTCTTAAGGGAGACTTTAATTTGACCGCAGTAGGTCTAGAGAAAAAGTTAGATTTTGGGACTTTTTAAAAGAAATAAATTAAATAACTTTGCTATTTTATTTTCATTCTTTTCCTCTAACAGACAAGTGACAATGTGAGACCAATGACGAGTCAAGCCAATAAATGGATTGACCTTTCAATCTTAAGTAACAACAAGGTTGGGGAATTAGGAAGGTTCCTAATTAATGAGCCCCCATTAATTCCCAACGTCGTTACTTACCCTCCCCCTCTCCTACATATATGGAGTTTGGGGAGAGGTGTCAGCACAACTTCACCAAGAAATTAAGTGATGATAAAGTACCACGATGATTAACCCTTGGAGGACAGAGCCGGTTCCAGTGGGAGGTGACGAGCGATGCTGAAACCCCTAATCGGAGATCGATGATCGAGCGATGTCGTTGGAGTCTAGTTGTGGGGGACGAATAACACCAACCCAATTCCTCAACTGTGGGCGTTTGTCCATCGTTCTCGAGGTAGGAGTTTTATTATTGTTTTATTCAAGTGTTTTTCTTGTACCCTTTGATCCTCCCTTATGATTTCAAGCTAATGCGGAGGGAGTGGTCCTAATGAACCTCGTCCGAACCCTCTGCTACTTTGCTACCCTTTCACCCTCGGTGGAAGACCGCCAGTGCGGCAACACCGACCAGCTACGAAGGAGGTGGCGTGCCGACATGCGCTGCAAGAGGAGGCCGTGACACTAAGCTGCAACGGTCATCAAAGTGGCTAGTACTAGCTAGCCACAAAAGAGGTGTGGCGTGCTGTCGTGCGCCGCCGGAGGACTTGGGCCGCGACTCGTCAGCCACGGCGGACTGGAGAAAGGCGACCGACACACCGGCCGACCACGACAGATCGGCAGGACCTGTTCGTGTCTCGTGGGTGACTTAGTAGTGCCTATTGGTGCTGCTACTTGGCCTTCTGAATAGAAGGGGGTCGCTCCCCTTCGGCGCCAGCTCAAGCGGACTGTGCTGCCCAGCGGGCTGCCTCCTGCCGGCCGGGCTGCCTGCCCCTCCGAGGCCCGGGCTGTGCCCCTTTGCAGGCCGGGCCGGACCATCGAGGGTCGGGCTTCCCATCGTGGGCCAGGCCGCCCCCTTGTGGGCCAGGCCGAACCTCAGACTAGCCTATCCAGGTCAGACCCATATCGAGTCGGGCTGGACCTGGGCCCAATCGGGCCGAGAAACACTAAAAGGGCCATATTTTGAGAACCGGACGTCCGTTTGATGAACCGTGTACGACAGAGGGATACTTGGGTCAATACGGTCCTTTGGGTATAATACAATTGAGTTTTGGATAGAGTTGGAGTATGAATGGGTTGGATTAAACTCGAATCCAACCGGGCCCCCGGAACTAAAACGCTTATAACTCACAAAACGGACGTCCGATTGATGCGCTGTCTGTCACGTTGAAACCCTTACGACATGTAGGTCATTTGGGTTACTCCTTTTTGGAGCTTAGGGGTAGTTTAGGTATGACCAATATCTCGAGAGACAGATTCTACGGAACTCAAGCGCACTGGGTATGAGGAATCCTGTGGATGGCTGTAACGTGAAGAAAGAACATCGATCATGTGTGGGTCAACATCTATTGATCCTGTGTGGGTCAAATCCTGTGTGGGTCAAATCCTGTGTGGGTAAGCACTCAACGATCCTGTGTGGGTCATCACATACTGATCCAATTTGGGTCATATCCTGTGTGGGTTAGCGGGGGTTAGTTACCTATCTATCCTGTGTGGGTCAGAACCTGTGTGGGTCAGTGGGGGTTAGTTACTTATCCATCCCGTGTGGGTCAACAACAGTGCTTCTTAATATAATAAGATGATATAGATTGTGACTAATCATATGTACTTCTGTACTTAAGTTATACCTTGTGTAAGCTGAGTCTTCTATCATTGTGGTATTACCTGTGTGGTACTACTACCTTTGTGGTGCTATCTTTTTTGGTGTTACCTGTGTGCTACTTCTAGCTTCGTGGTGTTACCTATGTGGTAATTCTAGCTTCATGTTGTTACTTGTGTGGTAATTTTATCTTTGTGGTGTTACCTGTGTGGTACTTCTAGGTTCGTGGTGTTACCTGTGTGGTACTTTTATCCTTGTGGTGTTACCTATGTGGTACTACTACCTTCATGGTTCCATCTTTGTGGTGTTACATGTGTGGTACTTCTACCTTAGTGGTGTTAACTGTTTGGTACTTATAGCTTCGTGGTGATACCTGTGTGGTACTTCTACCTTCGTGATTTTATCTTCATGGTGTTACCTATGTGGTACTTCTATCTTTCTGGTGTTACATGTGTGGTACTTCTACCTTTGTGGTGTTACCTGTGTTGTACTTCTATCTTTGTGGTGTTACCTGTGTGCTACTTCTACCTTCATGGTGTTGTCTCCATGGTGTTACCTGTGTGGTACTTCTACCTTCGTGGTGTTACCTTTGTGGTATTCTTCCCTCATGTATGAGATTAGTATGTCTTGATAACTTAAGTATATTTATGGGCATATACCTAAGTAGAGTTAATGTCTATCGCTTCATGCTTTGTGTTTTTTCCTTTGTGGAACTCTATGAGACCTACGAGGGTCTCGGGGTCCCTACTGAGTATCGTTATACTCGCCCCTATGTGGTCTTCGCCCACACCTTGTTGTGTCTTGTGCATATGACATACAACGTTGATCAAGGCTGAGAGAGCTAGGACTAGATGGTTCTTGGATATAGGACTGGACGGTGCTTGGAGCTAGACCTTTTGGCATGACGTGACGTAGGGACTACTAATCGTGAGCTGTACCTAGCCTTCAGGTAGGATCTTCGGTGGATGAGCCAGGAGCTGATTTGTGCTTTCAGTTGTATTTTTATTTTCCAGTTGTACTTGTACTTTACAGATGGGATTGTATTTCTGGCCCCTTTACTTTCAACAATCTTTTTACTACAAAAATTTACTTAGTGGTTGTTACTTGTTGCGTTATACTCTGTGTGTTTGTACAGGTTTAAATACAATGCCTTCCCGTTTTTGGGATACAACTTTCTGGTGCTAGTCTCTAGCCTCTGGCCTATGGAAGGTGGGCTTGGGGTAGTCACGACACGAGCCCTGAGGGATGGGTCATGAAAAAAAATCTACTAACTATGACTTCACCTATATGATTAAAATACCTTAAGAGATTAAATTTCCAAAGTATATTCTTTGTTCTCTGGTGTGACCTGAGATCCTTGGAAAGAACCACTACTGCAATATTATCACAATGAGATGGAACAAGGTCTGTACTTCAAGGCATAAAACCAATGTCTGAGAAAAATCTACATATCCAAACTACCTCCTTAGCTACATCAGAATGTGTGATATACTCATATTCTAATATAGAGTCAGAAACCACAAGTTGCTTCGAGATTATCCAAATCACTTCACCACCATTCAGGAAAAATGCATATTCAAATGGCGATTTTTTATCATCATGATCTATTTAGAGACTAGCATCAGTGTATCGCCTCACAAATAGTTCCTCATCTCATCCATACACTAGGAACATATCCTTTATATGTCTCAATTACTTTATGATAGTTTTCACAACCACCCAATGTAGTTCTCCTATATTAGCTTGATATCTGCACACCATTCTTAAGGAAAAGGAATCATAAAACCTTGTACATAGAAAGACTTAAATGATAGATCCCACTACTAAATCATAAAGGATTCTACTCATTCTTTTAATCTCCTACTATGTTTTTTGACACATTTTTTTAGAGATATTGATACCATGTGACATTGGTAAAAACTTTCTATTGGATTGTTCTATATTTTACCTTTTGAGTACCTTGTCAATATATTTACTTTGAATCAGCCTAAGCATCACATGAGATCTATCTTGATAGAACTTGATCCATAAGATGTAAGATTCCATACCCAAGTCTTTCATGGTGAATCATTCATTTAACCAAGTCTTAACTAAATATAATACTTTCACTTAATTTACCATAATTAATATGTCATCAATATATAATATGAGAGAAATAGTGACATTCACACTAAACTTATTATAGATACATGGCTCGCTCTCATTCTTGATGAAACCAAATTATCTTATGGCCTCATCAAAATGAACATTCCATGACCATGATGTGAGTTTCAACCCATAAATAGATCTCTAAAGATTTCATACTTTACTCACACTCTTTGATTTAATAAACCCTTTGGGTTGATTCATATTGACATCTTTAACCAACATCCCATTTAGAAAATTAGTTTTGAAATACATTTTCCAAATATCATAATCATGAAAGGATACTATTTCATGTAATATTCTGATGGATTTCAACATTTATACTAGAGATAATGTTTCATCATAGTTTATGTCTTAACTTTTCCTAAAACCATTTTTTACCAGTAATTACTTATAGATATTGAATTTACCATCCATGTACAGCTTTTTCTTTAATTCCCATTTACACACAATGGGTTTTACATCAATTGGAGGGTCTACCAAAATCCAATCTTGATTTTAGTACATGGAATACATCTTAGGATGTATAGCTTCTTTCCATTTAGTATCATCCCTACCTACTACTTATTCCTTGTAGGTTATAGATTCATCATTATCTAAGAGTAATGTTTCACCTTTTTCTGTGATAATAAAACCATATTTCTTGGGTTATCTAACCTCATGAGTTGACCTATGCAGTACTTGTTTCTTAGGAATATCTTCATCTCCCACTAGCTCTTGTAGAGATTGTTATTATACCAAATCTTGTGTATATAGAGCATCAACTTCCTCAAAGTTAATCTCATTACCAATATTTCCATTATAAATGCGTTCCATTTATATAAATATGGCATGTCTTTCCATAATAAATTTTCTATCGGAAGTGTTATATAGGTAATATCCTTTGGTTTCTTTAGGATAACCTATAAATACACACTTCATGCTTTGGGATGGTAATTTATAATTAGTTGTAGTCTTAAAAAAACACTCACTTCCCTATACATGTATGTGTAATATATTGGGTTTCTTTCCATATCAAAACTGATATAGAATTCCATTTATAGCTTTAGTTGGTACTCGACTAAGGGTATATGCCTCTATCTATAATGCATGTCCCCAAAAGGATAATAAAGGATTTTCTTAACTCATCATTGATCTGCCCATGTCAAACAAGGTCTGATTCCATCCTTCACTAAAAACATTACATTTAGGTGTATAAATAGGAGTGAGTTGGAATACTATCCCACACTCCTTTAAGTGAACAATGAAATATTGTTTAAGATTCTATCAGCCTCATTCTGAGAAAAGTGAATTAATCTTCTTACCAATTTGGTTTTTTACTTCATGTTGGTATTCCTTAAACATTTGAAAGGAATCTAACTTATACCTCATTAAGTATATATACCCATACCTACTATAGTAATCTATAAAAGTAATTAAGTATGAAATCCCATCACTTTCCATTGTTGGAAATAGACCACATATGTCAGTATGAATCAATTTCAGTAATTCAGTGGTTCTTACTCCTTTCCCGGTGAGGGGTGATTTGGTTATTTTACCTTATAAACAAGTGCGACATACATCCAAGGGTTTTAAATCAGTTTAGTATAAAAACCTTACTTGATGAAATTTTTTTAAATGTTTTTAATTTACATGACTAAGATTGAAGTGCCAAAGGTGGGTTTTATATGAGTCATCTGTGTTGTCTTTGTCATTAATTTCCATTATAGGATTTTCAAGTTCAAGTATATACAAGACATAGTTAAGGTGCACCATACCATAACATATTTTTTCCATATAAAATAGATAGAATTTATTTCTAAAATTGAAATAAAATCCCTTGGTGTCCAAACTCGACACTAAGATTATGTTTCTGGTATTTGAAGGAACATAATAAAAATTATTTAATACAAGAACCAAACCATTAGGAAAAGTCAGATGATAATATCCCACTTCCAATGTTTCTAGTCTCACACCATTTGCAGCTCTGATATGTACCTCACCCTTTTCAATCTTCTAGAATATCCTTGGTTTGTGTATATGGATACAAATGTGTGACCCACATGCTATATCCAATACCCAACTTTTAGATAAATATAGATTGCATTAAATTACAAAAATGCCTATATGAGAAGCATCAGCTAACTTCTTTTTTCTAGCTTTTCAATTATTCTTCTAGTGTAAATTCTTTTCACATGTAAAGAATATAGCCTCCTTCTCATCACCCTCCCTCCATGTCTTTTACTTTTTAAAGGATGATGCATCGCTGTCTTCATCTTGAGTTTAGCCTTAGACCCCTTAGCCTTTCCCTTCTTCCTCTTGTTTACCATAAGGATAGAAGAATTGGTATTCTTTATATCCTTATCATCTTGGATAATTAAATCCAATATTTCTAGGAGTTAATTTTCATGTTATTCATGTTTTAAATAATAATAAAATTCTAGAAGATTGGTAGTAAAGAGGGAATAATGAGACCATTATCTACTTATTGGTTCAATTTTAACCCATGGGATTCATGTCACTCAATGTACCCAATCATATTAAGTACATGAGGATATTATTGATACCCTTCTGATATATTTTACATATATAGTGCACTTGATATCTCATTCCTTTATTACCTTTCTCTAACCTAATATAACTCTTGAAGATGAGATAACATCTTGTAGACATCTTCGTCCTCATGAATTTTCTACAATTGACTAGACATCATGAAAAAAATGATACATTGTACATCTAGTTCATCATCCACATGATTCTTATAATTTTATTTATACACATTGATTTCTTTATGAGAGGGATCAATAGTAAGTTAGGAATCCATCACATAAAGAGTCATCTCTTAGTGTAGTACTATGCGCAAGCACCTGTACCACTCCTGGAAGTTATAGTTTGTTAGGATATTTTATTTATCTAGAACTGATCAAAGTGATAATATACCAGTGGTGGGGATATCCATTCTATCTACAAAAAATAAACTTATCAATTAACACTTTATCTTTATTACCTTTTATACATTACTGATTAATTAATTCATTAAATTTCTACCACTATTTTATCGAACACTAGTAGCCCTCACTACTAGATTAAGAATGCTTTTTCACTAGAGTATTCTAGTGGAAATAATCCCTAAAACATTCCATTTTAGTCCAAGATATGTACATGCCATAACATGAAGATTTTCAAGGTATTCACTAGATTGGCCAACCGTATTGACTTTCTACTCCTTGAACTATTGGGTGAAGTTCTATCTTCTCAGAATCCTAACCTTGATTCCCACAATGCTTTGCCTCTAAAGTGGTTGCAAGCTGGATATGGAAACTTCTTTGCTACTATCTTTAGTTAAGTTTACCCATAACATTCAAAAAAATCTCTCATAGTAGGATGAATCCTCAACTAGGGTTGATTAACACCTCGTACACCCTATTTTTTCCAAATTTGAGTGACATAAGGCATTACTACTTAATATTACTTTGAGGTTTTTTATTATTTCTTAATGAATGTAATATTTTTCTATCAAATATTCTCATAATATGTGATCATGCTCATAACTATAGAATGTGTTTCTAAAACCCCAGTAATTTGTTTTATAATTTTAAATACATTAAGTTATGAAAAATAATAATTTAAAATTAAGTTTTTTAATTAATAATACTTATATTTCAAATTTATACCTTTCAAATTAATTTAAAAAACAAATACTATTTTATAGTATTATTCTGTGTACAAGAATATTTTAATATGAATATGTGTATTACAAAATTCATTTTTATCAATAGATTATAATATATATATTTACTATTATAATTATTTTTATAAATACAAAATTATGTTATGAATATATTCACTATTATTATGACACCCCAAGATTTTATGGTGTGTTTCTTCAAAACATAGTTTCAATTCATTAGATAGCTTATATGAACACAACACTGAGTCTACGTGAAACAAAACTTCATTATAACCTAGCTGTTAAGCTTAATTTTTTCACTTCTGTGTTTTGAATTTCTAAAAATGGATATACACAGTTGCGTTTAGTAAGATATTTAGAATCTGATAGAATCAACTTAATTTTTAGTGAATGAAAACTTACCCTTATGAATAGTGACATACCCTTATGAATAGTAACATGACCCATATAAATATTAATGTACCATTATGAATAGTAAACTCACCCATGTAAGCATAAATAAAATTTAGGCACCTTATAAATGAGAGTGAATATTTTAAACATTAATAATTAAGTGTTGGTATTTTTGTGAGCAATAAATATTTAATTACAATTTTATAACAAATAAATTAATTTAAAAGATAATTAATTTTCATAAAATGTATTCATAAATAATTTTTTTGTCCTATGATTTTGGGATAATTTAATGATACCTTAGTTAATTTTTTAGGGTATTATAAAAAGAGTTATAATTTTAAAAACTGTATTTTTTGAGTAAATGGTGATTGTAATTATGAATTAAATTTCTTATATTTAGAGAATTATTTTTATAAAATGGAGTCTATATTTTAATTCTACACATCAAAAAAATGGTTGGGGTTAATTTTTGATATTTTTCTGAAATACTTGAATTTTCAGTGAATAGTGAAAATACGTTAATTTACAATAAATGCTAAATAATTGATTTATTGAGTCATATATGATGTAAGGATGTGTAAGCACACTTGGTTCTAACTCACATGCACATATTACTATTTTTAGTCACAATAATAAATAATACTCATAGTCTTGAGCCAAAATAATTAAATAATGATTAAAATAATGGAAACCCTCCTCCCCTCCACTATAAAAACCACCCCTCACCCCATCTTCCTCTCACACCACTCAAGCTTTGAGACTTGCCTAATTTCTACCAAATAATCTTCCCAATATCCTTACCCACTTCTAAGATCTTATGGACTCATCAAAAGGCCAAAACCAAAGGCCTTAAGGTGGTTCTCAATGAGGAGTACTCAAGAGGTAAACCTCTCTTCCTTTTTCTTTCATTTTCTTTTACAAGTTCCATTCTTTTGTTTCTATCTTTTAACATCCCCTCATAAAAATTCTATGATAATTACATTACCTTTTATGTACTGGAATTTTATTATGATAATGGAATATTTCATCATCACCTCTCTTTCCCCCTCCTCTTATATTAAAAATGGAAACACCGTCTGAGATGTGTTAATTTATCACATTCAAGGATGACAGGTTTTCAATTTCTATTACCATATTCAATTATGTCCATAAAACCATTTTTATGGTTTAAATAGATCATAATATATGTAATATATACTATTTAATGTTCCTAAATTAGTTTTTACACATGGTATTAAATTATAAAAAAAATGAGTTCGTGGTGATCGAATAACAACCATATTAATCCAAGCGTTTATCATTAAAATTTTATCTAATGATTCATCATATCACAAAATAACCAAAGAGTTTATATAAAAATTTAAAATTATTTATGATCATTAATAACTCATAACTTCAATTCTGGATTTCAATTTCCATTTTACATGAACTTCTATTACTCTTATACAAGAAAACTGATCATGAAAACTAAGAAAACGTGCACTCCCAAATGATGAAATTGAATCTCTCAAACCATATAAAAGGACATAAATGAACTTATAAAAAATTAAATTTAGATAAGGTTATTTAATTATTAATTAATTAATCTAATTTTATTATTTAGGATATTAAGATCAAGTGAGGAATACATTCAGACATAAGGTAAGGGTTTCCTCATCTCACATCCATTTTTATGAGATATTCCTTATTCACTACTATTACTTGTGCATGGTGTACGTATAATTCCCATTGATTTATTAAATCATTAATCTATTTATTTTCATGGTATTAAATATATCATTTTATGATTATTAATTTTGGGCCATATGATTCAATTGATTACAAAGTGGTAAGGGTTTTCTTCCCAAACCTCTATTTTCTTTCGAGTTACTATTTGTCATTATTAATCCCAATTAAATTATTATTTATTCTTATGTACTCATCATAAATTATTTTTCAGTGTTATATATATGTGTACCAACCACAATCCATCTATATTTTATGGGGAGTTACATGTTTTAAAAGGATCCTTCAAAAAATTCTTCCGAAATACAAGCCTGATTCAAGAGAACTTCTCAAATTCTTATCTATTTTAAAGTGAAATATATAATCTATTTTAGGAAATAGTTATCTTTCTAAAATAAATCATTTTAATATGAAAAAAATATCTTGGCTCATTTCTGTTTTTATGAAAGCAAACATGCCTTTCCGCTTGAAATCTCTTTAATATTTTCCTTAAACCGCACTAAAATGTTTTATTTATAAAGCTTCTTTAAAAAATATTTTACATGATTTCACTTTAGTGGGACATCATTTATGCCTGAAATATAATTTAAACATCCTTACCTTTTATTTTCTAGGTTATACATGTTTAAAATATGATTTCATGAAAAATACAAATGATTTTCCAAAAGAACTCTTCTTTCCAAAGTAAAAAAGGATTTTCCTAATCTCACTTTTACTTCTATGATATATATGCCTTGTCCGCCACTTATTCCTTTAATGCGTTGTATGTATGTAATGACCCAATGTTTTTAAATGGAAATTAACTTCTCATAAGTATGTCATAAAATCACATGAAAACACAACATAATGAATTACTAAGTGCTAAGTGACCTTTAAACATAAGTTCATCACTTCTATGTTTGAAATTTCAAAAATTTGGCATATACGGTTGTAATCAGTAAGTTATTTGGAGTCCGATAAGGAAAAATTAATTTTTGGTGAATAGTAATCTATCTTAATGAATAGTAACATACCCTTATGAATAGTGATATACCATAATGAATAGTAACATAACCTATGGTGGTATAAAAATAATATTCAAGTTGTTAGTACGATATACCTATATTTTAGAATAAGTTAAAGAATGTTTTAAAACTGGTTTTGATAATAAATTATTATTTTAATTAAATATTAAAATAATCATATTTAGAAAATTATTTTTGAAAAACTAACTTCATTTTTGGATTCTACACATTAAAAAATGGTTAGGGTGAATTATTGGGATTTTTCTGAAATACTTGAATTTTTGATGAATAGTAGAATCCGATAATTCACAATAAATGCTAAATAATGGATTAATTGAGTCATCGATGATGTTATGCTGATGTATGCCCACTTGGTTCGGGATCACATGATAAAATCACTATTCTTAGTCATGGAATACTTACTATTCCTTGTCTTGGGAAGAAATAATAAATTAATGATTATAATATTATGAAATCCCTCCTCTCCTCCACTATAAACCCCCCCTTCACTCCCACTTCTCTACACTCCTCTCAAGCCTTGTGACTTGACATTATTCTACCCAAATCTCTCCCAAATTTCCTCTCCCACGTCCAAAATCTCTCAGCATCCTCAAAATACCAAAACCTCTCCCCTTAATAGGTTCTCAAAGGAGGAAGTCTCAAGAGGTAAATTCCTCTTCCCAATTTCTTCTTTTCTTTTAAGTTCTTTTCTTTTTTATATATTTCCTCACCCACCTTCACCATAATAGTATGATAAATCCAGTAACATACATATAATGTAATGTCTTCATTATAGTGGCATATTTCATTATCTTCTCTCCTTTCCCCACCCTTTCATTTGAAAGAAATGAAAGCACCGTTTGAGATGTGCTAATTTAGCACATTCAAGGACAACTGTTTATCAAATTATATTATTATATTTAATTATGGTCATGAAACCATTTGTGTTATGATTGAACCAGATTATTATATATGTAATATAACCTATTTTTGGTTCTGTAATCCTTTGGTACAAATGGAATTAAGTTATAAAGCAAAACACATTCTTTGCAATCAAATCCACTGATTAACAAAAACGGGTATCACTATGGTTATATATATAATAATTCGACTTCACTCTAAGTAACATAATTAAAATTAAAACCATGTAATATTATGGATATTAACTAAATAATATAACTTCAATTCTGTACAACCAATTTCATCTTGCATATAATCCAAACTTGAATATAAGTGAACCGATCTTTTAAAGACAAGTAAACAAACGAGCCCGAACAATGAAATTAAACCTTGTAAATAATCAAAAAGTATTTGAATGAACTAAAAATGGTTATAATAAATAAATTTAATATAAAAGAGGTTCTGTACTTATTAATTAATAAGCCTAATTTGTTTATTCAGGTCATTAATAACAAGTTGAGAACACCAACGGATTTAAGGTAAGGGATCCTCCCCTTTTCACTCTTAATCAAGATTGTTCTTTATGCTATTCCTTTTTGTGTAATACCAAGTGATGGGGTATGTTTATAACATACTGCCATAATGTTTTATAAGTGATGAGAAACCCCTTTATCTCTCTCATCAAGCCCTATTAGTTACACCTGATACCATGCCGATAAACCATAATGGATTCTACCCGAACTTCCTTTATTCCTTCGGGTTTCTCTATCTTTCTTTTTACCAAAATATAGTTTTCCTTTATTTTTATTTAGAACTCAAAAATTCTATTTATATGCTCCAAACTCATGTTCTAATATCCATATCTCATTCTCTTTCATGGATATACATTATTTTAAGTGAATCTATTCTTGATACTTTCCAATAAGCACACTCGTTTTAAAAGAACTTCCTGAACTTTTACCCAATTTCAAGTGCACTCTATCTTATATTTTAAGACACCATTGTTTTTGTAAATTCAGTATTTTTATTATGAAAACCTTCTTGGTTCAATTCTGGTTTTATATAAAATAATGTCTTCATTACTATTTTAAAATCTCTATAGTATTTTCCTTAAAACCGCACAAAAATGTTTTAATGCTAATGTCTCTCAAATGCATTTCTTATGTGATGTCACTTATATTTATTACCACCTACCATGTTTTATGCCTAAATTACCTTATGAACATCCATGTATGTTCTAATCCCTTTCTTTCATGGACACTTTCATGATACACTCATTGGTTATGCTTTATGTCATGATTGTGGTACCCAATTCTCTCCATGGGTAACCTTATGTTTATGAACAATTGATTATGTATGATTACTGATGTAGAAAGAAGATTTATGTGGTAAGAATATTTATGTGGAAAGAATATTCATGAAAATGTTGAGATGGGTGCGCCCAGATAGCACTCTAATGCATTGGGTAAGGATAAGTCTCATGAGATGCGATGTGAAATGAGATTGGCGATTAGCCTTGACCCATACTGAAATGGGAAACGGGATTGGCGGTTAGCCTTGAACCGTACTAAAGAAATTTTTTATGATTCTGTCACATTTATATGATTTCATGTTTATATAATCCCATTCTTATATTAAATGATTTTATAATTTTCATGCTTTGGATATCATTATGTCATGCCTCCTAACTCATGTGCTTGAGATGTATCCTTATGTTCATTCCCTTACTGGGATTTTTAGCTCATCCCTTTGTTCATGTGTTCCCCAAGGTACCCTATGCAGATTCAAGGGCTCAAAGGAAGTTATAAGATCTTTATGGAGATTAAATAAATAAGTTCTTTTATCCCCATGTTTTATATTATATGTACCTAGTATTCCAAGACACTAGAATTAATGATCCTTGGCTTGTACTCTGATGATTAATTATGCTTAAAATCATGAAATGTTTTATGTAAAAGGCTCGGGTCGCTATAGTTGGTATCAGAGGATGGTCTAGTTATTTTTGGATATTAGGATTAGAGAACCTTAGTGAGAACCTTAAGGATGAGACTAAGTATAAGAAAACAGTACTAACTTTTGGTGAGTACATAGTAAGTGGTTTATCAAGCAAATACATCCCTGTCTTGATACGAGCAGGTAGAGGCGGATCTGGAACAGATGTATCTAGTGGTAAAAACCGAAAACACCGCTTTGAGCTAGACTCGGACGGGAACTGGTGCACGATAACTGGCCTTGCTGAACTCTTGGTTATGAAACTCCCGGGGATATACTTCGGTAGATTCACGATCTTAGTACAAACTATTATTAAGGGACAAAAAGAAGCCCATAAGAATATAAGTTAAGAAATAGATCGAGGATAACCTAGATATAAACCTAAGGAATCACAAGTTAGGATATAATAATTCTTTATAAGTTCATAATTTTATGTTCAAAGTTTCTTTTTATGCTCAATAGCTAAGTATTCAAGACCTCTAATTATATGTTCTTTTTCTTAGTTAATGGTGGTAAATAGAAGAACACACTCCAACAACCAATGTGATAGGCAATGTGATGATTTCCCTAATGAAATGCCTGATGTGACGGAAGCGGGTACTCAAAACTTCATGGAAGTACTTGATCAGCTGGCTCGAGTTATGAATAATAACTTGAATCAGGTGGAACGTATCCCTCCTCCAAGGAAAGAGAAAGTTGCTATAGAATCCTTCATGCGAAAAAGGCCTCCCATGTTTAGTGGGTCTTCTGATCCCCTCCTCGCAGAACAATGGATTTACTCCATTGAAAAGATTTTCTTTTTCCTCCAGTGCTTGGAAGAAGAGAAAGTTGTACTAGCAGTCTATTGTTTTGATGGGGAAGCTGATTAGTGGTGGACACTGATCAAGAATACAAAGTCCCAAGAGGAAATTGATTCCATAGAATGGGAGGAATTCATGTGGATGTTTTTCAACAAATATTTTCCTCTAACCCTCCATCTCAAGATGGAAAGAGATTTCCTTGGACTCAAGCAAAAGGAAGATGAGTCCATCGAGGAGTATGAAGAAAAATTTACAAGGCTTGTAAGGTATGCCTCTGGCTTTGTCATGAACACTAAAAGAAAGGTGGATCGCTTCTTTAGAGGACTAAAGCCGAGTCTACGAAAAGTGTTGGTGATTTGAGACTTCAAAAACTATGAAGAGATTGTCCATTGTGACCTCAAGGTTGAAATGGAGATTGGAGAATCTCAGTGGTCTCATGGGCCTAGTGACAAGAAGAGGAAAATGGCGAAAAAATGGGTGGTTCATCAAACAAATCCCATGATGGAAAGAAGCCTCACTTTCCCCTTTGAAAAAATTATGGGAAGAAGCATCTTGGTGACTATCTCAAGGGAACCAAGAATTGTTTCAAATGCGGAAAGTTTGGTCATATGGCCAAGAACTGCCAAAGGGATATGAAAAATCCCTCTAATATTGGAGAAGAAAGGAAGGTTCAGATCAACACTCAGCCTACAATGAAGTGTTATAACTGCAAGGAGCTTGGGCATTATGCGAACAATTTCCCTAAGCTGAGGGTTGTCAGAGGCAATTAGAAACAACCTCCAAGGAAACAAGGAAGGGCTTATGCTATCACTACTACTGAGGTGGAGCCGGAAAACAATGTGGTGAAAGCTTCTCTTGTTATTCATTCAAGAATAGTGAATGTACTATTTGATTTTTGTTCTACGCATTTTTTTATATCTTGCAAGTTTAGTAGAACTATTCAAACACCACCTCAAAATTTGAAGGAAAATTTATCTATGAGAACAGTGAATGGGGAAATTATTGAATCCATGGTTTATAACTCCTCCCCGGTTAATGTTTGTGGACTGAACCTCCCAGAAAATCTTGTCATACTTCCTTTAGTAGAGTTAGATGCTATCTTGGGCATGGATTGACTATCTTTGTAAAAGGCCAACATCAATTATCGGGAAAGGGAGATCACTTTTCACATCCCGAAGCATCCTCTGATTCTTTACAAGTGTAAGGAATAAGATGAATCTTCTTTAGAATCTTCATATCAAGTTTGGATACTGCTTCCTTGTGAGAAATCATATCTAGATCAAATGATTGGGACAAATGATATAATCATTCTTGAAGACATGCCCATCGTGAGGGATTACACTGATGTATTCCCCGAAGAGTTTCCTGTTCTTCCTCCTGACCGAGAGGTTGAGTTCTCAATTGAACTTA
Organism: Viscum album; assembly: GCA_963277665.1. NCBI lineage: Eukaryota > Viridiplantae > Streptophyta > Magnoliopsida > Santalales > Viscaceae > Viscum > Viscum album. Next base: position 1,013,671,235 of record OY728119.1, on the reverse strand, counting down.
TCCCTATATCTCTGCCAATCTTAAAGAAACCTTACAGAATGGCCACCGTAGATCTAGAAGAGCTGAAGAAACAGTTACAGGAGAATATGGAGAAGGGTTTTATACGCCCGAGTGATTCACCGTGGGGTACTCCAGTCCTCTTAGTCAAGAAGAAGGATGGATCAATGCACCTCTGCATTGATTATCGTGAGCTCAATAAAATCACTATAAAGAACAAGTATCCCCTTCCACGGATATATGACTTGTTCGATCAGCTTTGTGGGGCCAGTTGTTTCTCTAAGGTGGAACTTCGGTCAGGATATCACCAACTAAAGGTGAGGAAGGAAGATATTCCCAAGACTGCCTTTTGAATGAGGTATGGACACTATGAGTTCATAGTGATTCCCTTCGTACTCACTAATTCTCCACAAATTTTCATGGATTTAATGAATAGAGTCTTTAGATATTACCTCGACAAATTTGTGGTGGTCTTTATTGATGATATTATGATATACTCTAAGAGTAAGGAGGAACATGAGGAGTATTTGGAAACTGTGTTAAAGACTTTGTGAAGGGAGAAGTTTTATGAAAAGTTCAGTAAATGTGACTTCTGGATGGAGGAAGTATCATTCTTGGGGTATGTTTTCACCAGGAAAGGGATATCTGTGGACCCTTCCAAGATGAAGGAAATTGAAGAGTGGCCGAGGCCAACTTCTGTAACGGAGATCCACAGCTTTTTAGGTATAGCTGTGTATTATGGACGATTCATGAAGAACTTTTCACGATAGTCAAACCCAATGACCAAGCTGACATATAAGGGAGTAAAGTTCATCTAGACACAGGAATGTGAAGACTGTTTCAAAGAGTTGAAAAAGAGGCTTATCACTGCACTGGTACTCACACTCCCTTCAAGTGGAGAACTCTTTGTGGTGTATAGTGATGCTTCTAAGAAATTATCAGGTTGTGTGCTAATGAAAAATAATAAAGTGATAGCCTATGCCTCAAGGCAACTGAAAATCCATGAGCAAAACTATCCCAGGCATGCTCTGGAGTTGGCGGCTGTGATCTTTGCATTGAAAATCTGGCGACATTATCTCTATGGGAAAAAATGTGAGATATATATTGACCACAAGAGTCTCAAATATATATTCACACAGAAAGAGATTAATATGTTCCAACGAAGATGGATAGATATCATCAAGGATTATGACTGCTCAATCAACTACCATCCCGGTAAGGCAAACAAGGTGGCAGATGCTCTAAGTAGAAAGAATCCTACATCTTTATCAATGATGAGAATTGAAAAGGATATGATCTTCTTATATTTTAAAAGGATGGACATGGGAATCATTAAGGGAGGAACATAAATAATCCTTTCTCAAATTATTTCTCAACCATCCCTCTTGGAGAAAATAAAGGATGCAGAAAGAAAGGATGTGGAAATTCAGAAAAGGGTGGAAGCTGTTAAAAATGGGAAATCCTCTGATTTCAAAATTGACGAGGAAGGAGTTGTAAGATTTGAGACACGATTATATGCACCATCTGATCCAAAGATAAATAAGGATATATTGAATGATGCACATATATCTACCTTCTCTATCCAACCAGGGAGCACAAAGATGTATCAGGATCTCTGAGAAAACTTTTGGTGGGACAATATGAAAAGGGAGATTGCTGAATATACATCAAAGTGCCTCGTATGTCAGTAAGTGAAGGACAAGAGACAAAAGTCTAAGGGGATGATGCAACCACTACCCATACCAGCATGGAAGTGGGAGAACATTACCATGGACTTTGTCACTGGACTTCCAAAGACATCTAGAGAAAACAATGCTATATGGGTCGTTGTGGATCGTCTTACGAAGACAGCTCACTTTATCGTGGTTCAAGAGGACTTCTCATTGGATCAACTTGCACAGATTTACATCAAAGAAGTGGTAAGGCTGCATGGAGTACCACTATCTATTATATCCGATCGTGATCTAAGATTCACCTCGAAGTTCTGGAAAAGTCTCCAGCATGCTCTGAGCACTGAACTGAACTTCAGTACGGCCTATCATCCTCAAACTGATGGCCAATCTGAGTGAACTATTCAGACATTTGAAGACATATTGAGAGAGTGTTCAATGGAATTCAAAGGAGGATGGGACCAACATATTCCACTGGTTGAATTCTCCTACAACAATAGTTTCCACTCGAGCATCTGAATGGCACCGTATGAAGCCCTTTATGGGAAAAGGTGTAGAAAATCGGCATGTTGGGATGAAGTCAGTGAGCGTAAGCTGCTTGGACCTGAAATGGTCGAAGAAATGGCGGAGAAGGTGAAAACCATTCAGCAGCATATCAAGGAAGCTCAAAGTCGACAGAAGAGTTATGCAGATAACCGTCGACGAGACCTTGAGTTCAAATTAGGAGAAATTGTATTTCTACGTATATCCCCATGGAATAAGGTCATGAGTTTTGGGAGGAAAGGGAAGTTAAGTCCCAGGTACATCGGCTCCTTTGAGATCCTTGATCGAGTCAGAGCTGTGGCCTATCAACTGGAACTTCCACCTACCATGTCGAAAGTACATGATGTATTTCATGTATCCCTATTAAGGAATTACATAATAGACCCTTCACATGTACTCTCTTCAGAGGTGGTACAGTTGGAGGATGATCTCTCTTACGAGGAGCAGCCAGTGAAGATCTTGGATTGTAGAGAAAAAGTTCTACGCAACAAGACTACTCATCTGGTCAAGGTACTATGGAGAAACCATAAGTATGAAGAGGAAACATAGGAATTGTAGGAAGAAATGAAGGAAAAGTACCCACACCTGTTTTTGGTTTAGAGTGTAAAATGAAATTTCGAGGGTGAAATTTCATAAGGGGGGAAGAATGTAATGACCCAATGTTTTCAATGGAAATTCCCTTCTCATAAGTATGTCATAAAATCACATGAAAACACTACATAATAAACTATTAAGTTCTAAGTTACCTTTAAACATAAGTTCATCACTTCTATGTTTGGAATTTTGAAAACCCAACATACACAGTTGTAATCAGTAAGTAATTTGGAGTCTGATAAGGAAAACTTAATTTTGGTGAATAGTAACATACCCTAATGAATAGTAACATAACCTTATGAATATTGATATAGCCTAATGAATAGTAACCTCACCTATGGTGGTATAAAAATAATATTCAAGTTGTAAGTACGATATACATATATTTTAGAATAAGTTAATGAATGTTTTAAAACTGGTTTTGATAATAAATTATTATTTTAATTAAATATTAAAATAATCATATTTAGAAAATTATTTTTGAAAAATAGACTTTATTTTTGGATTCTACACATCAAAAAATGGTTAGGGTGAATTTTTGGGATTTTTCTGAAATACTTGAAATTTTGATGAATAGTAGAATCCGATAATTCACAACAAATGGTAAATAATGGATTAATTGAGTCATCAATGATGTTCTAATGATGTAATCCCACTTGGTTAGATATCACATGATAAAATAACTATTCTTGGTCATATAATACTTACAATTCCTTGTCTTGGGAAGAAATAATAAATTAATGATTATAATATTATGAAATCCCTCCTCTCCTCCACTATAAAACCCCCCTTCACTCCCTCTTCTCTCCACTCCTCTCATGCCTTTTTCCTTGCCATTATTCTTCCCAAATCTATCTCCAAGGTCCTCCCCCCAGTCCAAAAGCTCTCAGCCTCCTCAAAATACCAAAACCTCTCCCCTTAAGAGGTTCTCAAAGGAGGAAGTCTCAAGAGGTAAATTCCTCTTCCCAATTTCTTCTTTTCTTTTAAGTTCTTTTATTTTTTATATCTTTCCTCACCACCCTTCACCATAATAGTATGATAAATCCAGTAACATAAATGTACATGAATGTATTCATTCTATTGGTATATTTCATTATCTTCTCTCCTTTCCCCACCCTTTTATTTGAAAGAAATGAAAACACCGTTTGAGATGTGCTAATTTAGCACATTCAAGGACAACAATTTATCAATTTCTTTTATTATATTTAATTCTTGTCATGAAACCATTTGTGTTATAGTTGAACCATATTATTATATATTTAATATAACCTATTTTTGGTTCTGTAATCCTTTGGTACAAATTGAATTAAGTTATAAAGCAAAATACATTCTTTGTAATCAAATCCACCAATTAACAAAAACGGTTATCACTATGGTTATATATATAATAATTTGACTTCACTCTAAGTAACCTAATTAAAATTAAAACCATGTAATATCCTGGATATGAAATAAATAATATAACTTCAATTATGGACAACCAATTTCATCTTTCATATAATCCAAACTTGAATATAAGTGAACCGATCTTTTAATGCCAAGTAAACAAACGAGCCCGAACAATGAAATTGAACCTTGTAAATAATCAAAAAGGATTTGAATGAACTAAAAAGGGTTATAATAAATAAATTGAATATAGAATAGTTTCTGGAATTATTAATTAATAAGCCTAATTTTTTTATTCAGGTCGTTAATAACAAGTGGAGAACACCAACAGATTTAAGGTAAGGGATCCTCCCATTTTCACTCTTAATCAAGATTGTTCTCTATGATATTCCTTTTTGTGTAACACCAAGTGATGGGGTATGTTTATAAACCTTCCCCATACTTCCCTAATGTTTTATAAGTGATGATAAACGCCTTATATCTCTCATCAATCCCTCTTAGTTACTCCTAATACCATGCCGATAAACCATAATGAATTCTACCCGAACTTCCTTTATTCCTTCAGGTTGCTCTATCTATATTTTTACCAAAATATAGTTGTCCTTTATTTTTATGTAGAACTTAAAAATTATGTTTATATGATCCAAAATAATGTTCTAAGATCCATATCTCATTCTCTTTCATGGATATACATGCTTTTAAGTGAATCTCTCCTCGATACTTCCCAATAAGAACACTCGTTTTAAAGGAACTTCCCAAACTTTTACCCAATTTCAAGTGCACTATATCTTCTGTTTTAAGACACCATTTTATTTTTAAATTCAGTATTTTTATTATTAAAACCTTCTTGGTTCAATTATGGTTTGATATAAAATAATGTCTTCTTTACTATTTTAAAAGATCTATAGTATTTTCCTTAAAACCGCATAAAAATGTTTTAATGCTAATGTCTCTCAAATACATTTCGTATGTGATGTAACTTCTATTTGTTACCACCTACAATGTTTTATGCCTAAATTATTTTTGAAACTTCCACGTATGTTCTAATCCATTTCTTTCATGGAAACTTTCATGATACACTCATTGTTTATACTTTATGTCATGATTGTGGTACCCAATTCTATCCATGGGTAACCTTATGTTTATGAACAATTGATTATGTATGATTACTCATGTGGAAAGAAGATTTATGTGGTAATAATATTTATATGGAAAGAATATTCATGAAAATGTTGATATGGGTGTGCCCAAATAGCACTCCAATGCATTGGGTAAGGATAAGTCTCATGAGATGCGATGTGAAACGGGATTGGCGATTAGCCTTGACCCGTACTGAAATGGGAAACGTGATTGGCAGTTAGCCTTGACCCGTACTAAAGAAATGTTTTATTATTCTTCCACATTTATATGATTCCATGTTTATATGATCCCATGATTATATTAAATTATTTTATAAGTTTCATGCTTTGTATATCATTATTTCATGCCTCCTAACTCATGTGCCTGAGATGTATCCTTATGTTCATTCCCTTATTGGTGTTTTTAGCTCATCCCTATGTTCATGTGTTCCCCAGGGTACCCTATGCAGATTTAAGGGCTCAAAGGAAGTTATAATCTCTTTATGGAGATTAAATAAAGAAGTTTTTTTATCCCCATGTTTTATTTTATATGCACCTAGTCTTCCAAGACAATAGACTTAACGATCCTTGGCTTGTACTCTGATGGTTAATTATACTTAAAATCATGAAATGTTTTTTGTAAAAGGCTCGAGTCACTATAATTTAATACCCTTTATATATCATATAAAGAGTATTATTATTCTCATTATATTCTAGGGGATTATGATTTTAATGTTTCAAAGTGGTATGGGATACTTTGGAATGTTTAAGGATTATTTCCTCAAGAATTCTTCAATGGTCACATTTAAATGTATCTTCATCTATATAAACATAATTTGTTGATTATTGTACTTAATTGAGGTTTATATATTATTATATCATTTAAAATATTTTTTTGAAGGGTTTCTGATTAGTTTGACTATGGATGTGCTATCTTGATTCCATTCACCACATTACTCCAAATGGTTATTAATTATGTATATAGATTGGGGAAAGTTATTTACACTACATTTGTATATGATGTTTATGTATAAACCCATTCATATAAGGAATAAATTGGACATAGAAAGTGATGGGTGGGGACCGCTATAGCCCCTCGATGCATCGACATGTTCCATTAGACAAAAAAATATTGGGTTTTGGATGAGGCCTTTCCCTAGTATTTTTAGAAGTCTTGGATGAGGCCTCAACGATAGGTTTATGATGTACAGAATATGTGTTCCCTCATTATGATTTTAGTAATTGATAAATCGTGTAATTATTCGACTAGTATAATATCCATGGTAAAGTTTCATGTGATAATTTATATGGATTTATTTACTCATATTTCATTCCTACCATATTATTCTTAAGTTTATGTTTTAAAGGCATGTATTTTTAGTTATTCACCATGACTAATGTTTTTGTTTATGATATATTCCATTGTATTTATTACCCTTACTAAGAATCTGATCCCACCCATTTTTTATGTTTCTTTTCCCCAGGTTATGAATAAGAAAACTCTGTATAATCTTTCAAGGATGTAATTTCTTTCATTTTATATTGTGTCATGTTTTATTTTGTTTTCCAAATGTATTATGGGTATCATGTATGTAATATGGTTTCACAATACTGCTAAACTAATCGGTCCTTTGGGATTTGATTCCTTGTAATCATTCCAATGTAATGAAACAATGCACTGGATCTAGGCTTTTGGGGTCGGGGTGTTACAACGTTAATAGAAAAAATTTATCTTATATTTATACAATATTTGTTTATTATTCAATGTGTTCCTGAAAACATGAATATTCATAAAATAATAAAAATGCATAAATTAAATAAAATACCTAAACGATCTTGAGAATTTTTTATTTCTTGATCCATTTAAAATCATTGAATCAACTGTGACCTAGGGGTATAATACCTGAGTTGGGTCTTGACTCATATCACAGATCAAACCCTAGTCCAAGGTTCTACATCTCATCTAGGATACCACATCATCTAGGCATGGTCCATATCTTATAGTGTCATTATCATAATGCATGAATAATCACATGCAAGCGAGAGAGTTTCGGGAAGTGTAAAATAGATATAGAACTATATTGATGGATGTACAGACCATTATATATATTTATCGAAGAAAGATGATACGCATAACATAAAAAATAAATAATTATTACAATCATCACACATAGTTGTAATAATTAATTAAATAATAATAAACCCAAACAAACTATGTTTAGTCAATGTTCTAGACTGGTCGAAAGATAAAATAAATGCACAATAAAAGTTATAATGTGATAAATTCAAGTTGATGGAAATTAAATAAATTAAGTAAATTAAATGAATTATTTTAATTCAAGTAATTTATTTCATTGGGTATTTAAAATAATTTAATTTTAATTCAAAATTAAATTATTTTTTGAATATAAATTTATTTTTTTTAATTACAAAAATTTAAATTATTTTTTGTATATTTAAATTTTTTCCTAGGCCCTAAAAATACCTTAAAAGGGATTTTAGGCTTTTTGAGGATTGAATGGGGCCGGGCGAGTCAGGTAGAACCCGTCCAAGATTTTTTTGGGTTGATTAGGATCTGCCCCTCCCCATATCGGGCTGGGCCAACCCAGATAATGCACGATTCTACTGATTTAGAGGATCAACATGAGAGGAGGCCACCGAGGAGAGGGCCATGTACGATGGACCTGGAAACCGAAGGGGATGACGTCGGTGTGGGCGGTCTAGGGTAGCGATGGCTACTATAGAGATTAGCGATGGAAACAATGATTGGGGTGTCCAATGATGACAGTGTGGTTGGTCGTGGGAGCGCACTGTGGGGGAACACGGTGGAAGGGAGACCGAAAGTGAGGGTGGTCGGCCAGGGCGACAATCACTTGGGGAGGGAGACGATGACTATGGGTGGCCAATGTGGTGACTGACAATACATTGGTGGTCGGGGAAGACTATGGTGGGGCAGCATGACTACCACCCTGATTTTTTTTATTTCTTCAGCAGGTCTCATTGGTATCCCCCACTTGTTACTTTATTTTGTTTGGTGTGTTGACCCGCTACCCCTTATCCCTTCCCCTTAATTTTTAATTTTTTTGTAGCATATTATCAATGTCCTATTGGTTGTATGGCATTGATTTTATTTTTTAGAAAATAATTCCACAAACTGTGGAATTAAATCAACCAGCCGAAAAACTGAAAAGGTCGCTGGAAAACGCTATTTTGGACAAAAATACACACAATAAAGAAAAATAAATCTCTCTCTCTCTCACACATATATATACACACATGAATCCTTTTATACCCATGAAACAATAGTGAAAATTCTATTCTGGCTAGAAATACATACTGTAAGGAAAAATAAAAGTCATATATATATATATAATACCCATAAAACAATAGTTTTGATCTGACTTAAAATTTAAGATGACCGTAACTTGACTATATGATATCATACCAAAGTATGATTATTTACATTGGGATAGAAACAAATCCCTCTACTCAGGTTATGGAAAATTTAAATTTTCTTGGATCATAAAATTCATACATGCCTCTAATACCAATTTTTGGTATTGGGGAATGCAACTGAAGAATATAGGCCGATGATTTAAAATTTTCATCACTAGAACGACGCAACTTCATTGTTTTTGGAAATTTGAGCCCTGGTAAAGGCCTAAGGATCTCACATGAATTTATTTAATCACAAAAATTAAAATGAATGACTACCTTGCTTGAATTGATTGCATGTTCATCAAAATCTTATCGTCGGTGACTATATCTCAAATTTTATGAGGTTGAATCTCTACAGACCATCCACACAAGCTTTAAGTGTCCATGGGAACACTTATCATCAGAATCTAGGTGCTAGCGTGGAGGTCCCACGAAGGCTATGATGTCTCGATGATCACCACGATCTTGTTACTTCAATCTGTGATGATGATCGAAGATCGAATGCTTGTAACAACCCTTTCTCTTACTAGGAAGTGGGAAGGAGGATAGAGGAGATCTCAAATATGATTGTATGAATAATCCCTTGAAAATGATCTACCTCTTTTTTATATAGTGGGAAATAAACACCCAAAAAGGGTTCCCAACCCCCTTAAAAATAACACCCACAAAATAAGCCATAAATGAAATGTTATGACCAATTAACTATGTCATAAATGTCATTTATATTTTATCACCTAATTATAATATATAATAAATATATTAAGTGATAAAAAAGTATTTAACTCGACTCATAATTCTTGAAAATATTAAACAAACTTTGAATATTAATATAATATTTTCTTGTATAATATTTTTCAATGTATTCACTTAATACCTCATGAATAATTTTAATAAATAAATTGAACTCCAATTATTTTATACTTGAATAATAATGAATTTATTTATTCATTGGTGATCATTTATTCTCATACATCTCTCAGACCATGTGTTGGGACCCACCATGTCCTATACTTCTATTCATTAGAACATGACATAATCTTGAATATGCTTACGTGTGTGACCCTCTAGGACTTTATCTTGATATATGTGAATACTATTCATAGACTAGAAGCAGAGTCTAGAAACAAATCAAATCCCCTAATGAGATAAGGAAAAGTCATAGCAATGATAAACTTTCTTATAAACACATATTATGCAATATAATCTCTTTGTCTCATGATATCTCATAAACTAGGATGCACACCTTATATCATCATCCATACTTGCATTATTATTCTTAGACCTAACTCGATGGGATTACCTTCTTCTACCATGGCCATGGGTTTAATTAAGATACTACTAACTTGATCAACTAGGCTCAAGATATCACTTCCTTTCAAAAGAAAAAAAGTATATCTTGATTATTCAATCAATTACACACCACCAATGATTCACCCTATAACGTCCCCAAATCCGGAACTCTCTCACGTGGATAGAAAGGGTCAGTTATGAGACATCAATCATGCCTCCCCATATGCTAGAGACTACCGACTAGCAGCGAGGGTGTCAAAAGTATAGTGGGGGATACTATACCCCTGGGTATGAAGTGTCATATCAGTATAAATAACTCATAATAAAACAAAAATAATCAAAGAAAAGACATAGTGTAAGAAAACAATATAAGCCAACTGAATAATCCAATAAATAAAAGAGGAATAATGCAATTATGTGCTAGAATGTAAATAAATGTCATGCTATAACAATATAATAAAAATATTACCATACTAAATTAGAAGACTCAAAGTCCCGAGTCACAAACCCCATGTCGGTCCCATCTCCAAACTCTAGCCCATCCGTAAAAAAGTAATCAATAGCAACATCCTTTTCCCTTGTCCAAACTTGCATCCACATATTCTACTTGCGTACCAAACGAAGGACCAAATAGGGTGTGAGTATAACTTAGTAGGTTGACACCACCATGTCTAAAATATTCCTATCAGATAAGAAATGTATGAAATAAAGCAACAACCAGGTGTGTCAATTAATTTAACAATTAATAAAATAAATCAATAAACTGATTTGGATCTGTGCTAGAATATATTTAAGCATGTATTACGACCATGCTAACCACAACCATATAACCAAGGTAACATAACCTACTTCAAAACCATGACGTAATATCTCTGATTATATCTTATGACCATCCCAACCACAACCATATAACCATGGAATAGCCACAACAATCTGGGTCAAAGACTGATAAGCATTACAACATCTGGATCAAATCCCTATAAGCATTATAACATGGGACTAAGAATAACCATCTCTCTATAATAATTACAACATGAGACTGGTCCAAGCCCACTCAGTATCAACATTACAATATATAAGTGTGAAAGTGCCAGGGTCGAGACCGATATATAAGAATTACAACATGGAACACAATCCCTATCATACAACATGGATATCATAATATCACAACACAATTATCAATGGTTAATTGTGAGAATTACAATTATTCTTTCATATTCCACTTTAAATTTAATTCACAATTGATTAAAAATTATATCAATAAGAAATAATCCACAATTTAGGGATTCTATAACAAGAAATCACCCTATGTTACATGTCATTCTAAACATACCTTAAGCCGTTAGCCAATTCAATTATAATTATGGTTCAATAAACCCATGGGCAGCCATGATCTAGTTAAAATTCCATTTGAAACCAAAGTACTTCAAGGAATAATTCCATTCATCTATTTAAATAATTTGGGTTCACACAATGATGGGGAAATCACAATATTTCATAAACTTAAAAATTATATCAAACCATAGGGTTAAGATTTAGACCCCCTACCTTTAACTGATGGTACAAAAATGATTCCAATAGCCAATTCCCAAGAGTAAGAAGGTGTAGATGATTTCAAAGATGTTCCTAGATCAAAACTGGTCAAGATCAAAACCAACGATGCAATCAATCAAAGGATTTCACTGCAACGATTGGAGAAGAAGGAATAAAAGAAAAAAACCTAACCAAAAAGACTTACCATAGGTAATTCACACAAACGAGACATCCAAAAGGGAATTTGGAACCCCAAAATCACCTAAAAAAATATCTAGGGTCAAGAGGAGAAGATCTACAACTGAAAAAATGAGAATTCAGCTGCACAACATGTTTAAAACAAAAGGTTAGGCATTTACACGACGTGTAATTTTATTTCATGAAGTGTAAATGTTTTTAATGTAATTCACCGAAAAAATCATCACCTCAGATTTATTTTATTAAAACTCTCAAACTATTACACAATGTGTAATCCCTTTACATGACTTGTAAATTTTATGAAATTTATTTTCAACCCATTTTTCTTTTAAACAAATCGAACCACTTTTAAAGATTATCAACTCACCAAGAACCCATGAAACACTTAACCCATTTATACCCGGACTCCATTAATTCAAACAACCATACATCCCCAAAATTTAATTCATTTTCTACAAAAAACTCTCATTGTAGATACTATTTGGTCTTTCTCAAGTTTCATTACAATCCAAGAATGTGTTTATTCAAACGACATACTTTCATGATAAAAACACTGTCGAAAGAAAATATTAATGAAAAACTCAAAGAGAGACATACCTAAAAAAGGTGGGATATTACAACCCCCACCTTATAAAATCTTATCCCCAAACTTCTATAAGTGTAACTATGAGGTCTCAGTAAATAAGTCTAGCCAATATATTCACATATCATACTCCCTCTCCCAGGGCTCCTCCTGAACTCGCTCATTCCTCCACTGCACCTGAAGCAATGGTATAGTCCTACCCTGAAGATATTTATCACTATGATCCATAACCCATATCAGATGATCTTAAAAGTAATCATCAACAAAAATCTCAACATCTACTATGTCTATCACATGGGAAGGGGCTGGATGATATCTCCATAGCTAAAACATGTGGAACATGTCGTGCATGACACTATAGCACTATGGAAGGAATAAACGGTATGCTACTAGACTGACCCTTGCCACTATTTCAAACAGCCTGAAAAACTTGGGTGCTAGATTTCTCTATTTCCTGATGTAGTGTTTCCCCAACCTAGGTAACACCTGAAGGAAAGCATGATGAAAACCTTGAATTCCAAAGGCCGTCTCCCATAGTCAACATATTATTTTTTCCTACTCTGCATGGTCCCCAAATACTATATGATCAACTGAACCAATTTATATTTCTCCTGTATAATATTAGGACCAACAAGTGCTGACTCACCTACCTCCAACCAAAAAAGAGGTGAATGACACAAACTTCCATACAAATCCTCAAAAGGAACCATTTGGATCGATGCCTAGAAGATATTATTATATGAAAACTCCAAAATTTTCATATGTTTCTCCCATGAACGACCAAAATCCAAAACAAAGACTCATAAAATATCCTAAAAAACCTAGATATTCCTCTCATATTGACCATCAGTATATGGATTATAAGATATTCTCAAAAGAAACCATGATCCTAGATCCTTATGAAGACCCTACCAGAAATGCGATGTGAAATGAGGATCTCTATCTGAAATGATATTCTTTAGAACACCGTGCAACTGAACTAACTCACGCATGAAAAGGATGCCCAGAGCATTAACAGTAAATGTTTCCTTGATAGGTAAGAAATGGGATACCTTAGTCAGTCAATCCAAAATTAACCATATAGCATCAATCGTACTGGTTGTTTTGGGTAATCCCATCATAAAATCCATTGTGACATCATCCCATTTTCACTCAGGAATGAGTAAAGGATACAAAATTATAGCTAGACATTGATGCTCAATTTTCACTTGCTAACAAGTGAAGCACCTAGCCTTGAATATTTCCACCTCGTTATTCATTCCTAGCCACCAGTACTATCTATAAATATCACAATACATATTTTTCAAACCAAGATGTGCTGCCCATCTAGAATCATGAAAATCCCTCATCATATAATCACGAAAGCTCATAAAAAACCATACTTGGACACATAAAAGAAGATAATTGTCACATCTGAGAGACTATCCTGATGGAATATCCTCTCCAAAAAAATATCACCCATCGGTAATTCAGCAGCCATAAAGTGGTGGGGGATGTTAGGGGGGCTACCAAAGGGCCATCGAGGGTGTTTCATGGGCAGCCAATGATATTTGGGGTGTTTTGGGTGTGGTTAGAAGCACTCATTATGAGATACATCATCTTTAAACTCCTTTAGAGAATATCAATTATGTTCGATATACCATATGAATCATGAATAAACTTTAATTGGGTATGAAAATAATGTCTTTAAAAATAAATGGGAGTATAAAATCTAAAATAGTTTGTTCATTTCTTAAAAATAATGGAATACTAGAACATGTTGATATCTAAAATAGTTTCTCTTATTATTCTTCTTACTTGAATGAAAATACCAAAATAAAAGGGAAGTTAAGATGTCAATATTATCTCATTTCTAATTATCAGATGGTGCATTATTGAAATTATGATACTTTTTCATAGATTTTTTTTGAAAAATGTAGGGATGAATCCCCTTTGATTGAAATGAAAAATAAGATAACATAATAAATAAAGGATAGGGTATGATAAAGAATCACTTCCCCCATCAAGAACAACCAAGACCGAGTTTTTTTATAATCTTTATTCCAATCCAGTGCTCTTCATATCGTAATTCCTTCCAATTGATTCCTTGACCACATCTGAATCAATGACCTATATAATAGTGTTATTATAATCTTTCCACTTGATGGAGTAGGATTTCAATGTTAGTGCCATTCGAATCAGGATCCTCTGATTGCATTTCTTCCTTCTTGACAGCCCAATTAGCCCAACCACATCCTCATCCATGAATTTTTGGATGAAGACCCCATTTCCATGTCTTAACTTGTTACTAGGTCCATTTGGCTTCATATTATTCTGATTCAGAGTTTCCCTTATTCATTGAGGTCATATCCCTATGTACCTAGGGGTCACTATAAAACATTGAATTTTCTATAGGAGAAACAATATTATAAATCACATTCACCTCCCCTATTATCATCTACTTACTTGCATCCTATTATATTAATGTTTTCATTCTATCTGCCTGAAACTCATCATCCTTCTCATCACTCACATATTTCAGAACTCCAAAAGAGTTGTGTGTAGTCACATGTGCCTTTCCATGGGTCACATTGCATGTTGGAGGAGACAAATGAGTCTGCCCAACTATAGAGGGTCTCTTCCCATCTATATTTCTATGTACATCAATTGAATCATCCTTCTCAATACCACGACTGACTATATTAATGGGGGATGTAAAAACCTAATTATCACCAATTGGGACCCATCCAAAGAATACTAATCTTTGTTCATGGAGGAGTTATCCAGCTCCACAAAATTCTCCATTACCAATGCAACCATGACCACATTCTGTGTAGTAGTCTCTATCTTCAAAGACAAAGCAGATGTATCAGAAGCTTTTGTCAAATCTTTTTCCAAAGTGAATTCAAGAAATTTATGATTTTGGTTTCCCCTTTGTGACTTTGAACATGAAGGAATTTCAACATCCATATTTTTTCCCTTACATATTCTTGAAGAAATAATTTATTCTTGTAAAATATACTAATCAGCCTGCTCTTTTGTAGCAACCTCATCTGGAGAATGCACCTCAACAACTTATTATTATTCAAAAAAATCATCCCAAGTCCTAGTGGTAAATTTCTCCTTAATTCCTACTATATTTATAAATTATTATTTCCTATAAGTTCCAAAATTTTGTGTGGTTCTAGCTTTCACCTCAGTAAAAATAGTAATAATAGGGATTGCTCCAGAATTATCATCCTCAATGGTATGCATCTCCAACATTTGACCATCACGATTTTTTGGATGTTGATTTTCTAGATCATAACTGACATCTATCGAAGAGATTACCCCCATTGAAGTAGATTTACCCCAAGATACACAAGCATGAAGTTCCTTTGTATAATTTTTATTCCGTCTTAATGTATTCTAGGAAGCATTCTGAGATGATTCCTAATGCACACTCCCAACACCATTTTTATTGAGGAAGTGTAGCATGCCATGCCCTTTCTTAGAACAAAAATAGAATGAGAGATCCCAGTGACATTGATCTTTGGTATGTAAAATTGATTGGTATCCCAAGAAAAAGAGAGGATTCTTCTCATATTCAATCCTTAAGCACAATTCATCATCCAAAGTAGATAAAAAACCTTCTCCATAAGTGGAGAGCTAAGGTCAACTTCAATCAGAACACAAGAAAAAAAACTCATGAACTTATCAAGCATACCATACATGATATTATCCATGTAAAGGAACTAAAGTGAAAGGGGATGTGGATATTAATTGGTTCACCCAATGGGAGACATCCAACCAGTATACATGCGTCCGTTTTATGATGTACCATAGAATCAATAATACATTATTATGGAATTACAAGATTTATTAATAGTTAATTGTTGAGTCCAAGGGACACTCAATCTTCTTATGTATCTATTAAATATTTAGGAAAAAATATCAAAAGTGAATTTTCTCATAATCCATTACAATTAAATATCAATTGTAAGTACAAAAAACTAGTAATAGTGTTTATTTTCATCTCTATCTTGATATTTAATTCATGTTAATCTCCTTATGTACTCTCGATCTTTAATTATAAATTATATGGGAAAATGTATATCGCAATAAACTCTCTATTCTCCTTGTATATCATATGTACCACTTTTATTATCGTGAGTGAAATATTTATTTTATCTTCAAGCTCCTCCAATCATTCCATGATAAACCAAATATTATTAATCTTGTTTCCATAAGTAATGTCCAATAAAGGGAAATTAATAACATATATTTAAGTTGATCCATATCTCCCAGAATAATCTCTATTGTTTCCAAAATCTAATTTTAAATTTTCACTAGTATATAAAGAACCATGAAATTTTTATATTCCAATATGAGAGTGGTTCCTATGGTTAATGAATTGCCTCCATAATCCATAATTTTTGGTATCAAGGAATGAAATGAAAGCATATGTTTTGAAGATTTAAAATTTTCATCATCAGATTGATGAGACTTCATCATCTCTAGTGATCTGAGCCCGGAAAAGTACTGAGGATATCTCGTGAGTTTATTTATTCACAAAAATTAAAATGAATGATTACCTTGTTCAAATTGATTGCGTGTTTTTTAAGAGCTTTTCATTAGTGAATGTTTCTTGAAGAATCCAAGGTTGAATCCATCTAGATTATCCATATATTCTTTAAGATTCCATGGGAAAAATGATCATTAGAATCCTAGTGCTAGCGTAGAGGTCTAATGAAGGCTACAATGTCCCAATGATCACCAAGATCCCATTCCCTCGATTTGTGATGATGATCAAAGATTGAATTTTCGGAATGAACCTTTATCTCTCTAGGATGTGGGAAAGAGGATAGATGAGATATAAAATTCAAGTGGATGAATAGTCTATCATAAATGAGCTCTCTTTTTCTTATATAATGGTAATTAAACACTCAGAAACGGTTTCCTGACCTCGGTATAAATAACACCAACTAAATAAGTCATAAATAACGCATTGTGAGAAATTAACCATATCATAAACATCATTTATATTTTATCACATACTTGTAATATATAATAAATATATTACATGATAAACACACGAATTTAACTCGACTTTTAATTTCCACAAATATTAAACAAACCTTGAATATTAATATAATATTCATTCGTATAATATTTTTCCATGTATTCACTTTATACCATGTGAATAATTTTAATCAATAAATTCAACTAAAATTATTATATACTTTATTAATAATGAATTTATTTATTTGTTGGTGATCATTTATTCCTGAACATCTCTCAGACCCCAGGGTGGGGCCCACTATGTCCTATACCCCTATTCATCAGAATAGAGCAGACTCTTGATTACACATATGTGTGTGACCATCTAGAACCTTATCTTGATAGTAGTGAATACTATTTATAGACTAGAAGTGGAGTCTAGCTACTCATCAAGTCTCCTAAGGAAATAAGGAAAAACCATAGCAATGATAACCTTTCATAGGAACACATTCCATGTAATATAATCTCTTTTCCTCGAGATATATCATAAAATAGGATTCACACCTTATTTCATCATCCATACTTTATTTATTATTCATTGATCTAACTAGAAAGACTTACCTTTTTCTACCATGTCCATGGATTTAATGAAGGTACTACCATCTTGATCAACTATGTATGATATATCACTTCCTTTCAAAATTGAAAAATTCTATCTTGATTATTCAATCAATTCCATACCATCATTGAAATACACAACGCAACCTACCTTGCTACAACACCAATTCCATGATTTTCATCTTGCATCAAAGAACATAATAAAATACTATTCAATAATAATAATATTAATTTAGGAGACCATTACATGTGTTCGCAGATAGGAAAAACCAATGAAACCTAAAACATGTTGTGTTCCTATTGGAAGACCATTACTCATGATCTCATATACCCGAGATCACTAAGTGTTAAATTCACGAGAAGAAGTCTCAATGCTTATAATCCCCCAACACCTGATAACCACACATCATCTGTTTCCTATTAGTATGATGTATCTAGACCATAATACATATGTTTAAGATTACTATCATGGTATCTCTAGGTTCTCATTATAGCCCAAGAACTGCTATAACATTTTGATACGACATGTAATCCAAGGAAATTACCATAAATATAGTGGACAAAGAAGCATCAACACTATTTTGGTAAGGTAAATAGATGTATATGTCACATTGTATACATGAAATGGTAATCAAATTATATACATGAGTTGGGTGTAGGGAACCCACTTTAAACACTCCCACTTTCACTTGATCCAACTGCTAACAAGTCTCAACTCTCTAGCTCTCACATGAGAATCATGATTCTACTGAAATAAGAATTCAGTCAGTGGTTCTACCACATTATACTCTATGAAAAATATGCTAATTTTGACTTCAACTCTATGTGTGAAATCCCCTAAGATATGAAACTTCCAAAGTAAATGCTCTATTAACTGGTGTAACCTGGGCTCCTTGGAAGGAACAACTAATGTAGTATTATCACAATAACCTGAAACAAGGTCTGGACTTCTAGGAACAACACCAATGCTTGCTAAAAATTTGTGTATCAAAACTAGCTTCTTAGCTACATTAGAAGGTGTTATATACTTGGATTATGCTATAGAGTTGGTAACCACAAGTTGCATCAAGATTCTCCAAACCACTTCACCACCATTCAAGAAAAATACATAGCCAAATGGTTATTTTATATCATCATTATCTATCTAGAAAATATCATCAATGTATCCCCTCACTATTAGTTCCTCATCTCATCTATACACTAGGAACATATCCTTTGTATGTCTCAAGTAATTTATAATAGTTTTTATAGATACTCAATGCAGTTCTCCTATATTATCTTTATATTTTCACACCATTCTTAAAGAAAATAAAACATCAAACCTTGTACATAACATGACTTAAATGATAGATCCCACTACTATATAATAAATTATTATACTCATTATTTTAATCAACTCCTATTTTTTTGAAACATTTTCTTGGATAGATTGATACCATGTGACATTGGTAACAAACCTCTCATGGATTGTTATATATTTTACTTTTTTATTACCTTTTTCAATATATATACTTTGACTTATACCAAGCATCCTATGAGATCTATCTTGATATAACTTGATCCCCAGGATGTAAGCTTCCATACCCAAGTCTTTAATAGAGAAGCATTCATTTAACCAAGTATTAAATGATCATAATACTTGCACTTTGTTTCCTATAATTAATATGTCATCAATATATAATATGAGGAAAATGGTGAAATTCCAACGAAACTTTTTATATACACATGGATTTATCTCATTATTGATGAAACCAAGTTATCTTATGGCCTCATAAAAATGAACATTCCATGATCATGATGTGAGTTTCAACCCATAAGTGGATCTCTGTAGCTTACATACTTTACTAGAACTCTTTGATTTAATAAACCCTTTGGGTTGAGTTATAGAGACATATTTAACCAACTTACAATTTAGAAAATTAGTTTTGAAATCCATTTTACAAATCTCATAATCATGGAAGGATACTATTGCATGTAATATTCTGATGGATTTCAACACTGCTACTAGTGATACATTTTCATCATAGTTTATGCCTTGAAATTTCCTGAAATCCTTTATTACCAGTCATGACTTATAGATATTGAATTTAACATCAATATATAGGTTTTTCTTGAATATACATTTACAAAAAATGGGTTTTACATTAATTAGAGGGTCTACCAAAATCCAACCTTGATTTTGGTACATGGAATAAATCTCAGAATGTATAGATTTTTTCTATTTAGTAGAATACTTTCCTACTACTACTTCCTTGTATGTTAGAGATTCATAATTATCTAAGAGTAATGTGTCACATTTTTCGGTGATAAGAAAACCATATTTCTCTAGTTCTCTAACCTCCTGAGTTGACCTATACAATACTTTTTTCTTAGGAATATCTTTATCTCCCACTAGCTCTTGTGGAGATTGTTCCCGTACCAACTCTTGTGTATGTAGAGCATCAACTTACTTGAAGTCAATATTGTTCACAATATTTCTATTGGAAATATGTTCCCCTTCTATAAATATGGCATGTATTTCCACAATAAATTTTCTATTGGAAGTGTTATATAGGTAATATCCTTTAGTTTCTTTTGGATAACCTATTAATACACACTTCATGCTTCAGGATGCTAATTTGTCATTAATTATAGTCTTAAAAAAATCCTCGCTTCCCCATACATGTATGTGTGATAGAATGGGTTTCTTTCCACACAAAAACTCATATGGAATTCCATTTATAGATTTAGTTGGTACTCAACCAAGGGTATATGACAATATATATAATGCATGTCCCAAAAGGATAATGGGATATTTTCTTGACTTATCATTGATCTGACCATGTCAAACAAGGTCTGATTCCCCCTTTCACTAACAACATTCTATTGAGGTGTATAAAGAGGTGTGATTTGGGATACTATCCCACACTCCTTAAAGTGATCAATGAAATATTCGTTAATATACTCTCAACCTCAGTCTGAGCAAAGTGACTTAATCTTTTTACCAATTTTGTTTTCTATTTCATGTTAGTATTCCTTAAACATTTGAAAGGAATCTGACTTATACCTCATTAAGTAGATATAGTCATTCCTACTATATTCATCTATAAAATTAATGAAGTATGAGATCCCATCCCTTTCCAATATTGGAAAATAACTACATACATCAGTATAAATAAATTTTAGTAATTCAGTGGTTCTTAATCCTTTCCTAGTGAGGAGTGATTTGTTCATTTTCCCTTATAAACAAGTGTGTTATACATCCAAGAGTTTTAACTCAGTTGAGTCTAAAAACCTTGATGTAGTTTTTGTAAATACTTTTAATTTACATGACTAATACTAAAGTTCCATAGGTGGGTTTTATATGTTTCATCTACATTGGATTTATCATTAATTTCCATTACAGGATTTTCAAGTTCAAGTATATACATGACATAGTTAAGATGTACCATACCATTACATATGTTATCCTTATAAAAGTGATGACATTTATTTACAAAATTGAAATAAAATACCATGGTTTCCAAAATCAACATTGAGATTATGTTTCTGGTAGTTAAAGTAACATAATAAAAATTATTTAATAGAATAAACAAACCATTAGGCAAAGTCAGATGATAATCTCCCAATACCAAGGTTTCTAGTCTTGCACCATTTTCGGATCTGAGATCCACATCACCCTTTTTAATATTATAGAATCTACTTAGTTCCTGTATATGAATAAAAACGTGTGATCCAAATTCTATATCCAATACCCATATTTTAGATAAATACATAATGTATTACATCACAAAAATACCAAAGGAAGAAGCATCACCTTGATTCTTTTTTTATAGTTTTTCAATTATTCTTCCAGTGGCCTTTCTTTCCACATAAAAAGAAGATAGCCTCCTCCTCATTTCCCTCCCTCTGTGTATTTGACTTTTTAAAAGGACAATGCATCTACATCTTCGTATTGAGTTTATTTTTAGACCCCTTAGCCTTTCCCTTCTTCCTCTTGTTCACCATAAGGACCAAAGAATTGGTATTCTTTATATCCTTATCTTCTTAGATAATTAAATCTAATAGTTATATTAGTGAATTTTTCATGTTATTAATGTTTTAAATAATAATAATAGTCCATACGCTTAGCGGTAAAGAGGTAATAATGAGACCGGTAGCTAGTTATTATTTCAATTTGAACCCAAGGGATTCATGTCTCTCAATGTACCCAATCATCTTGAGTACTTACACAGATCATTGATTCAATTTTGATATCTTACAACTATATAGTAAAATTTATATCTCATACCTTTATCTCCTTTATCTAACCTAATATAACTCTTGAAGATGAGATAACATCTTTTAGGCATCTTTCTCCTCATGAATTTTCTACAATTTACCAGACATCGATGAAGAAATGATATATTATACATCCACTTCATCATCCACATGATTATTATAATTTTCTTTATCCAACTTTCTTTCTACATGATGGGGATCAACCATAATTGAGGACTACAACACATAAAGATTCATCTCCTGGTGTTGTATTATGTGCAAGAACCTATACTAATCCTGGAAGTTATGGATAGTTATGATATTTTATTTATCTATAATTGATCATAGTGATAATATACTGATGGCAACAACAAATTTTTTATCTAAAAAAATAAACTTAGAAATTAGAACTTTATCTTTTTTACCTTTTAAACACTACTAATTAATTAATTCATTAAATTTCTCCCACTATTTTATTGAACCCTAGTAGCCCTCACTACTAGATTCAGAAATCTTTGTCTCTAGAGTATTCTAGTGGAAAGGATCCCTAAAAAATTTCATATTAGCCCAAGATATGGCTATCCCACAACTCAAAGAGTTTAAATCTATGCACTAGATCATCCAACCACATTGAATTGTTTCTCCTCGAACCATTGAGTGAAGTCCTATCTTCTCAGAATCGTAACCTTGATTCCCACAATGCTTTGCCTCTAAAGTGGTATCAAGATAGATATAGACACTTATTTGATACCAGATTTAGTTAAGTTGACCCATAAATTTCAAAATAACTCCCTAGTAGTAGGAATAATCCTTAACTAGGGATGATGATCACCTCATAAACCCGATTTTTTCCAAATTTGAGTGATAGAAGGTGTTGCTACTTAATATTACTTTGATGGTTTTTATTATTTCTTGATAAATTTAATGTTTTTTATCAAATATTTTCATACTATATGATCGTTCTCAAAATTGAACAATGCATTAATAGAAAAAATTTATCATATCTTTATGAATTATTTGTTTATTATTTTATGTGTTCCCACAAAACATTAATATTCATAAAATAATAAATAATTCATAAATTAAATAAACTATCCAACTAATCTTGAGAATTTGGTATCGATTGATCCATTAAAACTTATTGAATCAACCGTGACCTAGGGGTATAATACCTGATTCAGTTCTTGACTTGTATCACAGATCAAACCCCGTCCAAGGTTCCACATCTAATCTAGGATACAACCTCATCTAGGTGTGGTCCATATCTTATAGCGTCATCATCAAAATTCATGAATACTCACACACAAGTGAGGGAGTTTATGGAAGCATAAAATAGATACAAAAATATACTGATGGATGTGAAAACCCTTAGATATATCTAACAAAGAAATATGATTCAAAAATCATAAAAAATAAATAATTATTACAATCATCACACATAGTTGTAATAATTAATTAAATAAAAATAAAACCAAACAAAAAATGGTTGATCAATGTTTAAGACCGGTCTTAAGATAAAATAAATGTGAAATAAAAATTATAATGTGATAAATTCAACTTTATGAAAATTAAATAAATTAAATGAATTATTTTAATTCACGTAATTTATTTCATTTGTTCTTGTAAATAATTTCATTTCAATTCAAAATTAAACTAATTTTCGAATTTAAAATTTATTTTTTTTAATTCCAAAAATTTAAATTAATTTGTGAATATTTAAAATTATTGGGCCAAAAAATCCCTTAAAAATGATTTTAGGATTTTCCAGGACTGGTTGGGGATAGTTAGGTCAGGTAGAACCTGTACAAGATTGTTTTGGGTCGAGTAGGATCCGCCCCTCCCCATATAGGGTTGGGCCAACCCGGCTAAACCGTGGGTCTGTTGATATGGAGTATTGACACAAGAGGAGGCCACTGAGGAGAGGGCCACATATGATGGATATAGAAATTTAATGGGATGACATTGATTTGGGAGGATGAGGGTAGCAATGGCTATTACAGAGATCAATGATAGCGATGACGATTGGGGTGACCAATGATGACAATATGGTTGGTCGTGGGAGTGTGTTGTGGGGGAATATGGTGGAAGGGTGACTAACAGTGAGGGCGGTCAGATGAGGTGAAATTCACTTGGGGAGGGAGACAATGGTAGTGGGGGGCTGATTAGGTGGACGACGATGCATTAGTGGTCAGGTAATCAGATGGTGGGGCGGCGTGATTTCTATCTTGATTTAATGATTTTGTTTTTTTATTATTTCTTTAGTAAGTCTCACCATAACCCCCACTTGCTACATTTTTTTTGTTTAGTGTGTTGACCCGTGACCCCTTATCCCTTCCCATACAATTTTAAATTATTTTTTGTAGAATATTATCAATGGACTATTGGTTATATGGTATTGATTTTATTTTTTAGAAAATATTCCACAAACTATAGAATTAAACCATCCGGCCAGAAACCGAAACGGTCACTAAAAAACACTATTCTGACCGAAATTCCACACTACATGGAAAAATAAAACTCTCTCACTCGCTCACATATACACACAATTTCTTCATTTTATACCCATGAAACAATTGTGAAAATTCTATTCTGGCCAGAAATCCATGATGTAAGAAAAAAATAAAACTCTCTCTCAAACACACACACACACAAATATATATATATATATATATATATACTTTTTTCCTTTTATACCCACAAAATAAAATTTTCAATCTGACTGAAAATTTCAGATGACTGTAACTTGACCGTATGAGATCATATCAAAGAACAATTATTTACATTGGGATAAAAACAAATCCCTCTAGTCAGTTTAAGAAAAATTTAAATTTTCTTGGATCATAAAATTCATGCATCCCTCTAATACCAATTATTGGTATTGGGGGATACAACAGAAGCATATAGTCTGATGATTTAAAATTTTCATCACTATATTGACTTAACTTCATCATATTTGGAAATTTGAGCCATGTTAAAGGTCTAAGGATCTCACATGAATTTATTTAAGAACAAAAAATAAAATGAATGATTACCTTGATCAAATTGATTCCGTATTCATCAATAGGTTGTCTTCGGTGACTATTTCTCAAAGGATATGAGGTTGAATATCTCTACATCATTCACACATGATTTAAGTGTCTATGGGAACATCGATCATCATAATTTGGGTTTAGGTGTTGAGGTCCCATTAAGGCTACAATGTCCCAATGATCACCACGATCCCGTTCCTTCGATCCATGTTGATGATTGAAGACCGAATGCTTATAATGACCCATTCTCTCTATAGGATGTGGGAAGGTGGATAGAGGAGATATCAAATTCGGTTGTATTAATAGTCCCTCATAAATGATCTCCTTCTTTCTTATACAGTGGGAAATAAACACCTAGAAAGGGTTCCCAACCCCCATATAAATAACACACACAAAATAAGCCATAAATGATGCGTTATGAACAATTGACTATGTAATAAATGTCATCTATATTTTATCACCTATTGATAATATATAATAAATATATTAAGTGATAAACAAAGTATTTAACTTGACTTATAGTTCTCTCAAATATTAAACAAACCTTGAATATTAATATAATCTTTTCTTGTATAATATTTTTCAATGTATTCAATTAATACCTTATGAATACTTTTAATAAATAAATTTAACCCCAATTATTCTATACTAATAATAATGAATTTATTTATTCATTAATGATCATTTATTCTCTTACATCTCTCGGATCTTGTGTTCGGGCCCACCATGTCCTATACTTCTATTCATTAGAATAGGACAAAATCTTGAATATGCTTATGTGTGTGACCCTCTAGACCCTTATCTTGATATAAGTGAATACAACTCATAGACCAAGAGTAGATTCTAGAAACCTATCAAGTCCCCTAATGAGATAAGGAAAAATCATAACTATGATACAATTTTCTAAAAACACATATTGTGCGATATAATCTCTTTGTCCCATGATATCTCATAAACTAGGATGGACACCATATGTCATCTACACTTGCATTATTATTCATTGACCTAACTGAAAATGCTTGCCTTCTTCTACCATGGACATGAGTTTAATTAATATACTACCATCCTAATCAACAAGGCTCAAGATATCAATTCCTTTCAAAGGAAAAAAATATATCTTTATTATTCAATCAATTCCATACCCCCAATGATTCACCTTATAACATACCCCAATCTGGCACTCCCTCAAGTGGACAGAAAGGGTTAGTTAGGAGTCCTCAAGCATACCTCCTCGTATTACATAGGCCACTGACTAGTAGTGAGGGTGTTAAAAGTATAGTGGGGAGACTATACACCTAAGTATAAAGTGTCATAGAAGTAGAAACAATTCATAATAAAATGTAAATAATCAATGGAAAGACATATTAGAAGACAAAAATAAAATCCAACTGAATAATCCAATAAATAAAAGAGGAATAACACAGTGACGTGATAGAGTGTATCTAATTTTCATACTAGAACAATATAAGCAAAATACTAGAAGACTCAAATATAAGGATCAAATTCTCGAGTCCCAAACCCCATGTAGGTCCCATCCACATAATCTTCTTGGGTACCAAACAGAGACCTAAATGGGGTGTGAGTATAACTCAGTAGGTCAACACCACCATGTCTAAAAAATACCAGTTAAGTAAGAAGTGTATAAAATAAACCAACATCCAGGTGTATCAATTAATTTAACCATTAATAAAATAAAACAACAACCTGCTTGGACTCCGTGCAGAATTTCTTTGAGAATGTATTACGACCATGCCAAACACAACCATATAACCAAGGTAAAATAACCTACTTCGTCACCATATTGGAATATATCTGATCATTTTTAGGACCATTCCAACCACGACCATATGACCATGGTATATCCACAACAATATGGGTCAATTCCCTATAAGAATTACAACATTCGACTCAAATCCCAATAAGCATTACAACATGGGATTGGGAATATCCCACTATCTATAAGAATTACAGCATGAGCTGAGACTGCTCAATATCATCATTACCATATATAAGTGTGTAAGGGCTGGGGATGAGCCCAATATATAAGCATTAAAATATAGAACACAATCCCTATCATACAACATGGATATCATAATATCACAAAACAATTATCAATGGTTTATTATTTTAATTACCATTCTTATTTCACATGTCACTTTCAATTTAATTCACAATTGATTAAAAATTATATCAATAAAAAATTAGCCACAATTTAGAGATTCTATAATAATAAATCACCCTAGGTCATATGTCATGCTAAAAATACCTTAAGCCATTATCCAATTCAATTATAATCATGGGTTTCTCAACCCATGGGTAGCCATGAGCTAGTTAAAAGGCCATTTGAAACCAAATGACTTCAAGGAATAATTCCATTCATTTATTTAATTATTTTGGGCACACTCAATGATGGTGCAATCATAATATTTCATAAACTTGGAAATTATCAAACCATAAGGTAAATATTTAGACTCCTACCTTTAACTAATTATCCAACTATGCTTCCAATGGAAAAATCCCACAAGGAAGAAGGTTCAGATGATTGTAAAAATGTTCCTAGATCAAAACTGGTCAAGATGAAAACCAAAAATGTAATAGGTTAAAGGATTTCACCACATAAATTGGTGAAGAAGGAAGAAAAGTAATAAATCAAACCAAAAAGACTTACTAGGGATTGATCACACAAACGATACATCCATAAGGGAAGTTTTCACCCCAAAATTGCAAGGAGAAAGACTTACGATCGAGAGGAGAAGATATACAC
The DNA here is from genome assembly GCA_963277665.1 of Viscum album. Classification (NCBI taxonomy): domain Eukaryota; kingdom Viridiplantae; phylum Streptophyta; class Magnoliopsida; order Santalales; family Viscaceae; genus Viscum; species Viscum album. The sequence goes on along the minus strand of OY728119.1, from coordinate 1,013,643,276 downwards.
CCAAAACAAATGAGGATTCATCCGCACAACATGTTTGAAATAGCAGGTTGGGAATTTACACAGCATGTAATGTTATTACACATCGTGTAGATGTTTTTAATAGAATACGATGAAAAACCTTTCACCTTATATTTATTTTATTAAAACCCTCAAACAATTACATGATGTGTTATCCCTTTACATGGTGTGTAAATGTTCTGTAGTTGATTTTTCATCCCATTTCTCTTTTAAACAAACCAAACCTATTTTAAAGTTTATCAACTCACCAATAACCCATGAAACACTCCCATTTATACCTGGACCAAATTAATTCAAACAACCATATATCCCTAAAATTTAAGTCATTTTCTTTAACAAGATCTCCTCCCTGATACTATCTGGTATTTCTCAAGTTTCCTTGAAATACAATACATTTTTTATTAAAATGACATAATTTCATGATGAAAACAAAACCGAAAGAAAAGATTAATTAAAAACTCAGAGAGAGACATACCTGAAAAAAGACAGGATCTTACAACCTCCCCAACTTATAACAACACATTCTCGAGCTACTCTAAGTGTCATAGTGTGGTCTCAGTAAAACATTATAGCCACTATGTTTTCATATCATACTCCCTCTCCCAGGTCTCCTCCCGAACTCAACCATGCTTCCACTACACCTAAACCACTAGTATAGTCCTAACCTAAAGATATTTCTCACTATGTTCCATAACCCATATCAGATGCTTCTCAAAGGAATCATGAAAAAAAATCTTGACATTTGCTACGTATATCACATGGGAAGGGTCTAGATGATATCTCTATAGCTGAAACATGTTAAACACATTGTGGGTGACACTGCAACACTGTGGAAGGGCTAAACGATATTCCACTGGACCGACCCTTGCCACTATTTCAAACAGCCTGACAATCCTGGTTGCAAGATTTCCCTATTTCCTGATGCAACATTTTCCCAACCTAGGAGATACCTAAAAAAACATTATGACCAAACTAAAATTCTATAGGTCATATTTGATGGCCATAATATGATTTTTTCCTACTTTGCACAATCACTAATAACCGTCTGATCAACTGAACCTATTAAGTTGTCTCTTGCATGAGACTAGGCCCAAAAAATGCTGACCCACCTGCCTCTAACCAACAAAGAGGTTAACAACATGAACTTCCATACAAAGCTTCAAAAGGTTTCATTTGGATTGATGTCTGGAATATATTATTATATGAAAACTCCATGAGTTCCACATGTGTCTCCCATGGACCAACAAAATCCAAAACATAGACTCATAACATATCCTACAAAAATTTAATTGTCCACTTAGATTGACCATCAATATGTGGATTATAGGATATTATCAAAAGAACATGTGATCCCAAATCCTTCTGAAGACCCTTCAAAAAACACGGTGTGAAATGAGGATCTTTGTCTAAAATGATACTCCTCAGAACACCATAAAAATGAACCAACTCGTGCATGTAAAGACTACCGAGATCATTAACTATAAAGGTTTTCCCGATAGGTAATAAATGGGATACCTTAGTCATTAGATCCAAAATTAACCATATATTATCATTATTATAGGATTTTCTGGGTAATCTTGTTATAAAATCCATTGTGACATCTCCCATTTCCACCCAGGAATGGGTAAAGGCTGAAAAAGCCTAGATGTCCTCTGATGCTCGGCTTTCACCTACTAATTAGTGACATATCTTGCAACAAAATTTTCCACCTTCTTCTTCATTCCTGACCACAAGTACTATCTATGAAGATCAAGATACATCTTTGTCAAACCATGATGCACTTTCCATATGAAGCATGAAAATCACTCATCAATTCCTCACACAAGCCCGTAGGAACCCATACCCAACCACATAAAAGAAGAGAATTATCATAGCTGAGAGACCATCCCAATGAAATATCCCAACCATATATATTTTTCTCTCTCAAAACTAAGACATATAGATCAGAAAACTACTTGGTCTTAATCTATTCCAAAATCATGGGTATAATAGATGTCGATGTCCAAGCTACTTTCCCATGAGATTCCTGAACATCCAGATGCATGCCTATAAAGAGGGCCATTATCTTCCACTCATCAGAAGACTCCTATACTACAACTATTTTTGTCTTTAGTATCAAGGCATCGACAATGGTGTTTCCCTTGCCTAGTGTATAAGATAATTCAAAGTCAAAAGACTGTAGATACTCAACCCACCTCCTCTACTGATGGTTTAGGTCATACTGAGAAACTATTTGCTTAAGGATATTGTGATCCATTTATACCAAAAACCTCTCACCCATGAGATAGTGTCTCCAACATCTCATTTCATATACCACTGCCGCTAACTCCTGATTGTGAGTAGGTTAATTCTATCATGTAGTCTCAACTTCCTAGAGCCATTAACAACCACTCGATCCTCCTACATCAGAACTGGTCCAGGTCTAACTCTGGATGCATCAAAGTACATGATATATGCTTTACCTGGAATAGGTAAAGCGATGATAGGTGATGATGTTAGTTTTATTTTCAGATCCTGAAAATCTCTCTTGAAAGCATCAGACCAAACAAACTTCACCCATTTCTTGGTCAACCTAGACATTGGTACTGCCAAACGGGAGAAATCTTGGATAAAAATCTGGTAATAACCTACTAAAACTATAAGGATCCAATTTTCTAATATGTTCTTAGGATGTTCTGAAGATATCACAACTATGAATTTCTCTGAATCCACTACTACTCTTACCTATGAGATGACATGACCCAAGAAGTGCACTTTATTAATCTAGAAAATTAATTTGTCTAGCTTGGGCATAAAGCCGATGCTCTATCAATGTACTCAAGATGATGTCAAGATGTTTGGCATGATAGTATGACGATTAGGAGTAAACTAAGATATCATTGACAAAAACCACCAAAAACTAATCTAGAAAAGGATGAAAGATCCTAGTCCTCAAGTCCATGAATACTGAAGGCGCATTTTCCAACCTAAACAGAATCACTACAAATTCATACAATCCATACCTGCTCCTAAAAGCATTCTAAGGTATTTTAGATAGTATCACCCTTAATTAATTATATAATGATCTCAAATCAATCTTGGAGAAGATCTTAGAATCTCTCAATTGATCAAAAATATTTCCAATGTATGGAAGAGGATATCGATTCTTGACCAACATATGGTTCAACCCCCGATAATACATACATAAGTGAAAATATCCATGAATTTTTTTGGTGAAGAGATCTAGAGAACCCCAAGGAGATGTACTCATCTGTATGAAGCCTTTATATTATAGATTTTATAACTAAACTTTCAACTATCGAATCTCTGTTGGTGACATTTGGTAAGGTGGGATAGAAACTGTCTTTTCTCCCGGCACTAACTCGATCATGAACTCAATCCATTGCTTGGGTGGTAAGCCAAAAAACTCATTAGTAAAGATATCATGAAAATGGTATACCACTAGAGTAAAATAATCCTATTGAATTACACCATTATCTAGAGTAAGTCTGGTGATATGATTCATTAGACAATTCAATCTTTATTAAATTGGTCCCACATGACCATCCTGAAGATCCCACTCACCCTGGTGGGAATAAATGCTTCCTTCTGGAGAGAGGAAAGTAACTATCCTCCTAAAGTATTCGATATGATCTTAGTGTAGAACTAACCAATCCATACCAATAATCAAGTCGAAGATAGTCATTTCTAGCATGAACGGTTCCCAAAATAAGCAGTAACCACCAATCACTAGAGAACACTCCTTGCAACATTTTTTATTATCCAGCCACACTCACAATGGTGTGTCAATGGTTAAAAAACCATATAATCATTCTATATCCAATCTAAAACCATTTAAAAAAATATAGTATAGAAAATAATGAAATTCTATTATATAAAAAAACACAAGCTAAGGAGATGATACAAGAATCATACCCTTAATGGTAGACGGTCCTATGTACACACTAGCTGGAGTAGTCCGAATAATGTGAAACTAAATTTCTCATATACCCTAGGATTTAGTATGACTACCCTAAGCTATTTACCTTTCTTGGTATTTTTTCTCATGCACTGGGGTACCACATCCCCTGCCTCATCCTGAACAACTTGTGAAACTCCATCTACTAGCCTACTAAGGGGTAACTAAGCCCCTTCTATACTCTGGTGCCTGTCCCGATCCTATTCTACTAGTATTATAAGGAAAGTTCACAAAAAACCTATAAAGATGACCCAATCTACCACATATATAACACTTGACTGTGGGTTAAGAACATTGTGGGCGCTTTTGGCCAAACTTGGCACATCGATAGTATTAGAACATAACATGATCTTGAGATGGTTGTCTACTTCCATGAATTCTATTCCCACTACTTTTTTGGTGGAAACTGTCATAAAGGTTCTTCTTACCACTCAAAAAAGAACTCCTAGATCACACTGCTGAAATAGCCTAGATGCTACTTGGGGACTCTCAGATTCCCTTTTGCGATGAGTTCTTGATTCATCACATCTTCAAAGATGATTAAAAGAAATTTTTTTACATGCGACTTGATATCATAATGATGAATATCATAGAAATTTCTTACCTTGTAGATCTCATCAGCTTCCAAATATGGCACAAAACACTATAGGCCAGTAAAACATCCAGCATATCCCAACATTGAAAAACCCTCCTACGTCAGATGCATGAACTCATGATCTTTTTCATCCCTCATGGTCTTGGGATAGAAATGGATTAAGAAATTCTTCTCGAAGTCCTTAAAATATAGCTCATCCTACCACCCATCTTCCACCAAAAAAATCCCACCAATGCTTGGTAGGTCCTCGAAGAATATACGTAGTAAGCTTTACCCTCCCATATGCTGGTTTCTCGAGATTCTTGAAGATCATCTAGACTAACTCAATCCAAAAATAATATGTATGGAGTCCCCCTTACCCATTAAACATAGGTGGATGTTATAGCTAAATCTCTCTCTCTATCTCAAACATCGAAGTAACAATACAAACAGTCTCCCTTTCTATAGATCACAAGAACCTTCAAGAAGCTGTCACGAAGTTGAACACCCACCTACTCCTCAGTAACTATAGGAATCTCCAGTTTAGATGTATTAGGAGAGTTATGATTTCCAATCTCTTGTTACTTGAGTAAAGTATGACAAAAATACATTTTCTATACAATAAAAACACACACCTTATAGAACTAGCTTGCAACATGGTCAACCCAACAATGGAATGAAACAAATAACCACTAACTTCTGGTCTCTTTAGACATGGAATACAAGTAATTTTACATGACATGAAAACTCATTTAATTTATCTATTGAAATATACATCTCATATCACAGTACTACATGCAATTATACATCACATGAAAAAATATATATGCCCCAATCATGAACAATGCATGTGAATATATCCTTATGTGCCTATTATGATGCATGTATTCTCATATCTTTCCATAATGGGCCATGAGTACAAATATCAATAAAAAATAAAATCATAAAATAATAACCACACACAACATGTGAATCATCCATGGTGAAATAACATCAACTGTAATAGGCACACAACACAAACTGCAATCCCATACCCAGGCACTCAGATTTCCCCCCACACATCGGTTAACTAATCCTATGAACACGATCATTACCAAGTATTGAAACATCCTAGTATCATTTATAACTTTCCCAAACTGTAAGTAAAAAGAAAATAAAACAATATCCCTTTCATACCACTTTGTAACATCCCCCAATCCGGAACTCTCTCACATGGCCAAAAAGAGTTTGTTATAAGACCTCAAGCACACCTCCCCATATGACAGAGGCTGCCAACTACCAGTGGGGGTGTGAAAATATAGTGGGGAGAATATACCCCCTGGTATTAAGTTTCATAATAGTAGAAACAATTAAAAATAAAACAGAAACTATCAAAGTAAAGGCATAAAGTAAGACAACAATAAAATCTAACTAAATTATCCAATAAATAAAAGAGGAATAATGTAATGATTTATAGGAATGTAACTAAATCTCATTATAGAACAATATAATAAAAAAAAGTAGACTTAAATAGAATACTCAAAGTTCTAGGTCCCTAACCCCATGTCGGTCCCATCTACAAATTTCATCCCATCCACAAACAAGAAATCAACAACAAAGTCCTTTTCCCTTGTCCAAACCTGTATCCACACAATCTGCTCGGGTAACAAACAAAGACTAGAGTAGGGTGTGAGTATAAATTAGTAGGTCAACACCACCACATCTAAACAAAACTAGTTAGATAATAATTTTATGAAATGAAGCGACAACCAGGTGTATCAATTAATTTATCCATTAATAAAATACAACAACAACCTATTTCGACTCCGTGCTAGAATATCTCTGAGCATGTCTTATGACCATGCCAACCACAACCATATAACCAAGGTAAAATAACATTATTTAATGAAATTATATAATATCTATGAGTATGTCTTATGACCATTGAAACCAAAACCATATAACCATGGTATATCCACAACAATCCGGATCAAATCCCTATAAGCATTACAACATCCAGGTCAAAGTCCTATAAGGATTAGAACATGGGAATGGGCATAGCCCACTCTCTATACTAATTACAACATGGGAATGGGTTGATCCTACTCAATATCAGCATTACAACATATAAGTGTGAAAGTTCCAGGGCTGAGCCTGATATATAATCATTACAACATGGAACATAATACCTATCATATAACATGGATATCATAATAACACATTACAATTCTCAATGGTTTTTTATGAAAATTACAATTCTTCTTTCACATGCCACTTGAAATTTAATTCATAATTGATTAACAATTACATCATTAAGAAATAATCCATAATTTAGTTATTCTATAATAAGAAATCACCGTAGGTCACATGTCATTCTAAACATACCTTAAGCCATTATCTAATTCAATTATAATCATGGTTCACTCACCTCATGGTAAACCATGATCCAGTTAAAAGGCCATTTCAAACCAAAGGCCTTCAGGGAATAATTCCATTTATTTATTTAATTAATTTGGGTGCACGCGATGATGGTGCAATCACAATATTGCATAAACTTGGAAATTATCAAACCATAGGGTTAAGATTTAAACCCCCTAACTTTAATCGACTATCCAACAATGATTCAAACAGTGAATTATCACGATGAAGAAGGTGTAGATGATTGAAAAGAGGTTAATAGATCAAAAATGATCAAGATAAAAATCAAAAATGTAATTGGTAAAATGATTTCACAACAATAATTGGAGAAGAAGGAAGATAAGGAAAAAACCTAATTGAAAAGACTTACCAGGGATCTCTCACAAAAACAGGACATCGATAAGGGCAGTTGGCACCCCAAAATAGCATACAGAAAGACATAGGCTTGATAGGAGAATATATACAGTTGAAACAAATGAGAATTCAGCCTCATAACATGTTTAAAACAGTAGGTTGGGAATTTACATAGTGTGTAATGTTATTATACATCATTTAAATGTATTTTAATGTAATACACTGAAAAACCCATCACCTTATATTTTTTTAAAACCATCAAACAATTAAATGATGTGTAATCCCTTTACATGATGTGTAAATGTTCTGCAGTTGATTTTCTAACCCATTTTCCTTTTAAAAAAACTGAACCTATTTTAAAGTTTCTTAACTCACTAAGAACCCATTAAACACTTAACCCATTTATAACTGAACTCCATTAATTCAAAAAATCATATGTCCTCAAATTTTAAATCATTTCCTCTAAAAATAACTCATCGTAGATACTCTCTGATCTTTATCGAGTTTATTAGATACCCAAGACCATGTTTACTCAAATGAAAAAAATTTCATGATGAAAACACAACTGAAATAGAATATTAACAAAAAAAATCAAATAGAGGTATAGTTGAAAAAAGATGGAATCTTACAGACCCAATGCAAGATACCTCACTACAATATAAATGCCATAGTTTTTGAATTGAATCAATATATGTAATCAAATATTATGCACTAATAATAATATCAAGTTATGAGACCATTACATGCATTCACATATGAAAAAAACCAATGACACCTGAAATATGTGGTGTACTTATTGGAATGTTAGTCTTTATGATCTCATCTACTCAAGATATCAATGTGAAAAATTCATGAGAGAAATTCTAAATGCTTATGATCCCCCAACACATGATGGTATCAAATAATCTATGTCTTGTTAGTATGATGTTTCTGGACCATAGGAAATATTTTAAATATTACTATCATGACATATCTAAGTTCTCATAATTTCTAGAGAACTATTTTAAGATTTTGATACGAAATGTAATCTAAGGACATTACCATAAATATAGTGGATGTAGAAGTATCAAAACTATTATGGAAATGTAAACACATGTATATATCACACTATATATAGGTAATGGTAATCATGTACATACACAATTTGGGTCTAGGGAACCAAATTTTAACAAGGTCATATGTCTCTTTATCTCTTGAAATCTCAACTAGTTCCATATATTTAAATTTTTCACCTCAAATCCACTAAAATGTGATTTCTACCACCATGAAATGTTTTTCTTGATTCATATATTATGTTCATGTATCTAGGTAAATTCCCCTACCTCAATGGATTTATTCTCAATCCATTTATCCTTAAAACATCACCATGAAACAACATATATCTCTCTAAATCCTCATGGTATCCATGATATTTGAAGAATATGAGGGTTCTAGAACAAATTTGAAGAATCAAACTGGTGCCCAAATTTTTTTTCCATCAGTTTCAATAGATAAAATCTAAAGAACTTAACAAAGGAAACTATTAAGATCATAGATTTATTCCATAATTCACATAGAATATGTCCACCATAAATTAAAGGGAAGAAAAAAGTAATGGAATAAACCATATGCTACGATGATCAAAACTTAGAATAAAATATGCACATAAGCCACCACATTGTAAAGATAACCACCATATAAACACAAATAAGATTTATGGAATAAAATGGTTAAAATAAAATAAAGAAAAAGAAAAACAATATTTTTCATAGTTCAGAAGTGAGTCCTAATCCATGGGGGGGGGAACTACATTACTTTGATTAAGAAATTATAAGATGATTAAAACATCATCATACAAATAAATGAACCATCCTAATATTTATAGTAGGAACCAACTAGTGTAATCAATCACCATATCTTCTAATATCTTTATAAAGTTATCCCATGCATATATTATCTTCATAGGAATCCCTTTCCCTAGTCAAAGACTTCCACTACCTCAACTCCCACCACCAGTACACCATGCGTGCTTTTGAAACTCTCACAAATTTACTCTTACATTTAATTCATGTTACTCTTATATATCCCTTTACTATAAAACTATCAGGGGAATCATTCAAAAGGATTATTATATATTACCATAGTTACTTTCATTAAAATCCCTTGCACTTTTCAATTCTCCATTTGGTTTGAGTTATGAGGTAACTTTTGATTGCACCACCCAAATATTATTATTCGATCTACATAACTTATGAACTTCATGACTTCATAGCTGCTGTAATATCCCACCAACCTGAGACTATGTTACCATTCACCAGTTTCCAAGTTGGGATCATCACAAGGACCATAAGCCCACCTCCCCACATACTAGAGGCTACTGACTAGTAGTGAGGGTCTAAGGTGTTACATTGGTTATGATATAATTTCAAATAATAGTAAAAAATAGTGGAAGTAGAAAAGCAACATTTATAATAAACCATTAGAATACATATAATAGTAAAAAAAACCATTATTTATCAAATGAAATGATTTAATATAAGCATACATCCCAACCGGTCACCCACTGGTCCGATCACATGTAAAAATAAACAAAAGAAATAAAAATACCAGTATTATATACCACTATACTTTAGATTCACCTCATCCTAGTCTCCAAAATACTTATAAGCTATCCATCCAAATGATCATCCACACCAGATGTTTTCTCTACCTATACCTATGTTCATGGTGTCTTATTGAGTATCAAAGTACTTGGGCCACCTAAAAAGGGTGTGAGTAAAACTTAATAGTCCACCACCAATAATGTCCTTAAAATAACTAGTAAATATTTTTTATTCACATAATATATACTTATAATAAATTAAAAAATGTGGAAACATAATAAAGTAATCACTGTCGATCTTTGGGTTCTAAGGTGACACCCGGGATCGACCATACACACTTCAACAAGTGTCAGAGAGTATCTAAGCATGTGACTTAACAATTAGGCGTAATATTCTAGGTAATTTTAATAAAAATAATTTTTATTCATTATATTTTATAGAGTTATATTCATTATAAGATTATTAGGTAATTTTTCAGTTAAAAAGAAAATGATTTTTTTCCTAACCAAATCGGGTGTTTATGCATTATATGGTTTTATTTAAAAAATTGATTTCAAAATTATAGAATTTAAATTTTAAAAAATTAATTTCATTTTTGAAATCATCATTTCAAAATTATCTTATAATGTTTTTTACAATTTTATGATAAGTTTGATTTTTTAATAAATAGTGAAAAGTACCAATTTTTATTGAAAACTGTCTTTTATTTTCAATTATTTACAAAGTAAAATTCTACAATGTACTAGTTTTAAAATTTAATCAGTTAATTTTGATTAAAAATAATCCAAAAATTATTATTATAATCAACATTATACTTAAATTTTCTATAAAAATATTTTTATACTTAAAAAGGATTTTTTCTGAAAAACCATTTTCATCGCATATTGTGGGTTGAATTTTAAATTATATCCTTAAAATTAATGAATTTAATTTTATAAAATGGATCAAATATTTGGAATAATAATAATTAATATATTTAAATAAGGTTAACTTAATTTTTGGTCAGGATGAATAGTAAAAACAGTAAAAATCTGTTGCCATGGTTAATGTTAAAATAGGTTTACTGAGGGGTTAAACTAAAGAGATAAGGGTTAAAATTGAATAATTTTTTTTATAAGACTAATTTTATGAAAATATTTAGATCCTATATAATCTCATATTCATAAATTCTCTATTTTGGATACATTTTTCTTGAGTAATACATTAATATAATTTTATCTTTTTAAAAATTCCAAGTGTGTCCTCTCCCCCACTTATAAAAATACACCCCCATCATATAATTTACACACATAAATGGCCTGTTGGTTTAACTAATACCTAAAAAAATACATTAATAATATCTATAAACATGTCATAGAGTCCATTATTTGATAAAAAAACCAACCTAGGAAGGATTTAGGTATAAACCTAACGAGGTTGTCTGAAGAAGAGGTGTAGTTCTTAACCGAGCATTTTCATTTTATTTATTCTTATACCTCCTTATAAAATATTATAAACATTTTTATATAATAACATAATTATCTTACATATAATTATATTTTATTATATTAATTTCATAACATATATCCATCTCCTCTTCCATAAAATGGGAAATAAAACCATCGTTCGTGTGTACGGCGGACTACCGCTTTGCGAACCGATGGAATTCATTTTCCATCACCGCCTATAATAGATGATTATAATTATATATTTAATATATATATATATATATGATATTAATAAAATAATTATAATTTTTAAAATATAATACATAATTTTTTTTCTTACCATCCAATACATGGAAAAATGATAACATCATTTCTGCGTACATGTGGATTACCACCTCAACAAAGCGATGCGATTCATTTTTAATCACCACTTAAAAAATATGGTAAATATATGTTAATTTAAATATTTAATATAATATTTATTATATAATAATAATTATGTAAATATAAATTAATAATTAACTTATTTTCCTTATGTTCATTGAAAAATGGAAATGTTACTCATGCATATGTATGGACTACTGCCTCCATGATTATAATGTAATTAATTTCTCAAAACCATCAATCATGTATGGTTTTAAAAAGTTTAATTAATATATAAAAATTATAATTATTTTATGATAATTATTTTGGATATAATGTAATAATGATCTCTTTGACCACAATCAACATACCGATGCCATTTCGAAGTTATGAACCGAACATCCTCAAAACACTTAACATGGACTTAACTGATTATGTAATTAAATATAACATTAAAATAAATGAAAAAAATGGTTTATGGATAAGGAATTAATCCTTAAAAAATTTCATATGAATTAAAATAATTTATTTAAGTTTATTATATTGGTTTCAAATGAGATAAATAGCATGCCCGAACTCATGGTAAGAGTTTCATCTTAATTACCCTTTATTGAGGCATGTTTAAATATCACGCACCTAATTTATTTTATATGGTGTCTATAATTCCAATTTTAAAATTTATATCATTAATCATTCATAATTATTGATGTTTTATGTTAAAATTAAAATTACTTCATTCAAAATGATTTTACTTGAAAGTTACCATGTAGTAAGGGGTTTCAAAACTCAATTTCCATTCATTTAGTTACTTAAACTTCATTAACATTTTTATAACATGATTATGTGTGAATTGATCCATAAATTTTTTTTTATATATTTATAAAAGTTTTATATGAATTTATAAATTTTCACATTATCACTTCATGTATGAATTATCACTTCAAAAGTTATGAACTTTTCAAGGGTTTTCTTTGTCTAAATCTCATTTTCTTGGGATGTATTTCATATCATATCCCATGATTTCCTTATATGGTTTAATTAATTACCCATGAATTAATTTTTACACATTAATTATTGAAATTCATGGGATTTTTAGATTCATATCATAGTCTTTATTTCAATTAATTTTTATTCATAAGTTACCAAAGAGGTAAAGGATTTATGTTACAATATCCTTTCCTTTTGAGATTATTTATGTTCGAGGTTTATTTTTGGGAAATAATATGCTATTATTTTATTTAACCACATTTATTTTCTTCCCTTATAGTTATAAATTTTCTTTATATTCATAGTTTTCATTTCTACCCTTATTGATTAAATAAACATCAAGAAAGTTGTTTTTAAGTGATACCGATCTTGTATTTTTTTAGATCGGGAATATTTTGATTCCATATCTATGTTTACTAAAATGTTTTTAATAATGTTATTTTATAAAAATGTTTTTTTCATAAAGTTATTTTACATAATTATTGACCTTATTTTAAATGGTTTTAAAAGGAAACTTCTTAACATTTTTTTCATGAGTCACTTTTGACTCTCTTTACAGAAGTTTAAAAATAATGTTAATTTTTAATGTTTACAACATGAATGAATTTTACCTATATAATTAACATTATTTAATTTTAATATTAATTTATAAGTTCCAAAGGTTATTTTGAAAGAAATTTATTTTCATAATATTTTATGAATTTTTAGTCTTTAAAATTTATTTTAAAAGTGGAAAGGTTATTTTCCTTAAGAACATTTTTAATGATATTTTAATATTATTTATATTAATAAATGAAAAAACCCTTGATGTTACTTATGATTCCCTAGGTATATGTTGTAGTGATACAATTTTTTTCACGAACCATCCTAGTTATGCTGGTATACTGATACTCGATCTGTCCTTGACATAGCCCGATAGGATTTCTTGATCCCCACGGGTGGGAAAGTATCACCTAGAATCATACAATAAAAAAAGAGAATTATTTTTCGATGAAACACCAGAAGATAAATAATAAAAGTTAGTTTTTAAACACCCCTCAAGGATAAAGTACTAGAATCAAATAAGTAAAAGAATACTCAAATAGTACACCATGAAGAGACACAAAATATTCCAAGGTAAATTCTCAAAATCCTTGTGTAATAAGTGGAACATGGATACATGAGTAACAAAATTCAATATAGAGTCCCATGTGTAACACCCCAAGCTTCCACAATACGTTTCTCCTTGAATAATACAATAGTGTGCGATGTACGCAACACCGAGTTCAAGCGCACAACGACCTATCAAACTAGCTATTTAAAAAGTGGTTATGAATAGTAATAACCACATTTTGAATTTTATATATGTCCCATATAATTTTAATATTCATATTTTGTGTTTCTTAGACATAATATAAGAACAAATTCAATTTTTCAGATAAAAGAAGTATTTAAAAAAATGCAGTTTTTTCCACCTTTTAATGGAGAACCCTTTTTAAATCCAATATTTAACACTTTTATATATTAAATTTAATGAAATTAATTATTCTTCAGAAGTGGGACATAAAAATTTAGTTCGGATAAATTTTTGGTGTTTTTCTGATAACTTTCATATTTTGATGAATAGTGAAAGATACTAAATTTTAATTGAAAACAAAATTTTTAATCAAAATAATTTATAGTGTTAAATTATACATTTGAATTGTTTTAAAGTATAATTAGATTATATTTTTATCATTTAATCAAATTCTGGTAATTGTATGTAATTTCACTTTTAAATTGGACATAAACACATATCAATCTTTTGATAGTTTTTACTTCTCAAAAACCCGATTTCTGGTTTTGAAAATGGGAATTAATTTTAAATTAATTAATGAAACTTATATGTTTTGAATTTGGTAAAATAGACATCATTTTTGGATTCATAATATCAAAATTATCTTAGGGTTAATTTTTGGTATTTTTCTGAAAACTTTCAATTTTTTTATAAATACTGAAAAACACTACGTTATTATTTAAAACCGACTTTTATTTAAATAATAATAATTTTTATTTAAATTTATTTTAAAGTAAAAATAGATACATAATACTTATATAAGTACAATTTATTTCATTTGAGTCATTTTATAATAATATTAGATATATAATATTTTATTGAACTTTTTAACGTCTTTTACCCACCTTCTAGGCACATTTGAAAATTTGCATAAAACGTAATTTTACCAATTCTGTGAATTGAATTTCAAAACTCTGAGAGGCACTGTTGACATAAGTATGTAAAATTTGGTTCAATAGGACGAAAATATTTTTTGGCGAATAGTAACTTTTGAATTTTATTTACCACGGTTAAAAGTAAATAGGGTAATTAAAGATAAAAATGATATTATAATTACCCTAACACATGTATTAATTCTGTTGGATAAGTTTATTTAGACCTAAAGTAACCATAGGAATAAAATATGATCTTTTTTGATCCACTTGGATTAGATTATGACATTTATTATTATTTTATTTAAAGAAGAGTTAAAAGTGTAAAATTCAAATTTTAATAAATAAAACATTTTTAATATAGGGTTATACATAAGATAAAACTGAATATAAATATTAATTATAAATATAAAAATATTTCCTATATCGTGGTATTTTATTTATAATATTTAGACATTAAATAATTAAATTTATTTATGACAAAATGATGATGCAATAATTACCTAATTAATGAAAGATTAAAATAATTGATATTATAAATATCAAAATAAATTTAAATTGAGACTTTTTATGCATTAAACTAATTTCCTAGGTTAATATGACATGTTAGGATTGATTTAATATTTTTTTTAATTAAAACAGTTTTTTCATCTTTCAAAAAAACCAAATACTAAATAGTGTCAAAATTGACATAAATGAGTTTTTAAAACAAATACTATATTATTAAATGATATAATATTCCTAAAAATATAAGGTTCAGCCAAAGGACTTATATTGTAACACCCGAGACTTTTATGTTATCATCAAAGGAATCTTTTTCTACACAACACTTGCTTGGCTTGCTTTACACGCAATCGCGACCTTCCTCGGTAGCTTGCGTCGTACGCAATACCGAGTTTCACTAAACAACAATATGCTATTAAAACTAGCCGTTATGAATAGTAATAACCACTTTTTGAAATTTTATAAATTTTAGTTTTCAAAATGGACTTCATTTTTGGACTCAGAATATCGAAATTATCCTAGGGTGAAATTTGGGTATTTTTCTAAAAACTTTCAATTTTTGATGAATAGTGAAACCACTAAGTGGTAGGTTAAAAACTGAATTTTGCATAAAACTTAATTTTACCGCTTCTGTGAATGGAATTTCAAAAATCCGAGAGACACGGTTAATATCAAGGACTAAAATGTGGTTCAATGAGATGAAAATAATTTTTTGGTGAATAGTAACTTTTTACTATTTTTACCGCGGTTAATAGTAAATAGGGTAACTAAGGGTAAATATGATATCAATATTACCCTAACACATGTCCTAATACTATTGGACAAGTGTAATTCGACCAAAAACAAACTTAGGAATAAAATATGACCATTTAGGCCCACTTGGATTAGATTAGGACATTTATTATTAATTTATTTAAAGAAGGGTTAAAATAGTTAAAATCAAAGTTTAACAAGTAAATCATTTTTAATATAGGGTTATACATAAGATAAATTCGATTGTAAATATTCATTAGAAAGCTAAAAATATTTCCTACATGATGGTATTTTATTTGTAATTTTTAGACATCAAATAATTTAATTTATTTATGACACAAAGATGATGCAGTAATTATCTTATTAATGAAATATTGAAAAAATTGATAATATAAATACCAAAATAAATGTAATTTGAGACTTTTTATGAATTCCACTAATTTTCTAGGTTACTATGATATATTAGTGTTGATTTAATCAACTTGGTTCGAACATATAATTCTGTTATGACTTTCACAAAAATCATATATCAAATAGTGTCAAAATTGACACAAAATAGTTTTTAAATCAAATATTATATTATTAATTGTTATTTTATTCCTAAAAATCTAAGGTTCGGCCAAATGACTTAGATAAGGATATATATATTAATAATAAACAATTTGGGGTTCGTTTGGCATGTTATAGAAAGTTTATTAACCATATAGTGAAAGAAAACAAAAAGACACGGTAAAAGTTAAATTAATTAACTTAGAGTTAAATCTAATTGATAAGGTTAAAATAATACCCTAAACTTGTCTAAATCCTATTGGTTGATAGGATTTAGACCCTTCCCCACTTTATCTTCGAAATAAGACCCTTTGGAACCATTATAAACCGATTTTGACTTTAATATAAAATAATATTTTGAGATATTCCTAAGGTGCCCCTCTCCTCCCTTATAAAAGGGCACCTCCTCCCCCTCCTCCTCACACCAATTTGAGAACTCAAGCTCGGCCAACCCCTGCCATTTTCCCTTCTCCACTTCCCTAGAATAATCCTAGAGGTCCTGGTCTTCTCCAAAGACCAATCTTAGTTCCTTAAGTGGAGGATTCAAAAAGGCGTTCCAAAGAAGAGGTAATATCCATTACCGATCTTTTCAATTTCTTTCTTCTTCAACTTATTCTTCTTCAGTTGTTTCATGATAAAGTAATAACATCAGTATTACTTACATACTGATATGTTATTATAAATATGAAACAACCCTAATTCACCTTCTATCCATCCTACGGAAAAATGAAATCACCGCGCGTGCGTACGTACGGAATACCGTCTCCACGCCGTGGTGTAATCTATTTTCCACCATCACCTTACAAGGATGGGTATAATGGTGTAATAAGTAACTATATATGATTATTATTAAGTAATATTGATACTGAAATAATATATATATATACTCCAATACAATTCCACGATCATAGGAACGATATCATCACTCGTGCGTACGTACGGAATACCGTCTCCACGATGTGATGCGACTCGTTCTACATGATCTTCATTTCATAATGATTATATAAATGAATTTAATGAATGAATATGGTATATACTACACTAATACCATTCTGGAAATGAATTATCTATAACCTAAAGATAAGAATAAGAATTTATTCGACAAAACACGCATAAGAACAAAAAGTTATAAAGACCCGAGTAACAAGTAACAATGAAATATTACTAACAAGAAGCTAATAATATGACCATATATGATCTCATATCAATATGTATGATTCTGGAATAAGTCAATAACATTATTTAAACCATTATACAGGAGCTTCGGACACGAACAAAGCAAATCGGACCTAAGGTAAGGGAAATATCACAATCTCATTTTTATCCGAGATTGTTTATTCGTAAGTATTTACTGGGGTGTATTTTATCATCCACATCCATGTTCCCTCAATATGTAATATTGTTTCCATCCACTTGAAATAGTTTAAATCGAATTTTACCCTTAGGTGAGTTTTTAGTAAATAATATGAAAGGAATCTTTTGTCGTTTTTCCGTACGAGGTACTTTTTGACTTTTCCGACAAAAGTACGAAGAATGTTTTTTTTTAACTTATACGGCATGAATGGATTTTTAAAACATTATTTCCAAGAAGCTTCCTTTACAAGTTTTCAAGTTTATTTTTAATCAACTTCTTTTAGTTTAAAGTTTTATGACATGTTAAGAAAGGAAAAATGTTTTTGAAAAAGAAAGGATATTTTCCTCAAGAATGGAGTTCAAGTGTTTTATCAAAATTATTTTCCATCTAAGATAATAAAGGGTTCTGTTTTTATCCCTATTATTACATGGATTTGATTATGTTGTGATGGAAATATTTTTATGAATTCCTTTACCTTATATGAATTGTTTTATGATGTCATGTTGTTTAAGAATCCCATTTTTATTACATGGGTTACGCTATGATGTATGGTTTATGATTATGTGGCACACATAAGAAAGGATTCATTATAAGATGGGTGGGACCTATATCTCCCTCCAATGCATTGGGTAAAGATTTGATATCTCATGAGATAGGCATGGCTGGAACGGAAGGTTATTTCAGTTCAGTGATACAGGACTGAAACGAGGAGTGAACTCGGTTCAGAAAGGGACTTTGTCCACTAAGATAGTCTTGGCAATGAGTCATGACTAACAAGAAATGATTTTCCATGATTATGTGTGCATGCCACAAAGTTTCAAGTTTTATGTTATGATTATGGGGATCTCATTTTCACTTCTATGATTTATTCCATGTTAAGATATTATGATCTCTTTTGCAGGTTTTGATCTTCATAAAGATATGATATGATTTTTATTTCCTTTATTTGCCCTTGCTGAGCATTTGAGCTCACCCTTTTATGTTTTCTTTTCCCCAGGTCAGGAAGATGGATATTAAGTAGAATATGCTAAAAGGGACCCTAGATATGATGAAATAAATGGGAGACACTGTAGAAGATTTATGAACCAGTTGTTTATGTTTCCCAAGTTTCTAAAGACACTATACCTATACGGTCCTTTGTGGTTTTGTCATAGGTTGTAATAAGAGTGATTCAATTTTGAAGTATTAACAATGTATGTAAAGTGTGGGTCGTTATAGTTGGTATCAGAGGAAAGGTATAGTCAACCTTTGGAAACTAGGATGTGAAAGCCTTAGTAAGAACCCTAAGGATAAGTCTAAGCATAGAACACAATCTTAGTGTTTTAGAAATGGCCTTGAATAACCTAGGATAAGACCTTAAGCATGAAAATTTTATTCTTGAATTATGTGGTTTCCTATTATAATTAGTGTTGCTCACACTATTCTTCTTGGTTTTAGTCAATGGCTGGAACCCGAAGGAACCGTGTTAATGCGGAATGCGATGGGCAATGCAATGATTGTCCCCCTGAGCAACCAAACGATATGGGAGCTGGAATGCAAAATCTTGTAGCCATGATCACACAACTTTCTCAAGCTATGAATCATGCAGGATTTCCAAACGAACAAAGAAGGGAGCAACATTCTGTTGAATCCTTCATGAGGCAGCGTCCACCATCTTTCAGCGGGTCTACTGATCCATTAGTTGCTGAACAATGGATTAGTACTACTGAAAAGATATTTTCAGTTCTTCAATGTTCTGAGCATGATAAAGTCATCCTAGCAGTGTATCGTTTGGAAGGAGATGCTGATCAATGGTGGAATCTTGTTAAGAATACGAGGCAAAGGGATGAAATTGAGTCTATGGAATGGGACAAGTTCAAGAACTTATTTTTCAATAAGTACTTCCCTCGTATTCTCCGAACAAAGATGGAGAAAGAGTTCCTTGAACTGAAGCAAAGGGATGATGAATCTGTTAGTACCTATGAAGCAAATTTTACAAGACTTGCAAGGTACGCTTCTGGTATTATTATCCAACCTGAGAGTAAGATCGATCGATTCTTTAGTGGCTTAAAACCAAGTCTTCGAAGGGCGTTAGCCATAAGGGACTTCAATAGCTACGAGGAAATCGTTCGATGTGCTCTCAAAGTCGAGATGGAGATTGGAGTAACCCATCAGTCACATGGGTTTGATAAGAAGAGGAAGATGGAATTCAAAGAAAAATCTAAAGAGCACACGGAAAAGAAGATGAACTTTCCCTTATGCTCAAAGTGTGGAAAGAAACATGGAGGGAGTTGTCTTAAAGGGACAAGTAAATGTTTTAAATGTGGAAAGGAAGGTCATCGGGCATTTGAATGCCGTGATAATGGGAAGAAGATGTCTAATGATGCAAACAAAGGAAGGGATACACAAAATGAACCTGCTACACTTCAATGTTTCAAGTGCAAGGAGATGGGGCATTATGCCAATCAATGCCCAAATCCAAGGGTTGATGATGATGGTCGACGTCAACAAACTCTTAAGGCTAAAGAAAAAGGAAAGTCACATGCAATTTCTATCAGCGATGTGGAGTACGATAACGATGTGGTGAAAGGTACACTTACCATCCACTCTAAAGTAGCAAATGTTTTATTTGATTCTGGATCCACCCACTCTTTTATTTCTGAAAAATTTTCTAAGGGTATCACCGTATTACCTCAACAATTAGATGTTGAGTTAGCTGTGACAACACCTAATGGCACATCAATCGCATCAGAAGTTTATAATTCTTCTCCGATCGAAGTTTGTGGGAAAGTGCTTCCTGCAAATCTTGTGATCCTTCCTTTAGTGGAATTTGATGTGATTCTTGGCATGGATTGGATTTCTCTACATAGAGCTCATATCGATTGCCAAAGAAGGGAAGTCACATTTCATATTCCAGATCAATCTACGATCGTCTATCAATGCAAGGATGAACATAACCTTCCAGTGGAAATTTCTTCCATCTTATGGGTATTGATTCCACTAAATGAAGGTTATTTATCTCAAATGGTTGGTGAGAAACTCACGATTAAGAATATGCCCATTGTACGGGAGTTTGATGATGTCTTTCCGGAGGAATTACCGGGTCTTCCACCAAATCGTGAAGTTGAGTTTTCAATAGAACTTGTACTGGGTGCTTTGCCTATTTCAAAGACACCTTATAGAATGGCCCCAATTGAGTTGCAGGAATTGAAGAAGCAACTCCAAGAGAATCTTGATAAGGGATTCATACGCCCTAGTGCGTCACCTTGGGGAGCACCTGTTCTATTTGTTAAGAAGAAAGATGGATCAATGAGACTCTGCATTGATTATCGAGAACTTAACAAGATCACTATCAAGAATAAATATCCTCTCCCACGCATTGATGACTTATTTGACCAACTACGCGGAGCTCAATACTTTTCCAAGATTGATCTTCGTTCAGGGTATCATCAATTAAGGGTCAAAAGGGAGGATATACCAAAGACGGCTTTCCGTACAAGGTATGGACACTATGAATTTATAGTGATGCCATTTGGTCTTACTAATGCCCCTGCTATCTTCATGGATCTAATGAATAGAGTCTTTAGAGACTATCTTGATCAATTTGTGGTAGTCTTTATAGACGATATTCTTGTCTATTCAAAGAGCAAGGAAGAACATGAAGATCACTTGAGAATTATATTGAAGACCCTGAGAAAGGAGAAGCTTTATGCCAAATTTACCAAGTGTGAATTTTGGCTTCAAAAAGTTGCATTTTTGGGTCATATAATCTCAAAAGAGGGGATATCTGTGGATCCAGCAAAAACAGAGGTTATCGAAAGATGGTCAAGACCAACAACAGTAACTGAGATCCGAAGTTTTCTTGGTTTGGCTGGATATTATCGACGTTTTGTAAAAGATTTTTCACGATTATCTAATCCACTCACCAAGTTGACTCGGAAAGGAGTTAAGTTTGTCTGGACAGAGGAATGTGAAGAGAATTTCAAGGAGTTGAAAAGAAGGTTATCCAGTGCACCTGTGCTCACACTGCCTTGTAGTGGAGAAAGGTTTGTGATCTACAGTGATGCATCCAAGAAGGGATTGGGGTGTGTTCTTATGCAAAATGATATGGTGATAGCTTATGCCTCACGACAGTTGAAAATCCATGAGCAAAATTACCCAACACATGATTTGGAGTTGGCTGCGGTAATCTTTGCATTAAAGATTTGGAGGCATTACCTTTATGGTGAAAGGTGTGATATTTATACTGATCATAAAAGTTTAAAGTATATTTTCACACAAAAGGAGTTGAATATGCGCCAAAGAAGATGGTTGGAGCTGATTAAGGATTATGACTGCTCAATCCATTACCACCCTGGGAAAGCAAACAAGGTGGCAGATGCATTAAGTCGACAAGACCATGCTAGTTTATCCATGATGAGGATCAAAAAAGATCCAATATTTATGGATTTACAAAGGATGGATCTTGGAATTATAATGGAAGGGGAAAAATCTTATCTTTCTCAAATGAATGTTCAACCATCTATACATGTGAAGATTAAAGAGGCACAGAAAGAAGATGTCGAGTTACAAAAGAAGGTGAGAAATGTTCCTGAATTCAACCTTGATTGTGATGGGATAATAAAGTTCAGGAATCGTGTTTGCGTTCCTCCCATCCCCGAATTAAAGAATGAGCTGCTGGATGAGGCTCATAGTTCATCATTTTCTATTCATCCTGGAAGCACGAAGATGTATAGGGACCTGAAAGAGTACTTCTGGTGGGATGGCATGAAAAGAGATGTTGCTGAATATGTCTCTCGATGCTTGGTTTGTCAACAAGTTAAAGCTGAGAGACAGAAGTCTAAGGGGATGTTACAACCATTACCCATACCCGAATGGAAATGGGAAAACATCACTATGGACTTTGTCACAGGACTTCCTAAAACATCCAAAGGCAATAATGCTATCTGGGTCATAGTTGATCGTCTTACAAAGTCTGCACACTTCATTGCTATTAGAGAGGATTTCTCTCTAGATCAGCTTGCCAGGATATATGTAAAGGAAGTGGTAAGATTGCATGGAGTACCACTTTCTATTATATCTGATCGAGATCCGAGATTTACCTCGAAGTTCTGGCGAAGTCTTCAGCATACTCTGGATACAGAGTTGAGTTTCAGCACTGCTTATCATCCCCAGACAGACGGTCAGTCTGAGAGAACAATTCAAACCCTAGAAGATATGTTGAGAGCTTGCTCTATGGATTTCAAAGGAGGTTGGGATCAACACCTACCTTTGGTGGAATTTTCTTATAATAATAGCTTTCACTCCAGTATTCAGATGGCTCCTTATGAAGCTCTCTATGGAAAGAAATGCAGGACTCCAACTTGCTGGGATGAAGTTGGGGAAAGAAAGCTATTAGGACCTGATCTCGTTGATGAAATGGCAGAAAAGGTTAGATCTATTCAACAACACATAAGAGCAGCTCAGAGTCGACAGAAAAGTTATGCCGACAACCGAAGAAAAGACCTAGAGTTTGAAGTGGGCGATAAAGTGTTCTTACGAATATCTCCCTGGAAGAGGGTTATGAGATTTGGAAAGAAGGGGAAGTTGAGCCCTAGATATATCGGTCCTTTTGAAATACTGGATCGTGTTGGGAAGGTAGCTTACCGATTGGCGCTTCCACCGAATCTCTCTCAAGTTCACGATGTGTTCCACGTATCTCTCCTGAGAAAGTACATACCAGATCCTTCACATGTACTCAGCTCAGAAGTTGTACCGCTGGAGCAAGATCTTTCTTATGAAGAACAGCCGATAGAGATTCTAGATCGTAGCGAAAAAGTCCTACGAAACAAGACCACTCGCTTGGTGAAAGTTTTATGGAGAAACCACCAACTTGAAGAAGCTACATGGGAGCTTGAGGATATGATGAGGGAGAAGTATCCTCATTTGTTTGTTGCAAAGTGACGAATTTCGAGGGCGAAATTCTTTTTAAGGGGGGTAGAATGTAACACCCGAGACTTTTATGTTATCATCAAAGGAATCTTTTTCTACACAACACTTGCTTGGCTTGCTTTACACGCAATCGCGACCTTCCTCGGTAGCTTGCGTCGTACGCAATACCGAGTTTCACTAAACAACAATATGCTATTAAAACTAGCCGTTATGAATAGTAATAACCACTTTTTGAAATTTTATAAATTTTAGTTTTCAAAATGGACTTCATTTTTGGACTCAGAATATCAAAATTATCCTAGGGTGAAATTTGGGTATTTTTCTAAAAACTTTCAATTTTTGATGAATAGTGAAACCACTAAGTGGTAGGTTAAAAACTGAATTTTGCATAAAACTTAATTTTACCGCTTCTGTGAATGGAATTTCAAAAATCCGAGAGACACGGTTAATATCAAGGACTAAAATGTGGTTCAATGAGATGAAAATAATTTTTTGGTGAATAGTAACTTTTTACTATTTTTACCGCGGTTAATAGTAAATAGGGTAACTAAGGGTAAATATGATATCAATATTACCCTAACACATGTCCTAATACTATTGGACAAGTGTAATTCGACCAAAAACAAACTTAGGAATAAAATATGACCATTTAGGCCCACTTGGATTAGATTAGGACATTTATTATTAATTTATTTAAAGAAGGGTTAAAATAGTTAAAATCAAAGTTTAACAAGTAAATCATTTTTAATATAGGGTTATACATAAGATAAATTCGATTGTAAATATTCATTAGAAATATAAAAAGATTTCCTACATGATGGTATTTTATTTGTAATTTTTAGACATCAAATAATTTAATTTATTTATGACACAAAGATGATGCAGTAATTATCTTATTAATGAAATATTGAAAGAATTGATAATATAAATACCAAAATAAATGTAATTTGAGACTTTTTATGAATTCCACTAATTTTCTAGGTTACTATGATATATTAGTGTTGATTTAATCAACTTGGTTCGAACATATAATTCTGTTATGACTTTCACAAAAATCATATATCAAATAGTGTCAAAATTGACACAAAATAGTTTTTAAATCAAATATTATATTATTAATTGTTATTTTATTCCTAAAAATCTAAGGTTCGGCCAAATGACTTAGATAAGGATATATATATTAATAATAAACAATTTGGGGTTCGTTTGGCATGTTATAGAAAGTTTATTAACCATATAGTGAAAGAAAACAAAAAGACACGGTAAAAGTTAAATTAATTAACTTAGAGTTAAATCTAATTGATAAGGTTAAAATAATACCCTAAACTTGTCTAAATCCTATTGGTTGATAGGATTTCGACCCTTCCCCACTTTATCTTCGAAATAAGACCCTTTGGAACCATTATAAACCGATTTTGACTTTAATATAAAATAATATTTTGAGATATTCCTAAGGTGCCCCTCTCCTCCCTTATAAAAGGGCACCTCCTCCCCCTCCTCCTCACACCAATTTGAGCACTCAAGCTCGGCCAACCCCTGCCATTTTCCCTTCTCCACTTCCCTAGAATAATCCTAGAGGTCCTGGTCTTCTCCAAAGACCAATCTTAGTTCCTTAAGTGGAGGATTCAAAAAGGCGTTCCAAAGAAGAGGTAATATCCATTACCGATCTTTTCAATTTCTTTCTTCTTCAACTTCTTCTTCTTCAGTTGTTTCATGATAAAGTAATAACATCAGTATTACTTACATACTGATATGTTATTATAAATATGAAACAACCCTAATTCACCTTCTATCCATCCTACGGAAAAATGAAATCACTGCGCGTGCGTACGTACGGAATACCGTCTCCACGCCGTGGTGTAATCTATTTTCCACCATCACCTTACAAGGATGGGTATAATGGTGTAATAAGTAACTATATATGATTATTATTAAGTAATATTGATACTGAAATAATATATATATATACTCCAATACAATTCCACGATCATAGGAACGATATCATCACTCGTGCGTACGTACGGAATACCGTCTCCACGATGTGATGCGACTCGTTCTACATGATCTTCATTTCATAATGATTATATAAATGAATTTAATGAATGAATATGGTATATACTACACTAATACCATTCTGGAAATGAATTATCTATAACCTAAAGATAAGAATAAGAATTTATTCGACAAAACACGCATAAGAACAAAAAGTTATAAAGACCCGAGTAACAAGTAACAATGAAATATTACCAACAAGAAGCTAATAATATGACCATATATGATCTCATATCAATATGTATGATTCTGGAATAAGTCAATAACATTATTTAAACCATTATACAGGAGCTTCGGACACGAACAAAGCAAATCGGACCTAAGGTAAGGGAAATATCACAATCTCATTTTTATCCGAGATTGTTTATTCGTAAGTATTTACTGGGGTGTATTTTATCATCCACATCCATGTTACCTCAATATGTAATATTGTTTCCATCCACTTGAAATAGTTTAAATCGAATTTTACCCTTAGGTGAGTTTTTAGTAAATAATATGAAAGGAATCTTTTGTCGTTTTTCCGTACGAGGTACTTTTTGACTTTTCCGACAAAAGTACGAAGAATGTTTTTTTTAACTTATACGGCATGAATGGATTTTTAAAACATTATTTCCAAGAAGCTTCCTTTACAAGTTTTCAAGTTTATTTTTAATCAACTTCTTTTAGTTTAAAGTTTTATGACATGTTAAGAAAGGAAAAATGTTTTTGAAAAAGAAAGGATATTTTCCTCAAGAATGGAGTTCAAGTGTTTTATCAAAATTATTTTCCATCTAAGATAATAAAGGGTTCTGTTTTTATCCCTATTATTACATGGATTTGATTATGTTGTGATGGAAATATTTTTATGAATTCCTTTACCTTATATGAATTGTTTTATGATGTCATGTTGTTTAAGAATCCCATTTTTATTACATGGGTTACGCTATGATGTATGGTTTATGATTATGTGGCACACATAAGAAAGGATTCATTATAAGATGGGTGGGACCTATATCTCCCTCCAATGCATTGGGTAAAGATTTTATATCTCATGAGATAGGCATGGCTGGAACGGAAGGTTATTTCGGTTCAGTGATACAGGACTGAAACGAGGAGTGAACTCGGTTCAGAAAGGGACTTTGTCCACTAAGATAGTCTTGGCAATGAGTCATGACTAACAAGAAATGATTTTCCATGATTATGTGTGCATGCCACAAAGTTTCAAGTTTTATGTTATGATTATGGGGATCTCATTTTCACTTCTATGATTTATTCCATGTTAAGATATTATGATCTCTTTTGCAGGTTTTGATCTTCATAAAGATATGATATGATTTTTATTTCCTTTATTTGCCCTTGCTGAGCATTTGAGCTCACCCTTTTATGTTTTCTTTTCCCCAGGTCAGGAAGATGGATATTAAGTAGAATATGCTAAAAGGGACCCTAGATATGATGAAATAAATGGGAGACACTGTAGAAGATTTATGAACCAGTTGTTTATGTTTCCCCAGTTTCTAAAGACACTATACCTATACGGTCCTTTGTGGTTTTGTCATAGGTTGTAATAAGAGTGATTCAATTTTGAAGTATTAACAATGTATGTAAAGTGTGGGTCATTATATATATAATGATATATATTTAATTAATTAACCACTTGAGGTTTTATTGGCATTTTATAGTATTTTTATTAACCATATAATATAATCATACAAGGAGACATGGTAAATGTTAAACTATTTAACCAAGAGTTAAATATAAAAGATTATGTTAATATGGTGACCTAAACTTGTCTAAAACCTATTGTTTGAGAATATTTATACCCATCCCCACCCTATACTATAAATAAATCTATTTGGATCCATTATAAACCAAAAATGATTATATAATAAAATAACATTTCAAGATTTTCCTAAAGTGACCCTCACCTCTCTTATAAAAGGGTACTTCCCCTTATCTTAATTCCACACCTCAAAAGCAATTTGAATCGGAAAAAAACTGCTCAAATATCCTCCCAAATACCCTAAATTAATCCAAAAGGACTTAATTTGATCAGAAATCCAACCTAAGGATCCCTTTTGATCAAATCAAAAGGAAGCACATGAAAAAGAGGTAATAATTTCATCACCTCTTTCAAAGTTCTTTTCTTCTTCCACTTCCTTTTTCTTTGTTGCTTCCATACCAAAATAATAAATCCAGTACCTTATACATACTATGATGTTATTATAAATATGATACAACCATATTCATTATTCTATCCATCCTATGAATGACAAAGTCACCATACGTGCATACGTATGGCTTACCGTCTCCACGTCGTGGTGTAGTTTCTTATTCAAAACTTCATTATTTGGATGAGTATAATAATGAGTATAATTGATGTAAATAATAAATATAATATGTTAATGATTCTTTATATATGATATAAAATCCAATTAATTATTATTTCACCATCAATGGAATGATATTGTCACTCGTTCTTACATACAGATTACCATCTCCACGAACGCGATGAGATTCATTCCCCATCGTAAACATTCAAGAATAATTATCATTTTATGATTTAAAATAATGTTTAAGAACTTAATTTCATTATGGATATGAATCAAATACATCTTATCCATAAAAAACATGACTTACAATACAAAACATATAATGAAAAATGAATCAGTTAAAACCTGAAACAATGATACTATTGAAATATTATTAACAAAGAAATATTAGAAGATCATATATGATATCATATTTATGTATGTGGTTCTTGTATAATTTAATAAAAATTATTTAACTATTATATAGTAGGTTAACATACCCTCGACCGAGGAAAATTACAAGGTAAGGTTTAATTTTACAATCTCTTTATTTATCCAAGGTTGTTTATACGTAATTATCTATTGGGAAGTATTTATCACCCACATCCGTGTTTATTAAAAATGTATTTCAAAATATTTTGACTATTTACTAGAATATGGGTTAAATTCATTTATAACCTTGTTTTAATTTCTATATAATGTTTTAAAAGGAATATTTCTGTCATTTTCTAAACAA
Organism: Viscum album; assembly: GCA_963277665.1. Classification (NCBI taxonomy): domain Eukaryota; kingdom Viridiplantae; phylum Streptophyta; class Magnoliopsida; order Santalales; family Viscaceae; genus Viscum; species Viscum album. The sequence goes on along the minus strand of OY728119.1, from coordinate 1,013,614,283 downwards.
GGTATTTTCTAACCTTTTCGACAAATTAATGTAAGAATGTTTTTTTAACTTATACGGTGGGTGCGTCCATTTTCTACCATTATAACACCTTCGAATATTCCATTACAATATTATAATAATATTTTCAAAATAAATGGTTTCTTTTATAATTATGTGACATTTAAATTATTTCAAAATAGAAAGAGATATTTCTCTCAAATAGTTTTGATTTCATCTATGTCAACATCCTTTATGGATTTTACACTTGTTTGAAGTTTATTTATTATGATACAATATTCCATATTTTATTGAAGGTTTTGTGATATGTTTGACTATGGATGTGTTATTTTTATACCATTCATGGTTTATGGTTAAAGTATTAACATTTAGTATGCTAGTTTTAATATGAATGTTTATGTTATGTTTCAACCTTTTCATATGAGGAATGAATTGGAATTAGTAAGTAACAGGTGGAGCCCGCTATAGATCCTCGATGCATCGGTAGGTCTCATGAGAGAAACTAATGTCATGACACAAGTCCTTGAAAAAATATTATTTGTAGTCTTGGAACGAGGTCTTGACTATATGGTTATGATGTCTGGCATTATGCATTCCATAATTATGAAATTTTCTATTGATATTACATGTGATTATTTGACAAGTAGAATATCCATGTGAATAAGTAAATGGAATTATTTGATTTATCTTTTCCATATTATGTTTAAGTTTAAGTTTAAAAGTCTTGTGTTTTATTCTTATACATTGCCTTAAATGTTTATGCTTATTTATGATAGTTTCCACTATATTGTTATCCTTACTAAGCATCTGAGCACACCCCTTTCTTGTGTTTTATTTTTCCTAGGATGCAAAAAAGTATATTATGATTAAACTATAGGAATAGGCTAAGGGATATGATTATGTTCAAAGGGGACACAATGTTTTTGTTTTTTTATTTCATAATGTAATGTAAAACTTATGTATGTATCTAGTACTTCCAAGGCTACTAAACTAATCAGTATTTTGGGACTTGATCTCTTGTGATCATCAAAATGTTATGTAATAATGCACTGACTCTATATAACTAGGGTCGGGGTGTTACACCATAGATCAAGAAAAACCACCACCTTCAAGTGCCTATTTACCTTCCCTGGACCTAGCATAACAAGATCTATAAATTCCCAAAGGTAAAGGTAGGGTGTGTGCTAAACAACCTAGTAGGATCTCACCAAATGTTCCATAATCCATTTCATAACAATTAAAACTTTTATTCTTTAAATTTAAATGAAATAAATCATGTAATTTTTTTTACATATTAAAAAAAACAAGATTTTAAATCAAAGATATGATTGATATATCAAAATAAGATTAAATGAAAATTTATTATAAAAAATTTATCTAAAGAAACTAGCATGAATAAAATATTTCTATAAACAATGTAATGTAATAATCAAATAAAAACCAAGAAAAATGTTCATAAGACCCGCGATATGTTAGTTTTTGGTTTAAGGATACTCATACTACTCAATCAGTGATCTCATCTCAATGTGTGCATACATCCCTTGACTCAAGCCTTTGGGACTTAAGAACCCATCAAATAAATCACATCACAATAAGTTTTTTATAATTGTTGTTATCTTCAATATATTTATAGGAGTTCATATCATAGTGTGATTTTTTAGTCACCCACAAACTACCCAGGATCACATGTGCTTCAATCAACATATTGATCAATCATGGGAAAATCATCTCAGTTCAAAACAAATTAATTCAATTTCCCAATTTCAAGCTCAACTTTCCAATTAAATTTCAACCCAAATCATGGGTTTTTTCATCAATTTCATGCATTTAAAATAAATTTTCATTTTAATCTATCATTCTCAATAATAAATCTCAAATAATTTCATCAAATCCATTTTCATCCAAAGCTATATTTTCTAAAAATCCTTCCAAAATTACAATTCCATTGAAATTAGGGGTTTTCACCATTTCCATGTTTTTCAAATCATTCAAAGAAAGGTTTATAAATAAATTAAAAAATCATTTCAAATAAACCAAGAAATTTAGGGTTTCAACTATAGGGAAAGAATTATAGAACCACCTACCTTTAGTCAATGATCAAGAATCAACACCCACAATGGAAAAAACCAATGAGGAACTAAGAAAAATGAGATCAATAAATAGTCCCTAGAACTAAGATTCATCAAATTAGGGATTATATCCATCAACAAAGTGGAGATTAGTCACTATCAAATGGAAGATAAAGATCTAATAATGGAACACTTACCAATGGAAGCACAACCAAAAACATTGAAGATTAAATTTTATATAGATAAGTCTATAAAGGAAAGATCCACCCAAAAATTTCTTATGAAGCCCTAGGGGTTCGAGGGAGAGGCCTTTGGTCCAAATAACAAAAGTTCAGTCACACAACATGTAAAAACCTACTATGAATCTTATGAGTTGTTTGTACACTAAAAGTAGAATCACTTCAGGTTAATTAATCTTGATTAACCAATTCACAAAGTAAATTTTACTAACATCCTATAATATTTTCACATCATGAATTAGTTTCATGGATTCGTCCCATTGATAGATTTACATCATGAATCCAATTAATGGAATGAATGTGTCCAATAGGCATCACTCATCACAGGTTCTAAAAAAATCCCAAAAGGTCTCTGAAAACCTAAAAACCTAAAGAAACACACCCTTAAGCTTAAAAGAGGGAATAAATTTAAATAGAATGTTAAATTTTCCCACAATAAATTATTTCTGTCCCGATAAATACCAAAAGAATAATCCATGTAAAATATATGAGGCCACTACTCTCTCATAAGTTCCCCACACTTCTAAGTATCATGAGAGTCAAAACCATGCCTCCATAACACATGAACTAAGGTTATGGATCACCCATGAAGAACCTTTGTCTCAGAATTAAAAATCTTATATGGTTTCTTAGTCACAAATAAATATATTTCCATATCAATATCTTCTCAGATTACGACATGGGATGGGTTAGAAATATACCTCCCGAGATGTGATACATGAAACATGATGTGGATTGATGTTAACTATGGTGGAAATTCTAAATGGTAAGCCATGTTTCCAACCCATTAAATAATCTAAAAAGGTCCCACAAACCCCAGTGTAAGTTTTCCCTATTGTTTGATCTACTAACGACCCAAATAAGGTGAAACTCTCAAAAACACCTAGTCAAAAATAGAAAACTCTAATGGTCTACATTGATGATCAATATAGGATTTATACCGACTATGAGTTGTCACCATTATCTATCGGGTCAATTAAACCTTTGATGTAATATCTTGGACCAAACTTGGTCATACTAAGGAAGCTTCTCCAATCTCTGACCAACACAATGGGTATTTATAAGGCCAACCCTAAAATTACTCAAAAGGTTCCATTCCGATAGTTAAATGATAACTATTATTATAAATAGACTTTATTAGTCCCAAAAGATCATCCCATATACTAAACAAATCAAGGATTCAAGCATGGTGCATATCATCAAGAATATATATAACACATTCTATATGACCATCCATCTATAGATATTATTCCATACTCAATCTCACATGGGACCCCATCACAAATTGGAGGTTGTTTTAAAAATAAGAAGTAAAACTGGGATCCCTTTCAGAAACTATAAAAGATGGAACTCCATGAAATATGAAAATATCATACACATAGAGAAATCCTAAGTCATCAATTTTTTATAACATATTGTCATAAAGTGATCCAATTTGGTTAGCTGATCAATCACTACCCATATCACATTTTTCTTTCAAGGGGTACATGGAAACCCAACCACAAAATCCATAACAATCTCATCCGACTTCCAGGTCGGTACTAGAAGGGGAAAAAGGAAACCTGAAGGTTTTTTGTGCTTGACCTTGATCTTCTAGAAAGTGTAACAATGAGAAAAAAATTCATCAATGTCTCATCTCATACCTATCCACCATAATTTCCACTGCATATCAGAGAACATCTTCTTGGTTCCTGGGTGCACATCCCACTACGAATTATGGAAATACCCCATCACATATTTTATCATGGGAGAGGGAAACAATTATTAGTTTATAAAGTGTATGATACCATTAGAAGATAATAATCACTCAATAATGGTCTCCCCACTATATAGAGAGCCCCTAGTGCTGAGGAAGTCATCATCAAGATGATGCTATTGAAGAATCATATTGGGAAGAGAGGAGGTAAACTGAACAATTTCCAAAACAATATTGGTCTCATCCTCTAAAAATCCTAAATGAATATGAGTAAAGAGATCCATCAAGTTACAATATTTTTATGATTATTTAATATCTTAGATCAGATGTTTTCTCTCAGTTCATCATTAATGAAATTCCCCTTTCTAGGGATATAAGAAATACTGAAAAAAAGATTGTAGGTACTCCACCCAACGCCTCTAATAAATGTTCAAATATTTTTTAGATATGATTTAACTTAGGCTCTTGTCATTTGAATAAATGGTAAACATTGATATGAAAAGGTAATTACACCAAATCTTAAGATAATTTATCATAATAATGAGTTTTAGATCATGGTCCTGATAGTTCTTTTCATTCAGATTAAGCTATTGGGAGCTATAAGCCACCATGTGATCACTCTACATGAGAATACAATCCAAACTTATACCAGATTCATCACTAAAGACCAAATATCCTTGATCAACACCTATAAGATTCAACACTAGGTAAAAAGTAAAAATATGTTTCATCACATCAAAAGAACTCTGAAATTTTACATCCCACTTGAACTTCACTCATTTTTGAGTGAGGGAGTTCATCAGAGAATCCAACTTAATGAAATACTTAACAAAAATAGGGCAATAACCCATTAAACCCAAGAATCTCTATATCTCAAAAACATTACATAGTTTCTCCCAAGTCGTCAACACTTTCACCTTCTAAAGATCAACTAAAATACTATGTTCTGAGACCATTTGTCCCAAAAACTTCACTTTCTACATCTAGAAGTCACATTTAGATAACTTGGCACAAATTTAGTGATTTATAAACATTTTTAGAACTATTATTAGATAAAGCACATGTTCTTTCTCAAACTTAGAGTAAACCAAGATATCATCCAGAAATACCACTACTAATAATTCTAGATACTCATCAAATATCCCGTTTATATGTTCTATAAAATCCAAAGAATAATTTTTCAAAATAAAGGAAATCGCAAGATACTCAAAATGGTCATACCTTCTCTGAAAGGTTGTTTTCAGAATGTTAGATTATTTAATTCTCAACTAGTGAAAACCAAACCGAATATTAATCTTTGGGAACCACTTCACCCCTTTCAACTAGTCAAACAGGTCGTTAATCTATGTCAACAGCTAATTGTTATTTATTGTAACTTGATTGAGTTTTCAATAATAAACACAAACTAGAAGTGTACCATTGAATTTCTTTGTAAAGAGAAAAGGTACTGCCCAAGGTGACACACTCAGGTGTATAAATCCTTTTTCTATCAAATCATCCAGCTGAGACTTGATCTCTTTTATCTCAACTGGTTCTATATGATATGAATGAATGGATATTGGATGAGTACATTGAACCAAATAAATAGATAACTACACCTATATTATAGATGTAAAACTAGAAAAGTCTGATGAAATCATGTTGGGAAACTGGACGACCACTAGAGAATGATCACCAATCAAAGAATCCTTCTCGAGATCAAATAAAAAAATAGATATATCAATGACAAAATTTAAAAGATGTGGTTGGAATCTACTCAATATAAAGTCCCACTCTCCCTAAAAAATATGCCACACCTCATTGGGAATAGTAAAGGAGACCCGCTGAGGAAAATGGGCAATCCAATATTTATGATAAATTACCAAATCCATCCCAAAAATGACATCAAGAGGCTTCATATGGAGAAATAGAAAATCCTAATGAGCTCAATCTCTGATAGAGAGAAAATTCAAGAGGGACATCAGACACCCTACTCTATCTTCATTCTAAGGGGTGTAGAAATATCCATCACACAAGACCAAATATCTATAGGAAGATCCATAAAATTCACAATACTAATTGATATGAATGAGTAAGATGCATTAGTATCAAATAAATTAGTCACTAAATATGTGGCTATAGTTATGGTTACACTCATGGTCACTAGAATTATATCGACTTTCTATATAGACTCTTCCACTACATGAAGAAGTTTCATTCTGGATGCTTACAGCTATAACCCCTTATTTTTTGAAGTATATGACTATGCCATATTACCCTTAGGAGATGATGAGTCTGTTCCACTATACGGGATATAAAATATATGAAAGAACTTCTACAAGTGACCCAATCTTCTACAAGAACCACCAATATTGGGTAACTTAGTGTAAACTTGCTTCAAATGACCAACCTTTACACATTAGATGTAAGTCAAAGGGCCTCTTCTAAGAACTACAGAAGGCCCAAATGATACCTTCTTCTAAAATCCACCATAGAACTCATCACGCTTCTTATTCCCTTTAAAGGGACCGAAAAATATAACACTAGGAGTAGGAGGAACTACCATCAACCTTGAATTAATAACCAGGTAAATCTCAACAATCAACACTCAATCCAACACCTCAACATAAGAAGTGATATTCAATAAGAAAACCTGTGATATGATATCAGGTCAGTGACCCACCTCAAACTGTCGAATCCTCAGCTTTTCATAGGATAAAAACTCAGGTGAAAACTGAATGAGTTTAGAAAACTGGTTCACATACTATTTCATTGTATTTCTACCCTACTGGAGATTGAGAAATTATATATATTTTTCCAAAACCATCAAATATGGGTATAACTACTTTGTAAAGATGAATCTAAATTCTTTCCACTCCAAGTCTTCATGTTTATTTTATATAACCATCGAATCCAACCATATCCTTATAATCCCTTCTAGATCAAAGCCAATACATTTCAATTTAATTTAATTAGGCATTTCTAAGAATAATAAAAGTATCTCAACCTTTTTCAACCAATCCTATGCCTCTTGAGGATCGTTTTATCCTTGGAGCACTGGTGGTTTATTCCAAATAAACTCTTAATCACAGTCTATCATATCATCCCTTCAAGTTTCCACTACTAATGACTAAACAGGAATGGGTGAAACTACCTATACTATGTCTTGGGCAATGAGAACCACTACCTCAATAATATTATGGTCAATTGGAGGATTCTCCTACTTCGATTCTCTAGTATATTACTCCTATGAACTGACCACACATCTCCATGGGGGTAGGGTTCTACACAACATTAATAAACAATACTAAAATATAAAAAATGATATAATGATTATCAAATAAATCAAGTGATAAAGGAATCATCAGATAAATCATATATAACTCAAGTGTCTAGTATTTTCAAAGTACCTGGATTAAATTGTGAAAATAACAGAGTCAGATCAATCCTTCCTCAAGGAACCTTTTCCCAAAATCCCACGGTGACTTAAGGCTTGTTGCGATGAGATATGGCTAGGAACACTCTCAAAACTACCTTCTAAGTCCCGAAAATCCTAACTCATGTCTATAAATACAACCTAATACAACATACCGACATCAAGGGAAAATACACAACCATGCACTTTTTATAAAACTTTTTCATGAACCAGCTCGGTTACCCTGGTAAATTGATATCCAAGATGCCTTGAAAAATCCATAAGGGTGTTCCTAATTCCCATGGGCTAACGTCTAGAACCTAGAATCATAAAAAATCAAAAAGGAAATGATTTTTCAATTAAATATTAGAAGATAATAAATACAAGTCAGTATATCAACACTCTTCAAGGACAAAGTATCAGAATCAAATAAGTAAAACATTAACCCAATAGTATATCATCAAGAGACATGACATATTACAAGACTGAGTCTCAAAATCCTTTTGTAACAAGTGGAACATAGCTACACCAGTCACTACCATCACCTTAGATCCCCAAAGATCATGCACAACCACCGCCTCTAAGTGGATCTTTCCATTTCCCTAGACCTTGAATAACAAGATCTATAGACACTCGAAAGAAAAGGTAGGGTTTGAGCTATACAACCTAGTAGGGTATCACCAAGTGTTCCATAATAAATTCCATAACAATTAAAACTTTTATGATTTAAATTTAATTAAAAAAAGGCAAGGAAAACATTTACATATTTTTAAAAAAACTTTCTTTAAAATCAAATAGATAGAAGATATATCAAAATAGTCCTAAATGAATATTTATATACAGAATTTATATAAATAAGTTGGAATTAATAAAAAAGTTCTATAAACAATGGCATGTAATAATAAAATAAAAACCAATAGAAATGTTCATAAGACTTGTGGTATATTATTTTCTGGTTTAAGGATCATGAAACAACTAAATCAGTGATCTCGACTCAATGTGTTCACATATCCCTCATCTCAAGCCACCGAGTCTCAACTCCCCATTAGAGAAATAATGATGAAATAAGTTTTTTTAGAGTTTTAATCATCAATCTATTTCTAGGGGGTCATATACTAGTGTTATTTTTCTAGTCACCCACTAACTACCCAGGTTCACATATTATTAAATCAATCAATCAATTCATCAGGGGAAAATCAACTCAGTTAGAAAAAATCAATTCAATATCCCAATTTTGAGCTCAACATTCCAATTCAATTTTTAAAAAAAATATGAGTTTTAATCAATTTCATGTCATTCAAATAAATTTTTATTTTAAGCCATAATTCTCAAGAATCAATAACAAATCATTTTAGTAAATCCATTTTTATTCAAATCCATATTTTCTAAAAATCCACCCATAATTCCAATTCCATTGAAATCAAGGGGGTTTTTACTATTTACATTCTTATCAAATTATCCAAATAAAGGTTTATAAATTAATTAAAAACTCATTTAAAATCAACCAAGAAATTCAGGGTTTCAAATACTAGAAAAGATTTAATAAACCACCTAACTTTAGTAAAAAATAAATAATAAACACCTGAAATGTGAAAAAAATGAGGAATGAAGGTAAATAAGATCAAGAAAAAATCCATAGATTAAAGATCCATAAAATTAGGGATTTGATCCATATAAAATGGGAGGATTCATCACTCTCAAATTGAATAAAAATATTTAATAATGGAATAGTTACAATAGGAAACACAACCAATAATTCTAGAGATCAAAAACTGGATGGAGGATTTGATAAGTGAAGGATACACTTTAAAATCATATGACAATCCTTAGGGGTTCGAGGGAGAGGCCTGCATTTAAAATAAAAATTTTTAGTCATTTGGTGAAAAAACCCATTGTTAATGAGGGATTCACATCATGAATCCTATATTCACATTGTGAATCCTCTATGTTTCATGCACATTGAAAAAAAGTCATTTCCCCGGATTGATTAATCCTGATTGACCAATTCACAACATGAATTTTATTCACATCCTTTAATATTTTCACATCATGAATTAATTTCTTGGTTTCTACCCTGGGATAGATTTACATCATGAATATCATTCACAGTGTGAATGTATCCTATATGAAAAAACAAAGGTAGGTTCTAAAAAAACACCAAAAGGTATTCGACAACCTTCGAACCCAAAGAAACACACCCTAAATATTAAAAGAGGATATACCTTTAACCCGGATGTTATGATCCTTATTATTTCTATGGATGGATTATGATTGTTTCAAAGAGATTATCATTGAACCCATTTATTTTAATCTTGTAATTCAAGCTATAAAAGAAAAATGGTTATTGTTATGTTGAAAAATTAAATCATTCATTTGTTATGATTATGTTATAGTTCTTGGAAATTGTTTATAATGATGGGTGAGACTGATATAGTTCATAAATATGGGTGATACTGATATATATCTTCAATGAATTGGGTAAATGGAAAAATTTAACTGGTTATAGTATTTTACTAATATATCATTGGAATTTACCAGATTGGTTATTCCATTTGTAAGAGTGATTATAAGAGTGATATAAAAATAATGTTCCAAGTTACCAACATGTCTTATTTTTTGCTTGAAACATGTTCTAATGGATTCCTTGATTAAGGATTATTTTCACATTGATTATGATTGATAACTTATATGAATCTTTTCTTATGTTAAATATTTATTCTATGTCTCATGTTTTATGATCCAGGTTTGGATGGGTATGAATTCTATTATGTTATGCTCATGTTTATGCCATCATACCCTTATAATCATATCATGCTCACTAATGACATTCAATTATTAATACTTATGTTTACTCTTAATGATATTTTGATCTCACCCTTCTTATGTTTCTTTTTCCTAGGTTTTGAACAAAGGTTTTAAGTATGTTATACCTAATAAGTTTATTTTATGTGATGAACATAGTTGGAGATGATGTAGAATTCTACGAACCATTTGTTTATGTATCCAAGTTTTTATATAATAGTTTTTACTAATTATATAATAATTTAAACCTAAAAGGTATTTTGGTATGAAAGTGATCCAATATTTCATTTTTATGTTATATGTTTTTATGGGTTAAAATTTGGTCATGTTTATTAGTATCAAATCCATAAACGTAAGGATTATGTTTTAGAACCAGATCATGGAGTATGGGTTCTGGGATGTTATAGTTGGTATCAGAGGAAATGTTTAAATAAATTTGGATATTAGGATGTTTTCATTTGAGGTTAACTTAATAGTTATGGATACTATCATGGGTTTATAAGTTTAAGGTTGATCATAAGTTCAAAGTCATCGACACCCCTTTTTAGATTTTAAGTGATGTGATTTTAAAGTGATTAATGATATATTGGGAGATGTTTTATTATGTTGAGGAATATATAATAATTAGGTTTAACACAAAGGATTATTTTATAACAATACTATTACATTTTTGGGGATGGAAGCTGAAAGGTAGGAGATAACCACTGAGATTAAAATATTATTTAATGTTAAGGTTATTGAGGTTATTTAGGATATAAGATTATTTATATATGGAAATATACAAGCTGATACTTTGGTGTTAGTAGGTAAATTTTGGAGTTAAATGTATTATTTATTCATATAAAGGTTTTTAAATTTTGGATATTATCTTACCTTATTCTAACCATTTTATTTTTCGTTAATATCAAAGTATTTAAAGAATATCTTGTTATCCTTTTATGGATTATTTGATATGTTAAAAGTTCATTTTAGTGCTCTAGGTATAAAAAATTCATCTTTAATACTCATAATTTGGATAAAAATATGATATTGTGGTCAAAATTGATTAATTTATGAAATTATACTTTTCAAGTGAGTATATTTCCTTATGATCTTAGTCTAGATGGTAAAGGAATTACCCAAACTCTTAGAAACGTATCCTAAAACAAAAATGTAATTCAATTACCTTAATTTTTGATAAAATTATGGTATTTTTCCTAAGTCATTGATTTATGGTTTTATGGTTATTGAATTTCTTAAGATGATACAATTTCTTGTGATTAATGTTCACTGTTACCCTCCATCATTATTTGGACATTACGTTTCTGCTCCATGTATATAGTTTCACTTACCACTAATGTTCTCATATTTGGAAACCTAGTTATGTGTTATTTCATATGGCCTTATTATTTAATTTTATATATTTTAAAAAGGATGTTTTATTTTCCCTTTTTAATATCTGGTTTTTCAAAAAAGGTATTTTTAAATATAAAAATGTTTTCCTTTCATGTATGTATGTTTTATCTTATACTCCTTAGAATTGATTTTGAAAATATTTTAAACCCTTTCTATAAGGCATGAGATAAAACATAGGGACACAATTTAAAAAATGGGGAATAATGTAACAAATCAATTAATTTTAATATAAATCATTTTAATTCATTAGATTTTATAGAGTTATCTTCATTATAAAAATATTTGGTAAATTTTTAGCCAAAAGTAAAATACTTTATTTCTAACCAAATTGGGGTTTTTGCATTATAAGGTTTTATTTAAAATATTAATTTCAAAATTATAGATTTATAATTTTAAAAAATTAAATTAATTTTTTAAATCATCATGTAAAAATTATATTAGGTTTATTTTTTTTATAATTTTGTTAAAATTTGATTTTTCAATGAATTGTGAAAAATACTGTTTTTTATTGAAAACTATATTTTATTTTCATGTATTTACAAAGTAAAATTATATTTTATATTATATTTAAAATTAAATTAGTTAATTTTGATTAAAAAGAATCCAATAAATTTTATTAGAGTCAAAATTATACCAGAATTTGGTATAAAAAAATTTATACTTAAAAGAAAGTTTTCAGAAAAATTGTTTTTCATCGTGTTTTCTGGGTTTAATTTTAAATTAAATTATTCCATTTCTATGAATTTAATTTGAAAAAATGTATCTCATATTCAAAATAATAATAAATAATATCATTTATTACTTCAAACTTAGTTTTTGGTCATAATTAATAGTTAAAATATAAAAAATATGTTACCATGGTTAAGGTTAAAAAACTCTATCGAGGGATAAAATAAAGAGGTAAAGGATAAAATTACATAAAAATTTGTCTAAAAACTATTTATGAAAATATAATGACACTATATTATATCATATTTTTAAATAGTATATTTTTGATCCATTTTCCTTGAGTAAGACATTAATTTATTATAATCATTTTAAAAATCCTAGTCTGTCCTCTCCCCCCCTTATAGAAATATACCCCATATCCTCTACTCTACAAACTTAAAGAGATTTTTGGTTCTACCAATAACTACTAAAACAACTTAATAAAATACCTCACCATTCATAGAGGCCATTTTTTATCATAAAACCAACCAAGGGAGGATTTTTGGTATAAGCCTAAAGAGGTTTTCTGAAGAAGCGGTATAGTTATTAACCAAGCGTTTTTATTTTATTTATTCTTATACCTCCGAATAAACTATTATATAAACTTTGATATAATAAAATTAATATATCACATATATTTAGTTGTTATTATTTTAATTTAATAACCTATATCCATATCATCTTCCATCAAATGGGAAATGAAACCATTGTTCGTGTGTACTCCGGACTACCACCTCACGAACTGATGTAATTCGTTTTACATATCCACTTATCATAGATGGTTATAATAATGGGTTTAATATATATATATATATATACATATTCATTAAATATTCATATTTTTATAAAAATTATATATCATTTTATTTCTAACCATTCAATCCATTGAAAAATGAAAACATCATTCATGCGTATGTGTGGATTAACACCTCCCCGAAGTGATGTGATTTGTTTTTAATCACCACCTCACATGGACGGTGAATATAAGATTATTTAAATAGGTAATATTATATTTATTATATAATCATTACTCTATAAATATAAAATAATACTTACCTTCTTTCCCTCATGTTTGATGAAAAATGGAAATGTTAATCATGCGTACATAAGACCTACCGTCTCCATGATTGTAACATAATTCATTTCTCATAACTATCACTAATGGTTGGTTTTAAAAATTATAATTAATTTATAAAAATAATCATCAATTAATTATTATTAGTCAATATATGTTGTAATAAATATCTCTTTGACCATAGTCAACATGCCTAAGTCATTTTGAAGTTATGAACCAAACATCTTCAAAACATCCAAAGTGGATTTAACTGATTAAGTAATTACATATGTCATTAAAATAAATAAAATAAATTGTTTAAGGATAATATATTAATCATGGAAAAGTTTTTTAATAAATAAAATAATTTATATAACTTTATTATATAGTTTTTAAATGATATACATAACAAGTTTGGTCATAAGGTAATGGATTTCGTCTCAATTTCCCTTAATTGAGTCATTTTTAAATGATATACACCTAATTTATTTCCCATGATGTATATACATCCCATTTTAAATTATATATCTTGAATCATTCATAATTAGTGTTTTTTTATTTCACAATTCAAATTACTTCCTTAAAATGGATTTGACTTAAAAGTTAACAAGTGGTATGGGGTTTCTTTACTCAATTTCCATTCATTGAGTTATACTTTTACTTGATTAACTTTGTTATTATATTATGTGTGAATTGATCTCTAAATTGTTTTATTATATATTTACACTTTTTTTATTTGTATTTATATATTTTCACTTTATCACTTCATGGATTAATTATCACTTAAAAAGTTATGATCTTTACAAGGGTTTTATTTGTCTCAATATCATTTTCTTGAGATATGTTTCATATAATGCACCATGATTTACTTGTATAGTGTACTTAAAGACTCCTGAATGAATTTTAACATATTAAATAATTAAATTCATGGTATTTATAGATCCATATCACACTCTTTCTTTCAATTAATTTTTTATTTTAATGTTACCAAATTGGTAAAGGATTTATGTTGTAATTTTCTTTCCTTTCAAGAATGTTTATGTCCGAGGTTCATTTTAGGAAATAACATGATCTTATTTTCCATAACTACATAAATTCTCTTCCCATTTGTTTATTAATTTTTTTACATTTTTATTTTCCATTTCCTCACTTATTTATTAAAGAAACATCAATAAATTTATTTGTAAATGATACCGATCTTGTATCTTATTTTAGATCAAGAATATTTCTCTTCCATATTCATGTCTAATAAAATGTTTTTAAGAATGTGATTTTATAAACATAAAATTTTTACTAAATTTATTTTAAATAATAATTTACCTTTTTTAAAATATTTTAAAGGGAAATTTATTAATGTTTTCTACATGGGGAACTTTTGACTCTATTTACAAAAGTTGGAAAAAATGTTTATTTTTAATGTTTACATCATGAAAAGGTTTTCCCCATCATGACTGTTATTTTATTTTAAGATTAATTTTTGAGTTTCTAGGTTTATTTTCCAAGAAAATGTCTTTCACAATATTTTGTGAATATTTTGTTTTTAAAAGTGATTTTCAAAGTGATTTTCAAAGTGGAAATAGTATTTTACTCAATAATTTTTTAGTAATATTTTAATGGTATTTATATTCAGTAATAAAAACAACCATTGGAATTACTTATTCTCTATTAGGTATATGTTATAATTATACCATACTTATTATTTATCTATATGGATTATGATTGTTTCAAAGAGATTATCATGGAAGTTGTTTCTTTTCCATGGGTAAATCATGATATAAAAGAACAATGGTTATTATTATATTAAAAAAATGAAATCTTTATTGTGTTATAATTATATTATAGTTTTTGGACATTGTTTATGATTAAATGTGAGCTCGATATAGCTGATGATGATAGGTTATCCCAATATATATCTATAATGCATTGGGTAAAGAGATGGAGTTAACCAGTTATAGGTTTCTCATAAGATATTATTATAATTTACCAGGTAGGTTATTCCATTTTCAAGAGTGAATATAAGAGTGATATGAAAATAATGTTCCAAGTTACCAACATGTTTTATTCATTCTTGCAAAAAGTTCTAATGGATCATTTTCTTAAGGATTGTTTTCACATGGCTCATTATTGCCGAATTATATGACTCTTGTCTTATGTTAATGTTTTATTCCATGTATCATGTTTTATGATCTAGGTTTTGATGGGTATGAAATCTATTATGTTATGATTATGAACTTTATTTACTTCATCATACCCTTATTCTCATTTTATATTCACTAATTAAATTTAATTATTAATGATTATGTTTACCCTTACAGAGCATTTGATCTCACCCTTCCTATGTTTCCTTTTCCCTAGTTTTGAAGAAAGGATTTAATTATGTTATGCCTAGGAAGGTTAGTAGATGTCAAGAAATTATTTAGAGATGAATTAGTTTTTATGAACCATTTATTTATGTATACAAGTTATTATGTAATAGTTTTCCATAATTATCAAAGAATATAAAACAAAAAGGTCCTTGGGTATGTAAGTGATCTAATATTTCTGTTTGATGTTATATATTTTTGAAGGGTTAAAATAGGGGAAATTTTATTGGTATCAAATCCAGGAATGTAAATATTATGTTTTAGCACTAGATCCATGAGTGTAGGTTTGAGGCTGTTATAGTCAATATTAGAGAAATGGTTTAGATAAATTTAGAGATTAGTATGTTTTCATGTGAGGTTAACTTTAGAGTTATGGATAATATCACATGTTTATAAGTTTAAGGTTGATAAAAAGTTAAAAGGCATCAACATCCCTTTTGAGGTTTTAAGTGATGAAATTTTAAAGTGATTAATGATATCTTGGGAGATTTTTTATTAGGTTGAGGTATATGTAAACCTTCAGGTTAATGTGAAGGATTATTTTAAAAGAATACTATTACATTTTTGGGGATATAATATGAAAGGTATGATATAACCTCTAAGTTAAAAATTTATTTAATGTTAAGGTTATTGAGGCTATTTGGCATATAGGGATATTTATTTATTGAATGATCTAAGATAAACCTTTGGTATTGTTGTTGAAATTTTGGAGTCAAATGTATTATTTATTCACATGAAGGTTTATACATTTTGGATATTATCTTAGATTATGCTAACCATTTTAGTTTTTTTTAATATATAAAGACCATAGGAATATATTTTTATCCTTTTATGGATTATGTGATTTATTAGAAGCTGATTTAGTGCTTCATGCATGAAAAATTCATCTTTAATACTCATAATTTGGAGAAAAAGATGATATTTTGGTGTAAATTTATTAAATAATGATATTCTACTTGTCAAGTAAGTATATTTCCTTATGTTCTTAGCCTATATAGTAAATGAATTCCTAAAAATCTAGGAAAATTACTTTGAAATAAAAATGTCATTCTATTACCTTCATTTTTGATGGATCGATGGTCTTTTTAACACCTCATCGATTTATGGTTTTGTGGTCATTGAATTTATCATAATTATTAAATTTATTATGATAAATTTTCTATGTCACTCTCCTTAATTATTTAGATATTATGTTTTTCCTCCATTTCCATATTTTCACTTCCCACTAATTCTCTCCTATTTGGTAACCTAGTTATGTTTTATTCTAGATATCCTTTATATTTACATTTTCCTCTTAAAAAGGAAGTTTTATTATCCCTTTTCATTATATGGGTTTAAAAAAAAGGTATTTTTAAATATTAAAAAGGTTTTACTTTCATGTCTTTATGTTTTATCTTCCACTCCCTAGAATTGATTTTTAAAATATTTTAAACCCTTTTTATCGAGCATGAAATAAAATAGTGAGCATGAAATTTCCTAAAGGGTGGAAGAATATGAAAATCCAGCTAATGTTAAGATTAATAATTTTCGTTAATTATATTTTATATAGTTATATTAATTATAAAAATGTTAGGTATTTTTTTCTTGTTAGAAGGAAAGAATATTTATTTTTAATGAAATTGGGTTTTTATGCATTATATTGTTTTATTTAAAATATTTATTTAAAAATTATAGTATTTGAATTTTAAAAAATGAATTTAATATTTTAAATAATAATTTGAAAATTATATTAGGATTAATTTTTGACTATTTTCTAAAAAGTTTAATTTTTCAATGAATAGTGAAAATGCTTATTTTTATTGAAAACTATCTTTTCTTTGAAGTATAATTTTTTTATCCATTTTTATAATCTAATAAACACATTTTTATACTTCAAGATATTTTTTGGAAAAACTGTTTTCATCGCATTTTGCGGTTTAGTTTTAAATTAATTTCTAGCAATTTTGTGAATTAAATTTGATAAAATGGATACCATATTTTTAATAAAAATAATTAATATTATTTAATATGGTAAACTTAATTTTTATTCATAATTAATAGTAAAAAGAGTAAAAATATTTTACCACACTTAAGGTTAAAACATGTTTATTGGGGCTTAAACTAAAGAGACAAGGATTAAATTTACCTAGAAAGTTTTCTAAAACCAATTGGTTATACATATTTAGACATTTTATCATGTTATATTTATAAATTTTATATTTTATATCCATTTGGATTGAGTAATACAATAATATATCTGAATATTTTTAAAAATTCCAATTGAGTCTTCTCCCCCACTTTTAAAAAGACACCCCTATCATCTCCTATATACACTCCAAGAGCCTTTTAGTTTGGGAAATACCTGACCAAATACCTTTATAAAATCCATCCCCATTAACTATAGGACTTTTTTTTATAAAAAAAACCTAGTAAGGCTTTAGGTATAAACCTAAAGAGGTTGTCTAAAGAAGAGGTATAGTTCTTAACTGAGCATTTTTATTTTATTTATTATTATACCTCCTTAAAAAAATATTATAAACATTGTTATATAATAACATCAGTATATTAAATATAATTATATATTATTATTTTAATGTAATAACTTATATCCATCTCCCATTTCATCAAATGAGAAATGAAACCATCATTCGTGTGTACGACAGACTACTACCTTGCGAACCGATGTAATTCATTTTCCATCACCACCTCTAAAGACTAGATATAATGATGGATTTAATATATATATATACATATATATTATATTCATGACATAATTATCATTCTAAAAATATAATATATCATCTTTTTTCTTACTATTCATCCCATTGAAAAATGATAACGTCATTCATGCGTACGTTTGGATTCCACCTCCATGAAGTGATGTGATTCATTTTTCATCACCACATAAAATTGATGGTAAATATAAGTTTATTTAAATAGAAAATATTATATTTTTTTATAATCATAATTTTATAAATATAAAATAATACTTACCTTCTTTCCTTCATGTTCTTTGAAAAATGGAAATGTTACTCCTGAGAACGTACGACCTACCATTTCCATGATTGTAACCTAATTAATTTCTCATTACCATCACTCATTATTGTTTTTAAAAATTATAATTACTATATAAAAATTATAATTATTTCATGGTAATTATTCAGTATATGATGGAATAATTATCTCTTTGACTGTGGTCAACAAATTGAAGTCATTTTGAAGTTATGAACCGAACATCCTCAAAACACCAAATGTGTACTTAACTGATTAAATATTTAAATAAGTCATTAAAATAAATGAAATAAATGGTTTAAGGATAATGGATTAATCCTATAAATTTTTCTTAAGAAATAAGATAATTTATATAATTTTATTATATAGGTGTTGAAGGACTTACATAGAAAGTCTGGACTCAAGGTAAGGGAATTCATCTCAATTTACCTTCATTGAGGCATGTTTAAATGATATAAACCTATTTTTATATGTTTTATATACTAACCCTTCTAAATTTTATGTCATGAATCCTTTATAATTCATGGTATTTTATTATACAATTCAAATAACTTCATTCAAAGGGATTTGATGTGAAATTTACCAAGTGGTAGGGGTTTCTTTAATCAATTTTCATTTATTATATTATACTTTTATTTCATTGAATTTTTTATTCCATGATTATGTGTAAAGTTTAATGTCCATATTTTTTATTTTTAAGACTTTGGATCATATTAAGGAATACTTTTAGATCCATGCACTGAGACAACATGAGATTCCAAGGCCCAGTGAGTCCGGAACAGATATTATAAAAATATTAAATATATTAATATCACACAGATGTAGTTTTATTGAAATAGTGAAGTAACTAACAAACATAGTCTCAGATTATAAATATGAGACCACCATTTATTCATGAATTCAGGTTTTACCATTGGTGTGACATAATCTTTGTCGGTGTCATGCATTTTGGGAAAGTTCAGTCATGGGAGAATTTATAATTAATTAATTAAATAATTTATTTTATCACCATGACCTAAAATCTTCTATATAAATATAGTTACATCAAATACCTAGAGTTAACCGCATAACCCTAGGGTTGAGAGAGGTGCATAGAGGAGTGTTGGTGGGCATCAGGATCATAGATCAACGATCAGTGTAACACAAGGATCACCAATGACAATGGTGTTCATGGATATCAACTATGATGACAATGATAATCCTTCTTCATCAATGATAAATCCAACTTGAGGTAGGGAATTTAATTTTCATGGTTTATTTCCCTATTTTTTATTCCATGATGAACGTGAATTGAATGAACTAATAGATTGATTCGAGGTGTGTACATGATGCAGGAATGAGATTATTTTCCAGTGAATTAAGGTACTTCTTTTATTGTTGTTGATACTATTCATACTTCATTATAAAGGAAAAAAATCAAGGAAAGATTAAAAAATAATGAGGTTTTTTATTCTTTTACGTTTTGTGGATTTCTCCCCAATTTCTTTTCATGTTCATCACCAAAAATTTCCTTGGCGGGTGGTTTGACGAATACCTGTTATTTGATCACTGAAAGACCATTATTCAGTGAAAATGATCAATATCATGGTTTTGGTTCATGATCAGGGATGAAATCGAGGTATGTGATGATAGAGGATGAACATGTTCATATTTTGAGATCTTTGGCTGCTGTTTTTGGTGTTCTGGTGAGACGAAACAACGATAAACGAACTCCCAATCAGATTTAGTGGCCAGATTCCAATTGATGGTAATGAAGAGGCTCAGTAGAGGAACATTATAGGTTTGAGGGCATGATCAATGACAATATCAGAAGATCCAATGACAGTGAAATGGAAAGATGAATCATGAAGGAACCACAAGTCCCTGTAAATTCCTTATTACACAACGTATACCCTGAATAACACATGTCGTGTGGGTCCTTGACTATGGTTATAGGGTTTACATGTAAAGAAGAGTATCAAAAACAAGTGACATGTGTCACACATTGTGTTACCTAGTTCTGGTGGCTCAGTATGTACCTCAGGGGTACATAGGCACGTACACAACAAGGCACACATGCACAGGTAGAATACACAGAAATGACCTAGTAATCGAACATGACCAAGTACATGGGCTCTACCAGGTACATTTGCATATAACTAATTACACATGCATGGCTAGATGCACATGGTAATAGTAAGTCAACATGATGAGTTTCAGGAGGACATCTACACACCATGTACCCTATGGGAAACACCATATATTTTAGATAAATGCATGCCGTGTGAGTGTAGGACACAATAAGTTCCAGGATTAGTGAGAAACATTGTGTACCCTTATATAAATACACAGTGTACCCATATAAAGGAAGGTTGGAACCCTCATTCCTCTCATTTCAACTATATTATGAGCTTTGGTGTTTTCCCACAAATCAGTTCAATATAGGATAATATCAGTTGAAGGAGTTTACTTGGTCTATCCCTATGAGGGTGCAATGAGAAATTTCATCTCGAGCATATGATTATGATCTAATCTACAAATTTTTCTTCAGATAGAGTTTATGGTTTCCACCATGGAATTGGGTGGCATCCTCTATTGTTTTCCCAGGTAGTGTTCATAGTATCCGTGTGACCAAATTTCACAGGCATTTATCCCCTACTTAGCTAGTTATTATATATTGGGTTTACAGTATTCCCCATGGACTTGGACAAGATCCCCTATCTTCGTATTGATCTCTTTTGAGTTCCAGTGAGTACTTCCCCTCTAGTGATACCCAAAGATAATGACCTCTCGGATGAGTGACATCAATGCTAGCATGGATCATGGAGTGGATTCTACCGACCGAGTGTAACCTTTGAAACATCAAGTAGTAACCTATGGATGGTAGTATGGTTTTGACCACATGGTATGTGGTTTCTATCTTGAGTATATCTAGGATTATCATACTATTGTACTTTTATTATGTCTCATATTTTTATTGACATACTTCTGAGTTATTGAGATGACTACTCTTGATGCTTTATGTTTTGTGATTTTAAGGTTTCCTACTAGGTATGTTTATACTCACCCTATAAAGGATATTCCTATACATGTCATGTCTTATGTAGATGACATGACTTTTGATGGTGTCCTAGGAGGATCAATAGTAGCCAGAGCATAGTGTTCTAGCTAGATCATGGTTGAATTTGATAGTAGTCCCCTCCTACTTCAAAGGTTGGACTCTTTTTCACTTTTGGGTGGGATTTTATTTGGATCATTGTTAATTTGAATCTTTTTATCATAATTCAATGTGAGATATATGTTATTCATGCATTATGGTTATGTTTTGTTTTACCTATCTACATTGCATGGGTATTTGGAGATGTGTGCATGTGTAAATGTACATTAGGCTAATGCATCCATGTGTGTGATATGACCACTCAAACCTGGTCACTATCCCCTAATATAATGTGAGATATATGTTATTCACGCATTATGGTTACAATGTTCTAAACTTCTATGCCATAACCAATATTGATTTTCCATTGCACTAAGGCAAGGTAGATCTTGGATCCTAAGGTCTTATAAGTTTAGTGTGTACACATTCTCATGCCTATAGGTAGAAATAATAAACTCTTCCTTAGAACTGTGTACTAAGCATTTATCATTCCTAAAATTCACAAGGTAACCTTCATCACATAATTGACTTATGCTAATTAGGTTATGCTTAAGAACCTTAACAAATAAAATATTTGAAATTAAAGTTTTTTCAATAAGAACAATGTTACCTATACCAACAATTTATTCTTGAGCATTATCTTCAAAAGTTAATTTTCCTCCTTTCGTCTCGATAATCTTTTCAAACAAATTTTTGTTACCAGTCATATGACGGGAACATCCACTATTCATATACCATGTATTGCTATCAATACTTTCTTTATTTTACTAAAAATAAAAGTGCTAGACTTTTGGAATCCAAATTTTCTTGGATCTAGAAATGTTGTAAAGTAAAATTTAGGCACCCACATTTTCATGGAAAATTAAGCTTTATGTAAACCTAAAGATTGTGTTTTATTTAAAGAACAATTTTTCTCCCAATGTCCACCACATTGACACTTAGTACAAAATGGAGCACTTTGGGGAACAAAAATAATTTTTACTAAAAACTGTCTTCAAATGAGTATAACCAAATCCAGAACTATTCCTTAAAGGAAGAATTTGAGAATACATCTTGTCAAAGTTTTCCTTACCAGAGGTAAAGTTTGACAGGAATTTCCTTAAGGAAATATTTCCGACTTTAGTTTAATAACCAAGTTCTTATCCTCAAAGTTATTAGTTTTAGAACTTGAGTTATGCTCTAAAATATTTTTCTTAGAAATAATATCTTTAATATCCTTAGAAAGTTTATCCTTCTCAGAATTAACTTCCTTAATGTTTTTAGAAACACTTTCAAAATAAAAAGTTTTCTGATTAATATACTTAGAAAGATCTGATACTTATTTAGTTAAAATAGAAATTCTAGAATTTTATTTCTCTAATTTCTTTTTTTCTTAAAATTTTCATTTTCAAGTAGTTTGGAAAACCTAGACACTTCTTCATAAGAAGGTAAAGAATTATCTTCATTTGAAGAAGATTATTCATCTGAAGACTTATAAAATTTATCATCAGTATAATTTTCATTCAAATATATAATAGTGATTGATTCGGTATTGTGTACCTTGGACATTAGATAATGATTTTCAATGGGTATTTTGGCCAGTAGACCAAGATTCTTTTGATTAGATGATTCATACTCGGAGGATTCATCAAATGAGTCACCACCACTATAACTATAGGTGTCATTTTCTTTTAAGACTTTCTTAGCCTTATATTTTTAATACTTCGTTCTGTTTCTTTTAGAATTCTTTTCCTTCCTATATTTTCTCTTAAGCATATGACAATCAAGTCTGATATGTCCAACCCTTTTACATTCATAATAGGTTACTTCAGAATATTTATTGTCCTTTATATCTTTCTCTTTATATCTTTATTGAAAGTATTTCTTTCCCAAAATCTTGTTCATCCTTCGAGCAAGATTGGCTAATTCATTTTCTGAATGAACACTTTCACTAGATTATGATATAACAATAGTTTTCTTGGATTTAGATCTTGTTATCCTTTCTAGAGTCTTGGATTTAGATGTAGTAGTGAAATCTACACTTCCATTACCATTATTCTTTAAAAAAAATCAGAATCTCTCTTCATTCTTGTTTCATACTGAAGAAGAGTTCAAAATAACTCATCAAGAGTAATGCTAGATACCTTTCTATTCTCATCAATAGCTTTACTTTTTTTATTCCCACTCATTTGACACGATGTCAATTATCTTATCTACTAGAACTTCATCATCCAGACCTTTCTCTCCCATAGATTGAAGACTGTTGACAATGGTTATAAATTATTGTTGTACTTTTCAAATAGGTTCTCCATAAGGAAATAAGAATCCATGATATTCAGATCTTAACATAGCTCTTTTAGTTTCTATCACTTTAGAATTACCAGACTGTGTAGCTTCCAGTTTCTTCCAGATGTAGTTGGTAGATTCACAAGAAGTTATTTGACTATATATATTCCTGGTCATAGAACACAACAAAGTATTACGTACCTTGTAATTTAGTAGATATTATGATTTTTCTTGGTTGGTGAAGGTTATGACTTCCTTGTCTAGAATTTTTTAGTCTCCAGTAAGCATAACAAAATTTTCTACTCCAGTGTTCATAACAAGTATTCATTCTATCTCTCCATTACTCATAATCATTACCATAAAAAATCTGTGGTCTAGTAGGGTTCATATTGTCAATGGAACCAACATTTATACGTTCCATTCTATAAGAAAATATCTTTTCCAAAAAAATTGTTAATAGAAAAAGTTTATAAAAAAAGATAAAAATCCTTTAGCAAAACTTGAACAAGAAAAGTTAAGCAAGAAGAATTTAGAGCAAGGAAAACTTGAAAAAGAAAACTTATATGTAATAAGTATTTCAGAGACCTAATCTAATACCAATTGTAGGATCAAAATAGTGTATAAAGGTGCTCAATTATAAGAGGGGGGGGGGGGGGGTTGAATTGTAAGTTTAAAACTTTCATTTTTAACCTTAAGGAAAACCATGTTTAACAAAGTTAAACAAGGTAAATTCACATATCCTCTTTTAGTTCTATGAAAAAAATTGCTTAGGGTCCAGAAAAATGAATCTAGAAATGAAACTTAGGAAAAGTTTACTTGAAGATAGATTCTACCTTAAATCATATAGAATCTTATTTATCAGAGTATACAAGTATAAGAAAGTATAGGAAAACAATAATTTCTTTCTTTAACAAAATTTTAGTGGAAATAATACTTGAAACAATAACAAGTAACAAGTATGAAATATTTTAACCCAAAGAGTAGGGTATCCAAAAACCTTGGATAAAGGTCCCTTAGATTTATACATTCAAGAAAGTTTGTCTTACCCACACCAGGGTAAGCTCTCGATAGGAATATTGGAATCTTCCTTGCTATCCCCACAATCCCTCAATCTTTAAGGTAGTTGGGACCTCTGTCTTCCTATCCTTGGAAGCCCTCAATTGTACTTGGAAATAATCAGAGTCACACGAAGCAAGCTGAACAAGGTGTTCATAGCTAAACAAGATGTTCATGAAACACATAAGGCACATGAGTATTTCTCTCTCTAGAAATCACTTCCCAACATGTAATCTCTAGGATCTTGGAATGATTCATAGATAATGATCTCTTTCAAATTATCTTCTATTTATAGGAAAAAATTCAATGGTCACCTCCCTCCTCCAACGGTCATACTTTTCCTTGAATCTCAGAGGGACCTATACATGTGTCACTCAACCAAAGGTTAGTTAAAAACAAATTGTACGACATAATTTTATTTTTAAAAAAGAATGTTTAAGGAAAAATGATTAGCTTAACCAAATATAAATATCCAGAGTATAAGGAAAAATAGAATTTAGAGTCTAATCATATAAACAATTTGATTATATAAAACATGGATATTGAGATTCTATTTTACAAAGAATTAAGAATCTGAATTCTATAGATTTTGGAGTCTGAATTCTAATGGATTCAGAGTCTAAATTATGAGGAATTCAGAGTCAGAATTATGAGGAATTCAGAATCTGAATTTTGAGGAATTAGGATTTGGAATTCTAAGGAATTTAGAGTCAGAATTATAAGGAATTCGGAGTCCAAATTTTGAGGAATTTAGAGTCAAAATTATGAGGAATTTGGAGTCCAAATTTTGAGGAATTCGGAGTCGGAATTCTGAGGAATTCGGAGTCAGAATTCTAAGGAATTCGGAGTCCGAATTCTGAGGAATTCGAAGTCCTAATTTCTGAGAATTCAGAGTCCGAATTCAAAAGAATTGGGAGTCGGAATTTCAGATAATTTGGAGTCTGAATTTCAGATAATTTGGAGTCTGAATTTAAGAGAATTCAGAGTTTGAATTTCAGAGAATTTGGATTATGAATTTTAAAGAATTCAGATTATGAATTTCAGAGAATTAAAAGTCTAAAAACAGAAGACTCTATATCTAAGGAACTATAAGATTCCATGGTTTTAGATAAGAATCCAAATTTTTTGTCTTAGTAATAAAATGAGTTTGGTTTTGAGAGATTATAAAATTAGGCAATGAAAACCAAGATAAGGATAAAAAATTTCTTAGATAAGGGAAATTTTCCTTAAGAAAATAATCCTTAGGGAATGATAATTTGTATTAAGATAAAGTGTTTGTGATTTTCAAAACATAGAGGAATGGAAAAGTCATAAGGAAACCTTATCGACTCAATATAAACAAGGACTATTAATCAATCCTTTTAAATAAATTTGAGAAGTACCATTAGTCATTCCTTTTAAGTTCACGCAATAAGGACTACCTATCATTACATTTAAGGTTATGAGATAAGGACTATCAATCATTCCTTTTAGGAATGTGCAATAAGGATCATCATTCATTCCTTTTAAGGTCATGTGATAAGGACGACCATTCATTCCTGTTAAGCTCATACAATAAGAACTATCTTTCATTCCTTTTTAGTTCATGTGATAAGTTTCATTAGTCATTCCCTTTAAGTTAATATGAAAATGACCACTAGTTATGAATTTTAAGGACATATAATAAGGTGTGTTTTTATTTGATCACCTGAAATATTTCTTGATAAACCTTTCATTGGTAGAAGGTGTGATATTCTCATCTTCTGTAGTAATCATTGAGAATTCACTATTGGAGTAGACCTTGTGGATGAAAAAGGAATCTCTTATTTGGGTTTGAGTTTTAGAGGTTTATTACTAGGTATAATCGAGGTCTTGATAACCAAAACTAGTTATCTATGGTTGAATAAACAAATGAAAACTTTCATGTAAAAATCTTATACTATTCGATTTTTGTGAACCTATAAATGATGAAAGGTACATAGTATTTTCTCGTAAATATTTTCTAATTCATGTAATCACTTTTAATATTACTCATATAATATATAAATGATCACAAATGGTAATGTAGAGTGAAGGAAATTGGACCTCGATGGTATAACTTCTTCTTCCTTGTATACTAATAAATACAGGGTTGCCTATGTGAAAGTTTAGGTTATATTATTTTAATCTAAAAAAGTTATAAAAATATTTTTAGGCCAATATTTCTTTTATTTTCCACCATTTTCTAGAGTATATTTCATAGAGTTTTATATAAATATGATATCTGTCTGTTTTCTACTGCATGATAGTGAGATGAATGATTGGAAACAATGTTATACTCCTGGTATAATATTTTCAATTCAGAAGAATGTAAATTGGTGATGTTGTTCATCGATATTGTGTAAGGTACACCAAATATGGTGAAAATATTATAAATCATTAAACTACAGATATTATTTTTTTCTAAATTCATTGTGGAGTATTTCCTTGGCCCATCTGGAGAAGAAGTTAGTAATAGTAAGGGTTTACTTAAACTACTTAGCTATAGCTAAAGACCTATGAAATTTATTCCCCATATGGAAAATGACCAAGAGCATTTGGATGTGTGAAAAAACTTCATGGTTTGATGGAAAAAGTTGACATGTATTTGAAATGAATGACTCCTTTTAGTGAATTTTGTGTAATCCTCTATCTTTAGAGTCAAGAAATACCCAACTCTTATGATTTTATGAGAAATATTGATCCCTAACTAATGGGAACAACATGATCCAGTGTGAATTTATTACATAATGAAAATAGTTTCCTATATATCAATATATTTAAGGAGAACTCCATTAAATCCTTATTTATATCCTTATTTACAGAGGACCTTCTAATGATTTAGGCTATCATAAATAGTAATTTTGACTTCCTGTCATCATATTTTCTGTTTTTTGGCTCTTTCCAATAGAATAACCTCATTCTGGAGGTAGACCAATATGGCCATCGTCCAAAAATTTGCAGGAATATATGTCATGGTAATATAATTGACCTCAATGATCTCTTCCATGGTACTACCAATTAATGGTACCACCATTCAGTGGTGCACAATGTTGATGACTATTTTGTCCCATTCTATATTTTTTTAAGGCTGTAGCTAAATTTTCAAATGCATGTACCTATGGATTATGTAAGCATATAATGTGAGTTAACATTATATATAAGGGTAATTAGGATATAAAACCTCACACATAATTAAGAAGGTATATCATCTCTTCCTTTATGATAGCATAATCATCATTGATTTTCTTGATTACCAACTTTGAATCATCTTTGAACTTCAGGTGTTCTATTGATATTTTTAGTGCCAATTATAAACATGCCATGAGGGCTTAGTCCTCTACCTAATTATTGGTGAAATATTCCAACAATAGGATAAAATAGGTTATAACTGTCTTTTTTGTATAGATAATAATGAAACCCAAATTGTCTCGGTTGAGTTTGGGGTCACCCATTCATTTATCTATTGGGATTCTAGATGCACCAACAAAACACATCACCCACTTCTGTGGGAAATCATGAACAAATAAAATCTCTTCATCAGGAATTTTAGTATTTTATGGTATTATTTCTAAATATGGGTGTTCTATAAGGAAATCTATTAGAACCTACCCTTTTATTTCATTTTTTTGGTATGAAATGGATGTCAAATTGCTGCAGAATGACTGGATAATGTGTAAATAATCTAGTCATCATAGGATGATTGAGGATATATTTGAGAGAATCATTATAAGATACCAAGTGGAATTCACAGTGATGTAGGAAGTGCCTTAGTTTTTGAACCATAAATATTAACACAAGTCTAATCTTCTTGATATATGAATATCAAGTCTTAGTATCAATCATGGTTCAAATAAGATAATAGAGGCCGTTCCCATTCTTGGGTTCTTTCTTTTGTGTGAGTAAAGAACCCAAGGATAATTTTAATTTCATCACATAAAAAATTAGTGGATTTAATTTGATATAATAAATAATACCATTAGACTCAAAATATATTTTATGAGACTATTGAAGGAAACTTGGAAATTGTCAGTCCATTGATAAGTAACTCCCTTTTTCATTATCTTGGTGTAGGGTAAACATTTTCTTACAAGAATCTCTATGAATAATTTAATATAGGTGAGGAATACCTATAATCATTTCAAATCATTGCGGTTTTTAGGGGGTACAATATCAAGGATAACCTTATTCTTCTCAAGACCAACTTCAATGCCATGATGGAATTTTATGAATCCAATAAATGTTCCTAAGGTAATACCAAAATCACATTTCAAGGGATTCATTTTCAAGATATGTTGTCATAGTTTGTAAAAAATGATATCAAAACTAGAAATATTTTTATAACAATACTAGGATTTCACCACCAAATCACCAACATAACATTCTACTAACTTTCCTAATAAGGGTTTGAAAATGCGATTCATGGAATGTTGATATGTGGTTTCAATATTATTTAAACTGAAAGGAATCACCTAATAGTAGTATATCCCATGGTGTAGAATAAAATTAGTGCCCCCTTTATCTTTATAATCCATCCATATTTTGTTGTATCCTGAGTAACCATCAATAAAGGAGTGGTATTGATACCTATAAGTCACATCAATCAGAAGTTATGTAATCCAAAAATGAGAAATAATCTTTTGGACAATACTAGTTGAGATCCCTATAATCGATGAAAAATTTTATCTTATAATTATTATTTTTGAATAATAAAATATTGGTTAGACACTTTGGGTATTAGACCTCCCTAATGAAGTTGGATTTGATGATCTTGTCAATTTTAGCTTCAACCTTGGAAGCATTAGTTGGTGGCATTCTTCTGGCTACCTTGTTGAAACCACAATGATCTTTCAGTAAACCCAAGTGGTGGGTGGAGACATTGGGATCAAGGACTAACATTTATATATAATTCCTATCAAACACATCTTGATGTTATTTTTATAAAAGAGTTATATACTGGTTATTCATCGAGAGACATGGTCATGCTAACTAGTGTTGGTTGAGGATCCTCTTCTGTACCCAAATTTATATGATGGAGCTCAATGATAATGGAAAAGACACCTTCCATGAATATTGGAGGGGAATATTTGAGGTCTTATTATTCTTATTCCTCTTCCTCCAAACCAACCTTAGGAGGTATGGGTGATGAATTATATCTTCATTGTTTGATAAACTTAAATATTTTGACTTTCATAAGATGAAGTAGATATATCCCTGCTTTCGATAAGTGATTGAAGAGTTCCTTCTGATCAGTTTATGACATAGAGTTTTTTTGAAGATTTGGGGTAAAATCATAGGCATTTTTTCCTGATGTTTTTCCACTGTTGTGAGGATCATAAAACTATTTAGCACAATTGGGTCTAGTTTTTTAACTAATATCATGAGGTTTGATGAGTACAAAATCAAATATAAACTTATATTTTTGATATAGTTTATGGGTAACACATATTCATTGATAATATATTTAAATGGGTTTGTTGGGGTCATTTTCAGACTATTTGGGGTGGTAACCTGAGTGACACCATTTGTCATGGGTTGTTTCCCTTCTATTTGATAAAATCATGCATAAATGTATTAATATTATCATAAATCAAACAAAGACTTGTAACCATCAAATTCCCCAATATATCCATTAATATAGTATATAAAACATTAATGGTATGATGATGGTAATGCTTCATGTCGATTTAAACAAGGACCAGAATATTCAAATATTTATCCTTCTAGAAAACTAGGAATTTTAAATCAAACACAAGGTCCAAAAATTGAGATATAATATTGATTAGGCCGAGGGTTTTTTCTCACTCTTTTAATAATCCCAAAGTGTTAGAGTATAAGGAGAAAAATTGGATTCACTGTAATCTATTTAATGGATTTTTCTGACTAGAATGTGGTTGATCCCTAAGCCATTATCAATGAAAGTTAATCGTATGTCAACATTATCTATCTTACCAGATACATAAAAGGGTATGATGTTACCCTTTGTAATAATATCCATGTCCTTCTCTATGAAATAGATAAGCACATGAAACTCCATGGGATCAATCTCTACATGGTATACTTCAGCACCAATGACATTTGATTTGAACTATTAGGGGCTTAATAGGGCTTCTAGAAGCAATTCCTGGAGAAATTTTGATAGACTGAGAGCATACATAATTTAAATCTTGGTGGGTATTATGACCAATTATTTCAAGATTTCATATTTCTATGATAAAGGCCTTCACTTCCCAAAGAGAGGTTTCTCCTTGGAAAGTGCTTTGAGGGTTGTAGGTCTTTGACTAAATGAGCCAGACAATTGAACATACATTAGGGACACTCTCATCATGGGTGGGTTAATTCGAATAAGTCTACCCACACGATTGGTATGATCATATTATTGTATTATTTTCAATTTTTCTTCTAATATAATTGGATTTGGTTGACTCTTGAGATATTTTAGGGTGCATTCCTTCTTCTACGGGGCTTGATGAAGTACCTATCCATGGGTTTCATCTGCATATAATACTTTGGTGAAAATATCACTAGGAGGTTGGGATTATCCATGATTATGACTTCCCCTATTTCCTTGGTTTATGCAGTCTCTACCTTTGGCTCCCTAGTCTGGTATAGTGAACTTAGGTTCATAAAAATATTAATCATCCGAGAAGGGATCCATTAAATGAATTTCGTTAATAGAGTCAAAGAGTAATTCTTTATATGATGACGTATCTAATTGGCGGGGAATTGTTTGCCTTACCATTTTATAGAATGATTCTCATATTCTTAAGAATGGAGGCATAAATTCCTAGAGGGTTAGGGATAGATTTTTCATTAGTACAAGTTCATCTTCCTATACTGAATTTTTTATTTTCCTGTTATGTCATTTCTTGGAAGATCAGATTTTGGAGGATTTCAGTGCTAACAAGGTTGGTCGTATAGTGGTATAAGAGACTAGGGGTAAAATCAGCTAGTTTAACTATTCCTTGATGATAACATGAGTTGAATTGGTTTTATTTCTCATCATCCAATCATTAAAATTTTGTTCACCCTTCATTGTAACCTATTTCTATTCACTTTCTTCCTCTAGAATGATAGTAGAAACAAATAATAATTTTTTTACTATTTACCTAGATTCACCTACCTAGATTCAACCATATTATTCATAATGTATTTAAAAACAAATCAATATGAGATGATATTCCCTAATTATTAGTTTAAGGGGAAATGATTTGGATGGTATTCTGATCAGGCCTTTTGGGCTCTAGAATCCTTAGAAAATCATTTTCCATAGCTGCTATAAAGTTTCCAGAAACTTGTTCATCTTGGAAGGAATAAAATTTATTCTTTCATTATTCAAATTGAATATGTCTATACTCTATTATCTCATACAAAAAAAGGGTATTATATCCATTAGTGTTATTTATGCGGAGGTTCCATGCGATAAGGCATAAGATTTTGAGCCAGAGCCGGTGTAAGAGCTGACTTAAATGTTATGGTCATAGTTTATACTTTTCTTTTTATTTTTCCATGAAACTCCAATATTGGTTGAGATTGGGATTTAGTTAAAAAAATGTAATCTTCCAAATTCTATGAAACTGTTACATGTTTCTAAAATCCTCCTATATACTCTTTCGGAATGAGCGGACATTGTAGCTTGTCACTAAAGTTATCTATATAGAGACCTAATGAGTTTTCTTGAGAAAGTTATAGGTTTGTGGAGAAAATTTAACCCTTATAAATAATAATGAAATATGATACCCTATCATTCTCCCAATATTTTAAATTTTATAGGTCAAGGATTGTTGTCATCTAAAACGTAGGGATGAATTGATAAAGAAATTGTTGGTGACGATCTTCCCATCCCATGATTGATCTGGATGGTAAACTGGTATTCCAGGATAAGGATGGTCCCTCAAAGGTCTACATGAAACACTAGAGTTTGGATATTTCTTGATGCTCAAGGGTTCCTATCATGGGACTGCACCAAGGCACACAATTCATCAGATGCTGTTTTGGATCCCCCAAGACGTTGAATGTTGGAAATGTAGGATTCACAAAGTTAGTTGGGGGAAGATTCACATCTACCCGTTTGGGGTAAGGATTCCTCTCTATCTTTACTGGTGTATTTTATCCTTTCATAAATTCCATTTGGGATTCTAATGAATCAATATTGGTTGAGTGCTCTGGGGGGATGACTATCTGAGAAGGAGTTTGAATAGGGGGAGAAACATGCTGACTAAATGTGGTGGTTCTACCTGCATTTCCAGTTGATAAAATGCACAGTCTGGTCTATGATAACGTGTTATACATAGTTCTGATTTCTATTATAATAAAGTATATTCATGAAATCCTACCACCACTGGGTTCATATAATTTTTTTCTAGATCCTAGAATAAGTGGGTGTCCTGGATCTTCTTTTTTTTTTGGCATGTTGGGTTCTTCCTATTGTGATAGATCCACTATGAGGATAAGATGAAGCTCTTATTAAAGGAAATATCTAGTAGGTAAATTTACTCTGAGAAATTATAAATTATTTTTTAACAACTCCTTCATCTCTACCTCATGCCGATCAAATATTTCCTCAAGTATGAGAGGTTCAACCTCCTCAGGTAGCGGGTGGGATGTTGCCACTCCTTTTCCATTTTATTTGATTGATTCCTTCCAAGAATCTATAACCGAAACATTCAAGGGAGCCCCCAAGTTTCTATAAATAATTTTACTTCTAATATTCACACCTTCTTAAATGATTTTAGTGTGAACCACTTTTTGAATAGACACATCCACCTTTTGTTGTCATCGATTGGCTTCATATTATGTAGCATCTGTAGGGACAATGTTAATGATTTTTACTAACACATAATGCATTACATACATACCATCATCATTGTGAGGATAATAGGGTTGTTAAACCTTATGGATTCCATTGAAAGAGCATGATATTCAGGATCATTTATTCTTTTGATGAGTCTCTTTTACTTGTGACCTGTATGAGGCCTCATGTTTTCCTTCAAGGTTTATCCTCAGGCCATTGTGTGAAGGGTAATATAGAGAGAGTCCCTATAAAAATTCATTATACACATTCCCAAGGATAAATATGGTTCATGAGATGATGGATGCTATGCAGACTCATTTTGTGACATACCATAAATGGGAAAATATGAACTTTCATTGAGGTTCATGTTGAGGTAAACATTCCCCAACCCTATTGGTAGGGGCTATTCCCATTCCAAAACTACAATTTTTTAGGATGGATTTGGAGGCATCAGAGGAGTTTAATATGTTAAAATTTCCCCCAACTCTATGATATGGGGATTCTACTATATTCCTATGGTTGAAACTATCACAGTATCCCACATGATTTTGCATATCATTATTCGAACATGATTTGGGACCAATGCATGGTCTACACGTGAGCTACTTGCTTCCGAAGGAATTGATGTTATCCAATGATTAGATTTATTTAAGTGATAAGCTTACTCAAACTTTTCTAATACTTTATAAATTATCCTTTTTATGGATTTCTCTCATCGGGCCCTGACATTTATGAGAATGTTCAATAGGAAATTCCTGATGATCATAACATTTGTTAAGGTAAGAGACCGATTCTAGGAGTCGGTTTGAAATGAAATTACACGATGTCACTTTTTTTTGGGATTTTATGATTTGGGATAAAGATGGAATTTAATGCTCTAGTTTCACCCCATAAACTAATACGAATATTAGGTGGGGTATTACTGATCAACTGACTTAGATTTCACAATGTATTAAGTAACAAACATTAGAGACCCTTATGATAATTTCCTAATCTTAGGCATCACACAACTGAAAGGGTGGATAAGTTGATATTAAAAAAAATTTATTCTATTATCTTGATGTGATTCACATATCCATCGTAAGGAAAGGATTTCACTTTTATATAGAAAAGATTCATTTAAATATTTAGATGAATGTAATGTATTTATTACCCATTTAAATATTTTAGAACATCATGATGAGGAGTTTCTAGGGGATAAAAAATGACTGGTATATTACTTTGGATTGTTTTCTCCTCATGATTGCTGTGTTTTATTCTTCTTATGTGAGAGATTCCTCCACCTGGTCTTACCAAAGTGGATATTTTCTAGCCGACTTATCGTGGGACATGGTATTAGTGAGAAACTTTACTATTGTGTTGGAATCTAAGTGATCCAAAGGTTGTTCAAAAGGTTTCCACTACCTTGGTATATCTTCCGTTCAAGAATGAGTATCAATTTTCATTGACATGGAATTAATCATGGATGACCTCATCTTCCCAAGAACCTCATGATATGAGGGCTTACTCATAATTGATTTAATAGGGGGAGGAACTTCTTATTGAAATGAGATATCACCATGGGGAGGACCTTCATAGTGAATAACATCAGGGGGATAACTACAATCATGGATTAATGTACAACGAAAAGGTAAAATCATATAGCATATACCCCAGGGAGGACCTTTAGTATGGAAAATACAAAGGGGAGATTTTTTTTTCTTTTTTATCTTCTGACCACAAGGAGGGTCTCTATGGAACACATCATAAGAAAGGTTATCATGATCAATCTTATTATGAACATTAAGGATCCATTTATGGTGAATTATATGTAGAGGACCTCATGGGATACTTGTAGATAATTTGTGGGGAGGATATGAATAATTTCAAACACTATTTAATTCACATGGTAAATAATTAACAAGGTATTAGGCCGTTATTGACATCTTTTTGAGGGTCTCAATAAAACAAGAATTATATAGAGTAGGATCATGGTATTTATTCTAGATTTCATAATACACTTGGTGATATTTCTTTTTAGGTGTTCTTCTTTAGACAATCAGAGTCGCATGTTGTGGACAAAAAATTTCGTATGTTGGAGATCACCTGAATGATTCCCATGTTATTTCCAAAATATACCAAAAAGTTTATGGAGTTTTGGTAGGGTTCTGTTCCTAAACTAGAGTTTTAATCAAAATGGGTTTAAAATATCTAGTTTTAATGGGAATATGTAATCAAAACTTTTGTTTATTTATCGTAGGAGTTTTCTGACAACCCTCTGGGATGAGAGAAGAAATATATACTCTCTATTAAGAATCCTTCACATGATGATGATTAGCTACTATAATGGTGGGTATGGGTTTGTGTGCATAATTCCTAACTTTTATTTTTTATCATGATATGTTGATAGGTTTATAGAATGTGGATAGGGATAGATTCCTACCCTTATATTTCCACCAAAATGTATTGGATAACTTCTACAACTGGAATGGGGATATATGGACATTCCTTACTTAGAGAAGGGATATATTAATGATTCTATCCTCCAATTAATACCAGGATATATAGAAAGTTATCATGTTCTTTGGTGAATATATGGGTTTATCCCCTTGTCATTATCATGTTATGTCCACAAATTTCTATGGGTGTTTACAAACTGTGCTGGAAAACTTGATGGAC
The DNA here is from genome assembly GCA_963277665.1 of Viscum album. NCBI lineage: Eukaryota > Viridiplantae > Streptophyta > Magnoliopsida > Santalales > Viscaceae > Viscum > Viscum album. Next base: position 1,013,577,669 of record OY728119.1, on the reverse strand, counting down.
ATAGGCTATAATATGTTCTTACTCATGGATTGATGCTATAGTATGTTGGAATAATTATTTATTGTAAGTGGGGAAAATTTATTTCTATTGATTTTTGGTCATCTTTCACCCTTTCCGAGCTATCTTGGGTGCTTGAGTTTATCTGACCTGAGCTAAGGCCCAGATGGTGGCATCCTCAGCAGGTTGAAGGTTTGTTGCTATGTGGTAGCGTTGGCTAATGGCAGGATCCATCCATGTTGAATATTATTATATTATTATGGGGCTATTATAGGCCTATTGATCCACCCCTTAAGAAAAGGGAGGAACTTGCTGTTACGTTTCAAGGAGAGGCTCCCAAAATGATTCGAAATGACAATAGGTTCTTCTTTATTCTTCATAATAGATAATCACTGGGTGAAACATTGATTTGGATTCCTGTACTATAAATCTTTTCATGTGACCTCTAGTGTTGGGAAAATACTATTGATATGTTACTCCTAGATTAGTGCATTTGACATCTGGCATTGAAGACATTGGGTGGGTGATGATATCCTCTAGTTTAATAAGGACTCGTCTCATATGACGTTAAAATAATATGTTCATAATTAATGGTATGATGCCATTTTGGATTAAAGGGAGGTCTAATGGATGTTCCTGGGGATATATAAAAAACAAAAACAAGAAAAACCTTAAAAGTATCATAAAAAATAAACAAACATATTTATGATTTATTACTTTAAAGTATCCATGTTGGGACCAATTTCATTTTTCAAGAGTACATAAGACGAAATGGAATAATGTGTTAGCGATTCAGTTATTTTGGTTAGTGAATGTTTCACATCGTCTTCGATTTTTTTTATTTCATACCTCTTTCAGGTGGTTTCCAATAGGGTTTATTCATAGATCCAAAAACATCCAATAGTTCCCACATCTATGATAATTTATGGACTTTCTTTACAAAGGAAGATGATCATTGTATTTTTTTTCAATGATATTTAGGAACTCAAATTGGTTTATAGAAAGGGAGGTTCTCATAAAACCATTTTGGGAGAATTATTACCCAATTAGAGACTATCATATAGATTTAAGACATGTTCATGAATCCTTCCCAAATCCCATGTGTGGTTTTAGTTTCCCTTACAATAACATTCAATTATCGACATGTATTGATGTAAAAACAGCTGTATATATCAGAGGTTCCCCATAAATGGTACCATCTACATGTATCATAGGTTATCTATTAGTGTCACCATATGTATATTTCAAAGGTTCTCCATTTTATTTTCATTTATTATTTTGTGATGTTGGTTCTAAGCCACGTAGCTGGGCGCACTAGAAATTATCATTTGCTAAGGAGATGGTTGTTGTTTTGATGTTGGAATTAGTACTATGAGAATATATTTGTATGTATCCTTATGAAAGGACTTAGAACCCATATAGTTTGGTTCCACTTAACGAGACATGTTTTACATTTTAAGATCATGTGAAAAGGATCATACCGTTTTATTTAACATCATGAAAAAGAGAAATATAGGTGAAATGTTCCTATAAAATATTGGTGTGGGACTTAAGACTAAGTATCCTATTGTTGATTAATACCATATGAAATATATCCTACCAGAATTAGGTTGATCTTATAAGGAATGTATTCCTATGAAGATAGTTCTTACCAGGAGTATGGGTTGATGAGGATGAGATGATAGGACCTGGAAGGAATATATCCCTCCAGGCGAGGGATGATCTTATCAAGAATATTTCCCAATAAATGTGGTGGTGTATTTGATATATTGGGTTTAAACCTTAGGGTTTCATCCAATATATCCTGTTAGGATAGGAATCAAATCCCACATAGTTCTGTAGAGTTTGTACTTACACCTAGTTAGAATCCCAATAGTTATTTTTACCAAGCTAATGAAATGATCACTAATAATCTCTAATATCACATGATTCATTCTTGGTGTGAGAAAAAAATATATATTATAAGATCAACATGTCACACAATCATGTCTAAGAATAAACTTATATCTAAATTGGAAGCCCAACTAGAACTTTATTCCTTATCGTCTAGTGGATGTGGACAGGGATGTGGAAGGATGGAGAAGTATGATGTCCTATATGGAAGGCTAGGGGATTACTCTAGGAGGTATTTACAATGAATACATTTACTCCTCTTCCACTTTTTGGATGAATTATAGGCTATTATGGGGTATTTAGGAATAAATATAGGGCATACCCATTCTCGTCTTTCTGAATGTTTTTAAACCCTGAACTAGAACCTATGCATCTGTTTAAATGGAAAAAATGCATAGATATGGACTTATTTACATCACATTTTAGGTATTATATAATATATGAATAATAATTCTTGAATCAAGAATCCTTATAACACTATCTCCAAGTCTAAGATCCTTGTTACCATGAGAATTCACGATTAAGAACATTCTAAGGATCCCAACTACTAGGGAGGTTAAGTGGGCAAAATATCTTACCATGGGAATACATGATCAAAGGGGGATATACTGGTGTTCCTGATACCTTGATTGTACATGTCTAGAGGTTTGGTAGGGGGTCTTATTTTGGACTTCCTTGAGTCTTAGCATTGGTTAGGGACAACCATCTTAATACTTCATGAAGGGGATGACATGAATCCAAATGCTACATGAAAAAAGAGTGGTGAGAGTTGAGGGGTAAATATCCTAAGGATACCATATTTTTCATAATATCCCTACTACTTAGGATGGTCACATAGGGGTATCTTCAAAAAAGGAGGATCCTTTTTAGAGTATCCCTTTTTCAAACAATTTCTTTATATTGAGGGCTCCTTTGCGGGGGGACTTCTCTTCCCTTTACGGTGAGTTAATTACTTGGGTTTCTCACTCTATTTATTCTATGATTAGCCTATCTATTTTTCAATGATCCACTTTTTTATGAAAACTTTGAGTATTTATATGTGTTGAGAGAGTAATATATTTCCCAAAATAGTCGGACACATAGCATATCTAACACTATGTGATGGGAGATAATCCATTCTTAATGATGAAAAAGATTTTGATTTGCGAGGGGGGATATAGATTCCATGCCTCATGCTGAAAATGATTTTTGTGTGTGTAGAAAATATATAGAGGAGTGTGTAACTCATATAATATGTTCTATGAGTAAAATTATGATTATTGTGTGGTTTCATATACTTTTAAATTTTTATTATCCTTTTTGTTTTCCTTTTCTGGTATTTAACTCCAAAAATTATCCTGATAGTTTTATTGGATTATTTATGATATTTTTGGGCCTAAAAAAAATTATTTATCCTTGGAGAATAATTTATTACCACATGGAAATATATTATATATCATCAGGTAACTCACTGGAGTACTCACACCTTGTTCAGAAGATCATATATCATATCATCTGGAAACTTGGGGGGCATACCCGCTCTCCTCTAGGAAACATATATCATGTCACATCATTAGGTAACCCGAGGTCATACCTACACCCCACCTAGATAAATTTTTCATATGATTAGAAAAAATTAGATTGTTCCATCTCCATTCATGGAAACATATCTCATCTCTTCTGGAACTCAGAAGAATACTATCTCTCTAATTAGAAACATATCTCAAATCATTTGGAAACTTGGAGGTATACTAGCTCCCCTTTAGGAAATATAAATTATATCATCTATAAACTTGGGTAACATACAATTCTAAACAAGGAAACATAGATCATATCTAGGATTTATCACCCCACACCTGAACCTTACATAACATCGTACTCACACAGGTTGGCTACTTTCCGGAACCCTTCACATATCTCCAATGATGGCTTATTAATAATTCATCCTTATCTCATCAATTTAGGCTAATTCAGTGCCTCAATTAACGTATCATAATCTAACTATACATATAATCTATATCTGTCAATTTCATTTTAGTTACACAAGAACATCACACTAAACCCATTGACATTCTCATCTCACCCGCTTAGGCATCCGTTTGGGTCCTTCAGATCCATCCCACCCTCTAATCACTAGCACCAAGACATATCAACACACACAATTTTCTCTCCACATTTAGGCCCTTACCTAATCTTAGACTCAAGAGGACGATCCAAAACATTATCAAATTCCATCATCACAACTCTCTCCCACTCATCAGAGACTGTCCTGAGCAAACTCTCCCCAGGACCCTTAAAAACCCCATGATAATTCTTTTAATAATATCCTCAACCCTTACTAATTCATTAAAAAATATACCTAAAGATATCTTAAAATCCTATTTTCTGAAGAAAAAACCTCCCATCACACCTATTCTTGTCCCAAATGGAATATTCCACTCTTGGGACTCACCAAGAGTGCTATCCACATTCAAGAGTGTGTTTGTCATCATGTGTGAGATATACACACAACACACCTATCTCATAAGGCCAATGCTTATCATACTATACCAAATAGAATTGGGAAAACTATCCTAGGTACTATGTACATCATATTGAACCCTAAATACCTTTCCAAGTCCACTCGCAAGTTCTACTAGAACTCTATCCCCTTGGTGATGTAGTCACTAAATAACTCCATTTACCCCAAACATCACTATAGCATCTGATCCAAACATAGGAGGCCTAAGAAAACCAATATCTTAGTCCAATATATTCATTTAATTAATTTTTCTAAACCCCTCAGGGTCCATATGACTCATGGCATGTATTTATAATCAATGCCTTGGCCATTGATGGTTGAGAAATCAAACTAGTGTTCAAGGATCCATCGAGGCCCTTGACACTTCTATTATGCTTGTGGGAGTTTAAGGGAAATAATTCATGTTAATTTTTAATATAGTATTGATAAAACAAAGGTGGTGAGATCACATATCATAAAAACATGAACAATATATATAAACTATGTGTAGATGTTCATGGACCACCCACCTAATACATGAAGTTGGAATCCTCGCACATCTCTCCTCACCCACATCCATGTCTGCATAAACTCTCAAGATAATATCTCATTCCTGAAAATCCTATATAATTAATTAAAAAAATTATAATTAATTATAAATTTAATCAATACATTAATAATCACCTAAAAAACCAGTGAGTAGTACCCACTCACCAAAACCATGATCAACTACATCAGGAAGTTCTATGATGCCCCCATGAAATTATCATGCGAAAAATCTCTAAAATTCAGCTCCTGATCAATTTTAAATTTCTTCTAATTTAATAAAAAATTATAAATAAATTAGGGTAGTGTTACACCTCCATAAAAATGATTAATGTCGACATGCGTTCATTTTCCTAGGACATCCTTTATCCAAGCCATGAAAAATCCAAATCATTCCCACCCGATTCCACCATGATTTGGTGAAATTAGCACCAATACCTAAGATAAAATCACACTAAATAAAATGATAATAATATAGGATAATAACATTTAATTTTTTTTAGTAATCATACCTTAAATAACCATTAAGAACACCAAGAAATAACTCCTATCTATGGGGGAGTCAAATGGGTAAATGAAGATGGAGGAGTTGGATGAATGACCCTCCCCTGAGTGATTCTCAAAACTAAATCCAGAAGGGGATGGATAGTAAATAAACTGTATACCCATTTAAAAAACAGGCCTGAAAATGTGTCACAACATGACTATGAGGGTTACAATGTGAAAATAATTCACCAGAATAGGTCACAACGCTGCTCCCATGGGATGCATCATGACCATCCCATAAATTTTTGGGGTTTGTGGGAAGTTATTTAGTTTTAATAGATAGATTTTTTCTAGACAGAGGTCATCAGAAAGAGATGATTGAACAAGGATCATTTAATAGAGACCTCCCATTGGATGTTTCTTTCTAAAAAGTTTTTAGAGAGGTCTAGGCAGAAAGTTTTCATCGAACATACTTCCATTAGAATAAGATAATCATTCTGATATGACTAGTCATAGGAACCAGGCCGTGAGTTTTCAGTGTCATCAGATAAGTATGATGAGTCATAGTCATCATATAGAGTTTTCATAGATGGTTTTCACTAAGGGGTGGTGACTCAATGCTTGGGTTGTATAAATGGTGACTAGCTATTGGTGGTTTCATCGGATAATGCAACAATGTATGAGAGGTTACCCAAGTCAATGGGAGGTTGAACATTAATATTATAGGTTAGTGAAACTTTATCACCAAAGAGAGAAATCTATAAATAGAGGTGGTGGCTGAACTATGACATATATATGAACAATGTATGATTATCATGCTGAATAGTTTGAGTTTCTTAATTAATTTTTTGAGAATTTTTAAAGTGGTGGGGAAGTGATAAATGATTTTTTTATTCAATTATATCTCCAGAAATGAAAATGTTTGAAGTGTTCTACCATGTATGTAGGACTTTATTCAAATAATATAAATCTTATTTGTAATTTTTTTCATTTGTACGTGTGAATTTTGTTTGTGAAGTCAAGGTAGTAATTAGGTGGATTCTAATCCTAGTTCTAGTGCATGAATCTAGAGGAGGTAGTTATAAAAAAAACATATGTCCAGTAATATTATGGATCTTCCCACTTCATATAATGAAGGAAATTGGACGAATTTACATCCATTTTATGTTGTTATTTCTTGGTTTATCTAGTTCAATGAACCAAGGGTTGCTTCTTGGTTACTCCCCAATAAGTAGTATCAAAGGGAATAATTGGTTCTACATCACTCACAACATTCAATTTTTTTCTCTCCTTGCATTTCAAGTTATTTTTATTTTAGTTAGATTTACTATTTTAATAATAATGACTTCATAGGAAGAGAAAGTTCATATCAATAAGTTCATTGTGATATACTCTGGATTTTTTAGAATGAAACTAAAGGATATTTTGACACAAAAAGATCTTAGCCCGAATGGCCCGAAGGCCTTATTTTTTATTTTTATTATGGATAATCCCCATTTTAAGGGTTTAAGGGGTACCCATACATGACCCGTAGGCCCAAGGCACAAGGCTCAACAAACCTGCAATACATGACCCAAAGGCCCAGAGGCATACCATGCTCAATACATGACCCGTAGGCCCAGAGGCATACCATTCTCCTTTTTCTAGTACATGTCTTGAAACAAAGTAAAAGGTGAAATTGTAATGGTTGGAAGAAAGGGTTTATCCTTGATCAAGATGTTAATTTATTAAAAAATTTAATTTAGTATTAGAGAGAAGAAAACTACTGCATGGGTTATGAAAGCATTTTATGAAATTTATGACAATCCGACAAATATTAATAAAGATTTCATAATGTGAATATTGTTAATTTTGAGGTTAACGGATAGATGTCCTACAACTGATCATTTGAATGAATTTAATATCATCTAAGGGAATGTTGAATAAGTGAAGTTAACTTTTAAATATGTTGTTTGAGATTTATTATTCTTTCCTCACCTCAAGAGAGATGGGATACCATGGTGGAAAAAATGATAAAATCTAATGGAAAGGTAAATCCCATTTTTGATAACATTCGAAACTTGATCTTGAATGAGGAGTTGAGTAAAAAGAATATAAGAATCCACCCAAAAGTGATATCAATGCTACCTAACAGGGAAAATCACCAAAATAAAAGGACCATCAAAAGAAGAAATATTCAGAGGATAACTCCCAAAGAATAATTTATAGCAAATCAACCTGCATAGGCCGTAAATGTTATATTTGGGGGAATAAAGGAAATATAAAGGAAACCTTTATCAATGCATTATTTTTAGCACTGATAAAAGGTTCCCTTTATCTGCACGTTTTTAGTGCTAATAAAGGTCCAAAATAAAATGAAAAATTAAACAAATAAAAATTAAATGAGTAAATTAAGAAAAATATGAACCATTTTATTAATTATTTAATTATTGATACAAATGAATAAATTTAATATAAATATATATGGATTATAAATATTAATAAATAGTATATATTATATATATATATATATAATGAATAAGTATAATATATATAAAATTTTAATTAAAAACTTATTAATGTATTATTCATTTTTAATGTTGTTTGATTTTTAAATTTAAACTATATAAAACATCGTGTGTTTTATTTATTTCATGTACATATATATATATATATGTTAATGGATTTTTATACACAAACACACACATAAATATATTTATGCAATATATAGAAACACATACACTTAATATTTATGTAATTTATTCAAATTTTAGTATATTTTAGAATTTCATTAAAACATGATACATTTAATATATATTACGTTTATAATCAGTCAATTTTATTTATTTATTTTTAATAATACAGTTTGGGTATTCATTTTTAATTTTTTTAATTTTTTATTCATTATTTTTGAATTTGATCATTTTATATTATTTATTTATATATATTTATTTACTATGTTTTAGTATTTCCAATATGTATTCATCCACTTGAATATATATATATATATCCATATTTTTTTAATAAATTATATTTAATTAACAAAACTTATCCATTTTTTCAATATTTTTAAAGTGTACTCATTTGGAATTATTCAATTTCACTTATTTTTAAAATGCATGTATTTAAGATTATATATCCATTAATAATGTTAAAAATATATTTGTAAATAAATATTTATAAATAAATATATCTATAAATTTATATTTAATATATTTATAATTATTATAAATAGATAATTTGTTTTGAAATAAATATTTATATAATTATAAATAAATAATTATATATATTTAAATAATTATAAAATTATAATAAATTTATTTAAATAATTATAAATTTATAATAAAGTTATTTAAATAATTATAAAACTATAATAAATTTATTTAAATAATTATAAAATTATAATAAATTTATTTAAATAATTGTAATTATAAAACTTTTATCATTGATTTTTTAGCGCGGATAATGATCAATCTTTATCAGAGCTAAAAAATGCTATTAAATGAGATATTTATTAGTTCTAAAATGTTAGTGCTGGTAAATATATATTTTATCAGATCATTTTTAGTGCTGATAAAGATCAATATTTATCAGTTTTAAAAAAGCGCTGATAAATATGCATTTTATTAGTGCTTATAAATTTTGCACTAATAAAATGTATCTTTGTCAGCACTTTTTGAAAGCACTATTAAAATTTTCCCTGAACTATTTTAAAAAATCCCCAACCACGACTCAGTCGCTCACGATTTTCAAGATCTCATGGAGATCCTCTGTTTATAGCACAACTCCTCTATGTTCCCTAAGATTAATAAAGTCTAGAATCGAAAATATGTTATTTTCTACACTTCCTCTATCGTTGTTTGATGTTTTGGGTTCCACATTTTTCATTTTTTATACTGTTCTTAAACATGAAGAACCCTACATCTCTTCTCATAGATACTGAAATACAAAAAGTGTGGTTCAATTTCATCAATTTTATACTTTCATATGTATTTGAGTGTCCATCCCATTTGTCCCTAGAGACACACATAGAAGGTTTACTCTCCTCTCGACACTAACAAAGAGAACTCTCACCCCCTCAGTTTTCTCTTCATTTGAATAATATAGGGTTCAAAAATCTTGGTAGTTTCTCAAATTGAATTCATCTTATATAATATACTATAGATTCTAAATGCTTAATTATGAGGGTTTTTAAGGATTAGGGGATACCAATTTATGGCCCTCATTTATGGGTGATGAACATATAGGGACTAAGTAAAGTATAAAAATCATTAAAATATGTTTTGTGGATTTTGGTTATTCATGTAAATTGTTATGAAATGGGTTATTTAGATTTATGATTTTTATGAATAATTTTTATTTATTTCAAAAAAATATTGAATTAATTAGTTATGTTCGAAAAATTATTTTAGTGATGCATATTGTGAAAGTTTTTTTAATTAATTCAAGATTATTATTAAACTTTAACCATGGGTTAAAAATAGTGATGGGGATTTTCTTTGGTGGGAAAAGTATGCTAATTTTTTATAAAAAAATTTCTAGATTGAGAAATAATTGGGTAAATGTCATAGAAAAACACAACAACATATAAATAGTGTATTTCCCAAAAATAAGTGAGTTATCCATGGTTGGATATTTGATCAAGAAAACTATGATATGGGGTTTTTTAATAGATTTACTAATAATAATAGAGAGATAATTAATTAATAGGATAAAAAAATAACCTGAAAAGTCATTTAACATGATGAATAACCATAGAGTGAACAAAAAATTATTAAAATATACTTTTAATGGTTTTTAAATATATGTCCTATAAGTCATGCAATTTTTTATTCATGTCCAAAATGCACAAAATATATATATCATGTTTACTGATATCCTTGAATCATAAATGGAAATTTAAGATTATATATACTTTTATCAGAGGCTACGACATATGACCAACATAGATTTTTGTGGGGAATTAAATATATGATATTGAATGAATGAATTTGGATAATTATTCTAATTGGTTTCTCATCAATTATAAATAATAAGTATCATCATAGATGGCCTCAAACATTTATTGAAACAATCAATGAAAGAATTACTCTGACATGATGAAACTATCAGTTTCAATGAGATGGTGGTAAATGTTCAAGGTCCTCTTTATTAAATGTATATTACCTATAAAGGGATATGATTACCCTATTGTAATTAACCCTTTATTTCATTCCATAGCCAAACTTTCATCACTGTTTATCACCATGTTAAGGTGCTAACACTCCTTCAGTGATCGAGGGTCCTTAAGAATATTTCTGTGATTGAAGGATAGTATAATCTTCTCAAAGTATAGAATACTTTATTGCGGGGATACCTCTCTCCAATAATATATTTTACAATTTATAATATAATTATCAGTCGTAAATTAGGACATTCCTATAGGTAATTATAGATCTAATTCAAGCCATGTGATATAATTTTAAATGATTGGAAGTATCTATGATTCCTCTAAGATTTTATGGTAATATATCAAAATAATAAATTTGTTATTGCATTGAATAGATTCATTTCATTTATAAGATTAAAAAAATTATTGATCAATATTGAGTATAATTTAAACAATTCACCCTTTAAAGGGATTTATGTTATTAGAGAGATATTATAGAGGATTAAAGAAATATCCAAAATTCTAAGGTGAGGAATTCTTGTGTAGACAGAAGTGATGTCCAATGTTGGTGGGGGTGAGATTCATTTCTTTAAGACCATTAGAGTGGAGTTATTCTAATTCCTCTTCAGTTTAAGAGACTTTTTGAGTGATTCCATCAGTGTAGGTTCCTAGGAAACTTTAATACTTAGATCCTTGATTTTCTTCCATCTCTTGATGATGGATTGGACCCCCTCTTTCAAACTATCCTTCCTCCCATCATTGTGATTCCAAAGTTCATTGATGACATACCTCCAGAACAGTGATGGGAGGAAGGCTAGTTTGAAAGAGGGAATGAGTATCCTCAAATACATCACCAAGATATGGAAGGCAATCAAGCATTTAAGGATGGATTAAAAGAAGGCAGTGAAGGTTGTTTGTACTGTAGTATTGAAGTATTATATCTCTGTTCAAAATAGTAACAATTTTCATGCAAGATGCATGAAATTGTGTACTTTTATGCATGAAGTGTATTGCGTTGTTTTTATTAAATAGAAATTAAATGTTTGACTAATCATTCATACAATTTCTTTAGAACCTGATGATGTTTACAATCCTAATAAAGAATAGAATATTGATGATGAAACTATAGAATTATTAGGGGATCAACAACATGTTGATGAAAATATGAAAAAAAACAATAATGACGCAACATCACAGTTTTGAATAAAATTATAAAGGAAAGAAGTCAGGGTATAAAATTTCAGGTTTTTTGGAATAAATGAGACCAACCTATTGACCCCAACAAGTCAAAATTCATTAGTTATCTTAGGGTCACAATGGGAATGAATGTTCTAATTGATATTGAATCATGGTGTTGTGTTCGATCTATAATGAAGGAAATACTTTGGAAATATATAATGGTAATGTTACAAAATACTTTCTCTATTTTACTGAAAAATTATATAATGAATCGTTGATTTAATTTTCATTATTCCTTGTAGACTTCATTTATTTTAGAATATTTCCATAATAAATTTTCCTTAATAGCCGCTAGAAAATACCATAGAGGATTTCAAACACTTCTGAAAAAGTTCCATCTTAGGGATGTTGAGGGGAAAATAAAGCCCCACCCACTACTTAGTTATACACACATTATAAAGCTGAAAAAAATGGATTACCTTTAGCAATCGTCATAATGAGAAATAATTTCAGGTGCATCGCAGTTGATAATATATTATTTTACATTATTTATTTTATCCAACTTAATTCAAAAAATTTAATTTATGAAATAGAAAAAGGGTTTTGAAAATAAAGAACGTGCATCAAAACTAGCTTACCCCTATCGCAAAGGAAGGATGTGGTATAATTCATTAGAGAAGAAATTGGTATATATTTTAAATCAAAAATAAAAGTTTAATTATGTGATATGAAACAATATATGTTCCTTTTTTTATATGAATATCGATGAATCAAAATCTGAATCCACTTTCATCCCAAGTCATGTGCTATGGAAGGAGGCTCGTGTAAGTAAGGATGGTATATTAGTGGATGAAAACACAAAATTAGTATGGGAAGCATGTGTAAGTATGACAGAATTGTAATTAGTTATGATTTATAACAATATTATATAAAAATAAATATGTTCATATTTTTTTATATGGTTTTGACACAAGAATTGGGAATGACCATACTAGTAGAAAAGAAACTTTCAGTAGATTTTAAGAGGCCTAAATAATATTGTTGCATTAGAGGATTAGGTTTTGGAGTCTCTACTAGAACATATTTAGAGAAGTTAAAAACAAATGAAGATACATATAATATAGTGAGATTAATGAATACACAAATAGAATCACTACAATATATTATTTTTGTGGTATGGTTTGACATACCAATGTATTAGAAAGAATCATATCAAACCGGTGTTGGTGAAAAGATACGCACATAAACTAAATGATCCCACTATATTTGAGGCTAGTCATTCCCCCAAACCACATAACTTACACAAGGTAATCAATTTTTTCATTACTCTTTCTCTTAAATGTGAATCAAACAACTTCAGATAACTTTATATTACTAAAATTCTGCAGGGTATAGTTGTATGTGATTTTTATCTATCAATACCCATGTACTGCCATGTTGTGATGGGTACAATGTATAATATTCCGAGAGTATGGATACATAATCAAAACCTCCCAAAAAATCACATGAGAGTGGGAATTTAGGTAGCTTATGAACTGAATCCTGAGTTGCCTATTCCACATGATGGTTCGAATATTACAATGGTCAAAGCTACTGTTAAAGCTTTCATAGCATGGCTATTTGATCTTATAATGGTACATGATGTACATATTTAACAAATTTTTTCATATGAAAAACATTTAATAGTTGATGATAAAAGATGTCAAGTGAGGTATGATATTATAGATGGATAAAGTGGTGGAGAAACAAAGGCCTAATCAAGAAAATCTAGTGAATCGACTAAGAAAACAAAATGACCTTCTAAGAGTACCTTCTACCAACCAGTTCTAGAAAAATATTTATTATCATTAAAAATTTATTCAGAGACAATATATAAAGATAAAACTTTGTCTTAAATTCAATATGAAGAAGAAATATATGGATATTCTTTGATAGATGGAATTTTTCTTGAGACTCTAAATGAGATTCTCAAGCATGAATGGATGGGCATCTCAGTTGTGAATATATACATAAGGTAAATTTTCATAACAAGTCTATCCAAAAAGTGAGCTAAAAATGTTTATTAAAGTTAATAACTATTCATATTTTGTACAACTATTTATAATACAACTATATAAAGGGAATATCATGAGAAACATGATTTGGATTCATTAATCCCTATATCATTTCTATGCCTGCAATTACTTTGAATGAGGAATAAATTAACAAGAAAAAAAGAAAAGTTACTCAAAGAGTTTAATAAAAAGTATCAGATGATAGACTCTTTTTTATCCCTACACTTTAAGGGTAAAACTCTAAAATCTAATCACATAAAATATATATTAATTTTTTCATTACTTAATTGTTTTTGTTTTTTTAGGAAGCACTGGATGCTGATACTAATCAACATAGACACCCTGGATATTTATTTTTTGGATTAAATGTATGGATTTCCAAACAACTTACCACACATTATGTGTATTGTGAATATGTAATACACTACAATTAACATTTTATCGATAAAATCATATTATATGTTCGATCCATGTTTTAATGAGAATTTTGTAATGATAGGGTGGTTGCTAAATACAAACTAGATCATGGCATTAAGTTGATGTCTGAAAAGCTAAAGCCTATGGATTACTACAAATGGAAAAAAATTATGGTATATATAAAAATATTTAACTATAAAAAAATTTCAAAACAATTTACTTATTTTCTTCATGGTTTCTATAGTTTTCGAAACAAGATAATGCAATTAATTGTGGATATTATTTTTGAAAATTTATGAGAGAAATCAAAAAGCATGAAAAGAACAACATCCCCCAATAGTTAATTTATGAAGGTAATTAAAATTTCATTAAATATATTTCAAAATAAGTTTTTTTCTATATTTTCTTAGTACTATCAATATTTCCGATAAAATAGTTACTCAAAAGAACAAATCAATTTGTTTAGAGATAAGTGTGAAGCATAATTTTTGTTATAATGTATGCCAAAAACAAATTTAGGTGATTATATGTTATGTTTGTGATCTAATATGATTTATGACCTTCAAAAGATATTTGGGGTGTGAAACAATAGTGTCAGAATGCTTATATATTATTTTTGATATATTTCTCAAGGAGAAGAGTAATGGTGGAAATAAATTTGTTTAAAAGCACTGAACTAAAAATAATAAAATTGTTAAGAAATCACGGAGGTGGAGACGTAGGTGGAGGAAAATATAGAGGTAGAGGTGGAGGTGAAGGTGGAGGCAGATTTCGAGTCAGAGATTGACGCGAAGGAGGAGGCAGAGGAAAAGACTAAGGTGGAGACTGAGGTGGAGGAGGATAAGAAGCACTGACTTTCACATAATAAAATTATTGGTTAATAAAGTAGAATAAGGTTTATAACATGATTTTTTTTGAGAACAATTGTCCAAAAGTTCCCACAACACTTTTCACTTTAAATATGAGACATTGGGCGTCTTTACAGTTTCAAATGAAATTTTAGTAAAAAACACACATGGTATAATTAAAAATGAGAAAAAAAATTCATATTGTTTTATTAATTTATAAAAATGATCCATAAATTATTTATCACATATAGAGATCACCGGAACCTCAACCCGATGCTCAGTATGATCGGTATGACTTTAAATGTCTATTATCAGTTTAAAATTGACATTTTAATATAAAAAAGTGTCACTCACTGAAAATAGATCAAACACACTCGGATTCTCATGATAATTTGGGATAATGATTCATAATTCATTTGTGACGTGTATGAATCAGTCTCATGTAAAACCCACACATGATGCCACCTGTATGGCTCAAAGTGCCTATTTTGAGTTTAAAATAAAATTTTAGTAAAAAACACATGTGGGATACTCAAAACCGAGGAAAAACATTGTGATTGTTTTTATACTTTAAAAAAATTATCCATGAGTCATTTGGGATGTGTATCATTCTACCGAAACTCAATAAAATGCATAGTGTGATCGGTATGATTCCAAGTGCATCTTTTTTATTCAAAATTGACATTAATTTAGCAAAAAAACAATTGAAATAATAAAAACCAAGAAAACACATCCAAATTGTTTTTTTACTTTAGGGAGATGATCCATACATCATTTGTGACATGTAGGTATCAAACGAACCTCAATCCATTGAATGGTGTGACTGGTTTGACTTTAAGTGTCCATTATCAGTTTAAAATTGACATTTTAATACAAAAACGTTTCACTCAAAAAAAAAACCAAGAAAACATGATCATATTGTCTTGATAATTTAGGAAAAAAATTCATAATTCCTTTTTTATGTGTATGAATTAGTCTCACATCAAACCCACACACAATGCCACCTGTGTGGCTCAAAGTGCGTGTTTCTAGTTTAAAATGACATTTTAGTAAAAAACACACGTGGCATACTCAAAACCAAGAAAATTCATTCTGATTATTTTTATAATTTAGTAAAATGATCCATGAGTCATTTGGGATATCTAGAATTCATCTGTGCGTCAATCCGATGCATGGTGTGACCGATATGACTCCAAGTGCATCTTTTTTTATTCAAAATTGATATTAATTTTAGTGAAAAAAACAACTAACATACTCAAAACAAAGAAAAAACATTCGTATTGTTTTTTCACTTTAGGAAAATGATCCATACATAATTTTGTAAATGTAGGTATCACCCAAACATCAATCCTATGGACAATGTTCCCAATATGACTCCAAGTGTCTATTATTAGTTTAAAATTGACATTTTAATACAAAAAGTGACACTCACTGAAAACTAAGAAAATAAACTCTAATTGTATTTAAAATTTGGGAAAATTATTCATAATTAATTTTTGATTTGTATGAATTATTCTCATGTCAAACCCACACACGATGCCACATGTATGGCTCAAAGTGTGTGTTTCTAGTTTAAAAAGACATTTTGGTAGAAAACGAATGTGGCATACTCAAAACTGAGGAAACAAATTCTGATTATTTTGATACTTTTTTAAAATGATACATGGGTCATTTTTGATGTTTATAATTTATCCACACATCAATTCGACACATGGTGTGATCAGTGTGAGTCCAAGTGCATCTTTTTTTATTCAAAATTGACATTAATTTTAGTGAAAAAAATAACCAACATACTCAAAACTGAGAAAACACATTCGTATTGTTTTTTTACTTTAGGAAAATTCTAAATATATCATTTTTTACATTTAGGGATCATACACACCTCAATATAATGCACGGTGTGGCCGGTATGACTCCAAGTGCGTCTTTTTATTCAAAACTGACATTAATTTTAATAAAAAAACAAGTGACATAATCAAAACTGAGAAAACACATTACATTTTTTTGATACTTTAGGAAAATTATCCATAATTTATTTGTGACATGTAAGAATTAGTCACACCACCATTTGACTCACGGTGTGACTGGTATGACTCCAAGTGTGCCTTTTTATTCAAAATTTATGTTAATTTTAGTAAAAAAACAAATTACATACTCTATAATAGTGTTTTCTTTTTCTTGTATATGTGTTAGAAATTTTATATCATTTAAATTAAGTATTTGAATCTTATTTTGGTAATTTTTTTGCTATTTCTGCTGATGTAGTGTGTTGTTACAGCACACTACACCTGTTTCTAGTGATGTAGTGTGCTGCAACATTACATTGCATTTTTCGCCTTTATTAGTGCTAGTAAATGCATTGACAAATCTACCCTTTATCAACAATTTTAAAAGTGATGATAAAATACACTTTTATCTGCACTTATATAGGCGCTGATAAAGTCTATATTTATCATCATATTAAAAATTGCTGATAAATCATACTTTTATCAACGTAAATAAAAGAGTTAATAAAAGAAACCATTTATCAGTGATTTTTAAAGTGCTGATAAAAGGGTGTATTTATCAACGTTAAATAAAAGTGTTGTTAAATGGGGTCTTTTATCATTGTTTTTAAAATCGCTGATAAAAGTATGATTTGTCAGTGATTTTATTTGAACTAATAAATATACCCTTTATCAGTTCTTTTTTAGCGTTGATAAAATCCATGGACTTTTAACCGTGCTGAGGTAGTCAGTGCTTTTCTAGCACTGATAAAGGTTGATTCTAGCGCTTTTAAAGGCATGTTTTGTAGTAGTGAGACAACCCCTTCTACAGTATGAAAATTTTATAACATTCTTTCTCTTATCCAAAATATGCACAAAATACACCATCCTGTGAAGCCCTTGTTCACAGTGCAACAATTTCCCACTCAACACTCATCAAGATGTGATCGTCACCCATCACAGTGTGGCGTGACTTATGTAGCCAAAGTCAGTAGAGGGGTCACCCAAACCTTGTTCTGAAATTCAACCAACCACCCAAAATATGTCTAGGGACTCAATCCATACCCAAACACATCTCATTGATGTTCTAACTATCATAATACCAATTCAAATACCAGATCTCAAAACATCTACTAATTACAAATCAAAAATTAAAATTCCCTTTGAATTCTAGAACTTGTAAAGAAATGGGTTTTTTAAAAACTTTTCACCATAACACTTCTCATCCTTAATAAGTCTCTATGGTCCTTCAATCATAAATTCTGACCCACCTCAATTATCAATTCATGATCTACTAACATCATTCTATCCCTAAATGTAGAAAAATATTATTAAATGAAACTACAAACACCATGGATCACTATACCTCAAAAGGAGAGATACCCACATGTCACTATCATCAAAACCAAGATAATTCTCCTACACACTCATTTATACCGAGCCACCAAAGAATCATCGATCGATTCTTCCTCTAGTTTATGGTTCTCACCACCATAATAATCTTCTCATGAAGGATAATTATGGGTCATTACTATCCCCACTATAGGAATCTCTTACTAAAACACACTTTTCTCAATTAACTAACATTATTGGTGTAGTTTCCACATAACCACATCCAATTTTATACAAAAACAAGAATCATTCCTCCTATAGCTAACATTTACCAAAACACTCAGTTGTATCCATCAATACACCATCAAATCACCCAATCATGATGCCTAAAACCCTGAAGGAATTCAAGATCATCCAGACACCGAAACCAAAGCCCACAACCTAAACTAAGTGTAATTTCATGGTTTGATCCTTGACCAACCAATTCTAGAATCCTAAAACACCCATGAGCACTGATGAACCTATTATGTGAATCACTCCTAAATCACACACAAATCCATGTTGAGTCAGATGACACACACTTAATCCATCTAACACCATATCAAAATCTCAAATATATTACTCAATAAGGTACCATATAAAATTATATTTACCATTTCACTAAAATATCAGTGTTATATCGACTGTCTACTGATCAGTTTCACCATATCTATAACCCTACCAAAAAAAGGGTCATACTACTATGATTTATAATATAATCCCCTCCAAATGAGTATAATTATAATCTCTTTATGGAACCCAAATTCCTAATATCCATGGCATATTCTCTTTCCATTACCACATGTAAGGAGTGTACATGTCCATCCATATCATACCTAAATTCCAATGTGAAATTGTAATTGATACCCATTCTCGACTCACTTGGAATGTTATCCTTGATCCCCACCAAAATTTTATGTATACATGTGTGTCTCTCCCCCCAATCCATACTCACATATCTTGATAACCCTTATTAAATAACATTTTTTGATCGATCATACCATGATACTCAAATCCATCCACATAATCACCACCCAACAAAGAGGAAATAATTCTCATTGTAAATGAACCTCTAGGCAAATATTCCCAAATAATATCATCAAATCTATCATTATTTGACCCACACATGGCTGATCATTGATCTCTAAAAAAACCTGCACTAAAAACTATGACTATGCACTTCTCCTCATACATAAAGGATTTTCCTGAAAAGCCTTTACAACCCTCACTTTTCTGGACCAAAGTCAGAGTGATTCCCTAAGAACCCTCTCACATGTTCTTACCTATTATCCAACCCACTTACTTAAAAACCCAACAATTTTAAACTCTAGTACTACCTAATCACACAAGACAACTCATGATATCTTGAGTTGTGTATCATTAAACCTAGTCTCTCTTATTTAATCAACCGACTAACCATGAATTTAAGGAATTTCAAAACTATCACAACATAAGAACTACCCATGCATCAATATAATTCATAAGAATATACCCATGCTCTCCACCTGTTAAGGAACTCATAAGTGGTGAGATAACAACTCTCTTAGGTTACCCTTGAATCTCACAACTCATCTCAAGAAGTAACAGTAGAGAACCCTATTATTCAATCATACAACCTGACTCACCAATATCCTGGGTTTCATCTTTAAATCACTATCCATAACCTTGTTTCAAATAGGACACTGTTCATGTGGAAACAACTATGATATTTTCAAAAACATCTCAAGTAAACTGACATGCCAATACTCCCACTCTAGCACTCTCTTATATATATACCAGGAATCACATGAAGAGTCAACCACTCATTCCCGATGAACCCATCCTCACCAGGAATTTTCATACCAGACTACACCTCTTTAGTATTAGGCCACATCCATGTTCATACAATGAAATCATCATATGATGAATTGTATTGAGTAAAACCATAGACACATAGTTTTGTTAAGTAGAATGAAACAAAGAAGATATATGTAAAAACACCATGTAGGATATTTTTAACACTTTAATCGGACCAACATCAATAATCAACCATAAGGGGTACCACATTAGGGAATCCAATTCATGTACTGGTCTACTAAGGGTTATAAACATACCATGCATGGACATATTGTGAAACCATCGTCAGAGATCATATGTTCATAATATCCACATGACTTGTCATCTTAGAAAATACACTATGGTTTAATTGAGTATAATCCCACCTAAATTTTATATGTGAAAACACCTATAAATTGTTATTGAATATTCAAATAAATAAATTCTTTATCATTAGTGATATTAATCACACATAATCATAAAAATTTCATATTAATTCTATGTTCCAAATACGATTCATGTACACCATCCTTTTTCCAATGGTCTATAAGCCAAAACCATGAATAAAAATCTGAAATAAACACATCATCTTTGAATAAATATCTTAATTTAAATAGTGAAAACCAAGAATAATAATCCCATATCCCTGGTAACCTAGAATTCCCATCAATAAATGTGTTCAAAACACACCAGTCCAAGGTCCATGAAAAGTTTTGACATGTCTCTATTAACTAGATATCATATCCAAAATAGAAATACAAGAAAAAAACTTTGATACCATATTGTCACATCCAACCAGGTTTAAACCATGCGACCACTCACCAGTGACCTAACTAGGATCATCATAAGGACCTCATGTGCCCCTCCCCAAATGAAAAAGTTCATAGAACAACAACAAGAGTATAAGGTGTTATTATGGTGAGACTATACCCTTATATCAGAGTAAAATAATAGTGTAAATAACCAAACAACATCCATAATAAACCATAATAGTACATATAATAATAAAACAAATCTAATATATATCAAATTAATTTTTTTCATATAATCATATATGTCAAATGACCACCCATTTAGATGATCACATATACAAATAAATAAAAGAAATAAAATTATATGGAGGATCTATTATCATGACTGATCCTCACTATATCTTAGTTTCCAAATTTCATCTAAGTTATCCATCTAAATGATTATCCAAATCAGACCTCTTCCCTATCATTAAATACATTTATTTGATATTCTTGGGTACCAAATTTCCAGGGATGCTCGATCAGGGTGTGAGTAAAATTTAGTATGATACCACCAATGGTATCCCTAACATAACTAGTAAATACTATGTATTCATGTGTCATATTCATAGAATACATAAAAAATTCTGGAATCATAATAAAATAATAGTCATAGTTACTCAGTCTATAAGTGACACCCGAGATTGATCATGTATACTTTGGGAAGTGTTAGAGTGTCTTTGAGATTCTCACACAATCATCAGACACCTAGGGGAATTCCTACCATCCCTTGGAAACATATATCATATATCATTAGGTAATCCAATGGAATACTCACACCATACTTGGAAGCATATAATATATCATCAAGTAACTCAGGGGTGACCTCATACTCTACTAATAAGATCATAAATCATATCATCTAAAAACTCGGGGGCATACCCACTCCTCATTGGGATACATATATGAGGTCATATCATTAGGTAACTTGGGTGAGTTCTTAAAACTACTTTGGAAGCATATTTTATATTTTTATGAAACTTAGGGGTGTTCCGAATACCTACCTAAGAATATATCTCATCTTATTAGAAACTCAAGATCATATTATCTCCCTTCCCAGTAATCAATTTGAAATCATTGAGAAACCCAAGGGCATACCTGCTCCCCTCTAAGAAACAAAAATCACATAATCTAAAACAAGTGGTTATACACACTCCCAATCTAGGAAAGATAGATCATATTGTGGATTTAGTATCCCATTCTTAAAAAATACATGATGGCCTAGGATGGCCTATCAAGCAAAATATCCTAAGATGGCCTATCAAGCATGTAGGATAGACTCATAACTCAAGGAATAACCCTCACCTTGAAGTATGCATCATCATCCAACCAACCTCACATGATGTATCCCTAAAAAATATATTAGTCTCATAACCACATCACACTGAACCTATTCGTATTCTCATCTCACTAAAATGGGAATCCACTGGGTTCCTTCAGACCCATATCAGTCTATTCTCATAGGTACCAAGCCATATACAATAACTTTAGTGTTATCTAAACCTGAAGGGCCTTCCTTAACCCTAGACTTATGAGGAAAATCCAAAACTTCATCAAAATACCTCACCACAACCCTATCTTACTCACCAAGTACCACCTCAAGCTATCTCAACCCAAGGACATGGAAAATCCCTTGATAAGTCATCTAATAATTCCCTTTACCCTCAATATCTCTATCTCACATCTCCCTTAGGTGATCTCCCAATTACATTTTTCAAAGGGAACCCTTCCATTATACATAATGTAGTCTTAGAGTAATTATTCCACTCTAGGGACTCGCCATTAGTCCAATCCATCATCACGAGGGGTTTTCCCATCTTGAATGAGGTGTACAATCATTCCACTTTCATCGCAATGCCTAAGATTCTCATTCATACCCAAATAAACTTAGGAAAACTAACCTAATATATGATCATCTCATATAAAACTCCACTGAAACATACCACTCCCATCATAAGTCTAATTGGAACCTTTTTCCCTATGGTGATGTAGACATCAGGAGACTATATTTCCCACAAATATTACTAGAGCACCCACTCCAAACATAGGAGGCTCACTCCAACCTATCTCATAGTCCATTATGTCCATTCATTTCATTTAGTTTAAACCCATTTGGGTCTATATGTCTCATGGAACATATTTATAATCATGCCCTCAACCATCAATGGATGATGCATCAAGCTAGTGTTCAAGGGTCCATTTTGGCCATTGACAATTCCATTATACTCATGGAAGTTTAAGGGAAACAACTCATATTCATTTTTATTAGAAGTTTTATCCCACATAGTTAGAAAGACCGTATATCACATGCATGTGAAAAAATGAATAAACCATAGGGGGATATTTAGGGACTACCAATTACATGGAGTTATCATCCTTTCCCTTCTATTCTCATCCACATATAAGCCCACATTAACTATGAATATCCCATATCATGGCATAATATCTAAAATACAATACTAAAAAAATCCTTTAAAAGTGCTATAATTGGCCTTTATCAGTGATAAAAAATCACAGACTTCCAGAGTGTGATTAAAATACCTAGGCTTTTATTAGTGCTAAAAAATTGCTGATAAAGGGTTCTTTTATGAGTTCTAGAAAAGTGTCGATAAAGGATACCTTTATCTGTGATTCTAGAAGCACTAATAAAGTATAGATTTATCATCTCATGTATTAGTGCTAATATATGGGAATACTTTAGTGTGCTGTAACAACATACTACAACAACAAAAACAACACTACTGTAGTGTGCTGTAACAACACACTGCAGCCCTAGAAACCACACCAGAAAGTAGAAAAATCAGGTAAATATAAAAAATTTAAATGAAATAAAAGTTACAACACAGGTACAAGAAAAATATGTATTATATACATTTCAAACATTGGTTTATACAATTACATGAATAAGTAAAAATTATAACATACATTGAAAAACATCAATGTTCCTTTATCTTTTTCCCCGACCCCAACTCATGCTATTACTGGAAAAACCAAATATTCTTTAAAAAAATAATTATTCGATATAATAAAACAATTATTATGTTAGTAATAATATTAATAAATAAATTAAATATAAATTGTTAATTTTAAACTAAACTTTGAGTCATACCAAGAACACAGTGTATTAGATTGAGTTGTGGTTGATTCTTACACATCACACCATTTATTATTTGTCTTCAAGAATTATATCTATGAAAATTAAATAAATAATTATAAGATAAAAACGATAAGCAAATTAATTAAGTAATAACATATAGAATTATGAGAAAACAATCTTGGATTGTTTGTTTGGTTTTGGAGATGTGGTGCATGTTTTAAACTAAAATGACACTTATATATTGAAAACACATACTTGGAATCATACCAGTCACACCATGCATCATACATAGGTGAAACTGATTCATACATGTCACAAATGACTTATGTATAATTTTACTAAAGTATAAAAACAATCCAAATACATTTTATCAGTTTCGAATTCGTCACTTGTGTTTTTTACTAAAATGACATTTTAAACAGGAAACATGTACTTTGAGTCATAAAAATTACATCATGTGTCAATTTGACATGAGAATAATTCCTACACATCATAAATGAATTATGAACTATTTTCATAAACTGTCAAGAAAATATGATTATGTTTTCTTAGTTTTCAATGAGTGACACTTTTCAAACCAAAATGTCAATTTTGATAACAAATACTTTGAGTCATACTGAGAAAATAATGTATCAGATTGAGGTTATTATGATTTCCACACATAAAAAATGACTTATGGATTATTTTTATAAATTATAAAAACAATCTAAATTATTTTTCTCAGTTTTAAGTATGCTAGTTTCCTTTTTTACTAAAATTAATGTTAATTTTAAATAAAAATATACACTTTAAGTCATACTGGTCACACTGTGTATCTGATTGAGGTTAAACAGATTCCTACACATCCAAAATGACATATGAATCATTTACCTAAAGTACCAAAACAATATTAATGCATTTGATCTATTTTGAGTATATCACTTGTTTTTTTTACTAAAATTTCATTTTAAACTAGATACATGCACTTTGAGTCATGCTGATCACATAATTTTTCGGTTTAATGTGAGACTAATTTCTACATGTCAAAAATAAATTATGAGTCATTTTAATAAATTATCAATACAATCCAAGCATGTTTTCTTGGTTTTCAATAAGTGGCACTTTTTGAACTGAAATGTTAATTTTAAACTGATAATAGACACTTTGAGTCATACTGGGAACATCATGTATTGGATTAATTTTCAAATGATTCCTACACATAAAAAATGACTTATGTATAATTTTCATTAAGTATCAAAATAATATGAATTCATTTTATCAGTTTTGACTATGTCAGTTGTCTTTTTTGTTGGATCGTAATATAGATATATATGTATATTAGATGGTAATATACAAGAGGGGGGGGGGGGGGTGAATTTTAGGTTTAAAAACTTTGTATTTAAACAGTTAAGAAAGAAATTAGTTTAAAATTATTAAACTAATACAATTCACAATCAATAAAATTAACCATAATTGTCTTGGATATAATAGGTATGATACGATATAATACTATAAGTAATGTAAAACAATTGTATGCAAAATGAATACAATAATAAGATTAATAAAAATAAGAAATATTCTACCATATAGAATATATAATCTATTAAAACAATATATAACAAAATAATCATAATTAAAATAATTAAAATTTAAATGAAAATGAAAGGAAAGAGGAAACAATACAATTTCCTTTCAAATACAAATAGTATCGGAAATGTAAAAGTATTACAATTTTTTTATCCCAAAGAGAAGGGTATCCTCTAACCTAGGATAAAAGGTCTGTCTTACCACCACCTTGGTAAGCCATAGATATGATGATCGACACGTCTATCTTGCTATCCCCGCAAGCCCTTGATTTTACAGGTAATCCATACCTCTGTCTTTAAAACACTTCAAAGCCCTCGATAAGAAGATCAGATGTACTGTCTTCCTATCCCCTTTAGTCCTCGATCGTTATCACCTGATCGGTCTCAAAAAGAAAAACAAAGCACTTATTGGAATACAAAAACTATGAATGAGCCATTCACATTTTTTAATCTCAAGGATTTTGCACAAAGCAAGAGAGAAGTCACAACGTCTCTCTCTAGAACTTGATAGAAGAAAAGAATGATCAAAGGCTCTCAGTACTCAGTTAGTTTCTCAGATTCAAATGAACTCCTATTTATATGCCTTAGGTTCCAATGGTCATATTTCCCCAATGATCATATTTCTCCCGAAAACATGGAGGGACTTGGACACGTGGCATTATAACGGTCATATTGAAATAGAAAAAATGACATCGTTTTGATTAGTTTATAACTAACTCCATGACATCATTTTGGTTAAAACAAAAGATATATGAAAATGATAATCATGAGTATGATTGATATGAAACATGTGTTTTTATAGAAGGATAAAAACATGCATGTGATAAAAGTAAAATGTGAGTACTATTAGTATTACTTAGTGAAATGTATTGATATGATACAAAGTGAGTATGATGCACAATAGTCATTACGATTGATAGGGTCAATACGATTGATAGATTCAGTACGATTGATAGAGTCAGTACGATTAAACATAGTCAGTATAAAAAACATAGTCAGTATGATAAACATAGTCAGTACGATAAACATAGTCAGTATGATAAACATAGTCAGTACGATAAACATAGACAATATGATAAACATAGTCCTTACAATAAACATAGTCAGTATGATAAACATAGTCAGTACGATAAACACAGTCAGTATGATAAACAAAGTTAGTACAATAAACATAGTCAGTACGATAAACATAGTCAGTATGATAAACATAGTCATTATGATAAACATAGTCAGTATAATAAACATAGTCAGTACGATAAAAGTATATAAAGAGATTTTTGATTTACAAAACCAAAATCATAAAAGTCAAAAAAGGACTTTTGAATTAACAATATCCCCCTTTTTAGAAATCACAAAACACAAATTAAAACTAGTAAATAAATACTTATCTCCCCAGAGTTATGAAAACTCTTCTGAATATGAAATTGAATATAAATAACTCTCCCTTAGGTATGTACTTTCCTAAGGATTGTATTCATATATTTTCGTTGATTTAGATGAATTATATTTGGTTAAAACATTCTTCCCCTTTTATAAAGCATTCCCCCCTTTGTAATTTACAAAAATAATGGGGTAGTCTTGAGTTTACTAAAAAGGTTAGAGAGAAACAAAAATGAAAGACAATGGAAATGAAGACATAAAACTCATTGAAATGACAAAAGTCTATGGAATTCGAAAAGTGAATCAAGAAACAAATATACAACAAAATATTCATTTGTTTTCTCTTTATTTTTCTTTCTTGATCAGCTCATGGAGAGTAGCTTTCATCTTCTTGATTTATTTCTTGTCTTCTGAGATAGAATCACCATGGGATTTGAGAAGCTCTTGTTTATCGGAAAAAAGCTGATCCTGATCTTGATAGTCTCTTCTTGAACTCATATTAATTCTTCAAGGGTATCAATTATATCTTTCAAATTCTTATTATCTTGAGTCAACACAAAATTTTGATTTTTCAAAAAGACTATTTCATTTATGAAAGATGAAACCTTTGAAAAATATGATTGAAAAGCATTAATCCTATCTTGCAACTCTTTTATTGAAGGAGTATCGGCTCCATGAGTTTTTGAGATCTGATTCAGCCTTTCAAAAGTCTTTTTTTCAAGCTTATTAAAAGTAATATCCAGATTATTTGAAAGCCTCCTTAAGTCTTTAATTGATACCTCATGTTCATTCACTGATCTTTTTGTTTTGTATGACCACTTAGTCATCTTATTACAAGCCTTATTATGGGCAACTGAACTTTCAGAAAGTACTTTTAAATCAGCTTCTATTAAGAATACTCTATTTCTAAGTTCTCTTACAGAACCAAACTTCTTATTTTGCTTGTCTGTGATGAAATCAATTTTCCCTTCAATCCTAGGAAAATAAGGAATAGTCTTCTCAATTCTCCTAAACATATAAACAATGTAATAAATTTTCTTTAGAGAAATTGTGTGTTCTGAATTAGTATCATCATCATATGATTCGAGTTCATTCGATCGGCTTGAGTCTTAAACATGATTTTTTCATTTTTCTTTCTATTCTTTCTTTGTTTCTTCTTCCACTTTTTCACTGATGACAATTACTTTTTAAGTATGAGAAGATTAAGCACCTTGCTTTATGTGAGAAGGAAGTCTATCTGAAAGAGTTTCAAAATATTTAGCTGGTGATTGATTGGAATAAGGAACTTGTTGAACACCTTCACTTTTATTTTGAAAAGATTCTTCTATAATATTCTTTGAACTCTGAAGAAATTCCAAAAGAAAATCTTCTTCCTCTTCTTCAACTTCCTGAACTTATTTCAAAATTTGTTTCCGTTTCTCTTTTTCTGGAAAAATCTATACGATTGGTTCTTGTTACACTTCTTCTATTAGTTGAACACTTTCCAACTCAAAGTCTTTTAGGATCTTAACAACATCAAAATCTTGAGATTTTGTTTTAAAAAGAGTATTCTTTTTCTTCTCAGCTTGTAGAGTATCTTCTACCCTTATTTTCTCAGCTAAAGCTTCAGCTAGATAAAGTCTAAACTTAGGATCACCTTCTTTTATTTATTCTCTATCCTTTCTCCACTTGTCCACAACCTCCTTATTGTATTTTGTTTTCTTCTTTAGCTTATTATTGATTTGGGGATCTGACTTCTGAGGAGCAATAATAGTTGGAATTTCTTCAATTAGCATAGGTTCCGATTCATCTTCTAAATATTTAATGAAAAGTTTTGAGTCTTCATCAAAACATACATACAATTTATTCATCAGATTCTTACTTATACAAGAAGGATTTAGTTATTTCAAATCTCCTTTCAAAGGAATATTACAAAACTTCAAACTTTCAAGAATGAACTTTGTAAGAATAGACGACTAAATAATCATATGGGACTTGATTTCTCCTAACTTCAAATTCTTGATTGTTTCAAAAATGTACCCCATGGGATTTACCTTTTTCACATTTACAAGATAATCCAACATAAAGATGTCTGAAACCTTAAGGGTTTCTCTATCCCCTTTCCTCAGGATAAGAAAGCCTTGCATCCATAGAACAATAAACCTATTATCTGGAAATAAATGAGCTACTTTTCTCTTCTATTCATTTATAAGAAATAAAAATTTTCATCTCTTTCTTTATTAAATGTACAAACATCCTCTGGTAGTTTATAAGATGGACAAAAAGAGTCACCTTCTATTGAAACATTGAGAAAATGAGCTTATTGTTTAATATACATTGAGAGTTTTCTATCGTACACAACAAAATTGATCATCATATTCTTGTAAAAAGAAACCATATTATAGAATTGTCTAACTTCTTCAACAAGAATCAGGTCTTGAGATATGGGTTTCTCAAAAAAAATATGATTCCAGCCTTGAAACAAAATAATCCATTTGATTGTTGAATCATAAATGTCAAAGAAATCCCAAGAAACTAACCTTTCTCTAAAGAAATGCTTTTCTGAAAATGTCTTTGAAGACATTTCGGTAGGAGTGTTGGAAGAGGACTGAGACATAAAGATGGGACAAAGAAAATATCGTACGAAGTCTTAAAATATAGAGGCAGAGCTTCTCCATGAAAACTGAAAAACCGGTGTGGGTTTGGGAGGGGGGGGTATCTATTTATAGGTGAAGAAAGTTGACCGTTGATCTTCTACGGTTGAGATTAGAATATAAATAATCTAACAGGGTGGATTTAAAGAGTTTTAAAAAAAACAAGAAACAATAAAACGTAAGAAAGACAATAAAAATTATAGAAAGAATGTACCTATTGGAGATTCTAAGAAAGTTGTTGGTTTCATAGTATTATGAAAGTAAACATAGTATAATACAATAACAAAAAGAAAATACAAGCATACATAGAAAGAAAATGAATACGATCAGTTGTGAGACCGATGGAAAACAAATTAATTACCATAGGTTGTCAAGAAGATGGAAAACAAAGTCATTACCATAGGTTGTCAAGCCGATGAAAAAAAGTAATTACCATAGGTTTTCAAGCCGATGTAAAATAAAGTTATTACCATAGGTTGTCAAGCCGATGGAAAACAAAGTCATTACCATAGGTTGTCGAGCTGATGGAAAACAAAGTCATTACCATAGGTTGTCAAGCATATGGAAAACAAATTCATTACCATAGGTTGTCACGCCGATGGAAAACAAAGTCATTAGCATAGGTAGTCAAGCTGATAGAAAACAAAGTTGTTACCATAGGTTTTCAAGCCAATGGAAAACAAAGTTGTTACCATAGGTTGTCAAGCTGATGGAAAACAAAGTTGTTACCATAGAATGTCAAGCCAATGAAAAAAAGTTGTTACTATAGGTTGTCAAGCTGATGGATAGAAAATAAATACAATAACCAAGAAGACAAGATGATAAATAGAAAGATAAAACAATGACCGGACAATCAATATGATAATCAGAAAGAAAAAATAGAAAAACAAAAGAATAATCAGATAAAGAAAACCATTAAATATAATGTTAAGAAATACATCAATAATAAAAAATGTTCTCCCCCTTTGAAGAGGAGTTTTTTAATGTAAGTATAAGTGTAAAAAAATGAAGTAGATATTAATGATTATTTTAGTGTAATCATTCCAAGATTATGTTTAATAAATTAAAATCTATCAGAAGGTAATGGTTTCTTAAAAATGTCAGCAAGTTGTTCTAGATGTAATTTTTCTATCCATTCTATAACCACCAAAGTCAGCATCTGAAAAACTTTTCAAAACAAAATCATTTCCAGAAGAATAAAAAAGTCCTAAATCCAAAGTTCTTTTTAAATACTGAAAGATCCTTTTCATGGATTTTAAATGGGAATATTTTGGATTTGATTGATATCTCACACATAAGCATATAGAAAACATTAAGTCTAGTTGACTAGCTGTCAAGTATAACAAACTTCCTATCATACCTCTAAAAGTTGTTTGATCTACTAGTTTCCCAGTTACATCAAGATCAAGTGTATTTGATGTACCAATTGAAGTGATAATACTTTTAGTATTGTCGTATACATACTTTTGAGTAAATATTTTATATACTTATGTTGGGATATATAGGTTCCTTTTAGTTTTTGAGAAATTTGAAAACCTAAAAAGAATGTTAACTCACCCATCATACTCATTTAAAACATAGATTTTATTAGATTCACAAAGGAATCAGTTAGAGATTTCTTAGTTGACCCGAATATAATGTCATAAACATAAATTTGAATGATTAAAACATTTTTATTTTCCATTTTTATAAAAAGGGTTGGATCTTATATACCTTTTGCAGAATTGGTTTGTAAAATAAATCCTGTAAGTCTATCATACCATGCTATTGGGGATTGTTTAAGGCCATATAGAGCTTGGTAAGTTTAAAAACATTTTTAAGATATTTTGAATCTATAAAACCAGGTAGTTGTTCAACAAAAATTTCTTCTTGAACAAAACCATTTAGAAAAGCACATTTAACATCCATTTGAAATAATTTGAAATTAAATTATGCTATAACGGATAATAGAATACGAATAGATTCAATTCTAGCTACCGAAGAATATGTTTCTTCATATTCGATTCCCTCTTATTGATTATATCCCTTAATAACAAGTCTTTCTTTATTTCTTATAATGATTCCATTTTCATCACATTTATTTCTAAATACCCATTTTACACCAATTACAATTGTTTATTTAGGCCTTTAAACTAAAGTCCAGACTTCATTCCTTTCAAATTTATTTAGTTTATCTTGTATTTCTTTAATATAATATTCATCACCTAAGGAATCAATTAGAATTTTAGGTTCGAATTGGGAAATAAAGATGAGGTTTTCTATTTCATTTCTCAAGGAATTTCTGGTTCTTACATGTTGATTTAAATCACCAATGATATTATAACTGGGATGACTCCTAAGAAACAATTGATTTGGGTTTTGTAAAACATGTTCATCAACATATGGTAGGAAATATTCTGGGGTAAATGTTTCATAAATACTTTCTTGGATATTTTCCTTTTCAGAAGGATTTTCTATAATGAGTAGATAATCATTTTTTGAAAACACATATGAGAATATGGGTTGAGGTTGATTAAAAACAAAGGGATTGGATTCATCAAATTTAATATATACTAGTTCTTCAACAATACATGAGTTTTTTTAAACACTCTATAGGCCTTAGAAGTTATAGAATAACTTAGAAATATTCCTTCATCTGATTTGGGTGCGAATTTATATTGATTATCTTTTGTATTCAATATGAATACTTTTCATCCAAATAATCTGAAGTATAAGACCCTAGGATTTCGGCCGGTCCAAAATTCATAAGGTGTTTTATTAAGAAAAGGTCTGGTTAAAACTCTATTTACAGTATAATAAGAAGTACTAACAGCTTCAGCCCAAAAATGCTTAGCGATTGAGTATTCACTCAATATGGTTCTTTTCTTTTCCTGAAGAAAATGATTTCTTCTTTCCACGACACCATTTTTCTAAGGTGTTTTTGGAGATAAAAAGTTATGAGTAATACCTTTCTTACTAAAAAAAGTTTCAAAATATAAATTTTGAAATTCACCACTATGATCACTATGAATAGTTATCGATGGTATGTTTTTCTCATTTTTAACTTTGGATCTGAAATTTTTTAAATAGGAAAAGGCTTCAGATTTATTTATTAGAAAATAGACCCATGTAAATCTAGTAAAGCCATCAACTAAAACAAATACATAATATTTTCCTCCAATGCATCCAGTTTGTGAAGGACCAAAAAGATCCATGTGCACTAGCTGTAATGTATTAGAAGTTGAAACTTCAATTATTTACTTACATATAGTTTTATACTACTTTCCATATTGACAAGGATCACAAAATTTTGAAGAATCATATCTAAGATTTGGTAGATCCTTAATAAGTATTTTATTTGAGAGATTCCAAAGGTTTCTAAGGTTGCGGTGTCCTAGTCTCCTATTCTATAACCATGATTGGTCTTCTATTGAACTTAATCAAGGTAAATTTTGGCTCCTCAGGTCTTCTATGTTTATAGTGTATACATTCTCTTGCCTATGGGAAGATAGAATGAACTCATCCTTGGAATTGTGAACTAAAAACTTATCATTACTAAAATTCACAAGGTAACCTTCATCACATAATTAGCTTATGCTGATGAGATTGTGCTTAAGACCTTTGACAAAAAAATATTTGAAATTAAAAATTTTCCAAGAAAAAAAATATATTACATATTCCAACAATCGTTCCTTGAGCATTGTCCCCAAAGATAACTTTTCCACCTTTTCTATCTATAATCTTTTCAAAAAAATCTTTGTTTCTGGTCATGTGTCGAGAACAGCCACTATCCATGCACCAAATATTCTTGTTGTTGATACACTTCTTATTTTCCTGAAAAATAAACAATTTTTTTTTCAGAACCCAAACTTGTTTGGATCAAAAAGGGTTTGATAAAAGAATTTTGGGAATCCACATTTGTTTTAAAAAATGAGCTTTATGTAAACCTAAGGATTGAGTTTGGTTAAGTGAACACTTTCTTTCCCAGTGTCCACCACATTGACACTTAATATATAATGAGGAACTTTGAGGAAAAAAATAGTTATTACAAAAAACAGTTTATAATTAGTATAACCAAAACCAGAATGATTCCTTAAAGGTTGAATTTGAGAATACATTTTATCAAAGTTTTCCTTACCATGGGTAAAATTTGACAAACAATTCTTCAAGGAAAATATTTCTGACTTTAGTTTTAAAAATATGTTTTTATCCTTAAAAACATTATTTTTAGAACTAGAGTTAGTCTCTAAAATATTTTTCTTAGAAATTAAATTTTCAAGATCTTTATAAAGTTTATCCTTATCTGAATTGAATTTCTCAAGGGTTTTTAAAAGACTTTCAAAATCAGAAGTTTTCATATCAAGATCATTAGAAATATCTGATACTTCTTTAGTTAATATATAAATTATATAGTTTTCCTTACTAATATTTTTCTTGAGTTTAGAATTTTCATTCTCAATAAGTTTAGAAAACTTAGACACTTCTTCATAAGAAGGAAATATATTATCTTCTGATGACAAGGACTCATCATATGAAGATTAATAATATTTATCATCAGTATATTTTTCATTTAAGGATACATTTGTAATAGATTCAGTATTGTGTACCTTAGCCATGAAACAATGTTCTTTAATTGGTAGTCTGTCTATAATTCCAATATTTCTTTGTCTATAGGATTCATATTCTGAAGAATCATCTGATGAATTTCCACCACTTGAACTCCAAGTATAATTAGCCTTTAAGACTTTATTTTTCATTGGATTGTAATAATTTTTTTTATTTCTTTCAGAATGTTTCTCCTTTCTGTCTTTTCTTTTCAGTAAATTACAATCAAGTCTTATATGACCTACTTTCTTGCATGCATAACAGGTTACTTCTGAATCTTTCTTATCCTTCATATCTTTCTTTTTGAATCTGTATTGAAAGTATTTCTTTCCAACTATCTTGTTTATCCTTTGAGAAAGATTAGCTAGTTCATTCTCTTAATGTTCACTTTCACTAGATTCAGATAAAGCAATGGACTTTTTAGACTTGGATCTTGTAATCCTTTTAGGAGTCTTGGATTTGGTAGTAGTAAATTCTACACTTCCATTTCCATTTTTTTTGTTATTGAAATCAGAATCTCTTTTCATTCTTGTCTCGTGTTGTAGAAGAGTTCCAAAATTTCATCAAGAGTAATATGAGAAACTTTCTTGTTTTCATCAATAGATGTCCTTTCTGATTCCCATTAATTTTGCATTATATCAATAATATTGTCTACAAGAGCTTCATCATCAAGAGATTTTTCTCCCATGGACTATAAACTATTGACAATTGTCATAAATATTTTTTTCACCTTACATACTAGTTCTACATAAGGAAAAATAAATCCATGATATTCTACTCGAAGAATTTCTCTTCTTGTTTCTATAAATTTAGATGTATCAAAATGTGTGACTTCCAATTTTTTCCAAATACAATTGGATTCTTCACATGATGATATCTGGCTATATATATTCCTAGTCATAGAACACACCAAAGTATTTTGTACCATATAATTCAGTTGATATTCTTGATTCTCTTGATTTGTGAATGTGCTGACTTCTTTGTCAGGGATTTTATAACCTCCAGTAAGCATAATAAAATTGTCTACACCAGTATTAATAACAAATGTCTTCATTCGATCTCTCCAGTATTCATAATAATTTCCATAAAAAATAAGTGGTCTATTTGGATTCTGATTTTCAATTGACCCAATATTCATTATTTCCAACTAATAAAACAAAAGCTTTTCTACTCCACACATTAGTGTACTAAGTAGTTATAAACAAAAATTTATAATAACAATACAATTTTATTTTCAAAAGTAAATAAAGAAAGTAATACAAATCAGTGGAAACCTTCCTCTGATACCAATTGTTGGATCGTAATATAGATATATATGTATATTATATGGTACTATACAAGAGGGGGGGGGGTGAATTTTAGGTTTAAAAACATTGTATTTAAACACTTAAGAAAGAAATTCGTTTAAAATTATTAAACTAATACAATTCACATTCAATACAATTAACCACAATAGTATTCAAAATTAATACAATAATTAGAGTAATACAAATGAGAAAGATTATACCATAGAGCTTATAGAATCTATTAATAAAACATGTAATAAAAGAATTGTAATTAAAACAATTATAATTGAAATTAATATGAAAGGAAAGAGGAAACAATACAATTTCATTTCAAATACAAATAACAGCAAAAATGTAAAAGTATTACAACTCTTTTATCCCAAAAAGAAGGGTATCCTTCCACCTATGATAAAAGGTCTATCTTACCACCACCTTGGTAAGCCCTCGATACTATGATCGACACGTTCGTCTTGCTATCCCCAGAAGCCCTCAATTTTACAGGTAATCGATACCTCTGTCTTTCAAACACTTGAAATCCCTCGATATGAAGATCAGATGCACCGTCTGCCTATCCCTGGTAGCCCTCGATCGTTATCACCTGATCGTTCGCACAGAGAAAAAATAACTTATTGGAATACAAAAACTAAGAACGAGTTGTTAACGTTTTTTAATCTCAAGGATTTTTCACGAAGTAAGAGAGAAGTCACTGTGTCTCTCTATAGAACTTGATAGAAGAAAATAATGATCAAAGTCTCTCAGTAATCAATTAGTTTCTCAGCTTCAAATGACCTCATTTTTATAGGCCTCATGTTTCAACAATCATATTTCCTCAATAGCCGTATTTCTCCGGAAAATGCGAAGGGACTTGGACACCTAGCATTATAACGGTCATATTGAAAAAGAAAACATGACATCGTTTTTATTAGTTTATAACTAACTCCATGACATCGTTTTGGATAAAAAAAAGATATATGAAAATTATAATTATGAGTATGATTGATATAAAACATGTGTTTTGATAGAAGGATAAAAACATTCATGTGATAAAAGTAAAATATGAGTACTATTAGTATTACTTAGTGCAATGTATTGATATGATACAAAGTGAGTATGATTCACAATAGTCAGTATGATTGACAGGGTCAGTACGATTGATAGATTCAATACGATTGATAAAGTCAGTAAGATTAAACATAGTCAGTATGATAAACATAGTCAGTAGGATAAACATAATTAGTACGATAAACATAGTCGGTACGATAAACATAGTCAGTTTGATAAACATAGTCAGTAGGATAAACATAGTCAGTACGATAAACATAGTCAGTACGATAAACATAGGCAGTACGATAAACATAGTCAGTACGATAATCATAGTCAGTACGATAAACATAGTCATTACAATAAACATAGTTAGTACGATAAACATAGTCATTATGATAAAAATAGTGAGTACGATAAATATAGTCAGTACGATAAAATAATATAAAGAGATTTGTGATTTCCAAAACAAAAACCATAAAAGTCAAAAGAGGACTTTTGACTTAACATTTTTTACTGAAATTAATGTTAAATTTTAAATAAAAAGATGCACTTAGAGTCATACCGGTCACACCGTATGTCGAATTTAGGCGTGGTTAATTTATAAAACTTCCCAAATGACATATGGATAGTTTTAATAAAGTATAAAAGCAATAAAAATTCATTTTCTCAGTTTTGATAATGTCACTTATGTTTTTTTTACTAAAATGTCATTTTAAACTAGAAACACACACTTTGAGTTGTGCTAGTCACATCATGTGTCAGTTTGATGTGAGAATGATTCAGACACATAAAAAATAACTTATGAATCATTTTTATAAATTATCAAGATAATATAAATGTGTTTTCTTGGTTTTCCATGAGTGAAACATTTTGAACTAAAATTTCAATTTTAAATTGATAATGGACACTTCGAGTCATACCGGGCAATTCATGTATCATATTGTGGTGTGGATAATTCATAAATTTCCAAATGACTTATGGATCATTTTAATAAGGTATGAAAACAATTCAAATGTGTTTTATTGGTTTTGAGCATGTCACTTTTCTTTTTTACTAAAATTTATGTCAATTTTAAATAAAAATATGCACTTGGAGTCATACTGATCACACCATGTGTTAGATTGAAGTGAGTCTGATTCCTACACATCCTAAATGAATTATGTTGTATTTTACTAAATTATTAAAACAATACGAATTATTTTGATCTATTTTTAGTACATCAATTGTGTTTTTTACTAAAATTTAATTTTAAATTGGAAACACGTACTTTGAGTCATACTGGTCAAATTTTGTGTCCGTTTGAAGTGAGATTGGTTTCTACAAGTAAAAAATGACTTATAAATCATTTAACTAAATTATCAAGAAAATAAAATCATGTTTTCCCAGTTTTTTGTATGTCACATGTCTTTTTTACTAAAATTTATGTTAATTTAAAATAAAAAGACACAGTTGGAGTCACACTAGGCACACAGT
Source organism: Viscum album (assembly GCA_963277665.1). Lineage (NCBI taxonomy): Eukaryota > Viridiplantae > Streptophyta > Magnoliopsida > Santalales > Viscaceae > Viscum > Viscum album. The sequence goes on along the minus strand of OY728119.1, from coordinate 1,013,539,618 downwards.
ATATCGTATTGAGGTGAGGATGGTTCCTACAAATCAAAAATGACTTATGTATTATTTTACTAATGTATCAAAACAATATTAATGAATTTTATTAATTTTTATTATGTGATGTGTGTATTGAACTAAAATTTAAATTATAAATTAGAAACCTGCAGCCCAAGTCATACCGAGAACACTGTGTATTAGATTGAGATACAATTGATTAATTATGAAATATGTGTTTTGATTAAAAATATATAAAAAAAACCATAAAATAGAGAACATGATCCATTTTGATATAAGATAAACTTTATGCTCCCTGAAACACTTCATGTTTCAGGTACCGTAGGGTTTCTTCTTCTATTAGAAAGGAACGTGTTATATTTTTTCTGGCTTGTTTCAGGTAGTTGAATGAAAAATATGGATTCACAATATATCTATGAAAAAATAAATAACTATTAGATAAAAATGCTATATAAATTAACTTACAAATAATAGATAAATGATGACAAAATTAATTAAATAGGTAGTAGGAATTCACCTTTTCCTGATGGTCATATACATTCTTGACCCATTTCCTTATTTTCATTATCTCAGTTGTATCCTTGAAGTCCAATCTCTCATGATCATGATCAACATTTAACAAACCACCTCAACTCAAACAAAATAATCCACCTTTATAAGTAAATAGTTATTAAGTGAGTAATACTAAAAATAAATAAATTAAACATAAATATGAAACAATACATTACTTCTATGGAAAATGATTTACCTATGAAAATATCAATATTGGTAATCATGTGCAAGAGAATAAGTTTTTAAAATATTCAAAAAGAACCAACAAACCAAGTTTTATTTTAGCTCACTAAATTTAGTTGATAAAATATAGATATAAGTGAATTTAGTTAGGATATTGGGGAATGTTTTTGCTCAGTTTTGTGTATGTGATGTGTGTTTTGAACTAAAATGTAAATTATAAACTGAAAACCTATAGTTCGAGTCATATTGAGCACACTGTGTATCATATTGAGGTGTGGTTGATTGAGTATGTGATGCATGTTTTTCTTTCAACCATATACACCAAGATAAAAAGAAATAAATGTTCCATTTGGATGGAAGAGGAAAACTCATACTACTTGAAATTCCTCATCCAAAAGAAACATGTTCTCTCTTTTCTATATTTCTAGAGACAATTAAAGGGAAAATATGACTTCTCAAAAGATTTGTGGAAATAATAATAATAATTTGATAAAAATGATAGGGAAATTAACTTAAAAAAAGTAGACAAAATGGTGAAAAAATTAACTAAATAAGTAGCATAAATTCACATTTTCATGATAATAGTAAAGGATTAACTCATCCTTTTTTATGAATTCATTTATTCTTGATCTCTATGAAAATTAACAAAATAAGTATTAGATAAAAATGATGATGAAATTAACTAAAAAAAGTATATAAAATGATCATAAAATCAACTAAAAGGAAATTTGTTCTAATTATATATCATTCAACTATAATATAATCATTCTTGATCATATGAAACTAAAATAGAAGGAATTTAGTCAATATTACATAACACTAAAATAAAATATTTTAGAACCTCAATTCTAAAAACATGATATATTTAACCACTTTAAAATAACATAACATTCACATATTAAACAAAAAACCTATAATTTTTTTATCCTTATGGGTTGGTGTAAAAGTCACATATAAAAATTTTATTTATTATTTTCTACAAAAAATTAGCATAACACATCATATATTCTAATATTATACTAAAAATTAGTGTATCACTTTATTTATTCATATGAAACATTAACCATTAGTGTAAACCTATTATCATTCATTGATTGAACTAAAATAAATATTTACATTTTATTTTTCATGGAACATAATAAAATCTATTTTTCCCTTTCACCATCATCGAGAGTACAAAGTGTATGATAAATAATTTAACTTACTTAATGGAAAAAACTTCAGTGTGACCCATTATGTATTTTCATAAGATAGGAAACTCTATTATAATTTTTTTTCACCCCTTTTGATAGTATTAAACATTAGTATATCCCTTTATAGAATCAAAATGACACTAAAATATAGCGCATCCATTAAGTCTTCCTAGATTGTACTATAGATTAGTACATTATTTTCAATATTGTGGGTGATGATAAAATTTTACCTAAACTCACCATTCGTTTTTCATAAAAATAGGAATATGCCTATTCTCATGTACTTTTTATTGACAATGATGATGAGTTTTTTATTTATGATCTTGCGAACATGGATCATTTTACATAATGAATGTGCACATGCATATTAGTGATGAACCAGTGGAAATTTTTTTGATGGTGTGCTAGTGAAAAAGTATCTATATGCATAATAAGGATAGGTTAAACACCTCTACTCATGTAATTATTGTGATATTTTATGTGATATAATTGTGGGATGATTTAATTTTATATTGTTCATTCCAAAGAATCAGTTTTAGTCAATCCATTTCACTAATGGAAACTTTATTTATTATTTTTATAGATTTCAAATGAATTTTTGATTTTATATCTTGAATCAAATTTATAATAAAATATCCCAACACTAAAAAGTGAAACTACTTTATTTTTCTTTTCTAAAAATTCATGATTAAATCAATGAAATTTTGTATTTATTTATTTTTGGAGGTTTTAGATCAAGATACTAGATTATTTTTCAAAGGGTTATTCTTTTATATTATTTTTGATTCATGATTTAATTAGAAGTGGGTTTTTTATTTTCATGGATTTCTACAAAAAATAAAATTCTTTTCATTTTATTCAATTTTTACTTTTACACCATCCCTCCTCGATGGCCACGATTTCTCAATGATGTTTTCCTCCAATTGTTATCTCACACACCTGCTTGATTCATTGGTTTATTGTAAACAAATTTATTAAAACATTTTATCTAGATTATATACCTCTTTGGTGATTTTATTGGTGTTTTTTGACTCTCAAATAACTATTGGACCCACTACTAAGACCCTTTCTTTGCAGTGTAGAGAATACATGGGTAAGAAACCACATCTTTTTTTTGTTATTGTTTAGTTTTTTATTGGTGAGTGTTTTCTTTTACACTTTAGTAATATTTTATAGTACTTTGAATGTTCCATTATAAATTATAGCCTATGATAACCAATTCGAAAAAAAGTTATGTTTGTTTTGTTTTGGAAAAAAATTCCTCCACTTAAATTCCTACACAAAATCACTTAAACAGTTGGTAAGTTTTTTTTTCAATAAAAACCTAAAACAGTTTCACAATGGTTCTTATCTTAAGTAAAAGTATTGTGTACACTTTTCAACAATTTTTATTAAACACAAACTTGGTATAATCCCCATTACACTCCATTACCTAACAATTTTATTGTTTGTAGGCCAGTGTTTCGTCTCCACCCATGACTTGGTATCCACATCAGCCTTCTACTCTGCCTCAGTCTCTAACTCCCAATCCACATATGCCTCCACCTCCACCTCCTCCTTTTCCTTTACCTCCTACTCCTCCTCTGCCTCTACCTCCACCTCTGCTTTTGCCTCTACCTTCACCTCTTCTCCCAACTCTACCTCCGCCTCTACCATTTCCAAATAATTTTATTGTTTGCAGGCAAACACTTCTAAAAAAATTGATTTCCTCCATTATAATTATCCTTGAGAAACAGATCAAAAATAATATATAATAATTCCCACACTAATTCATTACATACCAAATATTTTTCTAAAGTCATAGTGCATACTAGATTATAAACATAGCTGGTAATCACCTAAATTTTTTGTTAGAAAACATTCTGAAACCATGTATGCCTCCCACTCATCTATATAGAAATTTAATTCTTATTTTTAGTATAAAGGTTTTCAAAAATCTTGGTAGTACTAAGAAAATATATACAAAAAAATTATTACGAAACATTTTTAATGAATTTGTAATTACAATTAGAAATTACTGGTTCAGGGATACTGTTACTTTCATGGTTTATGATCTATATCATAAATTTACAAACATAATATCCATAATAAATGTTAATATCCTTCTTTAGACACTGCAAATTTTTTTAAAAAAATTAAATTGTTTTAAAATATGTTTTGATAGTTAAATATTTCTATATATACCTTAATCAGTTTCTATTTGAGGTAATCCATAGGCTTTTTAGGATTACTCACTGACATCATGCCACGATTTAGCCTATATTCAGTGACCTCCATATCATAAAAAAATTCTTCTTAAAACACATACTGAAACATATAATTCGAATTTTATCTATAAAATATTGATTACAGTGTATTAAAAATATATAATACACATAATTTTTGGTAGTTTTGTAGGATATCCATGTATTGGATCCAAAAAATAAATATTTGAGGTATCTACATTGACTGCAATCAGAATCTAGTGCTAAATAAAAAAACAAAAACAAATAAGTAATGCATAGAATAAAAATATATTTTATGTGATTAGATTATAGAGTTTTACCTCTGAATTGAAGGAATAAAAAAGAGTCCTCCATCTATTATTTTTTTCTCAAACTCATTGTATAGATCATTTTTTTTCTCAATTTATTCCTTTCTCAAATTAATTTTTTCCATATAAATGATATAGGGATTAATGAATCCAAATCAATCTTCACACATATTTCCCTTTATATAGTAGTAATATAAATAGATATATAAGATGTGAATAGTTATTAACTTTAATAAACATATTATCTCACTATTTAGATAGATGTATTATGAAAATGTACCTTATGTATGTATTTACAACTGAGGGTCCCAATCATTCATGCTTGAGAATCTCATTTATACTCTTGAGATAAAATATATCTATCATGATAGTTTTATATATTTATTCTTAATATTTAATTTAAGACAAATTTGAATCTTTAAATGTGGTCTCTACATGATATTTTAGTGATAATAAATGTTTATCTAGAACTGTCAGGGAGAAGGTACTCCCAGAAGGTCCTTTTTATTTCTTAGTTAATTCACTAGATTTTATTGATCTCACATTTAATCTCCCCATCACTTTTTCCATCTGTAACAACATACATCACATCAGACATTTTTTCATAAACTGCTATAGGTTTTTCATAAACTGTTATAAGTTTTTCATATGATAATATATTTTGAAGACATACCTCATGTATCTTTATAATATTGGATATCCATGCTATAAAATTTCTAATAGCATCATTGACTGTTGTAATTTCCAGATTATCAAGTGGAACAGGAAACTCAGCCTTCGTCTCCTAAGCTACCTACCTGAATGGCCCAAAGGACTTCTTTTTTATTGATTTTATGATAACCCCCCTTTAAAGGGATGAGGGGGAACCCATACAAGTCCCGTAGACTCAGAGATTACATGAACCATAGGTCTTAAGAAATATAAAGACTATACTTAGAAATCCTCCTCCCTGCTTCTTCATCGTGATATTAGCTCTCCACCTTCACATGGCTGTTAGTCTAGGCTTCCCATACAAGCAAAGGCTGGTCCCGATGGCAACGACATGACCTCTATTTCTGAAAAATCCTCTTAGCTTCTGCTCTGGTGAATGCACCTGCTCTGAATCCTCATATGGAGTCTGCTTCTTGTAGAGTCTGTCTGATCATTTAAGCACCATTTTAGGTGTCCCAAAGGTCTTGAGGTGTCTCGAAGGCCTTGAGGTGGCCCGAAGGCCTTGAGGTGGCCCAAAATCCTTTGGTGGTCCGAAGGCCTTAATGGACCTGAGGCCCAAACCGGTGGCCTGAAATCCCAAACGGATGAATAGTCCCAACTTCTATAGTACCGAACAGTGTCTGCTACATCACTGCTACAATGCCTGCTACAATACTACTACAGTACTGCTATAGTACCCCAGAAATATGTCTCTACTTGGTTTTGAACTCGGTTTTCTTGGATGCACTTGCCAAGTCCTCACCAACTGGGCTGAGGCTCTTGTGCTCTCCTAAGCTACCTCAATCCCTAATATCATGTGATATTTTGGGAGTTATTTATGGTGTATGTTGTATCCTAGGATATTAAACACCATACCCCTCACAACAAGGATGTGCATGGTTTTTGACATATAGAAATCTTATAAAAATGTACCCTATAGAAATTTTTTAATATAAGGTTATCAGAAGTTGTTTTATTCACATTTAGGAGAATATGTAATGAAAAAATTGATTATCTCGAGTATTGTATATGGTTGAGGGGAATTACTATCCTCAAAACCTATGAGGTCATTTGGTTCTTCATGTGTGTATCTTTGTTCCACTACTGGTTCATTTTGATCCTTTTTCATTCATTGGTCTTCCAAACCAGACCAAAAAATAATATATTTCAAAGAATCTATTTGTGCCTAAAATCCTTTCACCATCTTATATGTATCTTTATGTGGTTTTATATCCTTGAAATATGTTTGGGAAGACACTCCAAAACCTACTCCTCTAATGAGACCATATTGTTCTGGCTTCGTTAAAGCCCTTAAAAGTAGTTTTTCTTCTAGTATAGTCGATGCCGATTCTTACTTCTACACTATATAAAAACATATGAACATAAATAGATATTTTATTAAATACTGTTATAAAAAAGAAATAATTTCTATTATGTCATATTTACACATTTTTACTATACTGCTTTTGTGTTTTCATCGAGTAGTTTACCCTTCTTATTTATGTGAGACTCCATCCATATCACATGACATGGGATGAAAGTGGCCTCATATTTTGATTCATCAATTTCCATATAAGCAAAGAAACATATATTATTTCATATTACATAAAATTTTATTTTTTATTTAAAATACATACCAATTAATTCTCTAGTGAAGCGTAGCCCATCCTTACATTATGATAAGGGTACATTGGGTTTGATGAACATTCTTTATTTTCACCACTCTTTTTCTATTTCATAAATTAACATTTTTGAATCAAATCAGACAAAATAAATAATTTCAAATAATATATTATTGAATTTAATTCACCTGAAATGATTTCTCGTCATGACGACTGATGAAAGCATTCTATGTTCCCTACTTTATAATGTGTGAATAACTAACTAGTGGGCGGGGCTTTACTTTCCCCTTAGCATCCCTAAGATATAACATGGTATGAAGAGTCCAAAAGACTCTATGGGATTTTATAGCATCCATTAATAAAAAATTATTATGGAAATATTCGAAAATAAACTAAATCATCAAGGAATAATGAAAATTAATTCAACATTTCATTATATAATTTTTTGGAAAAATAGAGAAAGTATTTCGTGACATTAACTTTATATCTTCCTGAAGGGTTTCTTTAGTTACATGATGGAAGTGGAACTATAAACAAATATAAATCGGCACATTAATCATTGTTGTAACCCCAACACAACTAATGAACATTGACTTTTTTGGGTCAATATTTTGGCCACACTGATTCCAACCTACCTAAAATTTTATACCCTTACTTCTTTCCTTGATAATTGTATTCAACACTGTGATGCTATGTCGTTATTTTTTTCCACAACATTTTGTTGATCCCATAATAATTATGTTATTTCAACATCAAAAATTTATTCTTCCTTGGGACTGGAAACATCATAATGTGCAGAAGAAATTTTATGCATGAGTAGTCAAACATTTAATTTAGATTATGTTAATACAATAGAGAACAAATAATATTATGAGGAAGAACATAGTATATTAAAAAAAATTAACATTATCATTGAACTATATTTATTTTTTAAAGGTTATAGGAATTTGGATCCTCTACCAGGAATACAAAACCCCTATTTGTGGTCCCCTCTAACTTACAAGAAAATGTCTACATTGAGACCGACATGAACTGATTGTGATATACTAATGAAAGTGTCATCCTTGATTGAATTTTTATCTAACCCTATATTTGTTTTAGTCACAAGTAGGATAATTGACAAATTATTTTCTACTGGATTTGAGATATAAAATAATTGCATTTATTGTGATTCCATTATGAATTAATCATATTTTCCCCCTTCCACACTGAAATTCACCTTCATGAAACCCATTTCATAGACTTTCACTGCAGTCCTATTGTAAAACCATTTGAAACAGAAAATTGTCACTTAAAATATTTTATAATTCAACTATGATAAGAATTTGGGATACTGATGATGTCAACATATGACAGATAATTGGTAAATAATTCAAAAGTTTCTTCAACAATATATCGTTTTGAAACACAACCTTCTGGCCAACTTTGATTCTTTACATACCTTTTAAAAATCTTAATATACCCACTGTAATCTATATTACTAGTTATTTTCCCTCACCTGTATCTCAAATATAATATATCTATGTCCATTGAGGTTCTTGTGTAGGATGTGAGTATAAAAATAAACAACTAAATACAAATAGCCCCCCTAAAATATACAACAACCCATATATTTGAGTACATTTTCAAAGTATTAACACTCAAAATATACATGTAAGTCAAGTCATTTTGTACTAACTAGGACACCATGATTGTCAAATGTACCTACTTCATTACATACTACTAAATTATACTGATCATACCATAAGTTTATACCATGGTTATTCCCTGAAATTCAAATCATTTCACTAATAAGAGGTTAGCATTTAAATCATAGGAGGAGGAAAAGTTATTTATCTCCCTCTGAAAATAACCACATCACATGTACCATGTGATTCATCATACCCCTAGAATCTAAGACTATCCCTCAGGGATAACCATCTCATGTACTTATTGCATCTAAATCTTGAAATGGGTATAACATAGACATTTTTCTTAGGAAGTGAATTTGAAATATGGGGATGTCTTTACATAATTGGCTCCCTTAGGAAAGAACCACACAATGGGTTCCACAATACATTAGTTAAACCTAAATTCTAAGAAACCATAAAGAAGAACAAACAACAACACAAATTTTACATCACCCTCACCCTAGCCCTTGATGAATCACTAACATGTTTATATTAACTCACATTCCAACATACTATACCTAGCCCTCACATAATACCCATCATATTTTAATATATGATACTCAAAGATTAGCTGTCTTAGATATTGATAAAATTTATCAATGATCACTCGTTAGATAATATCATAGCCCATAGTCCATAATCCATCACTCACACACCTCAAATCTAAAGAAAATGTAAGCTATATGATCAAATAATCCATCCTTCCCATTATAGGTTATCCAAATGGGTTTCAAGGGACTATACTAGATTTTATACAACATATCTAATCACTACTAAGGTGATCATATAGTACCTCTTAGAACATAACTACACTAAGAAAAACATTCATAGAGAAATTCATACACTATTCTACCCATATGGTATACTTCCATTAACCATGATTATCATCACTAGGCATCTTTTAATCTAACCCATATAATATTAGACATTAACTTCCATGGTGATATCTTATGTCTTAATTCCATGTCTCACTTTCTTCATGAACCATGGTCCGTATGGAAACAATTTACAACCATAAATCACAAAATCCACTCCCAAAAGTCCCTCTCACACAATCATACAAGAATATCATAGGTTCACCCCCTTCATTTTATATTTTAATATCCCTTATGATTTCCCAAACTAACCAACCAAAGGATCATAAGGTAAAGAAACCACCGAGTGAGAAAATAACCATCCAGAAGAGTATAGAATGGATATTTTATTCCAAATAATTGTTACCTATTATAAACCTATATAAGAACTCACTATGGTCTCCTTTCCCCAATCATTTATTTTTATATATCACATTTTACACTAAAACACATATAAAACATTGCTTGATAATTTTGATACCACCCACCTCTTTTATGAAGTTAACCATATGGGAATCACTTTTCTCCTTCCATGCAAGCCTGCTACATAGATCCTCAATCACATGATCTCATATATAGTCAATAAAATAGTAAAATATATAATTATAAAAAAATTATAATTAATTTACCTAGGAAGAACTTATGAAAACCCACCAAAGAGTGCCATAATGTCAAATCTATAACCAACATTAGGGTAATGAACTAAGGCATGATCTAAATAATATTATGAATAAAATTACCATTAGTAACAACCTAAATTATTTTTCATTTACAGAAAATGGAAAATATCCCATAAAGAACTCAATAGGACATTTATCTCCATTTAAATTGTATCCAACAACATGTGTTAATCATCTCATCTCCTCCTTTAGACTTTGCATGAAAAATCCCAATCATTTCAATTTGGTTCGTCCATACTTAAATGAAATTGTAATTTAATACTTAACCATACTCACTAAAAATTATAAATAAATGGAGGAAATTAAGGTAATCAAGGAGAATATTTTACCTCAAATTATTGTGATGGATCGAGACTGCACTAGCCTTGATCATGAGGAAAGAATGAGATGATGAATAGGAGGTAAGTAAACCTCCATGTAGTTATCATTAGATTGAATTTTACTTTTTTTAATAAGGTAAAATACCTCAATGATTGAATATATTATAAATAAATGTTGAGAAGAAATGAGAAGTTGTTAGAGGAGATTACATGTTATATGGAAATATTTTTTGAGGCTGCAGCTTGGAGTTCTTAGCAAGGTCAAATTTCAGAAACCATGCCTCCTTGAGTGTCTAACCCCCAGCCTCAAACCACTAGGTTTAATGAAGGAATCCAACAATTCCCCAAATGAAAATTTGAATGAATATGGAGACACATTATTAGTATTATCTCTACTTTGAATAGTAGGTATCTCACTAGAGGAGGGATTTTCCTCTATCTTTCTTATCATTGGATGAAGGAAGAAATCCATTATACATCCTTCGAGTGATAGGAATTTTACCTAATTTATAAATATAATAGGAGCATATTTTTAACTCTCTATGTTATAAAATGAAGGTGTTTATGCCTAAACACAAACATATAAACACATCTATGATAATATTATATGGTAAAAAACTCACAAACCAGAAGATCCATATTTTTTCATAAAGGTAAAATAGCCACAACTATTAAGTGAAATCAATACAACATTGATGTTCCCAAAAATCCTAGGATCACTCATAAAAAATACCACCAACTAAGTCAAAAGCACCATATGTAGAACAAAAAAAACATATATAAGTGAGGAGGAGTAGAAAATAACATACTTTGGATTCGAGTTTTGATTCATCTGAGAGAAAGTTGAGATATCATGTGAGAAATCTTGGATTCATTCGAGCCTTCGATTTGTTTGACACTTGATTCTTTCGAGCCTTGGATTTGAGCCTTGGAAGCATTTGGGACTTGATTCAAGCCTTGATTCATGTCTAGATTCAAGGAGGAGGAGGAGCGTCGACAGAAGGTGGATTTCATAGAATGCTTTATATATCACAACTGAAATAGTCATGAATAGGGTTTTTTTAAATAGATCAGGAGACTTTTATTTGTGCTTTCCAAAAAAGCGCTGATAATGATACATTTTATCAGCGCTAAATTATTAATCATCGATAAAAGCCATATCATTATCAGTGCTAAAGAAGTGCTGACAAAAGTTCTGTAATTATAATTCTAAATAAAAAAGTAAATATATTTATATAATTATATATTTATTTATTATACTTTTATAATTATTTAAATATATAATTATATAATTACTTTTTTCTTAAAAAATATATATTTTATTTATAATTATAAATATAGTAAATATAAATTTATAAATATATTTTTAAATATATTTATAATTATTTATTTATAATTATAAATATATTTATAACATTATATATATATATGTTTTTAATATATATATATAAACATAGTCAATATATTCATTATTTAAACATATTTATAATAATTTCATAATTATAAATATATTCACAACATTATATATATATAATAAATATATATAAATATACATATAAATATAATAAATATATTCATTAAATATATTTATTATAATTTTATATTCATTTAAATATATAATTATTTATTTATAATTATATAAATACTTTTTAAAAAATTAATATTTATATATTTATATCAATATATATATATATATTTATGTAATTATATATATTTATTTAATAAATAAATATAAATATAAATATAAATATAAATATAAATATAAATATAAATATAAATATAAATATAAATATAAATATAAATATAAATATAAATATAAATATAAATATAAATATAAATATAAATATAAATATAAATATAAATATAAATATAAATATAAATATAAATATATATATATATATATATATATATATATTATGTGCTTGAGGGTACAATTACATTAAACACACACACACACACACCACACACATAGGTTGGAAAGGTAGGTCATAGCCTCTTCAAGGGATATCCCACCCAAAAAGCCTTATTTATTCAATACATGTCCCAAAGGCCCAAGAGGCATGAAGCCCCTTACATCGCCCAAAATCCCACAAACTCGATCAAAGGCCTAGTGCATCGTCATGTATGCATGATGCATACATCACCATCTACCTGTGTCATGCTTGAGTCACTGCCTGCCAGTAGAAATTCGCTCCCACCTAGATTTGAACTCAGGTCTGATGCAGGATTAAAGAGAGCCTTTACTACTTGGGCAAGCCCCCAACTTTGAATATAAATATAAATATAAATATAAATATAAATATAAATATAAATATAAATATAAATAAAAAAAATAAAAAAATGTAAATATATATATATATATATATATTTGGTGTTTGAGGGTATAATTACATTAAACACACACACACTACACACACAGGCTGAAAAGGCAAGCCATATCCCCCCTGAGGGATATCCCACCCATCAAGATTTATTTATTTAGTACATGGCCCAAAGGCCTAGTGGGTATGAAGCCCATTAAATGGACCAAAGACCCACAAACTAGCTCGAAGGCCCCGTGCAACGTCATGATTACATCACACTACCTACTTCAGCGCCTGTCTACATCATGGACACGTCACCACTTGCTTGCGTCATGCCTACATCACCATATGCCTACAGAAATTCACTCCAACCTAGATTTGAGCAAGAGTCTGATGCAGGATTACAGGGAGCCTTTACCACTCGGGTAAGCCCCCAACTGCATAAATATTAATATAAATATAAATATACATATAAGTAAAAATATATTAAATAAATTCATTATTTAAATAAATTTAATATAATTCTAAAATTATTTATATATATATATTTATTTATTTACAATTATATATATACTTTTTTTTAAAATAATATTTATTTATTTATAATTATAAATATATAAATTTATAAATATAGTAAATATACTTTTATAAAGATATTTATTTATAAATATATTTTTAAAATTATTAATGAATATATAATCTTAAATGCACACATTCATATTAAAAATGAATGAAAATGAATAATTAAAAATGAGTACACTATAAAAATATTGAAAAAATGGATATGTTTTATTAATTAAATATAAATTATTTAAAAGATATGGATATAGAAGGAAATAAAGATGAATACATATTGAAAATATGAAAACATATTAAATAAATATAAATAAATAAATAGAAAATGATTAAATTCACAAAAAAAAAATAATAAATAAAAAACATTAAAATTGAATTAATACCTAACTGTAATAATATTAAAAATAAATAAATAACCTTTACTGATTAAAAATCATAATATATTAATTTTATCAAATTACAATAAAATTCTAAAATGGATACTAAAATTTGAATAAATTACATAAATATTAGGTGTATGTGTTTATATATATATAAGATTTCACTAATTACTTTAAAATGTTGTGTGTACGTCAAATAAAAATACATTAATTACATATATATATATATATATATCTGTGTGTGTGTGTGTGTGTGTGTGAAATCATGTAACATGCATTTGAAATATGTTAAATTGAAAAATCAAACGACATTCAATTATGTCCATTACTCGATGCTATTAGTCAACATTTTTAATTAATATTAATTTTTAATAATAAACCATTCTTCACTAAATATATGACTTATTTAATATGTATGCATAATTATTTTATATCATATAAATCAAATTTTAGGAAATATTATAAATTAATATATATATATATATATATGAATATATATCTATATTAAATGTATTAAAGAATAATTATGTATAAAAACCACTAAAAATGAATAATACATTAGTATATTTTTAATTAATAATTTTTATTCATTTATTATATTTATGTTTAATATATATTATTTATTACTATTTATAATTAATAAATATATATTAAACATAATCATTTATATAAATAATTATTTCTTTAATAATCTTTTTAATAATTTTTCAATTTATTCATTTTTAAAATTTGGTCTAATATTTACAATTTATTCATTATTATTATTATTTTTAGTTATTACCATTTATTCATTTTATATAAAAATATATTATTTATTAAAATTTATAATATGTATATATATATTTATTACATTTATTCATTTTTATAAATAATTATTTAATTAATAAAATGTTTAATTTTTTTCTAATTTACTCATTTGTAATTATTATTTGTTTAATTATTTCATTTTATTCATTTTACATATCTAAATATTTAATTTATATTATTTATTAATATTTAAAATTTATATATATGTATATTAAATATATTCATTTTTATCAATAATTATCTAATTAATAAAATTGTTATTTTTTTAATTTAATCATTTTTAATTTTTATTTGTTTAACTATCTAATTTTAGTTAAGACCTTTATCAGCGCTAAAAAAGTGATGATAAATGTTACCCATTATCTATGCTAAAAATAAAGCACTGATAAAGGGTACCCTTTATAAGCGCTAAGAATTAAGTGTCGATAACGATACCTTTTATCAATGCCAAGGAAAAACACTGATAAAAGACACCTTTTATTAGTTCTTTTTTAGCACTGATTAAAGACACAATTTATCTGCATTTTTTTAGTGCAGATAGAGGGCACCATTATCAGGGATTTTTACTAGCGTTGATAAAGGTCTGATGTTAAAGGTCAGTTTTGTAGTAGTGATAATAAATTATAATAAATTGTAATTAATTGTGAAATTTAATTTAAAAATTAATAATCACCTATAAACTCATCGAGTAGCTTCCACTTAGAAAAACCTTGACCTAATGTATCCATAAGGTCTATGGCGTACCACCAACACCATCACTAGAAAAATCCATAACATTCGGTACAAGATCAATCACCAATTTTATCTAATTTAATCAAAAACCCTAAATAAATTAGGAAAAAGTCGTAAATCCATAAAAAATGGAGAAGTATGTTGTGTGTTCATCCTTCTAGGACGTCCTCTATCCAAGCAATGAAAAATCCCCATCATTCATACCTGATTCAACTTTTCATCAATGAAATCAATGCCAAATATGTAAGATCTTGAATTTTTTTGAGATGTCTCGATCTCGTTTACATGTACTCTTTTTTCCTTGTTTTGATTATATATTTTTTAGGCTTTATCTTGGGTGCGTTTTGGGAAAACTTCAAGGTTTTGGAGGGGTTTTGGGAAGTGTATGTTTGGCGCGCAGTTTTCCCAAATATTGCAGCCCTCCCCAGAAAACCGTGCAACCCCATATAGAGAATAATTTTATGACTAGTGTACACTTTTTTAAAACGTGCACCCTCTTAGGAGTAGTCGTGCACCCCATAGGAGAGGCGCGTAGTTAGGGTGTACAGTTTGGAAAACTGTGTGCCCCTATCTAGGAAACTGTGCGTGTTGGTTTTAATATTCCGAAAATTGGTTTTATAAATTCCAAACCCTCAAGCCTCACCCTAATTCGACCCAATCCGACCCTAAATGATATCTATCATTTTTGGAGGCTCCCAAATGGATTCCAAGTCCTTCAAACCTCCGTTGCAGACAAATTGATGCTCAAATTGAAGATCTGCACCAATATCAGTATGTGATTTCTTCTCGATTATGTTATACTCTCTTCCTCCCTTATCTCTTTTATATTAAAATGTGATGGTTTTCCTTTATTGGTGATGGTTCTTGATCTAGGTTTGATGGATCTTGATTCTTTTGATATCGGATCTAGGTTTTGATTATAGATCTCACTCTTTATCAAGATCTTGGTTGTTCTTCTTCAATTGAGGATTTTTCCATTAGTAAGCATTCATCAATGATATTGAGGTATGTGGTATAATTTTAATTTCAATAGTCTTGAATTTCAATTGCATTTATGTGTTTTGAAATTTCAATTAGCACATTTGGAAATTGAATATTGAATTAAATAAATTAATTGATTAATTAATTTATGAAATCGTGGAATTGATTAATTGATTTTCCATGTTATTATGAAATGAGTTGAATATGGTACAATTTAATTTTTGTAATTATGATTATGAAATTGGTGGAAATTGTATTAATTAATTACTTAATTAATTAATGCAATGTTTTGATTATAGAATTTATGGGAAATTGATATTGTGTCATCGGTCAATGAATGTGATTATGAATTAATTGAAAATGATAATTATGAGATGGTTGAACTGACCTTAATGGGTTAATAGGATATGTGATTTAAATATTTCAAAATTGTTAATGATGAATTGTTAATATTGTTCCATGGAATTAGAGTATTGAACCATGATTTTTTTGAAAATTGTAATGGTATATCATGATGTGAAATGTTGATAAAAGGTTTAATTTTTATTAACATTGATTGATGTGATATATGTGATATATATGTGTGTTTGATTGATATATGAGTGTGAGACAGTGACCAAGGATCCAAATACCCATATGTGATTGTTATTGTATTAGAACGGGACTAAGGATCCAAATGTCCATAGGTGTTAATAAGTGTGGGTTAGGGATTGAGGCTCCAAATACCCATTTGAGATAATGAGTATTAGTTAGGGACTGAGCCTCCAAATACCCATCTAATATAGAGGTGTGCGATAGGTAAAAAGGCTCCAAATACCCATGGGGTGTTATAAATGACGTTCTACTCCCATGAGATTGGAATTAGTATATGGTTACAATTTCCCGTGTTATGAATTGAAATGATAAATAATAACCATGGTATTGTGATATGTGATATCCCTTGGGGATGGCTTAGACTTTGGTATGAGCCGAATTAGGTATTAGTTATTCAGGTGTCCTCAGGAACCTCAGGGTTTATGTAGTTAAATAAAGAATATTTGAAATTTGATAAATTTTTACTCTATTCATTCTACTTTATTCTTTATAAAACTACATACACTGTTATTGATTTGATTATATTTTAGATTTCATTGGTGGTGTACTATTGAGTTTTACTCACACCCTACTTGGGTTACCTGATCGGTACCTGAAATAGACTACATGGTTGTAGGACATGAAAAGGGAAAGATCACTATGCTAGATGAACGAGTCAAGATGGAGCATGGATGAGGGAACTAGAAATGGTGGTGGGGCCTACTTGGGAGTGTCAATGTGTCTTTATTTTTATTTTTCATTAACACTAGACACATACTTGGCATGAAATATCTACTCTTTCAGTTTTTATATAGTATTCCTATGTTGGTCATCATGTGAGGCTGGTTTGTCTTCTTTTTTGGTTATATCTTTTGGATATTTTTTATTTATTTCTATTGTATTATTTATTTGATAAAGAGGGTATAATGTCCCCATGATCGATATTATACCCCCACTGCAAGTCAACAGCCTTTGGCATACAGGAAGACACACTTGAGGTCATGTGACCGACCGGCTCGGGGCACCAGAATGTGGCACCTGGGTTGGGATGTTACAAAACACTAATCTAAAATTAAATCCAATTAAATGCTATCAATGGATTAGAATAATTGAGCGAATAATGGAAAATTCTTACCTTAAATCACTATATAGAATCACAATAAATTGACCCTCTATAAGGGTGAATTGAATAGGGAACGAGAGGGGGTGGATCTTGAAAAATGACCCTCCCTTGAGTGCCTCTTGACCCTAAACCCTAAATGAGGGTGATCAAAAAATGACATTCCTTCCCATGGTAAAAATAATAGGCTTGTAGATCAGGTGTGGTGCAACCATGAGTGTTTCTCCATGACACTACTTCTCCCGGATAAGTCACAACATGACCCCTATGGGTCATGGTGTGACCGCCCCATGTATAGGGGACATCCCCTACCAAAGGCCATTATATAATGACCATTATAGATCAAAACACGATGCCCCTTTCTTGACAAGGTACATAACCCCCTGGGTGAAACCTCCCATCTCTCATGGCTTGACACCCTACACACCCTACCATGATACTCCTTGTATTATGACTTTATGGTGTGACCTAAGGGTCATGATATTAAATTATTTCCTTCATATAATTAATAAAGTAAGAACTATAACAATATTTATACCCATCGCACGACTTACTATCACATCACAACACCCCCTTTTATAGTTTGACCATTTTAGAAGAGTATTTCCATTTGAAAAAATCCACAAAACCTACTAAGATATGAAGACCTCAACCAAAGGATGACCATCACTCTATCAACACTCATCATCGTATAACCACCACTCACCATGGAATGATGAGAATCATACATCCAAAATCAGAAGAGGGGTCACCCTAATCCTACACTAACATTCACCAGAGAACCTGAAATATCTCCTAGGCCTTGATCTATGCCCAAAAACTTCTCATTGAGATGTTCCAAATCAAATAATTTTTATATGAATCCATGTTCTCAAAAAATAAATTTCTCTAGTAATAAAAATTAAAATTCACTCTAAATTTTACTACCTGTAATGACATGGGTCATTATAGCCACCGCTCCACTATCACAATCAAAGTTACAAAAAAATAATCTTCTAAAGATGATCCTCTTATTTGACTAATTTACATAGCCTAAAAATATTTTTCAAGCACATTTTTAAAACCTCACAATCCCCCACTTGAGAATAATTTCCAATGATTTTGCACTAAGTCCTGCATCAAAATACGCACACCTACTTCCATTCCTAAAACATATATTCACCACCATATAATTCCCCCACCATTCTTTCATTCATCCCAAACCAAGCAAGGAATAACATTGCCTCATATAATATCAAAATATAAACTTTTTTATCACATTAATTATATTTTAAGATCATTATATATTTCATAGATCCAAAACTTTTTCTTCCAACAACTTCCAAATGATGTGATATTTCAGATAAATGTGATTCATTCTATAATAAAACATATGATTTTTGATTGATTGAATTACAATTTATTTAACAAAAATAATATCCCATCATCTTACTTTATTTAAAGATATTCCAATTTCCCCTTCATCCATATCAATTCCTTCACAACTTCCATTAAATAAATATACTCTACTTCCATTTTAGAGATTGAAATTACCAGTTGATGATTTGACATCCAACTCAGAATCATCCATTAAAAAATGAACACATATATAGTGGTTCTCTATCGAGTGTCAGAATCCCCCATGAAATTAAAATTCAGTAAACCTGTATAATGAATTATTCATTCTAAAGAAAAGTTTCATGCTTTTGGAACCCTTTAAGTATCAGAGAGTCCACTTCTCAACCTCCCAGTGTCCTCTTCTGAGATTATACATATACCAACCCATAAATCCCACTACTTCTGCAATCTATAATCAAGTATAAACCATGAAATAAATAGATCATATAAGTACTAATGCATAGGTATACCTTTCCATTTACCAAACATTAGCTTCTTTTCATGGTGCCTTATCATGGCTTAAATTAAAGTGTCTAACTAGGGGTGCGGTCAATGGTTTCTCCTTCCTCATACCAAATTACTCCAAAAAATTTCAGATATAATATAACTAATTCAGTTATAATGTAAAAGGGATTAGTTCTATCATAATTCGTATCCCAAACACATATTTTGATAGAGCAAGATCATTTATCTTGAATATTTCAGAAAATTCAACCTTTATCTCATTGATCCTCCCCTTCATTAGACTATCACTAAGAATTTCATCAAAAAAGATAAGTAGGATGATGAATCTCCCATCATCATACACATTTTTGTTATGAAAATGATCTAAATTTCTATGAATAAACTTTTTCTAATCTATAAATTTATAAAACTTCTAGTTTCACTACCTTGGAACCTTTTTCAAACCTTAGAGGACCTGCTTCATCTTTTACACAAGGTCCCGATTCCAAGGATCCATAAAACCAACCGGCTTCTCTATACATATTTCCTCATCTTAGTTATCATGAAGTAATTCTATCCAAATCACAACCTATTTCAATATCTTGGGGGTATCTATCATATATGTGTAACAAGTAGTGAAATATACTTTCATACCTTTTCACTTGGTGCCTTACCCTGGAAGATCTCCACAACTCCCTTATGACTCAACTCCTTCCTAAACCACTACTTATGGCCCTTCACATTTTGGACATATCCCAAAAGATTCCATGGTTCATGAACTATCTACTACTTGTGACCTTGGAAACACCATAAAAAATTAATCTCTTTCTAAAACATCATACTAACCATATGGTGTTTCTCGTATTGATATACTTCCTGAATTCCCTGTAACATCTGTAACTTCTAGATGTCTGTTTAGCTGAACTTAAGTCTATGATGATTCTTTTATATCATTAGAAAACTCAGTTAAGTTCTAATCCTTCCACAATATCTCTCCATTGAAGATGAAATTTTGAATTTTAATACCCTCTCAAGAGTAGTTATCCTATAGTTAAAAAAACTCTTCATCACCATACCAATAAAAGTAACAGTTTTGAGACTTATACACTAGCCTGTCCCTCTTATTGGAATCAACATGGATATTATAAAGTGAATTGAGTAATTTGAGATGGGTGAAATTAACCTTTCATCCATACCAATTGATTTTAGGATTTTCTTACCCTATAAGAAATGAGAGACTCTTGTTGATCAAGTATACCGTACAATTCTCTACTTTAACAAAAAACACCTTTGGGAACCCCATGTGAATTCCCATACTCCTTTATTTTAAACTAATGTCTGATTCATCATCTCAATAAACTTGTTTTTTCTGAAATATCTAGTGTGGTATTTTAAAACTATATTCTATTTCATTGGATCAACCACTATAATTCATTTCTTATATACTCCCCACCATTATCAGAGCTCAAACACTTAAGTTTACAATTAGTCTCTTTTTCCACCATGGATATCTATCAGATGAAGGTGAAGAATAACATGGACTTATACTTGAGAAATAACAACCAAACATTCCATATAATATTTATGATAAAGGTTACATAGAACAGTGATAATCCATGAGAAAGAATCAAATTCCCCCATACATATTTATGAACCAACTCAATATTCAGATTCTTTGATTCCTTACCTTCAATTTACAAGAAAACCTTCAACTAATTTATGAAAAAAGAATATTTTTCTGTCCCATATTCCTTTCTTCATATCTTTAAAATACCTTTACAATGAGGATCTTTATACCTTTCTCACAAAAGTGACACATATGGTCATTATATAACTTTATAGAAGGTACTTGTCTAGCATGAATTGCACTTTATGATACTCTCATTAGGTAAAACATCCTATAATTCACTAATTTGGATACAATTATAGAACAATGTGAAATATTCTATGAATTATCTATGAATTTAGTACCAAAACCAGTATCTTCTATCTTTCCAATTAAAATTCAGTTTTTCCTAAATCCTAGTATGTTCGACACACCTTTCCACTTCAATATAATTACATTCCTTTCAAAGATAGAAAAATAAATATTTCATATAATCTTGAGAGTTTTACCATCTATATGAACCTTTTTAAATATTCTATAAGTATAATAACTCATACCCCCTCTCATATTTTGACTGAAATGAAGCTCCATATTCTATAATCGAAGACTCAAGTGAGTTGGAGACACTCAAAAGAAGTCCAACCTTATCTCCAGATAAATGATTCATAGATCTACTTACATAATCTTATCTTTTGGAATGCACTCTCCACTCATTTCAATATTTCATTAAGTAGACTTTCTTCCCACAATGCAAACACCTAGGACCACATTTCACTAAGCTACTCCTTATTTAACTTCTTATTTTTTCCATTCATACGAATCTTTTGAGATTTGGACCATCCAGTTTTGTATGCACTATAATTTTTTTTGGAATAAACATGGATCTCCTTCAAATGAAGTTCCTTGTTCATGATTAGGTCTCTAACATTTTAAAAGGCCAAGTTATTGTTTCTTATTGATTTTCTCACTTTAGTGACCGTCACATCCCAAGACCCAGGGAGTTATAAAATTAACAATAAAACCCAGTTTGAATCTTAAAAGATCACCTTTAATGACTCAAAATAACTCCAAATCATGTTGAATTAATTGATAAGATTAAACTTTGGGTTACCTTATGATATACTCATGATGAAAAACCTTCATAAAATTAATACCTTATTCCCTCCAGTTGACTTCTCAGACATGTAATTAAGATAATTCATATGTTCCAAAGTGGGTTTCACTTATTAGATAGTCCAAACCATGTTTTGGGATAATAAAATACAAATAAAATCTAGTGATTTCTTATATAGCCTCCCCCTTCTCCATTCATCATAACTTTTATATTGGTACCTATCAATGGAAGATCAATTCACTTATAAAGTAGACAGTACTCTATATTCATTCCCCAAAACAAAAAATACATGACATGAAACTTATCCAAATAAAACTTAACCTCATACAAAACCATTAATTTTAGTAGATATTGAACTAACACTAAATTCTAAAACACATAAGAGGTATCCAGACCTATTTATTGGAAATCAATGACAAGGAAAAGGGTAGAATGATGATACTAAACTGAGCTCTAAAACACCTCTACCTTGTTATGATCATCCCAAACTATGTAACCAAATTTATGATAACATTTGTTGTGATAAAGTATATATTTTTTAATTCCCACAAAATATTTCAACTAGAACTTACTAGATAGAACAAATTACTATAATGAATCCCATGCAATGATGCCTATAATATAGAATAATTGTCACACCTAAGTCACCACAACAAAATTTTAACCTTAAAACAAACACATATGATTTCAAGAAGACAATGATTAAAATAAAAGGAAGAAAAATAATAATTTTTTTTACGTGGTTCAGAAATGAATCTTAATACACTAGGGGGATACTTATTTACTTTAATTAAAAATGATAAGATGATTATAATAACATTAAAAAAACAAATGAACCATCCTATTATTTACAATAAGAACCATCCAATGAAAATGGTCACTATATCTTCCAATATTTATAGAGAGTAATCCCATATAGTTTTTATCTTTTTAGGAATCCCTTCACCCAGTTAAAGAATCCCACTGCCTCATATACTACCACTAGTACACTATTCTCACTTCTAAAACTCTTGTGAGTTTACTATTATATTTCATGAAACTTACTTATATGTATCAATTTACTGAATTTTTTTTAGTGGAATCCTTTAGAAGGAATCTTATTCAGTACAATATTTACTTTCACACAATTCCTTTGATCCTCTAAATTAGTTCTTCAGTCTGTGTCAATAGGTAAATTCTGAATGTATCATATAACTATCATCATTTAGTCTATGTAACTTCACAAATTTTGGACTTTATTGTTGCCGCTCCACCATCACCCTTAGAGTTCTAAAAGATTATCTTCTAGGTATTCTCCTTCCACTAAACTAATCTATTTATCTTGAAAATGGTTTTACCTATATGGTTAAAACCTAACAACATCCACATATTATTCTAAGTGATTACTTGTCACATTTTATTTTTAATTAATATAATGCAAGAATTACCAAAAACTAAGAATTAATTTTTGATACATTTTGTTGCCACTCTTATCATTTCGCCTTTATGATGGATAATCCAAATGTATATTTCTCTATTTATATCCAAACATACTCCATGAATCTCTGAAAAACTCCCTTTTTATTCTAGAATATAGTATGGAGGAACCTATTTATTTTTATCATTATCCATTGATCACAATGAGAGGATTTCTCTTTTTCTTTCTTGTTATTGTTGAAATAGTTAGTTCCCTAGACCCAAATATGAATTAATTTTGATTACCATTTCATGTGTACAGTTAGTTATACATGATATAATCTTACCATTATAGTGTATAATTTTCTCCGTCCACTGTTATAATGGCAATGTCTAAAGATTAATTGTCATGTCGAGAGGTTATAGAAGATCACATGCTATAATGAGAACCTCGAGATACCATGAAATTAATCTTAAATATATGTTCTACAATATAAATACATCTTACTGACCGGACACAGTAGATGTTTGACTATCAGGTGTTGGGGGCTCATAATCATTGAGACTTCTTCTCACGAAGTTCGTACTTGGTGATCTATAGTAGTGTGATCAAGAGGACAAACCCTCCAATAGGAACACCACATGTTTTGGGTGTCATTGGTTGTTCATATCTATAGAAATGTGTATTTTTCTCCTGACATGAGACCATTACCAATGTGTATCATTTGATTACGTACTTTTATGCTAGGTGAAAACCATGGTATTGAAATCGTGGCGAGGTAGCTTGTTTTGGGTGCGTCATTGGTGGTACGACATTGGTTGAATGGTCAAGAAAGGATTTGTCGCTTTCAAGTTTAGGAAGTTGTATATCTCAGGCCTGGTTAATCAGGATGGTGATGCCTTCATAAATCTTTGGCCAAAGTAATGCAAAGGTAAATACATATGGTAAGGTCAAGAAATAATAAAGCAAGAAAAATATTATGACACAAGTGTGCATCATGCTTTATAAGATATTTAACAACAAAGATATTATAGTACACAGTCACTGTTCGCAGTTTGGTAGTCGTTTCTATGACAATCCTTATCTATTTAGGGGCCAGGATGGGTTGCTAGACTCCACTCTTGGTCTGTGGATTTTATTCACTACTATCAAGATAAGGGCCTATAGGGTCACACAAAATATTATATTCAAGAATCTTCCCTATTCAGTCAAATAGCTATATGGACATAGTGGGACCCACCATAGGGTCTGAGTGTTGTACAAGTTATCGATCACCAAAAGAATTAAATAAATTAATTAATATTCAAGTTATGAATATTTTGGATTGAATTTATTTATTGTATTTAAAATTTTAGTAAATACGAGAAAATATTAATCGAACGAATAATATTTTAATATTCAAGGTTCTTTTAATATTAAGCGGGACAACGAGTCGAGTTAAATGGATCAGATTTCATCATGTAATATATTTTTTATATATTACAAGTATGTGATAAAATAATAAATAATATTGACATAGTTTAGCTCATCAAAATTATTTATTTAGTGGACGTTGAAATAAACGGGGGCCGGGGAACCCAACTGGGTATTTTGAAACTCCGCTATAAATATAGGAGTAGGATCTCTCATATGGTGTGAAATTCACTATTCATTAATTCATGAAATGAAAGATTGAGATCCTCTCTCTCCTCCCACTTCCTAGAGAGAGAATCTATTGATCCAAGAGTTTGGATCATGATCTTCATCAAGCATCAAAGGCATCTCGATACGGTGATCATCAGGATGTCGAAAGAGCCGTCGAATCTCCACGCTAGAACCCAAAATTTGATGATCGACACTCCCGTGGGGTTTTAAAGCATGTGTGGATAATCTAGAGGGTTTCTTCTTTGGATCCTTAAATCAATGATCACCATCAACTTGTTGTAGTATACCACGAATTCAGATTTGAAAAGGTTACACTTTCATTTTTATTTTGTGCTCCTTATAATTTACGCGAGATAGGAACGACCAATGACACCTGAAACATGTGGTGTTCCTATTATGCAGGTCTATCCTCATGATATCAAATACTAGAGATCTTCAAGTGTGAACCTCATGAGAAGAAGTCTCAATGCTAATGAGCCCCCAACACCTAATGGTCACACATCATCTGTGTCCTTTTAGAATGATATAACTAGACCATAGGAAATAATTTAAGATTACTGTCATGACATCTCAATGTTCTCATTATAGCCTGGGATCTACTATAACCCTTTGACACAATATTTAACCTAAGAACATTACCATAAAAAAATGTATTCAGAAGTATCTATAATGTTATGGAAAGATAAACACATATATTATAACAAACTGCATACATGTAGTGGTAATCAAAGTACAATACAAGTTGGGTATAGGGAACCCACTTTGAACACTCTCACTTTCACTAGATCCAACTACAAATAGGTTTCAATATGCTAGCTCTCACATGAGAATCATGCTTCTGATGAGAGATGGAATTATTCAGGGGGTCTTCCACATTGTCCTCTGTGGCTAATCTGCTAACTGCCAATTTACCTCTTCGAGTAAAATACCTCAAGAGAGGAAACTTCCAAAGAATATGATTTATCCTTTAGTGATACCTAGGATCTTTGGAAAGCACCATTGCAGTAGTATTATCACAATATACTGGAACATGGTCTGCACTTCTAGGAACAACACCAATGTATAAGATAAAACTGCATATCCAGACTGCTTCCTTTGCTGTATCGGAAGCTTAAATATATTCAAACTCTACTGTAGAATCAGAAACCATAGCTTGCTTCGAGCTTCTCCAGCTCACTGCACCCCCATTAAAGAAAAAGATGTAGCATGACTGTGATTTCATATCATCATGATCTGTCTGGAAACTAGCATCAGTGTATCCCCTCACTACTAGTTCCTCATCTCTTCCATACACCAGGAACATATCCTTAGTATGCCTCAAGTACTTTAGGATAGTTTTAACAGCTGTCCAATATGGCTCTCCTGGATTGTCTTGATATCTAACCCCCATTCTTAAAGAAAAGGTGACCTCAAACCTAGTACATAGCATGTCATACATGATAGAACCCACTTTCAAGGCATAAGGGATTCTTCTCATTCTGTCAATCTCCTCCTGTGTTTGTGGACACACTTTCTGGTAGATATTTATACCATGTGACATAGGTAACAATCCTCTCTTGGATTGTTCCATATTATACCTTTTGAGTATCTTGTCAATATATGTACTTTGAATTATCCCAAGTATGATTTGAGATCTATCTCGATAGATCTTGATCCCTAGAATGTAGGCTGCTTCACCTAAGTCCTTCATAGAGAATCATTCATTTAACCAAGTCTTAACTGACTGTAAGAATTTCACCTAGTTTCTCATAATTAATATGTCATCAACATATAACACTAGTAAAACAATGAAATTTACCCTTTTTATAGATAGAAGGATCAATTTCATTTGTGAAAAAACCAAAATCTCTTATGGCCTCATCAAAATGAACATTCCATGATCATGATGCTGTTTCAACCCATAAATGGATCTCTGCAACTTTTACACTTTGTTGGCATTATTTTACTTGAAAAACCATTTGAGTTGAGTCATATAGACGTCTTCAAGCAACTTCCCTTTTAGAAAAGCAGTTTTGAAATCCATTTTCCAAATTTTATAATCATGAATGGATGATATTGCAAGAAATATTCTGATGGATTTAAGCATTGCTACTGGTGAGAAGGTTTCATCATAGTCAATGCCTTGATGTTTCCTGAAACCCTTTGCAACCAGTCTTACTTTAAAGGTATTAACCTCACCATCCATGTAAATATTCTTCTTGAATACCCATTTTCATCCAATGTTATTTAAATTTGTTGGAGGGTCTACCAAAATCCAAACTTGATTTTGGTACATGGACTCCATATCAAAATTCATGTATTCTTTCCATTTAGTAGCTTATTTTCCTTCTACTACTTCTTTTTAGGTTAGAGGTTCATCATCCTCAAGGACTAATGTGTCACCTGACTCAGTGACAAGAAAACAATAATGCTCTGGTTCTATAACCTCTCGCATAGACCTACACAATATTTGTTTCTCAAGAAAAACTTCTTCTTCCACTTGTTCTTATAGAGATTGTTCCTCTACCAACTCTTGTGCATGTGGATCATTAACTTTATCAAATTCAATCGTGCTCCCACTATTTTAAATAGAAACGTGTTCCCTTTCTAGAAATATGGTGTATCTTTCCACAATAAATTTATTATCTAAAGGGTTATATAAGTAATATCCTCTAGTTTCCTTAAGATAACCTATAAAGATGCATTTGGTGCTTCTGGATGCTAATTTGTCACTTGGTAAAGTCTTGAAAAATGACTTGAACCACCATACACGTATGTGTGGCATACTGGGTTTCTTTCCATACCATAAATCATATGGAATCCCATCTTCAGCTTTAGTTGGTACTCAGTTAAGGGTATATGTTTCTCTCTGCAATGAGTATCCCCAAAAAGATAATAGAAGAGTTGCATGACTCATCATTGATCTGACCATATCAAGAAAGTTCCTATTCCTCCTTTCACTAACACCATTCCATTATAGTGTATAAGGAGGAGTGAGTTGGGATAGTATCCCACACTCCTTCACGTGATCAATGAAAGTTTGGTTAAGATATTATCTGCCTCCGTCTGAGCAGGGTGCTTTTATCTTTTTACCAAGTTGGTTTTCTACTTCATTTTGGTATTCCTTAAAAATTAGAAAGGAATCATACTTATACCACATTAAGTATATATAGAAATACCCACTATAGTCATCAGTAAAAGTAATGAAGCATAAAAAACCACCCCTTTCCTCTACTGGAAATGGACCACATACATCAGTATGTATTAATTCCAGTACTACATTGGCTCTTTCTCCCTTTCCTAAGAAAGGTGGTTTGGTCATCTTTCGTTGTAAACAACCTTGACATACATCTAAGGGTTCTAACTATACCGAGTCTAAATACCCTTCTTGATGTAATCTTCATAATCGCTTATCGTTTACATGACCATGCCTGAAGTTCCATAGGCGGGTGATATACGAGTCATGTAGGCTATTTTTTTCATTGATTTCCATTATAGGGTTCTCGAGTTCCAGCATATATAAACCATTGTTAAGATGTTCCATACCATAACATATGTTATCCCTATAAAAGAGACAACATTTATTTCCAAATTTGAAATAAAAACCCATAGTGTCTAAAATCAACACATAGATAATGTTTTTGGTAACCGAAGGTCTATAATATCAATTGTTTAAAACAAGAACCAAACCAGTTGGAAAGGTTAAGTGATAGTCTCCCACTGCCAAGGATGCCATACTTGCACCACTTTCATCTTGGAGATCCACTTGACCTTTTTCAATATTCTTGAACCTACTTGGTTCTTGTATATGAATACAAATGTGTGAGACACATGTTGTATCCAATACTCAACTTGTAGATAAAGATAGATTGTATTCATTGACAAAAATACCTGAAGTAGAAGCATCCGTTTTCTTCTTCTTCACAGCTTTGCAATTATTCATCCAATGACCTTTCTTTCCACATCCAAAGTAGACAACTTCCTTCTCATTACTTTACCTCTAAATCTTTGTATTTTTTGTAGGATGATTCATTGGTGTTTTTGATATTGAATTTTCCTTAGAACCCTTTTCCTTGCCCTTGTTTTTCTTTTTCACCATAAGGACATATGAATTGGTATTTTTAATGTCCTTGTCAACTTGGAGAACTAAATCCAAAATTTCTGGGAGAGATTTTGTCATATCATTCATGTTATTATTGACAATAAAAGTCAAGAAAATTGGCGGTAAAGATTCAAGAATGAGATCCACTTCTAGTAAAATCTTGGTACCAATAAGGCTCGAGGTTCTCATTATAGCCTTGGATCTGCTATAACCTCTCGATACAAAAATTAATATTTGGACATTACCATTATAATAGTGGACATAGAAAAGTCTACACTATAATGGTAAGATAACATCATATATAACTAACTATACACATGATATGGAAACCAAAAGTACTGTATAGTTGGGTCTAGGGCACCCACTATTTCAACACTACCACTTACATTAGAGCCAACTTGCTAACCATACATGTTAGCTACTCACATGATAAAAAATCATGCTTCTTCTGGGTAATGGCTTTAATTGCTGGGCCTACCATGTTTTCTCCGTGTGGCATATCTACTGTATGTGACCTCATCCCCTTTAGTAAAACTTCTCAAGGTAAGGTATCCCCGAGTATATCACTTTTATCCATTGTCATAACACGACAACTTGGTTAGTAAGAATATCATAATTATGATAATAATTTTCTCACTAGGTCCGTATCCAAGAACTAGAGAGAACCGTTTCATTTAACTACTTATTAGCTACCTTAGAAGCTGCAACATACTCAGTATTTGTAGGTATGGATACCACTAGATTTTATGAGCATGTCTCACTCATCACCTTTTCTTAACTACGATACTAGATTAAATTGATCTAAGGATTACTAGTTTGTGTCCCACAATAACTAGTATACATTCTTCTCCATATACCAAGTACATATCATTTGTACTTTTCAAAGTACAAGATGATAGTTTTGACTTCTTCACTTGCAGTTCTCCTGGATATAATTGATATTCTCCTACTATAAAGTATATCCTGACAATATCAATTATTGTACATATAATGGAATATGTTATTGATGTTGTACATCTCGTTCCCCTCGTTGTTTGATTTTCATGATCACAATCACCTTCTTATTTATCTAATATTGTGTTTTAAGTGTTGTGGATGATAGGCAAGAGATTGCCAAAGGTTTGGCCCAAGAAAGTTGGCAAAATGGACTGAAATTCAGTCCACCGGCCAACCGGTGTGATAGCACCGGCCAGCCGGTGGAACTGGCAGAGGCATTGCCCACTGCCAGGTTCCACCGGTGGCTCTGTCACCGGTCGACCTGTGGCACCCAGCCCAAATAGTGTTTGCTACTGTCTTGCCACCGGCCAGCCGGTGGCTCCTCACCGGTCGACCGGTAGAGCCTGGATCAAGACTCTTCTTCTCTACCAAGGCACCGGCCAGCCGGTGGAGCTATACCGGTCAGCCGGTGGCCCCTGGACAGGAATCCTATGCCATTTTGCAAACACCGGCCAGCCGGTGGGACTGTACCGGCCAGCCGGTGGAGCCAGTCAAACTAGCCGTTGCAGTTTGACCAGGCTGGCCCACTTGGCTCCCAACGGCTCTTTAAGCCTCTCCAACGGCTCCGAAGCCTCCCCAAGGGTTCCATGCCTATAAATAAAGGCCAAGGAAGCCCCGGACACTTACCGGAACAATTGTGAAGCCACCGTACACATTTTCCATCCTTGGCGTACCTCCGGCGGACTTCCTCCAAGGGAACCCACCTTGCTCCAACAACTTCCACATCCAAGGAGCTCCATCAAAGAAGATTGGAAGCGGCCTTCAACCTCTTCAATCAATCAAAGGCGCCCAAGACTTCTCCAAATACGGTTTTTATTGTTTTATTCATTTTGAGCTTAAAATTGGGTTTGTGCCTACAAACCCCAAACTCTTTCTCATCCCCTCTTTCTCTTGGGTTCTCACACCACCACTAAGGTGTGAAGAGGTTTCTTCAAGATTTTCCTTTAAAAGGCTTGTGTTTCAGTGAGCTAGCCTTCACCCGTTAAAAAGGCTAGTGGGTTCTTGCTAAACCATCAAAAGCAAGTGGGTTCTTGCTAAACCACAAAAAGCAAGTTGTAATAGGTCCTAGTGCTACCTCAAAGCCTAGTGGGTTTCTTGCTAAAACCATTGAAAAGCAAGCGGTAGGAATCTCTCAACGGTTGAGTTGGGAGCAGAGACGTAGGCCGGGTTTTGGCTGAACTCCGTTATCAATTTTGTGTGTCTTGCCTCTTTATTTCCGCTGCACTTTACTTTGATTTTTAATTTGTTAATCAATTTTTTTTAAAAGGCAATTCACCCCCCTCTTGCCATCTATTCCTCGGGATTCTTCCGCCCTACAATTGGTATCAGAGCGAGGTTTGAGTAATTCCATAACCGGTTTCAAATTAAAGATCCTTTTTGATGGCTTCTACCGCTTCAACCTCTTACGCCCCCGAAGGATTTTCTTTGGATCGTGCTCCATTCTTTGATGGAGCCGATTATAGTTTTTGGAAAACCCGCATGACCACATTTCTTAAAAGTATTGGCTATCCTATTTTTAAAATTGTTATGCATGGTTTTACGCTCTCTTCTCCCGATGAGTCTAAATGGACCCCCGCCGACATTGCAAATTTCGAGCTTGATGGAAAAGCCATGAATGCTCTACATTGTGGGTTAGATCGTAATGTTTTTGATCATATTTCTTCTTGCACATCTTCTCATGATATTTGGAAGCTTTTAGAGCTAACCCATGAAGGTACTAGCATGGCTCAAAAGCAAGAACCCGCTCAAAAGCAAGAACCCGATGCAAAATCCGTACCCGCTTGCCCACTTCACAAGAATAGGGCCAAGAAAAAGAAGGGAAAGAAGAAGGCTTCAAAGGCAACATGGAGTGATAGCTCCACCTCTTCATTCTCCTCCTTCTCCTCAAGCGACCAAGGTAAAAAATGCCTAATGGCAAATCATGAGGTATCATCTTCCGACTCTTCTTCCTCGTCTTCTTGTTCTTCAAATTCCAATTCTTTAAATCATTTATCTTATGAAGAACTCTCACACGCTAGAGACCAACTAGAAAAAGGTTTTCATGCTTTATCGTCCAAATTTGTTGCTTTAAAAAAGTCTTTCAAAAAACTCTCCTCCGAAAAAGAACAACTTCTCAAAGAGAAGGAGGAGATGTCCCTCCAAATCCAAAATTTCCCAAATGTTGATTCCATGGAATCAACCATCAAAGACCTAAGGGAAACCCTAGCTAAGTTCACCCAAGGGGAACAAAATTTGAACAATTTGCTTGGTTCCCAACGAATTTCAAGAACCACCCAAGGGCTAGGATATACCAATATAACTTCCTCCTCCCATGCACCCACTATTTTTGTTAGGGGGAGCTCTTGTTATAAATTTTGTAACTATTGCAAAAAACCCGGGCACCTCATTTATGAGTGTGATTGCAAAAATGCCCGGTACGGCCAACCCAAGTCTTTTTTCTTTTCCGATGAATTCTATAGGAGAAGACCTGCTATGAGACAAGTTTGGATTGAAAAATCCCTTCTTGCGAGTCTCTCCGGGCCTAAAATTGTCTCTTTTCAAAATCCCTCTCCCCGGTGATTTGTTGTTTTTATTTAGGGGGAGTTAGGATCGTTTAAGCCCTTTTAATTTGAATTTCAAAATTTTCAATTCCAACTTTCAATTTCAACACTTGGTATCAAAATTTTCATTTCAAAGTATTCAATTCAAAATTTTTCATTTCAATTTTTGATTCAAAACTTTCAATTCAAACCGTTATTCAATTTTCATTTCAAAATTTTCAACAATTGATATCATTTTCAATTGATTTAAAATCTCGTTTTTCATCGATCCCTCAATCAAGTTTTATGCCCCACGCTATTTTGATAATCACAAAGGGGGAGAAATTTCTTGATTGATTGGGGGAGAATCCTTTTCATCATGCTTATCATTTCCTTTCAATTTCAATTTTTTACTTTAATTGTTTTGGTGATTGTGATCATCAAAATAGGGGGAGATTGTTGTACATCTCGTTCCCCTCGTTGTTTGATTTTCATGATCACAATCACCTTCTTATTTATCTAATATTGTGTTTTAAGTGTTGTGGATGATAGGCAAGAGATTGCCAAAGGTTTGGCCCAAGAAAGTTGGCAAAATGGACTGAAATTGAGTCCACCGGCCAACCGGTGTGATAGCACCGGCCAGCCGGTGGAACTGGCAGAGGCATTGCCCACTGCCAGGTTCCACCGGTCGACCGGTGGCTCTGTCACCGGTCGACCTGTGGCACCCAGCCCAAATAGTGTTTGCTACTGTCTTGCCACCGGCCAGCCGGTGGCTCCTCACCGGTCGACCGGTAGAGCCTGGATCAAGACTCTTCTTCTCTACCAAGGCACCGGCCAGCCGGTGGAGCTATACCGGTCAGCTGGTGGCCCCTGGACAGGAATCCTATGCCATTTTGCAAACACCGGCCAGCCGGTGGGACTGTACCGGCCAGCCGGTGGAGCCAGTCAAACTAGCCGTTGCAGTTTGACCAGGCTGGCCCACTTGGCTCCCAACGGCTCTTTAAGCCTCTCCAACGGCTCCGAAGCCTCCCCAAGGGTTCCATGCCTATAAATAAAGGCCAAGGAAGCCCCGGACACTTACCGGAACAATTGTGAAGCCACCGTACACATTTTCCATCCTTGGCGTACCTCCGGCGGACTTCCTCCAAGGGAACCCACCTTGCTCCAACAACTTCCACATCCAAGGAGCTCCATCAAAGAAGCTTGGAAGCGGCCTTCAACCTCTTCAATCAATCAAAGGCGCCCAAGACTTCTCCAAATACGGTTTTTATTGTTTTATTCATTTTGAGCTTAAAATTGGGTTTGTGCCTACAAACCCCAAACTCTTTCTCATCCCCTCTTTCTCTTGGGTTCTCACACCACCACTAAGGTGTGAAGAGGTTTCTTCAAGCTTTTCCTTTAAAAGGCTTGTGTTTCGGTGAGCTAGCCTTCACCCGTTAAAAAGGCTAGTGGGTTCTTGATAAACCATCAAAAGCAAGTGGGTTCTTGCTAAACCACAAAAAGCAAGTTGTAATAGGTCCTAGTGCTACCTCAAAGCCTAGTGGGTTTCTTGCTAAAACCATTGAAAAGCAAGCGGTAGGAATCTATCAACGGTTGAGTTGGGAGCGGAGACGTAGGCCGGGTTTTGGCTGAACTCCGTTATCAATTTTGTGTGTCTTGCCTCTTTATTTCCGCTGCACTTTACTTTGATTTTTAATTTGTTAATCAATTTTTTTTTAAAAGGCAATTCACCCCCCTCTTGCCATCTATTCCTCGGGATTCTTCCGCCCTACAATTGATTCATCTCTGAAGCGAATAGAACTCAATTCAAAAAATTAATCTCTTCCCATGTTCTGAACATGTCAACCTGGAGTGATTAAGCCATGTGACATTGGCAACAATTCTGAACATGAATTGTTCCAACTTGTATTTTTCAATATAATGTCACTAGATGTATGATTGACTAGGACCAATGAACCTATGGGTATACCTCAGTAGATCATGTTCCATAGAACATAGGTTGCTTCTTTAAGTAAATCCTTAGTGAGTTTCTTTTATTATGATCTTATCTAATTGTAAGATCAAGATCTGTTTTCCATATTTTGCTGAACATATTTCTCTTGGAGAACATTGGCGATCCCCCTAACCTTTAGTAGACACAAGTCAAAGATTCATTTATAATTAATTCTCTAAGATCTTGTTGCTTAATTTAATCCAGAACTGGATTTCAGTAACTTTCAACCCTTATTGGAATCATATGATTTCATCATCTCTTTCTAGTAACATCATATAGACACCTTCCATGGAAGATGATCTTGACATCCAATGACCAATAGAACGATCTTAGAGGTTAGATATGAAAAGTAAAATTCTAATGGATTTAGGCATACCGACTTGGTATAACCAATCGATCCTTATTGGTACCAAGCTTGTACTATCCATGTATCTTCTCATTTGAATACCCATTGCAGTATTCAATTTATAAATCCATTTTCAATTTGATACATGGAATCCATTATTGAATTTTAAAATTTTCAATCTTAGCTTATTTCTATAAACTAATTACTTGTAAGATTTATTATTCTTAATGAATAATATATCACCGTCTATAGTGAATATAAAACCATCACCATGGTTTCATTCTTCCTATGCGGTATGTGTCACTGGAACATGCCTCTTCCACATGAACTTGTAAAACTTGTTCCTATGTCAGCCATTTGTTCATCTTGAGCATTGACTAAGTCCAAGTCAATTCATATCCCACTATATCAAATAGAGATGTTTAACCTTATAGAAATGTAGTCTAACACTTGACTACAACTTTTATATCTTAGGGATTTATGTAATATCCTAAGCAACTGTTAGGATAATTACTTAGATGCACCATGTGTTTAGCTTGATGCATGTTTTTTATATCTTAACAAACTCTTTTAATCCTAACACATGTCCTATGACGTAATGTATTTTCATCATACTATGACTCATATGATATCCATTAGTCATTTGAGTTGGCATATTGGTTATGGGTTTACGCCGTTATTTGAAAATTACATTTTTGAAATATGATGGAAGTTATTGCAGGTTGTAACACTGATACTCTATACATCATAACTTTGATGTATAAAATGTGCATTTAGGAATTGCTCCTTGATACATTTTGTTGATCAATGTTAACATGTAAGACTTTATAATCGATCCTCCTTATGAACATCAACACGGTGATGTAGATAAGGTAACATGCATTTAGGAATTACTCCATGCTACATTATCATGATTAGTGAATGTTTGGTCAAGGTATTCTTCAGCATGCCGATCCATGCTAAAATTCATTTTGTAGATAAATGGAAAGTTATACCACAAGTTTAAACTGTGATAAATTTTGGACACAATAAATGTCCAGACTGACACGAGTATCCATGAATAGTATAGGCACGTGCGCATATTACTATGATACAGGAAACTCAAGGTTCCAGTGTCCCCAACAATGTTAAACTACCTCAATAAGTGAGGTTGAAAATTATTATAGGAGTATAATGTATAAATAATATGATGGTTATATCATTATGCTTTCATCAACATCCAGTTTCAGTTTTGGTCACTACACCAGGACATGGACGATATAAACATGAAGTCTCATCTCTGAGATGTTCGCAAGGAGAAAGAGAAGCAACGATATGAATAAGGCAATGGTTACACCGGCATGTTTAGATTTAAAGATTGATCATGATATTTAAATGGATCCCTTTCTTATATCATGTTCACCCCTTTACTCAAGTCTCATTTTTAGTTACAAAACGAAAAAGTATCGAGTAAACGCTTCATTACCTATCTAGGCCAGGTTCGCCAAGTGAATAAGAATAAAATACAATTAAGTTTTAATTATTATAGAGAATAAATTGAAAGACAATGTTAAAAGGTCAAATGAATTTAATTCCAATGAAACATTCACAACATCGTTTAATTAATTCGGTATTAACAAATATTATTTGCATTTCATATTATGAAATGGAAGTTTAGTTCAAATAAACTGATTTATTGAAGCTAGTTGTCGCTTATACATCAGACATATTCATCAATGTAATGATTCTTTTTTACTACTTGGGTATGTAATACTATATACTTTTATGTATATGTATTTAAATATAGTTACCAAGTAAGTATAGAAACCTTATTAGAAGTCTGGTGTATTCTCTAAGTGGCTGCAAAAGGGTATTACCCAGGCCAATGTTGAGAAGTACACAGATTCTTAATTTCCAAGTGAAAGATTCCTATTGAACTATTATTGAGTATAACCACAAACATTAATCTCATGTGTCCTTGGATGCAAGGAGACATTCTTTCAGGTTCTTAAGTGAATGTTCTTTTTGGTAAACTCAATAAATGGTTCAGTAATACATGAATCATATGCAATTAGTGATGAATATAAATGTAAGACTTATACCCAGTTATGACAAGACAATTATTTGTCAATTAATTCTATAAGTGGACATCATGAATCTACCAAGTGTGGTATTTAGGCTTGGAACATCTAAATACTTTTGGTATGATCAACGTCTTTAGTTTGGACAAAGGAGCCTTTAGAAATAAAGGTATGTCACAAAGATTTTGTAAATAGTTCAACAAGTAAGAATGAACTATTCCAAGTATAAGATAGAGGTATATATACTTCATAAGATTCCTTAAGTAATTAAGGAATAATAAAGTGAAGTATTTTCATGGTCAGGAGATATGAGTTGCTTCATGTTGGGATACCGAAGAATATATTGACCAAGCATTCATCAATCATGATAATGTAGCGTGCAGTAATTACTAAATGCACATTACCTTATCAACATAATGACATTGATTGTAACGACCCGAAATTTTGAATAAATCTTGTTTCCTAATTTTGTGTGTTATTTTATTTTATTTTTATACTCAACAAAAATGTTTCATTTGATAACATGAGTATAATAAAAATGAGACCGTTGGGTTTTGACTGTTATATGACCATTGGTCAATATGACCGTTGTGAACAAAACATTTCGATTTTTGTCTCTAAATACAAGTGATCTTGGTTAATTAATATAGAAAGAATATTTGATGGCCTCAACCAGTAGTATTGGACCGATCGAAGCCCGTCTAACAGTACTTGGGAAGGAGGTAGCACTACTGGGCTTTGCTCTGGACCAAACCCAAGCCGAACTTCATCGTGTGAAGCTAGAATGGAATCCACTTTGCGAGAAGTTCAAACTGATAGAAATTACTACTCGTGAGATGTTGGCCGAGCCTCCCTTGGATTCTCTCACCTTAGCACACCTTACACTTAGGTCCTATGCTGGTGTGATAAGGGGCTATGCAAGGAGACCGTAACTGCCTTGTGTAATCCTTTGTTTTAAATAGAAATTGGGATTTCTTCTTATGATGAAGTTTATGAATTTTCAAATGACCGGATAAATATAGTATGCATATTTTTGATGAATTTTAGAAAAAGGATATTTTAAAAAAGTTTATGTAAACCTTAAATAATTAAAAACGTGTAATGATATTCAAAAAATGGTCTTCCACAATTATGTCCAGTATGAAATTTAGAGTCTAATAAGATCAACTTGATTTTTGATGAATAGTAAATTATGAATAGTGATTTTATGCTTAGGATTAGTAATGTGACCAAATGGATTAGTAATATCACTTAAATAAAGTATTAATATAATCTAGGCACCTTGATTGAGTAATGTGATTCAATAAAATGGTTAAATAACGGTTTCATAAATTATTATTCAAGTATTAGTTTTTTCAGGTGAATAGTGTTTTTAATTAAAAATTAAATTAAAAATAATTAGAAAATTATTTTTATAAAATGTATTTCGTTTTTGAACTCAGATCATCGATATTTTGTTAAGGTAATTTTTGGGGTTTTTTTTGGAAAAAATGAATTTTCGGTGAATAGTGTATTTATTTAAAAATTAAATTAAAAATATTTAGAAAGATATTTTTATAAAATGGAGTTCATTTTTGAAATCATAGCATTGATATTTGGTTAATGTGAAATTTTGGGATTTTTCTGAGGAAGTTGAATTTTCAGTGAATAGTAAAAATACAGTTTTAGGGTTTCAGTATGTTTAATGACATCATAACTGTGTCATGATGATGCCATGAGATATTTTAAGGGATGGTAGAATAAAGGGGATGAATTATTGTATGATGTGTCCCAAGTGTCCAATACCATGGGAAAATACCATGGGCAAGCCCTTGGTTTTTCCAAAACCACCAATGAGGTGCCCCTTGGCCATTAATGCCTTGCCCCCTCACTTTCCCTATAAATACCAAGAAATACTCTCATGCATTCAACTCCCCACTCTCCCCCAACGACGTTCTGGTCTCATTACCTCCCAAGGAGTTCTCCCAAGGTTCCCCCAAGTCCTCAAGGTCCCAACCTTTGAGTTTTAAGAGTTACGTTTTAAGGTAAGGGATCCGACCTCTCTCTTTCTTTTCAAGTAACCTCTTTTATGTCATTTATTTTATGCTCCAAGTTCTTATGTTAAAGTATGTTCTTTTATATTCCTCTTACTTCCCTTTTCATTTTCATATAATGATAGATCCCCTATTACTCTCATTATTTCGTTTTATGAAGTTTTAAGTGGCGCCGTTAGGCTGCCGAAATTTTTGTAACAGATTCTTTCTCCCTTCTCATTTTTCAAGATCTATTTTCATGTAAAGTCTTTCAAGTTCCATTTTATTATGTTGGGTTATGATATCTATATATATCATACTGATCTTTTATTATCATATGATTAGAGACCTTATTTTATCTCTTCAATTCAGTATTTTGAATTTTAAGTGGCGCCGTTAGGCTCCCGAATTTTTAAGTGGTTCTTTCACCCTTCTCGTTTTCAAGTTCTAATTTCATGTAAAGTCTTTCAAATTCCTTTTTATTATGTTGGGGTATGATCTCTATATCTATCATACTGATATTTTATGATCATATGATGAGATAACCCATTTTATCTCTTCAATTCAGTATTTTGAAGTCTTAAGTGGCGCCGTTAGGCTGCCAAATTTTTAAGTGGTTCTTTCACCTTTCTCCTTTTTCAAAGTTCTAATTCCATGTCAAGTCTTGAAAGTTACTTTTTTTATGTTGGGGTATTATCTCTATATCTATCATACTGAAATTTTATGTTCATTTTATGAGAGACCCTATTTGATCTCATCAATTTATTTTTTTTGAAGTTTAAGTGACGCCCTTAGGCTGCCGAATTTTCATAAGAGAAATCTTATTTGTCTTCCTTTCATGTTATTCATTTCATATGGTATATCTTTAAAATTTCATTACCATGTTCTTAAATCCTTTATATTATATTCCCCTACTGTTTTATGGATAATTTATGAGTGGGTGACCCATGTCCCCTCTCTTTTCATTGTTTTCTAAAACCCCGAAACATAACCGTTATGCTGCAGAACTTCTATCTCAAAATGTGTCTCTCTTTTTCTAAAGATCTTTTATTTTATTAAGTTAATACTCAAAGCTCTCTATTATATAGGGGTATTCACATATATACCAAGTTGTTCTATTTTAAATTCTGGGATTTACATACATGAGACCTGCTCTCCCTTTCTGTGGGTTTAAAGTGACGTAAAGATCATGTCTTTAAAGTAGTTTATAAATGTTATGATTATGAATTGAAACCCATTCCTTTTTTGCTATATGGGTTGTTTATGAAATGATTTATGATGATATATGTGGCTCACATGATAATAAATACATGTCAAGGGTGCACCCTGATAGCGCTCCAATGCATTGGGTAAAGACTTAATCTCTAGAGATGACCTTTTAGACTGATACCTTAGTGAATAACCTTGGTAATTTTTAATGACACCTTGGGGATGGGCCTTGGTGAAACGAAATGATTGTCAATATTAAATGTTGTAGCCACATCTTTAAGTTATGAAAAATGTTATTTTTATTATGATATATTTCATGATTTCTTTCTCATGCCTTAAAGTTATTTTCATGACCTTATTGAAGTATCTCAAGTTCACATGTAAACTGTTTCTCTTGTTTCCCTTACTGGGCCTTCTGCTCACCCTTTCTTTTGATGTATGTCCCCAGGTTATGAGATGCAGTAATGAACCTAGGATGAACATGAGGAGAATCCTTTCAAGTGTTTAAGAATAATTTTTTATGTTTTCATGTTTTAAGTTTCTGGTTTCCAAGACACTAAACCTTAAAGATCCTAAGTTTTGTATAATGTAATGAAAGTTTATGTGATAAAAAGGCAGGATGCTATAGTTGGTATCAAAGGATGGTTTAGTTATTTGTGGAAATTAGGATATGAAAACTTTAGGAATAATCCAATAGAAAAGTTTATATATAGGAAATCTTCCTGGTATTTTGGTGAGTATTGAGTAATGGGTTTCCAAGAAAATACATCCATGTCTGGATACGAGCAGGTAGAGGTGGATCTAGCATAGATGTACATAGGGGTAAAACCCGAAAATACCGCTTTGAGCTAGACTCAAACGGGAACTGGTACAAAACAACGGGCCTTGCTGCACTCTTGGTTACAACACTCTCAGGGGATATGATTTGGTAAATTCATAAGCTTAGTATGAACCTTTTTTAAAGGAACAAAGATAAAAAAAATAAAGATTCACATAAGAATATATGATCATAGATAACCGAGATGGAAACCTAAGGGATCACAAGTTAGGGTATACTTTTCTTCTAAAATTTATCCTTATATGCTTTAAGTTCCCTTTCATGATTATTGTCTAAGTATTTAAGACCCTAATTATACTTTCTCTTCTTAGTTAATGGCGGGAAATGGAAGAACATGTCCCAACAACCAATGTGATAGAAAATGCGACGATTGTCGTACTAATATGATAGAGATGATTAGGGGATTAAATGATGATTATTATTTTGGAAGACGTTCACTATTTTGGGGACCCTATATGATCGAGGTAAATAGATTACTACAGTATTTTCATTGAGGAGTAAGGTTGACTTATATTTTGAAGAATCAATGAATTTAAGGTGGACTTATAGTAATTTAGGTTACTTATGGGAATTATTAACCTATCTTGGGTAAAATATGTTTAGGTTAGCTACTTTTGTTATAAGATGTCAGGAGTGGTTGATGTTGTTTGGAGATGAACAATGAAGTTTATTTTGGAAGAATATGTTATCAAATCCTTCTTGTATTTGGGTTTCCATATTATTTTGGTTTATTTTGAGGAATTTTAAGGACCGTTATTTATGGAATGGTCTATGATGAACTTTGGGTAGTACCATGGAACTTTGAAGATTTAAAATTAGTTTCCATTCCTATGGGATTCTTTCTTTTTGAAGAGTTTTTTTACCTTACCCTTTTTGTTTTTGGGATAGTGTTTAAAGATAGAAGAAATAGATAGTTAATATTTAGTGGATTATGTGATTTTCTATAAGATGATTCTTGTTCTTTGATGAGACCAAGTAGTTTTGAATGATCATCGTTTGGAGAAAAGATTAGTTTTGGTAGAAAATTATTAAAGGATGAAACTCTACTAGAAGGTAGGTATATTTCTTTATGTTTTTGTTCTATGTAGTAAATGAATTCCTCAAAATTATGAAAAGGAACATAAAACAAAAATGTTGTTGGTTTATGTTTCCTACTAGGTAATCAAAGACCGATTACACACATCATAAGTTTGGGAT
This sequence comes from Viscum album, assembly GCA_963277665.1. NCBI lineage: Eukaryota > Viridiplantae > Streptophyta > Magnoliopsida > Santalales > Viscaceae > Viscum > Viscum album. The sequence goes on along the minus strand of OY728119.1, from coordinate 1,013,497,014 downwards.
TTTTTTATGGATAAATTTCTCCTAATCACGTTTTCTATCACTTTCCCTCAGAACTTGAACCTTTGTTTTCTCCTCCATGTCCATGTTTTCCTACATGGAATCCTAGTGTTGGTTAAATCGAGTGACCTTTGTACTTCCATTTATTTCTTTTAAAGTAATAGTTTTGATGACTCCTTTTCTGATGTGGGACTTTCAATGAAATTTCAAAACCCAATTTTAAAAATTATGAGGACGCAATTTCTTAAGGGGGGAAGAGTGTAACAACCTGAAATTTTGAATAAATATTGTTTCCTAATTTTGTGTGTTATTTTATTTTATTTTTATACTCAATAAAAATGTTTCATTTGATAACATGAGTATAATTAAAATGAGACCGTTGGGTTTTGACTGTTATATGACCATTTGTCAATATGACCGCTGTGAACTAAAAATTTTAATTTTTGTCTCTAAATACAAGTGATCTTGTTTAATTAATATATAAAGAAGATTTGATGGCCTCACCCAGTAGTCTTGGACCGATCGAAGCCCATCTAACAGAACTTGGGAAGGAGGTAGCACCACTGGGATTTGCTCTGGACCAAACCCAAGACGAACTTCATCGTGTGAAGCTAGAATAGAATCGCCTTTGCGAGAAGTTCAAACTGATAGATATTACTACTCGTGCGATGTTGGCTGAGCCTCCCTCAGATTCTCTGACCTTAACACACCTTACACTTAGGTCCTATGCTAGTGTGATAAGGGGATATGTAAGGAGACCGTAACTGCCTTGTGTTATCCATTGTTTTAAATAAAAATTGGGATTTCTTCTTATGATGAAGTTTATGAATTTTCAAATGACCGGATAAATATAGTATGCATATTTTTGATGAATTTTAGAAAAACTATTTTTTGAAAAAGTTTATGTAAACCTTAAATAATTAAAAATGTGTAATAATATTCCAAAAATGGTATTCTACAATTATGTTCAGTACAAAATTTAGAGTCTAATAAGATCAACTTGATTTTTGATGAATATTAAATTATGAATAGTGATTTTATGCTTAGGATTAGTAATGTGACCAAATGGATTAGTAATCTCACTTAAATAAAGTATTAATATAATCTAGGAACCTTGATTAAGTAATGTGATTCAACAAAATGGTTAAATAACGGTTTCATAAATTATTATTCAAGTATTAGTTTTTTCAGGTGAATAATGTTTTTTAATTAAAAATTAAATTAAAAATATTTAAAAAATTATTATTTTTAAAATGGATTTCATTTTTGAACTCAGAGCATCGATATTATGTTAAGGTAATTTTTGGGGTTTTTTTTGAAAAAATGAATTTTCGGTGAATAGTGTATTTATATAAAAATTAAATTAAAAATATTTAAAAAATTATTTTTATAAAATGGAGTTCATTTTTGAAATTAGAGCATTGATATTTGGTTAATGTGAAATTTTGGGATTTTTCTGAGAAAGTTGAATTTTCAGTGAATAGTAAAAATACAGTTTTAAGGTTTCGGTATGTTTAATGACATCATAACTGTGTCATGATGATGCCATGAGATATTTTAAGGGATGGTCGACTAAAGGGGATGAATTATTATATGAGGTGTCCCAAGTGGCCAATACCATGGGCAAGCCCATGGTTTTTCCAAAACCACCAATGAGGTGTCCCTTGGCCATTAATGCCTTATCCCCTCACTTTCCCTATAAATACCAAGCAATCCTCTCATCCATTCGACTCCCCACTCTCCTACAACGAAGTTCTGGTCTCATTACCTCACAAGGAGTCCTCCCAAGGTGCCCCCAAGCCCTCAAGGTCCCAACCTTTGAGTTTTAAGAGTTACGTTTTAAGGTAAGGGATCCGACCTCTCTCTTTCTTTTCAAGTAATCTCTTTTATGTCATTTCTTTTATGATCCATGATCTTATGTTAAATTATGTTCTTTTATATTCCTCTTACTTACCTTTTCATGTTAATATAATGAGATATCCCCTCTTACTCTCATTATTTCGTTTCATGAAGTTTTAAGTGGCGTCGTTAGGCTGCCGAATTTTTTGTAACAGATTCTTTCTCCTTTCTCATTTTTCAAGATCTATTTTCATGTAAAGTCTTTCAAGTTACTTTTTATTATGTTGGGGTATGATCTATATATCTATCATACTGATCTTTTATGATCATATGATGAGAGACCTCATTTTATCTCTTTAATTCAGTATTTTGAAGTTTAAGTGGCGCAGTTAGGCTGCCGAATTTTTAAGTGGTTCTTTCACCCTTCTCATTTTCAAGTTCTAATTTCATGTCAAGTCTTTAAAGTTCCTTTTTATTATGTTGGGGTATGATATCTATATATATCATACTGATATTTTATTATCATATGATGAGATACCCCATTTGATCTCTTCAATTCAGTATTTTGAAGTTTTAAGTGGCGTCGTTAGGCTGCCGAATTTTTAAGTGGTTCTTTCACCTTTCTCCTTTTTCAAAGTTCTAATTCCATGTCAAGTCTTGCAAGTTCCTTTTTATTATTTTTGGGTATGATATCTATATCTATCATACTGAAATTTTATGTTCATATGATGAGAGGCCCTATTTGATCTCGTCAATTTATTTTTTTGAAGTTTAAGTGACGTCGTTAGGCTGCCGAATTTTCATAAGAGAAATCTTAATTTTGTCTTCCTTTCATGTTCTTCATTTAATATGGTATATCTTTAAAATTTCATTATCATTTTCTTAAATCCTTTATATCTTGTTCCCCTACTGTTTTATGGATCATTTATGAGTGGGTGACCCATGTCCCCTCTCTTTTCAATGTTTTCTAAAACCCCGAAACATAACCGTTATGCTGCAGAATTTCCGTCTCAAAATGTATCTCTCTTTTTCTAAAGTTCTTTTATTTTATTAATTTAATACTAAAAGCTATCTCTTATATAGGGGTATTCACATATATACAATTTTTTTCTATTTTAAATTATGGGATTTACATACATGAGACCCGCTCTCCCTTTCCGTGGGTTTAAAGTGACGTAAAGATCATGTCTTTAAAGCAGTTTTTAAACGTTATGATTATGAAATGAAACCCATTCCTTTTTTGCTATATGGGTTGTTTATGAAATGATTTATGATGATATATTTGTCTCACATGATAATAAATACATGTAAAGGGTGCGCCCTGATAGCACTCAAATGCATTGGGTAAAGACTCAATCTCTAGAGATGACCTTTTAGACTGATACCTTGGTGAATAACCTTGGTAATTTTTAATGACACCTTGGGGATGGACCTTGGTGAAACGAAATTATTTTCAATATTAAATGTTGTAGCCACATCTTTAAGTTATGAAAAATGTTATTTTTATTATGATATATTTCATGATTTATTTCTCATGCCTTAAAGTTCTTTTCATGACCTTATTGAAGTATCTCAAGTTCACATGTAAAATGATTCACTTGTTTCCCTTACTGGGCCTTCTGATCACCCTTTCTTTTAATGTATGTCCCCAGGTTATGAGATGCAGTAATGAACCTAGGATGAACATGAGGAGAATCCTTTCAAGTGTTTAAGAAGAATGTTTTATGTTTTCATGTTTTAAGTTCCTAGTTTCCAAGACACTAAACCTTAAAGATCCTTAGTTTTGTATAATGTAATGAAAGTTTATGTGATAAAAAGGCGGGATGATATATTGATTTTAATAAGAAGTATTGATGATGAAGTCTTACAAATTAACATTTATCAACAAACATGTAGCTTGGAGAAATTCCTAAAAGCATATGTTATACATCAAAGAATTGATGTAAGTAATATCAATGTTGCAACTAGTAGAAACTTACACTATATTTCATGAAATAATTTGAAAATAATGACGTAATCCCATAATCATATGCAAACTATAATGAAAAATGGATATCATATGTGTCTTAGTATGATGTAAATTCATTATGTCCTAAAAACATGTGTTTGGATGCAAATAATTTGTTAGGACATAAACAAACTTGCATCAAGACAAACACATTGTGCATTTTGTATAATAATCCTAACAGTTTCTTAGGATATTACAAAAATCCCTATCATAGAAAATATATCATCAAGTTATAGACTATATTTATATAATAGGGTTCACATATACATTAGAGATAGTGGGATCGATATTGACTTGTGTTTAGTAAATGCTCAAGATGCACAAATAGTTGGCATAGAAACTAGTTCCATAAGGGCATGTGGAACATAGTATGTTCTTGTCACGAACCAGCCCGGGTACCATGGTAACCCAATAACCGATCCATCCATGAAATATCCCGAAGGGCGTTCCCGATCCCCATGGTTCGGTGACTAGAACCTGAATTCGTACAACATACAAGTGGGAACAAAATTTCCACAAGAATGCGGAAGCAAGAGAGAAACAAAACAGTATGCATAACAAAAGAATCTCCACTGGGAGTAATGTACCAGAAAACAAAGAGGCATAAAAGGAAAAAAGTACTATAACCCAAGCACCATAAAGGGAAAATAGTCCCAAGGTCCCTAAGGACACAACTCACCAATTCCAAAGATCAGCAGCTAGAACCACCTCCAAGAGTTCCCTTCCCTTTGCTCGATCCTGAAAGAAGAAAGTCTACAAACACCCGAAGGAAAAAGTAGGGTGTGAGCCTAAGCCTAGTAGGTTACCACCAAAGATTCCATAACATATGCCAAATATAGATTATCCAATGAAAACTTTCAATTTTTCAAATAAACGGGTTTGGCAATTCAAAAACATATTTTTAACAAAACATGCTAAACATTTTCAAATGATGGAAATAAATACCTTAAGCAAAGAATTTACAAATGATGGAATATTTATAAAACAATGGTTTAAATAAAAAATTTATATAAAACAATATATATAAGTTCAGCAGGCATGTAAAACATTTCAAAAGCATTGGCATACATTTATATCACAAATATAAATATTCAGGCGAGCAACATGGTCATCTTCCAAAAGATACGATAGTATCAACCAGTTATAGGATTACACACTCTCTATGTGAACTCAGAAAGATGTGTATACATACGTCCTTATGACACTGGCCAAAGGAGACTCTTCACCAACCCATCAGGGATGTGACCCACCGCATGTATGTTTTAGAACTTTGTCATATCATAGAGTGTATACAAATAACTCACTAACTATCTAAGGATTGAATAAACTCTTACGTGATGGGAGAACTATTTTTAGAATGCTTAAAATACGATCAATACCATTCTTCCATTTCAAAAGTGCCAATCTCATTCCATTTAAAAAAAAACAGGTTTCATTCAAAACATGCCTTTTTCACAAGATAAAACCAATGGATTTCTATCAAATCACTTTAAGACATTTCACTAGTTTTAAAATCCATTCAAAACCAATTCCATCATTTCACAAATTCATTCCCACAATTAAACTCAACAATTTAATTGAAATCATTTCCATCAAATCCACTAATTAAATTAAATAATTTAAATCGGCCAATTTCCATAAACACACCTAATTAAATGGAATTGGGGTTTTCCAAATATCCATACCAAAACCATTATAAATATCTAGATTCAATGGAATTGAGTTTTTATCAATTTAATTGAAATCATATTATAGCAACTGAATTTAAATCAACTATTGAAATAAATCAAGAAATACAAAGATAAAAAAATTGGAAGGTTGGGACGGAACCACCTACCTCGATTTATTGACGTGCGTTAGCCCAATGAGATACCACAAAAGACGAGCGGCAGAACGATGTCAATCAAAAAATGGATCTAAAACCTTAAAACCAAAATTAAGATAAAAGGAATCAAGACCTTGAAAAAATAGATTTAGATTCACAATCCTAGATCTATACCTCAACTCATAGGTTTATATCCATGGAAACAAAGGAAATATCCCATGAAAAGATCAAGGAAATATAGAGGAATAAACGAGAAATGCAACGGGATGAAAACTACTTACCGGGAGGAGAGAAGATCTTCAATCCGAGCCTTGAATCTCAAAGAAAGAAGTTCTAATTGCCTTGAAATCTCTCTAAGAATCCTTGAAAAGACCTAAAATGAGTCAATCCCGAGCCAAGGTCGAACATATGGGAGTCTATGGGGTTTGGGTGGTTTTAAATGGAATTTTCAAAATTAAAAACCACGCGCATGGTTTACCTGGGCAGAGGCGCACGCTTTGATAAACCGTGCGCACACCGTGCTAAACTCACTGTCCAGAGGTGCACGGTCGGCATGGTTTGGTCGCACAGTTTTTCAAACCGTGCACACACTGTGCATACCCCCCATTTCTAGTGCTGCTTGTTTGGCACGGTTTGGTCACACGGTTTGTCAAAATGTGCGCAAACCGTGCACAATCCATTTCCCTTTTATTTTCATTTAAAAGTTCACCCAAACGCACCCCCCAAGTCACTACTCCAAAACAGAAGTACATAGAAACATCAAAAGTACCTGAAAAAGTAACATGATGTCACAACCTCCCCACCATAAGACCTTTCTGTCCCTAGAAATCCTATGAAGAAATCTCCACTTCAAAAAGATGAGGCCAATACTCTTTCATTAGTGCCTCCCTTTCCCATGTATCATGAGAATCTGAAACATGCTACAAAAGAATATGGACCAGAGGTTTTGTTCTCCCATGAAGTACTTTGGTCTCAGGGTCAATAACCTTGACTGGTCATTCAGTCACAGATAAATCTGGTTCAATCTCTAGATCACTCCAGCTCACAACATGAGATGGATCAGAGAGATACTTTCGCAGCTGCGATACATGGAACACGTTATGTATTGACGTCATCTGTGGTGGTAGAGCTAAATAGTAAGAAACTTTCCCCACGATACCAACAACCTCGAAAGGTCCCACAAAACGAGGGGCAAGTTTCCCTTGCCTCCCAAGACGCTGATGACCTAATCGGGGTGAAACCTTCAAGACTACTTGGTCACCAACTGAAAACTCTAAAGGTCTATGACGATGATCAACATAAGACTTGTACTGACTCTGTTCTGTCAACATTCTCTGATGAATCAACTGGATCTTAGCCGTCGTCTCTTGGACCAAACTCAGTCCTACTGAGGAACTTCCACCAATCTTTGACCAACATAAAGGAGATTTACAAGGATGACCATACAAAGCCTCAAAAAAATCCATTTTGATCGCAGATTGATAACTATTGTTATAAGAAAACTCAACTAGCCCCATATGATCATCCCAATACCCACCAAAGTTGAGAATACATGCACGAAGCATGTCCACAAGGATCTAAATAGCTCTCTCTGTCTGTCCATCTGACTATGGATGGTAGGACGTACTCAAACGAACCTGATATCCCAGTCCCTCCTGAAGGCCTCTCCAAAAGTGAGAAGTAAACCGAGGATCCCTATCAGAGACTATAGCAGATGGAACTCCGTGCAAACGAACAACTTCTTTCACATAGATATTTCCCAACTCCTCAACTTTGGTTGTATCTCGAATAGGTATAAAGTGAGACGACTTGGTCAGTCTGTCGATCACAACCCATATCGCATTCTTCTTCCTTTGGGTTTGAGGTAACCCAACCACAAAGTCCATAGAGATTTCATCCCACATCCATGTAGGGACTGGAAGTGGTTGAAGCAATCCCAAGGGTTTTTGGTGCTCGGCTTTCACCTGCTGGCATGTATAGAAATGAGATACAAACTTAGCAATGTCTTGTCTCATACCTAGCCACCAGAACTTCCACCGCATGTCATAGAACATCTTCATGGTTCCTGGGTGTACCGTCCACTAAGAGTTATGGCAACCCCCATCACATCCTTCCTTTCCGCTAACGGTACAACGTAACGATTTTGATAACACATAACACTATCTTTGGAGAACGACCACTGGGTGTCAGTCTCCCCACCATAAAGAGAGTCCCTAAAGCTCTGGAATTCAACATCCAGTTTTTGTTCCTGAAGAATTAACTCGAGAAGAGCAGAAGTCAACTAAACACTATCTAAATAAACTTCACTCCCCTTCCACTGAACCCCAATAGGAAAATGAGAAAAAAGAGCAATCAAACTTCACTCTTCTGAAGATTCTTTCACAGCCTATGATGGAAGTTTCCTGCTTAATGCATCTACAACTAAATTCCATTTTCCTGGGGTATAGGAAATTTCAAATTAGAAAGATTGCATGTACTCCACTCAACGACTTTGGCGGAGGTTTAAATATTTTTGAGAGAAGATATAACTCAAGATCTTGTGGTCTGAATACACAGTAAACATTTATCCATATAGGTAATTTCTCCAGAACTTAAGTGCGTGCATTACAGCTGCAAGTTCAAGGTCATGGGTAGGATAATTCTTCTCATGAGTCTTAAGCTGACAAGATCCATAGGCAACAACATGATCACCTTGCATAAGGACACATCCCAAACCTGAACCCGATGCATCACAGAAGACCACCTAACCTATCCCGGCCTTAGGAAGAGTTAACACCGGCACAATAGTTAATAGATGCTTAAGATCAACAAAAGAACTATGACATTTATCATTCCAGGAAAAAATCACTCCCTTTTGAGTCAGAGCAGTCATTGGAGAAGCTAACTTTGATAAGTCTTTAACAAAATGACGATAATATCCTGCTAAGCCCAAGAAGCTCCGAATCTCAAAAACATTTCGTGGTTGTTCCCAAGTCATAACAACCTTCACCTTCTCAGGATCAACTGATATTCCTTGTTCTGATATGACATGTCCCAAGAATTTCACTTCCCAAATCCAGAAATCACACTTTGAAAGCTTTCCATAAAGTCGGTGATTCCTTAGAAGACCCAGAACTATTCCCAGATGATGCACATGATCCTCCTTAGACTTGGAGTATACAAGAATTTCATCCACAAAGAATACCACAAAAGTATCCAGATACTCATGGAAAACTCTGTTCATCAAATCCATAAAAACCGCATGAGCATTTTTTAGGCCGAAGGGCATAACAAGGTACTCATAATCGCCATGCCTACTTTGAAAAGTGGTCTTATGAATGTCAGATTCTTTTATCCTCAACTGATGGTAACCAGATCAAAGATCAATTTTTCAAAACCACTTTCCCCTTTCAATTGATCAAACAAATCATCAATTCGTGGTAACATATATTTGTTCTTTATCGTAACTTGATTGAGATTTCGATAATCAACACATAAGCGAAGAGAACCATCAGCCTTCTTGGCGAAGAGAACTGGTGCTGCCCAAGGTGACACACTTGGGCATATAAATCCTTTCTCAAGAAGATCATCTAACTGAGACTTCAGTTATTTTAGTTCTGCTAGAACCATTCGGTAAGAGGGAATAGAAACCTGTTGAGTACCAGGCATTAGGTCAATAGAAAAGTCAATCTCCCTTACTGGTGGAAAACCAGAGAAGTCCAAAGGAAACACGTAGGGAAAATCAGAGACGACTGGAGGAAGATCACCACACATTGAATCTCTTTCCCGATCAAAGGCAAACACTGATATAACTTTCCCCAACTCCTGATAAGAGGGTTCGACTCTGCTTGACCTTGGGTCCCATTCTCCTTGAAAAACAAGAGGCACACCACTGGGTGTAGTAAGGTAAACCCATCGAAGATAACAATTGATCCGGGTTTTATTGGCAATGATCCAATCCATCCCAAATATGATGTCAAAAGATTTAATTCCAAGAACCAAGAAACTCCAAGCATGATCAACATCTGATAGAGAGAAGACACAAGCAGGACTACGGAGACCCTTCTCTCTCATTGTACCAAGGGGTGTTGTAATATCCATCACACAAGATAAAATCCCCATAGAAAAATTAAGCATATTAACAATATGGGTTTCAATAAAGGAGTGAGACACACCAGTATCAAAAAGAGCGCTCACTAAAGATGAAGCTATATGAAGGTTCCGGGCACAGCGGAAGCGCGTTGGTGGGTTTGCCCAACTTAATTTTTCGTTAAACAATGTTCAATCCGAGATCCATCATGATATAAAACGCCGAATCTTCAGAATAGAACGAAGAACGAAAAGAAGAGATGAGTCCTGGAACCCTTTAGGAGGATCATCATATATTGATTATAATTAATTTAATTAATTCATAAGAATTACCTCGTTGGAATTCTTTCTTCGTTGATGTGTCCGGTCACGATTCGGTGATCCGTCGTTGCGTCGTAGAATCCAAGTGTAGGATTCCTCTAGCGGTGATCCACACGTGTGTCACGTATCTCCGGACGTCGCCGAAGAGATCTCCGGGTGCTAGCGCGGAAGAACCTTCGCTTGCGATGTCCGCCTTCGACCGCCTTGATCTGGTGGAGGATCTTGCTCTCGTAACTTGAGGGCATTCTTGGTGGAAAGGGAATTCTCTCTTGGCTTGAGAGTATTTCCAAATCCGTTGTGCACAACAATGGCTCACCAAAAATGTTGGGGTTGCGAGGATATTTATAATCAGGTTTGAGGTTAATAGAGTTATGAAAATAAATAAACGCGTTACGCGTTTTATTTATTTCATTAACTCTTATTGAAAACCCCCATGTCGAATTATTAATTCCTTGACATGCGCCCACGCTGATTATAATAAATATAATTTAATAAAACAATATTAAATCCTCAAAATCCCAATTGGAAAAACTATACGGCGTGTAATAATTAATACAGGACATGTACTTGTTTTCCATAAAACTACATAGCATGTATATTTAATATACATGGCGTGTACTTTTATTTTCCATTTTTTTCCACCACATTTATTAGACCTTGAGTAATGACTATTTATTTCTTAAATAAATGTAACTGCATTACTCGCTAATAAATATATTATTTTATCCACAGTATATTCTCTCGAATAACTAGTGTCAAAATAAATGAGATCAGACATCCTTAAATAATTATTAAACCATAGTCGGGAATAATATTTATTTAACTTGTTAAATTAATATTTAACTGAGATACATGGACACACTTAGTGTGTGACCCTATAGGTCTCTTTCTCAGTGGCATTAGGCTGAGCCTGCCTAAATTCCAAGGTTAGCGTCTAGCAACACGCCAAGGCACCCATAGAGAAAGACGTTAATGCCGCAATGACGTGTCACCTCCTACGAACGCTTACCGTGTAATATAATCCCTTTGTCTCGATATCTCCAATCAATCAGGTTGCATGCTAGTGCCATCAACCCATGTGCTTGATTATTCTTTCTTTGACTTCCCGGAATTGAAATTGCCCATACCTTACCATGGCCATGGATTTATTTAGGCTATATCAATTCCATCAAAGGGCCTGAGATATCTACTTCCATTATGGAACGGAAGGGACAAATCCTTTCTCGCATTATCTATTAATGCAGTATTACTCGTGACGCACCCAACATATCCTACCTCGCTACGAACAGTGTGTCGTCACAGTTTTCGTCAATACATCTAAGTGCGCGAGTTGTAATACCCATTAATAATAATCTTAAAGTCTAAGGATCAATACACACGTCCGTAGATAGGAACATCCAATGACACTATGAAATGTGGATTTCCTACTAGCAGGTCTCGTTCTCATAATATCCTCCTGGATATTACCAAGGGCGCACACCATGAGAAGGTGCCTCAAAGTTTTATGAGTCCTCACCCCTAATGACCTGTATTATTTGTGTCCCTCAAATAATATCATCCGGCCATAGAACATACATTCAAGAACAGTGTTATGGCACTTTCGGGTTCTCATCATAGCAGGGATCCGCTACGACCCTTTAATGCAACAACTGTCCTTAGGACATTATCACATGACATGTCACGCAGAAGAACAATCAAGATGTGATAAGGCTTTTATTTAATGAATAAAGCACAAAGTAGTTGGTTCTAGACCACCAACTCCAACAGGCTCCCACTTGGACTAGAGCCAACTTCTAACAACCTTTAACCCGTTAGCTCTCACATGATATTCATGCTTCTGCTGAGATAGGCCTTTAGTCATGGGGTCCGCCATGTTCTCTTCCGTGGACACTCTGCTCACTGCAACTTCACCCCTTTGATAGAAATCCCTCAAGAGGTGATACTTCTGGAGTATGTGCTTTGTCTGTTGATGTGACCTTGGTTCTTTTGCAAGAGCCACCGCTGCAGTATTATCACAGTACAATGTAATGGGATCTTTACTGATAGGCACCACATCAAGCTCCTGGACAAAGTTTCGAATCCAAACGGCTTCTTTGGCTGCATCAGAAGCCGCTATATACTCGGACTCCGCTGTAGAATCGGCGACAACTGGCTGCTTTGAACTCTTCCAGCTCACAGCTCCTCCATTGATACAGAAAACATATCCAGATTGCGACTTCAGATCATTCTGATCTGTTTGAAAACCAACATCATCATACTCTCTGATGACAAGCTCCTCGTCTCCTCCATACACCAGGAACATATCCTTAGTTCTTCTCAGATACTTAAGGATATTCTTAACTGCAGTCCAATGTTGTTCTCCTGGATCTACTTGATATCTGCCTACCATGATCAGTGCACAGGAAACATCAAGCCTGGTACATAACATGGCATACATGATGGATCCTATAGCCGAAGCGTATGGGATCTTGCTCATCCTATCTTTCTCCTGTTGTGTCTGGGGACACATTTTCTTAGAAAGATGTAAGCCATGTGACACTGGAACCAATCCCCTCTTGGATTTTTCCATACTAAATATCTTTAGTATCTGGTCAATGTATGTACCCTGACTTAGTCCAAGCAGCCTCTTGGATCTATCACAAATGATATTGATCCCTAGAATGTAGGCTGCTTCTCCTAAGTCCTTCATAGAGAAACACTTGTTCAACCAGTCCTTAACTGACTGTAAGGCTGGTACGTCATTTCCAATAATCAATATGTCATCAACATATACCACTAGGATGACGACCGCATTCCCATTAAACCGATTATAAACACATGGCTCACATTCGTTCTTAATGAAACCAAATTCCTTTATGGCTTCATCAAATCGAATGTTCCATGACCTGGATGCTTACTTTAATCCATAAATGGATTTCTGCAACTTGAAAACCCGTTTGGCTTCACCTGGTGTCACAAACCCTTCTGGTTGTGTCATATAGACATCTTCTTGAAGGTTCCCGTTAAGGAATGCTGTTTTGACATCCATCTGCCAAATCTCATAGTCATGGTAAGTTGCTATGGAAAGTATGATTCTTATGGATTTAAACATGGAAAATGGAGAGAAGGTTTCATCATAGTCAATTCCTTGACGTTGTCTGAATCCTTTAGCCACTAGACTTGCTTTATAGGTGCTAACTTGACCTTCCATGTCCAGATTTCTTTTGAATACCCATTTTCATCCAACATGCTTTACATCAATTGGATCATCAACCAGAACCCAAACTTGGTTCTGATACATGGAATCCATCTCAGAATTCATAGCTTCTAGCCATCTTGCAGCTTCTGAGCTTTCTACTGCTTCCTTGTAGGAGAGAGGTTCATCATTGTCCAACAATAATGATTCACCATCCTCGGTGACTAGGAAACCAAATCTCTCTGGTTCCCTTACCTCTCTTGATCTCCTACGTAGTACTTGTGTTTCTGGAACCTCTTCCACGGGGACCTGTGGAACTTGTTCCTGTACCAACTCCTGTGTATCTTGAGCATCAACTTCGTCGAAGTCAATCTTGCTCCCACAATCCTTATTGAGGATGTGCTCCCTCTCAAGAAAGATGGCTTGTCTGGCGACAATCACTTTCTTGTCTTGGGGTTTATATAGGTAATATCCTTTTTTTTCCTTGGGATATCCTATAAAGATACACTTCATGCCCCGGGGTTCTAGTTTGTTGCCTGATAAGGCCTTAACAAACGCCTCGCATCCCCATACACGTGTGTGCGAAAAAGTGGATTTCCTTCCATTCCATAACTCGGATGGAATTCCATTTGCCGCCTTAGTTGGTACTCGGTTTAATGTGTATGATGCAGTTTGTAATGCATATCCCCAAAAGGATAATGGAAGATCCACATGACTCATCATCGACCCCACCATGTCCAACAAGGTGCGGTTCCTCCTTTCACTAACACCATTCCACTGTGGTGTATACGGAGGAGTGAGCTGAGATAGAATCCCAGAATCCCGTAGAAGATCGATGAACTCTTGGTTCAGATATTATCCACCTCGATCCGATCGAAGCTTCTTTATCTTCTTACCAAGTTGATTCTATACTTCATTCTTGAATTCCTTAAATTTCTCTAAGGACTCTGACTTATACCTCATTATGTAGACATAGCCATATCTACTCAAATCATCAGTAAAAGTAATAAAGTAAGAATATCCACCTCTAGCTTCAACTGGAAATGGTCCACACACATCTGTGTGTACCAATCCTAGAAGCTCTGTGGCCCTTTCACCTTGTCAACCAAAAGGCGGCTTGGTCATTTTTCCTTGTAAACAAGCGTGACATCAATCAAGTGGTTTTAGCTCAGTAGAGTCTAAATAGCCATCTTGGCAGAGCTTTGTCAAGCGCTTCTCGTTCACATGACCAAGGCGGTGATGCCATAACTGGGTGATGTATGAGTCATGTGAGTTTGTTTTGTTATCGATTTCCAACACTTGGTTTTTCGTAATTTAATACATACAAACCATTATTCAAATGTGCCATACCATAACATACATTTTTCTTATAAAAGAGACAACCCTTATTTCCAAACTTGAAAATAAATCCATCCATATCCAAACAAGATACAAAAATTATGTTCTTGGTAACACTAGGCACAAAATAATAGTTTTGTAAAACCAAAATCATGCCAGTTGGCAATGAGAGGTGATAGTCGCCAATAGCCAACGCATCCAGCCTTGCGCCATTGGCAGCTCGAAGATCCACCTATCCTCCGGCGATCTTTCTAAATCTACTTGGTTCCTGCATTTGAATACAGATGTGAGCCCCACAAGCTGTATCTAATACCCAATGTGTAGAAATAGAAAGATTGCACTCGATAACGAACACACCATTAGCGTCCCCACGCTTCTGGGTGCAGTTCCTCTTCTAGTGGCCCTGCTTGCCACATGCAAAACACACTGCTTCCCATTCCTTGCCCTGCCTCTGGATCTTCCCCTTCTTGGAGGGACGGTGCTCGGGGGCTTCAGACCGTTTATAAGTCTTTGGCCCCTTTTCCTTGTCCTTCCTTTTCTTGTTCACCATAAGGACCGCGGGTTTGTCACGCCCCATGTACTTATCTACCTGGCGAATCAAGGTCAGAAGCTCCGATAGACTCTTCTCATTTCTGCTCATGTTATAGTTGAAAATGAAGCTAGAGAAGGTCTTGGGCAATGATGATAGGATGAGATCTGTACGCAACTCATCTGAGAATTTAATCCCTAAGATGTACAAGCATTCAATGTAGCCAATAAGCTTGACCACATGAGGCCCAGCCGGCGCAGAATCTCCAAGCTTCGTGGTAAAAAAATCATTGGAGATCTCATACCTCTCCTGTCTCGCCTTCTCTTGGTAGAGATCTTTAAGGTGAGACATCATGCTATACGCATGCATGTTTTCATGTTGCTTCAAGAGCTCATTAGACATGGCCGATAGCATGAAACACTGGACATCTGTGGCATCATCCATGTGTTTCATGTAGAGAGATAATTCCACATCACTAGCCTCTTTCCCAGGCGCAACCGGAATAGGCTCTTCCAGCACATATAATTTCCTTTCGTGGAGAAGGACGACGCGTAAACGCCTCTGCCACTCTTGGAAATTGGTGCCGGTGAGAAGGTTTTATTTTTTGAGTATGGTGCGCAATGATATGTTTGAAGTCATTTTCTTTCCGTTTCTACAATTTAAGATGAGAAATGGTTTATTACTTTATTATAAAAATTGAGACAAATATATAAATTAATACTTATTAGTCTCCCACTATTTTATCGAAATCCAATAGCCCTCACCATTGACTTTGGAATATTCTATTGCGTGAATATTCTAGTGGTAAGGATCCATATTGCCCTTCGCATTACCCTAACTAGGGTTGGTCAAGCAACTTGAAGGGTTTTAGGTAGGCATTCCAAATGCCAACTGCATTAACTCGCAGTTCCTTGATCCGCTGAGTGGACTCCCCAATCCTGAAATCCTTTTTGGATTTCCTCAACCTTTGCCTCTTAGTCACACCAATTCCTGCTGTGGCAGTCAACCCTTGATGCGAACCAAGTCAAGTCAACCCAAAACCTTGAATTAGAATTCCCCAATAATTGAAAGCACCCCAACTAGGGTTGGTCAAGCACTTTGAACTATGGTTCGATTCTAACCAAGTTTATGGAAGTCTATGCCGACTTAATATTTATTTTGAGGGATTTTATCCTTATACGTAAATTTCCATTTTATTATCTTTGATTACATGCTTGTTAATATTAAGTGGGATATACTTAAGTGATTAACCATGTCTAAGATAATATTTACGTATAAGCCAATTTTATTTTAGTTCCATCTTGTATGCTCATTTAATTCATTAATTGTGTGATCGTGACAACACACCCACAATAAATAAACCATGAAACTGACAGAAATAAAATAAATGGTATGATCATGAGCTTTTCTATTGGTTAGTTTATCTAGAGGTTGATAAACTAACCCAATACCTAGGGGAGAAACACCTTGAACCTTTCGGGTTCATGTTTACAGCTTTCCACCTGTCCACCTTTGTATCTCCTTGGATTGGTTTCATCTTGGATCCTGACTTGAGCTGCCTCCACTAGCTTGGGAGCTCCATCAATTACATATGCATTTATCTCACACGTAGGTGAGGGGAAAAACGGGTTTTTACGTAAAAGAATCCTTGGGCGCGCAGGCCCTACATATTAATGAGGAGATGGCTCACATGCCAACAAATTTAATTTAAATAAATAAATTAAAAGAAACCATTCACATACAAAGGTCTCGGTCTATCTCATGATCATCCATACATGCAACGATATTTACGCATAAATAAAACTAGCATTCAATTCTTTAATCGTTCTTGTTTAAGATAAATCACGGTGGAATCAATTAATTATCTTTAATTAATCAATCATTTTATATTAAATCCCTTTTCTGAATTTCCTTGAGATTATCATCCATCATAATTTTAAACAAATAAATTCATTTAAAATTATCCTTGTACACAACTTGTACCTTGGAGGCAACCCGGAGAATTCCCATTTATTACGCAGATGTTAAATTAAACACATATATATGAAACACCTATCACATGTTGTGCCTCAGCTTTATGCCTGCACCATGGTACACGTCTCAAGGGTTTGTATAATATAATAATAAATTTTAATAAATCTGCGTAATTTGGGTGAGTACACGGCGTGTAGTTCCGACTACACGGCGTGTACTTTTTCTTCACCGTCCATCTGAAGTACACACCCGGGGATAGGGCGTGTTAATGTACTTCGAAAATTTTTGGAGTACACGACGTGTACAATGGGACACACGCCGTGTAGTTTCCGCGTTACACAGTTTCCAGTCGGGCAGGCTATGTACGGAGTACACGACCCAACCCTAACCCGAAGGGACTACACGCCGTGTTCATTGGACCACAAAACATGTATTCCGGAAACCTTGTGCCACCTGTTTCTGGTCAACACACGGTGTCTTAAATTCTTAGAAAGAATCTAATACACGGCCTGATTTGGCGGACCAGTCAATGCATTGAACCTAGACTACATGGTGTGTACTTCCGAATACACGCCATGTATTCTGGTGTTATACGACCAGAAACATTTGGCTCCTCCGGATGAGTTCCTCTATTTTATTTTAATCAAAATTAAAAGAAAAATCCGTTTCTGTGAGGTGAACGAGAAACGAGAGAGGAGGAACAGATCTCGATATTCAGATTTCCAGAACGATTAAACATGAATTGAAATAACAAAATTATTAAATGCGTAAATCACCAACAAAAAACTAAATAATTATAACCAACCATATGACCCCCTCTGATGCCACTTGAAGGTTCCGGGCGTAGCGGAAGCACGTTGGTGGGTTTGCCCAACTTAATTTTTCGTTAAAAAATGTTCAATCCGAGATCTATCACGATATAAAATGCCGAATCTTCGGAATAGAACGAAGAACGAAAAGAAAAGATGAGTCCCGGAACCCTTGAGGAGGATCATCATATGTTGATTATAATTAATTTAATTAATGCATAAGAATTACCTCGTTGGAATTCTTTCTTCGTTGATGTGTCCGGTCACGATTCGGTGATCCGTCGTTGCGTCGTAGAATCCAAGTGTAGGATTCCTCTAGTAGTGATCCACACGTGTGTCATGTATCTTCGGACGTCGCCGAAGAGATCTCCAGGTGCTAGTGCGGAAGAACCTTCGCTTGCGATGTCCGCCTTCGACCGCCTTGATCCGGTGGAGGATCTTGCTCTCGTAACTTGAGGGCGTTCTTGGTGGAAAGAGAATTCTCTCTTGGCTTGAGAGTATTTCCAAATCCGTTGTTCACAACAATGGATCACCAAAAATGTTGGGGTTGCGAGGATATTTATAATCAGGTTTGAGGTTAATAGAGTTATGACAATAAATAAACGCGTTAAGCGTTTTATTTATTTCATTAACTCTTATTGAAAACCCCCATGTCGAATTATTAATTCCTTGACATGCGCCCACGCTGATTATAATAAATATCATTTAATAAAACAATATTAAATCCTCAAAATCCCAATTGGAAAAACTACACGGCGTGTAATAATTAATACACGGCGTGTACTTGTTTTCCGTAAAACTACACAGCGTGTATATTTAATATACTTGGCGTGTACTTTTATTTTCCATTTTTCTCCACCACATTTATTAGACCTTGAGTAATGACTATTTATTTCTTAAATAAATGTAACTACATTACTCGCTAATAAATATATTATTTTATCCACAGTATATTCTCTCGAATAACTAGTGTCAAAATAAATGCGATCAGACATCCTTAAATAATTATTAAACCACAGTCAGGAATAATATTTATTTAACTTGTTAAATTAATATTTAACTGAGATACATGGACACACTTAGTGTGTGACCCTCTAGGCCTCTTTCTCAGTGGCATTAGGCTGAGCCTGCCTAAAGTCCAAGGTTAGCGTCTAGCAACATGCCAAGGCACCCATAGAGAAAGAAGTTAACGTCACAATGACATGTCACCTCCTACGAACCCTTACCATGTAATATAATCCCTTTGTCTCGATATCTCCAATCAAGCGGGTTGCATGCTAGTGCCATCAACCCATGTGCTTGATTATTCTTTCTTTGACTTCCTGGAATTGAACTTGCCCATACCTTACCATGGCCATGGATTTATTTAGGCTATATCAATTCCATCAAAGGGCCTGAGATATCTACTTCTGTTATGGAACGGAAGGTACAAATCCTTTCTTGCATTATCTATTAATGTGGTATTACTCATGACGCGCCCAACGTATCCTACCTCGCTGCGAATAGTGTGTCGTCACAGTTTTCGTCAATACATCTAAGTGCACGAGTTGTAATACCCATTAATAATAATCTTAAAGTCTAAGGATCAATACACACGTCCGTAGATAGGAACATCCAATGACACTATGAAATGTGGATTTCCTACTGGCGGGTCTCGTTCTCATAATATCCTCCTGGATATTACCAAGGGCGCACACCATGAGAAGGTGCCTCAAAGTTTTATGAGTCCTCACCCCTAATGACCTGTATTATTTGTGTCCCTCAAATAATATCATCCGGACATAGAACATACATTCAAGAATAGTGTTATAACACTTTCGGGTTCTCATCATAGCAGGGATCCGCTACGACCCTTTAATGCAACAGCTGTCCTTAGGACATTATCACATGACATGTCATGCAGAAGAACAATCAAGATGTGATAAGGCTTTTATTTAATGAATAAAGTACAAAGTAGTTGGTTCTAGACCACCAACTCCAACACTATAGTGATGGTACCTCGCACAGTTGCAGGACCTGCATCAGCTACCTCTGGTAACTCTTCCACTGCATGAAGAGGCTTCGTTCCAGATTCCTGTGGTTGGAACCCTTTTGTACGTGAATCATTTGATTTCCCTGCAGTATTTGGAGGTGCTGATGACCCTATTCCACCACGTGGAGTAGAGAAGTGATGAAATAATCTCTGTAAGTTCCCTAACCATCCCCAAGAGTTACAGTTCTTGGGTGCCTCAGTGCAAACCCTCTTAGAATGTCATAACCTTCCACACTGATAGAAAGTCAGTGAATCCCCTCCTGGTGCTACCAGTGGTCTGGAATGACTCTTTTGTCAAAAACCACCATGAGGAACATCTCACTTCCGCTTTCCTTTAAAGGAACCAACACTGCCACTAGAAAGAAAAGGAACTTCATGCAACCCTAAATTTCATGCCAGATCCATCTCAACCATCATTTCCCTATCCAACACATCAACATAAGTGGGAAGCATAAATAATAAAACCTGGGAGAGGATATCAGATCGCATCCTCAACTCAAATAATTGATCCTTCATCCTCTCATTAGAAAAAATTTCAGGAGCAAACTGAAACAACTCAGCAAAGAGATTTGATTATTCAATCACGGTTTTGTTGTCCTTTTCAAGATTGAAAAACATCATAGCCTTGGCCAACAACATAGATTCTGGATATAATTGGTCAGTGAAAATAACCCTAAAGTCTTTCTACTCTAGACCTTCATGTTTCCCAACCGTCACCATCATGTCCCACCATCTCCCACTTGGTCCCTCTAGCCCGAAGGTGGCACACTTCACCTTGATCGCATAAGGTGTTTCTAAGAACCCAAACAAATGTTCAATCTTACTCAGCCATTCCTCAGTATTTTGAGGATCAGCGGAGCCTTTGAAAACTAATGTCTTATGGCGTAGTAACTCTTAAGAAATACCTCGAAGAATATCATCATGAGGATCTATAGCTGGAGCCTAAACAAGAACTGGAGGTGGTGCCTGTCCCAGAACTTAGACAGTGCGAACAATCACCTCAACCAAACTCGGATCCACAAAAGGACTTGCTTGCTAAGATTCAGCAACAGCCTCTTTTTGGATGTTATTTCCATGTCTTTTCAGAGGTATGATGCTACACAAAATCAGCAGATAAAAAGAAGACATTAGATTAACACTCAACCTGAGTAACAAGGAAAACCACTCTTAATAGATGGGATAACCAGATTTGGATTCCACTCTATCCAAATCAAAATAGGGAAAAGACTTGAACTAATCCACAAGTCGCATTTCCCTAACCACCCCTAGCGACTTAAGGTTCATTACGGTGATAGCTGGCCCGACACTCAATCACAACTACCTTCTAAGTCCCAAAAAGAATACTTAAATGCATACTCTCATCAAGGAAAGATGTTTAACAACCTCCCTCTGATACCAATTTGTCACGAACCAACCCAGGTACCCTGGTAACCAGATAACCAAGCCGGCCCTAACATAGCCCGAAGGGTGTTCCCGATCCCCACGGTTCGGCGACTAGAACCTGGCTTCATAAAACATACAAGTGGGAATGAATTTTCCATAAGAATACAGAAGAAAGAGAGAAACAAAATAGTATGCATAACAAAAGAAACTCCACTGGGAGTAATGTACCAGAAAACAAAGAGGAAAAAAAGGTCAAAGTACTACAACCCAAGAACCATAAAGGAAAAA
Source organism: Viscum album (assembly GCA_963277665.1). Classification (NCBI taxonomy): domain Eukaryota; kingdom Viridiplantae; phylum Streptophyta; class Magnoliopsida; order Santalales; family Viscaceae; genus Viscum; species Viscum album. Next base: position 1,013,475,428 of record OY728119.1, on the reverse strand, counting down.
CAGTCCCAAGGCCCCTAAGGACACAAATCACCAAGTCCAAAGATCAGCAGCTAGAACCACCTCCAAGAGGTCCCTTCCCTTTACTAGATCCTGGATGATGAAAGTATACAAATTCAAAAAGGAAAAAGTAGGGTGTGAGCCTAATCCCAGTAGGTTACCACTAAAGATTCCATAACAGATTCCAAATATAGATTATCCAAAGAAAACTTTCAATTTTTTAAATAAACAGGTTTGGAAATTCAAAAACATATTTTTAACAAAACATGCTAAACATTTTCCTGCCTGAATGGCCCAAAGGCCTTTATTTTTATTGATTTTTGATAACCGCCCTTTCAAGGGATGAGGGGGAACCCTTACAAGTCCCGTAGGCTCAGATATTACATAGCCCATAGGCTTAGGAGATTACATGACCCGAAGGTCTTAGAGAATTCAATCAGACTATCTATAAGGAACTGCCCCTCCCCAACATCTGCATCATGATAGTAGCTCTCCACCTTTGCATGACCATCTGTCTAGGATTCTCGTGCAAGAACATTCTAGTACCAATGGCATAGCCATACCCTCTCATTATGACAATCCATTGGCATACATTTATATCAAAAATATAAATATTTAGGCGAGAAACATGGTCATCTTCCAAAAGATACGATAGTATTAACAAGTTATAAGATTACGCACTCTCTATGTGAACTCAGCAAGATGTGTATACACACGTACCTATGACACTGGCCAAAGGAGACTCATCACCAACCCATTGGGGATGTGACCCGCCGCATATATGTTTTAGAACGTTGTCGTATCATAGAGTGTATCCAAATAACTCACTAACTATCTAAGGATTTTATGCACTCTTACATGATGGGAGAACTATTTTAAGAATGCTTAAAATACGATCAATCCCATTCTTCCATTTCAAAAGTTCCAATCTCATTCCATTTAAAACCAAAATAGGTTTCATTCAAAACATGCCTTTTTCACAAGATAAAACCAATGGATTTCTATCAAATCACTTTAAGCCATTTCACCAGTTTAAAAATCCATTCAAAACTAATTCCATCATTTCACAAATTCATTCCCACAATTAAACTCAATAATTTAATTGAAATAATTTCCATCGGATCCACCAATTAAATTAAACAATTTAAATCGGCCAATTTCCATAAACACACCCAATTCAATGGAATTGGGGATTTCCAAATATATATGCCAAAACCATTACAAATATCTCAATTCTATGGAATCAAGTTTTTATCAATTTAATTGAAAGCATATTAAAACAATTGAATTTAAATAAACTATCGAAATAAATCAATAAATACAGAGATAAAAAATTTGGTAGGTTGGGACGAAACCACCTACCTCGATTTATTGATGGTAGTTATCCCAATGAGAAACCCCAAAAGCTGAGCAGCACAACGATGTCGATCAAAAACTGGATCTAAAACCTTAAAACCAAAATTAATATCAAAGGAATCAAGATCTTGCAAAACTAGATCTAGATTCAAAATCCTAGATCATTACCTCAACTCATAGTTTTAGATCCATGGAAACAAAGTAAATCTCCCATGAAAAGATCAAGGAAATATACATGAATAAACAAGAAACACAGCGGGATGAAAACTACATACCGAGAGGAGAGAAGATCTTCAATCCAAGCTTCCAATCTCGAAGCAAGATGTTCGGATCGCCTTGGAATCTCTCTAGGAAGCTTTGGAAAGACCTAAAATGAGTCAAGAACGAGCCAAGGTCGAACATATGGGAGTCCCGGGGGTTCAGTTGGTTTTAAAAGTAATTTTTGGAATTAAAAACCGCATGCATAGTTTACCTGGGTAGAGGCGCACTGTTTGATAATCTGTGCACACACCGTGCGGACCTCACTGCCCAGAGGTGCACAGTCTGCATGGTTTGGTCACATGGTTTTTCAAACTGTGCGCACACCGTGCGAACCCCCCTGTCCAGTGATTCTTGGTTGGCACAGTTTGGTGGCACGATTTGTCAAACCGTGTGCAAACCATGCACAATCAATTTCCCTTTTATTTTCATTTAAAATTTCACCCAAACACACCCCAAGTCACTACTCCAAAAAATAAGTACTTAGAAACATCAAAAGTACCTGAAAAAGTAACGTGATGTTAAAACCTCCCCACCATAAGACCTTTCTGTCCCTAGAAAGCCTATGAAGAAACCTCCACGTCAAAAAGATGAGTCCAATCCTCTCTCATTAGTTCCTCCCTTTCCCATGTCTCATGAGAATCTGAACCACGCTGCCAAAGAATACAGACCAGAGGTATCGTTCTCCCACGAAGTACTTTGGTCTCAGAGTCAACAACCCTGACTGGTCATTCAGTCATAGATAAATCTGGTTCAATCTCTAGATCACTCTAGCTCACAACATAAGATGGATTAGAGAGATACTTTCGTAGCTGCGATACATGGAACATGTTATATATTTATTTCAGCTATGGTGGTAGAGCTAAACGGTAAGCAAATTTCCCCATGAGACCAACAACCTCAAAAGGTCCCACAAAATGAGGGGCAAGATTCCCTTGCCTCCCAAGCCTCCGATGACCTAATTGGGGTGAAACTTTCAAGAACACCTGGTCACCAACTGAGAACTCTAAAGGTCTACGACGACGATCATCATAAGACTAGTACCGACTCTGTGATGTCAACATTCTTTTATGAATCAAATGGATCTTAGCCGTCGTCTCTTGGACCAAACTCAGTCCTACCAAGGAACTTTCACCAATCTCCAACCAGCATAAAGGTGATTTACAAGGATGGCCGTACAAAGACTCAAAAGGAGCCATTTTGATCGCATATTGATAACTGTTGTTATAAGAAAACTTAACTAGCCCCAGATGATCATCCCAAGACCCACCAAAGTCGAGAATACATGCACGGAGCATGTCCTCAAGGATCTGAATAGCTCTCTCTGTCTGTCCATCTGACTGTGGATGGTAGGCCGTACTCAAATGGACCCGAGATCCCAGTGCCTCCTGAAGGCCTCTCCAAAAGTGAGAAGTAAACCGAGGATCCCTATCGGAGACTATAGAATATGGAACTCTGTGCAAATGAACAACTTCTTTCACATAGATATTTCCCAACTCCTCAACTTTGGTTGTATCTCGAATAGGTATAAAGTGAGCCGACGTGGTCAGTCTGTCAATAACAACCCATATCTCATTCTTCTTCCTTTGGGTTTGAGGTAACCCAACCACAAAGCCCATAGATATTTCATCCCAGTTCCATGTAGGGACTGGAAGTGGTTGAAGCAAATCTGAAGGTTTCTGGTGCTCGAATTTCATCTGCTGGCATGTATAGCAATGAGATAAAAATTCAGCAATGTCTCATCTCATACCTAGAAACCAGAACTTCCGCTGCATGTCATAGAACATATTCTTGGTTCCTAGGTGTACCACCCACTGAGAGTAATGTCAACCCCCATCACATCCTTCCTTGCCGCTAATGGTACAATGTAACGATTTCGATAACACAGAACACCCTCTTTGGAGAATAACCACTGGGTTCCGGTCTCCCCACCATAAAGAGAGTCCCTAAAGCTATGGAATTCAACATCCAGTTGTTGTTATTGAAGAATTAACTCGAGAAGAGCAGAAGTCAATTGAACACTGGATAAAGAAACTTCATTCCCCTTCCACTGAACCCCAATATGTAACTGAGAAAAAAGAGCCATCAAACTCCACTCTTCTAAAGATTCTTTCACAGCCTGTGATGGAAGTTTCCTTATTAACACATCTAAAACTACATTCCCTTTTCCTGGGGTATAGGCAATGTCAAAGTCGAAAGATTTCAGGTACTCCACCCAAGGCCTTTGGCAGAGGATTAAATCTTGTTGAGAGAAGATATAACTCAAGATTTTGTGGTCTGAATACATAGTAAACCTTTCTCCATAAAGGTAATGTTTCCAACTCTTAAGTGTGTACATTACAGATGCAAGTTCAAGGTCATGGGTAGGATAATTCTTCTCATGAGGCTTAAGCTGATAAGAGCCATAGGCAACGACATGATCACCTTGCATAAGGACACATCCCAAACCTGAACCCGATGCATCACAGAAGACCACGTAACCTATCCCAGCCTCAGGAAGAGTTAACACCAGCGCAGTAGTTAAGAGAGGTTTAAGCTCAACGAAAGAACTCTGAAATTTATCATTCCAGGAAAACTTCACTCCCTTTCGAGTCAGAGCAGTCATTGGAGATGCTAACTTTGGGAAGTCTTTAACAAAACGACGATAATATCCTTCTAAGTCCAAGAATCTACGAATCTCGAAAACATTTCGTGGTTGTTCCCAAGTCATAACAGCCTTCACCATCTCAGGATCAACTGATATTCCTTGTTCTAATACGACATGTCCCAAGAATTTCACTTCTCGAATCCAGAAATCACACTATTATCCTCCTCAGAATTGGAGTATACAATAATTTCATCCACAAATACTACCACAAAAGTATCTAGATACTCATGGAAAACTCTGTTCATCAAATCCATAAAAACTAAAGGAGAATTTTTTAGGCCGAAGGGCATAACAAGGTACTCATAATGCTCATACCTACTTCGAAAAGTGGTCTTATGAATGTTATATTCTTTTATCATCAACTGATGGTACCTAGATCAAAGATCAATTTTTGAAAACCACGTTTTCCCTTTCAATTGATCAAACAAATCATCAATTCATGGTAACATATATTTTTTCTTTATTGTAACTTGATTGAGCTTTTGATAATCAACACATAAACGAAGAGAACCACTAGCCTTCTTGGCGAAGAGAACTGACACTACCCAATGAGACACACACGGTCATATAAATCCTTTCTCAAGAAGATCGTCTAACTGAGACTTCAGTTATTTTAGTTCTATTGGATCCATTCGGTAAGAGGGAATAGAAACCGGTTGAGTACCAGACATTAGGTAAATAGAAATGTCAATCTACCATATTGGTGGAAAACCAGAGAAGTCCGAAGGAAACACGTTGGGAAACTCAGCGAAGACTGGAGGAAGATCACCAAACATTGAATCCCTCTCCAGATCAAAGGAAAACATTGATATAACTTTCCCCAACTCTGGATAATAGGGTCCGGCTCTTCTTGACCTTGGGTCCCATTCTCCTTGAAAAACAAGAGGCACACCGCTAGGTGTAGTAAGGTAAACCCGTCAAAGATAACATTCGATCCTGGATTTATTGGCAATGAGCCAATCCATCCCAAATATGTCGTCAAAAGATTTCATGTGAAGAACCAAGAAACTCCAATCATGATCAACATCTAATAGAGAGAAGACACAAGCAGGACTACAAAGACTCTTCTCTCTCATTGTACCAAGGGGTGTTGTAATATCCATCGAAAAAGATAAAAGATCCATAGGAAAATTAAGAAGATTAAAAATATGAGTTGTAATAAAGGAGTGAGATGCACCAGTATAAAAAAGAGTGGTCACTAAAGATGAAGCTATAGTGATGGTACCTCTCACAGTTGCATGACCTGCATCAGCTACCTCTGGAAACTCTTCCACTGTGTGAAGAAGCTTCGTTCCAGATTCCTGTGGTTGGAACCCTTTTGTATGTGAAGCATTTGACTGCCCTGCAGTATTTGGAGGTGCTGATGAACCTGTTCCACCACGTGGATCAGAGAAGTGATGAAATAATCTCTGTAAGTGACCTAAACGTCCGCAGGAGTTACAGTTCTTGGGTGCCTCAGTGAAAACCCTCTTAGAATGTCCTGGATTTCAACACTGATAGAAAGTCAGTGAAGCCCCTCCTGGTGATACTGGTGATCTGGAATGAATCTTTTGTTGAAAACCACCATGAGGAACTTCTCGCTTTCGTTTCCTTTAAAGGAACCAACACTGCCCCTAGAAAGAAAAGGAATTTCCTGCAACCCTAACTTTCCTGCCAGATCCATCTCAACCGTCATTACCCTATCCAACACATCACCATAAGTGGTAAGATTCAATAAGAAAACCTGGGAACAGATATCTGATCGATACCCCAACTCAAATAATTGAGCCTTCATCCTGTCATTTACACAATTTTAGGAGCAAACTGAACCAACTCAGCAAAGTGATTTGAGTATTCAGTCACGATTTTGTTGGCCTGATCAAGCTTGAAAAACTCCATAGCCTTGGCCAACACCATAGATTCTGGATAGAACTGGTTAGTGAAAAGAACCCTAAAGTCTTTCCTCTCTAGACCTTCATGTTTCCCAGCCGTCACCATCGTGTCCCTCCAGCACGAAGGTGGCACACTTAACCTTGATCGCATCAGGTGTTTCCAAGAACCCAAAAAAATGTTCAATATTACTCAACCATTCCTCAACATGTTGTGGATCAGTGGAGCCTTTGAAAACTAGTTTCTTCTGGCGTAAGAACTCTTGATAATGAACTCAGAGAATATCATCATGAGGATCTATAGTTGGAGACTGAACATGAACTGGAGGTGGTGCCTGTCCCAGAGCTTGGACAGTGCGAACAATCCCCACAACCAAACTCGGATCCACAACAGGAATTTCTTGCTGAGATTCAGCAGAAGCCTCTTTTTGGATCTGATTACCCCGTCTTCTCAGAGGCATGATGCTACACAACATTAATAGAAAAAAAGATGACATTATATTAACACTCAACCTGAGTAACAAGGAAAACTACTCTTAATAGAAGGGATAACCAGATTTGGATTCCACTCTATCCAAATCAAAATAGGGAAAAGACTAGAACTAATCCATAGGTCGCCTTTCCCTAACCACCCCTGGAGAATTAAGGTTCATTGCGGTGAGAGATCTACAGACACTCAATCACAACTACCTCCTAAGTCCCGAAAATAATACATAAATTCATATTATCATCAAGGCAAGATGTTTAACAACCTCCCTCTAATACCAATTTGTCACGAATCAGCCCAGGTAACCAGGTAACCCGATAACCGAGCCGGCCCTGATATAGCTCGAAGGGCGTTCCTGATTCCCACGATTCGATGACTAGCACCTAGCTTCGTACAACATACAAGTGGGAACGAATTTTCCACAAGAATGCGGAAGCAAGAGAGAAACAAAATAGTATGAATAACAAAAGAAACTCCACTGGGAGTAATGTACCATAAAACAACATGGTACAAAGGGGAAAAGTACTATAACCCAAGCACCATAAAGGGAAAAAAGTCCCAAGGTCCCTAAGGACACAACTCACCAAGTCTAAAGATCAGCAGTTAGAACCACCTCCAAGAGGTCCCTTCCCTTTGCTCGATCCTGGAAGAAGAAAGTCTACAAACACCCGAAGGAAAAAGAAGGGTGTAAACATAAGCCCAGTAGGTTACCACCAAAGATTCCATAACAGATTCCAAATATACATTATCTAAATAAAACTTCCAATTTTTCAAATAAACAGGTTTGGCAATTCAAAAACATATTGTTAACAAAACATGATAAACATTTTCAAATGATGGAAATAAATACCTTAAGCAAAGACTTTAAAAATCATGGAATATTTATAAAACAATGGATTAAATAAAAAATTTATATAAAACAGTTTATATAAGTTCAGCAAGCATGTAAAACAGTTCAAAATCATTGGCATACATTTATATCACAAATATAAATATTTAGGCGAGCAACATGGTCATCTTCCAAAAGATACGATAGTATCAACCAATTATAGGATTCCATACTCTCTATGTGAACTTAGAAAGATGTGTATACACACGTCCCTATGACACTGGACAAAGGAGACTCATCACCAACCCATCGTGGATGTGACTCGCCACATGTATGTTTTAGAACATTGTCATATTGTAGAGTGTATAAAAATAAATCACTAACTATCTAAGGCTTCAATGCACTCTTACCTGATGGGCGAACTATTTTAAGAATGCTTAAAATATGATCAATACCATTCTTCCATTTCAAAAGTGCCAATATCATTCCATTTAAAACCAAAACAAGTTTCATTAAAAACATGCTTTTTTTACAATATAAAACCAATGGATTTATATCAAATCACTTTAATCCATTTCACCATTTTGAAAATTCATTCAAAACCAATTCCATCATTTCATAAATTCATTTCCACAATTAAACTCAAAAATTTAATTGAAATCATTTCCATCAAATCCACCAATTAAATTAAACAATTTAAATGATCCAATTTCCATAAACACACCCAATTCAATGGAATTGGGGTTTTCCAAATATCCATGCCAAAACCATTACAAATATCTTGATTCAATGGAATTTAATTTTTATCAATTTAAGTTAAATCATATTTAAGAAATTGAATTTAAATCAAATATTGAAATAAATCAAGCAATACGAAGATAAACAATTTGACAAGTTGGGACAGAACCACCTACCTCGATTTATTGACAAAAGTTAGCCCAACGATAAAACCAAAAAGCCGAGTGGAAAAATGATGTCGATCAAAAACTGGATCTAAATCCTTAAAACCAAAATTAAGATCAAATGAATCCAGATCTTGCAAAACCAGATCTAGATTCACAATCCTAGATCAATACCACAACTCATAGGTTTATATCCATGGAAACAAAGGATATCCCCCATAAAAAGATCAAGGAAAGATAGAGGAATAAACAAGAAATGCAATAGGATGAAATATACTTACTGAGAGGAGAGTATATCTTCAATCCGAGCCTTCAATATCAAAGAAAGATGTACGAATCGCCTTGGAATCTCTCTAGGAATCTTTGGAAAGAACTAAAATGAGTCAAGCCCGAGCCAAGGTCGAACATATGGGAGTACCAGGGGTTCGGGTGGTTTTAAAAGGAATTTTCAGAATTAAAAACTGCAAGCAGGGTTTACCCAGGCAGAGGCGCACGGTTTGATAAACCCTATGCACACCGTGCAAAACTCACTGTATAGAGGTGCACGGTCCGCACAGTTTTTCAAACCGTGATTTTACCATGCACAAGCCATTGCCCTTTTATTTTCATTTAAAATTTCACCCAAACACACCCCCATGTCACTAATCCAAAACAGATGTACTTAGAAACATCAAAAGTTCCTGAAAAAGTAATGTGGTGTTACAGTTCCAGAGACACATACTACGTAGGAATGATAAAACCATGGTGATGGATTTTATATTCACCGTGATCAGTTATCTATTATTCAATGTAAATAATATTTCTTACAAGTAATAAGAATATGGAAATTAGCTAAAATTGATATGACCAATTAAAATTAAATTAATGGATTCCACGTATCAAAGTGAAAAGGGGGATTATTATTTTTGAATACTGCGTTGGGTATTCAAGTGTGTTGATCCATGGATGGTACAAGTGTAGTACCAATAAGTCTCGATTGGTTTCACCAAGTCATTATTCCTAATTCTGTTAGAATTTTAATTATCATAGATAATATCAATGATCAATTTATTTACCATTGGACGTCATGACCACTAATCTTGGATGGTGTCCATACGACACAACCAAAAAGGGAAGGCCATGTCACATAATGCTAATAAAGGTTTCAAGTTACTAAAATCCAGTTTAGGATTAAAGTAAGAAACATGATCATAGAATATACATTTTCAAAAAATGTTTTCCATGTGTCTACAAGAGATTAGTGGGAGCACCAATGTTTTCCAAGAAAAATATGTTCGGGAACATATGGAAAACACATTGGTCTTACAGTTAATTAAGACAAAAATGCTATTCTCCAGTGATTGACTTAAAGTAGCAACCTAAGTTATAGGGAACATGATACACTGAGGTAGATCTATAGGTTGCTTGGTCCTAGTCAATTGTACATATTGTGACATTGTATTGAAAAATACAAGTTGTAAAAATTCAAGGGATGAATTGTTACTTATGTCACAGGATATAATCTCTTCAGGTTGAAATGTTTATGACAAGGGAAGAGATAAAGATGATGAGTTAAATCCATACATAGGAGTGATGGATTAATAACATATTCCATGATATGTACAAAAACTAATATTCCCAAGGTATATTTTACAATAAGAAAATATCAGTTATATCCAGAAGCACTACTAGGGATGAAGTTAGAACTATCTAATTGTACTTCAAAAAGTACAATATATACATACCTAGTAAGTGGAGAAGAAAATATACTAGTTTTGGGGATACAAACTAGTTTTCCATAAATCATTGTGATATACTATCGTAGTTTGTCTAAAGATGATGAGCGAGTCAAGATCATATAAGCCAATGGTATCCATACCTACAAAGACTGAGTATGTTGCATCTTCCAAGGTAGATATGATAAAATATGTTCCAGTTTTTTAAATCTCACCTGGTGATAAAAGTGTTATCACAATCTAAATTATGATATTCTTACTGGCCAAGATGTCAAGCTATGAAATTGGAAAAAAGGGATATACTCGGGATACCATATCTTTAGAAGTTGTACTCTATGAGATGAGGTCACTATTAGAAAATAACCATGTGGAGGAACCGTGGAAGACCTTGTAGCTAAATCCCTTACTCATCAGAAGTATGATCTTTATCCTGTGAGTAGATAACAAGTTTGGTTAAAAAGTTGGCTCTAGTGCAAGTGGGAGTGTTTAAATAGTGGGTTCCCTAGACCCAAATATGAAGTACTTTTGATTACCATATCATGTGTATATTTAGTTATACATGGTGTAATCTTACCATTATAGTGTATAATTTTATGCATCCACTATTATAATGGTAATTTCAAAAGATTAATTGTCGTGTTGAGAGGTTATAGCAGATCCCTGGATATAATGAGAACCTCGAGATACCATGACATTAATCTTAAATATATGTTATGTAGTCTAGAAACATCTTACTGACTGGACACAATAGATGTTTGACTATCAGGTGATGGGGGATCATAAGCATTGATACTTCTCATGAATTTTTCACTTGGTGATCTCTAGTAGTGAGATCATGAGGACAGACCCGCCAATAAGAAGAGCACATGTTTTGGGTGTAATTGGTTGTTCATATCTACGGACATGTGTATTGGTCTCCTAACTTGAGACCATTACCAATGTGTATAATTTTATTGAGTACTTTGATGCAAGATGAAAACCATGGCAATGAAGTCATGGTGAGGTAGGTTGTTTTGGGTGCATCATTAGTGGCATGGCATTGGTTGAATGGTCAAGAAATGATTTTTCGCTTCTGATTTATGGAAGTAATATATCTCAGGCCATGTTCATGTGGTTGGGGGTACCTTTATAAGACCATGACCATGGAATTCGAGGGTAAATCCACCCAGTTACATCAATAAACAATAAAGCAAGAAAATGGAGATGACACGAGAGTGCGTCCTACTTTATGAGATATTACTAACAAAGAGATTATATTACACAGTTCATGTTCGTAGGTTGGTTGTCGCTGCTGTGAAAATCCTTATCTCTTCAGGGGACATGATGGGTGGCTAGATCCCACTCTTGGTCTAGGAATACTATTCATTGCTGTCGAGATAAGGGCTTATAGGTTCACACACAATAGCGTATTCAAGAATATAACCTATCCAGTTGAATAAGAGTTTTGGACATAGTGGGCCCCACTATAGGGGTCCGGGGTTTATCCAAAGTTAAACGATCACCAATGTAATAAATAAATTCATATTATTCAAGTTTAGAATAATGAGTATTGAATTTATTTATTAAATGTATTTACGATTTTTAGTAAATACATGAAAAATATTAATTGAAAAATAATAAATTATTCAAGGTTCAATTAATATTTATGTGAGCGACGAGTCGAGTTAATGACTCAATTATTATCGCATAATATATTTTAATATATTACAAGAAAATGATAATAATATTTATTACTCAGTTTAATATTCATAAAATGCCATTGATAGTGTGTTAAGTATTCGGGACCGACGAGGTGATACCAGGTATTTTAAATAACCACTATAAATAGAAGATGAGGGGATTTTACCAAGTACTATTCATAGAGATTCCCTCTCCTCTCCTCTCTACCATAATATAGAGAGATATTCTCTGGATCTAAGGATCATGAATCAAGCACTCTCGTAGGAATCACTAGCAAAGTAGTGCGGTGATCGTTGGAGCATCGGAGGCATCGTCGCAATTCCGCACTAGCACCTGAATTACCACGAACGACGCTCCCTCGGATTCCTTGAATCATGTGTGGATGATCTAGAGGAATTCGACCTCAGATTCTTTGAGTAGCGATCACCAACGATGAGAAGACGTCGTGCACGACTTCAAAATTAAACCAGGTATTTTTATGGTTTATTTTTGTGCTTTAAACCCTTCACTTGAGATCCTCGGCAATGAAAGGGAGTTAATCCAAGCATGGGATATGAATGACCAATTATGGGTCTGTGTGGGTTTAGCGTGACCCGCGACGGGTCAGAGCAAGGTTTCGAGACCTGATGTTTTAATTTTAATTAATATAATTAATTAATTTAATTATGATTTTTAATTAAATTAATTTATATATTAATTGTGTTTTAAATAAATAATTTTTAATACTCAGAGATATAAATTAATTTAATTTTGTAATGAAATTAAATTAATTAATTAATTTAATTTTGGCATAAAAATTAATTTAATTATAGAACCAATGATTAATTAAATTATTTGAATTTATTTATTAATTTAATTTAATTAAATAAAACCTTGTACTTATTTAATGCATTTTAATTTTATCGCACTTTATTTTACCCATATTCTGGTCACGAGCACCGACCCGTGTATGTTTCCTTTATTTAACTAGTTATTTAACTACATGCGATGCTTGTAATTAATTAAATAGATAGTCTGCACATCATCTTTCTTTTTTGGTTAAAATGTATAAGGCCCTGCATGTCCAATTCACCTGATGTACAGTTCTACCCAAGTTCCCCTTGCCTACGCGTGAGTAATTTTGTATTTCGGACGAAGACGATGAATGACGCAGATGATGAAAGACGTGATGTGGACCCCACCAAGACAAGGTGGTACTCCAAGACGTGACGTGGACCCCACCAAGATGAGACAATTCTTTAAATGTGAAGTAAACATAAAATAAGGGGGAAATATGCATCAAGAGTCAAGCTTCAACTTAGGTACGATGCCCTTAGGTCGTTTAGATGCTCAAGACCAGTGAGGTAGTAGTTTAACTTTTATGCCTTTATTTATTATTTTATTTATTTTAGAACTGCGGGAAAATACATAAAATAATAGATAATAAAATGCATAAATAAGCAGCATATGTTTTTCTATTAAAGATTATTTTTGAGAATGAAAACATAGATGAACAAGTTTAATAGAAATGGATAACATTCGTCGAGAGAAACCAATAAAACCCTCAAAAAAATATTAAGTCACAACAGCCTTCCATCATTCAGGTTTGAACAAAACTGGGTGTTTGAGGTGCTGGTCATGCCATATCTGAGGGTGTCTCTTACTACCAGGGAGTTCTTATTATTTTGGTGGGTTGACTTAACTAAAATTTAAAAAAAGAAATAGCCATTGCTAGCTTGTTGTAATTTTAAAGACTATCGTTGAGTAAATCAGTTAATGATTTTATAAGCTGGGACTTCACTCAATAGATCAAGGAACTGTGAGTTAATGCAGTTGGACAACCAAAATCCTACCTTGGACCCTTCGAGTAGTGGCATAGACATAGATTGTAGACTATGAGGAAGGTTCAGGGATCCTTTCCACTAGAATACTCTGGAGTAATCTGATTCTAGTAAAGAGCGTTCCCAGAATTTGAAAAATTAGTGGGAGACATTTAATGATTAATTTAATTGGTAATGTCACATTCAGTAATCAGAATAAAAGTACAATTTTCTAAAGTTTATTTTTAGAGACTGGAAAGCAATACCACAAGTAAAACTGTGATAAATATTGGACAAATTTAATTTCCAAACAAGCAAAAATTTTCAAAGTGTATTATAGGAACTTGTACACATTACTACCATAATATAAATTCCAGTTGATTGGGTCCCAACCTGTTAATCCACCTCAATGAGTGAGGGTGTAAAACTGTTTACAAGAGACTTATGAATCTAATATATGATTGTTCTATCATAATTCTGGCATCACCATATGATGTTAGTTGCGGTATCTATATCATGAAATGGATGATTTTACATGTAGTTTCATCTCCGAGAAGTTTCGTTCAAGGAGAAAGCTAAGAGAGATTTGAATGTGATGATTACACTCGTTTTGTGTAAAGTGGAATTTTTAATGACATCTCATTATTATACCTTTTACACTCAATTACTATTGTTTCTATTAAGGAGACAAACAAATGGTATAGAGTAAGCACTTCCTTACCTTTAAGGTAAAATTTTCCAAGAGATAAGAATATTAATGGTAGTAAAACCTTTTGTTCTTATGGAGAATATATTGAAAGACAAGGAAAAAAGACCTATGTAAAGTTACGTCAAAGGCACCTTCATCATGTCCTTCAAAGAAAAGAGGTTGGTTATTTAATAGAAGGTTATTTACAACACATAATGAAATAAATTTATGGAAGTTTAAAAATGCAATAAATTGAAATACTATAAGAAAGTACCCACTTATAATTCAGTTTATATTCATCAATATAAAGTATTGTTTCTCACATACTTCTTGGGTATTAAATACAATATGATTTTCACATATATGTATTGAAGTAAAGTAACAAAGTAAGTAGATAAACATTACCAGAAGTAAAGTGTATTCGCACATGAGCCTTAGACCGGTTGGCAAGGTCTTTGTTGGTGCATCCAAGAGACCAGGGATCAAATCCAGGCAGAGGTAGAATTTACGGGTACTGTAGCAGTACTGTAGCAGTAACTGTGCAGTACTGTAGTGGGTACTGTAGCAGGAACTATAACAGACACTATTTGGCACTGTAGCAGCCGGGAATTTGCCACCGTTTGGGCCTTCGGGCCTCAGATTTGGTCCCCGAGTCCTTCATAGGCCTTCGGGCACCCAGGCCTTCGGGTCAGTTGGGCCTTCGGGCCATCTCAAGGCCTTCAGGCCACCTGAAGATGCAAACCAGACAAAAACTAAAAGGAAAAAGCTCTATAAGGAGGATGAGCAAAGGATCTTTCACCACAGCAGAAGCTAAACAGATTGCAAGAATGAGAGGGTATGACACCTGCCATAGGGACAAGAATGTGCATGCACGGGAATGCCTAGCTGAACAGCCATGCGATGATGGAGAGCTGATTTCACGATGAAGATGTTAGGGAGGAGCAGTTCCAAGTTGTTAGTCTGGGTTGCATGTAATGTTTGTGCCTACGGGCAATGAATTCCTCTATGGAATACGGTCATGTAATCATTCTCCTATAGGCATTTTAGGGTTCCACCTCATCCCTTGGAAGGTGGATTACCAAAATCAATAAAAAAATGAAGGCCTTCGGTCCATTAGAGGAGTAAAGTGTATTCTCTAAGCAGCTGAGAAAGGGTGATTCCTAATTCCGCGGTGAGAAAACACATAACTTCTAATTTCCAAGTGATTGATTCAAATTGAACAAGTTGTTGAGTATAACCAAAAAATTTATCTTATGTTCCCATTTGGACATGATGAGACATTATTCCATATTTTTCAATGAATGTTGTTTGTGATAACATACACAACAAATAGTTCACTACTACTTGAATCAAAGGTAATACATGTTGAATATAACATGTAAGACCTAACCATTTTTGGAAATATAGATCTTTGTCAAGTAAAACTAAAAGTGGATGTTAAGAATATACCCATTATGGTATTTAGGCTCATCACTGCTTAACACCTTTGGTATAATTGACATATTTAGTTTAGATAAAGAAACCTTTAAAAATAAAGGTATGCCACAAATCCATTTGGAATTAGTTAAACAACAGAGTGTGAACTATTACCAAGGAAAGCTAGAGGTAAATATGCTTCGTAATATTCCTTTAAGTTATTAAGGAATGTAATAGTAGAGTATATGTTTGTTTGGAAGATATGAGTTGATTCGGATCGGCATGATGAAGTATATCACGACCAAACATTCATCGATCATGATAATGTAGCATGGAGTAATTCTTAAACGCATGTTACCTTATCTAAATCACTGTATTAATGTTCATAAGGAGGATCAATGATAAATTCTTACATGTTAACATTGATAAAAAAATGTAGCGTGGAGAAATTCCTAAATGAACATTTTATACATCAATGTTATGATGTATGGTGTATCAATGTTAGAACCTGCAATAACTTCCATAATATTTCAAAAATTTACTTTATAAATAATGGCGTAAACCCATAACCAATATGACAACTAAAATGAAAAATGGATATCATATGAGTCAAAGTATGATGAAAATCCATTATGTCATAGGACTTGTGTGAGGATGAAAAGAGTTTGTTAAGATATAAAAAAACATGCATCAAGCTAAACACATGGTGCATCTAAGTAATTATCCTAACAGTTTCTTAGGATATTACATAAATCCCTAATATAAAAAATTTGTAGTCAAGTATTAGACTAAATTTTTATAAGGGTACACATATCTATTTTAGACAGTGGGAGATGAATTGACTTGGACTTATTCAATTCTTGAGATGCACAAATGGTTGACATATGAACAAGTTTTACAAGTTCATGTGGAAGAGGCATGTTCTAGTGACACATACTGTGTAGGAAGAATGAAACAATGGTGATGGTTTTATATTCACTGTAGCCGGTGATATATTATTCATTAAGAAAAATAAATTCTACAAGTAAGAAGTATGTAGCAATAAGCTAAGATTGAAAATTTTAAAATTCAATAATGTATTCCATGTATCAAATTGAAAAGGGGATTATAAATTGAATACTGCGGTGGGTATTCAAATGAGAAGATACATGGATGGTACAAGCTTGGTACCAATAAGGCTTGATTGGTTATACCAAGTTAGTACTCCTAAATCCATTAGAATTTCACTTGTCATAGCTAATCTTATAAGATCATTCTATAGGTTATTGGATGTCAAGATCATCTTTTGTGGAAGGTGTCTATACGATGAAACCAGAAAGGGATGATGATATCATATGATGCCAATGAATGTTTCAAGTTACTGAAATACAGTTCTGGATTAAATTAAGCAATAAGATCTTATATAATTCATTTCAAATTAATCTTTGACTTGTGTCTACCAAAGGTTAGTGGGAGCGCCAATGTTTTACAAGAGAAATATGTTCGACAACATATGGAAAAAATTTAATGTTCTTACTGTTAGATAAGATCAGGTTAAAAGTTATTCTCCAATGATTGACTTAAAGTATCAAACTAAGTTATAGGGAACTGGATCTATCGAAGTAGATCTCGCAGTTTCTTGGACCTAGTTAATCATACATAAAGTGACATTGTATTGAAAAATACAAGTTGGAACAATTCATGTTCAGAATTGATGTCAAAGTCACGTGGCTTAATCTCTCTAGGTTGACATGTTCAGAACATGGGAAGAGATTAAAGTTGTGAGTTTAGTTCCATACGCTCTAATGATGGATCAATAACATATTCCATAATATGTATAATAATTGATACTATGAGGATATACTTTATTGTAGACAGATATCACATATTTCTAGGAGCACTACAAGTGAAGCAGTAAGAACTATCATCTTGTACCTCAGAAAGTACAAATCATATGTACCTGGAATATAGAGAACAAGGTATACTAGTTATGGTGGGATACAAACTAGTAATCCTTAGATCAATTTGATCTAGTATCGAAGTTAGGTAAAGGTGGTGAGTGAGTTAAGCTCATAAAAGCTAGTGGTAGCCATACCTACAAATACCGAGTACGTTGCAGCTTCTAAGGCAGCTAAGAAGTAGTTAAATGCAACGATTTTCTCCAGTTTTTTGATTCACACCTAGTGAGAAAAATATTATCATAATTATGATATTTTTACTATCCATGTTGTTAAGTCACGATAATGGAAAAAAGTGATATACTCGGGGATACTATGACAACCCTCCTTTTATTTAAAACTTAAACATGATTTAATACATAAAATTCATTTGATAAAACATAGAAGATCAATAGGTATAGTGTATTTGGGGCTTAGGATCAGTACATAACAACCTAAAACATGAAGTAAAACATCTTTATTGAAAACTTTCTTTACATGGCCACACCATTACCTCGTACTTAGCATTGCATGGGATGACCTGAGGACACGCATAAGAAAAGGGTGATCTATAAATCCCAGTAAGGGAATAATCATGGAATAACATGAGGAATAAAATACATGTTAGACAATAGGAATATCAATATAGCACAATAGAAGCATAAACAAAAAGTCCTGATAAATCATGATAATCATAACCTAGAAATGTGGAAACAACACTTTACATGGAATTAGCATGAGCCAATGCTCATTGAAAATGGATCATGATTAAACCCTCATTGTAAATGAAGAATGAGTAAACACCCATTTCACTAGAATTAAAATGAGTAAACACCCATTTCACATGACATATCATGATACTATACTTTACCCAATGCATTGGAGTGCTATAAGGGTGCACCCTTCTTAAATATTTCATTTCATGAATAAGTGTGCCACATAGATCATATAACAAGGATTCATAAAACATCACCATTTATTCCACGAAAAAGGAATGTGGAATTAATACATGAAAATTTATAATAAATAAGTAAATGGTCATAAAGGTGAATACCCTTGATAGAGAAATGGTCATGGTATTCACTATACAATGACATTGGCTTGGAAAATCGTTGCAATTTCCGCAGCGTAACAGCGTGACGTAAGAATTGAGAAAAATGGTTGATGAGAGAGAAAGGGGTGTCTAATCATATGTACATGAAATATAAAATAAGGGGACATATAGATACATGTAAAAACAATTTTAATGAAATTTAGGTTCATGATTCAAAAAAATTTCTTGAATGTAAGTGAGGAGAGATAAATTCCTTTCGAAATTTCGGCATAGTAACAGGTGTACATGGGAGGAATTTATTGAGAGAGACATGGGTATCTCATAATTAAAAAATAAAAAGGGAATTATGGGGGAGATTTGAAACCATACCCCAACATTTATAACTGAGATTAAAAGGGAATAAAACCATTAATAAAATTGGACAAAAATGAGAAAGGAAGAAAAAACCCTTACTTAGAAGTGTGCTTCCAAAGGATTGAGAGAGGCTTGAGAGAGGCTTCTTGGGAGCTTGGGGAACCTTGGGAGTATTCTAGAGAGAGGATGTCAGAGGTTGGACGAACTCCAAAGGCTTTGAGTGAGGAGGAAGTGGGAGCTTGGGTGGGTTTATATTGGAAAGGAGAGGGCATTCTTTATTATTTAGGTTTGGGACACCTCACATTAAACTAATCAAAACCACAAACCAGCCCATGGTTTTTGAAAATGTGGAGTGGAAAAAAAATAATTTATAAGGACAAATTCTAAACTTCTTAAAATAATAGGGTTGCTTATGTGGAGGTGAGTCACACTCTCAAGGAAAAAAATTTAAAAAGACAAAATGTTTTATAAGTCATGGAGGGTCCACTAAAGGTTTGTAAAATAAATCAAACAAACCCAAAATAACATTATTTTAATGTTAAAACATATATTGGACGAAAATAAAGTTTATAGTATTTTATTACATCACTATTGGGTCATTATGATGTCATAAAACACATTATACATTTAAACGGTATTTAATTTTTACCCAAAATTTTGACTGTCTCAGAAAATTATTAAAAATTCACCATTGGATAATTTTGACATCCTGATTCCATAAATAATATTCATTTTATCTAAATAATTTTATAAATATGTTAATTTTCACTTTTAAAATAAAAACCAACATTTATCGAAAATTTATTGGTTTTGACAAAAAAATAGTTTTCAAACCTTAATAAAAATTACAACTGCATTCATAAAATTATACGATCATTTATATTTAATAAACATTTATTTAATAATAATAATAATAATTTTTTAAAATATTATTTAATTCAAAAATCCATTTATTCATCAAAATAGATTTCTTAGTTGAATATTAACTAAAAATACTATTTGTGCTTTAAAAATTATTTACAAGGTAACAATAATAAAATGAAATAATATTCACTATTATATAAAAAAATAATGAACATAACCATAGTACTAGGGTCTTGTTACATAACCCCTTATAACACCCGCATAAGACCAAAGAGTAAGGTGTGTGATGGTGAAAGACTCTTGGGGTGGCTCGGATAACATTTCTCAGGTGGTAATCATTATCAACATTCACTTCTCTCGTAGGCGGTCCCGCTCGAGTTTAAAATATTCAAGATCGGCTTGGGCTTGGTCAAGTGAAAAGCCCAAAGACGCAAGCTAATTTCTGATATCTGATAAATGGGCTTCGTATGGGGAACGTCTACTGGATGAGGCCATTTCTTCCTTTGTCTGAGTAAATTGGATTTTTTAAAACCCTATATTTATACTAATCATGTGACCACTGTTCAACGACTATATTAGCAACAATCACAATTATTAACAGTATTTTAAAATCAAAAAACATAAAACCAAAGAAGTTGAAATTTTATATAAAAATTTTACATAAAGAGAAATTTAATTAGATCAAGAGGGATTTCCACTAATGAAAGTTTGGGTCATTACAATCTTCCCCCATTAAGAAATTTTTCCCTTGAAATTTCTCCCTCTAATACCAACTATGATAACCCTGATATTTTTATTACACAATTAAACATAATTTATTACATAAACATAATTTGTTACAACATAGAATATCGAGAGGTATAGTGTCTTTGGAGCTTCGGATCATTACATAACAACTTAAAACATGAAATACAACATCTTTATTGAAAACTTCCTTTACATGACCACTACATTCCCACGTACTTAGCATTGCATGGGATAACCTGAGGACATGAATAAGAAAAGGGTGAGCTATAAATTATATTAAGGGAATAATAATGGAATAACATGAGGAATACAATACATTTCATACAATAGGAATATCAATAGAGAACAAGAGAATCATAAACATAAAGGCCTGATAAAGCATTATAATAATAACATGGAAATGTGGCAACAACACTTAACATGGAATTAGCATGAGCCAAGGTTCATTGCACATGGAGAATGAGTAAAACCTCATTTCAGATAAATCATGAGTAAAACCTCATTTAAATTTAATTATAATGATTAAACACCCATTGAACATGACGTATCAGGATAATATACTTTACCGAATGCATTGGAGCGCTATAAGGGCGCACCCTTCTTAAACATTTCATTTCATGCATAAGTGTGCCACATGGATCATATAACATGGATTCATAAAACATAATAATTTATTCCATGATAAAGGAATGTGAAATTAATACATAAAACTTTATAATCAACAAGTAAATGTGTATAAAGGTGAATACCCTTGATAGTGTAATGGGCATGGTATTCGCTACACAATGACATTGGCTTGGAAAATCGGTGCAATTTCAGCAGTGTAACGGCGTGGCGTAAGAATTAATAAAAATGGTTGATGAGAGGGAAAGTGTTGTATCATCCTATTTACATGAAATAGAGAGTAAGGGGTCATATAGATACATTTACAAACAATTGTAATGTAATTTAGATTCATGATTCAAAATAATTTCTTGAATGTAAGTGAGGAGCGATAAATCCCTTTCAAAATTTCGGCATAGTAACGGGTATACATGTGAAGAATTTATTGAGAGAGAAAGGGGTCTATAATTATTAAAACATAAATAGGGAATTATGGGGGAGGTGATAAACCATTCCCCAACATTTATAATTGAAATTAAAATTGAATAACAACATTAATAAAATTGGACAAAAATGAGAAAGGATGAAAAAACCCTTACTTGGAAGTGTGCTTACAAAGGCTTGAGAGAGGCTTGAGAGAAGATTATTGGAAGCTTGGAGAACCTTGGGAGGATTCTAGAGAGAGGAGGGAAGAGGTTGGACGAACTCCAAAGGGTTTGAGTGAGGAGGAAGTGGGAGATTGGTTGGGTTTATATTGGAAAGGAGAGGGCATTCTTTATTATTTAGGTTTGGGACACCTCACATTAAACTAATCAAAACCGCAAACCATCCCATGTTTTTTGCCCCTGATTTTTGAAAAAGGGGAGTGGAAAAAAATATTTTATAAGTCCAAATTCCAAACTTCTTAAAATAATAGGGTTGCTTTTGTGGAGGTGAGTCACACTCTCAAGGAAAACAATTTTAAAAGACAAAATGTTTTATAAGTCATGGAGGGTCCACTAAAGCTTTGTAAAATAAATCAACCAAACCCAAAATCACATTATTTTAATGGTAAAACATATATTTTCCAAACATAAAGTTTATAGTATTTTATTACATCACTATTGGGTCATTATGATGTCATAAAATACATTATACATTTTAACGGTATTTAATTTTTTCCCAAACATTTGACCGTCTTAGAAAATTATGAAAAATTCACCATTGGATAATTTTGACGTCCTGATTCCAGAAATAGTATTCATTTTAACAAAATAATTTTCTAAATATGTCAATTTTCATTTTTAAAATAAAAACCGACATTTATCAAAAATTCCTTGGTTTTGACAAAAATGGCTTTCAAACCTTAATAAAAATTACAAGTGCATTCATAAAATTATATGATCATTTATATTTAATAAAAATTAATATAATAATAATAATAATATTTTATTAAAATATTATTTAATTTAAAAATCTATTGATTCATCAAAATAGATTTCTTATTTGAATATTAACTAAAAATACTATTTGTGATTTAAAAATTATTTACAAGGTAACAATAATAAAATGATAGTATATTCATTATTATATAAAAAATAATGTACATTACCATAGTACTAGGGTCTTGTTACATAACCCCTTATAACACCCGCATAAGACCTAATATTAAGGTGTGTGATGGTGAAAGACTCTTGGGGTGGCTCGGATAACATTGCTCAGGTGGTAATCTCTATCAACTTCCACTTCTCTCGTAGGCGGTCCCACTTGAGTTTAAAATATTCAAGATCAGATTGGGATTGGTAAAGTGAAAATCCCAAAGAAGCAATCTAATTTCCGAGATCTGACAAATGGGCTTCATATGGGGAATGTCTACTAGATGAGGCCATTGCTTCCTTTGGATGAGTAAATTGGATTTGTTAAAACCCAAAATTTATACTAATCATGTGATCACTGTTCAACGACTATATTAGAAACAGTCACAATTCTTAATAGTATTTTAAAATCCAAAAACATAAAACCAAAAAAGTTGTAATTTTATATAAAAATTTTACATAAAGAGACATTTAATTAGATCAAGATTGATTACCACTAATGAACGTTTGGGTCGTTACAATCTTCCCCCCTTAAGAAATTTCGCCCTCAAAATTTCACCCTCTGATACCAACTATGATAACCCTGATCTTTTTATTACACAATTAAACATAATTTTTTACATAAACTTCATTTGTTACAACATAGAATATCGAGAGTTATAGTGTCTTTGGGGCTTAGAATCATTACATAAAAACTTAAAACATGAAATAAAACATCTTTATTGTAAACTTCCTTTACATTACCACTACATTCCCTCGTACTTAGCATTGCATGGGATAACCCGAGGACATGCATAAGAAAATGGAGAGCTATAATGTCAAGTAAGGGAATAATAATGGAATAACATGAGGAATACAATACATTTCAAACAATAGGAATATCAATTGAGCACAAAACAATCATAAACCTAAAGGCCTGATAAAGCATTATAATCTTAACATGGAAATGTGGCAACAACACTTAACATCGAATTAGCATGAGCCAAGGCTCATTGCACATGGAGAATGAGTAAAACCTAATTTCACATGAAGCATGAGAAAACCCTGATTGCACTTGAATTATCATGAGTAAACACCCATTGCACATGACATATCAGGATACTGTACTTTTCCCAATGCATTGGAGCGCTATAAGGGCGTACTCTTCTTAAACAATTCATTTCATGCATAAGTGTGCCACATGGATCATATAACATGGATTCATAAAACATCATAATTTATTACATGATAAAGGAATTTGGAATTCATACATGAAAATTTATAATCAATAAGTAAATGTGCATAAAGGTGAATACCCTTGATAGTGAAATGGGCATTATATTCACTACACAATGACATTGGCTTGGAAAATCGTTGCAATTTCGGCTGCGTAACGGCATGACGTAAGAATTAATAAAAATGGTTTATGAGAGATAAAGGGGTGTCTCGTCATATTTACATGAAATGGAGAGTAAGAGTTCATATATGTAAATGTACCAACAATTGTAATGGAATTTTGATTCATGATTCAAAATAATTTCTTGAATATAACTGAGGAGAGATAAATTCTTTTAGAAATTTTGGCATAGTAACAGGTGTAGATGGGAGGAATTTATTGAGAGATAAAGGGGTATATCATAATTAAAACATAAATATGGAAGTATGGAAGAGGTGAGAAACCATACCACAACATTTATAATTGAAATTAAAAGGTAATAACAACATTAATAAAATTGGACAAAAAATGAGAAAGGAAGAAAAAACCCTTACCTGGAAGTGTGCTTCCAAAGGCTAGAGAGAGGCTTGAGAGAAGCCTATTGGGAGATTGGGGCACCTTGGGAGGATTATAGAGAGAGTATGGAAGAGGTTGGATGAACTCCAAATGCTTTGAGTGTGGTGGAAGTGAGAGCTTGGGTGGGTTTATATAGGAAAGGAGAGGGAATTCTTTATTATTTTGGTTTGGGACCCCTCACATTAAACTAATCAAAACCACAAACCATCCCATGTTTTTTCCCATGGTTTTTACCAAAGGAGAGTGAAAAAAATATTTTATAAGGCCAAAGTCTGAACTTCTTAAAATAATAGGGTTTCTTATGTGGAGGTGAGTCACACTCTCAAGGAAAATAATTTAAAAAGACAAAATGTTTTATAAGTCATGGAGGGTCCACTAAAGATTTTTAAAATAAATAAAACAAACCCAAAATGACATTATTTTAATGGTAAAACATATATTTACCGAACATAAAGTTTATAGTATTTTATTACATCCCTATTCGGTCATTATAATGTCATAAAACACATTATATATTTTAACTGTATTTAATTTTTACCCAAAAATTTGACCGTCTCCGAAAATTATGAAAAATTCACCATTAGATAATTTTGAAATCCTGATTCCAGAAATAATATTCATTTTATCTAAGTAATTTTCTAAATATTTAAATTTTCACTTCTAAAATAAAAACTGACATTTATCGAAAATTCATGGGTTTTGACAAAAAAGGCTTTCAAACCTTAATAAAAATTACAGTTGCATTCATAAAATTATATGATCATTTATATTTAATAAAAATTAATTTAATAATAATAATAATAATTTTTATTAAAATATTATTTAATTCAAAAATCCATTAATTCATCAAAATAGATTTCTTAATTGAATATTAACTAAAAATACTATTTGTGATTTAAAAATTATTTACAAGGTAACAATAATAAATTGAAAGTATATTCATTATTATATATAAAAAATAATGTACATAACCATAGTACTATGGTATTGTTACATAACCCCTTATAACACCCACATAAGACCGAAGAGTAAGGTGTGCGATGGTGACAGACTCGGGTGGCTCAGATAACATTGCTCGGATGGTAATCTTTATCAACTTTTACTTCTCTAATAGGAGGTCCTGCTCGATCTTAACATATTCAAGCTCGGTTTGGGATTGGTCAAGAGAAAATCCCAAAGAATCAACCTCCTTTCTGAGCTCTGACAAATGGGCTTCATATGAGGCACGTCTACTGGATGAGGCCATTTCTTCCTTTGTCTGAGTAAATTGGATTTGTTAAAACCCTATATTTATACTAATCATGTGATCACTGTTCAAGGACTATATTAGAAACGATCACAATTCTTAATAGTATTTTAAAATTCAAAAACATGAAACCAAATAAGTTGACAATTTATATAAACATTTTACATAAAGAGACATTTAATTAGATCAAGAGAGATTTCTTCCATTGAAAGTTCGGGTCATTAAAAATACCTTATCTTGAGAAGTTTTACTCAAGGAGATGAGGTTTCATATAACAGATATTCCACGCAGAAAAAACATGGCAGTCCCAATAGTTAAAT
The DNA here is from genome assembly GCA_963277665.1 of Viscum album. NCBI lineage: Eukaryota > Viridiplantae > Streptophyta > Magnoliopsida > Santalales > Viscaceae > Viscum > Viscum album. The sequence goes on along the minus strand of OY728119.1, from coordinate 1,013,449,337 downwards.
CTATTACTCAGCAGAAGTATGATCTTTATCCTGTGAGTAGCTAACAAGTTTGGTTAGCATGTTGGCTCTAGTGAAAGTGGGAGTGTTGAAATAGTTGGTTCCCTTGACCCAACTATGAAGTAATTTTGATTACCATATCATGTGTACAGTTAGTTATAAATTATTTAATCTTACCATTATAGTGTAGAATTTTCTATGTCCACTATTATAATGGTAATGTGAAAGATTAATTGTTGTGTCGAGAGGTTATAGCAGATCCAGGGCTATAATGAGAACCTTGAGATACCATGACATTAATATTAAATATATGTTATATTGTCTAGATACATTTTACTAACTGGACACAGTAGATGTTTGACTATCAACTGCTAGGGGCTCATAAGCATTGAGACTTCTTCTCATGAAGTTTGCACTTGGTGATCTCTAGTAGTAAGATCATGAGGACATGCCCGCCAATAGGAACACCACATGTTTTGTGTGTCATTGGTTGTTCCTATCTACAGACATGTGTATTGGTCTCCTGACTTGAGACCATTACCAATGTATATAATTTGATTACGTACTTTGATGCTAGGTGAAAACCATTGTATTGAAATTGTGGTAAGGCAGCTTGTGTTGTGTGCGCTGTTGGTGGTATGACATTGGTTGAATGATCAAGAAAGGATTTGTCGCTTCCAAGTTTAGGAAGTTGTATATATTAGGTCTGGTTGATCAGGATGATGCTGCCTTCATAAGTATTTAGCCAAATAAGTACAAAGGTAAATCCATCTGGTAAGGTCAACAAATAATAAAGCAAGAAAAGGATGATGACACAAGTGTGTGTCCTTATTTATGAAATATTTAATGACAAATAGATTATAGTACACAGTCGCTGTTTCCAGGTTGGTAGTTGTTGATATGACTATCCTTATCTATTTAGGGACCATGATGGGTTGCTAGAATCCGCTCTTGGTCTGTGGATTTTATTCACTACTATTGAGATAATGTCCTAGAGGTTCACACACAATAGCATATTAAAAAATATTTCCTATTCAACTGAATTGGTATATGGACATAGTGGGCCCCACCACGGGGTCCAAGTGTTGTCCAAGTTATCGATCACCAAAATAATTAAATAAATTATTTAATATTCAAGTTATGAATATTTGGGGTTGAATTTATTTAATGTATTTACAAGTTTAGTAAATACAAGAAAATATTAATCGAATGAATATTAATTTAATATTCAAGGTTCATTTAATATTAAGTGGGATAGTGAGTTGAGTTAAATTGCTCAGATTTTATCAGATAATATATTATATATATATATTATAATTATGTGATAAAATAATAAATAATATTAATGTAGTTTATATTGTCAAAATTATTTATTTAGTGGACGTTGAAATAAACGGGGGTCGGGGAACCCAACATGGTTTTTTTCAACTCCAGTATAAATATAGGATGTGGCTCTCTCATATGGTGTTAAATTCACTACTCATTCATTCATGGAATGAAAGATTGAGACACTTCTCTACTCGCAATTCCTAGAGAGAGAAGCTATTGATCCAAGAGTTCAGATCATGATCTTATTCAAGCATCGAAGGCATCTCGATGCGGTGATCATCGGGATGTCGAAAGCCCCGTCGGATCTCCGTGCTATCACCTAAAATTCGACGATTGACACTCCCGTTGGTTTTTGAAGCGTGTGTAGATGATCTAGAGGGTTCATGATTTGGATCCTTTAAGCGACAATCTCCATAGACAAGTTGCATTCGACCACAACTTTATATTTGAAACGGGTACTCTTTTATTTTTATTTTGTGCTCATTATAATTTACGCGAGATCCTCGGACCTTTCCGGGGCTCGGATCATCGGCGACAACAAGTTCCTTCGTCCCACTAATGAAAATTTTAAAATCCCAGGCCCATCGGCTTCCGCTGCAGGCCCCAGAACATTTCAGTTATTGAGAGGGAGGGTTTAGGATAATATCTTAATGGTTTGAAGGAATTCTTAAAGAGGTTCCATTGTGAAAAATAACTCTCTCCCATCTAAAATTATATAAAGTGGAGTAGATATAATTAGGGTTAATTATTTCATAACTATGCTAAGGTATTTTATCAAATATTATCTCTAATATATTCTCCATGTATAATAATAATAATAATAATATTATTGTATCTCATGAAATATAATAAACTCATAGATATATATATCATGTTTTTAGTCCCTTAATGTAGTCCATGAATCCTCCTTTGGATTTATCAAATCTTGAATAATAAAATATATATTCAAATAAATCAATATTATATTCACTAAACTTGTGAATAAATATTTATTTTAATATTCATGTAAAATGATAAATATTTATAATAATATTTTCAATAAACTAGTGAATACATAAATATTTATTTATTAACTTTTGAATAATAAACAAGAGATAAATTAATATTATATTCACTAAACTCAAAAAAAATTATTTATTTAATATTCAAATAACATATTCTAAACTTGAATATCTGGTGATTTAATTATGTGATAAATTATATTTGATTTTTTTAAACCACAAGATAAGAATAATATTTATTCTTAATATTAAATGCAATCGAATTTAATGAGTTTCTTTATACCTTAGTGTGTAACCTTATAATTCACCATCTTAATAGAATTAAGTGAACTTATATAAAGTCTAAGATCAACATCCTGTATCATGTTAAGGAATCATAGATAAAGAATCTTATGTTACAACAAAACAACCAACCAATGAATTATAATTTTTAATATAATATAATTTTGTTGATATATGATCAAGAAAGTTTCATACTTGTGTCATTATACTATATGCCTGATTTTATCTTTCTTTGATTTTATAAAATAAACTCCTCAATGAAATACCTTGGGAATGGATTTAATAATATATTTATATTTCCATCAAAGGTTTAGAGATATCTTATTCCATCAACTCAAGAGGAAAAAATTCTTCCCTAACTTATTCAATTAATGTCATATCACTTATGATTTACCTAATGTATTCTACCTTGTTGAAAGAAAATTTCATTAAATTTTTTATCCATACATAAAAGTACATGATTTATGATATACATTAATAATGAAATCACGTATAAGTACCAATAAACATGTATGTAGATATGAATATCCAATGACACATATAACATGTGAAATTATTATTGGAGAGTATATCTTATAACCTACCTTCTCAGAGATTACCAAGTGATAATTGCATGATAAGAAGTCTTAATGTCTTGTGGCCTATATAATTTGATAGTCAAACATCATATAAGTCCCATAAAGTATATTTATCTAGTACATATGACATATGTTATGAAGATCAATGTTTATGCCTCTCCCCTAGATAAAGACCTTATTGGTTTTTGTATGATCAATCATGACTTAGTTGGAAGTATTATCATGACCAATCCATCCACCCTCAAAGTGTCATTCCCTCCTACAGTTTTGGAATCATAAGTGATCGTCCTTGGTATGGAACTTTTATCGGATCAAGGTTTGGATTATGTTGTGTTTTAATTAGACTATCATTCATTCATTCACACAGTCTTGGCCTCAGAGGCTAGTCTCCAACTATTTGGCCTTATCCCAAAGATCCAGTTGCTTCAACACAGTTTCTCAGCTTTATCCTTCTCCTTCGGAAAAAGGGAGGAGAATATGGTAGCCCAACATCTTGCTACTAGGAGTCTCCTGGATTTTCCTCATGCCTGGTTATATTTTCCCCAGTTAGTTATCTTCTCTTGTTTTTCTTGGACTTCGTTTTCTTTTAATAAGAGTTCAATATTTTTCCTAAAAAAATAAATAAAACTCATCACATGATAAGATATTTGTTGATATTATCATAATATGATGTATAATGTTCATTGGTTCTATGGAACAAAATCCAAAATACTCTCACTTTTACTAGAATCAACTGCTAACTAAAAAATTATTTTCTCTCACATAATAAACACGATTAAAACAAGTTATGAAAATATCTGCTAAGCCTTCCACATTCTCTTGTGGCTATTCTACTTGATTTGACTTCACACCTTTAATAAAATCCCTCAAGAAGTAATATCATCAATTATTTACCTTTTTTCCTCTACCACAAACTTTAAATCATGGATAAGGCCATAATTATAAGATTATTATAATATATATTATGATACTACTTCAGAATATTGGAAATTTTTTTTTGGAATAAATCATTTCATAAACTATTTCTTAAACTGCATCATAATCTACAACGTACTCATTCTATATTGATATGGATACCACTAGCTTAAAAAACTATTTATTTCTTTTTAATTATCCTTATTATGATATATGATATCAAACTAATCTATAGTAATAGTTGATATAAATTCCACTAAAAATGATCATTCCCTCTTCTCCGATAACCAGTAACTTATAATTTTCACTTTATTAAGTACTTGTAGAAAATTATTACTACTATATTATTTAATTCTGTAGGTTCAATTTGATATTTGATTACTATTATTTTACAAATATATAGTATAAATATCATTAAATACATAGAATATGGAATAGATTCTTATAACTTAAGTGTATGGATTTATATTCATTATAATAATTTCCTCCCATGACTTAACACATCATCTTGGAGATATTTTAGACAATGTAATAAGGGGGAAAAATTTCTATTGAATTATATCATATTTTATTATTCAATAGATTGTAGATATATATATATTATAAATTTATATATAAAAACCCATAGATATATTTTATATTACCTTGCTCCTTATAACTTGGGTTTCTACTTTAATTAATTTTTAGAGAAAATATTTTATATCATCATTGACTTACTTTAAGACTTAATATCTATTTTCTATATGTTATAAACATATTTGAATTGGAAAAATATAGTTATCCCACTAAAATTTTATAGACACTTGTCTTAATTTATTTCTCAATAAAAACGAAGTCTCTTATGGATTCATAAAAATGAATATTCTATGATCAATATGGTTTCCTCAATCCATAAATGGATCTCTATAACTTGTATGCCTTACTGGATTTCTCTAGTGTCACCATCCCTTCCAGTTGTATCATATTGAAATATTCACAATTAAATTATCATATATTGTTTCTATGATAAGTAGAATTATATTGGATGTAGGATGATGAATGGAGAAAAGGATTCATTATAGAGTATTTCTAGACACTTATAATAACCTTTAGTAACCAACAGTTCCATATAAGTAAAAAATTTACCTTTTTTATTTCTTTTTGAATACCCACTAATGGATTTACATCAACTTAAGAAACCACCAAAATATAGAATTGGATTTTTCTACATGGATCTATTGCTCGAATCATATGAACTTTCTAATATTAGCTGGTTTATATTTACTAATTCCTTATAAGAATCATCATTCTTATAGAATAATATATCACCTAAATTTAGTGAGAATAGAACCACCTATTTGGTTTTAACCATCCTATATAATATGTTTCTATATAAAAAATCCTCCCACTGAATCTTTTGGAGTTTAGTGTTCCTATTCCAAAAAAAGTGTATCCAAAGACTTGACTTAATTAAAGACTCTTTCTCCAACTATATCAAAATAGAAGTGATCACATTTTATAGATATATATTAAACTAATTATATCCCATGGATGTTTAAATTACTAATCCTCTTTTATGATAATTAACTGATATATAGTTAATGTTTTTCTTGATGTAATTTTATTACCAAAATTATCCTTAAAAATAGTTCACATCAAAACACATGAAACTATAATATAATGGATTTATTATAATATTTTAACATATAAAATATCCACTAGTCAATATAGATGTCATATAGTTATGTGTTACACTAATATTTACGAAACATGTTTTGAAAGCAATAATAGAATATTTTCAATACATATAAGGATCATCGTCGATCCTCCTTTTACTAAAATTAAATTTGTGATATCTATAAGGTAATTTTTGTTTTGGAATAACTCCACTCTATATTTAAATGATCTATAAATTACTATACAATATATTATCCCACTAACAAACCTAAATAATTTTATAACATTTACTAAGTATATTCATTAATACAACTTTATATTCCTAAAATTTCTTACAGTAATATCATGATGTTTTTGAACTTAACTCTAGATTCTTTTTAGAATAGTTCACACTTATATTTTTCAACTGAATCCAGTATCTTTGTAGTGTAATGTCATTTAATTTCTAGAAGTTTATCTATATAAACTTAATAAGTAATTATATTAAATTACCTAATAGTTTTATCTCAAATGATTTTAAACACCCTTTAAGGTATAATCATAAAAATTAATTTTAGTCTTAGTTAACCAAGAATTATCATTCCAAAATTGGGTTTTACTTGAGTCTCCTATTCTATATTCATCATTGATTTCTGACATTTGGACATTCGTGATTCATGTACAACTATCCAAAAAAGTATGAAATACTATAACAAACTTATTTTAAAAAATAAAACAATGTATTATTGTGTCTTGAACTAGACACTGTGATTTTTTATAGAAACACTAATTACAAAAAAAAATAGTTTTATGTAAATCATTCCTCTTGGAATTATGAAGTTTCATCCTTCTCTTAGATGACTTAGAGACCACCCTCCTTCAGCTACTTAGATATTTCACCATAATTCTAGTAATATTTACAAACATCCTTGGTTCCTATATTTGAATAAAAATATGTGAGTTGTATATTTTATTTAATTCCCAAGTAATGAAATAGAAATATTACTTCCAATGATTGATAATCCTAAAGAATAATCTTCTTCTCACTTCTTCTTCAATTGATTATATTGAATTTTTCTAATGAACTTTCTTACCATATATAAAGTAGATAACATACTATTCATTATTCTCCATCTGAATATTTTGCCTCTTTGGGGGAAATTTTAAAGGCTTCATAGACTTTAAATTAATCATAGGATTTTCAAACTTGTCACTAAATTCATTCCCCATAAGGGGTGAAAAACAAAATTCCCACTAACCCTTATTATTTTGGTGAAACACAGTCAAAATTCTCCCAAGTGACTTCTCTGCATCGTTCATTCTATAATCTATAATTAATATGAAGAATATGTGTTTTAGGGATGGTAATATGAGATTAATGGATAAATTCATATCCATATGAATCCTATATCTTTTAACTAATCCATATAATTAAACATATTCAATGAAATACCACTAGTTAGTTACCCATATTCCAGTTTACACTTGTATAGTATAGTGAAAGTATCATTAATTCTAAGCATCAGTTTATCCTTTTCATCCTCTAGGAGATTGATTTTCATGGTATATACATCCATGTATTTTTGTTTCATATTCATCTCACTGAACATAACTAATAACTTTATTTTATAGACATTTGTAGCATCCACAATGTATATACTATAAGTATCCTTTTCCCCTTTTCTCATTCTTTGAGGTGGCCAATAATGAATATGGAATTCAAACACATACTAAAACTTTTTATGTAGTATAAAAATATACAAGTAACTATACCACTATTGTAAATTGGTATTGGTGATAAAGTTATATTCATACAATAATGATCATAGTTTTCCCATGGTTTTTATTTCCATTTTCTATAATAAATAAAAATATAATTTAGTACTCTATACTGATTATCAGTTTTAATGTAATAAACTAATTTTATTGGTGTCCAATTATTGTATTAAATACCAATATCCCTAAAAATTAGATTCAAAGTATCCTATGACTTGGATATTCTAGTGGAAAGGATCCATATTCCCCTTTAAATAATCCATATGGATGAATCATAAAATTATTTGAAGGTATTTAGGTAGTCTGTGTTTGAAAACGACACTAACACATAGTTCCTTGATCCATTGGGTTGACCTCACAATCCCAAAATCCTAAACTCAAATTTCCTCCATGATTTACTCCAAGATACACCAATTATTGTGAGGTAAACTACTCTTGATGCTAATTTGGTTAATTCAACTCAAAATTTCATTATAACTTCCTGATAAATGAAAGCATCCTTATGAGAGTAAGACCAGTACTTTGATCTATGGTTGGATTCTAACTTAAGTAACTGAAGGTGATTACTAATTTAATATTTTCTTTGTGAGTTTTTTTAAATTATATATAAATATTATTTATTTAATTATTCAAATTCTTATTAATATTATATGGATTTTACATAATTAATTAATAATGTTCGATAAAATAATTTATGTAGAATTAATTTAATTTAATTTATCTTATCATGCTTGTTGATTTATTTACTTTATGTGATCTGGTTTAATCCCTAAAATAAACTATATATCACATAAATAAATAAATAAAAATTCATTGATAAATAAAATAAATGTGTGATGTTATCATTATAATTAATCTACAAGTTGATTTATTGGTCATGTATAAGCCATCCCTAACCCTATTTGAAATAAATCCGTGAGATGATATCTGGCTTGAGTTGTAGTATTACACCATCAACCTGTATATACCATTGGATGGTTTAACCTTGCCTTAGTACTAGAACCATCTCCTCTAGATATGTTCTCTATCATTTATATATGTTTACTCACTAACATGTGAGGGAAACTAGGGGTTTGGGGTTATAGAAAATAAATTGCGGACATGAAGACCCATATATAACAAAGGAGGAAGGGATGATACACAGATTAGAAAATTTAATTTAATAATAAATTTATCATAAAAAATATGTAATAAATAATTTATTTAAATAATCCCAACATATATATGAAGTTGGTAAATCTTAGGGTCATTCAAAATAGAAAATGACTAATTATTAAGCTTTCTAGCATTCATTTCAATTATTTATTATTAAACTAAATTTACTCGATGAAATAAGTTAATCAATAAATAAATTAATTAATTATCTTAATAATCTATCCAAGTAATCCTCGATATACCCATATTTTATAAAATTAAATAAATTAAATAAATTCAATTTTATTAATTTTAAATTAACAAGTACATGGTGTGTATTGAAGGGGACACATTGAATGTACCCTCATAGTTTTTTTAAAGATGGTGGTTCCTCAATCAAAGAACAAGGAATAATTTATTGATAAATAAAAACATATTACATGAGTCTAAAGGAAGGAATATTAATATAATCTTTATCAAAAAAAGGGATCAAATCACCAGGAAAATAATCCTGCCATGTAATGTCCTGATTGACTCCCTTGTAGGAATGACCATATGCAACCATGTTCACTTTGAGAAATGTATGAGAGGAAATGTAGTTAATATCCTTGAGAAAAGAAAGACAATTTTTCCAAAGGGAGGTGACCGGCCAATAAAGATGCACTACCCCCTTCCAAATAGCTTGAACGATAGTGGTTGAGTCACTTTCAATCCAGATATTGTTCCATCCCTTATGATTGAAAAAATCAACCGCATGGATAACTCCCATCATTTCATCTTCCAGAGATGAGGCCATACCACAACTACCAAAGAATCATCCCTGAAATCATCCAAGGTAATCCCCAAAGATATCACCGCAACCTGCCAGACCCTGTTTGCCTTCAGATTCACCATCGATATTAACTTTGATCCATCCTGGAAACGGAGCCTGCAAGAAGACCTCAAAGGTGCGCTGAGGCTGTCTGTAAATTCCAGTGATCTGAAGATGATTCAGGATCACAAAGTCCCCAATAGAGTTGTCACTATATGATTTCTTGATCGAGGCAACTTTCCGAATGGCAATGAGAAGCTGATCCTTACCTACATTAAGCTTTAATGAGCAGTTATTAAAAATGAAATTATTCCTATCATACCATATCACATGAAAAAGCTCAGAAACGTCAACCAAAAATAGATTTTTGATTTATTGAGATGAATCAAAGTCAACACAATGCTACAACTGAGATCTTATAGAATCAAAAATTAACCATCTGCAATAAAAAATATCAAGAATATAATCCCAGAAAGCAGCAACTATAGCACAAGATAGAAAAAGATGACTGACATCTTCTCTATGCTGGTTACACATGTGACATAGAGAATAAAGATGAATCCAAAAATATTGCATACAAACTTTAGTGGGGATTCTGTGATGATAAATTCGCCAAACAAGAGTAAATATTGAGGGCTGAATCCAAGGTTTTCTGAAAGATTTCAGCCAATATAAGTTAGAAACAGAGTTTATGAAATTGTAATTGTAGAAGATTTTGGAGTCCAGAACACCATTAGGAGGGTCCCAGATGAGGAAGTACCCTAAGTTGGAGATGTGATAATTGTCAATGAAATGAGTGATATTATCAGGAAGATTGATGTTAGGATAATTAACAACATCCCTGATGGAGGAATTGATATTAACAGGAAGATAATTTGGAGCCAAGATAGAGATTAAAGGAACACCAGCCCGGTTATCATGCCAAAATTTAATGGTGGAGTTAGCACTAACCATACATCTATAATTGTTCATAATGTTGTAAAATGAATGACGAATGGATGGAAAAATGGAAGAAGTGATATAGTTTAGATTTCCATTCTTAATCTTGGTAAGAAATCTATTTTAGAGAAAGGCAGTGGAATCCACATTATTATGAATCAGATGCCAAGTCATCCTAGCTTGAAGAGCCTCATTAAATAACTTTAGATTTTTGATTCCAAGACCACCCTTATCTAAAGGTTTACAATATGTGGTCTAAGGTATGGTCACAAGCTTTCTCTCAATCATACTTCCTGTCTAGATTTTTTTTTGATGTGGACGTTCACTTTTTTTAGAATAACAGCAGGCTAGTGGTAAACCATCATTGAATATACCATTTTAGAAACAATAGTAGATTTCACAAGACAGATTCTACCAGCCATAGATAGAGTTTTAACCTTCCAGGGAGAGATTTTATTGATGATTTGATCAAAAATGATGGAAAAGTAACTAGATTTTGGTCTTCCCCAGAAGATAGGAACACCAAGATAAGTGAATGGGAAAGAAGATTCCTTGATTCCCAAGTAGTTTATGATAGCACCTTTTCTATTAGAAGCCAATATTTTTCCAAAGAACACAAAATATTTTCTCCAGGTTATATATTGACCAGAAACCTCTTCATAATGAGACAACAAATTTTTAAGATTTTGGATGTTCCTTTTATCACCTCGTAGGAACAGAATAATGTCACCAGCGTATAAGAGATGGGTGGGAACACTTAAGTTTCTATAATCATGTAATGTTTTAATCTTTCTTTGATCTTCATGAAGGGTGAGTAATCGGCTTAATTAATCCTCTACAATGACAAAAATAATGTCTAAGAGAGGGTCTCCCAGCCTAACTCCCTTGTTGCATTTAAAGTAACCCTTAGGAGCACCGTTTAACAGAACAAAGATGGATGCCGAATTAAATAAGGTTCCTATCATACCAGTGAAGGAATCATTAAACCCAAAGCTTTTGAGCACTTTGATGATAAATCCCCAATCCATGGTATCAAAATCTTTCCTAATGTCAAGTTTAATGGAAACGCTACCACCTCTAGTGAATTTGTTTAAAATGTTAGTGCATTCTAAAGCAAGACAGATGCAATATTGAATAGACCTACCTTTAATAAAACCAAATTGATTCCAAGATACAATTATTTTATAAATGAGAGCAATACTATTCGCAAGAGGCTTGGAAATAATTTTGTAGATGGTATTAATAAGAGAAATGGGTTGAAAAATGTGAATCTCATCAGCATTATCCACTTTAGGAATAAGGGTAAGAAACTGGGATTAATGTCACGAGGGAGAAAACCTGTGGAAAAGAAAGATTTAACCAATTTTTAAACATACAAGTGGATAATCTCCCATTAATATTGGAAGAAACCATTGTTGAAACCATTAGGACTCAGGGAACTATCTGGATTAAGAATGAAAATAGTGTCTTTGTTTTCATGGTCAAGAGGTATGCTTAGGAGAGCATCATTGTCATCAACAGTCACCATATCTGGGATGATATCAGGAAAAAGGTCTTTAATAACAACCAAACCATTGCATAAGTTATGAAAATAATAGATAGTGTGATTAGAAATATCCACCTCTATGTATAGAAGGATTTCACCAACTCTAAGTAAGGCTATATGCCTACAATATTTTCTAATCTGATGAAGAGAATTATAGAAATTTGTATTTCTGTAACCATATGAAATCCATCAATCTTTGAAGACTTGTTTTAGAGAGATGTTGATTTCTTACATAGTGTGTCATATCACTTGACATGGAGAGTGACTGATGTTGTGTATGATACTTGTCGTGTACATGTACTTATATGGCATTTATGCATACCAGTCATTTTATTCCATGGGTTAAGATGTGTAGTTTGTGTGGCATGTATGAACACATGACATGTACTTCTAGAAATTACTATAAAGTACATGGAATGTATGATGACCATACATATTTTATATTTTATAATTTAAATTAATAACAATGATAAAGAATTTATTTCCACACAACACGATGAAAATCATTGGGTGTTTTTTTAGTGTGGAATGACACCAATTACATGATGTGTACAAAAAACTATATTACTTATAGTCAGGCCTCACTTTTAATTGTCTACTTGTTTACTAAATGAAATTCCAATCTTGGTGTATGCCTTTCATGAGTTGGAACATGTCACACGACGTTTAGAACCAACTACACACCATGTATTCTATCTCGTGCCACCCACACAACAAACTTAGAATCATAGTGTTTACCTTGCATGTGTGGTCACATGTTACACAGTAACCTTCTATTACCTTGATCAGGTAATTTTACACCTTTTCTATGTTACCATTCGGTTAAAAATCCCTTTATGTGTTTATTCTTGGTTTACTGCAGACTGTAGAACAGGTACACCGTGTGTACCTGAAGTACATGTCGTGTACTTGGTGTTGGTTGCATGTCATGGATTGGGATATCATGATGTGAATGGGGAGATCACACCATGAGATATTACATGCTGTGAACCTGAGTTATACATTTCAAATGGATTAAATATTTTTTTCCAACCCGAGGCAACGGGTTTTTGGGTGTACTTATCCGACGTGGCCTACACGTCGTGACCCCTTGGTACACGTCATGAATCGGCCTGCACCTAGCTTAAAGTCACGTGTTTAGATTTTTTATTGGTCCTTTTCATTCACTAATTCATCTCTCTTGACCTAGATAATTTATGGTGCATTTTTGAGAGACTCAACTCCTTCTAGATCAAACCAAAAGACTTGGGATCTTTGTTCTTCTTGTGGTGCGATTTTTGGGTAAGGGTTCTCTCCCTCGTTCTTCAAGTTTCTCTCTTACTATCCTCTTGGGTTTTCAATGGATCATATAGGGATTTATGGATCCATGTCTTGTGGTGTTGGATCTTTCTACTAGGTAGAGTTTATAGGTCTTCTACACCTTCGTTCTCATTGATGGGTGACGTTTCAAGTGTCGTTCTTCAGGAGAGAGGTAGGTGGTTCTGTCCCAACTTTCCAAATCGATTACCATCGTATTTCTTGATTTATTTAAATTAATTATTTAAATTAAATTTCTTAATCTTGATTTCAATTTTTTTGATAAAACACAATTACAATGAATTAGGAGATTTTAAATGGGTTTGGAACGTAAATTTGGAAAATCCCCAATTACATTGAATTGGGGCGTGTTTATGGAAATTGGATGATTTAAATTGTTGAATTTAAATTGTGGATTTGATGGAAATGTTTTTAATTAAAATTTGGAATTTAATTATGTAAAATAACTAAGAAATTAATGGAATTGGTTTTGAATGAATTTCAAACTTACGAATGGATTAAAATGATTCTATAGAAACCCAATGGTCTTATCTTGTGAAAAAGGATTTTTTTTGAATAAAACCTGTTTTGGTTTTAAATGTTAAGAAAGTGGAATTATTTAAATGGAATAATGGTATTGATCATATTTTTAATCATTATTAAAATAATTAACCCATAATTTAATAGCGCATGTAAGGGTTAAGTAGTTAGTGAGTTATTTGGATACACTCTACACTATAAAAACGTTCTAAAAAATACTCGTGGTGGGTCACATCCCTAAAAGGTTAGTGATGAGTCTCCTTTATTCAATTTCATAGGGACATGTTTATACATATTTTATTGAGTACACACAGAGAGTGAAGAATCTTGTAATTGGTCAACACTATCGCACCTTTGGGCAGATGACCATGTTGCTCGCTTGTTTATTTATTTTTGAGATATAAATGTATTCCAATGTTTGTTAGAACTGGTTTAAATGCCTAATGAATTTATATAAACTGTATTATATAAATTTTTTTAATTTACCCATTGTTTTAAAAATTTTCCATCTCTTGTAAATTAAAGCCTGTGCTTTGAATTTATTTTATATCATTGTGAAACTGTTTAGCATGTTTTGTTTAATTATGATTTTGAATTTAAAAACATGTTTATTTTGAAAGTTGAAAGCTTTTATCTGGTTAATGTATATTTTTCATATGTTATGGAATATTTGGCGATATCCTACTGGGCTTAGGCTCACACCCTAAATTTTCCTTGAAGTGTTTGAAAACTTTTTCCTTCCAGGTTTAATAAAAGGGAAGGGATCTATTGGAGGTGGATCCAGCTGTTGAGCTTTGGACTTGGTGAGTTGTGTCTTTAGGGACTCTGATGGTGTTTTACTATTTTAGTACTTGGGTTTCAGTAATTTTTCTTCATGCCTTCTTGTATTCTGGTATCTTTCTCCCAATTGAATTTTCCTATTGATATGAATACTATCTTTTATCTTTGCTTCCACTTTCTTGTGTTTTAAATCATTCCCACTTGTATTTTGTAAGATGCTAGGTACTAGTAGCCAACCCGTGGGGATAAGGAATTCCCTTCAAGTCATGTCAGGGATAGCTTGGTTATCAGGTTACCAGGGTACCTGGGATGGTTCATGAAAAATTGCTTTTACAAGAGGCTGTTGATCTTTATTTTTCTTGAAGTTAGTATGCATTTTTAAAATCTTGTCAGGACTTAGGAGGTAGTTGAGATTGAGTTCCCAACCAACTCTCACCACAATAAACCTGAAGTCTCCAGGGGTGTATAAGGAAAGATGTTGGATTAGTTCTAGTATTTTCCCCATAGTGATTTGGATAGGTTGAAATCTAAATATTGTTTTTCCCTTATGTTGAGAATATTTTATCTTTATACTCAGTTTGGGTGTCAATCTAATGTATTATTTTATTTGATGATGTTGTGTAGAATCATGCCTTTTAAGAAGATGTGCGATTCAGATACATGAAAAGGCTGCTGCTAAACCTCATCAAGAAAATCCTATTGCTGATCCGAATCTAGTTGAGGTGATTGTGCACACTGTCCATGCTATAGGATAGGCACCATCTATAGTTCCTGCTTAGGCTCCAACTATGGATCCTTAGGGGATGTTCTTCAGATTCATTATGTAGAGTTCCTTCGCCAAATGATACCAGTCTTAAAAGGATCCACTAATACACAACATTTTGAGGAATGGTTGGGAAAGATAGAATGTCTGTTTGAGTTATTGAATACACCTAAAGTGATCTGGGTGAAGTGTGACACCTTTGTACTGGAGGGACTGAGCATGAGTTGCTAGGGAACTATGGTGATGGCAGAGAAACATGAGAGATTTATGTGGAAATGCTTCAAGTTTATTTTCCCAAATTAGTTCAATCTAGAATCAATTGTGTTGGATAAGGCTATGGAGTTTTTCAAGCTTGATCAGGCCAAAAAAACCGTGATTGAGTATTCAAATCACTTTTGTAAGCTGGTGTAGTTTTCTCCTAAGATTGTATCTAATGAGAGGATGAAGGATCAACGGTTAGAGTTTGTAATTTGATCAAATAATCATTCTTATTTTTTCTTGCTGAAGCTTCCCACTTATGCTGATGTGATGGATAGGGTGATGATGGTTGAGATGGAATTGTCTAGCATGTCAGGGCTGATGGGAGTTCCTTTTCTCCCAGTGGTAGCATTGGTTCCTTCAAAGGAAAAAAAAAGTGTGATGATCCTCGTGGAAGTTCTCAATGATAGAGTCATTCCAAACCTCCTACAGCTCTAGGTGGATGTTCTTTGACTTTCTATAAGTGTGGAAATCCCAGAAATTCTAGGAGGGTTTTCACTAAGGAACCCAAGAAATGTAGCTCATATGGACATTCAGGACACTTACAGAGGTTCTTCCATCACTTCTCTACTCCACGCAGTGGGAAAGGACCATCAGCTCCGCATAAAACTATGGGGCAATCAAATACTTGAATGATAAAAGGATTCCATCAACTGGAATCTAGAACGAAGCTTCTTCACGTAGTGGAAGAGTCTCCAGAGGAAGAGGACATGAGTACAACGACTTTAAGAGGTACCATTACCGTTTCATCTTCATTAGGGACTAATATTTTTAATACTGGTTCATCTCACTCTTTTATTTCAACCCATATGGTTAACCTTATTAATATTCCTATGGAGAAACTATCTTGTGCAATGTATATTACTACACCACATGGTATGAAGAGAGAGCAAGGCCTCTTTATTCCTACACGTTTATTCTCTCTAACTGATGTCGAGCTGGTTTGGAGTTTTCTGGTTCTTTATATGAAATCTCTTGATGTCATATTCGGGATGGATTGGATCATTTCTAACAAAGCCTGAATTAATTGTTATCTTCGACGGTTCTACTTTACTACACCCAGTATTTTACCCCTTGTTTTTCAAGAAGAATGGGAACTAAGGTCAAGCAGAGCTAGACCATTTTATCCAGAGATAGGGAAAGTAATATCAGTGTTTGCTTTTGACTTGGAGTGAGATTCAATGGGTGGTGATCTTCCTCCAGTTGTCACTGAGTTTTCTGATGTGTTCCCTTCGGATTTCTATGGTCTTCCACTGGTGAGAGAGTCTGAGTTTTCTATTGAATTAATGCCTAGTACTCAACCAGTCTCTATCATCTCTTATCATATGGCACCAATTGTCCTGAAGGAGTTGAAGTCTCAGTTGAATGATCTTCTTAAGAATGTCTTTATTCGTCCAAGTATTTCACCTTCGGCAACACCAGTTCTCTTTGATAAGAACGATGATGGTTCTCTTCAATTATGTGTTGATTATAGAAATATCAATCAGGTTACAATAAAGAACGAATATCCATCTCCCCGGATTGACGATCTATTTGATCAACTGAAAGGGGAAAAGTGGTTTTTGAAGATCGACCTTCGATCTGGTTACCATCATTTTAGGATAAAATAATATGACATTCAGAATACCTTCTTTTGGATTAGGTATGGCCACTATGAGTACCTTGTTATGCCCTTTTATTTAAAAAAATTCTCCTATAGTTTTCATGGCCTTAATGAACAAGATTTTACACGATTATATGGATACATTTGTGGTATTATTTGTGGATGACATTTTTATTTACTCCAAGTCCAAGGAGAATCATGTGCAACATCTGAGAATATTTTTAAATTTTCTATGAAATCACTACCTTTATTCCAAGCTTTCAAAGTATGATTTCTGGATCTGGGAAGTCAAATTCTTGAGGCATGTGTTGTTTGAATAGGGTGTATCAGTTGATCATGAAAATGTTAAGGCTTCTATTAATTGGGAACAACCACAAAATGTCTTCAAGATTCAGATCTTCTTGGACTTAGATGGATATTACCGTAGGTTCGTGAAATACTTCTACATAATCTTCCGAAGAGTGAAATTTGATGGCTCTCTTTGCAAAATTGCATATTGAAGTCCAAAAGTAAGGGGATGATATTTCTTTATCCAGTGTAAAATTTACAACTACCCTTCCCAAGATGATTATTCAATATAAAGATCTTGATGATGAGTTCCTTAAGATTATAGAATCTCTTTTTGGTGGGGGAGACAGTTTCCCAGTGGTTGTTCTCAGAAGAGGGTGTTCCATTATATTAGAACCGCTTCATTGTTCCATTAGTAGAAAGAAAGGTAGTGATGGGGGATTGTCATAATTATTAGTGGGATGTGCACCCGAGAACCACTAAGATGTTCTATGACATGAGGCGATAGTTCTTGTGGCTAGGTATGAGAAAGGATGTTGTTAAGTTTGTCTCTCATAGCTATATGTACCAGTAGGTGAAATCCGATCACCATAACCCTTAGGGTTTGATTCAACCAATTCTAGTCCCTACTTGAAAGTGGGATGAGATCTCTATGGACTTTGTGATTGGGTTTCCTCGTAACTGGAGGAAGAAGAGTGAAATATGGGTTTTGATCTACCGACTGACCAAGTCGGATCACTTTTTACCCATTCGAGATAAATCCAAAGTTGAGGAGTTGGGAAAAGTCTATGTGAAATAGATTGTTCATTTGAATGGAGTTCTATCTACTATAGTTTTCAATAGGGATCCTCGATTTACTTATTACTTTTGGAGAGGCCTTTTGGAGTCACTGGGATCTCATGTTTGTTTGAGAATGACCCACCATCCATAGTCAGATGGACATAAATAAAGAGCTATAAAGATTTTTGAGGATATACTTCGCGCCTGTGTTCTTGACTTTGGCTGGGCTTGGGATGATCACTTAGAGCTGGTTGAGTTTTCTTATAATAATAGTTACCAGTATGCGTTCAGAATGGAACCTTTTTAGGCCTTGTATAGACGACCTTGTAAATCTCTGTTATGTTGGTCTAAGGTTAGTGAATGTTCTTTGGTTGGACCAAGATTGGTGTAGGAGACGACAACAAATATTCAGCTGATTATTCATAGGATGTTGACAGCACATATCCAATATAAGTCTTATGCTGATCGATGCCGTAGGCCTTTGGAGTTCTTAGTTGGTGACTAGGTGTTCTTGAAAGTTTAACCTCGACTGGGTCATCGACATCTTAGGAAGAAAGGGAAGATTTCTCTTCACTTTGTGGGACCTTTAGAGAAATTTGAGTAGGTGTGGAAAGATGAGTACCATTTGGAACTTCCACCACAACTAACCTAGATACATAACATGTTCCATGTATCACAGTTGAGAAAGTATCTATCTGATCCATCTCACATTTTGAGCTATAGTGATCTTGAGATCGAGCCTAATTTTTCTTTGACTGAGTAACCAGTTGAGATAGTTGATTCTGAGACCAAGGTACTTTATGGGAGGATGATACCATTGGTTTGTGTGCTATGGAAAAATGGATATGATAATCATGAGACCTGGGTACGTGTGACACTAATGAGAGAGCAGTGGCCTCATCTTTTTGGCATGAAAGCTTCTTCATAGGGTTTTTGGAGGAAGAACATTTTTATGGTGGAGAAGTTGTAACATCCCATTACCGTGATCAAAAAAATTTACACCTTTTCTAAGTTCCCATTCAGTTAAAAATCTCTTTAGGTGTTTTTTTGGGTTTATTGCAGACTGTAGAATAGGTACACACCTTGTACCTGAAGTATGCGTCATGTACTTGGTGCTGGTTGCATTTCATGGATTGGGAGATCACGTCATGAATGGGGAGATCATCCTGTGAGCTGGTACATTCCATTTACCTGAGGTACACATCATTAATGGATTAAATATCAGTTTTCCAATCTTAGGCAATGGGTTTTTTGGATTACTTATCTAGGATGGCCTATATGTCATGACCCCTTGGTACACGTAGTGACTCGGCCCGCACCCAGCTTAAAGTCATGTGTTTGGATTTTTCAATATATCATTTTAATTCCTGACTCCATGTATCTCGATCTAGAGAAGTTCTGGTGTGTTTTTGAGAGAATCAACTCCTTCCTGGTCAAACCAAATGGCTTAGGATCTTCATTCTTCCCAAGGTGCGATTTCAGGGTAAGGGTTCTCCCTCATTCTTCATGTTTCTATCTTCTACTCCTCTTGGGTTTTCAATATATCATCTTGTTATTGTTGGATCCATGTCTTTTGGTTTTGGATCTTTCTACTAGGTAGAGTTTTTAGGTCTTCTACACCTTCGTCCTCATTGACGGGTGCTGTTGCAAGTGTCATTCTTCAGGAAAGAGGTAGGTGGTTCCGTCCCAACTTTCCAAATCGATTACCATCATATTTCTTGATTTATTTCAATTGTTTATTTAAATTAAATTTCTTAATATTTCTTTCAATTGATTTTATACAACCCAATTCCAGTGAATTGAGAGATTTTAAATGGTTTTGAAACATAAATTTAGAAAACCCCTAATTCTATTGAATTGGGGTGTGTTTATGGAAGTTGGTTGATTTAAATTGTAGATTTGATGGAATGGTTTTAACTTAAATTGTTGAAATTAATTATGGAAAAAAACTTTGAAATTGATGGAATTGGTTTTAAATGAATTTCAAACTTTTGAATGGATTAAAATGATTCAATAGAAACCCAGTGGTCCTATCTTGTGAAAAGGCATGTTTTTGAATAAAACTTGTTTTGGTTTTAAATGGAAAGACAGTAGAATTATTGAAATGTAATAATGGGATTGATTGTATTTTTAATCAGTCTTAAAATAGTTCTCCCATCATGTAAGAGTTCATGAAATCCTCAGGTAGTTAGTGAGTTATTTGGATACACTCTACACTACAAATAAGTTCTAAAACATACTTGCAGTGAGTCACATCCTCGATAGGTTGGTGACGAGTCTCCTTTGGCTAGTGTCATAGGGACGTATGTATACACATTTTTTGAATTCATATAGAGATTTAGGAATCCTATAACTAGTTAATACTATCGTACCTTTTGGTAGATGACAATGTTGCCCAATTGTTTATTTATATTTGAGATATAAATGTATGCCAATGTTTGTTGGAGCTGCTTTACATGCCTTCTAAATTAATATAAACTATTTTATATAAATGATTTACTTAAGCCATTTTTTTATAAATATTAAATCTCTTATAAAGTAAAGCATGTGCTTTGAATGTATTTTCCATCATTGTGAAACTATTTATCATGTTTTGTTTAATTATTCTTTGAATTGAAAAACCTATTTATTTTGAATTGCCAGTCCTTGTTTGGTTGAGTGCGGGTACACGATGTGTAATTTACTATTACATTCCATGTTTCTCTATTATTCATCCAATAACCTTGTCACATCTGAATTGAATCTTTTATAATTCTTCACAATTTATTGGAATGTTCTTGGTCATATGAAATTGAAAAATCATGTTATCTTGAATTTTTGATTGAAGAAATAAAAACCATAAATGAATACTAATAAAATAAATATGTAATCGATCAAAAAAAAAATAATAATTATATTTTATAATGTGACTAATTTGATACCACTTGAATGTTTTGGAGAGTAGACGATGCATCAGTCCAGTTCCCAATAAAGGTTTTCATTATTTTCAATGGATAAAATCTAAATAACTTGATAATGGAAACATGTAATTATTCTACTGTAGGATCATTCACATTTAATTTGTAATTATAAAAATTAGAATTACTCTTTAATCAATTCAGTTTCTTCTCTCGTCAATGCACATTATTTGTGGACAATCTGAAAACATATTCCTTTAGTGGTATCCACATAGGTACTATGAATCTTTGAACAATGATCTTGGTATTTTGGGTGCTATCATATAGTAACCTAAGTCTTTTCATCATTTTATATTGAAAAAAGAGGTTTTATCATGTTTTATCTTATTATTGAGATGGGGGTGGTGAATAATCTCTCTAGATCATGAGAGAATTCATAGAGAGGTTCCATTGTGCATAAAAAATCTATCTCCTCTAAAATAATATAAAGTGTAATATATTATTAAATTTAATTATATGATAATTACGCTAAGGAATTTTATCAAATATTATCACTAATATAATCCTCATATATAATAATAATAATAATAATATTATTATTATATCTCATGACATGTACTCAAGTCGAAAATAGATATATCATCTTCATTAGGACCTTAACTCGGTTCATCAATTCTTCTTGAAATTTATCAACCATTGAATAATAAAATATTTAAATAAATAATATTTTCACAATAAGTAAATTAATATTACATTCACTAAACTCATAAATAATTTTTTATTTTATTCTGACTTTAACTATAAAATATTTATATTAATCTATTCAGTAAATAAGTAAATAAATAAATATTTAATTATTACCTTTTGAATAATAATGAAGAGATAAATATATATTATATTAACTGAATTCCCAAATAAAAATTTATTTAATATTCAAAATTGGTATTCTAAACTTAAATATATAGTGACTGAATTCATGTGATCACAGATGTTTGAATAATTATTAAACCACCAGTCATGAATAATATTTATTCTTTATATTAAATTATATAATATTTAATGAGATTTTAGACACACTTAATGTGTGGTCATCTAGGCCTTTTTCTTAGTGGAATTATGTGAACATACCTAATCCCAATATCAATGGCTAGAAACATGTCAATACACCCATAGAGAAAGAAACTAATGATGTAATAATCTCCCAATGAACACCATTATGTAATATAATTCCTTTACATTGATACCTCATCAAGAAGGTTACATACTTGTGTCATCAACCTATATGATTGATTTATCTTTATTTGAAGTTCGAAAATGAACTTTTTGAAAAACTACCAAGGCCATGGATTTAGTTATACATTTCTATTTCAATCAGAGGGATAAATATATCTTTTTTCCCATTAACTCATAAAGGAATAATCCTTTCTTGATTTATCGATTTAATATTGTATAAATTATGATTTACCCAACATATTCGTCCTCAAAGTGATCATATATTATCATGGTTTTAATCCATACATCAAGAAACACAATTCATGATATAAATTAATAATAATATCAAGTATAAGGACCAATACACACATGCACAAATTGAAATATCCCATTATACATATAATATATGGAATTAATATTGGAGGGGATATCCTCATAACTTACCTTCATGAAGATTTTCAAATGTGAACTTCATGAGAATAAGTTTTAATGTATTATGAGACTCTGACACCGAAAAGTAAAAAATAATTTGTGACCCATCATGCAGATGTTATTTAGACTGTATGATATATGTTTAAAAATATTATCATAACATTTATAGGTTTTCATTACAACGAGGAGTCCCTATAACCTTTCAATATGATAAATACTCTAAATAAATATCATACTAATGTTACACATAATAAAATTAATCATGTGATATGATATTTATTGATATCATTGTAACGAAAAGTGCAAAGTCATTTGGTTTCAGGGAAAAAACCCTAATATAATATTCCCTTAAATATCTCTCAGATATGACTTAAATTGTTTTTTCCTACCATTTTAGACAGTGAAAGTGTCACTATATCCTTTTGGAAATACCTTCATCTATTTCATGACATTTAATAAATGTTGTTTCATAGAGTACCTCATAAAATAATTACCATTCACAAAAATCAGCTCCACAACATGGTTTTATATTGAATTAATTCATCCAATGAGAATGCATGAGCTCTTTATCAAAACTCCTAATATCATGATGTGTGACACCCCTATGTGATATATTTTAATTAGACATAACCTTTTTTACCAAGATAGTTTAAATAATTTTTATTAATTCCAATATATATTTACATAATTGAACAACCATCATTAAAATTTTCACCACCATGGTGTGTTTGTCCTTTCATAATAGACCATATCCGTTAAACATTAATTTATAACAAAATATATTAATTTATTTTCTAACCATATTCATCCATATAAATTCTAGACAATTATCCATGAATTTCCAATAAAAATATATCTAACTATCTCACGTTTTGGGTAAATAAGAACCTTCACTATTTTTATTAGGGGTTTAAAAATTCCCTCCCTTTGGTTTAATTTAAATTATTATTGTTAAAAATTATATTTGATAATAATTCTATGATCAAAATCCAAATATAACTAGAGAGTAAAAATTAATATGTAGATATTTTCCATCAACTCTAAGCCCACTCGAGTCATGCTTGATGCAATAAAAAAGAGTGAATAGAAAGATTCCATATTGCATCACTTGTTTCTTATAGAACATTAAATAAATCCAAAGATACATCAATTCCACTTATTTAAAAATTATTTAAAAGGTACTGTTTATATTGAAACCATCTTTCCACTTGTTGTATCAGTCTCTAATTAACACTGAATAATACCATATATTACCCTATTCTATATGATATGAAAACAATACCCATAAATGTTTCATGATCTCTATATATAAAACTTGTTGTTTTGAACTTGACATCCATGGAATACCATACATTAAATTATTCCATATGATATGGAAATAATCGCCCTAAATGTTTCCTGAGATCTATGTATACCACTATTTATTTGAACAAGATGTTCATGTAAAATATATATCGAGATCGTATAACCCCATATTTATATGATTCATTGGATAATTAAAAATATTCTCCCCTACAAAAACAAACACAAATGAGAAACTCCTAAGATATATATCTTTATAAATATTCATATAAGAAACCAACCTTTTAATGAAATACATGGGGAGATAAGATCTTCCAGACATATTTTTGTCGAGGGAGGTGTATCAAATTCAATATTCAATCAATGCTTCTCAAATACCAATGTATTAAGTGGTTTTCTAAAAATATCTACTACTTGAAAAATATTTCCAATGTTATCAACCTTAAAAACCTCTTTCACTATATTATATTTAAGGAAATTATATCATACATAACACTCCCATTATTTTAATGTATATTGTTTTTTCATTTTTTATGAATGCAATATGTAACCTTGATGTTCTAAGGGAGTTTTAGGGACTAATGATATTTAATTTTGATAAATGGATGGAGATATAATCTTTAAAGTGAATTTCGATTTCATTATTGGATATGAAATGACATTTTGGCTTTAGGATTCAAGTTTAATGGGAACTTGTGTTTTAAAAAGTGGTTGGGAGAGGTTTTACTAGGGATGCATGGTCATCTATATGGTCTTGGACACCGTTCATGGTGGCCATGAATTTTAATATTTGGGAATTAGTAGGTTCTATAAGGTCACCCACATAGTCTAAAATACCATGAATGATGACCATATACCCTGGATTTTAATACTAGTAAGGAATGTATGATTGGATACATGATTCAGGGGACCAAACATGATGTACATGTAGAAGAGTTTAAGTTATTCAATTTCATATTTTACCACTCTATTTTCATCTAATACACCCCATTATTCATCCCAATCTATCTTGGATGATTCTTAGGGTATTTTTGGGTTATTTTGGTGTTTTTATTATCTTTTAGATAGATTGCGTGTATAGATTACTGACTAAACATTATATCTGTTGGGCATGTATTGTATCAACAATACACTATAAATATTATTGATTTTGATACCCATAAATAAACATGTTTATTTTACTAATTAAATTACTTTAATTTTTTTAGGAATATATTTCTTGAGAATTTTATCTTATTTACAGGTTTAAATATTTTTTAAAGTATTCCAGATGTGTTTGAAAGTATTCTAGAAACACTGTTCATACCTTTCGTTTTTAAGCATAATGTATGGTTCAAAAACCCTATGTTTAAAATAACACGTATGGATCATGTACCCTATAATGTTGAAAAATTATGGATCATCAACCCCACATTTGGAAGGAAACCTAAATTTAAGAAAAAGAAAGTATTGTTTATTAAACCATACATTTGTAAATAGTCATACATTATCAACCCTATATTTTTGAACAACCATATGTTTTCAACCCTACATTTTTATTTTGTTGTTACATGAAGGAACTCTATGTTTGAAAATTCAATGACAGAGTTTAAAATTAAAGATATTCTCTATGATTACTATAGTGGTCTCAACAAAAGTAATTATTGTTTTAAAGTTGTTTTATAACTAATTCAAAGGATCATATTCAATGGAGTAAATTGTTATTATTTATAAGGGAAGTTATGACTCTCTTGAATTATTTTAATTAAAACGATTGAGATTTTTCATGTGACATTCTTGGATCTACTCAAACAAAAGAAATTTAAGTTTTCTATATATATGAAAAGAGTATTTTTTTTATTTTCATAAGAAATATATAATATCATTTGGAAAAATATTTTTGAATAAAAAATAGATATAGATAAAAATAGGGTCGAATAAATCTATTATTTTTAAGAAGCTACACTTTGGATACATATATGTTTTGACATCATACTATGTAACTAATTTTATTTTCTTATTGATATTTTTATTGAAGATTATTCACAACCAAGATCTGTTCAAAAATATTATTTCTTGAAAAAACTTATCTTTTAATAAAAAGATCTATATTCTCCCAGTTTCTATTGAAATAATGATAAATAACTTGTTTTATCAATCAAGTCAAACTCTTTTGATTTATTGGAGTTTTGACTTCTTAAACTCATTTATGGTAGAGTATCAAATTCTCAAACTATGCTATGGAGAATCTAGTTCCATGTAAAATAACTAGAATGCTCTATAAATCCATAATTTTTTTAAAAGGCTGGGGCTGAAGCCTCATTTATTATTAAATCAAAGAAAATACCTCTTTAACTGGGTAGAGGGAGACCCATTACATAGACCAAAGGCCTAGTGGGCATTTAGCCCATTACATGACCCATAGGCCCCTTTTTTTGGCCCAAAGCCCATTCTATGAATAGTACTGCTACAGTACCACGCTGCTACAATGCTGCACAGTACCCGCCACTACTATAGTGCTCTGCCGCCGCTACAGTGACCTGCCACTGCGACAGTTCCCGCCATAGCTACAGTACCTCTGCTGCTACAGTATGCAACAGTACTGCTACAGTACCTGTGCCCAATGGGTTTTTAACCCCCATTTTTCATGTAGATTTAAGGGGTGTTTACCACTAATCCAAACCCCAACTACAACTCTATAAATCCTTAATATAAAAGTGTAAACTACCTATAATTAGTTTTTAAGGTCTTGTGATAGGAGGACCTTTCTAGTTAAAATCACCAAACTTTCCGAGAGAGAGTTGGTGGAGTCCACTAGGGGATAATTGTGACCCAAAAAACTATAAATTTTTTTCTGTTCATATTTACTATTTATCCACTCCTCAAACTAATTACAGAAGAGAATACTTTATATCTTCATAAACTGAAAATAAGAATAAAAGTAAAAACATATCAAGATTATAGGAAAGACACAACATAACCATCTCTTGGGTATCATTTCCTTATTTTGACCTAACAAGATCCTCGATAAAGATCTAGATCTTGAGTTCCCTATCTCTTTTTATTAACCTCTTTATCAGATCTAGTCTCAAATATATCATATATTTGAATATATGTGTATATATTGAGGTTTATCAGTCATCTTGGTAGGGATTTTAGGATTTAATTCTATCATGTGATCTTGTATTGAAGGATTTGGGGGATTTTTAGAAATTCATTTTTAGGTTAGTGGCTTTAATACCTTTTATGAGATTGAATTAAATTATGTTTATTTATTTAGTTTAATTGACCATTATTTTAAAATTCATCATTTTTGTAGAATCATGTTTTAAAAAAATGTATTTTTTGGAATAAAATTAGTTTCCCCAAGAATTAAGGTTTTAATATTTATTAATGTATTAAATTAAAAATAGTAATTTTCAAAGTTATTTATTTATTTTATTAAATAATGGATGGTGGAATTAATGAGTTGATTATTATTTTTATGTAATTTTTATATATAAATAGATTCATATAGAAATACCATGGGAGAGAAGTTGGTTTTGGAAAATGTTTTAATTTTTTTATGTAGAATTTCTTAAAAAGTGTTGGTTTGTGTGTAAAAAATAGATTTTAGTGAGTACTATTTTTGAAACCTATAAGATTCATCCATATTAAAGTAAAGTCATAGATTGTATATGTTAGGGGAATAAAAGGGTTAGGATAACTAGAACTTAAAGTCATAACCTCACAATGGTGTGGGGTTTAGACATGTGAATGAATATTAACACCCAATAAAACTTTAGTATTATACTATTTGGATTATGATTGGTTATGCCTTAGCACAATGATTTTTATTGAAACAATGTTTCTATAAAATGTGGGAAAATAAGTTTTTTCATTAGTTTTTTGAAGAAAAGTAGTTTTATTGAAATTTTAGAAAGAAATAAGTTCATTTTTTGAATTAATATTTTAAAATAGAAAATGTAGTTTGTGATTTATTTTGAAATAAAAGGATTTTATTTGGTATTTTACTTGAAATTTTTTATTTTGGATGAATTTTTTATGATTGTTTTTGTTTCGTTAGATTAAAATTATTTGGATACATAATTTTTTTTGTTTAAATGTGTTTTTATTTATCATACGTTGATTCATTCAAAGATAACTTTTTATTCCAAAACTTGAAAAAATAAGGGCGACTCAGGGTGGAAAAAATGATGTAGTCTAAGAGCATACCTCTTAATAATCATAGGTTGAGTGGAATCTGATATTTGATATTTCTCAAGCATGGAATAATATTATATTATTTGGAGGAAATCCTACTGAGTTTATACTCACCCCATAGATGTTCATATTTGTATAAATGTAGACATGATTGGTCATGATGTAAGAAAGGGGAAGATTTTTTCTTTGTTAGTGGTGAGTTATATATCCACATTAGATACATGGAAGAGGATTTATTGGATATGAGTTGGGTTTTTTTTATTTTATGTCATCATGTAACATGTTTATTTATAATGGATTTTATTTTTTATTAACAAATGTCTTCCTTTGTAAAGTATTTTAAAGTGGTTTAATTTAAATATATTTTGTATTCACATGTACTATTCTAGTTTAGGTTATTAAGGAAAAAACATTCCCAAATGGTTAATTTTATCAATAAACACTTTTCTATAACCTCTAGTAATTGAGGAATACACTTGTTCCCTTGTGAAATCCTAGTTCAAGTCTAAGGATTTATCCCAACTATGGTTTCAAGATTCATGATCTTTAGTTAGGCTGTTATAAAATGGTATTTTAGAGTAGTTTTTTTACCGGGTTTTAGGTTTTTTAGGCATCGATAATAGGATAGTTGGAACATATAGCATAACTAAAAAATATAACTAACAATTTTATAGTGAACTCAATGTTATTAAAAGTCTGGGTAGAAAAAGAGGGCTGTGATGACCTTATAGGACTGCTATTTATTACATTTTAACACACTATGGGTTAAAAAATAAATATTTAATTATTAATTATAATCATGGTAAGGATTTCATAAAATGACCCTTGTTTTTAGGAAATTAATTTTTTATTTCATGAAAATGGATTTTTAAGGACTCCATGATTTTAGTTTTTCAATAGTGGTTTTGAAATAAAGTTGTAAAAAAATTTACAGACCGTTGTAATAAAGTGGGTTAGAATGGTATTAGACAATGTAATAGGAATATACATAGATTTTTTATGAGATGAAAATTATTATATTAGTGAATTATGAGAGATTATGTGGTTTTGAATAATATATTTGTTTGTGACATAGAATCATTCTACTTGATAGAGTTCCATATGAGCATGGTCATGGTCAAGGAGAATCAAAACTTTCTCAATGGTATCCTCAGTTAGTGGGGATTGTTATAAAATCTATTCATATGATTAAAAAATATTTCAATTAGGATATTTTGAGGTATGAGGGCTGAGACTTAGTGTTTCAAAAGAAAAATTCACCATCATTAATTTAAGACTCAGGGATAGAAAAGGATGAAGAATAGTTGAAAAATATTAATTACATAATTTAGTTTTTAGGGACAACTGAGACCTCGAAGGACAAGTTTGTATCTTACTTATTAGTGGGTCTAGTGAGGAAGTGATGGAAAATACATGATAAAGTAGGGTATAATAATGATTTTTATTGGTAGGGTTTTTAAAAAAAAATTAATGATCAATATTACTTAAAAGAGTTGAGGTTAGCTAATTCTTATGAGTTCATTAATTTTTAGAAAGGTAACATGTATATTATAGTGTGTCACGACCCGTCCTTAGGGCCCGTGCCGTGACTACCCCAAGCCCGCCTTCTAAAGGCCAGGGGCTGGAGACTAGCACCAAAGACGTAAAGCCCGATGACTGGGAAGCCATTGCCTTTATAAAAGTAAACAAAACACCACAGAGTACAAGCAGAAGTAAAACACTAAGTACAAAGAGAAGTGCTGAAAAGTAAATGGTCCAGAATACAAACCCAACTGAAAGTACAAATACAACTGGACAAAAGTACAACAGAAAAAGACAACAGCAGGAAGAACAGAAGTGGCTCCTGGGACGTCCTCCTCGGATCCTACCTGAAGGGTAGGTACGGATGGCGCAGCTCCTGGATCGTCCACCATGGATCCTACCTGAAGGGTAGGTACAGATAGCCTCCACATCGCTCTCTCCTGTCAACCTCCTCTGAGTTTCATCTCACTGTGAAGTCCACATCCGGATACTGACTCGTCGTGTAGTCCACCTCTGGGTATCGTCCAGTCCTCAAACACTCGGCCTCCGTCAGCACTGCCCGTCGTCTACAACCAACACAATGAGGTGCGGGCATAGCCCGTGCAGTGGTGAATATAACGATACTCAGTAGGGACCCCGAGACCCTCAAGGTCTCACTAAAACCAACAAGTATAACAACAAAGAAGATCTCAACAGATAACCTCTACTTAGGTATATGCCCATACATATACCAAAGTTATCAAGTAACCCATCTCAATCATGAGGAAACACAAATATTATGAAGTCAATGGATAACCACTACCCAGGTATATGACCATACATATACCTAAGTTATCAAGTGACCCATCTCTATCAAGAGGTAAACACAAAGGTCATAGACTCAGCTCAAACCAGAATTTTTCATTATCAAAACCGTAACTGCTGAAGAGCCCCGTCTCTGGAGTGTACAATGGTCATGTTACAACTCTGAGGTACTGCTCACTAACCTAATACTGCTGAGGTACTCCTCCTATCGAGTACCGCGAGTCTGCCACCTCACACAGTAGTGCTACTCCGCCATGGGTCTGCCAACTCACACAGTAGTGCTCCCCCTCATAGCCTACAGAGGTACTCCTCCTGTCGAGTACCGCAGGTCTGCCACCTGACACAGTAGTGCTTCTCTTCCAAGGATCTGCCACCTCACAAAGTAGTGATCCCCACTAGGCTATGCTAGTCACTCCGAATCGAATCGGACAAGCAGTCATCAGTCACAACCAGATACACGGTCTCCGTACTCTGTATGCTCGTCTCCGGGAGGGTCTGCTCCACGAGCTACAGGACGATACTCCAAGTATCACAAGTCCCACGAAGAATTATCTCAAAGGACCGACTCGTCATAGGGGTCTCAACGCAACAGACGACACATCAATTGAACGCCCGGTCTATGAGTTATTAGCCTTTTTGTCCCAGTGACCCTGTTGGTTTCGTGTGCAAACCAACCCGGCCGTATCTCAACTATACCCCAAACTCTCATAGGGTATACCCATAGAAACCATTTCTCAATGTGATCACCAACACCACTGACAGTTCGTCAAACAGACGTCAGGTCTGAAAGATATCAACTTTTCCATTACAGGGGCCCGGTTGGATTTTGGGTACAATCCAACCCTGCCATACTCCAACTTCATCCAAAACTTAGGAGAAGTATGCCAAAAGTTCCGTCTCATCAAGAGGAATTCAATGAGACAGACGGCGCGTCAATCGGATGCCCGGTCTGTGAGTTATTGGCTTTTTCGTTCCAGGGGCCCGGTTGGTTTCGTGAGAGAACCAACCCGACCGCACTCCAAAGTCGTCCAAATCTCGAGCGGAGTAAGCCAAAAGTTCCATCTCATTAAGAGGAAACCAGCAAAGTTGACAGCACGTCAATTGGACGTACATAACTCAAGATATAAGCGTTTTCGCTCCGAGGGCCCGGTTGGTTTCATATCCGAACCAACCCGGCCGAACCCAAAGTTCTCTGAAACCTTGAATGTAACATACAGAAACGGCCATCTCGATCCAAGGATCGCATCGCAACTGACGGTGCGTCGATCGGAGGTCCGTAGCCCAAGTTATGGGCGAAAGACCGAAGAGGTCCGAAAACGGGGGTCTGGAACCGGCCCGACCCAACCCCCCCTAGGTCGGCCGAACCGGGTCGACTCGAACCGGGTCCGGGTCTGGCCCAACTGGGCGCGGCCCGGCCTGTGCGGCCTGGCCTGGGCAGCCGACTGGCCTCACGCTGGCGCGGCGCGACGGGTGCGGGGGGTTACAAACCCCCCTGGTTGTCAACCTGGCACGGCTTAAAGCTGCACCGCCTCAAACCCGGAACAGTCTGGCCGTTTTGGTTCACATCCCACCACCACGGCTCAGCCGCGGCGGTTTGCTCCGGCGACGCGCCGCTGCCACCTTCTGCGGACCACCGGACGAGCTTCGGTGGTCCGTTTCGCCTGCCGCCTTCGCCAATAGTCCTCCCGGGACCCGATCTTTACTGCGAAGGAATTCAAACGCCATTTCGTCCTGATTCGTCATCGCTCGTCGATCCGCACTCAACATTCAAAACGCGCCGTCTTTATGGTTTTCCGGCGTGGCGCGATGGCGCCGTGCCCCTTCACCGCGTCCCGACTTCGACTGTGGATTCGTTCGACCTCAAAGGCGCGACACGACGGCGCCACGCTTCTTCATCGTGATTCTCTAAATTCCCGCACGGTGCGACGAAACTGCATCGCTTCCATTTCAAGCCACATAGATAACCAACAAAATAAAAGGGGAGGAGGTTCGGCCGTGTTTGTGCGGTCTGAGCTCCTCCGTTATTTTGATAACAGTTGGCCTTTGATATCGAAGAACGTCTAAAATTATTCACGACATGAAAACCAAACCCATACCTTCCAAGACGTCACACGTCACCGAGCCGCGGAAGAGGCAAGCGTCGCGGTGATCGGACATCGTGGAAGATCGGTGCCGATTCCGTTTATGTCAGAGGGTGAGTCGTTTTCAATGGCGACGTTCCCCGTGGTGGTGTCTCCTCCCTTGACGCGGAGGAAGAAGAGGAGAAGGCACGTCGTCGGTGATCGCCCGATGAAGAATGCGGCGTCTCGCTTCCTTCGACGTGGAGAGAAGGTTCAAGATGAAACGACGTTCTTCGTCGAAGCTTCGGTGTTCTTCAAGTTCTTCAACAAAGGAGATGAAGCTTTCTTCTTCGGAGGAGGAAGTTCTTCAAAACTCAAATGCTCTCTTCCCTTTCTCTTAACACAAAATTTCTAACCAAATTAAAATAAGGCTCCACCTTATTTTATTTACCCATGCCATGAATTCAAAATTATAAAATTCAAAACCAACAAACTTAATTAATTGATCTTTAGTTGTCAAATTAATTAATGTTTAGGTGGCATGAATTAATGTTGGAGGTGAGGAGGAGAGGAGTCACTTAAGTTAAAGTGGAGTTACAATATTAAAGTGGGAGGTGAGTTATGGGAGGTCAAGGGGGTTATGGGAAGATCAAGGGGGTTAGGGTCTCGTGTGGGCCCCACCACCCTCTTAACCTCTTATGGGTAGTTCCCTAACTTCCACTCAAAGGATATAACTACTTTGAAGAAATAAAAATTGCAACTCAATTTTTATTTTATCTTCCACAAAATTTTAACAACTCCTCCCGAAAAAACGCAACTCTAAAAAAGATCTTCTTAAGAAATTACCGGCGCTACGAATCCATCGGTGTCCTCAGAATTCGATTTCGGGCACCGGTTCAAAAGTTAGAAAAGTCCGCTCGTTCGTTCACTGAACGTACCTGAGCTAAACTTCGGAAATTGATTCTGGGCACACCGGGCCTCGAAATTAGGCGCCGTCAGAAATTGAGTTCTTGTAAAATTCCAAATAAAATTAAGAAAAAAATTT
The DNA here is from genome assembly GCA_963277665.1 of Viscum album. NCBI lineage: Eukaryota > Viridiplantae > Streptophyta > Magnoliopsida > Santalales > Viscaceae > Viscum > Viscum album. The sequence goes on along the minus strand of OY728119.1, from coordinate 1,013,415,631 downwards.
CCTTGAAATTTCTAGGTCTTTACATTACTCCCACCTCAGGAATTTACGTCATCGTAAAGCTTTAACACAAACAAGGGTTACAAAAGTGGTACTGAGCACGCATCTGAGCCTTCCACTCCCTTGTGCTTACATGGAGGTTCCCGTACTTCTAGTGAAAGTGCTTCTAAGGAATCAACCGTCCTCGTAGGACCCGCTCTTGTCGATCCTTGATCCCCACTGGAACCTCCGTGAAATACACCCCATCACCATCATCCAGCTCCCCATGGTCGATGATATGTGAAGGATCACGCACGTATCTCCTCAGTTGAGATACATGGAAGTCGTCGTGCACCTGGTGAAACTGAGGTGGATGGGTCAAGCGGTAAACCACCCAGCCTGCCCAGTTGAGGACCTAGGAATGGTCAACTGAACCTCGTAGATAACTTGCCGCCTTGGCCACATCTCCGTAATCCTCGTCGAGGTGAGACCCGCATAAGGACGTGATTGTCATCCTCGAACTCTAGAGGTCTCCAATTCTTGTTTAGCACTGAAACTCAGAACGACTACTGCCACGAGGGTAAGTTTGACCGACTCAAGAGTGATTGGTCACACCCTCCTATGCATGATTTTACCCTGTGCTTCCCGAGGTTTTCTTTTTTCCAACCAAGGAAAGCCCATTCCGATGTTGTAGTTAAACCCCAACCTTTTTGCCTAATACCGTCAATTTGTGTATGAACTATGATTGCCTAGTCCATACTCAAACCAACGTCGTAAGGCCTCAACGCTTCCACCATGAGATTCCAACCGAAACTCTCACCTCGAGGGTCTGACCACACTGTTGGCGTAAGTGTGATTATCGAGTCTTCTCCCAAGGTATATCCAGACGTGAGGGTCAAGTCTACAGCTTACTGGAAACTCTAGGTCTGGGACAAGATTCGTGGAAGGAAGGAATGATTCATATTGATGTCTGTTACTACGGCAGCTAATAGTGGCTACAGACTATCCCTTGAATCATTCTTAGAGCCATTGGGTCACTCTCCCTGACCGCAAGCAGCTATTCTCTTACCCTACCCTCCAGCTCCCTGATCCTGGCGGGGACAACTAAGGTGGGTGGTTGTAGTATGTCAAAACGTACACCACCACATGCTACTCTCCTAGCTTTGCCTCCACGTCTGCTGCTTCACAGACTCATCTCTCATTAAAGATTCTACTTCTTGAAACATTTACCATGCTCGAGTCTCTAAGACTGGTGCCAGTTTCCTGTTTCTTACTACACTGTGCAGTCTTCATCTGCTCCTGGATGATCTGCACCTTCTGTGCCTACGATCTGAAAGAGCTGCTAAAATTTCTCCTTTTTGCCGAAAGGAGAAACTCGGTCTCATCCCCTGGACGAATCACGCCCATTTACTAATACCATCAATCCTAACACGAATGATACATTCATGCCATGGATGAAATAGTAAGGCCTCGACGTAACTACCAAGAGATCCAACTGTCACTCTCGCCTCCAAGGGTCGAGTCACACTGTCGGCCTCAGTGTGAGGTCACTGGGTCTCCTCCAGTAGAAATATCGAAAGTGAGGGTCAAGTCAATAGTCTTAACCAGGACCACTCAGTATCAACCAAACAAAAGGACAGGAAAGAAAACATCACAAATATAAGTGTCTTTTCATTATTGCAGCTCATAGTACAAAGACACGAATACAACAAAAACATGGAATTAGAAGTACAAGGGACGTATCCACTAGTTCCGCTCCTGTCCACCTGCTCACGGAGCTCTACTGCCTTGTCCACTGCTCAGCTGTTGCTCAAGTACTTACCGCTGCTTCTGGCTCGGTGGATCCTCCAATGCCTGCGGATCGACTGTGCGAGGAGTCGGACAGTCATGTGTCACGTGACCCTTCCTGCCGTAGGAGAAACACTATCTGTTTCTGGCATGCCTGGCCCTGACTCCACACCGGGTGCCCCGCACTACTGATCCTATAAACCGAGGTCTCCCACCTGCTGGTCTGGTCCTCTTGGACCTCTGCATCATCTGTCTACTTCCCACAGATGACTCATCTACTGATCGAAAACCTTGCGGAAAAGGAAAAATCTCCTGTACACGCTCGGGGTGTAGAGCTACTGGCACAAACTCCACCCTGAAGAAGGTCTCAAAGTCTTCCCATGTGAAGGTCATCCCTTTGCAAAACTGGAACAAGTGGCTCCACCACCTTCCTACTGCTGCCTGAAGGAGGCTGGCAGCAAAGATCACCATGAAGTCTGCTGGCGTCCCCACTAGCCTGAAGACTCTCACCACAGCCTCCAGCCAATCCTCAACCGCCTGCAGGTCCGTCTCTCCCTAGAACCTGGGTGGCCTCTGGTGCTGGAACTCGTGCATCGCGCTCAAGTGGCGTGCATCGCCAACTGCTGGGGCTGGTGGCATCGGTGGCCCAACGTATGGTAGTACCGCTGGTGCCTCAACTGCAAGAGGGCCCTGTAACGAAGCCTCGTCGCTCAGCAGGCTATCAGTACACACATCCCTCTGGGCTCTAGCTGGTCGTCCATAAAGAGGCATCCTGAAAGAAACAACGTGACATAGTCAAACGATTATACCTGGTGAGATGACCTGGTTTGATCTGACATTTAAAAACTTCTGGAAACACACACGCAATCAGTGTTTTCGTGCACAAAGTCGTAATTCAGTTTTCAGGGTCCTGGTGTATGGATACGTCGGCCGCCTGCACCAACACTGGACTACCTGAACTGAAGACCACACTCAGTACCCTTTACACTATTGCTTCACAGAAAGAAAATACCAGACTTATAAGTTCTGCGGTAGAACCGACTCCTCTAATACCAATTTGTCACGACCCGTCCTCGAGGCCCGTGCCGTGACTACCCCAAGCCCGCCTTCCAAAGGCCAGGGGCTGGAGACTAGCACCAAAGACGTAAACCCCGATGACTGGGAAGGCATTTCCTTTATAAAAGTAAACAAAACACCACAGAGTACAAGCGGAAGTAAAATACTAAGTACAAAGAGAAGTGCTGAAAAGTAAATGGTCCAGAATACAAACCCAACTGAAAGTACAACTTCAACTGAAAAAATGTACAACAGAAAAAGACAACAGCTGGAAGAACGGAAGCGGCTCTTGGGACGTCCTCCTCAGATCCTACCTGAAGGGTAGGTACAGATGGCGCAACTCCTGGATCGTCCACCACGGATCCTACCTGAAGGGTAGGTAAAGATAGCCTCCACATCGCTCTCTCCTTTCAACCTCCTCCAAGTGTCTTCTCACCGTGAAGTCCACATCCGGATACTGACTCGTCGTGTAGTCCACCTCCGGGTACCGTTCAGTCCTCGAACACTCGGCCTCCGTCAGTACTGCCCGTCGTCTGCAACCAACACAACGAGGTGCGGGCATAGCCCGTGCAGGGGTGAGTATAACGATACTCAGTAGGGACCCCAAGACCCTCAAGGTCTCACTAAAACCAACAAGGATAACAACAAAGAAGATCTCAACAGATAACCTCTACTTAGGTATATGCCCATACATATACCTAAGTTATCAAGTAACCCATCTCAATCATGAGGAAACACAAATATTATGAAATCAACGGATAACCACTACCCAGGTATATTCCCATACATATACCTAAGTTATCAAGTTACGCATCTCAATAAATAGGTAAACACAAAGGTCATAGACTCAGATCAAACCAGGATTTTTCATTATCGAAACCGTAACTGCTGAAGAGCCCCGTCTCTGGAGTGTACAGTGGTCCTGTCACAACTATGAGGTACTTCTCACTAACCTAAGACTGCTGAGGTACTCCTCCTGTCGAGTACCGCGGGTCTGCCACCTCACACAGTAGTGATCCTCTGCCATGGGTCTGCCACCTCACACAGTAGTGCTCCCCATCATAGCCTACAGAGGTACTCCTCCTATCGAGTACCGCGGGTCTGCCACCTCACACAGTAGTGCTCCTCCGCCATGGGTCTTCCACCTCACAAAGTAGTGCTCCCCACTGGGCTATGCTAGTCACTCTGAATCGAATCAGACATGCAGTCATCAGTCACAACCAGCTACACGGTCTCCGTACACTGTATTCTCGTCTCCAGGAGGGTCCGCTCCACGAGCTATAGGTCGATACTCCAAGTATCACAAGTCCCACTAAGAAGTATCTCAAAGGACCGCCTCTTCATAGGGGTCTCAACGCAACAGACGACGCGTCAATCGGACGCCCGGTGTATGAGTTATTAGCCTTTTCGTTCTAGGGGCCCGGTTGGTTTCGTGTGCGAACCAACCCGGATGTATCTCAACTGTACCCCGAACTCTCATAGGGTATACCCATAGGGAACGTTTCTCAATGTGATCACCAACGCCGCTGATGGTTCGTCAAACGGACGTCCGGTCTGAATGATGTCAGCTTTTCCGTTCCAGGGGCCCGGTTGGATTTCGGGTACAATCAAACCCAGCCATACTCCAACTGCATCCAAAACTCAGGCAAATTATTCCAAAAGTTCCGTCTCATTGAGAGGAATTCAACGAGACAGACGGCGCGTCAATCGGACGCCCGGTCTGTGAGTTATTGGTGTTTTCTTTCTAGGGACCCGATTGGTTTCATGAGTGAACCAACCTGACTGCACTCCGACGGCATCCAAACCTCGAGCGGAGTAATCCAAAAGTTCCGTCTCATCAAGAGGAAACCAACAAAGTCGACGGCACGTAACTCGGACGTCCGGAACTCAAGATATAAGCGTTTCCGCTCCGAGGGTCTGGTTGGTTTCGTATCCGAACCAACCCGGCTGAACCCAAAGTTCGACGAAACCTTGAATGTAACATACCGATACGACCGTCTCGATCCAAGGATCACATCGCAACTGACGGTGCGTTGATCGGAGGTCTGTAGCCCATGTTATGGGCGAAATACCGAAGAGGTCCGAAAACGGGGGTCTGGAACCAGCCCGGCCCAACCCCCCCTGGGTCAGCCGAACCGGGTCGACCCGAACCGGGTCCGGGTTCGGCCCAGCTGGGCGCGGCCCGGCCCAGACTGGCCAGCGCGGCCCGGCCAGCGCGGCCCAGCCTGGACAGCCGGCTGGCCTCGCGCTGGCGCGACGCAACGGGTGCGGGGGGTTACAAACCCCCCCGGTTGTCGACCTGGTGTGGCTTAAAGACGCACCTCCTCAAACCCGAAACGGCCTAGCCGTTCTGGTTCACGTCCCACCACCGCGGCTCAGACGCGGTGGTTTGCTCCGGCGGCGCGCCGCCGCCGCCTTCTGTGGACCATCGGACGCGCTCCGGTGGTCCGTTTCGCCTGCCGCCTTCGCCAAAAGTCCTCCCGGGACCCGATCTTTTCTGCGAAAGAATTCAAACTCCATTTCGGCCCTATTCGTCATCGCCCATAGATCCACACTCAACATTCAAAACGCGCCGTCTTCGTGGTTTTCCAGCGCGGCGCGACGGCGCCGCGCCCCTTCGCCGCGGCCCGACTTCGACCGTGGATTCATTCGACCTCAAAGGCACTGCGCGACGACGCCACACTTCTTCGTCGTGATTCTCTAAATTCATACACGGTGCGACGACACTGCGTCACTTCCATTTCAAGCCACGTAGATAACCAACAAAATAAAAGGGGAGGCGGTTCGGCCGTGTTTGTGCGGTCCGACCTCCTCCGTTATTTTTATAACAGTTGGCCGTTGATATCGAAGAACGTCTAAAATTATTCACGACATGAAAACCAAACCCCTACCTTGCAAAGACGTCACACGTCGCCGAGCCGCGGAAGAGGTAAGCGTCGCGGTGATCAGACGTCGCGGAAGATCGGTGCCGATTCCGTTGAGGTCAGAGGGTGAGTCGTCGTCAATGGAGACGTTCCCCGCGGTGGTGTCTCCTCCCTTGACGCGGAGGAAGAAGAGGAGAAGGCACGTCGTCGGTGATTGCCCGATGAAGAATGAGGCGTCTCGATTCCTTCAACATGGACAGATGGTGCAAGATGAGACGACGTTCTTCGTCGAAGCTTCGGTGTTCTTCACGTTATTCAACAAAGGAGATGAAGCGTTCTTCTTCGGAGGAGGAAGTTCTTCAAAACTGAAATGCTCTCTTCCCTTTCTCTGAACACAACATTTCTAACCAAAATAAAATAAGGAACCACCTTATTTTATTTACACATGCCATGAATTCAAAATTACAAAATTCAGAACCAACACACTTAATTAATTGATCTTGAGTTGTCAAATTAATTAATGTTTAGGTGGCATGAATTAATGTGGGAGGTGAGGAGGAGAGGAGTCACTTAAGTTAAAGTGGAGTTACAATATTAAAGTGGGAGGTGAGTTATGGGAGGTCAAGGGGGTTATGGGAAGATCAAGGGGGGTTAGGGTCTCGTGTGGGCCCCACCACCCTCTTAACCTCTCATGGGTAGTTCCCTAACTTCCACTCAAAGGATATAACTACTTTAAAGAAATAAAAATTGTAACTCAATTTTTATTTTATCTTCCACAAATTTTTAACAACTCCTCCCATGAAAACGAAACTCCGAAAAAGATCTTCGTAAGTAATTACCGGCGCTGCGAATCCATCGGTGCCCTCGGAATTCGATTTCGAGCACCGGTTCCAATGTTAGAAAAACTCGCTCATTCGTTCATTGAACGTACCCGAGCTAATCTTCGGAAATTGATTCTGGACACACCGGGCCTCGGAATCAGGCGTCGTCAGAAACTGCGTTCTTTTAAAATTTAAAAGAAAATTAAGAAAAAAATTTCCTTGAAATTTCCGGGTCTTTACATAGAGTATATGTTAAAATTCACCAAGATTGTAAAATATATATCAAAATTGGAAATAAATGAAAGGATGAATAAATAGAGGGTTGATTTTTCACTATGAACTAATATTAGATCAAGAATTATTATACTAAATCTACCTATATATAGAGAGTTATTTAATACAATGGTTATGGAAGAGGTGGATATAACAGACAAGTGTAAGATGAGTACTTTTATTCCTCAGTCAGGTGGAGGAAGGAATTAATTTAGTGTTTAAAAGATAAAGTGTAATATATTTTCAGATTATTTAATTGAGACATACTCTCATGTTTTATAGATAAAGGGACCACTGGAGTGCTTCTAGTTCGGTGAGGTGGGACACACAAAGTCAAAGTGTTCAAATCCTCCTCACACATGTTTCTAGTATGGAAAGTTAAAATATTTTAAGAAGTTTAGTAATTTATTCACATAGAATAATAATAATGGCATATCCAATCATGAGAAGATATGAAAAATAAAGATTGATACATTGAAGAAATATGATCTGGGGACTCAAGTTAGAGTAGGGAGGCCTCTTCAAGAGGTGATATTAACTCCTTAAAAAAGCCTTGGGAAACTTCTCACTACTAATAATATAGTTTCTTATAAATTTTTGGCCCTTAAATCTCTGAACTAGAGAGTCACAAGACCTCAATAATGTCTCCCCATACACTGGAGGCTATTGAATTGCAACGAGGGTATCTCGGTACCCTGATGAGTCTATAACCAAAATTAGATATCCCTAAATAATTTTTGAAATAATATAAATCACCATTAAATATAAATGGAACAATATGGAAAATACAATGAGAACCCAACTATATATAAATAACCATCCCATGCTAGAATAAAATATAACCCCTTTAATTTCATACAAAGAATAATCCAAGGGTAAGATCATCCAATGGGTTGATCCTATAAAAACATTGTCTAAATTATATAAAAGAATATACGTTACTATAAAAACTTGGTCCAAGGATCCACCCAATACTATATACCAATCATTATATGTATATTATTTCATCTGTACACTGCATGTACTTTTCCCTTACTAGTATCCCTATTTATCAAGTATGAAATCCTACCAAACTACATGTAAAATGTGTGAGAAATATATTTAGTCGATCACCATCAACAGTTCTCCTAAATAACTCTAAAAGTATATGTTTACATGTATAATATTATACAAATTTCATAAACCTATCAATTATTTTATCTTAGGGTACTAATATCCACTCTCATGAATGAGTATACCTACCTTGACCATTGCCAAAATGGACCATTTCTCCTAAAGTACAAATACAACCAGAGATTGATTGGGTTTTCATCTCTAACAAAAATATGATAGGTGAATGGGGCATCCCCACCAAAACCGATCATGGGTTAATGAGCCATCATAACTCATATAAATTAAATAGGTGAATGGGAATCACCATAATAATAATCATAAATGTGAATGAGTCATCAAAAAAAATACAATATTTTTGGTGAATTAATCATAATCACCATTATAAGAATTGGTGAGTGTGAAATCACTATAATAAATATAAAGTGAATGAGATAGCAAAAAAACACAAAAATATTGGTGAAGAAATATCACTAATATAATAATCATAAACAAGGTGAACGAGTCATCATCGATATCATAAAACAATATAGGTGAAAGATCTATCACCATAATAGAAGTATGGGTAAATAGGTTATAACCACTCCAATAAACACTATGGATGAATGATATATCATTATAGGAATAACATGGGTGAATGGGTTATCACTATACACACAATCACAATATGGGTGAATGAACTATCACCCCAACATTGTCAATAACTAGGGTGAACAAGTTATCACCAAGAGATAATTAACTAATATAGTGAATGAGTCATTATTCTACTCATAATCAATAATCATAGTGAATGAGTTATCAATAATTTTATAATCAATAGTCATAGTAAACAAATTATAAATCTATGAATATTTAATAGCATAGTGGATGGGATTTTACTAGTCACACAAACATAATAAGAGATGAAAATTTTACCATCCTAAGAATAGAAAAAAAAAGAATTAATAATCACTATAATCACAACAATATCAAGGTTTAATGAATTTTCACTATAATGGGGGACCATAATAGCACTATATCATAACCATTAATAATGTACTATCACCTAAGGAATTGGTCTCAAAAATAAAATCTAATCACTAGGCTACACACAACCATGAAATTGTACACCTAGAATCTTTATGACAAAACCAACCTCCCATTTTCATGACTTTAGATCCTAAAAAGCACCCATCTATCAAATATCATACTAAAGGGGTGATAAGTTATATAATTGTTACATACCAAGTCTAATTCACCAAATCTTAGACCCTATGAGAACTTACCATCTTGAAAGAACTCTGAAGGACACCTTATAAGGTTTCTTAAATTAACTATCAAGTAAGGTCACCCCTCATGGTTTGCAATCCAAATGTCACTCACCAATTTCACAAGGAAACATAGCCTTTTATGCACATAGATTTTAATAAAATGTTTCAAAGAGTCTATCATGTGATTAGATAACTTATTATCATCACCAAGACATAACAGAACCATATTTTATTCCATTCTAGTTGATTTAAACACTACATCCATATAACATACGACACTTAGAACCATAAAAAATAGTGAAATAATTTAGGGACGACCTACCTCATTGTCATAGACGATTTCTCATAAAATATACTCTAGTGATTCAACCCCAAATTTTTTAAATCACTAATTGGAATAATACCACAAAAAGATGGGATCTTAGGTTTAGATTAATGAAAATAGAAAGGAAACGAAGAATAGAGGAAGGATAACACTTGTAATTACCTATAGAAATTCACCGGGATATATAACACATTGAACAAAGTTAAAATGAGGGATAATCCTATTTTTAAGGGAGAAGACCAGGAAGAGAGTGGGGTGGTAATTCCATTCAGGCCAAAGAGATGGGAAATGTGGTTTCTTTATAAATATTTAAACTAATCAATTAATTTTAATTAATATTTACGAAACTTAGAAGGCATAAAATGAGTACCCACCTAGAGGCACTAGGTGGACTGTGATCAACCTTGGATAACCCCATCTCTTATGAAGCCACCATGTACTTGGTACCAAGCCACTCGGTACCCAGTTCTATCTATCACTAAATGAAATATTTTTATACTGAGCCTGTTTCCTCAAATACCAACCTATGGACTCCATAAACTCCTCCAATATCGTTATAATTCTAAAATAATCATTGTATAATTTTTTTAATAAGAAACTTATATTGATTTTTTGGGGTCACAACAACCTTCACGCCATAAAATAATTCATCATCAGGATACTTCATATAGCCTCATCAATTAAAATCTTTGACCAATCTTCTTATAGATCCAGATCCCATTCCAAAGTATCCTTTTGAATATGTCCATTATTTAAATTTATAAATACTGGAGGTATCATATTCCAATTATAGATAGACTCATTCTAGTCCACTATAAATATTAGTCATTCCAAGAATGACACATCCATTATCATCTTGGAATCATCAACACTAATCATGTATGAAGTGTTAAAGAAATATCTTATGAGCTAAGTTATAAAAAATAAATAATGAGTCATAATAAATCTTTAAGGAACCACTATTAAGTATTCCACTATAATAATCCCATCTACAACATCAAATATACCCATGGACCGAGGTTCCAACTTTCCCTTCCTTTACAACCACCTGTGTCCCAATCTTGGTGAAACTCTCAAGAATACTTGATTTCCCACCTAAAACAATAGATGATGGAATCTAAAGTATTTTTTTTATCATCACCTACTCTGAGCATCCACTGATTGCTTATTAATCCACTATATATTCTCCAAAATCTTCTATATGAGACTCAAATTAATAATAAATGACTTCACTACCTCAATACAATACAGAGGTGATTTGTACAACGTTCAAAATAAAGCCTCATTTTTTTTAATATTAATTGAAACCTAATAACTATTGTTGTATGTGAACTCTAAAAATTCAATATAGCTCTCCAATAAACTAAAAAAATCTAGGACATATTCCTATAACATTCCATCCAAAATCTAAATCTCACACCCAGACTACCCATTAGTTTGAGGATTGTATACTATTCTCAAATTCATGTGAGTATCCAAGGACTTGTTCAATCCATATTAGAAGTATGAGTCAAATTAAAAATCTTGATCTAATGAAATGATCCTTGGGACAACATGTAGTCAAACTATCTCCTATATATATATATATTCTACCCATATCTAATAAAATAAGAATCTATAATTAATAAGAAATGATCATGTTTGGTGAACCAATAAATGATATCCAATACTTTATACCTCAAGGTGACCTCAAAAAATTCACCGTGAAATCTATTTCCACATGATCCCATTTTAACTTAGAAATGGGTAAGGTTTGAAGAATACCTTTGAGTCTTTGGTTCTCATCCTTCACCTTCTAACAGCTAAAGCATCATAAAATGAATCCTGAAAGGAATTTATTTATCCTAGATCACTAATACGACTCATGGGTTTCATGATAAATCTTGGTAATCCTTGGGTGAACATCTCATCTCAAGGAATACGAATCCTATATCATCTCCTTTCACATGCTCACAAGGACCACAAATTGTCTTAAAATTCATAGGATTATATTATCATCCTATATCTAATATTGTGGTGGCTCCCTCCTATATATAATATACCACATAACCCATCAAGAAGAGTCAAACAAATAACTATCCTCCACTATATTACGTAATGAGGAGTTAATTCTTAGATCTATAAGGGCACCTCTGCCTTGAGAATCCTAAACATGAAGGTGAATCTTATCATAGGGGATTATCACTTACTACTCACTACTATCCTCTCTCACCCCTTGGGACTGATCCTTATTAATCATCATATTCACTGTATCATTCCAGTAATGACTATACCTAGAACCCTCATATGATAAATTGTGCCACATGGCCTCAAGAACACCTTCCCATATTCCAATGTTTTCTAAGTAGTAGAAATGGAATAATCCATGAAATGGAGAGAATATTCCCTCAAATCAATATAATAAAACACAATATAAATTACCCAGAATCCAAAACATATAATTAGAGTATGCATGATCAAATAAACATGACACTAGAATGAAATAGAAATTTTATTATACTGACCCAAGATCATAAAAGGAATATGATGGATCACCAAATAAACTGATCACATATAGAAAATAAACCAAAATCAAGTAAACACACCTGATCTACTTCCAACCCAAGGATTCAATATAACATTGTCTCTAAATACCCTCATTATATTCTAGCCAAATCTACTACACATCTTGTTCTAAAAATAAAACTAGAAATAATTTTGACACATGCATCGGGGTTCCCATAAAGGGTGTAAGAAATATATCTTAGAAGGGTATTTCCAATTTCCTTGAGTATGTGAATTCATATACATGTATGCACGTGGGAAAAAATAAACTTTCCACATATGCGTGTTGGAAATAATGTGTTAACCAGGAGACTGGGAATCCATGTGGGTCATGTCACCATGTTCTAAATAGGCCACCACGACACCTAATCACACCTACTATAGAAACTTGCAAGAATTCCCATCATCATCCCATACCATCATCTTGAAATCCAGACTATACCAAAAGACTTAGGTTTGGGAATTTTTCATGTTCTTACTAATACCCAAAGGGGAAGGGTAGATACCTAAACCCAAGCTATGGACTCACCTTCTCACTCAAGGTAGTCCCACGTCTAATACTCAACCTATAATTTCTCACTCGTGAGAGGGTTTATCCAGCTGAACCTACATCACACCTGGAACCCATCTCACTCATGGAAATCACACCATCCAATCCCACACTATGTCATATAATTAACTCCATCTCACACATGGATGTCCCATCATCTGATCTCATCACATCACATCTAGGATCCCATCTCACTCATGGTGGTCTTACCACTACCATCCCACTCATGTTAGGGAATGAACAACTTATCTCTCTCATGAAGATTCCAAAGTTCTAAAGTTGAACCATCGCTCTCATGGTCATCCTAGACATCATACTCAATGAGGAATTGATCTCACTCATGGTTTTCCATCCAATGCTATATCACTCATATTGGGCCAAGGCCTCAAGATCCATCACCCACATCATAGTTCATCATTTATCATAAGAAAAAGAACATGCATTCAATATAGGAAATACAACACATGAACCAAATAATTTCACACAGATCACCCCATACAAGATTATCCCTCGGATATCCTCTATCATGAAAACACATCTCCTCAGGCCTGTTAGGGAATCTTGTAAGGACCCCTAGACCTGTTCCGGTCTCTGCTCATCGATATTAACTTGCGTCTGTCGTGCCAAAGTGAAAACACTACTCATAGGCTCAACTCAACCAAAAAATTATGGCTTAGTCCAAAACCCACTGATCTTGGTCCCACTGCTTGAGGGACATCCCAATCCATGATGCTCTATACCGATTCAAAACCCGATTTCAAACCCCGAACAAAACCCATGACCCACACTAGGGTCTGACATCAAATCTCGTAGGAGAGACCACTCAACCTGTCAGCCAAAGGAACCACCTTTTCATCACATATAACCATCCTCAAAGGACTCATCCGACTCATGACACTTTTCAAGAGTCTCTCCACCCTTATAAGGACACTCATTATCACATATGTGACGTACAACCATCACATTGGCCATTCCTTGGATAAATACCATCATGCCAACCCAAATATCCCCAGGTAACTACCTAGGTCATTCCCAAAACTCATGTAACATACCAGGACCTTCTAGAGGATTCTCATCTACTCAACCAATTCACTATCCCATTAGATATACCCACAACGAAAGGGTATCAATACTATAAAACAAACCTTTAATAGTTCTGGTCTTTATCGATGCTTTTCTATAGCGCTGATGAAAGGAACCCTTTATCATGCTTTATTTTTAGTGCTGATAAATGTCCCAAATAAAATGAAATAATTAAACAAATAAAAATTAAAAATGAATAAATTTTTATAAATATGAACAATTTTATTAATTAAATAATTATTGATAAAAATGAATAAATTTAATATACATATATATAATTTATTAATATTAATAAATAATATATATTAAATATCTAGATATGTAAAATGAATAAAATGAAATACATAAACAAATAAAATTAAAAATGAGTAAATTAAGAACAATATGTAACATTTTACTAATTAAATAATTATTGATAAAAATAAATAAAATAAATATACATATATATACAGAATATAAATATTAATAAATATTATATATTAAATATATATATATAAAATGAATAAATTTTAATAATTTGAAAAAATAATTAAAAATTAAAAAATTATAATAATTAAACAAAAAAAATTAAAAATCAATAAATTAAAAAATTATTAAAAAATTTACTAATGAAACAATTATTAATAAAAATTAATAAGTTTAATATATGTATATATTAATTATAAATAATAATAAATAATATATATTAAATATAAATATATATAAAATGAATAAAATGTAATAATTAAAAACATATTAAAGTGTTATTCATTTTTAATGGTTTTTATACCAAGTTATTCATTAATAAATTTTATGTAGAAATATATTCACACACACATATATATAAGTCAATGTATATAATATTTCCTAAACTATGATTTATATAATAAAAAATATTTATCCTTACATTAAATAAGTCTTATAATTAGTGAAAAAATGGTTTATAATTAAAAATTAATATTAATTAAAAATACTGACTAATTACGTCGATTGATGGATAAAATTGAATGTTTTTTTATTTTTCAATTAAAAATATATTTAACATATGTTAACTTAGTTTCACATACATATACATAATTAGTGAATTTTTATATAAAATGCACACACACTAATATTTACGCAAATAATGAAATCTTATATAGAAACACATTAACCTAATATTTATGTAATTTATTCAAATTTTAGTATTCATTATAACATGATACATTTAATGTATCATGTTTTTAATCGGTAAATTTTATTTATTTATCTTCAATACTATTATAGTTAGGTATTATTTATTCACTTTTAATATTATTTTTATTTTTTTTATTTTTTTTGAATTTAATCATTTTCTATTATTTATATACATATATTTATTTACAATTTTTTAGGATTTTTAATATGTATTCATATTTACTTCAATATATTTCCATGTTTTTTAATAATTTATATTTAATTAATAAAACTTATCTATTTTTTAAATATTTTTAATGTGTACTCATTTTAAATTATTCAATTTCACTCATTCTTAAGATGCATGCATTTAATATTATATATTCATTAATAATGTTTAAAATATATTTTTAAATAAATATTTATAAATAAATATTTTTATAAATTTATATTTACTATACATATAAATTCATATATTTTTAATTATAAATAAATAAATAAATGTTGTTTTTTAAAAATTATTTACATAATTATAAATAAATAATTATATTTTTTAAATAATTATAAAATTATAACAAATTTATTTAAATAATGAATATATTTACTATATTTGTATTTATATTTATATTTAATTCTATATATATATATATAATTATATAAATATATATATAATGATATAAATATATAAATAATATTTTTTAAAAAGTATTTAAATGTTTATAAATAAATAATTATATATTTTAATAATAATAAAATTATAAAAAATATATTTAAATAGTGAATATATTTACTATATTTATATTTATTCTTATATGTATTTATTATATATGTATATAATTATATAAATATATATAATGATATTAATATATTTATAATTATAAAATTATAATAAATATATTTAAATAATGAATATATTTACTATATATATATATATTTAATTATATGGATATATATAATGATATAAATATATTTATAATCATAAATAAGTAATTATAAATATATTTAAAAATACATTTATTTATAAATACATTTATAAATGTATATTCACTATATTTATAAAATTATATATTTATAATTATAAAAAAATAATTTTTAAAAAAGAATTATTTATGTAATTATAAATAAATAATTATATATTTAAATAATTATAATGTATAATAAATAAATAAATAAATATATAATTATATAAATATATTTAATTTTTTTTACTCAGAACTACATGAGTTATGATTTTAAACCCATGGCCCCAGAATTTAAAAAAAAATGAAATACGCATGGAAAGAAATACAGAGAATAAAAATGAGAAAAAGTGGCACAAACACGACCACTAAAAAAATAGATCCGTGATCAGTCGCCTTATTTTGTGTCTACCACACCTTAATATAGAGTTACCCTGATTCCTTGGATTCCTACCTCTTTTCCACTAATTATGCGCTTTCCAAATAACAGTCTGATCAACCATACCTGGTGATTCCACTTCCTCAACATGAGACTCAAAGTCATGGCCTCCAGTGGGAACTTCAAATAAGGAGGATCTATGGATGTTACCCAATTCCTCTCAGAACAGATCCTTACAATTAGATCTGATGAGAATATCATCAAAGGTAAGACTAGTATTACAAGGAAATAAATCTGGTGGGGGTATTGATAAGATCAGTTTCCATATTTATTTCTATACCAGTATCATAATCCCTTTCTCTACAATCACACCTTGATCACTAGCCACCCTTCTTGGGAAGAAATAAATAGACGATCTCCCACAATCTCCTTTCCAGTCATCACTGAATTAGTATCTTTAGGAACAATGCTAAATACCTGCTCCTGATCATTTAGTGTCATGACCCAACCCAAGAGTGTGATAGATCCAAAACTACCCCAAGCCCACCTCCCTAGTCTAGGGGTTGGTGAGAAGCACCTAATGCATAAGAAACGGGAGAAGTCCTTTGCCTAAAATCTGTACACACGCACACAACCCACTAAATGAAAAAGTGCAGAGGAAAAGTAGAAAAAGTGAAAAATGCTATAAAGTAAAATGAACATGAATGAACCTCTAGATGGTACAAGAGTATGGTAGTGTAAAATGAAAAGTAAATGGAAAACACACACACCCAAACCAGAAACCCATCCCAACGTAAAGGAAACTAAAATAGAGTAACAACCGAGAGAGCCCTACTCCTGAATCCCATATCTATCCACCGTATACGGTCCACACAGCCCATATCCCTTAGCTCCTTGGAGATCACGATCTACTTGTCTGCCATATGAAAAATACACAACACATGTTGGGAAATGGCCATACAGGGGTTAGTATATATATACCCAGTAGGACACCTCGAAAAGGTGAAGGGGGATCAGTAAGGGATACATTGGAAATGAAGGCAGTAGAGAGAATAAGGTATGATAAAAGTGAATAGAAAGAGTATAACTCAACCCAAAAAGAGAGTGAAAGTATACTCATCCAAACACAAGGTGATAAAAATAGTGAATTGATGAACTCCTCATCGCGTATTTTCTACCTATAACTATAGAGTAGACTCATCCAACCACAAAAAGTTAGACATGGAAAGCATGTAGCATACCCTGTTCGTCTTTGCCTCTCCTTTAAGGAGACTAACCAAGATCCATGGAGTGGGTAGTATAATGGGATAGATATATAAATATGACCTGTCAAATAATCCCAAATGAGAGAGTAATAGTATCTCTATCTCATAGCTCAACCCAAGAAAGTGAGTATCCAAAAATTCCAAGTAAAACCATTTACGATGCCTATCACTTCATACGTTTTCCTAGGTGGCACAAGTTAAAGGGTATCACATCACCACACCTTAATATTATCAGATTTGGATGACACCGACTCGCAAAAATGGTTTTAGATAATGTCCTAAGAACACATCTTGGTGGGGAAAGCACCATTCTTCCTCGTGAGTCCAAAGGTAAGTCGAACCACACCTCGCCACTGTGCCGCATAGTCAAGGGTCTTCTCTAGTAGTTATTGAGGAACGCCAAATCCATGTAATACTAGAGGGTACCACTCAGGATAGTCACCGGGGAATGCCACTGCCCAGAAACTGATCAAGGGTAAGACCGTTGAGTTGTCAGGGGGACGCCACTACCCGGCCTGGCTGGAGGGTCACTTGTAGAAGGTCATTAGGGAATAAAATACCTATCCCAACTAGAGGGTTATACCAAAACATCAAGGAACTCCACTGGCCATATCCAACTGGAGTGTAACTCAAAATCATCAGGGAATACACTACCCACCCTAGTTGGAGGGTCAGCCCAGAATCATCGGGGACTACACTACCCAGCCCAGCTGGAGGGTCATTCCGAAACTACTTTGGTAAGCCTGTCTGATCACTTCCATCATCAGGTGTCATCTCTGTTCATGCCAACCCAGAACATTCATGTTATATATCAAAAGAAAATTATGAGGGAACCATCACATTCTATATGGAAGAACACTTAGGATAGACATATTGTGGTCTACATCTGAGTCCAAATGAAGGAGATATGAGGGTTGAAAGATCACTCAAAAGATACCAAGAAGAACATGACATATAAGTGGCCCACATGAAATGTGGTCCTTCTACAATTCCTGTCCGTGTCTTCTGGATGGTACACGAGTCCCATCCATGTAAGTTTACACGCCATGTAGGTGTAATATGTGGTGTTTCCCACCTATCCAGGGACCAGGCTGTGTCTGCTGGCCATGTCTGTATACTCAGACCTCATGTCTGCGTACTCCGATACACATTGTGTTGGTCCACACGGGATACTTCCTGTGTGGCCAACCCATGTAGTCGACACATGTAATGTCAAGGGGGGTACACTTACTATCCTCCTTAACTTCCCCGAAACCCTAGTACCTTCATTGGGGGAGGATACACACCATGTGTTCTTCATGGTACACGACGAGTAGTCAGGTTTTTCAAGAAACCCTAATATTTCTCTGATTTTTAGCCATCACTTCAAAATATACTCCAACTAAGACCAAGTATTCCCAAATCTACTTTGAAAACTCCGAATCTTTCCAAATATAATGATATCTCATCATCATTCATCACAAATCATCCTCGTTCAGAAATGAGGGTTTGGCTGGATCTTCCGCACACTGTGGCAGCTTCTATCCTCTTAGAATTGTCATTAATCCTATATATTATTCATCCTTACATCATGCCATTTTTATATCTATTCCTTGAACATGATTCTATCACTGTTAGGAAAATCCGTCCTAAATCCGGGTTCCTGATTTAGCTCTGGTCTCCTAAATTTTTTTGATCCAGGAACTGGAGGGTTCCTTTGGAAAAGAACAAGAATATTTGAAGGATAAATGCACTATAAGAAAGGTTTAGGATCATTGTCCAAGTTTTATTGGACAACTTATTAAGAACAAGCATCCGTGTAAGATGAATAATTAATAAACACTATGTTTTTTTGCAATTGGGATCATGAAAAGGGGGAACATATTGAATAATCAATATTCAACATGCTCAAACATGTAATCCAGTACATAAAAACAAAAAATAAGAGTCCTACCACTACTTGGATCGACTTTTGTTGAAGAACATGATTTCCAATAGGTTCAAGAGGAGTCATTGCATTCACTGTACTTCAATCCGCCCTGAATCATAGGTT
Source organism: Viscum album (assembly GCA_963277665.1). Classification (NCBI taxonomy): domain Eukaryota; kingdom Viridiplantae; phylum Streptophyta; class Magnoliopsida; order Santalales; family Viscaceae; genus Viscum; species Viscum album. The sequence goes on along the minus strand of OY728119.1, from coordinate 1,013,396,222 downwards.
CGTTATTCTTCATCGTCCATTCTTTATTTTCCAATAGAGAGGAGAAGAAGGGAGGAACTATTGGCAGAGCTCAAGGTTATCAAACCCCTGGAAAATATCTATAGTTATATATTTATAATTCTCCCTTAATTAATATTGCATTTAATTAATTAAATAAATTAATTATATAACCACTTAGACACACCTCCAACAAGTGAGGTGTTAGAACGTCCCACACCGACTCATTTTATGTCGCACCTAGGAAAAAAACCGTGTTCCAGACCAAAAAATAGTCTCAAATTCTCGATATGATAAACCATTTAAGAGTTATCAATGTTTCTTTAATTTGTCCCACACACACAATATAAAATATATTTAATATTTTTATAGAAAATTTTGGGAACATTGGGCCTCAGAATCGCACTCCGTCTCAGTGCCTAGCTCTGGATAAATATTTAGAAATATTTCAAAGTATTATAATGAAAAGACTAGTTCTATATATCATTTCCTCCTTCAATATTTTATTCATTGAAAAGAAAAAATAATCAAACAACTACGGATACTGAGCGCACATATGACTCTCCCACTCCTAGGTACTCTCCTACACATTTTTGTGCTTCCACAACACTCAAACCAAAGGGATGGCTTGTTCTCTCAATGTTTTCTCATGTCGGTCCTTGATCGAAACTGGGTGCTCTGTGAAAGTGGCTCCATCCTCGATGTCCAGCTCTCCCCAGTCAATAACGTGCATGGGTTCATGTGTGTATCTCCTCAGATACGACACATGGAAAACATCGTGCACCTACTCTGATGTGGGGGTAAGGTGAGGTGAAAGGATTCCTCACCAACCCTCTCCATGATCTCGAATGGGCCGATGAACCATAGGTATAGCTTGTATCCCTATCCAAACCTCCACATCTCACACCATGGGGAGACTCTGTAGAAGATGTGGTCTCCCTGCTTGAACTCTAAGGGCCTATGACAGTGATCTACATAGGACTTACGTCTGCACTGGGATATCTTTATCCATTCATGGATGATTTTCACTTTCTAAATCTTTACTTGAACCAACTATGGTTCCATAAGAGAGGACCCTAAAATCTCCATCTAACACAAGGGTAACCTACAGGGTATCCCATAAAAGGCCTCAAAAGGTTCTATACCAATGGTTGAGTGGTAGCTGTTTTTGTACGTAAGCTCCACTATGTACATGTGTTCCTCCTAGCTCTAGACAAAATCCAACAAAAATGCCCTCAACATATCCCCTAGCACTTGGATAGTGTGCTCAGTCTACCCATCAATTTGGGGGTGAAAGGTTGTAGTCATCTATAGTCGGGTCCTTAATTCCTTCTACAGGCCTCTCCATAATCATGACATAAACCGAACGACACGACCAGAGACAATCGTTGAGGGTACCCCATGAAGGAGGATGATATCTTATACGTATTGCTTCCCCAAACTCTCCACCAAACTTTGTTTCCTATTGGAAAGAAAGTACACCGACTTCATGAGTCAGTATACTATCACCCAGACGGTTTCACAACCCTTCACTGTGCGTGGAAGCCCCATGAAAAAAATCCATGGATATTCCATCCCATTTCCACCCCATAATATCAAGAGGCTACAACAAACTTTTCAGAACCTGATGCTTAGTCTTCACCTACCGATAATTAAGACATCATGAGATGAACATAGCTGTGCTTTGTCTCATACTGAACTATTAAAACTATAATTTAAGGTCCATGTACATGTTCTCCATGCTGGGATGTACATCTTAGGGAGAAGTGTGGAACTCCCACATCACCTATTGTCGAAACACAACTGGGACCACTATTCGTCTCTGGAATAAGACCTCATGATTTACTCCTTCAGAATATCCATATGGTGCATCGCCTGTGGATATATGATCACATATAAATTTATAGTCAATGTTCCCCTACTGGGACTCTTTTAAATGCTCAAGTAGAGAAGGAGTCAACACCATTGACTTTATGATAACTATACCCTCATGGTTTACCAAGTTCATTTGAAGGGAAGCCAACTGTTCTAAAGCTTCCCACACTAGGCAAGCATAGTAAATCTTACAAAGGAAATATTCTACAATGTTTCCATTCACCAGAGTGTATATTATCTCTATGTCATAGTCCTATAGGAACTCAAACCGGCATCATCACCTTATGTTAGGGTCTCTCTGAGTGAAGATGTACCTGAGAATTTGGTGGTCTGAGTTAACCATAAAGTGATCTTCTAGAAGGTAGTGCCTCTAATACTCAAGGTGAAAACTAGTACTGAAATCTCTAGATCATGAGTTACATAATTCTACTCATTATTCCCCAACTACCTGAACCACATTCAATGGTCGCATATCAATTCATTAACACACAACCAACCCCATCTCTTGAGGAATCAAAATACATGACGAACTCAACTCCTTCATCTGGTAGTCTCAAAATTGGGGTGCTCATCATCCTCTGACTTAACTTCTCAAAGTACTTCTAGCACTACTAAAACTAGGGAAATTGATGTCCCTTCTACATCAGAGTAGTCAAAGGGGTTGCAATTATGGAGAAGTCTTCCTCAAGTATCTTGTAGTATCCTTACAAGATAAGAACTCTATTCACCTATGAAACCTTCTTGGGTGGATACCAAGAAAGGAAAGCTTTGATATTTGCTGGATCCATGACTAGAACTTGCTCTAAAATAAAATTCAATGTAAATTGAACCTCCTATGTCCATAACTAGAATTTTGAGAGATTATGATAAAGATGGTGCTCCTGAAGTAAATCAAGGACCATTCTCAAGTGCTCTACATCCTCCTCCTCTATCGTAGAGTAGAAAATTATGTCATCAAGGGAGATAATGGAAAACTAGTCCAAGTAAGTCTAGAAGATCTGGTTCATCAAAGACATGAAAATGGTGGGCGAATTTTTCACACTAAATGGAATCACTAGGAACTCGTAGTGTCCACAGTGAAATCAAAAATCCAACTTCAAAACATCATCCTCACGAACCTGAAACTAGTGATATACGAACCTGATATCATTCTTGGAGAACTATTTCACACCTTGCATTTGATCAAAGAGGTCATCAATCCTCAACAAGGAGTACTTGTTCTTTATCGTGGTCTGGTTCAGGCGATGATAATCTACGTAAATTTCTAGGCTCCCATCTGCCTTCTTCACAAACAGAACTAGAGATACCTAGGGGGAAACAATGGTTATGATGGAAACTTTATCAGAAAGGTCCTCTAATTACAACCTAAGCTCCCGAAGGTCAGTGCGTTCCATCTAAAATGTAGTAGAAGATATCAAAACAGTCCCCGATTGCAAGTCTATGAGAAACTAAAACTCTCGCCTTAAAGGTAGTCCCAGAACATCTTGGGGAAATATGTCCATATAATTCTCCACAACTGAAGAAATCCAGACACCTAAAGTTTCTACTTCACCAAGTGTCATACTCGCTAGATGATGGGTAATAGGCTATAACCCCTTGCTCAAAGTACCCATTTGTCTTTCTATGTGGTCTCTATCACTAAAAAAGGAGAACCTCATCCCATCAGCGTGCAGACATATTACTAGTTGATGGTGATAGTCAATCTAGGATCAAATCATGAAAAGCCCATCCATTACTAATATATCATCGTAGGGTTCTATGATGATGGCCGGTAGGTTCCACATGAACCTCTCTCTTCCAAGATATAGCTTTCACTACCGACAGATGAAAGATATGGAGAAAGCATTCCCTGTAGGAACCTCAAGGCATATATGTTGTGATAGCATCTCTACCAGGAGCTCTAGCTCCTTACCAAGAGTCTAGAGATAAAATAATGGCTAGCACATGTGTATACTAATACTGAGTCAAGAGATGAGTAAACACAGATCATACCTCGAATCATCACATTTGCTACAGGATCTTAGATGCCCAAATCCTGCAACTGCCCATGGCCCTAAATGCTAGCTCCCTAAGCCTGATGTGGGTAGCCTTGTGGTGGTGGTGTAAGAACCTCATACCGTCGTCCCCCACCTACAACTCCTCCTACTCCTCTATCAGCTTTTCCTTCCTAGGGACCACCCTATACCTGCCTCAGAGATCCCTAATCACAACTCTGTCTCTGCCATGATGGTCTATCAACTGCCTATCTGGAATGCACATATCACCTAGTCAGGAAATCCCATGACATGTGACCTCACCTATCACAAGTATAGAACTGACCCTCTTTGGGTTTCCCCGGTTCTCTACACTGACCCTATATGGCACAACCATGTACTTTGGTTTGCTCACAAAAGATTCTCCTATTCCAAGATCTCTAGCATCTACCTACTGTTATAGGTGTCTCAACTCTATCCCACCTATCACTAGCTCTAACTATTTGACCTCCCTCTATCATGAATCTCTCTATAACAAGTTCCCACTCCAGCACTCGACATATGTGGGGATGGACAAGGGCACCATGATGGCCTGAATCTCTCTACGAAATCCTTGATCAATATTTTGTGCTCAGAAGTATCCATCTTTGATCATGTCAAGGTAATAGGGCGTAAGTTCCATGAACCTCACTGAGTAATCTTCCACTATCATCCCTCCCTGCTGAAGCACTAGAATCTCTTCAATCCAAATGAAGTATAAGAAATAGGGTTAATAATCGTTACGAAACAACTTATAGAAGTCATCCCATGAGAGTTTCAACTCATCATTCATCTAAGTAAATGTGACCCACTAGCACCCAGATGCTCCATGAAAATGAATGGCTTACAAAACAACCATATGATAAGCTGGTGTTCGAAAAAGTCTGAAGACATGAACCAACGACTCCATCCAATCCTCTTCTGCCTGAGGATCTATCTCACAATAGAACCTCAGTGGTCTTTGGTGATATAACTCGCAGAGGGTGATCATCCTGTGCCCATACTCAGCCTGTTCTGCTGGGACTATCTGATGCTCAACGGATGGGGGTAGTGATACCTACACACCGGGTGGAAGGGGATCATTATATGGACCATGAAATGAGGCTTCTTTACTCATGGGGTCTTTATCATGAATCAGAACTGGTATCCTGAATGGCTGTCATCACAGAGGCATTCTGAAATTTACCAAGGACTATCGCTGTCAGATGAGCATATATATATATATATGTGTAAATACAACAGGGAGAAAACTCAAGAAGGATTGTCCAAGACTCAATCATATATGATGTATGTACCGTTGTTCCTTGAAAATATGTCTCAGAGTTCCAAGTCTACAAGCGAGTAATTAAGGTGCTAGTGAATGGCTACATCGACCACCCGCACCATCACTGGACTCCCTGAACTCAGTGCCGCTCTCGAGACACTTTGAAATTGTTTACGTAAAACCAACCAAGAAATTTTTAGGGAAATGTTTAAACAACATACCAAGGGTCTAAACACCTCTAATACCACTCTATCATGACCCAACCCAAGACCAGTCTCAATCTGCAACAACACCAAGCACATCTCTATAGGCAAGAAGTTGGTGACAAGCACTGAAGGCACAAAAAACTCAGAGAGAACTTTTCTTGAAACCTATAATGTAGTATCTCTAGTTTCTAGTATGTAACCCTTAATTTGTGTTTTGTGTGTTTATAAAATGTAACGGTAAAGGATGGGATAGTTGGGTGAACTTTTAATAAGTTTTTTGGGGGAAAGGGGATGTGCACAGGCTGCACATAGTTTGTCTAAACCGGGCTGAAATCCAAGAAGAAACTATGCGAAGTAGTAGTTTTGAGGTAGTACCATCGTCAGAGTGTATTAAAATTTAGGAAGACCATGAATGGAGGTTTTGCGAGGGTTTAAATAATGTAGTATCTAAAGCATGGTTAGCACACAGATTGTCTAACTTTGAAAACTAACCATGTTCAGAGTTAATGTTAGATCCTAAAAAATAAGATCTTAATCTTTTTGACTATAACTACCTATTTTTGCTCGTTGGCATCCATAACTTAGGATTATTCTCTATTGAAGGCATGATAACCTCTCCCAAGCAATTTTTGAATCAATCTAGAGCCCACTATTGTGGTATTTAAGCCCAATTCTTTCGGTAACTTCCATTCTTCACCGTTCTTGTCACATTTTCTTAGATCTACTTAGATATACTTCTCCTCTCCACCTTTTTCTCAAATATATGCACGTTATTGGTAGATATAAGATTGTGTATTCCAAATATGATGATATTTAGTCTTTTTTGTTGTAGGAGAATATATCTAAGGCATTTTCATAGAGAATCGACCGAGTTTTCTTGAGCGTTTTCCCTCCTTTTTCATTTTTCTTCAAAAATGTTGAGGTAGGTGGCTAAACTCTCAACTAAACTTAGTAGAACTGATTGTAATTATTTCAAATTGATATTATTGTGTTAAATTTATTATTAATTGACTGTTTGAGAATGTTTGAAAACCCTCTTTAGAAACTATCTATAAAATTCTAGAAATATGGAAAATTAGTGTTCTTGAAAGGTGCTTTGATTCTTGATTTTAAAATGTTGATTTTAAAATGGGAGTTTTTCTAGAATTATGGTATTTGGATTTGATTAAAGTGTTATTAAAAAAAGGTATGGTCTTATTGCAATGGAATGGGTGTTTGGAATTGGTTTGTTTAATGGTTTTCAATAAAATAATGATTTTATTGAAGTGGTTTGAAATGGTATTGGCATAATAGTGGTGAGTGTTTATATTGAATTTACGATGCTTGGCTGAAATAAAACCTTGTTATCAGTGACATATGTGTAATGGAAAATGGAATATAATTACCTTGTGATGACTTGGTAGATTGACGAGAAATCACTCAGGAGTAGGGAACTATCATAACGAAGCATGTATGGTGTGTGAGGAAGTGTAATGGAATGTTTATGCTGAAATGAAATTGACAAATGGTTTTCAAGATTTGTTTGGTTGTTTTTTCTGGAATTATGTTATGCTGGAAAATGGGTTAACATAGCACTTGTTTAAATTTGGTTATAAATGGTTGTGGAATTTGTTTATATTTAGTTATAAACAGTTTTGGGAATTTTTTTAATATAAACTATTTTATATAAATGTTGCAATTTTTTTGATCCTAGTGGCATGAGTAGGGTAATCATTGGGGAGAATCGACTGAGTTTTATATTCACCCCTACTTTGGAACTTTGGTGTTTTTTTTAATTCTACCTTCTGGGACTTGGGAATAGGTAAATTATCACATGTTTTTAGCACCACCTCATGGTACTTGGGCTGTTTCGTGATGATGGAGTACAAAGCTTGTCAACAATTGAGTTTTGTTTTCATATCAGAGTTTATTAGTTTCCTTTCTGCTGTTTAATTTGATATTTTCTTAGTCTTCCTCTATAACATAATTTGGTGTCATTTTTTTTTTGTAAAGATGATGGTTGATTTGTCTTGTTTTTATTGTGCATCATATATTGTTTGTTTGGTTATGGATGTTTGGTTAGTGGTTTATTTTTTATGGTTAAATCATACCCCACTTGAATCTAAAACCCTTTAGCATTTATTTCCATCCTTTGGGATCTTGGGGATGTCAATTAAGGCCTACTAATTATTCATTGTATTCTCAATCTAATGAGTATAAGTGGGTCATTACAAGTGGTATCAGTTTGTTCGATACAAAATATTTTTTTGAGATAAGTGGTATCAGCCTATTACTTCCCTTGTGGAGAAAGTAGTCATCAGTTTTCTTGTTCTTGGATTTGAAAGTCATTCTTTTCTATTCCTTGGGTTGTAATATTAGAAAGGAGTAGGATTATTGGGAATTGAAATGTAAAACATAAAAATACATATCTAACATTTTTATTCTGAACTTCATGTTACTAGGGAGTTGGTAACATAAGTGTTTTGGAGACACTTATATGATATTGGAATCTCATTGTCATGAGTTTAGAAAATGAGTAGATAATGAGATGAATTGTAGAAGAATGAATTCCCACAAGGATTTCTTATTTCATTTTGCGAAATGATTAATGATTTTTGTGAAAATGTGAATATTTTTGAAAAATGCTTCAATTATTTCAAATGAAATATTTTTATAAGAGTTTAATTTTCAAAAGAAAGAACAATTTTTTTTTCAAAAAATGGTTAAACCTAGAAGAGGTTGTTTTGGAAAGAAATTCTATGATAGTTGATGTGACAGATTTTGAAATGATAAGACATCATTCTCTATAGAGCAAGACTTATAGTGTTTGTAGTCTATATTGAAAATAGAACTTGGTAGGTATCATAGAAACCAACCAGAATAAGCTATGGAGAATGTGGTTGCACCTGAGCCACATGTGAACGAAGAGCTTTTTCTGAGTATCGTCCGGGCATTCCAAGGTGTGGATACTGGGGATGAGAGGGATGAGAAAAGGAATGTGGATCATTCCATCCAGTTCTTGAAGAAGAATCCACCCATCTTCTGGGGTGAGTCTAAAACTGAAAAGGAAGAGGTGTGGATGAATAGGATGAATCGTATCTTCAATTTCATCAGCACACCATCAGAGATGAAATTCAAGTTGGTGAATTATATTATCTAGGATTTTGCAAACTAGTGGTGGGATTTGGAGGTGAATGATAAACTGGATCAATGCCTCACTTGGGAGGATTTTGAGGAATTATTTGACAAAAAATTCTATCCTCACACATTTAGGATCCAGAGAATGACATAATTCTCCATACTGAAGTAGGAAAATCTCTCCATCACAGAATATGTGGAAAATTTCATGCATTTAGTGTGATTTGCACAAGAAGTTTGGCTAGTGCTTCCTTGAATGAACACATCTTCAAATCAGGGATAAGACATGAGATTAGATTGAAGATTTCAGTGATCTATATTACAGATTATATAGAGATTGTGAATAGAGAATTCATGGATGAATGTGATATATCGGGATCTATGGGAGGAGGAAGTATGATAATACTTATAGAAAATGGTGGGGACTCGAATACTGGGAGAAAGTGGAAGAGGGAAACCTATTTCTATTGTGGGAGTGACAATCAAAATCAGATGGATGGATCAGCGAACCTTCCTCTATGACCAAATATCCAAGAGGGATGTTTTAAATGTGGTTCCTTTGACCACATGAAACAAGAGTGTACAACACCACCAAGATCATGCCATAATTGCAACAAGATGGGACTTTTTAAGCGTTATTGTTGCAGTGATCTGAGGTGAGGTGCTCGAGACACTTGTTAGGTGCCACATGCATATTATGCTTCGACAGGGTGAGGATAGTAGAATCAGTCTTGTCAATAGAGTAGAGATAGCTATGGTGATGCTAGGAACACCATGACTCCTTAGAAAGGTCAATCTAAAAAAGGAAACAAGGAGCAGAGTGTAGTGATGAAGAAATTGTATAGAGTTGAGAACATGATTGTAGATGACCAGGTTCGACCATCTATGTTGTGAGGTATGATTCCTTTTAATTCTACCCTTATTAAAATGTTGTTTGATACAGGTTAATCTCCTTACTTCATTTCTTCTCATAATGTTCATTTTCTAAGTTTAAAAGTAGAGATGATTCCTTTTATGATAAAACTATAAACTCTTTTTGGATAAAGAGAATGTCAAGCATTTGTTTTACAAAGATGGATGTATTTGATGTAATACTAGGTATGGATTGGTTGAAAATGTTTGAGGATCACATTAACTGTTATATAAGGAAAATTACTTCTGCGACTGAGGACAACATCGAGAAGATATTTAAAGGATAAAGGGTTTTAAAGAGGGGTGAAAATAGATTTTTTGAATCAGTAGTGGGAAAGATCTCTTACCAGTTGGAGGCATTGGATTTGACATCGATAAAAGAGATCAAGGATAACATTTTTCCAGTAGTTTTGGATCAATTTATAGATGTATTTCCCAAGAACTTATCAGGGTTACCACATATAAGGGAAGTTGTGTTTATAGTTGATCTCTTTCTGTGGACCAGTACTATTTCCCTTCTGTTTTATAGAATGGAACCAACATATTTAAGGGAAATGAAAGTGTAATTGGAGGATCTATAAAGAAAAAGTTTTATTTGTCCAAGTACATCTCTGTGGGAAGCACCATTCTTGTTTGTAAAGAAAGCAGATGGAACTCTTCGACTATGAATTGATTATTATAAGCTTATCCAAGTTATGATAATGAATAGATATCCACTTACACTCATTGATGATCTTTTTGATCAATTGAGGGGAGCCTAGTGGTTCTCAAAATTTGACTTGTGATCAATATTCATCAATTGTGAGTTCAGAAGGAAGATATTCTGAAAACAGCTTTCAGAAGAAGATATGGACACTAAAAATATGTAGTAATTCTCTTTGGTCTCATGAATTCCCCAGTGGTCTTTATGGAATTTATGAATAAGATATTTCAGTGATATCTAGACTATTTTTTTGTGGTGTTTATGGATGACATATTGGTGTATTAAAGGACGAATGATGATCATAAGAAACACTTGGAGACAATGTTGGGAATCTTGATATACCATAGTTTGTATTCCAAACTATCAAACTGTGATTTTTGGATATAATAGGTACGCTTTCTCGGCCATGTAATTTTTGAAAATTGTGTTTTTATCGATACTGAAATGATAGAAGTTATTATCTCTTAGAAAATGTCAAATAATGTCTTTGAGATACAAAGTTTTCTTGGTATACTTGGTTATTACCAAGGCTTTGTGCATGAATTCTCATGACTATATTTGATGATGAAATCTTTGACAAAGAATAATGTTACTTTATTATGGACTGAAGAATGCGAGAATTATTTCACAGATCTGAAGGTTCATCTTACATCAGCACCTATCTTGATTTTTCTAGAATCATGACAGGGTTATGTGGTGTACGATGATTCTTATGGATCTAGGTTGTGATGTATTCTCATGCAATGAGACTATGTGGTTTCTTATGGTTTAAGAAATTTGAGATTGCATGAGAATAATTACCCCATACACGATTTGGAGTTAGTTGGGGTTGTCCATGCCTTGAAGAGTTGGAATCATTATCTCTTTTTTGAGAAATTTACTATGTTTATAGATCATAAGATCTTGAAAAACATTTTCTCCCAATGAGATTTGAATCTAAGGAAAATGATATGGATAGAGTATCTTTATATGTTTTACTTTGACTTGATGTACACCCTGAGAAAATGTAATTAGGTGGCTAATTCATTAAGCAGAAAATCATATGCGCAGCTGGTGAATGAAGCTTCAAAAGAATGAAAGTTAATGTCAGTCCTAGCCAAAATGCATGTGGAATGTGAAGACCAAGGTTGTGTTCCAGTTTTATTTTCACTTTCTATGGTTGTTGGTTTGATAAAGATGACAAAGGAGGTATAAAAATGTAATGCATAATTCCTGGTTGTGACATCAAAACTCAATGGTGTGGAGACCATTGAGGTTTGTAAACTTAATGGGAGTTCAGTTTTGTGGTTTAGATATTGGAAAATTGTACCTATGGCTTTTTAGGAGAAAATTCTTCATGCGTACCACCATTCGATGTAGGCTATTCATCCTGGAATACATAAGATTTATAAGGCATTAAAAGCATAGTTTTGGTGGATTGGTATGAAACAGAAAGTGGCCCAGTTTGTTTCAAGGTGCTTAACTTGTCCGCAAGTTGAAGTAAAACATCAACGACTAGAAGTTATGTTGCAGTATTTACCTATTACAGTGTGGAATTAGAGCAGATAGCTATGTATTTTGTTAAAGGCCTCCCAATAATGGTTTAGAAACATGATTCTATATGGGTGATAGTGGATCAGCTTATGAAGTCATCCCTATTCATGAAACTCATATGGTAGAGGATCTGTCCAAAATATATATCCAGTAAGTGGTAATGAGACATGTCATACTAGTTTTGATCATTTCAGATAGAGATATAAGGTTCATGTCTCGTTTTTGGAAATCCTTATAGAAATCCCTTGAGACCCAGTTGACTATGACTACCGCGTATCATCCTCAAATGGATGAGCAATCCAAATGGATGATACAGATGTCAGAAGACATGTTGCGGGATTGTGTAATGGATTTTGGTGGCTCATGGGAAGAGAAAACTAGAGTTCTCATATAATAACATCTATCAGGCCTCGATACATATGGATCCTTTAGAAACATTGTATGGGAGTCCTTTACTTTCTCCACTTTATTGGATAGAAATAGGTAAAACTTCACTAGTTGGGATGAGACTTGTATAATAAAAAATGGAGAAGATTCAGTTGACCAGGAAATGGTTTGAGATGGCTCATATTCATTATAAATTATATGCGAATCATCAACGAAGGCCATTGTCATTCACGGGGAGTGATCATATGTTCTTGAGGATCTCTCAAAGGCTTGAACATCGTCATTTTGGGAAGCAAGGAAAGTTATCTTTGTGATATATTGTCTCTTTTGAGATACTGGAATGAGTTAGAAAGGTGGAATATCAGTTGATGTTTCCACTACGATTTAGTTTGGTACATAATGCATTTCATGTATCTCAGTTGAAAAAGTTTTAGCCTAATCCTGACCATGTGTTCAGATGAGATCACATTGACCTAGATCCAGATGCTTCATTGGTACATATCTCAGTGCAGATTGTGGATAGGAAAGAGAAAATATTATAGGTAAAAAGTATCAAAATATTAAGGGTTTTATGGAAATATGGTCAGATTTAGGAAGAGACTTGGGAATGTGAGAAGGAAATGAAAGAGAAATGGCCAGAACTCTTTCAAGGTAGTGACCGTTTTCTACTTTCTGAGGACAAAAAGGCCAATGGTGGGGAGAATTTAGTAGCCCTAGTTTCTAGTATATAACCCTCAATCTGTGATTTTTGGGTTTATAAAGTGGAATGGTGAAGGATGAGAGATTTGGGTGAACTTTTGATAAGTTTTTGGGAAAATTAAGGGTGATACGAATGGGATGCACATGGTTTGTCTAAAAAGTACCGAAATCCTAGAAGAAACTGTGCACATTTGAAGTTTTGAGGTAGTAGCATTGGCATGGTGTGCACAATGTTATGAATATCGTGTGAGGAGGCCCTATGAGGGTTTATATAAGGAACTAGCTAACACATAGTTAGTGCACAGTTTGTATAACCGTGTGAACTAATCGTGCACAAAGTTAAATTTAGATCCTAAAAAATAAGATATCAATAATTTTGCCTATAAATCTCTAATTTTTTCTCTGTGGAAGCCATAACTCAATATTATTTTCCATTGAAGGTATTAGAACCTCTCCTAAGTGATTTGGAATCACTCTGGAGCACTCTCTTAGCATTTTCAATCTCGATTCTTGTGGTAAGTTCAATTCTTCACTGTTGTTGTCACGTTTTCTTATATCTACTTATATATACTTCTCCTCTACTCTAATTTTCTTATATATATGATATTTATGGGTAGATATAAGATTTTTGATTCCAAATATTATTACATTTGGTCTTTTTATTGGTAGGAGAAGATATATAAGCGGTTTCATGGAGAATCAACCTGGGTTTCTTGAGCATTCTTCTTCCGTTTTCAGTTTTTGTCAAAACGGCTGAGGTAGGTGGATTCAATATAGACTGTAATTCCTAGAACCAACTAAATTTTTTTCAAATTGATATTTTTCAGTTAAATTGATTATTAATTGGATGTTTGATAATGGTTGGAAACTCTCTTTAGTGACGGTTTGACAAATTGTGGAAATTTGGAAAATTAGTGTTCCTGAAATGTGCTCTGATTTTCGATTTTAAAAAGTGAATTTTAAAATGGGGTGTTTCACTAGAATTATGGTATTTGGATTTTATTAATGTGTTCTGAAAAAAGGGATGGTTTTATTGAAATTTAATGGGTGTTTGGAATTGGTTTTTTAACAGATTTTAATAAAAGAACTGTTTTATTAGAATGGTTTGAAATGGTTTTGGAATAATATTGGTGGGTGTTTATATTGAATTTATGAGGCTTGGTTTAAATATTACCATGTTCTCAGTGAAAAATGTGCAACGTCACATGGGATATAATTACCTTGTTATGACTTGGTAGATCGATGAGAAACTTCTCATGAGTATGGAACTGTCATAACGAAGCATGCACAGTTGTGTCTGTGAAGAAGTGGAATGGAATGTTTATGTCAAAATGACATTGAAAAATAGTTTTATATATTTTTTTTGTTGTTTTTATGGAATTATGACTTGCTGTAAAATGGATTAGCATAGTACATGTGTACATTTTCTTATAAATTGTTATTGAAATTGTTTATATTTACTTATAAACTATTTTTTGAAATTGTTTTATATAAACTTTTTTATATAAATGTTGCTAAATATTATATCCTAGTGGAATGATTAGGGAAGTAATTGGGGAAAACCTACTAAGTTTTATACTCACCCCTACTTTTTCACTTTGGTGCTTTTGTAGATGTTATCTTTTGGGACTTGGGAAAAGTTAAAGTATCACATGTTTTTAGCACCACCTCGTGATACTTGGGCTGTTTGGTGATGATGGAGCATGGAGCTTGTCAAGAATAGAGTCTCGTTATCATATTGAAGTTTATTAGTTATCTTTTGGATGTTTACATTGATAATCATTTTTTCTTTTTCTTTAGTATACTTTGGTGTGGTTTTGGTATAAATACGATGGATGAGTTGTGTTATTTTTATCATGTATCATATAGTGATTATTTGGTTATGGTTATTTGGTTAGTGGTTTATTTCTTATAGGGTAAATCGTCCCCCCACATTCATATGAAACTCTTCAGCATTTATTTCCTTCCTTTGGCATCTTGGGCACATCACTTAATCCATATTAATGATTCGTTGTGTTCTCAATCCAATGATAATAAGCGGGTCATTACATATACAAATGTATAAAATCCAATCAATGAAAAAGTATTGAGGAAAAGTAAAAAAAGTTAAAACTACTATAAAGTAAAATGAACATGCATGAACCTCTAGACGATACAAGAGTATGGTAGTGTCAATTGAAAAGTAAAGGGTAAAAACATACCAAAACTAGAATCTTGTCCCAACTAAAAGGAAACTAAAAGTGAGTAACAACCAAGAGAGCCTCGCTCTTGAATCCCAACTCTGACCACTGTATGTGATCCGCATAGCCCGTATCCTTAAGCTCATCTGAGATCATGATCAACCTGTACACCATTTTCAAAATATAGGACATGTGTTGGGAAAATACCGTGTAGGGGTGAGTGTATAAATACCATGTAGGATGCCTTGAGATGGTGAAGGGGGAGCAGAAAGAGATACACTGGAGAGGAAAGAAGTAAAGAGAACATGGTATGATAAAAGGGAATGGAAAGAGTACTTATCAAAACAAAAATAGAGTGAAAGTAGACTAATCCAAACACAAGGATATTAAAAAGGTGAGGAGATTAACTCCTCATTGAGTCGTCACTACCTATATCCAGAGAGTAGACTTGCACAACCATGAGAAGTGAGATAGGGAAAGCACAAGGCATACCCCGCACGTCTTCGCCTCTCTTGAAAGGAGAGTAACCAAGACCCAAGGAGTGGGTACTATAATAGGATATATATATATATATATATATATATATATGACCAGTTAAAGAATCCAAAATGAGAGAGTAAGGGGATCTCCATTTCACATCTCAGCCTATGAAAGTGATTAGCCAACCATTCCAAGTAAAACCCATTGTGATTCCTATCACCTCATATGTCTTCCCATGAAGCAAAAGTAAAAGGGGATCAAATCAATACACCTTGATACTATCTTCTTTGTACAACACTAAATCACCCACATGGTTTTAGATCACATCACAAGAATGCATCTCAATGGGGAAGGAGCCCCTATTCCTTGTTAGTCCAAAGGTAAGTTGAACCATGCCTCTCTACTGTGCCACATAGTCGATCGTCTTCTCTAGTAGTCACCAAGGTACACCAATGCCCAATACTACTGGAAGGTACCACTTGGGATAGTCACTGGGGAACACTACTACCCAGACACTACTAGAGGGTATGCCCAGTGAGTTGTCAGGGGGATGCCACTGCCCCCCCCCCCCCCCCGACTAGAGGGTCGTGCCTGGAAGGTCATCGGGGACTACACAACCCAACCAAACTGAAGGGTCAACCTAGAACATCAAGGAACACCAATAACATATCTTATTGGGGTTAAATTGAAATAATAAGGGACTACACTGAACAGCTGGGTTGGAAGGTTATTCAAGAATCATTAGGGAATACACTACCCATCCATGATAGAGGGTCACTCCAGAACTACTCTGGTATGCCTGTCTGATCACTGCCATCATCAGGTGCCATCTCTATGCGTTACAACCTCAAACAATTATGTCATATCTAGAAATCTTCTTTTAGGGAACCATCATGTTCTACAGGAAAAAACACTCAGGATAGACATCTCGGGGGCCAAAATCTGAATCCAAACGAATGAGATACAAGGTTTTAAATATTGATTAGAAGTGGTCGAGATGAACACAATGCGTAAGGGGACCACATAGCATGTGGTCCTCCTCCACTACTTGGATGTGTATTCTAGCAAATACACGGGTCCTATTTGTGCATGGTTACACACTGTGTAGGTTACATGACATGTCCCACCTATCCAGGGACCAGACCGTGTCTGCTGGCTGTGTCCGTGTACTTCGACCTCATGTTCGTGTACTCCGGTACATAGTGTGTTGGTACACACATGATGATTCCCATGTGGAGAACCCATGTAGTCGGTACATGGTGTGTCAAGGGGGGTACACACCGTTTCATCCTTAACTAACCCCAAACCCTAGCACCGCTGCTGAGGGAGGATACACCTCGTGTGTTCTTCGTGGTACACAACTTGTAGTATGGTTTTTCCAGAAACCTAGAGGTTTCTTCAATTTTTGGCCACCAATTCAAAATCCGCTCCAACTGTGACCAAGGATTCCTGAATTTTATCTAAAAACATTGAATCTTTATAAAGATTATGGGATCTCATTATCATTCGTTTCAAATTGGCATCATTCAAAAATGAGGGCGTGGATAGATCTTCCGCATGACGCCACAAATTTGAACCTAATTAGATTGTTGTGAAGTATATATATTTTTCATCCTTGCATCGTACCGTTTCATGATCTATTCTATGATCACAATTCCAACACTGTTTGGAA
Source organism: Viscum album (assembly GCA_963277665.1). Taxonomy (NCBI): domain Eukaryota; kingdom Viridiplantae; phylum Streptophyta; class Magnoliopsida; order Santalales; family Viscaceae; genus Viscum; species Viscum album. The sequence goes on along the minus strand of OY728119.1, from coordinate 1,013,379,185 downwards.
AAACTGCCCTGAATCGAGGCACTTAATCGAGCTCGGGTCACCTAGAAATTGTCAAGATAGGAACCAGAGGGTTCCGCTGAGGAAGAAAAATAAGATTTGGGGGATAAAAGCACCATAAGAAAGGATTTGGATCATTTTCCAAGAATTCATGGCCAACCGATCAAGAATGGGCATCCGAGTTAGATGAAAAATTAATAAAAAATATTTTATTTTCAATTGAGATCATGAGCATGGGACACATATTGAAGAATAAATATTCAACATGCTCAAAAAATTAATCTGGGGTATAAAAACACCAAATATGAGTCTTACATTCTCTTGGATTAAATGTTGGTGAAGAACATTCTTTCCAATGTGTTCGGGAGGAGCTGCTACATTTTCTGTGCTTCGGTCCTCCTTGAATTAGAGATTCTTCGTTCTTCTTCACTTGTTATTCGTTATTCAACAGAGATGAGAAGAATGGGGGAACTGCTGGTAGATCTCAGAGTTATAAAAACCCTAGAAAATATCTACAGTGAGATATTTAAAGATCCTCACTTAATTAATTTTTCATTTAATTAATTAATGAAATTAATTATCTAACCACTTAAATGCACCACCAATGAGAGAGGGTTCATAACATCTCGCACCGACTTATTTTATGTCGCACCTGGGGGAAACACCATGTTACAGACCCATCCCTGGTCTCATATTTCTGATCCGATCACCCATTTAAGAGATACCCTGATTTCTTTAATTAGATACATGAACACAATATAAATATGTTTAATATTTTTATAGATTTAATTCCAAGAACACCGGGCCTTGGAATCACACACCGTCTAAGCATCTTGCCCTGAAAAACTGTTTATAAATATTTTAAAATCTTACAAGGAAAATCAGATCTCTACATGTGCTTCAATATGTAAAGGTAAAACCAGCCAATGTAGAGATGGACAAGTATTGTGATTTTGAGGAGTGACCTGTTGGAATCCATCTTGGTCCAAATTTTTTTATTTCCCTTTAATTTTTGTAGAAATTAAGAGATCATGCTATAGATCGTGATCAAATTCTTCCTAGATAGAAACCTCATGGTCTGGATTTTTAGAAGAAGATTCATCTTCTATTCCAAATTTAGTGCTCATGAAAAAATCATCTTTAGAGGAGAGGTTAAATGGAGCCACTAACATCATCACCGCCACTTCATATGTAATCTCAAACCATAAGGCCTTCACACCTGGTGTTGAATCAAAACCGGGCCTCTTTCCACCATCGATGCTTGGACTAGTAGTCCCATCCTTATTCTTCATCATACCATGATTCATGTCCACAACATCATGTAAGAATCAAGACCCTCCTGAAGTGGTAAATCCATCATTCTCACAGAACTCCCCTGATATCAGTGATCCTCCTCTACATTTTCTCAGATGAATCAAGACTAGAGACCAAGGTATGTTATTTTATCTTCCTCCTCTCTCTCATTTATTTCTTATTTGGGTTCCTCGATGTGCATTATTGTAGTGTTTAAACCATGAGTAAACATACTTATCTTCACCCACATCTCTACTTGTGATTGGTCTCCCTCTTTCTTCCTTATTTTTTCCAGTCTTATCCCAACCTTCACTCATAGATCTTTCCGTTGTTAGTGCTATCATTTTCACTATCACCACAGTCTACATTGCTCCTCTAAACATTCCCTCTAATTATTCCCATTATGATACATGGTCACTGCATATCATATATATAATATTGGACAATATGGATCTTTTAGTGATGGAATATAGAAATGGGCTGTGTGCTTCACATCTAGTTTTGGGGACTCATTATTTCTATCATTATAGTCTTTGTAGCTTCTCATGGAGTGAGATCTTCTATTAAAGAGTAAGTAAATGATGTTTGGTTTATAATATTATTTTGCATCGATAAGGGTGTCATCGTATCAAATTTTGCAATTGAATCTTCATTTTTTCAAACATGTTCTTATTGCAAATGACCAATTAGAAAATTACCTACTTAATCTATAGTTCATTGGTATTTATTATAAACATTTGAGTTTTCCCACAACTATTATAGAAAAAATATAGATTCAGACATTTTATCTTTAGTTGGAAGGTCCAAGGTCTCCGCATATATTTTCAATGGATTTAGGTATCTCTCTAATGTATGTTAGCGATACAAGAGTCATAATTCCCACAAACTAAACTATTATATTCCACAATGTATTTCACATATTCCTTAATTTTTTCAAAAAAATGCTACATTGACAGGTATATTTATTTATATACATTTGTAAATATTATGTGAATTTAAATTTAATGTAATGTCTTTAATGAAAATTTGGTTCAAACAATATTGATTCTCAACTTCTATTATTTTATTTTATGTTATTTTGTAACTTTTTATTTTTATTAAAGTGATAAAAAATGAACACTAATGTTTAGAGAATTATATTTTTGAAATGTAATATGTTAGAAGACATCATTAAAATTAAATTTAGGTTATTTTTTAATATGAGTGGGTTTAGAGTATACATGGGATGAACACATTTTTTAAAAATAAAAAGTTCTTGGTTTTATTTTGTTCTTAAAAAAATTCATCTTTAGTTTTGTGTTCTAATTAGATGTAACAAATAGTTTCTCATTAAATATATAAATTACTTCATGATTTCATTCAAGTATAATTATATCTATATTATTTTCAAAACATTTAGATCATGTAGGATATGTAAAAGTTTATAAAGTATGTATTTTAGATTATTGTTTAAAAATAGAGAATTTATTGTTTATTAACCATTAAAATACATCACTCATGATTTAAATAATTCAATAATAATTAAAGAACTCCATCGGTAAGATTTTTATATTGGTTTTGAACATAATCAATGATAAATAATAATTTTAATTATGTTAGATTTTAGAAAACATGGGTTATATAGAATCTTAATCAATTATTATGTATAACACATGGTATAATAAAAATATTTAAGTGATTATCATGTTTTATTATTCTATTAAGTAATTTTATGTTTATGATACTAGATTGGTTTTTTATTATCATGTTTTGTAAACATTTTTTACTACTTATTTAACTAATTTTTTTGATTACTTATATAATAATTTTTTCTCTAGAGTAATTGTTTTTGAAAATTATTGTATTAAACGTAATATTTTAACTATTTTTTTTTGATAAATTTTGATAAATATTACCTTATAATATTTTATTTGAATAATCACTTGATATTATTTGAAAGTATTTTTAATATACCTCCCAATGTATGATTAAAATATTTTTCTACAAGAAATACATGTGCAGATGTGATAATTGTTTTTATCATATATTAGAATATGATGAGTATTGTGTGAGGGCTAGGTATGGTAAGTTAGAATGTGATTTACTATAGACATGTTATTTATTCATTGACGTTTAGGGTGACAATTTTGCAACATTTGTGTTATTATTTTTTCTTCTTTATGGGTTTTCATAAGTTTGGTTTAGATATTATATCGTGGAACCAATTGTTTGATTCATTCATAAGGGGACCAATAATGTTAAGACTTACCCATATTTAAAATGAAATTCCTAAGAAAAATGACTATGTTATATAAATTTCATTATTTAGATGAAATAAGTACATGTGATGGTTATCATTGAGGGATAGTCTTGGATGCTAAGGGTCTAAGGTCGAATCTCATGGTACCTGTGATGTGGTTATAAAAATATTATATTTGAGATAAATGGGAGGGAAAAGGACTAGTAACCTATATTAGAGTTAGTGCTTCTCAGTGGGGATGAGTTTATGTTCTCATGGTAGTGTTAGGGACGTTTTAGTATTTTTAAATGATATTTGAAATTTTAAATTGTCATGTGGTAATTTTAAGAGTTTTAATGAGAAAACTTTAATAATCACCAGTTTCATCTCCTAAATAGTTATTAATTAATTTTTCTTCTTGAGACTCACCCCCATATCTTTTATGTTTCTTGAATGACACTATGTAGTAGTCATCCAAAATGATCCCAGGTACCCATTATGGGATGACTACTTATTAGAGAAGTTCAAGAAACATAAGATAATGTATTGAAGATATGGAAGATGAGTCTCAATATAAAAAATTAAATAATAACTATTTGGAAGATGAAGATGATGAGTATGATATTTGTTGATAACTTTCACATTTGGATGAAGTAATAGGATATAAACTACCATATTGGAGTAATTATTTTCTTAAATTAAATTACCAATTTTCTTCAAAATGGAGGAACACTAATTGTTTGATAAAAGAGTATATATATAGAGTTAAAGAGTTCATCGTGTTTGGTATAGAGTGTGCATATGAACCTTCTGAAATCCTTTTTCCACGTTTTTGTTGTTTCTATTCAAGAAAAATTAAATGTTTTACTACTCATTTAGACAATGTCTTCTGTATATGATGATGTTACCAATCAAGAGGAATAATAGACTATTGATGTTGAAACTGGAGAATTATTAGGCGATCAAAAACATGATGATGAAAAAAAACAACAACGGTGCAACATCACTGTGTTGAATAAAATTATCAAGGAAAAAATTAAGGGTATAAAATTTAAGGTTTGATTAAATCAATGTGGATAACCTATTGACCCCAAAATTTCAACATTGATTAGTTATGTTGGGGTTACAACAAGGATAAATATGCTGATTGATATTGATTAATAGTGACACATCCAACCTGTTATAATGGAAACCCTTTGGAAAGATATAATTTTAATGTTACGATAAACTTTCCCTATTTTACCAAAAAATTATATAATGAAATATTGATTTAAATTTCATTATTCCTTATAGAGTTCATTTATTTGAGAATATTTCCATAAGAAATTTTCTTTAATGGCTACTTGAAAATCCCATAGAGGATTCCAGACTCTTCTTACAATGTTACATCTTAGTGATGCTGAGGGGAAAGTAAAGCCCCACCAACCAGTTAGTTATTCACACATTATAAGGCTGGAAACATAGACTGAATTCATCAGTCTTCATGATGAGAAATCATTTTAGGTGAATTTTAGTCAATAATATAGTATTTGAAATTATTTACTTTATCTAATTCGATTCAAAATTTTTAATTTATGAAATAGAAAATGTGTACTAAAAATAATGAATGTACATCAAAACTAATGTACCACTATCACAAAATAATGATGTGGTATGATTCATTAGAGAAGAAATTGGTATTTATTTTAAATAAACAATAATTTTTTTATGAGATATTAGAAAAAAAAATATTTTCCATTGTTTATATTTAGATTTATGAATCAAAATACAAATCCACTTATATCCCATGTCATGTGATATAAAAGGAGGCGCACATAAATAAGGAGGGTAAACTAGTTGATGAAAATAAAAAATCACTATGGGAAACATGTATAAGTATGAAATAATAGTAATTAATTATTATTTATAACATATTTACATAAAAATATCTATTTATGTTAATATTTTTTATATTATTTATAAAAAATAATAAAAAATGACTGTACTAGAAGAAAAACTTCTTTTAGTAGCTTTGAAGAGGCCGAAACAATATGGTTACGTTAGAGGATCAGTTTTTAGAGTGACTCCTCAAACATATTTTGAGAAGAAAAACTACATGAGGATACATATAATATGGTGAAAGTATTATATAAAAAAATATATTCTTTGCAAGATATTATTGTTTAGTCTGGTTTAGCAGACCAATGTATGTGAAAGGATCAAAGAAAACTAGTGGTGGAAAAAAGATCCACACATGAACCAAATGACCCTACTAGCTTTGAGGCTAGTCATTCAACTCAACCACATACTTTACTTGAGGTAATCATTTTTTCATTACCCTTTATCCTAAATGTGAATCAAAAAACTTTTGATACCTTTATATTACTAAAATTTTACTGGGTATAGTTGTATATGATTTGTATCTTTCAACACCCATACACCACCTTATTGCGAGGGGTACAATTTATAATATCATGGGAGATAAGATACACTATAAATACCTCCCAAAAGATAACACGAGATTTGGGATTGAGGTATATCATGAGTAGATTGTTGATTTTACTATTCCACTTGATGATTGGGATATTACAACGGTTAATGATACTATTGGAACTTTCATAGCATGGACATATAATATTATAAATACTCATGATGTATTTCTTTAACAATTTTTTTTCATATGGAAAACCTTAAAAAATTGATGAAAAAGGTGTTAAGTTAGGTATGATATTACAGATGGATAAAATGATAGGGAAATAGAAGGTCAGATGAAGATAATTATGTGAATCGACAAAGAAATCAAAATGACCTTCTGGGAGTACCTTCTCCCCACCAGTTCTAGAGGAAAATTTATTATCATTACAACTTCATGCATATACCACATTAAAATATGAAAATATGTCAGACATTCCATATGAATTATAAATATATAGAAATTTTTAGATATACTTAATTGGTCTTGAGAGTGTAAATGAGATTCTCAAGCATGAATAATTGGGAGCCTCATTTGTGAATACATACAAAAGGTACATTTTCATAATATTTATATAAAAATAGTGAAATAATATGTTTATTAAAGTTACTAAATATTAATATTTTATACAAGAATTTATATTACTACTATAAAAAGGAAAAACCATACAGAGAATGATTTGAATTTATCAATCACTGTATAATTTCTATAAAAAACCTTACTTAATATAAGAAAGATATTGAGAAGAAAACAAATGAGCTACTCAAAGAATTTGAGAAAAAAATAACTGATAAAAAACTATTTTTTATTCCTACAATGTAGAAGTAAAAATCTAAATTCTAATCACATAAAATATTCATTTATTTTTTTTTCATTACTTTTGTTTTTGTTTTTTAGGAAGCACTGGATGCTGATCATAGTCAATATGGATACCCAAATTATTTATTTTTTGGATCCAATGCATGGATATCCAACAAAATGACAACACCTAATGTGTATTTTGAATTTTTAATACACTGTAATCAATATTTTATAGATAAAATTTGAATTATATATTTCTGTCTATGTTTTGAACATATTTTTTTTATAGCATGATCTCTAAATATCGGCTAACTCATGGAATGAAGTCAGTGTTTGAACATAAAAATCCAATAGATTACAACAAATGGAAATAGATTAAGGTATATATAGAAATATTTATCTATCAAAACATATTGATTTTTTTAATTATTTTGGCCAATGATTCTACAGTGTCCTAAGTAAGATAATGGAAATAATTATGGATCTTATGTTTTAAAATATATAAGAGAGATCATAAACCATGAAAATACTAGAATCCCAAAAGAGGAAATTTCTTAAGATAATTAAAATGTCATTTAAAATATTTATTAATAATTTTTTTTCTATATTTTCTCTGTAATACCAAGATATCCGACAACCTTCACACTCAAAAGAATAAGTAATTTTTTTAGAGTTGATTGGGCATTGTGTATAATGTCATAATATTTTCTGACAATAAAATTAGGTTATTAACTTCTAAGTTTGTGGTCTAGTACATGCTATGACTGTAAAAATATATTTTGGGTGTGAAGAATTAGTGCCAGAATGATTATATATTATTTTTGATTTGTTTCTCATGAAGAAGTATAATAGAGGAAATAATTTTTTTTACAAGTGTTGACCAAAAAAAAAATAAAATTTATGAGAAATGTAAGAGGAATAGGTAGAGGCAGAGGTGGACACAGAGTCATAAACCAAGGTGGATGAGGAAGTAAAGGTAGAGACTGAGGCAGAGGAGGAGAGGAAGCCCTGGATTGAAAATAATAAAATTATTTAGAAATAGAGTGGAGTGGGGATTGTACCATGGTTTTGTTTGATAACTACTGTTGAAAAGTTCCAACAATACTTTTCACTTAAGATAAGATCTATTGTGCATGTTTTTCTGGTTTCTTATTGAAAAAATATATTTTCACAACTGGTTTAAGTGATTTTATTCAAGAATTTAAGTGGATGATTTTTTTCAGATATAAAACAAACAAAAATTATTTTTTCAGACTGAATATCATAGGCTATAATTTCTATTAGCACAATCCAAGTACTATCAAATATTACTAAATTGTGAAAGCAACCCCTCACCAAAAACAGACTAAAAAAATAGAATCATATTGTTTTGATACTTTAAGAAAGTGACCTATAATTTATTTGAGACTTGTATGAATATGCCGTACCTCAATATGACACATAGTGTGACCGGTATGACTCTGATTGTATCTTTTTTATTTAAAATTAACATTAATTTTATTAAAAAAGAAAACTAAAATCAAAAAAACAAATAAAATGCAGTTGGATTGTTTTGATTCATTAGGAAAATGATCTATAAGTCATTTGTGATGTGTAGGAATCAGTCGAACCTCAATCTGATACACGATGTGACCGACATGACTCAATTTTCCAGTTATGAGTTTAAAATTTAAATTTTAGTTCAAAAAGTTTCAATCATTGAAAATATATAAAATTAACTCATATTGACTTGATAATTTAGTAAAATGATTCATATATCATTTTTGATGTGTAGGAATTAGTATCACACCAATCCAATACACGATGTGACCAATATGACTCAGAGTGTGTGTTTCGAATTTAAAATGAAATTTTAGTAACAAAAAATAAGTGACATACTCAAAACTAAGAAAATAAATTCATATTGTTTTGATACTTTTGGAAAATTATTATAAAGTTATTTGGTACATGTAGGAATCATCTACACCTCAATCTGATGCACGGTGACCAGAATGACTCCAAGTGCGTCTTTTTATTTAAAATTGACATTAATTTTAGTAAAAAAGACAATCGACATACTCAATAATGGGGAGAAACATTCATATTATTTTTAAAATTTAGGAAAACAATCTATATGTCAATTTTTACATGTATAAATTAGCCACAACTCAATCCGATACATAATTTTCTTGAAATGACTCAAAGTTTTAGTTATGAGTTTAAAATTAAAATTAAAATTTTAAAATGTGCAACTCACTAAAAAACAAGAAAAAATGATCAAATTGTATTAATAATTTATAAAAATGATTCATAAGTTATTTCTAAGATGTATTAGTTAATCTAACATCAAACCAACACACTATGTGACTGGTATGACTCAAAGTGCATGTTTCTAGTTTAAAATGACATTTTAATAAAAACAAAAAGTGATATACTAGAAACTAAAAAAACACATTAGGATTGTTTTTATACTTTAGTAAAATTATATATAAGTCATTTGGGAAGTTTATTAATTAGTTTAACCTCAATTCAACGTATGGTATGATAGGTATGAAACTAATTGCATCTTTTTATTTAAAACTGACAACAATTTTAGTAAAAAAGATAATTGACATAATCAAAATTGGGAAAATGAATTAAAATTGTCCTGATACATTAGGAAAATGATCCATATGTAATTTTAAATGTTTAATAATCATCCAAAACTCAATCCGATACATGATGATTATGACACGACTCAAAGTGTCCATTATTAGTTTAAAATTGACATTTAACTTTAAAAAGAGTCCCTCACTGAAAATCAGGAAAACATGCTTGGATTATCTTGATAATTTAGGAAATCTGTACTTAATTCATTTTTTATGTGTAGGATTCAATATAATGTGAAAATTATACATGATGAGACTGATATAACTCAAATTTATTTTTCTATTTTAAAATGAAATTTTATTAAAAAACACAAGTGATGTACTCAAAACTGAGAAAATGAATTCAGATTGTTTTTATAATTTAGTATAGTGATCCATAAGTCATTTGAGACATGTAGAAATCATATTAACCTCAATACTATGCATTATTTGACCGGTATGACTCTAAGTGTGTCTTTTCTATATATAAGTTTCATTTTAGTTTAAAACACACATCACATTGCCAAAACTGAGAAAATGTGCCTAGATTATTTTATCATAATTATATATTCTATTAATTAATTATTATATTTATTTTTTTATCTCATAATTATTTAGTTAATTTTAATAGAGATAATTCCTAAAGAAAAATAAGAAATGGTGTGACATACAAGAATCAACCACACATCAATCCAATACACATTGTTCTTATTATGACTTAATGTTTTGTTTAAAATTAACACTTTCTATTGAATTTATTTCTTTATATTATTACTAACATAATATTTTTTTTCTTATATAGTTGTGTTATTTTGATCGATTAAGGGTGGTTTTTTTATATGTGAATTTGTTTTTTCTATAATAGTGTTTTTTCTTGTATTTGTGTGGTAAATTCTATTTCATTTAAATTATGTATTTGAATTTTATTTTTATAATTTGTGGTGCTATTTCTGGTACTGTTGTGTGCTCTTATAACACACTACAATATTCCATATTTCTAGTGATGTGGTGTTCTGTTACACCACACTACAATATTCTCTTTTACCAGTTCTTCTAAAAGTACTGACAAAGGATAAATTTATCAGCGCTTCTAAAAGTAATGATAAAGGATACATTTATCAGTGCTTCTAAAAGAACTAATAAAGGTAACCTTTATCAGAACTTTTAGAATAACTGATAAAGGAATCCCAAATAAAAGTGCTAATAAATTGTGTACTTTATCATTTCTAAAAAATACAATGATAAAGGACCCCTTTATTAGTGATTTTTAGCATTAATAAAGGAAATATTTATTAGTACTTTTCTAGCACTGATAAAATCCTATGGATTTTAATCATGATCTAGTAGTGAGTGATTATTTAGAACTGATAAAGGAAAATTATATCTATGTTAAAGGTTTATTTTTTAGTAGTGTGTTTGGAGAAACATTTATATTCTCCCTAGATATAACAAAGTGGCTAACCTCAGGGTCACTCTCAAGGAAGCGATGTCTCTCATTATAGTGATATTACTAAAATTATTTTATGGTTTCATATATTTGAAAGTCTGAAATGAAACTTTTTATACATAGAGATGAAAATCCAAGAGGCATTAAGTGGAACAAAAAAAAAACAAATAGGAACTAAAAATAGAGAAAACAAGACAAAAATAAAGAAAAGGTAGCAAGCAAGAAAGAGACCTAGATCTTGGTCAATCCACTCTTAAATTACCTATCATGGATATCTAAATGTATTATATTATATTCTAACTTCACTCAGTGCATGATATCTCTCTCTATTCACACGGGCCTCTCACCCAAAATTATTAATACTCAAACACATAACCTCTTCTAGTGTATGAGATATCTCCCAAGAGTGCAAGATTCACCGGATCAGAAAACTATAGTAAATATTCTATTCCTATATGGAGTGATACTTATGAGATCATCATTCAAAAATGCTCTCCCAAACAGTTGATAGAGTAACTAAAAGTATAAGTGGTATAATATTAAGGGGAAAGGGTTACAAAAAAATCATGTGGGTGGTTGTGCTCTCGCATCACCACTTACAACATCAATCTCTGCTAAGAGAAAGAAAAAAGCAATGATCAACCTGTTGTGATTATATCATGGAACCCATGAGCTTTAATTCATAGTTTTGGAATCATGGATTATCCTTTCAGCTCTAAAGGTTGTAGGTCACAATATATGGAGGATGAGGAACAAAAAACATTGTATTTACAAATTGACGAAAAGTTATAGTAGAAAGAAATGATAAATATGAAGTGTTAGCATAAGATACTATATTTAAAAAACATGAGATTCTTCCTATTTATAGGAATACCATTATAGAGTGATGAGTGATACTATTATTTGAAAAAATAAAAAACAAAAGTAGTGAAATCATAACTAACAAGTATAATAACAACCAGATGCAGTTCATTGATATACTTATCAAGAGCTCCGTATGAAATGTCAAATAGAATATCCAAGATCTTATAAGGACATTCACTTACACTCTAATTTTCTATTCCAATTAGTGAGTATGATCCCAATATCATATATTATCCACCTGGAAATATCACAGATCATGATTAATAGGTGGTCAGGGGGAGATGTTAAAATCTTCCTTCACCGATTCTGTTACCATAACCTCTTTTTCTTGCATAAATTTTCTTGATTTAGGAAGAAAATAGAAAAATATAGTAATTTGAAATTGTGGTTGAGATGTCTTGATCTATAAAATTATATTCACCTCTCACAAGAACCTGACTCTTTGGATTTACTTTTTTGGTCCCAGTCGTATCTTTCCATCTCACTCACTAATCAAATTCCTAGGCCTTGTGAAGTGCATACCGAGTTTTAGATTATCCTTACAAAGTTCCATACTATATGTTCTTCAAGAAGACTCTATTGAAAACCAAAATATCACATCCAAACTTGAAAAATCCTTCATCCGGAAATCCTTCAGACCATTTAATTTTTCATTTATTCGTCTCTAACTTATTTTTATAAACTCAAGCAACCCCTGCATTTCCTTCTTCAATGGTCTAAGATTCAATTATTTAATAATTTATAGATTCATACATTAAACCAAACATGAACATCCTCATTTCCTGGATTGAGATTTACATAGGAAATAATTCAATCACCTTTTCTGTATCCTCACACATCAACACTACCGCAACATTGGGGAGCTCGAATCCCCATATTCGTCATCAATTCATCTCCGTATAAGGAATAAAAATAAAATTTCTTTAACCTTATAAAAATAAATATAGTATAATATAAGCCTAACAAGACTCGATCTCAGCCTCATGAGTATTCTCTAGTAAACTCGATTTTACTGGATCTCGATGTAAATTTTACTTAGCCTTCATCATCATGCATAAGTTTAGTTGGACCCAATGGTCCAATGAAGAATATTTTAAGATCAACAAGATCAAGAATCCCTATGCTCAACATTATTTTGTCTCATATTTATTTATCAAGATTGGAGGTTTTTTTTATTCAACAATTTAACTTTATCAAAATTCATTAAATCAATATTAACCTATCATTGAATATTCGAGTTCCAAATGACAGGTTTCATCTCGGTTCCTGTTTCACACAATCTTTGACAAGCTCATAATTTTATTGTCTGAGATATCAATGTTTGGTCTTGGAATCAAATTCTTAAAACAATATTTTTCCAAAATCAATATGATATCTATATGCTTGTTTAGATCCTTAATGACCTATATTGGGTTGTCTTATTCCTTAAATTAGTCCCCTCTCACTAGATTCCTGAAGCTTACAATTACTTTCTTCCTTATCCAGGCTCAGATAAGGGTCAAAATCATCCCTTTTCCATGATCAGTTGATTATCCCTTTTATTTTCAATTATCTAGGTACATGATTGATAAAGAGTTTCTCTTACAGAAAATCTAAATGTTCAAGATTGATCATGGAGAACAGGAAAAGTGATTTCAATTTCATTTTGGAGTTAGTTGATCTTCCAACCATGGTATTTTAAAATAGTCATGCATCCAATTCATATTTGTTCATGTGGTAGGTTTCTCATGGTCATTTTAGTTACCATGTCAGCCTTCATGCGGTTAATTAAACACTTTTAAAAAAATTACACATTTAGTCACTTATTTTTTTCTTCACATGGTCACTTTTCTTGTGATCATTTGAATGAAAATTCCTCTTTCATATAGTTACATGGGGAGTTTTAAAAATTTTTCTATAAGTCCTAATAAAAACATATAAAAAATTATTTATTGAAAAATATAAATTCAAAATATACACTCATCTTCGAAAAATAATTAATAATTTATATTTTCAAATTTAAAAAATCATTACAATAAAAAAACATTAAATTAATCATGGAAAGAAAAAATAATTAATTCGGAATATCTGAAATCCTAAAAAGAAATTCAATAAAAAAATAATTATTATTAAAAATTAAAAACGGAAATTCTTTAAAATAAATGTAAAATTCACATCAACAAAAATTAATCACTTTATTACTCTAAAAACTATATTTTTATTGAAATATTCAAATAATTTCATTTACACCACAATTTGTGAAATGTTCAAGAATTCCTCACTAAAACCACTATTCAATATTTTAAAACACATAAAATCTAAAACATTAATGTGAAAAGATATACTGAAACAAAGGGTGAATCAAATACCTCCACACTTAAGCTATTTCTCTCCCTGTCAATATTATGAATTTTATTTATTTTTTTACAATGACTCCTAAAAATTGATTATCCCGCACTGCAACAAATTCACATACAAAAAATAATGGAAAACACAAATCCATCCATTGATAAAAATTTTCATCCTTCCTATGTGAATAAATCTCACGATATAATTTCTATCCAAGCTCATGTTATTGTTCAAAGGGTGATGAAATATTTTATTTAAGTGGAATTAAAACTATAACAAGATGTACTTTATATTTTCACAACCTCCCAGGTTTCTCAAAAAAATTTAAACTTTCCAATTCTTAATGTGAAACAAATGATATTTTTATAAATCAATTTACCCTTCTCCTTCTAGGTTAAACATTAACCTCACTTGAATGAATTAATTTTTTACAGATATAAACTTTTATTTGATTTTTTCCATGAATTATCTATATATAAAAATTACTGAATTTAAAAAAGGATTTATTTATTTAAACACATGACTAGTGAACTATATCGTATCAATTCACCATGGGATACTAATTTACCATTTTACTCCAGGTTGAAATGACTTATATTAATCTATATTTAGTTGGATCTTAGAGGTGTTTTGTTTCACAAGGTATAGTTACTAGGTTCAAGTTCAAACATCTTGTTCCCTCAAGTTAAAATTTTCATTCTATGAAAATCTATCTAATCACACCGTCTTTCTGAGTTCCTTAATAGTATTTCTATAAGAATGGCGGATAACAACCACTCAAAAATACTTCAATTTTAAAAAAATCATAACCTGTAAAATATCTCAAAATGAGAATGAAATTTCCCCACTACGAAAGAAACATTTAATTTCAATTTTACTAACCTAAAACATTGAAAATGTTTATTTATTATAGATATAAGATCGAAAAATTATACTTAAAGGGAGGCTATTTTTTTAATTTTTTTTACAGTTTTTGATATGCACACTATTGAAGCACAATTAATTAAATTTTTTATAACCCTATCCCAATACCATTAAAAATATATTGGGAGAAAATTTATGAAATTTTATGGTCAAAATAGATTTAGTAATTCATCAATGAAAATAGTATTCTCTGAGGTTTTATAGTAGATCTCAGAAATCACTTTTCTACATAGCACAAATAATCTTGCAAGTCCCAGAATTCATATATTTATTAATGTACATTGCATAAAATATTTTATAATAGAATAGTATTTTTAGAAGATTAACATTATTAATATTGGGTTCAATGATTATTTTCAAATTTTTTTAGAGAAGAACATGCAAGAAGATGATTTCAGTAATCAAAATGATCAAGACAGTTGCAATGACTATTAGAATTAATAAATAATTTTAGCATCTAGTACAATAATTTCATATTATTTTTAGATTCCACCACCAACAATAGTATTTGAAAAAACATAGGCAACATTAAAAAGGGATATAATGTAAAATAAAATACTACTTGTATGTGGATGTTTTTTCATTGAGCACAACCAAATGTAATCTCCCTTTTTTCCCAAGAGTAAGTCCCATGGTTTTAACATAGATTTCCCTAAAAGGTGTTAAAAATAGAAATTAGAATTTTACAAGATAATTTTTGAAATAAAATAATGAAATGTTGACTGAATTAGAATTTGATCCAAGAAGAACCAACTTGTAGCTCCCTTTTCCCACAAGAAATAGTTGTTTCTTCCATGACCAATCCTCATTTGTTAGATGGGTTCATTTTAAAAGTCTTACACCATGTTGATTTATTAGCTAGTTGTTTCCTTGAATAACTAATAAAACAATTAAATAAACTAATAAAAATCAAAGAAAATAGGAACAAAATAAACCATAAGATAATATTTATATAACCTCCCATGGGGTGTTGTATTTAGTTTATCCACAATTAGGTAGTCATTAGATCTACTCTAATAGGAAATAGACTGCATATTCTTCTTTAAGAACCAAAATATTAACTTTTTCCAAAATTCAGTTCTTTATAACTTATGTAGTACTCCTAATAAAACACCCTTTAATTTCCCATCATTATCTTTCTAGATTTTATGGATTAGTGTATAGGGGAACATGATATACGAGCACTATCTTTTTTCTTCACTTTGAGGAGTGGTATTCATGGGTTGTGATTCAGTTATAGGATGAGATTTTTCTTCTATTTTATTCCAAAATAAAATTCCCATTTTTATTACTAAAAATATATTAACACCCAATTTTGATCCCACGTACAACCCCAAACAATATTTTCACTCTTTAATAACTCCCAAACTTAAATTTTCAACAAAATCAAGGTGTTCCAAAAATTTACCAATAGGTGTACCCTTATAAAGACTCTCCAAGAGATCACAAAGTTCAGCTGCATCATCAAATCCTATATACGTAGAAATAGTATCAAAATCAAAATAATTATTTTGGGAATGTAATTAAAGTAAAGCTTCTCTAATAAAGTTAAAAACTCCATGAATTTGGTTATATTTTTCTTATTTTAAGTTTAGATAATGTTCCCAGTTCAGGAATGATGTAGTCTACCTACTCTATCTTCTCTTCAAATCATACCACCTTATTTTTGGTGTCTTCTATAGAAAGGGATAATATTTCATCAGTTAATTTATTCTATTGAGTCAATGAAAAATCATTAGTCAATTGAGAACTCCAAAGATCATCAAATAAAGTACTAAAAAAGGGATATTCCAAATTGTGTCCAGCTGTAATGTCCCGATTTCAGAAGCCACCCAGAGGTGCCCCGTACCCGGTTGGTCACATGACCTCAAGAGCATTTCCCTAAACACCAAAGGCTTCCATCTAGCAGAGAGGGCCTTAGGTGTGATAGTGGGGAAACTATGCCCTCATTGGCAGAGTACACAGCGGAAGAGAAAACAAATAACAACAATAGAGAAAACAATAGACATCCATACAAGAGTAAACAACGGAAGACTGATAAATAAACAACTGGAGCTGAAATATATGTAAATGATGCATGATACATATGTGTCTAGGAAAACATCCAAACAAGTCACAATACTGAATACAACACTAAAACAAAGTACAAAAGAAAAATAGATGAGAACCTCCTCAGCATCGCAATCCTCGGCTCAGTCCCATGCTCTCTAGCTCCAGTGCAATCAAGAACCTAAAGTAGAAGGGCGCTTGCCCTTATCTATACCTGCAACAATATAATCTGTTTGGGCCCAAAAGTATGACCCAAATAGGATGTGAGACAAAGTCCCAATAGGCATCCACCCAAAGATCTGTGCCTAATAGTCAGTGAATATATGGCAGGTAAAGTACAGTAAGCAGTGAACAATAAGAAGTAAACAAGGTAATACACAGCAGTAACAATCCACAGATTCTAGCATTCATTCTACAACCAAGAAACATTTACTAAATAAAGTAGAACAAAAAGTTAACCTCTGGGTAGTTCTCACAGTGTAACCCCTAAGGTTCAACCTACAAGTACTAGCAACCCTTTGGGAGGAACACAGAGTCTCACCCCTCTGGTTAAGCTAAAGAATTAATAGACTCTATGAGGAAGCACTCACCGTAAATTCCCCCTATAGTCTCGTATCGTACTAAAGGATCTTTGGGGAAGCACTCAATGTAAATTCCCCCTGTGGCCCATGTCGAGGAACTACAGACTCTCTGAGGAAGCACTCAATGCCAATTCCCTATGTGGTCTCGCATCGTAATTAAATACACTCTGGAGAAGCCCTTCCGTCCATTCTCCCTATGCTCCACTACACTAGGTTCTCACAACCCTGTGTAAAATAAATTGGCATAACACATGTGTATCATCCATGTAAACCTCAAGAACTACTTGGATATCATTCTAAGGCTCAACAGTATAACAAAACAAAAGTTCCACTATCCTACAACTAGGCATGGAAACTGGAAAATTCCGAACAAGAAAACAAGCATGGAAAAGCATCCATAACACAACAAAATTTGCCCTATTCACAGGCAATGACTACTACACAGGCATATCAGCAAGGCAAGCAAGCAATAAGGGTAAAACGGGAACACGCAATACCCCGTTCAAGGGTTTGGTGGAAATTGCCCATAATATTCAACGAATTCCTACAGAAAGAAACAAACCACCTACCTCGATCCTAGGATATTGATATATGTGAACAATGATGATAGATTCTCCTTAGAATGACGAAGATCAGAGAAAACGTCAAAAATACATAAACCATGATAAATTGAGAAAGAGGAGGAATTGGAAAACAAGGCTCAAGCATAAAGGAGAACTCACCGCTGTGATTCCAACGCAATCAACGGTGCTCCAATCGGAGAACAAATGGAGAGGCGGTGGCTCGTCGAAGATTCGCAGGTTCCCAGCACTCTCGGATGAAGAAGCTGGAGAAGAAGAGTTTTTCATCGGTTAGGCATGACCCTGATCCGTTTATTGAAAAAAGTACATGAACTGTACTTTTAGAGTACACAATGTGTACTAGGTTTTTCTGTACTCTGCTAAAATCAGCCTCCATGTCACCCCTACACACTGTGTGTGTGACCCGGACACGGCCAACACACGACTTCGAGTGGGAACAGAGTACATGGCATGTACTCATAAAGTAGACGGCGTGTACTTAGAAAATTTCTAGATACTCAATTTTTCTCAAAAACTATAGAAAAGGAAAGGCGTACCTAAAACGATGATTCGGGTTGTTACAAACTTCCCCCCTTAAAGAAATGTTTCCTCGAATTTCCCCAATGTGGTGGAGAAGGAGAACCCCTTAACAGCTCCAGCCGCTGCGATCGTACATCGGCCACCCAGAGGCGCCCCGTACCCAGTTGTTCACATGACCTCAAGCACATTTCCCCAAACTCCAGAGGCTGCTGACTAGCAGCAAGGGCCTTGGATGTGATAGTGGGTAAACTATGCCCTCATTGGCAGAGTATACAGCGGAAGAGAAAACAAATAAAAACAATAGAGAAAACTGTTGAAACCCATACAAGAGTAAACAATAAAAGACTGATAAATAAACAACTGGAGCTAAAATATATGTAGATGATTCATGACACATATGTGTCTAGGAAAACAGCCAAACAAGTCACAATGCTAAATACAGTGCTAAACCAAAGTACAAAATAAAAACAGGTGAGAAACTCTTCCGCATCACAAGCCTCAGCTCAGTCCCATGCTCTCCAGCTCCAGTGAAATCAAGAACCTGAAGTAGAAGAGAGCTTTCCCTTATCTATACCTACAACAATATAATCTGTTTGGGCATAAAAGCATGACCCAAACAGGGTGTGAGACAAAGTCCCAATAGGCATCCACCCAAAGATCTATGCCTAACAGTCAGTGAATATATGGCAGGTAAAGTACAGTAAGCAGTGAACAATAAGCTGTAAACATGGTAATACACAATAGTAACAATCCACAGATTCTAGCATTCATTCTACAACAAATAAATAGCTACTCACGCAAGTAGAACAAAAAGGTAACCTCTGGGTAGTTCTCAAAGTCTAACCCCTAAGGTTCAACCTACAGGTACTAGAAACCCTCTGGGAGGAACACATAGTCTCACCCCTTTGGTTAAGCTAACGAATCAATAGACTCTCTGGGGAAGCACTCATCGTTAATTCCCCATATAGTCTCGTATCGTATTAAAGGCTCTCTGGGTAATCACTCAACGTCAATCCCCCCTGTGGCCCACATTGAGGTACTATAGACTCTCTGAGAAAGCAATCAACGTCAATTCCCCCTGTGGTCTCGCATCGTAATTAAAGACACTCTGGAGAATCCCTTCCGTCCATTCTCCCAATGGTCTACTACACTAGGTTCTTATAGCCCTATGTAAAATAAACTTGAATAGGGTGCATGTATCGTCCAAGTAAACCTCAAGAACTACTTGGATATCATTCTAAGGATCAACAGCATAACAAAGCAACAGTTCCACTATCCTACAACTAGGCATGGAAACTAGAAAACGCTGAACATGCAAACAAGCATGACAAAGCATCCATAAAACAGCACAATTTACCGTATTCACAAGCAATGACTACTACACAGGCATATAAACAAGGAAAGCAAACAACAAGGGTAAAATGGGAACACACAATACCCCGTTCAAGGGGATTGGTGGGAATTGCACATAATATTCAACGACTTCCTAAAGAAATGCACAAACCACCTACCTCGATCCTAGGAGATCGATATACGTGAACAACGACAACATATTCTCCTTAGAATGACAAAGATTTGAGAAAAAGTCAAAAACACATAAACCATGATAACTTGAAAAAGAGGAGGAATTGGAAAACAAGGCTCAAGCAGAAAGGAGAAATCACCGCTGCGATTCCAACGCAATCAACGGTGCTCGAATCGGAGAACGGATGGAGAGGCGGTGGCTCGTCGAAGATTCACAGGTTCCAGGAACTCTTGGACGAAGAAGATGGAGAATAAGAGCTTTTCATTGGTTGGACCCGACCCCGTTCCGTTTAATGAAAAAAAAGTACACGGTGTGTACTTTTAGAGTACATGACGTGTACTAGGTTTTTCCTTACTCCGCTAAAATCGGCCTCCATGTCACCCCTACACACCATGTGTGTGGGCCGAACACGGAAAACACACGGATTCGAGCGGGAAAAGAGTACACGGTGTGTACTCATAAAGTACACGGCATGTACTCATAAAGTACAAGACGTGTACTTCGAAAATTTCCAGAAACTCCATTTTTCTCAAAAACTCTAGAAAAAGGAACGACGTACCTGAAACGAAGATCCAGGTTCTAAAAAACTTCCCCCCTTAATGAAATTCATCCCCGAATTTCCCTAACAAGGCGGAGAAGGAGAAACCCCGAACAACTCTGGACACTGCGATCATACATCGGCCACCCAGAGGTGCCCCGTACCCGATTGGTCCCATGACCTCAAGCGCATTTTCCCAAACTCCAGAGGCTGCCGACTAGCAGTGAGGGCCTTGGGTGTGATAGTGGGTAAACTATGCCCTCATTGGCAGAGTACACAGCGGATGAGAAAACAAATAAAAATAATAGTGAAAACAGTAGACATCCATACAAGAGTAAACAACAGAAGATTGATAAATAAATAACTCGAGCTGAAATATATGTAAATGATGCATGATACATAGTGTATAGGAAAATATCCAAACATGTCACAATGCTGAATACAGTACTAAACCAAAGTACAAAAGAAAACCAGGTGAGAAACTCTTCAGGATCGCAAGCCTCGGCTAGGTCCCATGCTCTCCAGCTCCAGTGCAATCAAGAACCTGAAGTAGAAGGGCACTTTCCCTTATCTATACCTACAACAATATAATCTGTTTGGGCCCAAAAGCATGACCCAAACGGGGTGTGAGACAAAGTCCCAATAGGCATCCACCCAAAGATCTATGCCTAATAGTCAGTGAATATATGGAAGGTAATGTACAGTAAGCAGTGAACAATAAGCAGTAAACAAGGTAATACACAGTAGTAATAATGCACAGATTCTAGCATTAATTCTGCAACCAAGAAACAACTAATCAAGAAACTAGAACAAAAAGGTAACCTCTGGGTAGTTCTCACAGTCTAAGCCCTAAGGTTTAACCAACGAGTACTAGCAACCCTCTGGGAGGCACACACAGTCTCACCCATCTGGTTAAGCTAATAAATTAATAGACTCTCTGGGGAAGTACTCACCGTCAATTCCCCTATAGTCTCGTATCGTACTAAAGGCTCTCTGGGGAATCAATCAACGTCAATTCCCCCTGTGGCCCACGTCGATGAACTATAGACTCTCTGAGGAAGCACTCAATGTCAATTCCACCTGTGGTCTCGCATCGTAATTAAAGACACTCTGGAGAAGCCCTTCCGTCCATTCTCCCTATGGTCCACTACACTAGGTTCTCACAGCCCTGTGTAAAATAAACATGCATAGCGCGCGTGTATCGTCCATGTAAACCTCAAGAACTACTTGTATGTCATTCTAAGGATCAACAGCATAATAAAGCAATAGTTCCACTATCCTAAAACTAGGAATGGAAACTGGAAAACACCGAACAAGCTAACAAGCATGGAAAAGTATACATAACACAACAAAATTTACCCTATTAACAAGCAATGACTACTACACAGGAATATCGACAAGGCAGGAAAACAACAAGGGTAAAATGGGAACACACAATACCCCATTCAAGGGTATTGGTGGAAATTGAAAATAATATTCAATGGCTTCCTACAGAAAGGCACAAACCACCTACCTCAATCCTAGGAGATCGATATACGTGAACAACGATGACAGATTCTCCTTAGAACGATGGAGATCTAAGAAAACTTCAAAAACACATAAACCAAGATAACTTGAGAAAGAGGAGGAATTGGAAAACAAGGCTTAAAAAGAAAGGAGAACTTACCGTTGCGATTCTAACATAATCAACGGTGCTCGAATCGGATAACAGACGGAGAGGTGATGGCTCGTCAAAGATTCACAGGTTCCCAGTGCTCTCGGATGAAGAAGCTAGAGAAGTAGATCTTTTCGTCAGTTAGGCACGACCCCAGTTCGTTTAATGAAAAAAAGTACATGGCGTGTACTTTTAGAGTACACGGCGTGTACTAGGTTTTTCCGTAATCTGCTAAAATCGGCCTCCACGTCACCCCTACACACTGTGTGTGTGGGCCGGACACGACCAACAAACGACTTCGAGCGGGAACAGAGTACACGGCGTGTACTCATAAAGTACACGACATGCACTTAGAAAATTTCCAGAAACTCCATTTTCCCCAAAAACTCCAGAAAAATGAAAGGTCTACCTGAAACGAAGATCGGGGTTCTTACACTAGCTTCCTTAGGTTCTTATTAACCCATCTACTACTAACTCTTAAATGAGTCCTTATAATGTGAATCTTTCATCTTTAGCCTTGAATCCATGATTATATCAAATTTTAAAATAGGTATCTCTAGCTTTTTTTATTCATTTGATTTTCTCTTTTCTTATAAAATTATTGCCAACAAATTATTCAGTGGGTTACTAGAGTTCTATATTTCTATTTTAGTTTTCTCTAAACTTATCAATTTTTTTAAAACATTTTCATCCCTTGATAATAATAATAAATTTATTTATTCTAATCCCTCTAACTTGTTGTTCTTTCACCAAATATTGAAATTTTTACATATCCTTCTTATGTTCTTTAGGTAAAGAATGAAATAATAGTGACATTGAATCAGAATCATTAGAACCCATCACTATTGAAATTAGTAAAAATAATTAAATAAAAGTCTAAAAATAACCAAAACAAGAATTTCATCTCTAATAAGGACACAAAAATATGAAAATTCTCCCACCATAAGGGAAAGTCAAAGATATATTTATATTCTCTCTAGATATAGAATAGTGGATAACCTAGGATTTTATCTAAAGGAAGTTGTGTTTCTCATTCTAGTGATCTTTATAAAATGTTTTTTTGTGTTTTTATATATTTGATAGTAGTAAATGAAAACATGAGAACATTATGATGAAAATAATAGAGTAAGTGTGTGGAATAGAAATGGTGAACAAGAATTGGAATAATATAAAAGAAGATACAATTAAATTAAATGAAGTTAGTAAGAAACATGACTAGATCTAAGTCGATACACTCTTCAATTACCTATCATAGATCTCATGATGGATTTTATAATTTCCCAAACTCACTAATGATCAATATCTTTAGTTACACACCTCTATCACCCAAAATTATGAACAATAAAATACATAACCTATTCTAGTGTATGAGATCTCTCCCAATAGTTAAATAATCAGCCAATCAGACCAATAAAATGAAGAATATCTTCCCATATGAAGTGTTCCATATTATATAACAAGTCACACATCATATCCCAAACAAATAATTGGCTAACTTAAAATTAAGGGGGGAAATATAAAGGTAAAATGGTTACAAACACTTCATATGTGTGGTTGTGATCTAACATCAAAATTTACACTATCACTATATTCTAAGAGAAAGGAGAAAGTGATGATCAACATAATGTATGGATCTAATGGTATCCTTGATCTTAACTTCCTAGATCTTGAATCATTGATTTTAAATTAATCTATAAAGGTTATAGGTCATAATATATGGAAAATTAATAATGAAAAACATTATATTTACAGATTTTAAAAAGAGATATAGTGGAAAGAAATGGGAGGGAATAAGGGTTAAAATAAGTTCATGTCTATAAGAATCAGGGACTTCTTCTTATGTTTCGGAATACTGATAAAGAGTGAGGAGTGATCAAACTATTTGAAAAACTAAAACAAAAATGTATTGATATCCTAACTGACAGGAAATAGAACTTCAATGTGGTGTGCTTTGAGGTACTCACTATTAGCTTTAAATAAAATCCTTTTCAAAATAGCATGGCCCTTGTAATAACATGAACATCCCTCACAATTATATATGAAAAGTGTAAACACAATCTAAATATCATATGGTATACAAAATAAAATCTCAATAGTCATGATTAATATAGGGGGGTGGATTCTCTAATATTCCTTCTCTGATTTAATTTCTATGATCTCCCTCACTTGCAAACAATTTCTGAATTCAGGAAGATAATAGAAACATATATGAATTTTTCCTTGGGTTTGAGATAAAAAAATATTGAAAATTATATTCTCCTTTAAAAGGAACCCAAATTTTTTTATTATATTTTTATTGGTCGAGTTATATCTTTGGGTCTCACCCACTAACCAAATTCCTAGGCCCTATGCAGTGCAACCCGAGTTTTAGATTCCCCCTATGAAGCTATGACCTATATTGTCTTCAATATGACTCCCTTGAAAACATAAATATCACATAATAACTTGAAAAATACCTCATATGGAAAGATTTTAAGCCCTTTAATTTTTCATTGGTCCATCTCTTCATTGTTATCACAAACTCAAGAAAACCCCGACTTTCATACTTTAATGGAGAAAGATTCAATTCTTCAACAATGTGAAGATTCAAGATTGGACCCAAACATGAATATAAAAATTTAATAGATTGAGTTCCACATAGTAAATAAACTTATAATATTGTTTTCCTCATTACACATCAATATAGCTATATCATTATGGAGCTCAATTCATAATCTTCTTCCTTGATTAATCTTTGAGAGGGGAACAAAACAACAAACAATTTCTTCAACATCATAAAAACAACTACGGTCCGATTTAATCCTAAATAGACATGATATAAAAATCACATGTCTTCCCTAGTAAACCTGCATATAGATTACCTCAATAAAAAGTTTCTTCCACCTTTATCATCATGCCTAAGTTTGTTCGGCCTCCCTGATCCTGCGAAACATGGTTCAACATTAATAGGATTAGGAATCATGGTGCTGAACTTTCATCTATCTGGAATTTGTTCATTAAGATTGTTGATTTATATTATTCAATATTAGACCTTAACATGAATTTATTTGTGAAAAAAATATATTTTATAATGTATTTTCTTAAAAAAATTTATTTAATAGCATGTGGTATATACAACACCAATCTCAAACGAACCACGATATACTACAAAAATAATATTTTTTAATTATGACTATTATGATGTAGCTCTTGGTTTGGGGGTATGAATAGGAACAAGTGTATAATGAAATATATGAATAATGTTATAACTTAATGAAAATAATAATAAATCATTCATTCATTAGTAATTGGTTATAAATGATGATAAAATATTTTGAAGGTAAAAGATATATTTTTCATAAAACTATTTTTATGTGATCAATATATTTTTGTCTAAATAGATTAAATTAATTATAATTGATAAATTAAATGAATAAATGAATATATTATATATTCATTAATATGAATTGAAATTAATTCATTTATTTTTATTAATAAATGAATGAGAATAAAGTCATTTTAGGCTTCAAAAATATATTTTCTTTAATTTTTTTTTGCATTTGGTGTGCAAATATTATAATAAACTTGTACCAATTATAGAAATTATATTTGAAAAAAATGGAAATAATTTTTTAAATAATAATTTCATAATAGTATTAGGATATGTTTTTTGTATTTTTCTAAAAATATTGATTTTGAGTGAATAATGGAAAATGACGATATTAACAAAAGTGTCATACCTTTTCTTTAAATCATGTTATTTAAAAGTACCACTATATTTTTGATTTGGTTTTAAAGTAATATAATAAGTTTTTTATTAAAAATAAAATAATTAATTCCATAGTAATGATTATTATATTTTAATTATGTATAAGTTCATTTTTTTTCTTAGAAGTCTAATTTTCCTAAAAAAGTGAATCATTGCGTTTTGTGCACTTATATTAAAATTAATTTATTCAAATTATATAAATTAAATCTTGAAAAATGGATTTCATATTTGGAATATGAATGTTCATATTTTTTTAAATATTTCCATTTTGTTTTTCTCCATTATGTATAGTACCCTTTTTAATTTTTTTTTTCACCACAGTAAGGGTAAAATGGGTAAAACTGGGATAAAACGATGAGATAAGACATAAAAATCTACATAAAACTTGTATTTATTTTATTTTATGAGTTTTATATACCATAAAAATCCAATATAAAAAAGTGTAAATTTATTTCGACATTTTTTTGATTATAACCATTACATTATTTTTTGTAATAGATAATTACAAAAATATAAATGTATTTAATTTCATATATATAGTATATTTAATTGGGATAGAAATATGTTATGATTGGTTATAAAATGTATTTTTTAATTTAAATTATTTATATTTATTATATTAGTTTATTTTTAATTTTTTGTGATGGTATAATTACCTTTGTAAGAACCCGGTTCTTCTTCTTGAGGTATGGGTTTCTTCTTTTCCTTTTTTCCTTAAGTTTTATTGAGAAAATAAGGATAATGGGGGAAAAATTCCAAAATTTGTGGACACACGCCATGTACTTTTCCACATGCTGTGTACTTTGGCCATCTGGGATGAGTATACTGGGCGTGTAGGCCGGTCGACGATGAAGGGTGTAAAAAATGAGTACATGATGTGTACATAATATATACACACCCTGTAATCAGTCGACTGGTAAACAATAAGGTAGTGGTAGTAGCAGCCAGTGGAATGATAGTACACGATGTGTACTAAGTAATACACGTCGTGTAACCAGGCCGAAAGATGAATAGTGTGGCAGTGAAAAGTAGCCGCCAGAGGAACAGTTAAAAAAATGGAAATTACACGCTGTGTACTTGAGAGTACACGCCGTGTAGTTGTGTTTTTTTGTTATAAACCGGCAGTAGCCTCCTCTTTCAACAGAGGAATCTTAGAACACCGGGAGGCCATGAGAGAGAAGGCTGGAACTTGGAAGAGCTTCCGACCGAACACTGGGACTCCGATTCCTTCACCGACGATCACATTTGAACCATGCGGGTGAGTTATTCTCTCTTATTGAATATCTCCTTCCAATTATTTCTCGAGTGGAAGTTATTTCGGTTTGAATGGGTTATCGTTATTCCTAGATCTATTTCATTCTTGGACGTTTCTGGAGGCGTCGTTCACGTATTTCAATCAGAGGAGATCGAGGTAGGTGTTCTGGTGTTTATTTCCAACTGTTGAGTTGATTTTGTGTATCGTTGTGCTACAAGACCATGTTTGGGGTGTCTTATGGATGAGGTATTGACTTTTTAGATATCTATAATTGTGTAGATAATCTAATGATAAATATAAACTTTTGTGTGGGATCGTTTCCTTGATCTAGGGCTACCCCGAGGGTGTGTTTCCCTTGTTTAGCTGTTTGGAAAGGATACCCATGGGTATTCCGTAATGATAGCATGTTTTGAGTTTTTTGAGAGGAAACATATTTATTACTTGCTTATGCGTTGGGATCAGCCCTATTACTTGATTCGCCTGAGGGAAAGGTACTGATTCGCCTGTGGGCAAAATACTGATTCGCCTGGGGGTAAGGTACTGATTCTCCTGAGGTAAAGGTATTTATTATCTTGAGGGAAATTTTTCTTATGCCAGAGGGTAGTAGATTCTATGGATGAGGGAAATATCTCAGACGCCTGAGGGAAATATTCATTATGCCTGAGGGAAGATACCTGCGGGTTTCATTCTGTTTAGCCTGAGGGCAGGATTCTGATTAGCCTGAGGGCAAGGTACTGTTCAGCCTGAGGGAAATGTTCACTTGAATATTAACTATGGTGTTTTCTTGTGTTATACCTTCCAAGCTAAATCATAGGCTTGGAGTTGTTATACCTTCTATTTGTTAGATAGAATGTTGTAGTTTATTCTAAGGAACTGTATAGAGATTTTTGGCTGAGGACAGGTCTCAGAAACTTATAATTCAATTATATTTAATTGTTAAATAATAATTAAATGGTAATGGAATCGGTATGAGTAGCTACTTGTGATTACCTCCTATCTTACTGCATTTCTTTATTTCACACTTCTGTTGCACATTTTCACTGTCAGTTGGACACGGGACTTTGGTGGTTGCCTACTGGGATTTATTTCCCACACCCTGTTTGGGTCATGCCTTGGGCCCAAAAATATTATATTTCTATAGGTGTTGATAAGGTCAAGGGACCCCATACAGGTACATGATTATTGTAGAGGAGCAGGAGAGCATGGGACCGAGCTTAGGCATGCGATGCTGCTGAGTTCCTGTTGCACTATTTTATTTTTCTTTGCTGTACTTGGTACTTGTACTGTATTGTATTTGATTCTAGTGTATCCTGTTTTGACTGCTTTCTTAGAAATAAGACATATTACATCATCATATATATATGACTGTTGGGTATCTTTTGCTTCAGTACAATTGTCCTTACAGCTTTGCATTGTTTACTGTTTCCGCTTTTGAGTAAGTTTACATTTTTCTGCTGTGCTACACTTTGACAAATGAGGGAATAGTTTACCCACTATCAGACCTAGGCCCTCACTGCTAGTCGGAAGCCTATGGAATTTTGGGAAATGTGATTGAGGTCATGTGACCGATCGGGTTCGGGGCACCCATTGAGTGGCACTCGGATCTAAGACATTGCAAAGTGGTATCAGAGGGTTTTTCATTTCTCTAAGTTATTTTATTATTTGGTAAATATGGTAATAGATAAATTTATAAGGGATTCGGTAATAAATGTGCCAGGGAGTAGCTACACCGTTTAGAGTTAAAGTCTGTATTTCCTTGAATTAAATTGTGATTTTCCTGTTTAAGATTATTATAATTTATTTGATTTTCACCATTGGGTGATGCACTTGTGGTGTGCTGTTTCTATTTTTATACCTGGGTTCTATTTAGTTTCAACCTGATGAGATGAGGGTATTCCATCTCATGCATCATTTTGGAACATATTAGAATCACATGCCTTGCATAGTTTACGTGCCATGTAGGTTCATTAGAAATTTCATGTTATTGTGATAGATGTTGTGCTAGTAAAGGCATGTTGTTGTGATAGTTTTCTGGGAAAAAAATACTTTCTATTTGATAAGGTATTGTTGTGTGAGGTTTTTTAGAATTGACGCCGAACATTGGTTCTTGAGGAGTATGGTCCCTCATTGACCGTAATTTGGTGGATCATTGACTTGTTTACTTTGTTTATAACATGTATAAGATTCAAAGATTTGAATCACGAGGAGTATGGGCCATCACAGATCGAAATTTGGCACTTAGTTGTTGGTTTTAGTGTTTTTCTGGGCTCCAGAGTAGTTTTTAAGGCTTACTGTCTAGAAAAACCCAGAACACACGCCTTTTAGTTTTGACTACACACCATGTACTCTTTTTTTTTTTCGGGAAGAAAGTTAAAATTTTAAGTACGCGCCGTGTACCGTAAATACACACCATGTAGTTTCTACCAGTGTCATAGGCCATGTGGGCAGAAACATTGTATAGTGAATCCTTGAGGGCACACGCTGTGTACCAATTGTACACACCGTGTCGTGTTGACCCTGTGTCTGCCATGTAACTAACAACACAGACCGAGGAATCTTTGCTTAAACACACCGTGTCACTTTTGAACATGCCGTGTAGTGTAGTCTGGGAATCCAACTGTGTAACTAACAACACGGGTCAGTGATTATCCTTTCATGTACATGCCGTGTACCTGCAGGACATTCCATGTAGTCTTGACCGGTGAGAGACCGTGTGGACTTGTCCGTGTGGCTGGGGAAACAGGGTGGTGTACACACCGTGTGCATATGTAACATGCCGTGTAGTGTCAGCCGAGTAGCCGGTCGTGTCACTAACAACATGAGTAGTTGGAATCTATTCCATACATGCCGTGTCCATCTGGAACACACCGTGTAGTGTGAGCTGTGTACCTGGCCGTGTCATGAACAACACGGGTCGGTTAAGCTCATCTAGTACACGCCGGGTAGACATTATACATGCCGTGTAGTATCATTTGAAAGAGAGCCGTGTGGCTAAGCCATGTAGAAAGACTTGGGAAGGGGAATAAAATTCAAGTACATGCCATGTGTGTGGACAACATGCCGTGTGTTTTGGGTGTTACATGACCAGTTCTGGCAGGAGTACATGACCATGTGAAAGACTTAAGGGTACACGCCATATAGACTTATTACACACCGTGTCATCTTGTTTTGTAAAACTTGAATGTTTTCTTTTCCCTGTTCCCTTCTTACATTTCCAGTTCTTAGAACTTAATGATCTTAAACTAAGGCGTGTATTTGAACTTGTAGAGTCATGCTGTCGAGACGACCACCAATTGTTCTCCAAGGGAGTGGCAACGATTATACTCCAGAGATGGTAGGCCACAGGCTACCGATGGATCATCCAGTAGTTCCAGATGTGGTTCCAACCATTATACCAGACACAGGCGCAGAGGCGCAGTTCCGTGAAGGATTCATTCGGTTTATGCAGAACTTTTTGGGAGCACCGTCGAGTGCCACATCTATGACAGAGATAACCCTTATTTTCCAGTAGCATCATCCACTTACGTTTTCAGGGGATGGAAGACCACATACTGTGGAGTCATGGATGGGATCTATGCAGACTATCTTCGAGCATCTTGAGACGACTCTAGGGAGGAGGGTCAAGATTGCTACTTACATGCTGCATGATTCCGCCAAGAGATGGTGGGATGTTACCACCCAGACCAAGCATCATCAGGACATGGCATGAAAATATTTTTAGGCAGTCTTCTATGGATTTTTCTTTACAGAGACACTAAGAGAAGATCGAGCTCAAGAGTTCATGATTCTGCAGAAGGGCCCCATGTTAGTGATGGATTATTCTTCCCGCTTCACCGAGCTACATCGTTTTGCACCTATTCTGGTGGGTGATGAGACGTTGAGGGATAAATGCTTAGATGATGGTCTTAGATATGATATCCGAGCACTGGTGAATGTTTTCAGGTTTCCTACAGTGCATGCTATTGTTAACCAAGAACATATTTCTGAGTGGAACTTATGGGAAACTAGTGGTGTAGGACAGGGCGGTTCCACATCAGTTTCTGGTACTATTTCTACCAGTAAGAGGAAGAGGCAGATGGATTTCTCTCATGGTGGAAGTACTAGCTAGAAGAATTCTTCATGTGGCCCAGTGGTGTGCTATCAATGTGGTAAAGAGGGGAACAAGAAACCTCAGTGTTCACATGACCCAGTGAAGTGCCGAGCTTGTGGCAAAGTGGGAAATCTCCAGCATTTTTGCTGGGCGTTTCTACCAGTGACTAGTGATAGGGGTTTTGTGTAGACTCTGCGTGTATGAGCAGGTCCAAGAGCTTATTACCAGTCGAGGAATTGGAATGCGTCAGGACGTTCAGGCCAAGGTGGTGGTCATGGACATGCTATCTAGACACTAGGATATCATAGATAGGAGGGCGGGTCAGCTCTGGGTAGCCAGGTTGTGTCATAGGGTCATGGCACTGGGAAGGAATATGCAGTACAACAGACCCAACAGGAGCAGGATCCCGGACCTTCCACTGTCATAGGTACTATTCTAGTTTCTTCTATTTTATCTTTAATACATTTCTATACTGGTGCTACATATAGATTTATATCTGTGCCCGTTGTGGAGATCCTTGGGATCTGTGTTTTTTTCTTCTTCTGATATTATGACACTAGACACTCTGTTGGGAATTAGAACGGCAGGTGTGCGTCAGTGCAAGGAGTGCCTCCTAGAGGTTGGTGGGTGTCACTTTCAATGGGACCTCTATGTATTAGAGATGATGAGATATTATGTCATTCTCGGGATGGACTGGTTGGTACCCTTTCGAGACTTTGTAGATTTCTATCGTCATAGGGTGAATTTCATGTCACCAGAGGGCAGAGAGTTTCTATACAAGGGTGAATGGGATATCTAGGTGAGCCGAGCTGGACCCGAGCATCGTGGGCGAGGTGGAGTGATAGCCCAGATTGCAAGTTTATATCTGGATGACCAAGGAACTTGTTAGAAGAATTTCCCTCCAGTAGTTGATCGTTTTAGGGACGTCTTCCCGAATGACTTTTCAGGTCTACCTCGGATGCGATAGGTGGATTTATCTATTGATCATGTGCGAGGAGAAGCACCGGTGTCCATTCCTCCTTATAGGATGGCCACACCAGAATTGCAAGAGCTCAAGAGGCAGTTGTAGGAGTTACATGCCAAGGTTTTTATCCAACCCAGTATTTTAACTTGGGGTTCACCTGTCTTGTTTTCGAAGAAGGCGGACGATACCCTAAGACTCTGCATGGATTATCGGAAGCTGAACCAGTTGACAGTTAAGAAAAAATATTCCTTACTGAGGATTGATGATATTTTTGATCAACTTCGATGAGAACGAGTGTTCTTGAAGATTGACTTGAGATACAGATATCATCGGTTGTATGTTATACCATCAGTCATACCACTTATAGACTTTTAGAGTAGGTATGGTCTATACGAGTACTTGGTCATTATGTTCGGACTCACAAACGCACCAACAATTTTCATGGCTCTGATGAATCGTGTGTTCCACCCATATATGGATTCGTTTTTGGTAGTCTTCATGGATGATATCTTAGTGTACTCTCACACTCAAAATGACCATACCAACTATCTTGATATCGTTTTGAGTACACTGAGAGAGAATCATCTATATTCTAAGCTCTCAAAGTGCAACTTTTGGATGGACCAGATTCACTTCCTAGGACATATTATCTCAAGGGAAGGTGTTGCAGTAGACCCAGATAAAGTGAGAGCAGTAGTTTCCTGGGAGCAGCCTAAGAACATGTTTGAGATACAAAGTTTCTTAGGGCTAGCTGGTTACTACATGAACTTTATACAAGACTTCTCCCGCTTAGCAGTGCCGTTGACAGGTTTACTAAGAAGGGTGTGAAGTTAATTTGGTCATAAGATTGCGAGACAACCTTTCAGAAGCTGAAGGGAAGGTTGACATCAGCACCAGTCCTGATACTTATAGAGCAAAGGGAAGATCTATCTAATTTAATGTGATGCATCAGTTATTGATCTGGGAGGAGTGTTGATGTTGTTGGGCGGAGAAAAAGGGAGTGATGGCAAGAGGGGGGGTGAATTGCCTTTTAAAAAATGATTAACAAATTAAAATCAAAGTAAAGAATGCAGCGGAAATAAAAGAGGCAAGACACAAGAATTGATAACGGAGTTCGGCCAAAAACCCGGCCTACGTCTCCGCTCCCAACTCAACCGTTGAGAGATTCTACCGCTTGCTTTTCAATGGTTTTAGCAAGAAACCCACTAGGGTTTGAGGTAGCACTAGAACCTATTACAGCTTGCTTTTAGTGGTTTAGCAAGAACCCACTTGCTTTTGATGGTTGAGCAAGAACCCACTATCCTTCTTACAGGTGAAGGATAGCTGAACTATGTATCAAGCTATTTAAAGGAAATCTTGACAACCTCTTCACACCTTAGAGGTGGTGTGAAACCCAAAAGAGAGAGGAATAGAAAAGGAGTTGGGGTTTGTAGGCACAAACCCAATTTGAAAGCTCAAAAAGATAAATACAATAAAACCCGTAATTGGAGAAGCCTTGGGCGCCTTTGATTGATAGGAGAGTTTGAAGGCCGCTTCCAAGCTTCTTTGGTGGTGCTCTTGGATGTGGAATTGGATGGAGCACTTGGGGTTCCTTGAGGTGGCTCGCCGGAGGATTGCCGAATGATCAACAAAGTGTCCTTGGGCTTGGTTTTTGTTCCGGTTAGTGTCTGGGGCTTCCTCAGCCTTTATTTATAGGCATGGAACCCATTGGGGGCCTTCGGAGCCGTTGGAGAAGTCTTCGGAGCCGTTGGAGGCCAAAAGAGGGTTGACTGGTCAAATCCAACGACTAGTTTGACTGGGCTACCGGCTGGCCGGTACAGCTCCACCGGCTGGCCGGTGCCTTGGCAGAGGAGAAGAATTTTGGTCCAGGCTCCACCGGCTGACCCGTGGAGGAGCCACCGGCTGGCCGGTGGGGAGACAGTAGCTGGGCCATTGGTCTGGGTGCCACCGGCTGACCGGTGGAACCTGGCAGTGGGCAATGCCTCTACCAGGTCCACCGGCTGGCCGGTGCTATCACACCGGTTGGCCGGTGGACTGAAATTCAGTCCACTTTGAGATGCTTTCTTGGGCCATTTTCTTGGAAACCTTGTGCCTATTAACAAAAACACTTAAAACAAGGTTAAACACATAAGAAAGTGATTGTGATCATGAAAATCAAAGAGCGAGGGGAACGAGAGGTACAACAATCTCCCCCTATTTTGATGATCACAATCACCAAAAAATGTAAAAACTTAAATTAAAGGCATGCTTTAATGAATAAAATGAAATGTAAAGCAAAGCATGATCAAAAAGGTTTCTCCCCCAATCAATCAAGAAATTTCTCCCCCTTTGTGATTATCCAAATAGAATGGGGCATAAAACTTGATTGAGGGAAAAGAGATTTGAAAATCAATTGAAATTTTGGAAATTGAAAGATTGAAAAAAAACAAAAATGCTTAAACAAACCTAACTCCCCCTAAATAAAAACAACAAATCACCGGGGAGAGGTGTTTGAAACCGAAATAAATTTTGGGCCGGAGAGACTTGCTAATAGGGATTTTTCAATCCACACTTGTCTAGTGGCAGGTCTTCTCCTATAAAATTCATCATTTAAGAAAATAGTTTTGGGCCTACCATACCGGGCATTTTTGCAATTGCACTCATAGATTAAGTGCCCGAGTTTTTTGCAATAATTAGAAAATTTAAATTGAGAGCTCCCCCTTACAAAAAAAGTAGGTGCATGGGAAGAGGAAGCTTGCTTGGAATAGCCAAGCCCTTGGGTGGTCCTAGATACACGTTGGGAACCTAGCAAATTGTTCAAATTTTGTTCACCTTGAGTGAACTTGGCTAGAGTCTCCCTTAGATCTTTGATGGTTGATTCCATGGAATCAACATCGGGAAGATTTTGGATTTTGAGGGACAACTTTTCCTTCTCTGTGAGAAGTTGTTCTTTTTCGGAAGAGAGTTTTTTGAAATTCTTTTTTAAAGCAACAAATTTGGAAGAAAGTTCGTGAAAACCTTCCTCCAATTGATCTCTAGCATGTTGGAGATCCTCATAAGACATATGATTGAAATAATTTGAATTTGAAGAACAAGAGGATGAGGAGTCGGAAGATGATACCTCATTACATGCCATTAGGAATTTTTTACCGTTGTCGCTTGAGGAGGAGGATGAGGAGGATGTGGAGCTATCACTCCAAGTAGACGCTTTGAAAGCCTTCTTCTTTTTCTTTTTCTTGGCCTTTTTCTTGCGGGATGGGCAATCGAGCTTGTCATCGCCTTTAGTACCTTCATGGGTTACTTCTAAAAGATTCCAGATATCATGAGAAGATGAGCAAGTAGAAATACGATTAAATTCATTACGGTCTAGCCCACAATGAAGAGCATTCATGGCTTTGCCATCGAGCTCAAAATTTGCAATGTCTTCGGGGGTCCATTTGGATTCATCGGAAGAAGAAAGTGAATAACCATGCATGAAAATTTTAAAAATAGGATAACCAATGCTTTTAAGAAATGTGGTCATGCGGGTTTTCCAAAAAGAATAGTCGGTTCCATCAAAAAATGGAGCACGACCCAAAGAATAGCCTTCGGGGGCGAAAGAAGTTGATGCCATCACAATGGATCTTAAATTTAAAACCGGTTAAGGTATTACTCAAATTCTGCCTCTGATACCAATTGTTGGGCGGAGAAAAAGGGAGTGATGGCAAGACGGGGGGTGAATTGCCTTTTAAAAAATGATTAACAAATTAAAATCAAAGTAAAGAATGCAGCCGAAATAAAAGAGGCAAGACACAAGAATTGATAACGGAGTTCGGACAAAAACCCGGCCTACGTCTCCGCTCCCAACTCAACCGTTGAGAGATTCTACCGCTTGCTTTTCAATGGTTTTAGCAAGAAACCCACTAGGCTTTGAGGTAGCACTAGAACCTATTACAGCTTGCTTTTAGTGGTTTAGCAAGAACCCACTTGCTTTTGATGGTTGAGCAAGAACCCACTATCCTTCTTACAGGTGAAGGATAACTGACCTATGTCTCAAGCTATTTAAAGGAAAGCTTGACAACCTCTTCACACCTTAGAGGTGGTGTGAAACCCAAAAGAGAGAGGAATAGAAAAGGAGTTGGGGTTTGTAGGCACAAACCCAATTTGAAAGCTCAAAAAGATAAATACAATAAAACCCGTAATTGGAGAAGCCTTGGGCGCCTTTGATTGATAGGAGAGTTTGAAGGCCGCTTCCAAGCTTCTTTGGTGGTGCTCTTGGATGTGGAATTGGATGGAGCACTTGGGGTTCCTTGAGGTGGCTCGCCGGAGGATTGCCGAATGATCAAAAAAGTGTCCTTGGGCTTGGATTTTGTTCTGGTTAGTGTCCGGGGCTTCCTCAGCCTTTATTTATAGTCATGGAACCCATTGGGGGCCTTCGGAGCCGTTGGAGAAGTCTTCGGAGCCGTTGGAGGCCAAAAGAGGGTTGACTGGTCAAAGCCAACGGCTAGTTTGACTGGGCTACCGGCTGGCCGGTACAGCTCCACCGGATGGCCGGTGCCTTGACAGAGGAGAAGAATTTTGGTCCAGGCTCCACCGGCTGACCGGTGGAGGAGCCACCGGCTGGCCGGTGGGGAGACAGTAGCTGGCCCATTGGTCTGGGTGCCACCGGCTGGCCGGTGACAGAGCCACCGGCTGACAGGTGGAACCTGGCAGTGGGCAATGCCTCTGCCAGGTCCACCGGCTGGCTGGTGCTATCACACCGGTTGGCCGGTGGACTGAAATTCAGTCCACATTGAGATGCTTTCTTGGGCCATTTTCTTGGCAACCTTGTGCCTATTAACAAAAACACTTAAAACAAGGTTAAACACATATGAAAGTGATTGTGATCATGAAAATCAAAGAGCGAGGGGAACGAGAGGTACAACATATGTATGGTGATCGAGTAGTTGCATACAAGTCTTTGCATTTGAGGCCACATGAGAGGAATTACCCGATGCATGATCTTGAGTTGGCTGCAGTTGTTCATGCGTTACGCTGTTGGAGACATTATCTATCGGGAGAACATTTTGTGGTGTTTACGAACCAAAAAAGTCTTAAATACATCTTTACCCAACGCGACATGAATTTGAGACAGAGAAGGTGGGTTTAATACCTTCAGTCCTTCGACTTTGAGCTTGACTATACAACTGGTAAGGGTAACGCAGTGGCTGATGCACTGAGTAGGAGGACTCAGATACAGGTAGTGCAAGAGGCCAGTGGTGAGTGGCATCTTATGGCTTTGTTCTCTGAGATGCATTTGGAGGTGCACGATAGTCATGGGAAAACTTATCTTTCATCCTTAGCTATGAATTCTACCCTCCTGGATAGAGTGAGTATGATACAACTATTGGATTCAGAAGGCCTAGTTCTACAGGAGTCGGTGGCAAGTGAGGACCCTCCTCTTGGTTGGACGATAGGCGATGATGAGGTACTACGTATCCATGGAAGAGCGTGAGTTTTAGGGGATATACGTGAGTAGTTGATGAGTGAATTTCATGCTTCATCTTGGGTAGTACATACCGGGGTTACCAAAATGTACCGTGACTTGAGATGTCAGTATTGGTGGCTAAGGATGAAAAGGGAGTTTGCTGGTTTTGTTACGAGATATTCCACCTGTCAGCAGGTGAAGGCGGAGCATCAGAGGTCAGCTGGACTGTTATAATAGTTACCCATTCTAGATTGGAAATGGGATGATGTCGCGATGGACTGTGACCGGGTTTTCGAGGTCACCTTGAAGCAATGATGCCGTATGGGTTATTGTGGAAAAACATACGAAGGTACCTCACTTTTTTCTGATCAAGGAGACCTTCAGTGTTGATGAGATCAGGAAGTTATATTTCCGAGAGGTGGTACATTTTCATGGGGTCCTTGGTTCTATCATTTCCGATAGGGATGCCTATTTTACATCTCGCTCGTGACAGAGTTTTTAGAGAGAACTGGGTACACAGGTGCTTTTGAGCACAACTTACCACCCTCAGACCGATGGCCAGTCAGAGCGTACAATACAGGTGCTAGAGGAAATGCTACGTCCATGCATTCTAGACTTTGGGGGATCTTGGGAGAAGCACATACCCCTGGCCAAGTTTTCCTACAATAATAGTTTTCAGGAAACTATTGAGATGGGACCTTACGAAGCTTTATATGGTAGGCCATTCCGATCACCCTTGTGCTAGTTGGAGGCAGGTGAGGTAGCTTTACTGGGACCACATCTTGTGCATGAGACTGCAGAGTAGGTACAGTTGATACATAAGCGGATGGCTACTGCGCAGTCTCATCAGAATTCTTATGCTAATCGCCACAGACGACCATTATTGTTCATGGTCGACGATCGGGTTTTCTTTCATGTTTCACCAATGTTGGGACATAGGTGAATCAGGAGATAGGGTAAACTTTCACCGAGGTATGTGGGGTCGTTTGAGATTCTGGAGAGAGTCGGGCCGGTTTCCTATCGGTTTTAGTTACCATAGAGGTACTGGGCCATGCATGAAATCTTCCATGTATCTCAGCTATACCATTATCACTCAGACATGTCTCACATTTTTCAGCCTGAGGAGGTTTAACTTCAAGTAGATACATCCTTTGAGGAGCATCCAATTCGTATTGTTGATATGAGAACGAAGGTTCTCTGAGGTCGGTCAGTTCCTCTCGTACGGGTGCTATGGCAGGATGGCCGAGTGCAGGATGAAACCTGGGAGTAGGAGACCGACATACCTGCTCAGTAGACATATTTTTTCACAGCTTTATCTTCACCACCCTTGGAAGGGAAATTATGGGATGAATTTCTTTAAGGGGGGAAGTTTTTAAGAACCCAGTTCTTCTTCTTGAGGTACAAGTTTCTTCTTTTCCTTTTTCCTTAAGTTGTTTTGAGAAAATAAGGAAAATGGGGGGAAAATACCAAAATTTGTGGATACACACCATGTACTTTTCCACACGCCATATACTTTGGCTGTGTGGGATGAGTATATTGGGCATGTAGGCCTGTCAGAGATGAAGGGTGTAAAAACTGTGTACATGACGCATACTTAGTATATACACACCATGTGATCAGTCGATAGGTGAACAGTAAGGCAGTGGGAGTATCGGCCAGCAGAATGACAGTTTACGCCGTGTACTTAGGAATACAAGTCGTGTAACCAAGTTGGCTAATGAATAGTGTGGCGGTGAAAAGTATCCGCTAGAGGAATAGTTAAAAAAATAGAAAGTACATGCCTTGAACTTGAGAGTACATGCCGTGTAGTTGTGTTTTTTTGTTATAAACTGACAGTGGCCTCTTATTTCAACAGAGGAAGCTTAGAATGCCATGAGGCTGGGGGAGAGAAGGCTGGACCTTGGAAGAGCTCCTGATCGAACACCGGGACTCTAATTCCTTTTCTGATGATCTCGTTTGAACCGCTCGTGTGATTTCTTCCCTCTTTTTGAACCTCTTCTTCAAATTATTTCTAAAGGGGAAGTAATTTGGGTTTTAATGGGTTATCATTCTTCCCATATATACATCGTTCTTGGACGTTTCGGTAGGCCTCGTTTTCATATATCGATTAGAGGAGATTGAGGTAGGTGGTCTGGTGTTAATTTCCAATTTTTGAGTTGATTTTGTGTATCGTTGTGGTATGCGCCCATGTTTGGGGTGTCGTATTGCTGAGGCCTTGGCTGTTTAGATATCTAGAATTGCGTAGATAATTTAATGATAAATATAAACTACTACATGGGATTGTTTCATTGATCCAGGGCCACCCCGAGGGTGTGTTTCCCTTGTTTATCTGTTTGACCAGGATACCCGTGGGTATGCCATATTTATAGCATGTTTTGA
This sequence comes from Viscum album, assembly GCA_963277665.1. Taxonomy (NCBI): domain Eukaryota; kingdom Viridiplantae; phylum Streptophyta; class Magnoliopsida; order Santalales; family Viscaceae; genus Viscum; species Viscum album. Next base: position 1,013,338,947 of record OY728119.1, on the reverse strand, counting down.
GTTTTCTTGAGAGGAAACATATTTATTACTTTCTTATGCATTGGGCTCGGCCCAGTTACTTGATTCTCCTGAGGGAAAGGTACTGATTCTCTTGAGGGTAAGGTACTGATTAAACTGAGGGAAAGGTACCAATTCACCTGAGGGAAAGGTATTGATTTGCCTGAGGGAAACATTTATTATGCCTAAGGGTATTAGCTTCTGTGCCTGAGGGAAATATCTCGGATGCCTGAGGGAAATATTCGTTATGCCTAAGGGAAGATAACTGAGGCTTTCATTCCTTTTAGCTTGAGGGAAATGTTCTAATTAGACTAAGGGAAAGGTACTATTCATCATGAGGGAAATGTTCACTTGAATATTCACTGTGGTGTTTTCTTGTGTTATACCTGCCACGCTAAAGCACAATCTTTGTGCTGTTATACCTTCTATTTGTTAGATATCCTATTGTAGTTTTTGCTGTGGCACAATATAGAGATTGTTGGCCGAGGCCAGGTCTCAAAAAATTATAATTCAATTATATTGAATTGTTAAATAATAATTAAATTGTAATGGAACTGGTAGGATTAGCTTCTTATGACTACTTCTTAGCTTACTTCATTTCTTTATTGTACACTATTGTTGCACATTTTCACTATCAGTTGGGCACATGACTTTTTTGGTACTGGGAATTATTTCTCACACCCTGTTTGGGTCATGCCTTAGGCCCAAATAGATTATATTACTGCAGGTGTTGATAAGGGAAAGGGACCCTATACAAGTACTTGATTGTTGCAGAGGATTATGAGATCATGGGTCCGAGCTTAGGCTTGCGATGATGTTGAGTTCCTGTTACACTATTTTGTTTTCCTTTGTTGTACTTGGTACTTATACTGTATTGTATTTGATTGCAGTGTATCCTGTTTTGATTGATTTCTTAGAAATAGGACATATTTAATCATCATATATATATGACTGTTGGTTATCATTTGCTTTAGTACCGTTGTCCTTACAACTTTTCATTGTTTACTACTTCCTCTTTTGTGTATGTTTACATTTTTCTGCTGCACTACACTTTGAAAAATGAGGGCATTGTTTCCCCACTATCAGACCTAGGCCCTCACTGCTAGTTGGTAGCGTCTGGCATTTGGAGAAATGTGCTAGAGGTCATGTGACCAACTGGGTTCGGGGAACCTGTTGAGTGGCACCCGGATCCGGGACGTTACAACCTTAGATGCTTACAAAACATCGATACCATGCATGTGTGAACATTAAAAAAATCAGGGTAAATAATTTGAAAAATAATAAAATTTATATGTTTTTATGAATTTTATTATTCAATGAATTTAATAGAAAATTATAAAGTAAAATTAAATTAAATTTCGTTTCAAATTTTAATTTCATTTTTGTATTGATTTTTTTGAAGTCAAATAAAATGAATATTCCCTAAAACAAATTTAAAGATATTTCCTGACAAATAAAAATTTTATTAAATGATTTGAGAATTATAAAAGTATTTAAATATGTAATTTGGGATTTTATATGGTGTAAATTTCATAAATGGACAATTTTTGAGACACTTTCCACATTAGTAGTAAATTTATAGCCCTTAAAGAGTGAAAAATGTGTTACGATGATTAAGGTAAAAAATAACCAATAAGGGGGTTATACCAAATGACTAGGTTTAAAATAAAACATAAAAATGTATAAATTTTAGTGGTATAATGTATTTAGAAATTAAAATTTTCTACCTTCTAAATTATGTCTATTTGGTTCCACTTTACATGATTATGATATTTAGGAACATATAAAGTTATCAATATTTATAATTGTGCCACTGCCCTCACTTATAAAAGGTAACCCTCTATCCTCTCTCTATCATAGATATATATCACTCTATCTAGGTCAATAAATTCACAAATATATCCCAAATATCTATTCCAATATCCTAGAGGTATTGGTCTCACCAAAATACCAACCTATTAAATCTTAAGGTGTAAGCCAAGGGATCATTTCCAAAGAAGATGTATAATTCTTAACCGAGTGTTTCATGATTATTTATTCTTATACCTCCTATAAATATTCTTTAACCATGTTTAAATATTAACCTAAGTATATTAAATATACTTAAATTTTATTATGATTATTTTATGACACATTTTCATCTCCATTAACATCTAATAGGAATTGAAAATATCGCTCGTGTGTACGTGTGGACTACCACCTCCATGAAGCGATGTGTTTCATGTTTCATTGCCAGATCATATAGATGGTTAAAATGATGGATTTAATAAATATACAGGATATTAATGAAATTATTATTTTTAAATATAGTATATTACTTAACTTCTTACCCTTCCACCCACTAAAAAATGATAATGTTGCTCGTCCATACGTGTGGAATACCACCTCCAAGAAGTGATGTGATTTTTTTTCATGTTCACCTTTCATGGATTGTTATAAAATTTTATCCAAAGTATAAAAAATATTATTATTTTATGATTAATATTCTAGAGATAATGGTACAAATACCCCTTTGACCTTGTTCAACCTACCAAAGTTGTTTTGAGGATTTCGAACTGAACATCCACAAAATGTCTAACATGAACTTAATTGATTTAGAAAATATATATAACATGATTATAAATGAAATTACATAGATTATAAAATTTTAATAAACCTAAAAAGTTTTATTAATAAATTAAATATTTAATATACTCTTACTATACAATAGTTAAGGAATGTATCTGGAAATTTGGGAGATAAAGAAAGTGATTTCCCACCTCAATTTCCTTTCATTGAGACTCATTGCATTATCAACAGTTATTTTCTTTTTTTATCATCAATTAACTTAAATGTGGATATATTTTATCACAAATTTATTTTAAATAACATAGTTTAAAAATCCATTTCAATTTATATTATTCAATTTTATTTTGTTTCAAAAGTATTAAAATGCATAAGGGATTTTTCTTTAAAACCTTTTTAAAGTATTCGTTTCAAATATTTTTCCTCCTTGTCCATGTTAATTAAAAATATTTCAATAATGTTATTATTTATAATTAAAAGGATTTTAAATTTTATTGCAAAACTATTTTTGGCTTTCTTTTAAAATATTTTAAAAAGGACATTTTTAACATTTTCCATATGTGTCACATTTGACTCTTTTTACCAAAGTAAAAAAGAATTTTTTTAACATAAACCGCTTGAAAATATTTTTCGTAAGTCATAGAGATATTTTTTATAAATATTAATATCAAATTTAAAATGTATTTTCATATAATATACCATTCCCATAATTTTGGTAATTTTTCATTTTTAATAGTTGTCAAAGTAAAAGGACATTTCTCTGAACACCTGTGTGAAAATGGAAAGTGTTTTACTTATGGGTTCAAAATAGGGTTTATAATGAAAAATTCAAATATCATTTTTTCTTATTGATTATATTGTACTTGATCATTAAAGATAATTATGGGTGAGCCCAATATATCTCATAATTATGTGTGAGCTTAATATAGCTCTCAAATACATCAGGTAATGAATACTATTTGAAGGAAAAAAATAAGAGATATGTATGTAAAAGTTAAAACTATAGAATTAACTGGTATTTAGTTATTCTAACATGGGTCAAACAAAAGTGAACATAGGTTTTGAATATGATTCTCCAATTTAACTATTTTATGCTTGACAAAAATTATTTTTATATAAATATTTCGATTTCATGAGGTAAGAAATGTTTAAAGGTGAAAGGTTTGTATTTCAAATAATTGTTTACATGAGTTCCCACACACATAAGGATGAATTATTGTTTATTCTATGATTTTTAATCGGTTCCAAAGTTTTTTTTGAATGAAGGTGTATTTTATCATGTTTATATTTTATATTTATATTTATAATCTTTTATCGTGAAAAGTATAAACATCTTCTTGGGTTTTCATGTTTTTCACTGGATTGATGGATGTTTTTTACTTTTATATCCCTTAATGATCTTACTTTTCTCATACCATGTTTTAAAATATTTTTCATAGGATCTAAGTATGTATAGAAACTATAGAAATTTCAATATTTTTTTATAGTGACTCATCTTAAATTATATGTAAGTATTTTGAATATAACATGAGTTTAAATTTAATAATCCCATTGTGTGGAAAAAATGGACACTGTGTTTTAGTATTCCCCATGTAATGTATTGTTTCTCATAATTCTATAAATCATTAAACCTAAAAGATATTAGAAATGTAATAAAGTGAAACCCCAGTTATAAATCTTGTAATTATGGTTTGTTTATGAAATTGGATGCTACATTTTGAATCAAAGTAAAGGATTAGATAACTTTATAGGTAAATATAGCCTTGATGGGGATATTTTAAATGTTTTAGATACCATAATGGGCTAATATGTCTTACTTTTATCAAAAGTTTAAGAACATATATTCCCTTTTAAGGGTATACGTGACATGAGTTTAAGAAGCTTTATGATATTTTTGGGGACATTTATGGGTATAAAAACCTGAGATTTAGTATGTGTCTTACTAAAAAGGTTATTTTAGGAATAATTATTTTATATTTTTTTAATTTAAGTTTAAATGTATTGATAACCTCTATTGTTAATATGATCTTTAATGTTGAGGTAATTATGGGATATTAAATTTTGGGAATTTATGTTTTATCCTATTGATAACCCTGGGATTGAAAACTGATTTGGTGACTAATTGATTGATACAAATTTTTAATAATTTCACTAATTTGGTAACATTAAATTATTAAATAAAATTGAAATTCTATTCTATAAGAAGGAATTTTATTTCAAAAATAACGGTTTATTATATTTTTAAGCATATATGAACTTAGTATGGATTTATGGTTGTTGAACCTCCATTTTGTCACATGGATGAAAAGGGTACAAAGAGAAGTAACATAGAGAGAAGAGATGAAGGTAAATGAATTAGTCCAAGGATTGAAAAATCCTCTAAAGTCCATTTTCTCTAGTACCACAAAACACCATCATCACGTAGGGTACCTGCATGCCATATTGTGTGATCAGCCTCAGAGAGACACCTATGCGAGACACCTGACATATAAACCTAAGAAAGATGGAAACTTTTCCTAGGGCCCTATATTTTCCTATAAATAGAACCCTAGGGTCTTCATTTGTATGGATGGAAATTTACGAATGCCAATTGAAGCTCTGCTCTTCCTAGCCCTTCACTCAACCCCTCTAAAAACTTCTAGGTCGCTTTATAAAACCTTAAGGAGAGAGAATTAAATGGGGATAATGAAACTAAAGTCCTACCAGGGTTTAAACTAAACAATAAATGCATAAGGAAATCACTCATCCCTTGGTTAACGATCACTAGAACGAGGTACCTTTCCTTATCTAGGGACCCATGTGAGCCACAAATGGTAACACATGTGGAGAGACTTGAAGTATTGAGAAAGGTCCTACCCAAGTGTAGTTTCCAAGGTGGTCCGTCACCCAGGGTACAACTAGTTTTCCTAGACTTACCTGCGCGAAGCACCCCCCATGCGACGCCCCCTTATTCGTCCAAACCATTAGCCTGCCCAAGCCACTAATTAGGCCTTATTCAAAGCCATCAATAACAAGGCCTCTCCTCCTTTGGATCACTTTTTTGAAAGTTACTAGTTTGAAACCTCCACCAAAACCTCCATACTTACACAAACATGGTGAGTGGAACACCAATGTGTCCTCTATTTGGGTATTTATTCCTAAAATCAGAGGTTTCCATCACTTGTCCGGTTCGCCGATCAGGGTTCTCATGGTGAATGTGGTTGTGTATACCTATGGTCATAAGGACCCCTACCCTAGTGATTATGTTAGGGAGTTCCCAGTCTCAAATACTAGGGTTAGGACCATGTACTCCCTTTCTCATCTCTAAGACCTAGATGCCCTAGTTTATACCAGGGAGGGTGATAATTACACTTTATTTTCCATTAAACATTGAATAAGATCCTCCTCCCTCACTATGGGTCCAGCTCAATGGGAATATTTCCTGGATTAATCCTCATATTTCCTTACAGGATGATTCACTCTTCCTCCGATCATCCTCTTGGACATCACCTAGTGTACTGCTTTTTTATCCATACTCTGGACTCATTCTAGGGTAAAGTGAAGAGAGGGAAACATTGTATAATTTTCCTCTTATATTAGTGGAAGAGTGGGTAGATGAGTTAGGAACACTCAATTACCTATCCTTATGCCTTTGGTATTTGTCTCCATGTCCAGCAACATACAAAAGACGATTGTGTGGCATCTCGAATTGTCCACTGCCTCTTGTTTCTCACACTGATCATGACACAAATAGGCTTAGAAGTTAATGGTGATTATGAAATACACATGATCCATGCCCCAAAATGAACAATGATAACTCTAATTTCTACTACAATTAGGACATGTAGGACACCCACCTAGTGCCCAAGATCAATGGAAATACTTTTTAGGAGTAAGACCAATCCAATACAATCCAAAATTCAATTATAATCCTCCTCAAAATTAAGCCCCAAAACAAGCCTACAAATTGCGATGAGTTGAGAAATACATCATGGAACATTTTACAGGTCATCCTCTTCAGGAGTAATCCCCAAATTAATCCTCTCAAAGGGACATACTCCCCTATAAGACAAATATTTTAAGGGAATACATAGGTTTAGGTCTTAAACACAAACTATGTAGGATTTGATTCCCCTCAAAACAAGATACGTAGGAAGCCCCTATGAGGTCCAAACCCAAAACCCCAAATGAACCCTATTCTCTCTGGGTCATTTTTCCAGTTGGTTTTAATTTTTCTTGGAAATCCATATTCCTTCCAGGTTCCTTTGGTTTCTTCGATATAAGTCCCACAAAAAACATTAAATAGGAACTTTATGGCTATATATCCTTACCACATAATGATAAACTGTATGGTTAGGTCCCTATCACATAAAATTAAAAGGTGTAATGTGCCACATTAAGTGGAACTGAACTATGTGGGTTCTGATTCCTTTCACAAGGATATGTAGGAAGCCCATCACATGGGTTTGATCACAACACTAAAACAAATCTCGTCTCCCAGGATGGTGATACAATATAGAGTGTCCCAATGCGTGGATAGAAAACCAGCATCATCATAATAGTGATAAAATAATATGTAATTTGTACATAAGGGGATACCATTGATGGAGAACCTCAGATACATACAGATATCTCCATTGATGAAGATCCTCCTATACATAAAAATGATTCTAAATTCCATACATGTAAATAATTGTTTGTTAATTCTAGGGAGCACCACATTATTCTTAGAAATTAATAAAGGATTCATAAAAATATATTAAATCTATAAGAGAGTCCCAAATTAGGAAATAATTCCCCCCCCCTAAAAGGGTGTGATGAGATAGAACTCCCATCCTCTTAAAAAATGCGATTTCTTAAGCATTGTCAACCAAACAGCCTGATGAGCATATTCCTTTGGAAAGAAGGTCCCCATGGATATAGAATAGTTGGGTGTTTTCAATTCCATGAAAAAACACATTGGAAACCATTCATAAATAGTGATTCCGGACCCGAACTGAAATCTCCTGGTTGTTTTCTTCAGAGATAAGTGTTTCAGTCATGAATCATTATTTACGAACGTTTTCAAATGTATTTTTTTGTGGAAACAGAAACACCCATTGGTTATATATCCATGGGGAACTGCTTTTCAAAGGTAGGTGATCATCATAAATTTTGGTCGATGATGCTTAAGAACTCACATTGGTAGAGAGGATGGGAAGTCAGAATCATCACACCATTTTTTGGGGGAATTATTTCCTACTATGGGAATCTCTTATAGATTTATGTTATTTTCATGAATCCTTTATTAATTCTCATGAATAATGTGGGTCTCCCTAGAATTATCAATGAATTATTAATATGTATGGAATTTGGAATCATCTATATGTATCCAAGGTTCTTCATAAATGGATATATCTATATGTATATGAGGCTCTCCATCAAAGTTATCCTTTTATGTACAAATTTGATATTATTTGTTCATTATTACGATGAATATGGTTTTTAAGCCACATAGTGGGGCAATATAGATTGTATCACTATCCAAGGAGATGAATGTTGTTTTGGTGTTTGGATTGAACCCATGTGATGGTATTCCTACATATCCTTGTGAAAGGAATTAGAACCTAAGTAGTTTAGTTCCACTTAATGGAGAACATAAAACCTTTTAAGGTCATGTGATAAGGATCAAACCATACAGTTTAACATCATGTGGTAAGGAATTCTAGTTGGAAGGTGCATAGTCATAGTTTGGTGTGGGACTTATAATAAAAATTCCTAAGGAACCTAGAAGGAATACATATTTCCAAGTCAAATTAATCCCTACTGGGAAAATTAACCACATATAATAGGGTTGATTTGGGGTGTTGGGTTTGGACCTCATAGATTCTTCCTACAAATCTTTTTTGAAGGGGAATCTAATTCCACATAGTTTGGTTTTAAGGACCTATGACTAAAGAGGCCCTTAGAAGATTCATCTTGAAGGGAAGTATGGATCATTGAGTGGATTAATTTGGGGCTTACTCCTGAATAGGATTCTATAAAAAAGGGACCATGAGGGATGTCTCAACTCATGATAATTTGGACGGGTTTTTTTGTAGATTACTCATGAGGAAGATTACAATTGAGGTTTGTATTGGATTGTATTTGGGCTTACATCGGAGGATAATGCACATTGAGATTAGGCCCTAGGTGGGAATCCTACGTATTCTGATTCTAGTAGGAATCATTGTTATTATAGTTCAATTGGAGGCATAGATCATGTGAATTTCATGATCACCATAAACCTCTAAGCCCATTCGAGTCATGCTCAGTGTGAGAAACATGAGGCAACATACGTTCTGAGATTAAAAAAATCTACTTTTTTCACTGGTGGACATAGAGGAAAATCCCAATGGGAGAGGTATGGGGCATTGAGTAGGAACACCTCCTATTCACTCTCTTTTGCTAATATAATCGGTTAGGGAAATGACACTTCCCTCTCTTCAATTTACCCTATAATGATTCAAGGGTATGGAGGAGGAAGCACGAACCTTATTGGTGGCCAGGAGGTAGATTGGATCAAGGGTAAAACATCTTGCAAGAAAGTATATTGGATTACTCTAGGATAGATTCTCATTGAGTTGATCTCATAGTGAGGGAGTAGGATCTTTTTACATATTGAATGTAAAAGAAAGAGAAATCCTCACCCTATCTTCTAGAAATTACAGGTTCCGAGTCTTAGAGATGATAAGGGGGGACATGGTCCTAACCCTAGTATCTGAGACCGAGAACTCCCTGACATTGTCCCTAGGGTTGGAGTCCTTTTAACAGTAGGGATACACAACCTCATGAACCCTGAGGACCCCGACTGGACAACCAGATGACTGCGGGAAACCTCTGACCATAGGAACACACACCCAAACGGAGGACACACTATTGTTCCACTAACCAAGGTTGTGTAAGTCTAGAGGTTTTGGTAATGGTTTTAAAATATTCCCCATCAAACAAGGGATCCAAAGAAGGATAGGACCATCCCTGGATGGCTTTGAAGAAATCCTGATGAGTGGCCTACATAGGCTAGGAGTTATGGAAATCCAGGGGGATCACGTAGGAGTTGCTTCTCATATGTTGGTATGGGAGAACTAGTTTTACCATGGGTGACATACCACCTATAAAAATACACATGCATGAGACCTTTCTCAATCCTTAAAGGGTCTCTATAGGTTTTCTGGGAGGTGGATCACATAGGTTCATCCTTAAGTAATGGGACCTCATGCTAGTGTTTATTAAAGATATGGTGAGAGAGTGAATCACCCATGTATTGTTTATTTTAAACCCCGAGAGGAATTTATTTTCGATATTACCCATTAATTATTTCTACTCTAGGTGTTATATAACTACCTAGAATGTTTTGAAGGGGTTGAGTGAAGGACTTGGGGGAGTAGAGCTTTAATTGGAAATCTGGAATTTCCATCCATACAAATAAAGATCCTAGGATTATATTTATTGGAAAATATAAGACACTTTTATAAGGGTTTATATCTCTCAGGTGTCTCACTTAGGCTACTCACTCAGGTGTCTTGGTTAGGACGATTGCACAGACTGGTACACGGGTACCCTATGCGACGATAGTGTTTTAGGGTACCTAGGAAAATGGACTTTGAAGTCGTTTGAAATCATTAGCCTACTTTATTTACCTTCTTATATTCTCCCCAAGATACTTATCTTTGTCCCCTTTTCATTAATGTAACGAAATTGTGTGTCAATAAAATCCCCTCCCTCAAGATTGGATCTGATTGAAAGAAGATGGTATGATCCTGAGGTAGAGGGATGAAAATGATGGATGCTTCGCACATGTTATCTGCACTGGTCTTCCATACTGGTAGTACACTTAAGTATACCATTTAGGAAGAAAACATACACAATATGAATATGGATGATTCATCGTCTATAAATAGGGTCTTCATTTCGGTAGCCAACTCTCGCGACTCCGTACCTTCAGGTCTATCCTCTCTAGTCTCCAGCACAGACCCTCCATTGAATCTCTTTTCACTGAAGGCCTCATTCGTGCAAACATGATATGTACCAGTTTTCTTGATGTATATTCCTGGGTGAGAGACTTGCATGGGGATCATGATTGATGTTCCTAGATTGAGTCACTTGCACGAGGCACTTGATTACGACACTTCCATGAGTTCATGCCTGTGAAAATTTTTCTCCATTTCTACACTCTTTTTCATCAAATGTTGCTAAAAAAACTTAATAGATATTTTCAAGTTCAATGGTGGTTTAAAATACTAGTGTTTCTAATGAACAAGTTGTAAATCACCTTGAGGATATGGTAAAAATCATAGGGCAAGAATTCTATGATTCTTTCAATACAACTCTATCTGATTTGGCAAGTTAGTTGATGAAATACCAAGGTGTATTCTGTGAGGGTTATTATATAATGCTTTATGACCATGGACATCTAAAGGATGTATTGATACCATATTCAAATAATTATATTCCCCTCTCCCAGTTTTAATACCATAGAAATTTCACTACTTCCAACATATCCAGTATGGGTGTATTTATTAAAAATGGACATCAATCATAGATCGTGTCATAACCATAGTAAGTGTTCTCTAGATCTAAAACCACATAAATCTAAATTGGAGACAAATTTTTATTCATCCATGTTCTATGATTCTAGACTGATCAGTCAAAGGGTTGTAATAAAGACTATGATTTATGATTGGGAGTGGGTGTTAAGACTACTTGGATTTGGTTGTACCAGGTGTACTAAACTTGTTCAGAGTTCAAGAAGGAGATACAATACGTTATAATTTATGAGGCCATGTTGGCAGGGAAAACATATGGGTACAAGAATTCAAAATTCATTCTTGAGTTTATAAGCCTATACATCCCACAGACAAACTTCTTCCACACGATTCATGGACAAGTTGGTATTAACTTGTGAGATGCCCACAAGATTTCTAGGGTTATGATTCATGGAGACATGTATTAAAAATTCATCCCGCAAAGGGAATCATGGGGTGGTGCTGGAAGGACTTCACCTTTAGCGCACGATCTAGTGAAAATGGATCATGAAATTATGAAGGAAGATCCCTACCCATGGGGGTATATCCACCCTTAATTTTGGATGAGCACTTTCCTAGAACTGAAGGGGTAAGCCCTACTTGAAAATGTATAATTGCATGCCCCAAGATGGTAAAGCGAAGTGTTATTGGTACATTCTATCCAAATTTGGAAAAGGGTGAGTATAAAAATTGGGGCTATATGCCCAAGTCCAACATTCCGGCAAAGAGACATATCGTAGGGTTTCTATCCATGTGGCTAAGTACTTACCTACTACACATATGTGATTCCAATGGTGGAATAAGTCCAGGGATGCTTTTCACGGTGGCTAAGTTGGAAGAGAATATGTTTTTGGGGTTGGAAATCTCTGTCCTAGAAAAAATTTACCGATGTATGTTGCATTTTTATGTAGGGAATGCTCCATTCATAATTTCAGGACCATTTCAGGTGTCGTGGGAATGGGTTGTAGCCCACTTTAGAACCCATACCGTGTTGGGTGGGGTCGAGGTCCCTTAGATCCAATTTTGACTATATGATAAGGCTATTTCTAGTATTGCTCCCCTATCCTGGAAGCCCAGTGAGGCCCTATTGAGTTTGAGCATGTTCAAGGAGTTTAGAATCTTCCTATATGGGGAGCCACCTACTGAGATATTTATTGATGACATGAAGGATAGTGATGAAATAAGATTATATATGATAGAATTTGGGGATGGTGTGTTGGAAAATTGTATTGATGGTGAGGTTATATGGGAGATATATCTCTATACAAGTTTGGATGGATGTTCTGGTGCCTTTAATAGATAACCATATCCCCTCCAGTGCATGACCGATTGGAAAACCATTCGATGGAAGAAAAAAATCTATGGATGATTACAACCACAGAGTTGACCCAAGAAGTGATAAACCTACCTCCAGTAGATGCAACTATTAGATTAGACACTTAGTATGATGAGGCATGGATTACATAACACATAGAGGGAGTGTTGGCCAAATCCATTTCCCAAATCGGTACTGGGAAAATAACCAAGAGTGGAAAGAGAGGCAGAAAGGATTCTTATACTATAGGATACATTTCTTCTCCTCTAAAGGAGGCTTAACCCCCTTCAAATGGTGGTGATGTTGAGGTACCGAGTTCAACAAAATGGCCACATTCAAGGTTTAGTCTCCTAGTGGGAATCAAATGGGAAACACCAACTAAGATTTCACCTAGACGGTCCAATCATCATCACCAAGAAGATACCCAGGTTCTGTTATCTCTTCCTACATCTATAATAGAGAGGGTCGGTAAGCCCTTGAAATACAAAGTTGTTAAATCATATTCAAGGAAGGCCTAGATAGCTTCAGAATACGTATGACCAAAGACAATGAAACTCTCGAAAAGAATATCTTCTAATGTTGAAATCATATGGGAACTCATTCACGCAAGACTATAAATTCCAGGGATAGTAGATGCCCAAGCTCTATTTGAATTTTTTTTTGAGTACAATCCCACTAAGGTGGAGATTTATATCTAGAAACTAGATATGCTCATTTATACAATTGGAAACTAGTTCCCAGCAAAGCGGTGGGTGGAGGATATGATGAGACGAGGTGCTATTTAAGGGGTTAACCATTCATCTTCTAAGTAATGGTTTGATTATATAAATCTTGAGGATGTAAGTTCTTGTTTTATCATATATTTTCTTATTCTTCATTTAATTATTCTAGAATAGAGCACTTTTTCTGAGGGTAAGATCATTTTTTATTTATAGAAGGTTGAGGGGAAATCTACTAGGGTTACCTCGCCAAGTTATAGAACAACTGGAATCCCTCTTAGGGATGATGAATCATCTATTGAATCTTGATAGCTATACCCATCGTATCAAATGATAGAGGATTTGATGGTGGGGAAAACTATACTACCCCCAAATACCTAGCTTAGAGTTTGTTGGTGCTATCCATCCTCCCTAAAAAAGGATAATGAAGAAGGAACGACGAAGGGTGAAATCCTTTTCTGAATGCCTTGTTAGCAGCAGTATGTCATCTTGGAACCATTAATCTCTACTTTATCCAAAAAAATTTCTAAACCTCATTGGATTGCAAAAACTCCTTCCCTTTCCTCTCTCTAGGGACTTACAGATGAGTCTCCATGGACTGCGGATGAAATTTTAGACCAAGCGCGGACCTTTACTGATGAATTGGATCCTTAGACAGAAGAGGTGTCGAGGGTTCAGGATGCATCATCTTCTCTTATCACAATTCCTGTCACCACTGTATAAAGGGAGGAGGAATCTGGTAGTGTAAAAAGTACACTATAAGATATCAAATTCTGATGGATGACTTCCATCTTTATAATATTTCAAGTTCATCTCATGCACTAGATGATCATGTGACGGCATATGCTAACCCTATGGCTACCACTTAGCAAGCTATTCGGGGTCTCCTGTCATTGGAAGTGGGTGATGTGGCAGGTCATGAGACAAATATTTCAATCGTCTCTATGGGTGAGATTACCGTGGGGAATAGGATGTCAATATATTTCTTGAGAAATCTTGGACTGGCCGTTAATGAAATATGAGAACATATTAAACTTCCCACGACTTTAGTATAATTTGAGGCACTTAATAGGAAACTTAATGGACATGAGTATTTAGTTTTGGGAAACCAGTCCTTTTATGCCTTATTCTTTAATAATGAATAATTAGAATGTGTAGCTCTATTTTTAGAAAATGTCGCAGTGATGATGCATGAAAATTATATTTAAGTCCTTCTCAATCCCATTATTGAGTGGTGGGGGGAACTCCAGAGGACCTTGAAACATGATTTATTTCTAAGCCTCATTTGGTGACCCCCAGGTAGACCTAGGAGAGTTCCCCTCACCAAGAGGATGATGTTTAAACTGCTAAAATTGGGGATTTTAGGGAAAAATCTACCTTGGATGCTAACCCATTACTAGGTAAGTGTCACCAGTTGATAATCCCCCTCTATTTATTTTACCCATTATCCTTTTTAGGCTAATAATGTGTCATTCTAATTTTTTAGTTACATTAACTTCTTTGATTGGTTCTAAGGGTGAAACCTCTATGCCAACACAATTGACACCCAAACAAGAAGACATTATTGATCAGGAGGGAATGGGGTAGGGTGTATTAATAAGTGCATTAATCCCATAGTACATCTCTCCCTAGGAAAGAAAATACGAGTAGGATTCAGAGCTTCATAAAGCTCTTTACATCACACACCATAGGGCTTGGCGGGATCTATGGAGGATAATCTCTGAGATGCCTCTTGAAGAACTTCCTTTGAAAATATATCAACTTTTATTCATGTTTGGAAAGCTAGGATACAAGGAATTTGATTACCGCATGATTCATTATACTATGAAGGAGGTCATTTTGAAATGGGAGTGAGAGCATAAGATTCAATAGGAACTCATATATGTGAATATTCTCGTTAATTATCATGATCTAGAGGCTGGATTATCCCATGTGGTGGCCAACCATTCCAAGAAGATGGCAGAATGTAAGCAATAGGTTAATGAGAAAACTATTCAAGTGTCCTGTCTTCATTAGGAATTGGATGATTCTTAGGGGTATCTTTTACAACTCCACCAATCATTAGAAGAATCCAAAACAAAAGGGTAAACTTCCATTGCAACTACAAAGGAAGTACTTCACCAAGATAAGAATATTGAATCTGTTGGATTTAATGGGCTTCAATATGAGGCTGATGGGGATCGGGATTCCATTTAATAGATGAAGAGTTATGTTGATGGTCTCTTGTGAGTTATAATTGAGATACATCATCTTGTGGATTATACTCATGCATATTTTTGTTTCATAAATGAAAATAATTTTGTTTCTAATCATATATTCATTCATCCTTGTCTTCCTTCTGTGATCATAACATAATATTGAAACTAATTTTCATGACAAAAAAGTATATTTGTATAATCCATAGTAATGAGATGGGGAGATAATATGATTTTTCCTAATCCATGGGGCCTAGTGAGCATCGTTAATATATTTCTATGGTAATATGAAAAAACCTACAAGATTTATATATTTTATGTCATCAACCTAATCTTTCCCTATGATCATTATGAAGGAGACATAGCAGGAAAGACTTGGATTTTTCTTTGACTGATCTTCTTGAGTTTTTGTCCAAACAAGTTTTGTGCCTTTTATTTTTTTCATTGCTTGTTTTTTTTCCTAAACCTTACAGAGTGTATGCCTAGCGAGATGAGACTCAAATTTTTTCTAGAGTTACCTTTATGAATTTTCAACCCAGTGAGTACTGTGTCTCTTTATATGGGTAGTTTAATGTTATTCATTCCAGACTGATGATGCTAGTGTTTTAGTTTGAACAACTTTGAACATAAATTTTTAAATAACCAACCAAACATGTCTTGTGGGAATAGAATGTTCCGACATTCTTTAGTTATCCAGTGGGGAATCTTGAGCCATGATTTTATGGTTTCCAAATCCAAAACATGACATTAGTGAATAAATGAGTCCCCTTATTAAGAATAAGTTATTGATGATTGAAAAACCCTTTTTGTGGGCTATTTTATGCAAGGCTAACTAGGGAAAGTACTACATAGTAAATAGTGGTATTATTTGGCTTACTATCTCCGAAATGTTTGAGAAACTTATGAAAAGCTAACTGGGACGTATTACAACATAGTCATGAAATGAAGTTCCTAGGAATTCCAACATTCTATTACTGATGTTCAAAGTTTAATATTTATATTTCTCAAGACCATGATGGGTGGTTTTTCTAAAGGGAGGTGTTTTAAAATGAAGGGAATATCTATACTGGTACTGGCCATTAATGGGAAACCACTCCTACACAAATTTGGTTCAAGTTAAAGGGGGTACATTTTGTGAGTTGGTCAATGGCATGGGGGAAGGACCCTTTCTGAAAAAGGTAAAATTATCTTGTAGTTTAGTGTCATGCGATTGGGACATCGACCGTGTAGTTTAACATCATACGAAGAGGAAATTGCACTATGAATTTTAATTTCATGCAACAAAGACATGATACTTTGTAGTTTAAAGGAATGAATCCATGAAATCAGGGGGATATAATTTTAAGGTTTTTAGCTTTGACCTAAGGGTCGATTATTCTCCCATTCTTGGTAACTTGTTTGGAAATTTCCTACCATATTCAGTTTTGGGAGGAGAATGTTGTAAGCTATGATTTGGGGATTTCCATATCCAAAGAGTAGTACAATGAAAGGGATTATGGAGTGTGAGTTGTTCTCTCAAGAATAAGTTACCACTTATTGAAAAAAATATTTTTTTGTGATTTTTTATGCATGTCTAACTAGGGAACATACTGCATAGCCAATAGTGGCATCCTTTGTTTATCAAGATCTGAAATTTTTGAGCTATTTATACAAAGACAACTAGGGTGTATAACAACATAGTTAGACTAAAGAGTGTTCAATATTTCTGAAATTATATCATTAAAATCTGGTGAATGTATTTGGAGATTCAGATTTCCTCGGTCACATAGTTTGATTTGTGAGAGGAAATTACCTAAACCCGGAAGGGGTATTTCAAGTCAAGATTTTCCAAGAATGGGGGAAACAGGGTTACCACATATGTTTGAACCAAGAATGGGAAGAATTATGTATATAGTTTTAGGATATATTACTAATACCATGATATTATTGATATCATAGATTACATGTAACCTACCGAGCTGAGGTCGTACCTATATACTTTGAACATGAAGGAGAAAATCGTAAACGACTATTTTGGGAGTTTTTATACAAGGATAAGGGGTACATGATGAATATTCAAGGGATTAATACTGAGATTTATTCACATGTTCTAGTATATTTTATTCAAACTTTTAGGGACAGAAGAGGCTTATCCCAAGGGAGTAGTTACCCCTATTTGACAATCCCATTTTGTGGGTTGTTTTATGCAAGGCCAACTAGGCACATTCTGTATAGTTAAAATGTTGCATCCTTTGACTGACCAACCCTTTTTTGGGTCGTTTTATGTAAAGATGAATGGGATTTGTACTACATAGTATAATAGTGGAAAAATTTGACTGAACAACTCAATTTGTGGGCCATTTTATGCAAATTCAACCAGGGAATATTAAAACATTGTCAAGAAAAAGAGCTCTCGGGTATCATAATTTTTTCCACTAGAAGATGTGTATAGATTATGAAGATAAAAAATAGTCAAGATTAGAAGTATGCCATGTGCAAGGGATATATAAAAGCACAAAAGGAAACATATGGATCACTATTGGTCATGATCTGGAAGTCCCTTGTATATATCTGACTCATATGTATAATGTGGACATCTTTGTTTCCTTGGTGGGACCATTAATGAGGGGGACCAAAATAAAAGATCCTGCGTTGATCTTTTTTTGTATTCAGGAGAGGGGGGAATTTTTATTTACACTCTATATAGGACAATGACTTAAGGCCTATGAGTCACTATGTATCTTAATGGGGTGAGAATCAAGCCACACATAGTTGTAGAGGAGATTGTGCTATTTATTGTCATGAGAATAAGACATATGGTGTTTCTTTTACGTCCATGAGTCCAGGAACATGGTTACCCGAATGTGAATTGATATGCCTTACTCAAGATAATAAATCCTTTACTAAGATCCTAATCCCATCTGATCTATTCCCGTTGTGAGAAAAAATGTGTGGTAAACGTTTATTCTATAGTGCAAGGGAAACAAAAATGAAGGAGAGGGGAATTTAGAATCTATGGTGGGTGGGATAGGGGATATGATCTAGGTGTTTCTACTTATATCATCAATATGAGAATCAATCCATACATATTTCTGGACATCCCATGAAGTTTAACATCATGTGGTAGAGATGAATATGAATTTATATGAAAGGATAGAAATGTTGAGGCTGAGCCAGGGTATAGGACCCGGGTGTCACTATATATCTTGATCGGGGAAAGAATCCATCCACACTTAGTTCTAAAAATGATTCCCTATGTAGGTTTGAATTTTTACACATGGATTAAAGGTTTTTTTTGGTTTAATTGAAGCGAGACCCAAGATTGGTGGTCTAGGTGTCACTACATATCTTTCTGAAGAAATAATCAATCCACACACAGTTCTTGAAAGGGTTTCCTATATAGGGCTAATCCATATACAGGGAGTGGTGGATTTTTTTATTGTGGATGGACCCAATATTGGAGATTTGAGCATCACTACGTATCGTATTTATGATAGAATCAAGCCACGCGTAGTTCTTGAAAATTGTTCCCCACACCAAATGGGTTTTGATGTAGGGAAAGTGGCTCAAATATTTTCTAGATTGATGGTTGTTCCCAAAACATGAGGTTGAGGTGTTTCCATGAATCTATTCATAATTATAACCAATCCATATGTTGTAAAAATGTTCCATGTGTAGATATGGGTTGTATATAGGGGAAATAGGGCTTATATTATTTTCATCGTGGCTGGGCCTGAGGATGGAAATCCGGGTGTCACTACATATCCCATTAGAAATGATAATCAAAACACATATAGTTTTTGGACAGATCATACATTTTATCATTATTCGATGAGGGCTTTGAATGTGAGATTTATCATCTTGTGGTACTGACGTGGAAATATTGGGGCTTATTCCTTTAAAAGAGGCCCAAATTCCATTATGGAGTGGCAATGATGTAAGTGGGGATTATGAATGAGAGCTACCCAACTTTTCTTCCTCATGTCTGGACAAGTGGGAATCCCAACAAACTTAGGGTTTATATGGATATGATTGGGACTTAAAACAGATATGGAGGCTTGCATTTCAGGGGCCATGAGGTGTGTTTCAACTCTTGGTAATTTGGAATTTTCTTAACATTTAATAAGAGTGATGATAACCATGAAGTTTAATGTCATATGATTAGGGTAAAGGGTGTCTTTCAGTTTTAAGTAATACAAATGAGACATTATTTCAAGAAGTTTATTGTTTTGTGACAAGGAAGATGATTACATGAAGTTTAATGTCATGTTTCATAGAAATTATGTTATGTTTTAAATTCATATGATAAAGACCCACTACATAGTTTAACATCTTACAGCTCGGACATATAATGCGCTATTTAGTTTAAGGTCTTGCAATTAAGATGTATGTCGTGTGATTACATGAAATACTTATTCAAGAATATTTCATTGGTTGGTGTCATAATGATCTCTCCATCCATTGAGATCAAGGAAGAAGATCCATTAGAATGAACCTTATATATGGAGTACAGTCCCTCCCACTTTGGCCCAAGATTTGGGCGTTTCATTCCGAGTATCATTGGAGTCTGAAGGAATAGTTCCAATTCTCATTAGAGGAATGAATGGAGGCAGAACTTCTTGTTGAAATTTTACTATATATAATTCTGGTAGAATTTAAAGTGATGCAAGGTATGCAATAATTTTTTATTATATCGCTCCAATTAATCCATCCATTTTTGGGATTGCACATATAAGGATAAATGATCATAGATTGAAGTACAGAGTGATGGAAACTGAACCTCAATAGGCAAGAATGCTTTTTTCCCTTATACCAGTGAATACAGGGTAGCCTGTGTGGTAGTAGGAGTCATAGTATAGTAATCTCCTAAGGCATTAAAGAGATTTTCAAGCCAAGACTTATTATTTTTATCCACCATATTCTAGAGTATGTTCAATAGGGTCTTGTTGAAAGCCTCTAACTATCCATTGTCCACTACATGATAGCAGTATGAATGATTGGATTTAATATTGTACTCTGGATATAGCTTCTATACCTTATAAGAATATAAATTACTGCCATTTTCCATTAGTATGGTATGATGGATATCGAATATGGTAATGATATTGGTTTTCAAAAATCCAACTATGTTTTTGGACCTGATTTCTTTGAGGGTTATCACCTCATCCCATTTGAAGAAGAAATCAGTAGCAGTTAAGATGTTTTTAAATTTCTTAGCTGTAGCTTGGGGTACGAACCCAATGTATCCATTCCCCATATGGAAAATTTCTAGGAGTATTTGGATGTTTGTAGAAACTTATGTGATTGATGGATGATGTTTTCATGCACCTATAAGGAATGAAATTTCTTGGTGAATTCTATGAAATCCTACGTCATTGAAGGCCAAAAATATCCAAGTATTAGGATTTGATCAGAAATTCTATATCCCAACTGGTGTGCACTATAGGACCCTACATGTAATTTTTCCATGATAGCCACAATCTCGTCTCTATCAATACATATGAGAAGGACTCCATCAAAGAATTATTTTTAGAGGAATTCTTGTTGATTTAGGAAGTCATAAAGAGTGAATTTGACTGCTCGGTGCCATATTTTCTCCCCCCTAACTCTATTTGGTGGGAGAAATCCATCTTGAAGGTATTCTATGATGCATTTCATATATCCTGTGGTAGGACCATATGTCTTAGGGGCAGTAATTACTTTGTTAATATACCCCATTCTAATTTTAACAAAATGTGAGACTAGTTTGATTACCAACTATAACTCACCTTTCACCTCCAGGTGGTTAACTGGTACTTGGAGTTCCAATTCCAGGTCTGTAATGAGAGCCTAATATTCCTACTCATTATTGGTAAAAGCTTATGATAGTAGGAAAGAGTAAAAAGAATACTTCCTTCTCTTGGGATATAAGCACATTTCCTAACCCAACTTTGTTGAGCTCAGGGCCTTCCATTCTCTTCCCTATGGGGCTCCTAGACACACTGTAAAAATACATAACCCACATTTAGGGGTTTTCTTTAATAGAGAATATCTATTCATCTAAAAATTCAGTATTTAATGACGTCTCTTCTTTATATGGGTTCCTGGAAAGGAAATATTCCAATCCCATTACTTTCACTACTTTCTAAAGCACAAACTACATATTTAACTATTGTAGAATAACTTACCACCTCTACAAAAGTCCTATTAGCATAGGACAACTGAGGATATATTTGACCAAGTATTTTTTGGATACCAACTAGACCTCATGGTGCTGTATTTAGAGCCTTAACCTATAAGCCAAAAAGATTAATTCCAGAAATAACTTCTCAATATCTGAATAATGAGTCTCATTGTTGAGCATGGTTCGACTAAGATAACAAAGGTTGTCTTCACTCCCTACATCATTCTTTTGTGCAAGAAAGGAACCCAATGATCATTCCAAGGAAATTAAATATAGAATGAGTGGGTTTTCATCTATAGGTGACATTAATATTGGTGGAATCAAGAGTTATTTCTTAAGGCTATCAAATAATTCTTGAAAATATCTAATCCACTGATATGTGGCCCCATTCTTCATCAGTTTTGGTGAATGAAAAACAATTTCCTGCAATTTTGGCTATGATGATTTAGATATAGTCCAAGTAACCTTGGAGTCCTCTCAACTATTTCAGGTTTCTAGGAGGCAACAAGTTAATTAGATCTTTAATTTTTTGAGGATTAACTTTATTTTTTCTATGGAACACAATGAAACTGCAAAAAATTCCACTGGTTACCCGAAAAGAAAATTTTAAGGGGTTCAAATTCAAGATATGCTGTCAAAGCATGTTGAAGATTATTTCTAGATCAAAAAAGTGGTAAGAACATTGAAAATACCTAAACACTATATTTTCAATATAGAATTCAACAGACTTCCCTAATAAGGGTTTGAAGATGCGATGTATATCATGTTGGTATGTGGCTTCAGTGTTCTTTAAACTAAAGGGAATTACCCGATAGAAGAACACTCCCTAAGGGGACCTAAGGGTGGTGATTTCTTCATCATTCAAGGCCATATAAATCTATTTGTATCTGGAATATCCATCCATGAAGGAGAGGGATTAATAACCAATTGTTGCATCAATTAGGTGTTCTGTAATTGGAACTATGAATTCATATTTCAAATAGTTCCAGTTGATATCTTTAAAGTCAGTGAAGACTATGATTTTTCCATTTTTATTCTTCATAGGGGAAATGGTGTCTATCCATTTTAGGTAATGTACCTCTCATATGAATTTGTACTTGATGATCTAGTTGACTTCATCCTCAATTTTGGTGGTGTGAGTAGGATGTGTCGTTCTGGATTCCTCTTTGAACCCCCAATAGTTTTATGAAAAACCCAACTGATGGGTGGAAACATCAGGATAAATAACTAGAATCTCTATGTAGTTCTAAGAAAAAAAATCCTAATGTTTCTCTAAAAAAGAAGTATATAGATCATGTTATTCGAAAGTCATGGATGCACTAATCAGAGTGGGTCTTGGATATTATTTTTTTCACAGATTTATCTCTATAAATTCATGCACTGTATTGGAAACACCTTCCTCAAATGCTGGAGGGGCATCCCTGAGGTATTCCTATTATTCTTCTTCCTTGAGCTTTAATTATTTTTCCTCTTCCTGGAAGGTAGCTGATGAATCAAGAATCTATGAGTTAGGGGAGGAATCATCATTTGGACATCCATAAGACGAGACAATCATTTCTGTCTTAAGAAATGGTGTGACGAATGTTTATAGATCCGAAGGGAAGACTAGGGTTTGTGAAATCAAATCTCTATCTTCTTCCATGTAAGTGAAAACTTATTCTATGATATCGAGTTTGGGTTTTAGGACTCAAATTACAGAAGTCACTGAAGTAGTGTTTGAATTTGGGCCCACCCCTTAAATTTTCTTAACAGGAAGCACATACTTTGTAATAATTTCCTTGAAAGGATTAGTCAGAATCACATCCAGACAGTTTGGGGCATTAATATGAGAAACATCATCAAACATGGATGTTTTTCCTCCATTGTGGTAGAAACCTGTGTCAATATATTATGAATCAAAAGATTTAAATGGGTCCTTGTCACTATGAAATGTCCCAATTTTACCATTGATATAGTATTTGATCCATTGGTGGTATGATAAAGGAACAACCACATGCTGATGTAGTGATAGTCTTCCGAGTAGGGCATTGAAAGCTGTATCCTACCGAACAAACCTGAATTTTGAGTCAGACACAAGGTCTCTAAACTAAGTTATGAGTGCGATATCACCAAGTAGATCTTTCTCATTCTTATAGTAGCCCGGTAACATCATATTGGAGAGAGACAAGTGGAATTCGTTGATACCCAGTTGGAAAAGTATCTAAACTGGAATTTGGTTGACTCCTAATCCATTGTCAATAAAGACTTGTTAGATATCAATGTCATTTACTCTTCCGGATATATACAAGGGTCTGACACATCCTTGTATGATAAAATCATCATCTTGGTCTATGAAAGAGATGAATGAATAAAATTATATAGGATTATTCTATGCATGATATACTTCATGAGTAGCAACCTCAAACTCCTGAGGTATTGACAAGGCCTCTACGGGTGCTTACCAAAGGTCTTTTGATAGACTCAAAGTATCTAGAGCCAAATTCTTGGCCGAAACATGGGAAAAGTTCTTCAATAAATCATACTTATGATCCAAAGTTCCATGTTTCCCAGAATTGGGATGTTCATTTATAGATTCCTTGGGAGATACTATTCCTAATGTACATGGATTGAACCTTGGAGTAGGTGTTGAAGATGCTTTCATTCCTAGAGGGTTAGGTTTTTTAGGTTTGCATACACACCGGGGTTGAGCAATTGATGACGATTATTTTTTAGGGTGTATCCTTCCATGCATAGAGGAATTACCTTTTTCCTATTGATATTCTTGGAGATCTATTCCATGAGTTTCATTAACATAGATGATTTTATTAGGGGTGTTATTGAAGTAGTGACTTCTAAAATGACCACGTATTCCCCTATACCATCGATTTTGATGGCCTCTTCCCTCAATTACCATATCAAGTGTGTGGAATTCAAGATCATAATCGTGCTCAAATGTTGAGAAGGAATTCATCAAGTGAAAAATGTTAATGTAAATGAAAATCAAATGCTTATCTGGTGAACATTCTGTTTGATGAGTCGATTGTTGTTCTGCTATTTGGTGGGGTGGTGACCGTACTTTTGGGACTGTTGGCATGAAGTCTACTAATGTTAAGGATAACTTTAGTTTTGGTGTAGGTTCATCTTCTTGCATCTTCTTCTTACTCTTCTGGACATATCACTTCTTGGTGGAATGGCCTTCCAAGGACTGAGCTATAGGTGAAGTTGGATTTATTATGGCAGAATTATAAAAAGGCACAATCAATTGCTTCATCTATGTTTTGAGAATAACATGAGTCTGGTTAATCATTTTCTGGACTATCTAGTCACCAAAATTTTCCATACTCTTTATCTTAACTCATTTACATTAATTTCACTCCTTTGGGTTAATGGAATAAACATATACAACTTGTGTAGATGAATTTTTCACTTTTACTTTCCTAGAATCCACTATCTTTTGTAGGAGGTCTTTAAAGACAAAATAATTATAGATGTGGTGTACCGACATTTGATAAAAGGTGAAATAGTTTGGGATATATTCATCGCCTTCTTTATTAGGATTCTTGGGTTTTGGAAACTTGACCAAGTTGTTTTCCAATGAATAGATGATGTAGCCGAGGTCTTGGTAATTTAAAAAAGAATCGACCTTTTCTTCAGCTCCTTAAAATGGTTCTAACTCTATTCTATATGATCATCCTATTCAGGTGGGAATTTCTACTGATTCCTAGGAGGTGGGGCTGTATGATATGGTGCGGGCTTTGAAATAGGATCAGATATAGGGGTCTGACTAAGTGTAATAGTGATAACTTCTTCTTTTCCTGTTATCCTTCCCTAAGTTGATATAATCACTTAGGCCTTATCTTTTTTCCTATAATGGAGTTTTCCACATGTTGTAAAATTGAGGCAAGGTCCCAAAACCCTCTCATGTATTTAATAGGTATCAACAGTCTTCTCAACTCATAATGAATATTCGCTACACAGATGGTTAGCAAATCTTTTTAAGGGAGTGGTTGGTTTTAAAATTATGTCAATCCTTTCCCCTGAGTAAGGAAATATGATACCCTTTAATTATCCAGTTTTTTATAGTTTATGATATCAAATACTATTTTCTTCTATAACATTGAGCTGAACTAGAAGAGGAACTTCTAACATAGGTCTTCCTGTCTAATGATTAACCTTGATTGCAAACTTGTGTACCACACTAAGACTGGTCCTTGCAATGATTGTATAAAGAATCTGAGTTTCACCACCTCCCATTGTTCATGGATACCCATCATGTGCTCACAAAAAGATACGAAATTCATCAAATATATCTCGAGGTATCCTTACCCATTAAAAACGAGAAATGTAGGGTTCCTAAAGTTTGGCGATAGTAGAGTCGGATCTACCCATTTAGTGTAAGGATTCTTTTCAGGCTGTACTGGTGCACGTTATTCCTCCATGATTCTAATAAAGCCATTAGTGACTCAATAGTGTTCATAATCATTCGAGGAATGTATCACTATGTTGGAGCATGGATAGGTGCAGGAACTGGAGCCTGAATAGGTACATGGGATGGTAAAACCATTGGTGGGAGTATTTTTTGTACCTACCTTGGGTAACCAATAGGGGAAAGCCTATAAGGATGCACCTGAACCTACTTTGGTTGTGTACCCAATGGAGTGAATTCTCAATCTTCTACTTTGGGATCCAAATATATATTGGTTTTTGGTAACCCACGTTAAGAGGATGTTCCAGAACTCCTTCCACTAGTACCAAAACCGCTTATAACAACCCTAACATTTATTAGCACTCAAAAAATTTGTTGATAAAGTTCACCGTTATCAACACTAAAACAAGTGATGATAAATGAACCCCTTTATCAATATTAAAAAAAGTGCTAATAAAATAAGCCCTTTATTAGTGATTCTTTTTTAGCATTGATAAATGTTACCCTTTATCATCACTTTATTTTAGCGCTGATAAAGGACAGCTGTATCAGTGCTTCATTTATAGCGTTGAAAAATGGTGTCTTTTATCAGTGCGTTTTTAGCCCTTATAAAGGTCCATAATAAAATAAAAAATTAAACAAATAAAAATAAAATGAGTAAATTAAGAAAAATATCAAATATTTTATTAATTAAATAATTATTGATAAATATGAATAAACATAATATACATATATATAGATTATAATTAATAAATAGTATATATTAAATATAGATATATAAAATGAATAAGTATAATATATAGAAAATGTTAATTAAAAACATATTATTGTCTTATTTATTTTTAATGTTGTTTGATTTTTCAATTTAACCTATATTAAACATTCTGTATTGAATTTATTTTACGTGTATATATATATATGTATGTATGTATGTATGTTAATGCATTTGTATACACAAACACACATCAATAAATATATGCAATATATAGAAACACATACACCTAATATTTATCTAATTTATTCAAAATTTAGAATATTTTTGAATTTCATTATAACATGATACATTTAATATATATTATGTTTTTAATCAGTAAATTTTATTTATTTTCCCTTAATACTATAGTTAGGGTGTTAATTTTTAATTTTTTAATTTTTATTTTATTTTTTAATTTGATCATTTTTTATTATTTATATATATATAAATATATTTATTATGTTTTAGTATTTTCAATGTGTATTCATCCACTTCAATATATATATATATATCCTTATTTTTTTAATAACTTATATTTAATTAATAAAACTTATCCATTTTTTCAATATTTTTAAAGTGTACTCGTTTTGAATCATTTAATTTCACTCATTTTTAAAATACATGTATTTAAGATTATATTTCCATTAATAATGTTAAAAATATATTTGTAAATAAATATTTAGCAATAAATAATAAATTTATATTTAATATATTAATAATTATTATAAATAAATAATAATATTTTTTAAATAAGTACTTATATAATTAGAAATAAATAATTATATTTTTAAATAAAAATAAAATTATTATAAAATTATTTGAATAATTATAATTAAAAAACTTTTAAAAATGATTTTGTTGCGCTGTTAAAGCTTGAGATTTACCAGCACTAAAAATTGCTGATAAAAGACATATTTATCAGCACTTATAAATTTAGCACTGACAAAAGATATCTTTGTCAAAACTTGTTTGAAAGAACTATTAAAAGTGTCCCCGATCTATTTAAAAAAAGCCTAACAACGACTCAATCACTCATGATTATCAATCTCTCACAGAACTCTTCTTCTACCAGCATGATTCCTCAACATTCCCTTAGATTAATCAAGGCTAGAATCCAACATTTGTTATTTTCTACTCTTCCTCAATCATTTTTTAATGATTTGGTTTTCAAATTTGGAAGTTTTGCATTGTTATTAAACATGAAGAACCCTATATCTCTTCTCATCGAAACTGAAATACAATGAGTCTGGTTCTATTTCATCATTTTTCTCAATTTATATATATTTAACTATCCATCCCATTTTTCCCTAGAGATACACATAGATGGTTTACTCTCCTCTCACCATTAACAATGAGACCTCTCACCCCCTCAGTTTTTTCTTCATTTGAATAATATAGGGTTCCAAAATCTAGTTAGTTTATAAAATTCAATTCATCTTATATACTAGATTATAGATTTTAAATATTTAATTGTGAGGGTTTTTAACGTTTATAGGATACCAAGTTGTGGCCCTAATTTATGGGTGATGAGCATATAAGGACCATGTTAAGTGTAAAAATAATAAAAAAATGTTTTGTGGATGTTGGTTATTCATGTAAATTGTTAAACCATGAAATTTGTTATTTATATTTATGATTTTGATGAATAATTTTTTATTGAATTCAAAAAAATATTGAATTAATTAGTCACGTTTCAAAAATTATTTTAGTGATACATGTTATGAGAGTTTATTTTTGTTTTTAATTAATTCAAGATTATTATTAAACATTAACCATGGGTTACAAATAGTTATTGGGAATTTAATTGTTGAGAAAAACATGCTCAACATTTTTTTTTAAATTTTCTAGATTGGATAGAGTTGAGAAATAATTAGGTAAATGGACTTAGAAATACACAACAACACATAAAGAGTGTATTTCCAAAAATTAAGTTAGTTATACATGGTTGGATAGTTGATCAAGAAAACTATGAGATGTGATTTATTAATATATTTACTAATCAAAATAGAGATAAAATTAATTTATTGGATTAAACAATAATTTGAAAATCCATCTAACATGATGAATAACCATAGAGAGGAAAAAAATTGATTAAAATATACTTTTTTTTGTATGGATATTTATATCCTATAAGTCATGTAAATTCGTTTACCATGTCCAAAATTCAAAAAATAGAGATAAACATTCCCTATTATAGTTAACCCAATTTTTTCATTCCATATCCCAACCCCTCTTCTTCTTTGATCGCTGTTTATCACTAGGTTAAGGAAATAGAACTCCTTTGGTGATCGAGGGTCCTCAAGAATATTTCTATGATTGAAGGCTAGTGTAATATCCTCAAACTCTAGAATACTTTTTTTACTGATTCAGTGTTATAAATCAAACATATTCCAATGAATCTTAAAGATGGATTCCACTGATACTATATTACAAGTATTCCATAAGTGTTTTTCATTTGTTTCCATTCACATTTATACTTGAGATAAATTGGTTGTTTTTAGGTTTTTTATCCCTCTAATAACCATAACATGATACCCTAAAACTCATAAGTGGTATTAAATAATTTTTCTTCAAGGAAAAATTGTATTAATCTATTAGATTTCTGAATAAATAAATTTCATATTGTATGATTTCAATATAATATATTATGACATGAAGGATTTATTTATTCATCCATAGCATATGGATATTTTATATCAATTGAGGATACTTTTTCAGTGATTCCATTAGTGTAGGTTCCTAGGGCACTTTAATCACTAGGTGCTTAACTTTCTTCCATATCTTGAAGATGGTTTGGACTCCCTCGTTCAAACTAACTTTCCTCCAATCATCTAGATATGGATGGAAATAAAGCGTTTGAGGTTGAATTAAATAAAGGTAATTAAGGTTAGTTATACTGTAGTATTGAAGTATTATGTCTTTGTTAAAGATTTCATGCAAGATACATGCAATTTTGTACTTTTATGCATGGATTGTATTATACTGTTGTTATTCAAGAAAAATTAAATGTTCGACTACTCATTTAGACACTGGATTTTGAACATGATGATGTTGCCAATCATAAGAAAGAATGTAATATTGATGATGAAACTGTGTAATTACTAGTGAATCAACAACCTTTTGATGAAAAAAATGATAAAAAAACAATGACACATCACCATAGTTTTGAATAAAATTATCACGGAAATGAGTCGTAGTACAAAATTTGAGGTTAGTTGGAATCAACGCGGCCAACCTATTAACTACAACAAGTCAAAATTCATTAGTTATCTTGGTGTCACAAAGAGGATGAATGTACCAATTTATATTGAATCATAGCATCACATCAAACCTATAACAAAGGAAATACTTTGGAAAGATATAAAAAAAATGTAACAAGATACTTGATCTATTTTACGGGAAAATTTTATAATTAAACATTGATTTAGTTTTCATTATACCTTATAGAATTCGTTTTTTAGAATATTTTTATAATAAATTTGTCCTAATTTTTGCTATAAAATATCATATAGGTCAATAGACTCTTCTAACGAAGTTACTTATTAGGGATGTTGAGGGGAAAATAAGTCACTACCCACCACTTTTTTATAAACACATTATAAAGAAGGAAGCATGGTCTGCTTTAAGTAATCATCGCAATGAGAAGTCATTTTAGGTGTATTGAAATTTATAATATATTATTTGAAATCATTTTTTATCTAAATTGATTCAAAATTGATAATTTATGAAACAAAAAAGAGTGATAAAAGTAAAGAACATGTATTAAAACTACCGTACCCCTATCACAAAGGAAGGACGGGGTACACTTCATTAGAGAAGAAACTGGTATGTATTTTAAATCAAAAATAAAAGTTTAGTTATGTGATATAAAACAACATATATTCTATTAATTATATATAGATTGATGCATCAAAATCTTAATCCACTTCCATCCCACATCATGTGCTATGGAAGATGGCTCGTGTAAATAAAGATGATATATTAGTTGATAAAAATAAAAAATAAATATGGGAAGCTTGTGTAAGTATGACATAATTATAATTAATTATGATTTATAAAAATATTAAAAAAAAAAATATGCTCATTTTTTTATTTTGTTTAGACATAAGAATCTACAATGGCCATACCAGAATAAAAGTGACTTTTAGTAGCTTTGAAGTGGACTTAACAATATGGTCGTGTTAGAGGATTAGGTTTTGGAGTCTCTTCTAGAAAATATTTTGAGAAGATAAAACCACACACACACACACACAGATATATATATATAATATGATGAGATGAATGTAGACACAAATAGACTCACTACAAGATATTACTTTACAGTTTGGTTTGGCAGACCAATGTATACGAAAAGATCTAAGTAAACTGGTGGTGGGGAAAATATCTACACATGATACAAATGATCCCACAAGATTTGAGGCTATTAATTACCCCCAAATATTACCTGGGTTAATCAATTTTTTCATTACTCTTTTTACAAAATGTGTATCAAATAACTTCTGATAACTTTATATTACTAATATTCTATAGGGTGTAATTTTATGTGATTTTTTTCTATCAAATCCCACATAACTTTGTTTTTTAAGGGGTACAATGTATAATATCTTGGGAGACCAGCTACACAATTAAAACCTCCCAAAAGATAACATGAGAGTGGGGATTGTTGTATCTTATGAGATGACTACTGACTTTTCTACTCCACATGATGATCAAGATATTACAATGGTCAATGTTTTTATTGGGGCTTTTATAGCATGTCTGTAAAATCTTATAAAGATACATGAGGTGAATCTTTAACAAATTTTTTCATATGAAAACATGTAAATGTTGATGAAAAGAGGTCTGAAATATGGTATTATATTGCAGTTGGATAAAGTGGCAGAGAAACAAAAGGTCGAGTCAAGAAAATCTAGGTATCGGCCAAGAGAACAAAAAAACATCCAAGAATACATTCTCTCTTCTAGTTCCAAATAAACTTCTATTAACATTAAACTTCATGTAGAGACCAAATTTAAAGATAAATCTAGGTATTACATTCACTATGAAGAAGAAATATTTAGAGCTTCCATTATAGACAGAATTGGTTTTGAGTCTTTAAATGAGATTCTCAAACATGAATGGTTGTGCATCTCAATTGTGAATACATAAATAAGGTACATTTTCATAATATGTCTATCTAAATAATGAGATAAATATGTTTATTAATGTCAATAACTTATTAATATTTTGTACATGCATTTCTATTACAACTATATAAATGGGAATATCGTCCGAATCATGATTTGGATTTATTAATCCTAGTATTATTTCTACGACATAAATTACTTTCAGAAAAATAAACCGAGAAGAAAAAAGACGAGTTACTCAAAGAGTTCAATAAAAAAGCAATAGATGACAAACTTTTTTTGATGCCTACAATGCTAGGGAAAAACTCTATGATCTAATCATTGAAAATATGTTTTTAATTTTTTCATTACTTAATTGTTTTTGTTTTTTTAGGAAGCACCGGATGCTGATAGAAGTCAACAAGACACCTAAAATATTTATTTTTTGGATTCAGTGAATGGATTTCCAACCAACTGACCACACATGATGTGTATTATGAATGTGTAATACACTACAATCAACATTTTATAGATAAAAATTTAATTATATGTTTATTTTTTGTTTTAATGAGAATTGTTTTATGATAGTGCGGTCTATAAATATAGGATAAATCACTACACGAGGTCGGTATATTATAAGATAATGCTCGTGGATTACTTCAAATAGAAACAAATTGAGGTATATATAAAAATATTTATCTATCAAAACATTTCAAAACAATTTACTTATTTTTGTTAGTGTTTAGTGTCTGACACAACATAATGAAATCCAGTATGTATATTATGTTTGTAAATTTATGAGATAAATCATACAACACGAAAAGAACAACATCCCCCAATTGTTAATTTCTGAAGGTAATTACAATTTCATTAAATATATTTTACAATCATTTATTTCTTTATATTTTCTCAGCACTATCAA
This sequence comes from Viscum album, assembly GCA_963277665.1. Classification (NCBI taxonomy): domain Eukaryota; kingdom Viridiplantae; phylum Streptophyta; class Magnoliopsida; order Santalales; family Viscaceae; genus Viscum; species Viscum album. Next base: position 1,013,306,306 of record OY728119.1, on the reverse strand, counting down.
GATTTTTGACAAAAGTGTTACTCAAAAGAAGAAATCAATTTGTTTAGATATGAGTGGGTAGCATAATTTTTTTAGAATTTATGAGAACAAAAAATTTAGGTTATTAAATGTTATGTTTGTGATCTAGTATGATTTATGGCCTTCAAAAGATATTTGGGGTTTGAATAATTAGTTTGAGAATGATTATATATATTATTTTGATCTATTTATCAAGGAGAAGATTAATGGAGGAAATCAATTTTTTAAAAGTGCTGACCTACAAAAAATACAATTTTTGGGAAAATGCTGTAGAATAGGTGGAGGTGGATTCTAAGGAAGAGGTGGAGGTAATGGTGAATATAGAGGCGAAGTCAGAGTTGGAGACCAACATGGATGAGGCGGTAGAGGTGTAGACTTGGTGGAGACTGAGGTAGAGGATGATAAGAAGCGCTAACATGTAAACAATAAAATTGTTGGGTAATTAAGTTGAATAAAGATCATAACATTATTGTGTTTGAGAAATTTTGTTTAAAACTGCACAAAACACTTTTCACTTAAGATAAGATCAATTGTGCATCTTTCAAGGTTAAAATGTCATTTCAGTAAAAAACACACATGGCATACTCAAAACTGAGAAAACGCATTCATATTGTATTAGTACTTTAGAAAAAAATATCCATACATCATTTTTGATGTGTAGGGATCAACCTCACCTTAATTAGATGCACCGTGTGACCAATATGACTGCAAGTGCATCTTTTTTTTTTCAAAAGTGACACTAATTTCAGTGAAAAAACAACTCACATACTCAAAACCAAGAAAACACATGCAGATTGTTTTGGTAATTTAGGAAAATGATCCACACATCATTTTTGATGTGTCGGGATCTACTTTACCTCAATACGATAAACAATGTGATCAGTATGAATCTAATTGTTTCTTTTTATTCTAAACTAAAATTAATTTTAATTAGAAAAACAACTGACATACTCAAAACTGATGAAATACATTATGATTATTTTTAGACTTTAGGATAATGATCCACGATTCATTTGGAATGTGTTCTATTTATCCGTTCCTCAATCTGATGCACAGTGTGACTCAAAGAGCGTCTTTTTTATTCAAAATTTACATTAATTTTAGTAAACAAATTGATATACTCAAAACTGATAAAATTCATTTATATTTCTTTTTTATTTTATGAAAATGATACATACATAATTTATGATGTTTAGGGATCATCCACACCTCTATCTGATGCATAGTGTGACTGGTACGACTCCAACTGCATCCTTTTTATTCAAAAGTGACATTAATGTTAATAAAAAAACTGACATACTCAAAACTAAGAAAACACATTCAAATTGTTTTTGATACTTTAAGAAAATTATCCATGAGACATTTGGGACATGAATCATTAATCAGTTCCTCAATCCGATAAACAATTTGACTGGTATGATTCAATTTGCATTTTTTATTTAAAATTGACATTAAATTTAGTAAAAAATAGTAACTAACATACTCTAAACTAAGAAAACTTATTCCCATTGTTTTGATACTTTATGAAGACAATCCATACATCATTTTTAATTTGTAGGAATCAGACGAAGCTCAATCCTATGCACAGTGTGACTGGTATGACTCTTACTACAATTTTTTATTCAAAAGTGACATTAATTTTAGTAAAAAAACAACTGACATAAACAAAACTGAGAAGACACATTATAATTATTTTGATACATTAGTAAAAATATCCATACATCATTTGTGACATGTAGGGATCATCCTCACCATAATCTGGTGCACGATATGACCGGTATGAATCCAAGTGCGTATTTTTATTCTACACTCACATTAATTTTAATAAAAAAACAACTGACATACTCAAAACTGATAAAAAAACGTTCTTATTGTTTTTATACATTAGGAAAATGACACATGAGTCATTTGGGATGTGTATCATTCAGCCGTGCATCAATCCGACGCACAATGTGACTCCAATAGAAAATTATTATATTCCAAATTGGCATTAATTTTAATAAAAAATGATCATATTCAAAACCAATAAAACACATTAATATGGTTTTGGTACTTTATAAAAATGATACATACCTAATTTTGGATGTGTAGTGATTATCCACACCTCTATACGATGCACGATTTGACGAGTATGACTCTAACCACATTTTTTTATTCAAAAGTGACATTAATATTAATAATAAAACATCCGATATACTAAAAACTAATAAAAACGCATTCCAATTGATTTGAAACTTTAGAAAAATTATCTATGAGTCATTTGGGATGTGTATAATTCATACGCACCTCAATCCGACGTACAGTGTGGCCGGTATGACTCCAACTGTCTTTTTTATTCAAAATTGACATTATTTTTTGTTAAAAAACCACTGAGGTACTCAAAACTGAGAAAACACATTCCGATTTTTGTGCTACCTTTGGAAAATAATCAATATCTCATTTGTGACATGTAGGTATCCTCCTCACCTCACTCCGATGCACAATATGACTGGTATGAGTCTAAGTGCATCCTTTTTATTCAAAAGTGACATTAATTTTGGTAAAACAAACTAACATACTAAAATTTTAGAAAACACATTTGGATTGTTTGGGTACTTTAGTAAAACAATACATACATCATTTATGATGTGTATGGATCATCCACACCTCAATCCGACACACAGTTTGACCGGTATGACTCAAAGTGTTCCTTTTTATTCAAATCTGACATTAATTTTAATAAAACGAATAACTGACATACTCAAAACTATCCATTTTTTTGATTGTTTTGATACATTAGGATAATATTTCCTGATTCATTTGGAATGTGTATCATTCAGCCGTGCCTTAATCTGATGCATGGTGAGACTCTTGGTACATCATTTTTATTCAAAATTGAAATTAATTTTAGTAAGAAAAACAGCTGAAATGCTCAAAATTGAGAAAACACATTCTAATTGTGCTAGTAATTTAGTAAAATGATTTATACGTCATTTGTGATGATTAGGGATCAAATGAACCTCCATCCGATTTATGGTGTGACCAATATGACTCCAATTGCATCTTTTTTATTCAAAAGTGACATTAATGTTAATAAAAAACAACCAACATACTAAAAACCAAGAAAACACATTCTTATTTTTTTATACTTTAGTAAAATGATCCATGATTCATTTTGGACTTGTAAAATTCAACAACTCCCCAATCTGATGCACGGTGTGACTGGTATGACTACAAGTGCATTCTTTTTATTCAAAATTGACATTATTTTTTGTAAAAAAACCACTAACATACTCAAAATAGAGAAAACACATTCCAATTGTTTGGTAATTTAGTAAAATGATACATACATCATTTTGAATGTTTATGGATCATTATCTCCACAATACTATGCATGGTGTGACTGGTATGAATCCAACAACATCTTTTTTATTCAAAAGTGACATTAAAGTTAATAAAAAAACAACTAACATACTCAAAACTGAGAAAATTCATTCCAATTATTTTGGTGCTTTAGTAAAATGATCCATGAGTCATATGGAATGTGTAGAATTTAGTCTCGCCTAAATATGAAGCACGATATGTCTGGTATGACTTCAAGTGTATCTTTTTATTCAAAAATGACATTAATTTTAGTAAAAAAACAAGTGAAATACTCAAAATTGAGGAAAGGCATTACAATTTTTTTACTTTAGTAAAATTATCCACATGTCATTTATGATGTGTAGGGATCATTCATACCTAAATCCAATGCACGTTGTGACTAGTATGACTCCAAGTGTGTATTATTATTCAAATGTGACATTAATTTTATTAGAAAAACAACTGACATACTCAAAATTGTGAAAAAACATTACAATTGTTTTTATACTTTAGGAAAATGACCCATGAATATTTTGGATGAATAACATTCATCCGTACATCAATTCGATGCTTGATGTGACTGGTATGAATCCAAGTGCATCTTTTTTATTCAAAACTAACATTAATTTTAATCAAAAAACAACTGACATACTCTAGCATAGTGTTTTATTTTTATTGTATTTATGTTAGAAATTTAATTTAATTTATATTCAATATTTTTGTCTTGTTTTGGTAATTTGTTTCTTTATGCAGTGTGTTGTTGCAACACACTTCACCCGTTTCTGGTGATGGAGTGTGCTGTAGCATCAGACAACAATTTTCACCTTTATCAGCACTACTAAATGCACAAATAAAGGACTCCTTTGTTGGTTCTTATATACGAACAAATAAAGTATACTTATATTAATAAATTAAAAAGCCCTGAGAAATCAAACTTTTATCAGCACAAATGAAAGCTCTAATAAATCATGATTTTATCAATGAAAATAAAAGAACTGATAAAAGATGACATTTGTTAGCACTAAATAAACATGCTGATAAATGAGGTCTTTTATAATATATTTCAACCTAATTGATAAAAGTATGATTTATTAGTGCTTTTATTTGCACTGATTAATATACCCTTTATTAGCACTTTTTTAGATCTGATAAAAGCGATGGACTTTTAACCGCTCTAAGGTTATCAATGATTTTATAGCACTGATAAAGGCATATTCTAGCACTGTTAAAAGCATTATTTTGTATTAGTGTTCAGTTGATGTGGACAAACTTCTTTTTTAAGGTGCGCTAGATGGAAGTGAAAGTTGAGGATCTGTTTGCAGAACATGTCTAGAAGGAAGGCTTCCTCAGAGTAATTCTACATTGAGACTCTTAAATCATTTCATTTCATCCTCGTGATGAGAAAATATTTCCTCTAGTGAATAGGGATTAGCCTCTTTGGGAAGAAGGTGATACAATACTTGACCTTTACTATTTCCCTTCTTTCGAGGTGGTAAGGGTGGATTATTTAAGGGAGTGACCAAATTTGGGGAATGCCTCTGGTTTCAGGAATGCACAACTCCTTAAATTATTTTGGTGTCAATTAAATCACGAATTGGAACTTCCTCTTCTGGATCCTTTGAATTAGAATCATGTTACGTGGAATCTAAGAGGGTGGCGTTGATGAAATTCACAGACATGAAATGAATTTTAGAAACTATATCAGTGTCTTTGTGAGACTGTATTCTTCTATATCCTTCAAGAGGTATTTTCCTCTCATTTTCTGATTCTTTGGGAGTTGCTTGGAGAATGGTAATCTGAAGGGAATCTCCAAAAGGTTTAGTCATGCATGTCCCTAACAAGGGTACTGGATCACAATATGAGATGAACTTGGATGATCCACTTTATAGTGTTTTCTGAAATCATTATAATACTGATTCTTATTGAGTATAGGATTGTTGAGGTGTAAAATCCCCTAGCCTTGAGGGTTGGGGCTATTACCATTCTTCTTTCACAACCCTTCGGGCTTGGTTTGCTGGCCCTGAGGGTTGTGGTAAAAAATCTCCACCCTATGGGATGGGGTTTCTCAAAAACTTCTATGGATGATATTACTATGGATTATCTGATTGTTCCATAAAGTTTTTTTTTCAAATGTGGACTAGTTGAATCATTCATCAAGCACTTAGATTATCATTTTCCAATGATCATTGATTTAATTCTGACATTTTCACTATCTAATGGCTAACATCCTTTAAGTGGGAAGCTTGATCAATATTCTTAGATTATTAATACAAAATTATCTCAGAAAACCATTCCCTTCTGGACCTATGTTGATGAGATTCAGACGTGACCTATTTTTGGTGAGCATATCTTCAGTTGTGAATAGATTCCTTTTTTAGGATCCGACCTGAAGCTATGATGTTGCATGAAACTAGATTCGGTAGGCTATGATGGTTAGGGAGTTTAGAGAAATGTAATGCTCCATGTGCATCCCATTATCTGATATGAACACTAGATGATGTATCTGTGATCAATTATCACAACATCATTAATACATCAAGGCATGTGCATTGAAAGGATCCTTGATATTTCTTGATCTTTGAAAGTCTTTAAGAAAGTTACATGACATGTCAATTTGGTGATACAACCCTTCTATTACCATTAAGTGATTTTGATTCTCATCATAGGGTAATACCTTTAATTTTAAGTGATGAAGACTTTTTCATATGTTGAGGTGGACGTTGTGAAAACTATATTCCAACAATACCTCAAGAATTCTATATTGAGGGGTGGAAAAAGGCCAAAACATGGATGATATATCATCATTATCCAGTGGTTTTCTCATGTTTAGTAGATCCTATTCATCTTTTTCTAGAGGTTCCTCTAACTACTTCGACCAGAGTGAACGTTTCTCGACCACTTTATCATAAGCGGTGATATTAGAAGGGATTTACTCTAAACTGGAAGGTAAGTGGACCAAGGATGGTTTGAAGAATGATCATCGATTTGGGATATATTCTAATTGAGAAAGGATTTAATCTGCCAATGAAAATGAATCATACATTACTTTCCTTCCTTTCGAAAGTGCCTCATGATAGTAGGGATTTATTACACTAAATTTACAATCAGATAATTCTTTTGACAATGTGAAATACTATAATGAAGAGAACTTTCATAAATAATTACATCATGGGAAGGACCACCATGGTGGGTTACAGAAAGAGGAAACCCTCTTTATCCTTGATCTTTTTTCCATGGGAAGGGCTACTATGGATCTCATCAAGAGATGAGATCTCAAGATCGATCATATCATTGAAATGAGGCAAGACTTCTAGGTGAAGTGTCTAGAGAGGACATTCATAATTACTACTACGTATCTCGTAAATTTGTAATAGGAGTAGAGGATCTTGATTTTCTATATATAATTATACGAGGCCTTCAAGAACTCTATCATTAATCAGAGCTGGATCATGGATCAACTATTGATTTTCCAATCGTGTTTGACGAGGTTTATCCTTGGATTCCTTTTTATGAGTGATTGGGGACTTTTTCTAGGGGGGGGGGGGGGTGGGGTGGTTTTCATGGGAAAGAATTTGTTCTTTCCCTAGAGTGGCCATTGGGATATGCCGATTGGATCCAGTTGGTGTGGGTGTATATTCCTAATCCAGTTTTATATATAATATAGAGTAGTTTTCTCCATGAACCTCCTGGATGGAAGAAAGGGCACATATTTGATATGGGGTGACATGATGATGAGACACCCCAATTGTGGGGATAGAGTTATGTTCCCATCCCACAGTTACTACTGTTGTTGCTGTTATGATGTCCTAGCACACTTGTAGGATGTGGGTAGGGATTTTTGTCTTCCCTTTCACCAGTTTCAGGATATGCTTGGTGACTTATTCGGTCATAATAGAGATATATTCCCACTCCGTATCTGTAGTAGGTGTGTGTGCCTACTCTTAACCTCCCTTTACTATTAGTGGATATGGACAGTACTAGTGTTTGAGGGTAGAGAGTTATTTCTTACCACTTATTTTCATCAGGACTTTCTGACTGACTCCTCAGGGTGCTTCCATATGAGGCTTCTAGAAGACCTGATGAATGCAAGTAGGTGTGTGCGTTTTATCACTATTTTACATCAAACATGGTTTGAGAGATTAATTGAGTGCTTCCAGAAAAGTATGATGGAAGTCTCAATGGGTGTAGGCTGGTGTATGTTCTTACTTGTAGTATGCTTCCAGATTTGAATGTCGGGTTTCGGTGGGTGCTGCCGGACAAGTCTGCTGGCTGGCTGAATGAAAGATAACATGTGTATGTGCCCGCTCAACATTTTCCACAAAATTGGGTTTGTGGGATTATTTGGAGGGTTAATAGGTGTAAATTTACTCCATGTTGATTGCTTGTTGTCCTTGGTGGGCCATCTTGCATGGACAAGTTTGAAGGTCATGGGCCGAACAGCTAACGACAACACCCTCATCATGTTGTGATATCCCTACCATGCGACATTTTTGGTGGAGATTGTTGTCGAGTTCCCTCAATAAGCACCCCTATGACTTCTATATATATATATATATATATATATATTCATACATGGCCTAATGATCCACCTCCATGAGGTATGGGAGGGACTAGTTGTCATGTTTCAAGGATAATCTCATGAAATGGTTGAAGATGGTAGTCGACATCGTCTGCATCTGGACCACCCATCATCATTGATCAGATGATCGGTGTTGATTTATGAAATGGAGGGCTTATCGAGTGGCCACTATAGCCAAGATTGTACCTTTTTTTGAATATTACCAGGCCAGTGAATTTGAGACCCAACGTTGAAGACACTGGGTTGGTGATGACGTCCTCTATGTGGATGAAGATCCATCTGAGAAGTAACCTGGGTATTCATTGGTGAAAGCTGGAATTTCTCCAACATATTAAATGGATCCATGAGATTGAATTATTGGATGATTTAAAAACACAAAATAAGAAAACCCTATCAAATAAGTATCTTAGTTAAATGAATTCATGCATGATTTATTATCTTGTCTGGCCCCATTTTATCAAGTGAAAGGGGCCCAAAATATGGGTGAAAGCATTGTCTTGGTCAAAGATTCTCATTGGGCTCACCATTTTTATTTCCCTCAGAGTAATGTGTTCAGGTCAGGAATCACTATTTATGAATGGTTTCAAATAGGTTAGTTCGTGGAACTGGAAACACCCAACATTTCTATATCCACGGTGACATGATTTCCAAAGGCATGTGCTCGTCATAAAGTTTGGTTAACAATGCTTAATAACTCACATTGGTCAAGAGTATGGGAGGTCAGGATCATCACACTCTTTTTGGGGGTAATTATTACCTACTATTGAAATCTCTTATATATTTAATATATGTTCATGAATCCTTTATTAATTCCAATGAATAATGTGGGTCACCCTAGAGTTAGTAACAAATTATTAACATGTATGGAAATTATAATCATATGTATGTATATGAGGTTCTTCATTAATGGAGATATCTGTATGTATATGTGGTTCTCCATCAATGGTATCCCCTTATGTAAAAATTAGATATTCGTAGGTCTATATTATGATTATCATGGTTTTCCAGCTATACAGTGGGGGACTCTAGATTATATCGTCATTCCAGGAGAAGAGAGTTGTTTTGGTGTTGGGATCAAACCCATGTGATTAGCTTCCTATGTATCATTGGGAAAGGAATCAGAACCCATGTAGTTTGGTGTAACTTAATGGGGAATCTCACACCTTTTAAGGTCATTTGATAAGGACCTAACTATATAGTTTAACATCATGTGTATGTATGTGTGCTTATTTTCAAGAAAATCCTAACAAGTCACATATTCTTTCTATTAAAAGAACCTTCAAATACCTCAAAAATACGACCAAATTAGGATTGTTCTATCCTAGAGGATAATGATTTGATTTAGATAGAGAATTTGATGTTTATTTTGGTGGTTTTAAGTTAGATAGAAAAAGAACCTCTGGAACAAGTCACTATTTGGGAAATTCACTACTATCCTGATGTAGTAAAAAAGTAAAATTCTGTTGCATTATCTAATACTGAAGATGAATACATAGGTGTTACTAATTGTGGTGCTCAGACTTTTTGGATGAGACACACTTTTCTAGATTATGGATATCAATTTAGAAATATACCTATAAACTGTGACAACACAAGTGCTATTAACATATCTAAAAACTAAGTTTCTCATTCAAGACCAAAAAATATTAATGTAAGACATCACTTTTTGAGAGATCATTATCAAAAAGGCGATATTACTTTTGAATTCATTGGAACAGAACATCTACTTGCTGATATTTTCACTAAGACTTTAAATTTTCAAAGAATGAGCTACATCAAACATGAATTGGGTATGATCAATTTTGAGTAATTATTTACTATCTCACCGGTTTCTATCTCACTAATTTCTATCTTACTGTTGTCGGTCTAATGAGTTGATGTATCACCGTTCAATGTGACACCATTGTGATGATACCATTGAAAACACGTTTTAAGGACTTACCATTTTATACTTAGAAAATTTTCCTGCATCATTGTTTTAATTATTTCATTTGATTTCATTTAATATTGTACCACATTTTTGATTTATGACTTTAAAATCCCTAAATGATAAGAATCGGTCACTTCTTCTCACTTCACTCTCGCTCTCAAACTCCAGAAACCAAACCCTTCTCTATCTAACCCCTTGTTATAATTAAAACCCTCTCAACATGTGTGGAATGGTGAGAATGAAGCATCCATATTCTTCAACCCCAGGGAAACTCCGGTCAAAGAAGAGTTTGAAAATGGATCCGATCAATGCGCACGAAGAACTTATGAAGCGTGGTCTCGCTAATCAAGTGATTGTACAAGAAAAGGAAGTTTGTTCAAAGCGGTTTCTTTTAAGTAAGTTGCTTGTTCTTAAGGTATTGGAAGAGAGGGGAAGGATATAATGGTTTTCCAATGACAAGTGACCCTTTTAACTGAAGCTTGTTTTTGAGTTTTATCAATTCGTTGAGTTTTCCTTCAATGCTAAGGATAATTTCATTGTTATAAGTTGGGTAAATGGACAATGATTTTCTTTTTCTTTGAGGTTGCGGGATTCATGTTTAAAAGAACCTTATGAATGTATATTTGAGGATAATCAAGGGGGACCTCTACCTCTATGTGATATTTTAAGCCTAGAAGAGGCTTCAGATGACTTAACATGCGATGGAAAGAGGAAAATACCTATTGCTGCTGAATTGGATGGATAAACCAGACCACCATTCAAGTTCATTAAAAATATTATACATACAAGGAAATATGATTTTTCAACATTAAATTACCAAGGTGTTTTCTTGTTACAGATCTTAAAAAATGGTCATAAGATAAACTTGTGAAAATATCTTATCGTTCATAGGTGTGAAATGACCAAAAACTCCTCAAAATCAAATTCCCTGTTCTATTCAAGATTCATATCTCCAATGTTGTAAGAAAAAAGGTTGGTAAGGGAAAATGAAGAAACTATTAAGGATTATGAGTCTTGTTTGTCCAAGGAAATATGCTGATAGATAAATATCAGTTGGAATCCCTAGAATAAGACATGATTTGAAGATAATTAAAATCTCCATGAGGATTTTATTCATATTGAACATCCCTCGTGACCCAAGGATATCCCTGAGCTTGTTTTGGAACCAGATGAGGTAGTAGAATACTCAGATGAAGTAATGAAAGGTGATGTTGAAGAAGAAAATGTTTCTGATAGAGAAGGAAATTACGGTATTATTGATGACAATGGAGAAAATGAAGCTATGGGTAAAGTTACAGATGAGGAAGAGGCTACTGTAGAAGAAGTTGTTGATAAGAAGAAACAAGGAGAATAAATTACATAAGGAGAATCCACTATAGATGAAGATGAATAATATAATAAAATAGAAAAGAATAAGGAAATGGATCCATGTGAGTGTAATGACTATAATATTGATAAAGGAAATGGAAGACAAGTATATTTACTTGGTGGAAAGAGTATAGAACATTCTATTTAATTAGAATGAAATGTGGTTGAGGCTGAAATATATCAAATGATAGTAGAAGATGTGGAAAGAGTTTAGGTGACTGAATTACTTAATACTTAAAGGTAAGCATCTGTTAAGGGTGAGAAAAATCCCAGTATGGAGAGGATTGTAGTTTCAAATCCTCTTGATCATAATTTAGATGATGTTTGGTTGATGTTTCAAAACTATTTTGATGTTGTTGTCAAAGAAATGGATCTTTCAATAGCGTTTCAACTCAAACCCATCTCATCTAAAGAAGTGGTTTCTATTAAAGATCCAGTACCTGTTCCTACACATTCACAAGAAACCCCAAACTATGTGAGTCAAGAAGATTTAAAATCTTTTAGATAAAATTTGTTATCTAGAATTGGAAAGCTTCTGAAGCCACAACATACTCTTGTAACCAATATTAGTGAAAGGGATGCTGGAATTCTTCAGGAGAAGTTGATATGGAAAACTCAACCCACAATGTGTCATGAGATACAAGAGGCAATTTTTGAAAATAAATAACTGAATGATGATTTGAAGTACTTAAAATCATTGGTTGAGGAAATGAGGATTTGCAAGATGCTCCTGCTCTAGCTCTGGTTGCTTGTCTCAGTGAAGGTGATGCTGAAATGATCTCAGGAAAGGCTGTATCTTAGATTTATCCTAATTTTATTTCAGTGGGTGGATAAATTTTTAAGAACAACACCATGTTAGAAAATGAAATGTGTGTAATTTTGGATACACTCATTCGACTGAGAGATGAACTTAAAGGATCTTTAGAGATAGTTCTTAAAAATATTAATTCCTTCACCTTAGCTGCTCTAGCTCAATTAGCTTTTGCACAAACCTCTCATCCTTTGGAAAATGAATTTATTAGATCAGTAATTCAAGAAGAGCTTCAAGATTCAATTGGTGGTTCTGATCAGGAAAAAATTTGTAAGATTTAGAAGCACAATGAGGTTGTATATGACATGGTCAGATCTTACTCCAAAACTATCACTGATTCTTAAGAAGAAATTTCAAAGAAAGTGGATTTCTATTTTAAGAAGATATATACCAATCACTAGATGAAAAATCATTTCAAGTATTTAGTTTCGAATTTGAAGCTACCTCCAGTGAATCAAGCTTTCAAGGAGCAAGTTAAGCAGCTAAATGAATTTATTACTACCCTTAAGAAGTTCATGGAAAACAAGTATGAATATGAGAAATATATAGAATATGGTGGTGAAGTAATTAGAGATTTTATTAATCTTCTGAATCCATAATTACACCATCCCTGAAATTTGTATTCTCCAGAAGATTCCCCTCTGATACCTAGCCTGATTCCTTCCACCTCTACTTCCTCTTCACCTATTACGATGACTTCTGCTCAGGCTCTAAGCTAGATGAGAATAGTCCTTACTGAGCCACCATTACCTCAGTCTTCCTCCAGAATAAGCCTTGCACCTTATATCATTAAAGGAGTTCCTATATATCCACTTCATATCCACTTTGAACCTCTAACCACTACCACTTTTTCACCTCCATATTCTACACCTGATGTCTCTCATAAGGGAAAAGAGGTGGTGGAATTAGAGCTTAAGTGATTGGATTATTTCCGATAGGGAAATGTTTTTTTGTGATGTATTGTATTAAATTATTCAATGAAATGTGATAACTATTATATTCACTTATTAATGATCCTTTGTACTTATTATTAATTTTTATTTCCCTGTTTTCTTTTTGATAATCCCAAAATGGGGAGAACTCAGAGATGGAATTAACCTAACAATATTTATGGTATTCAAATGCTCTGTTAATATTCGTTCTATGTTGAATTTAATTAATATCTATTTATGTATCAATTTTATTTACTCTTTCTAATATGTTATGAAAAATAATTATCCTTTACTATGATCATTATGTATTTCCTATAAATTCCACGATTTGTGAGCATAAAAAAGGGGGATACTGTTGGAATTTTCTAGTTTTAATGCTCAAAAATCATGTTTAATCATGTTCAATATTGTCACAATATGTTTCATGATGCCTATGTATTATCTTAATCTATTATTTCAATTATTATTTCATAATACAGTTTTCAAATATTTGACTAAGTATGAGTCACCGGTCAGTGGAATCACAGTCACTGGTATCGCTGTTTAGTCAAAAAATTTGAAAAGTATGATTCACCGTTGTAGTAACACCGCTCAGTCTGAAATTTGGTAATGTATAAGACACCGTTCTTTAGAACTACTAATCTAGAATTTTCATAAAGGAAAAGAGACCATTGAAATGGATAAGACACCATTCCTAGTGGTCTATAATTTTCACAAAGGACCAGACACTGTTGACATGGACAAGGAACTGTTCCCACAATTCAAGATTTTCTCAAAGTCTAAGTCACTTTTCCTACTAATTCATTATTTTTGAAAAGTCTAAGACACCATTCTGAAATTCCAGAATTCTCACAAACTATAAGACACTACTACTGAGACATAGGTCTGAATACACCGTTGAAAGACAAAGGCTAAGTCACTGCTTCCGACTCACCACTTCTATGTCACCGCTCCTGTGTCACCGCTCCTTTGACACCATTCCAGACTTAGTCATTTCTTCATTTATAATTTAAAATAAAAATTATTACTAATGGTAATATTTGAGTTAGTTAATGATACTGATATAATTAATGATATTATGTACCCTTGTCAGCAGGCATTACTATGTACGAGGTACCTCCATGTGATAGAGATCATACTCCCTATCGTCCAAAAGAAAAACACACATAAATAAATAAAAGAGGTGTGAAAGTAGATTGAATCATGGGGTTTGAAATAAAGGAAAAAGTAAGTAAGAGTGAACATATACAATCTAACCCTACTAATTGTGAAGTAGAAAGAATGTCCTGTGAACAAAAGAGTGCAAGCATCCTTGTAGAAACTAATAAAAACTGATAATCTAGAAGAAGTATCTCACTAGAAATCAAAACACAGAGCATCAATGACACTCTGTTTTTAGTGTCTATTTTGAGAAGTGTACTTGAGATTTTAATATGATACATATAATAAGTCCAAAAGCATCAAGAATATCACTCAAATTATTCTAAACCCTCTTTCATTATTTCTTCTATGTTGTGTATAATTTTACTTATTTTCGATCATTGTGTGTTTCTGTATCACAAACACACACTATATCCTGAGCTAAGATGAAGGATACAAGATATCCTCATTCATTCATCTTTATATACCTTTTTACTCCCATATATAACTATGGAAGATCTCTCTGTGTGTCCTGGTTGTATTTTTTTCCCATAAATAACTGTGGTAGAGTTCTAGTTAACCAGGACAGCCTTGTGTGCTATTACGAACCCCGATCCAGGGTGTGGATCAAGTTTATTAATATAAACTGCTTAGTGGTAGGTGATCACCAAGTGTATATAACTAGGTCTCTTCTTGAGACCGAACCTCTTGTTTTTATCTAATGTGTTTAAGTTCTATTTTCGTGTTTGTCTTTGTTTATTCAAACCAGAAAACTTTACTTTGATTTGATAGTTAATCTTAAATAGTGTTTAAAACTGTTTTTGATTTAGTGAATTAATTTCAAAATTTATAACAGTATATCAAATTTATATAACTATGAATTAATTAATATTTTGAGAAATTAATCTAACATTAAAAACTATTATAAATATTATATTTGGATTAACTGGCATATTTTTTTTAAAAACTGGGGACTCTTAATAAATTTTATAGAATATGAATTTTTATAGGAACTAAATTCACCCCTATTGACTGTCTTACTCTGAACAACATATCTATTCCCAAAAAAATGATGAATTTTTATTATGAAAGAGAAATAAATGAAGTACGCATATTTTTTCATGTTCTATGTATTGATAGTATAATAATCCTTCAACTCTAGGAAAAGGATCTTGATTAAAAAATGTCATCCTTTTACCTTTATTTATAATGAAGTTATGGTGTTATTTAACAATTATTGATTTATGTTTTTTTTGCTATTATCTTTCTCATAAACATGGTCTTGACCACTATTTATTATTCCTTTAAAGTTATTTATCTTTTCCATGTCCATATCTTCACTTCCTACAAGTATTTTTCTTATGTGGGTGCCTGATTATGAATTATTCTAGGCGACCCTCATATTTCCATTATTCTCCTTTTGAGATGATGATTATTATCCCTTTTAATGATGTGGTTTTTAAATAAAGGTATTTTTATATATTAAGAGGGTTATTCCTTTCATGATCAGATATTTTAAACCACATCTTGGAATTGATTTTGAAAACGTTCTAAACCCATGTTCATTAGACATGAGATAAAATTATGAGGATAAAATTTATTTAATAGAAGTATAATTTATACACATCATATTTTAGAATTTATTTTCATTAAATAATATATTCAACAGAATGTGGTATACACAACAACAATCTTAAAAAAATAATGATATACTATAGAAATATTATTATTTAATTATAAAAGTTATGGCATAGACATTGGTTTGGAGATATAAATAGGAATAACCATATTATGAGATATATTAAAATTAATTTACATAATAAAATTAATAATCATTCATTCATTAATTATAATTTTTTTATAAATGAAGATAAAGTAGTTTGAAGCTAAAAAAATATATTTTTCATATTTTTTTGTATTTGTGGCTTGTATTTTTGTCTTAATAGATTAAAGTAATCACTATTGATAAATGATAATATTGAAATGAGTATATAATATATTCAATAAAATTATTTTACACTCATTTAATTATGGATATTATGAAATTAATGAGAATGAAACCATTTTATTATTTAAAAATACATTTTCTCAAAATTTATTTTTATTGCATTTTGTGAGTGGATATTATAATTAATTTCTTATAATTTTAGAAATTGTATTTGAAAAAATAGAAATAGTTTTTAAAATTATCTGGTAAAAATATCCTTATTATAATTTTATTTTTATTTTTTTGTAAAGATTGATTTTTGAGTGAATAGTGAAAAATGCTAATTTTTGCAAAACCATCATTTCTTTTCCTTAAATCAAGTAATTTAAAAGTATCATTATATTTTGGATTTATTTTTAAAGTAAAATAAAAAATTTTTTATTAAAAATAATTTAAATAATTACATATTAATAAATATTATATTTTATTTTTTTTATAAGTTCATTTTTATGCTTAAAATTTTACTTTTCTAAAACCTATTTTCCTTATATTTTGCGCACTTATTTTAAAATTAATTTCCACCACTTCCATAAATTTAATCTTGAAAAATGTATTCCATATTTTTAATATGATGTTTCGAATCTGTTAAATAGGACTCTTTTGTTTTTTTTAATTATGAATACTATCCTTGGTAATGATTTTGTCACCAATGTAAGTGTAGAATGGGTAAAACAAGATAAAAAGTAAGAGATAAGGTTTAGAAATATCCAAATAACTTATATTAATTTTATTGTATGATTTTTTTACCATAATAATCAAATATATTAAAACATGACAATTTATTTCCACTTTCTTTTGATTATAACCTTTATATTATTCTTAGTAATGGATAATTTAAAAAATGCCACTCTCTTGATTTTAATATCTCAAATATATTTCATTGGGATAAAAAGAGGTTTTTATTATTTAAAAATAGTTATTTTTAAGTTAAATACATTAACCTTATGTTATTAATTTACATTTAATTTTTAGTGAAGATAAAATTACCTTAAACGCTTATACAGTATTTATGTAGTGCTTGTACATGAATTAGAAAAATCTGGGTAAATGATTTTATAAATAATAAAATTTGTCTTTTTAGGATTTTTTTATTAAAAAAATTCAATAGATATTTTAAAAGTATAATTAATGGTAAATGTGTTTATATTAAAATTCCATAACTATCTTGATGTATTTAAAGTCAAATTAAATGAATTGTTTTAAAAAAACTACTTTAATGACTTTATTGATATTAATTCCATTACTAACTAATGTATTTATATAGTGATTGAAGTAATTAATGTTGGTATGTATTTTAAAATAATTTTCATCCTATTCTGGGTAATAATGGTAGTTAAATAATTTATTTTGGATATTTTTTTTGAAAATTTTTTGGGCATTTTTCCACATAACCCTGAACTTTGTATTCATTTGTGTAACTTTCTAATAAATTTTTATTGGCAATATGGATATGGTATTCCAAATCCAATACTACAAAATAGGGCTTTAGAAATTCTAAATATGGATTTTATTAGTGCTATAGACGTGATGAATACCAAATCAATATTAGAATCCCTAGGCTTTTATCAGTGCTAAAAAAGAACAAATAAAGGGGTTCTTTACCAATGCTAAAAAACACCAAAAAGGGGTACTTTATCGGAACATTTATTTACAACCAATAAAGGGGACCTTTATCAGTTATTTTATAGATGATGATAAAGTGTCTTTTATTTTCTCTTTTACAAGTGTTAATAAAGGCACACACTATAGTGTGCTATAACAGTACACTGTAGCACCCGTGGAGTTTGCTTTCATTGCACACCACAATAGTAGAAACACTACCAGATATTAAAAAATAAAGTACCAATAAATAATTTAAATTAATTTAAATTTAAAATACAATCATAATAAAAAACACTCTATTATAGATATTTCAATCATTGGTTTATATAATTACATAAGTAAAAATTATTATATACATTCAAATACATCAATATTATTTTATATTTTGATCATGACCCTGACAAATGCTATTTCTAAAAAAAATTCCCATCTTGTGAAAAATAATGGACCTATATATAAAAATAATTCTTTTGTTCATAATAGTATAAATAAAAAAATAAATATAAAGTGTTAATTTTAAACTAAACTTTGAGTTATACCTAGAATAATGTGTATTATATTGAGTTGCGGTTGATTCTTGCATGTCACATGATTTCTTTTTCATATTAAAGAATTTTATATTTAAAAATTAATTAAATAATTATAAGATAAAAATGATAATGAATTCAGTTAAGTAATACCAGATTTAATGGTAAGAAAACTATCTAGGCTCTTTTCCTCGGTTTTGGCGATGAGACACACATTTTAAACTAAAATGAAATTTATATATTGAAAAGATGCATTTGGAGTCATACTACTCACACTATGCGTTGGATTTAGGTGAGGATTATTCTTACAAGTCCCAAATTCCTGATGTATAATTTCTCAAAGTATCAAAACAATCCAAATGAATTTTATCGGGTTTGAGTATGTCACTTTTATTTTTTACTACAATTTCATTTTAAATTAGAAACCCTAACTTTGACTCATACTAGCCACATAATGTGTTAGTTTGACATGAGACGGATTCCTACACATCTAAAACAATTTATGAATAATTTTCCTAAATTATCAAGACAATCTGAGTGTGTTTTCTCAGTTTTTAGTGAGTGATTATTTTTGAACTAAAATGTTGATTTTAAACTGATAACAGAAAATTTGAGTCATACAGGGCACATAATGTATCCAATCCAGGAGAGGCTGATTCCTACACCTCAAAAATGACTTATGTATCATTTTCATAATGTATCAAAACAATCCTAATGTTTTTTATTAGTTATGATTCAGTTAATTATATTTTTTTAAAAAATTGATTTAATTTTGAATAAAAATACACATGTGGAGTAATACTAGTCACAACATGTGTAGGATTGAGGTGAGGATGATTCATAAACATTTCAAATGACTTATGGATCTTTTCACAAAAGTATAAAAATAATCTAGATGCATTAGATCGGTTTTGAGTATGCCAATTGTGTTTTTTATTAAAATGTCATTTTAAATTGAAAATACACACTTTGACTCATAACGGTCCCATCCTGTGTCAGTTTTATATGAGAACAATTCCTACACTTCAAAAATTATTTATGAATAATTTTAGTGAATTATCATGATAATATGTGCATTTTATCTCATTTTTTAAGGAATAACACTGTTTGAACTAAAATCTCGATTTTAATTGATAATGGACACTTTGAGTCAAAGAAAGCACATTGTGTATTAGATTTAGGTGACTTTGATTTATACACATCAAAATTACTTATAGAGAGTTTTTTGAAATTATAAAAAAAATAAGAATTCCTTTTTTCAATTTTTGGTAAGTCATTAGTCCTTTTCACCTAAATTGATGTTAATTTTAAATAAAAAGATGCACTTTGAGTCATACCATTTAAACGGTGTATAAAATTGTGGTAAATATGATTCATAAATGTATAAAAAGACTTATGGATAATTTTAATAAAGTATCAAAACAATAATAATGTTTTTTCTTGGTTTCCTGTATGTCAGTAGTCCTTTTTACTAAAATTGAAATCAATTTTAAATTAAAAGATTAAGTTGGAGTAATAATGGTCACACTATGCATCCGATTGATGTTTAAATGATTAATAAACATCTAAAATTACTTATAGATATTTTTTATAAAGTATAAAAAAAATCCAAATTCATTTTCTCAATTTTGAGTACATCACTTGTCTTTTTTAGTAAAATTTCATTTTAAACCGGAAACACATATTTTGACTCGTACCGATGAAATCGTGTATCCAGTTGATATGATACATATTCATACAGAATAAAAATGATTTATGAATCATTTTTCTAGATTATTAAGATAATCTGAGTGTGTTTTCTATGTTTTTAGGGAGTGACACTTTTTGAAATAAAATGTCAATATGAAACTAATAACAGACACTTTGAGTCATACTGGAAACATTATGTATTGGATTAAAGTGGTCTTGATTACTACTCATAAAAAATTATTTATTGATAATTCTAATAAAGTATAAAAACTCTCCTGATGCATTTTATTGGTTTTGAGTAGTCCATTTGTCGTTTTCATTAAATTTGATGTCAATTTTAAATAAAAAGTCCCACCTAGAGTCATAACTGTCACACTATGAATTGGATTGAAGTGAGGATAATTACTACACATAATAAATTATATATGGTTTCTTTTAATAAAGTATCTTAATAATAAATATTTTTTTTTCCACAATTTTGAGTACGTCACTTGTATTTTTTATCTAAAATGTCATTTTAAACTGGAAACATGCACTTTAACTCATAATGGTCACATCCTATATTGGTTTGATGAGAGACCAATTACTCCACATAAAAAATTATTTATGAATTTTTTTCATCAATTATCATGAAAATACATGTTTTTTTCACATTTTTTAGTGATTGATACTTTTTGAATTAAAATGTTGATTTTAATGTGATAACATGAACTTTGAGTTATACTGGGAACATCGTGTATCAGATTAAGATGATCCAGATTCTTTCACATAAAAAATGAATTATGGATCATTTTACTAAAGTGTAAAAACAATATTAATGCGTTTTATTGGTTTTGAGTAGGTTAGGTTTCATTTTTTACAAAAATTGATGTCAATTTTAAATAGAAAGACACACATGGAGTCATATGGGTCACACCATGAATCATATTGAGGTCAAGATGATTCCTAAAAATCTCAAATGACTTATGGATAATTTTCATAATGTATTAAAACAATCCAAATTCATTTTATCAAATTTTGAGTATGCCACTTATCTTTTTTTTTACCAAAATGTCATTTTAAAATGGAAACACACACTTTGAATCATACTTGTCACATCGTATTTTAGTTTAATTTGAGACCGATTATTACACATGAAAAATAATTGATGAATATTTTCCCTAAATTATCAAGACAATCTGAGCATATTTTCTTGGTTTTTATTGAGTGACACTATTTGAACTAAGATGTCGATTTAAAAATGATAATGGAAACTTTGAGTCATACTGGGCACATCGTGTATCATATTGTGGTGAAGATGATTCGAACATGTCAAAAATGACTTATGGATCATTTTACTAAAGTATCAAAATAATACAAATGATTTTTATCGATTTTGAGTAGTTCAGTAGTTTTTTTTCTCTAAAATTGATGTCAATTTTAAATAAAAAGATATAATTAGAGTCATAGCAGTCACACCATGTGTTGGATTAAGGTTCGAATAATTCTAACATGTCTCAAATTACACATGGATCACTATACTAAAGTATTAAAACAATACAAATGATTTTTTATAAATTTTGAGTATGTCACTTATGTTTTCTACTAAAATTTCATTTTAGACTGGAAACACACACTTTGACTCATACCAGTCACATCATGTATCAGTTTTGTGTGAGACTAATTCCCACACATCACAAATTATTTATGAACCATTTTCCTAAATTACAGAGATAATACGAGTTCATTTTCTTGGTTTTTAGTGTGTGATAATTTTTAAACTAAAATATCAATTTTAAAACGATAAAAGACACATTGAGTCTTATTGGAAAAAATGTTTATAGGGTTGAGGTGATAATGTATCAGAACAATATGAATGTGTTTTATCAGTTTTGAGTTGGTCAGTTGTCCTTTTTACTACAATTGATGTCAATTTTAATTAAAAAGATGCACTTGGAGTCATAATGGTCCCACAATGGGTATGATTAAGGTAAGACTGATTCCTACATGTCTAAGATGACATAAGGATAATTTTACTAAATAATAAAAACAAGAAAAATTTGTTTTATCAGTTTTGAGTACGTCACTTTCATTTTTTTTTACAAAAATTGCATTTTAAACTGGAAACACGTACTTTGAATTATACTAGTCACATCACATGTCTCTTTGATGTGAGTACGATTCCTACATGTCATAAATGATTTATGAATCATTATCTTAAATTATAAATACAATCCCAGACTGTTTTCTCATTTTTCAGTGAGAGACACTTTTTAAACTAAAATGTCAATTTTAAACATATAACAGACACTTTGATAAGGAAATTAAGTTACAAATAGTATATAAAATGTTGAAAAAATTAATTAAATATGTAGTAAGAATTCAACTTTTCATGATTTTTGTTTTCATTCTTGATGCACTTTCTTATTTTAATTATATAAATTGCATTCTTGAAATCGAATCTCTCATGGGCATGGGAAGCTTTGAACAAAAAACCCTAACTAAAAAAATAATCAACATGTATAAGAAAACATTATTATATAATTAATACTATAAAATAAATTATACTTAAATATGAAACAACACATTAATTATATGGTTAATGATTTCACTATTAAAACATCAATATTACCTTTGTGGTTAAGTAGAGGATGATCCATTTCTCTTCTTACAAATGTAGTAGAGGGAACTTGAAAGAAACTGATAAATTCCAATACTGTAAGGGTAAATTGGTTTTTGGGGAGAAAGATTCTATAGATATTTTTGTGGAAAAAAGCCTATAAGAAGGAAAAAACCACCCCAACTCAAACAAAATAATCCACTTGTATATGAAAACAATTCTTAAATGGGTAATACTAAAATGAAATAAATCAAACATAAATATGAAATAATAAATTAATTTTATGGACAATTATTTTTCTATGAAAACATCAAAATCACCTCTGTGATTGTGCATAGGCAGCGTTGTTTCTCTTCTTATAAAGTAAATGAAGGGATCTTGAAGGAAATTGATAAATACCAATACTAAAGGGGTGAAGTGATTTTGAGGGAAGAGAATTCGATGGATGTTTTGGTGCTGAAAGGCATGAAAGATTAACATACCACCCCAACTCGAGAAAAATAATCCAACTATATATGAAAAAAATTCTTATGTATGTAATAATAAAAAGAAATAAATTAAACATAAATGTAAAAGAGTACATTAATTACATAGAAAATGAATTTACAATGAAAACATCATGATTAAATATATGATTGAGCAGAGGCAATATCTTTTCTCTTCATTCAAAGGAAGTGAAGAGAACTTGAAGGAATGTGATAAAATACAACATTTCAGGAGTGTATTTTTTTTTGAGCAAGAAGGTTTTGGATTAATTTTTTCTACATAATGGCATGAAAGATGGATATAAATATTCTAAAATAAATAAAATCTACATGGAATAATTAAAATTAAATCACCATTTCATTATATAAGTTTTTAGTAAAATAGAGAAATTATATCATAACATTAACTTTACATATTCATAAAGGTTTTCCTTTGTTATAGTGTATTCTTTAACGGGATTGGTAACATCATATTGTGTAGAAGACAATGTCTACATGATTAGTCAAGTACTTAATTTAGATTATTTTAATAAAGTAGAGAACATATAATATAATGGGGAAAAACATAGTATATTAAAAAATACTTTTACATTATCATTGAAATATCTTTATTTTTTTAAGGTGTTAAGGATTTAGTTCCTCTATTGAGAATCCAAATCCCATATTTTTGGTCCCTTATAATATACAAGGAATTTTCGACCTTGATAATGACATGAAATGATTGTGATCTCATAATAAAAGGGCCACCCTCTATTGGAATTTCATCTGGAACAATATTTATTTTAGTCACCAATAAGAAAATTGAACAACTCTTGTTGGACGAATTTGAGACATAAAATACTTTCAATTATTTTTTTACCATTATTAAGGGGTCATTCATTTCCCCTTTCATACTGAAATTCACCTCCACGAAGCCCATTTCATCAAATTTTACTACACTCGTATTGTCAACCCATTTAAAATTGAAAATTATAACTTGAAATTTTGTATAATACAACTTGTATATCTATTTAATAATGAAAAAATATGACATATTTGCATAAATTAGACTTCTATTCTTGGAACCAGATATGTGAATTATTTCTTCCAAATGCATAACACCACTATTTTTCATTTTACTGAAATCATCATGTTGTTTTTTATAGAACATATAACTACTGATTAAAAATCTAGTTTATGATATAACATTTTCATTTGGTCGCTTGGATATCAATTGATGTCCTTCAGGAATTGGAATTGGCTTTTTAGATAACTCCTCATAAATTTGGCCTCAAAACCGTCCTATAAACTATTTATTATGTGTATTTGATATCCATCCTTCAACCCTTGATGGATTTAAATATCTAATAATTTCTTTATGGGTGTAAATGTACAGATCAACATCTTTACTATTATAAAAAATGTAAAGGTATGCTTACTACCGCTATGTCACGGTAGTTGTAACAATGTATATTTTGGAAATCCCTTCATCCATAAGGCATCTATTGTGATGAAATATTGGGAGATCGATGCTATCAACATATGATAGGTAATTGATAGAGAATTCAATAACTTCTTCAATAAAATATCCTTATGAAATACAAGCTTTTGAAAGACTTTTATTCTTGACATAACCTTTCAAAATCTTCATATACTGTTCAATGGGGTACATCCATATGTAATATACATGACCACACTGTTGAACACCTCTAAACAAGTTAACCATCATGTAGACCACTATATCAAATAATGATGGAGGGAATAAAATCTATAATTCACATATTATGACTGCAACAACATTATAAATTATTGAAAACTTTATCCTATCTATAAATTTACTTCATATGAATTTTAAAAAAAAAGCACCTGGTTAATGTAAGTGGTACATTTTGAGGCAGAATGAAATGGAATGAAACAAGCATCAAATATTCCATCAAAACAAGAAAACTATTTTATTTTAGTCCCTATAACTTCAAATTATTCATTTGTGCCACATTATTGATATTTTATGAATACCCCAATCGAAAATTTACACTATTAAGGAAAAGAAAAAATTATAATTTTTCCTATTTGGATAGAGTGTAAGCTACTGGAGGAAGAAAAATAAACCCTTTACCCTTGACCAGTCCCAACTGATCCCTTATCCCCACCTTTATCATGTCCAAAATATCCTTGAATCCATATTTCATTTTTCTAGGAACATTTATCAATGTTCCAATAACACTATCAAATACTTTTTTTCGACATGCATGAAGTCAAGAAAATATATGACATACAACAAATTCCAATATGGTAATTCATAGAAAATATATCTCTTCTTCCAACCTGATTTAATTAGGTTTTTCTTGAAAATTGTTTACCAAAAAAAATATCAATATCTTTTACTTTATCAAAAATTTAATCACCCGTTACTGAAGATAGTGTGGTACTTTGTTCAACTTGTTCAACATAGTAGTTTATTTTCTTCTGGTAGCATATCATTTTAAATACCAAGTAGTACTACAAGGTTAGTGTCACTCCATCCACTACTAGATTTCAAATTATATAACTTCAATACAACATAAAATGTTTTGTATTTAGTAAAATCGTTATAAAATGGTATCTTAGAACAATTATTTAACTTCTCAAAAAATGTTGAAAAATCACAAAGGTCATCTTCAATTGACAATGTCATTTCTTTCTTTTGATATTAAATATCATTTTCACTGGTATTCACATAAAATCATCCATAAAATGAAGTATCATCCAAATCGATGTGCATGTTTAGTTTTACCCATGTTTAATGTAACAATTATATCTCTGATATATTATTTGATAAATAAAATGTTCTTCCAACTCTTCTTAACTAATTTTTCTTGAATAAAAACAATATAAACATGGAAAAAGTATTTTATAATGATTGTATTCCTGCTCAATTGAAACCCTGAGGAACTCTTTTACACCATCTTCATACTCTTTGGTCAAATGATTTGCATGAATCCATTTTTGATTCATATCCACCCTATTAGGTTATAAAATATATATTTTTACAATAAATAAATAAATACACATAAGATATCCATCATCAAAGGTGAATGTTATAGATAATTCTAAAAAGGGAAACCCAATTTTTGATTGTTTAAAATAATTTTAGTATGCTTTGAAGAAAATGGGTAATCAAATTTAAGAAAAGAATTACTCCACTATGGTAGGTGTTATCTTCTGAATTCATTCAAAGGTGAAAGCTATAGAAAAATTTCATCCTCATTATACCATCTCCAAAACATTAATCATTATATTTTTTTTATGACACACATCCTCCATCTTTTGGGTAAATGAACCTATGTTACTTGAAATAATCTAAGAAGTAGTCATCCATGGGATGAATACTACTTAGAGTAGTACAAGAAACCTAAAATATATGGGGGATGAGTCAAAAGTAACAAATTTCAATAATAACTGTTCGGGAGATAAAGTTGATGAGGATGAAAATTGAACTGCATTCTGTTATTTAAAAGGGGTAATTCCTCCAATTTGTGAGAATTACACCATTGAAACTAGTTATTAAATCATGGACTATTAAAGGTGATATTTTTGGGGCATAAACATTATTTTTTATTCAAGGGATCACAGTGGTGACATGTTATGTTATATGAATCTTTGGGGCCTCTATGAATTCGATACTTATAGGATAAATCCAACTTTTAATACTTACAATAATATAACTATGACTAGTCTTACCTCTATTAAAATGATATGTTAAGTATTTCTTAAATCCCCTAAATAAATTAAAATATAACATATGAAATTAAGGGGTAATAAGAAACCCAAATATGATAAAAAATAATAAATAACTTTCATTCAATCAAATAGAAGGTATAAAAATTTATTGATAAAACATTTTAATAAATAAAGAGTTATTTCTTATACATGGATGATAATAAGAGATTACTAGGGGTTTAACCAATACATGTAGACCTAAAATGATGAATACCTAAAATTAATTTCTAATAATTATTCCAACATATATAGCATTTTATAACCACCACTCTATTTTTTTGAACTATTTATGTAACAAACAAATGAATTATTACATTTAATATTAATAGTATATCAAAATTTTGAAAACATCTTAAAATTGTTATTTCATTTAAAAATTGATAAAGAATGGAAAAACGATTTTAGTAAAAGAATATATCTAAAATAGTTAAAGGTTTTAAACATATAAAAATTCTTAGTTGATAAATTTATTCAAGATTTATGTCTATAAATGTTGAAAAGAATAATTATTTTCAAACAGATGAAGAGTAGGTTTTATAAGAAAATTTCATTTTCATTGTCATTATGGGGTTTATATTTATTTTTCCCATATAGTATAAAATTTTAGTCATAATGATATAAATAATATTAATTATGGAAGATACAGAGGTTTTATGTTAAATGAGAGATGACCCAGTCTTACAAAAATAGTTTTAATGTGAGACAAATCTTCATTAGTAAAATTGGATGGTGAATTTCAACCACTAAATGAACTCTAATTAACATGTGACAAATTAAATAGTTGTATGAAGGATTTTCAACATTTTCTAAAAACATATATGAATGTAAAGAAATAATTAAAAATGTATTATATTAAAAAAATTAGTGTAAGAGTAATTTATAATTTATGTCAAACTAAAGGATTTAAAAAAGAAACATGATTTCAAATTTGATATTGGCTATTCATCTCACATGAATGGTAAATTTATGTAATTATATATTTTTTATAAGTTCAAAGTGTAATTATTTTTTAGAAATAGAGGATATATTACAATAAATTATTTGCATTTAAATGATGTTGGAAGTAAAAGAAAATGTTAATGAATGGTATGTTTTTATATGGGTTAAAGTAAAAAAACCACAGTGCTTATAAGAGGTGTGATGAAGGAAGTGAATTAATTTTTAATAAGTATTAAAGAGTCGGTTATCATTTCAATGGAGGCTATATTTTAAAAAAGGTATAGAAAACTAGCCAAACTATATTCTAATTTGGGGTTGGTAAAAATTTAGGGTAATTTTGTTTGAAAGGGGAAATTGATTTGTGGTAGTGAAAAATTGATTATATTACATAATAAGACCTTTAAATGTTGACTTAAAAAGGGTTAGTTGAGTTTTTTTATGATGAAAAGATAAAATTGGTAGATATTTTTACTAATTAGAATGGGGAGATTATTAATAGTTGAAAAATAAATTAATGATTTAAATGAAACAAAACATGGTATTCAACTAGCGATACTGTAGAGACCCGAAGCTTAACGTACAAAGACATTACATTACTTTTGCGGAATACTTAGTACATAACAAAAACACACACACAAGGACTATTATAGTTTAGTGTCTTTGGAAACTCAGAATATAATCCTCTAATCGTGGTGAAATATCTTCAACATCTCCCATAAAGATATTATTTTTTTAAACCTAAATCTTTTCTTTATATCCTGGGGAAGAGAAAACATAAAAGGGTGATCTCAAATGCTCAGTAAGGGTAAACAAAAGAAATATCGATCACATCATATTCATAAGAACATAACATCTTGGAAATCTTAACCTACAAAAGAGAGCATAATTTCATAACATGGGATAAATCATAGTAGTGAAATTAAATCCCAATAATCATAATTTAAAACATGAAACTTTGTGTCATACACACATAATCATAGAGAATCATTTATTATTAGTCAAGACTCATTTCCAAGACTATCTTAGTGGACAAAGTCCCTTTCTGAACCGAGTTCACTCCTCGTTTCAGTCCTGTTTCACTAAACCGGTATAACCTACCGTTCCAGCCATGTCTATCTCATGAGATATAAAATCTTTACCCAATTCATTGTAGGGAGATATAGGTCCCACCCATCTCATAATGATACCATTCTTATGTGTTCCACAAAATCATAAATCATACATCATTGCATAACCCATGTAAAGAAAATGGGATTCTTAAACAACATGACATCATAAAACAATTCATATAAGATAAATGAATTCATAAAAATAATTCCATCCCAACATAATCAAATCAATGTAATAATAGGGATAGAAACAGAACCCTATATTATCTTAGATAGAAAATAATTTTGATAAAACACTTGAACTCCATTCTTGAGGAAAATATCCTTTCTACTTTAAAAAAATTTTCCTTTCTTAACATGTCATACAATTTTAAACTAAAAGAAGTTGATTAAAAATAAACTTGAAAACTTGTAAAGGAAGATTCTTGGAAATAATGTTTTAAAAATCCATTCATTCCGTATAAGTTAAAAAAAACATTCTTCTCGTACTTTTGCCGGAAAAGTCAAAAAAGTACCTTGTAACGTAAACAAATGAAAGATTCATTACATACCATGTAGTAAAACTAAAAAAGGAAAAAATGGGTAAAAAGGACATTAAACATTCATGAAAACACTTTAATAAAACATGGACATGGATGATAGAAATAACCCCAGTAAATACTTAAGTTTAAACAATCTCGGATAAAAATGAGATTGTGATATTTTCCCTTACCTTAGGTCCGATTTGCTTCGTATGTGTCCTAAAATCCTGTATAATGATTTAAATAATGTAATTGACTTATTCCAGAATCATACTCATTGTTATGATATCATATATGGTTCACTTATGACTTTATATTACCCGTTCTTTTGTAAATTCCATGTTAAAGAGCGTTTTGGGTAAAATTGTTTCATTTGTCGTCCGTGTTTTGACTTGTAATTATTCATATGATTAATTAGATCATGATTAATTAATTCCAGAATATAAAACATGATTTATATATAATATATATTCAGAATATACATATATATAATAAATCTGTAAATGGAAATAAATACACCGTTCATGGAGACGGTAGGCCGTACGTACGCATGAACGCTGTTTTCGTTTCCTTATTGAGGTGAATGGAATTAAGTAGATGACATACATATATACACATAAATACAGTATCATTATTATGTCATATATTTCATGATTACTTATTATATATACTTTATAATCATTCATGAATGGTTAACGTGGAGAATGAATCTCATCGCGCCGTGGAGACGGTAGTCCGTACGTACGCACGAGCGATGATATCGTTCTCATGATCGTGGGACTGTATTGGAGTGTATGTATACTATTTCAGAATCCATATCACTTTAAAATAATCATATATAGTTATTATT
Source organism: Viscum album (assembly GCA_963277665.1). Classification (NCBI taxonomy): domain Eukaryota; kingdom Viridiplantae; phylum Streptophyta; class Magnoliopsida; order Santalales; family Viscaceae; genus Viscum; species Viscum album. Next base: position 1,013,276,140 of record OY728119.1, on the reverse strand, counting down.
TACACCATTATACCCATCCAAGTAAGGTGGTGGTGGAAAATAGATTACACCACGACATGGAGACGGTATTCCGTACGTACGCACGCGCGGTGATTTCATTTTCCGTAGGATGGATAGATGGTGAAATATGGTTGTTTCATAATTATAATAACATATCAGTATATGAGTGATACTGATTTTATTACTTCATGATGAAACAACTAATTAAGAAGAAGTGGAAGAAGAAATAAAGATGAAAGAATCGGTAACAGGCATTACCTCTTCTTTGAAGTGCTTCTTTGACACCTCCTTTTAGGGCACTAAAATTGGTCTTTGAAGAAGAAAATGACCTCTAGGATGTCTCTAGGGAAGTTGAGAGAAGAAATTGGTAGGTTTTGGCCGAGCATGAAGGCTCAAAGTGGTGTGAGGAAGAGAGGGAGGAGGTGCCCTTTTATAAGGGAGGAGAGGGGCACCTTTGGAATAACAAAAAATATTATTTTATTATAAAGACAAATTAGGTTTTAAATAGCTGAAAATTTATTTAGTTAGAAGCTAAGGTGGGGATGGGTCGCAAGCCTCTCATCCAATAGAATTTAGACAAGTTTAGGTTTCTATTTTAACCTTATCATTTCGATTTAACATTAAGTTAAATAATTTTACTTTTACCGTGTCTTCTTGTTTTCTTACACTATAAGGTTAATAAACTTACTATATCAATCCAAACGAACCCCAAGTTGTTTATTATTAATATATATAACCTTATATAATTCATTTGGCTGAACCTTAGATTTTTAGGATTAAAATAACAATTAATAATATAATATTTGTTTTAAAAACTATTTTATGTCACTTTTGAAACTATTTAGTAATTGATTTTTGTGAAAATCATAACAGACTTATTAGTTCTAAAAAAGTTACTTAAATCAATAATAACATGTCATATTAACCTATAAAATTATTGTAATTCATAAAAAGTCTCAAATTACATTTATTTGGGTATTTATAACATCAATTATGTCAATATTTCATTAATAAGATAATTACTGCATCATCATTGTGTGATAAATAAATTAAATTATTTAATGTCTAAAAATTACAAATAAAATACCATTATGTATGAAATTGTTTTATCTTTCTAATTAATATTTATAGTCGAATTTAGCTTATGTATAACCCCATATTAAAAATGGTTTACTTATTAAAATTTGATTTTAACTATTTTAACCCTTCTTTAAATAAATTAATAATATATGTCCTAATCTAATCCAAGTGAGCCCAAATGGTCATATTCTATTCCTGAGTTTGTTTTTGGTCTAATTACACTTATTAAATAGAATTAGGACATGTGTTAGGGTAATAATAATATCATTTTTACCCTTAATTACCCTATTTACTTTTAACCGTGGTAAAAAAAAGTAAAAAGTTACTATTCACCAAAAATTATTTTCATCTCATTGAACCACATTTTCGTCCTTGATATTAACCGTGTCTATCGGATTTTCAAAATTCCACTCACAGAAGCGGTAAAATTAAGTTTTATGAAAAATTCAGTTTTTTAACTACCACTTAGTGATTTCACTATTCATCAAAAATTGAAAGTTTCCAGAAAAATACCAAAAACCAGGCCTAAGCTATATTTGATATTATGAATTCAAAAATGATCTCTATTTTATCAAATTAAAAACATATCAGTTACATTAACTAATTTAAAAATTAATTTCCATCGTCAAAACAAATAGCGTGTTTTTAAAAGATAATAACTATCAAAAGATTGACACTAGTTTATATCTGGTTTAAATTTGAAATTACATGCAATGACAAAGATTGTATTAAATTGTAAAAATATATTCTAAATATACTTTAAAACCACTCAAATTAATAATTTATCACTATTAATTATTTTAATTTAAAAAGTTGTTTTTAATTAAAATTTAGTAATTTTCACTATTCATCCGAATATGAAAGTTACCCGAAACGTACCAAAATTTCACCCTAAGCTAATTTTGATATTCCGAATCCAAAAATGAACTCCATTTTGAAAAATAAAATTTTCAAAATTTCAAAAAGTTGTTATTAGTATTCATAACGGCTAGTTTTAATAATATTTTAATAGCATATCATTGTTTAGTGAAACTCGATATTGCGTACGATGCAAGCTATCGAGGATGCCCGCGATTGCGTGTAATGCAAGGCAAGTAAAGGATGTGTGTTGTGAAAGATCCTTTTGGTGTAGCGTACAACAAAAGACATTAATGAAATTAAAAAGAATGTTTTTCAAAAAATCTTGGGGTGTTACATTCTACCCCCCTTAAAATGAATTTCGACCTCGAAATTCATCGGGGTTATAAATGGTTTAATACTCGAAAGTTTCTTTAATAGAAACCCACATCTTAAAAATAAATACCAAAACCAATATTAAAAAAAAGTATGAAACATAACGGTTACCCAAATAAACTAATCACTGGGTTTCTACATATGTGAAAATATGGATATGAAAGAGAAATCTAACCCCCATGTTCTGATGGAGAGTGGTAGAGAACATGGCTATGGAAAAACCAGAAATCAAAAAGCCATAAATTTGTGATGATCTAAGGTACCATCTGGTTCATCAGATATAAGAGTACTAGGACAACATTTTTGGTTTTAAAGATCATTTCCCTAAAGTTGATGAATTAAAAGAAATACTTACATGATTTTGGTACAATCTCTCTGTTGTTCGTGAATTGAACAATTTCCACTTCATCCCTTAAATAAATGAAGTTGAATTTGTTATTTGTGATGTGTTAGCAGATCATGTGATAGAATGATGGGTCATTCCATCTGTCTCAAACAAAAGGTTACAAAAGTCATCAAAAATACATAAGACCATCTATGGCGAGGTTAATCGTATACGATTCCAAAAATGAACTTATACTTCATATATCATACCGCGTAATAAAATAAAACTAGTTTCTACTAACCAGGGACTTCCTGTAGGCCAGTGGTAGGCGATAAAGGACAGTGGCACTTCAGTTGTGGGTTCGATTCCCACAACCTTGTCTGACACGATGGGTTGTCGCCCGTCCTGCAGGTTGTCCTTTTTCTAAAGCTATATTACTATAACATCCCATCAATAATATCAAAAAAAAGATCTATCCTTAAACAATACTAACTTATGTCCAACATAATCCATTACAATCTTTAGGCTTATCTAAAATACTTCAGTCTAAGCTCATAGTATAAAGGAAATGATTACTTGAAATGTCACATAAAAATCACGTGAATGGCATAATTTATCCCCCATATATCATAAGATATATCTTTTTGGTCAAATTACAAACATGTGAATACCTTAATCATGTATTCTCTTGAAGAATGATTACCCATTGAACCTTAGTGAAAACATGAATGCTGTGAAAAGTTAACTCTTTCCACTTACCAAAATCCTCAAAATTCTATATACTCAAACCATGATATAACCTTCTCCTTATATCAGTCATGAGCTCATGAATACTATCAAACATTTAATTTTGTCCTTATCCCTTCATTATGCGCATATCATCTATTTTCCAAAAATATATGAATAAACTTTCATGGTTACTAATACCATTAATCATACACTTTCAGAACATAGGAAATGCAACAGTGTAACAATCCTTAGATGTATCTTTATTCCATAGTACCATGAGATTACTTATACAACATTACACTTGATAAACATGTAATCATTCCACTACCTTCTTAAAACATTGACCAAGCTTCAACAATTCTTTCATCTCACATATCATTTGTAGTCTCTTAATCATCATCAACATAAATACTACCCATACGACCATACTGATTCTCTTCATGAGACTTTCCCTTAGGGTATTGGTTTGCATAATGCCCGTACATTCCACATTTAAAACATTTAACCATTGTTGATGTCGTAGCAATACCATTATCCTCATCCATGGTGTTAACTGAACCTTTTCCTTTGCACTTACTAGCTTTGTGTCCTTATTTTCCACACCCAAACCATCCTCCAGTTCCTTTGAAGCAATCTCCCCGATGCCTCTTCCCACATGATTTACATGAGGGAAATTGAACTTTCTTTCCTCTATGATCATCATGAAACTCCAACTTTCTCTTATTATCTGAGTCAGGAAACTTACCAAAGTTGAGATTATTGATCATATTATGGGATTGCTGATTAGGCATAATAACGATGTTTGGATTTACAAATCCCGTTTCATTTGGTTTCTCATGAAGAATATCATTCCATTGTCCTTCATATCCTCCATTATCATGAATCTTCCTGTTTCCAGCCATTTTCTAAAACCCAAAAAGAATAGTGTGAGAGGAAAAAATCATGTTAGGGAAAACAAAATAGTAAAGGGGGAGTACCCTCAATATCTAACAACTTAGGTTAAATTATAATATCATTACCGTAGTTCTAGGACTATATCCTATACATATACTTATCCTTAGGGACATCCCTAGACATACCTTAGAAATATCTCTAGGGATCTCACTAAAGTTCTCACATCCTAGTTTCCAAAGGTTGACTAAACCTTTCCTCTGATACCAACTGTAGAGACCGGAAGCTTAACGTAAATAGAAATTACATTACTTTTGCGGAATACTTAGTACATAACAAAAACACACACACAAGGACCGTAATAGTTTAGTGTCTTTGGAAACTCGAAATATAATCCTCTAATCGTGGTGAAAGATCTTCAACATCTCCCATAAAGATCTTCTTTTTTTAAAAACCTAAATCCTTTTTTATATCCTGGGGAAAAGAAAACATAAAAGGGTGAGCTCAAATGCTCAGTAAGGGTAAAAAAAGAAATATCAATCACATCATATTCATAAGAACATAACATCTTGGAAATCTTAACCTACAAAAGAGAGCATAATTTCATAACATGGGATAAATCATAGTAGTGAAATGAAGTCCCAATAATCATAACTTAAAACATGAAACTTTGTGGCATACACACATAATCATAGAGAATCATTTCTTATTAGTCAAGACTCATTGCCAAGACTATCTTAGTGGACAAAGTCCCTTTCTGAACCGAGTTTACTCCTCGTTTCAGTCCTGTTTCACTGAACCGGTATAACCTACCATTCCAGCCATATCTATCTCATGAGATATAAAATCTTTACCCAATGAATTAGAGGGAGATATAGGTCCCACCCATCTCATAATTATACCATTCTTATGTGTGCCACAAAATCATAAATCATACATCATTGCATAACCCATGTAATAAAAATGGGATTCTTAAACAACATGACATCATCAAAAAATTCATATAAGATAAATGAATTCATAAAAATAATTCCATCCCAACATAATCAAATCAATGTAACAATAGGGATAGAAACAGAACCTTATATTATCTTAGATAGAAAATAATTTTGATAAAACACTTGAACTCCATTCTTGAGGAAAATATCCTTTCTACTTCAAAAACATTTTCCTTTCTTAACATGTCATACAATTTTAAACTAAAATAAGTTGATTAAAAATAAACATGAAAACTTGTAAAGGAAAATTCTTGGAAATAAATTTTTAAAAATCCATTCATGCCGTATAAGTTAAAAAAACATTCTTCTCGTACTTTTTCCAGAAAAGTCAAAAAAGTACCTTGTAACGTAAACAAATGAAAGGTTCCTTACATACCATGTAGTAAAAGTCAAAAATTAAAAAATGGGTAAAAAGGACATTAAAAATTCATGAAAACACTTTAATAAAACATGGACTTGGATGATAGAAATAACCCCAGTAAATACTTAAGTATAAACAATCTCGGATAAAAATGAGATTGTGATATTTTCCCTTACCTTAGGTCCGATTTGCTTCGTAAGTGTCCGAACCTCCTGTATAATGATTTAAATAATGTCATTGACTTATTCCAGAATCATAATCGTTGTTATGATATCATATATGGTTCACTTATGACTTTATATTACCCGTTCTTTTATAAATTACATGTTAAAGAGCGTTTTGGGTAAAATTGTTTCATTTGCCATCCGTGTTTTGACTTGTAATTATTCATAAGATTACTTAGGCCATGATTAATTAATTACATAATATAAAACATTATTTATATATAATATATATTCAGAATATACATATATATAATAAATCAGTAAATGGAAAGAAATACACCGTTCATGGAGACGATAGGCCGTACGTACGCATGAACGCTATTTTCGTTTCCTTATTGAGTTGAATGGAATTAAGTAGATGACATACATATATATACACATAAATCCAGTATCATTATTATCTCATATATTTCATTATTACTTATTATATATACTTTATAATCATTAATGAATGGTTAACGTGGAGAATGAATCTCATCGCGTCGTGGAGACGGTAGTCCGTACGTACGCACGAGCGATGATATCGTTCTCATGATCGTGGGACTGTATTGGAGTCTATTTATACTATTTCAGAATCAATATCACTTTAAAATAATAATATATAGTTATTATTTACACCATTAGACCCATCCAAGTAAGGTGGTGTTGGAAAATATATTACACTACGGCGTGGAGACGGTATTCCGTACGTACACATGTGCAGTGATTTCATTTTCTGTAGGATGGATAGATGGTGAAATAGGGTTGTTTCATAATTATAATAACATATCAGTATATGAGTGATACTGATGTTATTACTTCATGATGAAACAACTAAAGAAGAAGAAGTGGAAGAAGAAATAAAGATGAAAGAATCGGTAACGGGCATTACCTCTTCTTTGAAGTGCTTCTTTGAGACCTCTTTTTAGGGCACTAAAATTGGTCTTTGAAGAAGACCACGACCTCTAGGATGTCTCTAGGGAAATGGAGAGAATAAATTGGCAGGGGTTGGACGAGCTTGAAGGCTCAAAGTGGTGTGAGGAAGAGAGGGAGGAGGTGCCCTTTTATAAGGGAGGAGAGGGACACCTTTGGAATAACTAAAAATATTATTTTATTATAAAGCAAAATTCGGTTTTAAATAGCTCCAAATTTATTTATTTCGAAGCTAAGGTGGGGATGGGTCTAACTCCTCTCATCTAATAGAATTTATACAAGTTTAGGTTCCTATTTTAACCTTATCATTTAGATTTAACATTAAGTTAAATAATTTTACTTTTACCGTGTCTTCTTGTTTTCTTACACTATAAGGTTAATAAACTTAATATATCAAGACAAAAGAACCCCAAGTTGTTTATTAGTAATATATATAACCTTATATAAGTCATTGTTCCGAACCTTAGATTTTTAGGATTAAAATAACAATTAATAATATAATATTTGTTTTAAAAACTATTTTATGTCAATTTTGATACTATTTAATAATTGATTTTTTTGAAAATCATAACAGAATTATTAGTTCGAAAAAAGTTAATTAAATTAATACTAACATGTCATATTAACCTATAAAATTAGTGTAATTCATAAAAAGTCTCAAATTACATTTATTTGGGTATTTATAACATCAATTATGTCAATATTTCATTAATAAGATAATTACTGCATCATCATTGTGTCATAGATAAATTAAATTATTTAAAGTCTAAAAATTACAAATAAAATTCCATTATGTAGGAAAGTGTTTTATCTTTCTAATTAATATTTATAGTCGAATTTATCTTATGTATAACTCCATATTAAAAATGATTTACTTATTAAAATTTGATTTTAACTGTTTTAACCCTTCTTTAAATAAATTAATAATATAAGTCCTAATCTAATCCAAGTGGTCCTAAATGGTCATATTTTATTCCTAAGTTTGTTTTTGGTCGAATTAAACTTATCCAATAGAATTAGGACACGTTTTAGGGTAATAATAACATCATTTTTACCCTTAATTACCCTATTTACTTTTAACCGTGGTAAAAAAAAGTAAAAAGTTACTATTCACCAAAAATTATTTTCATCTCATTGAACAACATTTTAGTCATGGATATTAACCGTGTCTCTCGGATTTTCGAAATTCCACTTACAGAAGCGGTAAAATTAAGTTTTATGAAAAATTCATTTTTTTAACTACCACTTAGTGATTTCACTATTCATCAAAAAAATGAAAGTTTCCAGAAAAATACAAAAAATTAGGCCTAAGATATATTTGATATTATGAATTAAAAAATGATGTCTATTTTATCAAATTCAAAACATATCAGTTACATTAACTAATTTAAAAATTAATTCCCATCGTCAAAACAAATAGCGTGTTTTTAAGAGATAATAACTATCAAAAGATTGACACTAGTTTATATCTGGTTTAAATGCGAAATTACATGAAATAACCAACATTGTATTAAATTGTAAAAATATATTCTAAATATACTTTAAAACCACTCAAATTAATAATTTATCACTATTAATTATTTTAATTAAAAAAGTTGTTTTTAATTAAAATTTAGTAATTTTAACTATTCATCAGAATATGAAAGTTATCCGAAACGTACCAAAATTTCACCCTAAGCTAATTTCGATATTCCGAATCCAAAAATGAAGTCCATTTTGAAAAATAAAATTTAAAAAATTTCAAAAAGTGGTTATTAGTATTCATAACGGCTAGTTTTAATAATATTTTAATAGCATATCATTGTTTAGTGAAACTCGATATTGCGTACGATGTAAGCTATCGAGGAAGTCCACGATTGCGTGTAATGCAAGGCAAGTCAAGGATGTGTGTTTTGCAAGCTCCTTTTGGTGTAGCGTACAACACAAGACATTAATGAAATTAAAAAGAATGTTTTTCATAAAATCTCGGGGTGTTACAGATACTTTCTCTTAGATATGCACTATTAGGTGGATGTATACATTTTATGCAACTCGATATATTCTTATAGTTAACACATTACATAAATGAGAAATCATTCATTATGTAAAATGAAACAAGGATCCTTAATAGGACAATCTTGGCTGAATAGGTCCTTCAGGCTCTATGTACTATAACTGAGACTTAATCTCACAATGCTTATAGAGAACCTAATTTTAAAAATTAATTTTAATTATTTTAATGATAAGAAACATAAAAACATTACAAATAGAGGATCCAAAGGTTTATTGTCTTGGAAAAAATATGACCATTCATAAAATTCACAACAAAAAATATTTATTTAATTCCTTCTTATCTAGTTTCTTATTGGATCTTGGCTTCTTCTTAGTACAATTAGTCACCTGAGGATATACATAAAAAAGGGTGAGCTAAAATCCCAGTAAGAGGACAGATAAGAACACGAAACAATGTAACATGGGGTGAGTATATGTAACACCCCAGGTAAATAAAGAATATGACATTTTTATATTTATCCATATTTGTGAATAAAATATTAATATTACTTTAAAGGGAACGCTATGCTCGATGGCGTACCCAATACGCAACAACGAATTTCTTGGAAATCTTACGTAGCACTATAATAATAAAATAATAGTATTTTAAATGGTAGTTAACACCTAGACGTTGTAATGGAAGGAATAAATAGAACTAAATAAAAAATGATTATATATGTTTGTCAAATATTTTTACTCTTTACAATAAATGTTAGAGGATTAAGAATGCGAATGAATCCAATTTTTTAAGTATAAACATTCTAATATTCATTAAAAGGTCGATTAACCACCTTTGGATGAAGAACCTATTTTAAATACACTTTTTAACAATTTTATGTGTTATATTTGACAAAATAAAATTCTTCTTTAGATTCGTGACATCAAAATTTACTTTGTGTAAATTTTTTGTATTTTTCCGAAAAATTTCAATTTTTAATGAATAGTGAAAAATATTGTATTTTAATTCAAACCCCCCTTTTAATCTAATTTATTTATATGATTAGATTATCTTTTGAATTGGTTTTAAAGTGAAATTATAATATATTTTTACCATTTAATCCAATAGTGTTTGTTGGAATTAATTTCACTTTGAAATCGGACTTAAACCAGTGTCAATCTTTTGATACTTATTGTTCCATAAAAACACGCTATTTGCTCTAACAGCGGGAATTAATTATTAAATTAATTAATTCAGCTAATATGTTTTGAATTTTGTAAAATATATATCATTTTTGAATTCGGAATATCAAATATAGCTTAGGGTGATGTTTTGGTATTTTTCTGAAAAACATCAATTTTTGACGAATAGTGAAACCACTAAGTGGTACTTATAAAAACTGATTTTCTGTTTAAATGAAATTTTACCACCTCTGTGTTTTTAATTTCAAAAATCCTACATACATGGTTGTCATTAAGAAGTAAAATGTGGTTCAATGGTTTTAAAATAATTTTTTGGTTAATAGTAACTTATTATGTTTTTAATCGCGATTAGAGGTAATTAGTGTAGTTTGAGGTAAGAATAAAGTTTTAATAAAATGAAATGACCTAGACACATGTACTACCATCATTGGATGTGTCATGTCCGACCAAGACAATCCATGGGTCAACTTGGGGACCCCATGGAGCCACTTTGGTTGGAAAATGACATAAATACCTTTTTATTTAATGTTAAAGTAAAAATGAGACAAACATGAGATGTTTTACTAAAATTTTTTTTACATGAGGATATACAAGTCATAATTTTGACTATAAATATTCATTGGAAAGCTAACAAGATTTCCTACAGAATAGTATTTTTTTTTGTAATTTTTAGACATTAAATAAATTAAATTATTTATGACATCATGATGATGCAACGATGACCTCATTATTTAATGATTTAAATAAAATGGAAAGATAATGTAAAATATAAGACCTAAACATGTCCAAAACATATTGGATGGGTGGATTGAGAACCCTTATCACCATACCCTCGAAACACATCATTGTGGGTCCATTAAAATCGAACACTCATTCTAAAATAAAGAAACATTTCTTTACTTTCCAGAAGTGCCCATCCTCTCCTCTTATAAAAGGCCCCCACCTCTACCTCCATACCCACACTTCCAAAGACTTTGGCTCGGACAAACCCTGCCCATTTTGTCTCTCCACATCCCTCTATAACTCCTTGAAGCCTCACTTTGGGCAGAAGTCTTCCCAAGGAAGCCTTTTAGCTCAAATCAAAAAGAGTTACCCGATTTTAAGGTAATGTCTTCACTTGTGTTCTTTTGTTTTATTTTTCTTCTCCAACCCCCTAAACTCTTTTTATTCATTTATTTTGTAACAAATCCAGTATCATAAATATACTAGGTTGTTGTTATAATAAGAATTAGAGATACACTTACACACACCTACATCAAATGGTTAAAGAACATATTGTTTCTGTGGATGGCGAATTTCTGCCTCACGAAACGATGATTGTTCAACACTCATATAACACCTTAAAAGGTGGCCATTAATATATCACTATATTTATATATTATATATAATATGTTTATGTTTTACTTAATCTTCTGTATTTTTAATTTATGTCATATCCTTTATGGTTACCATTATGAGTAAACGCGATATCTTCATTTTAGGAAGTGCGGACTACCGCCCCCTCAAAGTGATTTGATTCGTTAATACCATATGTGGTATGTATAAAGGATATATTTAATGATATTATATATGATACCATACTGGAATTAAAATAATATTATGTATCATTATGTTTTAATTCCACTAAATATGAAATAGAAATGGAAGTAGCGTTCATGCGTACGTACGGCTTACCGTCTCCATGAACGGTACATTTCATTTCTTATCTCAAAATGTTATGTACTATTATAAGTACATATATATAATGGATATATATGTAATATATTAAATCTAAATTATGGATATCATTATGTAATTATAACATATATATATATATATCTCATTTTGTTTTAATTCCCTTAATATGACAAAAAATGAAAGTAGCGTTCATGCGTACGTACGGCCTACCATCTCCATGAACGGTGATTTTAATTTTTATCTCCAAATGCTATGTAATATTATAAAATGAATATATACTGGATATATACGATATTTGAAACAACAATACTATTCTGGATATGATGTAACTATAACTACATGGAAAATTATTTTCCAACAAGTTCAATTTTTGACTCATGTACCAAACATCGAAAAAAACGTCTGATATGAACTGATATTATTAACCAATTATTATAAAATTAAAATATGTGTAATGAACTGAATAATAATATTTATAGGAGGTACTTAAGCAATTATAAATTGACCAAAGTTTATTATTTAGGAATATAAAGAAACGAACAAGACAAGTTGGACTTGAGGTAAGGGATCCGACTCCTCTCTTTCTTTTAAAGTACACTCTTTTATGTCATTCCTTTTAAAGATCATCTCTCTTGTTATTGGGATACTATTTTATATTACTCTTACTGTAATTTTTATGTTTATATGATGAGAGACCCTATTCTCTCTCATCAATCCATTTTGGAAGTTTTGAGTGGCGCCGTTAGGCTGCCGAATTTTCATAAGAGATCCAACCTCTTTCTTTCTTTTTAAGTACTCTCCATTATGTCACTTATTTTAAGCTCCTATTTGTTATGTTGGGGGATGTTATTTTATATTCCTATTACTTTAAACTTTATACTGATATGATGAGAGACCCTATTTCCTCTCATCAATCCATTTTGGAAGTTTTAAGTGGCGTCGTTAGGCTGCCGTGTTTTCGTAAGAGATTTTTCATATCACTTTTATTCCCGTGAGATTTATGCTACATTTTCCACAATTTCCTTTGAGTGGTGTATGTACTGCACATTATTTTACTCATTGTGTAATATACCTTCATTTATGAGTATTTACATCAATGTTGTATTGTCCTTCTATCACGGGGCGTATGTTTTGAAAGATACCCATGTCGGTAAGGGAACCTTTCACCCTCCTCTTTTTAAAAGACTTCTTTTGTTATGTCTTTTAATTAACATACTATTATGTTGGGACATGTTCTTCTATATCCTTATTGATTTAAATTTTATGTCCATGTGATGAGATACCCTTTTTATCTCTCATCAACTCATTTTCTGAATTTTGTAGTGACGCCGTTAGGCTGTCAAATTTTTGCAAGGGAACTTCTTAACCCAAATTTGATTCTTTGGGATAAACATGTACTAATTGAATATGTCGTTCTATGAATATGTGTGAATAACCTCTGATTGTTTTACAATTAATATCCACTTATATTTGGTGTATTCTTTTGTCACACATAATTATGTAATTGATTTTTCCTTAAACCAAAGATACCATCTTTGTATGGGACTTCGTCTCAATATCCTTTCATTGAGGAATATTTTGTTTTATACACAACCATCTTTTATATGGTGTATAAACCCCTTTTACTTTTATGTTTATTCAAAAGGAATATTTTTTATACGAAGCATTTACTGAAGGACAAAAGCGAATGTTTTTGTCGTACGTATGCGGCGACAACGACTTCCCCGCCGCCGTGACCATTAATTGAGTTTCGGCTTCCTCTAAAAGCCATACCTTTTTTTAAAGAAAAATGAATACTATCATTTATGTATCCACTTTGTTTAAATGTGTAATGTAATGAAAGTTTTATGATCTATTTCTCTAAAGCTCTAAACCTGAAAAGATCCTCAATGCATAATCTTGTAATAACTCAAGATTAAGTAAGGTTTAAGGATGGGGCCTTATAGTTGGTATCAAAGGTCGGTTTAGATAACTTTAGAGGTTAGGGTATTCTTTAAGCATAAGTGACATTACCATAATGGTTAGGATTTCAGAAAGAGTCCTAGTTTTAGATAAAGTGAATAAGTAAGTATATCTTAGTGGTTATCTTCCTCATTATTACATGATGGTTTTGTTGATATACTCACACTGACATATCTGTTTTTAGTGAATGTATGGATCTAGAAGGAACCAAAGTGACAATAGGTTTGAAGGAAACTGTGGTGGTTCTCTGATTAAGAGACTGGATGAAATGGGGTATTCAATGAGGAAACTCGTGGTTGTTCTAATCCAACTATCAAGGAGTCATGATCAACCACTTGAACCTTGGTATGATCTGTAATGCATCATGTATGAGATGACCAATCGACGTGGAAGTTCAGTTAATAATTATAAAGGTAACCATTAGAGTTTATATGAACCTTAATTTTGAGGTAATTATGGGTTATTATATGTTATAAAGGAGAATGAAAGGTATGATATAAACTTGAGGTTAAAATATGTTATGATCGTTTTTTCTCGTTTTGGGGAATGTTTTAAGAATTATATAGTTTTGCAAAAAGGACAACACGCAGACCGTGTGACTACCCGTCGCGCCAAACAAAGCTTCGGGAATTGAACCCACAACCAAAGTGCGACTGGTATTTATCGCCTACCACTGGACCACGTAAAGTCCCTCGTTAGTTTGAATAATTATTTTTAGTTAGATGATTTTATGAATTAAGAGTAATCTGATTTTGGGTTATCTATGGAAATTTATTAACCTATCATGGAGGATATGTGATTAGGTTAATTACTTTTCAATATGAGACTTTAGGAGAAACTGATGTTGTTTGGAGATAAATGTTACGATTTAACTTGGAAGACAATGTGACTAAATCCTTCAAATATTTGGGTTTCAATCTTAGTTTGGTTTATTTTGAAGTATTTTATGGACAATTTGTTTATCGAATGGTCCTCGTTGAACTTTGGGGTTTGTTGGACAAATTTTGGAGATTAAGAATAGATTTTCTTTTTATAAAGGGTTATCCTTTTCCATATTATCTGATCTTGTACTAACCTTTTTGGTTTTGGTTTTGGTTAAGGTCTAAAGATATGGGAAGTATATAGTTCTCTTTTGTGGATTAGGTGATCCTCTAGAAGTTGATTATAGTACTCTGATTGTGAACAAGTCTTCCTAAATAATCATCTTTTGGGGAATGTATGAGTTTGTGTAAGAAATATAGTAAAAGTTGATAGTCAACATGACAAGTAAGTATGTTTCCTTAAGATCAAAAATAAATTCCTCAATGAAGAGTAACTTAAAACAAAAATGTTGACTGTTAACTTTTCCTACTGGGGAATCAAATACCGTTTAACCCATCACAAGTTTGTGATTTTCTTATGGTTAACTTTCTCCTAGAAATGTTTACTATCACTCTCCATCAGAACATGACCCTTTGTTTTTTCCTCCATGTCCATATTTTCATACTTGGAATACTAGTATGGGTTAACTCGGGTGACCTTTGTACTTATCTTTATTTATTTTAAAGTGATTGTTTTACTGACTTTTGTTCCGATGTGGGATTTTCAATGAAGTTTCCAAGCCCAATTTTAAAAATTGCGAGGACGCAATTCGCAAAAGGGGGGAAGGATGTAACACCCCAGGTAAATAAAGAATATGACATTTTCATATTTATCCATATTTGTGAATAAAATATTAATATTACTTTAAAGGGAACACTATGCTCGATGGCGTACACAATACGTAACAACGAGTTTTTTTGGGAATTTTACGTTGCACTCTAATAAAAAAATAATATTATTTTAAATGGTAGTTAACGCCAAGAAGTTGTAATGGCGGGAAGGAATAGAACTAACTAAAAAATGATTATATATGTTTGTAAAATATTTTTACTCTTTACACTAAATGTTAGAGGATGAAAAATGCGAATGAATCCAATTTTTTAATCATAAACATTCTAATATTCATTAAAAGGTCGATTAACCGCCTTTGGATGGAGAACCACTTTTAAATCCACTTTTTAACAATTTTATGTGTTATATTTGACAAAATAGAATTCTTATTTACAATCATGACATCAAAATTTACTTTGTGTAAATTTTTGGTATTTTTCCGAAAAAGTTCAATTTTTAATGAATAGTGAAAAATGTTGTATTTTAATTCAAAACCCCTTTTTAATCTAATTTATTTATATGATTAGATTATCTTTTGAATTAATTTTAAAGTGAAATTAGAATATATTTTTACCATTTAATCCAATATTGTTCGTTGGAATTAATTTCACTTTGAAATCGGACTTAAACTAGTGTCAATATTTTGATACTTATTGTTCCATAAAAACACGGTATTTGCTCTGACAGCGGGAATTAACTATTAAATTAATTAATTCAGCTAATATGTTTTGAATTTTTTAAAATAGACAACATTTTTAAATTCGGAATATCAAATATATCTTAGGGTGATGTTTTGGTATTTTTCTAAAAAACTTCAATTTTTGATGAATAGTGAAACCACTAAGTGGTACTTATAAAAACTGATTTTCTGTTTAAATGAAATTTTACCACCTCTGTGTTTTGAATTTCAAAAATCCGACATACATGGTTGTCTTTAAGAAGTAAAATTTGGTTCAATGGTATTCAAATAATTTTTTGGTGAATAGTAACTTATTATGTTTTTAATCGCGATTAGAGGTAACTAGTGTAGTTTAAGGTAAGAATAATGTTTTAATAAAATGAAATGACCTAGAAACATGTCCTACCATCATTGGATGTGTCATGTACGACCAATACAATCCATGGGTCAACTTGTGGACCCCATGGAGCCACTTTGGTTGGAAAATGACATAAATACATTTTTATTTAATGTTAAAGTAAAAATGTGACAAACATGAGCTGTTTTACTAAAACAATTTTTACATGAGGTTATACAAGTCAGAAGTTTGACTATAAATATTCATTGGAAAGCTAACAAGATTTCCTACACCATAGTATTTTGTTTATAATTTTTATACATTAAATAAATTAAATTATTTATGACATCATGATGATGCAGCGATGACCTCATTATTTAAGGATTTAAATAAAATGGAAAGATAATGTAAAATATAAGACCTACACATGTACAAACCATATTGGATGGGTGGATTTCGAACCCTTATCACCTTACCCTAAAACAACATAAATTTGGGACCATTAAAATCTGAAACTCATTCTAAAATAAAGTAACATTTCTTCACTTTCCAAAAGTGCCCATCCTTTCCTCTTATAAAAGGCCCCCACCTCTACCTCCTTACCCACAATTCCAAAGCCTTTAGCTCAGCCGCAAACTGCCTATTTTGTGTCTCCACATCCCTATATAACTCCTTGAAGCCTCACCTTGGGCAGAAGTCTTCCCAAGGAAGCCTTTGAGCTCAAATCAAAAAGAGTTACCCAATTTTAAGGTAATGTCTTCACTTGTGTTCTTTTGTTTTATTTTTCTTCTCTAACCCCCTAAACTCCTTTTATTCATTTATTTTTTAACAACTCCAGTATCATAATTATACTAGGATGTTTTTATAATAATAATTAGAGCTAAAATTACACACACCTACATCAAATGGTTAAAGAACATATTGTGTCTGTGGATGGTGAATTTCTGCCTCACGAAACGATGATTGTTCAACACTCATATAACACCTTAAAAGGTGGCCATTAATATGTAACTATATTTATATATTATATATAATATGTTTATATTTTACTTAATATTCTGTATTTTTCATTTATGGCATATCCTTTATGGTTACCATTATGAGTCAACGCGATATCTTCATTTTAGGAAGTGCGGACTACCGCCCCCTCAAAGTGATTTGATTCGTTAATACCATATGTGGTATGTTTAAAGGATATATTTAATTATATTATATATGATACCATACTGGAATAAAAATACTATTATGTATCATTATGTTTTAATTCCATTAAATATGAAATAGAAATGGAAGTAGCGTTCATGCGTACGTACGGCTTACCGTCTCTATGAACGGTACATTTCATTTCTTATCTCAAAATGTTATGTACTATTATAAGTACATATATATAATGGATATATATGTAATATATTAAATCTAAATTATGGATATAATTCTGGAATTATAATATATATATATATATATATCTCTCATTTTTTTAATTCCATTAATATGACAAAAAATGAAAGTAGCGTTCATGCGTACGTACGGCCTACCGTCTCCATGAACGGTGCTTTTAATTTTTATCTTCAAATGCTATGGAATAGTATAAAATGAATATATAATGGATATATATGATATTTAAAACATCAATAATATTCTGGATATGATGTAACTATAACTACATGGAAAATTATTTTCCAACAAGTTCAATTTTTGACTCATGTACCAAACATCGAAAAAAACGTCTTATATGAACTGATATTATTAACCAATTATTATAACATTAAAATATGTGTTATGAACTGAATAATAATCTTTATAGGAGGTCCTTATGCAATTATAAATTGACCAAAGTTTATTATTTAGGAATATAAAGAAACGAACAAGACAAGTTGGACTTGAGGTAAGGGATCCGACTCCTCTCTTTCTTTTAAAGTACACTCTTTTATGTCATTCCTTTTAAAGCACATATCTCTTGTTATTGGGATATTATTTTATATTAATATTACTGTAATTTTTTTGTTCATATGATGAGATAACCTATTCTCTCTCATCAATCCATTTTGGAAGTTTTGAGTGGCGCCGTTAGGCTGCCGAATTTTCATAAGAGATCCAACATCTTTCTTTCTTTTTAAGTACTCTCTTTTATGTCACTTCTTTTAAGCTCCTCTTTGTTATGTTTGGGGATGTTATTCTATATTCCTATTTCTGTAAACTTTATGTTTATATTATGAGAGACCCTATTTCCTCCCATCAATCCATTTTGGATGTTTTAAGTGGCGTCGTTAGGCTGCCGAGTTTTCGTAAGAGATTTTTCATCTCACTTTTATTCCCGTGAGATTTATGCTACATTTGCCACAATTTTCTTTGAGTGGTGTATGTACTGCCCATTATTTTACTCATTGTGTAATATAACTTCATTTATGAGTATTTACATCAATGTTGTATTGTCCTTCTTTCACGGGGCGTATGTTTCGAAAGATACCCATGTCGGTAAGGGAACCTTTCACCCTCCTCTTTTTAAAATACTTTTTTTGTTATGTCTTTTAATTCACATAATATTATGTTGGGATATGTTATTCTATATCCTTATTGATTTAAATTTTATGTCCATATGATGAGATACCCTTTTTATCTCTCATAAACTCATTTTCTGAATTTTGTAGTGACGCCGTTAGGCTGTCAACTTTTTGCAAGGGAACTTCTTAACCCAAATTTGATTCTTTTGGAAAAACATGTACTCCTTGAATATGTCATTCTCTGAATATGTGTGAATAACCACCGATTGTTTTACACTTAATATCCACTTATATTTGGTGTATTCGTTTGTCACACATAATTATGTAATTGATTTGTCCTTAAACCAAGGATACCGTCTTTGTATGGGACTTCGTCTGAATCTCCTTTCATTGAGGCATATTTTGTTTTATACACAACCTTCTTTTATACGGTGTATAAACCCCTTTGACTTTTACGTTTACTCAAAAGGAATCTTTTTTATACGAAGTGGTTACTAAATGACAAAATCTAATGTTTTTGTCGTACGTATGCGGCGACAATGACTTCTCCGCCGCCGTGACCATTAATTGAGTTTCGGCTTCCTCTACAAGCCATACCTTTTTTTAAAGAAAAATGAATACTATCTTTTATGTAACCACTTTGTTTAAATGTGGAATGTAATGAATGTTTTATGATCTAATTCTATAAATCTCTAAACCTGAAAAGATCCTCAATGTTTAATCTTGTAATAACTCAAGATTAAGTAAGGTTTAAGGATGGGGCCTTATAGTTGGTATCAGAGGTCGGTTTAGAGAACTTTAGAGGTTAGGGTATTCTTTAAGCATAAGTGACATTACCATAATAGTGAGGATTTCAGAAAGAGTCCTAGTTTTAGATAAAGTGAATAAGTAAGTATATCTTAGTGGTTATCTTCCTCATTAGTACATGAAGGTTTTGTTGATATACTCACACTGACATTTCTGTTTTTAGTGAATGGATGGATCTAGCAGGCACCAAAGTGAAAATAGGTTTGAAGGAAACTGTGGTGGTTCTCTGATTAAGAGACTGGATGAAATGGGGTATTCAATGAGGAAACTCGTGGTTGTTCTAAACCAACTATCAAGGAGTCATGATCAACCACTTGAACCTTGGTATGATCTGTAATGCATCATGTACGAGATGACCAATCGATGTGGAAGTTCAGCTAATAATTATAAAGGTAACCATTAGAGTTTATATGATCCTAAATTTTGAGGTAATTATGGGTTATTATATGTTATAAAGGAGAATGAAAGGCATGAGATAAACTAGAGGTTAAAATATGTTATGATCGTTTTTTCTCGTTTTGGGGAATGTTTTAAGAAATATATAGTTTTGGAAAAAGGACAACACACAGACCGTGTGACCACCCATCGCGCCAGACAAAGCTGCGGGAATCGAACCCACAACCAAAGTGCGACTGGTATTTATCTCCTACCACTGGACCACGTAATGTCACTGGTTAGTTTGACTAATTCGTTTTAGTTAGATGATTTTATGAATTAAGAGTAAGCTTATTTTGGGTTATCTATGGAAGTTTGTTAACCTATCATGGAGGATATGTGATTAGGTTAATTACTTTTCAATACGAGACTTTAGGAGCAACTGATGTTGTTTGGAGATAAATGTTACGATTTAACTTGGAAGACAATGTGAC
Organism: Viscum album; assembly: GCA_963277665.1. Lineage (NCBI taxonomy): Eukaryota > Viridiplantae > Streptophyta > Magnoliopsida > Santalales > Viscaceae > Viscum > Viscum album. The sequence goes on along the minus strand of OY728119.1, from coordinate 1,013,255,692 downwards.
TAAATCCTTCAAATATTTGGGTTTCAATCTTAGGTTGGTTTAGTTTGAAGTATTTTATGGAAAATTTGTTTATCGAATGGTCCTCATTGAACTTTGGGTTTTGTTGGACAAATTTTGGAGTTTAAGAATAGATTTTCTTTTTATAAAGGGTTATCCTTTTCTGTATTATCTGATCTTTTAATAACCTTTTTGGTTTTGGTTTTGGTTAAGGTCTAAAGATATGGGAAGTATATAGTTCTATTTTGTGGATTAGGTGATCCTCTAGAGGTTGATTATAGTACTCTTAATGTGAACAAGTCTTCCTAAATACTCGTCTTTTGGGGAAAGTATGAGTTTGTGTAAGAAATATAGTAAAAGTTGAAAGTCAACATGACAAGTAAGTATGTTTCCTTAAGATCAAAAATAAATTCCTCAATGAAGAGTAACTTAAAACAAAAATGTTGTCTGTTAACTTTTCTTACTGGGGAATCGAATACCGTTTAACCCATCACGATTTTGTGATTTTCTTATGGTTAACTTTCTCCTAGACATGTTTACTATCACTCTCCATCAGAACACGACCCTTTGTTTTTTCCTCCATGTCCATATTTTCATACTTGGAATACTAGTATGGGTTAACTCGGGTGACATTTGTACTTATCTTTCTTTATTTTAAAGTGATTTTTTTACTGACTCTTATTCCGATGTGGGATTTTCAATGAAGTTTCCAAGCCCAATTTGAAAAATTGCGAGGACGCAATTCGCAAAAGGGGGGAAGGATGTAACACCCCAGGTAAATAAAGAATATGAAATTTTCATATTTATCTATATTTGTGAATAAAATATTAATATTACTTTAAAGGGAACACTATGCTCGATGGCGTACCCAATACGTAACAATGAGTTTCTTGGGAATCTTACGTTGCACTCTAATAATAAAATAATATTATTTTAAATGGTAGTTAATGACTAGACGTTGTAATGGCGGGAATGAACAGAACTAACTAAAAAATGATTATATATGTTTGTTAAATATTTTTACTCTTTACAATAAATGTTAGAGGATTAAAAATGCGAATGAATCCAATTTTTTAAGCATAAACATTCTAATATTCATTAAACGGTCAATTAATCGCCTTTAGATGGTGAACCTCTTTTAAATCCACTTTTTAACAATTTTATGTGTTATATTTGACAAAATAAAATTATTCTTTAGAATCATGACATCAAAATTTACTTTTTGTAAATTTTTGGTATTTTTCCGAAAAAGTTCAATTTTTAATGAATAGTGAAAAATGTTGTATTTTTCTTCAAAACCCCTTTTTAATATAATTTATTTATATGATTATATTATCTTTGGAATTGGTTTTAAAGTGAAATTAGAATATATTTTTACCATTTAATCCAATAGTGTTCGTTGGAATTAATTTCACTTTGAAATCGGACTTAAACTAGTGTCAATCTTTTGATACTTATTGTTCCATAAAAACATGCTATTTGCTCTGACAACGGGAATTAATTATTAAATTAATTAATGCAGCTAATATGTTTTTAATTTTGTAAAATAGACATCATTTTTGAATTAGGAATATCAAATATAGCTTAGGTTGAAGTTTTGGTATTTTTCTGAAAAATTTCAATTTTTGATGAATATTGAAACCACTAAGTGGTACTTATAAAAACTGATTTTCCGTTTAAATAAAATTTTACCACCTCTGTGTTTTTAATTTAAAAAATACAACATACATGGTTGTAATTAATAAGTAAAATGTGATTCAATGGTATTAAAATAATTTTTTTGGTGAATAGTAACTTATTATGTTTTTAATCGCGATTAGAGGTAATTAGTGTAGTTTAAGGTAAGCATAATGTTTTAATAAAATTAAATGACCTAGAAACATGTCCTACCCTCATTGGATGTGTCATGGCCGACCAAGAAAATCCATGGGTCAACTTGGGGACCCCATGGAGCCACTTTGTTTGGAAAATGACATAAATACCTTTTTATTTAATGTTATAGTAAAAATGAGACAAACATGATTTGTTTTACTAAATTTTTTTTACATGAGGTTAAAAAAGTCAAAATTTTGACTATAAATATTCATTGGAATGATAAAAAAATTTCCTAGATCATAGTAGTTTTTTTTATAATTTTTAGACATTAAATAAATTAAATTCTTTATGACATCATGATGATGCAGCGATGACCTCATTATTTAATGATTTAAATAAAATGGAAAGATAATGTAATATATAAGACCTACACATGTCCAAAACATATTGTATCGGTGGATTTCGAACCCTTATCACCTTACCCTTGAAACACATCAATGTGGGACCATTAAAATCGGAAACTCATTCTAAAATAAAGTAACATTTCTTTACTTTCCAAAAGTGCCCATCCTCTGCTCTTATAAAAGGCCCCACCTCTACCTCCTTACCCACACTTCCAAAGCCTTTGGCTCAGAACAAACCTGCCAATTTTGTATCTCCACATCCCTCTATAACTCCTTGAAGCCCCACTTTGGGCAGAAGTCTTCCCAAGGAATCCTTTGAGCTCTAATCATAAAGAGTTACCCGATTTTAAGGAAATGTCTTCACTTGTGTTCTTTTGTTTTATTTTTCTTCTCCAACCCCCTAAACTCTTTTTATTAATTTATTTTGTAACAACTCCAGTGTCATAAATATACTAGGATGTTTTTATAAGAATAATTAGAGATACACTTACACACACCTACATCAAATGGTTAAAGAACATATTGTTTCTGTGGATGGCGAATTTCTGCCTCACGAAACGATGATTGTTCAACACTCATATAACACCTTAAAAGGTGGCCATTAAGATGTCACTATATTTATATATTATATATAATATATTTATGTTTTACTTAATCTTCTGTATTTTTCATTTATGGCATATCCATTATGGTTACCATTATGAGTAAATGCGATATCTTCATTTTAGGATGTGCGGACTACCGCCCCCTCAAAGTGATTTGATTCGTTAATACCATATGTGGTATGTATAAAGGATATATTTAATGATATTATATATGATACCATACTGGAATTAAAATACTATTATGTATAATTATGTTTTAATTCCATTAAATATGAAATAGAAATGGAAGTAGCGTTCATGCGTACCTACGGCTTACCGTCTCCATGAACGGTACATTTCATTTCTTATCTCAAAATGTTATGTACTATTATAAGTACATATATATAATGGATATATATGTAATATATTAAATCTAAATTATGGATATCATTATGGAATTATAACATATATATATATCTCTCATTTTGTTTTAATTTCATTAATATGACAAAAAATGAAAGTAGCGTTCATGCGTACGTACGACCTACCGTCTCCATGAACGGTGCTTTTAATTTTTATCTCCAAATTCTATGGAATAGTATAAAATTAATATATACGGGATATATATAATATTTAAAACATCAATACTATTCTGGATATGATGTAACTATAACTACATGGAAAATTATTTTCCAACAAGTTCAATTTTTGACTCATGTACCAAACATCAAAACAAACGTCTGATATGAACTGATATTATTAACCAATTATTATAAAATTAGAATATGTGATATGAACTAAATAATAATATTTATAGGATGGACTTAAGCAATTATAAATTGACCAAAGTTTATTATTTAGGAATATAAAGAAACGAACAAGACAAGTTGGACTTGAGGTAAGGGATCCGACTCCTCTCTTTCTTTTAAAGTACACACTTTTATGTCATTCCTTTTAAAGCTCATCTCTCTTGTTTTTGGGATATTATTTTATACTAATATTACTGTAATTTTTATGTTCATATGATGAGATACCCTATTCTCTCTCATCAACCCATTTTGGATGTTTTGAGTGGCGCCGTTAGGCTGCCGAATTTTCATAAGAGATCCGACCTCTTTCTTTCTATTAAAGTACTCTCCTTTATGTCACTTATTTTAAGCTCCTCTTTGTTATGTTGGGGGATGTCATTTTATATTCCTCTTTCTGTAAACTTTATGTTGATATTATGAGAGACCCTATTTCCTCTCATCAATCCATTTTGGAAGTTTTAAGTGGCGTCGTTAGGATGCCATGTTTTCGTAAGTGATTTTTCATCTCACTTTTATTCCCGTGAGATTTATGCTACATTTGCCACAATTTCCTTTGAGTGGTGTATGTACTGCCCATTATTTTACTCATTGTGTAATATACCTTCATTTATGAGTATTTACATCAGTGTTGTATTTTCCTTCTTTCACGGGGCGTATGTTTCGAAAGATACCCATGTCGGTAAGGGAACCTTTCACCCTCCTATTTTTAAAAGACTTATTTTGTTATGTATTTTAATTCACATACTATTATGTTGGGATATGTTCTTCTATATCCTTATTGATTTAAATTTTATTTCCATGTGATGAGATACCCTTTTTATATCTCATCAACTCATTTTCTGAATTTTGTAGTGACGCCGTTAGGCTGTCAAATTTTTCCAAAGGAACTTCTTAACCCAAATTTGATTCTTTGGGATAAAAATGTACTCCTTGAATATGTATTTCTATGAATATGTGTGAATAACCTCTGATTGTTTTACACTTAATATCCACTTATAGTTGGTGTATTCGTTTCTCACACATAATTATGTAATTGATTTGTCCTTAAACCAAAGATACCGTCTTTGTATGGGACTTCGTCTCAATCTCCTTTCATTGAGGAATATTTTGTTTTATACACAACCTTATTTTATACGGTGTATAAACCCCTCTGACTTTTACGTTTATTCAAAAGGAATCATTTTTATACGAAGCGTTTACTAAACGAAAAAAGTGAATGTTTTTGTCATACATATGCGGAGACAACGACTTCTCCGCCGCCATGACCATTAATTGAGTTTCGGCTTCCTCTACAAGCCATAACTTTTTTTAAGGAAAAATGAATACTATATTTTATGTAACCACTTTTTTTAAATGTGGAATGTAATGAAAGTTTTATGATCTAATTCTCTAAAGCTCTAAACCTGAAAAGATCCTCACTGTGTAATCTTATAATAACTCAAGATTAAGTAAGGTTTAAGGATGGGGCCTTATAGTTGGTATCATAGGTCGGGTTAGATAACTTTAGAGGTTAGGGTATTCTTTAAGCATAAGTGACATTACCATAATGGTTAGGATTTCAGAAAGAGTCCTAGTTTTAAATAATGTGAATAAGTAAGTATATCTTAGTGGTTATATTCCTCATTAGTACATGATGGTTTTGTTGATATACTCACACTGACATTTCTGTTTTTAGTGAATGGATGGATCTAGCAGGCACCAAAGTGACAATAGGTTTGAAGGAAACTGTGGTGGTTCTCTGATTAAGAGACTGGATGAGATGGGGTATTCAATGAGGAAACTCGTGGTTTTTCTAAACCAACTATCAAGGAGTCATGATCAACCACTTAAACCTTGGTATGATCTGTAATGCATCATGTACGAGATGACCAATTGATGTGGAAGTTCAGTTAATAATTATAAAGGTAACCATAAGAGTTTATATGAACCTTAATTTTGAGGTAATTATGGGTTATTATATGTTATGAAGGAGAATGAAAGGAATGAGATAAACTTGATTTTAAAATATGTTATGATCGTTTTTTCTCGTTTTGGGGAATGTTTTAAGAATTATATAGTTTTGGAAAAAGGACAACACGCAGACCGTGTGACAACCCGTCACGCCAGACAAAGCTGCGGGAATCGAACCCACAACCAAAGTGTGACTGGTATTTATCGCCTACCACTGGATCAGGTAAAGTCCCTGGTTAGTTTGACTAATTCTTTTTAGTGAGATGATTTTATGAATTAAGAGTAAGTTGATTTTGGGTTATCTATGGAAATTTATTAACCTATCATGGAGGATATGTGATTAGGTTAATTACTTTTCAATAGGAGACTTTAGGAGCAACTGATGTTGTTTGGAGATAAATGTTACGATTTAACTTGGAAGACAGTGTGACTAAATCCTTCAAATATTTGGGTTTCAATATTAGTTTGGTTTACTTTGAAGTATTTTATGGAAATTTTTTTTATCGAATGGTCCTCATTGAACTTTGGGTTTTGTTGGACAAATTTTGGAGATTAAGAATAGATTTTCTTTTTATAAAGGGTTATCCTTTTCTGTATTATCTAATCTTGTACTAACCTTTTTGGTTTTGGTTTTGGTTTTGGTTAAGGTCTAAAGATATGTGAAGTATATAGTTCTCTTTTGTGGATTAGGTGATCCTCTAGAAGTTGATTATAGTAATCTTAATGTGAACAAGTCTTCCTAAATACTCGTCTTTTCGGGAAAGTATGGGGTTGTGTATGAAATATAGTAAAATTTGAAATTCAACATGACAAGTAAGTATGTTTCCATAGGATCCAAAATAAATTCCTCAATGAAGAGTAACTTAAAACAAAAATGTTTTCTGTTAAATTTTTCTTCTGGGGAATCGAATACCGTTTAACCCATCACAAGTTTGTGATTTTCTTATGGTTAACTTTCTCCTAGACATGTTTACTATCACACTCCATCAGAACATGACCCTTTGTTTTTTCCTCCATGTCCATATTTTCATACTTGGAATACTAGTATGGGTTAACTCGGGTGACCTTTGTACGTATCTTTCTTTATTTTAAAGTGATTGTTTTACTGACTCTTGTTCCGATGTGGGATTTTCAACGAAGTTTCCAAGCCCAATTTTAAAAATTGCGAGGACGCAATTCGCAAAAGGGGGGAAGGATGTAACACCCCAGGTAAATAAAGAATATGACATTTTCATATTTATCCATATTTGTGAATAAAATATTAATATTACTTTAAAGGGAATGCTATACTCGATGGCGTACTCAATACGTAACAACGAGTTTTTTGGGAATCTTATGTTGCACTCTAATAATAAAATAATATTATTTTAAATGGTAGTTAACGCCTAGATGTTGTAATGGCGGGAATGAACAGAACTAACTAAAAAATTATTATATATGTTTGTCAAATATTTTTACTCTTTACAATAAATGTTAGAGGATTAAAAATGCGAATGAATCCAATTTTTTAAGCATAAACATTCTAATATTCATAAAAAGGTCGATTAATCGCCTTTGGATGGAAAACCTCTTTTAAATCCACTTTTTAAAAATTTTATGTGTTATATTTGACAAAATAAAATTCTTCTTTAGAATCGTGACATCAAAATTTACTTTGTGTAAATATTTGGTATTTTTCCGAAAAAGTCCAATTTTTAATGAATAGTGAAAAATGTTGTATTTTAATTCAAAACCCCGTTTTAATCTAATCTATTTATATGATTAGATTATCTTTTGAATTGGTTTTAAAGTTAAATTAGAATATATTTTTACCATTTAATCCAATGGTGTTCATTGGAATTAATTTGACTTTGAAATCGGACTTAAACTAGTGTCAATCTTTTGATACTTATTGTTCCATAAAAACACGCTATTTGCTCTGATAGCGGGAATTAATTATTAAATTAATTAATGCAGCTAATATGTTTTTAATTTTGTAAAATAGACATCATTTTTTAATTCAGAATATCAAATATAGCTTAGGGTGAAGTTTTGGTATTTTTCTGAAAAACATCAATTTTTGATGAATAGTGAAACCACTAAGTGGTACTTAAAAAAACTGATTTTCCATTTAAATGAAATTTTACCACCTATGTGTTTTGAATTTCAAAAATCCGACATACATGGTTGTCATTAAGAAGTAAAATGTGATTCAATGGTATTAAAATAATTTTTTGCTGAATAGTAACTTATTATATTTTTAATCGCGATTAGAGGTAATTAGTGTTTATTAAGGTAAGAATAATGTTTTAATAAAATGAAATGACCTAGACACATGTCCTACCCTCCTTTTATGTGTCATGTCCGACCAAGACAATCCATGGGTCAACTTGGGGACCCCATGGAGCCACTTTGGTTGGAAAATGACATAAATACCTTTTTATTTAATGTTATAGTAAAAATGAGACAAACATGAGATGTTTTACTAAAACAATTTTTACATGAGGTTAAAAAAGTCAAAATTTTGACTATAAATATTCATTGGAAAGCTAACAAGATATCAAATATCATAGTAGTCGTTTTATAATTTTTAGACATTAAATAAATTAAATTATTTATGACATCATGATGATGCAGCGATGACCTCATTATTTAATGATTTAAATAAAATGGAAAGATAATGTAATATATAAGCCCTAAACATGTCCAAAACATATTGGATGGGTGGATTTCGAACCCCTATCACCTTACCCTCTAATAAAATCAATGAGGGACCATTAAAATTCGAAACTCATTCTAAAATAAATTAACATTTCTTTACATTCCAAAAGTGCCCATCCTCTCCTCTTATAAAAGGCCCCCACCTATACCTCCTTACCCACACTTCCAAAGACTTTGGCTCGGCCAAAAACTTCCCATTTTGTCTCTCCACATGCCTCTATAACTCCTTGAAGCCTCAATTTGGGCAGAAGTCTTCCCAAGGAAGCCTTTGAGATCAAATCAAAAAGAGTTACCCGATTTAAAGGAAATGTCTTAACTTGTGTTCTTTTGTTTTATTTTTCTTCTCCAACCCACTAAACTCTTTTTATTCATTTATTTTGTAACCAATACAGTATCTTAAATACACTAGGATGTTTTTATAAGAATAATTAGAGCTACACTTACACACACCTACATCAAATGGTTAAAGAACATATTGTTTCTGTGGATGGCGAATTTCTGCCTCACGAAACGATGATTGTTCAACACTCATATAACACCTTAAATGGTGGCCATTAAGATGTAACTATATTTATATATTATATATAATATGTTTATTTTTTACTTAATCTTCTGTGTTTTTCATTTATGGCATATCCTTTATGGTTACTATTATGAGTAAACGCGATATCTTCATTTTAGGAAGTGCGGACTACCACCCCCTCAAAGTGATTTGATTTGTTAATACAATATGTGGTATGTATAAAGGATATATTTAATGATATTATATATGATTACACAATGGAATTAAAACACTATTATGTATAATTATATTTTAATTCCATTAAATATGAAATAGAAATGGAAGTAGCGTTCATGCGTACGTACGGCTTACCGTCTTCATGAACGGTACATTTCATTTCTTATCTCAAAATGTTATGTACTATTATAAGTACATATATATAATGGATATATATGTAATATATTAAATCTAAATTATGGATATCATTCTGGAATTATAACATATATATATATATATATATCTCATTTTGTTTTAATTAGATTAATATGACAAAAAATGAAAGTAGCATTCATGCGTACGTACGACCTACCGTCTCCATGAACGGTGCTTTTAATTTTTATCTCCAAATGATATGGAATAGTATAAAATGAATATATACTGGATATATATGATATTTAAAACATCAATACTATTCTGGATATGATGTAACTATAACTACATGGAAAATTATTTTCCAACAAGTTCAATTTTTGACTCATGAACCAAACATCGAAAAAAATGTCTGATATGAACTGATATTATTAACCAATTATTATAACATTAAAATATGTTATATGAACTGAATAATAATCTTTATAAGAGGTCCTTAAGAAATTATAAATTGACCAAAGTTTATTATTTAGGAACATAAAGAAATGAACAAGACAAGTTGGACTTGAGGTAAGGGATCAGACTCCTCTCTTTCTTTTAAAGTACACTCTTTTATGCCATTCCTTTTAAAGATCATCTCTATTTTTATTGGGAAATTATTTTATATTACTCTTACTGTAATTTTTATGTTCATATGATGAGAGACCCTATTCTCTCTCATCAATCCATTTTGGAAGTTTTGAGTGGCGCCGTTAGGCTGCCGAATTTTCATAAGAGATCCAACCTCTTTGTTTCTTTTTAAGTACTCTCCTTTATGTCACTTCTTTTAAGATCCTCTTTGTTATGTTGGGGGATGTTATTTTATATTACTCTTTCTGTGAACTTTATATTGATATGATGATAGACCCTATTTCCTCTCATCAATCCATTTTGGAAGTTTTAAGTGGTGTCGTTAGGCTGCCGAGTTTTCGTAAGAGATTTTTCATCTCACTTTTATTCCCGTGAGATTTATGCTACATTTGCCACAATTTCCTTTGAGTTGTGTATGTAATACCCATTATTTTACTCATTGTGTAATATACCTTCATTTATGAGTATTTACATCAATGTTGTATTTTCCTTCTTTCACGGGGAGTATTTTTCGAAAGATACCCATGTCGGTAAGGGAACCTTTCACCCTCCTCTTTTTAAAAGACTTCTTTTGTTATGTCTTTTAATTCACATAATATTATGTTGGGTTATGTTCTTATATATCCTTATTTATTTAAATTTTATGTCCATGTGATGAGATACCCTTTTTATCTCTCATAAACTCATTTTTTGAATTTGGTAGTGACGCCGTTAGGCTTTCAAATATTTGCAAGGGAACTTCTTAACCCAAATTTGATTCTTTTGGGTAAACATGTACTCCTTGAATATGTCTTTCTATGAATATGTGTGAATAACCGCTGATTTTTTTACACTTAATATCCACTTATATTTGGTGTATTCGTTTGTCACACATAGTTATGTAATTGATTTGTCCTTAAACCAAGGATACCGTCTTTATATGGGACTTCATCTCAATCTTCTTTCGTTGAGGCATATTTTGTTTTATACACAACCTTCTTTTATATGGTGTATAAACCCCTCTGACTTTTACGTTTATTCAAAAAAAATCTTTTTTATACGAAGTGCTTACTAAATGACAAAAGCGAATGTTTTTGTCGTACGTATGCGGCGACAACGACTTCTCTGCCGCCGTGACCATTAATTGAGTTTCGGATTCCTCGACAAGCCATACCTTTTTTAAAGAAAAATGAATACTATCTTTTATGTAACCACTTTGTAAAAATGTGGAATGTAATGAAACTTTTATGATATAATTCTCTAAATCTCTAAACCTGAAAAGATCCTCAATGTGTAATCTTGTAATAACTCAAGATTAAGTAAGGTTTAAGGCTGGGGACTTATAGTTGGTATCAGAGGTCGGTTTAGATAACTTTAGAGGTTAGGGTATTCTTTAAGCATAAGTGACATTACCATAATGGTTAGGATTTCAGAAAGAGTCCTAGTTTTAGATAAAGTGAATAAGTAAGTATATCTTAGTGGTTATCTTCCTCATTATTACATGATGGTTTTATTGATATACTCACACTGACATATCTATTTTTAGTGAATGGATGGATCTATCAGGCACCAAAGTGACAATAGGTTTGAAGGAAACTGTGGTGGTTCTCTGATTAAGAGACTGGATGAAATGGGGTATTCAATGAGGAAACTCGTGGTTGTTCTAATCCAACTATCAAGGAGTCATGATCAACCACTTGAACCTTGGTATGATCTGTAATGCATCATGTACGAGATGACCAATCGATGTGGAAGTTCACTTAATAATTATAAAGGTAACCATTAGAGTTTATATGAACCATAATTTTGAGGTAATTATGGGTTATTATATGTTATGAAGGAGAATGAAAGGCATGAGATAAACTTGAGGTTAAAATATGTTATGATTGTTTTTTCTCGTTTTGGGGAATGTTTTAAGAATTATATAGTTTTGGAAAAAGGACAACACGCAGACCGTGTGACAACCCGTCGCGCCAGACAAAGCTGCGGGAATCGAACCCACAACCAAAGTGCGACTGGTATTTATCGCCTACCACTGGACCACGTAAAGTCCCTGGTTAGTTTGACTAATTCTTTTTAGTTAGATGATTTTATGAATTAAGAGTAAGCTGATTTTGGGTTATCTATGGAAATTTATTAACCTATCATGGAGGATATGTGATTAGGTTAATTAATTTTCAATACGAGACTTTAGGAGCAACTGATGTAGTTTGGAGATAAATGTTTCTATTTAACTTGGAAGACAATGTGACTAAATCCTTCAAATATTTGGGTTTCAATCTTAGTTTGGTTTACTTTGAAGTATTTTATGGACAATTTGTTTATCAAATGGTCCTCGTTGAACTTTGGGTTTTGTTGGACAAATTTTGGAGATTAAGAATATATTTTCTTTTTATAAAGGGTTATCCATTTATGTATTATCTGATCTTGTACTAACCTTTTTGGTTTTGGTTTTGGTTAAGGTCTAAAGATATGGGAAGTATATAGTTCTCTTTTGTGGATTAGGTGATCCTCTAGAAGCTGATTATAGTACTCTTAATGTGAAGAAGTCTTCCTTAATACTCGTCTTTTGGGGAAAGTATGAGTTTGTTTATGAAATATAGTAAAATTTGAAAGTCAACATGACAAGTAAGTATGTTTCCTTAAGATCAAAAATAAATTTCTCAATGAAGAGTTACTTAAAAAAAAATGTTGTCTGTTAACTTTTCCTACAGGGGAATCGAATACCGTTTAACCCATCACAAGTTTGTGATTTTCTTATGGTTAACTTTCTCCTAGACATGTTTACTATCACTCTCCATCAGAACATGACCCTTCGTTTTTTCCTCCATGTCCATATTTTCATACTTGGAATACTAGTATGGGTTTACTCGGGTGACCATTGTACTTATCTTTCTTTATTTTAAAGTGATTGTTTTATTGACTCTTGTTCCGATGTGGGATTTTCAATGAAGTTTCCAAGCCCAATTTTAAAAATTGCGAGGATGCAATTCGCAAAAGGGGGGAAGGATGTAACACCCTAGGTAAATAAAGAATATGAAATTTTCATATTTATCCATATTTTTGAATAAAATATTAATATTACTTTAAAGGGAACGCTATGCTCGATGGCGTACCCAATACGTAACAACGAGTTTCTTGGGAATCTTACGTTGCACTCTAATAATAAAATAATATTATTTTAAATGGTAGTTAACGCCTAGACGTTGTAATGGTGGGAATGAATAGAACTAACTAAAAAATGATTATATATGTTTGTAAAATATTTTTACTCTTTACAATAAATGTTAGAGGATTAAAAATGCGAATGAATCCAATTTTTTAAGCATAAACATTTTAATATTCATTAAAAGGTCGATTAACCGCCTTTGGATGGAGAACCTCTTTTAAATCCACTTTTTAACAATTTTATGTGTTCTATTTGACAAAATAAAATTCTTCTTTAGAATCGTGACATCAAAATTTACTTTGTGTAAATTTTTGGTAATTTTCTGAAAAAGTTTAATTTTTAATGAATAGTGAAAAATGTTGTATTTTAATTCAAAACACATTTTTAATCTAATTTATTTATATGATTAGATTATCTTTTGAATTGGTTTTAAAGTGAAATTAGAATATATTTTTACCATTTAATCCAATAGTGTTCATTGGAATTAATTTCACTTTGAAATCGGACTTAAACTAGTGTCAATCTTTTGATACTTATTGTTCCATAAAAACACACTATTTGCTCTGACAGCGGGAATTAATTATTAAATTAATTAATGCATCTAATATGTTTTTAATTTTGTAAAATAGAAATAATTTTTTAATTAGGAATATAAAATATAGCTTAGGGTGAAGTTTTGGTATTTTTCTGAAAAACTTCAATTTTTGATGAATAGTGAAACCACTAAGTGGTACTTATAAAAACTGATTTTCCGTTTAAATGAAATGTTACCACCTCTGTGTTTTGAATTTCAAAAATCCTACATACATGGTTGTTATTAAGAAGTAAAATGTGGTTCAATGGTATTAAAATAATTTTTTGGTTAATAGTAACTTATTATGTTTTTAATGGCGATTAGAGGTAATTAGTGTAGTTTAAGGTAAGAATAATGTTTTAATAAACTTAAAGGACCTAGAAACATTTCATACCCTCATTGGATGTGTCAGGGACGACCAAGAAAATACATGGGTCAACTTGAGGACCCCATGGAGCCACTTTGGTTGGACAATGACATAAATACCTTTTTATTTAACGTTAAAGTAAAAATGAGACAAACATGAAATGTTTTACTAAAATAATTTTTACATGAGGTTATACAAGTCATAATTTTGACTATAAATATTCATTGGAAATATATCAAGATTTAATACATCATAGTATTTTGTTTATAATTTTTAGACATTAAATAAATTAAATTATTTATGACATCATGATGATGGAGCGATGACCTCATTATTTAATGATTTAAATAAAATGGAAAGATAATATAAAATCTAAGACCTAAAAATGTACAAAATATATTGTATGGTTGGATTTCGAACCCTTATCACCTTACTTTCTAAACACATCAATGTGGGACCATTAAAATCCGAAACTCATTTTAAAATAAAGTAAGATTTCTTTACTTTCCAAAAGTGCCCATCCTCTCCTCTTATAAAAGGCCGCCACCTCTACCTCCTTACCCACACTTTCAACGCCTTTGGCTCGGCCAAACCCTGCCCATTTTGTCTCTCCACATCCCTCTTTAACTCCTTGAAGCCTAAGTTTGGGCAGAAGTTTTCCCAAGGAAGCCTTTGAACTCAAATCAAAAAGAGTTACCCAATTTTAAGGTAATGTCTTCACTTGTGTTCTTTTGTTTTATTTTTTTTCTCCAACCCCCTAAAATATTTTTATTCATTTCTTTTGTAACAACTCCAGTATCCTAAATATACTAGGATTTTGTTACAAGAATAATTAGAGCTACAATTACACACACCTACATCAAATGTTTAAAGAACATATTGTTTCTATGGATGGAAAATTTCTGTCTCACGAAACGATGATTGTTCAACACTCATATAACACCTTAAAAGGTGGCCATTAAGATGTCACTATATTTATATATTATATATAATATGTTTATTTTTTACTTAATCTTCTGTATTTTTCATTTATGGCATATCCTTTATGGTTACCATTATGAGTAAACGCGATATCTTCATTTTAGGAAGTGCGGACTACCGCCCCCACAAAGTGATTTGATTCGTTAATACCATATGTGGTATGTATAAATGATATATATAATGATATTATATATGATACCATAATGTAATTAAAATACTATTATGTATCATTATGTTTTAATTCCATTAAATATGAAATAGAAATGGAAGTAGCGTTCATGCTTACGTACGGCTTACTGTCTCCATGAACGGTACATTTCATTTCTTATATCATAATGTTATGTACTATTATAAGTACATATATATAATGTATATATATGTAATATATTAAATCTAAATTATGGATATCATTCTGGAATTATAACATATAAATATATCTCTCATTTTGTTTTAATTCCATTAATATGACAAAAAATGAAAGTAGCGTTCATGCGTACGTACGGCCTACCGTCTCCATGAACGGTGCTTTTAATTTTTATCTCCAAAGGATATGGAATAGTATAAAATGAATATATACTGGATATATATGATATTTAAAACATCAATACTATTCTGGATATGATGTAACTATAACTACATGGAAAATTATTTTCCAACATGTTCAATTTTTGACTCATGTACCAAACATCGAAAAAAATGCCTGATATGAACTGATATTATTAACCAATTATTATAACATTAAAATATGTGATATTGAATGAATAATAATCTTAATATGAGGTCCTTAAGAAATTATAAATTGACCAAAGTTTATTATTCAGGAATATAAAGAAACGCACAAGACATGTTGGACATGAGGTAAGGGATCCGACTCCTCTCTTTCTTTTAAAGTACACCCTTTTATGTCATTCCTTTTAAAGCTCATCTCTCTTTTTATTGGGATATTATTTTATATTAATATTACTGTAATTTTTATGTTCATATGATGAGAGACCTATTCTATCTCATCAATCCATTTTGGAAGTTTTGAGTGGCGCCGTTAGGCTGCCGAATTTTCATAAGAGATCCAACCTCTTTCTTTCTTTTTAAGTACTCTCCTTTATGTCACTTCTTTTAAGCTCCTCTTTGTTATGTTGGGGGATGTTCTCTTATATTACTCTTTATGTAAACTTTATGTTGATATGATGAGAGACCCTATTTCCTCTCATCAATCAATTTTGGATGTTTTAAGTGGCGTTGTTAGGCTGCCGAGTTTTCTTAAGAGATTTTTGATCTCACTTTTATTCCCGTGAGATTTATGCTACATTTGCCACAATTTCCTTTGAGTGGTGTATGTACTGCCCATTATTTTACTCATTGTGTAATATACCTTCATTTATGAGTATTTACATCAATGTTGTATTGTCCTTCTTTCACGGGGCGTATGTTTCGAAAGATACCCATGTCGGCAAAGGGAACCTTTCACCCTCCTCTTTTTAAAAGACTTCTTTTGTTATGTCTTTTAATTCACATACTATTATGTTGGGATATGTTCTTCTATATACTTATTGATTTAAATTTTATTTCCATGTGATGGGATACCCTTTTTATCTCTCATCAACTCATTTTCTGAATTTTGTAGTGACGCCGTTAGGCTGTCAAATTTTTTCAAGGGAACTTCTTAACCCAAATTTGATTCTTTGGGATAAACATTTACTCCTTGAATATGCCATTCTATGAATATTTGTGAATAAACTCTGATTGTTTTACACTTAATATCCACTTATATTTGGTGTATTAGTTTTTCACACATAATTATGTAATTGATTTGTCCTTAAACCAAGGATAACGTCTTTGTATGGGACTTCGTCTCAATCTCCTTTCATTGAGGCATATTTTGTTTTATACACAACCTTATTTTATACGGTGTATAAAACCCTTTTACTTTTACGTTTATTCAAAAGTAATCTTTTTTATATGAAGCGTTTACTAAACGACAAAAGTGAATGTTTTTGTTGTACGTATGCGGTGAAAACGACTTCTCCACCGCCGTGACCATTAATTGAGTTTCGGCTTCCTCTACAAGCCATACCATTTTTTTAAAGAAAAATGAATACTATATTTTATGTAACCACTTTGTTTAAATGTGGAATGTAATGAAATTTTTATGATCCAATTCTCTAAAGCTCTAAACCTGAAAAGATCCTCAATGTGTAATCTTGTAATAACTCAAGATTAAGTAAGGTTTAAGGCTGGGGCCTTATAGTATAATCATAACATTGTCATCATAATCATGCGAAGAAACATTAGATAATATAATGTAATATGGAAATTAATAAATATGAAACATAATGTATTATTGGTAATCTACCACACATATTTTTGAACAAAAATTACATCATTTTCATGCATACTTCACTTTACTCACGAGGTTGTTCACATTACCCATGGCATTGGAGTGCTGTATAATTATGGGAACATCCATCACATCATAACGTTAACATTATCATGAATGGAAAATAGAAAATATATTAATATTGGATATAAATAACCCATGTAAAGGAATAGGTTTCATTTAATAAATCATACATTCATAAACTTTGGGTTCCCAGTGAAAGAAGGAATAATATATTGGATATAAGAACCATCAACCTTGAGTGAGAAGTAAAAGGTGCGTTTTTAAAAGAATAATTATTTTGGAAAACATTGTGTTTGACATAAACTTTAGTGCAAAACATGTATATCCTAGAAAAGGTACGATAATTATTAAGAAATGATTTTTTAAGTAATAACCACACTGAAAATTGGGTGAAAGAGGGAAGACACGAAGAAAGATAGTTGGGTTTGAGAAATCCGCTTACCTTGTGTCCGAACGCTATATCCATATTAATTTATTATATAATCTCATTAGATTAATTAATTAAAAAATAAATAACCTTTTATAAATTTAATAGATTCATTATGGTTTTATTAAGTTCTTTTATGGGACTTTGGATGAATCATAGAGTTTAAATTCATTGTTCGGGAGTGTTCTTTTCCTAGTTTTCATGAATAGTTCACTTGTACTCATGAATAGAAGTTCATGTAGAACATGGATAAAAATAAAGAATTTATATTAAATTTTATTAATGATATTAAATTATTTCAAATTATATTATAATGAATTTGGTAATATACCATGAGGATGAATCATTACTTAAAATTTAATGATGATCATTTTAAGTTAATTTGTGCAGTTTTTGGATCAAAACAAACATGTCTTGTTTTATCATTTATTATGTATACAAGTTGATTATAAAACATAAAAGGGGTTAAAAAATACATATCAAAATATTTTTTCAACAATTTATTGGTTTTATATACATCCTTGATGGAGTTGATGTAAAATGGAATTGCATTGCCCACAATGTTGGTAAATCAACACATCACAGGTGATGATTCAATTTTTTATAAACAAAGAGAGATAGAGAGATTTATATTGAAAATTATTAGATTAAAATGATATAATGAAATTATATAAATCATACTGGAGTTATCATGAAATTTTGATAAGAGAAGTTGAGGACAAGAGAAGAAAAGAAATGAAATTTGAGTGAAATTTGAAAGAAAGGAGAGTGAGGAATTACCTCTTGAATATATCGTCCTTGAGAGCCTCTTTTTCGGGGAGGTTTTGGTATTTTTATGAGACCAAGTACTTATGGACTTGGGGGAGGATCTGGGTAAGATATTTGAGTTTAATTTCGTGTAAGAACACGGCTTGATAGGTGTGTGTAAATGAGGTTGTGAGGGGTGGTATTTATGGTGGATGGGAGAGGGGTTTTCTCAATATTATAATCATTAATTTATGATTTCTAGAAAAGATAATAAATAGTGATTACTACATGAGTAGATATAGTAAATATGGAATGTGAGTTCTATATTTGGTTTCCTAAATCATTCATGATGTTATGAATGGTGGAATTAACATATAATGTATTAATACTATAAACTACAGTATTTTACTATTCACAAAAAATTCAAGGATTTCAAAAAATTCTCCAAAGTTCACCATAACCATTTTTTGATGTATAGAATTAAAAAAGGAACTCTATTTTTTAAAAATAATTTTAAAAATATGATTATGTTAATTTTTAATTAAAATCATAATTTACTTGAAAAAATGAAACTTTTAAAATTAAAACTTCTTTTCTAATACATTGAAAAATTAATTAAGGTCTCAAAAAATCATCATATAATCATAAGACATAAAAATACTAGTTTATAAATACATTTTATGAAAATAAATTTTATTTTAAATTATTTAATTAATCATTAAATATTCATAACTTAAAAAAATACCAACATTACAATATAATTATATCATATTGTCACTTATATGATGGTGAAATTTTATTTATACTATCATTGGTAAGTTTATTATTCACTTGGGTGATTTAATATTCATAATGGTAATATTATTATTGATTATGTAACATTAATATTCATAAGGGTACATTTCTATTTACAAAAAATTATGTTTATCCTATCAGACTCCAAACATCTTACTGATCGCAAGAGTGTATGTCAGATTTTTGAAATTGAAATCACCGAAGTGGAAAAATTTGGTTTAGAGGAAATCTATAATTTAGTAGTTCATTTAACCCTGATGTGTAATTGTGTTTACTAATTTGATTTATGTGAGATGATTATAAGAATGGAATTACATTTGATAAAAATTTTGGTTGTTACATTCTTCCCCCCTTTTGAAATTTCACCCTCGAAATTTCATTTTACATAAACCGGTGAGGGTACTTCTCCTTCATCACATCGTTAAGTTCCAAAGTTTCTTCTTCATACTTACGGTTCCTCCACAACACTTTGAGAAGGTTGTTTGAATTGTTGCGTAGAACCTTATCTCTCAGGTCCAGAATATTTACTGGATGCTCCTCATAAGAGATATCATATTACAACTGTACCACCTCTTAGTTCAGTACATTTGAGAGATCTGTTATGTACTTCCTTCAAAGTGATATGTGAATAACATCATGAAATTGAGCCATATATGGTGGAAGTGAAAGCTGATAGTCCATGGATCCTATGTGGGCAAGGATATCAAAGGGGCCAATATACCTTGGGATTAGTTTCCATTTTATTCCAAACCACATGACTCTCTTCCATAGTGATATTTGAAGGAAGAATTTATATCCAAAATTGAACTCCAAGTCCCTTTGATTGTTTTTATCATATCTATTTTTCTAACTCTGAGCATATTTGATATCTTTCTGGATGAATCTAGCCTTCTCTGTCATCTCTTGCACAAGATCATGTCTAAGTAACTATCTTTCTCCAACTTCAACCCAATAGGTAGGAGTTCTACATCTCTTTTCATACAACGATTCATATAGAGCCATCTGAATAATCAATTGGATTCTATTTTTATATGATAACTCAACCAATGGAAAATGATTATCCCATCCAAATTTTAAAACTAAAGAGTAGGCTCTTAACATATCTTCGAGCTTCTGAATAGTCCTTTCAAATTGGCCATCAGTTTGGGGGTGATAAGCCATGCTGAAATTTAATTCAATACTCAAGGAATGTTGTAGACTTCTCCAGAATTTAGATGTGAACCCTGGATAACGATCAGAGACAATCGATAGTGGAACCACATGCACTCTCACCACTTCATTTACATATACATTTTCAAGTTCAAGTGAGAGATCTTCCCGAATAGTGATAAAGTGGGCAATCTTAGTGAGTCTGTCCACCACAACCCATGTCACATTATTATTTTTGGATGTCTTTAGGAGACCTGTGAAAAAGTTAATAGTGATATTATACCATATCCACTTGGGTATAGGAAATGGTTTCATCATCCCTTTATACTTTTATCACTCATATTTTACTTCCTGACATATCTCACACCTTGATACATATTCTGCAAACTCTTTTTTCAAGTTATCCCACCAGAAGTGTTCTCAGAGATCTTGGTACACCATCGTTCTACCAGGATGAATATAGAAAGTTGAGATATGTGTATTTTCTAATAGATCTTTATATATCTTGTGTGATGAAGTCACAAAATTCCATGTTTCAAACCAAATCACACCATCATCATCAATATGGAGCTCTTGCATCTTCCTTTCCATTACTACGTTCAAATTATTTCACATCTCCAGATCATCCCTCTGTTCCTCCTTAATATTCTCTTGTATAGATGGTTGAGAAACCATTTGGAAAAGGAAGGATTTATTCCTTGCTATTTTGATTTTCAAATACATCCTTTGCATATACATGAAGATAAGGTATTTCTCAATCCCCAACACGGATAGAGTAACATGTTCCTTTCTACTAAGAGCATCAAATACCTTATTCTACTTTAGAAGATGATAGTGAAGAAAGAGATCATATTCTTTGATTAGCTCTAACCATATCCTTTGACACATGTTGAGCTCCTTTTGTGTGAATATATACTTGAGGCTCTTGGGATCAGTATATATGTCACAATTCCCAGCATAGAGGTAGTGCCGCCAAATGTTCCTGGAATAAATCAAAGTTGAAAGCTATAGATCATGTGTCAAGTAGTTTTATTGATGAATCTTCAACTGCCCTGAGCCATAGGCCATCACATTATTATTTTTCATGAGTAAAAAACCCAAGACTTTCTTCAAATCATTGTGGTATATCATAAAAATATCTCCACTTTTCGGTAATGTGAGTACAGGTGCAGTGATCAGCCTTCACTTTAACTCCTTGGAGCTTTCCTCACATTATTTTTTCCAGACATACTTTACCCCTTTCCTTGTTAACATAGTTAGTGGGATTGAAAATCATGAGAAATGTCTCACGAAACATTGTTAGTACCCAATTAATCAAAGAAAACTACAGCTTTCTGTGACACTAGATGGTCTAGGACATTGCTCAGTCTCCTTTTTTTTGATGGGTCCACAAATATTCCCTCACTTGTGATAACATGTCCCAAGAACATGACTTGGTTCATCCAAAAGTCACACTTTCTGAACTTGGTGTACAACTTATAATTTCTCAATGTCACCAACAAAATTATTAGATGTTCTTCATGTTCCTTTATGCTCTTGGAGTAGATAATAATATCATCAATAAAAACTATCACAAATTTATAGAGGTAATGTATAAATAATCTTTTAATCAAATCCATGAATATTAAAGGGTAATTAGTAAGTCCGAAGGGAATCACTTGAAACTCATAGTGCCCATACCTTGTATAGAAGGTAGTCTTCTGAATATAGTTCTTCTTCACCTTTAACGGACGATATCCAAAATTAATATCCACCTTTGAGAAGTACTGATCTCCTCATAACTGATCTAACAAGCCATCATTCTATGGTAGATGATACTTTTTCTTTATGGTGATCTTGTTGAGTTCCTGATATTTGATACACATCTGCATTGTTCCATCCCTCTTATCCACAAAGATCACTGGCGCACCCCAAAGTGATGCTTTAGGGTGTATGAAACCTTTGTCCAAATTCTATTTCCACTGCTTCATTAACTCCCCCAGTTCTATAGGAGCCATCCTATAGGGAAACCTTGAGATAGGTGTAGCTTAAAGGAATGGGTTCTATCAAGAAATCTACCTCACGATCTAGGAGAATTTCATGTAACGCTTTGGGAAATACATCACCATATTCGCTCATAGTGTGAATTTCTTATAGGTTGACACTTTCTTTTGACTCAAACATTTAAGCGAGGTTTGCTTCTTTATAGGGAACCAACACCCACACTATTGAAGGATTTTATAAAAGAGATTCATGATCTTCCTTGCATTTGTAGAGGATCATGGGATGGTTTGGAATATGAACATATATTCCCTTTCCTGATAGTTGATATGTTCTCTATATAACGAGAGCCAATATATTCCCATTATATCATCGAATTACACCAAGGTAAGTTGTACATGATTCACTGGAAGAATATTCCCAAATATCCCTATAAAATAAGATTCCAATAATTGGGTTTTAATGATTACAACACCTGGTATTTTTATAGATATCTCTACTTCAAGGTTTTGGGGATACGATTATATAATTCTAGAAAACATGGAAGATATAATGGAATACATAGAACCATAATCAAATAATACTTTTTCAATTATTGTGTGAATAGGAAACATACCATGGATGAATTAATTTTCTTTATCAATATCTATAATAGTGATGGAATAAGCCTTCCCTTGTTCCTTTTACATTGGTGGATGATGACCCAGATTAAACTCGAAGGCACAAGGCTTAGCGAACTGTTTTGTATAGTTCCCTTGCTCCATGAAGTTGTAGCATTGGACCATGGGTGGCATTCTCCTCTACTACACCACATTCTCCGGTCCTCTCATTTCTTTTCGACAATCTTGAGCTTGGTTTACTTATATACCACGTAAATGGACCGAAGGATTTATTCCTTATTTATTTTTTGATTACAACCCTTTCAAGGGATGAAGGGGAACCTTACAAGGCCTGTAGGATTAGAGTTTACATGACCCATAGGTCTTAGGGAAATATACAGATTATAAATACATGTAATTGCTCCTCCCCAGCTTCTTCATCATGATGCCCGCTCTCCACCTTATCATGGCTTCTTCGGCTAGGCTTCATGTGCATGCAAAGGCTGGTCCTGATGGAATTCTCTCCCACACATGAAGCATTTTCCTATCCATTTGAGGTAATTCCCATGATGCTTCTTTTCACATTTTTGACATGTGGGTGGTTGAGTTTTCTTTTAAATTTCCCGTTAGATCCTCCTGTATGAAAATCCATCTTCTGTTTATTATCACCATATCCATGGGACCATTCTTTAAAACCCATATCCACTTTTAGATCACATCATAAAACTTATTCATAGATCCCAAAGTCTCTAATTGCAAGAGCCTTTTGAAGGTGTGGTTTTAATACACTAAAGAATCTATCAATTTTTCTTATATTTGTTGATAATAAATCCCAAACTGTACCTTGCAAGCCTTGTGAAATTATCTTCATATGTCGTGACCGATTTTACATCCTTTTTCTTTAAATCTATGAATTCTCTCTCCATCTCCATATAAAGATTTCGTGGGAAATACTTTATTAAGAAAAATTATCTTAATGCCTTCCTAGTCCATCTCTTCAATTTTGTCCCTTGGATTGGTGTTCTTAATCAAAGACCACCATTGGTTGTCCTCTCCATTGGGATGATAAATGACTAGATTCACCTTCTCCATCTCAGAATAGTGAATCATAAAAATGATATTCTACATTGAGTTGACCCACTGTTCTGTAACAAGTGGATACAAAGATCCACTAAACATCAGTTGTCATTGCCACATAAAACACTTGACAGACAGTTTCTCCCTCTCAGGGGAAGGAGGACATTCCACATTATTCAGGTTATTATTCATAACACGAGATATCTAAGTAATAATTACCATGAAGTTTTTAACTCCACCTCCCAAATCATTTTGGATGTCGTTTGGGCAATCGCTGCATTGTCCCTCACATGGGTTTTTGGCCTAGTTTCTCAAGGTTCCCACCATTTTCTAAAATAGAAAAGGATAGAACAAAACATAAGTTAACAATTCATGAATAAATAATTTATTCATCTGTGCAATTAACACTAAAATCATATCTTATGGGATCCTTATGTTTATAAAATCTTATTGGGTAATTACATATACTTAGTCTCATACTAGGGTTTTCAATAAGTGTTTCTAATCCTAATTCCAAAACTAAATAAACTGTGATTGTGATACCAACTATAGAGACCCTAATTTTCATAAATTACTTTTACTTAATTTTAATTCTAAGAAACATAAAAAAATTAAACATCAAGGATCCATAGGTTTAGTGTCTTAGAAAAACTAGAACCATACAAAACTTTTACAACACAAAATATTTATTTAATTCATTATTTTATAGATTATTATTGGATCTTGACTTCTCCATAGTAAAAGTAGTCACATGAGGATATAAATCAATAAGAGTATGCTAAAATCCCAACAAGATGATATATAAGAACATGAAACAATGTAACATGGGCTGAGCATAACCATAACATCGTTATCATAATCATGAGAAGAAGCATTAGATAATACCATGGAATGTGGAAATGTATAAAAATTAAACATCGTATATTATTGGTCATCTACAAAACATAGTTTTGAACAAAACATGCATCATGTTTACACATAGTTAACTTTACTCATGAGTTTCTTCACATTACCCAATTCATTGGAGCGCTGTATAATTCTGAGCGCACCGGTTACAACATAACATTAATATTATCATGCATGCCACATAGAAATTGTATAAATCTTGGACATAAATAAACCATGGAAAGGAATGGGTTTTATTTGATAAATCATACATTCATAAACTTTGGGTTCCCAAATTAAAGTGGGAATACCATACTTGATACAAGAAGCATAAACATTGAGTGGGAAGTAAATGTTGTGGTTTTGAAAGAAGAGGTATTTTGGAAAATATTGTGTTTGACATAAAATCCAATGGAAAAAATGTATATCCTTGAAAATATAAGATAATGATAAAGAAATTATTTTTAAAGAATAACTATACTAAAAATAAGGTGAAATATGGAATACCCAAAGAAAGAGAGTTGGGCTTGAGAAATCCCATTACCTTGTGTTCGAATGCTTTCTTCCAATTAATTTCATATATAATCACATTAGATTCATTAATTAAAACTTAAAAACTTTTTATACCTATAAGTTATTCATTATGGTTTTATTAAGTTCTTTTAAGGGCCATTTGATGAGTTATAGAGTTTAAATTCACTGTTCGAGAGTGTTCTTTTCTTAGTTTTCATGAATGGTTTACTTTTACACATGAATGGAAGTTCGTGTAGAACATGGATAAAAATACAGAATTGATATTACATGTTATTAATGATATTATATGATTTTAAATGATCTTATAATGATTTTGGTTATATACCATGAGGATGAATCAATAGTTCAAATTTAATGATGATCATTTTAGGTTAATTTGGGTGGTTTTTTGGATCATAACGAACATGTCTTGTTTTATCATTTAGTATTATGTATAAAAGTTGTTTCCAGAACATAAAAGGGGTTACAACATACATATTAAAATATTTTTTAAACCATTTAATGGTTTTATTTATATCCTTTATGTATTTTAAGGAAAATGGATGTACATCACCCACAATGTAGGTAAATTAACACATCACGGGAAGCGATTTCATTTTTTATAAACAAAGAGAGAGAGGGAGGAGTATAATGAATATTCGTTCATTAACATGATATAATAATAGTATATCAATAATAATGGATTTATAATGAAAATTGGATAATATAAGTTGATGATAAGAGAATAAAAGAAATGAAATTTTAATGGAAGAATTTGAAAGAAAGGAGATAGAGGAATTAACTCTTGAATATATCTTCCATGAGAGCCTATTTTGGGGAGAGATTTTGGTATTTTTATGATAGAAGTGGGGGAGGATCTTGGGAAGATATTTGAGAATAATTTTTAGTAGGAAATATTCTTGAGAGGTGTGAGGATATGATGTTTTTAGGGGTGGTATTTATATTTGAGGGGAGAGGGGTTTTCTCAATATTATAATAATTAATTTATTATTTCTACATAGGACAAGAAATAGTGATGGTTACGTGAATAGATACATTAAAGAGGGAATGTGAGTTATATATTTGGGTGATTACATCACTCAAGATGTTTGGAATAGTGGATTTAACTTATATTGTATTAATACTGTAAACCACCATATTTTACTATTCATAAAAAACATAAGCATTTCAGATAATTCTCAATAATTCACCATAACCATTTTTTAACATGCATAATTGAAAAATGAACTCCATTTTATGAAAATAATTTTTTAAATATGAGTAATTTAATTTTTAATTAAAATCATTATTTTCTTGAAAAAAAATACAAATTTTAAAATTAAAACTTCTTTTCTAACACTTAGAAAATTTAATTGAGGACTCATAAAATTATCATATAATCATAAGAAATCAAAATAAAAGTTTATGAATACATTTTATGAAAATAAATGTTCTTTTAAAAATTTAAATTAATCATTAAATATTCATAACTTACAAAAAATACAAACACTACAATATAATTTTATCAAATTGTCACTTATAGGATGGATAAATTTTATTTATAATATCATTGGTAAGTTTCACATTCACTTGGACAATTTACTATTCATAGGGGTCATATTAATATTCATTAGGTTAACATTACTATTCATAAGGGTAAGTTACTATTCACCAAAAATTACATTTTTCCTATTGGACTCCAAACATCTTACTGATCACAAAAATGTATGTCAGATTTTTGAAATTCAAATCACAGAAGTGGCAAAATTACATTTAAAGGAAACCTAGAATTTAGTAGTTCATTTAAAAATGATGTGGAATTGTTTTTACTAATGTGATTTTATATTACATGATTATAAGAAGAGAATTACATTTATAACACATTGGTTTGTAACATTCTTCCCCCCTTTTGAAATTCCACCCTCAAAATTTCATTTTACATTAAGAGGTGATGGTAATTCTCCTTCATCACATCCTTGGATTCGTTTGAACCATGAATCATTCAATCCTAGGATTTGATCCTTAGAATTGTTCAAACCTTGATTTGAGCATCGATTCATCAAGGAGGAGTACCGAAAGAGTGTGGCTTCTGCAAAAAGCGTTAGATATCACGATGAGTTTGCGACTAGTTATGGTTTTCAAATAGATCGAGACACTTTTATAAGTTCTTCTAAAAAACAAGTAATAACGATCCCTTTTATCAGTGATAATTAATTTAGCACCGATAAAGGATTTATAATTATAATGATCAATAAATATTTTCATAAATTTAATTATATAATTAGATTGATATATATATATAATAAATAAATATAAATATAAATATGGTAAATATATTCTTTTTTTAAATATATTTATTATAAATTTATAATTATTTAAATATATAATTATTTATTTATAATTATGTAAATACTTTTAAAAAATAATATTTATATCATTATATATATGCACATATATGTATTTAATAAATAAATATAAATATAAATATAGTAAATATATTCATTATTTAAATAAATTTATTATAAATTTTATAATTATTTAAATATGTATATTTATTTATTTATAATTATAGAAATAATTTTTTTTAATAATAATATTTATTTATTTATAATTATAAATATATAAATGTATAAATATAGTAAATATACATGTATAAATATTTATTTTTTATAAATATTTGTTTTAAAAATATTTTTTAACATTATTAATGAATATTTAATCTTAAGTGCATAAATGTTAAAAATGAGTGAAATTGAATAATTAAAAAGGAGTATACTTTAAAAATATTGAAAAAATGGACAATTTTTTTAATTAAATATAAATTATTAAAAAAATATGAATATATATTTAAATAAATATGAATACATATTGAAAATATTAAAAAATAGTAAATATATATATATATATAATTAATAATATAAAATGATTAAATTCCCAAAAAAATAAAACATATTAAAAATGTATTAATACCTAACTGTAATAAAATAATAAATAAATAAATATAATTTTCCTCGATTAAAGACATTATATATTAAATTTATCATATGCTTTGATGATATTCTTAAATGAATGATAAGATTTGAATAAATTACAAAAACATTAGGTTCATGTGTTTCTATATAAGATTTCATTAATTACGTAAATATTTTTCTATGTGTGTTGTATATGAAAATTCATTAATTATGTATATGTGATATCAATATAACACAAAATTGATCTAAGTTAAATTGAAAAATCAAACGGCATTCAATTATATCCATTACTCGATGCAATTATTCATTATTGGTAATCCATATATTTTTTCATTATAAACCATTATTACTAAATATATGTCTATTTATTATAAAGCATAAATATTTTATAGTATATAAATCATAATTATATACATTCATATGTATCTATATATTTAATATATGTTATTTTAGGACATTATCTATTGTAATTTAATTATATTTTTTTTTTATATTTTTCTCAATTTACTTATTTTAAATTTTTATTTCTTTAATTTTCATTTTACATATATCTATATATTTAATTTATACTATTGTATATTATTTATAATTTATATATTTAATTATAAGTTTATTCATTTTTATCGATAATTATTTAACCAATAATTTTTTTAATAAATACATTTTTATATTTTATTTATTTAATTATTTCAATTTATTCAGACCTTTATCAGTAATGAAAAAAATTATAGAGAAAATTTACCCTTTTGCATTATTTTTTTACTAGCACTAATAAAGGACAATGCTTTTAAAGGATTGTTTTGTAGTAGTGATCCATGTTTTTCATTATTCGGTATGATAAACAATATTTTAGTAAATGATTAAAAAATAAAAAATATTTAAAGATGATAAGTGGCTTGTGAAATAGTCTAAAATGTAATCTATGAACCATTTTGGTCCACTATTTACCTTATATGTAAATGTTTTGTAACATCCCAAGTAAGTAATGAATAATAGATAATTTTGTCTATGTCTATTAATGATTAAGATAGTGTTTTAGAGGCTTAAAATGAAAATAAATCCAATCTTAAGCATGGAATACACTAATATTCTTAAAAGATTGTTTTACTGCCTTATGATGGAAAACCCTTTTTAAATCTATCTTTTGAAAATTTTATAAACTATTTTTTTCAAAATAAACTTATTCTTTATGATTGGTACATAAAAATTTACTTTGTGTGAATTTTTGGTATTTTTCGGACAATGTTCATTTTTTAATGAATAGTGAAAAATACTGCATTTTAATTCAAAAAGGATTTTTAATCTAATTTATTTATAAAATTAGATTATGTTTTGAATTGGTTTTGAAGTGAAATTAGAATATATTTTTACCATTTAATCCAATGGTGGTCATTGGAATCAATTTCACTTTGAAATTAGACTTAAAATGGTGTCAATCTTTTGATACTTATTGTTTTATAAAAACACGCTATTTGCTATGACAGCGGGAATTAATTATTAAATTAATTAATGCGACTTATATGTTTTGAATTTTGTAAAATAGACTTCATTTTTGAATTTTTAATATCAAATATATCTTAGGGTGAATTTTTGGTAATTTTCTGAAAAACTTCAATTTTTGATGAATAGTGAAACCACTAAGTGGTACTTATAAAAATTGATTTTTCCGTTTAAATGAAATTTTGGCATCATTGTGTTTTGAATTTCAAAAATCCGACATACATGGTTGTCATTAAGAAGTAAAATGTGGTTCAATGAGATTAAAATAATTTTTTGGTGAATAGTAACTTATTAAGTTTTTAATCGCGATTAGTGGTAATTAGTGTAGTTTAAGGTAAAAATATTGCTTTAATAAAATAAGATGAGCTTGAAACATGTCCTACCCTCATTGGTTGTGTCATGGCCGACCAAGACAAGCCATGGGTCAACTTGGGGACCCCATGGATCCACTTTGGTTGGGAAATGACATAAATAACTTTTTATTTAATGTAAAAGTAAAAATGACATAAACATAATATGTTTTACGAAAACAATTTTTACATGGGGTTATAAAGATCGGATTTTTGATTATAAATAATCATTGGAAAGCTAAAACTATTTCCTACATCCTAGTATTTGTTTTATAATTTTTAGATTTTAAATAAATTAAATTATTTATGAAATCATGATGATGCAGCGATGACTTCATTATTTAACGATTTAAATAAAATGGAAAGATAATGAAAAATCTAAAACCTAAACATGACCAAAACCTATTGGATGAGTTTAGTTCGAACCCTTATCACCTTATCCACTAATTATATCAATGTGGGACCTTTTAAAACAGAAAAAATTTTCAAATAAAGTAATATTTTTTTACTTTCCAAGAGTGCCCCTCCTCTCCTCTTATAAAAGGCCCCCACCTCTACCTCATTTCACACACTCATCAAGCCTATGGCTCGGCCAAACCCTGACCATTTACTCTCTCCACATCCCTCTCCTCATCCTAGAGGATTCCCTTTGGGCATAATCCTTTCAAAGGAATCCTTTATGCTCAAATCAAAAGGAGTTACACTTTTAAAGGTAATTCATTCTCTCATGTTCATTTGTTTTATTTTGCTTCTCCAACCCACCTAAACTCTTTTTATTTACTTATTTTGTAACAAAAACAGTATCTTCAATATACTGGGATGTTGTTATAAGATTTATTAGAGCTAAACTCTCCCAAAACTACATCAAATGGTTAAAGAACATACGGTTTCCGTGGATGGCGAAATTCTGCCTCCCGAAACGATGATTGTTCAATACTCATTTAACACCTTCAAAGGTGGCCATTATGATGTCACTATTTTTTTATATGATATATAATATGTTTATATTTTCCTTAGGCTTCTGTTTTTTTATTTTGGGAATACCTTTATGGTTTCCATTATGGGTAAACACGATATCTTCATTTTAGGAAGTGCGGACTACCGCCCCCTGAAAGTGATTTGATTCGTTAATACCATATGTGGGATGTGTAAAGGATAAATTTAATGATATTATATATGTTATTATACTGGAATTATAATATAATCTTATATCATTATGATTCCATTCCAAAAAATACGAAATATAAATGGAAGTAGCGTTCATGCGTACGTACGACTTACCGTCTCCATGAACGGTGCATTTCATTTCTTACCTCTAAATGTGATGTAATATTATAAATACATGTATATGATGAATATATATGTTATATATGTTATCCAAATCATTAATATCATTCTGGATATAACTAAACTTTGACCAAATTAACAACATGTAAGTGTAAGAAGTCTATTTTTGACTTAAGAACCAAATACCGACAAAATGAACACTATTAACTTAAATGATTACATGATGTTCATAACATGGTATAAAAGGAATAATTAACTTGAAAAAGGTTCATAAGAAAGTAGGGATTAACTCAAGTTTATTATTCAGGAGATTAAAGAATGGCCGGGTCAAGTCGGATACGAGGTATGGGACTTCATCTCAATCTCCTTTCATTGAGGCATATTTTATTTTATACACAACTTTATTTTATAAGGTGTATAAACCCCTTTGACTTTTCTGTTTATTCAAAAGGAATTTTTTTTATACGAAGCGTTTACTAAACGACAAAATGGAATGTTTTTGTCGTACATATGCGGCGACAATGACTTGTCCGCCGTCGTGACCGTTATTTGAGTTTCGGCTTCCTCTACAAGCCATATATTTTTTTAAAAGAAAAATAAATACCATGTTTTACTTTTCTTTTATTTTGGTATTGAAAATGGTTTTCACAATGTTTTTTGTGTTGTATTGATATCTTGTGATTGAAATGTGGAAATGTTATGTTTCCTTTATGCATGTTTTATGTAATACGATTATGTTATGGTTCTTGGGCATTATTATGAAGACGGGTGGTTCCGTGATAAAATAAGGGTGGGTGAGCCCGATATAGCTCTCCAATGCATTGGGTAACGCGAAGGAGTAAAAAGTTAAGGTTTCTCCGAGGAGATTTAGGGAATATACTATGATGGGTATTCCAAACGTAACCAAGAGGGTTACTCCCTACGTAAGAATGTTATGAATGCCTCAAGATACCTTTATGTCTTATGATTTCAACGATTTACTCATGATTTGATGAGGTATGTTAATGTGCTTATGTTTTATGGGTAAAGTATGATTTCACTCTTATGTATATATTTACCCATGTTTCCTTTCCATGTTTTTATAACCCATACTTAGCTTTTTATGCTCATCCCAAGTTTTTTTGAAATGTTTTTCACTGGTCAAGGGAAAGGTACATGATATGATGATAGTGTCAAGGAAGTGTCAAGAAATAATCCATGTTTTATTTTAAATGTGTTTCCATTGATGGGAATGAAGAATACTATCTTTATGTAACCACTTTGTTTATATGTGGAATGTAATGCATGTTTTATGATCTAATTCTCTAAAACTCTAAACCCGAAAAGATCCTCAATGTGTAATCTTGTAATAACTCAAGATTAAGTAGGGTTTAAGGATGGGGTCTTATAGTTGGTATTAGAGGTCGGTTTAGATAACTTTAGGAGTTAGAATTCTATTAAATGATTATCCAAATTTTTTTTGAAATGATATAGCATTTGAAGATTACCATGTTACATAATCTAAGACATGTTTGTTCAGAATGGTTTTCCGCAGAGGAAACCGGGAAGCAGTGCTAGGAAGGCATATAGAAAGAAATAACCTTCCGAATCAGCATCCAGAAATGGTCGGAATTGGAACTGAACAGTTTGTTGCAGTAATGGTGCAGTTGACTCAAGCGATAAATGGTGGTGGTATCCATGCACGAGATCAGCCAGACCAACCGCAGAGGAACATGTCAGTAGTGGAACATTTCATGAGGCAAAATCCACCATCATTCAGAGGGTCATCTGACCCTGTGCTAGCTGAAGGATGGATTAAAGAACTGGAGAAGATTTTTGATGTCATGGGGTGTTCAGACAATCAAAAGGATAGTCTTGCTATTTACCGTTTGGAGGGTGAAGCATATCAGTGGTGGTCTATGGTTAAAAATATCAGGGACGCCGATGAGATTGATGCTCTTGACTGGGATGAATTCAAAGGTATGTTTCTTGAGAGGTATTTTCCTAAGGCTGTTCGACTTAGGATGGAAAAGCAATTCTTGGAATTGAGGCGAGAGGAAGACTCAGTAGCTGCCTATGAAGAAAGGTTCACTCGATTGGCAAGGTATGCTCCAAATTTTATCCGAGACCTTGATTGTAAAATCAATCGTTTTTACTCAGGATTAAAGCCAAAATATCGAAGAGAATTAGCTTCTCGTGAGTTTAAAAGTTATGAAATGCTTGTTCGATGTGCTGAGAAGGTGGAAATGGAGTTTGCCGATGACCAAGTGTTCTATAACGACCAGCAGAAGAAGAGACCGAGGTGACAGGAGAAAGGTAAGAATTCTTCAAAAAAGTCTGATAGTTAGAGAACTAAGTTTCTAGTTTGTGATAAATGTGGCAAAAGGCATGCTGGGGAATGTCTTCTGAATTCTGGAAAGTGCTACCGATGTGGTAAGATGGGACATAAGGCTCGTGATTGCACTGAAAAGGATCAAGGTGAAGGTAATAACAAATTTGATTTACAGTTAGTGAAATGTTATAAGTGCAATGAGATGGGTCACTATGCAAACGAGTGTCCGACAAAGAGCTTGAGTGATGGGAAGTAGTTAGACTACAAGCAGAAAGGGGTGGTGAAATCCTTTGAAACTACTTCAACAGATGTTGGGCCATCAAATGAAGTTGTATCAGGTACTTTGTTTGTTTTTTCAGATTATGCCAGTGTGTTGTTTGATTCGGGGTCTACACATTCTTTCATCTCTGAAACCTTTTCTATTAAAATGGGAATACCATCTCAAGAAATGACTCCTGAACTTTTGGTAAAAACACCTGGGGAAATGTTGAGGCAAAAAGAATTTATAAGAATCTTCCTATCCTTATCTGTGGAAAGAACCTACTTGCAAACCTTATTGTTCTACCTCTAGTAGAGTTTGATGTTATCCTGGGTATGGATTGGCTCTCTATTTACCAAGCTAAGATTGATTTTAGAGCTAAAGAAGTTTCTTTTCAGAAAGACTTTTAGTTTGTTTACAAGAATGAACCCTTACTTTTGATAACATATCAAGAGACTGGGAAACTTGTAAAAGCTGGAAATGAATGTTACCTTGCACACGTTGTTGAAAATAAAGGAACTGTTCAGATTAATGATGTGCCAGTGGTAAATGAGTATCCTGATGTTTTTCCTGATGAGTTGCCTGGAATAATACCAGATCGGGAAGTTGAGTTTATTGTTGACTTAGTTCCTGATGCTAAGCCAATTTCAAAACCCCCTTATCGAATGGCACAAATTGAACTTTTAGAGTTGAAGGAGCAATTGCAAGATTTATTAGAGAAAGGTTTCATTAGACCTATCACATCACCATGGGGTTCTCCTGTTTTATTTGTTAAAAAGAAAGATGGTTCTTTGAGACTTTTCATTGATTATAGAGCCTTGAAAAATATCACTGTTAAGAACAAATATCCTTTTCCTCATATCGATGATTTGTTTGATCAGCTCCAGGGAGCTCAGTTTTTTTCAAAGATTGACCTGAGATTTGGGTACCATCAGCTGAAGGTAAAGGAGGCAGATATTCCGAAGACCGCGTTCCATACGAGATATGGCCAATATGAATTTGTAGTAATGCCTTTTGGGCTAACCAATGAACCTGCTGTATTCATGGACTTAATGAATAGAATTTTCCATGAGTTCTTGGATAAGTTTGTGGTGGTTTTCATTGATGATATTTTGGTGTTTTCTAAAAGTGAAGAGGAGAATGAAAGACATTTAAGGGTTATATTGAAAACTATAAAAGAAAAGAAATTGTATGGGAAATTCAGAAAGTGTGAGTTTTGGTTGCAACAAATTTCTTTCCTTGGTCACATTGTTTCTAAAGATGGAATAACTGTTGATCCTGCAAAAACAAAAGTTGTGGAAGAATTTACAAGACCCACAAATGTAACCGAGATTCGTAGCTTCCTTGGTTTTGTGGGCTATTACCGAAGGTTTGTTAGAAATTTTTCATGGTTATCTAGTCCAATGACTAAGCTAACTCAGAAGGGTGTTAAGTTTATCTGGACAAAAGAATGTGATGATTGTTTTCAGGAATTGAAAAGAAGATTGGTGAATGCTCCAGTTTTGGCACTATCTTCCAGGAATGGTGAGTTTGTTATATACAGTGATGCTTCATTGAAAGGACTTGGTTACGTCCTAATGCAGAATGATCAGGTAATTGCTTATGCTTCACGACAGTTGAAAACTCATGAGGTAAATTACCCTACACATGATTTGGAATTACCTGCTGTTGTTTTTGCTTTAAAAATTTGGAGGCATCATTTGTATGGAGTAAAGTGTGAAATATATACCGATCACAAAGGTTTAAAGTATATATTCACTCAGAAATAATTGAACATGAGACAAAGGAGATGGCTAGAACTAATCAAGGATTATGATTGTACAATTCATTACCATCCAGGAAAATCAAATAAAGTGGCTGATGCTTGAGTCGAAAAAGTAATGCTTCATTAACAATGTTGCATTTGGAACGTGATCCTTTGGTTAAGGATTTGATGAACTTTGGCATAGATGTTGTTGGTGTAGGAAGTCCTTCTGTTTTGTTTCAGGTATCAGTGAGATCATCTCTACCAGATAGAATCAAGCAAGCACAGAAGCAAGAGAGTGAGTTGCAGAAAAAGGTAGAGCTAGTTCAGAAAGGTAAGTTGCCTGAATTCAACATTGATAATGATTGTGTTTTGAGATTTGGGAAGAGATTGTGTGTGCCTTGTGATTCACAGTTGAAGAGAGAGTTGTTATGTGAAGCTCATAGTTCTCCGTTTTCAGTTCATCCGGGCAGTACTAAGATGTATAGAGATCTGCGGGAGTATTACTGGTGGGATGGAATGAAAAGAGATATTGCTGATTTTACTGTGAAGTGTTTGAGTTGTCAGCAGGTTAAAGTAGAGCGGAAGTTACCAAAATGGATGCTTCAGCCTTTACCAGTGCCAGAGTGGAAATGGGAGAATATATCCATGGACTTTGTTGTTGGATTACCGAAGAAATCTCGAGGTAATAATGCAATCTGGGTTATTGTTGATCGCTTGACCAAATCTTCTCATTTCCTTGCTATACGAGATACTTTCTCTCTTGATCAACTTTCCCGTTTGTATCTTAAAGAGATAGTCAGGTTACATGGATTTCCTCTCTCCATTGTATCGGATCATGATCCCAGGTTTACTTCTAACTTTTGGGAAGGCCTTCAGAAGTCGTTGGGTACTGAATTAAATTTTAGTACAGCTTTTCATCCTCAATCAGACGGGTAGTCAGAACGAACAATTCAGACATTGGAGGATATGCTACGAGCTTGTTCTATGGATTATCAGGGAAGTTGGGACCAACATCTTTATTTGGTTGAGTTTTCATATAATAACAGTTTTCATTCCAGTATACAGATGGCACCATTTCAGGCATTATATGGGAAGCGGTGTCGAACTCTAGCTTTCTGGGATGAAGTGGGTGAAAGGAAGTTGATGGGACCAGAATTGGTAGAAGAGATGGCAGAAAAAGTTCACCTGATTCAGAAACACATGAGAACAGCTCAGAGCAGGCAGAAGAGTTATGCGGATAACCGGAGGAAGGATCTATCTTTCGAGGTAGGTGATCATGTTTTTCTCAAGGTTTCTCCTTGGAAAAGTGTGATGAGATTTGGTAAGAAAGGGAAGTTGAGTCCAAGGTTCATTGGACCATATGAAATTCTGGATAGAGTTGGACCAGTTGCATACCGAGTGGCTTTATCTCCGAGTTTATCTCAGGTACACAATGTTTTTCACGTTTCGATGTTGAGAAAGTATACGCTAGATCCATCTCATGTTTTGAGTCCAGAGGTAGTTCAGCTAGAAGAGAACCTATCTTATGAGGAACAACCGGTCCAGATTCTTGACCACAGGGAGCAAGTGTTACGGAATAAGGTGATTCACCAGGTAAAGGTTTTCTGGAAATACCACATGATTGAAGAGGCAACATGGGAATCTGAAAATGCAATGAGGGATAAGTACCCCCATTTATTTGATAAGTAAATAAATTGCGGGGACACAATTTTATAAAGGGGGGAAG
This sequence comes from Viscum album, assembly GCA_963277665.1. Classification (NCBI taxonomy): domain Eukaryota; kingdom Viridiplantae; phylum Streptophyta; class Magnoliopsida; order Santalales; family Viscaceae; genus Viscum; species Viscum album. Next base: position 1,013,218,140 of record OY728119.1, on the reverse strand, counting down.
GATGTAACATCCCAAGTAAGTAATGAATAATAGATATTTTTGTCTATGTCTATTAATGGTTAAGATAGTGTTTTAGAGGCTTAAAATGAAAATAAATCCAATCTTAAGCATGGAATACACTAATATTCTTAAAAGATTGTTTTACTGCCTTATGATGGAAAACCCTTTTTAAATCTATATTTTGACAATTTTATAAACTATTTTTGTCAAAATAAACTTATTCTTTATGATTGGTACATCAGAATTTACTTTTTGTGAATTTTTGGTATTTTTCGGACAATGTTCATTTTTTTAATGAATAGTGAAAAATACTGCATTTTAATTCAAAACTGCTTTTTAATATAATTTGTTTATATAATTAGATTATGTTTTGAATTGGTTTTGAAGTGAAATTAGAATATATTTTTACCATTTAATCCAATGGTGGTCATTGGAATCAATTTCACTTTGAAATTAGACTTAAACTGGTGTCAATCTTTTGATACTTATTGTTTTATAAAAACACGCTATTTGCTATGACAACGGGAATTATTATTAAATTAATTAATGTGACTTATATGTTTTGAATTTTTTAAAATAGACTTAATTTTTTAATTTGTAATATCAAATATAGCTTAGGGTGAATTTTTGGTAATTTTCTGAAAAACTTCAATTTTTGATGAATAGTGAAACCACTAAGTGGTACTTATAAAAACTGATTTTTCCGTTTAAATGAAATTCTGCCATCATTTTGTTTTGAATTTAAAAAATCCGACATAAATGGTTGTCATTAAGAAGTAAAATGTGGTTTAATTAGATTAAAATAATTTTTTGGTGAATAGTAACTTATTAAGTTTTTAATCGCGATTAGTGGTAATTAGTGTATTTTAAGGTAAAAATAGTGCTTTAATAAACTAAGATGAGCTTTCCACATGTCCTAACCTCATTGGTTGTGTCATGGCCGACCAAGACAAGCCATGGGTCAACTTGGGGACCCCATGGATCCACTTTGGTTGGGAAATGACATAAATAACTTTTTATTTAATGTAAAAGTAAAAATAACACAAACATAATATGTTTTACTAAAACAATTTTTAAATGAGGTTATAAAGATCATATTTTTGATTATAAATAGTAATTGGAATGATAAAAAGATTTCCTACATCATAGTATTTTTTTTATAATTTTTAGACTTTAAATAAATTAAATTATTTAGGACATCATGATGATGTAGTGATAACCTCATTATTTAACGATTTAAATAAAATGGAAAGATAATGAAAAATCTAAAACCTACACATGGACAAAACCAATTGGATGAGTGGATTTAGAACCCTTATCACCTTATCCACGAATTATATCAATGTGGGACCTTTTAAAACCGAAACACATTTTCAAATAAAGTAATATTTCTTTACTTTCCAAAAGTTCCCCTCCTCTCCTCTTATAAAAGGCCCCCACCTCTACCTCATTTCACAAACTCCTCAAGACTTTGGCTCGGCCAAACCTTGCCCATTTACTCTCTCCACATCCCTCTCCTAATCCTAGAGGATTTACATTGGGCATAATCCTTTCAAAGGAAGCCTTTCGGCTCAAATCAAAAGGAGTTACACTTTTAAAGGTAATTCATTCTCTCATGTTCATTTGTTTTATTTTGTTTCTCCAACCCCCCTAAACTCTTTTTATTTACTTCTTTTGCAACAATACCAGTATCTTCAATATAATAGGATGTTGTTATAAGATTTATTAGAGCTACACTCTCTCACAACTACATCAAATGGTTAAGGAACATACAGTTTCCGTGGATGGCGAAATTCTGCGTCCCGAAACGATGATTGTTCAATACTCATTTAACACCTTCAAAGGTGGACATTATGATGTCACTATTTTTATATATGATATATAATATGTTTATGTTTTCCTTAAGCTTCTGTTTTTTTTCATTTTGGGCATACCTTTTTGGTTTCCATTGTGGGTAAACACGATATCTTCATTTTAGGAAATGCGGACTACCGCCCCCTGAAAGTGATTTGATTCGTTAATACCATATGTGGGATGTGTAAAGGATAAAGTTAATGATATTATATATGTTATTATACTGGAATTATAATATACTCTTATATCATTATGATTCCATTCCAAAAAATATGAAATAGAAATGGAAGTAGCGTTCATGTGTACGTACGGCTTACCGTCTCCATGAATGTTGCATTTCATTTCTTACCTCTAAATGTGATGTAATATTATATATACATGTATATTATGAATATATATGTTATATATGTTATCCAAATCATTAATATCATTCTGGATATAACGAACCTCTGACCAAATTAACAACATGTAAGTGTAAGAAGTCTATTTTTGACTTAAGAACCAAATACCGACAAAATGAACACTATTAACTTAAATGATTACATGATGTTCATAACATGGTATAAAAGGAATAATGAACTTGAAAAAGGTTCATAATCAAGTAGATATTAACTCAAGTTTATTATTCAGGAGATTAAAGAACGGTCGGGTCAAGTCGGATACGAGGTATGGGACTTCGTCTCAATCTCCTTTCATTGAGGCATATTTTATTTTATACACACCTTTCTTTTATACGGTGTATAAACCCCTTTGACTTTTCCGTTTATTCAAAAGGAAATTTTTTTATACGAAGCGTTTACTAAACGACAAAAGGGAATGTTTTTGTCGTACGTATGCGGCGACAATGACTTGTCCGCCGTCGTGACCGTTATTTCAGTTTCGGCTTCCTCTACAAGCCATACCTTTTTTTAAAAGAAAAATAAATACCATGTTTTACTTTTCTTTTATTTTGGTATTGAAAATGGTTTTCACAATGTTTTTTGTGTTGTATTGATATCTTGTGATTGAAATGTGGAAATGTTATGTTTCCTTTATGCATGTTTTATGTGATACGATTATGTTATGGTTCTTGGGCATTATTATGAAGACGGGTGGTTCCGTGATAAACTAAGGGAAGGTGAGCCCGATATAGCTCTCCAATGCATTGGGTAACACGAAGGAGTGAAACGTTAAGGTTTCTCCGAAGAGATTTAGGTAATATACTATGATGGGTATTCCAAACGTAACCAAGAGGGTTACTCCCTACGTAAGAATGTTATGAATGCCTCAAGATACCTTTATGTCTTATGATTTCACTGATTTACTCATTATTTTATGAGGTATGTTAATGTGCTTATGTTTTATGGGTAAAGTATGATTTCACTCTTATGTATATATGTACCCATGTTTCCTTTCCATGTTTTTATAACCCATACTGAGGTTTTTATGCTCATCCCATGTTTTTTTTGAAATGTTTTTCACAGGTCAAGGGAAAGGTACATGATATGATGATAGTGTCAAGGAAGTGTCAAGAAATAATCCATGTTTTATTTCAAATGTGTTTCCATTGATGGGAATGAAGAATACTATCTTTATGTAACCACTTTGTTTATATGTGGAATGTAATGCAAGTTTTATGATCTAATTCTCTAAAACTCTAAACCTGAAAAGATCCTCAATGTGTAATCTTGTAATAACTCAAGATTAAGTAAGGTTTAAGGCTGGGGCCTTATATGTTTTACTCTTAATGAACAAAAAACGTGTTACAATGGTTATAGTTAAAAAGGATTAACATGGGGGTTAAACTAGAAATTAATGTTTAAAAAGTATCTTATATGTGTATAAATATTATTAGAAGAATGGATTACAACCATATCATGTCCTATATTCACAATTATGTCTATTTGGTTCCAATTTATATGATTATGATCTTTATTATATTTTTAGGTACTAAAAATTTACAATTATTTCTTTGTCCTCACTTATAAAAGGGAACACCATGTCCTCTTATCCTTACAGGTTTTGAACACTCTATATTTTTCATGAAATATCCAAACATCTCCCAAAAAACTATCCACATGTACTATAGGTATTGGTCTCACTAGTAGACCAACATAAGAAGGCTTAAGGTGTAAGGTAAGGGAGTCTTTCCAAAGAAGAGGTATAATTATTAACTGAGTGTTTTGTGTTTATTTCTTCTTCTAAATCCTAAAAAATATTATTTAAATATGTTTAAATAATAATGTAAATATATTAAATATAGTTAAATTTTATTATGATTATGTTACAACCCCTTTTCATCTCCCTTTTTATCTAATAGTAAATAAAAACATCGCACATGCATGTGTGTATACTACCACCTCCACAAAGTGATATGCTTCATTTTTCATAAATAGATCATATGAATAATTAAAATGATGGATTTAATAAATATATGTGATATTCATGAAATAATTATAATTATATAAATATAATATATTACTAACATTCTTACCTTTAAACGTGTAAGAAATGACAACGTTGATTGTTCTTACTTATGGAATACCACCTTCAGGAAGCGATGTGATTCATTTATCATATCTTACATTAATGAATGATTATAAAATTTAATTAATTATATAAAAATTATAATTATTTAATAATTAATATTCTTTATATTATGGTACAATGAATCCTTTGACGTTTGTTAACCTATAAACAGTTTTTGGTGATTATGAACTCAATATCCTTAAAAGATCCGATATGAACTTAATTGATTTAGTAACTATATAATTCATGGTGATAAATTAAATAAAAGTGATTATGAGAATTTAATAAACCTGAAAATGTTTTTTATGAAATTTAATAGTTGATATAATTTTTTATATAGGTTTTAAATAATGTATGTGGCATGTAGGGAGAGGAGGTAATGGATTTTTCATCCGAATTTCCTTTTTTTGAGACTTATTCCATTTTCATTACATGTTATATATTTTTTAGTGTGTGAAATAAATTATGGATATATTTTATCATTAATTTTATTTAATAAATGTAGATTAAAAATATATTTCTACTTATATTCTTCAACATTATTTTATTTCCAAATTTATGAAGCTAATTTTTTTTCTTTAACTATTTTTTAGAATATTCCTTTCCATTATTTTCCCTCAACATCCATGTTCGTTAAAATAATTTAATAATGTTATTATTTATACTTAAAAGGTTTTTAATTTTAATTTTAAACTAATTTTCACATTTTTTTTAAATTTTATAAAAGTAATATTTTTAAAATATTATGTACAAGTCACTTTTGAACCTTCTTAAAAAGTGTAAGAAGTGTTTTTTAACATATACAGTTTGAACACATTTTCCCAGAATCATAGAATTTTTTTACTAATATTAATTTAAAAGTTAAATTTTTTGTTAAAATGATATCATGATCCCACCCTTCTATTAGTTTTTCATTTTTATTAATTTTCAAAAAAGGATAGTTTTACTTATGATTGTGTGAAAATGGAATGTGTTTTTATTGGTTCAAAAGAGTTTTTGTGATAAAAAATTGATTGAATATAAATGTTTTTTTCATGATATTGTAATTGAACATTATATATAATGAAATGTGAGCTTGATATATCTCATTATAATAGGTGAACCTGATATACCTCTCTAATGAATTGGGTAATGAATCAAATTCATAGGAGAACAAAGAGGGAGATAACTGGGTAAGTTAATCCTATGGAATTATTCCGGATTCAGTTATTTTGACATGGTTTAAACACGAGTGTACATGAGTTATAAATATTATTCTTCATATTACCTATATTATTCTTTAATAAAGGGTTTTTATAGATTTTTTTTTATGAGGTATTGAAAGATTAAAGTTGAAAAGTTTGTTTTTCAAGGAAATGTATTCTTGATTTCTCACATTCCTTAGGATTCCTTGTTGATTTTTCCTATGATTTTTAAAATTTTTAAAAGGGTTTATTTGGGAAAAGGTTTATTTTATCATGTGGATATATTATATTTATATGCTCAAATATTTATTTTGATAAACTTAAATGCCCTATTTAGTTTTTATTTTTTCCACAAGAATAAATGGATTACTTTTATTTTATATCTCTTACTGATCATCTTTTTTCTCATCCCATGTTTTTAAAAGTTTTTTCACATGATATAAGTATTGTTCGAAAATATATAGAGTTCATTGTTTTCACTATGGTGATTATTCATAATGGATGAATAAGTGTTTCGAATGAATCTAGAGTTTAAATTTAAAATTAATGTTGTTTGGAAAAAATAGGCAATATATTTTAGTGTTCCTTATGTAATGTAATGTTATTTTATAATTCTATAAAACTATTTAAATAAAGGATCCTTAAAATATAATAAATTTAAACATGATTTAAAAATCAAGTAATTATGGGTTATTTAAAATATATGAAGTTATATAATCAAACCAACCTACACCCATAGAAGGACAATCAAGTTCAAATTGGTAGGTTTATTCTTGGTTATAGATTTACAATATATTTAATTAGATCAACAATTAATTGTTTAAGATCTCATTGTTTGGTATCATACTAAAATTAACCATTATATATTTTTCTGATATCAAATTGATATCAATATGTTTTTTTGACCCTTATTGAACCAGACTAGGTGGTCTTCTTCCCCAACTTAGTCCCCCATCACTTATTTCATGAATCTTTGGATTATTTTCTACCTTATCTGGGATCTAATATGGGTTATTTTCATCTTGTTCCACATTACTTTTCAGCCACTATAGGTTCAAATAGGAATGTGTTTCTTTCATCTTTTTTTATGTGGTAGGTTTCTCATGGAAGTTTGATGACTGTGGTAGGGATCTTATAATTAATTTAACACTTTTTAAATGTTTAGACATTTCTTTACTTCTTTTTGTATTGATGAGGTCACTTTTTATTCAATTAATTGACCTACTATACCTCTTTAATGTACTCACTTGGGGAGTTTACTAAATTTTTCCATAGTACATAATAAATACACAAAAATAATAATTGAGGGAAACAATCAATTCCAAATACAATCAAACTCAACTTAGACATAGAATCTGAAATTTAAATTTTAAATTAAAAAATGATTCTAGTAAAAAAACATTAAATAAAATCATGAAATAAAGAAATAATTAATTTTATTTATTAAAAAATCTTAGATTATCTTTAAAAAATTCTCACTGAAAAATAAAAATATTTTCATTCATTAAAATAAATAGAAAATTAATTTCAAGAAAAATCAATCATTTTCCTCATCTGAACTAAATTTTGATTAAAATATTGAAATAATTTCATTTACATTATAGTTTTTTAATTGTGCTATAATTGCTCATAAAATGAATTTTTTTTCATTAAAAACTCAATAAATCCCCAACATTAATGTTGAAATATGTACTCAAATAAAGGTTACATAAATGACATATTTGCTTAGTGATCCCAATTCACTCAATTTCTTAATATCCCTTCAACCAGGAATAAGATTCAAATATTCATATTATCTATATTTCTTAAACAAAACAAGTACCTATCTATTCTAACCAAACCCATGAAACATGTAAACAATAGAAAATCATACATAAGTATGCATATTACTTTGTGTTAATGGGACTACTTACCTTCACATCACCTCGGCCAAGACTGAACATCTGTTGAAAATGTTTTTTTATTAAAAATCCTGTTCTATACTCATGTCATATTACATACATATATAATTATAATAATTTATAATTAACTATATGATTAAATTCCAAATAGGCATAACCACTTAGTACTCATTAAATGCTACTGACACATCAAAACAAAAACCAACTACCCATAGAATGTCCATGAAACACCCTCATTACTATCCCAACCGAATGACCAATCAAATGAAACCCTATTAATAACCAATTTCATGCCATTTAGGAAAAACATAAATAAATTCACTAGGATACATATCATGAATATAATAGTGAGAAACAATGTGCATAAATCGTCTCAGATCCTCCTATAGATGCTACAAATGAAATATCCATATATATTTCCTAATTTCACGATGATCTGGTGGATTTGACATTTAACCCTACTAAAAAATTTATCCAAATCAGAGGGATAAAAATGAATGGATGAATGAACAAAAAAACATAGAATGTACCTTAGATCAACTATTTGAACACCCTAAGAGTTATCCACTCCCATAGGGTAATCAATGGGTATTGAGGGGGGAAAGGGATTAAAATTAAATTTCCATCCTCATCTCCCACTCTCCTTTAAATCAAAGGGGTAATTACATGAAAATTATAGGGTTTTCCAATTAATAAAACTACATGGAGCTATTCATGATGCAAACTATGTGGTTCATGGAATGAATTCTCTCTTCATGACACATTCATTGAGTGAACCAGTGGATTATGGTGTGTAATGTTTTTGGAATAACAGTTCTCCTCTTGGCTAACCCCATTCATGACATCAACTGTGGTTCATGATTTTAATTGGTGTAGAATACTAAAATTCCACCCCTAGTCACCACGGCCGTTCTTGGACTTCCACCTAAACACTTGAGGCATCCCCCAAGCTTAAAAACATGTACATAAACATTATTATTTACATAGAAAACAATAATAATACTAATAAAAGTCCCATATCTCAAAAAACACCTCTTAATACACAAAAAATTAAAATTAATTCTCAAAATAATAACACTAAAATCAGTGGGTCAATACAAACTCCCCAACATAACACTACTATTTTATAAAAATTCATGTTAGTTCTCCATCCACACGTCCCAAATTACCCTGATTATAAAACAACCACCATATAATTATGCTCAGTTACCAAGTTCTAAATATTCATTTATTGTGTAATTCGAAACACCAAATCACTATTCAATAGAAGGAGAGACACCCACTTTCCAATAGCTCTAGAACTAAGATGGTGCTCATTACACCAATCTACCCTAACACTTTGAAGAGTCATCACTAGATTCATCCCAAATATTATTATTATTTTAAAAAAAGTATCTACTCTTAAAGGTAAATTTGGAACCATGGTACTCCCCACCATATGAATCCACATTCCAGTAAATGATTCTAAATTCATCGGTCCACTGACCTGCCAACTAAATCCCAAACAATGATCCCAATGTAGTTTCTACCACACCACATCCAATTATATAATAAAACCCCATTATGAACTCCCTGAGATGAAGTTTCCTAAAAAACTATGTTTCACCCACATAAAAATCCTCACACTACCCAAGAACAATGTCCCAATCTCGGAAGGAATCATAGAATCACCGAAATACTAACACTAATGTTTAAACTCATTAGTGACCGTGATTACACTATAAGAAACTTCATATAAACTGGGTCATTCAATGAATGTAAAATGATCACTGTTCCTTGTAAGGATTGTATCAAATCCATTAAGACCGGGGGTCTTGGCATCAAGGATATGAGGTTCTTCATTGATGGTCTCATTAAAAAATTTACATGTAACCTTCTCACCTATAAAGAATCTTCCTTTGAATTTTTATCTAACATGTTCAAAAGGATGTTGTTGAGTGGGAACATGGACTAATTTTTGTCTTCTATCTGGACCTCTATCAAGCACTATTTTCATGATACCATGAATACTTCCAAATTAGTTGTTAGTAGAGAATAAAATATAAACTATTGGGACACCACCTGGCTATAAATACCTCTTAAAGATACCATGAGTGTACCTCTAGACATGCTTCAAATGATAATTACTGAAATCCTGGTATATTGCAACAACTTTGATGAAATATTTCCATTCTAAAATTCTCCATACATTTATAGATACAATTTCATAGATGATGATACTATAATTTGGAGATCTAATATAAATTTTCAATTTAATGTTAAGGAATATTATAAACTTGAATGTGAAATACTCACTATGCCACCATCATAGATTAGGAAATTCAATGTACATTTTATGCAACCTTCTTTATTTCTTATGCTTTGAAGGATATGGGAAAACCGATTTTCTTCCCATGATCAAATGAAGAAGGATAGTCAATACATAGTTTCATAATGTTATCTATTCATGAGAGCTAAATAGATAATACAACATCTATTAATTGGATGTGACTATTCCAGGGAGCCATCAAAATATATAGGTAATCTTTTTAACATCAATTTATGTACACAATGATATCTAGAGGAACTAATCATATTCATAAGTAGGGCTATAAAAATGATAATCTCCAAAACCTTCTCTTGGTATCAACATCATATGTTATTATAGTTTTTGGGAATGTAAGTAATTTTAGGTTGTTTAACAAGATGTCTCCATTCATTCATGAAGGAGTCCTTGACCCACATATAGATTCCTAAAATGCGTAGAAAATTATGTTGTATTCTATGGATACTAACTTATATTTCTACAACATTATAATAATGTTGGGTGTTTTGGGAAGACCCATACAATCTATGATACTTAAATATGTATTTTGGATTCCTATGATCTCCTCATGTCTGAAGACTAATGTTTATGGTGAAGCCTTTGGTATGCCCTGACCCTTAGGTTGTGGAGGTGTCTTTTGAACTTACCACAACATTATTAAAGTGTGTTTTCATCACTATATAAAAAATGTAATTTCTTATGAGGATGAGTTATGTGAAATTACATATTCCATTAGGCATGATGTCCATCAATATTGGAACTCCCTTTGGATGGAATCTAATTTTGAACTTTCTATTAAATCCATCAATGAAAGAAACATGAATTTTCTATAGAGAATCCTACCTTATTGGATATAATAAATTGATCCTGAAAATAATATAAACCTAATTTTTATACAATAATACAGTGAAGGTAATCAAGTGGAATATTCCTTATCAAAGATAGAGATCACAAAAAACAATATGACATGGTCTTTTAGTGTTCCTGATTATTGTGCATCAATGGTGGATTTAGATACGTAGAAAAATATCCCATCCCATTTGTGTAAAACCCCTTGAAATATTTGAACATGTTTTTAATTTTTCATTAATAAAATTCAGTATTGGTTTCATCCGAATCCTAGATGTTCTAGGTAATTCTATGATTGGATCATGAAAAACTTTTCCAACCATTGTACTTTCAATCTGACCACCGATGCACCACCGATATGACTCAGTCTCATACTACACCATCTCCTCAATGATCATAAAGCTAATGGACTTTTTGATACCACATCTCAATTATAATTCTAGTATTTACTAAATAGCTGGAATACATTTGATCCACCCACGCACCAATATCACGATTCATCCTCGATCATGCTCCAAAAGGTTTAACCGCACACATAACCCTTCCAACACAAGAGTCATTCACCCAAAATTTATACAATTTTTCCCAATATAGAATTATATTCATCACATTCTATTGAAACTAGAAACCAATATCCACAGAACATGATTAATTCATTACCGAACACAATGGATAGATGTGGGAAATCCAATGTTTAACAAGTACTAACCCCAAACACCTATATCCAATGGTTCCCTCCCCACTATATATATTGCCATACATATCTCTTTGATCATCATCCAAAAATGGTTCTAAAAAACATTCCTCCTTGAAAAAAACCTGTCAAGGATCAAACCCCAAGTTGCTATGCCAATTTTCACCTCACTACCACACTACTGCCACAAAACTTCTTGAGTTCATCCACAATCCAAACAATTGTCAACAAAACTACACATGGCTCATTAACCAATCCAAAACTAAAATGGGCACTACACATACCCAAATCATAACTTCTATCAAACCCCAAGGCCTTCCCACAAAAGACTCACCAATGATCACTATAATTTTCCAGAGGCAGAGTAATCCATTAATAATATTCTCATATGTTCTCAATCATGATCCTAATTATTTTCACCTAAACTCATTGATTGCATGTTCCCATAAAACCAAATTTCACAACCAAACTCATTCCCCCATGAGTCACATTTCACTGAATCTAGGATCAAATTATATACCCACTAATCATGATCTATATTCAATTCAATATTATTCAATAACCCAAGGAATATCTCCTATGATGAGGATAACTGCATAACCACCCACTACACAGACATTTCCTCAAAATCACGAGTGTTTACCCATACTCCTACCGCTCTATCAAAAGTGTATCTAGAACAAAAAAAGTATAGGAATCGAATTGATCCTACCCTATAAACAATTATTGATACTATTATAACTCAGAGTTATTCAGATATGGAAATCCCATGTCATTTCCCATGCCTTTCCTCAACCCACAATTGTTTACCTGAATAACCATTTGGTTCAGTTAAGTAGAGTACCGACAAGAAGATATATGAGAGAACACTATATATGTTTTTGTCAAAAATTTAATTAATAAAACCCCAAACTCAAGGCAAACCATTCTCATACTTTTATAATTCTTTAGGAATTCTATTACTGCACCCACACATTAGGGTTATCTCTATTTACCTTTCACAAAGGGGTTATATATCCACCCTTGAATAACATCCTGCACCAAGATTCACATGAACTATCATTTAAAAACCACTTGTGATTAAAACCTAGGTCTATATAAGTATAATTCCTCTAATAAGTTATACTAGAAATGGTTATATAAGTTATTATTGAAACATTCGAAAGATGGACCTCTTGTCATTAAAATCAATCACACAAAAGAAAATAAATGTTATATAAGTCATATATTCCAAATACGATGCATCAAAATGGGCCTCTATCTAATGGGAAAATATCTAAAAACCATAAATAATGACCTCAATTTTTTTTATCATATTCAATATAAATTTCACCTATAAAAAAAGAACAAAATCAAAAATATATGTAGTGCATGAAAAATTATCTATCAAGATTATTTATCAATGTTTAGCATGGGGATATATAATCACTTGATATTTTTAGAAAAGGTGATGTGATTGTTTGAAAAATAATGGATACTTTCTCTCTTTGAAAGTAATTAGACACATCCAAGGTTTATTGAAGAATTTAATTTCTATTAGTCAACTTAACTATATGAGATTATATTTTATCTTTATAGATTGTGTTTTAAAATCTCACAAGTTTCCAAATTGGTGGTACATGGTTTGAAATATAGAACATTGTATGTATATAGGATTTATTAAGGTTAACTTCATTTTATAGAAATATCTTATGGAAATGAAAAGTTATGGCATGACCATCTTAATCCACATTGGGTAGAAAAGATTACTTACCTTAGTTGTGAAGATGTTGGTTAATCATGATCACATTTAGTATGAATTTTATGAATGGTACATCCATAGGTAGCATCATATGGTGACTTTTCAATCATTGGAAATAGAACTATAAAATAAAAATCTCTTACATGTTTATAACACCATTTTGATATCATGGGGGATCTAACATCTAAAACTCCAAAAACTCAAAATTGTTAGTTATATTAAAATATTATTACATAATACAATATTTACATTAGGATTTAATAACTCAGTAGTCTTATAATACTATATATATGTATACATGACATTTGAAAACATAATATATAACTTGATCACATTGAGAGGACACTATTATCTCTCCCATTATGTCCAATTTTTTTACATAGGCCTCCTCTAGGTTTCCTAGAGACAGGAAAAACAAAAAGGGTGAGATCATATTCTCAAAAGGGGTAACATACAATGGAATATTTCAAAACAAATACATGTAATAACTGATATGGAAATAATAAATAAACAAGATGAAGACATAATCAATTGAAACTGAGGTAACTCTATTTTAATGAAAATAAATGAAAACATGATGAAAAAAAATAATTTATCTCATACTAATGAAATATATAACATTGGACATAAAAAAATGTTGTAAATTCCTTATTCCTAGAAACTTTTCTTTTATGGGAAGTGGTGTAAACCAAAATCCAACTTTTTTTTTCTTATGAGACAAGTCGATGCATCGATAGAATGTATAATTTCGGGCCCCGCCCATCACCTAATAAAGTATAATTCATTATTCATAAGATTACTCAAAACATTTTATACCATTCCATAAGGATCCTATTACTGAATAAAAAATAAATATCCATATAATGAGAAATATAGAAGTGAAATACATCCCCATACAATAGAATAATGTGTATGTCTAGGAGAATATACCTTAATAACATAGAGGATAATAATTGGAATTAATATCTTCAATTGGTAGTATAAAAAGGTAATGGTAGGAAAATTCCTCTATCATGGTTCATATAAATCATGTGAATATTCCAATGCATATCCATTTAGAGTGTCTAGAAAGGTGTGCAGTCTTAGGCCCATTGTTCATGCATCATAGTGATGATTGAGGCAATGCTCAACCAAACCTTTTATAACAATTTACCCTAACTGAATATTTTATATAGGCACATTCAATTTCCAGTAAATGGATGAATTTTCTTGGTAGTTAAATATAATTTTACTTTATCATAACGTAGGATAGTCTCTACCATTGAAAATTTTGAGTTTTTGAAATGGTTTTGGAAGCTCTTAAATCTAAGAACATGAGAGGGGGATAAAAATATAGGATTTTAACTCCCATTATTTACTTTATTAATATGTAAAAAACTATTCCATGGAAATTTATACTCCACACCAAATAAAATATGGGGTGAAAATAACATGAGTCCCAAATAATGAAAATTGTGATGGAAAACCCAACATATGGATTGTGTAGAAATTCAATAAAAAACCATTGAAATAGAGGTATTAAAAATTTAATTTAAATTTTATTAATATAGTAATTTCAAGATATAAATATGAAATATGTAGTATATACACTACATAAAGGACAGTGGATACATAATACTAAACATGTCCCAAAGAGAGGAATTTGAGATGAAAACCCTGACGACCTGTCTTGAATTCCATGAAATTAATTTACCCTAAGATATAAAAATAGTATCTATCATAAAAAATAAATTTATCAACTTACACATATTAATTTTTATTCATATTCTTTATAAAGAGTCATCCTTTATATAAATTCTTATGATTTTCCACATATGGTGTTTATAATTTTGATTGTTTGTACTATTTTCATAATAGTGGAGTCTGTATTTATTATTATTAAAAATTCCTCATACCTATATCCATAAAAATAATATTATATATTGTATAAAATTATTTATTATTTTGAAATTTCCTTTCATTAGTTTTTTATTCTATATCATTGAAGTGAAATCAATAACAAACAAGTTTCAGTGATTCTAAATGATCAAAGTATATATTCTTAATTAAATAATTAAAAAATGATAAAAAATTTCCAGAATAAAGAAGATCATTATTTACATGTTTATGTCATATTACACCAGTAAATAAGTATTCATTGTCATCCATGAAATAAAAACAAAACAATGTTCTTGTATGTTGATTAACTCACCCAAACATGATCATATAATGATTTAATGAATGATTATGGGGTGGTTTTGTTGTAATATCATTATAATGAAATAATAATGTCATTATTTAGTGTTTATTTGTATGATATATCATAATTTTAAGTAATTATAATAACAATTAATGGATATGAATATATTACACAATTTGAACAAAATATTATCTTCTGAGTATGATTTAATAAATGATTATGAAGTGGTTTTGTTGTAATATCATTAGAAAAAAATAATAATGATCTTATTTAGTTTTCATTATTATGTTATATCTTAATTTGAATCAATTATAAGAATAAGTAATGTATATGAAAATATTTTACAATTTGAATAAAATATTATCTTCTTAGTAGGCATGTGTTAAATGATTAAATTAACACTGATCGTTTGTTGATCATATCATTAATAAGTTCTATAATTTATCATATTTTTTTATGATATCATAAAAATGATATTTATCCATTAATAAAATCCCTAGATCAATCCCTATAAGTCTGTGAAGGAAAACAAATCATGTTGCGATGTGGAGGTAGTAGTCCTCACAATAAACAAATGATAGATTTGTTTTTATTTAGGTAAAGGGGAAATGTGTTTATTGTTTTTTTAAACAATATAAAAACATTAATTATATATTACTTACTATATAAATCCTTTAATACTTGAATAAATAAATTTTAATTAGAAATATAATAGAAAAATATGTTATGGAAATGACTGAACTTACATTGAGAGAGTTAGGTTTCTCTAGGAGGATTCATAGAAAAGTAAGGACTTGGGATAATATATTGTGACTAGAATCTTAAGTGGGTTAATTGGGATTCTATGGGAATGAAATAGTGTGGATTATTAAGAAGAAACCATATTTTTAGAGAGGTATCTAATGGGCGGCGAGATTCCCCTTTTATAAGTGGTGAGAGTTACATTTTTGTAAAACTTTCAAACTAATATAAAGGGAGAACCTGTTAGACATGTCAAGAAGATATAAAAATTGAAAATAATGGAGTGGGAAGGATATAAAGTCTTTAAAAAAATCATACACTAAATCATAGGCAAGTTTTTAACGTGTTTCAAGCCCTTTACCCATTGAATTATTAATATTACCATTTTATCTTTTACTGCTTAAAGGAGTTTTTACCTAAGGTAAGTTAATAAATACGGCTAAAAATAAAGTGATAATTATTAAATAAAATTGAATATTTATTATAAAATTTTAATCCTTTTTATGGTTTAATTTATATAGGTTTTGAAAATTAATTTTAATATATAAAAACACTTTTTTAGAAAAATATTACTTGGGTTCGAAAATATCAATCATAGGTTTGTAAACTATAAATATTATTTTTAAATTTATAATTTCAATTATTAAATACATATTTTTCTAAATAAAAATGTTTCATAAAATAATATTCCATACTTACGTATTAATATTGGCATAAATTTCATAGTATTAGTAAAATCGGTATATTCTATTTTTCACCTAATTTTTTTTAGGAAAACAAAAAAATTTGTTGATGAATTCAAAAATGAAATTTAATAAGGTAAAATAAAATTATAAAATTCATAAATTTAAAATTTAAATATACTTACCAATAAAGGATCTTTAGAGTGTGTATTTTGTGATATTTTAGGATGTGATGTTTACCTACTTAAATAGAGACTCAAATGTTACATTCCCTCCCTTAAATAATTTAATCATCAAAATTGCGGTATGTATAAGTTTTTGAATAAGTGTCATATTAATTACACATAGATTATTTTGGATCCCTGGTTTCCTATTCTAGTTTGGGATTTCTATAAAATAATTTCCCCAAATGTGTTTTTTGATTCCACAACACTTGCTTGTTGCTGTCAAGAATTTGTATAAACTCTTCAATATAGGAAAGACCAGGCTCCAACTCTATTTCCTAAAATGTGATCACATACATTGGTTATGACTTATATTTATTTTGTAGTGAAACATGTAATATTTTATGTACTTTATAATTATTGGGGGGCATATCCAATAAGTAATCTTGAGGTGCATTTTTTTCTAGTATTTTAGAAGTCCCAATGTACCTAGGGCTTATGTTTCATATTTGAAAAATATTATAGCTAATTTCCATGGTGAAACCATTAAGAATAAATAATCTCCAACTTGAAATTCTATATCTTTCCATTGGTTATTATAATAAAACTTTTATCTAATATGGGATTAGTTAATATGATCCTAAATATTCATTACCTTAACAGTTGTCTCATCCACAAGATTTAGGCAAACTAACTCTATTTCTCTAACTTCATCCTTATATGTCAAAGTACACCACATATTCCCATAAAATTCTTTTTATGGTACCATATAGATTCTTAAATAGTGGATATTACTATATAAAAGTTCTACCAGAGGAAAATACTGATCCCATATACCTTGGAAGTCAAGTGAACATGATCTCAGTATGTCTTAAAAATTCTAGATATTATTTTTAGACTTACCATCAGTCTAGGGATGCTAAGAAGTAGATAAATGTATCCCAGTGATGAGATCCCATTTAATAATCTTAAATAACTTTGATGTGAACCATGGTTCGCAATTAGAAATAATCTATAGAGGTTCCCCATGAAGCCTTAGAATATCATTTTTATAGACCCAAGAAAGGTTCTCAAGGAGTAAATCTTAACCTTTCATCATTAAATTTGTATATTTATTAATATTATCAATGGTAAACCATATAAAATCAGTCATATTGGATCCTTTGGGAATCCAATGAAAAATTAAATTGTGACATTGTTACACTTCAAAATAGGTATAGTAAAAGGTTACATGAATCTATTAGGATGTTATCTTTTAGACTTTACCTATGGGAATACTAATAATCTAGACCCATAATCCCCAATTTCTCACTTCATACTATCCAAATAAAATTTTTCTCTTAAGTACCTATATATCTTTACGATAAAAGGTTTTATAGTGAAATTTAATCTTTTTTTCTTCATCTAACAGCTCTCTTTTTTAACCACGATATAAATAGAACACATAACCTCTTCCTAAACTAAAACACTCTATATTTTTTGATGATTTTATATAAATTCCCCATAATTCACCACTTTAATAATTTTTTTAAATTCTCATAATCCTAATGGGGAATTTATATCTTTTTAATTACAGATTCTTTATCAATGTCATGGAAAATGAATGATAGACCCCCTTTCCTAAAAATCACCATATCTATATTTACTAGATCTCTATGTGTATGGTCCTTATTAATCATCATAATGGTCAGAACTCTATGTACCCTATTATTAAATTCATTAACTACATTGTTTTCATTCTTAGGGTGGTAGTGTATCATGTAATCATAGTCCTGGAATAGTTCCAACCACATTCTTTGCCTCATGTTGAGCTCCTTATTAGAGGAGATATACTTCAAACTCTTATGGTTTGTATATATAATTCTTATTTTTCCATAGAGTTAGTGTATCCATATTTTCAAAGAAAATATTATGGACTCTGTCTCCTGGTAATGAGTTGGATAACTATTTTCATGGATTTAAAATTTATTTGATGCATAGGATATCACTCTATCATTCAATATAAGGACACAACCAAGTCTTTCTTCGATGCATCACTATATATTAAAAATACCTTATTAGAAGATGTTATAGTTAATAAGGGTTCATTTATTAGTCTCATATTCATTTCTTCAAAAGTTTCCTCACATTCTCATGACAATTTTAATTTTACACCTTTATGTGTTAACATGGTTAATGCACTGGACAATCTGAAAAAATCTTGAAGAAACCACCAATAGTAACCTACTAAGCCCAATAATCATTAGGTATTAGTTATGTTAAATGGTGTGTGACATTATTTTAATACATTTATTATTGAAGGGTCAACAAATATTCCATTCATAAATACAATATGGGTAAGGAAAGAAACTTTCTTGATCAAAAAACCAAAATTTCAATATTTCTCATATAATTCCTTTTATTTTCTGATGGTCTTCGAAATTATTTATAGATGAATCTCATACTCTTCATAGATCTTTTATTATATAAATATATCATTAATTAATACCACCAAAAAGTTATCAATATATTACTTGAATACTATATGCATTATATATGTAAATACGGAATGTGAATTAGTCAATCCAAACGGAATTTCCATAAACTCATAATGTTTGTACCATATTTAAAATGCCATATTTTTTATATCATACATATTCACACTTAGATTATGACGACCATAGTGTAGATCAATCTTTGAAAAGTGTTAGTCTTATTGAAGTTGGTCAAATAATTCATTAATCCGTGGTAAAGTAATCTTGTTTTTTTATAGTAATGTCCTTGATCTCTCTATAATTGATGCATAGTCTCATAGGCCCATCCTTATTTTTAATGAATAAAATAGGGTCTCCCCATAAAAAAACAAGGGTGTATAAATACCTTATCACAAAAATCCTTCAACTATTTCTTTAACTCTACCAAATCCATTAGTTTTATTCTATAAGGTTTTTTTATCTAGGACTTACATTAGGAATAAGTTCAATAGATAAATCAACTTCATGATTTAGTGTATATCTATGTAATTATTATAAAAAAACATCAATGGATATTTATATCAATTGTAAATCCTCAATTATAAAGATATATTCCTTATCCATAGATCACATTTTATCTTCTTATATTCCTATGAATTCATTGAGTAGTGATAATGGGGTAGGATAAAGACATGATTTAGATGATTATGTTTCTGCTCAAAAGATTTGAGATTACAATTAAACTTCATGAATGATAATCTCATTCTATAGGAAATAATTTTTTCATTTTAATTTGAAATAAAATCCAAAATAATGATCATATCAAAGTAAAACATAATTATAATAGATAGGGTTGAAAATAATGTACGCCCATGCATCATAATTGGAATTGCTCAAAATCTATTTTTTTAATAATAATTACTCTCAGTGTTATAATTAATGAATCCCTTACACGGTTCCTAGAAAAATATCTAATGTTTTTGGAAATAATGGAAGATGTAAAAAAGTAGAATGATCTAGAAACAAATAAAACATTATATAACATTGAGTAAATAATCAAAGTACTATATACCATTCCATCAGGAACTTAGAACTCATCTATGGTAATAATATAAGATTATCCTTGATACCTTTTCATATTATGAGGAAATCTCCCTTGATGTTTAGGGAACTTGTTTTCATAATGTCCCTTATCTCTATAGTTAAATAATTGAACATAATTTTTTTTCCTTTCCCTTGCATTAATAATATTGATGGAATTTTTCTATGAACTTGTAAAAAATTCTTATTCCCTTATCACAATCCATAGGGTTCTTATTACCATATTTATAACACATTGGAAATGCTACCCATCTTTTATTCCCCTTATTGCATAATTCATCCCATGATTGTCAACCAACCTCTCTTTATTATAATTTATCCTGAATACATATATCCTAGAGAACTCCTTTTCTATATTATTTTATATTGAGACTGTATCCTCATATTATGAAATGGTTTGAGAGGCTAACACCCTTTGAAGGATTAAATTTAACCCCTTAAGTCAAATATTTATTGTTAGTCTACATACATAGTCCTAATTTTAACCAACTATCCTAATAAAGATATCCTCTAACTCAAAGATATTTTCCACCTCCTTTTGTCTAATATTATAGAACTACCATTCCATTTCTACAATTTACTCATGAGGAATTTATTTTTCCTAGAATACTTCGTTGAAATTTTCTCATTCCATCAACTTGATCTCATCTTCCTCTTCAGTGTTTTTAATTAGAGACAACTATTATTCCACACCTCCCTTAGAAAGATAAATATCCATGATTATTTTTTTCCTTTTCTTTACACACCAATGGGATAAAATTATTCTATAGGGACTTGATCCATTTTTAGTTATCAATGGATTAGTAGTTCCTTTGAATTCTAGAGGTTATTATCAAATTAAGTGGTCCAACATAGTTACACCATGTTTTGGATGAATAGATAACTCTATAAGGGTGATATTATTTGTCATAACCTTGTTCGAATTCCATAATATGGTTATGAATTGATTAGACTCAACTCTAACATCAATAACTTGTTCAGGGGAAATATTCCTATATTGACTACAAGTGTTGATATGGTTCCCATTCCCCCCATTAGTCACCATATTTCTACAACAACATTCAAATAATTAGCTCATGGTATTTAATTGTATAATTAAATTCCTATTATGTTTTCTTAGAGTGTTCCCTAGATATATTGAGGGGTTTTCATATAAATTATGCAATCTCACTTGTTTTCTCTAAATCAATTCCTTATGGTTTCTACTAAACTCTATCTCATACAAATTGGAACATACAAAACTCTAGAAACCCTTATCAAATAGTTATGTTACAATATTTGTATGAAATAAAAGTGTTCCAATTGGATAAAATAACTTAGTAGACTTTGAAGACTATATACACACATACATGAAATTTGAAAACATAAGATATAACATGAACACATTGTGAGAACATTATCTGACCTTCCCTAATATCCCTAAAAATTATACATAGATATTCTCTAGTTTTCTTGGGGATAGTAAAAAAATAAACTTGATCTTAGATTCTCAATAAGGGGTGATATACATTAGAATATTTTACAACATAAACATATAATAAGTGATACTATAGGAATAAATGAACAATATGAATCCATAATCAACGAAAACTGAGGGCATGCTATATCCTTGATAATAAATGAAAACATGGATACAAATAATTATTCATATCATAATGATTGAATGCATAATACCAAGTATAAAAACATACTTTCAAGGACTTGTGCCATGAATCTTTTTTGTTTTGGGAAGAGGAATATTCCAAAAACAAATTTTTTTTACCTCAAGATAAGAATCAATGCATTAGGGGGTAAAATAAATTTGGGCCCCACCCATCCCTTTATTAAGTTAAATTCATTCCCCATAGGGGTCATCAATACAATTCATATAATTTCATAAAGAACCTCTTACTAAATAAAACATAGCTATCCATATATTTAGATATAAAATATCCAATACTATACCAGTCAATAGAATACTGTGAATGTCTATGAGAACATACGTCAATAAACTTCGAAGCATTGGGGGTATCATCAATGTAACATGAATTACCCTTATCAAATAAATATTGCATCAAAGTTACATATAATGTGATAAGTTTTACATGAAAGTTTGTAATTTTATTTAGTAGATTATATTTTTAGGATTTCAAGGAAATGGTTGGAAAATTCCTCCATCATGGTTTATAAATGGTGGGTTAATATTCCATATCATATACTTGGGTGTGTCAATATAGGTGTACAGTCTTAGGCCCATTCATCACACATTCGAGTAATGATTGAGTCAATGCTCATCCAAACCTTTTTGTGGTGATTACCCCTATGTAAATCTATTCCTGAGCCACATCCACATTCCAATATCTAGTCAAGGTTATATTTTCTAAGAAACTACATGTAATTTTACATTACCAAAACATAGGATCATTTTACCGCATGTCTTTTGGTAACTCTGGAATCAAAAAAATATGATATAGGGAAACAAATATAGGTCTATAAATCCAATAAATTTCATGATTAATATGAAAAAATTATTCCATGGTATATAATGAACCACAAAAAAGGGGGGTGCATAGAATTTTAGTCCTAATGAATGAAAATCGAGATGGAAAAACCCCACACATAGCTTGGGTAATAATTCAATAAAACCACTTAAAATATATTGCTTAAAATTGACCATTAAATACCATGAATAAATTAATTTCAGGATATAACATCTCATATAGGAAGTATATTTACCACATAAAGGGATGTTAGGTGCATAATACAAAAAATGTCCCAAAGAAAATAATTTGAGATGAAAAACCTTAAATATTATCTTTAATTACAAAAATATACTTTAAAAAACTTTAACAAAAACATATATATCTTAATATATTATTTAAAAAAATTTTTCCTATCCATTTTCAATAATAATGTTCATAACTAGTCACTCTCTACATGAATTCTATCAATTTTCCACATCTTGTTTATAGTTTTGATCATTTGTTCCTGTTTTATAATAGAGGTGTCTATATTCATTCTAAAAAAAACTTTAATCATTAAAATATAATTAAATTTACTATTTGGTATTATATATAATTATATAATATGATTCAAATTCCTTTCATGAGTGTTTTAGTCATTATCATTAAAAATTAAATTGATAACAAGAATGTTTCAGTGATTCTTGGAGATTGAAGTGCATTTTATTAATTAATGAATTAAATATTTATATAATGTATACATAAAAAATAATTATTTACTAATTTATATCATATTATAAAAGTAATTTTTTTTTCATAATCATCAAAGATAAAATTTCATAATATTTTTCAATGAGGTGGTTAAACCAACCTAAACCTGAACACACCTTGATTTAATGAATGAGTATGAGGTGGTTTTGTTTTAATATCATTATACTAGAAGATTATTATTAAAATTTAGTGTTTATTATAAGAATATATAAAACATATAAGGAAGTAGAATAAAATCAATTAGTAATAAAATATTACAAAATTTGAATAAAAGATTATCCTCTTAGTATGCTTGCATTAAATGATTAAATTAACAATTACAGTTTATTATACATATCCTTAATAGTTTATAAAATTTTACATAACATGACATTAATTATATCATAAAAATAATATTTATCCTTTAATATCATCCTTATTTCAATCCTTGTTAAGCGATGAATGAAAAAAAACACATTGTGTCATGGAGGTGGTAGTCCACGCAATGCACGAATGATAATATCATTTTTGTTAAGGGAAAGGGGAAATGTGGTTAGTATTTATTTAACCAATATAAAAAAATTTAGAATACTATGAATACTAAATTAAGCACATAATATTTGGAAAACCAAAATTGAAATGGAATGATAAAATAATAATACTTTAGCAAAAATATTGAACACGCGTTGAGAACTTTGGGTTTCTCTTAGAGGATTCCATGCAAAGGATGGGAATGGTATACTTTATTTTGATCATAAGACTATGAGGATGAATTGGAATTCTATGGGAATAAAACTGGTCATATTTTTAGGATGAAACCTAATTTTTATATTGTTGTTCAATAGAGGGTGTGAGGCTCCTTCTATATGTGGTGAGAGTAAAATTTTCGTTAAAATTTAAACTTAATATAATGGGAGCACATGTTAATCTTGGAAAGAGACACTGAAAATAGTAAATACTAGAGTGGTTAAGAGATAAGGTCAATCAAATAACCATTCAATCAATTCTAGACATTTTTCACCATGTTTAAAGACCTTTACCCCTTGAATTTTGACTTCTACCATTTTTGTTTTTATTGTAGTAGCTAGTATTTACTAAAGGTACCTTAATATTTATGCCTAAAAATAATGTGATAATTATTAGATAAATCTAACCTACTGATTCAAAATTTGAAATCCATTTTTATGATTCAATTTCTACATGTTTTAAATGTTAATTTTAGTGTGATAAATGTATAATATATTAAAATATTTTTTGATGAAAATATTAGTTGATTTATAAAATTTCAATCATGGGTTTCCAAACTATAATTAATATTTTAAAATGTATAAATTTAATTAAAAAATAAATATGTTTTTAAATAAAATAGTATAATTAATTTATAATTCATACTTATATAATAATAATGAAATAAAATTCATTGTATTATTAAAATCAGTATATTTAACTATTCTCTTAAAAATAGTTTTTTTTCTAGAATAACACCAAAAATTAATGTTAATATAATATATTTAAGAATAAATAATAAATTAAGTTTATATTATTTTGATAAAATTTTAACATCTTGAAACTAATGTTTTAAAAATACTTACCAATAATTGTTCTTTAGAGTTCGCATTGTGTAATTGTTCATGATATATATGTTTACATGATACAATAGAGTTTTGATTTCTACATGGGCGTATTGTATTACATTACCTACATATATGGATCTGAACATCAATGATGAAGGAAGAGAGTTCCAGATGTTATATTGTATGAATATAATTCAGATGGAGAAGATTTTACCATGAAAAACTAATCAAAATGGTGTTATAAAAATAGATGAATTAGACTTTATATGAGAGATCCAGGAGAATGAGTTTTTGTTCAAGAATTACAAAGTAGATTTTTGGTTGAAGGAGTTAACCATGATTATTATCTCATGAATTAGTGTTCTTTTAAATTAGATGGATAGAAACATATTAAAAAAATTTAGACTAGAATATATTTAAATTTAAATCTCCTTAATGTTTTTAGATCAATCACGTATGGCTATGCCAATGCCAAGGAAAAGGATCACTTGTAAGATAATTCCTGGTCATGTTTTATTATGGGATAATATGATGAAAAATTTAGATTTTGGATATGGGATAATAACTAATGAAAGGTTATCGAATTATAAAATGTCCTCTTCAATGAAGGAAGAGAGTTCTAGATGTTATATTGTATGAATATAATTCAGATGGAGAAGATTTTACCAAGAAAATGGATCTGAACATCAATGATGACGGTGGTTTAGTATGGGAAGAAGACTAGTGAAAAGGTTTGATTGTAAAATATATTTTCTACTAATTAAGGAAGGTGGAGAACTAGAGATATTGAATGAGGCAAGATGTATAAGTGAAAGTTTATATTGGGAGTGGGAAATGATCAAATATTTGAACTCATTATATATATACAATATATTGTGTCTAAAAAAT
Source organism: Viscum album (assembly GCA_963277665.1). Lineage (NCBI taxonomy): Eukaryota > Viridiplantae > Streptophyta > Magnoliopsida > Santalales > Viscaceae > Viscum > Viscum album. Next base: position 1,013,192,130 of record OY728119.1, on the reverse strand, counting down.
CCCTTAAGGAAAGATGAAGCAATAGAAAAAATGGGATTATCATTTAAAGGAAGAAGTGAGCGGTAGGAAAAAGTACCATGCATGGATGGTTATGAAGGGTTTTCAATAATTAGAAGGAGTGAATTTTAGTAATTAAAACAAATTTAATACTATATCACTATTATTTATTTTGAAAAATTACTCTCTATCAACATTTTTTTAGAATCTTTATTTTTTAAATTCTAATGTGTTTTAATTAATTTAATTTTTTAATTACATGTTGGAAAATATTTAATTTTTATGCTTAATGTTTTATTTTGATACATCCTGTTATTATATTTTTTACTTACATCAGTAAATTTATTTTAGAAAAAAAATTATTCCATCCTTATTGAGTCACCTGGATAGTCCTAAGCCACATAGGGGACCCACTAGGTCAACCCCATGGGAAGGCTCTCTAGAGGCTCCCACAAAGAGGTTGGAGGTCGGTGTTCATAGTGAATTATTAATGCATACAATCTGATGTATAAGGCCTAAAGAGTGCGCTCGTAGGGACATGGGTAGGGCTAGGTCACCTGTTCGGCCATAGGCCGATGTGTGTGAACTGTAAACTTGTGATAATCCCTGGTATCTAGCATGAAATGAGGATTAGTGAGCCTTGTATGACAAAATGTTTCTTCTCCACTTCTCCAATATGATGTTGGATGCTCTTTTGTTTTTACTATTCATTCAAACATAAAAGCTCAGATATAATATCATCCATCGTTTGATTTTAATCTATTATATTTGATCTATTTTTTAAATCCTATGAATATATTATTTTAAAGTCCCTTGTGTTATATTTATTAGTTTATCAGTATTGTTGCTCAGTGGTTTGGATGTCGACATCCGATAATATGATGATCATCTAACTACCATCGATGATTTTAACTGAATTTCTCCAACTTTTCATTTCTATCTTGTTTGGTCTCAACATATATTTTTTCTTATTATTTCATCATATCTTCTTCTTGGGTATCAGTATCTTATTCAATTATCTTCATTCGAGTTTCTAATATAACCCATTAATGTTATTCTTCTTCGAACATACACTCTATTGGTTTCTCATAGAGTCATTGTTGGGAACCAATAATGAGCTTAGTCACTATTAGAACCAAAAAACGAGTCATTGAGTCCCCGTTGTACATTTCCAACAGTGAGTCCTGAGCCACTACATGATTAAAATAGTGAGTCATTTTACTCATTATTGGACATAAAATGGTGAGTAATTTTTCTATTACCATCAATTTTTATCTTTTTATTCTTTTCTTTAAAGAGTCTTTCCATAAGGTTCATCAAGCTCCCACATGAGCTCCACCTCCTTTGATTGAGTGTAGAAGATGTTTTCTTTCTGTTTTAAGTTGTTTTAAGTTATTTTTTTATATATTTTTATATATTATATTTATTACTATTGGTTGGATATGGTTACAATGATACACCATTGGAATCCAATGAAAATTAAATTTCACCATTTTTTATTTGCATTTGTTATATAATGTTTCTTACTGTTTTAATTTTTTTCTTATTGTTTATCATAAGATTATTCTTGTATTATGTATTCTTTATTATCCTGTTATTTCAAAATAATTTTTTGGAGTCACCAGTGGACTTCATGTAATATAGAGTCATGATCTACCATTAGACTTCATACATTGGTGAGTCATGAGTCAACACTGTACATCTAATGGTACCAACATTTTTATTGCTTCTCATGAAGTATTTGGTTTTTTAGTAGCTTGGAATAAGTTTTTTTGGTTGGATCCTTTTATTTTTTATTGAAATTTCCATGGTAGATATTATATTTTACAGAAGTAGGTTCAGATCCACAAATCTCTATTTTTAGTGGTGAGTCATGATTCACTACTCTCTATTTTTAGTTATTTGTCATGAGTCAACGCTAGTAATTTTAAGCTAGGATTAGTTAACTTTTTTCTATTTTTTTTATTTTCAATTGATGTTATTAAATTAATTATTCTGGGAAAAGTTTTATTATTTTATGTTTAAATATAATTGTAGAGCGTGTGAAAATGATTGTAACATTATTTTGTGAAAATTTATTCATGTAGACTGAAGTTCATACTATGCTCTATTTTATTACCGTTTTTTCTATCTGTATAATCTATAATATTATATTTTTATTTCAATTATTTTATAACTATGAGTTGTTTACAATTTTTTTAATTAAAATATTATTTGTTTTATATTAATATTTAACAACTAAATGTAAATATTGTTGGTATTATATCTTTTCAACATGAATTTAACAAAAAAAGGTAAAAATCAAATAATTTAATTGATATACACTAACATATTTTGTCAATATATATGGGCATGGATAAATTACCAATGGATATTTTTTAATTATATGAGAGATATATTAAAGGGATAAAAACATATACCATAATAGATAATTCTAATTGACAACTAGTGATACATTTTAAACAATCTTCTCCATTAAAAAGTGTTTATGAACCTTTTAAACTTATGAATTATTGTTGTGATCACGAAAGGACTTAAAATTAGGAATTTGGTCCTCCCAAGGGAGCAATAATAATCAAGATTAATCTTATTAAACATTTAAAATCTTATAATAATTTCCAGATATATTTTATTCTTGTAACATGTTTCCTTCTATTTGAAATTTCTTGAGTCTGGTTTATTTTTTTACCATCTAAAGAAAGAATTTTCTTTATTTGGTTATTCCTCCTCCTAAAATGCAGTTAGGGTTATGAATCCTAGACAAAATTCAGATAAATAGTCAAGGTTATGTCTCTCGTAACAAGAGTAGTTTTTTCTTATGGGTTATTTAATAGCTAGTTTTTGTGAATAAGATTCTCACACTATTAAAATTGAGGTTCTTAGTGAGTACCAATATCCTAGAAGAGTAGGGGAGTTTGAATATTGGACTAGGATATTTTTTATGCAAACCGGTATAAATATAATTTTCTTTCATTTTTTATTTTGGGTAAAATATAACTCAATATCACTGAAATCCCTGAATCTTAAAATTATAAACTCTATTTTTTTTTCTTTAAATTTTTAAAACAACTATTCACCCCCTTATATTCATAACTGCCATAAATGAAGATCCAACAGTTGGTATTAGAGGATATTATATTAATCAAAGGGTTGTTAGAAACTATTTTTTTTATTTTTAAATCTATTATATCTTGGTATCCTAGATTTAAGAGTCCATGGAATAAAAGAAAACAATTCTTTTAAGATGGAAGACATCAAGGCCAGTGATGTGTAGATTCTAAAGAATCCTCCCTTATTTGATGGGAGTGAAAATAGATACTGGAAAGACAGAATGGGATTATACTTAAAAAAATTAAGTTTGGATCACTAGATCATCATTAATAAGACATATGAGATACCAAAGGTTGATCTCGAGTCACTGTTAAAAAATGACATGGAAAAATTTTCTTTTAATTAAAATGGTAAAAATATTTTTATACATTTCTATACATAGAAGTGTCTATATCCTTGTATCACCTTGTAAGAAAACCCATGAAATATAGAGGATACTAAAAGTGACTCATTATGGTATTAAAAAGATGAAGATAACCAATCTAGAAATTCTTCGCACAAAATAATTGGACTTCAAGATAAGAGATAAAGAATTTGTAAACCAGATGTTCCATCAATTCACAAGTATAACTAATGGCATGAGTTCTATTAGATAAGTGCTCGAGAACACATAGAAAGTGGAAAGAGTACCATGAGTTGTTATAAAAGGATTTTAGGAAAATAATGTGGCCATCGATGAGAGTATGAATTTTAAGGAGTATACTTTAGATGAAATAGAAGTCTCTCTATTGAAGTATGAGTTAACACTGAAAAATACTGAGAATGTGGAGTCTACTAAAATAAAAGGTATTGAATTTAACTCAAATGTTATTGATACCTATAGTTCCTCTGAATCTAAGTTGCATGAATGTGACAAGGATATGGATCAATTGAGTAATAATTTTTTCATGTTCATTAAAAAAAGGTGGAAATAGAATGTTCAATAAAAATTTGAGAAAAGACTATTAGAATTGTAATACTAAAAAATAACAAAGTTTTAAAATTAAAGTATAATCAGTGTATGAATAAAGGTCACATAAAGACCAAATTACCTAAACTCAGACATCCAATGTAAGAAAAACATAAAAGAAGAAAGGAAAAATAAATTTGTTTTGTGGTTGGGACTGTTCAGATAATTATGACTCTAGTGGTGATTCTAGAAGTGAACAGAATATATTGAAACTTTCCCTAATGGGTACTAAATAAGAGGTAAATGATTCTATATTTACCCAGTTAAAAAATCCTAGAAATCTTGATCATATTTATTTATCTAAAAATGAAAATGAAATTGTTTATGACTCATGTTTTGATTCTGATTCCAAAAAACCAAAATTTACGCAATTACTAAAAAAATGCATAATTAATGAACTATGGATCCAAAATAATTAATAATTATACTGACTTAAAAATTAATAATAATAAATTAATTAAATAAAACAATAAAACTTAAAGGGAATTCGGAAATCTGAAAATAAATATTTCCCAGAATGATATATCTGAAGAGGATTATAAATATTAATTACTGAAACTAAAAGATGAAAATGCAAGTATTAAAATATTTCAGGATATAAATGATAAAGGCCAAGATAGGATATTTAATTTTGTTGTTGAAGATCTAACTAAAGTATAAAATAATGTAATAAATTAAAGTAAGAAAATAAAAAATTAAGAAACACATGTTCTGGATATAATAAAAATGTCTTTATCAATTTAGAAAAGATTCAAAAAGAGAATATGGATTTGAAAACGAATTTTTTAATATTAAAGAGTAATTATCTAATTTTTTAAAAGGTAAATAAACAAGATAAGATGATGTATTTAATGAAACTAAACACTGACTAGAATGGGTTTGGATGCAATAGTATAACTCAGGTCTAAATAAAATTAACTTTGTTAATTTTTAAAAAGGAAGAATTTAAAGTGTAACCTATTTTAAATATAGAATGAAAGTGAATTATACCAATTAGTGTTCATTGGGATTAAACCAATATTTTTAGAATACTATAACTTTCATTAATAATTATTTAATTTATAATAAACACACTAATTAGTTATTTAAATATATTTTGGTGCCTATGCTTTCTGCTACTAATCCAGTTGGACCCAAGTTGGAATGGGTACCAAAATATTCTTCTTGACTGTTTAATTTCAAGAAATATTCCTTAGAAGTATCAATTAATCATGGTACTTAGACAGTCGCTGTTCTAGGAACATGTCAAGTGATATTTAAAATTTTATATTAATTAATTCATGCGATGGCGGCCTTGTCACATTTGGAGTCAAATCAAAATGCTAGATTAACAGAATATGTGAAGTTAATTTTTTTAAAACAATGATTATTTCAAAATTAATATATATACATGGTTTAAAACATAATTTTAAAATTATATCACAGTTATGTGATAATGGATTAAATGTTATTTTTTGAAAATGATAAATACAATATTCTAAAAAATAAATTAGTATTTTTTTCTTCTTTAATTGGAAAATAAAATGTCTATACTATTGATTTTATGATCTAACAAAAAATATTTAGGTGTTTAAATGATGTATAATTGATGATATTATATGGAATAATAGGATTGTGCTTGTAAATTTTAGACTATTTCAAAAACTGTCAAAGCATGAATAGGTTATGAAACTATTTATGTTACCTAAAATTAAGTACTTAATGTGTGGTTCTTTTTTAAAAGGTAAATAGGACAAAGAAATATTTAAATCTATAAATGATTTTTGTACTGCTATATGCTTATAATCACTACATTTTGACTTGTTTGTATATATGGAACCAACTAGTTTTTGTGGTAAAATATATGTTTTTTTTGTAATTTTAGAATATTATAGTAGATTATTATGGATTTATTTTTTATCTCATAAAAATATACATTCATCCATATTTGACGCTTTTTATAAGATTATTCAAAATTTAAAAAATTATTCAATCGTATCTATCATAAGTGATAGAGGTGGTGAATTTTTGAATTTAGAATATTATATATTTTTTGAATCAAATAGAAATAAATATTATTTCTCAGCCCCTAGGACACCACAACATAGTTGTGTCGTAGAAATAAAGAATAGAAATATTCAAGAAATGGATAGGTCTATGCTAATGGAATTTAGTGTAACAAAGTACCTTTTGTAATAATCTATAAATTAAGATTTCCTTGTTTTAAATTATGTTTTAATTATACCTTTCCTAAATAATACACATTATGAACTTTTCAAAGGGTTTAAACCTAAATTTTGTAATTTTAGGGTATTTGGATGTAAAGTGTTCACCTTAAATATAAAAGTTAATTTAGAAAACATTTAATCTCAATTATATGAATGGATATTTTTAGAATATTACAATTACAGTAAAGCTTATAAAATATTAAATAATAAAAAACTATTTGTTGAAGAATTTGTCTATGTTATGTTTAATGAAAAAAATTCTAATAAGAAGGATTATGAAGCTTTCAACGAAAATGATGAGTTTATATAATTTATATTTGGTGAAGATAATGACCTAGAAATTGATAATTCCTTAGTTTAGGGGAGTATATATCTTCTCAAAATGATCCAAAGGAATAGAAAACTGTTAAATAACATCTTATTGGAAAATTAATTGGCAATGTAGAATGTATAATTCAAAATAGAATGTTTTTATTTGTTTATAGTTCCAATTATTCTTTTTTATTGACTTTTTCCCAACTAATGGTGAGAATTAATTAATTGATTCAAATTCGATTAACTATATAAATGTTGAATTAAATCAATTTGAAAGGAATAAAATTGTGGGTTTAGTTGATTTTCTAAAATGCAAAATTGTTATAGAAACAAAATGGGTTTTTCATAATAAACTTGATAATGTTGGAAATATTGTTAAAAATAAAGAAATACTAGTTCCTCAAGGTTATTCTAAGGAAGAGGGAATTGAATTTGAAGATTAAATTTATCTTATTTCTATGATGGAATCCATTAAAATTATATTAGTCTTTTCTATTTTTCATTACATCAAATTATTTCAAATGGATGTAAAAAGTTCCCTTTTTAAATGTAATTATTTCAGTGGAATTTTATGTTAGAAAACCCCAAGATTTGAAAATGATAAATTTTCAAATCAGGTTTTTAATGTTAATAAAATCTTTATATGGTTTTAATATATATCCAAGATATTTTTATGAAATACTTACTCATTTTATAATATACAATGATTTTTTAAATGCATGGTTGATCCAAAATTGATAATAAAAAATCTTTCAAGTGATATAATAATTAAAAAGATATATATTAATGATATAATATTTGGATCAACAAATAATTCTATTTGTAATGATTTTTCTAAGATAATTTCAATTGAATTTTATGTAATATTAATGGGATAACTGCAATTTTTCCTTGGATTACAAATTAATCTAAGAAAATATGGTACTTTATTACATAAATCCAAGTATTTTAAATACATTTTAAAGGGGTTTTGACACTACTTTAGTAAAACAATGAAAAATACCATGATCACTAATTAAAAATTGAACTTATATGAATATGGTAAGTCAGTTGATATTTAACAATATAGAGGCATGATTGGCAGCCTATTGTCACTCACTGATTCTAGAACACACATCATGTTCTTAGTTTAATTATGTTCTAGGTTTTAGTCAAATCAAAAATAAAGTCATACTTATTATGTTAGAAGAGTAATTAGATATATCAATGGTACTATTTGTACCAGACTATTCTATTCTAATGAGAACTATTTTGATTTACTCTCTTACTCTTCTTTTGACTTAAGAGGTTGTAGAATTGACTAAAAAATCACTACAGGTTTGTGTCACTTTTCATGAAAAGTTTAATTTCATGGAGCTCTAAGAAAAATATTTCAGTAGCACTGTTAACTACTGATGCTGTCTATGTTGCTGCTGCTAGTTACTGTTCATAGAGAATTTAGACCAAAGAAACTATTTAGGATTTTAATATCATTTTTGAGAAAATTACTATCTACTGTGATAACTCAAATTCTATTTCAATTTCTAAAAACCCTCATCCACACTCTTTAACTAAACATATTGATGTTAGATTTCACTTTTTAAGTGTTTATGTGAATAAAGGTTATATATGATAAATTATTTTCCTACTAAGAATGAATTAACTGATATTTTCATAAAACCCTTAGATTTTGTTAAATTTAAAAAGATGTAATTTTAATTGGATATTTTAGAATATTAAAATCATTGTAATTGTAATAATTATTATTAAATATTATTATACATATTATGTACTTGAATGCAATTTTCTATTATGATTAAATGATAATTAGATCACATTATATAAAAATTCTTTGTTAATATATAACTATGTCTTCATTACACTTTCTTTTAAAAAAATTCTATACATTTAATATATTTATTTTAATTTAAATTATTTTTTAAAAAGGGAGTCTATTTAATATATTAATTTTTAACAAAATTTCTGATAAATTTGAAAAATGGGGAGATTTTTGTTGAAAATTTAATAAATGTTTTGTTTTGTAATCTACAAATAGGGGGAGTTTGATAGTATTTTAAAGTGATTTAATACTTTATCACTATTATTTTTCATGATAAATTACTCTATTATCATTTTTATTAAAATATAAAGATTAATAAATTCTCAAATGTTTTAATTAATTAATTTCTTTAATTACATGTTTTAAATGTGTTAATTGTTAACATTAATGATTTAATTTGATACTTTATGTTATTTTATTTTTTATTTACATAATTTTTATTTTTTGAGTAAAACATTTTCACCATCCTTAGTGGGGAACCTGGATAGCCCTCAACCACATAAGGGTCCCATTGGGTCAACCCCATGGAAAGGCCCACCATAGGCACCCATAAAGATTATAGAGGCTAGTGTGAATAGTGTATGATTATCATGGGAAAGATAGTTTATAAGGTCTAAAGATCACACCTGTAGGCCCATGAGTTGGGAATGGTTGCCTGTTGGGCCGTAGACCATTGTGTCTGAAGTGTAAACCAGTACTAATCCCTAGTAGAAAAACCGAACCAGGGATCAGTACACCATTTATGATATACCATTTCTTCTCCACTTCTCCAATCTGATTTGATACACTCTTTTATTTTTACTATTCATCTAAACTTAAAACCTCAGATATAATCTCATATGTTGATTCTTGTTAATGTCCTCCATTAAATCTATTTTGAAACCCCAATCATATATTATTTTAAACTCCCATGAATATTTATTTCTTTTTTCATCAGTATTATTTCTTGGTGTGTTGACTTTCCAAATCCATTATTCTGAAAATCATCAATGTATCAAATTTGATTTAAACCAAGTTTCTTCAAGATTGCATTTATTCCTCATTTGGTCTCTGTATTTATTTATTATTTTGGTTTCATCATCTCTTCTTCTTTGATCTCATTATCTTAATATATTATCCTTATTATTGTTTATACTATAAGTTATTCATATTATTGTTCTTCATACTTACCCTATATTGGTTGCTCAACGATTCACCATTGGTTACCAATAATGAGTTGTGTCACCATTGGACATTTGCAATGGTGAGTCACGAGACACCACCAAATTAAAATGGTGAGTCATTTTACATCCCTTTAGACAAAAAATGGTTAGTAATTTTTCTTTTCCCACCAGTTTTTATCATTTTCTTCTTTACTATATAGTGTCTTGGATAAAATTTTATCAAAATCCCACATGATATCTTCCTCCTTCGATTAGGTTTTGTAGATGTTTTCTTTCTATTTTAAGTCGTTCTAATTTATTTTTTAGTCGATTTTTAAATCTCTATTTTATTATTATTGGTTTTATATGTTTAAAGTGAGCCACCATTAGAATCCAATGGAAGATAAATTTCACCCATTGTTGTTCTGATTTGTTAAAAAAGGTATCTTGTTATTTTTATTATATAATTTCCTATTTTTTATCCTAAGATCATCATTATATTATTTATTATTTATCATCATCTTGTTTGGAAATAAATTTGTTGAGTCACTAGTGGAAATCATGAAATGGTGAGTAATGAGTAACCATTGAACTTCATGTAATATTGAGCCGTGATTAACCATTGGACATCCAACGATACCAATTTTTTATTGCTTCTCTTAAAGAATTTGGTTGACCAGTAGATGAGAATAAGTTTTTTTGTTAGATCCTTTTATTTTTGATTGAATTTGAAATGATAGAATCTTATCTATTATATAGGTAGTTTATGATCCACGACTCTTTGTTTTTAGTGACGAGTCATGAATCACCACTCTTTGTTTTCAGCAGCAGGTCATCAGTCACTGCCAACTATTTTAATCCACTATTAGATAGATTTTTTGTTTTTATTTTATTACTCTTATTTTCAATTGATATTATTAAAATAATTATTGTGTTATATTTTTTATTATATTATTTTGAAATATAGTTGTTGATTGTGTAAAAATAATTGTAACATTATTTTATAAACATTTTTTCAAGAAAATCGAAGTTCATAGCATGTTATATTTTACTGAAGTTTTCCCTATATGTATACTCAAAAATATTATATTTTTATTTCAATTATTTTATAATTATTAATTGTTTAAAATTTTTGTATTTAACATAATAATTATTTTATATCAATATTTTATGATGAAATCCAAACTTCATTTGTATTCTATGTTTTTCAGTACGTATTTAACAAACAATGCTACCAATAACATTATTTAATTGATATACACTAAAATGTATTGTGTAAATATTATACATGAATATTATCCCATAAGATATTTTTTTAATTATATAAAAGATATATTCCTAGAATAAAAACTTATACCTATGCAGATCATTCAAAAATATAGGCGGTGATACATCTTTGACATTCCATTTCTATCAAAATGGTTTATGAGCATCTACAACTTTTGAATTCCATCTATGATCATAGAAGGAATTCAAATTAAACAATTTTTCATTCCAAGTGATCAATGTTCATCAAGATTAAACTTATTCATCATTTCTGATCATATGCTAATTTCCTTATATTTATTTTATTCATGTAATCTATATCATTCTGTTTGTAATTTTTTGTGTCTAGTTTATGATTTTCTCATGAAAATAAAGTATTTCTTTTCTCTTTTTATTACACCACCTAAAAGGAATTAGTTTTTGTGAATCCCAATCAAATTTCAGGTAAATTGACCTAAATGAGTCTCTTATAAGAAGACTAGATTGTACCTATCAGTTGTTTAAAAGGAAGTTTATCAAAACAAGGTTCTCACACATTTAAAAACGAGGTTCTTAGTTGGTAGAAATATCCCCAAGGAGTTGAAAAAGTTTAGGAGTGGACTAAGATATTTTTGATCTGAACCACTATAAAGATTATGTTCTTTCATTTTTATTTTTTCTATAACTCAACTCAATATCACCACACTCACTGAATCTTAATATTATAAACTCTAATTATTTTTGACTTTTAATATTTAAAATGACTATTTAACCCACTATAACCATAGTTTCCACCAATGATCCAATGATGTACTTTTGGGATCTTTTTTTCCTACTCTGAAATACACAATGATTCTGGGGGTTCTCATCATGTTTTCCATGGATGGGTTTCTTCATGAATAAATTTATTTCAATAATATATTCCATAATGAATATTTTGAGTAAGAGATACACATGGAGAAACAAAAAGGATTTATACTAAATGTAAGAGATGATCTAATGTGTAAACTGATGTGAAGTTTGTATAGTCTCAAGAAGGCTCCAAGATAGTGTAATTAGATTTTCAATTCCTATATGGTAGAATATAAGTTTTTATTTCATAGTGAGGAGTATTGTTAATAATATATGGTGTATAAATATTGAAGGTTTGAAATAATTATCCTATATATTATTGACATGGTATTATATAGACTGGTAAAGTAAAGGATGGAAGAGTTAAATATAGTTTTGATTGGAAGATTACAAATGAAGGATCTTAGTGTTTCAATGTGGTTTTTAGGGATGAGGATAAAAATTTAAATGTGTTATAAATTTTTTTTCCTCTCCCATTAAGAGTATATTGAGATGGTTCGGGAGTAAGTATGAATTATATAATCAAATATTGTGAACACCCCCTAGCCAGATACATTAATATTTCGAAACTGAAGGAATAAATAATGTATAAGGTGAATAAATACATGTTAAAGGTTTTGTATGAATCAAATATGGGAAGTTCAATTCACTCCATGTCTCGTATAAGGACTAATATCACTTATTCGATTGGTATAGTTAGGTGATACATAGAGAATAAATAAAAAAACTAGAAGGAAGTTATTAAGTTTACCATTTATTATATTAATAATTTTAAATTCATAGTACATGATTTTATAATAGGATATAAATTACAAGGATTTTCATATATTAACTTTGGTAGAGATTGAAATATAAGGGAGAGAACAACTTGATTTTTGTATACTTTCTTAGCAACATCTATGAGATGGATATTGATTCCTTAACATATAGTTGGATTGCTTACCATGAATACTAAGTATTTTAAAATTAATGATATAGTTAAGGAGTTAGTTCTACTGAAGGGAATGTTATAAGAAATTAGAAGAAGGTAAGAAATCCTTAATTTTTTCTTTCATAATTAAAGTTCAATTCATTAGTCAAAGAATATAGTGGTTCACTCATTGATAAAACTTATTATAAATATGAACCACTTCATGTAGAAAGTTCTGGAATATGAAATATATGAGATAAAAAGGTGAGTAGGTTTTAGAATATAGAAGATATAATGACTTCAGATATTTCTTGGTAAAGTTTGGAGAAATTTCATGCTTCATTGGGGATTATATTACTTGGTGATCACGAGATAATAAAAGATGTAATAGAGTGGAATCTTTGAATTAGAATGGATTTTTTGAAACATAGTAACTTGTGACCTAGAGGACTTGGTGGTGAATACTTGAAAAAGTTTCTCAGGTGAGAAATTATAAGGCTTGTTGAGAATATATTTATTATAAAAGTGTATATTTTTATAAAGGAATTACTTTTATAAATTTATGTGAAGCTATGATAGAAATAATAGATGTAATACCAATTCAAAAGTAGTGGTATGGACATTATTTATATAGATGTGGGAGGGATTAATCTATCTTTTGTAAGAATAAATATAGTGACACCAAAGTATAATATATTATTATCAAATGGAACCTCAGAATATTCAATGGGATACGAAAGTGTAAACTAGTGATTTCTTTTTGTTGTGTGCACTGTTCACCCAAAGTTAACAACAAAGGTGGTGCAATAGTATAGATTTTAGAGGTATCCATAATAAATTAGTGGTTCTCTGTAATGATCATATTGAGTTAGAACTAAAAGAACAATAATATGAATATTTTTCTTATCTATAAATATATGGGGTGAGGTCACCTACATTGATCATGAAATTTCACATTGAATTTTTAGTTAGAATGTTCTTTGGAGTGTCTATTTAGTCAAGTTTCATTTATAATATATTGTTTATCTTATATTGAAGATACTTTTTTACAATGGATTTAGACTTATTCCAAACCACATTAATCCTAATCTTTTCTAGATTAATTAATTACTATTTTTCTTTGTTCAGTTTTGGATGTATGATATCAATGATTGATGGATTATGGAAAACATATCTATGGGGTTTATCAATGTGGTGTATAGATTATCAATTATAGATGGTGTGTCTCTAGGTTATGTGGATATGGATGGGGTTCATGTATTCTCACATATACATAGCATCATGAGTTTTATACCTTCTAGAAACCTTGTTTTCCCTTTTATGATTATAGAGGATTTTTCATTCTAGATCTCAGAAAGAAACACAATTTAATATTTTCTTTCTTACTATAGTTGGTGAATGTATAACCTTAACTCAATCCCCATATTTTTATTTTATTTTATATTCCACCTCATGTGATGTATAATGATGTTTTTAAAACAATATTCATCATTATACTTAACTTTATGAATTTATTCTATCGTTAAACCAATTATTTTGTTTCAATATTGTTCTTCAATTATATTCAAATTAACTCTCTTAATTTTTTAAAACCAATTATTAAATAAATTATAGGCTTTTCCTATTGTATAATATCTAAAAAACATCCATTTATCCATTAAAAATCAATACTTACATTATTTTTCTTATTTATTCTTATTATATATTTTTCTTCCAAAAAATATAACTTGTTTTAGAGTTAGTTGACTTCCATTAGACATCTTAAATTGTGTCACCTTATCAAGACTTTTTTTTTTCTCAAACTACCACTTAATAAACTTCTTTACAATAGTGACCTAAAATACCACTTTCAATGAGAAATTTATTTTCCATATTAGTCACCATGAAATTTAGTCTTTTAATCACTATATTTTGTTATGGAGTTCCCTAATATGCTACCAATTGTTTGATTACACGATTTTAGAAGTAGTATTCTAATTTTATTTAGGTGAATTTATTTCTATTTTTAAATAATTAGGTTTTAATAAAACTTGTATATTTATTTCCAATAATCCATTGATATCTCTTTATGTAGTTATCAACCATTATCCAATTTCATAATCATGCTTTAATATATCATAATAAAATCAACAATAATAAAATGTAATAACTTTCTTCTTTATCACAATTTTGTGGCCCAAGTATTAAATTATTTTATGAACTATGTCTAGAAAATATGAATCACTTTTCTTTTTTGTCTTTAAGAGATTATGAACCATATTCCATCTCAATAATTCATCAAAATACTTCTCCCATTGTCTTTTAAAATTAGGTATATCAATTAATAATTTTATATAAGAGAGACTATAAATTATTATTTTTATATGTTTCAAATATTTGGACACCATAGACTAATTTACTAATCAATAAAATATGATTTCCTTTCTTTACATTTGAAATATGTTGTCACTGATTTTCATACCTTGAATAAAATAATCACCATTCACACATTTGATTAAGAATCCCCTTTTTTGAATGATAATTTAAGCTTATACTCCCTTAATTTTCTCATACTCATGTGGTCATGATGATGTTTATACACAATGTAAGCTTTTACTCATCAATTGTTCTTCAACTATCCTCATCCCACTGTTACCTCGAATATTTAATAGTCAATTAGTTTGAAATCAAATTATTCCATCCAAAAAGTTCTTTTTATTTTTAAATAAAATTCCATTTTCTATCATATGATATAAACATTTAAAATCAAGTAGCTATGTGACATTATTTTTTATTCACATTAACGAAACCTCAAAAAAGTTTTTTTTCTCTTATGTATTCATTTTCTTCAATGACATCTTAGGAATATTTGAGATATGTTGGGTCTCTCCTCTTTTTTCACTTCACATTAAAAATATCATCCTTCCCTTTTTATAGAGAGAATTTTTTCATCAATGAAATTATACTCATGGTTTTTTTCTCAATAATTACTGTTGTTTTTCATATTATATTATAGATATCCTTCTTTGTAAATCAAATTACTTATTGATATACTCAAAATAATGAAAACATTAAACATTGAAATAATTTCTATTTCAATGTGTAAGGACTGTTAATTATCTTAATTTATTGCTTCCAATTTCTTCACATTGTATGTAACTTATCACCTATTTAAAATAATCCACTATATGATGCAAGTAATAAATAAATTAAAAATTCAATAATGGAAATATATTATCATGTTTTCTAAAATGTGTCTAAATATCATTCATATTTTATAAATACTCCCACCAATATATCTAAGAGCCCCCCCTAAAAATATATTTCCTTTCACAATTAGATAAACCTGTTTTTTATTAACTATTATATCTTTAGATGACTATCTTTCACCACAAAGTTGAATATTTTTTATTTAAAAGAGAATTTCCTTCAAGAAACACTCCTTATTTTTTTTGGACCCTCTTTCAAATTTTTCTCCGTACATCACACCATTGAATCTTGGTCTAAATCATTACATGTTGTTTTATCAGCTTCATATTTATTTATAAAGTAAATCCTATCTTCATTAATATATTTAATCCTACCACCCTGAATATTCAATATATACATTTTGGAAAATAACTACTTTGAATTGTTCTTAAAATTTTGGATTTAAATCTAAAACAAATTGGAAATTTTGTTAATATGAGAAATAATATTCAATCAGTTATTAAATATTATTAATTTCAACATCAATATCATAAAAATATTAAAATAAATATATAATAAAATAATCAATTTCCAATTATTCTTTCTTTTAAATTTCAAGATCTTCTAAATCAACTTCATGTTATAATTTAGGATCAAAATATTATTTATATTGGAATTTATCTTTGATTTATATTTGTTACTTATCAGCTATTTGATCTTAAAACATTCTAGACTACATTTTTATTTGGTCTTTACTTATACAAGGAAGGATTCATCATATTCTCCCACTTTTTTTACATTACTCTTCTATTAGGGGTTTATTCTAGTTTTTTTTTGTGAAATCGATAACTAGAACTACTTTTTCGGGAAATTTATTTTTTATCATTTATAAAAAATAAATATCACATAATTATTTGTTTTTTCCGATTAGATACATTTCATTGATGTATGAAACCTTTCCACACTTATAAAGAATTATAATGGTATTTTCCTTCAAACATACGCTTACCTCTTTTAAATTTTATTATATAAATTTATAGAAATTCATCAATAAAATATTTGTTATCTTTTTTATGATATAACTCTAAATTATCCATCCTTATGAAATAAATATAATTGGACAAGTGGTTTTTTCTTAATTTTAGCTTCAATATCATCCTGTACACCACCATGAATCTTTATATATCATCAAGTGGTAATTAAATTAGATTATTTTATTCATGTTTTGAGATATTTTCATTTTATGGACATGAGATTATCTTTATGATTATATTTAAAATTTTCACATATTCAATCATTTAGAGAAATCCTTTAAAATATCCTACTTTATCAATGATTTTACTAAATAATACATCATTTAATTCATTTGGATATATTATCAAGTCATTAACTTTACTCTATAAAAATATAATATTAGATTAATTTACATTTATTTAACATTATATGATACTAAAAAATTTGTCCTAAATAGATTTGAAGGAATTAAAACTCATCAATTATATATATATATATATATATAATTTTTGAGTTCCCTAGATAGTGTTTTAATCTATTACATTAGCACTAAATAAAGATTTTTCTTGTATTATCAATGAAATATCTGTCAAATAACTAATCTCAATTCCATGAATTATAATGATGAGAATGTAAAATTTATGATATTTTAAGTGAAATATTATATTTTTATTCCATATTTAATAATGAGTCCCATCAAATAAAGACTCTCCTATTATGTTCCCATCATTATCCATTTTAAAAATTATTTAACCATAGATTTACTAAGAATGACCTTTTATCCCTGATAAAACTTCTTGAGACCTAGGTCCCAAAACATTCGATGTTGGGCGGGGGATTAGGGTATCAACTATTTTCTATGAATATATTTAATAAGATCATATTTCTATGTGAAAAAACTAATTAATCTATCAATAAAACCATGGAATCATATTTCCCACATAATGGAAAATAAAGAGCAATTGAATAAGGATTTTACTTGGTTTACCCAATGTGAAATATCATTGAATTATATACAGTATTGTACATGATTTTACTTTAGAATCACTAATCCACTATGATTTGATTACAATGTTTTTGAAATATTAATTATAAAGTCTTTGGTATACACCATCTTCTTATATAACCTGTACATTTTTTTCGAGAAAAGTGCTATAAAATTTCTTTCTCATAGATAACTATAAAAAATATCAATTATAAAAAGTATACCAAAGGAGTAAATATGTTTCTAATGAGTTCTATTTTGACATGAACACTATGATCATATCATTAGGTTATCCAAACCTTAAATTACACACTATAAGGATTGATGTATATTATAATACACTCTCTATATTGAATTTATATATCTCATACATTCCACTTCTCTTTTTATAATGTAATATCCATTTAATATTCAAGATCTTAATATTATTATATTATTATCCATATATTATAAATATATTTTCTATCAATCATGAAAAAATAGGTAGTCAATAATATCCATTTATGTTAAGGGAAAACATAAAAAATAATATCCATTATTTAAAAAATAAAATCTCAAATTTTCATGAATATTAATAAAACCAATGTTTGGTTATCTTAATCCATTAGCCTAGTTCCTCAAATAAATTCATCAAATACTTACTCTATAATTTGAATATCTATATATTTTTATAGATTTAAATTTTATACCTCAACTCCATTACAATATGGTTTCTACTACTAAAATGCGATTTCAAAATTTATATATTGGTTTATATTATGGTCATAGTAATAAAACTTCATGAGAGATGGGATTAAATATTTAAAAACATTGAACTAAAATCACCTTTAAATAAAATAATTAATTTAAACAAAGTATAAAAGTCAAGATAGTCCAAATTATGTAATGCAATGTATATAGATAAAATAATACAGAATACCAAATGAAATTTTTTTTATAGCTAGAATGCAAAGTAAAATGGAATACTATATAATGATTATAATGTAGACTTGTAAAAATTAATTCAAAATAAAACATTTTGATAAAGAGGTTTATAATAAAAAAAATTAATATACTATTTATCAACTAGTTTTATAGAAAAGTTCATAAGCACTAGAACTTATTTAACTTTTACCCAATTTTGAATATTGATATAATAAATGATTTGAATAACCTAACATTATGTAAAAATAGTGAATTGTTTTTATAAAAAATTAATTATAAATAACTTTAATGATACATAGATAAAAAAATGAAAAATCAGACAATAAAAAAAGAATTGTTTTTCGTTGGAAATAAAATTAAAAAGATCAGCTGATTGATATAAAATTGATGTTGTAAAATTTAAAGAAAAAAAATTCTAAAAGTTATTGAAAATTAAAATATGAATAGTTTTCCTTGATCTTTTTATGTAATACCTATTTATAGATATATAAAAATAACTATTAGAGAATATCTTTCAAAATAATCGAATTTCAATGATCTTTTTCGAATGTCAATGATATTATATTTTTCCATAAATTATCTCACTTAAAGTATCCATTTTCATTTTAATGGATTATGTATAAATATTTTTATGATTAATACTTCAACAGGTATTCGAGACACATATTTCATTTTATATATTTTGTAACATATTTATCCGTATGTCATGGATTTAATATATATCCCTGATTTATGATGTTTTTCTTATTTATTTATCTGAATTTGAGTTCTAGGATGCATGATTCATATAAATATTTCATATTATAGAAATATTATACCTTGGTATTGACATTTTTTAGTAGGTTTGGTACTTTTTAAAATTTCTATAGACCAATAAGCACTGAAATATTCATGAGGTTAAAGTACTATTAAAATTGATACATTTTTTATGATTAATGAAAAATTGGAATATTAAAGTCACAATTTATATAATAACCCTAAAATTTCCAAATTTTTAATAATAATTATACATGGTATGTAATGATAATATAGTATATAATTATTTAAAAAAATTCTCAGAAAAAAAATAAAAGAAAATATGAGTTATAGATAAAACTTACAATTAGTTAAATATCATTTATACGTTTCATCCTTTCAACTACAATTGTTTACCATAACTTTTTATCATTATCCACATTTTTTGTTCTATAAATGAATAAAATGAGTTAAATAAATTTCAAATATAAAAAACATAATTGAATAAAAAATATAAAAATTGAAACAAAAATTGAACTTTTAATTGAAAGTAACCAAAAAGTTAAAGTTTGTAAAATAATTCTATTTTCGATTTTTTTACCTGTCCCTCTACTTATTTTTGAGGGATATGAATTATCTATTTTAGGGCATGAATCTTGTTATCCATATAATTTATTATATTGTTAACTCCTTAATAATACTCATACATTGGTTTCAAATCTTATTTTTAATATTATATACAATTTAAAAAGTAACTATTGATAAAAATGTTATTTAAAATTATAATTTGCATTTTTCATGTATTAGAAGAAATATTTTTCAATTTATTATACTATAACTCTATCACATAAATATATGAATTCATAATTTGTATCATATTTAACTTCACAAACAATATTGAAATGAACAATTTTTAATGGATAGTCCTTTCACCATCTATTTCAATTTAGGGAACATATAAAATTTTAAAAATAATCCATATTTACATGCTCAAGATATATATATTAATCTTTTATAGAAATGTATTTAATGAGTTTTTCCATCTTCACTAAGGTCTCTCTAGTAAGTGATAAATTTATAATTTTTTGAATTAAGTGGCTGTAGTTTCGTTATTAGATATTCCTTCAATGAAACTTCCATATCAGATTCCAAAATATTAATATTTGAATATTATTCTTCTAGAGTTTCCTTAATAGATTTTTTTTAAATAAGAATTAATTTATAGAGACATCATAGGAATTTTTTTTATATTTTTTTAATGGATAATTGAAAATATTTTTTTGTTGTTGTGATGAATATTTTTTAGGTAAAGTACCACATATCACAGTTCTTATAGACATATTCATTTTTGATTCTTGATTATTTTACAAGGAAACTTCTCTAAATATTTTTTTATCTTTATAAAATCTACAATTTGAGTAGATAATTTTTCTTATCATTTTCTAAAACATTATTCATTGTTCCTAAATTCTAAACTATAGAAGAAATTGTTTCATATGATGATTGATCATATGAATTTTTTGACGATAATATTAATGAAATATATTCTACTTACATTAATTTTTCATTTTCTTTTTTAGTAGGATATGGGTAATAATTTAACCCTTTCTTAGTTTATAATAAATTATTGGTTCTCTGGTAGATAGTTTGATGATCCATAATAGAGGAAAACATACTCTATGTTTATTTTTCCGTATAGATTTCTTTCTTATTGGCTCATCCATTTGATCAATATTATTTTATTAAAAAATTTCAATAGACTTCCAGAATTTTTAAATTGATTGTGTAGACTCTCCTTCACCTTTTTTTTACTTTAGTTTTTTGAGATGTTATCCTATAAACCATAAACCAATAATTTCTTCCTCTTTAGACTTACTAATTTAGTATAATGTATAATAAAAAATGTTATGTACTACTAGTTTTTTTCATAAATACTCTATTATCCTTGTTTCTAAGAGGTAATATTTTATTTCTTCATTATCTTCAGAAGATAAAATTACATCTACATACTTCTATAATGAATGAAAAAAAAATTCATTTATCATTTGCACATATTATTATCTCTATTCGATATGAGGAGTCAATTATATTTATTGATTAATATAACACTTTTTTATACTATATTAGACTGGATTTTTCTTGAAGATTATATCTTTTTTTATTAAATTTTTTAAAACCTTTAAAGGTGTTCCAAGAGATTTTTTTTTTTTACAAAATCTTTAGAAAGAATAATTTTTTTATTATTTCATAAGGAAAATAGTTTATTTATAAAACTCTAAAATTTACAGTTTCTATACACTCCCACTTGAACTGTAAAATGTTGAATGGGTGTGTGTGCGTATATATATATTAGAAAATAAATTATTATATATCTTAGACATTAAATATTTAAATATATACCTTTCCTAGAATAAGAAATGTTTTAATCCCATTATAGACTATTATGTACTCCACTCTTAAATTCACCATATTATGCCTTTTATAAAAAATTATAAAATTATAATTAAAGAATCCTATTTCCTAAATGAAAATTTCTTATCAAGAAGTTTTAGAGGATGTAATCATACATTATACCATTAATTAAATATGGAACATATTTGATTTTTTTTGTATTGATCAAAAATATATTATCATCAATGGTAATCTTTTCCCTCTACACAAATATTACTGTACCATAAAACAAAGAATTTTAAAATTAATGTGACTTAACATAGTAGGGATAATGCTTGAAGCATGGTAGTGTTATTAACTTCCATTTTTTTAATCTATAATAATTTCTTCAACATTTATGGATACTTCGTGAACTACTTTAGATTAATAAACCATCCACAACTGACTAGCTTTTCTATAAATTTTATTTTACCATTTGTTTTGGGCATCAAAAATAAAGTGATAAGAAAGAAATTATATTGGATAAAATGATTCTTTTTGTATCCCCAAACTGAGTGTACATAAATTAAAAGTTATAATATAAAGAAAATTTAGTATAGTTTTGAAACTTTGAGAATTTAAGATATTATAGGGGTCAATAACTCTTTAATTAATAAGTCGAAAAAAACTCTATACATTTTTTTTTGAAAATACATGGATGGTTGGATATAATCAAACATTGATCATTATAAAAGTAAAATCATGAGACCAATGAACTTTTTTAAGGAGATCATTTTTATTTTTTTTCATTGAAATTGGGAAAAGTTAAATGATAAGTTGGTTACCTTAGAATGTTTTAGTTTAAAAAATAAATAAGACACATTACCATTATTTATATTATATTTTAAAAATGAGAATAATATAATTATATTTACATAGATTAGTATCCCAATTCTTATTGTTATTTGGAATTATTACTTCAAAATCCTTAAATGGATGAAATAAATTTATATAAGAAAATGTACTCCCCCTTTCGTGAAATAATTTTAACTTTCAAGAGAAAAGCCTAAAAATGGAATGTGAATTTTTTAATTCAATCATTTAATTATATTTTCTAATAAAATATAATATCTAAAAGTTCATGGGTTTTATTATAATGTAAACTATTTGAAAATCTATTTTTGTAATTTTTTGAAAAATATCTACTTTTTAGTTTGTGATCTCTATGAAAATGATATGTTATATCAATGTGTTTAATAAATGTGCAATCTTTGATATTTTTCAAATTTTGAATGGAAATAATTAAATAAAATGTTATTAATGTATGAGTTAAATAAAAATCTAATTCATAATGGGTGTTTTTTATCCATAGTAAATATTTACAACAACTATATATTTCCATATATTCATCATTATTAGTGGATATTGTTACATTGAATTATTTTTTACTTCAATACGAGACTAAAAAATCTACCAAGAAATTAAATATTCTGAATGTACTATTTTAATATTTCATATATCCTTTATATCAATATCTGAATAATTGTTATGTGAGAAATCAAATTCAAAATGGTAAAAGAGATTTTGGTTAACAGTTATTTTTAAAATATGAATAATTCATTTAATATTTTTTAACTTGAATTAATTTAAATTTTCTTAATAAGTTTCATGGAGTTATATTATGAAAATTATTTATAATTAAATTTTTTTACGTAAATTATACTTTTGATCATTTCTTAATAAATATTTAAATCTACCAGTTTTCCACCATTACCAAGATCTTTCTTAAAAGATGCACTTACTAGCGTACAAATTATTTCTTAATTTTTTTAGGATTAAATGTTTTAGTAAATATATTATATGATTTTAATAAGTTAAAATAGTTCCTTCCATTATTTTAGAATTTGGAAAATCAAGAAATAATGTAAAATCACCTATCATACCTGTAACGTACTGAACCGGATTCCACTAAATCAGTGCTCTGAGGTGGTTCACCACAAGGCCTCAAATGTACCTCCATGTACACAAAAGGCTATTGACTAGTAGGGATGGCATATGAGGTGATAGTGTGTAGACTATTACCTCATATAAATATAAGAAAATAGTATAAATAATAATGTATCATACATAGTGGAATGTAAACAGGGTGTAGAAGCGATAAACAAATGAAATAGAATAAGATGCAATAGTAAAATGTTCTAAAGCGTTTACAACTATGAAATACAATACAACACTAGTCAACCACAGGGCAAACCATACAGATATAGTAATATTAAAGAAAAAGTAAGTTAAATTACATGGCTCTGCTACTTACTCCGAGCCAACCCACATACCCGATCTCCCGACACTTTCGAACTGCACCAGCCCAATCAGAAGAACCAATTGAGCAGCTCTGCCTGTACAAGAAACACTGGGCCTCATCCCTATCCACCCTGAAACTCATGCTAAACCAAGAAAGTATATATAAGGTATAAAAATACATCTAGATTCATGTAAATGGGTGAGAAAGAATCTCAGTAGGACACCCTGACATGAAACCTACAATTGTGCTGCTAATATTTTATGCAAAAACAATGTGATTATCCTAGTTGAAGCACAATAAAAGGAATTAAATCCAACGTGAAACCATAGTCAAACTCAGGGTATATAATCCCTATTAACTAGGAATGTGCCACCATGGATGTTCATATCTATATGTGTTATCTTGTATAGTCCCATACCTATATATACATACATAGGTATGAAATTCAAGTATAAGTCAAACTGAAGAGCATGATTACCAACCTACAGTTGATCATTGGGTCTATAATCCTGATCGACATATAGAAAATTCAACCAATGCTGAAATCTCAGAAGTGAAGAGAGTCTTTGACCCATGGTCTAAGGTACTAATGTAGTCACAAGTTGCAGGTGAACCACTAGGTTCCACCTCAATCACATAGCCTGACACCACGTGCCTCCTGACACCTTGTGTCTCAAGTACCGAAATCCTAAAGTCATGCCCTAAAAATAGTATCCTGGTCCCATAGACCCCTACTCAAAAGCTCACATCGGCCCATGGCACTAAAACTAGAGTAACAATGATGTCTACCCTCAAATAAAAGTCCCAGCCCATGGATTTAATCACAAAAATCATCAGCCTCCATCCCGATATCCTCATCACACTCAACCGAATGCTCCTCACCTCCCATGTGGGTTCCTATGACAAGAACCCCGGAAACTCAAATACCTAAACCTCAACTATTAGGTTAACATACCCACACGAGTGGTCAAAAACACCTCATCATAGAGTTAACCTATGTACACATGACTCAATCGGCGTATTGGCCATCACAGGTGAGAGGTTATCACCAAATAAAGAACCGAATCCACACCATCTCTGGTACCTTGTTACCCTACGAAAATATCACTCAAATATGATGGCCGCACCTTCCAAGTATATCGGGCCATGCGCAAAATTACAGTCACACTACCTCACACTAGTGTCCACGATGCCCAATCCTATGGTCAAAACCACTCAAGAAAAACCAGGCAAAGCCCAACAAGTTATCAACATCACTCAATCCAGATGGCCATGCCATACCAAACTTGGGTAAATCTTATATCTAGGAGAGAATAATCATCCTCATCATATATCATCCAACCCTTGCGTCAATATAAGGCATTCCTACCATGTTAATCCAAGTATCACTCAAGGCGTAAAAGTCAACATGTAATATTCAACAACAGAATACTAGGAATAACTTCGGTAAATCATAAAAAATATATCACAATATATATATATATCTAGGGTCATATCCAAGTTCACGTTAATAACACTCAGTACTAGTAAAATATCATAAATATCATGGCTTAGAAGCTGGATACCAGGTAAAAAAATCTGGTCATCCCAATAAGCAACAGAGATCCCATAAAAAATGTATGGGCATACCAAAAGAAAGAAAGACGCCTCGCAGTAGGCTCAACAGCCACCAACCAGGAAGAACCTCTGCAGAACTTCACTACATTAGCAATAAACAAGTGAACATAACAATAAGTGAGGGTGGACCAAATGTCCAACCCAACACTACAACCATAGCCTCATGGGATTACTAATCCGGCATGGGTTCTATGTGAAACGAGAACACCATCTCTACCCAAACATGACATACAACCTAGGGTTGATCAAGCAAAGGAGGCATCATACAATGGTGATACTCAGACTAATACATGAGTATAGGGATCCTATAAGGTACTCCCTAGATTAGAACATAAGGAAAGGCATCCCCCAGGGGATCCATAGAAGCATCTAGTCTCACGGCCTTATAAGCAAGGAGGGAACGTCTGTCAAGGGGTGCATCTTAAAAAGAAATGGGCATGAGAGATAGATCATAGCTCATCTCATATCAATATCTCTACTAGGATGGTCTAAACACCCAACCTATCATCCACACCAAGTCTCACTATCAGGTGATGACTACATTCAATAACTACAAGAAGATAATCTAAATTTATATAGAAACACCAAAACACCCTTAAGGAGTCATAAAATTGATGCACGAGTTTCACCATCATGATCTACGTTGAAAAATGGTCATAATGGACTAATCACATTCCAAATTATGACTTCCAAGGCACAAAATACCCAAAAACTCTATGATGGAAAAATTACAAGGCGTGTAATTTGGAGTAAATGATGTTTACTCTTATCCCTCTCCCTGGATGTGAACTTATACATCGCTAGTATAACATGGGGTATCCCTATGTAAAAGTACATGGTGTGAACTTTAATGTACATGACATGTACTATCTAAAAACCAACATTCTGTTCTCTTTCTCACATGGCCAGACACACGACCATATAACTCCTCACATTGTGTACTTTTGAAAACATAATCTTCCCTGAATGGGAAGAACACATGGCATTATCCTCAAGAACACATGCCATGTTACCTAGGTTTCCCGGTTGGTAAACCCTCAAATCACATGAAACCCTCGTTTCCCCCCCCAAAAATAATAGATCGAGCCTCAAGATTCCAAAATAAAGTAATATATGGATATAAAAACCAGAAACAACAAATAAAAAGGGGATATATGGAGAAAACATAAACGGGGCTACCTTCAGGTGGAAACTACCGAGGCTTCGCCCAATTACATCGTCCACGGTTGTCGCACGTCACACATGCGCATTGAGATCTCACAACGATACTTGTCTTCCTTTCCCTCTCCCACTCTATCTTCATCTCCATTTCCCCTCTTAGGTCACGACCTAGAAGGAACAATGAAGGAGGTGTGCACCAGAAGGAGGAGGAAAGAAGAGGAAGGAAAATAAAAGAATAAAAGGAAAGAAAAATGGGCCGAGGCTGACCTCAATGCCTGACTCGAGCTTATGACTTTCCTAGTCTAAACTCCCCATTTCAGAAATAATGGAAGAAGAGAAATCTCAATATAACACTTCATTTAAAAGATATCTCTTAACAAACTCTCTTGATTAAATTAATATTTTATTTAATAAATATTAAATAACAATTAGTTCTCCAAAATTAAAATGGCTAATATTTCCACCAAACTCCTATCCAAGGGTAAAAACCCAATTTCGAGACCGACAAAGTGGTCAGAAAAAATTATCCTAGGCCCTCAACTGACTTCCATGATTCCCAATCTTGTGGTCAAAAACACTCATGAAAAATCAGTCCAAGCCCAACCAGAGATCAATGCCAGTCAATACCTATGGCAATACTTTCCCAAAAACAGTCCAATCCCGCATCGAGGATAGTGTAATAATCCTCATCATATATCATACAGCCCATGAGTTCGTCCAAGACATTCCTACCATTGTAATCTATGTATAAATAAAGGAGTAAAATTCAACATGAAAGGTTAATCAAATGGATACTAGAAAGAACCTCTGGGCATCCCAACAAAATATATCACAATATATATATATATATATAAATACATCTAGGATCAATAGGAAAGTCCCAGGTTATACCTTTGGGTAATAGTAAAATATCAGAAATAATAAGACTTAGAAGTAGGATACTAGGTAAGAAAATTTGGTCATCCCAATAAACAAAACACATATCCCAAGAAGAACATCTGAGAATCCTAGAAGAAAGAAAGACGCCTCATGGCAGGCTCAACATCCACCAACTAGGTAGTACCTCTAGAGAAAATCACTACGTCAAGAATAAACAAGTGAATACAATAAGGAGTGAGGGTGGCCCAAATGACCAACCCCACACTGCATCCATAGCCTCATGGGATGACCAATTCGGCATGGGTTCTATGTGACACCCGAATACTATCTCTACCAAAAACCAAAGTACAAATCATGGTCGGTCAAGAATAGGAGGCATCCTACAATGGGGATATTAAAACGATACATGATTATTGTGGTCCTATAGGGGACTCCCTAGATCAGCACAAAAGCAAAGGCATACCTCATGGGGTCCTTGGAAACATCTGGTCTCTTGGCCTCATAGGCTAGAAGCAATGTCTCTCAAGGGTATTGTCCTAAAAAGAAAAGTCCACGAGAGATAGCACATAGGTTATCTCAGACCAAGATCTCAACTAGGATGGTCTGAACACCCAACCTATCATCCATGCCAAGTCTAACTCTCGGGTGAGGACTGAATTTGATAACTGGAGTAAGAATATATTTTTTTTTATAAAAACCCTAAGACACCCATTAGGTGTCATTAAAATGCTCCATAGGTTTCACCATCATGATCTATGTAAATAAATTAGTCGAATGGACTACTCATATGCCAAATTCTGACTTCCAGGGAAACAATACCCAAAACCTCAAAGATGGAAAGAGTAAATGGAATGCAATTTGGAGTACATGGCATGAACTCTTATCCCACTCACTGGTTGTGTACTATTACATGTCTAGAATATCATGGGGTTTTCCCAAGTAAAAGTACATGGCATGTACTATCTAAAAACCAACATTCCATGTTTTTTTCACACGACCGGACACACAACCATGTACCACCACACGACATGTACTCGGAGTACACGACATATAGTTAATAAAACTTCATCTTAACCAAATGGGAAGGGAGCATGGTGGGATACCCTAGAACACATTCCCCGTGACCTGGGTTTCCTGATAAGAAAACCCTCAGATCACCTGAAACCCCCATTTTCTCCCGAGAAACAACAGATCGAGTCTTAAGAGTCCAAAATAAAGAAATATATGAATATAAAAACTTGAAACAACCAATTAAAAGGGGATATATGGAAAAAACATAAACGGGCATACCTTTAGGTGGAAACTAATGAAGCTTCGCTCGATTACATCGTCCAAAGTTACCGCACATCACACCAGGGCATCGAGAGCTTCACAATGGTACCTATCTTCCCTTCCCTATCTCAATCTATCACCCTCTCCGAATTATCAATTAGGTCACAACCAAGTAGGAGCCACACAGTAGGAATGTGCAGGAAGTAGGAGGAAAGAAGAGGAAGGAAAATAAATGAAGAAAAGGAAAGAAAAAAGGGGTCTGGTCCAACCCCGGCGCCCAACTAAATTTTATGCCTTGCCTAGGATAAACTCCCCATTCCGAACTCAATGGAAGAGAAAAAATATCAATATGATACTCCGTTCAAAATTTATCTCCGAGAAATCCTGAATGATTAAAAAAATATTTAATTTTATAAATATTAAATATTAATTATTTCTCAAAAATTCGTATGACTCAGATTTCCCCCAAACATATGTCCTAGGGTAAACACCCAATTATGGAACCAACAGAGTTGTCAGAAAAAATTATTTTAGATCATCTAATTAGGGAAAAAGACCATGTTACCCCTCTTAAGCATCTGAAAGTAAAAGATCAAATATTTTCTCAAAACTACAGTCTAAAAAAACATGGGTTCTTACAATACTCTTCTTAAACTCACTTGTCATAAATTTGAAAAAATTAATAGAAATAAGTTGTTAAATTGATTTGATGATTATATCATATAAATCTATATATATTATTATAATATATATTAACAAAATTCATTATAATAAAGGAACATCTATAACTTTAATAATAAATCTCTTAGAATAAAATCTATATAAACATTCATATTGACACCTCACTGCTTGTGTCAGTTTATAAAGTAGCGTAGTAAGTTCAACAACATGGACTGACTGAAGAGTATTTTAAAAACATAAAGTTTAATAAACATAGATATTTTATGAAACAAACCCATTTAAAAACATTTTTAACATCAATTTAAAATAATAAAAATTCAGATGAGTTGTGATGGTTGGTATGATCTAGATAGACTCAGGTTGTGAAATCAGGTGAAATGATTTTTCATATTATACTCTATCTTATTGCTTATAAAATTTATCTATATGTTTAAATTTATTTTCAATAATTTTTCTATTCTCCAAAAAATTGTTTTAGAATACCCCCTCCATTAATATAACTATTTGGTCATTAGGATGATTGCAAATGGTTATATGTTATTATATCCAAACTAGTTATGTTATTCGTGTTTGACAATTATCCTATTCTCATTACATAATAAATAATACACTAATTTGAGTTCAAATTAGAATAGAAATACAGTTGATGAAACCCCATTATTTTAGAACACCCCTATTCTATCAGCCTTGGAGCCGCTATCCCCCTTATAGGGTTTTCAATACGATCTTCAGCAGTGATGGAGTAGCATTTCTTAAG
The DNA here is from genome assembly GCA_963277665.1 of Viscum album. Taxonomy (NCBI): domain Eukaryota; kingdom Viridiplantae; phylum Streptophyta; class Magnoliopsida; order Santalales; family Viscaceae; genus Viscum; species Viscum album. The sequence continues at coordinate 1,013,161,718 of OY728119.1, read as the reverse complement.
CTATACCCATTCTATCTTCCCTATATAAATTTAATTTTCTCATATTTCTTTCCACTTATTGGTTTCCTCTTATAGGAATTTCCCCCATTTTTGGTTGAGTTTAGTGTTTTATTAATGTAAATAATTCTTTCACAAATCCGTACTTACCTTTCTACTCCATTTAATGAGACCAGACCCCATATTTTATTTAACATTATTTTTTTCATTGTGGTTTCTCTTATGTTGGTGGTTAAAAATGGTTATTAATTTTATTTATATACTTTCTTCACAGTTAATTGTTTTTGGGTTTTTTTAGGTTTCCCTTTTCTCTGGTTTCATAGTCATGTAGTTTTTATCATATTCCATTTTGTTATATCCCACCATGCTTGACCATATTCTTATATAGACACAACAGTGAGTTAGGCCTCTTGGGATGTTATAGTGGAATAAATCTGCATCAATCTCATTGATACTTATAGTGTCTTTTTCATTCCTTTTGGTGTGTGTAGTTCTGACTCCCTAAATTGACACTATGTTTTTCTCTTTCACCTATATTATTTTGTCCATTTTTAACATAAAAACACCATTTTGGTCAGGTGTGTTGTTTTTAGGGTGGTTTGGGATTGTGGTGGTGGTGTGAGATTCTTATTCCATTTCTTAATCTCATATAATTTTGGTTCCATCTTTGTGATGATCTTGAGGTGCCTATTCTTATGGTGTTTATCTTTGATAGTGAGGTGGTTTTATTTACCTAGTTGGATTACATTCATCTACCTTATTTTTTATTATTGATTTTTATTATTGATTTATCCTATATTATAAAGGTGGGAATTCAAGACTTTGCTTCTTGTCTTGTTTATTTTCATTATAATTATAGTGGTGACATATAATATTCTTTTTATTACCAGTTTTTTGAATTTCTGTGCTAATTCAATCTCACTGAAAAAGAAAAAAAATTACTAGTCCAGTGTTTGAGGTTTTTAACCCAGTTATTTTGGTCGTTTGTGATGTGATATAGTTACTATCGTAGAGAAATACCGACCATATGTATCTTTGGGATGTGTGACTTTAGTATATGAAGTAGGTTTAATAAATAAGGTGGGACAAAACTATGCCGATCATGTTTTTGAGAATGATTGTGACGGGTAATGGTTTGATTCGATGTAAGTATAGTGCTCAAGGCATAATGCTCATTCGAGGTACTTACTATTTATGGTTTCGTTGTCCCATTGTAGTGATGGATTATACTTGGGTTAGAACGAACTAAATTTTCTTTCTCTATTTTTTTGATATATTAAATTTTGGTGATCTATGGGATTTTGGATGGTTTATTTATTATGATGATGGACTTGGTTCATATTGATTTTTTCTATAATTCGTTCCTACAGAACCTTAATGTGGTATTCTAAAAATAAACCAATATAGATTAGTGTGTAGAAAGAAATGAATGATAATGATACTCATTAAATAAGTATCTTTAGGGTTTCATCAGTGGATCAATATTTTTTATGATAATTTTAATGTGATAATTCCTTAAAAATATATGGATTATTGGTATATAATATGATTATATAAATTATAACACATTCTCATCTTATAGTTCATTGATATGCGACTAAGGTGGAATTATTTTTTTAAATATAAGGAGTTTGTAAAAAATAATTATGATCATTTTCCACACTCAAATGTTTAGAAATTTATTTTTCAATAGGATATGTTTCATCAAATTTCATGTGTACAATTTTATTATTAATATGTGATCATCTTTTGATGACCTGAGGGGACTTAATTATGGCCACATAAATATGAAATATTCCTTAAATCCTATTACATATCTAACATAGCAATATTATCTTTTTCATTCAAAATAAACACCTTGGGTTTGAAAATCAAGTAGTACACTATTTTAATATTTTTAATATTCTATATATTCCTATGTGTTTTCTATAAAACAAGAGAGAATAAAACAATATTTATAATATTTTTGTAAGTATTCATAGTCTAAAATCAATAGTATTTTTCTTCTTAAAAATCACACAACATATATCGAACTGTCTCTTGAGAGGTTTTATTAATCTCTTAAACTACCCCTTTTTTCTAGAGTTTTTAGAGCTGAAAATGTGTTTTAATACCCTTTTCATGACACTAAGTTTCATGTTTTATATTAAAAAATTATTTTATATGATATCTCAAGATAATGATTACAATTAGGTGTTTTTTATTTGAAATGGAGATGAAACATTTTGAATAATTTTCTTGATTGTTTTAAATAAAATAAAAACCACATAAATGTAATTTGTGTAGTCATCAACAAGCCCTTACAGCCAGTGTTTTACCTCAATACTTATTGTTTGAGATTTTAGAAAAATGTCTATGTGTAGTAACTGTAGAGGCCCAAATGTTATGGATTGTCTTACTGATTTAAAACCAAATTTATATTTATTAACATATTGGAAATGATTTTACAATTTTGAATTATTTAACTTCAAATGTAGATGGTATTTCACAAGATATTTCTTTGAATTATTATTCAAGGATAAAATATTTCACCATCCTAACCTTATATAAAAAATACTGGAATAACTTATACTACACCATTTAAAGGAATATTCTTGGATATAATGTCTTCTAAATATATGGTATAATAATTTTTATCCAATTTTAATGACAATATTTTATTTCCCAATTAATTTGTTTTAAACCCACCCAAGCTACCATATCTCAATCGCCAAGTCAATCCACATTAATTCATAGGGATTGTTCCTAATATATGTATACTAGATTTTTTCTAAAGGTATCCAAATAGTGAATTTTTCAATTATTTCTCTATTAAACCAAAAAAGAATAAATTATAAAACAAGACGAGTCAAATAAAAACCCAAAAATCAATATTTATAAGGTAAATCATGAAATATTAAAATACACACAAAAAAATTATATAACATATACAAGTGATGTAAGACACATATAAATTAAATAATGAAACACCACTCACATGAAATCTGAAGTCCTTATAGAGAACCACCTCCCTTTCTCTCTAACTATGATAATGGTCACATATCTAAAAATAAAAGAACTAGTGTTTACACTAGTAAACAAATATAGGTAAAATAATTAATATTCACCCTATGTTTATGTAAGGTGTGAGTGAACATGTCTACTATAATTTCATAACATTATATATTTGAAATATTTATTATATAAACTATATCCTATTAGTTTTAACTAGAAATATAAAGATTTTATTTTCATATTACGTAAAATTAGTAACACGATATAGTGAAATCTTAAAAATAATATAGGGAAAAAATGTAAACATTTCTAAATAAACATAGTATGGGTGGTAATACAAACATGTAAATTAAATTAAATTATGTTTAAATCCAATATAATAATTTTGGGAAATAAGGTAGAGGGTTTCTCTGGATAAGAAATAACTAGGATACTCATACTAAATTTTGTATCCAAAAGTACATATAATCATCTTAGTAGAGTTTCTTCATGCATAAGTGTAGCCCCATAATGGGGAGAATCAATTTATATTTTCTAACCATGGGTATTAATATAAACTAATGTTTTTACATGACAAACTAACTATGGTTACTTCCACTAGGTAGAGTATCCTAGTAATCCTAAAACGAACTTTTCCTTTATCCCCATCTAAGAACACAAGGTTTCCTGTGAGGAAATTCCATAATAAAAGGGTTTAAACTATCCAAAATATCAAGTTAGAAACCATTATTTGAACAAAATTCATAAATATTTATCGAATCATAATCCAACATGGAATTTCTATAAAAGTAATGAATAATAAATAAAATAGGAATATGATTTTAAATAAACTCATTTGATTTGAAAATCACAATTGTATTGAAGAATTGTTTTAAAAAAATATCCCTTTAAATAATTATCTATCAAGGATATTAATTCCAATAAAACATAAAAAAACTAATTAAAAAAATCATTAGATGAATTTTAACAAATATCTTGTATTCATATTATAAATTAGAACCCATTATATACTTATTAAGAAAATCTACCGAATAATTTGATAAATAAAATAAGAAAAAGGTTATGATATAACATATTTAACATAAATATCATAATAAAATTCACTTATATCAAAAGAATTTTTTAAAACCATAAGCATTCATAGGTCTTAGAGTAAAAGGAGTAACATAGAGTTACCAACCTGATTGGGCCTATTTAATAAATTATATTGAGTTTTGTACATGTAATACCACTCTTATACACTTTATGAATCATCCATAGAAAATTAAGACCCCAAATCATAAGAATCATATAATATTCCAAGGACTTGGAAGCACAAACACCAAACAAAAAGCCGTAAGATGAAATAATAACCTTAACTCATGCACATATGAACCATAAAAAACTTATTTTAAGATATATAGTGGATAACCCATATATTTGGAGTTTTTAATTAACAATTAAAAGTATTATAAATCCATGAAACCTAGTATATGAGAAAATGTTGGGTATAGAAGATTATAGAGAAGAGGAACAGAAGAATCGGAAAAAGAAGAATATTAGAGGGTGGAACTTACCTTTGAAGTACCACAATAGGAAGATAATGATCCATAATAGAGAATATGATATATTCTCTCTCCTTCACATGCATGATCACTACCTAAAAAATGGGGGAGGGGGAGAGTTAAGATATTTTCTCACTCTTTAAAATAATTACATTTAATAATAATAATAATAATAATAATAATAATAATTAGTAATGATAGGTAATCATGCCTATATTTATTCAAGACTATCCATTTATTAAAAAAAAATAAATTTGCTATAAGGGAGAGGGTGGTTGTATGAAAAAGTCATGTTTTTGGTAATTTAAAACTAGATACATGTCAAATATCAAAGAAAAACATTAAGGGTAACACTCCTCAACTAATAATCTTTCCATCATTGATGTAGACTATAACAAGTCATCCTGAGGTTCTTTATCCCACCCATCCAATATAGTCTTATATTGAAATGGACTAAACAAATTTTACCAATATTATTCTTCCTTTGATGCGATTTGAAAATAAATAGTAGATCTGTTTTCCACTATCTCATTTAAATGAGATTATACTCTTATTTTCCATGAGTTATTTGTAAGTATCATTTTGAAACCATCAAGATTTACAATATTTTTTCCTTTCATAAATGAATTTATATAATTAGACGAAGGTTCAATCTCAATTATTTGATTTCAATAATAATAATAACTACCATACTAATATTTCTATTATAGTATGAAAATGTTAATGATAGTTGGTGAATTAATATAGTAATATTTACATGGATCATATTAGTAAAAAAAGTGAACAAAACAATTTTTCATTCTTATTAAACATATAAAAATATCCATAACCCAAAAATTTAGTTAAAATAAAATAGAAGTATATTTTTTGGTGCTCAAATTTTATAAAAAGAATAATTCTACCAAATAATTGAAAATATTGATTATTTTTAAAATGGGTTTAATATAAACAAGGGATGAGTCAGCCACACATAGTTCCATAGATCACTTTCCTACCTTTCCTTTTAAGTGCATGTGCATGATCCTCTACGGAAATATATTTTTTACCTATTCAAAGAAGATTCCATCCCTGTGTAGTTATCAATTGTTATTTGGGATCCCAGATCCCATAGACCATTTAAGGAACCAATGAACACAAATTTTAAGATTAATTATATAGGAGAAATCCCTAAAAACATATAATCATAATAAATCTATACTAAATCTTTATTATGTTTCTCTTTAGGGGTTTTTTGAATTGAAAATAATGATATGAGGATGGAAATTAATGGTATTTTTATTTTTAAAAGATTATGATCATTATTAGACCAGTTATCTCAAATAATCACTAATAATAGGGTGAATGACCCTTTTCAAAATTTATCCTAAGAAACCAAAGCATGAGATACAAAAAACCTATATAACCAAATGGGGCCACACCTAGTGTGTCTTAATGTGACTTTGACCAATTATTAGAGGCTACCCAAATGTCTTCCCCTTCACTCTCTAATTAAAAATTCTGTATATACATAGATATATTTTCTAAATGGTTAATATGAATTCTTAATTGGATCTATATATAATTCACCTAACTATGAACACACTAAACCCATGTCACATAACTGGGTGTCTTTCCAATCATTCCTCCCAACTGAGAAAACATCCACCCTAGTCATTAAACTGGGTTTCCATTCACCCATTTCCTCTACATTGGATCACAATTAGTTACTAATCTCTATCTGACATGAAACACACACGGGATCCCCATTTTCTCATTTCCTTCAATTACAATGAGATTATTTTCTAAATATCCACTATGAATCTTTGTATCCCAATCCAACCTTCTTCTGATTCCCAAATACCATGGTCCTTATAATATTTACAAGAATCAATTTTCTCATTTATGATCTCATCCACACTCCTTATCAATAATCCATAAACACCATGGGCCCCCTAAAATAGTCCAAAAATTTATAATATTTTATTGATATTTAATTAATTCATTTTCATAATATTAATTTATTGTATTGGTTATAATAATCTTTTTTATTAAAGTATCGAATAATTTGATAGTGTGAATATTGTTTGAAATGGGAAAATTTTGTTTTTAATTTATTGATTAAATTTTTTAATGAATTTATACTGGTTATTCACTATCTTATTATTGTAGAGGAATAAATAATTGAATATTAAAATTGATGTCATGATTGATAAGACAACTATTAAAGAAATTATTTATTGTTGGAGGATTATTATGGATTCATCTTCCTCATGAATGTATGAAGAAATTAAATAGGCATGAGTGCATATGAGCTATTTTGGCCTTTGTGTATGTGTCAGTGTTGAACTTCATATGGGTGGTCTCCACCTATGTATGTATTATTTCATCCACTTATGTGTGAAATAGCCTGCACATATATGTCATTGAATCCACATATGAGTGAATATTCCTTTTTATGTTTGATTTTAATCCGTATACATGTCCTTATCTAGTGAATATGTTTTATTACATAGAGAAAATTGGATGAAAATTATCTCAAATGGACTTTGAGGGGCTCACCTATTCTTCAGGACATGGGATTAGAGTTCCACAAAAACATGAATGCAACCGGTCAGAGGTGGTAATGTGGAACATAATATGAAAAATATTTCTATGAAAAAAAGTAAATAAAGTGGTATATTTCTAGATAGATATAATCATGTGATGATTTATAACTGAAATAAAGAACTAAAATTTCTAAAAATTTAAAGAGAAACTATTTCATAAGATCTGATCAGTGTTAGGAGAATGAAATAAAAACTATACAAAAAATTAGAGGGTAAAGGAAGGAGTGGAAAAGGATAGTACTCATCTGGTTAGATAGTTCATTGCTACTCTATTTACTTTTTTAATTTATATTTTATTTAGTTTATTAATGATTTATCCCAATCTATTAAAATATGAACCCCTTCGAATAAAGGAGTAAAACCTAATCTATTAGGGAAGGAATGGTTTTCCTTTTCTAATACTTATTTCCAACACCTTATGAATATAACTCTATTTAGTTAATTTATTTCAATTTTCAATGATCGTGTAAATTTTGAAATACAATTGAGTTCAATGTTTTGAACACATTAATTATTTCATTCATAGAATGATGAATTTTAACCCCCCTCCACCATGTGTATATTTTCTTATAAGGAACAAGTCATATATAGTGTTGAGTGTTTTGAAATTGTTGGAACATTTGTAATTACAATGAGTTATTTTTGAATTTACTAGGAACACCAAGACCAGTTTGGGTATTGACATCATATTTTAGAATTGGTTTACTATTATGGTACCTATGATAGTTTTATCACACATAGGTAAGGGGATAACCAAAAAGTAAAAAATATTTGATTATTCTTTGTAATAATATTCAACATAGAATGTTTGATGAATTAATTGAGAAATAATTCATTTATCAATTAATATAACAAGATGTAAAAATATTCTAAATACTATAATAGAATTTCACATAAAAATAAAACCTCAAACAGATAAATTTATTCATCATTATTGTTTTCAATCTCATGTAAATTTAATTTACATTTTTTTTTCAAAACCAAACAGATTTAAAAACCAGTAATTTTTCAAACAAAATTGAAATTTTATTTTTTACACCCATATCTAGAGAAAACACTAGGGTTACCACAAGTAATACTTCAAAATAGAAACATATTTTTTTTTTGATCCGCCCCATGATAGGAGTTTCAAATAATTGGTTTTGTTTCTGGTGATAAAATGTCAAAAAAAACTTCTAATGGCATGAATTGATCCCCAACTGACCAATTTCCACATTTGACCCAAAAATTGAATGAAAGTTTCAAAAAAAAATAACAATTTGAAATTCAAATATTAATATAAGTTAGTTTTCTTTTATAACCAGGTGATACTTCTAGTGTTCAACCAGATCCTTCCATCATAAAAGATAACCTAAATTATCCCTTTAGAGACTTACATGAACCAAAGTTATTAATCAAAACAATCAGATTACTATTCTTGTTCTATAAAATATTTTTTATTTTAAAACTATCTTGATTTAATTTGTCCCAAAATTTCATGTATTATCATGTGATAACCCCAACTAAAACTTCAATGTGTTTACATTTTTTTTCTCCACCATTAAGCTAAGACGATTATTAGAAGAGAAATTCATGTGGATGAAATTGCCCTTTTCACTTGAAAGAGAAGATAAGGAGGGGTTCTATAGTCTATAAATAGGTGAATTTAATCTATTTTTTAGCATTAAAATATAATTTATTAAGAAATTAATCCCAAAATTCAGAATCATATCCATCGATAAAGAGCTGTAAGTCATTAACCAGGTTTCTGGAGAGACTATTTTTAAGTACTAGGTGTGGTTCAAGAGGCTATGTGCTAGTTTCACACATAAATATATAAATTAGAATCCATAATTTTTTTTAATTTATCATGTATTTATAAAAAATGAATTAAAATTTGTGGATTCATCATTCAGAGGTGCCTTGATATAAATATTACAAGCATAAGCGGAGGTACTTATTTAGAATATTTCCTAAATATCACAATATTTTAGCACAAGAGATACTAGTAATAGAAATTTTCATGAGGTTATAACTTCAAAATAATATCCATTATTGTAATCCAAACTTAATTAGATAACTTGTGTTTTGAGAAAAATGGATTTGAAGTAAAATAGTGAACAGAAACACCTATACAAGTATGTGGTTTAAGTTCATCCAATAACCATTTTACTGACTAGAATTTTTAGTTGTTGGGGAAAAAGAGTTGTGTAGTTTTATTTTATCCATGGTTATAACAATATCATACCCATGTATGGAGAGATAACTCCCAAGTCCAATATTGATTTGAAAATAAACAGAACGAAGCCCAACCACCTTTTCAAAACCAATATCAATAAAAAAAGACCTTACTGGTAACCTTACCACTATGTCTTAAAATTGACAAAACTTACAAAAAATCTCATAATCAACCACCTTTTTAGATACCACATTTTAAAAAATAAATTATCATTTTTTATCATCCGTCAACTAGTTTACAAGAACCTAAATAATAACAGAAACAGATCGAGGTTCAAGAGAAAATGAATGATGTAAATGAGCTTAAAAATCAACATTGAAGTATTATGGTAATATTGTCTAAAAATAATGTCAATATATCATATCATTAAATATCTAATCCAAAATTAAATGTGAGTATGATGAGAATAAGAAGTGGTAAGGAAATCCCACCAGCTACCAAACCTGAACCCAAACCAAAACAATATAAACATTAGGAAAACCATGATAAAGATTATGGTAAGATTATTTACCACCATAGGTGAGAAGAAGTGAATAAAGAGGTACATAAGAGGTATTTACCATGAATAAACAAGTAAGATACACTATTGAAAATAAAAAAACGGAAAAGAAATGACTTCCACTAATTTTAATATAAAAATGAGTCAATACATAAAGATTCATGATGAAGAAGTTAAAAAAAATTCTAGAAACATTACATAATGTTGAGAACATTATTACCCTTATATAAGCTCTAAAAAATCCCTTAACATTGTAAAGTTACTCAGGGAAATATTCAAAAAAAGTTATTCTTGAAGTTAATGAGATGGTAAAATTGGGAATAATTGTATCAACTCTAGTTACATGAAAACAACATACATAGTATAAAGATACGAAGACATTTTCTATTTATTGAATTGTTGGTTCCATGATTTTTTCGAATGATGTATGTAATTTATATACTTCAATAAATATTTTTTCTTACTCATTATTTAATTATAGTATATTTGATAATTATATATCAAAAGAGTGGTGGTACAACTTGTAAACAGTTCTATAACCTTCTAAGGAGTCTTAGAGGATGTGTTAGTTATAGTTAAAAACATAATCTTTCCAGGAGGCATTGATGTGTTTAATATGGAGGTAAATATAGAACCCGCTGAATAACCCAATATTTTGGCTAGGAAATATTAGAGACATTTAATAAAATAATTAATGTACATAAAGTAACTCTCATTATTGAATTTGGATACCACACTTCCCACCACAAAATTTTTGATTCCGTGATATATCCTTCAGAGGATCATTCCCTTACAATTTCAAACATTGAAGTGGCCGAACCCATTGAAGATGTAGGTACTATTCATGAAGTTGTTTCCTTAGGTGAATAATTAATGAGTAAGAACATTATAGAGAAGAAATATTTTCATGAAGTTGGGATTATTATTTATTATTTAGAGGAATAGGTGACCCCTCAATTTTATGATGGATTTTATTCTTTATTTAATAATGACACGACTTATATTTCATATTTTTTTCATGAAATATAATCTTTTTAATTGAGAAACCCCAATATAATTAAAAATTTAGAGTATACCCAAATATAAAATTATGAACTATCCCAACTAATTAGAAATTTTACAACTCCTGGAAGGAGAAAAAATATCAATGAACAACACAAAAAATGTCCCCACTAACCAAGAGAAAAAATTGATTGAACTTTTGAGAGAAAATGTGAAAGAAATATGGTGAAATTTAGAAGATATTCCAGGACTTAATACCAAAATCTACATTACTAGGTATTTTATAGATAAATATTATTGATCAACTAGGAAATACCAAAAGAAGATGAATCCAACAGCGATTAATGTTGTTAAAAAAGGGATGGATGAGGATTTAGAGGGACAAATATTCTACCCCATTTCGGACTGATAATGGGATAACCCCATTCACATTGTCCCCAAAAAATCTGGAATGAACATAGTAACGAATGAGAAAAAGGAGTTGATACTTATTATAATTTAAAATTATTAGAGAGTTTACATATATTATTAGAATATGAATAAGGTCACAATGAATGACCATTTTCCCATCCCCTTTATCGAAAAAATGTTACAGAGATTATGATGTCAAACTCACTATTTTTCCAAGATGAATTTTCAGGTAATTTCCAGGTACACATTTCCCTAGAGGACCAAGATAAGACAACATTTAATATTAACTTTAGAACGTTTTGTTACATAAGGATTCCATTTTTATTTTTTAATGCACCAGGTGAATTTGATAGGTGTACAGTATGTATATTTTCTGATCATATTGATGACCTCATGGAGGAATTTTTGGATGACACCACGAATTTTAGAGATTCTTTTGATCTTTTCATGAAAAATCTAGAAAATATTTTGAAAACTTATATTTAAATGAACTTGGTTTTGAACATTATAAAGTGTCACTTCATGGTAAAAAGGCGAATAATCCTTCGGAAACTTAATTAAGTATAATATAACTGAGAAAATAAATAAAAAATTTATGTGATAATTTCTTTTCCATATCCAACTTTTGAAAATCATGAATGATATTTTATAGGATATATAGGATTTTATAGGAGGTTTATTAAGTATTTAAATAATATTTCTCTCTACCTTTCATGTTTATATTTTAAAGATAATTAGTTTTGAAATGGTGATTATAGGTAATATTGTGATGACATGAGGAAAAGATTGTTCATATCACAAGTGATGTTTCCACCAAATAGAGAGCATTCCGCTAAGCTAAATTGTGTTGTTTTAAAGAAATTTATAGGTGTAGTTCTATCTCAAAATAATGAAGGTAAATTTAAATCCATTATAAATGAATCTAAGACACTACATATTTCCTATCTCAAATAAACAACTATAAAAAAGAGTTTTATCAGTTGTCTTTTGTTTGTAAATTTTATAATTTTGCTTGTTAGGCTTTAAAGTTTTGGATTTTTCTAATCATGTAGCTCTTAGATACATCATAAAGAAGTTTGAGTAAAATACCAATCTTGTGAGATGAATTTTTTTTACTTAATGAATTAAATATAGAGATCAATGATAAGTAATGATTTTAGAAATAAGTGGATGATGACCTAATAAAACTACTTAGTAAAAATGAATTTGGAATTCTATACCAAGAACTAATAAATGATCCTATTCTAGGAGATCAATTACACTTGATTATATGAAAATTTCCTTATTATTCTTACATGTTTAATTATCAGGTAACAAATTAAGAGCCATGACACTTAAATCCCCAATAATTTTATAGACACAAATATTAAAAAATAATTTATATTTAGAAAGATCCATATCTTTGAAAATTTTGAAATGACCATGTGAGAAGGAGATACATACATGTGAGTGAAATTCAGTATCTTTTTAATTTTTACATACTCTTGATCACAGAGGAAAATTTACACCAAAAAAGACTACTAGAAAAATTTTAGTGTTAGGAATTTATTTACATTACTTATTCAATGATGCACATGAATTTTATAAAAAACATGTGAAATTTTTGTTCACTCAAGAAATATAAAATAAAAAAGAAATTAACTAAAATGCAATCATATGTATAGAAATTTTTAAATATAGGTTAGTATATTTCAAGGGACCCTTTATCATGTCATTTAATAACATAAACATTTTTATAATAGTTTATTATATCCTCAAATGGGCTGAAGCTATGGAAACCTAGACTATTGATGCTAATGATGTATATTCCATTGTCAAGAATAACCTTTAATTAGGTTTGGAGTTCCAAAAGACATCATTAGTGACTAATAATCCATTGTTTATAGAATGATCATGAAATATTTGATCAGGAAGTATGGGGTGAACCCTATGACATCAATACCATAATATCCCCAAATGAATTAAAGAGTTGATTTTTCAAATCGTTGGATCAGATAGATATTGGAAAAAATTATAAACCTAAACCATAATTATTATATAAAATGGTTGGAACATACCCAATAAAATTATATAACAAATTACAAAACCCCCATTAGAATTATTCCATAAAGGATAATTCAGATAATGAGCTATCACTTTCCAATATAGTTAGAACATATGGAATAGTGGGTAGTGAGAGAGATAAATTTGGTCCTGGATATGGATTTAAAATAAATAAAATTTTAGTGACAAGAGTTGGAAGAAATTAGAAGATATAATTCTAACAATTATATAATTCACAAAAAGATACCTTGAGTAGATCATGAAAATAGAATTTAACAAAACAAAAATCCATCCAGGGTACCAATTCCTATTATACAACTCCTAAATTAAGCTAAATAAGGGAAATTTGTTTCTATGTGGGAAGGTCTATTAAGAGTAACTAAATTATATCCCTTCAATATGGTATAGATCACCAAGGAAGGAAAAAAGATCCCATTCAATATTAATGGTAACATGATGAGAAAAGTAAATTTAAGATTTCTCTAATAAATATTAGAGAAGATTATACTCTTCTAAACTTCTTATGATTGAGAACTATTAGGTGTTTCTTATCACACATATAGTCTACTAATGATTGATAACCGTTAGGTTTTCCTTCTCCTTGAAATCTATGTGCATTATGTGATTCTACTTAAAATATAATTAAAATTATAAATATATTATAGTTAATTTAGAAAACTTCCCCATTTATTTATGGTGGAGGAAAACATTACAATATGTTACTTTCTAATTTTTATTTTCATTTCCAAATTTTTGTGTTTTTTTCAAATTCTGTGTGTTTTTATTTTTCAATTTTATTTTTTTTGAAAACTTTTTAGCACAACTGAAGACTCCTAAATCCTTTTAATCTAATCCATGGTTGATATATTGATTTTTTCCATATAATAAACTTAAATAAATACTAAATTAACTTTTTTTTAAATCCTATGTAAGTAAACTTCATAATAAACCATTGAATTTTGAATTTCATGTCATGAAATACCACCCAATATTTAATATCACACACCTTCAAGGATTCATAACTATTTTTACATCTTTTTATAATTAATTTTTTGTATATAACTGAGGAATACTTGAACAAAATAACTTTCTAAGTAATATAATTATAACATTGGATAATTTAAAGTCTTTTGATATATTTGATTAAGACATTTTTTAAATTTTATGCCACAATTTCAATAAAATATATCTTTAATCTTACCATGACAATTAACATATGTATCTCATATCGTCCATGAATTATATTTTTAGGATTCCACATTATAGGAAAAAATATCTATCTACCTTTCTCAAGAAGCTAATGCATGATTTAATTTAAATTCATGTTCGAGTGAAGAGGAAAGTGAACTAGAACATAATATTATGAGAGATCTATTTAAACTAAATTAAATATATTTTTTTAATTTTGAGTTATTTATTTATGAGAAAAAAATCTATTAATGATGGTAATATGGATAAATATAATCTCAGGTTAGGAATAGAATCCTACTAATGTTTTGAAGTAATAATTCTCCATCTTTCTCAGAAAAACAAAAATCTACACTAAATTATTGACCTAAAATAAACTAGGAAGAATAAATTTTAATGAGAGGTATGTGGGAAGAAATTTTTGTTTCTACTAAATTTATTTAAAGGCATACTAGAATATAATTTGAAGTGTATACTCGCAGATAGATGGAGTTGTAATGAATCTATAATCATCTTAAAAATATAATGTAAAAGTGATACCCAACTAATATTTATTTTGAAACAATTCAATATTTTTCACGATGAAATTCCCTAAAACAAATAGAAATGAAGGAAATTCCTAATAATATGAGAAACTTCATACCTTACACAAAATAAAATAAATTAGTATCCCTATATACCTTCAATATCATAACCAATGTAAAAGAATAGTCATTAATAATGAACTTATAAAGGTAATAGAGAAGTGGAATTCATATTTCTACTGAAATGATAATAGTGGGGAAGATACCATCATAAATCAAGGAGGGGAAACTGAATCAGTGGAAGAGAATGAAAAGCGGGGAATCCGTTGTTAATGGAAACAGAAAATCATTCATTGTTCTAAAAACATAGAGTAAACCTCCCTAAATATACCTCATATTTTATTATTAGAAACTATCAATATTTATCCTCATAACAAACCTATAAATTACCTAAAGATATAAAAAAATTAATTAATTATTTTAAATGAATAAAATCATCAAGCCTATGGTGATCCTTGCATGAATTTATAGTGAGAAAACTTTTCATGAAAGTCATACATTAGTGTTGAGTGAGATATTTAAAACAAATTGTAGGTATAAGTGTTGGGGAATAAAAAATAGTCCTAGATTTCATAATATTTATTGATATTTAAATCATTTTTCTCAGTCAAATTTATTTATTATTCATGTTTTAATATGTTTTGAAATTAATGTTTCAAGTCATTTGATTGTGTGAATATCATTTGAAAAGGAAATTTTTTTAATTTAACATACTTACTTAATTTTTTGGAATGTACTATTACTAATTATTATTTATCTCTTTTTTTAAGTCTTAGATCAAGGAATGTGAAATTTAATATCATTATTTTTAAAAAAAATATTAACTAAACTCGTGATTAATGGAGGATTATTGTAAATTATTTTTCCCAGAGAAAGCCTTAATAAATATAAAAGGCATTAGTAAGAATGATTCATTTTGGGCTCTGTATATGCGCCATCCTTTACCTATATATGAGTGTTAAACACCTATATTTGTATCATTTTTATTTTTTATAAATTAATCTAAATTTGATTATTTATAATTTCCCTTATATAAGAGTGAATATTTCTTTTCATATATGTGATTTTCACCTATATTTGTTTCATTTTCCAGTGTGTATGTCTCATTCCATTGAGAAAATCCAAATAAGTATGTTCACAAAATTACTTTGAGTGAATCATATGTGCTTCATGCAAAGGTATTAGGGTGATGATTCATTATTTATGTAACTAATCAGATCTGGGAACATGGATTATAATAAAAAAATTATAAAAATAATAAAGAAATAAATTTGAAAATTTTCATGAAGATAATATTTTTTTGAGGTTTGAAGCTATGAAGAAGAATATTTAAAAAAAAATTAAAATGAAAATATTCCATGGGATTTTATCAAAAGAAATAGAAAGAGGGTTATATCTAAAAAAAGTGTGTTCAATGGAAATAGGGGACCTGGTTTGTACTCAATTATATAGGGAGTTCCCTACTATTGTTGTTTCCTTCATTTATTTTAATTTATATTTTCATTATTTATTTAATGTTTTTTGTTCTTCAATCATCTCTATTACCCTTATTATAGGGAGATAAAATTTGATTAACTAGGGAAGGGGTGTTTTCCTATTATAATTCTTGAGTCCTGTACATGATGAATATAACTCTCTTCTATTAATTTATTTTGTTTTAGTGAATATTTGATACTTTTAATTTAATTGTATTGAATGTTTTTAACTTTTTCATTTTTTATTACATTGGTTAATAACATTTAATCTCCCTCCACCTAGTGTAGCTTATAATTTAATGATCAGGTTGTATTGAGTGGTAAGTATATAACAATTCCAAGTATGCATGTGAAGGTAGAGAGTTATTATTGAATTTATAAGGAATACTAAATCCCGATTTGATATTTCCATGGTCGTTTGTGAGTAGTTTTCTATTTCATTATTTTTAAAATTTTTCATGCACCCAACAAGGGGAGATGACCATGAATTAATTACTATTATATCTACAATAAATAGACCCGTGGATTCATCTAGCCTAACTCTTGACCTGATCCACTAAAATACATGAAGGGTGTTCTAGATTCCCATGTTATATTAACTAAAACAAGGGAATCATAAAACACACATGGGGAATAATTAAATTCTCATAAAATAAAATATATAAGTAGAAAAAATAAAATCAATAAAAATTCATGTGAAGATAAATAAAATATAATATCCCAATAGGATATACTGTATATATAAATATAAAATAGAAATAGAAAAATATGTAAATAATCTTGAGAATAAAAATACAATGGTCCAAACAAGAAATAGAAAAACAAAAATATGAATAAAAACCCTCAACCATCTCTAAAAATAAGACACATAACCGTTAGTCACCATCCAACCACACATCTACCTCAAAAGATGACTAAGAACATAGATTGGAACAAACCTAAACCTTCAAATTATAGGTGTGAGAGAAAAAACATAGTTGGTCACAAAATCCCACCATTCTTATATGTCTCTTTTAAAATACATCCTAAATATGATACCTTGAAATAAAATAGAAAAATAAACCTTCTTTTGTAGGTTTTATGAAGCAACAATAACACATCTAAAGTGTGCTAGAACATCTTATCTAGTATTTTCATTAAATAAAAAACAATCTATTTGAAAAAACTTTTTACTCATACAATACCTCTTAAAAAAAACCACATTTTAAACTTTAAATTTAAAATTATTTTATGAATACCTTTTTTTTAAATTAAAATTTCAAACACTGAAAAGTGGTTTCAAATTATAATCCAATATTCCAAAACATATTTTAATTTTTTTATAAAACATGGCACATCAGCCTAAAACCATATTTTCAAAATCTGAACACATTTAGTGTTTAAAAAAACATGGCACACACACTTTTACATTTAAAACCTTTTAAAAAATTATTGGAAAATAATTTCTTATTTTTCAAAGAACATTACCATTTAAACCCATTTAAAAAATATTTTTAAAGAACTTTAAAACCATAAATTATTTTTCCTTAACATAAAACCATTTACAAACACATTTAAACACATTTGAATATAAACCATATAATATAGAAGGAAGCACATAGTATGGAACCACTATATCAAGTCATACAGTAAGGAAAAATAAACAAAAGAACATAGGTGAAAAAAATAAGAAAATAATCTTGGGATACTATTTAGACATTAGATAAATCCCATAAAGAAATAGTAAAATTGATTATAGTTTAATGGGATCATCATTAGGATCTAGTAATAAAAAAACTGAACTGGTAGGATAAAACCTAGTAGAAAATTACCAACCCCATTTTATCCCCTAAATCCCTATTGAACTACCTTGAGATAATGTCCCTGGAACACCATCATCCATGGTATTAAGGAAAATATCATTCCTAGAGAATATTTTTCCACAAGACCAATGATGGAAATAAACCTTGTACGCCTTAACCCATTTGATCATATAAAAAGAGATTTCTAACATCAGGGAATACTACTCCTTATAGTCTGATAATATCGAAGTATCCAGGAAACACTCCCATGTTAACCCACTATCACAACTAGGATTTTCCGTCACTTAGGCCATCAGCTATCTTCCAAAGACTACAAATACAAGTCAAATGTGGGTTATTTCCACCAAATGATTATGTATATGGAATATAAATAAATCTAAATTACACAGACCGCACTTATCAACTCTAAAAAAGAATCCCCATACACATTAAACATAAACATCATATATAAACGCATCATTTGTAAACATTTTATCGTGGGATCACTAGCCATATGGAATACAAGAATCACATGGGGCTCAAGTGGGTCACACATATTTTATGAAAACCCATTCTTCATAAAATTCCAAACCAACATTCTATTTTTAAAAATTCTTGGAATTAATAACCATTTCAGGATTTATAAAATCTATCTAAATACACTGTTGAGATCAATTTTATCAAATTACCTTTGAAAGTGAAATTGAAACTCTCTCTACCATTTAAATAACCTCTGAAAAAATTCATGGCTATAAACAAGTTCCAAATAAAATTTACATGGGATAACACAAAATTTTCAAAAGAATAGACAAATATTAAATATTTAAAAATATTTAAACATCATATTTTTTTGAATGTATACTAAATCTGGATAAAGGTTTACAGATCATTAAAATTCTTAACATGCCTCTTTAAGATCAAAACAACCCATTTGAAACATTTTAAATACTTTCAAAACACCCAAAAATATGTTTTGAAAGTCATTTATTATAATAAAACAATTAAACCCCTCTAATTGGTGCATTGAATTACTTTTGAAAACAAATTCATTCCTTAAAATACATTTAGAAATTTTCCCAAACAAATTTAGTAGAATCCCATCCCTAAAAAATGTTTTAAACCATATTTACATTATCTTGGACCCTCATGGGTCCTATATAGGTATAATTTAAAAGAATTTTTTTTCAAAATATCAAACATTTAAATTAATGAAATATAATGTGATGAAAAATAAACACTGTCCATTGTTCCATAGAAATCATGTGGGATGTTTACACCTATGATGGTGAAAAACCCCATATGCGAAGACGCCCCCTCTACAATCCACATACAAGAAAATTCCCATGATTCAGACCGAACCCAATACTACGATCATTCAATATCATGGTCGGGTTAATAGAGGGTGAGAAATATAGGGATTAAAGAAGAATAAGATAGATTATGGGGTTTAAATGAGATTACCATAAATAAAGCCTCTTGAATCTAAGACACAAAAGAACCAAAATTGAAGGAGTAGGAAAAGAGGAATCTTCCTTGGAGGATCCTAGTCAATTTGAGCCAGATGTATGATGAATGAAAGATGGAGGACTATAAATCAAAGAGGGTAAAAAGTTGAATTTCCACTTTTTAGGAAATATGGGTAGGCCGCATGGTTTTCCAAACCATTCACCATCTGTACACAAGCCATTTTATATCCAATCCCTGACAGACATGGTTTACCTAGGACCTCACTTGGTTGAATAAAAAGTATACCAACCATTATTAAATGATCTATCAAATTACATATCCAATAAACACACTAATCACAAAGTATACTAAATCATGCACAAGTTATACCCTTCAACAAAAACTCACTAGAGGTCCTATATAGTTTCGATAGGATCCATATAGTTTTACCTCAATAGTGTGCCACACATGTTGGAAATACATGAAAAGAAAAAAATAAAAAAACCAATCTATTAAAGGTATCTACATGGTTTATTCTTAACCATGTTTGAAAACCATGAACAATAAGTGAAAACCCAAATATCTATGTTTTAGGCTAAAACTCCATAGAAATTTAAAACGAACCATAACCACATGAAACCAAATAAAGTAAATTATATAGTGACATGACAGGTTCATAAATCTCTCCACCATTATAGTTTCATCCCTAATATAGTCTCATGTCCAAGTAGAGGTCAAAAGAGAATTTATTCTAAAAAAAACTCTTAAGAAAAATTATATATCATAAAAAAACCTGGTGAACCCTCAATCAACACCAAACATACTTAATAAAACCAAATAATAATAATTCAATGAAAGTACCCAAAGAGACGGAGACTGAGTATTGGTCTCCCCACCATTTATAATTAAGATAAAATAGTAGAACAACCAACACACTATTAAAAAATAAATAGGACATCACCAAACAATTGAGTTCCCAAAATATCCAAATTGAATTTACTAAAATCCACCAGTCAAATCCAACCAAAAAACTTGATTTCTAAACCAAGGTTCCCAAAAAACAAGGTTAAGAAAAACTAAGAGCAGGCCTCACTATGAAATGATAGGACTATAAACTAAGTGTCACATCTAGAATATGATTATGTACATATCAAACTCCTTGAAATACCATCGTATAGACATTTCGATGGAAAAATGACCTGGGGGAATGTATGTCCTAACTAGAAACATAACTACACCTCAAAATAACAATTTATCCACCATAGGGTTATTCTATGTTCAAACCAACTAGAAAAAACCAGTGCATGTTCCTCCACATAAGGTTAATATCAAATATTGATACAAAAGTGACTCATAAAAGAACCACTTGTCCTATGTAAAATCAGAAAAGTGCTAAAAAATCACTGGGCCAAGACTTCCTGATGTCAAAAAAACTCTAAACTCAATGATAATAAAACCAAAAATGGGTTTTCATCCAAAATTAACACAACCAAGAACCCAAAGGATATAATTAATGGAGACCACTAATCCCTAAAACCACCAATAATTCCATGCTTGACCATGGAAACATCCCAAAGTAGAGAACACACTAGATTCCCCATGATAAAAATAACCTCACAAGTCGAGCCATCAATCCAAGATCTTTGGTCTAAACTAATAGACCCAAATGATCTATAAAATATAATCTAGAGAAACACCACCCCTGATAAATCCATGACAGACTAATAATAGTGGTAAATAATATATGCCACACTATTTAGAGATTGGGCAGTGTTAACATCAAAAGAAGGAAAAACATCTAAGACAAATACTCTACTTCACACTTGAACTTAGTGGTAGGATTATCTTAACAACTTGAGACAAAGAACATTACATTTCCATTTCTCTAATATCTCTCCAAGATGTCCCCAAATAAACAAGGTACAAAACCAAACACATGATTTACCGAAGAAACCTCAATCCCCATTAGAATCCATATTCTTTAAAAAAGGAGTCTAAAAATCCTATTTGAAAACTAATACCCCATTAAAATTAGACATTATTTCACTAAAAACCAAAGAGAACCCATTTTAGAAAATTTAAACCCCAAGAACTAACTCAAACAATCCAATTTATAACATTTCAAAATCTGATCTAAATAAATTTTCCTATTTTTCTCAAACAAAACCACTATTATAGGATTCATAAAAAAATAAACACTTTCCATTTGAAAAAGTTTCAATTTTACCCCTCTATTAAACTCACAAAATGTGTAGAAAACCTAAAATTCTACAAAAAGCAATTTGGAAATCACCGGTTTCCCTTAAAATAAGAGTCCCATTTTTAAAACATAATGTACACTCAATTATAAAAATCAGTCACATGAAAAAAAATTCCAAAGTAAAAAATGAAACCAGCTGTTTGAATACATTTTATGGAACAAATATCATTTTATAATCAATCCCTAAAGATATATTTAAAAATTTAAACATTTTTTCATAAAATCCATTTCCCACACACAGAATCCAATTTGACATCACATGAAAAAATATTAAATAAAGGAATATGAAAATACTCAAATAAAACTCAATCTAATGAGGCCAGCATATCACGATACCAACCATGACACTTTTCACAAAACCCTACCACTCTAGGTAATCCAATGTTCCTTGGGTATAAATGGAATTAAAATAGAGATGAGGAACCATGAATGAATTAGAAACATGGTTTATAAAAAAATTTCAATCTTGCATTGGTCCCTATGACATTTCATAGACAAATAATTTGGTTATTGTATGGTTTTTCGGGCCCTACAAGCCAATTTTATTCTCTAATTCCCATTTTCTATCTCCATATCAAACATAAAACACAATTTACTAAGAAAACTCAAATCATTACATTGAGTATCAAACACCCTCTCTATCAATATCACACCATAATAAAAAAAACTCCATAAAAACGGTAAAATCAAATAAAAAATCCCAGCAACCCATAGAAACTCGAGCATCTGTGTGGGAACGAGTTAGCAACACTCCCCGCACTCGTACCTTCCATGTTCCGGCAACCTAATCTCCAATATACCAACAACCACAAATAAAAAGGGTTAATCCCAAAACCTAAGTCTAATTGAGAACCTAGGATCTGATACCACTTTATAATGAAATGACCCATGGTTCCATCTAACCCAACTTCTAACCTAGTTCACCATAATTTCAGAATGACATTAATCATTCCCATGGGGTGGAAACTAGGGCTAGGGAAGCACATAACATAACTAGGGTAAACCTTTAGCATCATAATATAATATAAATAAGAGTTATAAATAAATGTAACAAACATATATATGGGGATAAATAAAATTAAACATCCAAGAAAGATATTAATATATACATTAATTAAAGAACATAAAAAAGGCATAAATAAGTAAGATTATAAAAATAAAACAAGGAAAATAATCAATAAGAAAATAAAATTAGAACAAAAATCCCAAAACACCTCCCATGAGTTGACACATGACCCCCAATCCCTAGATAACCCCACATTTCCCCCAGAAGATCAAAATGTGCACTCACTAGAATGAACCTAGATTTGTAAAATATAGGTCTGAGCTAAACAGCCTAGTAAGTCACTATAAACCTCCAAATCTAAGCAGTTACTTTCAGAATATATCCAAAAAATTATATTTTGAAATATAATATAAAAATAAACAATTTTCTTATGGTTTTACAAAAAAACATCTAAATCATGTGAAAACACTATTTAAATTATTTTAAAATCTCACATTCTCTTTCCTTCTATTTAAACCTTTCAAAAATACTTTTCAAAAAGTTTTTAAATTGAACCACATAAGAAAGAAGGTTTCGCATAGTCATGCATCACTATTTAAAATCAAGAAGTAAGAAAAAATAAACAAAATGAATTTAAGTAATGAAAAATAATCCAAGAAGAAAGGGATACTATTTATACTCATTATAAGTCCTATAAAATGACCCAAAAAAGTATCATAGTGTCATGGTAATTATCTATAAGATCAAATAATAAATTTCTTATACTAGATACAAGGAACCAAGGATATAACTACTAAAACTATCCATATAACTAGAAGCCCTGTTGAATTTCCCAGAGATAATGAACCTAGAAGGCCTTCATCCATGAGAACAAGGAAGATATTCTTACTAGAGTTCCTTTATCTACGAGATCGATGATGGTAATGACACTATAAATCCTTCATCCATTGGATCATATAAAATGTTATGAATTTCATAAGGTCATTCCACTCATTCAAGTACAACCATATCAAATTATCTTGTAAACAATACATTGTCAACCCACTATCACCACTAGGGTTTTCCCACACAAAGGTTTTCAATTATATTCCTAGAACTCCCATGACAAGCCAAACTATGGTGAGACAAATCAAATAATTACATAGATCCAATATTATGAAATTTAAATTACACATACCTTTCCTCCAAACCCTTATAAAAATTATTCACATACACATCAAACATATGTATCATATATAAATTTATCACTAATAAAAAATATTTCATAGTTTCACAAGACTAAAGACATATATGAATCACAAGGGGCTGAAGAGGGTTTCATATATTTTATGAAAACTAATTCTTCCTAAAATTTCTAATGAAACTTCTATTTTCAAAATTTGTTGGAAATAAAATCCATTTCACCATTAAAAAAATCTATATCAATATAATATTTATACTAATTTTATCAATTTACCTTCAAAACTCAAATTTGAACTCACTCTTCCCTTCAAATCACCATTGAAATCACTAAATGTTATTATTGAGTTCCAAAATTTAATTTACTTGGGATAACTCATTATTTTGAAACCCACAACTAATTTGGAATATTTCAGAAGATTTAAACATCTACAACATATGATAGAATGTCTAGTAAGGCTTTATAATGGTTTCCACATCAAGAAAAATTTTAACACATACTTTTGTACTCAAAACAACCCCATTTAAATTTTTTTTAAACATTCAGAGAACAAAAAGGCATTGGTTAAAAAATATTTAATACAAATAAAATTTAAAATCCTCTAATTGATGCTCTCCACCACTTTTGAAAACAAAATAATTCCATAAAATCCATTAGTTATTTTCAAAAAAACTTTTCATGTAATCCCATTCCATTCCATGATTTAAAATCAATTTTAAATTATCTTGGACCCTCATGGGACATACATATAGGGATAATTTAAATGTAATTTTTTACGAAATCAATTAGTTAAATTAATTTAATATAAATATACTTGAGAGAAACACCTACCTTAGTTCAATGAAAATTGTGCTAGAAATTGTCTCTTACAATGGAGAGCACCCCCATAATCCAAGATGTGCCCTATATAACCCCTACACAAAGAAATCACTATGATTTGTACAAATAGAAACCCTAAAATTGACCCACATCAATATTTGAGTTCATAAAGGGCAAACAATTATAGTAAAAGGAAAAACAATATAGGGGAAGAGTTTTAGAGGTCCTACCAAGAAGAAAACTTCTTGAATCCATGGTATAAGAGAACCAAAATTAGAGGAGGATGGGAAGAATATCCCTTATAGGTTCATGGTTTATTAAAGAATAAGGGTGTTGGAATGTGGGATATGGGACTAAAAATCAAAGAGGATAAAAATTAGAATATCTACTTTTAATGAATTAGGGAATGCATCATAATTTTTCTGCATGATTTTCCAAACTATGCACCAATTGTGAACATGACAATGCCTAGAAAAACCCTAACCCACATGGTTCCCTAGGGACCCCACAAGGTTGAATAAATAGTGAACCAACTATCCCAAATGGAACTATCAAATTATAGATACTATATACATTTTTATCGCATGTTTTACCAAACCATTAACAAGATGTGATCTAAAACCCATAATCACGAGAAGTACTATATAGTTTCTCCTAGGACACAAATGGTTTTAACTAAGCCATGAAACACCCATTATAATAATACATTTAAAAAAGAAATAAAATACCATCTATGTAGTGGTAGATTCATAGTTTCCTATAAATAATGCTTGTAAATAGTGCATAGTAAGGAAAACTAGAAACCTCCAAGACTCAGTTAGAAATGCGATTAAAATTTAAAATGAACCACAAATATATAGAAACCACATAAATTAAACTCTATAGTGAAACAAAAGGTATCATAAGATCATTATCTATAATAATCTTTAACCTTGAGTGTTCGATAATTCAATTGTGGAATATTTCATTTTTCAGTTAATAGGAAGAAAAGTATAACTAATTTAATGACCTTGACAAAATTATATATGGAAATAAAAACCTTAAATCATAAAATTATTCATCATTATTGTTTATAATCTCTTTTATCCTTAATTTAATATATTTTCAAAAACATTAAATTTAAAAAGCATCCTATTTTTATAACCAAAATGAAAACTAATTTTATACTCTTCTCTCTCAATACAACCCTAGGGTTATAAAAAGAAATTTTAAAAAAATAAAGATAATTATTTTTTTGAGATATCCCAGTAAAACAATTTCACCTATTACTTGGGGAAATCCCCAATGAGAACCTCTCTTACTGGGTTATGAACAAAAAAGATGAAATGAAAATGGATGCTCATGAATATGTCCCACACAAACTGTTACTAGGTTTCTTTCACCTAGTTTTCCATTCCACATAATGTTAAATTGATTAGAACATGTTCTAGTCATAAGAACTTAAACTACAAGATAACTAGATCCTAGTTTAATAACAATAAATTGTTAATCATTTTTCCAAGTGTCATGACATTAAAATTTGCATCATTGTTCTAAGATGGAAAACCTTAAAAGCTACATAGTCTTGGTTTTATAGCCTTAAAATAAACCATAACCGTTCTTTTAAAATGGCCTCAAAAGGTACAACATGTTTCATTAAGTTGAACTAAACTATATGGATTATGATCCATTCATATGGATACATAAAAAAACCCTCTCATGGTATAATCCAAACTATATGACACCTACCACCTCCTTGGATGGAAATAAAATCCAGAGTTCCCTGATGTCTAGATTTAACACATAGTGAAACCTATTAATAGGTGAAATATTAATAAACAATTATATATAAAGAAGTTAAAATCAATTTATGGTAATTATATATTAGTCTCATGAATTAGGAAAAATTTATTTTTTACGGTAATAATGTCATGATTATTTCTTAAATCTATAAGAGATTCATAGACTTGTTAATCCTCATGGGATAAGATAACCCCCATTATCTTGAATGTGATGACAACTTTGATGTATATTTTTCATATCTCAATGGAAACGTTCCATTGAAAAGAAAGTCCACAACCCAATGAAATTTTCTGGGAGAAATGTATAGGGTAAATAAGTTGTGAACCCGACATGAAATCCTTTACCAATGAAAGAGATAAATTGAGGATGCACTTTTACTTGTGACACTACACTTATGGGTTCCTTGTTTTTGGGTTTCTGTTAAAATATATTTATTCAATAAAAAAGGAATAATTTGTAAATATATTGAATAAAATTTGATTTACCAGCTAGTATTGGGTAAATAAAAGATCCACCAGTGCATATGAATATCCCCAACAGGTGATACATCAGATATACACCGTGACTTTGGACAAGGTCATGACCCTACAATCCTACCCAAAAATTCTATATCCCTGGATTTGAAGTGTCAAGTCACGGATTCCATCAAGAGGGAATATAATTTTAGTTACTATATCTTTACCTTTTATATAATTTATGAAATCATCCATGAGATGAAGACCCTTTCATCATCCTATTAATGAAATGATGCTGAGAAGAATATGTCCATTGTCACCATGACTAATCACTTTGGAGTTGGTCCCAAGATTGAAAAAACACTTATTTACTTACCTTAAATATGTAGAATAGGACATAAACCATGTCCCTACCAATATTTAGGATATACCATAGAGGTATTCTATTAGTCACCATAATTCCCATCACTTCACAACCCCAAATCCTAGAGAATATACTCAGGAGGATACTTTGGAGATCCTATCCTCGATTGTCTACACCAGGACACCCAAGTGGAGGGATCTATAAGGGTTTTATATGGTTGAATATCTAACGTATGTATAAAACATAAATCCCATTTAAATCCCAGAATTATATAAATATATTCCAATAGAAACTGAGGATCCAACTAGGAGGGATTCTATGGACAAAGGTTGCTACCTGAATTGTGTGATCCCAATTATAATGAAGGTTCTTACACTATTGAACCAATCCGAGGAATCTTGATCTATCACAAATGGAAATAAAATATCGAAGAGCTAGTCTCTACCATTTTGGAATTGAATACTATGATTCTCATCTGTATAACCTGAAAATAAACCAATAATCACACTAAGAAAATATCATCAATAATTCTCATCTATTGATAGGACAAAAACCTATGATTATATCCATAAAATCCTTATCAACAGGTAAATGAAACCATGTAAGTGGAGGTATTTCTCAATATACTATAATAGAAAAGTAATTAGGTACTCCCAAGAGTAATTTATGAAGATGTATTCTATATGGTTCCATAAAAAACGAATTTAGAGGTCCTCCATAGAGTACTCTTCATAGAGGTTTTCCCCACAACATTGAACATATCAGCTATGAATTTCCTCTTTATAGTAGTTAACATTAAATAATTATAAATACAAGACCACCCCATAGATAGGTGAAACAAATAAGCACTGAAGTTCATCAAAAATTAACCTCATGTGGTGGTACTCCCTATAATAATGTGAAGATCTATCACAAAATTAATCCTCGTGATGCTAGTTGTGAAGTTCCTCTCAACAGCGAAAAAATTGACTGACACTGATGTACTCCCAAATCTATCAAATCGAAAATAAATAATCATGGATCCCTACCACTTAAAACCCTTGATAAAATCTAAATATGACTTCCCTGGGGCATGTGTTGTAGAATACCTCTCTTGAAAAAAAATTGACCAACATGGAGGTTCTCCACATGAAAAAATCCAGAAAATTAAAAATCAAAGAGCTCCTCCAATGGTATCAAGATAATGGATCTATATGTCCTCCATAGTGAATATTTTTTAGATTTGTTCCCTATGAAAACCCATCAACTAGATCATAGTTCCTCCCCAAAGTGGAGAATCAATCATCAACCATCATGGAGGTCCTATACAAGTTTTTCATTACAAAGGACATCCTTTTATTGACACATCCAACTAGAATGAATTTCCTCCCTATATTGATGTTACTTGGAATTACCAATTTTATAGATATACTCTTAAATAAATGAGGAAGACTACACTAAGAGACTCACCAATGATCAATGATTTATATTCACATCTAATTTGAAATTTGAGGAAACTATCATCATTTGTGCCTCTCTGAGACTATGCACCCTTGGATGTAACTGAGAACATTCATAATGATCCAAATCACATCAATAAAATGAAAGATTAATGAACTTTATGGTCAAATTTATTTAAATAAATAATCTCTTAGGATAAAGATAACTCTATTTTCATGTAGAATGAATTAGCTGAAGATAGAATAATGGTTCTATTCCTTCTCATAAAAAATTTAAATATAAAATTCCCAAAAAATTAATGTAAGAATGCATACCTTACCTTATTTTAAATTATTGGGTTACTATACACTATCTAATGTCTAGGAAAATTTATTACACAGAGTATACAATTCAATTCAAGGTCTTGGATGACCTTTGATGGCATTTCAAATGAGGTACTCCTGCCGTGCACTGAAATCCTAAGTTATGAAAGTAGCATGAGTGTACCCATCATGATTAACTTAGTATTTTTTACGAAATATAATAAACAAAAAAAAACACATCTATCATGTATATCATAGGATGTATAGAATAAGATGCTTTATATTTCACTCAATGTATTGGAAAATAAAGCCTATTGGGGAAATTATATCAAACCATTTTATCATTAAGACTAGTATTAGGTTTTTAATTTACATATTCTAGTTGGTATGTCCAATGATGTTTTTCCATTCCTAAATCCCAGAAAAGGATTACTCAGTGGGAGTGATGCATTGAAAATATTTTGCTTTAGGATTCTAGGAAGATAAAATAGGCCTCATGGTTGAGGAATAAAAAAAATATAAGCATGAAGAAACCTTTTATGATGGGAACCTCTTATATAAAAAATTTGATGTATAAAGATCATGAAAGGATGAAATACTAAAAGGTAAAATATCATAATGAAAACCATCCCATTTTTAGTACATGTTCAACACCAACCTATAGATATGGGTGTAATTTTTACCACTAACTCCACTAATGTAATTTTCAAATCCATAGTGAAGCATTTCTATAATAGTAGTATAGAAAATTCTACCCCAATACATAGGGCCAAGGGAGTTATTACCCCCATATGAAGATAATTATTTTATAATCTTTGAGTAACTTTATAAGAGGTTCTCTATGGTTTCCTCCATTTTTTTATTCATATCTTTTATCAGGAGTGGGTTTAGTAAAATAAATAGAAATTATATAAAAATTAAAATACAAAAACTGCTTCTGGGGGAGCATTGAGGAAATATTGAAAAAACCATATATCCAAATGGTCTTCCAAGAAGACTAACATCAAGGAGGATTATTCCATATCTAACAAAAATAATCAGACAATGGACCCTCTTACTACTTTGATGAATATGTTCATTTGATTCTTACTACATGGTTCACATAAGTGAAAGGTGTTGAAGTCAATCATATACATAATGAAAAATATGGTGTTGGCATAGAAGAAACTAATAAGGAATAATCCATTTAAAATATTGTGTACATTTAAATTTATTATGAGGGAATGAACAATCTAAATTAGATATAGGATGATGATTTGGGAGCTCCTATAAACATTTAGCTACTACTTACTTGGTGTGCCTCAGAAAAGTATAAAGTGAAAGTTGTAGTTATATCGAAAACAAACCCACCACTAGAATAACTTGAGACTCTTTATATTACAGTTAATAATACACTTTATAAAGTTGAGTTAGAGACAATAGGGTGACTCATGTTGAATTTATTAGAGTTAATAGGTTTATTAATTGAAACTACTACGTTGTGTCCAATATATCTCCTCAAGTGAATCCCCTTTAACAATAAGGACTTGTTTAAAAAAATAGTGGGGTCCAGTCATGTGGCTAACCTATGACCTATTATTTTTTTATCTAACCCTGAAAAAAATAAATTATCTTGAATTTACTACACTTAGGAAACAACCATCACTATTTTAGGTGAGTTACCATAATATAGTTCAACCTGGGTATCTACAATCGACACAAATGAGGTGAACTTATAAAGTTCCACCCACTACCCCATCTCTGGAATCAGCCTAAGTGATAATGGAAATATAAATCCTTTACTCTATTGGGTCCCCAATTTCATAGATAGAATCCATTGAAGAGAAATATACACCAGTGAAACTGGAGAGTAAACCATATTATGAATTGGGATACTTGATCCCTCCTCCAACCAATGTTTTAAATCAAAATTTTATAATATTCAATGGTATGAGTGATCTAGTATTGCACCACATTCATTTTGTATCCATATATAACTGTATAATAGGAATTCCAGAGCACCATGAGATGAAGAAACATAGATGTATCGGTAAAATATTGGATGAAATTTCATTTTTTTGGTATAAAAATTTCATACATGAGCCTATTTCAATTTGGGAATATCTCATAAGATAGTTCCTTTACCAATTAATCTCTACACTAATAAATAAAATTGTAATAATCCTCTCAAATTAAAAAAAATGTGAAAATTAGAGGGTTTTAGAACTCACCAAAAAATGGAAAGGCTTAATTTATTCACTAAATATGAAACTTTATCTAGAGAATTTGTTGAAAATTATCATATTCAATCTATGAGAAAATCTTTAAACACTATTTATACCTTTGATGTACCTTGGTGGATTCTTATAAGTTTTAACCATGTCACAATTACTTGAATATTTTATTCATTGCTGGAAAGAAAAGTCTTAGCCCACTCCATAGACAATAGATATGAAATATGGTAAACTAGAGATTAAAACTATCATGATAAAAATAACACTAATGTCAAATCTGAACCCTAATCTAACTCACTATCTTGTAGTTCCCCCTCTCATATAACTGTAACAATAATAACACCATCTTCAAGATATAAAGAATGATAAATAGAAAATAAATATTAAAAACTAAAATTTTTAATTAATTTTGAGTAGAAAAAACTCTTGTAAATTTCATTTACACCTTTGAGTAAAATGTGGTGAAATTTATAAAGGTCAAGCGACCCAATGATGTATGTCTATCTGATCTCCTTGATTACTGCCCCTTACATCGATTGGTGAAAAATAATATCTAAGAATGTTTCTCCTTAAATAGATTTCCCAAGATGATTATTGTAATCTATATCATAAATATAATTAAACCCCCAATTAAGTTAACAAATTATGTAACACCCTCATATTTTAAAATAGTATGCCATGCTCAATAGAAAGCCGGACATGTAACACCATTCTTAAGTTGACCATGAAATAATATTATTTCAAATATGACCGTTATAACCTGAGCATTAAATTAAAAGGTATGAATAGTTTTAAATACCTTATGAAATATATATATCTATATAAATATTATATTTCTACTCAATAAAACTTTATTTATAAATTACTAGTAAATAATCATTTAATTTTTAGTAAAATAAATTTTTTCTTTAAAAATATTTTTTCTTCACAAATATATTTTATTGTTTTCTGTGAGAAAATATTATAATTAGTTCATAGAAATTTTAGGAAATGTACTTGATAAAATTAAATTCATTGAGTTAGTCGAAATATAAAAATTAACTTATGATGATGTTTTGTAATTTTTCATAAAATATTAAATTTTATGTGAATTGTAAAAAAATATATTTTCGTTAAAATGTCATATATTTTCAATAAATTTAGTAATTTAAAAGTACCATTAGGTTATTAATGTGATTTAAAATATAATTAGTGTTAATTAGTTATATTTAATCAACTTAATTACTATCGAATCATATTTATATTGGATATTAGTATGACTTTATTTTTGGGTTTAAAAACTGGATTTTTCTGAGTTAATTTAAATTGAATAATTGTTATCCATTTTAATTTAATAAAAAAACCCTATTGAGGATTGATTTAAATTAAATATATATATTATATACTAATAATTATTAATTTTAATTCATACAATTAAAATTACTAGTCATTGAGTTAATATAGAATCTTATTTTTCTTCAAAAATATATTTCTTGAAAATCAATTATTTCGTCGTTTATGTGGGTTTAATTTTAAATTAAATTTTGAAAATTATGTGAATCTATTTTTGTAAAATGGAACAAATATTTTGGAATTATAATAATATATATTATCTAATAAGGTTTACATAATTTTTTTCTATAATTAAAAGTGAAAATAGTAAAATCTTTCACCACGGTTACTGTGAAAAAAGTTTACGAGGGGTCTAAACTAAAAAGATATGGGTTAAAATGAACTAAAACATGTATAAAATATATTTTCGAGACATATTTTTACATTATAATGTCTAATTCTCTATAATGGTTCATTTATGAACTTCTTGTCTTGTGAGAAATGTGTGTATCACTTTTTCTTTTCATAAATTGAAAATGTGCCACTCACCTGACTTATAAAGGCCACCCCCTCTCCACTCCACCTCACACATTCAAATCTATTTGGATTGGAAATGAACTAACCAAATACCTTAAAAAATTACCTCTTCAGGACCTAGAATCTGTTTTTACTATAAATACATTCTAATAAGAATTTTTATGCTAACCTATGGAGGTTGGCCGAAGAATAGGTATCATGCTTAACTTTGTGTTTTTAATTTGTTTATATTCTCACCCCCTTAAAATACTCTTCAATTATAATGTTATACTTTTCTTAAATTTAATTATATTTTATTATTTTAATTTAATTTCCAAAATCAATCTCCCATTTCATAAAATTGGGAATGCATCCGTCATTCGTCTATATGTAGGACTTCATCCTTATGAATCGATGTAATCCATTTTTCATAATTCCCACTCCTGACATGTTTGAATGATGGATTTAAAGTAAATATATTTATATATTTTATTTTTAACATAAATATAGTCATTTAATTATGTTATCATATATATTTCTTAATTTACATTTCTTGGGGAATATGATAGAATCACTTATCTGTACGGCCAACTACCTCCTTGCGAAGCAATGTGATTCGGTTTTCAAAAACGCATTACATTGAAGGTAATAAGGATAAATTTAATGCATATATGCGATATTTTGGATATCATTATGATGTTAATGAAATATTTATAACTATAAAAATATAATATATCATACTATTTATAATCATTACACTCACTGAAAAATGATAATTTCATTCGAGCATACGTGTGGACTACCACCTCTATAAAGCGATGTGATTCTTTTTTCATCACCACATAAAATATATGATATATATTATTATATTTAATATACAAATATAGTATTTATGACATCATTTTCAATATTTAAATATAAAATAATACATATATTCTTTCCATAATGATCTTTGTAAAATTGAAATGTTACTCATGAATACGTACGGCCAACCATCTTCATGAGTAACAATGTTAATTTTTCATAAAAATATTTAATGATTAGTTTAAAAGTATAGTTGCTGTATAAAAATGATAATTATTTAATGATAATTATTCTATAGATTTTTGAATAATTACCACTTTTACCTTGATTAAGACACCGAATCTGTTTTGAAACAATGAAAAGAAAGTCATCAAAACACTCGTCGTTGACTTAACTGATTAAATATTCAAGTGTGACATTAAAAATTATTAAAATAAATTAATCTAGTATAAGTTATTAAACCTATAAAACTCTCTTAATAAATCAAATAATTTTTATATTTTTATTATACAGGAGTTAAAGGATATACCTGGAGTATCTGGACTCGAGGTAAGAGTTTCTCATCTCACTTTTATTTTATGAGATGCATGTCATATTAAGAAAATATTTTTTATGGGGTATATGATCTGATGAATGTTTTTTTATTATTTTTAGGAAATGTTATGGGATTTAGAAATCCATATGAGGTTTTTTTCTTTTATAGGATTTTGATCCAGAGAAAATCAGATCCGTAAGGGGATTCATCTAAATTTCCATTAATTGAGGCATATTTTAATCTCATGCACCCAATTTCATTTATATAGTGTATATACTACTAATTTTTATTATAATATCATTAATCCTTCAATTTTAATGTTATTTTATAATTCAATTTGAATTATTTTATCCATGGAGGTTTAAATTAATTTTTACCAAGTGGTAAATAATTTCATATCTCAATTTGTTTTTCATTATGTTTTATTTCCAATTTTATTATGAATATTTACATTTCATATAATAATTTATTAGTTTACTATTTATAAAATTAAATGGTATGATATTTTAAAGGTTTTTTCATCTCAAATTATCTCTCTTTGAAACATATGTTTATGATATGAACTTATATTCAATTTTGATGTGTATATACTTACATTTTGATGTTTTATATCATGAATATCATTATTTTCATTATAATTATATGTTTTTTTGGATTTATTATTTTATGAGGTTTATGAATGAAAGGTTAGAAAATTAGTAAAGGCTTTATAATAAATCAAATTTATTTTCGAGATTATTTATGTTTATGTTTCTTTTGGAGGAAATCATATTTTTTTTTGAACCATATCACTTTTATTATCATATGGTTATGAATGTGGTTAACATGTTTTATTTCCATTATCTCAATTATTGATTAAAGAAACATCAATAATTTTTTTATGTGATATTAGTCTTGAATTTCTTTTACATTGGGTATCTTATCTTTTATATAAATTTTTTATATAAATTTTTTTCAAAATTAAAAGTTTCAAAAAATAAATAATTTTATAAATCTATTTTACATGACCTTTGAACTTCTTTTAAAAGGTTTTGAAAAGGAAATTTGTTAAGGATTTCATACTAGGTAACTTCGACTCCTTTTACTTAATGTTTGAAAATCGTGGTTATTTTTAGAATTTACAACATAAATAGATTTTATTTCCATCATGACCCTTATTTTATTTTAATATTTCTTTATAATTTCCCAAGGTTATTTTTGAATAAATTTATTTTCCCAATATTTTGTGATTTTTTTTAAATTTTATTTTCACAATTAAAATGTATTTTTCTGGATTTTTTTTAAATAAAACATTAATGGTATTTACAATCATCAATGAAAATAACCCTTGATAAAACATTCAATACACAGAGGATATGTTGTGTTTATACCATCATTATTATTTCTCTAGATATATTATGATTATTTTAAGGTATATTCATGGTACCCATTTTTTCCAAAGTTTAATGATGTTATAAAATGAACAATTATTTTTTACGAGTTTTAGGATATAGAGAAAGATATATGCAATTTATTAATGTTTTGGATCTTGTAAATTCTATATATGATATATTGATACCCATAATGGTGCACAAGTGAGCTCAATATAGCTTATATAATGGGTGGACATCGATATCTATCCAGTACATTGGGTA
This sequence comes from Viscum album, assembly GCA_963277665.1. Taxonomy (NCBI): domain Eukaryota; kingdom Viridiplantae; phylum Streptophyta; class Magnoliopsida; order Santalales; family Viscaceae; genus Viscum; species Viscum album. The sequence goes on along the minus strand of OY728119.1, from coordinate 1,013,125,330 downwards.
ATGTTTTTTATTTTTAAAGGCAAGGAGGAGGGAGTTACCAAAGGTTTTCTATAATGGATTTAACCAAGCTCAAGTTATTTATGACATGGGTTTTAAATGGGATATGAAGTTAACAAAACATTTTATTTATTTATTCTATGGTGTTTTAATTCCTTTGATGAAGGTTAAAATCACATGGATCCTGATGATTTATTCTTATGAATCTTTCCTTTGATATAGTCTTATTTCATGTTTCGTGATTGATGATCCATGTATTAATGGGTATTGATATTCTTATGTTATGCTCATACACTTTGATTATTCCATCATACCCTTATTCACTTATTATACTCATTGATAATATTCATATGATAATTCTTATGTTTACCCTTAATGATTATTTTATCACAACCTTATTATGTTTCTTTTTACCAAGGTTATCAAGATATATGTTAAATAAATTATGACTAGAAGTGTTTCATAAGGATGATGTGGATTTCATAATACTGAATATGAAAATTAGGGTATTGTGGAAAAGATACTTTATTGAAGTCATGAGTTTTTAATATATGAAATTTTTTCCTAATTATATAAAACTATAAAACTAAAAGGTATTCAGTTATATAAGTGATCCAATATTTCCTTTTGACGATGTAAGTTTTGGATGGAGAAAATTTGTTCACCTTTATTGGTATAAAATCCATAAATTTAATGTTTATAATTTTAACATATGATCTATGAGTGTAGGTGTGGAGCTATTATATATGGGTCTACTACTACACTAGAAGAATAAGGGGAGAGGAAAGATTTACTGAAAAAATTTGTTTAGAAACCTGATGATTAAATGACCATAAAATTGATATATCAAAAAATGAAATTATTAGGGATTGATAAAATACATAACAATGAACTGAATTCTCTCTATAATACCCAATGTGACATATTAATCATCATTACATACCAAGAGCTGACATAACTAATGTAGAAAGAATATAGAATATGAAGAGGATCCCCCAAAATTAACTAAACTAGTACAAAATAACCTTTATTTCTTACCCCCATCATTTATAAGATGGTAACTACTCCCAAAAACATATTTTTCCGGAGATTAGGAGTCATATTATGGATCCATAAATGCAATTAACTTGACATACATATTCACTGATGAATAATAGTCATATGAACTACTTATCCCCATCAACAATTTAGGAGGGGATTAAAGATCCTAGGGAAAATGAATTCTTGGTAAACCATGAAGACTAAGATCTATTTACACTTAATATAGACATGTAGTTGAAACTTAAAGAAATTCACTTCAATGTGATCATTATAAACACATTGTTTAATTTTGAATCCTCTAAGGATCATTCTGAACCAATAGTACCGGTTGACTTATTAGTAGAAAAATAGTCAGTTAGTAAGTACTATTATGGGGGGAGGCTAGATCAACCCAATCTATAGGAAAAAAACTCCCATAATTCTATAAATGTAAATGAGTATCTATGAATGATAATTTCAACCCTCAAGCCTTAATCCTTGAAAAGACATCATGGCCAAAAGAATAGACCATCATCTCATAAGTATGAAATTTTGAAGCATCTCTCCATCATCTCATCCAGAATCTCAATCTTAAAGTCCCTTTATCTATTAATATAACTTGTGGTGGCTCTTATTAAGTCTCTTTAAAGTCCTTGATAATTCGATACTAAATTCATAATTTCTGATATATATTTTTCATTGGATATTTCCATTGAGTGTTATATGATCATTAATTTCACAAAAAAAGATTTACAATCTACCATACATGGTGATATAATGCGTTGGTATACATTTAGAATGATTTTTGCTATTTACATTCATCATTCCATAGTTGATAGTAGTTAAAAAATCAACCACCTCATAATCTGGACCATTTGATTTTTGGGATATAGTGAAGATAACTTGACTCTCTCCAACCTAACAATATAAGGGTTTAAAAATTGTGAGTAGAGACAAATCATCATAATTATTCTAAGAACTCTATTTATCTTTCATGTTTCATATTCAATGTTCATGGCCATTATCGAAGATATGGATTTCAAAATATTTCTAAATATGCATGTAGTAGTGACTTCATTATATCACCAGTGCTTGAAATACTCTACTAATTAGAAATTTATGGTATTGTATGGCGATATCCACACTTTTGAGTATAATGAATCTCTTTACATAGATATAGGGTATGTCGGTATTTAATTCCATATAAATTATAAAACATACTAGAATTATAATTACCCCTATAAATCCATATAGAAATCTAAAAAAATATTTCATGTGTCCTATCAATTGAATCAACGTAAAAACAACAAATTTAGGAAAATGACAGGTTGTATTTACCATTGAAATAATCCCTATAATTACTTTCCTCCTATATAATTTTCAATTGTATGTTTCTATTGATTACGTACCACTACTATGGGATATACCTCCACCAAGTTCATACAGATAAATATTTCTTCGAAGTACCTCTAATTGAATACGAGTTTGATGAATATTTAGTCAACAAAACCAAGTCTCTTTAATTTTATGTGTATAAACCCTTGGAGTTGTACATGATCCTTGAGTTCTACTTCTTACATATATATTATTTCATAAAAACTGAAAGAACCCATTAATCCCATATATGTACATGATTCTAAATGAAATAATGATACCTCAATATCATGTCTTGGGTAATAATGTCCATTCCATCATCCAATCTCACAAATGGGGAAGAAGAAGAGAAATAAATAAATGATTCTCCTTTGGTGTTCAAGGGTGGTGTATTAACAAAAATTAATGAACATTCATTGGTTAATCATGTTATAAAATAATATCTACAAACTACATTGATTAGTGACATCATGAATCCTGAGAAACATGAGAAATAAATCTCTTTCCTGAAGAAACACCATGATATATTTACATTGAATTACATGGAAACACACAAGTTTGATACCCAGGTGGATTCCTTTAATTTGGGTTTTCTTGAGAACCACCAAGACTAAAAATATTCAGAATGGATAATATCTCTTACCCATACTCCCATTATGGAAGTTTAGGTAAAAAAACTTATCAATTCCAATTACACTGGGGTAGTTCATTAATTTAAATGGATGTAAAATATTGTCCCCGTGCTGAAAATGAATTAAAAATTCAGATTTTACATTTTTAGGGGTTTGAACCATAATTTTCTAAAGGATTATTTCCCAGTCCCGATCACTATAGTTTTAATTTTCTCAATTGTTGGGTTTCAAGCCCTCTCTTTTATAGATGGGTATTCCAGTTACAACCAAATTCGAATGGATCTCAAGGGTGAAGAGTCTGTTTCCTTCAAGGAAACCTAAAGGGTATATTATTACTAAGTCATTACCTTTTCATAAAGTATTCTAGAATGAACTATGAATGTAACATGCACCATATTTTCATGTTCTCTCTAAGGAAAACCATATAATTTTACAAGGATGATTTGGTAGTCGAATATCAAAAAATCTATGATCACCTTGATTATTTTTATTCAGTTTTTAGAAAAATTTATTAAAAAATCTTAAAGATAAACCCATTAAAATTTTATTTAGGGATAATACCGAGAAAATTACTTATCTTCATATTACACCATCACAACATTGGGGTGGACATAGAAAAGGATAATGTAATTATTAATATGAAACCCCCATAAACACATAAGGAATTTAAAGGAATCTGGTGGTGCCTCATTTCCATCATGTGAATTATATCCAACCTCACGAGAGTATTTTTTTCCATTATGATGTTTTTAAATAAAGGACTGACCTACCGATGGGGAAAAAACTGCATAAATCCTTCAATGATCTCAAATAATACCTTCTACCCCCACCAGTCTCAATTCATTCCATATATAGAAATCACCTTATACGTTATGTTGAAATCATGGAATGATTTTTTTGTTTCCCTCCCCAATCATAAGAATTATATGATAAATGATATTGGACTTTATTATCTCAAAATGACAATGTTAGATGTTTGGAAATGGCATTATGATATCATGAAGAATTGTTTTCATTGGTTTTCATAGTGTAGAAGAAGAGATATTATTTATAGCACTATGAGGTCTACATGTTTTCTCATATTGATCTGGTCAAATATATTATTATTTTTTTGATGATAAATAGGAATATAGAGTGATAGGTAACCATATAAAAGTAACATGAATTCTAATTAATGCCTTAAAAGGTATCCAACATACAAGAATTAATAGATTTCCTTATTGAACATTGTAACCCAAAAAATTACTTATTATACAAGAATCTACTTGAATTGGATATATTTTACATTCATAAAACTTATAAAACATCGGAAATATATGTTAATGGTATATCCAGGATAAAAATATTTAAAATTATTGAAACGTCGATGCTCAATAGTACTAGCTCGGTGATTATGTTAATATATCTCCAAAAATATATTCTATGAAACACTTTCCTAATATTAGATTGATATAAAAATAATAAAGAGGGATAAGAAGACCTTCACATAGGCTTGTAACATATCCCACAAAAAATATTTACCCAATATAACATTAATGGAGATTTAATGTTTTTGATAAAGAAAATAAATGTTGAATATTCCATCAATAAGGAAGAGTTGATTCCCTTTATTGAATTTGTTTTGTAGTGGATGAATAGATTATCCTCATATCCAATACTATCTCACATCTAACATTTAGAAAATTCCAAAGTGAATGAACTATATAATTTAGCTACATCATCGAATATCTTGATTATGAATAACATTTCATTCAAATCACTCAAAAGAAGATAGTCTCTCCATAAATTAGTAATAATACAGAATAAATCAATGAAATTAAAAATACCTCAGAACAATGAATTTAGTTTCCTTTAATATATGATATCAAAATTGGATAGATTTCTCCCATTGTATAATATATTCAAAATGACAGTCAATAATAGGATCGATCCAATTATGAAAAATCCAACAATGGGATTAAAATTTGATCTGTTATAATGATACAGACACTTAGAGGGTCCTCTATAAGAAAATATTTTATGTGGTCCTCATCTTGTGAATTTAAGAAAGATAGATCATTAATTTTATATAATAAGTCATTGTCGATGCCTATAGTTCTCCCAAGTTAGGAATAAATCATTTTCACCCAATCAAGAAAATTGAATAATTTTGGTCATCAATGAAGAAATCTTATATAGAATTCATGAAGAAGGACCATGAATGTAAGATACTTGACACTTTTATTAATAACATCCCAATCAAAAACAAAATAGTCCATTTATAATATGGTTGATATATTTCATGGATCTATACCCTCCAGAAACAACATGGCCATTTATTTTTTTCTTAATGCCAAAAATGTATTCTCCCAATGGGTAGAATCCATACCCATATTGTAATTCCTATGAAAACATACCATAAATTTACTAAAGTCCAATATCATTTATATTTTGGAAGTCACAAAAATATATTTACTGAAAAATAAACTGATTTTTATGTTTCCAATTTGAAGAGGTTATATCAAAAGTAAAATATTCAGTCTAACCACACATCTCATCATCATAAAGTAGAAAATTGATAGATTAAGGAATTCAGCAAAACTCTATCAATATCATTTTGATGAGGTTGTTGAAACTTCATTAAATTTCATGGATTATTGAGTGAGAAATTAAAATACCTTAGAAACAATTGGAGATAATACATGGAGGATTTCAAGATTTGCAAAGGGTCCAAATTGAAATCTCACAAGTTGAGCCAAGTAATCATCGAAAAGAAAGGTACTTGCATGCCACCAATTGGAAAGCTACCGACTTTCTAGACCAAAATCAATTCACCTATGGTCCTATTGTTTACTATAAATAGACCCTTGGGGTCTTTATTTGTACGAATGAATTTCCATGAATCCCAATTGCTGTTATGGTCAACCTAGTACTTCTCATAAGTATTCCAAAACCTCCCAATAAGTAATTTAACACCTAAATCGAGGGGATTAAAATAATATCATAGGAATTATGTCCCTTAATTGTTTTGAACCCATAACACTTGAATGACCAAGGAACCCGACCTCCCTAAATCAAGAACACTTGCATGACCTCTATTCCTTATACAGGAACTTGAGTTCCCCACTTCTGGGAATAACTATGAAGATTATTTAAGGCTTAAAACAAGTTTCCCCCATGTCTTATCCTCAAGTTTGTTCATTAAATAAGGTGACATCAAGTCGACAAAGCCTACTTACACATCCAATAACTGTGTGCTAGATACTCGAGCACCCCTCTTTGGTTTACCTAACCATTTTTATCTTCTTTGATCCTTTAATGAAGCCTTCTTCCAATCCATTAATGGAAGGGATTCTTCTTCAATGGATCCCTTGTCTAAAAAAGATCATGATGAAACCTCCACCAAGACCTCCCAATTTACAAAACATTAAGTAAGGGAACACCAGTGTGTTTCTTATTTGGATTTGTATCTCTTTGGTCAGAGGTTTCACATAATTTTTATATTTTGAAGCTAGGGTTATTAAAATGTTTGTGGAGTTGTATCTCCATATTCACGAGTTCAATTATTCCATGATTAGTGTTGAGGATTTCCCGGTTTGGAGGATTAGGGTTCAGGCCATGTCTTCCCCTATCTCTAAAACCCAAAGCCTCAATTCCCTGGTAGGGAAGGTATAGTTCACACACGCTTTTCCTTTCAACTAATGAAAAGTCTCCCTCCTATATTGGGGTCAATTTTAGGGAATCCCTCCTAGATTAAGCCCCTAACTATTCAGGATGGATCCAATTAACATCACTTTCATTTTACCCTAAAAGGTTCATTGCTCTGTGACCTCATCCATCGTCGCCCTGACTTCTTTCATTGTATGCCCAACCTCTTCCATCAATGAAGGAGAAAGTGTGTGGTTTGTTGAATCTTTCACATCCTTTAATTTCTAACATCGTGCATGAATCATGTCAGATTAGACATTTGTGATGAATGAAACATCCACACAATCTACCTCACCATTTGAACTATGAGAACTATGATTCCCACCATAATTGGGACATGTAAGAATCCTTCACCAAGGGACCAAGCTCACTGAACATCCTCCTCAGGAGACCAACCCTAACTCCCTTAATCCTGGCATCCTAATTGGAAGTAAACCCTGAATTAATCCCACATAAATTTCCATGAGTTAATACATCTCTCATGGATAATATTACAATGGAATCCTTTTTAGGAGTAAGAACTAACCTATTTCTCTCAAAGAGATATATTCCCCTGGGAGGCTTACCAAACTACGTAGGCTTTGATTCCCAACCATGTGGGATATGTTGAAAGTGTCCCTGAGGTTCAAATCCAACACTCCAAATCAACACTATTCTTTCTAGGATACATTCACAACAAGGTGTAACCCAACTTGGACACCTATATCCTTTGAAAGTTCCTTGGCCTGATTAGGCTTAAGTCTCACACCAAGCTTTGACTCGGAATCATCTGTTTAGGATATCCTTGACACATGATAGTAAAATATACAGTAAGGTCCTTATCACACGAACATAAAAGGTATGATGTGTCCCATTAAGAAGCAATGAACAATGAGGGTTCTGATTCCTTTCAGGAGGATATATAGGTATCCCATTTATGGGTACGATCCCAACATAAAAAATACTTTTGTCAACCTAAATGACCATAAATTCCAAAGTTCCCCACTGAGTGGCTTAAAAACTAGAATCATTATGACAATGACTAAAGAATCTATAAGTATTATGTGAGAGGATACCATTAATGGAGAAACTAAAATACATATGGATATATCCATTAATGAATAACCTTGAATACATATGGATGATTATGAGTTTCATATATTCTAAATAATTGATTTTGAATCTCAAGGGAATCACACATTATAATTAGTAAGATAATCCAGATTCATGAACACATCTTCAAACCATAATTGGTTATTGAAGTATTAAATAATTCCCCTCAAAAGGTTGTGATGATCCTGACCTCCCATCCTCTCAACCAACGTGAGTTCTTAAGTATCATAGGTCAACAAACCTAATAAACGATTGCCTTTAAAAATAACTTCCCTTTGGATACAGAATCATTGGATGTTTTAGGTTCCATAAATAAATCCAATAGAAACCATCTAGAAGTAGTGATTCCTATAAGAAAACATGTTTTGGAAAAAAGGTGAATCCGACGTGAATCATTAAGAAGGACGACAGTGTTACCCATCTATTAGGCCCCTATCGATTTATAAAAGAGGGATAGACAAGAGAATCAATCACACATGTGGTCATCTTAAGATTTTACTTCGTTCAATTTCATTGTTTGCATTTGTCATATATAAATGCACTCTATTTCGAAGAACTCCCTTCATTACAAATGGTTTCCTTCAAGTTTTCACTTGTTAATTCCCAAGATGGTGCTCATGCTGGATCACCGTCCACTCGAACGATGTCATCGCAAACTCAGCATCCCCAATGCGGGGTCTCCACGGCATTTTTCTGAGACTATAGTTAACCCGGTAATATCCCAACCTTAGAGGCTTCCTGATATGACATCAAAATCAAGAATAACACCTAGTCATCCAGTCAATAATGACCAGTGGTTAAGAAGCAAACAGTTCTAACCACAGTCTTCAACCGTTTCTAGAGTTTATCTTCTGAACTCAATCACCAGTCCCTCCCCTATTCTTGCGAGGTCGACCAAGAGGTATTCCATGGCCTTGTCTTGAAGACATAGGGGTCCCTCCAAAGGACTCTTGGAAACAATCACTATTTCCAATTCCGCATGGTAGAGAACCATCAACATGATGAGGGTGTGATATTCGGTTGTCTGGCCTAGGTCCTTCTTACCAGGGAATGCAAGACGAACAACTGAGGACAACAACTAGCCAACAGGAAGAAGATTCCTACCTTTTCCCCCTTCAAAGAATTCCATTAACCCTACTTGATGTCAAACAATGAATGGGCACAAACACGTATCCTAAATTATTCTGCCAGCCAACAGACTCGTCTGGTGGCACTCAAATAATCCCTCCATACAAATCCAGTGGAATGCCATGAGTAGGAACATACAACTTCTTAAAAGTTTCAGACAGTCAGAAGATTTCTATGGATGAATTCAAGATTTTCTTTCAACCAGGAGTATCAGAAACTTTTAAGTAGGAACATACACCTTCCAGCATCAATCAATCCTGTCAACAGTATCTTTTAGTAGCACTCGGAGAAGTCAGTCAAAAATCTCTGATGACAAACATGGGGAAGATTCAACTCTCTACCTCACACAAAAGTACTATCAGTATCCATTGATAATAAAGGTAGGATATGAGATGTTATATAAACCTACTCCAAATACGAAATGGGTGTATATTTATGTTCTAGGAACAGAAGTTACTAAACACATTTCAGAAATGGTCAATGAGAAGAAACAAATTTCTTCTCATATCTTGGAATCTTGATAGAATATTATAACAAGAACATCATCAGTACCAGAGGGGAAGACCATAATTCTATACCCACACCTTGGATGACTCATCAGAAGGCCATCTTGGAGTAGATACATACCTCTATTCTAGTCTGGGGGGTTATGGGGGCATACTCCCACATATCATACGGATAACTAGATCAGGCACATACACCCATTCCTATTGGAGATAATTATTCTGTTCTGAAAACCACTCCAATGTAGGCATATTCACCTGCTCATGATAACCACCTTTCCCAGCAGGTGGCCCCAATTATGTGTATGATAGTGTCTATGAATAATTCTAACCAAGCCCAGTTAGAGAATCCAGATTCAATTTGTGATATAGATCATCTTAATGCTGGAGTTATTGAGGCGCTCAAACATTTATCTGTTGTAGCTAAAGATCCAACCCTCCCATTACCAAATTATTGGTGTATTAGTAGTAATTATAAAGTTCCTCATCAGATAATTCATTATGAAGGATTGCTTCATGAATATTCGATCAATATAAAGAACCTATCTCTAGATGATATCCAAAAAAACCCTCCACATGTCCAAAAGACCAAAGAACAATTGGATTTTTCCCTTTCTATAATCCACAATGGAGGTCCTCCCCATGATGGAGTTCACTGTGAATGTCCTCTCTATAGTAGTGTTTCACATTGCCAATTTTTTCCAACTGAAAAAGTAGTGATGGGAGATCCCTCTTATCTTGAGGTTCTTGAAAACGTAAGGCAAGTCATGTATGATTCCTTATTACAGGAAAGTGAAATAACTTCTCAACCAGAAGGCAACTAAATGTAATAGTCATTCTATAAACCTCCATTAGGTCATTTTCTTTCCAATATAGTAGAGGAAGCACAAACCAATACCACAACTTGTGATAAAGAAATTAGAAAGCGTCCAATATGGTCATACCAAGTTGAGAAACCTATAGAAAAAGATGAAGAGATTATTTTGAATTTGATAATAGAACTATCTATGTGTGAAATACCAGTCATGTTCTAACCTTTAACATGCTCTCAATACAACATTCCAAAAATATTGGTGGAAGATTTTATTCATGATATACACCTCAACATATGGAAGACTCTTCATCATTTTAAAGCCAAATTATTACTATATGATGAATATCAAAGCCATGTCAATGTAATAGAAGGGTTTAGGCACCAAATTTACATAGAATATCTCCATATTTTCTGACATCCAAATATTGATAAGTAATATGAGGCCCTTAAACATGCGTGCCTCAATGAATTAAAGAGGTTAAGAAAATTGATCATAGAAACCCCACCCGGTGTTCATATAAGAGGATGGTGTGTACATAGAGTATTGCATTTCACTAAGCTCCAAAATCAGCAAATCCCACCAAAAGTGGTCTCATGCAATGCCATTACCCCAAGCCGGCTACAACAAACAAATTATGTTCACAACTAAAGAGATGCTTAGTATGAGAAGACTTTGGTTGGTTTTCAACAAATTCAGGCCCAAATAGAGAAATCTGTTGAGGTGATTATGTATTAAGCATATGAGAAAATTGAGTAGGCCTCCCTCTTAGGGGATATCAGCCATATAATCACAAAAACTTCTAAAATAGTACAATAGTCTTCTGAAATAGTCGATTTAAGTGGGTTTCAATTAATGAACCTAGCCAATGATCGGACCTGAATTCATAAAATCCGAAGAGCAGCTACACTAATATCAACAATATAATTTCTAGTACCCCCCTAGACTACAGGGATGGAGACTTGATTAACCCAACCTTCCGAGTTAATATGTAGATCCTTAAAGGTTGAGGAAGATGAACATGAATATCCCCAACCTGTAGGGTTGGGGGATTTTTCACATCCACAATCCCCTCCTTAGTGGAATTCAGTTTTCTCCCAATTCGGGAAGAAGCCAAAAAGTGAACATACAAATAATCTATTCAAGGATTTATTTTAGATTATTATCCATCAAATAGTTCCTGGGGAACCAACAAATAGGACAACAAAGTCTCATGGAGGACTAAGAATAAGGTTATCTCAAAAATATAATGGTAGAATGTCATTAATGTATTATGCATCGGTGAATGTCATTAATGCCATTCTAGAAGATCCTCCATAAAACGAGTCTAGTTTCGGGGAGTCGGAGGATAATGATATTATTCAAAATATAGTACAAACCGAAGCAAATAAAGGGGGGGTATGTGTACCTGGAATCATAGGCTTACCCAAAATCTTGGTCTTCCCTCGAATAATAAACTTATACCTCTTCGAAAGGCACATAATATGGAGAAAGGTAAAGGTAAAACCATATTTAAAATTCCCTATAGATAAGGTAAGTATCTTTCACTTCATAAAATATTTTCCAATAATGTGGAGGAAATTAAGGAGGTGAGAAGGGTCAATACATAGATACTCTGAAGTAGTATTCCTGCCAGACATGCTCCACAAGCATATCCTCAGCTTTCACTTCTTGTAGGAGATCATCAATAATGAGGGTTTGTGGTAGCTATAGATGTGGATAACGAATTACCTTTATTGGGTACATAGCCAGAAAAAAGTCACGAATATCCTTATAGTTATCTCCCCGTGGGAATCTAAGACAAATACCAACAACTCTACCACTGATGATTTTTCCAGTTGTTGCACTTGTTCATGCTCTAGCTGGTGTACTTGTACATGTCCCCTCTCATCCAGATATTCCCCAAATTGTTACAAATAAAATTAATTCATTAAAAACTTTATTGGAAGATATTAAAGAAAGGTGCTCACCAGTACAATCATAAAATAAGGCTTACCCCAAGTGGTTAGTTTCGATTCATCCACTACCAAACTTTGTGAATACCACATTTCCAATATTTAATGGTTCAGGAGATCCGTAGTAGCACATGACACATTTATTTTCTCACTTTGATACCATGATGGGGAGACCTCAACAATAAGAAGCACTAAAGCTCATATATTTTTCGCAATCACTATAGGGTCCAACAATTTTCTGGTATGAAAGTTTTCAATTTCGATCAATCACTATATTGGAAGATCTCTGTAAGAAATATCATTTCCAATTTAGCTCAAAAATTCAAAAGACAATAGTATTTGATCTTATGAATTGAAAACATATGGATAATGAACAAGTTTTCGATTTCATTACTCGGTATAAAGGATTAATATAGTCCTTTAATATCCAACTCCATCAAGAATAGTTACTTCCAATCTATGTGGAAAATGTCCATGATGATTTTCACACACCACTAATCCCTTCTAAATACACAAGTGGGTTTTGATACTTTTCTTCAATCACACAAAAAGTGTATAATTCCATCACAGAAACCAATTTTATATCTCATGTAATCCCATCTTTTCCAGGAAGGGGAATAAAGAAAACAAAGGCTTCCACAGTTACACTGAAGCAAGAACCTATACCTTCTTCTACTTCATGTCCCTCATTATACAGAGATCCCAGTCTTGAGTGTCAGTAATAATAACTTCCACATAAAGATGATAAAAAATATTGGAGGTGAATACATTTTTAGGAGTTAAAGAACAAATTATGTTCTTCATAGAATGAATAGGTTCTTGGTTTCCTTATTTAAGTCTTAGAAAACAACTTACTCTAGTTGACAAGGCCCATGAAACCAAAAAAATAAGGAGATGAGGTCCTCCAAAACTATTGTCCCTTCCATAAAATGTTCGAACACCACATTTAGGAATTTTATACTTTCATGTATCTTCTAAAAATGATGGGGGACTCTAGAAAAGTAAAACTAAAAAGTTATTCAGCCTAGGTAGCATGTGTTACCATTACTCATCTAGAGGAATAAGGCAAATAATAGAAAGTTAAAATCTAGAATGTGCATAAGTTTTTTGATTGGATGGTTAGTAAAATTTTCAATTGAACTCACAACATTCTAAAAACATATTTGAAACAACCTACTGTGCCTCTTTCATCTTCCACTACAACCAAGCCATCTTCATCAAAAGATCAATCCTCCAAAATCCAATCCTCAAATAAGCGATGTGATCAAAAAGGTAAAGAGTGGGAAGAAGAAGATGAGATCATGTTAAAACTAATTTTATCCTTGAATTTGGTATATTTAATTCCATATATCTCAAAAGAATGAGCATCTACCTTACAAACAAAACAAAAAGAACCAACATGTTAGAAAAAAGCGTCATCAAATGAGGAGTTGATCTTTAGTTACTTTAACATTATTCACTTAATGGTCCCCTAAGCTAATAATGGTTCTGACTATGAACCTATATTTCTTATAATTAATTGGGGAACTATCGAAAGAATTAATTAAGGTAAAGGGTACAATAGAATATGTGGGTATGATAGAAGACATAATTCTAATTATACCACTTCTCGAACTGTTTATGCATTAGAAACTCATGGGAGTTAACTTTAGTGATATAAGAAAGAACAAAGAAATTCTCCCACACATGATAGGGTTAGAACAGAAATGATTATCTTGGATGACCGATTAAAGGCTATATAACCACTTTATAAGAAGGTGAGAAAACCTCATCAGACTAATCCACCATGAGAAGAAGTATTTCTATATTCTTCCCCAACCCATGGTCCATCTAAATAAGGAGAATAAACATACAAGGCACCTGAAAAATAAAATATACATGTTATAAAACCCATACCATTGGACCAAAATTATGACATTTTGAAGCAGGTGGGAAATGTACTGGCCATGTAATCAATCTTGGATGCTCTGAATCTATCAAAATATCTACAAGAATCACTTAATGAGGATTTTTCAAGTCCCAAAGAGTATGAATCTGAGGTTACTTCTGCTGAGGTCTACCATATAGAGAATACTATTTTTGTATTTTAATGAAATTATATCTTTCACAGAACAAGATGAGGATGATGTTGTACATGGACACATCAGGCCCTTGTATTTATCAGGAAAGGTTAACGATACAAACATACACTGAACCATCATTGATAATGGTTCAAGTGTCAACCTCATTCCCTTCCGTACACTTTTTTAGTTGGGTGTCAATGAATCTAACTTATCCCTCTCCAAATTGATGTCTCAAGGTTATGAAAAGAATGGAAAATATCCTCTAGGTGAGATCACACTTAGAACCCAGTTTGGGGATCTTTTATCTAATTTAGATTTCATGGTTTTCCAACAAAATGAAACATTCAATATTATTCATGGAAGGACTTGGTTACATCATCATGCAGTCATTCCTTCATCATACCACCAATGTCTCAAGTATTGATTCAATGGTCAAATTGGGAAATTTCACTGTGACAAGGCCCTATTCAAAACTTGTGAATCATAATATATTGAGGGAGAGTTCTATAAAAAAAAAGGGAATAAGGTCTGTGGGAAAAGATATAACAAGAATCAATGCTCTAAATGGTCTGGAAAATATCGTAATCAACATATTCAAGAATCTTAGAGAAGATTACATGCTTCCTATTAATCAAATTTAGAGGGTAGACCCAAAACCAAGGACTCGTTTAGTGACATCCATACTGTCGGTTTTTGGAATTGAGCCTGATAGCTGTGGAGGAATTAATGATTTACTCTACAGTGGCGGAAGCCTAAGTGTAGATTTCATTATTACAGCCCCTAAATGTTATCAAATCTATGATTCATTATCCAGGTTGGAAGAAGTCATCATGCTAAGGAAAAAATTCAAGGTTTTTGATTCCCAACACATCATTTTCACTTTAATTCTCTTAGAAGACCCTTTATTATTATTAGGGTCAGAAATGGTTGTTTCTTCTTTAGGATTTCCAAATACTGAATCCTCCCCTAGCTATGAGTGTCTTAATTCATCACCGACCCTTCAGAAAGAAACAAAAGAAGATACATGTGAGGTAGTGGAAGAATAGAAACATCTCAGGGACACCCCTCCCTCATTCTAGGAAGGCATCTCCACCAATGTGGAAGATCTTAGAGATATGAATTTGTGTATAGAGGAAGATCCACACCCAAATCTAATTAGTGAGTCCATGAATTTCAAAGAGAAAGAGGTGTATACTTCATTTCTAAAGAAACACTGAGATATATTTTCTTATAATGATACATAGATTCAAGGCATTGAACCCTACATGGCCATTCATCATTTGGGTATACCAGAAGAGCATCTCTGATTTAAGAAGGTAGCAAGAAGAACTCACCCAACTCCTACCTCCAAAATTGAGGCTGAAGTTGAAAACCTTATCAAATATAACTTTTTCAAGGAGGTGAAATATCCCAAATGGTTGTAAAACATTGTTATAGTGAAAAAAAAAAGAATTTGAAATCATATTTTTCATTGATTTTAGAGATGTTAACCAACATTGTCCCATATATGACTTTCCAGTTCTAATAATAGAACATTTGATTGATGAAAAAATTCGATATGATTATATATCCTTCATGGATGGATACTCTAGGTATAAAAATATCCAAATGTACTTATAATATGAGGAATCTATAGCTTTTAGATCCCCACAGGGAATATTTTTATATTGGGTAATGCCCTTTGGCTTGAAGAATGTTGGTGCGACATAACAACATGAAATGCATCATATTTTCAAACCTATCTTGGGGAAATTAATTTAATTTTATATGGATGATATATTGGTTAAGTACAAACAACATTTTGACCACTTGGATAATCCAGATACTATCTTCAGCAATCTTCAGAAAAATAATTTGAATATGAACCCCTTCAAATGTGATTTTGGGGTAACCTTAGGGAAGTTTATCCTTTTTGTTATATGCAGTCGCGAGATCAATGTCGAACTAGAGAAGACTATGTATATCCATGGCATGTCACCGCCTCGAAACATGAATGAATTGGGAGGAATTCAAGGACACTTGGCCTATATTCATCACTTCATATCTAATTTGGAAAGAAAGTGTTTTACCTTCACCAAATTGGTGATGAAAGGGGTCACATATCAGTGGACCAATGAATTTCAAGAATAATTTCATATCCTCAAGAAATAACTCTTGAGGCCAATGGTATTGATACAACCTATTGAAAGGAATCTGCTCATTATTTATGTGAAATTCTTGGAGAGATCACTAGGAACCTTTTTTCCCCAAAATAATGATGTTGGGAATGAAAACTGTATTTTCTATCTAGTTTGAACCATACTAGATGTAGAGACTCAATATTTAAATATTGAGAGAAGCTTCTAAGAATTAATATTTGTAGTTCAGAAAATTAGACACTATTTTCCGCTTCATGAGGTCCACTTGAATTCTTGCAATAACCCTCTCAAATTTATCCTCAATCATCCCATGATATTCAAAAATTTGGCAGAGTGGGATTTTTATGAAATAGTTTGATATTTAGTTTGTGCCTAAAAAAGAAGTAAAATTCCAAGATAGATATTATTTCTTTCCAGATCAACCATCTATGGAAGAGACATTATTCAATATTTAATTTCATAATGAATAAATCTTCTCTCTTCAAGAAAGTTCTTGAATATGGGAAATGTACTTTGATGGTTCTTCTAGAAGTCCAACGGGTAAGAGAATGAAAAACCCTAAACTTAAAAAAGTTGGGTTAGTAATTGTGTTTATCTCTTAAGTGAAGTATGTGTTTCCATATTTTGTTCTATTATCATAAGGTGGTACTAACAATAATGTATAATATCAAGCTCTCTTTATAGGTATTGAATTAGCACTCTATGTACCAGTGGATTACCTGGATGTGAAAGGTGATTCAGAATTGGTTATCAAAAAAATAAATGTGGATTATTCCATTAGAGAAGAAGAAATAATTCCCTTGTGTGATTATGTTCAATTTTCAATGGAAGCATTTCCCCTCAATTCTCGCATTTTCTTACACTCCGTAGTCAAAAAATGACCAAGCTGATGCATTGGAAAATGAATCCATAGCCTTGGAAGATTCAAATCAGGATGAGACAATCCTTAGTATTGCTCATCTTCAAGTGGTTTTACCTTTTGTTCAAATCATAATAGATGAAATAAATGAATGTAGTCCCATTTCTAAGTTATATGGTCATACCACGAGATCAATCACAACCATCATGGAATATCTCCAAAAAGGGGTACTTCCACTGGATGGAATTAAAAGAGAGAAGATCCAGGGATGAGTAGTTAATTTCAGTCTCTATGATGGCACATATCATCAGAAGTTCCTTTATAGATGAGGTTTCGATGGAATTATTCTACAATGTGTTGATGGTAATGAAAATGAAATTATCATGAAAGAAGTACATGATGGATCCTATGGGGCTCGCTAGTTTGGGCATAAGATTTTTGATCAAATCCCAAGGCTTGGATACTTTTAGCCTTCGATGACACATGATTTCACAGATTTCACTATGAAGTGTCATCCCTTCTAGATGCATTCAAACTTCATTCATCAACCCCCATTTTTTCTATATACAACTAAATAATCCTGGACATTTTCTATATGGGGAATAGATGTTGTAGGACCCTATCCTCGAGCTACAGCTAAGCAGTTAAAGTATATTATTACTGCTACCGATTTATTCCCCAAATGGGATGAGGCTAAACCTCTCAAAGAAGTTAGGTATGAATGCATTGTTATCTTTTTCAAATCTAATATCATTACTATATTTGGTGTCCCTCATACCTTATTGACAGAAAACAACACCAATTTCTATTCCGCTGAGTTAGAGAAGCTATTTCGGGAGCACAATATCAAATCCAACCATTCATCTAGCTATCATGCAGTGGCCAAAGGATAGATAAAGGCTTTCAACAATACCGAAAATAATATACTCAAAAATATGATGGATAAAGATAAATATTCTTGGACTGATAAGCTCTTGAAGTACTTGTGGGATTATCGGACTACTACTCGTACCGAAACAAGATCAACCCCATATTAACTGGTGTACGAGATAGAAGCAGTTCTACCTATTGAAATTCAGTTGCATTCACTCCGAGTTTTCATTTATGATCATTTATATATAGACGAACAGTCTCAGAAGCGATTTGTTGAGATGGAACGATTATAAGAAAAGAGATTTCATACTTTTCATCATTTGGAAGTCTACCAGAATGTAATAGGATGACCATTTAATAAGAAAGTTTGCCTCCGCTCATTTCTACAAGTAAAATTGGCATTAGTCCTCAATACTCCGATGATACCATGAAAGAAGCCTCCAAAGCATGATCCAAAGTGGGAAGTATCTTATTCCATACATAAGGTATTCTCTAATGGATCTTATTACTTAATCTAAATGGATGGAGAACTTATTACAACTCAAAACAATGAATGATGCTTAAAGAAGTACTTTGTGTAATCACATAGAGTAATGTTTTAATTCAAAGGCATTAAACAACATAACAAACATATGCATCCATGATGCACGATGATAAAATTCATAGAATCTTTGTCCTTTTCGCATGATGTTAAACTGTAGGACATCATTTGTCCTCACTACATGACATTAAACTGCACTATTAATGTATCCTTCATTTGATGTTAATATATCCCCCAAGATACCAAAAATTGGATTTTCATGTGGTTCTTTATAAATGAGTAGCTTCTATGTGCAAGAATTACTCACATCATTGCAACTCTTTAGTGGTATATGATTCCCATTTCTCCCTATGTTTGAATTATATCTGCATAGAGACCCTTTACAAATACTATGTATGGCATGATTCTCATTCCAATAAGATACGTAGTGATTCCTAGATCTACAATCTTGGTCCCAACCACTAAAAAATAAAAATTTCTCCTTTCCATGTGTTTATGA
The DNA here is from genome assembly GCA_963277665.1 of Viscum album. Taxonomy (NCBI): domain Eukaryota; kingdom Viridiplantae; phylum Streptophyta; class Magnoliopsida; order Santalales; family Viscaceae; genus Viscum; species Viscum album. The sequence continues at coordinate 1,013,106,157 of OY728119.1, read as the reverse complement.
GTCAGATCCGTAAGAAATACATGTGTCTTCATTCTCATTTTAATGGGATATGTAGTGACACCCAGATCTCCAATCTTGGGCCAACCCCAACCACAAAGAAATTTATTTCCCATTTTCCTCTTTCATATGGACTAAATCTATACAACATAGTCTTCTAGAATACATGTTTTGATCTTCATACCATCCTATGTATTATGTTTAACCATTATTTCAGAATGTATTAAAATCCCCCGTCTCTCACATAAATCTCAATTGGTGTGGGGAAATATCTTTTCAATAACTACATTTGTCTTGATTCTCATTTCAATGTGATATATAGAGATGCCTAGATCTCCAACCATGGGCATAACCATGACAAAATAAAAATAAAAAATACCCTTTATTATATGTGTGTATGAATCAAACCCACATAGTTAATGTTTCAAGAACAATGTGTGTCTTGATTCTTATCCATTTGAGATACATAGTGACAAATAGATCTCCAATCTTGGGCCAAGATTCAATTTCATGAAGGAAAATCTTCTTTCTTTTACCTATGAACAAATCAAATTTGCATAAATACTTCTTCCAAGACTTGTAAGTGGATGTTCGTTTAAATTAGATACATGGTGATGCCTATACTTTATTCTTTAGGCCCAAACATCATCCTAGAAATTATAAAAAATCCCTCCTTACCATGTCAAAACTTGATTTTAATAGGGAACTATATCAAGAACTATGTGTGGATCGATTCTTACTTCCGAAAGATACATAGTGATGAACAGGTCCTATAACCTGGATCAACCACCATATAATTATCATACTCTTATCCTTCACTTGTTATACCATTGTGTTGAAGAAGATAACTTTTACCACATTTTGTTTCCCACACCGATCACATCTCATGTGGGATTAAGAATTGGTTAAAGAACTTATCTGCATAAATAAGGTATTTCAATTCCTTTTTGGGTTATATGTCCTTATTGCATTACAATAAACTAGATGATATCATTAAAAGAACAACATGTGTTTTGTTTCACATTTTTCTATGATATGTTTTCATTTTAAATCAATTCACCTTCTTCCTCCCTGCAATATGTTAAAATTCACGGGAATTATCTTGATTCTCAACCATATGAGATATGTATTGAAAACTAAGACTTGGATATTAGTTCCATATATGAAATAAAACTAAATTCCTCATCTCCTTCATAAAATTAAAAATCCATGCAGGAGCCCTTTATTTTGGGTCCTCTCCTTAGAGACCTTACTAAAGAATAAAGAGATATTCCCATATTACACATGAGTTATATCTATGTAAGGGACTCCAAAATTATTTCCAATATTGATTCAAATATTTTTCCTACGCATTGAACATCACCCCTTTCTCATTTCAAACTCATAATCTTGAATATTTTAATATCTTCATAATCTTTCTTTGGTTTCTGGTTGTAGAGTTTCTGATACCTGAGAACGCTTTTCTTGACTATGCAGTACGTTTCCCTAGGTGGCCTTGTATAAAATTTTCTTACATAACATGCCTATCAACCCAAGGATTCCAATGTTTGGCTATGCAGTATGTTCCCTAGCTATCCCTGCGTAATAAAGCCCCCATAATGGGTTTTCCAAACAATGGTAACATCATTCTTGGTAGAAACATCTTCTGTCCTCTTTAAATATTGATGCTGATATACATAAACCCATATTTTAATGCAGTCATCCACTATATATTTGTCACTTATCCTTTCTCTCGACCTGAAAGCATATAAGACCAGGGTTTACACATTTTCCTCTCCATGTGTTCAAATAATATTGAAATACATTTGATCATTCGACCTCATATCATCCATTTTTTCACGATATTTTGGTCCTAGTCATATGACCTAAAAATACATACACCATATTTCCAAAGTGTGGGTCAAACCTTTATAGAGATCCTATTCCTCCAATTCTTTGAAAATAATGACTGAAAATATCCCCTCTATATTTTGGTAGTTTTCTCTATAAACCAAACTCTGTGCTTAGGAAAATACTACTCTCCATAAACATTTATCGACTTTTAGAAAAATAATTTCAAATTTTTGGGCGTTCCTTTATCTGAATATGTAGTACATACCATGGCCTTGGTTAAAAATAACCCTCCTAATAGGTCTGTCTACATAAGGATTCCACTATTTGGCTATGCAACATATTCCCTAGCAATCCCTGCATAATACATCCCCCATAACCATTTTGTCAAATAGCAGTAACTTTGTTCTCAGAAGAGACCTCTTTTGTTTCTATACTTCTTGTTTCATATTTGGTGACCAAAAAAAATCATCATGACTCAAGATTCCCCTTGGACATAACTAATGAACATTGGCACTTTCCCCAACTATCATCCCTTGTTTGGGTTATAATCTCAAAATTCACGGTCAAAGATACTCGACCATAAAAATTAGAATTATTAGTCCTAAATGCATAACATTAAACTACCAAAAATAGATATAGTACTCACCAGGTTGAAAAACTATAAAGGAAAATATGGAAAAAAGTTGAATCTTAGCTCACTAGGCTTACAGTCTGTATGGTCCAGGTAATATCAAGAAATAAAATTAAAAGAAAAAAATATTGTTAGTTTGAAAACCCAAAAAGGGTAATCTAAGAAAAAGTCAGATCTTACCTACTAAGTCTCCGTAATATTGATCTTAATCAAAAAAATAGGGATAAAGATGTAAATTATTTTGAAACAAAATTCTTTTCATTTATGAGCTATAAAATCCCCAGAAGAACATACACAAAATGTAGTTTATATTTTATAAGTCATAAGATGTTTTCAACATAGATTTTCATTTGTTTGATATCCTCTTGAGCTCTATCAGCTTCCTATTTATGTTCAGTTAGCTAACCAGTCTCATTCTCCTCAGCTTCACGAAGTGCTTCTTTGGCATCCAAAATAAAGTTTGAACCCTCTTTTTGGGTTTCTTCTCTCTAACCATGAAGTTGGTCAAGCTCCATATAGTGATATCTAGCTCCTGTTGATGACCCAGAATTTGAACAACATTCTGTTTAACTTACATCCTCAGTCCTGTCAACTTTGTAGTATGACTGGCCTCAACATGGGATAATACTGGTTGGAATTCATTAGTACTGACAAATAGGACAAATTTTATCAACTCTTGTCAATGTTTCTACTCTTTATCCCTTCTTGAGATGGCCTATTTCACTATATTATGGATTTCATGGTATTAAATACTGCCAAATCCCAATAGAGTGAACAGAGGTGAAAGTTTTGGAATTTATGAACATAGTTCCTCAAGGGACACCTTAGATATTATGTAAAATATGTTCTGCCATGCCTTATGAATTTCAAGGCGAAGAGCCTTCTATAGCTCCACATTTTATTCAGAATTGCTTTTATAATGGGGAACATATTCTAAAATTAATGAACTTAAAGAAGTGTCATGTTCTGTTCCTTCCCTAAGAGTGGCTACTTTACTTCCTAATGCTGGTTGAGCTGATACATAAATTTCACCATCCGACCTGGCCATTGAAGCTAATAATACTACATGATGAATTTAAATCATGATTAAATTTAAATGAATAACGAGAGAGGGCACGATTAGTATGTTGAAAACCCTTACCTAACAACATATCAACAACTTGAGAAGACTCCTCCCAAACCTTTACAATATTAGTAGTTTTTGTTGACACTTCTTGGTGTGTGATACCTTCTTGAACCTGCTCAGAATTCTCTAGATGAACCTTAAGAAGTTTTTCTGTTTCAATGTTCACCTAGGACAGTACCTTCACAATAGTGGGATTGACAGTGATGTTGACGCTTCCTCCAAGAATCATCACTGTAGCAGTTTATGTAGATGGATCTACACATTTCAACTGGTTATGGTTAGAAAATAAGGCATGAAATGATTTATGGAACATACAATAAAAACTCATGTTCACTTGGTTCAATATAAGGAACTTCACATTCTTCTAATGAAATAGAAAAAATAATTTTATCCAATGTCTCCTCAAAAGACATTCCAAGATTTTTTTATAGCCTCCCATGAAATCCCATGTCCCGTATTAGTATCACCCGAGATAATATTCAAAGCGGTTGGTTCATGACCCTACTCTAACAACATTTGACCCTAAAAACCCTCCTCAATGATAGATGTAAGGTCAAAATTAGTCATATTTTTTTGGTGAATGTGATGACACTAAAGTATTATAGAAATGAATGTCAGTTGTTAATACAAATCGTTTCTCATGAAGCAATTCTGACTTACAAGAGGTATCCTGTCTCTTAGTTGTAGGAATAGGAGTAGTTCCAAGAATAGATGTTGTTTCCTTTGTCCAAGATAACCCTTAAATCAAAGGTTTCAATTCATTCAAAGAAATTTTTAGTTGACCAGAGGTTCCCTCTAATGTTCCATGAGGCACATCAGTAATTTCCTAATGGGATGAAACTGAACAAGTTCCTACAATCCAAATAATTTTAAAAACTTTATTTGGATAAGGTTGAAATTAATCCTGACAAGAATGCTTAACACTACTGAGAAAATGATTAACCATAGTATTATTTCTTCGACGTTTCTTCTTTTTTGTATGATATTTTGATGGACTTACATCATAATCTCAAAAAGCTGGTTTTGGAGAATGCAATCCCCCTACCATCTCATCATCCATAGCCTTTCATCTTGGAGATATCTCTCCGAATTCATAGGGAGATCCAACAAATCCAAGTATAGTACCACTAGGGTTATACTATGGAGATAGAACTTCAATCGACATTCCCTTAGTGAAATTCAATTTAAGATGGTATTTTTTTGATTAATAATTTATTGAAAAATTTCAAATAGAAAATCAGAAAAGAATATGGGAAAAAGAAAACTTACGTCTTAAAAATCGATAAAATCATGAAATTATTCATCAAATAATGTGTTAATACCTTCAATGGCCCCATGATCTATTATATCCTTCAACCATTTTTTGGTGTGAATTGATTCATCAGTTTTATATATAAGAATTTATAACTCCCGAATATGAATACTTACTTCATTAGGATTATTCTCAAATTGGATATGAGATGAAGTCTGCAGATATCATATTGCTAGAATATGAAACCATTCCCATAAATTTATCCATGTGGTTTCAGCATCATAACGCATGAATTTTCACGTTTGAACTACCTTTGTTTATACATATTTAGTTTAAATTATAGTTGGTTGTGTAGATGATCCCACAGTCCTAGATTTGACAGGATTCTAAATTCTTGTCATCACAAACGGTGGATGAAAAAATGAGACCCACTTCTCTTCTAAACAATAATGACTTTACCATCTCGATACAACTATAGTCGGGGATGATGGTTTATCCCACCTGAATCTAGCAGGTGGATTGTATCCTGCATGAGGTTGGTTTGGAGAACTTGGAGCTTCATCATCCTAATCCTCTGACTCTGATGAATCATCCTCTGATGATGAAAAATCACCTTCCAAATGAGAGGGTTCCTTCCTAATTTCTCTAGTTAATATGAACTGAGATACAACATTATTTATCTCCCCTTCAGGGTATTATAAAACCCAACTCTTCGTAAGACATATAGTCAATCTACTCATTGCATCAACGACATGTAAATTAAATACTGCCCCGATATTATCTAGTGTCGTCAGTAACCATAGTTGTCGAGCCACCATCAGATATTTCTCTAATATGACATGAATTGGAGGAGACAAAGTAATGTCCTTCATGAATTTGAATTGATGTGCAAATCTCTATGGAGCGTTGACCTCACATATGATTTCCCTGTCAATCATAATGGGAAATACACCATCTTTGTAAGCTAGCATATATGACCTTACCTCTAAGATGGTTGTCCCATCATCAAAAAATATCTCCATTGGTGGATTCCCATAAATAAAAATATAGAACTCAATGAACATACTCAAAATTACCTTAATATTATAAGGTGTCAAGGAAGAAGGTGAAATACCATAGAAATCTTGAACACAAGGTCGAAATGAACTTTTGAGGGCCTGGATCCCATTATGCATAACATTGGTTCTGAAATGAGTTGAAATCCATACCTATAAAACCTAGAATGGTCATACTATTCTAAAAGAGGTGTTCCCTCCATTAATATGAAACAAGATCCTATGTATCTTCTCTAGAATAGGTGTAGCTAACCCCACCATCTTCCTCTCTACCAATTTGGCTTCTATAAAAAATGTTTCAGGCCTTACACCACCTTTTGAACCTCAAATAGGCAAAAAATATACACTAATACACATATCCAAGAAACCCATAATATGTTTATTCAGATGAATTTTGGAGTTAAATCCATACCCCCACTTTTCAAACTCTCCCTTATCTAATATTATATAGAATGTCTCAGGCGCACCTCTCTTTTATGCCTTCAGACAACTTGTCAGACACATGTCAGTGGGACCTTTCTCCTTCTTCATCAATAGATATTTTTCCATATATTCTGATAAGTGAATATCCATTACCATGTGGTACTTTATCACGTTTTCATTCTTGAGTTTGTAAAATATATTCCGAATATCATTTTCCAAGGATGGTGTCCTTTCTGTGTCATTTCGTGTCATATTTGAAGGAATAAATTCATTGTAAATTTCTCCAAGGATTGGAGCTTTGGGAATATTATAGACATCCCACAAATTGATTCCTACTTCTCAATGTGTCAAATGGAAATAATTTTTCAATGGACTCCATCGGGTTATCAAATCTAGAAAAAAATCATCACTTATATACACATAGGTTTGCCCAACTAATATAGATTCATAAATTCCAACAAATTTAAAATTATCCATAAATTTGGAAAATGTTTTGCGCACCCAGTATTCCCACATCCATTCGTGTCTAACATCCCCTCCCAGAAGAAAGTCTCTACATTATTTCCATAACTTTGATTTATCTATTTGAGAATATAAAAAAGTGATGAATAACAGTGCGGTTGCATCTCAGGTTTATGTGCATTCAAATCTGAAGCACTCGGGTTGGAATTTATGAAATGGGTCTTGGCTTCCATCCCAGAATTGATATATGTTCACGCAACTGAAACATTGGCAGATGAGAAATTTTTATGGTATTAAAACAAATAATCTAAAACATAATTCTTTGGATCCAATATGTTGGAATCCTATGGATGACCATAATATTAATGTGGAAGATAATTACTCCTTGGAAAATCATGGTGATACATATTTAGATAATTTTCCAAATCCTCGAGAGTATTTTCACAAACATCAATGTAATCATGCCCAACGATCTCTATTATATCATTAGTTATCTTGTTTTCTAATTCATCAGTAGTTCCAATTATCTTGGGATAAATTATTCTAGCATCCATTGATCCTGCAAAAAATATCAAAATGAATTTTTTAAGTGAGTTATTTTTTGGATTTTTTTGAAAAGATTAAGAAAATTTGACAATGGTATTAAGACGCGCAAGTGGAACTGCATCGCACAAGGGTGTCGCCCAATATTTGGTGTGCAAGTGCCATTGTGCTGTGCTAGGGTTTCATACCACATTCATAATGCAAGTAACACTACAATGTGCAAGGGTGTTTCCCCTCGTTCAACGCAAAACTAAAAAGACATACAAAAGAAACAAAACCAATATTTTCAGCCAAAGCATCTAAGTGAAGGAACTTGTGTGTGGAGAGCTTGATTTATGAGAGCCTTTTTTATTTTCACTAAAGTGAATAGCCTATACATAGATGTCAAAGCCTTACTATATTCCATCAACTTGTGTTCCAATACCTTCTGTTCCACTACCTCACATGGCATATCAAGATCAACTTATTGACCATTTTCTTCATCAGATTACATCAAAATAAGACCCTCTTTTCATTAAGATCCAATCTTGAGGGGGGGGGGATTTCTTGAAACTTCATTCCATTTCATGGATGAAAACGTAACAATGTAAATAACATAGAAAAAATGATGAGAAAATAAATGGAGGATTTCGATATTTTCAAAGGGTCCAAATTTAAATCTCCCTAGTTGAGACAAATCACCGTTAGTGTGCAAGGAACATGCACACCACCAACTAATATGCTACCAACTTATGAGACCAAACTCAATTCACCCAGGATTTTTTTTCCTATAAATGGACACTTGGGGTCTTCCTTTGTATATAAAAATTTCCCTCAATCCCAATTTCTACTCTTGTCTCCCTATTGCTTTGGCCAAGTCTTCTGAAACCCCCCAATTAGTTATTTTACACCTAAGGCAAGGGGATAAAAAGAGGATCATATGACTTAAGTCCATTCAGTGTTTGAAATCCATAACACTTGCATGCCCAAACTGACCAACCTCCCTAAATCAAGAACACTTACACACCCTCCATTCCTTATACAAGAACTAGAGCACCCCACTTCTTGGAATACCTATGAAGACTCTTAAAGGATTTAACCAAGTTTCTACCAAGTCTTATCCTCCAAGTTGTTTTTCACTTAAGGTGACATCAGGTTGACCAATCCTACTTACATTCCCAATACCTAAGAGCTAGAGACTTTACCACCCCTCTTTGGTTCATCTCACCTTTTCATCCTCTTTGAGTCTTTCATAAAGCCATCTTAAAATCCATTCATGGAAGATCTTCTTGTTCATTGGATCCCTTGTATAAATGGGATCATGTTGAAACCTCCACCAAGACCTCTCAATTTATAAAACCGTAGGGAAAGGCACACTAGCTTGTCTCCTATTTGGATTTTCATCTCTACGACCATAGGATTCCCATACATTTATTATTGGGAAGCTAGGGTTCTTTCAACATCTATGGGGTTGTATGTCCATAGTCACGAGGGATATTATCCCAAGAACAGTATTGAGGAGTTCCCAATTTATAGTATTAGGGTTCATGACACGTATATCCCTTGTCTCTAAAACCCGGAGAATCAGTTCCCTAGTAGGGAAGGTACAGTTCACACCAACTTTTCATTTTTACAAACAAAAAGTCTCCCTCCTCAACTGGGATCAATTTTAGGGAATCCCTCCTAGTTTAATCCCTTATCCTTTTGGTATCTACCCAACAAACTTCAATTTAATTTTACATTGGAAGGATCATTGCTCTGTACCCTCATCCACTGTCACCCTGGATTCTTTCTCCATAGGCCCAGCCTCTTCCATAAATGAAAGAGAAAGTGTGTTTCTTTTTGAATCTTTCACATCATTTTATATCTCACACCCAACATGAGTAACGTGGGATTATAGATTTTGATGTGTATAAAATTTGTAGAATCCATATCACCTATTGAACTATGAGAACTTGGATTACCACCATAATTGGTACATGTAGAAAGCCTTCACCCAGTGCCTGAGCTCACTATACATCCCCCTCAAGAGTCCAACCATAACTCACTTAATCTGGGAATCATCTTGAGATGTAAAACCTAAATTAAGCCCCCTAAATCTCCATGAGTTATGATTTATCTCTTGGAAACTTTTATAGGGGAATCCTCTTTAAGAGTAATCCCCAACCTATTTCTCTAATATGTCCATATTCCACTACGAGACTTTCCAAACTACGCGGGATTTGATTCCTATCTAAGTGGGATATGTTGGAAACCTCCTTGATGTTCAAACCCAACACTCCAAATCAACCTTGGTCTTTCAGGGATACTTTCACAACAAAGTCTAATCCATCTGGTAAACCTATATCCTTTCCAATTTCATTGGGATTATTAGGCTAAAGTCCCATAGTAATCATTGACTAGGCATCTTCCGTCTAATATGTCATTACCACTTGAAATTAAACTCTACTGTTAGGTCCTGATCACGAGACCAGAAAAGGTATGATGTGTCCCATTAAGTGGAACTGAACTACGAGGGTTCTGATTCCTTTCATGAATATATGTAGGTAGTCCATTTATTGGTATTATTCCAACATAAAAAACAATTTTCTACCTAGATGACCATAAATTCTATAGTTCCCCACTGAGTGTCTTAAAAACTAGCACCACTTTGATAAAGGCTAAAGAGTCTCTAAGTAGTATATGAGAGTACACCATTGATGAAGAACCTAAAATACATATGTATATCTCCAAAAATGATGTGATGATCCCAACCTCCCATCCTCTCGGCCAATGTGAGTTATTATGTAATGTAGGTCAACAAAACTAAAGAATTACTACCTTTAGAAAAAAGGCCCTTTGGATACAGAACCATTGGATGTTTCTGGTTCCATAAATAAATCCAATGTAAACCATTCAGAAGTAGTGATTCCTAATTATAAAATAAGTTCCAGGGGAAAAAATGTGGATAAATATAAAAATTTATGTCTAATTGACTCATATATTCTCTATGGTATTATCTAACCACATCTTGTACCTCCACACCAGAGACCTGATACTTTCTTTTGTATAGTCCATAGGTAATCCTACATATTATAGTTTAGTTTTCCTCAATTTTCATCACAATCTGTGATACACTATTTGAAGATGTTCAATCTCAAATATGACTGGATAAATTGGGGAGACATAATGAATTTTTTTTATATACATGCAAAAAACTTGAGTTTCTAAAAATCCTATCATATGAGTTTTTAATAAGAAGGTACGACCCTAATCATTCATCCAAGGAGAACTACTATTCTCTCTAAGAACTCCCATGATACTTGGGAAGAATCTACCAATGCATGAGAAGAAATGGTGAGGACCATATATTATAAAAATTACGTACACAAACAGTGATTACTCATTGATTATAATGGAAATAGAGTGTATCTTTCATATAATAATTGCATGGTTTCTCAAGAAATACTTCACATAGCTTCACGATGGGTCCTAAAGATCCATTTTTATGTCTCTAAACTTATTAAATACAGTACTAGTCATGTGATCATAAAATTTAGAACATTATGGTCTTAGGTGTATGAAGTTAAGTTTCAATAAATGGAGTTCCTCATTATATAACCCTATAGTGCTTGGAATATTTGTCCATATTGTATGATGTTAAACTGGATGAAATATGGTACACCCTATAAGATTATTAAATTACTTTGAGTGGCCCCTTTATGAAACCCAATTTATTTAAATGAAATCAAAATCCTTGTAATATACCTTAACGCATGGTTCCATATCTATAAGTAAGTTAAAAGGTAAGAAACCCTCCATTATGATAATTATGTCATTGTTTTTAGATCCTTCTTAATTCACATCGGTCTTTCCATTCTATAACTCGACATTAAGATGAGATCAATATATCTTTCAACAGCACATGAGCAAGATCTATATAGAAACAATTGTATGAAATGTGTGTGTATTGATTCTTTCTATTTTAGGCTATGTGGTGACTTCTATATTTATTATATTGGTTACATCTACAATTCCATCATCTTTATTCCCCATTATGCTGGAATTTTCTAATTCACATAATGGTATCTATATTAAGCATACACCAAGACACCATATAATATGACCCATATCTACTATGTTATGTATAAATATGGAGCTTGTTTTAATCCCGACCTTATACTTGAGTATAAAAAAATCCCCTTTCAAGAACTATATATGGCTTTATTCCTATTTCTTTTTAGGATACATAGTGATTCTTAGAGTTATTAACTTGGGTCTAGTTATAAATTATTCTAATTTCAATCCAATTATCTGACCTAGTGTTTGAGAATTCTCCCCATTCAAAAGATATTTTCCTCTAACAACTCTATACATGGAAACCAAATTCATTCACTCAATTATTTATTTTCGAAAATAAAATTCCTTAAGTCAATTATTCATCATGGAAACCCAAAAGTGTTGAGATTCTATTCTTGGAAAATTACCATTATGTACATATTCCTCATCATATTACCCAAAACCTCATGATATAATAGTCTAACCTACAAAACCATAAATTACTAAGAGTGTTATATTATACATGTCTTGATTCTCTTTTGTACAAGTAAACTATACATTAAAGATTATAGTATATGACTTTACTAATTAAAATTGGTTCATCTCTAATATCCCCACAAAAAGATGAAAACATTTTATTTTCTCATATTCATGAGATAGATCTACACATAGAATCCTTTATAAGAACAACATATGTCTTGTTCCTACTCTTATAAGATATATAGTGAAATCCAACTACTAGAAAATGGACATATAGCTATGGGGACATATACACTATTAGAATACCCATGGCTATAACAAACCCATTTCCACATGAAACAATTCACATGGCTATAGGATACATATATCACTAGGAAAATTTTACTATGGTTATTTTTCAACCTGTGACACTGAGGTAAATTATTTTTTCCCTAAAAATTGTTAGGAAAGACTTATAGTGATGTGAATGTTTTCCCATGTCTATATGTCAACCTGAAACACTATGAGAAAGTAATTTATTCATGTCAAGGGTAAAGGAAAGACCTAGAATCACATACATGTTTTCCTTTAGCTATATAGTTACCTCAATGATGGACTATAGCCATATGACAATAATATCATGGATATAACAAGCCAATAAAATCAAGCATATTTTTTCCTTGGCTATAGGGTCACACATCCAAGAGTTATGAACATAAGAAAACATGCTAATGTATATAGGATGTTTATATCGATAGACATGGTGTCCTATAGGAATATATCCCCAAAATAAGAGAAACATGATATTTAATTTAGAAATCATAATATATATTTACAAATATCTACATATAAAAATATATAGATTTTTATATATATACAAAAAAAAGTATTATAGTAGATTGGTAGAGTATGCAGGCTAAATTCCATGAGAGTCATGTTTTAAACCCAGTGGTTGAATCCCCTCACACTATAACCACATGAATATATTCATGTGTATATGTGTGTTCATTTGGGAGAATATATTTCGATGGGTAAAAACCCATGGATATAATGCCCAAATAGACACAAATATATCTATAGACATGGACCATGGATATAGTTTCTTTATATGGACTAATAAATATGGTCCTTTCCAGTGGCTATATCCCCATGGGAAATAGTAATAGAGAGTAATTTTCATAGGTACTATGCTCGAGGTTATAACCTATAAGCATAAGGCTAGAGGGTATTTCCATTGTCATGGAGTACTTATATAACATTTTTTCCTAACAATTCTAGTATTATACTTCTTATATGTATCCATTAACTTTACCCCTTTAAAGTATGATTTTATCCTAGTGGATATGTTTCATCCTTATTTATGCCTGGTCTTCCCATGACTATGTATTAGGTTGGAACCATTTCATTTGATCTTGGTGTTGAGAACTCATTCTCATTTGGTTTCTTTATTTCCTAAACTAGGGTAATCATCCATTTCACTGCCATGTCCCCTCAATATGACAAATATCTATGTAGAGACTAACTAATAATTAAATGTGTTTTGATTCATATCATTTTCAGATACAATATGATATAAAGGTCTGCCACCTTTGATAGAGATGAAAAATTAAATATCTACCTAATTTTACATACTATCTTAACACTTGTTTCCATCATTTTATGATGGGTTTTACCCATTAAACCTATGTTTGGATGAGAAATTACAAAATCACATTTGATAACTACATGTGTATTGATGCCGGTTATATCGAAATTACATAGTGACACCCGAAGGTCATGAACTTACTCCAACTAGAAATATCAACTTAAAACCCACTCCAAAAAGTTTTTATCCTCATTAATATTGAGTATTTTCAACATAAATATATATATTAAGAAAATATACAACTTTTAAGAACTATGCATGGCTTGAGATCTGTTATATTTGGACATATAGTGACATCAGGAGGTTTTTACTGGGATCATATCACTAATCTATTCATCTTCAATCCCCCTATCTATAATATTGTCTGGTCCTTATCCTTAATGTCAAGTTCATCAATTACCACACATTAGGATAAAAAAATTATCATATTCTTTATTAATATACCATATGCACACAAATATTTTTATACGAACTATTCTTGGTTTTATTCCTCTTATTAAATTATACATATCAATGAATGAACTATCTGTCTTAGGACCATCCACAAATAAAAATATAATTAAACTCACCCTCAATGTTCCATAATTACCCAAAACCTATCTAGTTCTAGAATAGAACGTTATAATCACCACTTGAATATCCTCTTTACATATTCTAAATGTTGTACCTTATGTGTTTGAATCAACAAAAACCTTTTGATGTCCATTGGTAACGAGTGTGTTTGATTATAGATAAATTTCTATGATTGGTGTGAAAATCCATGTCTTATATCTAGAATTTACTTAACCAAAAAGTGACTTGTTTTTATCATGAAGAGAATATCCTCTAACACTGTGTTCCCTTAATATATTTTTAGTCACAATCACAACTCATATTTGGTAAATATCCATCCTCAACTTGCCTTGTTTATTTTATCACTTTATTGATTTAAATTACCAAAGATATTATTTAATTAATTCTCATTCCTTGTTCAATACCATTGAAGAACTCCTAGATCATGATCCTCATCTGTGTTGTCTCTCCCCACATCACATTGTTCTAAGAAGTATGAATATAATATATGTGCACTATTTTCTACCCAAGGTTCCCCATATTGGTGTTGGGTTTATCATTATCATTGGGTAGAATATACCATTACTACATGATATGAAAAATTAGTTTTAGTCAAATATATATGGATTTATGTATTTTGAAGAATTTATTTAATCATTATGACCTTAAAAAATATGTGCCACTCTTAGAGTTTGTTTATATCAATATACATCCTTACTCCTTCATGTTAGGTCATAATCATAACCTTATTTAAAAATATACTACCTCAGTATTCGGGATCCAAGAATTATGAACAAAAAATGTATATATTCAATTTTCATGGGTTATATGTACTAGCCTGAGACACATCAATTCACATTAGGTCAGGTTTTCTTCTATTATAGTCATGTGACCTCAACTCAAATTTTGGTTAAATATATATGACCTTAAACCCCCAAAAATATTTGTCAACATTAAATGAAATTAGACCAAATTTGTTTTTTGGTTGAATACTATTTGACCATAATCATTAGCTTCATTGGTCCAACTTGTATGATCTTAAATTCCCAAATGCGAGAGACATGGTACTCAATAGAAGGAAAACTCACAAGTGGAATTTATGTAAAAAGTTGATTGCCAATTTAATTTTTCTATGACTCACATAGTGTTGGAAAAATTAGATAATTTTAAAAGAATGAAAAAAGAAAAAATATGTTTTGGTTGAAAACCTTCTTGGGGTAGCCTGAGAAAAATTTGTGTTCCTACTCGCTAATCCTCTCCCCGTTAAAGCATTACAAAAAATATAAAGAAAAAATTGGAATTAAATAATTATTTTGAGGACCACTATTTGTCCCTAGAAAAAGTCAATATTTTATTTTTAGGTACATAAACCTATTAAAAAGTTATAGGGAAATTATTTTACTCATAAATAATGGTTTAAAAAACTTGTAATATTTTAGTATTTGTGACATTTGAATCATTGGAGTCATCATTAAAAACCATTTTTATACTTTTCATTATACTAAGTAATTTATTAATCATTTAAAAATATACTTTCCTTGGACTAAATTTATGGTTAATGTACCTTGTATCCAACTTTCATATATCTATTTAAGGGTAAAATTTTATAAGGATGTAAAAATTACCATCTTTTGTTAGAAAGGTTTATACAAACTTATGGTGATGTTATTTTAACTTTGTATCCATATTTTTGATCTTATTACATGTAAAAATTCATTGATGATAATAAATTCGGTATGTAATTTCATCATTGAATCATGTGTATTGTAATTAGGATTTTCCATATTTATTTCGATGAAATTTTTATATGGATTTAATTATTATGATGTTACACTTTACATGTTTCACATATCATGAAAAATCAATAGTTATAGTGTATAAGTAATTTAGGAAATTGATAAATTGTTTTGATATGATGTTCCTTCATTTATGATACAAAAAGGAGTAAAATTCACCATATTGTTCCAATTATTTTTAAAATAATATGTAACACTTTAGACTCTACCATTGCAAGTAAATAACTTATCCTAAACTATTTCACAAACAAACCCATTAAAAATAATTTATTAAAGTCATTACTTAAAGGATAAATTTTTTAATTTAAAATTTTAATAACTAATTACATTTGTAAATAATTATATAAAAATTGTCTTAGTACAAATTGTTGATTTTTTTCTACTGAAAATTTATTTTTTATATGAAAATTACTATTTTCATGAATCTTTCAATTTGTATGAGTTTACTATTATATAATAATGAACTATTATTTTAGAAACCATTTTATTTAATTAATTATTATTTTAAAGGATAAATTTATAAATTATAAAGTATTATTTTTACTTAAAAATCCTATAGAAAACATTTTTAGATCTAATTAAAATGTTTATTTAATATAAAAACTTGTTTTAGGTGTTTTTATTGAAACATGTATTTTTAAGGGATATTTAGTTTTTAATTTCCTTGAAATTATAATAAAATATATTTATTTTATAACAAATCATTTATTTATATTAAAATAAATAACCATTTTTTACAATATATACAAATATAATTCTTAGAAATGTTAAGTATTCAAAAACATTTTTTATGTGATTAATCATATTTGTTTTAAAATATACTTTGTCGCACCATCAGATATTTTATTCAATAACATTATTTTAGAATTTGAAAATAAAAGTATCAAACTAGGCTAAATTTTTAGTCATACGCCTTTTCAATAAAAATAAATACTAATATTATAAATTAAGTACCATGGTAAAAGTAAAAGGGATAAATCGAGTTTAACCTAGTATAAACAAAGAATGATTTTTTGGAAATTTTCCTGGGCTTGAATGGTTGATACTTGGATAAATCAAGGAATGTTTAGTCTACAATTTTTCCATTTTTTATCCATTTTAACATGAATTGTTCCATATATTTATTGAAAAATTCCAAGGTGTTCCCAAAACTACCATTCCATTCACTTATAAAAGGGGAACATCTTCACAACTTTAAGACACAAAACCAATTTTAATTTATCATTGAAACTCTTGTAAATTTTCTCCCTATAAACCTATCACAGTTACAATATCCAATGGTTATTCATAATTATCCTAAGACCATCAAATTCAAGGAGACTTCCAAAGAAAAATCAAGTATTTGACTTGAGTATTATCAACTAAAAAGTTTTATTATTTATTATATTCTTTAAAATTTAGTATATCCGCACTAATATAATGATATTATTATAATTTATATTCTTTAATTTTACTCTATTTTTTTGTATTATCTTTTTTACTAATATATCCAATCCATTAATAAAAAAATTGTTGTTCGTGCTTTGTGCGGGCTATCACCTCCATGATGTAACGAGTTTTGTTTTCCTTCAATTCATTATAAGGTTGGATGTAAATATTTTATTAAAATATAAATACTATTCATATAATATCATTAATATTATTGTATAAAAAATTTAAGAAACTATTAATGACATGACAAATAAACAATTACAATTAGTTTAATCGTTTAAAATATGTGCTCTAAGAGAATAATCATTTACTAAAATTGTATAATGTTTTCATATAAATTAATTATTCTTAAAAAAACTTATAATAAGGATATATAAAACTTAAAAATTACATAAAACCATTCTAATCTTGTTATATTGATATTACAAGTAAACCATCTCATAATTATCCACCAATCATGGTTAGTTCTTATTTGGGTTGATTTAACCACCTACCTGAACAATACTATACATTTATTTCATGGATAAATATGAGAACCTATTTTCTGGTATAATTTTATAAATTCTAAAAGAAATATATATTTTTGGTTCTTTAGATTTTATATCAATATTTAATTCAACAATTAAGGAAACACCCTATATTCGTCAAAAATCCCCAAAACATGCTAATTATTGACATTGTATTCTATTAAAAGGTATGAAAAATCCATGGAAATAATTTTAAACATAATAAATTGTTAAAAATAATACCTAAAAATATCTTTAATTACCTCGTCATAATGGAATTTGGTATAAGAATGAATAGAATTATCGCTATTATGAAACTAGTAAAAATTATAAAAACTATAAACACTGTTGTGGAAAACTGGAATAATTCATGTAGTGAAAGAAATTTTTATAATATTTTATATGAAAATGACCACTTAAATGTAATAAATAAATTTATTAATATAGGTTTGTTTCAATGTAAATTTTTTTAATTTAGGATAAGAGATAAGGGTTTTCCATTGTAAATTCCTCTTCTTGAGACATAAATTGTATTATGTACCCAATTTCCTTTATTTACTATATATAATAACTATTTGAGATTTTGTATCACGAAATTAATTTATTCATGGAAATTTAATATCATTTTTATTCCCCCTATTCTAAGAGGTTATGATTTAATTTCTACCCAAGCCAAAATTGGGGGTTTCCCAACTCAATTTTAATTCATTGGGTTTAAGGTTATAATGACCAAATATTTTATTTTTTGTGTTTAATTCATTTCAATGGAGAGATATTTTCCATGTTCTCCAAATTAAGTTTTTGTTGATTTTCAAAAAGACATCTTTGAGGGTGAGTGGTAACCAGTAAATGAGAAAAAAACATACAGCAGGATTCAAAAACGGTGAGTGAAATTCAAATTCTTTCCACACCAAATAAAGAGATCACTTTTGGGATATGCTCTCATTAGTCGATGTCATAGTCGTGATCACCGTCCATCATCGTTGACGTACCCGTCGTCCTCATCGCCGAATAATCTCCATATCTTCATCACTACCGATTCATCACTACATCAGTCATCACCCTAATGCACGATGAGTGGCCCTAAGACAGGAAAAATGTTGAGACACTATTAGGGATATGCTTTAAAATATTTACAGGCGCATAATGCACCATGATGAAGGATTTTTACTATGATTTTCTGGGTCTCCAAACAATGAAATCTATTGAATCTAATTACTATCATCCATGGATAAACAAATAAATTTATGTTACCTTCACCCCAATATTTATTTGATAAGGGAACTACCTTTTACTTTGGTGATACCATGTGTCTTCCAAGATGATTGAGGTTTGTTATCCAAGAAATACAAATTATTTTATTAAAAGGATATGTATTTTATTTTTATATTTATTAATATATTGATATCTATGTTTTATTCGGGTATAGTTTCCTGAGAGAATTCTAAGAAAGTTAAGGATATCTATTAGAGTGAATTAATTGGAATTAAACAAGTGATGGGTGGGCCCTAACATTATATATCCCCTTAATGCATCAGAAGGTCACATAAGGCAAAACAAGTAGGGTTTCTGTGTAAGAATATTCCCATTATAGTAAAATTTATTGAATTCGTTCTTTTAGATATTTAAAATGAGATGTAAAAATTCATTGAAAACATTTTTTGGATGTCTAGCATTATGAATTCCATTGGTAGGAGTTCCAAGATTATTTCTATCCATGATTTCATTTATTATCATGGATATAATATTCCCTCAGGTTCATTTGATTATGTAATCATTTTTTTTATTTATGTTTTTCAAATTACTTATGGAATGCTTATATTAGGTTAGATTCTACTGTATGGTACTCCTTATTCAGAATCTAAGCTCACTATTTTTTGTTTTTGTTTCCCCATGAAACCTAGTGGAGGACTATCTGTAATATTTAGGGATATGATGGAAGGGGAAATCATGTTATAACAATATATTAATGGTTCATATTATGTTTTTAATGTGTAATGTATGTATGTATCCGGCCTTCCAAGACAACTCAACAATTGAATCCTTTATGAACTTGTGTACTTTGTACGAATTATGCAATATAACTACCTGATATGGGTTCTTGCAGTCTCATATATTATTTTTTATATCAAAGGAAGTTTAGTATCATCCTTGGAGACTATATTTAGATATATTAAGTAATATAACATGATTACTATAAAAAACCTAAGGATTTCTAAGGATAAATATAGAAAAATTAGTAGTAATTTTATTTTACTATTCAATGTCATGATATAATTATGTATATTAATTTGAAGGAGAGACGGTGACTAACAGGTTGAATAAGAGACATATCAACACCCACATTCAATGTAGGGATGTTCCCTCTAAAGTTTTAATGAATTTATAGTTTATAAAAATCATATCATATCCATATTAGTGTATTTTAACTCAATTGTGACAAATAATATCATTGCAATTGAGTGACCTATTGATCCAAAACATTTTGTAACTTGGTTAGACTATTTCATGAAAGAAAAAACATGAACATTTAGTGAAACTATTAATATATTTGTAGATGAATAATAGATCAAGTACCCAGATAAGATCATTCTTGATTTGGAAAGTAGCTAAAAGGAATTCTTCACGGTGGTCAATCATCTGATGGGGGATTCAAAATAATAGTGGTATC
The DNA here is from genome assembly GCA_963277665.1 of Viscum album. Lineage (NCBI taxonomy): Eukaryota > Viridiplantae > Streptophyta > Magnoliopsida > Santalales > Viscaceae > Viscum > Viscum album. The sequence continues at coordinate 1,013,085,758 of OY728119.1, read as the reverse complement.
TAATTTAAAATACATGAGGGGAAGATCAATCCCGATCTAGTGATGTAAATTACATCCTTAGAATATTGGATTCAAACATTTTAGAAAATAAATTTATGGTTTTTACAGAATAATTACCTGGTCATATAATAGAGTGTGAAGTTGAGTTCTCAATTAAAATCCTTCATAAGACAAGAAACATATCTCATACTTTTATATAATTAAACCATTATAGTTGGTAGTGGAAAAGAAATAGTTTTAGGAGTTGAGGGAAAATTCATTTATACTCCCTTGTGTTTCATTATGGGGAGACCCTATTTTATTTGTGGAAAGAAAGGATGGGTCTATGATATTGTGCATTGAGTATAAGGAAATAAATTTTATCAATATGAAGAGTGAATATAAATTTCCATTTATTAATGGATTATTTTATCAACATAAAAGTTCCCAATAAATTTAAAAGATTGATCTGCACTCTGGTTATCATTTGGTAAAGGTGAAGAAGGACAGTATAATGAAGAAGACATTTTTAATAGGCTATATACATTATGAGTTTACAATAAGTGCATTTAGATATACTAATTCACCTTATGTATTTTTCTATATAAAAAATAGAGCATTAAAGGAGTATACTTATAACTTTTTAATGCTATTCATTGATGAAATCTCAATATACTCTAAGAGGTATAAAGAGCATGATATTCATTTGAAAAACTTCTGGAGATCCCCCCATAAAATGAATTATATGGTAAGTATAATAAGTAGGAATTTTGGCACAATGATTGTTTATTTCTAGGATATATTGTCTCTAAGTATGGGATATCTATTTACCCTACAGAGAGAAAGGTAGTCAAAAAGTGTACTAAGCTGATGAATATAACTGAGATCTAATATTTTTTGGTCCTAATAGGTTATTATTAATGGTCTATTCAAGATTTCACTTAGTTGTCCAACATGTTAACCATGTTAAAAAGTAAAGGAGTTTATTTTACTTGTTCAAGAGAATGTAAGATATGTTTGGATGAGTTGAAGAGGAGACTAATTAATGAACAAGTTTTAAGTCCACAATGAGGTAAGAATGATTTGTAATTTATAGTGATATATAAAAGAAATGACTTATATTCATCCTTATGTAAAATTATAGAGTGATATACTTTGCAGTATGGAAGTTGAAAATAGAGATATAATACCTCTACGGTGAAAGATTCAAGATATAAATAGACCATAATATTTTGAATCTTATCTTCCCAAAGAAGGACCTCAACATGAGGAAAACAAGTTTGTTTTAGTTTGTCAGAGTCTATGATTTCTCGATATAGTACCACCCTATTAAGGAAAAGAAGTTGGATGATTCATGGATCTGGAGGGACCATGGAGTTCTGACCATGATGAGGATTAACATAGATCCCATATACAAAGATCAAGTAAATATGGATATGGTTATATCTTGGAAAAGGGAAACATAATTCCTTTTACAGGAATTTTCAAAACCATCCTTACTAGAATGGATTGAGAAGTCCCACTTGGATGATGAGAAATTTCAAAGGATTCGTAAGGCAATGAATGATGGGAATTTGATAGGCTTTATTTATAAAGATGGAGTGTTGAATTTTAGAAAGAGGTTATGTGTTCTATTCCCACCAGAGTTGAAGAGGGAACTCATAAATTAAGTACAAAGATCAAATTTCTCTATAAAACATTGTAGTAGAAAGATTTATTGATATTCAAGAGAACATGTTTTGTGAGATGGCATGAAGTCAAAAATTGCAGACTTTCTTTCAAGATTCTTAGTATTCTAGTAGGATCATATTGGAGGGAAACATCTTAAGGGAGTCATTAAACCTCCTCCTATATCGACATGGAAGTGGGACAATACTAAAATGAAAATTTTCACTAGACTACCAAAGAGTACAAGTAAGAGAGATTATATATGGATAATAATTGATCATCTTAATAATTCTTCTCATTTATTAGGAAAAAGATATGATCTATGCCTTGATCACCTTGACTGAGTCAATATTAATTAAATTATGAGTATTAATGGGTAAAAATTATAGATTTTATGTAACCATGATCCTTAGTTCATAATTTGTTGTTGAAAAATTATCTTATTATGAATTTTTAATCTTTTTATGAAGGGGATGGTTTTTATTTGAAAATTAAAGTTTTAACAAAATAATTAATTTTTTATTACTTTACCATTTTATAAGAACTAAATAGTGGTTTAAGAACCCTTTTAGGTAATACAATATGTATTTATAGGCTAAAATAATACATTTTACAATATTTGTTGAACTAAAAAACATACAATAATCATTTTTAGAACATATTTAAATGTTACTTTACTATTAAAAAAGTTTTTGGTCTATTAATTGAATCAAGTATTTCAAGGGAGATTTAGTTTTTATATTACCTTAAAAGACTAATAAAAATTATTTAATTTATAATAAATCAATTTATCTTATTAAAATTAGAATCCAATATATTTTTATAATATATAAATTTAAATCTTAAAAACATTATTTTTATAAAAATGAAATTTATACGATTATGAATATTTATTTTTAAATTAAATTTTCACTCCTTTATAATTTTTTTGGGAAAAAGTATCATATTATTTTAAATTATAAGTATCCAAATTGGTAAAATGATCAATATTAATTTTTGTATAAAAATTAATTACAATGTTTAGAAATTAATTACAAAGTTAAAAGTAGAATGGTTAAATTGAGATTAATATAGTATAAAACTACCAAACAATTTAACATAAATTTTTAGAATTGAATGAGATTTTCATCTTCAAATGCATGTTTCCCCATCATTTAGGTGTATTTTTTGGTAATTTACTCTTGAAAACATCCACGTAATTATTCAAAAATGCAATGGTGTTCCCCAAATACAATTATGTTCACTTATAAAGGGGGTACATCTCAAGCAATTCAAGAAACACATACCCTTAAAATTTATTATTTAAATATCCAATTTGTTCTCCCTATAACCCTATACTTTGAATTTAATCCCCTGATTACTCATTTTAGTCCTTATTATTTCAAATTTAAAGAGACTACAACGTAAAAGTCAAGTCCCCAACTTGATTTTTATCAACCACTTAGTTTTATTCTTAATTATGTCACTTAAAATTTATTTTATTCACACTAATATAATGTTATTATTATCATTCATATAATTAAATTTTACTATATTAATGGGTATTATCATTATTTATTCATATACCCCATCCATTAAGAAAAACAATACTGTTGTTCATGTGTTGTGAGGACAATAACCTCCCTGACGCGACAAATTTAATTTTCCTTATATTCCTTTCATGGTTATATATAGGGATGATATTAAAGAATAAATATTATTTTTTATGACATTGTTAAGGTTTTTTGATTGAAAAATTTAGGTCCATATTAATGGTATGACCAACAAACAACCATTGTTAATTTAATAGTCTATAATAAGAATACTAAGAGTATTATATTTTTTTCAAATTGAAAAATGTTTCAATATCCAATATATATTATTATAATTACATATAACTCTGATATATAAAAATATTATACAATGAATAATATCATTATAATCCTATTATAATTATATTAAAAATAAACCAAATGATAATCATCCACTAATTACAGTAGATTAATGTCTGGGTCAGTTTAATCACCTACTTGAACAATACAATACATTTATTTTGTGGATGAATATGAGAACCTACTTAATTTTATAATATTATATAAATATGTAAATAATTATATTTCCAAATTCTGGTGATATTATATCAATATCTAATTCATCAATTAATGAAACACCCTCTGTTTAAAAATAATCACAAAAACATGATTATTATCAAATTTATCTTTATGTTTATGGCGTAAAAAACTTATTAAAGGAATTTTAATCATCTTAAATAATTAAAAATAATACCTATAAGTATATTTAATTACAAACTAATAATGTAATTTTTCATAATAATGAATATGAACATCTATATTATGATACAAGTATAAAAAATCAAAACAATAAACACTGATGTGGAAATCCGATGAATTCATGTAGAGAATGACTAGTAATGAAGAGTATAGATGAAAATGAATATGATTAAGGTTTATAATTAAGTTATTATGATATCTATGTTTATGATACTTATGTTTAATATATGTTCATTTAATTAAATAAAATATATAATAGTTTTTCCATCTCCATTTCCTCTCTTTGAGTAATAATATATATTATGCACCTAATTTACATTACATGGTGAATATAATATATATTTGAGATGTTATATCATTAAAATAATTTATTCCTAGTATTTTATTATCATGTTCAATCCCTCTATTTTAATAGGTTACTATTTATTTTTTACTTAATCCATATGTGGTGGTTTTCATCCTAATTTTTCTTATTTGGGACTCAGGTTATAATCAGTACCTATATTCTTTTTTGTGGTGAATGAATCTCCATTGAAGAATTATATCCATGTTATTGATAAAAGTAAATATATTTTTATGTATATATTTTTATAATTCTATCATATTATTTTTCTTTAATAGTTACCTATTTGAAGGTGAAAAAACAAATCTATGTTTTTGAAATTTTAATGTGTGCGTAATTTACTATAAAATACATCCGTGTCTTGATAATAGAAAGTGGATGTTGTTGTGGAAAAAAATTAAACTTAGGTTAATATTCCCAAAAGGGTTGTTTTATCATTGAATGAATTATCAACCTATTAGATGATGAGTGGGCCAAAGACTTTACAATTGGATAGACACTCATGGGGGGTATGATTTGGAATATTCACACACTCTTAATGAACCACGCTAAATGACTTTTCATACCATTTCATTTTAATAATTAAAATGTTATCTATTGAATCTAATTACTATCTTATATGGATAATCCATCTCATTGAAGCTACCCTCACCCTATATTTGTTTTGTTGATAAGAGAACTATCTGTTACTTAGATGATACCTTATGACTTCCATTTTAATTAAGGGATATTCTCCAAGGAATCCACATTACTATATTTAATAGGTAATTATTTGATGTTCGTATTTCTCAATATACTAATAGAGAAGTTTTATTAATAACAGGTTCCTCATGTATAGTCGTGAAAGGTCATTATGACACTTATGATGAATATATTGGACTTAAACAAGTGAAATTTAGTCCCCAATATAATATATCCTCTCGATGCATCGGCATGTATAATAAGATAAAATTTGTTGGATTTTGGTGTATGCTTCTACCCATTGGTCTTAGTGACAAGTGATGTTTCTTTTGACATGGCCTCAATAGTTAGTTTTTAATGTCTCACATTATGCATTCCATCAGTTTGAGATCAATGATTATTATTATCCAGGTTTTCAATTAGTTCTGTGGATATTATATCAGCTCAGTTATATTTTATTTGGTCTTGATGTTTTCATTTATTCCTTCCATATCACATATTCCATGATTATGTTATGTAATATTTTTTGTATTATACTCCTTATCGATCATCTGATCCCACCATTATTTATATTTTCTTTTCCAAATATAACTAGAGGAGGATTATTTATAATTTCAAGGGATATGATGGATGTGATAATCATGTTCTCAAATTATGATCATGTTTTATCTTATGTTTTTAAAGTATATTGTATTTATGTATACAGTCTTTCAAGAATCCTAAACTATTTGATCCTTTATAACTCTAGTACTTTATTTCAATTATGTAATATATGTACAGGATGTAGGTTCCCTGAGTCAGGGATGTTATAATAGAAAAAAATATAATAAACCACTAAAACAATAATTCATTAAATTAATGAATTTAGATCAGTGATAAATTAGAGTCATCAATATATCGATGATGTATAGCTTGTCTTGTGATGTATACTTCTTCCTCTCATAGTAGATCCCTTTCTACAATGGAAGCATTATCTCGTACCTTCTTAGTTTCTTGAAAAATACAAATCAGGATTAATTATTATATCTTAAACCATTCTAAGAGTTCACAGAGTCCATTTTCCAATGATACCCCTCACTATCGAATTACCAATGACTACCCAACATAATAGTAAATTGAGGTATATCTTGATGTTTCTTGGCCCTAAAATCCATGGGGAGAACATTAGTCTCATCCTTTGTAATATATACTATGTGTTTCTTATCTTAAAACCACTCACATGTAGTTTTCTTTATTGGGGTATGGAATAATCTATATTAGAACCCACTTTACCTAAAGGTGTGGCCTTGTACTTGAGATTGGGATGTTGATGGCATAGTTCACCTTGGGGAGTCTCTTAGATCAATAACCAGATGTGCTACCCCACCAAATTATTCATAGAATACAAAATCACAAGAGAGATACTATATTTAAACACAAACCCATTTGGGAGACTAGAACATAAGTGGACACTGATTTTGTTAATGTTAACAAGCATTTGATATATTTTTCTATAATACCTTCGATGGAAGTTACATTTGGGTAGAATCCAATTCTATTAAACATCCAAAAACTACTAATGGAATTACTATGGATGATCATAGGATATATATGACTCATTTTACATGTATTGGAAATAAATTAATATGGTTTCATTATTTACTCCCACATTTTAGAGTATTAATCACTCTTATAGTTACTTCTCTACTAGATAGATCTACATGAGTACCCTATGTAAATTCTACCTCATTGGCTTTACTGGTTGAAATATTCTTTATTATTTTGCACTAATTAATATTTATATATTGGTTGGTGTGTCTTCTGTCAAAAAAATTCATTCAAAACCCTCATTTAATGCCCCAAAAGTACAAAGGTTCATCTTAATGGCAAGAGTCATATGTGGTAGAAAGATAATATAATAAGGATTTATGACCTAAATATAGTGACCAAATACTTTCGTAAATATATATTACTTCAAAATAGATGTATATTCAATATATTTCATAGAAACACCCAAGGACCATTATAGTTTAGTGTATTTGGATACTAGATATACAAACTCATTATTTTATTTAATATATTCAAAATCTCCCATAAATATCATCCCACATAGTACACTTCATAGACATACCCTAATTAAAATATTTCTTTATAACATGGGGATGGGAAGCATAATAAAGGGAGAGTTGAGCTTCATTGTAATGGAAAAAATGGGGCATAAAAACATAACATGAACATAATGGTATGAGAATATGAAAATAACATTTCAAAACCATACCCTACATATTAAAGATCCTAAATTTCAGTCTTGGAAAAAATCTTGGAATTTCATAAGACATGAATCATAAAAGAATCAAATAACATATCCATGAGAATATTACATGGGCATAAGACATATATTTTTTGGAATACACAAATTAATATAAAATCTCATGTCAAGGATATCCAATATTATATTCATAACATGTTATTATTAGGATAACCACTCATTTACCTACTTTGGGCATGGGATAATCTCAACTATACCCTATTTTGGGCTTGGGGTCACCTCTAATATACCCTCTTATGGGATAGGTAAAACCTCCCATGTTACCTTTGATATCATAGAATATTACTAATTACCTTATTCAATGGAGGAATTTATTGGTCAAAACATTTACATAATGAAAATCATATATACCTATGCCACCAGATCATAAAACATTCATCTTATCAGAACCTATGAAAAGGAATGAGATTCATAATCATTTCATCATAAAATAACCCATCTAAAAGGATTGGGTTTCATAAAAAATAATTTATTTATAAACATAAAACATAAATATAAGTAATAAATATGAAATACTTGGATCATATATAAATTAAATCATAAGTGAAATTTATGGTCTTTATCTTTGATGAATAGAAACATCTTTAAAATATTTGTAAAAACATTCTTAAAGAAAACAACCTTTCCACTTTGAAATTAAAATTTTAAAATATACATATTTTCCAAATATTAAAGAAAACATTTTATTTTAAAATAACCTTGGAAACTTGTATAGTATGATTTTAATAATTGAGTGGTCATGATGATGAAATATATTTTTCATGTCGTATACGTTAAAACAAATATTCTTTTTGTATTATTAATAATAATTAAAAAGTTCCTCTTCAGAAAATAAAAAGAATACCACTTTTATTTTTTTAGAAAGTAAAACATTGGTAAAAATTTCTTTAATCAATCAAATAATAATAGAAATAAAATTATTCAAAACAATTTTAGAAAACATAGACATGAAATGAAAAAAGGTTTTTCGACCAAAGAGAGAAATAAAGTCGGTTTTACTTAAAAAATTATTTTGACGTATTTCATAACTAAAATAGGAAAATGAAATGAAAACATTAACTTTCATGAAAAAATATTGGAGAATAAAATTCTTGAGTTTATGGAGATATATATTATAATATTTCATTATCGGAAACTTAATCTTAAACAACCCTAATAAACAATTGGATTGTAACATAAAACCACTACCACATTGGTATCATTTTAATTTTAAGAACCAAGAAATAAAATAAATTATATGGATATTTATATCTCATAATTCCATGATTAGGATCATGAACTAAATTCATGGGAAGTGTTTACACCACACTAATGAAACAAGTGGTGAATATGGCATGTGTCTGACATAAATAAAAGTGAGATGAAAATCCCTTACATGATTTGTTAACTATTGAATTGTATGACCAATGAAAGAATAATTTTAAATTAAGATTCAAATATAATTATAATAAATTAATTAATTATATAAAATTCCCTATGTGATTTATATACACCTCATAAAATAAGATAGGTGCCTAACATAACCAATGTCCTAAAAAGACAATTTGAGAAAAAAAGTACCTTACCTTAAGTCTCATCCTTGTTCCTACATGTTATAACCTCCCATATAATATTATAGGTTTGTTATAAATATATTATAGAACCAGAAAAAAACATTATACCATATATTATTTACTTATATCCTTTTATTACACGTGTATTAATAATTTCCTTATTAAAATCATTTTTTTGTAATAAATGTTTCATTTTCATTCTGTATTTTGGTCTTATATCTTCAGTAATTTTACATTTATCATTGTTTAATAATATACATGATGTTAAAAATTATGAAAAAATCATATATATTCATTTTATATGTATTTAGAGTAATTCATAAAATCTAGATACAAAAAATGTATTGCACTATTCAAGGAGACGAAAGGTCATATGTATGCATGAACATAGTTTCCATTTTATCGACATATGGAATGAAAGAAAGGTAAATATTTATTAATAATTATAGATTCAATTTTATATCATAGATATCATATATTTTCATTAAATATATCCTCATTACCCTAAAATTAAAAATTAAATGAAAAAATGTTTCACATCACTTCGTGGAGGCGGTAGTCCACACATACACATGAGCAACATTATAATTTCCCAAAGAAATTAAAAGGTAAGAAGTTCAATGTGATATTATAAATATAGAATTCTAATAATTTTATGAATATCATATATAAAAATTAAATCCATCATTATCTCCATTTGTGATATGCGGTGTTGGAAACCAAATTATGCTTGTGCACGAGGCAGTAGTCCTCCATACACACGATCAATAATTTTGTTTCCCACATAATGGAAGTGGAGATAGATATCGACCATTCCATTAAAATCATAAAATATAATTATATTTTATTTACTTATGTTATTATATCATCATTATTTAATAATATTTTAAGGAGTTAGAGGAAGAAAAAAATGAGAAATCATGGTTAAGGACTATACCTCGTCTTCAGAGAACCCCTATAGGTTCACTCCTAAAGAGTTTGTAAAAGGGTTTCATAATCAAAATAATTACTCTAACAAGTGGGGATGGATTTATAGAATTTTTTGGGTAGGTATTTGACAAACCAAATGGGGTTTTAAGGTTGATGAGGATATGAGAGGGTGTGCCCATTTATATGTGGGGGAAATGACACACTTGAAAGTTTTGAAAAGAAAAATGTGTAACCACATTATATAGTTACTGAATGGATAAATTATGTCTTATTATTGGAAATTATAGGATATCATGTTTAAATATGTTAAAAATATGATAGTTTTAAATTTTTCTAGTTCGTTTTACCCATTATCGTTTTATTTTATCCCTGGTAAACATGTTTTAAACTTGATTGAGGTAATTAATTTCAAATGTGTTTACTATTAATTTTAAAAAATAATAATTTTATCTTATAATAAATAATTATTTATTATTATTTCTTATATAGAATCCATTTTTTCATATTCCATTAATACAGGTGGGAATCATTAATTTAAAATTAAACCTATAGATTTGAAGAAAATGCTGTTTTCTAAGGAGCAAATTCTCGTAAGTATAAAAACTTTTAATATCAAAGATAAATTTGAAATTAATTAAAATAACCTAAATTGGATTAATAAATATATAATTGAACTAAATATATATTTAAAACTAGCATAAAATAAAATAGATATTGTGAATTCTCTAAACAAAAGTGATTTTTGAATAAAAATTTGTACTTTTTTACTATTCATTGAAAAAATATTCTTTATAGAAAATTCCCAAAAATCCACTCAAAATATAATTTTGACATGTAAATTAAAAAATTGAAGTTTATATTTTCAAATAAATTTTCTAATCCTAAAAATTAATTTTATTATTGTTTTAGAAAAAGTAATAAAGAACATTTTTTGAAAAAATTATATATTCAAAAAATATTATTATTTTACTAAAAATTACGTAATTTTTATCAGTATTTTTTTATTTATATATAATCAATATGCTTAATTTTAAAATTGTGTTTATTAATTTTCATTCTGGTAAGTATAACAGCTATGTTATATTGGTAATGTTTAAATATTAACATTAGTATTATATTATCATGCATTAAAACTCAGTGTTGTATGTAACACAATCTATCAAAGAAATTAAATTATTCATAAAATATATTTCATAAAAAAATTAGGGTGTTAAACTCTAAAACCCTTAAAATTAAATTATTCCTTGAAATTTATCACACCAATACAAAAAAAGAGGATACTTTTGGCTCATCATATGCTCAGGATCCCACATAGCTTCTTTAAATTGTTCGTTTCACCACAAAACAGTAACTAGGTGAGTTTTCCTATTTTGTAGAAATTTCTCACTATGATACATAATATCGACCAATTATTCTTCATAGGAAAGATCATGTTCCTGGGGTATGATATCTGAATTCATTACATGTGAAGGACCATGTATATTCTTCTTCAGGGGAGATACATGGAACACATTACAGACTTGATAAAGTTTTGGTGGAAGCACCAACTGATAAGCTACAATCCCAATATTATAAACAATAAAAAATAGAATAAAATTTCTAGGGATTATTTTACCATTATTTCCAAATACAATTTTTTTATTTCATGGTTAAATTCTTAGAAAAACCTTTACACCAACTCTAAATTCCACATCGTACTGACAATTGTCTACAAATATTTTCTTCCAACATTATTCTAACCTTACTTATTGTTGAATGGATCTAAACATATCTACCATTTCATCAGATATATCAATTCCAAATAACTTTATTTCTCCTAATTCATCCAAGAATATTGGGTTTCTACACTTTTTTCCATAAGGGTATTCATAAGGATCCATCTAAATACTTGAGTGAAAGCTATTATTTTCTAAAAACACAATAAATATCTTATTTAAAGCGATAATGTGTTCTAACTTTTTATGTTGGATGACTAAAAACTATATAAAATTATTCCCTTCTGAAATTTTGTGGAGTTTGATGAAAAACAAATACTAGGTAATTTTTTCCCATTTCGATTTGGGTATGGGTTACAGTTGTAACATCCCCTTATAATTTAATCTGTTAGAATTAGCATGCGGACATACCAAGAACTGAGATACTAATTCTTAAATATCTATCTCCATTCCATCTCCGTTGAATTTTTTTCTTTAAATATCTATACATATTTGTAATTCTAGGATGAATAGAGAATAAATAACTATAAAATTCATCTAACAACTCCTTCTAATATGGTATGGATGCGACACATACATAGTTACTAGATCTTATCATTCCATCACAATTATGTTTAAAATCAGGAACATTTATCACCTTCTAATATAGCTCTACATATTTCTTATCCCCTATTTAATCATCACTGGGATATCTGGTTGTAAACTCATTTGATAAAAATAACATTTATCCCCTTCCTTTAATATTTTAAGATCCATACTTTGAAAATCCATAAATATTTCATATTTTTTTTATCCCAATCATATATAAGATAGCACGATCCTTTGATTTCAAAGAATCAACCACCTTGTTCACTCAACCATGGTGGTAATGTATATAGAATTCATAATCATTAATCATATCCCACTATATTCTCTATCAAATGTTCAACTCCTTCTGTGCGAATATATACTCTAAAATTTTATGATCAATATATATATCAAAAAATTCTACACAAAGAAATTTTCTCCATATATTCTAATTTAAAATTAGTAAAACTAACTAAACATTATGAGTCGGACTATTTTTCTCATGAACCATCTATTCTCATGAGATATAAGTTGCCACCATTTCATTTTTCATAGGAAATCATCCCAACCCCTTCTTTGATGCATCACTATACATTACATACCCTTAACCAATGTCGGTAATGTAAGAACATGTGTGCTAACTATTATTCTCTTCAATTCCTTGAAATTTTCCTTGTATTCATATGTTTAGCGGAACTTTGATCCCTTATGAGTTAGCATGGTGAGTGGATTGGATAGCCGTGATAAAATTTCCGTAAAACGTCAATAATATCTTTCCAAACCAAAAGAACATCATATCTCAGTCCCTGTGGTTGGTCTGGGCTAATTTTGAATAGCCTTTTGCTTTGATGGGTCCACTAATACACCATATATTGAGATTATATGACCCAAAACTAACACATTTTGTAACCAAAATTCACAATTTGTAACCAAAATTCACAATTTGTAACCAAAATTCACACTTTTTATACATAATTCACACTTTGTAAAAATTTTATATAGTTTCTCCTTCTTTAGGGACTTCAGTACATTTCTCAAGTGATCTTCATGATCCTAATTTATGTTTGAACATATAATAATATCATTTATAAATACTACCAAAATATTATTTAGTTAATCTCTTAAGAATCAATTCATTAAATCCTTGAAGGTAGTTGTGGATTTTGTAAGATCAAATGACATTACTATATATTCATATTGACTATACCTTTTATATAATTATTACTTGGGTATATCCTCCTTATTCAACCTCAATTGATAAAATATAGAATGAAGTTCAATATTATAAAAGTATTAAGATTCACAAATTGTTTCAAAAAATTAATCTATACGAGTAGATGATATTTGTTTTTGATTATGATCTTGTTTATCACTTTATAATCCATATAGAGTGGTATTGAACAATATTTATTCTTAACAAAACTAATAGGTGCACCCCAAGGTGAAACACTTGGATGAGTAAATACATGATCATGTTTCTCATGGATTTGCTTTTTTAGATCTTGAACATCAATAAGGGTCCTTCCCTATAGTGACTTTGAAATAGTTGCAACACCAGGTAAGAGTTTTGTTAAGAACTCAACATGAATATTTGGTGGAAGATCGGGTAACTCTTAGATATATACATCAAAAATTTCCCACATAATATGAAAAACATAAATGTTAAGTTTCTCCCCAACCATATGAGATAATAATCTTTTTAAATTTGAAAAAATACTAATAAAATGGGTGTGATATCCATTGGAAGTTCATATTTATCCTGACATTGATAGTCAATCATCAATTAGTTTGAAATATCAAACGTAGCTTCCCTTACTCAGAAATTCATGTTGTTTTTATGTAGAAAAACTAAATTTATTCCTAATATTACATAAAATTAAACTAGAGGGAGAATAAAAATATTTTTAAGAAGAAAATTTCTAAAAAATTCAACCAAAGAAGAATCATAGACTTGAGATTGGATCATCTTACCATTAGGGGTATTCAATGTTAATTCAACATCCAATTGTTGATTATTTGAAATAGGATTCCTTAATAATTTTACTAATATATATTAATTCATATAACTAATATATAGTAAGTTACTTCAATAATTTATCTAACCTATTAACAACTCAAACACATTAATCTATCTTCGATTCCATTGTAAAACATGGTTTGAAAGACAATAATATGACTTCGATGAGAGTGATCAATCCTAAAATATTCACTTGATGTCTAAATCATGACACCTTATTTTCTATATATGACACATTTGGATTAACTGATGTATCCATAGGACGTCTTTAAATTTTACAGGGATGATCAAAATAGAAATTTATATTTCCTCGAATGACCCTGACTACAAAGGTGTAGTAAAGTAGAAATATGTGGTTGATCCCATAGATAGATCGGAATGAAGTGATGAAAAATAATGACTAAAGTTTAGGTTTCTCTAATTTAAATCTTATTTTATTAATCTAATGATTAAAATTAAATAAATGAACTCCCATAGAAATGCAGAAGACATGGGAACTAGTTTCTAGGAGTAGTTTGGCGAACAAAAATCCTCACTTCACTTTATAATCAATAATAATAATTAGATACAAAGTAAATAATATTTAATCCATCAGATATATGGTAAAAAAATATCAATCTAAACTAGAATCTCAATTCACAATGGTCTGAAGAAATAAAATAACCATAGTGCATTGAGATCAAATTTCAACTTCATAATAATAATCACATTTAATGGTATTCAATTAATTAACTTAATCATGTTAGGTTTCATCAACTATGAAACACCCTTGGTCAATGATTTAATAAAATATATAGTAAAAGTTAAACTAAACATAAGATAAAATTGAAAAAATAACCACACATGTGAGGAATGAAATAGAACAATTTAGTACACACCCATTTAAACTAATTCAAATCCCCCTAATAGATTTAGAAAATAATCACTGGGTGTTCACCCACAATGAATAAAACAAATTACATAGAGAAGATATAATATAATAAATAATAATAAAAAAATATAAGAAAATAAAATAGAATTAATATGTAAAGAAAACAAATGTTACACCAGAGTTGGAAAAATAAAACAAAATAAATAGAAACAAATATTTGAAGAACTCTGGGTTGGAACCCTATTAGAGCCTCCCGGTAGTTGAGCCTATCCACACCTATAATTTAATGTCATATATCTTGGATAAAACCCAAAAAATAAGGATTAAAGTCATCCTTAGGCATCCTAGGGTCATAGAAAGAAACAGACCAGAGTCCACATGTCAAATAAAAACTTCTTGTTCATTGATACATTGAAAATATCCATTTTTAGTCAATTTGATACATTCAAATCATGGAATATTTACATGACATGAATTTTTGTGGCCTCAAAATATTCTTGTAATTTTTTACAATATGCAATGATTCCTAGAAATTCATGACATGTTTCACAGTGTGACACAAGTAGTCTTCACTCAAGGATGGTTTCTCCTCCTTCACATCCTATAAATTCTTCACACCATGTAATTTCACATCATGTATTGATTTTACATGATGCTGATTTTTTTTAAACACAAGAATCCATATTTTTCTTTATTTGTTAAATTTTGAGCCTTCAAAACCTTCAGTTATCATCCAACATCTTGGGAATCCTTTATTAAATGAATGTATTCGTTTTTTTGGTTGAAATCAAAAATCCAAGATTCATCATCTTTTTCTATTGTCACACCACATTACATCACATCATAGGATGAATCCCCTTTATATTCCCCTATTTGAAAATTTTATTTAGTGTTTCTTCAAATGCCGGTCCTATATAAGAATATAGAAAACATCTATATCTTCCATGAAACTCAACTCTAATCAATTAATGTTCATCTCAAACACATATAAAAACACATGAATATATATATATTTATATATAATGAAGATATCATTAAATAATGTAATTAAGTTCTATAATGTTTTTAAATCCTTCCTGATGGTTTGTAAAGAGTATATGAATTTATAAAGAATATCCCCTGGTAGAGTTAAACTATGTGTGAAATAAGGAATGTTTTCTCACACCAAGTGATGATTGAGTGCATCTCAATGCACCCTTTTCAGAGTTATTAACCCTAGTTACAACTATTCTAGTGCAACATCCACTTGTAGTATCTAGATATGGATGAAATTTATCAAAAACAACTGGATATATCTATCACAAAAATTATAGGATATTTTCCTATAATTAGGATTATCCTTATGTTTCTCACGAATGTTATCTCATCCTATTTTCCAAATTATAACTAAAAATCATACATTTTTAATAACTATTACAAACCTGCCTTTTCATAAATAGATATTACATTTTAATGAATGAATTTTCAATACATTTCACAAATACATGCTTTAATACCACAATGTTTATTACATTTTGAGACTATATACAAAATATTCTTATCACATGAAATATATTAAACATATCCTATATATATTTATATATTCCCACATAGTACACATTATAGTCATATGATTCATAAATCCTGTCTGTATTTCCCTGAGAAAGGAAACATAAGAAAGGGAGAACATAGATGATCAGTAAAGGTAAACATGAGGAATATAAACATAAAATGAGAAAAAGGTTAGAACAACATGAGAATAAAATTTTATAACTTTACCCCACATATTATCGATCATAAACATGAGTCATGAAAAAAATCATGGAATTCTATAAGAAATGAATCATAAAGGAATCAGAGAGCATGATCCACGAGAACATAACATCAAAATAATTAATAGATTTTTGGAATACACATACTCATAGAAAATATCATCTCAAGTATTCCCACCAATACATTCATAAAATGTTAGTTCTAGGATAACCACCTTTGTTCCTACATTGGGCATTGGATAAACTACCATATAATCTCTTTTTGGCAGGGTATAAATTCCCATGTACCCTCTTTTAGGTTTGGGGAAACCTCACATATACCCTCAAAGCTCATTAAAAATTAATCATTACCCAATTAATTAGAGGGAGGTATAGGTCCCATATATCAAAAAATTAAAATCATATATATATATGTGTGTGTGTGTGTGTGTGCATTTTACATGTTCATAAAACATTCATCACATAATAACTGTTGAAAAGTTATGGGTTTTATAGAAATCTAATCATATAATAACCCATGGAAAATGAATGGGTTTCATAAAAATATTATCATAATAAATAAAATAAATCTAGAGAACGAACAAGGTTGGTATCCTTGGATCAATACCTAGTAAATAATAATTAAAATAAATGGTTGTTGTCTTTGATGATTAAAAATGACATTAAAAACACTCCTGAATAAAATACCATTTCCACATTGAAACCGCCTTTTTAAAATCTAATGTTTTCCAAAATATTAATAAAAAAAATTTCTTTTAAAATAATCTTAGAAAATTTTAATGTAATCATTAAGTAATTGAGCCGACATGATTAATATAAATACCATTTATGTCTAAATTGTTAAAATAAATATTTCTTTCACATTTTTAGAAAAAAATATAAATACAATTTATCCAAAAAAGGATAAGAATATACTATTTAAATGATTTTTTAAGATTTAAAATAGTGGTATTTTTTTTAATAAATCATTAGATAATATTAAAAACATTTTTATACTATTTTTTAGGAAACATGGACATGTTAGAAAAAATAGCTTTTGATAGTTGAGAGAAATAAAGTCAATTTTCCATAAAAACAGTCATTTTAAATATTGAGTACATAAAGAGATGGAAATCAAAGGAAAAAATTACGTTAATTAAATAACTGTAGGATAATAGAATTCATTATTTTATTGAGGGATATATCATAATAATTCATTTTAAAAAACTTGATATTAATCAATCTCGATAAATATAGGGATTATAACATAAAACTATTAACACTTTGGAATATTTTGAATTGAAATACCCATGACTAAAATAAAATAATATGGAAATTTATAGCACATAATATCATTATATTAATAATAAACTAAATTCACGGGTGGTAAATACATCACACAAAAGAAACAAGTAGTTAATATGGTTGTGTACCAAGGAAACAAAAGTTAGACAAAAATCATTTACATGCTTTGGTAACATTTGAATCGTAAGCCCCATGATAGAATAAAATTAAATGAGTGTTTAAATATCATGAGAATAAATAAATTCATGATATAAAATTTAAAAGGTTCTATCTATACACATCATCAAATAAAATTGTTTTATAACATAACACATATCCCAAAGATGATTATTTAAGACAAAATCCCTCACCAAAAGTCTTGATTTTCCTCAAAAATGTTTGAACATAATTTATAATAAATATTGGTTTATTATACATATATTTCATAACCATATTAATATATACCATACCATTTTTTATTTATTCATAACCCTATATTACCTATTTATTAACAATTTAATGGTTAAAATAATGTTTAAGGTAATGGCTGCTTTGTTTTCCATTTGTGTTCTGGATTGGTATCTTTGGTCCATTTAAATTGATCATAGTATAATAATATCCATAATAGTTACCATAATTTAAATATTATATATATTCAATATATATGAATTTATTTTAATTCATTAAATTTAGAGATAGAATATGAATTCCACCATTCATGGAGACGACAGGTCGTACATACGCATGAACGTTGTTTAAATTTTCTTGATGGATGGAATGAATGAATGGTAAATATTTATTCTCCTTTAAATAATATTTTTTATATCATATATATCATATATATTCAATTAATATATCTTTATTACTTAGCAATTCATAAAAAAGAAAAAAATCACATCACTTCGTGGAGAAGGTAGTCCATACATATGCACGAGATATGCTATCATTTTCTAAAGGGTTAGGGAGTAAGAAGTTAGTTTTGATATTATAAATATATAAGTATAATTATTTCAGTAATATCAGACAAAAATATTAGATCCATAATTATCTCCATTCATGAGAGGCATCGATGTAAAATGAATTACATGGGTTCGTAAGATGGTAGTTCGTTGCACAGACGATCGACTATTTAGATTCATACTTGATGGAAGAGGAGATAGATGTAGGAAATTCAATTAATATAATAACATATATTTATATTTTATATATTTATTTTATTATATCATTATAGTTTAAATTTTTGTCAAAGGTGATAGAAGAATGAATTTAATGAAAATGCATGGCTAAATACTATACCTCTTCTTTGGAGAACCCCTTTTGGTTTAGACATAAATCCATGACATGGGGGTATATTAAAAAAATAGAGCCTCCAGTAAATGATGAAGGATTTATATATTGGATTTTTTTGTATTTTTAGAACCAAATGGGTTTGTATGTGTGAAGGGTAGATTAGAGGGGGTTCACTTTTATATGTGGGGGAAAATACACACTTGATATTTTTTAATGGAAAATGTGTACCCATGTTTTAAAAATGTAAAAAGTCTAAAAAATGGATGATTATATCTATTTAAAATATTAATTTCTATATATGTCCATAAAATATGATTTGGAAAATTTTATAGGTAATTTTAGACCTTATCTTTCTAGTTTAATTCCCCAATAAACTCGTTTTAACCTGAACCATAATAATTATTTTTTATGTATTTTTTCAATTCATTAGGACATAAAAATAAGTTGAATTTATTAAATTATAATAATAATTATTATTAAAAATATGGAATCCATTTTCCCAAATTACATTCATATAATTGATAAAATTTAATGTAAATTTAAACCAGAAGACGTGATGAATAAGGTGTTTTCCAAAGAAAAAATCTCATAAAGTATATAATGTTTTAATATAAAAGTTAAATATTAAATCATTAAAATTAAATAAATTGAATTAATAAATTTGTAAATGAATGTATATTACTTATAAAACCATATTAAAAAAAATCTTGATTTTAAATGCTTCAAATAAAAATGAAGTTTTAAATAAAAATCTGTATTGTTTTACTATTTATCAAGAAATTAATCTTATTACAAAACTATCAAACATTCACTCAAAGATAATTTTAACATTAAGAGTTCAAAAATAATGTTTATTTTTATAATATATATTTTAAAATTCTAAAAAATTATTTTTATTATATTTTGACAAAGAAAAATAAAAAAAAAATTTGGAGGAAAAGATGTTTTGAAACATATAGATAAATTACTAAAACATATGTACTTTTTATAAATATGTTTAATTATATAAAATAATCATAATTTTTTTTAAATTTTATTAATATTCATACGATGATGTTTAAGGACTAGTTTATAAAAGACTTGTTTTAATAATAATATTAATTTTATATGATAATTTCTTAAAAACTCACTGTTGCCTATAACTCAATCTATCAAATAAATTATATTACTCAAAATAACAAAATTCATAAAAACTCATGGTTCTACACTAGAGACTATTTTTTAGGGATATATGTATAATGATCAATGGTTTTTGTCCAAATAATATATCTCACATCTTCATTAATCTTTACGAGCCTTGAAACTCCTTCAGGACCTATTATTAGTAGATAATTAGAATCACCATAATAAATAAATGATATATATTGAATAGTATTCTAAAAAGGATTTTTTTTCTTGATCACCATATCTTTCCACGGAAATTTATTTTAATTTATGATATATTTAAATTTAATTACTTGATTGAGTCCCATGAACTTCCCTTGGAATGCCTCATTCTCAATAAAATGGAAATTAGCCTAAAGAAATGAGACCTTATTAGCAGTAGTGCTAAATGTTTTCTAGGACAACCACACTTCCATCTATTTAGTTAAGAACTACACCTCAGCATCATAGAGAGTCAAAATGTTCTATTTCATTTAACCCTATAATCCTATACACTTGATGTATAATGATTTAATTTTAGGGTACAAAAAATTTAAAGACCCGGAAATTCCATGGAAATTTTTTCCTTAAATTCATGGGATTCTTATGAGCCTGTGGAAGTTTACAACGCTTGAATCTGAGGCCCGATGTGCCTAGAATCAATTTCTAAAGTTTTTTTCAGGTACATTTAGTAAACGTGCGAGCGAGGTTTTATATCTTTTAAACCGGTGCTCAGAACTGAAATCATAGGGCACCATTAAACTCACATCGTTGGTGATTTGTTAATGAGACCATCACCGCAATTGCGTTCTGTCGAAAATGGAAGATAGTTTTGGGGGGTTTTAAATAATATTAAATAAAAATAAGGTGTGATTATTTTTATTTGATGGTAGTTAAAACCTCCAAGTGGAGGTTAGAGGTGGGACCCACCCACACATAACCTCCCTTGAAAGGATATTATTTTGTGGGGCCCACTTGAAGTTTAACACCCTTGAAATCAAAGATGTGGGTCCCACACAGGATTGAACCCCCTTTAACCCCCCATTTATGTGGGGGAAAACTCTTGAGCTCTCCTCATTAAGGTGCCTCTCCACATGAATTAATTAATGGTTCATTAATTGATTAATTTGAATTATTTTTAATTCTTTTGCCTACAAATTAAATAATTGGTTATCATAACCCATTATTTTGGTTGGAAAAATCTTTTGGAGGAGATTGGGGAAGGAGGATGTTCTTGGAAGAATGCTTCCTCCACCAACGAAGAACCTTTGGCCGAGGGACGAAACCGTCGCCCATGAAGAACCCCAACGACGTCATCTTCGACTCGTCTTCTCCGAACTCTTCCTCTTCCGACGTTGAAGAATCGACTCCACCTTCCCGCGACTTCATCAATGATTATCATTAAGCGAAGTAGGGGGAATTGATTTTTTTAACATTCTTCATCGTTCAGAGTTAAGAATGTGAACCGCCGGTTTATATCACCGTAACGAGGAGGGATCAGACCACACGAACACGGCCCAACCCCCCTCCTTTGGTTGTTCTTGTCTATTGACGATAGAGGAGGACCATGTAGAAGACAGCGGCGCAAGGCCGCTGGGTCGCCACAAGGGCGCGGCACCGACATGCAGTGCAGAGGGAGAGTAGAAGCCATGTTGGGCCACCACGGAGGCACGCGACAAGGACGCGCCGCGTGGAGGGCTGCAGGGGGCCGCGACTAGGCCTGGTCACGGTGGTGGTGGCACAGCGCCATTGCGCCGCACGGAGAGCAGCAGAACTGCTGCGTCATCACGGCACGGTGGTGGTGGAGAGGCGGCCGGCCAGGCCGGCCACAGGTGGCATGGAGTGGCTGGCCGCTCGAGCCAAACTAGAAGAGCGGGACCCCATCGGGTCCCGCGTGTGCTGGACCTGCGCCACCTGGCACCGGTTTCGGTTCCACCAGAACGGTCCAACCGTTTGGGTGACAAGGGGGCACATGCCTCCCCCTAGGCGCGGCTACGGCAGGCCGTCGGGCCGCCTTTGGCAGGGCTGCCCACGGTCGGGCCGCCGTCGGCCGGGCCGTCTTCGGGCCGAGCTGCCCTCGGCCGGGCTGTCCTCGGCTGGGCCGCCCTCGGACGGGCCTCCCTCGGCCGGGCCGCCCTTGGCCCGGGCCATCCGTCGGGCCGGTACACCCCTTCGGACTAGTTTGGAGCCGCGGAACGGGTGGGACACGCGTACCGAGTTAGACCCTAGTCCGGACCCGATTGCCCAGTTTACACCATTTTACCCATATACTGGGCTACAGGTGTCCGATTGATGAACCTTTTGCGGTGACATAAATCTTAGAACGAGACGGTACTTTTGGAATACCCTACTAGAGGTTTGGACATAGTTGGTGTATGTACAGGTTGGTCTCAACCTAAAAACCAACCGGGCCCCTGGAATGGAAATGCAAATTACTCATTGACCGAGAGTCCGATTGACGCGTCGTCTATCGTGTTGAGTTCCTTATGATGAGACGAAACTACATGATACACCAACCCAAGACTTCATGGTAGTTGATGTATCGACACTTGGCTTGAGAAGTACACCCTCCCGTAATCGAGCTTGCTGTGTGTGGGAACCCTATGGCTGCCTACGACTGAGATGATAGGATCACACATGGACCTACTACTGTACCAGAATCCTCCATGGGTTCGACAGTGATGATATTGTACCAGGATCCTCCGTGGGTTCGACAGCAATGTTACTATACTAGGATCCTTCGTGGGTTCGATTGTGATGACTTATGTACCAAGATCCTCTGTGGGTTTGACAGCATTGATACTGTTCCAGGATCCTACATGGGTTCAACAAAGGAGATGATTTAGTGGCTACATCTAATCATCTCTACCCATCTACATTAGTTTTATACCTGTATTAGCTGAGTCTTGACTTTCAGTTGTCATCATCGAGATGATTGACTTTACTTCCTTTTTGGAATGGGTTGTGCTTGGTCTCAAGTATTGGAGCCAGACTGTGATTGGTAACTTAAGTATATATATGGGAATATACCTAAGTAGGGATGGTTGATACTTAATGATTGTATCTTACTACTGTGATATATCCATAGTGGATTATGGGATACCTTTGGGGGTCTTGGGGTTCCCTACTGAGTGTTGTTCTACTCACCCCTAAACGGGCTTTGCCCGCACCGTGTTGTGTTCTGTGCAGGCGATAGTCAGCAGTGATCAAGGCTGAGGGTGACGGATGGGAGGCTGATCGGAGCTGGACTATACGGGACGTACCTCCGGGACAAGTTGTTTGAGATATGTACCTACCCTTCAAGTAGGATTCCCCGGTGGATGATCCATGAGCTGTTTTTCCCTTTTACTTATAATTGTACTTGTTGTTTAGTTGGGTTTGTATACTGGCCCACTTACTTTTAGCACACCTTTCTTTTCTATATTAGTACTTGTTGCTTCTACTGCTTGTGTTCAGACTGTGTGTATTAAAGGTTTAAAGGAAATGTATTCCCTTTTATCAGGGATTCTCTTTTGGTGCTAGTGTCCGGACCCTGGCCTAGGGAAGGCGGTCTTAGGGTAGTCACATCACGGGCCCTGAGGACGGGTCGTGACAAATTGGTATCATAGGAGTCAATTCTACCATAGAACTTGGACTCTGATTATTTTAATGGAAATAGTGTTAAGTTTTTTGGTTGCGATTATCAGTTTAGGGAAACCGGTGTTGGTACGGTGGCCGACGTATCCATACAATAGAACTCTGACTTCTGACTTCTGACACAGTGCACGAAAACCCTGATTGCATGTGTGTTTCCATTGAAAATGTTTTTTCATGATTACATTGTGTGAGCTCAACAGGTATATTTTTTTGACCGTGGAACACCTGTTTCTTTTCAGGATGTCCCCACATAGGCAGGAAACCAGGGTTCTGAGTTTTGTACGAGATGGTAGCCCATCGAGCGATGAGGCCTCGGTGCAGGGCCCCATCACAGCATAGGTACCAGCAGTACCACCACCCACTGGGCCACCAATACCACCGGCTCCAGCAGTAGTGATTGAACTCCATATGACTGCGTTTCACAAGTTCTAGCACCAAAGGCCTCCCAGGTTCAAGGGAGTGATAGACTTACAGGGAGATGAAGATTGACTGGTGGCTGTTGTGAGAGTTTTCAGATTGGTAGGGACACTAGCCGACCTCTTGGTGATCCTTGCTGTGAGTCTCCTGCAGGAAGTGTTGAAGTTGGTGGCCTAGAACCAACTACTTTTTACTTTATTCATTAATAAAATCCATATCACATCTTGATTGTTCTTCTACGTGACAATATATGTGATAATGTCCTAAGGACAACTGTTGCATTAAAGGGTCATAGCAGATCCCTGCTATGATGAGAACCCGGAAGTGCCATAACACTGTTCTTGAATAAATTTTCTATGGCCGGATGATATTATTTGAGGGACAAAAATAATACAGGTCATTATGGGTGAGGACTCATAAAACTATGAGGCACCTTCTCATGGTGTGCACCCATGCTAATATCCAGGAGGATACTATGAGAACGAGACCCGCCAGTAGGAAATCCACATTTCATAGTGTCATTGAATGTTCCTATCTGCGGACGTGTGTATTGGTCCTTAGACTTTAAGATTATTATTAATGGGTATTAAAACTCTCGCACTTAGATGTATTGACGAAAAATGTGACGACACACTGTTCGCAGTGAGGTAGGATACGTTGGGTGCGTCACGAGTAATACTGCATTAATAGATAATGCGAGAAAGGATTTGTCCCTTCTGTTCTGTAATGGAAGTAGATATATCAGGCCTTTTGATGGAATTGATATAATATTGTTTTATTAAATTATATTAATTATAACCAGCATGGGTGCATGTCAAGGAATTAATGATTCGAAATGGGGTTTCAATAATATTTAATGAAATAAATAAAACACGTAACGCATTTATTTATTTTTCATAACTCTATTAAACTCAAACCCGATTATAAATATCCTCACAACCCCAACACTTTTCAAGAGAGCCATTGTTGTACACAATGGATTTGGAAACACTCTCAAGCCAAGAGAGAATTCCCTTTCTACTAAGAATGCCCTCAAGTTATGAGAGCGAGATCCTCCACCGGATCAAGGTGGTCAAAGGCGGGCATCGCAAGCGAAGGTTCTTCCGTGCTAGCACCCAGAGATTTCTTCGGTGACTTCCAGAGATACGTGGAGCATGTGTGGATCACCGCTAGAGGAATCCTATTCTTGGATTCTATGACGAAATGATGGATCATAGGATCGTGACCGGAGACATCAACAAAGAAAGAATTCCATCGAAGTAATTATTATGAATTAATTAAATTAATTATAACCAACATATGATGATCCTATCTCATGGGTTCTGGGAATCTTCTTTTATTTTTCGTTCTTCATTCCATTCCGATGATTCTACATTTTATATTGTGACAGATCTCAGATTAAACGTTGTTTAACGCTAAAATAAAAGTTGGGAAATCCCACCAATGCGCTTCCGCTGTGCCCAGAACCAAAAAGTGGTATCAAAGGGGTCATATCGTTGATTATAATTATTTATTTTTTCATTGATGATTTATCAATTTAATAATTTAGTTATTTCAATTCATGTTTAATCATTCTGGAAATCTGAATATCGAGATCTGTTCCTCCTCCCTCGTTTCTCGTTCACCTCACAGAAACAAATTTTTGTTTTTAATTTTGATTTAAATAAAATAGAGGAACTCATCCTGAGGAGCCAAACGTTTTTGGTCGTACAACACCAGAATACAAAACATGTATTCGGAAGTACACGTCGTGTAGTCTAGGTTCAATGCATTGACTGATCTTCCAAATCAGGTCGTGTATTGGATTCTTTCTAAGAATTTAAGACACCGTGTGTTGAAGAAAAAAGGTAGCACACGATTTCCGGATTACACACAGTATGGTCCAATGAACATGGCATGTAGTCCATTCAGGTTAGAGTTGGTACGTGTACCCCGTACACGGCTTGCCTGGCTGGAAACCGTGTAACACAGAAACTACACTGCGTGTGTCCCACTATACATGCTGTGTAATCCGAAAATTTTCGAAGTACATTAACACGCCATGTCCCCATGCGTGTACATCGGATAGACGGTGAAGAAAAAGTACATTCCGTGTATTCAGAACTACACACCGTGTACCCACAAAAATTACGCAAATTTATTAAAATTTATTATTATATTATACAAACCCTTGAGACGTGTACCATGGTGCAGGCGTACAGCTAAGGCACGACACGTGATAGGTATTATATATATATGTGTTCAATTTAAACATCTGCGTAATGAATGGGAATTCCCCAGGTTGCCTCCAAGGTACAAGTTACGTACATGGATAATTTTAAATGAATTTATTTGTTTAAAATTATGATGGATGAGAATCTCAAGGAAATTCAGAAAAAGGATATAAGATAAAAGGATTGATTAATTAAATATAATTAATTGATTCGAGCATGATTTATCTTAAACAATAATGATTGAAGAATTGAATACTAGTTTTATTAATGCGTAAATATCGTTGCATGTATGGATGATCATGAGCTAGACCGAGACCTTTGTATGTGAATGGTTTCTTTTAATTTATTTGTTTAAATTAAATTTGTTGGCATGTGAGCCATCTCCTCATTAATATGTAGGGCCTGTACGCCCAATGATTCTTTTATGTAAAAACCCCTTTTTACCCCACACCTGTGTGTGAGATAAATGCATATGTAATAGATGGAGTTCTCAAGCTAGTGGAGGCGGCTCAAGTCAGGAGACAAGGTGAAACTAATCCAAGGAGATACAAAGGTGGACAGGTGGAAAGCTATAAACAGTAACCCGAAAGGTTCAAGGTGTTTTCTCCCCTAGGTCTTGGGTTAGTTTATCAACCGCTAGATAAACTAACCAATAGAAAATCTCATGATCATACCATTTATTTTATTTCCGTCAGTTGCATGTTTTATTTATTGTTGGTGTGTTGTCATGATCACACAATTAATGAATTAAACGAGCATGCAAGATGGAACTAAAATAAAACCAGCTTATATGTAAATATTATCTTATACATGGTAAATCAATTAAGTATATCCCACTTAATATTAAAAAGCATGTAATAAAAGATAATAAAATGGAAATTTGCGTGTAAGGATAAAATACCTCAAAATAAATATTAATTCGGTATAGCCTTCCATAATCTTGGTTAGAATCAAACCATAGTTCAAAGTACTTGACCAACCCTAGTTGGGGTGATTTCAATTATTGGGGAATTATAATTCAAGATTTTGGGTTGATTTGACTTATTGTGCATCAAGGGTTGACTTCCACAGTAGGACTTGGTGTGACCAAGAGGCAAAGGTTTAGGAAATCCAAAATAAAAGGATTTTAGGATTGGGGAGTCCACTCAGCAGATCAAGGAGATGCGATTTAATACAGTTGGCATTTGGAATGCCTACCTAAAACCCTTCAAGTTTCTTGACCAACCATAGTTGGGGTAATGCGAAGGGAAATATGGATCCTTTCCACTAGAATATTTAGGCAACATAATATTTCGAAATCAATGGTGAGGGCTATTGGATTTTGATAAAATAGTGGGATACTAATAGGTATTAAATTATTAATTTGTCTCAGTTTTGTAATAAAGTACTAAAACTTTTCTCATCTTAATTTGTAGAAACGGAAAGAAAATTACTTCAAATATATCATTGCGAACCATAATCGAGAAGGAAAACCTTCTCACTGGCACCAATTTCCATGAGTGGCAAAGGCATTTATGTGTTATCCATCGCCACGAGAGGAAATTGTATGTGCTGGAAGAGCCTGTTCCAGTTGCGCCTAGATCGGAACTTATACCCTTAACTCACCAGGTAGATAAGGACATGGGGCATGAAAAACCTATAGTCCATATGGTGAATAAGAAAAGGAAGGATAAGGAAAAGGGGCCAAAGACTTATTAACGGTCTGAAGGCCCCGAGCACCATCCCTCCAAGAAGGGGATGATCCAAAGGCAGGGAAAGGAACGAGAGGCAATGTGTTTTGCATGTGGCAAGCAAGGCCACTGGAAGAGGAACTACACCCCGAAGCGTCGGGACGCTAATGGTGCATTCGTTATCGAGTGCAATCTTTTTATTTCTACACATTGGGTATTAGATACAGCTTGTTGGGATCACATCTGTATTCAAATGAAAGAACCAAGTAGATTTAGAATGATTTCAAAAAGAGAGGTGGATCTTCGAGCTGCCAATGGCGCAAGGCTGGATGCGTTTTCTATTGGCGTCTACACCTCTCATTTCCAACTAGGATGATCTTGGTTTTACAGAACTGTTATTATGGGCCTTGTGTTACAAAAAACATAATTTCTGTATCTTGTTTGGATATGGATGGATTTATTTTCAAGTTTTGAAATAAGGGTTTTCTCTTTTATAAGAACAACGTATGCTATGGCATGGCACATTTAAATAATGGTTTGTATGTATTAAATTACGAAAACCATGTCTTGGAAATCGATAACGAAACAAACTCACATGACTCATACATTACCCAGTTGTGGCATCACCGTCTCGGTGATGTAAACGAGAAGTACTTGACAAAGATCTACCATGATGGCTATTTAGACTCTACTGAGCTAAAACCACTTGATAGATGTCACACTTGTTTACAAGTTAAAATGACCAAACTGCCTTTTGGTGGACATGGTGAAAGGGCCACAGAGCTTCTAGGATTGGTACACATGGATGAATGTGGACCATTTACAATAGAATCTAGAGGAGGATATTCTTACTTCATTACTTTTTCTGATGATTTGAGTAGATACAGATATGTCTACTTAGTGATGTATAATTAAGAAGCCTTAGAAAAATTTAAGGAATTCATGAATGAAGTAGAGAATCAGCTTGGTATGAAGATAAATAAGCTTCGATCAGATCGAAGTGGAGAATATCTAAACCAAGAGTTCAACGATCTTCTGCGGGAGTCTGAGATTCTATCTCAGCTCACTCCTCCTTTTACACCACAATGGAATGGTGTTAGTGAAAGGAGGAACCTCACCTTATTGGAAATGGCGAGGTCGATGATGAGTCATGCGGATCTTACATTATCCTTTTGGGGATATGCATTACAAACTGTAGCATACACATTAAACCAAGTACCAACTAAGGCGGAAAATGGAATTCCCTCCGAGTTATGGAATGGAATGATACCCATTTTGTCACATACACGTGTATGGGGATGTGAGGAATTTGTTAAGGCCTTCTCAGGCAACAAACTAGCACCCCGAGGCACGAAGTGTATCTTTATAGGATATTACAAGGAAATGAAAGGATACTACCTATATAACCCTTAGGAAAATAAAGTGATTATCGCCAGAAAAGTTATCTTTCTTGAGAGGGAGAACATCCTCAAAAAGAATAGTGGGAGAAAAATTGACTTTGACGAAGTTGATTCTCAAGATACATAAGAGTTGGTATAGGAACAAGTTCCATAGGTCCCCATGGAAGAGGTTCCAGAAACACAAGTACTGCGTAGGATCTCAAGAGAGGTAAGGGAACCAGAGAGATTTGGTTTCCTAGTCACCGAGGATAGTGAATCATTATTGTTGGAAAATGATGAACCTCTCTCCTACAAGGAAGCAGTAGAAAGCTCAGAAGTTGCAAGATGGCTAGAAACTATGAATTCTGAGATGAATTCCATGTATCAGAACCAAGTCTGGGTTCTGGTCGATGAGCCAGTTGATATAAAGCCTATTGGATGCAAATGGGTATTCAAGAGAAAACTGGACATGGAAGGTCAAGTCAGCACCTATAAAGCAAGGCTAGTGACTAAAGGATTTAGACATCATCAAGGAATTGACTATGATGAAACCTTCTCGCAAGTTGCCATGTTTAAATCCATAAGAATCATGCTTTCCATAGTAGCTTACCATGACTACGAGATTTGGTAAATGGATGTCAAAACAACATTCCTTAATGGGAACATTCAGGAAAATGTCTATATGCCACAACCAGAAGGGTTTGTGACACCAGGTGAAGCCAAATGGGTTTTCAAGTTGCAGAAATCAATTTATGGTTTGAATTAAGCATCCAGGTAATGGAACATTCGATTTGATGAAGTCATAACAGAACAAGGTTTCATTAAGAACGAATGTGAGCCATGTGTTTATAAACAGTTTAATGGGAATGCGATCGTTATCCTAGTAGTATATGTTGATGACATATTACTTATTGGAAACGATGTACCAATATTACAGTCTGTTAAGGACTGGTTGAACAAGTGTTTCTCCATGAAGGACTTAGGAGAAGAAACCTACATTCTAGGGTTCAAGATCATTTGTGATAGATCCAAGAGGCTACTTGGACTAAGTCAGGGTTCATACATTGACCAGATACTAAAGAGATTTAGTATGGAACAATCCAAGAGAGGATTGGCTCCAGTGTCACATGGCTTACATATTTCTAAGAAAATGTGTCCTCAGACACAACAAGAGAAAGATAGGATGAGCAAGATCCCATACCCCTCACCTATAGGATCCATCATGTATGCCATGTTATATACCAGGCTTGATGTTGCCTATGCACTGAGCATGGTAGGAAAATATCAAGAATATCTAGAAGAACAACATTGGATTGCTGTTATGACTATCCTTAAGTATCTGAGAAGAACTAAGGATATGTTCCTGGTGTATAGAGGATACGAGGAGCTTTTCAACAGAGGGTATGCTGATGCTATTTTTCAAAAAGATCATAATGATCTGAAGTTGCAATCTGGATATGTTTTCTGTCTCAATAGAGGAGTTGTGAGTTGGAAGAGTTCAAAGCAGCCAGTTGTCGCCAATTCTATAGTGGAGTCCAAATATATAATGGCTTCTGATGCAGCCAAGGAAGCCGTCTGGATTCAGAACATTGTCCAAGAGCTTTATGTGGTTACTAGTAGTAAAGATCCCATTACACTGTATTGTGATAACACTACAGCATTGGATCTTTCAAAATAACCAAGGTCACATCAACAGACAAAGCACATACTCGGGAAGTATCACCTCTTGGATGATTTATATTAGAGGGGTGACGTTGCAGTGAGTAGAGTGTCTACAGAAGAGAACGTGGTGGACCCCATGACTAAAGGTCTATCTCAGCAGATGTATGAATATCATATGAGAGCTAGCGGGTTAAAAGTTGTTAGCAGTTGGATCTAGTCCAAGTGGGAGTCTATTGGAGTTGGTGGCCTAGAACCAACTACATTGTACATTATTCACTAATAAAAGACTTATCACATATTTATTGTTCTTCTGCGTGACAATGTATGTGATAATGTCTTAAGGAAAACTGTTGCATTAAAGGGTCATAGGGGATCCCTGCTATGATGAGAACTCGGAAGTGCCATAACACTATTCTTGAATAAACGTTCTATGGCCGGATGATATTATTTGAGGGACACAAATAATACAGGTCATTAGGGGCGAGGACTCATAAAACTTTGAGGTACCTCCTCATGGTGTGCACCCTTGGTAATATTAAGGGGGATATTATGAGAACGAGACCCGCCATTAGGAAATCCACATTTCATAGTGTTATTGGATGTTACTATCTACGGACGTGTGTATTGGTCCTTAGACTTTAAGATTATTATTAATGGGTATTAAAACTCGGGCACTTAGATGTATTGACGAAAATTATGATAACACACTGTTCACAGTGAGGTAGGATATGTTGGGTGCATTACGAGTAATACTGCATTAATAGATAATGTGAGAAAGGATTTGTCCCTTCTGTTCCATAACGGAAGTAGATATCTCAGGCACTTTGATGGAATTGATATAACCTAAATAAATCCACGACCATGGTATGGTATGGGCGAGTTCAGTTCCGGGAAGTCAAAGAAAAAATAATTGAGTACATGGGTTAATGGCACTATCATGCAACCTGCTTGATTGAAGATATTGAGACAAAGGGATTATATTACACAGTAAGAATTCGTAGGAGGTGACACGTCATTGCGATGTTAACTTCTTTCTCTATGGGTGCCTTGGCGTGTTTCTAGACACTAACCATGGACTTTAGGCAGGCTCTGCCGAATTCCACTGACAAAGAGGCCTAGAGGGTCACACACTAAGTGTGTCCTTGTAATTCAGTTAAATATTAATTTAACAAGTTAAATAAATATTATTCTCGACTGCGGTTTAATAATTATTTAAGGATGTTTGATCGCATTTATTTCGACACTAGTTATTTGAGAGAATATATTGTGTGCGAAATAATATATTTATTAGCGAGTAATGCAGTTACATTTATTTAAGAAATAAATATCCATTTCTCAAGGTCTAATAAATATGGTGGACAAAAATGGAAAATAAAAGTACATGCCATGTATATTAAATATACACACCATGTAGTTTTATGGAAAACAAATACACGCTGTGTATTAATTATTACACGCCATGTAGTTTTCCAGTTAGGATTTTGAGG
This sequence comes from Viscum album, assembly GCA_963277665.1. NCBI lineage: Eukaryota > Viridiplantae > Streptophyta > Magnoliopsida > Santalales > Viscaceae > Viscum > Viscum album. The sequence goes on along the minus strand of OY728119.1, from coordinate 1,013,052,945 downwards.
ATATAATATTGTTTTATTAAATGATATTAATTATAATCAGCATGCGCGCATGTCAAGGAAATAATGATTTGACATGGGGTTTCAATAAGAGTTAATGAAATAAATAAAACGCGTAAGGCATTTATTTATTGTCATAACTCTGTTAACCTCAAACCCGATTATAAATATCCTCACAACCCCAACACTTTTCAAGGGAGCCATTGTTGTGCACAACGGATTGGGAAATACTCTCAAGCCAAGAGAGAATTCCCTTTCCACTAAGAACTCCCTCAAATTACGAGAGCGAGATCCTCCACTGGATCAAGGCGGTCGAAGGCAGACATCACATGCGAATGTTCTTCCACACTAGCACTCGGAGATTCCTTCAGCGACGTCCAGAGATACGTGGAGCACATGTGTATCACCGCTAGAGGAATCCAATACTTGGATTCTATGACGCAATAATGGATCACAGGATCGTGACCGGAGACATCGACGAAGAAAGAATTCCATCGAGGTAATTCTTATGAATTAATTAAATTAATTATAACCAACATATGATGATCCTATCTCAAGGGTTCCAGGACTCTTCTTTTCTTTTTCTTTCTTCGTTTCATTCTGAAGATCCGAACTTTTATATCGTGATGGATCTCGGATTGAACATTGTTTAACGTCAAAATTAAAGTTGGGAAATCCCACCAACGCGCTTCCACTGCACTTGGAACCTACAGGAAGAACCAGGCAGATGGTGGAGCCTTATGCTCCAGGTGAATGATGAGGCATCAGTACTCTGGAGAGACTGTGAGAGCCTCTTCTGGGTGGAGTTTGTGCTATCCACCCTTCACGCGGTGCGGTTACATGAGCTACTGCATCTACAACAGGGTAACATGATGGTAGCTCACTACTCAACGAGGTTCACCGACCTCTCGCGCTACTCCACGGATATGGTATGAGACCCATTCTTAAGGTATCAAACCTTAAAGAGGAGACACATTCATGAGATCAGGGCTTTTATGATCTCCGTCAGTATTCTAACATAGGTGGGTGTACTGGAGCGAGCCCTTCATGGGGGGAGTTTTCTTGCTGTGCAGTCACCAGCAGCGAGACCCACCACTTGGCGATACCTAGCATAGTCTTCTGTAACCGACTGTAGAGAGATGTTGTAGAGGTCCAAGAGGACCATTCCATCAAGTGGGAAACCCCAGGATATAGGTTCAGTTGTGCGGGGTACACGAGATATAGCCATCCATACAAGGAGTAGGCACTGCTATGCGTGCGGCGGGCATGGTCACATGGCTCGTGACTGCCTGACCCACTATGCAGATGAGCAACATACAGTAGAGGGACCTCCCAAGCAGAGGGAGAGTTTCGATCATGGTAGTCTGCCGGGTGTAGGCAGCGTGGCAGAGGAGATGGCCGTGCAGCAGGTGTTGAACGATGTTTCGAGGTCCTACCACCCCCACCACCAGGAGGTCCACCCCCGACCCCACAGAGCTGGAATACATGGGTGGGCTCAGCTCCAGGAAGTCGAGGCCGACGACCACATTGCAATTGAGATGATTCGAGGTACTATCTATGCCTACTCCACCCATGTTGCAGTACATATAGAAACATGTGTGATTCATTCTTTTATTGCTGTTACCCTTGTTCGGAGCTTGCAGATTCCGACGGAGCCGTTTTCTCGATCCTTACGACTAGAGACTCCTACGATAGTAGACTCGATGATTACACACTGGTGAAGAAAGTGTGATCTTACTATAAGAGGTGAGAGCCTCAGCTGTGATCTCTTCATAGTGGCGTCGAGGCCTTACGACGTCAACTTGGGTATAGACCGGTTATCTACAATTCATGATCAAATTGACTGAATTAGGTAAAAAGTGTGGTGTGTCCGTGAAGATGGGATGATGTTTACCTTCACCAGTGAGAAGGGTTCCCTTGTAGCGCAAGATGGACTTACCCAGAGGAGGTGGAAGCTGATCACACATTAGTTGGCTAGCCTCATTCTCAGAGTGGTTGATGTGTAGAGTCTGAGTTTTCTTATTGTGGTGGATCAGTACGCGAATATCTTCCCTGATGATGTTCCAAGACTACCTCCTCACAGAGAGTTAGGCTTTTATATTTACTTGTACCCTAGGACAACACCGATATATACTTCAGCAAATATGATGGCTCCCGCGGAGCTTCATGAGCTGCGGGTACCACTGGAGGACTTACATGGGAATGGATTTAACCAACCCGGTGTTTCACACTGGGCATCCCCGGTTTTGTTCGCCAAGAAGGCAGATGTGAGCTTGCGTCTGTGTGTTGATTATCAGTGCCTGAATCAGGTGACCCTCAAGAACATGTTCCCACTCTCAAGGATTGATGATTTCTTTGATCAGCTTAAGGGAGCGCGTTGGTTCTCGAAGATAGATCTTCGGTCGGGAAATCACCAGCTCAGAGTAAGTGATGGGAATGTGCAGAAGACGGCCTTCAGATGCTGGTATGGCCACTACGAGATATTGGTTATGCCATTCGGCATAACCAATGCACCAGCAGTGTTCATAGGATTCATGAGTATGATCTTTCAGCCATACATTGATGGCTTTGTGGTAGTATTCATCGATGACATTCTAATCTACTCAGTTACCGAGGAGGATCACACCTACCATTTGCGGGTAGTACTGGACACACTCCAAGAGCACTAGATTTATGGTAAGCTCTCAAAGTGCCAGTTATGGATCAGAGAGGTACAATTTCTGGGACATGTCATCTCAGAGGCTGGTTTTTTAGTGGATCCAGCGAAAATCAAGGCAGTAATTTCTTGGGAGCCACCCAGGAGTGTGACGGAGGTAAGAAGTTTTCTGGGATTAGATATGTACTATCAGATATTTGTGGCAGACTTCTCCAGAGTTTCAACACCACGTTCATCATGGAATAATAAGGGGAAACCCTTTATGTGGTCAGAGAGATTCCAGCGGGGTTTTTAGGAGCTGAGGCATAGGCTGACTAGTGCGCCCATCTTGAGGCTACCAGAGGAGGGAATTGGGTATGTAGTCTGTTGCGATGCATCAGGTACTGGGCTCAGATGCATCCTAATACATGAGCGAGTAGTTATCTCTTATGGTTCTCGTTAGCTAAGACATCATAAGTATAACTACCCTAACCATGACTTGGAGTTAGTAGTAGTGGGCTTCGCGTTGAAGAAGTGGAAGCACTATCTAACGGGCAAGTGTTTTACAGTCTACTCTGACCACCAGAGTCTTAGGTACATCTTCTCGCAGAAGGACCTGAAATTGAGACATAGGCATTGTCTTGAGTTCCTCTAGGACTATGACTTTGAGATGGTCAATACTCCTGGGAAGGGGAACATTGTAGCATATTCTCTCAGTACGAGATCAAGAATTCAACTTCTAGGAGGGCCGACAGAGCAGCTGGCCGCATTGCAGTTATCCTTTGTGAATCGGGATGGATCAGCCTTTCTACAGTCTCTTACAGTCACTCCTCCACTTCTTCAGCGAGTCAGGGAGGCACATCGTGGAGACTCTGACTATGAGATGCGACATTCTCAAATATCAACATGGCAGACACCTTATGGATTTTATAAAGGTGGGGAGCACATTATCCTCTTCAGAGGACGTACTATGTTACTAGTTGCACTCTTGGAGGAAGTGTTGAGGGAGTTATACATTTCCCCTCTATAGGTATATCCAAATGTGGCGAAGATGTACCAGGCCCATCGACGACAGCACTAGTGGCCAGGTATGAAGAAGGCAGTAGGAGATTTTGTCTCACGATGCCTCACTTTTCAGCAAGTGAAGGCAGAGCACTAGGTTCCAGTAGGTTTAGTTCAGCCCTTAATGGTCCCAGAGTGGAAGTGGGATGGGATATATATCGATTTCGTGATGGGACTTCCACATAAATCTAGAGGACACGACTCCAGATGGGAGATCATTGATTGACTCACCATGTCAGCCCATTTCCTACCAATCAGAGAGAAGGGTTCAGTAGAGATCTTGGGACACCTCTACGTATGGGAGATAGTATGGATTCATGGTGTGCTATCGACGATCATCTCCGATTGAGATGCTCGTTTCACTTCCCGACTATGGAAGGGGTTGCAGGAGGATTTTGGGACACAACTTCGCTTGAGCACCACCTTCCATCCTTAGACGGATGGTCAGACTGAGAGGACCATTCAGACTCTCGAGGACATGCTCCGTGTAGGCATCCTCGACTTTGGTCATAGCTAGGAGGATCACTTACCCTTGGTAGAGTTTTCATATAACAATAGATACGACTCAACCATCAGGATGGCACCTTTTGTGGCACCTTACGGCCGACCTTGCAGATCGCCTCTGTTCTGGACTGACCCAGGGGAGTCATCACTTATGGGACTAGAGATGGTAAAGGCTATGACGGAGAAGGTGCAGATCATCCAGGAGCAGATTAAGACTCCAAAGAGTAGGAATAAGTCCTATACTGATAGGAGATGGAGACCTCTAGAGTTCGAGGATGGAGACCACATATTTCTACGAGTCTCACCTCGATGAGGTCTATAGTGATTTGGCAAAGGTTGAATGTTTTCTCCATAATTCATTGGACCTTTCCAGGTCCCCAGTATAGTAGGAGATGTGACATACCACTTATCTCTTCCACCTCAATTGCACCAGGTGCACGACGTCTTCCACGTATCTCAACTGAGGAGATACGTGCACGACCCTTCCCACATCATCGACCATGGAGAGCTGGACATCAATGATGGGGAAACTTTCATGGAGGTTCTAGTGGAGATTAAGGATCGACAAGAGCATTTCCTTAGTGGATGGTTGATACCTGTGGTGCACATTCACTGGTAGCACGTGAACCTCCAAGAGATCACATGAGAGCGGGAGGCTCAGATGCGTGCTCATTACCCGCATTTGTTCACTTATTTTAAGTTGTAACTTTCAAAGACGCAAATCCCTGAGGCGAGGAGATTCTAAAGACCCAGAAATTAGATGGAATTTTTTTCTTAAATTCATGGGATGTTTATGAGTCTGTGAAAATTTACGGCGCTTGAATCCGAGGCCCGGTGTGCTTGGAATCATTTTCTGACGGTTTGGTTTTGGTACGTTAAGTAAACATGGGAGCGGGATTTTATATCTTTTGAACTAATGCTTGGAACTGAAATCCGAGGGCATCTTTGAACTCACAACGTCAGTGATTTCATAGTGAGACCTTCACCACTGTTTCATTCTGTCGAGAATGGAAGATAGTTTTTGGGGTTTTTAAATAAGATTAAATAAAAATAAGGTGTGCTTATTTTTATTTGATGATGGTTAAAACCACCATGTGGAGGTTAGAGGTGGGTACCACCATCAAATAACCTCCCTTGGGAGGATATTATTTGTTGGGGACCACCCGAATTTTAACATTATTTCAATCAATAAAGTGGGGCCCACACGGGCTTGAACCCCCTTTAACCCGCCATTTATGTGGGGGAAAACTCTTGAGCTCCCCTAATGAAGGTGAAACTCCACATGAATTAATTAATGGTTCATTAATTAATTAAATTGAATTCTTTTGAATTATTTTGCCAAAAAATTAAATAATGGGTTATAATTACCCATTATTTTTTTTGTCATAATCTTTTGGTGGAGCTTGGGGAAGGAGGAAGATCTTGGAAGAATGCTTCCTCCACCAATGAAGAACCTTCGGTCGAGGGATGAAACCGTCGCCCATGAAGAACGCCGACAACGTCATCTTCGACTCGTCTTCTCCAAAATCTTCCTCTTTCGACGTTGACGAAACGATGCCGCCATCCCGCCACTTCGTCAATGATTATCGTCAAGCGAGTTAGGTGGATTTGAATTTGTTTTTGTACCGTTCGTTGTCATTCAGGATAAGGAAGGTGAACAACCTGTTTATATCACCGTAATGGGGAGGGATCAGACCGCACGAACATGGCCCGAACCTCCCCATTTGGTTGTTCTTGTTTGTTGATGATAGAGGCACACCGTGTAGAAGCTGGCGATAGAAGGCCTCCAGGTCGCCACAAGGGCGCTGCACCACCATGCCGTGTGGAAGGAGAGACATGGCCATGCTGGGTTGCGGTGGAGGCGCACAGTGCTGGCATGCCGTGTGAAGAAGCTGGAGGCCGCGGCTAGGCCGAGCCGCGATGGTGGGGGCGCGGCGCCGTCACTCCGCGCGGAGGGCAGCAGAACAGTGGCGTTGTCGCGCCGTGGTTGAGGTGCAGAGGCGGCCGGCCGAGCCGGCCACCGGTGGCATGGAGCAGATGGCCACTCAGGCTATCTGGTAGGAGAAGGACCCTGTTGGGTCTAGCGTGTGGTGGAGCGGTGCCACCTGGCACCGGTTTCGGTTCCACTGGAACGGTCCAACCGTTCGGGTGCCCGGGGGGCGTGCGCCTCTTCCCTGGGTGCGGCTAGGGCAGGCTGCCGGGCCGCCTTCTTCCAGGATATCCTTGGCTGGGCCGCCCTCGGGCTGGGCCTTCCCCTTCCAACTGGGTCAGACCCGTGGACCGGGTTGGACCTACGGACCGAGTTGGACCCCAGTCCGGACCCGATTGGCCAGTTTACACCTATTTGCCCATATCCTGGGCTACGGGTGTCTGATCGAAGAACCGTCTGCAGCGATGGAATGATTATAACAAGACGGTACTTTTGGAATACCCTTGTTGAGTTTTGGACATTGTTGGTGTATGGTCAGGTTGGTTTGAACCTAAAAACCAACCGGGCCCCTAGAACAGAAATGCCAATAACTCACAGACCGGGTGTCTGATTGACGTACCGTCTGTCGCATTGAGTTCATTATGATGAGACGGAACTATGAGATACATCAGACCAAGAATTCATGGTAGTAGATGTATTGACACTCGGATCGGGGAGCAGCCCCTCCCGTAATCGACTGTGCTGTGTGTGAGAACCATATGGCTAGCTGCGACTGAGATGATAGGATCCTACATGGACCTACTACTCTACCAGGATCCTCCGTGAGTACGACAACGACGATACTATACCATGATCCACTGTGGGTTCGATAGTGACAGAATTGGACCAGGATCCTCCTTGGGTTCGAGAGTTATGACTTCTGTACCAGGATCCTCTGTGGGTTCGAAAACGCTGATACTGTTCCAGGATCCTATGTGGGTTCGATAGAGGAGATGATTCAGTGGCTACATCTAATCATCTCCACTCCTATACATGATTTTTATACCTGTGTGAGCTGAGTCTTGACTTTCAGTTGTCATCATCGAGATGATTGACTTTACTTCCTTTGTGGAATGTGTTGTGCTTGGCTAAGAGTGTTGGAGCCAGCCTGTGATTGGTAACTTAGGTATATGTCTGTCCGTATACTTAAGTAAGGATGATTCATACTTTGTGATTGTATCTTACTACTATGATTTATCCTTAGTGGATTCTGGGAGACCTTCGGGGGTCTCGGGGTCCCCTAATGAGTCTTGTTATACTCACCCCTACATGGGCTTCACCTTCACCTTGTTGGGTTCTGTGCAGGTGATGGTTAGTAGTGATCAAGGCTGAGGGTGACAGACGAGAGGCTGCTCGGAGCTGGAATAGACGAGACGTACCTCATGGATGAGTTGTTCAAGATCTGTACCTACCCTTCAGGTAGGATTCCCCGGTGGATGATCTAGGAGATATTTTCCCTTTTTTACTTGTACTTGTACTTGTTGTTTAGTTGGGTTTGTATACTGGCCCACTTACTTTCAGCACACCTTTCTTTTCTATATTAGTACTTTTTTCTTCTACTACTTGTGTTCAGACTGTGTGTATTAAGGTTTAAAGGAAATGCCATCCCTTTTTATCAGGGATTTTCCTTTCGTGCTAGTTGCCAGCCCCTGGCCTATAGAAGGTGGGCATGGGGTAGTAATGACACGGGCCCCGAGGAAGGGTCATGAAAAAAACATCTATACCATAATGAGAAAACCATTGAAGCACCAAATAATGGATGGGTATATAGATTATTAGAAAAGTGTTCACTATTCAATGGGAAACAATACTCTATTTCATCATATGGGTTGACATTAAATTATTATATATTTTTTTAAAAGGGGGTTTATAATTTAATATGTTGAAATATTTTCATATGAATGAGAAAGAAAATGGAAAATATTGCAAAAAACCTCTTTCTATGTTGTGAATATTTTTATCCAATATGGATACACGTTTTTGGTGATGGATTAGAGATAGTGGGATTTCTAGTTCAGTTTACAAGTTAAGTGCCCCCAAAATATGGAGGTGGTAGAGACGGTTTTGTCTCTCTACCTCCAATATCATTCTATGGCTTAATGGGGGTTCCTCTTCCACTAGGGTGGTGAAATATTGCAACAATACCTATTAAAATAGAAATAATGTATATTTGAGAGACAATGTTAGTGTATTCGCTATATAATTCCTTTTAAATAGTAATTTTTTTGAAAATATTAAATGAAATTTGAAAATTTTGAAAAATATTCCCAGAATTCCTTTTCCATATATCTTTAGTGTTAATGAAATTATTGCATTCCTCAGGGATCAATTAGTTGATAACCACTTAAACATTTTCATTATTTAATAATTCTTTCACACATCTTCTAAGGTCATCCTATTATATGTGGCATGCACTATAATATACAACACTTTAATATATAAACCAACCATTACTATATGATTTTCAAGGGTAATGTAAGTAAGATATTTCAATTTTTATATTTGTAGGATTCATACACTACTGTATACTGGAGTTTATATAACGTCAACCTTTTAATCAAGAAACTATATAATCTGAAAATATATGGCCTCAATATTAATGTTATTTAGGGAGAAAAATTATTCTTATTTAATTTTTAATTCCCCTTCATATTTAACTATTTTCTAAAATTATGACCTATATTTGAAGTATTATCTCACCTATCCTGGATTGACCACTACACCTATGGTTCCATCCATGTTGGTTATTAAATTATAAATTTTATTAATCTTGAAGGTATGTATACTCATGATATTGGGATAATTCATTTATAGTTACCTTCTTATGGGGATTCTGAGTGCCTTGTTTACCCTTTTACAGAACTATTTTGTCACTAACCATAGAGACATTCCAAGAAAGTATGTTAGTATAATACGAATAAATCTTAGCATGTTTGTACCCTAATAATAATTCAATGAAGGAACATAAGGAGGGAAGTAAAATTATAATGTGAGCAGTCTCTTGGTCCATTATTAACAATAATTCATGTTCTAAAATAGTGTGTTTCTATTCCCTTGCATATGTAAAAAATGATAACACTTATCACCGTTGGAATCATAATTATCATGAAAACCTATATAGTGTGTAGTATTCATAAATGAAGTTATTATCTACTCATGAAGACAAGAAAAATACTATAAAAAGATAATGTATGAAATTATCTTACATTTAATATAACGATGATTTACAATGGTACCTGTTGGGACTTCCCTAGAAATTAATTAGTAGAATTATGAATGTATTTTCAATGATATAACTGCTTTACCATCCTTCATCAAGAGGGGAAAATAACCAACACTAACTGGATGATTGGGATGAACATAAACCTTATGATACCAACTGAACTATAAAGCTCATATGGCTTAAATATTATGGAGATAAAGCCCCATAATACTTAGAACAACCTTGATATATGAAATAATGACTTTCCACTAGATATATGAAATAATAATTGGTGAATCCTAGCCAACACTAGAACTGTTATGATAACATTATTTATATATAAAAATTTAGATTCCATCATGAATATACATAATATTTCCCTTAAAAGAAAGTCATTAGTTTTAATCCTATACCCATTGAGCCACATTTCAAGGAAACTAATAATATGAGTTTGGTGATATTTATTTTTATTGATTCTATAACCACATATATCATATTGTTCTCATTCTAGCATAACTTAGTTGTTTCTAGAGTTCCTCTATTTTTCATATTTCGGTATACTAGTGGATTTTTAGAGGTTGTAACTTCACCAAGTTTGATGGGGAATATGTTCATAAATTTGTTGAATAAAATTTTCATTCATAGACCGAGATTATTATTTATAGGCTTCATAGTTACCTTTAATAATGCATGAGCCAATATAGAATCCTTATTGGCATCTCCTGAAATATTTATTTGGTTAAAATAATAATAATAAATATACCTAAGATCTATTCCATTGATTTCTTATATACATACCACATTGTTAGTTCTATTTTCAATGTGATAGATGGAATGTGTTGGTCTGAGGACTACAACAACTCAACAACCTGAGAATGATTTGTGGATTTTTATAAACATATATCTATGATATCAAAAAACTCATATATTTTTAATATTTTCATATGAAATTTTAATTTGGAATATTTCTAATAGAACCAATATCACACATCTATTCATGTTTAAACCCACCCCAAGGCACATATCCCATGTTTCATTCCTTACATGATGTTGGAAGATGATTGTTAGTTGATATATGGATACATATAATATTGATTTAGGATATGTCTCACACTGATAATTATCTGTAAACAAATTCATATGAAATAAGTGATAAGACATTTCAATATTACCCTATTTAAAATTCACCCCTGAAGATATGTTCTCTACCTCCATGTTTGTGTATTTGGTGGAATAAGAGTTTGGTAAGTCTTCATCCTGATTTGTGATGTTAACATCTATCAATATCCCATAAACTCATATATAGAGGAAATAAAACATGATAAACCTCTAATGATTCACCATTAATACCTATGTTAGATCCAAAATATGTGTTCTATGTTTTGTTAGTCTACCCTTATAAAATTTATTAGATCAGTTAATTTATACAGGCTGTAACATCTATACTAAGAATAATTTTTCAGATCCTATCCTTTTTCTATAAAAATTTAGCGAAAAGTGAGTTAAATAATACATAATAATTGATTCAAAATAGAATTTTGGGATGATATAATAAGAAAAGGCTTGAATATAATAGTGTAAAAGTTTCATAAGGATTAGGTTTCACTATACTCATCGCGCCCAGGTCACAGTGCCCAATACATGACACCTTGTTTCTCACACACAATAGTGTCAGATGATGTACTTGTACCATATTTTACGTACATATTTTTACAACAATAGTTAGTATGTGAATATTACTCCACACCATGTCTCTTGGGCCAAACTGATGTTCTTTAGAATCTACACTCAATTCCAAGAAAAAAACATTATCGAGGACTTATAGAGAGAAAAAAACTAGACTTCACGTAAATGATATATTTTTGTTGAAAAGACATTTCAAGGCCTTTAGTAAACATTGATGAAGTTTTCATCACTTATTTATAGGAAATGACTATATCCAACATCAGACAACACATGAAAAAATAGTGGGCATCATACATCCATCCGAGCATTTGAGTGGTCCCTCAACATGAGCACATACAATTAGCCCAATTCACACCCGAGTAAAGATTACTTTATAATTAATATTAATCACCCAAATCCGATCCATGTATATATGGGGGAGGGGTGTGGTAATTTTTTTTGGCTATCAAATTTTAGTAAATTAATAATTCAGCCCATTTTTTCAAAAAATAAAAGAAATTTCTAATGGGGAGAAAACAACAAGGCACCTAGTCAATCATGAAAATTTATATAAAGTGACAATCCACTCATCCTTTCATTTGATTTTATAACCTACCTTTAATGTTATTAGGAACTGTACAATGCCATGTCATATGTTAAATCGTGTAACATTCCGAGTATAGAGGATCTAGGTTCCCATAGTGGTTACCGATAGTTATGTGGGATCCAACTCCCATTTGCTAAATAATAAGTGATTGAACCCTAAATTTTGACATGATGTGAAAATTAGAAGGCTCCAATTACATATGAATATAAGAAAACCACACTCAGGAATTCCAATATTCCCCTTTATGTGATTTTTAAATCTAAACTAACAGGGAAGAGGATGAAAATTAAGGGTATTTTTGTCTTTAAATGACAATGATCATTGTATAAACATTTCACATAGGTCATATCTAAGACTAGGGTGAAGGATCATTTTAAAGTTGTGCTTATAATAAACTATATAATGATATCCCTGTAACCTATATACCCCAAAGTGGCCAAACCCAGTGTGTTCTTAAATGTCGAGGACTAGTTCTTAGAGGTTACCAAACTGAGTACCTATCAACTCAGGTCTCTAATTTATAATGGTGTATATCTTATGAGATTTTCTCTAAATATAACACTTTTATTCATGATTATGGTTAGGAATAGTTCACATAAAAATGAACTTACCATTACCATTTCAATGAATTGGGAACCTAACCACCCATTTCTCATAACATAGAGAAAATATGACTTGATCACCAAAATAGTTGGTCCTTTTTCATGTTTCTCTAATAAGGGTCACAGATAGTTCCCAATGACTATGGATATGTACCCCACCTGGTCACCCAAAATTATCTGGTCTATTAATTGGGATCATATAATTTCCCAAAATACCTAACTCACACTCTACATCCTAAATTAGCTACAATTGATTCCCAAATCTCACTAACTACTTACTTAGTGTAACCCCTAACCATACAATATTTAATGATTTTATCCCCATACCCTATCAATGAGTTATAAACACCCTGGGAATCCTAATTAGGGAGAGACACAACCATACCCTATTCTATTCAGTTCCCAATAAACATGTTGTACCCAAACAGTCCACTCATGCACATGTACCACAAAAACCATTAATTGGATTATTTGACATATTAGTCTATTCTACATGACATTAAACTAATCAAAATAAGTCATATTCAAATGTACATAAACAAAAAAATAAGGCTCATGTTTTTATGAACATAATGTTTTATCATTTTTCTTGGTTTCACAAAATTAAAGGGAAAATAATTATTCTTAAAAAGATGATTGTAAAAATTACATCATTGGATTTGGATGTATAAACATAAAAGGAAACACTATTTTTCTAGGCATAGAACCTTAAAAGGTATGATGTATCCTATTAAACACACCAATCTATGTGGGACTTTATTCCATTAATATGGATATGTGGGAAGCCCCAATCATGGGATCGATCTTGAATCCATAAAACATGTCACTTCCTTTGATGGAAATAAATTCTAGAGCTCCTACATATGTAGATAACATTTAATACATACAAATGATAAAATTTATTCCTTTTAACGATCAATAACACTCATGAAAAAGGTAACAAATATTTTTTATTGGAAAGGATTATATTAATATGTAATAAATAAATAAGAGAGTTCTAGACTTGGAAATAAGACCCACATGGGTTGAGTTAACCTTCCATACTATCAAAATAAACATAGAATTTTAAGTGTCATTGCTATATACCAATTATCACCTTCCTTTGGAAAGTTTCTCCTCAACCTAAAAAAATTGATGGGAGAAACACATGGGGGAAAACATTTGAAAATCCATAAACCCAAAGTACTATAAAATTTATTCATTATTTCACAACCATAATTACATAGTGAAATTATTATAAATAAAATATAGTATTAAATTATAACATGTCTCAAGAATCCCATTTTATAAATTTTAGGGGTAATATATCATTCAAGGAGTCACATAAATAAAACATATATTTAAATAATAAAGATAAGGGTGTTGAAATTCTAACCACCATAATGATTTATACCCATAAAAATACCCTATTAGGAATTTTTATTTAAAATCACATGTAATATTTACTAAATAACAATTAATAATTTCCTAAAATATCATAAGATATTAATTTTTGAATTTCTTTTAAAAATAATTTTTAAATGAAAACATAACTCTCAACACATATATTTTAATTATTCATATAATAAAATAATTCCACATAATGAGTTCATGTAATTAAACACCATGAGTTAAGTGGATAATCCCCACTATAAAAAAATACTACATAATAAATAATTAATTACAATGGATCCATTATCCCTCTATCATTTCATCTTATTTGTTGTGAATTAATAAATTTTATACACCTATTTTTGAGAAATAAAAATGTAAATTCATAAAAATTATGTTTTATTAAAAAAAAACACTTTAAAAAATATTATAACATTGATAAATACAAAATAATATCTAAAAATCAAAATTTTAAATGAAAATAGATCTTATAAACATAATTTAACATGCTATATGAGCACCTAAATTTTTCCACCAACCATTGAAAATTTTATACCTTAATATAAAAAATTGTTTTCATAGGCTTCTAGAACTCATTTAGATATGAAAAACTCTACGTGGTGTTCCCTAATAGAATATGTCATATAAATCATTTCATGTTTTGATTTGGATACTTAGGGAGAACAAATAGATATCTTGGTCAAACGTTAAGCTGGTTTGAAGTTGGATTTCCATTTTCAACATACCTGGGGGATTTTGTAATTCCCCAAAACCTTAAACAAATATTATAAGAGTTTCTATGATTAATCGAGTGTTAATAATATGTTTTCTATAAATTTTTCACCATGTATGAGAACTATGCCTAATTACAATATGTTGTATGAAACCTTTGAAACTCTGTACCATTGACCAGACCAATGTTATTTTGGAAAATGCTTTATTTTTTTCATGACCATGCATGAAACCATTCAAATAAATTTATCTCTAATTGTTTTCCTAGATACCCATAAGTTTGATTACTAATATTTCACCAAGCCAATGCAGCACCCTTGCAAGTACTAAAAATGATTAGTTTTCTACCTTCTTTTTTATAATTTTATCCTTGATCTTCATTGAGACATTTTATTGATTATAATAAATTCAATAGAGTGTAATTTTATCTTTAATAAAAAAATACATTTTTTATGCAACACCTCACTTATTTCATTATCAAATTTAATATTTTTCATGAAATTTAATTTACCAAATTTTTTCGTTTTGGGAAAAATGGATAAAATAAATCAAATTAAAATTATATATGCCAACATAAACATATTAAATGTGTTTAAAACATAAATATTTTTTTTGAATCCATATGAAAGTGAAACAAATAAATAACCCAAAAAAATTATGGAAGCAATATAAAAAACAGTTTCTTAAAAACCACCATAATCAAAAAAATACTTAATAGAAAATTTAATAACACATAAAAAAGAAATCCAACCAAAGGTGTTAGAAGTCCATTTATCCATTAAAAAACTATTTCAATAGATTAGACATATATTTAAAAAACTACAACCACTTTAAGTAAAGTTAAAGTTCAAAATCATTTTAATCAAATAATAATTCATTCCAAATCCATTATTACACAACTCAAGAAATTTATCATGAAAATAAATAAGTTTTAAATTAAAATTAAAATCATGCATGTACTTAAACAAAAAAATAATTTTCTATTAATATGACTTCGAAAAAAACTAGACATTCTTAAAAATTCCACTTTGAAAACACACCTAAACCGAAAATGGGTTTATTCTTTAAAACCAATCGATTCCATATAATTTAGACACCTAATGTTTAAAATAAATTTTCATTTTAAAATATTCATAAAGGAACTATAAATTTTAGTTTCACATAACATAACTAACTAAATATAATACAATAATTGATATCAACAATAAATGTTTTTTTAAGAACTGAAGATTATTTTTATGAAGGTAGAAAAAAAAATTCTATACGTATATTTACAATTGATCAAATATAACATGTTCAAAAAATACATTAAAATGGAAAAATACTTGTTTTTCTAGTAAAATGATTTTATTAAATTAACAAAACTGACCAAAAAACTTAAACCCTCACATAAAAACATTACTTTTCCAGTTATAAATATTTAACTAATAAATTTTTTCTCCACATTATATGAATGTAGTAGTTTTTTAATCACTTCAAAACATATGATTGAATTTACATATTCAATATAAAATTAAATAATCAATAATTTAAATCCATACATTTAAAAATATAACTAATTAATAAATAATAATTATAGAATGCCTTATATTATAAAATTTTTAAATTTTAGAAAGGAAAACACATTTTTTATTATTAAAACCATTTTAAAGAAAATCCATCTTGATACTAACATTTTAAACTAAACCCAAAATTATTTTGAAATCATAATCCATCTAATAAAACAATTATTATTTGGATAAAATTCAATTTATACATTATGTTTTCCATTTCAAATTTGTAAATTTGAGTAAACTCAAATGGGTTGAATTCTGTAACTGTTAATTTTAAAATATATTAGACCCACTTGGTTTTTTGATGTGTCTATTATTAACATTAATGAAGGAAATAAAAAATATGTTGATATGTTATAAGAACAACATGGAAGTATTTTGGAGTTCCCATGTAAATTGAGTTGTGTTCCCAAGTTAGGATATCAATACAAACTGAGTTAAATATTCCTTATGTAAAGGTCCATCAGTACGCCAAATTTCAGAAGGTTGAGATTTCCTGAAATACTATTTTGGGAGTTAAATGTGTGTTAAGGAGTAAATAAAATGGAGAATTAAAAAATTAGTGATCAATGCAATGAAGTTATATATGAATGTAATGACCATATGAACCTGGATATTCTATTCTATATGTTTCCACACCTAGATGAGAGTTTGAGTCCATGGTGAATAATGAAGAAGATGTCAAAGGAGTGCTTCACACCACACTATTTGGTCATCAAAGATAAAATCACCACTAAAATGATTTGAGGTAGTATTTCAAGACTATAAGAGTATTTTCCATGATGTAACCATGGAAAACCTAATGATGGTTCAGCGTATTAGAATCCATCACGCTATAATAATCCCACTACAAGATTCCATGAAGCTATAAGGTTAAATAAAGTGTTTTTTTAAGAATGATTAAAGAAAATTACCTAAAATAATTTAATTATATTTTTAGGATTATAAGAACAATAACATTAGAGTGATCATCAAAAAATCATAGTCAATATTCAAGTATTTATTATGGATAATAATAATGGAATTTATTTAACCTGAATCATGAAGATATTTAAAGAAACAATTATTGTGGAAATATTATTTAGACAATTCATTATGTGTTATAGTTTGAGAAATACCCGTACTGTCAAGAATGTGATTCTCCTTGTGCATTGAAGTGGAAGAAGAAGAGAGATAGATAATTCCTCATTTTTGTTAATCACAATTTAGGTTGAAGAATAATATTATGGATCATGTTCTATGAAATTCATATAGATTATGGTCTAAATAAGATATGAGGTAACCAATTTCATTTCTACATATCATGGAAAAAGATAATATACATCCTATCTAGGAGGGACATGAGGATTCACTGCTACTAATTAAAATTTAATCTTCTATAATAAAATCTTATATTTTATGATCTAAACATCAGATCATTCATTATATCCAGTTAGTTCTAGGAATATGGGTTCACGTTTATACCATTTCTCATGATTTCTATTGATAATAAAAGTGGTTTTGTGTGTGAATTAGATGATAACCACAATACACCAGGGAAATTTTCATAAATCATAAAGGTTAAACTTATTAAAAAATATTTATATCCTTTTTTGTGTTGATTTATTATTTTTATTTCATGTAATAACACTAAATGAGAGTAGAAAAATAAAGATTGTGATTCATTCAACAATAAATGTCACAGTCACTGAGGTGAAAGTAGTAATTGGCAATGAGTAACAAAACATTATTCACTGCTCTCTGAGTGTTGAACATATGTAAATTGATCCAAACTATAATTATTTGATCATAGTCTCTCCCTCTGAGTTTATTATTAACAATATTTAGATTTGAAGTTTAAAAAAAAATCAAGTTTCCCTTTTTGAAGGCTTAATAAAGAGAATATTTGAAGAAGATTTCCGGTTCGCTACCACTAAAATGATGAATGAAATAACCCTCAAGAAAAATGATGAAAATGAAGAAAAGTGATGTAATGAAAATAATAAAGTCATTTTTAATGAAATAATGTAGAAGATAATATCTAATAATTAAATATAATAAAATAAGTGATCATTATGTTCTGTATGTTGATTACCATTATCATAAAAAAAATAGTTATGAGAATGCATTCTTAAAAAAATATGACTAATACTTTGTTTCCATGTGTTGTAATCCTAATAAATAATTATCTAGTATAGAAGAAGAATATGATGTGGTTGAATATACTAACAATGATATGAGGTAATTTTCTACCACTATAGTTTCCAAGAATTCATATGATCAAGAGCTAACTAAATTCTCTTATAAAAATATCATCTAGATAATCCAAGAACACATGGTAAAGATCACATATACAATGATTCATAACATGAATTAATTGGTTATTTAAAGTATATATTTAATGATCATCCTAAATAAATAGTTGCCATCATTTGTGTGTATTTCAGAAGCATTCAAGAGGGTATCAAAAAATTTGAATTAGAATCAACATATTTGGATAATTATCTCGAATAAAGAGTACTGATGTGTGTTATGATCTCCAAAAAATAGGCTTCATATATTCTATGGAATATGATATTGCATAAATGTTTTACATATTTGAAAAGGTTTGGCTCAATATAATATAACAAAATTAATAAACCAATAAAGGGATTGAATAAAGGATTGATACATTAGAATAATTAATTTCTATAATTAATTCTAGACTAGAAATCAAATTTGATAAGATGAAGGAGTTTAAAAATCTATATTATGAGATGAAAAATATGTGTGAAGGTGTTTATAAGAAGAAAACTAATTTTTAGGTAAAAGGTGAGACCAACTAAGGATGTAAAAATATCCTCAATATGAGTTGTCTATAGTTAGTAATAAAATTAGAAAATATAGAAGTGACATAGGATGAATCATACATATATGATGAAAATTAATTCTATATTTAGAAGTTCTAATGAGGATATTTTTGTTGAAATGCATGTTACCACTTTTAATATGTTCCAAAAATACTTCTATAATAAACCCACTATAGGCAGAAAGAGAAAGGTACCATCTATTCTAGAAAGGTTTTTTTATTTTAATGACATTTTTATGCACATTATTAGTTAAAAATCCAATCTTGAAAAATACTGATGAGGATAATTGATTATTAACCCATCAATATATCTATAGTGTATATAATAAAGTGGATGGGTAACTATTCCCAAAAAAACCCAACTGAATGATTAAGTAACATGAAAATATTTGACAGAATGGCCAACATGTTTTCCAAAGGAAAAGAATAATGTTTATTGGCTGATTCTAGTGTTGTTGAAGGTATGAACACATGAGATTAGTTTTTGTGATAATATATAAAAATTTGTAAATAAATTGAATCCTTTATAAAGGGATATGAAATATGATTTTATTAAAAGTACATGGAATAAAATAAGAATATGTATATCTCTAATAGATTTGATGTCTTTGATGAAAACTATAGAATTTGAAATAAAATTAGTTATATTATTACTTATGAAAATGAGATTCATAGGAATAGGTGTACCATTGATAAGGGGGTTGAATCAATGGTTCCTTTTTACAAATTTTAGTAACCTGAAATTTACCTCTTCAACCTATTAGAGTTATGATCTCATCTGATAAAAATAATATTTTTAATTCATATGTAATAAGAAAAAGTGAAATAAATGCACACATGATTTTTACAAGGTTCTCCCATGATGTGGGTGACTAAATACTTAATGTTCTTGATAATTATATGAAGAAATAAAATATTCACTTATAATATATTTATCAAATACACCTGATATGTGATTATTATCATCCAAAACACATAGTGAATCCCATGAAAGTGTCTCTCGATAATATTGTACTGGTTTCTATAAGCTATAAACCAACACCTACTTAAGAATTTTAATTGTAACTTTTTTTTACTTTATCAATGAATCCATATCTTCCTCTTATCATTTTGAGAAGTGTAATTTTTTTTCTCAAAACCAAATCATCTATAATTTAATATCAGGAACATAAATCATTGGATATCATGATTTTGATACCTCAACACACAAACCTTCATAATTTAGCCACATTCTACTCATTTTTATATTCTATAAAAAACATTATTCTGTAACTGGGAGGATTTCTTGAAACATAGATGTCAGGATATTCAAAAAACCAATATCAAAAGAATTATAGTAGGAATAAAACTTATTAATGAAATTAATCTTGTATATAAGGAATGATCCTCTGATAAAATAGTGGAATAAAATATTTAAATTCTAATCTCACTACTTCTCTCAATATTTGTTTGACTACCATCAAATCTCTCAATGATATTTAGATCAACATTGTTCATCAAGTCTCCCGAAAATATCATTAAAAATAAAAATAATTCCTCTAGGAATTTTGAACCTTTTAATATTTATCTAAACATTTTCAAAATGTGTTTGAATTAACATAAAAGTAATGTACCTCAACATATTATTTTATTCTATACTCCGCTAAATTCACTTCCCAACATCTACCAATCAATCCAATTTTACTCCACATAAACACCATAGTCTTTAATTTCGAACAATATTTGGAATTTTTTCAGAGCTTATGGTGTACCGACCAATGTTTCTCAAACACATTATTTGAACTACATATTTTGATAAATCAACCAATTGGCTTCAAATAAACATATGATCCTGTCATTTGGTCTGAAAATGTTTCAAAATTTTAATATGTTTTAATGAAGAAAAATTCTGTTCAAACTTACTTAGAACCACTTTTCCAAACCTTGTATTCAAGTTCATTAAAATATAACTCATCCCCTAGTACTTTGGATTTTGGAGATATTGAAAAACACCCATTCTTCCAATCAACATTTCCTAGATACTTTAGAATCATCCTTACTTAATTTATATTTGAACAATTTATCATTCAATAAACTGGTCTTGAATCATAGATTTTTAGGTAAGTTTTATTTATCTTACAATGAATATATAGTGCACACATGACTTAAAATTACTTCAATATTTCCCTATGAATATATTCTAATTCTTATAGAGTCCAATAACCTATTAAATTTTTATATTAGAAATTTTAATTCTTAAATTAATCATTTCTGTCTAGATTTAAAATCTCTTTCCCTTCATTAGTTTTACTAATATATTATTTAGGGAGAAACATTAGGGACTTTAAAAGGTTTTTAAGGAGGACCATTCACTTCTATTTTCTGATCACCTTGAATTAAATATTTCAATGATGACTTTTTGTCCTCTCAATGTCCCCAAAATATGAATGTCAATGGTGATCTCAAATTTTCGTAAACCTAACTTATATATACTTGGAGAAAGTACATTATATAATTATAAATAGTAAACCATTATAACCTAAACATCATACATTCAAATTATCATCCCATTACAAATACATATATTTTAAAAAACAAAACAAATCCCTTAGATTAATCTCATAGAAAATATATTATCTTTTTAAATTCTGAAAAAACATATTTTCATCCAATGTGAACATCAATAAAATCATGAAATCATTATCAATATATAAAATACCGTCATAAAATTTAAGAAAATCCAATAATACAATTTTGACTTTTTAGTAACATTTCTCAACTCTATTAAACAATAAAAAATTTTACGTTCTATCAAAATAAGACCTTTCTCAATGAGAAAATTCATGAGACCACATTATTGGAAAAATAATTTTTTAGAAAATTTCAACTCTCATTGTCAAGAATATTTTGGAAATGTGATTATTATATAATCCACTTTAATTAATTCACCTTACTTTACCTTTAACTTTTTATAATGTATTCATATTTGGATTAATGGAAGATAAAAGTGTTTTTACTCCCCAATTGATAAATAGTTGTACCACTCTCCCCCTTTTACAACATAATACAAGTCATAGTGGAGGATACAAATTATTTTTTTATGTGAGAGGGGTAGGCTAAATAATAAGTATCAGAATTAATTCCATAAATCATTCTCTTGGTAAATATTTAGTGAAAATATCATCAAATTTATCCTTTATTGATATATTTTCCAACTTCAGTTCCCAACTAACAACCTTTTTATTTTACAAAATGATATATGATATGAGTATATTTTGATCTAAAAAATTAGACTAGGTCTCTTCATAGAAAAATTGTAATTGTATAATCAAAATTTATCTTCAAGGTATTTTCAATATGTACCTGGAAAATATTTCATATAAACTTTCATCCACTTTAATTTTGTGGATACATGTGTTGAATTAATATACTCTTATTTAGCTGTACTCAATGTCACCGATTTTGGTTTCTTAATATAAAATTTAAGACAAAATTACTTCAAAAATAATGTTACTTTAGATATTTTTTTAGTCTTCAAAACCTATAACCCAAAATTCATCTATGAAACAAATAAAATTCATCTCATTTCCACTTTTTTACTTGATGCCAAATTTTTATGTTCTTTTTACACACCATTGGATTCTCTTGGTAGATATGTTTGTTGATTCTTGTACATAACTCTCATATGTCACATAAAAAGTAACTATATATGAAATTTCTATAATTTATTATCAATGAAAGAGTAAAATTATGATAAAATTATGTATGTCCCACAGATTCATATTTCTTCATGTTTCATCAATATTCTCCCTCACTTTGAAATTAATTGGTAATGAAACTTCCTCTGATTTATCCATGGATAATTTACTCAAAAATTATTTGGAATTATTTTCTATTGAAAGAAATATATAACAGAAATTATATTTCTTCTATAGTCTAAAAAATAAAATCATTTCTTGAATAAAATTCATTTCTAATTTATTCTTTACTTTCTTTCAAACTCTATAAAAGATTTTTATATTTCACTAAAAAAATTACATCATCAAAATATATGTTGAAAATTAGTGTTACTATTACATATTAAATTATATATTATTGTATATAATCTTTTAATCTTGAAAATTTTAATTTTATTAAGAAACTATCAATTTTGGAAAATCAGAATTTAGGGGTCTATTTCAATATTTTATAAGGATTTCTTCAGTTTACACACCCTTCTACCATCTTCACCAAACATGAAACCATTTGGTATCTTAATTGTAACTACTTCCTCAACTAAATCATTCATGAATTCATAATTTACATAAATATAATTGAATTTATAATCTTTATGTAAGAAATTTCTAAAACAATTCTTATAGTTTCTATCCTTCCAACATGTTAAAATATTTCTTCAAAATAAACACACTTAACTTGTGATTATCCTTACAAACTAGCCTCGATTTATTCCTCAAAACAATCCCTTTTTTATTAAGGTTATTCTTGAATGATCATTTAGTAGCAATAATATTCTTATCTTATGGTCTTGAAACTATATCATAGGTTTTATTTAACTGAATTTTATACAAGTCCTTATTCATTCAATTCATACATTCCTTATTCTTGATTTCTTATGAAACTATTTGAGTTCTCATTATAGATATAAGTTACATTTGATTTCCAACTCTCAAAATCTACCTTATTTAAATTTTGGAACTATATCCTTTGTATTTCTTCCAAATTATTTACATCACTAGACTTACTGAAACATACTTATTCATATTGAGTTTCTCTTATTCATTCATTTTCATCATGATCATAGGACGTTACTAAATTATCTTCCAGCAATCCATTAGAACCACCATATACTAATTCTTCCATCTTAAATTGACAATAAATAACTTTAAAATCATTAGAATATAATAAATTTTCATTTCATTTATTTCACTATCTATAGATCCTTCTATTGGATGAATATCCTAGCCTCCTTTGACCCTAAAATTTTTCATCTAATTTTCTGAAGGCCGTATTTCTTTTTTCATCATTAAAAATGTGATCCAAAAATCATTAATGTACTTCACCACGGGTTTCATTTTGTACCACATATAATAATGTGTCATGTTTGATTCATTTAAAAGTAATGTCATGTTCTATATATATAAACATATAAATATAACTTCTCTCTAAAATATTTTGGATAGTTTATACTTGGAAAGAATATTACTCCCCATCTCAATGAACTTATATTTTTTTATTTCGAAAAATAAATTTTACTATGGGATATAGGGATAACTAAATTTATTCCTAATTCCCATATTTTATATATTGGTTTCATAGAGTTACCCATGTTCTCAATAAATAATTTTATTCTTTTATTCCAGACCTATAAAAAATTTTATTTTTCAACATTCCTTCTAAATAATTTAAACAAATCAACAAATTTCTATTTATTATTCATTAACATAAAATTATTTATTTTAAGAAATTTATTAAAAAAAGATATAAATTATAGATATCCCTTTTTGGATTAATGCCTTGCTGGACCACATACATGAAAATAAATGAGTTTAAGTTTTTGGGTGGATTGTATCTATATTTCCCTATGACTTCCCTATACCGTATTATAATATGTTTCAAAAACCTTGTTTCTTTCTCCTTTTAATTGAGGAAAATAGTTTCTTAATTCCTCTTATGAAACTTTTCTCATATTCATTTGGACGATATAGAAATGTTTTATAGGCTATAACTCATTTTAATCTCCATATCTTAAGTAACATGAGTTACTTATATTCCTAATTTGAGATAAGTTACTACCTATTCTCACACCTTTAATGATTATTTTCTCATCCATCAATCATTAGATGATATAATAAATTTTCATTAAAATAACTTCATTTACATCAATAAAAAATTGGATAGTAATTTGTCATTAATTCTATAAAAAAAATATAAATTCATCAAATTTGATCACCATATTTCAAAAACATCTTCCACATGTCTTTTATTTTTTTAGGAATATCAGTCCCAAAGGGTTTCAAATATTCCATTGTAACCTTCAAAAGTTCTCAGAAATTTGATATCAGTGGTCATATGTGAAGAAAATATAATATAAAATAACCAACATATTTATTTATATTTTTATTTTATGGAAAAATAATCTATCAATGTTTTTCCATCTAACATTAATTTTCCTTATTACATTTATATTTTGGAATATAGTTCCTATCCAGGAATATTTTCGATAAAATATTCCAAAAAATGATCTATTTGGTCACACCATCCATAGGTTTCTTTAAAGTAGTCAAAACAACTTTTCTTTGAATATTATTTAATTTTTAATTCCACCCATTGAGAGATATTAAATTTCAAATTACTATTATTATTTACTTTTATTTGATAGATTCTCCACCTTAACTCTTGACTTTTTGTTAGAAGCGACATTTTTTCCTAGAAATTGTATTTTTCATACCCAAAGTATCTGTGACACTATAAATGTTGTTCTAACATCCACCTTAAATTATTTATATTATGGTTGTTAAATATTCAAGGAGGTATATCTAAATATATGACTTACAATTTATTTTTGAAGGGAGGAACTTTCTTTAGAAGGTTTTTTTTTCTGAAATAGATTTGTTTAATAGATGAAATCATAGTTTTTCCTAGAAATAAACATTATCATATTTTGTAGAGGAAATTTTATATTATTAATAAACAATTTATCAACCTTATTATTTGAAGAATATTTCACTAGGCTTGTTAAATCAACTCTTTCAATAGTATGTGATGTCTTTTCCTTAGTTTTTTCCCTTGTGAAAATCATTTATCAACTTAATTAAAGTATTCTCAACATTAATAATCCCTTAATATTTCATTATCATATATTTTTAATTAACAATATGTTTTTCTTCTAGATTATTCACCATCTTTCCTTACTCATCTATCTTCAAATTTATGAATTTAATTTCTTGAACGTGATAATATTCATATTATTAGAAATTCCATTTCAACATCTATCTTTTCTATTTCTATTCTAATAGTCAATGATCTTTTTTAAGATTAGTATTTTTTCCAATATAGGATTTAGTTTCCACTTAAAATAGATGTTTCATATAGGTTTCATCACCTCATTCATATTTATAACTTGAAGATTCGTCATGATTAACCTAATTTATGAAAATTTCATGTTTTTCCAGAATATATTTATCAAATTACACCCCTTCTGATGACTTATATTCTTATTTATTACTTCATATACATCTCTTTTAATTTCATGATAATTTCATTTAAATATACAATTGCATTTATATTTCTTATAAATTTTACTCATCTTTTTATTTTTATACTTTTCTTCAAGCACATCATTATCATCACTCATATTATTTAAGAATTAATTTATAGAAAAATTCCCTATGTTTCCACACATAAAACACATTAATAGAATCTCTAATGTCCCGGTTCCGAAAGCCACCCAGAGGCGCCCCGTAACCTGTTTCTCACATGGCCCCAAGCACATTTCCCCAAATGCTAGAGGATGCCAACTAGCAGGGATGGCCTTGGGTGTGATAGTGGGGAAACTATGCCCTCATTGGTAGAGTACATAGTGAAAGGAAAACAAATAGATAACAATAGAAACCATAACCATCCATACAAGAGTAAACAACGGAAGACTGATAAATAATAAAATGGAGCATAAATATATGTAAATGATGCCTATAGCCAAAGAGTTCACAATGCTGAATACAGTACTAAACCAAAGTACAAAAGAAAAACAGATGAGCAGCTCCCCAGTATTGCAAGCCTCAGCTTGGTCCCATGCTCTCCAATTCCAGTGCAATCAAGAACCTGTAGGAGAAGGGCTCTTTCCCTTATCTATACCTGCAATAATATAATCTTTTTGGGCCCAAAACCATGACCCAAACAGGGTGTGAGACAATGTACCAGTAGGAAACCTACCAAGGATATATGCCTAACAGTCAGTGAATATGTGGAAGGTAAAGTATAGTAAGCAGTACACAGTATGAAATAAATGGTATAATACAAAGAATTAACAATCCATAGTTTCTCACATATAATCTACATACAAGAAACATACACATAAGTAAGTAGAACAAAAAGGTAACCTCTGGGTAGTTCTCACAGCCTAACCCCTAAGGTTCAACCTACAAGTACTAGAAACCTTCTGGGAAGCGCACACAGTCTCACCCCTCTAGTTCTGCTGAAGAATAGACTCTCTGAGGAAGCACTAATGGTCAATTTCCCCTATAGTCTAGTATCGTACTAAAGGATCTCTGGGGAAGCACTCAACATCTCATTCCCCATGTGGCCCGTATCGAGGAACTACAAACACTCTGAGGAAGAACTCAACGTCAATTCCCCCTATGGTCTCGCATCGTAAATTAAAGACACTTGGGATAAGCCCTTACGTCCATTCTTCATATGGTCCACTACACTAGGTTAGCACAACCCTATGTAAAAAAACATGCATAGTGCGGGTATCAGCCCAAATAATCCTCAAGAACTACATGGCTATCATTATAAGGCACAACAACATAATAGTAAAATAGTTCCACTATCCTACAACTATACATGGAAACTGGAAAAACACCAAACAAGCCAAAAATCATGGAAAACATCCATAGTACGGTAAAAACTACCCTATTCACAAGCAATTACCTCTACTCAATCAATCAAGCAAAGCCGACAACTAAAAGGAAAAAACAGGAAACATGCAATACCCCGTTGATGGGTATTGGTGAAATTTGCAGAAAATATTCACAGACTTCCTACAGAAAGGAACAAACCACCTACCTCGATGCTAGGAGAACGATATATGTGAACCACGATGATTGATTCTCCTTAGAACGTCGAGGATCTGAGAAAACGTCCAAAACACTCAACCTATGATATCTTGAGAAATAGGAGGAATTGAAAAACAAGTCTCTAGGAGATGGAAGAACTCACCACTTCGGTTCCAAAGTAATTAATGGTGGCCAATTCAGAGCACGGACGGAGGCTCTGGATCTTGGAGAAGATCTGCAGCCATACGACTTCTCTCGGACAAACAAAACATAAAGGAAAGTTGTTCTGTCCGTCAGGAGCGACCTCGGTGTGTTTAATGAAAAAGAAGAAAATACACGGCATGTACTTATTGAGTACACGGCGTGTACTCCATTTTTCCATAATCCTCTTTACGCGACCTCCACTTCACCCCAACACACTATGTGCGTGGCTCAGACACGGACATCACACAGCCTCGAGCGACATAAGAGTACACGACGTGTACTCAGAAAGTACACAGCGTGTACTTCAAAAATTTCAAGAAATTCCTCTCTTCTAGAAAACTCCTAGAAAATTAAAGACATACCTGAAAATGAAGATCCAGGTTCTTAAAAACTTCCCCCCTTAAAGAAATTCTTCCCAGAATTTCCCTAATGAGGCGTAGAAGAAGAAACCCCGAACAGCTCCGACCACTGTGATCGTACATCAACCTCTCTCTCCCAGGTCTCGTCCTGTACTCGCCCATGCTTCCATATCAACTGTACTAGATGAACAGACCGCCCATGAAGAACCTTCGTACTGTGATCGACAATCTGGATAGGATGCTCCTCAAAAAATGCGTCCGCTTTGAGCTCAACCTCCTCGGGCTGAAAGACATGAGACGAGTCTGAAAAGTAACACCGGAGCTAAGAGACGTGGAAGAAGTCATACATGGCTCGGTACCTCTAAGGTAACTACAACCGATAGGCAACCACCCCCACCCTCTCCAATACCTCAAACGGCCCGACGTACCGCAGTGAATGCTTACCATTTCTCCGAATCCTCTTGTGTCTATACCTCGGTGCGACACGCAGGAAAACCTGATCCCCGACCTCGAACTCTAGAGGTCGTCTCCGCTGATCAGCATAAGACTTCTGTCGAGACTATGCTGTAGAAATACTCTTTAGAATCACCTATATCTTCTCTGAGGTCTCTTGAACAAGATGAGGTCCCAGAAAAGCTGCCTCTCCGCACTCCAGCCAGCATAAAGGTGATCGGCATGTCCTACCTTACAAAGCCTCATAAGGTGCCATTTGAATAGTCTCCTGAAAACTGTTTTTGTAGGAGAACACCACTAGAGGGATATGATTCTCCCAAGAACCGCCAATGTATAGGATGCAAGATCGGAGAATATCATCAAGCACCTGGATCATATGCTCAGACTGGCCATATATCTGGGGATGGTATGCTGTACTCAAAAGTACCTGTATACCCAAAGCCTTCTGAATCCCCTGCCAGAACCAAGAAGAAAAATACGCATCCCTATCTGAAACAATGGAGTGTTGAACTCCATGCATACGTATGACCTTTCAGATATACAATAGTCCCAGATCATCAACACTAAAGGTCTCTATGATCGGTAAGAAGTGAGCATCCTTCGTAAGTCTGTCAACGATAACCAAAATAGCATTGTTCCTTCGAGGAGACCTCGGCAATCCGGTCACGAAGTCCATCACGACATCGCTCCACTTCCACTCCAAAATTGGTAACTACAGTAAAAGTCCTGCTGGTCGCTGATGCTCTGCCTTCACCTAATGACAAGTAGAACACCTCCAGATAAAACCAACAACATCTCTCTTCATACCTGGCGAGCAGTACTGGCGATGAAGATCCCGATACATCTTGGTGACGCCAGGATGAACTGCCCAAACTGAGGAATGAAAATCCCACATCAGCTCCTCACATATGTCTGCTGGCACCCACACGCGTCCCTGGAAACACAAGATCTCATCCTCTCCCACTGTGCATCCAGGAAGAGGGTCCTCTCCTGACACACTCTCCCACAGGACTAAGCCTTATGAGTCCGCTAGTTGCCTCATTTGTACCCGATCAAGAAGTGTAGAGGTAACAACTACAAAAGACAGGTAAGTCTGTCCCTGTCTATCGTGAACCTCCAGATGCATCTCAAAGAACAAAACCATAAGATGACACTCACTTCTGGCCTACAGAACTGAATGAATCCGAGTTCTCTTGCTCAACGCATCTGCCACCCGCGTTTCCCTTTCCCAACATATAGGCAACTCAAAGTCAAAAGACTGATGATACTCAACCCACATGCGCTGTCTCAGATTCAGATCGCGCTGAGTGAAGAAGTAATTGAGACTCT
This sequence comes from Viscum album, assembly GCA_963277665.1. Lineage (NCBI taxonomy): Eukaryota > Viridiplantae > Streptophyta > Magnoliopsida > Santalales > Viscaceae > Viscum > Viscum album. The sequence continues at coordinate 1,013,023,118 of OY728119.1, read as the reverse complement.
TGTGGTTGGTGAAAACCACAAAGTGCTCTCTTAAAAGGTAATTTCTCCAACAACGCAAGAAATGAACAACAACTGCCAACTCCAGATCGTGCATCGAGTAGTTCCTCTCATGTGGGCTCAACAGTCGAGACCCGTACACAACGAATCCATCTACTTGCATAAGCACAATGCCCAGTCTGATACCTGAAGCATCACAATAAACAGTATAACTCTTTCCTGGCTCTGGAAAGACTAGTATCAATGCTAACACCAACCTTCCCTTCATCTTCTGAAAGGCTGACTCATAAGAATCTGACCATAAGAACTTTTCCCCCTTCTAGGTCAGACCAGTCAATGGTGTTGCTAGGCATGAAAAGTCATGAATGAACCATCTGTAGTATCCATCCAGCCCTAGGAAACTCTGTACCTCTAAAACGTTCTTCGGCTACACCCAGGAAACCACATCTCTCACTTTCTCTGGGTCCACAGAGACTCCTTCCTCTAAGATGACGTGACCCAAGAAGTGAATCTGATCCATCCAAAAGTGGCACATCTATAGTTTAGCATAAAGACGGTGCTCTCTCAGTGTACTCAGCACGATCTCATGGTGGGTGGCATGGTTGTGTCGAGTGTGAGAGTACACCAAGATATAGTCCATGAAGACCACGACGAAGGAATACAAGTAAGGATGGAACAGTTTGTTCATCAGTGCCATGAAAACTGCTGGCGCATTCGTGAGACCGAACGACATAACTGTATACTCGTAGAGACAATACCTGCTCTTGAAGGCTGTCAGAGGTATATCTGATGGTCTAACGCACAACTGATGATAACCGGACCTCAAATAGATCATCGAGAACACTCGGGTTCCTTGTAGATGATTGAAGAGATCATCAATCCTCGGAAGGGGGTATCAGTTATTGACCGTCAACCAGTTCAACTTTCGATAATCCACACAGAGCCTAAGGGTACCGTCCACCTTATTCAAAAACATGAAAAGAGAACCCCAAGGAGAAGTACTGGGTCGGATGAAACCCTTTTCCTGCAACTCTGGTGTAGCCATCCTATAAGGAGGAATGGACATCGATGCCACTCCTATCTTGAGATCAATAGAGAAGTCTGCCTCACACTCTGGAGACAAACCTTAAAAGTCCTCTGGAAAGACATCCCTGAAACGATCCACCACTGGAGGAAAGTCTAGCTGTGAAGTCCCCTGATCATCCAGATAAAGACTAGAAATCTGGGCCAAAACCTTTCCTAGCCCATGATGCTCGAGTCCAGCTCGACCTTCCTAGACATCCCAGTTGCCTATATAAAGAAAAGGTTCACCCTATGGTGAAATTAAACTCACCCTGCAGTGATAATAGTCGACGACTGCCTAGAAGGGAACTAAACAGTCCATCCTGAGAATGACATCACAGTTTTTCATATCCATGACATAGAGATGCCATAAGAAACAAAACCCTACAACCTCGAAAGGGAACTCTCTACACTAATGTACACTCGATGTCCTCATCCCAAAAGGTGTGTTCAGTGTCAAAAAGTCGGCAAAAGAAAAGTTACAGAGCCCAAGCATCTCCACAACACAACAAAGATAAAGCTATGCGTTGCACCATTATCGAAAATAGTTGAAGATAAAACTGAGGATACTAAGATCGTACCTCGAACTGTAGAGGGTCTGGGATCCTGATCCTACTGGGCTTTCTCTAAAGAAATGGCATGACCTGTACCATGGCCTTGTGGACCTGCCTCACTACTCTGATATGATCCGCCCTGCTATCGATGATAGACCGACGACTGACCACCTCGGCCATGACCTCCACCTTGTCCGAAATGGCCGGAAGAACTCCAGTTCCCTGATTGGTGATAAACTGGTGGTTCCTCTCCTGAACGAGGAGTCATGGATGAACACTTGTCACCAGCTACTGGTGAGAAAACCTGGCAGAAACGCTGAAGGTGACCCATCTTGCCGCAGGATCGTCACTCCACTCAGTCTCTCTGGCAATGAGGCTTCATGTGCCCTACCCTTCCACACTGGTAGCATAATACCTGGCTACCTGAAGATGTATCTATACTCCTCAGATCACCAAGCGTAGACTCCCTATAACATTTCCTACTATCAACTGGAGTAACACTAGCTTTGGAAGCAGAACCTCCCTGGTTCGTAGCTCCGGGGTCTCTCAGATTTCGCTCTGAAATCAACGCCTGGTTGGCGATGTAAGTGATGGAAGTCAACTGGAAGATATTCACCTGTGAGTGGATCTCCAACCCAAGACCATCCTCAGACTTCCTTGATAAGAACATCCCACTTCCATCCCGGAGGGGTGTGAAACGCTGAAGCTCAGTGAAACGAGAGGAATACTCCCTAATATAAAGAGTACATTGCTCTAGACTCATGAACTCCCAGTCTCAATCAACCCTCAGGGTCTCCGGGTATAAGTAGTCATAAAACACGCATTATAACTCCTCCCAAGCCATAACCTGCTGATGACCCGCTTGTAAGATCACGTCCCACCACCTCTTGGAAGAGTCTCGAAGAATATAGGTAGAGATATTGACCCACACTCTGGAGGTGTTTCCAGATTCTCAAAGATAATCAGCATGGCCTCTAGCCATGACTCTACAGCCTTTGGTCCTCCTTCCCCCAATAAAGTAGGAGAATGCTGCTGCTGGAAAACCCGCATCAAGTCTGCCATAGTCATGGCAGGAGGTGGTGCTCCTTGAAGGGTCTGCATCATCCTCATAAAGCCTTCCATAAACTGCACATCAGCACCTGCAACGGGTATAAATGCTGGTGCCAAGGCTGTCACAGCAGCAGGACCTGGAGGAGGTCCCTGATCAGCCATATTTGGTGTCTGATCACCGTCTGGAAACTGACGCACAAACGGAGGACGTCTCAGAGTCATAGCTCTGAAAGATCAAAAGCATACCTTAGATTAGGAAAAAAAGGGCAGAGAACAAATGAGTACAAAATGGAAACAGGAGAAGGAAACATTCATGTTTTATAAAATGTGACTGCATGGCGTGTATAAACTCTACTAGGTGTGTACTTAACTATATTCCCCTTCACATGTCTCCTTGCACGGCTAACTCACACGGTCTTCTTAAACAGAGACTACGCGGCATGTTCACTGTGGACACGACGTGTAGTAAACCAGGTTTCAATGACCCGTGTTGTTAGTTACACAACCAGTTACATGGCTGAGACCACACGGCATGTTCCGAACAAACACAACGTGTACTTGATGATTTTTCCCGACCCGTGTTGTTGGCGACACGACCATGTACACGGCTGACCATTAAACATCGTGTTCCGAACAAACACATCGTGTAGAGGGGAAGAGAACACCGTCCCTTGTTGTCCGTGACACGGCCGTGTACTGGGGACTAGGATACATGGCGTGTTTATACACAATATGACATGTATGACATGAGCTTCCCCGACCCATGTTGTTAGTGACACGGTCAGGTACACATATTACTAATACATGGCGTGTAATTACCATACACGGTGTGTGCGTAGAGAAAATTCACAACCCGGGTTTCTGCTCACACAGTCTGTGACACGGTTTGAAGACTACACGACATGTATAAATAAATTACACGCTCTGTATTCTGGGTTTTTCCGGGCAGTAGCTCTAAGACTGCACCGAAGCCCATAAACACTGAAAAACAAGCATGAAGGTGCCAAATTCTGATTCATGAGGGCCCAAACTCCCCAAGAATCAAATCTTGTCATACAATACAATCATATATAAGAAAAAATAGGTCAATGATTCACCAATTTCTGATTCAAGAGGGCCCATAACACCTCAAGAACCAAAAATTGGAGTTCATTTAAGCAAGGTACAAAACAAAAAACCTTTATATCAAACATAAAAGATTCTATCTAAGCATCTATCAAAACAACATGCATAATCCACAGAGAGTCTCTCACAACAACATGTAATCGCTAATGCACCCTAGATGGACTGGAAATAATGCATGGCATGTGATTTATAACAAGTTCCTATATGATGAATGAGATGGAATACCCTCATCTCATCGGGTTGCGACATAAATAGAACCACAATATCAACAAAAATAACACAAGTCATGTGAATCACTCTAGGTGAAATCAGACCAACTATAACATGGAAAAACCAGAAAACTGTAATAAGAGAGGAGGTTGGATTTTCCATGCACAAGGGTTAGCTACTCCCGAGTACAGCTTAATACCAAGTACCGAATCTATCTTATCCCTAGATAAAGGATACATATAGTAAATCAAGAGAAAATAAACCCTCTCGTACCACTTTGTAACGTCCTAGTTCTGGAAGCCACCCAGAGGCGCCCCGTAACCGGTTGGTCACATGGCCTCAAGCAAATTTCCCCAAATTGCAGAGGATTCCGACTAGAAGCGAGGGCCTTGGGCGTGATAGTGGGGAAACTATGCCCTCATTGGAAGAGTACATAGTGGAAGGAAAACAAATAGATAATATCAGAAACCATAACCATCAATACAAGAGTAAAGAACATAAGACTGATAAATAATCAATTGGAGCAGAAATATCTGTAAATGATGCATGATATATATAAGTCTAGGAAAATAGCCAAACAGGTTACAATGCTGAATACAGTACTAAACCAAAGTACAAATGAAAAATAGAAGAGCAGCTCATTAGCATCACTAGACTCAGCTTGGTCCCATGCTCTCCAGCTCCAATGCAATCAAGAACCTATAGAAGAACGGAACTTACCCTTATCTATATTTGCAACATTATAATCTGTTTGGGCCCAAAAGCATGACCCAAACAAGGTGTGAGACAAAGTCCCAATAGGAAACCACCCAAAGATCTGTGCCAAATAGTCAGTGAATATGTGGCAGGTAAAGTACTATAAGCAGTAAATAGTAAGCAATAAACGAGATAATACACAACATTAACAATCCATAGTTTCTCAAATATAATCTACAAACAAGAAAAAACCACTGAAGAAATTAGAACAAAAAGGTATCCTCTGGGTAGTTCTCATATCCTAACCCCTATGTTTCAACCTACAAGTACTAGAAAACTTCTGGGAAGCGCACATAGTCTCACCCCTCTGGTTAACCTGAAGAATATACTCTCTCAAGAAGCACTCACCGTAAATTCCCCATATAGTCTAGTATCATACTAAAGGCTCTATGGGGAAGCACTCAATGTCTCATTCCCCCTATGGCCCGTGTTGAGGAACTACAGACACTCTGAGTAAGCACTCAACATCAATTCCCCCGGTTGTCTTGAATTGTAAATTAATGAATCTGGAGAATCCCTTAGGTCCATTCTCCCTATGTTCCACTATAATAGGTTCTCACAGTCCTGTGTAAAAAAACATGCATAGCGCGTGTATCTACCCAAGTAAACCTGAAGAACTACTCGACTATCTTTCTAAGGCACAAAAACATAATAATACAAGTGTTCCACTATCCTACAAGTAGGCATGGAAACTGAAAAAACTCCAAACAAGAAAAAAATCATGGAAAAAATACAGAGTATAGTAAAAACTAACCTATACACAAGAAATTACCTCTACTCAAGAAATCAAGCAAAGTAAGAAACAACAAGCGCAAAACAGGAAACACACAATACCCCGTTCAAGGGTATTGGTGGAATTTTCACAAAATATTAACAGACTTCCTACAAAAAGGCACAAACCACCTACCTCTTTTATAGGAGAAAGATATACATGAACCACGATGATTGATTCTCCTTAGAACGTCGAGGATCTGTGAAAACATCCAAAACTCTCAACCCATGATATCTTGAGAAAGAGGAGGAATTGGGAAACAAGGATCTAGGAGAAGGAAGAACTCACCGCTGCGGTTCCAACACAATCGACGGTGGTCGATTCCGAGCACAGACGGAGGATCTGGAGCTTAGAGAAGATCTGTGGCCATACGGCTTCTCTCGGACAAAAAAAACCTAGACGAAAGTTGTCCTGTCCGTCAGGCGCAACCCCAGTGCATTTAATGAAAAAAAAAGAAAATACACGGAGTGTAATTCTTAAGTACATAGCCTGTAATCCATTTTCCATACTCTTTTTTAAGAGGCCTCTGCTTCACCCCTAAACACCATGTGTGTGGCCCGGACATGGCCAAAACATGACGTCGAGAGACATAGGAGTACACAACGTGTACTCAGAAAGTACACGACATGTACTTCGAAAATTTCTAGAAATTCCTCTTTTCTCAAAATCTCCAGGAAATGGAAATACATACTTGAAAATGAAAATCCAGGTTCTTAAAGAATCATTCCTTTATATTTTACTTTACTTATTTTTTTGTTCCTTGAGATGAAGTACATAATCCATTTGTACTCTTCATCTATGTCATCATTGTTTAATGACTCTTCAGACGTATTAACTCCCAAATAATAATTTTATGCCTCTTCATGGATTAAAATTCTATTCGTTCCTTAACATTATTTTAAAATTTAGGATCATTCTCCATTTCATATAAAAATAAGATATATTAGAAGTCATACAGAGATAAATAATCCCTATCAAATAATGATAAAATTTTAGCATCTAATTTTTCTAAAAAAGTTTAATTAACCTTGTAAAATAATCATTTATAGTTTCTTTATCAACCATATTATATTTTTAAAGCTTATTATACCATATTAGTGTTTGTATTCTATTAAATTACCTTTACCTTTATATATTCTTTCATGTTTATTCTTTGTATTATTAGAAGTTTATAGGTCCATTTCCTTTATAAATACTTTATCTGAAAAACGATGAGAATAATATTATGATATTTTTTATTAGTGTATAAGTTTTGTTTGTAATATAAAATCATATGATCATCCTTTTCTCTTAGTGTATGTCATATGGTAGTAACATAAACCACTACAATGTGAAGTGAAAAGAGAGAGGGTATGATATTATTCTTCTAGTTGTTAAAATTATTTCAATCAAAAGTTGGAATTATTCTGTTTTTAATAAAATTTAGTTTCTCCATATTCAATAAAAGGATCATACACATGTCACATTATTTAATACAAATTTAAATACCCTGGAATATGTGGGAAATTGTGAAGAAATATTGGATCATTGGTACCTTTTTAAAATTAAAGATAACTTGAAATTTTCCTATATAACTTGTTATAGTTATGATTTTGTTAGATAAAAAACTATATTAAGCCCATATTCTAGATATAAATGTGAAAGTAATGAACACAATATTTTTACAAGGTTCTTCACCAATGGGGTTCACTACATCATAACTTTGTTTGGTATTTATCACAATAAACAGATCATGAGTCCCATTGTATATCCCACATTAAGCGTCACCCATAAAAATTATGATGGTTACCACCAATTATTATATATCCTAAAAAGCAAGAGAAGAACTGTGGTAAATGTTGGTTACATTAACATAAAATTTATATCTTTATTGATCCTTCCCAAAAGCAGAATTCTATATTTCCTCACAGTTCAATATTTTTGTTTTTTTTCTAGAAAATCAAGCATTGGAACACATTATTCTTGTAACTCAGTTTTCATACCTCCATAATATAGTCATATAATTCTTAGATCCATATTCTCTAAAAATTATTCTCCATTTTAATTTAGGGGATTCTTAAAAAAATTCCAGATCCTCTTAATAAAATATGATATCAAAAATTCTTGAAGGAACTCTCAAATTTTTTCAATGATCTCACTCCTCTATATAAAAAATGAAATCTAATAAAATAAAATAATATGGTAGTAAAACTCAATGTATTTCTATTCAATAATTTTATTTTTACTACCTTTAAATCCTCTAAATATATTGGGTGAATATTCTTTTATCATGTCTCCTAAAAATCTTATCCAGAATCATGTCATTTCCTTTTTGAATTTTGAACCATTGAACATCCATCTAAATATTTTCACCATGTGTTTAAATTAACATAATTTATGTGCATCAATATATTCTGGTTTTCTATCCTCTATAAACATAACTCCATAAATTCCCCAAAATCATCCCCTTTTGGTTTTTTTAACACTGCATCCATTAAATTCAAAAAATATTTGGAATTTATTCAATGCTTCTAGTGTACTAAATTCAATTTCTCTAACACATTGTTTAAATCATGTATTCTGATGATTAAAAAAATGAGTTTCCAATAATCTCATATATGAGTCACCTGGACATAATAAATTTTTTATTTAACCTAATGTTAGATAAAAATATCATTTGATCAAACTTTATTTTTTTACTTCTTTAGAATCATCACATCTTCTGGTTCTTTAATATTTACCTCATGTACCATTTATTTGTATTTTTATGCTATCATACATTTCTTCTTCTTCATTACACACTTTTATAGATCTATCAACACCATTATTCCTTTTTATATCATTAACAATTTAACTTTCAATCAACTCTTATTCAATAAAATATTATTCAGGAAAGTGTATTTTATCTTCTTTTTAAAGTGTACTGTACACATCATCTATCATTACTTCACATGCACTCTACTGATATACACGAATTGCTCATGAATTGAGAAACCTATTGAACTCATATGTATAATTTTTTATTATAATGACCCTCATTGCATGTATTTTCGAGAATCAACTTCCCTGTATTAGTGATACATATGTTTTCCTCCAGGAGAAATTTTAGTTTGTTTTCCATCTATCTAATGGGGTCCATACCTTTATATTTTCTAGTCACTTTGACTTCAATATTTAAATGAGCGACTTCATGTAAACAAAAATTCCTTATATGCATACTATATACCATGATATGAAATTCCATTTGACTATAATTATATGTATATGGAGAAAGAATTTAATAAAATGATAACTAATAATCGATCAGAACATGAACACATTACATTCAAATGATAACACCATCACAACTTCGTATCTTCATATAAATTCAAAAACTTCATTAAATTTAACTCATTAGAATGCACACTAATATCTTCAATACTAAAAAAATTATTCATACAATTTGAACATCCATAAAATCAGGCACCCATTTTCAATAATTACAACTTTATAAACCTAGGGGAACGTGTAAAATTCAGTAAACTATATAGATAAATAAACAAAAGGAAGAAGACCAATAAATAATAAGTTATAAAACAAGTTATATTAGTTTACCTTTGGAAAGAATCAAATAATTAGTCTAAAGAAAATATTCACAATAGTTATGTGAATAATTAATAACCCAAACAAAAGAAAAATATACTTATACAATGGAATCAATCATATTGAATGAAATATGATTGTTTTAATGGAGTCTTTTCTTGATGAAGAGTTCAAGTCTACTTAATTTTTTTACTATGTTCATAACTAAATAATTCATGAAAGACCATACAGAAGAATCATGGAAGCCAAAAATGTTCTAAATATCATATGATCATTTTTCCAACTCATTTTATAAATTAAATAAAGAAGGAGAAATAATATGTTTATGATTATGGTAAATAGAAATAATTATTTCAAAATGAATAAATCCAATTTCATGGTATGTTATCAAAAAAACCCAACATAAGAGATCTTGAGAAATAGTGTGGAAGGTTCATCTGAGTTGGTTATATCTCCATCCACCAATCCATTTTTTTTCTAGAAATCCGGTTTAAGGATCACTGGTAACCTTACAAAAAAATACCGAGATTCAAAAGTAGCAGATCTTCAGTGGTACTCGAACTTTCCAGAAGACATTTCAAATTTTCAAAATTCAAATTTTCGAGCGGAATCATTACCGATGCCATGCATCCACTTAGATTCACACAACTAGGTTAAGCTGTACTTGACATCACGTCTCCATACACATAGAAAGACTTCATCTCTAGCCCAATAACACATCAAAATTCACCTTGGTCATAATCCTCATTGGTTTGAAACACCACCATCAACATCGAAACCAAAGTAGAAAACCTTCGCCCAGCTGAAAACTGAAATTATCACTAAGGAAGTCACCGTCATCACTTCTTACTCGCTCGTCACTGTCGTGTTGAGCTGACGCACCACCAAGAATGTCAACAGAAGAACACGGTAGGAGAAACCGTTGGCACCCCACCCTGACACCCCAAACGCCGCCAACACCAAACCACAAACCCACAAAAAATGACAGACTACCAACAAGCTCCGAACCTACCACAAAACTCTGGCCAACGAGTGAAGCAAAGCTGACATCAACCCAAGTCCAACAAATATGAATCCACCACGCTAACCCACTGACCTCACTTCCCAATTCCCAAGAGAGACAACCCCTCAATACACCTCAGAGAGAGATGTGGAGGCCTGGAGCCAGAGCCGTGGGATGAACAGCTACAGAGCTCATCGTCAGGGACCCCAAAATAACAGAGACCAGAAATCCAAAAAACTGGAAACAAAAGACGGGGCTGAAACCCTAGGGAACTCAAAACTAAAAGGAACACCAAAATAATATCCAGGAGGGAAAATAAACCAAGAAGAAGGAAGAAGAAGACACCATGCATACCCACAACCAACCAACCGAAAATCCCAAAACCTCAAAGAGTCCATCTCTCTAGAACCGACCTGGAGAGGAGCGGTGAATCACAGGTTCAAAGAACAGAAGGATGCCCAGGGAACACATCAAAGCACCATCGCAGAGCATCAGGAGATAAAGCTAGCTAGGAGATCGAATGGGAGAGAAGAAGGATATTTGGGAGAGAGCACTGCCCTAGGAGAGCAGGCGAGAGAGATGAAGAGACCGTGGGGGAACAAAATGAGACTCCATCGCCGCCAGGAAGAGATCAAAAACCTAGGGGAGGGAAGAATAGGGGAGCGCCCGAGAGGAACCAGGCAAGTGAGGAGCCATCCCCCTAATTTCCCCCTTTTGACATTTATTAATTTGGTTATATCTCAAGACATTTTTTAATTGTATGTCTAGATTAATAAGTGATGTTGTAAATGATAAATCTAACAAAAAAATAACCTTATGTCTTAGAGGAAAATTAAAGAAGGAAATTCCATACAAATATGATGATGAGAAAATTAAGGAAAATATGTCTCCCCAAGAGAAAAATATAATAAAAATTATAAAATGAGGCACAACGGGTTATCCCTAAGATATCGATAAATGGAATTGAGTGTCTTAGTTGAGATGAAACTCTATGACTTTTTTATCTCACTAAGGGGTAAAGTATTTCCCCATAATTCACATACAATATAATACCCCATATGTATGGACGCCTATTGGATGTTCAATAGAAGTTTGAAATTAAATTTCATGGGATGGTCAGATTGTGAACATGGATTTGGAATAAAATTACAGGGCTTTGGACACATCAAATGTTTTTATATGTGTAATGAGGATTGAGAGTTTTCTTGGGGTCTCAAGAGGGCCTTGAGAGGGTCCACGATGTATTTTGTAGCCATGGATAAAGAGATCTTCAAGAAAACCAATTTATGCATATGGTATCCTTGTTCACTAAAATCTACCCCGACATGCCAATGTCCCTATATTAGCAAGATGGTTGGATGAATAGAGATACCTTCATGCTATAATTGGCCAGCATCTAGCCTATGGGTCAATACCTGCTAGATATTGTCTTTGAAAAGTGGAGAGATTATGTTTCCCACTATAAATACTTATAGGTGGAAGAACTATCCTTTCATATCTCATGTTTGATGATAGGGGGTTTGTACCCCTAGCTTCTTTCATACTTTCCCCTTGTATTAGAGTGCCATTTTTGGAAACAATTATAAAGGATTCAAGATGTATTTCCTACTCTTTCATTTATTATTATTCTTCCTTTGTTTTTGATGATTTGGAATGTTTAACTTTATGTTTTGGAGATGATTATATCTGTACTTGGTGGAATTGTAAATTTTTGACGGAATATTTATCAGATCATCTATATGACATCACAAGATAATGTCCAAGTAGCACTATTCATAAATTAGACCCAGGTAAATTGTACAATAAACTTATTTATGGTTTTTTGATGAAATTAAATTAAATTAACAGTTTTTTTGGTATTACATTGTAGGTAGTTGGGATGGGATGATGCCAGAGGTGTGTGGGGGGGTCCTCTAGGTGTTGTGGGTTACGATTTCGATATGGTGGGATTACATGGTGAGTTTTTTAGGATTATTATAATTTTTTAAAATAATTATTTTTATAATTTCAATTTCTTAGATAGAATTAGTTGAAATAACTTGGTGTGAGATAGGTCCCTTGGAGTACATGTAGTGATCATTGGAGGAAAGACAGATTTGGGGAATCCGGAGCAGTGAGTTTACATGCTATGATAAAAATATTTAATATTATAAATGAGGTAGGAGATCCAATTAATATAACTATAGATTTATGAAGTATTTTATATTCACGTGGTTGTGGGCCCTCTCTTAAAGGTAAATAGTCCCTATTATTATCTAATTGTTTAATTTAATTTATGTAGTTTAATTTAAATTAAATTGTAAACTTTTATGAGTATTTCGGATTAGAACAAAACTTTTATTAGGATACCACGAACCTAGTGCATAGTATTTATGAATTAGTAGCCTATGGACAAGGCTTGGTATATGTAGATACCAAGAAATGGACATGTACAAGAGGAGGGTGTGACATAGCTTGAGATAGATGGCCCTAGCAGGCTGGGTGAGGACCCTTGAGATGTGTTAGACTAGGTAGTAAAACCATAGGAAGAATAGTATAGTATTGGGATTGGTTGAGTGAAATTATTTAGATTACCCGGTCTTTGAGAAGGGTAGTAGTCAATCTCACAAGATAATATCCTACTGGGAACCCCATGATTCCCATAGGGATGTATTTTTTTACGACACCACATGGTTTCATGATAACCTATGAGAGTTGGCCAATGAAATGAGAAAATATTCTATGACAGAGGATGCTAATAAAGATACCTCTAATTTTTTGACCAAGGGGGCCCCATTGGATGACCCATTGAAAACTAGACCTAGATAATGTGTGACCTTAGGTAGCGATTATTGCAAGTGTCCCCTAGAACCAGAACCACCATGTAATTCCGTGGGGCTATGATGATGGTGATGTTCTTTCGAATTTATCCAACCCCTATTATATTCTATTTTATTTTTCATATGTTATGTGATTTCCTAGAATTTTTCGGAATCATCCATTTGGTTTTACATTATTTTTATTTTTAGGATACCTGAGAATCATCTATTGAGATGGATGTTATGTTGGGATTCCCGATATATCTGGTATATGGCCATACATTATTTTGGTGGTATATTAATTGTTTTAATAGAACACAATATTGATTTTACTATAATGGATTACTAAATGTGGTACCTAGGATCCAACATCATAACATATATAATGATAATCATAGTGTAATTATTAGGATACTTTGGATTCCATTGATATAGTGATTCTTTTGTGATTTCCCAAGGAGACTATTATTGAAGTGGTGATATCATTTGAAAATTAAAAAGAATAAGACTCTCATGATTTGTATGGTGGAATAAGGTTCCAGGTGGGTGTATATCCCTTAGAATGGACATTTGGCATCATCAGCGAGATAGTTGAATCCCCTCAATCGATGCATAAGACACCTCTTAGGATTGGGTAGATGCATCACTGATGGTTTAGATGAGTATCCAAGAGATATTGGTTACCTAAGAGATTAACCATGGAATGCAGGGAGGGTATTCTTTTTAATGTACTGGGTCTCCCATGAATCAGTCATTCCAAAGTTTATATTATTTCCTTGGGCCTCCCCATCATAGTTATCAAATGTTGGCCTTTCCTTGAAAAAACTCAAGCACTTCTAGGGGGTTTATCCTATGGTATTCAAGATATGGGATGCCTGGTGATGAAATAGATTCCACTACTCATATGTGGATGTTTGTTCATGGAAACCCAAGAGAATTGACATAGGTAACATGTGGTGACTCTAATATTTTGAGTCACTTTAGCACTTTTTGAAGAATTTTTAGTCCATAAATTCCATGATCTTGAGGATCAATGATGATTATTGAGATGGGGCCATGTTATATATGTATATAACTAGGGAGGTTGTGATATTGTGTGAGGAATGGTACCCACAACATACTCCAATATATTCCATCATCATGAGGAAATAAGTATTTACTGATGATGGTTATTATTTTTTAGTAATTTATTTATTTATTATAATAATAGAACATGAAAATATCATAACATTTTCAAATAAGTATAGGACCACATTGTTGAGGACCTACATATTTTTTATTCACATCTTACTGGGGCCTCCACTACATTTGAGTACCCGAGGATCACTCACTGGTGATTGCATGCATAGGTTTGACTGAGATCCAAGATTGCGTGATCGAGTTGGAGCAGCTAAGATGAGATTGAAAGATTGGTATAAAGTGAGGCTCAATGATTACAGTGGGAAATATTTCATTTAAATTCTGGTTTTAATTTAAATTTTTTTATTTTGTATATGAGAACATCCCATTAGTTGATCTATCATATATGCTTTCATGTTATCATTTCATTTTTTATTACATGTTTCTTCTCCCCGATTGTTCTATGTTTACTCAGATAATTATGTTTTATATATGATACATGTTATTTTATTTTATGATTGTTAACTATAATATATGGATTATAGAATCCCCACTATTCATACTTAGATCCACAATTCTAGATGGATGCCTCTGGTATATGGGGATTCATGCTTGAGGTCATGTAATGGTTCATTTCAGATACTATTAAGAGTGACATGGGATGTGTTATTAAAAACAATAATTAGAGATCGTGTTCCTTGGTGTTACTATTTAACATGTGGATGTCAGAAAATAGAAATGTGTTGGAGCCTATGATAAATATAAAGACAATGTTTCTTTATCACCTATTTCAGTTGGACATCTAGGTTATCGCTGGGAGGATTGATGTTCTTGGTTAACACTGTTATGATTATATGATTTTCACATTGTGTGAAACACTTGGTATTTGAGGTTTGAGATTTATAGGATTTTTGGAACTCGGTCCATGGAGGAAATAAGCGTCTTTATTCATAATTCTCATAAAAAAAGATTCACATAACATATATGGGCCTACCATCGTGTGATTTATGTCATAGATGACAGATTCCTAGTTTTATAAGTGATTGAAACTACATATACAATGTTTTTTCAGATAATTATTTATAGGAATTATTCTTAGACAGACCAAAATTAATGAAAATTTTCTTATGATGACAAGTCATTGAAATTCTATGGTTATTTGATAAATGGATATGATGTCCCTCCTATATAAGAAATTTAATGACCCACATAGGATGTTTGGCATGAGATGAAGTTATATATGAATATGGGACCATTTAATTTTCATTGGTAAACATGTTTTTTATGATGTAAAATAGGAATATAATGTTTTTTGTCAGTTTTAAACTTTTGATTTACGGTTGTGCTAGTTAGGAGACCTAGTGACCCTTAGTTACAAATTGATTTTAGTGAGTCAATTCTTAGTGGTTATAGAAGGTAACCCACTTTAAGGGTTAACCAATGGATTATGGTGTAAATTTAGTTGTTTATATTGAGTGAGATGACACCTTAACTAGATGAAATCTAGTATTACTAGTGTTTCATGTTATACCTAGATGAACGTGTTCAATATTGACATAGTTCTTGAGAAAAGATTGGACGTAGGAGAATGATCATTTTTTAATGTATTAACCCAATGTGTTTGTGCTCGAGGAGTGGTATAATTTTACCATATGGTGGGTAAGTGAAATATTAGTCATTTTAGGGTATTGTCCCTTCTTTTGATATGATTTTTATGGATACTATGGAAAATGTTCCGATGGGGAAGAAACAAGTGGTAAAATTTATTTTGATTTGGTGCTAAGATGTTGGTTGTATGACCATGACAATCCATGATGCTTATAAATAGAAAGGATCTGGTACATGATGATCAGGAAATTGGTTCCAAAATTTGATGATATATGAAACCCCTATGACGTGGAGACTTATACCCGTCCAGAGTAACCTGACCCTTTGTGGGTAGGGATGTGGGAGAGTGGGATCAACTGGTAGATGGACACTTTGGTATTGGGATACCAGTGAGTAAATGAGAATTATTTATTTAGATTCATTAGTTATTGATTAATGTAACAACATTGGTTATATTTCTTGTAGGTATAATATTGGATCTAGGATCATGATGAAGTAGGAATGGTCAACGGGTGATTTAGATCAGAATCACATTAGTTCTCATGATACAACATGATGAAAAAATTGGTTTTTTGGGGATACAACCTTTGAATGAACCCATGAGTTAGGGTCAAAATTTAGTGTGAATGATTGGAGGATCACAAGAGGCCTCCAATATTAAAGTAATATTGATCAGGTAATTTGGATAGTGTTTTAGCAGACGAAAATGAGAAATTTTAAAAAGATTTCCTAAAGAGTTATGATATGTGATCATCAATTTAATTTGATATAATGAGCTGGGAACATCAGTGGGTTATTTTTTTGGATATGATGGGTATGTTTAGGGATTTGGACATGGAGTTTCATGGAAAATCTATCATGTATGGGTGGATGGTTTGGGAATTTAAAACTAATTTGTTATATTGATATTTGAAATTAGGATCTGTCGATATCATTTGTCTGTAGTATTAATGTGAAATTAAGTATCTTGTGATGAGAACTATGCCGAGTTGGTCAATCGACCACTATAATTATGTGTGATTGAAAATTAAAATGGCAGAGATAAATATAGATCGAAATTATTCATAATGATATGGGTCGAGTGGTTGTGATCACTAATGATTGAGTAATGGTCTTGGGAATATTTGTAATTCTATCGTGGGGTAAATAGAAGTGGTTAGGAATCGTCTTAGTATTCTGGTGGTTGTTATGCATGTTTGATTTTTTTATTGTATATGGATATCCTTGGTTTTGGAATTCAACATTGGGAGATTGTTCAGAATTTGGGAGTGCGATGTGAGTATTTTTCTTGAATTGTTGACTCAACTAGGTCATGAGTGATGATATAATATATGTTGATACTTCATGGAGATTATAAGTGTTATGATGGGGAGATTGTAACATCCCATGTGCTCAGATTTGTTTTAGAGGTTAAAAATATGTTTGAATTTTAATTTGATAGGTGGTACTAAATTTGAACATGGATTTGGATTCAAATTTTGAGGGTTTAGACTAATCATTTATTTTGGACGAGGAGAATGGATTAAAACGGCCTGGATATGGGATAAGGTTTCTACTACAACCTTGGATGTAGTATGTCTCATTCTAATTTATGGCTATGGATAGGATTCATTCTGGCACTGTCATCATCATCTAGCTGGTGGCCTTGTATTAGATAATAATATGTCCATCCTGAGCCTTCTATATGCTACAAGTGGAAGCCATCTAGTTGGTGTGCCTATAACATCTAGTTGGTCTTAATAAAAGGTTGAAAATGATGATTTTTCCACTCAAAAATTATATTGTTAAAACCCCATCTTTTCCTCACATATGATAAATGGAAATGGGTTCAAACCCTTAGCCCCCTCTTCCCCATATCCCCCTTGTTTGGGGGTGTCATTCCATAGTGATTTTTTATGATACATTCATAGTGGTGTGAGTCCATCGTTCTCTATTTTTCTTCTTACTCCATTTCATATAATTCGGTGTATTTTAGATTAGGGTATTAATTTAATTCCATTATAACATGGTGAAATCATCATTTATATGGATCTTTTTCTTAGGCCTCATAGAGGACATCCCAAGATGATGTTTACGTACCAATGATAATTGATTCAACCAATGTAAATTTTACTTTTCATTTATTTATAGTTTTTAGTTTAAAGTATATTAAATCACATGTTGTTTTCAAATTTTTTGTTGGGGATTTAGTCTGTGATGATACTGAAGGTGTGTCTGAGAAACTTCAAGTGTTTTAGAAGGTGATTTTTGTTTAGTAGGAGGCCCAAGTGGATTTTTGAGGATTATTAAAATGTTGAAATATATTTTTTAAATAATTAAAATTTATTATAGATTAATTATTTGAAATATATTGGTGATATATAGGTTCCCTATAGAGTGGTTGGTAAATATTGGAGGCAAGAAAAGCTTGGTCAATCTAATGTAGTGAGTTTTTAGGTTTTGAAGAAAGAGTGAAAGATTCTAAATTAGGTAGGTGGTGTTAGTACTAGACTTATGGTTTTTCTTCATGATGTTTATATTCATGTGGGCGTGTGACCTCACCAATAGGGTGATGAAACCCAATATTATTAAGTTGTATAATTTAATTTATATAGTTTAATTTAAATTAAATTGTAAACTTCATATAAGAAAAGAAGATTAAAGGTACGTGTTTCATATATCACCATGGGCATAGTTATCTAACTTGAATCCTTGGAATCTGATGGATGAATCCTATTCTTATAAGATACCTATAACTAGAAACCATTAATAGGGGGGTTATGTGATATGATACAGACAACCATAATAGGTCGGGTGAGGAACCTTCAGACGTGTTACCCTAGGTAGTAATTTCATAGGCATTACATATTGGTATTGATATTGGTTGAGTGAATTGGCTGATATGGCTTGGGGATTGAGATGGGATACCTCATGAGTACATAGCCCATGAGGCTGCCCTTGGAGACTGTGAGGCCATATTTTGTTTGTGATAATGCATTTGTGCATGATGCTCTTCAAGATATTAATAAGGACAAAAGATACTATTCAATGATCGAGGATCCCAAGGGGGATTTCTCTTCCTTGTACTAAACCAAGGGACCTCGATAGGCTACCTATTGAAAACTTGCCCAATAGAATGTGTAACCTTGGTTAGTGATGGTTTCATGTGTTAGATAGAAACTAAACCAACATATAATCCCTTGGTAATGGGATGAAGGTGGTGAATTGGGCATTTAATGAACCCTTGTTTTGTTTTTTTTGGTATGGTGTGTGATTGACTTGGACAATAGAGAATTAGTTTTTAGGTCTACCATTATTGTTATTTCCCAAGATGATTGTGAATCACCTATTGAGATGGTTGATAACCTAGGATTCTCGAGATTTTTGGTATTAAATCTTATAGCATGGGGGGGGGGTGATTCCTAGTATTACTAGTAGCTATTATGGTTGAAGAAACGATGGATTCCTTGATGCGGTAATTAGGATATAAAATTAGAGAATATGCGATGAAATTCATACACTAATTTTTGGAATTATTTCTGATTCATTTGATATAGTGATACCATTGAAAATTCATGGGGATCCAAGGATTTGAATGTTGATTCCATCAGGCCATTGTTAATTCATAGGACTACCAAGATTAAAATGGTTGTATGAGTTGATAAGTGGGAATATATCACCAAGAACATATGTTTTACATTTGAAGGGTGACAATTGAAACCCATCAATAAGTGATTAGGATACCCCCAATGATCAAGTGGTGTCACCAGTGATGTTTCAACTAATGAGATTCAAGAAAATGGATACCTAGAATATTTACCCTGGGATCCAAGATGAATATACCATTAAATTTATATGGGAACTAATAGGCCCAATGTGGGTAATTATTTCCCTCCATTATAATCAAAAGTAATTTTATTTTATTTTGAACAACACTAACTATAAATGCATAGTAATGTTCAAGTATAAGGTCGAATACATAGAGAGTGGAGGAACATGATAGAAAATTATAAACCAAATGTCATGTAACTCCAATTTTATTTATATTAATTCAAACTAGTGATGGAAATTAAATAAATTAATGTTAAAATAAATAAAATAGGGTATCAAGGTCAATTTTAGGGTTGAATAAAAGTATAATAATAAATCTATCTTGGGACATACCTATGTATTATTATGGGAAACAGGGAAAGGGTCACCAATTTATTTTGGTCAAACCAATTGGATCTACTTATGATGCAACTGCCCCAAGGTTAGGTTATAGCTAAAAACCTTGGTGTATTATGATTATATTATTTTTATAAAACATTACATGCTAATTTTCATAGTACTCCTCATCTACAATTATGATAGGTTAATTTAATTTCACTTCTAATGGTCAAGGTTGTAAAACAGAATGTGATGAAATATTGTTATTAACTATATTACTAGACATTGGGTTACCGAGGTTCAATTTATAGATTCATTAGTTTCATTAAAAACCATTATTTTGATCCCTAACCCTCGATGGATTATTTCCACATGATGGAATTGATTATGGGATGATAAAAAATCGAATTATCAACATAATCATTAAACAATTAGATGATTAATCTACCATTGAACTTTTATGAAAGTAATCAAAAACTATCATTAATGATTCAATAATAAATAAAATATCTTGGAATGAAGGAATGTGAAAGATAATGAAGAAATAAATATATATGAATTAATCTAGATATAATTCGACATTACATAAAGGAAATAAATAGAAAACAAAAAATAGAAAGAAAACCTATCTACGAAGAACTCTAGGTTAGAACCCTTTGGAAGCCTCCTGATAGACGATCCTCTATATACCTAGAATGTAATGAATGAATATATTAGATTGAAAACTTTATTTATAACCTTATAATTCATCTTTGGGTTACACCAGTTCAAAAACCATCTTATATGGCCATCTCAAGTTATCATGGGTAAAATATCCTATTGAAGATTCACTGAAAATCAGTGTTTTTTCTATTTTGTCTATTACACACTAGTGTAATGATAACATTTTTTGTAATATTCGAGACTCAAAATTTTAATTTCATTCTATATTACTCTTCTTAACAAATCATAAATGTTTCATGAATTTCAACTTCATGCTGTGTAATGATTTTACATGACATGTACCTTCAAATTCTAGTGCTGGAACCTTCGTTTGTTCTACTTATTTAGTTTTGTGTTTTTAGAAACTCTCTTAATCTCTTTGTCTTCAACTATTGACCTACAAATTTTTTCATCTTCCACTTTGTTCCATGGCATTAAGCGACATAGTGTGAAGTTCCTTTTTGTTCATCAATTTCCATGTTTTCCTCTATATTTCACTAAATGTAGGTCCAAAATAAGAATATGACACACATAAATATATTCCATGAAACTCATATTTTATCAATTAATATTAAATTAATTTACATTTAAAAACCCATAAATATATAGATATATGTCATAGTTATCAGTCACCCAGGAATCAGTCACTCTTGGAAATATATGATTTCCTAGGGACTCCCCCTGAAATGAATATGATGTCGTCCTGATATTGAGAAATCCTCTGTACAATAATGGGTTTATGCCTAAGGTATTGAGGATGTGGGATGTATAGTGACACTCTAGGTTCTAATATACCTTAAATTAGGTCTGTTCAGAGGAACGTCAATGTGTGGACAGAGGTCCCTTTGGCGATTCTCACACTTAGAGATAATCTGGTACATAACAAAATAGGCATGGTTGATTAGTTTCATAGACTTGTGTGTCCTAGATTATTGTGGGGATCATCCCAGGTTATATATGTATAAACTTATGGGGGTTTTGATACTATGGTAGGAATAGTTCCCATGGAATGGTCAGAGACATTCTATCATCATACCGAAGTTGGTATTTATTACTAGTTATTTATTTATTTTTCCAATTAGTTAATTATTTTTTCTGATCACGTCACATGAACATATCACAACATTACCGGTTTTCTAAAAAATAACCTTGGTGGTCTCTGAATGTGCTATTTTATCAAACCCTAGTTGGACTACCATTTAACTTGGGTACCTGGGTATCTCTCACTAGTAATTGTAAGAACATATTCAATTGAGGATCAAGATCGAATGATCAAGGTATAGTAGCTTTGATGGGACTCCAAGATTAGGATGAGGTGAATTTCATGTATTATAGTGGTGACAATAAATTGTTTTATTTAATTATTCATTTTTTTTCTCTATGTGATAAACATTGTAGATAAGTGCTCATGTATGCTTATATGTCAGTACTTCATTTGTTATCGCATGTTTCTACTACCTTATTTTTATCTGTGTACTTTATATGGTTATGGGTTTTCTATAATACATGGTTATTTATTTTATGATTTTCTACTCTAATATAGGAAGTATAATCTCCACATAGTACATCCTTATACCCCCACTACTAATTAAAAGAATCTAGCATATAGAGATGAATTCCTAAGGTCATGCAACAATTCAGTTTGACTATTGTTCAGATTGATCCATTATATAGAGTTACATTCATTTTATTTATTATTTCTTAGTAGATAATTAATAGTGATGCCAGATTATGAGGGAGTATTGAAAAAATGAATTAATCTAGAATAAATTTTCCAATATCGATAAAAGTTAACATCTTGGAAGGGATCCGAAATATGATATCATAAATTACATTTGAAGAAAATGGTCCAAAATTATCATGTTTAGATGGAGTGTCTCCCTTGTATAGGATAAATTTGTGGAGCTTATAGAATCTACTATTTCATATATATTTATTATTTATGTAATGTGTTAAAAAGGTTTCATTAAAAAGGTATGATTGGATACTCCATTCATCATAACTTTTTCTATCACCAAAATGGGGGGGGGTGAAATGGTATTGAATAACATTAGTTAATTATAATGTTTTCGTTTCTTTACCTAATCTTATACAATTAGAATGGATCTATCAATCATTCTTATTACATTTGGTTAGAATATATATAGTATAAGAAGAAAAAAACAACAAATACACACAAAAATTGTTAATACGGGATACCACAAATATGGATGAATATGTGCTCAGAATATGGTGGTTATTATGCCTCTCTCACACTAATTAAATTTTATTATCAGGGAGAAACTTAGGAAATTGTATATCCATGAACCCATATTTCTAGAACCAAGTAGGTATAATAAAAGCATTGCTGTAAGATCCAAGTTTTTCTCTTGATGTATAAATCCTTTTAATTTCAGTCTAAACCTCTTTTTTACTTACATATAGGTTTTTAAATGGATAATTAAGGGCTCAAGAGTGTTCATGTCTTTTTTAGATCTCGGAGCATCGGTTTTGGATAAAACTGGTGAGGCACATAGTTAGCACACAATTAGTACTAACTATTCCCATATAATAATGCCTCCAATTAAGGGAAACACATGGTTTATTAAACGAAATGAGGGAGTGACATATCTGTGAGAAGTAGTGCAGACCTGTTGAATAGGTGATCTAAATGGTTTACGCATGGTTTTTCTAACTATGTGAAAGTTGTGAAAGGGGGTGTGCCTAATGAACAACGCTTGAGCATGGTTGGAACACAGTTTTGACAACTGTTTGGAAAAATGTGATCTATTTAAGTGATGGTGAATTTAACTTTTCCATACCTTCATTATATATTTCTACCTCAGTTTTCATTTCCTCTACATGCATAGAAACCCTACTCCATTGGAAGCTCTCTTCAACCTCCACCAAGGCTTTGAGCCTCCATCCTCAATCAGACTCTGATTCAAGTGCCATATGGCACGTTATATCCACCTTCATATGTTATTAAACCATATGAAATAATTTATTTTTTATCTTGTTATATGGAATGATAAATATGTGAGATCTAATATTCTCTATTTAAGGGTACTTTTCCATTCATCTAATTTCTTCCATTCAATTCCAGATTATTGGCTAACACTGGGTGAGGGTTCATCTACTTCCATAAGATATGTGGAATCATATTTTACCTCAAATTTATGAGGTTTATATAGCGTGTCATTGTTAAATGCATCAGAACATACATGTATCACCTATAAATTCTATTTTATTTTAACAAAATATCAAGACCTTAAATTCAATACTCCCCTAGACCATGCCATTATTATTGGTTGCCTACCTCGACTAGTTCCACAACTTTATGTGTGTTTATCTAATGTTTTGACACTTTTTACAAGATTTTATGACCAAACCACCTCCCAAGGTGGGTTTGGATTGAAATTTTGACCCTCATGAATAAATAAAATTAATTTAAATGATTAAATGAAAGGAATGAAATGTGAATTTATAGTCCATTTCACATGAATCATGTTAAGTTGTAACTTTTCCCATCAATAAATGGGATTAAATGGAAATGTAAAATGGTATAAATTTATTTCATGGTGCTTAATTAAAAAAGTATGTTCATGAAAAATGATATTAGATGAAATTTGAAATTAATTATGCCTCACATGACCCTGATTATGAAAATTATATATAATTATATGATGGAATACCTTGGGAAATACCTATATTATCCCCTTGGGCTTTTCTTTAACTACCTAGATGATTACACATGATTCATGCATCCATTTTCTATGAGTTGATATCAATCATCGACTTGATCCTTGTGTTATACTGTTGTCTAACCATATATAGCTTTGCGAAGTGATCTGATACTTCTCTTCAAATTTAGAATTCCATGTATTATCTCCTTGGATTAGGTTTGATGTCTTTAGATGCATACTATCTCGGGTTATCCCTTTGGGATCCAATATGGTCCAACCCAATGATATCCAGGACATGATCATATGGATCTATTTTTTTATAAGAGTGCATTACCAAATTTTCAACCCTGAATTACAATCATACCCCCATATCGAGGATACATGATTTACTAAAATGAGTTGCATAAGACTTCTATGTTTAAGAACACCTTGATTATTTCTTTGGTCCTTTGTTATTATAATTATCACATAGTTACTTATCCAAAGACATTATGTATTAGGATGAAGCAGGTATGGTTAGACGGGTGTCCTATAGGGCCCCGAGATGACTTTATACATTCATATTTACACCTTATTATTTATTATACCCACAAAAGGATTCATTATATATTCATTGTATTGATATTATAAGATACTATTGTTAGTGGCCTGTTGAGTTTTACCCAAAACCTATTTGAGCCAGCAATTTTTACTTGGACAAAATTCATGGATACAGGTAGGAAAATGTGGAAGCATATATATTTTGACAATTGATTTGTATTATATGATGGATTATGGGAGAAGAGGACCAAGATTGTTATAATGATTCTATTAGAGATAACTTTTTCGTTTTGGTACACTTTTTCATAGCATTTATTATACTTTATGACTACTTACATGTATCACCATATTCCCCATTTTTTATAGCTTCATCCATTATTAGTTTGTTTGAGATAATTTTTTTTGTAGGTTAGTATTATTTGGATTATTTACTATTTTTTGGATCTTGATCCATTTACCTTTTTTTATTAATTATTTTTTACTGATGTGCTCAACTATAATAACAATGAAATAGTCTACCCACTATACCATCATGGACCCTCGCTATTAGTCTACAAGATTTAGTGTATAGGGAGGTGCAATTGAGTCCATTTTTCCAACATGACCATGTTACTTATTAGTGAACCAGTATCGAGAAATTACAATGTTGTATTAGAGGTTATTTTCATTTTATCTTACTATTTAGGGTTTGTAGAAAGGAGACTAGGGATGTGTCCTATTTTTTTAATGAGCCTGTTCTTGGGACTAGATAACCCAGATATAGAGAAAATCCAAATCACCTAGGATGAAAATTTATATTCTAGATTGTTCCTATTATTGTTGTTCTAATTTTACTATGGGGTCACCCACATGATTTGTAACATTTATTATCTTCACATGTTCAATTTTACCCTTATCCCAATATGGTAAAGAGGTGTTGTTATGTCCTTAATTATAGGTACTGATGATTCTCATGTCGTGCATATTACAATATATATATATACATATTGTCAAGTGAATTATATGTATGGACTGCTATATCTTAATTTTGACGAACATTTCTTGCTGGAACACAAATAATTCATCAATTAAAGTGTCCATATAAACTTATGTGTTTTTTCCATATAAAATGATGGAAAAAGGATAAATATCCAATTAGGACATGTTTAATCCATGCACCATTGGTTACATGGGATGGATGATTAGCAGGGTTCAATTAAATAGATTATAATTATAATTTAAAATGTTTAAGGGAATTTATAAATTGGGAGTGGTGACTCATAAAATTGAACCTTATACAAGGATTATAATATCCTAAATCTAACTGAAACTATTGGAATTTGTTGTGGTTAAATGAAATTATAATTTCATCCTATAAAGCATAGGAAATTATAGCATGGGAATGAATGACGCTTCAAAATAATCATGATATATACATATATATATATATATATATTTTAAATTGCTAAATTATAATTATTAAATGAAGTGGTTCCAGTTAAATGGGGATTTTAATTGAAACTTAAAGAGTGTATTACTGTATAATATGAAATTGAAAATTTATATACTAACACCTATGATATGAGTTGTGAGTCCTATATCTATACTGGCCTTAGTAGTGGGTGTTGTGAGTGTCTCTCATGTTTGGTCTTGATCTTCTGCATCACCAAGACCTAGTTTAAGGAGAAGGTAGTAGGGTTTATCACTTATGTAGGTAGGAATGTAATTTCAATATTATTATTATTGTGATACGTTGTATTATCAAATATTGTAATGAGGTGTGAGTTTGGCATTGTAAAAATTTTCTACCACGATGAAATCAAGTTGAATTCCAAAAAGGTGGTGATGACCGTGCTCTGGTGGTGGTGGGACATGAACCACCAGTGATAACTATGATAGTTACACCTATGAAACATCATGTTATTATAGGTTTGGTAATTGATGACCAGTTACTAGAGGGTTTCCTACAGCCAGTATAGTCTATGTAGAAAGCTTGATGATCTATATATTCTATACCCGATTTTACATAGGAGTTCCAGTAGAAAATACTTCCTAACTTTTTGATTGAAGGTGGACCCCACACTATGAAGTCATGACTAGAGGCTATGATTAACACATCATTTCACCTGGTGACACCTCATAATAGGTGAGTGGATCTTACAATATACATTCTTAGAGGATCAACCAAGAAATGGTGGGAATGTTTTTCCTAGGATGATCACTATTAAGTTATTGTTTGGAGGGATTGCCAATCTAAATTCTAGGATCATTTCTTCCTCAATACATTAAAGGGTGACTGTTCTATAGTGTTTATTCATCCTAATTAGGGTACATTATCTATTATGGACTACTTCAATCTATTCACAGATCTTCCAAATTTCAATACTCTTCTCCTTGGTGACAAATTTTATAGAGATAGGCATTTTTAGGATAGGATTAGTTATTCTATATAATCATAGGTAAAAATTTTTCATATGAAAAATTATTCAAAGGTAGAAAAGTATGACCTTATCACTAAGAAGAACCTATGGAAATATAAAGGTGTGGGATAGGGTGGTTCATTGCTTAGATAGAGAAGCATTTCATCTAGTGGTAAAAAGCATCACCTAGAGTCTATTCCGGGAAGTGACATCTAATGTGTCAATAGTGGCAGTAGTGTAGTTTATCACCAGTGTGGGACGCTTGGGTATATAAAGCCCCAGTGCACCAGAGACCTTGTTGAGTTCCAATATTCTTTAAAAAAATTTCAACTTTAGAATTTATACATATCCCTTCATCCAGTTTCTAGTGAGAGGGGGTCTACATTGACTCTAGGTTCTAGTGTGGGATTAGTAGGTCCATGTTACAAACATAGTCGGAGTAATATTGGACTTTAAAGCTAAAGAGGTTGTATTAGTTGGTGTGGAAAGACCTATAATATATAGTAAAAATAGGGTAGACCCACTATGGAAAGTTAGGTTGTAGTTTATGGTTGTAGATCTTGACATATTTATGTAGAACAATATACACCTAGGTAGGAGGGTTTTGATCAATCCACAGTCCAATGTAAAATTTTAATACACTTGAATTTGGTATCTGATTTATTTACATGGTCACTTCACACTGATTTATACATGTGACTATCATGGAGGGTTTCAGTATCATAATTGAGTATTTCTACAAGGTGAAGACTCTTGAAAATCCACAAGAAATTTGATCAGAAGGTGTGCTTTTTATGCACATAGTTCCCCAAATTGACATACAACAATCATTTTCTACGAATCCTTTTCATCATTGAGATAAAGAAATTAAACATCATTCATAGAATGAAATTTTCTGTACCATATTTCTACCACACTGATTTTTGTCAATTTAGGTTGTCATTCACGTCTCTTGAGACTGGTGACTAAATTTACAAGGGATAATGGGATATCCATCCGAATAAAGCTATACCTGATCATCAGGGGATGGGTAAAGTAAAAACCCATATTGCTATTGGGTTAATATATGACTAGGTTTTATGTAAAATAGTTTTTCCACCTTTATTGGATCATTTTGGGATGTATTTAATGAATATGTTTCTATGTTACAACCTTAGATAGAGGTAGAGTTTACTATAGAGCTTATTTCAAGATCATTTCCAATGTCTATTCCTAATAATATAATGGAACCTACAAAGCTCCAAAATATCAGGAGTTATATAGAGGACCTAGAAATAAAAGAAGTTATACAAACTAGTACTTCACCATGGATTTATCTTTTTTTCATGAATAAGATGTATAGAACCCTCAGTCTCTCTTGGGAATATCAGAAACTAGACCATTTTACCATTAAGAACTGATATACACTTCCTCACATAGATGATCTCTTATACCAGCTCTGTGGTGACAAATAATTCTTGTTGATTGTGTTTAGGTAGGTATATCATCAGGTATGATTCAAATATTCATGCAAACCTAAAAAATACTTATAAAGAATGCATGGTTTATATGAATTTCTTGTAATGTTGATTGATCTAACGAATGTGGGAACAATTTTGCATGGCTCTGATAAATTCCACCTATGTATGGATTCTTTTGGGGTATATTTTGTATAAAAACAACGTTTTACTCACATAATTGACAATATCATGATAACAATACTTTTTATCATTTTGAATTCACTTATAGAACATATGTTTTATGCCATTCCCACTGAAGTTTAGTTTTGGATCAATAATGTTCTCTTTTTAGGTTACATTATCTCAGACGTAAGTGTGTCTGTAGACCCAGAGAAGGTGGGAGATATGGTTTCTTATGATCATCCCAATAATGAATTTTACATAAGGATTTTCTTAGGGGAATTCAGGATATTATAGTAATTTCATTGAGTACATTTAACACCTTGATGCACCTCTTACATGCTTAAAAAAGAAGTGTGTTAATTTGTCATGGTTGAAAGCTTATGTGGAATCCTTTAAGGATTTGAAAAGAATATTGAATTCAGTAGTGATCCTGATTCCACCTAAGCTATTAAGAGGCTATATTTTTTTTATTATGATACATATGTATTAGACTAGGAGAAGTTTTGATGAAAGGATATTGAGTTATGGTGTATGAGACTCGACAGTTGATGCAACATGAGTGGAATTAACTATAAAATTATTTTGTGCAAGAAACTAATGTTCATGCCTTACATTGCTTGAAGAATTATTTATTAGGAGAGAAATTAATAGTTTACATGAACCATAAATTTCTAAAACACATATTCACACTATTTGATTTGAACCATTGATATTGAAGATGGGATTAATACCAACAATCATTTTATTTCAAGTATTCTTATATTTCATGAAAAAGAAAATGTGGTGGATGATTCTTGGAGTTGGAAAAATCATATTAATATTGTTTAAGAGGCTATTAGTGAGTGGAAATTGATAGAAATATTATTTTAAATTAATTTATAGTTTTGTGTCCATCATGGTAAACATGTAATCAAATTTTTTAGTAACCTATTCACTTCTAGATAGAGTGAAGATGAGATAACGTCAATCACGTCATGTTCCTCTTGTCAGTAGCTGTTGGCTGAAGACTAGCAACTAACTAGTGTTCTACAATTTCTTCCAATTTTGGAGTCGAAATGAGATGGTTTCACTATGGATTTTGTAATGGGTTAACCTAGTTCACCTCATGAAATTGACCCCATATGGGTTATTGTGGACTCTCTGAAAAAGGATTCCCATTTAATTATTATAAATAAGACCTTATTAGTGGAAGAACTAGGTAAAAGTTTCATTTATGAGATTATCAAACATCATGGTATTTCTTTTACAATAATATCAGATAGAGTTTATCACATTTAATAACACATATGGAAGGTTTTGTAAAAGGCATTGGGTTCACAGCTCCATTTGATTATATCCTACAACCGATAGACAAACAACCATTCTAAATGTACTATTCATGGTTTAGAGGACATTCTCCAAGAATGAGTCCTTGTTTTGGATTTTCTTAGGAGAAACACCTACCTCCCTTTTAAATTTTCTATAATAACAGTTTCTAAGATATGGAACAAATGGATAGTTATGATTCCATATATGGTAGGATTTTCCATTCGCCCATATGGTGGATAGGGGTAGAAGACACAACGATACTAGTACCTCATCTCATTCCACATATGTTAGAGTAAGTACAACTTATGAATAAAGGTATGTATAAAGATCACTCTAGGAAGAAGTCTTATGCTGATTAACATTGATGACAACTATATTTACATGTCAAAGATAGAGTACTATTTTGTTTTTCTCATAGATTAGGTCATAAAAAAATTTATATGCATGGTAATCTATCACCTCGATTCGTCGTACATTTTTATATTTGGTAGTGGTTTGAATCATTTTTCTATAATATTGAACTCCCTCATAGATAGAAGGGAATGCATGAAATATTTCATGTATCTTAGTTACATCATTATCACTGAGACCCATCTCAAATGATTCATTATGATAAGGATGAGTTAGATGGTGAGGATTTTTTTGAGAAGCATCTTATATGTATTGTGGATTAGATCATAAAGTCATTCTAATGTAGGCAGTTTCATCTAGTAAAAGTTTCATGGTAGAATATCTTAGTACAGAATGATAATTGGGGGCGATGGCCTGGCATATGTGCTCAGTGGCTAGATTTTTTCTCAAATGATGCTCTACTACCCCAAGAAGGGAAGCTCAAGGAGGAGATGGTTTAAGGAGGAGAGTTTGTAAGAATATAAATTTTCTATTGAGGTAAATACCAAATTAATTTTAGTTTAAACCTTTTTTTTAACTATTATATAAGTTCTTAATGGGTTATGGAAGGGTTTAAGAGTGTATGGGAGTTTTCAGAGCCAAAATCACTAGTTTTGGAGAAAGATGGCCTGGAGCCCAGTTAGCACATAGTTAGTTCTAACCATGGAACACAAACCATATAACCCTATAAGGGTAACACAATGTTTGTTAAAATTTTCAAGGGATTAATAAAATCATTTAAAATTGTGTAGTGCTGTTATAGAGGTGATCTGTATGGTGTGGTCATAGTTTTTCTAACCATGTACAAACTGTGCAAGGGGTGTGCTTTATCGGGAGTGATGATGCATGGTTAAGACATAGTTTGGGAAACCATGAATCTAAACCTGAATCCAGACACAAATCCATTATAAGTGGGATAATTTCCATTTTACTATCCTTTATTATATATTTATTCCATATTTTCCATTTCCTCAACTTTTAGAACAACCATCCTCTGTTAAAATCTCTCTTCCACCTACACCTATGATTTAAGCCACATCCCTCAATTATAATCTAATTCATGTTTAACTTATTAGGTTTGATATGGCTTGGTACGATATTCCATCTTCATAAATACATTATTATTTTATCCTCTTATATGAAATGATAATGTTTTCAAGATAATATTCCTTATTTTAGGGTATTCATATATGTTTTTATATCTCTCGTTCTATCCAAAATTAGAGGCTAAAACTATGTATGGAGTCATAATACTTTATAAATTAAGAAGAATAATACTTTTTCCTTTATATTTATGATGTTTATATAGGTATTCATTGAGATTTGTGCAAGACCTTATGTGCATCACCTGTAAAACATGTTTTCTTCTAATAAAATTTATATACCTTAAAATAGTTACTCCCCTAGACTCATGTTATTTTCATATGCTATCTACCTTAACTAGTGCCACCCCTCAGGTGTCTTTATCTAATGATTTTAAAATTTTATGATAATTTTATGAATAAAACAATACTTGAGGTGGGGGTTCATGAAATTGTTTGGCCCTCATGAGTATGTTTAATTAATTTAAATGATTAAGTCAATGGTTTGAAATGTGAATGTCAAGGTTGTGTAACATGACTCATGTTAAACTGCGAATCATGCCCATCACTAAGATAGATGAAATGGAATTGTAAAATGGTATAAATGTATTACATAGTTCTTATTAAAATTTTTAGTATGATCATGAATAAATGATACTCTATGAAATTTTTAATGGCTCATTGTTCATTGTGCTATTATTATGACCATCATATATATTTATAGGATGGATTAACATGGGAATGTCCTAGATTACACCCCTTGGGTTTTACATAACTATGTAAAGGATATAACTTGATTCACAGATGCATTTTACAAGAGTTGGTATCCCTCTTAGACTTGGTCCTTATCTTATATTGGAAAGTACCCGAACATATATCCATGTAATCATCAGTTACTTCTCTTTTGGTTTAGAATTGGTGGATTAGCTTCTTGGATTCAGATTGATGGATTTGGATACTGAACACCTTGGGTTATCCCCTTGGGATCTAATCAGGTCTAGATTTAGGCTACATGGTACTATTTTTTAGGGATGGATATGATTTTATTATAAGAGTGTATTTCTAAGTATTCATCCCTAGTTTACACTCACACCCCAATATCCGGACTGCTTGAGTAACTACTATGAGTTTTCTCAGCCTTTTAAGGTGAAGGATTACCTAATCATACAATGGGTCCTATATTATTATCATTATCACAAGGTTACGTATCCATTGGAATTATGGATTAGGATAAATCTGATATGGTTAGACGAGTGTCATTATTAAACTAGACCGACTTGGTTATTTATTTTTATGACTTACTATTTTTTAAATATGTACATGGATTCATTCAATATTCACTAACTGGATACTATTCAACAACATTTTGGTGGCCTACTCAGTGTTAATCGCACCCTAATTTGGACATTGATTGGTAACTGGAATGACGTCTTGAATATAGGTAGAGAGAATCATAAGAATATAGCTTTTGGAACATAATTTCAGCCATTTAATGCAGTATGGGATTAGGGGAAAGATCATATTCTCATCATGCTATTGGAGATTAATTATTCCATTTTGTACAACTTTTCATAGCATGTATTATACTATATTTTATATTCCATGTATCACTATATTATCCATTTATTTATAGAATCATTAAATCAGGATTTGGTATGTTATACTGGGTATTGTTGATTATTGGTATTATAAGGTTGATTTACTATTATGTGGATCTTGATACATTATAATATTTACACATCTTGTTCATTTTTTATACCGTTTTTATCCACTATAGTATATAGGGTCTAGTCTCCACACCATACCATCATGGACCCTATCTGCCAGTTTTCATCCTCTATCATATAGGGAGGCACACTTGAGGCATTGTGGAAAATCTGGTTTGGTTACTTATCAGTGAACCGAGATCAGGATGTCACAATTTAAATATTGATATCATGGTATAGAAAAAATCAATTCATTCCAATTGAATACAGGAGTTATGTTTTACCACCGTGAAGCTGATATGTAATGAAGTCTCTTTAACTCACCTCGACAAGATGGATCAGATCACCTTATTTATTATGAAGCAGTCAAAGTGGCTACCTCATCTCTTCTTTAAACCATACAATATAGAGATATTATTGTTTGTGATTGTCTATATTCTTATTCATCCTGAATAAATATCAAAAAATTGAAAACTGTTCTATGTCAAATTTCCTTTTTTATTCAACATACAAGATTATATTGTCACAACATCGTCAGTTTCGTTCAAATATTGAACACAAAAAATATGATTAATAATATTAGTTTTAGTTATATATATTTAATACACATGTGTATAAAAGGAATTCAATGCTTGGTTCATTTATTATTTCCATCTTCAACTCAATGTTTTATTTTTATGAAACTCTTAATGCCTGAAGGAATTATTTATTTATTTATTTTTTATAATCCCATTTTCAATGGTTGAGTGGGCACCCTTACTAGTCCTGTAGGAATATAAGATTATATGACTCGAAGGCCTTATAAGAATTCATACCAGACATGACTACTTGGAAATTACCCTCCATAGTGTTTAGATCAAACATCATGTAATTTATTCCTTCATCCAAATTCTCCTAATAAAAATAATTCTTACATTTCAATAACTATTCTCATGTAATTCCTTGTTAATTTCCAAAAAAACTAACATTATAATAAAGACAAAGAGTTTTATATATCACTCTATGTTACAGAAGATAATCTTATGTATTATGTAATTCACTCTTTCATTAATGGATTGTTTTTAATTTCCATACCACATTCTTCAAAATGACTCATACATATTGATACTAACTTGGAGTACTTTTACATATTAGAATATTTTATTTACCTATATATTTCCTTTTCTACATTCCTTTAATATGATCAAAGATTTAATTCTTCATATACTAGTGGGTCTCCAACACTCTCTTTATTCTCCGACTTCAAATCAATATAAATTTATCATATCTTAGTGTATCTTCAACATGTTTCCACATTAATTTTTTTCAACTTTAGTGATACTTTTACACACCCTAGTGAGTCATTTTAGGTACTTTACCAAATATTAAACTTCATATCAGAGTTACTTTTTTCACATGGTCTTATTTTAAAACATTAATTTTCTGATTTAGAGTTACTTATTTAGATTCCATGAATTTTATATTTTTTCAGAGTTCATCAATAAAGTAACTTTTATGCATGATATTGCATTAGAATATTTTTACCTTTACCTATGAGTAATAGAATTAATTATATAAGCTGCCAAATTCCTCAAATAAACTTATAACTTCCACAATCACACCAACTCATCTCACATAATTAACAATTACTATGTAATACCTTTAAATAAAATTCAATCAACACTAGAGATAATTAAAATGTTAGTACATCATATAAATAATACATTATTATTATAATAAACTTTTGCATCCAATATTTTTCTAGGAACACACATATCTTATTTAAATATCCATTGAACTGACATTCTTCATATATTTCACCATCCAAAAAACTAGATAATATAGGGATTGTGTGTCACACTTAAAGCTATAACTCATAAATCTTTAATCAATGTTCCTCAACCTAATCAGTATTTTTCTTATTATTATAGACAATTTATTCATCTATTATTAATCACTATGGAAAACTACTTCCTTAATTTTGTTAAATCCTCTTAAATTTATTCTATGCCTCGAATATCAAGAAAAATACCATTAACCATACTCTTCATGGAGATAAAATGTGCATCAAAACAATCTATTCACTCCATGGAACGCTTCATAACTTTTCAAATATTCAATTATAATGAATTCATCATCTTGATACACTAATTCTCCATAGAGTATGTATAATATCTGTATACTCTCAGTATCAATATCTAAAACATCTACCAAATTTATTTTTTAAATTAATATCCTTATACAATATTATTTTTGGGTGTAACTTAGACATTCTTATAATTTTTACCAATGGAATGGATCAATAATAATATTCATTGAAATATCTCAATTTAAATGGAAACCACTCACTTTATTTATCATTTCCATTTTAGTTTCATCTTCTATTCCTCATAAATAGTTGCAACATCTTACTTCCATACTCCAATGTGGGTTTTTATATTATTATGGATTTTAAAAATGCCAACATATATATAAAAATTTATTGGAAAAAATCATTACATATTATGAATAACAAGTTATGAAACTTAATATTCCTTATAAATAATAATCTTCAATATATATTTACATCATTATTATTTCGTTCACCTTAATTGAAAACATATACAACAAACACCTAGAGGATTCGATAATCCTGTTTTTTGGAATCTTTGTCAATGAAAATGTTTAAGAATATTAGTTAATATGCTATATTTCATTTTCTTATCTCATTAAATTAATGAATATAAATAGAATACATATGGTGAGAGAATAATATGAATTCAATGAATGAAATTTGGAATCAATTTTTACACTATAAGTCTAAAGTACCAATTCTCGATATAGAAAATAAGAGGGTCTAATATTGACAAAAAATAATTCTTTAAAAGAATTAGAATTTGACACTAACATGAAAACATTTTTCTGAGAGGCTGTTCAAATATTTTCCTTGTAATACTATTGAATATATTCTAATAATGTTTTAGGAACCAGAATTCCTTGTCTTAACACATATGTTGAAACATTCAAAAACAATGTGAAGGTTATATTTTAGAAACCAACCCTTAACGTTCCCATAAAAAAATAATTTCTCATGTTATTTATAAATAAATTTCTCCCCCATAACATCAAAATTAAACCTTGTATCAAAATAGTGCGAGAATATATATCCAAATTTTTTTAATGAAATATTATAAAGATTTTTTGATGATTTTTAGTATTTTTATAAAATATTAAAATATTTAATCTTCTCAAACTTTTCCACAAAAAGGGATACAACCTATATTAATTTCATCAAAGTATAAACTTTTCTTCAAATATACTTCAATATTATAAATATTGGATTACTTCCCTGATGGATACTTACATCATGTCTGGGATGTTATTCTTTGATATATCTAGAAAATAATATTCATGTTCTGATTTTTATTATATATTCTTTATTATTTATTTTTATATTTATTGAATGAACAAAAAATCCTTTGAGATGAAACCAGTTTTCTTAAATATCAAATATTAATCTTTAAGAAATATTACATTTTCCATTTTGGAAAAAAACTCTTGAAATATGAGTTATGTTCATGTATTATTTCTTACTTCTTTATGAAACATGCATTCAATTGTTATTCCACTATCATTCATTCCATTTCTAATTAGTATGGAAAAATAATCATGCATTTTTTTGGATAATCCCCAAGGTTTATTAGGAATTTCCTCCACCAAAACAATCCTTATATTAATTTATTGTATTGATTATCTATTTTGAATATGTTTTCCTCATTGAACATAAACACTGGTGCATTAATTTTAAAAATCCAAAGTGTATCATTTCATTCCACTATAAAGAATCAAATCTATTTAACATGATCATATTAGGAGAATTATTGGGAATATTGTTTTTAATAGATATTTGGTTTTACATTACCCAAGGGATTCTCAAGAATTATTCTATTCAACTTCTGATTTTTTGGTTCCCTTACTTTAATTTTTTTTAGAATATTCATGATGATTATTGATGAACATGAATCTTTACTATGACCAATCCTGTTATAAAATCCATATATATTCCACAGTAAGCTAAACCAATTTGAGACTAATAAGTCTTTATCATTTTTATGTACTTTTATTTACTTGTGTTTTTATCCCCTTTTTAAATACTTACTTTATATTTCATGAGTTGACATGTTATTGAAAAAAATATTTTCTTTATGGAAAAAAACTCAACAATTACCCCAATGTACAACATGTATTTTTTCTTCCAAATTGATTTCAGGATTGTTTTCCATGGTTTATTATATTTACCCAAACTATAAATACAGAAATCCTTCATCTTATTATCTAGATATTCATTATATAATAATTAAATACACTCTATAATAGTTAATTTTTTGTAACATTAAAAACCTAGATAAATAAACACTCAGTGAATAAAATATATTCATCATTTTCAATTATATTCTTTTCAATTTTCACCCTTATTGTATGTATCCTACATAAAAAAATTTATCATAGAACAGGGAATGGAAACAAAAGAAATGGTAACCTCAAGTTCACATCAAGGGTAAATATAGTAGATATCAACCAGTGATAATAAGTTATAATATACCTAGTATAAGTGTATGAGAACATGATATAAATTAGATGAAATAATACCATTAAATTCATGGATCATAATCTTGAAACATGACATAATGTTTTATAAAAAAAAATACACAACCCATAAGAGAGTGAAATAATTAATAATCAATAATAACCCATGAGAAAATATTATAATCATATGAAATAAATTTTCTCATACAAATTAGCATATAAAATCACTTCCAAATTCAAGGTTCATTCCTAAGACTATCATTTTGGAAAAAGTTCCATAATAGAAATACATACCTGGTCCTTTAAAATATTGTTTTAGGAGTAATGTCTATCCGGTTAACACAATCATCTCTTAAGAGTTTCTCAACTCCATAATCATTAAATAATGGACCAGAGGGATATTAGAAACCCATAAATCCTTGTTTTGTTTAGTTACCACCAATCCTTGTTTTATAATAGAACTACCCATCATGCCATCACAATCTAGTTATATTCATGCCAAATGATTGTGGAAACATTTTTAATTTAATCATTGATTAACCAATGAAAACAAATTGGGTTTAATAAATATTTAATTATCATAAATGTAAACCATATAGAGCAATATTGTAGATGAAAACATTAGATCCTGTCCTAGTAAATCTAATAAACATAAATATATGTTTTTATAGATGATAAATAAATTTAAATTTTAATGGAGCATTTCTTGAAGAAAATACCCTTTTTAATTGTAAATAACTTATTAAGAAACAAATAATATCCAAAATACTAAGAAATATATTTTCATTGAAAATAAATAAGGAAACATATAAATCATGATTCAAGTAAAATAGTATTCATAGTGGAAGGGAAATCCTTTCATGTAGTGTATGTTAAAACAAAAATCCCATTATCATTTTATGTGAAATTTTAAATGTACCACATTGTGAATATTACTGTAAGAATACTTTAAATTTTTCTATAAATGTACAAAAGGTTAAATTTAATATTATTCAATTTTTTTATAATTATAAAAAAATTCTTTGATTCACTTTAAATAAAATATAGACAGGAAAGAAAATATTCTTGATCAAAGAGAAAAATTTAGCATTTATTCCTTGAAAATTCCATTACACTATATTGAGTAATTAAAGAGAGGAAAATGAAAAGATAACATTAATTACGAATAAATATATACAGGGGAATAAAATACATAATATTGGGTATATAGATATCATATAATTTTATCATTGTAAAATTTAATCATAAATAATCATGATAAAAAAGTGATGGTAACATAAAACTCATACCACTTTGGTATATTTTCATTGAGGTCCACAATGAAATAATTAACCTGAAATGAAACTTCAAATACAATAAATATAAATATATTAATGATAATAAATACCAATGGGTTATTAGTTACACCTAAAAAATACATTAGGTGTATAATATCAAACATGTCTCAATGAAACAAAATTGAGACATAGAACCCTTACAAATTTAGTAATTTTGAGTCAAAAGTAATTACAAGCTTGAAAATAATATGGTTAAATAATAAACTTTCAATATATCACTTATTTTTAAAAAATAGATTCTTGGGTAGTATATACACCATAGTTGTAATACATTGATGTACAACAATAAAACATTCCTCAATGAAGAGAAATGAAGATAAATTCCTTACCTCAAGTAGGTATCACTTCATAAGATCTATAACTCCCTATAAGATAAATTAAAATATTTTATAATTATTTAATAAAACCATATTATTACCTATAATACCTCACTTGGTTTACATATAATGTCTTACCACCAGTTCATTAACAATCATTCCTTATTATCATTATTTCTCATGTTAAATGATTCTAGTTTTCATGTATGTTTTGTTCAGCAGTTATTATCCACAAACACTTTTCTTGGTTAATTCATCTCAATAATTTAAATAGTGATATCAATATCATATATATTCATTATATACATATTTATAACTCTTTATATAAAGATATTATTTAAATTGAATTACATCACTACGTGGAGATGGTAATACATAGGTAGGCGTGGGTAACATTTCCATTTTTTAATTGATGGAATGAATTAAAGATAAATATGAATTAAAAATTAAATAATAATTATTGCATCTTAATTATAACAAATAAATTTTAATTATATCATAATAACAAACCACTAAATATTGTGGTGGAAAATGAATCATATTGGTACATGAAGGCAATAGTCTACACGTATGAATGAGTGATACTTATATGTACAATTTGATTTAGAAGAGGTTAGAAATGGGTTTTACATAATAATAATAAAATATAAGAATATTTATGGTAATATAGTAATATTGTTTTTCTGGATACAAAATTTTTAGAGGATGTAAAAGATGAAATAATATTGAAAGAGCTTGGTTATGATCTATACATATTTTTTGAGAGTCCACCTTTGGATTTCTCCTTAAGTATTGAAGGAATGATATTAAGATAATAAAAGATTATATAGAATCAATGCATGGAATATAATAAAGTTTTTTTGTAAAATAATTTAATATATATAATCCACAAAATGTGTAAATAAGGGAGGAGAAAAGCTTCCCTTTTGTATGTGAGGTGAGGGACACACATGGTATTTCCTAAAATATTTTAATGATATAAGGTCACTCTTTAGGTTGTGTGGATCTAAATGGGAAAGGATTAAAATAAATTACAATATAAGGTTTATATATGTTCAAAAAATAATAATTTTAAATCTTTGGGTGAAAATCCTATCCTAGTATCTTGGTTTAGACCCATAGAAACCCGTTTTAATGTTAACCATTGTAACAAAATTATACAGTTTTTACTATTATGAAAAACAAAAAAACAAGTAAAACCTATTAAATTATATTTATTATTATTATTAAAAATTTGAAATTTATTTTCTCTAAGTGTTGTATTTTA
Source organism: Viscum album (assembly GCA_963277665.1). Lineage (NCBI taxonomy): Eukaryota > Viridiplantae > Streptophyta > Magnoliopsida > Santalales > Viscaceae > Viscum > Viscum album. Next base: position 1,012,982,495 of record OY728119.1, on the reverse strand, counting down.
ATTTTAAATAAGTGCACAAACCACAATGAAAACTCTTTTTAGAAAAAATGATTTTTTTCGCATAAAACCTAATTTACATCAATTAATTTCCTTTTAAAATTAATAAAATTATTTTTAAAATATTATATTTAATACATAATCAATAAATTTATTTAAAATAATTATTAGATAAATATTTAATTAATTTATTGATTGTAAAAGACATTGTTTGCAAAAAACTGCATTAGAAAAAAGGCGTTTTTAATCAAAAAAATTAACATATACCAAAATCAAGTATAACGATGATTGAAAGATTAAAAAATATATTATTTATAAATAAATTAAACTTAGGTTACTTTTGGATCATATTAAAAACATAATCAGATATTTACATTAAAATAAACGATTTTTTTTAAAAAATTGATATATTTACAGTATTCACTAAAATAAAAAAAATCCTAAAATTTCACTCTAATCTAAAATATAAGCTATAATTTAATAAATTATAATAATTTTATAAAAAAAGTTCTATAAATGGAAAAAAAATTAATTATATTATTTGTGTACAAAAAATACGATTATAACAATTTTTTGAGAAAAAATATTTTTGAAGCGTAAAATGTCTTCACTGAAAATTGAGTATTTATTTATTATGAATTAAGAAATTTAGTTTAATTAATTTAAAACATTATTAATATTATTAATTTGTTATTACTATTCATACTTTCTAATTTAACGGCATTGTTATAATATTTTACTATATTTCATTTCACATAGACTAATGTTTGTATGAAAGGAAAGCAATCGAATACTCAAAGTTGGTTTCAATGTATAGAAATATAAAATATTGTGGTATGATATTCTAACCCGATTATGAAATTTTTCCTCTAAATTATATAGATTTTATATAAAATAATGAGATAATATCTACTTCATCACATCCTTGAGTTACTATGTTTTTTCCTAAAATATATGATTCATCTAACGAACTTTAACCAGCTTCTCTCCCCCTAAATGTTGAGAGAGACATATTTCCATTTTTTTTGTATTTTTCGAACAGCCACTTTTAGGAAAAGTGAAAAACCATACAAACCTATTCCCACATACCCCACATCCACATAAACCACAAACGACACATACACATTTCAAAACATCCAACATTAAAATTTCAAAAAAGAGATTCCGAAAAACCGACATTCTCCACCTCGAGGCACGAGCATACCCACCCTTATCACATCCATAAAGAGGGGCCTCGAACCAAGGACTGGTCAGGTCACTGTCATCCGCCATTTTTAAAGCCATCATTGTCATCGTCTTACTGCTGGAGGAGATAACCAGAAACCCTCAATGGTGTCCAATTCACCAAGATCCATCGCCACAACAACAGAGCCATCAACATCATCGACGTCGCCGTCAATCGACATGAAGAACATGATCCACGACCGGATAAAACTCGCAGATGAACGGAGCAGCCAAAACAACCACCAAAACCAGAATAAAGAACCTAAAACAATCATTCCAAAAACATGAAGGAAAATAGGAGAGATCATCCTGCCTCCATCGGAATATCAAAGCCAGTTCGAAACTGCCATATCCAACCACAAAACGCACCACAAATTCACCAAAGCAGAAAAATCATCCATGGATTTGCCTCATGATAAAAATCAGCTTCGTCACTCCATCACGACAACACCTTCAACTCACGCCACCAGATTCACCATGACACATTAGAAGAAAAAACAGACACAAATAACTGAAGATCCTGCCACCAACAGACAAATCGATCGCATCAGGCACAACGAAACCCCAACGAACTCACCTAAGAAGAGGTAGAACCCAAAAACTGCCGACGCATGAGTGCGACCCTCAAACGTGAAGATAAACACCATAGGACAACAGTGAGATGACGAGATCTGATCCAGGAGTGCTCCAAAGAGTATTCATTCATAAAGAACTGGTCTTACACTCACGGATCAGAACTAGCAACCACAAAAGCCTGTAGAGCATCTCCACAGTCGGAGAGAAGACCACAAAGTGGCACTACAGCGGAGATCCACCACCAACCCACCAGGCATGAGTAGGAATCGTCGCACCATCCGCAGCAAAGGAGCTGGCTGCGGGGAGAGGAAACCCTAGGTCAAGAGCCGTTTACGGGCGAATCTAACAAACTTAACCAGATAAGTAGTCTTATTCCTTATAAAGTTTTCTATATGATCCTAATTTAGGAATTTTGTCTTCAAAAAAATAATAATTCTCCAAATTTTTAACCTCTATGTTAAATATATTTAAATTATTAGGTATGTACTTCCTTTGGAGAGATACATGGAAGACATCATGAACTAGACGTAGGTTTTGTGTGAGTTTAAAAAGTTAAGAAATCGTCCCATTCAGGTCAAGAAACTAGAAAGATCCAATATACCTAATTCTCAAAATACAATTATTTATAAATCTCACAACCATATTACATATAAAAATTCATATGAAAATATTCTAACCAACTCTTAATTATAGACCCCACCGATGATTATTAATATAACTCTTCTTACTACTCCGAGATGCGTAAAAATTCTACTAAATGGATGAAACCTTATATACAATTTTCCAATCATTAAATTTTCCCAATATCATTAATTCTACAACTTCATTCTATTATATCAGAGTTATACCGTCTATTCTATGTTGGGATTCATTTTGAGCCATCTGAATGCTCGATTGAAAGGTTTTATTATTATAAATCTCAACTAGAAGAAGTTATTGATCCCAAATGCCATTAAAATGTAGAGAATATGATATCAACATGCACTTATGTGTTTTAATGGTAATTTCATGATGATCATATTAATGTGAATGTTAGTCAGATATAAAACACATCCCTATGTCTTTTTCTTGTTGAAAACTTTTCCATAAATTTGAGGTAAAACTCAAATATAAATCATATATAATAGAATTAAGTACTCCCTGAAAACTCACCACTTTATTAATTTATATCCTATAAATATTTTTAATAAATTAATATTTTTTGATAGAAATGAATTGGAATTAATTTTTAAGGTGATGAACTAACAACCAAATAATATTATGGTCTTTTGACATTTTGGAGAGTCTAGTGATAAAATCTATAGTGATTTTTTACCATTTCAATTTTGGTGTGTGTAACAGTTATAAAAACCCCATAAGATTTTTTTTCATAGACATAACTTGTGGACAAACCAAGAACTGGAATACATAGTCTATAATATCTCTCTTGGTTTCCCCACTAAAAATAATCATTCCAGTCCATAAATATCATCGTACTTACAAGATAAATATAGAAATATGAGTAATTGAATTCTTCCACTATTTCCATTTTCAAGTATAGTATTGATGTGAAACATACATGGTTACTAAAAATTATCATTCCATCATAATTATGGTTTAATTCAGGAATATTTCTCACCTTCTTTTTTAGCTCCACATTCTCCTTATACACCTCTTTAATCATCAAATAGATTGATAGTTGAACACACATTTGAGAAAATTATATTTCTACAATTCCTTATTGATTTCAAGGTACATCATTTTCAATTACATAAATATTGGATCATTTTTTTCCTCATCTTAGATTAGATAGCATGATCCTTTTGACACTCTGTATCAGCCACTATTTCCCTTTCCCAAGGATGTATTATATTAACCAATCACAATATTTATTATACATTAACCACTTTATGTAATTAATATTCAACTATTTATGTGTGAATATATAATATAAAATTTTGTGATTAGTATATTTTTCATATCATTATCCAATGAGATAATTCCTCCATATCCTTAAATGTAAATTTTAGAACTACTTATTCCATATCATTAGTCAGGTAACCATTCACATGAATATTCTATTGAAATGATCCATTAGATATCAACATATAATTCTATATGATAACACCTCCCAAAACATTATTAAATGAATAAATTTAAATCACTACCCATATTAACTGTATGATAGTGTGAGAATAGGTTCACTGACCAACTTTATATTTAGTTCCTTGAAATTCTCTTCACCTTCATCTATTAAATAGAACTTAACTCATTTTTGAGTTTACTTTGGGAGTGGATTGTATTCCCATGAGAAATACTTCACAAACATTTCTATGATCCAGCTGATCCAAGAAAACAATATATTTTAGTCATAATGGTTGGTATTGGAAAATGATTAATAACATTCATCTATGATGGATCCACCAATATACCCTATCTTGAAATTTTATTTCGAAAAATAAGACTTTATGTAGCCAAAATATTCACTTGATAAATTTTTATTAAAAATTATCCTTCCTAATGGAATTTATTTTAATAATCTAGGGATCTTGATGTATTTTATATATATTTTAATATATAAGAATACCATCTATAAAAACTTCCACAAAGTGATCAAGGTAATATCAAAAGTCTTTACTCATTAAATTATTTATGATAGTAAGGGAATTAGTAAGACCAAATTGGATAACTATAAATTCCTAGTGTCTATGAATTTATCGAAAGGATGTCTTGGGAATATATTCCCTTTTAAACCTCTATGGGTATTATGAATATCAATGACCAATCTTGGAGAAATACAGAGTTCCCCATAATTGTTCAAAAAAGTAATAGATATAGGGAATATGATAATTATTCTTGATTGTGGTCTTTTTAATATCCCGATAATGAATTCATAGAAATAATAATCAAAATATCATCTTAATAAACGAATAGGTTTACCCCAAGATAACACAGTTTAAAAAATGATCCCCCTATCAAGATTGTCATGGATTTTGTTCATTAATTCCTACAACTCAATCATGGCCATTTTATTTAGAGTCCTCAAAATAGGTGTAGAACCATATATGAGTTCTATTAAAAACCTAACATAATTATTTAGAGGAACAATAGATATTTAATATGAAAATATAGTAATAAAATATAATAAATTAGACATATCTTTGATGTTGAGTTTCTACACAACCATTTGAGAGAAAAACCCTTTTGTATAAGAATCTGGGTCCATACAATAGATGTAACATCATTTAGAAGTTTGTATATATCCTCAAACTGATAGAAAATCAAAGGATGGGTTGATATATCCAATGTGACATACATAAATCTATAATTTATGTGGAATTTATATCAATAAATCTAATACATGTAGAAAATAACATCATAACTAACTAGAGGAAGAATAAAAGAATTTGTAGGGAGAATATTCCCACAAATTTCAATTAGGCCATATAACAACCCGAATTTTATTACATAATTAATCATGATTTATTACATAAAATTTTCAATTGATACAATATAGAAGATATAGAGGTAAAATGTATTCGGGGCATAGGAACATTACAAACAACTTAAAACATAAAATACACATCTTTTTTGAAAACGAATTTTACATGACCAAAACATTCTTTCGTTCTTAGCATTGTATGGGATAACCTGAGGACATACATAAGAAAAGGGTTAGCTATAAATCCCAATAAGGATGTAAAAAAATACATAACATGAATAATATATTACATTTTAGGAAATGAGAATATAAATGGAGAATAAGAGAAACATGAACATAAAGGATTGATATAGCAGTTTAACATAACATGGAGATGTGGCAACAACATTTAACATGATATTAGCCTGAGCCAAGTCTCATTGCACCTGGAGAATGAGTAAAACCTCATTGAACTTGAATTATCTAGAGTAATCCCTCATTTCACATGAATTATCATGAGTTAACATCCATTTATCATGACGATCATGATACTATTCTTTACCCATGAATTGGAGCACTATCAGGGCACACCCTTTATAAATATTTCATTTCATGCATAAGTGTGCCACATCGATCATACAACATGGATTCATTAAACATCATAATTTATTCCATGAATAAGAGATATTTAATAAATAAATGTTAGTAAACAATAAAAAAGTACACATGCATAATGGTGACTACCTGTGATAGAGAAATGGGTATGATATTCACTTATACTATGATTTTGGTGTGGGAAATTTTAGTGTATGTTCAACAGCATAATGACCTCAAATAGAAATTTTAAAAAGGGATGATGAGAGAGAAATGGGTCTCTCATAATTTATACATAAAATGGAAAGTAAGGGGGTCATAGAACATAATATCCAAATGTAAGTAATGGAATTTAGATCCATAATATAAAATAATTTCTTGAATGTAAATGAGGAGAGAGAAATCCATTACGGAATTTTGGCATGGTAACGGGTGTACACGGGAGACATTAGTGATAGAGAAAAGAGTATTTCATCATTAAAAAATATGGAGGGTAGTATAGTGTAGGTGTGAAATCATACCCTATAATTTTTAATTGAAAATAAAATGGCATAACAATATAAGGAATCTTGGACATAAATTAGGAAATAAGGAAAGTGAGGATCCCTTACTTGGAAGTGTGATCCCAATGGCTTGGGAGAGGCTTGAGAGAGGCTTCATGGGATCTTGGGGCACCTTTTGAGGATTATAAATAGAGGAGAGGATGCGTTAAGGGTTTGGTCAAGCTCCAAATGGTTTGAGTGAAGAGGAATGGGATATTGAGTGGGTTTATATAGGAAAGGAGAGCGAATTCTTTATTATTTTCGTTTTGGACACTACATATTAAACAAATAAAAACCACAATCCTATGATTTTTTTCCATGGTTTTTAAAAATTTAGGGTTTAAAAAATTATTTTATATAGAAAATATCTGAACTTATGAAAATATTAGTCTTTCTTATGTGGAGGTGTGTCACACTCTCATGGAAATCATTTTCAAAATCTAAAATATTTGATAAGTCTTGGAGGTTCTACTTAGGCATTGTAAATTAAATAAAACAAATCTAAAAACAAATTATTTTAAAGGTAAAACATATATTTTCCTAATAACTCTTTTATATTATTTTATTACATCATTACTAGGTCATTATGATGTCATAAAAGACATTATATATTTAAATGGTATTTAATTTTTATGAAAAAATTTGACTATCTCAGAAAATTATAAAAAATTCATTGTTGGATAATTTCGATGTCCTGATTCCAAAAATAATATTCATTTTATCAAAATAATTTTCTAAAGATTTTAATTTTCACTTTTAAAATAAAAACTGACATTTATTGAAAATTCATGGGTTTTGACAAAAACAGTTTTAAAACCGTAATAAAAACAACAATTGTATTCATAATAATTATTAAATAATTTATATTTATTAAATATAAAATTTAGTAATAATATTTTATTTAAATATTATTTAATTCCAAAATCCATTAATTCATCAACATCTATTTCCCAATTGAATTTGGATATTAACTAAAAAAATACTATTTCTACTTTAAAAATCATTTAAAAAGTAACAATAATAAAATAAATGTATATAATTTATTATATTAAAAAATAATGAAAATAATCATAATTAAAGGGTCTTGTTACATAACACCTTATAACACACACATAAGACCTAAGGATAGGGTGTGTGAAAGTGGGATACTCTTGGGGTGACTTAGATAACATCACTCAACTTGAAGCTCTATTAACATCCAATTCTCCCATATGAGATTCCATTAAAACTTAACTAGTTGAATATTGTCTTGGTATTGGTCTAGAGAGAAGCCCAGGGATGCTACCTCCTCTAAGAGCGCTAAAAATTGGGCTTCATATGGAGAAATTCTACGGGATGAGGCCATTGCTTCATTTTTCTAAGTAATTTAGATTTGTTAAAGCCCTATATTTATACTAATCATGTGATCACTATCCAATGACTATATTAGAAATGGAAACAATTCTTAATGGTATTTTAAAATAAAAAAACATAAAACCATGGAAGTGAATATGTTTTATATAACTATTTTACATAATAAGACATTTAATCGGATCAAGAGGATTTTTCATTAATAAAATTTTGGGTCGTTACAGTATCCCCCCCTTAATAAATTTTCCCTTTAAATTTCATTTTATCATACTAAAATAGATGAGGGTAGCTCTTCTACATAACTTTCTTTGATTTCCATGTTGCTTCTTCAAAATTTTAGTTTCACCACAACACCTTGATGAGGGGCATTTTCTAACTTCGTAGAACTTTTTCCCTACGATCTAAGATCTTAACTGGCTTCTCTTCACAGGAGAGGCCATTATCCAATGGTACCACCTCTAGAATGAGAACATGTGATAGGTCAAGTATGAAATTTCTAAAGAGTGACACCTAGAATACATCATATACTTGAGACATATTCGGTGCGAGTTCTAGTCGATAGGCCACTTTCCCAACGTGATCAAGGATCTCAAAAGGGTTAATGTACCTTAGACTAAGCATTCCCTTATTCACACATCTCATAACTCTCTTCCACGGTGATATCTAGAGGAATAACATGAATCCAAAATAAAACTCTATTTCTTGTTGTTGATTATTAGTATCGAACTTTTTTTGTCTATGAGAAACTTCAATGGCCACTGGATGGTCTTAACGGTCTCCACCATTTCTTCAACCATTTCTGGACCAAGGAGTTTTCGCTCCTCAACTTCATCCCAAACATGATGGTGTTTTACAACACTTCCCATAAAGGGATTCACAAGGAGTATTTAATATTCTTGAGTGGAAGATGTTATTGTAAGAGAACTTAACCAGAGGAAGTTGTTGATCCTATACTCTATTAAAGTTTGCTGAACAAGCTCTCAACATGTCATCAAGTGTTTGGATAGTCTACATAGATTGGAGGTCTATTTTATAATGATAATCTGTACTAAATTTCAACTCAGTATTCAGAGCATGTGGAAGACTCTTATATAATAGACAGGTGAATCTTAGATCTTGATCAGATACAATCGATAGAGGAACTCCATGAAATATTACCACATATCCAATGTATATCCATTCCAGTTGATCTAATGATAAATTTTCTTGAATTGAAATGAAGTGTGTAGTGTTCATAAGATGATTCACAACAACCCAAATTTTATTATTTACATTGGATGTCTTTGTAAGAATGGTGAAAATTTCCATGATGATGTTTTCTCATTTCCATGTTGGTATGGGAAATGGTTGCATAATTCCCTTAGACTTACACCACTGTTCCTTCACTTTTGACATACCAGGAACATTGATGTTTACTCAATGATATCATTATTCATGTTATCCCACGAATAATTCCATCTGAGATCTAAATACATAATTTTGTTCCATTGATTAATGGAGAAATTCAAACTATGTGCATCATCCAAAAGTTCTTTCTTTAACTCTGGATTTGATGGAACACATATCCTGGACCAAAATCTCATAATTCCTTTTACATTAATATTGAACTCCTAGGATTTATCTTTTCCGATAGTTTCAAATTTTTATGAATTCACATATCATCCTTTTGAGAAAACATTTCCAAAAGAGATGGTTGAGAAATAATTTGTGAAAGGATTGATTATGTTCCCTTATTTAGTATTCCCATGTCTTTTTTCATCAAATATAATAAGATTGCATCCTTTTTCAATTCTCATCAGTGATTGATTTGAATGGTCCTTTATACTTATAGAATCCACCACCTTGTTCTCTTTCGAAGGGTGGTAATGGATTGGGAAGTCATAGTATTTGATCTACTCTAACCATATTCATTGGTTCATGTTCAACTCTATGTGTGAATATATACTTGAGGATTTTGTGATTCGTATATATTTCACACTTCTCCCCAAAAAGTTAATGTCACAATATTTTTATTGTGGAGATTACTACAACCAACTCCAGATCATGTTATGGATAGTTTTTCTCATGAACATTCAGTTTCTTTGAAGCATAGTCAATAAATTTTTCACTTCTCATCAACACATAGCCCAATACCTTTTTCGAAGAATCACTGAATACCCCAAAAAAGTTATCCACTTGTCGGTATTTTGAGCACGAGTTCAGTTATGAGTATCCTTTTCAAATCCTTGAATCACTCTTTGTATTCATCCCTCTAAGAAAAATTGAATCCATTCCAATTTTTATTGGAAAGAGTGTTTTATAATCATGATATATTTCTCACAAATCGGTGATAATATCTATCTAACCCAAGGAAGCTATAGAAATCTGTCATAGAAGTTGGACTCAGCCATCACTCCATTGAATTTATCTAAGAGGGATCCACAGCTCTCCCATTGGTTTTTATTATATGACCCATGAATGAGACTTACTTTAATGAGAACTCACACATACTATACTTTTCATAGACCTTCTCCTTTCACAAGGTCTCTAGTAAAGTTCTTATATTCTCCTCATGCTCCTTCTTGGTTTTGGATTATATTAGAATATCTTCTATAATGACTAACAAAAACTTGTTGAGGTAATAACTAAATACTTTATTAATCATGTCCATGAATATTTTTGGAGCATCAATGTGTCTGAAAGGGGTTACTATGAATTCATAGAGCTTGTACCTTTTATGAAAAGTAGTCTTGGGGATATCCTCCTTCTTCACACTTACATGGTAATATCCCAACCACAATTCCACCTTGGAGAAGTATTATGCTCCATTCAGCTAATCGAACAAGTCATCTCTTCATTGAATAAGATAATTGATCTTTATCATGATTTTATCGAGAACTTGATAATCAATTCAAAGGAGCATTGAACCATCCTTCTTCATGATGAAGAGGACCGGTACACCCCATGGTGAAGCACTTGGCCATATAAACCATTTATCCACATTTTCATGTAGTTGTTTCTTTAGAACCATAAGCACCACAATATCCATTATATATGCAGTGTTGGATATTGGAAACACCCCATGTATAAGGTCAATCAAGAATTCAACATCTCTTCTAGGATGAAGACTAGACAATTCCCTGAGAAACACTTCAACGAATTCCCTCACAATAGGAATGTCATCGAGGTTGGTTTCTTCCTCAGAATCATTCATTTAAGAATGATATGTGTGCTCTTAGGCCATTAATATCCATTCTTGGGATGATGGTGATAAAGAAGATTTATCCACCTCATTGCACTTGAAAACAATTGAGGGTCGGTTTTTTATATGATGATTTATTTCCCTCTGATAGCAATTTATGTTGGTTCTATATATAGAAATCCAAACCATGCCATGAATTGCATCAAATTCCACTAGAGGGAGTATGATAAGGTTTTCTAGTAATTTCAATCCACAAATTGTGATAGGGGAGGAGTTATATTCATGGGATGCAATAATTTCCCCATTTTCTCTTCTCACCGACATCTCTACTTCCATGATTTTCATTGGTGTTGGGATTGCTTTGATAAATATTCGGGATATAAATGAATTCGTAGAACCAGAATCAAAAAGTAGGTTTTCTATTCATCAATTAATAACTAGTCCACCTGTCACCACTTCGTTGTTGGGGTTTTCTTCAGCAGTAGTGAATGAAAAAGACCACCCTTTCTTCCTTGGTGGTTATTGGTTGCATCCAAAATTGGATTTGGTCACTGGTTTGAAAAGTAGTCTAATTCTTTTCACATTAAGAAATGATCAATGCGTTAATGGTCAAACAGAGTGTTCCTCTCCTCTATCGTATCATCAGGGTTTTCTTGTCGGTAATTAATGGCCAGGTTCCATTCTCCTCCACATCTAAAGCATTTCCTCGTCCTCTTCATGAAATATTAGAGGTTCTTCTTTATATACCTATGGAAAGTGGGGTGATGGAATTTATTAGAAATGATTGATTTGTCCATTAGAATGCCAGAATTAATGTTCACTATGCGCTTATTATCTCCATGATACCTGTAAGATTTTCAGATATCCATTTCCACTTTGATAGCACATCAAAAAATTCCCTCATAGCTATCAAAGTCACAGATTGCTAGGGATTTCTGTAGGATAGGTTTTATCTCACCAAAGAAGAGGTAAACCTTGAATTCAGGGGTAATGACAATATTGGAGGCGTATCATGCATACCTTGTGAAGTTTTACTCATACACATAGATTGATTCATCATCTTTTTCTTGAGGTAATGGATGTCCCTTTCCATCTGAAGTTGGAGGGTGTGAGGAAAATATTTATTGATTTTTTTTCGAAAATCCTTCCATTCTAAAACATTGATCCCTTCATCAGGATTAATATTTTTGATCAATGTCTTCCATTGATCAGTTTCACCATCCATACAATAAGAATCCATAAGAACCCTGTCTTTTTCAGAACATTGAAGAATGGGTAAGATATTCTCAATGGAGTTGATCCATTTTTCGGTGATTGAGGGATCATATGATCCATTGAAGGTTGGAGTTCATTGTCTCATGAAGCTCTCAATTGAATATTGTTATTTATTAGGAGGTGGGGGTGTTGCACGTTCCTCTTGGACCATTTTTCTATTTAAAACTTGATTTAACTAAGAGATTATTGTGACAATGTTTGTGATACCTTCTCCCATCATATTGGACATCTCATTAGAACAATAATCATATTGATTTTCACATCAGTTGTTAGCCCGATTCCTCTTATTACTGGCCATTGGATGTAATAAAATGAAATTTATGTGTAACACACAAAGATAAATCCCAATAAAAAGGGATAACATATAAATTACATTTATTTCTGTATATTATTAAATTATAGGCTTCAATCTATGTTATCCATGATCTACATCCCAATATAAATTTTTAGGGGAATTTTTTTATTTCCTAAATAATGGTTCATACTATGATTATGAATTTAACTAAGCATATCCCCCATGAGTGTTGAACCAATAGTGCAATAAGGCCTACTGTCATGCACCAATTCTCATTCAAGTCTAGATCAAAGTTATGTTTTTAGGTTTCACCCTTAGATACATCTATGCCAGAGCCACCTCTAATTGTTTGTATCCCAATAGGGATGTATTTTCTTGATAACCCATTTACTAAATACTCACCAAAATTTAGGTATTATCTTCTTATACTTAGTATTATCCATAAGAATTTCAATTGGATTTTCTAATCCTAATCCCAAAATCAACTAAACCCAGCCTCTCATACCAGCTATAACAACCTTGTTATTTATTACATAAATAAACATGATTTATTACATAAATGGTCACTTGATAAAACATAGAAGACCCATATATCTAGTGTGTTTGGGGCTTAGGAACATTACATAACAACTTAAAACATGAAATAAACATCATTATTGAAAACTTCTTTTACATGACCACAACATTCCTTCATATTATGCATTGCAAAGGATAACCTCAGGACATGAATAAGAAAAGGGTGAGCTATAAAGCCCAGTAAGAGAGTAAAAATGGCCTAAAATGAAGAATATAGTACATATTAGGAAATAGGTATACAAATAAAGAACAATAGAAACAAGAACATAAAGGAAGGATATAGAATTATTAACATAACATGGTGATTTTTAAACAAAATTTAACATGATATTAGTATGAACCAAGGATCATTGCATAGGGAACATGAGTAAACCATCATGGTATTTTAATTGGAATGAGTAAACCATCATTGGAAATAAATTAAAATGAGTCAACCCCCATTTCACATGACATATCATGATATGTTTCTTTACCCAATTCCTTGATGAGCTATGAGGCCACACCTTTTTTAAACATTTCATTTCATTTATATGTGTTTAACATGGATCATACAACACAGATTTATTAAAAATCATAATTTATTCAAAAAATAAGTGATGAATAATACATAAATTCAATTCTCAATAAACTAGTAAAAGTGCATAAAGGTGAATAGTAAATGGTGTAGTCGTGGGAGCATTAAAATGATATGTGATTGTTGGTTACTTAGATGCAACAGAGTGGCTGACCAAGGTCTTCTCTCAAAGGAGGAAATAAATTTAACAACATATTAAAGGTATTTTGAATGTAAAATTAAATTAAATAATAACATTAATTTAAAGTATTGGGGTGTTTATATTTTATAAATCTATAAGCAGTTTTATAGAAGAAGATTATATTTTTGTTTTGTTTTTCATTTTGAAATGATGTTCAATTAAAATGACACAAAAAGAAGATGTTTTTTAGAAAATATTTAAAGGATTAATCGATCTATCTATAAATATTCACTCAATTATTTATAATTATAATTTAAATTAACACCCATATAATTATAATCCTATAATTGTTTAACCCTCGAACCCTATGGGATTTAAATTAACCACAAAGATGAAATTACTTAAACCCTAGGCTAGTTTCGGAACATACAATCACAACACCCTGATTTGATCGATGTTCTTAGGTTAGCTTATGGTCTTTGGTTAATTACATAATATATACACTCTAGAAATTAGGATTAATTGAGTTTAGGTATTATATTTGAACATAAAAAATTTATCCTGTGTGGGATTTTATTACCGATTATGATCGCACTCTCACAATTTACACAACATCCGACCTCCCGTGTTATTGTGTCAATTGTGTCAATTGCTTTCTTAGATTCATTTAAATTTAAAATTAAATTAATCGATAATATTATGTGAATTAATGTGTCTTATTGATTCAAAATAAATGAATGAATAAGTTTAGAGATAGACCGATTACTGAAAAGAATTACTCTTCCATGGGAAGTGTAGTCATTGTAGAAATGTTTTGCATGTGTAATTGTTTTTAAAGGGTAGAACCCAATCACATTTCAACTCTTGATTCCAACCTAATTATGAATATTTAGATAATAAAAAATTTGAGTAAAACATAAGAAATGAAATGAAATAAAATAATAACAATGATGTTTATTATGAAAATAGAAACATTACAACATGAGGAAGAAGAAGAGGGATTCGAAGAAGGGATCTTTGCTTCAAGTGATACCCTTATTAAATTGCTTGGTTAATTAGAGTGGAACCTATTATCCTACTCCCTAAAATTCTTAATGCATGTAAAAACCCCATTAAATGAGAAAAACACCAATTTATAGAGTGTTGGAGAAGCTAGGATCAAAGTTGTTTCAAGTGTCACTGGGGAATCTTAGACAGCTATTTTATGCCAATTTTCACTGCCCATTTGACCTCTACAATGTGTGAATAATATATTCTTTCAAAAGTATGATTCGTGATAAAATTAGTCCTCAAGCTCCTAAAACAATATGAGCCTAATAAAATCAAGGATGACGAAGTTATGGCTCAAATACAAAACCCATGTCTAGTCTATCGAGTCCAGCCCAACTTTGACTTCATGGCCCATTTACACCAACCAAATGCATCATTTAAATTCAAAGTCTTATATGAAAGTTTTAGAAAAGTATCTCAGGAACACATTTTAAAGATATTAAGTTCAAATAATTCAAATAAAATAATTTATGTTCGAAATACTATAGTGAATGTTTAAAGGTTAAAACTTGAATTTTCATCAAATTTTCTAAGGAATGATTTAATCTCAAATATTCCATAAATGAACATATTTAACACAATGTGGGGAAATTATATCATTTATTATCAATAAAATATTCAATAAAATTGTGTTTTATCAACTCCCCCACAACTACCCTTTTGCACTCCCGGGAAAAACCGCATATCATGTATTCCAAAAAATTGAGACAAATAAACATCAACATCAAATCAATTTTTTTAAAACACATATCCCTGAGATCCAACAATTCTACACCAAGAAATAAAATATCATGACTCATAAAAAAACTTATTTCAAGTCCTATATTTTATCATTCAATATATTTCCTCTTCATTTATACTCCCATGCACACAAAACACTTACCTTACTCAAATTGTCTCTTATCACACAAATGTCAATTTTTCAGCAATGTCTTTCTCATCCAAACTCATAAAAGGGTCACCATATGCTTGTTAAATTCCTACATAGCTACTCGATGTGAGTCAAGGACATATTTTTATCATGAGGAATTTTTTGGGTTGTTCTATGGCTTTCAGTTGGTAGGATTTGGAAGTGAAAAGCTCTACAACTGAAAGTTGATGGCTTGACTCTTTTTGAAGAAAAATTGAATTATTAAAATTTTCTCTTATATATAGTCTCCTTTTGAATACCCATAGAATTTAATCATGTTCATCATCATGAAACATAATGGAATGTTCACACTATTTAACATTTCACTAGTAAAAAATTCAATCTTCTCAAACATGATTTTTTGAAAGCTCTAGATAGGCATGACTTTATCTCTCTATTAGAAGCTCCAGAAAGGCACAACATGACTTATCATGAATTCTATAGAAAAAGATCATCTTTAAATATTATTATTTTATTCAAAAACAAACACATATCTTCAGAATTTAATTTTCCACCCAATGTATCACATAATGTGGTAGCACAACACAAGATAGCTTCCGCCACACTGCGGTTCAACTAGATTATTCAATTTCACTTCAAGAGTTGGTTGGATAAGGAAAATTTTCTTATAATGTGGAAAAACTAATAGGCTATTCCTGGATTCTAAGGTATACAAGGATTAAATATTCAAGGTAGTCCATTATAAAAAAATGATTCTTTGAAATAGGGGATTTAGTACCAATCAAATGCCTCAATCATTTAAATATAAGTACCTCAAACTCTCATGTTTTGATAGGAATAAATCAAATTATGTTTAAATCATGCATGGTTTGGTTTTCTTAGGAAATGAGGTAAATATTAATAATATAAAAAGAATGGTTCAGAAGCCTCACATGAATGTGATTTCAAATATAAAGATGGCTAGATGTGTCATGGGATTCAAAATATAAAGTACTTTTCATGAAATTACTAAATATTAGAACATGAAAAAAAGTTATTTTCATCATTCATTTAAGCTCAGTTTCATGGGATAATTTTTTTCACTTATTGATTTGAATTCAAAATGATGATGAGAATCATTTCATCTCAAAAGTTTAAAAAAACACACAAAAATTGAAAAATAAACACACAAAATTTGGAAAAAACACAATGTTTTTGAAAATCATTGAAAAATAGGAAAACAATTGAAATTACTAAACCAAAAGGTTCCCTCCCCCAAAAATAAAATATTTAATTTTATTAAATGTGAACCCTTGAAATGATATATGCACATGAAATGTATAATTTTAAATAGGAAAAAGAATAAAAAGTGAAAGGGTTGTGAACAACCTGATATGCTCAAGTGATGATGGGGTCATGGAGTTTGATGAAATCCACTGCATCAGTATTAAGTACCTCAATGTATATCTTCAAATGTTGATCATTGATTGTAATGCTCTTTACTGTCTCCTCTTTTGTGATCTACACTGGACCATAAGGAAAAACATTAGTCACAATATAAGGACCTAACTACATGGAACGCAATTTACCAGGCTTCAGATTCAGTCATGAGATATAGAGCAAGACTGTCTCTCCAACATGAAATTATCTTTTAAGAATCATTTTGTCATGATATTATTTTGATATTTACTTTTAGAGACTTTAGTTCTCATATGAATATAATCTAATCCCCTCAAGATCTTGATGTTTCAGCTTCATTTGGATTCCATCTTGGGCCAAATCCATTTTCTATTTCCTTATATACAAATAACCTAGATGCTCAACTTCCACAAGGAGATGATAAACTTTCCCAAAAACAATCCAAAATGGGGACATACCAATGGGTGTCTTGTATGCTGTCCTATATGCCCACAATGCATCATCCAAGAACTTCCTCCAGTCTTTCCTATTTGGATCCATGGTTTTCTCCAAAATTTGTTTCAACTCATGATTTGAGACCTTATCCTGGCCATTTATTTAGGGTGGTATTGTGTTGATGTTTTTTTTCACCCCATACTTATGAAGAAGGGAAGCAAGATTCCGATTGTAGAAGTGTGTACCTTGGTCACTGATGATGGCCTTCGGTACTCCAAACCTTTAAAACAAATGTGCTTTGAAAAATTCCACAAAAACATGAGAATAATCTATCCCGGAGGCCTTAACCTCCACCCATTAACTCACATAATCAACAAAAACCAAAATATAAAAAGAAAATAAAAGGAACTAGGAAAATGACCCATAAAATCGATGCCCCATACATAAAAAATCTCATATAATAGTATGGGTTGTTAAGGAATCTCATGTCTCCTAGAAATGTTCCCAGTGTTTTTTCAATGATAAAAAGAATTAAAAAACACATGTGCATCATGTATTAACCTTGTAAAATATAATACAGAGTCTAAGAATTTCCTAGCTGTCTGTTGGGGTCCATAGTGTCCACCACAAGCAAGTGTATGATAGAATTTTAGAATAGACTCAAACACATGATTAGGAACACACCTCATAATAACTTGGTCACTACACATGCGCCATAGGTATGAATCATCCCAAACATAAATCATGACTCACTAATTATTTTTTGGAATTGATTTTTCTTTAAATTTTCATGTATTTCAGAGGAAACATGGTAGTTAACTAAATCTGCATACCAAGGATGCGTACCTGAGATGGAATAAAGATGCTCATCAGGGAAAGTGTCCCGAAGTGGGACCTGGTCTAAGGTGTCATCCTCTAGAGTGTGAGTAAGCATACTCATTTGGTTTTCTACCATGTTTTCTGACCCCTTATTATCCTTTATCTCAATATAAAATTCATGAAGAATGAGAATCCATCAGATTAGCCTGGGCTTTGCGTCTGGCTTCTTCAAGAGGTACCTCAGAGCTGCATGGTCAGAAAAAAACTTCTTTGGAGCCCAATAAATATGAACAGAATTTATCGAAAGAAAATATGACAGAAATAAACACATTTTCCATGATTTTTTAGTTTTATTAGTGTGAATCTAGTGTCCTCTGTGCATAGGCAATCCCATGTGAATGTTCATCCACCTTCTAAGATAAGACAACTCCAACTGTAAAGTTGGTGGCATCACATATAATCTCGAAAGGAAGCTCCCACCATTGGGGATGTATGATTGGTGGAGTGGTTAGACACATCTTTAGATCATCAAAGGAAGTCCTTCAATAATCATCAAACACAAATTCAGAATCCTTTTGAATTAATCCTGATATAGGAAGAGAAATCTTACTAAAATCTTTATTGAAGGCCCGATAAAATCCTGCATGCCCAAGGAAATATTTAACATCATACACACATGAAGGATATGTTAACGATGAAATGATATCTACCTTAGATCTATCAACCTCAATACCTTGTTTTGACACTACATTCCCTAAGATAATTCCATGAACTACCATGAAATGAAACTTTTCAATGTTCAGGACCATATTCTTCTCAATAAAACAATTCAACACATTTACTAAACTACTTAGACATTCATCAAATGAGGATCCATACACAGTAAAATAATTCATAAATACCTCCATGAAGGTATCAGTAAAATAAAAAAAATACTCACCATGCATCTCTGGAAGGTACCTGGGGCGTAACAAAGTCCAAATGGCATCCTTCGGTAGGAAAACATACCAAATGGTCATGTGAATGTTGTCTTATCCTAATCCTTCGGGGAAATAAGAACCTGAAAATCTATAGAAAATCTATCCAAGAAACAATCATGTGTCTTCTCATCTAGCCTCTCAAACATTTGATCAATAAATGGGAGGGGAAACTGGTCCTTGTGGGTGAACTGATTTAGTTTCCTATAATCAATACACACATACCACCTTTTTTGTACCCTCATTGGAACTAACTCATCTTTCACATTTTTAGAAACTGTAACACTAATTTTATTAGGCACAACCTGAATAGGAATTAACCACTAAGAATCGGAAATGGAAAATATTATACCCACCTTGAGAAAATTTTCAACTTCTTTTTTAATAACTTCCTAAAGAGTTAGATGCAGTCACTGTTGTGGCAGCCTAACCAGTTTAGCCCCAACCTCCAAAAGAATACTATGCATGAAAATGGAGGGTCTAATACCTGATATGTCATCCAAGGTCCACCCAATTTCCCTGATGTTCTCCCTCAAAAAACTCAAAAGTATTTCTTCATCTTTAAAAGAGATATTTTTATCAATGATAACAGAAAATTTATCACCAATCAACATGTTTGATTAATTGAGATTTGGTGGAAATTTCTTGAGTTATAGTGTAGGGGGTGGGGTATGGAGGGAGACATTGAAGAACTGAAATATTTGCACAAATATCATTAGTATTAGAATAGAAATCATCACAATTAGAGAATAAATAATTAAATCTCTCAGCATACTCAAAAACCATGTCATAACCAGAGTTCACTTGGTCAAAATCTGAATATGAATCCATTTCAAAATCAAATCCAAGAGATAATTTTTCATTATAAACGATTATGGAAGTGCTCTTAGACATAAAAATTGAACCAATAATCACAATATTTTTTCGAATAGAAAAATCAAACTTCTCTGGGGTTTTTATTTGGTGGTTCAAAATAGAAGATAATAAATGCAGAATGGTTCTCTGAGGGGTACTTCATGGAGTCCATGACATTAAATATCACAACTTCATCCCCAAAATCCATGGAAAGTGTACCCTAATTGTCATTTATGATAGTTTTTGCAGTTTTGAAGAAGGGTTTACAAAAGATAATGGGAGCACGAGAACATACCTGATCATCCTCCATGTCAATGACGTAGAAATCCACTGGAATGATCATGTCTCTTACCCGGACAAGTACATCATCAAGGACTTCAACTGGACATGCTGTAGATTTCCCCACTACTCCAGTCAGCATCAACTCACCAACCTATAGAAATGAGAATACAGAGTGAGGCATCACATTTGTGGAAGCTCCCAAATCACAATGAGAATCAGAAAAGGGAAACTCTCCTATGGTTAATGGGATAGTGAATGTCCTGTTATCCTTTTAATTTTTTGGTATTTCATGAGTTGGTGTAATGAGTGCTATAAAATTACTTCCATGATTGATCCCCTCATTCCCCTTAAGTCCTCTTTGATTAGTACAAAGTTATTTTAGGAATTTGGAATACCTTGGGATTGGCTTAATGGCCTCAATTATGGGGATGTTTTTCTCCACACGCTTGATTGTGTCCGAAACCTCCTTTTGAATCACCTCCTCATCCATCTTCTGTGTTTGAACAAACCTGTTTGGAAATGGAAGGGGTTTAGGAGGAACATCATCAATCTTTTTTTTACCTTTTTCTATATCCTTTGATTTCTTTTCATCTGGTATTGAATAGAGATCCTCTGGAGTTGAGGTGAATCCCGATGGAATGGTGGGTGTAAAAGTATCATTCATTTGCTTCCCACTTCTCAATGTGATGGAACTGAAATTTTTCTTTGGATTTGGAGTAGGTTGGGAAGGTAGATTTATAGAATTTTTACATAGAAGTTCATGTGGGCAGTGGCAATCTGGCTCATTTGAGTCCTAAACTCCCTCATCTCTGAACCTTGACTCTTCATCTGATTCTGTTGATTAAGAAAAATTAGTTCCAATGGATCATCATTATTAGATTATACCTTTGATTGAGAATCCCCTTGTTGTTGAATTGATCATTCTTGAGATTCAAATCACCTATGGGGTTTTTGGAAACCCTGTTGGTAAGGTGGAGGATGCTGGAAGTTTTCTTTTGAAATGGGTACCTTTGTTGTTGTCTAGAGCCATAACTCATGTCCGATTGATCCTCCCACCCTTGGTTGTATGCTAGTGAAAAGGAATAAAACTTCTTTTGGGGATGTGGCTGTTTATGTTGGTGATATGGTATCCCAGGAAACACTACAACACAATCTTCTGTTTCTTGTAGTTGGGTGCAATAGTCAATTGGGTGGGTTGTCTTAGTGCAAATTCCATAAGACCTTTAAGGAGGGGGTTGGGATGTATTTTGATCCAATGATATATGCCTCATCATAGTGGTCAATTATTCCAACTTAGAATCAATCAAATGATTTTAAAGAAAGGAAGGACATACCTGATGTACTCCCCTCTATCTGCAGAATCCACCATGCTCCTCTCCATATGTGTGATTCCTTCATAAAATTATTGTATGAGGAGTTTCTCACTGATTTGGTGATGTGGGTAGCATGGGCACAAATTCTTTAATCTCTCCCAGTACTCATACATTGAATCCCTTTGTGCTTAGTTAATACCTGACATCTCTTTATTAATGGAAGTGGTCCTTGATTCTGGAAAAAATCTCTGTAAGAAATGATGTTCAAATCGTTTCAACAAGTTACATCTTCAAGTTGTAAATAATACATCCAGTCTTTTGAATCTCTATCAAGTGAAAATGGGAATGCTCTTAGTTTGATTTGATCTTCAGAAACATTCCATGGTTTTAATTTTGAGAAACCAAAATTAAATTCCTTAAAATGATTATTTGGATCCTCAACAAATAACCCATGAATCTTTGGAAGAAGAGAAATTAACCCAGATTTCAATTGAATGTCTGATTCGACATTTGAGTATGCAATGCAATTTGGTTGATAGTTTATATCAGGTGTAAGCAATTATCGAATGCTTCAATTAAGTTCATTTCCATTATTTTCATCCATTGGTTCTTATTTTATGTCATATTTATAAGTGTTTCCAATTTCAAAGTTCTTGGAGAGGAGAAATTATCCTACTGTTTGAGTGTTGAAACTTCCCGTGGACTAAGAATGACTGATTTGTGCCCTAAGGCTGTGTTCAATCTCAGGGTCAGGATCTAAGAGATATTAGGGATTACTTCGTTTCATAAATAAAATAAAAATAAAAATAAGAAAAGTGGACCATAATAAAATAAAACATGAGAAGTTTGAGTTGACGGTCCAAAAATAATAAGAAGAAGAAAACAAAAGAAGAAGAAAAATTCAGATTGGGTAAAGAAGGAATAAAGAAGAGAAGAAGAGAATAAAATGTAAAATAAAATAAATACCGATAAATGGTTGAAAAAATTAATTGCCTCCCCGTAAATAGTTCTAATTTGAAAGGAGCAGTCACGGGCTCTTTCAAATGATATGTGATTGTTGGTTACTTAGGTGCAGTAGAGTGGCTGAACAAGGTCGTCTCTAAAAAGAGGAAGTAAATTTAACAACATATTAAAGGTATTTTGAAATTAAAATAAAATCAAATAATAAGATTAATTAAAATTATGATGTTGTTTAGGGTTTATAAATCTAGAAGAAGTTTTCTGGAAGAGGACTGTATTTTGTTTTCTTTTTAATATTGAAATAATGTTCGATTAAAATGACACAACAAGAAGATGTTTTCTTAGAAAATAATTAAAAGGCGTAATGGATCTAACTCTACCTCTTCACTAAATTATTTTTCATTATAATTTAAATTAAAATCCACTTATTTTTAATCCTTTAAATTTTTAACCCTCTAACCCTATATGAGTTAACCTTACCAAAGAGATGAAATTACTTAAACCCTAGGCTAGCTTCGGAATATGAAATCGCAACACCCTACTTTGATGTATGTTCTTAAGTTAGCATATGGTAAGTGTTTAATTAGAGAAAATATCCACTCTTTAAATGAGGATTTATTTAGTTTAGGGATTATATTTTAACTCTACAAATTTATCCCATGTGGTCTTTTATTAACGATTAAGATCTCAATCTCACAATTTACACAACTTCCGACCTCACGTGTTTTTGTGTCAATTGTTTAATTCATTGATTAGTTTCATTTAAATTAAAAACTAAATTAATAGACAATATTAAGTGAATTATACTAGCTCATTTATTCAAAATAAATGAATGAAGAAGTTTAGAGATAGATCAATTACTAAAAAGAACTACTCTTCAATGGGCAATGTAGTAATTGTAGAAACGGTTTGCATGTGCAAAGGTTTAGAAAGGTTAGAACACAATAACGTTCCTACTCTTTATTGAATACCAATTAGGAATATCAATATAAGAAGAAAATTTAACAAAATAGAATAAAAGAGAAGAAATAAAAGTGAAAAAGATGTTTATTATGAAAACACAAACATAACAACATGAGGAAGAAGAGGGCTTCGACGAAGGGATCCTTGCTTCAAGAAATACACTTCTTTAATTTCTTGTATAATTGTTGTGGAACCTCTTATCATCTGCCTCAAACTACCTAATTCACATCCCAACCCCACCAAATGAGAAAAAAACCAATTTATAGTGTGGTGGAGAGGCTAGGTTCAATGTGGTTTCAAGTGTGAATGGGGAATCTTGGCCAAATATTTTATGCCAACATGAACCTCCCATTTGACCACCACAACATGTTAATAATATGTAATTACTAAATTAATATTCATGAAAAAGTAGTCCTAGATCTAATCACAAAATATGGGCCTCATCCAATCATGTATGCAGATGTTATGGCCCAAATAATGATCCCATGTCCAATCTAGCGAGTCCTGCCTATCTTTGACTTCATGGACCATTTTCACCAACAAATTGCATGATTTAGAGACAATTTACTAAATGAAAGATGTATAAAATAATGTCATAAACACATTTGTAAAATATTAAGTTCAAATAATTCAACTAAAATTATTTATGTTTGAAATACTACAGTAATGTTTTAAATGGTAAATCTGGAATTTTCATCAAATTTTCAAATGAATGATATAATCCCAAATATTCCATAAATGAACATATTTTACACGATTTGAGGAAATTATATCATTTATTATCAACAAATAATTCAATAAAATTGTGTTTTATCAAATACTCTTGATAGATAAATGAGTTTGGTATTCACTTACACAATGATTTTTGCATGGAAAATTTTGGTGTAACATCGGCAGTATAACAGTGTCAAATAGAAATCAAAAAATGGGTTAATGAGTTATAAAGGGGAATATCATCATTTAAATATGAAATGGACAATATGGGGGTCATGTAACCTAATATAAAAATATATGAAATGGAATTTATAGGCGTAATATGAAACAATTTCTTGAATATAAATGAGGAGAGAGGAATCTCTTATAGAATTTCGGCATGGTAACGAGTGTACACATGAGGCATTAATGAAAGAGAAATGGGTGTATCATCATTCAAAAATAAGGAGAGAACTATAGGGTAGGTGATAAATCATACCCAAAATTTTTTAATTGAAAATAAGTGGGAATTACAATATAAGAAAAGTTGTCCATAAATAAGGATGGAAAGTGAGGATCTCTTACTTGGAAGTGTGATCCCAATGGCTTGGAAGAGGCTTGAGAGAGGATTCTCAAGATATTCAGGCACCTTGAGAGGATTATTAAGAGATTAATTAAGGGGTTGGTTGAGATTCTAATGGTTTGAGTGAAGAGTAATGGGAGATTGAGCGGGTTTACATAGTAATGGAGAAGGAATTCATTATTATTTATGTTTTGGACAGTACACATTATACTAATCAAAACAACAAACCATACCACACTTTTTCCCATTATTTTTCTAAAATATTGTGTAAAAAATAATTTTATAATGAAAATGGCTGAACTGATGAAAATATTATTATTTCTTATGTAGAGGTGAGTCACACTGTCATGAAAATAATTTTAAAAAGTTAAAATATTTTATAATTTATTGAGGGTCTACTAAGGCATTGGAAAATAAATAAAATAAATATAAAATAACATTATCATAAAGTTAAAACATATATTGGATGAATATAACTCTTATATTATTTTATTACATCACTATTGGTTCATTATGATGTCATAAAACTGAATATATATTTAAAAGGTATTTAATTTTTACCCAAAACATCGAGTGTCTTAGAAAATTATGAAAAATTCACCACTGGATAATTTTGATATAATAATTCCACAAAAAATATTAAATTTATCTAAATAATTTTCAAAATATGTGCATTTTTACTATTAAAATAAAAACTAATATTTATTGAAAATTCATGGGGTTTGACAAAAACATTTTTCTATCCTTAATAAAAATTAAAATCATATTCATAAAAAATATATGATCATTTATATTTAGAAAAATATATTTTGGTAATAATTTTTTTTAAAATATAATTTAATTCAAAAATCAATTAATTACTCAAAATTAATTTCCCAATTGAATTTGGATATTAACTAAAAAATACTATTTCTTCTTTAAAAATCATTTTTAATGTAACAAAAAAATGTATATTATTTATTCTATTAAAATATAATGCACATAATCATAATTATAGGGTCTTTTTACACCCCCTTATAACACCCTCATAAGACCTAAGGGTAATTTGTGAGATGGTGACAGACTCTTATGGTGGCTCGGATAACATCACTCAGGTGGTAATCTCTATTAACTCCCACTTCTCCCATATGTGATTTTTTTCAAGATTAACTTATTAATTCTTAGCTTGAGATTGGTCTAGAGTGAAGCCCGGTGATGCTACCTACATCTTGAGATCTAAAAAATGATCTTCATATGTATCAATTATTTTGGATGAGGTCATATTTTTCTTTATCAGAGTAAATTGGATTTGTTAAATCCCAATATTTATACTAATCATGTGATAACTGTTCAACCACTATATTAGAAACAGTGACAATTTTTAATGGTATATTAAAATCCAAAAATATAAAACCAAATAAGTAAATATGTTTTATATAACCATTTTACATAATAATAGATTTAATCAGATAAAGAATAATTTTCATAAATAAAATTTTGGGCCATTATAGGGAAGATTCCAAAACATTAGATTTTATCATCATACTAATAAGATTTTTTTACTTATATTTTATCATATAATCATTGATGTGGTAATTTGATGACCTCAGAAAATTATTCAGATATAAAATAGTGGATCGAACCTAAATCATATAATACATTAATAGTTCCGGGATGGATGTTATGTGTACCTTTCACTACATTACTCTTATATTGGACATTAACAATAGATATCACTTTAGATTTCTGTTTCTCTAAATTTTTAAGTGAATTATAACACCGATCACTATCATTTACCCTTATATTTTGGAATATTTTATTATAACATTCATATTCCCAGAAATTATTACATTGGTGTTTGAGTTGTGAATTCTATAGAGACTTGTGTACATTTTTCCATGACTGTCTAACATTTTCCAATTACATCAATATTCAATTAGATGTTGATATTAATTTCTATACATAAAACAATTATTAGTCCCCTTGATGCAATTACCTCCATTCTTTTTTCAACACTTCTGGAATAAATAATAACTAATAATATTCCTTTTAGAGTTTTTGTTAATAGAATATCTTTTGAATTACGTCTTTATTTTTTTATAAAAACCATGATATTATATTTAAATCTAATACCCATGTTTAAATTGATATCACATTGACCAATTTAATTAAATCTAATGTAGTCTCATTGTTATAATTCCCTCTAGTGACTGTATTTTATTCAATCTAAGAATCAATCAATCGTAATTTCTAGTTCAATAATATTACTAGAAGTGTAGATCACATGTCCTGGATTTTTTTAGTCATAGGTACCAATAGATTCATCATCATTTTTCTCAAGATCCAGGAATTCTTCCCCAATCTTCATATGAATAATATAGGTAATGTACTTATTGAAAAATAATATCCTAAACTCATACCCCTACATGGAGTATATTTTATAACATTTCCACTTATTATTGATAAGGCTCCACTATTGATCCAATTCAACTTCCAAATGATAAATAAATAATATAAACTCAATATATTCTAAGCACTGAAAAATGGAAAATATATTTTCAATGGAAAATATCCTTTTATCAGTAATTAGTGGATCTGGAGATCCTCTATAAGAATAGGAAATTTCCTTATGAAGGACTCAACTACACATTTAACCCTAAATTTTTTATTTGTAAGTTCAACATGATTCATGGATAGAGAAAGATATGAAAACATAGAAATAAGGGTTTGTATTACAACTAGAACAATATTTGATTTCATAGGAGGAAAAGAACTAAATTTTCCATCACATTTATCAATAAAATTGTTCCTTATTGTTCTAGCCACTGACTAAAACTTAAAATCATATCATGTGTAACAATAGTCGTTGGGGTAAATTATATATTTATGAAAATATTTTATAGAATGTAAAAATCATGATAAAATTTTTTCAATCTATGAAACCTTTTTTTAACATATGTTATCCAAGGAAATTATCTATTCTAATCCTTCACTATGTTTTTAATGAATATGTTATTTGATTATGAATATTCTCTAGGAGTGTTACACTAGGAGAACAGTAAAGGATTATTCACCGTAGACTAAAATGGTGGATGATATATAATTGAGCAACTATTTTTAGTGTTATTTCCCCTAGACACATCTGTTTAAAAACCTTTTGCATTTGTAGTATCTAGACATAAATATATATATAGTAAAATAAAATGATATCTCCCTTTACATAATTTTTGGATGTTATCACATATTTAGTTTTATTCTGAGGGTTCACATTAAGATTCCTCATCGAGGTTTCTCTCAATGGTGTTTTATAGGAAGGGGAGCTTAGTGTACCACTGATCTAGTATCACCTCCCCCATTCGTCTCCTCCTCTAAATTCCCTTCCTCTCATCCCTTTAACATCAATATCATCCACATACTTTTTTCCTATTTACCCCAGCTAAATATCTCTCATTTTTTTCAATTGGTTTCCATAACTACTTTTAAATCCCTCATTAGATCTTCCTATATTATTTCCTAATGGTTGATACGTTTCTGAACCAATTATAGTTGGGTGCTCTGGTTTGGGTAGGTAGGTTTGGTATATTTGGGTCGAGTTAAAATTATTTTTATAAGAACACAACTAGAATCTAAAATAACCTATTCCTAGTGCCCTCTTTCATAGGTAGTTTTTCTTTTTTAGTGTTGTAATAGTTGTGATTTTAGAATGGTGGTAGCTTAATTGGATAGGGTATGTGGACCTAGTGAGGTAGTTTTTTTATTAAGTCCATGTCTACCAGAAATGCTAGTCTGGATTCTTGTTCCACCACTCTATCCCAGTCATTCTATTAATGAAATTTAAGGGAGGATTTGGGATGTCCTATTTGTTAGGTCAATGGATTTATTAAAGGATGTTCCATGATTTTATTTGTTCTATGGTGCTCCTCATTTGATGAATATTATTTAAGGAATAATGAAATCATCATTTATATTTTATGTGTGTGAGGACATGTGGATTTTGAGAAATTATTTCATTATTTTAATTTTTTCATGTAGATGATGGTTCTGGTTTGGCAGACTGAAGGAGTTCTCATAGGTGATTACAATACATTTTGATTCTGGTGGTTTCATTATTATTTTAAGTGTTGAGAAATCTTGATGGTTCAAATTGGTTGTCCAAGAAAAGTATATGGGTAATTTTTGAGGTCCTACATGCTTCTAAACCTACCTTGGATTCTAATTCTATCTTTCCTCAACTAGTTGGTCTGGTTCAATAGTTTTCATGGATGTTTTGGGATGCAATCTTTGAGAGGTCAATGGGGTTCAAGGTGTCTTGAACTGCATCAGGTATGTACATTCAGAATGGTAATTTTAAATTTTACGGATATTATTTCTTCTTAATCTCATTGATGGTTTGTTGTTTCATTATTTGGTTATGTGAATGATGTTTATTCTGGAGGTATTATCTCATTGGTTTTAGAGGAGTAGATTATTGTGTTGGAATTTCAAGTTGTTAGGATCAAGGTGTGATGTGGAAAGTCAGTGGATTATTCTATTTAGTTTTGAATTTTGAATTTTGAATTTGGTAAAGTTTAGTGATGGCTTCTCATGATGTGGTGGTGGTTTGCATAGGTTGATTTTGAATTTTAAATTTAAATCAGATTGACGGTAGTTTCTGAATTCTATTTGGTTGGTTGTGCTTTGACTAATTGGTATGTGTTTTGTTTTAATCACCTTTCTGTTTTTATGTGGTCCCCACTCAACCTAAACGTTATTTTATTAAAAATTAAAAAAAATATTTGGTTTTTATGTTTTCTAATCATAGTTTCCAAAAATTTCTAAACCATTATTTGATACCCACTATAGTGATGCATACATCACATACATAAATAATTCATCATATTAGCTGAATATTTATTACATAAAAATAAAAACATGCTAAATCCATAAAATTTATGTGCCCTTGTAATCTTGGTTACATAAAAACAAGTATATAAAAAATCTACATTACTTTACATTATTTTATTAACAACTCAAACCCTTCTTAGACATATCTTACTTAAATATTTTTCTCATAACTCAAGGAAGGGAAACCAAAGAAAACGTCAGCTCAAATTCACATAAATAGTATAGATAAGAGATATAATAAATTATCATAAGTGGGAATTTGACAAGAATATGAATAAGAGGACATGATCTTAATAATGTAAGAGAATACTGATCAATTCATAAATCATAATAATGAAGACATGATAAAACATTTTTTCAATATAATTTTCTAAAACATAAGAGTTTATAGTCCTTACTAATCAATCATAATCAATGAGAAAGTATAATAAACAAAATAAATAAGTTTTTTGACATAAACTGAAGCATATAAAATAAAATCATTACTCAAGGTTCACTCCTAAGACAATCATTATAGAAGAAATTCCATAATGGAAATTCCTACTTGGTAAATTCCAAAATTATCTTTAATGTAACCTTTATCCAATTCAATCCAAATTATCTTGTATGTTTTTGAAATCCATAATCATTAACCAATGAATTATAAGGGTATAACGATCCAAACTATCTTTGGTTTATTATATAACCACCAGTGCTGGTTCTATAACTAAACCACCCATCACATAATTATAACCCAATCATATATATTATATAAGACCATGAAGACATTTATCATTACATCAAATATTATTCATGGGAAAGAAAATAGATTTCAAAAATAGTTCATCATCATAAATATAAACCATCAAGAGAAATATTAAAAATGGTAACACTGGATAATATCACTAGTGAATTATTAGAAAGATAAATGGATGTTGTAATAGATGAAAAATAAATTTGAAGCATCACTGGAACATTTCTTGCGAAAAATAAATTTTTAATTTTGAAATATGTTATTTAACATATAAAAGTTTGCAAGTAATATTATGGAAAATTTTTAATTTTAAAATAACAAAGGAAAAAAATAATTTAATCTTCAAGGAAAGAGAATTACTAAGGGAAGGTAAAGATATTCATGCAGTGTATGTTAAAAAAATTCCTTCAATATTTTTGGTAAAAATTAAAATTTTCTTTATTTAGAAAAATATAAGAAGATTCCTTTAATTATTTTTATAAATTTCAAACATGGGTCAAAATTTTGTAAATAAATATTTGGATAAGATTACAAACATTGGTGAATATATTTTAAATAAAACATGGACATGAAATTAAATATTCTAGATCGAAGATAGAAATTAAGTTAGTTTTCCTTAACAATATTATTTCAGTCTCTTGAGTACTTAAAGAGTGGATAATGAAAGGAAAAAATATACAATCTACCAAAATATATATAGTATATGAAAGGAAAATATATTTGGGTGATATAGATTATATAATTTCATCATCAAAAAATTAAGGCATAAACAATCATTGTAAAAAATAGATTGTATGGTAAACCCTTAATGCATTGGTAAAATTTGATTCATGATCCTCATGATAGAAATAAATATAAATTACAAATTTAATACCATGAAAATTAGTATAGAAAAGATAAAACATATCAATTTATAAGTATCTACTCCTCAAAAAATAATACATGCTTATAACATCAAACAAGTCTCAATGAAATAAAATTGAGATGCATACCCCTCAAGGATTTAGTGAAATTTTAATCAAAAGTCAATGGAAGCATGAAAAAAAATTGGTTCTATAAATAAATATAATTAAAAACTGGAGTGTAAAAAATAAATTCTTGGGTAGTATATACACAATAAAAATAAGAAATTGCTTCGTAATAATAAAACATGTCTTAATGAAGTGAAATTTAGACAAGACCATTACCTCAAGCCCGTCTCACTTCTTAAGAACTCTAAGTGCATGCATAATAAATTAAAATTTATTATTATTATATAATAAATTAAAATGTATTAAAATTATATAATATAAGTATATTAATACCTATAATACCACACTTTTTTACATATAACAACTTATCATTCTTTTAATATGAATCTTTCATTATCATCATCATTTCAAGTGTTAACTTGCTTCATTTTTCATGTATGTTTTGGTTCAACTATTATGGTTCATGTACTATTTTCATTGTTAATTAATATTAAGAATTAAAATAATTTTACACCTATCATATATTTTAATTATATGCATATTTTTTTTACAATTAATGTAAATAATTTATGAAAAATTATTTACATCACTTTCTCATGGTAGTAGTCCGTATATACGCATGAGCGACGTTTCCATTTTTTGAGGTATAAAATGAGAGAAAGATAAATATTAATTAATATTTGTAGAATAATTATTATAAAATAAATATAATAAATAATACTTAAATATATCATAATAACTAAACCCAAATTATTATCATGAAAAATGAATCATATCACTAAGTGGACGCGGTAGTCCACACA
Source organism: Viscum album (assembly GCA_963277665.1). NCBI lineage: Eukaryota > Viridiplantae > Streptophyta > Magnoliopsida > Santalales > Viscaceae > Viscum > Viscum album. Next base: position 1,012,950,221 of record OY728119.1, on the reverse strand, counting down.
AACACATGAGTGATGCTCCCATCTCTTGTTTAATAGAGAAGAGGTACAAGATGTTTAATATAGAATAACAATAACATATATTTATATATATTAAACTATATTAATTATGTTTTTATGGATACAAATTTGTTAGAGGAAGTAGATAATGAAATACGCTTGATAGGGTGTGGTTAAGATCGAAGAGACCTCTTTTGGCATTCTTTTTAAGACTTGATGTATTGGTCTCCGGAGAAGAAAAAAAGATATAGGATTAAGTTAATGAATCAAAAAATGTTATTGATTAATTTTCATTATATATATAATGCTCTAATTGTGTGAATAATGAAGGAGAATAGGTTCCCTTTTATAAGTGAGGGGAGTGACAAACATTGAATATTTTAAATGATTTCAATTATATAAGTTCAATTTCATTGAAAAGTGGCTCCAAATTAAAAATTATTATAATTTAGGATAAAATTAGATTTTAAAAAATCAAAAAACAAAAATTTTAAAAGCTTTTGTGGAAATTATACTCATATTTCTTGGTTTATCACCTGATAAACCCATTTTAAGTTTAACCGTGGTAACAAGATTTTACTATTTTTACTATTCATGAATATAAAAAAGTAATTTGGACTGAGATAGTTATATTAATTATTATTAACTCAAATATGGTATCCATTTTATAAGATTCAATTTCTATATATGGTATAATTGAATTTTAAATATGTGCATAAATCGTAATGGAATCCCGTTTTAGAAAAATGAATTTTAAATCCTAAAACATAATTTACTACCAGTTCATTCCTTGTAAAAACCATTAAATGAATATTAAAATGTTATATAATATATATAATCTATTAATTATCTTAAAACCATTAATATGTAGAAATAAAATTAATTTATCGAGATACAACCACATTATAAAAGTAAAAGTAGTTTTTAGAAAAAGGTGTTTTTAGGTTTCAAAATAAACTCAGACCAAAATCATGTATAATGATGATTAATATGTAATTATTTTAATTACATATAATTAATTTATAATTAGGTTACTTGATGATAAAATTATGAGCATAATGGGGAATCTACATGAAAATAAATGATCTCTAATAGAAAAATTTTTATTTTTAACTATTCACTGAAAACTAAATGTTTTCAAAAAAAAATAATAAATATTTAGCACAATAAAATATAGTAATGCTAATTTAAAATACGATATTAAGTTTAAAAAATAAAATTTATGAAAACTTTATAAATTAATTATAAATTAAAAAAATGCAACAAAAACTATTTTTAATGAGAACATATTTTTAAAGCATAAAATTGTTTTTCAAAAAATTGAGTTCTTTTTAATTATTAGAAAATTAAAAAATTTGAATTGTTTAAAAACATTTTATATATATTTTTATAAATTTATTCTTAATATTCATAACTAACAATTTAATAGGTAGGTTATAATACTTTACTATATCTCGGTTTATATAGACTCGGTGTTCTTTGTAAGGAAAGCTATCAAATACTTCATTTTTCTTTGAATGGAAATAGATATGAAATAGAGGAGCGTTAAAATAGATATTTTTATTTCATTATATAATATTTTTGGAATATTTTGTGTGATGAATTTTTTTAAATTTCATTACATCAACTTTTATATCATACTGAATTTTTCACAATTTTTCTTCATCCTTCTTTATAAATATTTTGATTTGAATCATGGAATGTGAAAGAAACAAAATTATCATAATATGGTTCCATTTCAGTTAATATTGAATTAAATTTTACATTATATGTTTTCATAATATTATTTTGAATGAATATATGTCTTTTAACAAACAAAACCTCATTATATGTTTGTATAACGGTAGCTCTTCATTCAGTATTTTGTGAAATATCACAATGACATTATTAAAGATTAAATAAATAAAATTAATGTTAAATTAATTTCATATTGATTATGCTTTTCTCAACCTAAATTTAATTAATTATTTATTAACATTTTATTATTATCTACTCAACATTATTCTCAAAATATTCATGCATTATGACCGTCACTTGTAATTAGTTGTCAGTGTCTATAATTTTACCTCGTTTTTTATAATGAATAATTATTAACATAATTACTTGAATTATAATATTCTATAAATTCATGTAACTTTTATTTAATAACTTACTTTACCCCTTCTCTCCCATGTATTGTTTTGAGATACTCATTCTAAAATCAGGAGCATCTCTCTTTATGATCCAAATTTATCACATTTTTTATCATATATTTTTGGAGAACATTACACTCATTTACACCTTTTTTATAAGGATTACTTAAATATTTATAATTCTTACTCATGATTATATTATAATTCATGATTTTAAATGATCCAATGATACGTTTTACTATTTAATCGGGATAATTATATAGGATTCTTTCTAATTCATCAAATGATTCATCTTATAAATCCTCATTAATGCGATATTCTCCACTTTTTCTAAACTCATATAGAGGATAATTTCTATATTATATTTTAGTTAACTCTTAATAAAATGAATACTATAATGATTTTGAGGTATAAAGGTTGTCCATATTTATGTTAGTTGTTTCAGGAATGAAAATTTATTCTACCGTGACAGATATTTATTCATCAATATTATAGCATGATGAAACTAATATCTCTTCCAATTCAATTTGAATATAGTCATCGTTCAATTATTTCATTGATGAAGAGTTTCTAAAAATCTGTGTATATCTTTTCTTCCTATTATTCAATGTTTCAAAAGAATTGTTTTCCATGGTTACTTTTCAAGTGAGCTCAAAAGCTTGTTCAAATATGAAATTCATAAATCCATGATATTTTAAAATAAAACAATCAAATACATAAAATGTAAATATTTTTGGGAATCTATCTAGATGAATATTATATTCTCCAATTATAATTTTTAAGATCTCTTCGGATTTTTACAATAATAAGAGGGGTGGGGGGGGGGGTAGGTTTAATTATTGTTTAGTGTATTTAGATAATTAAAACCTTTCCCATTATTTACCTCAATAACAATTTGGTAAATGGTCCTTTCACTCTTTTTTGACCTTCGGTTATCATGAATGTAGTATATGTGGGAATGAATAATAATATAGGAATATATGATTTCTTAATGAGGTTCACCTCCATGATGGATGACCACCTCCCCAGTGTATGGTATTTCATATCTCACTCATTAAAAATTAAACTTTTATTTTCAAAAAGGATCCTAGGAAATGGAATATCTAAGGACCTGTACTTATAGAAATAGCCGGGTAGAATATAAGTACTGACATTCTAATATCAAACACTAACACAAACCAATACTTTCTCTTTAAATGTAAAATTTAGATTTCACCACCTTAAAGTGACATGTTGTGAAATATCTATGTATATATTAGATAAAACCGAACTAATAACCTTCCTCATTGTGAAACTATTCATGTCGCATCTTATTCTCTTCTTTATACCTTAACATCACGTGATATTTTAGGTTGGGATCCAATGTCTTCTTCTTCTTTAACCATATTAAAGACTAATTGATGAAAAGCCAAACTATTTTAATATTTATTTTTTAATTCATAAGATATATCCTCCATATATGTTTCATTTTTATTTAATCCTTTAAAACATACAATATATAGAATAGTCACATTGTCAGTTCTTTGTCTTTCATTCATCAATTCTTATCTCATTAAATTTCATGTCATTTATTTCTATAACTCAAATATTTCTATTAACGATAGTAATGTTGAGTCCCTATACACTTATTAATCGATATTTTTATATTAAAAATCATGTGATAATAATTTTATAATAAAATATGGAAATATTTATTAATATAGAGAAGCATATATCCTACACAATTCTCATTTAATCCCGGTCAAATATAATACAAAAATTAATATTATGTCTCCAATATAATCAATATTATTCTTCCTCAAATCTATAATTGAAATCTTCATCATTTACTCTCTCTCTATGCTGGAATGCTTGCTCATATGCACGAATATCACAGTTGTTTTGTGATTCATGTCACAATATAAATGAACCACATTACTTCATATTCATATTGAAAAAGTATTCAAAACTATTCATTCTCTCATTTCTCAATCACCACAACATGTAATTTATTTTCAATAATAAGGATTTCTATTAAATATAAGAACTACCTTTTCCCGATATTTTATTCTCATGGTTTGGACATTAATTCAATATTCTTCACACTAAATCACTAAATACCATATATTTAATCATGACTATAACCTAAATAATGATATTGAAATCAATGAGGAATTAAATAAGAGTAAATTAATTTATCCCTTATTATATTTTTTTTAGGAAATTTTTTCTTAACTTCTAGAAAACATTCTTATTAAATTACCTAGTTACTCCCAAAACCCTTATATTATGAATTAGATATTTTTTTACATATCACTATATATAAAATAAATGAAAAATATATATTTTGTAAATGAGTATTATTTTTATGGAATTTACCAAATTTTAAGACCACATGCTTCAAAATTAATCATACATATTCATTATGCCTCAAACTATATTTATGTATCGGTAGTTTACTTTTAAATATAGAATGAATTTTCCAATTCCTCTATCATTCCAACTAATTTAATTTTTTTTAGTATTGTGACTCTTATACATTCACATATTACCCAACTATAACTAAAAGTTAATTTAATATATCTTAGGGTATCCTCAAAACTTTTAGGCATTAATTTTTTCTTCCCCAAAGATATTTTGAAGATCCCCAATGTGTGATTATATGGACTTTACTATATTTTCAAATAGAAATTAAAATGGATATTTTTCATATTTTATGTATTTTATAATTTTCTAGTTTTAATCTAGAGTTACATATATACATTTCATGCTTTTTTCATTTTTCATAATTTTGTAACAGAGTTTAGTTTTTCACAATATATTCATTTTTCAACTTTTCTCCATTAACTCTGGATTCCAAAATTATTAAAATGATATATAAACATTATTATATCATCACATATATTTTTCAAGAACCCAAATTAATCTCAAATAATTCAGGATAACATTGGAATACCTTCAAATAAACGTCAATCAACACTTTATATAATTAAAAAGACAATGTAGTATATAAATACTCTTTAAGTATTTCTATGAACCTTAAATTTCTCTTAAATTATAGAAACAATTTGATAATTATTGAATATTAATATAATTGACATTATTTATCTATTTAGGTGTCTAATATTGTAGATTATCTTGGGATGGAGTTTCAAACTTCTAGAGAACATTAATAAATGTTTAATAACAACTCCTCAAGCTATTTTGAATCTGGAATCTTTATAAATGATAAGTTTTTAGCTATCAATAAACTACATGGAAAAAAACTTCCTCAAATTCCATAAAATTATTAAATAAATTCTCTATAAAAAAATATTCAGAAACCTAACTTAAAACCATTTTTTCGTAGAGAAAATATATACATCAATATATACAATCCATGAAACTATTTTTCATTTTTTAAATATTCAATTATTTTAAATCCATAATCTCGATATATTAATTATTCACAATGATTAAAAAATATATTTACATTCTAGGTAACAACATTTAAAACATTTACCATGAAAAGTTTATAAATACATATATTTTATAAAAAAATTATTATTGGTAGAAACTCAAACACTTTGTCGAATTTTTCATTAGAATTTTATATATAATAATATCCAATGGTAAATATAAATTTAATTGATAAAACTCACATACATTGTATTTTACATTATAATTTTGTACTCTATTCCACAAAAATAGTGAAAATATTAATTTCATATAGCAAGGTTTTTCTTCTCTTCTCAATAATTGTTTATAATTTAACATGTAAGTGGGAATTACTTGGTGAAGTTCATTCCATCTCACCAAAAAAATTCATGGGAATTTCATAAAACTTCCAAGATACTCTTTTCACCATATATTGACATATTTATTATTAGATTTATTTTAATTGATAATAAATACAAAATAAACATGCAGTTCAAATCACTCTCTGATCCATATATTTAAGAGTAAGTTATAGTGTTAAGTGAGAAATTTAAATTTTTTAATGATGTGTAGAATGTGGAAATGGTAAAAATGTTATGGGCTATATAATTCGAAATTTCTAATTTGTTGAATTATTTTAACTATGTTTTTACATAAGAGCATAGATTAAAGTTGGATAAATCTATTTTAAATATGTTGATGAAATTTATTTCCTTAAAAAATATATTACAAATTTTTAGGAATAGAGTTCATAGTTGGTATCAAATTATTCATTCGATAACTATATTGTCTAAATTAGAACTTTTGATTTCATACCCATGAATTTATGAAGTATAGTTTGAGTGTAATAATTTATGTACTTTTATTTATGTTAATGAATACAATCAAATTTTATTTATTTTTAATAACGGTGTGATAGATTTAAATACAAAACAAATCATATTGACATATATTTTTGTATTGGTATTAAAAAAATGCAATGAAGATGTTTGTTGGACCCATTTTTTGTTTTGTTTTTTTGTAAATAATAAATTAGTAAATAAGGTTTCTATGAATAGGATAAATAAATAATTTCATGTAGTTTGGAATTATCAAGATGTTTTAGTAATGTACCCAATCTAGGTTATTTAAATATATTTATTTGAGATTAATTAGTCATTCCTTGATTGAGAGAACCATGCTATGATGAAATATATGAATTTAATGAATAGATAAATTTGGATATAATATTAGATATTATTTTATTCTAGGATGAGAGTTCCATTATGTTGTGCATGATAAATAATATTTTGTAGGATATTTTCAAACTACAATTAAAGTTCACAAGAAGATATGATTAGAGCTAAAAAGTGACGAGAGAGTTTCTGAAAACTATGATTGGTGTTTCCACATTGATACCATGATAAACATAAAGAATTTTTACTATTATGGAATCCTTCATCCCTTAGCTATCCTAATTAATGGTTTCTTGTGGCTATAAGGTTTAAAACCCAAGTAGCTTTTGAGATTTGTTAAATAAAAATTCTAATAATAATGGTGGAAGAACATGAAGATGAAAAAATATAGAATCATGGAGATATAATGGACACACATTTTTCAATATTGATGAATTTATTGTATATAATAATAATAATAAGGTGTTTTCAGGTATCCAAAATAAATAAATTAATATTTACCGAAGCTATTAGTATTCTTCACACCTTTGGTCGATCTCCAAAGGAGGCTAATCACAAAAACCATTCTCCTTTTATCACTATTAATATACTAAAATTGATTAAAATAAAAAATAAAAAATACATGTATTTTAAATTAAAATATAATAATATAGAAAACTATTAATGAGAAATATAAATAAGAAGGAAAAAAATAATGATGATAGTAGTGAAGAAATTTTTTTTCTAAGGAGCTCATAGAGAATAAATACTTTCTCATTAAAAATATAATCTCATAATTCCATTCAATATATAGATTTACCATATCACAATACACCCTCATATGTGAATTTTTATTATCCTAAATTGACCTTATTCATATAGGACAAAACTATTACACATCAATACCCATGAAAAACCCAATACTTTTAACTTATTTAATATTGAATGGAAGAAATAAATATGAATAAAGAAGAAGAATAACAATAGAAGTCAAAATGTTGATAATTATAACTATATTTCATTTCAAAAATAGATTTCTTTTTTAATAAATTATAGATTTGAAATTAAATAATAATAACTCAAACAAATATCTCTCACTCCATTTAAAAAACAACAAATGATAGTTATCTATTTTTCTAGAGTTGAGAAGGGAATGATGGAAGAAAATAAGATAAAATAGAAAATAATTGATAAAAAAGAAATAATATATATTGAATATTTAATTCGCTATTATATTATAAAAACAAACCAATTATGTATTTAGAATGCAAAATTTTCTGATATGAGGTGAAAGTAAAAAATTTATATGCATGAGGACTGTGAAATTTTCTCTTTAAATTTTCGATTATAAATATTAAGATTGTTTTCTAAATGAATGGATAAATCATAGAAAGTGTATTTAGTTTATGTTTTTTTCTTATCTCTCATCACTATAACCAAACAATTATGTCTCATTTGGGAAATCCTTGTGAAATTTATCACCAAAGTACTGAATAAATGTTTCTGACCCTAGAAGACTCTTTATATTCCCATTCTCTTATTTAAAATGAATTTATGGAAATGAAAATAGTTTAATCACAGACAACCATAGTTAATTAATTTTTTTCATGTCCTTTTCTCATTTGGAAACTAACATGTTAGCTTATTTTGACATGCTTTTTGGAGATAAGGTACCATAAATATAATTCACCCAAATTGTAAACATATTTCAAGGCCCAAATTACATGATTATTTTTGGGTAACTACGATTTTATTTAGATAACAATCTAGTTGAATGAAATTTGTCACATAAAGTATATAGTACAAAAAAAGGAATTTAATTTATTTATTAATATAGACAATATTATAGTAGAAATACCATGATTATATAAAAATACTCAAATTTTGAAAATTAATACATTTTCACAATTATGTTAAAATTATTATAAAAACCATAAAATGAGACAATTTCCCTTAAAATAAAAACATTATGGAATAAAATATTTAATTTATATAATAGAATGTGTAAAAATAAGAGCTTCGTAATCCTCCATAGATAACCACTATACTCTTTGGAAATCATATGTATAAATGTGAAACAAACATCCCATGGTATAATTGGAAACACAATTAAAATCTCACATCTACGAAAAAAATATCTCCTCTAACATGAATATCAATTCCCTAACTCACAAATATCAATATTCAAGATCATCAAATATCATCATAATCCCATTTTTAATTTCATTCCTACCTCCATGAAAAAACATTTCTCTCTCCACTCAAGGATTTTTAATATGGAGCTTTTCTTACTGTCATGAACATGTTTGATCAAAATTGTGAAAAGTATCATATCTCCATATGAGGAGATATTTTTTTCTCAATTATAATCTTTTTTCAAGAATATTTTTTTGATAAGGGTTTTAGGGTAATGTATGTAACAATTTAGTGGTCGGAAAAAGGAGGTTGATCTATTAAATACCCATGTAAGAATATTATAGTGAATAAAAAAAATACTTCAATTAATTTACCTCAAAAGATGTTAACAAACACCAATTTTTAAAAGACTTGACACTTAATTCAAAAAATGAATAAAATGAATTATTTCCTCCAAATTATTCTATGTTTTAATTTTTTTTATTTTTTATATGAAGGATGAGATGATAATAAAATATAATGAATGAATAAAAATTCATGCCCTGATTTTTTGAGTGGGACATTAGTCATAAAAGTAAGCACCATAAATATTTAAATATAAATTAATTTTTTTTCTATTTTTCTATATATAATTTTTTTAAAATACCATTTTTTGGAGAATTAGATGATATGAATTATGTATAAAAAATGAATCATTCCCATTTCACTCTATTACATTCCTAGAATAATTAAACACATGTCACACCACCCTGTAATGAATTTCATCCTTGATAAGAAACATTATATACCCTTCCCCCATTTTTAAAAATGAAATATTCATGAAAAAATATTTAGAATGAATTTAGTTATGAAAAAAACAGCTTTTATTGTTGTACAAATGTATAATTCATTCAAGGATTCTATGGATAACACGAGTTGTTATAAAGGGTTGGTGTAATTTTTAAAATGTGGAAATATTAAATTCTATGAAATACAATTCCTAGATATTATAAAATCATTTCAATGAAATATAATTCTTCGAAATAGAAATATTAACTTGTTTGGGATAAAATAACATGAATAAAGAATCTCAAGAAAAATAAGAATGTAAATAACATTTTAAAAAGTTTTAGAAAACTCTTGGGATAGGAAAGGTTTTCATTTTTGACAGTACTAGTGCCCATTATATTCACCATCAGCTAGGCCTCATTAAATTAAAATTTTAGAAATAAGGAAGTAAAATACATTCTCCAATCATATGTGTCCTTTTTTATTCAAATAAAATATTATACCAAAAATATCAAAATATTTTAAATTTTTAAAAGTCAATTTTACTAAATAATCCAAAAAACAGTAACAAAATTAAAAAAAATTGTCAAAACATGAATACTTATAGAAGAAAAAAAGGAGATGCCTAAATAACCCTAAAAAATTTCACATCCTCTCCACACTTAATATCAAATTACCTTTCTATTTAAACATAAATAGAATTAAAATTATAGGGTAAACATAATAAAATAAATGAAAGGATAAAACATGAATTTATTTTTCATTAGAAGCATTAATAAAATGTCATATCTACTACCAATTTAAATGAATAAAGGAAGAAAAAAATCATAATAAATTTACTAAACTTAAAAAAATAGAAATGGAAAATCATTATAGGTTTTAATTCTTAATTGGGTATATATTTTTCACTATATCTATTTGGCAGTCCAAGATGGTCAAACCTAATAAAAAATTTGGTGTTTTTTATTCCTAATTTAATAGAAAATAAATATATGTTCTGTTATTCTTATTATATTACTCATAGAATATTTTATGGATACTTACCAACAATTCCATCCCCTTAGAAATGTAGTTTATTATGAAAATTGGTGGAATTAGAAAGAATGCGTCCTCTTAATATACTATGTCCACAAAATATTTGGAATAATATTTAACTTAAAAATATAAGGCCATATTATATAAATTTATATTATAAATTTCAATAAACATAAATTCAGTTAAAAGATCAAAATGAATTAAAATAAAACAAGAAGATTGAATATAAATATTCCCCTATTTGAGTAGGGTAGATTATAAGTTGTTTTATTCTGGAAAATCTATTGGTTACTTGGTCTAAACAAGTTAATCATTATATTATTCATCCTCTAGGAAAATTAGTATTCCCTAAATCATTTTCAATAAAATTAGAATGAAAGGAGTTCAAATAAATATTATCTTCCCGAGTAATTGTACCTTTAATTTCATCTTCTTTGCTTATTGTCCCTTGGATTTTATGTGTTCTCAGGTGATAAATGTAATCAATAACCTCTATATTTCATTAGATTCCACTTCATGTGAAGTTTATTCTTTTAATCAAAAGATTTTTAAAGAGGTACTAATTAATTATAGGAAAATCAGTTACCTTTTCATCTCCTACAAAATAATCCCAATATTCATCCAATTCTTCTTGGTATCTCATATGCGAATCAGTTGGAATTTCATATTCTCTAACATATCTTGAAATAGGATTTATATATTTTTATAAAAGTTCCATATAATTTCATCTTCACAAGTTTCTTGAATATAAAGCGTTAGAGGAATACATTTTTTTTCTTTCTTTTCAAAAGCACATTTTTAAGCTTCTAATTTAATCAAGTAAGAAGAAATGATTTCCATTTTACTCTTTAATTATTAAATAATTTTTTAATTTTGTTGAAATTTAATAATCCATGATTATTAGAAAATTAATTAATAAAAATAGTTTACATTATAGGTAATTGAAAATTAACTATGAAATTCCATTCTTGAACTTTGAGAAAACATATATGATATAATGTTATTTTTTTCTGTTTTTAAATTTAATATTTTTTTATTAAAAAGTAGCGATTGAAAGATTACTATCTCTAAGAAAATAAATGATAATTTATTGTTTTATTTTATGTGAATACCTAATTATTAAATTATTATTTACCTAATCATGTAGTATAGTGAACACCCATGGTTTACCACTCAATAATTCCACTCTCACACACCATTCAACTATTATAAATTTTTATAAATCAATGTAATCTAAAATTAAGGAAATAAATGAGGGATTTGAAATTAATATGTAATAATTATATACATATATAAATGAAAAACACATAGAGTTAGAAAAATACGATATGATGTTAGTGTGACAAAAACCTTTTTTTATGAGAATTTTATGATAAACAAATCATTGTCGATTAAAAATATAATCTCATTAACCCATTAATTTTTTTTGATAAATCCAATAACTGTACCCCATAAAATATTAATTTTAATTATCTAGCACCAACCTTCCACATTATGGATAATTCTCTTCAACTTCAATACCATTTCTAAAGAACACCATTTTTAAAACTTAAATATTGAAGGAAATAATTATATATAAACAAGGAAAATGAATAAAAAATGTATTTGAAGAGGGATATGACTAACCATAATATATTAATCCAATAATAAAATTCTTAGAATCTTATAAATATATTTCCTAAAAGCAAATTAATTCAATGAAACACATATCCCACTACTTAAAAAACATTTTATGTTATTTCTTCGTTTTTTGGAGTTGAAAATGGAAAGGTGGTTGAACATAAAAGGTAAAATGATAGAAAAGTGTATAATATGAACTAATATATATTAATCTTGTAAAAATATTATAATATATTAATTACACATGTAGCTGTTGAAAATTAAAATAATATTTAAACTTGATGGAAGTAAATATTTATAGGCATGAGGTTAAGAAAATTTTTGCTCCAAATTTAATATTTGAAATGTCACTAATTTTTATCCAAATTAAGTGATCAATGTAAAAAACATTATTTAATCAAATTTTTTAAAATATCTATCCACATTATAACCAAAATATCTCCACTTATTTGGACACATATAATCAACATTATCATATAATTTATAAAGAAAAGATTTTTTTCCCTATGATACTCTTTATATTCCTATCATCCATCTTATATATATTATTGTCTATGAAAATAATTTAATAACATCAATTATTTGTTAATAAATTTTTTCATCACACTATTTTAGATATATCTTTAAAATATCATTTTAATTAGATAATCTGTTTCAAATATATGGTCCCATGAATAGAATTCTTCAATACAGTGCTTTCATTTTAATTCCCAAATTGTATTCTTATATTGGTAAATATACTATTTGATTGAGCTCATGGTATATTTGAATGTAATTTTTCATATATTTTATGTAATACTAAAAAAATTAATTCTACACTTTATACGATTATAGAAAATGGTATCGCCAAAATTCCAAGACGATTAAAACATTATCAAAATTTCCAAATTATTAATTTTTCACAATTAAGCTCAAATTATTCCATATACAATTTTTTTTTGAATTAAACTTAAAATATATTTTTTTTGGTATTAAAAAATGTTATTAAATAATAAATTCTTTTAAAAAAATTAGATTTATCAATCCCCCACACATAATAATTACACACTTGGGAAACAAACTATTATATGGTAAAAATAAACTTCCCAAGTTACAATAATAAAAACTACTCAAATATAACTTATTAAGAAAAATCATGCCACTTATATGGTGATCAATTCTCTAACTCTAAAAAATATGATCACAAAATTTCATTCAATCTCATTCCTATCCCCATCAGCATGTCATATCTATCTCCCTAGAAATATATTTCTCTATTTGATGAATGATTTATCATACAGATCCTTTCTTATTCCCAATAAAATGTTTTATCTATAGGGTACTGTTAAAACTCTCATATCTATCCATTATGAGACATAAAAATTTTCTCAATCATGATTTCTTTTCATGATGATTAGGTGTCCATTTTTTATTGTGTAATTAAATTAATAATCAAAATATTGAAAAGAGGAGGTTAAACTCTTAAATACCAATACATGATCATTCATGTGAAATAATAGGAAACACCTTATTCAATTCCTCTAAAAATATTTGAAGCATAATAACCCCTTTTGAATGTCATGAAACATGTGTTAAAAATTAATATGAATAATTATTTCCCAAAATATTCATTTATTTTCAATTATTATAGTTTATTTTATTTTTTCCCTATAGGATGTGATGATTATAAAATATAATGAATTTATGAAAATTGAATCACTTAATTTTTTTAGTGAGACGTGAATCATAATAGTAATTAGAATGAAAAATAATAGATCATTTGTGTTTTTTAAATATAATTTTTTGTCATTGTTTATGGGGAATATGATGATTTTATTGAAATACAAATTTTAAATCTTGCGTATTTTTTTTCTCTTCCATTTCCTAGAATATTTAAATTCAACTAACACCCGCTAAAATTTGTTTACACCCTAGGAACACACAAATAACGTCCTTCCCACACAATAAAACATGAAATAATCATACAGAGATAATATGAGTGAATATATGAAAGGTAAAATTAGTATGTAATGTTGCTTAAACATATAATGAAAGTAATGGATTCTAAGGGATAAAAAAGGGTGTCTATAAAGGATAGGTTACAAGTCGAAAATGTTGCTAACAAGGTAAATGAAAATATAATCTAAAAAAATGCTATTAATTAAAAATATTTAAAATAGATGTAATCATATGTTTTAGATAACAAATCATGACTCAAGACTCCAATAAAATAGAGAAATGCAAAGAAGATCTAAATTTTTATAAAAACCTCTTTTGGATTGGTAATATTTTCATTTCAAATAGTAATAATTCTCTTGAGTTTCACAACCAACCGATCATAAAAATATGAAAATATTTGATATTAGGAAATAAAATACATTCAATAATCATTTAAATCATAAAACATTAATATAATGAAATATGAATAAAATACTAAGATGGTTTGAATTCTGTGAATTATTCGATTTAGCTCAAGAATCCTAAAACATAGTGATAATTAAAAATAATAATAAAAAAATGTACACTTATTAAAGAAACCCAAAATAAATACAAAAAAAGAACTTAAAACAAATGTACATACCCCCAGACTAAGGATCAAACAACCCTTGAATTTAATATTAAATAAAATAAAAAATATAGGGGAAGGAAAACCAAAGTGAACGAATGATATAATATATTTTTTAGTGGTTTCATTGATTTATACTCATCTAATATACTAATTTAGAACTTGAATTCAACCAAACAATATAATATTATTGAATAAAAAATAAAACAATGAAAGAGTATTTGAATATAAGTGTTGGTGTGAACCCCTAAGTGGGAACTAGTTTTTATATTCATATATTTAGAATCTCCTGATTGTCATCCCCAATAAGATGGTGGATATGCTTTCTTTCTAATTATAAACCAAATCTGTAGTGACCCAAACCTAGAAGACCAGATTGAGTTCCTTCTACCATTAAAAGGGTACAAGATATAAGGAATCACCACCCAAAAGACCAATTAGTTTAGTAATCATGTTAATCTAGATACATAAATTTTCCTTACATTACATATTGAATGAAAAAGTACAATTTTTTTGAAGATAACCTCATTCATTCTCGCAAACCCCTACATATCAGTGTAGTAAACCAGGGGATTCTTAGAAAAAGGAAAAAAATAACTGTGATATCAAATGATTAGTAAAGGTTAAGTACATCAAATTATATCATAAATCAATATTTAATAATCAATATTTAAATGTAAATAATTGAATGCACATGACATGTAAATAACTAAATTACACATAATCAATATCATAAGGTAAATAACTAATAAACATCCCACATAAGTAACTGTATAAGGCATAATTAATATGAAA
Source organism: Viscum album (assembly GCA_963277665.1). NCBI lineage: Eukaryota > Viridiplantae > Streptophyta > Magnoliopsida > Santalales > Viscaceae > Viscum > Viscum album. The sequence continues at coordinate 1,012,934,643 of OY728119.1, read as the reverse complement.
GTGTATTTTTTTAACAAACATGTAATTTAATCAATAAAATGAGAATAAAACGAATCCATATATTTTTTCATATTAAAGATAAAATGGTTAATAATAATTTAATCTGAATGAAGAAATGGTTAAATATTTGACACCATGTTTCCAGGGTACCTAGAACCATTACCATAAATACCTTTCACAAAAAAGGTTTAAAACTCATTTGTGGAAACCCATTTAGCTGGGTCTAGATAATTGATTCATCTCATGATAATGCCTATGATTTTAGGGTATTTCATTAAATAATCCCTAACTCATGTTATAGTAGTCTAAAGTATTCTTCATATATAAAATAATTGATTTAATTCATACAAAATTCCTTATAAAATATTTGTATTGAGTAAAGAATATAAATTTATCAATATTTACCCAAATCATCAAATAACTATAAAAGTAAACACCATATGTAAAAATGTTATATGGTTTAGTAAATAATCAAATCAATGATAAATAATGTGAATATTTTGGAGAAGTTTAATATTCAATGGTCATTGGAATGTTAATGACTCATACAAAAGTTAATAAATATAAAAAATGATTCAAGGAAGTGAATTTCAGTAACAAAATTGGTCAAAAAAATCATAATACATACATATGAAGAATAAGGAAGGTATCAATACTATATATACCCATTTAAGAAATAATAATGGTTTTTTTCATTGATGTAATAAAATGATCATTAAAAACATTCTTGGGGAAAAAGTCATTTTCTATTCTAATTTTTTTGAAAAATATTTTCGATGAAAATTTATTTTAAAAAAATTATTTAAAAAATTCTTCAAAAATTATAAAGGATGATTCAATGAGATAATGGTGGGAAATTCCATACATGCCATACAAGGTAAAAGAATATTCCATTTGAATTGTAAAAAGGATAAAAAAGTTCATTATTCAAAAATATATAATATGTTTATTTAAAAATAGTTGTTCAAGAAAAACTGGAAAAAATCATTTCATAAATCATTTTTAGAATATTAAAAACGTTTTTTAAATCATTCTTATAACAATAAGTTTTTGAGAGAATCTAGATTTTTTATCAAGGAGGAAAATGAAGTCATGTTTTCTTAAAAATCTTTTTTGAAACATTTTATGTACCAAATAGGTAAAACTGGTAATATTAATTGAAATATATTAATAAATAACCCGATGAGAATAAAATTAAATTGTATATTAAAAAATATTTAAACAATTCCCTTTCGTAAAATTCGTGTATAAACAATCCAAAACAAAATCAGATTGTAAATAAAACCCTTGCAAAGATCATATGGTTTATGTGAGAATCAAAAAATTAATCAATTATGTGTATAAACTTAAAATAAACATAAAAATGTGTTAATATGATAATATATAGTCACATAATATTATAATATTAATGAAAACAATGATGTAATATATCCCAATGAAAAGGAATTGAGTTATGAAATTCATTAGCACTTGGAAACATTTAATTTAAATACCCTTAGATGAAATAATTAAAATTAAAACTCAAAATACCATTAAGAATTAATTAGTCCTGATATTTTATTTCAAGGGGTAGTATATAAACCACATATAAATAATTAGTTTCATAACATTATAATATTCCTCAACAAAATGAAATTAAGACAAAAATCCATTACCACACACTTTTCTTTTGGTTGGACATGATTTAACCACATGTATATTGTTTTGAAATATGTCCTTAATTTATTATAGAACAATATTTATATTTATGATATCATATATTATCCTTTTATGACATATTATTACTTTTTCATTTATAATATTTCATTATTTTCATCAATTTGGGTAATAACATGTTTTTTTGTTCGGGTATGTTTTGACTTGTTATTTTTTTGTTCCTGTTACATAGATGATGATCTAATCATCTCAAGAATTTAAATCATGATATATATATATCATATATATTTATTATATATTTATTTATATCAATTCATACAATTTTGTGATTGTTAATGAAATAAATTTTTTATGTAGATGATAGGACATACATACACATGAATGTTGTTTCTATTTTCTTATCATATTGATAGAAATAAAAGTAAATGATATATATATATTATCATTATAGTATAATTTTATTGTCAAATATATTAAATATTTTTAATAATACCATTCTTAATACATTTAATGTAAATCATGAACGAATCACATGGATTTTCGAGACTATAGTCCGCCTTACACATGAGCGACATTATCATATTCCCACAAAATGGAATGATTGAAGGAATGTTTTACATAATAAATAAATAATTATAGATAGATACTAAATATAATTAATATAATATATAAATATTATTTCCACAATTATTCTCAACCTTGAATGGTGGTAATTGAAAAATGAACGACATCGGTTCGCCGAGCGGTAGTCTGACATACACACAAAAGATGATTTGATAACCAATTTGATGGAAGTGCTATCAGTTGTATGTCAAAAACATAACATGAAAACATATAATTATATTAAATATTCTAAGGTTATTATTTAATCACTATATAATAAAAATTTAAGGAGTTATAGAAGTAAATAAAATAAAAACTCTTTTAGAAAAACACTACCTTTTCTCTGGGTACCCTCTTTAAGTTTACATTAATTCCTTTTTATTATGGATTTATGTTGAAGATAATGATTATAACACAAGTATAGGTATGTTTAGAGGTTATTTTCATAGGTTTAATAAAATAAAAATTTATTTAGAGGTATGAAGATAAGAGGATATGTGAAAGCCTTTTATAAGAGGGGTCATTAGAAAAGTTATAAAATATTGAAATAGTGAATTACACCCACATATTTTGCATGAATAGTGGCTCCAATAATTCACCAAACTTGACCATATAAGGGATAAGGTTGCAATAGTTCCATCCAATTAGTTTTTGACAATTTTAAAGCTTATTTCCCCTGAATATTCAATGTTAGTCTCTTAGTAATATAGTTTTTTCTTAATCCTTGTAATTAATTTTTAATTCATTCCGTAATCAATTTGGTAAAAAAATATTTTTTAATTATTATAAATTAAAAATTATTCTGATTAAAAATATTGAATCCATTTTCTAAAATTCAAACTACGTAAGTGGTAGAAATTAATTTAAAATTAATCCCATAGACGAGATGAGAATGTGAGTTTTTAAAGTGAAAAAGTTCAATTGTTTACAATGTTATTATATCAAATTTCAATATGAAAATAATCTCAATGGAAATAATTATATGAATATATATATATATATATATATTATTGAACTATTTTTGATTCAAAATAAATTAAAAATATAATTTAGCATTATAAATTATTTAGAAAAAAAGTGGTTTTCTATTAAAATTCAGTATTTTTCACTATTCATTAAAAAAATGAAACTTCTCTGAAAAATACCAAAACACACCCTATGATAATTATTATAGTTTAATTTCAAAAAATATGTTTAATTTTTTCAAATAATATTTCTAAAATTTTAAATATTTTTTTTAAAAATAAGTTTTCTATTATAAATCGACTAAACTAACTTTGGAGAAATACAACTTTTTTTGCATAAAATATGATTTGTTCTTATATTACCACCATAAAATATATTGGATGAATGTAAAAAAATATAATTGAATATATAATATTTAAATTTAATTAAAAACATTCACTAATAATAATTAATTTTTAATTATTAGGATAAAACTCCTTTGGCGTAAAAAAATGGTATTTTATAAAACAATTTCCTTTATATACAATTGGTCTTTATATTCATAACTAATTAATTGATCACCAATGAATTCAATCGTATGTGTTCATATGTTATTAAACCATATTCATAAACAATCATTTAATGCCTCTGTGATAATTTTCATTTTAAATAATAATATTAATATCATTCGATAAAACCCGATCTCGAATATAAATCAAGCAATCAAAGGAAGTCATTGTTGGGCGTAATTCAAGTTATTTAAATGTTTCATGTATTACATGGTATATCATAGATTGAATTTATATAAAATATTAAATATATTTTAAAGTATCGAGATGTTATATTTCCTTCTATATTAGGTGTTGCATGACATACACATTATCTAATAAAATGTTTTTTTTGAATTTTTGGGTTTGTTATATTTTATCCAACATAAGAAAATTGCATTCTCAAAATTTAAATTTGATCTTGGAAAACCAGGGGAATAAAATGTAAGGACCCGTAAAATTCAATGGAATTTTTTTCTTAATTTCCTTTGGGATTCTACAAGAACACAGTTTCTGACGGCACCTGATTCCGGGGCCCGGTGAGCTCGGAATAATTTTCCGAATTTTAGCTCGGGTACGTTTAGTGAACGAACGAGCGGGTTTTTATAACTTTTGATCCGATGCTCAGAATTGAAATCCAAGGGCACTGATGAAACCGCAACGCCGATAATTACTTATGAACACCTTTTTTGGGTTTGTGTTTTCTCGGGAGGATATGTTAAAAATTGTGGAAGGTAAAAATAAAATTAAGCTACAATTTTATTTCTTTTTTTAAGTGGTTATATCCTTGAGTGGAAGTTGGGGAACTACCCATGAGAGGTTAAGAGGGTGGTGGGGCCCACACGAACTCCACCTCTTCAAATTATCTAAAACCCGATAAATCTTCCCCTTTAAACCCTCATGTATTAAATGATGTGACTTCCTTCACATTAAAGCATGCTATTCATTTTGGGAGTTAAGAATTTGAATTTTAAAAATTTAAATGCATGGAATGTTATAATAAAATAAGCATAACACTTATTTTATTTGGGGGTTGTTTCGTAGTGTTGGGTTTTTGAGAGAGGGAGCAATCTTCCTCTGAAGAAGTTAATATTCCACATTGAAGAATGCGAAGAACGCCACTCTCCGACAAAGAACGCCAACACCAAAGAAAGACGATGTGTCTTTCTACTCCTCTCCGTAGCCGGTGTGAGATGCTGCCCCACCTCGGACGATCTCCGTCAAGCGTGTACGGAACCCTCTTCCGCGACGTTTAATTCTGTGATGAACCTTCGTTCAACTATTCCATCAAGTTAGGGAATTAATTTGTGAATGTTAATGAACCCATGTTTACTTCCTTCAAAAAAAAGAATTTGGATCAACTAAATATTAAGTTGATCCGCGAAGAATATGTTTGCAGGTTATGAATTCTTTATTGCGGGGAAAATAATAGGGGAATATTGTATATTTCTCATTGATGAGGTTTATACCCTCAAGCTTGAGCGTTTATTTGTAGGATTTATCTTTATGGATTCCATACCCCGGTTTAATTTCTCATGATGAATGCGAATTAAATTAATTAATTCACGGATCTATAAACAATTGATTGAATTAATTTTCTTCTTTTTTATCCTGAGTTTGAGATTTTTGAAGCATGATAATTATTTAATTGTCAATCCCCCATGTTCTTGATTCTCAAAAACAATGGCCAAACTAACACGGCTATCGATCCCCAATTAAACCGAGTTCCTTTCTTATTCATGGTCCGCACATTCTTCGTGTGTTCTTCTTCGTGAAATAATTATGCACGGTGGAAACTCGATGTTTCGTTGAGCGCGAAATACGGACGCGGAGATCTCGATCTAAGGATCAAGAATCTGTGATCGTCATAATTGTTGGGGTTAGAACAAAGGTGCAGTGGACTGGAGAAGTAGCAGCGTAGTAGGCCGGAAGTAGGCCATGTGCGAGGTGGAGGTGCAGCCTTCCCAGTACGTGAAGGCAGCGTGAAAATTGGAGGAGAAGGGAACGTGAATAATGCGGCAGATTGGAGAGAGAATGAGATATTATGTTGATAAATAATAAAAGAAACAAATAAAAGGGGTAATCAAATAGTGGGGCGTGATTGTCTTAGAAACAGGGGGGCGGTTTTATTTTTTTTTGGTGGTGCATGGAATTGGGTGTGAGAGTCTAAATTATTAAATTAAATTCAAAATAATAATAATATAATAATAATATTATTATTTTCATTGGGAAAACCGTATTTTGACGGTATCTTCTTCGTGCGACCTTGGTTTCACGAACCGTCAGTGGCAGTGCGACCCTGACTTCAAGACGGAATTTATGAGTCCAATATTGGATATCTTTTTCAGGTTTTTGTATTGGGTACCCGAAGCGCTCGGAAAATAATAGATTTAATAATATTATTAAATCTTTGACCTGCTATAACATGAGCTCCAGACGTCCTATTGACGTGCCATTGACTCTGCTGGATTCCACTTGATGAGACAGTTCTTTTGGAATACTTCACCTGAGGTTTGGATGCAGTTGGAGTAAGGCTGGGTTAGATTGTACCTGAAATCCAACCGGGCCCCTGGAACGGAAAAGAAAATAACTTTTAGACCGAATGTCCTTTTGACGAACTGTCAGCGGTGTTTGTGATCACATTGAGAAACGGTCCCTATGAGTATACCCTATGAGAGTTTGGGGTACATTTGAAATATGTCCGGTTTGGTTCGCACACGAAACCAACCGGGCCCTTGGGAAAAAAGGCTAATAACTCACAGACCGGGCGCCCGATTGACGCGCTGTCTATTGTGTTGAGACCCCTATGACGAGGCGGTCATTTGAGATACTTATTCTTGGGACTTTGAGATACTTGAAGTATCGACCTGTAGCTCGTGGAGCGGACCCTCCCAGATACGAGCGTACGGAGTATGAACACCGTGTAGCCGGCTGAGACCTGACGACTGCTTGATCGACTCAACTTTGAGTGATTTGACTAGCCCAGTGGATGGAGTACTACTTTGTTTGGGTGCAGACCCATGCCGGAGGGAGAACTACTGAGTTTGGGTGCAGACCCGCGGTACTTGTCCGGAGAGTACCTCTGTAGGCTATTAGGGGGGATGCACTACTATGTTATGGTGGCAGACCCTGGCGGGAAGCACTACTGTGTTTGGGTGGCTGACCCGTGGTACTCGACAGGAGGAGTACCTCAACAGTCATTGGTTAGTGAGCAGTACCTCGGAGTCGTGACATGATCACTGTACTCTCCAGAGATGGGGCTCTTCAGCAGTTACAGTTTCGATAATGAAAATCCTGGTTTGAGCTAAGTCTATGACCTTTGTGTTTACCTCTTGATTGAGATGGGTCATTAGATAACTTAGGTATATGTATGGGCATATACTTGGGTAGTGGTTATCTGTTGATTTCATAATCTTTTTGTTTCGTCATGATTGAGTTGGGATACTTGATAACTTAGGTATATGTATGGGCATATACCTAAGTAGATATTATCTGTTGAGATCTTTATTTGTGGTTATCCTTTTTGGATTTAGTGAGACCTTGAGGGTCTCGGGGTCCCTACTGATTATCGTTATACTCACCCCTGCACGGGCTATGCCCGCACCTCGTTGTGTTGGGTGGAGACGACGGGCAGCGCTGACATAGGCTGAGTGTTCGAGGATTGGACGGTACCCGGAGGTGGACCTCATGACGAGTCAGTATCCGGTGGTGGACTTCATGACGAGATGACACTTGGAGGAGGTTGACAGTCGAGAGAATTGTGGAGGCTATCTTTACCTACCCTTAAGGTAATATCCATGGTGGACGATCCAGGAGCTGCGATATCTATACCTACCCTTCAGGTAGGATCCGAGGAGGACGACCTAGGAGCTGCTTCCATTCTTCCAGCTGTTTGTCTTTTCTGGTGTACTTTCATTCAGTTGTAGTTGTACTTTCAGTTGGGTTTGTATTCTGGCCCACTTACTTTTCAGCACTTTCTTTTGTACTTAGTGTACTACTTCCGCTTGTACTCTGTAATGTTTTTTTTACTTTTATAAATGCAATGTCTTCCCAGTTATTGGGATTTACACCTTTGGTGCTAGTCACCAGCCCCTGGCCTATGGAAGGCGGGCTTGGGGTAGTCACGGCACGGGCCCCGAGGACGGGTCATGAAAACTTGCTATCAGATGAGTCAGTTCTACCACAGAACATATAACTCTGATATTTCCTTTTTGTGAAACAATATTGTTAAGGGTACCGAGTGTGGTTTTCAGTTCAGGGAGTCCAGTGTTGGTTTGGCGGTCGAAGTATCCATACACCAGGACCATGACTTCTGATTTCCGACTTTGTGCACGAAACACTGATTGCGTGTGTGCTTCCAAAAGTTTTAAAGTCAGCTCAAACCAGGTCATCTCACCAGGTATAAATCATTGACCATGTCGCATCTATTCAGGATGTCTCGAAACAGATAGTCAGTTGGAGTTCCGAGATTGTACACGATGACAGCCCACCGAGCGACGAGGTTCCGGTGCGGGGCCATTTTTACTATGTTGTCACCCTCGGGTTGTGTACCATCAACACCACCACCTGTTGGGAAGAAGATGCCACTTTCCATACTAGCATACAGTGCACACCGACAGAGCACGTTTCACGAGTTCCAGCAGCAGATGCCTCCGAGGTTATGAAGCGAGGCAGATTCCCAGACAGCAGAGGACTGGCAGGATGCGATTTCTAGAGTTTTCCACCTAGCTGAGACACCAGTAGAGTGGATGGTAGACTTGGATACTAGTGTTTTCCAGTGAGTGACTATGAGGATGGTCCGCATAGTGATGAGGCTTTGGTACGTGGACCGATGCCTTAGATAGTGCCTTCAGGTAGTGTGTCAAATATACATCACTACCTGTCGGTCAGCTGTTACAACCGGAGGTACCGATAGGTGACACATGTAGGCTTACCGCCTTACACGTGTTCCAACATTAGATACCCTCAAGTTTTGAGGCGAGCTCGACTCACAGGAGGCTGAGGACTGGCTTGAGGAGGTGGCTGAGAGTTTTCTAGAGCTTATACAGCTTCGACAGGATGACGTTTCGGTAACTAAGTATTCATCGAGGCATACCGAGAATTTTGGGTACTCGATGAATATGATTCGATCAGTGCTATAGAGCTCGGACCTATGAGAGTGGTGTGTTTAAGGGTATCCAAGCCATAAATTTTTCTTCTATGAATTCCTACTCATGTTAGGGTGCTAGAGATAACATTGTGGTTGAATGTTCTTGGTCTGAACGAATACAACTAGAGAATGTTAGAAGTTGGAACGCAGCGAACTGGTGCCAGTCTCAAAGACATGGTCGTGTGAATGTTTCAAGAAGAGGAAATGTTAAGGAAAGATAAATCTATAGAGTAGCAGACGTGGAAGCAGAGCTATGAGATCAGCATGAGGTGGCGTACTTTTCGACATGTTACAATCACCCGCCTTTGTAGTCCCCACCAGGCTCAGGGAGCTGGAGAGCAGGGGAAGAGAGTAGATGCATGCGGTCAAGGAGTGTGACCTAATGGCTCTAAGAATGCTTCAAGGGACAGTCTGTGTCCACTACTAGCTATCATTGTAACAGATATTGATATGAATCATTCCTTCCTTCCACAAATCTTTTCCCAGACCTAGAGTTTCTGGTAAGCCGTAGACTTGACCCTCACGTCTGAAGATACCTTGGAAGGAAACTTGATAATCACACTTACGCCGACGGTGTGATATGACCCTTGAGGCTAGAGTTTAGGTTGGAACCTCTTGGTGGTAGCGTCGAGGCCTTACGATGTTTGATTGGGTATGGACTGGGAAACCACAGTTCATACACGGGTTGACAGTATTATGAAAAAAGGTTGTAGTTTATCTACAACGTTGGGATGGGGTTTTCCTTGGTCGGAGAAAAAGAAAACCCAGGTAGCAGAGGATGGAGTCATGCATAAGAGAGTGCATTCGATCACTTAGGAGATGGCCAATCATACCTTTGTGCCAAAATTCTCCAGAGTTGCGGCACCACTTCCAGTGGAGATTTCAGGGGCAGGGGTAGAGGTTGACCGGTGCGCCCAACCTGTGGGCATTGGTTACATAGTTCACTGCGACGCATTAGGGACCGCACACGGGTGTGTATTGATGTAGGAGTGGGCAGTGATCGCCTATGGATCACAGTAGATGAGACTGCACAGAGCTGATAGTGGACCACTGGAATTTGAGGATGGTGACCACGTTTTCTTACGGGTCTCACCACGATGAGGTCTATGGAGATGTGGCCGAGGAGGCAAGTAATATCCGAAGTTCAGCGGACCTTTTAATGTACTAATCAGTGTAGGCGAGTTGGTTTACCACTTGACCTTTCCACCTCAATTTTACTGGATGCATGATTTCATCCACATATCTCAACCGAGGAGATACGTGCTTGACCTGACTCATGTCATCGACCATGGGGAACTGGACTTTGGTGATGGGGTGACTTTTGCGGATGTCTCGGTGGAGATCGAGGATCGACAGGAGCGGGTCCTATGTGGACGGTCGATACCTCTAGTACACTTCAGATGGCAGCACAAGAACCGCCAGGAGAGGACTTGGGAGCAGGAGGCTCAGATGCATGCACAATACCCACTTTTGTTCCCCAAGTTTATGATGTATCTTTACGGGGACGTAAAGCCCTGAGGTGGAAGTAATGTAATGACCCGTAAAATTCAAGGGAAATTTTTTCTTAATTTTCTTTAGGATTCTACAGGAACACAGTTTCTGATGGCACCTGATTCCAAGGCCCGGTAAGCCCGGAATAATTTTCTGAAGTTTAGCTCGGGTACATTCAGTGAACGGATGAGCGAGTTTTCATAACATTTGATCCGGTGCTCAGAATTGAAATGTGAGGGCACCGATGAAACCGCAGGGCCGATAATTTCTTAAGAACACCTTTTCTGGGGTTGTGTTTGCTTGGGAGGAGATGTTAAAAATTGTGGATGGTAAAATTAAAATTGAGCTACAATTTTATTTCTTTTTTTAAGTGGTTATATCCTTGAGTGGAAGTTGGGGAACTACCCATGAGAGGTTAAGAGGGTGGTGGGGCCCACACGAACTCCACCTCTTCAAATTCACTAAACCCCCATAACTCTTCCCCTTTAAACCCCCATGTATTAAATTATGTGACTTCCTTCACATTAAAGCATGCCATTTATTTTGGGAGTTAAGAATTTGAATTTTAAAAATTTAAATGCATGGCATGTTATAATAAAATAAGCATAACACTTGTTTTATTTGGGGTTTGTTTCATAGTGTTGGGTTTTTGAGAGAGGGAGCAATCTTCCTATGAAGAAGTTCATCTTCCATGTTGAATAACACGAAGAACGCCACTCTCTGAAAAAGAACGCCAACACCAAAGAAAGATGGCGTGTCTTTCTACTCCTCTCTACAGCCGGTGTGAGACGCCGCCCCACCTCGGATGATCTCCGTTAGGTGTGTACGGAACCCTCTTCCGCGACGCCTTCTTCCGCGACATTCAATTCCATGAAGAACCTTCGTTCAACGATTCCATCAAGTTAGGGAATTAAGTTGTGAATGTAAATGAACCCATGTTTACTTCCTTCTAAAACAAAGAACGCGGATCAACTAAATATTAAGTTGATCCGCGAAGAATATGTTTGCAGGTTGGGAATTCTTGATTGCAGGGAAAATCGTAGGGGAATATTGTATATTTCTCATTTATGTGGTTTATACACTCGAGCTTGAGAATTTATTTGTAGGATTTATCTTTGTGGATTCCTTACCCCGGTTTAATTTCTCATGATGAACGCGAATTAAATTAATTAATTCACAGATCGATAAAGAATTGATTGAAATAATTTTCTTCATGTTTATACTGAGTTTGAGATTATTGAAGCATGATAAATATTTAATTTTCAATCCCCCATGTTCTTGATTCTAAAAAATATGGCCAAACTAACACGGTTATCGATCCGTACTTACACCGAGTTCCTTTCTGATTCATGGTCCGTGAATTCTTCATGTGTTCTTCTTCGTCAAATAATTAAGCAGGAAAGAAACTCAATGTTTCTTTGAGCACGACATGCGGACATGGAGATCTCGATCCGAGGATCATGAATCAACGATCGTCATAATTATTGGGGTTATAACGAAGTTGCAGTGGACTGGAGGCGTAGCATCGTGGCCGACCAGAAGCAGGCCGTGTGTGAGGCGAAGGTGCATCGTTCCCAGTACGTGAGGGAAGCATGAAAATTAGAGGAGAAGGGAACGTGAATAATGTGGTAGATTGGAGAGATAATGAGATATCATGTTGATAAATAATAAAAGAAATAAATAAAAGGGGTAATCAAATAGGGGGCATGATTGGCTTGGAAACAGGGGGGAATTTCATTTTTTTGGTGGTGCGTGGAATTGGGTGTGAGAGTTTAAAGTATTAAATTAAATTCAAAATAATAATAATATAATAATGTTATTATTATTTTCATTGGGAAAACTGTATTTTGACGGTATCTTCTTCGTACAACCTCGGTTTCAAGAACCGTCAATGGCAGTGCGACCCTGACTTCGAGACGGAATTTATGAGTCCAATATTAGATATCTTTTTCGGGTTTCTGGATCAGGTACCCGAAGCGATCTGAAAATAATAGATTTAATATTATTATTAAATATTAGACCTGCTATAACTTGAGCTCCAGACGTCCGATTTATGTACTGCTGACTTTGTTGGATTCCTCTTGATGAGACGGTTCTTTTGGAATACTTCACCTGAGGTTTGGACACAGTTGGAGTAAGGCCGGGTTGGATTGTACCCGAAATCCAACCAGGCCCCTCGAATGGAAAAGCTGATAACTTTCAGACTGGACGTCCGTTTGACGAACCGTCAGCGGCGTTGGTGATCACGTTGAGAAATGGTCCCTATTATTATACCCTATGAGAGTTTGGGGTACAGTTGAGATACAGTTGGGTTGGTTCGCACACGAATCCAATCGGGCCCCTAAGACAAAAAGGCTAATAACTCACAGACCGGGTGCCCGATTGACGCGTTGTCTATTGTGTTGAGACCCCTATGACGAGGCGGTCATTTGAGATACTTATTCATGGGACTTTGAGATACTTGGAGTATCGACCTGTAGCTCGTGGAGCATACCCTCCCGGAGATGAGCGTACGGAGTACGGAGACTGTGTAGCCGGCTGAGACCTGACGACTGCTTGACCGGCTCGACTTGGTGTGAGTCAACTAGCCCAGTGGATGGAGCACTACTTTATTTGGGTGAAGACCCATGGCAGATGAAGAACTACTGAGTTTGGGTGCAGACCCACGGTACTCGTCTGGAGAGTACCTCTGCAGGCTATTAGGGGGGATGCACTACTGTGTTTGGGTGGAAAACCCTGGCGGGAAGCACTACTATGTTTGGGTGGCTGACCCGCGGTACTTGACAGGAGGAGTACCTCAGCAGTCTTAGGTTAGTGAGCAGTACCTCGGAGTCGTGACAGGATAACTGTACTCTCCAGAGACGGGGCTCTTCAGCAGTTACAGTTTCGATAATGAAAAACCTGGTTTGAGCTGAGTCTATGAACTTTTTGTTTACCTCTTTGTTGAGATGGGTCACTTGATAACTTAGGTATATGTATGGGAATATACCTGGGTAGTGGTTATCCGTTGATTTCATAATCTTTGTGTTTCCTCATGATTGAGATGGGTTACTTGATAACTTAGGTATATGTGTGGCCATATATTGAGATATTTCTTTGTGGTTATCCTTGTTTGATTGAGTGAGACTTTGAGGGTCTCGGGGTCCCTACTGAGTATCGTTATACTCACCCCTACACAGGCTATGCCCGCACCTCGTTTTGTTGGTTGGAGACGACGTGCAACATTGACAGAGGCCGAGTGTTCGAGGACTGGATGGTACCCGGAGGTGGACCTCACGACGAGTCAGTATCCGGAGGTGGACTTCACGACGAGACGACACTCGGAGGAGGTTGACGGGCGAGGGCGTGGTGGAGGATATCTGTTCCTACCCCTCCGGTAGGATCTGTGGTGGATGATCCAGGAGATGCGCTATCTATACCTACCCTTCAGGTAGGATCCGAGGAGGACGACTGAGGAGTTGCTTACATTCTTCCAGCTGTTTGGATTTTTTTTCTGTACTTTCATTCAGTTATAGTTGTACTTTCAGTTGGGTTTGTATTCTGGCCCACTTACTTTTCAGCACTTTCTTTTGTACATAGTGTATTACTTCTTCTTGTAATCTGTAATTTATTATTTACATTTATAAAGGCAATGCCTTCCCAGTTATCGGGATTTACGCCTTTGGTGCTAGTCGCCAGCCCCTGGCCTATGGAAGGCGGGCTTGGGGTAGTCACGGCACGGGCCCCGTGGATGGGTTGTGACATAAAATTTGAGATTTAATTTATTAAAATTCTATATTATTAAAGTTTTAATAAAATATCCTCTTAGTAATAGATAATGTGAAGTAAAAATGTCATAAAAAATAACACATAACTAGTTTTCCAAGTAGGATAACATCAATGGAATGTGAAGATATGAAAATAGAGGGAAAGAATTAATATTTACAAAGAGTTACTGAGGTAATTGATAAAAAAATTTAATGATCAATAGAAAGGTGAGGAGATAAAAAATTAACATCTAAGAGAATTGAAAAGGTCAGTGATATTATCATAAATGATGGTAATGGGATAAAATTTTAGTTCAAGATATTTTTTCCTAAATTTGATGAATTATTTTACACCACAAGAATATACCAGCCAAAATGATTTTTTTTATTTCCGAAAAACTGAAATTCACTTTTAACAGATCCATAATAGGGTGAAAAATCTTTTTTCTATCTCAAAACAAATATGATTAATACATAAATATCTACACAAAAAAAATAATACTACAAATTCATCATTAATATTTATTCATTAGATTATCTAACTAAAGAAATGATACATTAACCTGGAGATCACCTATGCTAACAGTTTGTGTGAAACCCTTTTCATCTTATGATTATGGGTTCAATCCCTACCACCTTTTTGGTCTTGATGGATTTTTACATGGAATTTAGGTTTTCTATTTTATAATACTATATTAAAATAGTTCTTATAAGGTTCCCAAAATAAATACCATGGAGATCCTTGAAATTAATATAATCATTAAATAACTATTTTATTGTTGTTTTCAACATATTTTTTTAGAATGTCTAATAATATTCTTTGGAAATTATTAAAATGTTATTAATGATCATATTAAACCTATATAATATCAATATCTTTAAACATATATATATTAAAGGTAATGGAATTGTTACTTAAGTAACATTTCTAATAAAATATATTCTATCAAAAAATATCTCAAAAATTTCCTTAGTTTGGGTGATCCCTAAGAATAGGATTTGATTACAAGAAACATATAGTCAATTTTAAGGTCATCAACCATGATAGTATCTGTAACACTTATATTAATGAATAGACAATTGCTTCTAAAATTTTACATAATCCATATATGTTTTATTATTCATGTAACCAAACAATTTTTGGTAAAAAACTTCATCAATTTATTTCTTTAATCATAATACAAAAGTATTTCATCCATTTTTTTCTACTTAGGTACTTACATGTTCAATGGGTTGACCTTTAGAAGAGGCAATTGACACGGTTGGTTCCCATGTTCCCTGTATTTAGATATTTTTAAAAATAATCACTATATACTAAAAATTCCATGTTTCTTGATGGAGAGGATAATAATAGATAATTTTCCAATAATCATTTTTTATCCCTAAAAATAATCATAATATTATTTTTTCTAAGTGAATTGAAACACCTTTTGAGTTAACACGGTTTTTTAGCTAACTGAGAAAAGGATTCAACAAGACATTGGTAATAACACATTATTACAAGAAAAATATGAATCCTAGTGACATTAGTAGGTCTTGTATATTCTCCCACCACTTTAGTCACAACAGGGTAAAAGGATATTCCTTATTTAATTAATATATATACATGTAATGGGATCTATTATAACCAATATTCCTATTTCTAAATCTTCCAAAAAGCATAATTTCTTAAGGACAATATAAAAATAATAATATGTTTCTCATGTTCCTCATATATTTTAAAATATACTAAAATATAATTAATAAACACCATAAAAAATTTATCTAATCACTCAAATAAAAATATATATAAATGATCTAGAAATAATATTCGAATGTTTTTAAACCCAAAGGAAAAAAACTCATATTGCATAAACCATGTCGAAAAAACCGTCCTAATGATTTCTTTTTTCCTTTACTTATAAATGATCATATTTTGACATGAGTTCAATCATAGAAAAATATTGAGATCTCAAGAGATGATAAAATAACTCATAAAAATGAGTTAGAGGATACTTATTCTTAATAGTTATGTTATTTAGTGCTCTATAAATATTTCAAATCCTCATAAATCCATCCTTATATATAACTATAAAAATATTAGCACCCCAAGGTGATGTGTTAAGTGAAATTAAAGCCTAATCAAGAAAAAATTTATCTATCTTTGCAATTCCAATATTTCTAGTGGGGACATTTGAAATAGTGGTTTTGAATTTCGATTATCATTAAACAATAATTAAATAGTAAATTTTACCTCCCAATTAGTAATAATACAAGTTAAATTATTAGAAAATATACCTATATTTTCATCTACCATTAACTCATCACAAATATGGATTAATTTATTATTTATAATGATATGGTAATGATTAATTTTACTTCCTTATTTTGATAATTCTTTCAACTAACTGATATCTTATCATTGGTATGGACTCAATCTTATTTAGGAATTAAAACACCATATAAAAATTGAATATAACATTATTTTCTTTAAAATATATCTTTACATGATAAACCAAAAGTGAATTAATACCAAAAATAAAATAGAACACTATTATAGGTTAGAATGAAATAATTTCATGGAAATGCATTCCACTAATTATAATAGGAAGTTTACTATTAATCTTTTTTGATTTAATATTTACACTATTAGTTTTAATGAAGTGTTCTATTCATATTTCTCGAGGTGGTGATTCTATTTTACTATAAAATTTACAATAAATAAATGAATGTATAGATCTCAAATCAGACATGAAATTGACATAATATAAAAAAAATTCAATATAACTATCATTGAGGTAATTGAAAATTATTATTCCATAAAATTATTATTACGGTCTAGGTGATTTCTATCCTTTATATTTATATTTAAACACATATTTACATAACAATTCATCTGAAAAAATTATGACATATCATTTCTATTTTTATTATTATTTTTACCATTACCATTACCACTTTTTATTAGTTATCTATATGACCCAACTTATCATAGGAGTAACACTATTCAGATCTTATAATACGTTCCTTAGTACGAATCCTTCTACACTTATCACAAGATAGAAATTTAATAATATTATGATCCTATTTTCTTGATGGATTTTCCCTATTTAATATCCACTGTGACCACTTCATATCATTTTTGTTATGAAATTCAACATACTCCATTTCATCTTTTTCAAGAGATTATAAAATTTCCTCATAATCGAGAAACTATTGAGTAACAAAAAACCATTGTAAAAATTATTTTAATCTTTTGTATTTTTATATCTATATAAATTTCATGGAACATAATAAATTCTAGTGAATACCTAACTAATATGTTAAAATTTGATTAATTTTTGGAAAATAATTCCTCTTCCTTTAGATTAAAATAAAATAATTTCTATTAATTATAAGTTAAAAATATGTTGAAATATATTTATTGAGGAAAAGATCCTTAAATTTAAAATATTACATTGTATCGATATCATCATA
This sequence comes from Viscum album, assembly GCA_963277665.1. Classification (NCBI taxonomy): domain Eukaryota; kingdom Viridiplantae; phylum Streptophyta; class Magnoliopsida; order Santalales; family Viscaceae; genus Viscum; species Viscum album. The sequence continues at coordinate 1,012,917,049 of OY728119.1, read as the reverse complement.
TTCCAAGGTATTCATAATTACATAATACCATTTCATGAATTCACCCTAAAAATGATAAAAAAAATTAGGAACATATGATGACCTTACAATCCAGGAACACTAAAAATAATCTCAAAATCAATAATCCATCATTTATATACAACTAGATCAGTGTTTCCATCAAAATATTGAGGTTAATGTTTTATCAAATGACCCCCATTATTTATATTCCTTCGTAGAGAATTTAGACACTCCCTTTTATTGGTACCCCCATTAATATCCCACAACAATTTCGATAATGTTGTTGCAAACAACATATCTCTACTTCCAAGCATTCCAAGTTACTATTTTTATTAAATAGTTTTCTCTTGTGTCCTTCATACATTCTTATTCTTGTTAACTATGTGGGAAAACATTATAAAATAGAAATATAATATATAATGAACATATAAACCCTCAAATACTATCTTTGGATAATATAATCATATATTAGCATCCATAAAGTAACATTACTTAACAAAATACTTCTATATAATGTTTAATAAATCCTTCTTTGATACCAAAAATAAAAACCATACATACCAAACCATAAATTATAAATTTAATATAACGTATTTTAATTGAAAACATTATCATTATATTTAATGTATAGGGTTTTAGACAATTATAAAGACCATCACAAAAAAACGGACACTTACGCATTATGTAATTTCTCTATATATAAATAGGTTATTATCTTTAGACTCATGTTTAATTAATGAAAATTTTTATTCATTCCTGAAAATTCTTCAAAGCATAATAAATTTACATTATATAGTTTATACACTTCATTAGGATATATGAAAAACATTTGAATATTTCTGATGAGAAAAAATAGATTGGTAATGGATGTAAAATTAATCATTTAATAACCCAATAAATTAGATTCATTTGTCAAATTTCAGCATAATACTTTTTAAAGAAATAATCAGAATCATGAATGTTATTCGGGAAAAAAAGATAATGAATGAAAACTCTTCCTTGAAGAACTGAACTTTTAACATTAAAAGATCATAACTTTCCTCTGAAATAATCACAATTCCTTACCTCAGGAAAATAATAATTTCAAATAAAACTGAAAAAATTAATAATAATACCATGTATGTATCTGGAAATATCATTCTCATATCACCTTTATAATAAAATAACTTCACCAGTTAATTCCTATATAATTAATTAGAAAAAACCATTATCCAATACATTGGAGGTATATATTAGTACTTCCTTCAATAATATACAATGTTTAAGAACCATGAAATCATTAAAAAAATAAAATATTTTATTTCCATAAAAAAAATCCTAAAAAATAATTGACAATTGATAAGAACAAATATTTTTTTATCACGTGAAAAAGAAAAAATGGTTTATTTTGAGAATAAAAATTTGAATGAATAATTATAAAAGGATATTCATTGAAACCCCATATAAAAATTTATAATATGGTTATAAATTATGAGAAATCATTGTTATTTGGAAAAATTTATTAGTTGGTAAAATTTCTAAAATACTATATATTCCCAATTTTATAAATAAATTCAATATATACCCAGATGAAATAATTATAAAGATTACTTTTAAAAAATTTAAATAGGTATAAATATAGTTGAATATAAATTTTAAAAATCATTTATATAAGGAGATTAATATTTTTGAACAATTCAATCAAAAAGAATATGAAAGAGAATGCTTCAGAATGAATACATAAAAAATTTAAAATAAGGGTTAAAAAAAATACCATACCTTAGAATTTTTCATATTTAGACGAGAAATAATTCAATATATAATAAATTTATGCTTATTATTCATTTTATTAAAAACCATAGTCAAATTTATTTTTATTTATTCCATCTATTTATAATTTCTTTTTATCATATGTTAAATATTTTTTATTGAATTTGTATTCAAGTATTAATTGTTCTATTTCGCTTATATCCTACGAGTTGGATGTATTGATCATCTTAATTTAGAATTGGTTTAATCATATACAGGTTTATATTTTGGTTATAAATATTATATATTTCTTATAAATAAAAATTTATATCTATACATGTAAGGTTGTGATAAGTAATTAAATACATCGTTTATTGAAGTAATAGTCCACACTTAAACCTGAGGTTTGTCTTCATTTTTTAATGGATAGAGAGGAAATAAATTAGATAATATTATATATTTAAAAATAAATATATGTAAAAAATATTAAATTAAAATAATTAATCAATCATTATAACCATTCATGAAATGTGGTGATGCAAAATGAAATATGTCGTTCATTAAGTTAGTAGTCTGCATGTACACACGAGTGAGATTGGAATTCTTCTAATGAATCAAATAGTGGTACATAATGGTTTCTACGCCAACATAATAAAAGTTTAGTATTATAATGAATCTTATTTAATTATTTTAAAATGGTTGTAAAATATTTTTATGAGTTTTTAGAAGGAATAAACTTGAAAATCCAGTTAAGGAAATTACCTCTTCTTTGGGTAATCTCATTCAAATCTCTCCTTATTCCTTCTTATGATGGTATTTGGGTGAGACCAGAACCTCAAAGTCATAAATAAGGGTGTTTTGGGTGTTTTTCTAAAATTTACTGTTTGATATAAATTTTTCAATGTGTTTAGAGTAGGGAGGTTGTGAGGGGATTATTTTATAAGTGAGATGAGTGAAACCATTGTAAATAATTTCTACTCAAAAAATATTAATGTCTTCATTATGGTTAAGTTGATCAAAGGACACCCAAATTAGAATATATTATATTATATGTGAATATAAACTCATATAATTAAAAATATTAATTATTTGGGGTTATTTGAGACCATATCCCATTTTAAGCCTTTTAACTCATTTAACCCATATCATAGTGATTAAAATTTCATATGTTAAAAAAAATTTATGTATAAAAATTAAACATAATATAGTAAAAAAATTTAACCTTATGATTATAATTATTTAATTAATCTTTTTTTGAAATTTAGTTTTAGATGTGAAATTTTTTCTTTCAATATAAATATTCAAAAACTAGAGAAAACTATTTTTTGAAAAATGGCATTTTAATCATAAAAAATACATACACTAAAAAAATGAATAGTAAATGTGTCAATAAAATTAATTTTATTAATATTAAAAATGTGATTTATGTGGATTTAAATCCAATGAAAAATCAAATTCATACTTGTAATTAATTAATTGAATAATTTATAAAATATAATTCTTTTATAAGAATAAAACATAACCTAGATTCTAAAATGTATAACATAGGTTTATAAATTCAATAAAATAATTTTAAATGATTTATTTTGCTCATAAATATATGTATGGTCTATATGAATGGTTTTAAAAACATCCAATTCATTCTTATATCATGATTTTTTCATAAAATATAAAACATTTAATTTTTTTATTTTTTCTTTGTTCATATAAAAAAATATTTTGGGTAAAATATCCCATATTCACTATAAGATAATATTTAAATTTTGAATTAAAATATTTATTCCATATAATATAATTAAAATTAAAAAATTTAAAATTTAAATAAAACCATATAATACGTGGAAAATAATTTAGTTAAAATAAAACAATTTTTTTGATTGAAAATTATATTAAATTATTATATTGAATAGGAATCCATAAAATCTAAGTGTGTAAATTAATAAGGAATGATTTTAATCATTTATTAAGGAAACTTTTTTGATTATATAATAAATATCCAAAAAGATATACAAGAAGCCATATTAATATAGGATTGGTCCCATGAATTTGATTCCCTAAAAATCAAATATCTCATAGAATAACTTGCCTTATTGTGGAATTTCATTCATCTTAGAAATATTCCCAATAAATTGAAATCATGTACATGTCATACCAAACTCATTTAAATCTCTATAAAATGTTGTCAAATAAATTCTAAAAACAAGTAAATTTCAAGAAATACATTGAGACTCAAAGTGGCCCGCATAAACCAATGTGTGGGAGAAGAAGAAAAAATGTCTGAACTCATGGTCAGGGACTTAATGGCCTAAAAACTAAACACTAAAAATTATCCACAAGTATGGGTCTTCCAAAATATATCATTATGATTATTTCAAAATATGTATATATAAAGGAATGATTTTTGCTACACTATAGAGTTTATCATTGGGTAAGAACTCTTCAATTAGGAGAGATGAGTTATTATGGTGGTCCAATGGTGGAGAAGTCCTACTAATATGGACAAATGCCATATTTTACACTCCTATTCAGTCTTATATCTCAATATGAAATAAGTGGGGGAGGCTAATCTACAATATGATATGGGGAGTGTCCTGAGTCTTCTTAAGGAGAAGAAATAGAGTAGTATGACCAAAGATGAAAATGAATTATTATAGAGTTGATATGGGATTTTTTTGAATAGAAACTAAAATTGAAATAATCTATTTTTAAGTGGTTATTTAGTTTTACTCTGAACATTCTTGGTTATGTGGATCATATGAAATAACCTAAGGATCCCTCTCAACCCATTGTGATAAAACTTCATAAACTGTAAAGTTAGAGTCATCACATACAAGATAAAAGTGGATATTTAACATTGGTGGTTAGATGATGAAGGTTAATGTGAGGATATTTTTTAGTGAATTAAATAAAAACTCAATAATAATATAAAATAATAATATCTTTTTAAATTAATATGAAATGGTTTGTGTGATGTTAGTAATGTATTTAAACAATCATCTCTAAAAACAATAACAACCTAAGAATGACCAACAATCATGAAAAACCTTTAAAAGTTGAAGGGAGGAAATGATTTTGATTTATAATTTGTTAACTTGAATTCCCTCAGATGAAACTACTTACCCTTGTAAAATCCCTCATTCATCCATAAAATTAATTTTCTCAATACCTAATATGAGACCTTATTCTATGAAGTGATGGGGGATAATTTAATGTATTAGAGACACTCACCAAAAGAATATCCATAAACTGTAAAAATATATATATGAAAATTTCAATTAAATTATGATTGTATTTCGAACGAATAGACAATATAAAAGGCTAAAAAGATATGAGAGCATTACAAAAACCAAAAGGTATCATCCAATATATATATTTTTTGAATGTATATGTAAATTTTTCTTTTCTATGATCCTAATATGATATATGTATTTGAAGGATACCAGAATATAAATCTAGGAAAAATTATTTTGTCATACAGACCGATATTTGATGAAATTTTAATTTTCTCTATATAGAAATGTTATTGGAAATAATAATTGTAAATCGGTAAATATCATCAATATAAATATATTTTAAACAATAGGGAAGTAGTTTTAATTCCAATACTAGTGGTTTTTGGATGAAGGGAAGGGGCTTGGGGGTGGGGGGGGGGGTAAATGATAATGCAACCATACATCTTATATGAATATTATATATAGACTTTGAATAAATTGAAATGAAAATTTTATAATCATTACTGGTCATGGGATTCCCTGAATCGACACAATCATAAATCAAAGTATACAAATCACATTTTTTCAATCCCAAAAAACACTAACAACATGAATTAAAACCCATGGAATCAATGAATGATAAATACAAATAATAATCTAAATTTGTGGGAGGGAAAGAATTTTGTGTCTATGTCTTATTAAGGAAAACTTTTATTGATTAAATTATAAGAAAATATTGATCCTAAATAGGGATTATCATTATATAAACAATGTTTAAATATAAAGTTTCTCTCCAAAACCCCACATAAAATGTTCCATTATGAACATTGATGAATATTTTTTTTATTTTAAGATAATTCCATCCACATATAAGGAGAGAATATATTTGATTTAGGTAGATTAATTCTCCATAATAAAGCATTATAAAAGAAAAATGAGATTCCTTACTCAAATTTTTTTATCTGTGATCACTCTTGATGTGTATTTCATCCTATAGTTGGAAGAGTTCACCATAATGCTTATTGGTTAACGCTCTACATAGTTAAATTAAATATAAAATGAGTGACAAATTAAATTAATTGAAGAAACTAAACTATGAACTCCAACAATAAACAAAGTATTCTCTATGGTGGAAAATATTTTAAATCTTCCTAGGTAATAATGTTTTTTTGAATCCCTAGTAGTATCAAGGTATATACATTTTTCCAAGGGTAACTCTCTCATTCCACTTCACTTATCTCTTGTGGGGTAAATGATTTTTAAAACAATTATCATATTGTGGAATATTTTTAACAACATACATGACAAAAATGTTAAACTATAACTTTTTTAATTCATCCAAAACATATTTTTCAATTTAATTACAAAAGTTTTTCTAATGGATAAATTATTTGGGAAATTGGAATTATAATGGAAGAATAAGGTGGACTCCTCAATTAATTTTTTACATTTTTTGTTATGTTTATATTAACATAAATATTATTGTGATTGGGAAAGAGTGTTTTTAAGAGAATGATATACCTACTGTGTAGAATATTCGGATGGAGAAATTTATTTAACACTAGGAAGTGTAATGAAACGTACATTACCTTTTTACTTGGGACAAATAACAGTTTAGGATATAAGTTGGCTCGAAACTTGTGTCTTTAACTCATTGATGGTTTTTCCCATTTGGCCCAATTGAGTAGTCATGTCTTTAATGGTTGATTGTGTGGTATATTAGAACTAGGGATTATGGGATTCTATTTTCCTCACAATTTTATCATTGATATGTTCATATTTTTGAGGAAACACGGTGTTATTTTTGGAAGTTAAGGGTAATAAGGATGAGAACGTTTCCTTGTTGATACATATTCTATTTAATATATCATGAGTAACCTTATTTTGAATTTTTTTTGTTACCACACGTGGTTTGTATTTTTCATGAAGGGATTTTTTTTAAGGTTTTTTCTTTCTGAAAAGGTCAACTAGGATATATTGATGCAGAATACATAAATATATCCTGGAGTTGTGAGAATTGATATGAAAATTATGTTATATCAATAAAAATAAATATAGTAACATGAATTAGTGAATATTTTGAATTGCCATTATATTTTTCAAATTTTCCTAGATTTTTTTTAATTTCAAAATTTTTATTATCCAATTTTTTTTCCTAGAGAATAATGGTTTACATCATGATCTTCTTGAGTATATGGTATCACTTGTGCCCTAAATTATTATATAATATTTTACATGTATTCTATTAAATCACGTGAAGTTTCATGAAATTTATTTATTATAGAACAATGAGTTGGATTATCTTTAAATCCACGTTCTATAGGGATAATTTTCTCATATATTTATTAAAATAACGTTTTTTGTTATTTTTTAGTTGAGTAATGTAGAGAAAAGTTTCTTTAATCTGTCCCAATATTCATGAAGGCCCTCCGCTTGATATTTCTTCATTATCTAGATTTAATTATTAATATATGGGTTTAAAGAGACTAGTAAGATCATAAATATAAAGTGTAGTCTTTTCCATTAACAATCGATAATTATAGTAGGTAGATGATATAACCATTCTATGGAAACATCGTGAAGGGATAAGGGAAAAAATATAAATTTTATGAGGTCCTTAACAGATATTGGGGTTTCACTGGGGAGAAAACAATATGAAAATACACAATACATTGTGAGCATCCTTAATAAGAGTATTGTTAACTATTTTAAGAGGTGGATGAGAACCAATCTCAACTCAACATTAGCTACTTACTTAGGGTATTGGATATACACAAGTTGGTACTCTACATTAGGGGTGGTTACCTCTTTTGAGGTCCTTTTATTTAAAGACATTTTTTATGTATTGAATTAGGTTCACTATTATATTTGTTTTGACAACACTTGAGGATTAAAAATCTTTTTTATATATAATTTGACTTCCCATAACCTTATGATATAATTTTTTAATTCATATTTTTTTCAGTTGCTGGGTCATCTTCATGTAAATTTTTTCCAGATATTTTCTTGAATAACAGAAGAGATAATATTAATGAATAAAAAGATAAATATAGAAAATGATATTCTATTCCTCAAAAATGAGTCGAGAATATTATTGTATTTCTGAAAATTTCAATTTAAATTATTTTTTTAGACAAACATTATAATAGTATAGTGGTAAGACTAGGATGTCTCTAATGAATCCTTAAATTACGAAATATTAAAATGAAAAAAATTAAAATTTAGAAATTTTATTTGAGAAATTAGTGGTTGTGGTGTAGGGGTATTGCGATTTTATGATTGAAAATTTAATTTAGTTATAAAAATAAATGTTGATACATATACAAATCATGATAAGACTTAGTAAGTTTCCCTTACAACTCAACTACTGTTATTCTAAAAGAATTTTGAATTGGACAAAGATTCATTTAATATACCAAAATTATTGAAATAAGATACTTGATTTCAATCTAAGAAAATTCCAAGTATTTTATTGGGAATAAAAATATATTCACCCATAATTGTTTGGAATCGGTCGATTTGCATCTAATGTCACAATAAAAAATCATTATAGAAGTACTTGATGAAATAAATCTGCTTTCTTGATTTCTTTCTCCATTTAAAATTATATTACACTTAATATACAATCTCATGAGTAAATTAAAATGGATTTAATCAACTAACATAGCCCATAAGATTTCTCATAATAAATAAATTAGTATATAAGACACCGACCTGTTCAAATCATCACACAATGATGTTTACACATGGGCTCATGTGAATTTTTATTCCTTCTATCCTTATTTGAAAATAATATTAGTTTTTTTAAATAAAGAAAACATGTATAAAAGAACCCAATACTAAAACTTCTTATTAATATCATAATGATAAAAAACATGCTGCTTAGGATTATATCAAGATATTATCCTAGGATTGATTAGGGGATTATAAGTATATGGCAAAATATTTGTAGAAAATAGAAAAATAATGAATCATATGCTTATAACTCTCTTAATTTGATGTTCCATGAAATATACTTTACTTATTGAACATTTTCTAATCCTATGAGTGAAATTAGATGTGCCAATTTATCGGCCTATGGTGTGTCATATTTTTCTTCCAATTCACACTGAAAAGATGAAATGTAATTTTAAAAACCCATACTATTAAATCTCCAAGAATGATAAACAATGAATATTTTTAAATATATTATATAAATTCACCCATGAAATTTTAAATATAATTTACATGATTTTAAATGTTTCTTTTCAAAGTAAAAAAATAAACTTTTATATCAATAAAAACTCTTTATGTAGCATCCAATTACATAAACTATCTGATAGATATAATAAAATATCATTAACTTGATATTTTTTCACGATATGATTCTATGAGTAATATTATCTTTAAAATAATGATCAAGAAATGTTTAATTTTATTTCACTAATTACGGCCCATTTATTGCTGGTTTTTTAAATCTATCGATCAATTGAGTTTCTAATTTTCAGGCTTACATTGGTCCCTAAATAGTTGGATTCAGAATTTGTGCTTAGTGAAATAAATACCGAATACCAGGTAATTAAGGAAAAATATTTATGAAATTCTGATCATTTTTGGGAACGCAATGAAAAGATTAAAAATCTGATTCTTTCTTGAGGAAATATAAAAAATTGAAAATTTTCCTTTTTAGTGATTTTTTAGATAATGAATGGAAATTAAATTTAAGATGAAAAATGTTCAAATGATGAGATACTAGATGCCATAAAAAATGTAAAACAAATTTGTAAGGATGAAAATAAATCATAATTATCTTAGAGATCACACCATCATAACTACTCATTTTCACTCCTGGGAAATCATCGACACTATGGTAAAAAAAACAACCCAAGGTATTCATGGAATCACTACACAACATAATCACCCAAAGAAATTTTTTTCCCTTTATATGGATTAAAATTAAATAATTCATCACAAATTATAAAAATAAATTAAACATCATGTTAATCCCCACGTCCATTCCATACATTCCTTCCCAAAGATATATTTCTCTCTCATTAAAGGATTTTAAATGAAGATTTTCCCATTCATAAGAAAATGAATGATTTTTATAGGATTAATTCTTTATTATTCTCTTTATTTCAAAGACCAGAAAGTGTATCAATCCTAATTTATTTTACATGGGTTGTTTTATGGTAGTGTTTTTGGATGTTTTACGTGTAAAAATAGTATCGGAATAAATAAGAGGTTTAGGAACTAAAATGATGTAAAATACCTGAAAAAAATCCATCAGTAATAGAATAATCATCACACATTTGTAAGAAGTAATCTATAAAAATCACTTAAATTATACATCAAAATTCCAAACTTTATCATTTTAGTAGTATTAATTATTGTTACCACTTCCCTCCTTTTCATAGTCACACGATAAAATTTATTTTATATATATAATTTCACTTCATATTTCAATTTTTGAGCGAATTAAGGGAATATGTTTATCTTAAAATAGTATTGAAATCAAATTTTTGACTATTGTAATTTATTTTGGATATCCATAAAAATTTCAATATTGATTGTTATCTCCGAAACATAATAAAAATGGGTAAACTATTTTTAATTCATCTAAAAAATATTCTTCAGTTGAATACAAAACAACTCATCTTCTCCCATCACCACGCTTCAATTTAACCATGACCGGGCATTTAATTATAGTTCATGTTGGGAGGAGATAAATATATTATAATATAGATTCATAAAAACGTTTTTCATAGATAATATGGGCTTATTGAAGGTCAGAAGTTATGTTAGACAAAAATAGGATTTAAATTTAAAAAGGGGATTTCAAAATGGTTACTCAATCACACTTCACACAATAAATAAACTCTAACAGGTATTAATAATAAACAAAATTGAAATATAAAATCTCCTAAAATTCAACAACATTCTCCAGGCAAATATAATTTCCAATTGTATTGAAAATATTTCTATAAATTTATCAGTTTTTTCAGAATCAATAATCATTTTTCAAAAATATTAGTTCAAATTAGTTTCATCATTAATAAAACATCACTAAATAAATAGATTGAAAATTATTAAAAAATATATCATAAATATATTGATCCATTAATTTTTAAAATAAAGAAATATGATAAAATTTCCATGATTTTCTAAATTTCCCAAAGTATTCAGTATAACTCAAGATTCAAGTAACACAAAATATAAAAAGAACAATTTGATTTTTAAATTTAAATATTTTTATTTTTTTCTGAATTTATTTCTTGTAAAAATAGAAACTACAATCTATCTCCATCCCCAAAACATAAAAATTATAATTTCACAAATGTATGAAAATTAAATAATATAAAAATAAATAAAGGAACAAAAACAGGAAAAATTGCTGTGCATCATCATACGTGGGATCATTTACTAAGTGTTTCTCCCCCAGATTCATTAGATATTCCACATAGACTATTTTATTAGTTTCCTATTTATTTTAATCATTCATCCAATTTTCTCTTACAAATATGAATTTCAAAAAAGGGCTAAAAATTAGTAAATTTTTTTTGGACTGAGGCATGTTGAACAAATCCTTAATGGGAGGTGATTTAGTGTTGAATAGTATTTGAGGACCTTCTCAACAATATGGAACTTTATGGGACACCCGTGATTCAATTATAGTAGGTGAAAATTTTATTTTCATGATAGTATAGTAGAATTAAAATTCTAATATTTCGTGGAATAAAAATTATAATTTTACATAATGAATATAAATTTTAATCATACCATTTCAACCAAGCCTAGAATGAGTTTTTGAAAATATCACTTAGATACAAATGAACAATTTAAAATGTTTAATTTAACAAATAATACTTTTACTTATAAAATTATCTTCTAATAACTATAATTATACTTGTATTGATTATGAATATAAATAAATACAAAACCATTTTTAGGTAAAGGGATTTTTTTTCAGAAAACCATTTTAAGTGAAAAATATTTTTATATTATAATTAATTAAAATAATTCACAATAATGAAAAATTTAATTTAAATGTTTATATTATATATAAATATATATTAATTTAAAATATATAAAATTATGAATTCTAATCATAGAGTTAATGTAATATAATTTTACGATTGAAAAATGAATTTTCATGATGAACTATTTTTTGTTATGTTTTAAATGTTATGTTTTAAATTATTTAATGAAAATTATAAAAATTTAATTTGATAGTATGGATTGAATATTTATAATTTGGATGTAAAAATTGGGAAATAGTTATATTTTATTTTTAATCATTATATGTAATAATTGTTTAAAAATTTATCACCTGGTTAAAGGGTTAAATGAGATAAACTAGGTAAAAATAGAAAATAAGGCCTCAAAGTCATCCATAAACGTTTATATATTTAATTGGACTAGTTTAATTGGAACATTCATTGATATATTCTATAATACATCATCTTGGTGAAATATTTAATTGATAAATACCCTTATATTATTTTAAGTAAAATAAAATTCTAAAATTTCAATCTCTTGCTTTTAATTTATATTATACATTCACATAGGGATAATAAGATTTTATGAATGAATGTAAAAGTTTATTTAGTAATTTTTTTATTTATATTTATTATGTTGATTTATTTTAAAATTTTATTAATGGTATAATCACCTTAAATTCCTACACAATGCTAATATAGTGCTTTTGGAAGGTGTATAAAAATCAAAGTAAACGATTTAAAAAACAAAAAAGTAATATTTTTTGGAAAAAATATGGTGTCACAAGAATTTTATGGTTATTAATAATTTTAATGGATTTTTAAATAGTTTATGTTGAATTTTTATTCATATAGGGATTCCTTTAAATAAAAAATATGTGGATAGATATTAAAAAGAATTTAATGGTATTTTATGTTAAATAATATATTATTAAATGAGATAGAAATCCAAAAAATATATGAATAGGACTATGGGGATGATATATGGTCTAAAAGGTCATCACCGTTATTTTTTGAACCAATTTTCATAATATAAGTAAATTTATAATCCATTATGAATGAAAAATTTATAACCATGATTATGGATATAATTGGTTAATGAAAGGATTAAAAAAATATAATAATTTATATTGCAAATAAACTATCGTAAATTGTTTTTGAATTTATTTCAACATTAACATATCATATCTATAAATTTCTGTCTACTTGGTTCCATTATCATCTGGAAAATATTTTATTTTTTATAAGTATTTTATGTAATTCAAAGTGTGTTATTTCCCTCACTTATAGAAGGGAACCATGTCTCCTCTCTTCTTCAGAACTAATGAGAAATTTGGTTTTTTAAAAACATACTAAATCACTTAAATACATCTTGAAAAAAAATTTAGGGAGCTATTTTTCATAAAATATCATCCCTTGGGTCTTCAAGAGGAGATTTAAATGAGCACTTTCAAAGAAGAGGTAATTATCTTATCTGAAAAAATTATTTTTTTATTTCACTACATTGAATTATTTAATATGTATTAAAATATAATAAAAATTTATTTGTAAAATACCTTGATGTTATTATGTTTATTTCATAGTTCGTTTCCATATCCATCTCCGTTAAATCAGAAACAAAACCATTGCCCACATGTACAACTGACTACCACCCCATGAACTGATGTATTTTGTTTCCATCACCACCTTAAATGAATGGTCATAACGATGGAAATAAGGAATATATATGATATTAGTAAAATATTTATATTAATTGAAATTTTATATATCACATACTTCCTTACCCTTCCAATTGTTAAAAATGATAATATTACTCTTGCGTACGAGTGGACTACATCCTAAATGGAGCGATGTGATTCATTTTTCACATTTTCTTTCACAGAATGATTATAAATATTAAAATAATTAATATTTATGTTTTTTTATTAAAATTAATATTATTCATATGATTTATCTATGATTAAGGAAAAATAACTAGAATATAAAATTATGAACACACATGATAAAAAAAGAAGTTAACATCCGAAAAAATGATAAAAGATAAATATTTTTCAACAATCGGGTGATAATTTTTTTATGCGGAAAATATATGATATTATAGATTTTTATATGGTTCTATTATGTACATATAAAAAATATAAAATTTTTTACATGACATTAAATAACATTCAAATAATTAGAAGGGTGAGGTCACTTATTTCCTTTCAATTTCAACTCCATTGAGACATTTGTGGTATTAGGCACCAATTTTATTTTATATGGCATATATAATAACCCATTTATGTATATATAATGAATATATATTTATTCAAAATAACTAAATATAAAATTAAAGTAAAATATTTTATGGGGTCAAAATATAAATGTTACTAATGAGGTAATAATTTATTTTACATTTCTTTTTTTTGGATTTCCTATATTTTTTTCAAAGGAATATCATAATATAACATTAATAAAATTAATCTATTTTATCATATTATATATTTATATATATATATATATATACTATTTTACATTTTTTATATTTTCTTCTCCTTATCACTTGAATCATGGAAATAAATGTTTAAGAGAAAATTAGATCAATTTGATTTTGATCGGGTATATTTTTCTTCTATGTATATATTTTTTATAATTTCTATAAAAAAATTCATTTTTGTTTACTCAAATGAGTTATTAAGGAAATTTTCTGTTATCCTTGATTTTTTAAATGTTCTTAAAAGAAAATTTCTAATTTTCTCCGAAATGATCATTTTCTGCTATCTTTATAAAAATTCAATGGGAAGGATTTTTACATATAAAGTGTTAACATATTTTACCACTACCAAAACCATTTTAAACCATTTATATTATAATAAAAGCTTTATATGTTGTTAAAAATGAAATTATATACTAAAAATTTATTTCATTGTGTTTGATTCCATTATATTCTATCCTAAATAAGTCCTTATTTTAATCAAAAATATACTTTTCTGATGAATTAATGGTCATATCTTATATCTTGATTAATTTGTTTTTTCATTATCATTCTCTAGAAAAAGACAATTTCTTCTAATATTAGTTTACCAGACATAAAAAAATTATTTATATCATGGATATTTCTATTTCCAAAACCATCTACCATTTCTATACACATTTTTTTAATATAAAAATTATTTAATTGAATGAGGAAATATTCATATTATTTTTTCTTTAACAGTTGATGATATATTCTGATAAAAATATTGGTTATAAATTAAATTTATCATTAAATATATTATGATTTCATTGTAAAAAGTAGTTATGGGTATTATAAAATTATATATTGCACCATGAACCATCGATAGGTCTAATGAGACAGACCAGTTAGATGGACTTATTAAATGTATGTTGGTGTATTCCTAAAAATATTGTAAAATATATTTGAAGCATTCCTTGATCAAGATTTCCTAAATCATCAATTTTCTTATATTTAGAATTTAGTTATCATTATAAATAATATAATTATATTGATATTATCCATGGATTAATTTTTCTCTCATGTTATTAGTAAATGGAATTTGTTTTCAATTATTTACCTTACCATATTTTCGAGTGATAGATTCTATTTTACACAATCCTTACAGAGCATCGAAGCTCACCCTTATTTTCTTCCTTTCCCCATGAAATATAGAATTATTTTTGGAATTTAGATTCAAGGATGTATAATATTTACATCTATCATGATTTATATATTATTTCCATTGTAAAATGGGAATCATATAAGTATATAGATCTTCATGACTACTAAATTAATTTATCCATAGAGATATTTTCCCTTGAATCATATGCCAGTATAAAAAAGTAGACACTATCTATGGGTAACTAGATTTAGGGTTGTTAGATTTGGAAATTGATCAAGTTTATCTGTGTAATCATGAACTAGATTTTCAATAATAATGATTTTGGAACAAAACCATATGATGAACACTAAGGATAAGTCTATGTATAAGATAATATAACCAGTTTTGGTAATTTATAAATTGTTTGGGTCTCCATGAAATAAATCCATTTATAAATATTAGTAAGTGGATTCTTATGTAGCACAGATGGGTGTAAGCGTAATAACACTGAACGGGGAATATTAGATTTTAACTCAATCGTCACATGTGTATGGTGAGTGGGACTAGGATTTCAGACATGGGTAGACACTCCCGATGGATATTATTTTTCTATTTCACAAAATATTTAAAACCATTATTAAATATTTGAAAATAAATTTATGATTTTAATATATTTTAAAAAAACAAGTTTATGAATCTAAAATTATCTATACATAAATTTTTTACTTATTTTTAGTGTAACACAAAATTTAGAAATATATAATATGATTTAAATTTCATAAATTTTTAATCTAATTGATTTTATTCAATTTTTCATAAATTATTCATGAAATAATGAATTGAATGATCACTCATGGACAATATAGATATTTAACTACTGGGAAATCCAATACAACATGTGTTGGGGTGAGAAGATCAAGTCCATTTTTGGGAAGATATCTCATGTTATGACTAATAATATTGCACATAGAGAGTAATATGATGTTGCACAACATGATACACCTCTATTGAAACATTGTTTTCGATAAGATCCTCTATATTAAAATGTAACCACTAAATTAGTGGCGGCTAATCATTGGATAAATTTCCAAGAAATTATATTTCAGGATATGATATTCAATAAACCAGAAAGGTTATACTCACAGTATATTTTAATAAAGGAAACACTAATCATATTTTCTCATTTATCATGAATAATTTATAGGGTTAATAAATAGAAAACATGTAATTGGAACCTTTTAATGTAATAATCTTTGAAATTTTTTTCCCTCGTGAGCAATGAACTAAAATCAAAAGGGCGTTCCTATGTTTAAAAATGGAAGAGGAATGTTTTTTGGAGTATGAGGATAACTTTACAAGATTATATAGGTATAAAAATTATTATATATATAATATTGAAATAAAATTGTCCATTTCATTAAAGGAATTAATACAGTCCTCTAAAGTCAATCGATTTCTAAAAAGTTTTCATAATACAATGAAATAGTATTATAATCTAGAAAAATAACCATTGTATTTTAATGATCTTATATTATCAAGGGAAATAGATATAATAATAGGATATTTGAATAGAAATAAAATAGAAACATGTCAAATAAAAAGAATGGGATGAGTCAACTTCCATCATGTGGATACTGTGGAAAGAAAATTCCTTAAAAATTATTCAATTGATTGGGAGTTTATTATAAGTTCATGGATAAGGATAATCTAGATAACGAATGAAAGGGAAATAAAAAAACACTATTATACTATTATTAAATTATAAATAAATTGGAAATTATTCTAATCAATGTTGGATGAATCAAGGGATCCTACTGTAAAAGAGGCCCAATGGAGAGGCCAATCTTATATGATCATTATAGATTTGGATGGCATTCCTAAATATGTGGTTATGGGAAATTTAATAAAAACCTCTAATTTAGATAATGATTTATTTTATTCTGGATAGTTACCATATTTTATATAATACATTATTTCCAAAAATATTATATATGTACCAATCACCTTAATAAGGTAGTTGTTATTCAAGACTCATAGTGGAAATATTACAACAATGATGATGTTTTAGTCTATTCCCATTATGAAGCATAGACATAACCTATTTATAAACATTATTATTATACCAAGGTTTTAATTTATATAATCCTCATTATGGAATGGATTTCAAATTACAATGAAATGATTTATTTCTAATATAATAATATTAAGATTCATGTTGAAAATGTGGGATCCATTACCTTTAGCTAAGAGAATTCATCATCTTGTTGATGTCTAGATCCACCATCAGTATCTTATATGAATATTATTTATGGGGAATAATAGAAGAAAAACTATATGAATCATATAAGTAATCTTGATATTGAGGTTGTACCTATTACCCATGAATACATTGATGTGTTTCCAACGAAATTTCCTAGACATCCACCAAATAATGATGTTTAGTTTCCCATTTATTTAATTCCCAATGGAAGACCTATATCAATGAAAACTAATATAAGTCACACAATGTAATTAGTTAAAGTAAAAGAAACTACCTGAGTTTTGTGATAAGAGATTTCTATTCCCTAGTGTTTCACCTCATGGCTTCAATATACTTTTTTAAGAAGGATGATGGATCTATGATACTGTTCATTGATTATATAGAAATCAATACTATTACTATAAACAAAAGGGTTCATATTCCTCACATTGATTACATGTTTGATCAACATCCCAGAGCTTATTATTTTTCAAATATTGACCATTATTTTGGTTATCATCAATTTCATGTAAAAAGGGAAGATCTTCCAAAGACAACATTATGTATGAGTTATGGACATTAGTAGAGTAACGTAATTCCATTTGGATTGACCAATAAATCCATTTTTTAAAAAGATATTAAAAAAGACAATTCAATGTATATATTAATATTTTTGTGTTATTTATTGATGATATCTTGTGTTACTAAAAAATCTATGAGGATCTTGATAATCACTTGATAACTATTCTTGACACTCCTAGAGAAAATTAATTATACTATAAATTTATAAACTATGAATTATAGATTTAAAAATATTATTTTTGTGGTTATATTTTCTTTAAGTATGAAATATAATTTGATCCTCTAAAAGAAAGTGACATTCAAATAATTTAAAAAACCAATTAATGTAACCAAGGTATATATGTTATTTGATTGGGTTAGTCACTATCAATGATTTTTTGAAATTTTCTCCCAATTGGAAGACCCATTAACCAATATTACACAGGAATGGGTTAAATTCATTTAGAAACATGAATATGAAGAATTTTATAATGAATTGAAGTAGATATTTGTCATAGTTTGATATTGACTCTACCATTGGGAAAGGATGAATGCATAATATATAATGATGCATAGAAGGGAATTGGTTGCGTCCTTTTGTAGAAAGATACAGTTATTTAGTATTCACAAAGGTAGTCAAAGACTCATGAATATAACTGTTAAACCCATGATCTTGAGATGGAAGTTTAAATATTTGGATTGAATATATATATACATTAACTATATGGTGAAATATGTGTTATATAAAAATATCAGAAGAGTCTGAAATACATTTTTTATTGATTGAGGTCGATATGAGGTAAATAAAATGGCTCATACTACTCAAGGATAATTATTTATCAATATAATAACAACAAGAGATGTAAAATAAGGTATCATACTCATTATGTAGGAAATATCATGGATTCATGAAAAAAATGAGGATTGGAAGAGATCCAATGTTCATGGATTTTGTATGTATTGATTTGGAAGTTATTAAGGAAGGGGGAACATCACTAATTTTTGAAATGATTACCAAAAAATATTAATTGGAAATGATAAAATTTCTTACATTTATGGTTATAATTTTGAAAAAAAATATTTATGTCATGAATGATGGGAAATTGGAAGAATTAATTTATGATATTGGAGTTCAGAAATTTGGAAAGAGGTTATGTCTTCCATCTACACTTGAGATGAAAATGGAATAATTATTACATCTTGAATTCGAAAAAATTGTATCCTATAGTTATATTAAATTATTTTTATAGAGAACATGAGTTCATATAGTATCAAAAATTGTAGTATTATTAAATGAAAAACGAAATACATAAATTAAATTTAAAAATTTAATATAGAATAATAACATTTTTCGAGAACTTGATTAACCCTTCCATAATATTTCAATAAATTACATATAGTCCTCCTCTTTGTTTCTTAGGTAAAGGAAAAAATAACTGTGAGATAATATTATTAGTAAGGAGTATCATGAAAGAGAACATTACATAACATAAAAGATGGAAAAAGTGATATATAAGAATAAATGAACAACATAATGTCACAATCAACTAAAACTATGAGAATAATATATCATTGATAATATATAAAAATATAGATAAAAATAATGATAGATCTCATATATATGTAATTGATAATTTCCTACATCAAAAAATATTTTAAAGGTCTTGTGCCAATACTATATCCTATCATGATAATATGTATACACCAAAACCCTACTTATTTTGCCTCACGAGGCCTATTGATGCATACTGAGGATATATATTATTTGGCCACATAAACCACTTTACCAAGACAAATGAATTCTCTATAAGAGTAATCCAAACCATTCATACCATTACCTAAGGATCATCATACTATGTAAAACATTATCATCTATATTATGAGAAATACAATAATCAAATAATTACCTATTAAAAAAAATATTGGAGATGTCTATGTGTACATACCTTAATGAACATAAAAGGTGTGGGGTATCATAAAAGTAAAATGATGTACCATTATCAATGAAATATATGGTTGGATGTACTTACAATGTTCTTAGTTGTCCATGGAAGATAATAATTGGGTTTAATAGTTTTAATTGGTAGAATAACATGTAAATTGTAGGAAAACACATTTATCAGTGTTCATTAAGAGAATAAGAATTTTTTATATCATATCCTTAAAGATTTTCGTTCTGTTTATATGGTCTTAGGACCACTCATTTTGCATATACACTATGATTGAGTTAGTGGTCAAGTAATCATTTTCAGGAGTGATAACCTAGGGTGAAAATTTTATTCAACTGCATCCCATTTATAGTATACAAGTAGGTATTTATTTTCAATGAAATTACACAGACCATGACATTACCAAAATAAAGGGTGGTTCTTCCACCATTGAAGAGATTGTGTTTTACAATAATTTTTTGTAATTCTTGAATTAAAATAATATGACATAGGTATAAATTTTTTTTTATTTTAATCCCAATAATATCATGGGTAATATGAAAAAATTATTCCATGTAAATATATAATCCAAACAAAATAAATAGGGTGTGAAAATAACATGAGTCTAAATGAATGAAAATTTAGATTGAAAATCCATCATATAGATTGGGTAACAATTGATTAAAAACACCTTGAAAGAGAGGGATTAAAATTGATATTTTAATTACATTAATAAATGTATTTCACAAAATAAAATCACAAATAGGAATTATATACACCTAATAGTGGATGTTAGGTGCATAATACCAGACATGTCCCGAAAAAAATAATTTGAGACGAAAACACTCACATGTTGTCAGGAATTCCAAGAACATGATTTAATCTCCTGCTATAGTAGTTTATCAGGTGTTATATTCTCCCCCCTTAAATAATTTCATCATTGTAATTGGGGTATACATCATCTACGGAACAATGGTGTAAATCCATTCAAGTAGCTACTTCAGACCCCCCCCCCCCGTTTTCCTCTTCTAGTTTGTGATTTATCCAAAGGACATTCACCCATCGTGTTATTCGATTCCATATATCTTTTTATATGTTGTTTACAATATTGACATTCAAATTATTACCGGAAAATTCAAAAACAAAAATATTTTACTTTCTCTAAAGGGGGAATATTATTTGGGACATCTACATTTTCTATTGGTAAAACATTTTACCAAAATATATTTATCTATAATTTAACCACTGGTAAAAAATCTATCTCTAAATATTTTTTCATCATATCAAATTGTTTTTTATAGTTATTATAATTGAAAAATATAATTTATTTGTTGATTATTGTGATTTTCAATAAGTTCTAAATAAATGTTTTCTGATGGTAAAAATATTACTAATATATAATATATGTTTATAATTTACATATGAATACAGATTTCGATTTTTTTACTAGTGAAATTTTATATTCTATTTATTAATTAATTTATCATATAAACTAATTTAATTATTAATATGGAGATTATTTTAACACATGTTCAATATTAGGAAAAAAATAATTATATTAACAATGAAATTGAATACAACAATACCCATCACACTCCACCTAGACAACTCCCCCACCCCCACCCCGACCCATTCATGCCTCTAATATGTCATCCCATCCATGTCAGTGACCTGACCCCGCACTAGTGACTGGTTAGTACCACCGGTGAACCATATATTTCATACTCTGACAACAGTATCCCATCCATGTTAGTGGGGAAACTCGCATCCATTCCAATGAATCATCCCCAACACCATCCAAACCATAGACCCAACACCATCCCATCACTATCAACGATCAAAAGTTAACCATTTGTGTTAGAGATTCATCTACACCAATATCACTTCAATAATAATGAGATATCTCTAGGGAACAATGATCATTAGTGACCCATCCATACCCAATGACATATGAGCCATCTCAAGTTGTATCACAAACAAGAAAACTCAAGTCACTACTATACCATAACCCTTAACTCCAAGAACTTCACCGCACAACCAATGATCATACCCAAATCGGGCCAACTCAATTACCAAAGATAATTTTCAAGTCTCTAGTATGAAACGCCCTTAAGATAAAATATCTACAACACAAATAACCAAGAATAATACCCATAAATCAGTGAAAAATATCTGTATTAATTGAAACTTAAGTAGAAATAAATGAATGTATAAAGAATAATTTACAAAGAATAAACATTGTATACCCTACTAACAAATAATTTTATAAACAATCCACTAAGAAAGAACCTAAATTCCAAAAAAATTCACTAGTAATGAAACATCCAATAATGTACCTGAATTGGAATATTATGTTCAACCCAATGTGAACCATCCACATAAGCCACACACACAAAATATAATAGCCAATGGCCAGTGAAAAATATATGCCTGATTTGAAACCAAAATAGAAATAAATTAAATTATTAAAAAATATATTCATAAAATGATCATTTGTTACACTACTAACCTCAATTTCAAAGACAATCCACTAAAAAAGAACCTAAAATGCTCATTTATTATCTCCAGTAATAAAACTGCTAGAAATGATCACTTGTTAAGGCTAAAATGAAGAATTCATTTTGGAACGAGGGTTCAAGATTTTTTTTCAAATATAGGGAAAGAAGGTTGGAATTTTTTGTATTTATAATTCTATGTTTCCTAATTATGGATTTGTTAGTTAAATTCTTTGATTTCATGGGTTACAGGGAACTAGTTTATTGTTTCACGAATTAAGTGGTGAGAATAAAATCATAAATGGAATATAAAGAACTATATTATTTTTAGAAGACATTATAAATTATGAAATTGAAAAGCCTCAGAGAGTGGATATAGATTCATAGGATATTGGGGGTCAATAAAGGAAATGTTCACATCAAAATAGATAGAGTTATGATGGTAGTTATTCTTCATTGCAAAGAAGTTCACAATTTAAAAATTGGGTTGATAAGGGGGATCTCCATCAGCTACTACATTCACTAGTGTTCATTGGAATATTGCATATTTTAGAGAATAAGAAAATCTTGTGAACCAATGTGGTATATTATAGATATAGTTGAAGAAGCACAAACCCTATTTTTTAATTCACCTAGGACATCAAGAATTGTTGATACGAAACACCGCTTCATGCGATGTAGGGGTTAGGTAATGGGGCCTGAGAGGGCTACAAGTGCTATTAGAACCTACGGCGTAGGCTGTGCTTTCAGGAAACGTATCTAGCTAGGATTTTCATTATGAAAAGAATTGATGTTTTGACCAAGATTGGTAGAAAGGGAATGTTATGGATGGATCAAACCTAAGGGGGAGGGGTTATCTGATGTAGGATGTACTGGTTAGACTTGTACATGAGTAGGGTAATATTCCTTAGGTAGTATAGATGAATTATATCTTCACTAGATAGGATAAAGCTACTTTGTTTTAGGATGAATTTCTTAATTCCCAGTCAGTTGATGAGGATCAAAGAACTATTAATCAATAAGAGTTGTTTGATTCCCTAAAATATAATAGGATGGTATTTTCAAAATTTTGTTAAGGAAGATTAAAGGTAACCAGGGTGATATAGAGGATAAAAAATACCACAAAAGAAGAGATCCTACAAGAAGACCATTAAAAAGGGGAAGAAGAAAGTTGTTAATGATTTAAATTCTCTACCAAAGAGGAGTTCTTGAAAGGATTACACTCAGTTACCAATATCTTATTTTCCAATCTAGATAAAAGAATATTGATCCTAAATAAGAATTTGAAAATTATTTTTTTAGGTTGGGATGGGTATTTCCCTATTTTCCCCTATACACCCTTTCCTTTTTCTGAACGAATTGGAACAAGATGGGTTTTTCCTACTCAGACATTGGGGTATTTCTTATTTTGTTATATGGTATAATAAATTCATAATAGAATCAATAGGTAAATATGAGGTGATAATGAAAAAACAAAACAAAAATAACATGCCTCAGCAAACACATACAACAACAAAATCCTTATTCACATCAGATGAACCTTTTATTGGTATCAAAAAATATAACAGAAATAATAATATGTCATGAGATTAAATTTAAAAAAATAAAACAATGTTCTTTTTAAAATTAAGGTAGTAAATGAAATATTTTCTTCTTCGTTATGTGAATAAAATAACAATTTGGACACTTTTCATTCATTTGTATAAAAGGTAAAATAATTGAGGCATGAATAGTCTAACTATGATTTCATAATTAAATTTTCCTCCCACTATCAAATATATTTATCAACTATATATAATTTACTTATAGAACATATAATTATTTTTTATAATTTGGAATTAATTGATAAAAAATCCCAAAAATCAGTTACACTTAACCATATAATAATATTATTGGTGTATAAAATCATTTTAGATACTCATACATTTCAGATGCTTATTGTAATTTTTTTTACCCCATAATAGAGATCCATAGGTGTAATATCCAAGAAGAAAAATTCCAAAAGAAGGCCCATGTGGATTAATTATAAATGAAACTGAACAAACCCTATGCTTCATAATACAATAATTAACCACCAATAATTATAATGATATGTGTAAGAGACTGAAAAACATCACATATTCTTATATATTTAGGTAAAAAGAACAAAAATGTAATGGAAATAATAGATCTATATATGAAACACTATTGGATACCCTGAATCTCCCACTCTCACTAACCATAGGTGCATGTAATAATCACTTCACTAGATAACTTCCTTGAAACATGATGATTCATGAATGATGAAAAATCGAACAACCGAGCACCACCCAAGTACACATTGTGTAAGAGTGACACTAGAAAAAAAACATCCATCAAAGATACAAGAGATTAAATCCCCAAAATTCATTCATCTATGATTTCCAATAACAGAATAGAGATGATAAATGAAAATCTAAAAGATCACACAATCTGTAAATGGAATGGATAACAGATCCCTATGATCACATACAAGAAGAATAGTTGATGTGTGAAACTATTTGACTAGAATATGCCTTTAAAAACCTTGAGTTATGAGATTCTCTTGACCTTTCAACACCATGTCACAGGTCATGAAGAATGAATTAAAGATCTAGATAGAGTTAGAAAAAGAAACCTATCCATGATCACTGATCCAGATATAGGATGACTAATAGATCAACCACCAATATCTATTAGCAACACGATGAAGCACATAGGAAGATGAAACCCCCACACACATAGAGAGTAATATGCTCAATTTCTTTAAAAATAGTATATCATATAATATTATAACATTTTATAAAAATATAACATATAAAAAATCAATATAAAAATAATAAAAAATTATAATATTTTTATAATAGAAAATATTATAAAATTTAACAAAATAGATAGGAATAACTAGATATAATAATTGATTACATATAATAGAAATATAATATTTTTAAAAAATATATTTTTTGTTGAGTCAAACTGTTATCAATTACCTCTACTCATTTTAATTGAAATTTTAGGTCTTTCCTTATCCAGTTTTCATGGGTAGAAATTAAAATCATTTTACAATAGTTATATAATTATGTATATGTTAATAAATATATTTATAATGAAACATTATTAAATTATTAATGATTTAATTCAAAATATAAACACATAATTTATTGAAAATATTTTTTTTATACTAAATAATTAACATATATATATATTATAATAATTTATAATATTCTTTTAATGGATGATTTTTTTGTAGAATATATTTATAACGGTGAATGATATTTCTATAATAATAACTAATAATAAAAAATTTATATGTTTGTGAGATAATTTTTTTGTATTGATATGATTATGATACACCTTTAATTGGTTGTGAAATATATGTTGGTATTAATAAATTAATTTTCATAGATATAAATGTTGATAATGATATTTGTTAGTACCTATAAAAAATATAAAAAACACAAAATATTTTATGGAATTACTCATTTTACAAACATATATATTTTATGACACAAAATTTCTATTTGTACAAGTCATTTTTTGGTAGTGTTAGTCTCCTACTATATTCCCTCACATGTGAGAATATACACTAGATTTTTTATATATTTCCCCTTTAATTAAATAGGAAAGAAATATTGTAATTTACAATGGTTGGGAAACATATCCAATCAGAAATGTATATATGCCCAGTTATTTCATGTATTCCAAATGGTACAATGTTCCTTGGTATTAACTTCTCCCATTTAACAAATATTACAAATCCAATCTAGAGTGAAATTTTCAAGAATACGTGATCCCAAACATAAAATTCTATACCTTTCCTTCAACTACCAATAGTGTTATTTTTTCTACTTTGGTATTATTTAATGATATCTTTAATATTATAAAAATTAATAGTTGTCTCTTTCAGATTACTAGGGAAATTAAAATTCTTTCTCCAACTTCATTCCAATAGGTTGGACTATGACACCTCTTCTTATACAATGTTTCATATGGTCCCATCTATATGTTCAGATGGAAGATATTATTGTATGAAAATTCTACCAAACGTAGATAATGATCCCACATACCTTTAATGTCAAATGAATAATATCTCAGTAAGTATTCCAAATTCTGGATTGTCCTTTCAGATGAACCATCCGTCTGGGGATAATATGCTATTCTTAAATGTATCTTATTTTTGAGAGACCTTTCAATACTCTTCCAGAATTTCAATGTGAACAATGGTTCACAATAAGATAAAATAGATAGAGGGCTGCTATAACGTATTAAAATTTCATTGATATACATCCAAGAAATGAGTCAAATATGTATATCATCTCTTATCACCAAGAAGTGAGCAGACATAGTAAAATGATCAACTACGACCCATATAACATCACTATTCCTTAGAGTCTTTAGGAATCTGTTGAAAAGTCTATTTTGACATTTTCCCACTTTCATATATGTATAGGTAACGGTTGTGTGAAAACCTCTAGTTATTGTCATTCATATTTCATCTGCAAGCATACTATGAATATGGACACATAGTTTTTAATTTTTGTCTTCATTACATCCAATCCAAAATGTTTTCATTAATCCTTATATATATTTTTTCTACGCATGTTTTTATAGAAAATTGATATTTTTTCTTTATCCAATAGTTCCATATTTAACTATAGTATTAAAGGAACACATAATCACTTCTTAAACCTCAAAAAAATATTTGCATAGAATATATTTATCAATTCACCATAATTTACTACCTTAAAATTATTTTTCAAGTTCTATAAATTATTATAGAAAGTATCTATATGTTATATTAAGTATAGTTTAATAATTTATTGGAAAAGGAATGATGTATCCACTTTCCAAGATATCACCATATCCATCTTTACTAGATCTATGTATTTAGGATCCTCTTTAATCCTCATTATGGTGAGCACTCCATAGTCCATCATGATCTGTGAATCAAGAACATTTTTTACATTCTTAGGGTGGTAGTGAATTGAAAAATTATAGTCCTTGAGTATTTCAAACAAACTTATTTACATCATGTTGAGCCCATTCTAGAAGAATATATACTCAAAGACTCTTATGATATATATATATAACATAATTCACAATATAGGTAGTGAATACATATTTTCAAATAAAATATTATGGATTCTATGATATGTTCATGAGTTAGGTGGTTTTGTTCTTGGATTTTCAATTGTTGTTTTGCATAAGAGATTACTCTTTCATTATTCATAAAGAGATAGCCATGTCTTTTCTTCGATACATAACTTTATATTATGAATCCTTCATTACTCGAAGGTAATGTTAATAATGGTTAACTAATAACTATTCTCATTTTCATTCCAAAATATTCCTCAAATTCCCTTGACTCTGTGAATTTCTTGAATTTACATGTTAACTTGGTTAATGGATTGTACAACCTAGAATAGTAATTAAAAAATCACCAATAGCAACCAACTAAATCCTAGAATCATTATATATTAGTTATGTGATTTTGTGTATTCCATTATTTGACAACCATTTTGTTTAAAGGGTCAATTGATATTCCATCCATGGTGATAATATAGAAAAAAGGGAACTTTATTGAGCTAATATTTACACTTACTATATTAATTGTAAAATTCAAATTTTTCGAAGGGTTTCCAAAATTAGTATCATATGAAAATATTTCTCATAATATCACATAGAGTATATAAATATATCATAAATAAATACCCATACAAAGTTATCAATTCTATTCTTGAATACTATATTCATCAGACCTATGAATATAGAAGGTTTATTATTTAATCAAAATAGTAAAATTGAAAATTCTATTCATTCATACCTTGAAGGAAATGTGATTTTAGTATATCATTATCCATTAACCTAATCTGATGATGACCATAGTGATGATAAAAATTTGGAATTTATTGGGATATAAAAAGTTGAAAAAAATGTCATAAATTCATGGTAAATGATAATTATTATTTATTGTAACTGAACTGATCACCCATTAATCAATGCCCAACCTCATGAACCCATCATTATTTTTGATAAATAAATTAAGGGATCCCCATGGAGAAACAATAGTTCATATAAATCAAATTTCACTCAAATCATGTAGCTATTTTATTAACTCCAAAAAATATACCTGGTCTATTTTTAAGTATTTTTAGATATATGATTAACAATAGGAAATATTTCAATAGAGAACTCAAGTTCACACTTTGGTGGATAACTTGTTAACTAGAAATACATCAATGAATTTTTTTCACCATATGTATATAAATTATTTTCTTGATATATTTATTATCTATCAATCATGATTGATCATAATCTATACCCATTATTTTATTAAGGATATCTACTAGGGGAGGATCTAGACAAGATTTAGATGTTGAAGTTTCCCCTATAAAGATAAGATATTATACCTCATCTTCATGAATCATAATCTCTTTCTCTTAGAAATAAAATTTTATATAATAATTTAAAATCCAATCCATACAAAGGATTATATAAATATTAACCATATTTATAATAACCATGTTTTAAAATAGGCTACACACATTATTTATAATTGGAACGTCCCAAAACATTTTTCTTGCTATAAGATTACTGCTTGGCGTCTTAATTGAGGTTTCCCTTACTAGGGTTGAAGGGATGTATATAATGTTTCTGTGAAAAATGGATGATATAAAAGTGTGAAAAGATATTAAATAAAATAAATAATTATATAAATTTTTGGAAAAAATCAATGTAATTTCCACCACATCATTAATATCTTCAACATTAATAGTGGTAATTACATAAACTTGGACTTGCATCCTTGGACATTTAAAGGGTAAATTATCTTTATGTTTTTGGATATGGTTCAAAAAATATATCTTATCCATAAAGTTAAATAATATAACATCAAAAACATCTATCATGGAATTTTATTGGTGATATTGATGTACTTTTTCTTTAAACTTGAAACAAATTCATGTTCCATTTATGAATGGCATAAGATGTTTCCTGTAACAAAATGATATTTTAATAGAGGAACATCATATCTAACAACATGTAATAAATAAAACACCAAGTATATAAGTTCTTATAACAACCTTATACATTACAATATAATTCTTATTAAATAAATACAATAATTTCAATATCTTGTAACACACACAATACTATGTTTAAATGAAACATGATACGATAATAAAATATTATTATTTAAACATTACATTTTAACCTATCCATTTAGTTGGATGGTATGATTAATAAGAAATAAATTATTAGTATTATATGATTTAAAAATTTATAAATAAATTAAATGGTTATCTTTTTATTAAAAATAATATATGATATATTTTAAAGAGAATGATATGTTTTCTCAAAAACTATATTGTTTTGAAAGATGGATTAGTCATGCTTTTCACACATAGTTCATATATTTTTTTAAATTTTATGCAATTTATTAGAAAAAATTAAAATCATTTTTAAATATAGATTTCAAAATTATATTTGATTAAATTTTTTATATTTTCTTGAAATGATAATGTTTTTTATGGATAATGAAAAATACTGTATTTATAGAAAAATGAATTTTCTTTAAAATTATTTACAAAGTAAAATTATATTTTAAATTAGATTTAAAATATATTTTTTTTCATTAATATAAAACTTTAATTAAATAATTTTATTGGAATCAATTTCAATATTAATTTTGATATTAAAATAATCTACACTTATGATAATTTTCTCTTTATAAAATAGTTCTTTCATCGCACTGATGATTTAATATTAAATTTAAATCTACCACTTTTGAGAATTTAATTTTGGAAAGTTTATTCTATAACTAAAATAATATTAATTTATATTATCAAATAAGTTCATGTTTCTTTTTTAAAATAATTAATTTCCAAAATGGTAAAATTAATTATTGTGGTTAAGGTATAAATGGGTTTACCTTGGTGAGGAGTTAAACTAAGTAGTTAACGGTTAAAAATGATCTAAAACGTGTAAAAAACGGCTTTAATGCCATATTAATAAACATTAACATATAAATATCAATAATGAACAATATTCATAGGACGTTGTTTTGATAAAAACATGAGTATCACTTTATCTTTTAAAAAATTCCATTTCTGTCCTCTCCCCCACTTATAATGGCCACCCCCACTCCTCCCTTATTAACACATAAAAAATTTGGATTAAAAAATTAATGACCAAATACCTTAATTAATTCTCTACACATATTATAGATTCCTTATATTTATTAGGAATCCATCCCAAGATGAATTTTTTTATAATCCTAATGAGGCTCTCTGTAGAATGGATAAAATCATTAAAGGTTCATATTTGTTTTATTTCATATTACACCACCATTGAAACTTCCAAAACTATGATAATATAATAAAACCATTATATAATATATAATAATATTTTATTATTTTAATTTCATAACCCATAATTATCTAAACTTCCATCAAATGTAAAATAAAACTATTGATCATTTGTACAACGAACTACTACCTAGGGAACTGATGCAATTAGTTTTCCATAACAACCTTTAATGGAATGATATAATTATGTTTTGAAAATATTTATATGATATTTATGAAATTATTATAGTTATGTAATATTTATATCATATATACCTTCTTAATTTTCCTTCCATTTGGGATACGATAACGTCGCTCGTGTGTACGGGAGACTACCTACTTGCAAAGAGATGCATTTCATTTTTGAAATATGGTTTTATCAAAAGGTTTTGAGGTAAAATTTAATGAATATATCTGATATTTATGATAAAAATATAATTATATAAAATATAACATATCATCCAATTTCTCACCTTCTAGTCCATTGAAAAAGAATAATATTGCTCACACACATGTGTGGACTACCATAACCATGGAACAAGGTGAAATATTTTTCATTTAATTTTTGCATGGATGGTAATTGAGATTTATTTGATTAATATAAAGGATATATATGATATTAAAAAATTTCTATTAGGATTAATTTATATTTATTTTTCTTTCATTCCATTCATTTAGAAAAATGGAAATGACATTCAATCATATGTACGACCTAACATCACCATGAACTGTATAATCCATTTTATATCTATAACATTATTAGATTACTATAAATAAATATATTTTGAATATATAATATATCAATATCATTTTTGGAATTATGGAGATTATGTAACCATAATAATGTTAAAAGTACCAAAATTAAGAAACTAAAACATATTTGAATAATTATACAATTTTCACCATAAAAATTTATTTTAACAAAGAATTGTTAATAAACTTGTCATAAAATAATATAAATAAAAAATATTTGGAATGATATATATTTTTATGGTTATATAATATATTTATACTAAACATATATTTATTATATAGGAGTTTCAATAAAATATAAATGATGTCTAAATGGAGGTATGGGGTTTCCATGTTACTTCTACATCTTTGAGACATTTTTCATATTCACCACTTATTTATTTTATGTGGTGTATATAATACCACTTTGATATTTTATATCATGAATATATTTCTATTTGTAGATTTTAAGGTTTAATTTTATGTTATTTCTTAAATGAGGAATATGATTCTGAAGTTACCAAAGTGTTATGAATTTATTTCACAAACTCATAGTTATTTAGGGTTACTAATGTTTACATCTAACTTGTGGGAATTATTTGGTATTCATATCATAAAAACAATATATTTTCATAGACGTTGGTTAGTCATTAAATTCTGAAATAATATTAAACCTTTCCTGCAAATTGGTCCTTAAAACAAATGAGAAAATGTTTTTTTAACAAAATCCGACATCATTTCTCTCTTTGGTCAAGAATCCTTTTTCTTGTAAATCCATGATTTCATAAATTGTTTTAATATTTTTTTAAATTATCCAAATTATTTATTAAATAAATATTCCAAATTACTTTAAGTTTTATTAAATTCTATTTATGTATTATTTATTCCATTTTCTAAACAATGCCATTTTGGATTTTATAAAAAAATTGAAAGGAATATCCATTTTAACCTAAATGAAATGAATAAAAATATCTAATATCATTTGATATCATTATTAAAGATTATTTTACAATTTTTCAAGGGTTATTTTCCAATTAATGTTTTCTTAAAATGTTTTGTTGAACTTTTTTTTGTTTAAAAGGGTTATTTTTAAAGTGAAGCTGTTATTTTACTCAAGAATATATTTTGTGAAATTTTAATGGTTTTTTTATTCATGAATATCATGAAACATTTACTGTAATTATGGTAGAGTTGGGATATGTTGTTTTGATATCATCCATATTTTTTATTTAGATGGTTTATGATCAGTTTGACTGAGGTTATACAAATTTATTATCTTTCTTCATATTATTCAAGATAGTTTTTTATTATAGTTATTTGATTGGGGTAATTAATAGTATTTTATAGGTTAATTTTTTGTACTAATGTTTATGTTAATTATGATTCACCCCGTTCATATGTAGAAATAATTGGATGAAGTAAGTTACATGTGGGCCTTGTTATAGATATCCATTTGATTCATTAATGGATCTCACGAGACCAATCAATTGGCCTAATTAGATGGAGTTTTACCCAGTCATATAAAATGTACTGTGAAAGGTCTGCAAATTATGATTCTGATGTCCAATATTATTCTTTCCCAAATTATGAGATCAATTATTGATATCCATGTGATTATATGATTATTTAGAATATCAACTAATATGGTTCAATCATATTTGATTATTTAAATTGATTTAATGGATCATTATTTATTTCTTCCATATTATGATCAATTTATTAATTAAATGGATTATGTTTCAGTTGTATACATTTTTATATTTATTATGATTATTTATTATTGATAGCTTCTATGGTAAACTTACCCTTACTGAGCATCTAAACTTACCCCTTTCTTATATTTTATTTTTTCCAGGATATATGAATATATTTTATGAATGATATCCATGGATATTCTATGACTAATAATGGAGTTCTCAATAAATAGAATTTGTATTTTTGATATTCTAAAATGTAATGTGAATTAAAATTTTGTATCTATATTACCAAGAATACTAAATTATTCATTCCGTCGAGATTTTATTCATTTCATTTAGTGAAAATTTCATAAATTTGAAAATAGATATGGGATAATGGGGTCGAGGTTATTATAATGCCTTATACAATTATCACATGTGGGAAACTCTAGACTTATTTTCTTCAAAATTTCTATGTTTCTCATCCCATGAGGCTCAAATGAACTCTTATTCTTTTAATTTCCAGTTACTAATTATATCCTGCAAAAATAATTTTAAAAAATAATGTGTTGATATTTTCTGATAGACCATCCCCCATTAATGGATTGAATTTTACAAATCAATAAAATGATAAATACTTATATCCGTTATAGGATGATATTCTGTGGCAGGTCTTGCTAACCCTGTAAAGTTAGCATCATCGACAACAACATTTTCCTCCTTCTTTTTCTAATATTGATAAATTTTATATTTATTTCTACTCTTTTATCACGAAAAAAGAAATTTTCATAGAATACTTCTTGAAAAGTTCTCTATTCCGTTCATCTGATCTCATATTCCTCTTTATAATTTTGACTTAGCAACCACCATTGGTCCGCATATCCCTTCCAATGATAGAATATCGTAATGAATATTAACTTTTCATTAATTCCTAACGTGAGAAAGATCTTCTCTTGAAAAAAAATTCATTTTTCAAAATCCAATGGATTGTTAGTTCCACCAAATGATGGATTTTTTATAAAATTAATAATCTACTTTATTTATATCATGTTGAATATCCATAGATCACTCTATACAGGTGATATTATTTTTCAAAACCTGGGAAAAATAAACTAATATGGTCATGATATTATTTTCCCCAAATTTATCTTCATTAAGTAATTTACATGGAATATACCTACATTGACTATGAGTGTTTATGTGATTCTATTCCTCCAACTATTCCACATCTTTCTATAATGACATTGTCACACCCCGACTGCAGATGCCCTCAATTTTTACTCCTTTCTTGGTCCCGGTTTAAAATTTTCATAGATTAATTGTGTTGGCATTTTCGCACCGGTACGCAGTCACCGCATCGTTAGCGGTGACCGTGCGTTCGGCCCGGGTGACCATGTGTTCACCCAACATATTAAATATTAATTTTTTTTATGTTGAAATTTTATTATTATGGAATTATTGTTATTATTTTTGAATTTATTCATGTTGTATGTGTGTCTGCATGCGTGTTTATATATGTGTATACATATATGCGTATATATATACATATATATATGTTTATATGCTCTTATACATAAGTATATACGTTTATATGTGTATGTATATATATAGATAATTGTTTATATATGTTTAGACATAGGTATATATGTCAATATACGTATATATATATATCTCTGTGTGTGTGTGTTTATTTTTAAATGATTTTAATAGCCAAATGTTTTGATTAAAAATAATTATTATTAAAATTAACTAATTATTATTATTATTATTATTATTATTATTATTATTATTATTCTTATTCTTATTATTATTATTTTTTTATTCTTATTATTATTATTTTTTTGTTCATATTATTATTATTATTATTATCATTAGTATTATGTTGTTATTATATGTATATATATATATTAAGTAAACCTAACCCTAAAGAGACCCTCCCCTGTACCCCCCCCCCCAATGCGGCGGCCCTCCCTGCGCAGTATGTCCCTCTGCCTACGCCCTCCCTGCTCCACTCCGGCATCCGGCGGCCAGCGCCCTCCACCCCCACCTGCCTCGCGCGACCACTGGCGCCCACGACTCGGCGCGCCGACCACGCTCTCAAACGCCACCCTGCTCCGGTCCGGCGTCCGGTGGCCCACTCACACTGCTTCACTCCGCCGCGTCGGATCCCCCTGTCCCGGTGGTGACCTCCTGTCCAGCAGCGACCCTACCTCTAACCAGGGACTTCCTGTCCGACGGAGATCCCCACTGTCCGGCGGCGACCCCCCTTGTCCGTCGACCCGTCCGGCAATCCTCCCCCTTCCGACAAGCCCCTGCTCCGGCAGCTTCCCCCTCCGTCCAGCCTGCTCCGGCCAGCCCGCTCTGGCTAGCCCGCTTTCGGCCAGCCCGGCTCAGGCCACGCCGCACCCAACCAGTCCGGCTCGCCGCACCCCTGTCACGCTCGCCTCGACCCATAAGCCTTCCATGGTGTAAACGTGCCATCTGTTCATCCTCGTGCAGCGTCGTCGTGTCATCTAGCACCCTCACGACCAGCTGCACGTCTCATTCTTGTTTGGGCGCGGGCGAGCACCGCTGCTGAAAGAAAGCAATTCGGGTTAACCTCGTTTTACCTGCTCTGATGTTGGGGTGGTTTTACACTTTTTGTTCATTAGAGTTATTTTAGTTTAGCGTTTATGTGTTTTAAATTGTTTTAATTTTGTTACAGCCTGTTGGTAAGGCTTTTCCATGATTCTGCGATCGTCAGCTTGCACGGGCTGGTGCGCCCTTTTGAGGTGTGACACATCATTGTGTCCGGATAGCGAGCAGAGGTGGGTTTATGTGTTTTTTATCCATTTGATTTAGAAATTATGTTTTTTTAGTTATTTTTTCTTTTGTTGCAGCGTGTTGGCAAGGAAATTTCGCGTTACTAAAATTGCCGGCTTGCGTTTTCTTATGCGCAAGTGTGAGATGTGTCGCGTCATCGTAAACAAGCTGCAATTCAAGGTAGGTCTCCCACTACACTCGCCTTTAAATTTAAAAATTTATTTATTCCTTGTCATTTCATTATTTTTCAGTAAATTTGATGTAATGTTAGAAAATTATTACTAGAATGACGACTTGCTGAAATTGAAAACTGTTTACTTCTTGCATCGCATTGAAAATATATTTCTTGGATTAATTTGTGTGGTTTTCTTGTGATATTGTCTTACGGGTACTTTATGAAATGTGCAAGTTAGTTTGAACTGTGTTTTGAGATGGTTTTTGGTGTGTATAAAATGAAGGGTGTATCATTGACAGAAAATGGTGTTTTCTTGAAAACTTGGATAGAGGAAATGTTGTTTGGCCTTTAAACTGGATTTTGAAATTTTTCATTGGTGGTTTGGTTTTCCTTAAATGGGTTTCTAAGTATGTTTTTCATGTTTTCAACATGATGACGTGTGTCATATCTTTTTGAAACGCTTTGATATAAATGGTTTAAATGTAAATGATGTGGCGGCCCGGTTGGCACTTTATTGACTGTGAACTGGCTACATATATATACGTACTTATAGTGAATCTCTACATGGGGACTTTCCTTCGAGGATTGTCATGTAGCGGTGTCCGTGTAAGGGGTTGGAATGTGCGGTGAGGTGAGTCACACATGCAAGGGCCTCCCACTTACACAGTATTATTAAAACCACCGTGGGTTCCTGGGCGTCTTTTAGAAAATCGATTGACGGTTGCTAGCTCACCCCGATTATACGGGTTAGTCCCCCCTTGGTAGGTAGGCCTTGTGGGGCGTGCCACTGGTTGGCTGTTAGGGAATCCAGTTGGTTATTGACTGTGGAGTACCATTCCGGCAGGTAGTCTGAACCCGAGTACATCCAGGGGTTTTCTAGGGATGTTTAGGATCACCCATGGTTACTTGATGTTCCTTACTTGTTTACTTTCAGTTGTTCTTTACCACTTATGCTGTTATACTTGTGAAAATGGTTTTCAAATGAAGATTCGTTATTCTCTTAGTGTAAAATTTGAAAATTCAACACTTCTTTATCTTTTAGAATTAATTTGGCACCAATGAAAGGAATTTAACATTTGAAAAAGAATAAGGGGAATGTCTCGTATTTTGATCTTCAAGTGAAACATTATGAAAGATTACTTTTATAAATTGTAGTGCAAACCTGGAATTTATATATTCTTTATTTACTCGAAGGGATTTGGGATTTGTTGTGGGCTCACCTACTGGGTAATTTTTGTACTCATGCCTATCTTTTACCATTTCAGTTATAGGTTCCTTGTGTTCAGGTTTTCCTGGTTTGAGTCGCTCAGTGATGGAGCGACGCTGGTGTTTAGTTGGGTGGTTACCGTAAGGTCACGTGGAGGTATGGTTGTTATGTAGTTTTATTTCTGTTGTTAGTATTGTCTGTTTTTTTTGTTTTTTTTCTTTTACAGATCCTGGTTTGTTTGGGATAAATCATTCCCAATGATTAAAAATTGATTCCCGGCACTAGTTGCCTTCCTGGGGGATCGGGAACGCCCCTCGGGACTTGCCGCGGACTAGCTCGGGTGACCGGTTCAGGGTCGACCTAGGCTGGTTCGTGACAAAATGGTATCAGAGCAAGGTTCTTATTATTTGGGTTGTTCGGTAGAAGGAGATTAGGACTGTTATAACTCGAGAGGTAGGTGCGGGAAGGGCATCGTGAACTCTTGATCGCGCTGATCCTCGAGGTACCAGGGGTGTAAAGCCTTTGTCTAGGTTTTGTGTTCCTTGCTGACGGTGGAACAATTAAGAACTTTTCATTTTTGTTTCTTTGTTATTAAAGTTTTAACATCATTGTAAGTGCATTGTTTTTCTATACAGTAATTATGGACTTGTTCAATTATAATCCAAGAATTCTTGTTTGTGTGGATGTGATCTTTCAAATCGTGTCTTTCTTAAAGGGTGTTAGAAATTTGTGTAGGTTGACCTCGGTTTAGCTATGCTTGTTCGATGTGGTTCTAATTTGTGGATTTCAATGGATCATGTTTCCGAATCGATGTCTGGTTAAGTATTTTTCTGTGGGTTTCCCCTAGTGTTGAAGGTCGTTGGCTTTGGTCGAGGATTTAACATTTCAACGAAGGTCTTGTTTTTCACTCGTGCTATAATAGTTGGTTTAAATCGGTTGGGAGTTCCCGCGTCAACCCCCCCCCCCCCCCCAAATTCATAGGGATTTCTATTTAGATGGCTAATTTTCTGCACAAGTTGAGTTATTGTGGTGGGGAGAACCCCTTCGTGTTCTCTCCTCAACCTAAGACTTTAGTTTTCTCTTAAATTGGTCGGGTGTGACCTGTGTATGTGTTTAGTAAAATGATTTCTAGATTCTCCGTTCTCTCCAGTTCTTTAAGTTCTGTTTGGGCCTAGACTCAAATCTTGTCCGGCTTTTGGGTTGGTGACTTTTTGGGGGTAGAAAGTGTCTGTGGTGGGGAGAATTGTCACACCCCGACCGCAGATGCCCTCAATTTTTACTCTTTTCTTGGTCCCAGTTTAAAATTTTCAAAGTTTAATTTTATTGGCGGTTTCATGCCGGTACGCGGTCACCGGATCGTTAGCGGTGACCGTGCATTCGGCCAGGGTGACCGTGTGTTCACCCGACATTTTAAATATTAATTCTTCTTATGTTGACATTTTATTATTATTGAATTATTATTATTATTTTTGAAGTTATTAATGTTGTATGTGTTTCTGCATGTGTGTTTATATATGTGTATACATATATGTGTATATATATGCATATATATATATATATATGTTTATAAGAGCTTATACATAAGTATATACGTTTATATGTGTATGTATATATAGAGATATGTTTATATATGTTTAGACATAGGTATATATGTCAATATATGTATATGTGTGTGTGTGTGTGTGTGATTTTATTTTTAAATGATTTTAATACCCTAAATGTTTTGATTAAAAATAATTATTATTAAAAATACCTAATTATTATTATTATTATTATTATTATTATTATTATTTATTATAATTATTATTATTATTATTATTATTTTTATTCTTCTTATTATTATTATTATCATTAGTATTATGTTGTTATTATATGTATATATATATATATATTAAGTAAACCTAACCCTAAAGAGACCCTCCCCCGTACCCCCCAATGCGGCAGCCCTCCCTGCGCAGTATGCCCCTCTGCCTGCGCCCTCCCTGCTCCGCTCCGGTGTCCGACGACCAGCGCCCTCCACCGCCCCCCGGCCTCACGCGACCACCAGTGCATGCGGCTCACCGCGCCGACACCGCTCCCGACCACCACCCTACTCTCCTTCAGCGTCTGGTGGCCCGATCCCCCTACTTCGCTCTGCCGCGTCCGATCCCCCCTGTCCCGGCGGTGACCCCCCTCGGACCGGCGACTTCGTGTTCAGCGATGACCCCCACTATCCGGCGTCGACCCCCCTGTCTGGCGACCCCTCTGGCGGACCTCCCCCTTATGACGAGCCCCTGCTCCGGCAACTTCCCCCTCTATCCAGTCCGCTCCAGTCAGCCCGCTCAGGCCAGCCCGCTTCCGGCCATCCCGCCTCAGGCCGCGCCGCACCCAACCTGCCTGGTTCGCCTCACCCCTGTCGCGCTCTCCTTGACCCGTAGGACTTCTGCTGTGTCGACGTGCCGTCCGGTCAGCCTCGTGCAGCGTCGTCGCACTGTCTAGCGCCCTCACGACCAGCCTCACGTCTCGTTCTTGTTTGGGCGAGCGGTGATCACCGCTGCTGAAAGAGAGAAATTCGGGTTAACCTCATTTTACATCCTCTAATGTTGGGGTGGTTTTACACCCTTTGTTAATTATAGTAATTTTAATTTAGCGTTTATGTGTTTTTAATTGTTTTACTTTTGTTACAGCCTGTTGGTAAGGCTTTTCCATGATTCTTCGATCGTCAGCTTGCACGGCCTGGTGTGCCCTTTTGAGGCATGACACATCATTGTGTATGGATAGCGATCAGAGGTGGGTTTCTGTGTTTTTTATCCATTTGATTTAGTACTTATATGTTTTTAGTTATTTTTTCTTTTGTTATAGTGTGTTGGAAAGGTAATTTCACATTACCAAAATTGTCGGCTTGCGTTTTCTTATGCGTAAGTGTGAGACATGTCACATCATCGCAAACAAGCTGCAATTCAAGGTAGGTCTCCCACTGCACTCACCATCAAATTTAGAAATTTATTTATTCCTTGTCATTTCATTATTTTCAGTAAATTTAAATTAGTGTTAGAAAATTATTACTAGAATGATGACTTGCTGAATTTGAAAACTGTTTACTTCTTGCATCACATTGAAAATATCTTTCATGTATAAATTTGTGTGGTTTTCTTGTGATATCGTCATACGAGAACTTTATGAAATATGCAAGTCATATTGAACTATGTTTTGAGATGGTTTTTGGTGTGTATAAAATGACGGTCATATCGTTAATGGAAAATGGTATTTTCATTAAAACTTAGATAGAGGAAATGTTGTTTGGCCTTTAAACTGGATTTTGAAATTTTTCAGTGGTGGTTTGGTTTTCCTTAAATGGGTTTCTAAGTATTATTTTATGGTTTTCGACATGATGACATGTGTCATATCTTTTGGGAACACTTTTATATTAAATGGTTTAAATGTAAATGATGTGGCGGCCCATTTGGCACTTTATTGATTGTGAACTGACTACATATATATATACATACTTATGGGGCATCTCTATAGGGGGACTTCCCTTCAAGGATTGTCGTGTAGCAGTGTCCGAGTAAGAGGTTGGCAAGTACGGTGAGGTGAGTCTCACGTGCGAGGTCCTCCCACTTACACAGTATTATTAAAACCACCGTGGGTTCCTGGGCGTCATTTAGAGAATCGAGTGACGGTTGCTGGCTAACCCCGATTAGACGGGTTAGTCCCCCCTTGGTAGGTAGGCCTTGTGTGGAGTGCCACTGGTTGGCTGTCAGGGTGGCCAGTTGGTTATTGAATGTGGAGTACCATGCCGACAGGTTGTCTGAACCCGAGTATGTCCTGGGGTTTTCTAGGGATGTTTAGGATCACCCATGGTTACTTGATGTTCCTTGATTGTTTACTTTCAGTTTTTCCTTACATCTTATGCTGTTATAATTGTGAAAATGGTTTTCAAATGAAGATGTATTATTCTATTTCTATAAAATTTGAAAATTTAACACTTATTTCTCTTTTAGAATGAATTTGGCACCAATGAAAGGAATTCATATTTTGAAAAAGAATAAGGGGAATGTCTCGTGTTTTAATCTTCAAATGAAACATTATGAAAGATCACTTTTATACGTTTTAGTGCAAACCTGGAATTTATAGATTCTTTATTTATAGGAATTCCTTTGGGATTTTTTGTGGGCTCACCTACTGGGTACTTTTTGTACTCGCTCCTATCTTTTACCATTTCAGTTGCAGTTTCCTTGTGTTCAAGTTTTCCTGGTTTGAGTCACTTAGTGATGGAGTGACGCTGGTGTTTAGTTGGGTGGTGACCGCGAGGTCATGTGGAGGTATGGTTGTTGTGTAGTTCTATTTCTGTTGTTAGTGTTGTCTGTTTTGTTTGTTTGTTTTTCTTTTACAGATCCTGGTTTGTTTTGGCAAAATCATTCCCAACGATTAAAAATTTATGTCTGGCACTAGTTTCCATCCCGGGGGGATCAGGAACGCCCCTCGGGACTTGCCGCGGACTGGCTCGGGTGACCGGTTCAGGGTCGACCCGGGCTGGTTCGTGACATACATACATATAATTATCTCTGGATATAAATTTGTAAAAAAATTATTATTAGGGTTTTCTGGAGTCTTAAAATGAGATAATGAGGTTCTTTCATATTACTTATGATACCTCACTTGGTTCATAAAATTATTGTCCCTAAATTAGCAACTAAATGTTATCTAATACTTTTTATAATATGTTGGATTATTGAAACTTAGAACTACTATTTTGGTTACATTGTTGGTACTAAATAATATAGTTACCATAGGATCATATAAACATCTTTTAAGTCCATATACATACATATAGTAAATTTTAAAAAATACTAGACCTCATGAACATATTGAGAGAAAATGACCATCCCATCCAACATATCACTAAATATTATAAATTATTCACCTCAATGACTAGAGAAATTGAAAAAATAAGGTTCAACTAATTTTTATATCATGGAGTTTGATAAAACTAAATATTTCATAACATAAACATAGAATAATTGATATTTTAGAAATAAATGAAAAACATTAATCTATAATTAACTGAATATAATGGTATGTTATATCCATACATGTTAATTAAAACGAATATAACATTTATAACAGATCTTATACTGATGGAATTCAAAATTCCTGACATCAAAACATGTTGTTAAGGACTTATGCTAAGAAAATATCCAATCATGTGGATATGGGTACACGCATTCCCAACATACTTTTTCATTTGATACTTATTGATTTATCAAAGGGATATATAATTATGAGACCCACCCATCAGATGATTAATTCCAATGTATTCCCTATAAGATTCATAAAAATATTTTATACCATTACATAAGGAACCACGTAAGGAAACAAACCTGACTACCCATATATTGATAAACATCATAATCAAATACTTCCCCATTAAATAGAATAATATATATTTCATTGAGAAAATACCTTAATCAATAATGAAGCTATATGGAATCATCAATGTAACGTGATGTACCTAATCTAATAAATATATGAGAGAGAGTACTTTAAATATGTTGAGTTAATAATGGAATATAATAATTTGGTTTAATAGTTATCATTTATAAGAGACAAAAAAACGGTAGGAAAAATACATTCTTATGGTTTATTAAGATCAATTGAAAATTCTAAAGCTATTTTTTAGGCGTGTCTCCC
Organism: Viscum album; assembly: GCA_963277665.1. Classification (NCBI taxonomy): domain Eukaryota; kingdom Viridiplantae; phylum Streptophyta; class Magnoliopsida; order Santalales; family Viscaceae; genus Viscum; species Viscum album. The sequence goes on along the minus strand of OY728119.1, from coordinate 1,012,873,724 downwards.
TAGGTGTGTGGTATTTTGAAAACTCATCATGCATCAGGGTAATGATTGAGTTAGTGGTCAACCAACCATTTTCACAGTGATTACCCCATGGAACATCTATTGTATAGATGCATTCAACTTCCAGTATCCAAACATGGATTCCTTTTCTAATAATTTAGACACAATTTTATTTTAACAAAACATAGAATGGTATCCCAATTGAAAATATTGAGTTTTACTGTGGTTTTAGTAACTCTTTATTGAATAGAATATGAGTGAGGGATAAAAATATTGAATTTAAAATCACATAAATTTCATGATTAATGTGAAAAAATTCATCCATGAAAATATATATACCGTACGAAACAAAATATGTGGTGAATATATCAGGAGTCCCAACGAATGAATATTTAGATTGGTAAAAATCACATATATCATTAGTATAAATCCAATCATATCCATTTAAAATAAAGGGATTATAATTGATCATTATGTTTTAGGAATGAAGGTATTTTCTTAAATAAAATATGAAATAGGTTGTATATACACCATATGAAAGAAGTTAGGTTCGTAATACCAATCATCTATAAAATTGTAGAATTTGAGGTGAAAAACCATTTACTTTTGATAGGACTTCCAAAAACATACTTTATAATCCTACTATAATAGTGTCTCATGTGTTAAAATTATTATGTTATAATACTATCTCAAGTTTTTCTGTACACCTAGGTATAACCAAGATATATTGGGACTTGGGGGATATTTTTTGTTGAATAGTGTTAATAATGAAACGGTTGATTATGTATCAAGTTACTTGGTTTTTTAATTTTTGAAGGAAAAGGTGACATATCCTTGAGGATTTATGAAAACTATACCAATTTCTATGAGTATATAGGATGAAATTACTATATAATTTGTTATTGGATTACCAAAGAATCCTATAAGAAATGTTACTATATAGGTTATTATTGATTGCCTCACTAAATCTTCCCATTTTCTCACTATATGAGAGTATTTACCTCTAAAACACCTTATATAGTTCTATATTAAACATGTTTCAAGAAATATTTGTGAACTTATTTTAATTGTGTCTAATTGTGGTCCAAAATTTATATTAAAATTCTAGAAAAGTCTTCATAAGGCTTTACATACCAAGATTCATTTAAATATTTCCTACCATTATAAAACTGATGAAGAGTATAAAAGTAATTTTTAATCATGATAATACATGTTGATTTCATGACCACTTTTAGTTTTATTAATTTGGGATCATCATTTAACTTTTAGGTAGATTTATTGAAATAATAGATTTATTTCAACTATTAAAATGGTGTTGTGTTAATTATTATTTTGATAGGTATGTCATATAAAAACATGTTTGGAAGAATTTGATGAAAGGAAGATTATAGGACTAGATCATGTTGTAGAGATAATTTAGAAGGAAAATACTTTTCTGAACCATATTAATTTTTCTCAATGTTGTAAAAAGATCTATTTCCATAACTGGAGGAATGATTTAGAATTTCAAGTGGGTGACCGTGTTTTCTTTAAATTATCTACATGGACAGTTGTTATAGGTTTGATAAGAAAAGATAACTGATTACTAAGTATAATAGATATTTTTAATTTCTAGATATAATTGGAGTAGTGGCTTACCATTTCGAAATTACACTAGGAATCTCTAAAGTACATGATGTGTTAAATATATTATTTTCTATAACAATATACCAAACTCACTACATGTGAAGGATAAATGTATCACATGAGATTGAATTATAGTAAGTGAAATTTCTATTTTAATAAAACTATATTATAATTTACATTTTAATATTTCATGGCACAAAACTTCTAATTTGACATATTATATATCAATTTTGAACACCCTACGTTAAAATATGGCAATAATTATTTTTTGAAACTTTTCCTTGGAAGTAATTTTTTATGAATAATTGAAAATGTTGTATTTAGATCGAAATCATTTTATTGATAAGATTTTAATATAATAACAATAATTAACCACATATTTATTATCAATGGAGACATATAAAATCTTATTTGGCTGTAAAAAGCTAGATTAAAAAAATCTATTTTTAATTGAATATTGTTTTTCCATTTTAAATAAAAAAATATTTATCAATATTTAATGATTAAAAATAATTTTATATATTGTAAAAAACCAAGATCTTATGGTATGCCTCTTTTAAAATTTAGCATTTTTGATAGTTTACGGTTCATATAAGGATGTATTTTAAACCGTAATATACAAATAAATATGACCTTTGGAATAGAAATGTTACCATTAGATATAGTTATATGACCAATAGAATTTTAAAACCACCCATTAGAGTAAAAAATAAAATTTTTTCATTTTATAAATGATAATATGGTGTATTTCAATTATTTAATAAGTAAATAAATGTTTTAAAAACAATTAATTAAGTGTTTTTATTTTTGTAAGTCATAAATATTTAATTAAAATTTAATAATTAATATTCTTATTTAATAGAAAATATTTTTCCTAAAATATACTCATAGGATAATGTTTTTTTCTTATGTTTAATAGATAATTTTATGATACCTTAATTAAATTTTCAATGTGTCATAAAATCAATATAATTTTAAAGCCCAATTTTTTTTAATAAATTTTGATTTTATTTATCATTAAATTTCTAATATTTTGAGAATTATTTTCATAAAATTTAGTTTGTTTTTGAATTCAATAGGTCAGAATATCTTTAGGAGGATTTTTTGTGCTCTACCATTAACTCTGAAAAACCAATACCCCATGTTATGGTCTTTCTGGTATCACCAAAATACTATTTCAATGATCCTTAAAGATGTTCTAAAGGATAATAATTGAAGAGGTAAATATTTTTTCGTTCTCTTTCAATTTTGTTTAATTTATTTTCTTCAGAAGTGATCCTTAAATATTTTATCCATGAAAAAAATTATAAACCAATTAACATATATATACTATAATGTTATTATGTTAATGGAATATCCATCCTCAAAACTCATCTCCTCCCCCTTTTGTTCTTGAAATGAAAACATCATCTGTGATGTGTTGATTTTCAGCTATAGTAGATGATGCGACTTCATTTCCCATTACAACATTAAAGATGAGTTAAGAAACCCTAATTTTGGTTAAAAAATATTTTATAATACATATTATAAGTTATTTATTATTCTATAACCATTATATATACATGATATTAATTAATAATAAAAAACTAAATTGTGACGATTGAAAAAAATGCCAAAATTATCTGAATGATTATCATTAAATTTATATGTAATGAATCAACCTGATATCTGTAAACCCAATAATGTATAATACCATTATATATGATTTATGATTATTGATTACATATAATTTCAATTATGAATAATTATTTCTATTTTACATGATCTACCATATATGTGTAAAAGAAAATCGATCATGAAAACCAAGGGAAAGAACCCTTATGAACGGTGGAATTGAATATCATAGCTCATAAAAATGACCATAAATGAACTTAATAAAATAAAAAAAATAAAAAATAAAATATTAAGAGGTTAGTAAATAATTCATTATTGATTCTAAATTCATTATCTAGTACATTAAGTATAAATGCAGAACACTTTCTAACATATGGCATGGGATTCAACTAGAATCTCTATTTTTTTCCTTCAGGTTACACGTTATGTCTATTTACCACAATGTAATTATTCATTATTTTTATATATGTATTCCAAATTATGTTTATATGTTCCAAAATAATGTATCCATATCAGTTCATCTTTCTTTTTTTGGGGAAATACATGATTTTTAGGGGTTCCCTCCTCAATTCCTTCTAATAAGAAGACCTGATTCAAGGAACTTCTCAATTTTATACCCATTTTCAAGAACCATCCATTATTTATTTTAAAGATTCATTATTTTTCTTAAATCACTAATTTTTTTTGAAAAAATATATTTTTTTCATTTATGGTTTTATAAAATTTATTATGACAAATAAAAATGATTTTTCCAAAAGAACTCATCTTAACAAAGTAAAAGGGTATTTCTATCAATACTGTGTCAATGATTTTTTTTCCAGTGTTTTCATCTATTTACATAACTATATTGAAAGTTATTATTTATTGAGATCGATATTGTATTATTATCATCTTACATATTTTATTAAATGGATTATGATCAGTTTGAATGTGGATGTGAAACTTTGATACCATTCTCTATATTACTCAAAATGATTCGTAATTATGTTTACTGATTGAGGAATGTAATTATAATTTTTTATGTATATGTTGTTTATTTTTAAACCCATTCATATGAGGAATTAAGTGGAAGTAGTAAGAGACAGGTGGGGCCTACTATAGCCCCTCGATGCATCAGTAGGTTCAATGAGACAAAACATAAATGTATTTTCCTGAGGCCTTAACAATGTTTTTCAGTTTTCTTGGATGAGGAGAAGATTTTATGTTTATAATATTCAACATTATTCATTACCTCATTATGATGTTAGTAATTTATAATCCATGTGATTATTCAACTAGTATAATATCAATTGATAAGTTTTATTCTATTATGATTATTTAGATTGATTTATTCAATCATCTTATATTCATGTAATATTATAATCAAATCTATTTTTAAAGTTATATGTTTTTATTTTTTTCAACATAGATTATTGATTGTGATTATTTATATTAGATTCCAATGTATTTATTACCCTTAATGAGACTCTAAGCTCACCCATTTCTTCTGTTTTCATTTTTTCATAGGATGTAAATATGTATATTGTGATTATCATTCAAAAATAACCATAGAGTTTATGGGTGTTTTCAATAGAGTTTCTATGTTGTATTTCATTTAAAGATGTAATGTAATAATTATATCTATATCTAGTCCTCCAAATAAACTAAACTATTACATTATTTGGGTTGTAAATAGTTATTCATATTACCAATGTAATCAAAAAAGGCACCCATTCTGGGAAACTATGGTCAGCGTCTTTACAGTTCGTATCAGAGAAAGTATTATGGGAACCTTGTAAATTAGAATTAGAAAAATAACATTAGGGAACATAAACCTAAGATAGACTTTGAGGATAATCATAAAATAACATCCTAGAAATTTGGTAAGTTAGATATTATGTTGGTTTTCGTAGAAATACATCAATGTCTGGATACTACAAGTGGACGTCATTATAGAATAGTAGTACCTAGGTGTAACACCTCTGACAAGGAATGTCAGGCCTAACTCAACATAACCTAGAATAAGAAAACATTCCTTGCTATGTACCTAGTTTGAAACTATTGTGGGAAATGATTTGTATAATTCACAATTTTTTTCAAAAAATTATGAAGGATTTAAAAGTAAATATATCCCTAAAGAAACAATTTTTAGGATTATGAGATTAGCTATGAAAAAATTTCCAATTTATGTTATCTTTTTTCCTAGTTCAAAATTATTCATTATGATCTGTAAACATTTTTGTTGTATTTTATTATTTATAAATAGCTTATGGTTTAAGGAATAGAAACTGAATCAATGCGTGTATCCCTTATAGGGATTTCCTTCATATGAAAGATAATTATGTTTGCATTTGATATGCAACTACTATAGAAAAACATATAACAATAATGGGAAAACTGACATAGAATATGAAAAATAACTGTACCCATATGTAGAATCCAAATCAACAACCTAGAGGAGTAATGTTATAACTCTTTATGTGACAGTAACCTCCATCATTAAATGGGAATAAAAACCCATTTGCAGTGGAGAGGTGGATAATTTCTTTAGATAATATATTTCTCACTACGGGAAGTAATTAAACGGAGACATTTATCATAGACTTTTATCACCTCTCAGGATATGATGATCAATGGCGATCGTTGATTAAAAACAAAAAGTAGGAAGAAGAAATAGAAAATATGGAATGGAATGATTTTATAGAAATTTACCTAGAAAATTATTTATCTCAAGAAAATTGAGTAGATAGGGAGAGGTAATTGTTGAGTCCGAAATAGAAATATGATGAAAATATTCCATAGTGTGAATCCAAATTTATAGGGTTATCAAAGCATGGTATAGACTATATATTTAATCCATAGAGAAATTTTGATCGATACATTATTGGTTCAAAACCATTACTCCTAAGGGATCTGGTCTCCCAAATTTTTTAATCATATTAATATATAATAGTATGTTCTATCAAGATAGAGAAATAATTAGATAATTATTATGACTTTATGTGAAAACAATATATGAAAATGGTGGAAGAGGAAATAATGGATAAAGGGAAGAATTAAAAAAGAGAGTTTTATAATGTGTGGTACTTGTGGAAGGAATAATCATGGTGTCTACTTAAAAGAATAATGAGTCTATTAGAAGTGTGGGAAAAAATTCCACCAATCCCATGACTGTAAGGGAATGAATGAGTCCACCAATGTTCAATGCTGCCATTGTAAAAATATGAGAAATTATGAAAATTATTGTATTAAGAGTCAAGGAAATGTTCCCTAGAAACGGAAAATATTTCAAGGAAAAGACATTATGATTACAACCATAGAGGTTTATGTTTGTAATTATATGGTTGAAAGTACTTTAATATTTTCCTCAATCAATGACATTGCATTATTTAATTCAGGACAATCAAGTTATTTTATATCTTCCTAGTTTTCCATGAAAATTATACATTTCCATTTGGATTTAGTAAAGGAGTTCTTAGTGAAAACTCGTAAAGAAAGTATCATTGAGGCGAAGATGTGTTCATCAGTCCCCTTTATAAATCATAAAAGTGATTTTGTTTCAAATATTATCATCGTAATAGTGGATGATATTTATATAATCCTTGGTATGGATCGACTTTCAAAATATGATGTGATAATCTATTACAAGAAGAATGAAGTTGAAATTTGTGAAGATGATGTAGAATCTCTTATCTTTATAGTAGAAAATTTATCATTTGGTTCATATCCATATCCACATCTAGTAGCTATTCTAAAAGAAATTATTGTGTAGTAAAAGAAAACCTCATCTTTGTATGAGGAAATCAATTTTCAAATTTGAGATGTATCTCTTGTGCAAGAATACATTGATGTATTTCCAAAGGATTTACCTAGACATACTATAGAGTGGGAAGTTGATTTCTCTATTTATTAAATTCCAAATACTTGACCTATATCGAATGATATTTATATCATTTCCACTGTGGAGTTAGTGGAGCTGAAGAAATAGCTATCAGAATTGGGGGAAAATGGATTTATTTGTACTAGTGTTCTTCTATGGAAGAGTATGTTCTCTTTGTTAAGTAGAAAGATGAATCCATGAGGTTGTTCATTTAATATGGAGAAATAAATGCAATTACAATAAGGAATATGTATCCTATTACTCGCATTGATGATATATTTGATAATCTTCTAGGAGAAAAATATTTTTCAAAAATTGTCCATTGATCTGGATATCATCAATTCTGTCTGAGGCAGGAAGATATTCCAAGGAAAACATTTAAAACTAGGTATGAACATTATTATTTTACCACATGAATGGCCCAAAGGACTTCATTTTTATTTATTTTTTATAACCCCTCTTTCAAGGGTTGAGGGGGAACCCTTATAAGGCCCGTAGGCTCAGAGATAACGTGGCCCGTAGGCTTAGGAGATTACATGACCCGAAGGTCTAAGAGAATTAAACTAACGTATCTACTAGGAACTGCCCCTCCATAGAATCTGCATCGTGATAGTAGCTCTCCACCCACGCATGGCTGTCTGGAAGGCTTCCCGTGCAAGCACAGGCTGGTCCCGATGGCAAAGACATACCCACTCATTCTGAAAAATCTAACTGCCTCTACTCTGTTAAGTGCACCTGCTCTGAATCCTCTTCTAGGGATGCTCTTTTTTTTAGATATTGTCGGGGGAAACTACATGTGGCCTGAAGTCCTTGAGATTTCTTGAAGGCCTTCAAGGTGGCCCGAAATCCCTACTGACCCGAAGGCCTAGGTGGTACGAAATCCTTATGGACTCCAAGCCCAAACTGGTGGCCCAAGGTAAATAGTTCTAACTTCTATAATACCGAACAATACCTACTACAGTAACTATTACAGTGCCTGCTACAATACCGACACTATGTACAATCACTGCTATAGTACCCGCATAGTGTACAGTTCTGCTACAGTGCTGCTATAGTACAACTCTAGTGCCTTCTATAGTACCTGTTACAGTACCAGAAATATTCCTCTACATGGTCTTGATCCTGGGACTAATTGAGGCACTTAAGGATACCTCACCAACTAAGATGAGGCTTATGTATGAGTTTACGATTATTCCATTTGGACTGAATAATGTAACTTATGTCTTATAGATATTATGAATAGATTATTCAAGGAATAGATTAATGATGTTGTTGTGGTATTTATTTATGAAAACATTATATACTCAAAAAAAATAAGGAACATGAGAACCAATTGTAGAATGTTATGATAAATCTTGGAAGAAAAGTGTTATATGGGATGTTTAGAAAGTGTGAACTATAACTTCAAATAATTTCTTTTCATTTCCATATTGTCTCTATGTATCGAATCCCAGTTGATCCAATGAAGAAAATTGCAGTCCCAGAATGGTCAACACCATCCAATATAACCGTGGAATGTAGTTTCATTGGTTTAGAAGGATACTATCAGTGTTTCATTAATAATTTTACCTAATTAGATAATCCATTAACCAAAAATACTCATAAATGGTTATGTTCATATGGAAAAAATAATGCGAATAATTATTTGAATAATCGAAGAGGTTTTACTGAATTCTCTGATCTTGACACTACTATTATCAAATATAGAAATGATAATTTATAGTGACACATCAAAAATAAAGACATTGTTGTGTCCTTATAAAGAATAATAGAGTTATTTTCTTTACATCAAAGAAGTTAAAAACTCATGAATAGAATAATCTATCTAATGATCTTGATTTATTAGTTGTAATATTTTATCTGATGATATGGAGACAATATCTATATGGTGAAAGCTGGGAGATATATATAGATCAAAAGAGTTTGAAAAATATCACCAAACATAAAGAACTCGACTAGTGGAAAAGTCGATGGCTTGAGCTACTAAAAGATTATGATTGTTCAATATAATAACACGAAGGTAAGGGGAATAAGGTAGTAGCTTCTTTGAGTAGGAGAGATCATGGAGCTTTGAACAAAATGAGGATTGATAATGATTGTATATATATGGATCTACTAAAGATAGATAGGAGAATTATTTAGGGAGGTGAAACATCACTACTTTAATAAATGGATTCCCATCCATGTTTATTAGAATAGATTAAAATTTATCAGTTTGATGATGAGAATATTTAAAATAAAATTATTGTCATGAATGATGGGAAATTGGAAGACTTCGTATATGAAGTTGGAATTTTGGAAATTAGGAATATGATTTCTGTTCCTTATATACCTGATATAAAAATGGTATTGTTGGATGATTCACATAGAATGAATTTCTTTATACACCCTGTTAGAACAATGGATTTTATATATTTTAAGGAACATTTTTGGGGGGATAAAATGAGTGAAAAAATGGTTGATTATGTATTAAGATTTTTAGTTTCTCAATAGGTGAAGTATGAAAGAAAACATCCTGGAGGAGTAATGTAATCTATTTATATTCTTACCTGAAAATGGGATGACATTACTATAAATGTTTTCAATAGATCACTCAATACTCTATGAACTAATGATGCAATATGAGTAATTTTGGATCAAATTAGAAAATCTGTATATTTCCTTACTATAAGGTATAATTTTCAACAGGAGTTCCTTGCAAGAATCCCAATTAATGAAGCATTAAGATGTAATGGATAACCAATTTTAATTTTTATGGATAAAAATAAATTATTAACATCGAAATTATGGAAATTTATTTAATATTATTTAGACACTAAGCTTCATTTGAGTAAAACATATCACCCTCAAACTGAAGGGAAGATTTAAAGGATCCTTCAAACACTAGAATATATGTCAAGATAATTGTCACTTTATTTTCACTATATGTAGGATCTGTATTTACCTTTTTTGAGTTTTATTACAATAATATTTTCTATTCATGTATTTGGATGACACCATAAGAATTATTTTATAGAAATAGATGTCGTACACCAATGTTTTGGGATAATGTTAGTGAAAAGTGTCTAGTAGGTCTAGAACATGGTGGTGAAACAATAGTAAAGGTAAATAACATTCAAACAACTATCAAAAAATCTAAAATTAGTAAAGAATATATACTAATAATGGAAGAAAGGATTTCGAGTTTCAAGTGGGAGATCATGTTTTAGTGAAATTAACTCCATGGGATGGTGTTATATGTTTTTGAAAGAAAGGGAAACTAAGAACTAGGAACATTGGACATTTTAACAACCTAGGGAGAATTTGTGTTATGTATTATCATTTCAAAATTCCACCTAGACTTTATAAAGTAGAATATGTGTTCCACAACACTTTTTTAAGGATGTAAATGCTATACCTAAAAGATATCCTCACTTTTGAAGGAATATAATTGGATCCTAATTTATCTTACTATAAAAGGATAATATGGTTTTTGGAAAATAGAGTGGAGTTGTTGTGGAATTGGATGACTCGACTGGTAAAAGTACATTGCATAAATCATAAAATTGAAGAGGTGATGTGGAAAATGGGGAAATTTATTATGGAGAAATTGAAAAAGTTATTTATGAGGTGACATTCTTGAAATTTTGAGGAAGAAATTTTTATAGGAGGGGAGAATGTAACACTCCAAGATCTTATGGTATATTTCGTTGAAAATTTATCATTTTCGATAGTTTATGATTCATCCAACAATGTGTTGAAAATCATAATATACTATAAAATATGAATGTTATAATACTAATATAATTGTTAGGAATAGTATTATAACAAATGGAATAGTAAAATAACCCATTAAATTGTTAAAAAAATTTAAGAATCTTATAAATGAAAATATTGTATATTTATATAATGGAATAAGTAAATAAAATGTTTTAAATATGATAAATTAAGTGTTTTTAATTTTGTAAGTCATAAATTTTTAATTAAAATGTCATTATTTATATAATTATTTAACAGAAAATATGTTTTCATAAAATATACTCATAAATTAATATTTTTTTCCTTAGGATTATAATAAAATATTTTCAGACATTAATTTAATTTTCAAAGTGTCTTAAAATCATTTATAATTTTAAAATCAGTAATTTTTCAGTAAATTACAATTTTATTTAAAAATTGAACTTTTAATATTTAGAAAATTATCTTTATAAAGTTGATTTCATTTTTAAATTCTATACCTAGATAAATGGAGATGATAAAATTTTTATATTTTTTAAAAAATAGTTTATTTTTTGGTGAATTGTTAAATACGATTATTTATAGTATTCAATAAATATAAGATTTATTGAGTCGTAGATGATGTATGGAAGATTTAAAGTGATATTTTTGAACTATCCATCCTTATTTTAATATATTTAGAGATAATACTTCAACTATCCATAATTTTGAGCAAATATAATAAACAAATGAATGTAATATTCAAAAAACACTCCTCTCCTCCCACTATAAATACCACCTTCACCCCCTCTTCTCAACACACTTCAAAATATGTTAAGATTTATTATATTCATCCAATTTTCTCTCCAAAACCTATAAACCATGATTTTGTCTTACTATTATTACGAAAATAAAATTTCAATGTTCCCAAAAGATGTTCTCAAGGAGAGGAATTGAAGAGGTAAATACTTTATTATTCTCTTACAATTTATTTTTAATTTATTTTCATCTAATTCTATCATTAAATATTCTATACAAAAATACATGTTAACTAAAGGATACTAGATTTTTATTATTTTAATGTAATATCCATCATCTAAGCCCTTTTCATCCCCCTTTTATTCTAAAAATTAAAACATCATCAATGATGTGCCAATTTACCGGTAACGTGGATGATGCGACAACATTTCCAATTACCACCTTCAAGTCGAGTTAAAAACCCTAATTATTGTTAATTTTTTTTATAATACATATTATAAGTTATTTATTATTATTTAACTATTATATATACATGATATTATGTAATAAGAGAAAACTAGTTTGTGATGATCTAAAAACCTCCAAAATGATATCAACGATTTTCATTAATGTTTTATATAGTTAATTATCCTCATATATTAAAAAAATAATATATAAGACCATTAAATAATATTAATGTTCATTAATATCATATAATTTCAATTCATAAGAGTTATTTCTATATTACATGATCTTCCATATATGTGTAAAAGTAAACCGATCATGAAACAAAAGGAAACGAACACTCTCGAATGATGAAATTGAATTTCATAGCACATCAAAAGGCCATAAATTAAATTAATAAAATTATAAAAAATAAATATGATTTTGATGTGGTAATTATTTTATTTATTAATGATTCTAATTTTATTATCTTTAACATTCAGTAAAAGTACAAAAAAATTTCTAACATAAGGTAAGGGATTCTAACTCGATCCCAATTTTCCAGAAGGTTACGCTTTCTATCTCTTTACCCCAATAAAATTATTATTAATTTTTATGTAATAATTCTAACTTATATTTATATAATCCAAAATCATGTATCCAAATAATTTTATAATTATTTATTTTTCAAATACATTATTTATAAGGGTTCACTCTTTAATTCTTCCCAATAATAAAACCCGATTAAGGGGAACTTCATGATTTCCTAACCATTTTCAAGTACCATCCATAATCTATTTGAAGACAACATTTGTTTTTCTAAAATCACTAATTGTTTTTGATATAAATTTTATTCATTTCTAGTTTTATACAAAAAATTATGAAAAATAGAAATTAGTTTTTCAAAATAAGCCTTCATTAAAACTTAGAAATTGTATTTCACTCAAAAATTCCTAGACACTTTTATTAGAGTATTTTCATCTATTTCAATAGTTATGTTCAATATTTTGATTTCATGAGATTTAATTCTTATGATTATCATATACCATATTTTATTAAATAATTTATGATTTGTTTGAATATAGATATGCAATTTTAATACCATTCACAATATTACTCTAAATGGTTAGTGATTATGTTTTCTGATTTGGGAAGGTTATTGATATTACACATATATATGTTTTTCATTTTTATCCCTACTCATATGAGGAATGAATTGTACTTATTAAGGGATGACTGGGGACCCTTATATACCCTTGATGCCTCAATAAGTCTCATGATAAAAAAAGTCATAGATTTGGGTGAGGCTTTAAACATTTATTTTCAGCTGTCATGACCAAGGCCTTGATTGTATTTTTATGATGTATGACATTATGAATTCAATCACTATGATATTAGTAATTGATAATCCATGTGATTATTATACTAGTAAATATTCATGTTTATGTTTCTTTCTATAATGATTGTTTATATGGATTTATTTAATCTGATTACATTCCTATCATATTATGTTCATGTTTTAGTTTAAAACAATGTGTTTTTAGTTATTCCCTATTAATTATTGTTTATGTTTATTAATGTTATCTTTCTCTTTATTGCTTGCCATTATTTAACATATGAGATTTTCCATTTCTTAGGTTTTATTTTTTCCCTAGGATGAAAATATGTATATTATGATTGACTTGCAAAGAAAACATAAGAGTTTATGTGTGTTTCCAATGGAGTTTCTATGTTGTATTTCATTTTATGTTGTAATGTAATAATTATTTTTATATCTAGGATTCCAAAGTTACTAAACTATTCAGTCCTTTGGAATGTGAAAAAAATTTCATAGTAAAAATGAAAAAAATAAGTGACCATCATTGAGTTACTATGGCCTATATATTGAAATATAATAAAGATATTTCTAAATTAAAAAAAATTCATATAACAATGATTAATATTTATCGAGATAATGTAATATCATCATATGCTTGAAAAATTCATTTTTCCAGAAAACATTTTTTGTCACATTTGGCTGGTTTATTTTTTTATTAATTTCAATCACATAAATGAATTGAATTTGATAAAATGTATTCCATATTTGTAACAAAGAGGCTAATTTTTTTTAAAATACATATCCTTAATTATTGGGAATTATGAATAGAAACCATTGTAAAATATATCACCTCAATGAAGGATAAAATGGGATAAACAAGGTTGAAACTATATAATAATTCTTCAAAATCATCCAGAAACGTGCATATATTTAATTTAATGAGTTTAATTCAACCACTCCCATTATATGTTTTAAAATATCTCATCTTGGTGCCATTTGTTTTGATAAATACCATTACTTTATTTTAAGTAAAGGAAAATTCAAAAAATGTCACTAACTTTATTTAAATATATATTAAATGTAATATAGGGTTATGAAGATGTTATGAATGAATATAAATATTATTTTACATAATTAATTTATATTTTTTAATTTTTTTAATTTTAATTGATTTAATAAAAAACCTTAAATTCTTACATAATAATTACACAACGAATATGCATGTAATAGAAAAGTTAAAGTAGTTTATTTTAAAAATTACAAAGTAATATTTTTTGATTAGTTATTTTTTATAAGACGTTCATGGATAAAAAAAATGTATGATATATGATTAATGATTTTATATTCAAATTAAATTCTTATCTGAATATGTTTAGATTAAAAATATGTTAATAGTTCTTAATATGAAATTATTATTATTTTGTGTTAAATAATATATTATTAGTTTATCTAAAAAACATAAAAAACATTAAATAAGAAAATAGGGATGAAATATGGTCAAAATTTCATCCATATAACTTTTTTTGAGTCAATTATAATGATTGAAGTAAATTTATAGCCCTTTAGGTATGAAATATTTGTTAACATGGTTAAGGTTTAAAATGGTTAACAATGGGTTAAACCAAAATATATAGTTTAAAATGACAAAATACTAGTAAAAAATTTATTTATTAAAGGTATTAAAATCATAAAATTTCATATATTTAATATTTTGGAAACTATGAGGAATATTCAATTGAAAAATAATTTATTATATTTATGTCTTTTATGTAATTCCAGTTTTGTTATTTTCCTCCCTTATAAAAGAGAACCACCTCCCCTCATTAATCCAAACTCTTGATCCATTTATCTTGAAAAAACCTTGAAATTATCTATCCCATACATCTTAATACATGTTATATATATAGTTATTCCTATAAGACCAACCCTATGGTCTATAAGGGGATATCTAAATGACCTCTTTTAAAAAAGAGGATATTATCTTAACTGAACACTTTTATTTTTTATCTTCTTTTACCACCAAAAATTGTGTCTGACCCATTAAAAAATATTAAAAAATTATATATAATATAATTAGAGGTTATTATTTTTAATTCATATTATTTATCCCTCTCCCCATCTGTCAAATGGGAAATAAAACCATCGCTCATGTGTATGGAAGACTTCAGCCTCACAAACTACTGTAATTGTTTTGCATCACTTCCTAAAATGGATAGTAATAATGATGGAAATAATGAATATACATGATATTTATGATTTAATTATGAGTATATAAAAAATATCATTTAATGTTTTCCCTTCCCCTCATAGAAAATTATAGCATCTCTCCTATGTATGTGTGGACTACAACCACCACAAAGTGACATGATTCATTTTTCATGCACCCATTTAAAGGATGAATAAAAATATGACTATAATAAATATTTACGATGTTTTTATCATTAATAATATTTACGTAATGATATATCCATGATTAATATAAAATTTCCATAACTTCTCAATCAATACATTCATGAAAAATGAAGTAGTTAACACAAATAACATTGATAATAAGGAAATATTGTTAACAAATGGGTGATTACTTGTTATAGGTGGAACATATAGAATGTTATAAATATTTTTATATATTTTTATGTGAGTATAATAAATCAAAAATTTTTATATAGTATGTTAAATAACATTAATCAAAGTAGAAGTATGAGGTAAAATATTTCGTTTCAATTTCAACTCCATTGAAACATATTCAGTATTATGAAGTTATTTTATTTAATGGGGTTTATATATTTTAACTTTGATGAATATAACATGAATATATATTTATTAATGGTAATTAAATTTTAAATTAAATGTTACTCTCTCTATTAGTTATAATTTAATTGTTACTAAATATGTAAGAATTCATTTTACAATGTCATTTTTTCATATTTTATATAAATTTTTATTTAAACGGTTTGGGGTCCATACAAAATTTAATAATGGAAAAAGAAGAATATATATTAAAATTTTGTTATAGGTACAATAAAAATGAACAAAATGCATAGTGGACAGGATTCCCAAGGCAATATGGCTTTGGGCCTAGCGGCCCGAAGGTTGAAATATGGCCCAACATACCCGAGTGAACAAATTTCTTGTTTACATGTTGTTTTTCAAAATTTCCCTCTTTTTTCAATTGAATCATTCAAATTAATGTTTAAAAGTAAATATGATCTTATTTCCATTATTTATTGGGAATATGTTTCCTCAACTTTCATATTTTTCAATATTTTTAAAAATTACTTTTTATGTCCCAAAATTTGTTATTAAAGATATTTTATGTTATTATTTACTTTTCGTAATGTTTTAAATTTATATTTATAGTGTCTTATGAAAGGAACATTTTTTACACTATTTTCAAAGATTAAAAGGGAATGATTTTATAAAGTATGCAGTCTTAAAGTATTCTCCCACTTCTATAAATGTTTTATTCTATTAAGCTTCAGTTATATGTTTTCAATGGTTTTAAAAAAAAATAATTTATGAATAGTTATTTTAAAATTCTCAAAGAAATTTTCATAAATTATCATTGAAACATAACTTTACTAAAAAAATATACATTTCAGATGAAATAATGGGTTTTTCTCATAACATATTTAAATTTAAAATCATCAAAATTTTCATCCAAAGTTCACTTTAATATGATAATATTTAATCAAGAATATGAAAATTTTTGTATGATAGATATAATTATTTCCTAAATAGTTTACCATATATACATAGGGTGTCATACTATGAAATTTATATTATTGGATAAGGGAAAATTGACATTCTATATTCACTACTCAATACAAAAATTTATTAATAAGATATATTGTTCATAAATTAAATTTATAAATCATTATATGAGGAATGCATTGGACATGTAGATGTAGATGATGATAGGTAATAGAAATTTACTAAATTCCAAAACATTTGATAGGAGACAAATCATTTCTATAACCTTATTAAATGGTTTGTGGTGTATACCTACCCATACTTCAAAATATCTTGGAATACATCCTTTATCATTACATCTAGAGTTATTCTTTTTCTTCATTAAGAATTTAGTTATAATTGTCACTAATATTATTACGTTGATATTATCTATTATTTAATTTTATTCACAAGTTATTGATTAAATGGAATATGTTTTTAAGATATTTTACATTCAGTATTGATTTTATATTATTTACTCATGATAGATTCCATTTTATGAAACCCATATTAATCATTTGAGGGAACACATATTTTTTTCCTTTCCCCATGAAATTACGAGGTAATCATATAATGAGATTAAATGATGTGGTATATTTAATTTTACTATGTTTTAAAATTTAGGTCCAATGTAAAATGGTAATCATACATGTATCTAGGTCTTCAAGACATCTAAAATACTAGATTCACGATGATGTGATCCCATGTATATTATAAAAATATAATAAATTAGTCTATAACTATAGGGTACTGGAGTTAGGTTTGTTCCACTTTTACCTATGAATAATATCATCATCGATAACCATAATCTTATATTTATTGATCAAATAGTTCTCAAAATCACAGGACTAAATTTTGTTAAACTATTTAATATCTAATTTTATATGATCACATCAATTTTAGAGGCTCAAATGATATATTTTATGACGCCAATAAACATGGTACTCTTTCTCTCATGGTTAGTGACATTCCCTTCCAAAGTAATTCTATATGGTTACATTCTAATTTGGGTTTGAAAATTTATATGGAATTACAAAAGTGCATCATCCCCATAGAAATATAAATCATTCTTATAGGGTTATACAATTTTTACCTTATTCTCTTAACATTCAGATGTGAAATTTCACCATTCTAATTAATTTTGGGGTGATATGTAATGGGTGCATTATCTACAACCACATACATAAAGAGTATGGTCTTCTTATTGTGACTAAAGAAATTAATACCTTGAAAATTAATGATAAAACATAGAAAAATGAAACCAACTAAAAAATGATATATTAAAAACTCAAAAACCATTCAAGAGTCATCATCCATCGATGAAATAGTTTCCACCCACTTTGAGAAATATTAATAAACTAACATGATTCAAATTAATCTCAATGAATTTAGAAAGGGTCTGATGAATTCAATTTTCCATGAATTAAATATCTATATGAATAACATTGTTTGTTGGAGGTATTTTATTCCTCCTGGAAATATTCAATATGAAATGAAATAGTTTATATGAATAACTAAACTAATGTAAATATCTAAGAAACTATTAATAATAAAATATATTATCAAGGACTTTTTGAAATTTACATTGAGACTCAATGTGGCCCCAAAAATAAAATGTGTGTTTGAATCTCAAAAATGATTCTAACTCAAGGTTAGGGGAATAGAAAAAAAAAACATAATCCCCATAAATCCTGCCCTAATATAGTTCATCCTAACTATTAAATTATGACTCACATTTTATCTTATAGATTTTTAGTGTTAAAATCAATGTGGGATCTAAATGAATTTAAGAATTTAAGAATATGTTCATACAAAGGGGTAAATTCTACTACCACACAATGATTCTCATCAAGAAAAAACACTCCAATGGTGAGATATGGTTCAACCAAGTCGTCCAATGGTAGTGAAATCGTAAAAATGTGGTTAGATTAAAAAAATTAATTCCTCTATATTATGGACTATCTATATCAAAATAAAAGAGGAAGAGCATCGACCAAATGAGGTAGATCTTCCATTAAAATTCTTAAGGATAAACTATAGGGTTTGATGATAATAAAATTCAATAACTTTTTACCAGCATAGTTATGAAAAAAACACAAGGAAAATAAAATTGAAAAATAAATTTTTAGTGGTGGTGTGGCTTTCCTAAACTTGGTAAAGGGAATACGGGGAATATTAAATGATCAGTGGAGACCTATCAATTTTTTGAAAACATTTCACCAACTATAATTTTATGGGAATCACACATCATCTTGAAGGACACATTCTATTATTGTGGATGGATGATTAGATGTGATGTGAGACACTTGTTAAAGAAATTAATCTATCCTGAATTTTTTTATAAAAAATAAACTCATTTTTCAAAAAACAATGATAAGAGACGTATTATTATAATAGTTTTTAATGAATCCTTAGTAAAACCAAGCCTAAAATAAGAATTTTAAAACCACTTAAACACAATTTGGATATTTAATAGAAGAAATTATTTCAATTTTTGATTTATAAAATTGAATTTTTTCAAAATAAATGACATACTAATTAATTTTCCCCCATTCAAAAAATGATATTTCTAATAATTCAATATGAGTTCTTTTTCAGTGAAATTATGGAAAATTCCACCCAAATGATCAATAAACTCATCAAAAATATATATAAAAACATTAAAATTATCCATGAATGTTTCTATGAAATTATCAAGGTACATAGAAAAAAAATCAATATAAAACATTGAAGCGTGTTGGGACTATTACAAAAACCAAAATGCATCTTCCTATGTGAAAATGTTCTAAATAGAGAGGTAAATCTTATCCATTATTGATACTTTGGGGTTATAAAGATTAAAAAACTACCTGAATATCCCTAAATAAAATAATAATAGGACTTTTCGTCCAATTATTATAACATATGGTAAATAAATGGTTTAGGAAAGTGGTCATTTCACAAGGATTTCATTTGCCAATTATAGTCATTACATACTCACCAAATATTTTTTGCACATGTGGGAACTAATTTTCTATTTTTACATGACATGATATTAATTTAATTTTATTAGGAATAATTTTCACTTTGATAACCCATTTATTATCATATTCGGGAGATATGCCCTCAATAAAGTAATTTAGACACCTCATATTTTATCACATCAAAGAGGGTGGGATTTTGCTGACAATAATCGTTCATTAAAAGTGTAAACGTATCCTCTAATAGTATCTAATGTATGAAATTATATGGGAAAATCATAATAATATTAACAAATTTCCATACCATCTCCTTTTTACTGTCTCTTAAAAGGTTTATGAGTTTTAACTCATACTCTCATGAGGGTTTATTGGTAATGATGGTGTAATTTTGGTGAATAACCTTAGGCTAGAGATATTTTAAATGAAAGGGGAAGTGTTTTTAATTACAAAACTAGTGATTTTTGATTGAGGGGTGTGTTTTTGTTGTCTGAGGTCAATGAAACTATCAATATACTCATATTTACTCTCTATATAAGATCATTCCATGAAAATGAGATTTCCAAAAACATGGATGTTCATGTGTACCTTGGAATCAACACAATCATCATTCAATGTACATAATTTATAATTTTTAAAATCCATAGAACACTGAAAAAATTAATCAATTACAAAAGAATCATTAAATTAAGATGTGGAAGAAAAATTATAATGTAGTTTAAGGAATTAATATTTTTTATGTGTTTATAGATAAAACATCCATATAATAGGAAAGAAGTGTATATTTATCCTTAATTATGTGTTTTGTTATATCAAAAGGATAAAATTCACATTTCTCTCCAAAACTCTATGAAAGTGTTCCATTGTAAAAATTAATAATTTTGTTTTCCATTTTAAGAAAATTCCATACAAGTATGAGGGGAAAATATATTTATTTTCAGTACATTCTAAATAAATAAACATTACTTTATAAAGAGGGTTATATTCTTCATTCCCATGAGGAAACCCTCGATCACTCTAGGAGGTATTTTGTGCTTAATTTTAAATTTTTACCATGATTCTTGTTTTATTTATCTCTCCAAAATTCAAATAAATATACACCAAGTAATTAATCAAATTAATTATAGAACCTAAAACAAGCATTAAATTTTAATAAAATTCTATTATGGTTCAATGTATTGTTAATATTCATGGATCCCCCAGTTTAGTTGACACAACTCTTTGTGTCATGGAAAAAACATTCATCCCAAGGTTTAGTATCTCATTTCACTTTAGTTTACACATGTGGTTGAAATGATCTTTCTGAAATTTGGTATAGAGAATATTTTTTTAACTTCATCTCATAGAATATTGATAACTTGGGTGTTTTATAAATATCCTGGGTATCTTTTATCAATTTAATTATTATATGTTCTCTTAGATAGAAGATCCTTCTAGGGAAATGGAATATAATCCATAGAATATATGGAATCTTCTATTCTTTTTACAAATTTTAAAATGTTTATCTCCACATAAATTTTTATTTGTTGGAGAAAGAGAGTTTAAAAGAGGGGGTTATAACTTTTTTTATAACATTTTTATGGAGAATGTTCTTTACCAATATTTTATAACCCTAAGATTATAAAAGTGAAACAACATGTTTGATAGTGTATATGACAGGAAGCAAAAGTATTAGACGGGAATACAAAAATTGTGAGTCTTTATAATATATATATTTTTTATATAAATTTAATACATTCGACAACTTTTGACGCATATAACACTAAAATTAAATAAAATAGGATACTATATTAAATTATTATATTGAAAATTATAAGAAAACTTTTATGTTGGAGGGTATGAATATTAATAAATAAATTATTAAAATAATATGGATTACAAATATAAAAAATAAATTCAATGAATATATATTAAAAATAAATAGAAGAAGATCTATTTGAAAGAGAGATAAATATTTTTATAAAAAAATTTATTTTTTCTAAAAGGTATAATTTTCATGTCTTTCACACATAATTTAAAAATAAATTTTACCACTTTTATGAATAATATTTTATAAAATAAAAAACAACTTTAAATATCACTGAAATGTTTTTTGTTTTTATTAAGTACAACTGTTCGTTTAAATTATTTACAATGTTAAAAAAATATTTAAAATATTTTTAAAGTAAATTTTTTTTAACTATTTAATATTTTAACTAATTTATTTCATTGTCGTCAATTTAATATTTAATTCTGAAAAAAACTCTTAAAACTATCGATTATTTTTTTGTTGGAAAATTCATGTTTTTACACGGCTACGAGTTTAATATTAAATTTAATTCTACCAATAATGTGAAATGGATTTGAAAATTTTGATTTCATATTTATAATATTTATAATTTATATGATCTAAATAGGTCAATGTAATTTTTTAGTATGATTTATAGTGGAAATAATAACAATTATTTAATGCGATTATGGTAAAAATGGGTTTACCGGGGGTTATACTAAAAGGATAAGGGTTACAATGACCTAAAAACTTATCCATTTCCTACTTAATATACATTTTAAACCCTTAACACATTATTATATATGTTCATGAGTTTTGGAGACACATTTCCTTGTATGTGTCCCATGTAATAATTTAATTGAAAAAATATAGAATATAACCCTCTTTATTTTCAACTTCAATTATTTGTTTACATTGGGGAAAAACAAAGATGGACAAAAAAATTGGAGAAACGTTTTATAATAATTGTATTATTTAAATTTGGGTACTTTAATTTTAATTTCTAGTAATCATATAATTAGTTTAAATGAATAACCAACACTAATGCATCAATTATTTAGGTAATAGAAAAATAAAAGAAATTATACTTAAAATATTATATGTAAAACAAATGTAAGGATTTATTATATTAAATTAATTTTTTATTTAAATATATAATGTTATAAATTTGTTAATATAACATATTATAAATCTATAAATGTATTTAATTTTAAAAAAAAATTAAATTAGACAAATAATTTCAATGAAATAATTAAGGTAAATTATGACAATTGATGTTTTATTAAATGATTAAATATTTGTAAAAGTTATTAATTATTCAAAGTAATTTTTAAATGTATAAAAATATTAACTGTTCTATATTCATACAAATTTTTTTTGTTTTATTTTGAATTTATTGAACCATAAAAAGTAATATTATTGTTACCACTGTAAAGGATAAAATAGTGTTTTTCATGTCATATACACTTTTGTTAAAATTAATTATCAACATGAAGATATTGTTTATTAGATATAATAGTTTTAATATTTATAATTATTGGGTAAAAATTAACTAATAAAGTTCATTTTTTATTCTTAGAGGATAAATTACTTAGGTTGAAATGACTAGTTTCGATTGTTAAAAACTAAAATGGTAAAAGTAAAGAAACAAAGATATTAATGAAAAAATGCTTAAAACAAATGTTTTTTTGAGTGGTGGTGGTTTGGATTGACCATATAATCTATCCAAACCTTTAATTACAATTTGTTTATCCAATTTGGCTGAGAGTAACTTCCCATTTTTAAATAGTTTCAGTTATTTACCAAAATGCCACTCCCCCTCGATTATAAAAGGGAGCTCACTCCCCTCACTAATTCACACATATAAAAAAATTTGGATTAAAAAACCTTTCAAAACACCCTCTAAAATCCTAATCCACATTATAGAGATTCTTTTTATACCAAAATATAAACCCTAGGGTCCATAACACGAGATCCAAATGAGGGTTCTCTAAGAGATGGTAATTGTCTTCACTCTCATTCATTTTGTTTCTACTTTTACAAAATTTAACTATTACTATTTAATAAAAAAATATCTCTCACATATTGATATTTTATGATATTAATGGTACAAAATTTATCCATATACACTTCCACCAATAATAAAATAAAATCATCAACCGTGTGTACGACAGACTACTGCCTCACAAACTTATGTAAATAGATTTCGATAAAAACTGCTCACTATTTGATAAAATGAAGTATTTAATATATATATATATATATATTATTTATTATATAATTACAGTAATTGAGTTATAATATCACATATAAAATCTTAATTTCAATTTCATTTGAAATTCAATAATGTTCCTTTTGTGTACAACAGAGTGCCACCCCACGAAGCGAAGTGATTCATTTTTCAGTTATGCATTACATAGATAAAAATAAGAATAAATATTATCAATATATGTGATACATAGATATGATATAAATTCGTTAATGTTACAATATCATACACTTCCTTACCCTTTACCCCTTTAAGGAAATGATATCATCGCTCATGTGTTCATACGAACCACTATCTCTATGAAGTGATGTGAATCATTTTCTATGTCCATTTTTAAATAATGGTTTTAAGAATGTATATACTGAAAATTATAATAATATTTATACGATTAATATTATTCTAGTGATTGTGTAACTATATCCCATTTTCAAGAACCAAAACTTTTCTGACAAAACATATATGAAATAAAAAGAATGTCAACACCCAAAACAATGAATGTAATGAAATATTATTAATATATAGGTTGTGAAATTATATAACATAATCATAAATTTTATGAAATATATGGGTAGGGTTCTATAATATAATAATATTAAAACAATATTTATTATACTAGAGGTCCAGATATGTATGATGGGAATCAAACCTCAGTTGAGGGTTTTCTTATCTCACTTTTACTACAATGAGACATATGCCATATTATCCACTTATTACATTATGTGGTGTATATAATTACCATTTTTATTTTTTATATAATTAATATTTTTTATTTATTTAATTTTATGTTTTATTAAATAATAATTATTTATCTGGATTATGAATAATATGTTACCAAAATTGGAAGGGTTTATTCCACATTCTCAACATCATTCGAGATTGTTTTTCTCAGTCTTTTTTCGAAGGATTGTTTGATTGTTCTATCCTAAAATCAATATACTTTCATATACTTTCATTATTAATGAGTCTTGTCATGTAATATTACTATATTTATACTATTTATCACTTTAAATGATTTAGAAAATGTTTTAAAAAAAATCTAACATTATTTGTCTATTCTGTCAAAAATCCGTTTTCATCAAAATACATATTTTATAAAAATGGTTTCAAAATTGTTTTAAACCTTTTAAAAATGATCTCTTAAATAAATTTTTACCTATTTAAGGCTTTTAAAAAATGATTTTAAAGTATTTTCCATGTTATTTTTAAATCAAGTCTCATTTGGCTTTAACTGAATTTGTGAAAGGAGTATTTGATCAAACATGTATGGAATGAACTAAATTAGCGACCATCATGGAAAATATATATTTTGAATACTATATTATAAATTTTAAAAATAATTATTTTCTAAATTTTTTTGGATACTTTTTAAAATATTTTCAATGTGAAAATTTAATTTTCCTCAGAAATGTTTTTAATGAAATTGATATGGTATTTCTATTCATCAATGATATGATCCAATTTTTTTAATTATCATACAATGGGGATATGTTTTATTGATATCAACGTTATTATTTATTTTGATGGTTTTGATCAAATTGATTGATGATTATTAATTTTTTTACTATTCACCATATTACTTTGGTTGGTTAATGGTAATGTTTATTTTATTAGGTTATGTATTAACATTTCATAACATAGGTTTCCAATATTAATGTTTATGATTATTATGTTTCAATAATTTAAAATGAGGAAAGAATTTGGAATTGTATGTGAGGGGTGGGGACTAGTTATAGATATTCCCTTAATGAATCGACAGGTCTCCTGACACAAATTAATTAGAAAAATACAATGGGTTTGTACCTAGAGATTTAAACTATCATATAGAAGGAAATAGAATTTTTATATGCACATGATTATTAATTCCATAAATATGAGATTATTTATTTTTGTCTATTTGATTATTTGATTATTTAGAAAATACATGGATATTTTTCAGTCTCATGTGACTATTTATATGGATTTATTTTATCATCATTTATTTATCCCACATTTTTTCCAACTTACTGATTAAATGGTATGTGTTTCAATAATTTATCTATCCATATTGATTATACAAATTGTTTCATGATAGTCCACACTATATTATTACCATTAATGATCATATGATCTCACCCTTTATTATTTTTTATTTTCCAAAGACACTAAGATGTGTTTTGTGATTAATATTTAGGGATAATATTTGTCAAATAATAGAATTCACAAAGAAAAAACATTGTGTTTTAGTAGAAAAATTTGGAACAAAATTTAGGAAATCATAGATTAGTGATGTCACCCTATGAATCAATTCAATTATAATTATAATTATAAGATAAAAACCAAATATTTTGGTAAGGTATGTATTATTTGGTTTTCATAGAAATATATACCTATCTGAATACTACAAGTGTATGTGGTTCTAAAACATATGTATATTGGGGTGATAATTTTGAAAAATGTACGTCAGCTTTGACTCAAGCATTACCTTTCACATCATAACAGTCCGAACTAGTAACCTAATTTTACACTCCTTGTGGATATAATCTTGTTAATTAAAATTTTATTTTCAAACCATTGTGATGTATTTGAAGAAAAATAGAATTTGTAAACTCTACCAAAGAAACCATGTTTATTATTATGAGATTAATCATGGGTAAAATTTTCAATTAATGTTTGCTGCTTCTCTAGTATTGGGATTATGAATAATTTTACATAATTTAATGATCTAATAAATTGTATTCCATTTATTATAAATTTGTACTTATATAAGGAATGGAGCTGTATCAAAGAACATACTCTAATTAGTAGGAATGATTTTTCCTTGATGGGATTAAGCCATTCAGTTGAAAGGAACTAGTCTCCAAAAAATTCTCATCATAAAAGGACATAATATCATGTACCATCAACAAAAATAATTAATTATCCAAATATTTTGTCTTTGTAGGTATGAAATATGAGAATACGATGGAAAATAAAAAGATGGACCAAGGGAAGAAGGGAAAGAATGATTTTCTACCATGTGATAATTATCCCAAAAAAAACTGTGGTTATTTCTTGAAGGGAATGTGTTTTTTATATAAACGTAGAGAGAAATAAAAATTTATTATGATTTAAATGTTAAAAAAAGAAACCTTTTATGATCAGTGTTTCAACTGTAAGTATATTGTGAACTGCTCAATTGAATTCCCTAAGCATAAAGGGAATATTTCCTAGAAGAAGCTAAGGGATCAAGGTCAAGAATATGCTATTGATATAGTCGAAGTAGAACGATTAAAATAATTGAATTTATATTAAATAAATATATTGTAGAAGTATTTTGTAAATGAAAATATAAATATAAAATTTATGAAATGAATAAGGATTCTACAACAATACTATTTCTTAAAAGATTTCAGGGCATATGTTAAAGGTATAGTTGTCCAGGAAAAGTCATTCAGTGACAAGTAGATCCTCTTGTAAAAAAATGATTAAGGGAGGATAACACTTAATATGTACCCAATATTGAGATAATAAGGACATGTTTATGGGATATAAATCATGACCATGAAATTCATTAGTTTTATTATGGTTTATGTTATTTTTGTTGGAGTTTTCTACAAGAATTGAATTATAAAAAATATTCAACCACCTAATATTTTATTTTTTAAGAATTAATTTTTTTATTTTGGTTTTAGGGTTATCAATGTGTTCAAATATTTGGAATGTGACAATATGATCCAATTCATATTGTTTGGGGAATATAATAATGATTCAGTGAACTCCCTTTCAAATATTTGGACATTAAATTTGGTTAGAAACATTTGGGATGAATCTTAAGGATACATATTTATGGAATGGATTAAACTGAACTATGATTCTAATTGGATAACTTGTGTTTAGATTTTTGGTCATAGAAAATATCCAACAATAGGAGGAATGGCATGTCATTATTTTATTCAGATAATGATATGTAAAATGTTAATTTAGTGCTTCCTGCATAAAAATTATTATTTTATATTCATTTCATAATGAAAGAGAAGACGTATGAATTGATCAAATCACGTAAAATGGATGAAATCATGCCTATTATATAGAAATATATCATGTTACTATATTTACTTATATTTTTAGTCTAAATTCTAAAAGGATTTTTTCAATTATAGTAAAAGTATATTGAATATAAAATTATAATAAAATTCATTCATTTTTGTTGAACATATGTAATTTTTACCCATGAATGATTTATGGATTTTTTTAAATTAAAATCACAATATCATTAAACATGTAATTAATAATTTTCTCAACCACTCTCCAGAATTATTTATGCTTTTCTTCCTTGTCAATATCATTACTTTCCCTGATGTTCTCATATTTGGAAACATAGTATGTGATATTCTAGATGACCATCTATCTTCCATTATCCTATTATAAAGGAATTTTTTATTATCCCTTTTTATGACTTGTATTTCCAATAAAGTTATTTTAAAATTTCAAATCATTTATTATAGATATGATCGTTAAATTGCAAGGGAACAATTTATTTAAAGGTGGTAGAATTTAAAACCAAGAGGATTTTAAAGAGGAACATTATTTTTTATAGTGTCTATTTCCAAAAAACAATTTCACAAGATATGTTAACACCATAATACATTAAAATATATTTTTTTAAATAATTATAATATCTTTAGTAGCTTGGATGCATGAAACACTGGGTTACAATGAAACATGATACTCAATTAAATTATTATTATATTGATCATAACATAGCCATTAAGTTGGTTGGTATGGATAAGACTCTCCAAATTATTAAATTTATATGGTTTATAGATTCATAAAACAAAATAAATGATTATATATTGATTAGAAATAAAATAAGAACAATTTAAAAGTGAAAGAAGTATTTTCTGAAAAACTATATTTTTTCTTAAAGGTGGATTCTTCACAATTTGTGCACATAATTTCTAAATATTTTTTTTCAAATTTTCTAAAATTTATTTTATAAAATAAAATTAATTTTTGAAATCCAAATGTCAAAATTATCCTAGGGTGATTTTTTTGAATTTTATGTAAATATTAATTTATTTATGAATATTAAAAATATATATTTTTAATTAAAACTCATTTTTCATGTAAATTATTTATGAATTTAAATAAAATTATACATTTTTAAAAATATAAATTAGTTAAATTATATTAAAATTTATGTAATTTAGGTCATTAGAATTGATTTCACATTAATTTATAATATAATATCATTTTTAAAAATTGAAGTTTTATCATTGGAAAAACTATTTTTTGATGTGTTCGTGGGTATAATTTTTAATCGAATTATTTCAATTGTAGAAATTGAATTTGAAAAAATCGGTTGAATATTTAGAATCATATGAATTTATATTATCTAATCAGTTCAATTTAATTTTTGACCCTAACTTATTTTTAATATAATAAAAATAAATTACCCTAATTATGGTAAAAATGGGGTTACAGAGGGGGTTAAACTAAACCCATAAAGGTTAAAATTACTGAAAAACATATCTAATTACTATTTATAATACATATTTTAAACCTCATCACCTTATTCTATATTAATATTATTATTTTTGACACTTTTCCATAAAGGTGGCATATATAATAATTTATGTAAAGAAAAAGACAAAATGAAATCATCTTGATTTTAAATTTCAATTATGCATTCCCATATCCACCCAAGAAAGAATAGAATGAAGATGGATAAATTTTTTAGAATAATGAAATTAGTATCATGTGGTTAATTTAATTATAATTTTCAGTAATCATATAATTACTCAAAATGATTAAGTAATGCCAATGTTGTAATTATTTATATAATAGAAAAAAAATAAATAATACAAAAAAAAATGAAAAGTAAAATAAATAAAACGAATTATTATATTATATTACTTTTTAGATAAATTTATCAAATTAAATAGATGATAAAATAATATATTCTAATTCCTTCAATTTATTTCTTTTAAAAAATTCAAATTAAATGAATAATGTCAAATTGGAATTAATAAATTATTATAATAAATGATATTTTATTTACTGATTTAAAATTTATAAAAATACTATATTATTTAAATTTATTTTAAATTGTTTAAAAATACTAATTATTTTCCATTAATTAACTAATTAATCATTTATATTGAAAATATTGTCTCTTTAAGAGTAAAAAAATTGTTATAATAGTTAAGGTTAAAGTAATATTTTTTTCACGTAACATGTACTAGGGTTAAAATTAATTTTCAACATAAATATGATTTTTATTTGATAAATTGGATTTTTTATTTGGAATAATTGATTCAAAATTATATAATAATTCTGATATTATGTTATTCTTAGATGATAAATAACCTTGGTTGAGAAGACTAATTACCGTAGTGAAAAACTAAAATGCTAAAAGTATGGAAACATTAATGTTATGGAATAACAAGTTTAATAAATGTATTTTTGTGAATTTTAGGTGTGTATAGATCATATAATCCATAAAAAAATTTAACTATATTTTTTTACCTATTTACATGGGAGTGAATTATCATTATTGAATAGTTTTGGGAATTTATAGAAATTCCACTCCTCATCAATTATAAAAGTTAACTCACTCCCATAACTTATTCACACTTCTAAAGGCACTTGTCTCGAAAAAAACACAAAAACTTAACCTCCCAAAAAATTTATCCAAACATTATGGCTTTTGGTTTTCCCTAAAGACCAGCCCTAACATCCTTAAGAAGAGATCCAAAGGGTGTTTCTCTAAGACAAGGTAATTATCTTTACTAAGTTTAGTCCTTTTTATTGTTCTCTTACAGTAAACAATTATTTATTAACACATAAAATATAATGTAAATGTTATATTACATATAATATTATGTTAATAATCTTATTGAATAATATATATCCATCTACAAATCAATTAAATTAAAAATGATTTCTTGAATTGTTTGTATAGTGGACTACCGAATAACAAACTTATGTAACTCATTTTCTATAAACACATCACACAATGGGATATAATAACGGATTGAATGTATATATATAATATTTATTAAATTATTATACTCTTGGATTTATACTATCACATATAACTTATTATGATGCATTCTGTTTGAAATAAGATAATGTCACTTGTGTATACGATAGACTACCACCTTTCTAAGCAATGAAAATAATTTTTCAATTATGCATTACCTAGAAAGTAACAAGATAACATTTAATAAATATATGTGATATGTATTAAATGATATAAATTATAAAAAATTAATATATAAAACGATTTTTTACACCTCAAGCTTCCACGATACACATCTCGTTGAATATTGCAATAGCTTGTGTTGTACGCAACTTCGAGTTCTATCACACCACGACCAATCATACTATCCATTATGAAAAGTAATACACTCTTTTTAATATTTTATAAATTTTAATTTTCAATTTGGGTTCCTTTTTTGGATTCGGAATATCAAAATTATAATAGTTTAAATATTTGCTACTTTTTTTGATAACTTTCTAATTTTGATGAATAGTGAAACATACTAAAATTTAATTACAAACAACTTTTTTAGTACAAATAATTTATAGTTTTAAATTATAAATTTTAGTTTTTTTCAAGTATCATTAGATTTTAATTTTATTATTTAATATAATTTTGATCAATGGATTTAATTTCACATTTATATTGTACATAAAAAATGTCAATATTTTGGTAGTTTTAACTTCTTAAAAAACCGCGTTTTGGTTTTAACAACGGGAATTAATAATAAATTAATTTCTGCAACTTTTGTGTTTTGAATATGAAAAAAATGGATTCTATATTTTTAATCATGGTGTTTAAATTTTTTAAATATGTATCTTTTATTTTTACACATTATGAAAAATTACTTCGGTAAATATTTTATTTACCATGGTTAAAGGGTAAATCTAGCAAATATTGGAAAAAAATAATATTATAATAATAATAAATTATCCTAACATGTGTTATAACCCTATTTAATAATACATGTCCGAACATGGGTAACCTTTGGTCGATTTTGGGACCCCATGGAGCCACATGAGAGTGATAATGACACATTATATTAATTAATTTAAAGTAAAGAAAAAAATTACATAAACATATATTTTATAGTATAACATTTTTTACATGGGTTTATATAAGTTATCTCTTCTACTATGAATATTTATTTGAAATATAAATATATTTCCTACATCATGGTATTTTTTTATAATTTTTAGACATAAAATAAATAAAATTATTTATGACACAATAACGATGTAGTGCTTACCTCATTAGTGAATGATTTAAATAAATAAGATTATAACAATTTAAACAAAAAAACATATACAATTCTTATTGGATGATTTTATTTTGAACATGAGTCACCTTATCTTCAACTTTAATGAGATTTTGACATTTAGAAACCGAAAAAAATATAAAATAAAATAATATTTTCACTCTTTCTTAAAGAGCCCCTCCTCCCCCTTATAAAATCCCACACCTATAACCCATTTCTCACAACTCTCATACCCCTTGGCATATCCAAACTATGCCAAATTAATCTTTCTATATCCCTCCCTTCCTCCTAGAATCCTTACCTTATATAGGCACTTTAATGAAGCCTTTTGGTTCAAACCGATGGGAGTTACCCGATTTAAAGGTAAAATCTTCTCTTAAGTTCTTTTCTTTTATTTTACTTCTACAACCCCCTAAAATCTCTTTATTACTTTATTTTATAACAAACCAGTATTCTCCATATACTAGGTTTTTTTATGATATGTATTCAAACTACACATACACACACCTCTTATCTAATTGGTGTAGAACATAATGATTCTATGGACGGAGAACTACTGCCTCCTGGAACGATGATTGTTCAATCTTCTACCACCACATCTTATTGTGGACATTATGATAGCACAGTAATTATATATGATATTTCTGATATTTATTTTATATCTAATATAATGTAATTCTGTTTATAAAATACCTTTATTCTTTTAATGTTGTTTATATACGAAAATATCATTTGAGGAAGTGCGGACTACCGCCCCGTCAAAGTTATATAACTCGTTCATAGCATACGTGGAACGTATAAAGGATGGTGTTAATGGAATTAAATAACATATATAAATTATTACATTATACTTGAATAATAATATACCTATGTATCATTTGTTTTTCATTCCTTTTAAAATGAAAAAAATGAAATGGAAGTAGCGTTCATGTGTACGTACAGATTACCGTCTCCACAAACACGATGAGATTCGTCCCCATCGTAACCATTCAAGAATAATTTTCAATTGATTATTAAAAACAATATTTAAGAACATAATATCATTTTTTATATGAATCAAATACATTCTATTATTAATGAACATGTCTTGTGTAATGAAACATATGAAGGAAAACAAATCCGTAACACCCGAAACAATTATACTAAGGAAATATTACTAAAGAGAAATATTAGAGGATCATATATGATATCAAATTTATTTATATGGTTCTTGTATAACTTAATAAGAATAATTTTAGTTTTTATACAGGTGGTTAATGTACCCTCGACTAAGTAAAATTACAATGTAAGGGTTAAATTTTAAAATCTATTTATTATCCAAGGTTGTTTATATGCGAGTATCTTCTGGGAATTCTTTATCATCCACATCCATGTTTTTTAAAAATGTATTTCAAAACATTTATCTATTTCCTATAATATGGGTTATGGTCATTTATACCCTTATTTTACTTTTTAAAAATTATTTCAAAGGAATCTTTCCATCATTTTTTAAACAAGGTACTTTATGACCATTTCAACAAATTAAGGTAAGAATGTTTTTTAACTTATACGTTGGGTGTGGCTATTTTCCACTATTATAACACCATCAAGGATTCCCTTACAAGATTATATTAATATTTTCAAAATAAATGTTATCTTTTATAAATATGTTACTTTTAAATAATTTCAAAATATAATGATATATTTCTCTCAAATAGCTTATATTTAATCTATGTCAACGTACTTTGATGGATTTTACACATATTTGATGTTGATTTATTATGATAAAATCTTCTTTATTGAATTTAAGGTTTTGTGATATGTTTCAATGTGGATGTATTATTTTTATACCATTCATGGTTTATAGTTAAAGGATTAACATTTCGTATGATAGGTTTAATACAAATGTTTATGTTATGTTTCATCGTTTTCATATGATGAATGCATTGGACTTTGTAAGTGATGAGTGGAGCCCTCTATAGCTCCTTGATTCATAGGTAGGTCTCATGAGAGATATGTGAGTATTACATGAAATATATCCCTTTCTCGATACGAGCAAGTAGAGGAAGCTCTGGAACAAATGTACCTAGGAGTGAAAACTCTGACTAGGAGTTTCGGGCTTGACCCGAGGTATCTTGCTACAGGACAATGGACCTTATTGAACTCTTTATTATGACACTCCTAAGGGATATGCTTAGAATAATTCTCTCTTTCTTTATAATCCATTATGACTGATTTATGAGTATATGCTTCCTCAAAAAAAACATTTTTTTTCACTATAGATTATTGCCAACAACGGTTCAATTTATGTTAAGAGTTTTACATGTTTGGAATCATTTATTCTGATTCATAATCTAATATAGTGTATACCATTGTTTAGAAATGGAGACCAGTGGAAGGAATGGAAACCGTATAATCTCACGTAATCTATGTAGGGATTTCCCTCATACTCGAGATAATTATAGTGGAGATGGTGATGCAACTGGTGCTGATCAGATTATCACCGTACTTGGACAACTCACTCAGGTTATAATAATAACCATACCCATATGGAGAACCCTAATCCACAATCTGGAGGATCAATGTTAGAATACTTCATGAGGCAAAAACCACTAACATTCAATGGTAATACAAATCCACTTGTTGCTGAGCAATGAATATGTTTCTTTGAGAGAATATTTTATGATTTGGGGAGTAGAAAAAGAGAAAAAGTTGTCATGGCAGTTTATCGCCTCATGGGAGATGCAGATCAATGGTTGTCATTAATTAAACGTATAATGTAGGATGCAGAATTATCAAATATTAAATGGAGGGAGTTTAAAGATATTTTCATAGAAAAATACATTCCTCATGACCATCTAGAGGACATGGAAAGGCAATTTCTGTGCCTAAGGAAAAATGAAGTAGAAAATGCTGCAAAGTATCAGGATAATAGTACATGGTTTGTAAGGAATTCTACAGATTACATAAGTAACCCAAGGAGCAGCATTGGTCGATTCTTTGATGGGTTAAAACCATTTCTCCATCAAGCATTAGTCTCAAAATATTTCTAGACGTATGATGATATAGTATCATGTGCTATCAAGACAAAAAAGGAATTCTCTAACTATTATGACCTCAAAGAAAATTAAGAGAAGAATAGTTCTTTTGAAAACTCTGGAAATAGAAATAAGGGGAAGAAACGAAAAATTAAATTTCCATCTTATAGTAAATGTGGGAAGAAACACCCAAGTACTTTCTTGAATGGAATGGGAGTCAATTACATGTGTGGAAAAAAAGGCCACCAGGCATGTGATTAAAAAGGGAAGAAGAATACGTCAATGTAGAATGCTATAATTGTAGATAAATGAGTCATTATAAAGAATAATGTCCTAATCTCCACAGAAACACACCAATGAAATTTCCAAGGGAGAAAGGTCAAGAATATTTGATCATTACTCATGAGGTTGAAGCTCTGAATTACATGGTGGAAGGTAATTTAATGGTTTCCTCAAATTTAGCCAGCAATTTATTTGATTTTGGGTCATCGCATTGTTTCATATCTTCCCAGTTTTCTAAGAAAATTAGATATTTTCAATTTGATCTAACAAGGGAGTTGTGAGTCAAAACTCCTAAGGGAGGTATCATTGCAAAAACGTTTTGTCAATCAGTTCTCAATTGGTCATATAAAAATTCTTTATTTACTGATCTCATCATAATAACCATGATTGAATCTGATATAATCCTTTATATGGATTGTCTTTCAAACCCTGATGAAAACATTTATTGTAAGAAGAAAGACGTAAAAATTTTCTATGATGATAAGGAGTACCTTATCTTTAGAGAAGAAACATCACCATCTAATTATTATCTAGATACACCACCAGTAGCTCTACTAAATTAAATTATTGTTGAGGAAGAGAATGAAATAACTGTGGGCGAGGAAATTAATGTTCAAATGGAGGATGTACCTATTGGGAAGGAATATGTTGATGTGTTTCTGAAGGATTTACCTAGACATCCTCCAGAATGAGAAATTGAGTTTTCCATTGACTTAATTCTTGGTTCAAGCCCCATATCGAAGACCCCTTATAGAATGGACACTTTGGAATTACTAGAACTAAATAAACAACTAGAGGAATTGAGTAATATCAGAATTATTCTCCCTGGTGTTTCTTTATGGAGAGCCCCTGTTCCATTTGTAATGAAGATAGATGAATCTATGAGGTTGTACATTTATTATAGGGAGATCAATGCTGCAACAATAATGAACAAATATCCCCTACCTCACATTGATGATTTATTTGATCAACTTCATGGAGCTCAATATTTTTCAATGATTGACCTTCTATCTGGATATCATCAGTTGTGTGTGAAGAAGGAAGACATTCCAAAGACCACATTTTGAACTATGTATGGGCATTATGAGTTTATAGTAAATCCTTTTGGACTGAATAATGCACCCTTTGTTTTAGTGGATCTAATGAGTAGAGTTTTCAAGAATATATTGATGACATTGTAGTGGAATTTATTGATAATATCTTGGTATAATACAAAAGTTAGAAATTTCATGAGAATTAATTTCACGTTATTATAAAGACTCTAAGTAGAATTGAATTATATGGGATGTTTGGAAAGTTTGAATTATGGATTCAAGAGTTTTCTTTCCATGGCCATATCGTTTCTAATGATGGAATCTCTATTGATCCATATAAGAAAAGAGAACACCATGAATGGCCAGCACCGACAAGTGTAACTGAGGTATGTTGTTTTATTGATTTAGCAGGTTATTATCGGTGTTTCATCCAAATTTTTTCCTGATTGGCTAACACATTAACCAATATCACATGTAAAGGGGTTATTTTTTTTGGACAAAAGAGTTTGATGAATGTTATTAATAATTGAATAGAATATTAGTCAATTATACTATCATGACTCTACCATCCGGGAATGATGGTTTTGTTATTTATATTGATACTTCAAAGAAAGGACTTGGTTGTGTACTTGTAACGAATGATAGATTAATTGCCTATGCATCACAACAGCTAAAAATTAATGAATAAAATTATCCTACTCATGATCTTCAGTTAGAATTTGTAATATTTTCTTTTAAGATATGGAGACACTATCTCTATGGTGAATAACGTGAGATATATATACTTATCACAAGAGTTTGATGTATATTTTCTCACAGAAGGAACTGATCATTAGGCAAACAAGATGGGTTTAAATACTCAAATTTTATGATTTCACTATACACTACCTCCCAGGGAAGGAAAAAACAGTGCAATATGCTTTGAGAAAAAAGGATCATGGAGTTATGAACAAGATGAGAGTTGAAAGGGATCCTACATTCATGGATTTAGTAATGATTGATATGAGAATAATCATGGAGGGTGAAACATCTATACGTTTTCAAAAGGTTTCCAAAACATCTTTACTAGAAAGGATTAAAAGTTCTCCAACTGATAATGAGAAGTTTCAAAATAAAATTAATGCTATGCATGATGGGATATTGATTGTCATCATATATTATGATGAAATTTTTAAATATGGGAATAGAATTTGTGTTACTAACATACCTGATCTAAAAATGGAATTATTGGATGATGCTCATAGCTCCAATTTCTCTATACACCATGGTAGCAGTAAGATGTATAGAGACTTGAATGATCATTTTTGGCGGGACAACATGAAGAGAGATATTTCTGATTATGTGTCAAGATGTATGGTTTTTCAACAAGTGAAAGCTGGAATTCAACATTCTGGAGGAGTCATGAAACCTCTTCCCATACCTGAGTAGAAATGGGATGATATTAAGATGGAAATTTTCATGGGACTACCAAAGACTCCTAGAAGGAATGATGCAATATTGGTCATTATTGATCGTCATAAAAAGTTAGCACAATTTCATCCTATAAGAGAAGATTTACCACTTGAACGTTTAACACGGCTATATATTAATGAAGTTTTAAGACTCCATGGTATACCCTTATTGATTTTTTTTTATCAATATCCCTGTTTTACTTCTAGATTTTGGAAAATTCTTCAGAAATCCCTAGATACTGAACTACATTTAATCACGGCCTATCACCCGAAAACCGATGGAAAATTAGAACCAACTATTCAAAACTTAGAAGACATGTTTAGATCTTTCTCACATTACTTTCAAGGTATGTGGGATCATTATTTAACTCTAGTATAATTTTCCTATAACAATATCGTCCATTCAAGTATTCAGATCACCCCATATGAAGCGACACTTGGAAAGAGATGTCTCATAACAACTTGTTTAGATGATGTTGGTGAAAGAAAACTCCTAGGCCCAAAACTTTTTGAGGAAACAATAGAAAATGTGATGATAATCTGATTCCACATTAATGCATCTCAAAGAAGTAAAAAGAGCTATGCCGATAACTGAAGGAAGGATTTGGAATTTCAAAGAGGTGATGATATTTTCTTAAAGGTATCTTTATGGAAGGGTGTTAAGGGATTTGGTAATAATGGTAAATTAAGTCCCATGTATATTAGACCTTTCAAAATTCTATAATTAATTGGGGATGTAGCTTACCGTTTGAAAATTCCTCCATGTCTCTCCAAAGTTCATAATGTGTTCCACATATCACTATTGAGAAAATATATGCCTGACCCAATGCATGTAGTGACCTATGATGAAATAGAACTGCAACCCAATATATCTTATTATGACATGTCTATCCATATTCTTGATACTAGAGAACAAGTTTTGAGAAACCAGAAAACTCGTCTTGTAAAAGTTCTATGGAGAAATCATAAGATTTAAGAGGCAACGTGGGAACCCAAGGAACTTATGGTGAATAGCCAACCGAATCATTTTATGTAGTAATAATCTTGAAATTTCAAGGGAAAAATTATTTTAAGGAGGGGAGAATGTAACACCCCAAGCTTCCATGATACGCTTCACTTTGAATAATGCAATTGCTTGTGTTGTATGCAACTTCGAGTTCTAGCACACCACGACCAATCAAACTAGCCATTATGAATAGAAATACCCACTTTTTGAAATTCCATAAATCTTATTTTTCAAATTGGGATCCATTATTGGATTCATAATTTCAAAATTATCTTAGGGTAAATTTTTGGCACTTTTTTTATAACTTTCATATTTTGATGAATAGTGAAAAATACTAAATTTAAATTAGAAACCTATTTTTTAATCAAAATAAGATATAGTGTTAAAATATAAATTTTAGTGGTTTTAAAGTATCATTATATTTTATTTTTATCACTTAATATAATGTAGATAATTGGATGTAATTTTATATTTAAATTATACATAAACACATGCCAATATTTAGTTAGTTTTTACTTCTTAAAAACCCACTTTTTTGTTTTCACAACATGAATTAATTTTAAATTAACTTCTAAAACTTATGTGTTTTGAATTTGGAAAAGATAATTCCATATTTGGAATCAAGAGGTCCAAATTGTGTTAATAGGTAACGTTTTATAGACATTATGAAAAATTTCTTCGGTAAATATTTCATTTACCATGGTTAAATGGTAAATCCAGTAAGTAAGAGTAAATAAATAATGTTATAATAATATTAAATTAAAATAACACGTGTCTTAACCCTATTTACTGATACATTCCCCACCATGGAAATATTTGGGTCGATTTTGGGACCCCATGGTGCCACTTGGGAGTGATAATGACATTTTATATAAACTTCTTTTAAGTAAAGACAAAAATGACATAAACATATATCTTTTGGTAGAACAATTTGTATATGGGGTTTATAAGTTATCTCTTTGACTATAAATTTTCAGTTTAAATCTAAAACGATTTCCTACATCATGGTATTTTTTCTATAATTTTTAGACATCTAATAAATAAAATTATTTATGACACAACAATGATGAAGTATTTACCTCATTAATGAATGGTTTAAAAAAATAAGATTATAAAAATTAAAAAACATCCAAAACCTGTCAAATTCTTATTGAAATATTTTATTTCACACAAGAGTAATCTAATATTCATCTTTAATGAGTTTTTTACCATTATAAATCGAAAATTATTATATAATAAAATAATATTTTCAAACATTCATAAAGATCCCCTCCTTACCTTTATAAAATGACCTCAACTCTAACCCATTTCTCACACCTCTCAAGCCCCTTGGATCAACCATACTCTGCCCAATTTGTCTCTTTATATCCCTGTATTCCCCTTATAATCCTTACCTTAGGCATAAGGTATAAGGCCCCGGCCTTAAACATTACTTAATATTGAATTAGATGAATAATTCCCTTTGAGGATCTTTTCAGGTTTAGAGTTTTAGATAATTATATCATAACTATTACATCTCAAAATATTATACAGTAGACGCTTCTACAAAGTTTCCTTTTTTTCAAAACATGAACTCTATAAAAATTCATTTCTAGTTCCATGTTTAAGAAAGAATGACTTTTCCTTGATACCATCCTTGACCCTATTTCACATTATGTCCTGTGAAAACAATTTCAATAAAAAAACTTGGGGTGAGCATAAAAAGCTCAGTAAGGGATACACAAAGAATGAAAACTTTCGGTTTTTCAAAACAACAAGTAAACCATGTATACTTTATAAAAGTAATAATTTTCACCTTTATGAAGTAGTAAAAACTCTTCACTAAATAAAATATCATTACTTACCCATTTGTAACCAAAATATTACCATAAAACAAATATAAAGAACACATAACATATAAAGGTAACTTGGGACATAAACATACTTAAATGGAATAACCATACGGTTGACTTCCACACATATCACTTAATGGAATAGCCATACGGCCAACTTCCATACCCAATTCATTGGAGGTTATAACGTAACCACGTATCCTGGTATTCACGGCACCACCCGTCATATGGTTTATCACGTAACCACCCGTCAAATGTCCAAATACCATTATAAAATCATAAGACATAAAACAAATATAAGGGAAAGAAAAAATTTCACACTTTGATCACAATATATCACATAAAAATATTGCCATAACAAATCCATTATAAAAACAATTTTCAATACCAAAATACATAAAATATTATATGGTATTTTTTCATTTTAAAAACATTACGGCTTGTTGAGGAATCCAAAGACCAAATAATACTCACAGCGTTGGAAAAGGTCGGTGTCACCGCGTACGTTATAAGAAAAATTACTTTTTTTCATTTAGAAAAACTATTCATATAAAAATATTCCTTTTGAATAAAATTATTATTCAAAGGGGTTTATACACCGTATAAAAGAAAGTTGTGTATAAAACAAAATATGCCTCAATGAAAGGAGATTGAAACGAAGTCCCTTTCCTCGTGTATGATGTGACTCGATTGATCTTTAATCTCCTGAATAATAAACTAGTGTTAATTTATACTTTCTTAAGATCATTTTAATTCTTATTATTCATTTTATATCACTTATTTACATGTTATAATCATTATGTAATTATTTATGTTAATAATGGTTGTTTTGTCGATCATTT
Source organism: Viscum album (assembly GCA_963277665.1). Lineage (NCBI taxonomy): Eukaryota > Viridiplantae > Streptophyta > Magnoliopsida > Santalales > Viscaceae > Viscum > Viscum album. The sequence continues at coordinate 1,012,831,984 of OY728119.1, read as the reverse complement.
GTACTTGAGTCAGAAATAAACTCTTTATAATTACAAGTTGTTCATGGGGTAAAATATCCATTATTTCCAGAACTATATTCATGATTTGTATATCATATATATCATATATATCCAGTAAATACATGCATTTCTAATATTACATAACATTTATAGGTAAGAAATGAAATGCACCGTTCAAGGAGACGGTAAGCCGTATGTACGCATGAACGCTACTTTCATTTCTATTTCTTACTTAATGGAGTGAAATAATAATGATATAAAGGTATATTATAATTCCAGTATAATATCATTTATAATATCACTATATCAATCGTTTATACGTACCACATATGGTATTAACGAATCAAATCACTTTGAGGGGGCGGTAGTCCGCACTTCCGAAAATGAAGATATCACGTTTACCCATAATGGAAACCGTAAATGTATTCCATAAATGAAAAATACAGAATCTTAAGTAAAACATAAACATATTATATATCATATATAAATATAGTGACATCTTAATGGACACCTTTGAAGGTGTTAAAAGAATATTGAACAATCATCATTTCGTGAGGCAGAAATTCGCCATCCATGGAAACCATATGTTCTTTAACCATTAGATGTAGGTGTGTGTTGTGTAGCTCGAATAATTCATATAAAAACATCCTAGTATATTTAAGATAATGGGGTTGTTACAAAAGAAATTAATAAAAATAGTTTAGGGGGTTGGAGAAGCAAAATAAAACATAAGAACACAAGAGAAGACACTGCCTTTTAAAGGGGAAACTCTTTTTAATTTGAGCTCAAAGGCTTCCTTGGAAAGACTTCTGCCCAAAGTGAGGCTTCTAGGTGTAATAGAGGGATTTGGAGAGACAAAAGGGTCAGGGGTTTGCCGAGCGAAAGTCTTGAGAGGTGTGGGTAAGGTGGTAGAGGTGGGGGCCTTTTATAAGAGGGGAGGAGGGGCACTCTTGGAAAGTTAAGAAAAGATACTTTATTATAAAAAGATTTGCGAAAAAAATGGTCACAAAATTATAAATTTAGAGTCTTAGGTGATAAGGGTTCTAAATCCACCCATCCAATAGGGTTTTGACAAGTGTAGGTATTAAATTTTACATTATCGTTTCATTTTATTTAAATCAGTAAATAATGAGGTAATCGCTGCATCATAATAGTGTCATAAATAATTTAAATTATATAATGTATAAAAATTAAATAAAAATATCATGATTTAGGAAATCATTTTATCTTTTCAATTAATATTTATAGTAAAAATTATGACTTGTATAACCCCATTTAAAATATTTTTTAGTAAAACATCTCATGTTTGTGACATTTTTATTTTAACATTAAATAAAAAGTTATTAATGTCATTTTCCTACCAATGTGGCTCCATGGGGTCTCCAAGTTGGCCCATGGTATGTCTGGGTCGGCCATGACACATCCAATAATGGTAGGACACGTGTCTAGGTCATTTCATATCATTAAAACATTATTTTTACCTTAATCTACACTAATTACCTCTAATCGCGATTAATAAACTTAAAAGTTACTATTCACCAAAAAATATTTTAATCCCATTGAACCACATTTTACTTCCTAATGACAACCATGTATGTCAGATTTTTGAAATTTAAAACACAGAGGTGGTAAAATTTCATTTAAACGAAAAATTAGTTTTTTATGTACCACTTAGTGGTTTCACTATTCATCAAAAATTGAAGTTTTTCAGAAAAATACCAAAACTTCACCCTAAGATATATTTGATATTTCGAATACAAAAATGATTTCTATTTTACAAAAATCAAAACATATAAGTTATATTAATTAATTTAATAATTAATTCCCAATGTCAGAACAAATAGCGTGTTTTTATGAAACAATATATATCAAAAGACTGACACTAGTTTAAGTCCAATTTCAATGTGAAATTAATTCCAACGACCATTATTGGATTAAATGGTAAAAATATATTCTAATTTAACTTTAAAAACAATTCAAAATATAATCTAAACATATAAAAAATTATATGAAAAATAGGTTTTGAATTAAAATACAACATTTTTCACTATTCATTAAAAAATGAACTTTGTGGGAAAAATACCAAAAATTTACCCAAAGTCAATTTTGATGTCCCGATTATAAAGAAGAATTTGGTTTGGTCAATATAATGTATAAGGGTGACCAAAACTATATTTAATGACGGTTCTCCATCAAAAGGGGATAGTTCGACCTTTTAGTGAATATTAGAGTATCAAGGCCTAAAATTGAATTCTTTTCGTATTTTTAGCCTTAATATTTTATTGGATAAATGTAAAAATATTTAACAAACATATATAATCATATTTTAGTTATTTCTATTCATTCCCTCCAATACAACAGCTACGTGTTAACTACCATTTAAAATAATATCATTTTATTACTAGTGTGCAACGTAAGATATCAAAGATTCTCTTTGTTGCGTATCGGGTATGCAATCGGACATAGCAACCCCTTTAAAGTAAAATTAATATTTAATTCGCAAATATTAATAAATATGAAAATGTTTTATTCTTTATTTACCTGCAATGCTACATCCTTCCCCCCTTTTGGGATTTTCATCCTCGCAATTTTATTCACTTATCAAAATAAGTGGGGGTATTTATCCCTCATAGCATTTTCAGATTCCCACATTGCCTCTTCAACCATATGGTTTTTCCACAAAACCTTTACCTGGTGAATTACCTTATTTCGCAACACTTGCTCTCTTCGGTCAAGAATCTGAACTGGTTGTTCCTCATAAGATAGATTCTCTTCCAACTAAACTACCTCTAAGCTCAGAACATGAGATGGATCTGGCATATACATTCTCAAAATAAAAACTTGAAAAACATTGTGTTCTTGAGATAATGTCAGAGGTAAATCCACTCGGTAAGCAACTGATCCAACTTTCTCCAGAATTTCATATGGTCCAATGAACCTTGGACTCATATTTCCTTTCTTACCAAATCGCATCACACTTTTCCATGGTGAAACTTTGAGAAAAACATTATCACCTACCTTGAAAGATAGATCCTTCCTCCGGTTATCTGCATAACTTTTTTGTCTACTTTGAGCTGTTCTCATGTGTTTCTGAATCAACTGAACATTTTCTGCCATCTCTTCTATCAATTATGGTCCCATCAGCTTCCTTTCACCCACTTCATCCCAAAAAGCTGGAGTTCGACACCGCTTCCCATTTAATGCCTCAAACAGAGCCATCTGTATACTGGAATGAAAACTGTTATTATATGAAACTTCAACCAAAGAAAGATGTTGGTCCCAAATTCCTTGATAATCCATCGAACAAGAACGTAGAATATCCTCCAAAGTCTGAATTGTTCGTTCTAACTGCCCTTCTGACTGAGGATGAAAAGTTGTACTAAAATTTAATTTAGTACCCAACGACATCTGAAGGCCCTTCCAAATGTTAGAAGTAAACCTAGGATCATGATCAGATACAATGGAGAGGGGAACTCCATGTAACCTGAATATCTCTTTAATATACAAACGAGAAAGTTGGTCTAGGGAAAAATTATCTTGTATAGAAAGGAAATGAGCAGATTTAGTCAAGTGATCAACAATAACCCAGATCACATTATTACCTCAAGGTGTCTTCGGCAATCCCACAACGAAGTCCATGGATATATTTTCCCATTTCCACTCTGACACTGGTAAAGGCTAAAGCATCCCTTTTGATAACTGCCACTCTGCTTTAACCTACTGACAATTCAAACACATCATAGTAAAATCAGCAATATCTCTTTTCATTCTATCCCACCAGTAATACTCTTATAGATCTCTGTACATCTTAGTACTGCCAGGATTAACTGAAAATGGGGAACTATGAGCCTCACATAACAACTCATTCTTCAACTGTAAATCACCAGGAACACATAATATCTTCCCAAACCTCAAAACACAATCATTATCAATGTTAAATTCAAGCAACTTACCCTTCTGAACCAGCTCTACCTTTTTCTGTAACCCACGGTCTTTATTCTGCGCTTGCTTAATTCTGTCTGATAGGGATGATCTCACTGATACCTGAAACAAAACATAAGAACATCTTGCACCAACAACTTTTATGCCAATGTTCATCAAATCAAAAACCAAAGGATCTCGTTCCAAACGTAGAATGGTTAATGAAGCATTAATTTTTCGACTCAAAGCATCAGCAACTTTATTTACTTTTCCCGGATGGTAATGAATTGTACAATCATAATATTTGATTAATTCTAGCCATCTCCTCTGTCTCATGTCCAATTATTTCTGAGTGAATATATACTTTAAACTTTTGTGACCAGTATATATATATCACTTTACTCCATACAAATGATGCCTCCAAATTTTTAGTGCGAAAACAACAGCAGCTAATTCCAAATCATGTGTAGGGTAATTTACCTTATGAGTTTTCAACTAACATGAAGCATATGCAATTACCTGATCATTCTGCATAAGGACACAACCAAGTCCCTTCAACGAAGCATCACTGTAGATAAAAAACTCACCATTCCTGGAAGGAAGTGCCAAAACTAAAGCATTCACCAATCTTCTTTTCAACTCTTGAAAGCAATCATCACATTTTTTTGTCCAGATAAACTTAACACCCTTCCGAGTTAGCTTAGTCATTGGACTATATAACCGTGAAAAATTTTCAACAAACCTTCTGTCGTAACCTATCAAACCAAGAAAACTACGAATCTCGGTTACATTTGTCGGTCTTGGACATTTTTCAACAACTTTTGTTTTAGCAGGATCAACATTTATGCCATTTGTTAAAACAATGTGACCAAGGAAAGAAATTTGTTGTAACCAAAACTCACACTTGCTAAACTTTCTATACAGTTTCTTTTCTTTTTTGGTTTTCAAGATAAACCTTAAATGACTTTCATGCTCCAATTTAATTTTAGAAAATACCAAAATATCATCAATGAAAACAACCACCATTTATCACCTGATTCAACTGAGTCATCACTGTAGTAAATTTCTCAATTTTAATTCCGACCATCTCTGGTTGCTGATTCAGAAATTCATTCAACTCTGTATGCCTTCCCAGAAAAGTTGCTCTTTTTCCTTTATGAAAAATAATTCTTAACACAGACATATCGTTGTCGAATAAACATGGTAATCTTCAAATCCTATATCATTTCAATTATACCATAAATTAACTTATAATTTAACAATTTTCTAACTCCTAAAGTTGTCTAAAACGAACTTTGATACCAACTATAATGAGTCGGCCTTAAACATTTCTTAATATTTAATTAAATGAATAATTCCCTTTGAGGATATTTTCAGGTTTAGAGTTTTAGAGAATTAGATCATAACTATTACATCTCAAAACATTACACAGTAGACACTTCAACAATGTTTCTTTTTTTCAGAACATGAACTCTAAAAGATGTCATTTCTAGTTCCATGTTTAAGAAAGAATGACTTTTCCTTGATCCCATCCTTGAACCTATTCCACATTATGTCATGTGAAAAAAATTTCAAAACAAAAACATGGGGTTAGCATAAAAAGCTCAGTAAGGGATACACAAAGAATGAAAACAGTTAGTTTTTTAAAACAACAAGTAAACCATGTATACTTTATCAAAGTAATACTTTTCACCTTTATGAAGTAGTAAAAACTATTCACTGAATAAAATATCATTACTTACCGTTTTTTAACCAAAATATTACAATAAAACCCATATAAAGAACACATAACATGTAAAGGTAACTTGGGACATAAACATACTTAAATGGAATAACCATATAGTCAACTTCCACACATATCACTTAATAGAATAGCCATACGATTGACTTCCATACCCAATTCATTGGAGGTTATAATGTAACCAACCGTCCTAGTATTAACGGAACCACCCGTCATATGGTTTATCACTAAACCACCCGTCAAATGTTCATGTACCAATATAAAATCATAAGACATAAAACAAATATAATGGAAAGAAAAAATTTCCACACTTTGATCAAAATATATCACTTAAATATATTGACATAACAAATACATTATAAAAACCATTGTCAATAACAAAATACATAAAATAGTATATGGTATTTATTTAATTTTAAAAACATTACGGCTTGTTGAGGAAACCAAAGACAAAATAATACTCGCAGCAGCGGAAAAGGTCGTTGTCACTGCATACGTTAAAAGAAACATTCCTTTTTTCATTTAGTAAAACGCTTCATATAAAAATATACTTTTTGAATAAAATTAATATTCAAAGGGGTTTATACGTTGTATAAAAGAAATTTGTGTATAAAACAAAATATGTCTCAATGAAAGGATATTAAGACAAAGTCCCTGATCTGGTGTCCGACGTGACTCAATTGCTCTTTAATCTCCTAAATAATAAACTAGTGTTAATTTCTACTTTCGTAAAAACCTTGTTCAAGCTTATTATTCCTTTTATATCACTTATTACCATGTTATAAACATTATATAATTATTTATGTTAATAATGGTCGTTTTGTCGATCATTCGTACTTGAGTCAAAAATAAACTCATTATAATTTCAAGTTGTTCATGGGGTAAAATATCCATTATATCCAGACTTATATTAATGATGTAGATATCATATATATCTTATATATCCAGTATATACATTCATTTATAATATTACATAACATCTAGAGGTAAGAAATGAAATGCACCGTTCATGGAGACGGTAAGCCATACGTACGCATGAACGCTACTTTTATTTCTATTTCATACTTAATGGAGTGAAATCATAATGATATAAAGTTATATTATTATTACAGTATAATATAATATATAATATCATTAAATCTATCCTTTATACGTACCACATATGGTATTAACGAATCAAATCACTTTGAGGGGGCGGTAGTTCGCATTTCCTAAAAGAAGATATCACGTTTACCTATAATGGAAACCATAAAGGTATTCCATAAGTGAAAAATACAGAAGCTTAAGTAAATAATTAACATATTATATATCATATATAAATATAGTGACATCTTAATGTCCACCCTTGAAGGTGTTAAAAGAATATTGAACAATCATCGTTTCGTGAGGAAGAAATTCGCCATCCACGGAAACAGTATGTTCTTTAACCATTAGATGTAGGTGTGTGTAAGTGTAGCTCGAATAATTCTTATAAAAACATCCTAGTGTATTTAAGATACTGTTTTTGTTACAAAAGAAAGTAATAAAAGGAGTTTAGGGGGTTGGAGAAGCAAAATAAAACATAAGAACACAAGAGAAGACACTACCTTTAAAACAGGTAACTCTTTTTGATTTGAGCTCAAAGGATTCCATGGAAAGACTTCTGCCCAAGGTTAGGCTTCTAGAAGTAAGATAGGGATGTGGAGAGACAGAATGAGCAGGGGTTGGTGGAGTCAAAGGTTTGAGTGGTGTGGGTAAGGTTGTAGATGTGGGGGCCTTTTATAAGAGGAGAGGAGGGGCACTCTTGGAATGTTAAGAAAAGATACTTTATTATAAAATGATTTTCGGATAAAAAAGGTCCCACAATTATAAATTTATAGGATATGGTGATAATGGTTCTAAATCCACCCATCCAATAGGTTTTTTACAAGTGTAGGTCTTAGATTTTACATTATCGTTTCATTTTTTTAAATCATTAAATAATGAGGTAATCACTGCATCATCATGGTGTCATAAATAATTTAATTTATTTCATGTCTAAAAAATATAAAACATAGATCATGATGTAAGAAATTATTTTATCTTTACAATGAATCTTTATAGTCAAAATTATGACTAGTATAACCCCATTTAAAAATTGTTTTAGTAAAACATCTCATGTGTGTGACATTTTTATTTTAACATTAAATAAAAACATATTAATGTCATTTTCCAACCAAAGTGGCTCTGTGGGGTCCCCATGTTGACCCATGGATTGTCTTGGTCGGCCATGACACATTAAATAAGGGTTGAAAATGTGTCTAGGTCATTTCATATCATTAAAACATTATTTTTACGTTAAACTACACTAATTACCTCTAATCACGATTAATAAACTTAAAAGTTACTACTCACCAAAAATTATTTTAATCCCATTGAACCACATTTTACTTCTTAATGACAACCATGTATGTCGTATTTTTGAAATTCAAAACACAGAGGTGGTAAAATTTCATTTAAACAAAAAATCTGTTTTTTATGTACCACTTAGTGGTTTCACTATTCATCAAAAATTGAAGTTTTTTCAGAAAAATACCAAAACATCACCCTAAGATATATTTTATATTCTGAATTCAAAAATGATGTCTATTTTAAAAAATTAAAAACATATAAGTTACATTAATTAATTTAATAATTAATTCCCGCTATCAGAACAAATAGCGTGTATTTATGAAACAATATATATCAAAAGATTGACACTAGTTTAAGTCCAATTTCAAAGTAAAATTAATTCCAACGACCACTGTTGGATTAAATGGTAAAAATATATTCTAATTTCAATTTAAAACAAATTAAAAATATAATCTAATAATATAAAAAAATTAGATTAAAAAGAGGCTTTGAATTAAAATACAACATTTTTCACTATTCATTAAAAATGAACTTTATCAGAAAAATACAAAAAATTTACACAAAGTAAATTTTGATGTCCCGATTCTAAAGAAGAATTTTTTTGGTCCAATGGAATGTATAAGGGTGACCAAAACTATATTTAATGACGGTTCTCCATCAAAAGGGGATAGTTCGACCTTTTAGTGAATATTAGAGTATCAATGCCTAAAATTGAATTCTTTTCATATTTTAAGACTTAATATTTTATTGGATAAATGTAAAAACAATTAAAAAACATATATAATAATATTTTATTTATTTATATTCAATACCGCCAATAAAATGGCTACGTGTTAACTACCATTTAAAATAATATTATTTTATTACTAGTGTGCAATGTAAGATTTCAAAGAATCTTTTTATTGCGTATCGGGTACACAATCGAACATAGAAAGCCCTTTAAAGTAATATTAATATTTAATTCGAAAATATTAATAAATATGAAAGTGTTTTATTATTTATTTACCTTCGATGTTACATAAGGAACTTCAAAAAAGCGTTTTGGTTCAATCCAAAGGGAGTTACCCGATTTAAAAGTAACATCTTCTCTTAAGTTGTTTTCTTTTATTTTACTTCTAAAACCACCTAAACACTTTTTATTCATTTATTTTATAACAAAAAAATTATCCTAAATATACTAGGCTGTTTTTGTGACATGTATTCAAACAACACTTACACACACCTCTATCTAATGGGTGTAGAACTTAATGTTTTTGTGGACGGCGAACTACAGCCTCACCAAACCATGATTATTAAATTTTCTAGTATCACCTCTTTTAGTGGACATTATAATAGAACTATAATTATATATGATATTTATTTTATTTATTTTATTTTTAATCTTATTTAATTATATTTTATATAATACCTTTATTCTTTTCATGTTGTATATATACGATAATTTCATTTGAGGAAGTGTGGACTACCTCCCCCTCAATGTGATATAACTCATTCATACCATACATGGAACATAGAAAGGATGATTTTAATGAACATATGTAATGTATATAAAATATAAAATAATACTGTAATAATAATTTACCTCTGTATCATTTGATTTTCATTCCTTTTAAAATGAAATAATAAGAAATGGAAGTAGCGTTCTTGCATACGTATGGATTACCATCTCCACAAACACGATGAGATTCATTCCCCATCATAACCATTCAAGAATAATTTTCATTTTATTATTAAAAATAATATTTAAGAACATAATATAATTCTGGATATTAATCAAATACATCATATTCTTAATGAACATGACTTCTGTAACGAAACATATGAAAGAAAACAAATTGGTAAATCCTGAAACAATAATACTAATTTAATATTATAAACAAAGAAATATTAGAAGATCATATATGATTTCATATTTATGTATGTGGTTCTTTTATAATTTAATAACAATTATTTAACTATTATACAAGAGGTTAAAGTACCCTTGACCAAGGAAAAGGAAAAGGAAAGGGTTAAATTTTACAATCTCTTTATTATATGAGGTTGTTTATATGTGAGTATCTCCTGGGACTTATTTATCATCCACATACGTGTTTCTTAAAAACGTATTTCAAAACATTTTTACTATTTTATTTAATATGGGTTAAAGTAATTTATAACCTTGTTTTAATTTTTATAAATTTTTTTGAAAGTAATCTTTCTGTTGTTTTCCTAACAGGGTACTTTATGACCTTTTCAAAAAATTACGGTAAGAATGTTTTTTAACATATACGGTGGGTTCCGATATTTTCCACTTTATTACACCTTAAAAGCTTACCTTACATGATTATTGGAATATTTTAAAATAAATTTGTTTATAATTATTTTACTTTTAAATGTTTTTAAAATAGAAAGAGATATTTCTCTCAAATAGTTTTGATTCCTTTATTTCAGCATCCTTTGATGGATTTTACAATTATTTGAAGTTGATTTATTATGATAAAATTTTCCATATTTTATTGAAGTTTTTTCTGATATGTTTGAATGTGGATGTGTTATTTTTATACCATTCACGATTTATATTTAAAGTATTAATATTTTTGAATGCTAGTTTTAATATGAAGGTTTATATTATGTTTCAACCTTTTTATATGATGAATGCATTTGACATTGTATTTGACGGGTGGAGCCCAATATAGCTCCTTGATGCACTGGCTGGTCTCATGAGACAAACTATTGTCTTGGTAGAAGGCCTTCAAAAAATACAATTTGTAGTATTGGCACGAGTCCTTAACTATGTGGTTATGATTTCCCCCATTATGCATTCCATCATTATTAAGTTAGCTATTGACATTAAATGTGATTATTTGAAAAGTATAATATCAGTAAGAATAAATAAATGAAATTATTTGATTTGTCTTTTCCATATTATACTGAAATTTAATTTTATAAGGCTTTTGTTTTAGTGTTATACATTCCAATAAATGTTTATTCATATTTAAGATAGTTTCCGCTATATTTTTATCCTTACAGAGCATATGATATCACCCCTTTCTTATGTTTTCTTATTCCCAGGATATGTAGAAGTAAATTATGATTAACCTAGATGGATAGACCAAGGATATGAGTGTGTTCAAAAGGGAAACAATGTTGTTTTTTATTTATTTCTTGATATAATATTAAACTTATGTATGTATCTAGTACGTCAAAGGTTACTAAACTAAACGGTATTTCGAGACATGATTACTTGTATCATGCCAATGATATGTAATAATGCATTGAATCTGGGTAACTGGGATCAGGGTGTTACAAAATTACTTACAATTTCACCCTTTAATGAAATTATATTTTCACTCATGTGTACATGTGATTTAATGTATCCCCGAAGTGATGTGAAACATTTTCAATGTAGAATTTTCATGAATGGTTCGAATGATGTATCTCATTATAAGAGAATAATATTTATAAAATTAATATAATTCCGATGATTATGTAAGTTTAATCTATTTTTACAAATTATAACATTCATGAAAAAACAGGCGTGAAAAAACTTGGTAATTAACCACTAAAACAATGAAAAATATTTATATTATTAAAAAATGGATGGTAAAAGGTTATAAGAGGATCATATATGGTATTATACATATTATTATAGTTATTTAATATTTTTAATATAAACACATATTTCTTATATAAAATTTCCAAACACATATGAAGGGAGTTGAACCAGTTTTAAGGGCTTTCTCATCTCAGTTTTACTTCCATGAGGTATATTCCATATTCCCCACTTATTCCTTAAAGTGTTACATATAATGAAAATTTTTGTATTTATATCATGCATATATTTATGTTCATGGTTTTTAATTCTTTAATTTATATTTACTTCATTTATGGGGATTATAATTCAGATGTTACCAATGTGGTAAGTGTTTTTTTCACAATCTCATCTTTATTCAAGATGATTTTTTTTAGTATCCATTAGGGGAATTAATTTATATTTATATATTTTAATAAATATATTTTCTTATCCAATGGTTCTTCATGCACTTTTTTAATTAAAAGTTCAACTTTTTAACTCTTTGGTACATAAAATAATTGAGAAAATGTTTTTAATAACATCTAATTGTATTTCTCTATTTAGTAGAAAATCATTTTTCATCAAAATCCATGTTTTATAAATAAAATTTAAAAAAGTTTTTATCCCTTTAAATATTATTTATTTATTAAATTTTTTCCTATTTTTAATTTTTAATTTTTTTGAGTGGAATGTTCATATAGTTATAAAAACAATTTTCGTCTGGATTTTACAGAAATTATGAAAGGAATATGTTTTTTAATGTGTATGACCTGAATGAATGTTTACACTATAATGAACCCTAAATGTTTTAAATACTATTTTACAATTATTAAAAGGTTATTTTCAATAAAATTTAATTTCAAAATTTTTATGGAACAATTTTTAATAAATATTTACTAAGAAAAAAAGTTATTTTCCTAAAAATATTTGACACCTTCCTTATGGAATTTCTATTCATCAATGTCATAAACCTTAATTTTACATATGTTCTACTAGGTTTATGTTCTATTGATATCATACATAAACTTTATTTAAATGATTTATGATATGTTTGACTAAGGATGTTTAATTTTATTACCATTCTCTACATTATTCTGGATGGTTTGTGATATTTTATTTGATTGGGGTTCATATTGAGACTTCTTATGTTAGTTTTTCAACATAAATGTTTATGTTTATTATCAATAATCATTTTCATATGAGGAATGATATAGAAATTATATGTTATGCGTGGGATAAAATTATAGATGTCCCCCTAATAGATTGATAGGTCTCATAAAACCAATCGGTTGGCCAAATTAGAAGTGTTTATAGCCACATATTTAAACCACCTTGTAAAAGGAATTGAAATTTTGATATATCTAGAATTGTGAAATAAATCATTATGAGAACATTTATTAATGGCCTTATGATTATTCTATTAGTTTCAATATCCTTGTATATGTTTCAAGATCATGTGAATATTTATATGGATTTTGTGATTATTATTTATTTATGACATGTTTTGTTTATTTTATTGATTAAATAACATTGTTTTAATTGTATTCTTACACTTACAAGAATATGATCTCACCCCTTTATTATGTTTTATTTTCCCAAGGATAGTAAAATGTATTAGTGATTGATATGAAAAGATATGATATTATTAATAATGGAGTTATTAAAGATAAAACTTTATATATTTTAGGTTTTGAACTGTAAAGTTAATTTCATGTATATATCTAGTTTACCAAGATTACTAAATAGTTCATCCCATTAGTATGTGATTTCTTGTATCTTATGAAAATATAATAAAGTAAACGACAATATTATTTCACTAGAGTTGAGGTCATCACAACTATGAAGAGTAATAAAACATGAATCACTATTGAAATTAGGTTTTAAAATAGGCTTGGATGGTATTTTTATAAAACCATGAATTATTAAATCTATAATTTTGTATTCTAGCTCTCCCACCTGATTCTAAATGTCATTAATTGTTAATTGGGAAACCTATTTGAAGTAGAGGTACTAGGAATCCATTTTCATTTCAATGTTATAATGGATAGGTTATTGTTATAAATAAAACAAAGTGTTATTTTGTGAAGGTAAGAGTAAGAAGGATGTGTAATTTATCCATGTTGATACTAGTTCTATTTAAGAATACTTTAAATACCTTCTTTACCATGTTATATTTTTTTTATTACGACCAATTTTTGTATTTTTCACAATGGTTTCTTTCTTTAATGGTGGTTCTTACTGAAATAGTCAGCAAGGAAATATAGTTACACAATACTCATATGGATCCAAGATTTCAGTGCATTTATTAGATTAAAGAGTGTTAGAAACACATATAATGCAACAAAAAGGAATAGTTGGGGAAAATGAATTATATTGACCTTGAAAATTTTTTCTTAAATTTATATTCATTTCATCATATTTTTTATCCACCTTTTGTTCTATAGAATAATGGATTACCTCTTGCACTTTTTAAGTGGGGTTTCATAGTATATCAGATTACATGAATCTACATGAGTTGTTTGTGAGGGTATTCATGAAGATAACCTTGGTTTTTTTGGAATGATGTGGATGAGAATCAATCACAAAAGAAATTTTTCTAATTTCTCATGTTATTAGATGTATTAATGTTTTTTCTCCACATTATGGTTGGTTAAAATATTAAGGTTTTATTATTTAAATCCTAGTTTTCAAGGATATATTTTGTTCATTATAATAGTTATTTTCAAAATATTGAGGTTCAGTAATGCATTCAATAATTTTACCTGATTTCCTTACTCTTTAATATATAATATTTTTGTAAATAGTTTTTTAATTATAGGGTCAATTTTAAGTAATTTTTCTTCTGAAAAAAATTTCATGAAAAATAGAGTGAATATTTCGGAATAAAGTGCTAGAATTAGAAAATGATCTTAGATTACTTGGTAGTTGTTTTAAAATTTTGCCATTTTTGTAATGTTATAAAATTATATTGTTTTTTTAACTAATATTACTGCAACATAGTGTCATCCCTAGTTAATATCCCAATTAATCCATAGATCACGAAATAAAAAATATCATGATTTTAAAGAGGTGAAATGATATTAGGAAAATTGTTGTGTTTGTGATATAAATAATAAAATTGAAACTATACATTTAATGTAAATATTTATATATATATAAACCATTACTAAGATAGGTTAGTGTATCTTAATGCCCTAACTTCATTACTCTCAAATGATATGGGTGAAATGAAAGACTCCATGATTTTATCAAGATGAACCCAAAAATATATATGAATTTATTCTAAGATACTTCTTAGTATTTGATTGGAAATAGTCATTCATTACACAATTATCATTGGGAGTAAATAAATTTGAATCTAATGTAATAATTTGATTTCACCAAGGACCAACATAATGATATTGATTTTTTCAAGATTTTTATCTTTTTTTTAAATGTCCCCACACTAAAAATACAATATAACAACGGAATGTAAATAGAATTAATTATTAAAAACATCCCAAAATAATAATAATAGTAATGAAATAGTGATAAAGGTAACCAAGTATGTCAAATCATCACAAAATACTCTTTATGAAAGAAAAAAGAGTGGATTTGTTCCCCATTGATTCATAATTGATCATGTTATCAACAAATTACAAAAAAAGTATCAAATGGGATGAAAATATTAGAAACCATGAGATTATATTAATATCACAAATAGTACTAACATAGAGATCAAGATTATATCAGTAAAAAATTATTACCTTGATCGCAAGGGGGTTTTGGATGTAAATGGTGATAATGGGAAATAAAATAGTCTAGAAAGATAACAATATATCAACCCCATATTTTTTTGGACATTCATTTCCTCCTAATTTTCCCTTATAATGTTTTCTAAACATTTTAATGTAAGTGGAGTAACACATTTACAAGAAATTTTTTTGGTATAGTTTTTCTCTAAAATTTTATCCCATTTTTTGAATGATTTATTGACCTCTAAGATTTTTGAAACCAAAAGAGTGATAACCTTTGAATTTTTCCACTCTATACTATATTTTCACCCACTAAATATCAGATCAATTATATTTAAGTTGAAATGTTACTTAAAAAATTAATAAAGAACACATTTATAGCCAGGGAAACACATTACATTATATTAAGTGTCACATGCTATCATATAAACAAAATGAATGAATATTTCCTTGATATTGGTTTTAGAAAGATGGACCTCAGAGTCAGATTTGATTTCCCATTAGAATCAAACTATATGTTATTATTTATCCCACATTGGGAACTATTTAATAATGGTTGCTCAATTATTTCCATCCATATATTTAACTAAATGAAAATAAGAAAGGAATTCAAAAAAACAAAATTATGAAATATTGATTAGTTTTGGGAATTTTATGACAAGAGTGATAAATTTTTCATTTTTTTAAATATTAATTTTAAATATTTTTTAAATAATTAATAGAAAATGACTGTTAAATGAAAAATTATCAAATTATTATTTACTTAACACCATAAAAATTTGTAAAACACATGTGTAAAAAGAAAAATATTATTTAATTAACTACATGATCTCACCCACACACCTATTAATTTGCTCACCTTAGAAATAATTTATGTTGAGGTTAAAAAAAATTAATTTATTAACGTAAGCACTAAAAAATTCAAACACCTTACGAAAATATCATTCCATATAATTCAAATAAATTAAATAACTTCTTACCAATCATACAAACCCATTTAATATTATTTTAATCTCCATGCACATTTCATGCCAAACATCCCGAAAATATATTTATCTCTCTCTCTCTCAGAGAAATTTAAATAGTGATTTTATTTTTCATAATAACATTGATGATCTATGTTTGCTTATTTCCCTACTTATCTCTCCCCTTCATAGAGTAATAATTGTTTTCAATGATGAGAGATTTTACAAGGGGTTTCCACTTGTTTCTAAGCAATTAATATGTTTATTTGAGAGAATATTTCATGACTTGGGGAGTATCGAAAGGGAAAAAATTGTCATGGCAGTTTATCGCCTCATGGGAGATGGAGATCAATGGTTGTCATTAATTCAACGTACAATGTAGGATGAAGAATTATCAAATATTAAATGGAGAGATTTTAAAGATATTTTCTTAGAAAAATAAATTCCTCATGACCATCTACAGGACATGGAAAGGCAATTTCTGTGCCTGAGGAAAAATGAAGTAGAAAATGTCACAAAGTATCAGGATAATAGTACAAGGTTTGTAAGGAATTCTACAGATTACATAAGTAACCCAAGGAGTAAGTTTGATCGATTCTTTGATGGGTTAAAACCATTTCTCCATCAAGCATTAGTCTCATAATCTTTCTCGACGAATGATGATATAGTATCATGTGCTATCAAGAAAAAAAATGAATTCAATAACTATTATGGCTTAAAAGAAAAGTGAGAGTAGAATAGATCTTCTGAAACCACTGGAAATGGAAATAAGGGGAAGAAAGGAAAAATTAAATTTCTATCATGTTGTAAATGTGGGAGGAAACACCCCAGTACTTGTCTGAATGGAATGGGAGTCTATTACATGTGTAGAAAAAAGGCCACCAGGCATGTGATTGAAAAGGGAAGAAGAGGACGTGAATGTAGAATGATATCATTGTAGATAAATGGGGCATTATGAAGAATAATGTCCTAATCTCCACGGAAACATACCTAAGAAATTTCCAATGGAGAAAGGTCAAGATTATTTGATCATTACTCATAAGGTTGAAGCTCTGAATGACATGGTGGAAGGTAATTTAATGGTTTTCTAAAATTTAGCTAGTGATTTATTTGATTTTGGTTCATCGCATTATTTCATATCTTCCCAGTTTTCTATGAAAATTAGATATTTCCAATTTGATCTAATAAGGTTGTTGTGAGTCAAAACTCTTAAGGGAGGTATCATTGCAAAAATGTTTCGTCAATAAGTTCCCAATTGGGCATATACAAATGATTTATTTACTGATCTCATCATCATAACCATGATTGAATCTGATATAATCCTTTGTAAGGATTGTCTTTCAAACCATGATGCAAACATTTATTTTTATAAGAAAGTGGTTAAAATTTTCGATGATGATAAGGAGTACCTTATATTTAGAGAAGAAACATAACCATATAATTCTTATTTTGATCCACTACCAGTAGCTCTACTAAATTAAATTATTGTGGAGGAAGAGAATGAAATAACTGTGGGTGAGGAAATTAATGTTCAAATAGAGGATGTACCTATTGGGAAGGAATATGTTGATGTTTTTCTGAAGGATTTACCTGGACATCCTCCAGAATGAGAAATTGAGTTTTCTATTGAATTAATTCTGGGTTACAGGCCCATAACTAAGACCCCTTATAGAATGGACACTTTGGAATTACTGGAACTAAATAAACAACTAGAGGAATTTATTAATAAAGGAATTATTCTCCCCAGTGTTTCTCTATGGAGAGCCCCTGTTCTTTTTGTTATAAAGATAGATGAATCTATGAGGTTTTACATTGACTATAGGGAGATCAATGCTATAACAATAATGAACAAATATCCCCTACCTTACATTGATGATTTATTTGATCAACTTCATGGAGCTCAATATTTTTCAAAGATTGACCTTCTATATGGATATCATCAGTTGTGTGTGAAGAGGGAAGACATTATAAAGACCACATTTCGAACTATGTACGGGCATTATGAGTTTATAGTAAAGCCTTTTGGACTGAATAATACACCCTTTGTTTTCATGGATCTAATGAGTATAGTTTTCAAGAATATATCGATGACTTTGTAGTGGAATTTATTGGTGATATCTTGGTATACTCCAGAATTTATGAATTTCATGACAATCAATTGCGCGTTTTTCTAAAGACTCTAAGAAGAACTGAATTATATGGGAAGTTTAGCAAGTTTGAATTATGGATTCATAAAATTTATTTTTTTGTCCATATCATTTCTAGTGATGGAATCTCTATTGATCCATCTAAGAAAGGAGAACACCAAGAATGGCCAGCACCGACGAGTGTAACTGAGGTATGCTGTTTTTTTGATTTAGCAGGTTATTATCGGTGTTTCAGCCAAATGTTTGCCTGATTAGCTAACACATTAACCAAGCTCACATGTAAAGGGGTTAAATGTTTTTGGACAAAAGAGTTTGATGAATGTTATGAATAACTAAAGAGAATATTAGTCAATTATCATATCATGACTCTACCATCAGGGAATGAAGGTTTTTTTATTTATAGTGATACTTAAAAGAAAGGACTTGGTTGTGTACTTGTGACTAATGATATAGTAATTGCATTTGCATTACAATATCTAAAAATTAATGAATAAAATTATCCTACTAATGAACTTCAGTTAGCAGTTGTAATCATTTCTTTAAAGATATGGAGACACTATCTCCCTGGTGAAAAATGTGGGATATATATACTTATCACAAGAGTTTGAAGTATATTTTCCCACAGAAGGAACTGAACATGAGGCAAAGGAGATGGGTTGAATTACTCAAATTTTATGATTTCACTAAACACTACCACCCAGGGAAGGAAAAAACAGTGGCAGATGCTTTAGAAAAAAGAATCATGGAGTTCTGAACAGGATGAGAGTTGAAAGGGATCCTATTTTCATGGATTTAGTAAAGATTGATATGGGAATAATCATGGAGGGTGAAACATCCATACTTTTTCAAATGGTTTCCAAAACATCTTTACTAGAAAGGATTAAAAGTTCTCCAACTGATAATGAGAAGTTTCCAAATAAAATTAATGTTGTTCAAGATGGGATATTGATTGTCATAATATATTACGATGTAATTTTTAAATTTAGGAAGAGACATTGTGTTACTAACATACCTGATCTAAAAATGGAATTGTTGGATGATGCCCGTAGCTCCAATTTCTCTATACACCGTGGTATCACTAAGATGTATAGAGACTTGAATGAACATTTTTGGCGGGACAACATGAAGAGATAGATTGCTGATAATGTGTCAAGATGTGTGGTTTTTCAACAAGTGAAAGCTAGAAGTAAACATTCTAGAGGAGTCATGAAACCTCTTCTCATACCTGAGTGGAAATGGGATGATATTAAGATGGAAATTGTCATGGGACTACCAAATACTCCTTGAAGGAATGATGCAATATGGGTCATTATTGATCTTCATAAAAAGATAGCACAATTTCATGCTATAAGGGAAGATTTACCACTTGAACGTTTAACAAGGATATATATTAATGAAGTTTTAAGACTCCATGGTATACCCTTAAATATTTTTTTTGATCAAGATCCCTGTTTTACATCAAGATTTTGAATAAATCTTCAAAAACCCTAGATACTGAACTTCGTTTAATCATGGCTTATCACCCTAAAAACAATGGACAATTAGAACCAAATATTCAAACATTTGAAGACAATTTGAGATCTTTCTCACATTACTTTCAAGGTATTTGGGATCAGTATTTAACTCTAGTATAATTTTCCTATAACAATATCTTCCATTCAATTATTCAGATCAGCCCATATGAAGCAACACTTGGAAAGAGATGTCACACACCGACTTGTTTAGATGATGTTGGTGAAAGAAAACTCGTAGGCCCAAAACATGTTGAGGAAATAAGGGAAAATGTAAAGATTATCTGATTCCACATCAATGCATCTCAGAGAAGGAAAAATAGCTATGCTGATAACCGAAGGAAGGATTTGGAATTTCAAAGAGGTGATGATGTTCTCTTAAAGGTATATTTATGGAAGGGTATTATGTGATTTGGTAGGAATGGTAAATTAAGTCCCAGGTATATCAGTCCTTTGAAAATTCTATAATGAATTGGGGATGTAGCATACCGTTTGACAATGCCTCCAAGTCTCTCCAAAGTTCATGATGTGTTGCATATATCACTATTGATAAAATATATGTCTGACCCAATGCATGTAATCACCTATGAAGAAATAGAACTGAAACCCAATATATCTTATTATGAAGTGTCTTTTCATATTCTTGATACCAGATAACAAGTTTTGAGAAACCATACAACTCATCTGGTAAAAGTTCTATGGAGAAATCATAAGATGTAAGAGGCAACGTGGGAACCTTAGGAACTTATGGTGAATAGACACCTGAATCATTTTATGTACTAATAATCTTGAAATTTCAAGGAAACAATTATTTTAAGTATGGGAGAATGTAACACACCAAGCTTCCATGATACGCTTCTCTTTGAATAATGCAATAACTTGCGTTGTACGAAATGTCAAGTTCTAGCACACCACGACCTATCAAACTAGCCGTTATGAAAAATAATACCCAATTTTTGAAATTCCATAAATTTTATTTTTCAAATTAGGATCCATTATTGGATTCATAATTTCAAAATTATATTAGGGTAAATTTTTTTCACTTTTTTGATAACTTTCATAATTTAATAAATAGTGAAAAATGATAAATTTTAATTAGAAACAACCTTTTTAATAAAAATAAGTTATAGTGTTAATATATAAATTTAAGTGGTTTTAATGTATCAATAGATTTTATTTTTATCATTTAATATAATGTAGATCATTGGATGTAATTTTATATTTAAATTATACATAAACACATGCCAATATTTAGTTGGTTTTTTACTTCTTAAAAACACACTTTTTTGTTTTGACAACATGACTTAATTTTAAATTAATTTCTACAAATTATGTGTTTTGAATTAGGAAAAAAGGATTCCATATTTGGAATCAAGAGGTACTAATTGTGTAAATAGGTAATTTTTTTAGACATAATGAAAAAAAATTCGGTAAATTTTTCATTTACCATGGTTAAATGGTAAATCCAGTAAATAAGAGTAAATAAATAATGTTATAATAATATTAAATTAAAATAACACGTGTCTTAACCCTAATTACTGATACATTCCCAACCATGGGAATCTTTGGGACGATTTTGGGACCCCATTGTGCCACTTGGGAGTGATAATGACATTTTATATAAATTTATTTTATGTAAAGACAAAAATGTCATAAACATATATCTTTTAGTAGACCGATTTGTATATGGGGTTTTATAAGTTATCTCTTAGACTATAAATTTTCAACTTAAATCTAAAATTATTTCCTACATCATGGTATTTTTTCTATAATTTTTAGACATCTAATAAATAAAATTATTTATGACACAACAATGATGAAGTGTTTACCTCATTAATGAATTATTTAAATAAATAAGATTATAAAAATTAAAAAAACATCCATATACTTCAAATACATGTCTAAAAAGAAAAATATTATTTAATTCACTACATGATCTCACCCACACACATACTAATTTTCTCACCTTAGAAATAATTTATGTTGTGGTTAAAAAAATTTAATTTATTATCTTAAGCACTAAAAAATTCAAACACCTAACGAAAATATCATTCCATATACTTCAAATAAATTAAATAACTGCTTACCAATCATACAAACCCATTTAATATTACTTCAATCTCCATGCACATTTCATACCAAACTTCCCGAAAATATATTTATCTCTCTCTCTCTCAGAGAATTTTAAATAGTGATTTTCTTTTTCATAATAACATTAATGATCTATGTTTCCTTGTTTCCCTACTTATCTCTCCCCTTCATAGATTCATAATTTTTTTCAATCATGAGATATTTTACAAGGGGTTTTCTATTGTTAACAATTTTTAGTTTTTAAATATAAAAATATTAGAGGTAGAATAAAGTGGGTTAATATCTAATATAATATAAAATTCATGAAAATAATTTTTATTACAAATAGTTTTCTACTCTCTCCTCTTGAAAAATATTACATATGAATCTATATTTATTTCCCCTTAGAAATTACATACATTATCATTTGATTTGTAACAATATTTATTACAACTTACCTCATTTTTTATCATTATAATATACTATATTTCAAATATTTTATTTTGGTACAGATTTGAAATTCTGAGGGAAATAGAGACATTTTTTTAACATAAAAATGTTGTCAACTACCTCACCCACTAAATGAAAAGTATTTTGGATATACTAAAATTTTACCACTTTTTACTACCAAAAGAATTATAAAAAAGGTTCTGTCAATTTAACCTCAGCTTATAAAAATTATTCAAATAAGTACTACAAAGTTCATTATCTCCCCCCAAAATTGAGTTCAACCATGATCTTGAAATTATATCTAGATATAGTTATAAAACAATAAATGTATTATAATTTTGATTTATTTCTATTTTGTTCATGGATACTAGGATCTGATGAACATTCAGAAGCTAAGAAGGCCAAATAAAAGTCAAATGTAAAAAAGGACATTCAAAATTATTCCTTAAACAAACTTGAAATAATTTAGGAATTATAAAATATTTAAATATATAAAAATAATAAATTTATATAACTCCATTAATTCCTAAATATTCATAAGAAAAATAAAAATTCAATAAAAAATAAAAAATGGTTTTGAAACCTCCCATTCCTGGGAAACAATAAACATTTTAGACTGTACTAGTATACTAGAGTTTCATATTCCATAAATCAGCATTAAAAACCCCATTTTAAAATATGAAAACAAAGTAACTTTCAAAACTTATTTAAACCATAGACTATTAAAATAAATATATGTGAAAAAATTATAAGGATTCCCTAAATGTTTCAAAATATTTTAATTGATATCAAGATCTTTGAAACATAAAAAAATATAGGCACACAATGTTTTATGATTTGTTAATTATTTTACATGAAAAATAAAATTTTAACTACATGACGTCTCCTGATGTGGCATTTAAAACACATTTTTTCCACATCTTTTTACTTAATTTTTAATGATTTAATTAATTATTTAATCACTTAATGATAAATATTTGTACTTTTGTATTTTTATAATTAAATTTATCAAATACTCATTTTTTATAACATTTTATGTAATTATGGGACCTCATTCGAGGACTCTCATTTTACCATTCCACGAACACATCAGACGAGAGTGAAGACACCGAGGAGAAATCATGAAGATGAGCAGGAGACTAAGGATCCCGAAGGTAGAGTAGCACTTGGGGAGTTATTCCTTCCCCTTTCTTTAATTCTTGTACACTGATTTCAGATTTTTTCATCGTTAAATTCCATTATGATCATAGGCTGAATTGTTTAACTTAGGAATTTTATACTTTGTTGGTTTATCCTTTAAAATTATTCACTTAATTATTTTCTGACATTATAATTGTTCGGTGAGATCAATTTTAATGATCATGTAAGATGGTCACACCTTACATTTTTATAATGAATTCATAGTTTCAAGTTTAATTGGAGAGATTGAACTTGATCATCATCTAATTAAAGCATTAATGTCTTTTCAGTTAGAATTTTATGGTGACTTTTATTTCAACTGTATTCTTCTTCAATTTCATAGAAGTGGATGAATTTTGGAGCGGTGAACTGTAGAATTCATACCTATGTTTGATGTATCTTCTGGTGAGGAATATACATCAATCTTGTCTTAAGATGTGATTCAATAAATTTTAGTGGAGAATAGACTTTTTAACCAACATGTTTAGAATTTCTGAGTGTTATTTCTAGATCATTGTGTCTTTGTCTTGTTTCTTAGTATTAGTTTACTGTATTTTCTCTAGTCTCTTGCAGTACTTAGTATAATTTTAGATTATTTGTTAGAAAATCTAGTTTCTTTATCCTGTTTCCATATAATCAATAAAATAAAAAAATATAAAAAGGAAAAAGATGCATGCCTCACTACTGACAACAGCGAGGTTTTAGTTTTAAAACCATAGAAATCACTTGTTTTCCTTCTCTGTGGTTCGACCCTGCACCACTGTGCTAGTTTAAGAGTAATAAATGTAATTTTGGGGTCCGTGAAGACCTCCGGTTCACTTCAAAATTTGGCACCATTTCCAGGGAAGGCACGCACTAAGAGTCATGGGTTTAAAAAACAATAAAAAAACATAATAAAATCATTGAAAAATCTGATTTAAAAAAACTGCTTTATACTGTATCTGCTACTTTTGTTGTTTTGAAAAAAAAATCTGCTTCACAGTGAACTGTTGTGTGTTTAAGCTCATTTAATTTTGAATTAAAAATGGATGTTAATGAGAACTGGAATCAACCGGGACCTAATTGTGTTTGTTGTGGTGATTATGGACATACTTCTTGGCAGTGTGTCTATAACCAGCCACGACTAGATGTTTACACTGATAAAAATGAACAATGTTAGTTTAGTCCTATCACCCTAGCTAAAATTGAATTAATTGATTCTAAAATAAATGCTAGGGTGGAACTAATTAATAATTGGTTAACTAAAACCCATGAAATACAACTTATATTTTCTCAAGAGTGAGATCAAATACTGAAAAGATTGGAAAATATGCTCTTTGTATTACAACAAAGGGGTAAAGAAAAAAAATAATTTGAAGAAAATTAAAAATAAAGTGATTATAAAAGATTTGAAAGTCAAGTGGAAGAAGAGAGTGACTGTGAACCTGGACAAGAAACAATTCACTTTGAAAAATCTGATTCTGTTGGAATTAATTTGGAAAAAACTGTCTAAAAAATTCAAGAACACAATATTGAAAATCCAATAAAGAACTTAAATGCTGTTGAGTTGTATAATTTTGAAGATGAATTGAAACAGATTGAAAATTATTGTCCAGCTCTTTTCATAATTCCTACATTGGAGAAAAATCATTGTTTTAGTAGTTTTGAAAGTGAAGTCAGTCGGGTTAAAGATGTTCTTGAAAATGAAAATTTGAATGTTAAAAATTCTTCACCCAAAATTTCTAGAATTTTAAACAATGAGCCTGAACTTGATACTGGTTACACATTGGAAGAGAACCTTAAGCTGGTAAACCCAGAATCTCAAATCTTTGAACCTGAACTGAAAACATCTCTTCCATGTTTTGAAACTCCAAACCCAATAATTTTTTAACTGTTGTTGGATGATGAGGATGAGGGAATGATAATTTAGGAAAGACTAATTGATGAGTTGTCTTTTCCCTATTCTCATTGTAGTCTCTTTTCGGAATCTTTGCGTACTGAATTGGAATACAGTGATACTTTACATAGGGGTAAATGTTTAAGTTTGAAAAATCTTGAAATTGAATTTATTGAAGCTGAATTGATCATTAATCCTACTGATTTGATCTTCTTGGAACACACTACAGACCTTGTTTTGGGAAATGCACCTTTTAAATTTGAACATTAAAAAGAGGTTGAACACACACTAGATGATGGTTGCAGAGTTTATTTCATAGAAGTAGTGGATGTTCAATGTGAGTTAATATATGAGGACCTTTTGGAAGAGATTTATAATATTTTTAGACCTGAATCTGTTTGTGATAAAATAAATTCTCTTCCTTGTTTGTCACTTCCATCCTAAACTGTGAAGGGTGCTGAGTCTTTTCATGATACTAATAGTATTTGATAGGGGAAACTCACTTGCGTATCAATGTCTATAATTTTTTACACCACTCTATTGAATTCCCTCTTGAACCTGCTAATCAGAATTTAACCATTTTCACCCTTGAATGTGAATCTGTTAATGATGAAGCTAATATAGATATCCATGAGAATAATTCCACACCTTTGGAAGAACCTAGTTTTATCTTGTTCCTTCATGTGAATTCAAATCTAGAAAAATTTGAAACAAAATTGGAAGTGTTCAGCATTATTCTAACAGTTGTTAAAGGGTGCTACTTAGGGGTTATTTTAGGTTATGAAAATTCAATTTTTGTTGTGTTAAGTTTTGGTGCCCACAATTATCATTGTTCTATTAAAAATAATTGGGCCAAGCACATGTGGTGGTTCTTGTTAAGGAAACCACATCCACCTGGTGACTACAGTTAGTTTCTAGGTGACTCCGGCTGGGGACTATAAAACGAGCACTGCATGGGAGGAAACCCATGGTGTTGTTTTGTTAATAAATAGAAATTGTAATTAAATAAAGTCTAACCGAAGACATTAAATTCAGTCCTTCATGGGAGTCAACCGATGTTCTTTCTTTGTTTTTATTTTTCTTTATGTTCTTGTTTTACTTAGAATGAATTTCTGCTTTTCATTATTATATATACTCTACCTCTTCGGGTTACATGTTCCTGGTTTATATACTCTGTGTTTCTATGAATGCTGCTGCTGTTATCTAAGGAGTGGAATTCCCATGGTCATTTTTGGAAAAGAACATAGTCAGGGAAGTACGTCAACTTTCTGCATTTATTTTTCTGCTCCTGTTTTTTTTAATAAAATTCTTCTTACCTAAAATTCTTCTTGTATTGTAAAATTCTGTCATATGTCTTGTTACTAATGAATTAAAAATCTGCATGAGCCTCCTTTCTTAAGAAAAATTGAATTTCACTATTGTTAAAATCATTTCACTGTATGCAATTAAGTGTGGGGGTACCTATTACTGGTAGTTGTGTTTTCATTGGAACTGAATATTCTTTAGGGTGTTTAGCTTGTATTTTCTTACTGCTTAATAGAACATCTATTTGGATCATACTTTTCTAAACTTTCTTACACACTATGAACTGTTCTTTCACACTTCTTATGCTTTGTTTAAACATTAATTTAAAATTTTACACTGGACATGAATTTTTATGCGTGTACTGTCTAATGAACCTGCTGGTTATTTATTCATTGTGGAAAACTATTTTTGAACTTCATTTAGACCTTTATACTTGTCATATATCTACTTAATTGAAAATCTGTTTTGATCCTTCATTGTCAAATTGTTCTTCTCCATATTTAGAAGTCAACATTGTGGACAAAGTTGGGTTTTATGTGTAGGGGAGGGGGCCAATTCTTGACTATGCTTAACTGTGCGTAATTGAAATCCCATAAATTCCCACTGCAACTAAAATTTCTTGTAAAAAATGGATAATTTTTTTCAAAATTCTTGCATAATTTTGGGCTTTAGACTGTACTCAATTGGGTCTTGCCTTAGGACAAGTTACTAGGTGGTAGTTAAGAAATGCATTGAGTCTGAAATTAATGAGGTTGAATGATTTTTGTGTGTTATTACATAGTGATTTTAAGGAAATTTGGTTTAGGACCTACTTCTAGAATTGATATGGGTACCCTGTTTGAGGAATTATGATCATAACTCTTGGAACTGGAAATTTGATTCTGATTCTAGGGTAATCATTAATTTTTATTTATTTTTTAAAGGTAATTCCTTTAATGAGACAATGTAAATGATTTTTAATATAAATATTTTGAAACTGGAGTAATTTGGGCATCTGGGATCCCACGGTGAGTCTCTGAGACCCTAGATGCTGGGTGCATTTCTGATAACTAAAAGACCTTTGTACACTTTGAATAAGTGTATTGCA
Organism: Viscum album; assembly: GCA_963277665.1. Classification (NCBI taxonomy): domain Eukaryota; kingdom Viridiplantae; phylum Streptophyta; class Magnoliopsida; order Santalales; family Viscaceae; genus Viscum; species Viscum album. The sequence continues at coordinate 1,012,804,075 of OY728119.1, read as the reverse complement.
TAGTGCTTAGCACAACGATACATGGCTTGGGAATAAATAAATAAAGTATCTAGGGTCAAAAAATGATCTCATTAAGGTGAGGAGAATGATTAACTCCAAATGAAGAAGGGATCAATTGGTTTATATGGGGGTCATTTACGTTGTTTCATTGAGGTGATTCACAAAACAAATTAATTATTTTTGGAACCTAGGTGAAAAATTCCAAGTACAAAGTTCCTTGGTTATGGTCTTAATTCCATTGATGTTTTACCTCATGTCATTCTTGGTCTTAGAACTTAATCCTAGATTGAAATGAGTCACTAATTTGTATCATGTATGAGACATGACATCTTCATTACTTGATGATTCATAGTTTTCATGGCTACTAGGGAGTTTTTATTATAAGCAAGATTCATTTGAGTAATTCATTTTCATAAAGCCTACTGTTATGTATTGTCCTCTGTTTTGAGTGCTATACATGTTACCTTTTGAACAAAACCATAAATACACTTTACTACTTTTCAAAGATAATAAAACATGGGGTTGTTTGAGGACAAACAATTTTTAAGTGTGGGGGGATTTGATGTGGCAATTAAAACACATGTTTTGCCACATATTTTTACTTAATTTTTAAAGATTTAATTATTTATTTAATCACTTAATGCTAAATATTTGTACTTTTTTATTTTTATAATTAAATTTGTCAAATACTCACTTTTTATAACATTTTATGTAATTATGGACCCTCATTTGAGGACTATCATTTTACCATTCCACGAACACATCAGACGATATCGAAGACTCCGAGGAGAAGTACTGAAGAGGAGTGTAACAACCCGAGATTTTATAAGATATATTCGTTTTAATTTCATTCATATCTTCTATTGTATGCTACAACAAGATTATCTTGCATTATATGCAACACCATATTAGCTTGCAGTATACGCAACACTAATCTGGGATTGTGTTACACACAATTTCATGTTTGTTTGATAGTAGTTATTATAAAAAACATTGAGTATATATATATATATATTCAATATATTTTTATATACTCAAAGACAAAGGAGTCGTGCACTACACGCAACCCTGACTTGGCTTGCATTACATGCAATAAAGACTTTCCTCGATAGCATGTGTAGTACGCAATACCGAGTTTCACTAAATGAGATATTATTATAATATTATTATGAACTAGCCGTTATGAATAGTAATACCAACTTTTTGAAAATTTATAAATTTTATCTTTAAAAATGGAGTTCATTTTTGGATTCGGAATATCGAAATTAGCTTAGGGTGAAATTTTGGTACTTTTCGGATAAATTTCATATTCTGATGAATAGTGAAAATTACTAAATTTTAATTAAAAACAACTTTTTAATCGAAATAATTAATAGTTATAAATTATTAATTTGAGTGGTTTTAAAGTATATTTAGAATATATTTTTACAATTTAATACAATTTTGGTCATTGGATGTAATTTCACATTTAAACCAAACAAAAACAAGTGTCAATGTTTTGATAGTTATTATCTCTTAAAAAAGCACGCTATTTGTTTTGACGACGGGAATTAATTTTTAAATTAGTTAATGTAACTAATATGTTTCGAATTTTGTAAAATAGAAATCATTTTTGAATTCATAAAATCAAATATATCTTATGCAAATTTTTGGTATTTTTCTAGAAACTTTCATTTTTTTGATGAATAGTGAAACCACTAAGTGGTAGTTAAAAAACTGAATTTTTTTAAAACATAATTTTACCACTTCTGTGAGTGGAATTTTGAAAATATTAGAGACACGGTTAATATCAAGGAATAAAATGTGGTTCATTGAGATGAAAATAATTTTTGGTGAATAGTATCTTTTTACTTTTTTTTTACCACAGTTAAAAGTAAATAGGGTAATTAAGGGTAAAAGTGTTATTATTATTACCGTAACACATGTCCTAATTCTATTGGATAAGTGTAATTCGACCAAAAAAACTTTAGGAATAAAATATAACCATTTAGGCCCACTTGAATTAGAATAGGACATTTATTATTAATTTATTGAAAGAAGGATTAAAATAGTTAAAATAAAAGTTTAATAGCAAAATCATTTTTAATATAGGGTTATAAATAAGATAAATTAGACTATAAATATTCATTAGAAAGATAAAAAGATTTCCTACATAATGGTATTTTATTTGTAATTTTTAGACTTAAAATAATTTAATTTATTTATGACACAATGATGATGCAGTAATTATCTTATAAATGAAATATTGACATAATTGATGTTATAAATACCAAAATAAATTTAATTTGAGACTTTTTATGAATTACAATAATTTTCTATGTTAATAAGACATGTAATTATTTATTTAATTAAATTTTCTTGAACTAGTCATTCTGTTATTATTTTTACAAAAATCAATTACCAAATAGTGTCAAAATTTACATAAAATAGTTATTAAAACAAATATTATATTATTAATTGTTATTATATACCAAAAAAATTAAGTATTGGCCAAGATACTTAAATAATGATAGGTGTATCATTAATGAATCACTTGGGGGTATCTTGGATGTATATGGTATGTTTATGAACAATATAATATAAAAATACAAAGTGACATGGTAAATGTCAATCTAATTAACTAAGAGTTAAAACTAAAAGATATGGTTAATATAATGACAAAAACATGTCTAAATTCAATTGGATGAGAGGATTTCGACCCATCCCCACCTTATCTTCGAAATATATCAATTTGGGGCTATTGAAAACCGAATATGACTTTATAATAAAATAATATTTTTAGTTATTTCAAAGGTGCCCCTCTCCTCCCTTATAAAAGGGCACCTCCTCCCTCTCTTCCTCACACAAATTTGAGCCTTCAAGCTCGGCCAACCCCTGACAAATTATATTCTACACTTCCATAGAAACATCCTAGAGGTCCTGGTCTTCTTCAAAGATCAATTTTAGTTCCCTAAGAGGAGGTCTCAAAGAGGCGCTTCAAAAAAGAGGAGGTTCAGATACGTACGAAGCATATCAGACCTAAGGTAAGGGATAATTGTGCAAATATCATTTTTATCTGAGATTGCTTATTCATAAGTATTTACTGGGGTTATTGCTATCATCTATGTACATGTTTTATAAATGTGTATTCATGTATGTTTAAAGTCCTTTTTACCCATTTGACTTTTACCCCATGGTATGGATGGAATATTTCTTTTATTTACCCTACAAAGTACTTTTTGACTTTTCTGAAAAAAGTACGACAAGAATGTTTTTTTAATGTATATGGAATGAAAGTATTTTTATGGTTTTATAAAGCATTATTTTCATGAATATTCCTCCAAAATATTTCATGAATATTTTCAACAAAATCTTTTTCTTTTAAAATTACATGACATTTTGTGAAAAGAAAATGATTTTGAAGAAAAAAGGATATTTTCCTCAAGAATTCATTTAAAGTGTTTTATCAAATCCATTTTCATCTAATATGACATTATTTCACATGTGTATGTTTCAAGTATCAGGTATCTATGATTTACATGGTTTCACTTTTCTAATTATGAAATGATATCCAATTTTTTTGTATGGATTACGTTATAATGGATTGTTGTTTATAAACCCCAGTTTTATTCTTGGGGTATGATGAATGATTTATATTTATATTATGGAACACAAAAGAATGATTTCATTATTAGATGGGTGGGAACTATATCCCCCTCCAATGTATTGGGTAAATATTTATATCTCATGAGATAGACATGGATGGAACAGTAAGTTAATCCGATTCAGTATTACAGGACTGGAACAAGGAGTGAACTCGATTCAGAAAGGGAATTTGTCCACTAAGATGGTCTTGGCAGCAATTCCTTGGCTACTATGGAAATCATTAAATCTGCTTAATGGATTCCACAATTACATGTTTTATTCCCATGCTATGTTATCATGATTTATGTTCTATTATGATCTATGCCTTATGTACTTCCATGTTTTTAGTCGTTGCTCAAGATTTTGATGTTTAAACATTATGTTCAAGTTTTTAAGTTCAAATGTATATGGTATCTTTTATTTTATCCATGCTAACCCCTACTGAGAATTTGTGCTCACCCTTTTTAAGTTTTATTTTCCCCCAGGATTAAAAGAAAGGTTTTAGGTAAGGAAACAATAAGTGGAAGATATTTATTGGAGATGTTGAAGATCTTTCACCACGATTAGAAGATTACGTTCCAAGTTTCCAACGACACTAAACTATTACGGTCTTTGTGTGTATGTTTTTGTTATGTATTATGTATTCCACAAAAGTAATGTAATTTCCATGTACGTCAAGCTTCGGGTCTCTACAGTTGGTATCAGAGGAAAGGATTAGTTTACCTTTAGAAACTAGGATGTGAAAACTTTAGTGAGATCCCTAGAGATATTTATAAGGTATGTCTAGGGATGTCCCTAAGGTTAAGTATACGTATAGGTTATAGTTCTAGAATTGCGCTAACGATATTATAATTTAACCTAAGATGTTAGATATTGAGGGTACTCCCCCTTTACAATGTTGTTTTCCCTAGCATGATTTTTACCTCTCACACTATTCTTTTTGGGTTTTAGATGATGGATGGAACCTGAAGGAACCGTGATGATCAATGAAATGGACAATGCAATGATTTTCCTCCTGAAAAAAACAACGTTATGGGAGATGGAGTGAATTTTTTTTTGCTATACTTACACAAGCTATGAATCATTCTAGACTTCCAAATGAGCAGAGGAGGGAACAATATTCTATTGAGTCCTTCATGAGGTAGCGTCCACCTTCATTCAATGGGTATTATGATCCCTTAGTGGATGAACAATGTGTCACGACCCGTTCTCGGGCCCGTGTCGTGACTACCCCAAGCCCGCCTTCCATAGGCCAGGGGCTGGCGACTAGCACCAAGGCGTAAATCCCAAAAAAAGATTAAACCATTGCCTTTGAAAAGTAAACAATCACCACAGAGTAAGCAAGAAGAAAAGTAAACAATAAGTAGAACTGTAAAAAGCTGTGCTGGAAGTAAAAGTGTCCGGAAATACAAGCCCAACTGTAAAGTACAACTGAAAGGGGAAAATAGCAACTGAAAAGAAAAGCTGCAGCGTCGAGCCATCCTCTGGAAGTCCCACCTGAAGGGTGGGTACAGATAGCCTCCACTGCTCCTCGGGTCCACCTGACCGCTCTGAGTATGTCCCGCCCAGTGGTACACCTCCAGGTACCGTCCTGCTCTGCACGCCTCCACCACGATCAGCGATGTCTGTCATCTGCAACCAACACAACGAAGTGCGGGCATATCCCGTGCAGGGGTGAGTATAAGCTACTCATTAGGGACCCCGATACCCCCATAGGTCTCCCAGAATCCACAAAGGATAATCCACAAAGGAAAGATACAATCAGTAAGTAACATCCGACACGGCTTATGTATATGCCCATACATATACCTAAGTCATCAATTCCCGTTCGGCTCCAACGTCTGAGCCAAAGCACAACCCAGTCCACAAAGGAAAGCAAAACGTATACCCACACAAGGTAGCACAACACAATCCACAAAGTCGAGTAAACAGTAATCCACATAGGATAGCTCAACACAATCCACAAAGGAGAGTAAACTGTAAATCCACACAGGATAGATCAACACAATCCACAACCGAGCAAACGCAACTCCGGAAGAGGCGTTTCTATGAAAATACCGGTGCTGCGATTCCATCGGTGCCCTTAGAATTCGATTTCGGGCACCATTTCAAAAGTTAGAAAAACCCGCTCGTCCGTTCACAGAACGTACCCGAGCCAAACTTCGTAAAATGATTCCGAGCACACCTGGCCTCAGAATCAGGTGCTGTCAGAAACTGCGCTCTTTTAAAATTCCAAAGAAAATTAAGAAAAAAATTTCCTCGAAATTTACGGGTCTTTACATTACTCCCACCTCAGTGCTTCACGTCCCCGTAATGATTCATCACAAACTAGGGAAACAAATGTGGGTACTGAGAACGCATCTGAGCCTCCCGCTCCCAAGTGCTCTCCTGAAGGTTCTCGTGCTGCCATCTGATGCACACTAGAGGAATAGATCGCTCACGTAGGACCCGCTCGTGTCGATCCTCTATCTCCACCGGGATCTCCGCAAAAGTCGCTCCATCATCCACGTCTAGCTCCCCATGGTCCATGATGTACATCAGGTCGTGCACGTATCTCCTCATCTGAGATACGTGGAAGACGTCGTGCACCTGGTGCAACTGAGGTGGTAGAGCCAGGTGATAAGCCACCTCGCAAATCCTGCTGAGGAACTGGAAAGGTCCGATGAAGCGTGGAGACAACTTGCCACCTCGCACAAATCTACGCAATTCACGTCGAGGTGAGACACGCAAGAAGACGTGGTCTCCATCCTCGAACTCTAATGGCCTCCGCCTCCTGTCAGCATAAGACTTCTTCCAGCTCTGAGCTGTCCTCATCCGCTCCTGGATGACCTGGACCTTCTCTGTCATGGCCCGGACCATCTCTGGTCCCATAAGTGCTGACTCCCCAGGGTCTGTCCAGCACAAAGGAGATCTGCAAGGTCTTCCGTACAACGCCTCGTATGGTGCCATCCCGATGGTGGAGTGGTAGCTATTGTTGTATGCGAACTCCACCAAGGGTAGGTGGTCCTCCTAGCTGCGACCAAAGTCGAGGACACATGCGCGGAGCATGTCCTCGGGAGTCTGAATGGTCCTCTCTGTCTGACCATCCGTCTGAGGGTGAAAGGAGGTGCTCATACGTAGCTGCTTCCCGAACGCCTCCTGTAACCCCTTCCAAAGCCGGGAAGTAAAGCGATCATCCCGATCGGAGACGATAGAAGATGGCACACCGTGAAGCCGTACAATATCCTGAACGTAGAGACGCCCCAAGCTCTCCACTGAGCCCTGCTCTCTGATGGGAAAGAAGTGTGCCGACTTGGTGAGTCAGTCAACAATCACCCAAATAGAGTTGTGACCTCTGGAAGTGCGTGGAAGTCCAGCCACGAAGTCCATAGACATCTCGTTCCACATCCACTCCAGGACCTCCAAGAGTTGTACCAAGCCTGCTGGTACCTGATGCTCTGCCTTCACCTACTGGCAGGTGAGGCACCGAGAAACGAACTCTGCCACAACCTTCTTCATGCCCGGCCACCAGTGCTATCGTCTGAGATCCTGGTACATCTTCGCCACTCCAGGATGTACCGCCAAAGGAGAAGTGTGAAACTATCTCAACACCTCCTCTCGAAAAGCGACTGGTACCAAGATACGTCCACTGAAAAGGACGTCGTGCTCTACTCCAAGGGAGAAACCATCAGGTGCATGTCCCGAGGATATCTGTGCACGCTGCGTCTCATAGTCAACATCCTCACGTTGTTCCTCTCTGACCCACTGCAGTAGTGGAGGGGTGACTGTGAGAGACTGAAGGATGGCTGCTCCATCTCTATCCACGAAGGATATCTTCACGGCGGCTAGCTGCTATATCGCCTCCTCAAGTAGCTGAATTCCCGTCCTCCTGCTGAGGGCATCAGCTACTACGTTCCCCTTCCCAGGAGTATATACTATCTCAAAGTCATAGTCCTGGAAGAACTCGAGCCATCACCGCTGTCTCAGGTTCAGGTCCTTCTGAGAGAAGATGTACCTGAGACTCTGGTGGTCAGAAAAGACTGCAAAGCGCTCACCCATCAGATAGTGCCGCCATGTCTTCAGAGCGAAGACCACTGCTGCTAACTCCAGGTCATGGGTAGCGTAGTTCTGCTCATGCGGCCTCAAATGATGTGATCCATAGGCAATCACGGCCCGATCCTGCATCAGGAAACATCTGAGTCCGGTTCCTGATGCATCGCAGTAGACTACATATCCAACTCCCTCCTCAGGGGACCTCAAGATAGGTGCGCTGGTCAATCTCTGCATCAGCTCCTGGAAGCTCTGATGACATATGTCTGGCCACACAAAGGGTTTCCCCTTCTTCTTCAAAGCTGAGAGTGGCTCCACAACTCTGGAGAAGTCCGGCACAAATCCCCGATAGTACTCGGCTAGACCCAAGAAACTCTGCACCTCCATCACGCTCCTAGGTGGCTCCCAAGCTAGCACTGCCTCGATCTTCGCGGGATCCACTGCAACTCCCGCCTCAGAAATGACGTACCCCAAGAAGTGGACCTCACGTAACCAGAACTCGCACTTCGAGAGCTTTCCATAAAGCCGGTGCTCTCAGAGTGTGTCTAGTACAACCCGCAAGTGGTAGGCGTGCTCCTCCTCCATGGTCGAGTGCACCAAAATGTCGTCGATGAAGACCACGACAAATCGATCAAGGTATGGCTCGAATATCCTATTCATGAGGCTCATGAACACTGCTGGAGCGTTGGTTACGCTGAAAGGCATAACCAAGAACTCATAGTGGCCATACTGACACCTGAAGGCCGTCTTATGCATGTCCTCGTCTCAAACTCCGAGCTGATGATAGCCTGACCTGAGGTCTATCTTCGAGAACCACCGTGCTCCCTTGAGCTGATCGAAGAGGTAATCAATCCTCGGTAGCGGATACTTGTTCCTCACTGTCACCTGGTTCAGGCGACGATATTCGACACACAGTCGCAAGCTCACGTCCGCCTTCTTGGCAAACAAAATCGGGGAGCCCAGGGTGAAGCATTGGGTCGGATGAAACCCTTTTCCTGCAAGTCCTCCAACTGTACCCGCAGCTCTCGAAGCTCAGTGAGGGCCAACCGATACGCTGGAGTGGATATCGGGGTTGTCCCGGGGTATAGATCAATATAAAAGTCTACCTCTCTGCGAGGAGGTAGCCCTGGAACGTCGTCGGGGAAGACGTCCGCATACTGATCCACCACTGCAGGAAAACTAGGACTCCGCACGTCAACTGCTCCAAGGATGAGGATAGCCAACTGATGAGTGATGGGATGCCCTCTCCTCTGCGTGTGTCCATCCTGTGCTGCAAAGTCTCCCTTCTCACCGGTGAAGGTGAACCTACTCCCGGCGGTGCGTACACATCGCACCTTGCGCCTAAAATAGTCAATCTGTGCATGGACTGTAGATAACCAATCCATGCCCAAGATGACGTCGTAACGCCTCGACGCTGCTACAAGAAGATACCAGTCGAAGCTCTTGCCTCCTAGAGTAAGATCACACTACCGGCACCAGAGTGTAATCGTCGAGTCTTCTCCCGTAGGAGTCTCTAGCCGTAAGGATCGTGCCAACGACTCTGTCGGAATCTCTGAGCTCCGAACAAGGGCAACTGCTATGAAAGAGTGACTCGCTCCTGTGTCTATAAGAACTACAAAAAGGGTGGAATAGACATAGATCGTACCTCGAATCATCTCTGGTGCGCCATGGTCGTAGGCCTCCGCTGCCTGGAGCTGTGCCTGTTTTTGCCCGCCAGCTCCCTGTGGTCAGGGCGGGCTTCCTGGTGGTGGTGGTGGAAAAGCCTCAAAGTGTCTCCCCATCACCCGCTGCTCGGCCAGCTCCTATGCCTCGTCCGCCTCCTCCCTGCGGACAGCCACGGTCGACCATCTACCTCTGCCTAGGTGGCCCCTCCACTGTCTGCTGCTCCTCGGCACGACGGATCGGGCAGTCACGAACCATGTGGCCCTGCCCACCGCAGGCGTAGCACTGCCTGCCTCTCGGAAGACTGGCTCCGCGCTGTGTGCCCCGTACTGCTGAGCCAGTGTCCTGAGGTCGTCTATGAGATGGTCTGGTCTGCCTGGAACCCTAAGTCATCCGTCGGCTACCTGCTGCCGAAGTCTCCGCTACCTGCCGCCCTGCGGTAGGTCTCACTGTGGACTGGGTTGTGCTTGGGCTCAGACGTTGGAGCTGAATGGGAATTGATGACTTAGGTATATGTATGGGCATATACCTAAGCCGTGTCGGATGTTACTTCGTTATTGTATCTTTCTTTTATGCATTATACTTTTTGGATTCTGGGAGACCTTTGGGGGTCTCGGGGTCCCTACTGAGTAGCTTATACTCACCCATGCACGGGCTATGCCCGCACTTCGTTGTGTTGGTTGTAGACGACGGACATCACTGATCGTGGTGGAGGCGTGTGGAGCAGGGCGGTACCTGGAGGTGGACCACTGGTCGGGACATACTCGGAGCGGTCAGGTGGACCCGAGGAGCAGTGGAGGCTATCCGTACCCACCCTTCAGGTGGGACTTCCAGAGGACGGCTCAACGCTACAGCTTTTCTTTTCAGTTGCTGTTTTCCACTTTCAGTTGTACTTTACAGTTGGGCTTGTATTTCCGGCCCCTTTTACTTTCAGCATAGCTTTTTACAGTTTTACTTAGTTTTTACTTTTCCTCTTGCTTACTCTATGGTGCTTGTTTACTTTTCAAAGGCAATGCTTTCCTTTTTTTGGGGGATTTACGCCTTGGTTCTAGTCGCCAGCCACTGGCCTATGGAAAGAGGGCTTGGGGTAGTCACGGCATGGGCCCGAGGAAGGGTCGTGACAAATTGGTATCAGAGGTGGTTGGTTCTACCGCAGAATCTGATCTTTCTTCTATGTGAAGCAATAGTGTTTAGCGTATTGGGTGTGTTTATCAGTCCAGGGAGTCCAGTGTTGGTGCGGCGGCCGACGTATCTGTACACCAGGACCCTGACTTCTGATTTCTGACTTAATGCACGAAAACACTGATTGCATGTGTGTTTCAAGTTTTCTTTGTGATTACTTGTGTCAGCTCACCAGGTATACTGTTCTGACCATGGCGCACTTGTTTCCTTTTCAGGATGGCCCCACGATGGCAGCCAGCTAGGGTTCCGAGAGTAGAGCGCGACGACAGCCCGCCGAGCGACGAGGCCTCGGTACAGGGCCCGTTGACAGTAGAGGCACCGACGATACCTTTACCCGCTGAGCCCCCGATGCTACCAGCACCGACCGCTGACGATACACGTCGCCTCGGAGCTCTGCACGAGTTCCAGCGCCAGTGACCACCCAGGTTTCATGGGGAGACGGACCCCCAGGCAGCCGAGGACTAGCTGGAGGCGGTCGTTCGAGTTTTCAGGCTTGTGAGGACACCAGCAGACCTCATGGTGATCCTCGTGGCGAGCCTACTGCACGCAACATTGGGCCGATGGTGGAGCTTGATGCTCCAGGTACACGATGAGGCGTCTCTTCATTGGACCGACTTCAGTAGCCTTTTCCACTCAGAGTTCGTCCCGGCCACCCTCCGTGTGGTGTGCATCCAGGAGCTTCTTCAGCTGCGGCAGGGCAGCTTGATGATCGCCCAGTATGCGGCGAGGTTTACTGATCTTTCTCGCTACTCGATAGATATGGTACGAGATACATTCTTCCAGGCCCAGAACTTTGAGCAGGGTTTGAGACACGAGATCAGGGCATCACTTATCTCCCTCAACATCCCGAATCAGGCAGGAGTACTGGAGAGGGCCCTTCTGATCGAGAGCTTTCTGGCTGAGTCCACAGCGAGACCTACCGTAGGGCGGCAGGTAGCGGAGTCTTCGGCAGCAGGTAGCCGATGGATGACTCAGGGTTCCAGGCAGACAAGACCCTCTCGTAGACGACCTCAGGACACTGGCTTAGCAGTGCGGGGCACACAATGCGGAGCCAGTCTTCCGAGAGGCAGGCAGTGCTACGCCTGCGGCGGGCAGGGCCACATGGGTCGTGACTGCCCGACCCGCCGTACTGAGGAGCAGCAGACGGTGGAGGGGCCACCTAGTCAGAGGCAGAGGGTCGACCATGGTGGTCTGTAGGGAGGAGGCGGATGAGGCAGAGGAGCTGGCCGAGCAGTGGGTGGTGGGCGAAACTTTGAGGCTTTGCCACCACCACCACTAGGAGGCCCGCCCTAACCATAGGGAGCTGGCGGGCAGAGACAGGCACAGCTCTAGGCACCGGAGGCCTACGACCACGGCGCGCCAGAGATGATTCGAGGTACGATCTGTGTCTATTCCACCCTTGCTGCAGTTTTTATAGACACAGGAGTGAGTCACTCTTTCATAGTCGCTGCCCTTGTTCGGAGCTCGGAGATTCCGACAGAGCTGTTGGCTCGATCCTTACAGATAGAGACTCCTATGGGAGCAGACTCGTTGATTACACACTAGTGCAGGTAGTGTGAGCTTACTCTAGGAGGCGATAGCTTCGGCTGGGATCTTCTTGTAACAACATCGAGGCCTTACGACGTCATCCTGGGCATGGATTGGTTATCTACAGTCCATGCACAGATTGACTGTTTTAGGCGCAAGGTGCAATGTGTACGCACCGACGGGAGCAGGTTCACCTTCACAGGTGAGAATGGAGCCTTTGCAGCACAGGATGGACACACATAGAGGAGAGGGAAGACCATCACTCATCAGTTGTAACGCCCCGACCCCAGCTACCCAGAGTCGGTGCATTACTTCGTAACATTGGCATGATCACAAGAAGATCAAATCTCGAAAGACCGATTGGTTTAGTAGCCTTGGAAACACTAGATATATTCATAAAGTTTTACATTACATTTTAAAGTGAAAAACTACTACAACAACAAAGTCTTCATAATTCACACTCATATCCCCACATACTATCCCTGCATGTCATTCATAACTTACTTCTTCACATCCTGGGAAAAATAAAACATAGAAAAGGGGTGAGCTCAAATGCCCAGTAAGGATAACAATAAAGCGTAACATTCAAAATAAGCATAAACATTTAAGGCAATGAATTACTAAAACAAAAGCCTTTTAAAATTGAACTTCAACATAGTATGGCATAAATAAAATGAAATAATGCCATTTACTTGTTCACATGGATATTCTACTAATCGAATAATCACATGCAAAAATCAATAACCACTTTCATAATGTTGGAATGCATAATGCTAAACGTTAATTTCTTTGTCTAGGCCTCATCCCAAGACCTAGGGGTTACTTCTAACCGGAACCCAACCCGGAGTGCCTCTAATAACCGGACACCAACCCGGAGTGCCTCTAATAACCGGACACCAACCCGGAGTGCCTCTAATAACCGGACACCAACCCGGAGTGCCTCTAATAACCGGACACCAACCCGGAGGGCATACTTTTACCAGTCCCTAACCTGGAGGGCTTAATTTAACCAGTCCCCAACCTGGAGGTCTTACTTTTACCGGTCCCCAACCCGGAACATACTTGTTTAGCACATTCATCTGAAGAAAAGTTTGAAATATAACATAAACATTCGGATTAAAACTAGCATACGAAATGTCAATAGTTTCACCATAAACTATGAATGGTATAAAATAGCACATCCACAGTCAAACATATCACAAAACCTTCAATACAATATAGAAGTTTTGTATCATAATAAATCAACTTCAAATAATCTTAAAATCCATCAAAGGATGTTGACATAGATGAAATCAAAATTCTTTTTAAAGAAGTATCTCCTTTTATTTTGAAATCATTTAAGATGCATATAAAATAAAACATTTTCTTTGAAAATATTCTTATAAGCTTGTATGGAAAGCTTCAACAACTTTATAACGGTGGAAAATAACCGCACCCGTCGTATAAGTTAAAAAAACATTCTTACCTCAATTCCGTCGAAAAGGTTAAAAAGGACCTTGTTTTGAAAACGACGGAAAGATTCCTTTATAAACCTCTTATAAAAAGTCAAACAAGGGTATAAATGACCTTAACCCATATTCTTGTAAATAGTAAAAATGTTTTGAAATACATTTCGAAAAAAACATGGATGTGGATGATAAAGAGATCCCAGTAGATTATTACGTATAAACAACCTCGAATAATGAAGAGATTGTGAAATAACCCTTACCTTGTACTTTTCCTTGGTTGGGGTAGGTTAACCTCCTGTATAATGGTGAAATAATTGTTATTAAATTATACAAGAATCATATATATTAATATGATATCATATATGATCTTTTAACATTGATTTGTTAATAATATCTTAGAATTATCGTCGTTTCGGGTGTTAACTTACTCATTTTCTTTTATATGTTTTGTTACATAAGTCATGTTTGTTGTATATTATTCATATCCAGAATGATATAAAGTCCTTAAACATCATTTTTAAATCATTAAATGATAATTATACTTGAATGGATACGATGGAGAATGAATCTCATCGCGTTCGTGGAGACGGTAGTCCGTACGTACGCACGAACGCTACTTCCATTTAATTTTTATTTTAAAAGAATCGAATCCAAATGATACATAGGTATATTACTATTCCAGTATAATATAATATTTTATATATGTTACTTAAGTTCATTAACACCATCCTTTATACGTTCCATGTGTGGTATGAACGAGTCATATCATTTTAAGGGGGCGGTAGTCCGCACTTCCTCAAATGAAATTATCGTATGTATATACAACATGAAACGAATAATGGTATGAAATAAAATGGAATTACAGAAGCTTATATATAAAATATATATCATTAATATCATATTTAATTACAGTGCCATCATTATGGCCACCATGAGAGGTGGTAAGATGTATTTGAACAATCATCGTTTCGTGAGGCGTTAGTTTGCCATCCACAGAAACATTATGTTCATCATCCATTAGATGGAGTTGTATGTATGTGTAGTTTGAATCCTTCTTATAACAACATCCTAGTATATTGTGGATACTGGTGTTGTTACAAAAGAAAGGAAATAAAAATAGTTTGGGGGTTGGAGAAGCAAAATAAATGAAAATAATTTAAGAGAAATCGTTACCTTTAATCTAGGTAACTCACTTTCGTTGGAACCAAAGGACTTCTTGAAATGCTTTCTGCCTAAGGGGAAGCTTCAAGGAGGAGGAGAGGGATGTGGGGAGCTTAGTTTGGCAGAGTTTGGACGAGCCAAGTGGCTTGAGAGGTGTGAAGAAATGAGAAGGAGGAGTGCCCTTTTATAAGAGGGGTGAGGGGCACCTTTGGAAAAGCTAGAACTATTAATTTATAATAAATTCATATTCGGTTTTCAAAGGCTCCAAAGTTGACTATTCAAAGGATGAGGTGGGGATAGGTCGAAAACAACTCATCCAATAGAATTTAGACAGGTTTGGGTACTTATATTAACCTTATCTTTAAGTATTAACTCTAAGTTAATTAGTTTCACTTTTACAATGTCTCTTTGTATTTTTATATTATATGGTTAATAAACTTACCATATACATCCAAGCGACCCCCAAGTGGTCCATTAATGATTAACCTATCATGATATAAGTCTCTTGGCCGAACCTTAGATTTTTAGGAATTTAATATCAATTAATAATATAATATTTGTTTTAAGAACTCTTTTATGTCAATTTTGACACTATTCATTAGTTGATTTTTGTGAAACTCATAACAGATTGATTTCTTCAAAAACAGTCAATTAAATCAATCATAATATATCCTATTATCCTATAAAATTAGTTTAATTCATTAAAAGTTTCATATTATATTTATTTGGGTATTTATAATATCACTTATTTTAATTTTTCACTATTATATTAATTACTACATCATCATTGTGTCATTAATAATTTAACTTATTTGATGTCTAAAAATTATAAATAAAATATAATCATGTAGGAAATCTTTTTATCTTTCTAATGAATATTTATAATCGAAAATACAACATGTATAACCCTATGTAAAAATTGTTCTTTTAAAAGATGTAAGCTTATGCCATTTTTGTATTCATTTTAACTTAATTAAAATAAAGTGTCATTATCACTCACAAGTGGATCCATGGGGTCCCAAAATAGACCCAAAGATGCCCATGGTCGACCATGTATCAACCAATAGGGTTAAGACACGTTTTAGGGTAATTTAGTATTATTATAATATTATATTTTTTTTACCCTTATTTACCGGATTTACCCTTAACCATGGTAAATAAAATATTTACCGCAGTAATTATTCAAAATGTCTAAAAATAAAAGTTACCTATTTACACAATTTGAACATCCTGATTCCAAATATGGAATCCATTTTTCTAAATTCAAAACACAGAAGTGGCAGAAATTAATTTAAAATTAATTCCCGCTGTCAAAACAAAAAGCGTGTTTTTAAGAGATAATAACTATCAAAAGATTGACACTTGTTTATGTTCGGTTTAATTGTAAAATTATGTCCAATGACCAACATTATATTAAGTGGTAAAAATATATTCTAAATATACTTTAAAACCACTCAAATTAATAATTTATCACTATTAATTATTTTGATTAAAAAAGTTGTTTTTAATTAAAATTTAGTAATTTTCACTATTCATCAAAATATTAAAGTTATCCGAAAAGTACCAAAATTTCACCTTAGGATAAATTTGATATTCCGAATCCAAAAATGAAGTCCATTTTTAAAAATAAAATATATATAATTTCAAAAATTAGGTATTACTATTCATAACGGCAAGTTTGATCGGTTGTGGCACGTGTTAAAACACGAAGTTGCGTACAACACACGCTACTGTTTTATTCAAAGGAAAGCGTACCGTGGAAGCTTGGGATGTTTCATTTTAAATTTTTTTGATGTCCCCATTTAGTCAAAAAGTTTAAAATATTGTATTTAAAAAGGTTTCACTATTAAATGTTGATAAAAGTGCAATACTGAAAATGAATCTGTTCTTGCATTATGACTAAGAAACTCATAATGTGGATTCTAAAATTATAAGGATTATATAAAGTTTAAAATTTAGTTAATACTATTCATGACCTCTTTTAATGGCCTTTTTTGTAAGTCAAGGTGTGATTGAACTCGGTGTTGCGTGTAGTACAAGTTATTGAATTATTTTGAAGAAATAACACATTATGAATTCTTGGGGTGTTACAATCTCCCCTCCTTCAATAAATTGCGTCCTCGCAATTTGAAATTGTTCTTGGAAAATAAAAGGTTGAAAATAGAAAATATATTTGTGGGAAAACCCACATCGGAAATTGGGTTACTAAAATTTAGTCTTAATATGAGGAAAAGAGAAATGAAAGGGTCACCACCAAATTATGATCTCGATTAGGAGAACATTGGTGGAAATTAGAGACATATAATTGGAGGAAAAACGTAAATATTTATAGGTAGTGATTGAGGTCATCAATCACAAACAAGTATAAAATTGAGGTCCTTAAACTCATCAATTTATGATGATTTGAAATACCATTGGTTCAACAAAACATAGAATATTGGGATGACACATTTTTGATGTTTCAAAATATCTTAGTTGAAATCCCACATAGAAAAATGAATTAATGAGGCCTCTGTTTAAAATAAAGACTGGAAAGTATGAAGATTACCGAAAATAACACATACTAGGGTTCCATGTAGGTAAATATGGATATGGAGGAGAAATCTGACCATCAATTATCTGATGGAGAGTGGTAGAGAACATGGCTATGAAAGGGCCAACAATCCCAAAGCCATAAATTAGTGATGATTTAAGGTACCATCTAGGACAACATTTTTGTTCTAAGTTCCTTTTCTTAACATTGTGGAATTTATTTATTAGATTGGCTAAGATCATAAGGAGGTATACATACTTTATAATTAGAGTTTTATCCATTAATAAATTTCTACCACAAACTCATCTTTCACTCTAAAAGATAATAGAATGTAAAAAAAAATCTATTTACACTATTCGTATAGGGTTCCAAAATAAACGAATTTATAATTCATCTACAAGATCTTTTAATAAAAACTGCATTATTTAATCCAGGACATCTCGTGGGCCAGTGGTAGGTGATACACCCTTGTCGCCCTTCGGTTGCGGGTTCAAGTCTCGCGGCCTTGCCGGACGCGACGGGTTGCCGCCCGACCTCCGGGTTGTCCTTTTATGGCCATCCAAAATTAATCTCAAACTAGAATTTATCCAAAATATTTCTGACCAAACTCACAGTCCAACATTTATAAGGAAGTTAAAAATAATGTAGATCCTTTTTACCACGTAATAGCATATTAATACCTTCATCATGTATTCTTTTAATACACTGAAACATCCTGAATTACCATATTCCTTATTGATTACATTCATGCTCCCTTATTCCATATAGAATGCTGGATATACCTCATCAATCCAAAAATGTTTTAAACCCCAACAATAATGGAATATACAGATCATTAATCAGTTCCAAGGTAGTCAAGAATATCCAATATAATTTATCCAAAACAATCATGTATTATTCCAAAATCACTAACTCGGTATCAGAACTATATTATGGTTTATCATTCTCTCAACCATATATTTTCCAAAAATTTATCCTGCTATTGAGTCACTTTTCTTTGTTCCACACAATCTCAAGTACTTAATGAAATAGTACTACAGTACAATCCTTATATACTCCATAATTATTATAACAAGTACATTGTTGATACAACACTCAATTGACATAATCAACATAAGAACTCTAATCATTCCTCTTCATCTGTGGTAGTATCATAACTTGATTATTATCCAATAGCATCATTTGCGGCATAGTCTGATGACTGGGGCATAGGTTCGCGTAGTGTCCAAACTCCTTGCAAATGAAGCATTGTACATTTGAAACCATTTTATCACCCTTGCAGTCATGTACTTTGTGCCCTTTTCCTCCACACTTATAACAAACTCCCATTCCTTTCTGGCAAGTT
Organism: Viscum album; assembly: GCA_963277665.1. Lineage (NCBI taxonomy): Eukaryota > Viridiplantae > Streptophyta > Magnoliopsida > Santalales > Viscaceae > Viscum > Viscum album. The sequence continues at coordinate 1,012,785,564 of OY728119.1, read as the reverse complement.
CCAGGGTGTTTCTTCCCACAGTTACCACATATGGGAAAATTCTTCTTTTCCCTCTTCCCTTTATCCATTTTTCTCTCTTCCATCCTTTTCTTCTCTTGCTTCCCTTCAAAGCCATAGGACTCAGTAAACTCTTTACTTATCTTATAAACACATGATATTATTTCTTCATATGATGATAATACATGGGAGACTATTTCTCTTATAAATTCTAGCTTAAGACCATTAAAGATATGATCCTTCCTTCTCTTTGGATCATGTGCATTGTTAGAGTTCTCATTCCTTCTACTGGGAGCCATTTCTAAACAATGGCATATACTAGATCAGTTTATGAATCAAAATACATAATCCCATACTTATAAAACACTTAACATAAATTGAACTATTTAGGGATATAATCCATAATCATAAAAATGCCTCCTTTGAGGAAGTATATACTCATAAACCCTTCATAATGAGTTGTAAAGAAAATGAGAGTTATCCTAAGCGTATCCCCCGGGAGTGTCGTAACCAAGAGTGCAGCAAGGCCCGTTGTCGTGCACCAGTTCCCGTTCGAGTCTAGCTCAAAGCGGTGTTTTCGGGTTTTACCCCTAGGTACATCTGTGCCAGAGCCGCCTCTACCTGCTCGTATCCAGACAGGGATGTATTGCTCGGAAAACTCACAAAATCTCTACAGTACCAAAATTCTAGGAAGTTCTTCTATACTAATCCTCAAAGTTCATCTTAGGTCTACGTGCTCTAATCAGAGTTTATCTAAATCTAGCTTCCAAGGTTTGTACTAAACTTCCTCTGATACCAACTGTAACGCCCCGACCCCAGCTACCCAGAGTCGGTGCATTACTTCGTAACATTGGCATGATCACAAGAAGATCAAATCTCGAAAGACCGATTGGTTTAGTAGCCTTGGAAACACTAGATATATTCATAAAGTTTTACATTACATTTTAAAGTGAAAAACTACTACAACAACAAAGTCTTCATAATTCACACTCATATCCCCACATACTATCCCTGCATGTCATTCATAACTTACTTCTTCACATCCTGGGAAAAATAAAACATAGAAAAGGGGTGAGCTCAAATGCCCAGTAAGGATAACAATAAAGCGTAACATTCAAAATAAGCATAAACATTTAAGGCAATGAATTACTAAAACAAAAGCCTTTTAAAATTGAACTTCAACATAGTATGGCATAAATAAAATGAAATAATGCCATTTACTTGTTCACATGGATATTCTACTAATCGAATAATCACATGCAAAAATCAATAACCACTTTCATAATGTTGGAATGCATAATGCTAAACGTTAATTTCTTTGTCTAGGCCTCATCCCAAGACCTAGGGGTTACTTCTAACCGGAACCCAACCCGGAGTGCCTCTAATAACCGGACACCAACCCGGAGTGCCTCTAATAACCGGACACCAACCCGGAGTGCCTCTAATAACCGGACACCAACCCGGAGTGCCTCTAATAACCGGACACCAACCCGGAGGGCATACTTTTACCAGTCCCTAACCTGGAGGGCTTAATTTAACCAGTCCCCAACCTGGAGGGCTTACTTTTACCGGTCCCCAACCCGGAACATACTTGTTTAGCACATTCATCTGAAGAAAAGTTTGAAATATAACATAAACATTCGGATTAAAACTAGCATACGAAATGTCAATAGTTTCACCATAAACTATGAATGGTATAAAATAGCACATCCACAGTCAAACATATCACAAAACCTTCAATACAATATAGAAGTTTTGTATCATAATAAATCAACTTCAAATAATCTTAAAATCCATCAAAGGATGTTGACATAGATGAAATCAAAATTCTTTTTAAAGAAGTATCTCCTTTTATTTTGAAATCATTTAAGATGCATATAAAATAAAACATTTTCTTTGAAAATATTCTTATAAGCTTGTATGGAAAGCTTCAACAACTTTATAACGGTGGAAAATAACCGCACCCGCCGTATAAGTTAAAAAAACATTCTTACCTCAATTCCGTCGAAAAGGTTAAAAAGGACCTTGTTTTGAAAACGACGGAAAGATTCCTTTATAAACCTCTTATAAAAAGTCAAACAAGGGTATAAATGACCTTAACCCATATTCTTGTAAATAGTAAAAATGTTTTGAAATACATTTCGAAGAAACATGGATGTGGATGATAAAGAGATCCCAGTAGATTATTACGTATAAACAACCTCGAATAATGAAGAGATTGTGAAATAACCCTTACCATGTACTTTTCCTTGGTTGGGGTAGGTTAACCTCTTGTATAATGGTGAAATAATTGTTATTAAATTATACAAGAATCATATATATTAATATGATATCATATATGATCTTTTAACATTGATTTGTTAATAATATCTTAGAATTATCGTCGTTTCGGGTGTTAACTTACTCATTTTCTTTTATATGTTTTGTTACATAAGTCATGTTTGTTGTATCTTATTCATATCCAGAATGATATAAAGTCCTTAAACATCATTTTTAAATCATTAAATGATAATTATACTTGAATGGATACGATGGAGAATGAATCTCATCGCGTTCGTGGAGACGGTAGTCCGTACGTACGCACGAACGCTACTTCCATTTAATTTTTATTTTAAAAGAATCGAATCCAAATGATACATAGGTATATTACTATTCCAGTATAATATAATATTTTATATATGTTACTTAAGTTCATTAACACCATCCTTTATACGTTCCATGTGTGGTATGAACGAGTCATATCATTTTAAGGGGGCGGTAGTCCGCACTTCCTCAAATGAAATTATCGTATGTATATACAACATGAAACGAATAATGGTATGAAATAAAATGGAATTACAGAAGCTTATATATAAAATATATATCATTAATATCATATTTAATTACAGTGCCATCATAATGGCCACCATGAGAGGTGGTAAGATGTATTTGAACAATCATCGTTTCGTGAGGCGTTAGTTTGCCATCCACAGAAACATTATGTTCATCATCCATTAGATGGAGTTGTGTGTATGTGTAGTTTGAATCCTTCTTATAACAACATCCTAGTATATTGTGGATACTGGTGTTGTTACAAAAGAAAGGAAATAAAAATAGTTTGGGGGTTGGAGAAGCAAAATAAATGAAAATAATTTAAGAGAAATCGTTACCTTTAATCTAGGTAACTCACTTTCGTTGGAACCAAAGGACTTCTTGAAATGCTTTCTGCCTAAGGGGAAGCTTCAAGGAGGAGGAGAGGGATGTGGGGAGCTTAGTTTGGCAGAGTTTGGACGAGCCAAGTGGCTTGAGAGGTGTGAAGAAATGAGAAGGAGGAGTGCCCTTTTATAAGAGGGGTGAGGGGCACCTTTGGAAAAGCTAGAACTATTAATTTATAATAAATTCATATTCGGTTTTCAAAGGCTCCAAAGTTGACTATTCAAAGGATGAGGTGGGGATAGGTCGAAAACAACTCATCCAATAGAATTTAGACAGGTTTGGGTACTTATATTAACCTTATCTTTAAGTATTAACTCTAAGTTAATTAGTTTCACTTTTACAATGTCTCTTTGTATTTTTATATTATATGGTTAATAAACTTACCATATACATCCAAGCGACCCCCAAGTGGTCCATTAATGATTAACCTATCATGATATAAGTCTCTTGGCCGAACCTTAGATTTTTAGGAATTTAATATCAATTAATAATATAATATTTGTTTTAAGAACTCTTTTATGTCAATTTTGACACTATTCATTAGTTGATTTTTGTGAAACTCATAACAGATTGATTTCTTCAAAAACAGTCAATTAAATCAATCATAATATATCCTATTATCCTATAAAATTAGTTTAATTCATTAAAAGTTTCATATTATATTTATTTGGGTATTTATAATATCACTTATTTTAATTTTTCACTATTATATTAATTACTACATCATCATTGTGTCATTAATAATTTAACTTATTTGATGTCTAAAAATTATAAATAAAATATAATCATGTAGGAAATCTTTTTATCTTTCTAATGAATATTTATAATCGAAAATACAACATGTATAACCCTATGTAAAAATTGTTCTTTTAAAAGATGTAAGCTTATGCCATTTTTGTATTCATTTTAACTTAATTAAAATAAAGTGTCATTATCACTCACAAGTGGATCCATGGGGTCCCAAAATAGACCCAAAGATGCCCATGGTCGACCATGTATCAACCAATAGGGTTAAGACACGTTTTAGGGTAATTTAGTATTATTATAATATTATATTTTTTTTACCCTTATTTACCGGATTTACCCTTAACCATGGTAAATAAAATATTTACCGCAGTAATTATTCAAAATGTCTAAAAATAAAAGTTACCTATTTACACAATTTGAACATCCTGATTCCAAATATGGAATCCATTTTTCTAAATTCAAAACACAGAAGTGGCAGAAATTAATTTAAAATTAATTCCCGCTGTCAAAACAAAAAGCGTGTTTTTAAGAGATAATAACTATCAAAAGATTGACACTTGTTTATGTTCGGTTTAATTGTAAAATTATGTCCAATGACCAACATTATATTAAGTGGTAAAAATATATTCTAAATATACTTTAAAACCACTCAAATTAATAATTTATCACTATTAATTATTTTGATTAAAAAAGTTGTTTTTAATTAAAATTTTGTAATTTTCACTATTCATCAAAATATTAAAGTTATCCGAAAAGTACCAAAATTTCACCTTAGGATAAATTTGATATTCCGAATCCAAAAATGAAGTCCATTTTTAAAAATAAAATTTATATAATTTCAAAAATTAGGTATTACTATTCATAACGGCAAGTTTGATCGGTTGTGGCACGTGTTAAAACACGAAGTTGCGTACAACACACGCTACTGTTTTATTCAAAGGAAAGCGTACCGTGGAAGCTTGGGATGTTTCATTTTAAATTTTTTTGATGTCCCCATTTAGTCAAAAAGTTTAAAATATTGTATTTAAAAAGGTTTCACTATTAAATTTTGATAAAAGTGCAATACTGAAAATGAATCTGTTCTTGCATTATGACTAAGAAACTCATAATGTGGATTCTAAAATTATAAGGATTATATAAAGTTTAAAATTTAGTTAATACTATTCATGACCTCTTTTAATGGCCTTTTTTGTAAGTCAAGGTGTGATTGAACTCGGTGTTGCGTGTAGTACAAGTTATTGAATTATTTTGAAGAAATAACACATTATGAATTCTTGGGGTGTTACATCAGTTGTCTAGCCTCATCCTTGGAGCAGTTGACGTGCGGAGTCCTAGTTTTCCAGCAGTGGTGGATCAGTATGTGGACTTCTTCCCCGACGACGTTCCATGGCTACCCCCTCGAAGAGAGGTAGACTTTTATATTGATCTGTACCCCAGGACAGCCCCGATATCCACTCCAGCGTATCGGATGGCCCTCGCTGAGCTTCGAGAGCTGCGGGTACAGTTGGAGGACTTGCAGGGGAAGGGGTTCATCCGACCCAGTGTTTCACCCTGGGCATCCCCGATTTTGTTCGCCAAAAAGGCGGACAGGAGCTTGTGACTGTGTGTCGACTATCGTCACCTGAACCAGGTGACAGTGAGGAACAATTATCTGCTACCGAGGATTGATGACCTCTTCGATCAGCTCAAGGGAGCATGGTGGTTCTCGAAGATAGACCTCATGTCAGGCTATCATCAGCTCAGTGTTCGAGATGAGGACATGCAGAAGACGGCCTTCAGGTGTCGGTATGGCCACTATGAGTTCTTGGTTATGCCTTTCGGCATAACCAATGCTCCAACAGTGTTCATGAGCCTCATGAACAGGATATTCCAGCCATACCTCGATCGATTTGTCGTGGTCTTCATCGACGACATTTTGGTGTACTCGACCATGGAGGAGGAGCACGCCTACCACTTGCGGGTTGTACTAGACACACTCCGAGAGCACCAGCTGTATGGAAAGCTCTCGAAGTGCCAGTTCTAGTTACGTGAGGTCCACTTCTTGGGGAACGTCATTTCTGAGGCGGGATTTGCAGTGGATCCCGCGAAGATCGAGGCAGTTCTAGCTTGGGAGCCACCCAGGAGCGTGACGGAGGTGCGGAGTTTCTTGGGTCTAGCCGGGTACTATCGGAGATTTGTGTCGGACTTATCCAGAGTTGCGGCGCCATTTTCAGCTTTGACGAAAATGGAGAAACCCTTTGTGTGGTCAGAAAGATGTCAGCAGATCTTCCAGGAGCTGAGGAAGAGATTGAGCAGCGCACCTATATTGAGGTTGCCTGAGGAGGGAGTTGGATACGTAGTCTACTGCGACGCATCAGGAACCAGACTCGGATGTGTCCTGATGAAGGAGAAGGCTGTGATTGCCTATGGATCACGTCAGTTGAGGCCGTATGAGCAGAACTACGCTACCCATGACCTAGAGTTTGCAGTAGTGGTCTTCGCTCTGAAGACATGGCGGCACTATCTGATGGGAGAGCGCTTTACAGTCTTTTCTGACCACCTGAGTCTCAGGTATATATTCTCTCAGAAGGACCCAAACCTGAGACATCGGCGATGGATCGAGTTCCTCCAGGACTATGACTTTGAGATAGTCTATACTCCTGGGAAGGGGAACGTAGTAGCCGATGCCCTCAGCAGGAGGATGGGCATTCAGCTACTTGAGGAGCCGACAAAGCATCTAGCCGCATTGCAGATATCCTTAATGGATAGAGACGGAGCAGCCTTCCTTTAGTCTCTCACAGTCACCCCTCCACTACTGCAGCGGGTCAGAGAGGCACATCGTGAGGATGCTGACTGTGAGACGCGGCGTGCACAGATATCCTTGGGACATGCACCTGATGGTTTCTTCCTTGGAGCAGAGCACGACGTCCTTTTCAGAGGACATATCTTGGTACCAGTCACTTTTTGAGAGGAGGTGCTAAGAGAGTTTCACAATTATCCTTTGGCGGTACATCCTGGAGTGGAAAAGATGTACCAGGATCTCAGACGACAGCACTGGTGGCCGGGCATGAAGAAGGCTGTGGCAGAGTTCGTTTCTCCATGCCTCACCTGCCAGCAGGTGAAGGCATCGCATCAGGTACCAGCAGGATTGGTACAGCCCTTGGAGGTCCCGGAGTGGAAGTGGGACGGGATATCTATGGACTTCGTGGCTGGAATTCCACGCACTTCTAGAGGTCACGACTCCATTTGGGTGATTGTTGACCGACTCACCAAGTTGGCACACTTATTGACCATCATAGAGCAGGGATCAGTGGAGAGCTTGGGGCGTCTCTACGTTCAAGAGATTGTACGGCTTCACGGTGTGCCATCGTCTATCGTCTCCGATCGGGATGATCGCTTTACTTCCAGGCTTTGGAAGGGGTTGCAAGAGGCGTTCGGGACGCGGCTACGTCTGAGCACCGCCTTTCACCCTCAGACGGATGGTCAGACGGAGAGGACCATTCAGACCCTCGAGGATATGCTCCGCGCTTGTGTCCTCGACATTGGTCGCAGCTGGGAGGACCACCTACCCTTGGTGGAGTTCGCTTACAACAACAGCTACCACTCCACCATCGGGATGGCACCATACGAGGCGTTGTACGGCAGACCTTCCAGACCTCCTTTGTGCTGGACAAACCCTGGGGAGTCAGCACTTGTGGGACCAGAGATGGTCCGGGACACGACAGAGAAGGTCCAGGTCATCCACGAGTGGATGAGGACAGCTCAAAGCTGGCAGGAGTCTTATGCTAACAGGAGCCGAAGGCCATTAGAGTTCGAGGATGGTGACCACGTCTTCTTCCGTGTCTCACCTCGACGTGGTTTGCGGAGATTTGGCCGAGGCGGCAAGTTGTCTCCACGCTTCATCGGACCATTCCAGGTCCTTAGCAGGATTGGAGAGGTGGCTTATCACCTGGCTCTACCACCTCAATTGCACCGGGTGCACGACGTCTTCCACGTATCTCAGCTGAGGAGATACGTGCACGACCCGACACACATCATTGACCATGGGGAGCTAGATGTGGATGATGGAGCGACTTTTGCGGAGATCCCAGTGGAGATAGATGATCGACCGGAGCGGGTCCTACGTGGGAGATTTATTCCTCTTGTGAGCATCATATGGCATCACGGGAACCTCCAGGAGAGCACTTGGGAGCGGGAGGCTCAGATTCGTGCTCAGTACCCACATTTGTTTCCCTAGTTTGTGATGTATCTTTACGGGGACGTAAAGCCCTGAGGTGGGAGTAATGTAAAGACCCGTAAATTTCAAGGAAATTTTTTTCTTAATTTTCTTTGGAATTTTACAAGAGCACAGTTTCTGACGGCACCTGATTCCGAGGCCCGGTGTGCCCGGAAACATTTTCCGAAGTTTGGCTCGGGTACGTTCAGTGAACGGATGAGCGGGTTTTTCTAACCTTTGAACCGGTGCCCGGAATCGAATTATGAGGGCACTGATGGAATCTCAGCGCCGGTATTTTCTTAGAAACGCCTCTTCCGGAGTTGCGTTTGCTCAGTTGTGGTTTTTAATTTTTGGGCGTAAAGTTAAGAAATAAAATAAATTGTTCGACAAACTTTATTTTATTTCACTTAAGCCACTTGAAGCCACTTGAAATCCACTTAAACTGAGTTGAAACGGATAGGGTACTATCCAAAAATATCCTACCCTATTGGTAGGATATTTCTGAGGTGGGCCCCGCATGAGCCCCGCCGTTTCTTTTCCGCTAAGTAACGCACCCGCGAAAACCTGTCATTATGAAAGTCAACTGACGCGTTTTCTTAAATTCTTAATGCAATATTTAATTGGGCGGTTTTATTCGTGAATTAAATGGGCAGTTTCTTTCGTTGAATTAATTTTGCGAATTAATGAGTCATTACTTACCTCTTATTCGTTTGTTGGCGTAATAATAAAATAAGAGCAACATGACATTTGGAGGATTACACGTTGAGAGGTTTTTGACAGAAGTTCTTGTGCCTTCACCCTTCTTCGCGAAGAATGTGAAGAACGCGAAGAACGCGAAGAACGCCGGCCTCCGACGAAGAACGCCGAACCCGCAGAAATAGACGACGCGACGCCGTGTGCCTCGACGCCGACTTTTCCTCTCATGCGACGTTCTTCGGCGACATTCCTTAATCCGCAACAAAAACCTTCGATCATCCGTTGAGGTGAGAGTTTCGGATTTCTTTTAATTTTTTCCTTTGTGGTTTTTAACTCAAGAAGGATTTAATTATTATTAATTAAATCTTTTTGTTCTTGAACCTCGGAGTTCTTCGACGCGACACCCTTCCTCGACGACGTGACGCCGGATACCGTGACGACGCGACGATCCCCAATTCCGCGAAGAACCTGCGGGCGACGACTTGACGAGGTAGGGGTTGTTGTGAATATTTTATTTTTTTCCCGAGAACATTTAATTAAAAAATTAAAGAACCGGATTCATATGAACAATTTTAATTTATTAAAATTGTTGTTTCATTTGTTGCATAATTCTCCCGTGGTTATTATTCTAACGCGGAGGGTGCGGGCCCAACGAACACGGCCCGACAACCCTCCGCTGTTCTTCGTGGTTGTGAGGATTTGGTGGGCGATGACAAAACGTGACGCAAGGGAGATTTGAAGATCCCGCAGTGATGAACGGAACCCGGGAGGGGCAACGGCGTAGACGGGAAGGAAAACGGACCACCGGAGCAACTCCGGGGGCCCGCGGAAGTGGCCGGAGGCGCGGGTTGCTGGCGCGGCGGCTCCCCGGCACGCCGCTGGACAGAGCCACCGCAGCTGAAGCCGTGGCGATGGCGGCCAGCAGACCCGCGGCCGCACGGGTCCGGCTCGCCCGCACAGGACGCGACGACATGCCGCATCCGATTGAACCAACGCGGCCCCACGCGGGGCCGCGACATCTCCAAACCGCGGGGGCGGCGCCCCGCGGCGTCCAGCTGCTCGGCCGCTCGGCTGACCCGAGCCAGGCCGGTCTGGCCGGTCGGGCCGGACCGGGTCCATCCTGGGTGGACTGGGTCGGGTCGACCCGGTTCGGCCGACCCAGGGGGGCGCGGGTCGGCCCGGGCCCAGACCCCCCGTCTTCGGACCATTTTCGGTCTTTTGACCGTACCTTGATCTACGTGCCTCTGAATGATGCGCCGTCAGCAGTAACACGATCCTTGGATCGAGACGGTTGTTTCGGTAAATCGCACTCAAGGTTTCATAATACTTTGGGTTCGGCCGGGTTGGTTCGTACACGAAACCAACCGGGCCCTCGGAGCGGAAACACTCATATCTTGAGCTACGGACGTCCGATTGACGTGCCGTCAGCTTTGTTAAATTCCTCTAAGTGAGACGGATCTTTTGGCTCACTCCGCCCGAGGTTTGGACGCAGGTGGAGTATGGTCGGGTTGATTTTTCCTTAAAAACCAACCGGGCCCCTAGGATGAAAAAGCCAATAACTCTCAGACCGAGCGTCCGATTGACGCGCCGTCTGCGACGTTGAGTTCCGGTTGACGATACAAAACTTTTGGATACATCAACTTCGGACATTGTGTTAGTTGATGTATCAGCCTCTCGGCTCGTGGAGCGGACCCTCCCAAACGAGCTTGTTGTGTGCGGGAACCCTAGAGCGGGCTGCGACTGCTACTTCGATAGCGACGACTGTGCAGAGATCCTCAGTGGACTGCAGCGACGACTGTGCAGAGATCCTCAGTGGACTGCGCCGAAGACTTTGCAGAGATCCTCAGTGGACTGCGACGACTACAACACTCAGCGATCCTTTGCGGGTCAGTGCTACAGGTCCTGTGTGGGCCCGATCCTGTGTGGGTTAGTGCTCATCGGTTCTGTGTGAGCCAGCGCCTAATGGTCCTGTGTGGGCCCGATCCTGTGTGGGTCTTTGCGGGGGTTTTTACCTATCGATCCTTTAGGGTTCCGACAACTTAGATGGATCAGTGATCATCTTTATCGTCATCCGAAGAAGTATACCTGTGTGAGTTGAATCCTGTGTTACTCTCCATTGTAGATTGTGTTGAGCTATCCTGTGTGGATTTACTGTTTACTCTCCTTTTTGGATTGTGTTGAGCTATCCTATGTGGATTACTGTTTACTCTCCTTTTTGGATTGTGTTGTGCTACCTTGTGTGGGTATACGTTTTGCTTTCCTGTGTGGACTGGGTTGTGCTTGGGCTCGGACGTTGGAGCCGAACGAGAATTGATGACTTAGGTATATGTATGGGCATATACCTAAGACGTGTTGGATGTTACTTCGTGATTGTATCTTTCCTTTGTGGATTATCCTTTGTGGATTCTGGGAGACCTTTGGGGGTCTCGGGGTCCCTACTGAGTAGGTTATACTCACCCCTGCACGGGCTATGCCCGCACTTCGTTGTGTTGGTTGCAGACGACAGACAGCGCTGATCGTGGTGGAGGCGTGCAGAGCAGGACGATACCTGGAGGTGGACCACTGGGCGAGACGTACTCGGAGCGGTCAGGGGGACCCGAGGAGCAGTGGAGGCTATCTGTACCCACCCTTCAGGTGGGACTTTCAGAGGACGGCTCGACGCTGCAGATTTTCTTTTCAGTTGTTTTTTTCCCCTTTCAATTGTACTTTACAGTTGGGCTTGTATTTCCGGCCCCTTTTACTTTCAGCACAGCTTGTTACAGTTTTACTTAGTGTTTACTTTTCTGCTTTCTTACTCTGTGGTGCTTGTTTACTTTTCAAAGGAAATGCTTTCCTTTTTTTGGGGATTTACACCTTGGTGCTAGTCGCCAGCCCCTGGCCTATGGAAGGCGGGCTTGGGGTAGTCACGACACGGGCCCAAGGATGGGTCGTGACACAATGGATCAGTACCACTGAAAAGATATTTTCAGTTCTACAATATTATGAGCATGATAAATTCATCTTTTCAGTATATCGTTTGGAAGGTGATGCTGATCAATGTTGGAATCTTATCAAGAATACGAGGCAAATAGATGAAATTGAGTCCACGGAATGAGACGAGTTCAAGAACTTGTTTTTCAGTAAGTAGTTCCCTTGTATTCTTCGAAAAAAGATGGAAAAGGAGTTTCATGAGCTTAAGAAGAAGGATGATGAATCTGTTGGTATATACGAAGCGAATTTTACAAGACTTGCAAGGTATGCATCTGACTTCATCATCCAACCTGGAAGTAAAGTTGATCGATTTTTCAGTGGCCTAAAACCATGTCTTCCAAGGGCATTAGCTATAAGAGACTTCAGTAGCTATGAAGAAATTGTGTGTTGTGCTATCAAGGTAGAACATGAAGTTGGTGTAACATATCCATCTCATGGTTTTGACAAGAAACAAAAGATGGAGTTCAAGGAGAAATCTTATAACAATGGTGAAAATAAGATGAATGATTCTGTATGCTCAAAGTGTGGAAAGAAGCATGGTGGAGATTGCATAAAAGGTACTAGAAAATGCTTTATGTGTGGAAAATAATGTCATCGAGTAGTGAATTGTCGACGTAATGGGAAATAGGTTGCTAATGATGTGAATAGAGAAAAGACTATAGAGAACTCTCCATCAACACTTCAATGCTTCAAGTGCAAGGAAATGGGGCATTATGCTAATAAATGCCCTAATCTACGGGTTAATGATGATCAACGTGAGCAACCTATTAAAGAAATGGATAAAGGGAAGTCTCATGTGATCACTATTTGTGATGTTGAGTATGAAAATGATGTTGTGTAATGAGTAAGTGTTTATGTAATGGGATTTCAAAATAGTATCATGGAATCTCATTTATGCTATTGTGGAATTTTGGAATATCTATGTATTGGTTTTCAATTATTATATGGTACTGGTAACCATGAAAAAGTGATTGAAATATTTTTGGAAAGTAGATGATATGCGCATAATGAAGGGATAAAGAGATAATGATATGTTTGATAGTATTCATGAGCTCATGATTGTTATAAGGACTAAGTGATATCATGGTTTGAGTATAAATTTTTTGGGATTTTGGTATATGGAAAGAGTTAACTTTTGACAACACTCATGTTTTCACTAAGGTTCAATGGGTATTCATTTTTCAAGAGAATACATGATTAAGGCCTCCGAATGTTTGGAATGTGACCAAAAAGACATATCTTATTAATTATGGGGATCAACGACGGTATTAAAATGTTTGTTATATGAACTCTCTGGTAATCATTTTCACTATAATATGAAATTGGATAGCAGTATTTTACATAAGCCTAAAGATTGAAATGGATTATGTTAGAAATAAGTTAGTATTGTTTAAGGAAAGAAATTTATGATGGGATGTTATAGTAATGTAGTTTTAGAAAAAGGACAACCTGCAAGATGGGAGATAGCCCATCGCCTCAGACAAGGCTGTGGGAATCGAACCCACAACTGAAGTGCGACTGACCTTTATCGCCTACCACTGGCCTACAAGAAGTCCCTATTTAGTAGAAACTAGTTTTATTATATTTAGCAGTATGATATATGAAGTATAATTCCATTTTATGAACCATATATGATTAATCTCACTATAGATCGACTTATGTATATTTAATAACTTTTGCTAACCTTTTGTTTCAAATAGATGGAATGACCCGTCATTCTATCACATGATCTGCTAACACGTCACAAATGAAAAATTTAACTTCATTTATTTAAGAGATGAAGTGGAAATTGTCCAATGAACGACCACCGATGAGACTGTACCAAAATCACGAAAGTATTTCTTCTAATTCCAATTTCATCAACTTTAGGGAAATGTTATTGAAAACCAAAAAATGTTTTCCTAGCGCTCTTATATACGATGAATCAGATGGTACCTTAGATCATAAAAAATATATGGCTTTGTGATTTCTGGATTTTTCATAGCCATGTTCTCTACCACTCTCCATCAGAACATGATGGTTAGATATTTCTTCCATATCCATATTTTCACCTATGGTCTTTTATATGGAAACCCAGTGATGAGTTTCATTGGGTAATCATTACATTTCATACATTAGTTTTTAAAATTAAGTTTTAGTATTCCTTTTTACGATGTGGGTTTCTATGAATTGTAAACTATTTAATACCTCGACGAATTTCGAGGGTGAAATTCATTTTAAGGGGGGTAGAATGTAACAACCCGAGATTTTATAAGATATATTCGTTTTAATTTCCTTCGTATCTTATTTTGTACGCTACACCAAGATTATCTTGCGCTATACGCAACACCGTATTAGCTTGCAGTATACGCAACACTAATCTTGGATCGTGTTACACACAATTTCATGTTTTCTTGATAGTAGTTATTCTACGAAACATTGAGTATATATAAATATATTCAATGTATTTTGATATACGCAAAGAAAAAGGAGTCGTGCACTACACGCAACCCTGACATGGCTTGCATTACACGCAATAAAGACCTTCCTCGATAGCGTGTGTAGTACGCAATACCGAGTTTCACAAAATGAGCTATTATTATAATATTATTATGAACTAGCCGTTATGAATAGTAATACCCTCTTTTTGAAATTTTATATATTTTATATTTGAAAATAGAGTTCATTTTTGGATTCGGAATATCAAAATTAGCTTATGGTGATATTTTGGTACTTTTCGGATAAATCTCATATTCTGATGAATAGTGAAAATTACTAAATTTTAATTAAAAACAGCTTTTTTAATAGAAATAATTGATAGTGATAAATTATTAATATGAGTGGTTTTAAAGTATATTTAGAATATATTTTTTCAATTTAATACAATTTTGGTCATTGGATGTAATTTACCATTAAAACCAGACATAAACAAGTGTCAATCTTTTGATAGTTATTGTCTCTTAAGAAAACACACTATTTGTTTTGACGAAGACAATTAATTTTTAAATTATTTTATGTAACTGATATGTTTAGAACATGGTAAAATAGAAATAATTTTTTAATTCATAATATCAAATTAATCTTAGGCCTAATATTTGGTATTTTTCTAGAAACGTTTATTTTATTGATGAATAGTGAAACCACTAAGTGGTAGTTAAAAAACTGAATTTTTCATAAAACTTAATTTTACCGCTTCTATGAGTGGAATTTTGAAAATCTGAGAGACATGGTTAATATCAAGGACTAAAATGTGGTTCAATGAGATGAAAATAATTTTTGGTGAATAGTAACTTTTTACTTTTTTTTACCACAGTTAAAAGTAAATAGGGTAATTATCGGTAAAAATGTTATTATTATTAGCCTAACACATGTCATAATTCAATTGGATAAGTGTAATTCGACCAAAAACAACCTTAGGAATAAAATATTACCATTTAGGCCCACTTGGATTAGATTAGGACATTTATTATTTATTTATTTAAACAGGGGTTAAAATAGTTAAAATCAAAGTTTAATAACGAAATAATTTTTAATATAGGGTTATACATAAGATAAATTCGACTATAAATATTCATTAGATAGCTAAAAAGCTTTCCTACATAATTTTATTTTATTTTAAATTTTTAGACTTAAAATAGTTTAATTTATATATGACACAATGATGATGCAGTAATTATCTTATAAATGAAATATTAACATAATTGATGTTATAAATACCCAAATAAATGTAATTTGAGACTTTTTATGAATTACAATAATTTTATATGTTAATAGGACATGTTATTATTTATTTAATTAACTTTTTTCGAACTAATAATTCTGTTATGATTTTTACAAAAATCAATTACAAAATAGTATCAAAATTGACATAAAATAGTTATTAAAACCAATATTATATTATTAATTGTTATTATATTCCTAAAAATCTAAGGATCATCCAAGATACTTATATTAGGATAGGTGTATCATTAATGAACCACTCTGGGGTCTCTTTGATGTATATGGTATGTTTATTAACAATATAATATAAAAATACAAAGTGACATGGTAAATGTCAATCTAATTAACTAAGAGTTAAAACTAAAAGATAAGGTTAATATAATGATGTAAACTTGTCTAAATTCAATTGGATGAGAGGATTTCAACCCATCCCCACCTTATCTTCGAAATATATCAATTTGGGGCTATTGAAAACCGAATATGACTTTATAATAAATTAATATTTTTAGTTATTCCAAAGGTTCCCATCTCCTCCCTTATAAAAGGACACCTCCTCCCTCTCTTCCTCACGCCACTTTGAGCCTTCAAACTGTACCAAACCCTTCCAAATTCTCTTCTACACTTCTATAGAAACATCCTAGAGGTCCTGGTATTCTTCAAAGATAATGTTTAGTTCCCTAAGAGGAGGTCTCAAAGAGGCGCTTCAAAAAAGAGGAGGTTCGGATACGTACGAAGCATATAGGATCTAATGTAAGGGATAATTGTGAGAATATCATTTTTATCCATGATTGGTTATTCATAAGAATTTACTGGGGTTATTGCTATCATCCATGTCCATGTTTAATAAAGGTGTATTCATGTATGTTTAATGTCCTTTTTACCCATTTGACTTTTACCCCATGGTATGGATGGAATCTTTTTTTTATTTACCCTACAAAGTACTTTTTGACTTTTCCGACAAAAGTACGGGAAACATGTTTTTTTAACGTATATGGAATGAAAGGATTTTTACGGTTTAATAAAGCCTTATTTTCATGAATATTCATCCAAAATATTTCATGAATATTTTCAACAAAATCCTTTTTTTTAAATTGCATGACATTTTGTGAAAAGAAAATGATTTTGAAGAAAAATGGATATTTTCATCAAGAATTCATTTCAAGTGTTTTATCAAATCCATTTTCATCTAAGATGACATTATTTCACATGTGTATGTTTCAAGTATCATGTCTCTATGATTTACATGGTTTCACTTTTCTAATTATGAAATGATATCCAATTTTTTTGTATGGATTACGTTATGATGGAATGATGTTTATAAAACACAATCTTATTCATGGGTTATGATGAATGATTTATGTTTATATTGTGGCACACGAAAGAATGATTTCATTATGAGATGTGTTGGACCTATATCTCCCTCCAATGCATTGGGTAAATATTTATATCTCATGAGATAGACATGGCTGGAACGGTAAGTTAATTCGGTTCAGTATTACAGGACTGGAATGAGGAGTGAACTCGATTCAGAAAAGGACTTTGTCCACTAAGATGGTCTTGGCAGCAATGCCTTGGTTACTATGGAAATCATTATATCTGCTTAATGGATGCCACAATTACATGTTTTATTCCCATTCTATGTTATCATGATTTATGTTCCATTATGATCTATGCGTTATGTAATTCCATGTTTTTAGTCGTTGCTCAAGATTTTGATGTTTAAAAATTATGTTCATGTTTTTAATTTCAAATGTATATGGAATGTTTTATTTTATCCATGCTTAACCTTACGGGGAATTTGAGCTCACCCTTTTTATGTTTTATTTTCCCCCAAGATTAAAAGAAAGGTTTTAGGTAAGGAAACAATAAGTGGAAGATCTTTACAGGAGATGTTGAAGATCTTTCACCACGATTAGAAGATTATGTTCCAAGTTTCCAAAGACACTAAACTATTATGGTCCTTGTGTGTCTATTTTTGTTATGTATTATGTATTCTGCAAAATTAATGTAATGTCCATGTACGTCAAGCTTCAGGTCTCTACAATGAGTAGGAGACTAAGGAGCCCGAAGGCAGAGAAACACTTGGGGAGTTCTTCCTTCCCCTTTCATTAATTCTTGTACACTGCTTTTAGATGTTTTCATCGTTAAATTCCATTATGATCATAGGATGAATTGTTTAACTCAGGAATTTTATACTTTGTTGGTTTATCCTTTAAAATTCTTCACTTAATTCTTTTCTGACATTATAATTTCTCGGTGAGATCAATTTTAATGATCATGTAAGTTGGTCACACCTTACATTTCTTTAAATAATTCATAGTTTCATGTTTAATTGGAGAGATTGAACTTTATCATCATCTTGTTACAGAATTAATTTATTTTCAGCTGGAATTTTACGGTGGGTTTTATTTCAACTGTATTCTTCTTCAATTTCTTAGCATTGGAAGAATTTTGGAGTGGTGAACTCTATAATTCATACCTCTGTTTGATGTATATTTTGGAGAGGAAGATATATCAATCTTGTCTTAAGATGTGATTAAATAAATTTTAGTGGAGAATAGTCTTTTTAACCAACATGTTTAGAATTAATGAGTGTTATTTCTAGATCATTGCTTCTTTGTCTTGTTTCTTAGTATTAGTTTACTGTATTTTCTCTAGTCTCTTGAAGTACTTAGTATAATTTTATTTTCTTTGTTATAAAATCTAGATTCCTCATGCTATTTCCATATAATCAATAAAATAAAATAAAAATATAAAAAGGAAAAAGTTGCATGCCTCCCTGCTGACAACAGTGAGGTTTTAGTTTTAAAACCGTAGAAATCACTCGTCTGACTTCTCTGTGGTTTGACCCTGCACCACTGTGCTAGTGTAGGAGTAATAAATGTAATTTTGAGGTCCGTGACGACCCCCGGTTTGATTCATCTCTAAACCACAAAACTAACATTTAATATGTACTTAATTTAAAAAAAATTAATATATATACATGTTAACAACATTTGTTATAAGGGTTAACTAACTAGGTTTTACCATAAGTGGAATTCTTCAGCGGGTGTTCTTCTATGAAATGATTTGTAAATTCCTCTTATAATTTTAGAATATACTTCCAATAAACTGGTAACCTTTTCCTATTCCTCGAATAAAAAACCTATATTTCACTAATTGGATAATTATTAGTAATTGTATATGGATAGGTCCATCGAGAACAAATATTACCTCGAAGCAGATTTAGCCTGGAATATGAGAGGGAAAACTACTTCATAGAATGGTACTTTCACTGTTGATTCATGTCATCATATATATAATCTATATTATTTTTTTAGATATGAGAGTTATTATATTCATAAAACTATATTTCTTTAAACTCTTGATTTTGTAACTTACTATGCTCACCTAAATATGAGATATTAATATAACATTATTTAATTTACAATTATAATTAGTGCATTATAAACAAAAGGAGGTGACATTACTTTCCAAAAACCATAAAAAATAGTGAAATTACTATTTATATTTTAAAATATGTATGGAATATCCAAAGTGAATCATCAATGCTTAAATATAGTTCTTCATATTGGGTTTTATAATTTAATCCATTATTTTCATAACTTATTGATTTGAACATATAGACTTTCGATTAGTTTATGGGTGATATTTAGTGGATACATTCTTTAAAATATCATACGTATGGTTAATGGTCTTCATCCATATTATAATTCCTATTATATTACTAGTGATATCAAAAATGACATCAAAAATAACATTCATTTTTATTCATTACTATAATAAAATTTAGAATTAGAAACATGGTGAAGCTCTGATAGCACTATTATGTTTTAAGGGATCAGAAAACACTTTTTTGGGTAGTGTATGATATATTAAACCTCATTTCAAAGATAACAATGCTATGAATACTAGAATAACATGTAAACTAAATGAAAATTGGTATCTAACACAAAATTTGGATACTATAGTTTTCTTTTATATTTTATTGATAAAGAATATAGGAACATCTAACCGACTTGTCCCTCCAAGGTGTATCAATGTATAAATTTAATTACCCAATTATTGGGTGGTATCCTCCTAGTATTCACAGCATGCTAGTACCTCTCTAGGAGAAGGAAGGTGGAAAAGAGATATTTGTGAAAGAGGATCAATAGAATAGTTAAGAAGTATTGAACACACCATCACATTGTGTACTATATCGCTATATAGTTATTTTGGATTCTCCTTGAGTGTATATTCTTTCCTCAAACATTTAAAAATGAATGAGTAATGCATGAAATTAAAATCCCTTTGTAACTCCATGATCACATTCATCAAATAAATTATTTATGGTCCTCTATAATTTATATGTATGAATGATATATTGTTTGGATGATAATTTACATGTTTTCTTTTAATTCTAGGTTTCTTAAAATTATCTTAGTGATGTTAAATGAATCATAAAATATCATTCATCAAATAATGGAATTGCGATTTACAATGTCAAATAATACGACTTCCATCGGAAATAGTAAGATTTCAATATAATATTTTTTACAATATGTTGATAACAAAGAATATGACATGTATTTTTCCCATATGTCATACCATATTACATATACATATAATTATATATAAATTTCCAAACACATCAAATAATTTATATTGGATATTAGTCATATATATAACAATGCTTCAATATCCTCTATAAGCCTGATGACTCTCCAAAAAATGGAAAGAGTTCAGAGGGTTTCAATTTTTATCATTACTAATAAGAATAGTAATAATCATCATCATTTTCATAATCATAGTAATATTAATAATAATCTTGAAATAGTTTTAGATATGAGGTGGATACCCAACAAAAATCCCCAAAATTTATTAATGAAAAAGGATGTTTCAGGGTACACATGAGGGGTAATGATTTTACAACATCTAAAAAATAATTAAATAAAGACATAAATTTATATATTATAAAATAAGAAAAATAGATATCAAAATTGAAGATGTTATCTATCCTTCCCTATAATCATGGATGAAATGTTTATCATACCTTACACACCATCATCAGTTCTATTTATTTTATAGTATCAACATCATCTTCCATCATCATAAGTATCCATGATGAATATTTCTTCAAATAGGTACAAGTAATCGTTATTGATTGGTCCTTCACACAACTTAGGCTATATTTGATCCGGAATGACATTTTCTGAATTTTCCTCAGCTGGCCTTTACCCCATCAATAGATTTTCCTCAAATTCATCTTTAATTTGGGAATTATATTTTTTCAATCAACATCACCTGCTCAAGGTAATGGGATAAATTCAATGTATATAGGATAAATCCCTAGAAGTTATTTACCAATAATATGATCTAGATACTACATTTCAATTTAATGATAACAATTAAAAATCCTAATTATATATTTCAATTGTAGAGGAAGATGTAAATAATCCTGGAAAACCAATGATCGAAAAATACCATATAGTTCTATCCCAAAAAGAAAACACCTCCATAAAAATCCTTCCATATTTACATCTTCAATAAAAACGATAACTTAAATAACATTCCTTTTATATTATTAATCATTTAGAACTAAATATTGAAATTTTACTTTTCGTACACCCATAATACCCATGATACAAACATGGTATACAAAATTCTTCATGATAGTTTCTAACTTTCACCATGTTGAACTAATTTCATTGTCATCCCATATAATCAATATTATAGTAGAGGGAAATAATAATTATCCCCTCATAATGGACACCCATCTAAGGAAGGGTTTAGAAAAAAACCATTAATATATATTTATATATGAAGAGTTTAGATTTTCCACACAAAAAATAATTGGTATTCATGAGTTCAAAAATCACACTAACACTTATAATACAATCATTGAACAATGTTTTAATATAAAGTAGGAAATATGCTTAATTCACAATAGTAAGTCAAATGATATATTCTTAATAACATAAAATCATACATTTAGGTTCTTAGTAATACTACATGATAATAATATCATTATAATTAAATGTGTAGTTCCTATGAATTTTAGAATCAGTTCTTAAAAACATACATAGCCGAAGATCAACATTATCATCCACACACATCTACCCTATAATATCTACCAAAATATAAAACATTTTTTTTCATCCGAAAAAAAATTAATCTCTAAGACCCCCATTAATAAAAATAATGTATCTCTTGAGCATGATGACATCCTCTAGGAAGTCATCACATGAGGATGATTCATCATAATTGGATTTATTAGGGGATGGAAATGGGTTCACTGTAATGGGATGAAAAGGAATATCATCAATCACAATTCTATGATCCCTAAGGGTCTAGTGAAAATTTGTATCTCTGTATTTGAATAGAAATTTTGTTTAAATGTTTTTCTAGTATGTGTGGGTTGTAAAAGATTCTAAATCCACATAAGGTTTCTTACATTCTTAGCCTCCAAGAGTATATATTTTCATATATTTGAAATTCTTTTCAAGTAATATCATGACCGTATTCTCTAGAATCAAATTGATCCTCTTGATCATACTTCATAGTGTAAGGGATAGAACCAGAAGTAGTATGAATTTCAAGCATATTCAACTCATTATAAGTAGTTTTTGATTCATAATAAGATTTAAAAACCAGTAAAACTAACCTTTTATAGTCCATTATTTTTCAGTGTGGAAGTGAGAACACCACTAGAAACATCATGATTATATAAAATCATATATGATACCTTCTACCCATATTTAGTAAAATCCTTCATTATAAAAGGATAAAAAAGACTTATCATTTTCAATCTAAATTGTGTTCTTCCTAACTTGAGGTTATTGACTAGATTCCACTGAATTCACCCTATCACATGTTCAATTTTTTTGACAACATTTTATAATGGAAAAAAATAATCATGAAGGAATTCATAATTTATGATTTTCCAAAATCCTTTTTTCCCCATTCTAAATTCAAATGAACGAGGGTAGAGAATTAGTGATATCCACCTCTGAGAATATCTCCACAACATAGGGTCTTTAAATCATAGATGTATCCAAATCATGTTTAATGGGTGTTCCAATTAGACCATAAAATGAATAATGATCATCCATTATTTAAATATGAATATATAAAATTTAAAATCCTTGATCTATTTTAACTAGTGGTGGTTTGATATCCCACTCAAAATAATGTTTCAACTTAACTATCATCATATTAAATAGAATAAATGACCATTCTATATGAGACCAACATCCATAATAATCATCTTTCATGGAGAAATGTACCCGTCCATGTTTTGGTTTAAGAATACACAATTATAAAAGATAAATATAATAATTTCAAGGGTCCTTATGATGAATTTAATTGAAAGGTGTTTGAATGAAAACACAAAAATTAGTGTTTACCAAAATTAAAAAGAAAGTATGTCTCATTACATCCATGATAGTACACCGGTTGGTTAATCCTTTTTTTAGAAATGTAGATGGAGATATGTGCAGAGGATATTTGATAACATTGGGTATGAAAGAAATTCTAGTTACCAAATCAATGAATGTGTGATTATGTTTCAGTGTTGATTCTCCTCCATGACAACATTTTAGGTTTTTCCCACAAACATTACCCATCAAAATAATAATAACAATAATAATAATAATACAAGTATAAATAATAATAATAATTGTCAAGGATATTAATCGGGGATGCAATTTATAATAAATCACACCCATTTTTTCATAGATCCTATTGAACTGGTAAATATTACATCTCATATATACATATCAATTACAATTTTAGAGAAGTTTAGAAGAAAATATAGTTGATATAAAATATGTGTATATATGGTAGCACATGAACCCAATACACCATAGAATTCATTCATAACTTCATTATCATTATTAAATATCCATAATATTAGCAAAACTGTCTAATAGTAAATTATAAAATGTGTCCATAATTCTAGATATAATATTTTGTTGTTTAGGTGTCATTCAAGACATTACATGAAAATGAAATACATTTTAATAAAAAAGGTAAGCGTGTTACATAAATAGTCCCAATGAAATTGTTTATTCATAATATTTATTTTCTATCCCTTACCAAAAAGTTTCATTATTCTTAATAGATTACAATTGGATCCTAGAACATAATGAAAGTTCAAAATGAAATGCCCAACTATCTGCAACTATCCCATCTATTAATGTTTACAAACTTTCACAGAACCTAACATTTTATCTATATACATTCATTATGTTTAATAGTATGGATTCCTCATTATTTATATTTCAAGATTATCTAATTTCCATATACCAAGTTTTATTTCAATTGGTAGTCAGTAAATCCTCTTGAAAATCAATTTTCTAAATATTTTGTCCCCCAAATCATAATGGGTCCTGGAATGTTAGATAAAAAATATTTAAGAAACCAAATATGATTTATTTTATTAGAGAGTGGAAATTTTGTTATAAATATATTCTCTTGTTGTATCAAAATCATCTAGTAAATTTAAATAGAATATATTATTCCAATATTATCTAATTTGGTAATAAGGGGGAAAGGGTTTACTATGTAAAACAAGAATAACTTTTAGAACATTGGTTTAGATGATGAAGTACAATTAATCATGGATATAGAATTCAATTTTTTATGCAAATCAAAGAAATTATTTAAATTCATTTTACCCATCCCAGTGGTTCACAGCTTATTTTTTAATATTTTAACTTCTAACAAAATATTTTTTAATTCACCATGATTATCAGAACATACAATTATGTTTGGTTGATCTACCAGGGAGATGAAATGTGTAGAAATATTTTAATTAGTTATGAAATGATATACATTTTTCAACCAATATTTCTTATTCTCTTATATGAATCCTCTAGTTTACCCATAGAATTATTTAACTTGTTTTTGGATAGGGGTACCTAACTTTTTTCAACCAATAAAAAGGAAATTAATGATTTAGTAGCTAAATAATAACCATTTTTTCTATAAACAACATGCCATATTTTATAAGTATAACTTATAAAGAATCTAAATTTCATATTACTATCATGAGAATGTGATATTTTATTCGATAATTGATCTTAACTAGAAATATATGTTTTAGTTTATTTTAGAATATTCTTTCCATAACGTCTCCTTTACCCCAACAACACTACTCCTTTTTTCATTATTTAGGAATATTATGGTTTTATACGTTTAGGTTTCTCAAATTAATGAAAAAAAATAAATTTCAATCGAATTTTTCTTATCTATTACCAATAGTCTTATAAATATTATTTTATATATTCTGTTGTTTCCTTAATCCAATTGTACTATCCTCAAAAATATTCTTCCCATCTATTTTTCGATCTAATAATATCATTACTCATTGGCTATTCGTCAATATAATTTATAGAAGTTTTTGTTTCCGTATAATAAAATTGAACTCCATTATTATTATGTTTACATTTATTATAATCACCCATAAAATAAATCGTCAACTAAATTAGGGTTTCAGTGAGTTCAAATATTTTGAGATCTTCGATTTTTTTGTCCAAATAAATTCTAAAAAATTAACATTTTTAGAAGTATAACAATGTTTTTTCAAGAATCATATTATTTATAAGATGAATATACACATATATTTTTAATCCATTGATAAATATATTAAACCAATGATAAATGATCTATGTTGTCTCAAATGGTAAGAAGTAAAAATATTGATACTCCCCATAGAGAATATTAATTTTTATTACTAATCCAACTATCATTATGAAATGAAATATTTACATTTTCTCAAATTCTATATTATGTAATTCCTGATGAAATATAACTATTTATATGTATTTTCATTATATAAAATAGAGTCCACAAAAAAATATTATTCAAAAAAATTATGCAGTCTCATAAATTTTAAATTTTATAAGTGAATCCTCTACAGGTTTTTAATACATTTATAACAACATATAGATTGTATACCATCAAAATGTCTTACCAGATTATTAATTTCCATCAATACCATACCCAATTATAAATTATTCTATCACCTCATCACATATCACCATTTCTGATCTAGGGTGACACATGGCATATCCCATGCCTCACTATAAGAAAGAGCCAAATAAATTGCAGTAAGAGACCACACCATGTAATGGCAAGACTATACTTTCGATATTATTTAAACATAAATAATAAAACCATAGAAAGAAGTAATAATTAGATAACTATAAGAAGGAATCAGAGAAGAATAAAATATATAGTTACATAATATGTAATTTCAAATGACCTTAAATGGATCATAAATTCACATCAAAAGGGTCACCCCATATCGAGAATAGGTATGCACAATAAACAGAAAAATAATGAATATCATAGACCCAACAAATAAAGTACCCCAATGTATGTCCTATTATCGAATAAAATCACAAAACAACAATAACTTCCTAGTAACCTGGCATAAGGATCTTGCCCATGATTGGATCCCTAACAAAAAATATACAAATTCACCTGGGTAACCATAAATTTTTTTTATAAACCTAGTAGGATACCACCAAAACATCCTTGGAATAAATACATTAGATAAATATAGCTGTATTCACTAATATAAATAAATATATGAGGAACAAACAAATTTTCTAGGTCGTTGGGTACATAATAGGACACTATGTCTTCTAAAAACCCCATTTACGACTCTATGATGGAAGGAAGAATCATATGGGTCAATTATTACATTGTATAGAATGGCCACTACCGTATCACTCAAGGTATAACCACACATCATGAAAATCGGCATATCTGATATTAATAACCATTTCAAAACCTTCTTAGTTAGGGGAGGCCACATGCTAAAAACCATACCAAATCCTTGACCCCAGATTCTTCCTCAAGGCTAGGAAAACATCATCATTTTAGAGACCAACCTTCTCAATCAGGGTTTTACCCACATCCTCATCTCAATTCCAAACCTTCCCACTCGATATTTGATTTAGTATCCAAGATCACATACCCTCATATAAGAATCCAATGTACATTCACATTGGATATGGTCATAACCATAAGTTTCATCATGTAACAAATTACATAGAAGACATAATAATAATTTTATATAATAATCAACCCTTCCCTAAAAAAAATTTAAAGAAAAAAATTCTCATAAGTTGAGTCATGTATTATACATAAATAACCAATAAAATTTTTTCACATGACAATTTTCATGCATAAAATAAATTTTTTTATAACTGAAGTCACTTCCAATAACCAATAACTATACTTTCATTCAATTTGAGCCTTAATGAAGATCAAAAAAACTCAATTTATGCACACATTATTCAATGGGATATCCAAAATTATAACCTCATAATGAAGTCATTTTTAACTACTTATAATACATTTTACTCATAATGACCCTATATGGAACATTGTGTCAGTAAGGATCCATCTGGTCATTTTTATACCATATGTATATAGGGTCAGCTCATTCACCTATATCCAGGTCAAACAATAAAAACACATTAAAATGTAATCACATAGTAAATACAACCTATATTAATCTTAATGGATGAAACTTTCCAATAATCACACTTTAATTAAAACTTCATCCAACGAATCTGTAAAACCATCCCCAAGACGCTATAACAATGGATCTAAAAATGAAAATAAGGAAAACCTAGAATAAATAAAAAACTAGGTAATAAATTTTATTATATAATAGAAGATAAAAAATCAAAATAAATAGAGAAAAACATTAGTAGAGGATAAATGATCATAGAATTTTTTTGGAGAGCTCAAAAAGTTTCCATGTTTATGTAGAAGAAAAGGAAAATGTAGTGGAGGGGTTAATTAGTTTTGAGAGTAAATTTATAGTTCATTCCCTAAAAAAAATTCCCTAGGTAGTTTATTATTTATTTTTATATGATACCAAGGACGTGATGCATCCATTTCTAAGAAAAGTTTTGGAATGGACTTGTATGTTTTGGTGTAATGCCTTGATGGATGGAAGCGGTCCCAAAACCCAGTAACTCACCCTTGTGGTGTGACCATTGTAACATCCCAAAATCTGTACATTCGGATCACGTGCTAATAAAATAAAAATAAAATTTTTGAAATTGATATTGAAAAATATAACCAATTTGTTTCCAATAAAACATACAATTTCAAAAGGAAATATTGGATCACATTCATACCCAAGGACCTTTTATGTTTATTTTTTTAGAAAATTAGAAAAATCACATAACTATTGGTCTACAAAAACTACTAGTTCATAAAGAGAAAAATTAAAAACAAATATACCCTAGTTTTAATTTTAAAAATAGTCCATCAACAGTATCCATGTGATATACATCTATATAAATTTTATTTGAAATTATTCCTCATAACCTGGGTAAAATAAACATAAAATATATGAGATCTCAGATGCTTTGTAAGGGTAGTCAAGGGAGATACATGAGAATAATTACGAACATAAGGATATGATAACATGAAAAATTACATTATAATATTATACCGTATATATCAAATATCATATATATGTGTCAGGGAATAAATATTGGATGTTCATAATACAAGAATCATGAGGGAATTAAGAGCATAAGTCGTGAATGAATTAAAAAATGAATAATTAATTGAATTTATGTTAGAAAAATTAACATTTTATATAATTCATATAATTTAATGAACATTGAAAAAATTAACAATGAAATTTATGGGGGATGAACCTACTGGGCATGAAAGACCAACATCCCCATCCATTGCCCATTCCTTATAGAGGACCAGGATTCCCCTTCTTCCCACTATAGATCAGGTTTATCCTTATTCCCATAGTAGATCAATCCCATTAAATTTTTTTCCATAATTATATCATGAGATATAAATCATTCCCTAATTCATAATAGGTAGATATTGATCTCTCCCATCAAATAATGAAATTATACATACAGTTTCCAAAAGGCCATAAATCATACATCAAATCTTAATTCAAAAAACATTATTTCATAAAGATTCTATCATAGCATATACCATTAAAAAGTAATGGAATTATAAATATAATTATATAAAAACATAAACTTTTTGATATAGAATATGAAAGGTACTTTTGGAACATATCTATAGAAAAACAAGAGTAAAAAAATTAGATTCCATCATAGATGGAAAAATAATTTTGAATTATCTTTTTAGAAACATTTCTTGAGGGAAAATATCATTTACTCATTGAAAAAGAAAAAATATATTTTAATAATAAAAAATATATAGAATTTTTTTCTTAAAAACATAATTTAATACATATAAAGGATTCTTTTACAACACCTGAAAACATTTTTTAAATCCATTTTCCTTCAAAATTCATAAAAGATAATATAAAACACCTTCAAATATTTTGTATAAAACATTGATTAGAAGGAACCCAAATTTTTCCTATGAAGATAGAATAAGATTACATGAAATTTATAATATCTTAAATATAATAACATTCATTATAAATAATGTCAATAGTCAATATATGAACCTACTAAAACTGAGTAACATAACACATGTCTCAATGAAAGAAAATTGTGACAAAATTTCCTAACCAATTTTATAAATTATGAACTGTAAATACCATGAAAGAGATATAATAAAATGGATATGTAAATAACCATAAATTTATTGAAAATATCATATGTTACATTAAAAAAATGAACCAGTGGTCAATATAGTATAAGTCTATTATAAAACATGTGAGACTTAAAATCACCTAACCATTATCATATCATTGAAGTGGTCATTAATCAAAAGAACCAATTATGTTTATTAAATTTAAATAAAAACAAAACAAGTGTAAATATAATATAATATAATCAAATGAAATTTGACACATATTGATATAATGATATAATCAATGAAATAATAGTTTAACCCATTGAATAAAAAATTGAGTTATGAAATCCATTACCTGAAGTATTGAATTTTGTTATTCAGATTGAAACCTAATTTATAATAAATATGTATTTAATATACATGTATTACATAACCATATACTTATCATACCATTTATGGGTTATTTATAAAATCTTATCATCCATTTATTAATATCATTTTTTAATCATGGTTTTTGGTGATAACTACGTTGTCTTCAATGTATATTTTGGTTCTACAGTTCTGGACCTTATTCTTTGATTTTTGTTCCCGTAATTTTCATAATTTCAATCATGGTATAAAAAATATTTAACAATTAAATAAATTTTTTATCCATTTATATAATGTATAAATAGAAAAATAATTACACCGTTTATAGAGATGGTATGTCGAATGCACGCATGAATGACGTTTTCATTTTTCTATGGATGAAATGGGAGAAAAGTAAATAAAAATTCATATTTTAAATAATAATTTTTATACTATATATATATATAATAAAACAATCGTAATAACCATCTATAAATATGTTGATGAAAAATGAATTGTATCACTACATGGAGATGATAAGTCGTATGTACTCACGAGTGATACTTTCACTTATTGTTTCATGTTAAAGAGGGTGTAAGATAGTTTTTTAATAATATTAATAAAATTTAAAAATATTTATGATTCCGAAGACATTATTTTATGATAAAATGCAGTGATTTAGAGGAGTTAAGGAAGAGCATAAAAAGAAAAGGATAGGTTATAGGGATTACCTATTCTTCGAAACTTATCCTTTTGATTTCCTATATAGGGCTATAGGTCTTGTATTTTGAGAAGACAAAAACCTAAATAACATGTCTAGGTAAGTGTATAAGATATTGTTTCAGATTGTAGTCGAGCTATAAGGCTCAAGGATTTAAAATGAAGTTAGGGAGGAGGTTCCCTTTTGTAATTGAGGTGAGTGGTACTTTATTAAATTATCAAAAGATTAAATTATTATAAATTCAATCTCAATAAAAATACCTCCAAAAGACCATGTGTAAAAAGATAATATGTTATAGGGTTTTAATATCATCAAACAATATATTCTAGAAAATATTATTTTAAATTTAATTCTTATCATTTTGATTAACAATTAGTCAAATAAATTTAATTTTATGTATGCAAACCAATTGTTTTAATATTAGAAATTTTTAATTTTTTACTTATATGGTTTGAATTATCCACAAATAGTCAATTTATGATACATTAGAAATTATCATAATAAATGTTTATTTCCTTAAGTTTTGTTTTTATTTTAAAATTATTTAATAGAATATTACATTCATAAAATATCATAACTGTCAATTTTGAAATGATTAATTACATTGGATTTAGAAAAATATAAAAACAAAGATAAATTATAACAAAATAATCTAATACACCCCAAATATATAATAGTAACATATAAAATTCATGTAGAACATTAATTAATTCAAATTATATTTATTTTAATATTTGTAATATTATTTCTTTATATTTCCATTAGTTGAATTATTATTGTATCCTGATTGTATAATTATTTTAAGTAATAGATTTATTTCTAAAAATTAGAAATAAATATAAATGATGTATATAATTATTTTATATTTCTAAATAATATTTATTGTTTAGAATATATTCTTTGAATACCCATATTAGAAATATTTTAATTACTAAACATAATAGTGTGACAGGTATGAATATTCATTAAATTAAATATTATAAAGCGAATAATCATATCAAAGTGACTCCAAATGGTCATTAGTTAGACCATTGGGTAATTA
This sequence comes from Viscum album, assembly GCA_963277665.1. Lineage (NCBI taxonomy): Eukaryota > Viridiplantae > Streptophyta > Magnoliopsida > Santalales > Viscaceae > Viscum > Viscum album. Next base: position 1,012,754,418 of record OY728119.1, on the reverse strand, counting down.
TGGTATACATATACATAAAAAACTAAAATGTATCCTTGTTTTTATGTTTTAAATGGTTTTTAATGATTTAATTATAATAATTTGATTGATTTTTCATTTTTTTATACATGTAATCAATCAGTGTTTCAAAAGCATTAAAGGTAATTATTTCACATAAAAAAATTAAAAATAAATTAATATCATAAAAATAAATAATTTTAACTCAATATAATATTTTAATTTGTCTAAAAACTAATTTTGTATCTATGTGGAAACATAAGATATATTTAAGACAATGAAAGTTATATTTTTTGATTTTCATTGATTTAAATATTATATAAGTCATTATCAAGGACAAGTGTCCATTAAATAATTCAATTTCAAACATTATGGGTTAAGGGTGGATTTAAATTCGTCCCATAAATATTTACTTGGGTTAGGATCATTCGATAGTCCTTATTAATTTATTTTTAATGTAAATTACCCAATTTATCATTTACCATGGTTACAAAATTTACATGGCTACTATTTATATTGAGCAAAAATTAAAAGAGTAAAGTAAGCTAAATTTGAAAATTATGATGGGATTAAACACTAAATTTATATCATCCTTATATTTAGGTATTAATAAAATAGAAAATAGTTAGTATAAGATATTATGATTCTCCAAAAAGAATAATCCATTATATCTATAATACCCAAAGATAAACATTGATCATTCAATAAATATGTACCCTCAAAATTCATCAATATTATTCAAGACTATGATCAAAACCCAAAAATTCATAAGTATTTAATCCCATCATATTACAATATAAATATTTAAATTTATCTTAAAGACCCATTAATTACTCTTAATCTCCCATACCATAATGTAATTTCCCTAGTAATATTCAAGATATTATAACCATTTACATAAATAACCTAAATAACTATAAATCCAAAAAAATGATATATGATTCCAAAATATATTTTAAAATATATTCCTAAAATAAAATCCCATGTTTTTCTATTTACCTTAATCATATATGGTTTCAAATAGAGTGAACCTATTTGGAAATAAAATTAATCACTCAACACCAAATCAATTTCTAATCTCACAGTTATCTATGTGATAAAAATTATTTTACAAAAAGGAACAGAACAATTACCCATCAGATGGTTTAACTAAAAATAAATTTCAATACTAACTAGTAATTCACGTAGGCTATTGGTATGTGATTCACCCTTATCTCCCTTCGGTCGAGAGTTCATTCCACCCAACCTTTCCAATCACAATAAGTTGTCCCCAATTCTGTAGATTAAACTTTTTATAAACCTATATTATTATAATACTTATAAAATTTAGGAAATGTGATAATAATCTTTAAAAATAACCATAACATTTTCATCATTAATGAAATTTATTGACCTCATATTATATCTCATACCTTTCTTCTTGCATCTCAAAATATAATAAACTATAGTTTCCTCCCCATTAAATGTGACAAAAAATATCATTAGTGCTTGTTAAATTTCACAACATAAAACCTCAAAATTATTTAATAAGAGTATTTACATATGGTATTATATACCCATGACGGTAACTATAACTCTTAATATAAATTCTCTTTAGAACATCATAATATCAAATGTTATATAAAATCTTCTCTAATACCAAATGTAAGAGACTACAATCCACACTTCTGGATCTGGTGCTAAAAACATATCTTTTATAATGGATAACATGGAATCACATCCAAAAAGTCCATAATGATATCATATCACATCCAAGTCATCATTGGAAGTGACTAGGGAATCCTAAAACATCTCTTATGCTCATCTTTAACCCTCTTTAAAGTATAATAATGTGAAAAAAATCAACGATATCCCATTTCATACCTAGAAACGAGAATCATCATATTATATCCTAAAGCATATGTTTGGTTCCTTGGTTTACGTCCCATTGGGAATTATATAAACCCCCCATTGTAGCCTTCCGTATATAAAAATGCCAAAAAACAAAATTTTAAAAATATAAGATTCTACTATAATAGAAATTCCACTCAAAAAAGATTATCCCACCATAAATAAAATCTCTTATTATATGGAATTAATCTACAATAAAATGGTCCTAAAGACTCATACTGATATGATAGGAGACCAAATGAACTCTTTCCAAGATATAATTAGGATCTCCCCTAGTCACTTAAATGTAAACTGTGAAAAAAGGTACATCATTTCCATTATTCTGATGATTAATTCATGGATTGGGATGGTAGATTCTTTATCAAATCATTAAGAACAAAATTTATTATCCCTGGGGTGTAGGAAACATGGATTTTAATAGAAAATTGGTGATCCACCCAATACATCTGATGGAGGTTAAAAATATTTTTGAGAGAAGATATAACACTAGATTTAATGTCCAGAATAAATGGTAATCATTTTTTCCGAAAATATAATACTAGAAAATCATAGGATAATTAATCAAAGCATTGAGTTTGAGGACATGGGTTGGATAATTCAACTCGTATATCCTAAGTTGTCTGCATCAATTGGTTAGCACATAATCACAATACATAAGAACACATTACAAACCAGAACCTACCGCATCATAGAAGACCACATTGCACATCACAACCTATGAAAAGTCATAACTAGTTCATATATCCAAATAAATTTCAAATTAATTAAATAACTCTATTAATTTTACTTATATAATAACTTCACTCCATTATAAGTGAGATCAGTCATTATAGAATCCAAAATCAAGAAATATTTCACAAACATATGTTAATACCTCCCCAATCCCCTAAAGATTCAAATATCGAACACATTATGTGGTTGACCCCATATCATAACATCCTTAAAATTCTCAATATTGACTAAGGATACAATTTATAATACCACATGTCACATTAACTTCACATACTATATATAAAAATCACACAATAAATGCCCCACTTATTGTTGGTGATATCTCATTATTTCTATAACAGCTCTTAAATAAGACACATGATCATCCTTATTCATAGAGTAAACTAGATTTTAATATATTAAACATTTAACAAATGTGTCTAAGTACACCTGGAAAATCATGTTATGAAAAGAAATAAAAAAGAAATATGAAAATTGGCCAGGATAAATAGGATAAAAAGATACCCAAAGTGTCCATACCAACATCTGAAGGAAGAATTTAGAATATCAAATTATTTCTCTCTCAGGTGGTGACAACAAGATTGAAGATCAATCTTTGAGAACCAGTTTTCCCTTCAATTATAAAATAGATCATTGATCTATGCTAATAAATAATTGTTCTTTACCTTTTGTTGATCAAGATTTTTTTAATTAATATAGAGGTCATGTATTTCATCATATTTCTTTATAAGGAAAACATGTTCCACCCAAGACGACACACATGGTAGTATGAGGAAATTATCTAACATGTCGTTCATCTGAGCCATTAACTATTTCACCTCTTCGAGTTCCATGTGGTAATAGGGAAAAATTACAGTTTGAGTACCAGGTACTAAATAAATAGGCAACTATCTCCCTATCTCTCTCTATTATTGGAGAATGACAAGAAAAATAAGATGGAAACACATCTTTAGACTCAATGAATATCGATGGTAGATCATTACACTAGGATTATCTCTCGTTGACAAAGGAAAACACTGATATTACCCTTCATAGCTCCAGATAAAATGGTAAATCTCTACTCATAATTTTTTCCATTCTCTCTGAAAGCGGAGGAACACCCCATTAGGTGTAATAAACAAGTCCCATCAAAGATAGCATTTAATTCACACATTATTATCAGTCCTCAAATAAACACCATGGATGATTTAAATTGTTTAATTATTAAGAACCGTAAAATTATATATTGGATTTATTTATGATGAATGGAAAACACAAGTAGTCCAATAGATACTCTACTCCATCTTCATTCTTAGGGGGGTAGTAATATCCATAACATAAAATACAAACAACTTTAGGAATATTTATCAGGTTTACAATTCAAGTTGATATTAATGATTTAGAATCACCAGTGTCAATTAAAGTAGTCACTAATGATGAATCTATAGTAATGTTATCTCTTATGGTCATTGGACCTATATAATCTCCCTCTAGAGACTCATAACCGATTTGAATAAACATTTTTCTATATTCATATGGATGTAACCCCTTAGATATAAATGAATATGATTTCACTATAGTAATTTTCTGTGATAATGAAACTGTTCCACTATATGGAGAAAAAAAGATATTGAATAATTTATATAGGTGGCATGAACGACTACACAAACCACAGAAATTGGGTTCCTTACTACAAAACCATTTCATGTTCACAACCATGCCTCATTGAAAACAATTCAAAGGTCCCCTTCCATACAATTTAGGAGATATGATATTATCATACTACTTGGGAACACTATGAGATTAATCATGATTATTCATTCCTTTAATAGAACTCATAAAACTAACACTGGGGAAAAAATTGAATCTCATAAATCCTAAATTTCTAATTAGGTCACGATCAACCCTCAATTCCCTGTGCAACACATTTCTATAAGATGAAATAATCAGAAATAAATCCTATGATTTAATGTCTTATCAAAAACTAATATGAAATATTTGTGCCTTCATATTCTCATTAGTCACTAAAACATGAGAGAACTAAACACACTCATCAAAGAGGGTTTCAAAAATAATAATAGTCATATCATCTAGAGAGAGATTATGGAACTCCTTAAATTTAACCAAGAATGTAAATTATGGATAAAACTAATGAGTGGAAAAAACTATAATGTCATTCCATTCAAAACCCTCATTCTTTTTTCTGTAAACAATGAATCCCATGATCTTCTACTAGGCCTTTCCAACATAAATGTATCACATTTTACCTTTACTTGATCATGAATTTCTAGGAAATCAAAAGAATATATTTCCTTTTAAAAAATTTTATGACCTATAGATTATCATTATACACTTTTAAATGTGTTGAAGTCTGGTTAAGAAACTCTTGATAATGACCATGATATTCATACCTTTGAGGTTCTACTACCAAAACCTGAACGATAATTATTGAAGGTACTTTCCCCAGTGCGTGGACAACCTACACCAATATCATGACAAGATTCTGGTGCACTATAGTATTTACTAGATGTGGTTAACCATCAGCTTCTTCTTTTGTAATGTTCACACATCTTCTTGGAGGCATAATTATATATAACATCAATGGAAAACATCAAATACATCATAACATAGACACATATCACTAACTCAAACAAGAGATATATTAATTTCAATTCCATCAAGAATAATTTTAAGATTGGGAACTAGTTGAAATTAGGTCAAAGGCATTGAAAGTACTTTAATCATATCAATGTATTCCTCAAGGAATATTTTCCCAAATGCATATTGTGAATTGAGGATTTTACAGTGAGATATGTAAAGTAACTCATTTGAAACTACCTTCTACGTCCCTTAAATATGTTTTGAACTACATAGTGACATAAAATAAAGATAATTAAACTCACATTAAAACCACTTTTTCATCAGCACTTTCAGATATCCTAGTGTAATGATACCCGATACGATTACATTATATCTCAAAGGGAATTCTTGATCACCACAAGTTAGTGACCAAAACATAGAATAATAAAACACCAATAGGGAAAGTGTTTACCACAAAATGTTGGATGATAAAAGATATATGTCAGTATGATCAACACCCCCAAAGGTATACAACACCAGAATAAAAAATTTATAACACTACCCAAGAGATTAAAAAATATCCCAAAGGAACATCATCCTAATATGAAAACTGTAAACCAGGAAAAAGTAAGAAACTCAAGAATAACAAGTTGAAAATATCTCTATTGGTCACCATCACCACTCCACTATCCAGTGGATATAGAACTTCTAGCAACTCTAAGTGGTGTTTTCCCTTTTGTTGGACCTAGAATAATGAAGTCTAAAATGACCAATGGAAAAGGTAGGGGTTAAACTACATTGACCAGTACTGTCTCACCAAATGTTTCAAAATTAAATCCATTAAATTTATCCATTTTTTAATTAGTTTAAATATAAAAATGGATGACATGAAATTTTCATATTACAAAAACATTAAATTATAATTAATGTATAGAAGATATATGAAAAGAAATTTCAAACATAATTAAATAAACATTTTCTATAAAATGGTTCATATAAATTTATTAGAATAAATAAAATATTTCAACGATTCTATGAAATATTTAATCAAATCCTAAAATTCCATCCCCAAGAAAAAGTTACCTATTATAAACTAGTTTTGGGGTAATTATTTACGTAATAATATAATATTTGAACATGTCTCTAGATAATTGTGCACAATAAAATAATCATTCCATTCCAGGATTGACTACGTGCAATCCAAATACTCCCTCTTAGGGTAGCCCCTACAAGAAACCAAAATGATAATAGTTTAGTTAGAATGGAAATTTAATTTTTATTACCGTTGGATAAATATCCTAGAATGATTGTCCCATCCACATAATTACTACCCATTATTATATGTACTTCATCCAATCAATCAAACAAACAAATTTTAATCAATCACTTTTAATAATTTCAAAATATTTTTTCCCAAATAAAATTTTCGACATGAATTTTCCATTTAATAACCAAATAATATGTTTTCTTCATTTTATTCTATTGGAAATAATCTATAAATTTTTAACACTATATCATGATTGAAAACATAATAATTTCTCTGAAATATTTCCAAATCAAGCCATAATTTCTCTCAATTGTACCAAAAACTTCAATTTAATTGAAATCTGGGATATTTATTAATTTTTAATTTATTTCTCAATTCAAATAATAAATCTCCTAAAAAAATTAATTTATTTAGGAACATTTTCCAAATTAATAAAGAAAATTATGGTTTTAATTGAAATTAAATCCACATGGAACCACATGCAATTTATTCAAGGGATCGTGACTGAGAAAACCGTATTGAGGAATGTCAAGAAAGAACGATGGAATTAAAGACCTAGGAGCACTACGTAGAAAAATAATTTAACAAAATAGAGATTAGATCCAAAATTTATATAATGATATATGAAAATCTATGTTTGAGAGAATGCGAGATTAATAGAAACCACTCGATAGGAGATCTACATACATTAAGAATATCAAAAGAGATCAAAACAATATTGAAATTACTGGAAAAGGTTTCAGAGGGGTCAAAATAGACAATTGAGTGTTTCATAAACCATGGATTTTGAGGCAAGGATAATAGGGGGATTATACATCATAAACATGGGGTTTTATAATTCTAATTAAAATTCTCATGGAATTAAACAATCAGTGGCATAGTTTTCAGGAGGGTTTACATAGTTATGTTTAGATACGCACCCTAACTATGCTCCATACTACTAGGATGAAAAGATTCTCCTAGGAGTGTTAAAAGTTTTCAAACTATATGGGAATAATGAAAACCCTTACTAACTATGGACACATGGTTTGGAGGAGTGTTTAGTATTATTTTAAAAAAAATTCCTCCTTCCAATGGATCAAAATAGGGAACCTGGATTTCTAGGAAAACCCACACGGTTCTTCCTTATCTTTCACCAACCATTTATATCCCCTAGCCCTTACAAAAATCATCAAATTATCTTAAAATAAACCCAAATGAATACCATAATTAAAAGAGATAAGAAAAGAGGTGACGATATATGAAAAAGAAAGTCATGATATGTTACACATAATATTTTATTTATATTAAATTGTTTCTAACATGTACATTTCAAGAATAATGATTTTTAACTTGTTTAAGAAATTGTATTTAAAATGGTGAAAAATCAATGAAAAAAATACATATACATTAGTATATATACTTTTTATTTTATTGAAAATTATTATAATTATCCATACTTTATTCCCTATAGCTATCAAACTAGGTGTATAGTAAGGTCTTAAAATCATGCATTCCATGTAGAACATACAACAATTATTCCCATGAAATAACCCAAGGAAAAAATGGGTTTATTAGTGTTTTATAAAGAGTTATATAAGAAATATTTATTAGGGCTAGAAAATGAATAACTGAAAACATATTTGGTATAAACATCATAATTTTTTATTAAAGAAGAAACAACTCAAGATGATTCGATGATGTTTTGTAGAAGGAAATGTATTATTGAAAAAAAAGTATTATTTAACATAAAAATCATTATGATACGATGGAAAACATGTATACCCCTACAATTAAAAAGGAAATAAAAGTTAAAAACTATATTTAAGTAGAATTAGGGGAATATTTATAATGAAATATTAATGTGAATGTTGGGTAACTTAAATAAAAATGAGTTAGGTTCGAGAATCTGATAACTTTAAACCTTGCATTATTTTATCACATTTCTGCCTCTTAAATAATAAACAAATTTTTATTAAATCACTAAACAAAAAGTGATTTATTTCCATTTTCACTATTTTTAATAATAATCATTCTATTATATATCTTAATTATATTTTTTAAATACAAAATGTTTTGAAATCATGTTTTGCCTAATGAATTTCAATTTCTCTTCAATTTAGATGTTTTTTTATATTTGATTTATACATTAGAAAAATTATGTCTAGAAAAAAAAATATATTAACACTTTTATATATCATAATACTTTTATTATAACATACCATAATGTTGGTTTTAAGAAAATTAGTTGAAAATATCCTCATGAGACATTAACCAACCATTATCAGGAATGTTGTCTAAATAATGATTTGATAAAAAAAATTATCTTTTCTTGGTGTTGCCTCTATTGTATGACACTAAAGATACATCATGGATGGATTTGTTTAAAATGTGTTCCTAATGATTCTATGGGATAATTTTGGGAGTATTTGAGAGGACATGTTTCTTTATTATGTGAAGGAGGAGTGGTTTATTAAGGAGATAGAGATGGGTTATTTGTACTTGAAGAGAAGGGTGTTATAAAATAAAATATTGAATAAAATAATATATCCATAATAAAACATTTAATAGTTATATTTTGACATAATGAATCATAAATAAAAAATGTATATTTACTAGGATTTTAAAACCCCTTATAATTTGAATTCAATAGTTTATTAAAAAGGAAAGTAAAATAAATGATGCTTTTAAGGGAATACACTTGACTTTTGAATTTGGATTGTAATTTTGGGGTTTATAAATATTTTATTATTATATGGTAATGTATAATTCCACAAGTATAATATTTTTTTAGAAGATAATCATGTTATATAAATTATCTGGTTAGTATTACATCATGAATGATGTAATTCAATATACCCCGGTTATGAAAACAATATATTTTTAAAATTAAACTTAAAATTGAAATATATGAGAAAATATACAAAAAATAAACTATATAAAATTTTAACATAAGGATATTAAAATTTTTAATCATGTTATGAAATTAAAATTTTGACAACTTTTATATAAATTTGAAATACAATTTTTTAGATTATAATGAAATATTGTAAAATTTTGTATATAAAAAATATGATTATATTTTGTTGAGTTACTAATAATGTTATTTTTGTTATCGAATTATAATATTTATTTATGAAAAATGTACTCAAGATAAATGTTATTTATATAACATTTTATTATTTTAAGGTTAAATTAATATTCAAATAGTAATGTTATTATTACCAAGGGTTATGATATTATTCCAACTATCACATTACCTCTTACAAATACTTTTAAATTACATAATTCAATAGTCACCAAAATTCATTCCAATGTTATAAATTTTTATTTACTATTATTTTAATTATATTAGTAATATTTTGTTTTTTTCATAGTTTTCTTCTTCTAAGGGAGTATTCTAGTCGATCAAGGTGATACAAATTTTCTAATTGTAGTTTTTATATTTTTTATTTTCTATCCCCTTATAATATTTGTAATTTTAATGGGTTTAATCATAGAATAATTTTACAATTATAATTAATGAATTGAAGTGTTTATTTATCTTTATATGGTCCATTTTTATAATAATTACATAATATAATATAACACACATTTGTTTATAAAAGGATTATTATTTAAAAATTCTTGGGCGTATGATTTTCACTCTATGAAAATTTTACACAAAACAACAACTCATATTCTCAATTTAGAATAGATGGGGATGCTTTGTTTTCATTGTTCATATGGTTCCCATTTTTCATATATATTTTTATGGATCCACCACAACAAATTTAAAATTTTTGTTTCCTTGTTGTATAGAAATTTGTGTCTACGGTCCATGATTTTCATCAACTTCTCCAAATATGAGAGGTCATTCTCTGGTTTTATCACCTCCAATTTCTATAATTGTGATGTGTCAGGTATAATTCTCCTTATGAGAGATAATGCTGATACCCAATATTTTATCCATAAATTTCACACATATTTATATGAATATTCAATACATTTCATAAAAATGTGCTTGAGGAGTGTAATATTTCCATGACATTGGAGAATAAAAATAAAATATTTTTATTTGATAAAAGAGGTTAAAAATATCCCAGAAATATCTTCTCACATAGTACTCCTCTTAGGAATACCCTACCCAAACCACTATTCTATCCAAGGGAAAGAAACATAAGAAAAGGTGTGATCAAATTCTCTATAAGGATAAACATGGAGGATATCAATCTATTATCATATGAAATTTTAAGATAAGAATAAGGTTCTGTGATAATAATCCTAACATAAGAAGTTCATTACCAACTATTAAAATATCATAATTATGAGTCCTGAATAAAACAATATCTTTTCCAAAAACATGGATGATAAGATTGGAAAATCATTATAAGTCAATCATAAACCATAATTTCATATAATAAATGTGTATAACCATTATAAATAGGGAAAACCCATCTCATATGTAAAGGTAAACTTGCAAGACCATAAACATAATAGATCATGAGTTATCCCATATTTCCATTTATGGATGACCACAAGCATATTACCCATTGTGGATCAGGGCACAATTGTTTCTCAAAGTGGATCAAGTGCATCGACCTAATACCCATTATTGTCTCATGAGATACAAATCATTACCCAATCCATTGTAGAGAGATATAGGTCCCACACATATCATTATAAATACAATACATATGTGTTAAACAATATCATATAACGCTCATCATATCAACACATCCTAATCCATGTAACCAAAATAAGTTTCATAAATGTTTCATCAATTCACCATTACATTACCCATGAATAATAAGTGGGTTTCATACAACATTAATCAACTAAAACGGTAAAAATAAAAAAAATAAGTATGGTATTATTCAATACTATAACCAGTAAGTAATATATAAAATCCAACTCTTTCATATTATATAGAATCTTATTTTGAATGATCACATGGAAAATTTATTATGAAATCTAGTCATTAAATAATGATTTTTTTAAAATATAAAATAATTTTAAAATAATTTTCATTTAAAATAATCATGGAAACTAGTAATGAAATATTGAAAAATAATTTAAAACATTTCTTGAGGAAAATATAATTTCCAAATTTAACCCCATTTTTAAAATATAAAAAATTGTTAAAATACGTTTTATTTAAAATAACCTTCAAATATATTAGAAGAAAAAATAACAATAATTTAAAGCACTTATTATTGGAAATATCCTATCTTTATTAAAAAAACAATTTATAAATCATAAAAAAATTTAAAAATAATTTTCAATGACTGTAACCTTGACAAAATTAACTAGGATTTAATGAATATAATTATCATGGCGTTGGTAAATTCCATCCTTTCCCAAATCCTTAAAAAATAGACCCCATTCACATTTTTTGTAAAATCTAAACTACTATTGTCTTGAGAATGAGATGAAGAATTAATTAATGATTTTTAAAATGAATACATGGGTAAAAATATCATTAACTAGTCATTTAATGAAAGTTAAAAAAATTAGAAAAAATAATTTTTTATGAGAAAACTGGTTTCTACCAAATAGAGAAATAAAGAAATTTTTTAATAATAACTTTCATTTGAACTCTTGAATATATAATTATAAGAAAATTGTTGGAAGAAAATTATTCCTAATAAATTGTCAGATGTTATAAATGAACAAGAGTTTCATGAGATATATTTGATATGATTTCATTACCAGATGGCCAAAAATAAATAATCCTAAAAAATTAATGAGATTTTATCATAAAATCATTACCAATTTAGTAACACCGAATTGTAATCCCCCATGAAAAAAAATTAATTGAAAAATATAATATCATGGGAATAAATAAATCCATGAAATTTATTTTAAATGGTCTTTTTATACAACTCATATAAGAATATATGTGCACAAAAACCATGTCTCAAAGAAGGAAAGTTTATGAAATAATCCTTTACCGCTTTGGTAACCAATGAAATACAAACCCAATGAATTAGTGATCCTTAAATATTATTCCAATAAAATTAATTTTTTAGATTAATAATAATAAAATATTTTTTCTATAATTCTAAAAAATAGACATAATTATATATATCAAACCATATAATATTTATGTATGTCCTTTTATTAACCATTTGTTTGCAATTCCCTATTAAAGTCACAGTTTGAGTGATAAATTTTTTTTCATGGAAGTTCTGATTTATTTGGTCCTATTACATTAGTCAAGGTTAATAAATACAAATTATTATAACCATTATATAAATATCATATACATTCCATATATATTTATTTACATAATTCTATAAAATTTATTGATAGAAATTTAAATACACCTTTCCTAGAGATATAAGGTCGTATGTACAAATGAACGCTGTTTATATTTTGATGAAGGAAATAAATAAATAAAGGTAAATAATATATTATCATTCCATAATAATTTTTAGGTAATTTATATAACATATTTTAATTAAGACCATCTCTATTACCTTTATTGTATAGTGTGGAATAATCAAATCACTTCATGAGGCCGTAGTCTATCAAACACAAAAATAGTGTTATCATATTCCCATAGAAATTAATATAATAATCATAAATGTGTTAACATGATTAAATAAATATAATAATTTCATAAATATTATTTAAAAATAAATAAATACAAGATTACATCCATTCGTGAGAGGCGGTGATGGAAAATGAATAACATCAGTTCATGAGGTGGGTTTTCATCCTACACATGAATAATGATTTCATTACCTATTTGATTGAGGAGAAGAAGTATTTATGTTAATAATTAAAATAATTACATATAATTATATATAATATAATTTTTTTTAATATAATTCATTTTCAATTATAATTAACAGAGGTTGAGTAAGGCATAATATAAAACGCTCGATTAGTGACATCAACTCTTCTTGACACAACATCTTCAGTTTTCACCAAAAAATGGTTCTTAGGATATATTTCTGACCAAACTAATAATTCTAAAATTAGAAGTGTTAATTAAACATGTTATATAGGCAATTATTAGATGAATCAAATGGTTTGGGATGTGTTAACAAGAGATGATATGGGTGAAATTTTATATATATGGTGAGTGGAACCCTTGTAATTTTTTAAAAGAAAATTTGTACCCAATATTTTAACCTTAAAAAGGATCCAAATGGGCCATTTTATGAACCTAGATGTGATATTGTCTATATATGGTAATATAATAGTGTTTTTAAAAATTTTGGGTCATTTTAACCATTATCTTATTTATTTAACCCCATAGGTAAATTGATTTTTACCGTAACCACAGTAAATAATTTTTACTATTTTTACTATTAATTATCGTGGAAGCTTAACTGAAAATTATAAGATAATATAAAATATTATAAATAAAAATAAGGAATCCATTTTTTAAAACAGATTCCCAATATTAGAAAATTTTAATTTAAAATTAATCTCATTGATGCGATGAGAAATAATTTATCAAAAGATATAATATTTAATAGTATAAAACTATTTTAAATGAATTTTAAAAATAAAGATTATTTAAATTTTAAAAATTGTTTTAATTGGTACCAAATTGAACTAATTTTACCATTAAACCCATCTTTAAACAATTTTTTCTTTTCAAATTATTTAATATAATTGAAAATTCATAATAAAAAATAGTATTTTTTCTTATTCATCATAATATTAATATTTATAGAAAATTATCAAAAATACACACTAAGATAATTTAGACATTATCATTTCAAAAAATGAAATGATAATTATCAAAAAAAATATGAATTTAAATATTTGTTTTTAAAATAATTGTGAAAAATGTGACAAAACTGCTTTATAAAAAAATATAGTTTTTATTATTAATATTAGATTTATTCTTAACTATTCCCTATAAATCATATATGATAATTGTTAAACATTTTATTGAATATATATTATTTATAATTTTCATTAAAATATTTAACCTAATGTTATTTCATTAATTTATTAAGGTAAAACATGCTTATGTTCATTGAAATGGTTTTTTATATATTATGAATAAATTAATTTTAAACATGTATATAAAATAAATAATTTGGTGGTTGATTAATTATAAAACATGTTTATGTTTATAAAAATAGATTTTTATGAAGATTCCAATTATTTTCCAAAAGATTATATATATATATATATATATTTATAATTAATCAGTCAATAAATAATTAATTTTATATAAATGTTTAGAATTCATTTATTCATAATATAGTTAATCTTCTTAATACTCACTAATCCAATGGGTAGGTGATAAATATCATAATAAATAATAATTTTTTTTTGTATGGAACATTTCATTTAAACTCAACGTTGCATGTAAAATGACATAAACTATGTGGTTAAAGTAATGTAAGATAAACATGGTGTTTCATGTAATTTAAAATGTTCAATTTTTTTAATATATTTGAAAAAATATTTCACAAAATTTCATGGTGTTACATTTCACACCACTTAAAATGAATATCTCCCTCAGAATTTGTAACAATGGTACCAATAACTATGGATTGTTCTACCCCATTGCATCCTCAGGTTCCCATGTAGCTTATTAAAGATGTTGGGTTTTCCACAAAAAAATTAATTTGTGAGTGGTATTATTTCATTGAAAATTATATATTTTTTCCTTAATATTTACTGGTTATTCCTCATAATATGTAACAATCTCTAGTGGTACAACATAGGAGTTTAGTACATGCGATGAATCAGGTATGTTCTTTCTCAAGAATGATACATGGAACACCTCATGATCTTGAAAGAGGTTAAGTGGAATTTCCAATCAACATGATACCAAACTCATATGATCATGAATTTTAAAGGGAGAAATATACCTGTGGATTTTCTTTCCTTCTCATCATAAAAAAAATTTCATCCTTTGGTTTTTCCCTGATCAATTTCAATGTTATCACTTACTCTATGAAGTGAAAATGAATTTGTTGTGAATGAATCAGTAATGGATCAGAAGATTCATAATAGAATTATAATTGTTTCACTCTGTCTCTTGTTATAATAAAATAGTTAGCAATGGTTATGCAATACGAATAAATCATCATATGGTTCATATGGTGAAGTAATACAATAATCTATAAAACTAAATTTAATGCTCAAAATAAATAATATCATAAATGGGTAACATTATTACCCATCCAAAATATTAAAATCCAAAATTTTAGAAAGAAGGTAACTAAATATCCAAAATTAACATATCATTAATCTCCTAAAAACCTAAACTAGCGCATAATTATCTCATTCGAAACATGTGAATCCATTCATCATGTATTCTTTTGAAACATGGAAATAATCTGTATTAACATACATATTTCTTTATTCTTTAAATTAAACATATATTATTAGATATATTCATTAATTCCAAAAAATGATTTATAATTCATCAAGGATATCATAAAACAGTATTTCGACACATCATCATTTATTTCCAATGTAATCATTAATATCTTATTTACTTTACACATATCAATTACCACTTTATCCCAATATCTTTGTCTCGACATCAAGATAATATTAAGGTTTTTATTTCCCTTAATCACATGTCTTCCATGAAATATCACATTTCTATTAGTCATCATCACTATTCTACATATTACTTCAAATACATAATGATAAAATATACTTAATAATCTCTATATATATCATAATTATTGAATTCCAATACATAAACACATCAATCATGCAACGTATTTATTAAAACCTTACCCATGCATAATATTCTATTTATTTTATACCTCTTTACATTCATATATAATTGTTGGTTTCTTCTTTATCATCAAAAAATCATTTACTTTTATCTCATTTTTAACATAATTATTGATATTTCCCTAAAATACATCAATTTTATAATTCTCATCCATTCAAAATTTATAACATTCAACCATTGATGATGATGTAGGGAAACCAATATTCTTTTCTATATCATTAACTAAAATTTTTATTTTCCCTTAGTAATCACTTAAATTTTATACTAATTCTATACAACTAAAACATATTCTTATTCAATTAAAATAGTACTTGGACATCTTCTTCCCATATTATTGAATTATTATAACCTCAAAATTATTTCTTTCACCCAAAATTTCAACAACCATTATCTGTATCTTATTTGGTGAGTCTAAGATTTGGTTAAGGTGCATGTTTTCAATAATATTTCATGATATAAAATTTGGAATAATAAAATTATCCTTGACTCCAGTCATCATTATATTTTTATGATAATGTTTTTTTATCACATTCAATTTTAACATAGAAATATCTAGTTCCCTCCATTGACAAAAATCAAAAAAATAGTCTGAGTAACAATAGTCATAGCAGGGAACCACATAATCATGAAACATTACTTATAGGATGTCTAAATAATGAAACCTTTTTGTCAACTAATGTATCATTATTATTAACATAGGTCATTCATGAAAATTATATATATAAATCCTTCATGATGGTTTCTAAAAACATTGTGAATTTCAAAAGAATATCACATTGGACTGTCAAACGAGGTGTACTGAAATGACCATTGTTATACACTAGTTGATGATAAATTCAAGATTAATTGACCGATAATAGGGTTATTACCTCTAGGTGCATCTATGATTTATCCCATCCACATGTAGTATCCGAAGAGGGATGAAATATTTTTGTAAAAAACTAGATCTATCCTTTTCCAATATTTTGGAACATTTTCATATACTATGACACGTACATATACCTATCTTTATAGATATTTTATTTTAGATCCCTACATTTATACCTATAGACCTCACTAATGTTTTTTTCATCCGAGTTTCCAAAGGCTAACTTAGGCCTTCCTATAATACCAACTATAGTGACCCCATATTTTAATTATAAATATTATATATTTTTAGATCAATATTAAATAAATTTAATAATAACATGCCCAAGAACAACAATAGTTTGGTATATTTGGAGACTAGAAACACAATATTCATATATATTTAATTATCGTCAACATATCCCATAATTATCTTCTCACAGAGTACTCCTCTTAAAAATACCATATCTTAACCTTTCTTCATAAACTAAGGATGGAAGCATAAGGAAGGGTGAGCTAAGATTCTCAATAATAGAAACTATATGACATGTCGATATATGATCATATTAAATCATAATATAATAATAATGGTATATGATCATGAACATAACATAAGGTGTTCATACCCAACCTTTAATATAAAGTAAACATGAACCATAGAAAGAACATTATAATTTCTAAAAACATATCCCATATGATTGGGAAACCATAAAAAATAAATCATGAAACATAATATCATGTCACAAAACTTTATAATAATAATAAATATAGAAAAACCATTTCATATGACAATTCTAAATACAAATTAAATAAACATAGAAGATAAGTAATTATCACATGTTTACCATTTTGGATCAGGGTGAACCTATTTCCTATAGTGGGTCAGTATAAACCTATTTCCCATAGTTGATCTTGCCCATTTAATTGTTTCCCATTGTTATATCATGAGTAATAATTCATTATACAAATCCTTAGTGGGAGAGATAGGTCCCACCCATATAATTAATGAATTTATGAAATGTTTTTTTATCTATGTGCTATATGGGCATAATAGTTATATAATATAATATAAGATACATTGACTTAGAAAACCTTGATTATTTAAAAATTATAGGACGTTACGTTAGATCATATTAAACAATTAAATAATGAATCAAGGGCTAAAGGAGAGACTTATTTAGATATAAGTGAATATGGAAATTTTAATTTGATATTTATGAATGAGATGATGGGGTGGAGTTTTATATGGGTGTTTAGATGAATTCATTTGAATAATTTATTAAGTATTTTGTTATTCAGCATTCATTTAGTGCTCCACTATAACTATTAATCTCCACCACCATCTTTAATTCCCCACAATATTTATTATTGGAATATATATTTAATGGAAACAAACTTTTAATGAATGATTCATGATTAGATGAATAAAAATTCATATATACTATATTTATTTTATTTTCCAATTTTCCCCAATTTTTACAATATTTTTCAAATTTAATCAAAAATTACCAAAAATTACCCCATGGATAATTTTTACATTATAATTACACTTCAATAATTTATTTTATAAAATTCACACTCCAATTACATACATTGTACATCTGTTGGATGATAAATACTTCATCAATAAATAATACATGTAAACTTCTATTTAATTTCATAATGAACACAAATTATAATACAACTCAATCCATATACACCTAACCTATGATCGCATAATCAAAACCCATAGGGTAATATGTGAAATGTTGGTACATTCCTAGGGTGGTTTGGAAAACATTTAATGGGTGGTGATCTTCAATAAAAAAAGACTTCCCCTACAGACAATTCTGCTCGAACATCACATTATGGAGTTCATCATGGGATTCGTCATGACTGAACTCAGTGACACTACATCCTTCCTAAGATCTAATATATGAACATTGTAAGTGATGTTAGTACTAGTTTAAACCATATTTACTCCATTATATGATAATTAAAATTCTTCATATTTGTTAATATAGACTTATCTTAGAGGAATATTTTTTATCAGAATTCCAACAACGGTCATAATGCCCAACTATCATATTAGTCCTTATATATTCACACCAAAATCAAAACCCCTTCACATATTTCTATAAGTTTAGATATCATTTTAATTTAAATGTCTATTTTCTGTTTCTTGATATAAATTTATCTCATATACTTGTCATTATTTTTCAATTATGATCCATCACATTACAAGAATATTGGGGGCCCTACATTGTTTCATGGTTTATGGTATATTTATTATATTTTTTTATAAAGGTAATTCCATAGTGATTTTTTGTATCAATATCTGTAGTACTATTATGATTAATTAATAAAGTGTCAATTATGTAAAAACCATGTTACGAATGTTTTTTTATAAATATATACTTTTTGATACTACATCCCCCCCCCCCACATAAAATAATTTCATCCTCAAAATTATAAATAAATCATCACATAAATGAGGATATAGATTTTTAACGACATCCTCTACCTCTTATGTTTCCACTTATAGAAGATGATTCCTCCAAAAAAACTTCACTAGCTAAAATTTTATATTTCATAGTATATTCTCACTTATATCATGAATTTGATTCAACTCGTCCTCATATGATAAGTCTAGGTAAAACTAAACATGAAAAAAATTTATAATATGGTTAGATTATGGAATATACTTCCTTATAAGTGATATACGGAATACATCATGATCATGGGATACTTTCTGTATATTTACCAAATATTTTAATACAGAACCATTATCTCTAATATCATATATAATACAAAACACCAATATTTGAAGAGAATGTAACACATAGATACATTATGATATATTTATTTTTAAACAAATTTAGTATCATTGAACATTTGCAACAGACTCAACTCTGAGTAAAAAAACACAATACTCTATTAAAATAATATAATTTAAACATAACCATTTTAAGATAGCTATTAATTTAGTCAGTATGAATATGACATATTGGATCTTAAGAGTTTATTATGTATACAAGTGGGATGTAAATTGTAGTTAAAAATTAAAATAAATCAAAACAAAAAAACCACTTATTTAAGAAATATCCGACTTAGTTATTCTCTGATTATCAATGATAAAATCAGAACTAGAAAACATTATATTATATCCGAGGTATTTATTGATATCAAAATTTTTCTGATAAAACTAGTGTTATAATGTTATGTATGAACATACATTCATAATTATATGAAAAAAATAAAGAAATTTTTTTAGAAAAAATAATTAAGAAATATTATAAACAAAATAAGTAAATACAATCATTTAATAAAATAATTTAATATTTTACATTAAGTGTTAATGTAGAAACAAATAATGAAAAACGTTATCCACAACTTTATTCCCATTATAATTGATTTTTCTTTCATTACTAGGAAATATCATGATCGTTTTGGGGAGATTAGATATGTATTCCTATCCCTACAATCCCTTGATAGGATGATCAGTTTTACATTTTGTCTGTCTTTTACAAGAAATCAATCTATAAAAGGATCTTTTTATATCATCCTAGCCCTGAAATCCATCAATATAATTGACTATATTCACTATCTTCATATCGTCAGAAGCCTTCAATCAGTACAATTAGTGAATAAAGAATACAAAAGATTTTTTTTTTGAAAGTTTCAATATTAACATGGATTCTATATTACTTACACTCTCTTTGAAATTAGAAATATGTATAGACTAAGATGTTGATGTAAAGAAAAATATCAGGTTATCATATTTGAAAATGCATTATCTATAATCTCTTAAAATGAATTCCAATTTATATGCAAACACTTAATGGTAAAATTATTTAGTTAGTTTCAATGACCTCAGATAGTGTGCACATTTACAGCTCATAATGATCTAAATATTGAACTCAAAAGCTAAGAATTTAAATTCACATCATCTTTTTTTATAATCATTAAAATTATATTTTTCATATTTTTTGATAGAAAAAAATATACTTCAATTATAAGCATTTAATAGTTCAATGGTTTTCTTATTTATTTTCAAAATGATAATATGAGTAATGGCCAGTTTTATGGATTAAAATTAATGTCAGTATGCTAGTCATGATTTTTGCTAGCCTGTTAGGCACGACCTAATTCTAACAACTTTTCCAAAATAATTTGACTTAACATATTAGACGCACCTTTAGTCTGATGGACCACATTGATTAATAGATGTTTATATTTGTCTTATAATTGAAATATTTATTCCTTCATTTTAAATGAATTTTTTTTTTCAAAAAACACACAAAAATTACTTGATATTAAATGTTATTAAAATAGTGTTTTAAAAAAGTGTTTGTGATTTAAAAAACTAGGGAATGGATAATTAGAATTTATAAAATTCCACTCTATAATCTCCCCTTTCTTAAAATAACATAACACAACAGTACAAAAATGAAACAAATAATAACATTGAATAACCTAAAACCCATTTTTCATTTATATTTTTTTATGATATACTACATATCTTAACTCCCCTTAAGGTTATGACATCTTTATGAGATGATGATAATTAATAATAATTTGTACTCTCCCCCTCTATAAACGTATTTCTAACAGAATTATCACCCTTTTATAAATCCCCCATTAAACATATCACCTTAAGATTTTCCAAAACATTCCCCCCTTACAATTATCCCTTTAAAAATATAAAATTCCCACACCCTATGTGATTTAATAAAAATTGCATAGTGAAGGAACTAAATTCCTTGAAAAGTTAAAAATTAATAACATACAAAAAAATTATATATGAACTAATTATTCATTGAATAAAAAAAGAAATAATATACATCCAAAAAAATTATAAGTGATTCAAAAGTAATTACATGGATAAAAGGATTATTCAAATTCCCATAAATTGAAAAATGTTTCAAAATTATTTCATTAAGACTTTAAATAAAAAAATTTCCCTCGTTATTTAAGTTTTTTTATGACCTCCATCATAGTTTTAACATCATCATGATTCTTATGAAATTTTATGAATGTTTCCTCAAGATTCATGAACTTTCCTTCTATAAATTCCTTCTACATAACATTTTCTTTTAGAATTTTAAACTCTTATGTTATGGTCATATTTTCTTCCGTCACAGGGAACAACACATCTTCACATGTTCTAAGTATATTGTTCATTACTTCCTTATTGTGAAAATTGTTTTAAATTCATTCACTTGTTCATTACGATCATCATCCATGTCACTAATGTATCCTAAAAAGTTTACTATGTATGAGACATATTTTTATAGATTGAAAAGGGATTCATCTAATTTAATATAATTTTTTCTTACTTATATGGATTGATCTCCATGGTCTTTGAGATCATTGTAAACATGGTTTAACCACATCACCATCTGATTATATGACATAATTTGTACTTTTCTTCTTTATTTACTGATTTAAAGTCATCTCCAATATGAATAACTATTTCTATAAAAACATTCAATGATTACAATTTTCTTTTAGTCAACCTTGAATGACTTTACATCTTGCATATTTTTTTCTAAGATAGGGTATTAGATCACTTAACCTTTTCAAGGTTTGGTAAATATAATAAAAAACATTATTGGATGCTATTTCTTTATAATTCGTTGATTATGATAATTTATGAGATTCCTGTGGATGACATGGCCTGATATATTTTTTCATTATTTTATTCATGTTTTTCTTCCATACAACAATCATGATAACAACATCCTTATAGTATTATAAATTTTTAAAATTTTTGTGTTAGATTATTGATATTATTACGCTACATTTGAATTAAAATTGATTTCCTCTTTAGAATATGATTTCTCTTCTTCTAAATAATTTAATTTGGGATCTATATCTATTGGGGAAGGTAATGTAGATGAAGATAAATATGACTAAAATGTTATATTTCCCTTTGACTCTTGATCATATACTTTTTATTATTATTTTATTCATTTTTTACATCATCCTTTTTTTATTCTTCCCAATTTTTTTTCTTCTTCCTCTAGTTCATTCTCCAACTGCCTTACATTTCTAAGAATTTTTTTTCTAAAATTTTTAACTGCCTTTGGATTTTCCTTTTAATCAACCTTATGGTGTATTACTGTAAACTATTAATCAACAACCTCTATACATTTACCATTATCACTAACTAATGTTACTTCTGAATGAACAAATGATTATTCTATAAACTATAAACTAAAATTGGTAATTTTTTTGATTGATGTTATTCATGTTTTTGGACTAAATATCTGGTTTCATCATAGATTATGGAGAAACTCGTAACATTGGATTTTCATAAGCCTTTTATATAACCTTCATTAAATTTTCTAATAATTTTTACACTAGTAATATTTTATTAAATTTATTTTTATCTAGCTACCATAAATTCATAATTAATATGAATCATTAAAGCTTATCCCAAAAATTTATCAATTATATACTCAGGATCTCCTGGTATATTTTGATCCTTATGAACCATGAGTTTCTTTAACTCGTCATCATTTTTTATCATGAGTTGTTTTTATTTTTCATATGGGATGATTCAGAAATTAATTATTTTCTTTCCCAAATTCTTTCACATTCACAAGCCCTAAATCAGACACAATGTTATCATCTTATCCACAAAAAATATCAACATTTAATCGAAAACAAGTTTCATTGATAACATTGTTTCTGCATTGAACATGGAATATTTTACATTATGGGAAAATATTAACTCTTATTCTTGATGAATTTTATTTATTTAACTAACAAAATTTTTATGAAGGATGAAAATATAAATAAATTTGAATTCATCAAATCCTTATTAATTAGTACCACCTTAAAGAAAACAAATTTTATAAGACTTATTTTCCTCAAATTCATCATGTAGTATAATTGATGTACTTCTCTATATAAGGAATTTATACTTGGTCTACTATCTTAAAAATGGTATTTGTTGATGGGTTTTCATGATTTTCATTTATAATATGCCTTGATTTGTCTCTCTATCCACCAAAGGTTGATGCAAGAAGAATATGAACTATTGGGAAATTCAGAAGGGAATTGAACGCTTTTGAACCCTTTCCCCCTGACTATACTGAATTGGAGTCACCCTAGCTAAGAAACAAGACGTGAAGGCTGGGAAAATTAAATAATTTATTAACAGAGGAATCCCACATGGCCTCCACATGGTTAACCAAACTGTGTGACACCACATAAAAACCATGTAGGTTTGATGTTTTTGGAGGCAAAGGGCTCTGTACGGGCTCTGTACGGTTACCCATACCGTGCGGCTCTCCCTTAAACCATGTGGGGTAAAGAAATTGAGACATAGGCTTCCGCATGTCCACCGCATGATTACTAAAACTGTGCAGCCCAGTAATCAAACCGTGCGAGACATGCACATTTTTGGAAAAGGCCTCTTCACAACCTCCATACGGCCTACTAAACTGTGCGGCCCATCCAGGAAAGCCATGAACATTTGTGATTGAAGATAGATCAATGTTTATGGTTAACGTATGGCCTACCAAGCTATGTGCTTAAACCATGCAGACCACTACAACCTTTTCTTATTTCTTTTTCACTTTCCACCAAATCCTTACCCTAGGTATTTTCATTCTACTAGCCTTGAGACCAATAGAAAAATATGGATTATGGATGAGGAGACCCAGGGGGGAATCTTGGATTGAAGGAGGATCATTCTAGGTGTGGAGAGAAGTAGAGAACTGATTTTTGGAAGGAGTTTTTGGACACTTGTTCTTGAAATTGTTGTACGTTTATTTCTATTTTATTTTTCATTGTAAGGAACTATTCAAGAAATTTCAGTAAGTCTTTTATCATTTTCACCATTAGTAGATAACCCCCCCCATTGTGTTGGTTATTTGGGTAAAATGTTGGTTCATTAAATAATCGGGTTTTACTATACTTGTGTTTCTCATTCTTCCTCACATATTTCTCCAAACTTCTTTGTCTATTTTCACTGGAAACCCCATATCGGACGATGAATGGAGTTTCCAAATATCCTTGGGAGAATAACAGAAAGTTAACCCATGATCATTTGGTTCCCTTATTGTTTCTAGAGGGAAGCTCATAATCTAATGTTAGTGGAACTCAATTTCCAGACCAAGGAGTGGATTTATGCTGACTTAGTCAGAACTCACCAGACCAAGGGGGTTCCAACAACAATGAAACCCAAAAATGTGGGTTATTATGAACAATACAACACAATAGGGAACTAGATTATTAAAGTCCCACATGAATTCACAGCCTCATCACTTTTTCATCATCATTTACCAAAACCTAGCTAGAACATTTTTTGTTTTTATGTTTAATCCATTGTGAATTGAAAAATATCAGGTAATTATTTTTCTATTGATATCTATAACCATGAAACCAAAATATCTTATTTAAGTTCTGTATCATCACATAATCAATTAAAAATCAAGAGACATAAACACCGAAACTACTCCCTATGGATAGACCCTGTACATGGACACTATACTGTAGAAAAATCAAATTAGGTAGGTGAAAACAATACCTCGGTTAAAACGATCAGAAAATTATGGAACCATTTTCAGGGAAGAGTCGACAATGTTTTGTTAATTCAATTGAAGTCACTAAGTGAGAACAAATACATTAAAAATTAGACTTAAACCTCATTTCTATTTTTCATTGCTTTTTCCCTTTTACGCTTGGTGTGTTTTTTGTTTTGTCCAGGATTGTAAGTACATGAGTGGTCGGGAAACTCATTCCCAGAGTTATGAGGAATCGGAGATACATATTATTGATCTATAAATTAAAAGAACATTGTATAGGAGACGTCGTGCACCTATGGGAGATGAAAACCCAAACGATTTTGTGGAGAACTAGGAGGAAGAACTGGGGGTTGCCCAATGCGTTGGGCATCCGTTCGTCATTGATGGAAACCTGAAACTGTGTGTTGATGAAGAAAAGAATCTGAATCAACCAGCATCATTCATGGATTACATGCTTAAGAACCAACAGAGACTATTGACTCCATTTATGTCAGGGTTTGGGCCTCTATAGATGCGACAATATATTCTGTGAGAGTAGCATCTATATTTTCATCAGAATCAGCAGGAGTATTATCCTCCAGAGCAGTAACAGTTCATTCCGCAAGAACCTGAGGAACTGATGCCTCTATGTCATACTCTTATTGAGTATAGATTACCCTCCATTCATGGAGCGAATGCTGGTATATTAAGACCATCGGTGCAGGCCCAACATTTTGAGATCTATCTAGCGATAATGAAATTAATTCAAAATACAGTTTAGTTCGGTGTCTGGCCGAGCGAAGACCCAAATGCTCACCTATAAAACTTTTTGGATAAATGTGACACATTTCGATATCACAGAGTGTCATAGAACGCTATCCACCTTTGGTTGTTTCCATTGTCATTAATAGATAAAGATAAGGATTGGATCAAGGGGCTACCTCAAAGGTCCATTCTTACCGGAGAGGCATTGGCCCAAGCTTCCTTATCAAATTAATTCCCACAATCAAATATGGTCACCTTGAGGAATGAAATACATAACTTCCAACAGCATGACTCAGAGTCATTGTATGGGTCATGGGAGAATTTCAAGGAGATTTTGCGCAAATCCCCACACTAGGGAATGCCATTGTGGTTGCATGTTCAGACTTTCTATAGAGGTATTAACACTAATACAAAGTCTGTGGTGGATGTAGTTGCTGGAAGGACGGTTATGAGGAAGTCCCCTAAAGAGATTTTGGAACTAATGGAGGATAAGTCAGCAAATAGTTTATAGTTTCAATCTGAGCGGGGCACTCAGAAGAGGGTTTTGCATAATATTGATTCCACCACCATGCTTGTGGCTCAACATGAGGTCGTATAAAAAAAGATTGATTCTCTGAATCTGAAACATTTGTCTCAAGTTAAAGCTGTCAATCCATAGACATTTTGTGATTGCGGTGATCACCATGCCATGGGAGAGTTCATGGGGGCATGTTTGGGACTGTCTACAAGTGAGGTAAATTATTCCTCAAAGAACCGACAGCCAAACAAATTCCCTCAATACCAAAACTAGGTGTGGAAAGAGAATTAGAATACATGATTGGGGAAGAAACAATAGAATCCTCAGGAAAAACCAAAAAATCACTAGGTTATTGTCAATAACAGTTTCAGAATCCATATCCAAGGCAGCAAAAAGGCAATCAATTTCAGCAAGGATCATATCATCATAAAGGGTATCAAAACCCTTATCCTGCATAACCACTATGACAAGAACCTTCTCAACAAGTATCCCTGCAACCTCATCAGGAACTTCTCTCGAGGATGGAGGAAATTATTTCAATGTTTATAGAAACTGCGGAAACAAGGTTTCAAAACTAGGAGGCATCTACTAGAAGCCTCAAAAACGAGATTGGGTAGCTTGAAAACCAGATCTCTCAGATACATCCCATCACACTACTAGGAAGTACCAAAAAAATCCACGAGTGGAGGCTAATGATGATATTTTACAATGTGGGAATGAGCTTCCCTAAATGCGATTACGAGTCAAGGTGTTGCACTACTAAAGCAATCCACATTCTTATCAAGTGGAGAAGTTACAGCCGAGGAATCATCCCCTAAACAAGTGCTGGTAAAAATAATCGGAACTCCCCCCGAGAAAGGGAAAAGAGATGTTTAACTCTTATGTACCCCCCTTTCCAATTCCAGCAAGTATTAAACACTGAATGTTGGACCATCATGTTTTCCATGTTCATGGAAGTATTCAAGAAGCTGCACATCAATATTCCCTTGGAAGAGGAATTAACCCCAATTCCCACATAAACAAAGATTATAAAAGAATTCCTTTCAAATAAAAGGAAGATGGAGTACTTGGGAACCTTTCCCCTGAATAGGGAATGCTCGGTGGTAGTCCAACACACACTCCTTCCTAAGCTCCATGATTCGGTAAGCATCACGCTCCCATGCACTATCGGACATTGTGAGTTTGGAATGTTCCTCTGTGATTTGGGGGCGAGTGTCAATCTGATGCCCATCGGAGTATTCAATAACCTATTGCTGAATGATCTCATGACTACCTTAGTAGCACTGAACATGGATACTCATTCTCTCAAATAACCTCAAGGGATACGGAAATACATGTTGGTAAATTTGGAGAAATTAATTCTATCAGTGGATTTCATCATCCTATACATTGAAGAAGGCCAAGTGGCATCTTTGATTCTCGGAAGACCCTTTCTGGCTATAAAGAATGTTTTAATTAAGGTACACCGAGTCAAGATTATTTTTCGAGTGGGTGATGAGAAATTTTAATACAACTTCCTCAAGGATGTTAAACGGGATTTACTTATGGAAAATTTGGTTTGTTGTGCATTAAAAATAATAGCGATTGCTTTTCCCTCGAGGAAGATGGGATGCAATGTTTTTCATTCATCAATGACTCCGTCATTGGGGATGACTAGCTTTAAAAGGAACAATAGGAGATAAAATTTATTGTGGGCGAAAGAGGCCATTACTGGTAGAGAGAATTCATTCAAAATTTAATAAAGTAGGCCTTAGTTGTTCCGATAATACCTTCCATTCTCAAGGCTCCCCAGCTCGAGGTGAAACATCTCCCTTCTTCGTTGAAATATGGATATTTGGGAGAGGAAAATACAATGTCGGTGATCCTTAATACCATGCACAAAAAATAAAAATAAGTGGCTCTCTTGTTAGTCCTCCGAAGAAGGAAACATTCCCTTGGATAGACAGTCACCATCGTCAAAGGTATATGCCCCACAATTTGCACTCATAAATTACATCGGGAGGAAGGGAAAAAAGCCTCTTGAAAACCACATGGAATGTTGAATCCCCCCATGAAATAGGTTGTCATGAAAGAGGTGATCAAACTAAGAGATGTTGGAATTATTTACCATCTTCAACATTCTGTGGGTTTGTCCTCTATAGGTGGTGCCTATGAAGGGAGGCATCATAGTGGTAACCAATGAGAAGAATGATCTTATCCCAACCTGGAAAGTCATAAAATGGAGAGTATGTGTCGACTATATGAAGAAAAATGAGGCAATGAGGAAAGATGATTTCCCCCTTCCGTTTATGGATAAAATGCTAGATTATTTTTAGGGGCATGAGTTCTATTGTTTCTTAAACAGTTATTCAAGATATAAAAAAATCACCATTGCCCAAGAGGATCAAGAAAAGTGTACATTCACCTGTCCTTACGAATACTTTTCATACCACTGAAAGTCATTTGAGATCTGCAATGCTCATGCCACCTATCATAGGTTTATGTTATCAATATTCCATGACATGGTGGATTAGATTCTAGAGGTTTTCATGGAAGACTTATCGGTATACAAGAAGTCATCCACTACATGGTTGAAAAATTTGGAGTTGTTCCTTAAATGTTGTGACCACACAAATATGGTTCTCAATTGGGAGAAGTGCCATTTCATGGTACAACACAAAATTATCATAGGACAAATGATCTTTATGAATGTAATTGAAGTGGATCTGGCCAAATTGAAGTCATCTCGCAGCTGCACATTCCCTCATCATTCTGATAAATTCATATTTTTTGGGGCATGTGGGATTTTATCATCGATTCGTCCGTGATTTCACCAAGATAGCTCATCAATTAACCAATCACATGTTAAATAATGAAATTTTTTAGTTTGATGAAAATTTTACAAAAACCTTCTAGATTCTAAATGAATGACTGGTCTCAGCTCCCGTGATGATTTCCCCATATTGGGAGGAGCAGTTTGAGATAATGTGTGATGCGAGTGACAATGCAGGGGGGCGGTGTTTGGAAAACGACTGGACCGTATTTTCATATCGATCCATTATGCTAGATAAGATCTGAATTAATCCCAAATTAATTACACCACTATAGAGAAAGAAGTTATATCCATGTTTTTGTGTTTGACAGATTCTGCTTCCACTTAGTTATTTCTAAAGTGGCAGTTTATAATGACCATACCGTACTTAAGTACTTGTTCAATTATAAGGACTCCAAACCACGACTAATCCATTGGGTTCTCCTCCTCCAGGAGTATGATTTAGATATCAAGGTCCAAAAAGGTAGCTAGAATGTGGTGGCTGATCATCTCTCACCAGGAACAACACCATTTAGAGGGATACGAAGACCATGATATTAAGGAGGATTTCCCAAATGAGCTGCAATTCTCCATTGAAGTACCACCTCTTCCATAGTTCACCGACATTTAAAATTACTTGTTCACTGGAGTTGTCCATCCGGACTTGTCATTTCCTCAGAGAAATAGATTCTTATCAGAGTTAAAGAGGTATTTTTGGGAATACCATGTACTCTTCTACTCTTGTGGCAATGAGGTAGTCGTCCATTGTGTAACAGATGAAGAAATTCAAAGCATTCTGTAATTATGTCACTCTTCTACGGTAAGAGGACATCATGGGCCAGAATGAACAACATAAAATAGCTTACAATCTGTATTTTCTGGTCATCCATGCACAAACACACTAATTATTTTGTTTCATCCTGTGATCGGTTCCAGAGAAAAAGAAACATGGGTCATCGTGCCGCGATGCGAAACACCATATTCTTGAGGTGGCTATTTTTGATGTGTGGGGAATCGACATTATGGGCCCCTTTCCACCATCCTTTGGGAACACATATATTCTGTCATGTGTTGATTATGTTTCCAAGTGGGTGGAAGCCATGGAAAACACTTATAACACGAACATAGTCATCATAGTTTTTCTCAAGAAAAATATCTTTAGCTGGTTTGGGACCCCGTGGGTGTTGATTAGTGACTAAGACACACATTTTGACAATACATTAATGAAAAATGTGCTCTTGAAATATGGTGTTAATTATATCTAGTGGACACCATATCATCCCCAATCCAGTGGTCATATGGTGGTGTCTAATCATGAGTTGAAACAGATATTGGAAAATGGTGGGAGAAACAAGAAGTGATTAGTCCAAAAAGTGATATGAAGCATTGTAGGCCATCCAGAAAGCCTTCAAAACACCTTTTGTTATGTCCCCTTTCCAGTTGTTTTTTGGGAAACCCTATCAGTTGACAATGGAGAAGGAACATAAGGATTATTGTACTGTCAAGGCCCTGGATTATGATCTGAAAACCACAGAAGACAAGAGTAAGTTTCAATTAACTGATCCTGACGAGATTAGGCGGGATGCCAACAAGAATGAAAAATTTTATAAGGAGAAGATGAAGGTGGTCCATGATAGCATGATATCCCATAAATCCTTCCAGCTAGGTGATAAGGTATTACTCTCTAACTCTCTTCTGAAGCTTTTTCCAGGCAAGTTGAAATCCTGGTGATCGGGACCCTATAAGGTGATCAGGGTTTTCCACCATGGAGTAGTGTAATTAGCTAGCACAAATGGTCAAAATATTATGGTCAATGGGCGTGCCTAAAGACTTATTTTGTCATTGAAGTCATGGAGTTCATAGTTTCTACCATGCATTTAGTGTAGTTCATGGGCCAGGTAGGTCAAACTCTAGACATTAAACGTAGAACTGACTGGGAGGTAACCCGGCATATTGAAAACATTATGTTAAAATTAATTGGTTGTGTGAGTGTTCCTAGGACCGCATGTTAGTGTGATCTTTATTTGTGGTGTGTTTTAGTGTAGATTTATCACAACAAGTCTAGATATCTTATTGAATGTCTATAATTCCTACCTTACCCTTTATATGGAAAGTCTCAAAATATCTATTATAATTTATGGTGGAACACAGTTTTGAATTTCAAAGAGATTATTAGGTCCAAACATGGAAACATTCAATATTTCATTAAAAAAACAAACTGAGCGGTAGGTGAACAGTTTGGTAAACTGTGCGCTGACCATGTGCCTTGGACTCCCCAAGACAGAAGTAGGCACATAGTTGGTGCCTAATTACCCAAAACATGTGCCCCTGGCCATGTGGCCACATAAAACCCCAAATTTCTTAACCAATGGTGACCCCCTCCTCTTCCATTTCATGCGAACCCCTAAACCATGCTGTGCGATCTCGCCCAAGCCTCATCTCGTTATTTTTCATCCAGCCGTTCTCTTCCTTCATCCGGATCTTCATCAGAGGTAATCTCTTATTCTTTTTTCTTATTGCTCTCCTCTTATTTCTGCTTTATTTCTCACCTTTTCACCCTATGGCTCGACCAATCCCATTTCCCCACTCAATTTATCATATTATTTTCCTCTTCTTTTTCTTTGCATCCTTTTCTTCTTTCCTTTGTTTTTGTTTCCAACGATTCATCGTATCCCACATGCACACCAATTTTTTCAAATGAAAAACCTAATTTTTTATCATTAATTTCAAAATTTATTGATATTTCTTAGGTTATGTCAAGTTTTGAATTTTAGTTTTTCAATTTTCTATCTCTAATTATTGTGATTTTTTGGAATGCTGTTTTCTTCTGTGTGGTGTTTTCAGGTTCCCAAAACTCAAACCCCTAAATTTCATAATGTCTTCATCGAAAAGAGCCCATGGTTTTTCTTCCACCCTTGGATCGCATGTCAAATTTATTAAGAAAGTGAAAAATATTAGGTACAGAACCCTCTTCAATCGTGATATTAGTACCCACCATGAGTTTGGCATTGAAAACCTCGCGTAGTTCGGGATTTCTGTAGAATTCCAGATGTATATTTCCCAAGGCAATTTGACTCATGCCCTCTCCAACAATTATGAAACATTAAAGAAACTTGTTCTTGTGTTTGGGGCCATCTTCTAGTGGAGAGACCTATATGGATAGGATGATCGGGGCATTACCAGTGAATCTGAAGGCGATGTCTAATTCTTCGAAATTAACAAAAGGTTCAGTTTTCAGCTGAGTGAGTTTTCCATATTTATTGGAATTTATGATAGCGCCCATGTGCAGAGTGTTAAATATTCCGAGGAACCACTGGTGTGGGATCCTACTGCCACTCATGATTTTTGTGCTACCATTTCCCAATCCAATATGGGGAAAAGCTTCTTGAGCATTATTTTTTAATCCCTCTGACCCCTCTACGGGATGACACTGATGTGTTTTATTTTTATATCTTGGGACCATTTCATGTGTGACTGTACATTAATTTATTTTAAAAATGTGGTGTTTTGAATGCTATAGTGTGATTGTGTTAGTCAATTAAATCCCCCTGCTACATTCCTTTCATTTAATTTCATTACTCGTCTGGTTTTCTTATCTAGACAGCAGAGGCTTTACTCTTTTATGAAATATCCACTCTTCCGCTTAGCGGGATCTCGTACACTACTTTTTATCCACAATGTTCTGACATTAAAGGGAGTTTCTAATTTCTTCAATGATTACTATTATTCTTTTCTCCCTCCCCTTCCATGCATACATTTCCCACACATCTCTATCTTATTACTTTCATGGAGGACCGTGCTCGGTTCTAAGTGTTGGGGAGGGTGACCAAAATTGGAACCCCATTTCGATTGATGTCTTTCCTAAGTATATTGGATGTACTATTTTCTTAGGAATTTATAAAGAGATGTTACAGATTTCATAGGATTATATCAATTAAATAAAAATTAATTTTGGAAATTATATTTGAAAATGGCTTATTTTTCAGAATTGAAAAATCAGGTTTTGGATGTGAATAAAAATTGTAATGCTTGAAAATGAACATTTAGCCATTCATTTATAAAAAAAATGTTTTAAAATTGATTTTTGTGAGGGAGTAATTTGAATTAAGGAACCCTTTAAAATGGAACTCAATTTGCGCATAATGAGAGGTGAGGTTCGGGAATTGTTATTGCCGCACTAGTGGCTATTTTTCTGTCTTAATTTCAAAAACTCTTTACATGCTCTAAAATTTTAATAATGTGTTAAAATGAGAAAATTGTGCTATATTTTATGCTATAATCTCACCCCAATAAAAAGAGAATATTTTCCAGATATGTAAAGGAATGACAAAAATTTTTTGATGGCCTTTCATCATGTTCCAAAATATACAAGTCAATGAGGTTGTGTGACCTATAAATGTGGTAGCCCACCAATTTTGATGAAGAAACATGGGCTTAACTAATAAATGTTTATAATGATATGGTAATTGATGTTGGAAATTTCTTTGAATAAAGAAGGGAAAATTATGTTTTAGATGAATTGATTTATAAATGAATGGTTGGTTATTTTGGATTAAGTCTACTCTGTTGGCTATCTTTATAGACTTGGGGAGCCATAAAGTATGAATGTTTTAGTTTTTAATGATATTCCTTCAAAATTCAAATTCATGTGATTGATATAATCTGCGATGTTTCTACCTGTATCTTTGGTAATTCCTTTGGAATAATTTTCTATGCCTTTGTTTGAGGACAAACAACCCATCATATGTTGGAGAGTTTAATTTAATTCTATGCAAAGGTCATTTCCACAATGTTTACTATCTTAAACATGGTTTTTGTGGATGTATTTGAATTATTTTCAAAACTGATGTGCCTTGATAGGTCTTTCAAACCACCAAAGGATGAATCATGAATACTATGTACTATTAGGAGGTTCAGAAGAGAATAAGAGGCTTTTGACCATATTCTCCCCTAACTATGCTGAATTGGAGTCACTCAGGCATACCATTAAGAATTTATGTCCAATAAAATTAAAGAATTTCGTGATAGAGGAAACCCGCATGGCCTCCTCACAGTTAATAAAACTATAAGACTCCCCAAAAAACCATGTGGGGTTGATGTTTTTGGAGGAATAGATCTCTGCACGGGTCCTCACGGTTACCTAAATCGTGCGTCTCTCCTTCCAACCGTGTAGGGGTGTCATTTTTTGAGGCAGAGGCTTCCACACAACTGCCACACAGTTACTTAGACCGTGCAACCCAGCACTCAAACTATGAATGACCTGCACATTTTGGGACATAGAACTCCACATGGCCTCCTCATGGTCTACCAAACCATGTGGATCATACAATAAATTTGTGCGCCTTTGTGATTGAAGATAAGGCCATGCACACAGTTGGTACATGACCTACCAAGCCGTGCGCCTAAATCGTGCAGACCAGTGCAACGTTTTCCCTTTTCACATGCCACCAAATCTTTGACCCATGTCGTTCTATTCCACCTGCCATGAGACCAATTGAAAATGTTTTTTTTGGACTTTGGAAATCCTTGGGGTGAAGCCCAGAAGGTAAGAGGATAATTCTTAGTGTGGAGAGAAGTGGAGAACTAATTTTTGGAAGGAGTTTTTGGACACATGTTCTTGTAATTATTGTATGTTTTGTTCTATTCTATTTTTCTTTATAATTTATTCTTCAAGCAATTTTAGTAAGTATTTTTTTTCTTTTCTCCATGAGTAGCTAAATTCCCTTTGTGTTGGGGATATCTGTAAAATGTGGGTTCGTTAAATAATAAGGTTTTCCTATACTTGCATTTCTCATTCTTCCTCACATAGTTCTCCCAACCCCTTTTCCTAATTTTACTTGAAATCCCATATCAGACCAAGAATAGAGTTTCCAGGGATCCTTGGGAGCATTACAGAAAGTTCACCCATGATCATTAGGTGCACTTTTAGTTTCTAGAGGGAGGATCTTAATCTAATTTTTGTGGAACTCAATTTCCAGACCAAGGAGTTGATTCTTTCCAACTTAGTTGGAACGCACCGGACCAAGGGGGTTCCAAAACCAATGAAACCCATAAATATGGGTTATTATGAACAAGACAACATAGTATGGAGCTATATATTTATTGTCACACATTAATTGACATCATCAACACTTTTTCATCGTCATTTATTAAAACCCAACTAGAACATTTTCATTTTTTATGTTTAATCCCTGGTGAGTTGAAAAAGTCAATTTAATTAGTTTTCTGTTGGGATCCGTCACCATGAAACCAACCAATCATATTTAAATTATGAATCTTCACATATAAAATTACAAATCAAGAGACATAAACACTGAAAATACTCTCTATGGATTGACCCCGTAGTTTCACACTATACTAGTTACAAGTTAGATAAATAAATTTGGGTAGACGAAAACAATACCTCAACTAAAACGATCACCAATAATATAATTTTTTTTGATAGATTTAGGGTATACCAATCACCTTTTATCTGTATGAGATAACCATAGATCCATAATGTTATGAACCTTTCATCTGGTGAATGTTGAGAAAAAATAATTACTTTCTCATAAGTTGCGAACAAGGATCCTTCAACATTTTATCTCATAGAACAATAATTATTATTGTGTAATTTATAAGAAGATAGATACAATTCTCCCTCCAAATGTACTTCAAAAATATCATACAGTTATTGATATGTAACATGTTACTATTAAACAAAAAGAGTAAACAAAATTTCTCCTCATAATCCTAATGAACATTTATGGAATCATAAAATTCTTATATTAATATTTAGGGTAATTTAAGTTGAACGCATTATTTTTTTCTAATTAAATCAATTTCCCAACATTGAAATGTAATGATATTTTTATAAATTGAATCATTATTTTTATTCTATGATTTTTTGAGGAGTATTTCATTAGAAATAGCTCTCTTTACAAAATCTTACATAGCTTCCATCTAACTCAATCTTGTAAGAGTGATTAATAAATTGGAAAGACTTCAGTCTTAGCAATAAAAAGGGGATACGAGTGTCGGGGTTGTGTATTTTGAAAATCAATGTGGGACTTAAGGTTAGAATCATTTATATAATAATGCGAGATGAGATTTCATCTTCAATAATATTTCAACATCTCAGTTGAAAACTCAATTATGATCTGATAGTTAATATTTTTTCAAATAATTTTTAATTATTTATTTAATAACATAATATTTTTTAAATTAAAATATTTTTAGAGTAAGAAAAATTTTGATTAGAAAACATGATGTTTTTTAACCAAATGATTTTTGAAAAATAATATAAAAAATATATTTATAAACTAAATTAATGAATATGTGAAGAAATTAAATTAACAATACATTTTCAAGTAGAAAATGTATCATCTATATGAGGAAACATCTCTTTTTTTATAATAGAAATTGATTATGATGTAGATTATTAAAATATTATTCATCAGAATATTTTATAATGAGATGTGATTTTCGAAAATGTTTACATACAAAATATTATAACAAAAAAATTATAAAGAAAACTGTTATTAAAAATTTTGAGTGAAAATTTTTTTTATAAAAAAATTTAATTCTAATAAAGTTACTATGATAAAAAAATTATAAAATAACAGTTTATTAGAAAAAAATTGTTTTCAAACCCTTAAAAACATATATACACCCCCTTTGAGAGAGAGTTAATTAATGTAAAGATATTTGTAAAAATGATGTTGATATGAATAATGACTTGATATTGATAATTCCTAGATCCTATTTAATGTATTCAAATCTATGAAAACAAATTGGGTTAGTAAAAATATATGAAATTTGTTCTCTCATTTTAATTAATTTGAAAATCATTTATATTTTTCTTATATGATCCCAAATTAAATGACGTATTGTATATATTATTATAATTTTAGTGATGTTTTGGGTTTTCTACTTTGGTAAAAGTCAATTGTGTTGTCACAAAAAAATCAGTTTTAGTAAAATTCAATACATAGTCAATGAGTGTGTGTTGTATTCACAATAGTTAATCACAAAACATCCAACTTCTAGATGTTCATCATAATTGGTGGAAGGTTCTAATAATTTTTGTTTCACCCACGAAAAATAATCTAATTCTTCTTCTAATAAATTACCTATAGATGATGTAATTCTCCGATCCATTTTATATCTACCAATGTCTGCATGTAAAAACCCTTTTAGGTGAAAATAATATCTATAAGAGTAGAACAAAACTAAATCCATAGATCCCATGAGATATCAAAATAAACATTTAATATCTTGATGATTTGACTCATTTGGATTTCCGTGATATCTATAACTTAAACACACTAAAAAAATTTAATTCAGAAGATTGACTATTGTGTAAATTATATATATGATCATACTTATAAAATTATTCTGATCAACTGATTTCCTAGCTTCCTCAGAATAAAAAATATTTCATATTTTTATATGGGTACTAATTTTTTTATTATCATACCTAAAATTATTTAGAAGATATTTTATATACTAATGTTGAGATATAAATGTTCCTTCTGGTTTTTGTGAAATCACCTATCATTCTAATTTCAAATTCATGTTTAATATGATCTACAAAGGAATTGGTTAAATTTTTTATATGAATAAAATATAATGTCATCAATATATATTTTTATAATAATATTTTTTATTAACTACTTTTATAAAAAGAGCTGGATATACAGCTCCCTTAACAAAAATTAATTTGTATCAAAAATCTAGTTAACCTATAATAACAGGATCTAGTGGATTTTTTATGTTAATAATGTTCCTTATAATTTTTATAAACATATTATGGGTGTTTTTTATTGTAGAAAACATGTTGTGTTTAAACATAAACATCCTAATGAACGTATAAATAAAGGAAATCACACATCATATCCATTTTAATTAGTTTGAAATTTATTAAGGTTATATAAGCTCGAAGTATAATAATAGATTCAAGTCTTGCTACTAGAGAATATATTTCTTCATAATTTATTCCCTTTTAATGATTACAAACCTTATCAATAAATATATCATTACATATAACTATTATACCTTTTTATCATATTTATTCTGAGATTCCCATTTTATTACAATAACAGAAGTATATTTTGGACATTAAACAATGGTACACACATGGTTCCTTTCAAACGCATTGAGTTCATATTCCATTTATTTTATCAAATACTCATCACATTTATCCTCATTATGGTTATTAGGTTTGAATTGTGATAAGAAATACAGATGTTCAATTAAATTGGTCAAAGAACATTTTGTCATAATTAGTTGATCTAAATCACTAATGATATTATCATAATGATTATTCTTAAGAAATAATGGATTTCCTTGATTGTTAAAGAACTTTTATTCTAAGATAGGTTGAATGAATTCTTGAGGAAAAACATCAGAAACAAATTCCATAGTTTTTCTCTCATGTGACAAATTTTCCAACAAAGGTTACAATCAGGTTTACAAATAACATATAATGATATATGTTGGGATTGTTTGAAAACAAAGGGACTTGTTTGATAAAATTTAACATTTACTATTTCCACAATTATACATGTATTTTTACTAGAAACACTATATGACTTACTAGTTACAGAATAACCAAAAAATATCCATTGATCATACTTTGGATAAAAATTATGTAAATTATGCTTTGTATTTAAGATGAATACATTAAATCCAAAATATTTAATGTAAAAAACATTTAGTTTTCTCCAATCCTCAACTCATAATGAGCTTTCTTAATGAATGGTCTTATTAAAACTAGACTTATAGTGTGATAAAAATTACTATGTTCTTCAGCCCAAAAATTTATAAAAACTCAATATTCAATTAGAAAAATTCTATTAATCTCTTAAATAACTCAATTTATTCTTTAAACTACACCATATTGTTATTGGAATCTAGCTTCTAAAAAGTTATACATTTAACCTATTTTACTGTAAAAAGATTAAAAATCATATATTAAAAATTCTCCACAACGATCTCTTTGAATAGTTTTGATGGAGATGATTTTCTAATTTTTACCTATGGATAAAATGGATTTTTAATTACTTAACTCTTCATATTTTATTTATAAAAAATATACCCTTGTTATTATAGTGTAATCATCAACTAAAATATATATATATTATTTTACACCAGCACTTACAGTTTGTATTGGACCAAATAAGACCATGTGACCTAACTAAAAATTATTATATGTTGATAATTAATTTATAAATGTCAAAAAATACTTTGTTTATTAATAAAATTATATGGATCAAATACCTTTAAAAAATGGAACATATGTTATTATAAATACTTTAAAATATTTTCTTAGTTATCTTTACTATAGTTCTATGGTTATAAAGGTTTATCCTTCTATTCCATAACCAAGATTTATCTTCTACTTCACCGAGACATGGTATATATTTGAACATATGTTCTTAAAATTTTAAAGTATAAACCTTTTCATGTAAATTTCTAGAAATAGTAAATTCATTCTTTGAACTGTGAAAAATTCATTTTTCATTCCTAAAGTTTAAAACGTAACCTTCATTTCATAATTTCATTATTCTTTTATGTTTGTGCTTAAAGAATATAAAAAATAATAAATTTTAAATTACTTCTTTTGGATGAAGAACAATATTAACAATAATGACAATATATCCTTGATAATTAACAACTAAACTAACCTTTAGTCCTTTCATCTAAAATATATTCATCATGAAATACTTTTTTTCAGGCTTATGTCTTATTAAAACACTATTCATGTACTAATATTTTTTTGTTGGTAACTTCATTACTATCAAAAAATATATATATTAGTTTTTCGAATCCCAAACCTTCTGGTGTATGGTATTTTTAAAAAAATAAAATCTTAGGTAACCACATTTTTTCAAAATTACTATATTTATAAATAGTCAAATTTTTTTTAAAAAATTATTTATG
Organism: Viscum album; assembly: GCA_963277665.1. NCBI lineage: Eukaryota > Viridiplantae > Streptophyta > Magnoliopsida > Santalales > Viscaceae > Viscum > Viscum album. The sequence continues at coordinate 1,012,713,942 of OY728119.1, read as the reverse complement.
AAAAACTATAAATATATCTCTATTCAAAGAATATTTATTTTCACAATTTTCACCACTTTGACATTTTATGTAAGAAAAATCACTTCTCAAAAAAAAATAGTTATTACTGAAAAGATTTTTTTTGGTAATAAAATACTCTCTGAAAATATCTATACGAGGTTTAACTTATTTATACATATTAACAAATTTTTCCTTAAAATATTTAAACTTTGATAAATGCTTCTTAAAACCGGATATTTCAAACATTAGTTTAATCATGTTATTTAGAATGATTTGATATTTCAGTAGTATGTCTATTTATTCTTGTCTACTGTATCATAATTTTTTCATGGGAATTATCATGTATTTTATAGGAATTTAAATTTTGATTTTCATGATGTTTCAAATAAACTAGATACATATTCACAATTAGGTAGTGTATTATTCTATTTATATGAGGAAGATACATCATTAAATGATTTATAATTTTTCTCATGATTATTATCAAGATAATTTTCATTTAATATAAGTTTTATTAGAGATTCATCAATTTTTACATTTTCCATGAAATTATTGTTCACCTTAGTTATTTCACTAAATAATCCAATATTATAGTCTCTGAAAAGTCCATTGTCTGAAGAATTATGTGAGGAAACAAATATACCACATACACTCTTTGTGTAATAATCATTCAATATTTTCATTATTTTAATCTTTTAAGACTTCTTATCATTTCTATTTTCATTCCTTTCTTTATTATCCTTCTTTTCTATCTTAGGATAATTTTCATGAATGTGTCCTACATTCTTACATTCATAACATATAACTCCAGAAGATTCATTATTGACATTATTTTCATTATGACTTTTCTTGTGTCTATATTAAATGTATTTCATTCCAAATATATTATGAATCCTTATAGAAGTCTATTATAACTCATTTCAAAATTCTTCTGAAGAACAAGAATCTGATTCACTAATAACTTTATTCTCCATTATATATATAAAAAATTAAATGGACTGAATTTTTTGGGAACATTAATTTTTTTAAAAAGAAACTCCACCAATATTATTTTTAATTTTTTTTCATCATCTCTTTTCAATCTACCCTCATATTGAACATGATTTCCAATAAGATCATTAAGTGTTAAATTTTTAATATTCCTTGTATCATATACGTATTCCCTTTTATATTCCCATTTATTTGACACGATTTCAATAATATTTTCAATCAATATTTAATTTTTGGAACATTCTTACCCAAGGAATGTAAACTATTCACTATAGTCATGAATCGTTGATGATGTTTTTCAACATATTCGATGTGTAATAAATCATAATATTGACATTAAACTATCATCATATCTCTTATAGTATCAATATCTTTTGAAATTTAATGTCAGTAATTTGTAACATTTTCTAAATGTTACTAACAGCTTCACATAAATAAAATTTTCTATATATATTCTGATTTAAAGAAAAAAGTGTCATATTTCTTACTCTATAATTTAGTTGGTATTCATGGTTTTCATGATGATTAAAGGTAGTAACATCCTTCTTAGGAATATTACACTCACCATTTAACATAATAATGTTATCAACACAATTATTGATAAAGAAATTATTCATTTGATCGCTCCACTACACATAATCAGCACCATCATATATAGGTCATCTTATCCAATTAAACATTTTCAAGTCTCCAACATCTATCCATTCTATATTAAAGATAATAGAAACACTTTTCATTAAATATATTTTAATGTAATAATAATTTATAAAATAGTTTTTTAAAAAATAAATTAATAAACATGTCATTGATAATGAATGTATAAACAAATAGAATAATGAATAGAACCACATGTAACTCCAATTATTGGATCGTAAGAGTTTAAAATGGATACAAGAGGGTGGTGGTGAATTGTTATTTAAAAATTAACTAAGACAAAATAGAAACCCTTTTATGTCAAAAAGATCAGAATAATCTGACATTTGATTATCAGAGTTTTAAAATTAGGACCAAAAATTATTATGTCAAAGTTATTTATTAGTATCAGAATAAATCAGATAAAACTAATGTTATAATGTTATTTATAAACATACATTATAATGTATATGAACAGAGGAAATTAAATCTTTTCTAAAAATTAAATATGAAATCATATAAACATAAAAATGACATATAAAAAGTTGATTTAAAAAATTACTATATATCCTTAAGTCGCAAGGTATTTTTAAATCCTAGATAATGATATCCATAATTTTATACATATTTTTTGATGTCTATATTTCATTAAAAAAATTCCTCGATCTGATATATTATTATAGTTATGTCTTCCAATCCTGGGAATCCCCTGATACGATGATTGAATTGAGATCTATCATTATTTCATATGAAATCCTTCAATATAATGATCAATCTCTCTCTCATAAGCCCCTGAAGCCCTCGATCTGATTGATTGGATTCACCATCATCCTATCCATGGAATCTCTTCTTCAATACCATGATCAGACAGGTAATACAAACTAAAATTATTATAGGGAATTTAAAATACACACTCAGATTCCTTATGACTTCAAATATCTATAAAAATCAAAAATCATTTAGAATGAAATGTAAAAGAGATCGAAAAATATTAGATGATTTAAATTAAAAATCCATAAGCTACAAAATATTTAAATTACATATTATTTATGGTAAAAAATCCCAACTTTCATATGTCATAGTTAGATGCAATAGATTTGTAAAATTTACACTTTGATTGATCATAATAATATGGATCACGAACTTGAAAACTAATAATTTCAATGACCAATGTCACTTTTTAGTATTATTACATTGAAATGTATCTTCTTTTCTAATAGAAAACAACCAATATACTCTAATTATTAACATTTGATATTCTGATTCACTTACTTATAGATTTTGAAATTGATAAACTGAAAAAAGTTCAATCTAATGAATCAGTATCAATATCAGTCTGATAGTCGTGGATTTTTTAATCAAATAGACATGACATAATTTTAACCATCGGTCAGATGAATATTTGTTCTGATGTATTATCTGAATCCTTATTCAAAAAGGTCGGACTGATATTTTATAAAAAAAACTTAATAATAAATTAGTGTATTAAAATTAGTAAATCAGTGTTTTAACAAAGTGTTTGTGATTTTCAAAACTAAGGAATGGAAAAGTAGAATGTATAACTTTTGATCAAAAAGGTAAAATTAAATTATGATAATTATATGTTATACACTTTATAAAATTAATTATATGGTTATTTATTTAATATATATAATATATGAATCATTTGAATGAAAATGAAATGTTTTTGGGAAAACTATATTCTTCTAAATGGTTGTTCATTCATGTTTTTTAAAAAACAATTATTATAATTTTTTACCATTTTTTTAAAATTTATTAGAATAAATAAAATTTATTTTTGAAATATAAATTTAAAAATTATCTTAGGTTGATGTTTTTATATATTTTCTAAAAAGTTTATCTTTTTTTGATAAATACTGAAAATTCAGATTTTTATAAAAAAACTCCCCTCTTATTAGAATTATTTATAAGGGTAAATTGATTGGAATTGGTTTTGAGGAATCATTAGATTTATTATTTTATTTTATATATAGTTTAGTTCACTATATTGAATTTCATATTTATTTCACATTTGAAAACATATTAAAATTTAAAATTTTTTTTGAATATCTATTTTTACCACTCGTATTCATGTTTAATTTTAATTTGAATTATACCACTTCTATGAAATTAATTTTTCAAAAATGAATTTTTTATTTGAAATATCCATAATTATTATTATCTATTATGTTCAACATAATTTTATAAAATAATTAATTTTTTAGAAAATACTAATTAATTATTGTGGCTATGGAATAAATTTATTTACTGAGGGGTTAAACTAAGAAGATAAGGGTTAAAAATAACATAAACATTGTTAAATAAACTTTTTTGGAAATATAATGTCTTAATAACATCTATGTATCAATAATGGCCCATTTTGGAGGCTTGTGAAATGAGATAAATGTGACTATAACATTATATTTAAAATTTTCATTTCAGTCTTCTCCCACACATATAAAAGGAAACTACTTATTCTCCCCTCTTTATACATACAAAAGTATTTGGAAAGGAAACTACCAAGACAAATATATTCCTCAATCCTCTATAGAAATCATATATTCCATATTTTAATTACGAATTCCTCAAATGAATCATTTATGTATAGACATAAAGAGGAAACATGAAAAAGAGGTAAAATTATTAATGGAGTGTATTTATTTTAATTTTTATTCTACATACATAAAATCAACATAAAAAATTATATTATAATAACACTAGTATCCTATATATACTGATATGTTATTATCTTAATTTGATAAGACAAATACATCTATAATTTCATCAAATGGGATATGAAATTTTCAGTCGTTGGTATAGTGGCCTACCACCTCATTAAACAATGCAATTCGTTTTCCATCAACAAAATTAAGGATATATATAAATATTAATTGAATATATATATATATATAAAATTTATAAAACAATTATAATTTGGTAATTTTTATATCACATATACCTTATTAATTTACATTCCAAAGGAGAAAGGATAACATCGCTCGTGTGTATTGTGGACTACACCCACATGATGCCTTGTGATTAATTTTCTCATATGATTTTCATGGAATTTTATATTTTTAAAATTAATGAAAATATCATATATCTATAAGCTAAACATAATAATGCAATTATACTATGAAATCATAATTTTTACCTTGTAATCCATTTGAATATAATAACATCATTGGTGTGTATATGCGGAATACCTCCTCCACACATAGATGTGAAATTTTTATTTTATTTTTACATTGATGGTAATAATGATTTATTAAATTAATATATATGATATATGTAGTATAATAATTATTTTTCCAAAATATATTAATATTTGTTTCATTTTGATCCATCCATTGAGAAAAAAGTAGAAATAGTGTTCATGTGTATGTACGACCTACTGTCTGCATGAACGATGTAGTCCATTTCATATCTCTTAATTTTATAGATTATAAAACATATATATAAAAAATAATAATGATATTCATATCATGGTTAATTTTTTATGATATAACCATGATCAATTTAAAATGAGTGAAAATGAAAAATCAAGACATACATGAAAAGCATTGTTGTCATCACCTGAAATAATAATTTTAATAAAGAGTTTATATTAAAGAGTGGATAAAATACCATAATTAAATTACATATTGTATGATATATATGAGTATTATTGTTTAAAAAAACTTATGAAAATAACATATTAATTATATATGAGGTTCTGAAATGTATAGTGGAAGTTGAACCTATGATAAGGGTTTCTCGTCTCAGTTTTACATTCATGACACATATGGCATATTTAACAATTGTTACATTATGTGGTATATATATTTTCAGATTTTTTATATTTTATATCATGAATATATTTAAATTCATGGTATTTTTGGTTTCATTTTATTTTTTTCATTCATCGGGCTTCTGATTTAAAATATACTAATGTGGTAAGGGGTTATTTCACAATTTCATTATTATTTATGATTGTAAATGTTTAAATCTCCCTTGAGAGATTTATTTGATATATATATATATATATATTAATATAAATATATTTTCTTATCTTATTATTATTCCTTAATGTTTTAATTTAATTTTACCGTTTTCAAATTTATTTACTAAATTTTTTTTAGAGAATGTTTTCAGAATATGTGACTTTATATCTCTCTTCGGTCGGAAATCCTTTTCTTCATTAAATTAAATGTTTTCATAAAATTTTATAATTTATTTTAAATTATATAAATGATTTATTGAATATATTTTGACCATTTTATTACTTTCAAATTTTTTTAAAGCAATCTATATTTAATTTTTCAAACAAAGACCATTTAGATTTTATAGGAAATGTGAAGTGAATATTTGTTTTAATGTGTATGGAATAGAATAAATTTTTTCCATCATGACTAAAAAATGTATTAAATCATACTTAAAATGCATAAAAATTAATTGTCAGTAAAAATTATTATTCAAATTTTTTTTACAAACTTTTAGTTTTATTATTATTTTCATTGTAAGAAATGTTATTTTTCTTAAGAACGATTTTATTGTCATTTTTATATATTTAAAATTCATCAATGAAATCATAAATTTGTTGAAATTATTCTATACTAGTTAAATTTTGAAATGATAACATCCCAAATATTTCTCTATATGGGTTATAAAGATTTTGGACTGGGATATACCATTTTCAAATGAATCATAATTCACTAGATGATATATGAAATGATTACTAATTATGGTAATTTTTAACATTTTATATGTTATTTGTTCGATAAAAATATGTATATTGATTAATTTTCACCCCTTTTGAATGAGGAAATCACTTGTCTTAATATGTGATGGGTGGAGACCACTATATGGACTTAATTAATTGGTAGGACTCATGAAATTAACTATATGGAGTTTTTGGGTGAGTGCCTACCCATTTATATACAATTTATTGACATGAGTCCTTGATAGTAGAGTTACAATATCTATATTTATGAATTTACTCATTATGATATTATTAATATTTGTCAATGTGATTATAATATTAGTGATTAAATCTAGGAATAAGTTTCAAATAGATATGATTATTTCTATGTATCTATTGGAACACTATTTATTCCTATCAAATTATAATCAATTAATTTTATATGTTTCTTGTGTTTCAATTTTTTAACTTGACATATTGATAATTCATCTCTATTCATGATATCATATACTATACACAAGTTCTTACTGATCAACTAATCACAACTGATTCTTATATTTTTCCCCTAACATTCCTATAATAGTTTAATGACTGATATATAGGGATATGCTAATTGGAAATAAGACGCTCTAAATAAAACACTTTGTATATTTATGTTTTGAATTGTAATGTGAATTTCATATATGTATCTATTTTGGAAAGAATACATAATCACTCGATCCTTCAACATGTGATTTTTTTATATCTTAGGCTATTGAAATAAAATAACCTCCGACTCTGTTCTACAAGTTACAGGGTCATCACATTTGGTATCAAAGGACGTTTAATAATAACCATGGGAACTAGATTCGGGAAAGCATATATTAGAGAATATAAAGTTATGATGGACATTGAGGATATATAAATAAGAATATCCTAGTTTTTTAATGTATATATTATATGGTTTTTCTTATAAATACATCTATTTATTAATAATATAATTGGATTTTGATCTATAATTTATTTACTTATGGTTAATAACTGTAAATAACGAACATCTATCTTGACTTGAGCATTTCCTAAATCACAAAAATGGGGCTAACTTCGCACTAGGTTTTAGAATTTTTGTATACATACTTAGGATAATTAAAATGTCATTTCCATTATGAATGGTTTGAAAATATTTTTATTATTTGAAAACAATCCAAGATAAACTCGGCTTATGATTATGAGAATTTACTTGTATTAATTGTTCAATTTAAATTATGTGTTTAAAAAGTTTTTGGATTATAAATTATTTTTCATAATGTTATGATATAATCTAATATATCCCATTATTTAGAAATGGATCCTAAAATAAGGAAAGGATATTGTATCAGTTAACGTAAACCATATAGGGATTTCACTCCTAGGTAAGATAGTGAAGCTACAACTAGATATATATCTTGAACTAATAAAATTATATCTATATTGATGGGAACTAACTTATGTTATATTAAATAAACATGACTTTATGTATAACCCTTCTGAACCACCATGCAGTATAATAATGATAGACCATTTTCCCTGTTAGTAAACTCCATAATTTATTGGGAATAAAAATAAAGTTTTAGGTGAGCAATTAATAAGATACAATGTAATGGTATTTCTCTCATTGGGAAGCATTGAATGGTGGATAATGGTCATGATAGTTTATGATATCTTAGGATACATGAATAAATGGGGGTAATTTATTAAAAAAATTATGGATAATGAACAAATAGGAAACATGGAATTGAATGATTTAAGGCACTATTTTGGGAAAAGTATTTTACATGAGAGAAACGACTAGACTTCGAGAGAGACTGATTAATTCTATGAAAAAAAGAAGACCAAAAAATTTATATGTATAAATAAAACATTATATTTTTATCATGTAATTTTATAGACTATATACATAATTTTAAGGACATGTTTGACCATTTATATAGCGGTATTATTCCAATTCCTTATGTATAACTATTCTTAAATCCTCTCTTGTGATAATAGTAAAAATTATCATGTGGTTTAAATATCGAGAACTAATTATCCATGTATTATCATTTCAAAGGAAAAAATGGAAGAAGAGAATGAAAGTAAAATACATGGATAAATTGTAGAATAGAAATAAGAATTTCTACTTTGTGATACATGTGGAATGAATCGCTCAGGTTCATTATTGAATAAAATGAGAGTTTTTGATAATATTGGAGGGAAAGGACACCATGATCGTGATATAAATGGATTGAAATAGTTCACTAATGTGAAATGATTCACCTGTAAGGTGATGTGTCTATACAAAAAATGAATTCCTCATGTTTCAAGGGAATATTTGTTAAAATAAGTTGAGGAACCAAGGACAATATTATGATAAAAATATATATGAAGTTGAATAATTTATGTGCTTTTTTATTCAATAATAATTTTCCATGATTCAATATTCAATGATTTTATTGTAATAATAATTATAATATTTGTAAGGACGATAACTCAGTAAATTTTCTTAATGGATTTGAAAGAATACGGACAATTGAAATGATTTACAAGAAAAGTAATTTAGGGGAAACTTGAGCTTCATTGAAAATAGATGGTTGATTTTATATACACTAAATGTTTTCCCAATGTTCATATAATACTGATAAATATGTTTTTATAAATGTATTGGTAACTTTTAATGTCAATCATAACATTGATATTGAGGTAATTGTGGGTTATTACAATTTGATAAAATTAAAGGAATTATATTCATAATGTTTTGGAAAATGGAAGACTTGCATGCCAAGTGAAAGACCATCACAACTAGAAAGGTCATAGGGAATGAAAGCACAAATAAGTTGTTAGAAGGGTGTTATTTCTTCCACTAACATATGTGATGTTCTGTTTAAAATTTCTTTGTTTTTATGATGGATAAATATAAATGTTGATCTAATAGTGCTACTATTGAGTTGTAATTATTTCTTTATTATATAGTATAACTTTATAAAAAAACTTTTTTTTTTGGAAAATATCCATAGATATAATGAAATATATATCATTATTTTATGGATATTACAATCCATTAAAATTTAATATTAGTGGTTCTATCATAAAAACTAATTTTTGGATATTCATTTCATCGAGAAATTGGTGAAGATGAAAATGATCGCATCACAGCCGAAGGATGAAATTTTTCTAAGAGAATATAAATATATCAACTAAATATATTTCCTTATATTATTATATAGTAAATTAATTCTTCATCATTAGGAAATCGACATTGAAACAAAAATGTTATCATATTACATCCATATCTGATAAATCAAATGATATTTTAAATAATCAAAAATGTTTGGTTTTTAGGTATTTAAATTTTCATTGATCATTCATGTTCTTGTGATCAATGATATATATCAATCATTATAATTATTTACACTTTTATTACATGTCTATATATTCACTTCTATGTATTGTTCAATTACATGGAGACATAGATATGTTTTATTCTATATTAACATTGTACATCTCATTATCTCTTATTATGGGGATTTTATATAAACCCTTTTTTACATTGGTTTTTTCTAGAAATGGTCTTTTCAAATGTTAAACCCGTAATTTATGAGATAATGATTAATTTCAAAGAATAAAATGTATTTTAGTGGGTGGAATGTATATCATCAAGAGTATAAAAGAGAAATATCATACTCGATAGAATTTATGAGACGAAACAGTAAGATAAAAAAATAATGTAACACACTAAGTCATTAAGATATATTTCATTTTAAATTAAATCAATATCTTCAATAGATGATGATTCATGCAACCCCAAGTTTATATGAAACATGATACATTATTAAAATATTATTTTTCAAACAAGACCATTAAAACCTTGAAATTATGTTGGTGGTTATTAATATGACTATGTAAACAATATAAATTATATTTGTTACTCATTTATAAAAAAATTTAATGGTTATATATCTAATTGAAGGAAAATAATAATTTATTGAGAGATAGAGAACGGTTTCCTAAAAGATTATATTTTTTTTCAAAGGTTGTTTTTTCATTCTTTGCACACATAATTTAAAATTAGTTTTTAACACTTTTAGAATAATTATTTTAAAAATAAATATTTTTTTAAATCAACCAGAAAAACCTTTCTTTGGGTGAATTTTATGGATTTTTATAAATTGGATATTTTCAATGAATAATAAAAATAATAATTTTTATTTATAGCTACCAAATATTAAAATGATTAATTATATTTTAAAATTGTTTTAATGTAAACTTATTTTAATAATATTACAATTGAAAAAAAATTAGGTCATCTAAATCCATTTTTTATTCAATTTTTTTGTAATACTTTTTAACATTTTGAATTCTTTTTTATTGAAAACCCATTTTTTCGATACATATGTAGATTTATTTTTTAACTAAATACTTTCACATCTATAAAAATAATTTGGAAAAATCAATTCTATATTTTTAATAAAGATAATTAATATTATTTTGTAATCTAAACATAATTCTTGTCCATAATGAATAGTAAAAATAATATAGATTAATAATATGGTTAAGGTAAAAATGGGCCTATAAAGGGATATATTAATAAGATAAAGGATAAAAATATCATAAAATATAAAACCTCATTTTATTGAAATATATAGAACTTATAACATCTAACTTTTATAATAACACAGTTTTAAGATTTTAATTGATAAAAACTTGGGTATCACTTCATATTTTCAAAAATTTCATGTGTCTCCACTCGCCCACATATAAAAGTACACCCTATATCCTCCCCGCATCACACTTCTAAACCCATTTGGATAGGGCATAGTATTTCCAAATTTATTCCTTAGTTTCCTAACCTCATCTTATAGTCCTTATATTTATTTTAAATCTCTTGTAATAAGGCTATATATATATAAACATAAAGAGGCTATCCGAAAAAGAGGTGATATTATTAAAAATGTGAATTTATTTTCATTCTTATTAGAAATAATTAAAGAAATTCCAAAATATAATAACATAACAAAAAAATTTCCCTTATATACATATATTATATTATATTAATTTATTACCAATTTCATCTCCACATCCATAAAATGTAAGATGAAATCGTCGATCTTGTCTACGTTAGACTACCACCTCGTAACCCGATTTAATTCATTTTTCATCACATCATTTGAATGATGGATTTAAATTTGGAATGAACGTATTTATATGATATTTATTACATTAATGTATTTCTGGTATTATTATATCATATATACCTTCTAAGTTTACATTTCACAGGGGATATTATAATGACGCTTAGATGTATAACAGACTACCATCTCATCATGAAATGGGATTTTTTTTCAAATACACTTTAGATGGAAGTTTTTATAGTAAAAATTAATGAATATATTTTATATATATTACCAAATAATAATTCTTGAAATATAATATAACATTTTACTTCTTACATTCGAATCCATTGGAAAAAATTGCATTGCCCATGTGTACGTGTGGACTAATGCCACTACATATGATGTAAAATGTTTTTCATTTTATTTATAAATTTATATTAAGAAGGATTTATTTTATTAATATATATTATATATATAATAATAGTAATGTTTTTCTAAATATTAATTAATATTTATAACCCTTTCTTTCAATCTTCCATGACAAAAATGAGAATAGTGTTCATATATATATATAGTCTACCGTCTCAATGATGTATTTAATAAATTTGATATCTATAACATATATTGATTACTATAAAGACATATATAATGAATATATATGATATTTATATCATTTTTTAATTATGGAGAAGATATAACCTTAATGAAATTAAAATGACAAAAAATACCAAATTAAAATGTATGTGGAAAACAAATTTGTTTCTTCCTGAATCAATGATTTTAACGAATAATTAATATTAAAATGGTGATAAAATACCGTATTTAAATCATATATAGTATCATGTATATGATTATATTTCTATAATAGAATTTTGAAAAACTTATATTTATTATACAGAAGGTTTTGACACATAAAATTGAAGTCAAACTTGGGTCAGGGTTTCTCGTATATTTTTACTTCCATGATACAAATTCTATATTCACCAGTTATAGGATTGTGTGATTTATACTATAAACCAATAGTATATTTTATAACATGAATCTATTTATATTCATGGAATTTAATGTTTCATTTTATTTTATTTTGTTTCATAGGTCTTATGATTCAAAAGTAACCAAAGTAGTATGGGTTTATTTCACAATTTATTCAATGTTCAAGACTGATTTTGTTTAACTCTCTCTTGGAGGAATTAAAATATATATATAAATATATTAATATCAATATAGACTTATCCTATCTAATTATTTATTATTTTTTAAAATCAAAATTAATGTTTTTCTTATCTTTGGTACATAAAATTAATGATAAACTATTTTTAATAGAATCGTACTTTATATATCTCTTCCATTGGAAATATTTTTTCCTTCCAAAAACCATGTTTTCAAAAAACATATTTCAAAAATTATTTCTACATTATCCATATTATTGATTAAATATATATATTTACCCATGTTAGAATATTTAATTTTTTAAATAAATATACATGTCATTTTCCAAACAAGGACCATTTTTATTTTACCAAAAACATGAAAGGAATAATTGTTTTAACATGTACTACATGTAAGTAAATTCTTACATAATGAATGATAAATGTTTTAAAGATTAATTTAAAAGTGACAAATGTAATTTTAAAAGAATATTATTTTCAAAATATTTTGTGAACTTTTAGTTTTAAAAATAATTTCGAAGAATGTTATTTTCCTCAAGAACGTTTTTAATGATTTTTTTTTCGCAATTTATATTCCATAGAGACATTAACCCTCTATGATACATTCTATCCGTTATGGATATGTTTTAATGATTCCTTATATATTCTTTTTATGTCTTTAATATGGTTATTTTGGTAGGAGTTGCACCATTTTGATAACACTCAGATATCTCTGTATAGTTTACAATTTTGTTTATTCATAGGGGTTGTTGCTAACATTTCATTTAGTTGGTTTTCATTGTGAATATTTATCTTTATTTAGTTTTAAATATTTTTTATAGAGAACTTATTATACATAATAAGTTATTCTAGGGGTACAATATATACCCTTGATTCATTTTTATGTCTCATGAGACAATCTATCTTGGTTTTTTCATTGAGGAATTACCCAATTATGTAGAAGGACTTGGAATGAGGCCTTAACGGTTAATTATGATGTATTTTATTATGAATTCACTCACTATATGATTAGTTATTGATTTCAATGTTATTATTTTATTAGTTATAATATAAATGTATACATTTCATGATCATGTTATTATTTATATAGATACAATTTAAAATCATTTATTCAATCCATATTTTGCTCATATTATTGTTTTAATGGTATGAGTTTAATTATTTAGCTTTCCATATTGACAATGATTACTTATTCACAATACTTTTCACTATATGCATACCCTTATAAAGCATCTCAGTACACCCATTTATTATTTTATGTTTTCCTAATGATACTTGGAAAATTATAATAATAGATATGAAGGGATATGCAAATCGAAAATATGACATTGTCAAAGAAAACCAAATCTATGGTACATGTTCAATTGTAAGGAAAATTTAACATATGTAACATGTTTCATGAGACAATAAAAATATTCAGTCCTTCAGGATGTGATTACATGTATATTATTCCAATGTAATAGAGAAACCACCAACATTTTGATACTGTACTTGGGGTCATTACATTTAGTACCATGGACAAATGAAATTCCGTATCACTTATCCATTCCAATATTACAGATTTCCTAATATATCTAAGAAATATCGTAACTTATTTCCAACTCACATAATGAATTTACATGGATATATCTTCATTTTTATTTATTCTTTGACATGAAATTAATGAAATTCCATTCTATTTTCAGAATTGTTTTTACCACATTGGGTTTCCTTGATGTTATTATAGTTGTATCTTATATTCTCAGTTTCCCCTCCATATGTTTTGTATCCATAGGATTACTTTCACAAAAATAATCAAGTACATCTATGATTTACATATCTCTCCATAAAAGGATTTTTATGGTTTATTCATAATGATTGAGAGGTAGCTTTTATTTTAGTTGAACTCAAAAACAGGGAAATAATTATTCCAACTTCCATTGAATATAAGAGATTGACGACCAAACATATTGACCAATATCTGGATGGTTTGTTAAAATTTACCATCTATTTTAGAGTGATAGGTTGTATAATTCACAACATTTTTCATACAAATATATTATAAAAAAAATTAGAACATTCATTGCATTACATTGACACACACATAAAGATTGTAATTGTATGTTTCTTTTTAAAACATAGAATCATTCAAAATAGGTTTATAGATGAACTAAATCATCTCCCACAATGTTATTAATACTTAGAATCCTTTTGAGAAAATTCATACATAACAAATTTCTCAATAAACTAGGGAAGATAATCATAAGATAGGTTGATCTCAGTTTCCTAATAAGAATGAAAAGGGTATATGTATGGGGTCATGGAATAAATATTTCCAATACATAATTAATCATTCATAAGGGAATAAAATAACAAGAGCCATTGGATAATGATAACGACATAATAAATAGAACTTTTCCAAACATATATTCATAGAAAAATCGTTTTCATAGTAGTTCAAGGATCATTTTAGAGACTATTAATCTGAAATGGGTTTACTCCCCAAATCATTGTAGTATTCACTGGTCACTCTCAAGAAAATAATAGTTGAAAAAGTCTCTTATTGAATTTGTTTCACACCGTATTCTAGTCCAGTTTATCTCATGATATATCAATATTTACCTTGTACATTGGAGGTAGATATAGGTCCCACCCATCACATAATGAAAATCATAAATCAATTTTTAAAAGATTTCAAAAAATTATCCATATAAAAAACCATAAAATAAAATGGGTTTCGTAAACATTCATCATAACATAAGTCATATAAAATAAAAGGTTTTATAATCATTTAATAATTTCATCAAATCATAACCCATGGAATAAGAAGTTGTTTTTAAAAGAATCGTATCATCATTCAACCAGTGGAAGTGAAAATAATAAAATAATAATATTCTAATCATACTATTAATCCGTCCAAATAAATAATAAAGATTTTATCATTGAATCATATCCCCCATTAATATTAATCAACATTATGTGATTTCATATTTTAGGAAAATGATTTTTAATGAAAAATCACTTTGAACATTTCTCTGGAAAAATATCATTTCATTAAAATCACCATAATTAAAATTTAGTATTCGTATAATATTTTGGAAATAATTTTATTTTAAAATAGACAATATAATTTATAAAGTATCCTTTAATGAAAAAAAATTTCATGACATCCGGAAATTCTGTTCATATCGTACATGTTCAAATAATAATTTATTTTACATTTTTTATAAAAGCCCCATGGGCCCCATGTTTTGGAAAATAAAATTGATATTAAATTACTTTTTTTAAAAAAATATATCATTGGATAAAAATTTAATTAATAAATAATTTTTATATTGTTAAAAAAAATCAACAAAACTTTGGAAAACATGGTTTTCAATGATTAATTGTTCTCAACCCAAGAGAGATATTAAGATGATTTTTCTTAAAAACATTATTTATTTCTATTTAGTACATAATGAGATTAAAATTAAGGGAAATTATATGCTCATGAAATTAATATAATAGAATATAATTTAGGATTTTATTTTCAGTTGGATCATATGATTTCATCAACATAATCATAATCATAAACATTCCCGATAATCAATGATATTATAACATAAAATCATTACCAGAAAGGTATCTTTTGAATCATAAGTACTATTAAATAATAACATAAAACGAAACATTACATATTATAAAAATACTGATATTAAATATATATAATTTCAAAGGGGATGTATATAAAACTCATAAACTATGATAAGTGAATAATATAATGTATGTCTTAAAAAAGAAAAATTGAGTCAAATATCCCTTATCTGAAGTTTCAAAATCCTTCATACTTGTTCAAACCATAAATATAATTAATATATATTTTTAAAAAATATATTATAAAACCACAATAATACATATCATATGACATAAGATTTAATTACTACATTTTATTACATGTTTTATTAATAATTCCATGGTAAAGTCGTGTTTCATGCAATAATTACATTGTTTTTCATGTATGTTTTTATTTTTTATTTTTATTATTAATTATTTAATCATGATTAAATAATATATATGATATTAAAAAAGATATAAATATTTTTTATATTCTATAAATATGTTTTTATAGTAATTAATAAAAACTAGAGTTAAAAAATCAGATTCACTATTCATGGTGACTTTATGTCTTACAAACACATGAATATTGTTTCCATTTCATCCAAAGAAGAAGAAAAAGAATGATAAATAGTATATTAAATTTAAAAATTCATATATATTTTTACTTTTCATATATATTTGATTAAATTTATCCCATATTACCTTAAATGTATAATGTAAGTGAAAATAGATCACATCAATTCATGAGGTTGTAGTATGTCATACACACGAACGATGTTATCATATTCGTTGGGGAATAAAACTTAAAAAAGGAATATGTGATACCATATTTAAAGATGTATATTTATGTTATAAATTTCATATATATATATATATATATTATCCATCATCATACCCGACCCTGGGAGGTGATTAAGGAAAACGTGTCACATCGGTTCACAATGTGGTTGTCCGCTGAACTCATGAACGAGGTTATCATTTCCCATTTAAGGGAAGATTATATGGATGTATTTAATTAATTTAACTGAAAAATATCACACAATGGAAGATAATGAAGTCATTTTATCACCATTTCTTATTAATAATCTAAATAGGCAGTGGAAGAAATACACAAACATTGATTGAAAAATAATACCTATATTTCGTGTATGCGCTTTGAGGTTTGAACCAAAAAAACATTATAGGATGGATTTATGATAAAAATTATGATTCTAGGATGATATTAATTAACTAAAGAATTTATTTGGGGATATACTGGTCACTCTAAATGGTTTTTAAGTGTGAATTGAATAAAAGAGGGGGGTAGCCATTTATAACTGTGGTGGGTGGAACAGTTGTAATTATTGTAAAGAAAATGATATACCCATGTATTCCAAATTAAAAAATGATAAAAAATAGACCATTATAAAGAATAATATGTATATATATATAATTATAAAAATTTCTAACAAATGTTTGTTGGAAATGTTTTGGTCCATTTTTAACCCATATCTCTTTAGTTTAATCCCCTAGAAAACCCATTTTTACCTTAACCATGGTAAATATTTCTTACTATTTTTTCTATTAATTATGAATAAAAATTATGTTAACAGTATTATATAAAAAAAATTATGATAATTAAAAATTTTGAACTATTTTTTAAAAATCATTTCTTATAAGTGGGAAATGTTAATTTAAAATTAAACCCATAGTCACAACGAGAAAACGATTTGCGAAATAGAAAATGAACAATGTTAAAAAAGTTTTAATGTCAAAATTGAATGTAAAAAACAATAATTTTTTTGATTAATATAATTATTATAAAAAAATAATATATTTAAAAACATTTTAAAAAAGGACCCGTATAAATTATTGAAACCAAAAATAAATATTTCAATAAAACCCAGTAGTTTTCACTATTCATCAACAAATAAATATTTTTAGAAAATACTGAAAATTCAATTTAAGATAATTTTATATGATTATTTAATTAAATAATATTATTTTTTAATATTATTTATTTAAAAGTGTAAAATATTAATTATTTTTTCCATTAAATGCAATAGAAAAATATTTTTTTTTGAGAAAATCTATTTTTGAAAAATATAAAGACATTACAGAAAATAAAGCGCATTTTTTAAAATATTATTTTATCTAGAAATACTTCATATTTAATAATTAAAATATTTTTATTCCAATTCATGCCTAAATGATTAATTTCATGCTAATAATTTTCATCTTTAAATAATAATAAATTTAATAGTTTTTTGTGTTTTGTAAAAAGTCAATGTTGCATGTAATGAAATATGTTAAAAGAATTTAAATTGTTAAAAAAAAATTCTTAAGTACTCTGGTTTTTTAATTATGTACCCCTTACTTTGAAATTATCAATTGAAATTCAGTGACATTGGTATGAAAATGAATGATACATTTTCCTCATTACATATTCATGTTCCCACATAGCTTCCTTAAAATTTTAGTTTTCCCAAAACAAATTTACCACGTGAGTGGTAATTTTTCATTGAACATTATTTGTTGAATATAAAATCTCCTCTAGTTTTCTTTCATATGTATTATCACATTCCATTGGATTCATCCATGTGTTTAGTACATGTGAATGGTCATGTATATAGATCTTAAGTAGAGAAACATTGAAGACATCATGGACTTAAGAAATATTTGGTTGAAGCACCAAACTATAGTCTTCTATCCTGATATGATCATTAATTTTAAATAGAAATATAACAATAGGGATAAACTTCCCACTCTTCTAAAATATCATAACTTTCTTGCATAGAATATTCTAAGAAACACCTTATCATAAACATGAAAATCTAGATCATTACAATGATTATTGGCATAACATCTTTATTTACTCTGTTCCCCACTTATGTTTTTTCAAATAGATCTAAATATTTCTGCCATTTCTTTAGCTATCTTAGGTCCAAATACCATTCTTCTCCACCCACATTATAACTCGTTGGAGCTTTAAAATTATTTCCATAGAATTATTTATAAAGATCCATCTTAATACTTTCATGATAGACAATGTTGTATTAAAACTCATCAAGAGTATTTTGTAGATCCCACCCATCATTTAAATCCATAACATAAGATCTAAACATATAATTACTGTTTTTAATTATTCTATATGACATAACATATATCTCAGAATGATACATAGTGATGAAAGTCAACTGTCTATCAAGATAATGCTGAAGTCTCACTAGAACATCTAGGTAGAGATGAAATCAAGATCAGATATAATTGATTGTTGTACTCCATGAAAAAATAACTCTTACAAAATTTATATCCAATAAATATGAAACATACACTATTTCTAATAATAATGAACTATGTTATCTTTCTAAGGTACTATACTACAACCCATATATCATTATTCACTTTTGAAATTTTGGGCAGTCTGGAAAGAAAATATATAGTGATGTTTTCCATTTCATACTGGTATTTGTAATAGATGTAACCTAAACATAATCGATTTTCACTCATCCATAAAATTCTTAAATACCAGGAAAAAAATAGAAGATCTGAAATATCTTACTTCATGTGATCCAATCAGAAATAATATAATCAAATATCTATATGTATTCATGTTTCTAGTAATAATGGGGAATCAATATCTATGAGATTCCCTTAAAAACCACATTAAAAATATGGTATAGATTGAGAACTTACATTTCTCCTGAACCATAAAATTCCATTATCTTCAACATAATAAATGAGAACACTTTAGTACATCTTTTACAGCTCTACATATTTCTTATACACCTATTTAATATTCACTTGGATATATGGTTTTACATTCAATTGATAATGAAAATATTTCTCCCCTTATTTTAGGATTTCCAAATTTATCATTTGAAAATAAAATAATATTGGATTATTTTCAATCCTTATAATGAATAAGATAGTATTATCATGTTGACTCAAACCATTGGCCACCATGTTCTTTTTACCATGCGTAAAATATACTAAGATATCATAAACTTTCATCATCCTTAAGCATATTATCTATCACCTATTCATCTCCATATTTGGGAATATATAATTTCAACATTTTTTATTGGTATAAATATCTCTATTTTAACCATAAATAAAATTCCTCCATCTCTGTAATCAAAACATTACATCAACTAACTCCAAATTTGGAGTCTTGTAACTTTTTTCCAGAACATTAAATTTTAATGATTAAAATGATATAAGAACGTCATTATTCATAACAACACATCCCACTCCCTTCATAGATTTGTAACTATAGTTTAAAAACCCTTATCCAAATATGGGGTAATGTAAGAATAGGTGCACTGCCAAATATTCTCTTTAGTTCCTTGATTTTTTCCTCACTCTCATCTATCAAGATGAACTTGGATACATTCCATGTTTACTTGGTAAGTGGATTAAATATACATATAAATTTTACAATAACAGTTTTTAATATCTACCAAAACTTATAATACAATAGATATCATCCACCATTTTTTTCTAGGACAATTTTTAGTAGCCTTTATATTTGATGGATCCATCTATAAACCCTCCCATGAAATTATATGACATAAAAATGAATCATTTTCATCCACCCTATTCAAAATTTACATACATGTTATCCTTTATAAGGGTCTACAGTTCAATCCTCAAGTAATATTTATTCTCTCCATTTGTCATTGAATATATAAGAATATTTTTTATAAAAAATACCTCCTACTAATCAATTTAATCAATGAATACTCTATTAAATGTCTCTATAAAGATATCATGGGAATTCTTATGTCAAAATGGAATCAGTATATACTCATTGAGTTTATAACATTTAAACAATGATTTATTTTGGTATATAATCCTTTATGATCCTTAATTTAATATTTCTAGAATCAAGTTAAATCTTAGTATATTATTTACCTCCACACAATTGATCAAACATGTCATCAATTTGGGGTGTATGTTACTTGTTCTATATTAGGATACTTTTCAACTCCTAATAGTCAATAAAAAATAACATCAATCCATATATAGTTTTTATAAAGAGATTTCATTCACCCAAATGCGACACACTTTGCCGAATAAATCCCATGTAAATACTCACAAATATTTACATCTTTAATTCCTATGACTAAATCATGATCATTTAATTAGTAGCCTTTGAAATTGGAAATGAAATATGTATGAGTTACATTGAGAACTAAACATCTTTATATGGTATAATGATAAGAAAATCCTTCAAAAATACATCAATAAAATCCCACCCAATACGAATATCATATATGTTTAGTTTCTCTACATCCAATTCAGATAAAATTCCCTCTTGAGTAGGAATCCATACCCATGCTATGTATGTGACTTATATTGGAAGATCTTATTTATCATATTACTGATAAACGATCAGAGGTTAGTATGGAATATCAAATTTGGATTGAATAACTCTTTAATTAATGTGGTATTAATGTGGATAAATACAATACATGCCTAAGAATGACATCAATTTCACCATAGGAAGAATAAAATTATTTTTAAGAAGCACATTCCCAGATACAACAACCAGAAAGTAATCATATACTTGATATGTGATCATCATAACATTAGGGGTTTCTGATTCAAATTCTATATATAATTTATTTGTTTCTAATATTTATTCCCTTATCAAATTCATCAAATAAGAAATAATGGGTTTTTCTGTAGTTAAAAAAGACATTTTATGTTCTATAGTGGATTTTAAGCTTACCTTTCACCATGACGTTATCGTAACCCTCATCAGAAATAGTGATCTCATGAGCTTTTCCTTGTCCCATGGATTAAGAGGTTGTAGTCACATATCATCAATATTAACCCTTAGATTTTGTAACGGGATAGTGTAGTGAAAATACTTCATGAATTTTAAATAATTTAGTATTGTTGGAGTATTCTATGAATCTTTCTTGGTGTTCACATCATTATCTATCTTTTTTATAATCACTTCTGAATTCGATTTCCTGATGATATTCCTGCCCAAAATAAAAAAAATTACAATTACACTTTAAAAATAGAATCCATGTTTTTTCCCACACATTGAACATAAATGAAATCTAATCTTCTTCACCCTTTGGTTTTTACATTTTTAATCAAATTCCATATTTCTCTTCTAATTAAAAGCTTAATATTGATAAATAATTCCAACTTCCATTTAAACCTTAACCCCACATTGAAAATAATATTCAAATATACAAATGTATATTATTTATAACCTCCTTTAGATACATGGTTTGATCACCCTAAATATTTTCTCAACTACACATTCAATTTCACTGATAATACCATAAACATACCTCATAGGCCCGGTAAAAATTGACTCAAACATACCAATAGATTCATCATTTTTTACTATTACTTAAGGAAAAACTTATCTATATATGTATGACTAATATAAGGAAAGTGGTTATTGAAAAATATGTTCTTGAACTCATCCATATCGAAAGAGACAATATCATTATATTTCCCCATATTTTTAATAAGAGTCTCCCGTTGATCTACTTCACCTTCCAAATGATAAGAACCCAAAATGACTCTCTTAAGGTACAAACAATGGAACCTAAAATATATATTTTCAGTGGTTCTGATAAATTTCTCATATTCTAGTGGATCGGAAGTCCAAATGAATGAAACTGTATTTTTCCTCATAAAGGACTCAACAAAATGATGGTCACTTCTTTGATCTTTTTGAAGACCATGGTGATTCAAATATAGAGAATGTATTGGGAGATTATAAAAATATTTTGAATTCTAAAAACCAAGATATTATGTTTATCATGAGTAAAATCATTGAATTTACAATCGCTTTCTATATTAACATGATTTATTCAGGTTCTAACCATCGACTAAAACCAAATATCATTGTGTGAGTAACACTAATCAAATCAAAAGCCAACATATTACTGAAAAATAATTTATTATATCTATATCAAGATAATTTACTTTAAATCTATGAATCCTTAATTTTAACCATGGTGATCCACAATCATTGGATGTTGAAGTACTTCATGATGGTGTATAGACAAAATTTGATTTAACTGAATAATATCCCCTAGGAGTGTCAAACCAGGTGTTCAGTAAGTTAGGTCTTTATCTAATTGGTATTCCTCAAGTCAATAATGAAATTACATTTTCAAAGATATTAACCGAAGGTAAAACTTTGCAGGAAACACATCCACCTATATTACTCAAACAAGGATACATTTCTAGGTAAATCACATAATATATTCCTTACCAAAACATTATAGCGTTATAGAACATATATGATTAACATATTAGATGTCACAATACATTTCTGATCCTATTTTCTAAAGGATAAATAAACCTATCCATTGATACTTACTATAATGATATAGTATTTTCAAACATAAAACAACCATCATTTTTTAATGAACCTTCACAGCATTACACAAACATATATATGATAATCATAAAGTTATAGTTCCATTTATAACATGGAAACATAAATAAATAGTTCATAGGTAAAGGAAATCATCTAACGCTATCATCTTCATATCTAGAACCCTTATTAGAAAAATCATTCGTAAATAATTTCTTCCAAACCTTGGTAAATGAAACATAAGAAAAAGAGAGATTAAATGGTCAGTAAAGGTAACCAAGGGAAATATTTAAACATAAATATTCATAAGTTTTTAATGATATGATCACAAAATATTAAAAGCATACAATTCATACCAAATATGTTTATATTTGTTTATAGAATAAAGATTTTTAGTTCAAAAGACATGATTCAAAAGAGAATAAAATATCATGAGCCATGAGTGCATAAATATGGAATAATACCTAGACTTTTGGCACATACATATTCAATGAAAATAATTTTCTTATTAGTTCAAGGGTATGTATCATTACCATCATAGTGGAATGGGTTCACTCCCCAAAACAATGTTTAAGTGATGGATTACTCCAAAGACCAACAAAATGGAAATACTCCCTAACAGAAATAGGATCACTACTCATTCCAATCATATTTTCATCATTATGTATCAAAACTTACCCAATTCATTATAGAGAGATGTTGTTCCCAACCATAAAATAATTAAAATTATGAATACGTGTGGCATAATATCATAAAAAATTTCACATATCATAACCTAGGAAAATAAATGAGTTTCAAAAAAATCATCATAACATTACATTTTTAAAATAGACAAGTTTCATAATCATTTCATTATTTCATAAAATCATAACATGTGGATAAGGAAGTTGGTTTCATAATCATTTTACCATGGTATAACATGTGGAAGAGAAATAGTTTTCATAAACATATTTTCATTATAATCATAATTCATATAATAAAATAATAAATATGCTATCATTGTATCATATATATAATAAAGATTATGTAACATCGAAGACTGTCATCTTATAGGGAAAATTATTTCGAAATAAAAATCTCATGGAACACTTATTGAGTAAAATATAATTTCCATGAAAATAATTTTTTTTAAATCATAAAATAAGTTGTAAATAAATTTATTTTAAAATAATATTCAAAACATATAATGAAATATTACATGAAAATAATGTTCCTAACATTGGGAAATTTTAATCATGCCATAAATATTAAAAAATTATTCATTTCAATTTATTGGTAAAATCTAAATGGACCATATTTAAAATAAACAAAGACATTTTTTTCAAATTTTTTTAAAAGTATAAAATGGGCAAATTTTTTTTAATATATTATTTGAACAATTATTAAAATAATGTAAAAAAATTAAAAAAATTTATTTTAGAAGAAAAAGGTTTTTGATTGAAGGGATAAATAATAATTAATTTATTAAATTTTTCTTTGTATATAGAGTACATAAAGAAAATAAAATAAACAAAAAATATTTATTATCGAGAAATAAATAGAGTAGATGAAAAGTCATGAACATATAGAGTAATGAATCAAAATATTTAATCTTTGGAATCATAATCATAAACACTGTCGATAATTCACGAGATTGTAACAAAAATCTTTACATCATGGGTATATTCTACATCATAAGTAAAATTTAATATTAGCATAGAAAAAGTCAGTAAATTTAAGATGGGGAAAAACATAACATATAATTAATATAAGTAAAATTTAATATTAATATATAAAGAATCATTAAAATAATTAAATTGAATATATAACATGTCAATGGGGTGAAAACACACCTCATAAAATAAGATAGGTGAAAAACATAACACATGTCTTAAAGAAGGAAAATTTAGACAAAAAACTACTACATTATGTTTTGAAATCATTAATTCGTGTTCAAAACTCCAATATTGTAAAGACCTGTAATTTTTCAAGGATTTTTTTCTTAAATTCATTGGGAGTTGTTAAAAAATGGTTTATGTGTTAGGTGAATAAAGTTGTGTCACAACATTATTTTTCTATGTGGTTTAACTTCCATGTGAGGGAATATCCTAACTCCTCTTGTTAAGATATTAGTGAGGTGGGGTGCACACGAGCCCCACCCCCTTTAAATTCTCCAACTCCCCATTAAACCCCATCTTGCATTTAATTTGTAACTCTCCCCTCTCCCCTCTTTAATTATGCTAGTACACTCAATCAATTAAGTGAGATAAGAGTTTGAATTTTTAAATTAATTGCATGAGTTAATAAAATGAGGATGAACATTATTTTATTTTGGTTGGTTGTTGTTTGAGGATAATTGAGGAGAGATCTCTTGTGTGTTTTCCTGAAGAACTTCTTCTTCTTCGCAAAGAACACCAAGAATTCGACGAAGAACGTCGTCACCGCAAGGAGAGATCGACGTGTTGTCTCTTCTCCTCTCCGCATCCGGTGTGTGACGCCTTTCTCAAAGACTGACGACACACCCTATTTTGATCATCTTCCTGCATCAAAGGAAGGGAGACGCCGCTCCTCCTCAGACGTTCTCCATCAACATATACGGAGCTTCACCATGCGACGCTGTTTTCTGTGACGATCATCGTTCGACAACTTCTTCGAGGTAGGGGTTATGTTCAAATTTAATCAATTAAATTTTCGCTTTGTTTGTCAATGAGATTACTTGTTCTTTGTCTGCGTGTTATAAATATAACAGGAGGAGGTCAGACCGCATAGACACGGCCGAACCTCCTCCCCTTTGTTGTTGAATTTCTTCCTGGCTTGGAACGGGGACGGCGCGATGTCGTAGCACCACGCAGGAACGGAAGAACCGCGACCAGAGCAGGCCGCGGCGAAGGAGCACGGCACCGTCGCGCTGCGCCGGTGAAGCCAAAGGATGCCGTGGCCAAGGGTGGGCCGCGGCGGAGGGGCGCAGCGCCGTCGCGCCGCCCTGCTCGGGGAAGAGCCACGACTTTTGGCTACGACAGAGCAGTATGAGGCGGACGAACCCTTACGCCGTTTTGGTAAAACATGGGGGCAGCGCCTCCCCACCCCCCCATTCCGCATCCGCTCAGCGCGCGGGCGCCCGCATAGGGCCGGACAGGCCACACTAGGCCGGACCGCCCGCGCCGGGCCGGACCGCCCGCGCCGGGCCGGACCGCCCGCGCCAGGCCGGATTGCCCGAGCCTGGCCGGGCCACCCGCACTGGGCCGAACCCCCGCGCCGGGTCGGTCCGCACTAGCCAGGTCGTGCCGCGCCAACTGGGCTGGGCTGAGCCACGCCCAATCGGGCCGGACCCCGACCCAGGGGGTATAGGGCGGGGTCGGACCGGGCCCAAACCCCCTATTTTCAGACAGATCCATTCAAATGCCCATAACTTAGGCTACAAACCTCCGATCGACGCACCGTTAGTTAGATAGCGATCCTGGATCGAGACAGTCATTTTGTTATTTTACAGTCAAGGTTTCAAAGAACTTTGGGTACGACCGGGTTGGTTCGAACACGAAACCAATCGGGCCCTCAGAATGAAAATGCTTATAACATGAGCACCGGACGTCCGATAGACATGCCGTCGACATTGTTTGTTTCCTCTTAGTGAGAAGGTTCTTTTGTCTTACTATGCTCGAGGTTTGGACGCATCTGGAGTATAGTTAGGATGGATTTAGCTTAAAAACCAACAGGGCCCCTGGGACGAAAAAGCCAATAACTCTCGGACCGGGCGTCCGATTGACGCGCCGTCTGTCCCGTTGAGTTCCTTTTGACGACACAGAACTTTGGTATACATAAAATATGGACTATGTGTTAGTTTTTGTATTGACCCCCTTGGCTTGTGGAGCGGACCCTCCCAGAATGGAGAATGCTGTGTGCAGGAACCCTAGAGCTGGCTGCGACTGCGATGATGATGAAGACTGTACTGGGATCCTTCGTGGGTTCAGCAGCGATGAAGACTGTACTGGAATCCTCTGTGGGTTCGACGGCGATGACTGCTGTTCTTGTATCCTATGTGGGTCCGGTAGTACTTGAATACTATTCGTGTATCCTATGTGGGTCCGGCAGTATTTGACTCTGTACTTGTATCTTACATGGGTCCGACAGAGTATCTGGTCTTGTATCCTTTGTGGGTTTGACAGCTTAGCTGGTCTTGTATCATATGTGGGTCCAACATCTTAGATGAATCAGTGGCCACATCTGATCATCTGTATCACCTTACAATGAAGTATACCTATGTGAGATGATTCTTAACATACAGTCAATATCAACGATATGATTGTTGTTCTTTCCTGTGTGGATTGGTTTGTGCTTTCATGAGTGGATTGGGTTGTGAATTCCTATGTGTAATGGGTTATTTTTTCTTGTGTGGACAGGGTTGTACTTGGGCTCGTCTACTGGGGCTGAGCTGGAATTGATGACTTAGGTATATGTATGGGCATATACCAAAGTTGAGTTGGTTGTTACATCGTGATTGTACCTTTCCTTTGTGGTTTATCCTTTGTGGATTCAAGGAGACCGTCGGGGGTCTCGGGGTCCCTACTGAGTAGCGTATAATCACCCCTGCATGGGCTATGCCCACACTACGTTGTGTTGGATGCAGACGATGGACCACACTGTTCGAGGTATGAGCTCGTGGAGCTAGACAGTACCTGGAGGTGGATCACTAGATGGGACGTACATGGAGTGGACGGCTGGAGCCGAGGAGCGGAGGATACTATCTGTACCCACCCTTCAGGTGGGATTTTCAGTGGATGGCTCGGTGTTGCTACTTTAGTTTACCACTGTTGTACTTTCTTTCCAGTTGTACTTTACTTTCAGTTGGGTTTGTATTCTGGCCCACTTACTTTCTAGCACTTACTTTTGTACTGTGTTTACATAGTGTTTACTACAGCTTGTGTTCTCTGTGGTGTTTGTTTTAATTTATAAAGGCAATGACTTCCCTTTTATCGGGATTTACACCTCTGGTGCTAGTCACCAGCCCCTGGCCTATGGAAGGAGGTATTGGGTTAGTCATGGTACGGGCCCCGAGGACGGGTCATGACAAATTGGTATCAGAGGAGTTCAGTTCTACCACAAAACTCAGGACTCTGATATTCTTCTATGTGAAGAAATAATGTTAATCGTATTGAGTGTGGTTCTCAGTCCAGGGAGTCCAATGTTGGTGCGGCGGCCAACATATCCATACACCAGGACCCTGACTTCTGAATTCTGACTCAATGCACGAAAACATTGATTGCATGTGTGTTTCAATGTTTTCTTATTGATTACTTGTGTCAGCTCACCAGGTATACTATATTGACCGTGGCACACTTGTCTCTTTTCAGGATGGCCCCACGATGGCAGCCAGCTAGGGTTCCGAGCTTTGTGCGAGACGACAACCCACCGAGCGACGAGGCCTCGGTGCAGGGCCCTATTACAGCGGAGCTACCGGCGGTACCTATACCCTCCGAGCCACTGATGGCACCTGTCCTAGAAGATGAGAGTGCACGTAGCCTTAGTTCACTACACAAGTTTCAGTGTCAGATACTTCCTAGGATCCATGGGGAGATGAACCCTTAGGCAACCGATGATTTTCTGGAGGCTGTTGTACGAGTTTCTAGGATAGTGGGGACACCAGCTGACCTCATGGCGATCCTTACAGCGAGTCTCCAGCACAATGAAACAGGTAGATGGTGGTGCCTGATGGTCCAGGTCGTGACGAGACATCTTTTCTTTGGAAGGACATTGAGAGACTCTTCCACTCAGAGTTCGTTCCCACCACCCTCCGTGCAGTGCGCATTCAGGAGTTACAACAGTTGCGACAGGGCAGTATAACGGTAGCCCAGTACTCGGTGAGATTTACCGATCACTCCCACTATTCCACGGACATGGTATGAGACCCATTCATCCGGGCCCAGACCTTCGATTAGGGACTGAGGCATGAGATCAGGGCATCGATGATCTCCCTCAGCATTCTGACACAGGCATGAGTACTGGAGCGAACCCTTCTTGTGGAGAGCTTTCTTGATGATCCTACACCAACAGCGAGACATACCGCGGGGTGGCATGTAGCGTAGTCTTCTGCATATGGTAGTTGACAGATGTCATAGTGGTCCAAGAGGACCAAACCATCAGGTGAACGACCTCAGGATACTGGCTCAGATGTGCGGGGCACTCGGTGTAGAGCCAGCCTTACGAGGAGCAGACAGTTCTATGCTTGCAGCGGGCAGGGCCACATGGCTCGTGACTGCCTGACCTGCCATGCAGAGGAGCAGCAGATAGTTGAGGGACCACCCAGGTAGAGGCAGAGGTTTGACTTTGGCGGTCCACAGGGAGAAGGAAGACGAGGCAGAGGAGCTGGACGAGTAGCGGGTGGTGGGAGACGCTTTGAGGCTCTACCACCACCACAACTAAGAGGTCCACCCCGACCACAGGGAGCTAGAGGATAGAGGCAGAATCATCTTCGGGAAATAGAGGCCTACGACTACGGCACACCTGAGATGATTCGAGGTATTATCTGTGTCTACTCTACCCTTGATGCAGTTCTTATAGACACATGAGAGAGTAATTCTTTCATTTCCGCGGCCCTTGTTCGGAGCACGAATATTCCGACGGAGCCGTTGGCTCGATCCTTACGGCTATAGACTTCTACGAGAGAAGAATCGACAATTACGCATTGGTGTCGGCAGTGTGAGCTTACTCTAGGAGGCGAGAGCTTCGACTGAGATCTTCTTGTAGCGGCGTCGAGACCTTACGACATCATCTTGAGCATGTATTGGTTATCTATGGTTCATGCTCAAATAGACTGTATTAGGCGCAAGGTGCGGTGTGCCCGCATCGATTGGAGAAGGTTCACCTTCACCAGAATGACGGGAGTCTTTGCAGTGCAGGATGGACTCACGCAGAGGAGAGGACAACCGATCAATCACCATTTGGATAGCCTCATCCTAGGAGCAGTCAACGTGCGGAGTCCGATTTTCCCTGTTGTGGTGGATCAGTATGTAGACATTTTTCATGACGACGTTCCAGGACTACCTCATCGCAGAGAGGTAGACTTCTATATTGACTTGTACCATCAGAAAACCCCGATATCTACACCAGCATATCGTATGGCTCCCGCTGATCATTGAGAGCTACGGGTATAGCTGGAGGACTTGTCGGACAAGGGATTCATTTGACCCAGTGTTTCACCCTGGGTTTCCCTGATTTTTTTTTCAAGAAGGCAGACAGGAGCATGCGATTGTGTGTCGATTACCGTTGCCTGAACCAGGTGACCGTGAAGAACAAGTATCCACTTCTGAGGATTGACGACCTCTTTGATCAACTGAAGGGAGCACGTTGGTTCTCGAAGATATAGCTCAGGTCAGGTTATCATCAGCTCAGAGTTCGAGACGAGGGTGTGCAGAAGACGGCCTTCAGATGTCGGTATCGCCACTATGAGTTCTTGGTTATGACTTCGACATAACCAACGCACTAGCAGTGTACATGGGTCTCATGAACATGATCTTCCAGCCTTATCTCGTTCGATTTGTCATAGTCTTCATCGACGACATATTGATATACTCGACTATTGAGGAGGAGCACGCCTACCACTTGTGGGTTCCTCTGAACACACTCTGAGAGCACTAGCTTTATGGTAATCTCTATAACTGTTAGTTCTGGATATGTGAGGTCCACTTCTTAAGACACGTCATCTATGAGGCAGGAGTTGTGGTGGATCCTGCGAAGATCAAGGCAGTGCTAGCTTGTGAGCCACCCAGGAGCGTGATGGAGGTGCGGAGTTTCCTAGGTTTGGCTAGGTACTATCAGAGATTTGTGCAAGACCTCTCCAGAGCTGTAGCACCGCTTACATCTTTGATGAAGAAGGGGAAACCTTTCATGTGGTCAGACAGATATCAGCAGAGCTTCCAGGAGCTGAGACAAATATTGACCAGTGCACCCATCTTGAGGCTACTAGAGGAGGGAGTATGGTACACAGTCTACTGCGACGCATCAGGGACCAGACTTGGGTGTGTCCTGATGAAGTAGTGGGCAGTGATCGCCTATGGATCACGACAGTTGAGGAAGCATGAGTAGAACTACACTACCCATGACATGGAGTTAACAGTAGTGGTATTCGCTCTGAAGATGTGGCGACACTATCTGATGGATGAGAACATTACAGTCTACTCTGACCACCATAGTCTCATGTATATTTTCTTGCAGAAGGACCTAAACTAGAGATAGCTGTGTTGGATTGAGTTCCTCTAGGTCTATGACTTTGTGTTAGTCTATACTCCTAGAAAGGGAAACATAGTAGCTGATGCTCTCAGCATGAGGACAGACATTCAGCTACTTGGAGAGGCGACAAAGAAGCTAGCCGCTTTGCTGATATCCTTCGTGGATAGAGATGGAGCAGCCTTTCTTCAGTCAATCACAATCACTCCTCCACTTCTTCAGCGGTTCCGAGAGGCATAGCGTGGGGACGTTGACTGTGAGACACGATGTGCACAGATATCATCGGGACATGCACCTAATGGATTATTTGTAGGAGGAGAGAACATCACTCTTTTCAGAGGATGTACTATGGTACCAGCTGCTTTGCAGTAGGAAGTGTGAGAGAGTTTCACACTTCCCCATTAGCGGTACATCCAGGAGTGTCAAAGATGTACCAGGATCTCAGACGAAAACACTGGTGGCCGGGTATGAAGAAGGTTGTAGAAGAGTTCATTTCACGATGCCTAACCTACCAGTAGGTGAAGTCGGACCACCAGGTACCATCAGGCTTGTAACTGCCCTTGGAGGTCCCAGAGTGGTAGTGGGATAGGATATCTATGGATTTCGTGACTGGACTTCCACATACTTCTAGAGGACATGACTCCATTTGTGTGATCATCGACCAACTCACTAAGTCGGCCCACTTCTTACCCATCAGAGAGTAGGGCTTAGTGGAGAGCATCAAGCGTATCTACGTTCAGGAGATCATACTAATTCATGGTGTTCCATCATCTATCATCTAGGATCGAGATGCTCGTTTTACTTCCCGACTTTGGAAGGGGTTAGAGGAGGCTTTCTGGACGCAGCTATGTCTGAGCACCGCCTTTCACCCTCAGACGGATGGTCAGATGGAGAATACCATTCAAACTCTTGAGGACATGCTCTGTGCATGTGTCCTCGACTTTGGTCGCAGCTGGGAGGATCACAGACCCTTGGTGGAGTTTGCGTACAACAACTGATACCACTACACCATCGGGATGGCACCATATAAGGAATTGTATGGCCGACCATGCAGATCAATTCTATGCTAGATAGACCCTGGGGAGTCAGTACTTGTGGGACCAGAGATGGTCCAGGCCACGACAGAGAAGGTCTAGGTCATCTAGGAGTAGATGAGGACAGCTCAGAGCCGACATAAGTCTTATGATGACCGGAGGCGGAGACCACTAGAGTTCGAGGATGGCAACCACGTTTTCTTACGGGACTCACCTCGATGTGGATTACGGATATTTGGCTGGGGCGGAAAGTTATCTCCACACTTCATCGGACCATTCAAGGTTCTCATCAGGATAGGCAAGGTGGCTTATCACCTGGATCTACCCCCTTAGTTCCACCGGGTGCACGACGTCTTCCACGTATCTCAGCTAAGGAGACACATGTACAAACTGACACATATCATCGACCATGGGGAGTTGTACATTGATGACTGGGATACTTTTGCAGAGGTCTCGGTGGAGATCAAGGATCGATAGGAGAGGGTCCTACGTGGATGGTCGATTCCTCTAGTGCGCATCAGGTGGCAACACGAGAATCTCCAGGAGAGCACATGGGAGCGGGAGGCTCAGATGCGTTCTCAGTACCCTCTTTTGTTTCCCTAGTTTTTTATGTAGGTTTACGAAGACGTAAATCCCTAAGGTGGGAGTAATGTACAGACCCGTAATTTTTCATGGAATTTTTTTATTAAATTCTATGGGAAATGTTAAAAAATGGTTTAAGTGTTAAGTGAATAAAGTTGTGTCACGACTTTATTTTTCTATGTGGATTAACTTCCATGTGATGGAATATCTTAACTCCTCTTGTTAGGATATTAGTGAGGTGGGGCCCACAAGAGCTCTTCCCCCTTCAAATTCCCTAACTCCCCATTAAACCCCCTCTCGCATTTAATTTGTAACTCTCCCCTCTCCCCTCTTTAATTATGCGAATACACTTAATCAATTAAGTGAGATAAGAGTTTGAATTTTTTAATTCATGGAATGAGTTAATAAAATAAGGATGAACCTTATTATATTTTGGTTGGTTGTTGTGTGAGGATAATTTAGGAGAGAGATCTTGTGTGTTTTCCTGAATAACTTCATCTTCTTCGCAAAGAACGCCAAGACTTCGACGAAGAATGTAGTCACCGCAAGGAGAGATCGACGTGCCCTCTCTTCTCCTCTCCAAGGACGGTGTGTGACGCCTTTCCCAAAGAATGAAGATGCACCCTCTTTCGATCTTCTTCCCACGTCAAAGGAAAGTAGACGCTGCTCTTACTCAGACGTTCTACGTCAACATATACAGAGCTTCACCTCACGATGCCGTTTTCCGTGAAAATCATCGTTCGACAACATCTTTGAGGTAGGGGTTAAGTTCAAATTTAATTAATTAAATTTGCGCTTTTTTTGTAAATGAGATTACTCGTTCTTTGGCTGCCTGTTATCAATATAACCGGAGGAGGTCGGGCCACACAAACATGGAAGACCCTCCTCCCCATTGTTGTTGAATTTATTCGTGGTTTGGAATGGGGACAGCGTGGTGTCGTATCACCGCGCGGGAATGGAAGAACCGTGGCCGGAGCGGGACGTGGCGAAGGAGCACGGTGTCGTCGTGCCATGCTGGTGAAGCCGAAGGAAGCCACGACCATGGGCAGGCTTCGGGGGAGGGGTGCGGAATCGTCGCATCGTGTGAGTCGGGGAAGAGCAGGGGCCTTTGGCTGCGGCGGAGCAGTAGGAGGCGGCCGTCCTCGCCGACCGTCGGCAACCAAGGAGGCGGGACCCCCCGTGGGTCCCGCCTTGCACAACCGGCCGACCAGATTGGACGGCCGTTTCCTAAAGACCGGTGGTTAGTAACCCCCGACGGACAACTAGGGTGGACCCCACAGTGGGCCGACATTTTGGGAAAACAGGGGGGCAATGCCCCCCCCCCCTTCCACGTCCGCTCAGCTCGAGGGCCGGGACGCCCGCGCGGGGCCGGACCCCCGCGCCAGTCCGGGCCGGGCCGCACCAGCCGTGCCGGGCCGCGC
Source organism: Viscum album (assembly GCA_963277665.1). NCBI lineage: Eukaryota > Viridiplantae > Streptophyta > Magnoliopsida > Santalales > Viscaceae > Viscum > Viscum album. The sequence continues at coordinate 1,012,679,210 of OY728119.1, read as the reverse complement.
CCAACCAGGTCGGACCTGGACCCGGGTCATGTTGACCCGGTTCGGGCCGGCCTAGGGGGTATTGGGCCGGGTCGGACCGCTCCCAAACCCCCTGTTTCCGGACAGATCCGTCCAAACGCCCATAACATGGGCTATGGACCTCCGATCGATGCACCGTAGTTGCGTAGCAATCCTTTGATCGAGACGGTCGTTTAGTTATTTTACACTCAAGGTTTCAAAGAACTTTGTGTATGTCCGGGTTGGTTCGAACACGAAACCAACTGGGCCCTCGGAGCGGAAATGCATATAACTTGATCTCCGGACGTCCGATTGATGTGCTGTAGACTTTTTTGGTTTCCTCTTAGTGAGATGGTTCATTTGGCTTACTCTGCTCGAGGTTTGGATGCAGATGGTGATCGGTCAGTTTAGTTTTATCTTAAAAACCAACCGAGCCCCTCGGACGAAAAAGAAAATAACTCTCAGACCGGGCATCCGATTGACGCACCGTCTGTCGCGTTGAGTTCCTTTTGACGAGACGAAACTTTAGGATACATCAAATCCAGACTACATGTATGTTGATGTATCAAACCCCTTGGATCGTGGAGAGGACCCTCCCGGAATCGAGCATGCTATGTGCGGGAACCCTAGAGCTGGCTGCGACTACGACGACGATGACGACTGTACTGGGATCCTCCGTGGGTTTGGAAGTGATGACAACCTTACTGGAATCCTCCATGGGTTCGATGGCGATGACTACTATTCTTGTATCCTATGTGGGTCTGGTAGTACTTGACTACTGTTTTTGTATCCTATGTGGGTCCGGTAGTATTTTACTCTGTACTTGTATCCTACGTGGGTCCGGTAGAGTAGCTGGTCTTGTATCCTTTGTGGGTCCAACAACATTGCTGGTCTTGTATCCTATATGGGTCTGAAAGATTAGATGAATCAGTGGCTACATCTGATCATCTCTATCGCCTTACGAAGAAGTATACCTGTGTGATCCGAGTGTTAACTTACAATCAATATCAACGATATGATTGTTGTAATTTAATGTGTGGATTGGGTAGTGCTTTCCTAAGTGGATTGGGTTGTGAATTCCTATGTGGAATGGGTTATGTTTTCCTGTGTGGACTGGGTTGTACTTGGGCTTGTGTGCTGGAGCCGAGCTGGAATTGATGACTTAGGTATATGTATGGTCATATACCTAAGTTGAGTTGGATGTTACTTCATGATTGTACCTTTCCTTTGTGGTTTATCCTTCATGGATTCTGGGAGACCATCGGGGGTCTTGGGGTCCCTACCGAGTAGCGTATACTCACCCCTGCACGGGCTATGCCTCCAATATGTTGTGTGGGATGCAGACGACAGATAACACTGATCGAGGTAGGAGCTCGTGGAGCTGGACGGTAACTGGAGGTGGATCACTAGATTGGACGTACATAGGGCGGACGACTGGAGCTGAGGAGTGGAGGAGACTATCTGTACCCACCCATCAGGTGGGATTTCCAGTGGATGGCTCGGCGTTGCTGCTTTACATTACTACTATTGTACTTTATTTCCGGTTGTACTTTACTTTCAGTTGGGTTTGTATTCTGGCCCACTTACTTTCCAGCACTAACTTTTGTACTTAGTTTACTTGGTGTTTACTATATATTGTGTACTCTGTGGTGTTTGTTTTACTTTATAAAGGCAATTCCTTCCCTTTTATCGGGATTTACGCCTTTGGTTCTAGTCGCCAGCCCCTGGCCTATGGAAGGCGGGCTTGGGGTAGTCACAACACGGGCCCCGAGGACGGGTCGTGACAAATATAATGAATATAATTTTATTATAAATATATTAATGAACCATAATTATATATATCATTACATATTTGATTTACTTATGACCAATTATTACCCATTTATTAATAATTCAATGTAAAAGTCACATTTGAGGCAATAAATGATTTGTATTTCATGTATGTTTTTATATATTATTATTAGACATATGTATTTTCTCATGGTACCAAAATCTCTATAATTTTTACATGATTTAAATATCATATATATTCATTCTATATTTATTTATATAAGTCTATAAGCATTAGGAATAAAAAATTCAATACACCATTCATGGAGACGGTAGGTCATATCAACACATGAACGTATATTCCATTTCCTCGATGGATGATAAAAATGGTGAATAATGTATTATTGTAACAACAAAATTATATATTATATAAGTTACATATATTTGATAAAATTAAACTTTACTACCATTCATGTTTAATAAAATTTAAAAACTGATCACATCACTTCGAGGGAGTGTCCAATTATAAGTGAGGTGTGTGGAAGACTTGTAATTTTTGAAAATAAAAAGGAGTATCCCTATTTTTATCATTAAAAAATGAATCAAAATAGACCATTGTATATAATGTAATATATTAGATCTAAATATTTCAATAAATGGGGTTTTAGAAATGTTTTGGGTCATTTTTAACCCCTTGTTTTTTAGTTTAACACCCTTATAAACATATATTTAACTTAAGAGCTGTGAATAATTTATAATGATTTATTATTAATTATTATCATAAATTAATCAGAAATAAATAGATAATATTCATTATTATTATTCTAAATATCTAACAATTTTCCAAAATTTCATTCAAGGAAATTTAAAATTGTTATTTAAAACTAAACATATTCTCGCTATGACAAAACTGGTTTCCAAAGAGACAATATTCAATCTTTAAAAAGTATTTGTGTAAAATTTAAATATGAAAATATTTGAAATTAACTATATAGAATTAATAGACATATAATGGAAATTATTTTAATTTAAATCTCATTTTAAAACAAAAATTAACTTTATCATTTCTTTAAAAAAATGCAGTATTCAAGAGAAAGTATTATTTTCATTGTTCATTAAAAAATTAATCTTTTCAGAAAAATCCCAAAACATTTACCTATGATAAATCCAATATAATGAATTCGTAACTGGTTATTATTTCCTAAAATTAATTTTATAAAATTTTCTTCAGATTATTTTATTATTTTTCATAAAATGAAAAAACACATTTTATTAACGAAATAGTATTTTCAAAAATTATAAATACATTAACAAAAGATAAGTATTTTTAATCAATATTTTTTTCATTATATAAAAAATTATAATTGATCTTTAAATTTTGTATTCATATATATAACCAATTTTAGTTTCTATGTAATAATTTTTTTTGTTTAAATAATAATATAAAGGGTTTGTCACTATTCTCTAAAACCCGGTTTGCGTGTAACACAAAATATCAAATAAATTTAATTTAATAAAAAATCATAAAAATTCAGGGTATTGTAGCTTTTAATATGAGTATGATATGAATTTAATTACATATTTATAATCCTAAAAAAATATTATATAAATCATTTGTCATGATATTTGGGTCTTGCATGAAGTCTCAGAACATGGTTTATATAAAACATTGCATGATGGTCTGGAGAAAAGTACTCATGATTTTCAATAAAATGTTCTGACTTGTTGATACGATCAGAATTTAAAAATATATAATTATTCCCCATTGATTTCATAGTAACCAAAGTGATGAAATTCATAGTAATTTCATCCATCTTAAATTCTAATAATGGTAGAGGCCACATTACTGAATTGGTAAGTTGAATTTCTGTATTATCCTTTTACTCTACATTTCATCCTTTAGTATAATCCATGATTTAAATCTTCATATTTTTCAAATCCACTTTCTCATAGATATATCTATATATCGTGGTCTTACCTAGATGTATAAAAAAGGACAAACTATGAGCCTCATCCATTTGATCATTCTTTAACTCCAGTGAAAATGGAACACAAAACCTTTTACAACACTGTAAAACTATGTCATCTCCAATGTTCAACTATAGTGATCCGTCAATCATAATATTTTCCATTTTAAATGGAAAGGATCTATCACTTGATTAAGCATTATAAATCCTATCTAATAAGTATTATTTATTTATTACATTAAATAAGAATTATTCTACCATTACTAGGTATTTGAGAATTAGATTATTTCCCCGTCGACATAGACAAGGTACCATGGTATTTTTTACTCAAATCATCCACCACCTTATTTAATGTACCCATATATTAATAGAAATCATGGTAATTTTCTATTTTTATTTCTAATAGTATTATTTTTCTCATGTTAATATCATATTATGTAAATTTTTTTTCAAATTCTTCCAGTCTATGTATATTTCACATCTCTACCCATATAGGTAATGTCTCTATAAAATCTGAAAAATCTTATTGCATACAATTCAAAATCATGAGTCTAATAGATTTTATCAGGGGTTTTTAACTTTTCTGATGAATGTACGATCCAAAATCTCTTGTAAGGCACGTTTCTAAATGAGTTTCAGTTTAAGTTCCTTATATTGGTTAAATAAGTTTTTTCCCAAGTATATGTGAAGATCTGAGCATGTTCTAGTGGTTTAGAACACAAAAGAGGTAGAAAAAGTGGGGTTTTGTGCATGTTTCAAAGTTTGCGCACAATTAGTGAAAAATGTGAGGAAATCCCAGGTAACCGTCTAAGGGGAGCTCTTTTTGGACAACAACAACTGCACGGTTTGGAAAACCGTGTGGGTAAATATTGTGGCCTAGTAACTCTGATAAAACTGAATAAATGTCATTACATGATTTTAAGTTCCACTCAAGAGTTTCCTACATTCATCTCCATTGAACCCCGGTGTTTCCCCAAAAGTATCAAGAGAAACCATGGATCCATGTCTCTTATCATGGGGCATTTAGACTCCCATTAGTTACAGATTGAGGATCTGTGTATGGAAAATTCCACATCTTCTTCACTTTTTGTTTTAGGGACTACATCTCTTCCTTATCTCCATCTGAAGCTCTAAAAAATTTCTTTTCTGATGATATTTTGGTTGACTATTCAAAGGGTAGTTGAATCGGTATCTAAGGCCTCGGTTTTAAGTGAATTTACTAGTGAATTCTAGGTAGGTGGTCTTCATGTCATATCTCATAGTTTACTCAATGATTTTTTCATGTATGGTTTCGTTATTGTTTCCCTTCATGATGTGTTCTTAAGGACATTAAAAATATGTGGTGTATTGGGTTCCTAAATGATTAATGTAACCCCTCTTGATCCCATGGGTCACATGGAGGATGACATTGCCAAATTAGCACCACCCATGTGGTGAGATGTCCCTCTTGAATGGGATAATAGAAATGTAAGGTGCGAAATTGATTCATACTAATGTAGAGACTCTCCGAGTAGGTTAATTGGTTTATGTAATGAGTTATAATGGATGGTGGCTAGTTAGGTCTAGTGTGGTTGAAGGATAAGGGAGTATTTTGATGACATTTATATAGGATAAGTGTGATTAATATAAATATGATATGGAATTATGTTTACACATGAATATTCTTAGTGATATAGGAATGCGAAATGGGAAATGAGATAAAGGGTTATGACACATAAATTATGAATGTGTTAATGGATTGAGGCATAATTTTAATTTCCTATTTATTTATATTTTCTTATGTATCTAATGATATTGTCTATGCTTATTGTGATATGGTTAATACTAGTGAATGATAAATAAACATGTGCAAATGGCTAAGTAGATTGGGGTATAGACTTGAGGTTCTATGACCATGGTTCGAGTTGGACCTAGGTTCTAGCTCCACCCCTAAATGCACATGTTAGGTAAGGGGAAGGAGGTTGATTCCCCTAACATTTTCATTCCACTCGGACTGAGGAATCACGATGAGAATTATGTGGTTATTATAATTTTATTCCTACTAAAATAATACTTGATTTTTATTCCCATATGGTTGAGAATATTGAACATTCTTATTCCATTGAACAAATCATTATGATCGATTAAACCATGGGGTTCTTAAATAGTGAACCTCGATTAAATGGTAGTATAATTTTAATGAAACATAGTCTATAATGGATTACTGAACTGTTTACATTTTCATTCCATTATTCATCCCTTGCAAACAATATCTTCTTCTACTAGATATTTTTTAGACATCATTGTTGGTGGCCTACTCAGTTATACTCACACCTTCCTCAGGCCGTTGTTGGGTACCTTAGTAGATTTCATGGTTATAAGATATGAAATAGGAAAGGGACCCATGATTGGGATGTTTGTTGGGTTCGATATGTGCACAGATGAGGTCCGAGACATGGCACCAAGTCCGTTTTGGGGATTACATTGATTTTATTTCTTTTGGGTTTTGTTTACTTTGCACTATAGCTTGGCATGACATGATTAATATCATATATTGTTTGTACCCAATCATAGAGTGGGTTATTTATGCATGTTATTGATTGTTATTATTATTTCCACTATTCAAACTTATTTTTTTTGTGAATTACTATGGTAAAGAGGGAATATTCTCCCCATGTATATTATTAGACCCTCCGTGATAGTTGGCAACCTCTGTCATATGGGGAGGCCCAATTGACGTCATGTGGTGACCCATCTCGGGGAACCAGTTTAGTGGATTCTAGGTTGGGGATGTTACAATGTGGTATCATAGGAGTTATTTTCACTTTCATACTATTTGGGGATTATAGACATGAGTTTAGAATGATTCAGGCCTTGGTAATGAACTTGTTCTAGGGATTAACTAACCCATGTATGAGGGATACCCCAAGTCACCTTGGGAGGGGATTGTTGTCCTCGTTGTATGTGGTTATATTTGATGATATTTCACCATTGGGTGATTCACTTATTGTCTTATTTGATGATTTTTTGATACTCCTTTCATGGACGAAAGGGTATGAGGTTGTGCATTTATGCATCATTCTAGGAACCTATGCAGGTAAGTGGAATGCATCTTGGTAGGAACAAACATGGGATGGGTGTTATGGATATAAAGGTTAGTATGTATTTGTTTTTCATAAAAGAAATGAAATTTTTCCTAATAAAATGATATGAATGGGTAAAAATGTAAGTCAAAATGTCAAGTAGTAATTAGAAAATGGTTCTTGATAAAGAAGTACAAGTTTCTTAACCTGTTTTAAGAGAAAATTGGGATATGGAAATTGTTTTGAATTGTTGTAAAAGATAATTCTTATAACCATGTGAATTAGATGATGGTGTTAGCCTTGACCTTTGGAGATATTCCCTGGCGTAGTGTTCCGGTTGTGAGTGGTCCAGTTTGGGTAGTGTATGCGCAATAGTTTTGTTATGGAAAGTGATGATCCTACCTATTTCATTTTTATTTTCTTAAAAAAAGTTATTGTTGCGTTCTGAAGCACACGTTTGGAATTGTAGATAAATGACACCTCGAAGACGTGTGATGATTGGGAGATAGGTAGATGGTGCCAAGAACACTCCACCAATAGTAGATCAAGAGAACATGGTAATTCAGAAAGATATGAAAGAGTGGTTCTGTGAGAATGAATCTCATTTTATGTAGGTGATGGAATGAGACCCATAGCTTGATGCATCGAGTATGTTTGTGCTAACTACGGAGTTCCAGCTGCATCACCTTTTGACCATTACTATATAGGGTGGGCTAGAGGCTGTGGAGTTCAGGATGGATTCCATGAAAATATTCATGAACATCTAGAGACTTCTCTCAATAAGCGTGTCATGTTAGTAGCCTATATTCCTAATGGTCATGAAAAGTTTTGGTGGGACATCACGGTTCATACAGAGCCAGAAAATGGAATGATATTGAATTATTTTTAGTTGAAGTATCTTGAGAACATGTACCCATAAAACATGAGGCTGGAGAAGGCTATGGATTTTATGAGGTTGACTCAGGGGACAATGTCGGTAATAGACTATGATAGTTATTTCACTGATTTGAGACTCTTCATTCTGATGCTGACAAGAGATGAGGTAGTCAGGGAAAAAGGCTTACATGATTGAATGAGACCCAAGACCAGGTCTCAAGTGAATATATTTTGTTTGAAAATGTTTACTGAAGGGGTGGACCAAGCTTTTATCTCAGAGGGGAACATGAATGTAGATTTTGGTAGTGATCTTGTGGTTCAAAATGGGTGACCAAGTGGTGAGGCTTAAGATAGTAGGAAACCCCATTTTAGAAATTTTCTAATGGGTGGAAGCGCCTAGAGAAGTCAAAAGGGGGGGGTCAGCTTCACTGGGTGGTGGCCAAGATTTCTGTTATTGGTGTGGCAGGTTGGGGATCAAGCATGACCTATATCCCTGCCCACTGGTCGAGTGCCGAGTATCAGGTAGGTTAGACCATGTGTAGAGGTTCTATACAAACCCACGATAATCAGAGAATGATTGAGGTTATAGAATGATGTTATGTTTAGGTAGAGATCTGTTACCATGTATCTGTAAGGAAATTAGAGATCCAAGAGTCATACTTTTAGAAGTGGTGGATGTGGAACTCCGGGGTGAGATCAACCTTATCAACAGGGTAGCGCTGTGCAGGGAACTCAGGCTGGAGGCCAGGGTAATAGGGATTGTCATATCTATGTAGTTCAGACTACACCTGAAGGTGGTGATGTAGTAACGCCTAATGTTTTAGGTACTATTATTGTTGCTTCCACGCTTGCTAGTGATTTATTTGATACATGTGCTATGCATTCCATTATTTTTTCTCATTTCATATTTTTGGTTGGGATTGACTGTGGAGAATTCATATTGAGTAATGTCACTTTAAACTCTACTAGGGGTTTGAGTTGAGGAAATCAAGAAGGGTAAGGATTATTCTCTCGAGGCCATTGGATATTGTTTTCTATGGGATTTGATTGTCCTTGAGATTTCAGGTCTTGACTTAATCTTGGGGATGGATTGGTTGGTGTTATATCAAGCCCCTATAAACTGTTATTAACATCAGGTAACATTCACATCTCTCAATGGAATCACTTATATCCTTCATGGATAGTGGGATACTCTAGTGGGTTGCATAGGGACGCTACACTAGCAGTTAGAGAACTCACCACCCATGTAGCATGCCTTATGTTGGATGATGTGGAGAAAGAGAATCCATTATTCCCTCTTGTTCTGGACCAATTTCCAGATGTTTTTCGTAAATAATTCTCAGGGTTACCACTTGAGAATGAGATGTTCAGTATACAATCAAATTGTTGGTAGGGGTGGAGCCAGTTTCCATTCATCAATATCAAATGGTGCAAGTAGAACCCCATCAACTAAAGGTTTAATTAAAGGAATTGGATCATAAATGGTTTATTCATCCTAGTACATCACCTTGTGGATCTCTAGTGTTGTTTTCTAATAAGGTTGTTGGATATGTGAGGTAATGTGTTAATTATAGGAAGCTGAATTAGATGACGGTTAAAACTGATATCCTCTTTCTTGAATTGATGTCCTATTTAATCAATTTAGATGTAACTCAGTTTTTTCACAGATCGATTTAAGATCATGATATCATCAGTTGTGGGTGATATCATCTGACATACCCCGAACATATATCCAAATTAGGTACAGTTTCTATTAATTTTTGGTGATTCTATTTGGATTGAACAATGCACTAGTTATGTGCATGACCATGTTGAACTGGGTTTTCCACCAATATATGGATAATATTGTAGTTTACTTCATTGATGACATCTTGGTGTACTCCGAAGTTCATGATGATCATGCCAAAAAACTTGACATCATTTTGAGTACACTAATAGGGTGTTGTATTTAATCCAAGAATTCAAAATGTAAGTTTTGGATTGATGAGGTGCACATTTTGGGAAACATCATTTCTATGTTTGGTGTGAATGTGGATCCACTGACCAATGTGGCTCTATTCTTGTTGTTCCAAGAGACCTTAACAATTGACCAATAGGGATAATTTTATTTTTGGGAAAAATATGGTTGAATGGTGTTCAAAGAATTATATTTTCATATCATGATCCATGTTTCACCTCGAGATTCCTGCAGGGACTACCGATGGTTCAAGGTGCCCAAGTGTTTTTGGGTACGGCTTACCACCCACAGGCTGACATATAGTCAGAGTGTACAATTCAGGTTTTGGAAGTCATGTTGAGAGCATGTGTCTTGTATTTTGGAGGTTTGTGGGAGAAAAAATTATCACTATTTGAGTTTTACTACAACAATAGTTTTCATGCTACAATTCAGATAGCTCCATTTGAGGAACTCTATGACAGAACAGGTACATCTTCGCAGTTTTGGTCAGAGGTTGGGGAGTCTGAGCTATTTGGACCGAGTCTGGTGCTGGAGACATTGGAGAAGGTTCCATCAATTAAAATGTTTTTGAAAACGACTCAGAGTAGATGTAATTAATATGATGATCGATGTTTTAGACCTCTTGAGTTCTTGTCAGGTAAATAGTGTGTTTCATCGAGTGTCACCAAGGTTGGGTCATCACCGTATCTAGAAACAAGGCATATTAGCACCTAGGTATGTGGGTCCATTTGAGAATGTGGAGTGGATCAGAGCTGTTGTATACTGATTATCTCTTCCATAGTGGTTTAGTGGGATTCCTTATTTTTCCATGTTTTAAAACTCTGACAGTATCACACATATCCATCTCCTATGATAAACGATGATGATATTGAGCTTGAGACCGATGTGTCCTTTGAGGAGCACACGGTTCATATTGGGGATCTTATTGGGAAGTTCTTGTGGCGAATGGTTGTGCCTTTGGTTCATGTTTTGTGAAAGTATGTAAATTTTTAGAAAGAATGTTAGGATCTAGAATCAAATACGCAGGCCTAGTGGCCTGATCTCTTTTTATTGGGAACTCAATGATGCTCTAAAGGAGAAGCCTGAGGATGAGCCATCATAAGGTGAGTAGGATGTAAGATCTCGAATCTTCTTTAAGGTAGGTTTTGGTTTGATTTTTAGTTTAAGTTTTTTTTGTTAAAAAGTATTTTCCCAAGTTCACGTGATGTCTCGGGGGTGTTTTCAGCGGCTCAAAACACAATAGATGAAGAAAAAGGGGGTTTCTGGGAATGTTACATGGTTTGTGAATGGTTAGTGCAAACCATGTGGAAATCTCAGGTAACCATGGGAGGGAGATATTTTAGGATTATAGTATCGGTACAGTTTGTGCATGGTTTGGAAAACTGTGCAGGTAAACCGTGAGGCCCATTAAATTTGATAAAATTACAAAAATGCCATTACGGGATTTTAGGTTCCACTTGGTATTTTCCCCCTTTCTTATACCTTGAAGCCTAGTGGCACCAAAAAATATACATGAGATTCTAGGGATCAATATCCCAAATCATAGGGACGTTTGCAGTGTCGTTGGTTACGGATTGAAGACCTGTGTAAGGCTAATCCCACTACTGATTCTGTTTTTTGGAATAGGGTTTTCATCTCTTCCTTCTCTCCATTTCATGCACTAAGAATATTCTTTTGACGTGAGAATTAGGTTGAGGATTAAAATGGCCATTTAATTGGGATCTAGGGCCTCAATTAGGAATGCGTTCACCGATATATTCATGGTTTATGGCATATAAGTTATATCCCATATTTTTTTCCTTGATATGTGCCTGTAGGGTTTCATTCTCGGTTCCCTTATTAATATGTTCTTGATTTTATTAACATGATGTGGTGTATTGGGTGTCTAAATTATTAATTTATCACCTATATATCCCATGGGATGCAAGGAGAATCAATTGACCAAATTAGGTCCACTCATGGGGTGATCTGACCCTCCTAATTGGGCTAACGGAAATGCAAGGTGTGAAATTGGATCAAAATTTTGTGGAGACATAGAAAGTTGGTTAATTGGTTTATGTAATGTGTTATAATGGATGGTGTCTAGTTGTTCCTAATGTGGTAAAATTATAAAGTATATTTTGGTTGTATTTTAAATATGTTCAATGGGATCAATGGGAAAATAATAAAGAATTATTTTTACACATCAATATGCATAGTGGGATAGGCATCAGAAATGGGAAATGGGAGAAAGGGTTAAGTGATATAAATGATGAATGTGTTAATGGATTAAGGAATAATGTTAATTTTTCATTTATTATTATTTTTGTGATATTTCAAATTACATTGGCTATAGTTGTTCAAATGTGGTTAATTTTGGTTAATTGTAAATAAGTATGTTCAAATGGCTTGGTAGAGTGGGGTATAGACTTGAGGTTCAACACCAATGGGTAGATTTGGACCGAGGTTATAGTTCTACCCCTAAATACACAGGTTTTAAAAGGGGAAGAAGTTAGATTCCCCAAACGGTTTCATTCCACCTTAACCAAGACTTCGAGGTGAGGATTATGTGGTTTGTATAATGTGATGCCTAGTGAGATAGGACTTGATTTTTATTCACATTATTTTTAGAATATTTAAATTTTAGAACAAATTTAAGACATTAAAAATCTATATTAAACCATCGGGTTCCAAAATACTGAACTCGGATTCAATGGTAGTGTACTTTTAAAGGAAGTTCATCTAGAATGGCTTACTAAATGGTTTACCTTTACTTTACTTTACTTATCAATTTCATGTACCATCTAATTTTACTAGATATTTTTTAGACATCATTGGTAGAGTCCTACTAAGTTATACTCACCCCCTAATTATGGAACTATTGGGAACCTGAGCAGATTTCATGGTAACATGTATTGAAAAAGGGAAAGGGCCCCATACTTGGGATGTGAGTTGTGTTCGTTATGTGCAAGGATGAGATCTGAGGCTTGGATCTAGGACCATTTTGGGGATTCCACTATTTGTATTTATTTTGGGATTTTCTTACTTGTTACTCTATCATGGCCTGACATATTTACTATTGTATATGGTTTGGGTCCCTCTAGGAGTGGGTTATTTATGCATGTTAATGATTGTTCCTATTATTTTATGTTATTCAAAATGTTTTCTATTGTTTCATACTTTTTTAAAGAGGGTATAGTCTCCCCACATATCATATTAGACCCTCTCTACTAGTCGAAATCCTATGGAATACAGGAGGAGAGCATGTGGTCATGTGGCGACCCATCTTGGGGAACCAGTTTAGTGGATTTCGGGTCAAGGGAATTTCAATGAATAAGCTGCAACTCTTTTATTTTTTCACTAGAAAACATCCATAACCATTACATAACATATTACTATAAGTAAAAAATATACTTTTATAAGTTAGAAGATTCAAAATGGCAGAATTATTTAATATCCACTATAATATTTTAAAACCATAATTTTTATTCCTTTCTACATGATATCTTAACCGCCTTAAATGTTATCTTGGTTAAAAAAAATTCCAATCGAGAAAATATTTCAACAAAATGCCAATAATTTCCTTCTATCACATGAATAAAATTATATTTCTATCATTTATGTGGGTTATGTCCATTCTGTGATATATTTAATTTTTAAAGGTTTAATAGATATACCATCATTAGACATAATTTGACCATATAAATAAACTTTATAAATCTATAATTCAAATTTTCCGAATTTCCCATGTAACTCTTTTGTCCACAACACCTGAAGAACAATTTTCTAACCAGTTTCATTAACCCCAAAATTATTTTTGTATATTGGAATGTATTTATTAAATACCACCAAAAGTATTGATGTTATAGATACCCAAGACCTTTACACATTTTTACATGATTTTAACCATAACTATCCATAAAATTCAAACCAAGAATCATAAATTACATTCTTATTATAAGATTAGGTACACAATTGGAATGAATATAACGAAAATAACTACATCTGTTATTAAAAATTCATAAAAAATTCAAACTTCTTTTGAGCTCTTAAATCAACATAGGATAATATATGGAATACATGGATAATCGGCTAAGCTAAAATGTTCAATAAGAGAATAAACATTGTAGTAAAGCATATCACATAGGTCAGAAGGAATATAACGATGACATAAAAATGAAAAGAACATGAAGAAACACATATAATCATAAAATGTAGAACATAAGATTATTTAATCATGGAATCATTGGAATGTGGATGCAATATACAACATAATATAAAAATTATTCCAGGATGAATACTATGAATATATCACATGGTGGAAAATGTCTCATAATGGAATTCGGGTTAATACTTATCCTAACATGACGTATAATGAGACTAAACATTTCCCAATATATTATAGAGCTATTTGGGTAAACCCAACATAAGATGGGCGTGCATATTTGTGTGACATAAAGAATCAAAGATTGGTAATAAACAAAAGAGTTTCACATGGAATGAAATTTGGATTGTAGTCATGTCACAAGCCATAAAAAAAGGGGTATCATAATTGTATATTTGAAAAAAAATATTTAAATCATTCTTGGACATTCATAATTAAAAATAATAATAGATCAAGATAAATTATTTCAAACTGAAGTGAATACTTTTAAAAATATTTTTTAAGAAACTTTAGAAATGATCTACTTTAGTTTAGTTTTTATGAAACTTATTAATGTGTCGTTAAAGTGTAAAAGTAATATTTTTTTAAATGAAAAAAGTTTTTAACTAAGATAGTTATTCCGTATGAAAATATATATTTTTTACAAATATCTATTGTTTAAAATAGATTATGGTGTTTACTTGAAAATGGGTCTGAAATAGAGAAGCACCCCTTAATCGAGCTTTGTTATCAGGTCAAAATTAAAAGGGAACATTATAAAACATGTATTTCCACATAAAATAAATAATAATTGACATGGTTAAATATTTAATAATCATACTCATAGAATTAGGGGGATAAAATAATAATTATTATGATTACACTGAGGTATTGTCATAAAAAGTGTATCCTAATGGAAAAAGAGAGGTTTTAAATGAATCCCTTACCATATGTCTGAAAGTGTTTTAATTGGAAATTAGTGTCATGGATAATCAATTAAATACATTAATTAATTAATTAAAAATCTATTATACATGTATTTTAATTATTTTAATTATTTTAAGTTCATTTACAATCATTTTATGAGTTATAAGATTAAATTCTATCATTCTGGGAGCGTTTGTTTCATGGTTTTTTGATTGGTTCCCTTGAGTTTAATTATAATATTTCTTTTAAAATGGAAACAAAATTCATGATTTGGAATTTTTTGATATTTATTTAGCTCCAAAATTTTAAATTTTAACATATATGCTTTTTTCAGATATTATAATGACTCCTAAGATAAAATCTTAATAATTAATGTTAATTTATTTTGGTGAATTTTTAACTATCAGTGACTAGTTTTGATTTATAACTTAACATTCTATAGATTTTTATAATAGTACCATAACATAAAAAAATATTTTAATATAATTTATAAAAGATATATTAACCATTATAATGGTTTTATTAACATCCATTAAGGTGATAATAGAAAACCAAAAATTGTATTCTAGGAAGGTCATGAATTGACACATCATGTACGATGTTATCATTTTTATGTTAAAAAATAGAATATATGAAATTTTATTAATTATATACCATTAAAATAATAATATTGAATTATATTTATGATAATGGAGTTATAATGTCAATTTGGATAGTGGAGAAATGGACGAGGTATAAGAAATAAAAAATTTAAAAAAGAAACGAAGATAATTTTATATTTAAATAATGTATCGTTGAGAACCACTCAATGGAACATAGAAAAGTAATTTTAGTGATACCAAAATTATAAGGACATGAGGAAGGGTATTAAGGGGTTAATTTTTAATAATATTATTAAGCTGAAAAAATTAAAAGATGTGAGGATAAAAGGTGTCAAGAGGTGGTATTTATAATGATATGATAGGCGTGTTTTTTATTATTTTATTCATTAGTTTATTATTTTGGATCAATACTATCAGTTTTGTGGATTATTATGACTATCTAATGTAACTAATGCATGTGGGTTTGAAATAATATGTTCTTACGTAATCCATGTATCAAAATTCATGTATTTGGCTTTAAATGTTAAATGTGTTAAATTACTTTATTACATTATTCATCAAAATTCAACTATTTTGTAAAATTACCAAAAAATATCCCTAAAACTTTTCTGACATATTAATTCCCAAAATTAACATCATTTTATGGAAATGTTTTTTTATTATAATAAATTATATTTTTAATAAAAATCATCATTTATATGAAAAATATTCATTTTAATTTTATATCTACTTTTATGAAACACTAGAAAATAAATTATGGTCCTATAAAATTATCCTATTATCATAAAAAAATTATTCATTTATTAATCCATTTTCTGAAAATTAATTTTCTTTTAAATAATTACATTAATTATAAAATTCTAAATAAACATTTTTCTTTTAAAAAAATAGAAACACTTAATTTATCATTTTTAAAACATTTATATACATATATATCAAAAAGGTTCGAGACACAAGTAGAAGCGAGCTCCCAAAAAACTATTATAAATATATCATATTATCACATATAAGAAACATAAATTTTATTTATACATTAATAGGTGATGTTACTAGTCTATTGCCCAAATTATTATACCCAATGGTCATATTACTATTCATAATGTCATATTATTATTCCAATGCTATAGGATATTTAAATTATCAAAAAAATCTTTTATTTATTCAATTACTCATATATAATGTTTGTATTGTGTTCTCTATGTAATTTTATGTGATTTATTCCATTTGAAATAATTATAATAAGTTAATCCCCATTGATAAATTTTTGGTCATTACATTGTCCCCCTCAATAAGAAATTTCACCCCTGAAATTTTGTTTTTGATACTATGGTGAAAAAAGGTATGGGTAAATTTCCTTCATTAATTCTCATGATTAATATGTGTTTTATTCTTTATTATGGTTCTTCTATAGTAATATGTCCTGGTGTTTTGTCTTTTTTCATAAAGCATTATCTCTACAATCCATTTTGTTCACAGGATGCTCTTTATTTGAGAGGTCATTATCCCAATTGTACCGCTTATAGAGTAAGTACATGGGAGGGGTCTCGTATTTACATCCTCAAGTGGGATACATGGAATACATCATGTACTTAAGATATGGTAGTTGTATGTTCTTATTGAGACCCTCAACATTGATATGATCACGAATCTCATAAAGGGTCAACATACCTAGTACTAAAAATTTCACTATTCTCAAATCTCATGATCCTATTACATAAAGAAATTCATATAAATAACATTTCTCAAACCTCAGTATGTATTTCCAGTAAACTATTCTATGCATATCTATTCAATCGAATTTGAGATGCCATGATGTGCTGCTGAATATTTTTCACATTTTCTACCATTTCTTCATCTATTTATGGTCCTTACAGCTTATGTTCGCTAACCTAATCCCAACATGTCGGTGTTCTACATATTTCCAATAAATTGATTCATATTGATCCATTTGGATGATTTATTGTAAAATATTATTGCATTATAACCAAAATAGGGGTAGAAGTTAGTCACATCCACCTTTGAATTCCATATAACATGCTCTCAACATGACTTCTAATGAGTAAAAAGTCCACTCAGATTTCCATTAGTTTGAGGAAAATATGATTTTCATATGTTTAGCTCTGTGTTTATAGCACGTTTGAGATTTTTTGAAACATTCAAGGTAATTCTCAGATCTTGATCAGATATAATAAATTGTGGTAAACCATAAAGGATCACAATTTAATTGAAGTATATATATTCATGTTAGTTGACTAACATGTCCTCTTGAATTTCGATAAATTTATTTGTCATTGTACATTGATCTATAATAACCATATATCATTTTTTTATCTATATGTCTTTGGATGTCTGTTGATAATGTCAACGGTGGTGTTTAACCATTTCCATGTCTGAATGGGTAATTATTGCATCAAACCCTTATAATCTGTATGTATAGCCTTCATATGCTGACATAATCGGAACATTGATGTAAATTTAGTTTTCCCATTCTTCATATTGTCCCACAAATATTTCTCTCAACGATATCAATATATCCTTTTTCTAGAAAGTTTAATACATAAGGATGAGTTATGTGAAACATTCAGAATCACTTTATTTATTTATTTATTGTATGTACACATAACCATGACCCAAATCATATAAATCCTTCCTCATAAACATTAAAAACTAAGGTTATCCAATTTATGATAACCTCCACTTTTTTCCTAATATCCACATAAATGGATTGATAGTATTTTATTTTCTCCATGAGGGATTGTCGAGGACTCATTTGATAATGTCTTTATGATTTTAATTCAATAATAATTCCCAAGTCTATACTTTGAATGTATATTATGATTGTATCCTTGTTAATTATCATCATTGACAGTGTTACATGATCCTTTTTACATAAATAATCTCCTACTTTATATTATTTAACTTGATTGTAATGGATTTAGTGGTCATAATCCTCAATAAGATATAACCATAATTTCTAGTTCATATTAATATCCTTATATGTCAATATATATTTTAGTCTCTTATGTTTAGTATATATCTCACAATTCTCCCAATATGGATAATTCCATCTTATTTTTAATGTGAAGATCACAACCACCAACTCCAAATAATGAGTGGGATTGTTTTTCTCATGTATTGTCTACTGAAATGTGTTTTAGGCTATCAAATTATCATTTTTCATGAGTAACCAACCTTAGTTCTACATTGAAGCATCACTATATAGGACAAATAGTTTCCCAGTTTTTAGAATTTTGAGGGATAGTTTAGTGATACGACCCATTTTCAACTCTTTGAATATGTTTTTTCATTCACTGGTCTAGTAAAACATTAATCCATATAGATTTATCATGTTTAATAGTATTTACAATTATTATATGTTCTTCAAATATCATAGATAATACTCAGCTACACCACAGAAACCATGGATCTCTATTACAGATGGTCGATTGGTCCAATTTTCGGTTTACATTGTTTTATAAGGGTACAAATATATTCTTTTACTGGTGATAAAATTACACCAAAATGATACATCCTCCATCAAGAACTCACATTTTCAAAACTTTTTATAATGGATATCCCTTCTTAATATGTTTAGAATAGTATTCAAATACACGTCATGCTCCAAATAACTTTAAGATTATATCAGAATATCATCGATAAAGACTACCTAAAATATATTGAGGTAATGTCTAAAGACATTATTCCTTAATTCCATGACACTTTAAGTAGAATTATTGAGTCCAAAGTTAATTACTATGAACTCATAGTGTCCATACAATGTATGTAATGATGTATTGTGAATATTATCATTCATTACCTTCAATTGGTGATGTCACCGCCAAAGTTCCACCTTAGAGAAATACATGGCCCCATGTAACGGATAGATCAAATCATCAATTCAAGGTAGGGGATGCATGTTCTTTATTTCAATTTTTCTAGGTCACGGTAATCAATGAAGATGTGAATTGATCCATCCTTATATTTTATGATGTGGAGTGGTGCAACCCATAGTGAATCACTCGACCATATAAAACCCTTCTCCATATATTCTTTTAACGGTATCATTAGTTCCTCTGACTCAATTATAGACTTTATATACGTTTTCTATACTATATTTAGAGATCGAGAATTAATTTAAATTATTAAATTGACCTCTTAGTTAGAATAAAGATAATTTAATTCTTTAGGTAACACATAAGTGAAGTCCCTCACAATGGGCATGTCTTCTAGAATGATTCTCTATCTTTTCTCAATCATTTGACCAATATATGCATTCTCATAAAACAATAATATCCACACTTGATATGAAGATTATAAATGATATTAATCATTTTCCTTAAACTTAAACAGAATTGGAGGATTCCTCTTGATCTGAAGAGTGATCTCTGTTTCCCAACTGTGGATGTTTGATTTGTATAAATATTGACAACCCATTAACAAAATAGAATCAATCTCAACCAAAGGAAGTGAGTAGATATTTTTTTGGAGGATTGGTCCACAAACACAAATCTAGGTGGAGTTTTTTACTTTGGATACAATAATATCCCCATTTTATATTCTCACAGATTCCCCATCCTATATATTTTGAGGTGGTGTCTTAATAGTTGTATACAACTTGAATTATATAAAGGAATGCATAGAACCTTAATCAAATAGTAATTTCTCTATTCTTGAATGATTAAACATCATAAAAATCACAAAATTATGGCCTAGATCCACCATATATATAGTTATAAAATATTCCCTTCTTGGTTTCCTTGGAGGTTTTTGTTGTTGATTGACTCCAACAACCCCTAGATTATAGTAATGGACCACATAATTCCCATGTTCATTGCTATTGAAGCACTATTCTACAGGTTGAGTGGTAATTTTAATCTTCCAATATTATTCCACATTTGTGGTCTTTTTCATATCACTTTAAAAATAATTATCCTAAATCCCCACTATTCCACATTTTTAGTATCTCCTTATTCAGTGTAGATAGTTACAATGATGCTTCTTCCCACACTTTTGACACATGGAATGTTGGGGTTTCTTCCAAGGATGGTACATCACTGTTGTTCCTCCAAAATTAAACTCAATATTACTCTTTTTTTATTGGGAACATGAGACCACTGAGATTATCCAATGTCTATTTCAACTTTATGATCATAAAGGACAACCTCTACATAACTATCAAATTCTATAATCACCAAGGATTTTCATATATTCCTCTTTAGTTTACATGATTAGTTATCCAATTTACATTTAGTGTTCCTGAGAAATCTATAGGTGTATCATGAAACCACTGTAATGTGTTCCCCGTATGCTCGGATAGACTCATAATTCTTTTACTTCTTCCTAACGAACTCCCACTCTATCTTAAGATGGATCTTTTAGGGAAAATATTTATTGAAGAACGTTTTCTTGAATGAATCCCAATACATTGAATAAATTTCTTACATGTATTTTGTGTTTTTGATCAATTTCCACCACTAATTAGCTTCCCCATTAAATTTTTAGACCTTCATCATGAAATTATCTTCTTCAGATCACCGGAGGATCTTGAATATATTCTCAATAGAGTTAATCCATTATTATATTGTAAGGGGATCAAACGATACACTAAAGATAGTATTAATTTATATATAAGGGAATTGAACACAACTTTTTCTTTTTGTGGAGATTGAGGATGTCCCACATGATTGAAGTTATCATTTAAATCATGAGCCAATGTTTCTAGAAGTTTATTGATATTTTGAGTATCTATTCCCATCATATGTGGAATATCATTACGGAAATTGTCACATTTCCTATCTCATTTATTTTTGTCATGGGTTATCCTAATTCCCTATATTAACTAAGAAATAGACTTCACAATTTGGGGTGTATCAATAGTTATCTAGTAAGAATATAAAAAGGAAACATTGAATATATAAGGATATACTAATAAATGGAAAGTATATCATGACATGTGAATCAATAAGATTCAATCTAGGTAATCCATAGTGATGTAATTATCCCTAGGGTTATTATGAAAGTTCTCTACTCTTAATCTCCAAAAATAACTAGACCGTATTCTAAGACCATCTATGATGACCCAAACCCTTTACCCATATTATTAAATTATGTTAATAATAATTAACCATCAAATAAAAACAAAGGTTCATAAAGTATATAGTCATTAAAAGTTTAGGTATATAATTAGAAATAATGAAATCAAAATAAAGAGAAATATTATTTGAAATATATAATGATATCATATGTTCCATTGAGCTATTATATCAACATAAGATAACCTAGGGAATACTTGAAAAAAAGGGTGATCTAAAAATCCCAATAATAGAATAGACATAAGAATAAAGAATAATACATGGGTTATGAGGTAAAACATGATGACATAAAAAGGACTGGAACATCAATAAACCCATATAATCATAAAAAGTAGAACCTTGTTTTATTTAATCATGGAATCATCAGAATATGGTAGCAACATACTATGTGAATTAAACCTGATTCAATGATAACTACCAAAACCATATAACAAGCTGGAAAAAGTTCTATAATGTAATTAGGGTTAATCCATATACCAAAATGAATTCTCATGGAACTAAACATTGTCCAGTTCATTAGAACTCTATTTGGATGAACCCATCATAACATGATCATTCATATTTTTTCATCATAATGAATAAAATAGTGATAATAAACATAAGAGTTATGCATATAATGAAAAGGGTATCATAATGATGTCACAATGAATATCCAAAAAGAGTATCATAATGTTATCCATGAAATAATAGATATAAATCAGGATTAGAAATTCAAAATGGTAAATAATAATAACTCACGATAAATTATTTCCATCTAAATTCATGACATTTAAAAAGTTTTTTTATGAAATCTCTGAAATAACCCAGTTTAGTGTAGTTTAATTGGAAAATATTAAATATTATTTTATGTGGGAAAAGTCATACTTTTTTGAATATAAGTAGAAAGTAAATAAAATATTTTTTCATGAGGAAACTAGTTATTTTTAAAGTGATCTTTTTAAAAAGGTCATGGAGTGTACATGAAAAAAGTTAGGAAATAGGTATGTTCAGTTTAATCTGACTAGCATTTCTGGAGGAATGACAAAGGGAACCTTATAAAACATGTATTTCCCCATAAATGAAAAATGATTTGATATAGGTTATTATTTTTGGAAAATACACATAGAATTTAGTTGGATTATATTATAAGTATAAATAATTACATTCTGGTAAAGAGAGGGAAATCGTAACACTAATGGAAAATGGCTGTTTGGAAGGAATCCCTTACCATATTCGCAAAACAATTTGAAACTAGAAATTATTTCCCTATATAGTAAAATATTTTCTAATAATTAATTAATTCATAAATTTTCCTACATGTTTTTTATTTTCTATAATTTCATTGGGTTCATTTATGTCCTTTTGGATAAGTTATATGATTCAATTTCATCATTTCAAAAGCATTCGTTTATTAGTTTTATGATAGTTTCCATTGAGGTTAATTATGGGAGTTTTGATCAAATGTTAAAAAAATTATATAGGTGGAACAATATGATATTCATTCCCCTATTTAATTTTAAATTTCCCAATTGATTATTTATATTTCATATATGCGAATGATTCATTAGATAAAATGTTACTAAAGATTTTTAGTTTATTCTAATGAATTGTTTATTAACTAAACTAGTTTTTTATTTTTTTAATAATACTTACATATATTAGTTATAAAACATAAAAAAGTTTTAATATACAATATAATATATTTTTTTGACCATTATAGTGGTATTATGAGTTTCCATGATGTAGGTAATAAGAAATAAAAAACCATCATCCTGGAACATGGTGAATCCACATATCATGGATGTTGTATTAATTTTGAGGATAAAAAAGAGAAGACATAATATTTCCTGATGGATATAACATTTATCATAATAAAATTATAATATACATATTATATATTAGTTATCAGGTTACTTTGTATATTGGATTAATGGATGAGGTAAATGAAAAATAATAATTTAAAGGGGAATGGTGGATGATTATACATCTTGAATAACGTCTGCTTGAAAACCTCCTTAGGAAACATGGAAATGGTATTTTGGTGACCAAAAAAAGACTAAAATGCTATAAAGATGATTTTTAGTGATATTATGTCTAATTTTATCATGATCCAATGCTTATAATGTGTGAGGATAAGTGGTCATGAGGGGTAATATTTATAGGGGAAGAGAGAGGTGTTTTTGATTATTTTATGCATTAGTTTATTATTTTGGCTCAAAAAATTCAATAGTTCTTATTCTTGTTACTGGGTATAGTAATTAGTTCATGTGAGTTCAATAAAATGGGTTCTAAACTTATCTATAATTCATAGACTCATTTATTTTCATTAAGATGCTAAATTATGTAAATTATTGTATTTCACTATTCACAAATTGTTCTACTGTTTTAAAAAAATATCAAAAACTCATGAAAAGAAATTATGGATGTGCAGATTTAATAAATGAAATCTAATTTATGAAAAAAATATCAATATGTGAAATTTAATTTTTTATTAAAATCAAAATTTATTAAAAAAATACTGCTTTTATTATTATAATGAATTTTATGAAACATTGAAAAATTAAAAACATTATCATAAAACTACCATATAATTATAAGATAAAAAATATTAATTTATTAATATATTTTATGAAATTAAATTTTATTTGAAATCATTATATTAAATATAACTGTTTATATAAACATTTTCATTTCACAAAAATACGAACAATTAATTTTTCATTTTAATAAACATTATTTACTTCTACCATGTTATAAATACATCATAATTTCAATTATAAAATAAATGTATTTCATTTATAATTTCATAGGTGATGTTTCTATTCTACTTTTGGGATTAATATTCCTGATGATCAAATTATTATTCCATCAGTCAAGTGACTATTCTATTGGTACATGTTCCTTAATGATTATATATATCTCTTAAATAATTCAATCATCATTTACAATGCATTTATTATGTTCTCTATTGGATTTTATGGGATTTATACTATATTTAATAATTACAAGAAATGAATCTCCATGGATAAAATTATTTGTCGTCACAAATGTAGTCTTTGAAATCTATGTTTAAAAATCAATAAAAAACATGGATATTTATTTAACCCAAATGAATTACTAAGAACTCATAATGGCCATACCTCATATGAAATATTTTTTAGGAATATATTTTTTTAACTATCAGTTAACGGTATCCATAAGGAATATCATTCTTCAAAAATAATTAATCCCTGTGATATTGATCAAAAATTTCATCAATGTATGGGAGTGAAAACTTGTTAGTTATAGTGATTCCATTAATTTCATTGTAATTGATTCATAATTTCATTTTCCAATCCTTCTTATTCTTAAAACAATACAAGATATCCCAAATGTGAACCAAATGTAAAAGTGAACCCCTATCTCATAAGTACTGCGATTTCGTTATCATCTACACTGACAAAAATTGATCCATGTAACAAGGTGGAATAAATGTATTCATCACATTAGGGAAGAGATCAGTAGTTAGTTCTACTTCTTTGTCAAGGGGAAATCTAAGTAATTCATTGGGAAATAGATCAGTATATTCTCACACAACTGATACCTATTCTATTCTATGAATACACATACCCAAGATACATTTAATTCCATCTATATACTGCCTAATAATTTCATTAATTTGATTTAATAGGAGAGGATTTTGAAAATTTGTAGGTAATCACATCTCTTCTCAAAAAACAAATATTTCCCTAATATCATCCCCAATTCTATTTCTTTTATCTCTAAAAATAATTTCATTATAATTTGAGATACAATCCATCCCCATGATGGAATAAAAATCCACCATAGGTAATACGATTATATTTATAGTGGGAAAATATCTAGGTATCTAAATTTGAACCACTTTTTATACCTTTGTTGAAATAAATATACCTCTCAGTGTTTTAATTGATAAATTTTTCCTTAGTATAATTCGGTGTTTTGGGATATTCTTCTAAAACATACAGGATATAAAGGAATTCATATATCTAAAATGAATCAATATATTAGATAACATTTATTTTATAATCAAATTAATTTTAATCACATAATTTATAGATTCCACTTTATCATTTTTTATATAAAAATCAATAACCATCATCCATATTCCTATATTTTAGATGATTCACCTAGAGCATTAGGAATTCATTGGAGTGATGTTTCATTTCCTTGAAAATAAAAGAATTTTTATTGGTTATGCCCTTCATTCATTTTCACTTGTGTGGTTTATGTCCTTTATCTATACAATTGCAGCAAACCCCCATCTATTTATTAATTCACCATGGAATTTCTTACCACATTTATTTCACAGTTAAAAATCTATACATCCATTAATTTTTTATTTAGATTCTTATTTCTCAACTACACTCTTCTTTTAAAGATTAATTTTGAAGGAAAATGATTAACATAACTCTGGTTCATTATAGATAAAACTTGTTATTATCTCATCATATGTTGATAAATTTTTATATATCAAGTATCTTCAAACAAGAGGAATTAAACCCATAAATTCGTGATCAATCATTATTTTAGGGTATCAAAGATAATCTACAACATAGCATGACAGCATGGTAAAATTATCTTTATACTAAGCCCTTGACTCTTCTTCCTTTTGTATTTTATTCTAGAATTTCACTTCTATATCCACACATTTCAATCAAGGAATATATTTTATGAACAAACCACCTTCACTATATTCCATTCCATTATATCAATCTCTTCTACATCTTTAGTATTTTGAATTAATGACCATTATTGGTCATAAACTCCTATTAGATGACACACATCAATAATGAATTTATCCCTATTTGAGAATCCTAGTTCCAAAATATATTCTTATTCAATGTTAATCCTTTTTTATACCTCTATATGATTTTTGGGTCCACAAAAATGTAGAGTTTTTTTTCTCATAAAATGACCCAATACTATTTATCCTTATTGTAAGAAATTTTCTTGCCCCATAGGGGAAACATTATTATTTATAACTAATGTCCAAAATCTTAGAACAATCATAAATTTTCTAGCATAAACATTAACTCCGTTATCTTGATTACATAGGTAATCATCTCATTATGTGTGGTTATTGTCATGTATTTTTTGGTTCTTCTAGAAGGATCCATTATCTAAACACAATTTTATCAATTAGTTGTTAAACATATGGAATCAATTATATATTGTTTAAAAAATTTATATTATCATTATATTATTTAATTATTTGTAATATCTATGTTGTCTACCAACATTTTTTCAAAATATAGGTCTTATGGTTTTTACTAAAGCATCCCATAAAACCAAATAAAATTCCTCCAAACCTAGTATCCCAGAGTTGGTGGATTAATTATTACATGGAAAAAAGGTGGAAGATATTAAATTATGAGGATCAGGGTATTATTGCCCTCAAGAGATTAGATATATTATATTACAATATTAAAATATAAAAGTAAAAATATTTATTACACAATGATACCCTTTTTCAATAATTTTTTCCTCTTCAATACATATAGAAATGAGATACAATGTAAAGGTGATGATCTTAAATGCTCGGTAAGGGAAAAATGGAATAACATATGCTGATAAAAGGAAAATATAGAATACCCCAAATCATGCATTCCATTTATGTAAATAAAATTAATATATATTTGTAAACTATCAAAAAATTAAAAATTAAAAATCACATGGATTACACAAATATGAAATATGGAATTTTATAATGTAATAAATATTAATCATATCATTATTTTGTTTTTCAAATACATTATACATAAATGATTAGGAATATCTAATTAAAAAAATTTAGTTTTCCCATGAGACCTACCACTACACCAAGGGGCTATATAAAATCCTGACCCACCCATCATAAAAAATCCCAATGCATTTAATTAAATACCGGATGAATATGTGGTATATAGGGAATCGTGTTCAATTTTGGACAAATTATAAATACATATTAAGTTTTACAAATTGTTTTTAACATATATGACCTAATTGTATGTACTAATAGATCATATAGGTTTTAAATGGATTTCTAAATGAATAAGTAGCAATTTTTAAGTGAATTTCCTCAACACATATATAGAATACATAGTGAATCAAAATTTTCAAAAAACAACTTAAAATATGTGATTTATAAAAAATAGAAGATAATGAGAACTTTCCAAGATTAAGGATTTTATAGGTGTCTGGTAAATTTTATTTTCATTCTTAGTGGACAAATGAAACAATTAAATTACACATAATAATTTAAAGGATAAATTTTTTTTTACAAAAATGTATGATAACAATCCACAACATATACCCTAGGAGTTTCAACCCAGGTCTGTCCAAGGGCGCATTCACCACACATTAATTTGGTGACAAAGGTATACACAACCAACTACATTTAGGGTTATTTACCTTAAATTAATCTAATCCAAAAAAATTTACACATTTATTATAGAGAATTAGATTTATTTGGTTGTATAATCACACTATTTTACATAACCAACCTTTAATTATTTTATGACATTGAGGGGGTTTGTGCATAGTAATGACTTATGAATATGGCCTAAGGTGAGTGAAAGGATTGGTGACATATATTATATGTCTTTATAAAGGAACATAAAATTAGATCAACAAAATTATGGTATTTTAACTTGTGTATTAAAATGGATAAGATAGTTGTAATTTATGTAGCAGTTGTAAGGAGATAGAAAATCAACACTTACATTGGTATAGTAACAGCTTATAAAAGGTATAAAAAGTTAGATGTTTGGGAAATATAATATTGATAATAGATAATTTTAGGAATGATAATGTGGATATAAATCATTTAATTAATTGTAAGGGATGTTAAAATGTTATTATAATTGAGGAAATAGATATAGGATATAAAGGGAGAGAAATAGGAACCCTTGCCTCTCTTGATCTTCTATGATCAGAATCCATCCATAGATAAATCGAAACTCTTCAAAAATAAATATATTGCTATGAGATAGACTCCATATTATTAAAATTAAGTGAAAACATTGGATTTGGGATATAATAATAAGAGGGGGGGTTTGTAGGTGTGGTGAGTGTAATTTCATGGAATAATTTATTTTTCACATTGTTAACCCCCTTTCTTTTAGTGATCCACTATAATAATTGTGCTCCACTACCACCCCTAATTCCCCAATATAGTTTTTAGTAATAAAAAAGGGAAATTCCAATTCATTGGATGAAACTAGTCTTCATTACACAAATATGATGTCATATGTACCATATTTACCTTGTTTTACAATATTCAACAATTTTTACCATATTATTCTATTTTAATAAAAAATTTAAAAAAATTACCTACTAGATAATTTCAACATAATGTTTCTAAATATTGAAACCATTTTATCAAATTCAGTAAATAATTATATATATTGTAACTTATATATTAGGTAAACAAATACTATAATGAAAATAACCTATGAAAAATTCAATTACATATTTTAAAAAATTTAAATTTTAATAAAACTCAATCCCTACATACATAACTTATAATCATGCCATCATATTCCAAAATGTGAATTTTTAAAATGATTTATATTCATGGTGTGGTTCGATCGATATTATTCAGGTGGTGATCTCCACTAACATTAACTTCTCCTGTAGATGATTCCCCTCCGACATTACTTTTTAAAGATATACTTGGTCTTGGTAGATGAGATACCCCAGTGATGCTTACACCTTCCCAATCATTGATAAATATAATTCATAAGGTATGTTCTTACTGATGAATCCTTATTTCCTCTTTTATGTGATAATTAACAATCTTAATTACCCATGATAATGAATAATACAAATTGTTTGTACTTAATCATTACACCACCAACAGTATTATGAAAAATAGTAATATTTTTACATATATATATATGATCCAACAACCACATTAATTAATTTTATTAAAAAATGGTCTTATATCATGAACATTTCATTATTCATTATATTCTTCATAATAGAAATGTATCCCATATACATTTTATTCATTTTTTAGTATAATCAACAGGTGTATAAGATTAAGTTCAAGCCCTAAATTTTTATACATTATGGTACTAATTTAAATTTTTTTATAAATTTAAATACATAGTTATTTCAGTGTATCAATATGTTTTTTTTCTATAATCAAGAATTAATAAATTTATAATTTTTAAAAATCTTTTGATGAATTGAATATTTATTGTTAAAAAATATTTGGTATTATAGTATGTATTACAATTACTTGATTTATGAAATGTAAGGCTGAATTATATAATTCTATGTGTATGATATAACCATTAACCATACTAGAATTGAAATGGGAAACCAACACCCCAAATTACAACATAGGACTACCCAGTTAATCTAATTTTCATAACACCATTTAGGTGTTTTTATTTCCTTATGAACTCAACTAGTTTTGTTTCTATAAAATAATATTTATCCCTTGATCATATTTCTCTAACATGCATCAAATAATTTTTTATTCATATAGTATGACAATATATTATATATAATCATGATATGATATTTACATCAATCTTCTTGATATGTCTTCAAAAATCATGAAATCCAGAGTAAAACATTAATATTTCTAATAATAATACAATAGATGTAAAATCTAACAACACCATTCGAACACTAGATGATATTCTGGAGTAGTAAATATATATTTCCAAGGTGGATGGGGTCAACTTTGACCTCTAGTTGAATTTTCATATAATAAGATATTTCACATTTGTATTCAGATGGTTCAATATGAATACCCGTATTGAAAGAATTGTGTAACTAAAATTTGTTGGGATAAATTTAAGTAATTAAAGATATTGGGCCCTTTATTAAAATAAAAAATAAAATAGTTATTTATATCAATTAAATAACACTATTGGGGAGTTTGTAGTCAACAGAAAATTTACACTGATTATCATCAGCATGATCTACAGTTTGAAGATTGTGATAAGTTATTCATTCCAACATCTCCTTATAAAAAATATGTGTCATTTGGAACTAATATCATGTTAATACCTTAATATGTAAATACATTTGAGTTTCTTGATCCTATCATGAAGTAAATTTATTTGATATCACTTCCAACAAACCACTCCAAATTTCAGAAAGTATTCTATGTAACACTTTTGAGGAACTACATACCTGATCCTTAAAATATTCTATAATAATATGTTGTACTGATAGAGATTGATATTTCATTAAAATAATTACCAATGAAATTATTATATATAATGGATAAAGTGATACAATATACGACCACAGTTCTTGTCAGAATTTTATAGTGAAACCATAAGTTGTAGGAAATTTTATGGGAACCAAGGTATCTAATATAGAAGATGTATCGTAATTCGTTTGTATTAGAGTAATATAATTTCAAGGGAAATAATATTATAGGGGGGGTACACTGGGATTGAATTTAAATTTATAATTTTTACATCCCATTATTAAATTTAATGTTTTTTAAATTCTTTCTTTACTAACAACACCATTCTTAGATGAACCATGTTATATAATTGAAATATTATTTTTAAATTTAATTATTATCAAATTGTAGTTTGATTAGCTGGAATATGTATTAAGAACTAAAAAATATAAAATATTTTTAATATTTATATTTAAGTGATAATTCATTATTAATGATTAAGTAACCATTTATCCAATTATAATGTTAATAAAAAATTATATAAGGCATAATTTTTCAAGAATTATATTTTCTTCAATTTTTTTATTTTTTTATCTAATTAAGACAAATTGATCACTATTGAAAAATTATAAAATAAATTAATAATTTATACTAAAAAAATTAGAAATATTTTATATATATGTATTTTTTTATTTTTTTAATAAATAAAGATAAAAAAAATTTAAATGTTAAATGAGGTATTTCAAAAACAATTTCATTATGCACAATGTATTTCAACAAAAACAATTAACTAATAACTATTAATGAATTATTTTAATGAAAAATTTACATTATATATTCAATAAAATACATTAACATAAATCAACAAATTTTTAAAATGAATGGAATACGAATAAATTATTTTTTTATAAAAATACATTTTCTCCAAAAAACATCTATATGTGTTTCTTTCTTGAATATTTGAATTAATTTCAACCACTTATAAAAATTGAATCCTATCAAATAGATTATATATTTTAAATAACAATAGTTTTTATTAGTTATTATATTCAACAAAATTCTTTTCCATAATGATCTGTTACCATGGTAAATAGCATGTTACCTAGGTAATGATTATACAGTTTAAAAGAGGGTTCATCTAATGAGATAAGGTTTATGGAATAAAAATACATTCATAAATATAATTCGTAGAAATTATTTTGGAAAAACCATTATAATCATAAAAATATTCCAATTTAGAGTCACATGAATAAGAAAAATGGTATATGTTAATGATTCATGAATTTACAAGTATCACTCCCACCAAACTTATAAAAGAAAACATGTCCACCTCATTAATATAAAAAACATTAGGAGTATATTTAAAGAAAATACATATAAAAATAAAATTAAAACAATCATACAAAAGAAATATACTTCATTTAGCAGTGAAAAAATAAAATCTCTATATTGCTAAAGTTGTAAGCTAAAATAAGATAAATAAAGAATAGGTAACTTTCGTTACAAATATATTTTGATTTTATATCTTCCTTATTGTTCAATAAATCATCTACAATAATATTATGTATATTTATTTTGTGACACAATTATACAGTAATATTTTTATGTTATTGGAACTAATATTCTACATCTAATTTATACCTAATGGAAAATAAAATATCTCCAATTAAAATATAGAGGCTATCATCTCCCTGAAGTGATGTTTTTTAATTTTCATCACCATCTCGAATGGATTGTTATATAGATATATTTAATTGACATATATTATTTTTTAAAATTCATAATTATTCTTATAATTAAAAATATATACTAACTTCTTACACTCTCATCTTTAGGAAAATGATAACCTCACTTGTGTGTACATGTGGACTACTACCTCAACCAAGTGACATGACTCATTTCATAGTTCTTATCAAATTAGTAGGAAGTAAGGATATATTTATGTAATATATATTATATATATTATATTATCCTGATTCTAGAAATATTTATTATTTTATAACATTCACGAATTACACTCACTGTAAAATGAAAACATCACTATTGTGTACGGATTTTATAAAATCTCTATGAAATGATGTCATCATTTATTTATAATTGAATTATTTCAACCATAATTATAGTCAACATAATGATAAAATATGATACATATTTAATTATTGTGAATCTAGATATTAATAAACTATGAAAAAAGTGGAGGGGCTGAAAATTTCGAATAGAATCATACTTGGGAACTTTTTATGGATTGATATATTGTAATATATATCCAAATATAGTTATAGTATATATTTATGATATAAAGTTTTTATGATGGAAAATAAGAGTGAATATAAATAATGTTAGGACCAAAGGTATGGTTTCTTCGTATAAATATTGTTTCATTGATTAATGCTTCATGTTATGCTCATATTTGTTTTTATATAAGGTCTCTACTTCCACATAGATATTTCATATCATGAGTCACCTAATACTTATGGTATTTAAGGTTCTATTTAATGTTAATTAGTTCAAGTGGTTTATGATTCCTATGCTACAAAAGTGCTAAGGTTTTATGTTACCATACAATTCCTTTTTGAGTTATCTGTGTATAATTTTTATTGAGAGGAATTATACATTCATTATCTTTTAAACCACATCAATATTCTTATCCTATGTTTATTTTGGGGTTTCCATGGGTTCTATTCACCATACTCTATTTGGTATTATAATATTACAATATAATTGTTTTTAATAAAGATAAAACTTTTTTAACTTTATATGTTGAAAATATTTCTATTATGTATCTATGTTAATAATTTTATTTATTTATTTATGTTTACTTAAATAATTAAAAAATATCATTTCACGTACCTTTTAATTTTTCTACAAAATTTTAAAATGAATCCTTTCAAAAACAATTGTACCACATACTTTTCGCTATTTAAAATAGTTTTACATGAGTGTTATCTTTTAACATATTAAACATGAATGGATATTCATACGGCCATGAATTTCCTTTATATAAATGATCCTTTACAAATTCAAAAGGTTCATATGTAAAATTTCATTTCTATATTCAAATTAATTTATGTTTTTAAAAGTTACCAAATAAGAATGAATGTTTTATTTTTAATTTTCTATTTTAATTTTTAATTTTTTATTAAATACAATTTTCATCTCTGTAAACATCTATTAATGATTCATATGCTTAACTATGGATATTATATTATGATAATATCCACTTCATTTCAATGGATGCTTTTTGTTAACGATGATTTAATGATATTTTTCATGAAACTTGTTTCTTTCTCATGGGTTAATTATATAATGAAGGATAAACTAATTATATTACGTTCATGAGGAATATATATGGATGATTTATTTTAATATTTGGGATGGGATTGTTATAAAATTCCAATTTAATGGTTACTATTCTAATATCTCAATGGGTAAACATTTTATTTCTGATAACATAATGGAATACACTTGTTTATTACAGACCCAAGATAGCATAAGAGTGGTTAGCCCAAGCCAACTCTGTGATTAATTTATTTTCTAGAATCCTTGACATGTGATTTCGTTAATTTCATTGTTGGTATCCTTGAAATAGTATTTCATTAATGACATGGTATTAAACCTTGGAAATTGATTTGTAGGATTATTTTTATGCCACTTTGTTATACAATATTCTTTTCCATATGTCATTCCCTCATCAATTTTGATTGATTGATAATACATAATATTATGAAATATGTAATACTTTTTTTCAATTATTTATTCCATTTATTATTATTAATGATCATTACTTAATGGTTGCCATTTTCATAAGTTATGATCAAGTTCAAATAAACTTACAATTAAATAGTTTTCCATTATTGTCATTGAATTAAATATCTCTCAAGTTTACCCTTACTCATTAGTTGATCTCATCAATTTTTATATTTCTACTTCATCAGGTTATGACGAGGGGTATTAAGTAACATGAGTCTAGTGGTTTACCATTATTAAATAATGTTTTTTGGGATGTTCAATATCATTTATTAAATATGTTGATTTTGTATGTTATCTCTAATAAAACTAAACATTTATGTACGTGTTGAATGTATTATTATTTTATGTATTAAAAATTATTCTAAAATTATATTATATATATATATATATTTATTGGGTTGACTCATCTATATTTTTAAATCTTTCATATTTTTCTAAAATAATATATTTATATCTCATTAAATGGGTTTTCATATCATTTTCTATAACAATAGTTTTTGGATAAACTTTGGGGACTATTTTATACCTTTACCGGATATCCAAAACATAATATATATTCTTAATAAGTTTTCTCCTGGATACAAATTAACTTTAATATATGACTCATCTTCCAATAGAGTATTTAAATTTACTCTTCGGAAATAGATATTTTTTTCTAATTCTAAAATATCCCTCTTTCGGTAATTGATCCCCTATAATAGTTATATTTCATAGTAGTATATCATATTTTTTTAACCATTTATACATATCTCCTCATTGTATTAAAAATTACATGAACATGTAGAAGATATATCCTTAGTAATCTGTTTTATTTTCATTATTTCTAGAATATTATAGCTCCATAGTAATCATATATTATACTAAATCATTAAATATCCATCTTCAAAACATAGTAGTATCAACTCTATATTAAATCATAAACCGAATCGAATAATTCTATAAAAAAATTTTATTTATATTTTTCATTTAATGATATGATTCATACATTAAATGTTTTGGAATGATATATTATGAATCCAATTTTTCAGATCAACTGATGTTATTATCATTATACTAGTTATACGTTCACTTCATTCATAATTCATTTTGGTAATAACACTAGGATAAAACTATTCACTCATTAGTTCTTTCCACATCAAGAAACATAGTTCTAATGTCACCTTAATCTCTCCTTTTCCATAGAGTACTTAATTAATCATGGGGTTCTTTAAAATCTTTATTTATTATATTCTTCATCAATTCACACACATATTTATAGTCTTATATATTGTATGAACTTGCGGAAAACATATAAAATATTCACAATTGAAAATAATTGTTCTCTATAATGTTCTCATTTTATTTTTTCATTACCAAATAAAATCAAACACCTTAGATAAATAATTTTAAATTTTTTCTCATTTTTTATTTCCTCCCTAATTGAAAATAATAAAAAAGGTTCATGGGTAAGAGATAATTATCCACTAAACATCTATCATTTTATCTCCACCTAATATTTTTCTAACTGGAAATAAAATTTGATATTATTGAGATAATAATGGAATAAAATTTCATAATAAATGAGGAAAACAATTAATCAACTCAATGTCATTGTAATCAAGACAAGTGTAAAAAACAAGACTTATTAATCTTGAGAACTAGTTTTTCATAAATAATCTAATATGTGATACCAGTTATGTCATATTATTTCCAGGGATATATTAGTTGATTTTCAAGTACTAATATCATATAAATAACTTGACATATATATTAAATGAATTTAAAACCAATTATGTTTCTATTATTTAATGTTACTTTTCTTTTTTCATTAAATAATCTAACAATCAACATTAATAAAATAATTTAGTCCATCTATTAAGTAATAGTAAAGAATTAAAAAAATAATATTCAATGAAAAATTCCAACCTAATATATATTTGAATATTAAAATTAAATAATAATATCATGAATCTATTCTGAAAAACTTTTCCAGAGGGCTTAAAATATATTTATCTTCCTCTATATGGATAATTATATTTTTAACAATTTTTAGAGGGGAAAAGCGATATAAATATTATTACATCATGGTAAATACTCAATGTTTTAATATTCCAAATGAATTTTTTCAAAGAGGAAAAATGATATTTAAATAACATCATAATTTATATCACATCAAAATATAAATTTTTCACATATTTTAAATTTTATCACTAAATATATCAAATTCCATTCCCTATAATTCTAAACTGAAAAACATATATTAAAATAAATTGGGTAATCTTTTTAATTTTATGGAGAGAAATAAGGTTGAGAGTTGAATATCCACAAAAGAACTCCTTTAAATTAGAATTTAATTTTATGATAACTCTTAATTAGTTATCTTTTTTTATTTATAATACATTATTATTCTTGAGAAAATGGTCTTCATTATTTATTTAACATTGTTATTATGTAAAATATGATTTTTAAATCAGTTACCCACCCAATCTGATTGTTTTATTTATGTATTGATTTTATATGATGTTATAGTTGTATAAAATTAAAAATAACATATATGTTTCCCTTCTACTTATCCACAATGTAGATATTAAATTAACAATAGATGTGTCTTTTCTCAGGTGTGACATTTTCCCCAAAATGTTTCTTGGGTGTGTTCGTCTAAATACTTTGTTTTTCCTTACAACCCAAGGTTAAATCATAATACTTCTTACTTTTGTTCATTAAAAATTTTAGTGCTATTTTTTAATTATTCTACGGATTCATAATTGGTATGTATATTTAAAAATTCATCATCAAAAAAAATACATTTTTAGTGATTTCCATAAATATTATGAAGATATTTAAATATATTTTTGAAAGAAATTTTTTTATGTATATGACTAGAACATAGTATGATTTATCATCAATTTATATTTTCTATATATTAGTATAATAATAAACTATATTATATTTATTGAAATATTTTACATGAATCAATATACCCAATAGTAGGTAAACAATATTTTCATCCATTTGTTAAACTATCTATCTAGCATGAATTCCATGCTATTTTTGAATGAATACAAGTAAATTTAGATCTCCTCATTATGAAAGAAATTTAAAATATTTTTTACAACCACCACTGATGAACTTATGAGTTTAATATAATTTTTCCCTACCAATTAATATCTAGAAATTATAGTATAACAATTAATTTTCAGGGATACAATATTTGTGAACACGAAATTCTCTAGAATAACTAATGCCTTTTCTATAATATTCCAAGGGAATTTTCACCATTGAATTTCATAATATTTTCAAAAATAGGACAATACAAATATCAATTTATGATAATTATCAGAATCATCTATTTTATAACTTCTTATATCATTATTTTTGGAAAATTATTACAATTTTACTTCCATATTTCACACATTGGGCCTCGATTGAAAATACATTATATTAAGGATATTATTCTCATCCTAAATTTATCTAACTCCTTTTTATCATGATAAATTATTCATATCAATTTGATATTCATGAAAATTTCTCATATAGTTTAGAAACTTTTCAAGCCCTTCAAGTCATTCATCTTTTATATCTAATTAATAATTTTTGAACACATTTCCAACATTATTATGTTATTTCTTCACATAGATATTCTCTTAATTAATGTTTCTTATATAATATTAATAATAATTTTTCAATTATAATTATTCATAATCTATATCAAATTTTTATTCATTAAATAATTTATATTAGTTTTAGATTCACAATGTTTTATATCATTATTGATCCTTTGCAACTTTCTTACCAATGCATGTTTTTTTATAACAACTTCTCTCTAAAGCTACATTTTTATCCATTATTCCCTTGATAATTCAATGTATTTAGATGAAAATATCAACATGGATTATTTTTAAATAAAAATTCATTACATAATAAAAATAACAAAGTGATTTAATTTTTAGAAACTCTTCACTGCATATAATAATTATTTAATTTTATAATAATCAAATATGACAACATAAGTTTTATAAAATTGATTACCTTCAACTAGTAGTGAATATAGATGCCATTGTATAATTATATTGTACTATCTCACATTATTAAATTATATCATTTAACAAGAATTCATTTTTTTCACATATATCCTTTCTATTTTTTCAGACAAGGAACTCAAATACTTCTAAAAATATACACATCAAATATTCCAGATAAAATGAACTGGTAAAAAATATTCAATCAGAGGTAGAACCATGCATCCAGTCACCAAATAAAGTAATTAGTAGGATCATAGAATTATAGGGAGAGGGGGTGAATTAGTGGGATTTATATTACATAAAAAAATTTTATTTACTCAAACCTCAACACATTTTAGGACAAATATATCTTATATGAATCATGAAACTAAAAACATCAAATAAAAGAAATTAATTAA
Source organism: Viscum album (assembly GCA_963277665.1). Taxonomy (NCBI): domain Eukaryota; kingdom Viridiplantae; phylum Streptophyta; class Magnoliopsida; order Santalales; family Viscaceae; genus Viscum; species Viscum album. The sequence continues at coordinate 1,012,640,555 of OY728119.1, read as the reverse complement.
CGAGAAAAAATAAAATAATATGCATTCATGGTTTTTCACTAATTTGGTTGAATACATCGCAAATTTATTCATGTTTTTTTTAAAACTGATTTGAGTTTCTAATATCATGAATTAATTACTTTTACGGTTGTATTAATCCATAAACCCCAAAACTACATTAAATAAATTTCATCTACTAACAAATTTTTTTTTAATGGCTCCCAACAATTTACAATGGTTTTAAATCACCACTGGTAAAAATATATTAATCATACTCTAGGATTTCACTACAACCCAATTTTAGATATGCTTCCTCAATATTAGGACATTGACTACAAGTTAATGAACAAATATAGTTGCATAAACATCAAAAATGTTATATCCATCATCATAATGATCAATATTAGAAAAAATATGTTTATTTAAGTTTTCTTCCTACTCAAATTAATGAATATTATAAATCATCCATTTATATTATAACAACACTACTTATGAAACACTATACTTATGAATTAGTTGAATTACCAAATTTGACCTACATCAATATTTTTTCAACCGTGTAAATGGAACTCTTTCTAAACCAAATTCATATGTATAATGAAATAGTTGAATATATCACATTAATCCAAAAATAAAATGATCCTTAGTAATATACAAGTCATTATCTAACCCTCTTCTCAACTAATATGTTCCCCTGTGACATAAAATTCAGGAAACAACTTTTTCATTGACTGAAATGATCATTTAGATTGTATTATTAGGTCAATTGACCACTCTTTAAGGGGATTAATAAATATTTCTTCTTATACTAAAAATAATATTTTTCTACTTATAATTGTTTGTTTCAAATTCTATGAAAATTGGAAATATGGGATTTGTAAATTTTTTATTTTTAATTTCATGATTTTTTATTGTTGGATCATATAACTATAACTCTTTCAAAATTTTATGATTGAACTAGAAAATATAAATATTTATTCATTGTCCATATTAATTTTCAATTCCTCAAATTTTGGATCCATTAATTACTTATGTCTTATGATGTTTAAAAAATATAGAATATCTCAGCACCATTATAATTTATTCATTAACATCGATAATTGTTCTTCCACATCATTAGTTTGACCATCTAAAAGCTTTAAGCTACTATTCTGTAGATTTTGGATCATCTAATTTATTCACAAACTAGTTATAAATAAAATTTTGTTGTACTAATCTATATTATAAACAAAACTATTTGAGATGAAACAAACAAGATCTCTAGATTCTTCTATGATTCACTATGTTATGATTTACATTTTGTTTCTTAAATTTCATTCTTCAGCATTTAATTTATCAATAATTCAACTTTATCATCCACTTTTATTATTCATCATCATTTATAATATATATATTTTACTTTTATTCCAATTTATTTACATTTTTTCATTAAGAGAATTTATTATGACATCCAAAATTTATATTCCTTTAGACATTCACATCGATTGAAAAAGTTATCTTTACTAAATGATTCCAAAAATTCAACTTCTTATTCATTTAATATTATTAATCGTGACTAAAATATTATACCGTGATTATTTTGGATGATCCTAAAAATTTATTTATTCTTCCATTTTTATTCTCAATCTTCTATAACCATAGTCATGGCCTTATCATTAATATGATTTTTATGTCAATTTCAAAAATAATAAATTTCTAGAACTACATTGTGTATTGTTATATACATTTACTGATTATAATAAACTATATATTTATTATCAATATATTTTCTCTCAAACTCATATAATTATATATTTGGAAGTCATCTTCTCGATGTGATCCATCATTTCCCCTTCAAAAACAAAAATATTGAGTTCTTTATCACATTCTAATAGATTTCTAATCGGGAAATTGTTCTTCTAGATTAGTGATATTACATTATTGTTTACCATCAAGATATAAAATATTATATCCATATCCTTATATTAATAAATTTCATGAGAACATTCAGAATATATATTATTAATCATCCATCAGTATATTTAATTTAGTCCTAAAACATCAATATTAATAATCATCATATATTATAGTAATTATATTAATATACTAGTAGAAAAAAATTACAATCAGAACTATATTAAATCATAACATCATTAATAATACATTTTTATTAAAATTATTTTCCTATGTCACATTCCAAAATTATATATATCTTTATCAGGATTCAGAATGATATATTTTGATTCACCAGTTTAACGTTCAACTCAACTTGTTATCATTATCTAATCATGAAACCCAATCTATGTAAATTCCATCCTTACCATAAAATAAGGATAAACCCGTTCAATCATTGATTTCATGAGTATCATCTGTAAATTTTATAAATGAACTTTAATCTCCAATTTTCCATGAAATTCCCTGATTAATCATGCATTTTGTTCAATTTTCTCATTTATTTTTTTTTCATTATCAACACAAAACCCATTTTGATAGACTTACTAACTTATATGAAATACTAAAAAGAGATAAAATATTAATTAACACAATATACTGTTTTCTTTATGGTGTTTTTAATGAAGTTTTTTATTTTTTCAAGTGTATTTCATACACCCAAATTATATATTATTTGGTTTTTTTGTCAATAGGATGGTTATATGCCATGAATAATAATGTTCTACAACTTTTGGAAAAATATATTGGTCCTAGATATCATGGATATAATATTACTCTATCATAGTGTTTTTCCCATCAATATTGATCCTCTTTCAATAATAACCCATAATGTTTTACTAATCCATGTAATGATTTTACTTTAGTAGTTGGGAAATGGACTTCTGATCAGGTCTCCCTTCACATGTTTTATTCCCAAAACTTCTTATGTATCTTTTTTTTGTGGTATTTTATTTTTGGATTATTTTTTTTATGTATACTCCCATATAAATTTTCTTAAAAATAATTGGATTTATAATGGAAAAAATCTTTTATAAATTGCTTATCTCTATATTGGATTTTTTATTTCTAAACCACAATTTAAAATGGGTTATGTTATTAGTGTTACAAGATCATAACCTAATGTGAAAAGATATTTAAAAATTTATGGGTGTATCCTAGGGTTAGGTGATAAATTTATAATGTCACTGAACGTTGTTTAAAAATTAGGGTTGTAGTTTATGGTAATAAAACTTTGAGAAAACTTAGTATAAGTGTTTCTACATGATTCAAATAAGAGATACTCTATGTGAATGAAGATTTAATATAAACGAATGTACATGTGTGTCATACAAAAGTAGGTAATTTAATATTATTGTCTGGTCCTCTTGGATATAGTATTCATAACGTGACTTTACTGTGGTATGATATGTTTCTTGTTAGTTGTGTGTATCTTTCTTAGGTTCTATAATGTTTTCTAAAGACATAAAAAGTGGTTAGTTTTAGTGAGAAAAGAAACAGATTTTTCTTTACATAAAAATATTGAGTTATTATCCTAAACGATTTTGTATCTGTTTTTATCTTAATTTTTTTCATTTTTAACTAAAAATAATATTATATGTTTTTTCATCTAACTTCACCCAATATTTCGTTTGATATTAAAGGTCATAGAAATTTTTATATGACGAGGTTGATTATAAAACAATTGTGGATATGGTTGACCCTACAATAATTGTTTATCAAAATTTTGGAATAAAGTATCTTGAAGTGTTGACACCCATAACTTATGATAATGTTTGATGTATCACAAACATGTACTTTAAGATTTGGTGGTATAAAATTAAAAAATTTATTATATTAATTGAAAGTCTAAAAAATTAATAACTCTAAAAAATATTTTACTTTATTTTCTATGGGGACTAATAAATAATACATTAAAATTAATACATAAGTATTTATATTATATATATAATAGATTATATGGTTTTGTACCCTTTAGACATACTTGGTTTCATATGGATTGGGGTAGTATTGAAAAATAGTTATCTCGGATGCTCTTAAAGGATAACTATAAGAATTTATCATATGAAGGAAGATACCTCCACTTGGAATGGAATAATAATAATAAAGATAAATTAAATAATACATATAGAAATCAATATACATATATGATACATGTAATCTTGGACATCATAAACAAATGGAAAAAGACAACTATGAATAGGCTACCTACTAGTGTCATAGGAATATAATGACCCCTATGATTATTCTACCCACCATGTAATGTTACATAATCATTACATTTATATATAATTTTTTTATTAAACTATCTTGAAGACATTGGTGGGTATATTAATAGAGACACCTATTAATAAATTGTCCAATTTATATACAAATAACAAGATGAATACATTAGAGCTTAAAAATTAATCTTTTATAATTATATAATGATCATTTTTAACCAATGATTGATGGATTTGGTTTTTTATAAAATCAATCTTCAATCAATAAAATGGAATAGATATATAGATAAATACATTTCAATCAGAATAAAATTTTCACAATATTTACACACAGTAGATAATAAAATGGAACGTGATCTTCAAAATTATGCTTCATATGCAATAAAATTTAAAGGATATCTAGGTCAATTAATTGGAATAAAACCAATAAAATATAGAATCATATCTATTTAGAGTACATAAACAGTAATGATTCTACACCACAGTTTAGAAAGGGTTGTATGAAAATATATTAAATTTAATGTTGATGTTTATCACAATAGTAAAATAATAAATGAAAATTATTATACCAAGACACTAATGGGGAATGAAAAAGAAATTTGAAATATTTACGGTTAGAATAAGAGGTTGACTGACTCACTCAAATATGTTGAGTTCCCCTTTCAATGTCCATGCCCTCAACATCCCTCCAAATGTACCCATTAAAATTTTTAAAACATGGATTTTTCTTATAATTATATTACATATAATGATAACGAAATAAAAAATTATAATAATGAATATTTTATGGAAAGGAATGAAAAAAATAAGTGGTGTAAAATCCACTAAAAGGTTTTACATCTCATAACTTCAAAGATGTATAAGAACAATAAAAAATATGTCTGAATCATTGGACTATTTTGGCATAGTATATTCTTATGAGAAAGGTAGAATGAGGTGGGATAGGTAATATAAGATTTGTAATTGATATAAATTATTATAATATATACTATATTGGATTATATTAATAAAAAATGTTTTAAATATTATTATAAAAAATAATTACAATATGAAAAAAATGAGAAAATCATAGAACTATTTTAATTCAATATGTTGTATCATTTTAAAATGGTATAAAAAGAGGGTTTGATGATATATCACGGTTAAATGACTAATAGAATGATAATATCATTTAATAGTAATATTGGTATCACATTGAGTAGAATATGACAATATTTTGAAGTTAAAATAATTAATTTTAAAAAAGAAATAATTAAATTATAAATCCTTACATCAACAAGGTAATGACATAATTAATGGGTATGATAAGAGTAAATAAATAGTATTTGATGTAAAATAAATCAAAGGGAAGGTAATTTAATAGAAATATGAGTTTAATTAAAAGACATGTGTATTTAATAAATATTATAATAAAATAGTTCAATTTAAAATGGATGTAATATGAATATGAACAGTTAATCCAGTGAGGTAATGACTTTGATCATGGGACTTGAGAGATTTAATGAATAATATACCATTTGGTATATAATAAATGTTTGATCAGATAATAGAATAATACATATATAGTGAACTAACCCTTATATAATATAAAGCACTTTAATTTCGAAGGGAGTATGTGGGAGGGACTCAAATTTAAAATTATCAAGGGAGGACTCAAGATTGGTGGAAGAAGAAATGTCAATAAAGAGTGGGTATTTATAGGTTTGGTGAGTGGAATATATTTGAATTAATTATTAAAAATTTTATAATTACATAATTTCAAGTGATACAGGAAATCCATAGTTCTCCAAATATATCTAATAATCCAGCATAATATTTTGTGTCAACATTTGGATATGATCACTAACATGGTCCAATTTGGTCGCGAATACATAGTGCATGATGTCTAATGAGACACACGTTATCATATTTCACTATATTTACAATATTTTATTATTTTAGTTAAAAATAATAAAATTTCATTATAAGCTAATTTCGAAATCCGAAATAAAAAAAATGAAATTAAATTTATCAAATTCATATTTAATTATATGGAATATATCATTAAAATAAATACATTTTGAAAACATTTTTTGTGTGATGAAAGTTATCATGAAGAGATACCTTACAATTTCCATTACCAAATTATATTACATACAACTACATTATCTAAATTTTTTATCCATTATGTGACAATGAGACTCAAATATTCTATTCCATTTTTTACTTTCATATAATCAACTTTTATATGCATTCATAACCATAAAATTCAAAATTTAACTATAAATGAAATGTTCATAACACTAACAGCAACAAAAAATATAAATATTTTAAATTGATAATAAAAGAAATAGCTAGAAAAATTAATTTTTAATCATGATCTCAAAACATCATGGTGCACATGAATTTTGGTTACCTTTTGTCTTGCACGTACAACCACTCCCAACAAACCAATGAACTCACCACTATATTCAATTCAAAAATTCACATAAATGGGTAAAAAAACACAATCCATATAATGGTGTGTGCCTAGATGTTCCCAATAAAAATCATCATCATCCACTTCTCCAAAAATATTCAGCCCCGAAAAAAACCATTATCCCCGAGGTAACTACTTTAGACATTATTAGGCAAACAAGATTAGTAATCGAATGAAATCTAAACCATGAATAATCTCCAAAACAACCAATAAGGAGTCAAAACCAACACATCCACTAACAAAGAATTGATAATAACATCAAATAAAGTTCCATGAATCTATAATGAATCATTGGTGATATAGAGTATGAACCTCTTCATACACCATCGATAACCTAAATGGAAAACCCCCTTGATTACTTAAAACCCCCCACACTAGGAAAACATAGAGATGGAAGATGGAATATGAAGTTCAGAGTAGTATTCTACGTGGCCTAGTTACTTGAAATCAAGCCACAACCAATGTGAACAAAGATAAATACTCACTAGAAATTAATGATTTACCCACACCAATGAAAAACATTATGCATATCACAGTAATTGTGAACCCCATCAAACCATTATACTTCAAAAAACAATTGACAAAATTAAAATAATATAAACATTATAATATTTATTTGCTATCATAATTATATTACATAACCATTACATAACTCTAGTGGGTTAGTAAAATATTCCAATATAATGGGTTATTTTTTTATAAATGTATAAACACTACTTTCAGAAGTTAATTAATAATATGTGACTCAAGAAATAAAATTTCTTTTCAAAAAATATATTTAATCATTTAAAGACCCATTTTATATTATTCTTTAATGTACATGACATACCATGTGATATAAAAATACATATATAAATTTAATACATTATCTTTAATAGATAGATGTTACATTTATATTACTATCATTACTTTTAAAATTATATTCTATAAACTAGATTCATATGAATACTGAAAGAGGACTATCTTGGAGAAAAGTTTAGTGACCCCGACCTAAGTATTGTAGAGTTTTTTTCGAATTTCTAACATTATCATAAAAAAAGATACAATATCTTGATAGATTAAATTATTTAGTACAATTTTTTAAAATAGATATATACTTCAAATTCAAATTACATTTTAAAACAATGAATTTTATTTAATAATTCCATTATTCCACTTTTTATATTAATTAATATCAATCAAAAAACACTTCCACATATCATAGGGAAAATAAAAAATATAAAGGGGTTAATTTAGATGCTCAGTAAGTGTAATAGTACTGTAGAATCTATGAATAAATAAGGCATAGTAAATATGGAAATTAATATAATTAAAACACATTCCATCTCACTAAAAATTTGAACATAATATCGATGGAATAAATGATTATCAAATAATTCAATATAAATAATCAGTTGAGAATGAAACATATCAATGGATATTCTAAATAATAAAATAATCACATGGAATATCAATAAATAAATTCATAATGATGGAATTCATAATATTGGATATTAAAAAATACCATTTAGGCCTTGTTTTAATACATTTAATACCTTCTAGGTCTTGTGAAATGATTTTTATGAAAATGTGTAAGGACTCATCCCAAACCCAATCTAGTTTGTCTAATGAGAGCTACTGAGTGATTTAGGGGATATAAGGGGATCCAACGATGACAAAAAATGTTTAATGAATTCCTCAAATAAAATTTCTGAGACAAATTTTTTTTTAAAAAAATTCTAATACTATCTTATGAAATGTTATACATTCCTCAATCAGAAGATATAATCATAAACAATACAAATTAATATTGTAAATTGTAATAAATTTGTATATAATCATTCAAAGTACCAATAAAATATCCAATGAATGAATAAGGTTTATATAAATAAAACATGTCCCTAGTGGATCATAAGTTCAATAAATTGTTGAATTCATTGATGAGTAGAAATACCATAAAATGGTCATTAAATTCATTTTTGAGGAAAATGAAATTTTCACAATGAAAAATTTATTGAAACTAAAATTTCATAAAATATATATCAAACCATTTTATTTTAAAATAATATTTTTAACCCTTTTAAATTAATAGTTGATAAATTTTTTGGTAATTATAGTGGAAAATTACTTTCATAACAGACATTATTAAAAAATGATTCCTTTCAAATTTTCGGTAAAATTCAAACAGGATTTCTGTTGAAAATTAAATTACGGTTCCTTTAAAAAACAAATAAAAAATTAAAAAAATTATTTAATAAATAGTTTTTAAATTTTTTAAAAACAAAATTATAAAAAATTGGTTTTTTAAAAAATGGATTTCCAAAGAATGAGAGAAATAATATCGGATGTTCATGAAAAACATTTATTAATCATTTTATGTTCCAAAGAGCATGAAAACATTACTATTGCTTGTAAAAATTCATGAATAACAATAGGAGAAGAAACTATATTTATTTTAATATATAAATATAAAATACTTCCCCCAAGGGAGGTATAAATATAAAAATCCCATATAATGATGATATTGTGAAAAAACATACCACTTTGGTAAAATTAAAATAACATGCCGCATGACAGATATAACATGAAATGAAACATAGTATATGATTAATATAAATTAATTAATTATATGACATAAAATAAGGGAATAATATACACCAAAAAAATAAATAAGTTGTCTGTATGGATTATGTGCCATGGAAGTAAATGTGAGATGAGAAATCCTTACATTGATTCGGTCTCATCATGTCTGTTATTTATCATCTAGAAAAATAAATTAATGATAATTAAATACATTATTAGAAACTATTTATAATTTTATTGCTAATTTTATTTAACATATTTCCTTGTTATATTTTTTTACTAAATCGTTTACTTTTTTATTGGATCATTCAATGGTATTTATCTTATATATCATAAATGAATTTAGTAGGTTGACTAGGGTCAAATAGGACATTATTTGAAAATATAAAAAAATTATAATAATGAATTAATTATAATAATATTAATTCAATTATAGTTTTAAAATAAAATATGAATTATTTTTAAAATAATGTAATTACATTATAATCATAGAGATGGTAGGTCTTACAAACACATGAGTAACATTTCAATTTTTCAACAATAATTATAGAAGGGAGGTAAGTAATATTTTATACTTATAAAAGGATCATAATATCATCAATAAAATATTATTTCTTTATATATACTTATATGTATCATCTATGTGGTGTGGTGATGAAGAGAGATAGTCACATATCTTTGTGAAGGCGGTAGTCCCCTAGTACATGAAAGATATTATCATCATTCAGTAATTGAAAATGTAAAAAATAAAGTGATTTAATATATTTTTTATTGATTAAAATTTACATAAAATCATAACTATTTCATTTATATCACAAATATATATTAAATTTATCCTCATATCCTTTCATGTAAGGCGTTAGTGAAATAGATATCACATCCGATTTGGAGTATCTAGTCCACCGTACAAATGAGCGTCATTATCACATCCCATTAAAAATGTAACGTAAAATATTTATATATGTTTTAATTACTCCATAAAGATAATTATTTTATAAATATATTATATATAATTTATATAATTTATCATACCCAGCCATGAGAGGTGGTTATTGAAAAATTAATGACATTGGTTCATGAGGTAGTAGTCCACCATACACATGAATGATTATTTTCCAAACCCATTTGATAAGAAATGGGGTTTTGTTAGGCCAGGAAAATTACCTAAAAAATAATTAAATTTATATAAATATTTTATTACATCATCTTGGTTTAATACTAATATAAGGATTTGTTGGAGAAAATAAAATGAAAATGTTCGTTGAAAAATATTTCCTCTTCTTTGGCTAACCTCCTTAGATATACAACAAAATTATTCCTTGTTTGTATGTATTTCAAAATTAAAGTTTATATTATAATAGGATGGAATTTTTAATTTTATTTGGTCAAGTATTGGTAGAAATAAATGGGTTTTAAGGAGTTATGATTATAAGAGAGGGGTGGCCTTTTATAAGTTAGGTGAGTGGTAGACTTCTAATTTTCGGAATGACAAAAGTGTGTTAGTGTTTTTCACATGAAAAAGGTCAAAAGAGATTATAATAGAGAATATTACATGATATGGTCTAAATATGGCCATCTAATATATTTCATATAATTTTTTGGCCATTTTAACCAGTTTGTTAGTGTAATCCTCTTGAAAACTGATTTTTACCTTAGCAATGTAAATCAATTTTTATCGTTTTTCCTATTACGTTTGGTAAAAGATTATGCAAAACATTTTAGGTAATATAAATTATATTTATTGAAAATATGGAATCCATTTCAACATTTTTCTTTCCCCTATGAAGAAAATTTTAATATAAAATTAATCATGCTAACGTGATGAGAAAGAAGATTTTAAAATGGAATGTTTTCAAAACATTAGAAATTTTCTATATCAAAATTTAATATTAAAATAATTAAAATGTTATAAATTTTACTAATAGATATATAAGTGAAGTAATTTTAATTTTAGATAAATTTAAAATATCGTTTATCTTTATAATTAATTAAAATTAAATAGAATTTTTCAATTAAAATAATGTATTATTCATTATTCACCAAAAATAATTAATTTCCGAAAAACTGCACAAATTCAACCTTATATAATTTTATATGATTGTTTTTAAAATGATGTTTATTTTCTCAGGAAAATCATAAAAAATTTTAATTTTTTTTCAAATTATGTTCACAAATCATGAATATTATTCCATTCCAAAGAATATGGTTTTTCAGGCTACATTTATTTTTGTTTCAGAACATTTTTATTTTACTTAAATAAAATATATAACCATTTAATTTAATTTATAAATGTGCAAAATAAGAAATATAAAAATTGGGTAATTTTTCTTCATAATTATGATCATAATGGTTAGGTTACAACACTGATGTTTAAATGTCAATACTTTTATGGATTATCATATTTAGTTCAAACATGGTGTTGTGTGCATTGCAAGATATCAAAGATATCAAATTTATTTAAAAATAAATATATCGTAAAGTCTTGATGGGTTATATTCTCTATTAATCGTGGATTTCCATGTCACAAATAGTATCAGACATGATTTTCCTGTTTTCAAATCTTGGTTTGTTATATTCTACCCTCTAATAAATTTCACCCTCGAAATTTAATCCTGATTTGGTAATCCAGGGTTTGAGAATTTAAAATAACATTCACCGAAACCCACATAATAAAATGTGTAAATAAAAAATTTATTGATGAAAGATAAATATATTTTTTAAGTTCATTTTGAAAAACACATACAAGTTTCCAAATAGGATAACATAAATGGGAAGTAAATATTGGTTCACAAAACAAAATAATAATTCCCAAATAATTATGTAATGTGAAAGAGACCGTTGATCAGAAGAAATTGAATGATAATTTGAAAATCAAAAATACAAATAACAATAAACTAAATAGGTGTAAAAATTTTCATTTATATAACAAAAAATTATGTTAATTATATGCACTTTTATTTCACCATCCTTTTCCTAATATTGAGAAATTTTAATGAGAATATATACTTTCTTGATTCCATTAAATTTCATAAGCACAATATTATACTTTGGTTATACCTTGATCAATTTCCACATCATCTATTAATCTATGAAATGAAGATTATTATTTATGAACTAATGAGTAACAGAAGATATGATCTATAATAAAATGATAATTCATTCATTCGATATATATTTATTATTATAAAAAATGTTTATTATAGGTTATCCAATACGCATAAATCCTCATGTGGTTAATTAGTACTTGAATATCTAAAAACACACCAAAATATCAGACTAAACTATTTCATAAATGGTTAATCATATAACCCTTAAAAAAGATTATGATACAAAACATTTGAAAGAAGGTCACTCAATTTCTAACATGAGGTTATAATTAATCTCCTAATTAACATGAAGTAGATCGTAATCATCAGATAAAAAACATTGTAATATCTTCACCATGTATTTTCTTGAATCAATATAATAATATAAATTTCCATAAATAATTTTTCAAAACATTAACTCTTCATTACTTATTAAACTAAACACATATTACAGGGTTTATTACTTAAATCGAAAACATTTATCAACTCCATCCATGATAACATAAACTACTTTGTAAAAAAATAAATAATTATTTCCAATTTTGTTAATAATAACGAATTTAATATTTCCATATCAATTATATGTTTCTGCAATCATCATTATCTCAATATTTGAAGATATTAAGGGTTATTCTAACCTTAACCATTTCTTTTCCAAGAACATCAACTTTGCACTGAGTCATTTTGTTGGTGATCGGTACCATTCAAAATACTCCTTCATGAATTCAGAAAACTATCTACACAGAACATAATCTGATCTACCAAATATTATTTCATCGACAAAAACCAACAACATCATCCTTTTATTACTGTCGTTATTGAAATAGATATTCAAATCTACACTACCATGATGAAAACCGTGCTTCTTAAGATACTGATTATGCCTCGAGTACCATGATCATGGTGCTTATTTCATCCCATATAGTACTTTCTTCAACTGAAAAAAATTGTTCTCATCTTCATGAATGATAAAACCATCTGGATGATCAATATAAACTTCCTTCTATAGATCTCCGTCCAAAAATGAATATTTGACATCAATCTGGAACTCTTTGAACTTCTGTTTCACTGTAATGGATAAGAATAATCTAATTGTCTCTAGCCTTTCAACCAGTGAAATTGTATCATCAAAACTTGAATCCTCTATCTGGTAGAATCCTTTGTACACTAGTAATGATTATTTCTAATCATCGTGTCGTATTTATTCATCTTGATGAAATATACCCATTTAGTCCCAATGGCATTCTTATCTGATGGCCTTGAAACAATCTCTTTTATCTGATTCTTCTCAATCTAATCTATATCATCATTCATAGAATGAACTCAGTTCTCATCTTTAGCTACATTATTAAAACATTTAGGCTCTACCTAATATAGGAAAGATGTCTACTCAAGTGATTTAATTATTCTTGTCTTAAATGGAATTTTCTAGTCACCAATGATATTATGCCTGTCAATTTTGGCTCTCCCCTATGGCTTCTTTGCATATACAGACTTGAATTCTTCAATTTCATCATCAATATATTCTTCTGAGTCAACATTTTCTACTTATGCACCCCCTATGTCACTTTACTCCTCATTTCTTTCATCAGTAAAGTGTTCACTATTTTTCTAAATATTCTCTCCACTCTCCACTAAAGTGACATCCTTTCTCTCAACTACTTTTCCAAGACACTTATTAAATCATTTATATGCATTTCTCATTCTTGAGTAGCCCAGGAATTTCCCCTCATCTCTTTTTTGATCGAATTTCCTATGTTTAAAATTATTGAGAATAAAGAACATACTTCCAATGATTCAAAAGTATTTCAATGTTGTCTTCTTTCTGTACCCATCTCAAATAGATAATTTTCCTCATTCAGAAACAATTGTGCCTAGTTAGAAATATAGACCAATATCAATAATACTTCCACCTAAAATTTCTCTGGTATGTCTTTTTTAATAAGTACCATTCTAGAAATTTTTTTGATGATCTAATTTCTCCTCTCTACCAATTCATTCTGCTAGGGAGTTCTCACTAAATGAAATTTATTCATTTTCCTGTGTTTCTCGAGATTGTCTTCCACCAGACTATTTTTGAATTCCATACTATTATCAGTATGAAGCATTAGAATATTATACGCCATAATCCATTCTGATTCCCTCTCATACAAATTTAATCATCTAAACATATTAGACTTATAGGAAATAACAAATAGCCATTCAATTATACATTATTAATTAATTAAAAGAATGCAATATCTCTTCCCATTAATGGGTCTTGGAGAGATAGTTCCACAAACATTATCATGCACCAACTCAAGCACTCTTATAGACTTCTTTTTTTATCCATGTATATATTTCTAATTATTTTACTTTAATTAAATGAATTACATGTATGAGTTTGATTGTGTGATAGCTTAGGCAGATCTCTATCTTCTTCACACTTCACCATATCTTCAAGGGATGGTTGGAATAGATGACCTAGTCTTTTATGCCACAACTTGTTCTCTTCTTCTCTAGATAAAAAACACATTCCTTTTTCTCCTCTTACATGGTATATATTTCACATTGTTCTTTTTACCTATAGAACCATAGTACCGTATTTTCCTTTGAAGATACAAGTCTTCTCAGTAAACCTTTTAGAATGACCTGAGTCACATTGCTGGCTGACTTTATGAAAATAATGAATGAGACCTTCTAATACTAAGATATCATCATGTCTCATCTCTTTTCCCCTAAACCCTTCCTTTCTTGAGCCAATAATATTTAGGCCTTCATCATTTAAAAACATGAAAACTAACTCATTTTCATATTTAATGACTATTACAAGATCCTTATTACTGGTCACGTGGGATGTGAAACTGCTGTCAAGAATCCATACACTAGAATGATCTACTACTTTAAGGAAAGTTTACACAAACACTACCTTCCTTGCCTTTTTATTTTTTTTCTTCATGTTTTGAATTCATATGCAGTGTAGAATGATGAAATCTTCCTTCTTTAGAATATGATTGATGATCTTCATCCTACGGAGCTGCAAATAATTTTTTAATTTTTATCTCATTGTTTGATATCCTAATTTAGTACTTGGAAGCACTTTGGTTATTCTTTGGCACAATCCTTTGTATGGTTGATGTACAATATCTATCCATTTTCCAAAATATTCAGTATAAAAAAATTTCCCTCTGTTAATTATCTCGAGTAAAATTCTCTTTTTGGGATACACTGCTGTTCTTGTTCCCTTATGTATCTTTTTTCTTTGGAATACACATTTTTTTAATGTACTGTCCTTCCGCAGAAATAATACCTGATGTGAGGTGCATTCATGTATGTTACTTATGTACGAATTTTTTTCCTCTGGGTTCTCTGAATCTTATAATTATTCTTTATACTCACATCAATAATCATTCTCATAATGGATGCTTGCATTCTGACTTAATCCCTGAATGCTTTATGTTTTTGATCAATCTCCACATCAGCCTTGACATTTGAACTCGATTCATTCTTTCTCTACAAGACCGTTATTCTCCCCTTTTATGTTTTTAGTCTTCTTGTTGATCTGGTTTCTATATAACATGTTGGGAATCAAAAGGTTTTCTTGTTCCATAACTTTTCATTTTATATGAACAACTTCCTATTAATTTTCATTGATACTCTTGACTTGATCATTCATTGTGTTATTTAAGCCATTGATCTCACTCTTATGTTCATCAACCTTGATTTTATACTCACGAACCGATTTTGAGTCCTCTGGTACTGAAAAATTTAGTTTCTCAATTTCATCCATTAGCTCAGACTTCTATTATTCTTGTTGCTAGATGTAGATCATGTCATCATGAACCACTTTGTTGGATTTCATCATTTTGGATCTCCTAACATATATCTATTTAAGATTTAATTCTAATTCAACTTACATATCAACTCTTCATTGAAATTCTTCTTCTTCATCAGTGTGAATTTATTCATTTTTCTATGAACTTCCATCAACTACCACTATAGTATTTCATCGATGATCATTGCAGTTTTGAATATCTTCATCCTCTTAAACCTCAGACTCTTCTGAACTATCAAATTCTTGTGAAATCAGATTATTTATCATAAGGAAATATATCTTGAATAGTTTCATGCCTTTCACATAGGTTGATGAATTTTTCTTGGTAAATTTGGCTTCATCTTCATCATCTTCTTGAAACATTTTGGGGAACCTTGACACCATATGTACAAGCATTCCACATCAAAAACACCCTAGATGAAATTTCCCCTTGACTATTCCTTTCCCTCGTTGTAGATTTGAAGACAAGAATGGCATGACTTAATCTGTTTCTTCTTCTTCCTGAGATTCTTAAATGGGGATCGTCTTCATGTCCTTGAATTCCACCTATTTATATTTCCCCTTTTCTATAGAATCATTATCATCATTTCTCATTTCATATTCAACTAGGGTAAAATGCGAGTTATCCAGCTTCAATTAGTTTGGATTAAACTGAGGTGTACGTTTCCTCAAGATGCACTTCACAATATTTATATCATCAATGAAATCACCAAGACCTAAAATTCCATCTACTATAATATTTATCGTGTTAATGAATGCACTAATTGACTCATTTGAGTTTATTATCAGATCATGATACTCATTCCACAACACTTTCACCTTCACCTCTCTGACCTTTGACACTCCTTCGTATATGATCAATAGATTTTCCCACATAAAATATGATGTTTTTCATGTCATCACCTTCGTATATATAGCATTCGATAGGGAACCCCATAAAGCATTGATTTCCTTAGGATAAACATCCAATTGTCTTCGCTCAGCTTATGATATTGCACAACTATTAATATCTATTTTTATAACCTGAATTGTTGCTGTAAAAACAATCATTCCAAAAGATAAGAAGTAGTGTTGCATCTCATTTATCCATAGCTGAAAATTATTCCCCCTGGAGATCGAAATCCCTTTATTATTGGTTGCCTCCATTGAGAGAGAAACACTGATATAAATGATTCACTATAATACCAATTTTATAGTCTACTAGGATAGATACACTGGGGGGGGATGAGGGTATGACTGATTAAAACAACTACCCCTTTTGATCTTGTCATTCTATTAGACAAAACTCTCATCCATCTCATTATCATTGAAGAGTATAAACAAATATTAAATCATGCACACGAAACCAAAATTTTACATGTTTCACCCTCACTGGGCTACGTCCAAGGATCATACACCGGCGATGTGTCGATGTACCAAATCCACTATAATCACACTATTGTATGCATGTTAAAGGATTACTCATTGTCACATATATTTTATGACCTATCACAAATGAAATCTCAATGCTCTCTCAATTGAAGTGTACTCACTACTTCTTTAGTAGATCCAATCAAATTTTAAAGGGTTTTAGGTTCTTTTAATTTTCATTAATACATGCATACTCAACTGAAGATAGATTCTATTTTGATGTTCCACGTTCATCCACAGATTAATACCTATTTACCAATGAAGATTGGGAAATCCCTTTTGGAAATCATTTGCTAAGCAGATTTCATTTCTGAAGCTCCCACTTCTGAAAATCTCAAAAAAGACCTTGAAATTCTTTAACCTCTACGTGAAGATAATAGGTTTGGATAGACATAGGTTCTCAATGATCACTAGATCTTAATGCTCCTTATATCAGAAAACACACTGCTTCTCATTGCTCACTTTGGTCTTTGAGATTTTGTAATTCTAAAACAGTTTTTTTCCAACCGCATGTCCTCTGAAAAGTTGAATTAGCCTTCTCAGAACACCTTCTATTCATAGATCTCAACCGCCTCTATGAATTAAATTTTATTCACATAGATCCCTTCTCCCTGAATATGTTTTTGAATTCAAGATATTATAGTTTTTCTTTGGATCTCTCTACTATTCATGAGGGGATCGCGGTCTATTTATAAGTTATTCCACTAACTTGAGAACCTTCCATGTAATGTCAGCGCCACATCAGCTCAAATCTTAAATATTCAAAATTTGTACTTAAATTTTATCAATATCTCGAAGCACCAGAAATATTTTGGATTGTAGACCTCATCATAATTGAAGAGAGTTCTGTCAATTCATTTGTGCCTCCACCACAATTCTCCCTTACAATTATCTTCACCTCTCCTACTCACGATGCTCTTCGTAATCGCAGATCTCATATTCAACCTTATTCATGACGTTGCGAAATACAATTCATGAAGCCCAACTTTTCAAAACACATGTATTTTCCATATTTTGATGATATATTCAAGGAATTACACATTTCACGATGCTCACAAAATCCCAAATTTCGGACCCCAATAAATTGGAAAATGGTGGAAAACGGAGCCACATTATATCTATTCTTGTGTACGGCCTCCAGATATTCCATTATATTTTCATGGTTCCTTGTTAACATGGATTGTTAACAACATCTCTGGAACTCAAAAATTCACCATGAAACCCCTCTTAGTCAATAAACTCAACAAAACAAGATATTTTTCAATGTTACCTTGAGGGATTTTTAGCAACAAACATCACCCATATGATGCAAAAAATATTATTTAAATTTCCCTCCATTTAAATGTGTGACATCACAATTTTGATCTTCTTATAGTACTCCATTAAAACCATCCTAGTCATTAAGAGTCTCTTGGAAGGAGAAAAGGATTGAAGCTTGATTACATGATTAATAAAAGAATATCACAACTCTATCAAATGATTCCCCTAATTTTAAATCTAAGAAATATAGTTTAATAGAATTCCCCCTCTATTATAGCTTCATAGGTAGAACCCATCACACTATCTTTTGAAAAGAATGAAATATCAGTAGTATTGCATTCTATAAAAATACCTCACATCCTAAGGACCTATATTTCCCTTAGATTCAAATCTATATTAAAATTCATCAAATTTATAATTTATGGTTGTAAATTTACATATACATATACTTTTTAGATTAGTAAATTACCTTGTATTCCCAAATAGACAAAAATAGGATGATCCTTAATATAGATCCTAGTCATGAAAAAATTTATAGAGTCTTCCTCTCATAAAATAGTACTCATGGTGTGAATAAAATTTTTCATATCAATGGTTTACTCGTCCTACCTTATTGTGTTCTGGATTAACTATATTAGATGAATAAATTCCCCAATTTGAACACAAAATAGATTATCCAACTAGGAAGAGCTATTATGAATTGTAAAACGGTCTTGAATTCCATTGAATGTTGTAGAACCAAAGAGACCCCATTCAAAAATGGTTGAAATAATTCCATAATGTAGTGTAGGATATATGGATTGAAAGAAAAAGTTGTGAATGGATTCTTCCCTGACATTGAAAACACTCCACATGGTGAAAATATAAAATATAATTTTCTTAAGGCCATAATCTATAGGAATATTTATTTATATAAAACTATAAATAAGAGTAACACGAGAATGTGAAATTCATTTTTAATTAAGTTTTTTCATATATAGATTGTTTTTTATATGACCTTTCATGTATTTTTTGTAATAAAACATGTGGTAAGGGTCCCATGATAAGTAGGTATCCACGATTGAAATGATTTATATATCCAAAACTAATGAGGAATATTTTCTTCAATAATTTGTTAGAATCTATGGTTAACATCCTCCAAATAAAATTATCATGGAGTTCCCAATTAAAGAGAATGATATTTTTATCACACATCTCCTCCCAACTGAACATAGATACAATACATTATACATTCCACAATGATAGTATCCTTTCATACATATTTCCAAATTAGATAAATTTATAGATATATTGATTCAATATCTTGATCTACGTGGTATGATTTTTGTTGTCCAAAAATGAGTAAATTATCATTGGAATATAGAATACTTTAATAGTAGTTCCTCTCTTGATCAGAGACATATACCTTCAATTACCATCGCTAAGTAACACCTTCACAACATCAAATAAATCCCAATAATGGATGATTTATTTATACCCCAAAATTGATGACACAAAATTATGTAAAAGTAATAATACTCTAATTATTCCCCAATTTTCACACAGATCCCATCCTTCATTGATTTTTTGAGTTAAAAACAAATCTTGATTTCTTATACCATGAATAAAACTATATTGATTGGGATAAACCCCCTTGAAAATGATATTTAAAATTCTCATGGAAATGATTTTTTCAAGATATTATAATGTTATATTCATAAATAAACATTCCAAATATAATTAATAGTATCATAAAAATTATATATGGATAAGAGTATGAGAAATTTTGAATTTATCCTCATTAGGATAAATCAATTTGTGAATAAAATGGAAATAATTTTTATGATTTCATCTTTGAAAATGCCCCAATATTCCTCAATGAAAATATTAGTGAATCCATATTATAATGTATCACTTCATCCATTGAGAGTTAAAGTGAAAACATAAACTCTACTAAATAATTTCCCCTTGTAATCATGATGTTTTAATTATGATTAATAACCTTAGGTAAGACCTACTTGAAATCATCTAGATTGAAAGTATGTACACTATTGAAAATATTTAGATCATATTTCAGAACATGAGATATAATAATCATCATTAAATTGATGAATTTGTTCCACTTTCTGTTATAGTGATTGGATTAGGGGCTTCATAGATTCTCTATAGTGTATTGAAAAAACTATTACTTCTATCTCGTTCATTAATCTATTTAAATTTATTGACATCCTGAAAAAAAACCCCACTTTGACAGGTATTTTCACTCACCATGTTGAGATCTACACATCTTTGATGAAAATATTTTTATCCAGAAACTCACTCTGTTTAGTATAAATCTTCATTAACTTGTTTTTTAATTTAAGAAATTCCTCATAAATTGAAGAAAATAATTCATTACTACATAGTTTTTACTTAGAGTTAAGATTCCTAGGTAGAAGAAGATAAGAATATAAATCATCAATACATTCAATATTTTCCCACACTTATCGAGAAATATTTTTTCAAAAATGTTTCTTGATCAATGTATTATTAAATCTAAAAGCTAATTTCCAGATTTTTTATTTTCAAAATGATGTAATCAAGGATCCAGTGATGGTCATCGTTTTTTATGGCATGGGTGCTTGATAAAATTTCTACCAATTAATAATAATTTTATAATTGAAAAAAATTATATATTGGGTAAGATTCATATTTCCATTAAGTGATTGTCTCTACCAGTTAAATCTATCCATAGGATGAGAAACATAAAACATATTATTAATGACTAATGAATGAAAAAATTGTTTATTGAAATGAAATTACCAGTTTGGACCTTCCTTTCATTAAATGGAAAAATAGCATTAAAGTGTCCATTTTCAAACCAGTGTTCCATAATGAACAATATAAGGCTATTAATATCATCCCATAAAATCTCCATCCCCTAATATTTGGTGAGAGTATAAATAAATAAATAGAATAATCTATTGTTATCCATGATAATGATAACTATAAATATATCATGGTTGGCATAAAAAATATTTCAACTAGTGAATCCTTTTGATATAAATACCTAATGTGTTCTATCCCATTAATGTGATATTTGGAAGAATTTTTTTTTTCAAATCATTTCTGTTAATGAAATTTAATATAATATAATTAATTATATATTCTATAATTCATATCATTAGATGATGATGACAGAAAATAAAATTGTTATGATTTTTGGAAGTGTCACGGTTATATTACCCTATATAATTATAAAAAATGAAATTCATTAGTCACATGTTCTTCATTTTTTATTCCTCATACCTAGGATTGGATTCCCCATATCAGTTTATCCTTTTATTATTCTATTCCAACAAATATTATAGAACTACAGTCGACATGATTTTTATGCTGAAAGTCACTTTTTTTTTGTATTTTCCCAACATGATGCACTAGAATCTTCTAAGGACTTTTTTATTCCACAATTACCCCCAATTCCACTATTTTCCCAATACTATGTTAGTCATATGACCCTAATTTTTTTGAGGAAGGAGGCATCAAAATAGGGTTATCTTTAGATAAAATTCCTTATTCAATTTTTGGTTATTAACCAACATAACTTGGAGAATCATCTGAAGGATTCTTATTGATTCTAAAAATTTAATTAATATCCAAAAATCTAAGATCATTATTTTCACAATGATTCTTATAAATTCATGTTGAATTCATCAAAGTCTATTTTTTAAATCTATCCAGCCTCAATGAGATTATTAATCTCGAGGCCATAAGAGGCCTAATTTATCTATTCTCTGTAATACCTTAAGACCTTATTTTATTGAACCTTTCAACAAATAATTATTAATTGATTATAAAAAAGTGCTTCCCATCCTCATCCTCAATTTAAGATAAATTTAATCCTAGACCTAAAATATTCCATGGTTGGATGACCTAAAATCCTTCTAGAAGAATATCCTAATAGAGAGCATAGAACCCATTCAACTCTTTCCTTTACTTGGAAATGCCCTACAAAGGATGGATGATCATGAGGATCACTGGGAAACTCCTCTGATCCGGTCTCCCAACACATTTTTTAATAATAATAATACATATGTAGAATTTAGTTTTTATTTTAAGTTCATTTATTTTTGGATTGGTTAGTGGTTACGGTTTATGGTCATGCATATTTTACAGTATTGTTGTGTGTGTATAATGTCAAACATTCTGGAATAAAGGTGTTTGTTAATTATAGATCATATATTCAAGACACAATTAGTAAGAGTGGTTACGTTTATAGCGTGACAAGATCTTGAACTAGTATGAATATAGAGTTAAATAATTATTTGATTAAACAATGGATAAGTAACTTAAATATTAGTCACCCAATATTTTTTGACAAATGTTTTAATATTTTTTGGTTATATAATATAGACCAATAGAGTACAAGGACACCAACATGACTCACAAAATAGAAACCCAATTTCAATGAAGAGTTAATATGAATAAAATTAGTTGAGTGTGATACTTAAAGAGTAAATTAATATTCTTGTGTAGTCCTCTTGGATCAAATTTATATAACATTAATTTTTTATGGTATGAAATCAATTGTAGTGTGTCTCTTTAATATGTGACATAACTTTTCCTCAAGCCATACAAGGGGGATTGGTTTAGTAAAAAAAGTCGTGTATTTTTTATGTGGAAACCCATTTTATTTTTTCCTAAAAGGTATTGGGTCTATTTTTCACATTATATTACTAAATTTTGGAATATGAGTATATTATTTTTTAATGGTTAATTATATTCATCTAAAATAGTTTTGGATGTTTCAGGTCATCAAAATTTCAAATTTTAGGCTTTTTATTAAAAACAATATGGAGAGGATTGACCCAACATGATTTATTGAGCCCAATCTTGGTATATGAGACCTTTAAGTATAGGAACATGGAGATCATGGTAATATTTTAAACACTGTAGACTATCACTCTTGTATTTTTTTTATGAAATTTCAAAATCATTACATGATTTGAAATTTTTCATAATAAAATAATACCCAATTATATTTATGTATAGTGTCACTAGTTACTAATACATAATACATGAAATATAATACATCAAAATATATATTATATATATCATGGAATTTGTAGTTTCACTATCCTCAAAAAATACTTTTTTTCTTAATGATTTCAAGAACATAATTATATGATGAACCCAAATGGTCTATAAGTATATCAATGAGTATGGTATAGTGTCAAGGGAGAAACCTCTATAAATCTTGGAATAATCATAATACAAGATAAATAGATGAATAATATAGATTGAAATCAATATAAATAATAAATAAATATAAAAAAATAGTATAAAGATAATGACAAACACCCCATATGACGAGAATACCTACTGATATCTTTGGAATATAATGTTCCCCATGAATATTTTTCCCATAAATTCATGGTTACATAATAATTCCATTTAAATAGAATTTTTTTCATTAATTAATTACCAATATAATTATTGGGCTATATAACTATGAAAACTGATATGATATCTGGTTCTATGACCATATATATCTTGAAATGTATACATGTGATCTTGGATATTAATATTTCATAATTTTACTGTTATGAAATTGTACCCATGTATAATGGATGTGGTTGTTAACATAGTCACTACTAATTCAGCTGAATGGAATGGATATCTTGACAAATACCTTTCAATTAGATTAAAATATGAATAATTTATTCACATCCTATAGAATAAAATGGAATAAAATATTATTAATTTTGATTCATAGTCAAAATGTTGTAAAGGACATCTAGGTGAATTACATTAAATAAAACTAATATAATATAGAGTATTACTTAAATAGATTTTGTATAAAATAACAATTCTACATAATGATTTTTTATAGAGATTTGTAAAGAGATTTTATATGATATTATAAACGTTAGTATTATAATAAAATAACAAAAGGATATGATTCAAATATTACCCTCATGGAATTGAAAATTACATCTGATATTTTGTTTCAAGAAAATGTGGATGATAGACTACATCACATACCTGGAGTTTCCCTTTTAAATTACATGCCCTCAACATCTCTCCAATGGTAAACTTGAAAATTGTATTGAAAATGATTTATATTATGATTTACACACAAGGGAATGTATTATTATAGAACATTATAATCATTGTTTTTTAATGGGATGGTAATAAAATCACAATGATGGATTAATCCCATCCGAGATATTTCCTCCCAATAGCTTCATAGATTTACCAAAACAATATAAATGATGTCTGGATCATGGGAATATTTTATCATATTATTAACTTATAAGAAAGGAATAATGAGGAGAAATGGTAATATAACATAGATAAATGATCTAGAGGATGATAAAATATCATGTATTGGATTATAAAAATAAAAAAACATTTTGAGAAGGATTATAATAGAATAATTATAATATGAAATGAAATAAGATTCTATAAAAAAATATATTACTTAAACATGTAATTGATTTTGAAAAAACTATAAGAATAGGGATTATATGATATAATGTGATGTCTCGACCCTTTTCCACTAAACGGTTCCCAGAGCTAGTTAGCCACATACCCTAATGCATGCCTCTCTGTATTCTAGAGGGTGTTGACTAGCAGTGAGGGTCTTGTAATTCATTCATGGAGAGACTGTACCATCTTTTATCAGAAAAAACACAAATAAAAGTAAACAACAATAACCATGTGCGAAAGCATATAAATAACCAGAATAATACCACGCCAAATGATTGAAAAAATTGGAAAAATTAAATACGCTGCTGAAAGGTAAAAAACGTTATGACAATGAAGGTGTCAAGTGTCTATAATGAAACTAAAATTAAAGACACAACGACTCCCAAGAGGGCCCTGAACCATGTCTTGTTATCCCACCCAACCTCCAATACCAAACAAAAACCTATCCAAGGGAATTTCCCATATCCGGTCATTCAAAAACATAATCTTCTCGGGTTCCAATCAGGTAGCCTGAATAGGGAGTGAGTAAAACACATTCGGACACCACCAATGTTTTCTAAATTGAGACTATTCAAAAGACATTGCATGAATTTTTATGAAGTAATAGATACAATGCATAATTTAAATGGGCGTCATATTGTCATTTAATCTTTACTCAACACATAAAGAATAGTTTCAACCGTTTATTCCCATATGAATAATCATTCAATATCATTAATCATTTGGTGTAGGTCATCATGCCTAGAACCCCAAATAGCAGTTGAATCATCATTCATTATTATCAATCATTTTTTGTAGGTTTTCATACCTAGCACCACAATCTCATTGAGTATAGACCTTCATACCTTGCACTCATTTTCTCATTCAGGGTAGGTCGTCATTCCTAGCTCCCCATAATCTAATGCTTGGATATCTATTGGGGAGGAACACCTTGTCAAAGTTTCAACTTCTAATCGGTCTACAACGCCATGTCAAGAACTAAAAAAATCTCATTCATTTAATCATTTATTAATTCATAATAATTTTCCACATAATTTCATTACTATTACAATGATTAGTATAACATTTCATGGACCATTAGTTAAATCTAAAATTTACCAAGAACATAAACCATTAATTAATTCGTAAATTAATTAATAAGTCAATATAATTCTCATTCCATAAGTAAAAGCTTATAATTAATTATCCATATCAAATATTTACTTGTCATAATTAATTATCTCAATTAATTATTTTTTATCATCCCCATTACATTAAATTAATTCTCACAATTAATTATATTTGGTCAATATCATGGCACATAATTAATTCTCACAATAAATTATATCTTTTCACAACCAGTCATCAATTCATAATTAATTCCACCCAATTAATTATCTTAACACAATAAATTCCATATCTCAATTAAAATATATCAACCCATAACAAATCTCCAAAATAACTATTTGTGAAACCCCCTTCATTTATTCCATGATTTAATTATAAAATAACTGCGAAGGCATACTAAATTCCATTCCACATTTCTAATTACTCCAATTTAGGAAATAAATTATCCAGGGAATCTAGAAAATACTAAAATCAATTTAAATTATGAAAATCATGACAATTGGAGTTCTATTTAGACCACCTACCTCGGTTTATTGATGGAAGTTATCCCATAGAAATTCCCCAAAATCCGAGCAGCACAACAACATCGATCAAGCTCCAGATATAAATTATTAAACCATAATTAAGATCAAAGGCATCATAATCTTGAAAATATACATCTAAATCCACAATTCAAGATATAGACCTCACTCCATAGGGTTTTATACAAGAAAATAGTGTAGATATTCAATGAATAATGTTATGAACGATGAATGAAAGAATAGGAGAAGCATCAAGATGAAATCTACACACTGTAAAAATAAAATGTCTTTGATCTAGGATTTTGATCTCAATGAATGATATTCTTATCACCTTGGAATCCCTCTAAAAGTATTTGGAATCCCCTATAATTTTTTTTATCCTGAGCCAACATTGAATTAGGGAGGTTTTGAGGGTTAGAGGGATTTTAAAACCAATTTTCGGAATAAACTATGCTGCATGCACAGTTTCCCCTAGGATGCTACATGTACAGTCCAAACTGTGTGCCAACCGTGCGGTATTCCACTGCCTGCACAGCTTGATGGCACACAGTTAGGCAAACTGTGTGCCAACTGTGATGACTTCCACTATCTGCATGGTTTGGAAAAGCCCTGTGAATACCATGCACATCTCCATATATTCATAATTCTATACAAACTTCACCCAAACACGTCCCAGCCATACCCTAACCCAAAGGTACATATAAACAATAAAAAGAACCTGAAAATACACACAATATTTTTCTAGATAATTCCAAGATCTTATAATCTCTGCACCTTATAACATCTCATCCTAGAGTTTCAATCCTGATCATCTCTAAGATTTTGAGAAATAAATATTTGGCCACTTGTCCCTCATGTCTACTTAATGTTCCATAGTTTCCTCATGAACACTTCCATGTTTCCATTACACATGAACTAACAATAAGGCCTTTCTCCATAACACTTTCACTATGCGACCCAACCCACGTATCGGATTATCCTCACAGGAAACATCTATATTGAGTTCATCCTCTTCCACATCAATCACATGAGAAGGGTCGGGGTGATACCGATGTACTTGTGACACAATGAAAATATCATGAATAGTGTTCAACTTGTCTGGAAGTTATAATCGGTACGGTAGTGGCTTGATTCTCACCAGAACCTCAAAAGGTCCTACAAATATGGGTTCTAACATTCCCAGACTCCATATCTTGTTGTGAGCCAATCTAGGACACACCTGATGAATACATGACGACCCTTTGTAAACACTAGGGGTTATCTCCGTATATAATTATACAACTTCTATCTACTCTGAGCCATTGACATACATTTCCAAATCAACTACACCTGCTCCGATGTCTCCCTAATGAGACCTAGTCCCACCATATTTGACTCACTTGCCTCTAACCAAAAAAGTGGTGATCTACAGGGTCTAACATAAAGTTCCTCATATGGTTCCATATGTATAGTTTACTAATAACTATTGTTATAGGAGAATTCCACTAACACCAAGTGATTCTCTCAGGAACTACCATAGTCAAGAACACATGCTCACAGCATATCCTCTAACACATGTATGGTACGCTTCGACTTCCCAACATTTTTTGGGTGGAAGTCCATACATAAAAAAACTGTGTAGCAAGCACCATTTGAAATCCCTGCCAGAAGTGTGAAGTAAAGCATGAATCACGATCTGAATCTATAGTCCATTTCACCCCATGAAAATGAACTATCTCTCTCGAGTAAAATAGATAGAGCCTTCCCTAATGAATTTTCTCTTGATAATTTTAACCAGATCTTGTGTGCCAACCTTACTAAACTTGCTTCTGATCATCATTTGATCTTAGTCAGTTTTCCTTAAAACTCTCGGAAACCTTCTTTTCCTTTCAGGTTTAATTTTTCCTGGTCTTCTGACCCGGATTGTGTGTCTCTTATAAATTCATCCTGGACTAATATGGGAAATCACATGGATCCTTTTGTTGGCACCACTAAGTTGAAAAATCTGATGAGAATTCTTAAAAAATGGTGTTATGATAAAATAGCATTAATTGACAAAGATATACAGGACTTAGAAAAGGATTTGTATCTCATTAAAGTTAGCAACACTTCATTCATCTCTGACCCCCAGGATGAAATCACCATCTCTACTAAATTGATCTCTCTTCTAAAATTTTAAGATAATTTAAAAAATAAAATCTTCAGAACTAAATGGCTCAAGGATGGAGATAGAAACACCAAATTTTACAAATCTCTACAATGGATTAGGAAAACCTGTAAGCCTATCTATTGCTTAAGATTTGAGGGTAAAATCATTTATTCTGAGGAACAGATTGCGAATTATGTTGTTTCTTACTTCACTGGAATTTTCAATGGTCCTAGCACAAACAAAGATATCCTTCCAAACATTATCCCTTGTTTGGTGACTTCTGAGGATAACTGTTTTCTTAATTGCATCCCGCTTGATTATGCGATCAAGGATACTATTTTTGGTCTTAACCCGGACAGTTCCCCAGGCCCCGATGGTTTCCACAATGGTTTCTATCAAAAACATTGGGATGTCCTTCAAAATTATGTCTGCAACTTAGTTAAATCTTTTTTTGAAAAAGGTGTTCTTCCACACGCTCTCAACTCTCAGATCCTTACGTTAATTCCTAAGGTTGATAATGCAGATGAAATTCACCTCTTCCGTCCCATTTCCCTTTTAAATTCTCTTTTTGAAATTATCACCAAGATCCTTGCTAATAGGATTTCTAATATTAGTAACAAAATTGTCTCCTGGAACCAGTTTGGTTACATTAAGGGTAGATCTATATAGGATTGTATTTGCCTTGCCTCTGAATCCACCAATTTATTGAACAGAAATACTAGGGGTGGGAAAATTTCTCTTAAGCTAGACATAACTAAGGCTTTCAATACGATTGATTGGACCTTCATTTTTAAGGTCCTCTCCAGTTTTGGCTTCAATGACTCCTTTATTAATAAAATTATAATCATCTTCAACTCTACAAACATCTCTATTCTTATTAATGGCTCTCCTAGGGGTTATTTCAAATTCTCTAAAGGTGTTGGGAAAGGTGATCCGCTTTCTGCGATCATTTTTTCTATCGCAGAAGATTATCTTAGTAGACTGCTCTCCCTAAATGTTGAGTGAGGCAGACTCAAACCTATCATTGCTTCCAGGAATCTTCATGCTCCCTCTCACCTTCTATATGCCGATGATATTATCATTTTCCTTCAGGGAGATAAAAGAAATGTCAATAACCTTAAATCCATCATTTCTCACTACGAGGAGATTTCTGGTCAATGCATTAATTGGCAAAAATCATTCATTTACTTTGGAAAAAACTTCCCCTCTAATAGGAAAACTCATATCACCAATGTTTTAGGGATAAAGGAAGGATCCCTTCCTTTTACTTATCTTGGTGTTACCCTATAATGGGGTCGGCCCAAAGATTTTTATTTTTTTAGCCTTGTTGATCAAACTCTAAATAATTTTTCTTCCTAGAAAGGTAAATCCATTTCTATGGCTGGAAGAATTTGCCTTGTGAAATCCACTATTGTCTCTAAGCTTGTTTATTCCATGATGGTCTGCAAATGGCCTTTGGGGCTGATAAAAAAACCTAATATAGCTATCAAGAATTTCATCTGGAGTGGAAGTACACTAGAAATTAAATTAGTTACCGTTTCTTGGGCCACTTGCTGTAAACCTATTGAAAATGGAGGAATCGGTATTAAGAATCTTAAAATTTTTAATGAGGCCCTCTAAGACAAACTCACAAGGTCCCTCATTAATAACAACTCTATCTCCATGAGATTCCTCAAAATCCGCTTTCTTGATAAGCTTAAGTCTGGCTCTTCTAATTATATGACATCCTCTATCTGGCCATCAATCAAATCTTCTTTTCACTCTATCATGGAAAATTCAATATGGCTTGTTAGTAAAAACTCTTCTTTAAATTTCTGGTTCGATAACTGGACTGGCTACCCTCTCATTTTTGATATGCCTAATACCTTGGCTCATAATATTTCAAATTGCTCTATTAGAGAGATGATCAATTCCCTTGATTCTCAACTTCCGGATCCTATCAAGGGGATTGTGGATAATTATTATTTTACCTCCAATGAGGATCTCCTTGTTTGGGAACCTGCTCATAATGGCCTGTTAGACTCTAAAAAATGTTATCGCTATCAATTCCCAAGTGAGGATGAAAATTTCATTGGGTTTCTAATTTCAATAAATCTTGGATTAAGCCTTCTCGCCTTACCATTATATGGCGCATTGCACATCAAAAAATTCCAACTGATATCTGCCTGCAATCATATGGCTTTAACCTTTGCTCTAAATGTAGATTATGCAACCAACGTCGTGAGGACATCAATCATCTCTTTTTATCTTGTGATACTGCTATGGACCTTTGGCATTATATTTTTGACCTTTTTGATTGCAGATGGCTTTTAGATACATTTATTCTCTCTCAACTGAAAGGATCGTTGGAACTCCCAAGATCTCCTCAAATCAAGAATCTTTTTCTAACGGCTGTTGCGGAGCTTATGCATATTCTATGGTATGGTAGAAATGATTCTTTTTTCAACAATAATTCCATTAATATTTATGCAGAAAAAATGCGGATTCTACTGGCTATGAGGGAAGCAGCTACGATCCAAAAGAATAGTTGTGACAATTCTGTCATAGATTTTGAAACCCTCCGCCGGATAGGTGTCAAAGGTATTTTCCCGAAACCTCGTTACACTATTGAAGTTTTCTGGTAGGCACCCCTCTTTTTTGGATTAAAGTAAATGTGGACGGAGCTTCAAAGGGCAACCCTGGTCTTGCTTGATGCGGGGGAATTTTTAGAGATCATCAAGACCGTATCCTCAGATGTTTCCTTGGATGATGCAAAACTGCTTCTACGCTAGAGGTCGATATGCTTTCTACCATTCATGCTATATCCTTTGCAAAGAGCTTCAACTGGAAGAATATCTGGATCGAGAGAAACTCCACTACCATTGTGCAATCCATCTGGAAGGGTGATGTACATTGGGCATGACCTCTCACCCCCTGATGGATCGATTGCCTCTCTATGCTCAGTGACCTCAATTTTATTGCCACGCATACCTATCGAGAGGCTAATATGGTCACGGATTGGCTTTCCAACATGGGTGTCTCTCATGAGATCACTTGGATGAATGAACTCCCGCCAGAGTTTATTCCTGCTTTCATTAAAGATTCTAGAAAATTGCCCTCTTTCCGTCTGTTGTAACTCGTTTCTGACTTTCTCTTTTGAATAAAATTCCTGGTTCTGGTCTTTTGACCAGAACCCACCTTCAAAAAAAATGAACTATCTCTCTCACGTTAAGTTCCTCCATCTGCTCTACTATAATGGTTTCCCTAATAGGAAAGAAGTGTTCTACCTTTTTAGTCAATCCAAAACGTCCAAAATAACATCATTCTACCTAAGAGTCTTCGGACGTAATAACAAAACTCCATAGTCACAACATCCCACATCTATTCATGAATAGGTAAGAGTTGCAATAGGCTTCCAGGTCGTTGATGTTCTACCTTCACCTGCTGAAAGATGAAACATCTAGTTACGAACCCTATTATTTCTTTTTCCATGCATGGCCACCAAAACTGTTGTTGAAGGTCAGAGTACATTTTTTTCACCCCAGGATGTACCATTCACCATGAAGCATGAAATTATCGCATGAGATTATCTTGCATATTTGTAGGCACAATAACCCAATTTTTCACATAGATGATCTCATCATCGCTTATTATCGAATTTGAAGGTGTATCACCATCTTTAATTCTTTCCATTAAGGCAAAACACTCCGGATCCTCATACTTCGTATCTTTGATCCGTTTCAACAGTGTAAACTTCACTACTATAGAAACTAATTCCATCCAATCCGGACTCTCTTAAACTACCACAAGCAATTCTGCAAGAAAAATCATCATCTTCTACTATACACTTGACTCATGTACAAAATGGGTCTGTATTTTCTTGCTCAAGGCATCAACCACACTATTCCACTTTCTTGTAGTATATGTCAGTTAAAAATCAAAGGAAGGAATATACTTTACACATCTATGCTGCCAAAGATTCAAGTCGCGTTGTGAAAAGATATTCTTCAAGATTTTGTGATCTGTAAAAACTGTAATCTTTTCACCCAAAAGATAGTGTCACCACATAACCGGCACTCCACTGGTGGTAGAGGACATTGTGTATGATTGTATCCCTACCAACCACACTCGTAGAAAAGAACATGAAAATGATTCTATGCAATAATTCCACTCGTATGTCCACCTTGTTTTCCACTGTCCTAATTAAGGTTATCATTATGGCGCTTCCTACTCTTGGATGGCACACTCCCTGATCGTTTAGCTACATGTCAAGTATTGGGAGCCTCAATCTGGTTCCCCTCTGAAATGGTAGCCTAATTAACATCTTCTAAAAATATCTTTATCCTAAAGATATTGACCCGAGATATAATTTCACACTTATGTCCATCCTGAAATAATTTTTCCGAAGAAGCCTAATCTTCCACCAAAGATAAATAAAAACACCGTAAATCTATCAAACGTCTAGAATACTCCATTATGTACATGATTACTTGGGTCAGATTCATAATATTTGAAGCCTTCTCTTGTCATAGCGTCTCTGGATTGATGTTATCCAAGAACATACCTACAAAGACCTTCTGTAACATATCATTATTCTATCCAAATCGTACATGAATGTCCCACCAACAATTGTTGAACCCTGTATCATATAATAAGAAAAATTCCCCTCCTCTCATGTAATTTCTCCAAATGGTCAAGTATCATCACTATGGATTCAATCCAGAACTCAACTCCCACAGTTCCACCCTCTCTAGTAAAAGTATGAGAGTGTTGTAGCTGAAATTCACTTGTCAACTCAGACATGATTTTCTGAACTGGACCTCGGTCACTCTCCATGAATTGCATAAAAACGATCAAAGTTCTCTAAAAAATACTCCCCTTCCTCCTCATCTTTCACCAGTGGTACCTCAAGCTCCT
Organism: Viscum album; assembly: GCA_963277665.1. Lineage (NCBI taxonomy): Eukaryota > Viridiplantae > Streptophyta > Magnoliopsida > Santalales > Viscaceae > Viscum > Viscum album. The sequence goes on along the minus strand of OY728119.1, from coordinate 1,012,606,733 downwards.
TGTTTGGGAGTTCGTTCCAGGCTATACCCTTTGGTCTCTCCCTTAACAAGTGTAATGGATGCATATCTCTAAAAATAAAACCACACATCCCATGAATCATAACACAACCTTATAACATTTACATAAGAGGAGAAACTGACACAACATGTTTCAACTAGTCCTATCCACAATTTCTTGCCACACGGTCAACATTTACGCCTTATGACTATTGTTAACCATACTACTCCTAGGTCTTGGTTAACAAGTTTGCATTCATTCTCATCATATAATTCATCCATTAATTAATCACATTATTTTAAATTAATTAATTAATAAATCTCATCTCATCAATCAATGTTCTCATTAGAAACCAATTTATTCTCATTTGTATTATTATTTAAATCTCACAAAATGTAAAAGAGTTCATCTTAAAAAACATACCCATAACCCATTTTCCCATGAGTTCCTAGAATGATGCATGTCACAATAACCATGAGTTCCTAGAATAATGCATGTAGACTAAAATATTATGCCTCTTTAAGAAAGAAAATCAAAATTCAACAATTGTTAAAACAAATAACACATCACACCACAAGTGCATATCCCAAGGGGAAATAATATTCAACTGTAATAGAAAAAAACAATCACAATAATCCCTCCATGAGTTCTGAAATTTTCCCTCGTTCATGGTTTTGAAACTCCCATGCATGAGCTCATTACCAAGACTTGACTCTTCCTAGTTTTATATATACTTATCTAAAAATAGAAAGAAAAAAGAAGAATAAATAATGGAAAACTCCTCAAGTGTGCATCCCCATAATCCAGAGAGTGATGACTAGCAGAGACGGTCTAGTAAGTCATTCATGGGGAGACTATACAATATTTTATCAGAATGAAAAAAAATAGAAGAAATAAAAAATAATCAAGTGTGGAAGCATATAAATAACCAGAATAATACCATGTCATATGATAGTAAAAAAAAATACAATACTCTACTGAATGGTAAAACATGCTATGACAATACACATGTCAAGTGTCTACACGGAAACTAAAAGTAATGAAACAATGACTCTGAAGCGGGTCTCGAACCCTGTATGGTTCCATCTCCCTTTCTCCAATCCCAAATAGCAACATATCCCAGGGCCTTTCCATTATCATGTCCAGTAACAACAAAGTCTTCTTGACTTCCAATCCAGAGGCCCAAATAGGGTTTGAGTACAACTCAATAGGCCACCAACAACGGTGTCTAAAACTAGTTAATTCAAAATATTGGACATGCCGGTTTATGAAGAAATAGATACAATGCATAATTTAAATGGTTATCACATTGTCATTTAATCTTTATTCAACACATTCGGCCTAATTTCAAATCTTGTTTCTCATTTGAATCATCATTCAATATAATTAATCATTTTGTGTTAGTCGTCATTTTTAGCACCACAAATCTCAGTTTAACCATCATTCATTATTATCAATCAGTTTGTGTTGGTCATCATTCATAGCACCACAATCTTGCTGAGTGTAGGTCTTCATTCCTACCACTCCATTTCTCAGTTTGTGTAGGTTATCATGCCTAGCACCCCATAATCTCAAGCTTGGATATCTATTGGAGAAGAATTCCATATCCAACTCCCAACTTCTAATTGTTCTAGAATTCCATGTATAGGACCTAAATAATCTCATCCATTTAATTATTAATTAATTCATAATAACATTCCACATCATTCCATTACAAATCCTATTATTAGTTAAACATTTCAAAGTCGATTAGTTTACTCAATAGTTAACTAAACACATAAACCATTAATTAATTCATCAATTAATTGATCAATCAATTCAATTCCCATTCCATAATTAATTCTATAAAATTAATTATCCATATCAAATCTCAAATTTTCATATTTATTTCTCATAATTAATTATCTTTGATTGGAATTAGAAGGTATAATTATTTCTCACAGTTAATTATATTTGGTCAACATCATGGCACATAATTAATTCTCACAATTAATTATCTGTTCAAAACCAATCATCAATTAATAATTATTTCCCCCAATTAATTATCACAAAACAATCAATTCAATTTCCCAATTACAATATCTAAACCCATAAAAAATTTCCAAAATATCTGTTTTGGAAACCCCCATAATTTGATCAATGATTCAATTATCAAATAACCACCGAGGAAAACTCTATTCAATTATACTTTCTTAATAACACTGATTTAGGAAATAATTTATCATGTGAATATAGAAAATTAAAAACTCACATTCACATATCAAAATCAGGACTATGGTAGTTCGATTTAGACCACCTACATCAGTTTATTGATAGAAGTTATCCAATGGAAAATCCCCAAAATCCATGTGGAACAACATCTTCGATCAATCTCTTGATCTAAATTCCTAATAAAGAATTAAGATCAACGACATCAAGATCTTGAAAATATAGATATAGATCCACAATACTAGATATAGATCTTCACCCATAGGTTTATATCCAATAAAAAGGTGTATATATTCCATGAAAAGTTTTTAGAAAGGTGGAGAAAACCATAGGAAAAAAATCAGGATGAAATCTATATATCGGAACAAGAATGGATCATTGAATCAAGCTTTCGATATCGATGAATGGAATTAAGATCACATTGGAATCCATCTAGATGATTTTGGAAACACCTAGAATTTATCTATCTTGATACATGGTCGAATTAGTGAGGTTTTTGTGGTTTGGGGTGGATTTAAAACCGATTTTTGGATGAAAATGGGTCGTGTGCATGGTTTCACCTGGGAGGCCACACAGTTAGACAAAACTGTGTGCCAACCATGCGATATTCTACTACTCTCATAGCTTGATGGTGCGCGGTTAGGAAAAAGTTACACCAACTGTACTAGCATACAATGTCTTCAGAGTTTTCTTGCGTACTGTATGGCCAAACTGTGCACAAACCATACACAACCCCCTGTCTTTCTAATGCCTTATAAACATCACCCAAACACACCTCATTTCATACACCAACCCAAATTTATTTAATAAAAAACAAAAGTTACATGAAAACACACCCGATATTGATTTAGAAAAGTTTGGGATCTTACATATAACATGGTTAATTGATTAATTTGATGATAATATCATATAATAATGATATAATAATCACATGAATAAGTATATTAAATGATTTTGAATATAGAATAATTAATTTGGAAGAGGAAATAAGAGTATTAGAAACCCTTAAATTAGTTTTGTATTTAATTAATGAAATGGTATAATGTGAGTTAATGAATAGTCATTCAAGTGAAATAAATTAAATGAATGCAAATATAATGGACTATAAAGATGAAACTATATGACTTTTGAATTTAAAAAATATTAAAAAAATTTCATTTAAATTTAAAATAGAAGTCAGTTGAAGAAGAATCTTTACTATGGTAAGTGAATGACTTTGAAAAATGGGATTAATGAGAGTGATTGAATAATATATATTTTACATTACATTATGATTTCTATAATATACTATAATTATAGGTATATAGACCATACAACCATAAAAAAACTTTATTATTAAATTAGAATATATGTGTGGACTTTTATATGGAATTATCAGGTGAATACTCAATATTTTTATAAGATGAAATGATAATAGTGGATGGGAATTTATTAGTGTTGTGAGGGTAATACCCTTGAAATAGTTACTCAACACTTTATAATTTCCTTATTTCAAGTGTTATACCAAATCTATCATGACCTTCATCTCTCTACTGGTTCAATGTAATATATAGTGAAAGCATTAATGTAAGATCACTTCTATGGTCATATTTGGATAGTATTATGGATTTATGTTTCCCTATTATACACATGTTGTCAATCTCATTATTCTTTTCATATTTTACTATTTTTATATAAAATTATCAAATTTCCCCCTTTCCCAATATTAAAATCCTTATTCAAAATTTAATATTCCATTTATCTCATTTATATTTATTTATAGGGAATATATTTTTTTAATAAATACTATATAAAACATTTCCATTTGATGAATTTTATCTAAAAGAGATACATTACCATTTTTATGACCATATTATATTTTGAAGAAATTAATTATCCAAATGATGTATCAATTATGTGATAATCAGTTTCAAATCATCCAATAACTTTTTTTATTTTCATAAAACCTCTTCTAGGTTCATTACTAACCATATAATTCAGGATTTAACCATACAAAAAAGTAATATAATACTAACATCAAATAATACCTAGAAATAAATGAAATTTAAAATTCAAAATCTAAATTGAAATCAAAATCATTTGAAAATGTAATATCAATCTTACATGATCATTACATGCATTATTTACCTTTAGTCTCTCATGTGAACCCCTAGACAACACACTAACGAGATAACATCTGTATTCAATTCAAACATCCCACATAACAGGGTCACAAACCAATGATCCAAATCTATTTGTGTTCCCTAATACACCCAACCACTATAATCTGCATCCACTTCTCTAAGAAGAATCACCCCTAATAACCTGGATATCAAAACCCAACAAAAATATAGATCATCTCTTACTCAAACATGAACGTTAATCAAATTTAACCTGGAAAAATAAAAACATATAAAACTGAATACACGGAGTTGAAAAAACCACCACCATTAAAACAACATAAAAATGAACTTTTAGGAATGATCCATGAAACTAGAAAGATGAAATAATGATATGATCCTCCTAGAACACCTTCAAAATCCTGAAAAATACAACTAAAAGATCACATAAAAATCACCACACTATGACAACCAAGATAAGAGTGGTGGAACATATAGTCGATGTTGTGTTAGTGGTGGCTTAGGGACTAAATATTATTCCATGACCCATGAACACGTTGGAGGAAATTCACTATATACTAATGATTATCCACTACCTTGGAAATGAATTTTTCTTTTAAACCATAACCCCGAAACCTAAAAATCCATTACACTTTCAAACCCATACACAAATGAAAATAATATAAACTTCATAAAATGATATTTAAGATAGTAATATATTACACAACAATTTTATGAATGATATATAGTATGAAAACATTCCCATAGAATGGATTATGAGTTCATAAATATGTATACCGTTTTATGAATTAATATAATAATAAATAACACATAAAATTTAATTTAATTTTAAATTAATTTTTCTAAACATTTAATGATATATTATATTTTATTATCTAAGGTACATGAAATAACATATGATATTAAAATTCATTTAATTTTTTTACATTATTTTCAATGGTTAGGTATTAAAATTAGATTACAGTCATTAAATTTAAAATTTTATGCCACAAATAGCTTCATATACATAAAAAATATTATAATGAAAATATTAAAATAAAACTATAAATATTATATATGTGGTCACCAATGGATCATGAATTCAAAAAAAATATAATACCATTGTAATAAATAATTATTATTCACATATATACCAATATAATCAAATAATGAAATATAGTCCAATAATAATTTGTTATTAATATTACTTAAAGCTTTACCTATGTATTTATACAAATACAAGAATACTATAAAAAGATGTGAATTATAATGTATTTTACATTATAAAATCATGATTAAACAAATAAAAATTTATTACATCATATCTATTGATAATTAGATATTTATTTACAATAAATATTTAATTTAAAATTATGACTACATATACATATATAATCTATTTATTTAACAGTTAGATAATGATAATAACTATATACTCAATGGTAATGTAACAATTAAAACACACATACCTTATTATTATAATTATAAAATATTGACATTATACAACTTATTTATTTGAATTACTATTCTATTATTGATGTTTCATGGTTCCTATGGTATAATATTTTTTGGATAATACAATTTCAGATATATTATTTGTCTACCTTTACTTCATTTATAATATAATTATTATTTTAGGAATTGTTGAATTAAAGGATTATATATTCCCTTGATAATATGTGTTTTTATTTTTATAAATGTGTATGATATTTATATCCCTTATTAATAAAATTTACATTAATTAATGTTTTATATTATTCCAAATTAAATATGGTTAGTGTATATTGGATATTTTTATCGTCCTTTAACTATACAATGAAAATATTTTGTTATTATTATATTCATTTATTTATCGATGAAATTATTCGATAAGATATTTTATAAAAAATAAAATAAAAAAATCCTAAAAAACTAATATATATATATATATATATGGAGACTAATCAGACCAATGGGTCATGTATTTTAAACTCATTGAAATATGAATTAGTTAACTCACTTCAGTATGAGATTAATTGAGGATTCTAGATGCGAATAATCATGTGATCACAACCTATCATGAATTAATAATTCTAATACATGTATTGAATTTAGAATGTAATAATGAATGAATCTGTGATTTTTTTCAAGATATTTGGTCTAGAAATAATTATATATAATTTAGTAATAGGAATATAAATCAGATAATTCTATAATAAAATATTTCTTTATAGACTTTGATTATTCCATTGGAAATTGAAGAAGTTTTATCCTATAATTGGGCTATTGGAGGAGACTCAACAAAAATAGGTGAGTGATACAATTATAGGATGGAATGGGGTGTTTAAATTTATTATTGAGCATTTGATATGGGATCTATGAATCGGTATGTATCATGTACTAAAAGGATTAAATCCAAATATAGTTTTGGAATATGGGATCACTTGGTACATCTAAATCAATAAAAAATAGATATGAAGGAGAATTAAAGGTCATGATGGTGAGATAAGGATAGAATAAACCTAAATGAATTTTTCATCGTATCATTAGAAGGGTCAAAATATGGAATGAAAGTGGAAATTATGGTTAGTCCCCAAATATGGGATCAATGATTTACTATCTATTTTAGGATAATAAGAATAAATCAACATGTACTTTTTCCATATTGGAGGAATTTTATCCAAATTTAGGGTCTTCGAAACAAATTCAATGTGAATATGTAACCAGAACCTAGTAACATGTACCTAGATAATATTATCACATAAGAAAACCATGTTTTATGGAATGAACCACTCCCAATATTTTAAGGGTATTATGGGAAAAACTTCTTATTATTCAATTTAAGATCATACACTAAGTACCAAAAAATATATATTTGGAGGTCCTATGATGAAAAACATATTTCATGTAGAATAATTTGTCGTGATAAAGAATTTCTGCCATTAAATTTATTGAATTATGATGAGGGGATTATATTGTTCAATTTAATGTCTAAAAATGATTATAATATTATTTATATTTACATGAAAAACTCATTTTAAATATATTCATTAGTATGATTCATGGTTATCTCTCCATGTGCAACAATTAAGGAATATATCCCATTGGAATGGACTATGTGTATGATGTAAACCCCTTCCAATTGGGTTCTAGTTTCAATGGTTTGTTAATAAGGACCATAGTGTCTTTAATTATTATATTTATTCTACTTTATGCAAAAAACATGGAATAATGTGTTGAATTATATCTTATTTCATTCTATTATTAAGGAATTCTAGGTTTTTGAGTTATTTTACCCTCTTCTAATTGAGAGCTTCAAAATAAAAAAATTGCTTTTTTTTCTTATTCAGTTATTGCAAAACTGGTATGGATATTTGTTCTTGGTAATTAATGTTGAGCATCAATTGAAATTATAACTTATATTCCTTGATTGCGAACACGATGTAACTTGTTTACGGTTGGGTATGGTAGTGGGATAATCTTATAATGAATTGAAAAGCATGTCTGATTTTTTAATTATTCTGTTCTCAACCATTCACTGAAGGATATATTTTAGGGTGTTTTTGAAAACTTGTATCACTCCATTGGTAGCTGCATAATAGTTATAATACTCCTCTTTAAAGTGAAGAAATAATGATAAAAATTAATAAAATATAGTAGGATAAATTTTTAAAGATTTTAAAATATATCCTACAACCGATAAAATATTTCATACAGATATTCTAACTACATTATCTATAATCATCCACAATTTTAGAAAGAGAATAAACCAAAAAATTATCCTCCCTATAAATTTGTTATACATCAATGTTGATTTACTTACAATACTCTATAAAACCCATCTACATCACTTTGAGTCTTTAGGAAGGATAGGATGATTGAATCATGATCACATCAATAATAAAAATATATTCCAGCTCAATCCAAATATTCCACCAATTATTAAACCTAAAAATTTTTATTGGTAGAATGACCCTCTCCATCTCTACTTCAAAGGAATCATCCATCACAATGTATTTGGGAAATAGTGAAAAAGAACCCCTATTTGGGTCCTTGAAAATACCCCTTGATCCTGAGGGACTGGTATTTCCCTTAGATGTACCATTTTTATTAACCTTGATCCGATTTATAATAGCTGGATTCCATATTAAAGATAAATTTCCTTCATAGATCAAAAAATTACATTCTATAGCTATGAAATCAAAATATTAAATTTTCTTAACATAGCTCCTAGGTATCCCAATATCCATGGACGCAACCACTCATTCAACAATGTGTTTAATTTTTAAAATAGTGTCCATTTCAATGTTATTCTTTTAATGCCTTGGTATGTTCTAGGTCCACTATATTAACTGAATAACATCAATAATTTCAAACATAAATATATTCCTTAACTAGTAAGAGTCATTATTCATAATTCAACGGTGAATAATTCTATATATTATGGAAGGACTATAGGGATCACCTTCAAACATGGATTAAATAATTACACAATAAAATTCTATATATGTTCATTGACTGAAACCATGGTCAACAGAGTCTCGTCTAGACTTGTAAACAATGCTGAAGGATATATGGTAAATTATAGTTTTTTTAGGTTAGTATTCATAAGGATTTTATAAAAAATATCTATAAAATAATATTACAATGATATGGGACTATAAATTATTTAATAATGGGTTTTAGGTATTGATCTATTTCTATTGGACCACCCTTGTAGTATATGTAATATAGCCAGGATTCAAGGGCCCATTGATGTGAATGGAGTCAACTAACATTATTATTTTTTTGAAATAAATGGTCTGATTAAATTGACTCACATATAGTTGAATCCATATAATTCATTGGATGAAATATTTTTTCCTTAATAGGGACATATGTATCTTGAATAAAATATTGAGAGCAATTTGATTAGAGAATACCAAGCCAATTATTTTTCTATAACATACAAACTGAATTGTGAGAAGAATGCTAGTCCCATCTCTCATAACCTAAAATTATGTTCATTTTAGGATTGTCCAAATTTAATAGAAAATATATTTATGCTTTTTTAATGAAATCCTAATTATGAATATTTTCATCAAGAATACATTAGAATTTTTGGTAAAACATTACCAAATAAATTGATCTAAGAGATCCTCACTTAAGATATTAAGCTTTTTCATACCAACACACCTAAAAGTCAAGACATAAACACATTTTATCTTTGAAAATGAATGTATTACCTTCATATATACATCTATTTTGATAAATTTATCGATATATAGATTTAGGCACTGGATTTTGAAGGTATTTTTTTAAATATTATAATATAGTAAACCAATGTAAAAATGGAAACTAATTTTTCAAGAGAGCTTCTCTTGATAATAGCTATATACATCCTTTTCTAGGACCTGGGAAAACTTTTTTACACCATGAAAGATATCCCAAAAAATGGAAATTTATTCCTAACCCACCATGGATGGACTCTCAAAGAAGTAAAATGTTTAGGGAATTGAAAAACATACATTGTATGTTTATAGTTCATAATTTAATAATTGTTGATGATACTACTGTGGATAATTATTGATTTTTCCATCTTATGAACTAATTATAAAAGGATCCATAATGATATAGAACCCTTTTCATAGCCCGGTTGTTTTGGAATCCCCACTGAACAAAATTTTGTAATTCGTTATTATAAAATTAATGAGGTACTACAATTATCTCATCCCAGATGGGATTTCCCTAATTCTTCTTTACATTATAATATCATAAATAAATATACATAAATAGTCACCAAATATTATAAAAAGGATAATGGAAAAAAGATCTCCCAAAATGATAAAACATGAGCAGGAGAAATATACTTCTTGTATACCATTGAGAATAATGTAAATCTTAATAGATTTAAAATAACCAAGAGGATTTCATTTAAGATTCTACTAAATACAAATATGTAGAGCACCCCAATCATAAAAACACAAAAAATAGAATCAAAACACTTCCTAATGTCATGTTTATTATAAATGATTACTTCTTTTATAGACTTTTTCAATAGATTCATATATTCATTTGATGTTAAAATGAAGTAATGAATTCTTCTATAATGAATATATAACATATTGTTACCAATAATATGGGTATGTTATTAAACGTGTCATGGTTTTCCCTTTTTATTGACATGGTAGGTTTGATAATGAATTTGGAGGATAGGTATAATGGTGAAGTGATAGATTTGGTTGACCCTCAATGTTAACCATCCATTTCAATAGGATTTATGATATTTTCACACCGTTTAACTATGATACACAATGTGTAATAGTTTTCAGGTTCATATCATGAGAAGGGTTCACACGGTGAGTGTTACATTATGTGATGAGTTTTTCACATCGATATTTAATTAATGATAGGTTATTAATTTTATGTGATGTGTTTTTTGACGGTTATAAAATTTATCTATTTCCTAATGTGTAGTGGGATTAAACATTGTGTAATTATGCACATACCAATTATATTTAGTAAACACATTTGCAGATACCACTTTTCCATCTCTCTATATTCATTCTTCTCTACCCGTAGCTGATCCTAGGCAATATTAAATCTCTCTAACCCTTTCGGGTAATTCTGTTAAGAATTTAATCATTGTTGCACTTTTAGTGTGAAATCCTATGTAAGTGTTCCCCCTTTATCTTCATCTATTTCTCCACCTCGAGGATTAATATATCCACTTGAAATTTATGTGTCTATACTCCTTGTTGTTCGATTCCATTTCTAGGTTTATTTTTATGGTTTTTCCCATTGTTTTCATTGGTGGATTTCATTACGAGCATAGAATTTTGGGGATAATGTATGTGATTCTACCCTGGCTGGACAAATAAATTAACCTCAAATATTGTGATTTATTTCAGTTATTGATTTAAAATTATTTTTTTAAATTTCATTCAATTGGATTTCATAAAAACCCAATTCATGTGAATTTGGAGTTTTGAACAGGTTTTGGGGAAAAATTGGGAAAATCACCAATTCTATTGAGTTGGTTTGTGTTTGAAAATTTATGGAAATGGTTTAAATAGAAATTTTTAATTTAACTATTGGGAATTAATTAATGGATTTTTATTAAATTGCGAAAGTAGATAAAAATAATTTGATAGAATACCATTGGTTTTATCCGGTAAAAATGAATGTTTTTTTTATTAATTTTTTTTGTTTTAAATGTAAAATTGGCATTTGAGATTGGGTAGTTGGATTTAATTTTATTTTATGATGTCGTAAAATAAATTTCCTATCATTTATTATGTAAGATCACATGCAATTCTTAGGAAGATTGTGATTTATTTGGACGTACTCAATGATTATACAATGTTCTAAAACATAAATCTAGAAGGGAAAATCCGTTAAGCGATGGTGATGATTCCTCAATGTCCAGTGTCAGGAGGATATGTGTGTATACATATTTACATGATCGCATAGATAGTGTACAGTCATGTAGCCTAAAACATTCGTACCTATTTGGTATATGACCATGTTGCTTGCTTGTTTATATGTGATATAGAAATGTATTCCAAAGATGTTAAAATACATTACATGGCTTATGAAATTATATAAAATATTTTGTATAATATTTTCAATCCATTGTTTTAGAAATAATCCATCACTTATAAATACTTTACTTAATGTATTTTCATTCATTTCAACTTTATATCAAAAATTTATTATGTATGCTTTAAAATTTTAAACCAGTTTATTCAAAAATTTAATAAATTCTATTGGATAAAATTTATTAAAATATTATACGGAATCCTTACTAGGACCCTACTATAGTTTTTATCTCACAAATTAATTTTTCATTCAGGTTTTTGTAGATCATATCCTTACATTTTCGATAAAGAGGAAAGGATCTCTTGGAGGTGGAGCTAGCTGTGGAAACTTGTCTTCGTAAATTGTGTCCTTCAGGGTTTGGGAATTTCCACATATTTTGATACTTGGTTTGTAGTAAAAATAACTTTTTTATGCCTTGTTGACTTCTGTTACATTACTCATAGTGGAGTTTCTTTTTATATTCATATTTCCTTACTTCTTTTACATCATCATTGTTACTGGAAAAATCATTCACTTTTGAGTTTGTATGATGCTAGGTGTTATTTGTTGGTCCATTGGGAATAGGAATGACTTTCGTGATATGTATGTATCAACTTATTTTTTAGGATACTAGGGTACCCAAGATGGTTTGTGACAAACTAGTATCAGATCTCCAAGTTGAGCTTTGGTCTCTAAGTCAGTACGCATTGTGAAATATTGTTGGGACTTAACAGGTTGATTAAATTGAGTTACTGGACATATCTCACCAAAATGAACCATTTTTCCCTAGGGGTGGTTAGGGAATGTTGTATTTTGTATTAGTTTTATTATTTTCCCTAATTTTATTTTGATATGTTGAAATCAAATTTTTTTTGTTCAATCTATTAGAATTAATTTTCCTTGTTTAGATGTTTTAGTGTGAATATGATGTCTTCCTTATTGACTGATGATGTCATGTATCATCTTGCCTCTAAGAAGACATGAAAATTGGTTCCAGTAGGATTCTTATGTGGAACCATAGAAATAATATCCTCCAATGTACCCGAATCTATTTTAGGTGATTGTGTTCTCTATCCATGCTCTATGACAAGAACCGCCTCTAGTTTCTGTTCAGGATATAGTTGTGGATCCTCAGAGGGAAATTCCTAAATTTAGTAATCAAGAGTTCCATTTTATGAAACCAAAACTATTTAATGGAAAAAGTGATACTCAAGATGATGATGAATGTTTAAGAAGTATGGTATCCCTTTTTGGTTTCATATACCCTCCCAATGAGATTAAAGAGATGTGTTCCCACTTCATATAGGAAGGGAAAAGTGGGAGATGGTAGGACACTTTTGTGATAATGAAAAATCCTGAGGTCTTAGAGTATAAAGGCTTCAAGGTTCTTTTCCCTGAAAATTTCTATCCAAATTCAATGGTGTTTCCCAACGATGGGGAACTTTTCAAGCATGAGAAGGCCGATAAAACCATGATTGAGTATTCCCATCTCTTTGATAAACTGATGCACTTTGATCTTGAGATATTATCTAATGTGAAGATGAAGGCTCAATGGTACAAGTTGGTACTTTGATTAGATATATTTTTCTCACATTTTCTTACTAATGCTTCTCACTTATTCTGATGTGTTGGATAAGGAGATGATGGTTGAGATGTACTTGGCTCGAAATTCATGGTTGATGGGAGTTTTTTTTCTCATAGTGTTATCATGAGTTCTTTTAAGGTAAATCATAATCATGATTATTCTCATGGATGTTCTCAATGTAAGGGTCATTCCAGACCTCCTATAGTGCTAGGAGGAAGTCCTTTGATTTACCATTACTATTGAATGATAATATATTCTAATATGTTATTTACTAAGGAACCCAATATATGGGGTTGTTACAAATGTTCAGTGAACTTACAAGTATTATTCCATATCTTTTCACCTTTTGTAGTGGACGAGTATCATCAGATCCAAAAAGAGTTGTGGGGAAATCAGATACCTCATGTATAAATGAGTTCCATTCACATGAATCTGAAGTTATGGTACTTCACATAGTGGAATATTCTCCAGAGGAAGGGGATAGGGGTTAAGAAATTGTGAGATATTCAATTACTATAGCTTCATCATTAGTGACTTCTCCATTATATATTGGAACATCTCAATCGTTTTTTCAACCCATATTATTAATCTTATATATCTTCCTATGATTCTTTTATCTTATGCAATGGATAATACTAAATACCTTGGTATGAAACGAGATATTGGGGGCCCTACAGTCACTCCTGTATCATTTCTCTGTCATATGTTCAGTTGGAATGGAATTTACTGGTACCTGACATAAAACCTTAGACTTCATTTTTTCAATGAATTAGGTCATTTCCATTAAAACCAATATTGAAATTTATCTTCGATGAGTATACCTTACTACACCTAGTGGTGTGTCTCCAGTATTTACAGGATAATTGGACCAAAGGATGATCAGGGAGAGGCATTCTTATCCATATTTGGGGAAGGTAATATCAGAATCTTCTCTTCATTAGGAGTGGAAATCATTGAGTGTTTATCTCCCTCCAGTTCTCATCAAGTTCCAAACATGTTTCCTTCTGACTTCTCTAGTTTTCCACTCGTAAGGATGGTTTGGTTTTCTATTGACATATATCCTTGTGCTCAAGAAGTTGTAATTTTCTCTTACCTCATAGAACTAGCTGAACTAAAAGAGATGAATTATCAGTTGGACTATCTTCTTGATAAAGGATTTATACGTCTGAGTGTGTCATCATGGGCGGTTCCAGTTCACTTCCTTAAGAAAGATGATTGTTCTCTTCACTTATTTATTGATTATCGAATGCGGAATCCAGTTATGGTGAAGAAATGGTATAGTTTTTATTGTATTGATGACATGTTTGATCAGTTTAAGGGGTATAAATGGTTCTAGAATATTTAAAGTTTCTCTTATTACCATAAGTTGAGGATAAATGAATCTAAATTTCATAATATCATCTTTTGGAGAAGTTATGACCATTATGAGTACCTTTTTTACATTTGGTCTAACAAATCCTCCTAATGTTTTCATGGATTTGGTGAAAAATATTTTCCGAGAATATCTTGATACCTTTATAGTAGTCTTTTTCGATGATATAATTTTTTACTCTATGTATTACGAGGATCATGTACATCATCTGAGAATGGTTCAGATTCTAATGATAAATCACAGACTTTATGTAAAGCTTTGAAAAAAAAATTTCTATTCAAGAAGTGAAATTATAAGAAGGCATGGTGTCCGAACAATGAATATTAGCTATTCCTGATAATGTTACGAAGGTTATGACATGGGAGCAACCATGATATTCATTCAAGATTTGGAAATTCTTGGGATTGTCTATATATTATAATTTGTTCATTAAGGACTTATCAAATATGGTTTCTCCATTGACTACTCTAACTAAGAAGGGAGTGAAGTTTTCATGGAGTGATAAATATCAGAGTTCTTTTGATGAACTGAAACATCATTTGACTTCTACATCAGGGTTGACACTAACAATGACCGAGAATGGCTATGTGGTCTTCTATAATGCATCGGTTTTAGGTTTGGGTAGTGTTATTATGCAAGGTAATAATTTCATTTCCTATAGATATTTTCTGTTAAGGCGTCAAGAAAATATGTATCATACCCATTACCTTGAACATGTAGTTGTAATGCACACACTTAAGAGTTGGTGGAATTTCCTTTAAAGAGAAAGTATTATTGGGTATTCATTCTACAATATCTTCAGTTATATCTTCTCTCAAAAATATTTTAATCTCCAGAAAAGGTCTTTGGTGGAGGATCTGTAATAAATCAACATTCACATCCCCTACACTTCCAAGAAATAGAATTTAATTACAATTGCATTCATTAAGAAACTTTTTACCCATGTAGTGAATGAATCTTTAGAATAATGGAATTACATGGCTCATTGTTCATATTTTCATATTGGATTATATGAATCTGGGGATGAGGTTTCTTTATCCATAATTTAGCTAACATCCACTCTTATCAATATGATTCTTCATGATCAATAGCTTGATGATGAATTATGTAGCGTTGGAGACCCTCTTTTTGGTGGGGAGATAGTTTCTAATTGTTTGTTTACCAAATAGGGTGTTATATGTCATCAGAATCACTATGTTGTGTTTTTTTCAAAAGGTAAGGATTGGGGGTCATAATTCATTGTGGAATATGAACCAAAGAAACACTAATATGTTCTATGACATGTGGAATCTATTTTCGTGTATAGGTATGAGACAAAGAATTTATGAAGTTGTTTCCTATGATTATACACACCAAAAGGTTAGGGTCGAGCATAATAAAAACATTGGGTTTACATTACCCACATCCAGTCCCTACTTGAATGTTGGATGAGATTTCAATGTACTTTGTGGTTAGGCTACCTTATTTCTAGATAATTAATAATGTGATATGGTTTTTCTTTGATAGGCTAACCAAATCCAATAACTTAAAATTCATTTTTGATATAGCCAAAGTTGAGTAATTGGTAAATATCTGTGTGAAAGTGATTGTTTTCTTTCATGCTGTTTCTTCTATAATAGATTCTGATAGGGATCCTCAGTTCCCTTCTACCTTTTAGAGAGGGATTTTGGAGGCACTTGTATATTAGGTCCATTTGATCTCATCCTAACAACTGTAATCATATGGATAGACATAGATAACTATATATATTCATTATGATATGTTGTACAATTGTGTTCTCGACATCAGTGGGTCTTTGGATGATCATTTGGGGAAAGTTGTTTTTTCTTACAATAATAGTTACTAGACCACAATCTGAATGGATCCTTTTAAGGCCTTATATGACCATACTTGAAGATCATTGTTTTTTAGGTGGAGATTGGTGAATGTCCCTTGGATAGACCATGTATGGTGCAAGAGACGATATTTCAAATTTATTTAATTCATCAGAGAATGTTAATGTCCCAAAATCGATATAATTCTTATGTTGATCATTTCCATAAACTCTTGTTTTTTTAAATTTGTGATCATGTTTTATTAAAATATTGACCCTGATAAGGTCATCAACAGCTTCAGTGGCTAGGGAATCCATATCCTCATTTTGTGGGACGTTTTCCAGTTTTTGAGGACGTGGGAAAATTTTCATACCATTTAGAACTTCCATTATGGATGAAACCAATAAATAACATACTCTATGTATCAAAGCTAAGAAATTATCTCTCTAGTCTTTCTCACGTTTTAGTTGGAGTGATCTTGATATTAAACCTAATTTATCTATGACTGAGTGGCCTGTTAGGATAGTTGATTCTGAGACCACGGTACATTAAGAGAGGATGATACCATTGGTTCATGTTATATGGGAGCATGGTTATGATAATCCTGAGATTTGGTAATGTGAGGCACTGATTAGGGAGTAGTGACGTCATATTTTTGGCATGGAATGTAATGCCCCGACTGCAGTTACCCAGAGTCGGTGCATTATTACATAACATTGGCATGATCACAAGAAAGATCAAATCTCTAAAGACCGATTAGTTTAGTATCCTTGGAAACAATAGATATATTCTTAATGTTTTACATTACATAATAAAAATGAAAACTACAACAACATAGTCTCTATAGTCTACACTCTTATCCCCTCATACTATCGTTGCAAGTCATTCATAATTTACTTCTTCACATCCTGGGAAAAATAAAACATAGAAAAGGGTAAGCTCAAATGCGTAGTAAGGATAACAATATAGCGGAATCTTTCATAAATAAGAATTAACATTTAAGGCAATGTATAACTAAAACAAAAGCCTTTTAAACTTGAACTTCAACATAGTATGGCACAAATAAAATATAATAATTCCATTTACTAATTCACATGGATATTCTACTAATCGAATAATCACATGCAATATCAATATCCAATTTCATAATGATGGAATGAAAAATGCCAGACTATCATAACCTCATAGCCAAGGCCTTTTTCCAAGACTACAAATAAGATTTTTCCAATGCCTTGTGCCAAGACACTAGTTTGTCTCATGAGACCTACTGATGCATCGAGGAGCTATAGCGGGCTCCACCCGTCACATATTAAGTCCAATGCATTCCCATATGAAAAGGTTTAAACATAACATAAACATCCGTATTAAAAATAGCATATGAAATGTAAATACTTCATCCATAATCCATGAATGGTATAAAAATAACACATACACAATCAAACATATCAAAAAACCTCCAATACAATATAGAAGTTTTGTATCACAATAAATCAACTTCAAATAAGCGTAAAATCCATCAGAGGATGTTGACATAGATGAAATCAAAAATATTTTTAGAGAAATAACTTTATCTATTTTGAAATCATTTAAGAGTCATATATTTATAAAATAAAACATTTTCATTGAAAATATTCTTATAATCTTGTAAGGGAAGCTTTGACGATTTTATAACGGCGGAAAATAGCTGCACCCGCCATATAAGTTAAAAAACATTCTTACCTTAATTCTTTCGAAAAGGATAAAAAGCACCTTGTTTGGAAAACGACGGAAAGATTCCTTTATAAACCACTTATAAAAAGTCAAACAAGGGTATAAATGACTTTAACCCATATTCTTGTAAATAGTAAAAAATGTTTTGAAATGTATTTTTATGAAACATGGATATAGATGATAAAGAGATCCCGGTAGATTATTACGTATAAACAACCTCGGATAATGATGAAATTGCGAAATAAACCCTTACCTTGTACTTTTCCTTGGTTGAGGGTAGGTTAACCTCCTGTATAATGGTGAAATAATTGTTATTAAATTATACAAGATTCATCAACATTAATAGGATATCATATATGATCTTTTAAAATTGATTTCTTAATAATATATAAGTATTATCGTTGTTTCAGGTGTTAACTTACTCATTTCTTTTATATGTTTTGTTACGTAAGCCATGTTTTTCAGGGATAGGTTGTATCTTAATCATATCCAGAATGATAATAAGTACTTAGATACTATTATTAATCATCAAATGAGAATTACACTTGAATGGATACGATGAAGAATGAATCTCATCGCGTTCGTGGAGACGGTAGTCCGTACGTACGCACGAGCGACAATATCATTCTTTTGATATTAAAATAATATATAATTGGATGTTATATCATATATACATAATCATTATCATGCTATATTTATTATTTATATGAATTACACATCATTATTATACCCATCCAAATAATAATTTATTGAATAAAAATTACACCGCGATGTGGAGACGGTAAGCCGTATATATGCACGTAGGGTGACATGTTATTCATAGGATGGATAGAATACTGAATATGGTTTACCATATTTATAATAATATTACAGTATATAGGAGATACTGGATTTATTATTTTAGAATGGTAATAACAAAGAAAGAATAAGTGGAAGAAGAAAGGAACCTGATAAAGGGTGGTGAAATCATTACCTCTTCTTCGGGTTCTTCCTTTTGATTTGATCAAAAGGGCTCCTTAGTTTGGCCAAGACCAATGGCTTTGAAGGTGTGAATTAATGAGAAGGGGGAGTTCCCTTTTATAAGAGGGGTGAGGGGAACCTTTGGAAAAGGTAGAAATATTATTTTATAATAAATTCATATTCGGTTTCTAATGGCTCCAAGGTGGATTATTTAAATTTTAAGGTGGGGATAGGTCGAAAACCACTCAACAAATAGGATTTAGACATGTTTGGGTTACAATATTAACCTTATCTTTAAGTATTAACTCTTAGTTAATTAGTTTGACACTTACCATGTCACTTTGTATTTTTATATTATATAGTTAATAAACATACTATATACCTCCAAGCGACCCCCAAGTGGTCCATTAATGATACACCTATAATGATATAAGTCTCTTGGCCGATCCTAAGATTTTTAGGAATTTAATATCAAATAATAATATAACATATGTTTTAAAAATTATTTTATGTCAATTTTGACACTATTTGGAAAATTTATTTTTGTGAAAATCATAACAGAATTATTACTTCTAAAAAATTTAATTAAATCATTCCTAACATGTCATATTAACCTATAAAATTAGTTCAATTCATAAAAAGTCTCAAATTATATTGAATTGGGTATTTATAATATAAATTATTTTAATTTTTCACTATTATGGTAATTACTACATCATCATTGGGTCACAAATAAATTAAATTATATAATGTCTAAAAATTATAAATAAGATACTATTATGTAGGAAATAGTTTTATCTTTCTAATGAATATTCACAATTGAATTGATCTTATGTATAACCCTATATTAAAAACGATTCAGTAAATAAACATTGATTTTAACTCTTTTAACTCTTCATTGAATAAAACAATAATAAATGTCCTAATATAATCCAAGTGGACCTAAATGATAATATTGTATTCCTAAGGTTTTTAGGGTAATATTAATATCATTTTTACCCTTAATTAGCCTATTTACTTTTAACCGTGGTAAATAAATGTAAAAAGTTACTATTCACCAAAAATTATTTTCATCTCAATTAACCACATTTTAGTCTTTGATATTAACCGTGTCTCTTGGATTTTCGAAATTCCACTCACAGAAGCGGTAAAATTATGTTTTATGAAAAATTCAGTTTTTTAACTACCACTTAGTGGTTTCACTATTCATCAAAAATTGATGTTTTTCAGAAAAAGACCAAAAATTAACCCTAGGCTAATTTCGATATTCTGAATCCAAAAATGAAGTCCATTTTGAAAAAAAAAATTATAAATTTGAAAAAGTGCGTATTACTATTCATAACGGCTAGTTTGATTGGTTGTGGTGTGTTAGAACTTGATGTTGTGTACAACACACGCTATTGTATTATTCAAAGAGAAGCGTATCGTAGAAGCTTGGGGTGTTACATTCTCCCCTCCTTCAAATAATTTCATCCTCAAAATTTCTAGAATACTACCGCATGAAAAGACATGGGTGGTTCTTTATCATAAGTTCCTCGGGATCCCACATTGCCTCTTCCATCTTATGGTTTCTCCATAGAACTTTTACCAGACGAGTCGTCTGTTTTCTTAGTACTTGTTCTCTCGTATCAAGAATCTTGATAGGATCTTCGCAATAAGACAGATTGGGTTCCAGTACTAATTCCTCATAGGTGAGTACATGCATTGGGTCAGACATGTATTTCCTCAATAGAGATACATGTAAAACATCGTGAACTTTGGAGAGACTTGGCGGCATGGCCAATCGGTAAGCTACATCCCCAATTCATTCAAGAATTTCAAAAGGTCCGATGTACCTAGGACTCAATTTACCTTTCTTAACAAAACGTATGACTCCTTTCCATGGAGATACCTTCAGGAAAATATGATCACCGGCTTGAAATTCCAAATCCTTCCTTCAATTATTATCATAGCTCTTCTACCTACTTTGAGCTGCTTTGATATGGTTTTGGATTACCATCACCTTTTCCATCGTTTCCTCCACCAGTTCTGGGCCTACAAGTTTTCTTTCACCAACGTCATCCCAACAAGTTGGTGTGCGACATCTCTTTCCGTATAACACTTCATATGGTTCCATATGAATACTCGAATAAAAGCTATTGATATAGGAAAAGTCTACAAGAGGTAAATATTGATCCCACATACCTTGAAAGTCAAGTGACCAGGATCTCAAAATGTCTTCTATGGTTTGAATAGTTCGTTCTGATTGTCCATCTATTTGAGGGTGGTAGGCAGTGCTCAAATAATGTTCAGTATACATGGCTTTCTGAATAATTTTCCAGAATCATAAAGTAAAATGGGGATCACGATCAGAAACAATTGATAGGGGTACTCCATGAAGTCTCACAACTTTATTAATATATAGTCTTGCTAATTTTTCAAGTGGTAAATCTTCCCTTATAGAAAGAAAATGTGCTGACTTGGTAAGACGATCAACAATAACACATATTTCATCGTTCCTTCTAGGAGTCTTTGGTATCCCCATGACAAATTCCATCGTAATATTATCCCATTTCCACTTTGGTATGGGAAGAGGTTTCATGACTCCTCTAGGATGTTTCCTTCCATCTTTCACTTGTTTACAAACCATACATCATGACATAAAATCGGCAATCTACCTCTTCATGTAGTCCCACCAAAAATGTTCCTTCAAATCTCTATACATTTGGTTTCTCCAAGGGTGTCTAGAGAAATTGGAACTATGAGCATCATCCATAAATTCCATTTTTAGATCAGGTATATCGGGAACACAAAGTCTCTTCCCGAATTTCAAAATTCCTTCTTCATACACAAAGTCTCTCAATTTCCCATCATTCACAGCTTTAATCTTCTTTTGAAATTCTTCATCATCGGTCTGAGAACTCTTAATCTTTTCTAGTAAAGTTGGTTTGGCAACCACTTGAAAAAGCACTGATGTTTCACCTTCCATGGTTATTCCCATGTCCGTCTTCACTAGATCCATGAAAATTGGATCCCTTTCCACTCTCATATTGTTCAAAACTCCATGGTATTTTTTGCTCAAAGCATATTCCACCTTTTTTTCCTTCCTCGAGTGGTAGTGTATCGTGAAATCATAATCCTTGAGTAATTAAAGCCATCTCCTTTGCCTCATGTTGAGTTCTTTTTGTGGGAAAATATACTTCAAACTCTTGTGATCAGTATAAATCTCACATTTTTCACCATAGAGTTAGTGCCTCCATATCTTCAAAGAAAAGATCACAACTGATAACTCGAGATCATGAGTAGGATTGTTTTGTTCATGAATTTTCAACTGTCATGATGCATATGAAATAACCTTATCATTCTGCATAAGAACACAACCAAGTCCTTTCTTCGATGCATCACTATAAATAACAAACCTATCACCCCTCGATTGTAGAGTCAATATAGTAGCATTGACTAATATTCCATTCAGTTCTTCAAAACATTCTTCACACTCTTTTGTCCAAACAAATTTTACCCCTTTACGTGCGAGCTTCGTTAATGGGTTTTCTAATCGGGAAAAATTATGGACGAAACGTCAATAATAAACTTCCAAAACAATAAAACTGCGTACCTTAGTTATACTCATAGGTTCTGGCCATTCTTGGACTGCCTTGGTCTTAGAAGGATCAACAGAGATTCCATCTTTAGAGACAATATGTCCAAGAAAAGAAATCTCTTGAAGCCAGAATTCACACTTGATAAACTTCCCATATAATTCATGTCTTCTCAGAGTCTTCAAGATAATGCGCAAGTGATTTTCATGATATTCGTAGCTCTTGGAGTATACCAAGATATCATCAATAAATACCACCAAAAATTCATTGATATATTCCTTGAAAACTCTATTTATCAGATCCATGAATACAGAGGGTGCATTAGTCAATCCAAAAGGCATTACTGTAAACTCGTAATGCCCATACCTGGTTCGAAATGCTGTCTTCGAAATGTCTTCCTTCTTCACACAAAACTTATGGAATCCAGATCGAAGATCGATATTTGAAAAGTATTGATCTCCATGCAGTTGGTCAAATAAATCATCAATGCGAGGTAGGGGATACTTTTTCTTTATTGTTATAGCATTGATCTCCTTGTAGTCGATACATAACCTCAGAGATCCATCTTTCTTTTTAACAAAAAGAATAGGGCCTACCCATGGAGAAATACTAGGGCGAATAAATACCTTATTACTGAATTACTCTAGTTGTTTCTTTAGTTCAACTAATTATATAGTGGGCATTATATAAGGGGTCTTCGATATAGGCCTTGATACAGGAATTAAATCAATGGAAAACTCAACTTCTCGCTCTGGAGGATGTCCAGGTAAATCATCCAGAAACACATCTACATATTCATTCAGAACAGGTACATCCTCTATTTGAACATTCCTTTCCTCACCCACAGTCATTTCATTCTCTTCCTCCCCAATAATTAAATTTATTTGAGCTACTGGGGGTGGATCTAGATAATAATTAGGTGGTGACGATTCTGCTCTAAAGAAAAGGTGTTCCTTATCATCATCATCAAAAATCGTAACCTCCTTCTTCTTAAAATAAATCTTTACATCATAGTCTGAAATCCAATCCCTACCGAGGATTATATCTAACTCAATCATAGGTATGACGATGAGATCAGTGGATAATGAACATTTATGTGCTCTAATGGGGACTGATTCACAAAACGATGTTGTAATGATACTTCCCTTAGGAGTTTTAACTGACAACTCCCTTGTTAAATCAAATTGGAAATATCTAATTTTTTTAGAAAACTGGGAAGATATGAAATAATGTGATGATCCATATTCAAATAATGAATTTTTTTAACTTGAGGAAACCATTAAATTACCTGCCACCATGTCTTTCATAGATTCTACCTCAGCAGTAGTCATAGCATAAGCTTGGCCTTGATCCCTTGGCATTTTCTAAGGTATGTTCCCCTGATGCTTAGAATATTCATTTGCATAATGTCCCGTCTCCCTGCAATTATAGCACTGAACATCAGTAGCTTCCTTCTTCCCTTTGCAATCACAAGCTTGGAGGCCTTTCTCACCACACTTGTAACAAACTCGCGTTCCCTTCAAGAAAGTACTGGGGTGTTTCTTCCCACATTTACCACAGGATGGATATTCAACCATTCCCTTCTTTCCCTTATTTCCATTCCCAGATTGATCAGCAGATCTCCTCATCTCTTTCTTTGTTTTAATGTCAGAAGACTTAGATAATTCTTTCTCTATCTTGATTGCACATGAGACAATGTCTTCATACGACGAGAAGGATTGTGATACTAATGCTCGACGGAGAAATGGTTTTAACCCATCAAATAAATGATCAATATTACTTATTGGGTTACTTATATATTCTCCATCAAACCCTTCTAACCTTGTAAAGTTAGCCTCATACTTTGCGACATTCTCTTCCTCCTTTTGTCTCAGACTCAGAAATTACCTTTCCATATCTGCTCGATGGTCACGAGGAAAGTATTTTTCTAAAAATAGATCTTTGAACTGCCTCCATTCTATATTTGATACTTCATCATCCTCCTTCGTGTTTGGAATCAATAACCACCATTGATCATCATCTCCAGTGAGGCGGTAAACTGCCATGATAACTTTTTCCCTTTAACTACTCCCCAAAGCCTGAAATATTTTCTCTAGGGAATTTATCCATTTCTCAGCTACTAAGGGATTTGTACTCCCATTGAACGTTGGTGTTTTTTGCCTCATAATGTCATCAAACATTGATCCTCCACGTTGCGGATCAAGGTGCTCCATACAGGTAAGGTTATTATTCATAACCTGAGTGAGTTGTCCCAGTATGGTGATTAGCTGATCGGCACCAGTTGCATCACCAGCTCCACTATTATTATCTTGAGCAGGAGGGGAAATCCTTATATGGAGTGTTTTCATTGATACAGTTTCTATTTCTTCCACTAGGCTCCATTTCTAAATAATGACATAAACAAGATCTGTTTATTAATCAAAATACATAATTCCATACTTATAAAACACTTAACATAAATTGAACTGTTGATGGATATAATCCATAACCACAAAAATGTTTTCTTTGAGGAAGTATATACTCATAAACCATTCATAATGATTTGTAAAGAAAATGAGAGTTATCCTAAGAATATCCCCTGAGAGTGTCGTAACCAAGAGTGCAGCAAGGCCCGTTGTCGTGCACCAGTTCCCGTTCGAGTCTAGCTCAAAGCGGTGTTTTCGGGTTTTACCCCTAGGTACATCTGTGCTAGAGCCGCCTCTACCTGCTCGTATCTAGACAGGGATGTATTTCTCAGAAAACTAAAAGAATCTCTCAAATAACAAAATTCTAGGAAGTTCTTCTATACTAATCCTCAAAGTCCATCTTAAATCTATGTGCTCTAATCAGAGTTTATCTAAATCTAGCTTCCAAGGTTTGTACTAAACATCCTCTGATACGAACTGTAATGCTCCAACACCATTTACCTAGATTCGGTACATTATTACATAACATTGGCATGATCACAAGAAAGATCACATCTCTAAAGACCGATTTGTTTAGTAGCTTTGGAAACAATAGATATATTCATAAAGTTTTACATTACATCATAAAAATGAAAACTAAAACAAAATAGTCTCCATAGTATACACTCTTATCCCCTCATACTATTCTTGCAGGTCATTCATAATTTACTTCTTCACATTCTGGGAAAACTAAAACATAGAAAAGGGGTGAGCTCAAATGCCCAGTAAGGATAACAATATAGCGGAAACTTTCAAAAATAAGAATAATCATTTAAGGCAATGTATAACTAAAAAAAGCCTTTTAAACTTGAAATTCAACATAGTATGGAAAAAATAAAATGAAATGATTTCATTTACTTATTCACATGGATATTCTACTAATCGAATAATCACATGCAATATCAATAACCACTTTCATAATGATGGAATAAATAATTCCAGACTATCATAACCACAGAGACAAGGCCTCGTGCCAAGACTACAAATAATATTTTGCCAAGGCCTTGTTCCAAGACACTAGTTTGTCTCATGAGACCTTCCGATGCATCGAGGAGCTATAGCGGGCTCCACCCGTCACATATTATGTCCAATGCATTCCCATATGAAAAGGTTTAAACATAACATAAACATTTGTGTTAAAACTAGCATACGAAATGTAAATACTTCATCCATAAACCGTGAATGGTATAAAAATAACACATCCACAGTCAAACATATCACAAAACCTTCTATACAATATAGAAGTTTTGCATCATAATAAATCAACTTCAAATAAGCGTAAAATCCATCAAATGATGTTGACATAGATGAAATCAAATCTCTTTTTAGAGAAATATCTCTTTCTATTTTGAAATCATTTAAGAGTCATATATTTATAAAATAAAACATTTTCTTTGAAAATATTCTTATAAGCATGTAAGGGAAGCTTTGACGATTTTATAATGGCGGAAAATAGCCGCACCCGCCGCCTAAGTTAAAAAAACATTTTTACCTTAATTCTGTTGAAAACGTTAAAAAAACCTTGTTTGGAAAACGACAGGAAGATTACATTATAAACCTCTTATAAAAAGTCAAAAAAGGGTATAAATGACTTTAACCCATATTCTTGTAAATAGTAAAAAAAATTGAAATACATTTTTAACAAACATGGATGTGGATGATAAAGAGATCCCAGTAGATTATTACGTATAAACAACCTCGGATAATGAAGAGATTGCGAAATAAACCCTTACCTTGTAATTTTTCTATGTTGATTGTAGGTTAACCTCCTGTATAATGGTGAAATAATTTTTATTAAATTATACAAGAATCATCTGCACTAATATGATATCATATATTATCTTTTATCATTGATTTGTTAATAATATCTTAGTATTATCGTTGTTTCGGGTGTTAACTTACTCGTTTCTTTTATATGTTTTGTTACATAAGCCGTGTTTGTCATGGATAGGTTGTATCGTAATCATATCTATAATGATATCAAGTCCTTAGATACTATTATTAATCATCAAATGAGAATTAGACTTGAATGGATATGATGGAGAATGAATTTCATCGCGTTCGTGGAGACGGTAGTCCGTACGTACGCACGAGCGACAATATCATTATTTTGATATTAAAATAATATATAATTGGATGTTATATCATATATACAGAATCATTATCATGTTATATTTATTATTTATATGAATTACACATCATTATTATACACATCCAAATAATAATTTATTGAATAACAATTACACCACGACGTGGAGACGGTAAGCCGTACGTACGCACGCATGGTGACATATTATTAAAAGGATGGATAGAATACTGAATATGGTTGTACCATATTTATAATAATATTACAGTATATAGGAGATACTGGATTTATTATTTTAGAATTGTAATAACAAAGATAGAAGAAGTGGAAGAAGAAAGGAACCTGAAAAGGGGTGGTGACATCATTACCTCTTCTTCGGGTTCTTCCTTTTGATTTGATCAAAAGGGCTCCTTAGGGTAGCATTATGACTAAAGTAAGGCCTCTAGGATGAAGTGAGTGAAGTTGAGAGGGTATTTGGGAAGAGTTTGGCCGAGGAAAATGGCTTTGAAGGTGTGAATTAATGAGAAGGAGGAGTGCCCTTTTATAAGAGTGGTGAGAGGCACCTTTGGAAAAGCTAGAAATATTATTTTATAATAAATTAATATTCGGTTTCTAATGGATACAAAGTGGGTTATTTAAATGTTAAGGTAAGGATAGTTCGAACACCACTCATCCAATAGGATTTAGATAGGTTTGGGTTACAATATTAACCTTATCTTTAAGTATTAACTCTTAGTTAATTAGTTTGACACTTACCATGTCACTTTGTATTTTTATATTATATAGTTAATAAACATACTATATACCTACAATAGACCCCCAAGTGGTCCATTAATGATACACCTATCACGATATAAGTCTCTTGGCCGAACCTCCGATTTTTAGGAATTGAATATCAATTAATAATATAATATTTGTTTTAAAAACTCTTTTATATCAATTTTGACACTATTTGGAAAATTGATTTGTGTGAAAATAATAACAGAATGATTACTTTAAACAAAGTTAATTAAATAATTCCTAACATGTATTATTAACCTAGAAAATTATTTTAATTCATAAAAAGTCTCAAATTATATTTATTTGGGTATTTATAGTATCAATTATTTTAATTTTTCACTATTATGGTAATTACTGCA
The DNA here is from genome assembly GCA_963277665.1 of Viscum album. Taxonomy (NCBI): domain Eukaryota; kingdom Viridiplantae; phylum Streptophyta; class Magnoliopsida; order Santalales; family Viscaceae; genus Viscum; species Viscum album. The sequence goes on along the minus strand of OY728119.1, from coordinate 1,012,578,202 downwards.
TCATCATTGGGTCATAAATAAATTAACTTATTTAATGTCTAAAAATTACAAATAAAATACCATTATGTAGGAAATCATTTTATCTTTCTAATTAATATTCACAATCGGATTTATCTTATGTATAACCCTATATTAAAAATTATTTAGTAAATAAACATTGATTTTAACTCTTTTAACTCTTCTTTGAATTAAATAATACTAAATGTCCTAATCTAATCCAAGTGGACCTAAATGATAATATTTTATTCCTAAGGTTGTTTTGGGTCGAATTAAGCTTACCCAATAGAATTAGGACATGTGTTAGGGTAATATTAATATCATTTTTACCCTTAATTACCCTATTTACTTTTAACCGTGGTAAATAAATGTAAAAAGTTACTATCCAGCAAAAATTATTTTCATTTCAATGAACCACATTTTAGTCCTTGATATTAACCGTGTCTCTCGGATTTTCGAAATTCCACTCACAGAAGCAGTAAAATTATGTTTTATGAAATATTCAGTTTTTTAACTACCACTTAGTAGTTTCACTGTTCATCAAAAAATGATGTTTTTCAGAAAAATACCAAAAATTCACCCTAGGTTAATTTCGATATTCTAAATCCAAAAATTAAGTCCATTTTGAAAAATAAAATTTATAAATTTCAAAAAGTGGGTATTTGTATTCATAACGGCTTGTTTGATTGGTTGTGGTGTGTTAGAACTTGATGTTGCGTACAACAGACGCTATTGCATTATTCAAAGAGAAGGGTATCGTAGAAGCTTGGAGTGTTACATTCTCCCCTCCTTCAAATAATTTCATCCTTAAAATTTCTAGAATACTACCGCATGAAAAGACTCGGGTGGTTCTTCATCATAAGTTCCTCGGGTTCCCACGTTGCCTCTTCCATCTTATAATTTCTCCATAGAAATTTTACCAGAGGAGTCATCCAGTTTCTCAGTACTTGTTCTCTCGTATCAAGAATCTTGACGGTCTCTTCGCAATAAGACAGACCGGGTTCTAGTTCTAATTCCTCATAGGTTAGTACATGCGTTGGGTCAGGCATGTATTTCCTCAACAGAGATACGTGGAACACATCGTGAACTTTGGAGAGACTTGGCGGCATTGCTAATCGGTAAGCAACAGCCCCAATTCATTCTAGAATATCGAAAGGTCCGATGTACCTGGGACTCAATTTACCATTCTTAACAAAACGTATGACTCCCTTCCATGGAGATACCTTCAAGAAAACATGATCACCGACTTGAAATTCCAAATCCTTCCTTCGATTATCAGCATAGCTCTTCTGCCTACTTTGAGCTGCTTTGATATGGTTTTGGATTACCTTCACATTTTCCATCGTTTCCTCCACCAGTTCTGGGCCTATAAGTTTTCTTTCACCAATGTCATCCGAATAGGTTGGTGTCTGACATCTCTTTCTGTATAACACTTCATATGGTACCATCTGAATACTCGAATAAAAGCTATTGTTATAGGAAAATTCTACCAGAGGTAAATATTGATCCCACATACCCTGAAAGTCAAGTGAGAAGGATCTCAAAATGTCTTCTATGGTTTGAATAGTTCATTCTGAATGTCCATCTGTTTGATGTTGGTAGGAAGTGCTAAAATAATGTTCAGTATCCATGTCTTTCTTGAAGACTTTTCCAGAATCTTGAAGTAAAACGGGGATCACGATCAGAAGCAATCGATAGGGGTACTCCATGAAGTCTCACAACTTCCTTAATATATAGTCTTTCTAGTCATTAAAGAGGTAAATCTTCCCTTATAGCAAGAAAATGTGCTGACTTGGTAAGACGATCAACAATGACCCATATTGTATCATTGATTCTAGGATTCTTTGGTATCCCCATGACAAAGTCCATCGTAATATGATCCCATTTCCACTCCGGTATGGGAAGAGGTTGCATGACTCCTCCAGGCTCTTTCCTTCCAGCTTTCACTTGTTGACAAACCATACATCTTGACACAAAATAGGCAATCTCCCTCTTCATGTTGTCCCACCAAAAATGTTCCTTCAAATCTCTATAAATTTTCATGCTCCCAGGGTGTTTAGAGAAATTAGAACTATGAGAATCGTCCATCAATTCCCTTTTTAGATCAGGTATATCAGGAACAAAAATCCTCTTCCCGAATTTCAAAATTCCTTCTTCATACACAAAGTCTCTCAATATCCCATCATTCACAGCTTTAATCTTCTTTCGAAATTCTTCATCATCTGCCTGAGAACTCTTAATACTTTCTAATAAAGATGGTTTGGAAACCATTTGAAAAAGCACTGATGTTTCACCTTCCATGGTTATTCCCATGTCCATCTTCACTAGTTCCATGAAAATGGGATCCCATTCAATTCTCATATTGTTCAAAACTCCATGGTCTTTTCTACTGAAATCATCTGTGACCTTGTTTGCCTTCCCTGGGTGGTAGTGTATCGTGAAATTATAATCCTTGAGTAATTAAAGCCATATCCTTTGCCTCATGTTGAGTTATTTTTGTGAGAAAATAAACTTCAAAATCTTGTGATCAGTATAAATCTCACATTTTTCACCATAGAGGTAGTGCCTCCATATAATTCAAAGAAAAGATCACAACTACTAACTCGAGATCATGAGTTGGATAGTTTTGTTCATTAATTTTCAACTGTCATGATGCATAGGCAATAACCCTATCATTCTTCATAAGAACACAACCAATTCCTTTCTTCGATGCATCACTATAAATAAAGAACCCATCACTCCCCAATGGTAGAGTCAATATAGGAGAATTGACTAATATTCTCTTCAGTTATTCAAAAAATTCTTCGCACTCTTTTTTCCAAACAAATTTAACCCCTTTACGTTTGAGCATCGTTAATTGGTTTTCCAATCGTGAAAAATTCTGGACGAAACGTCGATAATAACCTGCCAAACCAATAAAACTGCGTACCTCAGTTATACTCGTAGGTGCTGGAAATTCTTGGATTGTCATTGTCTTAGAAGGATCAACAAAGATTCCATCTTTAGAGAAAATATGGCCAAGAAAGGAAATCGTCTGATTCCATAATTCACTTTTTCTAAACTTCCCATATAATTCATGTCTTCTCAGAGTCGTCAAGATAATGCGCAAATGATTTTCATGATCTTGGTAGATTTTGGAGTACACCAAGATATCATCAATAAATACCACCAAATATTCGTCGAGATATTCCTTGAAAAATTTATTCATCAGATCCATGAATACAGAGGGTGCAGTAGTCAATCCAAAAGGCATTACTGTAAACTCGTAATGCCCGTACCAGGTTCGAAATGATATCTTCAGAATGTCTTCCTTCTTCACACACAACTGATGGTATCCAAATCGATGATCACTCTTTGAAAATTATTGAGCTCCATGCAGTTGGTCAAATAAATCATCAATGTGGGGTAGGGGATACTTGTTCTTTATTTTTATAGCATTGATCCCCTTGTAGTCGATACATAACCTCATAGATCCATCTTTCTTTTTAACAAAAAGAATAGGGGCTCTCCATAGAGAAATACTAGGGCAAATAAATACCTTATTACTCATTTCCTCTAGTTGTTTCTTTAATTCAACTAATTATACATTGGCCATTCTATAAGGGGTCTTCGATATAGGCCTTGATCAAGGAATTAAATCAATGGAAAACTAAACTTCTCGCTCTGGAGGATGTCCAGGTAAATCTTCTGGAAACACATCTACATATTCGTTCACAACAGGTACATCCTCTATTTGAACATTCCTTTCCTCACCCACAGTAATTTCATTCTCTTCGTCCCCAATAATTGAATTTAGTTGAGCTATTGGGGGTGGATCTAGATAAGAATTAGGTGGTGACGATTCTGCTCTAAAGAAAAGGTGTTCCTTAACATCATCATCAAAAATCGTAACCTCCTTCTTCTTACAATAAATTTTCTCATCATAGTCCGAAAGACAATACATACCAAGGATTATATCAAACCCAATCATAGGTATGATGATGAGATCAGTGGATAAAGAAAATTTATGTGCTCTAATGGGGACTGATTCACAATACATTGTTGCAATGATACTTCCCTTAAGAGTTTTAACTGACAACTCCCTTGTTAAATAAAATTGGAAATATCTAATTTTCTTAGCAAACTTGGAAGATATGAAACAATGTGATGATCCAGAATCAAATAATGAATTTTCTAAACTTGAGGAAACCATTAAATTACCTGCCGCCACATATTTTTTAGCTTCTACCTCAGCAGTAGTGACATCATAAGCTTGGCCTTGATCCCATTGCCTTTTCTGAGGTAAGTTCCCCTGACGCTTAGGACATTCATTTGCATAATGTCCCATCTCCCTGCAATTATAGCACTGAACATCGGTAGCTTCCTTCTTCCCTTTTCAATCACGAGCTTGGCGGCCTTTTTCACCACACTTGTAATAGACTCTCGTTCCCTTCAAGCAAGTACTGGGGTGTTTCTTCCCACATTTACCACAGGATGGATATTCAACCATTCCCTTATTCCCCTTATTTCTATTCCCAGATTGATCAACAAATCTCCTCTTCTGTTTCTTTGCTTTAAATTCACAAGACTTTGAGAATTCTTTCTCTATCTTGATTGTACATGAGACAATGTCTTCATACGACGAGAACGATTGTGAGACTAATGCTTGATGGAGAAATGGTTTTAACCCATCAAATAAATGATAAATATTACTTCTTGGGTTACCTATATAATCTCTATTATATCGTGCTAACCTTGTAAAGTTAGCCTCATACTTTGCGACATTATCATCCTCCTTTCATCTTAGACTCAGAAATTGTCTTTCCATATCTACTAGATGGTCATGAGGAAAGTATTTTTCTAAAAATAGATATTCGAACTGCCTCCATTCCATATTTTATACTGAATCATCTTCCTTCATGTTTGGAATCAATGACCACCATTGATCAGGATCTCCAGTGAAGCAGTAAACTGCGATGATAAATTTTTCCCATTCACTACTCCCCAAAGCCTGAAATATTTTCTCTATCGAATTTATCAATTTCTCAGCTACTAAGGGATTTTTACTCCCATTGAACGTTGGTGGTTTTTGCCTCATAAATTGATCTAACATTGATCCTCCACGCTGCAGATCAGGGTGCTCCATACGGGTAAGGTTATTATTCATAACCTGAGTGAGTTGTCCCAGTATGGTGATTAGTTGATCGGCACCAGTTGCATCACCAGCTCCACTATAATTATCTTGAGCAGGAGGAAAATACTTACATGGAGTGGGTTCATTGATAGAGTTTCCATTTCTTCCACTGGGCGCCATTTCTAAACAATGGCATAAACTAGATCAGTTTATGAATCAAAATACACAATTCCATACTTATAAAACACTTAAAATAAATTGAACTATTTATGGATATAGTCCATAACCATAAAAATGTTTTCTTTGAGGAAGTATATACTCATAAACCCTTCATAATGATTTTTAAAGAAAATGAGAGTTATCCTAAGCATATCCCCCGGGAGTGTCGTAACCAAGAGTGCAGCATGTCCCGTTGTTGTGCACTAGTTCCCGTTCGAGTCTAGCTCAAAGCGGTGTTTTCAGGTTTTACCACTAGGTACATCTGTGCCAAAGCCACCTCTACCTGTTCGTATCTAGACAGGGATGTATTGCTCAGAAACTCACAAAATCTCTAAAATACCAAAATTCAAGGAAGTTGTTCTATACTAATCCTCAATGTCCATCTTAAATCTGTGTGCTCTAATCTGAGTTTATCTAAATCTAGCTTCCAAGGTTTGTACTAAACATCCTCTGATACCAACTGTAACGCCCAGAACCTAGTTACCTAGATTCGGTGCATTATTACATAACACTGGAATGATCAGAAGAAAGATATAATCTCGAAAGACCGATTAGTTTAGTATCCTTGGAAACAATAGATATATTCATAAAGTTTTACATTACATAATAAAAATGAAAACAACAACAACATAGTCTCTATAGTCTACACTCTTATCCCCTAATTCTATCCTTTTAGGTCATTCATAATTTACTTCTGCACATCCTGGGAAAAATAAAACATAGAAAGGGGGTGAGCTCAAATGCCCAGTAAGGATAACAATATAGTGGAAACATTCATAAATAATAATAAACATTTAAGGCTATGTATAACTAAAACAAAATCCTTTTGAACTTGAACGTCAACATAGTATGGAAAAAATAAAATGAAATAATTCCATTTACTTATTCACATGGATATTCTACTAATCGAATAATCACATGCAATATCAATAACCACATTCATAATGATGGAATGCATAATGCCAGACTATCATAACCACATAGACAAGGCCTCGTGCCAAGACTACAAAAAAAAGATTTTTCCAAGGCCTTGTGCCAAGACACTAGTTTGTCTCATGAGATCTACCGATGCATCAGGGACCTATAGAAGGATCCACCTGTGACATATTAAGTCCAATGCATTCCCATATGAAAAGGTTTAAAATAACATAAACATTTGTATTAAAACTAGCATATGAAATGTAAATAATTCATCCATAAACCATGAATAGTATAAAAATAACACATCCACAGTCAAACATATCACAAAACCTTCAATATAATATAAAAGTTTTGTATCATAATAAATCAACTTCAAATAAGCGTAAAATCCATCAAATGATGTTGACATAACTGAAATCAAAACGCTTTTTAGAGAAATATCTCTTTCTATTTTGAAATCATTTAAGAGTCATATATTTATAAAATAAATCATTTCATTTGAAAATATTTTTATAAGCTTGTACGGGAAGCTTTCATGATTTTATAATGGCGGAAAATAGCCGCACCCACTGTATAAGTTAAAAAAACATTCTTACCTTAATTCCGTCGAAAAGGTTAAAAAGAACCTTGTTTGGAAAAAGACGGAAAGATTCCATTATAAACCTCTTATAAAAAGTCAAACAAGGGTATAAATGACTTTAACCCATATTAATGTAAATATTAAATAATGTTTTGAAATGCATTTTTATGAAACATGGATGTGGATGATAAAGAGATCCCAGTAGATTATTACATATAAACAACCTCAGATAATGAAGAGATTGAGAAATAAACCCTTACCCTGTAATTTTCCTTGGTTGAGGGTAGGTCACACTCCTGTATAATGGTGAAATAATTGTGATTAAATTATACAAGAATCATCTACATTAATATGATATCATATATGATCTTTTAACATTGATTTGTTTATAAAATCTTAGTATTATCATTGTTTTGGGTGTTAACTTACTCGTTTCTTTTATATTTTTTGTTACGTAAGCTATGTTTGTCATGGATAGATTGTATCTTAATCATATCAAGAATGATATCAAGTCCTTAGATAGTATTATTAATCATCAAATGAGAATTAGACTAGAATGGATACGATGGAGAATGAATCGCATCACGTTCGTGGAGACGGTAGTCCGTACGTACGCACAAGCGACAATATCATTCTTTTGATATTAAAATAATATATAATTGGATGTTATATCATATATACAAAATCATTATCATGTTATATTTATTATTTATATGAATTACACAACATTATTATATCCATCCAAATAATAATTTATTTAATAACAATTACACCACGACGTGGAGACGGTAAGCCGTACGTACGCACGTATGGTGACATGTTATTCAAAGGATGGATAGAAAACTAAATATGTTTGTACCATATTTATAATAATATTACACTATATAGGAGATAATGGATTTATTATTTTATAATGGTAATAAAAAAGAAAGAAGTAGTGGATGAAGAAAGGAACTTGAAAAAGGGTGGTGAAATCATTACCTCTTCTTCGGGTTCTTCCTTTTGATTTGATCAAAAGGGATCCTTAATATGGATTTATAACTAAAGGAATTCCTCTAGGATGAATTGAGGGAAGATGAGAGAGTATTTGGGAAGATTTTGGCCGATCAAAATGGCTTTTAAGGTGTGAATTAGTGAGAAGGGGGAGTGCCCTTTTATAAGAGGGGTGAGGGGAACCTTTGGAAAATCTAGAAATATTATTTTATAAAAAATTTATATTCGGTTTCTAATGGCTCCAAAGTAGATTATTTAAATGTTAAGGTGTGTATAGGTCGAAAACTACTCAACCAATAAGATTTAGATAGGTCTGGGTTTCAATATTAACCTTATCTTTATGTATTAACTCTTAGTTAATTAGTTTGACACTTACCATGTCACTTTGTATTTTTATATTATATAGTTAATAAACATACTATATACCTCCAAGAGACCCCCCAAGTGGTCCATTATTGATACACCTATCATGATATAAGTCTCTTGGACGAACCTTAGATTTTTAGTAATTGAATATCAATTAATAATATAATATTTGTTTTAAAATCTGTTTTATGTCAATTTTGACACTATTGGAAAAATTGATTTCTGTGAAAATCATAACAGAATGATTACTTCGAAAAAAGTTAATTCACTCATTCATAATATGTCATATTAACCTATAAAATTATATTAATTCATAAAAAGTCTCAAATTATATTTATTTGCGTATTTATAATATCAATTATTTTAATTGTTCACTATTATGGTAATTACTGCATCATCATTGGGTCATAAATAAATTAAATTATTTAATGTCTAAAAATTATAAAGAAAATACCATTATGTAGGAACTCTTTTTATATTTTTATTTAATATTCATAATCGAATGTATCTGATGTATAACCCTATATTAAAAATTATTTAGTAAATAAACTTTGATTTTAAGTCTTTTAACCCTTCTTTGAATTAAATAATAATAAATGTCCTAATCTAATCCAAGTGGGCCTAAATGATAATATTTTATTCCTAAGGTTGTTTTTGGTCGAATTAAGCTTATAAAATAGAGTTAGGAAATGTGTTAGGGTAATATTAATATCATTTTTACCCTTAATTACCCTATTTACTTTTAACCGTGGTAAATAAAAGTAAATAGTTACTATTCACCAAAAATTATTTTCATCTTAATGAACCAAATATTAGTCCTTGATATTAACCGTGTCTCTCAGATTTTCAAAATTCCACTCAGTGGTTTCACTATTCATCAAAAAATGAAGTTTTTCAGAAAAATACCAAAAATTCACCCTAGGCTAATTTCAATATTCCGAATCCAAAAATGAAGTCCATTTTGAAAAATAAAATTTATCAATTTCAAAAAGTGGGTATTACTATTCATAACGGCTAGTTTGATTGGTTGTGGTGTGTTAGAACTTGATGTTGCGTACAACACACACTATTGCATTATTCAAAGAGAAGTGTACCGTAGAAGCTTGGGGTGTTACATGGAGTCTTCTTCATAGGATATCTAGGTATACAAAGTTTTCAAGGTGGGGATTTTTTAGCATCCAATTACTGATTTTGAAGGTATTTCCTTATCCTTATCATGGTTTTCTTTTTCTATTGACTGGGTAGGGTTGAAAATTAATTAGAAGGATACCTATACTCTTAATGTCATAGATTAATTGGATTCAAACCTATATCCAACCATTTCTATAGGATATGGTAGTGTTTCACTCTGTTTGGATCAGCTGTAATAAGATAAAATTGTGCATATCCTAATAAAAAAATTTATATCATGCCTCCAGATGCACATACCCTATCGGTTGAGGTTGTACTACTAGAAGGTTGACCTATAAAGGTGGAACAGGTGAGGCCTCCCATGCTGCATAATGTGGTCTATGTCATCCCTGGCGTGTCTCCTAAACGTCAACAAATGCTATATGAGGTTCTTCAGAAGGAACATCCACTCATTAATTAAGAACTCCATATCAATGGGGTGGACGATCAAAGATACTATCTTGTAAAATATGATACATTGGCATCATCCACTGTGATGGAACATGGTACACTACCTTGAAAAAAACATCCTCCTCCTATTGATGTGACATGAAGATAATTCTATGTTTTCATGTATGTTGTAATTTTAATAAAATGGATTTAAAAATTACAACCAACAAACTAATGGAAATTTTTTAACAAACCGGAGTCTGGAACCCTCTACAATGTGGAGTAAGATACAATATATAATTTATTCTATATCATGGCTCATACTAAATACACTCTTCTATAAGGAATGTCATTGTATTCATACCCTCAAAATGAAACGGCGTTTTTCTACGCCAAAGGTCCATATATTCTGCATGTTATCATCATCAATCAAAGACCTTCGTCCCTTTCAGATTAATAAAATGTATTTTCTCTGACTATTTTAGTAGAAAGAGAATACACTTAAAAAACCACAATGGTTCATGGATACTTTAGGATGGTGCCACTCATCAAATTGAATGTTAATGAGATGAACTATAGTCATGGAATCGTGAATCCCATTAGTGCATTATATTGACAGTTGTTCTAATTGATCCCCATATGGGATACACATAATCTAAAATGACATGTGAAATTTGATAAAAACAATATGTTTCTAAATAAAATATAATATTATAAAATTTATATGTCTTGGAAAGACTGTATATACTTACATCGGTGGGTACTAGACTGTCTAACGTGAGATGATATGAACCCATGTTGTACCTTTCCATCATTAAAAAATGGTCTGCCTAACTCCAATTGTAACATATAATATTAAAAAGTGATAAATAATAATAAATTTAATTTAATTCTTCATAGTTTCATAAAATATAAATATGGGTTATCATACTAGTGTCCACATAGACTATCATAATGAAAATATTTATGAATACCCCGACAAAAAATAGTGGGGGTTAGTGGTGGGATTCACTCTCATGCCCACATCTTAATAATGGTGAAACATCCCTAGAGATCTGTGTGATCTAATCATCATGTCATGCATAATTATCTATATGTGTGATCCAAGTACAATAAATACCCATCTATATCTCTTAGCATGATCAAAATCCTGAAGTAGCTCTATATACATCATTTTTACATGAAAACCGGAGTGATCAATGCACAATTTCTTTCCAATGAGCCGCAATATATATTCATGTTTGTGACAAATTAGAGTATTCTCATTAGTGTTATTGTGTAACTAGGAAAAGTATATCTTAAGCCACCCCATAGATATCCAACCGACATCAGTATCATCATCATCTCATCAAAAATTCAATTCTTAGATATAGTTGTACATGCTCAGGATAAAATCAATGGGTGGTTCCTATAATCGCATCCCCCTGGATAGGAAGATCAAACTGAAATTCCACATCCTCAAGGGATATCACCCTCTCCCCCTTGAGAAAGTGCAATGTGGGTGTCTTGGGGATCCTTTTCTTTGTTATCACATTAATTAGATGATGATCATTAAATATAAAAAATTACCAAAATTTCATAGAATATAACATTGTGTAGTTATGGTATAATGTTAGTTAGAGTCGGAATGTAATGATAATGGTTTTCTCTATTCACCAAATTCCGTCAAACATCACAAACTACTTGAAAATTGTGAGAAACATGCCTATACTTCTTGTTGAGTAGTGTAGTATCCACTAAATTAAAATAAAAAAATTATATATGTCATAATTGTAAAATGTAAATATTAAATTATGTTTATTGAAATATTAGGATTGGTAGAATTTGAGACAAAACATTTCTATTCTCATTTTTTATTCTTACCAAAATAATAGGGAAAGTATTTAGATTTCTCAAAGAATTTATATAACATTTTTTATATATCGTTTTACCTTTGAGTGGGGATTTCTGTATGATATATTTATATATATATTCTTTTTTTATTAGTTATTGAAAATTTTATATTAAAATTAGTAATAAAATGTTTTGGAATGTGAGGTAAAAAAGTATAGAAAACATCAAATGAATTCATTTATCCACAATTAAATGATAATTATGATCATATAAATTGAAATGGACAAGAAAAAAAATCATTAAATAACACATTAATTCATTACAATAGGCAATAAATACCATGATAATTTTAAACTTAACGGAGTTTGGATAGTTGAGATTCACATTAGAAGTGATGTAAAATCCATCTTATTTTCAATAGGTAGATTAATAACATCTTTCAAAGGGGTGTACATAAGTTTTGAATTTTCAAAAGCATTAGTACTTCTAATGAAATGACTCCCCATACTGTGATGATTTTATTTGAATTCTAAAAGCTTTGGAAAATTCAAATGTTAAGAACATTTTTTGGAATTTATTATAAATTTACCACTTAAAAATAAGATGGATTTTACTTCACATCTTAAGTCAGGCTCATGTCAACCAAAATAAGTTCAATTGAAAAGCATCAGTTAATTTATTTTTTGTTTTCAATAAATAATGTGTTACGTATTGGGTTTTTCTAGTTCATTTCACTTTATGTGATCATAATTTCAATTTTATCATGGATAAATAAATTGATTTGACATTTTCTCTTGTTTTTACATAACATTAAAAAACATTATATAACATAATTTCAATTAAACTTTTAGATAATGAAAGTAGAATTTTTTTTATAACCCAACAAAACCTATGTTTTTCATTAACTTATAATGAAGATATAAAATTGTGTGATTTTTAATTTATTTATGATTTCTTATGTAATGGCATGTTTCATTATTATTTTACCACAAGCATTCAGTAAGGATTATATGTGGATAGTTTTATTATGATAAAATTTTACCTCACAAGATCTTTTTATATTTGATATAATGTGAATATGAACGTCTTGTAGTTATTTGGAAGTAAACGTATTCAGAAATGTCGAAAAACTATACAAAAATAAAGATTTTATGTTACACCATGTAACTAACAATATGAAAAGATCTCTTTGGAGACAACAAAACATTATTGTTGAGAGTGTGAACCTGATCAAACAGTGTTAGAGAATCATTTCCTATTATGAGCATCATGGTGAAATATTTTTCATCATTGATGTTTCTATTTCTCTTGAGGTTAGTCCAACGCATTCTGTATCTTGCTGGACTTCAGTCTACCTAGTTAATTCAAACTATTGATGTCAAAAATCAATATTGAATGTTCTTTGAGTATTTTGAAATATAGAAACTCCCTAATAGGCATTCATGTTTCAGTATAGTAGTTATTAATGGTGTACATACAGTACAATGAATCAACATATTCCTCCCATTATATTTTCATAGAGGTTCATGTTGTGATAGCGTGTGCGCATGAAAATTTTATTCCAAGATGTTTCCACAGTGACACTGCATTGATTCTAGTAATACCACTAAGACTCTACTAATACTACTTTTAATTGGGTCTAGACACTCTTGAACATTCACTATTAGTTAAATATTCTTTAATAATTAGTTAATCATTCTTTAATAATTAGCTAATCATTTTTTAAACTTTAGTTAGTCATTATTTAAACATTAGTTAATCATTAGTTAATATTTCATTATTCATTAGTTAAAAATTAATTAATAATTATTTAATCGTTCTTTAGTCATTAATTAATATATATTTAATAAACTTTTATCAGTTATTTGTTAATTAGTTAATCATACTTTACTAATTAATTAATTATTATTTGATCATTTTTAATTGATATTTAATGATTAGTTAATCAATTTTTAATTAATCATTAATCATTATTTAATCCATATTTAATCATTAGTTAACCAATCATTTGTCATTAGTTAATCAATCATTCATCATTAGTTAAATTATCTTTTATCGTTAGTTAATGATTCTTTAATAATTTTTTATTCAATCATTATTCAATATTTAACCATTCATTAATCATTAGTTAATCATTAATTAACTATTCTTTAATCATTATTTAATAATTGTCTAATCATTAGTTTAACATTACTCAATAATTAATTAATTATGGCATACTCATCGATTAATAATTCTGTATTCATTAGTTAATCATATGATATTAATTAGTTAATTACAATTATCTATTCATTATATAATAATTCTTTGATATTATTTCATTGATTTTTTAATCTATACTTAATCATTACCGTAAATAAAACCTATTTCTAAAGTATATATAAATAACTAAAATAATAAATATATTAATTAATTTTATGTGAATAAAAAATTATTTAAATAAATAAATAACATTAAAAAAGTCTCATAAATATTCCTCTAAATAATGCTTTGCAAAATTCGTCACTCATTTTAAGCCACTAAAACCATCACGTATAGGGAAAAACTGACTGATCTTATTATAATGAGATTTTGGAAGGGAAAGTTAGTGTGATGAATGAAATTTGTATTGAGGATGGGGGGTTCCCTTTTAATTGATCTTTAGGGAATGATGGAAACGGCATTGCCACATTTCACCCATATTTATGTGAACAGAACCATCATGGATACCATTTTTCACTTTACATTAGGCAAAAGATGGCATCACCCATTCTTTTTTATTTCTGATCAGGGATCCATTTCAAAGAGGGGAAAGAGAATAATTTCCAATTAAACATTTTCATTAATAGGAATGGTTGGGGGCCTCTATCCCTTTTCCACAATAGTTCTACAAAATATTTTAACATATACTTATTTAAATAAAGAATTTTTAAAAAAAATTATATTAAAAAACTCCCCATCGAAACATTTGATAATTGGTACTCATATTCATAACCTACAAAATGTAAAACATTAGAGGAGGGTAATATTCAGTTCTAAATAATATAAAATATTTCAATATGTACTGAGAGGTAAAATATGATGTATTTGATAAAAATATTATCATGGGGGAATTACATTATTAAAAATAACATCGAATAATATGAGTTTTTCTTAAAGAATAATAAAATTAAATGTAACCTCATATATTTAACCTTATTCTACATAATAAGAGAGAGGAATCATGATACAATAAACATGATCTGTGGATTATAATAAATTAATATGACATATAATGTGGTATTTCATTGAAACATGTCATAATATAAGTTTTGGGCTTAAACGTAAGAATAAAATTGTGATTAAATTACGTCATTCTCTCCCATTTAGTTTTGAATAAACAAAATTTTCATACATTGAGTTTAAAATAGACAATATTTCTATATTTCTTGTTGTGAATGAAAAACATTTACACTCTTCATATTTTAAATAAAAATAATCATGCTTAATGGCACTAAATATTTTCCAATTTTTATTTTACAAAAAATCTATTTTCATCATGTTTTGAAGAATTTTTTTTGTGTTTCATGTTGTCAACAAAATAATTTCCATTAATAACATATATATCCCATGATCATTCAATTAATAAAAAATGCATTGGAGGTTGATATAGGATCCCAATAATCAATATCTTTAAAAAATACATATTCTTTCAAGACGGTCATAAATACATTCATTATTTTATCATAGATTGATTATCATATATGAAAAACTATACATCATGAAAATTTCCTTAAGTAATTATCATTTTAATCCATAAATAGAAATGAGGATGGTACCATAATAACATATTCTATGTGAGGAATAAGGAACAACAAAAACTATTGACATATATTTAAGACACTCTTTGAATTTTATTGGATAAATCACATAAAAAAATATGGAGAAATGTCCTTCATTTAAATTCTTGAGATCTTATTAAAAATATTTTCGTTAAAACAATACTTGGGACTGCTAATTTGATTGACAACTAACAATTTAATGATAAAAAATATTTTTAAATAAATAAATTATAAAATAACTATTCTCCCAAAAAAATTCACTATAAAGACATAAAAACATTGAGGCTTATTTATTAAAAACTCAATACATTAAAATATATTTTAATTTCATGAATTTATTTTCTAAAGAAAAAATTATACCTTTTAAAAATAAAATAAATCTTTAACTTCAAGATAATTAATTTTTAAAAATTAATTTTTAAAACCATTTTAATATTGGAAATTTAATATTTTATAAAGAATAATTCTAATAAAATACTAAATTGACATGGAAAACATTAAAAAATTTATTTTCATAATTTAAAAAAAATGAATTATTAAGGGTGTTCCTGAGAAACATATATAAATCCATATAGACACAATATTAATTAAAATATATTTCAATTATATGTTATTTTTTACCAAACATATAAGAATAAATTTAAATAAGTGTGATTATCAATCCGTACATGAAAATTGAGTGAAGAGAAAGTGTTAAGGATTCAGTAACTATTGGATGAAAATAATTAGATTTATAAAAAGTTAGATTGAAATAAAAATAATTTAAATTTTATGATAAATATAATACAAATAAATAAATTTTATTATATACCCCACAAAATGTAAAATAAGTGGTGAATATGAAATATGTCTCAATGATTGAAAACTGAGAAGGGAAAACCCGTAAAACATTTGTATCACATGAATCAAATTCACATAATATGTAGAACATGATATTGATTTTAAAATATATTTTACAGAATGAAAATATCATAAAACATGCATAGGTTATTATATCCCCCATAAATGTAAAACAAGTAGTCAATATGGAATATGGATAAATGATAGAAAAGTGAGATAGGAATCCACTACATATTTTATAAAATTTGACTAAAAAAACATTTTAATGTAAAAAAACATAAATTAAACATTGAAAAGAAATAATTAATATAAAAAATTATACAATAATTGAAATAGGTAGAAGATACGCTATAGAAAAAATAGATTCACAAAGAAAACATGTCTCAATGAAAGAAATTTAAGATGAACTCTTACCATGACATTCAACTTCCTTGAAATAACATTATCCTATTATATAATAAACATAAAAGTATTAATAACGTGTTTTAGGACATTATTTACATATACTACATTATTTACTCTTTAATTATTATCACTAATTTTACATTTTTTAATTAGTTATAGTTTATTTTCATTTTTATATGTTAATTATTTTGATTCTTTCATCAGTGTTTTAATATATCAATTTCAGTCACATTTATTTATACCAACTTCATAAATGATTTATTATTGACGATATTTTAATATATCATTTATAACCATTTTTATGTTCTAATTTCATTCAATGAGTGTTTTTTTTACTCAAGAATATTAAATTGAGGATGATCTTGTTTTTATATTCATAACTGATAAATGTTATTTATTTTTAATGAGATTAAATATTAATATTAAATTTCAATAACCATAAATAAATTAATTCATAAGTAATATTTTCTCAACAAAATAAAATAATATTCATATCTCTTCATGATATAAATTTTCAACATTGTTCGTGTAGGTTATTAAACCAACCCAATCAAGAACATATTATAATATATGTTTGAGTATGGTGATAGAATATAATTCATTATAATATATTGGTTTTAGAAGTAAAATAACATTATTTATCTATAATTAAGGTTATGGATTAAAAATTTTAATAGATATAAGATAATATAAAATGAAAATGATATTTTTTCATATAACGAATAAATTGTGTTTTTACTCTTAGCTAACCTGTTTTAGGCTATAACTTTTATAATGATATATTAATTATAATTATTCATAAATTAATAATTAATAATTATATAATATATATCTTTTCATAAATTTCATACTTATTGACTATATTATTATTTATATTCATCTATGTGGGATGGTGATGAAAAAATAATCATGTCGTTCTATGGAGGTGATAGTTTTCACCTACAAATAGAAGATGATATCATATTCCATAGAATGATAAAATGGTATGAAATTTTTTAACATTTTTTTAACAATATAAATTTATTATTAAAATATTTATTCTTTAGAAACCCTTTTATAACAATCCACATATTCAGATTATGAAAAATTAAACACATTGCATCATGGATATGGTGGTCCACATGTATGCACGAATGACGTTCTCATTTTTATAAATATTGGTTAAGGGTAGATAATGGTTATAATTTTTACATAATAATTTTTATTTATATTAATTATACTAATTCAATTATCTTATAATTATAAAATTGTTTTGGAGGGGAATGATATATGTGATAAAAGTTTATGAATTGATTATTAGTCAAATTGATACTTTGAACCCTCTCTTGGAGCACCTCTTGAAAATTGAGCATTTAAGGATTTTTCATGGATATTAGACCTCAAGAAATGATATTTTACTCTATGGAAAAAATGAAATTGTTTATTTTCAAGAGTAATTTTTGATTTTTAGTGTTTATGTACAAGGTGTTGTGGAACTCTATTTTTATAAGTGTGTATAGTGGATTTTTTGTAATAATATATAATGAAAATACATTATTCAAAGAAAATGTATAAAAGGGGGAAAATAATTAATTTGGGATTATAATTTTCCAATAATCCTACAAAAAAGTCATTTGGAGATAATATTTGTGTGATTTTAGTTATCATCTCCGTAGTTTAAATTATTTTCCTAAATTCACTTTTACCAAGGTAATATTTTTTTAACCTCGGTAACTCATTTTTATAAGTAAAATATAAAATTAAAATTTTTAGGTAATTATTATATTCTTATTAAAATTATAATAATAATCTTACAATATAAATTATCAAATAGTGAATAACATTAATTTATATATTCTAAATGTGTAATTTATAAAAACCAATTTTCTAAAAAAATTAATTGGATCCAAAATTATGATAATTATTTTCTATATTAATCAAAATATATCATAAATATTGTTTTAAATATTTAATATGTCTTTAATCAAGAAAAATGTGGCATAATGTTTTACACCATTTTTATATGATAATAATATTATAAAAATCACTATATTTGTAATAACTATATATTTGGTTATTAAAATAAAAATGAATCTATTCAGAATCAAAACCAAATATTATACCCAATAAAATATAATTTTATGGAACAAAAATAATATGGCCACATATTCAAATAATATTTAAAAAAAATTCTGAATTAAACATTTAATTTGAAACATAAAATATAATGATAATATTTTTTATAAGGAATAAATTTTCTAAATATTATCTATTCAAAAAAATATTTACATTCATTTAATAATTAAATTAGTTTTAATATATTATTCTTAAAAAATATAAATTTTACCATCATGTAACCATAATATTTTTTCTTCATATTATAAAAAATACATATCTCCTAAAAATGAAGTTTTTAGGATAATACATTTTTAAGTACAAAATTATATTAATTTCTATTTAGATACTGTAACTGAATTTTATCAATGAAATGATATTAAAATAAATTTTTTATTTTTTATTTTCAAATTGACTAAAAAATTCATCAAATTTTATTTATTCCCACTAACTTATTGGATTCATTACAATGGACAAATTTAAAAATTACAATTTTATTTTAGTAAAATGTATCACTATTCATTTTCTTTCAGTTTTTCATTTCAATGAAGTTATTAAAAATATTGTTTAATTAAAGAAAAATAGATACTAAACTATTAGATTTTCTGATTCTCATGTACCCTTTGATGAAATTATATCCCTATAATTATAATTATTGTTCTTTATTAAAGGATACTAAGGGACCTATATGGAAATCAATATATATTTAAACTAAGATATCAACCCCATACTCTTATATACAACCATACTATTCACTACTCACATAGTAGTAATGTATTGATATTTTAATATATCTCAATAGTTCGTAATAAATATTCTTCCTTATTGGTTATAGGAATTTATAGGGAAAATCCTTTCACTTCTTCAGCTTTTAGGTCATATTTCCAACCAAACATTGAATGAAAAATGAATATGATAATATCTAAAAATCGATTTTAAGTGATAATAAGAATATAAAAAATCAATCATATGATTTCAACTTCAATGATATCAACATTTCATCCTATAAAAAATTACATAAGACTGTGATATAATTAGATCAACTTATAACTCTTTTACTTTTACATAGGTTGTCCATGGTCATATTTTTATTAGGTTTTATAACATAAATAGTTATATATAATATCATCACCATTTATTTCAATCCTTCATAATCTCTTGAAATGTTAATGTAAAATAATTAAATAATATCTCATTGGATTGTTAAAAAATGTGTTCATTTAGTCCTCTTTGTCATGCACTAGGTGACGGTCGAGTTAATACCCAGCTAGCCATGTTGGGGTCCCTAACCGATGGTAAATCTATGCCATAGTATGCTTCAATCTGTTTATATCTAGATATGTATTTCATTGCAAGGAAACAATAAAATCTCAAATTTACCACAACATTATCAAGGTATATTATATAAAGTCTTATCCCTATTTATTTCACTAATATTTTCTAGTAAAAATACCAAAAAAACTAAACTAATCACTGAATGTAACTAAGACCTACATTGATACCAAATGAGTCTCCCCAAATGTAAAATCAAAGCTTTATTTATTTTCAATTTTTTTTGAAAAAAAATATTACAGTTAAAATAGTTTTATTCAAGAATGTGATTTAAAATTTTTAAAAATTTTAAATTTAATTTTATTAAATTAATATCATTTTTAAAATTCTAATATAAATAATATTGTAGGGTAAAATTTTGGGATTTTTGCTGAGATAATTGATTTTCAATTAATAATGAATTATTAATTTTTCAATTTTTGTAATTTATTTTCATTAAATAAAATATATTTGAAACTCCCATTATATTATTTGTTTTGTTATAAAGTGGAATATGATCTATTTTACTGATAATAATATATTTTTAATCAAAAACAATAGTTAAATTGATATAAGTTAGCTATTATTCATAAAAGCTCATTGTTCTAATTTTTTTTAATTGCATTTTAAAAATTAATTTGAATATTAATTCCTTCCAATTTCATAAATTGAATCATCAAGAATGGATGCAATATTTGGATTTTAAAGGTTCATATTTGGTAAATAGATTCCTAATATTTTTATAAATTTTGAATTATAACAGTGGTAACATTTATCACATCGGAAAGGGTAAATTTGGTAATTACTATTTAAAAATTTATAAGGAAACTAAAATCAATACAACGCATTCTGTTATTTTATTTCATGAAATTAATTTATTCATAACAATACCAAATTATAATATATGAAATTTTTTAGACATTTTACTACGGTAATGAAATTTTTAACAGTTTAATTGATTTGAATTCCAAAAATGTACCATTTTACTTTTTATTTTCTTTTGTATGTGCACATATGTATAATAATATTTCATTAAATAGTATAAAATTTTTCTTTCCAAAATATTTCATTATTTTAATGGTTATTTATTTTTTATTTTTAGAGACTGAATAAATAGCTTAAATTCTTACGCAACACCGACAACGTATTAATTCAATTAATTGAAAGATAAAATGGATTGTCTTTAAAATTATTAAAGTAATATTTTTTCAGTGACTTAGAGAAAACAATAAATTTTATACATATATATAAAATATTAGTGTTCTGTTAAAATTTTATATTTTAATTACATTGGTTTCTTTATTCCATTATTGTTAAATTAAATTAATTATGTTAAAAAAGATATTATTGATATTTTATAGAAAATAATATTTTATTAAATTATTTTGAAATGATAAAATTAATCATAGCGGAAAAGTAGGATTCAAAATTTTAATTATTTCACCCATTTTCAATATATTATACAATTCCTAGAATATATGTAAAATTATAATCCATTAATATTGAAGTTTTTTTACTATGGTTAAGGTTAAAATTGTTTCATAAATAGGGTTAAACCAAATGAGAAGGTTTTTAATACCACATGAAAAACTAAAAATTATATATTTTAGAGATATTAAAACCATATATTATCATATATTCGAATTAATAGAAACATTTTTCAAATTTTATGTCATCACCTGACCCATGTCGGGTCTCAAGCTATAACTACCCCAATCCGTCTTCTAAAGGCTAGGGGTGGTGACAAGCACCGAATGCATAACTAACTCAGGGAGGCCTTTTCTTATGTAACTATACACACAATTACATAAAATTCATGGAAAAATTTATAGTGAAAACTAAATAACTAAAATAGATGGCAATGCATACTGAAAATAAAATGTGAAAAAATATAGCCCAACCAAAAATGTTTCCCATTATTTAATTTAAAAAAACTAAAATAGATGATATATCCCATCTCATAAATCCAAATCTATGAACACGGTATATGGTACAAGAACCATGAATCTCTAATATCCTCTGAGGTGATGGTCAACTTATCTATAAATCTCATAAAACACGATACATGCAGCAAAATCCCATGCATGGGTGACTACAAACATAACCAATAGGACAACCCAAAAAATGAAGGGGTGAAGTAAGATATAAAAAAGTAAGAAATATAGTATATTCCCAAGGTACAAAAAAATATTAATTATAAAACCAAAAGTAGTGAAATTAATATCTTCCAATAAAATTAGGCTAAACATGGTGAGTATATGAACAACATATCGAGCCTTCTCCTCCTATAACACGATAGTAGATTCATCCAACCACGAGAAGGCACATGCTAAAAGAACATGGAATACCCCATTAATTTTATCTAATCCTAGAAAGATAGAGTCCAAATATAATATGTGGATATTGAAAAGGCATAAATATATATATGATCAGTAAGAATAAGCCCAAGTGAATGTGTAAGGAAATCTCCATCTAATATTTTAGCGTAAGAAGAAGATATGACAATAGTTCAAAAATTCCATTCACATATCCCAAAATCCCAAAAATCTTCCATAGAGATAAAATTATAATGAAATCAATAACCACACTTTGATATTATCCAAATTGGGTGGAAAGGGGTCACCCGTATAATTTTAGGTCGCGTCATAAGAACGCATATCGGTGGGGAAAGTGTTCATCTTCCTCTTGAGTCCTAGGCTATGTCGTGTCTTGTCTCATCATTATGTAGCATAGTCACATGGTAACACTAACTAGATAGGGATCCCATGTCCTATAATGAAATGATTTTACTATTCTGATAGTCACCGAGAAACCCCACTTCCCAGCATCACTAGAGGGTAACGCTCGAGAACGGTCATTAGGTAACTCCACTGCCTAGCCCATCAGAAGGATAATGACTGTAAGAATCATTGGGGAAATATACTCCCAAGACTTATAGGTGTGTAACTGATAGATTATGATTGTCATCAAGGAAGTCCACTTCTTATCCCCCTTGGTAATAACACAAGGAAGAAACTGACATCAAGGAAACTCCACTACCCAATCCTGATAGAGGATAGTGCATGGAAGAATCTGTTTGCAGGGATCTCTAATACCCATCTCTACTAGAGGGTAATTCTATGAATAAATCCTTAGGGAACTCCAATACCCATCCCTACCTGGTTTTAATTCACTGTAATGTTGAGGAACTCCCTGCCCAACCCTTCTTGAGTGTAATTTGGAAAGATCATCAGGGAAATCCACTACCCAATCATACTGGAAGGTACCACATAGAAATAACTTTGGTGACCATGTATTAGTACTGCCATCATTGAGAATATCTTAATGATGTATTGAGCTCAAAAAATTAACATCCTATCTATAAAGCTACAACCAAGGGCACCATCAGATTTTGGGCTTGAAAACACTCATGAAATACCTCATGTTGGCCAAAATTTGAGTTTAAATGAAATATATATAGATGAAAAAAGACTTCTCAGAAGATATCAAGGGGTAAATCTCATGTGATGGGACCCACACAATTGTTTCTCCCACTAAAAATCCTGGATGTGTCCCTATATTATGCACAATTTTATCTGATTTAGTTGAACAAACTATTTTGGTAGAATACGCACTTGGTCTAGACTAACAATGGATGGGACCGTATCCCACAGTCATGTACCTGTACTCGGACAACGTGTATGTGTACTTCAATACCTGGCATGTTGGTCTATATGGAATGAGTCAAACGTGGTCACCCCATTTCTATGTACTCTTAAAGGGAATACCCACCCATATGAACCAATAATAGTGTTTTCCAACTTGGGTAGGGTATACATCGTGTACGGTATGGTAACACACCTTATCCACCTCAATTTTAATGAAACCCTAGCAATATCAATAAGGGGGATACACACAATGTGTTATTCATACTACATAGAGTGTAGTCAGGATTTTCATAAAATCCCAGATCCAATCTCAGAAATCAAATATACGCCAACTGATATAGATTCTTCCTTGAATCTACCTGAAAACATCAAATGTCATCGTATATCATGCTTGTCAGTCGTCATTCACTAGAAAACATCATCTAAAAGTTGATGATTGTTTTTTTTTCATTTCTCATGCCTCTAAACCACTATTTTCAAGATAATTTTGATATAGCATCAGATTGTTCATCCTCACCTCGCAAAGATCCTAGATCTATGCTATGTTTGTCACATAGTTGATGTTTGATCGATTCATCATGAATCTAAGGGTCTGATCGAGCTCATTACCTAAAGGAAATGATGATTCAGAACTAATAAGTTATAACTGAGTAATAACATAAATAATATTGTGATAAAATCAATAAACAAAATGTTTTACACGTCACTGGTCTAGGTTTCATGGACAATGATCCATAATGGACACTTGGGTTTGAAAAAAAATCGATAAGGAATTGAAATATGGTACATGGGCTCCTGAAAAAGCCTATACATAGAACATATCAGATAAATACGAGTTATTTACTTGATCATATTATAATAAGGAAATAAATCACATATAATGAGTCATACCTTGGATTGGATCACTAGATGTTGAAGAATGCATATTTTTTTGTAGAAGTTAGATTCATTTCATGTGTCAAGATTTAATTCATGATGATCTAATGATTTATCATCATTTTCCAATTAAATTCCCAAAGGGAGGAGGAAGGATCTCTCATCGGTGATTCTTGAAATTATGATATTGGCTTAGAAAAATTTTCCATGGAAATACTTTTTTAATGGATCATTTTAGGATAAAAGAGAATTAATTAATCAGTTTAATTAATTAATTAAATTAATAAAATCAATCCTCTTAAATTCAACACCAATAATTGTGGTGTCCCAAATTTCCATGCTGAAAAACTTTATATAAGGATTAGGATAAACACGACACTCCCAACCCAACCGTGGCCTCAAATTTTGGATCCAATAAACCATTTAAGAGTAATAACATTTATATTATAATGTTTAGTGTGCAATATAAAATATATAAAATATATTTATAAAATTAATTCTTACCACAAAGATCCCTAGAATCATATGTTTTCTTAGCACATAGCTCTGGAAATATATATTGAAATATTTAAATGTATTATAAGGGAAAAAATACCTCTATATTTCACATGAAAATAAAATTTTCATATTTATTTCTGTTATAATTCCACATGTGTCCAATCATTCATTATAAATGGAACCACCCCTCGTCCCATCTATAAAAAACCTAGATCATCATAACTCAAAAAAACACTAAAAACAATTATAAACATACTTATCCATGTTATGGATGTTCTATTATTTCCGAAATATGAACCCTCAGACTCTTAAGATAATAAATAATGAAGATATTTCAAATAAGAGTTAATCGTTATTACTAACTCCTTGAAATTTAATTCTTAATTAAAATAATATAAATATATTTTAACAATTATTAAATAATAACTCTTATATCATTAGTATACTATGATTTTATTATTATAGTAGAACAATTTTATATCTATTTTCTATCCTATGAAAAGTGAATACAACACTCATGAAACCATATGGCTTACATTGTCTGCATAGTGGTCTAAATTTCATTCAAAACCACATTACATTTATTGTTATAAAGATATAATTAAATAATATATATGTGATATTTTTGACATAAATATACTTCTATATTTATAATATCATATATACTTTCGTACCTTTCAATTAATTAGGAAATGATAATGTATCACATGCATGCGTGTGGACTACCACCTCCACTATGTGAGGTGATCATTTTTTCATTTCAGCATTTCATTGAAGGTAATAATGATAGAGTTAATGGATGTATATAGTATTTCTATCATGATTAGAATTATGGATATTATAGTACAATAATAAAATTGTGAGGCCTGGAACATCCATGAAAAACATGCATGATAAAAAAGAATTTAACACCAAAAATAAATATATTAATTATATATTGTTGACGATGGGATGGTGAGATGTTAGAATAAGATATTATATTATATTAAAAATAATAATATTATTCTGTTATTAATTAATAACCTATTTTAAACCATTATACATTTGGTTAAGGAGTTCTAAGCTAAGGGGAAACATGAGGTAAGAAATTTCATCTCAATTTCCACTCCATTGAGAAATATTTTGTATTACGAACCTATATTATTTTATTCTATTTATATACTTACCCCTAGATGTATTAAACAAGAATATCTATTTATTCATTGTGGCTAATGATGAAATTGTATTTAATCTTTCAACAATAATGTTTAAAATAAAACCCGATATTATTTTTATTTTTGATAAGGTATATTTTTCATTCTTGTCCATATTTTTCAAAAATATTTTTTGAAATAATTATTTTTCTATAACTATTTGTCAAGTAAATTTTATGTTATCCATGGTTTTATAAATATAGTGAAAGGAATATTTCAAAGGTTTTCCCAAAATGGGTTTTTCGATATTCTTTATTATAATTCTGAGTGAATATTTTATTTTTATCTTATAATGATTTAATTATGTTTATATCTTCCATAAAATTTTTTTACCCTTTATATTATTATACTTGTTTTCAATGATATTAAAAAAGTAAATACTAATGAAAATCTATTTTATGTTTTTTTTCTTTTTTTTCTATTAATTAAAAAATTTATTTTACTACAATTCCAACTTTTTTTATGGTCATCTCTCATCTCATGATTAATTTTGTAGGAACTATCATTTTCTTGAAACATTAACCTTATTTTAAAAAATAGGAACTAAATTTATCATAAATATAAAAAATCTTTTTATTATGGATATAATTATTTACTATAGAATATATCATTTCTACGTGTGGATTTTTACATTGAATGTTATTTTATTAACAGAGGTAATATTGGTACTCCCTATTTTTTATTCAATATATAAATTTTGTGATAAATTTCATTTTTTAAGAATTAAATCAATCATTCAATATTTGAGGAATGCATTGAACATTAATTAATGGGAGTGCTTATAATTTTATCACCCCTTGATACATCTATATGTCACGTGAGACAAATCAGTTGAGGAAAATCATTAAATGGTTCTTTGTATGCTTACCCATATATTCATAAATATTGGAACAAGGATTTGATTTTAGATATATTATGATGTCTCACATCATGATATACAAGAATTTAAATCATTTATAATAATTATTATTATTATCCATTATAGTACTACATTTATTATTATCCATGGATTCATTTAAAAATCATGTTTTTGATTAAATGACCTGAATTTATAGTTATTTACCATTCCATATTTATTATTACATATTTAATTAAAAATAATCCATTTTACATAACCCGTATAGAGAATTTTGGAACACACATAAATAGTTTACTTTCCATGGGATATAAATGTGAAATCCTTGAATGACTATCACAGAATTTGAGATTTTATTTGTTACTATGTTTTATATTTTATTTGAAATGTAAAATTCGTATAATGTATGTATCTAGTTCCCCAATACTACTAGACTAATTGATCCCTTGTTATAAAATCCCTTGTATCTTTTAAAATTTAACAAATTAAACACCAGCACTAAATTACTAGAGTAGGACACATTATAGATGGTATTAGAGGAACTTTATTAGAAACCTTGGGAACTAGATTTTGAATGAATGTAGCCAAGATAAGAATTATGATAATCCCTTTAAGTATTTAAGAACTCTAAATATTAAATAGATTTTTATTTTATACCCTGATATTCTTTATGATTATGAGTGAACTCATTATGTTTCATTATTTATCAATTGTTCCTAACAAAAGAAAAAGAATCCATACCATTAGTCAATGTAGGGATTTCCAAATAGGGAAATCCAAAATAATTGGTGATGAAGATGATTAGACCATGTAAATATTAGGGTAAATGAATGGTTTATGTCTAATAAAATTAAAAATAGAGAAAGATGATATTCCATGGAATGAGAAACCTATATTGGAACATTTCATGTGATATAATTCCCCATATTTTAGTGGAACTTCTCATATAAATGTAGTTGACAAATGGATTTAGTCATTTAAATATATATTTTTGGCCTTTTTATTAAATTATAGGGAAAAGGTTATGTTCAATCTATATTTTCTTGGAGGTAATGAAAATAAATGGTGGACATTGATCCCGAATACTAGGAAGGAATAATAAATAGAATACATAGAATGTGTATATTTTAAAATAATATTCTTCATCAAGTATTTCCCTCATGAGAAACAAATTGAGAATAAGGGAAAATAATTTATCTTAAATAAATTAGATTGTTAATGTATTTTAGAGTATTAGGCTACCTTTACATTACATTAATGGTATTATTTGGATTAAAAAGTTATTACAAGGAAAAATATTGAACATTTATTTGTCGTTATCCATCCAAACCAATGAAAGGAAGTGTTTTCTCAATATTTTTCATCATATGTTGATATAGAATTATATTCCATAAAAAGTTAGATGTAATTTTCTAGATAATATATTTTTTAGGGAACTAATGATATGAATAGGTTGATTAAGAGCAATAAAAATGGTAAAGTGTCCAAGAAGTAGAAAGAAACAAATAAATTTCCATAATGTGAAAACTATAGAGAGAACAATCCTGGAAAATTAATCACGGGAATGTGTGTTTATTACAAGTGAAAATATAAGTGTCACATAGATAATGAATTAAATGGGAATAAATAAGACAATACTCTCCAATTATTAATTTTAAGAAAAAATGTGGAATTATTAAAACAAATTACCAAGTGATAAGGGAACCTACCACAGAAGAGGCCAAGGGGGAAGGAAAAGTTAAATAAATCACTATAGAATTGGTTGATGTTCCTAATGAGAAGGTGTAAATTTCATTAATCTTAGCCAGAAAATTCACTATTTATTTATTTGATTATATATCTTCCCAATTATTCATAACTTCCATATTTTCATAGAAAAATAGATATTTCTTCAGAAACATCTTAAGGTAATTGTTAGTCCAAAAATCAAGTAGAAATATCACAATAATAATAACATTTCATCCAATTACCATTATGTCACATAAACATGCCAGATTTTTAGGATTAAATATTATATATATGGATTATTTTGATATAATCTTTAGTATGGATTCGAATTCGATACATAATGAAAAAAATTAATTATAACAAAAAGAAATTAAAATGTGATGAAGATGTATAATTTATTATCTTTAGAGTATATAAATCATTATATGATTCTAATTTACATCTTCCCCCAGTAGGTCTTTCGAATCAGATTATTAAGGGGAAAGTGCATCAATAATGTACTGACTTAATGGGAAATCCCAAAATTGATTATCAACCTATTTTATATTAATGCAATAGTGTATTTAGCAAGGAATTACCTATGGATCCACCAGGACATGAAGATGAGTTTTCCATTAATTTAATCCCTAATTAAAGGCCTATATCTAAGAATCCCATTAGATCAACATTTGTTTAAATAGTAGATATAATGAAACAACTACAAGGGTTATGTGAAACATGATTTATACACCATGGTGTTTTACAATGGGAATATCTAGTACTACTATTCAAAAATAAATATAGATATATGCGGTTATTCATTTGTTATAGGGAAATCAATGATATTAATATAAAAACAAGTATTATCTACCTCTCATTGATGAATTGTTCAATCCACAACACATATATTAATTATTTTCAAATATAGAACATCATTATCAGTATCATACATTGTTAGTAAAGAATGTATATATTCCAAATACAACATTTCATAATAGTTAGAGACTATAAAATTATACATTAATCCACTTGGATTGGATAATGAAACCTATATGTAAATATATCCAATGAATAATGTATTCAAAGAATATCTAGATAATTTTTCAGTGGTATTTATTGATTATATTTTATTATAATGAAGTATATATTTGGATAAAGAGAAAAAATTTTAAATCATTCCTGAGACTCTTAGAGAAATAGACTTAAATGGTAAATTAAGAAATCGTTCCTTTTATATTCATAAAATTTACTTTTATAGCCACATTTTCCCAATGGAAGGAATATCAGTTCATCTTACTATGATAATGGTCGTCAAATAATTTCACACACCAATGAACATAATTGAGGTATATAGTTTCATTGTATTTTGAGGTCACTATATGAGACTTGTTAAAAAAATTCTGATTTTAATACCCATTAACAAAGCTTACATGTAGAGGAGTTATGTTCACATGAAAAAAATGTAATGAATGTTTTTGATGAATTAAATTGTAGAGTGCTTAATGCTCTGATTTTGACTCTACTATATCAAAATAATGGATTTTTAATATATGGTGATTCATCGAAGAAGGTAATTTTTTGTGTCCTTATAAATAAAGATAGTGTTATTTCATATGTATCAAGGTACACAATGACTCGTGAATAAAACTTTCATACTCATGGTCTTTAGTTGGATGTTGTAAATTTTTCATTGAAGATATGTAGAAATTATCTTTTTGGTGAAAGAAGTGTAATATAAGCTGTAACAATAAAAATATTATCAAAGGAATTTATCCCTTCATATAGTAATTTCAGATAGTATAAATTACATAACATCACTTATATACCAATATAAAAACTTAAAAAACGAAAAATTAATGAAATAAGAATTATTTCAAGAAGTTAAGGAACCAATACTAGTGAAATAGTAACCTTACCTTAGGAATATTAATATAAACCTTATGAATATTAAACCAAAAAAATGAATAGTATACTCACCCATTAAGCTATATGTAAAATTTTGGTATCTAATAAGTGAAAATATGATGTAACTTTATCATAGTATAAGTAAGTAAATATTTTAAAAAGTACTAATTTAATATTTTTATTTTTTTACGTCATAAATATTTCATTACAATGTTATGACAAAATTAAAATTTTAAAAGATAATTTATTTTTATAAAATTTATCCACAAGTTGATTTTTTTAGGTCTTGTTATTTTGAGATAATTTTATCAAACCTTATGTAATTTTTCAATGTGTTATAAAATCATTTATAATTTTAAAATATATATTTTTTAGTAAATGGTATTTTTAATTAAAAATAATGAAACTCATATTTATAAAATTATTTTCATAAAATGGAGCTCATTTTTTAAATCTACATATAAAATAATTCTTACGTTGTATTTTTGGGATTTTTCTGAAATACATGAATTTTTATGAATAGTAAAATACGATAAATTAAGTTATATATACATTATAAGTTGAATAAAATATTCATAGAGTAATTTATTATATAAAAACCATTTATTTTCACTCACATAATATAATTTACTTATTTTTTTTCTATAATCACCACTATTTCCTAAGAAAAATAATAAACTACTGAATTAAATAATGAGAAAACACCCCTCTCCTCCAGTATAAATACCACCCTCATCACTCTTCTCCTCACCCCTCTTAAGACTTGATAAATTCCTAACATATACCAAATATTCTTCCCTAGTACCTCCCTTATGTCTATGAACTCTTGGTATCATAAAAATACCAATCCTATGTGATTTGATCATGATCTCAACAGTAGAATTAAAGAAGTAAATACTATCTGCTTTTCTTTTAATTTCCATTCAATTTCAATTTATTTATCAATATATACTCACGTCCATTAATACAAATGAAATGATAACTCCATTAAGATACATATACATTAATTATATCATGATAATGGAAGATTAAACACTAATATCCGCTCTCTGTCTCTCACTCACTCTTATCTTAAAAATGAAATCATTACACGTGATGTGTCAATTTACCAACTTCGTGAACAATGTAGATTCATTTTCCATAAACATATTTGAGTCTATAAATTATAAAATTAAATGGTTTAAAAAAATATTAAATATTATGCTAAAATCCATTTTATGTTATTAAAATATCTTCTACTCATAATACTACATGATAAAACATAATGAGTTCATTGTGTTCAAAAAAACACCAAAAATTACCCTAAAACAATCATCATTAACTTATATCTAATTATTCATCCTAAATCTATATAAAAAATTCATTATAGTATAATTTAAAAATATTGATGATCACTAATAAAATATAATAACATTTTTGGATATTTATCCATTTTCTACACTTACATCAATTTATGTATACTGGAAAACCAATCATGAAAACCATGAAAATTAATGCTCTCGAACTATTAAATTAAAATCTATGAGTCAGGAAAACACCCATAAATGAACTTAATATAACGATAATGAATCAAATACATGAAATAAAGGTTTTTTATTTATAATTAATGAATCTAATATTATTATATATGAAATTAAATTAAATAAGGAATTCAGGCATAAGGTATGGGGAAATCTTGAACCCAACTCTCTGTCATTGGTTTTTCCCTCTATCGCCCAATTATTATTATGGAAATTCTATAAATATAATTTATTCATCATTATCATAAATTTTCATGGATATACAGTTTTTTTAATTGAGATTTTTAGAAACACAATTCTTCCCAAAAGAACTTTTCTATAAAAAACACACTTCTTGGGATTGTTTATTCTTTAATCAAATTTGATGATAATTATACCAAGTATGTTATTCCATTATTATTTTGGGAAAAAAATGTTTTTGAATGTATAAATTATGAAATTAAATCTATTTATTTCAATCAATTATTCTATTTCAAATATTGATATATGTTCTATGTGGGAATAATTATAATGGAAATGTTATAATGTTACTGATGCGCACAAAATTATATAGCGCAATGTAAATGATAAGATGTGACAAGTGCGTCTGAGATTATATAGTGCACCAATTCATTGGGTAATTTGATTTGTCTCATGAAGAATGTGAAATATGTTTGAACATGATGTTTTCTTTGTTCACAACTATATCTAGAAGCTGACCACTAAGAAATGATGTTTCATTTTTTTCATTGGCACATTCCATGCCTTTATCTAATGCTTCCAATCATGATGATGATGTTATAATTATTCTCACCCCATGTAAAATTGTTTCAGGATTTTATTTATCATTTTATTGGAATTTTTATCTCACCCCATTCTAATTTATTTACTCATGTGACTACATGTACTAAGGATAACACAAAGGACAATAAGAGGCTAGAGAACAAGGAATTAAATAAATATTTACGTTTTATGTTATAAAAGTTAGCCCTGGTCCTAGTTTTCCCGTGTCATTAAACATTTAGATCCTTATAGAGTAATTTTTTTATATTGTGTATTGTCAAAATAAAATAATAGTAATGTCAGTAAAAGGCGGTTCGATATTATTGGTATCAGAGGATGGTTTAATTAATTTGGGAATTAGGATTAGAGAACCTTAGTGAAAGCCATAATATGAGACTGTGTATATGTAAGAACATAAGAATATTTTCTAAATATATATATTACATAATATATTCCTTCAGAATTAATTTATTAAAATGGATATATTGTTGATGATTTTTTGAAATATGTATTTTTATATCCTTTTCTATTTTAGAAAATTATAGGAACCCGGTGAAATCAAGCCATCAACCCCTTTGTGGGACAATATATAAATTACCTGAATGACATCCCCCATGATTTGAGAGGTGGAGTTAATAATTTCATGGTATTTCATACCCATTTATCTCCGTTTTTGAACTATAACATGAATAATGTGGAACATCCACCTTCACAATAGAGGGAACAACAACATATCGAGTGTTTTATATAGAAACTACCCCCTAGGCATAACAGATCTTCTATTAAAATATTCATAGAATAGTGTGTCAACTCCATATAGAATATCTTATTTGTTCTTTGAATATTCTGAGATGGAGAGGGTGAATATTATTTTTAATTATTTTTAGGGATAGGCTGACCAATTATGGGATTTTATTAAGAACGCCAAGGAAATGGATCAACTTTAAGAGATGGGTGGGAAGAATTTAAGATAAATTTTCTTAACAAGTATTTCCCTCGGAATCTTCAAACAATTATGGAGAGAGAATTAATAGAGATAAACCAAAATAAAGGGGAATATATCATGACCTATGAATAATATTTCCAATGTCTTGAAACGTATGCTTTAGGTTTTGTTATCTATAGAGATAGAAAAATTGATAGATTCTTTAGTGGTCAAAAGTAATAGCTTTGAAAGACTCTTCAATTTCATGAATTTGGGAGTTATGATGAATTTATTTAATGTGATATAAAAGTGGATATGGAGTTTAGGGAATTTTATCATTGATATTGTGATACGAAATAAATGATGGAGTTTCTATCTGGAGGATCTAATGGGGAAGGTGGAATGAAAACTCAACTAACCACATGTCAAAAATGTGGGAAGAAGTATCATGGAAAATCCCTCATTTTAATGGGGAAATGATTGAAGTGTGGGAGATAATTCCAAAAATATCATTAATGTCTAAAATACCAGAGGAAGTTGGTTAATGTGGTGGAGGTAATTAGAGCACCAACAATGGTCCAATGATACAACTCTAAGGAGTAAGGTAACTATTCAATCCAGTGCACTAAACCTCGATTCCTCAAGGGTAATCAGTGTCAGAAACCACCAATGCAAAAAGAGATAGGAAAGTACTATTCCATCACTGTTGTGGAAGTGGATAAAGAGAATGAAGTCATACGAGTTACTCTTATAATTCACTTAAGAATAAAAAATCCTTTTTGGATTTTGGTTTTACATAGTTTTTTATATCATGTATGTTTTCTAAAACAATTGAATCAAGTCCCTAAAACATTGAAGTAAATATATCAATAAAAACACCAACTGGTGCAATCATTGCATCCTAAATATTTTAATCTTATCATATTGGGATGATTATTATAGTTAATCATATAATATCTCCCTTGGTTTAATTTTACACATCACATAGAATGGATTGGATCTCATTATATAGAGCATGTATCAATTTTTGTGGAAAGGAAATATCTTTTAATATTATTAACCATCCAATGATCCTCTAAAAATTTAAGGAAAATCATGAATCTACATTTGAAAATAATTAAACAGTGCGAGTGTTGATTCCCTATATAATAGAATACCTCACTCAAATGGTTCCGTCAAAGGGATTTATTAACCTAAGGGAAATGTCCATTTTGAGGGAATACAATGATATATTTCCTAAAGTGTTACCTGTAATGCCCTTGGTTCAAGAGGTTGAGTTCTCAAAAGAAATCATACACTGAGCTACTCCTATGTTAATGTGTCCCTATAGAATGAATTCAATCGAACAGGAGGAGTTAAATAAACAATTGTAAGAGCATTTGAAAAAATATTTCATAAGCCATAGGGTATCACCTTGGGCTACACCAATGATTGTTTTCATGAATAATGATGGAAAAATGCAGTTATGTATCGATTATTAGAAAATCAATGAGATCAACATGAATAAAAAATATCCTCTTCCAAGGATTAATGATTTTTTCAATCAGTTTTGAGGATCTCAATACTTCTCAAAGGTGGATCTTCATTCTAGATATCTTCAGCAAAAATTGAAGAAGGAAGATATTAAAAAGGATACCTTCCGTATAAGGTATTGGATTTATATGTATTTGGGGATTCCAATAAAACTTACTTATCCCTTATTATCTTCATGGATTTGATGAATATAGTCTTTAGAAATTACCCTAAAAAATTTATTATAGGGTTTATTGATGATATTCCCATTTAATATTATATAAATGAGGAACATGATGAATATCTAAGGAATATTTCTGAGATGTTGTGGAATTATAAGTTGTATTACAATTTTATCATGTGTCAATTTTGGAGGTAGTATGTCACATTCTTTGGGATATGTGATCATAAGTGACAGAATTTCTATAGAACCTTAAAAGAGGCAATTGAGGAATTTCCTAGACCCTCGAGTGTCATGAAAATTCATAGTTTTCTTATATTATCTATGTAATATCGAATATTTGTGATAAATGTATCCAAATTGTCTTGAACTCTAAATAAGTTAATAAGGAATGGTGTAAATTATGTCTTGATAGAAAAATTTGAGGAAAGACTCAAGGAGCTAAATAAAAGGATGATAAATACACCAGTACTTACAATGTTGAATAGTGGAGAATGTATTTTAATATACAGTGCTACTTACAAGAAGGTATTGGATTTTTTTCTCACGAAAAATGATAATGTGGTAGCATACACCTTACAACAGTTGAGTATCCATGTGTAGAACAACCCAATTCATGATCTAGAGCTGACAGCTATGATTTTTTCCTTGATAATCTAGAGGAACTACCTCTATGGTGAGTTGTGTGATGCATATATCAATCATAACAGGATAAATTATATATTCAAATAAAAAGATCTAATCATGATTCAAAGGAGATGGTTATAGCTAATCAAAGAGTATTATTTCTCTATTCACTATCAAACCGGCTAGGTGAATGTGGTAGGTGATGCTCTTAGCTAAAAAGAACATGTTACTCTATCTATTCGTAGAATTTAGAGAGACCATATCTTTATAGACATGAAATGTATGGATTTG
This sequence comes from Viscum album, assembly GCA_963277665.1. Taxonomy (NCBI): domain Eukaryota; kingdom Viridiplantae; phylum Streptophyta; class Magnoliopsida; order Santalales; family Viscaceae; genus Viscum; species Viscum album. The sequence continues at coordinate 1,012,541,670 of OY728119.1, read as the reverse complement.
GAAATCAGAAATGTAGGGAATAAGTCTGAACATTCCCAAATGACTACCCAGCCATCTTTCCAAGAGAAGATTAAGGAGGCATAAAGAAATGATATATAGTTACAAAATACGGTGAAGGCAGTAAAGTAAAGGAATTTGTAATAGTTACATATCGATTATGATGGTGTGATTAGGTTTTTAAGGAGGCTATCTGTGCCATCATCACCTTGGATAATGGATATGTTTGAAGATTCACATAGGCCATCGCTATCTATCCATCACAGGAGTAAAAAGATTTATCATCATCGATGAGAACAATTCTTATAGTATAACATGATGAAGAATATTGATGCGTATATATAAATGTTCTTGATATGTCAGCAAGTTAATGAATAGAGACTTAAGACCAAATGGGTGATGAAACCATTTCCTATACAAATATTTAAATAGGGGAATGTCATCGTGGAAATTATCGTGGGTCACCTGAAGACATCCAAAGGAAATAATGTGATATGGCTTGTGGTGGACTGACTCACCAAGAATATCCACGTTATCACTTTTTGGAAAGATATCTCTCTTGAATAACATGAAATGATATATGTGAGTGATGTTTAGAGACTTTATGGAGTTCCACTCTCAATTTTCTCTTATCATGATAACAGGTTAAAATCAAAATTCTAGAGGAATATTCAATGTGCCATGAGTACTGAATTCAATTTCAACATGATCTATCACCCCCAAAAAGATATTTTATATGAAATTTATATGTAGATTCTCGAAGATATGTTAAGATCCTACTCTCTATAATTAAGATATAGATAGAATCAATATCTTCTATTGTTTAGTACTCATAAAACAATAGCTTCCACTTGAGTATTCAGATGGCTCTAAATAATGATCTGTATGGAAAATGATGTAGAACTCTAACCTGTTGGGATGATATTTGTTAAAGAAAGATACTTGGACCTGATCTTCTGAAAGAAATGAAAAAGATAGATCAATACATATAGAAACATATCACATATGATCAAATGTGGAAAAAGAGCTACGCTGACAACCATTGAAGGGTCAAGGTGTTCGATATTGGAGATAAAGTCTTCATTTGAAGATCACCATGAAATAGAGTCATGCGGTTTGGAATGAAAGTGAAGCTAAGACAAAGGTACATTGGCCAATTTGAGATCCTTGATCTCATAGGAGTTGTGGACTATCATCTTTCACTTCCACCAAATATCACCAAATTTCATGATGTGTTCCACGTACTACTCTTGAGGAAGTACATACCGGACCCTTCACATGTACTGAACTCAAGCGTGGCATAGCTTGAAGACGATTTATCTTATGACTGGAAGCCACTAAAATTAGAGACCAGAGAGATAAGGTTCTATGAAAAATGACAACTCACCTTTTCAAATTGTTGTGTAGGAAACATAAGTATGAAGAAGAAACTTATGAACTTGAGGTGCTGATAAAGGATAAGAACTCTCATCTGTTTATGTAAAATGAAATTTTGAGGGTGAAATTTCTAAATGGTGGAAGATTGTAATGAGCGACACATTTTTCAAAGAAATTTTTTCTTCTTATATTCATTTAACATAGTATAAATCATATAAAATCACACATAGACCAAAATAATAACATTATAAATGAATAATTAATGAAATAAAATATATTTCTAGAAGTTACCAATTAAAATGAAATTGTAACATGACTTTAGCAATATTAATAAGACCCTTATGAATAGTAAACTGTTCAAATTAATAGTATACTCACCCAATAATGTATAAATAAATTTTTTTCAACTTATATGTGAAACTATGATGCAATTTTATCATAGTAAAAGTATGTAAATATTTTAAAAATTACTAATTAAGTGTTGGAATTTTTATAATTCCTAAATATTTAATTAAAAATTTTAAGATTAATTTAATAAATTAAATTAAAATTTATTTTCATAAAATGTATTCAAACATTAATATTTTTATGTCTTATGACTTTAATTTAATTTTATGAGACCAATAGTAATTTTATAATTATTATAAAATCAGTTATAATTTTAAAATCTGTATTTTTCGAGTAAATTGTGTTTTTAATTAAAATATAAATAACTCATATTTATAAATTATATTCATAAAATATAGTTAAATTTATAATTATACACATCAGAACATGGTTAAGGTGAATTTTTTTTGATTTTTTTCAAAATAATTGAATTTTTTGTGAATTGTAAAATATGATAATTTTCAGTATAAATAAATTATAAGTTCAATACACAATTTATTGAGTCATCCTTGATTTAAGAACCATTGGTTCTCACTCACATGATATAATTACGTTATTTAGTGTGAATAATCAACACTACTTGGTAAGAAAAATTATAAACTAATGAATTAAATTATGAGAAATCAACCCTCTTTTCCACTATAAATACCACCACACACCCCTCTTCTCGTCAAACATATCAAGATATGAGACATGCCAATTTATTCCCAACACTCTTACCTACCCCCCCCCCCCCATGTCTAGGATATCATAGTCTCCTCAAAATACCATGCCTAGGTTTACTGAGGTTGATCTCAATAGGAGAATTAAAGAGGTAAATCCCCTCTCTTTTTCTTTTAATTTCCTTTTAATTTAAATTTCATTTCTTATTTTATTATTACCTACCTTAAAAAAATATGATTTATAACTAAAAAACATTATATATAATGTATTTATATCATGTTAATGAAACATACAACATTAAAAACCTCCCCCTCTCTATTATCATAAAAATGAAATTGTTGCTTGTGATGTGTCCATTTACCTACATCATGGTTGATACACATTAATTTTCCTTAAAAACCGTCAAGGATGATAATAAGACCATTAAATGGTATTAAAAAGATTTTAAATATTATTTTATAACCCTTTTTTTGTCCTTTAAATATCTTATACTCATAATAATTAATGATAAAACAAAACGAGTTCATTCTGTTCGCAAAAACGCCAAAATTAACATAAAATGATCATCATTAACATGTATATAATGATTCATCCGCAAACCATATAACCAAAATCATTATAATATAATTTATAGATATATATGATCATTAATAAAATATAAAAACATTTATGTACATTTATCCATTTTTACATGAACTTTTATTCATGGTGCAAGCAAACCAATCATGAAAACCATGGAAACAAATGCTCTCTAATGATTCAATTAAACTCTATAACTCATCGAAAAGCAAATAAATTAACTTAATAAAAAAATAATGAATCAAATAAATATATTAAAGTTCATTAATTTTTAATTAATGGATCTAATATGATTATACATGATATTAAAGTGAAGATGGAAGTCAGACACAAGTTAAGGGGAATTCTTGAACTCTGCCCTCTTTCTATGGGGTTTCCCTATTTAACCCCATTTTCAATATGGATATTCCATAAATATAATTTCTTAATAATTATGTTAAATATTTTTTTATATCAATGTTTTATAATTTATATTATTACAAACATAATGTTTTCCAAAGTAACTCTTCTTAAAAAAGACTTCTCAAGATTATTTCTTCTTCACCTAATGGTAATTATTCCAATATCAAGTATGTCATTCCTTATGTGATTTTGAAACCCAATGTTTTTCAATTCATTCTTTATTAAATGAAACCAATTCCTTCCAGTGGTTGTTTTATGTCCTTGATTGATATATGTTCGATGTGGATTGCATGATAATGTAAATGTCATGATGTGACAAGTGCACCAGAATTATATAGCGCAACGTAAATGATAATATGTGATGGGTGTGCCTAGAATTATATATCACTCAAATTAATTGGATAATGTTATGTGTATAATTAGGAATGTGAGATATGCATGATCATGATGCTATATTTGTTCAAAAATATTATTGTTAGTTGACCACTAAGACATGATGTTTTATATTTATGCATTCCTAAATTACATTCCTTTATGTAATGATTCATAGCATGATGATGGTTTCTTAATTATGCTCACCCCTTACCATATTGTTTCATGATCATATCTATCTTTTTACTAGGATTTTAGAACACCCCTTTTTGATGTATATCTTCAAATTACTATATGTACAAAGGATAACAATGGATACAGGAAGTGGTCAAAGAAGAATGAATTAAGTTATTGTTTCTGTTCTATGTTGTAAAAGTTACGTTTTGTCTTAGTTTTCCAAAGACACTAAACCATTTTATCCTCATTATTTAATGTTTTTATGTTGTTTATCATTAAAATTATGTAATATTAATATAAGAAAAACATTTTCGTTATATACAAAGACCATAATAGAGAAAAATATATCTTTTTAGAGAAGGATATCAATATATAAAAAAGGTGACTGATCGAGCTACTCAGGGATTGTAATTTATCAATAATCTACCACCCACTGATTGAAATTAAGGTAGTAGATACATTAATATGGACATATTATGAAGGCCTATCCAAAGTGAGGATCAGTAGGGATCCAATTCACATGGATTTAGTGAACATGGATATTGGTTTTATTAATTTATTAAAGCATTACTCATCATTCAGATAATTTCCAAATATCATTATTTGAAAACATAAGAAATTCACATCCTAATTATGAAAATTTCCAAAATAAAATTGATGTTTTGATTGAAAGTAAAATGAAAGACTTCATATATAAATATGAAAATCTAGAATTTTTAAAGAGGCTATTTGTTCCCACTATACTTGAGTTGAAAAGGAAATTTTTAGAATATTATCATTGATATAATCTCATTATACATCCTGGTCGCACCAATATGTATATAGAATTTAAGGACCCTTTTTGGGATAATATGATCTTTGAAATTTCTAATATCTTGGCTTCATGGTGATGTTTTGTGGTCGTGATTTCGACGGTTGTAAGTGGTTTTGTTCTATATTTCATCATCAATGGTCTTTGGATTTTTTGATGGTATCATTAGTTGTATATATTAGCCTTAGATCACAGTGTTTGTTTCTTTAACCACTTCGGATCTGGATCTTTCTTCATTTGGAGAAGATGTTTCTGGACTGTACGGGTTTTGGACAACATCATTTGATTTTGGGAAGGTAAGGCCTGGGATTATGTGGTGGTTGCTGATGGTGGTGTGGCACTATTGGTCCTCATCAGGGGGGATTATCTAGTGGTTTCAGTGATTGAGGTTGATGGTGATTGACGATGGTCTGGTGTTTTGAGACTATGGCGATTTTTGTTCTTCTTGTTTGTTTTTCTTTTTTGGGCTATGTTTTGGGTTTTTTATCACATTGGGTTTCCAAGTTATGGGGATTTTAGTCAGTTTCATTCTGGATCATGTGGAAAAAAATGGACTCTTGATCCACTAGAATATTGGATATGTGCCTTTTTGTCTTTGAACATGTAATAAGTTATCCCTTAACCCTTTTCAAAATGGGTTTCTCCTTCTCTTTTTCAATAAAAGAAGCTTGTCCAAAAAAAATTGTATATGTGGCCAATATTTACCTACAATGGAGATTTACTGTAATAATATCCTTAATTATATTATTAAAATGGAACATCATGAAACAAAATATGTTAATTTATTTCATACTCTAAAATATTGGGATGAAGATGGGGAAAAATAGTGTAGGACCAAAACATGTTGAGGAGACAATGACACAACAAATGACTATTCAAACCCATATTAAAGATGATAAACGTTAGAAAATTTATATGATTATAACCAAAGGATATATTTTTATGTTATAGTGGCATATAAAATTTTCTTTAAATTATATCCATTGAAGAGTGTTATAAGGTTCAATAAGAAAGTTAAACATAGTCCCTGGTACATAGAAACTTTATAAATTCTAGAAACAATTTGAGTACTACATTACTATTTATAAATTCCACCTATCATCCGTCAAGTACATAATTTTTTCTGTAACTCCTTATTAAGGATATATATTCTAGATAAATTTCATGTTCTTGTAAGATCCCATTTTTGGGATAGATTAAAATTTATAATGGAATTTGATTTTAATTTGGTGCGCATTTCATATATTAATCTAAGATATAGAGTTTAATTCCAAGAGTTGGAACACATTAATTTTTTGGTATAGGGTATAATAACTAAGAGGTTTCAAGAAATACTATATTAGTTTCAAGTGTGTCGGTATTCAGGATATAAACTATAGTAGAGACATCCTCTGGTGAAAAGTTTGCACATGATTAGTACTAACCATGCGTCTCAACTATGTGGCCAATTCTGATATCACACATATTTTTTCAAAATTATGATGTAGGTCCATGATAATTGTGTGATATACATAGGTTGTCAAAAGGCCTCTAAAACCATTCACCTGATGTAATTCCCCAACCCCGAACTCCATGATCCAGTGCATTACTTTAATACATTTCCATGATTACACAGATTAAAATCCTGAAGGGCCTATAATTTTAGAAGTGTTGGAAAATAGATTACATACATGAATATTTCAATAAAATTCCAAAAAAATACAACATATATAATACAAGGAAAATTCCATTTTTCCCTTATCATAAACCTGTATAGAAATCATAATACACATCTTACCATCCTAGGAAAATAAAATATATGAAAGGGGTCTGCTCAGATGCTCATTTGGGTTAAACAATATAGAAAAAGCTTTCATAAATAACATTTAACATTAAGGAATTGTATGAATCTAAAAAACAATTCATTAAAACATAATATTTAGAATAATAAAGAAAGAAAAAATCATGTAATTCCAATTAAACATTGACATGGATATTATACTTGTCGAATAATCACAGGTAATATCAATAACTAATCACATAATGATGGTATTCATAATTCTGGTCATCATAACCACAACCTCCAAGACTTTTCCTAAGACCATAAACTAATATACCATTGAGGCCTTGTGATTAGACATTAGTTTGTCTCATGAGACCTACTGATGAGGGGAAATAGCCCCCCCCCCTTCACGTAATAAGTCCAATGAATTCCTCTTCTAAAATGGTGAAACATAACATAAAAATTTCTATAAAAAGTAGCATACAAAATACATTATCCATAAACAATGAATGGTAAAAAAAATTACATTCATAGTAAAAGATATCCTAAACCATTCAATACAATATGGAAGAATTTTTCAGAATAATTAAATCTCAATTACGTAAAAAAATAAACAATGGATGTTGAGAAAGATGAAAATTATATAATAAAACCATTAAAACTCTTTGAGATAAATATCACTTCGAAAGCATTTAAATGTCGTGTAAATTATAAAAGAAGACACATAAAAGAGAAATTTGAATCAATGTGTTTCATAACACATTGATACTATTGAAATGAATTAAAATTTTAAAACACTCATGTTCATATTAATATATCTTGAAAACAATTTTGAAAACATGGACATTAATGAAAAATATTTATACAAATAAGTCTTTAAAAAATTTAAAAAGATGTTTTAGTGAAAGAGTAGTTTACATAAAAACATAAAATATTCCATTTGAAAACATTTTAATTAACATAAAAATATAGATTAAATTCCCTTTATAATCCTTTTAATTGCATATAAATAGTTATATAGAATAAGATCAATAATATTGAAATTGAGAATGTATAAATTCTTTAAACATTAAATGCATCCCATATTGCATTTAACATTTTAACAATAGGTCTGATATCTCAAATAAATATTTTAATACAATGAAGATAAATTTTTTCATATTATGAAATATAATATAGGTAGTATATACACCGATCAAAAGAAATATTTGGTGAACCTTGATTATATATCATGAAAACTATAAGTGAGATGGAATTCCCTTACCTTATGTCTGATACTCTCTGTAAGTGTTAGTAACTATTATATAATGGTTATGAACATATTATTAATTTGAAATAGAATTATAATAATATTCATTATTTCATATATGATTCATTTATGACTTTATATTACCTTTTTATTAATAATTTCCATGTAAATGTAACATATATTGGGTAAAAATCAATTTCTTTATCTTACATGTTTTGACTTGTTATTCTTCATCCTATTACATAGACAATGATTTACATGCTTCCATAATGTATAAAATTAATTATATATAATATATAATCATAATACAAATGTATATAATAAATAGGTATATGAAGTGGAATACACCGTTAATGGAGACGGTAGGTAGTATTTACGCGTGAATGATGTTTCTATCTTCTTATCGTATTGAATGGAAGTATGTGAATGACATATATATACATTCATATATATAAATATAAATATTTTATTATATTAGAATAATTATTTCATGTCTTTCGTAATTATTCATAATATGTATATATATATATATATACAATCATACTTGAATGGAAGATGAATGACATCGCGTCGGGGTGATGGTAAGACGTACGTACTCACGAGCAACGGTATCACTCCCTTGATGGTTAAATACAATAGAAATGGGCGGTAAATCAATTATAAAGAATATTTATCAAGTTATATTCATTATTTATATTCATTATACTCATCATTATATCCATCACAATAAAATATTTTTTAATAACAAATTACACCACGGCGTGGAAACGGTAAACCGTACGTATGCACACATATTTATATTATTATTCATAGGATGTATAAAATGAATAAAATTATTTTCCTAGGATTATTAAACAATATCATCTTATATTATACTTGGTATATATTATTTTTGTATGTAAACAACATAGGAAGAGGATGTATAAGAAAAAAATAACTTGATATATTGTGATAGAAAGATTACCTCTTTTCGGGTATCTCCTTTTGATTTTCAAAAAAGGACTCATTATGTTTTATTTTTTCCAAATTTCGGTATTATATTATATAGGGAGGGATTTTATTGGTATTATATTTCTAGATTTTGGTTTATCCAAGGGGTTTCAGAGGTGTTAGTAAGTGAGTAGGGGTGGTGCCCTTTTATAAGTGGGAGGATGGGCACTTTAATGAAGTCATGAAATCATATTTTATTATAAATTTATGTTATAATTATAATAGAAAGAAAGTAATTTATTTTGAGTAAAACATTAGTATGGGTCTAAATACTCTCACCTAATATTATTTAGACATGTTTAGGTCAAAACTCTATCCTTATCATTAGAATTTAACCCTTAGTTAAATAAATTAACTCTTATCATGTCTTCTTGTATGTTTATACTATATGGTTAACATAGTCACTATAGAATTCCAAGAGAACCTCATGTGAATCATTAATGAAAATTTTAACACTCTATAGGTCATTTATCAGAATATTATATTTTTATGACTATTTTGTCATTTAATAAAATATTATTTTTTTTTTAAAAACATATTTATGATAATTTTGACTCTATTTACTAAATGATTTTTGATAAAGTCATAAAAACATTATTTATTCTACAAATTGAGTTAAAGAATCCCTAAAATTAATATTTTATCCCAAAAAATCATGTATGGAACCAAATATCCCCAATAAAATTTATTTAAATATTTATAATATCATTTATTTTGATCTTTCATTAATAATGTAATCACTGCATCCTCATTGTGTCATAAATAAATAAATAAATTTAATTTCTAAAAATTATAAATAAAATACCATGATATAGGAAATCAATTTTTCATTATAAATAATATCTATAACCAAGTATATAAGCTATATAACCCAACCTTAAAATTGATTTTGTAAAAAGATACATTTTTGTGTTATATTTCTCACTGCTTAAAATTAATTATTATAATAAGTCATTATTACGCCCAAGTGGCTCCAAAATGACAAATGTGCATCCCAACTATTTTCATGGTTTCACATAACTCATAAAATATTATTATTACATGTTTTAGGGTAGATTTATATTATAATAATAATAGTTTACCCTTATTTTCTCCACTTACCCTTTAACAGTGGTAAATAAAAATAATTACTAAAATAAATTATTAATATTGTCCAAAACTAATAGGGGAATATTTACATAATATGGACATTATGACTCCAAATATGTAATCCTTTTTACCAAATTCAAAACACATAATTATCATAAATTAATTAAAAATCAATTATCATTGTCGAAATAAGAAAATGTGTTTTTAATAAATAAAAACTATCAAAAGGTTGACTTGTGTTTATGTCCAATATAAATGTGAAATTACTTCCAATGACTGAAATTATAATAAAATATAAAAATATAATCTAATTAAACTTTATAAAAAATTAAAAAGATAATTTAACTATATAAATAAATTAGATGGGATGATAGTTTTGACTTAAAATGCAGTATTTTTCACTATTCATTAAAATATTAATTTTATCAGAAAAATAGAAAATATATAACCAAATAAAATATTGATTTACTGATTCCAATTAATATTTTTATTTCATCAAATATAATATATAAATTTTTTAAAAACCATATTAAAAAAGTGTCCACTCTCAAAAGGTGGAAAACTGCATTTTTTATAAAAACTTATTTTGTTTGAAAAAATGAATTTTAGGTTATATCAGGTCTAGAAAATAAATAAAATTAATATTAATGTCATATTTATTATATAAAATTAAAATTTTTGATACTAATATTCATAACATCTAATTAATGGCTAGTTTCATAGGACGTGGTGTGCATGAACTCGTTCTTGCATATAGTTCACACAACTGAATTATTTAAAAAGAAGCATACCATGGAAGTTTGGGTTATTAAATTATCCCCTCCTTCTATAAATGGAATCTCAAAAAATTAATCTTCGATATAAATACTGTGGTCTATAATTTTAAAAGTATCTTTATTTAAATCACACATCAAAAAATGATTAACGAGACCTCCATTAAAAATAAAAAAAACTATGAAGGTCACCCAAGATAATACATACTAGGGTTATATGTAAACAAATATGGATAGAAAGAAAAATATATTCATCATTTTATGATGGAGAGTGATAAAGAACATGATTTTAAGAAAGTTAACAATAAAAAATTTATAAATCTGGGATGATCTAAGAGACCATTTGATTCCTCATAAAAAGGACATGGATATTTTATTTGGTTTCAAGATCCTTTCTCTAGAGTTAAAGAATTATTTTACTATTTAGAAAAGCCCATAATTTATTACATTATATTTAATAATATTGATATCATTATATGGTTGTGATTTGATCTATTTTTAATTCAACACTTAAACAAGGAAATGAATTATTAAAATGTATTTTTCACACATGAAACGTGTTTGATAAATCATTAGGACTGCAAGTATTTCACTAATCATTTAAATATTTACAGAAACCATTTTTTTCTCAAAGTATCCTATAAATCATACTTCAACCACAAATTATAATATCCATTTTTCAACAAACTCTATTACAACCTTAAAACTCATCCAAAATAATTTCATACAAATTCACATTCTAAAAAGACAATAAATTTCAAAAATAAATCATATAATTAGATTACTAAAACAATTTAATGTAGCACTTATTTTCAATCACCAAATATTTGATAACTTTTAAATCCTTAAGGAAAACTCTTATTGTAACATCCCAGGTAAATAAAGAATAAAGAATTTTCATATTTATTAATATTTACAAATTAAATATTAATTTTACTTTAAAGGGGTTGCTATGTTCGATAGCATACCCAATACGCAACAAAGATTTTCATTGAAATCTTACATTGCACAATAGTAATTAAATAATATTATTTTAAATGGTAGTTAACATGTAGCCGTTGTATTGGCAGGAATGAATAGAAATGACAAAAATATGATTATATATGTTTTTTGAAATGTTTCTACATTTATCTAATATAGGATAAAGGCTTAAAATACAAAAAGAATTCAATTTTAGGCATATATACCCTAGTTGTCACTAAAGGTTCACTTATCGCCTTTTGATGGTGAACCGTCGTTAAATATAGTTCCGGTCACTCTTATACATACTATTGGACAAAATAAAATTTTTCTTTATAATAAGGACAACAAAATTTACTTTGTGTAAATTTTTGGTATTTTTCTGATAAAGTTCAATTTTTTAATGAATAGTGAAAATGTTTTATTTTAATTAAAAAAATATTTTTAATCGAATTTGTTTATATAATTACATTATATTTTGAATTTGTTTTAAAGTGAAATTATAATATATTTTTACCATTTAATCCAATAGTGGTCGTTGAATTAATTTCACTTTGAAATTGGACTAAAACTAGTGTCAATCTTTTGATATATTTTGTTTCATAAAAACACGCTATTTGTTTTGATAGCAGGAATTAATTATTAAATTAATTAATGAAACTTATATGATTTTAATTTTGTAAAATAGACATCATTTTTTAATTTTTAATATCAAATATAGCTTAGGGTGACGTTTTGGTATTTTTCTGAAAAACATCAATTTTTGATGAATAGTGAAACCACTAAGTGGTACTTAAAAAAACTGATTTTTCGTTTAAATGAAATTTTACCACCTCTGTGTTTTGAATTTAAAAACTCCGACATACATGGTTGTCATTAGAAATTAAAATGTGGTTCAATGATATTAAAATAATATTTTTGGTGAATAGTAACTTTTAGGTTTTTAATCACGATTAGAGGTAATTAGTGTAGTTTAAGGTAAAAATTAAGTTTTAATAATATGAAATGACCTAGAAACATGTCCTAGACTTATTGGATGTGTCATGGCCGACCATGAAAATCCATGGGTCAACATGGGGACCCCATGGAGCCACTTTTGTAGGAAAATGACATAAATAACGTTTTATTTAATGTTAAAATAAAAATGTCACAAACATGAGTTGTTTTAATAAAACAATTCTTAAATGGGGTTATACAAGTCAGATTTTTTACTATAAATATTAATTAAAAAGATAAAAAGATTTACTACAACATTATATTTGTTTTATAATTTTTCGAAATTAAATTTATTAAATTATTTATGACATCATTATGATGCAGCGATTACCTCAATATTTAACGATTTAAAAAAATGAAAGGATAATGTAACATGTAAGACCTAAAATTGTCAAAATCCTATTTTATGGGTGGATTTAGAACCCTTATAACCATATCCTATAATTAAATCAATGTGGGACATTTAAAATCCGAAAATCATTTTATAATAAATTAAACTTTTATAACTTTTCAATAGTGCCCCTCCTCTCCTCTTATAAAAGGCCCCAGCCTCTACCTCCTTACCCACACCTATCAAACATTTGGTTCGGCCAAGATCTGATATTTTTGTCTCTACACATCCATATATTACTCATAGAAGCCTCACTTTGGTCAGAAGTCTTCTCAAGTAATCATTTGAGCTCAAATCAAAAATAGTTACCTGTTTTAAAGGTAGTGTTTTCTCTTGTGTTATTTTGTTTTATTTTTCTTCTCCAACCCTCTAAACTCTTTTTACTCCTTTATTTTGCAACAACACCAGTATCTTAAATATACTAGGATGTTTTTATAAGAAGTATTCGAGCTACACCTACACACACCTCCGTCTAATGGTTAAGGAACATACTATTTCTATGTTTGGCGAATTTATGCCTCACGAAACGATGATTGTTAAATATTTTTTTAACACCTTTAATGGTGTCCATTAAGAGGTAACTCTATTTATATAAGATATATATTATGATTATGTTTTATTTATTCTTCTTTATTTTTCATTTGTGTCATACCTTTATGGTTTCCATTTTGGGTAAACACGATAATTTCATTTTAGGATGTGCGGACTACCGCCCCCTCAAAGTGATTTGATTCGTTAATGCCATATGTGGGACGTATAAATGATGGATTTAAAGTTATGATATATGATTTATTTTACATCTAAATTATGAATATAATTATGGAATTAAAATATACATACCTCACATTTAGTTTTAATTCCATTAATATGACATAGAAATGAAAGTAGCATTCATGCATACGTACAGCTTACCGTCTCCATGAGCGGTGCATTTCATTTCTTACCTCTAAATGATTATGTAATATTATAAATACATGTATATTATGGATATATATGATATATATGATATCCAAATCGTGAATATCATTCTGGATATAAATAACCTATGACCACACGAGCAACATGTAATTGTAAGAAGTCCACTTTCAACTTAATGACCAAATATCGACAAAAAAACATTATTAAATACATAGTGTTTATAACATCGTAATAAGTGATATAAATGGAATAATGAACTTGAAAAAGGTTCTTAAGCAAGTATAAATTAACTCAAGTTTATTATTCAGGACGTTAAAGAACGATCGAGTCATGTCGGACCCGAGGTAAGGGACTTCGTCTCAATCTCATTTCATTGAGGTATATTTTTCTTTATACACAACTTTCTTTTGTAAGGTGTATAAACCCCTTTGAATTTTAATTTTATACAGAAGGAATATTTTTTACGAAGCGTTTTACAAAACGACAAAAAGGAATATTTCTTTTAACGTACACGGTGACAACGACCTTTTTCCACCGCCACGAGTATTATTTGGTCTTTGGCTTCCACAACAAGCCGTAATGTTTTTTAAAATGAAATAAATACCATATACTCTTTTATGTATTTTGGTAGTGAAAATGATTTTTATAATGTATTTGTTATGTCAATATATTTAAGTGATATATTGTGATCAAAGTGTGGAAATGTTTTCTTTCAATTATATTTGTTTTATGTATTATGATTTTATAATGGTACTTGGACATTTGACGGGTGGTTATGTGGTAAACCATATGATGGGTGGTGTCGTGAATACCAGGACGAGTGTTTACGTTATAACCTCCAATGCATTGGGTATGTAAATCGGCCGTATGGCTATTCCATTAAGTGATATGTGTGGAAGTCGACTGTATGGTTATTCCATTTAAGTATTTTTATGTCCCAAGTTACCTTTATATGTTATGTGATCTTTATATGGGTTTTATGGTAATATTTTGGTTACAAGAGGGTAAGTAATGATCTTTTATTCAGTGAAGATTTTTTACTACTTCATTAAGGTGAAAAGTATTACTTTGGTAAAGTATACATGGTTTACTTGATGTTTTGATAAACTAACAGTTTTCATTCTTTGTGTATCCCTTACTGAGTTTTTTATGCTCACCCCAAGTTTTTTGAAATTTTTTTCACAGGACTTAATGTGGAATAGCTTCAAGGATGGGATCAAGGGAAAGTCATGCTATATAAAACATGGAACTAGACATGTTTCTTTTTAAGAGTTTTTTATTCTATGAAAACTTAGTAGAAGTGTCTACTTTGTAATCTTTTGAGATGTAATAGTTATGTCCTAATTATCTAAAACACTAAACCTGAAAATATCCTCAATGTAAATTATTCATTTAATTAAATATTAAGTAAGGTTTGAGGTCGGGGCCTTATAGTTGGTATCAGAGGTCGTTTTAGACAACTTTAGGAGTTAGAAAATTGTTAAATTATAAGTTAATTTATGGTATGACTGAAATGATATTGCATTTAAAGATTACCATGTTGCTTCTCCTAAGATATTTCTGTGTTCAGAATGGTTTTACGAAGAGGAAACAAAGCAGCTATATTAGGATGACATCAGGAGGAAGAAAACCTTCCAAATCAGCAACCTGAGATTGTCAGAATCGGAACTGAACAATTTGTTGTAGTGATGGCACAGTTGACTCAGGCTATAAATGGTGGTGTTATCCATGCACGAGATCAGCCAGATCAACCGTAGAGGAACATGTAAGTGGTGGAACATTTCATGAGGCAACATCCCCCATCATTCAGAGGATCATCTGGCCCCGTGCAAGCTGAAGGGTGGATTAAAGAACTAGAGAAGATTTTTGATGTCATGGGGTGTTCAGAACATCAAATGGTTAGTCTTTCTGTTTACCGTTTTGAAGGTGAAGCTGATCAGTGGTGGTTGATGGTGAAAATATGAGGGATAGTGATGAGATTTATGATCTTCACTGGGACAAATTCAATGGTATGTTTCTTGAGAAATATTTTCCTAATGTGGTTCTTCTTAGGATGGAAAAACAGTTCATAGAATTGAGGAAGGAGGAAGACTCAGTGGCTACCTATGAAGAGAGGTTCACTCTATTGGAAAGGTATTCTCCAATTGTTATCTGAGACCATGATAATAAAGTCGATCGTTTTTACTCAGGATTAAAGCCAAAATATCGAAGGGAATTGGCTTATCATGAGTTCAAAAGTTATGAAAAGCTTGTTTGATGTGCTAAGAAGGTGGAAATGGAGTTTGCCGATGATCAAGTGTTCTATAACAACCAACAGAAGAAGAGACCGAGGTGGCAGGAGAAAGGGAAGAATTCTTCAAAAAAGTGATATGGTAATAAAACTAAGTTCCTAGTTTGTGAGAAATGTGGAAAAAGGCATGCTGGGGAATGTCTTCTGAATTCTGGAAAGTGCTACCAATGTGGTAAGATAGGACATAAGGCTCGTGATTGCACTGGAAAACATCAAGGTGATGGTAAGACCAAATTTTATTTACAGTTAGTGAAATGTTTTATGTGTAATGAGATCGGTCATTATGAAAACGAGTGTACGACAAAGAGCTCGAGTGATGGGAAGTAGTTAGAGTACAAGCAAAAAGGGGTGGTGAAATCCTTTGCAACTACTGCAGCAAATGTTGGGCAATAAAATGAAGTGGTATCAGGTACTTTGTTTGTTTTTTTAGATTATTCCATTGTGTTGTTTGATTTGGGGTCTACACATTCTTTAATCTCTGAAAACATTTCTGGTAAAATGGGAATACTATCTCATGAAATGACTCCTGAACTTTTGGTAAAAACACCTGGGGGAAATGTTGAGTCAAAAAGAATTTATAAGAATCTTCCTATCCTTATTTGTGGAAAGAACATACTTGCAAACATTATTGTTTTACCTCTAGTAGAATTTGATGTTATCCTGGGTATGGATTGACTCTCTATTTACTATGCTAAGATTGACTGTAGAGCTAAAGAAGTTTCTTTTCAGAAATACTTTAAATTTGTGTAAAATAATGAACCCTTACTATTGATAACATATCAAGAGGCTGAAAACTTGTAAAATATGGAAATGAATGTTACCTTGTACATATTGTTGAAAACAAGGGAACTATTCAGATTAATGATGTGCCAGCGGTAAATGAGTATCCTGATGTTTTTCTTGATGAGTTGCCTGGAATAATTCCAGATCAGGAAGTTGAGTTTACTATAGACATAGTTCCTGATGCTAAGCCAATTTCAAAACCCCCTTATCGAATGGTTCAAATTGAACTTTTAGAGTTGAAGGAGAAATTGCAAGATTTATTAAAGAAAGGTTTCATTCGACCTAGCACATCACAAAGGGGTGCTCTTGTTTTATTTATTAAAAATAAAGATGGTTCTATGAGACTTTCCATTGATTATAGATCTTTGAATAACATCATTGTTAAGAAAAAATATCCTTTTCCTCATATCAATGATTTGTTTGATCAGCTCCAGGGAGCTCAGTATTTTTCGAAGATTGACTTGAGGTCGGGGTACCATCAGTTGAAAGTAAAAGAAGCAGACGTTCCGAAGACTGCGTTCTGTACTAGATATAGCCATTATGAATTTTTAGTTATGCCTTTTGGGTTAACCAATGCACCTGATCTATTCATGGAACTTATGAATAGAATTTTCCATTAGTTATTGGATAAGTTTGTAGTTGTTTTCATCGATGATATTTTGGTTTTTTCTATAAGTAAAGAGGAGAATTAAAGTCATTTAAGTGTTATCATGGAAACATTAAAAGAAAAGACACTGTATGGAAAATTTAGCAAGTGTGAGTTTTTGTTACAACAAATTTCTTTCCTTGGTCACATTGTTTCAAAAGATGGCATAACTGTTGATCCTACTAAAAAAAGTTGTTTAAGAATGGCCAATACCCACAAATGTAACCGAGATCTGTAGTTTTCTTGGATTGGCATGTTACTATTGAAGGTTTGTTGAAATGTTTTCACGGTTATCTAGTCCACTGACTAAGCTTACTCGGACGGGTGTTAAGTTTATCTGGACAAAAGAATGTGATGATTGTTTTCTGGAATTGAAAAGAAGATTGGTGAATTCTCCAGTTTTGTCACTTCCTTCCAGGAATGGTGATTTTGTTATCTATAGTGATGATTCATTAAAATGACTTGGTTGCGTCCTAATGAATAATGATCAGGTAATTACTTATGCTTCATGATAGTTGAAAACTCATGAGGTAAATTACCCTACACATGATTTGGAATTAGCTGCTGTTGTTTTCACTTTAAAAATTTGGAGGCATCATTTGTATGGAGTAAAGTGTGAAATATATACTGATCACAAAAGTTTAAAGTATATATTCACTCAGAAAGAATTGAACATGAGACAGAGGAGATGTCTAGAACTAATCAAGGATTGTGATTTTACAATTCATTACCATCCGGGAAAAGCAAATAAAGTGGCTGATGCATTGGGTCGACAAGGTAATGCTTCATTAACCATGCTACGTTTGGAATGAGATCCTTTGGTTTTTGATTTGATGAAATTTGTCATAGAAGTTGTTGGTGCAGGAATTTCATCTATTTTGTTTCAGGTATCAGTGAGATCATCCCTATCAGACAGAATTAAGCAAGTGCTGAGGGAAGACAGTGGGTAACAGAAAAAGGTAGAGCTAGTTCAGAAGGGTAAGTTGTCTGAATTTAAAGTTGATAACGACTGTGTTTTGAGGTTTGGGGAGAGATTAACTGTGTCTGATGATTCAAAATTGAAGAATGAGTTGTTATGTGAGGCTCATAGTTCCCCGTTTTCAGCTCATCCTGGAAGTACTGAGATATACAGAGATATGCGGGAGTATTACTAGTGGGATAGAATGAAAAAAGATATTTCTGATTTTACTGTAATGTGTTTGACTTGTCAATAGGTTAAAGCAGAGCGACAGTTACCAAAAGGGATGATTCATCCTTTACCAGTTCCAGAGTGGAAATGGGAAAATATATCCATGGACTTTGTTGTGGGATTACCGAGGACATCTTGAGGTAATAATGCAATCTGGGTTATTGTTGATCGATTGACTAAATATGCTCATTTCCTTCTTAATCGAGATACTTTTTCTCTAGATCAACTTGCTCGGTTGTATCTTAAAGAGATAGTTTGGTTGCATGGAGTTCCCCTATCCATTGTATCTGATCGTGATCCCAGGTTTACTTCTAACTTTTGGAAATGCCTTCAGATGTCATTGGGTACTGAATTAAATTTTAGTACAGCTTTTCATATGCAGTCAGATGGGCAGTCAGAACGAATAATACAGACTTTGGAGGATATGCTACGTGCTTGTTCGATGGATTATCAGGGAATTTGGGACCAACATCTTTCTTTGGTTGAGTATTCTTATAATAACAGTTTTCATTCCAGTATACAGATGGCCCCATTTGAGGCATTATATGGGAAGCGGTGTCGAACTCCAGCTTTTTGGGATGAAATGGGTGAAAGGAAGCTGATGTGACTAGAATTGGTAGAAGAGATGGTAGAAAAAGTTCAGTTGATTCAGAAACACATGAGAACAGCTCATAGTAGACAGAAAAGTTATGCGGATAACCGGAGGAAGGATCTATCTTTTGAGGTAGGTGATCATGTTTTTCTCAAAGTTTCACCATGGAAAAGTGTGATGCGATTTGGTAAGAAAGGAAAGTTGAGTCCAAGGTTCATTAGACCATATAAAATTCTAGAGAATGTTGGATCAGTTACTTACCGAGTGGCTTTACCTCCGATTTTATCTCAAGTACACAATGTTTTTCATGTTTCGATGTTGATAAAGTATATGCCAGATTCATCTCATGTTTTGATCCCAGAGGTAGTTTAGTTGGAAGAGAATCTCTCTTATGAAGAACAACCAGTCCAGATTCTTGACCAAAGAGAGAAAGTGTTGTGAAATAAGTTAATTCACCAGGTAAAGGTTTTGTGGAAAAACCATATGGTTGATGAGGCAACGTGGGAATTTGAAAATGCTATGAGGGATAAATACCCCCACTTATTTTGATAAATGAATAAAATTGCGAGGACACAATTCCCAAAAGAGGGGAAGGATGTAACATCCCAGGTAAATAAAGAATAAATCATTTTCATATTTATTAGTATTTACAAATTAAATTTTAATTTTACTTTAAAGGGGTTTCTATGTTCGATAGTGTACCCGATACGCAACAAAGAGTTTCATTGAAATCTTACATTGCAAACTAGTAATAAAATACTATTATTTTAAATGGTAGCCATTATATTGGTGGGAATGAAAAGAAATAACTAAAATATGATTATATATGTTTTTTTAAAATGTTTCTACATTTATCCAATAATGTATAAAGGCTTAATATACGAAAAGAATTCAATTTTAGGCATATATACCCTAATTTTCACTAAAGGTTCACTTATTGCCTTTTGTTGGAAAACCTTCATTAAATATAGTTTTGGTCACTCTTATACATTCTATTGGACCAAATAAAATTCTTCTTTATAATTGGGACATCAAAATTTACTTTGTGTAAATTTTTGGTATTTTTCCGATAAAGTTCATTTTTAATGAATAGTGAAAAATGTTGCATTTTAATTCAATCACTCTTTTTAATCTAATTTTTTTATATAATTTAATTATATTTTTAATTGGTTTTAAAGTTAAATTAGAATATATTTTTACCATTTAATCAAATAGTGGTCGTTGGAATTGATTTCACTTTGAAATTGGACTTAAACTAATGTCAATCTTTTGATACATTTTGTTTCATAAAAACACGCTATTTGTTTAGACAGCGGGAATTAATTATTAAATTAACTAATGAAACTTATATGTTTTGAATTTTTTAAAATAGACATTATTTTTGAATTCTGAATATCAAATATAGCTTTGGGTGAAGTTTTGGTATTTTTCTGAAAAACATCAATTTTTGATGAATAGTGAAACCACTAAGTGGTACTTAAAAAAACAGATTTTTCGTTTATATGAAATTTTACCACCTATGTGTTTTGAATTTAAAAAATCTGAAATACATGGTTGTCATTAGGAAGTAAAATGTGGTTCAATGAGATTAAAATAATTTTTTGGTGAATAGTAACTTTTAACTTTTTAATCCCGATTAGAGGTAATTAGTGTAGTTTAAGGTAAAAATAATGTTTTAATAATATGGAATGACCTAGACACATGTCCTACACATATTGGATGTGTCATGGCCGACCCAAGAAATCCATGGGTCAACTTGGGGACCCCATGGAGGCACTTATGTAGGAAAATGACATAAATAACTTTTTATTTAATGTTAAAATAAAAATGTCACAAACATGAGTTATTTTAATAAAACAATTCTTAAATGGGGTTATAAAAGTCACCTATTTGAATATAAGTATTCATTAGAAAGATAAAACGATTTACTACATCATGATATTTTTTCATTAATTTTTATACATTATATAAAATAAATTATTTATGACATCATGATCATGCAGCGATTACCTCATTATTTAACGATTTAAACAAAATGAAAAGATAATGTAAAATCTAAGACCTAAATTTTTCAAAAACCAATTGTATAGGAGGATTTAGAACCCTTATCACCTTATCCTCTAATTATATCAATGTGGGACTTTTAAAATCCTAAAATCATGTTATAATAAAGTAAACTATTATAACTTTCCAAGAGTACCCCTCCTCTCATCTTATAAAATGCCCCCACCTCTACCTACTTACCCACAACTCTCAAACCTTTGGTTCGGCCAAGCTCCGCTATTTTTGTCTCTCCACATCCCTCTCTTACTCCTAGAAGCATCACTTTGGGCAGAAGCCTTCCCATGGAAGCCTTTGAGCTCAAATCAAAAATTGTTACCCGTTTTAAAGGTAGTGTTTTCTCTTGTGTTCTTTTGTTTTATTTTTCTTCTCCAACCCTCTAAACTCTTTTTATTACATTATTTTGTAACAACCCCAGTATCTTAAATATACTAGAATTTTTTTATAATAAGGATTCGAGATACATATACACACACCTCCGTCTAATGGTTAAAGAATATATTGTTTCTGTGTTTGGCGAATTTCTGCCTCACGAAACGATGAGTGTTCAATCTTTTGTTAACACATTTAATGGTGGCCATTAAGATGTTACTCTATTTATATATTATATATATATATTATGTTTATGTTTTCCTTATGCTCCTGCATTTTTCATTTGTGGCATACCTTTATAGTTTCCATTGTGGGTAAACACAATAATTTTTTTAGGAAGTGCGGACTACCGCCCCCTCAAAGTGATTTGATTCGTTAATGCCATATGTGGGACGTATAAAGGATGGATTTAAAGATATTATATATGATGTATGTTACATACAAATGATGAATATAATTCTGGAATTAAAATATTCATACCTATCATTTAGTTTTAACTCCATTAATATGACATAGAAATAAAAGTAGCGTTCATGCGTACGTACGGCTTACCGTCTCCGTGAAAGGTGCATTTCATTTCATACCTCTAAATGATTATTTAATATTATAAATACATGTATAATCTTGATATATATGATATATATGATATCCAAATCATTAATATAATTCTGTATATAAATAACCTCTGACCACACCAGCAAATTGTAATTGTAAGAAGTCCACTTTCAACTTAAGGACCAAATATCGACAAAAAAAACATTACTAACTAAATAGTGTTTATAACATGGTAATAAGTTATATAAAAGGAATATTAAACTTGTAAAAGGTTCTTAAGAAAGTATAAATTAACTCAACTTTATTATTCAGGACGTTAAAGAATGATCGAGTCAAGTTGGACCCGAGGTAAGGGACTTCGTCTCAATCTCCTTTCATTGAGGCATATTTCATTTCATACACAACTTTATTTTGTACGGTGTATAAACCCCTTTAACATTTACTTTTATATAGAAGGAATCTTTTTCTACGAAGCGTTTTACAAAACAAAAAAAAGGAATGTTTCTTTTAATGTACGCGGTGACAATGACCTTTTTCGTCGCCGCGAGTATTATTTGGTCTTTGGCTTCCTCAACAAGACGTAATGTTTTTTAAAATGAAATAAATACCATATACACTATTATGTATTTTGTTATTGAAAATGGTTTTTATAAGGGATTTTTTATATCAATATATTTAAGTGATATATTGTGATCAAAATGTGGAAATGTTTTCTTTCCATTATATTTGTTTAATGTCTTATGATTTTATAATGGTACTTGGACATTTGACGGGTGGTTACGTGAAAAACCATATGAAGGGTGGTGCAATGAATACCAGGATGGGTGGTTACGTTATAACCTCCAATGCATTGGGTATGTAAGTCAGCCATATAGCTATTCCATTATGTGATATGTGTGGATATCGACCGTATGGTTATTCCATTTAAGTATGTTTATGTCCCAAGTTACCTTTATATGTTATGTGATATTTATATGGGTTTTATGGTAATCTTATGGTTACAAAAGGGTATGTAATGATCTTTTATTCAGTGAAGATTTTATACTAATTCATAAAGTTTAAATTTATTACTTTGATAAAGTATACATGGTTTACTTTTTGTTTTGAAAAACTAACAGTTTTCATTCTTTGTGTATCCCTTACTGAGCTTTTTATGCTCACCCCATGTTTGTTGAAATGTTTTTCACAGGACTTAATGTGGAATAGGGTCAAGGATGGGATCAAGGGAAAGTCATGCTATATAAAACATGGAACTAGACATGATTATTTTTAAGAGTTTTTTATTCTATGGAAAATTAGTAGAAGTGTCTACTTTGTAATATTTTGAGATGTAATAGTTATGTCCTAATTCTCTAAAACTCTAAACCTGAAAAGATCCTCAATTTGAATTATTCATTTAATTCAATATTATATAAGGTTTAAGGTCGGGGCCTTATACTTATGCTAAAAAATCCTTAATGAATAAGTACTGAAGTATAATCCTTATATATATCTCATGTATCTTATAACCACAGAACCGATGATGTAATAATTCATGAATCCATGTCCTAAGAAACCATAATCACTCCACGTCACTATTAATTAATTAACTACGCTTCAACATCTTATTTCTTAATACCTCCTTCAACTCATTTTTCTTTTGTAGTCTCTTCATCACCAGTAGTATAACCACTCAATGTATAACCATAATGATTTTAAACATTGGTAAAATACACAAAACAAAAATTTGAGAAACACTAATGACAGTGACATAGTCCGGAAAATCACTTATAGGATATCTAAATGTTTCCATCTTATTCTCAATCCATAAGTACAGAATATTAACCTAGGTTATCCATTACCAAAAATAAATACTGATATCCAATACTTAGACTTATCCACAAATTCATTTATAGGGTTATGTTTTATAATCTATGTTATCTAAATCAAATTGCCATGGTTATTGATAAACATTCATTAATAACAACAATAATTCACCGACCCCAGATGCCTCGAGATGGTGAATTATTTTAATATATTTTCAGGATTATAATGAATCAAATCATGAAGGACTAATCAGTTTAGCATTCTTGGAAAAATATATTACATACAAGAAAAATTCATTACAATTTGAAACATAAAAGACAACATAGATAATACTTTGAGAATTTCCTTAATCTCCAAGATTAACACTACATATAAATCGAAATGCACATCTTGGCTTCCTGGGAAAAAATATGAATGGGGTGAGAAAAGATGCTCATTAAGGTTAAAAAATACTATATAAGTTTTAATAAATAACCATAAACATTAAAGTAATGTATGAAACTAAAAAACTAGAATTTTATACAAAATCATTAGCATAATATGGAAATAAAAAATCATGTAATTTTAATCAAACTTTCACATGGAAATTAAACTAGTCGAATAATAAGATTTAATATCAATAACTAATAACATAATGAAAGAATTCATAATGCTAGAAATCATTACCACAACATCAGGGACTTATTCCAAGACCAATCACCAATATACCATCGAGACCTTCTACCAAGACACTAGTTTGTATCATCTAACCTACTGATGCATCGAGTGGCAATAGAGGGCCCTTCCCTTAACATACTAAGTCCAATTAATTCCTCTTATAAAATGGAAAAACATAAGATAAAAATTCATGCTAAAACTATCATACGAAATACTTTAACCATAATCCATGAGTGACATAAAAATAGAACATCCATAGCCAAACATATCATAAACCATTCCATACAATATGTATGATTCTATCATAAATATTCAACCTCAATTGAGCTTAAAATTCAACAATGGATGCTGACATAGATGAAATAATATAATAAAATCATTAAAACTCATTGAATGAAATATCTAATTGAAAACATTTAAATGTCTTTCAATTTTGAAAATAAGAAAGTAAAAAAAAGAGATTTTTGAATCAAAGTGTCCAATACCACATTGAAACTTTTGAAATTAATTAAAATTTTAAAACATTAATTTCTATATAAATAATTCCTTAAATACATTTGAAAAACATGTACATTAATGATGATGATATAGAAGAATAAGTATTTAACACATTTAAAAGGTTGTTTTAGTGAAAGAGTACCTTTTAAAAAAAATTAATGATTCATTTTAAAAATATTTTAATGAAAATAAAAATAGAGATAAAATTTACTTTATAATCCTTTTATTTCTAGATAAATATTAATATAGAATAAATTTAATAATATTTAAATAGAGAAAATATTAATTCTTTTAAAATTCAATGCATCCCATACTTCACTAAACATTTAAATCATCAGTCATATATTTAAAATGAATCTTAAAATAACATGAAGATAAATTTATTAATGATATGAAATATAATATGGGTATTAAATAAATCACACTCAAGAAATAGGTGGTGAACCAATATTATATCTCAGAAAAATTAAAAGTTAGATTGAATTCCCTTACCCTAAGTCAGATACTCTCTGTATGTGTTCGAAAATCACGGATAATGGTTTTTCACACATTATTAACTTGTAATGGAATCATAATAATATTTCTTATTTCATATATGATTCAATTATGACTGTATATTTCATGTTTATTAATAATTTCAATGTTAATGTAATATATATTGGGTAATAATCACTTTAATTATTATACGTGTTTTGACTTGTAATTCTTCATCATATTAAGTAGATCATGATTTACGTGATTAAAAAATGTATAACATGATTTATATATCATATATATTCAGAATATAAATATATATAATAAACATATATTTCAAATGAGATACGCCGTTCATGGAGATGCTAGGTCGTACGTACGCATGAACGATGTTTCAGTTTTTTATCGTATTGAATGGAAGTAAGTGAATGGCATAAATGTATATATATATATATATATATATATATATTATTGTAGTAGAATAATAAATTCTAGTATTTAATACATATTCATAATATATATATTTTTATAATCATTCTTGAATGGAGGATGAATTTCGTCGAGTCGTGGAGACAGTAAGTCATACGTACAGACAAACAACGATATCACTCCCTCGATCGTTAAATGGTATAAAAATGGGTGGTATGAAAATTATAAAGAATATTTATCATGTTATATTATTTATTTATATTCATTATACTCATAATTATATCCTCTATAATAAATTAGTATTGAATAACAAATTACAACACTGTGTGGAGACTGTAAGTTGCACGTACGCACATATGGTGATATTGTTATTCATTGGTTGGATAAAATGAAAAACAAGTTTGTACCATGATTATTAATAAATATAAACTTATATTATATTTTTTTATATTATTTAAGTATGGAAACAACTTATTAACTGTAATTATAAGATGAAATGACCTTGAAAGAGTTTGATATAACGATTACCTCTTTTCTAGTATCTCCTTTTGATTTTTCACAAAATGACTCATTATGTAAGCTTTATTCCCAATGTGTGACATATATGATGATGGGAGGGATCTTAGTAGAATATATGGGTAGACCATGGGATAGATAATTGGATTTATATGTGTGATTAATTGGGTTGAGGTGGTGGCCTTCTATAAGAGGTAGGAGGGGCACTTTAGGAAAGTCCGGAAATATTATTTTATAATAGATTTATTTTAGAATTATAATAGCTCAAAAGTGATGTATTTATAAGATAAGATTATAATGGGTCAAATTACTCTCACCAAAGAGGATTTATACCTGTTCAGGTCACAAATGGAATGTTATCCTTTGGATTTACCCCTTAGTTAAATAAAATAACACTTACCATGTCTTCTTGTATTTTTATACTATATGGTTAATATAGTTACTATAAAATGAAAACATAACATAAAGTGGACAATTATTGACATTTAAAACATTATCAAAGTCATTTGGAAAAGTCTTATATATTTATGACTATTATAGAATTTAATAAAATAGTATTTGTTTTAAAAACACATTTATGTAAATTTTGACACTATTTAGTAATTGATTCTTGTTAAGGTCATATAAACATGATAAATTCTAAAAAAATATTAAATCATCCCAAACATGTCAATTTTATCCATAAAAATCATTGATGGCATGAAAAAGGTCAAATTATATTTATTTAATAATTTATAATATCATTTATTTCAAACTTTCATTAATAAGGTAATCACTGCATCATCATTGTATCATAAATAAATTTACTTATTTAATGTCTAATAATTATAAATTAAATACCATGACCTGTTAATTAATATTTATAGTCAATGGTATATGTTATATAACCCTACCTTAATATTTCTTTAGTAAAAAGATACTTTTTTATCTTATATTTCTTTTTTAATTTTAATTAATTATTATAACATGTCATTATCACACCCAAGTGGCTCCCAAAGAAAACTTGTGCATAACAAGTGTTTTATTGGTCTCCCATAACTCATAAAATAGTATTAGTACATTTTTTATAGTATAATAATATATTTATAATATTATGTGTATCCTTATTTACATCATTTACCCTTTAACCGTGGTAAATAAAAATAATTACAAAAGTTACGATTAATAATGTTGAAAAATAAATGGGCCCTATTTAAATAATTTGTACATTATAATTCAACTATGGAATGCATTTTTCAAAATTAAAAACATATAATTTTAATATTTTAATAAAAAAGTAATTCTCATTGTCAGAACCATAGAACATGTTTTTAAAATTAAAAACTATCAAAAGATTAACATGTCTTTACGTCCAATTTAAATGTGAAAATACTTCCAATATAAAAACATTGATTACATGATAAATATATATTCTAATTACACATAAAAATAAATTAAAAATATAATATATCTATATAAATAAATTAGATGAAAATGTAGTTTTGAATTACAATGCAGTATTTTTTACTATTCGTTAAAATTTGAATTTTATCAAAAATTACAAAAAATTCAACCAAAGTAAATTTTTATTTCCCAATTAAAAATAATAAAATTATTTTATCAAAAATAATATATTAATTTTTTTAAAAAATATTTATAATGGGTACTCCATCAAAAGGATGCAAAACTACATTTTTGAAAAATACTTATTTTTTCAGAAAAAATGATGTTTTTATTATATCGTGTCTAGAAAATAAATAGATTTAATATTGATGTTATATTGAATATATAAACTTAAAATATTGGACAATACATTCCATAAAAACTAATTTACCCACTATTTTTATAGGTCGTGATGTGCTTGAACTCACTGCTGCGTATAATGCACACTATTGAATTACATTAAAAAAATAGCATACTGTGGAAGCATTGGCTGTTACACCAGAGGCCACATGACCATGTCAGAGGAATGAAATAAGTTTTAGAGATAAAAAATCATAACATTGATATGGTTTTCTTATGTATTTTCTAAATCTATGTGTGGTGCGGGATTCAGATAGTTCAAAATGCATTGTTGGTTTATTGTTTCTTTGATCATGTAAGTGAACCATGACCTGTGTTGATATTAGGTATATTTATCCACACTATTAGCACATGGTTTAATAACTCTATGGAAAAAAATTTAGCCTCATTTAAATGGGGAAGTTTAAATTTTTCTCGTCCAAACATAAAGGGGTCTTAGCAATTATATTCCTTGTCTCACCCAAGAGGTTCCCTGAATGATCTCTCCTCTATTTTCTATTCCTTATGTAGTTTATCATTTTTATTAGTTTTATTCATGTATCATTCTTCAAATTTTAATCATAGATGTATGTCTATAATTATTTCTATCTTCATTCATTATTTCCTTCTCCCATTGAAATGGTATTTGTTTATAAGCTAATAATCCCACTACTAGGAAGCTGGGTTACCCCAGCACTTTTATACCAACGATTCAATAGAACGATTGGTATAGGGGTCCTTTACCAGTGGTTTGTTGAAACCGTTGGTAAAGGTTGAGTTAGTGATGTATTTCTGAACGGTTTGAAGAAACTGTTGGGAAATCTACAAATTATTCTCCCTTTACCAATGGTATGTACAAACCATTGGTAAAGTCCATGACTTAGAAAGGATTTACCAATGGTTTTTCAAAACTATTGGTAAATCATACCTTTACCAATAGTTTTTTAAAACCGTTGGAAATGTTTTCCCCTAAATTTTCAGTAAACCCGATCTCACATCCACGGGATTGAAGTGCTAAAGCCGAGACCTAATGCATCTCTCGCGCCGAAAATTTCCACCAGATCCATCTTCAATCAAAAAGTTGTTTTGGTATACACTTAAAATCTGTAAGTAGTATATTATGTTTAATGTTTTTCATCTAATTTTTTTGTTTTCTATTTTGATATGGGTTAAACATGAGGTTCGTGTAGTGTGCTAGCCAATAATTTAAATTTGATTTGTTTTTTGTTTTTGTTCTATATTAATGTACGAATAAATTTATTTGAAGTGAGGGGGTGCAGGTGGTGGGAGGTGTAGTGGGTGGGGGAGGGGGTGTGCTGGTGGGGTTGTTTAGGTGTGTGGGGTGCAATGAGTAAAGGGGGGTGTATATGTGAGGGTGTGTAGTGGGGGTGAGTATGTTTGGGGTGAGGTTGGAGGGTTTCACAGGTGGGTGTGGGGGTGGGCTGTGCAGCTAGGGGTGGGGGAGGGGGCTATTCAAGTGGGGGTGTAGGTGGGGGTGGCTGTGCAAGTGGGTGGGTGGGAGGGGAGTTTGTAACAACCCGTTTTATTACAACCCTTATAAATAACAATTATATATTTAGTTCCATTAAATCCTTCCTTAACAAAGAAAAATGTAAAAAGAAAAAAAACACGTAACTCCTTTATTTATTTATTTAAGAACATGACACTGAAGATTCTTACAACATCCGAGTTACAAGAAAATATCACTAACCATAAATGCCAAAGAAAAACCCTAGTAAAATCACCGGAAGGCTACTTAGGATAAAAAAATCCCGACTTCATAGTGTGGATCACTAGGATCCATCATAAGCATCAGGATGACCAATGCCATGGCAGCTCTACTAAGTACTATTGCAACGTAGAGAACCATCCTTAGCTGACAAACCAACTTCAAAATATGAATACCAAGACTTCATATTTATAATGGTTCCATAGAACCATTGCAATTTTACCATTGTTGTCTTTTTCAAAATGACCATTGGGATTTAAATCCGAAGGCCTTTAGGGTCTTGCTAAATACAGTTATAATAATTAAGACTCTTTTCTTTTAAATAATTCTTAATGAGTATATATTATTTGTGGCCTATGTTCTAAAGAAACAACATAAATATATATATCTATACAAACTTTTTTTTTCTCTATGTTTTCATATTAGATTAATTATATGAAGTTACGATACTTTATAAAATTATGTTTTTCTTCAACGTAAAAAGCAATTTTTCTATTTTGAAATTTTGGGTTAAATAATCATTTTGTTTTAATATCATATAGATGTAAATTAAGATAAGGGACAATAAATAAGGGATAAGTGATATTAAATTATATAAATTGATAAATTAAATAAATAAAGGAAAAA
Organism: Viscum album; assembly: GCA_963277665.1. NCBI lineage: Eukaryota > Viridiplantae > Streptophyta > Magnoliopsida > Santalales > Viscaceae > Viscum > Viscum album. The sequence continues at coordinate 1,012,510,792 of OY728119.1, read as the reverse complement.
TAAAAATATTTTTTGATAGAGGCGAATTAATTAGTACACATGGGTATTAAATTAACCATTTACCTTCTTAAAATAGTAAAAGTAATTATTAATTGTAGGATAAAAAAAATAAACTTCATATAATAAGGATAAAAAAATATTGTTGTTTTTTAAAATATATATATATATATAAGCATCGCAGGGGGGGACCCACGTTTTATTTAAAACACCACACCCCACGCGACCGTCGGATCCTTCCCCTCCAATCGCGGTCGTCCGATCTTTTTAATGTCGCATTGCTTACGAGCCGTTCGATCGACTCCCGTATGATCTCGGTCGTCCCCCATTTTTCCAGTTTTCTTCTCCCCCACATCTTCTTCATCGTCGCGCATGCCTACCAGTAGGGTGACGCTCTATTTTTCTTCACTTAGGCCGGTGTATAACCCACTTTTCTCCCTCATTTCCACAAATTTGGCACCGCTCCTTCATTAGTCTGCCTCGGATACCCGGTCGACGTCTCCACGAAGAGTTCTCTATTTTTTTTAAAACCTCGGTTTGCACCAAAGGCATGAGGGGTTTTCATTGAGTTCCTTGGATCTCTGACCACCGGTCCGGCCTCACCTACTTCATCTTATCCTCCTCTCCGAACCAGTATGGGGACAAATATTACCTTGTTTTTTTAAGCTTTGGTATATATATTTATATATAGGTTTATATATATAAACTTATATGTATATACTCCTTGTTTATACACATATGCATGGCTTTGAGAACCATTCTTGTCCTCTTATATGTGGAATCCCAAAACCAGGGTAAATGAAACTCTTTTGTTTCGTTTCCCTTAAATTTCTATGGTTATATATATGTATATAAAATTTTTATATAAATATGTATAGATATATATACAGGATCATATGAATCGGTTCATACCGTCCTTCCCCTTCCTGGAATCGAACCGAGTAAGGTAGATCTTCCTGTTTTTAAATTTCATATTTTTTGGTTATATATACTTCATGCATGTGTATATAAATATATATAAGGGCCTCAAGAACCCGTTATATTTGTCCTCTTCCAGAATTCAAACGGGATAAAGGAAGTTTTTGGGGTTTGTTTTATTTACGTTTTAATGGTTCCATTTACCCATATACTCTTTGTGTGTAAATATGTATGAATTCATACATATATAACACATTACATGCATATGTACACATTTATTGTACATGTATATAACCCTTGATTTACTCTTCCGTATGAAAAATGGAGAGTTCGGGTAATTTTTCTAAACCTGTAAGATTATACAATTATATGGAGCACATGGATATATATGTACATGTGATTATATATAAGTATATGTATATCTATGTGCGAGTATATGGGACGAGCTTGATTACTTGTTTTAAAATTTATCACAATATAACATGATGATTTATTAAAATTATTTTTACCCATAAAGATTATTATTTCAAGAATAATACTAAGAAATTATGTATATACATGTTTATGTACATGATGGAGTTTAAGGATAAGTTTGAAATAAAAACAGTTCTTCCAACTGAAAATCTCATTTATTAGCGTTTTTGACAATTCATTCACTTTCTGTGAAAATGTGTGGTGTGAACCCCTTAAGAATTTATATGTGGCCAAGTGAATGTGTATTCATAAGTTCAATTTCTAAAACCATGTTTCAATTAATTATTATCAGGACTTGGTTTACATTTTTCACACATATAAGTTTCTAATAATTTTAATGGATGCTAAGCCAACATGTATGTTGCACTAGTGGACTGGCTTAACCTGCAAAGTTATGTACCCTCGATGAAATTTATACTTGTAAATAATGAGTTTCTATATGTTTTAAAGAGATGAACTATGAATTTATGGGTTTTATTTAATGAACATGACGTAATTTTACAAGACAATCTATTATGTTTAGTGTTCCAGTTATTTTTTCATGTACAAGAGTAAGTTGATTTAGTTTATTTGCATCACTGCTTAATATGAATCCAAAAGCCTAGTTCTTTTTACATTTACGATATTATTCATCTCATGTTATGAATATGTATGTAAAAGGGGTTTTGATTAAGAATGTATGAATGAAACTCTATGAATGAAAGACCATGTAAAGATATGCGAGGGATGTATTGGACTTAAATGTTTATGGAAGGGTGCGCCTAGAATTATATAGCGCTCCAATGAATTGGGTAAAGTAAGATTCTCATGAGACGTTATGTGCGACAGTCTCGGCAGTTATCATTGGCGTGTGCTACCATGGAAACGGGATGGGAGGTTAGCCTTGACCCATATTAAGTATGTTTTATGGTCTAGACACAAGGTCTTGACAAAGTCTGGCATTATACATTCCCTCTACATGTGATGATAAATGGTCAAACGGGGGTTAGTTTAACTAACAGGACATCCCCTAGTTGAAAATTCCCTTGACTATGAGAATGAATTTATGAGATATGAATTGTAACATGTGTAGTATGTTGTTATAAGAATTTTATGTGCAAATGAATCATTATATGAATGTTTTCCCTACTTACACTCAATCTTTTAGAACTTATTTAAATTTGGTTTTAAGTTATGCATCATCTATTCTTCACATTCTTGCGCTCTCTGATTTATGTATTTTTTAAAATCTTCATCTAAGTATGTACTTCTTCACTGTGCTAGTGGTTTTCAAAAAAAAATGGAGGATTTACATGCTTTAATAAAAGATAATTCTTTGTTTTTATTGAAGTGTTTTATTATCTTCAAAATGACTTCTTTGAGAAATAGTTTTCATAAAATGTTTTAAAACCCCTTACTAGGCATATTTTCTCACCCTACGTTTTTTATTTAAATTTTTTCAGGCATGGTTTGTACTAATGAAGTTTATCAGAAGCAGCTGGTTTCCCAGAACCCTGAGCCTCGAGATCTTCTGTAGTAATGGGACATGATATATTATTTGTAAATGATGTAATGAAATGTTAGTATATATTGTCTCATAGGGAACCTGGGATTGGGGTCTCTACGATTGGTATCAGAGGATGGGTTCAGGTAACTCTGGAAAACCAGGTAGTATGAATATACAACTACGATTGACTAAATAATTATGTTGAAACTTTCAGATGGATGATGAAAATGTACCTACCGACCTACTGTCACTTCCCACTAAGGCTCTAGAGAACATTGTATCTCTAGCTAGTCATTAGAACTTTATTAATTATGCCTGACTTCGCATGTCATGTAAGCACCTGTATGACATTTAAAATTCTTCTAGGGTTCTTAGTCTACACTGGGGATTGGGGATGGATTATCTCTTAATGATGATGACCCAATTTTCCTCTTATGCACGTCAAGGAAGGTACCATGAGGGACTCTTCCAAGTGTTCACGACTGGAGAAGAATTTGGCATGATGCTCGATAACCCCTTTCAAGAAGCTACTGCCGCCAAAGACCTCCGAGTGGCTTACCTGTGCCATATTTTGCACTATGGCTTCTGGGGAAAGTTGATGGACTTTGGGGTGTTGGAAGATGAGTCCACCTGATTGTCTCTTAGGCAAGAGGTGTATAATGATGTTTCCCAACTCTATTCCCCTCATGCTAAACTCAGGAGGTGTCATAGATGTTCCCATGAGTTCGACCTCGTCTGTTCATCTTGTGTGTGGTTTGAAGAGTTAGAGAGTTTTGCCACTCTTTATGGTGTACTTTTAGTAAACTCTGGCTTTGATATGTAAACTTTTGTGTAAATGGAAGTTTCATGTTTCCTTTCCTGCCTCTACCTTATCTTTGTTAAATGTTTCCTTTCGAATATTTTTTCAGATGGATGGTAAAACGAAAATCTCATCACTACCTGATGAGTTAGTAGAGGTCATTTTGATCAAAGCATGCACGGTGGATTATCCATCTTTTCTCCACCTGTGAGGGACTTTCCAACGTCTGCTCGATTTAGAAAACTGTCCTGAGATTCTTCGTTCGTGTCAGGGGGATGACCGTGCTTTTCATCTCATCTCCACTGCCCAACTCCCCTACTATAGGTGAAGGGGAAGATATTATGAGGGTCTCTTTTAGTGTTTTACTCTGGCGCAAAACTACTCTGCCAGAGCGTGCTTCCTCATAGCTTCCTAGGATGGCCACCTTAGTGCAGCCTATATGTTCTAGGTCTTAAATTTTAGTCTCCTCAATCACATCATTCCCCTCTATTAACTCAAGCATGATATATCCTGGAGAGTTATCAGAAAATTTATCTACTCGGACGTTTCCAAGCTTTTCACCGCATGATCCTCCTTTTGGAAGCTTGTGTGTAGTACACACGAGAAGGAGTACAAGACATACTGCTCAATGTGCATCTGGGCTAGGGAAACTGAAGAACTATGTACCAACTTTGGTATTATGTTAACCGAGCCAGATCCCCTGTTTCAGTAGAGTTGTACGACTGAGGTTTTTGTTTTTCTTTTTATGAATAGAATTGCGAGGACACAATTCTTTGAAGGGGTAAATAATGTAATGCCCCGTTTTTTTACAAGCCTTATAAATATCAATTATATGTTTAGTTCCATTAAATCAGTCTTTAATAAAGAAATATTTAAAAAGAAAGAAACACGTAACTGCTTTATTTATTTATTTAAGAACATGACACTGAAGAGTCTTACAACATCCGAGTTACAAGAAATGATCACTAACCATAAATTCCAAATAAAAACCCTAGTACGATCACCAGAAGGCTACTCAGGATAAAAACAAGTCTGAATTCATAGTGTGTATCACCAGGATCCATCATAAGCATCAGGATTTCCAATGCCATGATGGTCGTGCTGAGTACCAGTGCAATGTAGAGAACCATCCTTAGCTGAAAAACCAACTTCAAAATATGAATACCAAGACTTCATATTTATAAAGGTTCCACATAGCCGTTGCAATTTTACCATTGTTGTCGTTTCAAAATGACCGTTGGGATTTAAATCCGATGGCCTTTAGTTTCTTTCTAAATATAGTCATAATAATTAAGACGCTTTTCTTTTAAATAATTCTTAATGAATCTGTTTGATTTTTGGCCTATGTTCTAAAGAAACAACATAATTATATATATCTACACATTATTTTTTCTCTATGTTTTCATATTAGCTTAATTATATGAAGTTACCATACTTTATAAAATTATGTTTTTCTTCAACGTAAAATGAAAATTTATTATTTTGAAATTTTGGGTTAAATAATCATTTTTTTAATAACATATAGATGTAAATTAAGATACGTGACGATAAATAGAGGATAAGTGATATTAAAATATATAAATTGATAAATTAAATAAATAAAGGAAAAATAAAAAAATGTTCTGATAGAGGTGAATTAATTAGTACACATGGGTATTAAATGAACCGTTGACCTTCTTAAAATATTAAAAGTAATTAATAATTGTCGGATAATAAAAATGAAATTCATATAATAAGGACAATATAAAAAAAAGGATTGTTGTTTTTAAAAAAAATATATATATATAAGCAGCGCGGGTTGGGGGCCCGCATTTTATTTAAAACACTGCACCCCACTCGACTGTCCGATCCTTCCCCTCCAATAGCGGTCGTTTGATCTTTTTAATGTTGCACCGCTTATGAGTCGATTGATCGACTCCCGTATGATCTCGATCGTCCCTAGTTTTCCAGTTTTCATCTCCCCCGCATCTTCTTTTTTGTCGTGCACGCCTACCAGTAAGGTGAGGCTACGTTTTTCTTCGCTTAGGCCGGCAGAGGACCCACTTTGCTCCCTCCTTTCCACAAAGTCGACACCGCTTCTTCATTAGTCTGCCTCGGATACCCAGTCGACGTCTCCACGAATAGTTCTGTGTTTTTTTAAACCTCGGTTTTCACTGAAGGCAAGAGGGGTATGCACCGAGTTCCTTGGATCTCCGACCACCGGTCTGGCCTCGCCTGCTTCATCTTCTCCTCCTCTCCGAACCGGTAAGGGGACAAATCTTACCTTGTTTTTTAAGCTTCGGTATATATATTTATATATAAGTTTATATATATAAACCTATATGTATATACTCCTTGTTTATACACATATGCATGGCTTTGAGAACCATTCGTGTCCGCTTCTGTGTGGAATCCCAAAACCAGGGTAAATGAAACTCCTTTGTTTTGTTTCCCTTCAATTTCGATGGTTATATATATATATACACTTTTTATATAAATATGTATAGATATGTATACAGGACCATATGAATCAGTTCATACCTGATTTCCCCTTCCTGGAATCGAACTGAGTAAGGGAGATATTCATGTTTTTAAATTTCATCTGTTTTGGTTATATATACTTCATGCATGTGTATATAAATCTATATAAGGGCCTCAGAAACCTGTTATATTTGACCTCCTCTTCCAGAATTCAACTGGGATAAAGGAAGTTTTTGGGGTTTGTTTGATTTCAGTTTTAATGGTTCCATTTACCCATACACTCTTTTGGTGTAAATATATATGAATTCATACATATATAAGACGTTACATGCATATGTACACATTTCTTCTATATGTATATAACCCTTTCTTTACTTTGCCTTATGAAAAATGGAGAGTTCAGGTAATTTTTATAAACATGTTAGATTATACAAGTATATGGAGCACATATATATATATATATGTACATGTGATTATATAGATGTATATGTATATCTATGTGCTATCATAAGGGATGATCTTGATTACTTGTTTTAAAATGTATCAAAATATAACATGATGATTTATTAAAATTATTTTTACCCACAAAGATTATTATTTCAAGAGTAATACAAAGAAATTATGTATATACATGTTTATGTACATGATGGAGATTAAGGATAAGTTTGATATAAAAATGATTCTCCCAACTGAAAATATCATTTATCAGTGTTTTTGACAAATCATGCACTTTTTGTGAAAATGTGTTGCGTGAACCCCTTAAGCATTTATATGTGGCCAGGTGAATGTGTATTCATAAGTTCAGTTTCCAAAACCACGTTGCAATTAATTATTATCAGGACTTGGTTTACATTTTTGACACATATAAGTTTCTAATAATTTTAATGGATGCTAAGCCAACATGTATGTTCCACCAGTGGACTGGCTTAACTTGCAAAGTTATGATTCCTCGATGAAATTTATACTTGTAAAGAATGAGTTTAATCATGTTTTAAAGAGATGAACTATGAATTTATGGGTTTTATTTAATGATATTGATGTAATTTTACATGATAATCCATTATGTTCAGTGTTCCAGTTATTTTTGAACGTACAAGAGTAAGTTGATTTAGTTTATTTACATCACTGCTTAATCTGAATCCAAAAGCCTAGTTCTTTTTACATTTACGATATGATCCATCTCAATTTATAAATATGTATGTAAAAAGGGGTTTTGATTAAGAATGTATGAATGAAACACTATGAATGAAATACCATGTCAAGATATGTGACAGATGTATTGGACTTAATTGTTTATGGACGGGTGTGGCCAGAATTATATATCGCTCCAATGCATTGGGTAAAGTAAGAGTCTCATGAGACGTTATGTGAGACGATCTCGGTAGTTAGCCTTGGCTTGTGCTACCGTGGAAACGGGATGGGTGGTTAGACTTGACCTGTATTAAGTATGTTTTATGTTCTTGATGCAAGGTCTTGACAAAGTACGACATTATATATTCCCTCTGCATGTGATGATAAATGGTCAACCGGGGGTTAGTTCAACTAACAGGACATCCCCTAGTTGAAAATTCCATTGACTATAAGAATGAATTTATGAGATTTTAACTATAACATGTGTAGTATGTTGTCATAAGAATTTTATGTGCCAATGAATCATGATATGATTTTTTCCCTGCTTGCACTCAATATTTTAGAACTGATGTAATTTGGGTTGTATGTTATGAATCATCTATTATTCACATGCTTGCACTCTCTAATTTATGTCTTCTTTAAAATATTAATTAAAGAATTTACTTCTTCACTGTGCAAGTAGTGTAACATACCAAGTATGTAATGAATAATAGATATTTTTATCTATGTCTATTAATTATTAAGATAGTGTTTTAGAGGCTTAAAATGAAAATAAATACAATCTTATGCATGGAATACACTAATATTCTTAAAAGATTGTTTTACTGCCTTTTGATGGAAAACCCTTTTTAAATCTATATTTTGTCAATTTTATAAGCTATGTTTGTCAAAATAAACTTATTATTTATGATTGGGACATCAAAATTTACATTGTGTGAATTTTTGGTATTTTTCCGATAAAGTTCATTTTTAATGAATAGTGAAAAATGTTGTATTTTAGTTCAAACCCTCTTTTTAATATAATTTATTTATATGATTAGATTATCTTTTGAATTGGTTTTGAAGTGAAATTAGAATATATTTTTACCATTTTATCCAATGGTGGTCACTGGAATCAATTTCACTTTGAAATTGGACTTAAACTAGTGTCAATCTTTTGATACTTATTGTTTCATAAAAACATGCTATTTGTCCGGACAACGGGAATTAGTTATTAAATTAATTAATGAAAATTAAATGTTTTGAATTTTGTAAATTAGACATCATTTTTTAATTCAGAATATCAAATATAGCTTAGGGTGAAGTTTTGGTATTTTTCTGAAAAACATCAAATTTTGATGAATAGTGAAACCACTAAGTGGTAGTTAAAGAAACTGATTTTTCGATTAAATGAAATTTTGCCAATTCTGTGATTTGATTTTCAAAAATCCGACATACATGTTTGTCATTAAGAAGTAAAATGTGGTTCAATGAGATTAAAATAATTTTTTGGTGAATAGTAACTTTTAAGTTCTTAATCCTGATTAGTAGTAATTATTGTAGTTTAAGGTAAAAATAATTTTTTAATAATATAAGATGAGCTTCACACATGTCCTACCCTTATTGGATGTGTCATGGCCGACCAAGACAATCCATGGGTCAACTTGGGGACCCCATGGAGCCACATTGGTTGGGAAATGACATAAATAACCTTTTATTTAATGTTAAAGTAAAAATGACACAAACAAGAGATGTTTTACTAAAACAATTTTTACATGGGGTTATACAAGTCAGATTTTTTATTATAAATAGTCATTGGAAAGATAAACATATTTCCTATATCATAGTATTTTTTTAAAATTTTTAGACATTAAATAAATTAAATTATTGATGACATCATGATGATGCAGAGATGACCTCATTATTTAACGATTTAAATAAAATGGAATGATAATGTAATATCTAAGACCTACACATGTCCAAAACCTATTGGATGAGTGGCTATCGAACCATTATAACCTTATCCTCGAATTATATCAATATGGGACCTCTTAAATCCGAATAAAATTTTAAAATAAAGTGACTTTTCTTTACTTTCCAAGAGTGCCCCTCCTCTCCTCTTATAAAAGGCCCCCACCTCTACCTCTTTACCCACACTCCCAAAGCCTTTGGCTCGGCCAAACCCTGCCCATTTTGTCTCTCCACATCCCTATCTTACTTCTTGAAGCCTCACATTGGGAAGAAGTCTTCCCAAGGAATCCTTGGAGCTCAAACCAAAGGGAGTTACCCGATTTTAAGGTAATGTCTTCACTTGAGTCCTTTTGTTTTATTTTGCTTCTCCAACCCCCTAAACTCTTTTTATTCTTTTCTTTTGTAACAACTCCAGTATCCTAAATATACTAGGATTTTTTTATAATAAGGATTCGAGCTACACTTACACACACCTACATCTAATGGTTAAAGGACATACTGTTTCCGTGGATGGTGAATTTATGCCTCCCGAAACGATGATTGTTCAACATTCTTTTAACACCTTCAAAGGTGTCCATTAAGATATCACTATATTTATACATGATATATAATATATTTATGTTTTCCTTAAGCTTCTGTATTTTTCATTTTGGGCATACCTTTATGGTTTCCATTATTGGTAAACGTGATATCTTCATTTAAGGAAGTGCGGACTACCGCCCCCTCAAAGTGATTTGATTCGTTAAATACCATATGTGGGACGTATAAAGGATGGAACTATGATATTATATATGATATTATACTAGAATTATAATATACCTTTATATCATTATGATTACATTCTATAAAATACGAAATAGAAATGAAAGTAGCGTTCATGCGTACGTACGGCTTACCGTCTCCATGAACGGTGCATTTCATTTCTTACCCCTAAATGACTATGTAATATTATAAATGCATGCATGTACTGGATATATATGAAATATATGATATCTAAATCATGAATACCATTCTGGATATAATGTATACATGAACAACTTGTAATTATAAAGGGCTTATTTTTTACTCAAGTACCAATGATCGTTAAAACGACCGTTATTAACTTAAATAATTACATAGTGTTCATTACATGGAAATAAGTGATAGAAAAGGAATAATGAACGTGAAAAAGGTTCTTAATCAAGTAGAAATTAACTCAAGTTTATTATTCAGGAGATTAATGAACGACCGAGTCAAGTCGGACCCGAGGTATGGGACTTCGTCTCAATCTCCTTTCATTGAGGAATATTTTGTTTTATACACAACCTTCTTTTATACGGTGTATAAACCCGTTTGACTTTTACGTTTATTCAAAAGGAATCTTTTTTATACAAAGCGTTTACTAAATGACAAAAGGTAATGTTTTTTTCGTACGTATGCGGCGAAAATGTCTTCTCCGCCGCCGTGACCATTATTTGAGTTTCGGCTTCCTCTACAAGCCATACCCTTTTTTTTTAAAGAAAAATAAATACCATGTTTTACTTTTCTTTTATTTTGGTATTGAAAATGGTTTTAATAATGTTTTTATATCAATGTGTTGTATTTATATCTTGTGATTGAAAGGTGGAAATTTTATGTTTCCTTTATGCATGTTTTATGTGATACGATTATGTTGAGGTTCTTGGGAATTATTATGAAGATGGGTGGTTACGTGATAGACTAAGGGAGGGTGATCCCGATATAGCTCTCCAATGCATTAGGTAAAGCGAAGGAGTGAAATGTTAAGGTTTCTCTGAATAGATTTAGGGAATATACTGTGATGGGTATTCCAAACGTAACCAAGAGGGTTACTCCCTACGTAAGAATGTTATGAATGTCTCAAGTTACCTTTATGTCTTGTGATTTATATGATTTATTCATGATTTGATGATGTATGGTAAAGTGCTTATGTTTTATGGGTAAATTATGATTTCATTATTATGTATATATGTACCCATGTTTCCTTTCCATATTTTTATATCCCTTACTGAGCTTTTTATGCTCATCCCATGTTTTTTGGAATGTTTTTCACAGGTCAAGGGAAAGGTACATGATATGATGATAGTGTCAAGGAAGTGTCAAGAATGAATCCATGTTGTATTTTAAATATGTTTCCATTGATGGGAAATAAGAATACTATCTTTATATAACCACTTTGTTTCTATGTGGAATGTAATGCATGTTTTATGTCCTAATTCTCTAAAACTCTAAACCCGAAAAGATCCTCAATGTGTAATATTGTAATAACTGAAGATTAAGTAAGGTTTAAGGCTGGGGCCTTATAGTTGGTATCAAAGGTCGGTTTAGATAACATTAGGAGTTAGAATTCTATTAAATGATTATCCAAAAATATTTTTTTTATGGTCAAATTAAAGTGATATAGTATTTGAAGATTACCATGTTTCTTTATCTAAGACATGTTTGTTCAGAATGGTTTTCCGCAGAGGAAACAGGGAAGCAGTGTTAGGAAGCCATGCAGAAGGAAATAACCTTCCGAATCAGCATCCTGAGATGGTCGGAATTGGAACTAAACAGTTTGTTGCAGTAATGGCACAGTTGACTCAAGCGATAAATTGCGGTGGTATCCATACATGAGATCAGCCAGATCAACCGCAGAGGAACATGTCAGTGGTGGAACATTTCATGAGGCAACATCCCCCATCATTCAGAGGATCATCTGACCCTTTGTTAGCTGAAGGGTGGATTAAAGCACTGGAGAAGATTTTCGATTTCATGGGGTATTCAGACAATCAAAAGGTTAGACATTCTATTTACCGTTTGGAGGGTGAGGCAGATCAGTGGTGGTCTATGGTTAAAAATATCAGGGACGCCAATGAGATTGATGCTCTTGACTGGGATGAATTCAAAGGTATGTTTCTTGAAAAGTATTTCCCTAAGGCTGTTTGACTTAGGATGGAAAATCAATTCATGGAATTGATGCAAGAGGAAGACTCAGTGGTTACCTATGAAGAAAGGTTCACTCGATTGGCAAGGTATGCTCCAAATTTTTTCTGAGACCTTGATAGTAAAATCAATCGTTTTTACTCAGGACTAAATCCAAAATATCGGCGGTCATTAGATTCTCGTGAGTTTAAATGTTATGAAAAGCTTGTTCGATGTGATGAGAAGGTGGAAATGGAGTTTTCCGATGATCAAGTGTTCTATAACAACCAACAGAAGAAGATACCGAGGTGGCAGGAGAAAGGTAAGAATTCTTCAAAAAAGTCTGATGGTAAGAAAACTAAGTTTCAAGTTTGTGATAAATGTTGTAAAAGGCATGCTGAGGAATGTCTTCTGAATTCTGGAAAGTGCTACCGATGTGGTAAGATGAGACATAAGGCTCGTGATTACACTGGAAAAGATCAGGGTGATGGTAACACCAAATTTGATTTACAGTTAGTGAAATGTTATAAGTGCAGTGAGATGGGTCACTATGAAAACGAGTGTCCGACAAAGAGCTTGGCTGATGGGAAGCAGTTAGACTACAAGCAGAAAGGGGTGGTGAAATCCTTTGCAACTATTTCATCAGATGTCGGGCCATCAAATGAAGTTGTATCGGGTACTTTGTTTGTTTTTTCATATTATGTCAGTGTGTTGTTTGATTTGTGGTCTACACATTCTTTAATCTCTGAAACCTTTTCTAGTAAAATGGGAATACCATTTCAAGAAATGACTCCTGAACTTTTGGTAAAAACACCTGGGGGGAATGTTGAGGGAAAAAAATTCATAAGAATCTTCCTATCCTTATCTGTGGAAAGAACCTACCTGCAAACCTTATTGTTTTACCTCTAGTAGAGTTTGATGTTATCCTGGGTATAGATTGGCTCTCTATTTACCATGCTAAGATTCACTATAGAGAAAAAGAAGTTTTTTTCAGAAAGGCTTTCAGTTTGTGTACAAGAATGAACCCTTACTGTTGATAACTTATCAAGAGGGCGAGAAACTTGTAAAAGATGGAAATTAATGTTACCTTGCACACATCATTGAAAATAAAGGAACTGTTCAGATTAATGATGTGCCGGTGGTAAATGAGTATCCTGATGTTTTTCCTGATGAGTTTCCTGGAATAATACCAGATCAGGAAGTTGAATTTACTGTTGACTTAGGTCCTGATGCTAAGACAATTTCAAAACCCCCTTATCGAATGACTCAAATTGAACTTTTAGAGTTGAAGGAGCAGCTACAAGATTTATTAGAGAAAGGTTTCATTCGACCTAGCACATCCCCATGGGGTGCTCCTGTTTTATTTGTTAAAAAGAATGATGGTTCAATGAGACTGTTCATTGATTATAGAGCCTTGAATAACATCACTGTTAAGAACAAATATCCTTTGCCTCATATCGATGATTTGTTTGATCAGCTTTAGGGAGCTCAGTAATTCTCAAAGATTGACTTGAGATCGGGGTACCATCAGCTGAAGGTAAAGGAAGCAGACGTTCTGAAGACTGTGTTTCGTACAAGATATGGCCATTATGAATTTGTAGTAATGCCTTTTGGGCTAACCAATGCACCTGCTGTATTCATGGACTTAATGAATAGAATTTTCCATGAGTTCTTGGATAAGTTTGTGGTGGTTTCCCTTGATGATATTTCGGTGTTTTCTAAAAGTAAATAGGAGCATGAAAGACATTTAAGGGTTATCATACAAACCTTAAAAGAAAAGAAATTGTATGGGAAATTCTGAAAGTGTGAGTTTTGGTTGCAACAAATTTCTTTCCTTGGTAACATTATTTCTAAAGAAGGGATAACTGTCGATCCTGTAAAAACAAAAGTTGTGGAAGACTGGCCAAGACCCACAAATGTAAATGAGATTCGTAGCTTCCTTGGTTTTGCAGGCTATTACTGAAGGTTTGTTAGAAATTTTTCATGGTAATCTAGTCCAATGACTAAGATAACTCAGAAGGGTGTTAAGTTTATCTGGACAAAAGAATGTGATGATTTTTTCAGGAATTGAAAAGAAGATTGGTGAATGCTCCAGTTTTGGCACTACCTTATAGGAATGGTGAGTTTGTTATATATAGTGATGCTTCATTGAAAGTACTTGGTTGCATCCTAATACAGAATGATCAGGTAATTGCTTATGCTTCACGATAGTTGAAAAATCATGAGGTAAATTACCCTACACATGATTTGGAATTAGCTGTTGTTGTTTTTGCTTTAAAAATTTGGAGGCATCATTTGTATGGAGTAAAGTGTGAAATATATATTGATCACAAAAGTTTAAAGTATATATTCAATCAGAAAGAATTTAACATGAGACAAAGGAGATGGCTAGAATTATTCAAGGATTATGATTGTACAATTCATTACCATCCAGGAAAAGAAAATAATGTTGCTGATGCTTTGAGTCGAAAAAGTAATGTTTCATTAGCAATGTTGTGTTTGGAACGTGATCCTTTGGTTAAGGATTTGATGAAATTTGGAATAGAAGTTGTTGGTGCAGGAAGTTATTCTGTTTTGTTTCAGGTATCAGTGAGATCATCTCTATCAGATTGAATCAAGCAAGCACAGAAGCAAGACAGTGAGTTGTAGAAAAAGGTAGAGCTGGTTCAGAAAGGTAAGTTGCCTGAATTCGACATTGATAATGATTGCGTTTTGAGATTTGGGAAGAGATTGTGTGTGCCTTGTGATTCACAGTTGAAGAGAGAGTTGTTATGTGAATCTCATAGTTCTCTGTTTTCAGTTCATCCTGGAAGTACTAAGATGTACAGAGATCTGCAGGAGTATTACTGGTGGGATGGAATGAAAAGAGATATTTCTGATTTTACTGTGAAGTGTTTGACTTGTCAATAGGTTAAAGTAGAGCGGAAGTTACCGAAAGGGATGCTTCAGCCTTTACCAGTGCAAGAGTGGAAATGGGAGAATATATCCATGGACTTTTTTGTGGGATTACCGAAGACATCTCGAGGTAATAATGCAATCTGGGTTATTGTTGATCGCTTGACTAAATCTGCTCATTTCCTTTCTATACGAGATACTTTTTCCCTAGATCAACTTTCTTGTTTGTATCTTAAAGAGATAGTCAGGTTACATGGATTTCCTCTCTCTATTGTATCTGACCGTGATCCCAGGTTCACATCTAACTTTTGGAAATTCCTTCAGAAGTCGTTGGGTACTGAATTAAATTTTAGTACAGCATTTCATCCTCAATCAGATGGGCAGTCAGAACGAACAATTCAGACCTTGGAGGATATGCTACGAGCTTTTTCGATGGATTATCATGGAATTTGGGACCAAAATATTTCTTTGGTTGAATTTTCATATAATAATAGTATTCATTCCAGTATACAAATGGCACCATTTGAGGCGTTATATGGGAAGCGGTGTCGAACTCCAGCTTTTTGGGATGAAGTGGGTGAAAGAAAGCTTATGGGACCAGAATTGGTAGAAGAGATGGCAGAAAAAGTTCAGCTGTACAGAAACACATGAGAACAGCTCAGAGTAGGCATAAGAGTTATACAGACAACAGGAGGAAGGATCTAACTTTTGAGGTAGGTGATCATGTTTTTCTCAAAGTCTCACCATGGAAAAGTGTGATGAGATTTGGTAAGAAAGGAAAGCTGAGTCCAAGGTTAATTAGACCATATGAAATTCTGGATAGATTTGGATATGTTTCTTACCTAGTGGCTTTACCTCCGAGTTTATCTCAGGTACACAATGTTTTTCATGTTTCGATGCTGAGAAAGTATATGCCAGATCCATCTCATGTTTTGAGTCCAGAGGTAGTTCAGCTGGAAGATAAACTATATTATGAGGAACAACCGGTCCAGATTCATGACTACAGGGAGAAAGTGTTATGGAATAAGGTGATTAATCAGGTAAAGGTTTTGTGGAAAAACCACATGATGGAAGAGGCAACATGGGAATCCGAAATTGCAATGAGGGATAAGTACCCCCATTTATTCAATAAGTAAATAAATTGCGGGGACACAATTTTCTAAAGGGGGGAAGGATGTAACATCCCAAGTAAGTAATGAATAATATATATTTTTATCTATGTCTATTAATGATTAAGATAGTGTTTTAGAGTCTTAAAATGAAAATAAATACAAACTTATGCATGGAATACACTAATATTCTTAAAAGATTGTTTTACTGCCTTTTGATGGAAAACCCATTTTAAATCTATCTTTTGACAATTTTATAAGCTATATTTGTCAAAATAAACTTATTATTTATGATTGGGACATAAAAATTTACTTTGTGTGAATTTTCGGTATTTTTCCGAGAAAGTTCATTTTTTAATGAATAGTGAAAAATGTTGTATTTTAGTTCAAAACCTCTTTTTTATCTAATTTATTTATATGATTAGATTATCTTTTGAATTTGTTTTGAAGTGAAATTAGAATATATTTTTACCATTTTATCCAATGGGGGTCATTGGAATCAATTTCACTTTGAAATTGGACTTAAACTAGTGTCAATGTTTTGATACTTATTGTTTCATAAAAACACGCTATTTGTGAGGACAGTGGGAATTAGTTATTAAATTAATTAACTTAGATTTTTTGAATTTTGTAAAATAGAAATCATTTTTGAATTCGGAATATCAAATATAGCTTAGGGTGACGTTTTGGTATTTTTCTGATAAACTTCAATTTTTTATGAATAGTGAAACCACAAAGTGGTAGTTAAAGAAACTAATTTTTCGTTTAAATGAAATTTTTCCAATTCTGTGATTTGATTTTCAAAAATCTGACATACATGGTTTTCATTAAGAAGTAAAATGTGGTTCAATGTGATTAAAATAATTTTTTGGTGAATAGTAACTTTTAAGTTCTTAATCGCAATTAGTGGTAATTAGTGTAGTTTAAGGTAAAAATAATGTTTTAATAATATAAGATGAGCTTGACACATGTCCTACCCTCTTTGGATGTGTCATGGCCGACCACGACAATCATTGGGTTAACTTGGGGACCCCATGGAGCCACTTTGGTTGGTAAATGACATAAATAACTTTTTATTTAATGTTAAAGTAAAAATGACACAAACAAGAGATGTTTTACTAAAACAATTTTTACATGGGGTTATACAAGTCATATTTTTGATTATAAATATTCATTGGAAATCTCAAAAGATTTCATACATCATAGTATTTTTTATAATTTTTATACATTAAATAAATTAAATTATTTATGACATCATGATGATGCAGAGATAACCTCATTATTTAACGATTTAAATAAAATGGAAAGATAATGTAATATCTAAGACCTACACATGTCCAAAACCTATTGGATGAGTGGATTTCGAACCCTTATCCCCTTATCCTCGAATTATATCAATGTGCGACCTCTTAAATCCGAATACCATTTTAAAATAAAGTGAATTTTCTTTACCTTCCAAGAGTGACCCTCCTCTCCTCTTATGAAAGGCCCCCACCTCTACCTCCTTACCCACACTCCCAAAGCATTTGGCTCGGCCACACCCTACCCATTTTGTCTCTACACATCCCTCTCTTACTTATTGAAGCATCACTTTGGGCAGAAGTCTTCCCAAGGAAGCCTTTTAGCTCAAACCAAAGGGAGTTACCCGATTTTAAGGTAATGTCTTCACTTGAGTCCTTTTGTAATATTTTTCTTCTCCAACCCCCTAAACTCTTTTTATTCATTTCTTTTGTAAAAACTCCAGTATCCTCAATATACTAGGATGTTTTTATAAGAAGTATTAGAGCTACACTTACACACACCTACATCTAATGGTTAAAGGACATACTGTTTCCGTGGATGGTGAATTTATGTCTCCCGAAACGATGATTGTTCAACATTCTTTTAACACCATCAAAGGTGGCCATTAAGATGTCACTATATTTATATATGATATATTATATGTTTATGTTTTCCTTAAGCTTATTTATTTTTCATTTTGGGCATACCTTTATGGTTTCCATTATGGGTAAACGCGATATCATCATTTAAGGAAGTGCGAACTACCGCCCCCTCAAAGTGATTTGATTCGTTAAATACCATATGTGGGACGTATAAAAGATGGAACTATGATATTATATATGATATTATACTGGAATTATAATATAGATTTATATCATTATGATTCCATTCTATAAAATATGAAATATAAATGAAAATAGCGTTCATGCGTACGTACGGCTTACCGTCTCCATGAACAGTGCATTTCATTTCTTACCCCTAAATGATTATGTAATATTATAAATGCATGAATCTACTGGATATATATGACATATATGATATCTACATCATGAATACCATTCTGGATATAATGGATACATGAACAACTTGTAATTATAAAGGTCTTATTTTTTACTCAAGTACCAATGATCGTTAAAACGACCGTTATTAACTTAAATAATTACATAGTGTTCATGACATGGAAATAAGTGATATAAAAGGAATAATAAACATGAAAAAGGTTCTTAAGAAAGTAGAAATTAACTCAAGTTTATTATTAAGGAGATTAAATAACGACCAAGTCAAGTCGGACCCGAGGTATGGGACTTCGTCTCAATCTCCTTTCATTGAGGCATATTTTGTTTTATAGACAACCTTCTTTTATAATGTGTATAAACCCCTTTGAATTTTACGTTTATTCAAAAGGAATCTTTTTTATATGAAGAGTTTACTAAATGACCAAAGGGAATGTTTTTTTCGTACGTATGCGGCTACAACGACTTCTCCGCCGCCGTGACCATTATTTGAGTTTTGGATTCCTGTACAAGCCATACCCTTTTTTAAAAAAGAAAAATAAATACCATGTTTTACTTTTCTTTTATTTTGGTTTTGAAAATGGTTTTTATAATTTTTCTATATCAATGTGTTGTATTGATATCTTGTGATTGAAAGGTGGAAATGTTATGTTTCCTTTATGCATGTTTTATGTGATACGATTATGTTGAGGTTCGTGGTCATTATTATGAAGACGGGTGGTTCTGTGATAGACTAATGGCGGGTGAGCCCGATATATCTCTCCAATGCATTGGGTAACGCGAAGGAGTGAAACGTTATGGTTTCTCCGAAGAGATTTAGGGAATATACTGTGATGGGTATTCCAAACATAACCAAGAGGGTTACTCTTTACGTAAGAATGTTATGAATGCCTCAAGTTACCTTTATGTCTTATGATTTCTATGATTTATTCATGATTTGATGAGGTATGTTAAAGTGATTATGTTTTATGGGTAAATTATGATTTCATTCTTATGTATATATGTACCCATGTTTCCTTTCCATATTTTTATATCCCTTACTGGGCTTTTTATGCTCATCCCAAGTTTTTTGAAATGTTTTTCACAGGTCAATAGAAAGGTACATGATATGATGATAGTGTCAAGGAAGTGTCCAGAAAGAATCCATGTTTTATTTTAAATATGTTTCAATTGATGGAAAAGAAGAATACTATCTTTATGTAACCACTTTGTTTACATGTGGAATGTAATTCAAGATTTATGTCCTAATTCTCTAAAACTCTAAACCCGAAAAGATCCTCAATGTGTAATCGTGTAATAACTCAAGATTAAGTAAGGTTTAAGGCTGGGGCCTTATATGTAGTTTTAAAAAAATGTAGGAATTACATTATTTAAGAAAAGATAATTATTATTTTTATTGAAGTGTTTTATTATCTTAAAAATGAATGTTTTGAGAAAGAGTTTTCTTAAAATGCTTTAAAACCCCTTAATGGGCACATTTTCTCACCCTACGTTTTTGTTTTAGAATTTTTCAGGCCTGGTTTGTACTAATGAAGTTAATCAAGAGCATCTGGTTTCCCAGAACCCTGAGCCTCACAATCTTATATAGTAATGGTACATGATATATTATTTGTAAATGATGTAATGAAATGTTAATATATCATGTCTCATAAGGCACCCGGGATCAGGGTCTCTACAGAGTGTGCAGGTTGGGGGTGGGCTGGGCAGGTGGGAGTATTTTGGGGGAGAGGTGGAGGGTGTACAGATGGGGGTGGGGGTGGGGGAGGGGATTGTGCAGGTGGGGAGTGCAGGTGGGGGGGGGGGGGGGTTGTGTATTGGGTGGATGGGAGGGGGCTATGCAGGTGGGGATGGGTGAGGAGGGGTTGCGCATGTGGGTGGGTGTAGGTGGGGTGGGGGTTGTGCAGTCAGTGGATGAGAGGGGATTGTGCAGGGGGAGTCTTCTGGGGGTGAGGTGGGGAGGGGGGTTGTGCATGTGGGAAGTCAACACTTCCATAGTTCACCAATAAGCCCTGAAAAATCATCACTTATTGAGATTTGGATAGGTTTGAGGTCTCTTGGGATTTGGTTATTATATACTCATCTTGATAAGTAAGGAATCACATGATCTAATAGTCTCATCAACTATATAGGATGAATTCTTTCTCCCACGACACATTTTTCTAGAAATAATATATCCTTGGAAGGTTGTGGGAGCCTTTTAGAATTCAATGCCCCAACATTTTTCCAATTGAAAACTTAATACAATCATGTTATCAAGTCACCAATCTTTCAAAATTGGATTTTCACAAAAAAAAAATACAATTATAATCCTTAACACCCATCATTTGTTTTTCATAACATGGATGACAAACCAATTAAATCCCATAGCTCTCATTCACACAAACTTGGACAACCCGCCCA
This sequence comes from Viscum album, assembly GCA_963277665.1. Lineage (NCBI taxonomy): Eukaryota > Viridiplantae > Streptophyta > Magnoliopsida > Santalales > Viscaceae > Viscum > Viscum album. The sequence goes on along the minus strand of OY728119.1, from coordinate 1,012,489,978 downwards.
TCCCCTAGACACCCCTACCCCCTGGACAGCCCCGCCACCCTATTGGATAACCCCCCACCCCTGGAAACCCCTACCCCCATGGACAACCCGTCCTCTCTCGGGGAAAACCCATCCACCCCCTGGACACCCCCTACCCCCCTTGACAGCCCCCAACCCCATGGATAGCCCGCCCACACCCTAGACACACTCACCCACCCCCGAACACCCCCACCCCATGGACACCTCACACCCCCTGGACACCCCCCCACCCCCGTGGAGAGCCTGCCCACCCCCTGGACACCTCCTCCCCTTGGACAGGCCTGCCACCCTCATGGAAAGTTCGCTGACCCCCCTGGACACCCCATACCCCCCTGGACAGCCCCGCCGCCACCGTGGATATCCCTCCAAGGATTACACAGAAGCAGATAACTCTACATTTCCCTCGATTTCCAGAATCCCCCACACAGGTGAACACTAACCCGAGGGGTGCGCTTGACTTGGGGAACTAATTGGGTAATGAAAGGTATGACCTTAGGGGTTCCGGGAATAAGTTATTGAACATTATTGAAAGATTCGAGATGCTTATAACACAAAATGGGACCTGAGGCATGTGCCTCTTATCTGAGACCTATTGAAAATGAATATAAATAAATTTTAATTTCATTTTTGAGTACTTGTTCTTTGGTTAATTATTTCGAATTCAATGAAGAAACAAACCAAGGATTCATGTTAAAAACATAGATTGTAATTACATTTGGAAACCCCCTTGAATTCATGGTGATTTGGTTTAGAATACCTTGGGGACATATACTTTGTATTCATAGTGATTATGATTTATAAAGCCTTGGGAAAGTCCCCATTGTGTATTTTGAGTAATTAATATGACTCACACTCTTGATACCGAAGAACCATATGTATTGGCATCAATGTCTAAACATGTTTTTTTTTCAAAGACCTACTTTGACCGGAATTTTTTGTCATACTTGAAGTAATTTCAAGACATATTTTTGATGATGGGGATGATGTAATTGACACCATCCCTACATCTATTAGAACAAATCCATTTATTTCTTTTGATGAATCCAATATCTCAATTTTAAAAGTTGAATATGAACCTGAAGTTGTGGTGAGAAATATATAAAATCATGCATTTATGTTCTCAATTATTTTTTTTACCTTGATTTGGGTTGTTAAGGTTGGTTATATTCAAATTGATTTAATATTCATTAAAAATATGTTGTATCCGACTTGACCGTTATGTGAATTTTCAATATTTATTGGTCGAAATTTTTATTTGAATTGCATTTTCTAATTTGGAATTGAACTGTATTTAAACCTAAGAAACCAACATTTATAACTTGGGGAACATTTCAATGATTAAATTATGATTATTATAGAATTTTTATGACTCGAAGACCTATCTTTAAAATTTTCCAGGTAATTAACATGATGGTTTGTATTCTTCTGCAAAACATGTATTGAAACCTGCATCATCTACCTGAGCTAAAGAAATTAAATTTTTCCTAAATTTTGACAATTTCTTTTCCACTTATGAATCTAGTAGAATCAATTTTCTATTATTTTAATATTCTGGTGACACTTAGTAAATAATCATCCTACTAAACATTAATTTTTTTATTACATCTTTTATGATTTATTGACTTCATTACATATTTGTTCAATCTCACCTAAAATAATGGTTAGTTTAATTATCCATGAATCCCCCTATTCCCTCTCATGTATTTTGTTTTTTAGGTTAAACATTAGTTATCCTTTTTTATTTACTTTCATATTTTTTTCAAATGCCGGAAATGGAACCAATTGAAGAGAGGCTATGAAAAAAAATTATGGACAACAATCGTCACATGACTGAGCTGGGCATTTTATCACTTGTTCCTGTAGTGAGTATTTTATTTAAAATATATTTATTTAAATTATATATAATTTCAAGTGATTAATTTTTTTAAAACATTTTTTAAGGATCCATCTATTAGGTGATATTTATTTGATTAGCAGCCTAGTAGTGGTCCCAGTACTCAGGGTGTTCGTACGAGTGGGGGTGGTACGTGAGCTATATAATCTGGTCGGTGTACACGATTAGACCCTACCCCTCCTACTGACATACCATCCATCCCAAATTCTGATCCAGTTGTTCCATTAGGGACACACGAGATATTTAGGCCTCCCTTGTTTTAACCACCCTTTACATCTGACCCTCCTCACCTTTTTATACAATATTTGATGATGATTCCCTCTCCCTATCTAGTATTTGGCCATCCATCCCTATCATCTTATTTTACTACTGCTTTGATCTCTTCAGGATTTTATATTATATATTCTTCGACTACTTCTCTGCCAGAGTCTGTCCCCGCAGAGCATACATTAGGATTCACTCCATTTGTACATGGTTTTCCTTCAGTTTCTGTGGATCCAGCGATGCCCATTGATCATACTATCTCATGTATACTTATACAACCCTAAAAAATTGTTACACCATTATTTATTTTCATTATAGCATGTATTGATACAATATTTTTTTTTATTTCATAAAAGATACATATACTGATAGGAGGCGGGGTCCGGGGCGTACACACATGCGTGCGGTGTGGAACTGTAGCACGCGGTTGATAGTGGACTATAATGAAGATAGTCAGATGACTGAAAAATCAGGGAATCAATTTCATATTTTTTTTGTGATGCTTTGCAAATACTCTGACATCATTCTTGTCAGCCCTCTCTCACGGAGGCAGCTTCCAAATGAAGTCAAAGATAAAGCTTGGGCATAGATATATGTACAAAAATCTGTTGTATTAAATGAAATATATTTATTTTTTTAATTATATGAATGAATATTTTTGTTTCAGCAGTGGCTTAATTTCCATGATGCTGAGGGTGCACGACCATCTTGTCTAAAGGATTTAGTCGAGACTTGGAGAGCTTGTAAGCATTATTTGTAAATTGGCTAGTATTCTAGAGTGTGCACAGAGTTAGAGGAAGTCCCTATCATTGATGATTGTCCGTTAGAATAGTACTAACAGATTATTACTCATTGGGAGACTATCCAATTTACATTACTAATCAAATTAGAGGTATTTAAATGATATTTTTCATGTTCTTCATTAATAATAAAAATTTAATTTTATTTAGGATGCATCTGGAAGAAATAAAAAAACATTCATGCTATGAAATACATTCACACATTGGGACATACAACGATTCCAGATCATGAGAGACATTAGGTATGACAATTTATAATCTTTCTTTATGGATTTCACTTTCTATTGCTTCCTCCATAATTTATATGATTTCTAAAGTTGTTATATAATTTTCATTATGAAATTATTGTTTTTTGGAATCCTATTTTTATTTATGGTTGCCTAAATTAAATTTCATTGTAGAGGCATAAATTGAATATAGAAGGACGTGTTCCTCGATAAAAACTGTTTTGCTTGAGTATAATGAAGAAAGATGGAAGTGCGGTAAATGAACCGACTCAACATCAGATTTTATGTATTACTTTGTAGATATAAAATTTTAATCACTATTTTGTAACATAATAATCTATTTATATTTGTAACAGGATACTTTAGAGTACCTTGATGCCTAGAAACCTGACAATTTTGGACCAAATGATCTCTTACATCAGGTGTTAGTAGATGAGCACCCTAATAGAGTAGGATTCCGACCTGAGAAAAGTATAGTTCCGATGAGGTATTGTCCCGCCTAAGTTACGAGTTGTAGTGCCACTAAGTTGTAGTAGGTTAAGGAACAAGAAGAATAGGCTGAAAAGGGCCACATAGATGACAGAATAGTCTTCTATAGCAAATAATGAATTTATGAAACTGATGGAAGCATTACGTCCAACACTTTCACCAGAGGGAAGCACTACTTGTGATGAATATATGTCATCGATGTGTTCAATATATGGAGCACCAAGTTGATGTTCTAGTGGTGGTCGATACAATGTCGAGGAGGAGGACGATTCGGAGGAGTAGGTCGGTGAGGAGGAGGTCGAGCCAGAGGAGGAGGCATAGGAGGAGGAGGAGGTTGATGAGGAGGCCGAGGATGAGTATGAGGGTGAGGAGGATGGAAAAGATGATTATGGGGACGACGATGTGGATGAGGGTGAGAGTGAAGATGATAGTGATGATATTGAAAGTGATGAAGGACAGATTGATCCGTTACATTTTTTACTGATATTACTGACCTATGATATTTATTGATTTGTTGTGCCTGAATATATGAGTGATTAGGTAGGCCAAATTATGTTTATTTTTTTCTATAAATAATAAAACTTGATTTTATGATTTTCTGTGAAATCCCCTCTCCTTCCTGGACCCTGGGAAACCCCCCCCCCCCCTTCTCACCATCCTCCCTATACCCTGGAGAGCTCCTCAGACAGCCCCCCAGATAGCCCCCCCCCCCCTCCCTGGACCCCGGACATCCCACCCCCACCCTCCTCCCCGGACCCAGGATAGCCCTACAGAAATCCCCCGGACATCCCCCCAGACATCCACCCCTCCCCCACCCTCCTCCCTGGACCCCTGACTACCACCCTCATTCCTGGACCCTGGAAAGAGCCCCACACTACTCCCCAGACCCCAGACAGCCCCCCAAACAACCCCCCTCCCCCAACCTCCTCCCGGGACCCTGGACAGCCCCCTAGACAGCCCCCGGACAGCCCCCTAGAACCCCCCCACCCTCCTCCATGGACCCCAGACAGCCCCCTCGATAGCCCCCCGGACAGCCCCCCAGGCACACCTCAAGCATCCCCTCCAACCCTCCTCCATAGACCTCGAACAGCCCCCCGGACCGCCCCCACCCTCATCCCTATACCCCGGACACCCCCCCTCCTACCTGGACCCTGGAAAGCCCCCCACCCTCCTCCATGGAACTCAAACACCCCCCCCCCCCCCCCGAACACCCCCCCCCCCCCCCCGAACAACCCCCACCCTCCTCCCTAGACCCTGGAAACACCCCCCTCCTTCCTAGACCCTAGACAACCCTCCACTTTCCTCCTTCCACGCATAACCCCTGCCACATATATCGTCATCCTCTACCGAGTACATCACATAACTGTGTATCCCTGACATCATTACAAAAATCACTTCATCATAAGTCCACTTAGCCCAATCTATGATCTCTTCAAGATTCACCCAAAATCCCAATCTAATTAACATTCCATTACTATTACTTCAGTACCCAGCACTGAAAACCAACCTGGATTCCAGAGACAATCACACTCTTAATTCGGCATCTCAGATCACAAGGATCGAAGGAGATATTCCCTTAAGAGCACTTGGGATATTTTTATTGTGTTGATACATTAGCACAAGGATCCATGGGTCATTTGTGACATGTATTATTCAACACCGCCTAAATCCGAGGCACGTTGTGGCCGGTACCACTCAAATTGTCTCACGTTTATTTCAAATGGAAAACATTTAATTTGAAAACAACAACTGGCATATGGAAAACCGACCAAACGTATTCATATTGTGTTGATACATTATCATAATGATCTTTGGGTCATTTTCGATGTGTACGAGTCAACTACAAATCAATAAAAGGCATGGTGTGGCCGGTATCACTTGTAGTGTCTTTCTTTTGTTTAAAATGGACACTCTTTTATGTAAAAAATACTAGCATACGGAAAACCAACCAAATGTATTACGATTGTGTTGATAAATTATCACAAGGATCCATTGGTAATTTTTGACTTGTACGAGTCATAACCACATCAATCTGAGCCATGGTGTGGCCATTACAACTCAAAGTGTCTCACTTTTAGTTGAAATGTTCAACATTTTAAGTGAAAACAACAACTGGCATACAGAAAACTGACCAAATATATTAGGATTTTGTTGATATTTTAGAACAATTATCCATGGGTCATTTTTGACATGTACGAGTCAACCCTGCCTCAATATGAGGCATGGTGTGGCTATTATCACTCATAGTGTCTTTCTATTGTTTAAAATGGACACCCTTTTAGGTAAAAACAACTGAAATACGGAAAACTAACCAACCACATTCAGATTCTACTGATAAATTAGGAAAATGATATATGGGTCATTATTGATCTGTATGAGCCAACCATGCTTCAATATGAGACACGGTGTGGCCGGTACCACTAAACGTTTCTTACTTTTATTTGAAATGGACATGATTTTAAGTGAAAACAACAACTTGCATACGGAAAACTGACCAATGCATTCAGATTCTATTGATACTTTAGGAAAATGTTCCATGGGTCATTTGTGATGTGTAATAGTCAACACTTCCTCAATCCAAGGCATGGTGTTTATGGTACCACTCAAACTGTCTCACTTTTATTTGAGAGGGACAAGATTTTAAGTGAAAACAACAACTTGCACCAGGAAACCTGACCAAACGCTTTCTAATTGTATTGATTCTTCAAGACAACAATCCATGGGTCATTTATTATGTGTAGGAGTTAACCCCACATCAATCTGAGGAATGGTGTGGCTGGTACCACTCAAACAATCTCACGTTTATTTGAAATGGATAGGATTTTACGTGAAAAAACAACTTGCATACGTAAAACCAACCAAACACATTCGGATTCTGTTCATAATTTACTAAAATGGTCCCTGTTCTATTTTTGGCATGTATGATTCAACCCCACCTCAATCCAAGGCATACTGTGGCTGGTACCACTCAAACTGTCTCACTTTTATTTGAAATAGACCAGATTTTAAGTGAAAAAAACAACTTGCATACAGAAATCCAACCAAACTCTTTCTGAATGTACTGATACTTCATGAAAATGATCCATGGGTCATTTTTGATGTTTACGAGTCAACCCCATCTTAATATGAGCCATGGTGTGGCCGGTATAACTCAAAGTGTCTCACTTTTTTTAAAATGGGCACTACTTTAAGTAAAAACAAAAAACATACAGAAAATCAACCAAACGTATTATGATTGTGTTGATATTGTGGAAAAAGGACTCGTGGGTCATTTTTTATGTGTACGAGTATACCCTGCCTCATTCTGATGCACGGTGTTGCCGGTACAACTCAAAGTGTCTCACCTTTATTTTAAATGGACAACATTTTAAGTTAAAACAATAACTGGAAAACAGAAAATTTACCAAACACATTCATATTGTGTGGATACATTAGGAAAACAATCCATGGGTCATATGTGACATTTAAGAGTCAACTCCGCCTCAATCCAAGGCACTGTGTGGCTGGTATCACTCAAATTGTCTTTATTTTTTTATAATGGACACCCTTTTAAGTAAAAACAACTGGAATACACAAAACTGACAAATCATATTCATATTGTGTTGATACTTTATAAAAAGGATCCATGGATTATTTTTGACGTGTACGAGTCAACCTATCCTCAATACGAGGCACGGTGTGGTCGGTACCACTCAAATTTTCTAACGTTTATTTGAAATGGACAACATTTTAAGTGAAAACAACAACAGACATATAGAAAACTGACCAAACGCATTCGGATTCTATTGATACTTTAGGAAAACAATCCATGAGTCATTTGTGATGTGTAAGAGTCAACCCCACCTCAATCTGAGGCAAGGGGTGGCAGTTACCACTTCAATTATATCACATTTATTTGAAATGGATAGGATTTTAAGTGAAAACAACAACTATTATACAAAAAACCGACCAAACACATTCGAGTTCTGTTGATAATTTAGGAAAATTATTCATGGGTCATTTGTGACATGTAAGAATAAAACCCGCATCAATCCGAGGCATGGTGTGGCTGATACCACTCAAAATATCACACTTTTATTTGAAATGGACAGGATTTTAATTGAAAACAAAAACTTGAATATGGAAAATTGACCAAACAATTCTTAATTATTTTGATACTTCTGGAAAATGATCCATGGGTCATTTGTGACATATACCAGTCAACCCCGCCTCAATCCAAGGCATAGTTTGGCTGGTATCACTCAAAGTGTCTATCTTTTGTTTAAAATGGGCATTGTATTAATTAAAAACAACAGACATTCGGAAAACTGACCAAACATATTCTGATTGTGTTGATACTTCAGCACAAGGATCCATGGGTCATTTTTGACACGAACGAGCCAAGACCATCTCAATTCGAGGCACAGTGTGGCTGGTACCACTCAAAGTGTCTCACTTTTATTTGAAATGGACAACATTATAAGTGAAAACAACAACTGGAATATGGAAAACTGACCAAACACATTCATATTTTGTTGATACATTATGAAAATGATCCATGGGTCATTTGGGATGTGTACGAGTCAACCCCGCCTCAATATGAGGTTCGGTGTGACAAGTACCACTCAAACTGTCTCACATTTATTTAAAATGGACAAGGTTTTAGGTGAAAACAGCAACTTTCATACAGAAAACTGACCAAACGTATTTGGATTGTGTTGATACTTTAGCACAAGGATCCATGGTCTAGAATCACACAATCCATTTCTCATGTGAGAAACTCCTACCCCTAATCTAATACACATGACATCTAATATGCTAATCCAATCCTCAAATAGTGGGTTGAAGGACCAAAGCAATTCCCCTTTGGGAACCCAATACCAAATACATAATTGAATATTTATTCCCACTACCCAATATGGGGATTCATCTCACATAACACCCAGGAGACCAAATTACAATTAACCACATACCCCCTTATTACAATTGAAAAGCCTATGAAAAACATGTTGGCTATTCTAGTAACCCATCTCATATGTCGAGATTGGCTTATGATTACCACTAACACATAAAAAACCATTTATACATGGATACATAGTCATTAGAGGAATATAAGCATCCCATGTTCTTCCTATGACTAATCCTAGGTCTAATCACATGACCACTACCATTGACTATCTTATGGGTATCCCGATCCCTGTCCACTCTACCCATGTTTTTCTGTTGGTTTTATGATAGTCAACCGAAGACCATGAGTAAACATCCCATGTGCTTCCTATAACATGTAGTATCTCTCTCTTGTGTGTATTGGTGGTGTGGATTGAGTGAGGAGTGAATTCTAGATTTTGAATATTGTTATGGGTGTTATTTCTTTTCAATTATAAATTTCGTAATTCTCCATGTATTTGATTCTGGCTATATTTGTAAGGAATGAATTATAAATTTGGAATACTATTATATGTATTGGATTCTGGTTGTATTGGATTTTAATTTTGTATTGGAGTTATGGGTGTTATTGCATTTCAATTCTGGATGTATTGGATCATATATGTATTGGATTATGGATTTTTCTCTCATGTTTCGGTTTGAGTGATGAATGAATTTTAAATTTCTAATTTTCTGAATTATGGATGAATTTTTAACATCCCATATAGGATTTTATGTATTTTGGTTGTATGTGTTCTTACAGGTCATGGTAAGCTGTAGTTTGGAGGTGGCTGCTGGCTACTATGGAGCTCCAACATATGTATAACAACGATTTTCTAAACCATTGGTATAGCCTTTTTATGTATATTATACCAATGGTATTGTTATAAACATTGGTATAAACTTCTACCCATAGTTTTCAAAACCGTTGGTGTATCCTTTTTATGCATATTTTACACTATGTACCAACGGTTTTAAACTGTTGGTATAAGTGTAACATGTACCAACAGTTTGTGAAACTGTTGGTATATCTCTTACATTAACACATATACCAACGGTTTACACAGAACCGTTAGTATAATCTTATTCCCATGTCTTACTTGGCCATGGTTTGGGAAACCGTTGGTATATAATATACCAATGGTTTCCCACCCTTTACCAACAGTTTTGAACCGTTGGTAAAGGGTAAAATTCCAGTTTTGTACCTTTTTTAGAAATATTAAATTTATTCATTTTCCCTCCATTAATATCAAATAATATCCTTATAATGGATGAGTAAATACATAAAATAAAATGGTAGGGGTATATTTAATTTCCCTATCACCGTGCACATTAATATAGTTTTTAAATTGTTCAAAACATTTTAAAAATTTTGTGTTTCCTTTAAAATGACAAACACCATAAATTTAATTCTTAGGCTATAATTTTAATTTTATATAGACCTTTTAACATTGGTATAAGGGTGTGACCTCATCATGGAAAGACTATTTGTATGTGTCCTTTTATTTTCCCTCATTGAAAATTTCACACAATTAACCAAAACGCCCTTAGGGTGTGTTTGGGTAGACTCCCAGAATAAGAATACATTAAATAGTAATAAATGTTATTAGAGAATTACACTATGACATGTATACTTACTTGGACCATGTTAAATTATGAATTATGCTAATAGATAAAATTATGTTTGAATTATATGATGTACTCCGTTAATTAAATTTCTTTGACATTGATCATGAGTCCCCTAGCATCTATAGAAGTTGATAACCTTAGTCTGAACCTCCCCGTAGGGATTGTGATATGAAATTTTTTATAAGAACATGCTCGACCTATGTGTATAAACACCCTCCTAAGGTGTGTTTGATTACCTCAAATGATTCAATGACCAAATGTAGTTGATTGCTTGGTGAAAAGGGAGTGGTTACCTTTATCCCCCTTGATTTATCCTCACCTTAGTATTGTACCCTTACCATATATATATATATGTAAATATAATATCTATATGATGTTTAATAAATTGATCTATGACATGGAAATATATAAATGAAATGTATAAAGGTATGTTTTTATTGAAAATTAGAATAAATATTTCTCATGAATTAATTTTAACTGTTAAATGAAATATACCTTTATATATGATTATTACATGGGTTATACTTTGATTTTGATGTGGAATGACTTAGACATGATCATAGGGAACATGAGTGATATTACACATTGAATGATAGATGGGTTCTTAAATTGAATTCCTTGGATGGGATCATATTTTAAATGAATTATATTACACAATCAGTGAGACTTGGGTTCGTTATGTGGAATTCCTGGGGTGGTCTCATAGGTAAATTGTATTATGTTAATCCTTGGGAGACCCTTGAATTACTTATAAGGACTTCCATGGATTTCATCAATGTTTAAATAAGTTACATTAAGACTTTGGGAAACATGGATTCATAATATAATATTCTTTGGATGGGGTTACATGATATGTGAAATAATTTTACGATTGATAACTAAATGTGTTACATTGGTTTCCTAATTTTAATTCCATGAAACAAGTAGAACAATATATGAAAGTTTTTATATATAGATGTTAGGGGATATCCTAGGTTATTTATAAATATTTTTAATGAATTATTATTGTGCTTATATCCAAGGGACCCATTTCAAATTTACAATTCTCACCTTTAGAGATATTTGGATGATGCCGAATCAGGTATAGTTGGCCAGGTACCCATTGAGGAGCCTAAGATTAGAGTAGTTAATATTTACATTACTATGATACTTTTGATTTACATGAACAATACCTTATTTTTTTATATATAATGGTTTATAATTATACATTATTGTTGGTGGCCAAATGAGTTTTACTCACACCATATTCATCCCATTGTTTAGTACCCAGAAATAACTCATGGATGCATGTTAGGATAAAGTGAAGCTCTATATTATAGATGGTTTATTTATTTGAATGGTTTGTATAGGATTATCCATGTGATTGATATAATTATGGGGAAATTCTATTTCATCATTTCTTTTCTTAAATAATTTTACTCTATGTATTCCTACTATCATGTTTTCTTGTTACATTTATGTATCATAATGGGTTCATTGGCACATGATCCTCATTTTTAATTTTGGCCATTTATTATTATTGGAATTATTTACTTATAATACATTTCATTTATTTATGCTTCGATAATATTTATTAATATCAAATTGTATAGTCTCCCCCCCATTGTCCCACCTTTAAACATTTACTTCTAGAGAGTAGCCTCTATATTACGGGGAGGAATTCTTATATCCTAGTTTCCATATATCTTGGGGAATAATTTTAGGGTCCCCTAGGTTGGGATGTGAAAAAATTGGTATCATTGGGTTTGTTTTTTACTAGATTACTAATTTTAAATAGTATTTAGCATACATGATGTGTGTTAATCATGGTAAATAACTCATGTCTATGAATATTTAATGTACAGATGAGGGAAAGATCATATTTATAGATATAGAACTATTATTTAAAAATATTTGTTATTAATGTTGATAATTATTTCATCTTGACTGAAAAATGTAATTCAAATAGTTATTTATCTATATAATTTATCTCTTTGCACATAATTCTAGGAGACTTTATATGTTCATGCATCATTAAAGAACATAGGATTTTCATATTAAAAGAATTCTTACTTATATATTGTTCTTTTCTGATTATTGATCATGCTAACTTGTATTCCTTGATTGTGTGTTTTCTTGATTATATTACTATAATCATTTATACTATGATAGAGTTCAAGGATATATTTATGGTTTATTTTGTCTTAAATAATGTTCCTACTTCAACATAAATGATGTTTACCTGCATATCATGATGGTGTTTTTCTATTTAACCATTTTTAAATTCAATATTGAAATGAAATGGTTTTAAAATGGTTAACTAATTAGCTTTCATGAAAATTTATAAATTTTTAGGAACTCAGTTTGTTTTAAAAAAAATAAAAACATTACATATGGTTTTCCATTATATGTAATGTTAAGTTCAATATATAAAGTCTTTTACATCTTGAACTAGGGAATTATGACCCATATTACTAATTTCGTTATGCTTGTCTCAGCCAAAGGTTGTTCATGGAATGTTATAATTATGGAATAAACATGAATTGACCAGAGTAGGTCATTCATGGAATTTATGGTCAATATATAAACCGACTATGGGTGTTTTGAAATTTTAATAATTTAATTGTTTTGTTTTCCACTTAAATGTGAGGGATATTGTATGTTATAGAGCATTGACTCAATAAATTAAGAATGTATAACCATATATCTGAACATAGATTCACATGGTAGGACCCTCTTAGGTCAACATTACATCCCTTACATTATTAGACTATATCCCCATTGAATCAAGTTAATGTTATATGGGATGTTTATGTAGTTTTTTATTATATGATTTTATAATTCACCGATAAATGTATCATGGTATCTTACATGAAGAATTCCATTTAAATTGATTAAATTATTTTTATCTACATTTGAGATTACTAATTTGATCCTTTTGATTAATATAATTCCAATAACAACCTGATGGATTTTTTTATTTATATCTTGAAAGTGAACATTTCTTTAATTGATCCCAATTATGGGAACATTGGATAAATAAACAGATAAAATAAATTATTTGATAATTTCTCAAAAAAATTATTAAGTGGCTGCTAAAAAAGTGACCAGTACAACTTGAATTTTATAAATTCACTTGTTAATTCCTATATCCAATTCCATTAATATCGTAATAAATGTAAATAAATGTGACGAATTGAGTGAAACCATTGGTGTAGTAATAGAGAAAGGCCAACATTTAAGGATTCTCATTAGAATTTCATTGAGTTACTTTAAATAAGAATATGAATGTTACTCAAAGGTTTCAGTGGGTTTCTTCAATTTATATCATATAGATTCTAGAAAGTACAACTCACTATACATTGACAAATGATACTAGTATAATTGTTGAGGTTATTATTAATGAATGGTGTTATCATGTTTCAGTATCACCCATAGATATTAAACTGATAGCTTGTTGAGCTATGTTTTACGCGTGGTAAGTGTTGTTTGTTTGACCACCTTAGTGGGGTTGGACACATAGTTGATTAAATTGCACCCCAAGGTAGGTGGTTGGTGGTATGGTAAGTTGACCCTAGAGGGGGTATTACCCAATATAGATACATGGTTATTGTAATATTTTTATCCATTTATATTTACATTTTGAACCTCAATTGAGCACTACCCTTGGTGGATTGATATAAGGGATTTTGGATTGGTAGGTTGATTCCTATGAGGCCATATCATTATCCATATATTGGCATATTTTAAACCTTTTAGGTAGATTATTTATTCCTTACTTAGAGTTTTACCTGTATATATATTATTTACAAGAGAATTAGTTGTATTGTAATATAATATTTTATGTTGGATATGGTTCTAATGCGATAGATCATAAGGAAAGGTGGAAGGATCTAGAAGCCTTATTTCATGTTTGATCTGTAGGGCTTGGTGAGAGGCCTAGAACCCTTTAGATTTAACTTAGACCTAATAATGAATTTTGTGTTTTGTTTTATAATTGGAAACCTATAGAGAGGTTTGACAAGTTTTTATATGCCTATCTGGATGTGGGATTAGTTTTACACTCATTTGGGACTAAGTCATCGAAGGTGCATGTAACGACCCAAACATTAATCGATGGAAATTCCCTTCACATAATTATTTCATATAGAATAATGACATAAAATCACAACACAATGAACTACTAAGTACTATGTGAACATTGAACATAATATTTTCAGTTCTGTGATTTTAATTTCTAAAATATGACACACGTGATTGTGATCAGTAAGATGTTTTGTATTCGATAAGACAAAATTAATTTTTGGTGAATAGTAACAGAATGTTGGAATAATAATGTTACCCTTATGAATATAAAAATTACCATTATTAAAATTAAATCATACATGTGAATATGTTACCATTCCAATAAAATTATAAATAAAATTTATCCATCTTATAAGTGATAATATGATATAATTATTGTGTTGGTATTTTTGTAAGTGGTGTATATTTAATTACAATTTTATGATTAATTTAATAATTTAAAAGAAAATTTAGTTTTCATAAAAGGTATTCATAAAAACATTTTATTATGAATTTGGATTATATGATAATTTTAAGAGGCCTTAATTAATTTTTCTATGTGTTAGAAGAGCATTTTTAATTTTAAGAAATTTTATTTTTAATGTAAATTATGATTTTTAATAAAAATTAAATGTGAAATATTCATAAAATTATTTTCATAAAATTTAGATCACTTTTTAATTCTACACATCAAACAATTATTGGGTGATATTTTGGGATTTTTCTGAAATACTTGAATTTGTGGTGAATAGTAAAATACGGTAACTTGCTATATATATACATTATATGTTAAATACACTATTTATAGGGTATTGTATGATGCAATAACATTGGGTTACAATTTTCATGGAAATATTACTTCTTTAATCACAATAATCTATATTATTTATTGTCTTGATAAATATAATAAAATAATGAATAAATTATTGAGAAAACCCTCCTCTTATCCACTATAAAAACCTCACGCACCCCTCTCCTTTTAACTCTTATCAAGCCTTGTGACTGGTCCAAATTGTACTCAAATAACTCAGAAATCCCCTCTGTCACTTCTATAATCCGTTGGTCTCCTCAAAATACCAAATAATATCCCTTAAATATGTTCTCAATGTATATATATTCAAGAGGTAAATTCTGCTTTTCATTTCATTTTTTTCTTTCATATTTCATTATTTTATTTTTATTTACTCACATTATTTTCTCCAAATGTTATAATAACTTCATTACCTTAAATGTACATTAATATTGTTTTTGTAATGGAATAATTATTCATCATCTCTCATTTCCCCTCATTTTATACTAGAAATGAAAACACCAACTGAGATTTGTTAATTTATAACTTTCAAGAACCACATGTTTTCAATTTCTTTTATCATCTAAAATTATGTTCATGAAACCATTTTTATTGTTGAACCTGAATTTAATATATGTATTATTTATAATTTCATGTTATGGAATATTTTTTAAACATGATATTGATTTATAAATAATAATATGTTCGATGTGATCAAAAATCACTAATTAGCAAAACAGTTATCCTTAAAGTTTTATATAATGATTCATATTCACTCCAAATAAACAAATGAAATTTATAGCCATGTAATCTTATGGATTTTCACTAATAAAATAAAACTTCAATTCTAGGAAACCATTCCCATCTTACATGTTTATCTTTACATGTATATAAGTAAACCAATCATGAAAACCAATGAAACGAACAACAAAATTAAACCACTTAACCCATCAAAAAAGTCATGAAAAAACATTATAAGGTTATAACAATTGAATTACATAAGAAATATATTCTATAAATATTAATTAATGAATTTAATTTTGTTAACCAAGACATTAAGACAAGTGAAGGAAACCATCAGACTTAAGGCAAGGGGTTCTACCCGAACCTCCATTAATCCTTCGGGTTGCTCTAACTTTCTTTTTATCCTAATGAAGTTATTTATTATTTTACGTACATGTTTTATTCATATATAAAATTCTCAAAACTCATGTATTATGATCCATTCATCATTATATTTTGATAATATTCATGTTTTAAAATGATTCCCTCCTCAATCATTACTGATAATCATGTCCTTTTTAAGGTAAATTCCCGATTTCTTAAGCAATTTCAATTGCAATATATAATTTATTTTTGACCCACCATTATATTTTTGAAACAAAAATTTTTAATAATTGAACCTTCATTTTTTACTTCATGTTTTATGTAAATTATTATTCCATTTTATTTTTTGAATGACTTTTGATGTTTTCCATTAACTACACCAAAATGTTTTAATTCTAAAGTCTCTTAAATACTTTTTTTACATTCTATTACTTCTTGTGACATCACTTTTCATGATAAATTACTCTTATACCCTATTATTTTCTATTTATGACAAATTTCTTCAATTAATGGACATTTTTATGATACTATCATTTTTTATTCTTTACGAAATAATTATAATACCCAATTCCTACCAATGGGTAACCCTCATGTTTTATTTGTGATTGATTATGTACGATTATATAAGGGGGAAGAATATTGATGAACATGTTATGATGGGTGTGACCAGATAGCGCTCCAATGCATTGGGTAAAGTTGAGTCTCATGAGATGTTATGCGCAATGGTCCTAGCATTTAGCTGTGACTCGTGCTACCATGTGTAAGGGTCTTGTAGGTCAACCCTGAATTGTGCTCCCCTATATTAAAAGAGCCTCAACTCATGTATAAGTCATGTATTATATTGCTTCAAAATTACTTTGAATCCATATTTACATGATCCCATATTTATATGTTATGACTCCATATGTTACATGCCTTATTATATCATTGATCCATGCCTCTAACACATGTTCTAAAGATTTATTTTTATGTTTATTCCATTACAAGGATTTTAGCTCATCCCTTTGTTCGTGCTATCCCAGGGTTAATCTGTACATATGTATAAGAATAATGGAATATAGGAGCTCTTTATATAGTTTAAATTAAATTTGTATTTATGATGCTTAATCATGTACCTAGTCCTCTAATATATTATACATGACGATCCTTAGTTTTTAAAATGGCATTTAATTCTGTTTTAAATGATGTAATGTTATGTGTAAAAGGATGGGGTCTCTATAGTTGGTATCAGAGGTTGCTTGAGTTATTTTTGGATATTATGAATAGAGAACATTAGTAAGAACATTATGGATTAGTCTAACTATAAGAAAACATAGCTAAATATTTGTAGGTATAGAGTAAGTGGTTTATCAAGAAAATACATCCCTTTATGGATATGAAAAAGTGGATGCGGCTCTGGAATAGTTGTATCTTGTTATAAAACATGAAAACACTACATTGATCTAGACTCGAACTAGAACTGATGCATGACAACGGGTCGGGATGCACTCCTGGTTTGACACTCACGAGGGATATGAGTTAGTAAATTCATAATCATTTTACAAACCAATATTAAGGGTAGAAGAAAAGATCCCATAAGAATATATGTTAAGTAACTAATCAATGATAACCTACATTGAAACCTAGGGAATCATAAATTAGGATATACTTTTCCTCTATGATTTTATAAATTTATGTTTAAAGAATCCATTATTATGCTCAATATCTAAGTATCCAGGCCCTCTAATTTTATAATATTTTCCATAGTTAATAGATGGAAATAGCAGAAAAACAACCAATAATCAACGTTATAGTAAATGTAATGATTTCCCTAATTATATGCTTGATATTATGGGAATAGGTGCTCAAAATATCGTGAAAGTACTTACTCAACTGGATCAAGTTATGAATAATAACATGAATCATTTAGAACTACCTCTTCCTCCATGGAAAGATAATGTTGTTGTCAAATCCTTTATGCGGAAAAGGCCTCCCATGTTAAGTAGATCTTCTTATCCAATCCTCACATAACACTGGATTAAATCCATTGAAAATATATTCTCTATCCTTTAGTTCTGAAAATATTAGAAAGTTGTACTAGTAGTCAATCATTTGGATGGGGAAGAAAATTAGTGGTGGACACTGATCAAGAATAAGAATTATTAGGAGGAAATTGATTCCATGTATTAAGAGTAATTCAAGAATAAATATTCAATAAATATTTTCCCGAACCATATTTATCAATATGGAAAGAGAGTTCCTAGGACATATAAAGAAGAAATATGAGTCCATCTGGGTTTATAAAGAAAACATTATGAGGCTTTCATGGTAGGCCTCCATCTTTTACATGAACACCGAATGTAAGGTGGATTGCTTCTTTAGCTGACTATATCTATGTCTATGAAAATCATTGGGGATTCGTGACTTCCATATTTATAAAGAGATTGTCCATTTTTTCCTCAAGGATGAAATGGAGATCAAATAATCTCAATGGTCTCATGGGAACAGTGAAAAAAAGTATAAAATAGAGTCTAATATGGGTGTTTCACAAAATAAATCCCATGATAGAAAATGATCAAACATCGCATGTGTCAAAATTGTTGGAAGAAGCATCATGTGAATTGTCTAAAGGGAACCAGGAACTGCATCAAATATGGAAATATGGGACATCTAGCGAAGAACTGTGAAAGGGATATGAATAATACCACTAATGTGGAAAAATAAAGGATGGTTCAGATCAATTCTCAGCTAGTAGTGGAGGGTTAAAACTAAAAGGAGAATGGGAATTATTTGAATAATTTCCTAAATCCAAGGGTTGTTGAATAAAATCAACAACAACCTTCAAGGAAACATGGAAGGTGTTATGATATCACTACTAAAACGGTGTAGTTGGAAAATGATGTGGTGAAAGGTATTCTTGTTATTCATTTTTGAATACTTAATGTACTATTTGATTCTAGATCTATTCATTTTTTCATATATGGAATGTATCGTAGAATTATTCAAACACCACCTCAGAATTTAGAGGTTGAGTAACCTGTGAGAATAGAAAATGGTCCAATTAAAGAATTCAAAGTATATAAATCCTCCCATATTATCTTTTGTGGACTGAACCTCCTCACAAATCTTTTCATACTTCCTTTAGTGGAGTTCTATTTTACCTTGGGCATGGATTGGATATCTCTATAGAAATCCTACATCAACTGTCAGGAATGGGAGATCACTCTTCACATCTTGGAGCATCCTCTAATTATTTATATGTGTAAGTTGGATGATTAATCTCATTTAGAATCATTCTATAATGTGTGGATATTACTTCCTTATGAGAAATCAGGTCTAGCTTAAATGATTGAGACAAATGAGATAATACTTATCAAAGATATGCCCATTGTGAGGGTTACACTGATTTATTTCCTGATGAATTTCTTGGTCTTCCTCCTAATTGAGATGTTGAGTTATCAATTGAGCTTATTCCTAGATCTCTTACATTATCAAAGACACCATATAGAATGTACACTATAGAGCTGGAAGAACATGAGAAGTAGTTATAGGAGAATCTGGAGAAGGGTTTTATATCCTCCATTATTTCACCATGGGGTGTTCCAGTCCTCTACATCAAGAAGAATGATTGGTCAATGTGCCTCTATATTTATTATCATGAGCACAATTAAATCATTATAAAAAGAGTATCCTCTTCCATAGATATATAACTTGTTTGATCAGCTTCGTGGGGGTATTCGTTTCTCTATGGTGGACCTTCAGTCAAGATACCAAAATTAACGGTGAGGAACTAAGATATTCTTAAGAATAAAATTAGAATGACTTATAGACCCTATGGGTCTATATTGATTCCCATTATTCTCACTAATTCTCGAGAAATATTCATTGATTTAATTAATTGAGTCGTTAGATATTACCTCAACAAATTTGTGGTAATATTTATCAATGATATTCTCATATACTTAAAATGAAAAGAGGAACCTGTGGAGAAATTAAATATTGTGAAGATGAATTTATGAAGGAGAATACTTATGAAAGGTATAGTAAATGTGAGTTTCTGATGGTGGAAGTATCATTATTGTGTCATGTCATCACTATCAAAGGGATATCAGTGGACCCTTCCAAGAAAAAGGTAATTGAAGAGTGGGACAAAACATCATCTGTAATGGAGATCCATAGCTTCCATGGTCTAAATGGGTATTACCGATGATTTTTGGATAATAGTTCATGATTTTCGAACCCAATTACCAAGATGACATTGAAGGGAGTAACGTTTTTCTGGACTCATGAATGCGCGTACTGTTTTATAGAGTTGAGAAGAGTCTTATCAGTACACCAGTACACACACACCTAACTAGTGGAGGAATCTTTGTGGTGTATAGTGATTCTTCAAATAAGGTCTTAGGTTGTGTGCTGATGAAAAATGATAAAGAGATATAATACGCCTCAAGGTAGCTGGAAATACATTAGCAAAACTACCCCACGCATGATCTGGATTTTGCAGTTGTGATCTTTGTGTTTAAAATATGGATTCATTATATCTTTGGGGAGAACTCTGAGATATATACTAATCACAAAAGAATAAAATATATATTCAAAATGATGTATCTTAATATGTTATAGAGAAGATAGTTAGATCTCTTCAATGATTATGACTTCTCAGTCCACTACCATCGTGGTAAGACAAATAAGATGGAAGATTCTCTAAGTAGAAAAGATCATGCATTTTTATCAATGATGAGAGTTGATTAGGATAAAATATTCTTATATTTGTAGAGTATGGGCATGGGAATCATTAAGGTGGGAACATTATAAATACTTTCTCAAATGTTCTCTCAACCATCATTAATGGAGAACATAAGGGATGTTCAAAGAAAAGATGTGGAAATTCTGAAAATGGGGGAACCTATTAGAAATTGGAAATTCTCTGAGTTAAAGATTTATGATGAAGGAGTTGTAAGAATTGGGTAACAACTATGTATACCATATAAACCATAGATAAAGAAATATATTTGGAATGGAGCACATAGATCAAGCATCTCTATTCACCCAGGGGGAAATGATGTAACAAGATCTCTCATAAATTTTTGGTGGGACAATAATGAGATGGAGATTGATGAATATACATAAAAGTGTCTAGTATGTCTACAAGTTAATGATGAAAGATAGAAATATAATCAGATGATGTAACCACTACCCATGAAAAAATGGAAGTCTAAGAACATCACCATGGGCTTTGTCGCTGTACTTCTAAGGACATCTAGATGAAACAATTATATATGGGTCATTGTGGATCATCTTACAAATACAGCTCGATTAATTTCAATTTGATATGACTTATCATTGGATAAAAAAGAATGGATATATATCAAATAGGTGGTAAGGATTCATGGGGTACCACTGTCTATTGTGGCTAATATAGATTTGAGCTTCACCATGATATTCTGGAAAAGACTCCAAAATTCTCTAAGAACTGAATTGAACTTCACTATGACATATCATCCTCAAACTCAACGCCAATCTTAGTGAAGTATTCTGACACAGGAAGAAATGATGAGAGCTTGTTCTATGTACTTCTATGGGATATGAGACAAACATCATCCATGGGTCGAAATCTATTACAAAAATTGATTTCACTTCAACATCTAAATGGAACCATGTAAAGACCTTTATAGGAAATGGTGTTGAACACCGACATGATGGCATGATGTCAGTGAGCGTAAGATGCTATGTCCAAAAATGGTCGATTAAATGGTGGAGAAGGTGAAAACCATTTAGAATCTCATCAATGCAGCCCAAAATCAACAAAAACTCCTTTCAAATAATCATTGATGTGACCTTGAGTTTAAAGTTGTAGACACAGTATTCCTCTGCATATCTCCATGGAAGAAGGTCATGATATTTGGGAATAAAATAAAGCTAAGTTCCATGTACATCAGACCCTTCGAGATTCTTGATCATGTTGGAGATGTGGTTTATCGACTAGCACTTCCACCTACCATGTATAATGTATGTGACGTCTTCCATGTGTCCCTATTATGAAATTGTATACTAGATCCTTCACATGTTCTGTCTTAAAAGGAGGTATATTTGGAGAATGATCTTTTTTTTTGATGTGGAGTAGCCAGTGAAGATCTTGGATTGCAGAGATGAAGTTCTATGAAACAAGACAACTCACATGGTCAATGTACTATGGTGGAACCATAAGTACGAAGATGCAACATGGAAACTAGAGGAGGAAATGAAAGAATAGTACCCACACATGTTTATGTCTTAGAATGTAAAACAAAATTTCGAGGAAAAAATTTCATAAGGGGGGGGGAAGAATGTAATGAACCAATGATTAATCAATGAAAATTCATGTATTATAATTATTTCATATAGTATAATCACATGAAATCATATTACAATGAACAACTATATACTATGTGACCATTAAATTTAATATTTTCACTTTTGTGATTTGAATTTCAAAAATATGACATACACAGTTATGATGGGTAATATGATTGGAATTTAATAAGACAAACGTAATTTTATAGTGAATAGTAACTGACCCTTATGATTAGTAATGTTACCCTTATGATTATTAATATGACCTTTATGAATAGTAAATTGTACAGGTGAATAATTAACCTTACCAATGAAAGTATAAATAAAATTTATCCATCTTATAGGTGACAAAATGATATAATTTTACTATCGGTATTTTTGAGGGTCATGTATATTTAATTAAAATTTTATGATTAATATAAAACATTAAAAGAAAATTTATTTTAAAAAAAGGTATTCATAAATAATTAATTTGATGTATTCTGATTATATGATAAATTTAGTATACCCTAAGCAATTTTTCAAATTGTTAGAAATGCAGTTTTAATTTAGTTTTTTTCATTTAAATTATGATATTATTTAAAAATAAAATTTAACATATTTATAAAATTTTATTCCTAAAATGGAGTATATAATTTAATTCTACATGAAAAAAATGTTTAGGTAATTTTTTGGGACTTTTCTGAAATACTTGAATTTGTGTTGAATAGTAAAATTTAGTAATTTGTTGTATATATACATTATATGTTAAATAAACTATTTATTTAGTCATGGATGATGTAAGCACCTTGGTTTTGAAATCTCATGCACATGTTAATAGTTTTTCACAATAATCAATATTATTTCTTGTCTTGGAAAAAATAATAAAATAATTAATAAAATATTGAGAAAACCCTCCTCTCCTCCACTATAAAAACCACCCTCCTCCCCCTCTTCTCATCACTCCTCTCAAGAATTGTTACTAGTAAAAATTATACTCAAATCCATCCCAAATACCATATCCAACTTCTAGGAGACTTTTTTCTCTTCAAAATTCCAAATCCTCTCCCTCAAAGAGGTTCTTGATGAAGATATATTGAATAGGTAAATTCCTCTTTTCATTTATTTTATTTTATTTCATCTTCCATTATTTTATTTTTCTTTCCTCACCTAATTTCAATCAAATGTTATGATAACTCCAATACCTTAAAAGTAATGGAAATATTTTATGATAAGGTTATAATTCATCATCATCTCTCATTTTCCCTCTGTTTATACTAGTAATGAAAACACTATCCGAGATGTGGTAATTTATCACATTCTAGGGCGATGAGTTTTCAATTTATTTTACCATCTTTAATTCTGGTGATGAAAAAATTTTATGGTTGAAAAAAATTATAGTATATGTGTTAGGTCTAATTTTTTGTTATGTAATCCTTTGTACACATGATATTAATTTATAAAGAAAAATGTGTTTGATGTGATCAAATACTTCCAATTAACCAAAACAGTTATCATTAAAGATTTATATAATGATCTATATTCACTCCAAATAACCAAATGAATTTTATAACCATGTAATTTTTGGATTTTTTTCTAATAACGTAAAACATTAATTCTAGACAAACAATCTCATCATACATTTTATCCTTACATGTATCTAAGTAAACCTATCATGATAACCAATCATAAAAACAATTAAATTGAACCTCTTAACCCATCAAAAATGTAACACCCCAAGATTTCATAGTGTGTTATTTCTTCAAAATAATTCAATAACTTGCACTACACGCAACACCGAGTTCAATTGCACCATGACTTACAAAAAAAAGCCATTAAAATAGGTCATGAATAGCATTAACTACATTTTTAACTTTATATAATCCTTATAATTTGAGAATCCATATTATGAGTTTCTTAGTCATAATGCAAAAACAGATTCATTTTCAGTATTGCACTTTTATCAACTTTTGATAGTGAAACCTTTTTAAATACAATATTTTAAACTTTTTGACTAAATTGAGACATCAAAAAATTTAAAATGAAACATCCCAAGCTTCCACGGTACGCTTTCCTTTGAATAAAACAGTAGCGTGTGTTGTACGCAACGTCGAGTTTTAACACACACCACAACCGATCAAACTATCCGTTATGAATAGTAATACCTAAATTTTGAAATTATATATATTTTATATTTTGAAATGGACTTCATTTTTGGATTCGGAATATCGAATTTAGCCTAAGGTGAAATTTTGGTACTTTTCGGATAACTTTCATATTATGATGAATAGTGAAAATTACTAAATTTTAATTAAAAACAACTTTTTTAATCAAAATAATTAATAGTGATAAATTATGAATTTGAGTGGTTTTAAAGTATATTTAGAATATATTTTTACAATTTAATATAATTTTGGTCATTGGACATAATTTTACAATTAAACCAAACATAAACAAGTGTCAATCTTTTGATAGTTATTATCTCTTAAAAACACGCTTTTTGTTTTGACAGCGGGAATTAATTTTAAATTAATTTCTGCCACTTCTGTGTTTTGAATTTAGAAAAATGGATTCCATATTTGGAATCAGGATGTTCAAATTGTGTAAATAGGTAACTTTTATTTTTAGACATTTTGAATAATTACTGCGGTAAATATTTTATTTACCATGATTAAGGGTAAATCCGGTAAATAAGGGTTAAAAAATAATATTATAATAATACTAAATTACCCTAAAACGTGTCTTAACCCTATTGGATGATACATGGTCGACCATGGGCATCTTTGTGTCAATTTTGGGACCCCATGGATCCACTTGTAAGTGATAATGACACTTTATTTTAATTAAGTCAAAATGAATACAAAAATGACACAAGCATATATCTTTTAGAAACACAATTGTTACATAGGGTTATATAAGTTGGATTTTAGATTATAAATATTCATTAGAAATATAACAAGATTTCCTACATATTATATTTTATTTATAATTTTTAGACATTAAATAATTTATTTTATTTATGACACAATGATGATGCAGTAATTACTATAATAGTGAAAAATTAAAATAATTGATATTATAAATACCCAAAAAAATATAATATGAAACTTTTAATGAATTAAACTAATTTTCTAGGATAATATGATATATTAGGATTGATTTAATTGACTTTTTTCGAAGTAATCAATCTGTTATGAGTTTCACAAAAATCAACTATTGAATAGTGTCAAAATTGACATAAAAGAGTTCTTAAATAAAATATTATATTATTAATTGATATTAAATTCCAAAAAATCTAAGGTTCGGCCAAGAGACTTATATCATGATAGGTGCATAATTAATGTACCACTTGGGGGTCTCTTGAATGTATATAGTAAGTTTATTAACAATATTATATAAAAATACAAAGAGACATTGTAAAAGTGAAACTAATTAACTTAGAGTTAATACTTAAAGATAAGGTTAATATAAGTACCCAAACTGGTATAAATTCTGTTGGTTGAGTGGTTTTCGACCTATCCCCACCTTAACCTTTGAATAATCAACTTTGGAGCCATTAGAAACCGAATATGAATTTATTATAAATTAATATTTCTAGCTTTTCCAAAGGTGCCCCTCACCCCTCTTATAAAAGGGCACTCCTCCTTCTCATTGCTTCACACCATCAAAGCCTTTTGATCGGCCAAACTCTGCCCAAATACTCTCCCAACATCCCTCACTACAACCTAGAGGCCTTAGTTTGATCAGAAAGCCAACCTAAAGATCCCTTTTGATCAAATCAAAAGGAAGAACCCGAAGAAAAGGTAATGATTTCACCACCCTTCTCCAAGTTCATTTCTTCTTCCACTTCCTCTTTCTTTGTTCTTACCATTATAAAATAATAACTCCAGTATCTTACATATACTGTGATGTTATTATAAATATGGTACAACCATATTCAGTATTCTATCCACCCTTTGAATAACATGTCACCATACGTGCGTACGTACGGCTTACCGTCTCCACGTCGTGGTGTAATTGTTATTCAATATAATATTATTTGGATGGGTATAATAATGATGTGTAACTCATGTAAATAATAAAAATAACATGTTAATGATTCTGTATATATGATATACCATCCATTTATATATTATTTTAATATCAAAAGGATGATATTGTCGCTCGTGCGTACGTACGGACTACCGTCTCCACGAACGCGATGAGATTCATTCTCCATCGTATCCATTCAAGTATAATTATCATTTGATGATTTAAAAATTATTTTTAAGGACTAGATATCATTATGGATATGAATAAGATACAACAACCATGGCTTATGTAACAAAACATATAAAAGAAAATGAGTAAGTTAACTCCCGAAATGACGATAATTCTAAGATATTATTAACAAATCAATGTTAAAAGATCATATATGATATCATATTATTATATATGATTCTTGTATAATTTAATAACAACTATTTCACCATTATACAGGAGGTTAACCTACCCCAACAAAGGAGAAGTACAAGGTAAGGGGTTTTCATCTCACTCCTTATTTTCGTGAGATTCATGCCATATTGCCACCATCACCTTTTGTGTGGTGTATGTACTGCCCATAATTATATTCTCTATGTAATACACTCTAATTTATGTGTATTTACATATTCATTGTATTATACCTCTTACATGGGTTGTATGTTTCATAAGTTACCAAATTGGTAAGGGTTATTTCACAATCTCTTCATTATCCGAGGTTGTTTATACGTAATAATCTACTGGGATTTCTTTATCATCCACATCCATGTTTCTTCGAAATGTATTTCAAAACATATTTATTATTTACAAGAATATGGGTTAAAGTAATTTATACCCTTGTTTAACTTTTTATAAGAGGTTTATAAAGGAATCTTTCTGTCGTTTTCAAAACAAGGTCCTTTTTAACCTTTTCGACAGAATTAAGGTAAGAATGTTTTTGTTAACTTATACGGCGGGTGCGGCTAATTTCCGCCGTTATAAAATCTTCAAAACATCCCTTACAAGGTTATAAGAATATTTTCAAAGAAAATGTTTTATTTTATATGGATCTTAAATTATTTCAAAATAAAAAGAGATATTTCTTTAAAAAGAATTTTGATTTCATCTATGTCAACATCCTTTGATGGATTTTACGCTTATTTGAAGTTGATTTATTGTAATACAAAGCTTCTATATTGTATTGAAGGTTTTGTGATATGTTTGACTGTGGATGTGCTATTTTTATACCATTCATAGTTTATGGTGAAATTATGGACATTTCGTATGCTAGTTTTAATACGAATGTTTATGTTATGTTTAAACCTTTTCATATGGGAATGCATTGGACTTAGTAAGTGACGGGTGGAGCCCGCTATAGCTCCTCGATGCATCGGTAGGTCTCATGAGACAAACTAGTGTCTTGGCACAAGGCCTTGACAAAATCTTATTTGTAGTCTTGGAATGAGGCCTTGGCTATGTGGTTATGATAGTCTGGCATTATGCATTCCAACATTATGAAAGTGGTTATTGATTTTTGCATGTGATTATTCGATTAGTAGAATATCCATGTGAATAAGTAAATGACATTATTTCATTTTATTTATGCCATACCATGTTGAAAGTTCATATTTAAAAGGCTTTTGTTTTAGTTATACATTGCCTTAAATGTTTATTCTTATTTATGAATGTTTCCGCTATATTGTTATCCTTACTGGGCATTTGAGCTCACCCCTTTTCTATGTTTTATTTTTCCCAGGATGTGAAGAAGTAAGTTATGAATGACCTGCAGGGATTTTATGAGGGGTTAATAGTGTGGATTGTGGAAACATTATGTTGTTGTAGTAGTTTTTCATTTTATGATGTAATGTAAAACTTATTAATATATCTAGTGTTTCCAAGGCTACTAAACCAATCGGTCTTTTGAGATTTGATCTTTCTTGTGATCATGCCAATGTTATGTAATAATTCACCGACTCTGGGTAGCTGGGGTCGGGGCGTTACAGTTAGTATCAGAGGAAGTTTAGTATAAACCTTGGAAGCTAGATTTAGATAAACTCTGATTAGAGCACGTAGACCTAAGATTAACTTTGAGGATTAGTATAGAAGAACTTCCTAGAATTTTGGTATTGTAGAGATTTTGTGAGTTTTCCGAGCAATACATCCCTGTCTGGATACGAGCAGGTAGAGGCGGCTCTGGCACAGATGTACCTAGGGGTAAAACCCGAAAACACCGCTTTGAGCTAGACTCGAACGGGAACTGGTGCACGACAACGGGCCTTGCTGCACTCTTGGTTACGACACTCCCGGGGGATATGCTTAGGATAACTCTCATTTTCTTTACAAATCATTATGAAGGGTTTATGAGTATATACTTCCTCAAAGAAAACAGTTTTATGATTATGGATTATATCCATAAATAGTTCAATTTATGTTAAGTGTTTTATAAGTATGGGATTATGTATTTTGATTCATAAACTGATCTAGTTTATGCCATTGTTTAGAAATGGCGCCCAGTAGAAGGAATGAGAACTCCAGAAATACACATGATTCAAAGAGAATGAAGGATCATATCTTTCATGGTCTTAAGCTAGAATTTATAAGAGAAATAGTCTCCCATGTATTATCATCATATGAAGAAATAATATCATGTGTTGATAAGATAAGTAAAGAGTTTACTGAGTCCTATGGCTTTGAAGGGAATCAAGAGAAGAAAAGGATGGAAGAGAGAAAGATGGATAAAGGGAAAAGGGAAAAGAAGAATTTTCCCATATGTGGTAACTGTGGAAAGAAACACCCTGGAACTTTCCTGAAAGGAATGGGAGTTTGTTATAAGTGTGGAGGAAAAGGGCACAAAGTACGTGACTCCAAGGGTAAGAAAATGGTTTTAAATGTACAATGCTTCATTTGCAAGGAGTTTGGACACTACGCGAACCTATGTCCCAGTCATCAGACTATACCGCAAATGATGTTATTGGATAATAATCAAGTTATGATACTACCACAGATGAAGAGGAATGATTAGAGTTCTTATGTTGATTATGTCAATTGAGTGTTGTATCATCAATGTACTTGTTATAATAATCATGGAGTATATAAGGATTGTACTGCAGTACTATTTCATTAAGGACTTGAGATTGTGTGGAACAAAGAAAAGTGACTCAATAGCTGGATAAATTTTTGGAAAATATATGGTTGAGAGAATATAGTTCTGATACTGAGGAAGTGATTTTGGAATAATATGTGATTTTTTTGGATAAATTATATTGGATATTCTTGACTACCCTGGAACTGATTAATGATTTGTATATTCCATCATTGTTGGGGTTTAAAACATTTTTGGATTAATGAAGTATATCCATCTTTCTATATGGAATAAGGGAGCATTAATGTAATCAATAAGGAATATGGTAATTCAGGATGTTTTGATGTATTAAAAGAATACATGATGAAGGTATTCATATGCTATTACGGGGTAAAAAGGTTCTACATTATGTTTACCTTACTTATAAATGTTGGACTGTGAGTTTGGATAGAAGTATTTTGGATAGTTCTAGTTTGGATTATTTTGGATTGCCATAAAAGGACAACCCGGAGGTCGGGCGGCAACCCGTCGCGTCCGGCAAGGCTGCGAGACTTGAACCCGCAACCGAAGGGCGACAAGGGTGTATCACCTACCACTGGCCCACGAGATTTCCTGGATTAAATAATGTAGTTTTTATTAAAAGATCTTGTAGATGAATTATAAATTCGTTTATTTTGGAACCCTATACGAATAGTGTAAATAGAATTTTTTTTACATTCTATTATCTTTTAGAGTGAAAGATGAGTTTGTGGTAGAAATTTATTAATGGATAAAACTCAAATTATAGAGTAAGTATATCTCCTTATGATCTTAGCCAATCTCATAAATAAATTCCTCAATATTAAGAAAATCAACTTAGAACAAAAATGTTTTCCTAGATGGTACCTTAAATCATCACTAATTTATGGCTTTGGGATTGTTGGCCTTTTCATAGCCATGTTCTCTACCACTCTCCATCAGATAATTGATGGTTAGATTTTTCTTCCATATCCATATTTTCCTACATAGAACCCTAGTATGTGTTATTTTCGGTAATCTTCATACTTTCGACTCATTATTTTAAATAGAGGCCTCGTTAATTCATTTTTCGATGTGGGATTTCAACTAAGATATTTTGAAACGTCAAAAATGTGTTATCCCAATACCCTATATTTTGTTGAACCGATGGTACTTCAAATCATCATAGATTGATGAGTTTATGGACCTCAATTATACAATTGTTTGTGATTGATGACCTCAATCACTACCTATAAATATTTACGTTTTTCCTCCGATTATATGTCTCTAATTGCCACCAATGTTCTCCTAATCAAGATCATAATTTGGTGGTGACCCTTTCATTTCTCTTTTCCTCATATTAAGAATAAATTTTAGTAACCCAATTTCCAATGTGGGTTTTCCCACAAATATATTATCTATTTTTAACCTTTTATTTTCGAAGAACAATTTCAAATTGCGAGGACGCAATTTATTGAAGGAGGGGAGAATGTAACACCCCAAGATTTCATAGTGTGTTATTTCTTCAAAATAATTCAATAACTTGCACTACACGAAACACCGAGTTCAATTGCACCATGACTTACAAAAAAAAATCCATTAAAAGAGGTCATGAATAGCATTAACTACATTTTTAACTTTATATAATCCTTATAATTTTAGAATCCATATTATGAGTTTCTTAGTCATAATGCAAGAACAGATTCATTTTCAGTATTGCA
Organism: Viscum album; assembly: GCA_963277665.1. NCBI lineage: Eukaryota > Viridiplantae > Streptophyta > Magnoliopsida > Santalales > Viscaceae > Viscum > Viscum album. The sequence continues at coordinate 1,012,458,721 of OY728119.1, read as the reverse complement.
CTTTTATCAACTTTTGATAGTGAAACCTTTTTAAATACAATATTTTAAACTTTTTGACTAAATGGAGACATCAAAAAATTTAAAATGAAACATCCCAAGCTTCCACGGTACGCTTTCCTTTGAATAAAACAGTAGCGTGTGTTGTACACAACGTCGAGTTTTAACACACACCACAACCGATCAAACTAGCCGTTCTGAATAGTAATACCTAAATTTTGAAATTATATATATTTTATATTTTGAAATGGACTTCATTTTTGGATTCGGAATATCGAATTTATCCAAAGTGAAATTTTGGTACTTTTCGGATAACTTTCATATTTTGATGAATAGTGAAAATTACAAAATTTTAATTAAAAACAACTTTTTTAATCAAAATAATTAATAGTGATAAATTATGAATTTGAGTGGTTTTAAAGTATATTTAGAATATATTTTTACAATTTAATATAATTTTGGTCATTAGACATAATTTTACAATTAAAACAAACATAAACAAGTGTCAATCTTTTGATAGTTATTATCTCTTAAAAACACGCTTTTTGTTTTGACAGCGGGAATTAATTTTAAATTAATTTCTGCCACTTCTGTGTTTTGAATTTAGAAAAATGGATTACATATTTGGAATCAGGATTTTCAAATTGTGTAAATAGGTAACTTTTATTTTTAGACATTTTGAATAATTACTGCGGTAAATATTTTATTTACCATGGTTAAGGGTAAATCCGGTAAATAAGGGTTAAAAAATAATATTATAATAATACTAAATTACCTTAAAACGTGTCTTAACCCTATTGGTTGATACATGGTCGACCATGGGCATCTTTGTGTCAATTTTGGGATCCCATGGATCCACTTGTAAGTGATAATGACACTTTATTTTAATTAAGTCAAAATGAATACAAAAATGACACAAGCATATATCTTTTAGCAAAACAATTGTTACATAGGGTTATATAAGTTGGATTTTAGATTATAAATATTCATTAGAAAGATAAAAAGCTTTCCTACATAATGATATTTTATTTATAATTTTTAGACATTAAATAAGTTATTTTATTTATGACACAATGATGATGCAGTAATTACTATAATAGTGAAAAATTAAAATAATTGATATTATAAATACCCAAAAAAATATAATATGAAACTTTTAATGAATTAAACTAATTTTCTAGGATAATATGATATCTTAGGATTGATTTAATGGACTTTGTTCGAAGTAATCAATCTGTTATGAGTTTCACAAAAATCAACTATTGAATAGTGTCAAAATTGACATAAAAGAGTTCTTAAAACAAATATTATATTATTAATTGATATTAAATTCCTCAAAATCTAAGGTTCGGCCAAGAGACTTATATCATGATAGGTTCATCATTAATGTACCACTTGGGGGTCTCTTGGATGTATATAGTATGTTTATTAACCATATTATATAAAAATACAAAGAGACATTGTAAAAGTGAAACTAATTAACTTAGAGTTAATACTTAAAGATAAGGTTAATATAAGTACCCAAACCTGTCTAAATTATATTGGTTGAGTGGTTTTCGACCTATCCCCACCTTAACCTTTGAATAATCAACTTTGGAGCCATTAGAAACCGAATATGAATTTATTATAAATTAATATTTCTAGCTTTTCCAAAGGTGCCCCTCACCCCTCTTATAAAAGGGCACTCCTCCTTCTCATTTCTTCACACCATCAAAGCCTTTTGGTTCGGCCAAACTCTGCCCAAATACTCTCCCAACATCCCTAACTACAACCTAGATGCCTTAGTTTGATCAGAAAGCCAACCTAAGGAGCCCTTTTGATCAAATCAAAAGGAAGAACCCGAAGAAGAGGTAATGATTTCACCACCCTTCTCCATGTTCATTTCTTCTTCCACTTCCTCTTGCTTTGTTCTTACCATTCTAAAATAATAAATCCAGTATCTTACATATACTGTGATGTTATTATAAATATGGTACAACCATATTCAGTATTCTATCCACCCTTTGAATAACATGTCACCATACGTGCGTACGTACGGCTTACCGTCTCCACGTCGTGGTGTAATTGTTATTCAATATAATATTATTTGGATGGGTATAATAATGATGTGTAACTCATGTAAATAATACAAATAACATGTTAATTATTCTTTATATATGATATACCATCCATTTATATATTATTTTAATATCAAAAGAATGATATTGTCGCTCGTGCGTACGTACGGACTACCGTCTCCACAAACGCGATGAGATTCATTCTCCATCGTATCCATTCAAGTATAATTATCATTTGATGATTTAAAAATGATGTTTAAGGACTAGATATATTTCTGGATATGAATAAGATACAACAACCATGGCTTATGTAACAAAACATATAAAAGAAAATGAGTAAGTTAACTCCCGAAACGACGATAATTCTAAGATATTATTAACAAATCAATGTTAAAAGATCATATATGATATCATATTATTATATATGATTCTTGTATAATTTAATAACAACTATTTCACCATTATACAGGAGGTTAACCTACCCCAAAAAAGGAGAAGTACAAGGTAAGGGGTTTTCATCTCACTCCTTATTTTCGTGAGATTCATGCCATATTGCCACCATCACTTTTTGTGTGGTGTATGTACTGCCCATAATTATATTCTCTATGTAATACACTCTAATTTATGTGTATTTACATATTCATTGTATGATACCTCTTACATGGGTTGTATGTTTCATAAGTTACCAAATTGGTAAGGGTTATTTCACAATCTCTTCATTATCCGAGGTTGTTTATACGTAATAATCTACTGGGATTTCTTTATCATCCACATCCATGTTTCTTCGAAATGTATTTCAAAACATATTTATTATTTACAAGAATATGGGTTAAAGTCATTTATACCCTTGTTTAACTTTTTATAAGAGGTTTATAAAGGAATCTTTCCGTCGTTTTCAAAACAAGGTCCTTTTTAACCTTTTCGACAGAATTAAGGTAAGAATGTTTTTTTAACTTATACGGCGGGTGCGGCTAATTTCCGCCGTTATAAAATCTTCAAAACTTCCGTTACAAGCTTATAAGAATATTTTCAAAGAAAATGTTTTATTTTATATGGATCTTAAATGATTTCAAAATAAAAAAGAGATATTTCTTTAAAAAGAATTTTGATTTCATCTATGTCAACATCCTTTGATGGATTTTACGCTTATTTGAAGTTGATTTATTGTAATACAAAGCTTCTGTATTGTATTGAAGGTTTTGTGATATGTTTGACTGTGGATGTACTATTTTTATACCATTCATAGTTTATGGTGAAATTATTGACATTTCGTATGCTAGTTTTAATACGAATGTTTATGTTATGTTTAAACCTTTTCATATGGGAATGCATTGGACTTAGTAAGTGACGGGTGGAGCCCGCTATAGCTCCTCGATGCATCGGTAGGTCTCATGAGACAAACTAGTGTCTTGGCACAAGGCCTTGACAAAATCTTATTTGTAGTCTTGGCACGAGGCCTTGGCTATGTGGTTATGATAGTCTGGCATTATTCATTCCAACATTATGAAAGTGGTTATTGATTTTTGCATGTGATTATTCGATTAGTAGAATATCCATGTGAATAAGTAAATGGCATTATTTCATTTTATTTATGCCATACCATGTTGAAAGTTCATATTTAAAAGGATTTTGTTTTAGTTATACATTGTCTTAAATTTTTATTCTTATTTATGAAAGTTTCCGCTATATTGTTATCCTTACTGGGCATTTGAGCTCACCCCTTTTCTATGTTTTATTTTTCCCAGGATGTGAAGAAGTAAGTTATGAATGACCTGCAGGGATTTTATGAGGGGTTAATAGTGTGGATTGTGGAAACATTATGTTGTTGTAGTAGTTTTTCATTTTATGATGTAATGTAAAACATATGAATATATCTAGTGTTTCCAAGGCTACTAAACCAATCGGTCTTTCGAGATTTGATCTTTCTTGTGATCATGCCAATGTTATGTAATAATGCACCGACTCTGGGTAGCAGGGGTCGGGGCGTTACAAAAAAGGTCATGAATGAACTTAATAAGGTCATAATAAATAAATTAAATAAATAAGAGGTTTTGGAAATATTAATTAATTAATTTAATTTTGTTTTCCAAGACAATAATATCGTGGGAAAGACACCATCAGACGTAAGGTAAGGGATTTTACAAGAACCTCTCTCATTCCTTCAAGTTGCTCTATCATTATTTAAAAAAAATTAAGATATCTATAATTTTATGTACATATTTTAAATTTTATTTACATTATCCAAACTCATGTATCAATATCCATTCATCACTCTCTTTCGAGAATATACATGTTTTCAAATGATTCCCTCTTCAATTATTCTCGTTAAGCATGTCTGTTTTAAGGAAACATTCTGAATTCTTAACCAATTTCAAGTTCACTATATAATCTATTATTAATCCTAATTTTTTTTATAAAACCACTCTATTTTTTTATTAAAACCTTATTTTTTCAATTCTTGTTTTTTATAAGATACTATTCCCTTTTATGAAATAAATGACCTTTTATATTTTCCTTTAACTGCACCATAATTTTTTAATTCTAAATATTCATAAGTACTATTTTTACATGTTATTACATCTAATAACATCAAATTTCATGATATATTCCTATTATACCATATTATTGTCCATTTATGATAAATTCAATCTCTTTACAGACATTTTTATGATACTCAATGTTTTTTGATTTATTACATGATTTTGGTACCTTATTCATACAACGGGTAACCCTTATATTTATGTATGATTATATATGTCGAAATAATATTCATGAATATTTTATGATGAGTGATATGAGATATCACCTTAATTCATTGGATAAAGTTGAGTCTCATGAGACGTTATGTGCAACGTTCTTGGCGGTTAGCCTTGACACGTACTACCATGTCCAACAGTCTTAATAGTTAACCTTGACATTTGATCCGCTATGTGAAATGATCCATGAATCATGGAAAATTCATGTTTTATGTAGCTTCCACATTACTATTAATTCATGTTTATATGATCCCATGTGTATATGTTATGATTCTATATGTTCCATGCACTTTTTATATCATTAGGTAATGCCTTCTAACCCATGTTCTAAAGAATTATTCTTATGTTTATTCCCTTACAAGTATTTTATCTCATACATTTTTTCATGTTATCCCTAGTTATCCTATGAATATGTTTGAGAAAAATGGAATATAGGATCTCGTTATGTATATCTAATAAAATTTGTTTTTTTAATGTTTAATTATGTACCTAGTCTCCCAAGACACTAGACTTTATGATACATGGCATTAAATATGATGTTTAATTATGCTTAAAATCATTTAATGTTATGTTTAAAAGGGTTGGGCTGTTGTAGTTCATAGGTTTTATGTTATAGTATTGAGTATGCATTCTTCTTTCAATGAATCACATGAGGTTCTTCTATGATGGGATGAACAATTTCAATTCATATCCCCATTGAAACGTGGTTGTGCATTGATGATTCAATTTTTTATAAAACTTTATATGATAGGTGGTCATGTAAAAAATAAAGGAATGGGTGGGTGACCTATTTTGATGATGGGTTTTAAGGGATATCCTAGTGTATCAAATAATTTCATGACATATATAATGGTTAGCTATATCTTTTTATGATTTAATTATTATATAAAGAGTTATGTCCAAAATTGGGAAGTATAAGATGTATTGTTGCGGAGTATGCCATATTTGGTATGTGTCTGTTGCACATGGTATCATTTAAAATACATTTTCAGTAATTGGCTGAGTACAAGTAACTGAAAAATTGTTTTAAGGATGTCATTATTGTAGTAAGTGATGTCTGGAGCATTGTGTAAATTAAATGAAAGTCCAAGTGATGAGGTATAATTTGAAAATAAGTTGGGTTCCATGAGATGTATCAACCATGGTTAGAAAAAGACAATCACTTTCGGGAGACTTAGTGTCTTGAACTTATAAAGATCACAAGTATCCTATTATGATGTGATAATGACTTAGGAAGAGTGGTACAAATATCAGTGGAATATTAGTAACACTTATTTTAGTGTCGGTCATGATAAATATTATGAAAACATATTGACTAAGCAACGAAATCATTGACAATACCCCTATCTATCTAAAAATTTTTATGTTTAATGAAAATACTCCCAGGTAGTATTTTTCAAGGAGATGTTTAAAATTAATATGGATCAGAGTATTCCATTGGTAATTGAGGGTGGTGAACATAATAATACTTTGAAAATTGATGAATTTCATGGGAAACTTTATTTTGAAGTTGGAATGGGTTATTTGTGACATTTTCATTACCACTTGTAAATTATTGGGTTATTAACTATTCTGTTCATATGTCTGAGGATGGTAAAATCATGGGATGTGGTAATTGGGACATCATTTCATTAGTTTAACATCATAGATATTTCTAAGGCATTGAGTTAGACATTAGTTTCTGCAAGAATACCCTCATGTGAGAAGGGTTTCAAGATCCTAATACCTGTCATTGGTTGGTCATTTTAGAACATATATACATTAGAATAAATGGATCCATTTTTGGGTGGATTTCATGGTAAATGTTCATATACAGGTTCTAATACAGACATTGAAAAATTTTATGTGTGGGTGTTTCTCTTAGGATATATTGCGACAATCCATGATGGATTACTAATGTATTACTAATTTTTTATGGCATGATGAAAAAAAATTATGCTTTACCTTGGTTAAATACCTACTGTCATATATTGGATTTGGTTAGTGGGTTTCGAATGATCATTGTACACCATGAAATGAAGGATTTGGAATCTAGTTTTAGAGATATATATTATATTGTTATTGAGTGTTTTTTTGAAATTGTCAGTCATAGGTGGTTCAATTTGAGTTCTCATGAATGATATTATGACATTGGTGTGGAACTTCATCTGGAACATCATGTTTCGAGTTGGGTGCAGTTTAATACATGATTGAGGCTTTTCATGGAAAAGTCGACACAACCACAGTATGTTGGAATGAATATAATTCAAACCTTTTTGTATAATTAATTAATGAGGTAGTATAATCATTCTTTATTATGATTTTTAATTTGCGAAATGTCATGGGAGTGTCTCTATAAAACTATGGTCAAATTTTAATTGGAAAATTTTAAATTCTATGTATAATGGTTCAAAAATGGTTTTGATGATAAGAACCATTAATGGGGATCACCATATGTTGTCTTATGAAAGAGCTAAGGATATGATCATGTGTTATGTTTTATGGGTTTTACGTATCATTATATTAGTGTTTTAGATATTGATACATGTGTTGTATCATGTTTTAGCATTCTATGTACCATATGCATAAAGTGACACTAACAAGAATTTTGGGAGTTTTAAAATTCATAGGGGTTATTTGAGAATAAATTTTTGACGCAATTAGGTCAATTCATGTTTTTACAAAAATTATTATCAAGGATGATATGTTATATTATGGGGAGGTTTAATGTTCTTGTTTTTTGATTCAGATTAAAAGTTCTAATGGAATGTTAATATTATATTGTTGGATGGGACAAATTAAAAACTGATCTTAAAAATGTAATTTCAGGAGTTTTTAAAAAATAAGATTATTTTGTATAGTGTATATGGATTGATAGTTGTCTCATAAGCCTCTATTAGTGTTCATAGAGTCTGGATTTAAGAGCTCAATTCCTGTAAAGATAGCCTTGGTGGCATGGTTGATGCACAATTAGTACAAACAGTGACGGTCAACCATGAGGCATGTTTTGATAAGGAAAATGGTTTCTCTAAATTGTGAATGAGGTCCCATTAAACGATCTAGGTTTTATAGGGTGTCACATAGTTTTTAAAACCATGTACATGAGTCTATATGACTGTTCAAGAGACATATAATAAATTGAAGTCATAAATTGGATGGTTTGTTCTTAGTTTTAATAACCATCTACCTTGCCCATGTGGGGTGTGGGAATGAGAAAATTCCAAATTCACAGTTAGTTTATGGTTACTTTGAATATGTGGATGAAAAATGTGGGTTTTAGCTCTTAGACTGAGTGAGATTCGTGGTTGGAGCCCGGTTTTCTTTACTATTTCCCTCTTAAAAGCGACAATTTACCATTTACCAGTTCGATGTTAAATTTTGTTTACACCTTCATCTAATAAATATTACCGAGGAGGACCCCCATATGAATCATCATCCCTCTCCCCTTCCATTTGTGGTTGTTATATATCTATTGGTCTTATTCAAGTGTTGTTTATCACGTTAAAATCCCCGACTTAAGGCTATGATTCCACTTATCTCCTTTGTAAATTTTATTCTCTGGTATAAATGTTGTCATTGCGATAGACAATATCCCTATTTTTTTTGTGTTCATCTATTTCTTCACTATCCCCCATTTCATCATTAATAAAATCTAGATAATGGAAGATTAAATCTTTTTAAAAATATGGATGGTTGTCTATTTATTTTCTCTAATGTCTTGAATGATTATATTGTGATTCCATTGTTCAGTATTCCAAACCCTCCATAAAATTCCCGTAAAATTTTACATACCATTAATTAAATGATTAGTCTATAATCATATTTTTTCATATATACCTTAAAATATTTGGATGGTTGTGGCCTAAACTAGGATCTCATCTTCAGATGCGCCATTTTATTTTCCCTTGATGGAAATTTCATTTAATTAACCAAAACACTTTTAGGGCTCTTTTGAGTGGTCCCAAAAAATAAGAATTATTTAAATGATAATTTTTTTAGTGAATTACAGTACGGATAGTATAAATTGATGGACCATGTTATATTATCAAATATTTCCTTTGTTAAGAAGTGTTTTGGAATAAATTTCATACTCTCATTATTAAATTCATTTGATTATGACCATGAGTCCATTGACATCATCAGATGCTAATAACCTAGGTTTGATCCACCATGTAGGGTGTGTGATATTAAATGTTTTATATGACCATGATCAACCTATTTTACCAAAAACCCTGATACGTGTTTCAGAATACATTAAATAATTTTAATCCCAAATAGAGTTGATTGGGTGGTGAAAATTGAATTGGTATCTTAATTTACACATTATTTATTCTCACCATAGGCTTGTACCCTTCCAAGCATTATATAGACATACAATAGATATGTAAAAAAGAATGAATTATTGTTTTCCTATGAAACATATGAATGAAATGATTAATGGTTTGCCTGAATTGTAAATTAACATGTATATTTCTCATGCCATATGTTTAATTAGTAAATGTAATGTACATACTTGTTATATAATTACATGAGAGATATATCTATTCCAATGTGGAATGACATGGATATGATAATAAGAAAAATGAGTGATATTACAACATGTGTGACACCTAGGTGCCTTATGAAAAATCACATGGATTGGCTCAATGGTAAAATGAATGATATTACACCTTGAACGATACCTGAGTTACTTATATAGAATGAATTAGACATTCTCATAGGTTAATTGTATATTTTTGAGACTTGGGTGACCCTTGGATTCCATACAAGAAATGTATTATATGGAAATAGATATTAAATGAGTTATATCTTTCTATGGGTGGTACTAGGATTCTTGATACATAATTCCATGGATAGGCTTGTCAAATAAAAGATATTATTTTATGCCTAATAATTTAATCCTTTAATTTAATTTCTAATGCATAATCCCATGAAACATATACAACCATATATGATAATTATTATATATGGATGGCTTGGGGTTTTCATGGTTCTAACATGATTATTGTTACACATAAATTCATGGTATTAGATCCATGGGTCCTCTTTATACTTCACTGTTATTATGTTCAGTGAAATCTGGCTAAAGCTGAAGAAGGTAGAGCCTTCTAGGTACCTCATGTGGAGCCTGAGATCATTGTGGTTTATATTTACATTATTGTTCTATCTATGATATAAAATTACATTTCGTAATTTCATATACACATAATGGATTTCCATTAGAAATTATTGGAGGTGGCCCATGTATTTTTACTCACAACCTATTATGTCCATCATTTCATACCCAGATAGACAACAAGATTACATGTCAAGATAGAGGGATTATTCCTATTATGGGTTTTTGATTTATTTTAATGGGATTAGAGGACTAATATATGGGATCATGATACATATATTTATATTATTTGGGTCACTATTCTTCTATTTCATAATAATTATATTTATATTTTCTTGGTCCCATGTATATTCGTTATAATTATGTATCATCATGACATTATTGGTACATGATCCTATGTGTGGATTTTAGAAAAATATTTTTATTGGGACGATTTATTTCAAATTCATTCCATTAATATATTATCGCAAAATATTTATTACTGATGCATTTGGAAAAGACTCCCAACTATACCACCTTTATCCCCTCACTTCTAATCGGTATCCTCAGTTGTATGGGGAGGTGTTCTTGAGGCCTGGTCACTAACCAGCTCGATGCATGATATCTATGATTCATGGGTTGGGATTTCGTAGTGGATATATCTAAGGGAATAAAATTTTAACATGATTTATCATATTGTGAAGTGGCAATTAATATTCTATACACTATGGAACAAGTTTTGAGGAATCGAATAACTCGGTTGGAAGAGTTGCATTGGAGAAATTATAAGATAGAATAGGTAAAATGAAAAATTGAATAAATTATGATGAATAAATATATTAATATATACACTAGGTTACGTTCATGAATTTTTAGGGTTAGTGATATTTAATGATGGAACTATGTAACACCTGAGTTTCAATAATAGTAAGATTTTTAAGAAACAATAGCATAATAATAATCATTTTTTTCAAGAATGTGATGAAACCAAAATTTTCTTATTTTATAAATTTTATTTTCTTTAATTAATTTAATTATATAAATCATAATATAAATTTTAACATAGTGGTATATTTTGATATTTCTCAAATATAATTTATTTTTCACTGAATTTTGAAATATAATAATTTTTTAAATATTTTCAATTATTTTCATTAAATAAATAAATTTGAATGTATATTTATATTTTGTATTTGGTATTTAAGTGTCATGTGATCAATTTTATGTTTAATAATATAATTTTTATCATATAATTTCTTGATTTTGATATAAGTAAATTTTTATTCATAAAAAGACATTTATCTGAATATGGTATTCTATTGTGTTTAATAAATTTCTTTATAAAATATATTTCAACCACTTATACAAATTGAATTATCAAAAATTAAAATCATATAAATATTTATGGTGATCAAATTCATAAATAGATTCCTTTTATTTTAAGGTATAATGATTAGTAATAGTGCTAAGATATATCACATTTTTAAAGGTTAAATCGGGTAATTAAAGTTATAAATAATGTGATAAAGCATAATAAATAAACCTAGCACTTGAATTTGTTTAATTTGACACAATTAATTCTTCCATATCCATCCAAAATTTAAATTTATGAAATTGTGGAGCTATTTTAATTTTTTAATGACATTTATATCAAATTAATAAAATTACAAAATGTCTCTCTCTTTCTTTTAATTTATTTTATACATTCACATAAGGATAATAATACGTGTTGAATAAATATAATTTTTTTAACATAAATAATTAATTTTTCTCATGGTATAGTATTATTAATTTTTAGTCATTGAATTAGTCTCTTAAATTCATACGTAATGTCGATAGAGTATTTATTCAATTAATAGAAAAAGGAAATAAATTATTTTGGAAAATATTATATTAATATTTCTTAGGAGAGTTACAATGAAACAAGAATTTTATTGACATATATGTGTAATTATATATGTCTTTAAAGTCTTTATTCTAATTTCATAATCATCCGGCTAAGTTTGAATTAAAATTAAATAAAACCATTTAAAAATTACATTATTGATATTTTGTGAAAAATAATATTTTATTAAATTATTTTAAAAAAAATATCAAGAGGAAATGTAAAATATTAATTTATCTAAATTTTAATCCATTTTATATTTATGATAATGTTTTTACCTTATTTTTAAAATTATAACCCTTTAATATTGAAAAATATGATAATGATGTTATATCTGAAATTTTTTAATAAAGGGGTTCAAAATATATGGATTAAAATACCACATAAAAATTTAAAATATTCATTTTATGAATATATTTTGACAATATAATATATTTTTATCCATATTAAGAACCATTGTATCACATTAACATGAAAATTAATTTATTATATTTAAATATTTTTATTAATTCCATGTGTGTAATTTTGTTAACCATCCAAAGGAACCACATATTCTATATTTTATAATCTAGAAAGAGGCTATTATCTCAACCAAACCATTAAAAACTGTTATAAACTTCCTTACCCATGTTATTTAGGTTACATTCTTCTTATGTTATATATCCTAGGTCACTTAAGAGAATAACTACTGGAGCTAGTTTAAAGAATATGTAATCATCTTTACCAACTCTTTCAATTTAATTTGTTCATAAACATCCTCTAAAATCATTTTCAACAGTATAAAATAATAAATATAATATAAAAATATAATGATATGTTATTATATTTATTGTACAATCCTTTTAGATCTCTTTTACATCCTATAGAAAGCGAAAACCTCACTCATGAATACATATGGATTACCATTTCCCTATAGAGGCATACATCATTTTTCATCATCACATTATTTATATGGTTATGAAGATGAAAATTTTAACACCCCAAGCTTCCACGGTACGCTTCTCTTTAAATAATACAGTAGCATGTGTTGTACGCAACTTCGAGTTGTAACACACACCAAAACCAATCAAACTAGCCACTATCAATAGTAATACCCACTTTTTATAATTTTATAAATTTTAACTTTCAAAATGGAATTCATTTTTGGATTCTGAATATTGAAATAATCTTAGGGTGATTTTTTGGTATTTTTCTGAAAACTTTCAATTTTTGATGAATAGTGAAAAACACATAGTTATAGTTTAAAAACGAATTTTTATTTTAAAAATTATTTATTTTATTTAAATTTATTTTAGGCCAAAATAGATACATAATACCTATATAAGTTCAATGTAATTAATTGAAGTAATTTTATATTATTTTTAGATATATAAAATTTCATCGAACTTTTTGTCGTCTTTTACCCACCTCCCACTACTGGAAATACAGGCTTTCCCAACGGTTTTGAACCGTTGGGAAAGTCTGTAGAACCGTTGGTATATGTTATACCAACGGTTCTAAAAACCATAGGTAAGTAAGCCGTTGGGAAATATTTTCCCAACGGTTTACTGTGAACCGTTGGTATAGGGTGGGGAAAGCCTAACCTATCCCAACGGTTGTGCCAAACAGTTGGGATAGTTTTTTCCAACAGTTTGGATTTAACCGTTGGGAAATCCCAAGGATTATCCTATTTCCCAATGGTTTAGAAACCACTGGGAAAGGTTTTCTACCAACGGTTCATTGAACATTTGGTACAAAATGAATCAGAGTTGCTATGCCAATGGTTTGAAACCATTAGCATAGCCTATGCTGTGCAAATTGCACAGTAGCCTGCAATTTTCACAACAGCTCTGCAATTTGGACACTATGCCTCATTTTGTGCATTCCCTCCCATTTTCAATCCAATTATTGTACCTGTAATAAACTAACACATACATATACAATTATTGTACCTGCAATAACCAACTAACACATACATATAGAGAACAAATTCATACACATTTAACATATAATGCATCCTGGAACTATACAAATCCATAATTAAATTATAATTCATAACGTAATTATAAACATAGATAATTCATTTAGAATTCAATTTAAAATTTAGATGACAATTATATGTGGAATCTGGAATTCAATTCATAATTTGATCGGTTTTTTGTATACCATATATTTTTATCTGAAATGATGTCCATTTTAAACAAAATACATACACCTGGAGTGATACCGGCTACACCATGCCTCAGTTTGAGGTGAGGTTAACTTGTACACGTCACAAATGACCCATTGATAATTGTCCTAAAGTATCAACATATTCTGAAAGCGTTTGCTAGGTTTTCTGTATGGCAGTTGATGTTTTTCACTTAAAATGATGTCCTTTTGAAAAAAAAGACAGACACTTTGAGTGGTGCCGACCACACCACATCTCAGATTGAGGCGGTGTTGATTCGTACACGTCACATATGACACATGTATCATTCTCCTAATATTTCAACGGAAACTGAATCCGTTTGGTCAGTTTTCGGTATGTAATTAAATTTTTGTCCATTTTAAACAAAAGAGAGACACTTAGACTGATCATAGACACACCGCGACTCGGATTGAGCCTGGGTAGGCTCGTACAGGTCACATATGACCAATGGATCATTGTGATATATTATCAACAGATTGCGAATGGGTTTGGTCGGTTTTCTGTATGCCAGTTGTTCTTTTCACTTATAATCATGTGCATTTTAAACAAAAGAGACACAGTTAGAGTGGTGTCGGCCACACCGTGCCTCCGATTGAGGTGGGGTTGACTTGTACATGTCACATATGACCCATGGATCGTTGAGATATAGTATCGACACAATCCGAATGTGTTTGGTCAGTTTTCAGTATGTCTGTTGATGTTTTTCACTTAAAATGACGTCCTTTTGAAATAAAAGACAAACACATTGAGTGGTGTCAGCCACACTGCATATCATATTGAGGCAGGGTTGATTCATACACGTCACATATGACCCATGGATCATTATTGTAAAGATTCAATGGAAACCAAATGTGATTGGTTAGTTTTCCCTATGTACTTAAAATGTTGTCCATTTTAAACAAAAGGGAGCTACTTAGAGTGATCCCGGTCACACCGTGCCTCGAATTGTTGTCGGGTTGAATCATACACATCACATATGACCTATAGATTGTTGACCTAAAGAATCAACACAATCCGAATGTGTTTGATCAGTTTTTTTATGTTAGTTGTTCTTTCCACTAATAATCCTATCCATTTTAAACAAAAGAGAGTCACTATGAATGGTGTCGGCCACACCACACCTCAGATTGAGGTAGGGTTGACTCGTACACGTCACATATGACCCATGGATCATTTTTCTATAGTATCGACACAATCTAAATGCATTTGGTTGGTTTTTCCTATGCCAGTTGATGTTTTTTACTTAAAATGACGTCCTTTTGAAACAAAAGACAGACACTTTGAGTGGTGTCGGCCACTCCACGTCTCAGATTGATGCAGGGTTGATTCGTACACGGTACATATGACCCATGGATCATTCTCCTAAAGTTTCAATAAAAACCTAATGCGTTTGGTCGGTTTTCTGTATGTATTAAATATGTTGTCCATTTTAAACAAAAGGGAGACACTTAGAGTGATCCCAACCACACCATGCCTCTAATTGAGATCAGGTTGACTCGTACACGTCACATATGACCCATGGATCGTTGACCTAAAGCATAAACACAATCCGAATGCATTTGGTCAGTTTTTCGTATGTCAGTTGTTCTTTTCACTTATAATCCTATCCAATTTAAACAAAAGAGAGACATTGTGAATGGTTTGGGCCACACCGCGCCACGGATTGAGGCGGGGTTGACATGTACACATCACATATGACCCATGGATCGTTGTGCTAAAGTATCAACACAATCCGAATGCATTTGGTCTGTTTTGCGTATGCCAGTTGATGGTTTTCACTTAAAATGATGTCCTTTTGAAACAAAAGACAGAAACATTGAGTGGTGTCAGCCACACTGTGACTCAGATTGATGTGGCGTTTATTCGTACACGTCACATATGACTCATGGATCGTTATCCTAATGTTTCAATGGAAACCGAATGCGCTTGGTCGGTTTTACGTATGTACTTATAATGTTGTCCATTTAAAAAAAAGGAAGACACTTAGAGTGATCCCGGCCACACCGTGCCTCTAATTGAGCCTGAGTTGACTCGTACACGTCACATATGACCCATGTATAGTTGACCTAAAGCATCAACACAATCCGAATGCATTTCATCAGTTTTTCATTTGTCAGTTTTTCTTTTAACTTATAATCCTATCTATTCTAAACAAAAGAGAGACAATGTCAATGGTGTTGGCCACACCACACCTCAGATTGAGGCGGTGTTGACTCGTACACGTCACATATGATACATGGATCGTTTTTCTAAAGCATCAACACATTTCGATTGCGTTTGGTTGGTTTTTCGTATGAGAGTTGATCTTTTCACTTATAATCTTGTCCATTTAAAACAATAGAGAGGCACATTGAATTGTGTCAGCCACATCGCGCCTCGGATTGAGGCGTGGTTGACTCGTACACGTCACATATTACCCATGGATCGTTTTGCTAAAGTATCAACACAATCAGAATCTGTTTGGTCAGTTTTCCGTATGTACTTAAAATGTTGTCCATTTTAAACAAAAGAGAGCCACATAGAGTGATTCCAGCTACACTGTGCCCCAGATTAAGGCGGGGTTGACTCGTACACATCACATATGACCCATGGATCATTGTTTAAAGCTTAAACACATTTTGAATGCGTTTGGTAGATTTTCCATATGTCAGTTGTTCTTTTCACTTATAATCCTGTCCAATTTAAACAAAATACATACACAAGGAGTGATACCGCCACACCGTGCCTCAGATTGAGGCTATGTTAACTCGTACAACGTCAAAAATGACCCATCGATCATTTTCTTAAAGTATAAATATATTTCGAAAGCGTTTTCCTGGTTTTCTGTATGCTAGTTTATGTTTTCCAATTAAAATGGCGTCCTTTTGAAACAAAAGACAAACACTTTGAGTGGTTCCGGCCACACCGCATCTTAGATTGAGGCGGGGTTGGTTCATACACGTCACATATGACCCATGGATCGTTCTCCTAAAGTTTCAATGGAAACCGAATGTGTTTGGTCAGTTTTCCGTATGTACTTAAAATGTTGTCCATTTAACAAAAGAGATCCACTTATAGTGATCCCGGCCACACCGTTCTTCAAATTAAGGCGGGGTTGACTCGTACACATCACATATGACCCATGGATCATTGTCCTAAATCATCAACACATTTCGAATTCATTTGGCCAGTTTTCCGTATGTCAGTTGTTCTTTTCGCTTATAATCCTATCCATTTTAAACAAAAGAGAGACACTGTGAATGGTGTCGGCCACACTACACCTCAGATTGAGGTGGGGTTGACTCGTACACGTCACATATGACCCATGTCAACCGTTATACACACCATGTGAACCCTTATACACACCATATTAACCCTTATACCATATCGTCATTATTACAACCATTAATAACAACTTATTAAATAACCTCACTTGTTAAAGATTATCAAATTGATCATAAATAAATAATAATATTGGATATATCAAGTAAAATGAAGTCATACTGTCTTAAATCCTAAATGACCACCCACAACCATGATTAATGACCACAAAGGTCCCCTTTCGGCCAAATCAAAAGTGAAAACAAAAACACATAGTTGCAGAAAACAACTTCATTTGTGTGAAGAATAATAATCTCATGGTCCTCATGATATTTGAACCACTCAGTCATGATTTTTGAGATGAACTTGTATCCGTGAAACCATATGAGAAACACGATTCTGTCACGACCCGTCCTCGGGGCCCATGTTGTGACTACCCCAAGCCTGCTTTCCATAGGCCAAGGGCTGGCGACTAGCACCAAAGGCATAAATCCCGATAACTGGGAAGGCATTGCCTTTATAAAAGTAAACAAAACACCACAGAGTACAAGCGGAAGTAAAAAACTAAGTACAAAGAGAAGTGCTGAAAAGTATATGGGTTAGAATACAAACACAAAAGAAAGTACAACTACAACTGAACAAAGTTCAACAGAAAAATACAATAGCTGGAAGGATGGAAGCGGATCCTGGGTCATCCTTCTCGGATCCTACCTGAATTGTAGGTACATATGGCACAACTCATGGATCGTCCACCACGGATCCTACCTGAAGGGTAGGTACAGATAGCCTCCACAACGCTCTCGCCCGTCAACCTCCTCCGAGTGTCGTCTCGCCGGGAAGTCCACCTCTGGATACCGACTCGCCGTGTAGTCCACCTCCGGGCACTGACTTTTTGTGTAGTCCACCTCCGGGTACTGTCCAGTTCTCGAACGCTCGGCCTCCGTCGGCACTGCCCGTCGTCTGCAACCAACACAACCAGGTGCGGGCATAGCCTGTGCAGGGGTGAGTATAACGATACTCAGTAGGGACCCCGAGACCCTCAAGGTCTCACTAAAACCAACATGGATAACCACAAATAAGATATCAACATATAACCTTTACTTAGGTATATGCCCAAGCATATACCTAAGTTATCAAGTAACCCATCTCAATCATGAAGAAAACACCAAGATCATGAAATCAATGGAAAACCACTACCCAGGTATATTCCCATACATATACCTAAGTTATCAATTGACCCATCTCAATCATGAGGTAAACACAGGGGTCAAAAGACACAGCTCAAACCGGTATTTTCATTATTGAAACCGTAACTGCTGAAGAGCCCCGTCTCTGGAGTGTATAGTGGTCCTGTCACGACTCCGAGGTACTGCTCACTAACCTAAGACTGCTGAGGTGCTCCTCCTGTCGAGTACTGCGGGCTAGCCACCCAAACACAGTAGTGCTTCCCGCCGAGGTATTCCACCCAAACACAGTAGTGCACACCCCCTAGTATCCTGCTGAGGTACTCTATGGAGGAGTACCGCGGGTCTGCACTGTCACACAGGTAGTGCTCCATCTGCCATGGGTCTTCACCCAAACAAAGTAGTGCTCCGGCCACTGGGCTAGTTGACTCACACCAAGTCGAGTCGGTCAAGAAGTCATCAGGTATCAGTCGGCTAAACGGTCTCCGTACTCTGTACACTCGTCTCCTAGAGGGTCCACTCCAGGAGCTATAGGTCTATACTCCAAGTATCTCAAAGTCTCATGATGAAGTATCTCAAGGGACCGCCTCATCATAGGGGTCTCAACACAATAGATGGCGCATCAATCGGACGCTCGGTCTGTGAGTTACTAGCCTTTTCGTCCCCGGGGCCCAGTTGGTTTCATGTGCAAACCAAACCGGACGTATCTCAATTGTGCCCCGAACTCTCATAAGGTATACTCATAGGGACCGTTTCTCAATGTGATCACCATCATCGTTGACGGTTCGTCAAACGGACGTCCGGTCTGAAAGATAACAGCTTTTCCGTTCCAAGGGCCTGGTTGGATTACGGGTACAATCCAACCCGGCCTCTATCCAACAGCAACCAAAACTCGGGCGAAGTACTCCAAAAGTTCCATCTCATCAAGAGGAATTCCACAAGACAGACGGCGCGTCAATCGGACGCCCGGTCTGTGAGTTATTGGCTTTTTCGTTCCAGGGGCCCGGTTGGTTTTGTGAGCGAACCAACCCGACCACACTTCGACGACATCCAAACCTTGAGCAGAGTAAGCCAAAAGATCTGCCTCACTTATAGGAATCCATCAAAGTCGACGACACGTCAATTGGATGTCCGGAGCTCAAGATATAAGTGTTTCTGCTCTGAGGGCCCGGTTGGTTTCGTATCCGAACCAACCCGGCCGAACCTAAAGTGTTCCTAAACTTTGAGTGCGATATACCGAAACGACCGTCTCATTCCAACAATCGCTACACAACTGATGTTGCGTCGATCGGAGGTCCGTAGCCCAAGATATGGGAAAAAGATCATAGAGGGTCTGAAAACGGGGGGTCTGGGCCCGGACCGACCCGACCCGACCACCCCTGGGTCAGCCCGAACCGGGTCCGACCCGGCTGAGCCCAACCCGGCCGGTTCGGTCCTGCCCGACCAGCCGGCCGCGGCTCGACCAGCGCGGCCGGGCAGATGCTGTGAGAGGGGTGTGCGGCTCCCCCCCCCCCCCCCTCGCCGCTGATTGAAGCCGGCGGCGAACCGCCGCCGTGCCGGCATGGCACGCCACCACCGCCTTCCGCAGACCACCAGACGCGCTCCGGTAGTCCATTTCTCCTTCTGTCTTCGCCAACATTCCTCCCGGGACCCATCCTTCACTGCGATGGGATTCAAACGCCATAGCGGCCTGCTTCGTCGTCGTCCATCGATCCGCGCATCGATAAACAAGCTGCGGAGGGTTGTCAGGCCGTGATTGTTCGGCCCGCGCCGTCCGCGTTAGGTGTTATCAATTGGAAAATAATAAAAACAAGATTTTAATCATTGAAGAGGGTATAATTTATCCAAAATAAATTATACGAACACCTTGAAATCAAATAACCACACACGAGAGTTTAAAATTTGAATGCGCTGCGTGACGATGTGGCGCATTCTTACCGCTCGATCCTGCACGGCGTGACGATGTCATGAATCCTTGCCACTCGATCTCGCGCGGTGCGACGGTACTGCGTCAATTTCATTCGATCCGCAACAACAAGAAAACCAATAAGGGAGTGGGACGGCCGTGTTCGTGCGGTCTGGCCTCCTCCCGTTAACTGATATCATGCGGTCCAAATATCGCAGATAAAAGACAGATGAGAATCACGTAAGGAAAATCACGTAAACCCCCTACCTCGAGCGCGGCTTGAACGAGGTTCTCGTCGTGGAGAAATTCATTGCAGAGAAACCGTCACAGAAAGAGGATTCGATGACATTGACAGAGATTTTCCGAGATGGAACGTTGTCTCCCTTCCTTTGACGTGGGAAGAAGAACGAAGGGTGGCGCGTCGTGGTAAACGGTCTCTGAGGGCTCAACGTTCTTCGTTGGGAATCGTTCATTCTTCGCATTCTTCGTCGAAGATGAAGAAGATGATCTCTAAGCTCCTTTCCTTCTTTTTCCCCCAATTCCACTCAAGCAACAAAGGAACTAATGCAAAATAAATTAAGCCACACTTAATTTATTAACTCAACATGGCTTTTGAAATTCAAGTGTTTGAATTTCAAAAACTCACATTAAACTCACTACATTAATGTCATAAGTTATTAACTTAAGTTAACAATATTAATGGTGAGTTGAGGGGGTTAGAGGATATGAAGGGGTGGGGTTCTTGTGGGCTCCACCACCATCATAACCTTCGAAGGGAGGTTGGTTAGTTACCCAACTTCCTTCTAAAGGATTAAACACTTAGAGTAAAATAAAAATTGTTGTTAAATTTTTATTTTTAACTTCACCAATTTTTATCATCTTCTCTCGTGAAAACACAACTCCGAAAATGGCGTTCCTAAGCAATTACCGGCACTACGGTCCCATCAGTGCCCTCGGAATTTGATTCCGAGCACCGGTTCAAAAGTTAGAAATTCCCGCTCGTTCGTTCACTGAACGTACCCGAGCTAAACTTTGAAAAATGATTCCGGGCACACCAGGCCTCAGAATCAGGCTCTTCTAGAAACTGCATTCTTGTAAAATCCCAAAGAAAATTAATAAAAACATTTCCTTGAATTTTACGGGTCTTTACATTACTCCCACCTCAGGGCTTTACATCCCCGTAAAGCTATAACACAAACTAGGGAAACAAAATTGGTTCTGAGAACGCATCTGAGCCTTCCGCTCTCATGTGCTCACCTGGAGGTTTCCAAGCTGCCTACGAAAATGGACAAGAGGAATCAACCATCCTCGTAGGACCCGCTCCCGTCGAACCTCAATATCCACTGGAACCTTCGCAAAAGTCACCCCATCATCAAAGATCAGCTCCCCATGGTCAAAGATTTGTGTCGAGACTTGCACGTATCTCCTCAGCTGAGATACGTGGAAGACGCCTTGCACCCGGTGCAACTGAGGTGGATGGGTGAAGTGGTAAACCACCTCGCCAACCCTATTGGGGACCTAGAAAGGTCCATTGAACCTCGGAGATATCTCACCACCTCGGCTACATCTCCGTAAACCTAGCCGAGGTGAGACCCGTATAAGAACGTGGTCGCCATCTTCGAACTCTAGAGGTCTCCCTTTTCAGATTAGAACTGAAACTCAAAACTCCTGCTGCCATGAGGGTATGGTTGGATGAAATAAGAATGATCGGCTACAACCTCCTGTGAAAGAGTATATCCTATGCTGCCTGGGGTTTCCTTTTCGCCGACCAAGGAAAACACATCCTGACGTTTGCCTAAAACCATCAATTTGAGTATGAACAGCTATAGCCCATTCCATACTCAAACTAACGTCGTAAGGCCTCGGCGCTGCCACCAATAGATTCCAACCAAAACTCTCGTCTCGAGGGTCTTACCACACAATTGGCGTAAGTGTGATTATCGATTCTCCTCCCAAGTTATCTCCAGACGTGAGGGTCAAGTCCATGGCTTACCGGAAACTCTAGGTCTGGAACAAGATTTGTAAAAGCAAGGAATGATTCATATCGACATCTGTCACTACAGCAGCTTGTAGTGGACACAAACTATCCCTTGAATCATTTTTAGAGCCATTGGGTCACACTCCTTGACCACATGCAGCCGCACTCTTCCACCGCCCTCCAGCTCCCTGAGCCTGGCGGGGATAACTATGGTGGGTGGTTGTAGCATGTTAAGATGTACACCACCTCATGCTGCTCTCCTAGCTCCGCCTCCACGTCTGCTACTTTGCAGACTCATCTCTCCTTAAAGCTTACTCTTCTTGAAACATTTAACACGCTCGAGTCTCTAAGACTGGCGCCGGTTTCCTATTTTGTACTGCACTGTGCAGTCTTCATCCGCTCCCGGATGATCTGCACCTTCTTTGCCAACGATCTGGAAGAGCTGCTAAAATTTCTCCTGTTCCGAAAATAGAAACTTAGTCTCATCCCCTGGATAAACCACGACCATTGCCTAATATAGTCAATCCTGACATGAATGATGCATTCATGCCATGGATGATGTCGTAAGGCCTCGACGTAACTACTAAGAGATCCAAATGTCACTCTCGCCTCCAAGGGTCGAGTCACACTGTCGACATTAGTGTGAGGTCACTGGGTCTCCTCCAGTAGAAATCTCTAATGTGAGGGTCAAGTCAACAGTTTTAGCCGGGACCACTCAGTTTCAACCTAACAAAAGGACAGGAAAGCAAACATCAAAAGGATAAGTGTATTTTTATTATTGCAGCTCATAGTACAAAGACACGAATACAACAGCAATATGGAACTAGAAGTAAAAGGGACGTATCCACTAGTTCTGTCCTATCCACCTGATCCAAGAGCTCTCCTGCATTGTCCACTGCTCGGCTGTTGCTCAAACACCCGCCGCTGCTTCTTCCTCGGTGGCTCCTCCAAAGCCTGCGGATCAACTGTACGAGGAGTCGGACAGCCACGTGCCAGGTGACCCTTTCCGCCGTATGAGTAACACTGTCTATTTATGGCACGCCTAGCTCTGTCCCCACCCCGGGTGCCCCGCACCACCGATCCTAAAACCCAAGATCGCCCAAATGCTGGTCTGGTCCTCCTGGACCTCTGCATCATCTGTCTACTGCCCACAGATGACTCGGCTACTGATCGAATAACATGCAGCAAAGGCAGCAGCTCCTGAACACGCTTGGGGTGTAGAGCTACTTGCACAAACTCCACCCAGAAGAAGGTCTCAAAGTCTTCCCATGCGAAGGTCATCCCGTCGCAAAACTGGAACAAGTGTCTCCACCACCTACCTGCTGCTGCCTGAAGAAGGATGGCATCAAAGATCACCATGAAGTCTGCAGGTGTCCCCACTAGCCTGAAGACTCTCCCCACAGCCTCCATCCAAACCTCAGCCGCCTGCGGGTCCGTCTCTCCCCGGAACCTGGGTGGCCTCTGGCGCTGGAACTCGTGCAGCGCACTCAAGTGGCGTGCATCGCCTACTGCTGGGGCTGGTGGCATCGGTGGCCCAACGTATGTTAGTACCGCTGGTGCCTCGACTACAAGAGGGCCCTGTACCGAGGCCTCGTCGCTCGACAGACAGTCAGTACGCACATCCCTCTAGGCTCTAGCTGGTCGTCTGAGAAAAGGCATCCTGAAAGAAACAACGTGACACGGTCAAACATTTATACATGGTGAGCTGACCTGGTTTGAGCTGACATTTAAAAACTTCTGGAAACACACACGCAATCAGCATTTTCGTGCACAAAGTTGGAAATCAGTTATCAGGGTCCTGCTGTATGGATACGTCGGCTGCCCGCACCAACACTGGACTCCCTGAACTGAAAACCACACTCGGTACTCTTAATAATATTGCTTCACAGAAAGAAAATATCAGAGTTATAAGTTCTGCGGTAGAACCGACTCCTATGATACCAATTTGTCACGAACCGTCCTCGGGGCCCGTGCCGTGACTACCCTAATCCCGCCTTCCATATGTCAGGGGCTGGCGACTAGCACCAAAGGCGTAAATCCCGTTAACTGGGAAGGAATTCCCTTTATAAAAGTAAACAAAACACCACAGAGTAATAGCGGAAGTAAAACACTAAGTACAAAGAGAAGTGCTGAAAAGTAAATGGGCCAGAATACAAATCCAAAAGAAAGTAAAACTACAACTGAACAAAGTACAACAGAAAAATACAACATCTGGAAGGACGGAAGCGGCTCCTGGGTCATCCTCCTCGGATCCTACCTGAAGGGTAGGTATAGATGGCGCAGCTCCTGGATCATCCACCATGGATCCTACCTGAAGGGTAGGTACAGATAGCCTGCACAACGCTCTCGCCCGTCAACCTTTCTGAGTGTCTTCTCTCCTTGAAGTCCACCTCCGGATACTGACTCGTCATGTATTCCACCTCCGGGCACTGACTCGTCGTGTAGTCCACCTCCGGGTACTGTCCAGTCCTCAAACACTCGGCCTCTGTCAGCACTTCCCATCATCTGCAACCAACACAACGAGGTGCGGGCATAACCCGTGCAGGCGTGAGTATAACGATAATCAGTAGGGACCTCGAGACCCTCAAGGTCTCACAAAAACCAACATGGATAACCACAAAGAAGATCTGAACAGAAAACCTTAACTTAGGTATATGCCCATGCATATACCTAAGTTATCAAGTAACCCATCTCAATCATGAGGAAAACACCAAGATCATGAAATCAATGGATAACCACTACCCACATATATGCCCATATATATACCTAAGTTATCAAGTGACCCATCTCAATCATGAGGTAAACACAAGGGTCAAAAGACTCAGCTCAAACCTGGATTTTCATTATCGAAACCGTAACTACTGAAGAGCCCCATCTCTGGAGTGTAAAGTGGTCCTGTCATGACTCCGAGGTAATGATCACTAACCTTATAATGTTGATGTACTCCTCCTGTTGAGTACCACGGGCCAGCCACCCAAACACGGTAGTGCTTCCCACCGGGGTATTCCACCCAAACACAGTAGTGCACACCCCCTAGTAGCCTACTGAGGTACTCTCCGGACGAGTACCGCGGGTCTGCACTGTCACACAGGTAGTGCTCCGTCCGCCATGGGTATCCACCCAAACAAAGTAGTGCTCTGTCCACTGGGCTAGTCGACTCACTCCAAGTCGAGTCGGTCAAGCAGTCATCAGGTCTCAGTCGGCTACACGGTCTCTGTACTGCGTACACTCGTCTCCGGGATGGTCCGCTCCATGAGTTATAGGTCGATACTCCAAGTATCTCAAAGTCCCAAGAAGAAGTATCTCAAGGGACCGCCTCGTCATAGGGGTCTCAACGCAACAGACGGCGCGTCAATCGGATGCCCGGTCTGTGAGTTACTAGCCTTTTCATCCCCAGGCCCCGGTTGGTTTCTTGTGCGAACCAAACCGGTCGTATCTCAACTGTACCCCGAACTCTCATAGGGTATACTCATAGGGACTGTTTCTCAACGTGATCACCATCGCCGCTGACGGTTCGTCAAACGGACGTCTGGTCTGAAAGATAACAGCTTTTCCGTTCCAAGGGCCCGGTTGGATTTCAGGTACAATCCAACCCGGACACTACCCAACAGCAACCAAAACTCGAGCGAAGTATGCCAAAAGTTCCATATCATCAAGAGAAATTCAACGAGACAGACGGCGCGTCAATCAGATGCCCGGTCTCTGAGTTATTGGCTTTTTCGTTCTAGGGGCCCGGTTGATTTCGTGAGCGAACCAACCCGACCACACTCTGACGGCATCCAAACCTTGAGCGGAGTAAGCCAAAAGATCCATCTCACTTAGAGGAATCCATCAAAGTAGATGGAACGTCAATCGGACGTCCGAAGGTCAAGATATAAGCGTTTCCGCTCCGAGGGCCCGGTTGGTTTCGTATCCGAACCAACCCGGCCGAACCTAAAGTGTTCCGAAACTTTGAGTGCGATATACCAAAACGATCGTCTCGTTCCATGGATCTCTACTCAACTGACGGTGCATCAATCATAGGTCCGTAGCCCAAGATATGGGAAAAAGATCAAAGAGGGTCTGAAAATGGGGGGTCTGGGCCCGGACCGACCCGGCGCGACCCCCCCTGGGTCGGTCCGAACCGGGTCCGACCCGGTGGGGCTCGGCCTGGCTGGCTCGGTCCGGCGCGACCGGCCCGCCGCGGCTCGGCCAGCGCGGCCGAGCGGACGTCGCGGGCAGGGTGTGCGGCTCCCCCCCCCCTCGCCGCTGATTGAAGCCAGGGCGAACCGCCGCCGCCAGCCTTCCGGCGGCGCGCCGCCACCTCCTTCTGCGGACCACCGGATGCGCTCCGGTGGTCCGTTTCTCTTACCGTCTTCACCAACGGTCCTCCCAGGACCCGACCTTCACTGCGAAGGGATTCAAATGCCATAGCGGCCTGCTTCGTCATCGTCCGTCGATCCGCACATCGATAAACAAGCTGCGGAGGGTTGTCGGGCCGTGTTTGTTCAGCCCGCGCCCTCCCCATTAGGTTTTATCAATTGGAAAATAATAAACACATGATTTTAATAATTGACGAGGGTATAATTTATCCAAAATAAATTATACGAATACCTTGAAATGAAATACCAATGCACGAGAGTTTAAAATTTGAATGCGCAGTGTGGCGATGTCGGGCATTCTTGTCGCTCGATCCCGCGCGGCGGGACGATGTCGCGCATCCTTGCCGCTCGATCCCGCGCGGTGCGATGGTACCGCGTCAATTTCATTCGATCCGCAACAACAAGAAAAAAAAATAAGGGAGGGGGACAACCGTGTTTGTGCGGTCCGGCCTCCTCCCGTTAACTGATATCATGCGGTCCAAATATCGCGGATAAAAGATGGAAGAGAATCATGTAAGGAAAATCACATAAACCCCCTAACTTTAGCGCGGTTTGAACGAGGATTTCGTCATGGAGAAATTCGTCGCAGAGAAGCCGTCGCGGAAAGAGGATTCGAAGACATTGAAGGAGATTGTCTGAGATGGAACATCATCTCCCTTCCTTTGACGTGGGAAGAAATACGAAGGGTGGCGCGTCGCGGTAAACAGTCTCCGAGGGCTCAGTGTTCTTCGTTGGGAATCGTTCGTTCTTCGCGTTCTTCATCGAAGAGGAAGAAGATGATCTCTAAGCTCCTTGCCTTCTTTTTCCCCCATGTCCTCTAAGAAACAATGGAACTAACCCAAAATATATTAAGCCACACTTAATTTATTAACTCAACATGGCTTTTGAAATTCAAGTGTTTGAATTTCAAAAACTCACATTAAACTCACTACATTAATGTCATAAGTTATTACCTTAAGTTAACAATATTAATGGTGAGTTGAGGGGGTTAGAGGATATGAAGGGGTGGGGTTCGTATGGGCCCCACCACCATTATAACCTCCCAAGAGAGGTTTGGTAGTTACCCAACATCCCTCCAAAGGATTAAACACTTAGAGTAAAATAAAAATTGTTGTTAAATTTTTATTGTTAACTTCCACAATTTTTATCATATTCTCACATGAAAACGCAACTCTGGAAATGGCGTTCCTAAGAAATTACCGGCACTACGGTTACATCGGTGCCCTCAGAATTGGATTCCGAGCACCGGTTAAAAAGTTAGAAATTCCCACTCATTCGTTTACTGAACGTACCCAAGCTAAACTTTGAAAAATGATTTCGGGCACACTGGGCCTCGGAATCAGGCGCCGTCAAAAACTGCGTTCTTGTAAAATCCCAATGAAAATTAATAAAAAAATTTCCTTGAATTTTATAGGTCTTTACAGATTCAATACATGCATTTTTCTAATTTTCCAATGCATGTTAAGGAACCCCAAATCAGGGAAAATGGTCATTGTGTTTTAAAAAGGTGATTAAATAACACATGTATGATGTCGAAGGCAGAATGATTAATGGTTATATTAGAAAAACTAATATTCAATAATATTTCAAATTTGACATTCTGTGATTTAGTTTCATGAATAAGGAAGAAATACTAATTAGGGACCACATACTGTTTTGCAAAGTTCAAGAAGATACACCATATGTTCTATTGTGCAAAGGATAAGTGAACAATGTTTTATTATATATATATAGATTTTTATATAAACATGATACATACTTGTTATGTAATACACATAGTGTACAAAAATTAAGATGAAGAAGATCTTCATGTTTGACATGATCTTAATGAAAGGAGTGATTTTCATGAAATAATATCAATAAATATTACAAACAATTTCTTATCAGTTCATATACATGAAGCTATAATATTTGAAGCATTGAGATTAAAAAAACTATGAATATTTAAACTTATAACACAATAAAGAGACACCATGCCCTTATAAGTGTAACTGTGTAATGAAAACATTAATTGGACATACACCGATATAGGGATTTGAGTACACAATTCGTGGAACAATCATAAAATTTTACAAAAACCCCTAAAAACTGGGAATAAGGAAATCGTTGATAATATATGGATATGCTTGATAAGAGGTGAAACTATATCCTTGATAAAATATGGAAGGAGTCTAACCTAGCAGTTGCTGATCTGATGGAAGAGGTGGGGCTTCTCAAGTGCTTCTACGAAGGAATCGCTTCTGGAGACCAGCAGAAGGGTTATGGAATTGTGGGGAGGCTACTTCCTGGGTTTGGATAATATGGGGATTTTTTTCAATGGTTTTTAAAAACCGTTTCGAAAACTCTATCTTTCCCAATGGTTTTATAAAACTGTTGGGAAAACTGAAATTTTCCCAACTTTTCCCAACTGTTTGATGAAACCATTGGGAAAAGTGTTTCCCCATATTTCGCAACAGTTTGATAAAACCGTTGAAAAAAGTCACATATCCTAGATCGTTACCAACGATTCATGAAAACCATTGGTAAAGATAACATATACCAATGGTTCAATGAACCGTTGGTATACAAGTGTTGGGTAAAGTCCGTTTTCCAGTAGTGTCCTAGAAGATTTTGAAAATTCACATAAAACATAATTTTACCACTTCTGTGAGTGGAATTTTAAAAATACAAGAGACACTATTAATATCAATGAGTAAAATGTAGTTAAATAAGATAAAAATAATTCTTTGTGAATATTAACGTTTTAATTTTATTTACCCCAGTTAAAAGTAAATAGGGTAATTAAGGGTGAAAATGATATTATTATTTCCCTAAGACATGTCCTAATTCTATTTTATAAGTATAGTTCGAACAAAAATATCATTAGGAATAAAATATTTTCATTTAGGTCCACTTGGATTAGATTAGGACATTTATTATTTTTTAATTCAAATAAGAGTTAAAAGAGTTAAAAGCAAAGTTTATTAACTAAAACATTTTTAATATCGGGCTATACATAATATAAATTCGATTATAAATTGTAATTATAAATATAAAAATATTTTATATATAATGGTATTTTATTTATAATTTTTCGACATGAAATAGTTTAATTTATCTATGACACAATAGTGATGCAGTAATTACCTAATTAATGAAATATAAAAATAATTGAAATTATAAATACCAAAATAAAAGTAATTTGAAACTTTTTATGAATTACACTAATTTTCTATGTTATTATGACATGTTAGGATTGATTAAAAGATTTTATTTAGAATTAATAAAGTTTTTAGAACTTTAAAAAAAATCAAATATTAAATAGTGTCAAAATTGACATAAATGAGTATTGAAGACAAATATTATATTAATAATTGATATTTTATTACTAAAAATCTAAAGATCGGCCAAAGTACTTATGTAATAATAGGTGTATCATTAATTAACAACTTGGGGTTTTCTTGGATGTATATAGTATGTTTATTAACCATATAATAAAAAAATCCAAAGAGACATGGTAAATGCCAAAGTATTTAACTAAGAGTTGAATATAAATGATAAGGTTAATTTAGTGACCCAAACCTGTCTAAAATCTATTTTTTTAAAGAATTTAGACCCATCAAAACCTTAGCGTTTTAAATAAGTCACTTTGGAGCCATTATAAACCGAATAATAATTTATTATAAAATAATATTTTATGTTATTCCTATGGTTCCCCTCACCCCTCTTATATAAGGGAACTCCCCTTCTCACTAATTAACACCTTCAAAGACATTTGTCTTGGCTAAACCCTGCCCAAATATTCTCTCAACTTCCCTCACTTAATCCTAGAGGCCTTAGTTTGATCAGAAAGAGAACCTATGGAGCCCTTTTGATCAAATCAACAGGAAGAACCCGAAGAAGAGGTAATGTCTTCAACACCCTCTTCCATGTTCCTTTCTTCTTCAACTTCTTCTTTCATTGTTATTTCCATTCCAAATTAATAACTCTAGTATCTTATATATACTGTGATGTTATTATAAATATGGTACAACCATATTCAGTATTCTATCCATCCTTTGAATGATATGTCACCATACGTGCGTACGTATGTCTTACCGTCTCCACGTCATGGTGTAATTGTTATTCAAAACATTATTATTTGGATGATTATGATAATGATGTGTAATTGATATAAATAATAAATATAACATGTTAATGATTCTTTATATATGATATAACATCTAATTATATATTATTTTAATATCAAAAGATTGATATTGTCGCTCGTGCGTACGAACTGACTACTGTCTCCACGAACGTGATGAGATTCATTCCCCACTATATCCATGAAAGTCTAATTTTCATTTTATAATTAAAATTTATGATTAAGGACTTGATATCATTCTGTATATGAATAAGATACAAACTATCCATAACAAACGCGGTTTACGTAACAAAGCATATAAAGGAAAATGAGAAAGTGAACACCCGAAATGATAATATTAAGATATTATTAACAAAGAAAAGTTAAAAGACCATAAAAAATATCAAATTAATTTATATGATTCTTGATTAATTTGATAAAAATTATTTCACCATTATAAAGGAGGTTAACCTACCCTTGACCAAGGAAAATTTCAAGGTAAGGGTTTATTTCACAATCACTTCATTATCCGAGGTTGTTTATACGTAATTATCTACTGGGACTTATTTATCATCCACAACCATGTTTCTTAAAAATGTATTTCAAATTGTTCATACTATTTTACAGACTATGGGTTAAATTCATTTAAACTCTTGTTGACTTTTTATAAGATGTTTATGATGGAATATTTCTGTCATTTTCCAAACAAGGTCCTTTTTAACAATTTTGACAGAATTAAGGTAAGAATGTCTTATTTTAACTTATACGGAGTGTGTGGCTATTTTATGCCATTATAAAATTGTCTAAACATCCCTTACAAGATTATACAAGTACTTTCAAAATAAAGGTTTAATTTTATAATTATTTGACTTTTAAGTGATTTCAAAAAGGATATATCTCTCTCAAATAGTTTTGATTTCATCTATGTCAACATCCATTAATGGATTTTTAGCTTATTTGAAGTTTGTTTATTATGATACAATAATTCCATATTGTATTATAGGTTTTGTGATATGTTTGACTATGGATGTGTTATTTTTATACCATTCATGGTTTATGGATAAGTTTTTGACATTTCATATGCTATTGTCAATACGAATGTTTATGTTATGTTTAAACCTTCTCAAATGAGGAATGCATTGGACTTAGTAAGTGAAGGGTGGAGCCCCTTATAGCTATTCGATGCATCATTAGGTCTCATAAGACAAACTAGTGTATTGGAACAAGGCCTTGACAAAATCTTATTATTAGTCTGGGCACAAGGCCTTGACTATGTGGTCATGATAGTCTGGCATTATGAATTCCATCATTATGAAAGTGGTTATTGATATTGCATGAGATTATTTGAATAGTAGAATATCCATGTGAATAATTAAATGGAATTATTTCATTTTATTTCTCCCATATTATGCTAAAGTTCATGTTTTAAAGGCTTTTGTTTTAGTTATACATTGCCTTAAATGTATATGCTTATTTATGAAAGTTTATTCTATATTGTTATCCTTACTGGGCATTTGATCTCACCCCTTTCTAAGTTTTATTTTTCCCACTATGTGAGGAAGTATTTTATGAATGACCTGTAGGAATAATATAAGGGGATATGAGTGTGGAGAAAAAATGTTGTTGTAGTTTTCATTTTATGTTGTAATGTAAACTTTATGAATGTATCTAGTGATCACAAGGATACTAAACTAAACAGTCTTTCAAGACTTGATCTTTTGTGATCATGCCAATGTTATGTAATAACGCACTGACTCTAGGTAACTGGGGTTGGGGAGTTACATTTGGTATCAGAGGAAGTTTAGTACAAACCTTGGAAGCTAGATTTAGATAAACTCTGATTAGAGCACATAGACCTAAGATGGACTTTGAAGATTAGTATAGAAGAACTTCCTAGAATTTTGATATTGTAGAGATTTTGTGAGATTTCCAAGAAATACATCCTTGTCTGGATACAAGTAGGTAGAGGTGGCTCTGGCACAAATAAACCTAGGGGTAAAACCCAAAAACACCGCTTTGATCTAGACTCGAACGAGAACTGGTGCACGACAATGGGCCTTGCTTCACTCTTGGTTACGACACTCCGGGGGGATATTCATAGGATAATTCTAATTTTCATTACAAACCATTATGAAGGATTTATGCGTATATACTTCCTCAAAGAAAACATTTTTATGATTATTGATTATATCCATAAACTGTTCAATTTATGTTAAGTGTTTTAGATGTTTGGAATTATATATTTCGATTCATAAACTAATCTAGTATATGACATTATTTATAAATGGTGCCTAGTGGAAGGAATGGAAACCATATAAATTCACACACTCAATTTAGGGATTTTACTCCTACTCAAGATAATTATAGTGGAGCTGGTGATGCTACTGGTGCTGATAAGAAAATCACAATACTGGGACAACTCACTCAGGTTATGAATAATAAACATACCCGTATGGAGTACCCTGATCCATAGCATGGAGGATCAATGTTAGATCACTTCATGAGGAAACAACCACCAACATTCAATGCGAGTACAAATCCCTTAGTAGGTGAGCAATAGATAAATTCCATAGAAAAATATTCCTTTCCTTGGGGAGTAGTTAATGGGAAAGAGTTGTCATGGAAATTTACCGCCTCACTAGAGATATTGATCAATGGTGGGAATTGATTCAAAATACAAAGGAAGATGATGAAGTATCAAATATGGAATTCATAGAGTTAGAAGAGTTGTTCTTAGAAAAATACATTCCTCGTGACCATCAAGCAGATATGGAAAGCCAATTTCTAATCCTGAGTCAAAAGGAGGATGATAATATCGCAAAGTATGAGGCTAACTTTACAAGGTTAGCAAGTCATGTTGCAGATTATATACATAATCCATGAAGTAATATTGATCGTTTCATTAATGGGTTAAAACCATTTCTTCGTCGAGCATTAGTCTCACAATCCTTCTCATCATACGATGACATTGTCTCATGTGCTATCAAGACAGAAAAGGAATTCTCTATGTCTTATGACTTTAAAGTAATGAAATAGAAGAAGAGATCTGTTGATCACTCTGGAAATGGAAATAAGGGGAAGAAGGGAAAATTTGAATATCCATCATGCAGTAAATGTGGGAAGAAACACCCTTGTACTTGCTTGAAGGGAATGGGTGTTTGTTACAAGTGTGGTGAAAAAGGCCACTAAGCTCGTGATTGCAAAGGGAATAAAGAAGCTACCGATGTTCAGTGCTACAATTGCAGGGAGATGGGACATTATGAAATTGAATATCCTAAGCGTCAGGGGAAATCACCTCAGAAAAGGCCAAGGGATCAAGGCCAAGCTTATGCTATCACTACTACTGAGGTAGAAGCTCTGAAATATATGGTGGCAGGAAATTAAATGGTTTCCTCAGGTTTAGAAAATTATTTATTTTATTCTAAATCATCGCATTATTTTATATCATCCCAGTTTTCTAAGAAAATTATATATTTTCAATTTGAATTAATAAGGGAGTTGTCAGTCAAAACTCCTAAGGGAAGTATCATTGCAACAACGTTTTGGGAATCTGTTCCCATTAGAGAATATAAATGTTCTTTATCTTCTGATCTCATCGTCATACCTATGATTGAGTTTGATATAATCCTTGGTATGGATTGGATTTCAGACCAGGATTGGAAGATTTATTGTAAGAATAAGGAGGTTGCAATTTTTTATGATGATGATAAGGAACACCTTATCCTAGAGAAAAATAGTCACTACCTAATTATTATCTAGATCCACCCCCAGTAGCTCAACTAAATTCAATTATTGGGGAGGAAGAGAATGAAAAAACTTTGGGTGAGGAATGGAATGTTCAAATATAAGATGTACCTATTGTGAAAGAATATGTTTATGTTTTTCCAGAGGATTTACCTGGACATCCTCCATAACGAGAAATTGAGTTTTCCATTCATTTAATTCCTGGATCAAGGCCTATATCGAAGACCCCTTATTGAATGGACACTGTGGAATTAGTGGAACTAAAGAAACAACTAGAGGAATTAAGTAATAAGGGATTTATTCACCCTAGTGTTTCTCCATGGGGATCCCCTGTCCTTTTTGTTATGAAGATAGATGGATCTATGAGGTTATGTATCCACTTCTGGGAGATCAATGCTACAAAAATAAAGAAAAAGTATCCCCTACCACATATTGATGATTTATTGGACCAACTTCATATATCTCAATACTTTTCATAGATTGACATTCGATTTGGATACCATCAGTTGTTTGTGAAAAAGGAATACATTCCGAAGACAGCATTTCATACCAGGTACGGGCATTGCGAGTTTACAGTAATTCTTTTTGGGATGACAAATACACCCTCTATTTTCATGGATATAATGAAAAGTGTTTTCATGGAATATCTTGATGAATTTTTAGTTGTATTTATTGATGATATCTTGGTATACTCAAAAATCTACGAAGATCATGAAAATAACTTGTGCGTTATATTGAAGACTCTGAGAAGACATGATTTATATGGGATGTTTTGCAAGTGTGAATTCTGGTTTCAGAATATTTCTTTTCATGGCCATATTTTCTCTAAGGATGGAATTTTCATTGTTCCTTCTAAGACAAGAGCAATCCAAGCATGGCTATCACCGACGAGTTTAACTGAGATACACATTTTTATTGGTTTATCAGGTTATTATCGATGTTTCATCCAGAATTTTTCCCGGTTGGATAACCCATTAA
Source organism: Viscum album (assembly GCA_963277665.1). Taxonomy (NCBI): domain Eukaryota; kingdom Viridiplantae; phylum Streptophyta; class Magnoliopsida; order Santalales; family Viscaceae; genus Viscum; species Viscum album. The sequence continues at coordinate 1,012,423,226 of OY728119.1, read as the reverse complement.
CAAAGCTCACACATAAAGGGGTTAAATTTGTTTGGACTAAAGAGTGTGAAGAATGTTTCGATGAACTGAAGAAAATATTGGTCAATGCTCCTATATTGACTCTACCATCAGGGAATGATGGGTTTGTTATTTATAGTGATGCATCGAAGAAAGGACTTGGTTGTGTCCTTATGCAGAATGATAGGGTTATTGCCTATGCATCACGATATCGAAAAATTCATGAGTAGAACTATCCTACTAATGATCTTGAGTTAGCAACTGTAATCTTTTCTTTGATGATTTGGAGGCACTATCTCTATGGTGAGAAATGTGGGATTTATACTGAACACAAGAGTTTGAAGTATATTTTCTCACAAAAATAACTCAACATGAGTCAAATGCGATGACTTGAACTACTCAAGGATTATGATTGTACTATAGACTACCACTTGGTGAAGGAAAATAAGGAGGCAGATGCTTTGAGTAGAAAGGATCATGGAGTTTTGAACAAGATGAGAATTGAAAGGGATCCTATTTTCATGGATCTAGTGAATATGGACATGGGAATAACAATGGAAGGTAAAACATAAATGCTTTTTCAAATGGTTTCCAAGCCATCTTTACTAGAAAGGATTAAGAGTTCTCATACCGATGATGAAGAGTTTCAAAAGAAGATTAATGTCGTGAATGATGGGAGATTGATTGACTTTGTGTATGAAGATGGAATTTTGAAATTTGGGAAGAGACTTTGTGTTCCAAATATACCTGATCTAAAAAGGGAATTGTTGGACGATGCTTATAGTTCCAATTTCTATATACACCCTGGGAGCACCAAAATGTGTAGAGATTTGAAGGAACATTTTTGGTGGGACATCATGGATAGGGAGATTGCTGATTTTGTGACAAGATGTATGGTTTGTCAACATGTGAAAGCTAGAAGGAAACATCCTGGAGGAATATTGAATCCTTTTCCCATACCTGAGTGGAAGTGGGATAATATTATGATGGACTTTTCCATGGGACTACCAATGACTCCTAGAAGGAATGATGCAATATGGGCCATTGTTGATCATCTTACCAAGTGAGAACATTTTCTTGATGTAAGGGACGATTTACCACTTGAAAGTCTAGCAGGACTATATATTAATGAAGTTGTGAGACTTCACGGAGTACCCCTATCGATTTTCTATGATCGATATCCATGTTATACATCAAGATTATGGAAATGTCTTCAGAAAGCCCGGGATAGTGTGCTTCATTTGAGCACTGCCTACCATCCCCAAACTTATGGAAAATCAGAATGAACTATTCAAATCATAGAAGACATGTTGAGATCCTTCTCACTTGACTTTCAGGGTATGTGGGATCTATATTTACCTATGGTAGAATTTTCCTATAACAATAGATTCCATCGAGTATTCATATGGCACCATATGAAGCGTTATACGGAAATAGATGTCGCACACCAACATGTGGGGATGACGTTGGTGAAAGAAAACATATAGGCCCGGAACCGGTGGAGGAAACGATGGCAAATGTGAAGATAATACAAAACCACATCAAAGTATCTCAAATTAGACAGAAGATCTATGTAGATAACTGAAGGAATGATTTGGAATTTTTGGTAGGAGATCATGTTTTCTTGAAGGTATCTCCATGGAAGGGAGTTATACGTTTCGATAAGAAGGGTAAATTGAGTCCCAGGTACATAGGACCTTTCAAAATTCTAGAACGAATTGCGGCTGTTGCTTACCATTTGGCAATGCCTCCAAATCTCTCCAAAGTTCACGATGTGTTCCACGTATCTCTGTTGAGAAAATACATGCTTGTCCCAATGCATGTACTCATCTATGGAGAATTAGAACTGGAACCTGATCTGCCTTATTGTGAAAAGCCTGTCTAGATTCTTGATACGAGAGAACACGTGCTGAGAAACCGAACGACTCGTCTGGTAAAAGATTTATGGAGAAACCATAAGATGGAAGTGGCAACGTGGGAACCTGAGGAACATATGATGAAGAACCACCCGAGTCTTTTTATGTAGTAATATTCTATAAATTTCGAGGACGGAATTATTTGAAAGAGGGGAGAATTTAACACCCCAAGCTTCCACGGTACGCTTCTTTTTGAATAATATAGTAGCGTGTGTTGTACGCAACTTCGAGTTCTAACACACACCACAACCAATCAAACTAGACGTTATGAATAGTAATACCCAGATTTTATAATTTTATAAATTTTATCTTTCAAAATGGACTTCATTTTTTTATTTTTAATATCAAAATAATCTTAGGGTGATTTTTTGGTATTTTTCTGAAAGATTTCAATTTTTGATGAATAGTGAAAAACCCTGAGTTATAGTTTAAAACCAAATTTTTATTTAAATAATTATTTATTTAATTTAAATTTATTTTAGGTCAAAATAGATACATAATAATTATATAAGTTAAATTTAATTCATTGAATTTATTTTATATTAATTTTAGATATATAAAATTTTATTGAACTTTTTACCGTCTTTTACCCACCTCCTTGGAGATTTTGCAAATTCACATAAAAAATAATTTTACCGCTTCTGTGAGTGAGATCTCGAAACTTCGAGATACATGATTAATATCAAGGAGTAAAATGTGGTCAATAAGATAAAAATAATTTTTGGTGAATAGTAACTTTTTACTTGTATTTACCACGGTTAAAAGTAAATTGGGTAATTAAGGGTAAAAATGATATTATTATTACCCTAACTCATGTCCTAATTATATTGTATAAGTATAATTCGACTAACAACAACCTTAGGAATACAATATTATCATTTAGGTCCACATGGATTAGATTAGGACATTTATTATTATGTAATTCAAAGAAGAGTTAAAAGAGTTAAAATCAAATTTTAATAACTAAAACATTTTTAATATAGGGTTACACATAAGATAAATTAGATTACAAATATTAATTATAAATATTAAAATATTTTATACATAATTATATTTTATTTATAATTTTTAGAAAATAAATAATTTAATTTATCTATGAAACAATGGTGATGCAATAATTACCTAATTAATGAAATATTAAAATAATTAATATTATAAATACCCAAATAAATTTAATATGAGACATTTTATTAATTAAACTAATTTTATAGGTTAATATGATATGTTAGGATTTATTAAATGAATTTATTTTGAATTAATAAAGTTTTTAAAAATTTAACGAAAATCAATTATTAAATAGTGTCAAAATTGACATAAAAGAGTATTTAAAAATAATATTATATGATTAATTGATATTATATTCCTAAAAATATAAGGTTCATCCAAATTACGTATTTAATGATAGTTGTATCATTGATGAAAAAGTTGGGGTTATCTTCGATGTATATAGTATGTTTATTAACCATATAATATAAAAATACAAAGAGACGTGGTAAATGCCAAAGTATTTAACTAAGAGTTAAATACAAATGATAAGGTCAATTTAGTGACCCAAACATGTCTAAAATATATTGGATGAAAGGATTTAGACCCATACCCACATTAGACTCAAATTAAGTCACATTGAATCCATTATAAACTGAATATAAATTTATTATAAAATAATATTTTATGTTTTTCCTAAGGTGCCCCTCACCCCTCTTATAAGAGGGCACCCCCCCTTATCATTAATTCACACCATTAAATCCATTTGGATCGGCCATAACCTGCCCAAATATTCTCTCATCTTCCTTCACTTCAACCTAGAGGCCTTAGTTTGATCAGAAAGCCAACCTATGGAGCCCTTTTGATCAAATCAAAAGGAAGAACACAAAGAAGAGGTAATGTTTTCACCACCCTCTATCAAGTTCCTATCTTCTTAAACTTCTTCTTTCTTTGTTATTTACATTATAAAATAATAAATCCAGTATATTATATATATTTTGATGTTATTATAAATATGGTACAACCATATTCTGTATTCTATCTATCCTTTGAATGACATGTCACCATACATGCGGACGTACGACTTACCGCCTCCACGTCGTGGTGTAATTTTTATTCAAAACATTATTATTTGGATTGATATGATAATGATGTTTAATTGATTTAAATAATAAATATAACATGATTATGATTCTTTATATATGATATAACGTACAATAATATATTATTTTAATATGGAAATAAGGATATTGTCATTCGTGCGTACGTACGGACTACCGTCTCCACGAACGCGATGAGATTCATTCCTCATCGTATCCATGCAAGTCTAATTCTCATTTGATAATTAAAAATAATGTTTAAAGACCTTATATCATTCTGTATATGAATAAGATACAACCTATCCATAACAAACACAGATTATGTAACAGAGCATATAAAGGAAAACGAGTAAGTGAACACCTGAAATGAGAATACTAAGATATTATTAACAAAGCAATGTTAAAAGATCATATATTATATCATATTAATGTATATGATACTTTTATAATTTGATAATAATTATTTCACCATTATACAGGAGGTTAACCTACCCTTGACAAAGTAAAAGTACAAGGTAAGGGTTTATTTCACAATTTATTCATTTTCGAAGGTTGTTTATATGTAATTATCTACTAGGACCTCTTTATCATACACATCCATGTTTCTTCAAAATGTATTTCAAATCATTCTTACTATTTTACATAATATGGGTTAAATTAATTTATACCCTTGTTGAATTTTTATAATATGTTTATAAAGGAATCTTTCCGTTGTTTTCCAAACAAGGACCTTTTTAACCTTTTTGACAGAATTAAGGTAAGAATGTCTTTTTTTAACTTAAACGGAATGTGTGGCTATTTTCCACCATTATAAAATCATCGAAGCTTCCCTTACAAGATTATAAGATTATTTTCAAAATAAAGGTGTTATTTTATAATTATGTGACGTTTAAATTATTTCAAAAAGGAGATATCTCTCCCAAATTATTTTGATTTCATTATGTCAACATCCTTTGATGGATTTTAAGTTTATTTGAAGTTGATTTATTATGATACAAAACATCCATATTGTATTATAGGTTTTCTGATATTTTTGACTATGGATGTGTTATTTTTATACCATTCATGGTTTATGGATAAATTGGTGACATTTCATATGCTAGTTTCAATACGAATGTTTAAGTTTTGTTTAAACATTTTCATTAGAGGAATGAATTGGACTTAGTAAGTGACGGGTGGAGCCCTCTATATCTCCTTGATGCATCGGTAGGTCTCATGAGACAAACTATTGTCTTGGGACAAGGCTTTGATAAAATAATATTTTTAGTCTTGGCACAAGGCCTTGAATATGTGGTTAAGATAGTCAGGAATTATACATTCCATCATTATGAAAGTGGTTATTGATATTGCATTTGATTATTTGACTAGTATAATATCCATGTAAATAATAAAATGGAATTATTTCATTTTATTTCTGCCATATTAAGATAATGATCAAGTTTAAAAGGATTTTGTTTTAGTTATACATTGCCTTAGATGTTTATCCGTATTTATGAAAGTTTCCGCTATATTGTTATCTTTACTGGGCATTTAAGCTCACCCCTTTCAATGTTTTATTTTTTTCAGGATGTGAATAAGTATTTTATGAATGACCTGCAAGAATAATATAAGGGGACATGAGTGTGTAGGCAAGATTTTGTTGTAGATTTCATTTTATTATGTAATATGAACTTTATGAATGTATCTATTGATTCTAATGCTACTAAACTAATCGGTCTTTCGAGGATTGATCGTTTGTGATCATGCCAATGATATATAATAATGCACCGACTCTGGGTAACTGGGGTCGGGGCGTTACAAAAGTAATTAATATATATAATATTTATAACAATACTATTATTATATAGTCATAATAAAATATATACTCTCTTACATTTCAATCTATTGTAAGAGGGCAATGTCGCTTCTGCGTATATGTAAACTACCACCTCCCTGAATTGATTTGTTACATTTTTCATTTATGAATTACATGGATTTAAACTAGGATAGATTTATTGGATATATATAATATTTATATCTAGATTAACACTCTAGATAATATTCAACCAAAATCAAAATAGTTTGACGATATCTTTCACAACAAACGTTCCTGATAAAATAAATCATTTGACACCCAACATAATGATAATAATGAATGATTATTGATAAACTAGTGATATGACGTCTAAAGAGGATCATTTATGGTGTTAATTTTTTATGGATCTAAAATATATTTATAACTTTTATCAATGCATTATACATGAGGTTAAACAACACTGGCCTATGGGGAAACATGTAGTAAGGGATTTCATGTCAATTTCCATTCCATTGAGAAATATTGGGTGTTATGCTAGAATTTAAATTTATTTGTCTTATATACTTCCCAATTGATGAATTTAACATCAACATAAAATTATTCATGGTGAATAATGAGTCAATTAAATTTAATTGTTCTTGAATAATTTTTAATATAAAACCTGGTCTAAGTTATCTTTTAATCCTGGTATGTTTTCCATTACTTTTCATATTTTAAAAATTATTTTACAAAAATACATTTTCTTACAAAAATAATGTATTATGGAAATTTTAATTTATACATTTATTTTTTACATGGTTGTAAATGAATCATTATAATTCTTTTCTGAAAGGGTCATTTTTGACATTCTGTATAAAAATCAAGAAGAAATATCTTATTTGTAACAAATATGACTTTAGAGGAACTTTCAACCGATATAACCATTTTATTCATTTTGTCTTCTTTTGTAAAATTTAAATTATTTTAAAAATTAAAATATTAATGAAAATTTATTTTGAAGTATTCATTTATATTTTCTTATATACTATAAAATGATTTATTTTTCTATATAATCTACTTTTATATTGGTCATATCTCATTTCCTGATTAATTATGTGGACTTTAATGTTCTCCTCGAACATTAACTTTCTTATGCATAATGGAAATTTCATTTATATTAAATATCTCTATTATATTTATCATGGATTTTATTATTTATTAAATTATATACCATTTATAAATATGGTTTTTATTCTTTAAATGAAAATTGATTGTCTATAGAAATATGTATATTTTTTATTATTTATTCAATAAAAACATACATTGATTAGGAATAATGTTTACAAATTAAACTGATAATTTCACCTATAAAGAATGCATTATACATGTAGTGAATGATGGGGTCTTTATTTATATATCCCCATTATTAATTTATAGGTATCATTATAAAAATTAGTAACCCAAAATTAATAAATTAAATTTTGGTGTTTTACTACACATTGATTTAAATCTCATGGAATATTGATATGATAAAAGAGATAAAATATTGTATAAAATAATGTTGTCCAACATGATGTATTTCCTTCATTGATAATTTAGTTATTATTATCCATGAGATTCTTTCATTTGATATTATCCATGGATTAATTTTGTGATCTTATTATTGATAAAATGGATTGTGTTTTCAGTTATTTACCTTTCTATATTTTTTATTACATATTTACTCATTATGTTCTACATTATACATAACCCTTATTGGGAATTTGATATCACCGTTATTTTTTTGTCCCCATGTATATGAGGATTAAATCATCTAATGAGTTTTAAATATGTCAAGAAATTTCTTTATTTATTGTTTATATTCAATTCTCAATGAAAAATAGGTATTGGGTATGTATTTAGGTCTCCAACACTACTAAAATTATTTCTCCATGGGGATTATATCACTTGTTTATATTATAATGTAATAAATTAAAAAAATGATCTGGGAGATTGGATTTGGGGTCATTTCACCAGATTTGGAATCATTTATATTATGCAAAAAATACAAAGATTAGACATATTTTTTGATACCATGTTAGATACGCCAAGATAAAAATATTAATATTTTACATAATTTATGTATTATAATCATTACATCTCACAATAAACACAATATCTAGAGAAAAAAAGTATTAGTGACTCTAAGGACTAGCTATATAAGAAACAAATTTTATTATATTTGTAAATATTTTACAAAAATATAAAGACAGCAGATTCAAGAACAACATACCTCTAAAGGACCCCCTTCACGGATGGAAATAATGGAATAAAGATAAAGACCGTCGAGCCCCACCTTTAGAAGACCCAGGGAAAGAAAATAATAGCCAGGGTATAAACAATTTATATATGAAATTAATTTCCCTCAATTATTTAATAATGATCAAATATAGGATAAAACAAACACTAAAAAGTTTCATCACAAAAAAGAGAAGGAAATCCAAAACCATACCATAATGAATGTCTAATGTAAACATGTTTTAACATAGTCTCCAAATAAATCCCAAAATAAATACTATGCCAATGAATTATCAATATCATCAGTGTATTTGATACAAACATCCTTATTGGTCCCCATTGTAATGCGTTCTAATTTTAAAGTAAATTTTTTCTTTAAAAAAATGTAACTGTCTGGTAGCAATATTCACACACAACAGCAGGTATACATAAACCATGATATAGTAAGATATCATAAGATGGGAAATAACTTAGAGTTAATGAATCGTAATAATTAAAGTATGAAGTATAATTATTATTTTAATCATGAAACTTATTGATTTATTCATAATAAATAACTACTCAATTTTTAGTAAATCCATTTTATGCTATCATAACGTATTTTCATTGAAAATAGTTTTTAATTAATTTTACATGAAAACAAATTGTAAAATTTTTTAAAAAAATTTAAATATATTTCATATTTTGAATTAAATATAATATTTGAAATCATCATCTCAATATTTTCTTAGGGTGATTTTTTAGGATTATTTTGAAAATATTTATTTTTCAGTGAAAATTGATAAATACCAATTTTTGTAAAAATAATCATATGTTTTCAAGTAAAAACGCCATTATGTATTGAATTTGATATTATTATAAAATAAGTATCCTTTAAATAATATTTATAAATTTAACTAAACAGTAATCATCATTATACTTTATTTTTGATTATATTAATTTCTGGTCATAAAATCACATTATTAAAAATATGTTTTTATATACCTAATGTGTTTTTATCTTAATAAATTAAATTAAAATATATTGATTAACATCATCAATGATAGTTATAAATTATACATTCAATAATATATTTTAACCTTCACATTATTGTTTTTATAATGATTTAAATGTAAGTAAAAAAATTATTGTTAAAGATTCATTATTTGAAAAGGGGAATATGTTCTGTGATGGGAGATTATTTAAAATAATCAGAAACATTCCAAAACCAAAAATAGTAAAATGGATTTTTTATTATTAATTATAATAATTTATATAATATAATAATTTTAACTTAATTTTTCATTATAGTGGATATATAAATACTAAAATGTTCTTACCTTGGTTAAAGTTATAATGGGTTAACTTGGGATTAACCCAAGTGATATGGGTAGGACTACTGCCAAAACCTATATAATTCATATTTTTGAAAATACCTAAACCTTTTTTAACCTTCCTTCTAATAACTTTTCATTTTTATCCACACAACCTTGAAAGTGACCTTCTATCATTGAAATAATTTTTGAAATTCCATGTGTGTCCCTCCCCTCATGTATAGAAGGGCTCATATTCTCCTCCATTATTCCAGAATATTTAGTATTACATATTTTAAATCAATTAATAAAAAATATTCCTAGAATAATTCCCTTAATTTTAGATATTCTAATATTCTCCTAATATAAATCCTTTAAGTATGGAGGAGTATGCTAATCCAGGTCTCTCAATGAAGAGGTATTAATCTTAACCAATGTCATTCAATTTTATCTCTCTTTGTACTTACTCTAAAAATGTTATATACATAAAAAATAATGATTTTAGTATCATAAATAAAATAAAATTTTATTATTGTGATCAAATAACTATTTACCATATCTTGTTAATCACATTAGAGATTCAATTCTCATTGGTGTGTACAAGTGGACTACTACATCAACATTAAAATAAATCTCATTTTCATACACCATCATCCATGGTTGGTTATTTTCACATATTGAGTATCAATATAAAAAATTTATGTAATAATTATTATTATTTATTTTTGAAATATTTTTTTTCTTTATTTCATTTCATCCATCAAAAAATTGAAACATCACTCATGTGCATACTGACTATCATCTCCATGTAGTGATGTAATTAGTTCTTCACCATTTATTTATATTAATGTTTATAATGATGTATAATTAATATATATGTATATGATATTTGTTTCATTATTAAAATAATTTATACTATGTAACAGTGATCAGAGTTCATAGATCATTACTGTTATAAGAAAACATATTTGAAAAATTAAGTATCTTACACCCAAAATGTTGAGGATGATGAACAATTGTTACTAAATTCTAAAATAGATAATATAATTAATCCATATATTTTATTATAGTTATGATTTTTGTTATTTTTCATGGAATAATAAAATTTATTTTTATTATAATAGATGTTATACTTCTTACGAAGCAATATGGACTTGAGGTAAGGGTTTTATATTTCAATCCCATTTTTACTGAGATTATTTATGCTTAAATTATATGTTGATGAAATTGTATGATATAAATAACCAAAATGTTGTGTATATTATTATAATATGATTAATATATGTGATTTTATTTTTTCCTTGCGTTTTTCTCACTATAAGTACTCAATATATACAAATAAATATATTAAGGAAAACCGACCAGAGTTTCCCCATTAACCAGAAACCATATCTTCCATGTTCATGTTTTAATTAAAAAATTCAGAATGTTTTAACTATTATAAAAATATTATTTATGTAATTTTTCACTATAATTTACATTCCTTACCAGGTGTTAAAACTAACCTTATTATCATTTTCCAAATATGGTACTTTTGAATATTTAATGAAAATACTAAAGGAATATTTGTTTTAACATATGCACCATACATTTATTTCCCCTCAATCACGAGTAAAATTTTGATTAGAACATCCATTATAAGATTATTTTGTTCATTTAAAAAAATCTGTTCTATAATATTTTTGAAATTTTTATATTTTAAAAAATTAATTTCAAATAAAATTAGAATTTTACACGAGAAATATTTTCATCATATTTTAGAGTTATTTTTGTATATAACAATATACTTCGATGTTTCTTATGATTTATGTAGTATATGATTTAATTTTAATTTATTTATTCCTTTTAATTTTTTTTTTGTTATTATGATGATTTATTTTTTATAAATCTTTTATACTTTTCACAATTTATAATTAGATTAGATGATGAATTTTTTTTGATCGTTTTTCACATGCATGTGTGTGATTCATTATGTATCTAGTGGGAATATAATTATATATACCTAAAATACCATTTGTGAATAAGGATGTTTCATTAGATTTTGAGGGCTAAAATGGGAAGTGAACTCATTTCAATATAGAACTTTTTTCAGTAAAATAGTATTGGGAGTGAACCATTACTAATGAAATTATGGAATGGGAAGTGAACTAAATCCACAATAATAGCTTTGTTTTTGAGACTTGATTAATAAAATTAATTTATATCCTTATATTCCTAAAAAAATTATGTTTTATGTTTAGGATAAGATTTCATGGATCATTAATTATTTTCTATGAAGCCACACTCATTTTTATTATGTATTTTTATTGACAAAAAATTATTCCATGTTTCATGAATATGATTTATAAATTTATGGGTATGATTTTATAATGTTATGATCTTTTTCTCATCAACAGAATCTTATATTTTGATCAATGGTGATCATTTATTAATTCCACATTTGATTACCCAATCCAGAAATCTATGCTCACCCTTTCTTATGTCTCCTTTCACAATGTTATGGATAATGGATTTAAAATTTCTACATATAAGAATAGTTTTATTTGTGAAAACAAGTTTGTAAATTATATATATAGGTCTATGAACTATTGCTTTATGTGCTCATGTTTCCAGATACACTAAATATTTATGGTTTTTTCATACATCATATTAATTTTTAATTGATATTTTTTATTATAAGATGTATTGTTTATGTATTAAAATTTTGGGTCACTATAGTTTATATCATATCAAGGATCAGTTATTTTTGGAAACTAGAATGAGAAAACATTATTGAAAATCCCTAAGATATGCCTATATATAGAAGAAAATAATATTTTATCGTAAATAAAATGGTATGGTTTTCCTACGAAACTATATCCATTTCCGGATAATACAAGTCGATGTGGTTTTGAAACATATACATATTGGTGTAATAGCCCCAAAATGAGTTGGTGGAATATATCATAGAAATCATTCTCGTGCATGGTTAATGGCTCATTTCTACAAACCTAGTTTGACATTCTTATGGGATATTATTAGGTTAACTCAAATTTTCTATATGAACTATATGATGTATTTTTATAGATAATAACAATGAATGAATATGGTTAAATATAACGAGTCATTGGATTAAATTAAGGTGTCAATGTAAAGACATCCTATTAATTATTTCCCCTAATTTATATATTACTCATGAATATTTATCAAAATATAATTTTTTAGTTAATTTCTAGTAAAAGGCGAAATTTTGTTAACACTTAATGTGACATATGATGTAATGATTCCCCTTAAAAAACCAAATTATAAGGGAGATGGAATGTATAAACATTTTATTATCCTTAAAAAATATCTTTATATATTACTAATAACCTGAATATAAGTTAATTTCATACAGAATAGAATAAGTGAAAAATATAGTTTCATGATTGTCATGGAAGAAATAATATTAAGCTTTCGACATGTCAAGAATATGGAATGAAGCACCTAGAGAAATTTCTAGATGAAACAAGTATATTTTTTTTTGTGTGGTAGCCAATGAAATATATCAATTAACGAATATGTAGAAATAAAAAATATATTAATAAAATATAATTTATTAATATTTTCTTTATGGTATCAGCTAATGAAATGTTTTTAAATTTTTAAACTATTGGAATGATTAAAATCGATGCCCAAGTGGGAAAACACATGAAGGAGATCAGAAAGGTTAAATTAGTAAATTATTTATTATTATTGATGAAGATTCTATAAATGAAATATAAAAGTTATTAATTATTTTAATAGTACTAATTAAATATAAATTAATAATAATGGTTAATTTTGGTTGATGAATATTTACACATGATTCATATTTTGTATCGCAGGGAGGAAGTATTAATAAATAATATGATTAAATTTAGTTAATAGTTTATGAATGGAGTGGAATGAATAAAATTTTTATGTATTGGGATTTGGGAAATATGTTGTATAATTATTTTATCAATTATATTACTATTATAATAAGAATTATTCTTGTAAGGATTTCCCTACAGTAGTCCTTATTTAAGGTTTTTAAAATATATGTTGAATAGAAACGATAACCTGAAAAAAGTGATTTTTTGATACTATGATATTTTAGGAGGAAACATGAATAATGGAAATAAAACACTTTATATATGAATGCTATTTATATAATATTGTTTAATTTTATAATTGGTTTAATTATATTGATAAACTAAATTGGAAAGTATTTTTGGCCTTAAATTTTATTAGCGATATAATGACATGTTTATTTATGATATATTTGGGGAATTTTATTACATTTGCTAATTTATAGAATATATTAAATAGTTGGTGGTTTTATTTCTGCAAAAGGGATAGAGTTGATTTTTTGAAGCATATATGATTGCATTGATGTAATGTAGTGATTCATATTATTATCATGTTTTTTGAGAATACAAGATAAAGGTATTCATATGATTGGTATGTGACATTAAGAATGACACTTTATTGTTTCAGGATTAAATTTGTAATGATATTTTACCTTTTTGATCATATTCTATGATTTTAGTTTTCTAATTTGGTCAATCATATTTTGGAGGATTAAAAGGGAAAATTTTTTATGGAATTTTTTATATTTAACATGGGGTGTTATTACGAATGTTTTTAATATTAACATATTATTTTATCAAATGAATATGTTCCAATATTGAATAACTACTGATAATGGTTTTTCAAATTTTATATCTTTTGAAAAATGTAATGAATTATAAATCTTGTATGGATCATATGATCGGTTAAAAGGTCATTTTAGTGATTCGTTCATAAATAATTCATAATGTTTGAATATAAATGAAATGTTTTGGATGTTATTTATAACATGAAACCAATTGATAAAATTATGGTTATTGATTTGATGAAATTATGTTAGTATATTTTCCATATTACATGGAATAATAATTCATTACTCTGGAAAAAAAGATCCGGAAAATTAAAATATTTTCATTTTACGGTTGTTTCAGAGGAGTCGATGGTTGTTTTCACCCCGAGTTGATTTATGGTTGTGTGGTCATTTATTTTCCAATCACCGTGTTCACTATAACACTATTATTCATTGAAAATTATCTTTCACTCCCATGTATATATTTTAACATCCAGATAATGTTCTATATATATAGGAACCCAATTATATATCATTACATGTAACCATTTTGTATCCATCTTCATCATTTTAAAGGATGTTTTATTATGCCTTTGTAAAATGTTGGTTTTTTAAAAAGGTATTATCAAATTTTGAAACTTTTTAAATTGAGATAAAAATTATGAGGGAACAATTTAACTAGGGGTTTATTTAACAACCCGATATTTTAGATTATACCTTTCCATTATATAAAATGTAACTGTTCAATATCTTTTTTAGACACAACCCATAGTCTTTATAAACCATGATATAGTAAAATATTATAAGGTAGCTGTTAAATAGGTAGATATGAAAATTAATAATCCATTTATGAAAAATATTTATAATGATATTGAACATTGATAATTTATTGATTAATATATTCTATAGAAATACTAATTTTCCGTGAATCCATTTTATACTTGAAAAATGTATTTTCCTCAAAATTTATTTTTATTGAGTTTTATGAAACCAAAAATTATTTATAATTTATAAAACATTAGAATATTTTATATGAGGAAGTTAATATCATTATTGAAATCGTAATTTTAAAATTTGATTAGAATAATACTTTAATATATTTCTAAACATAGTTATGTTTCTATAAACAGTATTAAAAATCATGTTTTTATAAAAAATGAAATTTCATTTCTTGTAAAAGTCCCATTAGGTTAATAATTTTTTTGATAATGAAAATTAATAATCCTCAATTTAGAAATAATATTATTAATTAAATAGTAATAATCATTATAATTTAATTTTTTATTTGTTATTTTTTGGGCATAATAATACATTTTCAAAATAAAAACATTTTATTTTTTTATAATGTGTTATAATATTATGAATTTATATAATCCAGTATTGATTAATGGTTTTTATGAATTTTTAATATTATATATTCAATATTATATTTTATATTTTGGATCTAATTTCCAATAAATGTTACCTAAAATAATTTAATTCTTTTATGATATTCAAGGTGTGTCCCTCCCATCGCTTAAAAAAGGGAAAATCATATCCAACCTTATTCACAAAATTTAAGTCTTATATCTTGAAAAATACCTGGTAAAAAACTTAATGTAATATTTCCCCTATTAATTTTATTTTTTTTCTTATAATAGAAATACATTAAGGCTTACAGTGTAAGGAAACTGAGGTATTGCATAAAATATGTATATATCTTAACCAATATCTTTTAATTTTTTCTCTTCTTATTTATCATCTAAAAAAATATGTTTATAAAACAATTATGAATAAAATATCATGTATATAATGAGGTTTCATTTTGGTGATTCCCAAACATTTACATCCACTTCTCCATCATATTGTAGATGAAAGTATCACTAATGTATATGTTTGTACTACTACCTCAATGTAGTGATGTGATTAATTTCACACCACCCTCACTCATGGTTGGTTATCATGATATAAGTTTTCATAGTTGTGTGATATTAATGTTTTACTAATTATTACATAAGGATGAATTTATATTTTCCTTTATTTCATTCCACCCATTGAAAAATGGAAACATCACACTTGTTTACGTATGGATTACAGTCTTTACATAGTGTTGTATTTAATTTTTCATTATTGTTTTGTATGAATGGTTATAAATATCTATATAATGAATATATATATATATATGATATTTATATCATTATTAAAATTATTTAGATGATGTAACCATGATCTATATATAAGTACCATAACTACAAAACATTTACCTATAAGAAAAAAATGAAGCATTGAACACATGAAATGATGATGATAATGAAAGATAAAAAATGAACATGTCATAAGAAATTATACATAAACCGTGTATGGTTTTATAGTAATGATTTTATTTTTGTAATAAAATTATCATACAATTTGAATTTTTTATACAGAACGTTGTAGATATTAGGATTCAAGATGGACATTATAAAATGGTTTTATGTTACAATCACAATTTTACTAGGATTTTTATACTTATATTTTGATATGATGAAATTAAATGATTTTTATATACCAAATATTATGTAATTTATTATACTTTTTTACTTTATATAAATTCCATTCATTTCCCTCTCTTCAATTACTAAAGACACTAAAATAATTATTTTTATAGAAAATTGATCTGGTTTTCCTTCATTTAGTAATTTTTCATCCGTTGGAATATTTTCATTAAAATTTATTAAAGAATGTTTTTACTATTCTCTTAATAATATTTAGTTCATTTTTTACTATATATTATTTTTTGTACCATGGATTAAATTTAAACTAATTATTTTTTCATACAAGGTACTTTTAACATGTAACCAAAAATATAAATGGAATTTTTTTTAAAATACATTTCATGAAAATATTTCCCCGCCATATTAAATAATACTTTTATTAATGATTAGTTTATAATTTTAATGTTTTATTTTCATATTAACAAATTTTCATTAATATATTATTTTTTTTATTCTAAATAACAAATTTCAATTTAAAAGGGTATTTTCATGAAGAAATGTTATAGTGAAATTTTAATGGTATTTTTTCCTATAATGACCCCTTTAATGTTTCTACAGATTTAATGATGATATGATCCAATTTTACCAAAAAAATTATTTTTCTAAAAATTATGTTATTCTGATAATGAATTATTTATTGATATCATATCCTTTCCACAAGTTATTATTTAAGGATATGTCGAATGTTTTGTGATCTTATGGAACACATAAGTTTGATTTTCATTATGGGAAGGGGGCCTAGAATTATATATCTCTCCAATGAATTGGGTAAAGAATGATATCTAATTAGAAAATATGGACATGAATGGTATTTAAGCTTGTTCAATAATGTAATTTTCAAATATGATATTCTTGGGAGTAAACCTTGACTTAGGAAATGATGGATTAGAGAGTGAACCCAGTTCACTATGATAGTCATAGAAGTTAGAGTTGATTATGGAAATAATTTTATAGGCTTATATGAACTATTATTCTTATGGTTTTCTTTCACATATCATGATATATTATTAATGATTATGAACACTTATAAATTACGTATTTTACTAATAAAACTTTAGGCCTGGTTTCATGATTATGATCCATAAATTGATGAGTATGACTTTCTAATGCAAAGATCATTTTCTCAAAACCTTACAGTTAAATTGTTTTTTCTTGTGATCGTTGATTTATATCCCTTATATTTACCCTCACTTACAATTTAAGGTCACATGTTCTTATGTTTTCCATCCTCAGGTTATGGAGAATGTATTTAATTATCATATGTCTTAGTAGGGTTTTACTTGTATAGAACATAATGGGAAATTATGTAGTCCATTTATGTACCAGTTATTCATGTATCATTGCATACAAAGATACTAAAACATTATAGTTATTGCATGGTTAATATTGAATTGTAGTGTATATTTACATTAATAGGATTTACTATTTATATTAAAAAATTATGGGTTTCTATAAATATTGTCCTCCTAAAAAAATGAAAAACAATTTTTATGTGTATGATGAGTATAAGAAGTATAATCAATAGAATCATACATAAGGTCTCAAAAAACAGGTTAAAAGATATTCAGAATGAAACCATGAGAATATATGAAATCCAATAGCACCTAAATAGTCAACTAAAAAATCCCATACATTCTATGACACACTCACCAAATTTCACATCAATTTATAGTAACAACATATACTGTATATTGATACAGGGTAACCATCATCGGTATCCCAATATTTCTCAACCCTCACATCCAAATATCAAATGCATTATTTCTCCCATGCATTTCATAATTACCATATTGAATAAACATATGAAAATGCATCACATCTCTCGCAAAGACACATGGGACACCACATCACATCACAACCACTCTAAAAACCCAAAAAGTAGTGTATCCTGAATATTATGGGCATCAAACTAATGCCCTACAATTTCCCAGAATTATCATCATAATGAACTCTCTCATCCTCCAATCAACATCATAACTTGTTCACCTTTTTATTTTGGCCATAACAAAAAGTTCTTAAGAACTATTTCTAAAGAGATATTGGGGAAGAGGGAGTATCAAACCATCCATCCTTTACATCATCTATGTTGGTAAAAAAGTCGTAACTAATAACCATAAGACATCCATAAAAACATGTTACTTAGGTCTACATCCTTTAGAAAGCATATAATAATAGAATATATGTGTGTGTGTGTGTGTTTAACTGACAAGGCCAACCTAGGGTTCACAACAAGGTAACCAACATATCTCACAACATATCTAAAATGTCTGACAACATTATCCATAATCATTGTCACCTCTAAACGCACCATACCACACAATAAATACACATGAACAATCCACACTATATTTTCATTTTCAAAAAAACCCATTTCCATATTTTACAATTACTAACTATTTCATTTAATAAATAATTTCTTTTCGTGATCAAATAAAACCACTTTACCACACATCCCACATTAATTCTACGAGTTCAATAACTAATCTAAATCATTAAATTTCGTTTTTGATACATTAATTCATTTACTACACTTTTATTTCCAACCACATTCATTCCCAGTTCAATATTTCATCTTCATTCCATAATTATAGGAACTCTACACAAAACAACTCACAATATCCCATCCATCTCACCCCAATGAGCACCACTTCACAACCGCCCACATTACAATGACCAAACCTCTAAAACACCACATTCTAGAACCATCGCACATATAAATGACTAAAAATACCTACCACAACACTTCTCAACTGCTATATTTTACGACAGCCCCACGTCTCATTTTGTTTCAATCAGGTCTTTCATCAATATTAGTTTATTTTTTTAAATGGTATTCTCACAAAAATATGAGATTCTATAGTAAACCAATTCATTAGAAAAAAAATATCCCTAGAATTTTTCATATGTCTAATATATAATCAGATAATCTAAATGACACACAAATCTCAACAAAAGTCCTAATGGAAAAAATAAAAGTATAAACATATATCTACATATAAATAAAAAAAGATGGTAAAATGCTTTCTAATTTCTCTTTTCCCATTCAATTTAAATTAAACTGGTTATTTATCATCATTATGACGATACATACCATCTACCCAAAGGAAGAATAAATCATGATATTCCCACAAGTACATCTGATGATGGAGAGATTGAGGATCCCCACCACAAATAAATATTACCAAATTATTGTGTTTGGTGGGATGAATAATAGACATCCTTACATCTAAGATCACATTAAGGATGGATTAGAAACCAAGAACAAAAAAACCTCTATTATTAATAATCCAACACATCCAATTTACCGATACAATAAATAAACACCACCTATGGAACAAATAACAAGGGAAAGTGAGAAGGAAGAGAGGAGAATCTTTATATTATTTCCAACGATCATCCAATGGATTCGATGAATCATGTCCCGCAAATAGAGGGTAAAATGACTCAAAAAATAAACTACGAATAACCAAATAGTAAAGAGAAAATAATTGATAAAAGCAGGGGCCAAATGATTCCCTGAATTTATTATAAAAAATTTAAACCAAAGGCCCAAGTGATATATACTTTACTATAATGCAATTGTTTGGACAAATGGCATAACTAGAATTTAAGGGATGGGACAACAATGTCATGTTTTAGTAAAAACCAAGTCTTAAAACAAGGCTAGTTCCACACTTTAGATCCAATAAATTAGAAGAAGGACAATGTTGAAAGTGAAACCACCATGCCATAGAATTCAACTTCTAAAAAATGTATACACCATAACACAACTTCATCGGACATATTCCTATAAAAGGAGGCAACCATAAGAAACCCCCCTTTAGGACTCCACATCCCAACAAAGTAACCATTCCATAGATATTCTGAAAATGGAAAAATCATTTAAATTACACCTCATAGGATAAATATTATAGTCAATATATCCATGATATAGAGAAAACCTTTATATTTCATAATAAGAATCCACACCACAAAATAATACCTCAAATCAAATAACTTCTACAACTCCATCATCGTTTCATCAAATCCCTCAAAGCTTCCGCTAGATACCACCATCACCCAAGTTTTCTCAACGTAATAGGTAAGGAACTTCATATCATTATATTAGATTCCTCTCATAATAGTATAACACTCTATAATCTAATCCTGAAATAATGATTATATCATCTTCAAAGTCATACGGTAAAACTAGAATCTTGGTCTGATACAGTTGAACTCAGAAGTCCATGAATAATCATGATACCTTTCATATATCACTTTTACAAAGTATCTATGTTTTTAAACTACTTGAATTATAATATGTGATATTAATTCATCATTCAGTCCATCATTACCAATATTACTTCATTTTATCCTAGATTTTTGGTTAATATGATGAATAAATCCCTCAATATGTCATCAAACATCCATGATAGTACATATATAAACTATAACAACATCTATTTACACGTTGTTCTACATTTACCTACTAGTAAAATAGGATCTATTATTTGAAATCCAACACTTTATATATCATGTTTGTCCAAAAAAACTATTCCTTAAAAACATGATACATCATAAATACTCCTAGGTACACTTTTAAATGTGAGAAATGAAAATCTGGAAGGAATCCCTCCTGAAACAACATCAAACTAAAAGCCTCCCTTGAAACAACATCTTGTTATGTCCATCCTCCAACCATCCCTCTAGGGAATAACCATGACCAAATTGGTTTGGAATCACCTCTAAATATGAGTCTCCAATTGAGGATCTTATATCTAGTTCATCAGAGAAGACTACACTACCATGTGGAAGAAGAAACCTTTCTAATCATCCACCCCTATATCTAGGTGAAATGTTGTAAACTCCCCCATCTCTCACCGAGAATACCCAGATTCATGAACTACTTCCCTTTATGACTTCCAGATTAGTTCATCATCCATGATATTCCCCTTTTATGAGTTGTAGGACCTCTCATAATAAACCAAATGGGACTCCATTCAACATTAATTTTTTTGATTCATGTCATTTTGAGATATAGTATACCTCAATATATAATGATTGTTAAATACGATAAAGAATTATATGATGATGTAATATCAAAAAAGATTATGTGAAAACATAACCACAGTAATCTCCATATCATGGGTGCCATAGTTACAAACGTGAGGACACAACCACCTATACCGATAACATATCCCCATCTTCTAATGCATGAAGCATCATCCTAGCCGCAAATGGAATATTTTATAGAAACCCAAGAAATAGAAACATTTTTAATTAAATGAAGCCTCGAAGAAATAACAAATCTTTCCTTAATGTATTAAAACATTTCTGAACAATAATTAGTTTAAATTAAATCCTAATAAATCATACCCATAATATAAATATGGATTTAATCCATACAGAACTGAATTCATAAATCCAATAATAACACATGAGACCAAGGAAACTATGAATCTACTCCAAATTATTGGGTTATTAACAATAAAAAATTTATGATCAATGATGGATCCATGATCTCACGTTATTGGGGCACCACATTCCCAATAAAATGCACCTCATATGTCTAAAACATGTAGTTGGAAAACATTTTATAGTGTTATCGGTGTTGAGGGACCTTCAATGTCTCTTTGAGATGATTAAAATGAACCTCCTTTGACTTCAGGTGGACAAAAATATCATTGTTGAACATGAGTATAAACATTCAGAATAATTCATTAAACATTGAGTTCCTCAGACTCATATACATAAATGGTTAATTCGATACATAGAGTGGAATAATAATTAAATTGATGTTTAAATGCCTAAAATGGTTGGTAGTACAAAAAATATCATCCTCCTTTACCCTCCACTAATGTTATCTTGAATACATATCAATCTAATTAAATGATCCACCTCTCATCAACTAGTTTAAAAAGATTATTAATCCTTAGAATATGTTAATGATTCTTGGTCACAAACTAATTCATCCTTTTGAAGTATATACATAGACTCATACTACCATTATCCTTCTATGATAATATCATTGAAGCACATCATAATGACACACTAGACCAGATGGATAGTTTTTTCATCTAGTCTTCTATATGAATCCTAAAATCCAATAGCTTAAAGGTTTAAATATTATGGTGATCAATCAAAATAGAAGAAGTGCACAGTTTTTACTCTCTCTCAAACATAATTTCAAATTATGGGTTACTATTATAACCACATCAAAAATCATATCCTTAAATTCCATGATACTCTTGGAGTTTCTACTATTGAAAATTCCCACTAAAATCGTTGATAATATCTTTATCATTGAATGGATTGGATCCACATGCCAACTTCCAATCTGGAAAAAATGTTCACTGAAAAAAAGAACTATATGTGCCATCTATATCCAAGAACATGACCTTCCTATATATGAAATGGATATCTACCGATATATAATATAACCAAACCATTCTAAGCAAGGAATTGTATGGTTATATCCATACCAATAAGGGATACCGACATGAGTCGGGTTTACTCATCCATATCCCACACCCACAGCACACATTAAAAAAGTAGATCTTACATATAATTGGAATAGTAAACACCAAGGACATGGGAATCCTCTCCAAATCCTATCCCAAATATTAGATCAAATAAATATAATCAAATTTGATTAAGGATCCTATGTCAAACAATGATGAAACAAAGGTAGAAAAAAATTTAACTGTATCTTAGATGATATGTATCACCTCCTAAACATGTCACAATCCACACCTAGCTACCCTACCTCCCAACATATAGACACGTACAATGTTATGATTTAGAATAGGACCCTAATAGTGCGTTCCATAAAAAGGATTTCCTCTACATTAACTATCTCCCCTCAATTGCTAAAAAATAGTGGACACCTCTATATCTACAAAAATTGGGAATGACCACCAAAACTAAACTATCCTAAATGAGAATTTGGGTAAGGAACATAATCATTGAAATAAATATTATTGGTAATTAACATGAATAAAAATCCTCTATTCGATTCTTGGGAACCACTGGACCTAGAAAACAAAAATAAGACATATGCAACTAACTATTTACTATTTGAATCCTCCAAGTTCCTAACATCTGAGGCCTTCCATTGAAAACTTTGTTCCTTATGTAATTCTACTAGAACCCCTGTCTTCCAACTCAGTAGTACATAAACTGGATCATATATTCCTTATTCTTCACCTCTAAATATATTACTAATTTAAAAAGATAGAATTTACATTAAATTGATTGGTGGAGTTCCTTCTCAAGACGTCGTGCAAGAGACTCCTCATCCAAAAGAATATCTAGGGAGAAACCCAAGATGTCCTTAAAATATATTCAAATAACTCATATATACATAATCCCTTATTAACGATAAAGTCACTCCTAAAAATTTAGTTCATTTATGGTTGTTTATAGGAACACTACTTCAAACTCATTTGCAAATTATACCCATTAAGTATTTGTCTCCCTTCACTCATCAAGATTTAACTTTCATAACTAATGTTCAACCCCCCCCCCCATCATTTAACTACCTACTAGAAGAACTAAATAATATTATTGAGCATGATTTATAGTGAAAGATATCTCATGTTCATATAACAATGGATATATATCAAAATTAGAGAAACTCCCATCATAAATCAACAAAACATTCCTCTGAAAATTACACAATTTCCTTCACCATAAATCAACTTCCCAGGTCCGATCAACCCATTGACATTGAACTGGGTTATCTTGTTAAACCTCAATATCCTAAACCAAATAGGTATGATTTCCAGGATCCATTATTATAGATCATGATAATACACTAAGCCCAGTAACCTAGAATAGTTTTATGGAATATTTTATAAATTTAGTTTATTTCACTAATATTACCAAATTCAAACATGAAAACAAGAAATTTGGATGTATGTACCTATTCTAGGTCTTTAGCATGAAAACTAAAGCACCTCACTTGGTTTTTTAGAAGACTCGTGGTCCTTGAATTGAATCATATGGGCCCTTAAATCATGTTCCCAGGTTGATCCCCTAGAATATTTCATACACCATGATCAAATTGAACCACATATCTATTACCCATGAAACCCTTATAGTGAGTAACTATAAACTCCATATTATCTATCATCCTAAATATTTATTACCACTTGTTCATGACCTCATTCCTCTAGAGGTACCCCTCCTTTTATGGAAATGAAGAAAGATATATAATTACTCCTACTTCCTTCCCATAATAAGACTTTAGTGGGATAATAGCAATGAGGTCATAAAAATATCAAATATATAAGGAAATATATTTAATTTTTTAATATCTAACAATTATTGGATAAAAACCCACAAAAAATACATCAGGAAAGAATATATTAAATCTAATACCATCCCATAGTGTAACTATATTGTACACATATAAAAAATATCCAAATGGATAAAAAAGGTAGTAATTCAATAAGAACTCCGATTTGTATGCCTCTATGTTCCATATTAGCCCCGATAGTCCTCCTAGATTCCTAAAAACAGAATATATATATTGGGTGTGTATAACTTGTAAAATCGGTAGGATCAAACCCATAGTCACTTATTCACATGTGAAAAAAAGAATGATAATTCAATCTTGATAAAAAAGATGAATATAAAACCTAAAAATGAAAACTAACCAATACTACCCACTCTATAGAACAGTTACCAAAATACACATCCATGTATAAAAACATAATATGGATAATATTGATAAAGGGTACACCGAACCACTTTCCCACTAATTTTTTCATACTCAAACTCCAGCATCATATATCCAAGTATCCCATTTATAATAACCATCCCCAAAGACACCTATGAAATTATATCATATCCCACCGAAAGACACATGAGACACCACATCACATAAAAACAACATTCATTACCATAATTGTATAGTATCATGAACATGAATAACAATAACATCATTAATTCCCCCCTCTATGCATGGTCAATAAAATAAAAAACCTAATCCAATAATCAACATCAACACTTGATTAATTTCCACATATGGATATCACATCACATTCATAGGAACTGTTTACTCAAGATTTTTCATGGAAGAGGTGGTATCTAGCTATCCATCATCACCATCAAGGATGTTTAAAATTACACTAGAAGCTCGAATCCTTTATGTCTTAGTGTGAGCATGTGACTCATGTGTGGTGTGTATAGAAATCGTATATAAATAAATTATATATATATAAAATACAATCCAAAACTAAGGGTAACTATAATATCACCAACATATTCCATAATATATTTAAAAAGTCTCAAAACTTATGACATCATCACTTCCACCACTAATTGTACAACACCACAAAAGAAATCTACACACACAATAAATAGTCTATTTTACTTTTAAACCCATCATTTCATGATTTCCTATTATTGACATCTTTATTTAACATTCTCATTCATTCCATGTTTGATGAAAACCACTAAAACACATGTTCCAATTTAATTCTATGAGTTCATTATCTAATATCACCCATGTCATTTCATTATTCACACATTAGTTAATTTAAAATACATTAATTTCCACCCAAGGTTATTCTCATTTAAAAATTTAAATTTTATTCCATAAATCCCATGAATGAAGACAACATAATACACAATATCCCATCCATCTCACCAAAATTAAAATATCTTCTCCACCTCCACACTTCATAACCACCACACATCACAACCACTACACATAAAAAATAGAATAAAAAAACTAATAAACACCACTACACATTAGAATCACCATACTTGTCATCTATTACATACTGTAATCACCACCTATATTGTTTAGTCTCAACTAGGCCTTTCATTTCAATTTTTTCAATATTTTAAAGGGTATTATAATATAAAAATAAGATTCCAATGGAAATAAAATTATAAGTAAGATGTACATTTTTATACCCTTTCATATATTGGGAGTTTAATCAAACATTAACTATAAGGCTTCAATCCTAAAATAATTATAAAATGAAAAGTATAAATATTAGGGAACAATATATATGAAAGCACAATAACGAGTACATATTATGAAAATTTATTCCTTCCCTTCAATTTCAATTAATCTGGTTAATTAACTCCATTAGTCCAATATAAACCATCTTCCTAATGGATGAAAAATTTATGATATTCCAACACTAATATCTTAAAGGATGGATTATGTTTTCTCTACTTCAATGAAATTTTTATGAATCATCTCATTGGGTGGGATGAAGAGTATACATCCTTATGACTAAGATCAATCCAAACATCAATCAAAAACCTATAATAAAACACATTCAATTAATCTTCATTCATAAATTTTCAAATAAAATCCATCTCCCTAATTGAAAACTCTAATGGAATAATTTATAGGGGTTTCTGATATGGAATAGATTAGAATGACCATAGACTTTCTAACACTCTACCAACATATTCTAAAATTAAATTCCAAAATGATTGCGTTAAAGGGATTAAAAAATAAAATTAGAGTCACCTAAGAGATTTTAAAAAATTATAGGAAAGAATAGGGTTAGAATGGGTTAATAAATTTATAGGAAAACTATAGAACGTATGATCAGATCAAAACACACTTTACTGTGGTAAAAAATGATGAAACTTGATTGGACTATGATTTAAGTGAATGAAACATGTCATGGTATTGTTTTTCTAATCCATGTCAATAAAACATAGAGATGTCTGAAATAAAAGTTTAATTAACATGGTTTGAATCCATGGAATAAATTATACTACCACTCCACTAAATACATCCACCAACAAAGGTTTTGCTGCAACTCAATTCCAGATGGTAACAAGACCATAAGATAATGAACCATGAGAATATCTATAATGGTACACCATGATTCAATAGAATAAACATGAAATTGTTATAGGAAAAATGGTACAAAAATAAAATTTCCACTTATAATGATCTTTGTTTAAGTCAATATTACCACACTAAAAACACCCCCTTTATAGAACAACATAAGTCTCCATGTCAAAAATTCCTTCATGATCTGAAATTTTATCCACTACTCCATCGTCAACTCTTTAACTCCCTCAAATATTCAATTAAACACCTATATCCCATAAATACTTACAATGTAATGGCTTATGAATTCGGAATCATTACTCTAAACCCCTTATAATATGTTTCAGTAACCTTCATTACTTGATGAAGGGAAAACATACGAAAGGGATGAGCCCAAATGCTATGTAAAGTAAAATTTATGAAAAGGTATTCAAGGGTTATATCAAAATAATTTGAGAAACCCATGACAAAAATATAAATATAATATTATAAATAGTATTAAAAAATAACAATTTTTTAAAATTTATTATAGAATAACAAGTATTCTAAAGTTATCAAATACATACCATGGTCTAATAGTTTTGAATTATTAGGAAATAAAAATAACACTTTGAGATTCACATAAGAAAAAGAAAAAAAATATGTAATTTAATTAAAACATTAAATTATAATGAATTATTGGACAAATATAAAAAAACATTAATCATAAAATTTTGAGAAAAATCCATAATTCGCACCCATTAATTTATGGAAATAAAAAAATTTCATGCATTATATTATAATCAAAAATGTGGTAATAGTTCATGTTGTGAAAAAAATAATTTCCATGCTTAATTTATTGAATAAAAAAATTTCTACAATTAATTGATTTGAATAAATAAAATTTATTCTACTTATCTTGTAAACAAAAAAATTTATGTGCATCATATTGTGAACAAACCAAATGTCCTTGATTCATGTCATAAACAAACAAAATGTTCACTCATAGAATCTTTATCTCATTAAATATAATTCCATAACCAAGAAATTGGAGGGAGAAATATAACCCCACCTATCACAATAAATAATAAAATTAATTATTATTTAATAAGATCATAAAAAACACTATTTAAACCATGCTTCCTTAAATCATGGGATAGAAATAGGTTTCCTAAAAACATCCTCAGAAACATATAATTATAATACATCCATACAAATAAAGAGGATAGTATCATAAGAATATATCCCAAGTGTAACATAATGAATGAAAATATTTTTTGAAATACACTCAAATAAACTTTTAAGATTATGGGATAAATTACACTAAAAAAATAAATATCCTATTTTAAAATACTCAAGAACTCCTTAAAAATGATTTCTTTAAAATTAAAAACATTGAGCTTAATATTTTTTTTACGAAAAATTAAACCTTTCAAACCGAAATGGTTTCTGAATATAAAATTATTATAAATGATATATGAATTCAAAATAATTATTTGAGAAGACGTAAAATAATTTAAGAATTAATTATTAATAATCCAAGACTTTAAAATACTTATCAAAATCATAAACATTCATTTTAAAATAATACTTTTACTTTTTAAAAATATAAAACATATTATTTATCTTTTCAAAATCATTAAGAATTATAAAATTGTTTTGAAACACATTTTTCAAAATGAAATTTAATATTTTTTTAATAATAATGGTCATAATAGAATTTGTGTATATGGAAAACATTAAAAATATGTTCTTTTAAAACATTTGAAAAAACAACCCATCCAAAAGGATTTCATGGGAATGAAATGTAAATGACTAGAAATATGATATGAAGTATAATATATTTCAATCGTAGGGTATATTGAACCCATTATAGAAGAATAAATTTTAAGAATAACTATCATAACACAATGATTGGAAACTGAGATAACAAAAAACCCTTATGGATTTAGAACCTTTTGAATTGAATTCCACTGAATTGGAAAAACTTACTTGGATATAAAAATACCATTAATTTCTTTGGAAATAATGTATATAAACCGTCATGGTGGAAAATACACCAGATAAATTTAAATAAGTGGTCAATATGGAATATGTCTTAAAGAAAGGAAATTATGATGGGATAACCTTATAACATTGTTATCTCTTGAATCGAAATCACATGGTATATATAACATGAAATGGAATATTAAATATTTTTAATTAAATTAAATTATCATAAAAAATAAAAAAGCCATTACATATAACACATAATTTTAACGATGTGGTGAAAATGTAATATTTATAATGAAAGAAGAGTGAGATGAGAAACCCTCACATATTTTATAAAATATTATTAAAATACTCTTTGAAATAAAAAATATAAAAAGAAGATTAAAATAACATTTAAAATTATGTAAAAAGGAAAATATATTTCAATATTACAACATATAATCCAAATAAAAATATAACAGAAATATACAAAACATGTATTTAATAAGGAAATTTGATATGAATGCCTTACATAAACTGTTGAACTCTATGATAGATTTTTAAAATCCTTTATAATAAAAATAATCATATGAATTACCAATTTCATAAACTTATTCTAAACTAATAAATTATATAATCTTCTATTATAATCCTTTATTATATATTTATTATCTACTTATAGTCTATTTTCGTCATCAGATGTTAGTGATTTTGATTATTTCATGTATGTATTAAAATGATGACTGTAATGCCCTAGGTTATTATGAAACATTTTTTCAAATAAATTAATTTTTATGGCCATTTTATCATGGTAAATTAATTGAAACTTTCATTATACTCTACACCAAGATAATATTATGTTACATAGAACATCAACATGTCTTGTGTTACACACCCCACCGTGTTTTTATGAAAAACCATTTTATTATTATAATTATTTAAATGATATTGTAATAAAATATAAGTTAAAAATAGTAAAATAAATATTAATAACTAATTTGAAAATATTATTTATAAATTTTTATACAAATAAATCATATTGATCATAAGTCATACATTTTTAGTAAAGTATTCATATGTTTGAAAATAATATTTTCTTAAAAACCAATTTTTATGTGATTTGAAAATTAATAAAATTAACATTAGACACATTAGAAATTAAATTTTATAAAATAAAATTCATTTTTTAATTCATAATTTAACAATTAAATTTGGGTGAATTTTTGGGATTTTTCTGATAAACATTCTTACTAGATGAAAAGTGAAAAATACTGAATTTAAATTTAAAAATTATTTTTCTACTTCTTTGAAATAAATTTTAAAAAATGTACATAAAAATATTTTATTATTATAATATTTATATTATGATAATATCAACCTAATTTTTTACCTTAAATATTGGTGAAAGTGATTAAAATTATTTACAGCGATTAAGGTAAAATTAAGTGTAACAAGGGACTAAACCATAATCATAATGGCCAAAATGACATGTACAATTTTACTAAATACATTATATGTACATATATAGGCTATAAAACATCCATTTTTATGTTTTTTTCTTTGAAATAATTTTTAGGTGAAACCGTGGGTACACTTAACTTTTTTTCAAAAATGCCAAGTGTGCCACCTCCCTCCCCTATAAAAGTCAACTGCCTCTCCCATTTCTCACACATATCTATAAAATTATGATCATATAATATCTACCATATTCAATTCATAGAAACACTCCCTTTATACTTTAATCATCCCTTTGTGCATAATCCAACCAAGGAATATTTTTGGTGAAAACCAAACAGAGCTACCCAAAGAAGAGGTAACATCCTTCCTTATGCTCCTTTCATTTATTTTCTTTTTCCAATACCTCGATTATTTTCATTACATTAATTTATAATATCATAAATATACCTAATTTACTGAAATATTGTTATGATATGTTTTTTACCTACACTTACACACACTTCCATCTAATTGGTAACGAACTTACTGTACTTGTGTATGGTGAACTACCACCTCCCGAAATGATGTTGTTCATGTTTACATGACCACCATTCCGGATTGGGAATTATAATGGACATGATTTTTATATATTATATATGTTATATATATATTGTATTTATTATCCATTGTTTTTTATATATAACATACCTTTATGCTTTCCATTTTGTGTAACAATGATAATTTCTTTTTGAAAGTGTGGAATAATGCCTCCTCAAAGTGATCTTATTAGTTCACACTCTTCGTTGAATTTATTTAGGATGTGTTCATTAAAATTATATGATATATATGAAATAATAATTCTATTATAATTAGTATATACATATATACATATATATTTTTTTACTTTCTTTCTTTCAATGTGATAATTAAACAGAAACAACATTCATTTGTACATGCGGTCTTGTGTCTCTGGGAACAGTGTCTTCCATTTCATATTTTAGTCATTGTTAGTTTGTTATAAATACATATATAATGAATATACATGTAATTTATATCATGGATTAGATTATTTAAATCATGATATTGGTATGAGGAAAAAAATAACAAATTATGACACATACGAAAAACAAAGAAGATATTACCTTAAGAGAAACCATAACATGGAATTGTTAATAAGAGGGTAATATAAAGTCATAATTTAACCATATATGTTATTATATATTAGAATATGGTTCTTTAAAATATCTATAATAAACATATATTTACTATTCATGTGGTTTTTATGAGTGGGAAGATATTCCAGGCGTAATGTATTGGGATTTATATTCTCACATTCATTTCTGTGAGATTTACGCCATATTCACTACCTCATCTCTTTCTGTGTGTGTGATTATAAATACCATGAATATATTAAATTTTTATTATCCTTTTTATGGTTATTATCATATACATTGTATTATCTCACTTTCATAGGTTTATGCTTCAAGAGTTACCAAATTGGTAAAGTAGTTTTATCTCAATTTTTATTTTTTGAGTCACATTGAATGAGCTTGAAGATCCATGGTTTAAAAAATGTTTTCAAATATGATATTTTAAGATAATTTTAAAGTAAAAATTATTTGAATTTTTTTTTATGTTTTTTAAGCTTCCTTTATATGTTGTCTATTTTTTTCAATGAAATAGATTTCGAAATGTTTTCCAGTATTCCTTATAAATTTTCAAAGTGTTTTTAAAGAAATTATTTTCATAATGTTTTCAAGATTTCTTTATAAGTTATCAAAGAGTTTTCAATGAAATTTTTCTCAAAATTTATCAATATTACATTATAATTTTTCATGTTTATTTTAAATGAAAAGGGTTTCCAAAAGACTTTATGTTTTATAAAATGCATTTTTCAAATAATTTAGTTCATATTCCAAAAGAAATGTTTTTAAAAGCTATTTAAAATTTTTTCCCATATAATTTGACATTAATTGATGTTAATAAATACATTATGGGAAAATAATCCAAAAATACCCTTAATATTCTTTCTTTAAGGGTTTATTTATTAATATCATGATGTTTATATGCCAGAAAACAGATCTAGTCACCACAAAAATCGGAACCCGACTCGATCATTGGTAAGGTCGTAAGGGCATTCCTAATCCCAATGGGCTGGAACATTTTTATGTGTATGATAAATTAATTGTTGGGAATGATTTTTCCATGTTTATAAAAAAGATTACAACCAAAATAAATAAACTGAATCTGAAAATTTAATCAGAAAAAGCCTTTAATAAAAATTCAAAATGGAATACATGGTTTTAGAAAAATCCCAACAGGGACACAACTCAAATTTGCAGAATAAACAACCCAAGAATAACCGTAAGGAAAGGGGTAATCATCCCAAATCCTTATCCACTACACTATACTAAGTATTGAAGCTAACAACCTAAACTACCGATTCTAAAAGCGTTACCCAAACCTGATAAAAGAATTTTCATGCCTACTTAAACCCAATGGTGTACTTTCAGTGTGAGCATAATCCTTGTATGATGCCTCCCAAAATTTATTCCTTGTGATAAAAATTATATGAAAATAATATTTCAGGTTTTTATAAATAGGAAATGCCATAAACAATTTTTAAAGGATGGAACATTCAATTAAAAGAGTTTTCAAGTGGGAAACATTAAAAAATGAACAGTTTTAAAGAAACTGCATATGATACTAAATTTTCTATACCAAAAACTCTGTATGAATATTGTACGTACAAAATATCCAATGAGCCCTAGTCACAGAGGACACCCATAGATACTAGTTAGTTCTAAGCCCTAGGTACCTCAAATATTGGTGAAAAGTAACCATAAAAATATTTATTATCATGCACGAGCCACTAG
Organism: Viscum album; assembly: GCA_963277665.1. Classification (NCBI taxonomy): domain Eukaryota; kingdom Viridiplantae; phylum Streptophyta; class Magnoliopsida; order Santalales; family Viscaceae; genus Viscum; species Viscum album. The sequence goes on along the minus strand of OY728119.1, from coordinate 1,012,389,697 downwards.
AAGGTGAATCACCCATAACCCAGTGGTCCCCATCATCATCATCATCATATTTTATTTAGTGTTTTCATTGTTAAACTTGCTACGTGAAATAAGGACGAAACCACTCCGGATCCCTAGTATATTAGTACACGTCCGCCGACCTAGATACCTAGGTTTCCCTTTTTGTGCTCAATTAAATTCCACATTTTATAAAATAAATTTTCACAAGGAAATTCCATTTACAAATCATACACACATCAAACAGCCCACACACAAGACACAAAATACCCCTTTTCATATTCAAATTAATTTTAACATCATACTCACACTAAAACATCAAAAAATACATGGCATGTACCTTTATCTCAATTTATAAAATATTCTCAAAACATTTGATATCACAAATCATCACTTTATATTTAAAAACCCCAATTTAAGAACATACACACTCCAAAACAGTACCTCAACATCTTTTCACACTTTATATAACTCAATAAACCTTTTGATATTTTTATAAAACAACTTCAAGGAGTATAACAATATTTTTCACATAAAACCCTTTCAAAAACCCTCTTTAAATGTCAAAAGCACACCAAAACCCTGCCAAACCATATTTTTCAGCCCAATCCATAGTTAATAAACCATTTTAATATGTTATATGATGACCCCAAATTAGACAACAAGAGTTACTTAAGAATAACGCACCATTTGAAGAAAAAATGAAACATTAAAATTAAATGCTTTTGTAGTTCCATCAAAAACCAATTTTCCACCACACACAAGATATAAGGAACACAATATATAAGTAAATAAACAAGGTAACACATCTAAAAATGGTTACACATGGACTCACCTACCATTTGATTCAAAAACTCCAAATCGTTGTGAGAAACTAAAATTGCACCACCACCTAAACACAATGGTATGAAAATGAACCCTAATATAAGAATATTGAACCAAGAATCTCAAAAAGAATCCCTAGGTATGAATAACTATTTTATGGAAATTTGAAAAATCATTGGAGAGGAAAAAACCCTCTGGGGAATAGATGAAACAAGATAGGGAATCACTTACATGGGAAGCATCGATGAAATCTCCCCAAATACACTAATAGTTGAATCAATAAAGAGGAAAAATTTAAAGGGGGTTTGAATAAGGTTGAGGAGGTCGAGTGGGGACTAAAATGGTGGGGAAAGAGTAAAAAATGAATGATTTATGAAATAAACAATTTAGATTTCTAAATCTGGATGATTTGAGAAACCTTGAGAATCATTGCCCTAATAAACGATGAAGATGAGCTATAAAGAGGTAAAATAGAACATGGGAGAGTTCCTAGGGTTTTTGGTCTCAAGTGAGTGGTGGAATGACCAAATACTGTTAAAAAATTAATGATATATAAAATAAATAAATTTTTTTATACATGAAATGAGCTCACAGGTTGGCCCAATGCCTGAATAAATAACTGAAATAAAACAATATTATGAGTTATTATGGGGTCCAAATGGATATAGTGGCTTTAATAGGCCAGGGGAGGCCATGTGGGAAGTCAAATGAGTCAAACTTGTTGAAAAAATGGATTTATAATGGAAACAAATTTTGTTTTTAAATCTGAAAATGGGCTCACGGATTGGCCCAAATCATTAAGAATCTACCCCAATAAGCATACCACATAAAATGTGCCACTAGGAGTGTCAAAAATTCAATTACAATCCACCTCATTCTTATACCATCCTTTAAAAAAAGACAATTCCAGATATCATCCACGAATTCAAATACTAACGAATCAGATTAAGAACACCTGAGACACCAAATTTAAACCTTGAATACACGGAAACTAAGAGAAAACTAAGAACCAAAAGATGATTTGAAACAAAGAAAGGAATTGAAAATATAAGAGTGAAAATTCCCTTCTCCATAATTTTTTCTTCCACTGAAAATCTAGAATAGTTCTAAATGAAAAAACAAATGAAAACTCTTAGACCAAGATGGAATCCCTTTACACATTTGGCATGTCCCCAAAAGGCCAAAACACCTCCAATTGATCAAACAATTTAAGGGATACAATAACCAAACAAGATTTACATAATTATCCTAAAATGGTTAATGTTACCAAATCCATATATCAGAAAAACTTTTGTGCATTCTTCATCCCCCAACGTTTTCCCAAGGAAGAAATTGGTGGTCAGATAACTCTGAATGGAAATGCCTACCACCAAGAAAACAACAAGGACATAAATAATTCACGGTTACTAGGAGACATGAATGGACTCCCCGCCATAAGAGCCAACTTTATTTCACAAGACATAATAAAGACACCAATATGGGGAGGCCCAAATGGACTCCCCACCATTAGGGATAGAATAACATTATACATATTCCAAGAGAACCTATATGAGACCTTTGGTGGGTCTCACCACCGTAAGAACCAACCGCCTTTACCAAATATCATGGGATGACATGAAAAATTCCCCATACGGCCCAATCCCCACTACAAGGGGGGGGGGGTCGATCAATGAATCTCTAGACCAAAAAATACTCTAAGTGGTACATCATTCTAATGAAAATTACCATCCTCAGATGAGTCCTAACAAAACCAAGATCGAAAAGATGCTAAAAGGATATTCCTACAAGAATAACCATACTGATAATTACACCTACAAAGGTTTAGGAAATGGGTTTGAGAAAATAAAAACACCTCACTTCCCTATATCAAAGGAGTGACTTCACAACCAACACGGATTACAACCCTAAGGAATAGGGTCCTCATATCCCTTTCCACTACCTAGGACCACATTAACTAAAACTGCCAATTCGAAACCTCAAACTATCTCCACCTCCCACACTAGAGATAGAATTTGAACTAAGATCCCTTAAACCCCTGGTGATTTCTTTACTACTTGAAAAGATTCACTCCAAGGCCTGTGGATAGAGCTCTTATATTTGAAGCATTTGTGACGCCACAATAAGAAGATAATGATAACAACACCCCTTGAAATTCACGATCTCAAAAAACACAACATTACCCAAACATGGACTTGTAATATTCACATTCATCACCTCTTTCCCCCCTAAAAAGAAATTATATAAAGAAAACAAATGGAATACATATTTACGTAGAATAAGGAATTTGAAATTCTCAGAATAGAAGCATGATTTAATTTAAGAAAAAGCCCTCAAAAGGTTCTAAAACATCCACCTTTTCCAATTAAATGCAATCCCAACACTACAACACACCACCAAACATTACCCTTGAATTTGACAGAGCCATTACTAGTATTGTAACTTTGAATAGTGTTCCAAGTAAAATTATGTTAATGCAAGTGCCATTATAGCATCAAATGACCTGATTTTCCACACTCATGGATAACATGAACTCTTGCATAGATGATAATGAAGAATGAAACAAGGGACCTTTATGAAATCATTCCACACTAAAAACCCTGAACTTCTTTCACCTTCCTCACTGGGCTTCCCCTTCACCACATCCAGATAGAACCTTGGCGATTTTGGAAAATTAGGGAACAAAGGTGTATTTTAACCATCCACAACCACTCTTCTACTACATGAGGATCTAGTTAACTGAAAAGGAATAGGTTTTGAGTTAATATCTAAAGCTCAAGAATAAAGTCCTTATATTGATCAACTTGAGGATATCCCAATGAAAAATCACATGTGGCCACACATCAATCATGAATTAACACTTATATTGGGGCACACCCTAGACTATATGAAATCCCAAGGACTCAACTGTACTGTTCTGTTGGTCAAAAAATAATAAAAACTACTACCAAACACATGAGGGGAGAAACCACAAGGGATTCATGAAACATTTCAAACAAAGGGATACCAATCAACACTTCAACCCGACTTACCGAAAAAAACAAAAACTCAAAATATCGTTCAATTAGGAGGGGTTATCGAACTCCATACACCCCGCCACAAAATTCATAAAAACACATAAGACACCCCACCACAAATACTAGTTATCAAAACATAAATTTTTTTAAAAAATCATTTCTATGAATGTAAATGTGGTCAGAAATTTGCACGTTCACCAATGTAAATGTTGTTGGCAATTATCGCGTTCATAAAAACAATGTTCTTTACACTTTTCAAAACCAAAACATTTCATTACACTAGAAACATAATTTCAATACCCACTTTAAAATCATCCTTCTTTTCCAAATCACCGAGTTTGTGAATTGACATGTTATTATTATAATAATCCAATATCATCTTACACAAATACAATTTCATGAAAATAATCATATTCATAACCACATTAAAAACTATTATAAAAACCCATTTTCAATACCTTCGAAAATCATACCATTTCCACTTTAAATTTCCATTTAAAAAAATTTCCAAAAAACATCTTTAAAATAACATACACCTTCCAAAAAATTTATTTTAGTAAACCATATGCTTAAAATATGAAAATACAGTTCCAAAAATCTCAACACCATTTACTCAAAAGCATGTCCATTTTAATAAATAGTTTCCAAAATTTTCAAAAAATAGATTTCTAGAATGATTTTCCAAAACCCATAAACATGCCGATTGAATCAAGGGAAAACTAGTGTTGATGGGTGACTCAGACATATGGTCGGAGCCTATACACTAGTTACACCACCATCATGAAGAGTTTCTAGGATAATATCTTTATCTCCACATTTCTTTCGAGGCCCTGTGAGCTCACGAAGACCATTGACTTAACTCCCAATTCACTTCCCAAATAACGAACAACCAGAAGAACCAACAGACTCAGATCATACCTGACATATCTTGGAAACTCATGTACCAAAAAGAGGTGTGTTAGGAATGCACTATATTCGTAACCAGAACATTGAGTTTTGACAATCCTAGCTTCAGTCTACCCAGACTCTTTCCCAAAATAACATGACCAAAAAGAAAGAACCTACTTTGATACCATTTTTTCATGAACCAGATCGAGTCGCCATCAAAACCGGCACCCAACCCTGTTAGTGGAATGTCAATAAGGTTGTTCCTGATCCCCACATGTAGGTACAAGTTCCTGGGTATGATAAATTAAATGTTGGGAATTATTGACACTCATTTATAAATATAATAAAACAACTACAATATATAAACTGAATCTGAAAATTAAATCCAAACAATCCATTAATAAAAATATAAAATTGAAATACATAGTTTTAGATAAATACCAAGAGGTCTATAAAAAACAAAATATAAAACACTACCCATTATCAATTTTAAGTCGAGGGGTCATCATCCCTAAGGCTTCCCCACAACACCCCATAAAGTATTGAATCTAACAACCTAAATCACCGATTCCAAAATCTTTACCCAAACATACGACAATGATTTCCGAGCCTACTTACACCCACAGGTGTATGTAGGGTGTGAGACGAATCAAAATTAGATTACTCCCAAACTATATTATCTATGATAAACATTATAACACAATTAACTATTATGTTTTTATAAACTGGAAATTCCATTCACAATCTTTAAAGGATGAAACTTTCAATGAAAAAAATTTTGAAGTGGGAAAATTTAATGAATGAACACATTTAAAGAAAATGCACATGATACTGAATTTTCCACACCATACACACCTTATTCCGATGGTAAGTACAAAATATCCAATCATCACTAGTCACAAGAACACTCTTAGGCACTAATTAGTTGTGATCCCTATGTACCTCTTATCTCGATAAAAAGTAACCATGACAAATATTTGTTCTTGTAACAACCCAAAATTTTTGAATAAATCTTGTTTCCTAATTTTGTGTGTTATTTTATTTTATTTTTATACTCAACAAAAATGTTTCATTTGATAACATGAGTATAATTAAAATGAGACTATTGGGTTTTGACTGTTATATGACCATTGTCAATATGACCGATGTGAACTAAACATTTCAATTTTTGTCTCTAAATACAAGTGACCTTGGATAATTAATATAGAAAGAAGATTCGATGGATCACCCATTAGTCTTGGACTAATAGAAGCCCATCTAACAGAATTTGGGAAGGAGGTAGCACCACTGGGCTTTAATCTAGATCAAACCCAAGCCGAACTTCATTGTGTGAAGCTAGAACAGAATCACCTTTGCGAGAAGTTCAAAATGATAAAAATTACTACTCGTGCGATGTTGGCAGAGCCTCCCTCGGATTCTCTCACCTTAGCATACCTTACACTTAGGTCCTATGCTGGTGTGATAAGGGGCTATGTAAGGAGACCGTAACTGCCTTGTGTAATGCTTTGTTTTAAATAAAAATTGAGATTTCTTCTTCAGATAAAGTTTATGAATTTTTAAATGTCCGGATAAATATATTATGCATATTTTTGATGAATTTTAGAGAAAGGATATTTTAAAAATGTTTATGTAGACCTTAAATAAATAAAAATGTGTAATGATTTTCAAAAAATGGTATTCTACAATTATATTCAGTATGAAATTTAGAGTCTAATAAGATCAACTTGATTATAGATGAATAGTAAATTATGAATAGTGATTTTATGCTTAGGATTAGTAATGTGACCAAATGGATTAGTAATCTCACTTAAATAAAGCATTAATATAATCTAGGTACCTTGATTAAGTAATGTGATTCCATAAAATGGTTAAATAACGGTTTCATAAATTATTAGTCAAGTATTAGTTTTTTCGGGTGAATAGTGTTTTTAATTAATAATTTAATTCAAAATATTTAGAAATTAATTCTAATAAAATGGATTTCATTTTTGAACTCAGAGCATCGATATTATGTTAAGGTAATTTTTGGGTATTTTTCTGAAAAAAATGAATTTTCGGTGAATAGTGTATTTATTTAAAAATTAAATTTAAAATATTTAAAAAGTTATTTTTTTAAAATGGAGTTCATTTTTGAAATCAGAGCATCGATATTTGGTAAAGGTGAAATTTTGGGATTTTTCTGAGAAAGTTGAATTTTCGATGAATGGGGAAAATACAGTTTTTATGTTACGTGTGTTTAATGACATCATTAAATGATGTATTAAGTATGTAATCTATATGGTCTACTTATTAATAGTAAGATAAGGTATTAGGTGTCCCAATTGGAGAATACCATGGGCAAATACCATGAGAAAGCCAATGGTTTTTCCAAAACCACTAATGAGGTTTCCCTTGGCCATTAATGCCTTGTCCCCTCACTTTCCCTATAAATACCAAGCCATACACTCATCTATTTGACTCCCCACTCTCCCCCAACAAATTTCTGGTCTCATTACCTCCCAAGGAGTCCTCCCAAGGTGCCCCCAAGCCTTCAAGGTCCCAACCGTTGAGTTTTAAGAGTTACATTTTAAGGTAAGGGATCCTACCTCCCTCTTTCTTTTCAAGTAATCTCTTTTATGTCATTTATTTTATTCTCCATACTCTTATGTTGGAGGATGTTCTTCTATATTCATACTACTGTATTTTTCATGTTCATATGATGAGATTCCCCCTCTTTCTCTCATCATTTCATTTTAAGAATGTTAAAGTGGCGTCGTTATGCTGCCGAATTTTTAAGGGAGTCTTTCACCCTTCTCAAGTTCTATTTTCATGTCAAGTATTTCAAGTTCCTTTTTATTTTGTTGGGGTATGATATCTAAATATATAATACTGATTTTTATGTTCATAAGATCAGATACCCTATTTTATCACCTCAATTCAGTAGTTTTATGTTTTAAGTGGTGCCGTTAGGCTACCGGATTTTTAAGGGATCCGTTCACCTTTCTCATTTTTAAATGTTCTACTATCATGCCAAGTATTTCAAGTTCCTTTTTATTATGTTGGGGTGTGATATCTATATCTATCATACTGATCTTTTATGTTCATACTATGATAGATCCTATTTGATCTTGTCAATTCATTTTTTGATGTTTAAGTGACGCCGTTAGGCTGTCGAATTTTCATAAGAGAAATCTTATCTTTTTCTTCCCTCCATGTTTTTCATTTCATATGGTATGTCTTTAAATTTTCATTACCATGTTCATATATCAATTATATTCTGTCCCTCTACTATTTTATGGGTCATTTATGATTGGTTGACCCATTTACCCTCTCTTTTCAATGTTTTCTAAAACCCCGAAACATAGCCGTTATGCTGCAGAATTTCCGTCTCAAAATGTCTCTCTGTTATTCTCAAATTAATTTATTTTATTTAGTGAATACTCAAAGCTCTTTCTTATAAACAGGTATTCACATATATACCAAAATTTTCTATTTTAAATTCTGGGATTTACATAAATGAGACCCTCTTTCCCTTTCTGTGGGTTTAAAGTGACATAAAGAACATGTCTTTAAAGCAGTTTTTAAAACGTTATGATTATGAAATTAAACCCATTTATTTTATGATATATGGGTTGTTTATGAAATTATTGATGATGATATATGTGGATAACATGATAATAAATACATTTCAAGGGTGCTCCTTGATAGCGCTCTAATGCATTGGGTAAAGACTTAATCTCTAGTGATGACTATTTTTAATGACGCCTTGGTGAATAACCTTGGTAATTTTAAACGACACCTTGGGGATGGACCTTGGTGAAACAGAAATGATTGTCAATATTAAATGTTGTATCCACATCTTCAAGTTATGAAAAACATTATTTTTATTATGATATTCCTCATGATTTCTTTCTCATGCCTTAAAAGTTCTTTTTCATGACATTTTTGATGTATCTCAGGTTCACATGTTAACTGTTTCCCCTTGTTTCCTTTACTGGGCCCTCTGCTCACCCTTTCTTTTGATGTATGTCCCAGGTTATGAGATGCATTAATGAACCTAGGATGAACATAAGGAGAAGCCTTTCATGTTTTTAAGATGATTTTTTTGTTTCATGTATTACGTTCCTGGTTTCCAAAACACTAAACCTTAAAGATCCTCAGTTTTGTATAATGTAATGAAAGTTTATTTGAAAAAAAGGCAGGATGCTATAGTTCTCGGTGCATGAGCCACTAGTATGGGAATCACCCATAACCTAGTGGTCCCCATCATCATCATCATCATATTATAGTTAGTGTTTTAATCTTCAAACACGATACATGAAACTGGGACGAAACCACTTTGGACCCCTAGCATGCTAGTACAAGTCTACCAACCAAGATACCCAGGTTTTCCCTTTTAGTGCTCAAACAAGTTCCAAATAATATAGAATACCATTTAAAATTGAAATGAAATTTAAAATAAGACACATAAAAAATACCACACACAAGACACAAAATACCCATTATCACATTCAAATTCATTTTAACATCATACTCACAACAAAACAACCCATAAACATGTTCTCTACCTTTCCCATAATTTAATAAACCGTTACGAAATTTATAAAATATTCTCAAAATTTTTGAAATAACAAATCAAAACTTACTCTTTCAAAACCTCATTTTAAGAACATACACACTCTAATACAATACCTCAACATCTTTTTCACACTTTATATATCTCAATAAACCATTCAATGTTTTAATAAAAAAAATTCAAGAAGTACAACAATATTTTTTCCATAAACCCCATTCAAAACCCCTCTTTCAATGAAAAAAGCACACCAATATCCCACCGAACCATATTTATTATCCCAATCCATAATTAATAAAATATTTTTCATATGTTATAAAATTACCACAAATGATACCACAAGAGTGAAACAAGAAAAAACACACCATTTCAAGAAAAATGTAACTTTATAATTAAACGCTTAACCGATTCCATCAAAAATAGATTTTTCACCATACAGAACATATAAGGAACATGATAAATAAGTAAATAAAGAAAGATAACTCATAAATAAATGCGTACACATTTAATCACCTACCATTTGTGTTAAAACCCCCAAATCATTATGTGAAATATCAACTGAACCACCACCTCACCATAAGGGAATTAAAATGAACCCTAATCCAAGAATATTGAACCAAGAAACTCAAAAATAAACCCTTATTTTGAAACCCTAGTTTCTGGACATTTTAATCATCAATAAAGAAGGAAGAAACCCCAAAAAAATATTAAATAATAATGAGAGGGATTCACTTACTTGAAAAATGTTGAATAAATTGCCACAAATACACCAATAGTTGAATCTCTAAGAAACCAAAATTGAAAAAGAGGATCAAATAAGGGTTAAGAAGTATATTGGGGACTAAAATGGGGGGAAATAGTTAAATAATTAAATGATTTATGAAATAAACAAATTTCCATTTCAAATATGGATGATTTGAGAAACATAGAGAAACTTCTCCACAATCCATGATGAAGATGATCTCAAAAGAGGGAAATCAAAACTTGGGGATGCAACTAGTGATTTTGAGCTCGCGTGAGAGGTGTAATGACCAAAAAATGTTTAAAGGTGAATGAGATATAAAATAAATAAATATTTTTTTAAAAATTGTAAATGTGATCACAGGTAGACCAAATTCCTAAATAAATCTCCCAAATACATCATTATTATGAGTTCATAAGTTTTACCAATGGATATGGTAGCATGATTAGGTCAGGGGAGGCCAATTGGTAAGTATAATTGGTGAAAATAATGATTATTTTTATAAAAGTAAAATTTTTGTTTTAATATCTTTCAATGGGATCACGGTTTGGCTCAAATCTTGAATAAACCACCTGAAGAAACATACCCCACAAAAGGATCCACTTGGAGTGTCACAAATTCAATTTCAAGACCCCACTTCCTTATAGATTACCTTTCAAAAAAAATTAAGGCTATATATTATCCAAGGCTTTAATACTAATGAATTAGATCAATAACACCCAAGACACCAAGTTCAAACTAGGAACATCCAGAAACTAATAGAAAACTAAGAACCAAAAGAAATTTGAAAGAAAACATAGAATTGAAAATATGGGTGCGACATTACGAAATCTATTTAACTTCCACAAGTTATACACTTTTGAATCCTACATCCTTTCATGGGTTATGCTTTGATGAAATGATTATAAAACCTCTATTTTTTCTATATGTTATATTGTGATGATATTTTTATTGTACTCATTTCATTTAATGGGTTATGATATGATTTTTATAAAACCTGTCTCTTTTTATGGGTCATGATATGATGAATGTTTTATTATCTTTTTTAACATATATAAATTGATTTATTATATTATGTGTGGGACTAATATATCCCATCAGTGCATTGGGAATGGGTTTTTATGTCATGATATATTGATGAGAATCAAGTGGATGAGCTTGATCCACTATGGGAATATTGAGAAACTTCATCCCTTATAAGAAAATAGCTAAAACTAAGTATGGTGGTGTGTCTTACCCAGTAGGTATAGTCACCATGAATATTTATGATTGGGAAAACCAATCCACTATGAGAATATGGGGAAACCTGATTCACTCTGGGAAGATGGGGAAGCCTGATCCCTTATGACGAATTAAATGCTACTAGAGATGGTGGTGTATCGCATCCAATAGGTTTAGTCCCTATTAAGTTCCCCACTAATTTCTAGTAATGCATGTTGTATTTTAGGGAATGATATTAGATGGTTAGGTGTATGAAACAATTCAACTTCTTATTCCTATTTTATGACTTCATGGATCATTCTCTTGATCCCCTTATGATTCATATCTTATGAACTACTAATATTTATTCTATGATTTAAATTTATGATCTATAATATGCATGGAATGTTCTTAAAATGTTGTTTTCATGTTATCATATTCTTATGATCATGTTTATTCTTACTTATGTCTTTTGTTTATCCTTACTGAGCATCTAAGATCACCCCTTTTATGTTTTCTTCCCCAAGATAAGAAGATATGTATTGACTATGATGTTTCTAATAATTTTTCTATTCATTTAGAACCTAGTTGGATATAATGTCGTCTAATTATATTCATGTGTTTATGTTTCCATGTTTCCAAAGGCAAAAGACTAATATGGTCTTTTAGAATAGTTTTATGTAATGTATTATGTTTTCCATCAAAGTATTGTAATTTTATTGTATAAGAAGTGAGGGACTCTATAGATGGTATCAGAGGAAAGGTTTAGTTAACCATTAGAAAAAATGATGGGAAAAGCTTAGTGATCACCCTTTGTACCTGCCTAATGATAAATCTATGTTTGGGGAAATGCATAGTAAAATATCCTAAGATTTTGGTAAAGGATAGAGCTAGTGGATTCCTAGAAATATATCCATGTACGTATACTACAAGTGGATGTGGTGTTGTCACATATGTACCTAAGAGTAACAACACTTACATGACATGTCAGGACTTACTTGAGTGTAACCTAGTGTTCATAACTATTCTCACTATGTACCTGGGTTTTCACTCTAAGGGACATGTTTTTTGAAATAAAAAATTCTTCACCAATAATCCTGAAGGACTTAAATATAAGTTAGATACGAATAACCTAGGATAAACCTAGGTTTTCTTAGATTAAGGTAGGTTTAAAATTTTAGACATACTATAAGATTTGTTTCATGATTATGTGTTAACTCAGTATGAAAAAAATTTTATGCTCTATGTATTTTGGTTTTAGTTAATGTTTGGAACCCAAAGGAATCACATTAATGGTGATATTTGCAGAAAATGGTAGTATTTTTCTCCATATCATCTAAAAACTATGGGATATGGAATAAAAAACCTCATTTATATGCTCACACAACATTATTAAGCTATGAATCAAGTTGAGATTACAAATGTGCAGAAAAGGGATTAATTTTTTCTTGAGTCTTTCACAAGGCATCCACCTAATTTTAGAATTTATTCTGATCCACTTGATTATAAACACTGGATTGGTACCATATAAAAGTTATTCTCTATTATCTATTGTTTGGATCTGTAGAAAGTCATTATGGTACTTTATTGGTTAGAAGGTGAAACATACCGGTGCTCTTCTCTAATCAAGAATATGAGGAAGCTAGAAGGAATTGAATCAATGGATTCAGATGAGTTCCAGAACATATTTATCAATAAGTACATTCATCATGTTCTTCATACGAAGATGGAATAGGAGTTCCTTGAGCTGAAGAAAAAGGATGACAAAACTGTAGGTACCTACGAGGCTAATTTCAAATCAATTTCAAGGTACACTTCTAGAATTATTATCCTAACCAAATGTAAAGTTGATAGGTTCTTCAATGTATTACATCCAATTATAGGAAGGTAATTGTGCATAAGATACATTAGTATATAAAACTTTACTGTGTGTTGTGAAATAAAATTTGAAATGGAGATTTGAGTAACCTATCCATCTCATGGGTTTAACAAGAAAAAGAAGATGAAGTTCAAAATAAAATCTAAAATCTATGAAGAAAAACTGATGAGCCTTCTTTTATTATCTAACTATGGAAAGAAGCATGGATTGAATTGTATTATGGTGTAAAATATGTTTTTAAGTGTGGAAGGGAAGTCCATCATGAAATTGATTTCTGTACTGATTGGAAGATGTTTTCCAATGATGAAAATAGAGTAAAATCTGCACAAAATACACCTCCCACACTTCAGTTCATCAAGTGTAAGGTGGATGGGAATTATGTTAACCAGTTCCCAAACCCATGGGTTGGTGATGATTATTGGAGTTAGTAACATCTTAAACCAAGGGAAAAAGTGAAATCAAATGTGATCACTTATTATGTAGAGGGGCTTGATAACTACATGGTGAAAGGTTCACTTACCATTCACTCCAGAACTGCTAATGTATTATTTGATCATGGATCTACCCACTCTTTCATTTCTAAAGAATTTTTTAATGTTATTAATATTCCACCCAAATTATTAGATGTGAAATTAGTAGAAATAATGTATAATAGTTGGAGTATTTTATCTTAAGTCTATGATTCCTCTATGATTGATGTTTTGGTGAATGTACTTTCTAAAAATTGTGTCATTCTTCCCCTAGTTGAATTTGATGTCATCATAGTAATGGATCGGGTTTCTATGAATAAATCCCACATAAATTGTAATGGAAAGGAATTAAGTTTTATATTTTTAACCAACATATGGTCTTCTATCACTTTGATGATATGTATGAACATCAAAAGGAGATTACAACTACTGTTTGTGTCACAAACTAAGCCAGAATGCCATCCAACCCTACACACAACTAGTTTCTATACATGGACTAAATGGGATTCCCAACCACCATGGCTAGAAACTGTGACCAAGGAAAAAAATTAACACAATGAAAATAATTTTTCCCAAACATACTATGATCATTTAAATAAACTAAGAATGTATAAAAACCAAAAATACCAGAATATCAATAAAAACAAAACTGATAATGCTACAAAAACTACTAAAAAAATTATAACTAAATACATAACTGAGAGCTAACCACACTACCACGAACACCACATGACCTCTTCGTTACTACCAACCACAATTCCAAACTATTCTAAAGGTAAAACTGAAGTAGACACCTAAACCTACAAAACGACACAGTTCTACCAACGCTAAGAGGAACAAGTAGGGTGTGGGATTTAACTTCTCAATGTTTAATCTCCATAGAATTCCTACATTTCATTCCCCAAAAAATTTCACAAAAACTAGTTTGAAATAAATTTAGAAAATTGAATTTTAAATCATTTCTAGCAAGTAATATATTTTTAAAAAAATTTCCCTTTTCTAAAACAGCATACAATCCTTTCCAATTCCAAAAAAAAGATCCACTTTTCACAACCCATTACAATGAAAACACCAAATTACAAATCCATACCAGGTACGAAAAAAGGGATAAGATAAAAGTGAAGGAGAAAATACAATTGGAATAAACTAGAAATGCTAATATTTAAATAATAATTATAAATAAATAGATCACTCAAATATGAATCAAGGGAACTTCCTAAACATATCTAGAGGAAATCCCTAGATATAACCAGTTTGGACTGAACATCTAATATATGGTGGACCTACACATTTGATAACCAACTATACACTCTAAACTATCTAATCAAGTGGCATGTCCCACATAGCCTCTGAGAAAATCCATAGGATATAACCCATCTAATCTGGGTCGACCAGAAACCATCATCCAACCATCTCGATGATACCCAAGATTCCCATGACAATAATATATAGTGAAACATGGTATTGAAACCATATCCCAAAGAGTTCCCATCACAAAACACTAGATATGAACACATCCCAATATCTAGTGGTTTCAAACCGTTCTCATGCACGACACACTAGACAGGAGTCTATCCCAAATATCCATTGGTCTCCATATTATAAGACAAATCATCATGAACAGACATGGAAAACCATTTATTTCACATGTTCCAATGAAGTTGTCACATCATTTGAGATTTGAAAACAATGGTCTCAATCATTTTTAAATTCCAACCATGCCTCCCACTACCCATGTTTTCAACCCATTTTCCAAAACATTCGATCAGGACCACTCGGACCATATGCCACATAAATTCAAAAACAAATTTCCAAAATTTCTCTAGGATTCAATCGAGAATTCAAGTCTGTTCACATCAAACCATATTTTCAAATACAACACCAACTACCCACCGGTTCATTAACATTTCCAATTTGATAAATTTACAAAGTTATTTCCACACTATTTACAATGTCAATATAAACCACCACTTTCACATGCACATTTCCAAATTGGCCTTCATATTCTAAATCCAAAACACTTTACAAGTCAATTGAAAAACAATCAACAAGAAAATTATAGATAATTGAATCATTATAACCATTTAGAAACCAATCCACTTCAAAAGATTCCTAACAGGCCTTTATGCCAATTACTCAACAATAAATTCCTTGAAGTGCCAAACTAGCCCAGATTTCAAAATCATATTTGAAAAAATTTAAAGTTATATAATTCTCAAATTCCATTAAGAAAAAAAATTTACACCACATAAAAATTTCATAAAACCCATTTTAACTAAAAAATAAGAAAACAACATAAGAAATATGACCATTTTATTAGGAAAATACCCTTTCTAAATCCATACACACACTAAAACCATTTCAGAAAAAAATTCATGATAATTTCGCCATTCACAAACTCTATTCAAGGTTCACAAAAAGAATCCCATAAGAAAAAAAGTCCACATATGTTGAAAATCCATCATTAAACAAATTATCACCCCATGTTCCTTTGCACACACATGTCCCACCTTTTTCAAAATAATTTAATACATTTATAAATAAAAAATGGTCAGATACTTGAAAGGCAATCAATTTATTTCATAAAATCATCTTCTAACACATGCAAACTTTAAACCACTTTGAAAACACCCATATTAATGAAACAACACATTCTTTTAAACTAACCAAATGATCCATGCATAATAATAAAAACATAAAAGTAATAAATTCCCACATACCACATCCAATTAACGATCCAATGACAATACCAAATCACAATAAGAGTTTAACACCACCTAAAATTCCCAATCCATAATAAAAGTTCATTTCAAATTTTATAAAACACCATACATGAATTTAAAAATTGGATTAATTAAAAAACCCCTTTAGACATCCATTCTTCACGCATTTTACATCTTGAAAATAAAAAAAATATTTTATTCTAGAACATCACAAACAATATTATAACATTTTTAAAGAATTCAAGGAAAGATCAAGCATAAATGAATTTTTATGGAATGTAAATGGATGGAAACTGAACCTAAATGACGTGTGAACCCTAAAAAATATCAGTATAAGGAAGAATTATACCCAATAGATAGTCTTAAAACCCTAAAAACCAAGACAAACAACCCACACATCAAGCCTAACCAGTAGGGTTTGGATAAGAGAGGCTCCACCCATGAAAACCCAAGTAAGAATGAGAGGTAAGTGAGAAGAGGATGAAATCAACCGAAAACCTTAAAAAATCACCATAGAACCATCAAAATTCATCATTGGGAAATTGAGTACCAAAAAAAGAAGCTTAGGAGATCCCATGGTGAAATTAGGTCGAGCAATGGAGTTTAAACAAAAAATAAGGTTAAAAATATAGATGTGTAAATAGGTGGTTTTAAAATTTTAGTGATGTGGGTAAGTCGTATGGTTTGGCCACAAGAGTTTCCATACCATGCACCAACTGTGCACCCCTAACTGTCAAAGAGGGGCATGCCACATAGTTATGTCATATGGTTTTCCAAATATTGTGCCAACTGTGCTGTTTCCACTGTCCGAAATCAACATTTACCACATAGTATCCTAGGTGAGGGTGCACAGTTTCCCTAGCAATGTTCCACCAGTTTTTAATATGAAAATCTCTATATTTCACCAAAAATCACTAAAAGCCACGAAAAATCATGAATTGAAACTGGAAACTCAAACTGAACCTCAAAAAAATCATATAATGACAATAGGAGAATAAAATATAATATAATACATGGTCAGGCTATGAAAATTCTCCCCACTAAAAATAATTCCTACCGCCAGATAGTCACCCAGTTAGATGATAGACAAAAATCAATCCTAAATCAAATAATGCTTAAAAAATGTGATCCTTAGGGTGATATTTTTATTCAATAGTCACACCCAAACATTCTGAGAGGAAACTATAACATTATCAATAATTGGAGAACACGATAGGGGTCTCCCCACAAAAGGAACCTAACTAATATAATGGAACGACTTTGTATTGGCCCAACGTGGTAACTCCCAACATGAACTAAAAAAAATTTCATTGCATAATCTATGCAGCACTTCCATCATAACTAGAAATTAAAAATATAAAAAAATACCCTAAACACAAGGGGAAACCTGAAAAAAAAAACCCAAACCAAGAATTGAATCCGAATAGAAGTTAAACTAATCGTTTTCCAAAATCACAAATATTAACAATTAAGGTAAAAGGAAACTAAAAATGATTCATAAATGGATAACCAATTAAATATCCACATCCAAGGGAAAAAATGGGTCTACAAGAAAACATGACCACTGAGTCTCTAACGATGTACTCAAAACAAGTGAGAAATGACCACATGAAACCTTAACAATCTCTACTTTAACACTAGAGAAAATAATTGGGCCATGGTTTACTGCACCCCCAATTATTTCATGACTACGAGAAAGCATCACTCTAGGGCCTATGGATGGATCTGTGATGTTTGAATTATCCGCTTCCTCGTAGTCAGAAGCTGGAATCCTTCGATACGAATATCTTCTTCATGAAATAACTTCTACAAAACATCTTTTGATGTACTAAATAACTGCAATGATGATATGTCTTTTGATGATTCTGACACAATAGCTTTGAATGCCCAAACTGACTTCACTAAAAACATATGAGAGAAATATATGATGAATGATAATTCAGAACCCATGAAAGAGTATTTTTAGAAACATGTTCCTCTAGAACATACCTCTCAGAGGATGGGGAATATTCTTGAGTGGAAAGAAATTTCATATTTCAAATATCCTACTCTATGAAAACCAAATCATCTAAGAATGATTCATCCACCAACTTCTCAAAATGTAGATTCGTGGAGGAGAGGGTTTGCTCCTTGATATCTGGATGAAGGACACAAATAAAAAGTGGATACTTCAATAGATCATATGTTGTTAACTCCAGGGAAAAGGAATCCAGCTCCTTGAATTGGTCAACATAGGCCTTCACTATCCATTATCCTTCTTAAGTACTCATGATCTCTTCTACTTTCATTGTCATCACCTCCTCAGGTACATACCGTCAGACTAATGTGGTCTTGAAAACCACCCACATCATCCCAACCTGAATTGTTGGTAGAGAATCCACCTTACAATATTCCAAATATAGACCCAAAAATAAACCCAAAACCACAAACACACTCAAAGATTGTGACTTCTAAATGATTTTTTGATACACTCCACTACCTCAAGTCATTCCACTACCTTTACCAGACCTTAATCACCATGAATGTTGGGAAACTACAGGTAAGAACCTAAAAATGGGAAATACCCAGTAGATAATTTGAGTACCTTTTTGAGTGGAATATTATAATCAACATAACTAACACAAAATAGAAATCAATATAAACCAAAAAAAATCGAAAATACAATCTCAAGCCCATACAATAGTATCCCAAACCAAACACTACAAGAGCACCCAAAAATACTATTTTAAGAAATCCCATTTTTTTCAAATTCCAAATCCTTATTCTTCCATGGAAACTACCCAAAAACCAAAATCTATATTTTTCAAAACAAGGAGTCACTTTTTAAAGAAAAACTAACCCCAAAATAACTTTTATTCTAAAAACATTTTTGAAAAATTGCCAAGCCGCAATTCTGATTTCAAATACTCACTCTTGGAAACCTGTGAATTGTCGCATATGAGTTCATCCATATTTCACTAATATCATACTTCCATACATTAAAATTGAAAATTTATAAATATACTCAGACATATTTGGGCATTAATAATGAATACGAAGGTTCACACAAACAATTTTGTCATAAAACCCAAGAAATCGGAAAATTATTAATCCCAATAACATTCCCTTTTAAAACTCCTTTTTTTATATTAGAAAAAACTTGAATGAAATAATTTAAATTTCAAAAACCATATTCATTTAAAATCCAAAACACACCAACCTAATCTAGATGAAAATAGAACACAAACCAAGCTACTAGAAAGAAGAAATATTGTCTATACCTAACCTGAAAACATGGTTAGTGGGCCATTCCATGAGTAATAATTAACAGCTTAGAGGACCTTGAACTATGTATTCAGGCTCCACATTGTCCACTAATCCATTTTATATCACAATAATAACACTACCTCAACTCCATTATAATTCCTCTTCCACACAAAACAAGACAAAACTAAGACTCAACTCTCATACAACCCCTACAAAATCAAGGATCAAAATGATAAAGGCTTCATTGCATCCTTCCCATACATACTTTCTGATTCTTTATAGTCATAATCTCTAATATACCACTCACCTAAAATAAAAATGGTCTTCTATTGTAACATTTTTCATGAACCAGTATGAAATTCCATCCAACCTGACACCCAACCTAGGCTTAGACATGGCCCGAATGGCATTCGTGATCCCCATGGGCTGGCAACTAGTTACGAGAATCAAAGTAATCACATGAGGAAATATCTTCCCAAACAAATTATGATCAAATATACAATCTAGGAATGTCTCATATCCAACACAAAGTAAATAACAATAAATAAAAAAATTATCCAGATACAAAAACTACTAAAAAAACTAAATAAAAACTAAGATTGAGAAACACTAAAAAATGTCAATGTGACCTCTTGGTCACCAATAACCACAAGACCAACGTACTCCCAATGTAAAACCAAACCAAAAACCCGAGCCTACAAAACAGTTTAGGTATACCGATGTGGAGTGGAAAATGAAGGGTGTTATCTTAAAAAGCTAAATAGTTAATCACCATAGAATCCATGCATTTCCTTTAAAAAAGGAAAAAATTGATATAATTTTAAAAATAATATTTTAAAACATTTATTGTAAGTAACATAGCTTTAAACAAATTTACTTTTTTAAGAAACACACGCAAATTTCCTTTTCAAAAATAGATCAAAATTTCCCAACCCATTTCAAATTAAAACCCCAAGTAAAAAATTCATACAAGGTAAACAAAAAAGGCCAAGAAGAAAGTGATGGGAACAAAAAAAACTATAATAAACTAGAATTTCTATGATCCAAACAAAAAGTAGAAATAATCAGAAAATACAGATAGTAATCATAGAACCTTCTTAAACATATCTAATGGAAATCCTTGGATGTACTCAGTTTGGACTCACCTTTTCGTATATAGTGCTGCACCATAGTTAATAACCAATTAGCTGCTCTAAACTAGTCAATCGAATGGCATGTCCATCCTGGACTCTCATTAATTCTAAGGTGATATAACCCATCTATTCGGGGTTGATAATAAAATAACCCTTGAACCTCTAGATGAAACCTAAGATTCGCTTGACAATAATACACAAAAAAACATGGTATAGCTACTATAACCCACATCATTCTCATGCACGATCCAGTAGAGGGGAAATAATTCAGTGGTCTAGTGGTTTACAACCTATTCTAGAAAACAAGACACTATAAGGGATCTCATACCACATATCATGTGGTTTCCACATTATAATCCCACCATCCTAAGCACACATGGAAAATCATTTATGACACAAGAGAAAATTGGGCCACCACCTCATTTGAGATTCAAAGCCCACTTTCTCAATAATTTCTAAATACCAACAGAGCCTCATGCTACTTAGGTTTTCAACACATTTCCCACAGTATTCCATCACTCCTACCGATCCATTACACCACATAAATTCCAAATAAAGTTTCTAAACATTCATAATGTTCCAATAATTCATTCACATCATTTCACATCAAACTCTCATTACAAACGCAACATAAACGGAAAACTAGACCTTTAAAATTTTCACTCCAATAAATTTAGAAATCAATTTACACACTATTTACAAATCCAAAATAAAACACCACTTCCTCATGTAAAAAAAGAAAATAGGCCTTAAAATTTTAAATCCAAAACTCTTTTGATGCCAATTGAAAAACAATTAGTAATACAAGAAGTTTCAAACGAAGATTTATATTTTTTTAGAATCCATGCCACATCCGAAAATTCCAAATGGTCCTTTAATCTAATTATTCACCAAAACATACATAACAATTTCGAATGATACAATATTTTGAAAACACATTTATACCTCATTTAATGTCACATAAATTACCAATACCATTTGGATATTCATTTCTCACCACTTTCATAATTCATAAAACCCATTTGGAAACACACAAAAACACACATGAAATCCAACCATTTGCCCATAAAAATCCCCTTTATAAATCCATTAACACACCAAAACCATTCTATAAAAACATTTCTAAAACACTTACACTATTCACAATCACCGTTCAAGGAGAACAACAAAGAATCCCACATGCAACAAAGTCCAAATATTTTGAAAATCCAACATTAAACAAATTCTCACCCCGAATTCCATTTAAGACACATTCCACACCTTACACATAATCTATTAATCACATTTATAATTCAAAACAATGTGTGATACTTGAAACACAATCAATTTATTTTATAAAACTATATTCTGAAACATGAACACATTAAACAACTTTGAAAACATCATTTTCAAAGAAGCATCACTTTATTATAAACCAACCCAACAAGCCACATATAAGAATCACACCATAAAAGTAATAAAATCCAACATTAAACATCAAATTCAGTTTACATCCATACTACTAAAACATGACCATGGGTAAAGACCACATAAAACACGCAAGTCCACTTTAAAAAGTCATTTGGAATTTTATCAAACACCACTCATGCATTTATAAATATGAATAATTAAATAACCCCTATGGAAAAGCAATTACCAAGCATTTTATAAAATGAAAATACCAAAAAAAATATGATATAACATAACAAGAAGGATTATAAAATCTTCAAATCATTCATGGAAATATCATCCATCAGTAGAAAGTCCCAAAAAAGAAATTTATTCAAAAACCTACCCCAACAACATTATAATGAAACCAAACACTGGGAGAAGGGAGAATACACCCCAACATACAATCTAAACCCCCTAAAAAGCTTGAAAAAAACCCACACATAAACCCTACCCATAAGGTTCTTCTAATAGAGGATCCAAAAAAAGGAACCATGAGTGGGAAGCGAGTAGAGGAGAAAATAAACCAAAAAACTTGATGAACTCATCTTAGAACCTTCAAAATGCATCCATGGGAATATGAGGGATAATGGAGGGAGTCTTTGGAGATCCCCTAGTCAGACTAGTTTTATAAATGGAGGGTAATCTTGAAATAGTGTTAAAACATTGGAGGGGGAAATAGGTAATTTCCTACTTTTAATAACCCTATTATCTTGCCTAGTTTGGCCAAACTACTTTCTAAACCGTGAACAAATCATGTGGTCGCTAATTACCAAAATCATAATTTTCAACATGGTTTTCTGTGTAATGTCCCATGGTTTCCCCTTACAATGTTCTAACTATTAACCACAAGTAGTCAAGCATGAAATCTCCCTTTTCACCAAAAACTAACCCTAATTATTCCATAACTCTAAAATTCAAACAGGGGTCTCAATTGGAACCTCAACCAATTGATCCAAGATAAAAAGGGAATAAAATAAATGGAAATAAAATGTGGGATTGTGATATTATACATCTTAATTCTAATTAAAAGGGATTTTTTTCTCAAATGGTTCCGGAGAAAAGTAACATCGATTATATGCCTATTGTTCGGGGACATTGTTGATGTATTTCCTGAAGTGTTCCCCAGCCTTCCACCAGAACATAGCATTGAGTTCAAGATGGATCTCATACCTAGTTCCACACCAATTTCAATGACTCTATATAGAATTTATATAATTTGGTTGTTGGAAACGATGAACCAACTCCATGAAAACCATTATAAGGGATTCCTTCAGCCAAGTGTGTGACCTTAGGGTGCACCAATTTTCTTTAGGAAAAAGGAAGATGGATCAATGTGTTTTTTCATTCATTTTCAAGAGTTGAATGAGATCATGGTCATGAAAAGTATCCTTTTACATGTATTGCTAACATTTTTGGTCAATTTTATGGATTTCAATACATTTCCATGATTGAACTTAATTCTTTATATCATCAATTGATGATCAAGAAAGAGGATATACCTAAGACAAAATTCCATATAAAGTATGGAAACTATGAATATATAGTGATGAATTTCGGTCTTATTAATTACCCTTATATATTCATTTATTTGATGAATATATTTTTTAAATATTTCCTCAATTAGTTTTGATAGTATTTATAGATGATATTATTATTTATTCAAAGAGAAAGGATGACTATGAATATCACTTGAGAATTGTACTGAAAACCCTAAATAAGGTGAAGTTGTTTCTGATATTTACCAAGTGTGATTTTTTCCAACAAAAGGATTCATTTTTTGGGTCACATAATCCAGAGAGATGGTATAAGAGTAGATCCATCAAAGATGGATTCAGTTTAATGTTGTCCTAGATCAACCATAGTAACCGAAATTTGAAGTTTTCTTGGATTAGTTGAATACTATTTATGGATTGTGCATAATTTCTCATGACTAACTAATCCTTAGACCATATTAACTCAAAAGGGTTCCATGTTCCTCTGGATAGATGAATGTGAGGAAAATATCATAAAACAAAAGAGAAGTCATGTTTGTGAACATGTTATTACAATTACCCTATAGTGGATAAGGATTTGTAATATATA
Organism: Viscum album; assembly: GCA_963277665.1. Taxonomy (NCBI): domain Eukaryota; kingdom Viridiplantae; phylum Streptophyta; class Magnoliopsida; order Santalales; family Viscaceae; genus Viscum; species Viscum album. The sequence goes on along the minus strand of OY728119.1, from coordinate 1,012,365,515 downwards.
TTGTTGCATCGAAGAAGGTGTTGGGATTTTTTTAATGTGAATAATAACATGGTTATCTCTTATTCCACTCAACAGATGAATATTAATGAACAAAATATAACAACTTCAGATTTGGAGTTCACGGTGGTAAATGTTTAATTAAATATATAAAAATATAATCATTATCGATAAAATTTTGATATATATACTCATCATAACAGTTTGAAATATATATTAATATAGAAGGTGTTGAACATTCCCCGGAGAAAATGGATATATATGATAAAGGATTATTATTTCTCAATACAATAGCACTATGGTAAAGAGAACATGGTGGTCAATGCTTTGAATATAAAATATCATGCTATATTGCCTATTTTTAGGATTGGAAATATTCTAATATTTTTTAATTTTTAAAGGATGGATATAGAAATCATGAAGTAAGAGTAAAAATTTTATATTACTCAATTTAATGTTCATCCCTCTATCCAAGTTAAGATTATATAGGGAATAAGGAAGATGCATAGCTAAAAAAGAAGGTTAGAGATGTTCCTGAGTTTAACTTTCACCAAGATAAAATGATACGGTTTATGAACCGTTTATGTATTCCTTATATACCAGATTTTAAGAGTGACATATTGGTGGAATATCATAGTTATTTATTCTCTATTCATCCTAAAAGTACAATGATGTATAAATAATTGAATCGATAATTATGGTGGTATGGAATTGAGAGGGATATCTATGAGTTTGTATCTTAATTCATAGTATAACTACAAGTTGAGGAAGGAAGAAAAAAATATATGGTGATGTTTCATCCATTACTCAGACCATAATGTTCATGGGAGAATCACTATGTATTTGGTCATTTGAATTTCCAAAACCTATAAAGGGTTTGATTCTATATGGGTTGTATTTGGTCTCCTTAAATTGTTAGAGAACTTAATCACTATAAGAGAATACTACAATCTAGATCAACTTGAAAGGATACATATTTAAAATTGGTAAGGTTGCATGGAGTACCACAGTATATTATATCTGATCAGGATCTGAGTTTTATATCATAGTTTTGGTTAATACGTCAAAAACAACATGATATAGAATTGTGTTTCATTAATTACTATCATCCTCAAATGGATAGTCAGTCTGAAAGAAAAATTAAAACCTTAGAGGATATGTTGACATACTTTTTATTGGATATAAAATGTGGATGGATGAACACCTTCCTCAATTTGAGATTTATTAGAACAATAGATTTCACTCAAGAATTTTAATGGCTTATTACGAAGCCCTTTATGGGAAGAAATGCAGAGATATATCTTATTGGGATAATGTTGGAGAGAGAAAGCTATTGGGTCCTAAGATTGATGAAGAAATGTAAGAGAAGTTTAGAAACTTTCAGAACCATATCAATGTTGATCAAAATTAGAAAAAAAATGTTATGATAATATACCTTAGCGTGACATTGAATTTGAATTTAGTGAGCACGTGGTTTTATTAATTTGTTTATAGAATAAGTTAGTGATGTTTGAGAATAAATGGAAACTAACCCCTTTGTATATCAGCCCCCTTGAGATTCTTGATCCTATAGGAATGGTAGAATATTTCATGTAACTTCCTACAAATATCTCTCAATTCTGTGATGTGTTCCATGCATCTATAATTAGTAAGTACATACCAAACCATTCACATGTACTGAAATCAATGGTAATGCTGCTAGAGTATGATCTTTATTATAAGGAAAAACCAGTTGAAATTATGGATTGAATAGAGAATGATCTATGAAACAAGACCACATACATGGTATATTTTTTTGTGGATAAATCACTAGTTATTAGAATATACATGGGAACTTGAGGATATGATGAGGCAGAAGTATCCTCATATGTTTTGATCATAATGATGAATTTCGAAGGGAAAAATCATTTAAAGGGTGTAGAATTTAGCACCTTAAATTTTTGTGAACCTTTTTCGAAAAAATAAATTTTATTTTATCTTATTTGATTTCCACTATATTGACTAAAACATTTTTCATAATATACACAAAGATAATATTGAATTAAATGCAACATTTACTTGTCTTTCATTACATGCAACATCGATTTTCTATAAAACAACATTTTATTATTACAATTATTTAAACAAGATAGTTATAACATAACAGTTAAGGATAGTAATAAAAATATGAATATAAATTTTTGAAATATTATTTATGATGGTTTTAAATAAATAATACTTATTGAAAATAAGATATAAATTTTTATTACTGACTTTATATGTCTACAAATACTATTTTCTAAAAATAACTCATTTTAATGTCCTTCTGTAAAAAATAATAAAATCAATTTTTGTCAATACAGAAATTTAATTTCATAAAATATAAATTATTTTTGAATTCATAATTTCAAAATTATATAAGGGTAAATTTTTGGTATTTTTTTGAATAACGTCATATTTTAATGAATAGTAAAAAATTATGAATTTTAATTCAAAACAGCTTTATCATCTAATTTATTTATATAGTTAAATTATATTTATTTTTTTTCTAATAACTATAGATAAATTATATATATATTAATATAATTTTGTTCACTATAATAATTTTTATATATAATTTTGATATCCAATCTTAATGAAAATTTTAACATTCTCACATTAAAAAACTGATATTCTGCCATGTCTGTCGGATTAGCATTAAAGTTATTTTTTCCAATTTTTTAAAAATAATTGAAAAAACGAACATACATAGTTTTAATTTGTATAATATTTATAGTATAATAAGATGAAATTAATTTTTTACCACAAATATAAGTGAATGCGATTTAAATTAATTACATCGATTAAGGTAATGTTAATCTTAATAAGGGACTAACCCTTAACATTTAAGGATAAAAACTAAATATAACCTTGTCCATAAAACTTTTACGGACATATTGGATCCATTAAATATCTATTATTTTGTTTGGTATCTCATTTATGTTTTTTCTTAGGTAAAAACGTGGGTACAATTGACCTTTTTTAAAAAAATTGCCAAGTGTTCCCCTCCCTCCTCAATAAAAGGCCACCAAATCTCTCTGTTAGTTACACATATCAATCCACTTATGATTGGATAATATCTGCCTAATTCACTTCCCACCATTCCTCCATTAAACTTTGAATTAACTCTTTTTGAATACATTTAACCAAGGAATCCCTTTGGTGAATACCAAAAGGAGTTTCCCAAAGAAAATGTAACATCCTTCCTCAAGCTCCTTTATTTTATTTTATTTCTTCACTAACTAAATTATTATTATATAATTCATCCATAATATAATTATTATCATAAATATACTAATATTTTTTATGATAAGGGTTTTACTTAAACATTCACACACTTCCCTAAAATCGATAACAAACATGACATTCTCGTGTATGTTAAACTGCCCCCTCACCAAACAATGTTGTTTATTTTTCCTTCACCACATTTCAAGGTTAGGAATTATGATGTACACAATATTTATATATGATATATTTTATATTTAAAATTTCTTTATGCTTCTTTAATTATTATATATAATATAACGTTATAATTTCAATTTTGCTTAACTATAATAGTTTTGTTTGGGGATGTTTGACTACCGCTTCCTCAAAGTTATGTGATTCGTTAACACTATATGTGGAATGCATTAATGATTAGTTCAATATATTTATATGTTATATATGACATAAAAATTTAAATAAATTACTTTATATATACATATAAATTCCATTTTTTATTTCTTTAAATAATATAATTAAACAGAAACAACGTTCATGTGTACGCACATCCTACTGTATCCATGAACTGTGTCTTCTATTTCATATTTCTACCATTCATAGATTATTATAAATACATTTTTACTGAATATAAAATATATTTATATCATTTTTTACATTATATAAATAATCATATAAGTATTATGACAAAAAACCTAACCAATTATTACACATGTGAAAACAAAGCGGATATTTGGTGAAGCGAAACATTAACATGGAATTGTTAATAAAAATGTAATATAAAGCCATAATCAAACCATATTTGGTATTAGAAAAAATAATATTTTTCTAAAAAATATTTATAATATACTTATATTTATTAAACAATAGTTTTGTATGAGTATGAATAGGTTCAAGACCTAGGGTAATGGTATTTCAATTCTCACTTTCATTTCTCTGAGATTTATTCCTAATTAACCACTCATCTCTTATGGGTGTGTGATTATATGTCCCATTAATATATTATATTATTTTTATACTGATTTTTATTTGTATATAAATATACTTTTTATGATATCTCTTTCATGTGTTTATTTTTAAACAGTTACCAAATCGAAAAATTTGTTTTGTATCAATTGTTTTCCTTTGAAACACATACCATGAACTCAAAGAATATTGTCATCAATTTTTTTTAAAATATATATTTTGAGGTAATTTAATAGGAAAAATGATTTAATTTTTTAAGGGTTTTAATATTCCTATATATGTTTTAAATGTTTTTTTAAAGACATTGCATTCAAAATGTTTTCAATATTTTTTTTTTAAATTTTCAAAGTTTTTTTTATGAAATGGTTTCCAAAAAAAGTTTGATTTTTCTTTACAAAGATTAAAAGTTTTTTTAAAGAATTAGTTTTCAAAATGTTTTTAGGATTTACTTATGTTGTTTCAAGTTTATTTTCAATGAAAAGGTATTTCAAAATGATTTTTATTTTAAAAATATTTTTCCAAAGAAGAAAAATAATATTTTTTAAAAAAAGTTTATAAAAGGTATTTCAAATTTTGATCCATGTAAATTGAAATTAAATAGTGTTATTATTTATTTTTTTGGGAAATAATTCAATAATACCATTCATATTTTTTCTTGAATGGTTTATGTATTAATATATTCATGTTTATGAAACCATTTTCTCTTCTATAAGTTATCATATTTTAAAACCCACTACATTCCATGGGTTATTCTATGACGAAAGGATTAAGAAACCTATATCAATTCAATAGGTTATGATGTGATGATATATTTCTGATAACCATTTCATATCATGGGTTATGATAAGATATTTATGAAACCAACTAGTTTTTATGGTTTGTGATTTGATAAATTTTTTATTATGTTGTGGAACATGTATGAAGTCTTTTATTATGTGATGGGTGGGACCTATATCTCCCTCTAATGAATAGGGAAAATATTTATATCTCATAAGATAATGATGGGAATTCAGTCGTTAGGCTTGATACACTATTGGAATATGGTGAAACTCGATCCCTTACATGGAATGGATTAAATATGGATATGGTTGTGTGTCCCACATAATAGGTATAGTCACCATGATGATGGAATATGGGTAAACCTGATCCACTATGGGAAGATGGGGTAACCCGATCCACTATTGGAAGATAGGGAAACAAGATCCCTTTTATGGAATGGATTGTGACTAGGGATGGTGGTATGTCTCGCCCTATAGTTATAGTCCCTATGATGTTCCATTAAATTTTATAGTAATATGTTTTTAATTATAAGGTATTATATTACAATTTTATATATATACCAAAATTTCAGGTCTTATTCTTATGTTATGATTTAATGGTCCATAAAAATAATTCCCTTATGATTCATGTCGTCCGAATATCTAATAATGATTCCATGATTTAGGAATATGATCTTTGATATGGAGTTTATGATACTCTAATGTTATGATCACATTATCATACTCTTATTCTCATGTTTATGCATGCTTATCACCTTTTCTTACCCTTACATATCATATGATATCACCCCTTTTTATGTTTCCTTCCCCAGAATATGAAGATATGTATTATGTATGATACTCCTAAGAAGTGTTCTAGTAATGAACAACCTAGTGGGAGATAATTTATATAACTTATGGTCATATTTTTTTGTTTTTGAGTTTTCAAAGGCACTAGACTAATACTGTTTTTTGTATCTATATGTGTAATGTGTTATGTTTTTCAAATAATGTTAATTTTCAAAATCCGCATGCCTCAATATTGATTCATATTCAAAAAAATATGAAAAGTTCATAACTATTAGATTATATAATATAATATCATTTAAGATCTAATTTTTTTTAATTCATTGAGTGGTTTTATCTGATTCAATATGATATGATTTATAACAATATTAGTTTGATAATTCTTGACTAATACATTTTTAATATATCAATTAATTATGTATTCATATACATTAATGATATAAATTAATAGAATTGTTCTTTTAAGTGGTTAGAACGACCCAAAAAAACATACTATAATATTTCTGTGATTATGGTTAAGGAAGTGATGTTTTTTTATAATATCAACATAAAAATAGTATGATGAAATAATTTATATTCCATTATTTTGATTAATCATAATTTTTAGGAGTTATAACAAAAATATAAATTATAATTATGTTATTATATATAATGAATAAATAATTTATTCCTCTTCATATCCATTTTTTATGTAGTTAATTTTACAATGATCAATTATTTCTAGTATTTTTTATACAATACACTATTTTTATTCCATAAATATAAATCATGTTAAAATAATCATCCTAGTTTATAATATAAACTTGTATAATAATTCATGTATGGGGGTGATGAAAATAAAATTTTTAGTTCCATGGAGGCAGTTGTCTACTTGTATACAAAGATGATGTTTTCAGTTTCTATGAAATCTGATAAAAGTATAAAAAGTTTAATGACTTTGAAATCATTAAAATAATACAAATATCATATTTATTCCATTATTCCATTTTATAACCATAAAAATAGGATATAAAAAATGAAATAAGATTCATTGTGGAGGCAGTAGTCCACATGTATGCATGGATGAAATTATTATTTTTCAAAAGTACAAAGAAAGGTAGAGAATGGTTATAAAATTAAAATAATAAAATTTAATAATATTAATAATAACAATTCTATTATATTATAATTTAAAAAATTCATTTTTAGGAAAAATATAGAGAACAGAACTTTCTTGAGTGATTATAACCCACATTGTCAGTTTGAAGCTTGTCTTGGAGAACCTCTTCAAAATAAGAGAAACATGTATTTTATAAGGATCAAGTGGATGAATGAAATTGAATAGGTATATTTTTTAATTAAAAAAATTGAATTATTTCAATATGAATTTGAATATTTGAGTGTACGTCAAAGGGGTGGTGGAAGACTCCTTTTGTAAGTGAGAAGATATGTATTTTTTATAACAATACAAAAGGTCAACTCACTATTCAGGGATGCTTCTTCTATAATAGTACAATGACTGTAATGTAAATATATTGAGTTTATACTTGTCTCATATAGTCATTTTGATATATTTTTTGAGTCATTTTAAGCAATTTCCATTCAGATTTTACTATTTACTAAGAAAGCGTTAACCAAATTAAATTTTTTAACATTGGTACCAATTTTTTATAACTAAATTGAAGAAAAAAATAATAAATAAATATATTATTCTTATCTCAAATAGGAAATTTATTTTATAACAATAATAAATTAAATTTATAAAAAATTAATTTCAAAATAAAGAATTTATAACACAGAAGAATGAATTTTTTTTAAATATTAATTATCTTCCAAAAATTTAATCATGGGTTTCTAAATGGAGCTTAATATTTTACTTATACTATTTTTCTAATATAATAAATATTTGGTTACCAATATTGTTTCAGAGATTTTTATTCATGCATTTATTCTAATTATGTCTTATAACTCAAGGTATTTGTAGAAATGAGACATTTTACTATTAAATTAAAATTCAACATTTTTAGAAAGAAAAATTCACCCTAGATTAATATTTTTTCCTTCAATCCAAATATAATGTTCAATATTTTAATTTAAATTTGGAGAAATTAATTTTTATTTTAAATTGAAAACCTATAATGAAATACTATTTTTAATGGGAAATGTATTTTTATATATTAACTATTCTTTTTATTATTACAATGAAATTTCAATACAGATTAGTGTTTATCTATTAGTCCCATCAGAAAAATACATTATCAAAATTTAACTGTGATTTATATAGAGTCAAAAAAATAAAAAATACATATCAACTAAAAAGGAAATTTTTATGAATTTTTTTTTTAATCTCAAAATGATCTTATTAGTCATTTAGCTACAATAACTAAATTTTATCAATTCAATAATATTCAAAATGAATTTATATGTAGATTCATAAATTCAAATATTTCTAATTGTTCCCACTAATTCAACGGATTCATTACAAATGTCACATTTCACAGTAATAAATTTTTCATAGTGAAATTCAGTGCGGTTCATTTTGTTCCAATGTTAGGTGTGAACAAGGTATTCAACATAGTATTTAAATAAACGAAAATATGTACTAAAATAACTGGGAGTTATAATTTCAATATTATATGTTTCTCCATTACATACATGTTTCGGTCATCAATGACTATGACATAAAATCCCCATGGTGTATTTTTGAGTTTCTTATTGTTAACATTGATTTGGGATGGATCCCAAAATATCATATATCATCAGGAAAAAATAGGTGAGTTATAAGATAATCCTAGTTGAACTATTCTAGCTCATCTTATAGTCTGTGTTATAAAAATTTGAGTTATTTCCCACTCCATGAATCAAAATACTATTAATCTGTGTTTGTTAGAGTAGATGAGATGAAGAGAGTGTTATAAAAATGTAACATATTATGAAATTTCGGAAGATGCAAAAAAGTTATGAATTTTATATGATAAAATAATCTTTGCTGTGGTTTAAAAATGAGGGAAAATTTCATTCTATTCCATCATCCTCAGAAATTTCTGTTGGAATAATCTATATATAAAATGGGTATTAGAAACAAATAAATTATGGAAGCCATTGTAAAATGTGCTTCAATGGATAATTATAAAAATATTGGAACATTAAATTTATACATAAGATCATGTTATATGAATTAATATGGAAAAATAATTATTTTCCCTATATATGTATTAGTAATATCCTATGAAATGGGGATATTATGAAGGAAATTCGAAAGAGAGGTTTGTGTTGGGTTATTTTAGAGGATATATATAATAATTTACTAAGTGGGATGATAGAGATACCCTAATTCTTGGCCATTAAATTTTTAGTATCATCCATTACATGATAAAAAGGAATTGGGTTAGTGATCATGGTGACAATATTTTTGACGGGATTCTTTCTAGGATATTTACTATATCAAGGTTATCACTAAAATATAAAATATTAGATCTTTATGTAGTTTTTTTTAGTGTTTAAAATAAATTTGAGACTTGGATAAGTGTAATATCATGAATTTTGTTTTTCAAAATTTAGTGTTATGTTCATAGATTATAGATGGCCATCTTGACAAATTTAGTGCAATGTCTCTACTTGTCAGGAAAACGTAAATTTTGAGATGGTATTCAATATAGTTTTTTTGTGAAATACATGTAAATTAGAGATTTAATATTACACACAATGGTGTAACATTACATGATGTTGATTTTATTTTAAATAATCGGTTCTTTCAATGATAGTAATATTCACACTATGATTAAGGAAAGTCGGGAGACAAACATATTCAAATTTTTATCTTTAAATAGAAAAATAAGGGAATTAAATGGATGGAATTGAATTGAAATTGAAGGAGGTATTTTTATTAATTTACCCATTATGCCAAAGTTGAATCAAATATAAATATATGTGGAAACATCAGTATTATTTAGTGATAATAAAATGATATGTTTATCCTCAATAAGAATAAAGAAGGATCATGGATCAACGAAGAAGAAAAATGAGATAACAAAGTAAATAGATCCATAATATTGTTTCAATATCATAGGATAATACGAAACATGAGATTATCACATTGGTGGTTCATGGATATCATCATAGTTTATGAAACTAGAGATAATTAGTGTAATAATTCTTTGTTAAACTCACTCATTGTTCCCAAATATCAAGAAAAAAATAATCAAATGTTTTGAGTTTTCTTGTATTTTATGAGAAGTGAGTTATTTATAATATGAGGGTCTTAAGCATATATAGTTAACATGGATGCTATGAACTATTATAAAAATTAGTGCACTAGGTGCATGACACATATTTTTTGAATCCCCCATAGTTTATCTTTTTTTTGGGTAAACCAAGAAAAACTTCTTGTGTCTATATATTATTTTCATTATTCCTCCAAAATAATTGAGATGGAATTGAATGTTAACAATAGTAATGGAATACGATCATTTTTTGGGGGTAATTTTTATAATATTTTTGTACCCTGATTCACTCCTCCTCTTAGGGTATTTAATATCAATGGGATGAACAAGTGTTATCAAACCAAAATGTTTTTTTTTTGTAATATTCCCTCATCGAATCAATCGAAGTGATCACCAACCACAGTTGAATTCCAATATTCTATGATAATAATCTATAATTATGGATGAATTGAATAAAAAAATATTTATTATCCCTCAAAATTTATATCTATATGGATTTTATTCATGTAATGTCATTTTTCATGGAGAGAAAATAATTATTTGAAAAAAATGGTATATTTATTTCAATGCTAAATGAGTAAACAAAGTATATGGTTCATTTGAAATTCAATATACATGAAATTTATTTCCTATAAATAATCAAAAATTTTGTTTTAGTGTCTTTTAGAAATTTATGAAAGAGATTAATGGTAATTAAAGAGAAATTTTTGGTTCTATGTATTATGTATGAGAATTCTGGGATTAAATTGAATCTTTTTGTTGATGATTTCCTTGATTGGGTGAAAATAATAAAGGATTACATGTATACACTAGTAGAAACCCTCAAAAAATAAATAACATTAAGAATATAATAAGAAAAGTTCCATTTATCTTAAATAATAAATTTATATTACATAATGTAAAAAACCCAATAGATGTTATTATAGAAAAACATTACTATGCACTCATTACATTTGAGATAAGGAATAATGATAATGATTCCTTAATAGATAAAAAATATTCAGAATTGTATTTTTTGGAAATAAATATTCCCAGAGTAGATGTTGGTCCTGATGAAAGGGAGATTTATTAGTGTGTGTCTTTCATTACATCAAAAAATATGAAAAATATAAATTTAATTTGAATATTACACCTAATTTATTTTTAGGAGGAAATATTTTGAATCATTCTGAACATTTTCCAAATAACTTCTAAGAAATATATGTAGTAAAAGATACCATATTGAATTCATATAAAGGTGTGAATATATATATAAATTTACAACATAAATTCAATATAAATAATAAAATGGTTACCAATGAAAATTCATGATTATAATGATGGTTATAAAAAGAAAGATATTCATAGGAGCTCTCTCTCTCTCCTCTTGTAATGAACTAGGTAGCGATGGTCATATCTCAGACCCCTCCCTCCCTATTGGATGGTGTACTCTTCCCCTGTTGTCTTCTTGATCTCGGTTTCACCACTCCCTATTATTCTATAACCTTGATTTATTCTAGCCATTCCTAACTATCACGATTATTCCTACAGTTCTAAACCATTAAAATGGATCGCATTAGCTTCATATTTCAGTTATGAAGTTCTCAAATGATTCAGTTCTTCAAAATATGGCCTGTTGGTCCATATTAGGATGATTGAACCTTTATTTGATGACTTAGATAGGTATATCTTCAGATCATTGGGTCTTAAGGAATGATCAATGGTCGGTCTTCTTGATAAATGATAGATGATGATCCAATTTTCATTGTAGGTTGATTTGAATCTCACTTGGTCTTGAGCTCCTAGATCCTATAATGGGTGTAACTTCTAGCTCTTCTGATCGTCATATGATTTTCAGAAGAATATTAATGTTCCCTCTATGGTGGGAGGATATGTTTTCTAGAACTACCGATGAATTTCCAAAATCCCTCTTTTATCATTATTTTTTAAAATATGGTAGATTATAATTTGGAATCTGATAGTCTCAAAATTGTTATTTTTCAATCGATATACACACATAGCTGTATTTAGATTTTTTTTCAAAGCCACTAGTGGAGTTCATATGGGTCATATTTTTGGAGTAATTTTGGAGTAAACAAGTTGTGGTCTTCATGTCTTGGATTGATTACTAATCATCTTGTAAAATTATTGGTTATGTTGTTTTTTATTGTCTTCATGGTCAAGGTTTCATCCTTAGACTAAATTGATTCCATGTAATGAATTTGGGAAAGAGGCTACTTCTATCCATGAAGTGGACCCAGTTGGTATTGTATAGGATGACTCCATCTAGAAAGAGGTAAGACCCTAAATTATAATCAAACGGTGGTGGAAATATTTGAGTGATTGAGATGTGATTTGGATGATTATTGGGTGGTTATTCAAGATTCATCATGTTTAGGGTGGCTTGAGAGGGTGAAAGAAGATGATTATATGGAACCAGAATCCAAAATCCAAAAACCTTCATCATATATAGAGTCAACATGTCTTTCCATAAGTCCCACACTTGAGGAGGCGATTTAGGTGGCATGATAAGTTGATTCACTAGGATGATGGATACATGATAATGTTATAAAAGTCTCTCAAGCTATAAATGGGGGTTAGTAGGTGGTGGTAAATAGGTCAGGTCCAATAAATATTAGGATTCTTTTAATCTAACTAATAAATTTGAAGGGTTTTATATTGATGGGATGGATTATGATCATTGAGATTCAGTTCAAACAAAGGAATTCACAAATGGAAAATGGATTTTGGGGGAAATTTAGGTGATGAATCTCCAAGTCTTTTGTTATCATACATGGTAGATGAAAGGTATGATATAAGATTTCAAAGCTAAAGACTGAATAAGGGGAAAAGGAAAATTGAGATTCGGGGAGTTGCATTATGCTCAATGGGATGAAATCAAAACAGAGTAAGTATTATTGTCAACTTACTATGAAAATAGAGACAAGGCATGTCAAATATATTAGTTCTATGGAACATGTTTATAATCCCAATACTTATTTCTTGGAATGTAATAATAGTTTGAATCGTTAAGGAGGAAAACAAAGGGCCTAATGTGGTGAGAATAAGGATCAAGTGGAGGCTAGAAGGATGGATTCACTGTAACAAATGCTATATAATTATATGGATGAAGATGGTCCTAATAGAGATTCCATCACCGATCTTTCCACCATCTTCAAGATGGTTTTCTCATAGTGGATGGCAGATGAGGAGTTGGTAAGAAAAAGACAATCCTTGGGAGATTATTATTCACACAAAAGAGGAAATTTTGGAGGGGTATTTTTTGATTCATGACTCCCATGGGAAGCTTGAAAAGATAAATGTGAGACTTATTATAGTGAAGACCATAAAATATCACTATGTTTGGATAAAAAAGAAAGCTCTTAGTTTAACAAGAATATTCATAAAAAATGTAACCATGGATTTGTTCATCTAAACATGGGACTATATATCATATAATTTCCACAATCTCATCATGGATGGTATACATATATATGTAATGGATCTTAAATAGAAATTATATAGGGAAAATGTTTTCAAATTTATCATCTTTTATTTCAACAATTTTGTGATTTCTATGACAGTTAATGTATTATGGTTTTAACATGTAATGTTTCCCACATTTTCCATAACATTTCTTTTTAAAATTTAAAATTCAATTTTTATATAGTGTGAAATATAATTTTAGGACTATATAGAACTCTTTGAGGATGTTATTTTGGTTTTCATAGAAATCCCAAAATAGCTGGAAAATGATTTTGGAAGAACTGATGTTCTCCGAATTTTATTCATAATAAAATAATTATAAGAATCTATTAATGAAATCTATTATTTTAGGGCTATAACAATGAAATAAAATGGTAAATTATGTTATTCCACACTATATATGAATAATAAAGATGTGAAAATGCAATGTTAAATTATAATATTGAATGCATTCAATCTATATATTATATAAATATGATGATGGAAATTATGATCAATATCAAAATAACATATCAAACCATTATTATTGATCAAATGATAAATTATTTTAAAAATCGTGTTAAAAGAATCAAGCATATTGAAGGTTATGTTGTGTTCAAGAGATGAAATCCTGATGAACAATAAATATATTGAAATCCTAATATGACATTTGGAAAGTTGAGTATAAATAATATTAAAAATATATGTATGATCTTGATGATTCAATTGAAGTTGTTGATATTTTAACATAAGTGAATCTATTTGGGGATAATATATTTCATATTGAGAGGCTTGATGACAATAAAAATCAATTTTGATTAAAGTGAAACAACATGAAATCATACCATAGAAGAGGGTTGATTTATTTGATTCATAAAATAAATAAAATGTCATAAGAGGATTGGTGAATACAAACAATAATTCACCCAAAATGCATTGTAATTTGTTTTTGGAATGATGGGATATATACACTATAAACATTTCATAGTGAAATCACATTATAGGGATCAATACGAAATATTAATGAAAATAAATTCACAATGTCAATATACTTTTGACATATATTTTTTGGTAATTTTATTGAAAAAAAAAATCAAAAATTTACCATAATGTGTATAAATATGTGTGATGATCGAGACTTGAATATGATGAGATCAGTAGTTGGAAGATTCATCAATAGGCCTAGAAACTCATAATAAATTTTCATATATATAATATAAGGATAATCTAATTGAAGTGGATGTGGATCAATAATTTTATCCATATATAGAAGTGTTGATGTGAACATAGATCAAGAAATTAAATGCTGATATGAGGAATATTGTGTGTATTGAATTTAAATTATTCTATTCAGATTATGTGCAGATCCTTGACAGTGGATTCACTTCACGTCTGATGGGAGAATAGAATCTTTTGATGTGAATAGAATACAAAAATTATGGTAATGATTATTTATCCAATTATAATAGTTTAAATATCATTCAGTTCAAAAAATCAACAATTATTGGTAAAGACAATATTCAAATGAATTACATAGATGCTTAAGGCCTTGTTCGTAATAGTATATGTGTGAGACAATTTTTTGACTTGGATCATGTATACAACTTTAACAAGAATTCTTGCATCATCAAAGGAATACATGGTGATATTATTATTAAATGAAATGACAAAAATTGTAATATTTGCATTATTTATTGGGAAGAGGAAAACTATTTTCAATTTAGGGAACAATAAAAAAATTGACCAGAAGTCTTGGATAGTTGAACTAGAATACATTAAAAGAATTATTAAATAAGTATGGGGCTCTTCATATCGCTGAAATTTCACATTATCACACTAAGATGTGTAATTTTTTTCAAAAAAGGTAATCTCATTAAGAAAATAATAAATATTAATGATAAGAATTTGAAAATAATGCATTAATTAGGACACATTGATGTGTATGTTCTAACATCACCCAAATACATGGATTCAAAACATGAATTTTATTATATTTCACCATTTGTTTGTGAATTGTATGAACTATTATAGGTATAATAACATTTTTATCTCATATATATATATAGGGTACTATTTAATTGGTAATTTATCCAAATTAGTTGTTGTGTTAGGATGATGTAACTTGGATCAATCCTAGCCTGAGACAATTGATGAACTTTTTGTCCATTACATTTGTAAAACACTATCATTCCATATTTTTTAATATTTAATGGGCCACAGAGACTTTATATTGGATGGACTATTATTATTATTATTATTATTATTATTATTATTATTATTATTATTATAATGAATTGGTAGATGTTAATCTATCATGGATATAATGTTTTCAAGTGAATTATATATTATCAAATATTAGTAGAGAAGAAAATCATTATGAAAGTTAAAAATTTATAGAATTTTAATTTTATGTAATTCATTAACATTTACTTTTAATAATATATTGAGATTAATAGGATAAAAAACCATGTCTCATTTGTAACTATCCCTAAACAAAACTATTTTGTGGAAAGGAGGTACAAAATTCTTCATAATATGGTCAAACATTGATTATTTAGAAGTATATAAAAAATAAATATTAAAAATAAACATTTATTAAATCAGTTTTTATATTATGATTTCCTTTTAAATTTATAAATAATGGTAAATAATCCTATGATATTTTTTATGGGAATAATCCAACACTAAAATACTGTTGAAGTTTTTTAGAATAAATATTTTATTCTCAATAAATAAATGGACCACTATTTTACATAATCTTTAGAAGAAGATATTTTTCATGGTTAATAGTATAAAATAATGTCATACAAGTGAGATATTAATGGTTCTATTAAAATTGTAAAATACCAAGATTTAATAGATGTGGAAAATTTTCTGATTTCATATCCTAGTGAGATGATTTCACAACACAGAATTAATAAAATCTAAGAGGAGAATGATATGGAATTGAATAGAAGAGGGGGAGAAAATGGGAGAACATAGAACATAGAATAATACACCTATAAATGGGAATCCAAATTAGGTTCTGAGGATATAAAAAAGGAAACATGCAATGTTCAAATCAATTAAGGAAATATTATTAGTGACCAGAAATCAATAGTTCAAATAAACTGGATGATAAATCTACAAAGAAAAATATATATTATCTCAAGTGGATCAAATTTTTATAATATTATTCAAAATATAACTTTTTTTAGATTAGTAAATGAATACCTTGACCAAATTGGGACGAAAATAACATAGGAAACTTTCCAGATGCAAGAAAATAAAAATTTCATCTGAACCAACTATTTATACCTATAAAATAAAAGTAATATAGAAAAATTCATTCAATAGATTTTATGGGGTTTTCATAATACATGGTAGTTTATTTTCATGACACATTTTCACATATATCCTAGATTGACGAAATTTGACATTTGTATTCTATGTTAGTATAAAGAAGATTCATGATGTACCAAATTGATCATAAATATGTATTCATTAATTGAGTCAATAATGAAGAAATTTATATAGAGAAACAATATGGATTTCATAGGAATAGAGATGATATTAAATGTTATTTTTTGATTAAGTCCTTATATGAGTTGAATAAATCACAAAGATCATGTAATTCTAGTATTTATAAACAGTTTATAATTCATTTATTCCAATTGGGTGGAGTAAATCACCACCACAACATAAGGAAATAGAATGACAAATGGATTTTGGTTCACATTTTTGTCGATGAAAAAAAAATTTTGATGATCAGATAAATAAAAATATAATAAATTTTCATAATTTGTAATATCCATGATTGTGGAGTTATATTTTTCCTCTTGGTAAACAAGAGACTCATGGAAATCATGGAACATTTTCCACTCAATCAAAATATACCAATTCAATACTTAGGATGTTTGTAAAGGAGGATTATATTCTGATGACAAAATCAGTGGCTGTTAGGATAATTTTTTCAAGAGACTATGGTGGTTAAGAGTTCTATGTAATATAATTTAGGAAAATCATCATAATCTTATTACCACTAACCACAAGAAGACAAAAAAGTATCCTTTACACATATTATGTTGCATGGTCCAAATGTTTTTCTAAGGAAGTACACATGCTAAAGTGGTAATAAATAATAATTATGTAAATAACTTGATGGAAATTTTTATCATAAAAGGTCAAAACATGAGTGGTTAGGGAATACTAATGTAGATTAGGATGGTTTGGTAGATGATCATAATTTGACCTCAATATATGTCTTTTATTTCTAATATTTGTGTATTTCATAGTGAGGTAAGTGAAAATAAATTTCACATGTCACTATAAATGATAAATATGTAGAAGATACTCATGTATCTACACAATAACTATGTGTAACTACCCAAACATTCATTAATGGAAATCCCTCTTGATCTAAATAATAGTCTCTTTATGTAAAATGTTTATATAAAATGTCAACTTCGTTGGTTTTATGTTATGAATGGTGATCATTGCTAATATAGATGTTAAACAATGATCACATGATTGGTATAAATATAGGGCTTTAACGAATCCAATTTACTCAGAAAAAGGAAGCGATGGCCTCATCTAGTAGACATGCCCCATATGAAGCCCATTTGTTTGAACTCAGAAAAGAGGTGGAATCATTGGGCTTCACTCCTGACCAAGACCAATCCGAGCTTCAACAGGTTAAGCTCGAGTGGGACCGCCTACGAGAGAAGTGTAAGTTGAGGAGATTACCACTCGAGCAATGTTATTTGAGCCACCCCAAGAGTTTGTCACCATCACACACCTTACTCTTCGGTCTTATGTGGGTTCTATAAGAGGTTATGTAACAATACCTTAGCACAATGGTTATGTGCATTATTTTTTTATATAATAATGAATATGTTTTCATGTTGTTTTTGTTACCTTTTAAATAGTTTTTAAAGCTCAAATAGTGTTTTTAGTTAATATTCAACTATGAAATCTATTCTGATGAATTGATGGATTTTTTTATTAAATAGTCTTTCAATAAAATAATGATATTATTATTATTAAATTAATTTTTATTAAATATAAATTATCATATAATTTTATGAATGAAATTGTAATTTTTATTAAGGTTCAAAATCAATTTTTGTCCAAATACGTGATTTTTTCTTAATTTTTTGAGACAGTCAAATTTTTGTCTAAAAAGTAAATATTGTTTAAATATATAATATGTTTTATTATATCATAATGACCCAATAGTGAGGTAATAAAATTCTATAAGCCTTATGTTCATCCAATATATGTTTTACCATTAAAATAATGCGATTTTGGGTTTGTTTGACTTATTTTACAAAGCATTAATGGTCCCTTCAAGGCTTATTAAACATATTGACTTTTTAAATTGTTTTTCTTGGGAGTGTGACTCAGCTCCACATAAGCAACACCATTATTTTAAGATTTTCAGACTTTCGCCTTATAAAATATTGTTTTCCACTACCCTTTGGAAAAAACCATGATCCAAAACCACGGGCTGGTTTGTGGTTTGAATTAGTTTAATGTGAGGTGTCCCATCCATAAATAATAAATAATTCCCTCACTTTTCATATATAAATCCACCCAAGATCCCACTTTCTCTTCACTCAAGTCCTTTTTAGTTCGTCCAAACTCCTCCCTACTCTCCCTAGAATCCTCCCAAGGTGCCCCAATCTCCCAAGAAGCCTCTCTCAACCCTCTCTCAGGCCTTTGGAAGAACACTTCCAAGTAAGGGTTTTTCTTCGTTTCCCATTTTTTCCAATTTCCTTTAAGTTGTTATGCCATTTTAATTTAAATTATAAATTTTGGGGTATGATTTCCTAACTCCCCCATACTGCCCTATTTATATTTTAATTATGGGATACCCCTTTCTATCTCATTAAATGCCTCCCATGTACACCCTTTAATATGCTGAAATTCTGAAAGGAATTTCCCTCTCCTCATTTACATTCAAGAAATTACTTTGTGTCATGAATCTAAATTCCATTACAATTTTTGGGAAATGTATCTATATTACCCCCTTACTTTCCATGTCATGTAAATATGTTGATACACCCCTCTCTATCTCATCAAACATTTTTATGAGTTATTATGTCACGTCGTTATGCTACCGAAATTGCACCGCGATTTTCCAAAACAAATTCATTGTGTAGTGAATACCATTCCCATTTCTCTATCAAGAGTATTAACCATTATGCGCATTTAATTATTGTTTAAATAGTTTCATGTATGTATTTCACATTCCTTTGTCGTGAAATAGATGATTATGTTTAATGATTCAATATTTTTTGATCCATGTGGCACACTTATGCATGAAATTAAATGTTTAAGAATGGTGCGCCCTAATAGCACTCCAATGCATTGGGTAAAGTATAGTATCATGATACGTTATGTGAAATGGGTGCTAACTCATGCTAATTCATGTGCAACGAGGGTTTACTCGTGCTTCATGTGAAATGTGGATTTACTCATGCTCTATGTTCAATGAGCCTTGGCTCATGCTAATTCCATGTTTAGAGTTGTTGCCACATTTCCATGTTGTGATTATCATGCTTTGTCATGAATTTATTTTTATGCTTCTCTTGTTCTCTATTGATATTACTATTGAATAATATGTATTGTATTAGACATGTTACTCCGTGTTTATTCCCATACTGGGCTTTTTAGCTCACCCTTTTCTTATGCATGTCCTCAGGTTATCCCATGCATTGATAAGTACGAGGGAATGTAGTGGTCATGTAAAGGAAGTTTTCTATAAAGATTTTTGCATGTTTCATGTTTTAAGTTATTATGTAATGATCATATGCCCTAAATAAACTAGAAATCTCGATCTTCTATGTTTTATCAAGTGAAGTTCATGTAATAAATTATGTTTAATTGTGTAATAAAAGATCAGGGGTGTCATAGTTGGTATCAGAGGATCGGTTTAGTTGTTTTTGGGATTAGTATTAGAAAACCCTAGTAAAACCTTAGAGTCAGGAATAAGTATATTAAAAACATCAATGAAAATTCATTGGTATTGAGTAAGTGGTTAATAAATCAAATACATCCCTATCTGGATACGAGCAGGTTGAGGTGGCTCTATCATAGATGTATCCTAGGGGTAAAACCCAAAAACACCGCTTTGTGCTAGACTAGAACGGGAACTGGTGCACAACAACATGCCTTCCTACACTCTTGGTTACGACAATCTTGGGGGATATGCTTTGGTAAATTCACAATCTTAGTATGAACCATTATTAAGGGGAAAAAATAAATTCCCTAATAATATATGTTCGAAAGTAGATCATGGATGAAATAGACTGAAGCCAATAGATTCATATGTTATGGAAGTAAAAACTCATTTATAAGTATTCAGTTTTGTCATTGTATTACCCTTTATGTGTAACCCCTAACTTTACTTTTATTCCAGCCAATGGAAGGTAATAGGAGGACTTGGGCTAACAACCGATGCGAAGATCAATGTAATGATTTTACTAATGATATACCCAATCTAATAGGAGTGGGAATCGTGAAATTTGTCATGCTTCTCTCTCAGTTAACTCAATATTTGAATAGAAACATGGGTCAAGAGGAACATTCAACCCCCCCTAAGAAAGAACAAGTTGAAATCGAGAGCTTCATTGTACAAAGGCCTCCTACTTTTAATGTATCATTTGATCACTCAAACGCTAAACAATGGATCAACTCAATTGAAAATATATTATCCATCTTTCAATGTTCTGAACAAGAGAAGGTTCTCCTGGATGCTTATCGTATGGAGTGTCAAGCTAATCAATGGTGGACGTTGATAACAAATTCAAAGCCTGAGGAGGAGATCAAGGAATTGGAATGGAAGGATTTCTGGAAGATATTTTTCGATAAATATTTTTTGTGCACCCTCCGGCTTAAGATGAAAAGGGACTTCCATTACCTCAATAAGGAAAGGAGAAAAATCTGTTGGAGCATACGAGGAATGCTTCACATAGATTGTATGATACGCTTCCGGCTTTTTCATTACCCCCGAATAAAAGGTTGACCGCTTCACCGGTGGGCTGAAACCTATCCTATGCAAAGCACTGGTAATCTGTGACTTCGATAGCTATGAGTAAATTGTACGATGTGACCTCAAGGTCAAAATAGAGATCATATAATCTCAGGGGTATCATGGGGATAAGATCCGTACGGTGGACTTCAATGATGGTGGTCTGATGGATAAATCCAACAGTGCTAAGAAGATCCATCACCCCACTTTCCAATGGTGTGGAAAGAAGAAACCCGTAAATTGACTGAAGGGTACAACAAAATGATTTAGGATTGGAAGAGAAGGGCACCTAGCTATTAACTGTCGGTATGAAAGACCCGCAGTTGCGATAGAGGAGAGTAATGCTCCGATCGAACCACAACACATGGTTCATTGCTACAACTTCAAAGAACTAGAGCATCTTGCAAATCAGTGCGCTATGAAAAGGGTTTTTAGAGGAAACCAACAACCTCCAAGGCAGCAAGGGTGAGCTTTTGTCATCACTACTTCTAAAGTGAACTCCAACAAAAAAGTGGTGACAGGTACACTATCTATTCATTCAAGAAAACTGAATGTACTTTTTGATTCAGTTTCTATGCATTCCTTTATATCTTGAAAGTTTAGTAGAACAATACCATCACCACCACAAATCATGGAAGTGGTGATGTCGATGAGTATAGAAAATAGGGTGATTATTGCATCCCATGAATATAACTCCTCCCCTATCATAATCTGTGGATTGACCTTCCTAGAGAACCTAGTCATAATCCCTCTGGTGGAATTTGATGCAATTCCAAGCACGGATTGGCTTTCCTTATATAGTGCCAACATATATTTCCGTGATAGGGAAATCACTCTCCATGGGGAGAATCGATCCCCGATTCATTACAAGTGTAAGGAGGAAGATGAATATTTTTAGCTCCATCATCTCAAGTGTGGATATTACTGCCCTATGAGCATGCGTATCTGGATCAGATGATTGAGTCCAAGTATGCAACCATCCTTGAAGACATTCCTATTGTGGGGGAATTCGCTGAAGTGTTTCCTGAGGAATTTTCTGGTCTTCCTCTTAGAATAGATGTTGAATATTCAATTGAACTTATACCAGGGGTGTTTCCAATATCCAAAACTCCAAATAGAATTGTTGTTTTGGAGCTTAAGAGATGAATAAACAACTACAAGAGAATCTGGATAAAGGGTTTATACGCCCAAGTTTTTTACCATGGGGTGGACCAGTCCCCTTCGTCAAGAAGAAGGATGGGTCAATGCGCATTTGCATCAATTATCGTGAGCTCAACAAAATCACTATAAATAACAAGTATCCTCTCCCACGAATTGATTACTTGTTTGATCAGCTGCGTGGAGCACAATACTTCTCCAAGGTGGATTTATGGTCGGGATATTATCAAGTAAGGGTGAAGAAAGAAGATATCCCCAAGACTTCTTTTCGTACAAGATACGGGCACTATGAATTCATAGTAATGACTTCAAGACTCACTAATTCTCTAGAAATATTCATGGGAATAATTAAAGTATTCTTTAGAGATTTCCTCGACAAATTTTTGGTAGTCTTTATAGATGATATTATGATATACTCCAAAACCAAGGAGGATCATGAGGAGCATCTAAGAACTGTACTAGAGACCTTTCAGAAGGAGAAGCTCTATTCCAAGTACATCAAGTGTGAGTTCTGGTTGAAGGATGTATCATTATTGGGAGATATCATCATAGTCTATGGGATATCTGTGGATCCCTCCAAAACAAATGCAATTGAGGGATGGCCAAGGCCAACATCAGTAACAGATATCTATAGCTTCTTGGGGTTTGCTGGATATTATCGACGATTTATGAGAAATTTATCATGATTTTCCAACCCTCTTACCAATTTAACTTGGATGGGAGTAAAGTTTTCTTGGAGTGATGAATGTGAAGAAATCTTCAAGGAGTTGAAAATGAGGCTTATCACTACACCCATGCTCACTTTACCCACAAGTGGAGAACTTTTCATTGTATTCAGCGATGCATCAATGATGGGGCCGAGATGTGTGTTGATGAAAAATGAAAAAGTCATTTCCTATAAGTCAAGGCAATTGAAATTTCTCAAACAGAACTATCCAACACATGACCTCGAACTGGATGCAGTGATCTTCGCTTTGAAAATTTGGTGGCAGAATCTCTTTTGGGAGAAGTGTGAAATATATACGAACCAAAAAATCTTCAAGTATATATTCACACAGAAAGAGTTGAATATGTGCCAATGATGATGGTTAGATCTGATCAAAGACTATGACTTCTCAATCCATTACCACCCTAGGAAAGTGAACAAGGTGGATGATTCTCAAAGTAGAAAGGACCCAACAATTCTATCATTGGGGAGAATTGAAAAGGATCCAATATTCTTAGATTTTATGAGGATGGACATGGGAATCATAAAGAAGGGAACATAATCAATCCATTCACAAATGATTGCTCAACCATCACTTTTGGAAAGGTTAATGGATGCTCAAAAGGATGACGTGGGAATTCAAGGAAAAGTGGAAGCTATCGGAAAAGGGAAATCCTCGGAGTTTAATTTTAATGAAGAAGGAATTGTGAGATTTGGTAAAAGACTATGTGTTCTATAAAGTCTAGAGCTGAAGAAGGATATTTTGGATGATACACATAGTTCCAATTTTTATATTCAACCAAGAAACACAAAGATGTATCGAGATCTTTGAGAGAATTATTGGAGGGATAATATGAAGAAGGGGATCACTGAATAAACATCAAAGTTCCTGGTGTGTCAGCAAGTGAAGGCAGAGAGGTAGAAGTCTAATGGGATGATGCAACCATTTCCCATACCTGAATGGAGATGGGAGAACAACACCAAGGACTTTGTCCCTGGACTTTCGAAGACATCCAAAGGAAAATATGAAATCTAGGCTGTTGTGGATCGTTTTACAAACATTGCACACTTCATTGAAATTTGGGAGGATTTATCATTGGATCAACTGGCACAGATATATATCAGGGATGTGGTAAGGCTGCATGGAGTACCACTATCCGTTGTGTCCGATTGAGATCCAAGATTCACCTCTATGTTTTGGAAGAGTCTTCAACAGACTTAGAACACTAAACTGAACTTCAGTATGGCCTATCATCCTCAAACAGATGGCCAATCTGAGCAGACTATCCAAACCCTTGAGGATATGTTGAGAGCTTTCTCAATGGACTTTAAAGGAGGATGGGATCAACATATTCCTCTGGTTTAGTTCTCTTATAATAACAGTTTAAACTTGAGAATCCAGATGGCACCATATGAAACCCTTTATAGGGAAAGGTGCAGAATACCGGCATGTTTGGATGAGTTCAGTGAGCATAAGCTGTTTGGACCAGAAATGGTCAATGAAATGGTGGAGAAGGTGAAAACCATTCAGTAACATATCATGGAAGGCTAGATTTGATAGAAGAGTTATGTAGATAACCATTAATGAGACATTGAGCTTAAATTTGGAGAAATGGTATTTCTACGCATATCTCCATGGAAAAAGGTCATGAGGTTTGGAAAAAATGGAAGTTAAGTCCATGGTACATCGGCCCCTTTGAAATTCTTGATCGTGTCGGGGTTGTGGCCTTTCGACTGGAACTTCCACCCACCATGGACATAGTGCATGATGTCTTTCATGTATCCCTCTTATGTAAGTACATACTGGACCCTTCACATGTACTATCTTCAGAGGTGGTACAGTTAGTGGATGATCTTTCGTATGGGGAGAAAACATTGAAGATCATAGATCATAGATAAAAAGTTCTATGAAATAAGGCAATGCCCCTCGTCAAGGTTTTGTGGAGAAACCAAAATTTTGAACAAGTGGAATGGGAATGGGAGGAAGTGATGATGCAGAGATACCCTCATTTGTTTTAGTTTGGGAAAATGAAATTTTGAGGGTGAAATTTCTTAAGGGGGGGGGGGAATATTGACGACCCAAAAAATCATTAATGGAAATCCCTATTGATCTAAATAAATGTCTCTTTATGTAAGATGTTTATATAAAATGTCACCTTCTTTGGTTTTATGTTATGAATGGTGACCATTTCTAATATAATTGTTGAACAGTGATCACATGATTAGTATAAATATAGGGCTTTAATGAATCCAATTTACTCAGACAATGTAAGCAATTGCCTCATCCAGTAGATGTGCCCCATACGAAGCCTATCTGTCGAAACTCGGAAAAGAGGTTGCATCATTGAGATTTTCTCTTTACCAATCCCAACCAGAGCGTCAACAGGTTAAGCTCGGCCGGGACCGCGTATGAGATAAGTAGATGTTGATAGAGATTACCACCCGAGTAATGTTATCTGAGCCACCCCATGAGTCTGTCACCATTGCACACCTTGCTCTTCGGTCTTATGCATGTGTTATAAGGGGTTATGTAACAAGACCTTAGCACTATGGTTATGTACATTATTTTTGTATATAATAATGAATATATTTTCATGTTATTTTTGTTACCTTGTAAATAGTTTTTAAAACTCAAATAGTGTTTTTAGTTAATATTCAACTATGAAATCTATTCTGATAAATTAATGGATTTTTTGTATTAAATAATATTTTAATAAAATATTATTATTATTACTAAATTAATTTTTATTAAATATAAATGATCTTATAATTTTATGAATGCAATTGGAAATTTTATTAAGGTTCAAAATCCAATTTTTATCAATACCCATGATTTTTTTATAAAATTAGATTCTTATTTTAAAAGTGAAAATTAACATATTCAGAAAATTGTTTATATAAAATGAATATTATTTCTGGAATCAGGATGTTCAAATTATCCAATGGTTAATTTTTCATAATTTTCCCAGACAGTAAAAGTTTTTGGTAAAAATTAAATATCGTTTAAATATATATTGTGTTTTATGACATCATAATGTCCCAATAGAAATGTAATAAAATACTATAAGCCTTATGTTCGGCCAATATATGTTTTACCATTAAAATAATGTGATTTTGGGTTTTTTTTGACTTATTTTACAAGGTATTAGTGGACCTTGCACGGCTTATTAAACATATCGTATTTTTAAATTATTTTCTTGGGAGTGTGACTGACCTCCACATAAGCAACCCCATTATTTTAAGATGTTCGGAATTTAGCCATATAAAATATTTCTTTCCACTCCCCTTTGGAAAAAACCATGGTAAAAACCCATGGCCTGGTTTGTGGGTTGAATTAGTTTAATGTGAGGTGTCCCAACCCTAAATAATAAAGAATTCCCTCACCTTTCTTATATACACCACCCAAGATCCCACTTTCTCATTACTCAAATACTTTGTAGTTCCTCCAACATATTCCCTACTATCCTTATAATCCTCCAAAGGTTCATCAAGCTTCCAAGAAGCCTCTCGTAGGCCTCTCTTAAGCCATTCGAATCACAGTTCCATGTAAGGGTTTCTCTTCCTTTCTCATTTTTATCCAATTTCATTTAAGTTGTTATGCCCTTTTAATTTCTATTATAAATATTGGGGTATGTTTTTTCACCTCCCCAATACTTCCCTATTTATGTATTAATGATTTCATACTCCTTTCTCTCTCATTAAATTCATCCCATGTACACCCGTTACTATGCCGAAATTCAGAAAGGAATTTCCCTCCCCTCATTTACATTCAAGCAATTGATTTGTGTCATGATTATAAATTCCCTTACATTTGTTTAAACATGTATCTACATGACCCCCTTATATTCCATGTCATGTAAATACGATGAGACACCCCACTATTTCTCATCAATCATTTTTATGAGTTCTTATGTCACGTTGTTATGCTTCCGAAATTGCACCACTATTTTCCTAGCCAAAGTCATTGTGTAATGAATACCATGGCCATTTATCAATCAAGGGTATTCACCTTTATGAAAGTTTAATTATTGTTTAAAGAGTTTCATGTATGTATTACACTTTTATTTATCTTGGAATAAATGATTATTTTGAATGATTCAATGTTTTATGATCCATGTGGAACTCTTTTCCATGAAATTAATGGTTTAAGAAGGGTGTGACTTGATAGCGCTCCAGTGCATTAGTTAAAGTATAGTATCATGATATGTTATGTTCAATGGGTATTGAATCATTCTAATTCAAGTGAAACAATGGTTTACCCATGCTTAATGTGCAATGAGGTTTTACTTATGCTCTATGTGCAATGAGCCTTGGCTCATGCTAATTCCATGTTAAGAGTAGTTGCCACATTTCCATGTTATAATTATATTTCATTATCATTCCATTATGTTTGTGCTTCTCTTGTGCTCTATTGATATACCTATTCTCTAACATGTATTGTATTCCTCATGTTACTCCATTTTTATTCCCATACTGGGCTTTGTAGCTCATACTTTTCTTATGCATGTCCTTAGGTTATCCCATGCAATGCTAAGTACGAAGGAATGTAGTGGTCATGTAAATGTAGTTTTCAATAAAGATGTTTCATGTTTCATGTTTTAAGTTATTATGTAATGATACTAAGCCCCCAAGACACTAGACCTCTTGATCTTCTATTTTGTATCAAGTGAAGTTCATGTAATAAATTATGTTTAATTGTGTAATAAAAGATCAGGGTTTCTATACTATGGATGAAGAAATATATGAAAAAAATTAACTGAATTTTAGACTCATATTTCAATATAAATTGATAACTTTCCAGATATAAATCTTAAGAAAAATTATTCCCATCACACAAGGACAAATAATATTGAGATAATGTATCATTTGATCATGGATAAGGTTGAACAAGAGATTGTGAAATTCGAGAATGTGTCAAAAAAATATCATGTTCTTTATATCATAGTGAAGTCACTACCCAAGGATTAGTTTTATATTAATTGGTTGTATCATGGACTCAAATTTCCTCTACCTAATATGTTGTTTTAAAAACTGACCCAAAATACTCGTTGAATTTTATATGTATATAAACCTATGGAAAATCAATTGAATTCGTTGTTTGGGATTCTATCCTTATCTTGTCAAGATCTGGAGAAAGAATATTTAGTTTTGTTAGAAAGCATAGAGAAAATTAACATCAATTTTTTTTTGTAGAATTTATCCTTTATTAGTGACAAAAATAATTACCCACAATTTGAAACATAGTATTTCACATAATTTCTTAGAAAAATTCTTGCATTGATCATTCCCTCTAGACATTTTGAGGATCACTGTCTTGGAAACTAGAATCATAATACATGGAATACTTATATCACATAATAATAAATTATCAGTTTTTAACTCCCTTGAAAGATTTATTTACTATTCCATCCTATATCACATCACTACATAACATTTATTGGGAATGTTTTCCATAATAATGGGGTAAAAAATAGAATTAATGTATTAAAAATAGAAACAAACCATAAATGTACATTATATTTAAAACATGAGTCAATTTATAAGTTCATGAAAATAACTAAAAGAGGCATAACATGATCATTAGATCATGAGGCATCACATAATCATAAGTACCCATAGAATAACATTGAAATGTGTCTATAACATAAATGTGATACATTCATCATTATATCGCCAAACTTTATCAATAATGTGTCGAAAAATAACATTTGAAATTTTATTCATTATGTAGCCATAAAACATTTCCAATGATTTCATCCAATATATCATGTTAATTTCACTTATAGAGATTAATTCTACACCAAATTCATTAGGGTGTTATCAGGGTGAATGATTCATATGTATATCATTATGTTTTCCACATTCTTCATATAATATTAGATTATATTTCTTCATTTCAATCACATAAATATATAATTTTGGATTCATATATGGATTTAATCAATAATTGAAGGATAGTTATATCAAGTTGGATACACTTGAATGAAAATAGGGTTAGGGATTAACAATATCAAAATATGGCATGGAAAATCAAGGAGTGATTTCAACAACATGAAAAACATTAAAAATGGATTATCGAATGGGTTGAATGTGTTTTTAGGGTAGTATTCCAACACACATAAATTTTATAGTAAAGGATTAATTATGAAAATATTAAATAATTATTAATTTTAAATAAAATGGACTGTCAAAAAATAAGCACATGTATAAAAAAGAGGCAGTAGAGAACCTTTACCTTACAATATAGCTTCTTAAAGAATTAGATGAATCCGTATAACCAAAATAGATCCTATGGATATATTTTTTGAGTCGAGGGAGATAATATTATACATTATATTTTATAGGTTTTAGATGGATTAGAGAATGGATGGGAGTGAGTTTATTTTATAAGTGAAAAAGATGGGATTTTTCAGAGAAACTATGGTCATGTGAGAGGTAAAATTGGTATCTCAAAGGGGTTAGGTGGGTTTGGTGATTAAAGTGAATTTCATGATGAGATGTTGATAAAACATGTTTGGTTTACTTTATATCCTAAAAATATATTCTCAATGGTATAACTATTAAACGAATTTAGTCAAATTCAAGGCAAATTAGATTACTAGTTTTAACCATTATTAATATTGACCGAATATTAATCAGGGTAATTATTTTATCAATAAAAATATATTATAAACCTT
This sequence comes from Viscum album, assembly GCA_963277665.1. Classification (NCBI taxonomy): domain Eukaryota; kingdom Viridiplantae; phylum Streptophyta; class Magnoliopsida; order Santalales; family Viscaceae; genus Viscum; species Viscum album. The sequence continues at coordinate 1,012,335,549 of OY728119.1, read as the reverse complement.
ATTTCCAAATTTTGGTGTGATGAATCTTAAATTTGGATCCTTTTAACTTAATTACACTTCTAAATATTATGAAATCAAATTTTACGTTAAAATATTTACTTTGTAGAATTTTTTTTAGAAAATTATGTTTTAATCATTAATTGTTCTTAATATTATTCAAAACTATTTTCTATCGAGTATTAATTTACTTGAATTTAATTTTAAACATAATATTAATTTTATAATTAAAAAATACTAATTTAGTTATTTTATAATAATTATACAATATTTAAATATATATATATAAGTACACATAAACTAATTTTAAGAAAAATGAGTCATTTATGTTAATAATAAATTAATGACTTCCCTTGTAAAATTAACTAGAAGAATATTTATTTAATATATTATATATACAATGAAAATTTTTATTTAAGTCATTATTTAATCAAATTATAATAAAATATTAATTATATCAAAAGTATTTCTTTAAGTAATATATATAATGCATAAAATGATTTATTAGTAAATTTTCAAGACCAACTGAATTTTATTAATTATGTTCTGTTATTTTTTATTATATATTAATTTGAAAAAAATTATACCCTTAATAACACCCAGAAATCATATAGCTTATCTGCAACAGTTATATTGATTTTAATAAAATGTTTTATGGTTCATTTCAATCTTTGATGTATATGGAGGATGACATCGAACACATCAGGGTTATTTAATTGGAAGATATATAAATATATATCGTAGAATATTAGGGAATTACATTTTCCCCACCCCCTAAAATATATATCCTTATAATTTTTAATCATTCATAAAAATTCATTACGACATCTTATTTTTTGTAACTTCATTAGGACACAAGGTTATATCATGAAACTCTTGATTTATTCACATAACGTTCAAGAGTCTGGTTGTCTTGTTTCTCAGTAAATACTCACTTTCAACAAGAATCTATATTGGCTCTTATTAATGTGTAAGGATAGGTTCCAATTATAAATCATTCATATCAAGTATATTCATTGGGTATATCATATATTTTATTAGCAGGAATATCTAGATGACAACATGAAAATTTCAAAGAGTTTGAGGTCATGTCAACTAATATAAAAAATATCCAATACACCCTAGAATATCAAAGGGTACAATGTACTATGGACTCTGCTTTCCCTCCATCCCAAATCTCATGACTCTTTTCCATGACGATACATATAGAAATACAAGATCCTCAAATGATATTCTACATTCTAATTTTAATTGTCAACATAAATATTTTTATTTCTGTGAGTATCCTTGATATTTATTTGTATTTCTTTTATCTTCACAGTGGTTTCATTTTTCAATTACATTCCCCAAAAGTATTACTTTTATAACTTCATCCCAACTTTTTGGAGTTATATAAATTTTCTAATCTAATTCTTGATATTAAACCATTTGAATTATTGGAAACTATTATTGTAATAGAATTCAGCAAGTGTGAGATATTGGTCTCAACACCCTTGTAAATAAATTGAACTCACCCTTAAAATATCCACTAATGATTTAATAGTATTCTAATATTTCCCATCAGTTTAAGGTTGAATGGTTTTGTTTGTCTTAACATGTGTATTCATATCATTTTTAAGGATATTCAAGAAGGAAGAAGTAAATACTAGATCATATCTTTAAAAAATAAATTTGATGGAACATGAAGAATCGCAACTTTTTGAACATATTCGTGAGAAAGGTGATTAAGTAGAAATCCTCTATAATAGCGAGGAATGTTTTAATCATTTTTAGTCTATCAATTATCATCGATATGGTTTTTTACCCTTTGATGACTTAGAAAGGCCAATAAAAAAGTTTATTTTGTTTTTCCCCTCATATGTAAAGGTATAGTTAGTAGTTTTAACACTCTCCTAGGACGATGAAAATCCTCCTTTACATAATGTAATACCAAAAAACTTTTTATATAATCAGCAATTAAAATTTTCATGTTATCCATCTAGTATTGGTCGTGAAGATATTAATTCATTTGGTTGCTTCTAATATGAATAAAGAATATATATTTGTGAGCATTAACTAATAGTTATTTGTTTAACTATAGAACATATAGGATACATTTCATTGTGATTACCATATTAATCTCTCTTGTTCATGATAGAAATGAGAATACATAAAAAAAAATTATATCTTCTTTATTTGTTTTGAATAATCATATCCTTCGTATTTCATTACACTCTCCAGAAATAACTTTTCAGAAATCATTTAGGATATTATTGATGATATTCATTCCCTTGAGAATTGAATGTTCATATTTACCAATTTCATGGATAATGGATATTCTTTAATTATCATTACTAAAAGAAAATGGGTTAATTTCTGAATAAGGTAATGAATTTGTTTACATTACCTGGGAAAAATTTAATTGAAAAATCATTATCATCCAGAATATCGAACCAACATATTTGTCTAATGTTTGGTTCTTTCTATTTGAATATGTACTTCAAACATTTTTTTATATGTGTGCATCATCCTTCTCTCCATAAATACGGTGTCCCGATATCAATGAAGAAATGAAAATTAACTAACTCTAAATCATGGGTTAGATAATTCTTCTCATGAACCTCTAATTATCAATATGTATAATAAATCACCATGTCATTTTGGATGATCACACCACCAAGTGTATTCATTGATGCATCTCTGTAAATTAAAATACTACTCTATTAGATGGTAATGTTTTCAGTGGTTCACTAACAATTGTGTTATTCATTTCAATTAATATTTATTCACATTACTTCATCTAATTAAACTTAAATCACATTTGATATAACATGGTTATCTTGTTTCGAAACCATGATTTTTTATTCAAAAGCCTTATTTTGTTAACATTATAGATGAATGAAAGTACATATATTTTATACTATTGTTAGATGAGTAAACTCCTCTAACACCTTAGTATTTTTTGGGACTATAGAGATTCTTTTGAAAGACACAATATACCCTAATAATTACAAGTATTATAACTAGAACCCACAATTATTGAATTTATAAAGACTCCTTTCTTTTCTTATAATTTTAATATAACTATTACATGTTCCTAATTTTCCTCATAGCATTGATAATATATCAAAATTTGGTTAATGAAGATCACCACAATGTTATTGAGGTGGTCCCTAAAGATTCAATTAATCTAGTCAATAATTATTGAAGGATAATTAGTCAAAACAATTGGTATATCAACAAACTCATAATATCTACACCTTTTTTGAAATCTAACTTAAGAATATCTTTTTTATTGAATATATACAATTGCTAACCAAATAAGATTTCAATAATTGAAAATAATTGATCTCCATGAAGATAGTCTAGTAATTCATCAACCATTGTGAGCGGGTATATATTTTTTACTATGATCCGATTGAGTTACTTATAATTATTGCATAACATCATTCGTATTTAATTCATACTCACAATGAAATAAGGGTATTCATATGGTGACACCCTTTTATGAATGAATCCCATTTCAAAAATATCTCACATATTCATCATTGATTCCCCAAACTCTATGATTTTTTTCAATATTATATCTTTGATATATGTTTGTATCCTGGTGTTTCGTGCTCTCTTTATAGGCGTGTTCAAGATAATTCCTTCTCAAATACATCGAGTTACTCCTAAAAATGTGTACAAATTCTACATTTTATCAATACATTCCTTCCCCTTTTAAACTAATGATTTCCAAAATAAAGGATATAGGATTAATTTTATCAAATATATCAATTCGAGTTATATCTACTTTGATGATAACTGAATTTCTCCCTCAAATACCACTGAAACCTCTTCGATTCAGAAATTTTTCATATAATTATACTTTTTTGAAGCAATCTTTCCATAATAATATATGAAATTATACATTTTCAAGGAATTATAGATTTGTGAAGATATGGTACATAGCAAAGATAATATGGGAATATCAATACAACCTTGATTCTTGAATAGATCTCTAAATATATTTAAATAATGGAACAACATCTAAATTAATATTGTTCAATTTTATAAACATTGAAATTTAAATGGAATAAAAAAAATTATTTACTCTATAATCAAATGATGTACTAGTAATCTTTTAGTGAACAATAACTATATCTTCCCCCATTTTATTTTGATGGAAAACACTATCCATCTACATAGAAAAATAATTCCATTTATGTTTTTATCTTTATTGGGGTTGGTTGTGGTTTCCCGACATCATTCTTAGATTTAGATATTGATTAGAAATGTGTTCAAGCTCTTCAAGATTAATATACTTCACTACTAGACAATCTTATACAATCATTTCATTTTTTTATGTCATAGTTTATTGGGTATTTATATCTGAATGATAGTATTAACAAATTTTTCCAATTGTTCCACTCTTTAAATGCTTCCCACTTATATCATGATAACTCTATGATTTCTTCTCCACAAAGTTATTACATGTAGAAAGTTATAATTACTTACCATCATTTTCATAATAAAAAATCTCTTATATTTTATTGTATCCTTATACTCTAATAATTCTATCCAAGAGACAATTTTTCCTCTTGAAATTTCATTTCAACTTTGAGATCACACAACACTATCTCTTAATAAATCTCAAAATCTAAAATTTCCTAATCCATCAATAAATGGGGTATCAATCCACAAAAGAATTAATCGATCAATCCATAATTATCAAACATAGATATTGATGCATATTTCAAAATCCTTGTAAAATTAATTTCTTAAATTCACATTTATTCATTTTTCTTTTTCCTAACCTCTATAAACATACATTCCATTTTCATTTAGAGGGGTTGAGGAATTTTTTTTTTAAAAATATCTTCATGAACTCTTCCCACTCTCTATCATTGACTTCTTCATTTGAAATTTTGATCCTAATAAATATCATCCATTGACTTGATTCTCCCTCTTGAAAGAATGTAGATAAATCCATCTTCTCTTTGTCAGAATAATGTGACATAAGAAAGATAATTTTTATAGCATTGATCCATTATTCTATAATCAATGTGTTTGAGAGTACAAAATAATTAATTATTTGTTGGTATATTATAGATTCAACTACTAATAGTTCCCACATTAGTGAAACTATAAACTAAATAATATTTTTACAATTATTCAAAACACGATATAGATAATTTTATATCATCAAGAATTTTTCAACTTCATATTCCCATGTATGGGGAAGGTTTTCATTAAATTAACCATTGCATATATTATGTGTCCTTATAATTACTCCCATTTCTATAAAATAAGGAAATTTAAATGAGAACATTAATACTATTAACATTATTTTGTAAAATAAATAATATATGTGAATTTAATTAAATTTTGTTTCTAATATTGATCTTCTAAGATATTATACTTTAATCATTTATTTTTTATAATGAGAAAATTATACATTAGTTATACATCCATCATGATGGTTTTTAGAAGAAATATGAAAACCATTGATGTCCCCCCAAGAGTATCTAACTTCTACGAAATCATATTACCACTATTAATTCACTAAATTGATTATTAATTCAATGATCAACTAACCTTTTTCAATGTGATTACACCTAGGTGTATTTTTTCCTGAAAATTCATCCTCTCATCAGTGTCCAGATAAGGATATATTTTATTGTAAGCTTCATATATTATACTCAAACAAATTTAAGGATGTTTTCTTATAACGAAACATTCCCTAATGGTTAACAATAAGGATTTGTAGTTCAAAATTTGAAAAAAAGAAAAGAAAAACCAGTATCAAATAACAACTATAATAAACCAAAAATTCATACATGGATTTCAAAATATTTCAATAGTTTGATATTTACACTAATCATTTCTATGGGAACATTTGAGATTTAGTATCATGGATACTTGGAAAATAATATCATCAATAAATGGATCACATAAGAAACAACTAACTATCTCAAGATACTTCTTAATTAACAAATCCTAGATCACCTCACTAGACAAGATTTTATGGGGATGTTTTTTATAAGAATGGAGTGATCATAGAGCACAATAAGTGATAAAAAATTAAAACATAACTTAAATTAACATCATGGTTAAAATTTGCAGCACGGTAAAAGAACAAGAATATAATTACAGGTGGAATAATTAGATCATGAGAACATATGTCATAACATGATCATTAGTGCATGATCATTTTCATAGAAGTGTGGTTGTAACATAATAATTATATATCCATGAGAATATATCCAAATTTCATCACTATGGATACCTGAAATAATATTAAAATGTTTATTAACCAATAAATCATAAAACATTACCAATGTATCATGAAAATTTTACCTCATGAGATTAATTATTTACCTAATGATTTGGAGCACCGTCAGGTAACACCCTTCAAATTTATATCATTATGTGTTCCACCTCGTTCATATAACATAAGAATATATTTCATAATTTAAATTATAATAATATATAATGTAGGGTTCATTAATATGTATAGACAATAAATTAACAATTTTTATTTATTGGACAATACCCTTGAATAAAAAAAGTGTTAAGTATTCACAACATGAAAACATGTCATTGAGATTATTTTAATAGGTAAAATGTCATTTTTCTCCATGGAAGCTAATACTAAGTGAGAGGTGTGAATGGAACCACATGGGGGTAAAGGGGTTTGCTGAGTTGGGTGAATTCGGTGTGGAAATGTAGGTGAAACATGTAGGTATGAATTTATAATGAAAAAAATATTATCTATAATGATTATGTGTCAAATTGATTTAGTAAAATCTGATCCATATTGGGTAACACATTTTAAAACTTATTAATTATGATTAAATAATAACCATTGAAATTATTTTACGACTACAAATATGGGATGACAATTCTTACCAAATAATGATGTCAATAATCAGAATTTGGGATCCATTTAACCAAAATAAATTTATAAATATAAGGAAATTTAATTTCAATTAAAATATCTAATTTCTAGAGGGTCATTTTATGTAGAAAATAATATTTTAATCAATAATCATTTTTTATCATATTTAACAATAATTTTGAATTAGTTTTAATTTATTTAAATTTAATATTAACCATGATGTTAATTTCATAATTTAAAATATATAAAATATAATTATTTTATAAATATTACAATTTTTTAAAAATAATAATAATATGCACATGTATAAATAAATTTTCAAAACAATGAATCTTTTAAGCATAAAATAAATTTTTTACTTCCTAGTAAAAACTATTGGATAGATATTAATTTATTTTATTGTGTAAATTGTTAACAAATTAATAATGTTTTTCTTATTAAATACTTGAATTTAAAACATATAAAATGAAATATTTTAGAAAATATCAAATTTTAGAGATAAAATGATGTATTATTTGTTTATCTTTAAAAATTAATTTTCACTAAGGTATTGATATTATTTTTAATTCAATATATATTAAATGAAGTGGTTACCCTTATTTTCATAATCTAATCTGAAAACTATTTCATAATAGTTATATTAATTTTAATAAAAGGTAATGTGGTTCTTTTTCATTCCATATTTCATGTTGAGAATGAAATTAAACATGTAATATTTATTTAGATAGTGATATATATATACATATACATATTTGTATCAAAATCATGTGTAATTTTAATTAATGTAGTTTCGATTTATCTTTATTGATTAAAATCTCTGATAACTCCCTTGTTTATGTTTTCAATATGGGTCGATTAAATGTATAGTTAAAGGGAGTATCCTCATATTGAAGCTTTGAAGAGCATAGAAATCAAAGGAAGTTTTCTTATGAATATTTTTTGAAATCTTATTTCTCATGGAAATAATGAATAATGTATTATTACAGTTAATGATTATCAATTCATTAATGAAATTTTTGAAGGGGGGTTATTTCATAATATAGAGATGGTGTGTTTTTCTGTTTTATATTATAAATGTACTAAATCAGTTTGAAATAATTTTCATTAAATATAAAGGAGGATATACTAGGAAACGTACCATTTGAGTACTTTTGGGTTTGTTTTTGTTGAAATTAATGTTAAATGTATTCCAAAAGATATTATATTTTCATCATAAATACTTGGGGTGTTTTTGAATAATTCATGATTAATTGTAACATTTATTCCCATGGGCCATGTATCAAATTAGTAATTATTTTTTTACATAGAGAAAATAGCTCCCTAGTGAAAAAAATTGGAATTATCTCTGTCAGAAAACTAAATACCTATGTTTGTAGGAGTATTTTATCTACAAAGGATAATATATAAAAGTAACATAATGTGGTCACAAGGTTAGCAATATTTTTTTATGAATGAAAATAAATGAGGAGTAATGCCATAGAGTTTTTACAATGAAGAGAGTGTTCTTCCCATGAAATGGTCCACGAAATGTTTTTTAAAGAATTATAATGAAATCTATGGAAAAGTAATATGGGTTTTGTGAATGTCTTGGTCAAAAGAATTTCAAAACAAAAATTTAAAAGGGAGGAAACTCCAATGTATATATAAGATCTAGCTGGATGAAGGAATGTATAAATGGAAAATATAATGACTCAAGATTAATGTTTATATAAATTAGATTATATTTGGAGGAATATCTCTTAAAATACACAAACTCACAACTAAATACTCTATTAATTCAGTTCCCTTCAAAACATGAAAAACAAACTTCAATTCTGGTGAAAGGTATTCAATGATTTTTACAAAGATGTTCCCCTTTAGTATTTCTACTTAATACATTTCTTTATATCTTAGTGAAAAAATCATAAGAAAGGGTTAGATCATATGCTCATTAAGGGTAAACAAGTGAGATATTATCCAGATCATAATCATAAGACATAAGAATGTAAAAAAAAATTAAAATTATATCATGCTTATCAATGATCATCATATTATGTCATGGGATAAATCACAGAAGTTCATATAGAATCAACGAACATATTCTATTAGATCTTAACATTATACATGAATTCATGAAATAAACATAATTATAGAAAATAATATTAACTTTAGTCAATGTTCATTTTTAAGAACATCATAATAGAAAAAGTCCTTTTCTGAACTGCGTTAACACCCTGTTCCAGCCCAATATTATTGAACTGGGTTCCCTTCGCTTTTCAGTCCTCTCTATATCATGGGATATAAATAGTTACCCACTTTATTAGAAGTGTATATAGTTCCCACCCATCACATAATGAGAAACATATATATCTGTTCTACAAGAACATAATTCACTCATCATATCAGAACCCATAAAAAGAAATAGATTTCATAAACCTCATTCAATCATAACATTGCCTATAGAAATAATAGGTTTCATAGCTATCATTCCTTCACAGACATATACTGACCATATAAATAATATGGAATGTATCATAGAAATTTTTTCCAATAATATATAAGTAACACCAGATAACGTTATCATAAAGGGAAAAGAAGTTTAATGATCCCTTTGAAATAATTCATTTAGAAAATGTCCTTTCTTCTTAGAAAACATTTTTTTAAAATGTCATGAAGTCTTCAAAGGGATTTTTTTTAAAATAATATGGAAATCATGTAATGTGAGATTATATTCATTATGGTGTCATGAAATCACAAAAATCCATTCATGTCATATCAGTTAAAAACATTCAATTCATTCTTTTTCTAGAAGAGTACCAAAGTACATCATTTAGATAATGAAAAAAAATTACCTTCAATTTTTTTAAAAAAATTCATACATGAATAAATATAAATTCAAAAAATGAATTAGTATAATAGAAAATTATTTTTTAAAACATTGTTAAGAAACATTTTTCTTTAAGATAAATATTCCTTAGTAGATAATTACATATAAAGAATCCTGAGTAATAATGATATGGTTAAATTAACCCTTAGAACTATATAATCAGTAGAATTGTACAAATGTAGGGTCTCGAAAAATCCTCAAATGGAAATCAAATAATCACATAAAATTGATGCAAGAAATAGATGAATGTGGGGATGAAAATTGGAGGAAAATATTGAAGGAATCCAATTTGAAAATGGACCCAAACTAGTTTGTGTAATTTTTACTATGGAAGGACCATAGAACATGAAAACCACGTACCAAGTGGTACATGGATGGCCAGTAAAATTCTATCCCTAGAAGAAATTTCCAGAAAACCTGGTTGTTTGTAGAATGAACAAGGAATGGAACTGGTTAATCATGAACAATGATGTTTATAGAATAGAGGTGGAGAAATTCCACCCATGAACCACGGACCTATGGAATATATAATTGGAGAAAATTCAATGGATAATTAAGTCCCCATGCACCAACAATTCAGATTGAGTAGTTCGTTGATGAGGAAAAACTATCAGAGTACCGAGAACCACAACATCCCACGAACCACATCATTTATGGGAGTAAAGCAGTTATTTCTGCCTCCCCAACCGCAACACCACAAAAATCAGTTGATCGAATCATCTGTGGGTTATATGATCTCTTCATCGACTTAAAGTAAAAGGTGTCATGTGACCCATATATACAGACTCATAAGAACTCTGTAAAAGGAACCCAAGGGGAGATGATGAATGGATCTTATTTTTTGGGGAGTGCCAGGAATTCACTGGCGGAAGAATTTGAAGGGGAATGAATGATGATGTTTAAAACCATGAAAGGTTTACAATAGGTATAAAAATTTCATGAAACATACAAAAATAAACCACAATAATATGGGATAACTGTGAACCTAAAAGGTGAACCACGAACTATACTCCCTTTGCAGATGAACTTCCTATGAACTATAGGACTAATGCCCCTTCTTCAAACTGGCGTACCACATATCGCATCACTATGTGGATTAAACCCTACCTTGTGTATCATTATACGGCTTTATGGGACTCTATTTCCACATACCATCATGGAATGCGGATGGAACCCAAGGACACGTACCACCCCAGTATGTGGATGGAATCCAGGTTTTTATACCACCCCGGTACACAAATGGAATCTAGGGCTAAGAACAACCCCGGAATGTGGATAACCCTTCCACCTCCATATAAAAATGATATTTTAAGGGTACTCCAACCCTCATAAACAAGTGGTATGTGGAGTAGGGTACTTTCTGGTTTTCCACCTTCTGGTGCGAGTAACACCCCTCTGTTTTTATCCCATCCTTTAAATACCCTATACAAACCAGTCCATCGATGTTTGGCCAAAGATTCTTCCTATGTTGCGATACCCATATGAAAAGACCATCAGATGTATTAGTATACCCTTATGAGTCTACATAACCATGGTAATAGGAGTCACAAAGGTAATCCCTACATTATGGACCCCAGGAATGTTCTTAAGTCTAGATTCCCATGGTAACCCGGAGTCCGACCATGGGATAATGATGTGGATCTCCCCATTCTACTGATCATGGGAGGTCACTATCTTTACCATTAAATGGGGGACAGTTATTGGTTAAAGGAATAAAATATTCTTTTCCTTTTGAGAAGAAAGAACATTCCTCCCCTTTCCCAGAAACCTTTCAAGGGAATCCCTCCTCTATTACACCCCTAGCCTTTTAGGACAAACCTAATGAACTTCACCTACATTTAAAATTGAAGGTTTCATTGATCCATGCCCTCGTCCACTATCACCCCAGAATATTTCATCTCGGTCTCCTCCTTTTCGTCAAGGGAGAAGGGAAATTATTTGGTTTTTCGGATCGATGGCTTCCTCTTGTTTCTCACACCGTTCATGAATCACGTGGTCTTAGAGGTTAATAATTATTATGGAATCCAAACCATCCATTACCAAATGAAATAATAAATCTCTAATTCCTACTCTATCCAATATACATAGGACAACTATCTAAATTCCCTAGTTGAAGGGATATTCTTCATAAAATTCGGTTCTAGTAAGAATTTTCCCTTGACTCACTAGGGAATACTACTTAAGAATAATCACCAACATGACTATTCCATGAAATGCCTTCTCAATAGTTTAATCCCCAACCATGTCTCCATAAAGGGGTAGCTATCGTGCAGAATTACCATATCTTAAATACTGAAAACATTGATTCCAAACTAACTTAGATACATCAGAATTCTCCTTGAGGTCTGAACCCAACATCCAAATCGCCCTAGTGTTCACCAAGACATGTATTTTCTGGGTAATTATCCACCCAGTAGATCATACCTATTAAGAACATACCATGCCCCTTCGACATAATCCCCTCATTGGATCTTGACTGGGGACCTTTCACCTAGACTTCTTTGCTGAACAATGTTAAACTGCATGGATGGTTCCTCGTCCCACGACCTTAAAAAGTGATGTACCCAGTTAAGTGGCAATGAACTATGTTGTTTATGATTTATCTCATGATGATACATAAGAATCCCATCACATGGGTTTGATCCTGACATCAAATCAACTTATCTCCTCCCTGGAAGATGGTAAACTCTAGAGCACCTCACCATAGGTTTTACATTAGCATTTTCTTTGAAAATTATAATCTATATGCATCCATGATTTATCATGAAACATCAGGGTAATATATTGAAACACACATAGGGAAATAACCATGTATTTATGAACATATTAACATTTCATAAAACTTTAAGAGAGTCCTAGAGTAGGAAATAATTCTCCCCAAAAGGGTGTGATGAGGCCCACCTCCCATCCTCTTGATCAATAGAGTCCTTAAGTGTCATTGGCCAAATCATCATCCAATGAGTGCCGTACATTATAAATTAGGTATATGAATCATGGATAACATGGACATTGGGTGTTTTTGGATAAATAAATAAACTCGTTGGACACCATCTGAGGACATTGGACCCGACGTGGACAAACAACACACTTAATGAACCCCCTACAATTTCCTACCAAGACCATTCAAAAGTGGAACCACCTTCATAATAAAAAAAGGTCAGACTGCCCAGGCCTGGTGAAAATTTATTCCCCACCAAAATGGGTCATGACATGAATTGGGTGTCTTTTGTGCTACGATGAGAGTTGGGAAGAAAAAAATTGTGAACCTGACATGAATCTTTTACCAAGGTGGATGATTACCCCACCTCAAGTCCATTTCACATTCTAAAATAAGAGGACCAAGAAAATAATTAATTTTACATGTGATCGTCATATTCTACTGTTACAGGGATTTTTTGTATGAATGTGTCATATATATTATAGACATTTTGCAGAGCTCTCTTCAATCAAAATGGAATCTCAAAAAATTGCTCAGGAAAGCATGTCAGTGATCACCCAGGCTTCCAGATCCCCATCATAGACCACAACCCCCTTTCCGACCTGAAATATTCAATAGTGTGATTAAAATATTGTGATCAAATATTATTATAAAATCGTACTCTCCCTATAGTGGAGGTAGACAAGTAACCCCTACAATCATGGAATGCTCGACATCCGCCTCTTCATCCACTACTAAAGATAAAACATAGGTTGGCCCCTCTGGCCTCCTCCAACCACTTCGGGAGAATGTCCCCAAAACAGGACAACAAGTTACTCCCTTATCATAGGGAGGTAGATTAGTTCTATGCCAATTACTTCATCTCAGATTCACTTTAACCCCTCCCAATGGCTCTTGCTAGAGGATGTCACCATAAGTAGCATAAAACCTGATTTCCTCACTCTGAAGAGGATATAATGCTAAGGTAACCTACTGAATTACAAGGGAAATGGGACCCAGAGACTGCCCACTAAGGGTGGAAATATCGTAATCATGAATATATTTTCACCTTGGTTCCTGAGGAGGTGGTCTGCCACAAAGTTTTTCCGCAAGTTATGGGAATACATACAATCTTTCCCCTCATACTGAATCCCACCATAGAAATACAGTATAAATCACCACGTAGATGTATATACCTACTCACTCCTATGAATCCCACCACGTAAATAGTATGGGAAGATAAGAAAAAATTAAAATTCATGCTACTTCTCATCTGTCCCACAGTGCATAGAGAGAGAGAGAGGGGGGGGGGGAAATAATAGGTAGATGAAAATCTCTGTCAATGTGCATGAAGCCAGTCAACCAAATAAGATGGCAGCCATCTATAATCATCCACAAATCCCTACATAAGAGAAACAATACCTCTATCTAAATAGGGAATAAAATTATGTGTATTCTTTCAACATTACTAGTGCATATGAATCCCATCCTCCAAATACACTAGAAATGAATAGGCTACTACAAACTCTTGCCTACCACAATGATCCCCACCATCCGAATATGGTGGAAAGAAAAAATCCGCAGAGTCAAATTATTTCTAATGAAAATCAAGCCCATGAGAAAAATAAAGTGGAAAACGAGTAGAGTAAAATCCATGTTCATGAATATAATTACCTCCATCCAAATACGGTGGTAAGTGGAGAAGTCATCTGGTGGAAGACTTGTTCCTCTACCCCGACACAAGAGAACATCCAATACCCACTACCAACTCTTGTAGGATGATAGTAGGCACAAAATCATTCTACAACATCAGAATAAGTATTCATAATCATTCTAGCCAAATAAGTATCTCACCATGTCTTGGACATGATGGAGGATCATATGTTGATCCCAGACTATATCCTCCTTACATGTCAAGATGTCATTGCATCGATGAAAAAAGCAAGGAGTCGGGCCCACAAATCGATCTCCCTAGGCATGGTGATCTATCCACCAAATCAAATAATCACTCCAATGTAGATCAAAATCCATTCTCCATTCCTAGAGGGTTGATGAACATATTACGCGATATAATTACAACCGTATTGTGAAAAAAACCCATTCCAACTGGGGGACACTGGTCCAATGTGGGGGCCGCTCCAGTGTTGGCACATATTCTTTCCAGAACTCCATATGCTCATTGGTTTATCCATATGACATCATGAGAAACAACCAAACATGTTACCATACATAGAAGTCATTTTCAATAGTAGGTGGCCCCAGTTTCCCACAAGAGAGAACCCAAACATTCAATGCGCCAAAGGAAACTGGAAAATAAAAAGAATACTCATGATTTTTCTCTGCTAAAAGCTTTCATTCTTGATTCCATAAAACATTTATCAATAGAGTCTTAAGATACTTTCAGTAAATTTCCAAATTGTGGAATTTCAACTACCAGTTGTGAAGGTCCTCCCGACAATGTCTCTTTCCACAAACTCTCAGGGTCCTCCCTAGAGCACCCATAGGGGCTTACTCCGTATGCTAGAAATGATTGATCGTGACAGCCTATCTCCTAATTTGTATCAGGGTAACCCAACCTATAACCAAT
This sequence comes from Viscum album, assembly GCA_963277665.1. Classification (NCBI taxonomy): domain Eukaryota; kingdom Viridiplantae; phylum Streptophyta; class Magnoliopsida; order Santalales; family Viscaceae; genus Viscum; species Viscum album. Next base: position 1,012,320,320 of record OY728119.1, on the reverse strand, counting down.
AGATGGTGCAGTAAGAAGGAAATCCCCTTTATGTAGTATTCTCTTATGGTATACCCCAGGGTATTTGCTATAGATATGTTTCTCCCTATAGTAATACATCATGTTGTGATTGTAGTCCTCACCATGAAAGCATTTTCTACGAAGGCCCTCCTTATAGTGATATAAAGAAAAAAAAGTTCCTACCCTCCTTGAAGTACATATCGGAGGACCTATTAGTAGTATAAACAATAGATAATCTCCCTATATCCAGATATATAATGGTAGTCCTCTCCATGATATTAGTCACTGTGAAGGCCCTCCCTTCAATGATGCCACGTACTATGAAAGTCCTCTCATTGATGTGGTCCACCCTGCAGGTCCTACCCATGATATATATAGTAAAATCCCTCTCTATGGCCAAAAAATAATCTATGATGGTAGTCCTCACAATCATGGCACCAACTGAAACGGTCATCCCCATAGTCCAAATTAACACAAGCTACAAGGTCCTCCCCTTGTCATGTCAAATGTGAGAAATCCATCATACGTTGAGGCGCGTGAAAAAATGGAGTGTGACGCCAGTGATAATCTCTACATAAATAGGAATATCCTTTATTAACCAGAGGATAGCCTAGGTCCAAACTCATTTTCATAGCTACCATGTTATCTTTCACATGTCAATGAGACTCCCACTAAACCCATAGCTTCCAAGAAAATCATTAATGTGTTGTTAAAATGGGCAGATCAAGAAGAAGATTCCTTGGTGAAAAAACAATAAGATATGTCACTTGTGAGAATACATATAGCTAGGGATGAAACATCATTAATGTATTGGCCCACAACCACATATCAGTTCAACATTCCAAAAGAGTTGTCAGAGAAATATATGAATAACATTTACATTAATACCTGGGCAACTCTAATCCAGTTAAAAGTAGAGTTTTTTCACTATGATGGGTATGAAGATCATGTTAACATATTTGGAGATATTCTCCATCAAAATGACCTAGACACCCTTCTGTATACATGGCAGCCTCAATCATAAAAGAAAAAGAAAGACCTTAGGATAGCCATCCTCCATGTGCTTCACAAGTTGCACTACCTTATCTGCAATGTAACACCCCAATATTTCATCGTACGTTATCTCTTCAAAGTAATTCAATAACTTGTACTATACGCAACACTGAGTTAGAGCACACCACGACTAACCTAACTAGCCATTCAAAAAACATTTATTAATAGTATTAACTGGATTTTGAATTTTATATACTCTATATAATTTAAAATTATGTATTATGTGTTTCTTAAACATATTATAAGACCAAATTCAATTTTTCCAATAAAAATGTATTTTTCCAAAAAATGAAATTTTAAAACCTTTTAATGGGGAACCCTTTTTAAATCCAATATTTGTCACTTTTACATATTAAATTAGACAAAATAAAATTCATATTTATAATTGGGACATTAAAATTTACTTTGGATGAAATCTTGGTATTTTTCTAATAATATTCATTTTTTATGAATTTTGAGAAATAATATATTTTAATTCAAAACTGCATTTTAATATAATTTATTTATATGGTTATATTATCTTTTTAATTGGTTTTAAAATGTAATTAGATAATATTTTTACAATTTGATCCAATTTTGGTCGTTGGAAGTAATTTCACTTTAAAATTGAACATAAACAAGTGTCAATGTTTTGATAGTCAATATTTCTTAAAAACACACTTTTTTGTTATAACAATTGGGATTAATTTTAAATTAATTAATCCAACTAATATTTTTTGAATTAGGTAAAATATACATCATTTTTGAATTTGGAATATATAATATAGCAAAGGCTGAAGTTTTGGTATTTTTTATGAAAAACTTCAATTTTTGACGAATAGTGAAACCACTAAGTAGTAGTTAGAAATATGACATTTTCATTTAAATAATAATTTACTTCTTTTCTGAATTGAATTTAGAATATCAGACATACATGGTTGTTATTATTAAGTAATATTTTGTTCAATTAGTTGTAAATAATTTTTGGGGAATAGTAACTTTTGACTATTATTTACCGCGGTTAAAAGTAAATAGTGTAATTCAAGGTAAAAAGAATATTCTAATAATACAAAATTACCTTAACACATGTCCTAAAATTATTTTATGAGTCATGGACGACGACGGGCATCTTTGGGTCGATTTTGGGACCCCATGGACCCACTTAAGAGTGATAATGACACTTTATATTATTTAATTTTAAGTAAAGAAAAAAATGACTTAAAAATATATCTTTTAGTAAATAAATATTTTACAGGGGGTTATATAAGTTATCTCTTAGACTATAAATATTCATTAGAAATACAACAAGATTTTCTAAATCATGGTATTTTTTTTATAATTTTTTGACATCAAATAAATAAAATTATTTATGAAACAATAATGATGTATTGTTTACCTCATTAATGAATGATTTAAATAAATAAAATTATAAAGATTAAAAAAATATCCAAAACCCATCCAATTATTATTGGATTATTTTATTTTTACCATGAGTCATATAATCTTGTACTATAATTAGTTTTATACCTTTATAAATAGGGTATCATTCTATAATAAAATAATCTTTTTACACTTTCCTAAAGAGCCCCTCCTCCCCCTTATAAAAATTATTCACCTCTAACACATTACTGACACCTCTCAAGCCTCATAGCTTGCCCAGACACTGACCAAATAAGCTTTCAAGATCCCTCCCTTCCACCAAGAAGTATTACCATTGGAATAAGGCACTTCAATAAATTCTTTTTGATTCAAACCAAATGCAGTTACCCTATTTTATGGTAATGTCTTCTCTAAAGTTCTCTTCTTTTATTTTATTCTACAACCCCCTAAACTCTTTTTATTACTTTATTTTATAACAAAACCAGTATCCTCAATATTCTAGGTTGTTTTTATAATAATTATTTTATCTACACTTACACACACCTCAATCTAATGGGAAAAGACCATATTGTTTCTGTGGATGGCGAACTACTGCCTCACGAAACGATGATTGTTCAATTTTCTCCAACCACCTCTTATGGTGGCCATTATAATGGAACTGTATTTATATATGATATATATTATTTTTATTTTTTCCTTATGATTTTGTAATTTTTTTTAAAAACACACCTTTATGCTTTCCAATATGTGTGAACATGGTAATTTCATTTGTGGAAGTGCGGACTACCGCCCCCTCAAGGTGATATGATTCATTCATGACATACATGGAATGTATAAAGGATGGAGTTAGTTAAATTATGTAACACATATAAAATATGATATTATACTGGAATTATAATATACCTATGTATCATTATGTTTTCATTTCATTAAATATTAAACAGAAATGAAAGTAGTGTTCATGCAAACGTATAGCTTACCGTCTCCATGAACGGTGCACTTCATTTCTTTTCTCTAAATATCATGAATTAATTATATATATATATATATATATTGGATATATATGTTATATATGATATTTAAATAACTAATATAATACTGGAGACAATATAATTTTTACCACATTGACAATTTGTAATTATAACAAGTTCATTTTTGACTCAAGTACCAAATATAGACAAAACGACCATTATTAACAGAAATGATTAAATAATATTTATTACATGGTAGTATGTGATATAAAAGGATTAAAAATCTTGAAAAATGTTCTCAAATAAGTATAAATTAACTTTATTTTATTATTCAAGTGATTAAATAACGAACGAGTCAAGTCGGACACGAGGTATGGGGTTTCTTATCTCACTCTTAATTTCGTGAGATTTCCATTGTACGCCACTTATTTATTTCATCTGGTGTATTTTATACTGAAATTTGATATATATTATCATTATTCTCTTTATATTAATGGTATTCTATGATTCATTTGGTGGGTGTTAACTTTTTTTATACGACTCGATTGATTAAAACGTGGTAAGTGTTTTTCATCTCACTTTTTATTTCCATGAGATTCATGCAATATTAGCAACTATTTCCGTTCATGTGGTGTATCTACTACCCATGATTGTATTATAGGTGTAATATAATTTAATTTATGGGTATTTACATCTTCATTTTATTATCCTTCTATCATGGGGTGTATGTTTCGAAAGTTACAAAATCGGTAAGGGACTTTCAAATTTCAATTTCCACTCATTCAGCCTTACACATACTTCATTGATTATTTTACTCCAAGATTATGTATGGAATCACTATTTATTTACTTATATCATAATTTCCACTCTACGTTTTAAGGATATACTATACACATAATCACTCCATTGATAATTTCTCAATTCATTGATAGGAACTCCATAAGAGTAATCTTAACTCAATTTCCAATCATTGAGTTAAACATCCAAGTCATTAGTGTTGTTTTTACAAGATTATGTGTGAATTTCCTGTGATTGAGGTACACTGAATATCGAATCATATTGAGTTTATTTATATTTTTCACACATGATTATGTCATTTATTTACCCATAACCGAAGAATATAGTCTTTATAATGGACTTTATCTAAATTTACATTCTATTAAGACTTCTTTGTTTTTATACACAAATTCACTTTTATATGGTGTATATAATTTACTTTTACATAGTATATCATGAATCCCTTTATTCTCATGATATTATAAAGTTTTTATTACCTCAATTATTTTTATTCAAGTGTCTCTATTTTTCTTAGGAACTCTCACTAAAATGTCATTTTAAATGTTTTAAAGATTTATTATTCTAAATATTTCTCATCAATGTCCTTATTTTAAAAATGGTTTTAAAGAATTATTTGTATGGAAATTAATGTTTTAAAAATAAAATTCCTTTTAAAAGTTTCAATGTGTTATGGGACACTTTGATTCAGAAATCTATTTTAAACAGCTTCTTGATTAATAGTGAGACTTTTAAATGTTTTCAAGAAAAGGGTATATTTCTCTCAAATAGTTTTGATTATTATTTTCATCTATTTCAATATCCTTCATTATTCTCGATTGAGGTTACCTTATTATAATACAATCTTACATATTGTTTTTAATGATTTATGTATGTTTGTGTATGTGCTATTTTTATACCATTCATGGATTATGGTTAATGTGTTGAAATTTCGTATGCTAGTTTTAATACGCATGATTATGTTATATTTCAACCTTTTCATATGTGGAATGTATTGGACTTTATATGTGACGGGTGGATCCCACTATAGCTCCTCGATGCATCATTAGGACTCGTGAGATAATTAGTAATTGAATTGGCAAGGTCCTTTCCCAATTTGATATATGGTTTCGGCCGAGGCCTAAATCATTTTTAGACGTCTTGGCCGAGGCATTGACAAGAAGTTTCAGAAAATCCAGAATTATACATTCCCTCTTTATGAAGATATTATCGATGGTTAATGTGGTTATTCAAATAGTAGAATACCCATGACTATGTTTTATTATGGAATTATTTACACAACTCATATTCCAACCATAAAGTGTTCATGATTATTATTTGTAAAGGCATGTGTTTTCAATTATTCACCATGCATAATGTTTTTTATCTTCGTCAAAATTTATAACCCTTACTGAGAGTTTGAACTCACCCTTTTTTTATGTTTCATATTCCCCTGATATGAAGAAGTTAGTTACGAGTGACTTGCAGGAATAATCTTGGATTCATGGATGTTTCGAATGGATTAAATTAGTGTTGTATTTCTTTTCAAGTTGTAATGATTGAACTTATGTATGTATCTTGTTTCCAATAATGCTAAACTAATCAGTCTTTCGAGACATGATTTCCTTTTATCATGACAATGTTATGTAATAATGCACTGGCTCGGGGCTTCTGGGGTTGGGGTGTTACAGTTGTTATCAGAGGAAGTTTATACAAACCATGGAAGCTAGATTTAGAAAAACACTGTTTAAAAAAAACTACCCTAACATAGAATTGGAGGATTAGTATAAAAATACATCCAAAAATTTTGGTAATGTAAACATTATGTTGGTTTTCCAAGCAATACATCCCTATCTGGATATGAGCTGGTAGATGCGGCTCTAGAAAAAATTTACCTAGGAGTGAGAACTCTGGCAAGGAGTTTCGAGCTTGACCTAGGGTATCCTGGTACATGACAATGGGACTTGTTGCACTCTTGGTTACGAAACTCCTGCGGGATATTCTTAGGATAATTCACATTTTCATTACAAACTGTTTTAAAGAATTTTAATATAAAATGAGAATAAATAACCTCGATTGATCCAAATATGTCTTAGATTGAATACGAGGGGTCATGATATTTTTAAATGAACTTATGAATCACAGTATGCTTTCTTGTGTTAGTCAATAGCTGGATTCCATGGAAGTCATAGTAACATTTATCATGATGTACAAGGTGGTCACGGTGGTGGAAATGAGAAACATAATGGAATGTTGATAGGCGTAAAAGATATCGTGTCCATGACTAATCAGTTCTCTAAAAATATGATCAACAACATATATATTGACCAACACCTAGACTCAACAAAGAATAGAAAGGTGGTGCATGATAAGAGCTCCAGCAGTGAAGACCATTGAGAAATGAATGCTCATTTTCCATCATGTATGAAATTTGGAAGGAAACGCCTAGGAAATTTTCTCAATGGAACAATGAAATGCTTCATGTGTGGTAAAGGACACAAAGTAAAGAAGTGTCGAGGAAAAATGAAGAGTACTATGGAAGAAAATAAAAATGATCCCAAGAATGAATTTACAGTCATTTTCTATAAATTTAGGGGACCTGAGAATTACGTGAGTCAACTCCCTATTTTATAGGATAACCTCTTAGTCAAGGATGAAACTATATGGAAATAAATATATGGTGAATTGTTTAAAAGTATTAGTCCTCTTTTTTGATGGGATTACATTGGAGGAATTTTCTCTTTTATGTGTAAGCCAGTAGTTTGTTATGTGAAGATATTATTCAAGAAATAATTATCTTTTCTTTTGTGGATATAGTTCTAAATTACCATTTGGGTTTATATGATCCTTGAATTTGAGGAAATTACAGGTTATTAATTTTTTGTATAAAAATTCATGGAATGATATAACATCTATGGTTAAAATATGTCAGGGTTATTTTTGATAAATTGTCACATCGTGACCGACACTTCATTATAATTTAATTATTTTGGGTCTTACTTTTGAGTTTTGGTTTGAACCGTTTCCATTTTAAAATTAATTTTGGATCTCATACGGGTGAACGACCATGTGTGTGGCTGTGTGTGGTGCTCAACATTAATGAGAAAATGTTTTATGAGTAAATATATTTTTTTCACTACCGCGTGACTATGTCGCGACCATGTACAAGTCAGTGCACAGTGTCTAGACTCAACAATTAATGCAATTATTTTGTAACTGTCTTGATTATTTTAGTATTATTATTGATATAATGATTATTTACGTTAATGATTCAATTAGGATATTATTATTATTATTATTATTATTGTTATTATTTCAATTTGTATTTTAAATTGTTCATGGATGTTAAATTAAAGTTATAATTATAGAATTGATATTAATATTAATATTAATATTATTGTATTAGTTAACAATTTAATTAGGCTTCTTTTCTTAATTCTTTGTTTTTATTATCATCATTATTTTAATTAGGTTGTTAATATTAAATATTTTCCATAATTATAAAAATTATTATCATGTTATTATTATTATTATTGTTATTGTGATTAATATTAATTGGTTTAGATTTTATTTAGGTTTTATTTCAATTTTTTTTCTATTCTATTCCTTTTTTTCTATCTATCCTTCACCCCTCTAATCCCATCGAGAAAGACCCCCTTTCCCACTAGTTTTCTCATAGTGCCTAAACCCCTCCTCTAACCCTATGTCGACTGCCTCCCCTCCTCTCTTCCTGCCCGAAGATCCTCCTCACCCGCTACACTCCTTAGATACAACCTCCTCTGGCGCGGATCGCCCCTCCCCTTGCTCTTCCCTCCGACATAGCCTCCTTTGGTACAAACTTCTCCAGTGCAGACTGCTTCTCCGCATCGCAGCAACCCCTTCTGCCTCTTTCTCTGGTCCAGAATAGCCCATGCAGCCTCCTCACTATCCACACGCCGCTTCTCCTTCCTTCTCAATTGGTGTACCTCCCCCATTTTGGTCGCGCCCCTTTCCAGAAATCCTCCAACCATCATAGCGCACCTCCGGCACCATCCTGTCTTGCTCGTCCATCCTTCTGTACCCTAACTAAAGGTACATTTCTCCTTGCTTGGTTTTTTCTTTCATCAATATGTTTTCATGTTAGGTTATGGTGTTTCTTTCGTTTGATTTTGGGTACAAATGGTTTGATGTTTTGGTTTCAGGGTCTAGCCGTGTTGTTTGAGGTGCGATTGGCATGCGACGGTCTTTACACGCCATAATCACAAGGTTCCCTACATTCAAGGTAGGTTGGTTCATGTCTAATAATTAATTGATAAATTAATTTTCAAGTTTAATCTGTTTAACATGTTATTTAATTAATTTTTGTAGTGCGAAGTGAGTTTTCATTGGTGCTTGATTTTCATTGAAATTATTACTACCATGTTTATGTATGTGTGTGTTTTCTATTGTGAAATTTTATATTGTTAGTAGATAGTGATTTTTAAATTATGCGGTTAGATTATTAAGATGTGCAAGTGGTAAAAATAGTATTCTTGACATGACGTCATTTGCGTTTAGTCATAAAAGACAGGTTTGTGTGGGTTTAGTAGTTAATGCCAAGGGATTTATTTTTAATTGTTTTATAAGATTTTATTTTTGTCTTGTTAAATTATGTGGTTTATGAAATTGTGTTTTTCATATGGTGTAAGGTTTTTTGATCAAACTATTTGGGTGATGTAGGTCACACATTAAAATATTATTTGCATGTGTGTGATGTGTAAATGTGTTTGAATTTATAAATGGTTAATTTAATTTGTGCAAAGACATGTGGCACCCTTTTTCTATTTCTTTATAATTTTTTTGTGGTTTACATAATTATGACAATGGTGTGAAAAGTGTTTGAAAAATGATTTAGTTTTTGACTTATTTAAAACTGGTGTTTACGTGTGTAAGTGGTGGTTTGTTTAGTAACATGTTTTTTTAAATTGTGTAGATGGTTTAATTGTGTATGTATCCTAGGAAGATTATGTTTTGAAATTTTTTTGGGGTGTGTGTGGTTTTAAAAGAGGATTTCGGAGTACAAATTGTGATTTTTCTTATGTAAGTACATAGTTTGGATTTTATGCATTATAGTGACATGTTTCATTAACTTGTGTAACACCCCAAGCTTCCACGATACGCCTCTCTGTCCATAATGCAATAGCTTGCATTGTACGCAAGTTCGAGTTCCAACACACCGCAACTAATCAAAGTAGCCGTTATGAATAGTAATAACCACCTTTAAAATTTATAGAAATTTTATATTTCAAAATGGACTTCATTTTTGTATTCCTAATATTGAAATTAGCCTATGTTGAATTTTTTGTAATTTTCCGAGAACTTCCAAATTTTTATGAATAGTGAAAAATACTTAAAACAACTTTTTTAATCAAAATAATTTATAGTGATAAGTTATACTATTTAGTGGTTTTAAAGTATAATTAGAATATATTTTTACCATTTTATCCAATGGTGTTCATTAGAATTAATTTAACATTGAAATTGGTCATAAACAATTGCCAATCTTTTGATATAAATTGATTCTTAAAAACACACTATTTGTCGTAACAGCGGGAATTAATTATAAAATTAATTAATGAAACTTATATGTTTGGAATTTTGTAAAATAGACATCATTTTTGAATTCGGAATATCAATTATAGCTTAGAGTGAAATTTTGGCCTTGTTCTGAAAAACTTCAATTTTTGATGAATAGTGAAACCACTAAGTGGTAGTTAAATAACTGATTTTTTTGCTTAAATGAAATATTACCACTTCTGTGATTTGATTTTCAAAAATCCAACATACATGGTTGTCATTAAGGAGTAAAATGTGGTTCAATGAGATTAAAATAATTTTTTGGTGAATAGTAACTATTAAGTTCTTAATCGCGATTAGATGTAATTAGTGTAGTTTAAGGTAAAAATAATGTTTTAATAATATGATATGAGCTTGACACTTGTCCTACTCCTATTGGATGAGTCATGTCCGAGCAAAACAACTCATGGGTCAACTTGGGGACCCCATGGAGCCACTTTGGTTGGAAAATGACATTAATATATATTTATTTAATGTTAAAATTAAATTGACACAAACATGAGTTATTTTACTACAATTGTTTTTAAGTGGGGTTACACAAGTCAAAATTTTGACTATAAATATTCATTAGAAATATAAGAAGATTATCTACATAATAGTATTTTTTTTATAATTTTTAGACATTAAATAAATTAAATTATTTATGACATCATTATGATGCAGCGATTACCTCATTATTTAACGATTTAAATAAAATGAGAAGATAATGCAAAATCCAAGGATTACACTTGTCAAAAGCCTATCGGATGATGATATTTCGAAACCTTATCACCTTAGAATAGAATTATATAAGTGTGGGACCTTTATAATCCGAAACGCATTGTGAAATAATGTAACATTTTAATCTTTCCAAAAGTGCCCCTCCTCTCCACTTATAAAAGGCCCCCACCTCTCCCACCTCATTTACACTTTCAAGCCATTTGGCTCGGCCAACCTCTGCCCAAATACTCTCCCAACTTCCCCCTCTTACTCCTAGAAGCCTCACTTTGGGAAGAATGCTTCCCAAGGAAGCCTTTGGCTCAAATCAAAAAAGAGTTACCCGATTTTGAGGTAATGTCTTCTCTAATGTTGTTTTGTTTTATTTTTCTTCTCAAACACCCTAAACTATTTTTATTCATTTCTTTTGTAACAACACCAGTATCCTCAATATACTAGGATGTTGTTATAAGAAGTATTCGAGCTACACTTACACACACCTACATCTAATGGTTAAAGAACATACGGTTTCTGTGGATGGCGAATTTCTGCCTCACGAAACGATGATTGTTCGACACTCATATAACACCTTCAAAGGTGGACATTAAGATGTCACTATTTTTATATATCATATATAATATGTTTATTTTTTACTTATGCTTCTGTATTTCTCATTTATGACATACTTTATGATTTCCATTATGGGTAAAACGCGATAATTTCATTTTAGGAAGTGCGGACTACCACCCCCTCAAAGTGATTTGAATCGTTAATGCCATATGTGGGATGTATAAAGGATGGAGTAAACGGTATTATACACTATATTATACTTTAATTATATTATAAATTTATATCATTATGATTTCATTCCATTAAATACGAAATAGAAATGAAAGTAGCGTTCATGCGTACGTACGGCTTACCGTCTCCATGAACGGTGCATTTCATTTCTTACCTCTAAATGTTACGTAATATTACAAATGAATGTATATACTGGATATATGATATATATATGACATCTAAATCATGAATATAATTCTGGAGATAATGGATATTCTACCACATAAACAACTTGTAATTATAAGAATTTTATTGTTGACTCAAGTACCAAAGATCGACAAAACGACCGTTATTAACTTAAATAATTACATAATGTTCATATCATTGTAATAAGTGATATAAAAAGGATAATGAAATTGAAAATGGTTCTTAATAAGTTATATATTAACTCTAGTTTATTATTCAGGAGGTTAAAGAACGGTTGAGTCAAGTCGGACACGAGGTAAGGGAATTTCTTAACCCAATTTCCATTCTTTGGGTTAATCTCCTACTTTCAAATTATGTCATGAAATGATTATGTATTATCATGTATTTATACTTTATTTATGTGAAATTATAGTGAATACACATGAGCGATCTGTTTTGTTTACAAAATGATCTTTGTAAGGGAACTTCTTAACCCAACTTCCATTCTTTGGGTTAATCTCCTATTTCAAATTATGTCATGATGTTATTATGTCCTATTTTGTATTTTTACTTTATTTATGTGTACGTATAGTGAATACACATAATAGATCTATTTTATTTTAAAAATGATCTTTTTAAGGACTTCGTCTCAATCTCCTTTCATTAAGGTATATTTGGTTTTATACACAACTTTCTTTTATACGGTGTATAAACCCCTTGGACTTTTACGTTTATTCAAGAGGAATCTTTTTTATATGAAGCGTTTTGCTAAACGACAAGAGGGAATGTTTTTATTTCCGTACTTATGCGGCGACAACGACTTCTCCACCGCCGTGACCATTATTTGAGTTTCGGCTTCCTCTACAAGCCATCATTTTTTTTAATGAAAAAAAATACAAAGTTTTAACTTTCTTTTATTTTGGTATTGAAAATAGTTTTGAAAGAGTTTTTATTATATCAATGTGTTGTATTGATACCTTGTGATTGAAATGTGGAAATGTTATGTTTCCTTTATGCATGTTTTATGTGATATGATTATGTTATGGTTTATGATATGTTTAAACCTATTCATATGAGGAATGTATTGGACTTAATAAGTGACGGGTGGAGCCCGCTATAGCTCCTCGATGCATCGGTAGGTATCATGAGACAACTAGACGTGGAATTGGCCGAGGCCCTTTCCCAATTTGATTTATGGTTTTGGCCGAGGCCTTAATCATTTTAGACGTCTTGGCCGAGGCCTTGAAAAAATGTTTCAGAATGTCCTACATTATACATTCCCTCATTATGAAAGTGGTTATTGTTATTGCATGTGATTATTCGTCTAGTAGAATATCCATGTGAGTAAGTAATGGCATTATTTTATTTTACTTTTTCCATATTATGCTGATGTTCATGTTCAATAAGGCTTTTGTTTTAGTTATACATTGCCTTAAATGCTTCTGTTTTCTTATAAAAGCTTCCTCAATATTTTTATCCTTACTGAGAATCTGAGATCACCCCTTTCAATGTTTTAATATTTTCCAGGATGTGAAGAAGTATTTTATGAATGACCTGCAGGGATAGTCAGAAGAGGATATGAGTGTGGACTATGAAGACTTTGTTATTAGTTTTTTACTTTATGATGTAATGTAAGACTTATAAATGTATCTAGTGTTTCCAAGGATACTAAACTAATCGGTCTTTCGAGACTTGATCTTTTGTGATCATGCCAATGTTACGAAGTAACGCACCGACTCTGGGTAGCTGGGGTCGGGGCGTTACAGTTGGTATCAGAGGCAGTTTAGTACTAACCTTGGAAGCTAGATTTAGATAAACTCTGATTAGAGAACATAGCCCAAAGATAGACTTTTAGGATTAGTATAGAAGAACTTCCTAGAATTTTGGTATTATAGAGATGTTATGAGTTTTTCGATCAATACATCCCTGTCTGGATACGAGCAGGTAGAGGCGGCTCTGGCATAGATGTACCAAGGGGTAAAACCCAAAAACACCGCTTTGAGCTAGACTCGAACGGGAACTGGTGCACGACAACGGGCATTGCTGCACTCTTGGTTACGACACTCCCGGGGGATATGCTTAGGATAATTCCCATTTTCTTTACAAACCACTATGAAGGGTTACGAGTATATACTTCCTCAAAGAAAACATTTTTATAATTATGGATTATATCCATAATTAGTTCAATTTATGTAAAGTGTTTAACAAGTATTAAATTATGTATTTTGATTCATAAACTAATCGAGTTTATGCCATTGTTTAGAAATGGCGCATAGTGGAAGGAATGGAAACCGTATCAATGCACGCACTCCATGTAGGGATTTCCCTCCTTCTCAAGATAATTATTGTGGAGATGGAGATACAACTGGTGCTGATCAACTTATTACCATACTGGGACAACTCACTCAGGTTATGAATAATAACCTTACTTGTATGGAGCACCCTGATCCACAACGTGGAGGATCAATGTTAGACCGCTTCATGAGGCAACAACCACCAACATTCAATGGGAATACAAATCCTATAGTAGCTAAGCAATGGATAAATTCCTTAGAGAAAATATTCCATGCCTTGGGGAGTAGTGAAAGGGAGAAGGTTGTCATGGCAGTTTACCGCCTCACTGGAGATACCGATCAGTGGTGGTCGCTGATTCAAAACACAAAGGAAGATGATGACGTATCGAATATGGAATGGAGGGAGTTCAAAGAGCTTTTCTTAGAAAAATACTTTCCACGTGACCATCGAGCAGATATGGAAAGGCAATTTCGGAGTCTGAGGCAGAAGGAGGATGAGAATTTCGCAAAGTATGAGGCTAACTTTACAAGGTTAGCGAGGCGTGCTTCCGATTATATACGTAACCCAAGGAGTAAGATTGATCGTTTCTTTGATGGTTTAAAACCATTTCTCCGTCGAGCTTTAGTATCACAATCCTTCTCATCATACGAAGATATTGTCTCGTGTACTGTCAAGACAGAAAAGGAATTCTCTAAGTCTTATGACAACAAAGTAAAGCAAGAGAAGAAGAGAATGGTCGAACAAGAGACAGATAAAGGGAAAAAGGGAATGAAGTATTTTCCATTATGTGATAATTGTGGGAAGAATCACCCTGGTACTTGCCTAAAAAGAATGGGAGTTTGTTATAAGTGTGGAGATAAGGGTCACCAGGCTCGTGATTGCAAGGGAAAGAAACAGGCTCTCTAAGTTGAATGCTACAATTGTAGAGAAATGGGTCATTATGAAAATGAATGTCCTAAGCGTCAAGGAAACTTACCTCAGAAAAGGCCAAGGGATCAAGGCCAATCTTATGCTGTGACTACAGTTGAAGCGGAATAATTAATGTATTGGTGCTTTTGGACTCAAGGATTATATTTTGGTTATTAGAATAATGTGATATATATAAGTATTGTACTGCAGTACTTGTTGATTTCAGTAAGGTTTTAATTTGATGAAGGTAATTATATTTTTAGTATATGACAATAAGAGAAACGTTACTTTGTTTGGGGAATCTAAGGTTACAATTGATTTTGGAATTAAGAGACCTTTTAGAGAAAGTCTGGACAGAGGTATTTTGGATAACTATAAAGGTTGGAGTGGATTAAGTTGATCTTTGGATAGTATTGTTTAAGGTTAAAGCATTTCTGAAGATTATTTTTGGTATATTATAATACTATAGTTTTAGGAAAAGGACAACCTGCAGGGTGGGGCATAACCCGTCGCGTCGGACAAAGCTCCAGGAATCGAACCCACAACCATAGTGCGACAAGCCTTTATTTCCTACCACTAGCCTACAGGAAGTCCCTGGTTATTACAAAATAGTTTTACTAATCTAAATGGTATGTGTTAACATTTGGAACCTTATACAATTAGGATAAATAGAATATTTTTGAGTTCCGTTACCATTTGGAGTAAAAGTTGGGTTTGTGGTAAAAATTTATTAACGAATGAAAGTATACATAACAAGTATGTATATTCCCTTACGTTCTTAGTAAATCTCCTAAATAAATTCCTCAACATTATAAAAGGTAACTTAAAACAAAAATGTTGTCGGTTAACTTTTCCAACTGGGGATTCAATGACCGTTTAACCAATCACAAGTTTGTGATTTTCTTGTGGTCAAACTTTCTCCTAATCCTGTTTTCTATAACTCCCCATCAGACCTTGATGGTTTGTTTCTCCTCCATATCCATATTTTCATAGAATCCTATAATGGGCTATATCGAGTGACCTTTGTACTTATCTTTCTTTCTTTTAATGTTATATATTTATTAACCTTATTTCCGATGTCAGTTTTCCTCAAAGGTATTTTCTCTTTTCAACCTTTTATTTTCAAATAAAAATTTCAAATTGCGAGGACGCAATTTATTGATGGAGGGGAGAATGTAACACCCCGAGCTTCCACGATACGCCTCTCTTTCCATAATGCAATAGCTTGCATTGTACGCAAGTTCGAGTTCTAACACACCGCAACTAATCAAAGTAGCCGTTATGAATAGTAATAACGACCTTTTAAATTTATAGAAATTTTATATTTCAAAATGGACTTCATTTTTGTATTCCTAATATTTAAATTTGCCTATGTTGAATTTTTTGTAATTTTCCGAGAACTTCCAAATTTTTATGAATAGTGAAAAATACTTAAAACAACATTTCTAATCAAAATAATTTATAGTGATAAGTTATACTATTTAGTGGTTTTAAGGTATAATTAGAATATATTTTTACCATTTTATCCAATGGTGGTCATTAGAATTAATTTAACATTGAAATTGGACATAAACAATTGCCAATCTTTTGATATAAATTGTTTCTTAAAAACACACTATTTGTCGTAACAGCGGGAATTAATTATAAAATTAATTAATGCAACTTATATGTTTGTAATTTTGTAAAATAGACATCATTTTTGAATTCGGAATATCAATTATAGCTTAGGGTGAAATTTTGGCCTTGTTCTGAAAAACTTCAATTTTTGATGAATAGTGAAACTACTAAGTGGTAGTTAAATAACTGATTTTTTCGTTTAAATGAAATATTACCAATTCTGTGATTTGATTTTCAAAAATCCGACATACATGGTTGTCATTAAGAAGTAAAATGTGGTTCAATGAGATAAAAATAATTTTTTTGGTGAATAGTAACTATTAAGTTCTTAATCGCGATTAGAGGTAATTAGTGTAGTTTAAGGTAAAAATAATGTTTTAATAATATGATATGAGCTTGAAACTTGTCCTACTCCTATTGGATGAGTCATGTCCGACCAAGACAACTCATGGGTCAACTTGGGGACTCCATGGAGCCACATTGGTTGGAAAATGACATTAATATATATTTATTTAATGTTAAAATTAAATTGACACAAACATGAGTTATTTTACTACAACAGTCTTTAAGTGGGGTTACACAAGTCCAAATTTTGACTATAAATATTCATTAGAAATCTAAAAAGACTTCCTACATCATAGTATTTTTTTTATAATTTTTAGACATTAAATGAATTAAATTATTTATGACATTATTATGATGCACCGATTACCTCATTATTTAACGATTTAAATAAAATGAGAAGATAATGCAAAATACAAGGCTTACACTTGTCCAAAGCCTATTGGATGAGGAGATTTCTAAACCTTATCACCTTATCCTCTAATTATATAAGTGTGGGACCTTTAGAATCCGAAAATAATTGTGAAATAATGTAACATTTCAATCTTTCCAAAAGTGCCCCTCCTCTCCACTTATAAAAGGCCCCCACATCTCCCACCTCATTTACACTTTCAAGCCATTTGGCTCGGCCAACCTCTGCCCAAATACTCTCCCAACTTCCCCCTCTTACTCCTAGAAGCCTCAATTTGGGCAGAACGCTTCCCAAGGAAGCCTTTCGCTCAAATCAAAAAAGAGTTACCCGATTTTGAGGTAATGTCTTCTCTAATGTTGTTTTGTTTTATTTTTCTTCTCAAACACCCTAAACTATTTTTATTCATTTATTTTGTAACAACACCAGTATCCAAAATATACTAGGATGTTGTTATGAGAAGTATTCGAGCTACACTTACACACACCTACATCTAATGGTTAAAGAACATACGGTTTCTGTGGATGGCGAATTTCTGCCTCACGAAACGATGATTGTTCAACACTCATATAACACCTTCAAAGGTGGACATTAAGATGTCACTATTTTTATATAGGATATGTAATATTTTTATGTTTTACTTATGATTCTGTATTTCTCATTTATGACATACTTTATGATTTCCATTATGGGTAAAATGCGATAATTTCATTTTAGGAAGTGCGGACTATCGCCCCCTCAAAGTGATTTGAATCGTTAATGCCATATGTGGGATGTATAAAGGATGGAGTAAATGGTATTATACACTATATTATACTGTAATTATATTATAAATTTATATCATTATGATTTCATTCCATTAAATAAGAAATAGAAATGAAAGTAGCGTTCATGCGTACGTACGGCTTACCGTCTCCATGAACGGTGTATTTCATTTCTTACCTCTAAATGTTACGTAATATTACAAATGAATGTATATACTGGATATATGAGATATATATGACATCTAAATAATGAATATAATTCTGGAGATAATGGATATTCTACCACATAAACAACTTGTAATTATAAGAATTTTATTGTTGACTCAAGTACCAAAGATCGACAAAACGACCGTTATTAACTTAAATAATTACATAATGTTCATATCATTGTAATAAGTGATATAAAAAGGATAATGAAATTGAAAATGGTTCTTAATAAGGTATATATTAACTCTAGTTTATTATTCAGGAGGTTAAAGAACGGTTGAGTCAAGTCGGACACGAGGTAAGGGAATTTCTTAACCCAATTTCCATTCTTTGGATTAATCTCCTACTTTCAAATTATGTCATGATATGATTATGTCTTATCATGTATTTATACTTTATTTATGTGAGATTATAGTGAATACACATGAGCGATCTATTTTTTTTGCAAAATGATCTTTGTAAGGGAACTTCTTAACCCAACTTCCATTCTTTGGGTTAATCTCCTACTTTCAAATTATGTCATGATGTTATTATGTCCTATTTTGTATTTTTACTTTATTTATGTGTACCTATAGTGAATACACATAATAGATCTATTTTATTTTAAAAATGATCTTTTTAAGGACTTCGTCTCAATCTCCTTTCATTATGGTATATTTGGTTTTATACACAACTTTCTTTTATACGGTGTATAAACCCCTTTGACTTTTACGTTTATTCAAGAGGAATCTTTTTTATACGAAGCGTTTTGCTAAACGACAAGAGGAAATGTTTTTCTTTCCGTACTTCTACGGCGACAACGACTTCTCCGCCGCCGTGACCATTATTTGAGTTTTGGCTTCCTCTACAAGCCATCATTTTTTTAATGAAAAATAAATTCAAAGTTTTAACATTCTTTTATTTTGGTATTGAAAATGGTTTTGAAAGCGTTTTTATTATATCAATGTGTTGTATTGATATCTTGTGATTGAAATGTGGAAATGTTATGTTTCCTTTATGCATGTTTTATGTGATATGATTATGTTATGGTTTATGATATGTTTAAACCTATTCATATGAGGAATGTATTGGACTAAATAAGTGACGGGTGGAGCCCGCTATAGCTTCTCGATGCATCGGTAGGTCTCATGAGACAACTAGACGTGGAATTGGCCGAGGCCCTTTCCCAATTTGATTTATGGTTTTGGCCGAGGCCTTAATCATTTTAGACGTCTTGGCCGAGGCCTTGACAAAATGATTCAGAATGTCCAACATTATACATTCTCTCATTATGAAAGTGGTTATTGTTATTGCATGTGATTATTCGTCTAGTAGAATATCCATGTGAGTAAGTAATGGCATTATTTTATTTTACTTTTGCCATATTATGCTGATGTTCAAGTTCAATAAGGCTTTTGTTTTAGTTATACATTTCCTTAAATGCTTATGTTTTCTTATAAAAGCTTCCGCAATATTGTTATCCTTACTGAGCATCTGAGCTCACCCCTTTCAATGTTTTAATATTTTCCAGGATGTGAAGAAGTATTTTATGAATGACCTGCAGGGATAGTCAGAAGAGGATATGAGTGTGGACTATGAAGACTTTGTTATTATTTTTTTACTTTATGATGTAATGTAAGACTTATGAATGTATCTAGTGTTTCCAAGGCTACTAAACTAATCGGTCTTTCGAGACTTGATGTTTTGTGATCAGGCCAATGTTACGAAGTAACGCACCGACTCTGGGTAGCTGGGGTCGGGGCGTTACAGTTGGTATCAGAGGCAGTTTAGTACTAACCTTGAAGCTAGATTTAGATAAACTCTTATTAGAGAACATAGCCCAAAGATAGACTTTGAGGATTAATATAGAAGAACTGCCTAGAATTTTGGTATTATAGAGATGTTATGAGTTTTCCGAGCAATACATCCCAGTCTAGATACGAGCAGGTAGAGGCGGCTCTGGCACAGATGTACCAAGGGGTAAAACCCGAAAACACCGCTTTGAGCTAGAATCGAACGGGAACTGGTGCACGACAACGGGCCTTGCTGCACTCTTGGTTACGACAATCCCGGGGGATATGCTTAGGATAATTCCCATTTTCATTACAAACCACTCTGAAGGGTTACGAGTATATACTTCCTCAAAGAAAACATTTTTATAATTATGGATTAGATCCATAATTATTTCAATTTATGTAAAGTGTTTAACAAGTATGGAATTATGTATTTTGATTCATAAAATAATCTAGTTTATGCCATTGTTTAGAAATGGCGCCTAGTGTAAGGAATGGAAACTGTATCAATGCACGCACTCCGTGTAGGGATTTCCCTCCTGCTCAAGATAATTATTGTGGATCTGGAGATACAACCGGTGCTGATCAACTTATTACCATACTAGGACAACTCACTTAGGTTATGAATAATAACCTTACTTGTATGGATCACCCTGATCCACAACGTGGAGGATCAATGTTAGACCGCTTCATGAGGCAACAACCACCAACGTTCAATGGGAATACAAATCCTATAGTATCTGAGCAATGGATAAATTCCTTATAGAAAATATTCCATGCCTTGGGGAGTAGTGAAAGGGAGAAGGTTGTCATGGCAGTTTACCGCCTCACTGGAGATACCGATCAGTGGTGGTCGCTGATTTAAAACACAAAGGAAGATGATGACGTATCGAATATGGAATGGAGGGAGTTCAAAGAGCTTTTCTTAGAAAAATACTTTCCACGTGACCATTGAGCAGATATAGAAAGGCAATTTCTGAGTCTGAGGCAGAAGGAGGATGAGAATGTCGCAAAGTATGAGGCTAAATTTACAAGGTTAGCGAGGCATGCTTCCGATTATATACGTAACCCAAGGAGTAAGATTGATCGTTTCTTTGATGGGTTAAAACCATTTCTCCGTCGAGATTTAGTATCACAATCCTTCTCATCATACGAAGATATTGTCTCGTGTGCTGTCAAGACAGAAAAGGAATTCTATAAGTCTTGTGACAACAAAGTAAAGAAAGAGAAGAAGAGAACGGTGGAACAAGAGACAGATAAAGGGAAAAAGGGAAAGAAGGATTTTCCATTATGTGATAATTGTGGGAAGAATCACACTGGTACTTGCCTAAAAGGAATGGGAGTTTGTTATAAGTGTGGAGATAAGGGTCACCAGGCTCGTGATTGCAAGGGAAAGAAAGAGGCTATCAAAGTTGAATGCTACAATTGTAGAGAAATGGGTCATTATGCAAATGAATGTCCTAAGTGTCAAGGAAACATACCTCAGAAAAGGCCAAGGGATCAAGGCCAATCTTATGCTGTGACTACAGTTGAAGCGGAATAATTAATCTATTGGTGCTTTTGGACTCAAGGATTATATTTTGGTTATTAGAATAATGTGATATATATAAGGATTGTACTGCAGTACTTGTTGATTTCAGTAAGGTTTTAATTTGATGAAGGTAATTATATTTTTAGTATATGACAATAAGAGAAACGTTACTTTGTTTGGGGAATCTGAGGTTACAATTGATTTTGGAATTAAGAGACCTTTTAGAGAAAGTCTGGACAGATGTATTTTGGATAACAATAAAGGTTGGAGTGGATTAAGTTGATCTTTGGATAGTATTGTTTAAGGTTAAATCATTTCTGAAGATTATTTTTGGAATATTATAATACTATAGTTTTAGGAAAAGGACAACCTGCAGGGTGGGGCATAACCCGTCGTGTCGGACAAAGCTCCAGGAATCGAACCCACAACCATAGTGCGACAAGCCTTTATTTCCTACCACTAGCCTACAGGAAGTACCTGGTTATTACAAAATAGTTTTACTAATCTAAATGGTATGTGTTAACATTTGGAACCTTATACAATTAGGATAAATAGAATATTTTTGAGTTCCGTTACCATTTGGAGTAAAAGTTGGGTTTGTGGTAAAAAATTATTAACGAATGAAAGTATACATAACAAGTATGTATATTACCTTACGTTCTTAGTAAATCTCCTAAATAAATTCCTCAAAATTATAAAAGGTAACTTAAAACAAAAATGTTGTCGGTTAACTTTTCCAACTTGGGATTCAATGACCGTTTAACCAATCACAAGTTTGTGATTTTCTTGTGGTTAAACTTTCTCCTAATCCTGTTTTCTATAACTCCCCATCAGACCTTGATGGTTTTTTTCTCCTCCATATCCATATTTTCATAGAATCCTATAATGGGCTATATCGGGTGACCTTTGTAATTATCTTGCTTTCTTTTAATGTTATATATTTATTAACCTTATTTCCGATGTGGGTTTTCCTCAACGGTATTTTCTCTTTTCAACCTTTTATTTTCAAAGAAAAATTTCAAATTGCGAGGACGCAATTTGTTGAAGGAGGGGAGAATGTAACACCCCGAGCTTCCACGATACACCTCTCTTTCCATAATGCAATAGCTTGCATTGTACGCAAGTTCGAGTTCTAACACACCGCAACTAATCAAAGTAGCCGTTATGAATATTAATAACCACCTTTTAAATTTATAGAAATTTTATATTTCAAAATGGACTTCATTTTTGTATTCCTAATATTGAAATTAACCTATGTTGAATTTTTTGTAATTTTCCGAGAACTTCCAAATTTTTATGAATAGTGAAAAATACATAAAACAACTTTTTTAATCAAAATAATTTATAGTGATAAGTTATACTATTTAGTGGTTTTAAGGTATAATTAGAATATATTTTTACCATTTTATCCAATGGTGGTCATTAGAATTAATTTAACATTGAAATTGGACATAAACAATTGTCAATCTTTTGATATAAATTGTTTCTTAAAAACAAACTATTTGTCGTAACAGCGGGAATTAATTATAAAATTAATTAATGAAACTTATATGTTTGGAATTTTTTAAAATAGAAATCATTTTTGAATTCGGAATATCAATTATAGCTTAGGGTGATATTTTGGCCTTGTTCTGAAAAACATCAATTTTTGATGAATAGTGAAACCACTAAGTGGTAGTTAAATAACTGATTTTTTCGTTTAAATGAAATATTACCACTTTTGTGATTTTATTTTCAAAAATCCCACATACATGGTTGTCATTAATATGTAAAATGTGGTTCAATGAGATTAAAATAATTTTTTGGTAAATAGTAACTATTAAGTTCTTAATCGCGATTAGAGGTAATTAGTGTAGTTTAAGGTAAAAATAATGTTTTAATAATATGATATGAGCTTGAAACTTTTCCTACTCCTATTGGATGAGTCATGGCCGACCAAGACAACTCATGGGTCAACTTGGGGACCCCATGGCGCCACTTTGGTTGGAAAATGACATTAATATATATTTATTTAATGTTAAAATTAAATTGACACAAACATGAGTTATTTTACTACAACAGTTTTTAAGTGGGGTTAAACAAGTCCAAATTTTGACTATAAATATTCATTATAAATCTAAAAATATTTCCTACATCATAGTATTTTTTTTATAATTTTTATACATTAAATAAATTAAATTATTTATGACATCATTATGATGCAGCGATTACCTCATTATTTAACGATTTAAATAAAATGATAAGATAATGAAAAATCCAAGGCGTACACTTGTCCAAATCCTATTGGATGAGGATATTTCGAAACCTTATCACCTTAGAGTCGAATTATATAAGTGTGGGACCTTTAGAATCCGAAACGCATTGCGAAATAATGTAACATTTCAATCTTTCCAAAAGTGCCCCTCCTCTCCACTTATAAAAGGCCCCCACCTCCCCCACCTCATTTACACTTTCAAGCCATTTTGCTCGGCCAACCTCTGCCCAAATACTCTCCCAACTTCCCCCTCTTACTCCTAGAAGCCTCACTTTGGGCAGAACTCTTCCCAAGGAAGCCTTTCGCTCAAATCAAAAAAGAGTTACCCAATTTTGAGGTAATGTCTTCTCTAATGTTGTTTTGTTTTATTTTTCTTCTCAAACACCCTAAACTATTTTTATTCATTTCTTTTGTAACAACACCAGTATCCTCAATATACTAGGATGTTGTTATAAGAAGTATTCGAGCTACACTTACACACACCTACATCTAATGGTTAATGAACATACGGTTTCTGTGGATGGCGAATTTCTGCCTCACGAAACGATGATTGTTCAACACTCATATAACACCTTCAAAGGTGGCCATTAAGATGTAACTATTTTTATATATGATATATAATATGTTTATGTTTTACTTATGCTTCTGTATTTCTCATTTATGACATACTTTATGATTTCCATTATGGGTAAAACGCGATAATTTCATTTTAGGAAGTGCGGACTACCGCCCCCTCAAAGTGATTTGAATCGTTAATGCCATATGTGGGATGTATAAAGGATGGAGTAAATGGTATTATACACTATATTATACTGTAATTATATTATAAATTTATATCATTATGATTTCATTCCATTAAATACGAAATAGAAATGAAAGTAGCGTTCATGCGTATGTACGGCTTACCGTCTCCATGAACGGTGCATTTCATTTCTTACCTCTAAATGTTACGTAATATTACAAATGAATGTATATACTGGATATATGAGATATATATGACATCTAAATCATGAATATAATTCTGGAGATAATGGATATTCTACCACATAAACAAGTTGTAATTATAAGAATTTTATTGTTGACTCAAGTACCAAAGATCGACAAAACGACCGTTATTAACTTAAATAATTACATAATGTTCATATCATTGTAATAAGTGATATAAAAAGGATAATGAAATTGAAAATGGTTCTTTATAAGGTATATATTAACTCTAGTTTATTATTCAGGATGTTAAAGAACGGTTGAGTCAAGTCGGACACGAGGTAAGGGAATTTCTTAACCCAATTTCCATTCTTTGGGTTAATCTCCTACTTTCAAATTATATCATGATATGATTATGTCTTATAATGTATTTATACTTTATTTATGTGAGATTATAGTGAATACACATGAGCGATCTATTTTGTTTAAAAAATGATCTTTGTAAGGGAACTTCTTAACCCAACTTCCATTCTTTGGGTTAATCTCCTACTTTCAAATTATGTCATGATGTTATTATGTCCTATTTTGTATTTTTACTTTATTTATGTGTACCTATAGTGAATACACATAATAGATCTATTTTATTTTAAAAATGATCTTTTTAAGGACTTCGTCTCAATCTCCTTTCATTAAGGTATATTTGGTTTTATATACAACTTTCTTTTATATGGTGTATAAACCCCTTTGACTTTTACGTTTATTCAAGAGGAATATTTTTTATACGAAGCGTTTTGCTAAACGACAAGAGGGAATGTTTTTCTTTCCGTACTTATGCAGCGACAACGACTTCTCTGCCGCCGTGACCATTATTTGAGTTTCGTCTTCCTCTACAAGCCATCATTTTTTTTAATGAAAAATAAATACAAAGTTTTAACTTTCTTTTATTTTGGTATTGAAAATGGTTTTGAAAGCGTTTTTATTATATCAATGTGTTTTATTGATATCTTGTGATTGAAATGTGGAAATGTTATGTTTCCTTTATGCATGTTTTTTGTGATATGATTATGTTATGGTTTATGATATGTTTAAACCTATTCATATGAGGAATGTATTGGACTTAATAAGTGACGGGTGGAGCCCGCTATAGCTCCTCGATGCATCGGTAGGTCTCATGAGACAACTAGACGTGGAATTGGCCGAGGCCCTTTCCCAATTTGATTTATGGTTTTGGCCGAGGCCTTAATCATTTTAGACGTCTTGGCCGAGGCCTTGACAAAATGTTTCAGAATGTCCGGCATTATACATTCCCTCATTATGAAAGTGGTTATTGTTATTGCATGTGATTATTCGTCTAGTAGAATATCCATGTGAGTAAGTAATGGCATTATTTTATTTTACTTTTTCCATATTATGCTGATGTTCAAGTTCAATAAGGCTTTTGTTTTAGTTATACATTGCCTTAAATGCTTATGTTTTCTTATAAAAGCTTCCGCAATATTGTTATCCTTACTGAGCATCTAAGCTCACCCCTTTCAATGTTTTAATATTTTCCAGGATGTGAAGAAGTATTTTATGAATGACCTGCAGGGATAGTCAGAAGAGGATATGAGTGTGGACTGTGAATACTTTGTTATTAGTTTTTTACTTTATGATGTAATGTAAGACTTATGAATGTATCTAGTGTTTCCAAGGCTACTAAACTAATCGGTCTTTCGAGACTTGATCTTTTGTGATCATGCCAATGTTACGAAGTAACGCACTGACTCTAGGTAGCTGGGGTCGGGGAATTACAACTTGAAACTTGTTTGAGCACAAAAATTGATGCCCGGGTAGCTAAGAGGGTGGACTAGACTAGTGGGATAGTGTTCTGGAGGTGACTCGACCCGGTTTCACTGGAAGGACTGACAATTTCAACACTAACTAAACAAATGCTTTTCTGAGGGTCATAGCCTTCTATGCCACGTTTTTTTGAGGGTCGTGGCCTTCTAAGGCTCATTTCAATGAGACACGATGATCTAGGGGCCCAATATAGCTAACACCCACGAGGCCTCTACCATATTTTGTTCTTATTGGTTACTTTATGCTAATTAGGGTGACACAAGGGTTATTTTAAAAAGTAAGGATGTGTGTGTTTTAATTTAAGTTGTTACTTTTTAAAAATTCATTCTTTAAACCTGTTTTCCCTAAATTTGTTCATGCTTTTAGTTCTTTTATTTAATTAAAATTTCAAATGTATTTTTCATTTAATAATTGTGCTTGGATCCTTTTCTCAGTGGCATCCTACAGGGCTTTTAGCTCACACCGAACATAATCCAATGGGTGTATGTAGATTCTATTCTTTTTCTTTCTAGGTTGAGGCATCGAGCATAGCATTGGTGGTTCAGGTTGTTAGTGAAATCCTCATGTTGGTTTGGTGGTGGTGGCTTGGGGATGTGACTCCTCATGTCGCACAGAGGTTTGTGTTGGAGTTTTGGTTTTCCCTTGATGTAGACTCCTTTTTCTGTTCAAGTTGTTAACTTTAAATATGAACTTGGTATAATGGTCTATTTGGTTCTATGATTTTAGTTTTAATTTATCCATCTTGTTGTTTGTTTTATATTTATTTATTTGGGTAAACCATTCTCATGTTTTATTCCTGATACCCGGGCACCTGAGCCAGCCAGTGGGGATCGGGAACGCCCTTCGGGCCTTATCACATACCATGTTGGGTGCTGGGTCGAATGGAGACCCGACTTGGTTCGTGAAAAAATGGTATCAGAGGGAGGTTTTTGTTCTTGATATTTGGGATGTCGGGTAGAACGAGGATAGGACTGTCGGTACTCGAGGGGTAGGTGTGAGACAAGCGTCACGGACTCTTTCTCGTTTTGATCCTCGAGTTACGAGGGGTAGTCCAGGATTTATGTTTTTGGATTTACTCTATGTGGATATGGGATGAAATTAGGTGTAAACCGGTACTGTGTGTGGTATCACTTGGAGTAGTGACCCGTGTGATTCTCGAGAGTATGGTTTGACACTCATAGTGGTTGGTTCTTGCCTAGGGAATGGTCTACTAAACCATGAAACCATATTAGGCATGACCACTAGTCCTATATCTAGGTTCATTAATGATTTCGAGGTTTTGCATCAATTTTGGGATTGGCACGAAATTTGTTTCCTTTAAAAAGTGAAGCAGACTTGGGTGTTACTCTTATTTTATTTTGGTGTGTGGTTGGCATGATTTTTGGGGTGCGTTTCTCTTGGACCTTGTTTTTGGAATTTGTCGTTGATTTGTCGAAGATAAATTTCTAAAAGGATTTCTTGGGTCATTTGAAATTGAAGTGGTTGTTTTATAAATGGAAATAATTTTGTAAATTTGTCTTGATTTTTTGAAATAGTTTTGGAAAATGTATTCTTGGAATATTGGGAACGTTTTGTTTTGATAGTGTAAGAGATTTGTTACTTTTCTAGTGGAATTTCAATGGGTTCTCTCATGTGCATATGGAAGTGATTAATGGATAGTTGGTGGATCATGTGGATGGGTTCCTGAGTGGAAAAAAGGTTCATATTTGCGAGGCATCATGGAATATCAGTGGTGATGGATTATTTTTAAGGTCGATTCTTGTTTCCTTAAAAGTTGGTTCGTCTCTAAAATGGGGTTTTGTTCTTATGGTTTTTGAAATTGGAAAATGGTTTTGAGTCCGGTGTTTGGATGTTTTTTTTCTAATGTGTTCAGATTTTTGGAAGGTTGTTTTGTGTTTATTTTTTGGGATATGCCTTCTAGAAATGTCCCATGGGTTTCCAGCAAGTCTGTCGGTTCTTAGCTCATCCCAGACTCCCAGTGTAGTGGCGATGTTGGGTTGTACTTGGTGGTGTCGATTGTTTGTAAACGTCGAGGTCAGTTGGATATTATTGAATGCTTTAGGAAAGTTGTAAGTGTCTTCAGTTTTTGAGTAACTTTAAATGTTGTGTGGGTGTAAGTCATCTCGAGTGTGTTTGGAGGAGCAGGACTAGATCAGTAAATAGCGATCATCAAGTTTCGTTATGAATGAGGATGTCTTAAGAGATCCACGAGACTACCTTCATCTTGAGGTTGCACCTAAAGAGGAGAAGGCGAGGGAAAGTGGTTAATCTCGTAGGTGATGGACCAGTCAACAGGCGACAAAGGGGTGCATTGACCTTTCTGATGATCTAGTTTCATGGTCTCTAGAGGTTTTGTGGAACAATTAGCATAAAGATCGTAATATTTGTTGGTCTTGTCCATATTGTGGTAAGTATAGGTTCCTCATTAGATGAAGAGTGTGAACCAAAGGGACTTGTTCTTGGAGTGCCCCTCTCATCAGTTTGTGTCGTGTGTTTGACAGACCGCTTAATCTCTTACATCTAGTGTGGTCTATCGGACACTCTAAGTCCTTCGCTGCATTTCTTAGTTGGTATGTTGACGGAGTGGCCGCTTGGGGGATGAGGAGAATTATGCAGGTTGCTTTTCCAGTAGAGGATGTTCCAGTCAAAGGTGTTCAACTTATGACTGCAAGGCGGTAGATGCTTCAGACATCAGGGCCCCAGCCATAGGTCTTGGGGTGAAGCTTACGTGCAGTCAAAACTCATCGGACGTGGGATGGGCTTGGTCCGACATAAGTCCATAGTGTCAGGATGGGAACAGCTTAAATTTCCCAATAGAGGTATCACCACTGAAGGATTCATTTTTTTGTGAGGGGCATGAACCCCTGTCTCCTAGTTGTTTTCATCTGTATCCATGAAATGCCACCATGCCTGCACTGTGAACCTTCATGTGGAAGATTATGGGTCGAGGTTTCACTTATTGGAGAGATGTTTTGTCATGTGGGTTTAACGCATGCATGTCCAGTTT
This sequence comes from Viscum album, assembly GCA_963277665.1. Classification (NCBI taxonomy): domain Eukaryota; kingdom Viridiplantae; phylum Streptophyta; class Magnoliopsida; order Santalales; family Viscaceae; genus Viscum; species Viscum album. The sequence continues at coordinate 1,012,291,036 of OY728119.1, read as the reverse complement.
ACCGCTATGTTATAGGTTTCTACTATCAACACCATCTCATGTGATGAAATATTGGCTAGTGTAGAAATCATTCATGCATGTCATCCCATGTTGGAGGGTTCATGATGCATAGATCAGTTTCTATTTCTCAAAGTAAACTGTGAATGCCCGCATGGGTTTCGTGGTGATAGGAAATTTTAAAATGATGGGGTGACCCGGTGAGGGTCTCGCCGATGCCCCCTCTTGTGTTGGTTGGATAAACATAGGGAGCATGGATTCTCAAGCCAGTGTTAGATGTTTTTTTGGGTTGGTGAGTTGTTTTGGATAGAAGAACCAATGTTTAACGAGAACCCTAATATATTTAGGATACCACCATAGGATGGGGTGGTGTAAAAACTCTGTTTTCAGAGTGCGCTTTGAGGGGTGACCCCCTTAGTTCTGCTATGACCGACCTCGACCATGCTAATTGGTTAAATTGGGTAGTGGGTCACTTGATGAGAGTTGATGGAGATCTCGAGTGGCCCCGGTGATCCCTAAGATGGGGGGTCGAGGTGTTCCATCTTGTAGTCCTTCCTGAGGTTAATTCCTTGTTGATGGTGGTTTTTCTCGGTGATTATGGTTTTGAGATATTTTCTGTTTTTTGTATGGGGTGTTTTGATTTCCCAATCTTCGGGTGACTAATGTTATAGGTATCTTTGCGGTCTTGCCTGAAATATTTTCTTGGATATGTCTTTTGGGATTTTCTGGGGGTAGAAAGTGTAATGGTGGGGAGAATTATCACACCCCGACTGACACTTCATCTTAATTTATTTATTTTGGGTCTTACTTTTGAGTTTTGGTTTGAAACGGTTCCATTTTAAACGAAATTTGGGATCTCATACGGTTGCACGACCGTGCGCTCGACTGTAGGTGGTGCTCGACATTAATGAGAAAATATTTTATGATTAAATATATTATTTAACTGGAATGCGACTATGTCACGAACATGTACGATTTAGTGCATGGTGTCAGCACTCAACAATTAATGCAATTATTTTGTAACGGGCTTTATTATTTTAGAATTATTATTAATATTATTATTATTTATGTTAATGTTTCAATTAGCTTATTATTATTATTATTATTATTTCAATTGATATTTTAAATTCTCCATGGATGTAAAATTAACTTTATAATTATAGAATTAGAATTATTATTATTATTATTATTGTATTTATTGACAATTTAATTAGGCTTCTTTTCTTATGTAATTGTTATTATTTTCATAATTATTTTAATTGGGTTGTTTATATTAAATATTTTCCATAATTATAAAAAGTATTATCGTGTTATTATTATTATTATTATTGTGATTAATTTAAATTTGTTTAGATTTTATTTAGGTTTTATTTAGATTTTATTTAGTTTTGATTTGTTTTTTTTCCTTTCTTTCTTTTCTATATCTCCCCCACCCCTTTCATCATGTCGCGCAAGACCCCCATTCCCCCTAGTTTTTCCACAGCACCCCCACCCCTCCTCTATCCCTAGGTCAGTCACCTCCCCTCCTCTCATCCAACATGACGACCCCCCCTCACACACTAAACTCTTTCGGCACAGCCTCCTCCAGTGCAGATTCCCCTCCCCTTGATTTTCCCTCCAGCACGGCCTCCTTCGGCATATCCTTATATGGCGTGGACTGCTTCTCCCCATCGCAGAAAACCCTTTGGCCTCTTTCTTTGGTCCGGCATAGCCCCTCCAACCTCCTCACTATCCACATGTCACTTCTCCTGCCACCTCACTTGGTACACCTCACCCCTTTTGGCCACGCCCCCTTCTGGCAAGCCTCCAACGGGCACGATGCACCTTCGGAAGCACCCTGTCTTGCTCCTCCATCCTTCCACAACATCACTGAAGGTGTGTATCTCCTTTTTTGGTTGTTTCTTCCTTCTATAGGTTTTTCAGTTATGTCTTTCTGTTGATTTGGTTTGATTTTGGGTACAAATGGTTCGATTTGTTTTTGTTTTAGGGTCTAGCCGTGTTGTTTGAGGTTAAATTAGCATGTGATGGTCTTTACGTGCCAATCTCACGAGTTCTCCTACATTCCAGGTGGGTGGTTCATTGTCTAATCATTATTTGATAAATTAATTTTCATGTTTAATTTGTTTAACATTTTATTTAATTAATTTGTTAGTGCGAAGTGAGTTTTCATTAGAGTTTGATTTGCATTGAAATTGTAAGTATCATGTTTATGTATGTGTGTTTTTTCTGTTGTGAACATTTATATAGTCAGTTGTTAGTGATTTTTAAATTATGAGGTTATCTTCTTAACTTGCGCAATTGGTGAAATTGTATTCTTGACATGACTTCGTGTGCGTTAGACATAAAAGTGGGGTTTCTGTGGATTTAGTGGTTAATGCCAAGTGATTTCTTTTAAATTTTTTATAAGATTTTATTTTTGACTTGTTAAATTTTGTGGTTTATGAAATTGTGTTTTTCATATGGTATATGTTTTTTCCGTCAAACTATTTTGGTGGTACAGGTCAAACTTTAAAATTTTATTTGAGTGTGTGTGATGTGTGAATGCGTTTGAATTTATAAATGGTTACTTTAGTTTGTACAAAGACAGTTGACACCCTTTTTCTATTTTTTTATAATTTTTTTAGGGTTTACATAATTATGAAAATGGTGTGAAATGTGTTTGAAAAATGATTTAGTATGCACATTATTTCAAAATGGTGTTTACGTGTGTATGTGGTGGATTGTTTAGTGACGAGTGTCTTTTAAATTGTGAAGATGGATAAATTATGTATGTAACCTACCAAAATTATGTTTTCAAGTGATTTTAGAGTGTGTATGGTTTAAAAAAAGTATTTGGGTGTATAAATTGTGATTTTGTGTGTGTAAGTACCATGTTTCAATTTTATGAATTATAGTGACATGTGACATGAACTTAAAACTTGTTTGAGCACAAACCCGGAAGCCCAGGTAGCTAGGAGGGTGGACTAGACTAGTGGCCTAGTGTTCCGGAGGTGACTCGACCCGGTTTCTGGGATAGGACAGACGATTGAAACACTAACTAAACATATGCTTTTCTGAGGGTCGTGGCCTTCTTAGCCATGTTTTTTGTGGTTCATGGCCTTCTAAGCCACGTTTTTTGAGGGTCATGGCCTTCTAAGACACGTTTCACCAAGACATGAAGATCTAGGGGCCCAAGATAGCTAACACCCATGAGACCTCTCCCATATTTGGTGATCATTGTTTACTTTACCCTTGTCAGTGTGACACATCTCTTATTTTAAAAATAAAGGGTGTGTGTGTTTTAATTTAAGTTGTTCCTTTTAAAAACCACTTTCTTTAAACCTGTTTTTTTCTAATGTTGTTCAAGATTTTAGTTCTTTTCTTTAATTAAAATTTCAAATATATTTGTCATTTAATTATTGTGCTTGTAACCTTTTCTCGGTGGCATCATACTGGAATTTTAGCTCACACCCTATATACACCTTTGGGTGTATATTGACTCTGTTATTTTTCTTTCCAGGTTGATGCATCGAGCATAGCAATGGTGGTTTGGGTTGTCAGTTGCATACTCATGTTTCTTTGGTGGCAGTGTCTTGGGGATGTGACTCCTCATGTCGCACAGAGGTTTGTGTTTGAGTTTTGTCTTTCCCTTGATGTAGTCTCTTTTGGGTTTTAGTTCAAGTTGTTAACTTTAAATATGAAGATGGTATAATGGTATATTTGGTTGTCTGATTATAGTTTTAATTTATTCGTCTTTTGGTTTGTTTTATATTTATCTATTCGGGTATACCATTACCATGTTTTATTCTTGATATTCTGGCACTTGTGCCAGCCTGTGGGGATCGGGAATGCCCTTCGAGCCTTGTCACGGACCGGGTTGGGCGCTGGGTCGGATGGCGACCCGGCTTGGTTCGTGACAAGAATTAATCTCATTTTTTCGAATATTATAAAAATATATAGTTTTTAAAAAACAATTAAACACAGAAAGTGTGACAACCCATCACGTCGGACAAATCTACAGGAATCGAACCCACAACCAAAGTGCGACTGGGATTTATCACCTTCTATTGGACTACGTGAAGTCCCAGGTTAGTATGACTAATTCTTTTTAGTTAAATTATTTTATGGATCAATAATATGTAGATTTTGAGAACTTATGGTTTATCCTTAGTATAGGAAAATGATTTGGTGATTAAGTGATGAATGTTATTTTGGAAGATGTTTACTCTTTTGGTAACAATATATCCCAAGGGAAAATAGAATAATGTGGGATTTCGTTTGAGTAGTAATGGTGGGTTTTTAACTATGTTTTTATTGTGGATTTATATTAATTTGGGTTATTTATGGAAGTGATTGACCTATCATAGAGAATATGTGATTTGGTTAATTAATTTTACGTATGTGTCTTTAAATGTAGTCAATATTATTTGGATATACAATTTTACGTGGAAGACTACGTAAGAAAATTCATCTGAGTTTTGGGTTTCAATATCAGTTTGGATTATATTGAATGATTTTGTGGACAATTTTTTATTGAATGGTATTTATTGAACTTTGGGTATTGTTGGTTTAATTTTAGAAATTAAGACTAGTATTTATTTCTCTAATAGAATATCCTTTTTGGGGATCATCTGATCTTTTACTAACCATTGTGGTTTTGGTTAATCTATAAAGAAAAGGGAAATATATAGATCATCCTTTTTGTATTATGTGATTATCAATAAGTTGATTCTAGCACTTCAGGTGTGACCAAGTCATCTTGAATACCCACAATTGGAGTGAAAGATGGGTTTGTGGTGAGAATTAGATGAAGGATGATTCTCTACTTATCAAGTATATTTTTTATCTTATTCTATGAATAAATTAATTATTAAACATTAGGGAAGAGATATTAAAACCAAAAATGTGTTATCCTAATTCTTTACGTTTTGTTGAACCGGTGATATTTTAAATCATCATAGATTGATGTACTTGACGTCCTTAATTTTACACTTGTTTCTGATTGATGACCTCAATCACTCCCTATAAATATTTACGTTTTCCTTCCAATGAAGTGTCTCTAATTTCCACCAATGTTCTCCTAATCGAGATCATAATTTGGTGGGGGCTTTTTCATTCCCTTTCCCTCTTATTAGGGATAAATTTTATTAACCCAATTTCCGATGTGGGTTTTCCACGAAGGTATTTTTTCTATTTTTAACCATTTATTTTAGAAGAAAAATTTCAAATTGCGAGGATGCAATTTATTAAAGGAGGGGAAAATGTTACACCCCAAGATTTCATGGTACTTTATCTCTTCAAAGTAAATCAATAACATGTACAATACGCAACACTGAGTTCGAGCGCACCACGACATACCAAACTAGCCCTTCAAAAAATGGTTATGAATAGTAATAACTGGATTTTGAATTTTATATACTCCATATAATTTTAACTTATGTATTATGGGTTTCATAGACATATTACAACAAAAAATTCAATTTTTCAGAAAAAATTTATTTTTCAAAAAAATGCAATTTACCACCTTTTAATGGAGAACCTTTTTTAAATCCAATATTTGACACTTTTACTTATTAAGTTTTTCAAAATAAAATTATTCTTTATAATTGGGACATCAAAATTTACTTTGGATTATATTTTTGTATTTTTCTAATAATATTCATTTTTTATGAATAGTGAGAAATACATTATTTTAATTCAACATTTCCATATAATCGAATTTATTTATATGGGTATATAATATTTTTAATTGGTTTTTAAGTTTAATTAGATTATATTTTAACAATATAATCCAGTCTTGGTAATTGGAATTAATTTCACATTAAAATTGAACATAAACAAGTGTCAATCTTTTGATAATTAAATTTTCATAAAAACACACTTTTTTTTTGACAACTTGAATTAATTTTAAATTAATTAATACAACTTATATGTTTTGAATTTCTTAAAATAGAAATAATTGTTGAATTTGGAATATAAAATATATCTTAGGAAGAATTTTTGGTATTTGTTTTGTAAAACATCAATTTTTGATGAATAGTGAAACCACTAAGTTGAAGTAAAAAATATGACATTTTCATTTAAATGAAATTTTACCACTTCGGTGAATTGAATTTATAAAATCCAACATTCATGGTTGTTATTAGTAAGTAATATGTTCTTCAATAAGATGAAAATAATTTTTTGTTAGTTGTAACTTTTGACATTTATTTACCACAGTTAAAGGTAAATAGGGTAATTCAAGGTAAAAAGAATATTCTAATAATATAAATTTACCTTAACACTTGTTCTAACCTTACTGTATGATTCCTGGACGACCATTGGAATCTTTGTGTCTTTTTTTGGGACCCCATGGAGCCACTTAAAAGTTATAGTGACATTGTATTTCAATCAATTATAAGTAAAGACAAAAATGACTAAAACATATATCTCTTAGTAAATAAATTTTTACATGGGGTTATATAAGTAATATCTTCAACTATAAAAATTTATTATAAATATAAAAATATGTCCTATATCATGGTATTTTTCTGAAATTTTTAAAAATCAAATAAATAAAATTATAAATTCCACAATAATGATATATTGTTTACCTCATGAATGAATGATTTAAATAAAAATGATTATAATGATTAAACAAATATAAAAAACATGTCTAATTATTATTGGATTATTTTATTTTGACCACAAGTCATCTTTCCTTCGAATATAATTAGTTTTGGAAATTTAGAAACCAAAAATAATTATATAATAAAATAGTCTTTTTACACTTTCATAAAGAGCCCCTCCTCCCCTTTATAAAAATCCCTCAACTCTAACCCATTAATCACACCTCTCAAGCCACATGGATTTTCCAAAATCATCCTGAATAATTTATCAAGACCCTTCCCTTCCATGTAGAATCCTTACTTTAGGCATAAGGCACTTCATGAAATCTTTTTGGTTCAAACCAAAGGGAGTTTCCCAATTTTAAGGTAACGTCTTCCCTAAAGTTATCTTCTTTTATTTAACTTCTCCAACCCCCTAAACTCTATTTATTAAATTATTTTATAAAAGCACCAGTATAATCAATATTCTAGGTTGTTGTTATGATAATTATTCTAGCTACACTTACTCACACCTCTATCTAATGGGAAAAGAACATACTGTTTCTGTGGACGGCGAACTACTGCCTCACGAAACGATGATTGGTCAATTTTCTCCTACCACCTCTTATGGTGGACATTATAATAGAACTGTATTTATATATGATACATATATTTTTTATTTTTTCCTTATGATTTTGTAATTTTTATTTAAAAACATACCATTATTCTTTCCAATAAGTGTGAACACGATAATTTCATTTGTGGAAATGCAGACTACCGCCCCCTCAAGGTGATATGATTCGTTCATGACATACATGGAATGTATACATGATGGAGTTAATTAAATTATACAACACATATAACATATGATATTATACTGGAATTATAATATACCTATGTATCATTATGTTTTCGTTTCATTAAATATGAAATAGAAATGAAAGTAGTGTTCATGAAAATGTATGACTTACCATCTCCATGAACGGTGTATTTCATTTATTTTCTCCAAATATCATGAATTAATTATAAATATCTATATATATATATATTGGATATATATGATATATATGATATTTAAATCATGAATATAATACTGTACATAATATAATTTTTACCACATTGACAATTTGTAATTATAACAAGTTCATTTTTGACTCAAGTACCAAATATCGACAAAACGACCATTATTAACAGAAATGATTAAATAATTTTTATAACATGGTAATATGTAATATAAAAGGAATAATTATCTTGAAAAATGTTATTAAATAAGTATAAATTATCTTTAGTGTATTATTCAAGTGATTAAATAACGAACGAGTCAAGTCGGACATGAGGTAAGGGGTTTCTTATCTCACTCTTAATTTTGTGAGATTTCCATTGTCTGCAACTTATTTATTGCATGTGGTGCATTTTGTACTGAAATTTGATATATATTATCATTATTCTCTTTATATTAATGGTATTATATGATTCATTTTTGTGGTTGTTAACTTTTTTTTATACGACTCGATTTATTAAAATGTGGTAAGTGTTTTTCATCTCACTTTTTACTCCCATGAGATTCATGCAATATTAGCCACTATTTCCTTTTTTTGTGGTGTATATACAATCCATGATTGTATTATAGGTGTAATATAATTTAATTTATGGGTATTTACATCTTCATTGTATGATCCTTCTTTCATAGGGGGTATGTTTCGAAAGTTACAAAGTCGGTAAGGGACTTTCAAATTCCAATTTCCACTAATTCAGCTTTACGCATACTTCATTGATTATTTTACTCCAAGATTATGTATGTAATCACTATCTATTTACTTATGTTGTAATCTCTACTCCAATTTTTATGGATATACTTTTGATACACATAATCACTCCATTGATAATTTCTCAAGTCATTGATATGAACTTGATAAAAGTAATCTTAACTCAATTTCCATTCATTGAGATAAACATCCAAGTCATTGGTGTTGTTTTTAAAAGAATATGTGTAAAGGTCCACGGACTTTTTTATACTTAATATCCTATAATATTTAATGTATTTATATTTTTCAAAAAATATTATTTCATTTATTTATCTTTAACCTAAGGATACAGTCTTTATACAAGACTTTATCTCAATTTACATTCTATTGAGACTTCTTTGTTTTTATATGCCAATTCACTTTTATATGGTGAATATAATGTACTTTTACATATTATATCATGAATCCCTTTATTCTAATGATATTATAATGTTTTTATTACCTCAATTATTTTTTTCAAGTGTCTCTATTTTCGTTAGAAACTCTAACTAAAATATCATTTTAAATGTTTTAAAGATTTATTCTTCTAAATAATTCTCATTAATGTCCATGTTTTAAAAATGTTTTTAAGGATTTATTTATATAGACATTAATGTTTTAAAAATTAAATTCCTCTTAAAAGTTTCAAAGTGGTATGGGACACTTTGATTAAAAAATCTATTTTAAACAGATTCTTGATAAATAGTGAGACTTTTAAATGTTTTCAAGAAAAGGGGAGGGGGGTTCTCTCAAAACAGTTTGATGATTATTTTCATCTATGTCAATATACTACATTATTCATGATTGAGGTTAATTTATTATAATAAAATCTTCCGTATTTTATTTAATGATTTATGTTTGATTGTGGCTGTGCTATTTTTATACCATTCATGGTTTATGGTTAAAGTATTGAAATTTCTTATGCTAGTTTTGATACGAATGATAATGTTATATTTCAAACTTTTCATATGAGGAATGTATTGGACTTTGTAATGGAAGGGTGGATCCCTCTATAGATCCTTGATGCATTGGTAGGTGTCATGAGACAATTAGATGTGGAATTGGCCGAGGCCTTTCCTAATTTGATATATGGTTTTGGTCGAGGCATAAATAATTTTTAAACATATTGGAAGAGGCCTTAATAAGAAGATTCAGAATGTCAGACATTATGGATTCCCTCATTATGAAAATAATATTGATGGTTAATGTGGTTATTCGACTAGTAGAAAACCCATGATTATATTTTATTATGGCATTGTTTACTCAGCTCATATTACTACTATAAATTGTTCGTGTTTATTATTTGTAAAGGAATGTGTTTTCTATTATTCACCATGCCTAATGTTTATGTTATCTTCCACTCCATTGCTTACCCTTACTGAGCGTTTGAGCTCACCCCTTTTTTTCATTTTCCAAGGATATGAAGAAGATAATTATGATTGACTTGCAGGAATAATCTAGGAGGCTTGGAAGTTTCCAATGGAATAAATTAGTGTTGTATTTCATTACAAGTTGTGATTATTGAAATTATGTATATATCTTGTTTCCAATAATACTAAACTAATCGGTCTGTCGGGACATGATTTCCTTGTATCATTCCAATGTTATGTAATAATGCATCAGCTCCGGGCTTCTGGGGTCGGGGCATTACAAGCAATGCCCTGCCTGATGTTCATATTTGGGGATGGGGATAACATGGATCTCTACACATCACCCAATTACAATCTAGAAGAACCCACTAGAGGTGAAATCCTTCAATGTTGTCATCCCTAGATGGCAATAAAATGAAGTCCCTTATCAAGAATAGTTGAATGATTGACAAGAACCATCCATTAGTATGTCTTAGAAGCATCAGGTCTGACAATAGAATACCATCAGGAAGCTCATAAACCAGGCCACCAAGAAGATCTAGAAGACCTCCCGTTAAATGGAAGAAAATCAAATAGCATTGGTCATGTCCATGGAATTAAGTAAGTCATTAGAATACATGTCACCATATCCATCTCACACCCACATAGGATTGTTTGATATCAAGAAGGCGTCAACAGTAGAAGCATCCACCACAATATAGGACCAGACTATAGGGATAGGGGAATATTAAACTCAGAATTTCTTTGTAAGACCATCAAATCTGGGATAAGGCCTATCAATAGAATAACAGAAGCAACCTCATCTCGGAGGGCTAGGGACATTTTACCCTCAAATTCCTACCCAGCGGATGTATGAATTCTCCCTTCTATGTAGAGAAATGGATAGAGGGGTCACCCATTCCATATCATCTTCTGACTCACTTCCCTCAGAATAGAGGTGTGCCGCAAGGTAATATCTGGGATCCCTTCGAGTCTCTCTTCTCCAAGAAACCCTAAGTGTATCACATAATGTCCAAAGAAAATCCAACAAAGGAAGAAATAATCTATCTTACTATTCATCACCTGGTATGCCACCCCAAATGCAGTATGCATCGGTGAATGTTGCAGACATCATCCTAATAGACCTCAGTAAAAATGAAATAAATAATGTCAAAATAGGAGAAGAGTGTTCCCTCATAGAGATGGTCCACACCTAGCCTGAGGGGTGCACACCAGAAACAAAAGAGTTGCCTTAAATTTGGGAACCCCTTCAATAAATATACCATTACCTCTCGCCTGAATCCTCACCAAATAGATGAATAAGATAAAGGTATATGACCCACCGCCCCCTCACCGTGAAGATGATCCCCCTACACTTGAGGATAGATTCACTCAACAAGAGGAATAAATGAAATACCTAAAGTTACTCAAAACTGATCTACTAAGAGAAATTTTTGATACTGGGTATGTTCCCTAGGTGGAGCATCAACACACACTTTCATTAGACTTCGATTTGCCTCAGGATATCATCCCAACAACTGAAACAAGGATGGAAGGCTCATCCAAGGTAGTTTTGATACCATTCGTCTACATAAACCAAATCATGGAAGGGTATTTTTAATTCCATCCATTATGGAAGATATGAGAATAAATTTAGGTGAACCCAGAGAGGATTCCCCCGGCTGGGTAACTGCCATAAGGTCCAACATCACCGAAAAATCCAATCCTGACCCCTGCTGCACCTCATCATGCTCAGTTCTAACATGAGCTGCATCAAGGGATCCTGAATACCATCAGGTTAATATCAACTATAATGAAAGGAATGGATGGATGGATACCTCCAATACAACAAGAATAGAAGACTTACCCCGACTAGGTGAGAAACGTCCCACCTCCACCAAATTTCAGGAATCACATATATGTAGTGTTCAATGGATTAGGGGATTCAAAACATCATCTAATATAGTATTCATCTTATTTTATTCTGATGATACGAACCCTGGAGAAACAATAAGCTGTGAAGCTCAGATGAAATTTGTTAACCCTGCACGGTTCATCCTTCGTGTGGTACACCAGCTTGCATGCTAACTCAATAATAGGATGGGAGGATATTTGGCACCAATTCCTATTCATGTTCATCTTCAATATCCCCAAAACAATAGTTTGTGATCTCATGTACCGAAAATATAAATAGAATGAGATTGTATCAGACTTCATCACCAAATTGAAGGGTCTAACTTACTCGTTGAACTAGAAACTCCCCACTGATGAGATGCTTTCCATGTGAATCGATAATCTCCACGATGAGATTCGAATGCCACTCATTCATAAAATCTACAATAGTGGATTTCAGAACATCTCCATCATCGCTCAAAGGATATAAGATTCCTTGCAATGAACTAATCACAAGTCTTGGGAAGCCCCATCAGCCTTTGTAAAAAGTGCACGGAGAGATGAAGCGGCTTCTTTTACACTTAATTTACACCCTACACCAGATACAGCCCCAAGACCCCCACCAAACGATGAAGGTCCCGCTAGACCTTATAATCCAATCCCACCATGAAAATAAGAGTGGAGGGGGTTATAATAAATCATTTCGATGATTGTAGAAATAATGTATACTCATTTCAAGATGACCAAGTTTGTGGTTACTTCAAAGCATAAATGAATTGCAACTTGCTTCGGCTTCCATATCCAAAGTGGGTGGATAAAGTAGGTCTTGATGGACATCTAGATTACTGTCCCGTCCATTATATGTTGGGACAAAATATCCAAGAATGTTTTGTCTTTAATGATTTCCTTCAAAAGATGATATATTCTGGATTGGTCAAGCCCAGACCACTACTAGAGCAAGTGGCATATGCTTCCACCACTGATCCATATGAAGAGGGGGATTGGAAAAAAGTTTCTTTAACAAAAATGAGTAGAATTTTGAAAATTGGATTACTTGGAAAATAGACAACCAATATTATGGAATACTCCTGTCACAATTAAAGTTACCAACCATGCCTCCAACAGATCCTAATAAAACAAAACCATCATCCTTGGCTCCACATTCGGCCAGAGGATAGCCATCAAAGAAGTAGTCAAATTGAAAGGGTGGAAAACAAGTTCAAGAAGATAAAATTTCACTAAAGACAAGGATAGATTTGATGCTTTTAGATTTCATGCCAGTAAATATGGAGATACGGGCACCGCCCTGCCAAATGGTACTACTGGAGGTACATGCAAAGGAAAAGCCATAATCATAAGAGGATTTGATTTTCAGCTCTATCAATTTCATCAATTTGATGGATCCTTTCAGTAAATATGAGTACAATTATCAAACATAATTCTACACAGCCAACCGGGGAGTTGGAAGAAGAAGCCGCATATGCTAGGGAAGTCAAAGAATACATGGTTAGGGAACTAATAATGCTTATGGAAGAACCCCCACTCAAACCGTTAGTGATGTAAACACCCATAGAAGGACACTCCAGATGGTCTAATAGAAGGAGAAAAATTCTTCTACCCCCATGGGAAAACACCATGGTCCAATTCTTCTAAAATATCCATCATTTTAAGTGAAAATGAATAATTTTCCTTAACATGTGATAAAATCTACTCAGAGTAATTCACATTTTATTGAAATTACACTAGGTTTGACCCCCAAGGGAGAATCATCTTCATTAAATATTCATGCCCATAAAGCAACTGGGAAATAGTATCCCCATGCTAGGATGTGTTGACCATTAGAACAGAAATATGACGTTCTAAAATAGTTTTCTTTGGTTGCATCCATGTTGTTAATCATGGACATGATGAATCTATCAGTATATCTCAGGGAATCTCTAAAAGAATATTTTCTCAGTCCCTAGGATTTTGAATCTGATGTAGCCACCAGTAAAGTATACCAACCAAAGATCAATCCTACTTAATTTATTCAATTTATCTGCTTCACAGACCAATATCAAGACGCTATCATGAAAGGACACATCAAAACCTTATATGTTCATTGCACACTAAATGTCATCGATATCCAGAAAGTCTTCATCAACAATGGATATAGGGTTAATATCTTCCCATAAAAGACAGTTCGTCGGCTAGGATGTAATGAGAATGATATGATGCCCTGCACAACTAATCTGTTGGGCTACGACAAAAGTGAGAAGAATTCGTTATGCCAAATCAAGCTCAAAACTATATTTGGTGACCTCATAGCTCACCAAGAATTTCTAGTGGTATGAAATAATATAGCCTTCAAATCTCTACTAGGAAGTCCATTGCTTCATAAACACACAACAATCCCCACCTCTTACCACCAGAGCCTCAAATAAAGTATCAATGGGCAGAGTGGACAATTCGTGCTGAAAAGGCCTCGTTCGACTCCTATGAGTCACACTATATTGATGTAGGGTTCTATGAACCAAAGTGGAAACAACCCTCAGCTAATGGAATTGATTCTTTTGCTACCCTAAGTGGTTTGGAAATTTTTCTTATCGATCCCCTCAAGCATCTCGTAGAAGAATACATACTTCCCATCAATCATGTTGAAATCCCAAGCCCAAATTCGGATACATATTAAGTAGATATCATGATTGAAATTAAGAATGGAAAGCCTTATAATCTAGAATGGATCATTGACTACCATGAAAATGGGGAATGTTCGGATGAAAATACCATTGAACTATCATCAATACCCTCATAAATTCCCGCATCTCTCAATAAGGTGAGAGGAATTGTCTCATCACTCAAAAAAGATGAGAAAAATATTTCACCCATCATGACGTGTTCTCCATATAATTCCCTACCAATGATGATGGATTCACTTCTAGGACACAAAAATTGAAACCCCTCACTTAACTATGGATAAATCATTTCAAGGATGATTTCCCAGTAAGAAGATAAAGAGGAAGATGATGAGGATGCATGGGAGGATGAAGAAGGAGACCTGATTGATCCCCCTCTAGCATTTGAGGAAGGTTTTTCCACCACTGTTGACGAACTCATGGAAATAAAATTGGGCATGAAGGAAGACCCACAACCCACTTTGGTTAGTGTGTACACACCATCCAAAGAGAAATAGATATTGTCCACTTTCCTAATAATGAATCGAGATGTTTTCATTGGAATTATACAGAAATTCCAGGTCTCGATCCAAAGGTGGCCACTCACCACCTAGGCCTACCAAATGATAATATTGGTTACAAGGAAGCTTCCAGAAGGATGCAAAAGATGTATGCTGAAAAAATAGAGTATGTAGTCGAAGAATCATTAGAGATAACTTCATTCAAGAGGTCAAATACCCCTTCTAGTTAGAAAATATTATCCCCTTCAAGAAGAATAATGGAAAAATCAGGGTCTACATTGATTTCAAGGACCTCAACTAGAACTACCCAAAACATGATTTCCCAGTCAGGATCACCGAATTGATGATCGATGAAATGGCCTAATATGATGACCTCTCTTTCATAGATGACTATTCATGATATAACTATATCTGAATGGCCCAAATATATGAAAAATAAACAACCTTCAGGGCTCCCTAGGGAGTCTTTATCTACAAGGTAATTCCTTTCAGTTTGAAAAATGATGGCACCACATATCAGTGTTGCATGCACCGCATTTTTGAACCCATCCTCTGAATTTTCAAAGAATGCTATGTCGATGATCTAGTTGTTAAATAACGAAAAAAATCAGACCATCTGGTGGATCACGAATAAGTATTCAACAAACTATGAAAACACAGTCTGAAAATTAACCCCATAAAATGTGTTCTTGTTATCACTTTAGGGGAAATCCTTACCTTATTCGTACACCATTGAGGCATCATAGTCGAACATGTGATGAAAAAACCCATCCTTGGAGTGTCACCTCCTTGTAACCTCACTTAGTTGAGAGGAATCCAAGGAAACTTGTCTTACATCTGGCACTTCATAGCCAACATTCTAGGAAAATGTTCCCTATTTACTAGGTTGATGAAAAAATGGGTAGAATATCAATGGACTGATGATTTACAGGAATAATTCGACAATATCAATATATATCTCTTGAGTCCACTGGTACAAATGCCACCTATTGAAGGAAGAAAACTAATTCTGTATGTAATTACCTTAGAGAGATCCCTATGAGCCTTCCTCGCCCAAAGGAATGATTCTAGTAGAGATAATTATCTCTATTATGTTAGACAAACCATGATTGATGTTGAGACTCATTATTAAAATATTGAGAAGAGCTACCTTGCATTAATATTTTCAGTCCAGAAGATGAGGCATTACTTTTAGAACCACAAAATCCATTTGGTCGCACATAGATGTCTGTTAAAGTACTTTCTCAGTCGTCCAATGTTAACTGGATGCATGTCACGATGGCAGTCATGATGTAGTAGCACAATATATGGTTCATACCCCATAAATATATCAGAGGAATTGAATTAATATCTTTTATGGATGAGCATCCCTCAATAGTAGGAGCCCCATCTGATGTTGAGATACTTGATGAGGAAGTGTTCTCTATTCAGGATAAATCCTATATGATGGCAATACACTAAGAAAGTTCCTCAAAATTCCGGACGATAATAAGAATCAGAGAACCCAAATTCAATAATGTGGGTCTGGGAATCACACTCATACCCCTAGAAAAAGTAATTCTTATATATTCCTTCCTAATATCAGAAAAATGTATGATCAACAAAGTAGAGTACTAGGCCTTTATCACATGCCTGTAATTAGAACTCCATGTGAAAGACAAACACATGATGATTATAGGTAATTCAGAACTATTCATCAAGCATTTCAGTGGTGGTTATGCTATCAAGAAAGAGTAGATGATCCCCTTGATGAACAATGTTCAAAAACTAATGGTAGAATTTCCTTCAGAAAGAACTTTGATTTATATTATGTGGTCATAAAATCCACAAGCTGATGCATTAGAAAATTTTTCCATAGTAATGACCAATCAAGATCAGAATGAATCAGTCATTTTTATTTCCATTGATAGATGTCCTTACCGTTCATTCAATCCAACATGGAAGAAATTAATGACATCAGTCCCATCCCTGAGCCGTATGGTCCTACCATCGGCTGAATGAATCCCATTATGGAATATCTTCAAAAGGGATAATGTCCACCAGATAGGGATGGAAGGGAACAAATCCAAAGAAGAGTTTTAAATTTCATGATATACAACGGCACAAACCAACAAAATGTTTTTTATAAGTGAAGCCTTGACGGAGTCCTTCTCAGGTGTATTTATAGAGAAGATACTAATGTCTTCATGAAATAAGTACATGTCAGATCATCTGGGGAACACTAGCCAGCATCCAAAATCTCTCATAAATATCAAAGTCTTGGATACTATTGGCTCACCATTATGTAGGATTGTCCAGATTTACCCAAAAAGATTCATTCCCGCCAAGTCCATGCTAATTTCATCTATGAATCCCCAGAGTTGCTTCACACAGCCAAGTACTCTTGTCCATTTTCCATATATGAAATTGAAACTGTGAGACTATATCCTCCCGCTACATCCAGACAATTCAAATATATTCTCACAAAAAACCGACTTCTTTTCCAGATGGGTAGAAGCTTTACCCCATAAAGATTTTGGGGAAGAATCATTTCTAGCTTTCTTATAGCCAATATCATCAATAGGTTTAGTTTCCCTCACAAAATTCTAACAAGAAACCACACCAATTTATTCTCTATTGAATTGGAAAAACTCTTCCATTTTTATTGTATCAAAGACAACCATTCATCCATCTTTCATGGAGTAGAAAATAGATAGACATAGGCTTTCAATAAGAACCTCTCCAACATACTCCAAAAGTTGGAAGATGGGGATGAAAAATTGTTGCCGACAATATCCTCAATGATCTTTGGGCTTCTCAAACCACAACCCGTACCGCCACTCAAGAAACCCCGTACTCGCTAGTAAACGTGAAATGGGTAGTTTTTTCCATAGAAATTAAACTTCCATCGCTCCTCATCCCTGTCTGTAATCAAATATATATAGACGAGCAATCCCAAAAATGGTTTGATGAGATGGAGTGGTTTGATGAGGAAATATTTCACACTCTGCACCAAATGGAATTCTACCAATATCGGATTACACGAGCATTCAATAAGAAGTTTCACCTCCGATCATTCCTCGACAGAGAAATGGTGTCAGTCCTTAGAACCCCAATGATACTCAAGAAGAAGCCTCCAATGTTGGAGCAAAAATTTAAAGGATCATATGTTGTACACATGGTTTACTCTAATGGAATGTATTCCCTATTTCCAATGGATGGACAACTCACCAATCTCCCACCAATATTACGTTCCTGAAAAAGAACTTTGTGTAATCACAATCAAGGTCCGTCATTGTTAAATGATGTTCAGATACAAAGGATTGAACATAGCATTTCTACGTGACATTAAAATATACATACAATGTCCTTTCCACAAAATGTAAAATTATAAAATACATATGTATCACAGGATAATAAATTTCGTGATGAAATCTTCTATATAGTATGCTTTCAAACTGATTAACATCCCCATCCAAGCTGTAAGACATTAAACTGCATAGATACATATTCATCCTTACCGCATGATGTTAAACTGCATGGCCCCAACAATGTTCCCACCATGAGGGATTTTCTCTAGAATTAGTTACCTACCATTTCGCATAATAGAACTATGTAATACATGATTTTGTTTTTCGATGTCATACATAGTGACAACATGGTATTTCCTCTTGGTCCAGCCACTATAAAAAAGAAATAAAAAAATGAGCTCCCTTTCCTGTATATGGGTTGGAATGGTACAAGGAACATGTTTTCCTAGAACTATATATGGCTTGATTCCTATTTTATCAATGGGATACGTAGTGATGCCCCGATTTTAGATCTTGGTTCAACCACCCCATGGTAAAAAATACCCATATTATAGAATCAGATTCCTATGAATATAGAATGGAGACAGTAAATATTTCATGTTTCTCACACCGAGCGTCGATTATGTGATCTTAGAAATGTTGGTAATGGTTTTGATCACACAATGATTCACTATTCAATTCCACCCTTACACCGTTGTTTTAAACTAGTTTTGTAATGAATATTAAAAATATAATAATAAACTGAAAATCATTTTTTAATCATTGATTTAATTTTTATCACAGTTAAAAATGGAAATTATACTTTTTTTGATATTTTCATTGAAGGTGGAGGTGATTTGGAGGCCCAGATATCATCTAGAAGAAAAATGGGCCAAACTGCATGGCATCCCATGGATACCTGTCCACTGTTTTGAACAGTAAGTAAATTACGTGAATCCATATGGTTTTAAACATTGTGTACCTCTCCAAAACATCATGGGATACAACTCTTATTAATAAATCGAAGCCGAATTCGGCCATCTGTTGGCCCATCCGAACCATTTTGTTCAGAGGACATAATCTGCCAAAATTCAAAATATTGTTTTGGTCTTTTGACCATATCCCCTAATCCATTTGTCTAATGGCCTCCCAATTTGACAGGGAGATATCCAAAAGGCTTCCCAAAAACTCTTCTCTTTTCGTCATGTCCTGATATGGCTTTATACTTTCCAAAACTGAGACACAATAGGTATCTCAAAGATAGGGTTCCCAAAACCATGTCCCATTTTAACTATAAAAAGGCACCATGGGTTCCTCAATTGTATGTTTGGAGAAGAAGTTAACCTATTCCATTTTGAAGTCCTATAGGAGTCTCCTCCTCATCCTTGAATTTATGGAGGCCCCTATCATCGTAAGGGTATCATGAATGAAAAAACAGTTCCATCGGACGTACCTCCTCCTCCCGATGTTGAGATAAGAAATGGGAGTTCATTGTGAGGGAGCTACGCACATGTCTAGGGAGTTTCGATTCTTCTTTTAGATACAGGTTTGAAGTAATTTGGGTGTGAATTTTTTTCCCATGTACCTTATATAATTCAATATTTTAATTCTTGTTTTGATGCTTGTGGTTGAGATACTCTTAATTTCTAACCGATCGGTGTGAGGTTTTGAGTGTCTGACTTTTGTTGTTCCGATTCGACATCAAAAGAATACTTTTCATACCCACCTTCTTGATATTTCAATCTCATTTGAAAGCTCTTATTCCATTCATATGTTCTGGACCTTGACAGTACAATTTTTATGTCATGGTTTTTTTCATTAAGCAATGAAATAAAGGCTTAAGAATTAATCGGGATTCCAATTAATTTCAACCAAAGAATTAATCCAAACCTAAATTAATCTCCAAGAATATTGAACATGAAAGTGTGTAGTTAACTCACAATGAACCCTTTTCTCTCATAATTATAAAACACCACATTCCTTGTAAACTATTAAACTCTTTAATTAATTTGTTTTATTTTTCAAACTGTTTTCAAAACCACCCCCTCTTTTAGTAATCTTTATTAAAACCACACACTCTAAACACACCAAATCTCCTAGAGAGATGACCAAGAGTCTATCCTAGAATATAAATCAACCATAAAATCATAATCAATTTTGCGTGTCAAGATAGCATGTTCAAATTTTGGCGTCTTTGCAGGGAAGCGCTTTGGTTTTTAGTGTGTGTTTTTGATAAGGTTTTTGTAATTTTTGTGAATATTTATTTGTTTTCTATTATACCTTTTCAATACCTCTTTGTTATGATATATTTGTTGTGTAGGTTTGGTGCATGACACGTTCTACTTCCGGATATTTAGCTCCTTTTGAACCTGAACCGGAGAGGACCCTATGTCAATGACACTGAGACACACAATACAACACTATGAGGGAGGACACACCACACATTGAAACTCTTCTTCACCCTTAATCTTCATCAAGAATTGACATAAAAACTAAAATAAACTTGTATAAAATGGATGAAAATCGTAGAACACTAAAATAAATAACCTCACCTGATGTTGATATCCATCCCACCAACATTCAATTACAAGGCGAGGCACCCAATTTTGAACTATAATCTGGTTTAATTCATTTATTACCAAGATTCCATGGACTTCCTGGAGAGGATTCACACAAGCACATAAAATAATTTCATATTGTTTTTTCAATATTAAAACCTGAAAATGTGGTTGAAGAAAAATTAAATCTCAGAGCATTACCATTTTCAATTGAAGACACTGCGAAAGATTGGTTATACTATGTTAATTCACCAATAAAAGGTTTGGCAGACATGAAACAACTTTTTCTTGAAATATATTTCACAGCCTCTCGAATAGAAACAATAAGGAATGAAATTTGTGGGATAAAAAAATATTAAGGGGAAACACTTCATTAATATTGGGAAATATTTAAAAGGTTATGTTCAAATCTCCCACACCACCAAATATGTGATCAACTTTTAATTCAATATTTTTATGAAGGTTTTATTCCTATTGATAGATTCAAGATCGATGAAGCCGTAGGTGGTGTGCTGGTAGATAAGGTCCCAATTGCTACAGGAACCTTGATTAAGAACATGGCATAGAACACTCAACAATTTGGTACATGGTTCAATGTGCCCATTCAAGGTGTCCATGAGGTGGAAAGTACTGAATTCGAGAGGAAGGTGGACACGTAGTTCAAAGAGGTAAGTACCCTCCTTCGACAACTTTCTCTTTCCAAAGTGAAATCCCAATCTCCTCCTCCCATCCATTGTGGTATAAGTTATTCTCACACCCACTACTCTGATCAATTCCCCCAACTATGAGAAACGTATGAGAGTTGTGAGGAAATATTTCTAACCCTCCCCTATAACCAACCATTTAGGAAAGAACCATACTATCCATCCAATCCTCAGAGGAAAGACAACCAATCCTATAGATATGGGGTATTCAAACAAACCTCAGTAACCATGGAACCAATCGGGACAGATTATTCTACTACCACCACCCAAAAATCCTCAACCACAACAAAGTCATTTCCAACCGCCTCCTCCCAAACCCGATTCTAGCCTAGAAGATATGATGAAACAAATGGCTGTCAACAATATCCAATTACAACATTCCACCCAAGATGTCATAGAAGTCCTCAAAACCCAATTAGGACAACTAGCTAACTTGGAAGGGGAAATTCAAAATAATTAGTCAGGTAAAATACCCTCTTAACCAGTATTTAACCCTAGGGATAATGGAAATGTTATTTCCATCACCCTTACGAGTGTAAATCATCTTCAAATCCAAATGAACCCTCTAATATAGTCATCCCCTCTTGAGGAAACCACCATCCTAACCACTGCTAAAAATGATCCAAGAGAATATCATCCTTGTCTTGGGGGACGTCCTTCCAATGGAAAATGTTTATATATCAATGAGTTTCCTATCCCAACCATTACTCTTCCATTTCCCCAAAGGAGCAACCTAACTAGAAAACAAAAGAAAACTGAACATAATAAGGAAATATTGGAATCTTTTAAAAAAGAGTAGGTTAACATTCCTTTGATTCATGTCATGGAGCAAATTCCAGGATACAACACATTTTTAAAGGATATGTGTACACATCGAAAAACACTATGAGGTAATGAGATGGTAAGATTAGGCAGGAATATATCATCATTAATAGAGCCATAACCTCCCACCAAGTGCAACGATTCTGGGAGATTCTTGATTCCATGCACCATAGGTGAGTATTCATTTTCCAATTCCATGCATGATTTAGGTTTTAATATAAATGTGTTGGCTCACGCTATTTACTCTATATTGCAGGTCGGGAAACAAAATACCACTGGTATTGTTCTTCAACTGGTCAACCGGAGTACCGTACACCCTTCTGGTGTGTTAGAGGATGTTCATGTGAGGGTGAAATTTTTAATTTTTCCTCTATATTTTTATGTCCTAAAAATGGAAGATGATAGGATGAATGGAAATTCCCCAATTATATTGGGGATACCTTTCTTGAAAACCACCAAATACATAATTAATTTCCATAATGGAACATTATCTATGGAATTTGTTAGTGACATGGTCCATTTCAACATCCTTGATTCCATGAAGCACCCCTCAGAAGAACATTCCTCTCTCTCTGTTAATTCAATTGATGTACTCCCTTCCCCTGAAAAAAAAATGGTTTCATTCCCCCGATCCCCTATCTGAGTTTTCATCATTGATTGAAATTCTAGGTAATGAATAACACATTTATTGTTGTAGTGGTCTTGAAAAGTATCATGCATGTTTATTAATTGATAATTTCTCTAACATTAAGGATCTAATGTCCATCGACGATACTGATAAGCTTGTAAAAGAACATTCCTCATTTGAGGATGATACCATTGAGCGGTTAAAAGAGGTCAGTGAACTCTCATGTTCACACACACTCCCATAAATCCAAAATCCACCTGAATTGGAACTAAAAAAATACCTCATGATTTAAAATATTCATATCTTTAAAGTGGAAACAAGTTTCCTATCATCATTGCTAGTTCACTCCCTCCTGAGCATGAATTGTGACAACTTCAACTTTTGAGGGAGTATAAACAAGAATTGGGATGGACAGTAGCTGACATTCCTGGTATTAGCCCATAAATTTTTACACATCATATTTTATTAAATGATGAGGCTAAACCAGTGAGGTAGTCACAATGCTGACTTAACCCAGACCTCCTATAAGTTGTGAAAAATGAGGTAACAAAATTATTGGCTGTTGGAATCATTTACCCCATATCTGATAGCCAATGGGCCAGTCCCATTCATGTAGTTCCTAAAAAAACTAGCCTTAAAGTAATCAAAAATGAAATCAATGAATTGGTTCCAACTTGTGTGCAGAATAGTTGGGATGTCTTCACAGACTATCGCTGACTAAACCAACACACTAACAAGGACCATTTTTCTTTTCTATTCATTGACCACATTCTAGAGACGATAGTAAGTAAGTCCTACAACTATTTCATTGATGTGTATTCTGGATACTTTCAAATCCATATTTCCCCCAAGGATCTAGAAAAGTTGACCTTCACATGCCCCTTTGGCACATTTTTCTATATGAGGATGCCATTTGGTCTATGCAATGCTCCGATTACTTTTTAGCTATGTATGGTTAGAATTTTTTTGGATTACATAGAGAATTTCATGGATGATTTCATTATTTATTTCTCCTCTTTTGATGAATGTTTGATTTGTCTTGGTCTAGTCCTACATGGCTGTATTGAAAATAATATTGTATTAAAAAATGGTAAAATCCATTTCATGGTGAGACAAGGTATAGTTTTGGGACAGGTCGGTTTTGGGGATAGTCTCCAAGTAGGTAAATCAAATGTGCTTATCATTTCTTCCCTACCATTCCCCAAAAATATACCATATGTGCGACCTTTCCTAGTACATAATTGATTTTATTGTCATTTCATTCATTACTTTAGAAAAATTTCACCCCCCCTCTTCTGATTAATCCAAAAAGAAAAAGAAATTGTTTTTGATAAAGAATGTGAGGAATATTTTAATAAGTTAAAATGGATTCTTACATCACCCATTGTAATCCAACCACCTTTGTGGGATTTACTATTTGACCTCATGTGTAGTGACTCTAACTATGCAGTTGGGGAAGTCTTGTCAGAATGGTTTGATCGAGCTTTACATGTCATTTCCTATGCCTCACATACATTAGACCATGACCAAGAAAACTAGACACAACTGAAAAATAATTTATTTCCGTTGTGTTTTCTTGGGATAAATTTAGGACATATCTTTTAGTGTCTAAAGACACTGTTTTCTCAGACCATGCAGCCCTCCGATATCTTCTTAAGAAACTGTAATCCAAACCATGTCTCATTCTCTTGATTCTCCTCCTTTAGGAATTCAATTTAGAAATTAGGGATAAAAAATGAGCATAGATTGTGGGGGCTGACCATATCAATAGGATTCAACCATCCTCTAACATTGACTCATCCCCTGTATTCACATAAATTAAATGTTTCCTGATGGGAAAATTTACCAAGTGCAACTTTCTATTCCTTGGTATGCTGAAATGGTAAATTATTTTTTAGAATCCTAAATTTCCACTAATTTTCATAAAAACCAAGCCAGTTTTCTAAAACATCCATCTCATTGGTACATTTGGGATTACCCTTACATCTAGCGCAGAGTAATGATCATGTTCTTAGGCGTCATGTCTTTGATATTGAGTATAGTTCTTTTATTAGATTATGGCACAAACTTTCTTATGGGGGAAACTTTGGTCCCTAATGGATTACTCGCAAAATCCTTGATTCTGGTCTCTTTTGTCCAACAAGTTTTTGGGATGCCCAAGATTTTTGTAAATTTTTTCCTCATTTTCAAAGAATGGGTAATGCATCTAAAAGAAATGAAATGCCACAAAAACCATTTCTCTTTCATGACATTTTTTATGTTTGGTGTATTGATGTTATAGGGCCATTTCCAAATTCCTTTGGAAACATGTACATTATTATGGCAGTTGATTACGTGTCAAAATGGGTAGAGGCACAAGCCACAAGGACTGATGATTCAAATGTAGTTGTAGAATTTTTGAGAACCCTAATATTCTATAGGTTTAGATTACCTAGGTTCATCATCATTGATCGTGGTTATCATTTATGCAACCGAACAATGAATAACATTTTCATCAGTATGGGGTCGGTCATAGAGTGTCTTTTGTATATCACCCATAGAACAATGGTCAAGATTAGGTTTAAGAATGAGTGGTAAAATGTATATTTTAAAATTGGATCAACCCAATAATAAAGATTAGATTCTCCGACTTGATGACTCATTATGGGCCTACCGTACTGCTTTCAAAACTCCCATTGGAATGTCACCCTATCAGCTTGTTTTTGGAAAGGGCTGTCACCTGCCTGTTGAGATTTATCACCAGGCCTACTGGGCCATCAAACAATGCATCTCTAATAATTATAGTGTAGGTTCTCAAAAGATGTTTCAGATTTAGGAGTTGGAGGAAATGATAATATATGAATATGAGAACTCTAGGATTTATAAAGAGCTTACCAAGGCTGCCTACGACTGTCTCTTCCTTCATCATCACTTCCACATTGGGAAGAAGGTCCTCCTTTATAAAGAAAGTCTGATGTTGCATCTAGGTAAGCTCTTTTCCTGTTGGTTTGGCCCATACATTGTTATTAATGTTTCCTTATTTACTTTTGTTCATGTTCAAAATGAAGAAACAAAGAAAACTGTCAATGTCAATGGGAAGCAGCTAAAGACCATCCATGAAGCCCTTCCAGAGTTCCCGATGGTGGAACTCCATGTTCAAGAAGAAATATACAGGTGAAACGCACTAGAATTTATCCATCCTTTTCACATTCTCAATTATTACACTGAGGACACATAACATTATAGTTTTTTGGGGATGGGTACATTCTTGGGTTAGTTGGGAATTTTCATCTTCTTTCTTCTTTCTTCTCTTTTTCGCCTTCTTTATGGTATTTTCACTTTTCCATATCTTTTTGGGTCCTCCAGGATTTCCATTGTCTTTATTATTTCTTCTCTTTTTTGCCTTCATTATGGTATTTTATCTTTTCCCCATCTTTCTGGGTTCATTAGGATTTCCATTGTATTTCTTATTTCTTCTCTTTTTCACCTTCTTTATGGAATTTTCACTTTTCCCCATATTTCTGGGTTCATTAGGATGTTCATTGTCTTTCCTCTTTTTTCTCTTTTTTACCTTCTTTATAGTATTTTTAATCCCCACTTATGGTCTCCAAATCATTGAACTTACTGAAAATTAATGTTGAAATTTTTTATTCCATGTTGATTAACATTTAGTAAAAAACATGTCTTTGTTTTGGATTTAATGTTTTTTTTGAATTTAACATCAGGGAGTGATTTTTGGTGAATTGGTTTTCTATCAATGATATAAATGGTTGTATCACTATGAATCATTTGAGATGATTGATGCCCCTTGTGTGAGTTTCTTTTGAGAAAACTGTGTCACTAATATATCCACAAATTTGTACACCAAACCACAAAAGTGGGGTTATTTCTTACTTAATATAAGGTAAATATATGTTTGGTTAATATTTTTAAGCTTTAATTGATATTTTCATAAGTTCTTTCCTTATCTGATCTATTTCATTACTGTATCATATTGACCTATGCGTGTGTACCTAATGTCCAACTGTTGCACGCCCTCGAAAAAATGGATTGTGTCTTGGGAAGGCCAAAAACCCCTCCTCCTCAACCTTTGATATTGTTATAACTATTTCAGTTAGTGTCGAGAGGAGATCAAACAAGGGTTGATAGATTAGTGTGGGATTTTTCCCAATTGAAACTTCTAAAAACAAAAATAATAAATGAGTAGAGTAATGAAATTTGCAACATATGGGGATATCTAGGTCGGGAGATTATGGTTTGACTTCATGGAATGTATATTTGAGTGGGTCTTGAAATATGATTGCAAAGGATGTAGGGCAGGTTCAGTGAAAAAAATCATTTAAAGATGAATAATTTTTAAATTACCTATATTTATTTGATAGAAATTGGAAAGAATAGCATAGAATGGTTTTCACACACACACATGGAGAGTTAGTGGAATGATTTACTTTTGAATTTTTTTCTCAATTTGGTTTTATGAATCTCTTTGAATTTCATTGTGATATGATTTATGAGACATGTTTTTTCCATTTTCATATGGAATAACTCCTTAGTGTGGTTTGTTAATTGGTCACTTTACATTAATGAAATACAATTTCCCCAAATGTTAAATATTCATGATTTTGGGAATACATACATGCATCACTTTTTATATGTGTCTTTTCCCAGGAGTGAAAATGTTTAGGTGTGGGGGTGTGATCACATAGCGATTCACTATTCAATTACACTGTTACATCGCTATTTTAAACTACTTTTGTAATGAATATTAAAAATATAATAATTAATTTCACACCATGTTTTATTCAATGAATTAATTTTTATCGCTGTTAAAATTTTAAATTATAATTGTTTTGATATTTTCATTAAAGGTGGTGGTGATTTGGAGGCTAGGAGATCATCCAGAAGAAAAATGTTCCAAACTTCATGGAATTCCATGGACATTTGTCCACTATTTTGACCAATAAAAACATCCCTAAATTCAAATAGGTTGAAAATTTTTGGTCCTCTCCAAAATATCACAGGACACAACTGGTATTAAGAAATGAATGCCGAATTCGGCCATCTGGTGGCCCATACGACCTATTCTCTCTAGGGTATAGAATCTGACCCAATTCAAAAGTATTTTTTGGTATTTTCACCATAGCTCCCAATACATTTGTCTAATGGCCTCCAAATTCAACCGAAAGACAGCCAAAAGGGAAACCAATAACTCTTATCATTTAGTCAAGTCGTGATATGGCTTTATACTACTCCTATCCCGAGACACAAGAGTTATTTCAAAAACAGGGTGCCCAAAACCATGTCCCATTTTTGCTATAAAAAGGGACCATGGGAACCTCATTTTTATGTTCAGAAAAGAAGTGTAGTTCTACCATTTTGAAGTCCTAGAAAAGTATCATCCTCATAGTTGTTTTTCTGGAGGCCCCTATCATCCTAGGGGGTCGAGATTGAAAAAGGAGCTCCACCTGAGCTACCTCCTCCCCGATGTCATGCTAAATGGTGGGCGTTCGTTGTGAGGGAGCTACGAACATGTCAAGGGAGTCTCGATTCCTATTTTAGATACTATTTTGGGGTAATTTGGGTGTGAAAACATTTATTTCCTTGTATATTATATAATTCCATATTTTAATTCTTTTTTTGATTCATGTGATTGAGATACTCTTAATTTCTAACCGATAAGTGTGAGGTTTTGATTGTTTGACTTGTGTTGTTCTGATTGGATATCACAAGAATATCTTTCATACCCACCTTCTTGAGATATCAGTTTTCTTTGTAATATATTATTCCATGCATAAGTTTTGGACCTTGATAATACTATTGTTATGTCATGGTTTGGTTCTTTAAGCAATGAAATAATGGCATATGAATTAATCAGGATTGCAATTAATTTCAACCAAATAATTACTCCAATCCTAAATTAATCTCCAAGAACAATGAACATGAATGTGTGTAGTGAACTCATAATGAACCCTTTTCTATAATAATTATAAAACACCACCTGTGTTTCCAACTAATGCACTCATTAATTAAGCCATTTTATTTTTAAAACTGTTTTCAAAACAACCCCCTCTTTTAGTAATCTTTATTAAAAACACACACTCTAAAACCACCAACTCTCCTTGAGAGATGACCAAGGGTCTGACTATCACGACCCATCCTCGGGGCCCGTGCCGTGACTACCCCAAGCCCGCCTTCCATAGGCCAGGGGCTAGCGACAAGCACCAAGGCGTAAATCCCGGTAAAAAGGGAAGGCATTTCCTTTTTAAAGTAAACCACAATCACCACAGAGCAAGCAGGTAGAAGTAAACACTAAGTAAAAACTGAGTACAACAGTAAGTGTGGAAAAGTAAGTGGGCCAGTATACAAACCCAAACTGAATGTAAAGTACAAATGGAAAGGGAAAACAGCAACTGAAACTATAGCCGCAACGTCGAGCTGTCCACTGGAAATCCCACCTGAAGGATGGGTACAGATAGCCTCCTTTATTCCTTGGGTCCAGCCGACCGCTCTGAGTACGTCCCGCCCAGTGGTCCACCTCTAGGTACCGTCCTGCTCCGCAAGCCTCAACCATGATCAGCGCTGTCTGTCTTCTATAGCCAACACAATGTAGTGCGGGCATAGCCCATGGAGGGGTGAGTATAAGCTACTCAGTAGGGACCCCGAGACCCGTGAAGTTCTCCCAAAATCCACAAAGGATAATCCACAAAGGAAAGATTCAATCACGAAGTAACATTCGACACTTCTTAGGTATATTCCCATACATATAACTAAGTCATCAATTCTCGTTCGGCTCCAACATCCGAGACCAAGCACAACCCAGTCCACTCAGGAAAGCCAAACGTAATCCACACAGGATAGCACATCACAATCCACAAAGGAAAGAAAAACAGGATTTAGCTCACACAGGAATACTTCTTTGTATGACGATAGAGATGATCAGATATTGTCACTGAATCATCTAAGCCATCGGACCCACAAAGGCTCGATAGGTACTAACCCCCGCAATGACCCACAAAGGATTTGACCCACAAAGGATCGATAGGTAACTTACCCCCACAATGACCCACAAAGGATCTGACCCACACAGGATCGATAGGTAACTAACCCCCGCAAAGAACCACACAGGATCGGACCCACACAGGATCTGTAGGCGCTGGCCCACACAGGACCGCTGAGCGTTGACCCACACAGGATCGGACCCACATAGGATCTGTAGGCGCTGGCTCACACCGGACCACTGAGCGCTGACCCACACAGGATCGGTAGCACTGATCCACAAAGGATCGCTGAGTGTTGTAGTCGTCACCGTAAAATCCACTGAGGATCTCTGCACAGTCGCCATCGTCGCAATCGCAGCCAACTCTAGGGTTCCCGCACACATCAAGCTCATTCGGGAGGGTCCGCTCCACAAGCCGAGAGGTTGATATATCAACTGACACATAGTCAGAGTTGATGTATCCAATAGTTCTGTATCGTCAATAAGAACTCAACGTCGGAGACGACGCGTCAATCAGACGCGGCAAGGCCACATCCCTCCTTCGCCGGTCCCGCGCGGTCGCGGGACGGCTGGCCCGCTGGCGTGACTTCAGCCACGGTGGTTCTTCCCGGCGGTGCGACGGGCGCCACGGCCCTCCGCCGCCGGCGGCGGTTTGCTCCGCGGACCACCGGACGCGTTCCGGTGGTCGGAAAAACATGCCGTCTTCGCCAACGGCCCCTACCGGGGTCTGTCCTTCACTGCGAGGACCTCGTGTCGCCAGTGCGACTGCTTTGTCAACGTCCACCATTTCGCACACCAAGAACGAAATGGGCGGTGGGTTCGGACTTGTTCGTTAGTCCACACCCACCGCGTTAGCGGTTTTAAAAGTATCACAACAATTTTAATCATATTCCGCGGGTATAAATCACAAATATTTAAATGAAAAACCCCCTACATCGTCATAGTCATCGAATGAGAGATCTTCACGGAATTGATCGTCATGGAAGAAGAGGATCGTCGCGTCATAGAAGGGGCACCGCGTCGTCACGGTACACGGCGCTACGTCGACGATCTCCGAGGGTTAAAGAAAACACACAGATTTAATTTCACGAATTAAATCCATGTTGAGGATAAAATCCACAATGTAAATTTAAATGATCCGTAATCCCCTACCTTAATCGGTTTTGATCGAAGATTGTTGCGGGGAATGATTTTCGCAGAAGAACATCGCGGGAGGAGAATCGTCGGCGTCGCGGTACACGGCGTCGCATCGTTGATCTCTGAGGGTTCAGCGTTCTTCGTCTCCTTTCGTCAAAAGGTCGAAATTTTACGCGTTCTTCACGTTCTTCTCACTTTTCACGTTCTTCGCGTTCTTCGCGTTCTTCGCGTTCTTTGTGTTCTTTGCGTTATTCGCGAAAGAGGATGAAGATAGAGTTCCTCCAAATCCTCTCAACAATCCGTACCCAAGGAAAATGTGTGATGGTCTTATTTTATTATTATGCCAATAGTTTGAAAAACAAGTTAATAAACGAACCATTAATTCGGTGAATTATTGGTAACGACTTAACTGTCCAATTCATAGAATCATTTAGAGTTTAAGAAAACGCACCGGTTGACTTTCATTTAAAAAGGGTTTTCGCGGGTGTGTTACATAGAGGAAAATAAACGGTGGGGCTCATGCGGGCCCCACCTCACAAATATCCTACCAAGTGGGTAGGATATCGTGGGTCCCACCTAATCCTCTTAACCTTGATTTAAGTGTCTTTAAGTGGTTTTACGTGAAATAAAATAAAGTATCGCACCACTTTTATTTTATTTCTTAACTTAACCCCAAAAATTAAAAACTACACCCGAGCAAACGCAACTCCGGAAAATGGGGTTTCTAAGCAAATACCAGCCATGAGATTCCATCGGTGCCCTCAGAATTCGATTCCGAGCACTGGTTCAAGATTTATAAAAACCCGCTCGTTCTTTCAATGAACGTACACGAGCCAAACTTCGGTAAAATGATTCCGGGCACACCGAGCCTCTGAATTAGGTGCCGTTAGAAACTTCATTCTTGTAAAATTCCAAATGAAATTAATAAAAAAAATTCCTTGAATTTTACGGGTCTTTACACTACCCTAGACTACAAATCAACCTTAAAAACATAATCAATTTGATGGGTCATGATTGCGCGTTCAGGTTTCCCCTTGGATAAGTAGAGGATACATGTACATTGTAGGCCCACTAAAAAAATGAAAATGGTCAAAAATTCCCCTTCCATATTAATGAGCCATGAATATAAAAGGAGGAATCTCTAAATGTACATGTGGGTTGATTCATGCCCTTTCTGAATACATAGTGACTCCCAAAATCTTCATCCTGGTTTAGCTTCCACCCAAAAAAATTCAACCTTTCCCTATGAAAGGTCAGATATATTTAGGTAGTTTCTTTATAAGAACCACATTAGAGTGTATTCCCGCCCATATGGGATACGTAAACAGTCTAAAAACATCTACAAAGGTCATGGACATAGAAAATTATTGAATCAAAATTCCATGTCATTCTTCATGATAACACTATGTGGAAGATTAATCCCTTTACAACCCTTGTTTCTGACACTGAGTGCCACTCACATGGGCTTGGGGGTGTCAGTATAGGAATCCGCATAGGAATTCCAACTCACTACGTGGCATAATTTCTGTACTGAAATATGTAAAACAATAGGGTACCTCAAATAACTATGTGTAGGACTAATTCCTGCCCTCGCAGGATACATAGCGATGCTCGGATTCTTCACCATTATCCAGCCACTAACATCAGAAAAAGTACCCTCTTCCCTGCATATTGATCATATATATATAGGAAAGATCCCTCCAAGAACTACTTTTATTCTTGATTCCTACCCTTGAAGGATACGTAGAGATACCTTCACCCTATGTCTTGGTCCATCCATTACGTAACGTAAGATTCCTCTATCATATCATATGTTTCCCCTATACTAGGGGAAACTCCTCATCGCTCCTTATTTACAACATCATGTATACCTCAGGAGATCATTGGAATGATGGTGAAGACTTCCTCTGTATGGAAAAAACATGAAGGATTATAATAAGTGCATCATCTAGAAATCACGGTATAAAATTCCTCTGTCTCCTTGCATAGGTCAGACTGGAATAGGGAGTCCTCTTAACTATGTAGTCTTTGATTCCAAACTAACTCAAATACGTAGGAAACCGCCAAGAGGTTCAAGCCCGACACATCACTCACCACATTCTTTTCATGTTGCTTCACTCTTTTCCTAACCACATGACATTAAACTCGGTAACCAAAGAAATCATAACCATATAAAATTAATCTTTATGGTATCTCTAGAACAACATATGTCTTGATTCTCAACATGAAGAGATATGTAGTGACACCGAGGTCTTTCTAGGTCCATCCACAAAAACAATCCCCCAATCCCCTGCATGTGAAATGAAAAGAGATTCAGGGGATTTAAAATCTAGGCTCTTACATCCAGAAAGAGTCAAAATACCATTCTTCCCTTTACATGCGAATATAATCTATGTAAAGGATATCGTAACTCTAAACTATTCATGGCCTGGACATTCCTTGCATACACATACATCCACTCTTTATCCATCAAACACCATGCCCCAAAAATCTAGAGTCACCATTATCATCAATGGATTTCAGAAATTGATGACTAGTGTCCTAAAGACACCATTGTTTGAACATGCAGATTATGCCCCGATGGCTCTCCACTTGTTTCCCATGAAAATGGATTGTCATCCAAAAAAATTTGTCCCTAGGAGAAGATTTTACTTTTTTCATACACCTAACACCTTATAATCCCCATTTCATCAATCCTAACTTGAGGTCCCTCATAATCATGGTTTACACCTTTTCCCCCGCTCATGTATGGGTCGTACCGAGAATATCATGGTCTGATTATCTCATATTTACACATGATTCTTTTGGTAATTCATCCCTAAAACATCACTATCAAAATGTTCTTTCAACATCCTTTCCACACGACATTAAACTATATGAAATATTTCCTCACCATGTGATATTAAGCTACAAGGCCCAAAGTCCTAACCACATGACATTAAAAAATAAAAGGCACCCAAATATAGATACAATGACCCCAACCCTCATGAAAGGACCAAAAAATGTGTAGGGAACCTAGTATCGGGACTCATGGATCTAAAAAACTGAGCCCCAATCCAATAAGGGAGTCAAAATGTCCCACCTCTCATATAGGCCAAATTCATATAGTGAGACTCTCAATTCCACGAATAATCACAAAATTCAGTGAATAATCACAGCCTAAGTGTTTCTGACATGTCCAAACCAACCCTATCCATTCATGAAACTCCATTCATTGAGTGATATTGCATCATCATAACCTTTTCATGGCCATCTGGAATAGAAGGTCTCATGAGTCAATAAGGTGTTCCTTATAACTTTTCCATTCCTCTTGTTTTAAAAATCACAAACACCTTATCTTAAAACAAATCTAATTTTACCCTATATTTTAATTATATAAGGTAAATTTTTTTACCCAAGGAAATGTACCCTTACCTAGACTTCATTGTCCATATCAATATTTTTCTTAAGTATAAAAATCGGATTCATATCTAAAACCTTGTAATCATATAATACCTAGATATAAAGCATTGTGTTTTTGGATCTGAATTCATGTTACGAACTTTTATGATGTTCTGCTCTAAATTCCCTATTACGAACTTTTATGAAGTTCAACTCTGAATTTTTATTACGAACTTGTATAAATTTATAACTACGAATTCTGATGATGAATTCTGATTACGAATTCTCATTACGAATTCTGATGATGATTTCTAATTAGGAATTCTCATTACGAATTTTGATGATGAATTCTGATAATGAATTCTCATTAGGAATTCTGATGATGAACTCTGATTAAGAATTCTCATTAGTAATTCTGATGATGAATTCTGATTACGAATTCTCATTACGAATTCTGAAGATGAATTCTGATAGAAAATTCTCAGTACAAATTCTGATGATGAATTCTGATTATGAAATCTCATTACGAATTCAAATTACAAATTCTGATGATGAATTCTGATTACGAATTCTCATTATGAATTCTGATTGTGAATTCTGGTTACAAATTATGGATACAAACTAGTATGAAGTTCGACTCTGAATTCTTCTAACAAACAGAATCTGAATATCCTTGTATGATAGACTCCGAATTTATATTTTGGTTAGAATCCATACTTTTATTTTCTAACATTCCAAATCTTTGAGTTTGGTTTTGTAACCATATTTCTTCCTACACTTGTTCTTTTATAAAACGATGGTGTGCCTTCAGTTATCAACTAACCATTTTTTGAGTGACATGTGTACAGGTCCCTCTGAAATTCAAGGAAGAATATGATCGTTGGAGGAGGGAGCCGATCGTTGGAGATGTTCTAATAACTAGGAGCTCATTTGAAAAGAGATCAACACTTGACAACATCTTTAACATTTGTGCTTACAGTCTGTTGAAGTGATTTTTAGAGATAGAGGATCTTATAAACTATCATGTTTCGTGTAGAAAGATTTAATGGCTTGTTCAAACTTTGCTTCGTGCAGACTTTCTTCGTGCAACTACGATTGTTGTGGTGTACAATCGAGGGCTCCCGAGGATAGGAAGATAGAGGTGTCGACTACCTGATAGTTGAGGCCTTGCGTGGATAGCAAGACATAATCCAATCATTGTATCGAGGACTTACACTGGTGTGGGTAAGACAGACTTTCTTGAATGTATATATCAAGGGACCTCTTATATAGAGTTGTTGGATACCCTTATCATAGAGTTAAAAGAGTTATTTTTTGTTACATGTAGGGTTACTAATTTTTTTTTCACTATGAATTTTGTATTGTTATTTAAAGAATAACTTTCTTATACTTCCATACTTGTACTATGATTATATAGAATTTGTTTACGCTTTAAGGTAGAATCTGAGTTGTTGGAATCTTTTTTGAAGTTTCATTTTCGGAATCACTTTTCCAGAATCAAGCAAGTTATTATAACTCAGAGGTGTTGTGAATTTTGGTTATATAAAAATTTCCTTACTGATCTTTAAAGTATACAATTCACCCCCCCCCCCCTCTTGTAATTGAGCATCTCATACTTATATATTAGATCCTACATTTGGTATTAG
This sequence comes from Viscum album, assembly GCA_963277665.1. NCBI lineage: Eukaryota > Viridiplantae > Streptophyta > Magnoliopsida > Santalales > Viscaceae > Viscum > Viscum album. The sequence continues at coordinate 1,012,255,151 of OY728119.1, read as the reverse complement.
AGAGTTTATCATACTCACATACCATCTCACAATTGGTATCAGATGAAAGTCTCTGAAATACATATATTCACATATAAGTTTTTCCCTGCTCAAAGTTTTTGGAATATAATTTTTGGAATCATATTTTCCAGATTCATATTTTTTTCGGAATCTATTTTTCAGAATTACATAGTTCGGATTCATTCCAGCTTAGAGATACAATATCATTTTCCTTGTTTAAGGTATTTTCTCTTTTTTACAAACTCATACAACTAACAAGATTGTGTGCCAAAGATTTTCTTAAGAATGGCAGGTTTAAATGTTGGCTCCATTGATAATCTCAATCCAACTAGACCACCTATTTTTGATGGAAATTATTAAGATTATTGGATAGATAATATGAATACTTTCATTATCAGTATTTGTGTTAATAATTTTTTTATGCTTACTGGAGGATATAAAATTCATGAAAAAGAAGTTAGTGCCTTTATCAATCAGGAAAAGCATGAATATCAACAGAAATACAAGGTACGTAATACTTTGCTTTGCTCTGTGACTAGAAATATATATAGCCAAATTTCATCTTCTGAAGCAGAAAATTCTATATGTAAGAAACTTGAAGTTACTCACATTGGAACATCCAAAGTAATTGAAGCTAGAAGAGCCATGATTAGAGATGAATATCATGGTTTCTACTTTCCTTATGGAGAACTCATATGTAAGGTGCAACAAAGAGTCATGACTATTGTGAATAGTTTACAATCAATGGGTGAGAAAGGATAATATGATGAAGCTCTTGTTGATAAGATCATAGACATCATGCCCAATGAGTGGTAATCTAAAAGGACTGCTATTGATTAGAACAGAAAGGTTACTCAGATTTCCATAGATGAGTTGTTTGGACCTCTTATTCAGCATGAGACTAGAATGAAGAGATATGCTAATAAAATTAAAAAGAATAATGTAAATGGATGTGTTTCTTTTACTACAACTTCAAATCATATGAAATCCAAGACTCATGAGAGTGTTACTAGATCCAAAACAATGAAATTTTTTATCAAATCTGAATCTAGTGGAAGTGAATCCTTAGAAAATGAACTAGAAAATCTTGCTCGAGGTATGAACAAGATAGTTGTATATATTTACATTAAATCCTGATATAAGAAAGAGGAAAGGAAAGACAAGAAGGATTGAGAAGTCACATGTTACGATTTCAAGATATCTGGACATATAAGACCTGATTGTCCTATTCTCAAGAGAAAAGAAAGAAAGGAAGGGCATTCATAGAGAAACAGAAAGAAGTATTACAAGGATAAAGCTGAGAAAGTCTTGAAAGTTAATGACACCTGGAGTGCCAGTGGGGTAGACTCTTTAGATTAATCTTCATATTATGAATCTTCTGGATAGAACAATCTTGTTATAATAGCCAGACTACCTATTGATAATCATTGCTTAATGGCCAAGGTACCCAATGCTTAATCTATGACTAATGTTTCTTTGAATTATAATGATAGTAGATATTATAACTCTTCGGATGAAGAATCTTCTTCTGATGAAGATAATACTTTACATTCATATGAAAAAGTTTCTAGATTTTCCAAACTTCTTGAGATTGAGAATTCAAAACTCATGAAAAAATATGATAAGGAAAATTCTAGGAATATTATTCTTAATAAGGAAATATTAGATCTTTCTAATTATCTTGATAATAAGAATATTGATTTTGAGAGTATTTTAAAAAATCTTGAGGAAGTAAATTCGGAGAATATTAAACTTTCTAAAGTTCTAGAAAACATAATTTCTAAGAAAAATGATTGAGAGCCTTGATCTAATTCAAATTAAAATGTTTTTGAAGACAAGAACTTGGTAATCAAACTCAATTCCAAAATCTTTTCCTTGAGTAAGTTTTTGTAAAACATTACCTTAGGTAAAGAAAATTTTGATAGAATGTATTCACAAATACGACCTCTAAGGAATAGTTCTGGTTTTGTTTATACTAGTTCAAAACCGATTTTTTGTAACAATTACTTTGTTCATAAAAGTGATCCATTCTGTACTAAGTGTCATTATGGTGGAAATTGGGCAATGAATTTTTCCCTAAACAAAACTCAGTATTTAGGATTCCATAAAGCGTATTTTTCTTTGAAAATGTGGGTGCTAAAAATTTTGGTCAGTGAGATTTCTATTTCCAAGCAAGTCTGGATTCCAAAAACCTAAATTTTTATTATTTTCAAGAAAATTGAGAAGTTACCAACAGAAATTCATGTCACATGGATAGTGGTTGTTCCCAACATATGACTGGTAAAAAAACTATTTTGAAAATATTATCTAGGAAAAAAGAGGAAAAGAAACTTTCAGAGATAATGCTCAGGGAGAAATTATTGGTATAGGTAACATTTTTCTTCTTGGAAAAACTTAGATTTCAAATGTTTTATTTGTTAAGGGTCTTAAGCACAAACTCATTAGCATAAGACAATTATGTACTGAAGGAAAAATTGTGAATTTTAGTAATGAAAAATGATTAGTACACAATTCCAAGGAGGAATTTATTCTATCTGCCAATAGGATAGAGAATGTTAACACACTAAACATAGAAGACCTTAAGAGCCAAGACTTTCCTTGGCTTAGTGAAATGGAAGATCATTCTTGGTTATAGCATAGAATGTTCAGTCATTGTAACCTTAGGAAGTTTTGAAAACTCTCTAAGAAAGAATTAGTTAAGGATCTACCGGAGCTTATATTTGATTATTCAAAAGTCTGTGACCCTTCAAAATATGGAAATCAACATAAATCATGTTTTGAATCAATCGGTGAAGTCTTAATAACTGATGCATTATGGCTAGTGCATATGGATATTTTTGGTCCAATACAAACTGGAAGCATTGGGGGCAAGTATTATGTATTTTTCTTAGTTGATTATTACACTAGATTTACGTGGGTCTATTTTCTATCAAAGAAGTCTGAAGAATTTTCTTATTTCAAAAGTTTTAGAGACCATGTTAAAAATGATAAAATCCTTCCATTGAAAATTATTCATAGTGATCATGGATGAGAATTTCAAAATTCTGATTTTGAAACCTTTTGTAGTAGAAAAGGCATTACTCACAACTTATAAGCACCCATAACACCTCAACATAATGGTGTTGTCGAAAGAAGAAATATAATTCATCAAGAGATAACTATAACCATGTTGAGTGACTATTCTGTAGCCAAACATTTTTGGGCCGAAGCTGTAAGTACTGATTTTTTTACTATAAATCAATTTTTGATTAGACCCTTTCTTAATAAAACACCTTATGAGTTATGGAATTGTAGAAAACCTAGATATTCCTACTTTAAGGTTTTTGGTTTCAAGGTATTAATTCTGAATACTAAATATAATATACATAAATTCTCACCAAATTTTGATGAATTAATTTTCCTAGGCTACTCCACAACTCTAAAGGCATATATAGTTTTCAATAAAAATACATATACAGTTGAAGTAATAGTACATCTTAAATTTTATGAAACCGATCCTTTTATTTTTAAACAACCCCAATCGACATCCTCTGATGTGTTTTCAAAAACTGATTATCAACCATTGATAGAAAATTTTTCTAATAAGGAAAATGTTCAAAATGATACTTCTGAAACATTAACCCCAAAAGTTTTCCAACCCTATGTTGATGAATAGGTTTTACAAAACTAGAACCAGTTGTTTCTAAAGAATCGTCCCAGTGATAGTATCATTGGTGATGTGAATCAACCTGTAAGGAATAAAAGTTCCTTAAGAAATGAAGTACAACATCTAGAATTCCTTTCCCAATTAGAACAAAAAACAACTGATGAAGCTTTAGGTGATGATGATTGGATTAAATCCATGAAAGATGAACTAAATGAATTTGAAAGGAATAAAGTCGGGACCATGGTTGAAAGACCTAAGGAAACTTCTATCATTGGAGTAAAATGGGTCTTCAGGAATAAGTGTGATGAAAATGGAGTCATTTTTATAAATAAATCTAGATTAGTTTCTAAAGGACATAATCAACAATAAGGAACAAAATATAAAGAAAACTATTCTCCAGTATCTAGACTTGAATCTATTTGTATTTTACTTTCCTTTGTAGCATTCATCAATTTCAAACTTTTTCAAATGGATGTGAAATGTGATTTCCATAATGTTTATGTTCAAGAGGATGTTTTTATTGAACAAACTCCTATCTTCGAAGATAAAAAATATCCTAATCATGTTTTTAGAATTACCAAATCTTTGTATGGCCTTAAAAATTCCCCTCGAGCTTGGTATGATAGAATTATATGCTTTTTGCCTCCAAATAACTATGTTAAGGGAAATGCAGATCCAACCCTTTTTATAAATAAAGTTACAAAAAATGGTTTGATTGTTCAAATTTATGTTGATGACATTATATTTGGTTCATCTCAACAATACTTAGCTGATTCCTTTGTTGATCTAATGAAATTTGAGTTTGAAATGAGTATGATGGGTGAGTTAACATTTTTCATAGGTTTTCAAATTTCCCAAAAAACCAGAAGGAATCTATATATCTCAACATAAGTATATTAAATATCTTCTTAAAAAGTTTGGATATGACAACACTAAGAGTATAAGTACTTCCATTGGTACCTCAAACTCACTTGATCTTGATGAAGCTGGGAAATGAGTAGATCAAATATCTTTTAGAGGTATGATAGGTAGTCTACTTTACATTACTGATAGTCATCTAGACTTAATGTTTTCAGTATTCTTATGTGAAAGATATCAATCCAATCCTAAGGAATCTCATTTAAAGGAGGTGAAAATAATTTTTTCCTATTTAAAGGGAACCATGGATTTAAGATTATTTTATACTTCTGGAAATGATTTTGTCTTAAAATGTTTTTTAGATTCTGACATTGGTGGATGTAGAATGGATAGAAAGAGTACATCTATAACTTTTCATTTCTTTGTAGATTCATTAGTGTCTTGGTCTTTCAAAAAATAACATTCTTTAGTACTCTCCACTACTGAAGATGTATATGTAGTAGCTGGAAGTTGTTGTGCTCAAGTGTTGTGGATGCAACAAACACTCACAGACTATGGCTTGAGTTTTACTATGACTCAAATTTTGTGTGATAACACAAGTGCAATTTCCCTTAGTAAAAACCCAGCACATCACTCTCTTAAAAACCACATAAACATTAGGCATCACTTTCTTAGGGATCACACACAAAAAGAAGATATTTTTTTTTAATTTATCAGAATGCAAGATCAACTTGCTGATATTTTCATAAAATCTTTAGCCTACGATAGATTTGAATACATTGAACAGAAGTTAGGGATGATAACCATAAGGTAATATTCCTGGATTAACTTCCTGTTAAAACCAATCTCCTTATAGTAATAAAATCCTTTTAATATGGGTGGAGTGCATCTCATATTAATATTTTTGAAAATATTCGTAGATAGTTATTCAAATTTTTATAATGAAAATTTTTTGTAGTTTGTTTTAAAAAAAAATATGTACTGGAAATTTTCTTAATGGAAATTTTCATAATGGAAATTTTCATAATGGGAATTTTCATACTCATAATTTTCGTAATTGATTTTTGGTACTCAATGTTTTTTCAATAAAACGTTTTGATATTATGTTTTCCGTAGTGTGTTTTTTGTAATGATTTTTTCGTAGTGAGTTTTTCAGAGTCAAAATTTATTCAAGAATAATATCACATGTTACGGATAATCATCTTAGCCAATTCAAAATGTATGATTTCTTTACATAAGTTTTCTTAATCATTTTAACTTGCTGGTATTTTCTTTTAATTTTTCGTATTTGTTTCTCTTTAAATCCGAATGTTTTTCTTAAAACCTCAAAAGATCGGATTCACGTTTTACTTGCGGGTATGTTTTCAACCGTCATATCAGATCAGAGAGTTTTTCAACTGTTAGATTGGTTTTAGAAGATGAAAGGTCACTTATGTCACCTATATAAAGGGGACCCCCGATGGTTTTCCCACATCGGTTTCAAAGCTCTCGCGTCTCAAAGCTCTACCTCAGTTTTTAAGCCCATTCTGAATCTCTCAGAGTTCCTCCTGTCCAAATGTCTGTAAAATCTTCTTCCCAAGAAATGTTTACCATGATGCCTATATCAAAATGGAATGTATACAGGGAAAGGTTTGTGCATCTGAACTTTTTCAAGTACAATTTTGTCATTTATAAGAATATCAAGTTACATGGATGGGAAGATGTCTACATATCTAAGCCAGGTGATCAAGACTTGGTGTATCTAAATTCACTCATAGAGTTTTATGAGTTAGTGGGTTTCTGTAAGGAATATGAAAGAGAAAAGTTTTCATTCTTGTCTTATGGAAAAACATACAAACTTTCTTATACCAAGGCAGCTAGCTTGGTGGGATTATCCTATTAAGGGGAATCAGAGTTCTGTTCCCACAAATTACCGAATGAGAAAGGGGTTTTTTTAATGGTGAAGGTGTTGGAATGACTTGGACTTTCTGATGTCAAGACAGAAAATATTTCCCATCTATCTTCTAACAACCGGATCCTTCAGCTATGAGTACAAGGTTTTTAGTACCGAGAAAAGGTGACAAAGATACCCTAAAGAAGAGTGAAATATATTTATTATATTTCTTGGTAAATCTAAGGAAAATCAATTTTATGAGGCATGTTTTTATTACAATTCAGAACATAAATAATGGAAATTTAGGTGCCCAAATTATCATGTATCCTGCCTTACTTTCAAAGCTGATAGTTCAGTGTCTTGAATCATTCAAGATTGCATGCAGTTCTAAGCCTCAGAATTGAAACGTTATGCTTGTTAGTGATGACACTATGAAAAGAATGAATATGGGATATTCTAAAGAGACATGAGAGTTCTATGATCTTCCAGAGGAATAGGTAGAAGCCATTATAAAATATGTAGAAGAGAATCAACCAATCAATAAAGCTGAGATGAAAAGAAAATTGAAGGAAGTGGAAGCTGAAGGTGAAACTCCTAAAGCTATGTTAGACCAATCCGCACTTCCTAAACTCAAGACACAAAAAGCTTATTTGGATGAGGTGGTTGAAAAATGGAGCGAATATAATGAAAAGAAGAAAGAAGGGGAGCCACATTTCGGCTTGGACCCTACTGAAGCTCTGTCTTTAATGGAGAAGACTGGTGCATACCTTGAGAATAAAGAAAAGGAGATGAAGATGAAGATGAAAATGTCTAAGGAAAGTTATGAAAATCACTTTATTGAGGAAGGAGTAGAAAAAAGAAAAGATTGATGAACATAGTTTTGTTTAATTATCTGATAGCGAGCATAAATCTCCAGATGAGAAACTCATACCAAAGATTGATAAGGGTAAGAAAGTGATTGTTGATTCTCAAAGAAACTCAATAGTGAAAATAATGAAGTTGTTGGAATTTCAAAAAGGAAGCTTTTTGATCTCGAAAACCCACTATCACCATGTAATGTCTCGGATTTGAAGTCATCTTTACTTGGTCATGATTTTCGGGAGAAATATTTGAAGAAGCTAGTCGGTTCCATTCCCTCTTTTACCAGCATATATTCTAAATTCTAGATGCTCCAACACACTCTTAATGAGAAATCAGATTCGGTGTCCATGGTGATGGACAAGTGTGTCAAGATTGAATTAGATTTCAAAACTTTTCTTATAAGCTAAGAAGCTCACAAGAAGTCATACAATAAGATAGATAGCTGGTCAATGAAATCAATTCGATAAATGAGTGAGCTTGATGAATTTCAATATGGAGTAAAGGAAGAGTTTGATATATAGTATGAAAGGATCAAATATCTTACAACTGGTTTTGATGAAAAGATGACCCTAGAGAAAAATACTTGAAATTAACAGGTGACGGATCTGAATGGGAAGCTTAACTCCGTTGCTCAAAGCTGGAAGGGGGGAAGATATCTCCGAATTGAGATCAAATAGATTCTTGTAAATAAGGATGGAGTTCTTAAGGCTCATTCTGAGGCTCTGAAGGCTCAAGATGACAAGATTAAAGCCTTAGAAAAGTAAGCTGAGGAGGATCACAAATAGTTAATAAAGGTAAAAACCTTTTTGAAGAAGTTAATACCCAAGGAAAAAGAAGACAAACAAACCTAATCTGATCTTTTATTGTAATGAATTTCCTTGTAAAAATTCATTCAATATTAATGAAAACCCTAGTCGCTTGTATTTTGTGTTATATTGTACTAATATTTCAGGTACCATATTGTATTCCCTTCCCTCAAATTCTGTTTTAAAATCACAAAGGGGGAGATGGAAAAATAATTCTAAAGAAGAGAAGGAAATATATTTATAAGTATATAAGTAGTATCCCTAAGTAAGGGGGAGTTTATCTAAGGGAAAGTTCTCATTAAAAATTGTTCTATATTCATTATGAAAACCCATTCCTCAAATCTATAGTACGATCCTTAGTGTTCCAAAGCCTATGGGGGAGTTAGTCGTATTCATCATTGTCCATGAACAAAGGGAGAGAAGCATTATTTCGAAGTCTAGAAAATATTTTTCTAAATCCTTATACACTTTTTCGGAAGGATGTTTGTGATTTCAAAAATGGGGGAGATTGTTGATTAAATAAGGTTTTCCTTATGAATTTTCCATTATTCTTGTTTTGGAAATCACAAACACCTTTTCTTAAAGAAAATCAGATTTTAACCTATATTTTACTTATATAAGGAAGTTTTTCTTACCCAAGGAAATATACCCTTACCTAGACTTCATTATTCATATAAATATTATTATTAAGTATAAAAATTAGATTCATATCTAAAACCATAGAATCATATAATACCTAGATATGAAGTATTCTGTTTTTGGATCAGAATTCCTATTACGAACATTTATGACGCTCTACTCCGAATTCCCTGTTACAGACTTTTATGAAGTTCAACTCTGAATTCTGATTATGAACTTGTATAAAGATCTAACTACGAATTATGATGATGAATTATGATTATGAATTCTAATGATGAATTCGAATTATTAATTCTCATTACGAATTCTGATGATGAATTCTGATTATGAATTCTGATGATGAATTCTGATTACGAATTCTCATTACAAATTCCGATGATGAGTTCTGATTATGAATTCTCATTACAAATTCTGATGATGAATTCTGATTACTAATTCTCATTAAAAAATATGATGATGAATTCTGAATAAGAATTATCATTACGAATTCTGATGATGTATTCTGATTACGAATTCTCATTACGAATTCTAGTGATGAATTCTGATTACAAATTCTCATTACGAATTCTGATGATGAATTCTGATTAGGAATTATCATTATGAATTCTGATTGTGAATTCTGATTATGAATTATGGATACAAAATTATATGAAGTTTGAATCTGATTTATTTTGACAAATAGAATCCTAATATCCTTGTATTATAGACTCTGAATTTATTTTTTTCTTGAACTTCAAACTTTTATTTTTTAAATTCCGAATATTTGAGTTTGGTTATGTAACCATATTTCTCAATACACTTGTTCTTTTATAAAATGATGGCGTTCCCTCAGTTATCAACTAACCATTGTTTGAGTGACACATGTACATGTCCCTCCGAAATTCAGGGAAGAATATGATCATTGGAGGAGGGAGTCGATCATTGGAGCTGTGCATATAAATAGGAGCACATTTGAAAAGATCTAACCACATGACAACATCTTTGACATCTATGATTACATGTTGTTGAAGTGATTTCTAGAGAGAGAGAGGCTCTTATAAACTCTCAATCTTTGTGCAGAAATTTTGAATGGCTTGTTGAAAATTTTCTTCGTGCAGACATTCTTCGTGTGACTCTGAGTTTTGTGGTGTACAATCGAGGGATTCCAGGGATAGAAAGATAGAGGTGCCGACTACATAATAGTTGAGGGCCTGCGGGGATAGCAAGACAGACTCCGATCTTTATATCGAGGGCTTACCCTGGTGTGGGTAAGGCATACTTTTTTGAAAGTATAAATCAAAGGAAATATTATCCAGGGTTTTTGGATACCCTTCTCTTATGGTTAAAAGAGTTATTTTTTGTTACTTTAAGTGTTACTAATTATTTTCTACTAGGAATTTTGTATTGTTAAAAAAAGTATAACTTTCTTATAGTTCCTTACTTGTACTCTGCTTATATAGGATTCAATACGCTCTAAGGTAGATTCTTAGTTGTTGTAAAGTTTTTTAAGTTTCATTTCCAGAATCGCTTTTCCAGAATCAAGAATGTAATTAGAACTCAGAGGTGTTGTGAATTTTGGTTATACAAAAATTTTTTTAGTGATTTTTAGAGTATACAATTCACCCCCCCCCCCCACTTTTGTATTTTATCATATCATACTTATATATTAGATCCCACATTTTGTATTGTAGAGTATATCATACTCACATACCATCTCACAAGGTCAGTTTCATGCAGACACATTTGTTTGATTATGCACATTATGCCCGGACAACTTTTCATATTCTGCCCAAAAAATGGAATATCAACCAAATAAAAATTCATACCTTGGATAGGATTATACTATTTTTGAACACCTAATGGATTCTAAGCCCCATGTCATTCTCCCTTATCCATGAGTCTCAAATCCATGGTTTACACTATCCTCCCTACCCACGTCCTAGTCATGTTAGAACATCCTGTCTTGATTTCCATCTGGTTACTCTTGACATCTATATCAACGTTCTAATAACATAATGCTCAATAAAAGTTATTCACACTTAGTCAAGATCATTTAAAAATATTACTTCCCCTCTTTACCCTACATAAGAAATAAATCTACAAAGGAAATTTCGCGTACAACTTGGACCATGGATAAATCTGTATCCAAAATAAAACTACCCATTTGTATGCGCATATCATATCTTCATACAAGTGAAGCTTAAACAAAATATGTACTACTTGATTCCTTTCGTCACATGATACATAAGTATATATCTAAATCTCAGAATTAGATCCATCCATGAAACAAAAAATATACCATCCCTACCCATGTATGGGTCAGAGCTGTGTAAGGAAACAACTTTCTTGGATGGGATAAAAATGCCTTCTCCAATTCTCAGTATTCCAAATAATGTTCAACCTGAAATGCCCCTTTTTAATTTTTTAGGTATACATGGTATCATGAGCCATACTCTGTGTCTAAAATGGTATGAATCTCTATACTCCTCCTTTTCCCTCAGAAATGGATGTCCAACAACTTTTGGACACCATTGTTTTACTGTGAACATTATTCCTTGGCGGATCTACATATTTTTTCCTCAAAACTGGCATGTCAGCCAAAGAAAAATTATTACTCATGAGAGACTCTTCATTACTCCATATTACGATGTGACATTTATATATGACCTCAGTCCTTGGATTCATAAACCACTTATATTATGGTTTACATATTTCCTCATTTCAATTTCTAAAGGTGAAGGGTGTTCCTAGATGAACTATTTCAGAGGAAGTGAATCACATACCCTCCTATTTTCAGAGTAAGATTATTACAAAAAATATGTCCCAAATGTCATGTTTATATGACATTAAATTGAACCATTATTCAACCATCCTTTACACTAGGAAAATTTGTGTGGGAGCTATTTTTAATCCAAAGCTGGTACAAATTCTCTTATTACATTCAGACGTCATTCATTCAACAGGCCACCCACTGTGGTCCTCAATGGAAAAATAAATCCACAGTTTTATAAAACATCATAGCCATCATAAATATAAGGCTAGTGTCTCATGGTAACCTTTTTCTGACATTCACATTATGCCCTGGTGGCTCTCCATACATTTCCCATAAAAATGGCATGTCAACCAAAGAAAAATCGATCCTAAGGAGAGCATTTTCCAATCTACAAACACCCCATGGCTTCCATGCCCCGTACCATGTCCCTTATCAGGAAATCACAAGTCATGATCAAGAGAAATCCCACATCTTTGTCAATTTTTTTTGGGGAGTTCTTGTTTAAGAAGGCCAGAATTGGGGCTCTTGCCCCGCAAGTCATGGTCCAAGCTATTTGACATAAATTATCTGTGCAGTTATTGTCAATGATGTTCGAACTAAAACATCAGTAATTATAGTCTGGTTACAAAGACATTAAACTAAACAACAAAAGAGACACTACACTCTCCAAGGTGAAAACCCACAAAGGGAACCTTGGATAAAAGTTGAGTGTCAGCTTTCTAAACCTATTCTTTATGTGGATCAGGTAAAAAAAATTTAGAAACAAAACAATAATGACACAGAAATCTTATTAGGTCGAAAAACCACAAATGATTTCATAAGAAAAAGTCAACTTATACTTTCTTGTTGGCACCAAAAAAGGATTAAAGACAAATTATGGTGATAATGAAAAAGGCACAATGTTTATGGAGTTGTCTATGTGTCCCTAGTAAGAGTAGAACTAGTCTCTTTGAGCCCCTCAGTTTAGGAAGAAATTAGAGAATAATTTGACTATTCATTTATCACAGATTATGAAACAAAATAATATCTGGTTAACATTATTTTTAAAATTAAGTTGGTCAAAAATGACTGATATCATAGGAAAGGGTAAAAGTGGAACACTAGAAAGAAAAATGTTTTTGTTTAATCAAAAGAAGTGATAATGGGGGAGACATCCAAAATTCATACATGCTCCCCAATATCAAGGAAAATTTAATATAGGGCATCCTAATGAATTAAAATAAGGTCGGACATGCTCTTTCCAGTAGGTTGATAACTGCCTGACATGGGTCGTCAAGTTCATGTTATAAAGAATCCCCCCCGCTTAGTTTTAGCTTCACCATCGGGCATACTCACTTCATAATATTCTATATGTCTCTTCATTTCTATTGGATGGCTTCATAATTTTCATTTGATGATGTCGGTTCCACTTTTAGCCTACACATGTGAGCCTTACACTTGCACAGGTCCTCCATCTAGAAAATCACCTAATCATGATCACTAGAATCCTCAGCATCCATATGATTCAACACATTATTAATATATCGGAAACTATGTTCTTGGGGTGAGATGTGTTGAACCGAGTGAGGTCTCCTTCAGAAGTAGCATGGTCCCCTTGAGCTATAACAATTTGGTGCAGATTGAGACATAGGCGTCAATAATCAAAGTCGCTCGAACCGATATTGACAAATAGTAGTCAAAAGTTCCCTTCATGATGGAAAAATCTTTTAGGCAGTTTTTGTGAAAAGAGTATGGATATTACTCCATTAGTGAATTTCCATAGCTCGATTCCTCTTAATAGAATAAAAATATTGGTCCTCCTCCACAGCGATAGGTACGCAATGAGGAAGCATCATTGCAATAGATGGAAGTTTCCTAAGCCGAGTCACCTAATATTGAAAACAACCCCCTTCCAATATATGGTTTAGCTTTTGGGACTAATTCAGGGGGTTGGCAAAAACTTCTAGAATAGTGGGTGATGTCACACTCGAACTAGCATTAGTAGAACCACAGAACACATCAGACAATGATGTGGGATATAAATCACTATCTACAGAAATGGGTTGTGTGGGTGAAGCCCCTTCTTGACACATTTGATGGTGTATATAATTCCTTCTCACCACATGAATGGGAACATATGGAACAACAGGAATGATTGGGAAGGGATTGAAAACAATCAACAGTCTCTGAACCCATAGAACTAGCTTTTCCAATACCCCATCAAGATAGAAAGCTTCCCACATCTGGGTATACACTAATGATAAGTAAGTTGATGATATTATGAGATGAATGAGGACAGACACAATATTATCATCTCTCATCATGGCCAAACACAATTGGGGAAAAATTACAGGTTGAGATTCCGGCTTCACCATGGTGGTGGGGAGAGATCTAATCTACCGATGGAATCCAAACTACCTAAAAATCCTATAAGGAACGTAAGGCTCGAAAATGGTAACCTTGTATATAAATGCTTTCAAGACTCTATCTCGATGTGAAATAAAATATAAACATTCTTTAGAGGATCCTCTGCTAGTATCTATCACTAGACCATGGGAAAACATATAAGGTTCACAAGAGATGTGCACGATATCACATAGAAATTCAATAATTCCTTCAACTCTCAAATATTTCTCACGAATGGAAGAAATGTTAAAAAAAGTTTAGATGAATGAAAGAATGAGGAAATATGGTAGTATTTCTATACTCATAGAAGGGGAAATTCTCTGCCATTCATCTATATAAAAATTAAAATGCACCGCTAAGACAATGTGGGGGTTTTCCTTCTTTTATTTTCCATAACAGTTTGTAGATTCAGGAAAGAGTAGGAATGACTAAGTTAATGGGTTTTCCCTCTGCCAATGTGGATTCCATCATCAAAGTGTGGGCCCTAACACCAACATAATCATCACGAGATGGGAAGATCCATATACATAGGAACAGGGAAAAGAAATCTTCCTAAAAGATATCTGGTGACAAGTCTTGGTGGATCACATAACCCCTCGTGGTGTATTGACCCTCCTCAATTGTTGTAATGTAAGAATCTGGAATGATCCATGATTGTTGGGTCATATGTGATTGGCTACGGTGAACTATAATCTTTGGTCCATTCACCTGCAAGAATAATCATGTACAATCCTCAAATGGGATAATTTAGTGGGCATGAAGGGGTGGACCAAGTATCCTCTCTTCCATAAACAGTAATTCTCCAGCCAATGGGGATTCTTTCTCAATATTCCTCCATGTTTTGGACACTGGTAAGAATTCATCATAACTGTCACCATGGATAGGAAGTCCCCCTATCTAGTAGATTTCCAATTGACTAATCCTCTAATAATCTCAGGATAAGTGAAAGGTGTTGGTGCCCAAACACCAATAGGTAAATAGCTCAGGTTTTATCTCACCTAGTTAATAGATGTAAAATTGTGAGACCCACACCACATGATATAGATTGACATATTTTAGTGATGTGGAGGCTCCCAAGTAGTTCTGATGAACCTAGAATGCCCAAGCCCACTCATTGGAAAATCAACCCTTGATCAGAGGTCCCATTTGGAGCTCCATCAACCATTAGGGTTACCTCGCAACATGTAAACGATTGATGGGTAATCTTTGATAATCATTTCCAAAGATACATTGTTAGGGTCTTAGATGATCTGAGTCCACATAGAGTCGTTTAGTATTAACTCAACCTCCTCACTCAAAGTAGTAATGATTTCACCTGTAGGTGGGATATTTACCCTATTATTTCCATGGGATGTTTTAGAACGTGTGATAAGATCTCCAGGATCAATCCTTACTAAAGGAGAATCATCTTGGAGCCCAAAATTATAAATCGGTAGTACACTGGAAATTGGATAGGATACTAGCTCTGGTGATAGGAGATCTCTGAGAATACAACTTAGAGGGACACAAATAGAGTATAGTTTCTATTCAACATTCTCGACCATGGGTTCCCTCCTCCTAATCACTTGTACTGAAATAAGGGGAGATCCATTTGGTCCGACAAGAAAAAGATTATTCAAAAGGGTTAGTCCAAAAACGTTTTTGGGAAAAAAACAAAAAATTGAAAACAAGAAAAGAAGTTTCCCTAGAATAAGGCTCAATGTACTAAAACATGTGATTGGTTCATGGATTGAATTCCCTATGAAATGACCATTTTCAAAATTTCCCACAAGACGTTGGCCGGCGAAGGTTTGGCTAGAAAATTGATTAGTTCAATGAAAAGAGAAATCCATGTACAGAGCATCGCTATATGAATATTCAAAGTTAAAGGTTCATATATTTAAGTTAGGATTTGGAAATTTAATGTTCGGTTCACCAAATTGATTTTATTATTGTAGGATAGGAGAGCCGCATAGCATCTTACTACATGTAAATTTGAATAAACATTTTAAAATTCCACAGTTCGGTTAGCGGATTCAATGCTAGGTTCCCGGATGAGTAAACTGTGAATAGTTTGTTGTTAGACGATTTCAAGGTGTGGTTTGTGAATTATGAATTTCACGATGGATATAGTACATATAAGAAAGGGAAGAAAATAGTGATTTATAGAGCACTTTAATCTAGTAATCATGGTATAAGAAAAATAAATTCGGACCCCTATATATAGGTGTATTCCCCCCCAACGGGTCCACCATTCTACTACAAGAATATTTGTTCAGGACCATTTTATACATTGGAATAGCCTCTAATTTATACTGACTAGACCCCCTTCATATGGGAGGCATTTGGAGGTCCTGAAAAATCCTAAAAGTGAATGAAAAAACTCCAGTAAATATGATGATGGAAAAATATGCACGTGGGGATGAAAATTGGAGGAAAAGACTAAAGGAATCCAATTTGGAAAAGGACCAAAACTGGTTCACGTACTAGTTACTGGGAAAGGTTGTCGGAAGGCACAAACCACGAACCCAGGGGTATACAGATGGCCTACAAAACACTGGCCCATGATGCATTGGCCAACGAACCAAGATGTTCATGGAATGAATAAGGAATGGGTTTGGTCCACCACGAACCACACAGTTGGTGGAAAAATTCCACCTGCGAATGACGTACCCATAGACCACGTCCTTTGTGAAAATTAAATGAAGAATTAAGTCCCACACACCATCTCTGCATAAGGATTGGTTCGCGGATGAGGAAAGGATAGAAGTGTCCCACGAACCACGTTGTTCATGGGAGTGAGGCAGTGATTTACACTTCCGCGAACCACAACACCGCAAATATCAGTTTACTGGGTTGTTCACATTTCATATTATCCCTCCATGGGCTTATAAAAATGGTGTCGTGTAACCATTAGATATAGCCTCCCTGAAACTCTATCAAAATACCCTATTTGAAGACATGGAATGGATTAGGTTTTGAGGGAAATATTGGAATTCACGGGCGAAATACTTCAACAGAAAATGACTGATGAAGTGTAGAATGATGAATCGATTCCAGAAGTCATAATCATTACATAAAACATAAGAAGAAGAGAGCATAAAATATGGGGAAAATGCCAACCTAAAACGCGAACATCGAACCATACTCACTTTGCAGATGAACATCCTGTGAACTATAAAGCCAATTCCCCTTATTCAAACTCATGTACCGCATAGCACATCACTATCCATACAAAACCCTTCCCTGTGCCACGTTCTACGGCATGGAGGGACTCCAGTGCCACATCCCATCATGGTATGTAGACCGAACCCAAGGCCGCATACCACCCCGGTATGCGGATGACACCCAGTTCCACGTACCATCCATCTACGCGGACGGTGTCCAGTTCTGCGTACCACCCCGATACGTGGACATCCCTTCTACCCACCAAACAAAAAGTTATGTTGAGGGTACTCCACCGTGCAAGAACAAGTGTTATGCATTGTTGGGTGCATTTGGTTTTTCAACCATCTGGTGCCAGCAAAACCCTTCCTTTTCCATCACATATCATTAATCTCCTCAATAAACTATTTCATCTGTGTCAGGAAAAATCCTATCCCTAAGACACCAGACCCTTATGATGAGACCATCATATGCATCAAAATGCCATTTGGAGTCTACATACCCATCATCGGTGGTGTCATGAAGGCAATCACTGCATTGGTACAGGCCCCAGGAATGTTCATAAGTCTACGTTCCCATGGTAACCCAGAGTCCAACACTGGGATACTAATACAGATCTCAATGTTCTTGGGATCAGGGGAGATTATGGGATTTTCCATTAAATGAGGGAAAATGATAGGTTAAAGTAATCACATTTTTTTCCTTTTGATGAGAAGCAACATTCATGACCTTTCCGAGAACCCATTTAAGAGAATCAATCCAAGAGTAAGACCATGAAAATTTAGGATAGACCTAGTAACCTTCACCATAATTTCATATTAAAGGGTTCATTGCTTCATTCCCTCGGCCAATATCGCTCTGAAATCCTCCCCCATGGGCTTCTCATTTTCCATAAAGGGAGAAGCGAAAGTGTGTGGTGTATCAGATCTACCACTTCCTCTCTTTTCTAACACCATGCATTAATTACAAGGTCATAAAGATTAACAATGATTATGGAATCCACACCATCTATTAAAAAATGAACTGTGAAATCAATGATTCATTCTTTATCCAATATACGTAGGATGCCTATCTAAAGGCCCGAGTTTATGGGATATTCTTCTTAAAAGTAATTCCCAGTATGAATTTCCCCCCAAAATCACTAGGGAATCCCCCTAAAGTATATAACCTAACATGAATCTTCCATGAAAGGCCTCCACTATAGTGAAACCCCAAACCATGTCACTGCAAAGGGGAAGCTATTGTTCATAATTCTCATCTCTGGATCTACGAGAACATTGATTCCCAACTAACTGCGATACGTAGGATGCCTCCTTGAGGTATAAACCCATCATCCAAATTTCCCTAGTGTTCATCAGGACATATATTTGATTTGGTCATATCCACCTAGGAGAAAATACCTCTTCTGAACATCCTGGGATGCTTCGGCGTAAGTCCCACATTGAATCAAAACTAGGCAACTTTCACATAGACATCCTTGTCGCACAATTCTAAACTACATGGATGTGTCATCATCACACAACCTTAAATGTTGATTTTCCCAGTTATGTGGCACCAAACTACATGGGTTCTAATTCCTCTCATTAGAATACATAAGAATCACATCTCATGGTTTTGATCCTGACATCGAAGAAACTTTCATCCTCCCGGGATGATAGAATTCCGAGAGCCTCGTAATAGGGACTACACTAGTATTTCCTCAGAAATTTATAATATGTGTGCATCCATGATTAATCCTGAAACAAAATAGAACTATTTGGACACACACTTAGGGAAATTACCATGGACTCAAGAACATATGAAAATTACTTAAATATATAAGATAGTCCCACAGTAGGCAATAATTGCACCCAAAAGGGTGCGAGGATGAAGACCACCCTTCCTCTTAGCCAGTGGAGTTCTTTAGTGTGGTTGGCCAAATCATCATCCAACGAATGCCTTCCATTGGAAAGTAGGTCCATGAATCATGGATACTAGGGCTATATAAGTGTTTCTGGCTAGACGATTAAACCCATTGAAGACCATATGAGGACATTGTACCCGACGTAGACTGATTACACACATTCTCAACCCCCTTACAATCACCCTCCTATACCTTTCACCTATAGAATCTACTTTTTCTATAAAATGGACACAATGGCCAGGATCGATGCAAATGTATCACCCACCAAAATGGGTCATGGAATGAATCAGATGTTCGTCATGGTGTGATGCAAGTAGAGACAAAACAATGAGCCCTGAAAGAATGAAAATTTTATGGATATTAAAATTCCATATTTTTTAGAAAAATACTAATTACATATATTCATGGGTAGTATATAAACCTCACAAAAGAAACAACATGTGTATAATTCATGTGTCCCACATAAATTAATATAATACAGAAAAACCTTACCTAAAGTATTTTATTAAATTTATTATTTCAAAAACTTATTTATAAAAAATATTTATTTACTATAAATTTATTCCATTATGTTATCATACCATGTATTATTTATTTATAACATATAATCACCCATTTATTAATAATATTTCATTATTACCCTTCTTTTGAGTGTTTTGGATTTAGTTTCCTTTGCATGTTTCGTAGTATAAGGCATGATTCCTCTACATAAGATATAGTTTCATCATATCATGAATGATATTAAAGTAATTTATATCATATTTATTCAATGTATATATTTATATAATCATCGATTAATTTGAATCATGCAAAATTAATCACATCGCGCCATAGAGATGGTATGTCATATGTACGCATTAATGATGATATCATTAACATAATGGTGAATTTGTAAAGAAGTAGAAGGTATAATAATTTTTTAGAATAAATATAACTTTATAATTATAATATATATTATTTTCTTTATTGTTACCAACCATGTAATGTGGTGATGAAAAGAAAATTACACCATGATATGGGGATGGTAAGTCGTGTGTATGCACACACTATACTTTAGTTTTTCACAGGATGTATAAAATGCGGAATATGGTTCTTCTATAATAATAAAAAAATATCATAATAAATATGATACTATAATTAAAGCATTTTAATGTGAGAAACAGATGAATAGTAAGAATAAGAATAAATAATTTTGAAGTAGTCGGTAAAGACAATTACATCTTATTCGGAGAACTTCCTTTAGATCTATTCTTAGTGAAATTGGGGTTGGTCTTTTGAGAAGAACAAAACTTCTAGAATCAGTATAGGGATGTTTATAAGTGAAATAGTTTTGGTATGGTTGATCATTAAGGCTCAGGTTTCGGTTAATATGTGATGGAGGAGGTGTCCGTTTATAATTGAGGTGAGGGGAACTTTTGGAGTTTCCAAATAATTAAATTATAATAAATTTATTTATAACCAAATGTTACCAAATTGACGTGTATTAAAATATGTGATAATATAATTTTGTAATCACATCATCTAATTTATTTTATAACTATTTTTTTAAAACTTATCCTTTTGATTTACCCATTGGTTAATTATTTTTTACCTTAATAGTGGTAACCATTGTTTTTATCAGAAAGGGCTAATAATATTACTATACATGAAAAAATGACACATAAATGAAAATTTAATGTTTTTTCTCTATATTACATTATCTTGGTCTATGAAATGATTTTCATAAATTTTATATAATAAAAAATATATTATTTTGATAAACCATCTTTAAACTCAATTGTAAAATTATTCATTTGATTTGACTTCAAATACATAAAAATGGGAAAATCCAAATATAATTCTACAAAACAACATTATTATGCCATATAGATATAGGAAATTAATTTATTATATTAACTCTTCTAATTTGTATCAAAATTAATTTTATTAAAACGATTAATTTTATTTTTCTTTTAATTAAATAATTACTATGTTTAACATTTATCAAGCATTTGAGGTAACTATATAACATCCAAAAATTAAAAAAATTATATAATAAAAATAATTTTATTATGATCAAAATATAAATTTAGGTTAATTCATATCATGAATTTATCACATTTTGAAACAATAAAAGATATTAAATACAAAGAGAGTGATATTTTCTAACTATTGTTGATTTAAATAGTATATATGTCATTTTCATGGAAAATATCTATTAAATAACTCAAATTAGAGAATAATGTTATTAGGTTGTAATAATGTTAATAAATAATTTTTGGGGAGAAGTTTTGGTGATTAATATACCCTTACCTTTTTTTTAACCATTATTTAATCCATTACACTCTTACCATGACAACGTGTTTTTTAACTATTTGAATGTTAATATATTTACTATAAAATGACAAAAAAACATAATTGGATCAATTAATACCTTTTTGACATTATCCCAATAACTTGGAATAATTTAATTTGTATTATAATTTTATAAAATTTAAAAACATATTATTTATTTTAAAATATTATCAATGTCAATTTTGATACAATTCAATACAATGACTTTTAAAAATATCAACACAACCAGATAAATTTGAAAAAAATATTTAAATATATAAATAAAATATCAAGGGACCCTATAAAATTCATTTTGACATTTATTATGTGAAATTATATTTATTTTAACATTTTTAATATCATTTATTTGATATTTATATTAATAAAATAATTTTTACGTTAGAGTTGTGTCAGCATTTAAGGTGTTTATTTTTTCACAAATTTTTTTTAAATAAATTACCATCATGTAGATAAATATTTTATCTTAGTAAATACTATTTATGTTTGAATATATCTTATGTTCATCTCTAAATTTAATATATTATACTTAAAAAAAAAATATAGTGTGACATTTAGTGACGTTCTTTGGATTTAATAACATATAATTCATTTTCATGGAAATGTATACATTAAATTATTAAATTTACAATCATAGGAAATAAGGGTATAAATAATTTCATCCAATAAAATTGGGAAATTTCTAGGGTGGTTTGAAAAATTGATTTAATTTTACTCCCACAAATCGGACTAAACAATGGGTTTTAAAAGTGAAAACGTTCAAAAGATTGAAATGTTTTAATATAAACAACCAATGGGAAATTAATTCCAATTTCCTAAATTATATTAATAGATGTCAAATTTATTTAATTATAATTTAAAACCAATCAAAACTAAAATTTTACATTATAAATTACTTAGACGAGAAAGGATGTTTTCAATTACAATTAAGTATTTTCCATTATTCATCAAAACATGAAGGTTATCAGAACAATATAAAAAATTCAACAAAAAATGTTTTTATAATCCATTTTAAAAGAAAAGGATTATTTATTCAAATATAATTTGTAAAATTTTCAGTGACACATTTAAAATGTGTTCACTATCAAAAGGTGGAAAATCTATATTTTTGAAATATATATCTTTTAATTTTTAAAATTTGACTTATTCATATATAATGTATAAAAAACACATAAGATAAATTTTAAACATTATAATGAAAATATATTTCATTAAAATAATTAAAAAATTGTGATTTTGTAATTTTATTTTTATAAAACACATTTTAACATATTTAAATAGTTTTTCAGAAAAAAAACATTACTTTATATTTCAAATGGGTTATAAATGGGTAAACCATACTTTCATAATTTAGTTAATCATGTTTATACCAACCAATATAATGGACATGTTATAACTTTATAGTTTAAATAAATAAATAAAATAAAATATGTTTCATTGAATCCAAGTGTTGTGTGTAATGCAAGCTAAGCATGTGTTGCATGTAATATAATACATCAATGAAATCATTTTATTTTAAAAAATATATTTCATAATCATGTAGAGTTGCATTCTACCACCATTAAAACTGATTTCACCCTAAAATATTTTTGTCAAAAAACATTTAATATATGAATGTTACTTTTATAGAAACCCACATAATAAAATGAATACTTAAACTTCTTTACAAAAAGAAAGATGGAAACATTAACTTTTATCCATAGTAAGTCATATCTAGGTTTCCGCATAGAATAAAATGGCTGGAAAATGAAAACATTGACATGGTTGAGAAATATAACTATCATGTTTTGATGGAGACTGAAAAATAATAAGATCTATAGACAGTTAATAACCACCAATCTCTATATTTCTGATGATATAAAGGTCCATTTGATTCATCAGAAAAGAAGGTAATCGGATAACATTTTTGGTTTCAATAGAATTTCTTTATATTTAATGAATTTTCATGAGAATAAATTCCTACTTGATTTCATTACAATTCATAAAAACAATCTCATCTTTTCTTTATGCCTTATCTAATTTTCACTACATATCATATTCCATGAAATGACATTTAATTTTTCATTCCTAAAGCAATAGAAACTCATGAAATCCATAATTAGAATGATTGTTCAATGCATCTACATTTATCTATAATCACCAAAAAAAAGGTTTAAACAAGTATTAAAATATTCATAAATCCTAATATGGATAGGTAGTACATTAATCTATAAAACATCATCGAAATTTTAATTTAAAAATTTTGATAAATGTTTTCTATTATGATTCTTACAAAGGATTAAAATCCAAAATATTAGAAACGAGGTTACTAAATTTCTAAAATCAACATATCATTAATCCCACAAACAAATTTACATAGATATTAATTTTCATAAAATAAAAATTTGAAGACTATTGTCATGTATTATCTTGAAACATGGTAATAAATTAAATTACCCGAAAACATTAGTGAAATCATTCACTCCTTCAAAATGTAACTCTTTAATCATACCATAAATCCAAGATTTATATAAAATCAATCAATAATATCATAAACCACCTTTTCAACATATCATACCCACGGAAATTTATACTTTCCCTTTATTTTATAAAAATTAAACATCACATTATTTTATTATCAAAACATCATGCATATATTAAGGGTCATCCTTAAATTAATTTTGTGTTTGGAAAAAATATCACATTACCACCTCATTCACGTTTCATGCTTACTAATACCATTCAACATATACTTTAAAATCCTTTAGGAAAAGGTACAGTCGATCAATCCTAAGTTGTTTCATTACTTTGTAATACCACAAAATTACATCTACAAAATTATTCTTGAATTATATTATTTAAACACATAATCGTTCCAAAACATTATTTTTATACTCTGAATTTACATTAATGATCAGATGCAATTTTCCTTTGTCTTCGGCCTTAATAGGTTTCCAATGTTGATCATCATCATTAACCCTTATATTTGAGCACTGATTAGAATAATTCCTAATTTCCTTGATCATGAATCATTAAAGCGTGGGGGGTCATTTTGTGTATCCTTCTCTCTATTTTCATCATTAGATAACTTCCTCCTAATAATTCGACATTTGTTTCTAAATGACCTACCTTTACACACTTGAAAACTTTTACTATACAATAAATACAATATCTATCATACAACTTTACCCACATTGATTATAAATTAAATATCATCCTCTTTTCACCATGGTATTTATATTTTCCTTGAAACACCATCATATGTTTCTTGTCAGACCAAGAGATTGATATGTAACTCCAAATTTCATTTCCACCTAGATTTAAAAAATAAAAATCTCTTCATAGATGATGATGTATCTTATGTTTAAATCCCTTTAAAGACTTTGTTTTAGTCCAATGAAAATTCAATCAACCTTACTTTCAGTTTTGATGATAATTACAGAAGTGTACCTCACATGCCTTTTAAAATTTCCTTCATGTTACCAATGGATTCAATAACCATTTGCTTAATCTCATAGAACTAATTATCCATCATCATATGAAAAATTAAAGGAAAGTACCTATTGAAAAATATGTTCCTAAACACATCTCATTAAATGTATTCAATTTCATATTACTACCTCATAATATGGATTATATTCCACCATTGGTCAACTTCTACATCTAAATGATAAACAACCAAAAGTTCTTTTCATGTTATGAACACCAATGAATGTAAAATATGTTTTTTATGGTATTGATCCATTATTCAGAAACACGTTCATAGGAATACCCACTAAAAGATAATGGATGTGTCCTCATGAATGACTTAATAGAATTTTTCCCCCTCCAGTAATTTGGAATCCATACATTATTATTATATTTTGTGACTATAGGAATCATCTTTTTCATTCCAGATCCCATAAAATTTGGTTGATCTGGAGGAAAATCCTTCCATTTCCTATCGTATTCAACCTTAACATGGTTCCTTCTAATTATAGAAATTGACTAAAACCAAAAGTATAGTTTGAATAACACTAATCATAATTTAAAAAACACATAATCAAGGGAAAGAACATTAAATCTATAATATATTAGGTGTAATCCTATGTTATCCAATATCATTACATAAATTCTATGATTTTAAATAAAGATAGAATTATGCTTAGGGATCTTACTTTGGTTTTCTTATCATTTTTTCTAAAGATTGACTAAACCATTATATGATACAAATTATAATGACCTAAGATTAATGTACATAGACATTATGTCATTTTTATGGAATATTTCATAAATTAAAAAAACTCATTCCCAAAGACTGTATTATTTTATTTCCTTTAGAAATATGTAACACAAACATCTATTTTGGTGAAATACATTCCATGTTTCTCACAATGATAATCCCATTTCGTATTCCAACCTAATAAATTTATTTATAAGCTAGATAAAAACATAATAAAGGGTTAGATTAGATTCATATTAAGGTTTAACAAGGGAGATATCAATCATGTCATAATCATAAGACATAAGAATATAAAAATCAATTTTAAAATTATATCCTCCATATAAAAGATCACGATATCATGTCATGGGATAAATCATAAAGGTTAATAAAGAATAAAAAAACACATTCTATGAGAGAAAAACATAAGAAATGGAATTTTGGTATAAAAATAATAATATAAAATATATTTTATATTAGTAAAGAATCATTTAGAAGACCATCATTGTGGATAAATTAATTTACAAAACTAGGTTCACTTCTTGTTCTCGCCCAATATTACTGAACTGAGTTCACTCCACATTCTAGTCATGTCTATCTTATAAGATATAAATCATTACCCAATGAATTTTATAGAGACATATTTACCACAAATCCTATAATTAAAACCATACATATGTGTTCCATGAAAAAATAATTCATTCATCATATCATAACCCATACAAATAAATTGATTTCATAAACATAATTCTATCATAACATAACTCATAGAAATAAATGGATTTCATAAATATCATTCCTTCATATACATAAACCAAGAATAGAACTAATAGGGATAATATCTTTGAAAAACATCTCTAATAAATAATATATATCCTCAAATAATGTTATCGTAAAGGGAAAATAATTTTGAGAGATCACTTGAAAATAATTCAAAAGGAAAATATCCTTGTTTACCTTGAAAAAAAATTAAATTCCAACCAATTTTAAAAGAAAAAAATATTTTTGAAAATAAAATTTTACTATTTCAAGTGAATATTCAAGTAAATAAGGCATCATGAATGTGGGAAATTTGGTTTATGCCATACAAGTTAAAAAGAAATCCATTTTTACTTTCCAAAAAATGTTACAATCAAATCATATAAAAAAAGACAAAAATATTCCTTTCATTAAATTAATTAAAACTTAAAACATGGATAAAAATGAGTTTAAATAATTTTATAATAATTGTAAAATAAAATTGGAAAACATTTTTATGAAACATGGACATGGAAGATAAATATCCCCCAACATACAGTTACGTGTGAACAGTTCTGAATAAGAATGGGATTGTGAAATTAAACGTTAAAACTTTATAATAAGAATAATATAATTCACCATGAATGAATGAAACTTATATAAACACGTAAATACCATAATTATGGATATAAAACTCATTAAATATATTCATGTGAAGTATATACAACACAAAAAAGAAACATGTAATGTATATGGCATGTGTCCCACATATATAAAAGTGCGACAAAATACCTTAATGAAAGTATTTTATTTATTTTTTCACATTGTAAAATATTTTATAACAAATATGGATTTATTATTATGTTATTCCATTACCTTATCATACCATGTATTATTATTTTACAGCCTCTCATCTCCCATTTATTAACAATCTTTTATTATTACCCATCTTTAGGGTGGTAACTATTTTATTTTCCTATGCATGTTTTGTAGCACAAGTCCGGATTATTGTAAATAGATTATAGTTACATCATTTTCATAATGATATTAAGTTAATATATATCAAATTTATTCAATATATACAATTATTTAATCATTATTTAATATATATCTTGGAAAAATATTTGCATCACATCGTGGAAACGGTATGTTGTACATACCCATGAGCGATGGTATCATTCCATTAATGGTGGAATGCTAAGTAGAGGTATATTAATTTTCGAGAGTTAAGGTTATTTTATAATTATCATATAAATTATTTCAAATATTATAACCATCCAATTAAATTGGTAATGAAAAAATTGATTACACCACCGTGTGGAGATGGTAATTTGTTTGTACGATCGTGTGGTTCTTTCTTTTTTCACAGGTTGGAAAAACTGTAGAATATGTTTGTTCTATTATGTTAATGACATCAAAAATATTTTTTATTTTATATTTAATACTTTATAATTGAAAAAACACATGAATATTATGTTCAAGAAGATAGAATTTTGAAAGATTCAGTAAATAAGATTACCTCTTCTTCTGTGAACATCCTTTAAATCTCTTCTTAGGGATACTATGGTTAGTATTTTGATAATTCCATCATCTATAGAATGTGTCTAAGAAATATTATAAAATAAATTGTCATGATTTGTTTGATCATGAAGGTTACGACTAATGTGAAGAATTGAGGGAGGATGTGTCATATTATAATTGAGGTGAGTGATAGTTTTATAATTTCTCAAAATATTAAATTAAAATAAATTAAGATTCTATCCAAATGTCACAAAATCATCATCTATATGAATATAAAATAAAATAAGGTTGTAAGATCATTATAAAATAAATTTTATACAATTTTTTGGGCTCATTCGAAACCTTATCCTCTTGATTTATCCATTGATTATTTATTTTTGACATTAACTGTGGTAACAATTATTCTAATAATAAATGTTTAATAATATTACAATAAATATAAAAATGACTCATAAATGGAATTTTTATAAAAAAAATTAACTATATTCCATTAAAATGGTCGAATAAATGACATTGATGAATATTATATAATTATATGATATATTATTTTGATTAATCATCATTAATGTAAATTTCGAATCTATTCATTTAATTTCACTTCAAAAAATTCTTTCAAAATGAATAATCTAATATAATTATTTAAAACCTATTTAATATTTAATATAAATATAGTAAATTAATTTAATAAATTAGCTCATTTATGTTATATCAAAATTATTATAGTTAAAATAATTAGTTTTATTTTATTTTGTTAATTAAATAAATACTGAATTTAGCATTTCACAATCATTTAAGGTTACTATATAAATTTTAAAACATGGAAATAAATTTCTATAATTATAATAATTTCATTAATATTTAAATATAAATTGAGGTACATTTTTTATCCCTATGTGAACACCTAAAATATATTAAATACAAAGAGAGTGATATTTTGAAACTATCTTTGATTTAAATAAATTATAAGTCATTTTACTGGAAATTTTCTACTAAATAACTAAAATTCATACCTAAGGTGATAAGGTTCAAATCATATTAATAAATAAATTCTTTGGATAATTTGAGTTCATGGTTATGCACTTATTATTTGGTTTAAACCCTTATATAATATCTTTAACTCTTACTGTGAGAACATGTTTTTTATTATTTGAAGGTTAATATATTTACTATAAAATGAAAAATATATATAGATAATGTCTTACATTTTTTAAATTATCCCAATCATGTGTCTAAATTTAATAATTTTGATAATTTTATATCATTTAATAAAATATTATTTATTTTAAAATAATTTTAGTGTCAACTTTGATACTATTCAACACTTTGACCTCTAAAAATGTAAACACAATGAGATAAATTCGAACTATATATTTTATTATATCCATAAAATATAAATGTATTCTATAAAATTATTTTGTGTCGTTAATTATGTCAAATTATATTTATTTTAATATTTTTAATATCATTTATTTGATATTTCCACTAATAATATAATTACTGCATCAGAGTTGTGTGATATTTTAATATAATTATTTCTTAAATAAAAATTATAAAAAAGATACATGATGTATATAAGTATTTTATCATTCCAAATACTATTTATGTTTGAATATGTTTTCTGTTTTCCCTTATATTTAAAATATTATACTTATTAAAGTTTAGAGTGTGGTATTTTAATACTTTCATTAATTTTAATAATATCCAGTCATTTTTATGAGCATGTATCCATTAAATATTTAAATTTCAAAAAATAGTTTTTATGGTTCTACCTAAGATCATCCAAAAAAAGTTTGGAATGTTCTTGGGTATTTTTATAATTTTTATAATATTATTTTGGCCCTTAGTTACATGATTTACCCTTAGACATGATAATAAAAATTCCTAAATTACATTTCTTATTTATCAAAAAAAGGTGAATAATTTCTAGAACTGGAATTTAATATTCCAAATATAGAATAATTTTTTCTAAATTCAATTCCTAAAATTTTGATAAATTATTTTAAAAATAATCTCTTTGTTGGGACGAAACAACGAGTTCTTAAAGTGAGAATGTTCAAAAGCTTGAAATGTTATTTATCTATATTTAATATGAAATTTATTCCAGTTAAGTAAATTATATTAAATGATATAAATTTTATCTTATAATAATAAAGAACCCATAAAAAATATAATTTAACTATATCAATTATTAATACGAAAGATATGTTTTCAATTAAAATTCACTATCTTCCACTATTATTCAAAAATAAAACATATCATAAAAATAAAAAAAACTTCCACAAAATAAATATTTTATATTCTATTTTAAATTGATTTTTTTTCAAGTAGAGTTTATAAAATTTTCAAAGTATTTATTTAAAATAAGTGTTGCATTAAAAGGCTGTGAAATTGTCTTTTTAGAAAAATACTTCTTTTATTTCTAAAATTAGATTTATTTTTATATCATATATAGAAAATAAATGAGATGAATTTTAAACATAATTTTGAGTATATTCCTCATTAATTTAATTCATAGTTATTTTATTTCTATAAAACACTGTTTTGCGAATTTAAAAAATTGGAAAAAAATAATTTTATTTTGAAAAGGGTTTTATATGTGTAAACCATAGTTTAATATTTCAGGTAATCCTATTAGAACCCACAATTCTAATGGATGTGTTATAATTTTATTATTTAAAAAATTACAATGATAAAATTATTTTTCTTAGAAACTCAGTTTTGCTTGTAACATAAGCTCAGTTGGTGTAGTGTGTAGGGAAAGATATCAAAAAATCAATTTATTTGCAAAAAAATATTTCATAAAAATATCAAGGTGTTACATAAAACTTTTTCCTATATATGTGTACTTAAAATCTTTTGAAATTTTGATATTTTTAGGGATAATATATAGTAGAGGCCATGTTTTTATTTTGAGAACCCTATAAAAACAAATAAACCCCTTTATAGATATTTTGGTTATTGTGGATGACTCATGGAAGAATAGAAAATATGGGATGTTAGAGAGCCCCAATTTCTATCTTGAAATTGTAGATAAAATATACATGTGAGGTAAAATATGGTGATATGTTTTTTAAAGTATTTTATCATAGTGAATGATTATTATGTGGTTATAGTTACACTGACTCATAGTAGGTCATGATGTATTTACGTCAAAGGTTTCACATGAACTAGAGACTCTGATAAGTTAAAGATATTATTAAAAGAGGTTTTATATGTAGATGTTAACATTTTATGTAGTATTGGTAACCAAAATATGATGATACATAACATTTAATGGTATCTAGTTCAATGCTAAATTCTGAGGTAGTCACCATGATGTGTTATGCAGTTCTATGTAATGACAATCATAGATTGAATATTACACACCATGGTGTAATATATCATGTCATTAAGGTACCATTGGAATATTTAGTTCCACAGTTTTGTTACCATTATTATTTTGATAAATTATTGTCTATTATCATGAATATTCATATTCCTTATGTTTAAATATATAAATAATTTTATTATGTAAACAATCATGGAAAAAAAGTAAAGAATGTATTTAGATGAATTTACCCCACTTATAGAAGGCGAAGAGAATATCAATCTATGTGGTAATATGGTGATCCTATCAAGCTTTCAAATATATATTTCTCTTCTATATAGATAATTATGGGTCTTTTATCAATAGAGAATGAATATAGGGGAGAAGAAATCAAGGAGTTCTTGAAATGTATAAGAACATCAAAGAAGAATAAGAAAAATGAGGTTATATTGCAACAAATTTGTGGAATTCATCATATTGGATGAAAGTATAGCTAATTGTTATACAAATGGATGTGTAAAATAAGTCTATATTTATAAAAAAGGAAAATATCACATAGAGATAAAGTTTTTTGTCTAATTGTTTGAGATTAGTGATTTATTTGTATTGGGAGGGTTGAAAACCATGATTGGTCATGTAACCACTCTAAACTATAAAAAATGATATTAGAGTTTTAGGTTTCTAAAACATCATAATTTCATGTTGATTGGTTTATCGTAATTTAGGTTAACCAATTAAAACTAACTGAATATATCTATTATTTTATTTATCTCTTTATATTAGTTGTGAGGGAGTGGAGTTTTCTAATAGTGATGGAACATGATAGCAGATGAGGTTCAGTTAAAACAGATAAATATACCTAGATTACCCAAACCCTATTAGTATATCTAAATTTCTAATAAACAAATATGTAATTATCCTAATCCTTAATATTTAAAATTTAATAAATAAAAATTCATCATTTGATGAAATATTTTCTAATTTGCAAAAAACATCTATGGCTACTTAATTTGTTCTTCAATATTGTCAATATAACATGATGATACTTTTAGTAAACTCCCAATATTAATATTCATATTAATTTATATTTCATAATCCCCAATAGATACTTCCAACTCAATATTGAGATATAAAACACCTTCACATAGATCATTCACTTACAATCAAATTTAATTTTATCTATATGAGAATTAATAACATCTTCCATGCCTGGTATAAAATAATTTTCAACCCATTACTAGGGATATTCATCAATGTAATCTTCCTTTTACATACTAACTCTTTATTCATTAATAAATACATAACATCACTAACTTTTATTTCATGAATCACTACCAAGAAAACATATATCCCAAGATATCGTATATGAGATCTCATCTGTTTCTTTTGAAGATGATAATTAAAATAATGAAATACTAGAATTACCTAAGGATTCAACATATTCTATAATTAAAAATATTCCTTTTAATAATTATAATTCATTAAAAAAATTTCGATAGCACATTTTCAACCTGAGGTCGCAAAATATATACTAAGATCATGTGTTCCAAATTTTCTTCTTGTATATAACATTTTTGAATCTTGTCCCAATTTCAAACGAATCAATTAGAAACCATCACAGGAAAAGAGAAACCACACAATAAAAATATATAAATATATATAAATAATTAGATAACCCATGACTTTATTTTTTACACATGTATGTGGCTACATCCAAGATGCCCATATCTATATTGTGTTCTTATTCCAAATAATAACCACATCATTAATTGTTGATTAAAATATTCATGATAATCTCAAAAATCAACCCAGATCCACATCACCATTATATCTTATCATAAAAACTATCTAAGATAGGTACAATGAATGAAAATGATGAAATATTTTTCATTCATATAATTATAATATGGAATGAAATGACACAAAAAAATAAAGTTTTATTATATTATTCGATAATTTTCTAACACTTAACATTACAAGCATGAATAATAAATTATTCTTCCCCAAATTAATCATCAACTATCATAAATTATGAAAACATTCAATCAAAATAATATTAAATATAAATTGAATTATATGTTTCTCTATCTCTTTTTATTAATTTTATTTTATGTATATAGTAACTTATTTTCCTTTTTTCACTTGCATAGAAAAATGAATTTTATCTCATACCAAAGAATTTGAATTTGAAATTCAACTTTATTACTTGTACTAACTTGTATGACAAAAAAATAAATACATTATATGTTCCTTAAATAAATAATCAATATTGAACTCAATATTGGAAGATGAATGTGTAGAGTTAGACATTAATGACTCTTCAATAATGTTTTTTCATCAAATCAATCTAAAATTTTCACATTCCCATAAATCATGGTGTGACCTTAATTACACATCATGAATATTTAATTCCACTAGTAAATTATTTTATCTTCTATACATATTGTGGTGTGGGGATATTATTCTTGGAAAATTCCCCACAAACTCATTTAATTCATAATAGAACTAAAAATAACGGTTTATATATTTTATAACATACTTATATTTAATGGAATAGTACTTGTATTTTAGTGTGATATAATATTATTTGATTTGATTTGATATTATAAACCATTTATTATTTTCCAATATACTCATGGTGTAAGTTTTAATAGTCACCAAATTGAGTTACACCATAAATTCATAATCCATTAATTGAATTGTGAACATTCACTATAATAAAAATATAGCATTGTATAGTGATATGATCAGACATGCTACACAAAATGAAATATTTATTGTCAATGAAAACAACAAAACAATTCATGAATTTATAAAAGGTGTTATGTGTTATAAATTGAAATAATCCCCTATATAATTACACTTAAAACACGTGGAATGGATCCAAAACCTGTGTAACTGATTTTTATATTATCATCAGTTCCTTTATTATTTACTGAATCTGTGTCTTTATTTCATTCACTCCATATTTGTAATGTTTGTATTCGACTTTTCGTGAGTAGTATAGTATTTTTTATGTTAAAGGATATAAACTAGTGATATGGGTAGGAGGATGAGGATAAAGTCTAAGAACATTTACAAGTTAGTTTCTAGTATTTTCAAGGTGATGTTATGTGATTATAAATTTTTGGGCTCATTGAGAATTTATTATGCCTTAATTGTAAGAAACATTATATCAAAATAATAGGAAATTAACTCAATCACCATTATCCCCCTTGTATCGCGTATCATGTCACTGCCCCTTTGGATGACCTATGTGAATATGTCGTTAGTGTTATACATTAATATAGTCTTTAGAGGATTTAAATGAGAACCACATCACTGAGATTCATTGATAATTCAGGTGATATATTGGATTCATTTTGGAAACAACTTCCTCACCCAGAGTTATTTGTCCCACAATTTAATCATAGTTACACATTCAGAAATCATACACTTTAATCTAACTTTCAGGGTTAGATGTAAATATTACATTCTATCATTTATTCCTCACTTTCCCCCCCCCCATATTTTCCAATAGATAGACATCATAATCATGCAATGTAGCTGTTCGTATGTGGATTAGAAATCTTCCCCATGGATCCATATTGAATGTATGTTCAAACTACAATCCCAAAATACCCTAATTATAATGCATTCATGGATATGTTTCCATATATATCCTGATCATTAATCATTAAAGATAAGATAAAACATTGTTTCCTCCATTGGGAACTCAGAAATATAGTACATGGAAAAGAATTGGGTTCCATTGCACTATACATTAGATTGATATATATTATATATTTATATCTAGTTCCATTTATAGTGAAATCTCAATGAAATATCAATATGTTTGCACCATAGTATTTTTCTCTATCATAAAAACTCTTTCATACCATTTCCAAAATTCTACAACTCAATAACCATTGGTTGCAATAGAAGGAAGAATGTATTTAGGCCTCTTGACTTTTTGATCAAGTTAGGTACCCATAAAATGTTCCATTCATCCTTCTATATGGATATATTTTTATTTAATTACATATTTATGCTCCCTAGATGCTAAAAATTAGGATACCATAACAATTAATCCTTTAAATAATTTTAGTGGAACTTAGGATGTATTTGAAGATTAAGTTTTCTGTTTGTCTTTACATTTTTTACTTTTTAGATTGATTTAATGGAAAATTAATTTCTTAGAAGTTGTATACAATAGGGGGAGACATATTGTTTAATTGATAATTTTGATAAGGATATAGTAAATACTCTTATAATGGATTACTATAGATTAAATCCACTAATTTAGTAAATGGAGTTACTACATTCCAATGCACCATAAAAACACTTTCTTTTTTATCTAGATCAGTTAGAGTTGAAACCAATTAAGAATTGTATTCATAGTTCTATTCTATAATCATGTATCAAATGATACCTTTAGTTCAAAAAAAAATTATTCATTCATATCTCAACTGTTATTGAGCATGGAATTTAGTTCCTCTTTATTAATATCATAACATATATTAATTTTTCTGATGGACAACATCATGTTTCTTTTGATACAAAGGTGGGAATTTTAGACAGTAAAGGAAATATCTACCCCTATTATCATAGCCTTGTATAATAAGTTGTTGATAGTATATCCCTTTAGTAATAGGAATTAATAATATACAATTTTTTATGTGGGGGTGAGTAAAAATCACCCAAGTCAACAATATTGACTTTTGTAACTACCATGTTATTACTAGTATATTCTTTTGAGGTTCCATAAATATACATCACACTTATTTGGTATGTTTCATTGCTAGATAAAAAATAATCATTGAGTACTTAAATATATATAGATAATTCTTGTAATGGGGTTTGTACATCTCATAAATCCACAAGTCCCTACCCTTGGGCTACCTTATAATAAGAAAATTGGATGTAAACTTGTTATTTAATTCCTTATCATCATGATAAATTCCCATTGCACATGAATCATTTGAGAATTTATTTTAATGAATTGATGTGGGATTCCAAAAAGCATTTATTGATCATGAAGTAGAAACATATCTTTTATCCATAAAAATTATATTGAGAAAGTTTCTATCAATTATACTATGTATTCCTGCTATCTCTATTATGGTGTGACTAAGGTAATATAGTTAAATATTGTATCCATTATAATTAATTCATTCTAGGATCACACCATTTGGTTGATCTTGAGATTCCATATTGGGGATGAAGGGTTTAAATTTCATAAAAAACATAAAAACTAGTGATTGAGAAATATATTACATTATTCTATCCAATAAAAATTTAATTTATTTTCCCCATTATTAAATCCCCCCATTCCTTTTCAATTTTGTTAATTGTAAACCCTTTCCATTGAGGATAATAATTAATATCCCGATGAATGTGATGTTTCCTTGAAGGAATCGTAAATATTATTGGTCTCAACGACATGTAATATTAAGAATGACCTGAGTCCTTATAGGTTCAATCTTAATTACTTGATAAAGAACCATGATCCTAAGTAAATTTTTAGCGGTGAAACCAAATATACATTTTAAGCTCTTGTAAAAAGCACTTATTAATCAATGAAGTCATTACCCTGCTAGCCATACTTCACTACCAGGCCATCCGTATAGAATTTTATAAATTTCATATTAGGAGGCTAAAAGATTTCATTCCATTGTTGTTGATAAGTGGCTTAGATATTGTTCATGAAAAAGGGTATCACATAATATTAGTATATCCATTTTGGGAGATAAAAAATCGATGGATTCTTTATTATCCGGATGTATTCTATTTTGATTCTATATGAAACATAAACCCAATAAGGGGAGGGATTCAAAATATTCCACAACAAAAAAGGTCAGGATTAGAAATAACTCTTTGAGAAGTGATAATTGACTTCCCATAAGTCAATGTAGTCTTCAATTTATCCATTATTTTTATTAAAAAGGAAAATATTGAAAAATCATTTCGGGAGTTGACCTTCCCAAATAAAATGAGCCTTTATAATTTTATCCTCTTAATCCTCAAACATAATGCTGTGAGACTAATGCATTCTCATATTAGCGTGTTTATGGACATGATTCATGTTGGGAGACCAAGTTGATTGAAAAAATTCTATGGTTATAAACCCTATATCTCTATGAAAATCTAGGATAATGGAACTCATGTTTTCTTGAAAAATAAAATATATTTTACATGTTAATTAAGACTCATAGTAGAAATATTATTTGTGGGTTGTGGGTATTTATAAGTACTCGAATTCAAATATATGATATCGTAACTAGTTATTAAGAATCCTTATTCAAAAGAATATACAGAATCATTCATATACCCTCTTTTATATTGAGATAAATTACGTATTGAACATACCCTTAGAAGAACCTTAATGATGTTTTCAATTCATATATTTGTATTTGTTAAAAAAAATATTTTGTTAATTATGTTTCATAAATAGGTTATAAAGAGTAGTTGGATGTTAGGAATGATTTTATGAAATTTAAGGAGGTGGTTGAGATGTTTTCTTAATTTTGTTAAGAAACATTCTTACTATGTTAGATGTTTCTGATATGTTAGTAAATTTTCCCAACATCATGAAAAATATCATGATCCGTGATTTCGATACATATGGAGAAAGGTTTGACGTTGTTAACAGACATAGACTAGTGAATATAGTTTCATATAATGATATCATTAGACGTAGAGTTTTATAAATAGTTCTCTGGATGTACCAGACAAATAGTGAGAATACAATGATGTTGTGATATAAATTCCGTGGGTAGAGAAGTAAAAAATTGATCAATATAAAAAAAATAGACACAAAAAATCACATGTACATAACCATACTAAGGTGATTGAAAAAAAACTTTTTATTTATTTTTTCAATAATATGGAGAATGTAATAAATATAAAGGGAGAATTTGAGACAACTGATTAATGTTACAAGACAGGAAAATATCAAATAAACATAAAGAACAATCATTGTTAGTGTATGGTGATTTAAAGGAAGCAAATGTTTCAATGTCAAGAAAATTTATAAATATAATAAAATGAAAATTATTACAATGAATTATAAAAATAATTTTTAACATAAAGATTTTAGAAATTTATGATTTTTGAGCCTATGCATGATGTCTAAAAAAATTCGATTGAATGAAACAATTAGTGTTCAAGAAAATAAAGAATAACAGAATGGGATAATTTTTTCTAGTCATAAAAAACCATTATGAATGTGTATTTGAGAAAATAAACATATCTTTTAAATTATTTTTTAATTTAATGATATTGAGTAAATTTGTTTTTTAATTTGTCTTTATCTATCTGAGATAATGAAGATCAATGATTTTTCTTAATTTTTGAAGTTGAGGAAGTCTGAAGAAGGATTTGGACGCTAGAATTACCATAAATATTCAAAACTATTCTAGAATTCCTAATAATCATCCATATTTTTATAGATGAGTGGGACATTGAAATTGAGTTCTCGGTTATTCTAATTCAAGTGAATATATAAATAGGGTGAATGTATAGTAAAAAATGGAGAATGTTTTGCACATGTTAGAAAGTTAATGTTCCATAGAAAAAGTGTCAAACAATGATACTTGATAAAGAGAGCCAACACCCAAATGTTTGAGTAGGGAGAGTTTATAATATAATTAGTTTAATAATAAAAAAAATATTTGAAAAATTGGATAAATAAGTAATATGTGAGAAACTAGATAGAGGTTTTTATTAGAGACATTGAATAATGTAATTGGAGAGAATATACTAGAAATATAGTATAATACAGATATTACTTGTAGTTTGTGAGGATTTTATGTTTT
Source organism: Viscum album (assembly GCA_963277665.1). NCBI lineage: Eukaryota > Viridiplantae > Streptophyta > Magnoliopsida > Santalales > Viscaceae > Viscum > Viscum album. The sequence goes on along the minus strand of OY728119.1, from coordinate 1,012,216,411 downwards.
ATTCAATAGAAAAAAAACTCAGTACTGAAAATATGTACAATTATAGTGAGGCATAATAGATAGAGAATACTGAATAAAGGTAAGAATTATAGTAGAAACCTTACCAGATGGAGAATAATAGACATATATTTCTAGATTAATGTTCGATAACTATTTTATAATTGTTTTCATATTTTTTCACTTATTTCCATATTAAGTTTTATTAAACCGATGAGATTCAATATAAATATACCAAACAAGAAAAAGAAGAAGTATATTTGGAGTTGGGTAAATTTTTATTCACTTCCAACAAATACTGAATTTTCATGGACTGAAGAGAGTCACCGTGCAAAGGATGTACATTCTCACACTAAGGACAAACCTTTTAAGTCTAATATTACTTATTTAATTTTATTTTATTTAATTCACATTAGATTATTATAAACTATTGATAAGGATAATATATCAAAAAAAAATTAGGGAATAATTTTAGAGAAATGAACTTTTAAAAAATATTATAACTGATTAAACACCCCCCAACATCTCAGTGGTTAAAATGATCCTAATGTACATCAATTAGTATCATAGTTTTCATTCCCATTTAATATTCTTATCACAGAAAATTTCAATAGTATAGGAAATAGAGTAATTCCACCCATTAATGGGAAAATTTTAACATGGTTGGATCTAGAAATGAAATTATTTTGTTTTTTAGAAACAAGTTACATGAAGGTGATGGGTCTCAAAATATCCAATGTAAAATTTTTAAATTATGAATTTGTCATCGTGGTTAACACCATAGTAGAAGAAAAAATGCATCATTTTGGGTGTGCCATTTTTGAATGTATCTGAATCGTAGATGAAGAAACTATTTATGAGTAATTTACTATAGTTAATGATGTTTTTTGAGACATTAGAGGATTTTATGTTTTCATGGACGACTTTACCAGTGTTAAGAAAATCATTAGAATATTCCTTGATAGGTTGGACTAAAAAATATTTAATTTACAAGGTAATAATGATTTATATATTGATTCATTAAATAAATTTATTATTTCATATGATATGAGAAATGTGATAGCATTCAAAAAGAAGATAAAGGGTGAAATGAAATTTGAATATATGAAAATGATTAAAATGAAAAATATTGATAATGATTCAGAGAAACTCAGTTAGTCAAAGGGTAATAAATTTATTGTTAAGGAAAATGAATGAATCATTTCAACTTTCTGTAAAAGCATTATTGATGATCAATAGAAACCCCCCCCCAATTAAGTGTTTCAAGTATAGAGGAATTGTGAATTTTTCTATAATTTTTATTAGTATCAAATTTTGAATATGTAAATATGATTATTAATAATAATATCATAGGATGATGTTAATAAAAACATCTCAATTAGATAAAAAAATCGAGTAATGGTAAAAAAAATATAGCAATAGAATAAGTGTACTGAGTTAGATTGTTATGTAGGACTCTAATGATAATAGTTCATTAGAATATGAATATCCAAATAAGTTTAGAAATTTATTTGATAACATAAAAAATAAATAATATACATACATTTTTGAAGAAGAATAATGTGGATAAGCTTATTGGAAGTATTATATGAGAACAGACCCCATTTTATGACTTGATTTTCAAAACTCAATAAACATATAATTTTAATAAATAAAAACTGAATAAAATAATTATTGGATAAATGATGTCATTAAATAGTAAGATGGGTATATCTATAATATCATAAACCTCAAAAAAATTATTTTTTCCACAAGGAAAAATGATGGAATATCATTGTGAGATACTTTATACTAAAGAAAAAGAAGTTTGTAACCCTCAATATTGATTAATTTTGGTTGAAATGACCATAAATAAGCTGGGTAAACATTTCAACAATGCTTCATATATGAATTTTTAATAATCTCATGATACTAAGAAAAAAAAATCCAATAATATGGTGACACTTTCACCCACCAAACATAGAAGTCAATATTATTATCCAAACTATGGTGGTGATGTAAATATGGTAGGGAAAGTTAGGGTTGAGAAAATATTTGATAAATTCATCGCATATAAAAAAGTTTAAAATAAAAATCATAATAAATTTTCCAAATGGAAGTAAGAAGAAAACAAAATGAAATGATACAGACGCCAAAAAACATTCTATAAGGAAAAATACTAATTCTATAGAAAATGAAGATTCAGTAGATATTGTTACTGTTGTTAATATATTTACAAAAAACATTTAATTTTTGGAATAAAAATCTTCTAATGACAAACATACATGAACTTAAGATTTGATAAATTTGGGTAAAAGAGAGAAGCATTCCTTAGACGTATGATGATATAATAGAAAAATCAAAACATATTTGAAATTTTACAATGAAAAATAAATTTGGATTTTAATAAGGAACTTATGGAAGATAAAACCAACAAATTTACTTTTCTAAATAATTTTGGAAAACTATTCTGTGAAAATGTTCTTACGCTATAAAAGTAAAGGATCTAGAAATTAATAAATTTGAAGAAATATATTTTTTCATTAAGATAGCTCTGAATTCTAAAAAAGGAACAAACCTTGGATTCAATATAGTTCTTATTACTCACACATGACTGGTGATAAAAAAATTTTAAAAATTTTTCAGTTAATGAATGGGGGAATTTAATTTCAAAAATTATAGATCCTTAAATATTAGGGGATCGGTAACATGTGGGATTGAGTCTATGAAACTAAAATATAAAGAATTTATGTTTCTTGATGGCCTCCAAAATAACCTAATAAGTCTTAAACAACTTTTTTAAGATGGTAGGGAGGTAATATTTAATAATTTTTCTTGTATAATCATAATTTACAGAGATGGAAAACTTGTTACTGAGGGATAATGAACATGTGGAAATCTATTTCAGAATAGAGAAATTTTTGACTGATGTTACCTTAGTGTTATCAATGAAAATAAGTTATCGAACTAAATAATTTTCAATAATGTAAAAATAATAATAATAAATCTTTCCAAAGTAAATTTTGTAAGAAACAAACCACCACTTAAGTGAAAGGAAGACGATGTTTGTATAACATGTCAAAAAGGGAAGGTTATTAATTGTAGTCATAAAGATGATAAAATCCAAACCAACTTACCACTAAATCTTATACACTTTTATCATTGTGGGATTATCATATATCCATTAGAGAAATATTATTTTACTTTAAAAGTTTTATTGATTATTTCACTTAGATGACCAACATATGGTTTAGTAATTATAAATTAGATTCTTTGGAAATTTTCATTATTCTCATAAGGGGTGTTAAAAGGGATATGAGTTTGTATATACTGAATCTAGTAATTAAAAATGGGATTGATTCCAAAATAAGTTCATGGAAACTATATATAAAGAAACATGAAATAAAAAACCAATACAATTATCCACACAAATTTCCATATTATGGAGGGGAAGAAATGAAAAATAGAAGTTTAGTTAAAATTGGAAGATCTATATTAGTTAAATTTAAAGAACATATACTTTTTTGGGGTACGATGTTTGTAAAAGTGTACATGTAAAAAATATATATTTTATGGTAGAATCTAAAATTAGTTATAATGAGATATGATATATGAAAAAAAATCTTGTGAAATATTTTATGTTTTTTGGGATCCATTCCTTAATAAAGATCATACATCTAGTCTGTGAAATTTTTGGGTAAAAATATTATTAAAAAATATTCATGGGATATTCATCTAATGATAAAATTTATAAGTTTTGGAATAAACTTATAAAATTTTGGATGTTTTATATTATATTAAATAAGACTAAGATACAAGTCCCCTGTTAAATGTTATTGAAAATGATATTGAAGAAAAAATGATGACATCCAATAATAATAACAAAAGTAAAGATGAATTTGAGAAAAAAATATGTTCATGAAGAATAATATGATTCCTTTGATGAAGAAAGTGAGATTTAAACAAACACTCTGAAATTTCATGCATTATAGAGATATGTGGAATATGAAAGAATCATTATAAATTAGAAAGTTTTAGTTTAAACTGTAAGGAAGATGATGTTTGAAAATAAGACATAAATTATCTCATAGATTAAATGAAAATTAGTTTAAAAAGTATTTTAATGCAGTGGGAGGATGATATTAATGAATAGTTACACATAATTGATAGGATTTACACCTGATTAATTTTTCTATGATGATCATGAATAAATATTATTTATAGAAAAGGGGTGTTCTGAAATAATTTGAATGTACATAAATAAATTTCACCGAACAAAGCATGATTTTTTTCAAATGCTACTCAAAGATATATGGTGTTGATTTTGATTAAATGTTTACCCCTTTTAAGATATAGTAAATAATAATAAAATTATTTGTTGTTTCGGCACATTGTTGTTAAAAAATCATACTGATTTAAAGTCCACTTTAATAAAAATATAAATTGAGTAAAATTTTTCATAGATTAGCCTAGTGGTTACTTAATTTAAAAATATATATCCATGGGATGTATGTTTAATAAATAATTGTAGGGATTATTACAATACCCCTTATTTCTGGTACTCTAAACATGATATTTTTTTTGAATAACAAGGTCTTTTCAAAAGAAAAATTTGATAACATTCCATATTTTATGTAACTGAACATAGGTACTCTTATTTTCCTTGTTTACATAGATGATTAAATTATTATATGTATGATATATACTGTTTGTAAATGGTGTTATAATAAATGGATAAAAACATTAAAATTTCAATTTTTATATAATTAAAAAAATTCCTGGGGTTAAAAGTTCAACTGATAGAAGGATATGTCGTTGCATCAAAAGGAAATGTTACCAGGGAGTTTCTATAAATGTTTAGAATTGAAAACTCTAATGAATTTTATATTCCCATTTCTATTGGGATGAAAATTATTAAAGACGAATCTAAGAAAACTATGAATCAGAAAGACCACAAAAAATTGATATGAGTCATTCTTTATTTTATAGCTTCATGTCCATAGAATACCTTTTTTTCTACACTGTGGGCATGATATCAAAGTGATCCAAAGGAATAACATTTATTATAAGAAAAAATAATTATCATATATGTGAAAAGCATATATTATTTTAGGTTTTTGTATAAATGATTTTGTGACCTGAAATTTATTAGATACATTAATTATGTTTGGGATAGATATTGTATTGATAGGAAATCAGCATCCGTTGGAAATTATTTCTTGGGAGATTTTTTTTGAGTTAGTATATTAATAAAAAACATCAATAACATTTAAAATAGTGTAATTAGAATATATTATCACTTCATATTCTTGTACGAAAATTGTTTGGATGAATGTTTAGAAAGATGATTTCAGAAGGAATGATGGAAACCCAAAAAATAATTTTTGTGGAAATCATAGAGCCATTGATCATTCTAAAAACCCTATGCACTATTTGAGATCAAAAACTAATAATATAAATTATATATTTAAAAATGGAAATTTTTTGGACGCCAATTTTTTTATGAGTACATTTCAAAAAAAATCAAATTGATTTTATTTTCAATAAAAATATTCGAAGGGAAATATTTGAGGATTTATAGCTACAAATACTTTTTTAGACTTAACAAAAGTGTTAAAAATTTATAAGTAAGTCCCAAACTATAATCTCTTTATTAGATCAATGGTATAGATTATGTAAAGAAATTTATGGGATTCCCAACAAATTCTTTCATAAAAATAAAGTTGTGTCTTCCAGAAAAGGAGAAGAGACAAAATTAGAAGATAAATTTTTGGGGGATTTTTTCAAAAAATTTCTAAAATTTCTTGTCACTAAAGGATGATATTACTTAAAAATATTTCTTTATATAGAAATGAAATGTTATGAAATTATATCAAATAAATTCTATGTTTCGGTAAAAGATAATAAAATGGTAGTTTTCAATAAAAGGATTTGTGAAAAAATGTTCTATTTTTACCAAAAATTTATGGATTTTTCCAGAAAATACAGTGGGGGATATTGAAGCTCATTTTATATTATTGAATAAAAAATATACTTTATGAAGACATATTATTTATATATATTTTTTTAAATAATATAGTAAGATTTTCTATAATTAAAAACTGTTTTATTATGATGTAGTTGGATGAGGGGAGGATGTTTCCCTGACATTGTTATGAAACATTATTAAAAATTCAAATGATTCTAATAAATTTTATAATTTTTCCAAAATTATGAAAAATATAATTATCCAATATTTCGATACAACGAGATATATGTAAAAAAAATTTACTGGACAAAGTTATTCATATGATGATCAACTAACATAGATTTTATGAACAAAGTCCTCCAAACTAACAAGACAGTTAGTAGACATTGATGAATCGGTATGAATTACATGGGTAGTTTTGTAAAACATGATAACCAGACATAGTTTACCAAAAATAGACCACCCAATGAACATCCTAGTACTGAGGTTATTAGAAAATTAGATGTTTCCAGTTCTTTAAAAATAATATAAAAAATTAATATTGTAAAATGGGGAAGAGTATGAGTCACCAGACATAGGTAAACAAACAGAAAAAGATCATAAATAATAGATGGAACAAATATTGTTACTAGAAAATGGTTTGTGATAATATTATATTTTATAGTTTTTAAAAATATTAAAGAAAACCAAATTAAATATAAGTATAAATATGATGAGTAATAAATTTTATGAAAATTATTTTATAAATATAAGAAGTTATAACTGACATAGGATGACCATCAATCAACCATTGTTACCATTTAATATATATGTGTGTGATAGAGAGAGATAGAATCAAAAAATATTCTGAGAATATTGTTAGGTGTAGAAGTTTAGATTATCAGAAAATACCCAGTTTAGAAAATAGTCATAGTTTTAGTGAGTAAAACCAGATGGAGAATACTAGATGAAGGAAGGATCACCATGTGTACCCTTACCAATTGGTGAAAAATAAATAGAGATATTTGGATGAACATTATTTGAGATAATTTATAAGTTCCAAAAAAAATTTGGTTTAGTTTTGTAAAAAAATATTTATAAAATAATGGGAGTGGGTATAATCATTCTTGTTGTGAGATAGAAGAATTCTAATGGGAGTTTGAAAAATTTTCATTCACTTATTAATAATAAGAAATTTCTATTGAATAATGGAATTCCCCAAGGAAATTATAATGGGTTTGAGACAAAGGCCAAACATTGTAAATATTTTTTTCCTCGTTTACTTTCTTATCATGTAATCCTTGTGATGTTTTTATAAAATATTGATAATGTTAATAAATATAAAAATTTTAGCGATTAATTTAAGAGAATTGAAATTTTAAAAATGAACACCACTGATTCAACCCCAATTATATTTGTTTCTAATGATCTTAAGGAAACAGATCATTGGAATTCAAATGGGGGTTTTTCATATATACATTCATTATTTTTAGAATTATTATTAATGGAATTTTTTTCAAGGATAGATAGAATTTTATTCATTTTTTTATGGAACATATTTATTGTGATGGGTTTTCTAAATGTCCATACCCTTTTTGATGATATTTATTTGTTACATAAAAACCAATAAAATATATTGAGTGATCATCACTTAGATCTATATTATGATATGATCACACTATAAGAGGTTCTATTTTAATATGTTGTATAGAGTGATTTCATTTTTTCGTAGGAGAGTGTGGTTCAATAATAATATTCACTTATCCCTTATTGATGAATATGTTAATCAATAATTATTTTTATATAATTGGGGGAACCTGGTAGTTTCTGATGATCAGATTCATTACCTCAAAATAGTGAAACAGAACAAAGAGGTCATCCTTCACATCCTTCAATGGATTAGTTGGGGTACATCCATTTTATGGGGAGTTTTTTATTCACTAATTTTCAATTAAAATATGTTTACATTATTTTTTTAAAACCTAACATCAATATATGGAATTCTACATGTGTCTAAAGGGGAACTATAATAACGAAGTATTTCATCCTAGATAGTGATGGAATACTTAAGGAGTTTTTTTAAAGTATGATGATACTAATTCTTGCATATGGACACGGGTTAACTAAAAATAGCACTGAATAATTAATCTTAAATGATTACCAACAATTTGGTGTCAAAAAATAGATCCCTAAATAGAGTTCTTAGTAAGATCGTTCCCATGTCATGTGATATGATTTATCATATCCTTATATTGTTATCCCAAATTGTGTGAGATCAATATCTTTTACAATTGTGTTATTATAGTGCCAATGTTGGGATGTGATTGGTCTTGAAATAATTATCAAATAATACCCATAAAAAATTTACTTATTTATACTAAATTTTTTATTATAGAGGAATAATTTTCTCTCATATCCTGATCCCTAGATCATTCTCTAAAAATTAAATTACTGCATGGAAGCTTCAAATTATTTCTATATGTGATCAACATAAGCTTCAACTACCTCATTCTCAAACTGTAGATTACTTTTTAGGTATTTAAAATCGATGTATCTATATTCTATAGATTATAATAGGGCATATAACATTGGTAGTTTCATAAGAACTATAGTTAGGTGTTTCAAAATGTCTTATTTTTATGTCATCATTGTAGGCGTTATACATTGAAATTATTTCTTTAATTTTTGTGGTAAAATAATAAGAGATTGATAGAATGAATCCCTCAACTTATGAGGTGATATTTCTTTTATTTGGTTTAATATAGAATAATATGAGACCATATGGCTTTGATATTATCCAGGAAATGAATATCTAGATAAATATTAGACCTCCAAATTAGGGTATAGATGGGATATAGTTGGAATAAAATTATGTTGTTGAACTTATAGATCTTTTTCTATTGATATAATTATATTGACCCAATCTTATCATAAAAATATATTTCATATTTTTTTATGAATATTAATTATATTAAATAAACACACTCATGAGGATCATAATGTTATAGTGTCTTTCCATACTATAAATGAAATCTTTTTAATTTATTAATGATCTTTGACATCTCCCAGAAAGATGTTATCACATAGTAATCCTATTAGGAATACCCAAAAAACTGTTTATTCATAATCTGGGGCAGGAAACCTATGAAAATAGTGAGAACATATTCTTAGTAAGGTTCAAGAAAAGTGATACCTATCAATGATAATATGAAATTATAATATAAGCATAAGGGTATGTGATCATCTACATATCATAAAATTTTCACACCAAACCATTCAAAGATCATAAACATGATTCATCCAATAAAAAAATATCATTTCTGAAAATATTTCCGTAATAATGGGAAATCGTCATAAATAAATCATTATCCATAATACCATGTTATAACTATGTGTCTCCTTCATAAATACTAAAAACCATTTTATTTTTCATGGTAAACTACACAGGTCAAACAAGACTCATCACTTGATTCCCATTGTGAGTAAAGATGCACCTCTTTCAAATATTGGATTCGGATGTACCTATTTCGCATATTGGGTCAAGATACAACAGTTCCCCATAGTGTAATATTTTCACTACCCAAACCATCATAGTTGTCAAGGTTCACTACTAATACCATTATAGAGAACAAATTCCCATGCTAAAGAAATTTCACTCCTCATTACATTCATGTCTATCTCATCATATATAAATCATTTCCTAATTAATTAGTGGGAGATATAGGCCCCACCAAAATAATAATAAATATCTTATGTATGAGTTCTACAAGATCCTAAAAAATTAACCATATCATAACCCATGAAATGAAATGGGTTTCATAAACAGTTCCAAATAGCATAATCTATGGAAAAGTCACATGATTTAAATAATTTCTTCATTTCATCATATCATAAACTGTAAAAAGAAGTAGGTTTTATAAGATTAATATATTGGTATAACCCATGGTTGTGAAAATGGTTTCATAAACATATTTCCATGATACTAAATAAACTATATGAATAGTGAATAAGAATGGAATTCATATACCATATCCATAGTAAAGAATAAGTTATATAAAAGGATGTCATCATAGATAGAAACTCACATTGAAAGATCCCATCAAAATTATCTTTATGAAAATTACTTTACTTTGATAATTACTTTCAAAAAAATATTTTTTTTGGAAATCCTCTTCTTTGAAAATAACCTTAATTAACTATAAATGACGCTTTAAAATAATTTAAAACATTTCTTTAGAAAAATATCCTTTCCTCTTTGAAAAAAAATTAAAACATAAAACCTTTTAAAATTAATTTTATTTGAAAAATAAATTATAATAGTCAAAAGTAATCATCAAATAAAATAATGGCAATGAATGATAAAAATTTTGTTCACGTTTTACATGATAAAACAAATATTCCTATCACATTTTTAGTAAAATCCTACATGGGGATTATTTAGAAAACAACATGATAATTCCTTAAAAAATAATAAATTAAAACATGGGTAAAAATTAATATAATAAATAATTTTCATAAATTTTAAAATTGTTTTGAATCCATTTTTAGAAAATGGGGTTTTTAAGGACAACAACTTTTCATCTGAGGAGATAAATAAAGACAATTTTCCTTAGAAACATTATTTTAAACTATTGATTATATAAAGTGAGGAAAATAAAGGGAAGACTTGTATTATCAGGAAATAAAAATTTTATAGGAAATGTAATGTGTTTATTCATTAATGTATAAAATAATATTATTATTGGAAACATAATCATAAATAATGCTGATAAATAATGAGATTATAACATTAAATCTTTACCCCATTGGTAACATTTAATTATATTCCCCATGAAGTATTATGATTAAATGAAACTTAATATATCATTAAAATAAGTTAATTCATTATATTACATGTAAAATATGATGTATATACACCTCATAAATAGAACATTGGTTTATAACATAACATATGTTTCAAGGAAGGAAAATTGAGATAAAAATCCCTCATCATTTTGGTAAATTCTCAACCATAAACCCAATGGGATAGAGATAATAAAATAAATATCTAATAACAATTAATATTATACATATCAATTATAAAATAATACATTCATGGGAACTATATACACCACATAAAATAAATTGGCGAAGAATATCATATGTTTCTCACAGAAGTCAAAAGTGAGATGGAAATCTCTTACCTTAAGTCATCAATTACTCTGTACACATTCATAGATCATTTATAATAAATATAGTTTTGTTAAAAATATATTATATTACTATAAATATATATTTAATACCATATATGGTTTTCTTATAACCTTTTATTAAACGTGTTTTTACAATTTCATGTAAACACATTTCTGGTAATAACTACTTTGTTTCCAAGTATGTTTTGATTTTTTATTTTAGAACCACATAAATTTATTATGGTTACAGAATATGAAAAAATATAAACATGATATAAAGATAATATATATTCATTATATAATTATTTATAGTAATCCATAAAATGTAGAGATATTAATTAAATACCCTATCCCTGGAGACTATAGGTCATACGTACGCTTCAATATTGTTTCCTTTTATTAGGATAAAATGAAGGAAACATAAATAATATATTAAACTTATAGAATAATTATAATTTAATTTATATAATTTATATTCATTTAATTTATCCTTACAACATTCCATGTAACTAGTATATGAAAATGAATCACATTTTTTTCAAGGTGCTAGTCCTCCGTACACATGAGCGACGTTATCATATCCCCCAAAGAAATGAAATTATGAATTTACCAATGATATAATAATTAAATAAGTATAATAATTTAGAAAATATCATATAAATAATTTAAATCCATGATTATATCTAGCATTTAAATGTGGTGATTGAAAATAAACTACATTAGTTCATGAGGTAGTAGTCAACCATACACACGTTCGACGGTTTCATTTTAAATTTTATGGATGTAGAGATGGATATATGTTATTAAATTAATGTAATTACATGTAATTATATAATATATATATATATATGTGCCATTATATTTTTATTGTTAATACATAATTATTGGTGAAAATGTAATAAAAAGAAGGATATTTTTGAATTCAATAATCATCTCTTAGATCACCTTCTTTTGATCTCTTATTAAGGACCCTTGTTTTTGTCCATTAGGAGGATCAGAAGCACTATAAAATAGATATGTATGATTGAGAGATCTGTTTATAGTTTTTCTATGAACAATATGGATTGGTCATTATGAATAAGTGATGGGTTGTGGTGTCCATTTATAAGTGGGGGAAGGGAACCCACTTGGAAACAACATGGATGTTTCCAAAAAGAATCTGAAATGATAAAGTTATTCACATGAGGAATGATTCAAAAATACCATATATTATATCATGGTAAGTATAGGATTTAAATATTTCCATATAATATTATTTATACTTGTGTTGGATAATTTTTAACCCATATCATTTTTTAGTCTCTGGTAAACACGTCATTACATTAACAATGATAATTAATTTTTGTTGTTTTCACTATTCAAAATGGTAAAAAAAATATTTAAAACCTTTTAAATTAAATAAATTATCATTATTAATAATATTTAAAAAAAAATTCAAATTCCATTAACATAATTGGAAAATGTTAATTTAAAATAAATCTTTTTGATGTGATGAGAAACACGTTTTTCGATGTGAAAATGTTCAAGAGTTTACAAAGTTATTATCTAAAAATTCAATGAAAAATTATTTTAAGTGACCTAAATTCAATTAATATATATATAATTTAACCAATATTACTTGTAAAATATTTTTCAAACAAAATTATATTTATAAACATTTTAAATGAAAAGACAATTTTTCAATAAAAACCAGTATTTTAACTATTCATCAAAATATTAATATTTTTTGAGACATCAAAACAATTAACCCTATGATAATTTTTAATTTATGATTTAAAAAATTATTTTTTCCTATTAAATTAACTTTTTACATGTTTCAAAAAGTAACATTATTATTCTTTACAAAAATAAGTTAAAAACATTTTTTTTGAGAAAATTGTATTTTCAAAACAGATTAAGTCTTTACCAAGAATTAACTTCTTATTTTATAAAAATGTTTTCTTTATATAAAATCATTATACATAATATTTTAAATATTATTATTCATATTAATTCAATAAATTGTAATGTCTAAGTAATGATATTAATGTATAAATAATAATATTAATTGGTCATCGATGTTTGTAAAAACGTAGTGTTTCTTGTAACATAAGTTAAAATCTATTTTCTATGTAATGAAAAATACCAAATATATTTAATTTATTTGAAAAAATCTCAAAATATCCAAGTACCACATTATATCCCACTTAAAAGGAATTTATCCCTTTAAATTTATTAACTAAATTCCAACAACTGATTATAATTATACCTCATTGCATCCACGTGCTCCCATATAGCATCCTCAAGGTAGTGGTTTCACCAAAAAACACTAATCCGGCGAGTGGTATTGTTTCATATAACTGTTTTGGTTTAATCCATAATCTCTAGTATGTTTTCACATATAAAGTATCATTTTCTATTGGTACAATATCTGGGTTCATTTCATGTGAATGGTTAGGTCTGTACTTCCCCAGTAGAGATAAGTGGAACACATCATAAAAATGAGAGAGGTTATATGGAAATTACAATTGATAGGAAATCGTCCATGTAAGATAAATAATTACAAAGGTACTAATATACCTAGACCATAAATTTCCATTTTATCGTAAGCATAATTACATCCTTTGATTGTGTTTCCATTAATTTCAACATTATCTTATACTTAAAGAAATGAAAATGATTTTTTTTCCTTGAAGCACTAATAGATCGCTAGATCCAAAATAAATTGATAAGTAATTTCATTTAACTCTTTTTAAAAAAAATTTAGTGTTAGTTGTCCAATATGAATAAGCCTTCAAATGGTGAAGTAATTCATTAATCTCAAAAACCTTATCCAAAGCTCAACATAAACCATTTTATTGATGGTGAACCTTCTGATAGTCTTAAAGGTTAAAATCCAATACATTAAAATAATATCACTAAATTTCCAAAATCAGCTTATCATTAATCCCCCAAAAAATTGAATTATCTCTTAAGTATTAGGTAACAAATATGTGACTACCTTCATCAGGTATTCTCTTAAAGTATTTTAATAACTTTAATTTCCATAAACATATAATGAAAACATTATACTTTCTTATTCCTTGAATAAATAAAAGGATTATTGAATATGTTATAAAAATAAAATAATGTTGAAAAGTCCATAAATGATAGAATAAACAACATTTTCAATAAATAATTAATCATTTTTACGGAAATCAGAACTATCCAATTTACATTATCCATATAAAAAAATCTCTGTATCCCCAACTAAACACCATTTTCTCTTCACTGGGACTATATTAAGGTTTACCTTCCAATAATTATCCATTTTAATGAAAATATCACTTTTCCATTAAATCACATTTATAAATTATCAGCACTAAAAAACAAATTATTTAAAATCCTTAATGAAAATAATATACTGAATTACCATTGAATATTTCATGATTCATATAACATAATTCTTAAATTCAAATATATTCACACTTCAACAATTCCAATTTATTCTTAAACCATTAACTAGGGATCATAGTCTTATTCCTTAAATAAATATTATTGGAAATTTGAAATGTTAATCATATATTAACATTAATCAACCTCAAATTAATGATGCTTATCATGTTTAATATAATAAACACTATTAGAATATCATATACCATTCATATGTCATTCGTGGTCTCTTCATCATCAGTAATATAACAATTACCCACACAGCCATTCAAACTCTCTTAATGTGATTTTTAAAAGGAAATTTATTTTTATAATTCCCATAAATTCCATATTTATAAAATTCAATCATTGATGATGACTTAGGGTATAAATTATTCTCATCCATTATTCAAACAAAACATTTAATTTTCCTTGACAATTAATTTACTTGTGTTCTTATATACATAGTGGAAACATCTTCCCACATTCTATACATATAGGAAACTCAATCTTCTTTCTTCTATGGTATACACCACCTAAACTCTAAACATACACTATTCGTATCTTTATTGTGGAGTCGGAGAGTTAGTTAAGGTGAAATTTTTCATCATATATTGTTCCAACTAATTAAAAATAATAAAAATCTTCTCCACTCTAGGAATAATCCCAATTTTTTTCTCATCAACACATTATTTATAGCATTAAACATTATCCCAGTTCAATCTCTTTACCAATATTAACCAAAAAAATCCTTATGTCAGAAACAATAATCATAGTGGGGAATCAAATAAATAAGAAAAATAACATATGGTATGTCTAAATCAT
Source organism: Viscum album (assembly GCA_963277665.1). Taxonomy (NCBI): domain Eukaryota; kingdom Viridiplantae; phylum Streptophyta; class Magnoliopsida; order Santalales; family Viscaceae; genus Viscum; species Viscum album. The sequence goes on along the minus strand of OY728119.1, from coordinate 1,012,201,102 downwards.
GGAACAATATTTTAATTCTATGAACCCATAGTTTTATCATATGGCACTAATAGTCACCATATATTTAAATAATTCATTATAGTTTTTAATGAGATTGTGAATTTCCCAACCATATCCCTTAAGAGTTTCTGAATATGTGTGAAAAATTACTAATTTCATGCACTAGGTGATGATAAAGTCATTACTCATGTTCCCTTTTCATACTTATTACCCTCATGTACCTCTCTTCCATATCCAAATTTACTCATAATATCCAGTCAGAGATTTAATTTATTGGAAACTAATCTCTCTATCCTTTACCAAATTCAAATAAATTTTAATATAATTTCAATTATTATTTTTCATATTCCTTATTCAGATATCTATATATATACATTTAATATATCAATTTATTTCACTAATGTTGTCCTAAACTTGTTTCCAAAGGTCAGATAAACCTATTCTTTGATACCTACTATAGACACCCCGGATTCTCACACATTGATATTTTATCTATTTTGATGAATATTCATTACATTACACAAACACACACATGATGATCTTAAATTTATTGTTTCTTTGGAGAATAGAAAAACAATCATTTTATTTTATAAAATATCTTAAACATATCACACACTGATATTCTCACATTTGGCATACCCTACCTAAAACATTCATCAGAACCTGGCGAAATAAAAATAAGAAATTAATGGGCTCTAATGCTCATTAAGGGTAAACATAATAGATTTCAATTGATGATCTTGTGAAAGAACATGAAATCCATAAGTTTCTGTTATCACAAACACAACATACGATGTCGATACACAACTTTTCAAATATCACAAACTTTATTCTTGGAATAAAACATTTTCATTTATGAAAATATGTCATATAAGAGCGATAAATCACTATAAATAAATCATGAAGATAATAACATGTCATAAAAGTGTGTAACCATAATAAATATTAAAAACCATTATATATTTCAGGGTTAAGATACATGATCATCAACATTGTGGATCAGGACTCATCGCATTTTCCCACTGTGGGTCTGGAGAAAACTATTTTCCAGAGTGGATTGGGACACAATTGTTTCCTATAATGGATCAAGATGCAGTTTTTTCTCATAGGGGAATTGTTTGACTACCCAAAACAACATTTTAGAAAAGAATCACTCCTAGGACCATCATTGTTCACAAATTAACTTACTATACTCGTTCCACTCTATCCACTCTATATTCCAGTCCTATCAATGTCATGAGATATAAATCATTACCCAATGCATTGGAGGGAGATTTATGTCCATCCATAACATAATTAAATTCAATAATATGTAATACAAATGATCATAAAAATTTATTATATTAAAACCCATTAAATGATGTGAGTTCCATTAACATTTAATCATATCACAACCTATGAAAATGATATAAGTTTCATAATCATTTAATCATTTAGTTATAACATAACTCGTGAAAAGAATTAAATTTCATGAGAGTTTTATCGTGGTATAACCCATGGACATGAAATATTTTTCCTAAAAATCTTTTTATTATAAACGTAAACCATCCATAGATATAATAAGAAGTGTATCCTTGGACCATTTCCCCATAAAATCCGAATTATCATCAAGGGAAATCATCTTTGATGGAAAATGAGTTTGAAAGATCAATTGGAACATATTTAATGAAAAATAACTTTTAATTGAAAATTTATTTTTTAATAATATAATATTTTTTAAATACTTTTATTTTAATATTAATTTAAAATTATATTAACAATGGTTTTAAATTCATTTAAAAAATATGTTAGGCCATATATCATTTCCTATTTGATTTTTTAAGAAATTAATAAATTTTAATAATTATTTTCTTTTAGAATTAACATATTAGACTATAAATGAAGACTAAAACTAAATACTTTTCAGGATTTTGGTAGATTCCATTCATGTCGTACACAATTAAAACAGATATTCCTTTCATGTTTTCAGTAAAAGCTGAACAGAAATTGTTTAGAAAAAAATATAAATATTACTTTCAATAAAATATAAAAATGTTAAAAATAATTAAAAAATTATAAATATTTCTAAGAATTTGAAAAACATTTCTGAAAACATTTTAGAGGACATGGTTTTGGAATGAAAATAGGGCTTCAACCAAAGAGAGAAATTAAGAAAAATTTTCTTAAAAACATTCCTTTGAACTAATCACTAAATAAAGGGAGAAAATTTAAGAGAAACATTAATTATAACAACATAATCAATGGAGAATAAAATTCATGGATATATTTTTATATGGATAATAATATTTTATCATAGTAAAAATAATCATAAACAATCCCAAAAAATGATGATACAGTAACATAAAATCTTTACATCTATGGAGACATTGAATTTTAAACCCCATAAAGGAATATTAAATGAAACATAAAATATCATTATAATAAATAAATTCATGATATTTAATGTAAAATTGGTTGTATATAAACCTTATAATAGAATATAGGTGCATAGTATAACTTATGTCTCAAGGAACAAGAATTGAGAAAAAATCCCTCAATGATTTTGTAAATTTTGAACAGTAAAACCCATGAAAGGGAAATCATATAATGGATATTTAAATACAAATAAATTTAAATGTAATAATCATAAAATAAATTCAACATAAATATATAGATGATATAAAATAAATAGGTGGTCAATATATAATTTGTCTCACATAAGTAAAAAAGCTGAGGTGGAAATCCCTTACCTTAGGTCTCGACTTCCTCCGTACACATTCGAATCATTGCTATAATAAATATCACTTCATTATATTGTTGTTATTGTAAATATATATTTATATATCATTTATTTTTTAATTATAACATTTTATTACCCATTTATTAATAATTCCATGTTAAAATCACATTTCTTGTGTTAATTACTTTATTTTTGAAGTATATTCTGATTGTTATCCCTTGGAATAGAGAATTGGATTGAATAATTCCCAGAATCTCGACATTTACAAAAAATAATGGTATGAGGTACCTTATATTGAACTTTATTCCCATCCATCATGTTGTTAATTCTTTCATGGAAATTGGATTCTTTATGCCCTATTTTCCTAGTCATAAAAAAAGTCTCAGTTCCATTGTGAATTTTCCATTGTTTTTCCCTTCCACATTTTTCTCAAAATGGAATTTGGTTCTTCATTCCTTCATCACGTTTATTAGATTAACTACCATGAGATGTATGTATCGTATTCTTTGACATATTTGTATAATAAACTATGTTTAAGTTGTTAATTCTGATTTTTACATCCATTTTAGCAACATAATCAGAAGCTGTCTTACTTGATCTCCCATCATATTTGGCATCTCATTTGGTTAGTCATTACATTTCCATTAACACTATTTGTAAACTTGGTTCCTCCTATATATGTCCATTGGTTTGAATAAAGGGAAGATTAGGGATGATTATTTTAAAACTTTTAAACACATTAATTGAAAACTTAAAAAAAATATGGTATAACTTATAAATGGAATGTATTTCCTTAACTTATTAATTTATAGGCTTCAATATAAGTTATCCATGATCAATTTACTAAAATTAACTCTTATGGGATTTTTTTTCCCTTAATAATTTTTTATAAGGATAATGTGAACTTGAAAAATCATATCCCTCAGGATTTTGGAACCAGGTGTGTAGAAAGGACCATTCTCATGCACCAGGTGATGATTGAGTCTAGAAATATGAACTTATTTCAAGATTATTACCATTAATGTCTCTGTGTCTAAGCCACATCCAATTTTAGTATCCATACATGGATGAATTTTCTTAGAAACCGCATTCAATATTTTTTACCAAAATTTATGGATGATTTAATATGTTTATACTTATACCTATGGATTTATCTTGAGTTTCTTATTCCAAATCCAAAAGATAAATAAGCTTTCCTATAATACCAACTATAGCTCTAGAAATATTTCTAGTGTACTATAATTCATACCTCTTGGGGAACTCCATGAGTGGTAACACCTCCTAGGGAGGACGCATAACAAACTCAAGTGGAATTATTTTGCTCATGAATACCTCGGGTAGAGATCTTTTCTCCATCCAATTCTAACAGGTGAGAGTTCCGAAGGATCTGATAACCTCCTTTGACTATGATACAAACTATGAAAACCCTTGTCTTTATTACACATTAATTCATGATTAATTACATAATAATACACAGAATATAGCCTAGAATATTCAAAAGTCTATTATCGTTGTTTAATTAGGTACATTACAGAACAACTTATAACATGGGTATATTGAAATTTTTGGAAACTTCAGAAAAATGATTATGACATTCCATCCTACTTAAAACTGCATGGGATAACCTAGGAACATACATAAGTAAGGGGTGAGATATAAATCCCATTAAGTGAATAAACAACGAACAACATGAATAAATTATTACATGTTCAAAATTAGGTTTTTCAATGGGACATAAAATGGGTGATAATCATAAATATGAAAAATGAGGTATTAAATAGCATGACAATGTAATGAAAACATGGGAATATAGTAACAACATTAAACATGAAATCATTGAAATAGGTCAAGTATAACAACTGAGACATCATAATATGGTTGAAAAACTACCAAAATTAATTCATTTCACTCCCTAATCTCATAAATTACGTCTCATGAGACTAAAACATTACCCAATGCATTGAAGAGCTGTATAATTCTTGGCACACCTATTGTTTTCATATCATGTACATGCATAAGTTTGGCACATAGATCATAAAACCTAAAGCTAAATTATTTATATTTTAACCCCACATTCAAGGAGTTTGGGTTACATTAATTAAAATCCCCAATAAATTAAGTATATGTCAATTTAATTGAATAAACATAAGTGTAAATTTGGGTGGATATTCACGACACAATCATTTTACATGAAAATTAATAGTGAAAATTTGAAAGCATAAAGACAGTAATTAAATATACATTAAATGGTTTAATGATAGATAAATGAGTCTCTAATAATTTGGATGTAATATGTAATGTAATATTTATATGAAAAAACATATCCCAACATTAAGATTTTATAATAAGATGGCATAAAATAGTGAAGAAACTTGAATAAAGGGGAGAAGGAAAGGATCCATTACTAAATTTTATCATATTAACAACTAAGATAAAATCCATTTTAAAGACCTGAAAATTTCAATGAAATTTTTTTCTTAAATAATTTTGAATTTTACGAGTCAGTGGCTTCTGATGGAACATGATTCTGAGGTCTGGTGTGCCCAGAATCAATTTCTGAAGTTTAGCTTAGGTACGTTCAGTGAACTAACTAGTGAGTTTTTCTATATTTTGAACCGGTACTCGAAATTGAAATCTTGAGGGCACCGATTAACTCGCAGCGTCAGTAATTTCCAAAGGGGACCTTTAACGCAGTTGTGTTTTATATGGGTTGTAAATTAAAAATTGGGGTTTAGTTAAGATGTTAAATGAAATTGTTAGAACTTTTTTATGTCTTTGGAAGTTAATCCCTCCCATGGGAAGTTATTGGTGGGGCCCACAACCACCCAACTTCCCATGTGTGGATATTTGAGAGGTGGGGCCCACACTAGCCACAGTCTTTTACCTCCCCCTATACTCCCTTAAACTCCCTTCAATAAATTGGAAAACCCCTTAATTAATGAGACTCATTCTCTCCCTCTCTCTCCCTCTTTATTTTTTCCAACATACCTTAATTAATGAAATGAACCTCTTCATTCAATTAATTAAGTGATTTTAAATTTTGAATTGGATGTGTTAATAAAATATTAGTCAAGCCTAATATTTTATTTTAGGGGGATCATTGTTGTGTTGGAAAAACTTTGGGAGAGAGCTCTTGATAAAAGAGAGAGAAGTATTCATCTCCTTCAACGAAGAACGGTTTTCTTCTCCAACGAAGAACACCCACCTTCAACGAAAAATGACTCGGCAAAGAACACTCCACGTTTCTCCAATCTTCTATTTCCTCCGCATCAAGGGAAGAAATACAACCGTGGGGAACTCTCCAATGATGATGGCTCTTTCCTGGCGTTGACGGAGGGACATCGGTTTCCGCGTCTACGGCGAACGAACCATATTCGAGGTAGGGGGATTATATACATGTTTAGTTGATTAAAATTGTACTTGTTTCTCGTTGATTTTTCTGAAACGAATTTGGCCATATGTTCACGCCTAACGTGGAGGGCGCGGGCCGAATGAACACGGCCCAATGACCCTCCGCTGAAACATGATCTTTTTGGAATCGGCGACCAGAGGAAAAACATGGAAGAGGCTGGCAGCGCCAGGGCCATCATCGCACACGCAAAGAAATGTCGCGGCCAAGCAGGCCATGGCGGAGGAAGAACGGTACCGTCGCGCCGTTCCAGGAATGAGGAGCCGCGGCCAGGGCAGGTTGCGGCTGAAAAATCTGGCACCGTCACGCCGGCTGTGCTGAAGGAATCGCGGCCCTCTTTGCTGGCCGCTTCGTCGGAAGAACTGGTCGGCCCGTCGGTCGGCCGGGCGAAGGAGAGCCGCGGTGCTGGGAGGGAAACGCACTGGACGAACCGCGGCCTACCCATGAAAGCCTCTTACACCAAGAGGATGACCGGCTTCGTCTGGCCGGTTAGGTAGGGCGGCGCCGCTTGGCACCACCGGTTCGGGCAGTCCCCCCCCCCCCCCTCGTACCGCTCAGCCATCAGGCTGAGTCAGCCGGGTCGCGCCCAGCCGGGCCGCGCTCGGCTGGACCGCGCATTTAATCGGATTGGTCTGACCCCCCCTGTCGGGTCGGACCATCCAAAACAGGATTGACCCGACCTGCTAGCCCACCGGGCTTAAGGGGTCGGGCCCGTTTTCACATAAGGGTGAATAACATAAAGACCGTGTGTCCGATCAATGCGCCGTCTACGGCACTAGGACCCTCACGACGAGGTGGTCCTTTTGAGATACTATAAGTGAGTTTTAGATGGCTTGGATAATGACCGGGTTAGAAATGATCTTTTTTCTAACCGGGCCCCATGAATGAAAAAGCCAATATCTCTCAGACCGGGCATCCGATTGGCGTTCCGTCTCTCACGTTGAGTTCCTTTTGTGGAGACAGAACTTCAGGATACATCAACTCTGGACTTAGTGACATTTGAGTTATCGACTCCCTTTACTCGAGGAGGAGACCCTCCCGGAATCGAACACACTGTGTGCGGGAACACTAGAGCTGGCTGCAACTGCGACGACTACCGTGCTGGGATCCTCCGTGGGTTTGACGAAGATGACCACTGTACTTGGATCCTCTGTGGGTTCGGTAGCGAGGACGACTATACTTGGATCCTCCTTGGGTTAGGCAGTGATAATGACTGTACTTCGATCCTACGTGGGTTCTATAGCGATGGTTACTGTAGTTGTATCCTCTATGGGCTCGGCAACGACGACATCTGTACCTGGATCCTACATGGGTTCGGCATAGGAGATGATTCAGAGGCTACATCTAATCATCTCCAACCCTCTTCGAATGTTGTATACCTATGTGAGTTGAGTCATGACTTTCAATCATTACCAACGATGTGATTGACTTCTTTCTTGTGTGGAATGGGTTTTTCTTGGACTCGAGAGTTGGAGCTGAAATAGAATTGAGGACTTGGGTTTATGTATGGGCATATACCTAAGTAAAATCTGTTGATTCTTCATGATTGTATCTTTCCTTTGTGGTTTATCCTTCGTGGATTCTGGGAGACCTTCAGGGGTCTCGGGGTCTCTACTAAGTATCGTATACTCACCCTTGCACGGGCTATGCCCGCACTACATTGTGTTGGATGCAGACGACAAACATCACTGATCTAGGTAGAGGTTGGGGGAGCTGGACGGTACCTAGAGGTGGACCACCTGGCGAGACGTACACGGGGAGGATGACCGGACCCGAGGAGCTGAGGAGACCATTTGTACCCACCCTTCTAGTGGGATATCTGGGGGATGACTTAGTGGTTGCCGCTTTACCTTACTGTTGATGTACTTTATTTTCAGTTGTACTGAACTTTTAGTTGTGTTTGTATATTGGCCCATTTACTTTTCAACACTTACTTTTGTACTCAGTTTTACTTAGTGATTAATTCCCTTGTGTACTCTGTTGTGTTTGTTAACTTTTATAAAGACAATTCCTTCCCTTTTTATGAGATTTACACCTTTGGTTCTAGTATCTAGCCCATGTCCTATGGAAGGCGGGCTTGGGGTAGTCACGGCACGGGCCCCGAGGACGAGTCATAACAAATTGGTATTAGAGGCAGGTTCAACCGCAGAACTCAGGACTCTGATAATTTCATCTCTGTGAAGAATTAGTGTTAAGAGTATTGAGTGTGGTTTTTAGTCTATGGAGTCCATTGTTGGTGTGGCGGCCGACGTATCCATACCCCAGGACCCTGACTTCTGATTTCCAACTCAGTACACAAAAACATTGATTGCATGTGTGTTTCAAAAGTTTTCTTTGGGATTACTTTGTGTCAGCTCATCAGGTATACTGTTTGACCATGGCGCACCTGTTTCATTTCAAGATGGCCCCACGAAGGATACGAGATGGCAACCCACCGAGCGACGAGGCCTCAGTGCAGGGCCCCATCACAGCGGAGGCACCATCGGTACCACTACCCGATGAGCCACCGATACTACCAGCCCCAGAAGCAGAGAGTGCATGCCGCCTGAGTACGTTGCACAAGTTTCAGAAATAGAGGCTGCCCAGGTTTCGCAGAGAGATGGACCCTCAGGCATCTGAGGATTGGCTAGAGGCTATCTTCAGAGTCTTCAGATTAGTAGGGACACTAGATGTCCTTATGGTGATCCTTGTGGTGAGTCTCCTACACGTAGCAGAAGGTAGATGGTTGAGATTGATGCTCCATGTGAACAACGAGGCATCTCTACTTTGTACGGACTTTGAGAGCCTCTTCCGCTCAGAGTTTGTTCCATACACCCTTCGTGCGGTGCGGATCCAAGAGTTACTTCATCTGCGGCAGGGCAGTATGACAGTAGCTCGGTACTCGGCGAGATTTACCGACCTCTCACGCTACTCCATGGACATGGTACAAGACCCATTATTCCGGGCTCGGAACTTTGAGCAGGGACTGAGGCATGAGATCAGGGATTCAATTATCTCCCTCAGCATTCTGAAATAGGCTGAAGTGCTGGAGCGAGCCCTTCTTGTGGGGATATTTCTTGCTGAGCCGACACCAGCAACAAGACCCACCACAGGGGGACACGTAGCGGATTCTTCTACAGTCGGCAGTAGACAGATGTCACCGAGGTCCAAGCGGACTAGGCCATCAGGTGGGTCACCCCAGGATACTAGTTCGGATGTGCGGGGCACATAATGTAGAGACAGCCATATGAGAGGCTGGCATTGCTATGCCTGCAGTGGGTAGCGCCACATGGCTCGTGACTGCCCGACCCGCCTTGCAGATGAGCATCTGATAGTAGAGGGACCTCCTAGGCCGAGGGAGAGGTTCGACCATGGCGGTCCGTAGGGAGCAGGCGGAGGAGGAAGAGGAGCTGGCTGAGCAGTGGGTGGTGGATGACGCTTCGAGACTCTACCACCACCACCACTAGGAGGACAACCCCGACCACAGGGAGCTGGCAGACAGGGGAAGTCTCAGCACCAGTCATTCGAGACCTACGACCACGGCGCACCTGAGATGATTCGAGGTAATATATGTCTCTACCCCACCCTTACTGTAGTTATTATAGACACAGGAGCAAGTCATTATTTTATTGTCTCAGCCCTTGTTCGGAGCTCGGAGATTCGGATGGATCTGTTGGCTCGATCCTTACGGCTAGAAACTCCTACGGGAGCAGACTCGACGATTACGCACTGGTGCTGGCAGTGTGAGCTTACTCTAGTATGTTTGAGCTTTTGCAGATATCTTCTTGCAGCGGCGTCGAGGCCTTACGACATCATCTTGGGTATGGATTGGTAATCTATAGTTCACACTCAAATTGATTGCATTGGGTGCAAAGTGCGGTGTGTCCGCATAGATTAGAGATTATTACTATGTGTCGACTACCATCGCCTGAATCAGGTCACCGTAAATAACAAGTACCCACTCCCGAGGATTGACGACCTCTTTGATTAGATCAAGGGAGCACAATAGTTCTTTAAGATAGATCTCAGGTCAGGCTATCACCAGCTCATTGTTTGAGATGATGATGTGTAGAAGACGACCTTAAGGTGTTGGTACGACCATTATGAGTTCTTGGTTATGCCCTTCGGAGTGACCGATGCTCCAGTAGTGTTCATGAGTCTCATGAATAGGATCGTCCAACCTTACCTCGATCAGTTTGTCGTAGTCTTCATCGACGATATATTGATCTACTCGACCACTGAAGAGGAGCATGCCTACCATTTGCAGGTTGTATTAGATACAATCCGGGAGAACCAACCTTATGGTAAGCTCTCGAAGTGCCATTTCTGAATTTGAGAGGTTCACTTCTTGGGGAAAGTCATCTCGGATGCGGGAGTTGAGGTGGATCCTGTGAAGATCGAGGTAGTACTTTCTTGGGATCCACCCAGGAGCGTGACAGAGGTACATAGTTTTATGAGACTGGTTGGTATTATCATAGATTTGTTCCAGATTTCTCCAGAGTTTCAGCACCGCTTTCAGCTTTGACGAAGAAGGGAAAACCCTTCGTGTGGTCAGATAGATGTCAGCAGATCTTTCAGGAGCTAGGACAGAGATTGACCAGTGCACCCATCTTGAGGCTACTGGAGGAGGGAATAGGGTACGTGCATTACTACGACGCATTAGGAACCGGACTCGGTTGAGTCCTGATGCAAGAGAGAGAAGTGATCGCTTACGGTTCATGGCAGTTGAGGCAGAACGAGAAGAACTATACTGCCCATGACCTGGAGTTAGCAACAATGGTATTTGCCCTGAAGAAGTGACAACACTATCTAATGGGTGAGCGCTTTATAGTCTACTCTCACCACCAGAGTCTCAGGTAAATTTTCTCGCAGAAGGACCTAAACCTGAGACAATGACGTTGGCTCGAGTTCCTCCAGGACTATGACTTCGAGATAGTCTATAATCCTGGGAAGGGGAACGTAGTAGCTGATGCTCTCAGTAGGAGTTCGGGCATACAGCTGCTAGGGGAGGCTACTGAGAAGCTAGCCGCATTATAGATATCCTTCGTGGATAAAGAAGGGGTAGCCTTTCTACATTCTCTCACAGTCACTCCTCCACTACTTTAGTGGGTCAGAGAGGCACAGCATGGGGACGTTGACTGTGAGACCCAACGTGCTCAGATTTCCATAGGGCAGGCACCTGAAGGATCTTCTTGAAGGAGCAGAGCATATCATCCTCTTCAGGGGACGTTCCATGGTACCAGTTTCACTGCAGGAGGAAGTGTTGAGGGAGTTTCACACACCCACTCTAGCGGTACATCTAGGAGTGGCGAGGATGTACCAGGACCTCATATGACAGCACTGGTGGCCAAGTATGAATAAGGATCTAGCAGAGTTCGTTTCACGATGCCTCACTTGACATCAAGTGAATGCGGAGCACCAGGTACCAGGGGGCTTGGTACAACCCTTAGAGGTCCCGGAGTGAAAGTGGGATGGGTTATCGATGGATTTATTGATGGGGCTTCCACGTACATCCAGGGGACACGACTCTATCTGGGTGCTTGTCGACCGACTCACCAAGTCGGCCCACTTCCTACCGATCAGAGAGCAGGGCTCAGTAGAGAGCATGGGACGCCTCTACGTTCATGAGATTGTATGACTTCCTAGTGTTCCATCGTCTATCGTCTCTGATCGATATGCTTTCTATACTTTCCGGATTTGGAAGGGGTTACGGAAGGCATTTGGGATGCAGCTATGCCTGAGCACCTCCTTCCATCCTCAGACGGATGGCCAGACAGACAGGACCATTCAGACACTTGAGGACATGGTCCATGCATGTGTCCTTGACTTTGGTCACAATTGGGAGGATCACCTACCCTTGGTGGAGTTTGCGTACAAAAACAGATACCACTCCACCATCGGGATGGAACCATACGAGGAACTATACATCCGACCATGTAGATCACCTCTGTTCAGGACTGACCTTGGGGAGTCAGCACTTGTAGGACCAAAGATGGTTCAGGCTATGAAAGAAAAGGTGCAGATCATCCAGGAGCAGATGAAGACTGCATAGAGCATACAAAATTCCTATGCTGATAGGAGACGAAGACCACTAGAGTTCGAGGATGGCGACCACGTTTTCTTACAGGTCTCACCTCGATGTGGACTACGGAGATTTGGCCAGGGCATCAAGTTATCTCCACGCTTCATCAGGACATTCAAGGTCCTCAGTAGAGTAGGATAGGTGGATTATCGCTTGTCCCTTCCACCTCAGTTGCATCGGGTGCGTGACGTCTTCCACGTATCTCAACTGAGGAGATACGTGCACGACCCGACCCACATCATCGATCACGACGAGCTAGAAATCGATGACAGGGCGACATTCACGGAGGTTCCGATGGAGATCGAGGATCAACAGGATCTGGTCCTACGTGGATGGTCAATTCCTCTCGTGTGCATTCATTGGCAGCACGAGAACCTCTAGGAGAGCACATAGGAGTGGGAGGCTCAGATGCATGCTCTGCACCCTAATTTTTTCCCTAGATTATGTTGTAGCCTTACGGGGACGTAAATTCCAGAGGAAGGAGTAATGTAAAGACCCGGAAATTTCAAGGAAATTTTTTCTTAAATACTTTGGCATTTTACAAGTTTGTGGCTTCTGAAGGAACTTGATTCCGAGGCCCGGTGTGCCCGGAATCAATTTCTGACATTTAGCTCTGGTATGTTCAATGAACGAACGAGCGAGTTTTTCTATCTTTTGAACTTGTGCTTGGAATTGATATATGAGTGCACCGATGCACTCGCAGCACTAGTAATTTCATAAGGGGACCTTTACCGCAGTTAAATTTTATGTGGGTTGTAAATTAAAAATTGGTGTTTAGTTAAGAAGTTAAATAAAATTGATGGAACTTTTTTATGTCTTTGGAAGTTAATCCCTCCCATGGGAAGAAATTTACAGGACCAACAACCACCCAACTACCCATTTGTGATTATTTGATAGGTGGGGCCCACATTCGCCCCATCCTTTCACCTCCCCCTATACTCCCTTAAACTCCCTTCAATAAATTGGAAACCCCCTTAATTAATGAGACTCTTCCTCTCCCTCTCTCCCCCTCTTTATTTTTTCCAACATACCTAAATTAATGAAATGAACCTCTTCATTCAATTAATTACGTGATTTGAAATTTTTAATTGGATGTGTTAAAAAAATATTAGTCAAGCCTAATATTTTATTTTGGGGGGAGATTTTTTGTGTTGGAAAAAATTTGGGATAGAGCTCTTGAGAAAGGAGAGAGAATTATTCATCTCCTTCAATGAAGAACGGTTTTCTTCTCCGACGAAGAACACCCACCTTCAACAAAGAACAACTCGGCAATGAACGCTCCATGTTTCTCCAATCTTCTACTTCCTCCACATCAATGGAGGAAATACAACCGTGGGGAACTCCCCAAAGATGACGTTTCTTTCCTGGCATGGACGGAGCGACATCGTTTCCCGCATCTACAACGAACGAACCATATTCGAGGTAGGGGGATTATATACATTTTTAAGTGATTAAAATTGTACTTGTTTATCATTGATTTTTATGAAACGAATTTGGCCATGTGTTACTGCCTAATGCGGAGGGCGTGGGCCAAATGAACCCAGCTCGATGACCCTCCACTGGAACTTGATCATTTTGGAATCGGCGACTGGAGGCAGAATATGGAAGAGGCCGACATCGTAAGGGTCGTCATCACACACGTAAAGAAAAGTCGTAGCCAAGCGGGACATGGCGGAGGAAGCACGATGCAGTCGCACCATGCCGGGAATGCGGAGTCGTGGCCAGGGCAGGTCGCAGCGGATGAAGCTGATGTCCTTACACCGGCTATGTGAAAGGAACCGCATCCCGCTTTTTGTGCCGCTTCGGGGGAAGAACCGGCTGGCCCGTCGGCCGACCGTGCGGAGGAGAGCCATGGCATTAAGAGGGAGCGGCACCGAAAGAACCACGGCCCGCCCGTGCGGGCCGCTTGTGCAAAGAGGTCATCCGGCTTCGGCCGGCCGGTTAGGAAGGGCAGCACTGCCAGTTTGGGAAGCCGAGGGGTCTCCCCCCCACCCCCCCTCGGACCGCTCGTCCATCGGGCCGAGCCAGCGGGGGTGTGCCCTAGCGGGCCGGGTCGTGCCTCTTCGGGCTGGACCGGACATTTCATCGGGCTGGTCTGAACCTCCTGCAAGGTCGGACCCGCCAAAACAGGATGGACCCGACCTGCCAGCCCACCTGGCTTAACGAGCCGAGCCCGTTTTCACTTAAAGGTGAATAACATAAAGACTGCACGTCAGATCGACGCGCCGTCTGCGACACTAGGACCCTCACAACGAGGCGGTACTTTTGTGATACTCTAAGTGAGTTTTCGATGAATTGGATAACTGATGAGTTAGAAATGAGCATATTTCTAATTGGTCCCCTGGAACAGAAAAGCCAATATCTCTCAGACCGAGCATCCGATTGGTGCGCATTCTATCGCGTTGAGTTCCTTTTTTCAAGATGGAACTTCGGGATACATCAACCCTTAACATCATGACACTTGATGTATCGACCCCCTTTACTCGAGGAGCATACCCCCTAAAATCGATCATGGTGTATACGGGAACCCTAGAGCTGGCTGTGACTGTGATTACTACCGTGTTGTGATCATCCATGTGTTCGAAGACGATAACGAATGTACATGGATCCTCTATGGGTTCGGCAGTGAGGACGACTGTACTTGGATCCTCCGTGGGTTTGGCAGTGACGACTTCTGTACTTGGATCATACGTGGGTTCGGCAGAGGAGATGATTCAGAGGCTACATATAATCATCTCCACGCCTCTTCATAAGTTGTATACATGTGTGAGCTGAGTCTTGACATGAAATCATTACCAAAGGTGTCACAGACATCTTTCCCATGTGGACTGGGATGTGCTTGGGCTCGAGAGTTGGAGCCGAACTGAAATTAATGACTTAGGTATACGTATGTCAATATACCTATATAGAGTCAGTTGATTCTTCGTGATTGTATCTTTCCTTTGTGGTTTATCCTTCATGGATTATGGGAGACCTTCGGGGGTCTCTACAGAGTATCGTATAGTCACCCCTGCATGGTCTATGCCCACACTAATTTGTGTTTGATGCAGATGACGGATAACACTGATCAAGGTAGAGGTTTGTGGAGCTGGACGGTACCCGGAGTTGGACCACTTGGCGGGACATACACGGGGCAGACGGCCGAACCTGAGGAGCCGAGGAGACCATATGTACCCACCCTTCAGGTGGGATATCCGGTGGATGACTCAGTGGTTTCCACTTTACCTTACTGCTATTGTACTTTCTTTTCAGTTGTACAGTACTTTCAGTTGGGTTTGTATGCTGGCCCATTTACTTTTTAGCACTAACTTTTGTACTCAGTTTTACTTAGTGCTTACTTCACATGCGTACTCTGTTGTGTTTTTTTACTTTTATAAAAGAAATTCCTTCCATTGTTTTTGGGATTTACGCCTTTGGTGCTAGTCGCCAGCCCCTGGCCTATGGAAGGTGGGCTTGGGGTAGTCACGACATGGGTCCCGAGGACGGGTCATGACATCAATAATGATATGGGATAAATGATATCCAATTATTAGTAAATAAATTTTAATGTATATGGGCCTTTATAATGTTCTCCAAACATAACCAATTAAGATAAAATGTAAAAATAAATATAAGTTGTGTGAATTGAAAGAAGAGAGAGGCCCCTTAACGTGAGAGGGTGATTCTAAAAGCTTGGAAGGTGATTCTTGAGAGGTTGGGGGAACCCAGGGTACAGTATATAGAGGGGATGAAAAATTAAGTACGTGATCTATGGATTTTTATTGAATATTAATCAGATATTGGGTGGTATTATAAAGGAAATGATATGGGAGTTCTTTATTACATTCCAAACATTGTTTTTTTGACTATATGTAATAAAGTAATAAAAACCAAAAACACTACAAATTTTTTGACATATTTAATAAAATATAGGAGTGGTTTTCATTATTTTATAATTAAAAGGTCTGAAGTCATTAGAATATTACCATTAGTGATGTGGAAGTTATTAATGTTAAAAAATAAATGATTTTAAAATCATAAATTACAATTTAGTCTTTCGAGGATTCATAAAGGCATTATAAAAGTTACTAAATAACATAAAAATTATTATAAAGGGTAATTATATCATTTATTATATAACTTTTGGGTCATTATGATGTGTTAATATACATCGTATATCTATACCGTATTTATTTTCTACCTAAAAAATTCACTACCTTAGAAAATTATTAAAATTTCACCACGATAAAATTTTGATAGGATGATTCAAAAAAATATTAAATCCAAATAATTCTCCAAAATTATGAATTTTTATCACTAATTCAAGAAAATACATTTATTGTGAAATACTAGGATTTTTTACAATATCAATTTTCAAAGCCTTATAGAAATTAAAGATCACTACATAAAAATTATATTACCATTTATAATTAATAAAAAATATTTAGTTATATTATTTTATTAAAATATCAATTTTTTAATTCGTGAATTCATTAAAATAAAATCTCTTAATTAATATTTAATATTACAGAATAATTACAACTTTTGTTCTATCATATCAAAATAAAAATAGTTTATAGCATAAAAACAATAATAAGAAATATAACCAATATTATATTAAAATTAAAATATAAATATTCATATTATTAGGTTTGTGATACATATCCCTTTATTAAATTTTAAATTTCCCTAAGGGTAAGGTGTGTGATGGTGATATTTGCATGGGGCTGTTTGGAGTACGTTGTTTGGAATGTGATCTCAATGAGATTTAAATTCTCTTATAAACAGTTTCTCTTATTCATTAGTTATTGGATATTGTCTTGGTCTTGGTTAAGGGAAAATCCATAGGATGTTATATCCCATGGAATATCTGATAAATGGGATTCATGTGGTTTGATTCTTATAGTTGAGTACACTGATTCATTTTTCTACATAAAATCAATTTATCATAAGCCTGTATTTATACTAATCATTTGAACACTTTTTAAAGGATATATTATCAATGTTTATGATTTTTAATGGTATTTTTAATTTGATAGGACATGGTATTCACTAAAAACATATAAGTGTTTTTGCTTTCTAAAAGCATAATATATAATATAAAATTTAATTTAATCACCAAAATTAATTTATAAAAACATCAGGGTGTTACGAAACACAACAATTTTACTTTGGGTTAGAAAATTGTTTTTTGGAATTAGAATTCAGGGAGACAAACCAACAACTTCTATTGGACCATGTAAGAATAATATTTTTTCATCCTTATTCATGACATAAACATTAAATTCAAATCATTTTTTTTTCATGATAAATTTTATCTTTAAAATTCAATTCATGATGTCGACTCACAATTAATGTCAATAATGGTATGGATCCTTTAAATATTTAGATGAAAACTCTAAATTTGGGATGTCATTTCATCTTCACTATAATATTATCATGCACCTATATCTTAAATTACACTTCAATCCCTCAATATTACAACATCCCTTTTCATCCATGGATCACACAAAGTATTACGTTGAGATACCACATCCCAAACATCTATCCAAGTGCCCTTCCAAGCATGGATCTTAGTTTGATGTAATGAATCAAGACCATGTACCCTCTAATACAAAAATTTTTGTATCCTATAATAAATATTCTTCCATTTCATATTCCAAGTAATGAAATCCTTTGGAGGGAGATGCTCTTCAAAAATATAATCATCCCAATCTATAGATTTAGGACCCATGACATCCACTCTTCCTATAACACATACATTTGACTATCAGGTAGAGTAATAAAATAATTGGAAAAGTGTTTTTATAAATGATCCATTTTTATACATACACACTTAACATTATGAAATAGTCATATATAATCAAGGTTTAGTAGGATACCTTTCTAGACATATTCCTTGATTTACTCACGACATTCAAATTATATGTGTTACACATTTCATTTAACTTGACTGGAAAGCTATGGGAGCTCCATCTAAAGAATTTTTTATTAGCCAATGAGTATATAAAATGGATTTCATAGCTTATTTTACCTATGATTAATTGTGATTTGATCATAATAAGGGCGACACACTAAATAATCCAGAAGCAATTTCCCATGATAAGTTGAGATTTCATGATCCTCATATATCTATGAGAACCAAGCTAAGTTGTGTGTCTTTGAGGATTTTTCATCATTCCCTTTCCCTCTCCCATGTGTTAATTAGTAAATTTGTTAGTATTTTATATATGATTACACCCAAAGAGGGATAGGGGTTTTGAATCAAGGTATAGATACTTCATTTCCCAATCAGGATATTGTTAAATAACATTGATGAATACATTGATTTATCTTTTTATTTCTAATAAATGAGGGATGAAAGTAATTAATAACATATATGCTTTTAATTAGTTCACTTTTACTGGGATATGTCTAAAGTATATACATATAAATTCACCTAATAACTTAATTCACTAAAATATCACTACATATTGTATAATTTTGAGTGGGAAAAATGATCCTTTGAGTTCACTATAAGGAACAATTTATCAACTCACTATCCTCCGTCAATTGGTAAACTACTTCTCTAATTTTTTGATCTTCCTTCATCACATGAAGATGATTCGAAGATACACCTACAATGGGGATTTCTAAACAACCCAAATATGTTCATTTTTATTGATGATAAGACTCCGGAAATTTCTTCTTCGACTTTCAAAAATCAATATATGACCATGAACAGGTGATCAATAATTACAATCTATGGAAACTCATCTCCACAACCTATATTATCTATTTATTTTTTGATTCTATATTTTCGTAGTCTTATTAACTTATTTTTTTAAATAAATCAAGTGGTTGGTATTGATACCTCTAATTGAAGGATTGTGAAAATTTCCCATGTGTTAATTAGGGGTATCATTCTCTATTAATTTCAAATAAAACATTGGGTGTTTCAACCCTTAACTCCCCTTGACATAAAATTAGTCAAAAATGTGAATACAGCCTAGTTGTGGCATGCTATGCAGTGTGGACCTAATATTTATTGTGTAGTAATGAGTCCACCCATTAATTTTACACTATGGACTATAATATTTCTATATAGGGACATCCATTTTTTCAGATCTTATTTCCACGTGCTATAACACCTTTCATGAGGCCCAACCATAACTATTCTATAATTAACGGGTTATGGTGTAGATGTCTATCCAATTTCCTTATTGTGGCGTATCCATACCAGCTTTGGTGTTGACTCATATAGGATGGTGAATCCCAAAATAAATGATTCTTCCCATTTTTTGGGCTTCACATTTCATGTAGAAGATGTTGGATGTAGATCTCTACTTTTAAAGGGTTTTCATCATAGTCATTCCTGTTACAAAATTTATATCTTTAATTGACACCTCTTATGGAATTTTAATGCATGACTGAGGCTCTGCATCCTGAATATACTCTCTCGGGTATAACCTGAAAAGCTCTTTCCCTACATTATACATTCTTTTATAAATCACATGACTTGTATACTAATCTATGTAACATCACCCTCAAGATGGATGTGGGGTTTGACACCGAAAAACATTATGCACATAATTGATTCACAATTAACACATCGCATTTTTAGACCACCTTCCCATTCCATGTGAATTCCTCATAGTTCATGATCCTTTGGGATCAATTTGTCCCAACTATGATTAGCCTCATCTTTCCACCCAGGTACCATCATGGATAACTCACCCTTCTAGTTCCCCTACATGGTTTAACCTTCTCCCACACATGAAGGGTTGATCCAGTATGGATCCCTCACCTAGTTAACATTTTTTTTAAATTATAACATAAATGGTTCAATCATTTACCTTTCACTACTTCATGGCCTCCAAGTCAGAAGACCTCTATTATTTTCTTCTAGAACTCTCAACATAAATAAAATACAACCATCCAAAGGAAAATTGACAAAAAATATACCCCTTTGGTTTTTTTTATAATCATCCTATCATTCCAAAAATGTTCAAAGAGTATCAGATAGTCACTATTCACTAACTCTGAGGACACAATAGAAATGATCGATGTGAGAAACAAGAATTGAACGATAATTTTTGCATGATCTACTTTGAGTTATTTCAACATCCAACCCACTAATTTCCCTTGGATATGACTGTGACAAACTCACCCCTTAACTAATCCCTTTCTTTATCCCCATATGAAACACACATGTAAATTTATCCTCATTTGTAAATGACCCAAAGAGTTCCATACTCTAAAATGTCATAAATATTTTGTTCAAAAAACACTATATTAATGTGATAAGACATACCTTTCTAATGAATTAAATAATGGGGGGATTGTATCTAAAAGTTAATTATGTTAATTGAATTGGTCAGAATCCAGGATCCAAATGATGGTTCTCAAACATCACATTGGGTGGTTCCTTTGTCATGATATATAATACAAGATATTATGGGGACATAAACTCCAAAACCAAAACTCCTTTCTTCACTTTATCCCTTAAAAATTAATATTTGATCTCAGTATTATTAGTACATGAATGTTCAATTGTATTTTTATAAGATTTATCTCGCTAAATTTGTTTCATACAATTATAATAGGATAACATACTTGAATTCACATATTATTGAGTAGTTTTTGCGTACATAGTAATTGGGATCATGCTTGAGTAGAGGTAATGTAAACAGCCTCACCCATAATCCAAGAAATGAAATCACGATTATTGATTTTATATGAAATAAATGGAATCCCAAGGTTAAATGCACCACCATAATATGATTTTCAGTCTTCTACCTAACCATCCCAATCTACATTTATGAATCCCAAAAAAATATTTTATGCTTCCTTATGGTATAATAACCCATAGTTCATCGCATAATGAATATATCAAAGAATGATTTTCACATATTTTGATTGAATATCTATTGGAAAACTAGAAAATGAGTGTCTTTAAAAGTATAAATTAAAATATAAAGTTGAGTGTCTATCAAATTGAGTAAAATTCTAATAATTTGTTGATATAAGGCTATGTCTATCTTTTAACCCAATTTATTTTCAATAATTTTTATCTTATCTCGGTCAAAGATACAAAATTCCTTGATTTCCCCATATAAAATATTCTCAAACTATCTTGGAATATTTGGATTCTAATATAAATATCACATCTATTCTTTGAATAGCTTGAAGGATAATGAAAAATAAAATTTCACAAATTACCTATATCTAGAATTCTCATCTCATGAGTTCTTAAAATTTTTTGCATTGGTTATCATCATCGATTTTATAAATTATGTCACAAACATAAATGTGTAGCCTCCACCACTATTTATTTTCATTTTCTATATATAGTTTATTATCTACACCTACTCTATGAAAATATATATACCTTTTAAATTTCTAATGTCTGGAATATCACAGCCTTAGTGATATATTGATTCTATACAATTCATCCTTCACCTGACACAACTTTACTTCATCTTTATAATTGAGTTTCCCATATGGTTTCAAAATATACGCATCCTCTTCAAGGAAACCATCCAAAATGAAATATTTAACATCAATTTGATTAATTGTTAACCCCCTCTAAATTTCTGTGGATAAATTTAAACAAAATGGTTTCAATCCATGAAATGAGTGAATATGTTTAATTGAAATCAATACATTCAATTTGGGAACACACTTTACACACAAATTATTCTAAATTTAGAACAAATATTCTATCTTCATTTAATTTATTCTAGGACACCCACTTAGTTCCAATGAAATTATTATAACTTCTCTATATAAAAACTTCCTCTATACTCTTTTTCTCAAATTTATCACGTTACACATTCAAAGAATTGACCCAAATATCATTACTATATGACTCATTTAATGTATTAAGTTATACCAAATATAACAAAGAAACCTTTTGTTGTGCCATCATTCTTCTAGTTAAGATCAGAGAAGTCAAATATCAAATAAATGTTTTTTTTGGTGATTTGAACCAATCTTGGAATTCTTTATAAACATACTGGAATGTATGGTATTTCTTCACAATAGGAGTATTATTCAGAGTTATCATCATGATTTATATTTCACCATGTACCTAGAAATTATTCATCACTCTATTATTCATAAATTTTGGGATTTTCATAAATAATATACTTGTGTGAAGAGGTTGTTTGTCCATCTTCAACAACCAAAACATAATTAAACTAAAATAACTTCTTACTAAATTTATTGTTAAATTAATAATAATTATTCATTAAAGTGTATTGATAGATTATTATTTCATCTCCATAATCTTCAAAATTTTATACTAATTTCCTTGATTAGATTAAAACATTTTCTTCCACACTCTCCAATGTAATTGAGAGTATGTTTCTTTCATTAACACATTTTATATGGAGTACTCTCTTCATTTTTTACATAGAAAACAAATAATATTTATGTATAAAACTTTAAGAACAATTTCATTCTATTAAATTCATAAATATATTTTTCTAATAACATTATTCGATCCATGTTGTTGACTACATGATTTTTTCTATCCATGACCCCATTTTTTTAGTGTTCTAACAGCTGAAACCTAATGTTGAATTACATGTTTTTCAATATATTCATCAACTTTATGAGTTATTAATTTCTAAAATTTTCATCATATACCTCTTGAATCATAACTCTAGGAATCATTTCAACTCACCTACGATAGAGTGATACACTTTTGTCCCTTGGTCTTGTGTGTGATCAAAATAATCCATGCCATTTTCTTATAACATTATATAAAAAAACATCATCATACATTCTTCCATCTGTAGATTTTTGTGTTATTCACAAAAAAACATACATATGCACAGACTTTATCAATCTTGATTCCTTAATCTTTGATGAATTATAGCGATTTTGGATCATATATAATATATAAAAATTCATGAACTTCATTGTCCTTTACTAAACATTCCTGATATGTTTGGATAAAATTAATTATTTATTATTCCATAAAGTATTCTCCACTTATTTGAAAAACATAAAAAAATATATCTATTAAAATATATGGATTTCAATTTTTCATTTTACCATGAGAATATGTGAACCATCATTATCATTTATGACACAAGCCTTTTAACTAAATTTAATAGAATTTTTGCTTTCAAATAATTAGCTAAAACTGATAATATTATAACTCAACATATTAACCAAGATAACATTGGTTTTCCAAAGATATTTTCCTTCAATATTGAATTTTCCAAAATTAATAATCTTAAGACCCTAATTTTTTTTGAAACTATCAACTCCATATTTATTATTTATGAATATCATAATGAGTTATTTATTTATGATCATATAAGATATGCATCCGCTTCCCAAAATCCATGATATTTGACTTATATATTTCCCTTGAGGAAATATCTATAGAATTTCCTTTCTTTAAACTCCCTTTCATCATCCATGTTGATGATGAGTGTGCCTCCTCAACATCTAACTCTACAAACACATTATATTTTTGAAAAATAGAAAATATGTTCTAGGTATAAAAACCATTTATTGAAGATTATATCTTCATATTTATTCCATCTAAATTAATTTTAGATATAATTTCTTTCCTTCATTAGGAATAATAATCATCTTATTCCCATTTCCTTCACAACAAAAATAATAACAGTTAGAAGAAAATAGTGACAAGAAATTATGTTTTCCTATTTGGAATGATGTTTATCTATATTGGACCTATGAGAAATATAGTTCACATAATAAATGTTTCCTAGAATTCAAAAGATGAAATGGGTTTCTTTGGATGAATTGGAGTGTTCCATGTCCAGATGATTTTTTTCATTTCCAGTGTTTTAAATATGTACCTTCTTCTAAGGATTCAATGCTTGAAGTTTTGAGAGAACCCAATACATAAATTTTTCATTGAATGACTAATCGTGAGAAATTTAAATTATTTCTTCCGTAATAAATTATATTTCTTGACATAATGATGATCCGTGGGAATTATGTTTTTCATACCAAGTTTATATACTCATCAATGATTTTCACACTTCTAATTCGTATTCAAAACTTATCCTTGAAACTATTCAATATTTCATTATCCATATTTTATAGTTATTTCTAAACCATCAATTATTTTGGTTTGTTATTAAAATTTGTATTTTAAGCCTACTTCGTTCTATGAATTTTATGATCTTCTAGATCTGAGTTTTTTCAAATTTTGACTTAATTTTTGACTTTTTACACTTCTTTTTATTTTATGTAAATCATAGAATCGTTATCTACTAAACTGTACATTTTAGTATTTATATTTCATACATCATTTTCATTAATATATTTTTTATGTTATGATATCAAATAAACCCATTAAAAATTCCCTTCTTTCTTACCATCATTATAATCATCACTTGGATTATTTTAAATAAACATTAAAACACAATCACCTTTAGAGTTGTAAACATCCTCTATTTGACATTATTTAGAGGAATATTCTCATTTAGAAATATATTTAATACTATTAAAGGAAATACATGGAGAATTAATTGAACCCTATTTTGTAATATTATTGGGATATTGTTCTTTATCATCATCTTCTCAGTATTTTTTGGACATTTATCCACACAGTGTCCCTGTTTTCCACACCTGAATCAAGAAAGAAAAATATTACATTTATTCCTTTATCTTTCTATTTTATAATTAGTTGGAAAAATGACACAACTTCATCAACTTAATCAACATATGGAAATTTATTGATTGAAATATTGTTCGTGAAATGAAATACTCTTCCTGCCCATATTATTTTACCCTTGACTCGTTATCTTCATTTCTTATCTCAGAATCCACTAAATGTTTATGCATTCTATCATGATAAAACACTTTTGGATCCCATCCATATTGAATAGACACATTTTAACTGAAATAAATAGGGAATATTCTCATAATCCACATTACAATATTTTCATCTCTCATATCTTAATTTCATCCTCACATATCTTTGAAAAGAAAATTCTAATAATAATAAAAGTTAGTAACCACCTCCTTTGAATTGATTATCAAATCATCATGTTTATTATGTGGAACATAAGAATTTCCTCCATAACTATTTATTTTATGTCGTAAATATATAATACTTTTTCCCAAATAACAATATTTTTTTAGGAAATATCATGGTTTATATATTATTGGAATGAGATATTTTTGACGAATTTATTCATTTTGAATCCTCATCAAATTCATGGTAATCTATTTTCATCAAGGGACTATTTTCTCTATTTAAAATGATTATGTAGATGGATACTGTGTAAAATTAAATTCTAAAGGATCTAAAATAATATTGAATATCAATATTCCACAACTAGAAATTACATCTTTTAATGATGGGAACCCATTTATGGTTAATTATCATTTCCTTGCATCCAAGATTGAAAAATAACAAACCATAATCAGAGAACAATTTTTATAATCATAGAGATTATAACCACCTATAAGGGGGTGAATCAGGGTATAAATTATTATTTTTAAAATTATGATATTGTCCACTCACATTGAGTAACTTTTTATTTTTCTCTTCCTTTCACATAAATGAGCAATTAAAATGGTAAATAACACAGAATATTTTACATAGTTCACCTACACTAGGATACGTCCAAGGAGAATTCATGGAAATTATCTGGTGCACAATATTCACTAAAATATCACTATGTATAGTACAATTCAAGGAGGTATCAATAACCCTCCTGGTTTACTACCTTGAATATTTTGAGAACACACTGTCCGCCATCAATATCGTACTCACTACTATGCTGATTGGATCTTCCTTTTTCACAAGAATATGATTCAAACATACACCAACAATGGAATTTTCTCTTGATTCCAATGATATTGATTTCATATGAGGATAAAAATCCAGTAATTCATTATTTGATATTCAAATGTTTATGTGTTCTGGAACAAACACTTTAGAATTATGATCAAGAAAAAACCCTTTCAACAACCACTAAGATCTCTCTATTTTTTCATCTATATTTCTATAGTAGCATTATCTTTTAAAAAAATTAATATAATGGATAATATATCACCCTATCATGACATGAGTTTTATATAATTACCTTATATTAATTTGGGTAATCATGCACCATTATTCTTTAGTAAAACATTTGGAGTTTCAACCCATAACTCCCACAGATATATAAGCAGTCAGCAGTCTAAATTTTTCCAATCTGCATTATGGAATGGGGCACTAATAAATTATACATTTATATTTTTACCTTATGTGGTGTGGACAGCATTTATATGATTTATTATTGATTAAAAACATTAATTATACGTTATATTCAACAAACCTGTGGAATGGATATATCCATTTGACTAGATATCATTTCCCCATGCACTAAATCATTATATTATTCCTGAACATAACTATTCCATAATGAACAGTTTGTGATGTAAAAATAACTATAATATCCTTTTATATTATTACCCATACCATCTATGATGTTGAATCCTGTAGGACAGGGAAGCCAAAAATAAATTGTTCTTACTAATTTTTACCATCCACATCGCACGGTGAAGATACGGCATGCAGCTATCTAATATAAAAGGTGGTTTGGCATATCCATTCATGTTGTGGAATGTTTTTATTCACTAGAATCCATTAATTTCAATTTAATGTGTCACTAAGCCTTTATTCCATGGGTATACTTGCTATTTCATAGCCAAAAAACCCCTCATTCCATACAAACCATTCATCTAGAAATATCATGATTTATATGCTTCACTATGCCAATTCACCCTCAAGATGACAATGGAATTTAACACCCACAACACTATCCAAATATGGTATTCATGGGATACACCTCACCTATGCTGAACCTCCTTACCAAACAATTCACATTCATCTAACATTGCACTTCTATAGGCTCAATGTGTCTCACAATTGCTTAGAATCATGTGTTCTCCCTACTGTTATTGTTGCTTAATGGTCCAAATAGTCCCCCTTTCATAGTAGATCCTTCTACCACAACTATGGTATTGATCTATCCTGGTTTCTTATCCAAGTTGGCCTTTTGTAGGCATAAAAATATGGTTGTGGAGTATATGTTTTAACTATGATGTGGCCATTTGTTAGAGAACCTCCACTATTTCCTTCTCCAAATTTCAAAAAACATATCTCACAAACCTCCAAATGGATTTTTTCCAATATATATAGAGGTATTTCTCTTTTTATCTTCCTTGTATTTCCCCATTGTTAACATGACCTACTAGTTTCAACTTTAATATGAGGGGCATGTTAAATCTCCTCAAATAATTCTCAAGGGTGGTTGCTTCGTCACTCATCTAGAAAAAAACATAGAAGTATTAAACTATTTTCTACCCAAGTCATCATTTAAAATTATATACATTTTCTAAAAATCACTATTAAAATTTTTACCTTTGATATATTATTTAATATAATATTTTATTCGAAAAATTCCCTTCCTTTAAAGTATAAATAACCATGCTCCGTCCCCTTATAAAATCACTCATACCACACTTTAAAATTCCTAACATCTACCAAATGCTTCATATAAATACATTTAGAAACATTAGGTATGTTTTGGAGTAATCCAAATACAAACATAAATTAATTTCTAGTATCATATATGAGAAGCTACACCAAGGATTAAGTAAGATTCGATTAAATATTCTCTTTTTTCTTCTTCTATTTCTTCTTTCTCCACCCCTTTCAAAACCAAACCATATAAGAATAATTAGGAAGTAATTTATCATTATATTAATTGTGACGACTTACTGTAAAAACTATATTATCTATATATATAAATTACAAAATTTCCATTCCCATTCTTTCGACAATGTCCCATCAAAGGTCGGTTAACCACCTATGGAGAAATTTCTATGTCAATTATTATAAAAACATTCATGGATAGAAATTATGAGTTTTATATAATAAAAAAATTATTAATTTTTTTATTCTTTTAATGTTAATTTTACTTATGTATAATAGAAATTTAATGATAATAGTGAAATTAAAACAAAACGATAAAGTTTAACAAGGCTTGATATCTAAACTATTAAAGTTTGATAAAGCGTTCTATAAAATATAATCCAATAATTATTAAAAATAAATAGTATAAAAAATAAACATAGTTAAATGTTGTAACTATGTTTTAATAATCCTAATTTTATTATTCGGGAGTCAAAACAGAATCAATGTAAAGTGAGATTTAGGGTAAGTGGATTCTAAAACACAATCTCTTTCCTTGGGTTATCTTCTTTCCCATAGTAGGAATATTCTTATCATGTCATTCAAATATTGTATCCATTTTCTCTCTAGGATATACATGTTCCTAAAATGTAAATTTTTTTACTAAAAAATCCTTTTTTAATGTTTCTTTAATTTTCAAAGTCGTGTGTTTTACTCCTCTTCAAATGATTCATGTCCAATCAAGAATAATAATGTTTTATATCTACATATGATTTCCATTATTTTTTTGGGAACCAATAGGTTTATTCACGAAATTATTATTTATTTTATCCTTGTGATTCCTACTTAATTCCTTGTATTTATTTCTATCTATGTTAATATACAGTCTATGTCGAAATCATGATTATGAGAATTATGATTTGATGGGTGGGTTTTGATTTATATATCTCTCCAATTCATTTGTTAATGTGATGTATCTCGTGATATTATGTGAAATAGGCATAAAAATGATTTTAGCATTGTTCACAATGACAGCGATTAATTAATTATTTATAAACATATATTATACATTTACATGATGATATATTTCTACAATATTTTCTGTAGTATTTGGAAACTAAGAAATGATGTTAAATTTTATCCATATTCCTCATTTAATTCCTTTGAAAAATGTTTCCCCAATGATTTTGATGATGATGTTATTCTTATTATATTTTTATTCTCACCCATGTAATTTTAATTCGTGTCCATTATTTATCCCTTATTATACCTCCCCTTAATGGGATTTTAGGTCACTCCTTTCGTCGATCTGTTTCCGAGGGATAATACTTGTATTAATGAGAAAATGAGGTACACTAAAATGATATATTAGAAAGAATTAAATACCTTTTCCATTTTGTTATGTAATGAGTTTTTGCCTAATTTACCCAAGATACTAAATTTTTGGATCTTAAATTGTATTGAAATTATTTTTTTATCTTAAAAATGATATAATAGTGAATTAATGAAATAGTTTGGTCATTATAGTTATTATTAGATCATGGTTAGATTGATTTGGGAATTAGGAATAAAAAACAATAGTGTAAAATACTAAGGATAAATCTATGTATAAATAACCATTATATGTGTTTGTAAATTATAAGAGTGTGTGGTTTCCCTGAAATGAAATCCCTTTCTGGATATTATAATTAGATGTCGCTCTGGAATAGATATAGTTAAGAGTAACAAACCAAAAATAATTATATTGACATAGAATCCATCAAGAACTAGTGCATGACAAAGGGCCTTATTATCCACTTGTTCTAACACTCCATCAATATATTATTTAGTTAATTACAATCTCTATTACAACCCATTGTGTAATATATATAGATAATTTTATTAATACTTTTTTAAAATAGAAAAGTATTCAAGTGCATGATCCTAAAAATAATATTTTCAAGAAATGGAAAAAACGTTAGGATCCCACAAGAAGTTCCTTTATAATTAATTGTGCAGAAAACAATACTATTTATTCAAGTTTTTTTGGCTTATGTTAAGACAATATTTATTTTAAAAAATGGTGTGAATGAGAAGAAACTAGGACAACATTTCATGTGAGGGACAATGAAAAAATTTGTAGAATGACTCTCCTAGTGAAATTCGAGTTGGATTTGAAAACTTCATGGTAATTCTTACCCAACTCTCTTAGTCTATGAATAATAACTTGAACCATGTGTAACATACACCTTCTCCTAATAAGGATTCATTGGATATTGAATATTTAATGTGTAGATAACCATTGGCATTTAGTGGATCTTCAAATCCACTTATTTTAGATTAGTCAGTTAACACAATAGATAAGATATTTTATGTTCTCCATTTTTTTGATAAGGATAAGGTTACTGTAGTCATCTACTATTAATATGGAGAGTCCAATAAGTGGTGAAAACTAATTAAGAATACTAAGATAAAGGATGAAATGGATGAAATGGAGTGGGATGACTATAAGAATTTATTCATTAAGAATTATTTCCCTCAAACTCATCAAAAAAAATAACAAGAGGTTGTTTCTAGAGAATAAGAAGAAGGATGGAGTATCTATAACATCTTACAAGGAAACTTTTAAAAGCCTTGATAAATCTTCCATATTTTTTATTATTAATCAGGATAATAAAAATGATAAATTCATTATTGGATTAAAAGCACACCTCTATTATTGTATAGATATCTAAGGATTTAGGAAGTATAAAGTGGTTGTTTTAAGAGATATCAATGTAGATATAAGGTTTGAAGAATTTTACCATCGATATGGAGATAAGAAATGAAAGATATAGTTTCAATCTTGAGGACCTAATGAAAAAAGTGGAACAAAAGTTAAACTGCCCACATGAAAATATTGTGGTAAAAAATATCATCATAACTAACTAAAAGGGACAGTGAAATTATTTATGTGTGGGCGAGAAGGATACCAAACTCATGAATGTCAAAGAGACATGATGAATCTGACCAATGTGATGGAGTAATGGAATGTACTATCCATGGTTTAATTATTGAACTATTGGGAGCAAGGGAACTATGCAATCTAGTGTACTAAACGATTGGTCCATGAGGTTAATCAATGTTAGCAACCACGAAGGAAAAAAGGAGAAGGGTAAAGCTTATTCCATCACCACTTCTAAGGTAGAGTAGGAAAATAGAGTCGTACAAGTTACACTTCCTATTAACACAATAAATTCAATATATTTTTTTTATTCTCATTCAATGTGTTACATTATATAATTAATTTTTTATAGAAATATTGGATAAAAACCCTAATACAATGAAGTAATGAGATCAATAATAACTTCTAGTGGTATGATCAATGCATCCTAATTATTGAACTGTTCTCTTGTTAGCATCCATGGAAATATAATTCTAGAAAATCTTGTAGTCCACCGGTTGGTGGGTGTTTATTCTATATTGGACGTGGATTATATTTCATTATATAGTGTACACACCAATTGTTTATAAAAATAAATTTCTTTCTATATTCTGAACCATACCATTATCCTATAAAAATTCAAGGAATATCAATAATCTCCTTTGGAAATCCCACAATGTTATGGGTGATAATACCAAATTAACAAGCATACCATTCCCAAATGCTTGATTTGAATCAATGTACCAACCTTATAGAAATTCCCATTATGATGGAATAAAGTGATTTATTTCCCAAATAGTTTCCTATACTTTCCCCATTCTGTGGGGTATTGTTCAAAAAAAACTTAACACCAATTCTACTCTTACCTTTATATTCACCTATAGGATGGTCCTGATGGAACTGGAGTTAAAGAAGATATTGTAATAGAATTTGGAAAAGGGTTTTATATTCCCTAGTACATAAACACAGGGCTCTCTAGTGATCTATTTCAATAAGAATGATGGATCAATGAAGCTTTATATCCATTATTGGGATCTCATCATGATCATAATAAAGAACAAGTATCCTCTACCAATGAATGATGTCTTGTTTGATTTACATCAAGGAGCTCATCTTTCCTCAAAGGTGGACCTTCATTCCAGATATCATCAACTAATGTTCAAGAAGGAATATCTTCATAAGGTATATTTTTCTATAAGGTATTGACACTCTATGTTCATAGTGATGCTCTCCAGACTTACTAATTCCCATGTGATATTAATGAACTTCAAGAATATAGTACTTAGAGGCTATCTCAAAATATTTTTGGTTTTCTTTATCATGTATATTCTCATTTACTCCATTAGTAAGGAATAGAATGAAGAGAGCCTATAAATTGTTCTAGCTACATTTTAGGTGGACAAAATATACACTATGTTCATAAACTGTGAATTTTGAATGTAGCATGTCACTTTCTTGGGGAACGTGATCAAAAGTTACTGAATTTCTATAGACCATTAAAAATGGAAATTGAGGAATAGAATAGACCAACAAGTGTCATTGAAATATTCAGTTTTCATAGTTTATCTAGGTATTATTTATGTTTTTTGGTGAATTTCTCATGATATTATAGCTCTCTAACTATGTTAAAAAAGAAGGAATAAAAGTATTTCATTATATAATTACATGAGGAAGGATTTATAAAGATCAAGAAGAGGCTAAAAAATATTCATTTAATCACAAAACCAATAATTGAAGATGTTTTTTATATATAATGATTCTTAAAAGAAAGGATTGGGTTGGATACTTATGAAAAATGGTAAATTGATATTTTATTCCTCATGATAGTTAAACATCCACTAGATGAACATCCTGATGCAAGATAGGAATGAGAATATGCGATCTTTATTCTATGTTTTTTTGTCACAACCACTATCATGAAATGTTTGATATATATATATATATATATATACCACAATATTATAAAGTATATATTCACATAGAATCATCTCAACATGAATCAATGAAGATGGTTACATTTGACCAAAGACTACGATTTCCCTATTGACTACAATATTGGAAAGGAGAACATGGTAGGTGATTTCCTTAGTTGAAAATAACCTACTACTATATCAATAATAGGGATTAAGATAGACCGGATCTTTATAATTAGGAATAATTCAATTCTAATAGATTTGAATATCAGACGTTGTGGGATCCCTACGGTGTCTCTTTTCCCATGTTGTGGTGCCATAGATGAGGAGAGTGTTGACCATCTTTTCTTCAGAGGTGAATGGGTAGGGTCTTCATGGAGCTACATTGGGGAGTTTACTGGCCTTCATGTCTCGACATTGTGGAATATCCTTTCCTGTATAGGTGGTTTCACGGCTCGGGGGATAGATGAATGGAGAAGGTTGCTCGAACCTTGTTCCAACATGTAGGGTGTTGGTCAATTTGGCAGGCCCCAAATAAGCTTCATCATGAAGGTGTAAAATCTTTTTGCTGGTCCATTATTTTCATGACAAATAGTCTCCTCATCAAATTGGAATGCCTCCACAAAAAATGGAGGGAGGTTCCCTCCCTTCGATGAATGAACATACAGACTCAAGACTCCTTTCCAGACAACAACAGTTCCCATTGAGATTGGATCCGATGGACCCCCCCCCCCCCCCCCCTCTAGAGGTTGGAGGCTTAATACGGATGGGTCATGATGTTGAGGGGTCCTGCGCTGTGGTGGTGCGGTCTGGGATTCTCCAGGCTCGGTGGTTCTATCCTTCTCTACTCTCCACGGCTATGGCTCATCACTTCAGGCATAAGTCAAGGCTATGATGCAAGGATTAAGCATTTGAAAGTAACAGGGCATTGTTATCTTAGAGGTAGAAACCGACTCCAAAATTCTCCATGATGCTCTGCATGAACTATTCCCAATTCAGTGGGCTATCTCCTATATCAATAGGAAAGGAAGGAACATGATAAATAGTGAAACCATTGTAAAACACTCCTAGAGAGAGGGAAATCATGTTGCATATTACCTTGCTTCACTTGAGTTCATCAAGCCTGATCTGATTTTCATACACAATGTTCAAACATTGAAACCTGAATGGGTCAAACACATCAGATGGGATGCCCTCTATCTTCACTATTTTAGACCACCTTAGGTGCCTTCCCATGTATGTGGTCATGTGGACATGTGGACATGTTTGTTTCTTGTTTTTCCTCTTCTTTAATAAAAATTGAAATGATGATGACAATATATTTGTAGATATGGAATGGATGGATTGGGAAATCATAACGTTAGGGAATACATCCAACCTTACCCAAATTATTTCTCAATCATATATCCATGAGAACATTAAGGAGGAATAAAGGTAATATTTGATTCTTCAAAAGAAGGTGAAATCCATAAAGGAATGAAATATTCATGAATTCTAAATTGATGTGTAAGGTTTCATTTGATTTAAAAAATTAATTTTTGTAAATACATCACTAGAGGTGAATAAAGATCTATTTCAAAATTCACATAGATCATATTTCTCCATCCATCATGGAAGCACCAATATGTACCAAGATCTTCAATTAATCTTTTTGTGGGAGAACATGATGTTGGAGCTCGTTAAGTACACCTCAATGGTATTGGTATGTTATCAAGTAAAAATGGAGTGATATAAATCCATTGGAATGATGAAACCATTACCCCTAACTACATATAAATGGGATGACATCACCATTAACTTTCTCACTAGTCTCCCAAAGAAATATATAGTAAACAATTTGATTTGGTTTTTGGTGGGTTGACACACCATGAATTCTACTTCATTGTTATTTGATGATATTTATCTCTTGAATAAAATATAATATATATGTAAAGTAAGTGGTGTGGTTACATGGTATCCCACATTCAATCATCTCTAATCATGATCCAAGTTCCATATCTATATTATGTAGAAGATTTAAAAATGCTTTGAGTATTGAATTGAATTTTAGTACAACCAATCACAACCAAATTGATGGAAAATAGGGAAGTACTACTCAGATACATGAGGGCATGCTAAGAGCATGATTAACGGAATTTAAAGGAGGATCAGATCAATATATCCCATTACATTATTTGTCATAAAATAAAAACTTCCACTCAAGTATTCAAATGGATCCATATGAAGGCATATATAGAAATTAAATTACTATTCATATATTGTCAGATGATATTGGGGAACAAATGGAAAATGGACCTGATATTGTGCACGATATGATAGTCATTTTTGAATCCTTCCAAAAGTATAAAAGAGATACTCATATTTGGGAAAATATATATGGTTAAATCTATCAAAGGGACTTGGTGTTCTATGTGGGATTGAAAAATTCCCTTAAAATATCTCTATGGAAAATGGCTATGTGGTTTGTAAGGAAGAAAATAATCATCCCAAGGAACATTGGCCCCTAGTAGATCAATGATCATATAAGAAGAGTGTTATAATAGCTAGCACATCAACAAAATATTTCTCAACTTTATGGTGTGTTCCAAATATCTCTCATGAGGAAGTACATACCTGATCTAAAAAAATATTAAATCTAGAGCTGGTACAACAAAAGAATTACCTCTCTTATGTGGGGTAGTTTTTGAATATATGTGACAATTGAGAAATTTTTTGATGAAATAAGAAAAATCAACTTTCCAAATTAATACAGAAGAACTAATTGTATGAAGAGGTGATGTTAGAACCCGAGTAAATAATGAAATAGAAGTACCCTCATCAATTATCAACCTAGAATATGAGTTGAAATTTTTGGAATCAAATTTCTAAATGGGTGATGAATGTAATGAACTATTTTTTATTATAAATATTTTTTCCCAGAATAAATGTGTGTTTTATTAAATTATAAAATATTATACACATACCAAATAAAGAGAAACCCAAAAGAAATTATCTCATTAATATATACCATTTTATAATTCAGCTATGAAATAAATTAAAATTATAAACATTACAATTAGATAAATTATATAAAATATAAAATCAAAATTATGAAAATATGGTTCTCTCCGAACTACTAGGATTGTTGCCCCTATGGACAAGACTATAGAAATGTTGAAAAATATTAGTAAACCAATAAAATCATAGAAAATGAAAATATACAACCTATGGAGTAGTTTTATTGAATAATTAGTTAAATAATAAAGTGTTATATATAGGATTCAATGTAAACATTGGGATAGTAATGTGACTATTGCAATAGTAACCTGAGAGTTGGAAATAGTAACATGATCTTTTGGAATAGTAACCTGACTGTTGGAATAGAATTTTTACATAAAAATTATAAATTGTGATACAAATAATATTAATCAGGTCTAATTTATGTAAATATAAATATTATAATTCAAAAAAATATAAATATTAAAAAATCAATAAAAATATAAGAAATTTTTTACTAAACTATATTTTTAAATATTTAATAAATATATTTATTTTTATATTAAAAATTAAAATTACATATGGTTGAAATTTATTTTTCCAAAAACTAATGAATTTTTTGAAATCAGGTCACCTTAATTTTACAGGGGTTATTTTTTGGTAATTTTCTAACATACTTTAATTTTCAGTTGAATAGTAAAAGTACAGTTTTCACATAAAATGTGTATCTTGAATTAGACAATTCATAATATAATAATGATTTAATAATTTCTAGTACATGAGTCTAGGCCTTGATATATTTAATTAATTTAGTGATTTATTAAAATAAAATAAATATAAATTATAAACTTAAAATAATTTTCCCAACCCAAAAGTCATATGTAATCCCTTAAAATCAAGTTTTCCTTATTTACACTTTTATTATTAATAAACTATTGAATGATAATTATAAATTCTGTCAAAGTATAAAAAATTAATATATTGTTTATTATATGATTTATATTGTATAAAATTCACTATTACATGTTTTTTTCCTTCGATGTATTATTTTATTTAAAATTTCATTCTAAAAATAGCCCTCTCATCACGTATAAATAACCCCACTCCCTCCCCCTATAAAACAACTCATCCAACAGATTCTAAATCACAAAGTCTTCCAAATTATTTCCTATAAATTCCTCTACAATTCTTAGGATATTTTTGGAGTAATCCAACTCCAAATATCAACGGAGTTTCATTATCGTACAAGAGATTCTATATTGAGATTTAAGTGAGTTTCGATTAACAATTCACTATTTTTTCTTAATCTCTTTATTTTTTATCCTCCCCATTAAAAGAAATTTTAAAATTATTAGACTGTATTTTAACATTATATTAATTGTTTTGACCTACTTTAAGAATAATATTTATTATATATATAAGTTTAATGATATTTTTGACACTTGTTCGACAATGTCCCTTCAAAGCTTGGATAACCACCTATGGAGACATTTTCGAGTATAAGCTTATAACCACCGTCATGGATAGATAGATTGAATAATATATAATACATAAATCTATAATTACATTTATTATATGCTTTTGTACTTAATTATATTTATGTATAAATAATTTAGAATGAAAATAGTTAAATCAAATCAATATGGGAAAATTTATTTAAAACTTGTTATCAAAACAATTCATGTTTAAAAGAGAGTTTTATAAAATAAAATAAAATTCTTATAATGTATAAAAAGTGGAAAAAAATTAACATAATTCACTTATAGATTTATGTTTTAATATTTCTATGTTTATTATTGATGATGGGGAAGTGACAAAATAATTAAGGATTTATGGTAAGAGGATCCTGGAACTTAATTACTTTTTTGGGTGATCCTCTCTTCCTAAATATGAATGTTCATATTATTTCCATCAAATGTCCTTTACCTTTTTAGGGGTTATATATGTTCAAATAATGTCAAAATTATTTATATAAAAATCTTTTTTTCAAAGTTACTTCAATTTACTCTTCTTGAAATACTTCTTATCCACAGAAGAATAATTATGTTTTATATATAAATAAGATTTAACTTATCAACTTTATAACCTAGAGGTTTATTCATGAATATATTATTTATGAAATCCTTATGAAACCCATTCTCTTCCTTGGGATTATTTCATAGCTATGGTATTTATACATTCTATAAGGCATGTATGATAATGATAATTATCTTGAGACAGGTGGGACCAAAATTATATAGCCCTCCAATATATTGTGTAATTATATGCATCTCATTAGATTATAGGAAATATGCAGGAAAATGATTCTATATTTATCACAATTCTGAATTTATGATTTATTCACATATTTTATGTGTGAACATGATACTATCATGTTTCACAAATATGTGTGGTATTTGACCACTAAGACATGAAGTTTCAATTTATGAATATTTCACATTCCATGCCTTTATCAAATTTTTCCCTCATGATTATGATGATGATCATAAGATTATTGTATGAATATTTTCACCCTTGTACTTTTTATTTATTTCATTTATTTACCCAATGTTATATATGACCTTACTAAGAATCTAGCTCCCCCATTTAATTGATGTGTATCCTCGGGGCAATACTTATACTGAAGAGAACATGAGGTCCACTAATAGGATAGATAAGAATGAATTAAATCATGTATCACATTTATTATGAAAATATTATTTTTTATCCTAATTTACCAATGAAAATAATACTTTGGATCTACAATTTTATTTCTATTATGATTTTTATATTAAAAAGGATGTAATGGTCATGTAATGAAAAAATATTGATTCCATACTCTGAGAGACTTCTATACTATCTGAATAAGGTATAGTCAATCCAATGTGTAATGTTAACACCTGAGGATTAGTGATGGTTTATTTATTTATTATTCATATGTTTATTTATCTATTTAACTAATCATATTTCATGTAAGAACACTATGTTAGTATTTATTTATAGTACCTTGTTTGGGATTCTACACTATGATGTACTTTCTCCATACTGAAGTGTCCATGTCACATGGGAACTTGAGTAGGCTTCATTAATTATAGGTTAATGTTGGGATGATATTTAGGATAATATTGTTTAACTTGATATCAAATATGTTTCTATGAGATGAATGAGGTATAGATATTGGTTATTAGTAGATCGTATTGTACATTTATCATCATTTTTTATTTGTATATCCCTGTGGGTAGTAAGATATTTTTGGTTAATATGAATATGATTTTTTCATATTTTATACTCTATAATTATTATTTTTTATCACATTCAATTATTTACATGGTCTAATTTAATTTTTTTATCATTATAGAGGTTGCTTGGATATTTTTATAGTAATTTACACTTGGATATGGTGGTATAGTATCGCCACAGTAACCCCATCGAAATACAATGTTTGTTGGTATCTTGTGAAGTGTAGGGGGTGCAACTGAGACACAAGGGGATCTATTTGTAGAAAAATGATCAATGGTATATGGATGAGGAATTATAATATGGTATCATAGAAATTTTATTTTTCCTTACTATGTAGAGGGATGAAATAATGTGGATATAGAAATCTATTTCAGCTAAAACTCAAAGTAGTTCATCAAAAACACCTTCTCTTAATAAAATTCGATTGTACCAAGTTCATGGGATTATAATTTTTTTCCATTTTAGGGTTTTATGATATCTTTGAGTATAACGACCCACACTTTACATACATTGTTAATACTTCAAAATTGAATCACTCTTATTACAACCTATGACAAAACCACAAAGGACCGTATAGGTATAGTGTCTTTAGAAACTGGGGAAACATAAACAACTGGTTCATAAATCTTCTACAGTGTCTCCCATTTATTTCATCATATCTAGGGTCCCTTTTAGCATATTCTACTTAATATCCATCTTCCTGACCTGGGGAAAAGAAAACATAAAAGGGTGAGCTCAAATGCTCAGCAAGGGCAAATAAAGGAAATAAAAATCATATCATATCTTTATGAAGATCAAAACCTGCAAAAGAGATCATAATATCTTAACATGGAATAAATCATAGAAGTGAAAATGAGATCCCCATAATCATAACATAAAACTTGAAACTTTGCGGCATGCACACATAATCATGGAAAATCATTTCTTGTTAGTCATGACTCATTGTCAAGACTATCTTAGTGGACAAAGTCCCTTTCTGAACCGAGTTCACTCCTCGTTTCAGTCCTGTATCACTGAACCGAAATAACCTTCCGTTCCAGCCATGCCTATCTCATGAGATATAAAATCTTTACCCAATGCATTGGAGGGAGATATAGGTCCCACCCATCTTATAATGAATCCTTTCTTATGTGTGCCACATAATCATAAACCATACATCATAGCGTAACCCATGTAATAAAAATGGGATTCTTAAACAACATGACATCATAAAACAATTCATATAAGGTAAAGGAATTCATAAAAATATTTCCATCACAACATAATCAAATCCATGTAATAATAGGGATAAAAACAGAACCCTTTATTATCTTAGATGGAAAATAATTTTGATAAAACACTTGAACTCCATTCTTGAGGAAAATATCCTTTCTTTTTCAAAAACATTTTTCCTTTCTTAACATGTCATAAAACTTTAAACTAAAAGAAGTTGATTAAAAATAAACTTGAAAACTTGTAAAGGAAGCTTCTTGGAAATAATGTTTTAAAAATCCATTCATGCCGTATAAGTTAAAAAAAACATTCTTCGTACTTTTGTCGGAAAAGTCAAAAAGTACCTCGTACGGAAAAACGACAAAAGATTCCTTTCATATTATTTACTAAAAACTCACCTAAGGGTAAAATTCGATTTAAACTATTTCAAGTGGATGGAAACAATATTACATATTGAGGTAACATGGATGTGGATGATAAAATACACCCCAGTAAATACTTACGAATAAACAATCTCGGATAAAAATGAGATTGTGATATTTCCCTTACCTTAGGTCCGATTTGCTTTGTTCGTGTCCGAAGCTCCTGTATAATGGTTTAAATAATGTTATTGACTTATTCCAGAATCATACATATTGATATGAGATCATATATGGTCATATTATTAGCTTCTTGTTAGTAATATTTCATTGTTACTTGTTACTCGGGTCTTTATAACTTTTTGTTCTTATGCGTGTTTTGTCGAATAAATTCTTATTCTTATCTTTAGGTTATAGATAATTCATTTCCAGAATGGTATTAGTGTAGTATATACCATATTCATTCATTAAATTCATTTATATAATCATTATGAAATGAAGATCATGTAGAACGAGTCGCATCACATCGTGGAGACGGTATTCCGTACGTACGCACGAGTGATGATATCGTTCCTATGATCGTGGAATTGTATTGGAGTATATATATATATTATTTCAGTATCAATATTACTTAATAATAATCATATATAGTTACTTATTACACCATTATACCCATCCTTGTAAGGTGATGGTGGAAAATAGATTACACCACGGCGTGGAGACGGTATTCCGTACGTACGCACGCGCGGTGATTTCATTTTTCCGTAGGATGGATAGAAGGTGAATTAGGGTTGTTTCATATTTATAATAACATATCAGTATGTAAGTAATACTGATGTTATTACTTTATCATGAAACAACTGAAGAAGAAGAAGTTGAAGAAGAAAGAAATTGAAAAGATCGGTAATGGATATTACCTCTTCTTTGGAACGCCTTTTTGAATCCTCCACTTAAGGAACTAAGATTGGTCTTTGGAGAAGACCAGGACCTCTAGGATTATTCTAGGGAAGTGGAGAAGGGAAAATGGCAGGGGTTGGCCGAGCTTGAGTGCTCAAATTGGTGTGAGGAGGAGGGGGAGGAGGTGCCCTTTTATAAGGGAGGAGAGGGGCACCTTAGGAATATCTCAAAATATTATTTTATATTAAAGTCAAAATCGGTTTATAATGGTTCCAAAGGGTCTTATTTCGAAGATAAAGTGGGGAAGGGTCGAAATCCTATCAACCAATAGGATTTAGACAAGTTTAGGGTATTATTTTAACCTTATCAATTAGATTTAACTCTAAGTTAATTAATTTAACTTTTACCGTGTCTTTTTCTTTCACTATATGGTTAATAAACTTTCTATAACATGCCAAAAGAACCCCAAA
This sequence comes from Viscum album, assembly GCA_963277665.1. Classification (NCBI taxonomy): domain Eukaryota; kingdom Viridiplantae; phylum Streptophyta; class Magnoliopsida; order Santalales; family Viscaceae; genus Viscum; species Viscum album. Next base: position 1,012,159,325 of record OY728119.1, on the reverse strand, counting down.
TTGTTTATTATTAATATATATATCCTTATCTAAGTCATTTGGCCGAACCTTAGATTTTTAGGAATAAAATAACAATTAATAATATAATATTTGATTTAAAAACTATTTTGTGTCAATTTTGACACTATTTGATATATGATTTTTGTGAAAGTCATAACAGAATTATATGTTCGAACCAAGTTGATTAAATCAACACTAATATATCATAGTAACCTAGAAAATTAGTGGAATTCATAAAAAGTCTCAAATTACATTTATTTTGGTATTTATATTATCAATTTTTTCAATATTTCATTAATAAGATAATTACTGCATCATCTTTGTGTCATAAATAAATTAAATTATTTGATGTCTAAAAATTACAAATAAAATACCACCATGTAGGAAATCTTTTTAGATTTCTAATGAATATTTACAATCGAATTTATCTTATGTATAACCCTATATTAAAAATGATTTACTTGTTAAACTTTGATTTTAACTATTTTAACCCTTCCTTAAATAAATTAATAATAAATGTCCTAATCTAATCCAAGTGGGCCTAAATGGTCATATTTTATTCCTAAGTTTGTTTTTGGTCGAATTACACTTGTCCAATAGTATTAGGACATGTGTTAGGGTAATATTGATATCATATTTACCCTTAGTTACCCTATTTACTATTAACCGCGGTAAAAATAGTAAAAAGTTACTATTCACCAAAAAATTATTTTCATCTCATTGAACCACATTTTAGTCCTTGATATTAACCGTGTCTCTCGGATTTTTGAAATTCCATTCACAGAAGCGGTAAAATTAAGTTTTATGCAAAATTCAGTTTTTAACCTACCACTTAGTGGTTTCACTATTCATCAAAAATTGAAAGTTTTTAGAAAAATACCCAAATTTCACCCTAGGATAATTTCGATATTCTGAGTCCAAAAATGAAGTCCATTTTGAAAACTAAAATTTATAAAATTTCAAAAAGTGGTTATTACTATTCATAACGGCTAGTTTTAATAGCATATTGTTGTTTAGTGAAACTCGGTATTGCGTACGACGCAAGCTACCGAGGAAGGTCGCGATTGCGTGTAAAGAAAGCCAAGCAAGTGTTGTGTAGAAAAAGATTCCTTTGATGATAACATAAAAGTCTCGGGTGTTACATTCTACCCCCCTTAAAAAGAATTTCGCCCTCGAAATTCGTCACTTTGCAACAAACAAATGAGGATACTTCTCCCTCATCATATCCTCAAGCTCCCATGTAGCTTCTTCAAGTTGGTGGTTTCTCCATAAAACTTTCACCAAGCGAGTGGTCTTGTTTCGTAGGACTTTTTCGCTACGATCTAGAATCTCTATCGGCTGTTCTTCATAAGAAAGATCTTGCTCCAGCGGTACAACTTCTGAGCTGAGTACATGTGAAGGATCTGGTATGTACTTTCTCAGGAGAGATACGTGGAACACATCGTGAACTTGAGAGAGATTCGGTGGAAGCGCCAATCGGTAAGCTACCTTCCCAACACGATCCAGTATTTCAAAAGGACCGATATATCTAGGGCTCAACTTCCCCTTCTTTCCAAATCTCATAACCCTCTTCCAGGGAGATATTCGTAAGAACACTTTATCGCCCACTTCAAACTCTAGGTCTTTTCTTCGGTTGTCGGCATAACTTTTCTGTCGACTCTGAGCTGCTCTTATGTGTTGTTGAATAGATCTAACCTTTTCTGCCATTTCATCAACGAGATCAGGTCCTAATAGCTTTCTTTCCCCAACTTCATCCCAGCAAGTTGGAGTCCTGCATTTCTTTCCATAGAGAGCTTCATAAGGAGCCATCTGAATACTGGAGTGAAAGCTATTATTATAAGAAAATTCCACCAAAGGTAGGTGTTGATCCCAACCTCCTTTGAAATCCATAGAGCAAGCTCTCAACATATCTTCTAGGGTTTGAATTGTTCTCTCAGACTGACCGTCTGTCTGGGGATGATAAGCAGTGCTGAAACTCAACTCTGTATCCAGAGTATGCTGAAGACTTCGCCAGAACTTCGAGGTAAATCTCAGATCTCGATCAGATATAATAGAAAGTGGTACTCCATGCAATCTTACCACTTCCTTTACATATATCCTGGCAAGCTGATCTAGAGAGAAATCCTCTCTAATAGCAATGAAGTGTGCAGACTTTGTAAGACGATCAACTATGACCCAGATAGCATTATTGCCTTTGGATGTTTTAGGAAGTCCTGTGACAAAGTCCATAGTGATGTTTTCCCATTTCCATTCGGGTATGGGTAATGGTTGTAACATCCCCTTAGACTTCTGTCTCTCAGCTTTAACTTGTTGACAAACCAAGCATCGAGAGACATATTCAGCAACATCTCTTTTCATGCCATCCCACCAGAAGTACTCTTTCAGGTCCCTATACATCTTCGTGCTTCCAGGATGAATAGAAAATGATGAACTATGAGCCTCATCCAGCAGCTCATTCTTTAATTCGGGGATGGGAGGAACGCAAACACGATTCCTGAACTTTATTATCCCATCATAATCAAGGTTGAATTCAGGAACATTTCTCACCTTCTTTTGTAACTCGACATCTTCTTTCTGTGCCTCTTTAATCTTCACATGTATAGATGGTTGAACATTCATTTGAGAAAGATAAGATTTTTCCCCTTCCATTATAATTCCAAGATCCATCCTTTGTAAATCCATAAATATTGGATCTTTTGTGATCCTCATCATGGATAAACTAGCATGGTCTTGTCGACTTAATGCATCTGCCACCTTGTTTGCTTTCCCAGGGTGGTAATGGATTGAGCAGTCATAATCCTTAATCAGCTCCAACCATCTTCTTTGGCGCATATTCAACTCCTTTTGTGTGAAAATATACTTTAAACTTTTATGATCTGTATAAATATCACACCTTTCACCATAAAGGTAATGCCTCCAAATCTTTAATGCAAAGATTACCGCAGCCAACTCCAAATCATGTGTTGGGTAATTTTGCTCATGGATTTTCAACTGTCGTGAGGCATAAGCTATCACCATATCATTTTTCATAAGAACACACCCCAATCCCTTCTTGGATGCATCACTGTAGATCACAAACCTTTCTCCACTACAAGGCAGTGTGAGCACAGGTGCACTGGATAACCTTCTTTTCAACTCCTTGAAATTCTCTTCACATTCCTCTGTCCAGACAAACTTAACTCCTTTCCGAGTCAACTTGGTGAGTGGATTAGATAATCGTGAAAAATCTTTTACAAAACGTCGATAATATCCAGCCAAACCAAGAAAACTTCGGATCTCAGTTACTGTTGTTGGTCTTGACCATCTTTCGATAACCTCTGTTTTTGCTGGATCCACAGATATCCCCTCTTTTGAGATTATATGACCCAAAAATGCAACTTTTTGAATCCAAAATTCACACTTGGTAAATTTGGCATAAAGCTTCTCCTTTCTCAGGGTCTTCAATATAATTCTCAAGTGATCTTCATGTTCTTCCTTGCTCTTTGAATAGACAAGAATATCGTCTATAAAGACTACCACAAATTGATCAAGATAGTCTCTAAAGACTCTATTCATTAGATCCATGAAGATAGCAGGGGCATTAGTAAGACCAAATGGCATCACTATAAATTCATAGTGTCCATACCTTGTACGGAAAGCCGTCTTTGGTATATCCTCCCTTTTGACCCTTAATTGATGATACCCTGAACGAAGATCAATCTTGGAAAAGTATTGATCTCCGCGTAGTTGGTCAAATAAGTCATCAATGCGTGGGAGAGGATATTTATTCTTGATAGTGATCTTGTTAAGTTCTCGATAATCAATGCAGAGTCTCATTGATCCATCTTTCTTCTTAACAAATAGAACAGGTGCTCCCCAAGGTGACGCACTAGGGCGTATGAATCCCTTATCAAGATTCTCTTGGAGTTGCTTCTTCAATTCCTGCAACTCAATTGGGGCCATTCTATAAGGTGTCTTTGAAATAGGCAAAGCACCCGGTACAAGTTCTATTGAAAACTCAACTTCACGATTTGGTGGAAGACCCGGTAATTCCTCCGGAAAGACATCATCAAACTCCCGTACAATGGGCATATTCTTAATCGTGAGTTTCTCACCAACCATTTGAGATAAATAACCTTCATTTAGTGGAATCAATACCCATAAGATGGAAGAAATTTCCACTGGAAGGTTATGTTCATCCTTGCATTGATAGACGATCGTAGATTGATCTGGAATATGAAATGTGACTTCCCTTCTTTGGAAATCGATATGAGCTCTATGTAGAGAAAGCCAATCCATGCCAAGAATCACATCAAATTCCACTAAAGGAAGGATCACAAGATTTGCAGGAAGCACTTTCCCACAAACTTCGATCGGAGAAGAATTATAAACTTCTGATGCGATTGATGTGCCATTAGGTGTTGTCACAGCTAACTCAACATCTAATTGTTGAGGTAATACGGTGATACCCTTAGAAAATTTTTCAGAAATAAAAGAGTGGGTGGATCCAGAATCAAATAAAACATTTGCTACTTTAGAGTGGATGGTAAGTGTACCTTTCACCACATCGTTATCGTACTCCACATCGCTGATAGAAATTGCATGTGACATTCCTTTTTCTTTAGCCTTAAGAGTTTGTTGACGTCGACCATCATCATCAACCCTTGGATTTGGGCATTGATTGGCATAATGCCCCATCTCCTTGCACTTGAAACATTGAAGTGTAGCAGGTTCATTTTGTGTATCCCTTCCTTTGTTTGCATCATTAGACATCTTCTTCCCATTATCACGACATTCAAATGCCCGATGACCTTCCTTTCCACATTTAAAACATTTACTTGTCCCTTTAAGACAACTCCCTCCATGTTTCTTTCCACACTTTGAGCATAAGGGAAAGTTCATCTTCTTTTCCGTGTGCTCTTTAGATTTTTCTTTGAATTCCATCTTCCTCTTCTTATCAAACCCATGTGACTGATGGGTTACTCCAATCTCCATCTCGACTTTGAGAGCACATCGAACGATTTCCTCGTAGCTATTGAAGTCCCTTATGGCTAACGCCCTTCGAAGACTTGGTTTTAAGCCACTAAAGAATCGATCGATCTTACTCTCAGGTTGGATAATAATACCAGAAGCGTACCTTGCAAGTCTTGTAAAATTTTCTTCATAGGTACTAACAGATTCATCATCCCTTTGCTTCAGTTCAAGGAACTCTTTCTCCATCTTTGTTCGGAGAATACGAGGGAAGTACTTATTGAAAAATAAGTTCTTGAACTCGTCCCATTCCATAGACTCAATTTCATCCCTTTGCCTCGTATTCTTAACAAGATTCCACCATTGATCAGCATCTCCTTCCAAACGATACACTGCTAGGATGACTTTATCATGCTCAGAACATTGAAGAACTGAAAATATCTTTTCAGTAGTACTAATCCATTGTTCAGCAACTAATGGATCAGTAGACCCGCTGAAAGATGGTGGACGCTGCCTCATGAAGGATTCAACAGAATGTTGCTCCCTTCTTTGTTCGTTTGGAAATCCTGCATGATTCATAGCTTGAGAAAGTTGTGTGAGCATGGCTACAAGATTTTGCATTCCAGCTCCCATATCGTTTGGTTGCTCAGGGGGACAATCATTGCATTGCCCATCGCATTCCGCATTAACACGGTTCCTTCGGGTTCCAGCCATTGACTAAAACCAAGAAGAATAGTGTGAGCAACACTAATTATAATAGGAAACCACATAATTCAAGAATAAAATTTTCATGCTTAAGGTCTTATCCTAGGTTATTCAAGGCCATTTCTAAAACACTAAGATTGTGTTCTATGCTTAGACTTATCCTTAGGGTTCTTACTAAGGCTTTCACATCCTAGTTTCCAAAGGTTGACTATACCTTTCCTCTGATACCAACTATAACGACCCACACTTTACATACATTGTTAATACTTCAAAATTGAATCACTCTTATTACAACCTATGACAAAACCACAAAGGACCGTATAGGTATAGTGTCTTTAGAAACTGGGGAAACATAAACAACTGGTTCATAAATCTTCTACAGTGTCTCCCATTTATTTCATCATATCTAGGGTCCCTTTTAGCATATTCTACTTAATATCCATCTTCCTGACCTGGGGAAAAGAAAACATAAAAGGGTGAGCTCAAATGCTCAGCAAGGGCAAATAAAGGAAATAAAAATCATATCATATCTTTATGAAGATCAAAATCTGCAAAAGAGATCATAATATCTTAACATGGAATAAATCATAGAAGTGAAAATGAGATCCCCATAATCATAACATAAAACTTGAAACTTTGTGGCATGCACACATAATCATGGAAAATCATTTCTTGTTAGTCATGACTCATTGCCAAGACTATCTTAGTGGACAAAGTCCCTTTCTGAACCGAGTTCACTCCTCGTTTCAGTCCTGTATCACTGAACCGAAATAACCTTCCGTTCCAGCCATGCCTATCTCATGAGATATAAAATCTTTACCCAATGCATTGGAGGGAGATATAGGTCCCACCCATCTTATAATGAATCCTTTCTTATGTGTGCCACATAATCATAAACCATACATCATAGCGTAACCCATGTAATAAAAATGGGATTCTTAAACAACATGACATCATAAAACAATTCATATAAGGTAAAGGAATTCATAAAAATATTTCCATCACAACATAATCAAATCCATGTAATAATAGGGATAAAAACAGAACCCTTTATTATCTTAGATGGAAAATAATTTTGATAAAACACTTGAACTCCATTCTTGAGGAAAATATCCTTTCTTTTTCAAAAACATTTTTCCTTTCTTAACATGTCATAAAACTTTAAACTAAAAGAAGTTGATTAAAAATAAACTTGAAAACTTGTAAAGGAAGCTTCTTGGAAATAATGTTTTAAAAATCCATTCATGCCGTATAAGTTAAAAAAAAACATTCTTCGTACTTTTGTCGGAAAAGTCAAAAAGTACCTCGTACGGAAAAACGACAAAAGATTCCTTTCATATTATTTACTAAAAACTCACCTAAGGGTAAAATTCGATTTAAACTATTTCAAGTGGATGGAAACAATATTACATATTGAGGGAACATGGATGTGGATGATAAAATACACCCCAGTAAATACTTACGAATAAACAATCTCGGATAAAAATGAGATTGTGATATTTCCCTTACCTTAGGTCCGATTTGCTTTGTTCGTGTCCGAAGCTCCTGTATAATGGTTTAAATAATGTTATTGACTTATTCCAGAATCATACATATTGATATGAGATCATATATGGTCATATTATTAGCTTCTTGTTAGTAATATTTCATTGTTACTTGTTACTCGGGTCTTTATAACTTTTTGTTCTTATGCGTGTTTTGTCGAATAAATTCTTATTCTTATCTTTAGGTTATAGATAATTCATTTCCAGAATGGTATTAGTGTAGTATATACCATATTCATTCATTAAATTCATTTATATAATCATTATGAAATGAAGATCATGTAGAACGAGTCGCATCACATCGTGGAGACGGTATTCCGTACGTACGCACGAGTGATGATATCGTTCCTATGATCGTGGAATTGTATTCGAGTATATATATATATTATTTCAGTATCAATATTACTTAATAATAATCATATATAGTTACTTATTACACCATTATACCCATCCTTGTAAGGTGATGGTGGAAAATAGATTACACCATGGCGTGGAGACGGTATTCCGTACGTACGCACGCGCGGTGATTTCATTTTTCCGTAGGATGGATAGAAGGTGAATTAGGGTTGTTTCATATTTATAATAACATATCAGTATGTAAGTAATACTGATGTTATTACTTTATCATGAAACAACTGAAGAAGAAGAAGTTGAAGAAGAAAGAAATTGAAAAGATCGGTAATGGATATTACCTCTTCTTTGGAACGCCTTTTTGAATCCTCCACTTAAGGAACTAAGATTGGTCTTTGGAGAAGACCAGGACCTCTAGGATTATTCTAGGGAAGTGGAGAAGGGAAAATGGCAGGGGTTGGCCGAGCTTGAGTGCTCAAATTGGTGTGAGGAGGAGGGGGAGGAGGTGCCCTTTTATAAGGGAGGAGAGGGGCACCTTAGGAATATCTCAAAATATTATTTTATATTAAAGTCAAAATCGGTTTATAATGGTTCCAAAGGGTCTTATTTAGAAGCTAAAGTGGGGAAGGGTCGAAATCCTATCAACCAATAGGATTTAGACAAGTTTAGGGTATTATTTTAACCTTATCAATTAGATTTAACTCTAAGTTAATTAATTTAACTTTTACCGTGTCTTTTTCTTTCACTATATGGTTAATAAACTTTCTATAACATGCCAAACGAACCCCAAATTGTTTATTATTAATATATATATCCTTATCTAAGTCATTTGGCCGAACCTTAGATTTTTAGGAATAAAATAACAATTAATAATATAATATTTGATTTAAAAACTATTTTGTGTCAATTTTGACACTATTTGATATATGATTTTTGTGAAAGTCATAACAGAATTATATGTTCGAACCAAGTTGATTAAATCAACACTAATATATCATAGTAACCTAGAAAATTAGTGGAATTCATAAAAAGTCTCAAATTACATTTATTTTGGTATTTATATTATCAATTTTTTCAATATTTCATTAATAAGATAATTACTGCATCATCTTTGTGTCATAAGTAAATTAAATTATTTGATGTCTAAAAATTACAAATAAAATACCATCATGTAGGAAATCTTTTTAGCTTTCTAATGAATATTTACAATCGAATTTATCTTATGTATAACCCTATATTAAAAATTATTTACTTGTTAAACTTTGATTTTAACTATTTTAACCCTTCTTTAAATAAATTAATAATAAATGTCCTAATCTAATCCAAGTGGGCCTAAATGGTCATATTTTTTTCCTAAGTTTGTTTTTGGTCGAATTACACTTGTCCAATAGTATTAGGACATGTGTTAGGGTAATATTGATATCATATTTACCCTTAGTTACCCTATTTACTATTAACCGCGGTAAAAATAGTAAAAAGTTACTATTCACCAAAAAATTATTTTCATCTCATTGAACCACATTTTAGTCCTTGATATTAACCGTGTCTCTCGGATTTTTGAAATTCCATTCACAGAAGCGGTAAAATTAAGTTTTATGCAAAATTCAGTTTTTAACCTACCACTTAGTGGTTTCACTATTCATCAAAAATTGAAAGTTTTTAGAAAAATACCCAAATTTCACCCTAGGATAATTTCGATATTCTGAGTCCAAAAATGAAGTCCATTTTGAAAACTAAAATTTATAAAATTTCAAAAAGTGGTTATTACTATTCATAACGGCTAGTTTTAATAGCATATTGTTGTTTAGTGAAACTCGGTATTGCGTACGACGCAAGCTACCGAGGAAGGTCGCGATTGCGTGTAAAGCAAGCCAAGCAAGTGTTGTGTAGAAAAAGATTCCTTTGATGATAACATAAAAGTCTCGGGTGTTACACTGAGTGTGAATCACTTTGTTGCATGGATTTACAATTTTTATTTATAAGGATTTTTGTTATTGTCTTGTTAACAAGAGGCTAGTGTACATTCATCACTTTTAGAAAATAGGATTCATATGAAATATTCTTTCTTACTTTTTATTTGTTTCACTATTGATATAGTTTTTAGTTGTATAATGTGTCTAAAACAACATATATTGAATTTTTACACAAAATTTTTTGTCCTAACTCTACTCAAATGAAAAAGATATATTTTCATTTGATGTCAAGTCATATGAATTCAACTAAGGGATACTCCCTAAAAATGACTGTGAATTCCCTCTTTTAATTGATGGATTGTGAGCCTCAGTAGGTTCATATAGGATTTATATTTCATAATAATATACCCCTTGTTTGTTATTTTATTTTATTTAGAAAATGTAGAAATGGGTTAGATTATTTAAATTATTGGCAATAACCTCTATAGATTTTTCCCATATAAAATCTTGGCGGATTCCTATGTAATTAAACCATCTAATTATGGTATAATCAAAACAGATCAAGTCGGGATGATATATATATATACATGAGATTGTTTACATCTATGGGAAGTCTTGTATACAAGTACTCTATGAGGATTAGTTCACAAGAAGGTTGATGTTTTGGTATGTGATTCTTAATTTGTTTATATATGGATATGGGAACCTATGAGTCAGTGTTGGCACCTGATTTACCTAATCATACATTGGATGAGAATAGAGAGGCTTCTCCCATGATCTAGGACTTATGTAAGTTCTAGTTATGGGTTAGGTGGGAGATAATTTATATTTTATGATATAGCTTGTGATATTACATATTTGGGTATTATGGATAAGATGGGTAGTGATATTCACAGGTAAATAGAGTAAGGGTTTAGTCATTCATTTTAATCCTTTAAAATGGGAATCATGGGAAGAAACATTTTTCATGTTATTAGGGCATGTGAGGTGCTACTGAACATGTGACATAGGCACAGTTCCTCAATTGGGGAACATTATACAATTGGTATCGGTGATTTATATTATTTTTATGATCATGTATTACCATTGTTTCTTGTATATGTTTTTGGTTCCTCTATTTATGTTCTCAAACTAGATTCATCATTCTTATTAGATATTTTTGTTTTCTTTGTTTTTTAGTTAATTATTGCTTTAATCATAAAATTCATCCCTTATGCTATTTCTGAACCCCTGAAATGATTATTCAATGAATATAAATGGATTATTGAAGGGTTTAATGTCGAAAGATTTCTATTTTAATTTCTATAAATTAGATATTAATATCTTTTATATTAATTCATGTATCTTTAAAACAAATAAGTGATTCATGGGTGTTACATTAGATAATGTTTATAATTATGAGCATAAATTGTAATGTATTTGGTTGTAAATAGTAATGCGCAAGGGATAAATATCTTATTTGAGAATGATATGGTATTTTTTATTGATAAAATCATTGGAATGTGTCTAAATGGTATTTTTTGGTGGCTGAGACATAAATCATCACAAAATAGTTAAATTAAAATAATTGTGTAGAATTGAATTAAGAAACACATTGGAATAATTTTTTGAATGGAATTGATCTATTAATTAAAGGGAAATATATTTTTAATAAAAAAATTATTCTAATATTAATAATTATTTTTTTATTAAAATGATTATCTATAATCTGATGAGTTAAAATATAAATTATATAAAAAATATCATGAGGTGTATAGTTTCATTAATATGAGTAATCATACTTTTTATCCATGTGAAAGATTAATTAATTATATTTAATTGTATCATTTTTTGTAAATAGAATATTTAGTAATAAAAATTGATGGGTATAAATAAAATAAAATTTATTTTCTGAATTCATATAATTAAAACATATTATTCGACATTTATGTTTATATCTACTTCTTTTTGAGAATAATAAGTGGAAAAAAATTTATTGAGAAAATAAATGGTTTGTTTAGAATTAGTTAGTGTCTTGAACATATTTAAATTTTCATTTATTGGATTTGAGAATGATGCCATTATTTTGATTTTAAAAGTAATGATTAAGATATATTTTGAGATAATTTAAAAGGGATTTAGTTAAAATGATAAATGTTTAAAATAATTTGAATAAGGGGAAATTATAATAGATGAAAAAATAGTTTTTTTTATTTATAATGGAGTTGAAAGTATGATGAGTAATGAAAGAATGATTCTGTTAGCATAAAGTGTTGATTAATTGCTTGATATTTTTATTTTATTTTTAAATAAATCAATATTGTGAATTTCTTACCATATAATGTGTACGTGTTGTTTTGAATATTATATTTTCTAACTTGGTTTAATAACCCAAATATATGAGTTAGGTTTTCATATAACCATGTGTTTTTTATTATGATATTGGTTAACACTTTTGATTGGATATTCTAAAATATATTGTTTATGTAATAACCCAGATTTTCTATTTAATTTTGTTTTAAATATTTGGGAATTTTACGAGTCCGTGAAAAATGAGGGCGCGTGATTTTGAGGCTCGAAGTGCCCCGAATGAATTTATGAACTTTAATTCAGGTACGTTCAGTAAACGTGGGAGCGGGTTTTTCTAACTTTTAAACTAGTGCTTGGAATTGAAATCTGAGGGCATTGTTGAACTCATAGGACCAGTATTCACTTCAGTAGACTTTCACCTCGACGACAGTTGGTCGAGGGTGAAAGTTAGTTTTTCATTTTTTCATGGAAATAATAAAATAAAATAATCATATTTTTTATTTTATTTGTTGTAACCACTCCATGTGGAAGTTGAGAAGTGGGGACCACCAGACCATAACCTTCCATGAGAGCTTATGGTAGTGGGGACCACTCGAGCCTATCCTCCCATGAGAAGTAATGGTGGTGGGGACCACCCGAGGCCTAAACCTCTCAATTCCATCTTTAATTTGGAGGATCTTCTTATTCTTCCCCCACATTAATTATGCCAACACCCCACATTAATTTTTCCATCCTAGTTAATTAATTAAGCCTTTTTGAATTTGTGCCAACAAACTAAATAGACAACATAATCTATTATGTTGGCTACTTGCCATTTTTTATTTGGTCGATCCATGGGAGAAATCTCTCCAATGAAGAACGACAACAAAGAATGCTGGCTTCGACTATGACTTCTTCCACATGACTTTTGTTGATGAGGAACGTCTTAAACATCAACAAACCGACGTTCGAGGAAACGCTAATGTCGTCGACGTCCGTCTAACCCCAACAATTTCGTCTCCTTCCCCACAGGCAATCTTCAACGAATCAAATGAACATGATAGGGGTTTCATTATGAATGAATACTTTTCTGATGTTCTTCCCTTGAATTCATTTTCAGGATTGGGAATAAATCATCACAGGAGGTTGTAATGATTGACGTTCATCTTCTTGTTCTTGTTGAGCCATATGCTACCACCCTAACGTGGAGTTTACGGGCCAAAAAAACTTGGCCCGACCTCTCCGAAAATCATGTGATGATTATGGTGTTGAACGCATTGAAGGCGACAGTGCAACGCCACCGCCTCACGGCCACCGCCACCTCGCGACCTCTGCACCCTCAGAGTACTCTGCAGCAATGACGCTACGCGGTACACACGGCCACTGCGCCCCATGGCTCCGCCACCCGTGGCCCTGTCGCTCCGCCAACGACAGCCGTCGTCTGGGCCAAGATGCCGCCACCATCTGGCACGCGCCGCCGTCGCCAATCGGGTCGAGCCGCCGCCACCGTCTACCACGCTGTTACCACCGTCCGCCGATTCCCCGTCATCCCACCTAGCTGCCCCATCCACGTCGCCCACGGACTTCTGAGATGCTCTGACCGAGCCACCTGTGGTCGAGATGCTCAGGTTGAGCCACCCGCGGCTGGGCACTCCAGAAGAGCCCCCCACGGCCCTGAGCCGCTCCAGCCGAGCTGCCCCGTGGCTTTGAGTCGCACCGACCGAGACGCCCCGGCCATGCCGCCCTGTGGCTTCACGCCACCTGCAGCCGAACCGCCGTGGTCCCTCACGGCCAGCCGGAACGCCCATCACAGGTCGGGCCGGGCCGCACTGCGGGCCGGGGTGAACCCCACGGGCCGAGCCGCACTATGGAACGGGTCGGGACGGTTCGGTCCGACCGGGTTAGACCGGACCCGGGCCCACTACGACAAATTTACTTTCTTTTGGCCATAAATTTGGCACCAAACATCTGTTTGATAAACCTTCAGCATCACTAGAAATCATGGAGAGAGTTGGTTTCTTTGAGTATACCCCACTAGAGTTTTGGATTAATATGGGTAACGGTCAGGTTGGATCAAGCATGAATACAACCAGGTGGTTGGAAATAAAAGGCTAATAACCTACAGACCGGGCATCCGATTGATGCACCGTTTGTTGCGTTGAAACCCCTACAACGTGTCGAACCACTGAGATACTTCATCATGGGACTTCCTGGAATTTGGTGCATTGACCAGTAACTTGTGGATCTGATCCCCCAAAAGATGAGTGAGCATAGTGCAAGAACCTAGTAGCTGGAAAAGACAAGACATCTTATGACCATTTCGACTCAGAGTGACTTGAAAGGCCCAGTGGGGAGCGCCTATGTGTGATGCAGCACACCCATAGCTGGGAGTGCCTCTGTGTGATGCGACAGACCCACGATACTCTATAGGAGAAGTACCTTAGTAGTTTAGGAGGGGGAGTGCCTCTATGTGATGCGACAGACCCGCATTATTTGATAGGAGGAGTACCTCGGCATGTCATGAGGGGGATGGCCTCTGTGTGAAGTGGCAGACCCATGGTGGGGATCAACTCTATGTGACGCGGCAGACCCATGGTACTCGACGGGAGGAGTAACTCAGCAGTTCATGGTTAGTGGTAAGCGCCTCTGTGTGACGCGACAAGCACACTATTCTCATTAGAGGAGGAGTTTTCCAGCAGCTGAGGTGTTCGACATTGTGACTGGGAATGATACTAGTTACTACCCCTAGAATAAATCCTGGTGTGAGCTATGTTTGTACCTATGTGGTACTTGACTTCATTGTATTCCATCCTTTGTGGAACAATTGAGCATTGGGCTTTGAGATGGGATTAATTGATAACTTAGGTATATGTATGGGCATATACCTAAGTAGGTTAGATAGATGTTTTCATGCTTTTTGGTCTATCCATTGTGGTTTTGTGAGACCTGGAGGGTCTCTGGGTCCCTACTAAGTATCGTTATACTCAACCATTCACAGGCTATGCCTGTAACTCGTTGTGTTGGATGCAAATGACGGACTGCACTGATCAAGGCTGAGAGTTCCAGGACAGGACGGTGCTCGGAGGTACACCATATGGCGTGTCGGTATGCAGAGTAGATAGGTGTCCATGGAGTGCTGAGGAGGCGATTTGTACCTACCCTTCAGGTAGGAACCTCAGAGGATGATCCTGTAGCCCTCTTTCTATTTCTTCAGTTGAATTTCATTCCATTTGTACTTGTACTTTCCAGTTGGGATTGTATTCTGGCCCCTTTTTACTTACTGTACTCACTTTTTTACTATAAAGTTGACTTGTGTTTGTATCTACTATGTGTTTAGATTCATGTGTTTATAGGTTATAAAGTCAATGTCTTCCTAGTTTTTTTGAATACGCCATTAGTGGTAGTAGCCTTCCCCTAGCCTATGGGAGGCGGGCTTGGGGTAGTCACGGCACGGGCCCTAGGGGACAGGTCGTGAAAAATTGGTATCAGAGGAGTCACTTCTACCAGAGAACATAGGACTATGATATTTATTTTTAATGATAATAGTGTCAAATGTGGTGAGTTTGGTTATTAGTTTAGGGAATCTAGTGTTGATGCGGCGGCCGACGTATCCATACACCAGGACCCTGACATATGATTTCCAACTCAGTGCATGAAAACACTAATTACGTGTGTGTTTTTAAAGAGTTTCCATTGTGATTTCTTTGTTTTAGCTCACCAGGTATAACTTAATAACCATTGTGCACCTATTTATTTTCAAGATGCCTCCATACAGACAGCCAGATAGGTTTCCGAGAGTTGTATGCACCGATAGCCTACCGAGCGACGAGGCCTCGGTGTAGGTCCCTCTTCTAGTAGGGGCACCAACAGAGGAACCAATAGTACCATTCCCCATTGGGCCACTAATTCCATCATCCCCAGTAGTAGACAGTGCATGCCACTTGAGCGCATTGGACGAGTTCCATCACAAGCGGCCACCTAGGATCAGGGGAGAGATGGACCCACAGGCATCTAAGGATTGGATGGAGGCTATGGTGAGAGTCTTATAACTTGTAGGGACACCAGCTGATTTCATGGTGATCATTGTCGCCATCCTTCTACAGGGAGCAGCAGGAAGATGGTGGAGATTGATTCTCTAGGTTCACGACGAGGTGATGCTTCTCTGGGTAGACTTCGAGAGCATGTTTCGGGTAGAGTTTGTCCCAGCGACTCTTCACGCGGTACGCATACAATAGCTTCTTCATCTGAAGTAGGGCAGCATGAATGTAGCTCAGTACTCAGTGAGGCTCATTGAACTCTCACATTACTCAACCAATATGGTGAGGAACCCTTTCTTCAGGGCTTGGACCATTGATCAGGGGCTTAAGTGGGTGATCAGGGCTTCTATGATCTCACTCAGCATCCCAACATAGGCGATGGTGTTAGAGAGAGCCCTATTGGTAGAGAGTTTCTTTGTCGAGGAGTCAACAGCAGCGAGACCCGCTACGATTTTTCATGTAGCGGAACCTTATGCAGCTGGTAGTAGGAAGACATCACAGAGGTCCTAGAAGACCATACCTACTAGTGGACGAACACACGACTCATGATCGGTTGTGCGGGGAACCTGAGGCGGAACCAGTCAGGCAAGGAGCTGGTAGTGTTACACATGCGGCGGGTAGGGTCACATGGCTTATGGCTATTCGACCCGTTCTACAGATGATCAGCAGACGGTTGAAGGAACGTCTAGGAAGAGAAAGAGGTTCGACCTAGGAGGTACTCGTGGAGAAAGAAGACATGGTAGAGGAGCTTGTCGTGCAGCTGGCGGAGTGCGATGATTCAGGATGTTATCACCACCACCACCAGGAGGTCCACTCTGACCGTAGGGAGCAGGTGGAAATGGGAGAACTCATATCCAGGCATCTTAGGCTTATGATCATAGCGCTCCAGAGATGATACGAGGTACGATTTGTGTCTACTCCACCATAGCTGTAGTACTTATAGACATAGGTTTCATTCATTCGTTTATTGCCACTACCCTCGTTCGGAGCTCGGAGATTCTAACGGAGTCGTTCGCTCAATCCTTATGGCTAGAGACTCCTACTGAAGCAGATTCGATGATTACACACTGGTGCCGGTAGTGTGAGATTACTCTAGTAGGCGAGAGCTTCAGATGGGATCTCCTACTAGTAGCGTTGAGGCTTTATGATGTAATCTTGTGTATGGGCTGCTGATTGACAGTCCATCCTCAGATAGACTGTATTAGGTGAAAAGTGTGGTGTGTCTGCATTGATGGGACCAGGTTTACCTTTAGTAGTGAGAAGGGAGCCTTTGCATCATAGGATGGACTTAGCTGGACGAGGATGAATCCAATCACTAATTAGTTGGCTAGCCTTACCCTCATATCGGTTGATGTGAAGATTCCGAGTTATCCTATAGTGGTGGACCAGTACGCGGATGTCTTCCTTGATGATGTTTCGGGTCTACCTACTCGCAGAGAGGTGGAATTTTATATTGACATGTACCTCAAGATGACACTAACATCTACACCATCGTATTGGATGGCTCCTGTAGAGCATCGTGAGCTACGGTTACAGCTTGAGGACTTGCAGGGGAAGGGATTCATCTGGCCTCATGTTTCACCTTGGGCAGCCCCGATTTTGTTCTCCAAGAAGGCAGATGGGAGCTTGAGACATTGTGTCGACTACCAGCACTTGAACAAGGTGACCGTGAAGAATAAGTATCCACTCTTGAGTATTGACGACCTCTTTGATTAGATAAAGGGAGCCCAGTGGTTCTCGATAAGAGACCTTAGATCTGGTTATCACCAGCTCAGAATGTGAGACGAGGATGTGCAGAAGATGGCCTTCAGGTGTCAGTATAACCATTACAAGTTCTTGGTTATGCAGTTCGGCATGACCAACGCTTCAGCAGTGTTCATGGGACTCGTGAACATGATATTTCACCCATACCTTGATCACTTTGTAGTATTCTTCATCGACGAATTTCTGTTCTACTCGACTACTGAGGAGGAGCACGCCTATCATTTGTAGGTAGTACTGGACACACTCCAAGAGAACCAGCTTTATGGTAAGCTCTCTAAGGGACAATTCTGAATTCGAGTGGTTCACTTTATGGGACATGTCATATCGAAGGTTAGAGTTTCATTGTATCTAGCGAATATTGTGGCGGTATTTGCTTGGGACCCACCCAAGAGTGTGACGGAGGTACGAAGTTTCCAGGGTTTGGCCAGTTATTACCAGAGGTTTTTTCCAGGCTTTTCCAGAGTTGCAGCACCACTATCAGTATTGATGAAGAAGGGGAAACCCTTAATTTGGTCAGAGAAATGCCAGCAGAGTTTTTAGGAGTTGAGGTAGAGGTGGACTAGTGCCCCCATCTTGATGCTATCAGATGAGGGCGTTGGGTACGTAGTTTATTGTGATACATTAAGGAACATACTCGAATGTGTCCTGATGTAGGAGCGAGGAGTGATCGTATATGGATCTCGACAGCTAAGACAACATGAGCAGAACTATGCTACCCATGACCTGTAGTTAGAAGTAGTGGTCGTTGCCTTCAAGATGTGGCAGAACTATCTGATGGGTGAATTTTTTACAGTGTACTCTGACCACAAGAGTATCAGGTATATCTTCTCTCAGATGGACCTGAACCTAAGACAGCGACGTTGGATTCAGTTTGTCCTGGACTATGACTTTGAAATAGTGTATAATCCTAGGAAGGGTAATTTCGTAGCAGATGCACTCATCAGGAGGTCAGTTATACAGCTGCTAGGCGGGGTGACAGAGCAGCTGGCTGCTTTGAAAATTTCATTCGTGGAACACGAGGGAGCAGTTTTTCTTCACTCTCATATAGTCACTCCTCCACGTCTTCAGAGAGTCAAGGAGTCACAGCATGTGGACTCTGACTATGAGACACGATGTGCTCAGATATCCACAAGACAGACACCTGATGGATTTTCTGAAGGTGGGGAGAATGTCATCTTCTTCAGAGGATGTACCATGAAACCGGTGTCACTTCAAGATGAATTGTTGAGGGAGTTACACACATCCCCTCTATCGGTACATCAAAGAGTGGTAAATATGTATTAGGACCTCCGATGATAGCACTGGTGGTGGGGAATTAAGAAATCAGTTGCGAAGTTTGTCCTTCGATGCCTCTCTTTTCACCAAGTGAAGGCAGAGCATTAGGTACCAGTAGTCTTGGTTCAGCCTTTAGAGGTCCCATAGAGGAAGTGGAATGAGATATACATGGACATTAAGACAGTACATCCACATACATCCAGAGGTTATGACTCTATCTGGGTGATCACTGACTGACTCACCAAGTCAGCTCACTTCCTACCGATCAGAGATTAGGGTTCAATAGAGAGCTCGGGACACCTCTATGTGCAAGAGATTATGCGGATACATGGAGAACCTTCGACGATTGTCTCTGATCGTGATGCTCAATTTACATCCTAGCTAAGGAAGGGGTTGTATGAGGCTTTCGGGACACAACTTCTTTTAAGCACCGCCTTCCATCCCCAGACGGATGGTCAGACTAATTGGACCATTCAGACCCTCGAGGACATGCTACGTGCATGCGTCCTCAACTTCGATCACATTTCTGAGGGTCACATTCCATTGGTGGAGTTTTCATACAAAAACCGCTATAACTCCACCATTAGGATGGATCCTTTTGAGGCGTTGTACGGGTGACCTTACAAATCACCATTATGTTGGACTGACCCTGGGGAGTCAGCACTAGTGGGACCAAAGATAGTACGAGCAACCACGTAGAAAGTGAAAATCATCCAAGAGAGGATGAAGACTGCACAGATCAGGTATAATTCTTATGCTGGAAAGAGACGGAGACCTCTGGATTTCGAGGATGGTGACCATGTCTTTCTACGGGACTCACCTCGATGAGGTTTACGAAGATTTTGCTGCGGCGGAATGTTATCTCCGAGATTCATCGGACCCTTTTAGGTCCTCAGTGGAGTTGTCGAGGTGGCATACCTCTTTGCTCTTCAACCTCAGTTTCACTAGGTGCATGTCATCTTCCACGTTTCCTAGCTTAGGAGATACGTGCCAGACTCTTCTCACATCATCGACCATGGAGAGCTGGAAATTGACGATGGGGTGACATTTTTGGAGGTTCCATTAGAGATTGAGGATCGACAGGAGCGAGTACTATGTGGACGGTCAATACCACTGGTGTTCGTTCACTGGCAGCATGAGAATCTCTAGGAGAGCACATGGGAGCAGGTATCTCAGATGCATGCTTAGTACCCCCACTTGTTTTCATAGTTTGAGTTGTGTCTTATGGGGATGCAAAGCCCTGTGGTGGGGAGAATGTAAAGACCCAGAATTTCCATGTAGTTTTTTTTAAATATCTGGGAATTTTATGAGTTCACCAAAATTGATGGTGGGTGATTCTGAGGCCCGGATTTCTTAGAATGAATTTTTGAACTTTAATTCGGGTACGCTCAGTAAACGTGTGAGCTAGTTTTTCAAGCTTTTGAACCATTTCTCATAATTGAAATCCAAGGGCACCATTGAACTCACAGTGCTGATATTCACTTAAGGAGACTTTAACACTGATGGCAGTTGGTCGAGGTTGAAAGTTAGTATTTGGGTTTTTTGTGGAAATAATAAAATAAAATAATCACATATTTTATTTTATTTGTTGTAACCACTCCATGTGGAAGTTGAGAATTGGGTACCACCAGAACTTAACCTCCCATGAGATGTTATGGTGGTGGGGACCACCTGAGCCTAACCTCCCATTAGATGTTAAGGTGGTGGGGACCACCCAAGGCCTAAACCTCTCAACTCCCTAATTTAATGTGGAGGAGCCTCTTGAGATTCATCGACATTAATTTTGAAAATGCACCACATTAATTATTCCAACCTAGTTAATTAATTAATCCTTTTTGAATTTGTGCCAATGAACAAAATAGTCAACATAATATATTATGTGGGATAATGGGAGTTTTTTATTTAGTGAAGCCTTGGGAGAAATCTCTCTAATGCAGAACACCAACGATGAACGACGACATCGACTCTGACTTCTTCCATGGGACTTTCGTTGATGAGGAACGTCTTCAATGTCAACCAAATGAAGTTCATGGAAACGCTGAAGTTGTCGACGTCCGTCTAACCCCAACAACGTCGTCTCCATCCCCATGGGAAATCATCAACGAATGAAACGAACAAGGTAGGGGTTTCATTGTGAATGAATACTTTTCCCATGTTCTTCCATTGAATTATTTTTCAGGATTGGGAATAAATTATTGCTGGATATTGTAAAACATGACGTTCTTATTCATGTTATTGTGGAGCCATATGCTACCACCCTAACGTGGAGGGTACGGTCCAGACAAGCAAGGCACGACCCCTCCGTAAATCTTGTGATTATTGTGGTGTTAAAAGCGATGAAGGTGATGGAACAACGACACTGCCCCCCGGCCACCACCGCCTCGCGACCTCCACGCCCCCACGGAACCCCTGACTGAGCCGCTCCGCGGAACCTATGGCCATTGTGCCCCGCAGATCCGCCACCCACAGCCTAGCTGCGCCGCCCACAGCCACCGTTGTCCGGGTCGAGCCTCCGCTGCTAACCAGGCTGAGCCACCACCACCAACTGGGTCGATCTTCCATAGCCGACCAGGCCAAGCCATCGTCTCAATCCACCTATTCGCCACCACCATTCGCCGAGCCACCGCCGCCATCCTCCGAGCTGTCGTCGTCCTGCCTGGCCACCGGTCGTGTTGGCCATGGCCTTCTAAGCCTCTCCTTCCGAGCCATTGATGGTCGAGCTGCTTTGGCTGAGCCACCCGTGGCCGAGCCGCTCCGGCAGAGCCGCCCCGTGGCCTCGAGCCACCCCGTGGCCCCGATCTGCCCCGGCAGAGCTGCCCTGTAGTCCCGCATCATCCGCGACCGAACCCCCACGGTCCCTCACGGCTTGAGAGACCATCCAGTGGGCTGGCCCGCCTAGAACAGGCTGGTCCAGACCCAGCAGGCCAGGCCAGACCCAGCGGTTCAGGACTGGTCAACTCGAACCGGGTAGGCCCAGGCCGGGTCAGGCCAGGTCGGGCCTGGTTGGTCAGGTCCCGGGCCCACTACAACCCATTTACTTTCTTTTGGAAATAACTTTTTTACCGAACGTCTGTTTGATGAACCGTTTGCAGTGCTAGAAATCTTGGAGCGAGACGATCCTTTTGAGTATACCCCACTGTAGTTTTGGATTACGATCGGTAATGGCCAGGTTGGATCGATTACGAATCTAATTGGGCCCACGGGACGAAAAGGCTAATAACTCACAGACCGAGCATCCGATTGGTGCACCTTCTGTTGTGTTGAGACCCCTACAATGTGGCAGACCATTGAGATACTTCTTTTTGGGACTTCGTGGAAGTTGGAGTATCGACCAATAGCTTGTGGAGTGGATCCTCCCAGAGACGAGCGAGCATAGTGTGACAACCTAGTAGCTGGCTGAGACTTAACGAATACTGAACATTTCGACTCGAAGTGACTTGACGGGCCCAGTGGGGAGCACCTCTATGTGATGTGGTAGACCCACAATACTCAAAAAGAATATTATCTTAGTACTGTACTTGGTGAGAGCCTCTGCGTGACGCGAATTACCCATGGTACTCGATAAGAGGAGTACCTCAGCAAGTCACGAGGGGGAGCACCTCTGTGTGACATGACAGACCCATGGTAGAGAGCACCTCTATATGATGTGGCAGACCCACGATACTTGATAGGAGGAGTACCTCAGCATTTTAAGTTTAGTGGGAACCACCTCTGTGTGATGCAGCAGGCCCACTATACTCATCAGAGGAGGAGTTATCCAGCAGTCAAGGTGTTCAACGTTGTTATTGGGAATGATACTTCTTACTACCCCTAGAATAAATCCTGGTGAGTGCTGAGTCTTTACCTGTGTGGTACATGCCTTCGTGTTTTTCCTTCCTTTGTGGAAAAGATGAACTTTGGGCTTTGAGATAGGAGTACATGATAACTTAGGTATATCTATGGGAATATACCTAAGTAGGGCTGATAGTTGTTTTCATGCTTTCTGGTTTATCCTTTATGGGGTTTTGAGACCTGGAGGGTATCAGGGTCCCTACTGAGTATTGTTATACTCTCCCTTGTACAGGATATTCCCGCACCTCGTTGTGTTGGATGCATATTAAAGGCAATGCTAATCAAGGTTGAGAGTACCAGGACTGGACGTTGCCCGGAGGTTGCCCATACGGCATCTCACTGAGCAGAGGAGACAGGTGGACGTGGAGTGCTGAGGAGGTGATCTATACCTACCCTTATGGTAGGAGCCTCGAAATATGATCCAGTAGTCGTCTTTCTATTTCTTTAGTTGTATTGAATTTCAATTGAACTTATAATTTCCTATTGGGATTGTATTATGGCCCCTTTTTACTTATTTTACTCACTTTTTTACTATATAATTGAATTTTTTTCGTATCTATTGTGTGTTTGGTTGCGTGTGTTTACAGGTTATAAAGGAAATGTCTTCCCAATTTTAGGGAATAATCCTTTGGTGCTAGTCACCAACCCCTGGCCCATTGAGGCAGGATTGGGGTAGTCACGACAAGGGCCACAGGGGATGGGTCATGAAATATTATTTTAAAATAGGAGCATTATTCCTTAGGTTTATATATCTCATTATTATCCCACAAGGATTGTTTTCCATATTTTTATAGGGATAATATTTAATCCCTGAGTTTGGAAAATTTTATAACATGCATTTAGATATTCATATCAATAATTGAAAAAAAAATGTTTACTCTATACTGTAGTAAATTGGTTACTATTTTATGTTTTTTTGATATGGATTCTTACTTCAAATTCTAGTATTTATTTTTTCTATACACATGTGACTACAATATACACTATGAGAATTTAGGACCTACATGGTATCCTGCTAAGAAGTATTTATCAAAATCTATATATCCATATCTCATGGGTATGAAATTATAAATTTTTTTGTATAGATATGGGTAGGGAATTAAAATAGTTTATAGTTCATTGATAGAATAATTTTAAAGGTGAATGAATATATTAAAGGTGTTGATGAAGATTTTTTTCACAATTTTTTTGAGTTATATCCATTTTATTAATTTTTATTTAATGTATTAGGATTTTTTTTATATTTATATTTTATAATTTTTAGGTAACTACATAGAATTGAATTAGAGTATTATTAGTGTTGTTATTATTAGTTTACACATACTTTTTTATCTAACTAAATATATTTTGACCCAATTATATACTTTGAGGAACATATCTACCCAAGTGATACTCAATAACTCTCGGTGCTAGTCTCTAGTCACCATTAATTGAGGAGTGAACATGATACAATGGAACATTTATCATTGGAAAATGATCATACTAGGGTTAGATGTTACATATATAAATTTATACTAGATGACCAATTATATCTCACCATAGGTTCAATGGGAAGTGAAGTGTCAATATTCTACTACCTAGGCCGCCATGAAAATGATTTGGGGGTAATAAAGATTATATTGTACCATAATAATCCATGTAGATGGATAAAATCATGATAGTGGTCCCCTGAGTAATTTCATGTATTTAATTATATTGAATTATATTAAAATAATTATAATTCATTCACTCCTCTTTAACTAAAAACTACAAACCTCAGCCCCCTCAACATTATTTGTTCTTTTGATCGATAATATCTAGCCTGATTAGTGAAATGTTTGAAACAAGAGACATATCGAGGTGATTATAATGTAAAAACCTAATATTTATCATTATTTTTACATATCACCATTATTCTAGTCTAAATACCATTTTAGGACTTATTTGGTTCATTCTTTGATTTCAGTAGTACAAAACCAAAATAATCCATGATATAAGTGTAGCTAATTCCATTAAGCATGGGATATGTGGTGTATTTAATATTAAGTAACATATTTAAAATATTTATGTGAATTATATAAATCTATTAATTACTTTATGTTCCTATAAACTAAATATATGTTGGATGAGTCATAAATCATGACTTGGATTTGGGTAGCTCCTTCTAAAAGCAGAGTGTGTATTCAATGTGTAGTTTAATGATTTTATAAATACTTGGAGGTTTTTTATCTAATGGAAAAAACATATATATGTACTTAAAAGAACATGAGATGATATTATACCATGTACATAATTCCAAAATTATATAGAAATGACCTTAATCAGTTGGTCAAGGGACTCTCATGTGTGTATAACCTTAGGTAGTGGTTTTCATTATTGAATAAACTTTATAATTATTTACGAATGGATTTGTATTTATTATATGAACCACTAAATTAAAAAAAATAGAGGTAAATATTTATATAATTATGGTTAGGGAACCATAAGTAAGATTTTATGCATTAATTTATTCTTTTTTTATTTTCCATAGTTAGAGAGTTGATCATTTATCATGGATGTTCATAATTGCAAATAAGAAGATACTAAGGGGGATATATTTATTTCAGTCTTAGAAAAATTATTTGATATATAACTAGGGGTTATTTATGGAATCATAATTATGAAATAGGTCCTTAAATAATTCACTTGTACTGGTGTTGATTCCTTTTATGTGATAGATGTGGATTTAGTCATGTTTAGCTTCTTCTATATTCTTAAATACTAGACGTGTTGGAAAACAAGGTTTTTGAGTATCATATTTATTTCTAGGTGTTATCCCATTAGGATAAGAATAATATAGGAATTAATTTTAGGTTCCATGAATCATTTTTAATTTGATATCTTACGAAATTTAGGTAGAATATTATTTTATCCAATTTTAACTACTGAGATGGGGTTATAGGATTGATAATAGTTTACTGGATTTATGATTGTTACTAGATTATAGCCATCATTATGAAGGATATTTTGGAATGATGATATGTGGTATATTAGTAAATATTGGGTATTTCTTGGGAATATTTTTCCAGGGGAGAAGAGGTTTAGGGTTTATGTCTTGTAGATTAGTCTTATGATATGTCTATCATTCATTTTTATGATAGTAATCATACATATTTACATATACTATATCCAATATAATTATTTTTTCAATATTAGAGTTCTCATGTTTTGACATACCCTCATTGAGATTCCACCTTATTCGAGAACTAGTTAGAGTGTGACCATAAAAGGTCACCTTCAATATATCGTTGGTTGGAAACTAGATTCAACTGCATAATCCTTTTAATATATAGAAGGTTTTACCCTTCATTATAAATATTTTCTAACACTAGGATCAATAAAAATATCTTACCCATTATTGATATATGAAAAATGGGATAAATTTCATAAATTATCATAAAATTGGAAAAAAGAAGAATATATATATATATTAATCATCTATTATATACCAAAGGTAAGGTAAAGTGTGACCAGAAACCAAAAACAATTCTCCCATATCCAGAGCTAAATTTACATGACACCACCACCAATTTTATCCAAATAATCCGAAAATTAGGTTTACAAAGTAAGGGAGATCATATAAATTCCCATAGTATGTTCCTTCCTAGAACTCCCATGTCTTTGTGAGAATCAAGAATACTAACATATCTAGGAGTAGAATAAGTAAAACAAAACAATCATCATATAAAGATATCCAATAAAACAACCATTTATCTTCCATTACATAACATTTAACCATCCTACATCTGAATCAAATCATTATTCCCATCACATATCATCATGAAACCATCATTACATAATATACATGAACAATCCTTAACCAAGTAACAAGGAATTATCCACTCTTAAGGATATCATTAGAGTATTCTCATATAGATGTAAACTCAATGGGACCTCACTATTATAATATCAATAACAAACTATTATCCTATAGCAGATAACATGGTGAATATTCTATTAAAAATCCACTCCACTAATTAATTATCCACTGATAAAGAACTCGCTATAATCTTACCACTTGCAACAAGTTTTTATCTACCCATTAGTAACTCACAAATAATATATTAAAAAAAGTATCTATTTATCCTTAGGAAAATATCTATGATTTCTAAACTATTGGTCGGGTGGTTTTCCACCCATAGATACTCTTGTTGGTTATAAATATTTCCATCATTAGGGACTCCCAACATTATAATCCACATAGATTAGGAAGTTATCTATCCTTAGGAACTCTTAATGTATTACTATCTTTCATCCTTCATGGACTCACCCCACATGAACTTATGTCATCATCACAACATCACATATCATACACAGATATCTATATCATTCAAAATCACATCCACTACCAATTTCATCAACACTACTATAGTACACTACTATGTATCTTTTAATGACACCCCATCAATATCGCATTTTGAGAGAATGTAATTATTCCAAAAAAGGATTTAATACTCAACCACATTGGTCAATCATAATCAAATATTATAGGTTATAACCACACCAATTATCTAATGTCATTCATACATTGGGAATACACGTGTTTTAAATCCTCTCCACATATTCAACACAAATATAATACCTATTCAACCTAGACACATCTTCTTCCACACATTTTCATCTTAAAACCACTGTCTATCCACACTAAAGAGTTCGTATAGGGGTTTATACTATATTTGAGTATTACCACCAATATCATCATGTCTTATAATCTTCAAACATTAAAATAATTTGGTATCATAAAACTAAATGTAAATAGAAGTGTTCAATTCCAAATATTCACAACCATATAGAATTCACACTACCTTGTGTAATTCAAAACCAAAATGGTCCACTATCTTTTTCAAATACCATGTCCCCCAATATATATATAACAACCAAATGTAATATATTTTTAATTTATAACCTATAAACAACCAACACTTTTATATATTTTTCAATAATGATTCATGCCCCTAATTTTATATTGGAACAACCTATTTTGATGTTCATAAACATCAAAATTCTAAGAAGCAAATTATTTTCTACATCATTATACTATTTCAGGATCTACGTTCACCATGGGTACTTGGAAAATATTTTAAATATATATATTTAATTATATATCATTATTATATCCCAATATTTAAAAAATATCAAATAATTCATACATAATTATCAAAAAAATAAACAATAATTCAAAATTTCATAATTGTATCCACTCTATATCATTCATTCCATTTATACCAATTCAATATTATATGTTTTTAGAATTATATTTACAAAAAATTATACATATCATTTTAACTAATTTCAAATTTCATTAATAATTTGTTAATATCATAATCTATCTCAATTCAGTTATTCAATAATAATAATTAATCTTAAAATTTCAATATCATCAATCATCTACACTTTCAATTTACAAAAAAAAGTATTTTTATAGATTATTATGAATCATATACCCATCCTTTAATTTCATTATCATGGTAGATTCATTTATATTTTAAAATATATCTGAATTTGAATCAAATTATTTAATTTCATTAGGAATGGTATACATTTATCCTCAATTTATCACCACCCCTTGATCTCTTAGACTTTTCCTTCATTCATCTATTTGTTCCCTTCAATACACCACACCACTAATGTTCATGGAATTATCTCCTTCTTCAATGATTAAATTATATGATTTACAACCTAATTTCAATGGTCAAAAATAAAATCTATAATCATTTCCTCTAAATTTCCATTAACTCCCATCATCAAAGACAATAATGAAAAAAAATAATCATATTATTGCTTTTAATTTAATTCCTCCCATTAAATACCCTTTAATTTATCTAATAGTCCATGTTAGACACATTAAAAGTTATCTTGGTCCACCACAACCTCTTTCATTTACAAATTATTGTTACAAATCTTCTTCAACTCCTGTTTCTGACGCTTTCGTCGGGGCACGCGCATCCGTCTGTGGAGGAGGCGCTGTTGTTGCCCCGCATTCCTTCTTTCCAAAGGCGGGCGGCATTCGCTCCTTATTCAGGGACGTCTTCTCCTTGATCGAAACGGGATGATGGGATGTCGGTTCTTCCTTCTGGGGATTCCTCCTCAGAACTCGTCACCTAGTCCGGGTCTGCCTCATAGATTTAATACGTTGTTCGTGAATCTCATTTCTGGTGCCATATCTTCATGGACGCAGGTTAATTAAACTACTTCCGTCAAGACATTCCATGGGGTCTTGACCTGGTAGCGACCTTTGGTTGGAGAAGACGGAAACATCAGGCATGTCAGGGCATCTCTGGGTGCATGGACATTGGGGAACCTGTATTCTTCCTCATGAGAGGGAATCTCAAGGGTGCATAACCCGAGGCATCCCGCATCGAGTGTGGGGAATCATATTCCATAGGCA
The DNA here is from genome assembly GCA_963277665.1 of Viscum album. Classification (NCBI taxonomy): domain Eukaryota; kingdom Viridiplantae; phylum Streptophyta; class Magnoliopsida; order Santalales; family Viscaceae; genus Viscum; species Viscum album. The sequence goes on along the minus strand of OY728119.1, from coordinate 1,012,130,281 downwards.
TGTGCCTGAGGTTTTCCTCAGCTTCCCATGATTAACACAGGGTATGAAGCATGTTTAATGTCTTGTGAATACGGTTACGCCAAAGGCGTGTCATCCAAGGTTTTCCTCAGGCATCTCATGTTTATCACGAGGTATGCCGTGAGTTTAACGTCTTACGGAGATGGAATGAGGCTAATCAGAACTTCCCATAGAGACGGATCAGAAGGTGGTGTACTCCCTAGAGGGGAGATATCACACCGTAATGGCTGATCTGAACACCACTGAGGGCGGATCAGGGGAAGTGCGCCCCAGGATGGGGGACACCATGGACTACCATTGGTTGGGATTGAACCTCTTGGAGGTTTCCTACGTACCCTGTGTAGAGGAAAGGGATCAAAACCCACGTAGTTCGAAAGGGAGATGAATTGGGGTGTACACAGAGGACAACGACCTGAAGATATGATGGGGCTTACACGTAGAAAGTGGCTCATGCACTGCTAGGAGCAGTGAGGAGGCGGATGGCATGATCCCACCGGGATGTGGTGGCCTGGGTGAGAATCAGGATGGGTGATGGATGGATGAGTGAAGTGGAGGAGGATGAAATGGGACCATCACAGGGGTGACAATGAAGTTGGGATTCAGCCTTGAAGAGACCTCCTACGTATCCCCGTGGTAGGGAATCAAAGCCCGCGTAGTTTGGGATGGTGCCGGTGGACCGACGTGAAGGTGGACCTTGGTCTGATGGATGTCGTCAGCGAACCAACGTGAAGGTGGACCTTGGTCCGATGGGCATCGTCAGCGTACCGACATGGAGGTGGACCTTGGTCCGATGAGAGATGGGATTGAACTTTGGGGAGGCTTCCTACGTACCATGCCTTGATATCGATCAAAGACCTCGTAGATCAAAGGGTTTCATCGGTGAACCGACATGAAAGTAGACCCATGGGTCCACTAGTGGTGGGCTTGAACCTTGGGAAGGTTTCCTACGTACCATGCCTTGACATGGATTAATGTCCTCGTAGTTCAAAGGATTTATGGAATACAGTTTAACGTCATGTGGGACGGTAGTGAACCCTGACGTGAATAAACGACGGGTGGTGGGTGTCGGCGGACCAACGTAAATGAGGGACCTTGGTCCAAAGGGAGATGGGCTTGAACCACTGGGAGGATTCCTACGTACCATTCCTTGACACAGATCAAAGTCCTCGTAGTTAGGGTTGTGGAATATAGTTTAATGTCATGCGGGACGGGGGTGAACCGATGTGAATGAGGTCAGAATGACCGGATGGTGGGTTTGAACCTCGTAGAGGCTTCCTACATACCATTCCTTGACATGGATCAAAGACCTCGTAGTTCGGGTTAGTCACAACGGCTTTCCGTCGGACTAGGATGCAGTTTAAAGTCATGCTAGACGAAGGTAGAACTCGACGTGAATGATGATGGGTGGGCTTGAACCTCAGGAAGTCTTCCTACGTACCATGCCTTGACATGGATCAAAGACCTCATAGTTCATATGGGGCTTTGTCGGTGAACCGACTTGAAGGTGGACCTTGTTCCAATGAGTGGTGGGCTTGAACCTTTGGAAGGCTTCCTACGTACCATGCCTTGACATGGATCAAAGACCTCGTAGTTCAGGTGGGAATGGGTGTGCAGTTTAATGTCATGCAGGACAAAGGGAGGGTCGTACAGCTTAACGTCATGCTGGACGAAGGCATGCAGTTTAACGTCATGCGGGACCGGGCGAAACTCGACGTGAATGAACGACCGAGCAATGTGGCTTGAACCTCATGGAGGCTTCCTACGTACCATGCCTTGACATGGATCAAAGTCCTCATAGTTTGTTGTGGGTGGGGGTCAGGGTCGGTGCTCACTCTAAGCCCACGTGAGTCATGCTCGGTGTGAGAAACAAGAGGTTGCAAGGACCTGACGATCACGTCGCGAAGGATGCGTCCATGAGAAGCGAACTGGGGCTTACGGGTTAGGCGGACCATGGTGCTGGGACTTACTCCAGGATGGAGGCCCAAAGAAAAGGATGATGATGGTTTCGGGCTTGAGCCTTGAAGAGGCTTCCTACATACCATGCCTTGACATGGATCAAAGTCCACTTAGTTCTTCTGATGACGGCTTACCGCCGATTGGTTGGTTTCAACGGCTTACCGTTGGATTGAGTCACAACGGCTTACCGCTGGATGGGATCAAAAAGGCTTACCGCTGGATGGGATCACAACGGCTAACCGCTGGTTGGGATCACAACGGCTTACCTCTGTATGGGATCACAACTGCTTACCGCTAGATGGGATCACAACGGCTTACCGCTGGATGGGATCACAACGGCTTACCGCTGGATGGGATCACAACGGCTTACCGCTGGATGGGATCAAAACACCTTACCACTGGATGGGATCACAACAACTTACTGTTGGATAGGATCACAACAACTTACCGTTGGATAGGACACAACGGCTTACCGCTAAATGGGGTCACAACGGCGTACCGCTGGAAAAGGATGTCAATAACATTGGATGGGGCTTACGCGAGGAAGCTGCCCGGGTGCCGCTAAGGAGCGGCAATGGTGAATGGGGCTTAAGCAAGGATGCTTCCCGGGTGCCACTAAGGAGCGACAATGGTGAATGGGGCTTACGCTAGGAAGCTTCCTGAATTCCTCTATGGAGCGGCAATGGTGAATGGGGCTTAGGCAAGAAGCTGCCCGGGTGCCACTATGGAGCGGCAATGGTGAATGGGGCTTACGCTAGGATGCTACACGGGTGCCGCTATAGAGCGACAATGGTGAATGGGGCTTACACAAGGAAGCTGCCCGGGAGCCGCTAAGGAGCGACAATGGTGAATGGGTCTTAAACTAGGAAGCTTCCGGGTGCCGCTATAGAGAGGAAACGGTGAATGGGGCTTATGCAAGGAGCTTCCCGGATGCTGCTATGGAGCGGCAATGGTGATTGGGGCTTATGCAAGGAGCTGCCTGGATGCCGCTATGGAGCGGAAATGGTGAATGGGGCTTATGCAAAGATGTTGCTCGGGTGCCGCTAAGGAGCGGCAATGACGAATGGGCCTTATGCAAAGATGCTTCCCGGGTGCCTCTATGGAGCAGCAATAGTGAATGGGGCTTATGCTAGGAAGCTGCCCGTAATGTCTTCCTCATGTCTGGCCATGAGGGCATCCCAACCCATTGGTGAATTGAGGCCTTAGCCTATGAACTGGTGCACAAGTTGGAGAATGCCAAGGGGCGTTGGAATTATGCCACTGTAATCATGGCATTAGGCATCTTATGCTTGGAGGATAAGGCATCTCTTGTCTAGATCAAGAGGCATCCTATGTTTGGAACATAGGGATTACTACAGTTTAAAGTCTTGTAGATAAGACTACTGGCATCTCATGCTTGGAGCATAAGGCATCTCTCGTATAGGGAAAGAGGCATCCTATGTGTGGAACATAGGGAGAATACTACAGATTAGAGTCATGTAGGTAGGACTGTTGGCGTCTCATGCTAGGAGCATAAGGCATCTCTTTCTTGGAGCAAGGGGTATCCTATGTTTGGCACTTAGGGATTACTACAGTTTAGAGTCATGTAGAAAGGACTATTGGCAGAAGGTGCCTAGAAATGGTTGGTGTTGGGATTTATGCAAGGGCGGCCCTTTCTGGTTCAACCTGGCATAGGAGCCATGTGATTGGGATTGGAGGAGTTGCCTGAGGAATGGTTCGACTCATGGTACTCGGGGAATTGATGATGAGAACCTCAACTCACGACATAGGAAACGAACCAAGAGGCATACATCAACTCAAGTAGTTTCATGGTGTGTGGAGGAGTGTATCAAATCATGGTAATCCATAGGTTGAAGGCGGGAGCGCATAAGGGTGCAATGGGAAATCCCGGCATCCCGGCTCGAAAAGTTCGCAGTGCGACTCTCAAATTTTCATGGGGGTTAGTGACGGGCTGTGGTCCCGGCCCCCGTGGTATGGACCGGTGGGCGCGAAGGTAGGATCCTCGCGAAGGATAGGTCTTCGCGAAGTATCTTCGCGAAGCATGGCCTCGCGGAGCAATGGTATCTCGCGGAGCAAAGGGGTCTCTCGGAGCAAAGGGGTGTCGCGGAGCTTGGTCTCGCGGAGAAAAGGGGTCTCGCGGATCAAAGGGATCTCGCGGAGCAAGGGGCTCTCGCGAAGCTCGGTCTCAGGGAGCAGCATCGTGGAGCAAGGGGCTCTCGCGAAGCTCGGGCTCGCGGAGCAGCATCGCGGAGCAAGGTGGCTCTCGCGAAGCTCGGGCTGGCGGAGCAGCAACGCGAAGGAAGCTGCTCGCGGAGCATGGCCTCACGGAGCCACAATGCGAAGCTCCGCTCGGCCGCCCAAGGGGCGAAGTGGTCGTGGCCATCCGTCTGGAGAAGGGGGGTGAGCTGGGTATTTAAAGGCAATGGGCGCCGCGAAGCCGAACTCCTGTGTCGCCTTAGGAGCTTCGCGGCGCGCTCGTGAACATCAAATTCGTTCGCGGAGAGGTACCGAATCCAGAGCTTCGTGGTGGGCTCTCGAACGTCAAATTCATTCGCGGAGAGTTACCGCTTCCGGAGCGTTGCGGGACCATGATGCTCGGGTGCATCGCATCTGTGCTTCACATCTGTGCTTCGCATCCGTGCTTTGCATCTGCGCTTCGCATCTGTGCTTCACATCTGTGCTTCGCGAGGGGTCTTCGCGGCGCATCGCGAATGTCAAATGGGTTCGTGGAGCCTCTCGCCTCATTTCTTCGCGGCGGCGCTCCGCGATCACAGAGGGGGCTTTGCGAATGGGCTTCGCAAACCAGATTTCCAGCCCAACTTCAAATGTCCATAACTCCTATTCCGTAGCTTTGTTCGGGCCCTGCGACCTACCAAATCGAAGCTTAAGAAAATTTCTACGATCTTGGATCGTGTATGGAAGCATTTGGAAAATTTCAGGAACACGTTTTCCGGGGTCTATAACTCCACGTTATTTATCTGATAAAATTAATAACTATAATACTTCACTGGAACAAACAATAATTGGGAAAATCAACCCCATATAAAAATTACCACATCATTTCCAATATTTAAATTCCATGTATCGAGTTAAATGGTAAATAAAAATTTTATTCCATGAACTAAAACATTTAATTTTTACCTTTATAAATGAAAGACAAATAAAATATCATTCTAAGAATTTTATAAAATATATGTCTCTTCTATAAAATGTCCATTTATAGTTTTTCATCATTCAAAATATTTAACCATAATTTTTATAAAATAAATAGAAACCAATCATTATTTCATTCAACTTTCATCCCCCCCCCCCGAAAGGCTCGAAGGCCTTCATTTTTATTGATTTTTGATAACCCCCCCCCCCTTCAAGGGATGAGGGGGAACCCTTAGAAGGATCGTAGGCTTGGAGATTTCATGGCCTATAATATTAGAAGATTACTTGACCTGAAGGTCATAGGAAATTCAACTAGACTATCTACAAGGAACTTCCCCTCCCCAGCATCTGCAACATGATAGTAGCTCTCCACCTTCGCATGGTCGTCTGGCTAGGCTTCCAGTGCAAGCACGAGCTAGCCCCAATAGACTAGCCATACCCTCTCATTCTGACAAATCCATTTGGCTCTGCTCTGGTGAGTTCACCTACTATGAATCCTCTTCTAGGGCTGCTCCTTTTTTGTAGTGTGTCTTGGGCAACTGCATGTGGCCCGAAGGCCTTGAGGTGGCCCGAATGCATTAAATGTGGGCCGAAAGCCCTACTGGCCTGAAGGCCTGGGTAGCCCAAAAGCCTTAAGGACTCCAAACCCAAATATATGGCCCAAGGTGAATGGTTCCAACTGCTACAGTATCGAACAGTATCTGCTACAGTAGCTGCTACAGTGCCTACTACAGTACCCGCACAATGTACAGTTCTACTACATTACTTGTACAGTGTATAGTCTGCCATAGTACCTGAACAGTGTACAATGTTCCTACAGTAGCCGCTATAGTGTCTGCTACAGTACCTGTACAATGTACAGTTCTTCTACATTACATGTACCGTGTACAGTTCTATTATAGTACCGGCACAGTATACAGTACTGCTACAGTCCCTGCTATAGTACCCCGGAAGTATGCCTCTGTCTGGTTTTGAACCTAGGTCTTATGGAAGCCCTTTTGTATACCTCACCAACTGGGCTGACGCTCCTGTTCTCATTGAACTTTAATCATTACAAAAAAAATATACCTCAAACACAACAAAATAATTAAAAATAATATGAGATATTGTGCTCAAATTTACTATTCTGTTTCCCATGTAAAATCATCAATATTAGTAATCTTCAAAAAAACTATCACAAAGGGAATAATTATCCATTAGAGTAATTTAAAACTATTTTCAAGAATTTACAATAGTTACAACAAAAAATGAAACATCCTCTTCATTATCCATGTCTCTCAATGAAATTAAATTTAAAGTATTAGGACAACACTTCTAGATCTATAATATATGAAAAACATAAAGATCCCTATCTAACTAAAGAGGTATTACTATTTAGGAATATTCCTCACGTATCCAATCCAATACCTAAAATGGGAAAATCAATCTCTATGAAAATTTTCATCCATTACTATGACATTAATGTCTACATTTATGACAAAATCATAATAACACATGATCACATACTGAAATATCGAATGAATTCTTCCTCAGATCTATGCAGGATTTATTTCTACTCAGAGTCATTCTCATGAAACTTTATATAACCTACAAATACTATATTATATCTATATAAAACTAGTATTGATATACATGGATATTAAATCATTTTATATAAATATTCAGAACATTGAAAACTTACATGTCTGAGGAAGATAATAGATTAGTGTCTCTGGAAACCATGAATCATACTCTTCTAACTTGGTGAAAGATCATGAAAATCTCCCTTAAAGTTCATCCTCTTTAGTAATCCTACTTAAAAACATTCTACATAACATATGGAATAAAAAAATAATAAATGGGTGAGATCAAATGCTTAGTAAGGTCAAACAAGGTAGATATGTAAGCATAACATGTGTATAAGAGTATAAGAATGTGATATTAAAATTATAAAATCATACCTTGAAGATCAAAGATCATAATCAAGATTCATGGAATAAAAATTGGTTATTCATAAGAATCAATCATAAGTGAAACAAGAACATAATATATGAAATCATAACATAGGAGTAAGATATATATTTTTTGGTATAAGCATAAAAATGTAAACAAATTCCTTAAACTAAGGCTCATTGACAAAAAATTATGGGCACTTCATGGGGAATATTCCTACATGGCATAATACACCACCATCTATAGTCACGATACTTTCCTTATAAGGGATTTGGTTTCTCCATCATCCCATAGTGGATTTGGTTTCCCCATCATTTCATAGTGGATCAGTTTTCCCCGTCTTCCCATAGTAGATCTATTTTTCCCATCTTCCCAAAGTGGATATGGTTTCCCCATCTTCCCATAGTGGATCAAGCCCATTGACTTGATTTCAATCATTATATTATGAGATAGAAATCATTACCCAATTCATTGGAGAGAGATATAGGTCCCACACATTTCATAATGAAATAATACATATATGTTCCAAAAGATCATAAATAGTCATATCATAACCCATGAAATGAAATGAGTTTCATAAAAATGTAATCACACCATAATATGTGGAAAGATGGATAGGTTTCATAATAAATTCATCAAAGAATAACCCGTTCAAATATGTTGGTTTTGAAATAATTTAAATTCTGAAAGAGAAAAAGTTTCATAATCATCATTCCATAAAATCATAAAAATAATTCAAGAAATAATATTAATTGTATCCTTGGATCATATCCCTAGTAAATCATAAACTAAAACAAATTATGTCAGCTTTAATGGAGAAGGATTTTAAAAGATCTCCTGTAAGATATTTTAATTAAATATCATTTCCATGAAAATAATTTTAATAAAAAAATTCAAATTTTTTTATAAATAATTTTTTAAAATTTCATTTAAAACATTTAAGGGGGAAAATTTATTATTTGGGTTGAAAACGTCTTTTTAAAACATTTAGAATTTTGAAAACGTTTTTCCATTAAAATATCTTTGAAAACTAATAATGGAATCATAAAAATGTTTTTCAAATATATTTGTTTGAAAACTCCTTCAAAACACATAATGTAGTATTAGAAGAAAATTAAAATCCCTTTTCTTTGAAAATACTTTGAAAACAACACATAAATATTGAGAACATTTCTAAAACCTCCTTCTTTGAAAATATTTTGAAAAAATAAAAAAACACACTGAAATAATTTTGGAAACCTATATATTTTAATATATATTTGAAAACATATAATGATATATTGAAATAATTGAAATCATTTTATTTGAAAAATTATTTTGGAAAACATATAAAGGATTCTTTAAGAATCATTTAAGACTCTTTTTAAAAATAAATAATTTTTAAAAAACAAATCTTTGAAACCAAATTTAAAATAAAAATATCCAGAATATTAGGAAACTTTTTCTTCAAAATATATATTAGTAATATTATAGTTGAATATTTAAGGAAATGAATATCATGACACTAGGTACGTCTATACATGTCGAACATTCCTTTTAAACCTTAAATGGTTTATATAATTTCCTTGATAGGAAAACGACAAGAATATTACATTTAAAAATATTTTTAAAAATATAAAATATGGGAAAAAATTTCCTTTAAAAATTATATGGTAATATTAAAACATTCTATAAAATAATTAGAAAATAATGTTTTGAAAAAGCACTGATTGCTGACCGAAAGTAAAAATAAAGTCAAATTCTCTTATAAAACATTTTAATAATTATATTAAGTGAAAAAGGGTGGAAAAATGGTACCATTACTTGGATATAACATGAATAAACACAAGACAATAAAATGGAATATATTTACTAAGATATGGTTTATAAAATATCACCAATGGAAGCATAATCATAAACAATCTTGGGAAATGATGAGATTGTAGCACTAAACTCTTACCACTTTACTATCATTAAGTCATAATTACATTAAAAAAATTACATTACATGAAGATAAAAATCTTATTAATGGAATTATATTTTTAATATAACATTTTAAAAGGGATTAAATATACCCCATATAAAAATATATTTGTATAACATGTCTTTTATATCAAATATTTAAAATTGAGACAAAATTACTTTACCGATTTGGTATCTTTTGAACCACAAACCCCATGAAATAATGATCATAAAACTGATATGTAATTGTCCATAAATGTACCAATAATAATAATGTAAAACATTCATGGGTAGTACATACACCACACAAAATAAACAAGTGTTAGCTAAGGAATATATCTCACATAAATAAAATTGATACAAGAAAACCCTTACCTTAAGACTTGAATTTCTTCGTACACGTTAAAACCACATATATAATAAATATATGTTTATAATAAATACAAAAAACCATATTATTATATCTAATACCATATATTATTTTATTATTAAATTATACTACCCATTTTTTAATAATTCCATGTAAATGTTACATTTTGTGTAATATGCGCTTTGTTTTTCTCATATGATTTGATTTTCTATTCTTGGTCCACTTACCTAGATAATGATTTAATTATTTACATAATTTTAAAAATTATATAAATATCATATATATATTCAGTATAAAAGTATTTAAAATAATAAATAAAATATAGCAATATAAAATGGAATACATCGTTCATGGAGACGGTAGGTCGTACGTATGCCTGAATATTATTTCTATTTTATTATCTTATTGAAAGTAAGAATGTAAATGAAATATATGTGTATATATATATAATATAATTCCATAAGAATTTTTATTTCATATATATCATATAATTAACTAAACCCTTCTTTAATATATTCCATGTAAAGTGTGAACGAATCAAAAAGATTAGAGTAGAAGGTAGTCCACACATCCATAGAAGATGTTATCATATTTCCCAAAAATAGAAATCATGAATGTATGTTTTATATAATAATTATAGAAGAATAAATACCTAATAAATATCATATATAAAAAATATAAAATAATTTACATAATAATTCCAACCCATGATAGGTGGTAAAGGAAAAAAATAACAACATCATTTTGTGAGGTGGTAGTTCATTACACACAAGAATGATAAGTTAATTACTCATTATATGGAATTGTCTGTAAGTTTAGGTAAAATAAATTACAAAAAAAAAATCTCAGTATATTTATGATACTTATAATATAATTTTATAATTAAATAAAAATATTTTTGGGGGTGGATAATCAGAATAAAAAAATCATGATGAATGATATTACATCTTCTTGAGGAATATCCTTTTGGGTTTCACCCAAGGGATTCCTTGGATGAATTTACTCCCAAATGAGGGATTATAGAATGGAATTATAGATTTTATGATATTATTTTATCATAGTTTTAGTTATCAAAATGTCTTTAGAGGGGTGAGTATGTGGTATGGGGGGGATCATTTTTATAGTGGAAGAGTATAATTCTTGTAAATTTTCAAATGGGGAATTCCACCCATGTTTTTTCCATCGTCCGTGGCTCCAATAATGGTCCAAACTCTATAATAATTTTCATAAAAAAACTATGTTGACCATATTATACATAATAAATTATTATGTTTAAAAATAAAGAATACAACATTCCAAATTCCAAACACAAAATGGAAAAAATTAATTTGTTATTAATCACACATACGAGACTAAAATGCGGGTTTTTAGAGTGAAAATGTCCCAACGTTTGAAATGTTTTTATATATAATTTCATTTTCAAAGTGGTTATAATTACATTAATTGGATTAATTGATGTATAATTATATAATTATAATTTAAAATCAAATTAAAACATAATTTAACAATATTAATAAATTATATGAAAAAAACTTTTTGAATTAAAATTCCGAGTTTTTCATTATTCATCAATAAAATGATACGATTAAAAAGAATAACAAAACATCATAAAAAGAAAATATTTATATTCCCCATCAAAAAATGTATTTTCTTTTTTCAAATAAAAATTATAAAATTTTCAAAAATTATCTTTAACAAGGTTTCCCCATTAGAAGATGTTAGAAATTTCCTTTTCGAAAAATAAATATTTTTATTCATAAAATTTTATTGATTATTATCTTTTACCTATAAATTATATTGGATTAGTATAATAAATATTGATTGAATATATAATATATAAATTATATTTATAATATTAATCAAATGTTTTTTAAAATTAATATTGATAAAGAAATTCATATACAAAAAATAGTTTTCTTAGAGAAGTAATTTCTTCATTTTCAGATATCCCGGTCATTCACTTATACTAATTGATAACAAAAGGATTAATTTTATATACATTTATAAATAATATTTTCACAATTTAACTAATATTTTTTGTAACTTCGATTCCATATTTTAGGTGGTAGTTATAATGTCATTTTAAAAACAATATTAATTGTATATTATTGTTCAGAAAAACTTCATCTTGTATGTAACAAAATCTATGAAAGGAACTTGGAATTCGGTGTGACACAAGACAAACATAGTGTTACATGTAATTCAAGATAATATAAGTGTTGTGTACAGTGCTACATTACCAGGGTGTTGTGAATAACACAATAAAATATTAGTTCTTTCATATAAAAAAAGATATATTTAGTGTTCTGTGAAATGAAAAAAAACAAATCAAGGTGATTAAACTAATTCAAAAAAATGAATAAAAAAATATTAGGATATTAAATTATTCACCCTTAAAATGAATTTCTCCACTAAAATTATTCTAGTTTATTAATGGATTAATACTTGAAAGTTATACTCGTAGAAACCAAGACTATAAAAATGAACACAAAAACATCTTTTAGTAAAGGAAAGTTGGAACCAAAATGACTTCCCATAGTAACATATTTCTGGGTATCCACACAAAATAAAATAGGTGGTAATGGAAGACTAAACATGGAAAAAAATATAATTATAGATATTGATAAAGATCATTTATTAATAGTAATTTAATGATCAATGGAATGTTATGGGCCTCATAACTATAAACATTTGATGATTTATAAGACAATATGTTAAACAGAAATGAAGGTATTTGATAAATATTTCTCAATATCCCTTTACAAAAGTTGAGGAGTTATTTTACTATCTAGGAACATAAGGAAATATACTTACTAGATTTTATTCCTTTTCATATGTACAATCTCACCCTTTTTTCCCTTTCTCAATTTTCACTTCATCTCCTACTCTAAGAAATTATAGTAAAATTTTGATTCCTGAAGTACTAATAGATCATGAGGTATAATGATAATTCAATCATGTTTTATTTAGGTATAATCCTGGGAAAATGGTTAACACCGATTTGTCAACATGCATAAATAATCAAAGGGTGAGATAATAATTTAATCTCTGAAACCTCATCTGATTCTTAACATTAACCACTCGAAAAATATTTATCCATTTAACCCTTCAAGTTGATGAAAATAAAAATCTTTAAAAATAATGTCACTAAATTGGTTAAAATTGACTCCCAATATCTCATAAAGTATCTCTTGGTTGTCACATTATAAATAAGTGAATACCCTAATCATATACTCTCTATAAAAATTGTAATAACTTGAGTTACCATAAATAATTTTTGAAAACCTTTGTGCTACCTTATTACAAATATTACTATATATATTCCTTAAATATAAGAAGTTTTAAACTTCATCCATTGTAACATAGACCACAATTTCAACAAATCATTCTTTATTATTGATGTCATGAATACAATCTAATTTAATTTATCCATATCATCATCTCTTTATCCATACTAAATATAATTTTCTCATCCTCATTAACATGTTAAAGGATACCTTACCATAATTTATCCTTTCAATTAATGAAATTTTCTTGGTCATCAGTATTATTTAATAGATTCTTGAAAATACATAAAGAAACAAATCAACAAACAAATCCTTATATACTTCATGATTCATGTAACATATTCTTTAAATTCCAATAAATATACAGTTCAATCATATAACATTATTGTTACTCCATTACAAATGGTTCATCAACATATTCCATGATACCAATTTCCTAGAATAGGAAATATGAATTATGTTTTATGTTTCCACATCCTCAATCTAATCAGGCTTCTTACATTTAATGTAAAAAATTCTGCATGAACAACACATGCCTTCAAAATGAATTTTTTAGTCTCTTTATCTTTAGAGTTATTTTGAATAAATTTACCACCATCTTGATTCTCTTTCTATTATTTACACTTAAGACATAGATTTGTATAATGCACATAATTTACACATCGGAAACATTCGATATTAACCACGTTCTTTCTAGTTCCCTCTATTGACTAAGACCAGAAATCATAGTGAGAGTAACACATATCATAGAATAAAACCGCATAATCAAGTATAATTAATTATAGTATTCCAAGATCATGACACCTACTTTTAAATCATTTTCACCTCATTCTTATCCTTGGATAAATCCCTAGATATTTCCTTAGAAGTATCCCTAGGGATATCAAAAATTAATTTTTATTCTAGTTTCCGAAGTTCAACAAAACCTTTCCTTTAATAAAAAATATAGTGACCCACACTTAACTTGCATGGATATTACATAATTTTATATAAATATTTAGTATATTACAAAAATAATAGCCTAAAGAGAATAATAGTTATGTTTATTTGGAATCATTGAAACATAATCATCTAACCTTCTAAAAGTTCGTCAACATCTCCTGAAATATATTCCCGTTTAATACTCATACTAAAACCTTCTTCCATTTATAGGGATATGAAACATAATAAATGTGTGATATTAGTTTCTTATTGAGGGTAAACATGGGTGATATGTAAGAATAACATTGGAATAAGGGTATGAGAATATGATCATAACATTAGAAGATCACACCAAGAACATAAAAGATTATAATCAAGAGTAAGGGCATAAATATTTTATGTTCATAATACATCAATAGTTATGGAATCAGGATCACAAGTCATGAAATGATAAAATATGATTAATACATGGAATTTATGGTGGAAGTATAATCATATAACAAAATTACCTAATCGAAGGCTCATTTCCAAGACATATCTGGGAACCTCAGGGGTAAAAAATCTATTAGACGGGACACACCACCATCCCTAGTCATAATCCTTTAATTATGATTGATTGGTTTTCCCTCTCTTCTAATATAGGATTTAGTTCCTCTATTTTCTCATAGTGTATTAGGTTTCCCCATATTCCCATAGTGGAACGGGTTTCCCCATATTCCTGTAGTGGATCTGGTTTCCCCATCATCACATTGTGGATCATGTTTCCCCATATTCCCATAGGAGAAATAGATTTCCTATATTCCTAATATGTATCTTGTTTACCAATCTTCCATAGTGTATCAATCCCGAAAACTTGATTCTCATCATTATCTAATGAGATATAAATCTTTACCCAATGTATTCTATGTAGATATAGCTCCCACACATATCATAATGAAATCATACATAAATGTTACACATGATCATAAAAATGCATATCATAACCCATGAAATAAAATTGGTATCATAAACATTTAATAATATCAAAATCTATGGAAAGTGATACAAGTTTAATAATCCTTTTATCAATTAATATCTCAAGTTGAAAAGTGGGTTTCATAAGAATATAACCTAGGAAAGATAAATTGGTTTAATAAGAATCATTCCATCAAAACATAAACCATTCAAGAAATAATATTATTTTTATTCTTGGATCATATCTTCAGTAAATTATAAACTATAAAAAATTATGTCATCTTAGATGGAGAATGATCTCAAAATAACATAAGGAAAATTTCTAAAGGATAATATCATTTCTTTGAATATCCATTTCATAAAAATATTTCAAATATCTATTTCTTATAAATATGTATTTATAATTTCATTTAAAACATTTCCTGAAGAACTTATCTTTTCTTCTTTGAAAAACTCTTTGTAAAACAAAAATACTTTTTGAAAAAAAAAACATTATTTTAAAATATCTTTAAAGAAACATTATGGAATATGTAATATATTTTCATTACATATTCTTTTGAAAAAAAACTTGAAAAATAATAAATAATTATTTGAAACAATTTGAAAACCTATTTCATTGAAAATAATTTGAAAACACTTAAAAATCATGAAATCATTTTGAAAACCATATTGTTTGAAAATAATTCAAAACATAAAAAGAAAGAATAACATCATCTTCAAAACAATTTTCATTAAAAATGATTTGAGAAAATATAAAAATCAGGATATTATTTAAATCATTTTCTTTTAAAGTGAATTTTTGAAAACATATAATGGATGATTTGAAAACCAATTAAAATAATTTTTAAACATAAAACATTTTTTAAATATTTTTTATTTTAAAAAAAATTTTAAATAAAAAAATTTATAGAATATTAGGGAAAAAATTAAATAAAAATAAACTTGTAAACATACATAGTAATCTTCATGGAAATGATTTTCATGACATCAGATAACTGCAATAATTTTGAACAATCCTTATGTACTTTAAAAATGATTAGAAAAGTTCCTTGATCTTAAAATGACAATAAGATTGATTTTGAAACCCTATTGTAAAAAAGTAAAAAATAATTAAACTTTTCCTTTAAACATCATATGGAAATATTAAAACATTTATAATTTTTTTTTATAAAACATAGTTTTTAAAGAACACAAATTTCCTTCTGAATGGAGAAATAATGTTGGATTTTCATAAAAAAACATCTTCCTAATTATATTAAGTAACAATGAGTGGAAAAAAGGTACCAATAATTGGATATAACATGAATAAATAGATTATAATATAATTCATTATATTTCTTAAGAAATGGATTATAATATTTTACCAATAGAAGTAGAATCATAAACAATCCCGATAAATGATGATATTATAGCACTAAACTCTTACCACTTTGGTAACAGTAAATCATAATCCCCCAAAATAATTAAATGAATCCAAAAATATTATTAAATTAATTATATTCATGATATAAAATTTTAAATGGAATTATATTCACCCCATATAAAAATATATGTGCATAACATGGCATGTATCTCAAAGAAGGAAAATTGAGAAAAAAAATGCTTTACCGATTTGGTAACATTCGAATAAGAAACCCCACAAAATAAATATCATAAATTTATATGAAAATACACATAAATTAGAATATAATAATAAAATATAACATTATTAGTTTGTTCACACACCAAAAAAATTGAGTGGTTAATAAAGAAAAAATAACACAGAAATTAATGTCAAATGAGAAAACCCTTACCTTAAGCCTTGACTTTATTCGTACACATTTAAATATATTTTAAAATAAATAGAATTTTTATATAAATGCACAAAATAAAAAACCAATTTATATATAATACC
This sequence comes from Viscum album, assembly GCA_963277665.1. NCBI lineage: Eukaryota > Viridiplantae > Streptophyta > Magnoliopsida > Santalales > Viscaceae > Viscum > Viscum album. The sequence continues at coordinate 1,012,113,855 of OY728119.1, read as the reverse complement.
ATATAATATTTTATTATGACTTTATATTACCCATTTATTAACAAGTATATGTTAATGTTACGTTTCAGGTAATATCTACTTTGTTTTTCAAATATGTTTTGAATTGTTATTATTGATCTTCTTACATAGATAATGATTTAATTTCTTAAATAATTTAAAATATGAATAAATATAATATATATTAATTATATTAATATTTATAATAATCTATGTAATATAGAAATATGAAATGGAATACACCGTTCATGGAGATAGTAGGTTGTATGAATGCATGAACATTGTTTACGTTTTATTATCTTATTGAGAAAAAGAAAGTAAATGAAATATATGTATATATTTATATAATATCATTAATTTTAATTATTTTATCATATATATCAAATAATTTCACCAAAAACATTTTTAATAAAAACAATGTAAAGTCTGAATGAAAAACATCGATATGAGGAGGCGGTAGTCCACTCATCCAAAAACAAAGTTATCATATTTAAAAAAATTCAAATCAGGAAGATTTATTTTATATAATGATTAAAAAATAATAAATAAATAATAAATACAATATATATCATATAATAGTATACTTTTTGTCATAAATCCCACCCATGAGAGGTGGTAAATGGAAAAAGAACAATATCTCTTCGTGAGGTGGTAGTTCACCATAAACAAAAACGGTAAGTTTATTACCCATTAGAAGAAAGTGTGTTTAATTTTAGGTATAAAAATTAGAATAAAACATCTAAACATATTTATGATAATTATTTTATAATTTATTAATTGAATAAAAAGTTTTTTTTGGTCGAAAATGAAAATAAAACAAAAGATGTTGAGGAAGGATGTTACCTCTTCTTTGGGTAACACCTTTTGGTTTACACCAATGGGCTTCATTGGAAGGATTTAAGAAAAAATGTATACTTATATGATTAATTTATGGATTTTTCTAGATTATTTAATTATATTTTGGTCGATAAAAAGGGCTTTCGAGATATGAATAAGTGTTATGGGTGAGTGTATTTTTATAGTGGAGGAGAAGTGGCATTCTTGTAAATTTTTCAAAAGGGAAATCCACCATGTTTTTCCCATGTCATGTTCCTCCAATAATAGAATAAATTATATAAAATGGAATATTTTTTATATCTATTAAAATCCAATGGCTTTTTTAAAATTTTCTATGTCATTTTGGGTCTTATGTTTAAAGATTAGTCTTTTGTAAAGCTAATTATTCTCTTAATCATTTTAATTAAGTTCAATCTCTTTCACAAAATTTTTTGGTCAAAAATTAAATTTTTATTAATAAAAATAGTAAATTATTATAATTAAAAATATTTAATCCATTTTTCGAAAATTAAATAACAGAATTGTAAGAAATTAATTTTAAATTAGTCACGCTGACGGGATAATAATGCAGGTTTTTAATGAAAAAAGGTAAAAAGATTGAAATATTTTTACATAAAATTGGTCACAATAAAATATATTGAATTAATGTATGTATAATTGTTCTAATTATACATTAAAATGAAATTAAAACATAGTTTAACTATTTATATAAATTAGATGAAAAATAAATTTTCAATTAAAATTCATGGTATTCACTATTCATCAAAAATGAAACATCTTAGAAAAATATTACAACATCACCCAAAGTAAATATTCATATTCAAAATTAAAAAATAAAGGTTATTTTATCCAATAAAAATTATAAATGTTTCAAAAATTAGATTAAAAATGGGTTCAGCATTTAAGGGCGGTAAAAATTCCATTTTTGAAAAATACATCTTTGTATTCATAAAATTTGATTTGTTATTTTATTAAACCTATCATTTCTATTAGATGAGTATCAAAAATATCAATTGAATATGAAATATATATTATTTTTAAAAAAAAATTAATCAAAAGTGGTCTGTTAAATCTTTTGAGTTAAAATTAAGTTTGTATATAGAAAAATTGTTTTCTTAGGTAATTAAATTATTTATTTACAAATAGTCCATTCAATAACATATAAAATTGATAACCAAAATATTAATTTTATATACATGTGAAAATAATATTTTCACAATTTATATAATCTTATTCATAACTTCCATTCGAATAGATGGGTAGTACCTATAATAATATTTTAATAACCATATTAATAGTATATTGAAGTTCAGTAAAACTCCGCCCTTTATGTAACACAATATGTCAATGTAAAATGGCATTGTGTGTAACACAAACCAAATATAGTGTTTCTTTTAAACCCATTTAATTTTAATGATTCATTTAGTGGACTCATGGTGTTGTGTATAACATAATAAAACATAGTTCTTTCATATAACAAAAGCTATATTCAATGTTGTGTTAAATGAAAAAAATATCAAAGTGATTAGATTATGTCAAAATATAAATCCCAAATTATTGGTGTGTTATAACATCACATACCACCCCTACACCAACTATAAAAAACTCACTAACCTCAACCCATCATGTTAGTAAATGAATCAGTATCCTATAAAAAGAAACATAAGGTGTCATACCAATAGAGGAATAAAATATTTCATGATAAGAAAACTCCACCAATTGTAAAAAATCACATCATGATTTTATAAAATATACAATATATAATCTGAGAAAAACCCCTTTATTCATAATTTTCTACTCCATTTGGCAATTTCATATAGCTATAATTTGTTTCTAATACATAAATGGGTACCCAATACATGATAAAATAATTTTTATATTCCTGATATGAATCGAAATTTAAGGTCAAATGTCATGTTCCATAGAAAATAAAAACTATTCAACCACTTTTTCATATGAATATTTCTCAATCATTCCAAAAAACTCAATTCATTAACCAGCAATACATTAACCATATTTATTATCAAAACCATGAAAACCAAAATAAAATAAAAACCTTTCATGGAATGAGAGAAAATATTATTGAACTAAATATAATTATCCACCCATATTCACTAGGGAATTTTAAAAGGATGAAACAACCCCACTAAAACATTACATTTGGATTTATCTTTCTACAATAAAAGGCAGGCAGGAATAAACTCAACTATAACCATATTCACTACAAAAAAAAATTGACTCTTAACAACATAAGATATCTTTTAAAGACTTTAATGATCCACTAATGATGTTATATTGAACACACATAAAACCCTCATTCACATAATATGCAGAAAGAAATCTTATCATTAGACCTACTATGCAAAGCATCACCATTAGAAGTTCAATCTTTCCACACTTTCACATCATGATATCCTATGTAATACTTCTCTACCTATAAGATCAATTAAAATTCAACCATTATATAATAATAAAAATCTACCCTACCAATGTCCTTATAAAAATTATATATTCCAATAACTCCATCATTTTCAAGTTCTCACCTATCTATTGAGCACTATCACTATAAGACTTATAACTCCAGGTGTCAACCACCACATTACAATTTTTATGGGTATATTTGATCTCAAAATAAGAATATTGTATAAATTCAACCAACTTTATCTATTTAAAATTACATATTAATGATAATATATATATCTCAAGAACTTTTTATTAATATGACCCGTAATGAATTATTTAAGAAGTTAATCCCTTCAAAACATAATCATAAATATCACTACTGTAAGTTCTAAATCATGAGTAACTTAATTAAATTCTAGATGTTTCAACTTTTTAGATCCATATTGGTGAATAATCTCACATATATGAAGATAAATTTAAGAAATTGGTGAGAGGAATTATAATATACCTCTACGGAACACCCTCTTCAAGATACCAAAAAAATATTGTACATGTAAGCTTCTCCTACAAAATTCTAAAATAATAATGAAACTCTGTTATCTGAAAAATAAATTATATTGATTCCAAAATATATATATCATGTCCATGGGTGTCATTCTATGAATAGTTTTCTTGAATAGAGGGTGGTTTTATAGTTTGGGGTTTCAGGTACTGAATGGGTTTGTTATAGAGTAGTTATTCTATTGTGAAATGGGTCATAGGCTGGGGGAGTTAGGTTTTTTTAGGTTTCAATGTAGTAGTATAGTCATAGAATTGTGACATCCATCATGGATAATGTTTTTTCTGGAAAATTTTAGTAAATTGAAAAAAAATTAAACTTCAATGAAATCATTACATATCGATTGAATATCTCACACAATCTCATTAATTCTCTTTTTCTCATAATGTAACTATGTTTTGTCACAATAGGAAGGTATCTAGGGAGTCTGTTTTATTTCTCCATGAGTGTTCATCATGTTTTGTTTAATAAATTTTCTTTTGATTCCTAAGTTGGATGAATTTGGGGTTGTGTCATTTTTATAACTATTATGTTGTGGTGCTTCTATTCTATCATGGCTTAGTTCTGGTTGTGTTATGTCTTGCAAATTACCTTTCATCACAATCTGATAAAATTTGGTTATACTATAAACAAATTTATTTATATAAATTTTTAATAAGTTAACTTAGATTTAAATTCAATGAATATTTTGTATTATGAAAACGTTTTCATAGATTCATTTTATTTAAACCCATCATAGAATTATAATCATCTATCACACCACGACTCTATAAGTTTCCATAATAATTTAAAATTTTGAATCCAATATAAATAAATCAATATATTTAATTTTCCCCAAGTATTTGTTGACCATATTTGTTTCTCTAGTTCCATTTAATCCCACATTGACCATATTTTGGCTTTGACTTCTATAGATCAATCATCCGTGATCCAATGTGATTTTATATTCCTTACAATGGGTTTTCATCATATCTTTCCTATTAAATAAGTTTAAATAGTATTTTGTATTCATATTTATTATCATTACGCCATGGATTTGATGGAGGCTATTGTATTTTAACTCATTGGTGTTTCCCCAATTTGATCTCAGTATTGTTGTCATATCTCTCACCTATTTCTTGATTAGTGATTGTTGAAACTATAGTTAAAGTAATATATTCATGAAATCATGCAATTTCTTTTCTCTAAATTATATATGTAACATCCATTTTCATTCTTTGGTATGATGTTAATGACTAACCAGATGAAGATAATGAAATAAATTAAATATAATTATGGGAAATATTAATTCACATGGGTTTTATATGATTAGTTAATATTTTTAGTTTTTGGTGGTAATTTAGTGTTTCTAATTAGAATAATGTTTCTAATATAACATATGTAATGTTGTTTTGATTGAATATTGGAATAAATATTCATAAAATATTAAACCATTAAATATATTACTGAATCAGTTGTGTAAAATCTTAGACGGTTGTTTTCTCAATCATTAAAGATATTTTTAATTAATATGAATCCATATAACAAAAAGAATATTGTAGAAGTTATTTACTGTTAGAATTGGTTATTCTGTATTTCTGTTTTACTTTTTATTATATATGTGATTACTTTTCTCATTGTAGTAGGATTTAATATATGGTTTTGGGTCTTGAAATGGGTTGTTTAGTGGGTGTTGGAATAATTTTTTGTTGTTTTCATGGGTAGGTGTGGTTGTTGATGTATAAAGAGTGGATGCAATTTTATGAGTTATAAAAGAGTTGTAATGGATTTTGAAAAATGATGTTTCTTATAGCTGTTGTGGTAGTTATTTTCTGGGGCTATGTTTTGAAAACTAAGGAACATGGAAGTCCCAATTACTTGACATAAAATCAATATTTCATTATAACACATTCCTAGGTCATTTTATCTTTAGAGTTTTAGAGAATTAGTACAAAACATTAACTAAAAAACTCATGCCTTTTTCAACTAATGTACATTTTTTCCACTATATAATAAACTGATAATCATTAAAAATTATTTAAAGTCTCCCTATAATTATACTCATATTATACTCATATAGAAATACCATACTTTTATTATCTTCATAACATAGGGAAATTAAATTTTCAAGAAAGGTGTGAGATATGTTGTTCACTACGGGAAAACATAATTGGTAATAATAAAATGTCATTTGTGAGTATAATATGGGAATATGGGTATAATTATGATGCATAAGAATATTATACCCTACAAATATGCGATCATCAAAAATTATTCATGGTATAAGACATGGAATAACATAGGAAATGAATAAAGAGATTATGGAAACAAGATTAAAAATTAATGATCTGGGATATCATAACATAGTCATTAGAGTTAACAAAATACTATTTGAATTACATTAACATAGGTAAGAAACACATTCATGAGTCACACAATTGCACCCATGTATGCGAGACAACCTAATTATACCCATGTATACATCACCATCATGAGTCAGGAACACTAACCCATTCTTGAGAATAAATAAATTTTTCATCTGTATATATATATATATATCTAATGATATTTAAACCTTTAACAAATGAATTTTAGGTAGTTATAATACCCCACCCATCATTCATCTATATATACATATTCCACTTGAAATCAATTATTCAAAATTTCACAAATAACTCATGTGCAGAAAATGGGTTTCATTCATCACATTATAAAGACCCATGAAAGAAATTTGGTTTGGTATCCTTTTTGAATAGAATCATAAAAATTAATCATTCATAATTCAATAAATAATTACAACATGATATATCCATGGAAAATAATGGGATATTCAACAATATTAAATAAAATTGTTGTGAAATGCACATTAATAAAGATAATGAAGAATATAGTATTTACAGTATAAAGATAATGGGTATATAGTTATGTTAGTAATTTTCTCAATTAATCAATATATGGTGTCTAGGTGAACACAATTCAATCATGGAAAACGAAAATAGAGTCCTACAAAATAAAAGGCATTAGAAGAAATTCTATGCTTATTCACAATTGAGGGTTAGAAAATAAGAAGGTAGCAGTGGATCATATCATTGATAAAAAAATAAAATTACATACTCCATCTATAGAGAGAAAGTGGGTCATAAAATTTGAATAATATCATCAATCGATCGTAACATATGTCAAAGTACAATGACTTAGATTGAAAATATTATTTATTTGTTTTGTAAAAAAATTAATTAGAACTAAAAAATATCATTGATCATCATAAATAATTTTAGAATAAATATTTTAAAAATATATGAGAATAAAAGATTATTTTTTAAAACATGAAAATAAATAAATATTTATTCATATAAAAAAGAAAAAGGTGACAGATATATGTGTTCAAAAAAAATATGAAAACACATTATTTTCTACACATGGATAAAAACAAAACACAAAGAAAACATTAAAAATTTATTTAAATATTACAAATAATTTCATGTCATATAAAATTCAATTAATAATTTATTTATTAATATATAGTTTTATTCTCAAAAGCATACATTAAATATGGACATGGAAGAGCAGAGCTTCCATTCCAAAAATAATAGACATGGTAAGTTTCACTAATAAGAAACACTGCAAGTAAATTTTGAGTCAAGGGGAAGTGAACATTTTAGGGGGAATTTAAAACCCTATAAATATATTAAAAATAATTATTTTTTTAAACATTAGAAATATCTCAGATATAGTATCTTTCTGAAATAGTATTGATTTGAAAATAATGTTAGCAATGAAAACCTTATTGTTTCAGTGACATATATATCAAAACCCCTTTAAAGAGAGTTCTTAAAATTGAACATAAAATACTGTGAATAAAATATAAATCATTTTATAATGATTTTATTGGTTTTTTTATAAACCATATAAAAATCATGTTCTAAAAATCAAACATATCTGATTGATTTAAAAATAAGAACTAGAAACCCTTACAACATTATAGTTATTGGAATGACAAATCTATCAAAGATATGATTTAAAATGAAACATTAAATACCAAAAATAAAGAGGTTATCATTATATAAAATATTAAATTGGTTGTAGATAAACCATTTAAAATTAAACATTCTCAATAATAATAAGTGTGTATTACGGTATGGAAAATTAAGACAATAAACTCTTTCCATAATTACTAACATCCAATAATTCTATTGAATCTCCTATAAAAAATTAATTGTTATATTAATAAACTATTGTAGAATCTTATTAATACAATATCCTATTATAAGAATCATTTAAAATTATTCTCTACATATATATTACGTATTTATTATATATTATCAATATCAGTGTGTGTTATATTGATCATTTTGAACTAGTTTCATAATCGTGGTGTTCTAATTTATTCTTATTATAAAGTTCATAATTATTATATTTTTTATTGTACTAGAATAGATAAATTATATTAATTTATAAATTTATTATATCATTAAATTAGTATTTTAGTCATGTTTCATGAAAATTGAAATAGTGTCAACTTATTTTGATAATTTTAGCGACAGAATATGATATTTTAATAAAAAGTTAAATACAAAAATAACCTTTATAAAACCATAAAAATTAAATATTTTCATATTATATTATTAAAAAATTACTATATGAGTTCACATATTAGTCCATGATAGAGTTTTATATCATTGTTTTTAAAACCCCACGCTTCCACAGTACGCTTCTCCTTGAATAATAGAGTACCATGTGTTGTACGCAACTTCGAGTTCTAACACACCACAACCAATCAAACTAGCCGTTATGAATAGTAATACCCAATTATTGAAATTTTATAAATTTTATCTTTCAAAATGGACTTCATTTTTGGATTCCTAATATCAAAATTAGACGAGGGTGAATTTTTGGTATTTTTCTGAAAACATTCAATTTTTGATGAATAGTTAGAAACACTGAGTTATAGTTTAAAATAGAATTTTTATTTAAATAATTATTTATTTTATTCTAATTTATATTAGGTAAAAATATATACATAATACTTATATTATTTCAATGTAATTAAATAGATTCAATTTATAATAATTTTAGATATATAGAAATTTTATAGAACTTTTCACCGTCTTTTACCCACCTCCTAGGTGAATTTGCGAATTCACATAAAACATAATTTTTCGGCTTCTGTGAGTAGAATTTCAAAACCCTGAGAGACACGGTTTATATTAGTAAGTAAAATTTGGTTCAATAAGATGAAAATAATTTCTGGTGAATAATAACTTTTTACTTTTATTTACCACGGTCAAAATTAAATATGGTAATTAAGGGTAAAAATGATATTATTTTTACCCAAACACATGTCCTAATTCTATTGGATAAGTATAATTCAACCAAAATAAACCTTACTAATAAAATATGAACCTCTTTGGTCTACTTGGATTAGATTAGGACAATTATTATTATTTAATTCAAAGAAGAGTTAAAAGAGTTAAAATCAATGTTTAATAACTAAAACATTTTTAATATAGGGTTATACATAAGAAAAATTTGACTATAAATATTAATTAGAAATATAAATACTATTAACTACATAATGGTATTTTATTTATATTTTTTAAACTTTAACTAATTTTATTTATTTATGACACAATGATGATGGAGTAATTACCTAATTAATGAAATATTAAAATAACCGATATTATGAATATCCAAATAAATGTAATTTGAGACTTTTTATGAATTACACTAATTTTTTAGGTTAATATGACATATTAGGGTTGGTTATATGAATGGTGTTTGAAGTAACGATGCTGTTATAAATTTATAAAAACCAAAATACCAAATAGTGTCAAATTTGACATAAAAGAATTTTTAAAACATATATTATATTATTAATTGATTTTATATTCCTAAAAATCTAAGGTTCGTACAAAAAACATATATAATGATAGGTGTATCATTAAGAAACCACTTGGGGTTATCTTGTATGTATATAGTAAGTTTATTAACTATATAATATAAAAATACAAAGAGACATGGGAAATGGAACACTATTTAACTATGAGTTAAATCTAAATGATAAAGTTAATATGGTAACCCAAACCTATCTAAAACCTATTTGTTGAGTGTTGTTCGACCCATCCCCACCTTTTCCTCTAAATAATCCATTTTTGCGCCATTATAAATGGAAAATTATTATATTATAAAATAATATTTCTATCTTTTCCTAAGGTGCCCCTCACCCCTCTTATAAAAGGTCACTCCCCCTTCTCTCTAATTCACACCCTCAAAGACATTTGGATCGGCCAAACCCTGACCAAATACCCAATAAAATGTCATCCCTTCATCCTATAGGTACTACTTTAGACATAAATCCAACCTAAGGATCCCTTTTGATCAAATCAAAAATAAGAACCCGAAGAAGAGGTAAATATTTCATCACCTCTTTCTAGTTCCTTTCTTCTTCCAATTTCTCTTTCTTTGTTGTTTCCTTTATAAAATAATAACTCTAGTATCTTCTATATACTTTTATGTTATTATTAATATGTTACAACCATGTTCATTATTCTATCCATCCTTTGAATGTCATGTCACCATATGTGCGTACGTACGGATTACCATCTCTACGTCGTTGTATAATTGTTATTCAATACATTATTATTTGGATGGGTAAAATAATGATGTCCAATTGATGTAAATAATAAATATAAAATGATAATTATTCTTTATATATGATATATAATCCAATTATATATTATTTTAAAATCAAAAGAGTGATATTTTCACTCGTGCATACGTACGGATTACCGTCTCCACGACTCCGATGAGATTCATTCCCCATCGTATCCATTGAAGATAAAGTTTCATTATATGATTAAAAATAATGTTTAAAGAATTGATATCATTTTGAATAAGAATATTATACATCCCATTCATAAAAAATATGACTCACATAATAAATAATATAAATGAAAATGAATCTGTTAACACCCAAAATGACGATTATACTAAGATATTATGAACAAAGCAATGGTAAAAAATCATATATGATATCATATAAATTTATATGATTATTTTATAATTTAATAAAAATTATTTCACCATTATATATGAGGTTAACCTACCCTCAACCAAGGAAAAAGTACAAGGTATGGTTTAATTCTACAATATCTTCATCATCGGAGGTTGTTTTTATGTAATTATCTAGGGGGACCTCTTTATCATCCACATCCATGTTTCTTAAAAATGTATTTCAAAACATTATTAATATTTTATATAAAATGGGTTAAAGTAATTTATACCCTTGTTTTACTTTTATAATATGTTTATAAAGGAATGTTTCTGTTATTTTCCAAACAAGGTCCTTTATAACCTTTTTGACAAAATTAAGGTAAGAATGTATTTTTTTAACTTATATGGTTGGTGTGGCTATTTTCCGCCATTATAACATCGTCAATTCTTCACTTACAAGATTATAAGAATATTTTCAAAATATATTTTTTTCTTAAATGATTTTAAAATATAAATAGATATTTCTCTAAAAAAGGATTTGATTTCATCTATGTCAACATCATTTGATTGATTTTAATCTAATTTCAAGTGGATTTATTATGATACAGAAGTTATATATTGTATTGAAGTTTTTGTGATATGTTTGACTATGGATGTGTTATTTCATACCATTCATGGTTTATGGATAAAGTATTGACATTTTTTATGCCAGTTTTAATACGAATGTTTATGTTATGTTTAATCCTTTTCATATGAGGAATTCATTGGATTTAGTAAGTGACATGTGGAGCCCGCTATAGCTCCTCGATGCATCGGTAGGTATCTTATTTGTAGTCTTGGCACAAGGCCTTGACTATGTGGTTATGAAAGTATGGCATTATGCATTCCATCATTATGAAAGTGGATATTGATATTGCATGTGATTATTCAACTAGTAGAATATCCATATGAGTAATTAAATGGAATTATTTTAATTTATATTTCCTATATTATGATGAATTTTATGTTGAAAGGGTTTTTGTTTTAGTTTTATACATTTCCTTAAATGTTTATGCTTAATTATGAAATTTTCCCCTTTATTTTTATCCTTACTGAGCATCTGAGATCACCCCTTTCTATGTTTTATTTTTCCCAGGATGCGAAATTTTTATTATGACTGTCCTACAGGGATAGTCTATGGGATCTCAATGTTGTATATGGAAACAGTGTTTTTGTAGTTTTCCATTTCATGATGTAATGTAATCCTTATGAATGTATCTAGTACTTCCAAGGCTTCTAAAGTAATTGGTCTTTCGAGGCTTTATCTTTTGTGATCATGCTAATGTTACTTAATAATGCTCTGACTTTGGGTAACTGTGTTCGGGGCGTCACAGTTGGTATCAGAGAAAGTTTAGTACAAAACTTGGATACTAGATTTAGAAAAATTCTGATTAGATCACATAGCCCTAAGATATACATTGAGGATTAGTATAGAAGAACTTCTTAAAATTTTGGCATTCTAGATATTTTGTGTGTTTTCCAAGAAATACATCCATGTATGGATACAAGTAGGTAGAGGTGGATCTAGAACAGATGTACGTAGGGGTAAAACCCGAATACACTACTTTGAGCTAGACTCGAATGGGAGCTGGTGCACAACAACGGGCCTTGCTGCACTCTTGGTTATGACACTCTTGGTGGATATGCTTAGGATAATTCTCATTTTCTTTACAACCCATTATGAAGGGTTTATGACTCTATACTTTTTCAAAGAATTTTTTTTTATGATTATGGATTATATCCATAAACTATTCAATTTAAGTTAATTGTTTTACAGGTTTGGAATTATGTATTTCTATTCATAAACTAATCTACTTGATGCCATTGTTTAGAAATGGCGCCTAGTGGAAGGAATGGAAACCGTATCATTGCACACACTCCATGTAGGGATTTCCCTCCTACTCAAGATAATTATAATGGAGCTGGTGATGCAACTGATGTTCACCAGCTAATCACCATATTGGGACAACTGACTCAGGTTATGAATAATAACCTTACCCGTATGGAGCACCTTGATCCGCATCTTGGAGGATCAATGTTAGATCGCTTCATGAGGAAACAATCACCGAAATTAAATGGGAGTATAAATTCATTAGTGGCTGAGAAATGGATAAATTCCTTGATGAAAATATTCCATGTCTTGGGGAGTAAGAAAAGGGAAAAAAATTTCATGGATGTTTACCGCCTCACTAGAGATGCAGATGAATGGTGGTCACTGATTCAAAACAAAAAGGAAGAGGATGAAGTATCAAATATGGAATGGAGGGAGTTTAAAGAATTTTTCTTAGAAAAATACTTTCCTCATGACCATCAAGTAGATAAGGAAAGACAATTTCTGAGTCTGAGGCAAAATGAGGATGAGAATGTCGCAAAGTATAAAGCTAACATTACATGGTTAGCAAGGCATGATGCCGATTATATATGCAACACAAGAAGTAATATTGATAATTTCTTTGATGGTTTAAAACCATTTCTTCATCAGTCATTAGTCTCACAATCCTTCTCGTCATATGAATATATTGTCTCATGTGCTATCAAGGCAGAAAAATAATTCTCTAAGTCATACAACCTTAAAGAAATGAAATAGAAGAAGAGATCTGCTGAACACTCTTGAAATAGAAATAAGGAAAAGAAGGGAGAAGTTGAATATAAATCCTTCACTAAATGTGGGAATTAACACCATGGTACATAACTGAAGGGAATTGGAGTCTATTACAAGTGTGGTGAAAAAGTCCACCAAGCTCGTGATTGCAAGGGGAAGAAAGAGGTTGTCGATGTTGAATTCTATAATTGTAGAGAAAGGGGGTATTATGCAAATGAATTTCCTAAGCGTTAGGGGAAATTACATCATTAAAGTCCAAGAGATCAAGGCCAAGCTTATGATATCACTACTTCTGAGGTTAAAGATCTGAAAGATGTAGTGGATGGTAATTTAATGGTTTCCTCAAGTTTAGAAAATGCTTTATTTGATTCTGGATCATAGAATTGTTACATATCTTCCCAGTTTGCTAAGAAAATAAGATATTTCCAATTTGATTTAACAAGGGAGTTGTCAGTCAAAACTCCTACGGGAAGTATCATTGAAATAATGTTTTTTGAATCAGTCCACATTAGGGAATATAAATTTTATTTATCTTCTGATCTCATCATCATACCCATGATTGAATTTGATATAATCCTCGATATGGATTGGCTTTCAGACCATGATGCGAATATTTATTGTAAGAAGAAGGAGGTTACAATTGTTTATGATGATAAAGAGTACCTTATCTTTAGAGTAGAAACGTCACTGCCTAATTCTTATATAGATCCACCCTAGTATCTCAACTAAATTCAATTATTGTGAAGGAAGAGAATGAAATATCTTTGGGAGAGGAAAGGAATGTTCAAATAGGGGATGTGCCTATTGTGAAAGAATATGTTGATGTGTTTAAAGAATATTTATCTGGAAATCCTTTAGAATGATAAATTGAGTTTTCCATTGATTTAATTCCTGGTTCAAGGCCTATATCAAAGACCTCTTATTAAATGGCCACTGTTGAATTTGTGGAACTAAAGAAACATTTAGAGAAATTGAGTAATAACGGATTTATTCATCCTAATGTTTCTCTATGGGGAGCCCCTATTCTTTTTGTTAAGAAGAAAGATGGATCTATGAGGTTGTGTATTGACTACAGGGAGATCAATGTTATAACAATAAAGAACATGTATCCCTTACCTCGCATTGATTATTTATTCAAACAACTTCATATAAATCAATAATTTTCAAAGATTGACCTTTGATCTGGATATCGTCAGTTTTGTGGGAAGAAGGAAGACATTCTGAAAACAGCATTTTGAACTAGGTACGGGCATTACATGTTTACAGTAATGCCTTTTGAATTGATTAATGCACCCTCTGTCTTCATTGATCTAATGAATAAGTTTTTCAAGGAATATCTTGCTGAAATTGTAGTGGTACTTATTGATTATATTTTGGTATACTCTAAAAGCTAAAAAGATCATTAAAATCACTTGAACATTATCCTAAAGACTCTTAGAAGACATGAATTATATGGGAAGTTTAACAAGTGTGAATTATGGGTTCATGAGATTTCGTTTCACGGCCATATTTTCTCTAAGGATGGAATCTCTGTTGATCCTTCTACGAAAAGAGAAATCCAAGAATGGATAGCACCGATGAGTATAACTAAGGTACGCGGTTTCATTGGTTTAGCTGGTTATTATCGACATTTTTTCCAGAATGTTTCCCTGTTGGCTAACCCATTAACAAATCTCACATGAAAAGGGGTTAAATTTGTTTTGAAAAAAGAGTGTGAAGAATTTTTTGAAGAACTGAAGAGAATATTAGTCAATTATCCTATATTTACTCTACCATTGGGGAATGATGGGTTTGTTATTTATAGTGATGCTTCAAAGAAAGGACACGGTTGTGTCCTTATGATGAATGATAGGGTATTTGCCTATGCATCACAACAGCTAAAAATTCCTGAGAAAAAATATCCTACTCAAGATCTTGAGTTATCATCTGTAATCTTTTCTTTGAAGATTTGGAGACACTATCTCTATGGTGAAAAATGTGAGATATATACCGATCACAAGAGTTTGAAGTATATGTTCCCACAAAAATAACTCAACATGAGGAAAAGGTGATGGCTTGAACTACTCAAAAATTATGATTGCACGATACACTACCACCCAGGGAAGGTAAATAAGGTGACATATTCTTTGATTAGAAAGGATCATGGAGTTTTGAACAAGATGGGAGTTGAAAAGGATCCTATATACATGGATCTAGTAATGATGAATATGGGAATCACCATGGAATGGGAAACATCAATACTTTTTCATAAGGTTACCAAACCATCTTTACTAGAAAGGATAAAGAGTTCTCAGACTGATGATGAAGAGTTTCAAAAGAAGATTAAAGCTGTGAATGATGGGAGATTTAGTGACTTTTTGTATGATGATGGAATTTTGAAATTTGGGAAGAGACTTTGTCTTCCAGATATACCAGATCTAAAAAGGGAATTGTTATATGATGCTCATAGTTAAAATATCTCTATACACCCTAGGAGAACCAAAATTTATAGAGATATGAAGGAACATTTCTGGTGGAACAACATGAAGAGGTAGATTTCTGATTTTCTGTCAAGATGTATAGTTTGTCAACAACTAAAATTTGGAAGGCAACAGCCTGGAGGATTCTTGCAACCACTTCCCATACCTGAGTGGAAATGGGGTGATATCACAATGGACTTTTTCATGGGACTACCAAAGACTCCAAAAAAGAACTATGCAATATGGGTCATTGTTGATCGTCTTACTAAGTCATCACATTTTCTTGCTATAAGGGAAGACTTACCACTTGAACGTCTAGCAAGACTATATATTAATGAAGTTGTGAGACTTAATGGAGTACCCCTATTGATTTTTTCTGATCGGGATCCATGTTATAAATCATGATTCTGGAAAAGTATTCAGAAATCCCTGGATACTAAGCTTCGTTTGAGCACTTCCTACCACCCCCAAAGTGATGGACAATTAGAACAGACTATTCAAACCTTATAAGACATGTTCAGATCCTTATCACTTGACATTCAGGTATGTGGGATCAATATTTACCTCTGGTAGAATTTTCCTATAACAATAGGTTCCATTCAAGTATTCAAATGGAACCATATGAAGCATTATATAGAAAGAGATGTCACACACCAACCTGTTGGGATGATGTTGGTGACCGAAAACTCGTAGGTCCAAAACTTTTGGAGGAAACGATGGAAAAGGTTAAGGTAATCCAAAACCACATTAAGGTAGCTCAAAGTAGGTACAAGAGCTATGCTAATAACCGAAGTAAGGATTTGAAATTTCATGTAGGAGATCATGTTTTCTTGAAGGTATCTCCATGGAAGGGTGTAATACATTTCAGTAAGAAGGGAAAATTATGACCCGGGTATATCAGACCTTTTGAAATTCTCGAACAAATTGGGGCTATAACTTACCATTGGAAAATTCCGCCAAGTCTCTCCAAAGTTCATGATGTGTTCCACGTATCACTATTCAGAAAATACATGCCTCATCTAATACATGTATTTGACTATGAGGAATTAGAAGTGGAACTTGAGTGGTCTTATTGTGAAGAGCTTGTCAAGTTTCTTGATACAAGATAACAATTGTTGAGAAACCGGATGACTTTTCTGGTAAAAGTTCTATGGAGAAACCATAAGATAGAAGAGGTAATGTAGAAACCTGAGGAACTTATGATAAAGAACCACTTGAGTATTTTTATTCAGTAATATTATATAAATTTCTTGGATGAAATTATTTGATGGAGGGTAGAATGTAACAACCCAAGCTTC
Source organism: Viscum album (assembly GCA_963277665.1). Taxonomy (NCBI): domain Eukaryota; kingdom Viridiplantae; phylum Streptophyta; class Magnoliopsida; order Santalales; family Viscaceae; genus Viscum; species Viscum album. The sequence goes on along the minus strand of OY728119.1, from coordinate 1,012,096,689 downwards.
CACGGTACGCTTCTCTTTGAATAATAGAGTAGCCTGTGTTTTAAGCAACTTCAAGTTCTAACACACCACAACCAATCAAAATAGTCGTTATAAATAGCAATACACGCTTTTTGAAATTTTATCAATTTTATATTTCAAAATGGACTTCATTTTTTGATTCAGAATATCGAAATTTTCCTAGGGTGAATTTTTTTGTATTTTTCTGAAAACATTCGATTTTTTATGAATAGTGAAAAACATTCAGTTATAGTTTAAAACTGAATTTTTATTTAAATAACTATTTATTTTATTTAAATTTATTTTAGGTAAAAATAGATACATAATACCTATATAAGTTCAATGTAATTCATTGGAGCCAATTTATAATAATTTTAGATATATAAAAAATTTATAGAACTTTTCACCGTCTTTTACCCACCTCCTAGGAGAATTAGAGAATTCACATAAAACATAATTTTACTGCTTATGTGAGTTGAATTTCAAAAATCTGAGAGATACGGTTGATATCAGTAAGTAAAATATGGTTCAATAAGATGAAAATATTTTTTGGTAAATAGTAACTTTTTACTTTTATTTACCAAGGTTAAAAGTAAATAGGGTAATTTTGGATAAAAATAATACTATTATTACCCTAACACATGTCGTAATTCTATTGGATAAATATAATTAGACCAAAAAACCTTAGAAATAAAATATTAACCTCTTTGTTCCACTGAGATAAGATTAGGACATTTATTATTATTTAATTCAAAGAAGAGTTAAAAGAGATAAAATCAATGTTTAATAACTAAAACATTTTTAATATAGGGTTATGCATAAGAAAATTAGACTATAAATATTAATTTCAAAGCTAAAACTATTTCCTGCATAATGGCATTTTATTTATATTTTTCAGACATTAAATAATTTAATTATTTATGACACAATGATGATGCAGTAATTACCTAATTAATGAAATGTTAAAATAATCGATATTATGAATATCCAAATAAATATAATTTGAGACTTTTTATGAAATAGAATAATTTGTTAGGTTAATATGACATATTAGGGTTGGTTAGATGAATTTTGTCTGAAGTAATGATACTGTTATGAATTTTGATTTAACACAATACAAAATAGTGTCAAAATTGACATAAAAGAATTTTTAAAACAAATATTATATTATTAATTGATGTTCTATTCATAAAAATATAATGTTCAACCAAAAGACTTATATAATTATAGTTATATCATTAATGAACCACTTGGGGTTCTCGTGAAAGTATATAGTCAGTTTTTTAACCATTTAATATAAAAATAAAAAGAGACATGGTAAATGTCAAACTATTTAACTAAGAGTTAAATCTAAAAGGTAAAGTTAATATAGTGACCCAAACCTGTCTAAAACCTATTGGTTGAGTGGTTTTAGACCCATACCAACCTTAGCCTTTAAATAATACATTTTCTAGCCATTATAAACTGAAAATTATTTTATTATAAAATAATATTTCTAGCTTTTCCTAAGGTGGCCCTCACCCCTCTTATAAAATGGCACTCCCCTTCTCTCTAATTCACACCTTCAAAGCCATTGGGATTGACCAAACCCTACCCAAATACCCTCTAAACGCTTCTCCACTAATCCTAGAGTCCCTCCTTTAGTCTGAAAGACATCCTAAGGATCCCTTTTGATCAAATCAATAGGAAGAACCCGAAGAAGAGGAAAATATTTCATCACCTCTTTCAAGTTACTTTCTTCTTCTACATCCTCTTTCTTTGTTCTTTCCATTATAAATTAAAGACTCCAGTATATTCCATATAATGTGATGTTATTATGAATATTTTACAACCATATTCATTATTCTATCCATCCTTTTAATGACATCTCACCATACGTGCGTACGTACGTATTACCGTCTCCATGTCGTGGTGTAATTATTATTCAATACATTATTATTTAAATGCATATAATAATGATGTATAATTGATGTAAATAATTAATATACCATGATAATTATTTTTTATATATGATATATCATCAAATTATATATTATTTTAATATCAAAAGAATGATATTGTTGCTCGTGCGTACGTACGGATTACCGTCTCCACGAACACGATGAGATTCATTCCCCATTGTATCCATTCAAGACTAATTTTCTTTAGATGATTAAAAATAATGTTTAGAGACTTAATATAATTCTAAATATGAATAATATAAATCCCATACATAAAAAATATAACTCACATAACAAAAAATATATAGGAAAATGAATTTGATAACACCTGAAACGACGATAATACAAAGATATTATTAACAAAGAAATGTTAAAAGATCATATATGATATCATATTAATATATATGATTCCTGTATAATTTAATAACAATTATTTCACCATTATAAAGAAGTTTAACCAACCCTCAACAAAGGAAAAGTACATGGTAACGGTTAATTGTACAATCTCTTCCTTATCCGAGGTTGTTTATATGTAATTATCTACTGGGACCTCTTTATCATCCAAATCCATGTTTCTTAAATATGTATTTGAAAAAATTATAACTATTTTATATAATATGGGTTAAAGTAATTTATACCCTTTTTTGATATTTATAATATGTTTATAATGGGATCTTTCCGTCATTTTTCAAACAATGTCCTTTATAACCTTTTCGACAAAATTAAGGTAAGAATCTATTTTTTTTAACTTATATAGCAGGTGTGGCTATTTTCCGCCATTATAACATCGTCAAAGATTCCCTTACAATCTTATAAGAATATTTTTAAAATAATTTTTTTCTTAAATTATTTCAAAATAGAAAGCGATATTTCTCTAAAAAAGGTTTTGATTTCATCTATGTCAACATCCTTTGATGGATTTTAAGCTTATTTGAAGTTGAATTATTATGATACAAAACATCCATATTGTATTAAAGTTTTTGTGATATGTTTTAATATGGATGTTTTATTTCATACCATTCATGGTTTATGGATAAAGTATTTACATTTCGTATGCCAGTTTTAATATGAATGTTTATGTTATGTTTAAACCTTTTCATATGAAGAATGCATTGGAATTAGTAAGTGATGGGTGGAGCCCGCTATAGCTCCTCAATGCATCGGTAGTTCTCATGAGACAAACTAGTTTCTAGGAACAAGGCCATGAAAAAATATTATTGGTAGTCTTGAAAGAAGGCCTTGACTATGTGGTTATGAAAGTTTGGCATTATGCATTCCATCAATATGAAAGTGGCTATTGATAATGCACGTGATTATTCGACTAGTAAAATATCCATGTGAGTAAGTAAATGGAATTATTTTGATTTATATTTTCCATATTATGATTAATTTTATGTTTTAAAGTCTTTTTTTCGTTTTATACTTTTCCTTAAATTTTTATGCTTATTTATGAATGTTTTTTCTATATTGTTATCCTTACCGAGCATATGAGCTCACCAATTTCTATGTTATATTTTTCTTAGGATGCAAAGAAGTTTATTATGACTGACGTGTAGTGATATTCTACGGGATCTCAGTGTTGTCTATAGAAACAATGTTGTTGTAGATTTACATTTCATGATTTAATGTAAACCTTATGAATGTATCTTGTACTTCCAAGGCTACTAAACTAATCGGTCTTTCGAGACTTGATATTTTGGGATCATTTCAATTTTATGTAATAATACACCGAATCTTAGTAACTAGGGTCGGGGCGTTACATTGTTCATATGGGTTGTTATACCAAACGAAACTTGAAAATACCATAATTATATGGGTTCGTATGGTTAATAAATTGTTTATTTTAACATAATATTTTTTTTAAAAAATAATGATATTATTTAGATTTTTTTAATTTTTTTGTATATATTTTATATTTTTTAGATAAAGAATCTAAAATAATAAAAAAATTAAAAAATATTACTTCGTGGAGGAGGTAGTCCACACAACGCACCGTTAAAATTTTTATATTCATAATTATATTGTTTTATTGAAATTTATTCTTAAATTACATCGTCAAAACTAGTGAATAGATGACATGGTAAAAGTAAAAGATGTCACTTCATTGAGGTGGTAGTCCATATGACACATGACTGACTTTATTTTGTTTTTCTATGTGGATTGGAAGGAATAAATATGGGTTGTTACATTAATATAATAACACTTCATTATACTTATGATATTCATGTAATTATATTTCTATGTTTAGGTAGGTTTTTAGGATATGTGTTTTGGATAAAAGATATGTACTAATTAATACTTACATCGAGACCATAAATTCCTTCTAGTTGAACTCCATAGAATTTAAAGGATTATGCTTCATTTAAGTGTCAATGGGATTTAGTACATACATGTGGCTTATAAGAGAAAACATTGGAAAGGTTTTCAAGGATATTATAATGGGAATACCGAGAACATGAGGGGTGGGAGTGATCACCTATTATAAGTGAAGAAAAGGGGACTACTCTGAATACCCATTAATATTCAATGATATCATTACACTATTCAAAGTTAAATGACTTCAAAATATATAAATAATCGATTGTGGGGTAATATTGGGTCTATAATGTATTTTATAATTATTTATATTCAATTTTAAACATTTTTAATGTCAATTACTCTTATATTTTTACTATATACATTTTTTTATTGTTACCGAGGATTCTAGCTTTTTACTAAGTAACTTATGTTTTAATAAAAATATAAAATTACCCATAATAAAAAAATATGGTTTTGTTTATACTTAATTTAATATATTTTTAAAGTAATTCAATTTATAAATATGGAAAATTTATATTTTAACTGAAAATATTGAATATATTGAAAAATTATTATTATTGAAAATGTTGTTTTCACCATTACGCATTGTAAATTTTATTTATTATTGAATACAAATTAAATGAATGATAGTAAATTTATAAATTATTTTCAAAATAATTTTTAATAATTTTATGATATTTTATAAATTTATTTTATTAAAAAAATTATTCAATATTAATAAATCAATTATTTAATTATAATAGTTTTACCATTACGGTAACATACCACGTTTTTAAAAAAATAAACACAATGTTCGATAGCTTACATGATACTCCACATCGAGCTTAAATAAAGAGATAAATAATATTATATAATATTGTAGTTGTCACGTATCCATTATAATAGTGGGAATGAATAATGTTAACTGAATTATGAAAACATGGTTCACATGTTTATCTAAGGATTCATTTGTTACCAAATTATCATGAAATGAAACTAAAAAACAATTGATGATAAAGGATGTATTTCTATGAAAAACTATTTAAATGTGAATAATTATGTTCATAAAATAATAAAATCACAATTTTTAGATTAAATTAAAGAATTATTAATTCAATATAATTTTTATAATTCATCTGATGTGTTTTATAAACATTATATAATAATAAATAAAATTCTATGAAAAAATGAGTGGTTTTCCTACAAAGCAATTTTAGAGCTTTTTGAAGGAGAAACCATTTTAAATATAATTTTTGAATCTTTTATAAGTACCATTTGTAAAAATAAATTTCTTATTTGGAATTTGGACATCAAAATTTAGTTTGGATAACTTTTTGTTATTTTTTTGATAACTTCTATATTTTAATGAATAATGAGAAAGACTGGTTTTTAATTCAAAATTTATTTTCATCTAATTTACATATTTTGATAAAAAAATAATTTAAATAGATTTTAAATTATGGTTATATTTTATTGTTATCATTTTATCAAATTTTGGTCATTTATAAATATTAATATTGAAATTACATATAATCCCATTTCAAACATTTGAACGTTTCACTTTAAAACCCCATTTTTTACTTTTGTCTACAGAATTAATTTCAAATAAAATTTTATCAATTAAGTGAATTGAATTAGGAAAAATAGATTATATATTTTTAATAATAATTTCCAAATTAGTTTTAAAGGTCAATTTAATTTTTAGGTATAAAAATTATTTTATGGTATAAAAATATATTTAACATTGTATAGGTAAAATTGTGACATGGTTTTACGTTAAAAGGTAAAAGCATAACAGAACTAAAAATTTCAGCATTTAATTGTTTTATTAGGTGTTTCTCAACACTATCCAAAGTAAAAAAAATTAAATTAAATTATAACTCTTTGAAATTAATTCCACCCCAATGTGGTTAGCTTTTAATATAGAACAATCAATAAATTTATCACTTGAACCCACCTCTCATCGAGCATAAATTCCACCCCCACACCTACCCATATCGACCAAAAAAACCTTTTAGATCAAAAATTATCTGCAAAAAACTCTCTACCTTACTCTCCCCATGTCCAAGATCTTATTGTCCCGCTGAAAGACAAAATCCATGGTCCTCAAGGTTCTTTCAAGTAGGAGATATTCAAGAAGTAATTTTCTCAAAGTACCTCTATTACTTTTTTTTATTTTTATACTTTCTCATCACCTCATTCATCCAAAAATTCATGATAAATCAAAAATCATTTATATACTGGAGTTTTATGTTTCTAATGGAATATCTCATATACATTTCATTTCTCACCTCCTCTTATTCAAATAAATGAAATTGTTGTCCATCTTATGATGGGTAATCACCTCTATGAATAATATTTTTTTCATTTTTCCAGTACCACATTCATAGAGGTTTTTAAAAATATATTTATGGTTAAATAATATTTTAATATGAATATTATAACCTATTTAATATTATGGAAATTTTATATAAAACAATCCTTCAATATTTCCATATTTTGGTTATATGATAACTTGGTTTGGGGACTTTTGGACTACCACCTTTTCAAAATGATGTGATTCATTCACACATCCCATTGAATGTATTAAAGAGTGTTTTTGTAAAATTATATAATATAAATTAAATATTAATTATAATTTAATGATATTATATATGTATACATATATACATATATTTCACATAATTTTATTCTTTCAATACGAAAGAGAAAAAAGCGTTCATGCGTATATACAGCCTACCGTCTCCATGAACAATGTTTTTAGCTTTTATTAAAAGATTAATATAAATACTTATAAAATGAATATATAAGATATTTATATCATGTTTTATATTATTTATATTATTTAATTATGACCACATGGGATATTGACTTCATACCAAGTTCATTTTCGACTCAAGTATCGAATATCGACAAAACATCTTTCATGAACTTAAATAATTTTGTAATTGTTATAACATGGTAAGAAGGGATATAAAATGAATAATAACATTTAAAAAAGTTCTAAATTAATTATAAATAATCCTAAGTTTATTATTTAGGATGAAAAAGAATCTATGAGATAAGTCAGACTCAACATAAGGGAATGTACTAACCCAATTTCCATTCATTGGGTCAAACTTCTGCTTCTTGATTATATCGTTCAACTATTATATGTGAAATAAATTTTTAGTATATTATAATTTATTTCTATCTTTTTTTTAGAATATACGGAGAGAACGACATATTTTTCTCCATAACTGTTATTTGATATTTGGATTCCTCTATAAGACTTGATTTTTTTAAAAGTAAAATAAATACCTTTTACCTTTTTGGGTATTTTGGTATTGAATGTTATTTTTTATAATGGATTGATTATATCAAAATCTTGAAAATTCCTTTTTTTATTTCAAAGTTGAAAATTTATTTTTCCATTATGCATGTTTTATATGTTATGATTACGTTATGGATCTTCGGAATTTCTTATGTATATGGGTGGTTAGATGATAAAACAAGAGAATGTGAGCATATGACATCTCTCCAATGAACTAGGTAATGAGACAAACTTAAATGGTATGGTTTCTCCTAATTTATTTAAGAAATATATTGTTATGGGAATTCCAAATGTATCCTCGAAGTCTACAACCTATGTAGATTTTAAAGATTAAATGTAAGAATGATATGTATTAAATAGATTAAATTTATGATTTAGGATTTGTAATATGTTTTTCAGGAATCTTGTGATTTCATGAGTAATGTTAAAGAGCTTATGTTTTTATTGTATAAAAATCTGATTTTTTGAAAATGTTTTCCTGGTTTTGAAGTATTCAAGGACTAACAGTTTCATTTCATATTTTGTATACCTTACTAATATTTTTTTCTCATACCATGTTCTTAAAATTTCTTCCACATCATATATTGATGGGTAATATAAAGTAAGAAGTCAATAATATTTTTATCAAGAAAGAAAATCATGTTTTAATTTAAATGTTTTATATTTTGAAAAAAATGGATACTGTTTTGGTAGCATCATCTTGTATTATTATGGGGTGTTATCTATTAATGGTGTCCTAATTATCTAAAAATATAAACCTTAAAAGATCCTAAATATGAATATATGTAAATTATTGGATAAACTAAAGATTAAATAATGTTTAAGATGAAGGACTTATAGGTGGTATCAAAAGAATGGTTTAGAAAACTTTATGGATTATATGTTTTTGTTAATCATATGGTAAGTTTATATGTATTTTATTTTAGTTAAATCCTTATTCTATAACTTTTCTAGATCATAGAAATAAATTTTCAACTGGAAGTAAGAGGGTCTAAAACAACATTCATATCTCTTCCTAATGACTTTCTTGCGATAATTAATGCAAAGCCATGTCTGGGTGATTCTGAAACCTTTTTTAACATACAATCCTACAAACAGTTTTATGAGATATCAAGCACCTCCTATAAACCTCAATACCATCATGAATCATGGATTATTTTTTATAAAATCTCATTTTCTAAATATTCTCATATTTTTTAAAAAGGTAAATATTATAAATGAATTTTTATATATATTAACGTAACATATGATTTTAAAGAATATTATGATTTTGAAAAGGCTACTTAATAAGTAAACCCTTAATTATCTTATTTATACAATATTTTAAAATATAGAATTTCAGTACATACTTATGTTATTTTAAAATGACCATTGATTGAATGTTTCAAGTCAAAATTGGTCTGAATGTTTTATAAAAATCATGTTTTATCAGATGTTTTGGGATTATATGTCATACATGATTATTTTCCAAAATTATTTTTCTGTGAACACCCATATGACCCAAGTTATAAAAGGTTCATTTGGATAAACGAAGAAAGTGATTTTCAAGAATCTCTTAATCATTATTCCAATGCATGGACCTTCTATCTATGTTAACAAAATGAAGATGAATCCTGGTGGACACTATAATTAACGTATGATGCTATTTCTTTTGGGAATATTTTTATTAAATTTTATGGAGGTGAAAAATAATTTATATATATAAGACTTAATGAATTAATATGTTTAGGTAGTTATGATTTGGGGTTAAAATTATAGGTATAATAAAAAAATTGAGGTTAACACATGATGTAGTTATTTTTTAGTATTTTATATCATTTTTTCCTTGTTATATAAATTATATAGTTTTAGAAAAATGATAACCCGCAGGAAGGGTGAAAACCTATCGCTTCAGACAAGGCTACATGAATTTAATGCAAAACTGAAGATCAATCCATATTTATCGACTACCACTATCCTATGTGAATCCCTTATCTAGTATGCCTTTTTATTTGTTGTTAAATGATTTTATGTGATAATAATAAGTTGATTTTCGAAACATTTTTTTATCTAATTATTATCCTTGGTATCTGAAAATGACTTAGCAATTAAGTGAATAATGTTATTCGTGAAGTCAATCACTATTTTTGGAACCCTATATGATCAAGTTAAATAGAATACTATGGAGGTTTATATAAGTAATAAGGTTTGAATTATATTTGGGAATAATATACGATGGGCATATGGTGGTACAATTTATTTATGGAAATAGTTAGTGTATCATGATGATTTTCAGGACAATTACTTTTTATGTGAGACATTAAGAGTAATTGATGATATTTGGAGATAAATGTTTAAATTTATCTTGGAGGAAAATTTAATCAAATACTTCATATTTTTGGATTCAATATTAGTTTTTTATTTTAAATAATATCAAGGACAATTGTTTAATGAATTTTTATTGTGGAACTTGGGTATAATTGTTGAATTTTATAGATTAAAAGTAGTTTTCATCATACAATGATTTATTCTTTTGGGGAATTAACTTGTGATTTACTAACCATTTTGGTTTTGGTTCATTCCTAAAGACGAGAGAAATATATTGATCATATTTTTTTATGTGATTCTACTGCTCTAGGTGTGACCAAGTCATCTTGAATACTCATCATTTTGGAGAAAAAGAAGAGTTTATGGTAAAAATATATTAAAGAGTGAAACTCTACATGTAAATTGATTATATTTAATTATGATCTTAGTCCATGTAGTAATATAATACTACAACTAAATGTAAATGATCTTGAAGAAAAAACTATATATGCTTATGTTTATCAACAGATGGTTTTCTGTCACATATTTATGGTATTTTGATGGTTAAATTTCCCTGATCATGTTCTATAACACTCAATACTAGTCTATAAGAGTTATTTTTAACTTCTATATCTATGTTTTCCAACATGGAACCATAGTATTTTTTATCTCAGATAATCTTCGTACATCACTTTCTTTCTTTTAAAGTGGTTGTTTAATTATTCCATCTTCTGATGTGCGATTTCTATAAAGGTATTTTGATTAGTCATACCTTAGTATCTGAACCTAAATTCATATTTTGAGGATGAAATTTATTAAATGGGGGAGTATTTAACATTATTTTTTTAAGAAACACAATATTCGATAGCGTACATGATACAACAGATCAAGCTTAAAAATAATAAAATATTCTTATTTAATAAGGTATTTGTTTCCTAGTTGATAGAATAGAAGGAAGGAATTGTGTTAACTTAATTAGGAAAATATGGCTTACATAGGTTTATATAATGAAAAACTATTTACATGTTAATAATTATGTTTAGAAAAAATAATATCCCATTTTTTTAATTAAATTAATTAAATATTAATTAAATATAATGTTTAAAATTCATCATATGAGTTTTATATACATTATAGAAGAACAAATAAAATTTTAAGGATAAAATGAGTGTTTCTCAAAAAATATTGTTTACCGCATTTTGATGGTGGACACATTTTAAATCAATTTTTTGATACTTTTATGAGTTCTATTTGTAAAAATATATTTCTTATTTTTAATTGCGACATCAAATTTTAGTTTGAAATTTATTTTGGTATTTTTATTGATTACTTTCATATTTTAATGAATTGTGAGAAATATTGTGTATTCAAAACATCTATTTCATGTAACTTATGTATATTTTTATAAGCTCTTTTTAATAGGTATTATATTATATTTATATTATTTTTTTATAATTTAATTAAAATTCAATTTTAACAGTTTTGAATTGAAATTAGATAAAAAACATTTCAAACATTTGAAGGGTTCACTTTAAAATTCTTCTTTTTAGTTTTTTCTACGGAATTAATTTTAAATATAATGCTCTCAATTATGTTAATTTTAATTAGGTAAAATGGATTCCATATATGGAATCAAAATTTCCAAGTTACCTTTTATCTTAAATTTAATTTTTAGGTATAAAAATTGTACCTATGTAAAAAAAATTAATCGTTGTATTAGTAAAATTGTGACAGGGGTTAAAGTTAAAAGGTACAAGCTTAACATACCAAAATATTGAAACATTTAATGACTAGTTATGGTTTGGCTAGACCCTAAAAATCCTAAAAATAATTAAATTAAACTATAATTAATTGATATTAATTCCACCTCAATGTGGTTACCTTTTAATATAAAATAATCATTAAATTAATCACTTGAACCCACCTCTCCTCAAGTAAAAATACCACCCCTCACCTCCCCATTTAGCACAAAAAGCATTGTATATCATCATATATCTACCTAATCCTCTCATACACAATATCCACATGTTCAATTCCAGAGGTTCTAACAAAAATACAAAATCCAAATTCCTCAAGGGTCTTTCAAGGATTGGATATTCAAGAGGTAAGTTTCTCAAAGTACCTCTCTTAATTTCTTTTATTTTTCTACTTTCTCTTCACATCATTCATACATAAATTCATAAAAAAACCCAAATCATGTATATAATGTATTTTTATGTTTCCAACAGAATATATCATATCCATTTCATTTCTCACCTCCTCTTATTTAAGGAAACTAAATTACTGTCCAAATTATGCCGGTTAAACACCTCTATAAATAATGTTTTTGATATTTTTCATTAACACTGTCATGGATGGTATTATAACTATTTTTATGGTCAAATTATATTATAATATATTAAATATAACCTATATAATATTAAATAGATTTTATCTTAAATATAAGATCAAGATTTCCATATTTTGGTTATATTATAACTTTATTTGGGGATGTGTGGACTATCGCCTCCTCAAAATGATGTGATTCATTCACACAACATATGGAATGTACTGAGGATTATTTTAATAAAAATATATGATATAAATGAAAAAATTATTCTACTATATTTATATTAAATATGTATAAATATTTATATATATATATATTTTAATTCCGTTCATTCAATGTGACATTAAAAAATGAAAAACAGTGTTCATGCATACATACGGCCAACCATCTCCATGAACGGTGTTTTAATTTTTCCTTAAAAGATTATTATATATAATTTTATAGTGAATATATAAGTTATTTATATCATGTTTTATATTCCTTAGATGCTTGTCGTAGGACCACATTGACTATTTACATCATACCATGTTCATTCCCAACACAGGTACCGAATATCATCAAAATTTCCAATTTGAAATTAAATAATTATGTAATTATTATAACGTGGTAAGAAGTGATATAAAATAAACAATAAAATTCAAAAAAATTCTCAATAAATTATAAATTAACCTATGTTTATAATTCTGGAAGATAAAAAATATTCGAGACAAGTCAGACTCGAGGTAAGGGAATTTCTTAACCAAATTTCTATTTTTTGAGTTAAACATCTACTACTTGATTATGTAATTAAACTCGTATATGTGAATTTAATATTTAATATATTTTATTTTATTTATATATTGAATTTAATTTAATGTTTTTTAATGGAACCTATTTATATGGAGTCTTTGACTTTCTGTACAAAATGATAAATTTAATGTTTTTTAACATATACTACGATAGTTAATTATTTGACGTCGTAACCATTATTTTATATTTGGCATCCTATATAAGCCTTAATTTTTTTAAAATGAAAATAAATCCCTTTTCCCAATTTTTGTTTATTTTGGTATTGAAAATTGTTTTGATAATGGATTGATTATCTCAACATCTTGAAATGATATTTTGTGATTTCAAAGTGGAAATGTTATTTTTGTTTTATGGTTTTTTAAGGTGTTATTATTATGTCATGGATCATTGAAATTTCTTATTTATATGGATTTTTCAACCACAAATCAAGCTTGGGTGAGCTTTTGATATCTCTACAATTAATTGGGTAATGAGATGGAGTAAAATGGTAGGGTTTCTCTTAATAGAATTGGGGAATATACTTCGATGGGTATTCCAAATGTGACCATAATGCTTACTCCCTGTGTAGCTGTGAATGATACAATATAAGTATGATATGGATTCCATGTGTTACTATTTTGGTTTATTATTGTTAAGAAGACTTGCAGAAATTATATGATTTCATGAGGTCTGTTAAAGAGCTTATGTTTTTATTTTTAAAAAATATGATTTTGTGAAAATGTTTCCATGAGTTTGAAATATTCATGGAAAAACGGTTTCATTCCTTATTTTATATCCCTTAATGATATTTTTCTCCTCATCCTGAAATTTCAAAAAAAAAATCCACATGGTTAAAGAATGTTTAAAAGAAAGTAATAAGTGAAAATATTGTAATCATGAAAAGAAATCAAGTTTCATTTTAAAAGTTTTTTAATTTCAAAAAAATGGATATTATTTTGGTGTTATCCTATTGTTTTATTATGGGATGTTATGTATTAATGATGGCATAATATTCAAAAAATATAATCTTGAAAGGATACTCAATGTTAAAGAAAGTAAATTATTTACTAAACATAATATTATGTAATGTTTAAGGACGGTACCTTATAATTATCATGGTCGATACCTTTATTTCTAATAATCATAATTTTCTTCCTAAAAATAAATTTTTTCTTAATAAATATCATTAACATGTTGATCCAAAATATTAAATCCATTTTTAATATTTAATTTCTATATAAAATGAAAACCAATTTATAACATAAATATGTACAAAGATGTGTAAGAGTAGAAAATTATTTTAGTATACAAAAAATTTAAAAACAGTTTTATAAATTGAATAGATAATTTTTAAATAAATTAATTTAATTTTAAAATATATATTTTATATATTTTTATTCAAAGCCCTCTATACTATGGATATTATTTTATTATAAAATTTGGTATATTCTTCATGATTCATGTGAAAAGAATTTATTTTTTAAAACAAACTAAAAAAACTTATCCTATGATAATATTGACCCGATTTGTCCAAAAAATAAGTACTTCTTCAAATAAATTTATAAAAATTATAATTTTATATTTTAAATAATGATATGATATATAAATGAAAAAAAAAATTATTGAAATATTCCCTTTTAAAATATTTAGTGTACCAAATTCTATTTTGTATGCAGATCTATCTGATTACTGTCTTTTTATCTACCATAGGTTTTATTATTATTATAGTATTATTATCTAATAAATCAAATATAATTTTACTTCATGGTTTCATATAGAATAATTTTTTATATTAATATTTATTTTTTTAAAATACATAGTCAAATTTAAGCACATTTAATTCTCTTTGACTTAAAAAAAATTATGTCCTTAAAGTGTTTAATTATAATAACTAATAAATTAGTTAAGGGAGACTATAAGATTGACATGACTATAAATTTAATTCCTAATGAGTATTATGCCTCATTTTATTTTTATGAATAGTGAATTTATTTATTCCTTAATAATAGGAATATAAATAACTTTTATTTTTTTCTAAACATAGAATTAATTTTTCATAGGTTATTTATTGTCAGGCTTGTGTTATTAGGTGATAGTGGGTTTATTTTTAGATGTGGTTTTCCTCTATTGAAAATTATCATGGTCCATATGTCAAGAGAGAAAATATATGCCTAATATCACATCAAAATTGACTAATGAAATGATCTGATAATTTTATAGTAATCACATTATTATAGGCATTTATTGGAGATGAGTTTTAAAAATTGGGTTCAATATTCATACTACTAAATTTCTTTTTTCATAATTAAATATCTAGCTATCATGGTTCCTATTTTAAGTTCATAGGAAACCTATTAGGGAAATAGAAGTAGGTTGAACATTATATAAATACAAAACTATATGTTTTTAGTGGATAACTAGTGTTCATTATTCCATATTATTTATGAAACCCACTTCCAAAGTTGTAGTTGTTAGATTTGGTGCCCTAAGAACAAATTATGTATTCTTTATGATATCTTGTATTCATTGTATTTAATATTAATAAACTCTTTATCCCATCATGATTATTCTTATACATTAAATCATATGTGATAATGTCTTAAGAGTATTTTTCTCACTGAAAGGTTATAGTGGTTCCTCTCTAGGATAAGAACCCATATGTTTTATGAAATTATTCTTAAATATATGTTATAAGGGAAGATGAAATCATTTTAGTGACACAAATGATATAGCATATCAAGGGTGGAGACTCATATGGGTTTTAGGAACCTTCTCATGGTGTACAAACTTTATAATATCCAGTGTATGATATTATGGGAATGAGACCCACAAATAGAAAATACACATTTATTTTTTTGTTGGATTTTCTTATTTGAAGATGTGTGTATTATCCTTATAATTCAATATTATTTTTAGTGAGTGTTTTAATTGATGTAATTTGATGTATTAATTAAAACTGTTACCATATATGTTCATGGAGAGGTAGTATACATTGTGAGTATCATGAATAATGTTTCATTAATGAAAAATACGAGAAATTATTTGTCTATGCAATTAAAAAGTTGATATCTCGGGCCTCTTGATAGAAATCATATTGCCTAAATTATTCAATGGAAATGGTGTTCTATAGGAAATTTTTATTTCTGGAAATTCAAATAATGTGACATAAATAATATATGTTTACGGAACCATCATGCAACCTTCTTGATTTAATATATCACAATAAAGGGATTATAATACACAGTAAGCATTCATATAAGGTATTATGTCGTTCCGGGGGTAGATTATTTCTTTATGGGAGACTTTGAATGTTTCTAGATGCTAACCTTAGACATTAAGATGCTTCACCTAATGCCACTGAGAAAAATTCCTAGAGGGTCGCATACTATGTGTATTCATAATCTTAGTTAAGTAATATATTATTATTTAATATCTTTAAGTTAAATAAATTTTATTCTATAACATGATTTAATAATTAATATTGTTTTCATGATCACATATTTTCTTCCACAAGTTATTTCAGAAAATATTAAGTTAGAAGAATAATTAATAAATATTTATTTTATATTTTTTGAATAAAAATATGTATTTATTTATGGTGAATAATGTAGTGATATTTATTAATTAATTAATTATTCATTTTTCAAGGACAAAAAATATTATCGTTATATGGAATACTGGTATTAATGGTCAGGTGGGAAAAATATATATATAATATTATTTGAATAAATAATATTTAATTAATTCACATGTTTAGTGTATATTGAGAAATAATAATATTATTATTATTATAATAGACATCTTGTGATGTGGGTATTAAAAAAATAATAAAGGTAACATGTTCAATTATTATTCCCTAGTCATAGAGGTCTATATAAATAATTATAATGTTTTCTTATGACATCCAGTTCATATGTGTTGTACACAACAACATATGTGGGGAATCCTTTAAAATACATAAAGAATCACTCTCCCAAAACTATCTTAAAAATTAAGAGTGATACTCCACCACCACTCTCATATATAAGGAGATCAAATAGAACCATCCATTGATGTGTTTCATGGGGTGATCAAAGGCGAACTATAGTGGATTAGGAAATTTCATTATAGCACTCAGAGATTTATTTGAAAATGTTTGGAGATTCTTGGACCACATGTGGATCATCACTAGATGGAATCTCTTCTTGATTCATATAACACAACAATAGTATGATATAGAGACATTGTTAGAATCATCAATTAAGAAAGTTTTTCTCACAATTTAATTCATTAGTTACTTAAATTAACTTTAAATAATATTTCATGATATTTCCCTTTGATCATGTAATTTATCCATTTAATATATTATATGATTCAATTCTACAGATCATGACATTTATTATCATGTAAATATCATATTAATTATCAATCATGAGAAAAAAACAATGTTGACCATGGCATATCTGACTCCTCCACTACACCTAGAACTTTTAACTAGTATTAAATATGTTTCATAAGTATTTTTAATTTTTCAAATATCATTGACTAATTTACATAATATTCATTAGTTTTAAATTCCACATTAATCATTATTTAATTCTAATTATGAGTTGTAATTTTCATCACATGTTTCGCCTAAAAAATAATATTGGTTAATTTTATGAGTAAAGTAAATTTGAAGTTCTCTTCTGGCGGTCATGATGTGTCTAGCTGGATAACACAATAGTACATGTCCTGCAATATGATGGTACACACCATGTACAAGTGTTTAAATAACACTAAATTAATTCATAATTAATTCAAGATGTGTCCATTTGTTACACGTTGTGAATTTAATTATACACCATGTGTTGAACAAGCCATCATGGTGCAGGGAAAACTAGAGTGCACACTATGTACCTTCCATACATGATGTGTAGTCATTTAGTCATAGATATGTTGTGTATCCTCTTACATAGACTAAACAAATGGTGACCATGTAACATAGTGAACACACACCATGTATCCCATATACATTTCATGTACTCCTATATTTTTTGTGTCATAGTCACACAACAAGTCCCAAGGAATGTGTTATTGATAGATAGAGAGAATAATACTCACCATGTAAAGTTCAATTTAAAGACTATGTACTTTTACTAAATTTCATAGAATATAAATTAATTTAGTATACTATTCGAATTGTATGAAAAAAATAATTAATGATACTCATTGTACTATCTAATGAAGTAGATGATAAATATACAAGAGGGGGGTGAATTGTACACTTTTCCAAATTTAGTTGGATCTTCTAAAGATAGTAATGTTTAACAAAGTTAAACAAGGAAAAATTTACAAAACCCCTAGTTTTATAAACATGCTTGAATCCAGAAAAGTGATTTCGAGAAATCAACCCCAGAAATATAGTTCTGGAAAGGAAACGTAACAAAATTTTACAAAGATAAAGATTCTACCTTAAAGCGTATATAATCTTACTAAATCAGAGTACAAGTATGAGGAAGTATAAGATAGTTATAATTTCTTCAACAATCAAAAAATGCAAGTGAAAACTCGAACAAAAAAAGTAACAAGTAGTAAATCTTTTAACCCAAAAAGGAGGGTATATAACAACCTTGGATAAAAGTCCCTTGATTTATACTTTCAAAAATGTTTGTCGTACCCACACTAGGGTAATCCCTCTATATGAAGATCAGAGTCTGTCTTGCTATCGCCACTAGCCTTCAACTTCAAGGCAGTCGGCACCTCTTTCTTCCTCAGCATAGGAGCCCCCAACTTCAAGGTAGTCAGAACCTCTATCTTTTTATCCCCGGAAGCCCTCGAATATACTCAGCAACATTCAGAGTCGCACGAAGAAACTCTAAACAAGATGTTCAGTACGCATAAAGCATGACAGTCTTTCTCTTGAAATCACTATAAAAGCATGTAATCTATAGAGTGATAGAACAGATCATCAAAGTCATGAGGATGTTCAAATGAGATTCTATTTATAGGCATAACTCCAATGGCCGGCTCCCTCCTCCAACGGTCATATTTTTCCTTGAATTTCGGAGGGACATGTACACGTGTCACTCAACCAATGGTTAGTAAGTAACTGATTACATGACATCGTTTTTTAACCAAAACAAGTGAAAGAAAAAAATATGGTTACTTAACCAAAATCGATTATTTGGAATGTAAGGAAATAAATGTTCAGATTCTAACCAAAAAAACACATTTGGTATCTAAAATACAAGAATCTTTGTATTCTATTTTCCAAGGAATTTGGAACCTGAATTCTATAGAATTCCGGAGTATGAATTTCAAGGGAATTTGGAATCTGGATTCACAAGTATTAAGAACCTGAACTTAGAAATTTTGGAGCCAGAATTCATTGAAATTTGGAGTCTGAACTCTTAATGTTCAGAGTCTGAATTCAGAGAACTCGGAGTGATAACTAATAAGAGTTTGGAGTCTAAATTCAAAGAACTCAGAGTCAGAACTCATATGAGTTCGGAGTTTGAATTCAGAGAACTTGTAGTCAGAACTCATAAGAGTTCGGAGTCTGAATTCAGAGAACTCGTAGTCAGAACTCATAAGAGTTCGGAGTCTGAATTCAGAGAACTCATACTCGGAACTCATAAGAGTTCGGAGTCTGAATTTAGAGAACTCTAATTCAGAAGTCATAAGAGTTCGGAGTCTAAATTTGGATCCTGAAAACAAAATTCTTTATATATATGTATTATATGATTCTGGGGTTTTTATAAATGAACCTGAATTTTATAATTAGAGATAAAATGAACAATAAAAAACATGGTAAGGATAAATTTCCTTTGGGAAGGAAGATTTTCCTTATAGATGTAAAACATAAACTAAAATGAAATTTTCATAAAGATAAGGTGTTTGTGATTTTCAAAACAAGAAGGAATGGAAAAGTAATAAAGAAACCTTATTGACTCAAAAATATCCCCAAACATGAAGGAATGGAAAATTCGTAAGGAAAATCTTATTGACTCAATAATCTCCCCCTTTTTTGAAAGCACAAACATCATTATAAAAAATAATTTAAAGTCTTAGATAATAATTTTATAGACTTTGAAAATAAAACTTATCTCACTTATCATATGGGAAATGATGAATAAAACTAACTCTCCCTTAGGATTTGGAACACTAAGGATCTTATTCTAGATTTCTAAAATGAGATTTTTTCATTATCTTGAATATAAAAATAAATATAATGAAAACTCCCCCTTATATGAACAACCCCTGACTTAGGGAGACGTCTTCAATACATATACATATTTTTCCTTTCTCCCCCTTTGTGATTTTTAAAAAGAAATTTGAGGGAATAGAAAAGAAATTATAGGACCTAAAATATTAGTAAAAACAACCAAACAAAATCTATCAACCAAAATTTCATTAATATTGGAAAAAATTTAAACAATAAGGAAAATACAACAAAAGATCGGATTTAAACAAGATCGTCCTTCCTTTTCCTTGACATAAAATTCTTGACTATGGACTTCAAGTTTTTGAGTTCTTTGTGGTCTTCCTCTAGTCATTTTAGAATCTGATCTTGATCCTCTGCTTTATTTTATAGAGCTTTGATTTTATCTTGCTAAGCCTTATGAATCTCAACCTCAACCTTCAAGGTTTCTTCCTACTTAACAAGATTTTCTTCTATCACAATCTGAAGATCTATTTCTCTCTTATAACATTGTGCAACATATTAAAACTTCCCATTCAAATCTTTCACTTCTTGAATCTGAGAATTTTGTTCCACACTAAGCTTTTCTTCAAAACTAGTTGCGAGATCCTTGATCATACCATCTTCAATGTCAAAAGCCTCATTGACGCCATCTTGGAACTCATCAAGTTATTTCATTTCATCAAATATCTTCTTTTACCAGCTAACCATTTTCTTACCAGATATTTTTTGGTCATCATAGTTAATGAATAAATTCTTGAAATCATAATCAAGATTGATAGACTTGTCCGTTACCATGGAGACTTAATCTGATTTCTAATTTAGTGTGTTTTGAAGCATCTGACATCTGCAGTCTATGTTTGGAAGAATCGAAATGGTCCCAACAATCTTTTTCAATGATTGAACAGTGAAATAATGTCCAAGGGATAATGATTCCGAATCTGAAACCTTTCTAGGTGAGAGTTCTTTCTATAACACAACAAGATTCCTCTTTGAAGATCCACCAGCTTTCTTCTTCTAAAAAAAACTTTATTAGGTGTATCATCAACAACCTGTTTACCCTTATCGGTTTTTGGAATAGATTCCTCATCTGGAGATTTATGTTCACTGTCAGATATCTGAACAATATTATCTTCATCTATATTTTCTTTCCCGGCTCTTGACTCAACATCGTTAGGGTTTAGAAAATGATGATTATAACTATCATCCTCAGAGAGAGTATTCACATCATCTTCGGCCTTGTCATCTATCCCATGAGTATAATGCTTTGAAGATTCGGCTTCAGAGGTTCATATTGACAATTTTTTAGATGGGATTTCATTATCATGAATGCATTCCACTTGCTTAATAAAATCTATGGTGTCATCAGTGCTCTCTTCTTGTTCAACTCCTTCCACTTCTTTTTCTTCTTTGTCTTTTTCCGGAGTGAAAAAATTCTTCCCCGGGGATTCAGGTAAAGATTCTACCAAGAAAGATTCGGGTACTGGAATGATCTATGATTCTTCCTCAGTATCCCTCAGAAGAGATTGCACTATCTCAGCTTTATTCAACTTCTTCTTTATCTTCTTTTCTTTAGCTTTCTTATCAAGCTCATCAACTATCTTCTCTCTTAAGGATTTTACTTCAGTAGGATCCAAACCAAAACTAGGCTCCCCTTCTTTCCTTTTTTCCTTGTCCCCCTTCCACTTTTCTACAACATCATCATGATATGATTTTTTCTTCTTAGGTTTTGGAGTTCGGATTGAGCTTCCTTAGCTTTTGGGGTTTTCACTTCTTCTTCTACTTACTTCAACTTCCTCTTCATTGCAACCTTTCTCAATGGTTCAGCCACTTCTTGTTTCTTAGGAATAGCTTCATCATCCTCATATGGTAGGTTATAAAATTTTCTAGAGACTTTAGAAAAACAAATGTTCATCCACTTCAGAGTATGATCACTGACTAGCATGACTTTGCAATTTCTAGGTTTTGAATTACAAGAGATTTTAAATGATTCTAAGCACCGAACAATCAACTAAGAAAGACTGGTTGGGTACATGATAATATGAGACTTCAGATTTCCATTCATGATATTCTCGATCGTAATCAGAGTATTCTTAACCTAATTATCCTTCCTCAGGTTCACCAGAAAATATAGGATGTACATATCATTCTTCTTCAATGTGTCATTGTCACCTTTTCTCAGAGTGATAAATTCTTGAACCCATAATTCAAGTATCCGATTATTTGTAGAGAGGTGAGAAATTTTCAAAGTCTTGAGATTAGTAAGACTGAGGCACTCTATAGCTTTCACCTTTACAAAGCTTCCTTTGACATCCAGAAACTTGTGGGAACAGAATTCAGCTTCCTCTTCATATGGAATACTAACTAAGCTGGCTACCTTAGTATATGAAAGAGAATAGGTCTTTCCATAGCTTCTGAAGGAAAACTTTTCTCTGCCTTCTTCCTTAAAGAAACTGACTGATTCATAAATCTCAAATAGTATATCCAGATACACCAAATCTTGGGCCCCTGGCATCGATACGGAAATTATTTCCCATCCATTCAGCTTAATGTGTTTTTAGATTATAGAATCATACTTGATGAAGAAGTTTGGATACACAAACCTTTCTCTATATAACTTCCACTCTGGAATTGGCTTGACAGTATACATATCTTTTTGAGAGGATTCTTCTACAGACATTCAGATTTGAGAAAACTCATAGAAGTTTAGAACTGGCTTATGTATAGAGGCATAGCTTCAGCACATGAGAGCTTGAGATTCGATGTGGGACTAGCATCGGGGGTCCCTTTTATAGGTGATAGAAGCGATGATTCATCTTCAAAACTAAATCCAATGGTTGAAAATCCTTCTAATCAGATCTGACGGTTGATATAATAGCCGCAAGGTAATCTTAGAACCTATATTTTGAAGTTTTTTAATAAAAACATTATGATTTAAGGAGAAAAGATTCTGAAAATTTTAAAACACAAAATGAGAATACCAATAAGTAAAATATGATTACAAAAATTCAAGAAAGAATAATACCTTTCAGATTGATAGAAAAATTATTCATATTGGGGAAAATTCTTCTTGAAGTACTTTAGATTCCGAAAATTTGATTACCGAAAATTTTGAAAAAATAACTACGGAAAATAAAAATTCATTACGAAAAATTTGAAAAAAAACTTCATTACGAAAAATTTTAAAAAAAACATCATTACGGTGTACTTGAAAAACTTCATTAAAAAATTTGACAAACATCATTACGAAAAATTTGAAAAACATCATTACGAAAAATTTGAAAAACTTCATTACGAAATATTTGAAAAACATCATTATGAAAAATTTCAAAAACATCATTATGAAAAAATTGAAAAACTAAAAATAAAATGTACTCCCCGTATGAAAAGGAGTTTATTACTGTAAAGAGATTGATTTCAACATAAAGTTAATGAGAATGATTACCTTAAGGTTGTCATTCCGAAATCCTGTTTAATGTATTCAAATCTATCGGAGATTAAATATTTTTGTGAAAATATCTGCAAGTTGATCTTGTGTTCCTAAAAATTGAAGAATAATATCTCTTTTGTCTTGATAATATTTTCAAAGTACTTTTTGTTACCAGTCATATGCCGGAAACATCCACTATCCATGTACAAAGCATTATTGTTGGTACTTTCTTTATTTTCCTGAAAAAAAAATTTCTAGACTTTCGGAACCCAAACATTCTTGGATCATGATATTTCAGAAAGCATAATTTTAGGCACCCACATTTTCCAAAAAAAATAGGCTTTATGAAATACTAAAGTCTCAGTTTTTTTAGGGAACAATTTCTTGCCCAATTCCCACCACGCTGACACTTAGTGCAGAATGGAGCACTTTGAGGAAAAAAATAATTGTTGCAAAAAAATTGTTTAGAACTAGTATAAACAAAACCAAAACTATTCCATAGAGGTCGGATTTGTGAATATATCTTATCAAAATTTTCCTTACCTAAGGTAATGTTTGACAAACACTTCCTCAAAGAAAAAATTTCGGATTTTAGTTTGATAACTAAGTTCTTATATTCCAAAACATTTGTTTTTGAGCTTGAGTTAGACTTGAAAACATTTTTCATAGAATTTACTTTTTCTAGGTCCTTTGAAATTTTATCCTTCTCAGAATTTACTTCCTTAAGATTTTTTAAAATACTTTCGAAATAAAAAACTTTCTTATCCAGATCTTTAGAAAGATATGATATTTCCTTTGTATGAATAGTATTTCTAGAATTTTCTTTATCAATGTTTTTCTTGAGTTTTGAATTATAATTCTCAAGAAGCTTAGAAAACCATGAAACTTCTTCATAGGTAGGTAAAGTATTATCTTCATCAGAAGAAGATTCTTCATCAGAAGAGTTATAGTATTTACTATCACTATAGTTAGCAATCATAGATACATTGGTCATAGATTCAGCATTGTATACCTTAGCCATCAAACAATGGTTTTTAATAGGTAGTATGGCTATTGGACCAAGATTCTTCTGTATAGAAGATTCATAATCTGATAAATCATCTGACGAGTCTCTACCACTAGCACTCCATGTGTCATTAGCTTTTATGAATTTCTTAGCATTATCATTGTATTATTTCTTTATATTTCTCTCATAATTCTTTTCCTTTCTTTATTTTCTTTTAAGAATAAGAAAATCAGGCCTTATATGTCCAGCTCTCTTGCATTCATAACAAGTCACTTATGAGTCTTTCTTATCTTTCCTGTCCTTCTTCTTGTATCTGGATTGAATGTTCTTCTATCCAAAAATATTTTTCATCCTTTGAGAAATCTTGGCTAATTCATTCTCTGAATATTCACTTCCACTAGATTCGGATTGAATAACAATCTTCTTAGATTTAGACCTTGTAACTCTCCCAGGAGTCTTAGATTTCATATGATTTAAAGTTGTAGTAAAAGAAAAACTGCCATTCCCATTCTTCTTCATTACATTGTCAGCATCTCCCTTCATTCTAGTCTAATGTTGAAGAAGCGTTCCAAAGGTTCATCTAGTGAAATCTGAGTAACCTTTCTGTTCTCATCAATAGTAGTCCTCTTGGATTCCCACTCATGGGTTATGATTTCTATGATATTATCAAAAGATCTTCATCATATAATACTTTTTCACCCATAGATATTACACTATTAATAATAGTCATGAATATTTGTTGCGCCTTATTTATGGGTTCTCCATAAGGAAATCAGAAACCATCATATTCAGCTCTGAGCATGGATCTTCGAGTTTCGATAACTTTGGAAGTTCCAAAGTGTGTAATTTCAAGTATCTTCCAAATACAATTTGCTGCTTCACAAGATGAAATTTGGATATATATATATATATATATATATATATATAGTCACATAACAAAGGAAATTATTGGGTACCTTATAATTCAGTTGATATTCATTCTTTTCTTGATTGGTGAAGGTACTAACTTAGTTGTGAGGGATATTATAACCTCCGGTAAGCATAACAAAATTATCTACTTCAGTATTGATAATGAATGTCTTCATGCGATCTCTCCAATATTCGTAATCATTTCCATGAAAAATAGTTGGTCTAGTAGGATTTAGGTTGTCTATGGAACCAACATTGATTCCTTCCATCTTAATTAAAAATCTCTTTCCACATAAACATATTCGTAAAAAGAATTTGTAAACAAAAAAAATATTCCAAATGAAGGAAAATATAGAACATTGAAACACTTGAGAAAGGAACAATTATATGTGAATATAAGTATTTCAGAGACCTCCTCTGATACCAATTGTAGGATCTAAATAATGTGTAACGTCACGACCCCAGTTACCCAGAGTCGGTGCATTATTACATAACATTGGAATGATCACAAGAAAGATCAAGTCTCGAAGGACCGATTAGTTTAGTAGCCTTGGAATAACTAGATACATTAATAAAGTTTACATTACATCGTAAAATGAAAACTACAACAATATAGTCTCCATAGTCCACACTCTTATCCCCTCATACTATCCCTGCAGGTCATTCATAAATTAATTCTTCACATCCTGGGAAAAATAAAACCTAGAAAAGGGGTGAGCTCAAATTCCCAGTAAGGATAACAATATGGAGGAAACTTTCATAAATAATAATAAACATTTAAGGCAATGTATAACTAAAACAAAATCCTTTTAAACTTGAACTTAAACATATTATGGAAAAAATAAAATGAAATAATTCCATTTACTTATTCACATTGATATTCTACTAATCGAATAATCACATGCAATATCAACAACCACTTTCATAATGATGGAATGCATAATGCCAGACTATTATAACCACATAGCCAAGGCCTCATGCCAAGACTACAAATAAGATTTTGTCAAGGCCTTGTGCCAAGACACTAGTTTTTCTCATGAGACCTATCGATGCATCGAGGATCTATAGTGGGCTCTACCCATCACATATTAAGTCCAATGCATTCCCATATGAAAAGGTTTAAACATAAGATAAACATTCTTATTAAAAAAAGCATACGAAATGTAAATACTTCATCCATAAAACTTGAATGGTATAAAAATAACACATCCACAGTCAAACATATCACAAAACCTTAAATACAATATAGAAGTTTTGTATCACCATAAATCAACATCAAATAATTATAAAATCCATCAAAGGATGTATACATAGATGAAATCAATACACTTCTTAGAGAAATATCTCTTTTTATTTTGAAATAATTTAAGAGTCATATATTTATAAAATAAAACATTTTCTTTGAAAATATTCTTATAAGCTTGTAAGGGAAGCTTCGATGATTTTATAACTGCGGAAAATAGCTGCACCCTCCGTATAAGTAAAAAAACATTCTTAGCTTAATTCTGTCGAAAAGGTTAAAAAGGACCTTGTTTGGAAAACGACGGAAAGATTACTTTATAAACCACTTATAAAAGTCAACAAGGGTATAAATGACTTAAACCATATTATAGTAAATAGTAAAAAAAAATGTTTTGAAATACATTTTTAAGAAACATGGATGTGGATGATAAAGAAGTCCCAGTAGATTATTACGTACAAACAACCTCGGATAATGAAGAGATTGCAAAATAAACCCTTACCTTGTACATTTCTTTGTTTGAGGGTAAGTCAACCTCCTGTATAATGGTGATATAATTGTTATTAAATTATACAAGAATCATATACATTAATATGATATCATATATGATCTTTTAACATTTCTTTGTTAGTAATATCTTATAATTATCGTCGTTTCGGGTGTTAACTTACTCGTTTTCTTTTATATGTTTTGTTGCATAAGCCGTGTCTGTTATGGATAGGTTATATCTTATTCATATCCATAATTATATCAAGCCCTTACACATTATTTTTAAATCATAAAATGATAATTATACTTAAAAGGATACGATGGAGAATGAATCTCATCGCGTTCGTGGAGACGGTAGTCCGTACGTACGCACGAGCGACAATATCATTATTTTGATATTAAATTAATATTTAATTGGATATTATATCATATATACAGAATCATTATCATGTTATATTTATTATCTACATGAATTACACATCATTGTTATACCCATCCAAGTAATAATATTTTGAATAACAATTACACCACGACGTGGGGACGGAAAGCCGTACGTACGCATGTATGGTGACATGTCATTCAACGGATGGATAGAATACTGAAATATTGTTGTACCATGTTTATAATAACATCCAAGTATATATAATATACTGTAGTTATTATTTTAGAATGGTAAAAAAATAAAGAAGAAGTGGAAGAAGAAAGGAACATGAAAAAAGGTGGTGAAATCATTACCTCTTCTTCGGGTTCTTCCTTTTGATTTGATCAAAAGGGCTACTTAGGTTGGCTTTATGACTAACATAAGTCCTCTAGGATGAATTGAGGGAAGTTGAGAGAGTATTTGGGAAGAGTTTGGTCGAACAAAAAGGCTTTTATGGTGTGAATTAATGAGAAGGGGGAGTTCCCTTTTATAAGAGGGGTGAGGGCCACCTTTGGAAAAACTAGAAATATTATTTTATAATAAATTCATATTCGGTTTCTAATGGCTCAAAAGTAGATTATTTAAATTTTATGGTGGGTATTGGTAGAAAACCACTCATCCAATAGGATTTAGACAGGTTTGGGTTACTATATTAACCTTATCGTTAAGTATTAACTCTTAGTTAATTAGTTTCACTTTTACAATGTCTCTTTGTATTTTTATATTATATGGTTAATAAACATACTATATACATCAAAGTGACCCCCCAAGTTGTCCTTTAATGATAAAAATATTATGATATAAGTCCCTTTACAGAACCTTAGATTTTTAGGAATTTAATATCAATTAATAATATAATATTTGTTTTAAAAACCTTTTTATGTCAATTTTGGCGCTATTCAATAATTGATTTTTCTAAAAATTATAACAGAATTATTACTTCGAAAAAAGTTAATTAAATGAATACTAACATGTCATAGTATCCTATAAAATTATTGTTATTTATTAAAAGTCTCAAATTACATTTATTTGGGTATTTATAATATCAATTATTCTAATTTTTCATTAACTAGGTAATTACTGCATCACCATTGTGTCATGAATAAATTAACATATATAATGTCTAAATATTTTAAATAAAATACAATTATGTATTAAATCTTTTTATCTTTCTAATGAATATTTGTAGTTGAAAATCCAACATATATAACCCTATGTAAAAATTGTTTTTCTAAAAGATATATGTTTATGTCATTTTTGTATTTATTTTAACTGAATTAAAATAAAGTGTCCCTATCACCTACAAGTGGCTCAATGGGGTCCCAAAATAGACCCAAAGATTACCCTGGTCGTAAATGTATCCACCAATAAGGTTAGGACACGTTTTAGGGTAATTTAGTATTATTATAATACTATTTTTTAACCCTTATTTACCGGATTTACCCTTTAACCATAGTAAATAAAATATTTACCGAAGTAATTATTCAAAATGTCCAAAAATAAAATTTACCTATTTATACAATTTGGACATACTGATTCAAAATATGGAATCCATTTTTCCAGATTTAAAATGCAGAAGTCGCAGAAATTAATTTAAAATTAATTCCCATTGTCAAAACAAAAAAGCGTGTTTTTAAGATATAATAACTATCAAAAGATTGATACTTGTTTATGTCCAGTTTAATTGTGAATTTATGTCCAATGACCAAAATTGTATTAAATGGTAAAATTATATTCCAAATATACATTAAAACCACTCAAATTCACAATTTATCACTATTAATTATTTTTATTAAAAAATATGTTTTTAATTAAAATTTATTAATTTTTACTATTCATCAAAATATTAAAGTTATCCGAAAAGTACCAAAATTTTACCTTAGGCTAAATTTGATACTCCGAATCCAAAAATGAATTCCATTTTGAGAGATATAATTTCTAAAATTTTAAAAAGTATGTATTATTATTCATAACGGCTAATTTGATTGGTTATGGTGTGTTAGAACTCGATGTTGCATACAACACATGCTATTGCATTATTCAAAGAGAAGCATACCGTAGAAACTTGGGGTGTTACATTCTCCCCTCCTTCAAATAATTTCATCCTCAAAATTTCTAGAATACTACCGCATGAAAAAACTCGGGAGGTTCTTCATCATATGTTCCTCGGGTTCCCACATTGCCTCTTCCATCTTATGGTTTCTCCACAAGACTTTTACTAGACGAGTCGTCCGGTTTCTCAATACATGTTCTCTTGTATCAAGAATCTTGACGGGCTCTTCGCAATAAGATAGATCGGGTTCCAGTTCTAATTCCTCATAGGTGAGTACATGCGTTGGGTCAGGCATGTATTTCTTCAACAGAGATACGTGGAACACATCATGAACTTTGGAGAGACTTGGCGGCATTTCCCATCGGTAAGCTACAGCCCCACTTCGTTCTAGAATTTCGAAAGGTCCGATGTACCTGGGACTCAATTTACCTTTCTTACCAAAATGTATGACTCCCTTCCATGGAGATACCTTCATGAAAACATGATCATTGACTTGAAATTCCAAATCCTTCCTTCGATTATCAGCATAGCTCTTCTGCCTACTTTGAGCTGCTTTGATATGGTTTTGGATTACCTTCACCTTTTCCATTGTTTCATCCACCAGTTCTAGGCCTACAAGTTTTCTTTCACCAACATCATCCCAACAGGATGGTGTGCGACATCTCTTTCCGTATAACCCTTCATATGGTGCCATATGAATACTCGAATGGAATCTATTGTTACTGGAAAATTCTACCAAAGGTAAATATTGATCCCACATACCCTAAAAGTCAAGTGAGGAGGATCTCAGCATGTTTTCTAAGGTTTGAATAGTTCGTTCTGATTGTCCATCTGTTTGAGGGTGGTAGGCAGTGCTAAAATGAAGTTCAATATCCAAGACTTTCTAAAGACTTTTCCAGAATCCTGAATTAAAACGGGGAACTCAATCAGAAACAATCGATAGGGGTACTCCATGAAGTCTCACAACTTCATCAATATATAGTCTTGGTAGACGTTCCAGTGGTAGACCTTATTTTATAGAAAGAAAATGTGCTGACTTGGTAATATGATCAACAATAACCCGTATTGCATCGTTCCTTCTAGGAGTCTTTGGTAGTCCCATGACAAATTCCATTGTGATATTATCCCATTTCCACTCAGGTGTGGGAAGGGGTTGCAATACTCCACCAGGTTGTTGCCTTCTAGCTTTCACTTATTGACAAACCATAAATCCTGACACAAAATTGGCAATCTTCCTCTTCATGTTGTCCCACCAAAAATTTCCCTTCAAATATCTATACATTTTGGTGCTCCCAGGGTGTATAGAGAAATTGGAACTATGAGAATCATCCATCAATTCCCTTTCTAGATCAGGTATATCGGGAACACAAAGTCTCTTCCCGAATTTCAAAATTCCTTATTTATACCAAAAGTCTCTCAATCTCCCATCATTCACAGCTTTAATCTTCTTTAAAATTATTCATCATCGGTCTGAGAACACTTAATCCTTTCTAGTAAATATAGTTTGGAAACCATTTGAAAAAGCATTGATGTTTCACCTTCCCTGGTTATTCCCATGTCCATCTTCACTGGATCCATGAAAATTGGATCCCTTTCAATTCTCATGTTGCTCAAAACACCATGATCTTTTCTACTCAAAGAATCTTCCACCTTGTTTTCTTTCCCCGGGTGGTAGTATATTGTACAATCACAGTCTTTGAGTAATTCAAGCCATCTCTTTTTCATTATGTTGAGTTCTTTTTGTGATAAAATATACTTGAAACTCTTGTGATCAGTATAAATCTCACATTTTTCACCATATAGGTAGTGCCTCCATATCTTCAAAGTAAATATCACACCTTCTATCGCGAGATCATGTGTAGGATAGTTTTGTTCATGAATGTTTAACTGTCGTGATGCATAGGCAATAACCCTATCATTCTGCGTAAATACATAACCAAGTCCTTTCTTCGATGCATCACTATAAATAACGAACCCACCATTCCCCAATAGTAGAGTCAATATAGGATAATTGACTAATCTTCTCTTCAGTTCTTCGAAACATTCATCACTCTCTTTTGTCCAAAACAAATTTAACCCCTTTACGTGTGAGCTTTGTTAATGGGTTATCCAATTAGGCAAAATTCTGGACGAAATGTCGATAATAACCTGAAAACCCAATAAAACTGCGTAACTCAGTTATACTCGTAGGTGATAGCCATTCTTGGATTGCCTTGGTCTTAGAAGGATCAAAAGATATTCCATATTCATAGAAAATATGGCCAAGAAAATAAATCTCCTGAAGCTAGAATTCACACTTGCTAAACTTTCCATATAATTCATGTCTTCTCAGAGTCTTCAGGATAATGCGCAAGTGACTTTCATGATCTTCGTAGATTTTGGAGTATACCAAGATATCATCAATAAATACCACCACAAATTCATCGAAATATTCCTTGAAAACTATATTTATCAGATCCATGAATATAGAGGGTGCATTAGTCAATCCAAAAGGCATTACTGTAAACTCGTAATTCCCGTACCTGGTTCGAAATGCTGTCTTCGGAATGTCTTCCTTGTTCACACACAACTGATGGTATCCAGATCGAAGGTCAATCTTTGGAAAGTATTGAGCTCTATGTAGTTGTTCAAATAAATCATCAATGCGAGGTAGGGGATACTTGTTCTTTATTGTTATAGCATTGATCTCCCTGTAGTCGATACATAACCTCATAGATCCATCTTTCTTTTTAACAAAAATAACAAGGGATCCCCATGGATAAACACTAGGGAGAATAAATCCCTTATTACTCAATTCCTCTAGTTGTTTCTTTAGCTCAACTAATTCTACAGTGGCCATTCTACAAGGGGTCTTCGATATAGGCCTTGATCTAGGAATTAAATCAATGGAAAACTCAACTTCTAATTCTGGAGGATGTCCAGGTAAATCTTCCCGAAACACATCTGCATATTCTTTCACAATAGGGACAT
This sequence comes from Viscum album, assembly GCA_963277665.1. Lineage (NCBI taxonomy): Eukaryota > Viridiplantae > Streptophyta > Magnoliopsida > Santalales > Viscaceae > Viscum > Viscum album. The sequence continues at coordinate 1,012,064,078 of OY728119.1, read as the reverse complement.
CCTCTATTTGAACATTCCTTTCCTCACCCACTATAATTTCATCCTCTTCCTCCCCGATAATTGAATTTAGTTGATCTACTAGGGGTAGATCTAGATAAGAATTAGGTGGTGACGATTCTTCTCTAAAGATAAGGTGTTCCTTATCATCATCATCAAAAATAGTAACCTCCTTCTTATTACAATAAACTTTCACATCATGGTCTGAAAGCCAATACATGTTGAGGATTATATCAAACTCAATCATAGGTATGATGATGAGATCAGCGGATAAAAAACATTTATGTTCTCTAATGGGGACTGATTCACAAAACATTGTTGCAATGATACTTCCCTTAGGAGTTTTAACTGACAACTCCTTTGTTAAATAAAATTGGAAATATCTAATTTTCTTAGCAAACTGGGAACATATGAAACAATTCGATGATCCAGAATCAAATAATGCATTTTCTAAACTTGAGGGAACCATTAAATTACCTACCACCACGTCTTTTGGAGCTTCTAACTCAACAGTAGTGATAACATAAGTTTGGCCTTGATCCCTTGGCCTTTTCTGAGTTAAGTTACCCTGATTCTTAGGACATTCATTTTCATAATGTTCCATCTCGCTGCAATTGTAGCATTGGACATCGGTAGCATCCTTCTTTCCCTTGAAATCATGAGCTTGGTGGCATTTGTCGCCACACTTGTAACAGACTCCCGTTCCTTTTAAGCAAGTACCGGGGTGATTCTTCCCACATTTACTATAGGATGGATATTCAACTTTTCCCTTCTTACCTTTATTTACATTCCCAGATCGATCAGTAGATATCTTCTTCTCTTTCTTTGCTTTAATGTCATATGACTTAGAGAATTATTTCTCTATCTTGATTGCACATGAGACAATGTCTTCGTATGATGAGATGGATTATGAGACTAATGCTCGATGGAGAAATGGTTTTAACCCATCAAAGAAATGATCAATATTACTTCTTGGATTACTTATATAATCTCCAGCATACCTTGCTAACCTTGTAATGTTAGCCACATACTTTGTGACATTCTCATCCTCCTTTTGTCTCAGACTCAGAAATTTCCTTTCCATATCTGCTCGATTGTCACGAGGAAAGTATTTTTCTAAAAACCGATCTTTGAACTCCCTCCATTCCATATTTGATACCTCCTCATATTACATCATGTTTTGAATAAATGACCACCATTGATCAGCATCTCCAGTGAGGCGATAAACTGAAATGACAACCTTTTCTCTTTCACTACTCCCCAAAGACTGAAATATTTTCTCTAGGGGACTTATCCAATGCTCAACTACTAATGTATTTTTACTACCATTTAATGTTGGTGGTTTTTGCCTCATGAAGGGATCTATCATTGATCCTCCACGCTACGGATCAGGGTGCTCTATACGGTTAGGTTTTTATTCATAACCTGAGTGAGTTGTCCCAGTATGGTGATTATCTAATCAGCACCAGTTTCATCACCAGCTCCACTATAATTATCTTGAGCAGGAGAGAAATCCCTACATGGAGTGCATGCATTAATACGGTTTCCATTTCATTCACTAGGCGCCATTTCTAAACAATGGTATAAACTAGATCAGTTTATGAATCAAAATACATAATTTCATACTTATAAAACACTTAACAAAAATTGAACTATTTATGGGTATAATCCATAATCATAAAAAAAATTTCTTTGAGAAAGTATATACTCATAAACCCTTCATAATTATTTATAATAAAAATTAGAGTTATCCTAAGCATATCCTCTGGGAGTGTCATAACCAAGAGTGCAGCAAGGCCCGTTGTCGTGCACCAGTTCCCGTTCGAGTCCATCTCAAAGCAGTGTTTTCGGGTTTTACCCCTAGGTACATCTATTCCAGAGCCACCTCTACCTGCTCGTATCCAGACAGGAATGTATTGCTCGGAAAATTCACAAAATCTCTACAATACCAAAATTCTAGGAAGTTCTTCTATACTAATCCTCAAAGTCCAACTTAGGTCTATGTGATCTAATAAGAGTTTATCTAAATCTAGCTCCCACGGTTTGTACTAAACTTCCTATGATAACAACTGTAATGCCCCGACCTCAGTTACCCAGAGTCGGTGCATTATTACATAACATTGGCATGATCATAAGAAAGATCAAGTCTCGAAAGACCAATTAGTTTAGTAGCCTTGGAATAACTAGATACATTAATAAATTTTACATTACATCACAAAATTAAAACTACAAAAATATAGTCTCTATAGTCCACACTCTTATCCTCTCATATTATCCCTACAGGTCATTCATAAAGTACTTCTTCATATCCTGGCAGAAATAAAACATAGAAAAGGTGTGAGCTCAAATGCCCAGTAAGGATGACAATATAGCGTAAAATTTCATAAATAAGAATAAACATTTAAGGAAATGTATAATTCAAACAAAATCCTTTTAAACTTGAACTTCAACATAGTATGGAATAAATAAAATGAAATAATTCCATTTACTTATTCACATGGATATTCTACTAATTGAATAATCACATGCAATATCAATAACCACTTTCATAATGATTGAATGCATAATGCCAGACTATCATAACCACATAGCCAAGGCCTCGGGCCAAGACTACAAAAACGATTTTGTAAAGGACTTGTGCCAAGACACTAGTTTGTCTCATGAGACCTACCGATGCATCGATGAGCTATAGCGGGCTCCACCTGTCACATATTAAGTCCAATGCATTCCCATATGAAAAGGTTTAAACTTAACATAAACATTCATATTAAAACTAGCATATAAAATGTAAATACTTCATCCATAAACCATGAATGGTATAAAAATAACACATCCACAGTCAAACGTATCACAAAAACTACAATACAATATAGAAGTTTGTATCATAATAAATCAACTTCAAATAAGCGTAAAATCCATTAAAGGATGTTGACATAGATGAAATCAAAACTATTTTTATAGAAATTTCTCTTTTTATTTTGAAATAATTTAAGAGTAATATATTTATAAAATAAAACATTTTCTTTGAAAATATTTTGATAAGATTTTAAGGGAAGCTTTTACGATTTTATAACGGCGGAAAATAGCTGCACCTACCGTATAAGTTAAAAAAAACATTCTTACCTTAATTCTGTCAAAAAGGTTAAAAAGGACCTTATTTGGAATACGATGGAAAGATTCCTTTATAAACCACTTATAAAATTAAATAAGGGTATAAATTACATTACCCATATTCTAGTAAATAGTAAAAAAATTGTTTCGAAATACATTTTTAAGAAACATGGATGTGGATGATAAAGAAGTCATTGTAGATTATTACGTATAAACAACCTCAGATAATGAAGAGATTCCGAAATAAACCCTTACCTTGTACTTTTCCTTGGTTGAGGGTAGATTAACATCCTATATAATGGTTAAATAATTGTTATTAAATTATACAAGAATCATATACATTAATATGATATCATATATTATCTTTTAACTTTGCTTTGTTAATAATATCTTAGAATTATCGTTGTTTCGAGTGTTAACCTACTCGTTTTCCTTTATATGTTTTGTTACATAAGCCGTGTTTGTTATGGATAGGTTGTATATTATTCATATCCAGAATGATATCAAGTCCTTAAACATTATTTTTAAATGATAAAATGATAATTATACTTGTATGGATACGATGGAGAATGAATCTCATCGCGTTCGTGGAGACGGTAGTCCGTACGTACGCACGAGAAACAATATCATTCTTTTGATATAAAAATAATATTTAATTGGACATTATATCATATATACATAATCATTATCATGTTATATTTATTATCTACATGAATTACACAACATTATTATACTCATCCAAATAATAATGTTTTGAATAACAATTACACCACGACGTGGAGACGGCAAGCCGTACGTACGCACGTATGGTGACATGTCATTCAAATGATGGATATAATACAGAAATATGGTTGTACCATGTTTATAATAACATCAATGTATATATAATATACTGGAGTTATTATTTTATAATGTTAAAAATAAATAAAGAATAAGTGGAAGAAGAAAGGAACTTGAAAAAGGGTGGTGAAATCATTACCTCTTTTTCGGGTTCTTCATTTTGATTTGATCAAAAGGGCTCCATAGGTTGGCTTTCTAACTAAATTAAGGCCTCTAGGATGAAGTGAGAGAAGTTGAGAGAGTATTTGGGCAGGGTTTGTCTGAACCAAAAGGCTTTGAAGGTGTGAATTAATGATAAGGGGGAGTGCCCTTTTATAAGAGGGGTGAGGGACACCTTTGGAAAAGATAGAAATATTATTTTATAATAAATTCACATTTGGTTTCTAATGTCTCCAAAGTGGATTATGTAATTGTTAAGGTGGGGATAGGTCGAAAACCACTCAACAAATAGGATTTAGATAGGTTTGTGGTACTATATTAACCTTATCTTTAAGTATTAACTCTTAGTTAATTAGTTTCACTTTTACAATGTCTCTTTGTATTTTTATATTATATGGTTAATAAACATACTATATAAATCCAAGAGATCCCCCAAATTTTCCATTAATGATACAACTATCATGATATATGTCTATTGGCTGAACCTTATATTTTTATGAATTTAATATCAATTAATAATATAATATTTTTAAAAAAACTCTTTTATGTCAATTTTGACACTATTCAATAATTGATTTTTGTAAAACTCATAACAAAATTATTACTTAGAAAAAAGTTAGTTAAATCAATTATAACATGTCATATTATCCTAGAAAATTATTTTTATTTATAAAAAGTCTCAAATTACATTAATTTGTGTATTTATAATATCAATTATTCAAATTTTTCATTAATTAGATAATTACTACATCACCATTGTGTCATAAATAAATTAAATTATATAATGTATAAATAATATAAATAAAATACCATTATGAATGAAATCTTTTTATATTTCTAATGAATATTTATTGTCTAAAATCAAACATATATAACCCTATGTAAAAACTGTTTTTCTAAAAGATATATGCTTATGTCATTTTTGTATTTATTTTAACTTAATTAAAAAAAAGTGTCCCTATCACCTACAAGTGGCTCCATGGGGTCCCAAAATCGACCCAAAGATTCCCATGGTCAGAAATGTATCCACCAATAAGGTTAGGACACGTTTTACAGTAATTTAGTATTATTATAATATTATTTTTTATCCCTTATTTACCGGATTTACCCTTAACCATGGTAAATAAAATATTTACCGAAGTAATTATTCAAAATGTCTAAAAATAAAAGTTACCTATTTACACAATTTGGAAATCCTGATTCCAAATATGGAATCCATTTTTCCAAATTCAAAACACAGAAGTGGCAGAAATTAATTTAAAATTAATTTCCGTTGTCAAAACAAAAAGCGTGTTTTTAAGATATAATAACTATCAAAAGATTGATACTTGTTTATGTCCGGTTTAATTGTGAAATTATGTCCAATCACCAAAATTTTATTAAATGGTAAAAATATATTCCAAATATACTTTAAAACCACTCAAATTCATAATTTATCACTATTAATTATTTTTATTTGAAAAGTTGTTTTTAATTAAAATTTCATAATTTTCACTATTCATCAAAATATTAAAGTTATCTGAAAAGTACAAAAATTTCACCTTTGGCTAAATTAGATACTCATAATCCAAAAATTAATTCCATTTTGAGGGATAAAATTTATAAAATTTTAAAAAGTAGGTATTACTATTCATAACGGCTAGTTTGATTGGTTGTGGTGTGTTAGAACACGATGATGCGTACAACACACGCTATTGCATTATTCAAAGAGATGTGTATCGTAGATGCTTGGGGTGTTACATAATGAATGATACTGATTGTGGTATCTAATGATGTAGATTCTCAATATACAAGAGGGGGTGAATTTTATACTTTTAAAAATTCCTTTGGAACTATTAAATATTTTAATTTTTAACAAAGTTAATCAAGGAAAAATTCACAAATCCTCTAGTTCTATAAAATTGCTTGAATCAGGAAAAGTGATTTCGAGAAATCAACTCTGGAAATATGGTTACAGAAAGGAAACTTAACAAAAGTTTACAAATATAATGATTCTACCTTAAAGAATATAGAATCTTACTAAATAAAAGTACAAGAATAAGGAAGTATAAGATAGTTATACCTTCCTCTACAATCAAAAATGCAGTGGAAAACGTGAAAAAAAATAAGTAACAAGTAGTAAATATTTGAACCCAAAGAGAATGGTATCCAACAACCTTGGATAAAAGTCCCTTGATTTATACTTTCAAGAAAGTATGTATTACCAACACCAGGGTTATCCCTCAATATAAAGATCAGAGTCTGTCTTGCTATCCTCTCAATCCCTCACCTTTAAGGTAGTCGGCACTTTTATCTTCCTCAACAAGGAAGCCCTCAACATCAAGGTAGTAGGCACTTCTGTCTTCCTATCCCTGGAAGCCCTCGAATGTACTCAGCAAACATTCGGAGTCACACAAAGAAAATCTGAACAAGAAGTTCAGTACGTACAAAGCATGAGTCTCTCTCTAGAAATCACTTCAAAAGAATTTAATCTCTATAGTCATAGAACAATTAATCAATGTCGTGATCTCATTCAAATGAGCTCTTATTTATAGGCACATCTCCAATGGTCGACTCCCTCCTCCAATGATGATATTTTTCCTTGAATTTTGGAGGGACCAGTACACGTGTCACTCAACCAACAGTTAGTAAGTAACTGAATGCACGACATCATTTTATATCCAAAACAATTGAAAGCAAGAAATATGGTTACATAACCAAAATAAATTATTCAGAATGTAAGGAAATAGAAGATTGGAGTCTAACCAAAAAACACTTTTTTTATCTATAATACAAGAATATTCAGATTATGTTTTCCAAGGAATTCGGAACCTGAATTTTATAGAATTCCAGAGTCCGAATTTCAAGGGAATTCGGATTCTGGATTCACAATTATTTAGAACCTGAACTTAGAAAGTTCGGAGTGTGAACATAGAAAGTTTGCAATCTGAATTTAGAGAAATCCGAGTTAGAACTCATAAGAGTTCAGAGTCTGAATTCAGAGAATTCGGAGTCAAAACTCATAAGAGTTCGGGGTCTGAATTCAGATAACTCGTAGTCAGAACTCATAAGAGTTCGGGGTATGAATTCAGAGAACTTGTAGTCATAACTCATAATATTTCAGTGTCAAGAATTTAGAGAACTCGTAGTCAGAACTCATAAGTGTTCGGAGTCTGAATTCAGAGAACTCGGAGTCAGAGCTCATATGATTTCGGAGTCTGAATTTGTATCCTGAAAACAGAATGCTTTATATATAAGTATTATATGATTCCGAGGTTTTTATTTATGAACCCGAATTTTATACTTAGAGATAAATTGAAAAATGAAAAATATGGTAAGTATAAATTTCCTTGGGGAAGGAAGATTTTCCTTATACAAGTAAAACATAAATTAAAATGAACTTTTCCTTATGATAAGGTGTTTGTGATTTTAAAAACAAGAAAGAATGGAAAATTCATAAGGAAACCTTATTGACTTAGCAATCACCCCAAACATGAAGGAATGGAAAATTCATAAGGAAAACCTTATTGACTCAACACAAACCATATAAACCTATGGTATATATGGCTAGTAAGTTAATATTACACACCATGTGATGCGGTTTACATATATAAATGCCTAATCGATTTTTAGATAATTTTCTAATATGCATATCATGTATAATTTTTATTACAGTTACCACTCTATGTTTTTTGAACAATAACAAGATACATAAATACCATGTGTTTTGTGTGGTCATTAATTTGATATTATACCCCATGAAATTACATTATATATCATGTTTTCCACATGTATCAATATTAAGTAGTATATGATTATAATACATGTTTGGTAGTTCAGATGTGTACTCTCTATGTTTCCTCCAAGGAATATTTTCATACATATTTAGTTTTAATTAAATTTATTTACTCTTTTTAAAATTATGTTGGATAAGAATCTCAAGAAAACTTGGATGATAATTAAGATAAATTAATTGATTAATTAGAGAATATAATTAATTTAATCGTGCACAATTTTTGTTAAATAATAATGATTAGAATTGACTAATAATTTTATTAAATGTATACTTCATTTCATGCATGTGTATGATCATGAACCTGGACCATACCTTTTTATATGATTGGTTTCTGTGAATTTATCATTAAATTAAATTGTTGTTATGTGTGTCATCTCTCCTCTCATTATATAAGGGTTTGTATTCCCATGGTTTCTCTATTTTTGACCCCAGAACCAATATTTGGTTTCCCTCACCTATATATGTGTAAAATCATATTAAATGGGTGGATCTCCCAAGACAGTTCTGGTGGTTCTTGTTTGGATACGAATAGAAACCAATCTAAGAGTGATACATAGTTGGATTGGTTGAAAGCTGCAACACAAACCCTAAATCGTTCAAGGTGTTTTTCCACTAGATCAACGGTTAGTTTATCATCCTCTAGATAAACTAAATATTTAAAAAATATCATGATAATACAAAATTATTATTTTATTTCTATCAAGTTGTATAGTTATTTCATTATTTTTTCTTTTTTAATGATCACATGAATTAATGAATTTGCAAGCATGCAATGTAAGACTAAAATAAACTAACCTAATCGAAAACATTATCTTTGACCTGGTTAATAACTTGAAGAGATATAATTAATATTAAGAAGAATGAAATAAAGATAATAATGATAAATTTATGCCTAAATAAAAAATACCTCAATTGTATTTATTATGTCGGTATGTCCTTCCATTACTTTAGTAAAATTAAAACCATAATTCAAAGCTCATGACCAACAAAATTTTGGGTACTTTCAATTATTTGGGAATTATAATATGAATTTTTGAGTTAAATTAACTTATCCAACATCAATATTTGACTTCCAAAGTAAGACATTATATAACTAAGAGGAAAAGGTTGAGGAAATCCAATTTTTGGATTTCAGTATTGGGGACCCCACTCAACCAATCAATGAGCATTTGTAACACTCCGAGCTTCCACGATACGTTTCTCTTTCAATAATGCAATAGTTTGAATTGTACGGAAGTTCGAGATTCTAACACACCGCGACCAATCAAAATAGACATTATGAATAGTAATACCAACTTTTTGAAATTATTTATATTTTATATTTCAAAATGGACATCATTTTTTTATTCTTAATATCGAAATTACCCTAAGTTGAATTTTTTGTAATTTTCTGAGAACTTCCAATTTTTTATGAATAGTGAAAAATACATAAATATTTTTTTTAATAAAAATAATTTATAGTGATAAATTATACTATTGGGTGGCTTTAAAGTATAATTAGAATATATTTTTACCATTTTATCCAATGGTGGTCATTAAAATTAATTTAACATTGAAATTAGACATAAACAATTGTCAATCTTTTGATATATATTGTTTCTTAAAAACACGCTATTTGTTGTGACAACATGAATTAATTATAAAATTATTTAATGAAACTTATATGTTTGGAATTTTGTAAAATAGACATCATTTTTGAATTTGTAATATCAATTATAGCTTAGGGTGAAATTTTGGCATTGTTCTGAAAACGTCAATTTTTTATGAATAGTGAAACCACTAAGTGGTAGTTAAAAAACTGATTTTTCATTTAAATGAAACATTACCACTTCTGTAATTTGATGTTAAAAAATCCTACATACATGGTTTTCATTATGAGGTAAAATGTGGTTCAATGGTATTAAAATAATTTTTTTGTGAATAGTAACTTTTATGTTTAATTAATCGCGATTAAAGGTAATTAGTGAAATTTAAGGTAAAAATGATATTATAAAAATATGAAATGTCCTTGACACTTGTCCTACCACTATTGGATGAGTCATGGACGACCAAGACAATCCATGGATCAACTTGTAGAGCCCATGGAGTTACTTTGGTAGGAAAATGACATTAAAAACGTTTTATTTAATGTTAAAATAAAAATGTCACAAACAGGAGTTGTTTTACTAAAACAATTTTCAAATGGGGTTATACAAGTCATATTTTTGACTATAAATATTCATTATAAAGATAAAATTATTCCCTACTTAATTATATTTTTTTTATAATTTTTAGACATTAAATAAATTAAATTATTTATGACACCATGATGATGCAGCGATTACCTCATTATTTAACGATTTAAATAAAATGAACAGATAAGGTAAAATATAAGCCCTAAACATGTCAAAAACCTATTGTATGGGTTGATTTGAAACTATTATCACCTTATCCTATAAATATATAAGTTTGGGACCTTTTAAATCCGAGAAGGATTTTATAATAAAGTAACATTTTATAACTTTCCAAGAGTGCCCCTCCTCTCCTCTTATAAAAGGCCCCCACCTCTACCACCTTACCCACACATCTCAAGCTGTTGTCTCGGCCAAACCCTGCCCATTTTGTCTCTCCACATTCCAATATTACTCCTAGAAGCCTCACTTTGGGCATAAGTCTTCCCAAGGAATCCTTTGAGCTCAAATCCAAAAGAGTTACCCGTTTTAAAGGTAGTGTTTTCTCTTGTGTTCTTATGTTTTATTTTGATTCTCCAACACCCTAAACTATTTTTATTCATTTCATTTGTAAAAACACCAGTATCCTCAATATATTAGGATTTTTTTATATGAATTATTTTAGCTACACTTACACACACCTACATCTAATGGTTAAAGAACATATTGTTTCTGTGGATGGCGAATTTCTACCTCACGAAACGATGATTGTTCAACACTAATATAACATCTTAAAAGGTGGACATTAAGATGTCACTATATTTATATATGATATATAATATTTTTATTTTTTACTTAAGCTTATGTATTTTTCATTTATGTCACACCTTTATGGTTTCCATTATGGGTAAACACGATATCTTCATTTTAGGAGGTGCGGACTACCGCCCCCTCAAAGTGATTTGAATCGTTAATGACAAATGTGGGATGTATAAATGATGTAGTAAATGATATTATATAAGATATTATACTGGAATTATAACATAACTTTATATCATTATTATTTCATTCCATTAAATACGAAATAGAAATGAAAGTAGCGTTCATGCGTACGTACGGCTTACCGTCTCCATGAACGGTGCATTTCATTTCTTACCTCAATATGTTATGTAATATTATAAATGAATGTATATACTGGATATATATGATATATATGATATCTAAATCATGAATATAATTCTGTATATAATGGATATTTTACCACATGAACAACTTTTAATTATAAGAGGTTTATTTTTTACTCAAGTACCAAAGATCGACAAAATGACCGTAATTAACATAAATAATTACATAATGTTTATAGAATGGTAATAAGTGATATAAAAGGAATAATTAACATGTAAAAGGTTCATAATAAAATAGAAATTAACTCTGGTTTTTTATTCAGGAGGTTAAAGAACGATCGAGTCAAGTCGGACACGAGGTAAGGGAACTTCTTAACCCAATTTACGTTCTCTGGGTTAATCTCCTACTTTCAAATTTTGTCATGATATTATTATGTCCTATCTTGTATTTGTACTTTCTTTATGTGTACTTATAGTTAATAGACATAATTGATTTATTTTATTTAAAAAATGATCTTTGTAAGGGACTTCGTCTCAATCTCTTTTCATTGAGGCATATTTGGTTTTATACACAACTTTCCTTTATACGGTGTATAAACACCATTGACTTTTACTTTTATTCAAATAGAATCTTTTTATACGAATCATTTTTACTAAACGACAAAAGGAATGTTTTGTCTTGCATATGTGTCAACAATGACTTCTCTGCCGTCGTGACCATTATTTGAGTCTCGGCTTCCTCTACAAGCCATAACTTTTTCTAAATGAAAAATAAATACAAAGTTTTAATTTTATTTTATTTTGGTATTGAAAATAGTTTTGAAAGTGGTTTTATTATATCAATGTGTTGTATTGATATCTTTTTATTGAAATGTGGAAATGTTATGTTTCCTTTATGAATGTTTTATGTGATACGAGTATGTTATGGTTTAAGATATGTTTAATCCTGTTCATATGAGGAATGAATTGGAATTAATAAGTGACAGGTGGAGCCCGCTATAGCTCCTCGATCCATCGGCAGGTCTCATTAGACAAACTAGTTTCCTTGCATGAGGCCTTGACAAAATATTATTTGTAGTCTTGGCACGATGCCTTTGCTACGTGGTTATGATAGTCTGGCATTATGCATTCCATCGTTATGAAAGTGGTTATTGATATTTCATGTGGTTATTCGACCAGTGGAATATTTATGTGAATAAGTAAATGGAATTATCTCATTTTAAATTTTCCATATTATGTTGAAGTTAAAGTTTAAATGTATTTTGTTTTAGTTATACATTATCTTAAATATTTATGTTAATTTTTGAAAGCATCCGGTATATTGTATTCCTTACTGAGCATCTAAGCTCACCCCTTTCAGTGTTTTAATTTTTCTAGGATGTGAAGAATTATTTTATGAATGACCTACAGGGATATTTAGAAGAGGATATGAGTTTGGACTATGCAGACTTTGTTATTGTAGTTTTTCACTTTATGATGTAATGTAACATTTATGAATGTATCTAGTGTTTTCAAGGCTACTAAACTAATCTGTCTTTCGAGACTTTATCTTTTGTGATCATGCCAATGTTACGCAATAATGCACCGACTCTGGGTAACTGGGGTCGGGGCATTACAGTTGGTATCAGAGGCAGTTTAGTACTAACCTTGGAAGCTAGATTTAGATAAACTCTGATTAGAGCACATAGCCCGAAGATAGACTTTGAGGATTAGTATAGAAGAACTTCCTAGAATTTTGGTATTATAGATATTTTGTGAGTTTTCTGAGCAATACATCCCTGTCTGGATACGAGCAGGTAGAGGCGGCTCTGGCATAGATGTACCTTGGGGTAAAACCCGAAAACACCGCTTTGAGCTAGACTCAAACGGGAACTGGTGCACGACAACGTGCCTTGCTGCACTCTTGGTTACGAAACTCCCGGGGGATATGCTAAGGATAATTCTCATTTTATTTACAAACCACTATGGAGGATTTTGAGTATATACTTCAGCAAAGAATTTTTTTTATGATTATGGATTATATCAATAAATAGTTCAATTTATGTTAAGTGTTTTAAAAGTATGGAATTATGTATTTTAATTCATAAACTAATCTAGTTTATGCCATTTTTTAGAAATGGAACCTAGTGGGAAGAATGGAAACCATATCAATGCATGCACTCCGTGTAGGGATTACCCTCCTGCTCAAGATAATTATTGTGGAGTTGGAGATACAACTGGTGCTAATCAACTTATCACCATACTGGGACAACTCACTCAGGTTATGAATAGTAACCTTACTTGTATGGAGCACCCTGATCCGCAACGTGGAGGATCAATGTTAGACCGATTCATGAGGCAACAACCGCAAACATTTAATGGGGGTACAAATCCATTAGTTGATGAGCAATGGATTAAATTCTTAGAGAAAATATTCCATTCCTTGGGGTGTAGCGGAAGGGAGAATGTTGTCATGGAAGTTTACCGCCTCACTGTAGATGCCGGTCAATGGTGGTCGCTGATTCAAAACACAAAGGAAGATGATGAAGTATCAAATATGGAATGGATGGATTTCAAAGATCTTTTCTTAGAAAAATACTTCCCTCGTGACCATCGAGCAGATATGGAAAGGAAATTTCTAAGTCTGAGACAAAAGGAGGATGATAATGTCGCAAAGTATGAGGCTAACTTTACAAGGTAAGTAAGGCATGAAACAGATTATATACGTAACCCAAGATGTAATATTGATCGTTTCTTTGATGGGTTAAAACCATTTCTCCATCTAGAATTAGTATCACAATATTTCTCGTCGTACGAAGATATTGTCTCATGTGCTATCAAGACAGAAAAGGAATTCTCTAAATCTTATGACAATAAAGTAAAGTAAGAGATGAAGAGAACGGTGGAACAAGAGATAGATAAAGGGAAAAAGGGAAAGAAGGATTTTCCATTATTCGATAATTGTGGGAAGAATCACCCTGGTACTTGCCTAAAATGAATGAGAGTTTGTTATAAATGTGGAAAAAAAGGTCACCAGGCTCGTGATTGCAAGGGAAAGAAAGAGGTTATCAATGATGAATGCTACAATTGTAGGGAAATGGGGAATTATTCAAATGAATTTCCAAAGAATCCGGGAAACTTACCTCAGAAAAGGCCAAGGGATCAAGGCCAAGATTATGCTGTTACTACAGATGAAGTGGAATAATTAATTTATTGGTTCTTTTGGACTGAAGGATTATATTCTGGTTATAAGAATAATGTGATATATATAAGGATTGTACTACAGTACTTGTTGTTTTCATTATGGATTTAATATGATTAAGGTAATCATATTTTTAGTATGTGACAATAAGAGAAACTTTACTTTGTTTGGGGAATCTGATGTTACAATTGATTTTGGAATTTAGAGACCTTTTAGAGAAAGTCCGGATAGAGGTATTTTGGATAACTATAAAGGTTGGAATAAATTAAGTTGAACTTTGTATAGTATTGTTTAAGGTTAAAACATTTCAGAATATTATTTTTGTAATATTATAATACTATACTTTTCAGAAAAGGACAACCTGTAGGTTGGGGGATAACTCGTCGTGTCAGACAAAGCTATAGGAATCGAACCCACAACCATAGTGCGACGGGACTTTATTACCTACCACTAGCCTACAGGAAGTCCATGGTTATTAAAAAAAGTTTTCCTAATCTAAATGGTATGTGTTAATATTTTAAACCTTATACAATTATGATAAATAGAATATTTTTGAGTTCTATTATCTTTTAGAGTGAAAGATGGGTTTGTGGTAAAAATTTATCAAAGAATGAAAGTCTACATGACAAGTATGTATATTCCCTTACTTTCTTAGTAAATCTCCTAAATAAAATCCTCAACTTTATAAAAGGTAACTTAAAACAAAAACGTTGCTGGTTAACTTTTCCAACTGGGGATTCAATGACAGTTTAACCAATCACAAGTTTGCGATTTTCTTGTGGTTAAATTTCTCCTAATCCAGTTTTCTACAACTCTCCATCATACTTTGATGGTTTGTTTTTCTTCCATATCCATATTTTCATAGAATCCTATTGTGGGCTATCTTGGGTGACCTTTGTACTTATCTTTCTTTCTTTTAAAGTTATATTTTTATTAACCTTATTTTCGATGTGGGTTTTCCACAATGGTATTTTCTATTTTCAACCTTTTATTTTCAAAGAAAAATTTCGAATTGCGAGGACACAATTTATTGAAGGAGGGGAGAATGTAACACTCCGAGCTTCCACGAAAGGCTTCTCTTTCAATAATGCAATAGCTTGAATTGTACGGAAGTTCGAGATTCTAACACACCGTGACCAATCAAAATAGCCATTATGAATAGTAATACCCTCTTTTTGAAATTATATATATTTTATTTTTCAAAATGGACTTCATTTTTTTATTCGTAATATCAAAATTACCTTAAGTTGAATTTTTTGTAATTTTCTGAGAACTTCCAATTTTTTATGAATAGTGATAAATACTTAAAACAACCTTTTTAATCAAAATAATTTATAGTGATAAATTATAATATTGATTCGTTTTAAAGTATAATTATAATATATTTTTACCATTTTATCCAATGGTGGTCATCAGAATTAATTTAACATTGAAATTGGACATAAACAATTGTCAATCTTTTGATATATATTGTTTCTTAAAAACACACTATTTGTTGTGACATCGGGAATTAATTATAAAATTAATTAATGCAACTTATATGTTTGGAATTTTTTAAAATAGACAACATTTTTGAATTTGGAATATCAATTATAGCTTAGGGTGAAATTTTGGCATTGTTCTGAAAAACGTCAATTTTTTATGAATAGTGAAACCACTAAGTGGTAGTTAAAAAACTGATTTTTCATTTAAATGAAACATTACCACTTCTGTGATTTGATTTTCAAAAATAAAACGTACATGTTCTTCATTAGGAAGTAAAATTTGGTTCAATGGGATTAAAATAATTTTTTGGTGAATAGTAACTTTTAAGTTTAATTAATCGCGATTAAAGATAATTAGTGAAATTTAAGGTAAAAATGATATTATAAATATATGAAATGACCTTGACACTTTTCCTAACCCTTTTGGATGAGTCATGGCCGACCAAGACAATCCATGGGTAAACTTGGGGACCCCATGGAGCCACTTTGTTAGGAAAATGACATTAAAAACGTTTTATTTAATGTTAAAATAAAAATGTCACAAACATGAGTTGTTTTACTAAAACAATTTTCAAATGGGGTTATACAAGTAAACTTTTTGACTATAAATATTCATTAGAATGATAAAAGTATTTCCTACATAATGATATTTGTTTTATAATTTTTAGACATTAAATAAATTAAATTATTTATGACACCATGATGATGCAGTGATTACCTCATTATTTAACGATTTAAATAAAATGAACAGATAAGGTAAAATATAAGACCTACACATGTCAAAGATCTATTGGCTGGGTTTATTTCAAACTATTATCACCTTATCCTTGAAATATATAATTTTGGACCTTTTAAATCCGAAAAAGATTTTATAATAAGGTAACATTTTATAACATTCCAAGAGTGCCCCTCCTCTCCTCTTATAAAAGGCCCCCACCTCTACCACCTTACCCACACATCTCAAGCCTTTGGATCGACCAAACCCTGTCCATTTTGTCTCTCCACATTCCACTATTACTCCTAAAAGCCTCAAATTGGGCATAAGTCTTCCCAAGGAAGCCTTTGAGCTCAAATCAAAAAGAGTTACCCATTTTAAAGGTAGTGTTTTCTCTTGTGTTATTATGTTTTATTTTGCTTCCACAACCCCCTAAACTCTTTTTATTCATTTATTTTGTAAAAACACCAGTATATTAAATATATTAGGATGTTGTTATAATAATTATTCATGCTAAACTTACACACACCTACATCTAATGGTTAAATAACATACTGTTTCTGTGGATGGCGAATTTCTGCCTCACAAAACGATGATTGTTCACACCTCATATAACACCTTCAAAGGTGGCCATTAAGATGTCACTATATTTATGTATGATATATAATATTTTTTTGTTTTACTTAAGATACTGTATTTTTCATTTATGTCATACCTTTATGGTTTCCATTATGGGTAAACGTGATATCTTCATTTTAATAAGTGCGGACTACCGCCCCCTCAAAGTGATTTGAACCGTTAATGCCATATGTGGGATGTATAAAGGATTGAGTAAATGATATTATATATGATATTATATTGGAATTATAACATACCTTTATATCATTATGATTTCATTCCATTAAATATGAAATAGAAATGAAAGTAGCGTTCATGCGTCCGTAAGGCATACTGTCTCCAGGAACGGTGCATTTCATTTCTTACCTCTATATGTTATGTAATATTATAAATGAATGTATATACTGGATATATATGATATATATTATATCTAAATCATGAATATAATTCTTTATATAATGGATATTTTACCACATGAACAACTTGTAATTATAAGAAGTTTATTTTTGACTCAAGTACCAATGATCGACAAAATTACAGTTATTAACTTAAATAATTACATAATGTTCATAACATGGTAATAAGTGATATAAAAGGAATAATGAACATGTAAAATCATCTTAATAAAATATAAATTAACTCTAGTTTACTATTCAGGAGGTTAAAGAATGATCGAGTCAAGTCGGACACGAGGTAAGGGAACTTCTTAACCCAATTTACATTCTTTGGGTTAATCTCCTACTTTCAAATTATGTCATGATATTATTAGTTTTTATCTTGTATTTTTACTTTTTTTTATGTGTACATATAGTTAATACACATAATAGATTTATTTTATTTAAAAAATGATCTTTGTAAAGGACTTCGTCTCAATCTCTTTTCATTGAGGCATATTTGGTTTTATACAGAACTTTTCTTTTATACGGTGTATAGACCCCATTGACTTTTACTTTTATTCAAAATGAATCTTTTTTTACGAAGAGTTTTTACTAAACAAACAAAGGAATGTTTTGTCTTGCGTATGCGGAAACAACAACTTATCTGCCGCCGTGACCATTATTTGAGTCTCGGCTTCCTCTACAAGCCATTACTTTTTTAAAATGAAAAATAAATACAAAGTTTTAATTTTATTTTATTTTGGTATTGAAAATGGTTTTGAAAGTGTTTTTATTATATCAATGTGTTGTATTGATATCTTGTGATTTAAATGTGGAAATGTTATGTTTCCATTATGAATGTTTTAGGTGATACGATTATGTTATGGTTTGTGATATGTTTAAACCTGTTCATATAAGGAATGCATTGGACTTAATAAGTGACAGGTGGAGCCCGCTATAGCTCCTCGATGCATCAGCAGGTCTCATGAGACAAAATAGTGTCTTGTCATGAGGCCTTGACAAAATATTATTTGTAGTCTTGGAACGAGGCCTTGGCTACGTGGTTATGATAGTCTGTCATTATGCATTCCATCATTATGAAAGTTGTTATTGATATTTCATGTGGTTATTCGATAAGTAGAATATCCATGTGAATAAGTAAATGGAATTATCTCATTTTAAATTTTCCATGTTATGTTGAAGTTCAAGTTTAAAATGATTTTGTTTTAGTTATACATTATCTTAAATGTTTATGTTTATTTATGAAAGATTCCGCTATATTATTATCCTTTCTGAGCATATGAGCTCACCCCTTTCAGTGTATTAATTTTTCCAGGATGTGAAGAAGTATTTTATGAATGACCTGCAGGGATAGTCAGAAGAGGATATGATTGTGGACTATGGAGACTTTGTTATTGTAGTTTTTCACTTTATGGTGTAATGTAACATTTATGAATGTATCTGGTGTTTTCAAGGCTACTAAACTAATCGGTCTTTCGAGACTTGATCCTTTGTGATCATGCCAATGTTACGCAATAATGCACTGACTCTGGGTAACTGGGGTCGGGGCGTTACAGCAGTGATTTAATGTAGTTGTAATTTATAAAGTCTACCTAGAATCCTTCAAATTCCTTGACCATCCAATTTTGGGGTGATGAGAAGGTGAATATGGATCATTTCTCCTAGAATTTCGAAACTACTAGATATTCAGAATCCAATGGTGATGACAGTTGGGTTTGGATAAAATTGTTGGAGATTAATAAATAAAATATTTATTTATTTGTGTAAATTTATTCCAAAAAGGTAATAAAACTCCACACTTAAAATTTATAGAAAAATTAGTGAAAATGACATCAAACAAATCATAATGATTCATACTTGAGAAGGATAACCTTCTCACCAAAAAGAATTTATAAGAATAGAAATTGGATTGTGAATTATCATACTCAATGAAAGGACATTGTTATCAGAATACCCTATTCTTGATTCACATGGTAATAAGGATGGTGAGGAAGAGTTATCTCTATATGAGAAACATTTGAATGATTCCATATATGTTCATTTTTTCATTCAATCACTAATGACCAATGAGCTTCTGAAGAAACACAAAGACATTGATGCATATTGCATAATGTCTCGCATTTAGTATCTCTATCAAGATAATGTGAGATAAGAGAGATATGAGATCTCCAATTATCTTTGTACAACTATTCTTGGAGTTTTAGTGATTGTTGGGAATCATGTAGCTATTCTTATTGGCTACATTTATTTAATAGACATCTTAAGGATTAAAATTCCAGATGATTTTCACATAGATCTCAAAATTCCCCCACTACACCATTCCTTATCTAGTTTTATTATTAATTATAACATGATAAATAATGAGAAGGGTCTTATAGAAATTCATACTCTGATTCACAAACTGTATAAGGACATGTTGCATGAAAAACCTGTTATCTTTATGGTGAATTAGAAAGGGAAGAACAAGTAAATGAGTATCAAGACACACAAAAAGTCTAAATCTATAGAGAACTACCCTTCCAAGAAGATAAATATCCAAATAAAAGGTAAGGAAAAGGAAGTAATAATTTTTTCATGAGGCACAAAATTCCAATAGAAGAGGAACTTCAACCAAAATAAACAGAAAGATAAAGGTTCAATCATTATCAAATGTAATCTTTCAATATATACACATTGAAAATTATATATTTCTATTAGTTCTTAAAAATATATCCAAATGTAGGAACAAAGTATATTCCAAAATATTTCTAGAGGAGAGGTGTATAATCTAGATGTTACTAGTGTGAGGCTAAATTCTCAAGCCATTGGTTACTACCACCTTCAACTTCCACCATGTTTTATATTGGTTTTAATATAATTTTATTATATATGAACTGTTAATAAGAACATAATTTTTGTGTTGTTCCTTGATTAATATGTTTTTAATTTCAATTTATGGAAATAAAATTTGTTTCTTTTATGAACACAACATATTTTATACTACTATATATTTAAATAATGGCCATTATGTTTTAAATTATAAAAACAATGTATTGGAAATAGATAATGAATATTGTTTATGTGACTCAAATAACACCCAATGATATGATCACTACCTTGGTAAAGTAAATGATAGGTTTTTGAAAACACTCTATCAAGATGGTTATTTAAAAACTTTTTTTTAAAACCACATGAAATATTTCATTCTTATTTTCATGAAAAAAAATACCAAACCACCATTCAGTGTAAATGGTTAATGTGCTTCACTGATAATAGGATTATTATATAGTGATTTGTTTGGAACATTTCCTATAGAATATATAGGTGGGTATTCTTACTTCATAACATTCATTGATGACTTTAGTATATATAGATATGTTTATGTAATGTGGTATAAGACCATGTCCTTTGATAAATTCAACTAATTCAGCATGTAATTTGATAATTTACTTGGAAAGAAGATAAATAAGCTTTGATCGGACTGAGCTGGGGAATATATTAATCAAGAGTTTATAAAATTTCTATGGTTATTTGAGATTCTATATCAACCCACTCCAAAATTCACACCACATTGAAATGGTCTTAGTGAATGGATGAACCATACCTTGTTATTCATGGTATGATTGATGATGATTCATGAATATAATTAATTATCCTTTTGCAGGTATGAATTACAAAATGTGGCATATAAATTAAAGAAATCACCAACTAAAGTGTATCTATATAGTGTATCGTAAGGAAACAATATACGAACTATATATTCCCTCAAACAAGAATCTTATTTTCACCATAAAAATCATATTTCTTGAGTGTGAGAACATCATAAAAGAGGATAGTCATAGAAATATTGCATTTAATGAATTTGATGCTCTAGATACCCAAAATTTTATATAGGAACAGATTCCACAAGTCGCTATGGAAGAAGTAGTTCTAGAAAAAAAAATATTTTGTCGGATCACTAGAGTGGTAATTTAACAGGAGATATATGGTTTTCTAGTCACCAAAGATGTTAACTCATTTTTGTTAAAAATGATGAACCTCTCCCCTATAATGATTCAGTAGAGACCTCATAATATTAAAGGTGTCAAGAAGGTATGAATTATGAAATGCATACCATGTATCATAAAAATATTTGGGTTCCAAAATATGCACCAATTATTTTAAATCCTATAGGTTAAAAATGGGTATTCATGGGAAATATGGACATTGATGGTAAAGTAAATACCTAAAATCAGGGTTAGTGGCTAAATGTTTTAAACATTGTGAAATTATTGACTATGATGAAACCCTTTAACTTGTTTCTATTTTTAAATCAATCAGAATTCTACTTGGTATAACATCTATTCATTACTATGAAATTTGGTAGATGGATTTATAAAACTATTTACCTAATGGTAACCTTTAGGAAAATGTCTACATGGAAAAACAAGAGGGATTTTTTACTCTTTGTGACGAAAACTATATTTTCATGTTGTAGAGATGTATTTATGGAATTAATAAATCATCTAGGTCCGGAAACACTCGATTATATAAAGATATAAAAGAACATAGTTTCATTAAAAATGAATTGATCAGTGTTATTACAAGTGGTTTAGTTGGAATTCAATCATTATCCATGTAGAGTATATTGATGAAATATTACTTATTTTTAATGCAATACTAGCCTTACAGTCTATTAAGGTCTGGTTAAATAGTTGTTTCTCCATGAAGGACATAGATTAAGTAACCTATATGCTAGGAATCAGGATCATTCATGATAGATCCACGGGGCTACTTGGACTATATAAAATTACATACATTGATGTGATACAAAAGTGATTTAGTATTGAACAATCCAATAGGGGATTTATTCTTTTGTCACATGGTATAAAACATTCTAATAAAATACGTCCTTAGAAAAAACAAGAGAAAGAGAGAATAAGTAAGATCACATACGCATCGACAATATAATCAATCATGTGTTCCATGTTATGTATCAGACTTGATGTTTCCATTAAATTTATAATTTTAGGCACATGTCAAGATAAATTAAGATAGAATCGTTATTTTATTGTTAAATTTATCCTTAAGTATATGGCAAAAACTAAGGATTTGTTCCTAGTGTATAGAGAAGACAAGAAGTGGGTCATTATGGGATATATTGAAGATAGTTTTCAAACATGCTATAATGATTTGAAGTAAAATTCTATATATGGTTTCTATCTCAATGGTTGTATCGTGGTCTAGAAGAGTTCAAAAAGTTAGTTTTCACTAATTCTATAGTGGGTTCTGATTATATATCAACTTCTGATGTAGATAATAAATTCATTTGTATAGGAAATTTTCTCAAGGAGATTTATGTGGTACCTAACAGTAAATACCCTATCACATTGTATTTTCATAATAAATAAATGATGACTCTTGAAAAATAGACAATGCCACACTAATGGGAAAAGTGCCAATGTCACACTAATGTGGTAACTAATAGTAAATACCCTAATAATAAATACCATATCACATTGTATTGTTATAATATTTCATTTAAACCAAGGTATAAGACCTCGGTGTCACTGGATATATTTTTATAGTAAGAATAAATCTACACATAGTTGTAGAATAGATTCCCTATATAGACTAAATAATTGTGAATGGAATGGACCCCTTTTTTAGTTAAGTATCTTGAAAGGGGTGAGAACCCACATTGGATCCTCTCATGTGGATCTGACACATAAGTATGTGGGGGAATTTCCCATATCATGGATGGACTTGGATGTATGATCTCAGAATCAATACTTATCTCATGGGAATAATAATTAATCCATACATAGTTCATAAGGAACTGTGTAGTTTAAATTCATGTGGTCGAAGGCATATAATTTTTCTTTTAGGGTATGGAAACCAAGATCCTAATAACCATGATTTATATTAATATTCCTTACTCACGCAAGGATTTTGTTTTCAAAACTCGTAATACGACGTGATCTATTCTCGGTTTGAGAAAAAAGGATTGGAAAGGGTTTCTTCCACCACACAAAGTAAATACAATTCATTGGTTGGGAAATTTAGATTTTATGGTGGCTCGACCCAGATGTAAGATCTAAGCATTTCTGTATATCTCATTAGAATGAGAATCAAGATATATGTAGTTCTTGAATAATTCCTTGTGCAAGTCTAACACGTACATAAAGTGGGTGGGTTTTATGTGTTTTGGCTAGACCTAGGATTAGATATCTATTCATCATTATGTATCTAATTGATATGAGAATCAATCCACGCATTTATATTGACTAAAAAGTTTTGTGCGGTACAGTCACTAAATATTGTGATCCACTCAAACATGAATTGAAATATTATGAAGTTTTTACATCATTCTACAAGGATGTGATCCATGCAGTTTCACATCATGCAAAAAAGAAATTATTTTATAGTTTAATGTAATATGATTAGGTTTTTGGGATATGTAGTTTAAAGTCTTCTAGCTCTGACTATGATGTCTTATTGTTTTGGGTCATACAAGTAAGATCATATGGTGTGCCTTTTAGGTTTGTTCATACAGGAGAATGATGTTATGTATTTTAATTTCATAGAATAAGGATATTGGTGTATTTTGGTCTACCATACTGCGATGTGGGAGATATGTCATGATTTTTACATCATGAGAAAAAGACTGACTATGCAGTTTAACAACGTGCTGTTGAGATGGCATTCTTTCTCGTCACATGGAGTACTTTTTGATAAACCTTTTAATGTTTTGGGTCGTAATGATCTCTCTATCCATCAAGATCATGGAATAAACTCCCTTAGGGTGGATCTTGTATATGAAATAAGTTCCCTCACACTTTGACTCAATTATTGGAGATTTCTACCCTCGTATTATTGGAATCCTAAGGACCAATACTAGTTCTCTATATAGAAATTAATGGAGAAAAACATTACTTTTTCAGAGTTTACACTATCCTATTTTGATGGACCTTCATGTAATAAAAGGTGTGAAATGTTTTCTCATAAATTCAGTTCAATTCATTGAGTTTTTTTAGGATTTATCACTCACAAATAATTGATCATATATGGAAACATAGAGTGAGGTAAATTGGACCTCTATGGGGAGGAATTCTTCTTTTTTTTTGTATACAAGTGAATACGGGGTTTCTCATGTGGTGGTACAGGTTGTGGTATGATTGGACCACCAAACATGAAATAGCTTGTTAGGAAATGACTTTTTATATTTATAAACTATCTTTTGAAGTATGTTCAACAATGCCACATTGAAGGCTTCTATCTATCCTTTAGTCAATGCATCATTGTGAGATAAGCGGTTGGATTTGATATTATACTCTTAGTAAAACTTTTACAACTCATCAGGACAAAAATTGGTGTTATTGTCCATTATTATGTTATGAGGGAAACCATATATAGAAATGATGTTGGCTTTCTTTAAGTTGAATATGATTTTCCCCCCAACATCTTTGAGGGGTACTGGATCATCCCATTTTTAGAATTAGTAGGTAGTTATTATGATGTATTTGAATTACATTTACATAGATGGAGGGTATTTCCCCACAACATCCATTTCCCATATGGAAGATTCCTATGAGTATATGGTTATATTTAAAAACATCAGGGGTTGATGGATGAAGTTTCCATGCACTAGGAAGGAATGACACATTTTGGTAAAAAAAATCAATCTTGTGTCACAGTGAGTCAACAATACCCAAGCCTCTAGATTTTATGGGAAGGATTGACTCTGACTGGTTGGTGATAGATGATCCTATGTTTACTTCTTTGATGATATAATTTGTCTCTTCTATTTCAATACATCTAATAAGAACTCTATCAATTCCTCATTTATAGAAGACTTTCTAGTTATTTTGGTCATCATAAAGATATAATTTGGTTTTTCATCGTTGGATTTGATCATTCCCAGATTTTTCTTATGGGAGTAATCCATTTTTTTGGTATTCCATCCTGGTTATCATCCACCTAGTGGTAGGACCATATGGTTAAGTGACAGGGTTGATTTCATCAATCTCTACCATGCTGACATGTGAAAAAGGTAAGACCATTTAGTGATGTACAATTCTAATAACCTTTTCGTCCCATTTTGGAACGTCCAAATCTGTAGCTGCATTCTCCAATGCATATAACTAGGTATTTTATCATCATGGGATTTCAATCAATGTTGTATCTCAGGGGAACTCTACCATTACACATGTGACATAGTTTGGAAGGGGAATTATCTATTCTTATCTAATTTCATAATCTATATTGATTTGTTTGATTACCAACTCTGAATAACCCCTCACCTCTAGGTTACCCACTGGGAATTGGATATCTAGTACCTTTCCTAGAATTTAGGCATGATATTTTACTTCATTTTTTCTACAACCTTCTGACAACATAAAAGAGTAAGGAAACAATTCCTTTGTTGGAGTGATAAGTATAACCCCTAACCTAAAATTGTTGATATTAGGGTCCTACATTTTCTTTCCTATTAGACATATAGATGATCCATATTAATACATTTCCTATGTTTTGGGGTTAAATTGATTAATAATGATCTCATCATATAGAAATTATGTATTAAAAAATGTTTTCTTAAATGGTTGTTTTCCAAGAAAATATTCCAAATATTGGCATTTTACTACTTTCTGAGGAAATAACTATATATAAAACTACTAAAGTATATCCTCCCACTATTCCAGAAATCCTTTAAACATAGGATTAATGAGGATATATTTGAGCATATAATTTTTAGATACCAAATGGAACTCATGGTGCGGAAAGCAGTGCCTTGTTCTTTAAACTAAACGATTAATGTCAGAAGACTCTTCCCAATATTCTAATAACAATTATTAGAGTCAATAATGGTTTAAGTTAGATAATAAGGGATTTTTAATTCCTGATGTCATTATTTTTCATGAGTAAAGTGTCTAGTGATTTTACCAGTGATGTCATATATAGAATGAGAATATTTCCCTCAATGGGAAGCATTAGCAGTGGTAAGATCAATAGATATTTCCTAATGTTATCAAATTCTTCCAAAGAGTCACTAGTTCATTGATATGTGACCCCTTTAATCATTAACCTGGTGATGGGAAGACATTTAACTTCAAGGCTGTCTATAAAATTATGAATATTGCCTTAGTGTCCTTGAAATCCTCTCAACTCATTGTGGTTTCGAGGAGGTGACATATTAAGGATAACCTTTCTCTTCTCTGGGACCACTTCTATTACATGATAATGTGTGATGATTCCAAGAAACATTCCTGAGGTTACCCCGAAAGCACATTTCATGCTGTTAATATTTAGGCTATTTTATCATAGTTTGTAGAAGAGTGTATCAAGATCATTCAGTTTATCTAAATAGTACCAATACTTATCTAGCAGACCATTGACATAACATTCAATAAACTTCTCTATGAAGTATTTGAGGATTCTATTAATGGATAATTGGTATGTAGTGCCATCATTATTCAAGAAAAAGGGAATTATTTAAGATCTAAATACTCCTTGGGGGCCTTGAAGGTGGTGTCTTCTTCATCTTCTAGGGCCATAAAAATTTGGTTGTACAATGAGTAGCCATCCATAATGGAGAGGACGTGACAAACAATCATTTCATCAATTAGTATCTTTGTGATTAGAACTAGGAATAATTTTTCAGACAGCGTTGGATGAGATATATGAATATGACAATAGTCTATAATTTTTTCCATTCTTATTCTTCTTTATTGGCATGATTTTTTCCATCTATTTTGGATATTGAACTTCCCAGATTAGTTCATCATTGATAATCATGTCCACTTTATCCTCAATTTTGGATGTGTGAGTCATGTGTGTTCTCTAGGCTTCATGTTTGTATCCTCGGTTGTCTTATGGAAATCCCAAGTGATGAGTGGCCACCTCAAGATAAATTATTTGAATCTATGTGTAATTCCAGGATAACCAATCCTAATGATACTTCTATAAAGAGATGTATACCTACTATTATTCAGAATGCATGGCCATAGTGATCATAGTGGGTCATGGATCTTCTTTTATACCAAGATTTATTTTTCTATGTTCATCAGTGATGGAAGATAAACCTTTCACAAGTGTTGGGGAGATCCCTAAGGTTATCCTCCTATACATATTCCTCCTACTACTCCTGTTCCACCTATTCCTTCTTCATAGGTTAACTGGTTGAGAATCCAATTTATCAAAATTGGGGGATGATTCAATATTTTGACATTCTGAATGTGAAGAAACTACTTATGACCTGGCTGATGATATAGGGACCCATTGAATATCTGAAGGGGATAAGAGATACTGAATGACCATCTTCATTTTCCCTCCAATATGTGTGAACCACTACAGACCCATCGGATGAGGCAAGGATTTAATTATTTTCATGGGAAGAATGACGACATACTCATTCGGGATTTTGTCACTTCCTGGAGGGTCCATGATTGTTGGATTCAGTTTTCACCATTGATATCATGGAATTTGTCTTATATTTTCATGAATTCAAACCCACATCTTCGATCTGATTCATGGGAAGAACATACTCTACACTAAGATTCGTTAAGGTATTATCAATGGTTACCTCCAGAACATATTAATAATTGATTTAAGCAACATAGTTAATAATTCGACATTTCTCTTATCTTTAATAGGATCTTGCTTAAATATATTGTGATTCACCTGACATAAATGTGATTTTTTTCACAATGAAATGCCCCAATTTCAACATTTATAAAATATTTGAGGCATTGGTGGTATGATGTAGAAATATCTCCATGATGATGAAACCATAGTCTTCCCAAAACAATGTTGAAGGCCATATATTTTTGAATTACCAGGAATTCAACATTAGATATTAAATCTTCAAAGTGATTCATGAGATTGATCTCACTGAGGAGATTTTTCTAAATCTTGTCATAACCGTAAAGCGTTAATGTGGATGGGGACAAGTGGGACTCATTGTAACCTAGCTGGCAGAGTGTTCAGACCATAATAAGGCTGACTCTTGAGAAATTTTCAGTGAAGGATCTTTAGATGTTGACATTATTTACCAATAGAGGAACATATGGGGTATGATATGTCCTTGTATAATAACATGTTTGTGTTTCTCTATGAAAGATTTGATCTTTTTTTATTCCATGGGATCTTTCTCTGTATGATGTACTTCGATTGTAGAAACATCAACCTCAAATTATTAGGGCTAGAAAAAGCCTCTACAAGTGCTTCCCAAAGGTCTATTTAAAGACTCAAGGCATCCAGGATGGATATATTGGCCTAATCCAGGGCCAATTGATTTAATAATTTATACTTATGCGATAAATGTATATGTTTCCTAAAATGAGAATCTATTTTCTATGCACTTTATGAAATGAAGTACTTGATATAGGAAGATCATTCCTTGGAACATGAGTTGAAGGAACATCTATCCTCGGTGGATTAGATCGGCTAGTTCTACCTATGTGACCAAGTCTATTGGGAGACAAAATCTCCTCCAGTCAATATTAAAAAATGGTTGAGTTGGGGAAAATTATAAACTGTGTGGGAAATCTCTATTTCTCCTATTGAGCTTACATGATAGATATCCCACACGTTTTTTCCACCAAGATAGTTTGATCAGGGTTGTTTCTATAGTAGTGACTTCTTCCATGTTCATGTCTTCCACTTTTTACTCATCCTCTAAAGACTCTTAAACCTATTCCCCATTCAGTTGTAAAGAACCTAGGTTCACATTGACACTCTTAATTTAATAAGGGGTCCATTAAATGAATAACATTAACTGACCCAAAAATCAATTCCTCATTTAATGATGACTCCATCCTGTAGGATGACTATTTTGGAACTATTTGGCGGACCAGTGCCTATGCTTCTGAGACTATAGGAGTTAATTATAAGAGATTAAAAGCCAACTTTTCCCTTTTTACATGTTAATATTTATATGTTTTCATCACACACTTCTGGGAATGTCGTCTCATCGAAGACTGGATTTCAGAAGACTATGGCACTGATAGAGTCAATTATACCTTAGAGGAAGTGGCTAGGGTAAAAGTTCATTGTTGCAAATATTATCAGAGGAAATCATGATTCCATTCTATCTTTTTCTAAACATCTTTTTAGTGAACTTCGGAATACAATTGTTGTTAACTTCCTTCTATTAATTCTTCTTCTCCACAATGGAATTGTAAAATCATGGTACTTACGCAGGTGTTGTTCCCAGCTTCAGTTTCCCATAGTCCGCCATATTCTTTAGGATGTCCATGAAAAAAAATTACTGGATAGTGTGCTCCAATGGTCAATGTAAGTGAAAATTCTTTCGGAGATCTTCATCACCATCCTGGTTGGGATTCTTGGGAATTGGAAACCGTATCTATTTGTTCTCCAATTCTGAGATTAAATAGTCAAGGACATGTTCATTTTAGAAAGAATAAACTTTTTTTAATTTCCTCAAACTATTTTCACTTATTCTCCCTTTCCTCATATTGATGAGGAGGTCATTGTAATTGATGTTCAAGAGGGTTGATTGCACAATATGGTGCATGATTTGGTGTTGGACAAGGTTCATGGGTCAACTAAGTGCTACAATCAAATCCTCTAGTTTCCCCATTATCCTTCCTTGATATGATAAATTTACTCAAGAATTATTCTTAGAAAGTGAAATGCAGTATTTTGTTCTTTGAGAAATTGGGGAAAAATAGAAATACCACCCTATATATTTCATAGGAATTAGTTGTGTCTTCAACTCATCATGAATATTTTCTATATAGATGGGAAAAAATATTATTGAGGAAGTGATTGGATTAATGAGTATGTCAGCCCCTTCCACAATGAAATGAACTCTGAAGCCCTATCGCTCTCCCATTTTTTCAGTTTGAGAGGTCTATGACTATTTTATTCTGCAACATTGATCTAAATTGGAAGAGAAACATGTGATGAAGATATTCTCACCCAATAATTGATTGAGCCGGCAGGCTAGTGTGACCTACAAAGGTCATCCCCTCTAATGTTTTCATGAAGAACAAAAGTTTTATTACTTTATATTTTGTATGGGTCCAAAACATGGCATCACAAAAGAACATGAAATTCATCAGATGCAACTTGGGGTCCTCCAAACCATGGTAAATTAGAAAGGTAGGGTTCCCAATGTTTAGTGGTGGAAGATTCTAATCAACCCATTCAAGAAATGCTTTGTCTACAACAGTACTAATGTAATCTAATACTCCAATGCTTTCAATAGGGTTACTAGTGACCCAATAGTATTTATGAGACCTTAAAGAGTTTTGGGATGAGTATGAGATTGAATAGGGGTAGCATCATTTGGGGTAAACTACATCACTCTTACTTGTATCAATCATAGGTAACCTATAGGGGATGGGTTGTGGGGATTCGCCTAGACTGGTTGTGGTTGTCAACAAAATAGATGAAACTACCTCTCTATAATTCCGGGATACATGTATATTGGTTTTTGGTACCCCATATTTGGTAGATTTTTTGGTTCCATTCTATAATTCATGTGGATCCCTCTTTGATGAAGTTCACCATCTAGGAGTTGAAGTTAAGACTCTATTGGAAGAAAATATAGGGGATGAACTTTTCCTTGGAGTAGTTCGTCATTGAGACTTCTCAATTAATTTATAAATTCTTCAATCTAATTATATTTTTCCTTAATTGTAAGGGGTTTAACCTCTTCAAGAGGTGGGAGAAGCACAACATTAATTTTAACCTCTTCCTTGGTGTGTACTCTAAAAGTTGGTAATGATGGAGTGGTTGATGGAATTCCTAAATGTGAGGAAAACCTATGGTTCTAGCTACACACAACATCTTCAATAATTTCAATGTATACGTAATAGATATAATAGTTTCCTCATTATGTATACCTATTTTAATTATTTAATCCCTCCAAATTTATCAATTTGAACTTATTTTGTCGATATTAGACTTGTGGTTTGTTTTGTACTGAAATTTTAAAATTACTAAATTATGAATCACTTCTCAATTTTTTTCATTAATTTGAAAATAGTATTCCAATTTGAGTAATTATTTTTAGTATTTCGTGATCTTTTTCTCTCTAAATGTTTATTTTGGACCAAGATCTACTTCAAACAACTACATGTCAAAAAAATAAATCAAGTTGACAAATTGTTTGGGCAGACAGAGTGGACCCCTCCTCCAGAAATGAGGCATAAATTTGAATACACAACTATAATTTAGTTCATTCTAATTTTATTGGAAATAGTATACATTTACACATTTCAAAATTAAATTTGATGGATTTATTCACTCGTTAAGGCAGTCATTAGATGCTCAACATTGAATCAATATTTAAGGAACATTCATACATAATAAAATCTTAGAGTAATTGGGCCATTACATATTCTAAAATTTGAAGATAGAGCCCATATTTTTATGTAAAATTAGAAATAAAATTTGAAATAATGTTTTATAAGACTAACTTATAAAATTATGTCATTAATGGGGTAAAATTAAACAAAAATTTTTGAAAAACAATTCTAGAGCCAAAAATCTCACCACCACTGCCTATAAAAATGTATCAACTATCCTTTTAAAAACATTATAAATTATATTTTTAAATATTCTATAATTTTTTATTTTATTTTATTTTAATAATATTAATCATTTTTAATAAATTTTACTCTTATTATTCATCTCAATCTATTATTTGTCTATCTTTTTTGTTTCCACCACGTTCTTCTCCACAATACTCTCTTAAACATAGGATCATGAGTAACCAACCAGAAGAAGTCCTTCGGGGTCAATCAAGTGTTGAATCCAATTAATTAAACATTCATGTTTATTGTATCATATTTTCCTAGATTTTTTTCTTGTGGGGTCTTAGTGGGTAATACGCCTTTGTGTCTCCACTTTCCACCTGGTTCTTATCTTTCTCTTCTATAATATTTTCCCTCAATCGAGGAGGTGGATGTGTTGCCTCTCAATGATCATTGAGTGATAAATATATTCAAAACATGGGTACAAGATGATGTTCATGATGGAACATGTTCATTATTTGATTTGGAACAAATAATGAGATGATGAAGGTTCACTATGGGAAATCTGCATGACAGATCTCATTTGTGTCTAACATTATTTCATAAGAATTTAGTTTTTCCAAATTTCATTAAATATATATATATATTTAAAAAAATTTCAAACCAACATTATTACATTATTTAGTATTATATTAGTTAAAATATAAATAGTGAATACAGAAATTTGATGTTGTGTGAGCTGCCTCCTTGAGAACAACTGTAGGTGTAAACTATATTGTATAGTTAATTAATTAGAGAATTTATAGTTTATTCATGAATAAATATTCATGCATAATTTTGGATCAATTTATAGAGATCCACAATGTAAATACCCGTAAAATTCAAGGGAATTTTTTTTTCTTAATTTTCTTTTTAAGTGGTTATATCCTTTGAGTTGAAGTAGGGAACTACCCATGAGAGGTTATGAGGGTGATGGGGCCCACATGAACTCCACCTCTTAAAATTCTCTAAACCCCCCACAACTCTTCCCCTTTAAACCCCTATGTATTAAATGATGTGACTTCCTTCACATTAAAACATGCCATTTATTTTGGGAGTTAAGCATTTGAATTTTAAAAATTTAAATGCTTGGCATGTTATAATAAAATAAGCATAACACTTATTTTATTTGGGGGTTGTTTCTTGGTGTTGGGTTTTTGAGAGAGGGAGCAATCTTCTTCTAAAGAAGTTCATCTTCCACATTGAAGAACGCGAAGAATGCCACTCTCCGATGAAGAACGTCAACACCAAAGAAATACGACGCGTCTTTCTACTCCTCTCCGCAGTCGGTGTGAGACGCTGCCCCACCTTGGACGATCTTCCTCAAGCGTGTATGGAACCCTCTTTCTCAACGCCTTCTTCTGCGACGTTCAATTCCGCGACGAGCCTTTGTTCAACAACGCTCAAGGAAGGGGTTATTTGTTTTTGTTCGTGATTACTTTCATCTCCGATCTTCGTCTCTGATTGAGCCGCCTGATATCGCAATAACGGGAAAAGGTCAGACCGCATGAACACGGCCAACCATCCTCCACCCTTGATTGTTTATTTTGTTGCAGCTCATGCAAAGGCAGCATCGTGTCGTTGCACCGCGCAGAAACATGAAATTGGGTGAAGAAGCGCGGCACCATCGCACTGTGCCGTTGAAGTCGAACAAGTCGTGGCGCCATCGCGCCGTGCCAGGGAACCTGGAAGAGACTGCGGCAAGAGCGGGGCCGCGGCGGAGGGGCGTGGTGCCGTTGCGCGGCGCCGAATGGATCAAGGTCGCGGCGGAGCACGGACCGGCGGCCAGCTTCCGGCCGCCGGAGGAGGAGGGCGGGACCGCGCCGGTCCCGTGGCGGCAACAACCGGCCGGCCGGAGCGGACCAGCCGTTCAGGGGGGAGACCGGGGGTTCGTAACCCCTGGCTGGAAGGAGGAGTGGCCCCCACATGGGGGGCCACATTTCATTAAACAGGGGGCAACCCCCCCCCCCCCCATCCGCTCATCTCGGCCACGCCGAGCTGGCCAGTGGACCGCGCCAGCGCGCAGGGTCGGGCCACGCCAGCTGGGCCAGGCCGTGCCATCGGGGTTCGGCCACGCCCAAGCGGGCTGGACCTGGACCCGGTTCGGGTCTACCCAGTTCAGGACGACCCAGGGGGTCTCGGGCCGGGTCAGTCAGGGCCAAAAACCCCCATTTTCGGACAGAACCGTTCAAACGCCCATAACATGGGCTACGGATCTCTGATTAATGCATAGTCAGTTTCGATGCGATCCTTGGATCGATACGGTCGTTTAGGTATATTATACTAAAGGATTCTGAGAACTTTGGGTTCGGCCGGGTTGGTTCGAACACGAAACCAATCGGGCCCACATAGTGGAAATGCTTATAACTTGATCTCCGGACGTCCGATTGACGTGTCGTCGACTTTGATGGATTCCTCTTAGTGAGACGAACCTTTTGGATTACTCCGCTCATGGTTTGGATGCAGTTGGAGTATGGTTGGGTTGGTTTTGACTTAAAAACCAACCTGGCCCCTAGAAAGAAAAAGCCAATAACTCTCAGACCGGGCGTCTGAATGACACGTCGTCTGTCATATTGAGTTCTTGTTGACGATACGGAACTTTTGGATACATCAAATCCAGACTTCGTGTCTGTTGATGTATCAGCCCTTCGGCTTGTGGAGCGGTCCCTCCCGAATGAGCTGGCTATGTGCGGGAACCCTAGAGCTGGCTGCGACTACAACGACGATGACGACTGTACAGAAATCCTCCTTGGATTCTATGGCGACCACTAAAACACTCAGCGATCCTATGTGGATCAGTGCTACGGATCCTGTGTGGGTCAGATCCTGTGTGGTTCAGCGCTCAATGATCCTGTGTGGGCCAGTGCATACCGATCCTGTGTGGGTCAGATCCTCTATGGGTCATTGCGGGGGTTAGTACCTATCGATCCTTTGTGGGTCATTGCGGATGTTAGTACCGATCGATCATTTGTGGGTCATTGCGGGGGTTAGTACCTATCAATCATGTGTGGGTCCGACGGATTAGATTAATCAGTGGCTACATCTGATCATCTATATCGTCATACAAAGATGTATATCTGTGTGAGCTGAGTCTTGACATTCAATCCTTATCTTCAATAAGATTGACTTGATATCTTGTGTGGATTACGTTATGCTTTCCTGTGTGGATTGGGTTGTGTTTTACTGTATGGACTGGGTTGTACTTGGGCTCAGATGTTGGAGCCTAACGAGAATTGGTGACTTAGTTATATGTATGGGCATATACCAAAGTAGTGTCGGATTTTACTTTGTGGTTGTATCTTTCTGTTGTGGATTATCCTTTGTGGATTCTGGGATACCTTTGGGGGACTCGGGGTCCCTACTGAGTAGCATATATTCACCCCTGCACAGGATATGCCCGCACTATGTTGTGTTGGTTGCAGATGACGGATAGCGTTGATCGTGGTTGAGGCTTGCAGAGCAGGTCAGTACCTAGTGGTGGACCACTGGGTGGGACGTACTCGGAGCGGACGACTGGACCCGAGGATCTGTGGAGGCTATCTGTACCCACCCTTTAGGTGGGACTTCCAGTGGATGGATCAACATTGCGTCTTTACATTTCAGTTGTTGTACTCCCTTTTTCAGTTGTACTTTACTTTCAGTTTGGGTTTGTATTCTGGCCCACTTACTTTTCCGCACTTACTATTGTACCGAGTTTTACTTAGTTTTTACTTCTGCTTAATTACTCTATGGTGTTTGTTTAATTTATATAGGAAATGAATTCCCTTTTTATTAGGAATTACACCTTGGTGCTAGTCGCCAGCCCCTGGCCTATGGAAGGCGGGCTTGGGGTAGTCACGGCATGGGCCCCGAGGATGGGTCGTGACAAATTGGTATCAGAGGAGTTCGGTTCTACCGTAGAACTTAGGATTCTGATATTTTTCTTTGTGAAGCAATATTGTTAAGAGTATTGAGTGTGGTTATCATTCCAAGGAGTCCAGTGTTGGTGCGGTGGCCGACGTATCCATACACCAGGACCTTGACTTCTGATTTCCGATTTAGTGCACGAAAACATTGATTGCATGTGTGTTTCAAGTTTTCTTTGTGATTACTTTGTGTCAGCTCACCAGGTATATTTTATTAACCTTGGCACAGCTTTTTCTTTTCAGGATGGCCCCATGATGGTAGCCAGCTAGGGTTCCGAGTTTTGTACATGAGGACAGCCCACTGAGCGATGAGGCCTCCGTGTAGGGCCCAATTACTGCGGAGGCACCAGTAGTACCACTACCCGCCGAGACACCGATAGTACTAGCCCCAGCTGCTGAGAGTGCACGTCGCCTTGGTGCACTGCACGAGTATCAGCGTCAGTGACCGCCCAGGTACCGTGGGGAGACGGACCCTCAGGCAGCTGAGGATTGGCTGGAGGCAGTTGTAAGAGTTTTCCTTTTGGTAGGGACAGCAGCAGACCTCATGGAGATCCTTGCAGCGAGTCTCCTGCACGCGACCGCAGGCAGATGGTGGATCTTGATGCTCCAGATACACGACTAGGCATCTCTCCTCTAGACGGACTCTGAGAGCCTCTTCCACTTGAAGTTCTTTCCAGCCACCCTCTGTGTGGTGTGCATCCAGGATCTACTACAGCTGCGGTAGGGCAGCTTGACGGTCGCCCAGTAGTCGGTGAGATTTACCGATCTATCACGTTATTCGACGGACATGGTACGGGACCCATTATTCCGGGCCCGGACCTTCGAGCAGGGATTGAGACATGAGATCAGGGCATCACTGATCTCCCTCAGCATTCTGACACAGGCAGGGGAACTGGAGAGTGTCATTCTCATTGAGAGCTTTCTTGGTGAGCCTACATCAGCAGCGAGACCTACCGCAGGGCGGCACGTAGTAGAGTCTTCTGCATCTGGTAGTCGACGGATGACACATGGGTCCAGGAGGACCAGACCCTCAGAAGGACGACCTCAGGACACTGGCTCTAAGGTGCGAGGCACACAGCGTAGAGCCAGTCTTTCGAGAGGCCGACAGTGCTACGCATGCAGCGGGCAGAGAAACATGGCTTGTGACTGCCCGACCCGCCGTGCAGAGGAGCAACAGACGGTTGATGGACCACCCAGGTAGAGGCAGAGGGTCGACCGTGGTGGTACGCAGGGAGCAGGAGGACGAGGTAGAGTAGCTGCCGAGTAGCAGGTGGTGGGCAACGCTTTGAGGCCTTACCACCACCACCGCCAGGAGGCCCATCCCGACCACAGGGAGCTGGCGGGCAGAGGCAGGCACAGCTTCAGGCAGC
The DNA here is from genome assembly GCA_963277665.1 of Viscum album. Taxonomy (NCBI): domain Eukaryota; kingdom Viridiplantae; phylum Streptophyta; class Magnoliopsida; order Santalales; family Viscaceae; genus Viscum; species Viscum album. The sequence continues at coordinate 1,012,026,750 of OY728119.1, read as the reverse complement.
GGAGGCCTATGACCACAGCGCACCTGAGATGATTCGAGGTACTATCTGTGTATACTCCACCCTTTCTGTGGTTCTTATTGAAATAAGAGTGAGTCATTATTTCATTGGCGCTACCCTTGTTCAGAGATCGGAGATTCTGACAGATTAGTTGGCTCGATCCTTACGGCTAGAGACTCATACGGAAGCAGACTCGACGATTACGCACCGGTGCCGGTAGTGTGAGCTTACTCTAAGTGGCGATAGCTTCATCTAGGATCTTCTTATAGTGGCTTCGAGGCCTTCAGACATCATCTTGGTCATGGATTGGTTATCTACAGTCCATTCTCAGATTGACTGTAATAGGCACAAGGTGTGGGGTGTACGCACCAACGGGAGCAGGTTCACCTTCACCGGCGAGAAGGGATCCTTCGCAGCACAGTACGGACTCTCATAGAGGAGAGGAAATCCCATCACTCATCAGTTGTCTAGCCTCATCCTTGGAGCAGTTGACGTGCAGAGTCTGAGCTTACCTGCAGTGGTGGATCAGTATGCGGACGTTTTTCCCGATGACGTTCCAAGACTACCTCCTCGCAGAGAGGTAGACTTTTATATTCACCTGTACCCCGAGATAGTCCCGATATCCACCCCAGCATATCGGATGGCTCCCGCTGAGATTCGGGAGCCACAGGTACAGCTGGAGGACTTGCAGGGCAAGAGATTCATCCGACCCAGTGTTTCACCTTGGGCTTCCCCGATATTGTTCGCCAAAAAGGCGGAAAGGGGCTTGAGACTTTGTGTCGACTATCGTCGCCTGAACCAGGTGACTGTGAGGAACAAGTATCCACTACTGAGGATTGACGATCTCTTCGATCAGCTCAAGGTAGAATGGTGGTTCTCAAAGTTAGACGCCAGGTCAGGCTATCATCAGCTCAGAGTTCGGGACACGGACATGAAAAAGATGGCCTTCAGATGTTGGTATGGCCACTCTGAGTTCTTGGCTATGCCTTTCAGCGTGACCAATGATCCAGCAGTGTTCATGGGCCTCATGAACAGGATCTTTCAGACTTACCTCGATCGATTTGTCATGGTCTTCATCGAAGACATATTGATATACTCGACGACTGAGTAGGAGCACGCCTACCACCTGCGGGTTGTACTGGACACACTACGAGAGCACCAGCTTTATGGTAAGCTCTCGAAGTGTTAGTTCTGGATACGTGAGGTCCACTTCTTGGGACACGTCATCTTTGAGGCGGGAGTTGCGGTGTATCCTGCGATAATTGAGGCAGTGCTAGCTTGGGAGCCTCCCAGGAACGTGACGGAGGTGAGGAGTTTCTTGGGGCTAGCTGGGTACAACCAAAGATTCATGCCAGACTTTTCCAGAGTTTCGGAACGACTCTCATCTTTAAAGAAGAAGGGGAAACCCTTTGTGTGTTCATACTGATGTCAGCAGAGCTTCCCAGAGCTGAGGCAAAGATTGACCAGTGCACCTATTTTGAGGCTATCAGAGGAGGGAGTAGGTTATGTAGTTTACTGCGATGCATCAGGGACTGGACTCAAATGTGTCCTGATGCAGGAGTGGGCCGTGATCACCTATGGATAACATCAGTTGATGCAGAATGAGATGAACTACGCTACCCAAGACCTGGAGTTAGCAGCATTGGTCTTCGCTCTGAAGATGTGGCGACACTATCTGATGGGCGAGCACTTTACAGTCTATTCTGACCACCAGAGTCTCATGTACATCTTCTCACAGAAGGACCTGAACCTGAGATAGCGGTGATGTCTCGAGTTCCTCAGTGACTATGACTTTGAGATAGTCTATACTCCTAGAAAGGAGAATGTAGTGGCTGATGCCCTCAGTAAGAGGACGGGAATCCAGCTACTTGGTGAGGCGATAGAGCAGCTAGCCGCTTTGCAGATATCCTTCGTGGATAGTGATGGAGCAGCCTTTCTGCAGTCACTCACAGCCACTCCTCCACTGCTACAGTGGTTCAGAGAGGCATAGTGTGGGTATGTTGACTGTGAGACACGGAGTGCATGGATATCCTCAGGACAGGCACCTGATGGATTCTCTGTGGGAGGAGAGCACGCCGTCCTTTTCAGAGGACATACCACGGTACCAGCTGCTTTACAGTAGGAGGTGCTGAGGGAGTTTCACACTTCCCTTTTAGAGGTACATCCAGGAGTGGCGAAGATGTACCAAGATCTCAGACAACAGCACTGGTGGCCGGGTATGAAGAAGGTTGTGGCAGAGTTCGTTTCTCGACGCCTCACCTTCCAGCAGGTGAAGGTAGATCACCAGGTACCAGCAGGCCTGGTATAGCCCTTGGAGGTCCCGTAGTGGAAGTGGGACGGGATATCTATGGACTTCATGACTGGACATCAATGCTCTTCCAGAAGTCATGACTCCATTTGGGTGATTGTCGACCGACTCACCAAGTTAGCCCACTTCTTACCCATCAGAGAGTAGGGCTCAGTGGAGAGCTTGGGACGCCTCTACGTTCAGGAGATTGTACGGCTTCATGGTGTGCAATCATCTATCGTCTTCGATCGAGATTCTCGCTTTACTTCCTGGATTTGGAAGGGGTTGTAGGAGGCATTCGGGATGAAACTACGTCTGAGCACCACCTTTCACCCTCAGACAGATGGTCAGACGGAGAGAACCATTCAGAATCTCGAGGACATGCTCCGTGCATGTGTCCTCGACTTTGGTCGCAGCTGGGAGGATCACCTACCCTTGGTGGATTTCGCGTACAACAACAGCTACCACTCCACCATCGGGATGGCACCATAAGAGGCGTTGTACGGCCAACCATGTAGATCACCGCTGTGCTGGACAGAACCTGGGGAGTCAGCACTTGTGGGACCGGAGACGGTCCAGGCCAGGACGGAGAAGCTCCAGGTCATCCAGGAGTGGATGAGGATAGATCAGAGCCGGCAAAAGTCTTTTTCTGATAGGAGGTGGAGGCCACTAGAGTTCGAGGATGGCGACCAAGTATTATTGTGGGTCTCACTTCGACGGGGATTACGGAGATTTGGCCAAGGTGGCAAGTTGTCTCCACGCTTCATCGAACCATTCCAGGACCTCAGTAGGATTGGCGAGGTGGCTTATCTCCTATCTCTACCACCTCTGTTGCACCGTGTGCATGACGTCTTCCACATATCTCAGCTGAGGAGATACGTGCATGACCCGATGCATATCATCGACCATGGGGAGCTAGACATTGATGATGGGGCGACATTTTCGGAGGTCCCGGTGGAGATCGAGGATCGACAGGAGCAGGTCCAATGTGGATGGTCGATACCTCTAGTACGCATTAGTTGGCAGCATGGGAACCTCAGGAGATCACTTGGGAGTGGGAGGCTCAGATGCGTGCACAGTACCCACATTTGTTCCCCTAGTTTATGATGTATCTTTACGGGGACGTAAAGCCTTGAGGTGGGAGTAATGTAAAGACCCATAAAATTCATGGGAATTTTTTTTATTAATTTTTTTTAAGAGTTTATATCCTTTGAGTGGAAGTTGGGGAACTACCCATGAGAGGTTAAGAGGGTGGTGGGGCCCACACGAACTCCACCTCTTCAAATTCTCTAAACCCCCCATAACTCTTCCCCTTTAAACCCTTATGTTTTAAATGATGTGACTTCCTTTCACATTAAAGCATGCCATTTATTTTGGGAGTTAAGCATTTGAATTTTAAAAATTTAAATGCATGGCATGTTATATTAAAATAACCATAACACTTATTTTATTTGGGGGTTGTTTCGTGGTGTTGGGTTTTTGAGAGAGGGAGAAATCTTCCTCTAAAGAAGTTCATCTTCCACGTTGAAGAACGTGAAGAACGCCACTCTCTGACGAAGAACGCCAACACCAAAGAAAGACGATGTGTCTTTCAAATACTCTCCGCAGCAGGTGTGAGACGTCGCCCGACCTCGGATGATGTCCATAAAGTGTGTACAGAACCATCTTCTGTGATGCCTTCTTCCGCGACGTTCAATTCTGCGACGAGCATCTATTCAACAATGCTCGAGGTAGGGGTTATTTTTTTCGTGATTACATTCATCACCGATCTTCATCTATGATTGGGCCGCCTTATATCGCAATAACGGGAGGAGGTCGGACCGTACGAACACGACCAACCCTCATCCCGCCTTGATTGTTGATTTTGTTGCGGCTCGTTCAAAGGCAGCGCAGTGCAGTTGCACCGCACGGAAACATGAGATTGGGCGAAGAAGCGCGGTGCCGTCGCACCGCGCCGGGGAACCTGGAAGAGACCGCGGCCGGAGCGGGGCTGCGGCGGAGGAGTTTGGCACCGTCGCGCCGCGCTGGACGGACCAATCCCGTGGTCTTTGACTGCAGCAGAGTAGGGAGCGGCGGCCGGCTTCCGGCCTCCAGAGCAGGAGGGCGGGACTGCGCCGGTCTCGTGGCGGTAGCAACCGGCCGGCTGGAGTGGGACGGCTGTTCAGGGGGGAGACCGGGGGTTCGTAAACCCCGGCTAGAAGGAGGAGCGGCCCTCTACGTGGGGGCCGCATTTTATTAAACAGGGGGGCAGCGCCCCCCCCCCCCCCCCATCCTCTCAACTTGGACACACCGAGCTGGCAAGCAGACCGCGCCACCATGCTGGGCCGGGCTGAGCCATGCCCAAGCAGTCCAGACCTGGACCCGGTTCGGGCCGACCCAGGGGGTCTCGGGCCGGGTCGTTCTAGGCCCCAAACCCCCATTTTCGGACAGAACAGTTCAAACGCCCATAATTTTTGAAATAGACCTCTGATTGACGCACCGTCAGTTCCGATGCGATCCTTGGATCGAGATGGTCATTTCGGTATATTATACTCAAGGTTTAGGGGAACTTTTGGGTCGGCTAGGTTGGTTCGAACACGAAACCAACTGGACCCTCGGAGCGGAAACGCTTATAACTTGAGCTCCGGACGTCTGATTGACGTGCCGTTGACTTTGATGGATTTATATTAGTGAGATGGACCTTTTGGCTTACTCCGATCGAGGTTTGGACAATGTTGGAGTATGGCCGAGTTGTTTTTGACTTAAAAACTAATCGGGCCCCTCAAATGAAAAATCCAATAACTCTCAGATTGGGCGTCCGAATGACACGCCGTCTGTCACATTGAGTTCCTGTTGACGATACGAAACTTTTGGATACATCAACTCCGGACATCGTGTCAGTTGATGTATCATCCCTTCGGCTCGTGGAGCGGACCCACCCGAACAAGCTTTCTGTGTGCAGGAACCCTAGAGCTGGCTGCAACTGTGACGACGATGGCGACTATACAGAAATCCTCCGTGGATTCGACGGCGACGACTACAGCACTAAGCGATCCTACGTGGATCAGTGCTACCGATCCTGTGTGGGTCAGCGCTCAGTGGTCCTGTGTGGGCCAGCACATACCGATCCTGTGTGGGTCATATCCTTTGTGGGTCATTGCGGGGGTTAGTATCTATCGATTCATTGTGGGTCATTGCGGGGGTTAGTACCTATCGATCCATTGTGGGTCATTACGGGGGTTAGTACCTATCGATCCTATGTGGGTCTGATGGCTTAGATGAATTAGTGGCTATATATGATCATCACTATCTTCTTACAAAGAAGTATACCTATGTGAGCTGAGTCTTGGCTTTCAATCCTTATCTTAGATAAGATTGACTTGATATCCTGTGTGGATTACGTTATTCTTTCTTGTCTGGATTGGGTTGTGTTTTCCTGTGTGGATTGGGTTGTACATGAGCTCGGATGATGGAGCTGATGAGAATTGATGACTTAGGTATATGTATTGGAATATACCTAAGTAGTGTCGGATTTTACTTCGTGATTGTATCTTTCCTTTGTGGATTATCCTTTGTGGATTCTGGGAGACCTTCTAGGGTCTCGGGGTCCCTACTGAGTAGCGTATACTCACCCATGCACGGGTTCTACCCGCACTACGTTGTGTTGGTTGTGGACGACGGACAGCCTTGATCGTGGTTGAGGCTTGCAGAGCAGGTCGGTACATGGAGGTGGACCACTGGGCGGGACGTACTCGAAGCGGACGGCTGGACCCGAGGAGCTGTGGAGGCTATCTATACCCACCCTTCATGTGGTACTTCCAGTGGACGGCTCGACGTTGCGGCTTTACTTTTCAGTTTTTGTACTCCCTTTCTCAGTTGTACTTTACTTTCATTTTGGGTTTGTATTCTGGCCCACTTACTTTTCCGCACATACTATTGTACCCAATTTTACTTAGTGTTTACTGCTGATTACTTACTCTGTGGTGTTTGTTTACTTTACATAGGCAATGCCTTCCCTTTTTATTGGGAATTACGCCTTGGTGCTAGTCGCCAGCCCCTGGCCTATGGAAGGCGGGCTTGGGGTAGTCACGACATAGGCCTCGAGGATGGGTCGTTACAAACAACTCTATCACAAATAGTTTTTGATATAAAAGGCAAAAATAATCATAAATTTAAAAAAGTAAAAAAACATTTTCATGATTCTTACAAATGATTGTTTCTTTAACTGATGGAATAATTACCCATAAGTGGAAGAACCAATAAATATCCCACATGTTTTCATTGAGGATGGTTTTTGTGTTATTTTTATATAGGTGAGGTTATTTTGGAAATAAAATAACTGACATAAGGTATTCAAAGATTTCATGGATGGTTTGAGGGAGGAAATGGAAAAAAATGAAGTGATGGCCTGGGAGATAACTGAGTTATTCCATTAACATCAAGAATTTTATCTACTTTCCAATGTCCAAGAAGATTCCCATTTATTATTCCCTAATTGTTTTGAGGAGACCTATGAAATAGAGGATCTTGAAAACATACCTTTATCTTATACTTCTCAACTCTAAGAGTTAATCTCCACTGAATAATATATTCATGATAAACCAACTTAGGGAGATGATACGTTCTTGAACACAAAGTCATTTTATTTTGTTGTAAATACTTTCAGTGTCACTCCTAATAGTTTTTAATTTTCAGATTCATCTAGATCATATCACGCCTTGAAAGAAGATGATGAAAAAATATGCACCTATTAAAGAATATTTAAATCTCCCTAATCACATTAATCACATTAATCACTTACCGTATAGAGTAAAGTAAAATATACAAGTGCAAATTCCTAAAGAAACTACGACAAAATATTCTTAATTTGATGGGAATAATTTTATATTGATACTTAAAGATTTAATTTTGTTCAAATATAATTATACGCTGACATTCAATTTGACTATTCTTTTGATGAAACATACCTTGAGAAACCAGTAGATAAGGAGGAATATTTTGCACAAGTAGAAACCATAAGGGGTGAGGTATCATACTTCATCCTATCACAACTATGTAAAATATAACAAAATGAAAAGGGTTTGGATCTAGTGTACTCTATATATGGAACTCTCTTCAACAAAAATAAAGGATAAATAGAAGGTGGGAAAATCCACATGTGGTGGATCAAGTCCAAGAAGATCCACCCACTGTCTACTTATGGATAACATCTCATACTACCCTCTATAGGAATCCAAAAATCAACTCCCACTTGAGGTATTGTACCAATATTTATCCTTTAATTTATTTTTATTACATTCAACTTCAATCTTAGGAATTTATATTTCAATTTATTTTTTTTATTCCATCGTGAAGCTTACTATGTATTATCTTTTTTAGCTTAAATGATCCTTGTGCGTAATTTAGTAATTTTATTTTATATTTTCTTGATGGAGAAAATGGAACCCCCAAATATTGGAATAAAAGGGAATAGTCTTCCTTCCAAATGGAGTTCACTTATAATGTCTTTCATTTAAACTTCTTACATTTTTTTCCAACAACATGATTTTATATCTAAACTAAAATTTGTATGACCATGCTTGAAATGTTATTTACATGGCTTATCTTAAAGAAATGAGTTTCTTAGGAATCCAGTGATTTCATTTTTTAGATTTAAATGTTAAATAAATTGAATGAGTAAAATGGGTCATTGGATTATTAATGTGAAAAATAGATATTAAAATGGGGACACATGATTTTAGGGAATTAATTGATTCATGTAAATGAAATTTATCTAACATTTTTCATGCCTTGAATTTATAAAATTCATGAGAATTTATTTTTTATTATTAATAATTACATGATTTATTGTCTAAAATCATATTTCCCATTCCTGATATGATTAATAGACAATATAATTCCTATTTATATTGATCATATTTCATGAGTGATATTAGGACATGTCACCTACTAGAATATTAATTTGAATATGTCAGAGGTATGAATATGATAAAAAAACAAATTTAAAATAATTGATACATATTTTTTGAAGCCCTTATCCTTAAATTACAATGTATACATCAATCATTCTTTATCCCATATAGACCATTAATGACTTTTATAGGGATGGTCTATGTTTTAAGCCATTTTTATCCATTCCTATCATACTACTTGTTATTCCATTATAATTAAATGTAGAAGTGTGAAGGGGAAGTGAGTCATGGTGTTAAGGATGAAATTAATTATAAGGAAAAAAATTTGGGGTGATATTGTGGGAATCCAGAAAGGTTTTTTGATTTATTCAATGTATTTAATTGTTTTCCCTTATTAAAAACAAAAAAATGGGTTATGACTTTGAAAAATAAAAAACCACCCTCACTGGACTGATTATTTATATCTTGTGTGTATAGGTGGTGGATTTATGGTTTATTATAAGAATAAGTTTTTAAAAAATAAAAATATATACTTTGAAAAAACATGCATAAAAGGAGAGAAAATTTCAAGAAGATGCACATCATTCAATATGGTTTCACTATTCCTAAAATATTTTGGATTGTTTGAGGGAATTGGGAGTTTCTAGTTATAATTGGATAATTTTATTAAGATTTTACTTTTGATATCATGCACTTTAATTTATATATTAACCCCCTCCTTGAGCTTAAATTTTCAATTCCTTCCAACCATAATCCTTATAGTAATTTGAACCTTTAAAAAAATCCCTCATAATTTTATGTGACTTTTTTCTTTATAAAGTAGATAATGTTTTTAATTTACAAACCTTGGGATAATGATAATTTTCTAATTATATGATACTGAATATTCATTAATTTTATCATGAGATATGAGAGAAAATATTAAAAATAGAGGTAGATCGGGATTTGGTGATTTTAATAATATTTAATTAAGAAACCTAAATGAATGAAATGGGAACTACCATCATTTTGAAATGGAAATAATTAAAATAAATGGATTGGTTATTTCAAAGAAAAATGAAGAATTTAATTATTATTTTTTTCTGGATTTTCTAAAATTTGATTTTACATTGAACATTGTTTGGTTTCATTATTTTGTAATTTGAATATCAGTATCATTGGTTCCCTCTGAATTCCACGTGGAGATTATATGCTTGATGAAAATCATGGTTTAATTGTGGAGGAATTAATAGACCTAATATTTTCCTGATTTTTATATCTATTTAAATTATTTAAACCCCAAAAATTTATAAATTTAACTTTATTTGCATCAATATTGGACTTATGGTGTATTTTGGACAAAAATGTGAACATTGCTTAATTAAATAATTTTAGTAGATCTTATTCACTCTTCTATTTTAGGAATAAATTTTAAAATAGTACTAAAATTTGAGTGATTATTTTTTTACTATTCCTTGATTTATTTTCTATAACATTTTTTTTCAACAAGTGTTGATATGAATAACTAGATTCCTGAAAAAAATCAAGTAAACAAATTGTTTAGGTGGATAGAGTGGACCCACCTTCTGAAATGAGGCATAAACCGGGTTACAAATATTCAATTGTGATGATTCAAGATTTATTTTAAATAGGATACATTTAATCATTTCAATAATAAATTTAAACTAGTTATTCACTCATAAAGATGTCATTTGATACTGAAAATTGAATAAAGACTTAGGTATCATGTAGCTAGAATAAAATCAATGAGTAATTGAGCCATAACATATTCTATACTGGTTGTATTGATATTACATTTGAAGCAAAATATTGAAAGACAATTTAGAAAAACTTTACATAATACCACATTATAAAATTCGGTCATTAATGGGGTCAAATATGCACAAACATTTGGAGAAATAATTTCAAAGCCAAAAATCTCACACCTTTTGCCTATAGAAATGTATCCCCTCTCCTTCTCGAAATGTTGGAAATTCTATGTGGAAATTTTCTATATTTTTATATTTTATTTTTATTGTAATATTATTATTCATTTTTAATATATTTTACTCTTCTTATTCATCTCATTCTCTTATTTTTATCTTTTGTGTTTCCACCATCTTCTTCTCCATTGTGATCTCTTAAACTCATGATCATGTGTTACAGACCTGAGGAAGTCCATGGGGGACCATTCCTATGTTGAACACAATTAATTAAACATTCATGTTAATTTTTTCATATTATCATAGTGTTAGTTTAAGGGGGGTCTTAGTGGGGTAAGGCACCTTGGTGTCTCCACTTTCCCCTCGATGCTTAACATTCTCATCAATAATATTTTACCTCGATCGAGGAGGTGGATGTGTGGTATCTCAGTGATCATTTAGTGCAACATATATTCAATACATGGGAAGGATATTTTTTTAATGATGGATACTTTTCATTATGTTTATTTATAACTAATAAAGGGATGAGGAAGATTCACTTTGGGCAATCTCTTAGGAGGATCTTATTTATGACTAACATCATTCAGTCTGCATTAATTTTATCCAAATTGAATTATATATATATATATATATTAATATTTCATGAAAATTTCAAACCCACTTAATTAAATTAGTTGGTTTTACATTAGTTAAAATATAAATAGTTTCAATAAAAATCTGGTGTTGTGTGGGCTGCCTCCTTGAAACTAACTCTGGGTGTGCATATATTGCATGCTTATGTAAATAAACTATTAAACATGGAATAAAGAAAAATAATTTAATGAAATTGTTTTGAAATATTCATTAAATATTAATATATATATATATATATATATAATGTAATGTGGACAAAATGAATTCAAACGAAATGATTTCAGACAAAAAGGAGATCCTTCCAAGAGATTGCCAATAGTGAACCTTCATCATCTATTTATTAGTTCCAAATAAACTTAATAAAAATTATCCATAATTAAAATCATATCCTACCCTTGTTTTTAATATATTTTTCACTAAACTATCATTGAGATACCACACACCTACCACCTCGATCGAGGGAAAATATTGTATAAGATAAATTTTATGCCTCTCATGAAAAGTGGAGACACAATGGAACCTTACCCACTATGACCCCATTGACCTAAATCTAACATAATATGAAATAATAAACATGAATGTGTAATGACTTGGGTTCAAAACTGGATTGATCCCCCTATAACTTCCTCAGGTTAGTTACTCGTGATCATGAGTTTAAGAGATCGTAGTGGAAAAGAATGGGGTGGAAACACAAAAGATAAAACTAAGAGAAGGAGATGAATAATAAGAATAAAATATATAAAAATTTAATAATAATATTACAATTATAATAAACTAAAAAATTAAAGAAAACATCCAAATATAATTTCCAATGTTTTTAGAAGGATATGGGATACGTTTTTATATGAAAAAGGGGTGAGATATTTTTCTCAAGAATTATTACAATGAAATGTTGTGCATATTTTACTAGATTACTCAATAAAAGTTATAATGAATTCTTCTATATGGTTTTTTGAAAAAAAATTCATGTTTAAACTCCCAGATTGAGGTCCATCCTCCAAATTTAGAATAATCTACCCACCAATTACATTGAGATTTTATTCTAGCTGAATGTTCCCTTAATCTTCATTCAATGTTGAGCATGAAATGCATGCCTTAATGAGTTAATAACCTCTTAAAATTGAATGGGAAAATGATTCAATGTATCCTCTTTAAAAAATTGTAATCACATTATTTGGAGGTGTGTATCTCGATTTATACATCATTGTTTAGGTCTGATCCCTCTGTCTGGCCAAAAAATTTTAAATTTGATTGAATTTATTGGGCATCTAGTCGTTCAAATAAATTCTTGATCCAAAATAAAATCTTAGAGACAATTAATCAAGGAATCCTAAAAAACATATCACTCATATTGGCACAATATTTTAAATTTTATTCCAACAACATCAAAGCGAATAAAATCTTCCAAAATTATAGAATTAATTAATTTTAACAATTTAGTCCAAAACACGCCACAAGTCCAATATTGATTCAAATAAGCTCAAATTACTAAATTTTAAGGGTTTAAATACTTTTAATTCATATAAAAATGAGTGAAATATTATCCCTATGAATTCCATATTACAAACCAAAACTTCCTCGATATCTTTTCTATATTAGCATCATATTCCACAGAATTTCAATGGGTTTTGTTAAATTCATTCACTGATGTGTAACAAATTAAAGTAACTTCATTAGTCTCTTTGTGAGACTTACATTGTCTTCTCCCTCAACATGTACTTTTCCTCTCCTTCACCGGTTATGTTGGACCGATTCTATAGATGGAAATCCTAAGGGAATCTCAAGAAAATTTGGTTTTTCATGTTCCCAATGTAGATACCAGATTATGGGATAGAAAGAACTGGAAGGATCTATTCTACGAAAATCCCCTTAATCAAGAGAAATGTAACTTATGGTAAGTTGGAGTTTGTTGAGGTAAATATCCCACATCCCTAAGGGATGGGGATATTCCCATTCCACTTCCATAACACTTTGATCCTATTATTCAGACAATAAATGTTTTTTCAAAAAAATATCCCACCCCTACGGGACGAGGTTACTCCTAGATTTTCATGGCTCTAAATTTTTCGACTTCTATATTGATTTTATGGAGTCATATTAGAACATGGGATGGGTGAATTTTTTAATTTTCTCCATAACCACCTTCTTCCAAAAATAGTTATGTTATGTGTGACATTTTTGTTATCTCATGATTGACATATCTTAAGTAGGATGCTTGCACAACAATTTCATATGCCTAATGAAAAATTCCTTCAATTGAATTCTCTCTCCTGGACTATCCTCAGTGAGAGTTGTTCAGGGCCTATTTTTGTTGATCATATTTTCTATTTTGAATAGATTCTATTTTTTAAAAGTCGGCCTAAATTAATGAAATTGAATGAAAAAATATTTGGAGGATTTTGCTAATTGGGGAGTGCATTAAATTGAAATGCTATGTGATTACCCAATATGATGGTTTCAACACCATATGAGGAATTTTTGATCATATGACACAATTATTTTATCATTTTTACATATGTACACTAAAGGGATCCTGGTTTATTCACTAATTTTAGATTTCATGTATCCAAGAGTGTCGATAAGTCAATTTGGAATTGTATACATTCTATTACCTCGATTTGACAGTGATACTAATTGTAGGTTAATACAATTCTATTAACTGATGAAGAGTTTTCCATATGTTGATGTAGATATCATGCACACAATATTCTAATAATTCCTCTAGGAGGATTTATATAGTAGTTATTAAAGGCCAAAACATGGTTGGTATGTCGTCTTTAGTCATCTGTTTCCTCATGTTCAATAGGTCTTCTTCTTCTTTTATTAGAAGTTCCTGAACCTAGTGTGACCAAAGTTTGAACCTCCATACTGCTTTATTACCAAGGAAAATACTTGTGGGGGATTACTCTGTCATATTTGAAGGAAGGTGATCCAAGGGTAGTTTATAGAATGAATGTGACATTGGGTTGTCTTTTAGCTAAGAAAGTTGTTCACTTGTCAGTGATAAGGCATCTGCCATGACTGGCCTCATTTTCCCATGTACCTTTCAGTAGGAGGGATTTCTCATTATTAAATATCAAAGGGGGGGACTATTTGGATGAAGTGAAACCCTATTATGGAGAGAAATTTCACATTGAGGTCCATTATGGTGAAGACTACCAATATGGATTGGAATTCAACTATAAGGATAATTCATGAATCATATACCCTGGGGAGGAACTTTAGGGTGGATGAAATCAAATGGAATGCCTTCTTTCTATTAGTTCTTTTTACCACATGGAGGGATTCTGTGACACTTTCCAAGAGTTGGACTATCAGGATCGATCAAATTATGGACATAAAGAAAGTCTTCATTGTGAAGCTTCAAGAGAGGAAATTTTTAATTACTGATAATGTTCCTGTAATATTGATTAACTAGCTCTCATTTCACTGCTATAATTTTCTGACAATCTTCTACAATTTTGGCAGGGGATTGTGGCTGCCTTGGAGTGGACATTGTAATAGGTTGATTAAATCCAATTGGAATAATGGTATAGACCTGATCCGGTATTCTTTACATCGTGAGGGATGTTTTCCCACAACCCTCCAAGACCAAAGCATCGGTTTGTATCTTTTATGGGGTGACATGCTAATGAGTTTCCCCATATGAAGGGATGCATTTTTATATCTACCCCTATTCCAGTATTTTTACTTTTATGATTTCTAGTAAGATCTGTAGGATGTGGGAAGGAATTTACACCGTAAATTTACGATTCTCCGGATCTTCTTTGTGACTTTAGTAGCTAGAACAGTGATATATACCCATTTCATTGTTTGGAAAAGGGTGTTTTCCTACTCTATTACTCCATTTCATGCTAGTGGATACTGGTCGTACTCAGGTGCTATGGAAGAGATTTTGGTATGCCCCTGTTTTTCCTTGATACATTCTAACTAACTTCCATGGATGATTCTAGATTACATTTTTGTGGGATTGATAAATATAGGAAGGTTTGTGTTCATGCTCGTTATTTTCTACCAAGCATGAATAGTGGGATTCATTGGACGCTTCCAGTTGAGTCTTCTGTATGGATTGATTGATGTAGGTAGGTGTTTGTTCCTTCTCATAGATTACCTCTGAATTTGACTAGTGGGTTTTCTAGTTTCGGCCATATGTTTATTACTAATCATTTTTTACCTTCATATTATGGTGTTGGGATTATCTAGATTATTCTAGACTTTTCTACACATTAGATTGATTAGTGTGGTAAGGCATTTGTGTGTTCCTATAGTTTTCCACTAAATTTTATTGGTGGGATTCTTTGGAGGGGATGGTGGTGTGGAAAAATTCCATAATCACCGGTCACTTCCATCAGTGGTCTATCTTCAACTCCTAGGTCTGGATGACCTGGGATGAACACCAAAGGACGACACCCTCATCATGTTGGGGGTTAAATTCTACACGGTGTGGGTGGTAGTGATTATTGATAGTACACCTTTGAAAGGAACCCTATATCTTATAGGTAATCTCATCTATAACCTCTTGATCTATCTACCTGAGATAATGGAGGATATGATTATTTCATTTTAAGACATTCCCATGAAATGGTTGGAGACATAGATTGGTTCTTTCTTCTTCTGGATCTCGTTGGATAGTGAATTTGATATCCAGTATTGGCTAGGCTCAGTTGGCAATGGTTTCCTCTACCTGGATGAGGAACCAACATGAACTGTTTTTGGGGAATAGGTCTACACCAGCTGTTGTAACATAATTTGGATTGAAGGGAGATTATAACTCCCCGACCCCAGTTTCCTGAAGTCAGTGATGAAATATGTTGTGTACTTTTTTTATATAAAGGAATTGAATGATTTCACAACTCATTCCATAGTAGAGGATCTTTACCCATTTAGGTTTTAGAGAATTAAACACATCTGTTACATTTCCTCAAATCTGTACAAAACTAAACATCAGTATGATACCTCCACAAAGTAAAGTATGTCACTGATAAATCTCCAAAATCTATAAAATTGAATTTAAAATGTAGGGTGGTCATTTAGAAATCCTATTAATGGTTTTTAAAAATGATTAATAAATTATTTTAAAAACATTTCCTTTAAATAAAATATATAATTTAAATCATTTACTTAAAGTGTAATAACTTTCACATAACATGTCATTATCATTTTTTGAGAGTTACTAAAATAATTTTAAGGATAAAACCATACTCAAAAAAATTTATAATTATTTTAAAATTACTAATAAATTTCATTATAAAGTCTTCATGCACTTGAACAAAAATACCTCATATATTTCTTATAAGTGAGATAATGTCCACACTTAATTATGTTTGACATGTTAGAGGTGTGGATACAAATTTGATCATGAAATAATACTTGTTCATAATTTTAACATAAAATTACATCAATTATCATTTAACACATAAATGCAAAATAAGAAATGGTGGGTGAGTTTCTAACCTTTTTTGGAAACAAAATATTAATCATTATTTATAAATGAATCGCTATATAAGAATATACATGACTATAAAACTTTATACCATGTTCATTTGAAAATATAAAACTGATTAATTAATGCCAAATAATTATTCTAAACCATGGATATTATACTGATCGAATAATCACATGGAAATTCAAATATTGATCTCGTAATTTGGGAATTCATAATACCAGACAATTGAAACATATTGTCGAGGCCTCGGCCATGAAATCAGAAAATAATAGGGTAAGTCCACTACAAACCCTAGATTTTTTCTCTCATGAGACCTACTGATTCATCGAGGGGATATAATCGTCCCCACCAATCACTTCCAAAGTCCAATTCATTTGTCGAGGGGATGCATAATTCCAGACATCATAACTACACCGTCAAATCCTTGTACCAAGACACTACTTTGTCTTTTGATACCTAATGAGGCATAGAGAGGCTATAGAGGGATAATCATTCACTTAATAAGTCCAATGAATTCAACATATGAATGTGGTTAAACATATACAACATATACATATTCTATGTAAATAAAATTATAAGGACCCAGCCTTAAACCTTAATTAATATTGAATTAAATGAATAATTCACATTGAGGATCTTTTCAGGTTTAGAGTTTTAGAGAATTAGAACATAACTATTACATCTCAAAAGATTACAAAGTAGAC
The DNA here is from genome assembly GCA_963277665.1 of Viscum album. Taxonomy (NCBI): domain Eukaryota; kingdom Viridiplantae; phylum Streptophyta; class Magnoliopsida; order Santalales; family Viscaceae; genus Viscum; species Viscum album. The sequence continues at coordinate 1,012,009,870 of OY728119.1, read as the reverse complement.
ACCTCTACTATGTTTCCATAATTAAAAAAACTCTTAAAAAGAAACATGTCTAGTTCCATGTTTTATATAGCATGACATTCCCTTGATCCCATCCTTGACCTTATTCCACATTAAGTCCTGTGAAAAACATTTCAAAAAAACTTGGGGTGAGCATAAAAAGCTCAGTAAGGGATACACAAAAAATGAAAACTGTTAGTTTTTCAAACATCATGTAAACCATGTATACTCTATCAAAGTAATACCTTCACCTTCATGAAGTAGTAAAAACTCGTCACTGAATAAAGTATCATTACTTACCTTTTTGTAACCAAAGGATTACCATAAAACCCATAAAAAGAACACATAACATATATAAAGGTAACTTGGGACATAAACATACTTAAGTGTAATAACCATAGGTTCGACTTCCACACATATCACTTAATGGAATAGCCATACGGCCAACTTCCATACATACTTAATGGAATAGCCATACGGCCGACTTCCATACCCAATGCATTGGAGGTTATAACGTAACCACCCATCCTGGTATTCACGGCACCACCTGTCATATGGTTTATAACGTAACCACCCGTTAAAATGTCCAAGTACCAATATAAAATCATAAAACATAAAACCAACATAAAGGAATGACAACATTTCCACATTTCAATCACAATATATCATAAATATATTAAAATAATAGAATCCTTTATCAAAACCATTTTCAATACCAAAATATATAAAAGATCATATGGTATTTATTTTATTCTAAAAACATTATGGCTTGTTGAGGAAGCCAAAGACCAAATAATACTCGCGGTGGCGGAAAAGGTCGTTGTCACCTCGTACGTTAAAAAACATTCCTTTTTGTCGTTTAGTAAAATGCTTCATAGAAAAAGATTCCTTTTGTATAAAAGTAAAAGTCAAAGGGGTTTATACACAGTATAAAATAAAGTTGTGTACAAAACGAAATATGCCTCAATGGAAGGAGATTGAGACGAAGTCCCTTACCTCGGGTCCAACTTGACTCGATCGTTCTTTAATGTCCTTTCAAAGTGTAACTCCTTTTGATTTGAGTCTAAAGGCTTCCTTTGAAAGGATTCTGTCCAAAGGGAATCCTCTAGAATGAGGAGAGGGATTTGGAGAGAGTAAATGGGAAGGGTATGGCCGAGCCAAAGGCTTGAGGAGTGTGTGAAATGAGGTAGAGGTGGGGGCCTTTTATAAGAGGAGAGGAGGGGCACTTTTGGAAAGTAAAGAAATATTACTTTTTTTGAAAAAGAGTTTCAGATTCAAAAGGTCCCACATTGATATAATTCGAGGATAAGGTGATAAGGGTTAGAAATCCACTCATCCAATAGGTTTTGGACAAGTGTAGGTATTAAATTTTACATTAACTTTCCATTTAATTTAAATCGTTAAATAATGAGGTCATCGCTGCATCATCATGATGTCATAAATAATTTAATTTATTTAATGTCTAAAAATTATAAAAAAATTACTATGATGTAGGAAATCTTTTTAGATTTCCAATGAATATTTATAATCAAAAATATTACTTGTATAACCCCATGTAAAAATTGTTTTAGTAAAACATCTCATGTGTGTGTCATTTTTTACTTTAACATTAAATAAAAAGTTATTTATGTCATTTCCCAACCAAAGTGGCTCCATGGGGTCCCCAAGATGACCCATGGCTTGTCTTTGTCGGACATGACACATCCAATAAGGGTAGGACATGTGTCAAGGTATTTTCATTTTCTTATAATATCATTTTTGCCTTAAATTGCACTAATTACCTCTAATCGCGATTAAAAACTTAATAAGTTACTATTCACCAAAAAAAATATTTTTATCTCATTGAACCACATTTTACTTCTTAATGACAACCATGTATGTCGGATTTTTGAAATTCAAAACATAGAAGTGGTAAAAGTTCATTTAAACAAAAAATCAGTTTTTATAAGTACCACTTAGTGGTTTCACTATTCATCAAAAATTGAAGTTTTTCAGAAAATTACCAAAAATTCTCCCTAAGCTATATTTAATACTCTGAATTCAAAAATGAAGTCTATTTTAAAAAATTCAAAACATATAAGTCACATTAATTAATTTAATAATTAATTCCCGCTGTCAGAGCAAATAGCGTGTTTTTATGAAACAATAAGTTTCAAAAGATTGACACTAGTTTATGTCCGATTTCAAAGTGTAGTTAATTCCAACGACCACTATTGGATTTAATGGTAAAAATATTTTCTAATTTCACTTTAAAACCAATTCAAAAGATAATCTAATCATATAAATAAATTAGATTAAAAAGAGGTTTTGAATTAAAATACAACATTTTACACTATTCATTAAAAAAATGAACTTTATCGGAAAGGTACCAAAAATTTACACAAAGTAAATTTTGATGTCCCGATTCTAAAGAAGAGTTAATTTTGGTCTAATAGAATTTATAAGATTGATCAAAACTATATTTAATGACGGTTCACCATCAAAAGGTGATAAGTGAACCCTTAGTGAAAATTAGGGTATAAATGCCTAAAATTGAACTCTTTCCGTATTTTAAGCCTTTATCTTTTATTGGGTAAATGTAAAAAAATTTAAAAACATATATAATCATATTTTAGTTATTTATATCCATTCCCGCCAGTACAACGACTACTTGTTAACTAACATTTAAAATAATATTATTTTATTACTTGTGTGCAACGTAAGTTTTCAAAGAAACTCATCGTTGTGTATCGAGTACGCTATCGAACGTAGAAACCCCTTTTAATTAAAATTAATATTTAATTCATAAATATTAATAAATATGAAAATTCTTTATTCTTTAATTACCTGGGATGTTACATCCTTCCCCCCTTTTTGGAATTGCGTCCTCGCAATTTTATTCACTTATCAAAATAAGTGGGGGTATTTATCCCTCATAGCATTTTCAGATTCCCACGTTGCCTCTTCAATCACATGGTTTTTCCACAAAACCTTTACCTGATGAATCACCTTATTCCGTAACACCTGCTCCCTGTGGTCAAGAATCTGGACTGTTTGTTCTTCATAAGATAGGTTCTCCTCCAGCTGAACTACCTCTGGACTCAAAACATGAGATGGATATGGCATATACTTCCTCAACATCAAAACATGAAAAACATTGTGTACCTGAGATAAACTCGGAGGTAAATCCACTCGGTAAGCAACTAATCCAAATTTCTCTAGAATTTTATATGGTCCAATAAACCTTGGACTCATCTTTCCTTTCTTACCAAATCTCATCACACTTTTCCAAGGAGAAACCTTGAGAAAAACATGATCACCTACCTCAAAAGATAGATCCTTCCTCCGGTTATCCGCATAACTCTTCTGCCTGCTCTGAGCTGTTCTCATGTGCTTCTGAATCAACTGAACTTTTTCTGCCATCTCTTCTACCAATTCTGGTCCCATCAGCTTCCTTTCACCCACTTCATCCCAAAATGCTGGAGTTTGACACCACTTCCCATATAATGCCTCAAATGGTGCCATCTGTATACTGGAATGAAAACTGTTATTATAAGAAAACTCAACCAAAGAAAGATGTTGGTCCCAACTTCCCTGATAATCCATCGAACAAACTCGTAGCATATCCTCCAAGGTCTGAATTGTTCGTTCTGACTGCCCATCTGATTGAGGATGAAAAGCTGTACTAAAATTTAATTCAGTACCCAACGACTTCGGAAGGGCTTTCCAAAAGTTAGATGTGAACCTGGGATCACGATCAGATACAATGGAGAGGGGAAATCCATGTAACCTGACTATCTCTTTAAGATACAAACGAGAAAGTTGATCTAGGGAAAAAGTATCTCGTATAGAAAGGAAATGAGCATATTTGGTCAACCGATCAACAATAACCCAGATTGCATTATTACCTCGAGATGTCTTCGGTAATCCCACAACAAAGCCCATGGATATATTCTCCCATTTCCACTCTGGCACTGGTAAAGGCTGAAGCATCCCTTTCGGTAACTGCCGCTCTGCTTTAACCTGCTGACAAGTCAGACACTTCACAGTAAAATCAGCAATATCTCTTTTCATTCCATCCCACCAGTAATACTCCCGCAGATCTCTGTACATCTTAATACTGCCAGGATGAACTGAAAACGGGGAACTATGAGCCTCACATAACAACTCATTCGTCAACTGTTAATCACAAGGCACACATAATCTCTTCCCAAACCACAAAACTCAATCATTATCAATGTTGAATTCAGGAAACTTACCTTTCTGAACCAGCTCTACCTTTTTCTGCAACTCACTGTCTCGCTTTTGTGCTTGCTTGATTCTGTCTGATAGAGAAGATTTCACTGATACCTGAAACAAAATAGAAGGACTTCCTGCACCAACAACTTCTATGCCAAATTTCATCAAATCCTTAACCAAAGGATCACGTTCCAAATGCAACATTGCTAATGAAGCATTACTTTTTTGACTCAAAGCATCAGCCACTTTATTTGCTTTTCCCGGATGGTAATGAATTGTACAATTATAATCCTTGATCAATTCCAGCCATCTCCTCTGTCTCATGTTCAATTCTTTCTGAGTGAATATATACTTTAAACTTTTGTGATCAGTATATATTTCACACTTTACTCCATAAAAATGATGCCTCCAAATTTTTAAAGCAAAGACAACAGCAGCTAATTCCAAATCATGTGTAGGGTAATTTACCTCATGAGTTTTCAACTTTCGTGAAGCATAAGCAATTACCTGATCATTTTGCATAAGGACACAACCAAGTCCCTTCAACGAAGCATCACTGTATATAACAAACTCACCATTCCTAGAAGGAAGTGCCAAAACTGGAGCATTCACCAATCTTCTCTTCAACTCCTGAAAACAATCATCACATTCTTTTGTCCAGATGAACTTAACACCCTTACGAGTTAGCTTAGTCATTGGACTAGATAACCGTGAAGAATTTTCAACAAACCTTCGGTAGTAACCTGCCAAACCAAGAGAACTACGGATCTCGGTTACATTTTTGGGTCTTGGACATTCATCAATAACTTTTGTTTTAGTAGGATCAACAGTTATGCCATCTTTTGAAACAATGTGACCTAGGAAAGAAATTTTTTGTAACCAAAACTCACACTTTCTGAATTTTCCATATAGTTTCTTTTATTTTAAGGTTTGCAAGATAACCCTTAAATGACTTTCATGCTCCTATTTACTTTTAGAAGACACCAAAATATCATTGATGAAAACAACCACAAACTTATCCAAGAACTCATGGAAAATTCTATTCATAAGGTCCATGAATACAGTAGGTGCATTGGTTAACCCAAAAGTCATAACTACAAATTCATAATGGCCATATCTAGTACGGAACGCAGTCTTCAGAACGTCTGCTTCTTTTACTTTCAACTGATGGTACCCCGACCTCAAGTCAATCTTCGAAAAATACTGAGCTCCCTGGAGCTGATCAAACAAATCATCGATATGAGGCAAAGGATACTTGTTCTTGACAGTAATATTATTCAAGGCTCTATAATCAATGCAAAGTCTCATTGATCCATCTTTCTTCTTAACAAAAAATACAGGAGCACCCCATGGTGATGTGCTAGGTCGAATGAAACCTTTATCTAATAACTCCTGCAATTGTTTCTTTAACTCCAAAAGTTCAACTTGAGCAATTCGATAAGGGGGTTTTGAAATTGGATTAGAATCAGGAACTAAGTCAACAGTAAATTCAACTTCCCGGTCATGAATAATACCAGGCAACTCATCAGGAAAAACATCAAGATACTCATTTACCACTGGCACATCATTAATCTGAACAATTCCTTTATTTTCAACAATATGTGCAAGGTAACATTCATTTCCATCTTTTAATAGTTTCTCAACATCCTGATATGTTATCAAAATCAAGGGTTCATTCTTGTACACAAACTGAAAATATTTCTGAAAAGAAACCATTTTAGCTCTGCAGTCAATCTTAGCATGATAAACAGAAATCCAATCCATGCCAAAAATAACATCAAACTCTACTAGAGTAAAAACAATAAGGTTTGCTGGTAGATTCTTTCCACACACAAGGATAGGAAGGTTCTTATAATTCCTTTTTGTCTCAACGTTCCCTCTGGGTGTTTTTACCATAAGTTTAGGATTCATATCTTGATATGGAATTTCCAATTTACTAGAAAACTTCTCTGAAATGAAAGAGTGTGTAGACCCTGAATCAAACAACACATTGGCATAATCTGAAAAAACAAACAGTGTACCTGATACCACTTCATTCGACGGCCCAACATCTGCTGAAGTTGTTGCAAAGGATTTTACCACCCTTTTCTGCTTGTAGTTTGGATGCATTCCCCCAGTTGAGTTCTTCGTTGGACACTTTTTTTGCATAATGACCCATTTCATTACACTTAAAACATATTACCGTTGGCTTTTCATTTCCTGCTTGATCATCTTCCTTACAGTTACGAGCAATATGACCAGACTTACCACACCGAAAGAACTTACCAGACTTGGATAAACATTCTCCAGGATGCATTTTACAACACTTCTCACAAGATGGATATTTGGTTTTATTACCTCCTTGCTTCTTTGATGAATTCTTTCCCTTTTCCTGCCAACTAGACCTCTTATTCTGTTGTTTTTCATAGAACACCTGATCATCGGCAAACTCCATTTCCACCTTCTCCGCACATCGAACAAGTTTTTCATAACTTTAGAACTCACGAGAAGCTAAAGCCCTTCGATACTTTGGCTTTAACCCTGAGTAAAAACAGTTTATTTTACTATCAAGATCTCGTATGAAGTCTGGAGCATACCTTGCCAATCGAGTGAACTTTGCTTCATAAGCAGTCACTGAATCATCCTCCTGCCTCAATTCTAGGAACTATTTTTCCATCCTAAGACGAACCACCTTAGGAAAGTATTTCTCAAGAAACATACCTTTGAATTTATCCCAGTGAAGATCCTCAATCTCGTCACTATCCCTGATATTTTTCACCATCGACTACTATTGATCAGCTTCACCTTCAAAACGGTAAACAGCAAGACTAACCTTTTGATGTTCTGAACACCCCACGACATCAAAAATCTTGTCCAGTGCTTTCATCCACCCTTCAGCTTGCACAGGGTCAGATGATCCTCTGAATGATGGGGGATGTTGCCTCATGAAATGTTCCACCACTGACATGTTCCTCTGCGGTTGATCTGGCTGATCTCGTGCTTGGATACCACCACCATTTATATCCTGAGTCAACTGTGCCATCACTGCAACAAGCTGTTCATTTCCGATTCCGACCATCTCAGGTTGCTGATTTGGAAGGTTGTCTTCCTCCTGATGTCGTCCCAACATAGCTTCTTTGTTTCCTCTGCGGAAAACCATTCTGAACATAGAAATATCTTAGGCAAAGCAACATGGTAATCCGTAAATGCTATTTCATTTCAATCATATTATAATTTAACACTTTTCTAACTCCTAAAGTTGTCTAAACCGACCTCTGATACCAACTATAAGGCCCCGGCCTTAAACCTTACTTAATATTGAATTAAATGAATAATTCACATTGAGGATATTTTCAGGTTTAGAGTTTTAGAGAATTAGAACATAACTATTACATCTCTAAAGATTACAAAGTATACACCTCTACTAAGTTTCCATAATAAAAAAACTCTTAAAAAGAAACATGTCTAGTTCCATGTTTTATATAGCATGGCATTCCATTGATCCCATCCTTGACCTTATTCCACATTAAGTCCTGTGAAAAACATTTCAAAAAAACTTGGGGTGAGCATAAAAAGCTTAGTAAGGGATACACAAAAAAATGAAAACTGTTAGTTTTTCAAATATCAAGTAAACCATGTATACTCTATCAAAGTAATACCTTCAACTTCATGAAGTTGTAAAAACTCGTCACTGAATAAAGTATCATTACTTACCTTTTTGTAACCAAAGGATTACCATAAAACCCATAAAAAGAACACATAACATATATAAATGTAACTTGGGACATAAACATACTTAAGTGGAATAACCATACGGTCGACTTCCACACATATCACTTAATGGAATACCCATACGGCCAATTTCCATACATACATAATGGAATAGCCATACGGCCGACTTCCATACCCAATGCATTGGAGGATATAACGTAACCACCCATCCTAGTATTCACGGCACCACCCGTCATATGGTTTATAACGTAACCACCCGTTAAAATGTCCAAGTACCAATATAAAATCATAAAACTTAAAACCAACATAAAGGAATGATAACATTTCCACATTTCAATCACAATATATCATAAATATATTGACATAATAGAATCCTTTATCAAAACCATTTTCAATACCAAAATACATAAAAGAGTATATGGCATTCATTTTATTCTAAAAACATTATAGCTTGTTGAGGAAGCCAAAGACCAAATAATACTCACGGCGGTAGAAAAGGTCGTTGTCACCGCGTACGTTAAAAAAACATTCCTTTTTGTCGTTTAGTAAAACGCTTTGTAGAAAAAGATTCCTTTTGTATAAAAGTAAAATCCAAAGGGGTTTATACACCATATAAAATAAAGTTGTGTAAAAAACAAAATATGCCTCAATGGAAGGAGATTGAGACGAAGTCCCTTACCTCGGGTCCGACTTGACTCGATCGTTCTTTAATGTCCTTTAAAAGTCTAATTCTTTTTGATTTGAGCCTAAAGGCTTCCTTTGAAAGGATTCTGCACAAAGGGAATCCTCTAGGATGAGGAGAGGGATGTGGAGAGAGTAAATGGGAAGGGGATGGCCGAGCCAAAGGCTTGAGGAGTGTGTGAAATGAGGTAGAGGTGGGGGCCTTTTATAAGAGGAGAGGAGGGGCACTTTTGGAATGTAAAGAAATATTACTTTTTTTGAAAAAGAGTTTCGGATTAAAAAGGTCCCACATTGATATAATTCGAGGATAAGGTGATAAGGGTTCTAAATCCACTCATCCAATAGGTTTTGGACATGTTTAGGTTTTAGATTTTACATTAACTTTCCATTTAATTTAAATCGTTAAATAATGAGGTCATCACTGCATCATCATGATGTCATAAATAATTTAATTTATTTAAAGTCTAAAAATTATAAAAAAATTACTATGATGTAGGAAATATTTTTAGCTTTCCAATGACTATTTATAATCAAATATCTGACTTGTATAACCCCGTGTAAAGTTTTTTTAGTAAAACATCTCATGTGTGTGTCATTTTTACTTTAACATTAAATAAAAAGTTATTTTTGTCATTTCCCAACCAAAGTGGCTCCATGGGGTCCCCAAGTTGACCCATGGCTTGTATTGGTCGGCCATGAAAAATCCAATAAGGGTAGGACATGTGTCAAGGTATTTTCATTTTATTATAATATCATTTTTGCCTTAAATTGCACTAATTACCTCTAATCGCGATTAAAAACTTAATAAGTTACTATTCACCAAAAAAATATTTTTATCCCATTGAACCACATTTTACTTATCAATGACAACCATGTATGTTGGATTTTTGAAATTCAAAACACAGAAGTGGTAAAATTTCATTTAAACAAAAAATCAGTTTTTATAAGTACCACTTAGTGGTTTCACTATTCATCAAAAATTGACGTTTTTCAGAAAATTACTAAAAAATCACCCTAAGATATATTTGATACTCCGAATTCAAAAATGAAGTTTATTTTACAAAATTCAAAAACATATAAGTCACATTAATTAATTTAATAATTAATTCCCGCTGTCAGAGCAAATAGCGTGTTTTTATGAAACAATAAGTGTCAAAAGATTGACACTAGTTTAAGTCCGATTTGAAAGTGAAATTAATTCCAACGACCATTATTGGATTTAGTGGTAAAAATATTTTCTAATTTAACTTTAAAACCAATTCAAAAGATAATCTAATCATATAAATAAATTATATTAAAAAGAGGTTTTGAATTAAAATACAACATTTTACACTATTCATTAAAAAATGAACTTTGTCGGAAAGGTACCAAAAATTTACACAAAGTAAATTTTGATGTCCCGATTATAAAGAAGAGTTATTTTTGGTCTAATAGAATTTATAAGATTGATCAAAACTATATATAATGACGGTTCTCCATCAAAAGGTGATAAGTGAACCCTTAGTGAAAATTAGGGTATAAATGCCTAAAAGTGAACTCTTTCCATATTTTAAGACTTTATCTTTTATTGGGTAAATGTAAAAACATTTAAAAACATATATAATCATATTTTATTTATTTCTATCCATTCCTGCCAGTACAACGACTACTTGTTAACTAACATTTAAAATAACATTATTTTATTACTTGTGTGCAACGTAAGTTTTCAAAGAAACTCATCGTTGCGTATTGAGTATGCTATCGAACGTAGAAACCCCTTTTAATTAAAATTAATATTTAATTCGTAAATATTAATAAATATGAAAATTCTTTATTCTTTAATTACCTGGGATGTTACAAAAATTCTTTATTTGAAACATATAAATAAAAAAGGATAATTAAATAAATAAATACATGTTCTCTAAAATGCATTGAGTGTCTTTTATAAATTATATTATTGCCATAACTAATATTGCATGAAATTACAAGAGGTTTGAATATTTTTTCTCAAATGAAATGATAGATTGTGCACATAAAATATTTGGTTTTTTAGGTTTTTCACATAGAATGATAACTATTGTCATTTAGAAACAAGGAAACAAAAAAACAAGAACCATATATTGATAAATTAAAAATAATCTAACATTAAATATTGATTTTGGAAATAATAATTAACCCTATTTATTAAATAAAATTGATGTACATATATGTAAATATATATATATATTTATACCATATAAATAAAATTACGTTTTTGAAAATCCAAGAAAACCTTTAACAAATAGTTATATTAGCTTCGACAAAAAATTTAAAACAAAACCTCTATTTGATAAAATATTAAAGATAGAAATATAGTTACATGTATATATACGTATATATATCATTATAATCAACACAAATTGATTTGACCAATAATAAGACTAAATTCATGTGAGTCATAGACATAGAATTAAAACATAAATCAAATCCCTTAACAATTATTTTCTAAAAATAGAAAATTGTACATAAATACATATATATATATATATATATGTTTATGTACACCTTTCTAAACCAAACATAATTTTAGTTGTATAAATTAATTAAATCGTTACAATAATTCTTATGAATGATGGACTAATAAAGAATTACATAAAACAGAAATTTTAAATAATTATTTATCATCAATAATTCTTAATTGAAATATGTATATGTATACAATTGTGTATGAAATATATATATATACTTATATATATATATATATATATTGATGAAATAGAACAAATTTAATCCCTTAAAAACATGAATTTTAAACAAACACCATTCATCCAAAATTATTGAACCAAACAAGATTGATATATATAAATATTTGTACATATGCATATGTATACAAATAAGTATTGCAATTTCAATCACCAAATAAAATGAATCCTTATATTCAAAAGTTTTAGGAATAAAGTTTAAAATAAAAAACCTTATCTCATATATATGTATACTGAAAATAATAATCTATATATCTGTATATTTGAAAATATATATATACACAAATATATTTAACTCTATATATAAATACCATAATTTGATAAAATAAAATACACCCTTACAAACCATACAACATGGAAATAAATATTTAAATAAATAAACTCTTATCAAATATCTATTATGAAAAATTTAAGTTATAAGGATATATATGATTTCATATATATATATATATACATATATATTTGATCAACAACACAATTTGAACAAAACAATTTAAACCCTTACAAAAATCAAGGTTTACAAAATATTAAATTTGAGGATCAGGCTGTAAATAAATAATTTCAACATCTCAAAAATAACATTTCAACAAATAAATAAATTTCCCTTACACTATATTTTTTCAATATGTAATTTACTTAGTCATAAAAACATAAATCCAACAAATAAAATGATCATATACGTCAAAATGAAACTAGGAGCACATCTGTCAGCTTGAACTGACAAGAACAACGAATAGAAAAATGCAAGTGTCATCACGGTGATTATATATGAACGACGTGGTGAGGATAAGTAGCACATAACTCATCCAGAGATAAACAGAGGGAATTGGGTTTGATTATATATATACACTCCACAAATATAATCTTACCTGAGAAGACTTAGTAACAAGGTAATAATAATAAATACTTTAACCAAATTGTGAAACAAAAAAAACTAATCAACCAAAGATATGTATATATAATCTGGTTCATATTGACATCATTGGATCAATACAAATTTCCTCAATTTTATATTCAAAAAAGTAGTCTAGAAAACAACACACGGACCACTATGTTGACTATGATCATAGTATTCCAATGGAACAAATATCAAAAGGAGGTGCAATTCATTGTTATTCAAAAATTTGAAACCCACAAATGAAATCATGGGATAGTAGTTAACAAAAAAGAGAGAAAAAATTGAAATGCACCACTAAAGAAAAACAATAGTAGAATAAAATTCAACATATAGGTATATAACACTACATCCTAACATGCAAACACCTACCTCATGCTAGGTTGAAGAAGATCCCACACTTTAGATTTGACTTTTCCATGTTTTGGAAACCCTAACTACTCAAACCTCTATATCGGCACCTGATCCCACTCGATCCGACCATCGGCCTTGTCCACCATGCGATACGGCTCCTTTGATGCCATCGGTTCACCCCATCGCTCATCTTCTTTGACGGTTGGCGTTGTTCAAAGATCCTAATGTTTCCATTGTAGAGGAACTTGACTCCCATGATCCCCTAAACCAGATTTCCCCAAATCCCTATTACTCAGCGATGCACCTCCTTAAACGCGACTAACCCCATTTTTTAAACATATTTTTATTTCATTTTTTATATTTGTTTTTCGTTTAACCTATTTATAATGAAAATTAATATATTAAAATAATAATAATATCATATATAATTTATATTTACATTAACATTCATAATATTATATTCGTATTTCAATAAAATGAAAATAATTAGTTTTTATAATTCATATATTTTCAAAAATCAATCTTCATAAAACCAAATTATGTTTTTATATGAAGATAATTATTCATTTTTTATGAAATAATTGTTATATGATTATTTATATTGAATATAGTCATGATTTATAATCGACATAAATTTTAATTTTAAAATAATTATAATAGCCATTTATATCAAATATATATATATTAATATTTATAAATTTATTCATTCAAAATACATTAAAATAAGTTTTGTTATTGAAATTCATTTATTGTTATTTTTATAAAATAATCAAATAATCTTCCAAAAAAGTATTAATTTAAAATAATTTTGAAAACTATAAATAATAATTATATTTAATTATAATTATTGTAATTAAAACACTTAATTTCAAAAAAAAATCAATGAAAATCGTCCCAAAAATATTATTAGTTTTCTTTAATTGTAAGTTAATACATTTAACAAAATATTTATATAATAACTATAAATTTAGAATTTCCAGGATGTCAAATTATTCCCCCTTAAGAGAATTGCATCCTCTCAATTTTTTCATCAAACTAAGAAGAATTCTGAATTTCTATTTTTAGAATTAAGAAACACTAAGTTCACTAAACTTCTAGACTCATCAACATCTAATATCCAAAGTTTTCTATATTGTTCCTTTGATACCAAAGGTAACACCCCAACTCCAATTTCCTAGTGTTGGTGCTAAAATATACAGTGTAATTTTTTATAGAAAGGAACTGAATAATTAAACATCACATTACACAAAAGAGGATCTTTACCGATCTTGGTTTTGGAGAATAAGATATAAGTGCTACATTTCCTCAAAACTGTACCAAAATAAACTTTAGTGTGTTGCCTCCAAAAAGTAAAGTACGTCATTGATAAATCTACGAAACCTTTAATATTTAATTTAAAACATATGGTGAGCATTTAGAATTCCCAATAAGGGGTTCTATAAATGATTAATAAATTATTTTTTAAAAAAAATTGAAATAAAATACATACTTTAAATCATTTACCTAAAGAGTAATAACCTTTCACATAACCTGTCATCAATATTTTTCAAGAGTTACTAAAATCATTTTACGGAGAATCCCATGCTAAAAAATTGACATATTTGAAAGTTAAAAATAAATTTCATTATAAATTTTTCACGCACTTGAACAAAAAAACATGTGATGCTGCTTATAAGTTTGATAATGAACACACTTAATTATGTTTGACATTCATGGGGTGTGAATACAAATTTTCTCATGAAATATTACTTGTTCGGAATTTGAACAGAAAATGAAATAAATCACCATTTAACACATAATGAAAACCATGAAATGATAGATGGGTTTATAACCGTTCTTTGGAAACAAAATATGAATCCTTCTTCATAAATGAATTTCTATATAAGTATATACATGATTATAGAACAATATTCCATGTGACTTTGAAAATATAAAACTAATTAATTAAATCCAAATAATGATTCTTAACCTTGGATATTCTAGTAACTGAATAATCACATGCAAAGTCAAATATGGATCGCATAATGTCGAAATGCATAATTTCAGACAACTGAAACAAATTTTCAAGGCCTCAGTCCAGACATCTGAAAATACTAGTGTAAGGCCTCAGTAAAAAGCTAGTTATTTTTTGTGTCATGAGACCTACCGATGCATCAAGGGACTATAGCTGGTCCTTCCCATCACTTACTAAGTCCAATGCATTTCTAGAGGGGATGAATAATGTTGGACATCATACCTACATCATCAAGGCCTCTTTCTAAGACACTAGTTTGTCTCAGGAGACCTACTGATGCATTGAGAGGCTATAGCGGGCCTCATCTATCACATAATAAATCCTATGCACTCCACGTATGAAGGGGTTTAAACATAGACAAAATATAAATATTCCATGTAAATAACCTTCTTTAATTGAAATTTACAAATAAACAGGATAATAAAATATATACACACATGCTCTCTAAAATGCACAAAGTGTCATTTATAAACTAGATGATGACTATAACTAACTATTCAGGACATACTAGGTGGTGGATGCAGTTTCACACAGAAAATGATAGCTTTTGAAGATAAAATAATATTTTTTTAGGGTTTTTATATAAAATGATAACTATTATCATTTAAAAACAGGGCTACACATAATCATAAACCATAAATTTATAAATTAAAAATAATCATACTTTGTATATATATTTTGGAAATAAATATTAACCCCATTTATTAAATAAAATTTATGTACATATATGTACATGTATATATATATTTTTTTTTGTGTACCATAAAAATAAAATGATGTTTTTTAAAATGAAAGAAAACCCTTTGATAAATAGTTATATTATCTTAGGAAAAAAAATTTAAAACAAAACCTCGATTTATAAAAATCTGGAAGATAGAAATATAGTGACATATTTATATATACATATATATATAAATATAATCAATACAAATTGATTTGAACAATAACAAGACTAAATTCTTGCAAGACATAGACTTAGAATTGAAACTTATATCAAAACCATTAACATTTATTATCTAAAAATATGTAACTATACATAAATTCATACATATATATATATGTATGTTTATGTACCCCTTGGTAAAAAAAACATAATTTCGATTGTATAAATTAATTAGATCCTTACATTAATCCGTAAGAATTATGTTCTAATTAATAATTCTAAAAAAATAAATTTAAAATAAATATATATCATCGAAAATTCTTTAGTGAAATAGGTATATGTATACAATTGTGTATAGACCAATATATATACATATATAATCAATTATTTATGAAATCAAACAAATTGAATCCCCTAAAAATAAGAATTTAAAATAAATATATGGCATCAATAATTCTTAAACAAAATAAGATATATATATATATATATATATATATTTGTATATACATATTTGTAGACATATAAGTCTTGCAATTTCAAACACGAAATAAAATGGATCCTTACGTATGTAAGTTTTATGAAGAATGTTTAAAACAAAAACTGTTAACTCATATATATGTATACTGAAAAAAAGAAGCTATATATGTTTATATATGAAAATATATACACACACACATATATATATAACTCTTTGTATAACAACCATAATTTGATAAACTAAAATACTCCCTTACGAACCATAAGATTTGGATATAAACTTTTAAATTCAAAAACCCTTATCATAATTATATTCTGAAAATTTTAATATATATATATATATGTGATTTCATATATACATATATATATATTTACGTGTATCCTTGTTCAACATCATAGTTTTAACAAAACAATTAAACCCTTACACAAAACAAGGATCACAAAATATTAACTTTGAGGATCAGGATATAAATAAATAATTTCAACATCTAGAAATAATATTTTATCAAATAAATTATTTCCCCCTTTACTAGATTTTTTAAAAAAACAATTTAGACAGTCATAAAAACATAAATCAAACAAATAAAATGATCCTTTTCTTTAAAATCAGACAAACAACACATCTATCATCTTAAAAAAATGAACAAAAAAATGAAAGAGTGATCACAGTGCTTAAACATGAGTACGAAAGTGTGAAGAAGCGGTGTAGAACTCAACCAGACATAGAAAGAGAGAATTGGTTTTACTTATATGTAACGCCCCGACCCCAGTTACCTAGAGTCAGTGCATTATTACATAACATTGGCATGATCACAATAAAGATCAAATCTCGAAAGACCGATTAGTTTAGTATCCTTGGAAACAATAGATATATACATAAAGTTTAGCATTACATCATAAAAATGAAAACTACAACAACACAGTCTCCATAGTCTAAATTCTTATCCCCTCATACTATCCTTGAATGTCATTCATAATTTACTTTTCACATCCTGGGAAAAATAAAGCATAGAAAAGGGGTGAGCTCAAATGCCCAGTAAGGATAACAATATAGAGGAATCTTTCATAAATAAGAATAAACATTTAAGGCAATGTATAACTAAAACAAAAGCCTTTTAAAATTGAACTTAAACATATTATGGAAAAAATAAAATGAAATAATTCCATTTACTTATTCACATGGATATTCTACTAATGAAATAATCACATGCAATATCAATAACCACTTTCATAATGATGGAATGCATAATGCGAGACGATCATAACCACATAGCCAAGGCCTCGTGCCAAGACTACAAATAAGATTTTATCAAGGCCTTGTGACAAGACACTAGTTTGTCTCATGAGACCTACTGATGCATCGAGGAGCTATAGCGGGCTCCACCCGTCACATATTAAGTCCAATGCATTCCCATATGAAAAGGTTGAAAGATAACATAAACATTCATATTAAAACTAACATACGAACTGTAAATACTTAATCCATAAACCATGAATGGTATAAAAATAAGACATCCACATTCAAACATATCACAAAACCTTCAATACAATATATATGTTTTTTATCATAATAAATCAACTTCAAATAAGCGTAAAATCCATCAAAGGATGTTGACATAGATGAAATAAAAACCCTTTTTAGAGAAATATCTATTTCTATTTTGAAATCATTTAAGAGTCGTATATTTTTAAAATAAGACATTTGCTTTGAAAATATTCTTATAAGATTGTAAGTGAAGATTTGACGATTTTATAATGGCGGAAAATAGCCACACCCGCCGTACAGGTTAAAAAACATTCTTACCTTAATTCTGTCGAAAAGGTTAAAAAGTACCTTATCTGGAAAATGACGGAAATATTTCTGTATAAACCTCTTATAAAAAGAGAAACAAGGGTATAAATGAATTTAACCCATATTCTTGTAAATAGTAAAAAAAATTGAAAAACATTTTTAAGAAACATGGATGTAGATGATAAAGAGATCTCAGTTGATTATTACGTATAAACAACCTCGGATAATGAAGAGATTGTGAAATAAACCCTTACCTTGTACTTTTCCTTGGTTGAGGGTAGGTTAACCTCCTTTATAATGGTGAAATAACTGTTATTAAATTATACAAGAATCATCTACATTAATATGATATCATATATGATCTTTTAACATTGATTTGTTAATAATATCTTAGTATTATCGTTGTTTCAGGTGTTAACTTACTATATTATTTTATATGTTTTGTTACATAAGCCGTGTTTTTCATGGATAGGTTGTATCTTAATAATATCCAAAATGATATCAAGTCCTTAGATACTATTATTAATCATCAAATGAGAATTAGACTTGAATGGATACGATGGAGAATGAACCTCATCGCGTTCGTGGAGACGGTAGTCCGTACGTACGCACGAGCGACAATATCATTCTTTTGATATTAAAATAATATATAATTGGATTTTATATCACATATAAAGAATAATTATCATGTTATATTTATTATTTATATGAATTACACATCATTATTATACCCATCCAAATAATAATTTATTGAATAATAATTACACCACGACGTGGAGACGGTAAGCCGTACATACGCATGTATGGTGACATGTTATTCAAAGGATGGATAGAATACTGAAAATGGTTGTACCATATTTATAAAAATATTATAGTACATAGGAGATATTGGATTTATTATTTTAGAATGGTAATAACAAATAAAGAATAAGTGGAAGAAGAAAGGAACTTGAAAAAGTGTGGTGAAATCATTACCTCTTCTTCGGGTTCTTCCTTTTAATTTGATCCAAAGGGCTCCCAAGGTTGGCTTTCTGACTAACGGAGGGCCTTTAGGATGAATTGAGGGAAGTTGAGAGAGTATATGGGCAGAGTTTGTCTGAGCCAAATGGCTTTGAAGGTGTGAATTAATGAGAAGGGGGGCTGCCATTTTATAAGAGTGGTGAGGGGCACCTTTGAAAAAGCTAGAAATATTATT
Organism: Viscum album; assembly: GCA_963277665.1. NCBI lineage: Eukaryota > Viridiplantae > Streptophyta > Magnoliopsida > Santalales > Viscaceae > Viscum > Viscum album. The sequence goes on along the minus strand of OY728119.1, from coordinate 1,011,990,933 downwards.
TTATAATAAATTAATATTCGGTTTATAATGGCTCCAAAGTGGATTTTTTAAATTTTAAGGTGGGGATAGTTCGAAAACCACTCAACCAATAGAATTTATACAGGTTTGGGTTACTATATTAACCTTATCATTAAGTATTAACTCTTAGTTAATTAGTTTCACTTTTACAATGTCTCTTTGTATTTTTATATTATATGGTTAATAAACTTACTATATACATCCAAGAGACCCCCAAGTGGTCCATTAATGATACACCAATAATGATATAAGTCTCTTGGCCGAACATTAGATTTTTAGGAATTGAATATCATTTAATAATATAATATTTGTTTTAAAAACTCTTTTATGTCAATTTTGACACTATTTGGAAAATTGATTTTTGTGAAAATCATAACAGAATGATTACTTCGAAAATAGTAAATTGAATCATTCCTAACATGTCATATTAACCTATAAAATTAGTTTAATTCATAAAAAGGCTCAAAATATATTTATTTGGGTATTTATATTATCAATTGTTTTAATTTTTCACTATTATGGTAATGACTGCATCATCATTGTGTTATAAGTAAATTTAATTATTTAATATCTAAAAAGTATATATAAAATATCATTATGTAGGAAATATTTTTATCTTTCTAATGAATTATTATAATCTAATTCATCTTATGTTTATCCCTATATTAAAAATGTTTTAGTAAATAAACAGTGATTTTAACTCTTTTAACTCTTCTTTGAATTAAATAATAATAAATGTCCTAATCTAATCCAAGTGGACCTAAATGATAATATTTTATTCCTAAGGTTGTTTTTGGTCGAGATACACTTGTCCAATATAATTAGGACATGTGTTAGGGTAATCTTAATATCATTTTTACCCTTAATCACCCTATTTACTTTTAACCGTGGTAAATAAAAGTAAAAAGTTACTATTCACAAAAAAATATTTTAATCTCATTAAACCACATTTTACTCCTTGATATTAACTGTGTCTCTCGGATTTTTGAAGTTCCACTCACATAAGTGGTAAAATTAAGTTTTATGAAAAATTCAGTTTATTTAACTACCACTTAGTGGTTTCACTATTCATCAAAAAATGATTTTTTTCAGAAAAATAAAAAAATTCACCCTATGCTAATTTCAATATTCTGAATCAAAAAATGAATTCCATTTTGAAAAATAAAATTTATAAATTTCAAAAAGTGGGTATTACTATTCATAACGGCTAGATTGATTGGTTTTGGTGTGTTAGAACTCGATGTTGCGTACAACACACACTATTTCATTATTTAAAGAGAAGCGTACCGTAGAAGCATGGGGTGTTACATTCTCCCCTCCTTCAAATAATTTTTTCCTCGAAATTTCTAGAATACTACTGCATGAAAAGAATCGGGTGGTTCTTCATCATAAGTTCCTCGGGTTCCCACGTTTCCTCTTCCATCTTATTGCTTCTCCATAATACTTTTACCAGACGAGTCACCTGGTTTCTTCGTACTTGTTCTCTCATATCAAGAATCCTGATGGGCTCTTCGCAATAAGACAGATCGGGTTCCAGTTATAATTCCTCATAGGTGAGTACATGTGTTGGGTCAGGCATGTATTTCCTCAACAGAGATACGTGGAACACATCCTGAACTTTGGAGAGACTTGGCGGCATTGTCAATCGGTAAGCTACAACCCCAATTTATTCTAGAATTTTGAATGGTCCGATGTACCTAGGACTCAATTTACCTTTCTTACCAAAACGTATGACTCCCTTCCATAGATATACCTTCAAGAAAACATGATCACCGACTTGAAATTCCAAATCCTTCCTTCAATTATTAGCATAGCTCTTCTGCCTACTTTGAGCTGCTTTGATATGGTTTTGGATTACCTTCACTTTTTCCATCATTTCCTCCACCATTTCTGGGCGTACATGTTTTCTTTCACCAATGTCATCCCAACAGGTTGGTGTGCGACATCCCTTTCCGTATAACGCATCATATGGTGCCATCTGAATACTCTAATGGAAGGTATTGTTATAGGAAAATTCTACCAGAGGTAAATATTGATCCCACATACCCTGAAAGTCAAGTGAGCAGGATCTCAACATGTCTTCTAAGGTTTAAATAGTTCGTTCTGATTGTCCATCTGTTTGAGGGTGGTAGGAAGTGCTCAAATGAAGTTCATTATCCAAGGCTCTTTGAATACTTTTCCAGAATCTTGAAGTAAAACGGGGATCACGATCAGAAACAATCGATAGAGGTACTCCATGAAGTCTCACAACATCATTAATATATAGTCTTGCTAGTCGTTCAAGTGGTAAATCTTCCCTTATAGCAAGATATGTGCTGACTTGGTAAGACGATCGACAATGACTCATATTGCATCGTTCCTTCTAGGAGTCTTTGGTAGCCCCATGACAAAGTCCATTGTAATATTATCCCATTCCCACTCCGGTATGGGAAGAGGTTGCATGACTCCTCTAGGATGTTGCCTTCCAGCTTTCACTTGTTGACAAACCATACATATTGACACAAAATCGGCAATCTCCCTCTTCATTTTGTCCCACCAAAAATGTTCCTTCAAATATCTATACATTTTGGTGCTCCTAGGGTGTATAGAGAAATTGGAACTATGAGCATCATCCAACAATTCCCTTTTTAGATCAGGTATATCAGGAACACAAATCCTCTTCCCGAATTTCAAAATTCATTCTTCATACACAAAGTCTCTCAATCTCCCATCATTCACAGCTTTAATCTTCTTTTGAAATTCTTCATCATCAGTCTGAGAACTCTTAATCCTTTCTAGTAAAGATGGTTTGGCAACCATTTGAAAAAGCACTGATGTTTCACCTTCCATGGTTATTCCCATTTCCATATTCACTAGATCCATGAAAATTGGATCCCTTTCAATTCTCATATTGTTCAAAACTCCATGGTATTTTCTGCTCAAAGCATCTGCCACATTGTTTTCCTTCCCCGGGTGGTAGTGTATCGTGCAATCAAAATCCTTGAGTAATTCAAGCCATCTCCTTTGCCTCATATTGAGTTCTTTTTGTGAGAAAATATACTTCAAACTCTTGTGATCAGTATAAATCTCACATTTTTACCATAGAGGTAGTGCCTCCATATCTTCAAAGCAAAGATCACAGTTTCTAGCTCGAGATCACGAGTATGATAGTTTTTTTCATGAATTTTCAACTGTTGTGATGAATAGGCAATAACCCTATCATTCTGCAGAAGAACACAACCAAGTCCTTTCTTCGATGCATCACTATAAATAAGGAACCCATCAATCCCCGATGGTAGAGTCAATATAGAAGCATTGACTAATCTTCTCATCAGTTCTTCTAAAAATTCTTTACACTCTTTTTTCCAAACAAATTTAACCCATTTATGTGTGAGATTTGTTAATGGGTTTGCCAATCGGGCAAAATTCTGAATGAAACGTCGATAATAACCTACAAAACCAATAAAACTATGTACCTCAGTTATACTCGTAGGTGCTAGCCATTCCTAGATTGCCTTGGTCATAGAAGGATCAACAGAGATTCCATCTTTAGAGACAATATGGCCAAGAAAAAAAATCTCATGTAGCTAGAATTCACACTTTCTAAACTTCCCATATAATTCATATCTTCTCAGAGTGTTCAGGATAACGCACAATTAATTTTCATGATCTTCACAGCTCTTAGATTATACCAAGATATCATCAATAAATACCACCAAAAATTCATCGAGATATTCTTTGAAAACTCTATTCATCAGATCCATGAATACAGAGGGTGCATTAGTCAATCCAAAAGGCATTACTGTAAACTTGTAATGCCCGTACCTGTTTCGAAATGCTATCTTTGGAATGTCTTCCTTCTTCACACAAAACTGATGGTATCTAGATCGAAGGTCAATCTTTGAAAATTATTGAACACCATGCAGTTGGTCAAATAAATCATCAATGCGAGGTAGGGGATACTTGTTCATTATTGTTATAGCATTGATCTCCCTGTAGTCGATATATAACCTCATAGATCCATCTTTCTTTTTATCAAAAAGAACAGGGGCTCCCCATGGATAAATACTAGGGAGAATAATTCCCTTATTACTGAATTCATCTTGTTGTTTCTTTAGTTCAACTAATTCTACAGTGGCCATTCTATAAGGGGTCTTTGATATAGGCCTTGATCCAGGAGTTAAATCAATGGAAAACTCAACTTCTCGCTATGGAGGATGTCCAGGTAAATTTTCCGGAAACACATCTAGATATTCTTTCACAATAGGTACATCCTCTATTTGAACATTCATTTCCCCACCCACAGTCATTTCATTCTCTTCCTCCCCAAAAATTGAATTTAGTTGAGCTACTGGAGATGGATCTAGATAAGAATTAGGTGGTGATGATTCTGCTCTAAAGATAATGTGTTCCTTATCATCATCATCAAAAATCGTAACCTCCTTCTTTTTATAATAAATATTTGCATCATGGTCTGAAAGCCGATCCATACCGAGGATTATATCAAACTTAATCATTGGTTTGATGATGAGATCAGCGGATAATGAAAATTTATGTGTCCTAATAGGGACTGATTCACAAAACATTGTAGCATTGATACTTCCCTTAAGAGTTTTAACTGACAACTCCCTTGTTAAATCAAATTTGAAATATCTAATTTTCTTAGAAAACTGGGAAGATATGAAACAATGCGATGATATAGAATCAAATAATGAATTTTCTAAACTTGTGGAAACGATTAAATTACTTTCCACCACGTCTTTCGTAGCTTCTACCTCAGTAGTAATGATAGCATAAGCTTGGCCTTGATCCCTTGGCCTTTTCTGAGGTAAGTTCCCCTGACGCTTAGGACATTCATTTGAATAATTTCCCATCTCCCTGCAATTGTAGAACTGAACATCGGTAGCTTCCTTCTTCCCTTTGCAATATTGAGCTTGGTGGCCTTTTTCACCACACTTGTAATAGACTCTCGTTCCCTTCAAGAAAGTACCAGAGTGTTTCTTCCCACATTTACCACATGACAGATATTCAAACTTTCCCTTCTTCCCCTTATTTCTAGTCCCAGATTGATCAGCAGATCTCTTCTTCTCTTGCTTTGCTTTAAAGTCATAAGACTTAGAGAATTTTTTCTCTATCTTGATAGCACATGAGACAATTTCTTCATACAACGAGAAGGATTGTGAGACTAATTCTTGACGGAGAAATGGTTTTAACCCATCAAAGAAATGATCAATCATACTTCTTGGGTTACGTATATAATCTCCAGCATACCTTGCTAACCTTGTAAAGTTAGCTTCATACTTTGCGACATTCTCATCCTCATTTTGTCTCAGACTCAGAAATTGTCTTTCCATATCTACTCGATGGTCACGAGGAATGTATTTTTCTAAAAATAGATCTTTGAACTCCCTCCATTCCATATTTGATAATTCATCATCTTCCTTCGTGTTTTGAATCAATGACTACCACTGATCAGTATCTCCAGTGAGGCGGTAGACTGCCATGATAACTTTTTCCCTTTCACTACTCCCCAAAGCCTGAAATATTTTCTCTAGGGAATTTATCCATTGCTCAGATACTAAGGGATTTTTACTCCCATTGAACGTTGGTGGTTGTTGCCTCATAAAGTGATCTAACATTGATCCTCCACGCTACGGATCAGGATGCTCTATATGGGTGAGGTTATTATTCATAACCTGAGTGAGTTGTCCAAGTATGGTGATTAGCTGATCGGCACCAGTTGCATCACCGGCTCCACTATAATTATCGTGAGCAGGAGGTAAATCCCTACATGGAGTGCGTGCATCGATACAGTTACCATTTCTTCAACTAGGCACCATTTCTAAACAATGGCATAAACTAGATCGGTTTATGAATCAAAATACATAATTCCATACTTATAAAACACTTAACATAATTTGAACTATTTATGGATATAATCTATAATCATAAAAATGTTTTCATTGAGGAAGTATATACTCATAAACCCTTCATAATGATTTGTAAAGAAAATGAGATTTATCCAAAGCGTATCCCCTGGGAGTGTCATAACCAAGAGTGCAGCAAAGCTCGTTTTCGTGCACAAGTTCCCATTCGAGTCTAGATCAAAGCGGTGTTTTCGGGGTTTACCCCTAAGTACATCTGTGCCAGAGTCACCTCTACCTGATCGTATCCAGACAGGGATATATTTCTTGGAAAACTCACAAAATCTCTACGATACAAAAATATTAGGAAGTTCTTCTATACTAATCTTCAAATTTCATCTTAGGTATATGTGGTCTAATCAGAGTTTATCTAAATATAGCTTCCATGGTTTGTAATAATATTCCTCTGATACCAACTGTAACACCCCGACCCTAGTTACCCAGAGTCGGTGCATTATTACATAACATTGGCATGATCACAAGAAAGATCAAATCTCGAAAGACCGATTAGTTTAGTAGACTTGGAAACAATAGATATATTCATAAAGTAATACATTACATCATAAAAATGAAAACTACAACAACATAGTATCCATAGTCTACACTCTTATACCCTCATACTATCCTTGCAAGTCATTCATAATTTACTTCTTCACATCCTGGGAAAAACAAAATATAGAAAAGGGGTGAGCTAAAATGCCCAGTAAGGATAACAATATAGCGAAAACTTTCATAAATAATAATAAACATTTAAGGTAATGTATAACTAAAACAAAAGCCTTTTAAACTTTAACTTAAACATAGTATGGAAAAAATAAAATGAAATAATTCCATTTACTTATTCACATGGATATTCTACTAATCGAATAATCACATGCAATATCAATAACCACTTTCATAATAATGGAATGCATAATGCCAGACTATCATAACCACATAGCCAAGGCCTTGTTCCAAGACTACAAATAAGATTTTGTAAAGAACTTGTGCCAAGAAACTAGTTTGTCTCGTGAGACCTACCAATGCATCGAGGAGCTATATCGGGCTCCACCCATCACATATAATGTCCAATGCATTCCCATATGAAAAGGTTGAAACATAACATAAACATTCGTATTAAAACTAGCATACGAAATGTAAATACTTCATCCATAAAACATGAATGGTATAAAAATAACACATCCATATTCAAAGTAATCACAAAACCTTCAATACAATATAGAAGTTTTGTATCATAATAAATCAACTTCAAATAAGTGTAAAATCCATCAAATGATGTTGACATAGATGAAATCAAAACTCTTTTTAGAGAAATATCTCTTTCTATTTTGAAATCATTTAAGATTCATATATTTATAAAATAAAACATTTTCTTTGAAAATATTCTTATAAGCTTGTAAGGGAAGCTTTGACGATTTTATAATGGCAGAAAATAGCCGCACCCGCCGTACAGGTTAAAAAAACATTCTTACCTTAATTCTGTCGAAAAGGTTAAAAAGCACCTTGTTTGGAAAACAACAGAAAGATTCCATTATAAACCTCTTATAAAGAGTCAAACAAGGGTATAAATGACTTTAACCCATATTCTTGTAAATTCTAAAAAATGTTTTGAAAAACATTTTTAAGAAACATGGATGTAGATGGTAAAGAGATCCCAGTAGATTATTACATATAAACAACCTCGGATAATGAAGAGATTGCGAAATAAACCCTTACCTTGTACTTTTCCTTGGTTGAGGGTAGGTTAACTGCCTTTATAATGGTGAAATAATTGTTATTAAATTATACAAGAATCATCTACATTAATATGATATCATATATGATCTTTTAACATTGATTTGTTAATAATATCTTAGTATTATCGTGGTTTCGGGTGTTAAATTACTAGAATATTTTATATGTTTTGTTACGTAAGCCGTGTTTTTCATGGATAGGTTGTATCTTAATCATATCCAGAATGATATAAAGTCCTTATATACTATTGTTAATCATCAAATGAGAATTATACTTGAATGGATACGATGGAGAATGAACCTCTTCGCGTTCGTGGAGATGGTAGTCTGTACGTACGCACGAGCGACAATATCATTCTTTTGATATTAAAATAATATATAATTGGATGTTATATCATATATAAAGAATCATTATCATGTTATATTTATTATTTATATGAATTACACATCATTATTATACCCATCCAAATAATAATTTATTGAATAACAATTACACCACAACGTGGAGACGGTAAGTCGTACGTACGCATGTATGGTGACATGTTATTCAAAGGATGGATAGAATACTGAATATGGTTGTACCATATTTATAATAATATTATAGTACATTGGAGGTACTGGATTTATTATTTTATAATGGTAATAACAAAGAAAGAAGAAGTGGAAGAAGGAAGGAACTTGAAAAAGGGTGGTGAAATCATTACCTCTTCTTCGGGTTCTTCCTTTTGATTTGATCAAAAGGGCTCCATTGGATGGCTTTATGACTAACGGAAGTCCTCTAGGATGAATGTAGGGAAGTTGAGAGAGTATTTGGGCAGATTTTGGCCTATCCAAATTGCTTTGAAGGTGTGAATTAATGAGAAGGGGGAGTGCCCTTTTATAAGAGGGGTGAGGGGAACCTTCGGGAAAGCTAGAAATATTATTTTATAATAAATTAATATTCGGTTTATAATGGCTCCAAAGTGGATTATTTAAATTTTAAGGTGGGGATAGGTCAGAAAACACACAGCCAATAGAATTAAGACAGGTTTGGGTTACTATATTAACCTTATCATTATGTATTAACTCTCAGTTTATTAGTTTAACTTTTACAATGTCTCTTTGTATTTTTATATTATATGGTTAATAAAATTACTATATACATACAAGAGACCCCCAAGTGGTCCATTAATGATACACCTATCATGATATAAGTCTCTTGGCCGAACAGTAGATTTTTAGGAATTGAATATCAATTAATAATATAATATTTATTTTAAAAACCCTTTTATGTCAATTTTGACACTATTTGGAGAATTGATTTTTTTGAATATCATAACAGAATTATTACTACTAAAATAGTTAATTAAATCATTCATAACATTTCATATTAACCTATAAAATTAGTTTAATTCATAAAAAGTCTCAAATTATATTTATTTGGGTATTTATAATATCAATTATTTTTATTTTTCACTATTATGGTATTTACTGCATCATTATTGTGTCATTAATAAATTAAATTATTTAATATCTAAAAATTATAAATAAAATATCATTATGTGGGAAATCGTTTTAGATTTATAATGAATATTAATATTCGAATTTATCTTATCTGTAACCCTATTTTAAAAATGTTTTAGTAAATAAAGTTTGACTTTAACTCTTTTTACTCTTCTTTGAATTAAATAATAATAAATGTCCTAATCTAATCCGAGTGGACCTAAATGATAATATTTTACTAATAAGGTTGTTTTTGGGTGACATACACTTGTCCAATAGAATTAGTACATGTGTTAGGGGAATATTAATATCATTTTTTCCCTTAATCACCCTATTTATTTTTAACCGTGGTAAATAAAAGTAAAAAGTTACTATTCACCAAAAATTATTTTCATCTCATTAAACCACATTTTACTCCTTGATATTAACCATGTCTCTCGGATTTTTGAAATTCCACTCACAGAAGAGGTAAAATTAAGTTTTATGAAAAATTCAGTTTTTTTAACTACCACTTAGTGGTTTCACTATTCATCAAAAATGATGTTTTTCAGAAAAATACCAAAAATTCACCCTAGACTAATTTTGATATTCCGAATCCAAAAATGAAGTCCATTTTGAAAAATAAAATTTATAAATTTCAAAAAGTGGGTATTACAATTCATAACGACTAGTTTGATTGGTTGTGGTGTGTTAGAACTCGATGTTGCGTACAACACACGCTATTGCATTATTCAAAGAGAAGCATACCGTAGAAGCTTGGGGTGTTACATATATATATACACTACACAAAAGAAATACATTAGAAGACTTAGAAACACGGAAATCATAACAAATTATTTAATCCAATTATGTAATAGAAAAATCAATCAAATAAAACACAAATATGTATATATAATCTGCTTGATATTTCCATTAATGGATCAATACACATGTCTTCATGTTTATATTCCAAAATTAATCCAAAAATAACACACGGAATACTATGTCGACTATGAACAGAGCATTCTAGTGAAAAAAATATGAAAAGGAGGTGAAATTCATTGTTATTCAAAGATTTTACAAGAAAAAATAAAATCATGTTGAGTTTCTGAAAAAAAAATATCATCACTTCATAGTTGGTGGACGCCGAAGAAGACTGCAACAAGAGTGGGTGACAGCCTTTGATGAGTTGTAGAGGGTGGTGCCGCTGAAGAAGACTTCCTACAGCAATTGGTGACCGCCCAAAGAAAACCTGTAAGAGCCTTTGATTTATCCTCTGCCTCCACTGCTATATATATGTGTGTGGCGTTGTGTGAGATTCGACATGAGAGATAAGTGGAATTTGTAACCTATGTATTCCCGTTTGAATAAGATTATCTAATTCCTTCCTTGTAGATATTGGTCATATGACCGAACCACAAAAATTCTGTGTCCCTTGGATTCTTTGATTTTCCCAGCTTTGTGTGTGAATTTGAGAGGGGGAGCGGTTCTACCCCAACAAAGTGGTATCAGAGGGTTATGTTCGATTACCTGGAAAGAAATTGGGATGCTGTCTGCACCTCCACACCCTTTTGATTCTTGTCTAGGCATCTACAACCCTGTGACTGTTGGTGTCAGAGCCACTTCGGAACCCCTTTTGTTCCTGCTTCCTGTTGGAAGCTGCTTTCCACACTCGGGCAAATCTGTTGTTATCCAATTGTGCAAATCTGCATCTTCCCCGTCGCCAAACTTCTGCTATTCGCACATCTGCAACCGCTGCTATTTGAGCTTCCTACTGGAAGTTGGTGTCCGAATATGAATCTACCTGTCGCCAACCTGCAGCAATCCACGCATCTGAACCCACTGGAGTTCATGCCTCTACAACCACTTGCTCTGGTGTCTACATCGCTGCTGGGCTACTGTGGATTTTCTGAACTGCTGTCCGCAAGTTGGAGTTCCCTGGTTTGATTTTTCTTCCTCTCCCTGCATCCTCTTTGTTGTTGTCTGAATATGTGGTGTTACAAGATCTGTAAAACTAGTTGGAAGAAGAATTAAGAGGTTTTTTTGCGCGTGACAAAAAAGGAATGAAAATTGGGGCTTTGTTGTTCTTATTTATTTTGTTGCATGTGGATGTAAGAATAAAAGAGAATTAAAGGGGGACAACAAAGGGCTGGGGTCACATGAGTAGGCTACGCATAAGAAAAAGGGGACATTTGAAAAAGGGTTTTTTTGTTGTCTCTTTGGAAATAAATGAGGGGATGTGATTATTGGAAAAATGGGATTTTTTTCTTCAGGTTAAGTGTGTGATATTTTTTTTTGAATTCTGATTTGGAATCCAATTTGATAAAATAAATAGTCAATTTCAGAATTTTCAGTTATTCCGGATTCATCAGTGGTGTCTGTTTTGGGAAATTCTAATCTGTTTTTTTATGGAGAATCCCAAAATTGAAAATATTTTGGTACCGCCCCAGCAGCACTAGTAGTCTGTTCCAGCTACACATGTTAGTACTGTAAATACTTCTGGATATAGAAGTATGGTATTCAGCACCAAATTCCAGGTGGAGAAATTTTATGGGATGAACAATTTCAGCATGTGGCAGTGTGAAGTTTTGGATATTCTAACTCAACAGGAGTTAGATATCACCTTGGAAGAAAAGTCTGCCAACATCTTTGATGGTGATTAGAAAAGACTCCACCGTCAAGCCTGCGATACGATCCAACTTTGTTTAGATAAATATTCGAAATACATTGTGATGTGGGAAACTTTAGAAAAAAGTTTTCAGAGTATTTTGGAGAATAATTATATGGCCAAGGCATTGAAAATCAGTTGTACATGAAAAAGAAATTGTTCAGATTTTAGTACAGGAAAGGTATGTCTATGATTGAGCACCTTGATTCGTTTAATAAAATCCTTACAGATTTTCAAAGTTTGGATGTAAAAATTGGAGATGAATATAAGGCTCTATTGCTATTAAACTGTCTACCGGAGAGTTATGATCACCTTACTACAATGTTGTTGTATGGTAAAGATGAGGTGAAATTTTTCGATGTTTCAAATACTTTAGTTAATAATGAGTACAGGCGGAAGGACAAATATGACCATTGGGATTCCGCATATGAGGGATTAATAAAAATTAGAGGAAGGTCATCTGATAGGAAATGTGGAATATTTAGAAGAGATGAATCTCGATCGATGTCAAAAAGTGAGTCCAGCTTTAGACGTCTAATAAAAGATGAGTGTGCCTGCTGTCATGGAAAGGGGCACTGGAAGAAGGATTGTCCCAAAATTGGGAAATCGAAGGAAAATGTTGTACGGAGAACCAAGGATATTGAATATGTTGAAGATACTATCCTCATTTTCTCGACAATCAACCATTCATAATGTTGGATTATTGATTCAGGTTGTTCATACCATATGTCCAGGAATCGAGATTGGTTTTCAAACCATGATGAGTCAGATGATGGTGTAGTGTTGATGGGAAATAACCACCCTTTCCATATGAGAGGTATTGGAAAAATACGGTTGAAGATGCATGATGGTACAACTATATGCCTTACTGATGTGAGATATGTACCAGAATTGGAGAAGAAACTCATATCGCTTGGAGTTTTGGATAAGATTGGTTACAGGATAACTATTGAAGATGGATTCATGAAAATTATCCATAGTGCACTCTTTGTGACGAAAGGTATTCAAAAAGATAATTTGTATTATTTGAATGTTGATACTGTTACAGGTGGAGCAGTGACATCAGATAAGAGTATCACCACTAGTATCACACGAAGGATTATACGAACACCTTACAAGTTTGGAAAATTGGTTAGATTTTCTCTTTCAGTAGTTGAAGGTGGTGTTCCAGATTGCTATCGAGATGTTTTGGATTGTTAAGAAATAAACCAATTGAAGTCTGTTATGGAAGAAGATATTAATTCACTGCATCAGAATATGATATGGTATCTTGTTCCTCCTCTGAAGGACAGGAATGCTGATACAGGGATCAAGTTCCAACATTGTTTGGACTTGATCATTATGACTCAAAATTGCGATTCCTACAGGCATCGGGAAGGAAGAAGCAGGAAAAAAGATATTGTTTCAATAGCAGCATGGAAATTTGTTTCAGTTACATGATAATTTGTTTGAGTGGAAACATGGTGATATTTTTAGTCAAGGTGGATATTGTTGAGTTTTTGACAAAAATATCATCGCTTCATAGTTGGTGGACGCTGAAGAAGACCGCAACAGGAGTGGGTGACCACCTTTGATGACCTGTAGAGGGTGGTGCCACCGAAGAAGACTTCCTGCAGCAGTTGGTGACCACCAGAAGAAAACTTGTAGCAACCTTTGATTTATACTCTTCCTCGGCTACTATATATATGTGTGTGATGTTGTGTGAGATTCGACATGAGAGATAAGGGGAATTTGTAACCTGTGTATTCCCATTTGAATAAGATTATCTTCTGCCTTCCTCATGGACGTAGGTCATCTGACCAAACCATGTAAATTCCATGTCCCTTTTATGATTTGATTTTCTCAGCTTTGTGTGTGAATTTGAGAGGGTGAGCGGTTCCACCCCAACAAATCATGGGACATCAGTTAATGAAAAAGAGTGAAAAATGGAAACATGGCATCGAAGAAAAATAATAGTATAAGAAAATCTGGCATATAGGTATCTAACACTAGATCCAGAAATGAAAACACCAACCTCATGCTAGGTCGAAAAATATATGAGACTATAGATCTGGTTTTTTCATGTTTTGGAAGCCCTATCCAACCAAACCTCCCTACCATAACCTGATCTCGTTCGACCCTACCTTTTGCTTCAACCACCGTGCAACACAACTCCACTAATGCCATCAGTTCACCCTAGTGCTTGGCTTCATTGAAGGTCTACTCTCTTCAAATCTCTTGATGGTTCCCATTCAGCAAGACTCGAATCCCATGAACCCCAAAGCACGATTTCCCCAAATCCTTATTACCCAGCGACGCAACTCTTCAAACATGAAGGACACCATTCTTTTTAAACATATTTTTATTTCATTTTTTATTTTATTTTTTCATTTACTCTATTTCAAAATATATTAAAAAATAGCATTGTCATTTATAATTTATATTTACATTAATATTCATACTATTATATTCATATTTCAAAAATATGAAAATAATTATATTTTATGACTCAAATATTTTAAAAAATCAAACATTATAAAACCAAATTATATTTTTATATGAATATAATTATTAATTTTATTATAAAATAATTATTATATGCTTATTTATATTGAATATATTCATAATTTATAATCAACCTAGTTTAATATTTTAAAATAATTCTTATAGTAATTTATATCAAAAATATATATGTTGAAATTTCAAAATTTATTCATTCAAAATAAATTTAAATGGGTTTTTTATTTAAATTATTTTATCATTGTTTTTATAAAAATAATCAAATAGTATTTTAAACAAAATAACAGTATTAATTTAAAACAATTTTGAAATTTTTTAATAATAAGTATATTTAATTATAATACTAATAATTAAAACAATTAATTTAAATAATTAATTTCAAAGAAAAATAGTTTCAAAAATATTATTTTTATTTAATTTTAAGTTAATCTATTTAATAAACTATTTATATAATATATTAAAATTTGGAATTTCTGGGTTGTTATAGAGATCTTCTCAAAAGTGCCTGTAATATAGGTGAAAAAAATAAGAAAACCCTATCAAAGATTCATCTTAATAAATTAACCCATGCATAATTTATCATCATATTTGTCCATATTTCGTTTTGAGAGTGAAAGGGGTGATAAGTGGGTTAAAGTATCATCATTATTAAGTATTCAAGTCAATTTCACCATTTTTTTCTAAAGAAAATCAGTTTCCCAAAAATTGATTGTGGGGGTTGAATTTTTCACATTCATTCAAATCAGTATTACCATTATTTTTGAATGGATTCCAATGGGTTGTTCATGGAGCTGGAAACATCCAATGATTCCCTTATTTGTAATCAAAACCCTAATTTCCCAAGGTAGGTGGTTGTTGATAAATGGCCGAATAACACTTAGGGACAAACATAGGTCAAGAGTGTGGTAGGAAAGATTCATAAGACACTTTGGGGGGAATTGTTGCCTTCTCCGGGACACTTTTTTATATTTAAGATGTGGTATTAAATCCATCATTAACACCCAAGTATGATATAGGTAACCCTTTAATTAATGATCAATTACTAGCAGTCATCGAACTTATAATATTCTGTATATATCTGAGGTTCTTCATTGATGGGTATATCTATATGTATACAAGGTTATCCCTCGATATTACCCTTTTATGAATGGATTATAGTTGATTTTGTCTTTTATTATTATGATGTTGGTATTGGTCCACACATTAGGGTGCTCTAGATTATGTCATTATCCATGGAGATAGTTCTTGTTTTGATATTGGGATCAGACCAGTGAGATGGGATTCCTATTTATCCTCATGAAAGGAATCATAACCCATATAGTTCAGTTCAATATAATGGGACACATCAAACCTTTTAAATTCATGTGATAAGGACAAAACTATGCAGTTTATTTTCAAGTAGTAATTATTTCTAGGAAAAAGGTGTTTAGTCAAGGTTTGGTGTGGGACTTATGTCGATGAAACCCAGGGAACCTAGAAGGGATATGGGATCTATGGTTAGAAATGACCCTTTGGGGAACATGGCACATATAAAATTATGTTTGATTTGGGGATGTTAGGTTTGGACCACATTAAAGATTCCTAAGTATCCCATTAGGATTGGAATAAAATCCCACATAGTTTTATTTGAGGTGATGGACTCATGTCTATGGAGGTCCCCTGAAGTTGTTTCTCACAGGGAATGTCGACCTTTCATATGATTGAGTTGAGGATTAAAGCCCTGAGTATTCCCTTTGGTTGTGTGGTGATATGGTTATGGATTACCTGGTTAATAACACATGGTAGAGACCTTACTCTATGTGTCAAGGGTCTCCTCAGGTGTCCCTAGAAGAGTTCCACACAGGTCCCATGTTAGGGAAGGGTCCTTCACTCTAGTGGTTTTTGACATGGGGAACGGGGCCCTTACACTTGTTTCTTGTGTTTTAAATCCTATAGTGACTTGGATATCACTATCCCCTTTAATTCCCTCTTCTCTGGGGTTTCGGAGTGCTACCTAAGGGGTTTTGGATGTCCTGGGAGATGGGGCTGCATGACCAATGCTTGGAGTCTTATTCTACTTTTTCAACATTTCAAATGAGGATCCCCAAGGTCCTATTTGTAGGAAAATATATGACCCAGGTCGAATGAGGTTTCCCACAAAATTCCTTAGAACATGTAACTTTTTCAAGGGTGGTTGGTCTTTCAATTTCACATAAGGGGTTGCACAAGCCTTCTAGTGTATAGGATAGGTGCATATAGGACACTTTTATGTGAGTTCACATTGTCCTTATTTTTTCTTATATTCATATTTATAACATACTAAAGTAAAAATTAAAAATATTTTCATCCCATGTGGTAAAATTGAGTTTCATCAATAATATTAGCTGAATTTTTGGTTGATTACATTAGAATAAATATTCCTTTTTCATTTTTTTAAGTCAAACAGTTCCTTGATAAAAAAAGAAACAAGAATATTTCATTGAATCAAATTTATAAAAATTCATACATTGGTAAAAATGAATTTAAATAATCATTGAAGAATAGTTGAAACAATCTTGAAAACATTTTTAGAAAACATAGAAATACAAGAGAACTAATTTTCGAACAAAGGGATAAGTAAAGTTGAATTTTCTTAAAAACAATTTCTAAGTATTTTTAAGCATCAAATAGAAGAAAATGATAAAATTTATTTTAAAAAATTGAATATAAATATGATATGAAAATAATAATGTTTTATTATACAATTATCAAATAATTTCCATTAATTTAAATTCAATAATAAATAATCCTAGTTCAAATTAGATTGAATCATAAACCCTTACCGAAATGGTAAATTTTTAATCATAGCCCCCATGAAAGGAATAAATTAAAATAAATATTTAAATACCATGAATAGAAAAGATAATCAAGATAACACATATTAATTAGGTATTAGATACACCTTAAATAAATAAATAGGTGTATAATACCAAGTATGTCTCAATATAGTAGAAATTTAGACAAAATATCTTACAAAGACCAAACTGTTGAAATGAGAGTTAATATTTTAATTGATTATGTGTATGAAATAAAAATAAAAAGAAAACAAGTGTAAATAAAATATAAAGTGATAACAATTCATTACCCACATAATCTTGTAATATCAATGATAATGAAAATGTAATATATCCGACTGAAAATTAATTGAGTTATAGAACACTTACCACTTAGTAACATTCAAATAAAATACCTTTGGTAGAAATAAAATTTAATGTGACAAAAAATAAAATTATGTTTGAAGTATTAATTATATAACACATAAAACTTTATTATATATAACATATAAAAGGAATTGGGTGCATAAAAATAAAATATGCCACAATGAAAGGAAATCGAGATAGATCCCTTACCTCACATTTCCTTTTGTTGAACGTGATTTAACCACATGTTTAATAAATTATATTTATTATCATAATATAAAAGAACTATATGGTATAACATATTATCTATTTATAATATTTTATCACATTTTTGTTAATAATATTTTGTTATTATCATTATTCCAGGTCTCCGCTACTTTTTTTCATTTATGTTTTGATTTGGTAGCTCCGGTCCTTACACTTTTATTATGGTTCCATCATATAAAGAATGTTATTCAGGGTATAATTATCATAAATATTTAATAAAAATACATAGAGTCATCAATAAAATATATAGATAGAAAAATTAATTACACCATTCATGGATACGATGGGAATACATATGCATAAACAGTGTTTTCACTTTTTGATGGATAGAATAAAAAAAGGTGAATCATAATTATTCATTCAAGAATAATTACTATATCAAATATATAATATAAATTTATAACATTCATCCTTATTTCCATCAATTTAAATTATAAATGGAAAAAATATCACATCATTTCATAGAGGTTGTAGTCCACAAGTAGACACGAGCGACATTATCATTTTCTGAAAAATTGGAATGTAAGAAGGTATTTATGATATTATATTTTTAGAATCATATTTATGTCATAAAAATAAAATGTACTCATTAGTTCCATATTCTATCCATCCAAATAAAGTTTTTATGAAAATTTAATTACACCAGTATGTGTAAATGGTAAGTTGTACATACACACTAGTGATGTTTTGACTTTTCATAGGATAGAGAACATATGGAATATGGTTTAACATAATCATAATAACATCTTAGAATAATTACTTTAAATATCTTGTCATGGTACCCTGGGTTTTAATTTTGGAATATCTATAACCAACATAACTTGGAGAAGTATTTTTATAAGAGGATCGGGTCAATTTTGGTCAATATATATGACTCCAACTCATTTAAATATGGGAAATGGGAGGTGTCGTTTAATAATTGAGGGTCATGACTTCTATGAAATTTGTAAATTATTAAATTAATATAAATTATTTTTCACTCCCAAATATATCTAAATTGAAAAATTATAATTTAATATGAGACTATTTCAAAATCCCCCCATAAAATAAAATTTGGACAAGTTTGGATCACTTTTTTACCCATATCTTTTTATCCTAACCCTTCACTAATTTCATTTATAATTAAAATAATATTAAATTTTTCTAAACTTTTAGGGTTCATAATGTAACTATAAATTTAAAATTTAACAATAAATGGATCATGGTTAATTTTTGAAACAATATACCATTCATTTGTATGAATATAATATTTTGATGAATTTTAAATCACTTAATAATATATATTTTAGTATAATATATAATAAATTTCAATTTTGGAACTAATCATTTAATATGAATTTTAAAACTACATGAAAACAATGTAAATAAATATACATTCATCCACGCCTTTCTAATATGTTATGTTTATCTAAAACATTCTGGAACACTAAAACTCACTCAAATAATAATATTTTTATAGTTTTCAAAATTATTTTATTTATTTTTTACTACTTGAACAAGAAATGTGTCAGTGTCGTATAACATTTTAAAGAAATTAATTATTTACTAAAAAATAAAAATAAATTAAAATTTTGAAAAAAAATTATTTCAAAATAATATTTAGAATAAAAAATATCCCTTTTTTATCCCTATGTCAAATTTTTGAATATAATAAAACGAAGAGAATGAAATTTTTGAATTTTCTTTAAATAAAATAATATGAAGGGTAAAATCATGGGGAAGTGTGAGAAAATTTCATATATCCTAAACTTAGATGATTATGGGTGATATATTCTTATCCAATAAAATTATGGTATGTTTTAATATCATTCTTATTCTTTATCATTTTATTTTTATCCCTATTTAACTAATTTACTCTCCATAGTCGTAAAAATATTAAAAAAGATACTAATTGTAATATTCAAAATTAATGTCATCCAATTTACAAAATTTTTACCTCGTAATTCAAAATATTGATTCCATTTTTCAATATTCAATTCACAAAACTAGAAGAAATTATATTTATCATAAATGGGTAAAACGTAAAGAAAAAATGGTTTTAGAAAAATGTGTTTTTAAGAGCATAATGTACATACACCAAAATAAGATATATTGATAATTCAAATGATTATAATTATATTATATCTAATTAAATAATATTTATGTTACTTTATGATAAAATTAAAATTACAATGAGACATTTTAACGAAAAAAATGAATTTTTTTTTAAAAATGGTATTTTTAAATACTCAATGAAAAATCAATCATTTTAGAAAAATTTCAAAAACTCATCCTAATCTAACATTCATATGATAATTTAAAAAATTAATTTCAATTCATAAAATACATTTTACAAAAGATTCAAAATTTTATTATATTATTTTCCCACAAAAATCATTAAAAACCTTTTTGAAGAAACATGTATTGAAGAAAAAATGACATCAATAAAAAATCAGTGTTTATTTCATAAGAGTTAACCAATTAATTTATAGTGAGTAGGTTCCTTAAATATATTTCATAATCTAGTTAATATTATTCATTCCCACCAATTCAACAGCTAGGTGATCATTATTGCATTAAATAATATTATTTTGATAATATGATGTAGTTCATTTAGACTTGGTGTTTCATGTTGTCTGTATTATCAAATATAGCATTAATTTAAAATATTAGGCTATTACATCCCCCACCCCCTCAATTTACTTTTCTACATACAATTTTATCTTTTTCTCAATAATCAAGGTTTTGAAATTAGAAATTATTTTATTGAATAACCACATCGTAAAATGAGTTAATAAAACATCATCCTTAAATAAGGGAAAGAGAAATATAATGGTAATTGGAAACAACACAAAACTAGGTTTCTGAATTGGAAAACATTGGTTGGATTTCACAACCTGACTATGAGCTATTAATTATTTTTAATTATTTGAGTATATTCAATTTTAATTTTGAGTTTCTTTCCCAACCAGTTATAAACAATAAATTTGTGAATTCTATATAAAGTAAAATAGCTAGTGCACAATTTTTAGAGACCATATGAAGAGCACGCGAGGTTTTATGTGCCTTATTAGTGTTGAACAATCCATCAGTTCATGGTTTCCCTAACCGTGTGCACTGGTAGTGTAAATCACTCTAGGCCTTACAGTGTGGGGAACACGGTTTAGATAACCATGTGGACAAACTATATGTGGTGTCCATGTATTATAAAAATTAAATTAATAATAATAATAATAACATAATAACTACCCCACCCCTTATTTAATCATCTAAACCCCCCAACCTCATCCCTATCGCATTACATCCTACCCACATGGCCACCCCTCTCCTCATGTGTGACCCCCTACTCGAGACCTTCATTTTTTACCAATTTCATTATTGATTCATTTTGATATAATCTAAATTAGGGTCACCTCCTCTTTCACTCTCTTATTCTTCCATTTTCATGTTTCCCTTTTCCATCATTATTTTGCGCATGCTTTTAGAGAAACTTAACCTAAAATGGGTGTGTTTTTTGGTTGGTTTTTGGTTCCTATGGTTTTGAGGACTATGTAAGACCTTTTTTAGTTGATCCTATTCAAGGTATCATGTTTTTCATCGAATTCGGGTAAGTTATCTTCTGTTCTTATTCTTTGACCCATTTTTAATTAGGGATTTTATGGATTTTTAGATTCTTTTGATTTTTTAGTGCTCCTGGGACCTCTTTGAGGTAGTTGTCGACCACCATTTGTGAGGGAGACAATTCAAATCCCCTTGGATTCAACCTCCAAATATATATGTATATAGGTATGTATATATATGCCCTATTTTTATATAATTCCAATAGGTTATGAGAACATATACATAGGAAAAGGGATATGTATATATATATATATATCAATGTGTATATGTGATTAGGGTGTGTGTCTTGGTCTTTGGGTTCTCCTTATGACATTATTGGTGTTTTTTTTGTGTTCTCTAATCCTTGGGGTAGTGTTTTATCAATTTCCTTTCCAAAGCATGTATTTAAATTCTTCAATTTTCCTAAATTAATTTCAATTTTTTTCTTTGTTCTTATAGTGTGTTATTATGAAATGTTTTCACTTTTCCATGTTAGTGCCTTCATAAAAAATGGGTTTTAAAAGAAATTCCATTATTTTTCCTATATATATATTTTAAATGTATATGTATAAAAATTATTTGATAAAATGAAAAATGGATTTGGATATATTGAAATTTTTCGTGGCCTTGTTTGAGTTTTGGTGTAATTAGGAGATTTCTGTGTAATTGTGTGTGGATGGATTTTGGATCCTCTTTATTGTTGGGTGATTATGTTGTGAAACTCCTTGATCTTTATTATGATGTTCCTTATGTTCCTTTAAAATCAAATTTTGGAATTCACATGGATGTACATGTATATTCTTGTGGGGTATATGTATTTCCATATGCACATGGGGTGTGTATATTTAGATATACATGTATATAAATGGTAGACTCAATTGAATGATCATTTCCCAAAAACTGTGTTTCCTAAAATGTTCTTATAAAACTCCAAAAAAAATTCAAAGGGATATTTTGTTTTTAATTAATTTAAAATATGTATTTTAAGTGGGTTGTTACATCTTGGACACTTTGGAACCTTAAAATTATGATTTGATAATCGTCTTGTTTTTTGGATCATTTGTAACCTTAGAAGTTATATTTTGATAATAACTTTGGTTTTGGATGTAGATTTAGAATTAAAGGTGGTATTTTTCAAAAATGTTTTTGAAATTATATGATTTGTAGGCCCATTTGGCACTTGTGAAAGTTTTTCTTTCTGACAGAAACCCATATGGTTGTCCTCCTTTAAAGAGGGTATTAACATAGATGGTTTTGAAGAGAGGAAAAGGCATTCATGGTGGCATATTCATGTCATATTTAATTTTATGTGTGTGATGAACTCCACATTTTACCATTATATGTTTATCATGTGATTCATTGATGTCATCTAGAGGGTCAAGTAATTGTTTTTATCTACTTCTGATTATATGGGTTAGATTCCCTTGTAGTATCCATGGGGGTTGTTCTATATGTGAGGCAAGGCAGAGAAGCCAGGTTGGTTTTTGATTGTGGATTGAATCATACGCTAATAAATTGGTCTGAACTAAGTACACATATTGTCTACTCAAAAAATGTTAATGAATTCCCATGATTACATATCTATATATCCTTATATTTTTTGTGGTATTTTAGATTATTGTTCTTCTTAAATAAGCCTTCTTACACTTGTATAATTTCCATTATTTTTGCAATTGTTTTATATTCCCTTCTGTATATGCTTGGTTATGTATTCTCATTTTATTGTGCATTTATCTGGTATTTTTTCTTCATTTCCATTTTCTTTCAAATTTGGATTTTATACAGAAATCTATTTTGGAATGGAAATCCTCATTTTATTTTCAAAACTTTATTTTGTGAAAGTCATGTTTGGTGGTATAAGATTATGAAAACACTATAATCTATCTGTATTTCCAAACTATTGTTTATAGAATATTTTAGGAATGTATATGTAAGGATTCTATGGTTCATACCTACTCATATGTTTTATTCTCACACCCTACTTGTGCTACTTGGAATTGGTATTCCCAAGATTTCTTGTAGGTTCAAGTCCTTATTTATATTTTCCAATGCCAAAATCTTAGTTCCATCTTTAGTGGTGACCCATGAGGTCACATGGAGGTATGTATAGATTAATTTCATTATGATTCCTATTTATATTTTATTCATTTTTTTCTTTTTTATTTATCTTTATTTTATGGGATAAATAATTCCTATTAATGTAATATTTTTAATGTTTGGAAGTAGTTGTCATCCTGGGAGGATCAGGAACACCTCTTGAGACTTATCGTGGACTGGATTCGATGTCATGTTTAGGGTCGACCTAGGATTGTTTGTGAAAACATTATATCAATGAAACCCTTTTTGATTTCAGTTGTTAGGTATAGTAGACATAGGACAAGAAGAACTAAATAGGTTGATCAAATATTGGTTCGTGATTACCACGACATGTGACAGGACCTGAGTTACAAAGGGTAATCGAGCTTTGAGTATTTCATTTTTATTTTGGGTTTATGTTGTTGGTGACTATTTGGAAAATGAGATTTTTCATGATGGGGATTGAAAATATAAGTGAGATGGTGCCATATGGTGAGCTTACATGAAATAAAAAACCATGTGGATCCCAAGTACATAGTTCACTATGGTTTCAGTGGTTAGTAAATGATCATATCGTGGTCTTCTAAATAATGTGTCAAAGTCATGCATGATCACTAGTTCCCCATCGATATGGTTTTAGTGGGATTGATACTATTAGTATTATGTTGGTTAGTGTGGGTGAATTTTGGAAATAAATGTTTTCAAATGTTTATCATAGTGAAAAAAATATTTTTAAAAATATTTTTTAAAAGGTTTTTTTCAATAAGGGAATATTTTCTAATGGGGTGTGTGGTATTAGAATAAATAGTGAAATTGGTTTTTAGGATTTTAAAGTTGATAAAACTGAATTGTTTTAGTAAAAGTGGATTTTAAATTAATAATGGATCTAGAAAATAGGTTTGAAATGGTATCGGTATTTGAAATGGTTTCACAAGTGTGAAATGGTTTTGAATTTGAAATTGAAATGGTTGTATTTTGAAAGAGGATTTTTAGTTTTTTTTTGATGTTTTGATTTATGAGCATGGTAATTTTCTTGGGATCATTTTTTTTCTCATGTTTTGGTGTATTTTTTATTTGGTATTTATTTTTTATTTTTTATTCTCATTTTAAAAAATTATTCCTCCAAGAAAGACCTGGATATTTTTCAACGAGTTGATCTCTTTTTCATTAGAATTATTGTCGAGCTATCTACTGGAATATCTAATGTTTTTTAGGTTCTCCATATAGAGTATATAAATCAATATATCTCATTTAGTGATGTTTTTTAGGAAGTTTATGAATGGAGTGTTTCTAGATAATATGGATTTTAGAGGGAATCTTATAGTGGTTGGTAGCTGGTTTCTCTTAGTGGTTATAAAGGTTTCACATTCGGTGAGGTCTATGAACATAAGAAACTGTTCTTGATGAGTCTTCTTTTATCAGTTCCTAATTTTCATTTGAAGTAACATTCACTCATTTTCTCCTAGTGGGGACATTTTGGGTGTTATAATCCATATTCCCAAATTTACATGATGTTTTGTTGTTAATGTCACTACTTGGGAGACTAAATGAGGCTATATAAGTTCAGTTTCCATAAGAGGAAGTTTTGTTCAAGGATTTTCGTCCCTTGACTATGGTAAAAAAAAATCTTCTTGGAATTAGGGCTCTATCCATAGGTCTCAAAATGAATCTTATAACATAGTGAATCAGTTTGTAGTTGTGGGAATATTTTCCTGACTTATAGTTCCAACAACAGAAACATTAGAATAGAAACCATCTAAGTTTCCCATTCTTGAGTTTTTTTATTCTTGGTAACTTTTTTCTTTTTGGAGCTTTTGGTAACATAATTTTTTATATAAATGTGTATTTGGATTATTCATTTTCTAATTCTTGTTTTAGAGATTCTTGTGTCTTCTGGAAATTATTAATCATGGTTTTCTTTAGTGCTTGACAATAGTTTTTCTTGGTTGGGTTCTTCTCAAGTTGAGGGTTGGCTGTAGTGATTTTTGGTTTCTTAAATGCTGGGGAGCCCCCCCCCCCTAAATTTTCACCCCATAGATCTTATTATTTTTCTCTCCTAATCCAATCAAGTTTTAATTTTGGAGTTTAAAGGTCACACCAATGTTTCTAGTCTCATAGGGCTTTGTTTAGTTTCTGGTTTCTGTTTTTCCCTCACTTAGATAATTTACTTTATGGGGGAAGATAGTTTTAATAGTAGAGTGAAATGTCACATCCTGACCATGATCTATTAATTATTTTTAATTACATTATTATAATCATGTTCATTTTTGAGTTTCGGTCCAAACTAGTTTTAAACATTAAATTTTGGAAATTTCATCGTAGGTGCAAAAATAGTAGAAACTATGTGTAGACCATGTGTGGGTGTCTATAGCTTGGAAGATCCAACTTCATATACATGAAATAATATTTATAACTATATTCAATAACCATGCGATGTGCATGAGGCCTTCAATTGCAGGGTTCATGGTTGGCGCATGGTTTCGACAACCATGCAGGTAAACCATGTGTTGTGTCCATTCCTTATAAAATTAAATCACTAATAATAATAATAATAATCTAATAACCTTCCACTTACCAGATTTTTCTAACCCCCAAGCCTCATCACTCTCATGTGACAACCTACTCCCATGGCCACCCCTCTCCTCATACACAACCTCTCTGCTCCAATCATTTATTTTTTGTCAAATTTTGTCCCAATTCCTTGTGTGATCATCTCAGGGAAGGTTTTACACTAATCCTCCCTCATCTTCTCCTATTTCTCTGGTTAATTTATCCTCCCTTATGGTGCACACACTTTGAGAAAACCCTTACCCAAAATGGGTGTAAGTTTTGGTTTGTTTTTGTTTATTATGGTTCATGAGGCCTTTGTAAGACTCTATATAGCCATTGTTGTTGAAGGAAACATGTCATCCAAAAAATTTAGGTGCTTTTTTATTAATTATTATAATTTTACTTAGTTTTAATTAGTTATATTGTGACTTTTGGGTTTCTTGTATCTTTTAGTGCACCATAGACAACCTTGAGGTATTTTTTGTAAGACCCCAATTTTTTTAAAATAAATATTGAATGCATGAAACACTGAGTCCCTAAAAAACAAAAAAATTTATAATCTATCCATTAAATACAACTTCTCCTCTTATATGTTTTGATGTTTGAAAAATAGTCACCTATAGTTGTGATCAGTAAGTCATTTGGAGTCTAAAAGGGCCAACTTGATTTTTTGTGAATAGTAACAAACCCTTATGAATAGTAATATGAAAGTAATATCACCCTTATTAATAGAATATAATGATATTATTTTATTTTATTAAGGTAATAATATAATGGGATCTTAATTAATTTTTTAATGTGAAATAAAACTAATTATACCTTTAAATTGTTTTTGGATTTTTCTAAAATTCTTCAATTTTTTGATAAATAGTGAAATACGGTAAAATACTGCATACACAAATTACCAGTTAAATACACTATTTATGACATCATAAATGATGTAAGGCCATTTGGTTAGAAATCACAGGCACTTATTACTATTATGGGTCAAATGAAACAACACTAATTGTTGTCTTGAGGGAAATAATAAAATAATGAATAAAATATTCAAAATTTACTCCTCTTATCCACTATACACCACCCTCACTCCCTCTTCTCTTCACTCCTCTAAGCCTGGAAGATCCTAAATTTTCTTCCCAATTACCCTTACCTAGTCACTCCTAACATCCAAGAAGCTCTTGGTCTTTCCAAAAGACCAAAACCCCTTCTTTTAAGGAGGTTCTCAAGGAGGTTACTATAAAAGCTAAATCATCTTTCTTTTTCATTTAGTTTCGTTTAAATTTATCTTCTTTTCTTATTATATTCTATCATTCTCTATACAAATGACTATTATTAATCCAATATCATATATATAATTTAATTAAATCATTTTAATGGAAGAACCATCATCAATATTCTTAATATCTCTCTTTTATTTTATAAACAAATTCATCATCCGTGAGATTCCAATTTACAACCTTCCTGGACAACGAAGTTTTGTTCTTACATTTAACCTTTATTACGGGTCATGAAAACATTTTAATGGTAGAATAAGACAATAATATATGTATTATAACATAATTAATATTCATGAACGAGTATACATACAAATTATTAAATCATATGACCAAACTAGTTCCTAATAATCAAAATACCACTAAACTAATCTAAGTGGATGTCATTAACATTTCATCTAATGATTCATCCTCATTCCCTGTAAACAAATTATAAAAATTACCATTAAAACTTATGGATGTTCATAAATAATATTTATCTTCACTTCTGGAGAATTACATCCATTCCACATGAACTCCATTACATAAAAACATGTGAACCGATTATGAAAATCAAGAAAACAAGCACTCTGGAATGACTGAATTCAACCTTGTAACTAATAAATAAAGACATATTGGACATAATAAAATCATTATAAACTGAATACATGTATAATAGGTTATGAATTATGTTATTAGTAACTCTAATTTCATATTTCAGGATCTTAAGTTCAATAGTGGGACACATTCATACTTAAGGAAAGGGGTTTTCACCTGAACCTTCATTTTCATTCGGGTTACTTTCATTGTCTAGTTAAATAATTTAAATTCTTATGTATTATTATGTACTCCTAATAAATTATGTTTTTGGGTTATATATGTGTTCACCAGACATAATCCTTCTCTATTTTATGGATAGTTACATATTTTTAAAGGAACATTCAAAATTGTTTCTGAAATACAAGCCTGATTCAAGGAAATTTCTCAAATTCTTACCTATTTACAAGGAAACTCTATAATATGTTTATGGAAATCATTATCATTATAAAGTCAATATTTTTATTATGAAAAAAACTATCTTACTTCACTTCTGGTTTCATACAAATATTTTTTCAAAACAACTCTTCTTTTCAAAGTAAAAGAGTATTTATCTCACGAATTACTTGAAGATTTTTTAAGAGTATCTTCATATATTTCAACATCATTGTTGATTATTATATATTATTGGGATTAATTATTCATTGAATCATCTAACATATTTAATATAGTGGTTTATTATTATTTTTTATGTTTATGTGATATCTTAAAACCATTCACCAATTTACCTCGAATGGTCAGTGTTTATGCTTAATGTTTGGGGAATGTTATTTACATTTAATATATTAGTTTCAATATTAATGTATATGTTGTTTATATTTATCCCCATTCATATGATGAATTTAGTGGACATATTAAGCATCGTATGGGTTTTTATACAGCCCCTCAGTGAATCGATAGGTCTCATGAGACAAACTACCGTCATTGAACAAGGCCTTGACAAAATGATTATTTATGGTCTTTGCACGAGGCCTTGATGGTATGGTTATAATGTCCCTCATTATGTATTCCCTCATTATGAAAATATTATTGATGATTCACGTGTTTATTCTACTAGTATAATACCCATGATTATGTTTTATTATGCTATTATTTACTCAGTTCATATTCCTACCATCATGTTTTCAAGTTTATTATTTGTAAAGGAAAGTGTTTTCAATTATTCAACATACCTAATATTTATTTTATCATCTGTGGTGTTACTTAATATTACTACGAATTTGAGCTCATCCCTTTCTTATGTTTCATTTTCTTAAGACTTGAATAATTTTATTATGAATGACATGCTAACATAACATAGGAGTTATGGATGTTGTTGAATAAATTTTATATGTTTTTTTATTTAAAGTTGTAATGTTTAACTTATGTATGTATCTTGATTCCAATGCTACTAAAATAATTGGTTCTTCAGGATTTAAATTCCTTGTTTATATTCCAGTGAAATAAAATAAGGCACCAACTTCGGAAAACTAGGGTCGGGTCCTTATAGTTGGTATTAAAGGATGTTTAGAAGAGAAATTGGAAACATGAATTAGAAAATGTAGATTAGGGAAAGAATAACTAATATGATCTTTAAGGATAATCATACAAGGACATCTAGGTATTTTGGTAAGGAATAGATTATGTAGATATTTCTTCCAAATATATCCCTGTCTGGATACTACAAGTGGAAGTTGTTCTGGAACTGATGTAACTAGGAGTAGAAACCCTGATAAAGACTTCTGGGCTTCACCCGGGGTATCCTGGTACAAGACAACGGGCCTTACTACATACCTAGTTTGACACTCTCATGGTATATTCTTAGGATAACATGTATTTTTTACAATCCATTATAAAGGATATAAATGTAAATTTTTCCTCAAAAAACCATGTTTATGATTAAGAAATTATCCTTGTATAGAATTTCAATTTATGCTAAGTATTTTTCTATTTTGAGATGACACATTATGATTCATACCCTAATCTAGTGTATGCCATTATTTAAAAATTTCCCTAGTGGAAGGATTGGAAACCTCGTGAACACACGTTCCCCAGGTAGGGTTTTCCCTCCGATGCAAGATAATGATGTTGGATCTAGTGTTGTAACTGGTGATGAGCAACCTATGACTATATTGGGATAGATGACTTAGGTTATGAATTATAACCTTACTCGTATGGAGCATACTGATCCACCACATAGAGGAGATATGTTATATCACTTTATACGACAATATCCTCTATCATACAATGGGACTACAAACCCGTTTGTAGCTGAGCAGTGGATATGTTCCCTGGAGAAGATATTTTTTTCTTTGGGATGAAACGAAAGAGAGAAGGTTTCCATGGAAGTGCATCATCTATCGAGAGATATATATTAGTGGTGGCCGTTAATCCAAAACACAAAGCAGGAGGAAGAGATAAAAGAGATAGAATCCAGGGATTTTAAGGAAATATTCCAAGATAAATACTTTCCTCGTGAATAGCAAGAGGATATGGAAAGTAAATTCTTGAATCTATGGTAGAATGAGGAGGATAATGTTTCCATGTATGAATCCAACATTACAGGGCTATCAATACATGTCGCGGACTATAAACATAATCCGAGGAGAAAAATTGATCGGTTCTTTGATGGTTTAAAACCATTCCTCTAAAGGGCTCTAGTCTCCCAAACTTTCTCATCATATGATGATATAGTTCAAGTGCTATCAAGACAGAAGAGGAATTTTCTAAGTATTAATACTTTAAAGGAATATAAGAGAAGCATAGGGTTGCCGAAAAATCTAGAAAAGTAAATAAGGAAATGAGGAAGAAGGGTAGAGTTTAACTTCCATCCTACAATAATTATAGGACGAAATGCCATGGCACTTTCCTGAAGGGAATGGGGGTCTGTTATAAGTTTGGAGAAAAAGGACAAATATCGCATTATTATATGGGTAATAAATAAGCTACAAATTTTCAATACTACAATTTCATATATATGGGAGATTATCCACATGATTATCCTAAACTTCATGGAAACGTTCCCCAAAGAAAGCCAATGGAACAAGGCCAAGATTATGCAGTCACAACTGTGGTCGTTGAAGTTCCTAATGAATTTTTGGAAAGTAATTTATTCATTTCATAAAACATATCCAATGCTTTAGTTGATCTTGGATTATCACATTCTTTAATATCTTCGCAGTTCTCCAAGAAAATATGATATTTCCAATTTGATTAATAGTGGAGTTGTCTGTCAAAACTCCTAAGGGAAGTATCATTACAACAAATTTGTGTCAGGAAGTCCCCATTATGGCATATAAATTTTATTTATCTACTACTTTTATTATCATACCAATGATTTAATTTGATATAATTCTCAATATGGATAGGATTTCGAACCATGAAGAAAAATATTATTTCAAGAAGAAGAAGGTTACAAATTTTTAGGATGATGTGGAATCCCTTATCTTCAGGGTAGAAACATTACCATATGATTCCCATCTAGATCCACCCCTAGAAGCTCTACTAAATTCATTATTGGGGAGGAAGGGAATGCAATAACTATGGGTGAGCAGAAGAATTTTAAAATAGAGGATGTACCTATTTCCCAAGAATATGTTGACGTCTTTCCAGAAGATTTACGTTGGCATCCTCTAGAGAGGGTAATTGAGTTTTCCATTGAATTAATTCTTGTTTCAAGTCCCATATCAAATACCCCTTACAGAATTCCCATTTTGGATTTAGTGGAACTGAAGAAACAACTACATGAATTGAGTGATAGAGGGTTTATTCACCCTAGTGTTTCTCCATGGGGAGACCCTTTTTTGGTTAATAAGAAATATGGATCTATGAGGTTGTGAATTGACTATAGGGATATCAATGCTATAATAATAAATAACAAGTATCCCCTACCATTAACTGATGATTCATTTGATCAAATTCATGGAGCTCAATATTTTTTAAAGATTTACCTTCGATCTGGATATCATAAGTTGCTTATGAGGAAGGAATACATTCCAAAAACAACATTTCAAAAAAGGTATAGGCCTTATGAGTTTATAGTAATGCCTTTTGGATTGACTAATGCAGCCTATGTTTTCATGGATTTTATTAATAGAGTTTTCAAAGAATATATTGATGACTTTGGGGTGGTATTTATTGATGAAATCAAAGTATACTACAAAATATATGAAGATCATGAAAATTTCTTGCACACTATTCTAAAGAATCTTAGAAGAAATGAATTATATGGGAAGTTGGAAAAGTGTGAATTTGGGCTTCAATCAGTTTCCTTTCAGGGCCACATTCTTCTTGATGATGGAATATCTATTGATCCTATGCAGACAAAGAATGTACAATAACGGTCTACTCCAACAAATATAACTAAGGTACGTAGTTTTATTGGTTTGGAAGGTTATTACCGGTGTTTCGTTCAGAACTTCACCTATTTAGCCAACCCAATGACCAATATTACACATAAAAGGGTTAAGTTCATATGGAAAAAATAATGTGAGGACTGTTTTGAAGAGTTTAAGAGGATATCAGCGAATTCTCCAATCCTAACCCTACCACCAGGGAATGATGGGGTTGTGATCTATAGAGATGCATCAAAGCAAAAAGGTGGTTATTCCTTTATGAAGAATGATAGATTTATTTATTACGCATCATGTTGGTTAAATATTAATGAACAAAACTATCCCACACATGATCTTGAGTTAGCAATGTTAATCTTTTCCCTAAATATATAGAGACATTATCTCTATGGAAAAAAGTGTGAGATATATACAGATCACAAGAGTCTGAATTATATCTTCTCATAAAAAGAAATCAACATGGGGCCATGATGATGGATTGAACCACTCAAGGATTATTATTTTACTATACACTACCACACAAGAAAGGCAAACAAGGTAGTTGATGCATTGGGTAGGAAGGATCATAGGGTTCTCATCAAGATGAGTATTGACAAGGATCCTTTTACATGGATCAAGTGTGGATGGATATGGGAAATATAAATGAAGGTGAAACATCACTACTTTTTCATTTAGTTTCCCAACCATCTTTATTATAAAGTATTAAAAGTTCTCAGCCTAATGATGAGAACCTACAAAATAAAATTAATGCTATGAAATATGGGAAGATGGGTGACTTTGTGATTGAAGATGGTGTTCTGAAATTTGGGAAGAGGCTTTTTGTTCCAGCTGTAACTGAGCTAAAAAGGTAGTTATTGGATGATTCTCATAGTTTTCATTTTTCCATACATCCCTGTAGCACTAATAATTATAGTTATTTGAAGGAACATTTTTTGTTGGAAAACATGAAGATGGAAATTGCGGATTACGTATCAAGATGTTTAGTCTGTCAATAGGTAAATCTTGAAAGGAGACATCCAAAATGATTCATGCAACCTCTACCAATTCCTATGGGGAAATTGGTTGAAGTAACCATGTATTTTTTCACTGGATTAAACAAAACTCCAAGGAAGAATGATGTGATATTGGTAATTGTGTATCAACTTACCAAATCTATTCATTTCCTCGCTATAAGGGAGGATTTCCCAATGGAGCACCTAGAAAGACTCTATATCAATGAAGTTATAAGACTTTAGAGAGCACATATCTAAATTGTGTCTGATCGTGAACCATGATTTATGTTGAAATTCAGGGAAATTCTTCAGAAATATTTGAATACCAAACTTCGATTAAGTACTACTTAACACCCACAAACTAATGGGAAATCAGAGATGGTGATCCAAACCATAGATGACATTTTGAGATCATGTTCACTTGACTTCCAAGGTATGTGGGATCAATAATTACCTTTAGTTTGTTTTTCTACAATAATAGTATCCATTCAAGTATTCAAATGGTGTCGTATAAAGCATTGTATGGAAGGAGATATCATACACCAACTTCATGGGATGAAGTTGGAGAAAGGAGGCTTGTGGGCCAGAGCATGTGGAGGAAAAAACAGCAAAGGTAAAGACTATTAAAATTCATATCAAAACAGCTCAATGTAGACAAATTTTTTATACTGATAATCTATGGAAGGATATAGAATTTCATGTGGGGGATCATGTTTTATTGAAAGTATCTCCATGGAAGGGTGTTATAAGTTTTCGAATGAAAGGAAAACTTAGCCCTATGTATATTGGGACATTTGAAATTTTGGAGAGAATTAGAGCTATTGCATATCATTTAGCTATTCCGCCTAGCCTATCCAAAGTACACAATGTGTTCCATGTCTCATTTTTGAGAATGTACATTCTAGACCCAATGCATGTCCTCACTTTTGAAGTTATAGATTTGGAACCTGACCTATCTTACTATGAGGAGCCTGTCCGAATTCTAGACACTAAAGAACAAGTGTCTAGGAATCAGACAACTTGTCTGGTAAAGATACTATGGAGGAATCATAAAATATAAGAGGCAACTTGGGAACCTGAGGATCTTATGATGAAGACCTACCCATGTCTTTTTAGGAGGTAAGGTTCTGTAAATTTCGAAGATGAAATTTTTGTAAGGAGGGGAGAATGTAACACCCCAAGGTTTTGAAAATAAATATTGAATGAATGAAACACTAAGTTCCTAGAAAACAACACATTTTATAATCTATCTGTTTAATTTTTTTCCTCTTATATGTTTTGAATTTTGAAAAACAATCATTTAGATTTGTGATCAGTAAGTCATTTGTAGTCTGATAGAACAAACTTGATTTTTGTGATTGTAACATACCCTTATGAATAGTAATATGAATATTAATATGACCCTTATGAATAGAAAATAATGATATTATTCTATTTTCTTATTCTAATAAGATAATGAGATCGTAATTATTTTTTCAATGTGATATAAAACTAATTGTACCTTTAAAATTGTTATATTTTTGAATTAACAATAATTTTATTTAAAAATTAAATTAATAATATTTAGAAAATTATTTTTGAAAAATGGTGTTCATTTTGGAATTCTACATGTTGGAAAATGGTTAGGGTGAATTTTTTGTATTTTCCTGAAATTCATGAATTTTTTCTGAATAGTGAAATACGGTAAAACACCGTATATTCAAATTATAAGTTAAATACACTATTTATGACATTATAAGTTATGTAAGTCCACTTGGTTCAAACTCACATAAACATATTACTATTAGGGGTCACATGAAAAAACACTATTGGTTTTCTTGATTGAAATAATAAAATAATGAATAAAATATTCACAATTTACTCATATCCTCCACAGTACCCCCCCCCCCCCCTCACTCCCTCTTTTCTTCACTCCTATAATACTTCAATATCCTCAATGTTCTACCCAATTTACCTTCCCTAGTCACTACCAACATCCAATAAGATCTTGGTCTTTCCAAAATACTAAAACCCCTTCCCTTAAGGATATTCTCAAGGATGTTATTACAAAAGTTAAATCATCTTTCTTTTTCATTTAGTTTCATTTCAATTTATCTTATTTTATTATTCTATCCTAAACTACACTATCCAAATGAAAATTATTACTCTATAATAATCTATATAATGTAATTATATCATGTTAATGTAAGAACCATCATCAATATTCTTAATCTATCTCTTTTATTTTATAAATGAAATCATCGTCCGTGAGGTTCCAATTTAAAACCTTCGTGGACGACGAAGTTTCATTCTTCAATTTCACCTTCATTACTAGTCATGAAACCATTTTGATGGTAAAAATAGAAAATAATATATGTATTATAACCTAATTAATATTCATGAACCATTATGCGTACATATTATTAAATCATATGACCAAATTAGTTCTTAATAATCAAAATACCGCTAAAATAATCTAAGTGAATGTAATTAATATTTCATCTAATGATTCATCATATTTCCATGTAACCAAATTATATAAATGAAAATTAAAACATATTTATGTTCTTAAATAATATTTAATTTCAATTCTGGATAGTTACATCCATTCCACATGAAATCTATTGCATAAAAATAGGTGAACTGATTTTGAAAATCAAGAAAATGAACACTCTGGAATGACAGGATTCAATCATATAACTAATCAATAAGGAAACAAATGACTTAAAAATATCAGTATAAAATAAATAAATTTCTAATAGGTTATTAATTAAGCTATTAATAAGTATAATTTCATATTATATGACCTTAATTTCAAGAGAGGAACACATTTGGACTTAAGGTAAGGGTTTTCCACTCAAACCTTCATTTTCATTCGGATTACATTCATTGGATAATTACCTTAATGAAATTATTATTTATTATTATGTACTCCTCATAAATTTTTTGTGTGTGTTCTATATATTTTAATCCACTAGAATCCTTCCTTATTTTATGGATAGTTACAATTTTAAAAGGAACTTTCAAAATTTTTTATGAAATACAAGCCTGATTCAAAGGAAATTTCTCAAAATCTTACCTCTTTACAAGGGAACTCTATTATATGTTTTTGGAAACCATTATCTTAATAAAATCAATCATTTTATTATGAAGCTTCTGATTTTATAAAAATAATTTTCCAAATGAACTCTTCTTTTCAAAGTAAAAGAGTATTTATATCATGAATTACAGAAAGATTTTATAAGGGTATCTCCATCTATTTCATCACTCTTGTTGATTATTATGTATAATTGGGATTAAACTTTCATTATATAATCTAACATGTTTAATTTAATGGTTTATTATTATTTTAGTTATGGATGTTCTATCTTAAAACCATTGACCAATTTACTCAGAACGATTAGTGTTTATGCTTAATGTTCAGGGAAAGTTATTTACATTAAATATATTAGTTTCAATTTAAATATATATGATTTTTATATTTATCCCCATTCATATGATTAATTCATTGTACACATTAAGTGTCGTGTGTTTCCCACTATATCCCCTCAGTGCATCGGTAGGTCTCATGAGACAAACAAGATTCTTGGCACAAGGCTTAAAAAATGATTATTTATGGTCTTGGCACAAGGCCTTGACAGTATGGTTATGTTGTCCCGCATTATTAGTTACCTCATTATGAAAATAGTATTGATGGTTCATGTGGTTATTCGACTTGTATAATACACATGATTATTTTTAATTATGGCATTATTTATTGAGCTCATATTCCTTCCATAATGTTTTCATGTTTATTATTTGTAACAGAATGTGTTTTCAATTATTCACCATGCATAATGTTTATGTTATCTTCTATTGTATTTATTACTCTTACTGAGCATTTTAGAGCACCACTTTCTTATGTTTCATTTTCTCAGGACATGAATAATTTTATTATGAATGACAATCTGACATAACCTAGGAGTTATGGATTTTGTCGATGAAATATTCTATGTTGTTTTTTATTTCAAGTTGTACTGTTGAAATTATGTATATATCTTTTTTCCAATTCTACTAAACTACTCAGTCCTTCAGGATGAATATTCCTTGTTTATTTTCAAATGAAATGAAATAAGTCACCGACTCTAGGCAACTGGGGTCGAGTTCTTACAGTTTTGGATCATTGTTGGTGAAGGCGGCAACTTTTGGCCCCTTGGATGTGACCTGCACACATATACATTTACAAGTATATATAAATATACCCACATTGTAAATCATCCCACATTGATATGGGAAAAAATTCATCAAAAAATGTGTATATATATATATATATCAATGTGTATATGTATTTAGGGAATGGTCTTGTTCTTTGGTTTCTCGTCACGTTGTGCTTGGAGTTTCATTACATTCGCCCATCCTTAACCTAGGAGAGTCCATCCACTTCCATTTCTAGGAATTCCATTAAATTATTTAGATTTCCTAAATTAATTTCAAATTTTTTTCCTATGCTCTTTTATTGTTTAATTATGATTTTTATGGGTTTTTTTGTCGGTGGTTTGATAAAAATTGTTTTTCAATGGAATTTTATTATTATGCTCAAATGTATTAAATGTATCTGTATAAAAAGTGTTTGATAAAATTATAATTTTATTTGAAAATTTTATTTGGGTATTTCATAATGGTTACTATACATTTTTTATTTTTTTTAATTGATTAATGTGTGTTTAATTGTGTTTGTATGGATTATGGTGCCTCTTTTTTGTTGGTGATTATGTTATGAAACTGCATAAACATTATTATAGTGTTAATTATGTTCCTTAAAAATGAAATTTAAGAATTAACAAGGATTTCCATATATATTTTGGTGGGATATTTTTATTTACATATGAACATAGGGTGTGCATATATAGGTATACATTCATATAAATCATATATTTTGTTGAATTCACATTTCCCAAAACCATGTTTCCTAAAATGTTGTTCTAAAACTCCAAAATGTGTTCCAAATGGATGTTTTTTTTAAATAAGATCAAATATGGTTTTAAAGTGTGTTTTTAAATCATGGAACATTTTTAAAATTAAAATTATTATTTGATAATAATGGTTCTTTTAGGCCCATTTGGCACCTTGGAAGTTATATTTGGGAAATCACTTTGGTTTTGGAAGTAGTTTTGGAAGGACTGTTGGTATTCATGGGAATGGTTTTGAATTCCATGATGTTCATGCTTGGTTGGAACTTGTAATTTTTTTATGTAACTCCAATGTTTATTCTTTTTCATAGGATCTTCACATAGGCAGTGTCAGCGAGTGGATAAGGGATTCACCGTGGAATCTGCAAGTTATATTTAATGCTAATATTATGATGGACTCCTCAAATTTCATTTAAAATTTTATTATGGGACTCATGGATGTAATAAAGAGGGTTGAGTGTTGCTAGTTTTCTATTATTTATTAGATAAATTAGATCCCCATGGAGTGGAAATATATGATGTGGTGGTAGTGAGGCTAGGTAGAATAACCATGTTGGTTATTCAGTGTGGATTGCATCATAAGATGACAGATGAGTCAGAAATGAGTATGTTCCAGGTCACTTCGGGATATTTTTAGTACATTCCTATGATTATATATCAGGATGTTCTTATTTTTTAAGTTATTTTAGATTCCTATTCTTCTTACATATGCCTTCTTGTGCTTGAACAATTTTCTTTCTTTATGATTTTTTTGAAATTCCCTTTTGTTTATTCTCATTTATATATACCATTTTCCTTATGAATTTATCTAGTTTTTTATCTTACTTTTCAATGGTTTTAAAAATGATTTTTGATATAGAATTTTGTTTCGGAACGGAATGCCTCATTTTTTATTCAAAAATGTATTTTTGGAATGTAATTTTTGGTTGGTTGAAAATATAAAAACCATAATTTATATCTATATTATAAAACCAATGCTTATATAACATTTTCCAAAAATACATATATGGTCTTGTGATTCTTACCAACTTCGTTATTTTCTTCTCCCACCCTACTTGTTCCACTCGAATTTGTTAGACCCGATATTCTTTTTAGCTTCAGGTTCTTGTTCGGATTCTCTCATGGAGAGAGATTAATTCCATGGTTAGTAGTGACCCACTAGGTCAAATGAAGGTATGCTTAGATTTATTTCATCCCACTACCTATTTTTATTTTATTCATTATTTTATTTTTTATTTATCTATAATTTTTAGTGTATAGATCATTCCCAATTATATTATATTTGACAATAAACACAATTTTCCAATCTAAGAGGATTGAGAACACCTCTTGGGCCTTATTGCGGACCAGTTCGAGAGTCTAACTCAAGGTTGAACATGGATGGATTGTGACATAGTAAGTAAAATTTTGGACATTTATTAAAAAAATAATGTTCATATAATGATGGAAAGTGACAATGAACATTGTAATGTCCCTCACCTAGAATACACTAAACTAGTTCCCCAAGACAAGTCACCACATGACCTCAAAAGTGCCACCCCATACACAATTGGTTTTCAAATTCTAGTGAGGGTCTAATAGGTCACCAAGGGAGATTATACCCTCTTTATCAGAGTAATCCACAACATATAACATTTTAAATAAAGGAAGTATCAATCCATAAGTGAGACTCATGAATTACCATCTAGATTCCAAAACATAGTACGAACCAAAACTAAAAAATAAATATGTCATGTAATTATAATAGTTCCAAAAGTGAAGAAAATTAAAAATAAATAGAAAAAAATAAATCCCCAGAATTGGTCCTGACTCAAAGTCTAGATCCTCATCCATTCACATCCCAATAACAACTCAACTCCCTGTTATATGGATTTTACCGTTGTCCTGACCTGCAACCATGAAATCTTATCATGTTCCTTATGATGGCCTGAGCAAGGTGTGAGAACAACTCAGTAGGCTGCCACCAATGTTGTCTATAAAATATCTAGTCTAAATAGATAGTTCATGAAAGTAATAAATAAATTACAAGATAAAAAATAAAACTCATGACCCATTAGATAAAAAATATTGACTTAGACCAAGTCCATAATTAATTCCATTTCATCATTTATACCATCTTCATTAATAGGCTATTTTTTATAACATTTTCCATGGGTTTGGAATTTAAGTCAACTGCACAACTGCCTAATCTGGTCAATTATCATGCATAAGTCAATAATTCAAGTTCCAAAATTCCCTAGGGATAAAAATTTCATAAATAATCATAACACACTTATATTGGAGCCTCAGTCCAACCTAGCCCATGCGAGGAGCCTTAGTACTTTATCCCACACCGCTAAGACATGTGCACATTTTTATTATCAATTTATTACATATAAATAATCACAAACCATACATAATCAATACAAATATCATTAAAATTTACCATTTAATTTAACACATTACCCATCTTTATGCCTTAACTCATTTACACAATTCAATTCACATGAATTTACCCAATTATACATTTCAAGTACAATTTATAAGCCACTTAGAACAATAACATTATTTCATCCGAACGATTTCTCTATTGTGCTAAAAATATATTATTCCATTATCAAAGTCTAGATACAACCATAAACATTCCATATTCAACTCAACTAATGTGTCACAATGTTCATTACAGCCTTTACTTTATCTCATTTAAATTATATACTTAGAATTATTATTTTCCACATTTGAAAATGTTGGCACACCCCAAGGGTGGCCCTAATATAGTCTAATCAGTCTCAATACATCCCATGGGGACCATGATGGTTACAATTAATCATTTAGAAAACCTTTTTACCAAATATTACTCAAGGAAAAAATTTCACATTAAGAGGCTCTCAATATCATAACCACACATGCACAAATAAATGACAAAAATATGAGATATAACTTGTTGACCACCTACCTTGAATCCATTAATGAACACACCCTTAACCTTATCCTTATATTCAGATTCAATTACCCTTTAAATCCCCAACCTAAAATCACTTTAAAAAGAGGGTTTAAGGGCTTCA
Source organism: Viscum album (assembly GCA_963277665.1). Lineage (NCBI taxonomy): Eukaryota > Viridiplantae > Streptophyta > Magnoliopsida > Santalales > Viscaceae > Viscum > Viscum album. Next base: position 1,011,949,876 of record OY728119.1, on the reverse strand, counting down.
TAAGAAGAAAAACCAAACTAAAATCTCTAATCTGAAAAAATGAAGAAACATGAGCATTAGATTTACTCAAACCTTCGATCTGCAACCAACGACACTCCAAATGACCCTGAATTGAAGAATATTTATCCTTGTTAGGTCTTTAGGGTTTAGGATCATCAATAAGGATAGAGGAAAAAAGAAAAGGGGAGAAAATAGGGTGGGGAACATAAAATACTGAGGGGAAAAAGGTTAGTTTCTCACTTTGTAATGGGGCATACGGTTTGGCCACACTATTTTCCAAAACATGTTTATATCATTCACATGCATCTGTATAAGTGGGGTGAAGTTAAAAAATTACCTGGGGATACCCACATAGCTTGTAAAACTGTGTTCCAACCATTTGAAATGACTATATCCAAGGTTTTATGGGTTGGCCTCACCCATTTTACGATTTTCACTAATCATGAATCATGCACAAGATGGCCTGAGTTCCCATTATTTTAGGTCCCAACCCCCTTGAACACATAGAATCTTCCACATAAACCTAAATAAATTTATCTAGCCAAAACATAAGTGATTACCAAAAAATTTAAATTGAGAATGCACCTCTACAAAGCCCTCGATCTCACAACCTCTCCACTTTAAAATGAATCATCATTGAGTCCATTTTCCCAAGAATCATTGAGCTTCTAAAGCAATGATATTGTTCCACAGAGCTATCACATCTGACTCCCTCTCCCAAATTTGTTCCTAGACATTACCGTACTACCAAAAAACTCAAACCAAGGGTACATTCATGCCCTGCAATAAGGTTTCACTATGATCCACAGTACGAAATGGTTTCTCTTTAAATTACGCATTAGACGAAAGATCAACATCTACAACATCAATCACATGAGATGTGTTTGGTTGATATTTTTTGAATATGTGAAACATGAAAAACATCATTTGTACCACTATAATGTTGTGGAATATCCAACCGGTACACCATCGATTTAATCTTCTCGACAATGTCAAATGGCCTCATATACCTGGGCACCAACATTCCCTATTTCTAGATCTGAAAAATCCCAAAAATTGTTGAAACCCAAAGAAGCACATTATCACCCACCCAAAACTGAAGATTTCTATGATGACAATCAAGGCATGATTTTTTCCTACTCTGATTCATTACTATATATTTCCAAATCAACTTGGCTTGTTCTGACATCTTCTCCACAAAACTCAGTCCCAACAACTCTAATTCCATAGCTTCCATCCAACACAATGGATATATACACGATATACTATAGAGAACCACAAATGGTTCCATTTGAATTGTATCCTTGTACTTATTATTGTAGGAAAACTCAACTAGTTCTAGATTCTTTTCCCTTGATCCGGAAAAATCAAGGACACAAGCTCTAAACAAGTCCTCAATTACCTTAATAGTACACTCCAATATCCTATCCATCCACGGGTGAAAGACCATACTAAAAAACACTTGATTACCCAGACCTTTCTATAATCCTTACTAAAAGTGTGACAGAAACATGGTTCATGATATGAAACTATAGTCTATGGTAGCACATGAAATGACACTATATCCTGACCATACAACCCACCCAACTAATCCATGATGATGGTCTCTCTAATTGGTAAGAAACGGTCCACCATAGTCAAATGATCCACAACTACCCATATCGTATCATTATTCCTAAAATATTTGGAATAGATACCATAAAATCCCTATTCATGTCATCCCCTTTCCATTCCATAATTGGAAATGACTACAACAAAACACATTGTCGATGATGCATAGACTTCACCTACTATTCGCTAAGGCATCGCACCACAAAACCTGAAACCTTCTTCTTCATCCCTAGCCACCATTACTACCTATGAATATCGTGATAAATTTTAGTTAAACCATAATGCACCTCCCACTTAGATGCATGGAATTCTCATATCAACTCCTCTCACATACACGTTGTCACAACAACACATCCCCACACACAAACGTTCCCATCATCTCCAATGGTCCAACCAGGAGGTATCTCCCCACCTTTAAAATTTCCTCTCATAGCCAAAAATTTTGGATCCTTGCACTAATTCTCTTTGACCCTTATCTGAATTGTTCATTAAACAAAAAAGTACTCAAGGGTTATCATACCATGTCCATCCTCTACCTCTAGATGAATCTCAGCAAATAGTGACATCATCTTCCACTTGAAACTGGATTCTTGAACTGCCTAATTTTGAGCCTTTTAAATCACGGAATCTACAACATTATTTCAATTTCATGTTACATAAACCAAATCGAAATCAATATAATGCATGTATTCAACTGATATTTTCTACAAAAGATTCATGTAACACTTGGATAATATATACTAATGACTTTTATGATTGGTATACACCCTAAACTACTCTCCCAATAGGTAGTGTCTCCAAAACATCAAGGCGTAAACTATAGCAGCCATCTAAAGATCATGAGTAGGATAATTTATTTCATGATTCTACAACTTCTTTGAACCATAAAATCCATGTGATCATCATACATCAACATTGATCAAATCCCAACACCAGATGCATCACAAAACAAGTTGTACCCCTTACCTGGCTTAGGTCCGATCAGAATCGGTGGGGTATTCAATCGTTTCATTAAATCTTATAAATCATTTTCACTTTCCCCAAACCATTCAAGCATGATTAATTTATTATTAAATCCTGAAATTTGTGGCTCTAAATAGGGAAAGTATCTAATAAACCTCTGATAATAGCTTTCTATACCATAAAAACTCTTAACATTAGAAACATTCTTGGGTTTCTACCAAGAAAAAACTATCTACACTTTCCCTAGGTACAATGACATGCCTTCCTATAAGATTATGTTCCCTAAAAATGTACCTTTTCAATATAGAAAGGACACTTTATTATCTTCGCATATATCTGATGCTCTCTATGTTTACTTCAGATGATGTAAAAATGTTTTTCCTGATTGTCATGAGTTTTGGAGTTCACTAAGATATCATCAAAAAAGATAACTAAGAATTGATCCATGTAAGGATAAAATATTCAGTTCACTAAGGCCATAAACATTGTTGATGCATTTTTCATACGAAACAACATCACAATAAACTCATACAACCCATTCCTTCTCATGAAGGCTGTCTTTGGTATATTAGAATTTCTTACCATTATATTTTGATACCCAGTTCTCAAGTCAATCTTGGAGAACACTAGTTTACCTATCATATTTTCAAAAAGAATATTGATATGAGGATAGGTGTATTTGTTTCTTAACTATCATCTAATATAACTTCATATAATTGAAACATAACCACAATGATCTGTCATCCTTCTGGGAAAATAGTACGGGAGATCCCTATGGTGACATACTAGGATGAATAAATCCATTATTATCCAATTCCTCTCTCTGTGTTTTAAGTTCCTGGATATTTTTTAGTGCCATTTTGTGTGGTGAAATGGAAACAGTTTTAACATTCAAAAAACTATCTATCTTGAACTCAGTATCCCTTTCAAGTGGTATCCCTGAGAAGTCCTCAGGAAATAAATCCTAAACCAATCCACTACAGAAATAAATTAAATATTCTCAACTACCTCGCCATCAATTGTGAGATAGGTCACTTGTGATATGAGTTCAGCCAACTATTGAAAAAAATCACCTACATGGCATGCCCATACATCTCGTTCACCATGATAGATACAAGTGTTCCCCTAAAGAGATGTAAACATCACCCTATAATGATAAAAATCTATATGGTCTTGAAAAACACTGACCATTCCATGTCCAAAATCAAATCAAAACCTGACATAGACATCACAAGAAACTCCCATAAGAAATTGTACCCATTAACCTCAAGCACACACCCCTTAAACTTTCTGATATTTTATGTTCACATCCCTAATGGTGTATCAATCGACATAATCCCGCATAGGAGCTCCACCAATATACCCAACACCACTGAAAACTGAGATAACACAAAGGAATGTGATGCACCTGTATCAAATAAAGAGCTATCAAGCGTGAAATCTATAAGGATCATACCTTGACAAGTCGATGGCTTAGCCTCTCTAACTCTAGGTATAAACTGAACTTCATCAACCTAACCTGCCCCTTTTATCTAGGCCCCATTATGATTTATTACTACTACACTACCCTAATGATATATATTCTCTCACCCTAGAGTACTACAACCATTACCCCAACTGATATGGACATCAGAGTCCAACTACCTAACTGATATGGGGTATTCAACCCCTACATGTTATTGACATCATCCTTAGTCCCCCATATGTTCCCATTTATCATGGGTTCCTATAGAACCTCTATATAGTCACAAACCTGCCAAAATATCAGCACTCAACTAGTGGTCAAGGAAACAAGAGACACATGTGACCCATCCAAAAACACTGATAACTGAAGTCTTGGATTCTACCCTAAGAAAATGGATCCCTCTTGTGACTAATAAATCCACCCCTTCCATGGTGTAAACTCTCAAATTGAGGCTTCCTTCCATCATAAGGAGTGCCACTAATTCACCCTACTAGAACTATATGCCCACCATAATTATCCTCATTGAGGTAATCTTCTAAAATAAGGGTCGGATCCACTACTTCAAAAACCCTCTTTAAATGGAATATATTTACCTTGAACTTTAGCTCAGCTCTATGTCCATCTAGGAAAAATCTCTATGTAGCTGCTGCATCACATACCAATGCTGGAATGAAGTGTTACCACTCAGTGAAGCATCCATAATACTCAATCACTAACATTACCTAGGTCAACCTCATAAACTCAACATCCTTTTCCTACCTCAATATCTCCAGATAGAAATGTTGTAGAAACATTTCCTCAAAATCCTTCCATATCATACCATCATTCTTCTAGGTCTAAACTAGAACATCCCACCATTTATTTTCCTAGCCAAAAAACATTTAATTTTCAAATTTACTCTCCTATTAGGAGGAGTCTCTAAATGACAAAGAATCATCTGAATGGACTTTATCCTATATTTAGCTACATTATGTCCACCATATCCATTAAAAGTTGGTGGGTGTTGTAACTAAAACTCCCATTTCATATCATGCATACTCGGTACACCCCACTTTAGTTCTTCTCCATCATTTTCATAAAAGGACATAATTTATCATAGAAATACTTCTCTCCTCTATTACCGTGAATCTTTGATTTTCCTTACTCCGCTCTTAGAAGATAATTATCAGTGATATCCTCTTATCTCCCACCCGAAGTGAATCATCTTAGTGTAATTTCTCTATAATTCCAATCACACTTATAAAAACACATTGAATCAAATACTCAAAATATTCACAAAATAAGGATCTCCAATATCCCTAACCAACACATTTATCATACACTATCCCAACAGATATCACTACATCTAGAAAACTACCCTCAACCATTCCTACTACGGGGAATGAATTACATGTGGTAAACCAATATACATATTCACAAGTCTATCATTAGACATTCCTTTTAAAACTGTTTCCACTTTCACACACAAATATTTATATTTTCGAGACCTTTACAATTTAACAACTTATTTCAACCCATATTTTAACACATTTAAAACCCTTCATTAAAAACAATTCCACAATGATTCTTTAATATTATTTCCTATTTACCCTTTTCCATCATTTTTATAACTCATTATTTTCTTCAAAAGTTTCAATAAGTAAATTTCATTATACCATTTATGCCCCCACACACCTATATTATGTACACCTATCATGATGCATGCAACCTATATCTCTATTTACCTAAATGATGCATGAATGAAAAATCTTTTTCCATTCAGTCCATGAAAAATATGTCATAAAATAGTCACATAACACAATAAGTGCACCACCCAACAGTGAAATATCATTCAACTGTAACAACACATATCTGGAATAACAATTCCCACCTTGGGTATGTGGGTTTTCCCTTGTAAATGGGTTAGCTACACCCAAGAATGGGCTTATTTCCAAGACCTGACACATCCTAATGTCTTATATACCACCCCAAATAATAAGACCATAGAAATTAAACTCTTATGATACCACTTTGTAGTGTCCCTGACCTAGAATCCACTAAACAGGTGCCCCAATCTAATTCATCACATGACCTAATTCATGCCTCCCCATATTCCATAGGTTTCCAACTAGTAGTGAGGATTTAATAGGTCACATGGGGAGATTATACCCTCTTTAATAGATTAATCCACAACAAATAATATATAAAGAAAATAATAATCCATAATTCTGAAACAATCATTACCAACTAGTTTACAAACATGGTAGAAACCAAACATAAATAATTAATATGTCATGTCATGCTAAGAGTTCCAAAAGTAAAGAAAATCCAACATAAATAAAAATATTTTAATCCCCAAAATGTGTCCTGACTCCAAGCATGGATCCTCATCCATGCATATCCCAATCCCAACTAAACTCCATAGAATAAGGACATTACCATTTTCATAACCACCAACCATGAAATATACTTGGGTACCCAACGGTGGTCTGACTAGGGTGTGAGTAAAACACATTAGGCCACCACCAATGATGTCTACAAAATATATAGTCTAAACAGATAGTGCATTAAAGTACTAAATAAATTAAAATATGAAAAAATACAACGTGGGTGCCACTAGATAATAATATTCTCTTAAACCAAATCCATTATTAATTCTATTTCCTCATTTATATCATCTTCATTAATAGATTCTTTTTCATCACATGTTACATGGGTTAGTAATTTATGTCATTTACACAATGGCCGAAGAAAATAAATTATCATGAAAAAGGAAATACATCAAGTTCCTTATCTCACTAGGGATAAACATTTCATAAATAATCATAACACACATACCTTGGAGCCTCAGTCTTGGTAGTCTCATCCAATGCAACTGTTAGGGTCCTAGAGAATCATTTTGACTCAGTAACACATGCATTAAATGGTGGGGTTTAGATCCTTAGTCCAACATGACATGTGGGAGGATCCTTAGACCCTTATCCCACACCACCAAGCCATGTTCACATGCTTATTATCCACTTACAACATATAGCACATCGCAAACCATACGTAATGAATATACACAATATTAACAATTTCCATTTCAGTTAACATATAAATAATCTCACTTATTCTATTTACAAAATTCAAGTCCCAAGAATTTACCCACTATTTCATTTCAAGTACAATTCATAAATCACTTATAATAATCACACTATTTCATCCAACCCATTTCTATATTAAAAATAATAATCCTTTATTCCATTATAAAATTATATACACAACCAAAATCATTATCTATTCAACTCTACTAAGATTTCAATATGTTCATTATGGTTTCTACTTTATCACAATTTAATTCAATGCTTATCATTAAAAATTTCAACATTCATAAATGCTGGAACACCCCATGGGTGGCCCTAATCTAGTCTAATCAATCCAGATGCATCCCACGGGGACCGTGTGGGTTTCAATTCATCACATAGAAAACATGTTTATAAATATTAATGAAGGAAAAAAATTAACATCATTATGGGAGAAATATCATACACATACATGCAAGAATCAATGAAAAAAACTAGGTTATTTAACTTGTTTACCACCTACCTAGAATCTGTAGATTAACTCACCCTTAACCATAGCCCTATATTCAAATTAAAGAACCCTTTGATGCCCCAAACATAGATTCTAAAGATAATATGGGTTTAGGGATTCATAAGGAGAATAAAAAAATCATAATCCTCAATCCGGAAAAAGGACACAGTAATATAATTAGACTTATCTAGAGCATCGATTTGTAACCAACAACACTCCAAATGGACATAAATCGAAGTAGATTGATCCCTTGGAGGTCTTGAGGATTTAGGATTATCAATAGGGATAAAGGAAGAATAAATGGGTAGAAAATAGAGTGATGAACTTAAAATCTCGGGGGGTAAATGGATAATTTCTCACATTTTAATGATGTTCACGGTATGGCTGTATAGTTTCCCAAACCATGTGAAAACTGTGGACCTACCTCTTTCTAAGAAGGGTTAAGCTGAAAAATTACATAGGGAGGGCCGTGTTATTTTACAAACTAAGAAAAAATGATGAATAATGCCTCTGTTGAAGTTTTCATGGTTTTTCAATATCCATTACAGGGTTTTCACTAGCAATGTGCCAACCGTGAAGCAAACACATGATGGCCTGGTTTTTCTTTCATTCGTGTATTGAACCCCTGAAACACCCCTAAGCTTACTCAAACAGACAAAAATGATTTATCCATTTATTAAATAAGGGATTTTAACCAAAATTCAAATGATAATGTATGTATAAAAATTCTGGGATCTTACAAACATAGTCTGGAGAAACCTAAAAACAAAAAAACATAAATCTATGATGGTTGCAAAGACCATTAAGTCATCAAAATTGAATATAATAGGGAAAAAATTTATTTCAAGATACATTTCATAGATTAAGGAATTCCATTACAATGTAGAGTAATAACATAAGGTAATATACTTAATTTATAATTATATTATCATCCTTTAATAAATGTCTATAGCAATCTCATCCTTTCATCAATTGATGAGTATCCAAGATGATTTTTTCATGTATGAAATACTCAAATAAACTTATAACATATCAATTAATGAACAAAAGGGTAACAAGTTAATCCTATAAGATTTTTATATTAACTAAAAAATTTTTACCATAAGATAATATATTGAATAAACCAATAAATGAATAAATGAAAAATTAACCTCAAAATTCTTAATATTAGCACACAATGATCAACTTAGATCAATTGATTAGTAAAAATATTAAAAATTATTAAAAATAGTACCAACCATGTTTGAAACAAAAAATTCAAAAGGATTTTATCTCATGATCTTAAGAGATTTACTCAACATTTATATTCAATCAATATTAGTCTCCCATATACCGAATAATGTATATTCCCTAATAATATAATCTATAGAATAATCTGATCATTTCATCAAATACTATGAATCACCAAAAATACACATTAACAATATATATGATTCCAATAGATAATTCAACCATTATTCTTCAAATAATATTAGTGCTTATTTCCATAAATACAAAAATGAAATAAACATCAAAAAAGATGGTCTAAATCCCTTTTTCATTAAATCACCAACAAAATCAAGGTCACCAATACTATCCCATTTAGCTCATCAATTTCAATCATCTGATTATCCCATCTAAACATTATCATATTTCCAATAAATTAATTTTCATGGTTGTTGGTACCTTTCATCTTATGATTTTAAGTCCATAGAGGATATCTACTATGACACAATCCTTAAATGTATCATGATTCTTATATCTAGAATATCATTAATATAACACTAATAAAACATAATTTACAATTATAAAAAAAATATACGCTTTAGTCCTTATAATTCAATGATTTGCATAGAAGAAGTCCTCTTTGGACTAGATTTTAACCCTTGGAGTAGGGATTTGGCTATGATTATTCCCATATTCTCTACACATAGAAGATTTAACTGTAAATAGTTCCATAGGATGAAAATTTTATACCTCTATTCAAATCATAATTTTTTATTTATAATTGGTAAATATATTCCATTATTTTATATGAAATAAATTAATTCTCATTCCTTTGATAAGTTATTTTGGGTTACTTTTACCACATTTTTAACATGACAAAAATTTATTTTTCTTTCCTTGATGGTCTCCTCCACCTAAAATCTCATCAAACTATATACTTGTTTTCTTTGGTGAGAATAATAGTTGGTTATATTTTATATTGGTAATCATATATATTGGTAAAAATTTTTAATTATCATAATATTTTTCACTCCATCGATCATCCAAATTGATTGCTCATAATCACTACTTTTTCAATCACATCTGGTTTTAACAACATTCATCAGGGTACCATCCATTAAATAAAACAAAAAATAATAGTCTAAAAAAATTATCATAGTGTGAAACAACATAATCTCTACCCTATAAATATTTTTAGGATGTTTTATTATACTAATACTTATTCTTAAATTTAGTCATAGGGTTATGTTACCTAATATATGTTTTCCAAAATCTAGTTACCATGGTTTCTAAAAAACATCCTCATATACCAATTTTAATAAACTCATCTCTAGTAACCAAATTATGGTGTATTAATTATTACATTGGAAAAATATTCAAGTGATCACACTCTAAAGTAATGAATAGTTTAGTAGTCCTAAATAACTAGATATATACATTATTACCTTTTTACATTAGAAATAAATTTACAATTATAGTTAGAGAAATAATTCTAAATCCTTAAATTCATTCAAATATTCCTTATATATATCTTAGGTAAAGGAAAAAATCAAATAAAGGGTGAGATCAAACACTTAATAAGGGTTATTTATAGTGTAATCTATCATGTTTAAATAATTCATAATACACATGTAAAGGTAAATAACTGAAAACACATTCCATTTAATAAATTATAGATCACATGATGTATCCATGGATAATATTGATGCAATAATCACATTAAAAATAATAACTGGATTATAATTGGTGGAAATTAATATTATTCATTATAACAATCTCATAAATCATGATATCTCTACTGTTAAGACATTTCACCAAGATATAGTAATACTATTTGTAAAGACCAATTTAATGTTAGATTACTAATTTTTTTTATGATACCATTTGATGCATTGATGGTCTATAATATTTTGGGTTCCACCCATCACCTCATGTCTAATTCATTCCTTAAATATAAAATGATCAATTTAATTTAGAACAATATGCCTTATCAACAAATTTCTATATCTTGTAAAGAATACTAATTATCAATAATTCCCCATTAAATCAAATTACATTCAAAGTAAACATAATATATAGAATTTTTATACTTTTTAGGTGATAATAATGTCTATCATAAAAAGAATATGGATATTTAACACAAATAAATTATTCAATAATTACATGAAAGTGATTGTATAAAGAGAAATTAAATGCTAAAAAATTAATAAAGTGATTTTCATTAATTTCCTTAGTCAAACTAATCATAATCCATCCAAAGAAATAATAAGGATGGTATTATTTTAATATATTTCTTTTTTAAAATATGTAAAATAAATGGTTGTTGTCATTTATTAATATAATTGTCAAATAAACATCATTAAAAACTTTCGTGAGGAAAATACACTGTTTACATTGAAAATAACTTTTAATTACTAAAAAAATGAAATAATATTATTCAAATCATTTTATTTTAAAAAACAATTAAACCGTTAAGGTAACCTTAAAATCATTTATTTTTTATGATGGAAGGAAATTTCATTCATGTCGTGTACATTAAAACAAACATTCCTTTCACATTTTTGGTAAAAAGTCAAAATGTACCTCATTAACAAAACAACAAAAAGATTAATTTAAAACCATTTTGTAAAATGTCATACATAGGTAAAAATGACTCAAAATAGTCACTATATAATTGTTGAAACATTCTTGAAAACATTTTTAGAAAACATGGACATGGAAGAGAAATGATTTTTGACCAAAGAGATAAATAAAGTTGACTTCTATTAAAAATAAATACTCAATATTTTTACATACCAAAGAGAGGATAATGGTAATATTACTTGAAAATATCATGAAAAACCAGAGGGGAATAAACTTAAATGGTTTTATTAGACAATTATCAAATAATTTCTTTCAATGGAAATTTAAGCATAAACAATCCTGATTAAAATGAGATTAAAGCAAAAATTATTACCACTTTGGTAACTTTTGAATCATAACCACCATGAAAGGGATAAATTAAAATGAGAATTTAAATAAAACTAATATAAATATTTTTATAATATAATATATCTAAGGGGTATTAGATACACCTCATGTAAATAAATAGGTTCATAATACCAAATATTTCACAATGGAGTGGATATTGAGATGGAATCTCCGTTAAAGATAATATAGTTGAAGTGATAATTTCCTGAATGGCCCGAAGGCCTTATATTTTTATTAATTTTTATAATATACCTTTTAAGGTTTTAAGATGAACATTTACATGGAATTTGGTATTAGTGACCCACTATATGACATGAAGGTCTTAGAGGAATTCATCCCTGACTATGACTACATGGATCTAAGCCTCACATCCTTTATATCATGATTTCAGCTCGCCACATTTGCAAGGATATTTTTCTATATTTCCTATGAAAATATGCACAGGCCTAGTAAAGATGGAAATTTCCCTACCCCATCATTCTTTTGAATCTGGTTAGCTCTGCTCTGGTGAATGTGCCTACTTTGAATCCTCATCTAGAGCCTGTTCATTATAGACTCTGTCTGGTTACTTTTTCCCATCATGTATACTAAAGGACATGAGGTGTATTGAAGGCCTTAAGGTGTACCTAAGGCCTTGAGTTGGTCAAAATGCCTGATTGGATTGATGTTCGGGGTGTCCTAGAGGACTTGGAGGACTCAAGGACCAAACTAATGGCCTAAAAATAGTATAACCCAATGATGAGAAATTGAGCTATAGAACACTTACCACATAGTAAATTTTAAATCAAATCCCTTGGAAGAGATAAAATTATTTGAAACTTAATATTCAATGATTTTTTAAATATTTAAGATAAAATAAAAAATTGTAGTATATACACAACATCAAAGGAATGAGGTGCATAACAATAAAATATGATTTAATGAATAGAATTATAAATAGAATCCCTTAACTCTTGTTTCCCGTATGTTAAACATTAATTAAACTCCTATATAATAAATATAGATTTATTATGACTACATAAAATCCATATGATATCATATATGATCCCTTTATGGAATTTTATCTCTTAGTTTTAACAATCTCTTGTTATTATCATTATTACAATTGTTAACTACTTCATATTTCATTTATGTTTGATTTGGTAGGTCTGATCCATGAACATTTATTATCATTACATAATCTAAAAATTATTATTCATGGTATAAATATCATATATAATTATAATATAGATATATATTTAGATTGAACTGATACATTAAACATATTATTACATGATTTTAATAATTATTATCCTTTAAAAAAACTAATGATTGAAAAGTATATTATATTTGAAGACTAGGTACATAATAAGAACAAATGAAACTAGAATAAGACTTATTTTTATTAATCTCTAAAATGATATCCTAACTTTATTTGAGCTCCTCAAACTATATAGGATAACCTGAGGAATACATAGATAAAAGGGATGATTTAAAACCCCAATAAGGGAATAAGCATGAAAAAGAAGCATAATACATGGGTAAGAAGGCATAAGATGAAAACATAAAAGTAATGTATCATGAATATACATTTAGAGATATAAAATATAAAACATGGAATCATATGATCATGGAAATATAGGAATGTGGAAAAAACACATAACATGACATAAATATAAGTCAAGGATTGCCGCCAAGACTATATTAAATGGAAGATAGAGTCCCATAATATATTAGGTTTACTCCCTCATACCATATATAACTAATCATGATACAAAACATTACCCAACACATTTGAGTGATATTTGTGCACACCCATCATAAAATTTTCATGCATATGTGTGCCACATGAAAAGTCTAACATAAGGAATAAACCTAAGGGTTTCCCATGGAATAAAATTGATTTTGTTATCATATCATAAGGAATAACCAAAGGGAATATCATCATAGTACACATGAAAGAAATAATTAAAATCATTTTTTGAAACTAATAAGGGAAAAATAATAATATATCATGAATAATGATGTTCAAATTAATTTGAAACATGAAAACAAATGGTTACGTTACATTATAAATGTTCCACTTAAGTGCGTTTTTTGAACAATAAATAGTATTTAGGGAATAATTATTTCCATTAAAACAGAAATGAAATAAAATATATTTTAATGATAAAAAAAGAATTATTCTATGAAAATATTTTTGTCTTTATATATTTTTGGGAGTGTTCAAGAAAATAGGTATTAAATGGAGAAGTTTCCTTTAACCGGCTTACTTATTAAGAGAAATTGAAAAGGGAACCTTTTAAAAAAATATTTACCCATCAAAGAAGGATGATTTGAGATATATAAATATGTATGGATAATCTAAACAAAATTTAAGAGATGTATATGAATAATTAATAAATACAGTGTTGTAAAGATAGATAAATTGTAGCCTAAAGGAAAAAATGGAGGTTCAGAGAGATCATTTACCGTATGTATGAATGTGTTATTCTATGGAATTTAATATCTTGGATAATAAATTTAGATTAATTAATATTTTAATTGAAAACCTATTTAACATATATTTTATATGTTATAATTATATTTATTTTATTTATTTCTATTTCAAATATTTATAATGTTTAATATCTTCATTTCAGGAGTGTTCGTTTCACTGTTTCATGGTCGGTTAACATGTGTATACTTATTGATGTTCTTATAAAATTGGAATAGTACTATATAAGTGAAATTATATGGAATTAATTGAATTATATAATTTTTAATGGTCACATATATCATTTTTATTTTATTTAAGATGATGATTCATTTGATAAAATGTTAATGAAAAATCTTTAGTTTATTTTGGTGGGTTTTACAGCCATCATGAACCAATATTATTTTATTTACTATTATATTTATATTTTGGTTAAAAATCATGAAATAAGTTATAATATAAATATTATAATCTTATTTACAATATCAATTCTTTTATTACTATCCTTGAAGGAGGTAATCAAAAACAAAAAATCATTATCCACGAAGGCGGTGAACCGACATATCAAGGAAGGTGTTTTCATTTTTATGATAAAAGGATAAGAGAAGGGATTTGATGATGGATATTACATTAACAAAATAAAATTATAGTATATGTATTGTACTAGATTTATCATGTCTCTTTTTATTTTTTTTTGAGGATAAGTAAGAAGAAATATATAATTTAAAAGGTAAAGATAGAGGATTTTACCTCTTGAATGAAATCTCCTTGAGAAACTCTTTAAGGAACATGGGTTTTTTCTTTTGGTGAGACCATAATCACTAGGAAATGGGGAAGAGTATTGGGAAGTTAATTTAGAGAACAATTAAAATCTGCAAATCTTAAAATGTTTGAGTAGAAGGGTTGGTGAGGTTGGTAATTATATGGGAGGAGATGGGTGTTTTTTCTTATTATATTCTTTAGTTTATAATTTTTTTGTCCAGACTATCAGTATTATTCATTATTTTTACTGTAAATAGTAACATGTGAATGTGAGTTTTAACTAATGGGTTCTTACATCATCCATTAGTAAAAAAAATTAAGTATTTGGATTAAAATGTTAAATACAATAAATTATTATATTTCACTATTTAATAGAATTTCAAATATTTTATAAGAATCCCAAAAAACTCACCCCAATAATTTCTCAAAATTTTGATTTCAATAATAGGACCCATTTTATGAACATAATTTTATAAAAATTAGATATTTAATTTTTAAATAAAATCATCATTAATTCGAAAAATACTAATTTTAATATTAAAATAGATTTTACAACCCTTTTAAAATTTAATTATGGCCTCATAAAATTATCTATTCATTATTATAAAATATAATAATAATTTATCAAATAATTTTATGAAATTAATATTTCTTTTAAATCATTATATTCATTATAAAATTGAAAATAAAATATTTATGTTTTACAAAAAAACAAAAAACTAATTTATCATTTTTAAAACATTTTTTTACTTATACCATGATATATCATATTTTCATTTATAAGAAACCTAACTATTGTTTTACACTTTCATAGTATAGTTTCATATTCTAACAATCAAATTACTATTCATAATGGTCACATTACAATTCAAACGATCAATTTTATAATTCCAACGGACAGATTCATATTCCAATGGTCAGATTTCTAATGGTCATGTGGGATTACTACTTCTTATAAATACCTATTATTATTAATCCTTGATAACGTATATATTAACCCAAGGTTATATAAATTTTGATCTTAAGAATTGATATTTTATTATTAATAATATGTTTTGTTACTACAGCATTGTTTGTGAGTATGTACATTCTAGTTCAATGAGTACATCCAAATTTTACAATTATTATTATCTTATTTTATATTTATTTTCCTACAATAATATTTATAATTCCTATTACATTGTTTTTTAACTAATGTATCATTATTTATTTAGGAGAATAATGTTTTTTTTTGTTTCTCAATGTGATGTATGAGCATTATATTATATGAAATAATTATAAGAAGGAAAATTCCATTGATAAAAATTTTGAGTCATTAAAATATAGATTTAGAGTCATCTATAAATATATAGGTAGAAAAATTAATTACACTATTCATAGAGATGGTAGGTTGTACCTAAGAGTAAACACTAATTTCACTTATTTACAAATGTAACGACAGAAATGTGAATAATAATTAATGATTAAAAAATAATTATAATATCATATATAGAATATAAATTAATTATGTTCATCCTTATTTCCATCCACATAAATCATAAATGAATAATGGATGGCGTCACTCTGTGGAGGTGGTAGTCCACGTGTATGCACGAGTGACGTTTACATTTTTTAATGGATTGGAAGGAAAAATGGAATATTTGATATTATAGTTTCATATTAATATATATTTCTTAAATATAATATATAATCACTATTTCTATCTTTATACCCATCCAAATAAAGTGGTGATGAAAAAATAATTACACCGTAAGGTGGAGACGGTAATCTATATGTACGCATGAGTGATGTTTTTTCTATTCATGAGATGGAAAGGAGATGTAATATTGTTTTCCAATAGTCATAATAAAATTTTATTATATTTATGATAATATATTAATTATTTTAGTATGGTTATTACACATTTAGAGGAATTAGAAGAATAAATAAACATGAAAGATTCGTTAAATACGATTATGTCTAGTTCGGTAGACTTCCTTTAGATCTCTTCTTAAGGGAACTAGGGTTTGTCTATTAGAAGATATAGAACATATAAAATGTGTATGATGATTTTTATAATATAAATAGTTAGGTTTTGGTCTATCTAGATTTATCAATTTATTTTAGAGGGGATAAAGGGGTGGTGTCCTTTTATAATTGAGGGGACGAACATTCTTGGAATTTCATAATGTATTAAATTGAGATAAATCATTTTTAATTATAAATAGGCTCCAAATTGATAAAACTTATGAAAATACGAGTATAATACAATATCATCTCATTCAATAATGTTTTTAAACGTTTTTATCAAATTTTTAACCTTCTGTTTTTGTTTTAACCCTTCATTAACTCTTTTTATAATTACCGTGATATTAATTTTTCATAGACATTAAGGGATAGTAATGAAACTATAATATGAAAAAGTTCACTTAAATGGAAAATGGATTATATTTACAACCATATCCCATTCAGTTTTCTGAATCGAGTTTTTTTTAATTTTTAAATCATTTCATAATATAATATTCATTATAAAATATCATTAATGTCATTTTTGGAACTATTTATTTAAGGTGAATTTTAAAACTAAAAGAAAATAATGTAATTAAAATAAAATACATAAAAAACTCTTTAATATTTCATTTCTATATAAAAAATCATGGAACGACTCACTCAAATGATATTATTTTTAGAGTTTCCAAAAACATTTTATTGATTTCATTACTACTTACACAACCACATGTTAGTGTTATATAAGCATTTAGGGAAATTATTTCTTCACTAAAAAATGAAAATTTATTACCATGTTTAAATAAATAATAATTAATATTTAAGAAGAATATTTAGAACCAAACATATCCTCTTTTTATCCCTAGGTCATAATTTTAAATATAATAAAAGAAAGAGAATTATAATTTTTGAATTTCTTTATTTAAAATAATATAAAGCATCAAAATCATGACCAAATGGAAATAAGGCCATATATTATAATTTATGGATATTATATATGGGATATACTCATAAAATAAAATTAATACAACTGTTAGGATCATTATTTAGTCCTTTTCATTTTATTTTTAACCATAATTACCTGATTTACCATTTATAGTGGTAACAAAATTACTAAAGTCAATATTCATAATGTTCAAAAATAAAAGGGGCCTATTTACCAAATTTATGCCTTCCAATTAATGATATGAAATAAATTTTTCAATATTTAATTCAAAAAGTTTTAATAAATCACTTTTAATATAAATTCATAATGTGAAATGAAAACCAATTTTTTGATAAATGTGATTTTAAACCCTAATTGTACTTATACCAAAATATGGAATAATAAGAGTCCAAATGAACTGAATTATATTATATATAAATATTAAGGGTTATTTTAATTTGATAAAAAAATCAATGAATAATGAGACTTTTTAATATAAATTAATGGATATTTTTTCAAAAATCGATATTTTTTACTAGTCACTAAAAAATCAATCTTTTTAGAAAATTATAAGAAATTAACCCTATTCTAATTTTCATATGATAATTTAAAAAAAGAAGTTAATTTAATCAAATAATTTTTCTAAAAGTGTAAAAAATTAATTCTATTATTTTCTCACTAAAATTAGTAAAATCATTTCTTAAGAAGACGTATTTGTGAATAAAAAATTAACTTTACTACAAATTGAGTGTTTATTTATTAAAATTAATAAATAAATTTATATTGTGTAGTTTATTGATATATATTGAATAATTTGTTTTAATATTATTCATACCTTCCAAATTAATAATTTGGTAATAATTGTTACATTAAATAATAATATTTTATTAGTATAATGTGGTTGGTTTATACTTGGTGTTGAATGTTGTGTTTGATATAAAAAATAGTGATCTATTTAAATATGAAGGTGTAAAATTCACCCCCCCAAATAAATTTTAAATTATGATCAATAATAAAGTGTTTTACATTTTTAATTACTTTTTTGAGAACCCACGTCATAAAAAGGATTAATGAAACATCCTCTTAAAAATAGGGAAAGAGAAATAAAATGGTAATCAGATATAACACAATACTAGGATTTAAAATAAGAAAACACTGGTTTGACATGAAAATATTAAAATTCAAGAAAAAAATAATGTCCATATAATGATATAGAGTGATATAGAACATGGTCAGGATAAAGTTAACAAATATAAAACCATAAATTTTTGATGGGTACATAGACCATAAATTCATCGAAAATGTTTTTAAGGGGATAAATTTTTTGTTTCAATATCCTTTTACTAGGGTTGAGTAATTCCACTCAAATCTAGATGAATAACATAAGTTGATATACTTAAATGGGATTTAAAATGTTATAATTTAATAAATTTCAACCACAATCTCATCCTTTCTCTGAACAATGAGTATTCACGATTAATTTTTAATTCCCAAAGTATGAAAATAATATTTTAATAGATCACATAATCAAAAAATTGATGACAAATTAATTCCACCTATATTTTGATATTAACCAAAAACAAAAATGTTTTCATAAGATAAGATAAACAATAAACATTTAATTGAAGAAATAATACATTAATATCTAAATCCATGATAATAACATGAAAATTTCAACTTAGGCCCATTTATAAATAACTAGCTTTAAATTTTTTTCAAATATTCCCAACAATGTTAAAAACCAAAAATTCAGAACAATTTTACCACATATTCATCTGAGATTAATTTAAATTTTTTATTCAATCAACATTAGTCTATAATATACCCAGAAAATGTATATGACTAAATCTTATAATGTATAAAATATGAAAATAATTTCCATAAATAACATAAGTCACCAAAAAGGAACATTAAAATCAAATATTATCCCAGAAGATAATTCAACCATAATTCCTCAAATACAATTAAATTATATTTCCATAATACCAAAAATAAAGAAAACTTCATCAAAGAGAGCCTAAATAACTTTTCCATCAAATCACTAACAAATTCAAGGCCACCAATACAATCCTATTTAGTTCATATATGTTAATTATATCTTTATACAAACTAGACACTATCATTGTAACGCCCCGACCCCAGTAACCCTGAGTCGGTGCATTATTGTGTAACATTGGCATGATAAAAAAAGATCAAGTCTCAAAAGACCGATTAGTTTAGTAGCCTTGGAAACACTAGATACATTCATAAATGTTACATTACATCATAAAGTGAAAATATACAATAACAAAGTCTCCATAGTCTACACTCATATCCTCTTCTGACTATCCCTACAGGTCATTCATAAAATACTTCTTCACATCCTGTAATTTATTAAAACATTGAAAGGGGTGAGCTCAGATGCTCAATAAGGATAAAAATATTACGGAAGCTTTCATAAATAAACTTTATCATTTAAGGCAATTTAAAAATAAAACAAAAGCCTTTTTAAACTTGAACTTCAGCATAATATGGAATAAATAAAATTAAATAATTCCATTTACTTACTCACATGGATATCCTACTAGTCGAATAATCACATGCAATATCAATAACCACATTCATAATGATGGAATGCATAATTCCAGACTATCATAACCACATAGCCAAGGCATCGTTCCAAGACTAAAAATAAGATTTTTTTCAAGGCCTCGTGTCAATACACTAGTTTGTCTCATTAGACCTACCGATGCATCAAGGAGCTATAGCGGGCTCCACCCGTAACTTATTAAGTCCAATGCATTCCTCATATGAACAAGTTTAAACATATCATAAACCATAACATAATCGTATAACATAAAACATGCATAAAGAAAACATAACATTTCCACATTTCAATCATAAGATATCAATAAAACACATTGATATAATATAAAACACTTTCAAAACCATTTTCAATACCAAAATAAAATAAATTTAAATATTGGTATTTATTTTTCATTTAAAAAAAGTTATGGCTTATAGAGGAAGTCGAAACTCAAATAATAGTCATGGCGGCAGAGAAGTTGTTGTCGCCGAATACGTAATAAAAAAACATTCCTTTTGTCTTTTAGTAAAAACGCTTCGTATAAAAAGATTCCTTTTGAATAAAATTAAAAGTCAAAGGGGTTTATACACCGTATAAAGGAAAGTTGTGTATAAAACCAAATATGCCTCAATGAAAGGAGATTGAGACGATGTCCCTTACAAAGATCATTTTTTTAAATAAAATAGATCTATTATGTGTATTCAATAAAAGTACACATAATGAAAGTAAAAAATAAAAGATAGGACATAATAATTTCATTACATAATTTGAAAGTAGCAGATTAATCCAAAGAATGGAAATTAGGTTAATAAGTTCCCATACCTTGTGTCCGACTTGACTCAACCATTCTTTAACCTCCTGAATAATAAACTAGAGTTAATTTCTTTTTTCTTAAGAACATTTTACATTTTCATTATTCCTTTTATATCACTTATTACCATGTTATGAACATTATGTAATTATTTATGTTAATAACGGTCATTTTGTCGATCTTTGGTACTTGAGTAAAAAATAACCTTCTTATAATTAAAAATTGTTTATGTGGTATAATATCAATTATCTCCATAATTATATTCATGATTTAGATATCATATATATCATATATATCCAGTATATACATTCATTTATAATATTACATAACATTTAGAGGTAAAAATGAAATGCACCGTTCATGGAGAGGGTAAGCCGTACGTACGCATGAAAGCTACTTTCATTTATATTTCATATTTAATGGAATGAAATTATAATTATATAAAGGTATAATATAATTCCATTATAGTATAATGTATAATACCATTTTCTACATCCTTTATACATCCCACATATGGCATTAACGATTCAAATCACTTTGAGGGGGCGGTAGTCTGCACTTCCTAAAATGAAATTATAGCGTTTACCCACAATGAAAATCATAAAGGTATGACATAAATGAAAAATACAGAATCATAAGAAAAATAAAAACATAATATATATCATATATAAAAATAGTGTCATTATAATGGCCACCATGAGAGGAGTTAAAAGAAGATTGAACAATCATCGTTTCGTGAGGCAGAAATTCGCCAACCACCGGAACAGTATGTTCTTTAACCATTAGACGATGGTGTGTGTAAGTGTAAATCAAATACTTCTCATAACAACATCCTAGTATATTGAAGATACTGTTGTTGTTATAAAAGAAAGGAATAAAAAGAGTTTAAGGGATTGGAGAAGCAAAATAAAACAAAATAACATAAGAGAAGACATTACCTTAAAATCAGGTAACTCTTTTTGATTTGTGCCAAAGGATTCATTGGGAAGACTTCTGCACAAATTGAGGCTTCTAGGAGTAAGATAGGGAAGTTGAGAGAGTATTTGGACAGAGTTTGGCCGAGCCAAATGGCTTGGAAGGTGTGAATAAGGTGGTAGTGGTGGGGGCCTTTTATAAGAGGAGAGGAGGGGCACTTTTGGAAAGATTGAAGTGTTACTTTATTATGAAATGATTTTCAGATTCTAAAGGTCCCAAAATGATATATTTCTAGGCTAAGGTTATAATGGTTCTAAATATTCCCATCCAATAGGTATTAGACAAGTGTAAGCCTTATATTTTACATTATCTTTCCATTTTATTTAAATCGTTAATTAATGAGGTAATCGTTGCATCATCATGGTGTCATAAATATTTTAATTTATTTAGTGTCTAAAATTTATAAAAAAATTACCATGATGTAGGAAATATTTTTATCTTTCCAATGAATATTTATAGTCTAAATTGTAACTTATATAACCCCATGTAATACTTTTTTTAGTAAAACAACACATGTTTGTGACAATTTT
Organism: Viscum album; assembly: GCA_963277665.1. NCBI lineage: Eukaryota > Viridiplantae > Streptophyta > Magnoliopsida > Santalales > Viscaceae > Viscum > Viscum album. The sequence goes on along the minus strand of OY728119.1, from coordinate 1,011,927,096 downwards.
ATTTTTACTTTAAATAAAATGTTATTAATGTCATTTTCTTACCCAAGTGGCTCCATGGGGTCACCAAGCTGACCCATGGATTCTCTTGGTCTTCCATGACTCATACAATAGGGTTAGGACAAGGGTAAAGGTATTTTCATGTTTTTATAATATCATTTTTACCTTAAATTTCACTAATTACCTTTAATCGCGATTAATTAAACTTAAAAGTTACTATTAACCAAAAATTATTTTAATCCCATTGAACCACATTTTACTTCCTAATGAAAACCATGTATGTCAGATTTTTTAAATTCAATTCCTAGAAGCGGTAAAGTTTCATTTAAACGAAAAATCAGTTTTTTAACTACCACTTAGTGGTTTCACTATTCATCAAAAATTGAAGTTTTTCAGAACAATGCCAAAATTTCACCCTAAGATATAATTGATATTCTGAATTAAAAAATGATATCTATTTTACAAAATACCAAACATATAAGTTGAATTAATTAATTTTATAATTAATTCCTGCTATCACAACAAATAACGAGTTTTTAAGAAACAATATATATCAAAAGATTGACAATTGTTTTTGTCCAATTTCAAAGTGGAATTAATTATAATGAACACCATTGGATAAAATGGTAAAAATATATTCTAATTATACTTTAAAACCACTCAATAGTATAATTCATCACTATAATTCATTTTTATTAAAAATGTTGTTATTATGTATTTTTTTCACTATTCATAAAAAATTGGATGTTCTCAGAAAAATACCAAAAATTCAACATAGGCTAATTTCGATATTCTGAATCCACAAATGAAGTCAATTTTGAAATATAAAATATATATAATTTAAAAAAGTGGGTATTACTATTCATAATGGCTATTTTGATTGGTCGCGGTGCATTAGAATCTTGAACTTGCGTACAATGGAAGCTATTGCATTATTGAAAAAGAAGAGTATCATGGAAGCTCGGGGTGTTACATTCTCCCCTCCTTCAATAAATTTCACCCTCATAATTAAAAATTTTTCTTTGAAAATAAAAGGATGAAAATAGAAAATACCTTTGTGGAAAACCCACATCGGAAATAGGGTTAATAAAAATATAGCATTAAAAGAAAGAAAGAGAGGTACAATGGCCACCCAAGATAGCCCATACTAGGATTATATGAAAATATGAATATGGAGGAAAAACAAACCATCAATGTCTGATGGAGAGTTTTAGAAAATAGTATTAGGAGAAAGTTAACCACAAGAAAATCACAAAATTGTGATTGGTTAAATGATCATTGAATCCCCAGTTGGAAAATTTAACCGACAACGTTTTTGTTTGAAGTTACCTTTCATAAAGTTGAGGAATTTATTTAAGAGATTCACTAAGAATGTAAGGAAATATACTTACTTGTCATTTAGGATTTAAATCTTTAATAAATTTTTACCACGAACCCATCTTTCACTCTAAATGGTAACAAAAATCAAAAATATTATATTTATCTTAATTGTATAAGGTTCCAAATATTACCACATACCATTTAGATTAGGAAAACTATTTTGTAATAATGAGGGACTTCCTGTAGTCAAGTGGTAGGTAATAAAGGCATGTCGCACTATGGTTGTGGGTTCGATTCCTGCAGCTTTGTCCGATGCGACGGTTTATCCCCCAACCTACAGGTTGTCCTTTTCCTAAAAGTATTGTATTATAATATTCCAAAAATAATCTTCAGAAATGTTTTAACCTTAAAAAGTACTATTCAAAGTTCAACTTAATTCATTCCAACCTTTACAGTTATCCAAAATACCTTTGTCCAGACTTTCTCTAAAAGTTCTCTAAATTCCAAAATCAATTGTAACATCAGATTCCCAAAACAAAGTAAAGTTTCTCATATTGTCACATACTAAAAATATGATTACCTTCATCATATTAAAACATTAATGAAAACAAAAAGTATTTTAGTACAATCCTTATATATATCACATTATTCTTATAACCAGAATATAATGTTTCCAAAAGCACCAATAAATTAATTATTCCACTTCAACTGTAGTAACAGCATAGGATTGTCCTTGATCCCTTGGACTTTTTGGATGTAAGGTTCCCTGACGCTTAGGACATTCATTTGCATAATTCCCCTTTTCCCTACAATTTTAGCATTCAAAATTGATAGCCTCTTTCTTTCCCTTGCAATCACGAGCCTGGGGACCTTTTTCTCTACATTTATAACAAACTCCCATTCCTTTTAGTTAAGTAAGGGGGTGATTCTTCCCACAATTATCACATAATGGAAAATCCTTCTTTCCCTTTTTCCCTTTATCTATCTCTTGTTCCACCATTCTCTTCTTCTCTTGCTTTACTTTATTGTCATAATATTTAGAGAATTCCTTTTCTATCTTGATAGCACATGAGACTGTATCTTCGTACGATGAGAAGGTTTGTGAGACTAATGCTCGACGAAGACTTGGTTTTAACCCATCAAATAAATGATCAATATTACTTCTTGGGTTACGTATATAATCTGCAGCATGCCTTGCTAGCCTTGTAAAGGTAGCCTCATACTTTGCAACATTCTCATCCTCCATCTGCCTCAGACTCAGAAATTGCCTTTACATATCTGCTCGATGGTCATGTTGAAAGTATTTTTCTAAGAAAATTTCCTTAAACTCCCTCCATTCCATACTTGATACTTCTTCATCTTCCTTTGTGTTTTGAATCAGCGACCACCATTGATCGACATCTCCAATGAGGTGGTAAACTGCCATGACAACTTTCTGCCTTTCGCTACACCCCAAGGCGTGGAATATTTTCTATAAGAAGTTTATCCATTGCTCAGCTACTAATAGATTTGTACCCCCATTAAATGTTGGTGGTTGTTTCCTCGTGAAGCGGTCTAACATTGATCCTCCACGTTGCGGATCATGGTGCTCCATACATGTAATGTTATTATTCATAACCTGAGTAAGTTTTCCCAGTATGGTAGTAAGTTGATCAGCACCAGTTGTATCTCCAAATCCACAGTAATTATCCTTATTAGGAGGGCAATCCCTACACAGAGTGCGTGCATTTATATAGTTTCCATTCCTTCCACTAGGCTCCATTTCTAAACAATGGCATAAATAAGATTAGTTTATGAATCAAAATACATAATTCGATAGATGTAAAATACTTAACATAAATTGAAGTATTTATGGATATAATCCATAATCATAAAAATGTTTTCTTTGAGGAATTATATACTCAAAAACCCTTCATAATGGTTTGTAAAGAAAATGAGAATTATCCTGAGCATATCCCCCGAGAGTATCGTAACGAAGAGTGAATCAAGGCCCGTTGTCGTGCACCAGTTCCCGTTCGAGTCTAGCTCAAAGCGGTGTTTTCAGGTTTTATCCCTAGGTACATCTGTGCCAGAGTCGCCTCTACCAGCTCGTTTCTAGATAGGGATGTATTGCTCAGAAAACTGACAAAATCCCTATAATACCAAAATTCTAGGAAGTTCTTCTATACTAATCCTCAAAGTCTATCTTAGGGATATGTGCTCTAATCAGAGTTTATCTAAATATAGATTCCAAGGTTAGTACTAAACTGCCTCTGATACCAACTGTAATGCCCCGACCCCAGTTACCCAGAGTCGCTGCATTATTGCATAACATTGGCATGATCACAAAAAATCAAGTCTCGAAAGACCGATTAGTTTAGTATCCTTGGAAACACTAGATACATTTATAAATGTTACATTACATCATAAAGTGAAAATCTAAAATAAAAAAGTCTCCATAGTCCACACTCATATCCTCTTCTAACTATCCATGAAGGTCATTCATAAAATACTTCTTCACATCCTGGAAAATAATAAAACATTGAAAGGGGTGAGCTCCGATGCTCTGTAAGGATAAAAATATTGTGGAAGCTTTCGTAAATAAACATTAACATTTAAGGAAATGTATAACTAAAACAAAAGCCTTTTTAAACTTGAACTTCAACATAATATGGAAAAAATAAAATTAAATAATGTCATTTACTTACTCACATGGATATCCTACTAGTCGAATAATCACATGCAATATCAATAACCACTTTCATAATGATGGAATGCATAATGCCAGACTATCATAACCACGTAGCCAAGGCCTCGTGCCAAGACTACAAATAAGATTTTTTCAAGGCCTCGTGCCAAGACACTAGATTGTCTCATGAGACCTACCGATGCATCGAGGAGCTATAGCGGGCTCCACCAGTCACTTATTAAGTCAAATGCATTCCTCATATAAACAGGTTTAAACATATCATAAACCATAACATAATCATATAACATAAAACATGCATAAAGGAAACATAAAATTTCCACATTTCAATCACAAGATATCAATACAACACATTTATATAATAAAAAAAACTTTTAAAACCATTTTCAATACCAAAATAAAAGAAAATTAAATCATGGTATTTATTTTTCATTTAAAAAAAGTTATGGCTTATAGAGGTAGCCGAAACTCAAATAATAGTCACGGCGGCGGAGAAGTCGTTGTCGCCGAATATGTAATAAAAAAAATCCTTTTTTATTTTAGTAAAAACGCTTCATATAAAAAGATTCATTTTGAATAAAACTAAAAGTCAAAGGGGTTTATACACCGTATAGAAGAAAGTTGTGTATAAAGCCAAATATGCCTCAATGAAAGGAGATTGAGACGATATCCCTTAAAAAGATCATTTTTTTAAATAAAATAGATATATTATGTGTATTCACTATAAGTACACATAAATAAAGTACAAATACAATATAGGACATAATAATATCATTACATAATTTGAAAGTGGGAGATTAACCCAACGAATGGAAATTGGGTTAAGAAGTTCCCTTACCTTGTGTCTGACTTGACTCGACCATTCTTTAACCTCCTGAATAATAAACTAGAGTTAATTTCTTTTTGCTTAAGAACCTTTTAAATGTTCATTATTCCTTTTATATCACTTATTACCATGTTATGAACATTATGTAATTTATTAAGTTAATAATGGTCATTTTGTCGATCTTTGGTACTTGAGTCAAAAATATCCTTCTTATAATTACAAGTTTTTTATGTGGTAGAATATCCATTATCTCCATAATTATATTCATGATTTATATATCATATATATCATATATATCCAGTATATAAATTCATTTATAATATTACATAACATTTGGAGTTAAGAAATGAAATGCACCGTTCATGGAGATGGTAAGCCGTACGTACGCATGAACGCTAATTTAATTTCTATTTCATATTTAATAGAATGAAGTTATAATTATATAAAGGTATAATATAATTCCAGTATAATATAATGTATAATACCATTTACTCCATCATTTATACATCCCACATATGGCATTAACGATTCAAATCACTTTGAGGGGGCGGTAGTCCGCACTTCCTAAAATAAAATTATCGCATTTACCCACAATAGAAATCATAAAGGTATGCCATAAATGAAAAATGAAGAATCATAAGTAAAAGGAAAACATAATATATATCATATATAAAAATAGTTTCATCATCATGGCCACCATGAGTGGTGTTAAAAGAAGATTGAACAATCATCGTTTCGTGAGGTAGAAATTCGCCAACCATAGAAACAATATGTTCTTTAACCATTAGACGAAGGTGTGTGTAAGTGTAAATAAAATCCTCCTCATAACAACATCCTATTATATTGAATATACTGTTGTTGTTACAAAATAAAGGAATAAAAATAGTTTAAGGGGTTGGAGAAGCAAAATAAAACAAAATAACATGAGAGAAGACATTACCTTAAAATAGGGTAACTCTTTTTGATTTGAGACAAAGGCATACTTGGGAAGAATTATGCCCAAATTGAGGCTTATAAGAGTAAGGTAGGGAATTTTAGAGAGTATTTGGGAAGAGGTTTGCTGAGCTAAATGGCTTGGAAGGTGTGAATAAGGTGGTAGTGGTGGGGGCCTTTTATAAGAGGAGAGGAGGGGAACTCTTGGAAAGATTGAAATGTTACTTTATTATGAAATGCTTTTCAGATTATAAAGGTCCCACAATGATATATTTAGATTCTAAGGTGATAAGGGTTCGAAATATTCCCATCAAATAGGTTTTAGACAAGTTTAAGCCTTAGATTTTACATTATATTTCCATTTTATTTAAATCGTTAATTAATGAGGTAATTGTTGCATCATCATGGTGTCATAAATATTATAATTTATTTAATGTCTAAAATTTATACAAAAATTACCATGATGTAGGAAATCGTTTTATCTTTCCAATGAATATTTATATTCTAAATTTAATATTTATAACCCCATGTATTAATTGTTTTAGTAAAACAACCAATGTTTGTGACAATTTTATTTTTACTTTAAATAAAATGTTATTAATGTCATTTTCTTACCCCAAGTGGCTCCAAGGGGTCCCCAAGTTGACCCATGGATTTTATTGGTCGTCCATGACTCATCCAATAGAGGTAGGACAAGCGTAATGGTATTTTCATGTTTTTATAATATCATTTTTACCATAAATTTCACTAATTACCTTTAATCGCGATTAATTAAACTTAAAAGTTACTATTCACCAAAAATTATTTTAATCCCATTGAACCAAATTTTACATTATAATTAAAACCATGTATGTTGGATTTTTTAAATAAAATTCATAGTAGTGGTAAAGTTTCATTTAAACGAAAAATCATTTTTTTAACTACCACTTAGTGGTTTCACTATTCATCAAAAATTGATGTTTTTCAAAACAATGCCAAAATTTCACCATAAGATATAATTGATATTCTGAATTCAAAAATTATGTCTACTTTACAAAATACCAAAAAAATAAGTTACATTAATTAATTTTATAATTAATTCCTGTTGTTACAACATATAACATGTTTTTAAGAAACAATATATATCAATAGATTGACAATTGTTTATGTCCAATTTCAAAGTGAAATTAATTTTAATGAACACCATTGGATAAAATGGTAAAAATATGTTCTAATTAAACTTTAAAACCACTCAATAGTATAATTTATCACTATAATTTATTTTGATTAATAATTTTGTTTTTAGGTATTTTTTTCACTATTCATAAAAAATTCGAAGTTCCCAGAAAAATACAAAAAATTCAACATAGGCTAATTTCGATATTCCAAATCCACAAATGAAGTCAATTTTGAAATATAAAATATATATAATTTCAAAAGGTGGGAATTACTATTCATAATGGATATTTTGATTGGTCGTGGTGCGTTAGAAACTCGAACTTGCGTACAATGCAAGCTATTGCATTATTGAAAAAGAAGAGTATCCTGAAAGCTTGGGGAGTTACAATCATAGGACCCCTAAATAAATTATATAGTTTGTTAGTACCTTTTAATATATGTTTTCAAATACATAATGGAAATATATTATGGGACCATCGATACATTTCTTATGATTCTTATATATATAATATCATTTAAATAAAACTTCTCTATAATAATTTTCAAATTCCAATAAATATGAACTTTAGTCCTTACACATCAATGATTGTTATAGAATATATCCATTTTGTTCAAGGAGTTAACCCTTGGATTTGGAAATTGTCTTGGATAATTTAAATATTCTACACAAATAATATATTGAACTATAAATGGTACCTTGGGATGAAATTCATATCCCTCCATCAAACTCTTCATTTTCCCCCCAATAATTGGAACATATATACTCTTTTTCACACATAAGACATTTTCTCATTACTTTGAGACATTCTATAGCATGCCTCATTCCACATTACTGACAAGAAGGAAATTTATTTTTCATTCTTCCTTTCTCTCCACCACCAGATATCTCATCAAACTATATCCTATTTCTATTTTTTGAGTCTGATATTAGGTTAAGGTTTATATTGTTAATAAAATATTTTAATAAATAATTTAACAAAATCACAATATTTTTTACTCCAATTATCATCTAAATTGACTGTTCATAATCACTGTATTGTCTATCACATTCAGTGTTAACACGATTCCTCCTATTTCCAGTCATTTTATAAAACAAAAAATAAAGTTATGGGAAATTCAAAGTGGGAAACCAGATAATCTGTAACTTATAAAAAAATTATGATTTTATCCTATACATAGACTTATCCTCGACATCAATCATAAGGATATGTTCCCTAATCTATATTTTCCTACATCTAATTCTCATATTTTCTACTAAACATCCTTTGATACCAACTATAAATACTCCATGTCTAGTAACCAAAAGTTGGTGTCTTCTTTAATACATTTGAAGAAGATACAAGGGATCACATTCCAATAGATAGAATAGTTTAGTAGTCTTGAAAAATGAAATACATACATTATTCTAATTCTACATTTTACACAAAATATAAAACATAGTTAAAGAAATTAAACTCACTCCGTGATTCCTTATTCATATCCATATGAAAGGATAAAAAATAAAGGCTTGATATAAGACCTAGTAAGGGTTATGTACAATAGAATCACTCATGTGTAAATAAGGTATAATCAATATGGAAAGGTAAATAACTGAAAATAGAATCCATTTAATAAAAATCTGAGAAAAAAATGCATCAATGGATAATATAAATGTATTAATATTTTAGATAATAGTATCTATATTATCAATGGTATAAATTTATACTATCGTAATTCTAGATCTCATAAATCATGACACCTCTATTATCAAGAGCTTACACCCAGACAGTTTGAAACTATTTGTAAAGAACCATTTAATACTTTCTTACTAATTTTTTTCATGAAACCATTCAATGCATTGAGGGGATATATAATTTTGGGTCCCACCCTTAACTTAAATTATAATTCATTCCTCATATATCAAATGATCAATTTATGTAATGAAAAATATTTCTTATTAATGAATTTTATATCAATTAAAGAATCCAGAATATCAATAATTCCCTAGTTAATAAAATTAAATTTAAATTAAAACACTATATATAAAAATTACATATTATTTAAATGATAATAATTTCCATGAAAAAAATAATATATATATTTAACACACATTTATTCTTAATGATTCAAATAAATTTAATGTTTGAAGAGATAGTTAATGACTACAAAATTAATCAAGAAAGTGAATTTCAATATATTCCATAGTCAAATTGATCATAATCAATCCAAATAAATAATAATAATTGTATTATTATAACTTATTAATAGTTTATTATATGTAAAATAAATTTTTTTTGTCGTAGAAGAATGTAAATACCATAAATGATTATTGAAAAAATATTGAGGAAAATACCATTTTTATGTGGAAGATCACTTTTAAAGACAAAAAAAATATAGAATATTAGGAAAACTATTTTATTTGAAAATAACCTCATAAAAATATAACAAATATTCAAATCTTTGGGTAGTCATGACTACAGAATGTTATCTTCATGTTGACTGCGTTAAGATATGGATTCCTTTCACATTTTTTATAAAAATTCAAAAGGTACCTCATTCCAAAACTGGAAAGAAGATTTTTTAAAACATATTTTGTAAAAAATCATACATGGGTAAAAATAAATTTTAATAATTATTGGATAATATTTGAAACATTTTTAAAAACATTTTTAGAAAATATGTTCATGAAACATAATGTATTTTTGGCTGATGAGAGAAATAAAGTATAATTTTCTTAAAAATATTTTCTCAATCATTTTCAGTACCAAAGAGAGTGAAATTGTACTATTAATTTCATAAATCATTAACAACCATAAGTGAGGAAAATTAATTAGGGATATTATATAATGATAAAATAATTTTTTTCAATGTAAATTCAATCATATATAATCCTGATTAAAATGATATTGAATCATAAACCCCTACCAATTTGGAAATTTTTGAATCATAACCCCCATGAAATGAATAATTTCAAATGGGTCTCTAAAAATAATGTATATAAACTTATTCATGATATAAAATATCAAAGGGGTAGTAGATACATCTCATATAAATAAATTGGTGCATAATATTAAATATGTCTCAATGAAGTGGAAATTGAGTTGAAATATCTTACAAAGATTTATTCCATTGAATTGAGATTTAAATAATGAATTGATTATTTTTATCAAATAAAAATCACCATAAAAAGTGTAAGTTCGATATAAAATAATAAAAACCATTAGAGATACTATTTTATTATCAAAGACAATGAAGTTTTAATACAACCAAATAAAAATAAATTGAGTTATTGAATATATACAACTTGGTAACAATCAAATCAAATATTTTTGGATGAAATAAATATAATTTTATCTTAAAATACAATGATTTATGATTTATTCCTCATATAACATATAAAATTATATTATATACACTATATAAAAGGAATTATGTTCATAATAATAAAATACTCCTCAATGAATGGAAATTGAGAAAGAATCCCTTATCTCATGTTTCCCTTTAGTTGAATGTGAAATTACATCCTTGAAAGAAAACATGTCGTTGGGGAATGGAAAAATAAAATTTATTCTCCAAATGTATCACAATGGTGGACCAAGGCCCTTTAACTTGATTAATTTATTTTTTTACTAACTTAATATAATTCCACTAAACTATTTATTTTTATTATTATTATTATTTAATGAAAAAATGATTAATTTGGGAAAATAAATGATATTCCAAAAATTACAATAACATGAAATTATAGAATGTCATTACCAAAAAAGAAAATTTACTTGGTGGTTAGGTTTATTGGTTCCAAATTTTTCATTTTTTGATGTTCAAATTTAGTTTGATAGCTTTGTTTTGAAATCTCGCTCTTAGGATACTAATCCTTTATTTAGTGACTGTGAATTATTGAATTCCTATAATAAACTGAATTCTTCATTCTCCTATAATCAAGGTTTATGACACACCGTAATTGAGAGTGTGACACCTTCGAGGGCCCGGATCATTCGTAGGATGTTTCATCCACTAAATGTGTCAACATTATCACATGAAGATCTTATGTTTAGTATAAGGGAAGGAAATTTTTATAATAAAATAATAGAGTTGGTTGTAAGTATAGCGACATGGTGGTAAATATAAACACTTTTACACTTCACTATTTCTCACAAAATTAATAAATACAACATATCAATTTCAGTTTATAATGAATGAAACACCACTTATCACCCCTGGACTAAGAATTGGGTTAGCCAATCATTTTTTAGTGTAATAGGTCACTATGGAAAGAAGATAAAATAATGAGAATATAATAAAAGAAATGAAAATAATAAAAAAAATACGAGAGAGATAAAGAGGGAAATAATAATAAAATATAATAAAATATGAAAATAAAATAAAATAAAAATATAATGATTTTTATAAATAATAAGAAATAATAAAATAAGATGAATGAAGTTTTGGAGGAGGAGGAGAGGAGGGTGGATCACATGAATTTTAATAAGACCATGTAGGAATTCTATTTATTAAAAATAATATAAAATTTAACTAAAGATAAAACTAAAATGAAGAACAACAAAAATGCAGCATGTGACCTTATCCCCTTTGACAGTGGCCTCCTCCTTGGGGATGTGAACTCTCAGTACCATGGCCCTTCACCTTTCATATCAACATAGTTCCTTTCATTCAGTCTTTATGAGGATCTCATAGATCATAAAATCCTTGGTTCCTCTTTTAAAAAGTGATTCTTTATTTGAATAGATAAAGAATGCATTTTAAATAATAGGGTTTTGATTTTTAACCGTATGTAATTAATCCATGTGGAAAGCCTTCGATATATCATCGCGTAGGATCGATGAATTCTTCTGTGCGTGGAGACTTTGATGTGAAACATGGAAATAGTGATGTAGTATGGATTAGAGAATGATGAATTGCAGTGATGGATCATCCTTTATCTGGCCTTCACATGGCTGGATGAAGACTCAAAATGTTCTTAATGAGGGTCATATAAGAGTATAGATATTATCCAAGGCAACCCCATATGGTGGTATAGGGAGATGAGCTCAAGCCCAAGCTCTCAGTGGTTTCACATGGAGTTTCCTAGTGAGATTAGCAGTGTGGGATGGTGATCAATTATGGAAGTGTGGTGGAGGATTACAGAGTCAGTGGCACCTCTGTGTTTAAGCATGAGAGAGTAGTTAAAGAAAAGAATAAATTAATTTCCTTTAAAATTTGAAAAGTAACAATAATACTGCATCCCATATTGGAGTTTAGTCAAGGAGGCATACTCACTTATAATCCAATGTTCAGCATAATTGGCTGATGAATTTTGATGAGGATGGATGACCCCCACACACAACGATGGACCACCTCATCTCGAAGAAGATCTCCTCTCGCTTCCTCATGGGCATGACCACCACAAGCTAGTGCACTCCTATGTTCTTCGGCCTAACTATGAACAGGACAAGCTGGATACCATGTCCATCCTTATTACATCATATAAGGCCTTCCTTTGTTAAATTCATGGTCGACTAGGCCTATCTTGGGCCAAGACAGGGGAATTTTTGGCCCTTGGTTCAGGGTTATCCAATGAGGATTAATTTTTTTGTTAAATCCTAAAAATAATAGAGAAATTTTAAATACCTTAACAAAATACTTATCATTATTTCATAAATAAAATTCAACATGATTTTATTCATTTTAATCCTTTTTTGTCTTTTTAATTATAAATTCACACATCATTGTAAATCATTGAAATACAAGGTATTATTAATTAAATTAATTCAAAATCCATTAAATTATATCTAAAAATATGCATGAAATGTGAGTGTATCAAATACCCCAAAACTTAAACAATTATTTTCCTCAACTATAGAATTTAAAAAAGAAAATCAAAGGTAACCAATGTTATCATTATTAAATCTCAAAGAAACAAAAAAAAATTATCAATGTTTAATAAAACATTCAACAATTGAAATTAAATATCAATTAAATTTCTAAATTTTCAAATAAAAATACAATCCAGGTATTTTAATTTCTCCCTTTTAAAATTTTTGTAACTTATCCTTCCATTAATTCAAGTTACCCAATTCATTGTTATTAAACATAAAAATCATAATTTACCTCTCATTTAAATCTTTTCACTCATAACACAAGATAATATTCAAATATAGATATGCTTCAATCATGATAACATGCACCATATCCATATTATTATAAAGGAACTAATTTCTCCACATTGTAAGCACACAAGACACATTAAATCATGAGGGATTTTTCAATCAAGGTTTAAATAATTATAAGGATTAATTTTACTAGGAATTAATGTTTAAAAATTAAGGCTCAAGGAGGAGGATAATTTGTAATATATTAATCATGATGTTTGAAGTAAAATCACAATGGAATTTTCCCACTTAAAGTAAAAACTCCAACTTCTCAAGCACAAAGTAAGGCCATGAATAATGAAGAATAATGAATGATTTTCATACAATCTTGAATATTTCATATAATTTTATATTTTTTTCAAATTAATTTTTCATTTTTTTCTTTTTTGAGAATTAAACATAAAATCAATCTCACACCCAACACATAACCACATGTGATGAAAAACATCATTCTTATAATAGTGATTTTTTATTCATTTACGTCACAACATATTCCCATTTTTTATATTTTATTCATGAAGGGAAAAATGTTAAAGTATAAAGAATGAATCAATAACCTTTTTAAATACCCAAAATTAAACACCCCCACACTTTTTATTTATAATGTAGTGTATCCATTCCACCATGAATTCCTCCACCCCAATACTTAAACATTGAAATATCATGAAAATACTCAGAGTAGGGTTAGAATGGATAAAAATTTATTGAAAAATGGTTCATTCCTAAAACGACCATTCATGGTGTCCATTGGATTAACAAGGATTAATGTAATGTTTATTTAAAAGGATAATGGCTTTTAAAAATATGGTTCAATCATTTTAAATATTTTTTTACAGTAATTAGTTTTTAACATTTTTAATTAATGTTCTGGTGGGTGGCATGTCCTGAGATCACTCAAGAAATATGATCAAGATAAAATAGGAATTACTTGGTCTATAAAACCACTTTAAAATAAGAAATATTATTTTGGAAAATCACTAAGGGCATGAATAATAATAACCAATCAATTCAAATTGATTTTAGAAATTCAACGGATGAAAAATGGTTGGTAAATTTTATTTTCATGAATCATCTAATCACACTAAACCATGACTCCTCATTTTAATATTCATGATTCGTTTTAATATTTAAATAATAAATTTTACATATTCAATTTCATTAAAATTAAAATATAAAACATGGTATCATTGTATTACTAAGAAACTCATGCCTCCAATATAAGTCATGTAAAGTAATAATTCAAATAAGGGAATGAAAACTACAATTTAAATCTCAGAATATTTATTTATACAAAAATGTATGGAGTTTAAACAAAAAATAATATAATAATGAACTCTCTATCCCATGAAGTTTACTTATTTTTCTCCACTGTTTAGGGGATTCCATGTGCCATCACCACCCTATAAAATATAATTTATTAATGAAAAAATAAGTATCATTCCAATTAATCTAAATAGAATAGAGGGAGTAGGAATATATGTTGAACTAATTCCTAAGACTAAAATTGAAAATAATAAAAATCATATAAATATAATTCTTTCCATTATTCCACAAGTGGGCCCTACATTTTTACTTCCACTAGTGGGTATTACAAACTATTATCCATAACCTGATGGTGTGTGGATCTTAGTATATTTTATCCACCCCATGTGAATTTTCCCAACATCCAAGTCATTATTATTGGTGAGTAATAATCCAGGGATAAATTATTCCATATCCATAACCTTTAAATTTAATTACATATTGCATAGAAGGGGTAGTATGAAGTATGATTAATCATATTCCTTGGTTTCTACTTTTGTAACCTCCTATTATATTTCTAATGCTATCATAAATTGGGTTGTATGGATTGAATGATCAAAGAGAATGTAAAGAGATATTTTTACAGGAATAAAATTTAAATTTTAATTAAAATTATCATTTTCAATTTGATCATCCTTTTACATTATTTCCTCCATCGCATCTACATGGATTTATTCATGGGCTTTCTCAAATTCCAGTTCATCAAAATTATGGAGCTCCAAGTGTTCCTCAACAGGTGTATGTTTTGTTTCTTTTTATTCCTATAAGGTATAATCTGGATTGAAATTTTTTTAAAATTCATAGTACTAGGAATTAATACTCAATTATGATTGAATAAAATAAAATAAAATATATTTTGAGATAAGGTCAACTACCTTATTTGGTTTAGCATCAATATCTTCTTCAATGGTGAGTGCCTCTTGAAATTGAATCGTAATGGATTGAGGTAGGTATTCAGGATCCTCCATAATTTATTCAAATTGAATCAATTGTGTGGATTCCTCCTTTTACATGGTGAGAGACAAGTAGAGTGTTGTTGTCTCTTCTAATTTTTAAGGAATGGGGAGATCAGGTTGTACCTTATACTCATTACATAAGATGTCCAATTCTTATTGATATCCCGCATGTATTTGAGAAGGTGTGTCTTCCACCTCATGAATCCACTCAAGATCATCATATTCATAATATACTTGGATCCTAAAATGGTTTCACACATGATGGTATTAGAGTTGGTTCTCAACTTCCAGAATGTATTCAGTAAAATTGGGAAAGCTCTAGTTTCACTTGCTCCTTGGTATTCAGTCTTTGATAATCAACATTGACTTCAGAAATCATATATTCGTATTCTTAAAATAAAATTCTAGATCCATCCAATTAATTATATACTTCTCCAGGTTCATGATTTAATCCATCCTTTATAAGATTTCCTTCTCAACATTTTGTATCAATTTCTTTTTATCCTACATACCTGAGTAATTATTTCATGAATTAAAAAAATATTTTTTTTATAACATTATGACATGAATTTTTTATAGAACTTTAAGAAATAATAACTATCTGTAGTGTATAAATGGAAAAGGTAAATAAAATAATTATTATCTCCGAAACCACAGTACCATTTTTTATCGTACACGTGTCATAGGGCATCTCAAAAGAAAATTTATTTTCTTAAAACTAAATAGAGGCTAACTGGGATCATCTCACTTAGGATCTTCTCAGTTCATTTACTCACTTAATATAATTTACCAAAACTATTTTTTTTATTTATTTTAAAAAAAATAATGATTAATTTGAGAAAATAAATGAAATGATTAAAATTAAACTAAAATTATATGATTTAATGTGATTAATAGGAATGAAGTCTTCCTTTGTGGTTAGGTTTATGGGTTCCATCATTCTTATTATTGGTATTTGAATTCTATTTGATAGGTTAATTATGAAATCTAACTGTTAAACTACTATTCTTCGATTTAGTGGTTGTAAAATTTTGAATACCTATAGTAGAATAAATTCCGCATCCTCCTATAATCAAGGATGATGGAACACTTCAATCGAGAGTGTGAAATCTTTTAGGACTTGACACTATCGTATCTGATTTCATCCACTAAAGGTATCATATTTAACACATCAATAGATTATGTATAGTAAAATAGAGTAATTTTTTTTAAGAAAAGAAAACAAGTGAGTTTGAGTTCAATGTCATGGAGGGAAATCACCACACTCGTTGAATTCAAAAATTCTCACCACAAACATAAATACAACATTATAATTGAAGTTCAGAATGAATGGAAACACTTCTTACTTCCCTAGGTCCAAGCCTTGGGTTAGAACCTCCTTTTTTAGTGTAAGTGGTTACTGTGGAAGGAATAGAAAATAAATATAAGAGAATAAAATAAATAAAAATATAAGAAGAGTAGATATATAGAGAGATATAGAATAATAAAATAAAATATTAACATAAAATAAAATAATAATGGATAGATTTTTGAAAGAATGAGGAGGAGGAGAAGGGGATGAAGAAGAAGAGGAGGATGGATCATAGGAATTTAAAAAATAACATGAAAGAATTATATTTATTAAAAATATTTTTAAATTACATTAAAAATTGAATTAAAATAACAAATAAAATAAAAAAATGCCATAAGAAAAAAAAAATGAATCATGCGGCCTCATCTCCATTAGTAGTAGACTCCTCCTCGCAGGTGAGAACTACTAGTTGCATGGTGTCCTTCTCTATTTATAGGATGTTTGGGCCTTTCATTTGGTCTTAGTGAGGATAATTATAATATTAAAATTTTTAGTTCTTCATTTAAATAATGATTCTCTATTTGAATCAATAAAAAATTCCACATAGATAATGGTGTTTCCATATTCCATAGTGTGTATGTAGTTCATGATGGAATCCTTCGAGATAGCACTACAGAGGCCCAATGGTTTTTTCAGTGCATGGTGACTTCAATATGAAACATGGAAATAGTGAATTTTTGATAACTAGAGAATGGTTCATGATAGAGGTCGATATTTCTTCATATGTCCATGATGCCTCTGAATTCTATTTATTAGGGTTGGGAAAGGGTCCAGAGATGATCCAAGGTGACCTTATATGGCTAGAGAGGGAGACGAGATCAAGCCTAATATCTCAGTGGTCACCCATGGTGATTTCTTATGAGATTAGCAGTATTGGCCAGTGATTCACGGTGGTAGTGAAATAGACAAGAATGACACAAAATATTTTGTTTCCCCAGACTAATATCAAAAAACTTTCCCTAAATACATTGACAGCAACAGTAAAAAGTTCATATTGATGCCCTTTATTTGTAGGCTCTTTACTTACATGATAATTTCCCTATCCTAGGTTCTCTTGGGGATTTCCCTAGGTCTGGGCCTAGAAATTGATGATAGAGAATTTGGTGGTTCCCATTTCTCTATGTTCGGGAGAGTGGGTGAAGCACAAAACGGTGTCATTTCCTATAAAAAATGAATAGAAACCAAATAGAAAGTCCCACTTCAATGTTGATTTTGGGAGTCACAATTTTTTATAATACAAATCACTAGATAAGAATATAGTGAAGTAATATGTCTTCCTGAGGACCCCCACTTACTAGTGTGGACCGCCCCATCCCGATAAAGTGCTCCTCCAACCGCCTCGTCGGCTTGACCACCACTGGTCTGTGCACTCCTATGGGCCTCAAGAAATCTATGAGCTGAATGGTTATGACACCCCATGCTTCCTTATTCCCTCATGGAAGGACTTCCCTTGGACTATACGTGGTCGATGGTGTCTTTCTTAGGCCTAGATATGTGAATTATGGGGCCCTAGGTCTAGGGTTAGCGAGTGAGGCTTAATTTGTTTTGTCTAACTCTACAAAAATAATATAGAAAATTAAAATAACATAACAAAATAAAAATAAATATTTCATAAATAAAATTCAAAATCCTATTATTCATTTTATTCCTTTTTTATTGTTTTATTTATAAATTAAAACATTTAAAAAAATCATTGAAATACATGGTATTATTCATTAAAATCATTCAAAATATCTTCAATTATGTTTAAAAATATGCATGAAATGTATGTATTTCACTCCTACATAATAAATTTATATTTATTATAATTAAATATAATAACCATATAATATCACATATGATCCATTTTTCTCATTTTATCACCTATTTGTTAACAATCATTTATTATTATCATTATATCAAGTGTTAATTGCTTCGTTTTTCACGTATATTTTAATTCGTTTGTTCTAGTGCTTGTGATTGAATTATCATTTCATAATATCCAAAATTTGATTAATGTTAAAAATATATTATATATTCAAAATATATAAAATTACATTCCTCCATTAAATATATAGGTATAAAAATGTATTACACCATTCAAAGAGATGGTAGGTTGTATGTACGTAGGAAATTTGTTTTCACTTTTTTTTCCTATAGAACGAAAGAAAGAAGAATAATAAATAATAATTACTTATTTACTATTATAACATTTATATCATATATATTCATTAAATTAATCCTGATAACCTATGCATGTAAATCATAAATGAATTACACATCACATCGCTTCATGGAGGTGGTTGTCCACACATACGCACGAGAAATATTATCATTTTCCAACAGATTTGAAGGTAAGAATGTATATATGATGATATTGATTCAGAATCATGTTTATGTCATAAATATCATACATAAACATTATTTATACCTTTATAACTATCAAAATAAAGTGGTTATGAAAAATGAATCACACTGTTACATGGAGACTGAAATTCGTACATAAACACAAGCGATGTTTTTTCTTTTCAAATGATGGAATAGAGATGGAATATGGTTGTACCATAATAAAAGTAACATATATTTATGTTTATAATAATTTAGTTATTATTTTTAGGAATAATATATTAAATTTAGATAAATTATATGTATAAATAAATTTAAGGGAGTTAGTAAAGATGATTACATGTTCTTCAGTATATATCCTTTTGATATCTTTTAAAGGAACCAAGGGTCGGCCATTTTGAGGATCTAGAACCTCTAGAACATGGATACGGATTTTTGGAAGAATAATAAAAATATTTAATTTCAAGATAGATTACTCAAAGTGGTGTAATTAAAATAAAGTAGAAGAGTCCTTTTATAAATGAGGGGAAGGGAATTCTTGGAATTTCTTGAAGTATTAAATTAATATAATTTTTTATTCATTCCAAAATGGTTAAAAATGATATAATTATAAAATAAGATGAGAATAATATGAAATAATCTCATAAAATTAAATTTGGACATGTTTTTATCACATTTTTATCCATATGTTTTTGTTTTGACCCTTCGTTAACTCTTTTTACAATTAACGTAATATTAATGTTTTCTGCAATTTAAGGGTTAACAATGTTACTATAAAATAAAAAATGACCCATTAATGGACCATGTATGATTTTTAAAAACATTTCCCATTAATTTGGATAAATATAATATTCTTATTAATTTTAAATCATTTAATAAAATATTATTTATTAAAAAATATCATTAATCTAAATGTTAGAACTATCCATTTAATTTCACTTTTAAAACTACAAAAAATAATGTAATTCTAATAAAATGAAAACGAACCAATATAATATTTTGTTTTTATCTAAATAAATTATGTTAAATAAATACTCCATATAATAATATTATTATTTCTAGAGATATCAAAATTATTTTATTGACTATTTAACTGATTGCATAAGAATTTTGTTAGTGTTGCATAAGAATTTTAGGCAATTATTTCTTTACTATCAATTGAAAATAAATTTCCCTGATGAAGAAAATGTAATTTAGTTTTTAAAATAATATTTATCATAGAACATATATTCTATTTGTGAATTTTTCATACATTTAATTATAATACAACAAAGAGAATGACATTTTTAACTTTTCATTATACAAAATAATATAAAGGGTCAAAATCATGGTAAAATGGAAGAAAATACATATGTTATATATTTTATTTATTTTGGATGATATTTACTTATCCAATAAAATTTTATTAGGTGTTAGGGTCATTCTTTAGACCTTATCATTTCATTTTTAACCTTAATTTCCTGATTTTCCCTTTACTATGGTAACAAAATTAGTAAAGGTACTATTCATGAGTTTTTTAAATAAAAGGGAAATATTTACCAAATTTTTACCTATTGATTAAAATAATGAATCTATTTTCATGATTCAATTCATAGAAGTTTCATAAATTACATAGAATATAAATATGTAAAAAGAAATAATTTTGTTTTGAAAAATGTGTTTCTAATCCCAAAAAATGTACTAATAAAAAAATCTATTTTAATGTTGATTAAAATGATATTAATTATATTATATATAACTAAAAAAATACATAAGTTACAATGATATAAAATTAAATGAATAATGATACTTTTAATGAAAAGAAAATTAAAATTTTATAAAAATCTGTATATTTTACTGTTCACTGAAAAATCAATCTTTTCAGAAAAATACCAAAAATACTCCCAAAATATTATCATATGATGATTTAAAATATGGAATTTATTTTACAAAATATAATTTTTAAAATTGAAAAAAAAATTATTTTTTTTTTCTCACAAAAATAATTAAAAATCATTTTGGAAGAGAACTTATTTTTGAAGAATAAAATTACCTTACAAAAAAAATGAGTGTTAATTTCAAAAGAATTAGTAAATATATTTATACTGAATAGTTACTATATATATATATATATATATATATTTCATAATTAAGTTAATAAAATTAATTCCTGTCAATTCAAATTCTAGATGATACTAGTTATATAAAATAATAATATTTTAATAGTATGTTGAGGTTCATTTAGACTTAGTGTTGCGTGTTTTGTTCTCTATAAAACATAGTGTTATTTAAAAATATCATGGTGTTACACTATCGTCCCCTAATGTATCGAGAAATAATTTATCAAATAAAATGTCATATAAATCCTTCTAAATCATCCCATTATTCCTTCTGAACAATACATGTGCATCCAACCATTAATTTACAGGTCCTATAAGAATATATATAGCCATCTTCACCACTCACCCTAGGGGTGTCTTGTTCAATTAAAAGATCATTTGTACTGACTCCATCTAGTACCCTCTTTCCTCAAGTAAACTATATCCCTATAATAAAGGTGGACGGTGTGACTACTACTCTTGGGTAAAGTATTCTATAATCAGCTCGACTCTTTGATCACCCCGATCAATACTCTAGATATCCTATCTTGGGCTCACATGATATGATCATATAACCAATTCCAAAGATCATCTAGTCATTTTTCTGACCTTCCTTCCTCGGAACCTCCACCCTTATGGGCCTCATATGTTAAATACCTTGGTTACGCCATATATCTGGACTCTTAAGGCTCCAAAAAAATTTTTCTATGTGAAATATGACTATGAACCAAATACTATGATCAATAAAAATACTATAAGCAAGATACCAGAAATATAGATATCTATAATAGTAAACATGACCCATTATCTCATACACTTGCTTACCATTCACATTTCTTATACAATCTGATCTCAAGGCCCCACCTATCCATGTTAGGGTCAAGTGACACACCAACTACAAATACATATGATTCATATACTGAATTACCCTAAGAATCAAATCCCTAGTTTTTTTGGTAAAATTCCATCAAGAAGATATATTAAGAGACACAATATAATTTTCTATCCATAATTTAAACATCAATATATATTTCTCTTATAGAACCAAAATGGACATCACAAGAAAAAAATGCATGAAAGGGGATCCCTACATTCCTAAAACGATTCATGAGTAGCACCTACTACCCTCGGGTCCAAGAGTCTAAAATAAAAATAATTAACATCAAATTCTCATTTATTCAAATCAAATAACTCAACCACAACCACAGAAAAAGAATAAAAATCCCAGTTTCCCTCATAAGTTGTAATTCAGTCCATACTTGTTTTGTAAAGTCACATTTAATGAAATCTAGACCAATTTTCATTTCAATATATATTGGAACAGATTTCATAACCCTATAGTCAACCATGGACCAAATAAAAACAAAAAAAGTTAGATACCACTTCATAACATCTCAAACTAGCTCACTCTAGAGTAACCATATCAATGTACCACTAGTCCTTAAGAATGCCTCTCCATACACCAAATATTGTTGACAATAAGGGGATTGTTAGGTTTGATAGTGAGGAGACTAAACCATCCAAATATAAATAAAACTAATAACACAATAATAGAGGATACAATTATAAATAATAGGAAAAAACAATATTGAAAATATATACAATAAATACATTAAAATTTTATAATGCCATGACAATCATAAAAATTTAAAAATATAATCTATAGGTCAATCACATAGATAAAATCACAAGGTAACTCAAAATAAATATCTTTTAAAAAATTGAGGAACCACCTGTCCCATCTGCCAAACTACAACATCTGGACCATGCAACAAATTCATTTCCATCTCTACTATAATTCAATTGGTGCATACTTACCCTTACCTATTCCAAGAGACATGATGTCTACATATTTCCTAGAGGTCCCATGTAAGGTGTGTGTATGAAATCAGTGTCCCTAGATAATATCCATACATATATGATTGTATACAAATTTCAATAAATGGAAACCAAATCTCAACCCTCAAACTACTCCAATCTTGCTTTACTGGATAGGTGTTAGACTTTACCCATCTATTTCAATGATTATATTGAATGATGAACCAATATTTAGTCATACGGGAAGTTCTATTAATCTTCTAAAAAATCCATTACCATACAATATCACACCCCAACCATAACCAATGTTACTAACTCAATTCAACCAAGATAACCAAATGATATTCCCATAAATCATATCAAATGTTCCATGGTCATATAAAACCATTTACCAACAACTATATCAATAACTTGATGAACCTAAGGCATGGAAAAACCATTACTTTACTAATCCTCGCCCATCATCCCCAACACATATCATATATACAATGAGCATCATTATCTCATCTAATGATCTTAATCACAACTAAGATCCCATCTCCACATAAGGCATATACCTCATCCCTAGAAATGGTTAATACTAACACTCCTATAACAGTCAACACAATGAGTATTACCCCAATAGCCAATGATAAAAACCACATCATGGGCCCTGTACTATGTGAAAATATCTAAAATGGCCCTATCAACATGTTGAGAGGTAGTCATCAACAAACCATGGTTATAACATGGTGAACCTACATCACCCCTTATAGTTACGATAAATTCCATCCTCATCATATTGGTAAACACCCATTGCAACCTATCGAAATAGTAAACCCCATCTGCATCAAATTTGAGAATAACATCAACCCATTATCAATGGTCAATAACACCCATAGTCACATGGGTTATACCAATCACATTCCAAGGGAACTACAGTAAATAAAACATCCTACGAATCTTTATCCACAACATGTGGTAGCATTATCATCAAAACCTAAAACCACGCCATCAAGAAATCTAAGATCTACCATGTCACACCAACAATTTTCTATATACTACTACCCTTAATTTTCTCTTATAAATGAAAACAACCATTAACAATTTCAATCCCAGTCACTCACATGACCCTGCTCTCACCATATTATCACATGATTCATAAATAAATGTATAACACTAAAATAAAATAAGCACTACCTACCTAGAGTTAGTAGGAATCCACTCATTAAGTGTCTATGGATAATCCATCTTTTCTCAGAATAAATTAGGTAATACAGAAAAACCCTATTTTTATGTCAAAATCAATATAAAAACAATTAAATGGTTAGATAAACAAATATCAAACACCCAAGGTTAGCTACCATTACATGTAACATCTCCCTTCTTCATATCATTTGAAGAACCAGAAATATTTGACTAGAAACTAACTCAAGGGATAAGATTAGAGTAGAAAAATATTGTGGTGTTCCCTCTATTATTCTAGAATTAATGTCTTAACCACCCTTTTATGATTTATTTTTTACCAATTAATATATTATTTTAGGAAAAATATATATATAACATTCCATACTCATTTTTTTGGAAACATTTTTATTTTTTGTAACCCATTCATATCATTTAGAGTAACCCTTATATACAAAACCCATACATATAAGTACCCTAGAATATCCAACTTTATGAATAATCCTTTAAACCACATAAGGTGAGTATCAGCCCTTATATATCACCAACAAATAAACCCTTACATATTAGTAAATTATCTATTTTTCTTATTCTACTTAATCTATTACACATACATACCAAAAGTTACCCGGTGTGACGCTTATATATTATGAACTTACATATTTCAAGAAAAATGGTACTTTATAAAATTTATTTCAACCTAAGGAACATAAAATATATAGGTTTATCCCTTATGTAGCCCCAAGTTAAACCTTATGTATTATATGGAATCTCTAGTAACTCATATGTAACCTACAAGGATATTTTTCACTCCAGATCAACCCTTACATAATTTTTTGGTATCCCTTTTGTATCAAACTTCGCATATAGATGATTTTCTATTTTTGAAACTTCATGGATGACCATTATATACCATGGAGTTACCATTACACATTTCCTTGTTGTAGAGAAACCCTTACATATCACATTTCATCAAACACTTTATCAATTTTTTCTTGAATAATTTATGAACGCTTATGTATGAGAACCCTTACACATAGAGGCTTCTAAATTTTTTTATCCCTGACATAAACAGAACTAAAATAAATCATTTATACCAAACTTGGTTTCTTGTATTCTCATGTCATCACCAATTATCCTTACCCACACTGAATTATTTTAAAACACCGACGAATCTATAGAAACATAGCTATGAGAATGAGATAACTCTAGATACTCTATTCCTAGCTATCATTGACACCCTCAACACATTGATAGGGTTTAAATACACATTTTTGACTAATATCTTAACCAAATCACCACACCTAAATACCTGATCTATTAAATTTAATATTAATTTTTTCCTCTACAAACTCCTCCTCCTACTCCCCATCCTTAATGCATGTATCTACCTATTATTTTACTAAATAATTGTCTTAGAGGATGTTTAACTCATACAGGATGTTATCTCTATGTACCACTATTTGTTAGGGATCATAATGATCACATATCCTACCATGGATGAAAAAAACTACTATTAATTATGATTAGAAACTGATGGGGTGTTCATTCAATAGTCATCCTCTACTTTGGCCTCCTATATCCACTCAAAAAATAATGGCATGTATATTAGAAATATCACATACCTCCACATTATAAACATATAAATTCCTTGTTCCTACATGTTTTTTGTGAACTACCCATACCTAAAAAATAATATTTCTCTTGTAGTTGACTCTAATTATTAAACTTGTACAATAATTTCCTTGAATAATACCAATATAACCATTAGCTTACTGATCAGTCACAAATAAAAAACACATCCAAGTTAGAATTTTTTTTACAATATCATCCTTCCTCAATAGCTCAAAAAATGAACATAGAGAAAATATATATAACAAAATTTCACCATGAGGATCAAATATCATTGAAGATGATGAGCTCTCAACTTCTAGTTTTTCATGAAGTTAAGAGAATATCATTGTAATTCTAAAAACCTCACATGTAACTCATAAATAGAATAACTCACATGTTGGATAACTAGAAGATCTGGTTTTTCTCAACTTTGAGAGTCTTGTACATAACTCATTCATAATCATCTCATAAAATTGGTTATATCTAACCATGGAAACATCACAATCTCCCTATAATGCTATCAACCAAAAAAGTGTTGATCCCCTCAATAATCCTAATACTAATAGAACATGGTGATCATACCGTATCTAGATCAACTAAAAAACTCAGATAATTCCAAAATTTTCATAGTATCATAATTAGATATAGACCCATCGTGATTCAGTAACTTATTCTTTTGTAAATCAGTGGGGGATATATTCCAACCCTATACAGCCTCAGGTTTTATTTTATAATGCATAGCCTTATGTGACACCTCATACTTAACCTCATAATGGAATTTAAAAAATGGAGTAACTACAAGTAGATAAACTAACTTCAACCAAAGTAAATATACAAGTAATTTCTAACTATAATATCATTTCATTCACCCCCAAATAAACCACCACCTTATACAAGTCACACTAGTCATCATCAAATGAAACTAAAAGATGTATGAATCCACACCTGCAATTAGTATACCATTCCGCTTAATATATAACTATAAATAAAAATTCCCAACCATAGATCACATAGGGGATTATATATATAACTATATTGTTTGATTTAATTTACATACTATGTTTTAGAAACATTTTTTCCTTACTTACCTATGAAATATTTACCAGTTCCTATGATAAACTACTTACTTAAACAATATGTATTAAATACCAATGAATCATGTGCCAAACATAATAAGAATATACGTAATGTTGTATTGATATTTTTTTAAACACATAAAAAATTACTTCAATAGGTCATGGTTTGGAAAATAGAACTGAGAGTATATCATCAAAAATATTTAGAAGTTATTACCCATTTGAAATAAATATCCCGAAAAATAAAATTAAGATTAATTAATTTCCCAACTATATATGATTAATATATATTAAATGAATAGAATATCATACTAATAAAAATTCTAGAAAGTAAACTACAAAACCAAACAAAAAAAATTTAACTTGACAAATTTATTTGTATGATTGAGTGTAAGATGTTGTTTTATAGACAATTATTAAATTTTCCATAGTAGAACAACATATAGTTCATTATACTTCTTTAAAATTCATGTGAATCAATTTCCTAGGAATAATGTGAAAGGAACATAGCAGCAGATATGGTGGAGAATCTAAAGGATTCAAGTATTATAGATGCAGGATGTGTTCTAGAAGCTATCTCTAATAATCAATTCATATGGTGATCCAATTGAGGTGTCAATTTCATTTGACAGTGTGGTTTGATTCCCATAGAGATTGAATCCGTGTGGCATTCATTCCAAGAATATATCTTGGTAGTTGAGTTGTAATTACTGGATGATATATGTTATATATTCTATGGATGGGGTTATTTGTACTATAATTAAGATTATTCAAGTTCTTATTTAATATTAATCATTTGGTTTTTTTCTTTGCAGTTTTCATGCTACTATAATTTATTATTCACTTTTAATGTAAAAATTATTTTTCCTATTGATTTTTACATATTTTTAACTACATAATCATTCTATTACTTCATTTTTATTTCTATTTCACTACACGTTCATCTTTTAGTGTCTACTATGAGTGTCTCATGTTATTATTGGAGAAATTGTGGCTGGGGATCAAGGATGGTTTTCATGGATTCCTAATTTCAACAGCATCTTCAATTAATGTTGGACTATCATTTTAAACCTTCTAGTGACCTTTCTACACACTAGATGAATGGATGTTGAGTTAAAAAAATTATAAAACTTCTACGTGTAATAAGTAGTTTGAGATATTGGTTCATAGATTTAAAGGTAATCACAAATATAAATTTTAGGAAAGAATTATGTACTTGTTATTTTACCTCTTTCTAATTTAGTGGGAGTTTTATGACTTTGAAATATGGTTTTGGAATATATAAAATTTAGGATAAAAATTAAATATGGTTCTGAATTTGGATTTATGAAGATGCTGGAGGGGGATATATGTTCTAAAAGGTTCTTTATATTCCATTGGTCGAGAATAAGTAAAATTCAATGAAGTAGATGGAGTGGAAAAGTCTTAATTATAAAGCACTAGGTATAATTTGGATGGTGTAGGACTATTATGTGTCCTTGAAAATCCATGTTGAGAAAGAAACTATATGAATGAATGTGATGCTTAAAAATTTGTGTGATAATCCTTCTGTAATGAAAATAGTGTTCATATTGTTGTGACTTTTTAGTATAAGTATTTCCGAAGGTAGATCGGTGGTTGATCATCTAAATGAGTTCAACATGATATGGAGTTAGGTGTAGTATGTTATAGTGATGTTCATTGAATGTATGCGGGCATTAACCCATCTCTCATCACTTATATAGTCGTGGGAAATGATAGTGGCCATTGTGAGAAACTCTAATATAAATATTAACAAGGTATTTGATGACATATGTGGCCTAATATTGAATAAAGAGATCCAAAAGAGGTATTTTTCATAAACCTATGAAAGTGTGATTAGTTTCTCATAAGGTATTGGATTATCTACTAGAAGAAGTTAGAGGAAATTAATAGAAATTAGATGAGGTAAGATCCGTGGTAAGTTATCTAGTATTGGTGATTTTTAATATTTGAACTATAGAAATAAATAATGCCAACCAAATGGATTCTAAAATATTTATATAAACTATAGAATGTATACTTCTAGGTAACCTACAAATTTTATAGTTTAAGGGGATGATGGAACTTTATTTATAACTATAAAAAGTTATATGGATTGATGGATCCTTAATTATAGAGATTAATTTCACTCAGCATATAAATGTGGATACATGAAAAACAATGTATCTAGAGGATGTGGAAAGGTCAACTTTATGGATGGATGGGTTCTTAAGGTAATAGGAAATGGAGAGATGATAATTTCAATGAAGAAAGTGTGTATATTGTATTTAAGAAGAATTTGGAACATCTCTGTACTATGTAAGGCCTAATTTCCCTTAGTTATATTGATGAAATTGGGTATTGTATCATGTTATTGGATAGTTTGTAGATTATCACATGAGATTCATTGTGGTGACCCATGGTGTGAATGATGAAACTTTATACCACATTGGGGTTCAAAAATATATCATACATGTTATAAAAACACCTTTTAGAATAAAAAATGTTATGAAACGACTATCTTGGCCATGTTAGTGAGAGAAATATATGAACATTATTTGAAATAGGGTTACTAAATCTCAATCACATAGAGTACAGAACCTGTCAGGGTTTCATCCAAGGAAATTAGTAGAATGTCTCATTCAATTCAGATAAAAGGATGCCTAAGAATATAAATATTGAGTTGGTTCACATGGATGTATGGTATACATCATCGATTTAATCTAATGGGGGTATACTGTAAAATCTTACTTTATATAAGTTTCAACATGGAATGTGTGGGTGTTGATACCTATACTTTGGTATGAGATCTTCTAGAATTTGATTAGATAGGGATCCAAGGTGTATGTTGAGGTTAAAAAAAGGTTTAAATTGTTTTAGTATAATAATATAGGTGAGTGTACATGAAGGGAGTTCTAAATATTATATTAGATGAATGGAATCAAAATGGAGAAAATAATTATCGGGACTCATGAGTTGAATGGTGTTGCAAAATAAATGAATCAAACACTTAATGATAGATGTGGGATAAAGAGGTTATGTTCTAGTTTCTTGAAGTAATTTTGCTCTAAATATGTTAAATTTATAGCTCTTATCATTAATCTAAGTCCATACAAACATATTTCATCGGAACATACAAGGGATTTTTGTTATAGACAGATGTTTTATATACTTACCTAAACGGTTTGGGTTGTATCGCTTATCCCTGTGTTCATTTTAATGATTGAGATATGTTGGAAGTGAATTTCTAGAAAAAATAGTGATGGTAATGGAAATATTGGTTTCATAATTTTGGATAATAGTCAAAAAATATTATTTTATTTCATAATATCAGTTTTAATTAAGAGATCCTATGGAAGGATTGGAATCTCTAGGGAGATTTTCATGGAAGCAAGGAACTAATGAAGTATGATAGGATTGATTTTAGTCGATTCCATGTGGCGTTGATATTTGTTTAGATCATGGAATAAGTTTTTTTAGAGGTACAACCATGTTCTAGAAATGATAGTGTTAATTAATCTATTTAAGTACTAATGTTTGATATATTGGAATGCTCATGGATAGTGGAAGCTTAGGAAATAGTTTCATAACAATAATTTTGAGAAGGATAATGACATCTAGAGTTATGGATATCTACAAGGATCATGATACCAATATAGTGGTTTTATTATTAGATTCAATTTCTAATTATCATAGATAGTGGGGAACCCATAATCCTTTGTGTGGAGAGAATTCTGAGCGAATCATTATAGTAGGTGATCTATGTAAATAAACAATTTTATTCCTTGTATATTTTTGATGCCTGGAAGATAAAATATATTCTAAAACAAAAGAGGGAACTAAATAAAAAATGAGTTTTATGTCTGAATGGGGAAGTGTATAGAAAAGCTTAGTATAATGTGTGGATGATTGAAAAATATTTCAAGTAGTCTTATGGAGTATATTTTGGTGAAATTTTCTCTCGTGTTATGAAACAAATAATGATAAGGATAGTGTTTAGCCTAGTTTCTATAGAAGGGTGGTATCTTGAACAATTTTATGACAATATAGTATTCCTTAACATAATAATTAGAGGAATAAATATAATTTAATTAACCATATGGTTAATTATAGGAATGGAATGAGGGTTTGGTGAGAAATTTCATGTGAAGTTTCTTTGGGCTCAAGCATGAATCAAAGTAGTTGAACTTAAAGTTTGAAAACCTTATCATGAACTGGAAATTAATATAGAGAAATTAAAATCATTATTATCATCAAAAAGATTATGATAATTTAATTTTAATCATATTATTTCTTAATATCGATGACATAATCATGTCTATAAGTTATATAGAAATAATAGGAGAGTTGAATTGTAAATTTTCTAGAATTTTCTAGATGAAATATTTGAATTCCACTGAGAGTATTTTGGGAATAAAGATCATAAGATACTTGAGTACTAGAATAATATTCTTTTCTCAGTCAGAGTATATTCATAAGGTACATGAGAGATATAGGATAAATGATTCAAATCATGTGACTACTTTCCTTATCGTATATTTCAAGTATTCAATAGATAAGACATTTAGATTAGATGAGGAGGAAAAGTACCTAGAGAATTTTTTGTATGGATAAGTAGTGGGAAGTTTGATGTATGTCAGGGAGTGTACTAAAATTTATATTCCCCAATCAATAGATACAGTTTAAATATTCATAGAGAATCTTGGAAAGGAACACTATTAATTTGTTATGTAGATATTTTGATATATCAAAGTACCAGTAGATCTTTTTCTCTATTTTAGAATAGATGATACCTTATAAGGGTTTCTTTGGATGTTATCTTTAGCATGGATACTGATTCTTGAAAGATCTCCACTGGTTTCATATTTATTTTCAGAGGAATTTCCATGAGCAGGATTACATGGTTTTAATATTTAATTTCTTTATCAAACATAAAACTAAGTATATTTCTTTTATAAAAGAAATGAATGGGTTTCTATGGTTGAAGAGTCTTTTAATCGAATTAATATGGGGTAAAGAGATTGGTGTGATCTATTTTCATAACTATAGATTGATTCATTTATCCAAGAATCTATAATTTATCTCATAGATGATGCATATTCTACTAAAATTGTAACGCCCCGACCCCAGTTACCTAGAGTCAGTGCATTATTACATAACATTGGCATGATCACAAGAAAGATCAAATCTCAAAAGACCGATTAGTTTAGTAGCCTTGGAAACACTAGATATATTCATAAGTTTTACATTACATCATAAAATGAAAAACTACTACAACAACATAATATCTCCACAGTCCACACTATTATCCCCTCATAATATCCCTACAGGTCATTCATAACTTACTTCTTCACATCCTGGGGAAAATAAACATAGAAAAGGGGTGAGCTCAAATGCCCAGTAAGGATAACAATATAGCGGAACATTTAAAATAAGCATAAACATTTAAGGCAATGCATTACTAAAACAAAAGCCTTTTAAACTTGAACTTCAACATAGTATGGAAAAAGTAAAATGAAATAATGTCATTTACTTATTCACATGGATATTCTACTAATCAAATAATCACATAAAAAATCAATAACCACTTTCATAATGATGGAATTCATAATGCTAAACATTAATTTCTTTTCAAGGCCTCGTCCAAAGACCTTGGTGCTAACTGTAACCGGAACCCAACCCGGACTGCCTCTAATAACCGGACACCAACCCGGAGTGCCTCTAATAACCAAACACCAACCTAGAGTGCCTATATTAACCGGAGACGAAACCGGAGGGCTTACTTTTACCAGTCCCTAACCTGGAGGGCTTACTTTTACCAGTCCCCAACCTGGAGGGCTTACTTCAACTAGTCCCCAACCTGGAACATACTTGTCCAACACATTCATATGAAGTAAAGGTTGAAATATAACATAAACATTCTTATTGGAACTAGCATACTAAATGTCAATACTTTACTCATAAACCATGAATGACACATCTACAGTCAAACATATCACAAAAATTCATTACAATATGGAAGTTTTATATCATAATAAATCAACTTCAAATAATCTTAAAATCCATCAAAGGATGTTGACATAGATGAAAATGTTTTTTTTAAATTATTGAGAGAAATGTCCCTTTTTCATGAAAACATTTTAATTTTACACAATTTATAAATTAAGGAATTTAAATACATTTTTGGATCAAAGTGTCCCATACCACTTTGAAACATTTGAATGGAATTAACACTTTTAAAACATTCATTTTCATATAAATAAATCCTTACAAACCATTTTTAAAACGTGGACATAAATGAGGATGATTTAGAAGAATAAATATTTAAAACATTTAAAATGATGTTTTAGTAAAAGTTCCCTTAGAAATAATCCCTTTGAAAACTCTTTTATGAAATATGGACATGGATAGTAAATATGTCCTTGTAGATACTTACGTAAAGACAGCCTTGGATATTAAAGAGATTGTGAAGTAAACCCTTATCAATTTGGTAACTTATGAAACATAAAACCCATGAAAGAGGTATCATACAATTAAAATGTAAATACACATAAGGTAAAGTGTATTACACAAAGAATACAATTATGGGCAGTACATACACCACACAAAAGATAATAGTGGAAATATGGCATGAATCTCACGGAAATAAAGAGTGAGAAGAAAACCCCTTACCATGTTAATCAACTGAGTCGTATGGCCAAAAGTTAATAACTACCAAATTATATACAGAATAACATGAATATAAAGATAATCATGATAATATATATCAAATTCCAGTACACAATACACCACTTTCAATAATTTAGTGGCGAATAATGGAAATCTCACGGAATTGAATGTGAGATAAGAAAATCCCTTACATTGTACTTTTACTTGGTTGGGGTAGGATAACCTATTGTATAATATTGAAATAATTGTTATTAAATTATACAAGAATCATATATATTAATATGATATCATATATGATCTTTTAATATTTATTTGATAATAATATCTTAGTATTATCGTTGTTTCGGGTGTTAGCTTACTTGTTTTCTTTTATATGTTTTGTTACGTAAGACATGTTTTTAAAGGATAGGTTTTATATTATTCATATCCAGAATGATATCAAGTCCTTAAACATCATTTTTTAAATCATCAAATGATAATTATACTTGAATGGATACGATGGAGAATGAATCTCATCGCGTTCGTGGAGACGGTAGTCCGTACGTACGCACGAGCGACAATATCATTATTTTGAAAATAATATATAAATGGATGGTATATCATATATACAAAATCATTAACATGTTATATTTATTATTTACATGAGTTACACATCATTATTATACCCATCCAAATAATATTATATTGAATAACAATTACACCACGACGTGGAGACGGTAAGCCGTACGTACACACGTATGGTGACATGTTATTCAAAGGGTGGATAGAATACTGAATATTGTTGTACCATATTTACAATAACATCACAGTATATATATGATACTGGATTTATTATTTTAGAATGGTAACAACAACGGAAGAAGAAGTGGAAGAAGAAATGAACTTAGAAAAGGGTGGTGAAATCATTACCTCTTCTTCGGGTTCTTCCTTTTGATTTGATCAAAAGGGCTCCGTAGGTTGGCTTTCTGACCAAACTAAGGACCCTAGGTTGTAGTGATAGAAGTTAGGAGAGTATTTGGGAAGAGTTTTGCCGAACCAAAAGGCTTTGAAGGTGTGAATAAATGAGAAGGAGGAGTTCTCTTTTATAAGAGGGGTGAGGGGCACCTTTGGAAAAGCTAGAAATATTAATTTATAATAAATTCATATTCGGTTTCTAATGGATCCAAAGTTGATTATTCAAAGGTTAAGGTGGGTATGGGTCGAAAACAACTCAACCAATAGAATTTAGACAGGTTTGGGTACTTATATTAACCTTATCTTTAAGTTTTAACTCTAAGTTAATTAGTTTCACTTTTACAATGTCTCTTTGTATTTTTATATAATATGGTTAATAAACCTACTACATACATCCAAGCGACCCCCAAGTGGTCCATTAATGATGAACCTATCATGATATAAGTCTCTTGACCGAACATTAGATTTTTAGGAATTTAATATCAATTAATAATATAATATTTGTTTTAAGAACTCTTTTATGTCAATTTTGACACTATTCAATAGTTGATTTTTGTGAAACTCATAACAGATTGATTACTTCCAAAAAATTCAATTACATCAATCCTAATATATCATATTATCCTAGAAAATTAGTTTAATTCATTAAAAGGTTCATATTATATTTATTTGGGTATTTATAATATCAATTATTTTAATTTTTCACTATTATAGTAATTACTGCATCATCATTGTGTCATAAATAAAATAAATTATTTAATGCCTAAAAATTATAAATAAAATATCATTATGTAGGAAATATTTGTATCTTTCTAATTAATATTTATAATCTAAAATCCAACATATATAACCCTATGTAACAATTGTTTTTCTAAAAGATATATGCTTGTGTCATTTTTGTATTCATTTTAACTTAATTAAAATAAAGTGTCATTATCACTTACAAGTGGATCCATGGGGTACCAAAATCGACCCAAAGATGCCTATGGTCGAACATGTATCAACCAATAAGGTCAGGACGCATTTTAGGGTAATTTAATATTATTATAATATTATTTTTTTACCCTTATTTACCAGATTTACCCTTAACCATGGTAAATAAAATTTTTTCCGCAGTAATTATTCAAAATGTCTAAAAATATAAGTTACCTATTTACACAATTTGAACATCCTGATTCCAAATATGGAATCCATTTTTCTAAATTCAAAACACAGAAGTGGCAGAAATTAATTTAAAATTAATTCCCGCTGTCAAAACAAAAAGCGTGTTTTTAAGAGATAATAACTATCAAAAGATTGACACCTGTTTATGTTCGATTTAATTGTAAAATTCTGTCCAATGATCAAAATTATATTAAATGGTAAAAATATATTCTAAATATACTTTAAAACCACTTAAATTTTTAATTTATCACTATTAATTATTTTGATTAAAAAAGTTGTTTTTAATTAAAATTTAGTAATTTTCACTATTCATCAAAATATGAAAGTTATCCAAAATGTATCAAAATTTCACCTTAGGCTAAATTCAATATTCTGAATCCAAAATGAAGTCCATTCTAAAATATAAAATATATATAATTTCAAAAAGTAGGTATTACTATTCATAACGGCTAGTTTGATTGGTTGTGGTGTGTTAGAACTCGAAGTTGCGTACAACACACGATACTGTATTATTCAAAGGAAAGCGTACCGTGGAAGCTTGGGAGGTTTCATTTTAAATTTTTTTGATGTCCCCATTTAGTCAAAAAGTTTAAAATATTGTATTAAAAAAGATTTCACTATTAAAAGTTGATAAAAGTGCAATACTGAAAATGAATCTGTTCTTGTATTATTTCTAAGAAACTCATAATATGGATTCTAAAATTATAAGGATTATATAAAGTTTAAAATTTAGTTAATACTATTCACAACCTCTTTTGAACGGCTTGTTTGGTAATTCATGGTGTGCTTGAACTCGGTGTTGCGTGTAGTGCATGTTTTTGTATTATTTTAAAGAAATAACACACTATGAAATCTTGGGGTGTTACATTCTCCCCTCCTTCAATAAATTGCGTCCTCGCAATTTGAAATTGTTCTTCGAAAATAAAAGGTTTAAAATAAAAAAACATATCTTTGTGGGAAAACCCTCATCGGAAATTGGGTTACTAAAATTTAGTCTTAATATGAGGAAATGAGAAATGAAAGGGTCACCACCAAATTATGATCTCGATTAGGAGAACATTGGTGGCAATTAGAGACATATAATTGGAGGAAAAACGTAAATATTTATAGGTAGTGATTGAGGTCATCAATCACAAACAAGTACAAAATTGAGGTCCTTAAACTCATCAATCTATGATGATTTGAAATACCATCGGTTCAACAAAATATAGGGTATTAGGATAACACATTTTTGACGTTTCAAAATATCTTAGTTGAAATCCCACATCGAAAAATGAATTAATGAGGCCTCTATTTAAAATAAAGAGTGGAAAGTATGAATATTACCGAAAATAACACATACTAGGTTTCCATGTAGGAAAATATGGATATGGAAGAGAAATCTAACCATCAATTATCTGATGGAGAGTGGTAGAGAACATGGCTATGAAAAGGCCAACAATCCCAAAGCCATAAATTAGTGATGATTTAAGGTACCATCTAGGACAATATTTTTGTTCTAAGTTCCTTTTCTTAATGTTGAGTAATTTATTTATGAGATTGGATAAGATCATAAGGAGATATACTTACTTTATAATTAGAGTTTTGTCCATTAATAAATTTCTACCACAAACTCATCTTTCACTTGTAAAAAAATTCTATTTATACTATTCGTACAGGGTTCCAAAATAAACGAATTTATAATTCATCTACCAGATCTTTTAAAAAAAACTACATTATTTAATCTAGGACATCTCTTGGGCCAGTGGTAGGTGATACACCCTTTTCGCCCTTCGGTTGCGGGTTCAAGTCTCGCGGCCTTGCCGGACGCGACGGGTTGCCGCCCGACCTCCAGGTTGTCCTTTTATGGCAATCCAAAATTAATCTCAAACTAGAATTTATCCAAAATATTTCTGACCAAACTCACAGTCCAACATTTATAAGGAAGTTAAACATAATGTATATCCTTTTTACCACGTAATAGCATATGAATACCTTCGTCATGTATTCTTTTAATACACTGAAACATCCTGAATTACCATATTCCTTATTGATTACATTCATGCTCCTTTATTCCATATAGAATGATGGATATACCTCATCAATCCAAAAATGTTTTAAACCCCAACAATAATGGAATATACAGATCATTAATCAGTTCCAAGGTAGTCAAGAATATCCAATATAATTTATCCAAAACAATCATGTATTATTCCAAAATCACTAACTCGGTATCAGAACTATATTATGGTTTATCATTCTCTCAACCATATATTTTCCAAAAATTTATCCTGCTGTTGAGTCACCTTTCTTTGTTCCACACAATCTCAAGTCTTTAATGAAATAGTACTGCAGTACAATCCTTATATACTCCATAATTATTATAACAAGTACATTGTTGATACAACACTCAATTGACATAATCAACATAAGAACTCTAATCATTCCTCTTCATCTGTGGTAGTATCATAACATGATTATTATCCAATAACATCATTTTTGGCATATTCTGATGACTGGGACATAGGTTCTCATAGTGTCCAAACTCCTTGCAAATGAAGCATTGTACATTTGAAACCATTTTCTTACCCTTGCAGTCACGTACTTTGTGCCCTTTTCCTCTACACTTATAACAAACTCCCATTACTTTCAGGCAAGTTCCAGGGTGTTTCCTTCCACAGTTACCACATGTGGGAAAATTCTTCTTTTTCCTCTTCCCTTTATCCATATTTCTCTCTTTCACCCTTTTCTTCTCTTGCTTCCCTTCAAAGCCATAGGACTCAGTAAACTCTTTACTTATCTTATCAACACATGATATTATTTCTTCATATGATGATAATACATGCGAGACTATTTCTCTTGTAAATTCTGGCTTAAGACCATAAAATATATGATCCTTCTTTCTCTTTGTATCATGTGCATTGCTGGAGTTCTCATTCCTTCTACTAGGCACCATTTCTAAACATTGGCATACACTAGATTAGTTTATGAATAACAATACCTAATCCCAAACATTTAAAACACATAACATAAATTAAATAGTTTATGGATATAATCCATAATCATAATAATGTCTCCTTTGAGGAAGTATATACTCATAAACCCTTCATAATGATTTGTAAAGAAAATGAGAGTTATCCTAAGCATATCCCCCGGGAGTGTCGTAACCAAGAGTGCAGCAAGGCCCGTTGTCGTGCACCAGTTCCCGTTCGAGTCTAGCTCAAAGCGGTGTTTTCGGGTTTTACCCCTAGGTACATCTGTGCCAGAGCCGCCTCTACCTGCTCGTATCCAGACAGGGATGTATTGCTCAGAAAACTCAAAAAATCTCTACAATACCAAAATTCTAGGAAGTTATTCTATACTAATCCTCAAAGTTCATCTTAGGTCTACGTGCTCTAATCAGAGTTTATCTAAATCTAGCTTCCAAGGTTTGTACTAAACTTTCTCTGATACCAACTATAACGCCCCGACCCCAGTTACCTAGAGTCGGTGCATTATTACATAACATTGGCATGATCACAAGAAAGATCAAATCTCGAAAGACCGATTGGTTTAGTAGCCTTGGAAACACTAGATATATTCATAAGTTTTACATTAGATCATAAAATGAAAAACTACTACAACAACATAATATCTCCACAGTCCACACTATTATCCCTTCATTATATCCCTACAAGTAATTCATAACTTACTTCTTCACATCCTGTGGAAAATAAACATAGAAAAGGGGTGAGCTCAAATGCCCAGTAAGGATAACAATATAGCGGAACATTCAAAATAAGCATAAACATTTAAGGAAATGCATTACTAAAACAAAAGCCTTTTAAACTTGAACTTCAACATAGTATGGAAAAAGTAAAATGAAATAATGCCATTTACGTATTCATATGGATATTCTACTAATCGAATAATCACATACAAAATCAATAACCACTTTCATAATGATGGAATTCATAATGCTAAACTTTAATTTCTTTTCAAGGCCTCGTCCCAAGACCTTGGGGCTAACTGTAACCGAAACCCAACCCGGAGTGCCTATAATAACCGGAGACCAAACTAGAGGGCTTACTTTTACCATTCCCTAACCTGGAGGGCTTACTTTTACCAGTCCCCAACCTGGAGGGCTTACTTCAACTAGTCCCCAACCTGGAACATACTTGTCCAACACATTCATATGAAGTAAAGGTTGCAATATAACATAAACATTCTTATTGGAACTAGCATACTAAATGTCAATACTTTACTCATAAACCATGAATGACACATCTACAGTCAAACATATCACAAAAATTCATTACAATATGGAAGTTTTATATCATAATAAATCAACTTCAAATAATCTTAAAATCCATCAAAGGATGTTGACATAGATGAAAATGTTTTTTTAAAAAATTATTGAGAGAAATATCCCTTTTTCATGAAAACATTTTGATGTTACACAATTTAGAAAGTAAGGCATTTAAATACATTTTTGGATCAAAGTGTCCCATACCACTTTGAAACATTTGAATAGAATTAACACTTTTAAAACATTCATTTTCATATAAATAAATCCTTACAAACCATTTTGAAAACGTGGACATAAATGAGGATGATTTAGAAGAATAAATATTTAAAACATTTAAAATGATGTTTTAGTAAAAGTTACCTTAGAAATAATCCCTTTGAAAACTCTTTTATGAAATATGGACATGGATAGTAAATATGTCCCTGTAGATACTTACGTAAAGACAACCTCGGATATTAAAGAGATTGTGAAGTAAACCCTTATCAATTTGGTAACTTATGAAACATACAACCCATGAAAGAGGTATCATACAATTAAAATGTAAATACACATAAGGTAAAGTTTATTACACAAAGAATACAATTATGGGCAGTACATACACCACACAAAAGATAATAGTGGAAATATGGCATGAATCTTACGGAAATAAAGAGTGAGATGAAAACCCCTTACCATGTTAATCAACTGAGTCGTATGGCCAAAAGTTAATAACCACCAAATTATTTACAGAATAACATGAATATAAAGATAATCATGATAATATATATCAAATTCCAGTACACAATACACCACTTTCAATAATTTAGTGGCGAATAATGGAAATCTCACGGAATTGAATGTGAGATAAGAAAATCCCTTACCTTGTAATTTTACTTGGTTGGGGTAGGTTAACCACCTGTATAATATTGAAATAATTTTTATTAAATTATACAAGAATAATATATATTAATATGATATCATATATGATCTTTTAATATTGATTTGATAATAATATCTTAGTATTATCGTTGTTTCGGGTGTTAGCTTACTTGTTTTCTTTTATATGTTTTGTTACGTAAGACATGTTTGTAAAGGATAGGTTTTATATTATTCATATCCAGAATTATATAAAGTCCTTAAACATCATTTTTCAAATCATCAAATGATAATTATACTTGAATGGATATGATGGAGAATGAATCTCATCGCGTTCGTGGAGATGGTAGTCCGTACATACGCACGAGCGACAATATCATTCTTTTGATAATAATATATAAATGGATGGTATATCATATATAAAAAATCATTAACATGTTATATTTATTATTTAAATGAGTTACACATCATTATTATAACCATCCAAATAATATTATATTGAATAACAATTACACCACGATGTGGAGACGGTAAGCCGTACGTACGCACGTATGGTGACATGTTATTCAAAGGGTGGATAGAATACTGAATATGGTTGTACCATATTTATAATAACATCACAGTATATATATGATACTGGATTTATTATTTTAGAATGGTAACAACAAAGGAAGAAGAAGTGGAAGAAGAAATGAACTAAGAAAAGGGTGGTGAAATCATTACCTCTTCTTCGGGTTCTTCTTTTTGATTTGATCAAAAGGGCTCCTTAGGTTGGCTTTATGACCAAAATAAGGCCCCTAGGTTGTAGTGAGGGAATTTGGGAGAGTATTTGGGAAGAGTTTGGCCGAACCAAAAGGCTTTGAAGGTGTGAAGAAATGAGAAGGAGGAGTGCTCTTTTATAAGAGGGGTGAGAGGCACCTTTGGAAAAGCTAGAAATATTAATTTATAATAAATTCATATTCGGTTTCTAATGGATCCAAAGTTGATTATTCAAAGGTTAAGGTGTTTATGGGTCGAAAACAACTCAACCAATAGAATTTAGACAGGTTTGGGCACTTATATTAACCTTATCTTTAAGTTTTAACTCTAAGTTAATTAGTTTCACTTTTACAATGTCTCTTTGTATTTTTATATAATATGGTTAATAAACTTAGTAAATACATCCAAGCGACCCCCAAGTGGTCCATTAATGATGAACCTATCATGATATAAGTCTCTTGGCCGAACCTTAGATTTTTAGGAATTTAATATCAATTAATAATATAATATTTGTTTTAAGAACTCTTTTATGTCAATTTTGACACTATTAAATAGTTGATTTTTGTGAAACTCATAACAGATTGATTACTTCGAACAAAGTCAATTAAATCAATCCTAATATATAATATTATCCTAGAAAATTAGTTTAATTCATTAAAAGTTTCATACTATATTTATTTGGATATTTATAATATCAATTATGTTAATTTTTCACTATTATAGTAATTACTGCATCATCATTGTGTCATAAATAAAATAAATTATTTAATGTCTAAAAATTATAAATAAAATATCATTATGTAGGAAAGCTTTTTATCTTTCTAATTAATATTTATAATCTAAAATCCAACATATATAACCCTATGTAACAATTGTTTTGCTAAAAGATATATGCTTGTGTCATTTTTGTATTCATTTTAACTTAATTAAAATAAAGTGTCATTATCACTTACAAGTGGATCCATGGGGTCCCAAAATCGACCCAAAGATGCCTATGGTCGAACATGTATCCACCAATAAGGTTAGGACGCGTTTTAGGGTAATTTAGTATTATTATAATATTATTTTTTAACCCTTATTTACCAGATTTACCCTTAACCATGGTAAATAAAATTTTTACCGCAGTAATTATTCAAAATGTCTAAAAATAAAAGTTACCTATTTACACAATTTGAAAATCCTGATTCCAAATATGGAATCCATTTTTCTAAAATCAAAACACAGAAGTGGAAGAAATTAATTTAAAATTAATTCCCGCTGTCAAAACATAAAGCGTGTTTTTAAGAGATAATAACTATCAAAAGATTGACACCTGTTTATGTTCGATTTAATTGTAAAATTATGTCTAATGACCAAAATTATATTAAATGGTAAAAATATATTCTAAATATACTTTAAAACCACTTAAATTAGTAATTTATCACTATTAATTATTTTGATTAAAAAAGTTGTTTTTAATTAAAATTTAGTAATTTTCACTATTCATCAAAATATGAAAGTTATCCGA
Source organism: Viscum album (assembly GCA_963277665.1). Classification (NCBI taxonomy): domain Eukaryota; kingdom Viridiplantae; phylum Streptophyta; class Magnoliopsida; order Santalales; family Viscaceae; genus Viscum; species Viscum album. The sequence goes on along the minus strand of OY728119.1, from coordinate 1,011,884,189 downwards.
AATGTACCAAAATTTCACCTTAGGCTAAATTCGATATTCCGAATCCAAAAATGAAGTCCATTCTAAAATATAAAATATATATAATTTCAAAAAGTAGGTATTACTATTCATAACGGCTAGTTTGATTGGTTGTGGTGTGTTAGAACTCGAAGTTGCGTACAACACACGCTACTGTATTATTCAAAGGAAAGCGTACCGTGGAAGCTTGGGATGTTTCATTTTAAATTTTTTTGATGTCCCCATTTAGTCAAAAAGTTTAAAATATTATATTTAAAAAGGTTTCACTATTAAAAGTTGATAAAAGTGCAATACTGAAAATGAATCTGTTCTTGTATTATGTCTAAGAAACTCATAATATGGATTCTAAAATTATAAGGATTATATAAAGTTTAAAATTTAGTTAAAACTATTCACAACCTCTTTTGAACGGCTTGTTTGGTAATTCATGGTGTGCTTGAACTCGGTGTTGCGTGTAGTGCAAGTTTTTGTATTATTTTAAAGAAATAACACACTATGAAATCTTGGGGTGTTACAAAAATATCACTTCATCAAAAAACATGTAGTGGAAGGGGTACTAGAATATCGAATTTTGAATGGAATTATAATCAAATAGATATTCTAAGAAATGGTATAGATCAAGAATATTTGTAGAATTATTGTGATTTAATATTGATTGGATAATTTTAAGGTATTAGAATCTTAGATTCTTTGACAAATTAGAATATGTGAAATGAAGAAGAGAGTTATAGAAGTTAGTACAAATGACCTAGTGGAAATTTTAATCAATCCTGAAACTAATTTTCAAGTGGGATATTTCTAGGATTATGTGTCAAAATATGTTTTAATTCCATGTATTAAAGTCATTATAAATGATACACTTCTGGTACTCGCTAATTATATTGTATTTAATGTTGTTAGTTCTCTTGAAACCAAGTGACTGGAATATATCAGCAATGAAGGCTGTGAATTCATAGGATGAAAGAATTGTAGTTGGAATATGAGCTCTAGAATGGGGCACTAATGAATTATTCACTGAATGATCTGTTTGAGGTGATAATCACCTTTTTTCATATAGTTTTATTTCAGAACTGGAATTACTAGATGATACCTACTATATATGATAGGGTTATGATCATTTTTACTAAAGTGAAGATTATTCTAGTGAAAAATTAAGCTTAATATGAATTAATCTTAAGAATTAGAGTTGATCTTCTATTGTAATCTCGCAATCTATATTCTTGTAAATTTTTTTATTTATCCTGGATTAAGACTTCATCCAAACCTTGTAATACTTGCGTACCATAATTTTTTTACATCTTCTTTATTACATCTTCTACTTTGATTGTCTATTTTCAGTGTCTCTTGCAGTTTTCAAAAGGTGCGTGGTCAGGTTTCACAGCTAGTTTACCTAGATTACCAATTCTAGAGACATAATTCACTAACACTAGGATATATTTCAGAACATCTAGTGTCCTTTTTCCTTACTTGAGGACTTATGGTTTGGTCATTCATATGGTACTTCTTTTTTGAATAATGGGTATAATGTAAAATTCCACCACAAACAAGTCTCCAAAATATATATATATATATATATATATAATATCCAAATTCATCCACTAACTATTTCTACAATATATAAAAAACATTATATAAAAATTATGGCTGAACATTACAATATACCTAGTAGGTTTCTTGTTGTAACTCTTATGTGTTCATGTAAATGAAACATTCTAATATATTTGTGAATGATTTAAATAAAATAAGATAATATATCTTATATTCAAAATTCATCAAACTTATCACATAAATCTCATGATTTATGGTCATCCAAATTTTTGAACCATAGAAAATCATAATGCCCTACATCAAATAATTTCTCTTATAATCCAATTCTAGAAACTCAATATTTTTTCACATGTGGGGACCTAACTATAAGATATAAATGAAATTCTATATCCACATGGACCTCTCTATATTATATATATATACGGACTCTCTAGACCTCAACCCATATAATCTCTATTTCATGTCATATATCATCAAAATATCTATCCACGTTATCGTCATCATCAAGTATCAAAAATGGATTCATAACCCCACCATCAACATAATATCATAATTCCCTATACTCTTAAATGTTTCCACCTTCATTTAATCACACATGAGAGGTTTTATTAGAGTTTTTTTAAATAATTCATCTATCATTTTAATAATAATCTCATCATAAAAACTCTATTATACACACTAAGAAATTTGGGAAATAAATAAAGTGTAATTTCTCGCACTGAATATAGAAAGACCACATGCCTACATAAAACTTATTTTATAGAAAATTAAACCACATAATGCAACTCACCAGATGAATGTTCTTCTCCAGAAAAATTTTTAATGACCACAACATAACCTTTTGAAAATTGTTTATAACATAGATCCTCATCATCTAATGATATACTATCACTAAGGTGAAAGTTTTTAGGAAGTGGTACATTAACCATAAAAATTTCATAAAAAATATTACTATTACCAATTAATGACTTTTTAAAACCCTCATAGTATTTTATTCTCTAAATCACTGCTAAAAATAAAAAAAATACATATATTAATCATAAGAAATTAAAACCACAAAATTAAACATGTTAAAAGGTGCATCACAATTTCCATTTATTTATATTTTATAAATTTCCATTATAATAATATGTCCCATCCTTATTCCATCATAGTTAAATATAAAAAATTATTTCAATATTCATATAATATATCTCAACATTTTTCATTATAATCATTTTGAATATTCATATTGAAAATAATTTTCATCAATATCATATTCGATATAAATTATTTTTAATTTATCAACATAATATTAATTTTATATTATCATGACTTATTCATCCATAAAAGACTAATTAAATCATGATACATTCAAGTAAATTAATAAAATATAAAAATATCAAGCCAACTAACTCGATTAGATGACCCTAGAACATCCTTAATAATAACTAATCATTTTTTCATTTATGTTTTCTCTCCAAATTTCTCAGGAATCCACCACAGTACATGGAAATAAATAAGTTCACTCAAGGGGATTGAAAATAAGATAATTTCATACATATTTGGTTTTCCATTCCACAGATTTTCAATGTATTTTTATGAATAAACTCATGGTTGTATTTTTTTTACTAAATAGTGGGTAATTTGAAATAGGGAATAAAATTTTTCTAAAAAGAATGAATTTCCTAGGAACTGAAATTAGGAATTTATTTTCTATATTATATTAAAAAAACATATCTAATTTTCTATATATTTTCAAGAAATATAATGTTCCCCAAACCAATAATTCCATAAACTATTGACCCACATCCACTTATCCCACCCCATGAAGGGGTATACTGAACATAAAGTCCATGGGGATAGCCTATATGGGCTGGAAGAGACCTCCTGGGAGAATCAGGCCCATTGTCAGCCTATGGGGATGGAATATGTAGGAAAATAATATTTTGTCCTTATCCCTAATGTGTCATCCTGTGGTGGTAAAATATATAGAGCAACATGAGGAAGGTTTCGCCGATACGGGGTGGTGCACAGCGGCAGGCAGGGGTCCTCCAACCCTCGTGTGACTTCATTTCCACAGGAGAGCCACAACCTATTATTTAATCTATCACACTCCAATATTTTATTTTCAAAATGTAAAAAGAGAATTGAGTTAATATTATTGATTTTATGAAAATAATTCATGCCGTGTTGAATATTGTTTTCGTGGATTGTAAACACCATGCCACTACACACCTCTATTTTTTTATATTCTTCATCATCCCACCACCATTGCAATCATTGGAATCCTCCATTATAGTCACCTCGAATCTCAAGTTCGATCCTTCTACCACCACCAAATCACTCGGATTCCATGGATCATATATTTCACCCTCAACAACCTCCATGAACCATTTCAAGGATCATCCGACCACTAATAAGGTTAGATGAGGTGAAGGAGTCTCCACTATCATGATTCAATCATCGCATCAGCTCGTATCATGCCACCACTTGACACATCTGAGTTCACCAGATACACCATTGAAATTTTTTCATAATGGTTAATCATGAACCACCATTGGAGATTTTTTCCAGTGTTCAATCATGATCCACTATTAAATCCAATGGTAAATCAGGATTCACCATTGGAAATTTTTACAAGAGTGACTTACGAGACACCATTGATGCCAATGGTGAATCGTGAGACCCCATTTATTTTTTTCCCCAACACTATCTTTTGAGCCACCATTGGAACAAAAAGTGACTCATGAACCACCGTTGAGCTGAAAATGACTCATGAGCCACCGTTGAGTGGTTTCCACGGCTATTCACACCATCTATCTCTTCTTCCTACAAAAAACATGACAACCACCATGGAAACCGCCAAAGGATCTTAGTTCAAGGTCACCTTCCACTGGTGGAGCGCCATATGCCTCTTTCTCTAATGAACTATGGATCAAAATCTCTAATTACCTTAATCCTTGTTTTAACAGATCGACTCATCTAGCCACTACGAAGGTAAGGTGAGGTTTGATAAAAGTTTTGGCTACTCACAATTTTATCACCACTAGTATCCAACTTTTGATCATTGCCATGAAGAAGTATTTAACTCATCCGGACACTATGATGTTTGTATGAGTTTTTACGAAGAAGACACTTCCACATCCACTCCCATGAATTTACACACTAAATGGAGTGCCACATCCCTCTTCCATGTGAAACCATGAAAACATTGAAGAGACTGCCCCAATGGATATCATATCCAGGATGCAATATTAAACACATGAATGATTTGAGTTTTTTCATAATTCAACATGAGGGTCTCTATAGGATTTTAAAATAAAATAGATATGTGTGTATACATTTGATCATGTTTAGATTAGAAGAATACCGAAGGCATCCCTCACAATCTATAAAATGAGGAGTAATCCCACTGAGAAATGAGAGCCCCAAAGGATAAAACACCCCCTACTAATGTTGTAGACTCTATTTCAACTAATTTATTTTATTTTTATTTTTTTATGTATTATTATTATTATACCACCCACTTATTCCTTTGTAATAGAGGGATATAAACTTTTTTTTATTGCGTAAAGGGGATGTGACATGTTGTAATGATGGAGTCTTAGTTTTAATAAAATTCTTTTTCCCTTTTTTTATTAAATGGTATTAAATTTATGAATTCATAGTTTTAATTAGATGTGATTGTGTTTTGTTTCAAAATTGAACATTCCTAAATTTTCTTGATTAATTTATTGTATTATCCCTCTTATTGGTAGTGGATCACACCAATTGGGTGATCCAGTGTTAGGTATAGAATTTATTAGTGATTGTTACACACTTGGGTAAGACATAGTTGGGTAATATTAGAACTTGGGGTGCTCAATTATTGATTTGAAATTCCCTATGTGGTCTAGGGGAGATTCATTGTACCTTTCTCATATGGAAGGATAATAGTCCAAACAAATAATTTGGGAGGATTATTCTCACTATCAATCAATTTTTAATCAATGGTTGAAAAGAATAATTGATTGTTAATCCAATCATTAAATTTATTTATCAAAAAAATGATTTAATTTAAATGGGTCCATGTTAGATTTACATAAGGGAATCCAAACCTAAAACAAAGTTACTTGTCTATAAATTGATCTTTAGAAACCAAAGTCCCTCACTTCTTAGTCATTCAAATTATTGTTGTTTAATTTACTTTTTCTTTCATGGAATCTAGATTTAAATCCCCACTCTTAGGAGATGACTTAGGTCATGCATACTATTACACCGTTAGGGGGGGAAATTATATTTTTCCTCACCTAATGAATGGGTTGTATCAAAACATGGAGTTATTGATAAGGATCCAATAAGTAGTTTACTTTTCTTGATCTATTTTCACATTTTAGATAGTTTTAATTTTTTTCAAAATATTAAAAAACCCCAAAAAAATATGTTTCCCAAATGTATTCAAATTTGGATTATTATGTATGGTTTTATTACTCACATTTGTAGAAACAACAACATGATAAAGAAGCTAAATATGGTTATAATAGATCCCAGGTGCAAGAACTTTGAGAAAGAATAAAACAAAAGAAAATCAAATCATAAAGTGAATTTTAGTGTGTTCATACATTGATAGAGAAACCAAAATCTGAGAAAGAACCTGAGGTGGCCAAGGAATAAGTTCCACTGGAGTTTCCTAATTTTACTGAAGATATCAAATAGGTTGAGTCCCAAATCATGGACCATCAACAACCCAACCATCTCAATGATAAAATTGAGGAGTACTATTAAGATCTAAAGAGTAAAGATTATTACTCATGTTATCACTGGAATATGGGAAATGATCCAGATTAGCTTTGGAGTAACTAGTTAGAAGATGAAATGCAATGTGATCTTCCTATCTACAAGATTGAAGAATTATTACCTGAATAATATTTTCTATTCATGGAATGGTAGCAATACATGGATATGATTGAATTTGAATAAAATACATAGGATCCCGACTACTCCATCCACTGATATTTAATTTCAAGAAGAACTTACCACCACGGGATTGATTAAACTGGAAGAAACTCAGGGAGATGGTCATAATTTGAATACTTTATTTTATAATATTATTCAATACAATTTGAGTATTACTTCTAATTATTTTGAATTTTTAGATTTTTTCAATCATTTCGAGGCCTTAGAGGAAGATGATAAATAAGAACATTGACCTATGGAGGAACACATGAAGGTACCTAATTTTGATGAACATACATATGAGGAATCCCATGAAGAATTCCAAGTAGTTGAGCCTAAGGAAACCAATATATTGGTTTCTCACACTAAAAGGTGAGATTATAATTTACATTATTTATGCATATCATGTTCGCATAGCACTAGAAGGGAAAGAGGAGGATGAAAAAGTAGAAACCATGAAGGGGGATGATCCATACATCAACCCACCCCCTCCATGAAAATTTCACATAATTGTAAATAGGGAGGATCTAGTATACTCTTTCCATTGATTATTCCTCACCAAAAAAGTATAAACACAATATAGGAAAAGTCATATGTGGTGGTTCAAGTCAATGAATATTCAACCACCATCAAACCTTAGATAACAAATAATACTTCCCTCTATAGATAGTAGAAATTCAGGTCATGCATGGGGGATCATACCAATAATTATCTCCTTGCGTTCTTTCTAGTACTTTAAATTTTGGTTTTATGAATAATCCTAGCATACATCCCACTCCCTCTTATCAGTTTTAGTATAAAAGACGTGATAATTGTGATTAATTGATTAATTTAATTTTTTAGGACCATTATGGAACAAGGAAACCCCAAAAAACCAAAGAGGAAATAATTGTAAGCATCTTGGGTAAATGATTACAATTTTAATGTTTAAAAATTTAAACTGCCTACATTTTTTTCCAAAACCTATTTTAATATTTTAACTGGAAATTTCATGGTCATGCTTGAATTATGCTTTACATAACTTATCTAGGAGACATGAGTTTCTTAGGAATCATATGATTCCATGTTTTATATTTTAAGGTTAATGAAATTAAATGATTAAAATGGATAATTAGAAGATTGAAGTGAAGCATTAATATTAAAATGAGGACTCTTGATTTGATTGAATTCATTGATTAATCAACATGTTTTCCTACCATTTTTCACACATTGAATTTTCGAAATTTATGTGAATTGATTTTTTATTTTTAATCATTCCTTGAGTTATTTTACAATATCAAATGTTCCATTCTCGGTAGGATTTCTAGACAAAGTACTTCCTATTTTATTCTTGAGCATATTTATTGTGGGATATTTGGACATTCCACCAGCTAGAACTTTCATTTTAACATTTTAATTCCATTACTATACAAAAACACATTTAAAATGACTAAGTTATATTTTCAATATCCATTATCCTTGAAAAAACATTTACATTGATCTTTGATTATCCCATAGAGACCATGATTTTCCTTTAGGAATGAGCCATGTTTCAATCCGTTTTTACCCATTCTTACCCTACTCTTAGTAATTGCATGATATTTTAAATTTGAAGTGTGGGGGTGAAGTGATTCATGATGAAATATATGAAATACATTTAATGAAAAAGTATGGGGGTGATATAGTGTGTAATAAGAAAGGTCATTTGATTTATATATTGTAATTTTACTCATTTCCCATCTTGAATAAAAAAAATGATAAAAATAACAAGAAAATAAAAATAATTGGTTATTATTTGGGAAAACAATAAATCATCATTACTAGACTCGTGATTTTTATCATATGTGTTTAGGTAATATATGTGGGGTTTATTTCAAGCATTACTTTAGGAAAAAAATAGAGGAATAAAAAATGCATTCAAGGGGGTTAAAAATAATTTAATATGATTAACATTGATCATGACATTCATCTGAGTATGTGGATAATTGGAGATGTTACAATTTTAAGGGTAGATTTTCATCAAATATTTACTTTTTATATCTTGAACTATACATTAGAAATAAACCACTTCTTTGTGCCTTAAATTTTAAAACATCTATTCTTACCAACCTTATTCATCAAAGTCATTTGATTATTTATTTAAAGACCTCGAGATTTTATATGCCTTTTTTATTTACAAAGTGGATAAAATACATCCTTTGTAAGCCTATATATAAGGATGATGTATTCATGAAATGAGCATTACTCTACATGAATTAATATCATGAGGTATGAGTGAAAATATTCAAAATGATAGTTTTGGTCGGAGTGGATACTCAAGAGGGGGTGAATTGAGTTCCAATAAAAATTTCTGTTAAAAACTATTTCTCATAAAATCCCCCAATTTAAAAAAAAAGTTAAACTGTAGTGAATCTATACAGAGTGTAAATGTCCAATCATTTTCTTAAAGATTGATTAGGTCTTAGTTTACTTAATCTGAAGATTAAATTAACTTTTGAAACTTACTTACTGGTTTACCATTAGTATAAACACTTTCTAATTTAACTATCAAAGTAGCTTTAAAATAGTTTATTATTTAAAAGTAATAAGCAGAGGAATATGTAAAATATATATGTAATACTTATAGAATTAAAATAAAAGCATAGAAAAGTTAACCAAGAGGTTCAGTATCAAGCTGAAACTTAGTCCTCTCAACAATTTATATAAATTGATCCACACCCTAGATCGAGGTTAAACAACAATAAAATATTTTCTAGGTCCAAAGACCTCTACCACTATTCTTCGTGGGAATATAAACAATAGAACACATGCTGTTCAGGTCTAACATGACCTCTACCACTATCCAAAGTAGGAACAAAAGAGTTATGGAGTTTGAGTGAGGATTTATGAATCCTCCAGTTTAGCACAGGAGACAGTGTGTGTGTAAAATAAACAGGGTGCACACACTGTTCCAAATGTAAATATAGAATCACTAAGAGAAGTATGATTGAGTTTAGAAATGCTTTAGTGATTAGAAGTGCATCTCTGGACTCGTTTGGTTTATCAAAAAAGCTTCTGAATCCTTCTCTAGATTTTCTCAGAAAAGAGAGAATAGATTTCTTCTTTGATTCTTGGTCCATCTTAGTAGACTGAGTGCATGAAATGTTTGTTGTAGTTCTTCACTCAAGATGCAGCTTGTGTTCTCCTCTAGAATAAGTTTCTTCATGTATGTCCAGGACTTTTGGAGTATGGATGTAGACTAGAGAAAAATTCTCCACATTTGAATTCTTTTCAGCTCTTGTCTCTTTCACCATTCGTGTGTGTTATTAGGTGCCTTTTTGTGTTACATGAATCACTTGGTTACAGTGTTCTCTTTCCATCCCTTTATAGCTTTCAGCTCTGGAAGAAAAGAATAATCACCTTTTACATGGGTGCTAGGTACGGTTCCCTGACATGCAATAGAATCCATTAAATAACATTAATTGCATTAAAACCATCAAATGTAACTGTTAGCTAAATAAATAAATAGTATGAAGAGTATTGGGTTTGACTGGTTAGTCAAGAATTAGTAGCGTTCTATTGGTATACATGCATGGTGGTGTCACAGAACATTCCATCAGTTTCTCTTTTGAACTTTCATCGGTAGCTCATATACTAGTGACTTTAGTTCCATCATTATCTCTTATTATCGGTAGCTCTTTGATCCATCAGTAGTTGTCTCTCCATCAGTATATCTTTGCATTAGTAGATGTTTGCACATATCGGTAGACTTACACTATCAACAGACTTATATCAGTAGCTCGATATATCGGTGACTCTACTTGTATCGGTGACTATCTGTGAACTGGTTCTATCGGTAAACTTCTGTCTATCGGTAAATCTGGTAGACATGCACATCGGTAGCTCGTATCAGTAGCCTGAATCTGTTGGTTGACTGAATCTGTCGGTAGACTTACTTACTAGTGGACTTGTGCATATCGGTAGACTAGTCTTATCGGTGACTCTTTCTATATCAGTGACCGTAGTGTATCAGTGACTGTCTATCGGGAGACTAAGTCTATCGGTAGACTGAGTACCGGTAGCTCTATACCAGAAGCTATAACACTTGTCTGTTTTATGCAAAACACATCTGAATGGGTTAGAATTACTTCAGAACTTATATAAACATGGATAAACAAATATTAAACTATCTCATGGATTATTTTAATATTATTATCATATTGAGAATAGATTGAAAGAATTAATATATATAAAAACATTATATTGAGATTATCAAAGTATGTGAAAGCATAATTGGGATTATCAAAACATGTGAGGTCAACAATATCCCCCTTTTTGATAATCACAACTTATGATATTATCATTTAAAAAAAATTGTATCAGTGGATATATAATTAAGCTCAATTTTCTCAGAGAAAAATATATGGTGTAAAACATAATTTATCAGAGATAGAATCAAATGTATAAGAGATAAAAGAAAAATCCATAATTTCAAAGATAAAATTTAGTGGTATCATAGAACTTCAGAGAACTAAATGAAATGATATCAGCGGATGATAATAATGGTACTGGTATTAGAGGATGAAATTCAGAGGTATCAAAAGGGAAAAGATTGATAGATCTTAGATAAAATTGCTCCCCCTTTCATTAATATTTCTCCATCTAGGTGAATATGTCTTCCTCTTTTGATACTTAGAGAGTATTTCTCCCCCTTGGTAAAATATTTCTCCCCCTTTGTGATCATCAAAAAGTGGGAAATAATGAAGAGAAGTGGAACAATATGAATAGAAGAAAATCACTTGTATTAAATGTGACAAAAAGGTACAAAGAAAGAAAACAAAATATATAGGATTCCTATCAAACAGTCCATCCACTTGATCAATTCACATCCTCAATGTGAGATTTTCCCTTAGGATCAGTAGAGGATTCAGGGGGTGGGGATTCAGGTGAAGGTTTAGGAATTCCTGAAATGACCATAGGAGGCTGAGCAACTGACACTGTGCCTGGCCTGTATTGAGTAGTCCATTGTGTGATCATAGGTGTGAGGCTGCGTATGGCTTGGACATGAGTCATCTGAATTGGAGAAGCAGTGAAGGCAGAGGAAGGGAAATCAGGGGGGACAATTACTGGCCTAGCATCAACATGCAGAAAGGGAAGCAATAGATTGATGAAATCCATAATGATTCCTCCTCCTCTCTCTATATCGGATATGAAGTTATCCTTGTTCTCTATGAACTTGTCCAAAGCTAGAGTCAATTCTCTTAGCTTGCTAACTTTCTCTCTAAAGGCTTGATTGACAGGAGGTAGTTTCATATTCTCAATCAGAAGCGTGAAAGGACTGGTCATTTGGGTCTTTGTGTAAATTTTGGAGAAATAGGAGTCCACCTTTTCTTTAAATTCTTTGTAAGAGGCAGAGGATTCTCTCTTGTTGTCCTGGATGATCTTCATAATTTCTCTGGCTGAATCTCTGGTAGAGAGAACAACTCTGCTCAGTTCAGATGAGTCCACATAGCCACTGGTTGAGGCAGAACCAAGATCCTCTTTCATCATAGCTCGAATTTGATTCAAATCCATCGAAGTTTTAGATGCAAGAGAACCAACAGAGAAAGATATAGTCTCTTTGAATCTTTTGGTCAACACACAGATACGATTTTGAACATCGGATTCCTAGTTTTTAATATTATCTTTCATAGAAGTTTTGAAACCTTCAAATACAAAAACCATTTGGCTTAAAACACTCTTCACATAAGCTAAGTCCTTATCTTCTTGGAATTTTGAGCTCATATAAGAGTATAAAGAAACCACAGATTCCTTTAGAACTTCAAGATCTGCTTCAAGTCTAGAAACATGAGCCTGGCATTCTTTAACTTCTTCAACTATTTCACCCATAAAGGTTTATAAATTACAGGTAAGAGATAGTTCAAAAGAGCTTTCTAGCATAACCATTTCTTCAGAAAAACTTTGATTCATCTCAGCAACTGAGGTACTAAAAGATTATTTCAGCTCATCCCTTAAGATATCCAAATCAGCCTTGGTAACCAAATCAAAAGGTGCAACTGCTACATATTCTCTTTCAGAGGCTAAACTGAACACAGAGTTAGTCATAACTGATTGAATTGAAGATACCATAGAAACTTCCATTTTCTTTTCTTCTTCCACAAAACATTCCTTGAGGTTTTTCTTCAGATTATCCAGGTCATGCATTCCGACCACATCTTCAGGAAATAACCCAGAATCGACATCATAAGTAATCTTAGGTCTATTGTGAGATGCCTCATTATCTGAATCTGAATAGTCTAAACCACAGACTACAAAACTAGGGTCTTCTTACCAATCATTAAATCCAACAGCCACTGTTACACTTCCAAACTTAGTTTGTTTCTTCCCCTCAATGGGTGAATCCTCAATTAGGATAACAGCATTCTCAGCAACATTCACAATAGCATCCTCAGCAGTTCTTTCATCCTGAGGAGAATCTTCCACTATCAATTCCATCACATCAGTAGCAGGAGGGTCTTCTGGATTAGGAAAGGGAATTTCTACTTCATTTGCTTCCTCAGTAGGTACTAAAGATTGTCCAATCACTGGACTCTGGCTCAAATCAGCTGACAGAGATGCTCCACTCTCATGAACATCTTCTTCATTTTCTACAGAAGCCACTTCAACAATCTCTAAAGTAGCATCTTCCTTATCTGATATATGTTGAACTAGATTTTCAAGAGCTGGGCTAGGAGGCAAGTCAGGGTCTCCTCCTTCATCAGCAGAGGACTCTTCCTCTTCTGAATCATCACTGTATTCTGGCTCCTCTTCATCAGGTCCCAGACCTGGATCCCTCACATCCTTTGGTCTTGAAGGATGATTCACAGGATTAAACTTGTCATACACCCTCTAGTCATCGTTGACCCATTATCGTCTCCAAGGGTTCCAATTTATTTTCATGTACATACAAACTGTAGTTGTGATACAGAAGTTATTCTTTACTACCACTATCTCATCTTGAGACTCAGCAACCCCTTTTACCTTGATCATCACAGAGATTAATTTAGCAAAGAATAGGGCATTTGTCTTTGATTTTGGCCTTGTCATATATTCTAGTTGGACCATTAGAAATCTGCAAAAATTAACCTTGACACAATGTCTTAAGAGGTGAAGGATATAGATATCCTGATATCTAAAATTGGAAAAGTATCCTCTCCTCGGTATCAAGACATGTTGAAGAAATTTGAACAGTAGTCTATTCTCTCCATCCATTTCTACAGCAACTACTTGTCTTGGACTTTCATCACCATTCTTCTCCTCCAAAGCAGTCTCATAATCGAAAATGTCACTGGTAGGTGGCCTTGCTCTCACGACATATCCAGATACTTCTTCATGTGTAACATTCAAGAACTCAACCCATTCAACAGATGAAAATGACATCTTATTTCCAGTCACAAAAGAGGTTACTCGATTTTCATTCTTCGATTCTTCAAAGGTTACAAAATCGTAAAACTGTTTCACTAATTTTGTAAATTAAGGACCATTTTTGTTTGAAAAACACTCTACCCATTTTTGATCTTCAAGAACTTCGAGCACTAAGGACCTGAAAGGAAGCTTCCATTCTACACACAGTTCCTTTTCAATCACAATAACTCGATTTTGTAGATAAGGATTCACTGGTCGTCTCCCCGACCTAGTTCTATCAACACTTCCACTACTACTTTCTTCTTGCTTGGTCCTCTGCTTCTTTTTTTCGGCTCAACAGAGTCTTCTATGACGGTAGGAAGTTTGGTTTTTTCCATCTCTGGTTCGATGGATTTAGGGTTTTCTATGGATTCAGGAGCTAAGGTTTGAGGGTTATGGTTTGAGGCTTGGTGGATTTAGAAGTATCTCGGACTTTAGTTTTATCATTTAGGAATCCTAAAATAAATAAAAAAATGAAATAAAATAAAAACGATTCAGATTCTGGCAGCAGACAGAAGTTTTAAAACAGCAGACACATCGGTGAGAATTTCTATCAGTGAGGTTACATCGGTGAGGTTTTCTATCAGTGAGGTTACATCAGTGAGGTTTTCTATAAGTGAGGTTACATCGGTGAGGTTTTCTATCAGTGAGGTTACATCGGTGAGGTTTTCTATCAGTGATGTTACATCGGTGAGAATTTGACATCGGTGAGAATTTGACATCGGTGAGAATTTAACATCGGTGAGAATTTGACATTGGTGAGAATTTGACATCGGTGAGAATTTGACATCGGTGAGAATTTCTACCATTTGAGGTTAAACATTCCTAACTCGTGTCTAATGTAACTTAACCTATTCGAACTCAAAGGTTTAGTGAAAATGTCAGCTAATTTATGTTCAGTGCCTATAAACTTAAGAGTAATATCACCCTTTCGGTAATGATCTCTCAAGAAATGGTGCCTTACATAAATGTGTTTGGTCCTAGAGTGAGACATAGGGTTCTTCGAGATATTTATTGCACTAGTATTGTCACAGTTGATTTCCACGTTCCTAAAGTCATATCTATAGTCCAAAAGAGTGTGTTTCATCAACAGAATTTGTGCACAGAAACTACCAGCAGCAATATACTCTACTTCGGCAGTGGATAATGCTACAGAATTCTGCTTCTTACTACACCAAGATACTAATGACTTTCCTAATAAATGACATGTTCCAGAATTTCTTTTTCTATCTAACATGCAACCAGTAAAGTCAGCATCTGAATAACTCATTAACTCAATGGGTTTTCCTTTTGGGTAAAATAAACCAAAGTTTACAGTATGTTTAAGATACTTAAAAATTCTTTTAACAGCAAGTAAATGCGATTCTTTTGAATTATATTGAAATATTGCACACATACACACACTAAACATAATATCTAGTCGACTAACAGTAAGGTAAAGTAAGCTGCCAATCATACCTCTGTAATTGGTTTGATCCACTGGTTTTCCAGTTTCATCTGCATCCAACTTAAAAATAGTACTCATAGGAGATTCAATTTCCTTAATACTATCCAAACCAAAACGTTTTAAAAGATCCTTTTTATATTTACTTTGATTCAAAACAATACCATTTTCATTTTGAAACACTTGAAATCCAATTAAATATTTAAGTTCTCTCATTAAACTCATTTCAAATTCATTTTTCATATTCTTTGAAAAATCAGTACATAAAGAATTTTTAGAAGATCCAAAAATAATATCATCAACATAGATTTAAACTATTAAAACTTCTGTAGAAATTCTTTTAATAAAAAGAGTTGGATCAGCAATCCCTTTAGTAAAAATTTTTGAAATAAGAAAATTACTATATCTATCATACCAAGCTCTTGGAGCTTGTTTTAAGCCATATAAAGCTTTCTAAAGTTTAATAACTTGATTTGGAAAATGAGGATTAATAAATCTAGGTGGTTGATCAACAAAAACATCTTCAACCGTAAAACCATTTAGAAAATCACTTTTGACATCCATTTGATATAAATTGAAATTCAGATGGGCAGTATATGCAAGTAATATCCTAATGGATTCTAATCCGGCTACAGGTGCGAAGGTTTCCTCATAGTCTATACCTTCTTCTTGACTATATCCTTGTGAAACTAGCCTAGCTTTGTTTCTAACTATGTTTCCAGACTCATCAACTTTGTTTCTAAAAACCCATTTTGTGCCTATTGTTAAATTGTCCTTAGTTCTGTCAACTAATTCCCAGAATTTGTTTCTTTCAAATTTATTTAACTCTTCTTGCATATCCATTACCCAAAATTCATCATTGATAGAATCATTGATATTTTTAGGTTCTAGCTGTGAAATAAAGGTTTGATGTTCAACCTGGTTTTTAAAGAAGCTCTAGTCTGTGTCCCTCTATCAAGATTACCAACAACAGCATCCAAAGGATGATTCTTTAGAATCCTTATTGATCTAGTAAAGGTAGGACTAGAAATTTCAGGTTCATCTATAGGTTCAGGTTCTATAGCAACAGCTTCTGGAATATGTCCAGAACTGGATGTTTTAATAGTAGGTTCTTTAGATTTATCATTAAGGTTCAGAACACTTAAATCTTCCTCAAGATTCTAAAGAGAGGTTTTAGGCTCATGTGGATCAGTTTCATCAAACTTGATGTCAGCAGATTCTTCCACACATTTGGTTCTTTTATTAAAGACTCTATAGGCTTTTATAGTTAAAGAATAACCAAGAAAAATTCCTTCATCACTCTTAGAAGCAAACTTATCCAGATTATCCTTTGTATTAAGAATAAAAACTTTGCAGCCAAAGACTCTAAAGTAACAAACTTTAGGTTTTCTATTATCCCATAACTCATAAGGGGTCTTCTTAAGAACTGGTCTAATTAAGACTCTATTAATAATATAACAAGTTGTATTCACAGCTTCAGACCAAAAGTAAATAGGTAGGTCATATTCATTAATCATGGTTCTAGCTATTTCTTGAAGGGTTCTATTTCTTCTTTCTACTAAACCATTCCGCTGAGGTGTTCTTGGAGCAGAAAAGTTATGACTATAGCCATTGTGTGAGCAATAAGATTCAAACTCTTTATTTTCAAACTCACGTCCATGATCACTTCTTAGAGTTTTAATCTTAAGTCCACTAAGATTTTCTATAGATTTGGATTATTTAACAAAATAAGAACAATCTTCACTTTTGTGAGATAAGAAGTATACCCATGTATATCTAGAAAAGTCATCTACTAGAACATAGACATAGTGCTTCCCATTTAAACTAGAAACTCTTGATGGTCCAAACAAGTCCATGTGATCCGACTCGAGAGGTTGAGAAGATGAATCTTCTTTCTTTGATTTAAAAGAAACATTATGTTGCTTTCCCTTTTGATAGAGATTACAAACTTTGTCAATTGGGAATTCAAGTTTAGGTAGGTCTCTAACTAAGTTCTTCCTAGTCAGCTTTCTATGTGAATAGATGTTTCAGTGTCCTAATCTTCTGTGCCAAAGCCAAGACTCTTTATGAAAGGCATTTAGACAAGTAACATTTTGTTTAGATAAAGAATTTAAATCAACTGCATAAACATTTTCATTTCTTAAAGCAGAAAATACTAAAACATCTTTAGAATTAAAAACATTACAAGAATCATTTTCAAAATTCACATTAAATCCATCATCACATAATTGAGAAATACTTAACAGGTTATACTTATGTCCATCAATAAATAAAACTTCGGTAATTAAAACTGAATCAGTGTTACCAATTTGACCTAGGCCGATGATCATTCCTTTAGAATTATCACCTAAGGTGACAAAGCCTCCATTAACCTTTATTAAACTCTTGAAACATGAGTAATCTCCAGTCATATGTCTTGAATATCCACTGTCCAAGTACCATACCTTCATTTGAGAACTCTTCAAACATTTTCCTACAAAACAAATTTAGATAGGAAATGATTTTGATACACAGATCTTCTGGGTCCAGAAAGGTTAGCAATCAAAGCTTTAGGTACCCATATTTGTCTTATGGGTCTCATATAATTTACAGGATCAAGGGATTTTGAAAGATAAACATTATTTGACCTATAACCATATGAATAAATAGATGAAGCATATGAATTTCCAGAACTAGAATAAGCAGAATTTTGTCCAGACTTAGGAATAAATCAAGTTTTAGTGAACTGTCTCTGTCCAGGTTTGTATCCCAAACTAATAGTGTATTTAGGTGCAACTTGTTTACCTAATATTTGAGTAAGTTTGTCTTTTCTATTTGTAAACTTCTCTAATTCTTTTCTAATTTTCTCATTTGACATTTTCAGTTCTGTATTTTCCTTTAACATTTGAGTATTCTTCTCTTTTTCAATAGTAAGTTCAGTTTTAACAGTAGTAGTGAGAGCATGCTGTTTCTTTAATGATTTGTATTTATCCTTAAGTTCATTTCATGTATCCTCCAGCATATTAAAATACTAAAATAATTCCTTACTATTCATGTTTTCAGAATCAGAATCAGATTCTCCATCATTTTCAGAATAATAAGAATTTAAAACAAGAGTATCTAAGGTTACATCAGATGTGTTGGTCATGAAACACATGTTGGCATGATTCTTTTCAGAATCAGAAACTTCATATTCACTTTTGTTGTCCTCTAAAGAACTCCAAGTTTCTTTCATAGATTTCATGTACTTCTTGTCCTTATAATCATATTTCTTTTTGACTTTTAACTTTGGACAATCATCCTTGATGTGTCCTTTCCTTTTACACTCATAGCAGACTATTTCATTATTCTTATCAACTTTCTTCCAATCCTTCTTTCAGTGTCCCTTGTTGTCATAATTTCTTTTGTAGTTATATTTCCTGAAGAATTTCTTCTTCCTCTAAAACTTCTTGAATCTCCTGGATATTTGAACCATCTCAGCATCACTATCTGAATCAGAATTATCACTGGTTGAACACTCAGTAGGTATTTTCATTTTCTCCTTGTCTTTACTCTTAAGGGCAGTAGACTTGAAAGCTACAGATTTTCTATTAGGTTCATCATCTTACTCCTTATTCACCTTGAGTTCTTCTTCATACATCATTAATTTACTAATAAGCTCCTTTACTAGGAGTGCTCCAATGTCACATAACTCTCGGATTGAGACAGAGTTGGCTCTACATCGTTCTGGCAGACATCTCAGTATCCTCATAATTTGTTCCTTGGCTGGAACAGCTTTCCCAAGTGAACTCATTTTATTGACTATCTCATTAAACCTAAGATAGATATCAGAAATAGGTTCATCAGTTTTCATTTTAAAATTTTCATATTTAATAGTATAAGAATACAATCTCATTTCTTTAACATTGGTTGTTCCTTCATGAGAAACACCCAAAGTATCACAAATTTCATAAGCAGTTTTGCAAGCAGAAATTCTATTAAACTCTTTATCTCCTAAAGCACGGTACAGAGCATTCATAGCATTACAATTATTATTATAAGTAGTCTTTGTAGATTCATCCCAAGTTTTTCTTTAAGTTTTTTGAATTTTATATTTATATTCTATAGCAGTCCAAATATCAAAACCAATGCTTTCTAAATGAATTTTCATTTTCAGTTTCGACTGGGCATAGTTTGTACCATTGAAGAAAGGTGTCTGGTTAGTAGGAGCACCCTCTTGTCTATTATCCATAACTAGATTTTAGAAAATAGTTTTAAAGATATAAAATTTTGAACTAATAGAAATTTAAGATATTTAAAGATGCAACTAAAATCACAGTTGAAAAACATAGTTTTTCAAGAATCCTTAAACAGAAACAAACCTCTGATACCAAATATTGGTCGGAGTGGATACTCAAGAGGGGGGTGAATTGAGTTCCAATAAAAATTTCTGTTAAAAAATATTTCTCTTAAAATCCTCCAATTTAAAAACAAAGTTAAACTGTAGTGAATCTATACAGAGTGTAAATGTTCAATCAGTTTCTCAAAGAATGATTAGGTCTCAGTTTACTTAATCTGAAGATTAAATTAAATTTTGAAACTAACTTACTGGTTTACAATAAGTATAAACACTTTCTAATTTAACTATCAAAGTAGAATTAAAATAGTTTAGTATTTCAATGTAATAAGAAGTGGAATGTGTAAAATATATATGTAATACTTATAGAATTAAAATAAAAGTACAGAAAAGTTAACCATGAGGTTCAGTCTCAAGACGAGACTTAGTCCTCTAAACAGTTTATATAAATTGATCCACCCCTTGGATCGGGGTTAAAAAACAGTAAAATACTGTCCAGGTCCAAAGACCTCTACCACAGTTCATCGTGGGAAACTAAACAACAGCACACAGGCTTTCCAGATCTTACTTGACCTCTAACACTATCCACAGTAGGAACAAAAAATTTATGGAGTTTGAGTGAGGATTTATGAATCCTCCATTTTAGCATAGGAGACAGTGTGTGTGTAAAATAAACAGGGTACACACACTGCTCCAATGTAAAGATATAATCACTAAGAGAAGTATGATTGAGTTTATAAATGTTTTAGTGATTAGCAGTGCAGCTCTGGACTCGTTTGGTTTATCAGAAAAGCTTCTAAGTCCTTCTTTGTATTTTCTCAGAAAATAGAGTGTCGTTTTCTTCTTTGATTCTTGGTCCAGTTTAGCAGCCTGAGTGTATGAAATGTTTGTTGTAGTTCTTCACTCAAGATGCAGCTTGTGTTCTCCTCTAGAATAAGTTTCTTCGTGTATGCCCAGGATTCGTGGAGTATGGATGTAGACTAGAGAAAAATTCTCCACATTTGAATTCTGTTTAGCTCTTGTCTCTTTCACCCTTCTTGTGTCTTCTTAGGTGCCTTTTTTTGTTACATACATTGCTTGCTTACAGTTTTCTCTTTGCATCCCTTTATAGCCTTCATCTCTGGCAGAAAAGAATAATTTCTTTTTACAGGGGTACTAGGTACGGTTCCCTGACATGCAATATAAATCATTGAATAACATTAACTGCATTAAAACAATCAAATGTAACTGTTAGCTAAATGAATAAATAGTATGAAGAGTATATGGTTTGACAGGTTGGTCAAGCATTAGTAGAGGTCTATTGGTATAGGTACATGGTGGTGTTGCAGAACCTTCCATCGGTAGCTCTTTTGAACTTGCATCGGTAGCTCATATACCGGTGACTATAGTTCCATCGGTAGCTCTTGTTATCGGTAGCTCTTTGACCCATCGGTAGCTGTCACTCCATCGGTAGCTCTTTGCGTCAGTAGTTGTTTGCACATATCGGTAGACTTGCACTATCAGCAGACTTCTATCGGTAGCTCGATATATCGGTGACTCTACTTGTATCGGTGAATATTTGTGAACTGGTTCTATCGGTAGACTTATGTCTATCGGTAACTATGGTAGACATGCACATCGGTAGCTTGTATCGGTAGACTGAATCTATCGGTAGACTTACATACCGGTGTACTTGTGCATATAGGTAGAGTTGCCTTATCGGTGACTCTGTATATATCAGTGACCTTAGTGTTTCGGTGACTGTCTATCAGTAGACTAAGTCTATCGGTAGACTGAGTACCGGTAGCTCTATACCAGTAGCTATAACACTTGTCTGTTTTATGAAAAACACATCCGAAAGGGTTAGAATTACTTAAGAACTTATATAAACATGGATAAACAAAGATTAAACTATCTCAGGGATTATTTTAATATTATTATCATCTTGAGCACATATTGAAAGAATTAATATATAGAAAAACATTAGATTGAGATTATCAAAGTATGTGAAAGCATAATTGGGATTATCAAAATAGGTGAGGTCAACAGATAAGTAAATTATTATTTAGAATTTATAATAGTAATAAATTAAGGAGCTTGAATGAATTAATAGAGAAGTAAAATAATCTTCAAATGGGAAAATGTAAAATTATTGAGTTAATTAATTTCTAAAAATTGATAAATTTAATTGATATCTTATTTGTATTTTTTAATGTTTGATTTATCATTGATAATTGTTTAAATTTAATTTCTTTTAGATTTGAATATTGGTAGAATTGGTGACCCATAATTCTTAATGTTTATATTTAATTCTTAAGAAAAATCATGGTTTAAGTGTGTGAGTATTTGACAAACTGATATTCTCATACATATTTTTTTGTCCATTCCATTTTTTTTAGTTTTTTTTCAATGAATAAACTCAGGATTGTTTTTTTACTTAATGATGGCTAATTTGAAATACGGAATAAAGGTGGCCTAAAAGAATAAATTACTTTGAATCTTTAAATGGGAATTTATTTTCTAGATTATATTGAAAAAATATCTAAGTGTTTATATTTTTAATGTAAAAAATGTGGCCAAATCCATCAAGACCATCAACCATTGACACACAACCACTTGGCCCACCCCATGAAGTGGAAGGTCGGTCGAGCATGACATAGAGAGATCCCGAATGGGATAGAAGAGGCCACACTAAGACATCAGGCCCATTGGTGCCCCTGGGGATGAATTATGCATGGAATAGTTAGTCGGGCCACATCCCTGAAGCATCAACTTGTAGTGGTGAAACCGATTAAGTGATGGTAGGAGGGAATTGCTAACACATGGTGTTTCACAACGGCGGGCGAGGGTCCTCCATCCCCCGTGTGACTTCATTGTTGTAGGAGAGCTAAAACTTGTTATTTAATCTTTTACACTCCCATATTTTATTTTTTATGTGGGACTAGAGTCACAAGTAACTTTTCAAGACTTTAAAAAACATGTGTTCCCCACCCAAATTTTTTTCTTAGGCTCGAAACACCCAAACCACCATGGTCCACTGTCGTTATTACCATCTTCCTTGGACCACCATTTCTGCCATCATAAGGAATACCCATAATAGTCACCCCTACGCTTAGGGTCGGTCCTTCCACCACTTCCAAAGTACCTAGACCTTGTGGATCATCTCACGTACCCTCGAAAACTTCAATTACCCATTTCATGGCTTATCTGGTAACAAATAATGATGGATGAGGAAGAAGAGTATCTGCTGCCCCACTTCCATGCTTCAACCACCACACCAGTATGTAGCATGCCACTGCTTGGATCCACTGATTTCACTAGGGCCACTGTTGAACATTTTAACCAATGGTCACTCATGAGCCACCATTGTAGATTTTTCCCAATGATGAGTCATGAGACACCATTTGAAATTTTCCAATGGTGACTTGTGATCCACCATTGGAATATTTTCCCAATGGTGACTGTCAGTCCACTATTGAGTATTTTCCATTACCAGCCACACCATTTATCTCCACTTCCTTCAAACCACTAGACAACCATCCTGGAAGCCACCATAGGATCTCAGTTCGATCTCTCCTTCAACTAATGGAGCTCTATCTACCACTGCTGCTATAGAATATGGTTAATATTCCCTAACACCCTTCAGCCCTATTTTAATTGACTAACTCATCCAACCAATGTAAATGTTGGATGATTTTTTATTAAGTCTATGTTTTCTCACCATATCCACACAACCAAGATCTCACTTCTAATAACCACCCTAAAAAAGTACTCAACTCATCTGACATCATTAAAGGTCGGATGGTGTTTGATGAATCATCCACTTCCACATCCACATCCACCAATTTTAACTACCTAATGGAGTGCCACAACCCTTCTCCATGAAAAAAAATGAAACCATTGAATAGAATTTCCTTGTGGATATCAATTCCATGATTCAGTATACCTGAATAATTTAGGTTTTTCCAAAATTCAACATGTGGATCTCAAGGGGGGTTTTAAAATAAAATATATAAATTTATATCTTGGTGATCGGGTGAAGATTTGAATAATACTGAAGGAATTACTCAATGGATATAAAAATAGGAGGCATCCTACTAAGAGAGGAGAGCCCTAAAGGATAAAATACCCATTTTTATTACTGGAGACATTGAATACACTTGTTTTTTTCTTTTTTTTTTCTTTCATTATGTATTTTTCATTCTCTACCCATACTTTTTACTTTGTAATATAGGGGTTGACTCATTTGTGATTAGTTTAAGAGGATGTGTCCTTTTGTAATGATGGATTCTTAGTTTTAATAAAATTCATCAATATCATTGATTTATTAAATGGTTTTCAATTTATGAATTCATAGTTTTAATGAGATGTGATAGAGTTTTGTTTAAAAATAGAAAATTCTTAAATTTCCATGATTACAAAATTCTATTCTACCTCTTATTGGTATTGGATCACACCGATTGGGTGATCTAGTGTCAAAGAGATAAGTTCTTAGTGATTGTTAAACACTTAGGGAATACATAGTGGGGATAATCTGACCACATAGGGTACTCAATTAGTGATGTGGAATTACCAAGGTGATCCAAGGGAGATCCACTGTGACTTTCACAATTGGAAGGATAATAGTACAATTGAATAAATTGGGAGGATTATTCTCACTATCAATAAATTTTTAATAAAGGGTGGAAAAGGATAAATTATTATTAATCCATACATTAAATTAATTAATCAAAACAGAAGAGACAATTTAAAAGGTTCCAAGATAGCATTACAAAAGGGATACCAAACCTATAACATAGTCACTTATTTCTAAATCGATATTCACAAACCAAAGTCCCTTGATTTATAGTCATTCTAATTCTTGTTCTTTAATTTACTTTTTCCTTCATGACATATTAATTTAAAACACCACTCTTGGGAGACGACTTAGGTCATACCTACTAATGCACCCTTTGGGGGAAATAATTGGATTTTTCCACACCCCATGACTGGGTTGTGTTAGGAATTTAGAAAGATTTATTTAAATGAATAATATATTAAATGATAAAATGATTTAATTATCAAAAAATTGTCCATTAATTTTTACATAAATAATGTTGGATTTTCCATTCAAATTCCCACATTAATTAAATTGGTGGATCTCAAATCATGCCATGGACATAAAAAATTATCTTCCCCCCAATTCCTTAAGAAATTTTATGTCCATAATAACTACATATCTTACATATCACATATTATATATGTTATAAAATAAATAAATTAACAATTATTTTCTTATATAAAAAAATTTATTAATTAATTCCAATAATGCTTGACATTTATGAAAAATTATGAATTATCCTAGATAAATACTAAAATTTCATCCAGGATAAAACATCATGTTTGAAGTCTAAAGACACACTCATTGTTTCATTTAGAGACTGGTAAAAATAAAATTTTACACTTTTTTTCTTAAAGATCAAACTAACCTAAAAAAATTAACAAACTATTAACACTGCAATTCTAGTTTCATCATTTAATTTAATTACCATTTTTATAAATTCACATAAAAACCTTATTCATTGTTAATTCATTTCCATTTAAAAAGAGAAAAAAATTAAATTTATTTTTTTAATATGTATTATTAATTCGATAATAAATAAAAAATAATTACTTTAAAATAAATCTGAATTAAGATCACTACTTTACAATATTATAAATTTAAAATTTATTTATTTATCTTCACCCATATTTGATGTCCATGAAGTTGGGCTACTAAATCACTATGACCAACCAACATTGCACTCCCCATCATCTTATTTTCATGTGAATTAGCCATGCATAGTCTATAATCATGTGGATCCTGGTCACACCGCATAGTGTTACATTTTTATGCCTCCCTCCTCTGATAAATAACACACAATAATGGTTGTTTCTATATCCAAGACTTCACTTCTAGTATGTAGGAAATTTTAAAACCAAACTAACATTACAATATTATTTATTTTCAATTCTTGAAAATGTAATCCCTTTTAAAAACCATCTTGTTTGAAATGATACATTCCACCCAATGACCCCTTTTTTCTAAAACACATTTTATTATCAATAAAAATAAATTTAAAAAGAAACCTATAATATTTCATAAATGGGATTCAAAACTTAAATTTTTTTATATTAATAATGGATTAAAAATATTAATATGTAAGTTATAGAGATGAGGATCTAAATGTATGGAACACTCTTCTAGTAGTGGGATTAACTCTTTTTTCATTTTTGTAGCACCTCTAAAGGCTTTGAATTCATTGAACTCCCTACCATTACCCAATAAAATCCCTGGATGATCACTCCCTATGATAACGAAAGGATTTTAGATACCATTAATTCACATAAACACAACCACTACCTCATTTCTAATTGAGTGAATCTGCACCCCTCCTCCATCTACCCCTCCCCCTCCACCCTTACTGTTGGAACAGAAAATATAAAATATGTTGGAACAAACATTAATAAAATTAAAATAGAGAGAATGATAGAATTTAATGTGGTTTCTTGGTACTCCAAAATCCATGGGAGAATGGGGTGGTTCTATTTATCTACTCTGGATAAATAATCTAAGGATTAATGTTTTAAAATCAAATGAGATGCATCCTAATTTTATTAAATAAAAAATCATAACCAACAAAGGTTGGTTTAGTGGTTTATTTTTCTATAAAGTTCTTTACACTATCGGTAGGCTCATCTCTATGGTTTTTTTAACTATAGAACTAATCTTATTTTGGTTACCTCTATAAAATATTCTAGTAGCATTCCTTCCTCAATAAACCCCCCTAGTTGGGAGTGGCCCAAATAAATCTTCTCCTCATGGAAGATTTGGGTTAGAGGCAGGACTTATGGTCTCTTTATAGTATTCTACATTCTCTTAAAGTAGAAATATTTTCATTATATCTTCCCCATTTCTATTTTTATAGATTTTATAAATTTTCAAAAAAAATACCAAAACATTATCAATATAGAGATATCACATGTAGATGTGTTTAGAACTGCAATCAAATGTTATGTTCTTACTGAGTTGAATATCAATCTAACTATCAAAATAAAGAATTTAATTATCTTAAATTGATCCTATATCTAGTTAAAAATTCTTCATCTATAGTATATCCTTGAAACCATTAATGACTGTGATAAACTCTTCTTTAGTGGTGTATAAGTCAAAACACTTCTTAAATCAGGATTTACATGAGACTATTCCCCCAATAAAAGATATTAGGTATCCAGATATATATTTCTCATGGTTTACATATCCATATTTATCAATATATATATATATATACTTTTAAAATAGGTTTATATCATTAAAAGAATAAAAAATAACTAGATATTCTTTAGAGATACCACAATATCAATCTTACAACTATTTAATGATCCTTTCCTAGATTTGATAAGAATCTACTCACAATACCAAAAGATGAGAAATATATAGTTATGTGCACACCATAACTTATATAATAATTCTAACTACAAAATTATAAGGAATATTTTTATCTCTACATTATCCTTTTAATTTGATGGACTTTGAATTTTCATGAGCCCATAGTGAATCACATAGTGGCATACTAACTGCTTTCATATTACTCAATGTTGGAACCGGAAAATGCATCCATGTAATTTCACCAAATGCTTCCGGAAATGATCTTGGAGCATAGCTTATTTTGAATGTATCAATTTGACTGGTCGTGGAACCTGAATAGAGAAACAGATCAGAAGATATGGTTATTCGAAGTCAGGCTTTTGGAAAGGGCTATCCTGGATGGTTTGCGGAAAAGTATGTGATTGCGTAAAAAATAGAATCTTGTTCGCAAAAATGGAATCTTGCGTGAAAAAATGGAATCTTGAACTAAAAATTCCTTTGCGTGCAAAAGTGTGATGGAATTTTATGTGCACTGCCATTCAAGGTCTCTCCTATAAATTCAAGTGCATCCCCTTCTTCCAGGAGGGGCCCCGGAGGTCGGTCGCCGCTCTAATGCACATAAGTCGGCATCTTCCACGCCTACACACAAAACACCCCATCTTGCGCACAAAATATACCTTTTTCATGAAAAGCACCAACGTGTCCTATTTTTCATGAAAAACATCATTTTTGCATGCAAAAGTGCCACTGTGGCCACTTTTGCGCACACTAGTACTACACCTTTCCAATTACACACACACATTTCCTATTGCATGCAAATATCCCCTACTGCGCACTACCTCCCCTATTGTGTGCCATTCCTTCCCTGTTGTGCGCATAGCTCCCCTATTGCATGCACATCTTACCTATTTCATGAAATCCTACCTTATTGTGTGCATCCTATCCTTCATGTGGCTTAGTTTACGAGTAATAGTATCCAGGGTTGCGCCTACTGGTCCATACTGTGGGGGTGCAACCTCCACACCCCCACTCGTGATCATTGTCGGGTTGTGGTCTCGACCCTTCTAGAAAGTCCCTTCGCTTCTGTTACTAACTCCCATGAAAAATGGAGAGTCGCACCAAGAACTTTTTGGGCAAGGATGTATGCATTTTCCATTGCGCCCTTATGCACAGTCACCTTCTCCCTATGGAATACCATGACTTCAGATACTCCTCCACACACCATTAAACACCTTTACTTCACATATTCCTCTTGGTTCATTTCACATGTCATGAATTGAGATTGTCATCATCAATTCCCTGAGTACCTTGAGTTGATCTATTCCTCAAGTAACTCATCCAAACCCATTCACCCGACTTCTATATCAGGTTGATCCATAAAGGTCCACTCTTGCGTAAGTCCCAACACTGGCCATTCCTAGGCGCCTTAAGCCAAATAGTCTTATCTACATGACTATGAACTATAGTACACCATATGTTACAAACATAATATCCTCTTTCTCTAAAGGAGAGATACCTTGTGCTCCAAACATAAGATTCCTAATAGTCTTATCTACATGACTATAAACTACAGTACACCCTACGTGCCAAACATAGGATATCTCTTTCTCTAAATGAGAGATTCCTTATGATCCAAACATAAGTTTCATAACAATCCTCTCTACATGACTATAGATTGTAGTACACTATATGTTCCAAACATAGGATGTATCTTGCTCCAAATGAGAGACTCCCTGTACTCCAAGCATAAGATGCCAATAGTCCTATCTACATGAATATAAATTGTAGTATACCCTATCATTAAATAATTGGATGCCTCTTGTTCCAAATAAGATATTCCTTATGTTCTAAGAATAAGATGCCTCATTCCAGGATTAAAGTGGTGTAATTACGAGAGTGTTGGAATCCGCTCAAACATTACACCACTCTACCTCATTTTTCGTGTGTTCTTAATTAGGATCCTCACCCTCTTTCATGTCTGAAGGGATCCCCTAACGGCCTGGTCCCATTCCATATAGTCTCACCTACCTTTCTAGGACAACACCCCGGAATACTTTAGACAACACTTTGAGTTTGATCATGTGTTTCGAACACGATCAGCAGTCGACCCTCAGTTATTTGTCCCCATTTTAGGATAATGCGATATAGATGCTCTGTTTCGAACACGGTCAATAACTATCCTCCATAGTCATTCCACCTTCAATACATTCTGAATGTCGGGCATGTGATTCACACTTTTCATCTCCCTTTGTTCGGACAGATTCCAACACCCTCGGAATTATCCCTCTTGTGCATTAGTGCATAGGTGTATGACCCAATTTTGTACCTCAACCCACCAGTGAGTTGGGATGCCCTCATAGCCAGACACGAGGAATACCTTACGATCGTCTCCCGGGCATAAGCCCCATTCACCATTGCCGCTCATTAGCAGCACCTAGGTAGCTTCCTTGCGTATGCCACATTCACCATTACTGCCCCATAGTGGCACCTGGAAAGCTTCCTTTCATAAGCCCCATTCACTATAGTCTCTCTATAGTGGCACCTGGGAAGCTTCCTTGTGTAATCCCCCTTCACCATTTCCGCTCCATTGAGGCACCCATGAAGCTTCCTTGCATAAGCCCCATTCACCATTGTCACTCTATAGCGGAACCCTGGTAGCTTCCATGCATAAGCCCCATCCACTATTTCAACTCCTTAGTGGAACTCAGGCAGCTTACATGCATAAGCCCCATTCACCATTATCGCTCCATAGTGACACCCAGGAAGCTTCCAAATGTAAGCCTCATTCACCATTTCCACTCCATAGAGGCACTAGGGAAGCTTCCTTGCGTAAGCCCCATTCATTATTGCCTCTCCATAGCGGCACTCGGGTAGCTTCCTTGCGTAAGCCCTATTCACCATTTCCACTCCATAGCGGCACCCGGGAAACTTCTTTGCGTAATACCCATTCACCATTATCGCTCTATAGTGAAACCCAGAAAGCTTCCATACATAAACCCCATTCACCCCCTTCATGGATGCACCTTTGCACCATGATTTTTAGGTCTTTGCTGCATCTTGTTTCTCACACTGAACATGACTCACATGGGATTAGAGTAAGCATCGACTATGAAATAATATTTGGGCCTCTTTAGAGTGTAATCCCCAATCAACCATTCTGAACTACATAGACTTTGATCTCTACCAAGGCAAGGTACATAGGTACCCTCCTCGAGGTTCATGCCCAAAAAATACTAGTCCCGACCCCTTCACGTCGGGGAAGCAATCATTCTGAACTACGCAAACTTTGATCCTTGTCAAGGCAAGGTATGTAGGAAGCCTCCCTGAGGTTCAATCCCAACACCTACTGGAACCGACCCCTTCACATCGGTTCACCAAACCATCCTGAACTACGTGTACTTTGATCCTTTCCAAGGCGAGGTACATAAGAATCCTCGTCGAGGTTCAAGCCCAACACCCATCGGTCCCGAACACATCATCTCGGTCCACCCCCGTCCTACATGACATTAAAATATATGACTCTTTTTATCCCACATGACACTATATTGTCCCCCAATCAATAGTAATCCATTGTGTCCCCCAATCGAAAATAAGTCATTGTGTCCCCCAATCGACGGTAAGCTTTTGTGCCCCCCAATCGATGGTAAGCCATTGTGTCCCCCAGTCGATGGTAAGAAGTTGTGTCCCCTAATCGATGTTAAGTTATTGTACCCTAACTGACGGTAATCCATTGTCATCTCCAGTAGATGGTAAGCTGTTTTAAGGTGAACTACGTGGGTTTGATCCATGTCTCCTAGATAGGGTACGTAGGAAGCCTCTCAGAGGCTCAGTTCGAAACAATAGTAAACATTGGTGTTCCCCCTATTGGGACCCACATCTCTGGTCCATCCCTATGGCGTCATACCAACCTGGGTTGCTAACCACGTGTAAGCACCAGTATATCATCGGGTCGCTATCCTCTCTACACACTCTGATTCCTTTCCCCATCCTGAACTACCTGGACTTTGATTCCCTGTCATAGGGGATATGTAGGAAGTCTCTTCGAGGATAAAGCCCAACACTGCCATCTCCTTCACGATGGTTCCATCTCATTACTCATCCACTTCA
Organism: Viscum album; assembly: GCA_963277665.1. NCBI lineage: Eukaryota > Viridiplantae > Streptophyta > Magnoliopsida > Santalales > Viscaceae > Viscum > Viscum album. The sequence goes on along the minus strand of OY728119.1, from coordinate 1,011,853,073 downwards.
CTCAACTCTCCATCATCCATCCCGGTTCTTACATGGTCCACGACATCCGGGTGAAATCTTGCAATCCACTTGGGCAACTTACCATGAATAATCCCAACACTATCCATAACCCTTCACCTAAGAGCATCCCTCTTGAGATGGGATGCTATCCATGTGTAATCCCCAGCATGTCTTCGGTTCGTTGTCCTTTGTGTACACCCCTATTCATCACCCCTTTAAACAACATGGGTTTTGATCCCTGTCGTATGCATAGGGTACATAGGAAACCTCCATGAGGTTCAATCCCATCCAATGGTAATCCTTAGTGTCCCCCATTCTAGTGTGCACTCTCCCTGATCTCCCCTAAGTTGTGTCCAAATCATCCATCATGGTGTAATATCTTCCATCTATGGGATGAACCACCTCATTGGGAATTCTAATCCATAAATCTAGTAAACCTTCCAGGTGTTCCTTCCTCGGGATGTACCTATTTGATCCATCTCAATGGGAAATTCTGATCACTCTCATTCCATCTCCGTAAGATGTTAAACCCATGGCCTACCTCATGTTAAACATGAGATGCCTGAGGAAAACCTCAGAAGAAATGCCTTTGGAGTAACCTTCTAGGAAAGATGTTAAACTCATGACATACCCTGTATTAAGCATGGGAATCTAAGAAAAACCTTTGGGCCATGCCTCCGGCATAAGATACCCCGCGACTGATGGGGGATGCCTCGGGTTTTGTGCCCTTGAGAAGCCCTCTTATGAGGAAGAATACATGTTCCCCAATGTCCACTCATCCAAAGATGCACTGAAATTCCTGATGTTGGCATATACTCCATCTGAAGGTTGATACCAGGTCAAGACCCCATGTAATTTCCTGAAGAAAGTAGTGTAATTGACCAGCATCCACAAAGATATGGCACCAGAAATGAGATTCAAAAACCACAACTCAAATCTGTGAGGGAGTCCTAGAATAGGAAAAGAGTTCCGAGGAGAAATCCAAAGAAGGAGGAGCCGACATCCCATCATCTCATTTCAATCAAAGAGAAAACATCCATGAATAATCGATGGATGATACTCGCCTTTGGAAATCGGGAATGTGGGGAAACAATTAGCACATCCTCAAACAATGGATGTGCGCCCTAGAGAAAGTGCCAGAAATAGTCACATTAAATATTTCAATAAACATATCAATGTACCATTCCAAAGATATCAAAATCTTTTGATTCCTCCTATCCTGAATAATTTTTTTTCAAGGAACTATTTAAATTATTATATGTTTTTTATTTCAAAAGGATTATTTAAATTCATCTTTAACCTATCAATCATGGTTATATATCAACAAATAATCCAAATATCACAAATATAAATTAAGATAATGATATAATCACCGTCAAAAACTATTTTATTAAACCAAAGTGATCAGCATTAATTATTTTATACTCATTTTTATGTATGAGTGATTCGGAAATTTTTTACCAATGCATTAGTTCCTATTTTAGACTACATAAACATATTATAAGTATTGTAACTATTTTTTCAGTACCTTTTACCTAAAATTAATTTATATTCTCTATGTAAATATCCTCATCAATATCATCGTGAAATAATTTATTATTTACATCAAGTTGTTCCACCTCCATGTTAGGACTAGAAAAAAAAACCAAGAACAACTCTGATAAAATAATGTTTAATACAGTTGAAATAAATTCCTCAATTTCAGTTCCTTTATTATGAAAAAAATCTCTTCACAAACATCCTAGATATATAGTGTGTTTGTGACCTTCTGTCTTAACCTTTGATTTTTTACAGCCACTTATTCATTAGCACTATATTTCCATGTCGGTACTCTATAAAATAAAATGTGTAGTTATTATACAAGGATATTATATTCTCTTACATAGAATATTTCCATTCCATATTCATATGACACCTAGTCACATCAACCTAAAAATATAGGTCACATCCTTTAGTAAGAATAACAACCTCATGTGGTCAATATCTTTGACTCAGATGTCAGTATATGTTGGAAATCAATAACTATGATTCTGGTCAGATATTTTCAAGAATATCATATAATGGGGATAGATAATAAGTTATAGATACATTACCTATTGGTGATGTATCCTTAGGTTTTTTAATATCTCCCTCAATGTTTATAACTAAAGGTTGTGATACTAGTTCCAAATTGACTATAATTTCCTCATACTATGGATTTTATAGATTTTTAGGCTTCTCAAAATCTTCAATCATCCGATATTAAAAAAATACTACATCTTATATTTTTATAATACTATTGGAGATAGGATCAAATATTTGGTACACAAAATCCATATGAGTGTATTCCAAAAATATACAGTGTTTTTGCTTTTCATTCAAATCATACTCTCATATTTCCAGATGTGTACAAATTCCCTCCATATAAATTCACACAAGTGAATGTATGAAACATCCTTACCCTTCCATACCCTTTTTGGTACATTATAGTTTAGTGGAAGTGATATATAAAGGTTGATAAGACAAATTGTGTTCCTCATTAAATCCCCCTACAAGGTGTTTGGTAGTGTTGAGTTTGAGAGCATACACATGACTCTCTCACATATGGTTCTATTCATAATCTCAATATATCAATTATGTTAATTTATCTTCAGTCCATATTTTTATATACTAACATCAAAAGACAAATGATAATCCCAAAATGGACCATGGTACTCTCCTCTATTATTTTTACACACACACATCAATCATTTTCACATTTATATTTTCAAATCTGAATTAAAATAATTAAAACTTCATTCACCATATAATAATTTTTTAAATAAAAAATCAACCAATTCTAGAATTATTATCAATGAAGGTTCCAAAATTAATAACACCTCCCATCGATTTATCATTATAAAAACATCAGTGTATATCAAAACTAAAATATTTTCTTATCTAGATGATAAATTATTATTAAATGATACTCTTGTTAGGTAAAAGTCCATGAAACTCTGATCTATGCTTTCATTAAAACCACTAGAAACTACACATGTAAATCCACAGTAATATTGTTTCTAGAAGACTCTAAATAGTAGAAAAATCATCTCCTAAATTTATATTACCTATTTATGTGTGTACCAGAAGTAGGAATTCAACTAACCCTATCCACCACACAAAGTAATCCTTTCTACAGACCAACAAACTCATAAACAAATAAATTATGAGAAATATATTCAAGAGTAATAAATGTAATTGAGATATAGAAATCACGAAGCACCAAAAAATATATAAATTTTAAATAATCTGTAACATGTTTTCTACATACCTGGGAGAATATATATTTCATCCATTTAAAATACCATTAGAAATAATATATTATAGTATTTGTACATTACTAAATAAAATTAATTAAAAAATATATTAACTCTATAATAAATTAATAAAACACTTTGTTTGTCACTTATACTTTGAACTGAAGGTCCTTCCCACTTATAAAAATAGTTTATTTTGATCATCTTGTAATACCCAGTCCACTAAAATCAAGGATCACTAATAATAACCACATGAGCTTGATTACCTAACTGGTGACCCTTCATCCTTATATACCTTATAGATCCTCTAATTCCTCACTATATAATTGGTAATAAATATATACTTATCATAGTATTATTACATTAGATAAGTCATGTTTCTATTTTCTACACCTCACATCCATCCCATCATCTAGTATATGAATTTATGATGAGAATAATACTAAGGAATGAAATATTAGTGAAAATAAATAGAATTCACCTCCTAAAAATATCAAACTAGAATTTTTTTCTAGGGATCCTCGTTAACTATCCAAAATTTAGAATGTAGTAGTGTTCACCTTCTCATTCTTATTCCACTCACCCAACTCTCACTAAGGAATTATGATTCCATGGTATTTCTTAAATATCTTCCATGGTAAATATTACTTTTGATTTTTAGACTCCCACTATCTTTTTTGGGTCTTTATCCTTATCCCCTCGAAAATTACTAATGAAATGATACTTTGGGTTGATGTGATTTTTCTAAGAAAAAAAACACATTTCTCAACAATTGAATCACACCATGGTTTTCAAAAAAATAATAAATCATTATTAACATATTTTTATCTTCTTCATTAATTATGTCAACTGGAAAATGTCCCTCCCAGTATCTATTATCTAAAAATACTTTTCATATTTCAAATAAAGTGTAACAATCTTTCATATGTGAGATATAAAACCAATTTCGATTCCACTATAGTAAAGAAAATTTTGTGATATCCTAACTATCTTTGCCTCCAAAAAATGTTTGAATCAAAAAATCCTTAAAGTGGATATTCCTCCCAAGGATAAAGATTATGTTATTTTGTTCCTTTTAAATATTGAAAGGTCCAATTAATGTTTCTACAATGTTCATTTCAAGGTTTGGAAATAAATCTGACTAAAGATATAATAAAAACTTCTATATATGGCTGTGTATATGTCATTACATACATTATTCATCCAATAGCTGAAGAATAAGGAACTTACCACAAATACAATCTCTCTTATTACATTATAGGTGCCTATGACTTGTATAATTTGAGGTGTTCGGAAGGAGGATTACTAATTGGATTTAATCTGGATAGTCCAAACATTTAAATTATTTTTTTAGATATTCTCCTTCTCAGATAGAACAAAATTTCAATTATTCATATCACTTTTTTATCTTTATCTCCAATATCTTCTTGGTGTTCCTAAGAAAAATAATCAAAAAATTTCAAAAATCTATTCTTTAATTTTGGGATCATTTGATCATCATGTATAACTAGAATCATGTCATCGAAAAACATAATAAATATATAATTATACCATTACTTATATAAAAACAATGATCAACATTATATATCTTCAATATTTCCTCTCAAATTAAAGTGTTTCATTTTTTATTCCATTATCATGGTGCCTACTTCAAGTCACGAATGATTTTAATAAATTTATATATCAAATTTTGGTTCTAAATTTTTTTTGAACCTATAGGATGATTTTTTGAAATTTCCTACTCTAACTCACCATGAAGGAAAACCATCTTGATGTGAATCTACTCTATATATAGATATTCTGATTCTACAATACATAACACTATTCTAATTGTATAATGTTTATCTACAAGTGAAAATATTTTTGATAAATCTAATAATTATTTCTATTGAAACCCTTTTAATAGTTGTCATTCCTTGTATCTTCTCTTTCCATAATACTCATCCTTTTTTTGATTAAACCACTTAGTTTAAAGTTTGTTTTTACCTTCTATATGTTTATCTATTTCTAAAGTTCTATTGAACATCAATGTATCCATTTATTAATTCATAAATAACTCCCACTATTTTTAGTCATTGAGATTAGATGCTTCATCTAGATTTAAAAATTTACTTACATGCTTTATGATTAAAAAATTTCATATCATTCCCATACATTAGAATATTCTCTATATTCTGTTTGAAATCCTCAAATTAATCAGCTACTCTGATATAATCATCTCATTCTATCCCACAAGTACATAAATGTATGATACCAAGACTTACAGATCATATATATTTGGTTCTCCCACATTGTCTTTAGACACCTTTGAACATTGTTGTATTTTTTAGGGTCTTACTTAGGGACTTATGTTTCTTTAATCACTCACATAATATTTATATAGAAGTTATTAACTTCTAATAACCTTACACTAATCACCCAAGACTTCAATAATTATTTTCTTTCAATTTCTTTATCATAAAATTATGGTCCATTAATAGAACCATTTCATTAAGGATAAAATATTGTCTATTTATTTTTTGTTTCATTTCATCATCTCATAATCTATATAAAAAATTTTCATCTCTAAATAAAATGAAAAAAAACCTTTTGTATTTTTCACCAAATTTATCTTGATACTTATAATTTATATATACATATTATAAAATACTAAATACCTTAAGATTTTGAACTTCTAAATAATTTTTAGATCACAATTACTCTGGATGATCCTTCTTAACAGCCAATAATAGATTTAATTTCGTGAGATAATTCATTGTTTTCAATGTCTCTATCCAAATAACATTAGGCAGCCCAGAGTGAAACCTCATACTTATATATTTCTCAATCATATTAATATTTATTCATTCAGAGATTATATTCTTAAATTCATTTTTGGGACTTGTCTTCTCCTGTATTATTAGTTTATTAAGGAAAATATTATAGATGTTGAGTCTAGTATACTCTCCATTGCTTTTTATCCAAATTCCCATTAATTTCAAACCAATTTATCTTTCTCCCAAATCATTCCACTAATTGTTTTTACCTAAAATACATCAAATATATTCCTTAATAATTAAATACATAATTTTTTAGAACCTTCAAAAATTAAATAAATAATTAAGATTAAACCCCAAGAGGACATAAAATTTCAATTCCCACAAACATTAATGTATACACGCTCCATATTTTAATTCCTGAGATACCATTCATTTATGTTTAAGGATCACCTTCTCTAATTTCCTTTTACAAAAATTTAAAAAACTATAATTTCTATGTGACCAAGATTTAGTATATCCTTTTCCTTTAGAACTATAAAATTATTATCACTGTGGTGACCCTACTAATAGCGCCAAACTTCCAGATCTTTGGAATTTATACTTCCAGAAACTATAATTCCATCTGAATTTTTGGTAATGTAAGGAGCTTTATGATTTACTAGTTATGAAACTAATATTTATCCTCAGTTAACCTTCCATACCATATATGAAACTCTAGTCCCATAACTAGTATCATATGATTTCCCAACATAATTTTTTTCCATATACCATGGATTTGATAGTCTTTTGATTGTTTCAAGAAATACTCGTTCTTCATCCTTATGTGTAAATCTATTTTTCCAATAACTTCTAGGGATAATCCATCTTTAAGAGAATATTTTAAAAACATCATAGATACATAATTGATCTTTTCTATTTTATACAAAGTTGAATGAGAGGATACTAAAGATTTAAAGAATCTGGATTCTAATAAATTATTCATTCTTGTAAAATAATTTTTTTGTCCTCTGTTGTGTTGAAAAAATTTGAACTATGAGTTGTTGAATTTTTCCTAAATTTGTCCTTCTGAATTTTACAGTAAATTTTGATATTACATTTCTTCCCAAAACTCTAACATATAGAAACATTTTTATATAACTTTTTTAGAATATTTTATTGAGTCTTATAATTCATTAGTTTCTTATAATAATTTTATTGAGGTAAACGTCCTCTTCTATTAGTATTGATGTAACAACCCACAATATTATATCCATTAAAATACATATTGTGTTCTATAACACGTGTCAAATGATACACCTAATGTAAAAAACCCACAAAATATATATAAAAAATAATTAATAATGTTATAATAAACACCAATATGGTAATTCATTAATAGTTATTACCTTTTAAAGGTAAATAATTAACATGAGTTAACATTAAAAGGTTATTTCTAATAAAAACTTATTTTATTAATATTAAACATTTTCTTTGAAAAAGATAATTTGAAAAAAATTGGATTTTAAATTTGATAATGTAAAAATAATTTTTTAATTCATAACTATAAAATTTTATTGGGATGAATTTTTGAGATTTTTCAAAAATAATTGATTTTTAGGTGAATATTGAAAATATTGATTAATGTCATCACTATTATGATTTTATTTTATTATATAAACACATTGAATGTTTTTGAAATATATTTAATATAATATTATATATTATAATGTCGAATAAATATTCTTTAAAATACCATTTTGAACTTATAAACTCATTCTCAACATTTTGAAAATTTATATATTGTTTTAATTGAAACTATTTTTTGATTGTTTTGTTTAATAAATTATAACATTATTTAATAAATTTTTTGAGATCATTATTTTTTAAAAATAACTATTTTATTGGTAAAAATAATTTGAATTTTTTTAAATGATTTCAGTGATAATTCAATCCTAATAATAAATATTACAACTTAAAAATAAAAATTTTCCAAAAATGGGTTTTCACATGATACATGTGCTAATGTTAAGATTTAATTCCATACACATAGAATGGTAATTTTATAGAATGAATTTTATGTTTTATATAATAATTTCCATATTATTTAATGTATACATTTTCATTTTTGGGGATAAATTTATATTGTTTAGATTAATGTTAACTACCCTGATAATAGGGAAACAATTATTTAAAATTTATAGTTTTATTAATATCAAGAAATTTATATTGAATAAATTAACTTTAAATCCATTAAATAATAAATATTATATTATTTATAACCATATAAATAAATATATTAAAACTTGTTTAATTTTTATTCATTAACAAATTATATTAATAACTAATAATGGTAAAAATTTCATTTTTCTATTGAAAGTGATTTTCTACAGATTATCTATTTTAATTTAAAATTAAAATTTTAATATATAGAGTTTAAATTTTATTATATATATATATTAAATTTACTTCTATAAAACCCACAAAAAAATTGGTTGCTGTTATATGTTTAATAAAACATAAAATCACTTTGTTAAAAACTAGTTACATACTATAAAAGTTAGTGTAATATATAAAATTTTATGGTAAAATACCTATAACATGTCTAAAAAATGTGTTTAAAACAATTTTTGATTCTCGATAGATCAAAATACACCAAAAATAATTATTTTTTGAAAAACAATATCTATTTAATGGGGAAAAGATTCATGAAATTAATATAATATAAGAGGTTCTTTAGAAAGTTCCCTTTTCCTCTATTATAAATGGTGATCACTTAAAACTTTTCAAACAGACACATAAATATTGAATTAATAATTGAAACTCTACCCATTTAATCTATTTATAACCATATACCAAAAAAATAATCCCCTATTTACTCATAGTTCTCCTAATCCCATCAATTTCAATTGAACTTCCAAAGAAAAAATCAAGCGTCAAATATAAGTGTTTTCTCCTATTACGTTTTTTGTTTTAATATTAATCATAAAAATATATTATTATCATAATAATATGATGAATTTAGTTCCATTTTTACTATTATTTTTTCTTATTATTGGTAATTCCTTCATTTATTAATTTTAATTCACTTATAAAAACAAAAGTACATCATTATTGTGTTGCCCAACCTATTGCCTCCATGATGTGACGTCATTTATTTTTCATTATATATGTTCATATATGGTAGTAAAATTTGTAATGATTAATAAATATTATATATCACAGATAAATATGATAACAAAATTTTAATTTAATATCCTCCTTCACCCCTATTATGCATTGAGAAACGATAACAGTAATCGTACATATGTGCGGATTAACGCCTTTATGATGAAGCATTTTTTCATTTAGATTTTTAAATATTGTATTGACATTTTAAAATATGTATCATCATAAAAAAACATCATTAATACTATTTTATAATTATATTATTTAATAATAAACATCTCCATAACCATACTCATCAATCAAGTAAAATTGTGTTCATGTTTGGGTCGGTTTAACCACCTATGTGAACAATGCTTTAAAATATGATTATGGATGACTATGGGAACATGAAATTTAATAATATTATAATATATTAAGAAAATATTTATATTAATATGGTTCTTGAAATATTATACTAAGTATTTAAATTTTAATTAATATTAAATATTAATTTTCTAAAATTACGAAAATAAGTCATCATCAATTTGGTTTTCACATAATATAGCCAAACGACAAAAGGAATTAAAGAATAAAATTTTAAATAAATATAATAAATATAATATATAAAATTACATAATATATCACTAAAAATGATATCAAATGATGGCTGATGAAATCAAAATTATTGAACATGTGAAAAATAGTTAATGTTATTAACACTTGATGTTCATAATTCGCTATAACTAATTAATCTTCTCATGATAGATAATTATAATAAGGATTTTAAAATGGTAATATTTTGGAGTAAGGTTATTAAAAAAATATTAATTTATATATTTATGTTTTATATGAGGTTAAATTGTTGTCAACTTAGTAAATAAACAAGGTAAGGGTTTTTCATCTCAACTTCTCTTCATTGAGACATTATTTTTTTTATGCACCAATTACTTATTTATAAAATGTATATTCATACCATCAATTTATTTTGGAATAATACATGATTCAATTCATTTTATTTATAGAACCATATCATTTTCAATCATCCAAATAATTTTGATTTAAAACTTACTAAATTCATAAGGGGTTTTCATGAATAAAATCTCTTTCATGGGTTATATTCAATCTTCCTTGTCTATCAACATTTACGATGGAAATATTATAACCTATGATGGAGATATGTTATATATCCATATTATTTTACAAGTAAATAATTTGTTACACCAAATTATTCTTCCTTAATGATTTTTTGTTTCATTAAAATGTATTTTATTAAGAATAATTTTCATTACTTTCATTGGATTTTTCTTTTGTATCAATATTTTTACTATCCACAAATGTTCTAATTTTGATAATGAAAATTATATTTTTTTATCTCTAATGATCCTTTTTCAATTAAATCATTTTAACGAAAAAAAATTATCCTTTTAATGATGAGGGATTTTAGAAAATAGTTATTTCAAAATGATCAAGAGGTTTTTTCACCCTTTAAAAATAAATAGGTTTTATAATTCATTCCAATTTTTTAATATTATTTATTTATTTATTAGGGATTTAATTTATTTAATCATAATTTAAAAATTATAATTTTTCCATGTATTTCCACTTCTTTTATTTAAAACCATATGTGTTTTCATGTTTCCATTATTAAATATTCTTTTTAAAGGTAAACGTTTTCAATGTATTTCCAATTCTTTTATAGAAAATCGTATGTTCCTTTCAGGTTTCCATTATTTAACATTATAATTAAAAGTAAAAACTATAAATTTATTTTAAATTCAATTATTGAAAACTTTATATATTTTTCAATTTTACATTATTAAAGATTATAATAAAAGTAAACATTTTTAAATTATTTTAAATTATACTTTTTTGAAACCTCCATAAATTTTCATGTTATTTTTATTAAGAAATATTAATAATATAGAGTTAAAAATTATTCTATTTTCCTAAATAAAAACTCAAATGAAAGCAATTTTCACTTCTATGTTTTAAAAAAATTGAAAACATTTTTATTTTCACTTATATTTACCCTCCAAGATTTATCTTTTAAGTGGTGATGTGTTGATCACCCTTTATATGATATTATAATATGATTTTTTTTATTAAAATTAATTTTTTGATATTATATGATTTCTTAGGTTCATTTTTCTAAATATGTTAAATTCTTTAAGAAATCCACACTTTTTCCATTTGTTCTTTATGAGGTGGTCAGTGTCTTAATTTCTAATGGCACACAAATATATGAATTATGTGATTGGTGGGACCTATATATACCTCTAATTCATTGGGTAATATATTATTTCTCATGAGATATAAATTTTATGTAAAATGGTCAGCAAGATTCTAGGTTCACAAAGGGTGAATATGAAGGCATTAAGATCTACTCAAAATTATATGTGTCAACAAGTTAGTAGGTTTCTTGGTTACCAAGGGATGATAATGATGTAATTTATTTTAATTAAAATTTTATGTGTGAAAATTTTAGAAATTATCAAATTTCACGAAGGGTTAGTGTTATGGTATTAATATCTACTCACAATTCTATATGTTAATATGTTAAAAAGTATCTAGGTTCACAAAGGGTAAGTGTGAAGGCATTAAAATCTAATCAAAATTTTATGAGTGAACTAGTTAGAGAGTAACTAGGTTTAAAAGGATAAGAAATATTATTGTTATGATTGTGCAACCTTTAAATTTTTTTATCAGGTTCTGCCAATTTTTCATGATTATGCCTTATTTTTAAAGTATTACACACTTTTATATCATGATCATATGTTTTATAATTATTGATATGTTTTTAATCTATATCATCACTTTTATGAATTTTTATTGATCTTATTATGATTATATTTTATCCATAAAGTTTTATTACTATTATCGATGTTATTTTGAGCTTTTATTATGTTATTTATATCTTCCTCATATTCGCCTTCATGTTTACGAACTAATAAATTATGATATTTCATTTTTCCTTATTGAGAATTTGATCTAATCCATTTATTATGTTTCCAATCCATGATTTAAGAAAATTATTGTATCATATGATATGTATAAAAAGGGTGTATAGGACTATGATTATGGAATAAAATTTATAGGTGTTTTAAAATAAGATATTTATATAGATAACATCCAATACACTAAACCATTTTATTTTTATGTTGTGAGACTATTGTGATATATATTATTTAAATCATGAGAATAATTAAATGTTTATGTCATTTTTTTCTAGGGTCACTTCAGTTTCAATCATTGCATGGTTCAATTATTTTAGAGAATATTTTAAATATTTTAGGGTATTAGTTAATTTTCCTTTAGTGATATGGTTAGAGATCCTAAGTCGGTCAGAATGGCCCGAAGGCTTTCATTTTTTCTTTTATTTTGATAATACACCATTCAAGGGGTGAGGTGGAACCCTTACAAGTCCTAAAGGCTTAGAGAAAATTAAATTAACCTTAGGTCTTAGATGGAATCACCTAGACAATAAAACTTGGATCTGCTCCTCCCTAGAATATTTCATGATATCATCTCTCCACCTTCGTAGGGATGGTCGGATAGCTTTCGTAAGAAAAGCTACACACACATAGTATTGATGGAAAAGCCATATGCTCTCATTTTTTCAATTCTGGTTAGCTCGGCTCTAGTGAATGTTCCTGGCCTGAATCCTCATCTAAAGGCTTTTCCCTTGTATGACTAGTATATCTGCACTCATGTGGCCCGAAGGCCTTTGGGTGGCTCTAAGGCCTTAAGGTGGCCCGAAGGCCTTGAGAATCAACTAGCCCGAAGGCCATGGGTGGCTCTAAATCCTTGCAGAACCCAAGGACCAAACCGATGGCCCAGATAGATGAATAGTTTTGGCTGCTATAGTATCGAACAGTGCCTACTACAGTACTTCTACAGTAACCCTGACATGTATATATCCTTTGTAAAAACACTATAATTGAGTCTAAGTATAGGACTTTATCTTCAAATATTAGTAAACTATTGATTAAGCAGTTTTCCTAGAAATAAATCCTTTTATGGATACTTTAAATTGGATGTGGCTATGGAACATATGGGCCTTGGGGTAATCACCTAGAAAAGGGTTTGTTGAACATTGATTTAATCATCACCTAGATACATAATTATTGGGCCTAAGATTGAAAACCTAACCAAAATTTATTGGGGTATATTATTGGTATTGTTATATAAACTTCATGAAACATAGTAAAGGATTTATTTCTTAGTTACTTTGATGAATTAGGTAAATAAGTGTAATATATCCAAACTTAAAGTAACCTAGGTAGAACCAAGGGAGTTATAGCATTAACGAAGCTTTACATTATTTAAATTAAATTATCATAATATAAAATGAAGGATTCATTATAGAAGACATATTAGGGTTGAACATTCATATTAAAATACTTTAATTAATTTCGATATTGTCATAACCTTTTGGGTTTAAATATTTGGTTTAATCTAGATCAAGGATATGATATTGTGAAAGGTATGTCCCTAGGAAATCATAAGAACTGTATTTAAGATATTTAGTTTCCTAATATTACCAAGTATAATTATTTGGATATATCAATAGAATAAATATGTCGAGTTTCTCATGGATCTCATACCTTCTTCCTTTAGTGAATGATTACTAAAATTGCAAGGAATCAATTTATTTAAGGGTTGGGATGTAATGACCTATAATTTTGGATCCATAAAAACACATATTAGGTTCTCTAACATGTGTCACACACTATACACAACATAAAAAACCAAAAAATTATTAATAATAAATTATTAATAAATATGTAAAATAATAATATGGTAATCCATGGCAATTTATTACCTTTAGAAGCTAAATAATTAATACAAGTTGATATTAAAAAAGCCATTTCCAATAAAAAATGTGTTATTTATATTATAAATTTTATTTTAAAAAAGATAAGTTTAAAAAATTATATAATTTAAATTTGATAAATTAAAATACATTTTTTAATTCCTCAAAATATTATTATATTAGAATTAATTTTTTAAATTTTTCTAAAATAATCTGTTTTCTGGTGAGCTGTGAAAATACTAATTAATTTCATCACTTTTATGAAATTAAATTATTACATGAATACATTGAATGTTTTTTAATCTTTTTTACAATAAAATTATATATAATAAAGTAAAAAAATTATTTTCAAATATTATCTTGAATTTTTAAACTCAAACTCAACATTTTAAAAATTTATGTAGCATTTTAATGAAAACTAATTTTCAATCATTTTGTTTAATTAATTATAACATGGTTTAATGAAGTTTTGGATTTATTTTAATGTTAGATAAATAATATTTAAATTATTATTATTATTTTAAATTCATTAGAATAAATGGAAACGATAATTATATCCTAATAAAAAATCCTTTTTCTTAAAAATAAACCTTTTCTAAAAAACAGGGTTTTACGTGATGCATGTGCAAACATAAAGATTAATTTCCCTATGAATGGAATGATAATTGATGAAATTATTATTATATTTGAGATAATAATTTTCAAATTATATAATATTTGAAATTTATTTATTTGTTATAAAATTATATTTTGGGGATTAATGATAACTTCCACAATATTGGTAAAATAATTATTTTAAATTTTTTTCTTATTAATATCAAATAATTTCTAAAAATTCCATTAAATTTAAATCCATTAAATAATGAATCTAATATGATTTATAAAAAATAAATATATATATATATATTAAAAATCAATTAATTTTTAGTCAACACTAAATAAAATTAAGAATCAGTAATACCCAACATGTTTTTTTAATAAAAATGTTTTTCCACAGATTATCTTTAAGTTTAAAATTTAATTTAATTTTTTTTAGGATTGGAATTAAATTTAATATTTGTTAAATTTAGTTATTCTACACCTATGTTTTTTATATGGTTTATGATATATTCTTAATAAAACATAAATTCACTTAATGAAAAACCAGTTAACTAGTTTATAAGTAAAAGAGTAAAATGAAAAAACAAAATTGTAAAATCCTTATGAAATGTTTAAAACATATATGTAAAGACATTTTTGAATCTTGATAGACCTGAATTTATCTTACACTACATAATTTAGAATATTTTGAGCCATTGACCATGGAATAGTTTCATGGAAATATTAAAATATATTGGGTGTTTCCAAAAGTTTCATTTCCTTCTCTTATAAAAGGGGATCAATTACACCCTTTCCAAAATAGAACTAAATTTCAAATTACTCTTGTAAAGTATAACCTTTTAATCTTCCAATTATTTTATACCTCAAACATAATCTTGTGGTTACTCATCATTATTTTACTCCCTCCAATTTCAAGGGAACTTCTAAGGGAAAATAAAGTCTCCAATGTAGGTGTCATCTCCTCTTAAGATTTTATTCTTAATCTTACTCTTCAACATATATTATCACCATAATAATATGATGAATTAGGTATCATTTTTATATTTTTATATTTTTAAATTATCATTACAAGCCTTATTTATTCATTTTCATCTAATTGTAAAAACAAAATAACATTGTTGGAGCATTGTGCGGGTGACCACCTCCAAGAAGTGATTTCATTTGTTTTTCATTACCACTTTTCATGGATGGTATTAATTTTATTAAAAATGAATAAATATGATTTATATAATATAATTATGATCCTAAATTTTCAATTTAATAACCACCTTTACCCATCCCATGCACCTATAGAAAGTAACATTAATCGTATATACATACGAATTACCGCCTCCATGATGAAATTTTTTTCCTTTTTCATTTATATTTTAATAAATTATCTAAAATTATAAAATTATAGTTCACCATTATATAAAATAAAAATAATATCATAATTATTACTTTATAATTACATTATGATTAAAGAAACACCTCTTTTACCTTACTCTCAAATTGAGTTAATGCATGTTCAATCCTGGGTCAGTTTATCCACTTACATGAACAATGATTTAAAATATGATTATGGAAGACTACGGGAACTTAAAAACTAATAATATTATAATACATTAATATAATAATTGTTATTATATGTTTCCGTAAATATTATTTTAATTATTTATCTTATTATTAAAGTAGCATTTTCATTCGCTAAAATTATCGAAATAAGGTGTTATGAATTCAGTTTTCACAAAACATAACCAAAACACATATGAAATAAAATAATAATTTTTTTAATAAATATATGTTTTATATTAAATAACCTTATATTTTATTCAAATAAATAACTTGTTATAAAATAATTGTTAATGAAAACAAAATTTTTAAACAGGTGTAAAACAGTTAACGTTATTGACACCCAATAGACATAACAAGCCATAACTAATTATTGTAATCATCATAAATAGTTATAATAAGGATTATAAAAGGGAATTATTTTTTAGTAATGTTTTGAAAAATGTTATTAATTTATCTATTTATGATTTACATGGTATTATAGTAACATCAACTAGTCAAGGAAGCGTGGTAATTATTTTTCATCTCAACATCTCTTCATTGAAACATGTTTTGTTATCATGCACTAATTAATTATTTCTATGGTTTATATTAATCCCAATAACATTCATTGGAATAATAATTCATTTAATTCATGTTATTTATAAAACCATATGATTTTAAATCTTTCAATCACATTTTATTTAAAATATAATAATTTTTTAAGGGCTTTCTATTACTCAAATATCTTCCTTAGGTCATATAAACTCTTATTTTTTTATTATCTTTAAAGATTGATATATTATAACCTATGATAAATTTATTCTGTATTCCCACCTTATTTTGTGGGTAAACAATATTTTACAAAAAGTTATTATTCTATTATTTTGTTAAAATACATCTTTTTAATAATAATTTGCACTACTTTTATTGTATTTTTCTTTTGTATCCATGTTTTTACTTTCTGAAAATTTTATACAATAACTAATGGAAAATAAATTTTTTTATCTCCAATTATAATTTTATACTTCATTAATTTTAAATAAAATCATTCATTATCATTTTAATGAAGTGGTTTTTTAGACAAAATTTATTCAAAAATAATCAAATGTTTTTTCTATCATTGGAAATAGAGAGATTTATAATCCTTTATAACTTTTTTTGATAAACTTTAAGTATTTTATAAATTTTTCAATACTATATATTGTCTTTTAAAAGTTAAAATTTTCAAATTATTTCCACTTCTAATTATCAAAACATTATGTATTTTTCAATTTAAATTACTAATTATCCTTCTTAAATGTAAACATTATCAAAGTATTGTTACTTTTTTTTTAAAATTTATGTCATTTTCAAGTTTATATTATTAATGGTTCTCTTAAAAGTAAATAAGTTTAAATTATTTTAACTTATCTATTTTGAAACCCTTGTGTATTTTAAATGAATTTTTATTAGGAACTATTTATAATAGGGGTTTCAAAATTCTTCACTTTCTCGTTACTAAAATGTTTTTGAATGTAATTTTTTACTTAAATGTTTTAAAAATTTATTGTGAAATCATTTTTAGATAAACATATATTTATAATCAAATATTTATATTTCATAAAGTAATTTTTTATCACCATTTATATGTTATTATGATATTATTTATTTTTGAATATCAATGTTTCGGTATTCTATAATTTCTTAAGTTAATCTTGTGAGATTTTTTTGAATGTTATAAGAAACCCACTATATTTCATGGGTTCTTTATGAGATAATGAGTGTTTCGTTTTTAAATGTCACATAAATATAAATTTTATGAGATTATTTGTACCTATACCTCTATCCAATGAATTTGGAAGAGGATTATATCTCATAAGTTATAAATGTTATGTGAATAGTTTATCATATTTCTAAGTTCACAAAGGGTGACTGTGTAGGCATTAAGCTCTAATCAAAATTTTACATGTGAACAGGTTATAAAGTCATTTGTTTCACAAAGGGTTTGTGTGATGTAATTAGACTCTACTCACAATTATATTTTTAAACAAGTTATCATGTCTCTAGGTTTATAGAGGGTGAGGGTGATGGCATTAATCCCTACTACTAATTTTACGTGCGAATAAGTTAGTATGTCTCTAGGTTCATAAATGGTGAGTGTGAAGGAATTATGTTATACTCAAAATTTTATGAGTGAATAGTTTGGATAGTATCTAGGTTTTTGTGGATAAGAAATACAATATTTAGGATTTGTATAACCTTTTCAAGTTTATCATTTTATGCCATGTTTTAATGAGTCTTCCTTATTTTTAAAGTATTCTGCACATTGATATCATCCATATGTGTTTTATGATTATACATATTCATTTTTAAGCCATGTTATTTATGTTGTGTTTCCTTAAAAAATTCTTATGAAATTATATTTCTCAATGAAATTTTATGATTATTATCCATAGTATTTTGATCTTTTATTATGTTATTTTTATATTTCTCCTCCTCTCCATCTTTTTTATGACGTAATCCATTATGATATGTATTTTTCATTACTAAACGATTGAGGTCAACCCTTTCATATGATTCTAATACCTTGTTTATGAAGATTGTTTTTTTCATGTTATATTTATAGAAAGGTCCTATAGGACCATAATTATGGAAAAAAAATTACAAGTGTTGTAAAATAAGTTATTTGAATAGATAATATTTAATACCCTAAATCTTTTGGTCTTTTGGTTTTGATAATGTGGTGAGATATATTATTCAAATAATGATATTAAATTAATATTTAAGTCATGTTTATCATGGGATTATTCAATTGAAAAAACTTCTATATGAAAATGTGCATCCCTCTTCCTAAGCTCCTCATTCAGGATTAGGTTCTATATTTCCTCAAACACCAAGTAGGTCTTTTAGCTAGAATTGCTTAATGGACCTTCCATTTCATCACAAATATTTAGGAGTTATGATAAAATAATAAATTTCATACATATGTAGAAAAAATAAAATGTACTAAATTGGGTTCCCATGGATCATGTGGAGGTCATGCATGAAATCTTTCATTGTTGTTCCTTCTGAAAACCTTACTTTAAATAAAAATCACAAGATAAAATATTTAATAATATTTTTTTCCTTTCCAAACATATTTTCCAATTCCTAAATGACAAAAATTATATTTTTACACTCATTTAGGTTACAACAATCATTTATTGATAGAAATTTCCTCTCGAAATCTAGAACCATTCTATCTAAGTGCTCGCATTATTCTTTCTCCATCATTCCTAGATTTACTTGGGACAATGTAATTTTGATTTATTTTTGAATCATATTATTTTTAATATAAATCTTAAGAAGTCAAAATTTTTGCATTATATTTATTGATTTAGATATACCATTTATCATATTCCATTCCCAAGCTAGTATCGATTTTTTGAACCTCAAACATTGAGCCAACCTGTATTTGATACAACTTATTAGGGAGTAAACTATGAAACTTAGATCTAATATTATAATAAAACTATTGGGAACTCAACACATAAATCTATAGGAATATCTCATATAGAAGAATCTATATAGGGGAAATCAATCACCAGATTTTCACTCCCCCATGACTAAGTATACTAAAAGTATGAAGTCAAGGAACCCTACCCCACCGGACAAAGTCATTGTTTTCATTCACTAGAAAACATACATATATAAAAATTTAAATAATTATATTAAATGATAATATATTATACATAATGACATAAACAAAGAAAAATAGAATGTAACACAATGTTTTAGGTGATTTAGACGATGTGTCTTGTGTTCATTTGAGAAAAACCACTATAGACATTTCCTTTACTGTTGAAATAAGAGATTTCATGATATAAAAATTATTAAGGATGATTAATTAATCAATCTATTCACTTCACATTATGTTTATGGATCATTCTTTGTGTCACATACACTTTTCATTTATGTTCCAATAACTATATATATTAAATTTAATTTAGCCACATAGTAATACTTCTTCCCCTAAAATCAGGGATCACTAAGCATGCCTACCTAAGATTAATTACTAAGTCAGTGACCATTAATAATTGATGGACTTATAGACCATCTAATTCACCATTATTCAACCATCATAGGTTTTAACTTCCAATGGTATTTATATTTTAGAGAATTCCATTTATCACCTTATATATATCTCATCATCTTGTAATTAAAATTTATAGGAACAATATTTTGATGAATGAAATTTTGGTAAACCAAAATTGAATTAACCTCTAAAAAACCAATCTAATTTTTCCATTATGTCGTCAAAATAGGTATAAAAACGTTTTTTTTATTTCTGGTAAGAGGTTTTTCTTCAAAATTATTATTGTGACTTCATGAGCCCTCACTCCAAGATCCAGGGATCATATATGTATACTTTACATACTTTATTTGATACTATCTATAAAAGTACAGGCATAACTATAAATAATAACAATTGTTTCATATCTTACATCCAATGGCTATTTTTTAGTTTTAGTACTTTAGATAATTAGGAAAAATATAAACTTATAAATATCATATTATTTTTATCAAATGGAAAATTTTCCCTTTATATATGAAACTACTTAATTCTTGGAAATACTTCAATGTCACCCACAAATTATTTCACATGTGTTATCCTACAAAACATGTCATTCATACTAATTTTCTACATATCATAGATAAATATAAACATAATAAAGTGTGTGATCAAAATTTAACTAAGGGAAACATATAAATGAAGAAAAAATGTTATAAATAGGTGTAAACATTATGGAATGAATAGGTAAACAACATGACTCCATAATAAACTTGAAACTGAAATAATTCAATATCCATGATAATAAAGTAAAACACCGACATCAATAATAATTCTCTCTTGCTAATGTAATTCATAATGTCAAACCATGAAAAAATCAATTTTCAAGGCCTTGTTCCAAGGCACTACTTTTTGTTGAGACCGTAGTCTAGAAATCATGAAATACAGCCATTGGACTAAGACACTATCCTATTATGGGAGGATTCATACACCAAAACCAGACCTATTATTTCTCATGAGACCTATCGATGAATTGGGGGGATATATAATTATGGGATCAACCCATCACCTAATTTCATCCAATTCAGTCACTATAAGATTCAACAAAATATTTCATATCATTACCTAAAGAACCACTTACTCAATAAAACATAAATATCCATATAATAAAGAATACATAATATCAATACATAATCAACCTTCTTTTGTAGTCAATAAACCTCAGGAATACCAATACTTTTCATCATACTAATAAAATGTATAACATGATTAAAACCCATCTAGAGGTAGATGGTGGATGGTTAAATATTACATATTCATTTGGAAAACAATAATATATATTCCTATAAAAATATATGAAAAGCCAATATTTTTTCCCATGCCAATAACGGGGATGAAATTATTTCTAGGTGAATATCATCTAATCACAATCAACTAAATATGATGTTCACACTGTATAAATAAATTAGTATACAACTTATTGAATAATTGAAAAACATTATCATAATATTTACAGGCGAAGGAGGTGGATGGTTTAGAAATCGAATATCCCCAATATAATAACAAAAAAACAATAATTTTGTTTACATAGATGAAAAACACCATCAAAAAATAATGATTTAATGATACCACCCAAGAATGGGTAGTGAATTTGATTTTTTAGTATTGTGAGTTCATTTATCCCAAATTATTGCACTTATATATTAACAGATAAATAATGGAACATAATCCCAATTAAGGAAAAACATTTTAAAAATGCGAAGTGAAATTGAGGTTAAAACATAAAGGATATTTTAGATAAAAAAAATTAACATTATCTTAAAATAGGAAGTTACAGGTCACTTTAAAAAATATTTTTCAAAAGGTGAAGTGATATATCATTCCAAACCATTAATTTTAAAATAACCTCAAATAATTTATCCTTCAGAAATAAATAATGTTTTTTTACGAAATGGGGATCCAAAACATTTGATTATGAAAGTGACATTTTTTTAATACATGAAATTATTTTTGTTGAAATCTATCCTTTTAGAAAGATTAATAAAAAATTATTTGTATTGGATATTTATTTTCCAAAATTTTATTATAAAATAATATATAATAAAATATTTTGGTGGTATAACCCATGTGTGGGATAATAATGTTCAATATAAAACAATATAATTCAATGAATGAGATATGAGTTAGAAAAAATATTTACTACTTGGGAAACAACTGAATCAGTAGCCACATAAATAAAGGATCATGACTTGTCTTGTAAATAACATAATGAAAAAAGTGTATTATAAAAATATTTTTATGGTTTTTGAATAAACCATATAAATAAAACAAGGATCATAACAGGTAACATGTCTCAAAGAATCAAAATTGAGACTAAAAAACCCTAGCTGCTTTAATTACACTTTAATCAAAACCCTTTGAAATGGAAGGCTTGTAATATAATTTAGAATAAAATTATTAAAATATAATTCATGATATAACATCTCAAATCTGTATTATATAAACCACATAAATTAAAATAGTATCATAAATACAATACTTGTCTTGGAAAAGGAAAATTGAGACTAAAACCATTCCCTCTTATCCTAATTTCAATGATAAAACATTATCCTCAAATATAATAAGAATATTTATCATAATAATTTAATTAATAACTATAATAATATCAATTTTTATTCATACTCTTCATAACTAGTCATTCTCTATATGAATATTTTAGATTTTCCTATTTAGTGTTTATAGCTTTAATCATTTATACTAGTTTCCTAATAGAGGTTCTCATATTCATTTTTATTACAAATTTAATCATTAATAGGTTATTAAAGTTACTATTATGGATGATTTAAAATTATTTATATTGTTTATAATTCCTTTCATGAGTGTTTAAGACCTTATCCTAGAATATTATGTCGATAATATGCTTATTTAGGTAATTTTTTGAAAACGGAGGTTGTTTCATTAATTAAGGGAGTAAATATTTATTTAACATCCCCATAAACAAAAATACTATATTTACACTTTTATATCATATTATACTATTAATTATTTTCCCATATTCATTCATGATATAAAATCATATTATAGTTCAAGTGCGTTGTTAAACCAAACCAAACATGAACATAAACCGATTTAATGAATGGTTATGTGGTGTTTTTATTATAATATCATTCCAATAAGGAAATAATGATATTATTAATTGTTTATTATTGTGATTCATAATAATTACATGGAATTATATTAAATAATAAAATTATGTGAAAGTCTTCTATTATTTGAATAGGATATTTTCCTCTTAGCATGCTTATTTTAAATGATTAAACTAATGATGATTATTTGTTGACCATATCAGTAATAGGTTATTAAATTTTTTATATCAAAAAATTAATGATATAATAATCATAATATTTATCCTTTAATATCATACTTACTTCCAACCATGTAATATGGTGAAGAAAAAAATCTTGTTACATCATAGAGGTAGTAGTCTGCACAACGCACGAACAATGGTTTTTTCATAATAGATGGAGTATATGAATAAATAATGATGTAAGAAAATGGATATTCTTTTCAGTTATGGATCCCGTTTTTCTGGTGTTTTGAGAAAAAGAGAAGTTTCTGGAAATTTATGTAGTACGGGCCGTGTACTTTGAAGTACACGTTGTGTACCTGGTAGAGGAGTATACATGCCGTATACTTTTATAAGGAACACAGTTTATTTTCTTTTTAATTTTTAAATTGGACCAGGGTCGCGTCTATTTGTAAGAAACACCTTATTCTGGGTATGTCTCGTCCAGGAGAGACCGAAGCCGATGATTCTTCTATGAGCCCCTGACCCATCATCTATTCTCTGAGTCAACTGTCATCAATTGTGTTAGAATTGGCACATTGGGTTCTTCATTCTTCTAGAACCTTGTTCCTTGATTTCTCTCTTTTCATGAGATATCCTCGATTGAGTGTTTTTGATATTTTGTGTCGATCTAAATCATTCTAAGCCAATTCAAGGGCTGAAGCTATAGTATATTGATCGTACAATGTCGCGGTAGAGGGTTTGTGACTTTATGTATTTAGTCTTCGAATATGATGTGCAAAAGTGCCCAATACCCTAGAACGGGGTATTGCATGTTTAGGGATTTTAGCCCTGATAATGCCTGATATTCCTTGTGTTCTTGAGTATAGGTTGTTTGATTGTTAATAAGGATATTTCCACTCTATAGAGGTGGTTTCCCATGTTTTATTTGATATTGAATATTTGGTCTAGCTTTTCTTATTAGGCTGCTTTCTTTTCATGCTTAGTGTTGTTTGGATGGATTGATATTATCTGATGCTATTATATGCTCGTAGTTGTTAGCCAAGTAGTTCTTAAGGTTTAATTTGGATATTGAACAACATTGTGCATGATTTACTTACACAGGGTTGTGGGAACCTGGTCTAGTTAGACCATAGGGGGAATAGACGTTGAGGGCTTCCCCAGAGTGTCTGTTTCCTTTTACATTTTGAGACCATAGGGGGGGATAGACTTTGTTAACCTTCAAGGTGTCTTTAGTTCCACGTTGTGAGACCACATGGGGAATTGGACATTTAATACTTCTTAAAGTGTCAATAGTTACCGAATTGAGACCACATGGTGAATTGATGATGAGTGATTCCTCATAGAGTCTTTGCTAAAGCTGACCTAGAGGGGTTATAGTGGGAGCACTCCCTTGAGGGTTTCTTGTGTATTATTGGTTGAACCAGAGGGGTTAGGCTATTGTTACTTCCTATAGGGTTACTTTTATTCGAATATATTCTTACTTGATAAATTAAAATGAATGCAATTGAAACTGTAGGATTGTTTACATTTGAGTACTTCCTTATTTACTGCTTCATTTTTCTTATTGCCTGCCATATATATTCACTAACTATTAGGCACAAATATTTGGTTGGTTACCTATTGGGAGTCATCTCACACCCTATTTGGGTCATTCTTTTGGGCCCAAACAGATTATATTGTTGTAGTTATAGATAAGGGAAATCACCCTTCTATGTCAGGTACTTGACTACTCTGGAGCTGGAGAGCATGGGACCAATGTGAGGATTGCGATGCTGCTAGAGTTTATTGGTTTCTTTGTACTTTGGATTAGTACTGTATTCCATTATTGTGATTTTTTTTGATGTTTTCCTAGATATATTTATCATGAAATATTATATATGTGATCTAGTTGTTTATTACTTTAAGCCTTCTGTTGTTTACTTAGTTCATTTTATTACTCCGTCCGCTATTGTTATCTGTTTGTTTCTGTTGCATTACTCTTCCAATTAGGGAATAGTTTACCAACCATCACACCCAAGGCCCTCACTACTAGTCGGCATCCTCTAGAATTTAGGGAAATTCTCTTGAGGCTACGTAACCAACTGGGTACAGGGAACCTCTGGGCGACACCCAGAACCGGGATGTTACAAAGTGGTATCAGAGGGAAGTTTTGATCCTCCGACCTATGGGTTATATGCCCACATGGATCATAATTTGGTGGATCATTGCACTGTTATGATTTTATATGACATGTATAAGATGAAAATATTTGATTCGCGGGGAGTATGGTAACCCACATATCGTAATTTGGAAATTTAATGTTCGTTTCAGTATTTTTCTGGGTTCCTGAGCATTTTTTGAGGCTTACTGTCTAGAAAAACCCAGAATACAAGGTGTATATTGCTGAATACATGCCATGTATCCTTCTATTATGGAAGGAACTATTTTTCTTAAGTACTCATTGTGTACTATATGTACACTCTGTGTAGTCTCTAACAGTGTTACTGAATGTTTGGACTAAGACACGGGGTTGGGAAATCTTTGGTGGAACACAATTTGTACCGGATGTACACGTCTTTTTCATAGACCATGTGTCCAGCAGTGTGAACAACAAAACGGGTGGATTATGGGAAGTTAGTACATGATGTGTCTAAAATAGACACACATTGTAGATTCAGCTGTGTAACCGAATGTGTGACTAACAACACAGGTCGGTGAAGTTCTTTCTAGTACACACCGTGTTTGGAAAAAACACGCCATGTAGTTTTTACCTAGTAGAACTTTGTGGGTAAGCCATATATAAGAACTCAGGAAGGGTAAAATGATTCAAGTACATGTCATGTCTTGGTAGAAAACATCGTGCGTATGGTTGTTACACAACCAGTTTTGGAAGAAGAACACACCATGTGAAAACCTAAGGGAAAACGCCGTGTAAGGGATTATACATGAAATGAATCCATGTTTTGAAGAAATTGAATGCTTCCTTTCTCTACTTATTTTCATTCACTTCTAAGTTTAGGTCCTTGATAATTTTTAACTAAGGTGTGTGTTTGAACTTGTAGAGTCATTCCACTGAGACGTCCTCCGGTTGTACACCAGTTGTGGGGTAGTGACCACACACCGGACATGAGAGATCAGGAACTACCAGTAGATCCTCCAGGTGTTCCCATCTTGGCATTAGCCGTTATCCCGGATGCAGGGGCCGATGAAAAGTTCCGAGAGGGATTTATGAGGTTCATGATAACCTTTCGATGATTACCACCTCCTACCCCATTTATGGTAGATTTGACGAGTGTTTTTCAGTAGAAACAACATCCCACCTTCACATGGGATGGAGGACCTCGGGCTGTAGAATCATGGTTAGAGGCCATGTGTAACAACCTGAGTCTGGAGCCCCTCCACTGGTGCCCCGTATCCAGTTCGCCACATGACCTCAAGAACGTTTCCCCGAATGATAGAGGATGCCGACTAGCAGCGAGGGCCTTGGTGAGTCAGTGGGGAAACTATGCCCTCATTCGGTAAGGTATACAAGGTAAGAAAACAACAATAAACCACGGAAGTAATAAACAGGATGCATAACAACAGAAACCAAATAGCGAAAGCAATGTAGATATATAACTATGATGACAATGATGCAGTAGGTACAAGTATCTAAGGAAAACAACAAACACAACAACGTTCTGAAATACAACTGAAACCAAGTGAAAAAGAAAACAAAGTAAGCTCCTCAGCATCGCGAGCCACGGCTTGGTCCCATGCTCCCCAGCTCCTGGTGCAATCAAGATCCTGAAGTAGAAGGGTGCTTGACCTTGTCTATACCTGCAGTAACATAGTCTACTTAGGCCCAAAAGCATGGCCCAAACAGGGTGTGAGATACAATCCCAGTAGGAAATCACCCAAACATTTGTGCCTAACAATCAACGAATACATGGAAGTAACAAAACAAAAAGCAGTAAATATAAAATCACAAGCAGCTATAATCCATAGTTCTAACAAGTAAAGCACACAAGTAAGAAGTCAGAAACAAGGAGAAAATAGGTAACCCTCTGGGTAGCTCTTATATCCTAACCCCTATGGTTCAACCTCTGGTACTATCAACCCTATGGGAGGCACACAAAGTCTCACCCCTCTGGTTCATCTACGTAATTAAGCAGACTCTCTAGGAAAGCACTCACCGTCAATTCCCCCTATAGTCTCGTATCGTGCTAAAGGCTCTCTGGGGAAGCACTCAATGTCAATCCCCCATGTGGCCCGCGTCAAGTATCTAAAGACTCTATGGAGAATCACTCAATGTCAATTCCCCCTATAGTCTCGCATCGTAATTAAAAGACACTCTAGAGAAGCCCTTCCGTCAATTCTCTCTTTGGTCTACTACTCTAGGTTCTCACATTATTGAGTATAACTAAACATGCTCAGCGCGCGTGCATCATCCAAGTAAACCTCAAGAACTAATTGGCTAACAACTAAGGCTCAACAGTAACAACAAAAGAGATAGTTCCACTATCCTACAACAAGGTATGGCAACTGGAAAAACGCCCAACAGGAAAAACAAGCATGGAAAAGCATCCTAAGCACAAAAAAAATACTCTAGTCACAAGAAATAACCTCTACTAAATAAAACAAGCAAAGAAGGAATACAGTAGGGGAAAAACAAGAAACACGCAATACCCCGTTCACGGGTATTGGTGGAATTTGCACATAATACTCATCAACTTTCTACAAAAAGGCACAAACCCCCTACCTCGATCTGAGGAGATCTATATATGTCAACCTCGACGACAGATTCCTCTTAGAACAACGTAGATCTGAGAAAACACACAAAATTTTCATCCCACGATAACTTGGAAATGAGGAGGAATCAAGAAACAAGGCTAAAGCATAAGGAAGAACTCATCGCTGCGATTCCAACGCAATCGACCATGCTCGAATCGGAGAACGTATGGCGAGGTAGGAGCCCGTTGAAGATCCAGTCGTACGGACGAAAACTGAAGAAGAAGATGAAACTAGGGGTTAGGCGCGACCCCGGTCCGTTTAATGAAAAAAAAAAGTACATGGCATGTACTTCTTGAGTACACGGCGTGTACTTCAATTTTCTGTACTTCGAATTAACCCCCCCCCCCCCCCCCTCAGCCTTAAACACCAGGTGTGTGGCCCGGATACGGCCATCACACAACTTCGAGCCGGGGAAGAGTATGTGGCGTGTACTCAGAAAGTACATGGTGTGTACTTCTGAAATTTCCAGAAAATTCATTTTTCTCAAAAACTCCAGAAAAAGGAAAAATGTACCTGAAAGAAGATCCAGGTTCTGACAAACTTCCCCCCTTAATGAAATTCATCCTAGAATTTCCCTAACGAGTCGGATAAGAAGAAACCCCGAATAGATCTGTCCATTGCGATCGTACATCGGCCTCCCTCTCCTAGGTCGTGTCCTGTACTCGCTCATGCTTCTATAGCACTCGTACCAGAGGAACAGACTGCCCGCAGAGAACCTTCATACAATCGACAATCCGGATAGGATGCTCCTCGAATGACGCATCTGCTTTAAGCTCGACATCCTTGGGCTGAAAGATGTGAGAAGGTTCTGAAAAGTAACGTCAGAGTTGAGAGACGTGGAAGACGTCATGCATGGCCCGATACCTATGAGGTAGCTGCAACTGATAGGCAACCGGCCCCACTCTCCCCAAGACCTCAAACGGCCCGACGTACCACGGTGAAAGCTTACCATGTCTCCGAATCCTTTTTTGTCCCAACCTCGGTGTGACATATAGGAAGACCTGATCACCGACCTCGAACTCTAGAGGTCGTCTACGCTGATCAGTATAAGACTTATGTCGGTACTTCATTGAAGCCATCCTCTTTCGAATCATCTCTATCTGCTCTGAAGTCTCCTGAACAAGACGAGGTCCCAGCAAAGCTGCCTCTCTTGCCTCCAGCCAGCATAATGGTGATCGGCATGGCCTACCATACAAAGCCTCATATGGCGCCATATGAATGGTCACCTAGAAACTGTTGTTGTAGGCAAACTCCACCAGAGGAATATATTTCTCCCAAGAACCGCCAAAGTCAAGGATGCAAGCTCGGAGCATATCATCAAGAACCTGGATCATGCGCTCGGACTGGCCATCAGTCTGGGGATGGTATGTTGTACTCAAAAGTACATGTGTACCCAAGGCCTTCTGAAGTCCTTTCCATAACGGAGAGGTAAAGCACGCATCTCTGTCTAAAGAAATAGAGAGCGGAACTCCATGCAGACGAACGATCTCTCTATTGTAAGGTCATCCTATATCATAGACATTTAAGGTCTCCTTGATCGACAAGAAGTGAGAAACCTTCATAAGTCTACCAAAGACAACCCAAACAGCATCGTTCCCTCGAGGTGATCTCAGAAAACCGGTCACGAATTCCATCGAAACATCATTCCACTTCCACTCCGGAATGGGTAACTACTGTAAGAGCCACGTTGGTCGCTGATGCTCTACTTTCACCTCCTGAAAAGTAGAACATCTCATGACAAAACCAGCAACATCCTTCTTCATACCTGGCCACCAGTACCGGAGATGAAGATCTCGATACATCTTTGTGACACCAGGATGAACTGCCCAAACTGAGGAATGAAAATCCCGCATCAGCTCCTCACGTATGTCTGCAGGCACCCATACGCATCCTTGGAAATGCAATATCTCATCCTCGCCCACTGTCAATCTATGAAGAGGGTCCCCTCCTGACACACTCTCCCACAGGACTAAGCCTTCCGAGTCAGATAGCTGCCTCATCCATACCCGATCAAGTAGCATGGAGGTAACAGCTAAAGAAGATAGAAAGGTTTGTCCCTGTCTGTCGTGCACCTCCAGATGCATCTCCGAGCACAACGCCATCAGCTGCCACTCACTACTGGCCTCCTGAACATCCTAAATCTGAGTTCTCCTGCTCAATGCGTCTGTCGCGGCGTTGCCCTTTCCCGGTGTATAGGCAAGCTCGAAAATCAAAAGGCTGAAGATACTCGACCCACCTGCGCTGCCTCAAATTCAGATCACACTGAGTGAAAATATACTTCAGACTCTTGTGGTCAGTGAAGACCACAAATTGATCTCCTATAATATGGTTTCTCCAACAGCGCAAGGCATGAACAACAGCTGCCAACTCTAGATCGTGCGTAGGGTAGTTCGTCTCATGTGGCCTCAGTTTCCGAGACCCATACGCAACGACTCCATCTCCCTGCATAAGCACAGCACCCAACCCGATACCCGAAACATCATAGTAAATAGTGTATCTCTTTCCTGGCTCTGGAAAGACTAGTATCGGTGCTGAAGTCAACCTCCCTTTTAGCTCCTGAAAGGCTGACTCACAAGAATCTGACCATAAGAACTTTTCCCCCTTCTTGGTCAGACCATTCAAAGGTGCTGCTAGACGAGAAAAGTTCTGAATGAAGCATCTGTAGTATCCAACCAGCCCTAGGAAGCTCCGTACCTCAAAAATGTTCTTTAGATGCTCCCAGGGAACTACAGCTCTCACTTTATCTGGGTCCATTGATACTCCTACCTCTGAGATGACGTGACCCAAGAAGTGAATATGATCCATCCATAAGTGGCACTTCGAGAGTTTAGCATAAATCCAATGCTCTCTCAGTGTACTCAGAACGATCTCAAGATGTGTGGAATGTTCGTGTCGAGTGTGAGAGTACACCAAGATATTTTCCACGAAGACCACAACGAAGGAACCCAGGTAAGGATGGAATACTCGGTTCATCGGTGCCATGAAAACTGTAGGTGCATTCGTGAGTCCGAAAGGCATTATTGTATACTCGTAAAGACTGTACCTGCCCCTGAAGGTTGTAAGAGGTATATCTGATGGTCTAACGCACAAATGATGGTAACCGGACCTCAAGTCGATCTTTGAGAACACCCAGGCTCCTCGAAGATGATCGAAAAGGTCATCGATCCTTGGCAAAGGATATCAGTACTTGACTGTCAACTAGTTTAGCTTCCGATAATCCAAACAAAGGTGAAGGGTACCATCTACCTTCTTTGCAAACAGTACAGGAAAACCCAAAGAGAAGTACTAGGTTGGATGAAACCCTTAGCATGTAGCTCCTGCAACTGCTTCTTGAGCTCCTGCAACACAGGTGTGGCCATCCTATAGGGAGGAATGGACACGGGTGCCGCACCTGGAATGATCTCAAAAGAGAAGTCTACCTCACGCTCTGGAGACAAACCTAAAAAGTCCTTTGGAAATACATCCCTGAAGCGATCCACCACTGGAAGAAAGTCCAATTGTGGAGTCCCCTGATCATCCAGATAAAGAATAGCAATCTGGGATGTCACCCCTCCTAGCCCAAGATGCTCGAGTCCTGCCCGACTCACCCGAAAGTCCCATTCGCCTCTATGAAGAAAAGATTCACCCTCTGTTGAGATGAAACTGACTCTGCGGCGATAATAGTCAACGACTGCCTGGAAGGGAATCAACCAGTCCATGCCAAGAATGACATCATAGCCTATCATCTCTAGGACATAGAGATCCCATAAGAAGCGATACCCTGCAACTTAGAGAGGGCACTCTGTACACTGGTATACACTAGATGTCCTCGTCCCCAAAGGTGTGTCCAGTGTCAACGAGTCGGTAGAAGAAAAGATGCAGAGCCCAAGGCTCTCTAAGACAGCAACAGAGATAAATCTATGCGTATAAACAGTATCGAAAATGGATGAAGATAAAACTGAGGCTACTGAAATCGTACCTCGAACAGTAGAAGGGTCGGGATCCTGCTCTTGATAAGTCTGCTCCACGGCGAAAGACTGGCCCGTGCTGCGGCCCTGCGCCCCTGGCTAACCACTCTGAGCTGAACCTCCCTGCTGGTGCTAAAGAACTGGTGGCTGACTGCCACGACCTCGACCTCCACCTCGGCCCGAACAGCCGGAAGAACTCCAGTTTCCCGACTGGTGAGAAACTAGTGGGGATGCTCATGAACGAGGAGTCATGGAAGAACCTCGGTCACCAGATTCTAGTGAGAAAACCTGGCAGAAATGCTGAAGGTGACCCATCTTTCCGCAAGAATGGCACTCCATGGGGTCTCTCTGGCACTACGGCCTCGTGTGCCTTGTCCAACCACACTGGTAGCATGTCACCTGGTTGCCTGATGATGCGTCTCACTTCCTCAAATCACCGCACGTAGGCTCCCTACGACGCTTCTTGTTGTCATATGGAGGAATGCTAACTCTAGAAGTAGAACCGCCCTGACTCACTGCTCCGGAGTCTCTCAGATTACGCTACACAATCAATGTCTGGTTGACGATGGAAGTAATGGAAGTCAGCTGGAAGATGTTCACCTGCGGGCGAATCTCCCACCTGAGTCCATCCTCAAACTTCCTCGCCAAGAACACCCGACTCCTATCCCGAAGGGGTGTAAAACACTACAACTCAGTGAAATGATAGGAATAATCCATGAAAGATAGAGTACCCTTCTCTAAGCTCATGAACTCCCAGGCTCGATCGGCCCTCATGGTCTCCGGGTAGAAGTAGTCGTAGAACACGCGCTAGAGCTCCTCCCAAGCCATAGCCTGCTGTTGACCCGCCTATGAGACCATGTCCCACCACCTCTTGGTAGAGTCTCGGAGCATGTAGGTGGCGAGCATGACCCGCCTATCTGGAGGCATCTCTAGGTGCTCGAATATTGTCAGCATGGCTTCCATCCATGACTCTGCATCCTAAGGTCCTCCATCCCCCGAGAACGTGGGAGGATGCTGCTGCTGAAAGACCCGCTTCAAGTCTTCCATATATGAGGCAGGAGGCGGTGCTCCCTGGAAGGCCTGCATCATCCTCATGAAACCTTCCCTGAACTGCACATCAGTGCCCACAACTGGTACGACAACCAATGCTAAGGCTGGCTCGTCTGGGGGATCGACAGGAAGTCCCTGATCAGCCATATCTGGCATCTGATCACTACCTGACGACAGACGTACGACCGGAGGATGTCTCAGAGGCATAGCTTTGAATGATCAAAAGAACACCTTAGATTAGGAAAACAAGTACAGAGAACATGAGGGTACAAAACAGTAATAGGGGAAGAAAAACATAAAAGATAGCAAAACAAGACTACACGACATGTATAAAAACTACACGGCGTGTCTTCTTAAGCCACTGACATGGGCGTGTACTCCAGCCCTACATGTCTTGTACACTTCAAACTACACGGCGTGTTGACCCCAACACATAGCGTGTACTTGTTACTATTCCCCTACCTGAGTCCCTTACACAGCTAACCCACACGGTCCGACTTAACCCGAGACTACACGGCATGTTCGAAACAAACACGGCGTGCACTAGACAAGGCTTCGGTGGTCCGTGTTGTTAATTACACAGTCTTCTACACGGCTGGACCTTACACGGAATGCTCCGAACAAACACAACATTTATAGGCGAAGGCGACATCGTCCTGTGTTGTTCGTGACACGGCCGGGTACCTGGTCAATACTACACGGCGTGTTCCGAACAAACACGGCGTGTGGAAAGGAAGGTAACACTGGCCCGTGTTGTTCATGACACGGTCGAGTACCTAGACAAGACTACACGGCGTGTTCCCTATTGACACGGTGTGTTCTACCCGAGCTTCCCCGGACCGTGTTGTTAGTGACACGTCTGGGTACAGGGCTCCGAACTCACATGGCGTGTACCAATGGTACACGGCATGTTCCCGAAGTTACTCCCACGACACTGTGTTCTGCTCACACGGTCAGTGACATGGCCTGAAAACTACACGGCGTGTATCTAAAAAGTACACGCCGTGTATTCTGGGTTTTTTTGGGCAGTAGCTCCGAAACTACGCAGAATTCCAGAAACACTAAAAACGAGGGAAAAGATTCCAAATTCCGATCCGTGAGGGCCCATAACACCTCAAGAACCAAATTTTTGGCGTTCACTTCAAACAAAGAACAAAACAATAGTTTTCTAACATAGTAGTAGAGAATATATCAAGCAACTATCACAAAATCATACATAATCTACACAAAGTCAATCACAACAGCATGCAATCGCTAATGCACCCTAGATGGCATGGCAAGAATGCATGACATGTGATTTCTACAAGTGCCTATATGATGCATGAGATGGAATACCCTCATATCATCGGGTTGCGATATAAATAGAACCGAAATATTAAAACAATAACCGCACAAGTCATGTGAATCACTCTAGGTGAAATCAGATCAACTATAAAATCTCAAAACCAGAAAACTGCAATTAACGAGGTAATATGGATTTTCCCTATACATGGGTTAGCTACTACCGGGTATAGATTAATACCAAGTACCGACTCCGTCCTATCCCTGGCTAAAGTCTCTAAACAGTAAGGAAAGAGAAAAGAACTCCTACGATACCACTTTGTAAAGACCCGAGTCTGGAGCCCCTCCACTGGTGCCCCATACCCGGTTTGCCACATGACCACAAGCACATTTCCCCGAACGCCAGAGGTTGCCGACTAGTAGCGAGGGCCTTGGTGAGTCGGTGGGGAAACTATGCCCTCATTCGGTAAGTTATAAAAGGTAAGAAACCAACAATAAATAGCTGAAGTAGTAAAAAACATTCATAACAACAGAAACCAAACAGCAGAAGCAATGTAGATATATAACTATGATGAAAATGATACAGGAGGTACAAGTATCTAAGTAAAAAAGCAAACACAAATACGTGCTGAAATACAACTAAAACCAAGTGCAAAAGAAAACAAAGTAAGCTCCTCAGCATCGCGAGCCACGGCTCGGTCCCATGCTCCCCAGCTCCTGGTGCAATCAAGATCCTGAAGTAGAAGGGTGCTTGCCCTTGTCTATACCTGAAGCAACATAGTCTGCTTGGTCTTAAAAGCATGGCCCAAAAAGGGTGTGAGATACAATCTCAGTAGGAAATCACCCAATGATTTGTGCCTAACAGTCAATGAATACATGGAAGTAATAAAACAAGAAGCAGTAAACAGAAAAGCACAAGCAGCTACAATCCACAGTTCTAACAAGTAAATCACACAAATAATCAGTCAGCAACAAGAAGAAAACAGGTAACCCTCTAGGTAGCTCTCATAGCCTAACCCCTATTGTTCAACCTCTAGTACTAGAAACCCAATGGGAGGCACACACAGTCTCACCCATCTGGTTCAGTTACGTAATTAAGCAGACTCTCTGGGGAAGCACTCACAGTCAATTCCCCCTATAGTCTCGTATCATGCTAAAGGCTCTCTGGGGAAGCACTCACAGTCAATTCCCCTTGTGGACCGCGTCGAGGATATACAGACTCTCTGGGGAATCACTCAACGTCAATTACCCCTATAGTCTCACATCATAATGAAAAGACACTCTAGAGAATCCCTTCCATCAATTCTCCCTTTGGTCTACTACTCTAGGTTCTCACAGTCCTGAGTATAACTAAACATGCTCAGCGTGCATGCATCGTCCAAGTAAACCTCAAAAACTACTTGGCTATCAACTAAGGATCAATAGTAACAACAAAAGAGACAGTTCCACTATCCTACAACAAGGTATGGCAACTGGAAAAATTCCCAACAGGAAAAACAAGCATGGAAAAGCATCCTGAGCACAAAAACAATTACTCTACTCACAATCAATAACCTCTACTAAAGAAAACATGCAAAGAAGGCAAACAGCAGGGGAAAAACAAGAAACACGCAATACCCCATTCATGGGTATTGGTGGAATTTTCACATAATACTCATCAACTTTCTACAAAAAGGCACAAACCACCTACCTCGATCCGAGGAGATCGATATATGTGAACCTCGACGACAGATTCCTCTTATAAAAATGTAGATCTGAGAAAACGCACAAAACGTTCATCCCACGATAACATGGAAATGAGGAGGAATCAAGAAACAAGGCTAAAACAGAAGGAAGAACTCACCGTTGCGATTACAACGCAATCGACCGTGCTGGAATCGGAGAACGGACGGCGAGGCAGGAGCTCGTCGAAGATACGGTCGTATGGTCGCTCTCGGATGGACGAAAACTGAAGAAGAAGAAGAAACTGGGGGTTAGGCGCGACCCCAGTCTGTTTAATTAAAATAAATAAATTACACGGCATGTAATTCTTGAGTATATGGCGTGTACTTCAATTTTCCATACTCCGAATTAACCGGCCTCCCCCTTAGCCTTACACACCGTGTGTGTGGCCTGGACATGGCCAGTACAAGGCTTTGAGTTGGGGAAGAGTACACGGCTTGTATTCAGAAAGTACACGGCATGTACTTCTGAAATTTCCAGAAAATTCATTTTTCTCAAAAACTCCAAAAAAAGGAAAAACGTACCAGAAAGAAGATCCTGGTTCTTACACCATGATTTCGATCTTAGAGAATCTAGAGACACCTCCAGAGAGGAGTGTGAAGCTTGCTACCTACATGCTTTGGGATTCCACAAAGATATGATGGGATGTGATATCACTTGTGGGACACCAGTAGGTTATGGCTTTAGATGAGTTTCAGCGTGCCTTCTATGATTACTTCTACCCAGATACATTGAGGTTTGATCGAGCTCGAGAGTTCATAAGTCCGGAACATGGTACTATTTCAGTTATAGAGTATTCTTCTCACTTCACAAAGCTGCAGCGCTTCACACCCATCCCTATAGGTGATTATTTATTCCTGGAAAGAAAGTTTGAGTATGGTCTCAAGCATTATATCTGATCTCAGATGAAAATCTTTACCTAAACGTCAATTTCGTCTATCGTCAACCAGGTGCTAATTATGGAGAAAAATATGACGGATTCTGGAGCTCTGAGCTAGGTTGGGTCGGCATCCAGAGTTGTTACCCCTCCTACTAACGGTAGGAAGCACCACAGGGAGTCTACATGTGGAGATCTGAGGAAGCGGGATACTTCTTCTGGTAGCCAGGTGGTGTGAAACTAGTGTGGGAAGAGTGGGAATATGAGGACACATTTCACAAGAGACCTAGTGGAGTGCCGATATTGCATCAAAATAGACCATATTCAGTGTTTCAGTTAGTTTTTCTCACAGACAACTGGTGACAGGGGTTCCTCTATGAATCCTCATTCTGGAGTAGCACCAACAGT
The DNA here is from genome assembly GCA_963277665.1 of Viscum album. Taxonomy (NCBI): domain Eukaryota; kingdom Viridiplantae; phylum Streptophyta; class Magnoliopsida; order Santalales; family Viscaceae; genus Viscum; species Viscum album. The sequence goes on along the minus strand of OY728119.1, from coordinate 1,011,815,593 downwards.
TTATCATCATTTTGGTAACTGGAATTCTTTCGGCCATTCAGGCTGAAGTGGAGGTCACGGTCGTGGTATCTAGTCGACAAGATTTCAGCGACAACAGGTTGGATCAGCTCAGGGTGGTCAGGTAGGGTCACAGGGCCATGGTAATGGCTAGACATTTGTAGTGGAGCAAACCCAGCATGAGAAGGATCCTAAACACTCTATAGTTCGAAGTACGATTCTAGTTCCCTTTGTTCTATCATCTGCACTTTTTGATATAGGGGATTCCCATAGTTTCATATATTTTGTTGTTTTGGAGATACGTGGGCTCTGTGTCTTCTCTTCTACTGATATCTTGACATTGGAAAATCTGTTGGGGACAAGAACAGCTAGTGTACGTCAATGAAAGGAGTTCCCTCTTGAGTTTGGTTGGTGTCACTTCTTACGGGACCTCTATGTCCAAAAGATGATAGGCTATGAGGTAATTCTTAGAATGGACTAGTTAGTTTCTTTCTAGACTGTTTTAGATTACTATCGATGTAGGGTGTGTTTCATGTCACCATAGGGAGGATTGTTTTTACACAAAGGTGAATGGGATGTCCAGGTGAGCAGAGAAGGACCCAAGCAACATGGGTTTGGGAAGAATTATATCCTAGATTTCTATTCTATATCTAGATGATCAAGAGACTTCAAAGATTGAATTTCCTCCATTGGTGTACCGTTTCAGGGTTGTCTTCCCAGAAGGCTTTTTGGGTTCGCCTCTGGAGAGAGAGGTGTACGTTTCTATTGAGATTGAGCTAGGAGCAGCATCGGTACCCATTCCTCCTTGTAGTGTGGCTACACAAGAGTTTCAAGAGCTCAATAAGCAGTTAGAGGAGTTATAGGCTAAGGGTTTCATCTGACCCATTACTTCTCTTTGGGGTTCGCCTATCCTATTTTCGAAAAAGAAAGATGGTACCCTCATACTTTGTGTGTATTATCGGAAGCTGAACCAGTTGATGGTCAAGAACAGATACCCCTTACCATGAATTGATGATCTCATTGATCAGCTTTGACAAGACCGGGTGTTCTCAAAGATTGACTTCAGATCCGATTATCATCAGTTGGGTGTTACACTATTTAATATACCTCTTACAGCCTTCCGAAGAGGGTATGGTCTATATAATTATATGGTTATGTCGTTCGGTCTCATGAACGCGCCTGTAGTTTTCATGGAACTAATAAACTGAGTGTTCTATCCTTACACGGATTCTTTCATGGTTGTCTTCGTGGACGATATCTTGGTTTACCCTCACAGTCAACATGGCCATGTTACACATATTCAGATCTTTTTTAGTACAATGAGAGAGCATTAGCTATATGCTAACCTCTCAAAATTCTACTTTTGGATGGACCAAAGTCAGTTTTTGGGTCATTTTGTATCAGAGATTGGAGTATCGGTAGACCTGGAGAAGGTCAGATTAGTAGTTTCGTGGGAGCATCCGAAGAACATATTTGAGGTATGAAGTTTTCTAGGGAGGGATGGTTACTACAGATACTTTATACAGGACTTTTCACGCTTAGCAGTGCCACTGACGGGCCTGACTAAGAAGGGAATGAATTACTTGTGGTCAGATTTCTGTGAGTCAACCTTTCAAGAGATGAAAGTGATGTTGACTTCAGCACCGATACTAGTTTTTCAGATCCAGGAAAGATCTATACTATATACTGTGATTCATTATATATTGAGCTGGTATTAGTGCTTATGCAGGGAGAAGGAGTCATTGTGTACGGGTCTCGATAGTTGAGGCCACATGAGAGGAATTACCAGATGCACGATCTCGAGTTGGTTGCAGTTGTTTATACCTTATGTTGATGGAGACACTATCTTCTGGGAGAGAATTTTGGGGTTTTAAAATATCAAAAAAGTCTCAAATACATCTTTACATAGAGCGATCTGAATCTGAGATAGCGATGGTTGGTTGAGTACCTTTAGTGCTTTGACTTTGAGCATGCCTATACTCCAGGAAAGGCAACGCAATGTCTGACGCACTGAGAAGGAGAACTTAGATACATGCAGTACAAGAGGGAAGCGGTGAGTGGATGGTTATGGATCTATTCTCTGAGATTTATTTGGAGCTACAGGATAGACAAGGGCATAAGTTTCTTTCTTCTGTGGATGTTACATCTACTCTACTTGATCTAGTGAAAATGAGGAAGCTATTAGATTTTGAGGGCATAGTTCTACGGGAAAGTGTGTCCGGATAGGACCCTATTCATGGATAGACCATAGGAGAGGATGATATCTTGGGTTTTCATGGGCAATTATGGGTGTTAGCAGACATATGTGAGAAGCTGATGCGGGGATTTCATTCCTCAGTTTGGGCAGTTCATCCTGGTGTCACCAAGATGTATCTTGATCTGCACTGTTAATATTGGTGGCCAGGTATGAAGAGAGATGTTTTTTGGTTTGTTATGAGGTGTTCCACCTTTCAGCAGGTGAATGTGGAGCATTAGTGACCAGCAGAGCTTTTTGCAGGAGTTACCCATTCCCAAGTGGAAGTGGAATGATGTCGCGATGGACTTCATGACAGGTTTGTCGAGGTCTCCTGTAACATCCCAAGAAAATAAATAATATTAAATTTTTAAATTTATTAATATTTTTGATTTAAAAATTATTTTTATTTTAAAAGGGATGATATTTTCAATGGATCACCCAATATGCAACAACGGGTTTCATTGAAATCTTCTATTGCCCACTATAAATTTAATAATATTATTTTAAATGGTAGTGAACTCCTAGCCATTTTATTGACGGGAATGAATATAACTAACTAAAATATGATTATACATGCTTTTTAAATGTTTTTATATTTATCCAATAAATTTTAGAGGCTTAAAATAATAAAGAACTCGATTTTAAGCATAAATACACTAATATTCATTAAAAGGTCGATTTAACACCTTTTAATTGTGAACCCTCTTTATATCTATTTTTGGTCAATTTTATATGTTATATTTGAAAAAAATAATATTCTTATTCAGAATCAGGGCATCAAAATTTACTTTGGATAAAAGTTTGGTATTTTTCTGATAAAGTTCATTTTTAATGAATAGTGAAAAATACTGTATTTTAATTCAAAACTACATTATAATCTAATTTATTTATATGGTTATATTATCTTTTTGTAGGTTTTAATGTGTAATTAGAATATATTATTACCATTTATTTCAATTTTGGTCATTGCAATTAATTTCACTTTGAAATTGGACATAAACAAGTGTCAATCTTTTGATAGTTATTATTTCTTAAAAACACGCTTTTTGTTTTGACAGTGAGAATTAATTTTAAATTAATTTCTGCCACTTCTTTGTTTTGAATTTGGAAAAATGTATTCCATATTTTTAATTAGGAGTTCCAAATTGGGTAGATAGAAAACATTTATTTTTATAAATTATGAATATTTACTTCAGTATATATTTTATTTATCATGGTTAAAGGGTAAATCTGGTAAATAATGGTAAACAAATATTATTATAATAATATAAAATTACCCTGAAATGTTTTCTAATCATATTTTTTGTTTAATATCCAACCATGGGCATACTTGGGTCGATTTTGGGACACCATGGAGCCACTTGGGAGTGATAATGACACTTTATTTTTATAAACTTAAAGTAAAGACAAAAATGACATAAACAAATATCTTTTAGTAAATAAATTTTTACATGGGGTTATATAAGTTATCTCTTCTAATATAAATATTAATTATAAATGTAAAACATTTTTCTACATCATGGAATTTTTTTAAAATAATTTAGATATCAAATAAATAAAATTATTTATGACACAATAATGATGTAGTGTTTACCTCATTAATATATGATTTAAATAAATAAGATTATAAAGATTAAGATAATATCCAAAACCAGTCCAATTATTATTTGATGATTTTATTTCTAATATGAGTCATCTTATAATATACTTTAATAAGTTTTGTACCTTTATAAACCGAAAATAATTATATAATAAAATAATATGTTTAAACTTTCCTAAAAATCCCCTCCTCCCCCTTATAAAAAGACCTCACTTCTAACTCATTCCTCACACCTCTCAAACCATTTGGCTCATCCAAAACCTATACAAATAAGCTATAAATATACCTATATTCCTACTATAATCCTTACCTTAGGGATAAGGCACTTCAAGTAATTATTTTCGTTCAAACCAAAGGGAGATACCTAATTTAAAGGTAACGTCTTCTCTTAAGTCCTTTGGTTTTTATTTTACATCTAAAACCCCCTAAACTCATCTTATTCATTTCTTTTATAAAAACACCAGTATCCTCAATATACTATGATGTTTTTATGAGAATTATTCAATCTAAACTTACACACACCTCCATATAATGGGTAAGAAATGTACTATTTCTATGGACGGCGAACTACTGCCTCACGAAACGATGATTGTTCAAATATCTCCCACCGGCTCTCATGGTGGACATTATGATGGAACTGTATTAATATATGATAAATATTATTTTTATTTTTTCTTTATGATTCTGTATTTTTCATTTATATCATACCATTATGGTTTCCATTATGAGTAAACGCGATAATTTCATTTGAGGAAGTGTGAACTACCGCCACCTCAAAGAGATATGACTCATTAATTCCATATGTGCGACGTATAAAAGATGGAGTTATTGAAATTATATATGATATTATACTGGAATTATAATATAAATATGTAAAATTAAGTTTTCATTCAATTAAAATATGAAATAGAAATTAAAGTAGCATTCATGCATATGTACGACTTACCATCTCCATGACCAGTGCATTTCATTTCTTATCTCCAGATGTTATGTACTGTTATATATACATATATATATATATACTATATATGTATATATATTATGTATATTATATCTAAATCATTAATATAATTCTGGATATAATGGAATCTTGACCACATGGACAACTTGTAATTAAAAGGTGTTCATTTTTTACTCAAGTACCAAATGTCGACAAAACGATCATTATTAACTTTAATGATTACATAATGTTTATAACATGGTAATAAGTGATATAAATGTAATAATAAACTTTAAAAAGGGTCATTAATCAAGTATAAATTAACTTAAATTTATTATTCAGGAAGAACAAGGAACAAACAAGTCAAGTCGGACACGAGGTAAGGGGTTTCTTAACTCACTTTTAATTCTGTGGGATTTCCATTGTTCACCACTAATTTATTCCATGTGGTGTATTGTGTACTGGAATTTGAAATATATTATCATGACTCTCTTTATATTCATGTTATTATTTGAATAATTTTGTGGTTATTAACATTTGGTCATATGACTCGATTGATTACAATGTGGTAATGGATTTTCATCTCACTTTTTATTCCCGTGAGATTCATGCTATATTTTCCACTATATCTTTTTTATGGTGTATGTACTGCACATTATTGTATTATTTGTGTAATATCCTTTAACTTATGGGTATTTACGTCTTCATTGTATGATCCTTATTTCATTGGGTCTATGTTACATATGTTACCAAATCGGTAAGGGATCCTTTCACCCTCTTCTTTTTAAAAGACTTCTTTTTGTTATGTCTTTTAATTTACATATTATTAAGTTGGGATATGTTCCAATATATCTTTATTATATTAAATTTTATGACTAATTGATGAGATACCCTTTTCTCTCTCATCAATTTATTTTCTGAATTTTAAAGGGACGTCGTTAGGCTGCCGAATTTCTGTAACGTACCTTCTTCACCCAATTTCAATTCTTTGGGTTAAACATCTACTTCTTGATTATGTCGTGCTATGAATATTTGTGAATAACCACTGATTTTTTTACACTTAATATCCACTTATATTGGGATTATTTGTATTTTTCACTCATAATTATGTCATTGATTTATACTTAATCTAAGGATACCGTCTTTATAAGGGATTTCGTCTCAATTTATATTCCATTGAGTCTCCATTGTTGTTATGAGCCAATTCACTCTTATATAGTGTATATACTATGATTTGGAATATTATATCGTGAATCCATTTATTATCATGATATTATAAAGTTCTGATTAAATGTTATTCCTCAATTACTTTTATTCAAGCATCTCTCATTTTGTTAAAAACTCATTAACTAAAATATCATTTTAACTTTTTTAAATATTTATTCATCTAAATATTTCTCATTAATGTCCATGTTTTAAAAATGGTTATTAGGATTTATTTATATGGACATTAATGTTTTAAAATTTTAATTCCTTTAAAAGTTTCATAGTGGTATGGGAGACTTTGATTCCAAAAATCACTTTATTAAAATTTTTCAATGGTTTTTAAAATGGTTTTGATAAAGCATTGTCTATTTCAAAAAATTGAATTGATATATTGTGATAGTAATGTGGAAATTTTATCTTTCCTTTATGCTTGTGTTATGTGTTATTATTATTGGGCCTTTTTTACATATAAGGGTGGTTCTGTGATAAACTTGGTGCGGGTGAGCCCAAGATAGCTCTCCAATGCATTAAGTAACGTGACAGAGGTAAACGTTAATGTTTATCCTAAAAGATTTAGGGAATAAAATGTGATGGGTTTTCCAAATGTGACTCCCTATGTAGATGTGATAGATACAATGTAATTATTATATGAATTCCAGAAGTTACCTTTATGATTTTTGATTTCTATGTGTTATTCATAAATCTAATGATTTCAAGAGGTATGTTATGATCAAAATGTATGGTTTCATTTATTTGTATTTATTGATGGGTTAATGTTTCATTTACTTATTTTGTAACCCATACTGTGTTTTTTATGTTCATAACAAGTTTTTGAAAAAAATTCCATAGGACTTAATGATGAATAGGGTCAAGGGTGGGATCAAGGAAAAGTCATGTTGTCTAAGACATGGAACTGGAAATGTTTCTTTTTAAGAGTTTTTATTTTATGAAAAATGGATACTTATTAGTAGTGTATACATGTAATATTCGAGTTGTTATGTAATATTTATGACCTAATTCTCTAAAACTCTAAACATATAAAGATCCTCAATGTTAATTCTTGACATAATCCAAAATTATGTAATGTTTAAGGACAGTTCCTTATATTTGGTATCAAAGTTCGTTTTAGATAAATTTAGAGGTTTGGGTGTTCTTTAAGAATAAGTGACATTACCATAATGGTTAGGGTATTAGAAATATTCATAGTTATTTTAGAGATGATAAATGGTTATTACATTTTGGGGTGCAAAATGAAAGGTATTAGATAACCTTTCAGGATAAAATATGTTATGGTTATTTTTGAGTAATTTGTCTCTCTCTCTTTTTTGGAATGTTATGAAATTGTATAGTTTTTGAAAAAGGACAACATGCAGACCATGTGACAACCCTTCACATCGGACAAAGCTGTGAGAATCGAACCCACAATCATAGTGCGATTGGGATTTAACGCCTACAACTAGACTACGTGAAGTCCCGGGTTAGTATAACTACTTATTTTTAGTTAAATGATTTTATGGATCAAGAATATTTTTATTTGGGATCTTATGTTTTATCAAATGGACATCCCTAGTGTAGGATAATGATTTGGTGATTAATTAATAATGGTTATTTTGGAAGACAATCTCTCTTTTGGGAATACTATATGCTTAATTAAAATTAAATACTATGGGATCTAATTTTTGGAGAAATGGTTGAAATATTATTTTGGAAGAATCTATGTTTTTATTGTAGACATTAGGTGATTTGGGTTATTTTTGGAAATGATTAATCTATCATAGAGAATATGTTATTAGGCTAATTAAACTTTAGTATAAAACTTTAAGAGTAGTCGTTGTTTTTGGAGATAAATGTTAAGATTTACTGTGGAAGACTATGTGATTAAATCCTTCTGAGTTTTGGATTTCAATCATATTTTGAATTATTTTGATGAATTTTATGGAAAATTGTATATTTAATGGTCTTTCTTGAACTTTGGATTATTTTTTGTTGAATTTAATAGATTAATATTAGTATTTCTTTTTATAAAGGATTATCAGTTTGAAGATTATCTGATCTTTTAGTGACCAATTTTGGTATTTGGATGATGTCTAAATATAGGGGAAATATATAGTTCATCTTTTGTAGATTAAGTGATACTCTAGAAGTTTATTCTAGCACTTTAGGTGTGACCAAGTCATCTCGAATACTTACCATTTGGAGAAAAGATGACTTCGTGGTAGAATTTTATTAAAGGATGAAACTCAACATTACAAGTAAGTATATTTACTTACAATCTTAGTCTAGTTATTAATAAAATTCTTCAACTCTATGAAATGTATCTTGAATCAAAAAATAATTAATCCCTCTTTTATCATCAGACTTTTTCCCAACCACAAATTTATGGTGTTGTGGTAGTTAAATTTCTGTGATCAAGTTCTCTATCACTCTCTATTAATCTATGAGAGTCATTTTCTCATCCATATCCATGTTTTCATGGAATCCTATTATCTGTTGTCTCAGGTGACCTTTGTATTACTCTTTATTTCTTTTAATGTGATATTTTTATTGGCTCTTTTTCCGATGTGGGACTTTTAATGATGTTTCCAAGCCCAATTTTAAAATTGTGAGGATGCAATTTCCAAAAGGGGGGAAGGATGTAACATCCCAGGAAAATAAAGAATATGAAATTTTCATATTTATTAAAATTTGTTATTTAATTATTAATTTTATTTTAAAAGGTATGTTATGTTTGATGGCTTACCTGATACGCAACAACGTGTTTCTTTGAAATCTTACATTATACACTAATAGTATAATATTATTATTTTAAATGGAAGTTAACGCCTAGACGTTATATTATATATAATGAATATAACTAAATACAATATGATTATACATGTTTTTAAAATTTTTTACATTTATCCAAAAAAATTAGAGGCTTAAAATAATAAAGAATCTGATTTTAAGCATAAATACTCTAATATTCATTAAAAGGACGATTTACAACCTTTTAATGGTGAACCCTCTTTAAATCTATTTTTGGTAACTTTTATATGTTATATTTGAAAAAATAATATTCTTCTTTAGAATCTGGACATAAAAAATTTTTTGGAGAAAATTTTGGTATTTTTATGATAAAGTACATTTTTTATGAATAGTGAAAAATATTGTATTTTAATTCAAAAATATCTTTTAATTTAATTTATTTATATAGTTATATTATCTTTTTAATTGGTTTTAAAGTGTAATTAGATTGTATTTTTACCATTTAATCCAATTTTGGTCATTTTAAGTAATTTCACTTTGAAATTGGACATAAATAAGTGTCAATCTTTTGATAGTTATTATTTCTTCAAAACACGCTTTTTGTTTTGACAACGGGAATTAATTTTAAATTAATTTATTCCACTTCTATGTTTTGAATTTCGAAAAATGGATTCCATATTTTTAATCCAGAGGTCCGAATTGTGTAAATAGGTAACTTTTATTTTTAGACATTTTGAATATTTACTAGTAAATATTTTATTTATCATGGTTAAAGGGTAAATTTGGTAAATAATGGTAAAACAATATTATTATAATAATATAAAATTTCCCTAACATGTGTCCTAAAACTATTGTTTGATAAATATCCGACCATTAGAATCCTTGGGTCGATTTTGAGACCTCATGGTGCCACTTGGGAATGATAATGACACTTTATTTAAATTAACTTAAAGTAAAGACAAAAATAACTTGAACAAATATCTTTTACTAAATCAATTTTTACATGAGGTTATATAAGTTATCTCTTCGACTATAAATATTAATTGGAAATCCAAAAAGATTTCCTACATCATGTTATTTGTTTTATAATTTTTAGATATTAAATAAATAAAATTATTTATGACACAATAATGATGCATTGTTTACCTCATTAATAATTGATTTAAATAAATAAGATTATAAAGATTAAAATAATATCAAAAAACTGTCCAATTATTATTGGATGATTTTATTTCAACCATGAGTATTTGTATCTTTGGCTTTAATAAGTTTTTTACCTTTAGAAACTGAAAATAATTATGTTATAAGATAATATTTTTAAACTTTCCTAAAGAGCATCTCCTCCCCCTTATAAAAATCCCTCACTTCTAACCCATTAATCACACCCCTCAAGCCCTTTCGCTTGTCCAACCCCTAACAAAATAAGTTCTCAAGATCACTCTCTTCCTCCAAGAATAATTACCTTAGGTATAAGGCACATTAAGTGAACCTTCTGGTTCAAACCAAAGGGAGACACCCAATTTAAAGGTAACGTCTTCTCTTAAGTCCTTTTGTTTTATTTTACATCTCCAACCCCCTAAACTCTTTTTATTCTTTTCTTTTATAACAAAACCAACATACTAAATATTCTATAATGTTTTTATGGGATGGATTAAAACTAAACGTACACACACCTCCATCCAATGGGTAAGGAGCATACTATTTTTGTCGACGGTGAACTACTGCCTCACGAAATGATGGTTGTTCAAATATCTCATACCACTTTTAAAAGTGGCCATTATGATGGAACTTTATTAATATATGATATATATTGTGTTTAGTTTTTATTTATTCTTCGGTATTTTTAATTTATAGCATACCTTTATGGTTTTTATTATGAGTAAACGCGATAATTACATTTGAGGAAGTGCGGATACCTCCCCCTCAAAGTTATATGACCTGTTCATACCATAAGTGGGACGTATAAAAGATGGAGTTATTGAAATTATATATGAAATTATACTGTAATTATAATATAGATATTTACAATTAAGTTTTCATTCAATTAAAATATGAAATAGAAATGAGAGTAGTGATCATGCGTACGTACGGCTTACCATCTCCATAAACGGTGCATTTCATTTCTTATCTCCAGATGTTCTATACTATTATAAATAAATATATATACTAGATATATATTATATATATGATATCTAAATCATGAATAGATTTCTGGAGATAATGTAATCTTGACCACATGGACAACTTGTAATTATAAGGTGTTCATTTTTACTCAAGTACAAAATATTGACAAAACAACCATTATTAACTTAAATGATTACATAATGTTTATAACATGGTGATAAGTGATATAAAGGGAATAATAAAATTGAAAATGTTTCTTAATCATGTAAAAATTAACGTCAGTTTATTATTCAGGAATAAAAAATAACAAACAAGTCCTGTCAGACACAAGGTAAGGAGTTTCTTATCTGGCTTTTAATTCTGTGAGATTTCCATTTTTCGCCAATAATTTATTGCATGTGGTTTATTGTGTAATTAAATTTCATATATATTAACATTATTATCTTTATATTCATTTTATTCTGGTGAATAATTTGGTAGTTATTATCTTTTGGTCATCTGACTCGATTGATTATAACATGGTAAGGGATTTTAATCTCACTTTTTATTTCCACAAGATTCATGCTATATTTTCCACTATTTCATTTTGTGTGGTGTATGTATAGAACATGATTGTATTATTTGTGTAATAGCCTTTAATTTATGGGTATTTACATCTTCATTGTATGATCCTTCTTTCGTGGGGTGTATGTTTTGTATGTTACCAAATCGGTAAGGGAACCTTTGACCCTCTTCTTTTTAAAAGACTTATTTTTATTATGTATTTTAATTTACATATTCTTATATTGGGATATGTTACTCTATATCCTTATTGATGTAAATTTTATGTCCATGTGATGAGATACACTTTTCTCTCTCATCAATTAATTTTCTGAATTTTAAATTGACGTCGTTAGGCGGTCGAATTTCTGTAAGGGAACATCTTCACCCAATTTAAATTCTTTGGGTTAAACTTATACTTCTTGATTATGTCATCCTATGAATATGTGTGAACAAAATATAATTGTTTTACACTTAATATCCACTTATATTAGGTTTATTTATATTTTTAACACATAATTATTTCATTGATTTATCCTTAATCTAAAGATATCGTCTTTATAAGGGATTTCATCTAAATTTACATTCTATTGAGACTTCATTGTTGTTATACGCCAATTCACTCTTATTTGGTGTTTATACATTCCTTTGGAATATTATATCATGATTCACTTTATTCTCATGATATTATAAATTTCTTATTAAATGTTATTACTCAATTATTTTTATTCAAGTGTCTCTCATTTTGTTAAAAACCCTTTAACAATAATATCATTTTAAATTTTTTTTAATATTTATTCTTATAAATATTTCTCATTAATGTCCATGTTTTAAAAATGGTTTTTTTGGATTTATTTATATGGAAATTATTGTTTTAAAATGTTAATTCCTTTAAAATTTTCAAAGTGGTACGGGACACTTTGATTCCAAAAATATCTTTATTAAATGTTTTTAATGGTTTTGAAAATGGTTTTGATAAAGCATTGTCTAATTCAATATCTTGAATTGATATATTGTGATTTTAATGTGGAAATGTTATCTTTAATTTATGTTTGTGTTATGTGTTATGATTACTGGGCATTTTTTATGTATGTGGGTGGTTCCATGACAAACCTAGGGCGGGTGAGCCTAAGATAGCTCTCCAATGCATTGGGTAATTTGACGGAGGTAAACGTTAATATTTATCCTAAGAGATTTAGGGAATATAATTTGATGGGTATTCCAAATGTGACTCTATATGTAGCTATGATTTCTAAAATTTAAGTATGTTATGAATGTCGTAAGTTACCTTTATGATTTATGATTTCTATGCGTTATTCATAAATCTTATGATTTCATTGAGGTATGTTATGATCAAAAAGTATGGTTTCATTTATTTGTATTTATTGATGGGATAATGTTTCCTTTCCTTATTTTTTAACCATTACTGAGATTTTTATTCTCATCCTATGTTTTTAAAATATTTTCCAGAGGACTTAAATATGAATAGGGTCACAGATGGGATCAAGGAAAAGTCATGCTCTCTAAAACATGGAACTAGACATGTTTCTTTTTAAGAGTTTTTATTTTATGAAAAATGGATATTGAGTAGTAGTGTCTACGTGTAATATTCAAGTTGTTATGTAATAGTTATGGCCTAATTATCTAAAACTCTAAACACAAAAAGATCCTCAATGTGAATTCATGACATAGTTTAAGATTTTGTAATGTTTAAGGACGTGTCCTTATAGTTGGTATCAAAGTTTTTTTAGATAAATTTAAAGGTTTGGGTGTTCTTTAAGAATAAGTGACATTACCATAATGGTTAGGATATTAGAAAGAGTCATAGTTATTTTAGAGATGATAAATTGTTATTACATTTTGGGGTGCAAAATGAAAGGTATTAGATAACCTTTGAGGATAAAATATGTTATGGTTATTTTTTGGGAATCTGTATCTCTTTTTTGGAATGTTATTAAATTGTATAGATTTTTAAAAAAGACAACATGTAGACCATGTGACAAACCTTCGTTTTGGTCAAAGTTGTGAGAATCGAACCCACAATCATAGTGCAATTGGGATTTATCGCCTACAACTGGACTACGTGAAGTCCTGGGTTAGTATGACTACTTATTTTTAGTTAAATGATTTTATGGATCAAGAATATGTTTATTTGGGATCTTATGTTTTATCAAATGGACATCCCTAGTATAGGAAAATGATTTGGTGATTAAGTAATAAAGGTTATTTTGGAAGACATTCTCTCTTTTGGGAATATTATATGCTTAAGGAAAATAAAATATTATGGGATTTAATTTTTGGAGAAATGGTTGAAATATTATTTTGGAAGAATATATGTTTTTATTGTAGACATTAGGTGATTTTGGTTATTTATGGAAATGATTAATCTATCATAGAGAATATGTGATTAGGGTAATTACACTTTAGTATAAAACTTTAAGAGTAGTCATTGTTTTTGGAGATAAATGTTAAGATTTACTGTGGAAGACTATGTGATTAAAACCTTATGAGTTTTGGGTTTCAATCATAGTTTGAATTATTTTGAAGAAGTTTAAGGAAAATTTTATATTGAATGTTCTTTCTTGAACTTTGGGTTATTTTTTTTGAATTTAAGAGATTAAGAGTAGTATTTCTTTTTATAAGGGATTATCATTTTGGGGATTATCTGATCTTGTAGTAACCAATTTTGGTTTTTTGATGATGTCTAAATATAGGGGAAATATATAGTTCATATTTTTTAGATTAAGTGATACTCCAGAAGTTTATTCTAGCACTTTAGGTGTGACCAAGTCATCTTGAATACTTACCATTTGGAGAAAAGATGAGTTTGTGGTAAAATTTTATTAAAGGATGAAACTCAACATTACAAGTAAGTATATTTACTTTCGATCTTAGTCTAGTTATTAATATAATTCTTCAACTCTATGAAATGGATCTTGAATCAAAAATGTTATAATCTCTCTTTTATCATCATACTTTTTCCAAACCACAAATTTATGGTATTGTGGTGGTTAACTTTTTTTGATCAACTTCTCTATCACTCTCTATTAATCTATAAGAGTCAGTTTCTCATCCATATCCATGTTTTCATGGAATCCTGTTATCTTTTGTCCCAGGTGACCTTTGTATTTCTCTTTATTTCTTTTAATGTGATATTTTTATTGGCTCTTTTTCCGATGTGGGACTTTTAATGATGTTTCCAAGCCCAATTTTAAAATTGCGAGGACGCAATTTCCAAAAGGGGGGAAGGATGTAACAACCCAGGAAAATAAAGAATATGAAATTTTCATATTTATTAAAATTTGTGATTTAAATATTAATTTATTTTAAAAGGTATGCTATGTTCAATGGCTTACCAGATACGCAACAACGAGTTTCTTTCAAATCTTACATTACACACTAATAATATAATATTATTATTTTAAATGGCAGTTAACGCCTAGCCGTTATATTAAATATATTGAATATAACTAACTACAATATGATTATACATGTTTTTTAAATTTTTTTACATTTATCCAACAAATTTTAGAGGCTTAAAATAAGAAAGAATCTGATTTTAAGCATAAATACTCTAAATTCATTCAAAGGACGATTTACCGCCTTTTAATGGTGAACCCTTTTTAAATCTAGTTTTTGTAACTTTTATATTTTATATTCCAAAAAATAATATTCTTCTTTATAATATGGACAAAAAAATTATTTGGGGAAAATTTTGGTATTTTTCTGATAAAGTATATTTTTTTGAATAGGGAAAAATATTGTATTTTAATTCAAAAATACCTTTTAATATAATTTATTTATATGGTTAGATTATCTTTTTTAATTGGTTTTAAAGTGTAATTAGATTATATTTTTACCATTTAATCCAATTTTTGTCATTTTAAGTAATTTCACTTTGAAATTGGACATAAATACGTGTCAATCTTTTGATAGTTATTATTTCTTAAAAGCACTCTTTTTGTTTTGACAACGGGAATTAATTTTAAATTAATTTATTCCACTTCTATGTTTTGAATTTGGGAAATGGATTCCATATTTTTAATTCGGAGGTCCAAATTTTGTAAATAGGTAACTTTTATTTTTAGAAATTATGAATATTTACTTAAGTAAATATTTTATTTATCATGGTTAAAAGGTAAATCTGGTAAATAATGGTAAAAAAATATTATTATAATAATATAAAATTACCCTAACATGTATCCTAATTCTATTGGTTGATAAATATCCAACCATGGGAATCCTTGTGTCTATTTTGGGACCTCATGAAGCCACTTGGGAATGATAATGACAATTTATTTAAATTAACTTAAAGTAAAGACAAAATTAACTTGAACAAATATCTTTTAGTAAATCAATTTTTACATGAGGTTATATAAGTTATCTCTTCGACTATAAATATAAATTTTAAATCTAAAACAATTTCCTACATCATGTTATTTTTTTATAATTTTTAGATATCATATAAATAAAATTATTTATGACACAATAATGATGCATTGTTTACCTCATTAATAATTGATTTAAAGAAATAAGATTATAAAGATTAAAATAATATCCATAAACTATCCAATTATTATTGGATCATTTTATTTTAACCATGAGTCATTGTATATTTAACTTTAAAAAGTTTTTGACCTTTAGAAACAAAAAATAATTATGTAATAAGAAAATATTTTTAAACTTTCCTAAAGAGAATCTCCTCCCCCTTATAAAAAGCCCTCACTTATAACCCATTCATCACACCCCTCAATCCCTTTCACTTGTCCAACCCCTAACAAAATAAGTTTTAAAGATCACTGTCTTCCTCCAAGAAGAATTACCTTAGGTAGAAGGCACTTTAAGTAAACCTTCTGGTTCAAACCAAAGGGAGATACCCAATTTAAAGGTAACGTCTTCTCTTAAGTCCTTTTGTTTTATTTTACATCTCCAACCCCCTAAACTCTTTTTATTCTTTTATTTTATAACAAAACCAGTATCCTAATTATTCTATAATGTTTTTATGAGAATTATTTAAACTAAAATTACACACACCTTCATCCAATGGGTAAGGAACATACTATTTCTGTGGACGGTGAACTATTGCCTCACAAAACGATGATTGTTCAAATATCTCCTACCACTTTTCATAGTGGCCATTATGATGGAAATTATTAATATATGATATATATTGTGTTTATGTTTTATTTATTCTTCGGTATTTTTAATTTATTGCATACCTTTATGGTTTTTATTATGAGTAAACAAGATAATTTCATTTGAGGAAGTGCGGACTACCTCCCCCTCAATGTTATATGACTTGTTCATACCATAAGTGGGACATATAAAATATGGAGTTATTAAAATTATATATGAACTTATACTGTAATTATAACATATCTATTTACAATTAAGTTTTCATTCAATTAAAATATGAATTAGAAATGAAAGTAGTGTTGATGCGTACGTACGGCTTACCGTCTCCATAAACGGTGCATTTCATTTCATATCTCCAGATGTTTTTTACTATTATAAATAAATATATATACTAGATATATATTATATATATGATATCTAAATAATGAATAGAGTTGTGGAGATAATGGAATTTTGACCACATGGACAACTTGTATTTATAAGGTGTTCATTTTTACTCAAGTACTAAATATCGACAAAATGACCATTATTAACATAAATGATTATATAATGTTTATAACATGGTGATAAGTGATATAAAGGGAATAATAAAACAGAAAATGTTTCTTAATCATGTAAAAATTAACTTCAGTTTATTATTCAGGAATAAAAAGGAACAAACAAGTCATGTCGGACTCGAGGTAAGGGGATTCTTATCTGGCTTTTAATTCTGTGAGATTTCCATTGTTTGCCACTAATTTATTGAATGTGGTTTATTGTGTAATTAAATTTGATATATATTAACATTATTATCTTTATATTCATTTTATTCTGTGAATAATTTGGTAGTTATTAACTTTTGGTCAGAGGACTCGATTGATTGTAACATGGTAAGGGATTTTCATCTCACTTTTTATTCCCATGAGATTCATGTTATATTTTCCACCATTTCATTTTGTGTGGTGTATGTACAGCACATGATTGTATTATTTGTGTAATATCCTTTAATTTATGGGAATTTTCACCTTCATTGAATGATACTTCTTTCGTGGGGTGTATGTTTTGTATGTTACCAAATCGGTAAGGGAACCTTTGACCCTCATCTTTTTAAAAGACTTATTTTTATTATGTATTTTAATTTACATCTTCATATGTTGGGATATGTTACTCTATATCCTTATTGCTGTAAATTTTATGTCCATGTGATGAGATACACTTTTCTCTCTCATCAAATCACTTTCTAAATTTTAAACTGACGTCGTTAGATTGTCGAATTTCTATAAGGGAACATCTTCACCCAATTTAAATTCTTTGGGTTAAACTTCTACTTCTTGATTATGTCATGCTATGAATATGTGTGAATAAACTATAATTTTTTTACACTTAATATCCACTTATATTAGGTTTATTTATATTTTCACACACAATTATGTCATTGATTTATCCTTAATCTAAAGATATCATCTTTATAAGGGATTTCGTCTCAATTTACATTCTATTGAGACTTCATTGTTGTTATACGCCAATTCACTCTTATTTGGTTTATATAAATTTCTTTGGAATATTATATCATGAGTCCATTTATTCTCATGATATTATAATGTTCTGATTAAATGTTATTCCTCAATTATTTTTATTCAAGCGTCTCTCATTTTGTTAAAAACCCTTTAACAAAAATATCATTTTAAATTTTTTAAATATTTATTCTTCTAAATATTTCTCATTAAAGTCCATGTTTTAGAAATGGTTTTTAGGATTTATTTATATGGAAATTATTGTTTTAAAATGTTAATTCCTTTAAAAGTTTTAAAGTGGTACGGGACACTTTGATTCCAAAAATCTCTTTATTAAATGTTTTTAATGGTTTTGAAAATGGTTTTTATAAAGCATTCTCTAATTCAATATCTTGAATTGATATATTGTGATTATAATGTGGAAATGTTATCTTTCCATTATGCTTGTGTTATGTTTTATGATTATTGGGCATTGATTATGTATGTGGGTGGTTCCACGACATACCTAGGGCAGGTGAGCCTGAGATAGCTCTCCAATGCATTGTGTAATGTGACGGAGGTAAACGTTAATGTTTCTCCTAAGAGATTGAGGGAATATAATTTGATGGGTATTCCAAATGTGACTCTCTATGTAGCTATGATTTCTAAAATGTAAGTATGTTATGAATGTCGTAATTTACCTTTATGATTTATAATTTCTATGCTTTATTCATAAATCTTATGATTTTATTGAGGTATGTTATGATCATAAAGTATGGTTTCATTTATTTGTATTTATTGATGGGATAATGTTTCCTTTCCTTATTTTTAACCCTTACTGAGATTTTTATGCTCATCCCATGTTTTTGAAATATTTTCCACCGGACTTAAATATGAATAGGGTCATAGATGGGATCAAGGAAAAGGCATGCCATCTAAACATGGAACTAGACATGTTTCTTTTTATGATTTTTTATTTTATGAAAAATGGATACTGAGTTGTAGTGTCTACATGTAATATTCAGGTTTTATGTAATAGTTATGGGCTAATTCTCTAAAACTATAAACTTAAAAAGATCCTCAATGTGAATTCTTGAAATATTCAAGATTATGTAATGTTTAAGGATGGGTCCTTATATCTCCTCGAGGGAATGATGCAATTTGGGTTGTCATTGACAGACTCCTGAAGGTTTTTCACTTCTTACCTATCAAAGAGACATTTATTGTTGATGAGCTGGGAAGGTTGTACATCTAGGGGATTCTACATTTACATGGAGTTCTGCACTCCATTATTTCATACAGGGATGCTTGTTTTACTTCTTGGGGCTGGCAAGGACTAAAAAGGGCTTTGGGTACACATATACTTCTGAGTACAGCTTACCATCCCCATATAGATGGCTAGTCTGAGTGTTCTACATAGGTTCTAGAGGACATGATTCGAGCATGCATCCAAGATTTTGAAGCTTCTTGGGAGAAGCACATAACTCTTGTGGAGTTTTCCTATAACAATAGTTTTCAAGAAACTATTCAAAGGGCACCTTATGAGGTTTTGTACCGTAGGCCATGATGATCACCACTATGTTGGATAGAGGTAGGAGAGGTAGATATGTTGGGACCTAATCTTGTCCAGGAGACCATAGAGCAGATAGAGTTGATTCAGAAGAGGATTTATACTGCATAGTCATGACATAAGTCTTATGTTGATCAACAGAGATGACCTCTAGGGTTCGAGTTTGGGGATTATGTTTTTCTATGTGTCACACCATGGTTGGGACACATGAGGATTAGGAGATAGGGTAGACTTTTTCCGGGATATTTTGGACCATTTGAGGTTTTGGAGAATGTTGGTCCGGTTTGCTATTGGTTTTTGTTACCTCATAGGTATCAATATATGCATGGACTCTTCCATGTTTCTCAGCTGTGGAGTTTCTTCTCAGACCTGTCTCATGTTTTCCAACCCAAGGAGGTTGAATTAGTGGTGGAATCATAGTTCGAGGAGTATCCTATCTGAATTTTTTATCGCATTGTAACAGTTCTCTATGGCCAGCTTGTTCCTCTCGTACGAGTTCTATAGAAGCACGGGCGAGTACAGGATGAGACTTGGGAGAGAGTGCCCAACGTACAATCACAGTGGCCGGAGATGTTTGAGGATTCTACTTCTGTGCTTCCTTATTAGGGAAATTTGGGGACAAATTTCTTTAAGGGGGGAGTTTCTAAGAACCCGAATCTTATTTTCAGGTATAGATCTTTCTTTTCTAGTGTTTTGGGTAAAAGATAAGTTTCTATAAATTTAATAAGTACCCGCCGTGTAGCCGGTTTTCGTGGGTGACCGTGTACTAGTCATGTAACGTCCGAGTACATGGTTTTGTGGGGTGACCTGGAGACCTCATAAATCAGGGCCCAGTAAAGACATATACATGTTATGTAGTTTTAAAAGACACACCATGTACTTTTCTTTTTAATTGTTAAATTGGACCGGTGTCATGTCTAATTGGTAGTTTCGCCTTCTTCTACGTCTGTCTCGTCCAAGAGTGACCGAAGCCGGTGATTCTTCCCCAAGACCCACAACTCACCATCTGTTATTTGAATCAACTACCGTCAATTGTGTCAGAATCACCACAGTGAGTTCTTCTTTCTTCTAGATCCTTGTTCCTGTATTTCTCTCCTTTCATGAGATATCCTCAGTTGAACATTTTTTGACGTTTTTGTAGATCTACGTCATTCTATGATGATTCACGGGCCGAATCCGGAGTATATAGATCGTATAACACCATGGTAGTTTGTTTGGGCCTTTCAATAGTTATTTTTTGAATATTATGTGCAAAAGTTCTCAATACCCTAGAACGGGTATTTCATGTTTTGGTATTTTATCCCTTATAATGAATTTTATTCCTTGTCTGTCTAAGTAGAGGTTGTTTGATTGTGAATAGGGTTATTTTCCGTGTTATGGAGGTGTTTTCCAATGTTTGATTTTATATTTAATGTTGCATATATCTTTTCCTATTAGGATGCTTGCTTTCCATGCCTAGTGTTGTTAGGATGGAGTGATATTATCTGAATTTGTCCTATACTCATAGCTGTTGGCCAAGTTGTTCTTAAGGTTTACTTTATTTGTTGAACATTGTTGTATACGATTTTCTTACACAGGGCTACAGGAACCTGGTGTAGTTAAACCATAGGGGGAATGGAAACTGAGGGATTCCACAAATTGTATGCTTACTTTTACATTGTGATGCCATAGGGGGATGGAATTTGTAATCCCTTGGAGTGTATGTAGTTCCACGTTGCGACACCACAGGGGGAATTGGACGTTGGGTGCTTCCTCAAAGTGTCTATAGTAACTGATACAAGACCAAAGGGGAAATTGATGGTGAGTTCTTCCTTAGAGAGTCTTTTCTAAAGCTGAACTAGATGGGTTATATTGTGAGTACTTCCCAGAGGGTTGCTTGTGTTTGATTGGTTGAACCAGAGGGGTTAGGCTATGAGTACTTCCCAGAGGGTTACATTTATTTGATTAGCTTCTTACTTGATATATGAAAATGAATTCAATTGAAACTATAAGATTGTTTACTTTCGAGTAATCCCTTATTTACTGATTCATTTTTCTTATTGCCTACCATATATATTCACTAACTATTAGGCGCAGATATTTGGGTGGTTTCCTATTGGGATTTGTGTCACACCATGCTTGGGTCATTCTTTTGGAACCAAACAGATTATATTGTTGCAGGTATGGATAAGGGAAATCTCCATTCTACATCAGGTACATGACTGTTGTGGATCTGGAGAGCATGGGACCAAGCTAATCCTTGCGATGTTTCTGGAGTTTATTTGTTTCATTGTACATTATTTTAGTACTGTATTCCATCATTGTGACTTGTTTGGCTGGTTTCCTAGACATATGTATCCTACATCATTATATATGTGCTCCAGTTGATTATTACTTTCTGTATTCCTATGTTTACTTATTGCATGTTAGTACTGCTTCCGCTATTATTATCTCTTTATTTCCACTGCATTACTCTGCCAATAAGGGAATAGTTTCCCTACTATCACGCCCAAGGTCGTCGCTGCTAGTCGGAAGCCTCTGCCTTTGGGGAAATTCTCTTCAGTCCATGTTACCAACTGGGTACAGGGGACCTCTGGGCGGAACCTGGAACTGGGATGTTACAAATGATAATACCATTAACATGATAAAATTATAGTTTATTAATGATACTCATATTATTATATTAGTGTTTTAGGATAAATTTGTGAGAATTTAATTAATAATAAAACAAATTAGATGATTATACTCACGTCAGTGACTTGGGTTTTCCTTGAACATTTCCCTCGATATCATGGGGTAAGGATAACTATGACTGACAATGGTCTTATTTTAGTTGGATAGGTTTATATGGAGATCCAAATGTAAGATTTTGAATGTGGTATTTTAATGATATATGATTATTGTAGTGGTGAATATGTTACCCTTTTCTAAGTAAAGGGATGAGTAGTTTTGGGAATAACCCTTACATTTCCAATAATGTATGTTTACCATTCAAGTGTAAACAGATATAAAATGGAAACAATTGTAGGGTGCATGTTTATTAGTTGATCCAAGGTCAACCATTGAATTCATGGAACTTTTTTTTAAATGATTTGGTGTATCTAGACAAGGTTAAACTCAATTTACCACTTTTATTTTTACCACAATAATTAATTTTATAACCATAGTAATAAATTTTAATGACAGAGATTATGATTAAAATTTTTACCAAATTTAATATATATAATTTAAAATATAAATATCATTTTATCATATTAAATTTATAATGGTTAGAAAATTTAATTTTAAAATAAATACACTTAATAACATAGAAACTGTTTTTAGAGCAATAAAATTATTAATATTTTAAATTTTATATATCATAAAATTATCATGGTTACTGATTTTAATGGTATAAATTCAGTTTTTATGAATTTAATAAATGTTTTTGGCCATCAATGTAAATCCACAACCAAAACTCACCTTGAAAATACTTTATTTAAATAAAATGTGAAAAAAAAAAATTTATCAAAGTAACATTTTACTTTAGTTCTAAAATTATTTAGAATATATTTTTTATGTAAAAAGAATTTTTAAAAATAATAACGGAATTCCTTAATTTCATATTTTATTATTTTCATTGATTTTAAATCTTCTAGGTTATGCATACATAATGATAAAATCATGAAAATTATATTTTTTTTAAACACACATTTTGGACTAAAAATAAACCTTTATAAAAAATGAAAAAAATAAAACTAAGTTAATTTTTATAAAAGGTACTAAAAATTTATTTTAATTTTTTAATTAAAATTTAAAAAACAAATTATAAATACATTTATTGAATAAAATGATAAAATATAATGAAAGTTGATTTTTTATTAAGAATTGACATTTTCAAATATTAAGTATTATCATTCTTTTTTATATCATTTACCAAAAAAATGTTATTAACAAATTATTAATATCAAACATAATTAATCATCATTAATCATATATTTCTTGAAATAGAAATATATATCTCATAAAAAATAAATTTACAAAAAATGATTTCTTAAACAAAAAATTATCTTATTAGTCATTTTAGTCAAGCTAATTGAATTTCATTCATATTACAACTAGTCTTTATTTTAATTATACATATATTTCACAAAGTAGTTTCCCTAATTCATTCCCGCTAATTCAATGGATATATTTTCACAATCATACCTATAAATTTATATTTTATCTAAATATATTTTGGTTTTATTTAAGATTGATTTCACGTGTGGATAAATCTATCAAACACATTGAATTGTTTAATGGAAATTATATGTTAAGATCTCAGAGTGTTACATTCTCCCCCCCCATAAATAAATTACATCCTCCTAATTTTACTTAAAGTAATTTCTATAAGGAACTCTTATTTAACCAAACTCCCCAAGATGATCATAGGTTTATTTAATAAGTGGAATGATATTTATCTATATGAAAATTTATTATAAGTAATTTATAAAGAGAGTTAACCCATTTCTAATTTTATATAGAATTATAATAAGGGGATAAGATCTGGATCTATAAGTAATAATTTCCCATAAATCGAAAAAAAAAATTATATAATAATCTTGGGTCTCAATGACTAGTAGTTTTTGAAAACGTAAATGATATTGGTCACTAGAAAATCTAATGTAAAAATTCAATATCTAATACATTAATAGTTGTTAATAGGATTTTCCTTGATCGCATAGTTATTGGTGACTATATTCTTTATTTCTCCTTGGATTGATACATTGATCCACATAATTCCAAACACTATCGCAAAGGACACTGTTGATATTTATAGATTCTCTCTTTCACATACACTTGTGATTTTGATGACCGTCATCACTTGATCTTTCATGATACTCTATATTTCTATTATTTGGTATGTTTATTACTTCAACTATATTCACACTGTTGATCATATTTTTTCATAGTTGTTTAGTCATAATCAAAATATTCCTCACTCAAAATCTCATTTAGTTGTGTTGTTCATTGAGGTAATATATTAATTTTCCCCTGCACCCATGGTTACTTCCAGATTCATCCATTACAAAAAAACAAAAAATTATTAACATAAGTGACAATCAATATAAGTGAATAATCAGAAATAACTATATAAAATTTTAGCTCAAGATTTCTCACATTGAAACACCATAATGCTTTTATATAGTTCTTGCAGCATAACTTATATCGGACTCAGTTCAATCTATACCAATCTCAGTTTAACAAATATCATTCTTGGTTCAACCTAGGTTATTTGTATTTGTGTTCATTCATACTTATTAACATAATCATTATAATAGAGATCCCTAATTACCAGGATCTTTATTAAAATATACCAAACCCAATAATTATTGAAATATGTGCTCTTAAAATAAAATTTATCCTACCTTAAACAACATTAGTCATTTCTATAATCATATACACAATTATTATAGATCTTAATTATATACTCTCAATATCATACCTTTCCCAAAATCTGTTTGAATATCTAATAAATTAAACCGTAACCATATTATATATATTCCTCTAAAAATTAACTCTACCGTTTATCCTTTAGTGATATTAACTAAATTTTCATATGGTCACACAATAGTCACTATATATCATAATCCAAAAAATTATATTAACCACTTTGAATATATCACGAATCAATTATAAAACCCAAGGTAACCAATTACTATATATCTTACTTCTTCAAAATTAAACCACCCTTTTTAATGTAAACATCATAGGTATATTAAACTTAGGAGTTATACATACCTCAATCACATGTTCTCGAATAGTAATCCCCAACAAATATAAAATTTCCATAAAATATTTTTTCAAGGTTATGTGTACCATTAAATATATATTTTAATCCCTTTTTGAAAAACTATTTCAAAATGATCCTTTTATTTTTCACATAATCCTTAATAACACCTAGAATATAAAAGAATAGCATCGTTAAATATCACTCCCTAGTAATGATAGAAAAATTTATCAATAGTTATTTATTATGAATATTTCATCTTAATTACCTTATGTAAGACTAGAAAAATCACATTTTACATCATAGAAGAAATATACTAAGATTATAAATCACTTATGTATGTTCCCTTCTTCCATTATAATACATAATGGTTTCTAGATATATACATGTATCATCTTCATATTCATGATCATATTTTAACCAAATACTAAAACCAAAATGTTAATCAAATCTTTTACAATGGTTCATAAAGATAATGTGATTAAAAAAATCATATTCCTAGTGAATTAATCATTAGGTGTTTAGAATTATGTTAACTAATCATGCATTAGAGTGATTATTGAATCAATGATCAACCAACCCTTTTCATGGTTATTACTCATAGGTTCATTTATTTCACATCTACATCCACTTCCAAGAATCAATATAGGGATGTATATATAGGAAGAACCACACAATCAAGACTTTACCAAAATTATAAGATGTCATAATATACTTTGACTTATGCCTAGGGTTTTCACTATGTTTATCACATCATATTAAAGAAATTAAAATTTCACTATTTCCGTATAATTAAATCATATATTTATCATAAATGGTTATCAATACCATTGAAACGTTAATCAACCTTTACTTATGAATCCTTTATTTATCCCCAATAAACATCTTAATCCCTAAATTCATCAAAAATTTCCTTTCATACCAACTGTGACCCCTGGGGCCTACACTACTGAATTTGGTGCTCATAGACATATAATTTGTATACATTCCTTAATATCAGTTATTAAATATTAGATATAACCATCCAAAATAATTATTATTGAATCACAAAGATTCAATGGTTATTTTTAGGCTTAGAAACTGGGAAAATTATGAAAAACATAAACTATTAAACCCCATGTTATTTATATCAAATGGATAATTTTCCTATTATATATGAAACTACTTAATTCATGACAAGTCTTTAATGAATCCCACAAATTCATTCACATGTATTATTCTTTTTAACATGTCACTTGTACTAGTTTTTTCTATAATATGGGTAAATATGAACATAAGAAGGCTTGAGAAAAAATTATCAGTAAGGAAAAAATATAGCTGAATAGATCATAGAATAAACATTATTAAAGTAACATCCAAATAATATGACGTAATAATAAATGAAAATTTTAAATCATTACATGTACAAGAAAATATATAAAAGCATAGGTATCAATAATACTAAACTCATACTTATTTAATAGATAATGTGAGCCTCAAAAACCTTTTGTTTGGGACTTATACCAAGTAATTTTACTTGTATTCAACACCATAGTAAAGATATCATGTTTTCAAGACCTTTCACTAAGACACTACCCTATTATGAGAAGATTCATAAACCAAAACACAATATTTTCTTTCCATGAGACCCATTGATCCATTAGGGGGATATATAATTATAGGCCCCAACTGTCATCAGATTATTTCCAATATAATAACTATAAAAGTCATCAAGATATTTCTTACTATTCCCTAAGGAACATATTAATGAATAAAACTTGGTTATCTATATAATAAATATTATTAAATATCAATAAATGATCAAACTATTCTAGAAATCAATAATGATCATAAATACCAACACTTTTCCCCAAGTTAATAAAATGGGTAATATATTCAAACTCATATAGAGGAAGAAGTTGGATGGTTAAACATTATATAGTCAAATTAAATATTATTATCTGTTTTACAATAACAATATATAAAATTCCAATACTTTTCCCCATATTAATAAAATAGATACCATTCCATTTAGGTGAACATCATCCAATTAGAATTTTATAAAATGTGACATTAACACTGTATAGTGCAATGAGTAAATAACTAAATCTATACTAAAATAACATGATAATAAGTCATCCATGGTAACGATTTAGATGGTTTCAAAATAAAATATCACCTTTGTAAAAAATGAACCCTAGAATTATTTTTATATTGAAGAAAACAGCCTCACAAAAGAATTCTAGAATGATACTACCCAGGAAGGCATCATGAATTCGATTGTTTGGTATTATGATTTGAATTATCCCAAACTATAAAATGTTTATATTAGAGGATAAATCATGAAATGAAAAACATATTAGGGTGAAACCCATTGAAAATGGAATTGTAAGTGGATTTAAAAACTAAAAATATAATTTAGAAAAAAAATCAACATTTTCGTAAAGGGGGATGTTACGGGTCACTTCCAAAAGTCTTTTTCAAAAGGATAAGTGAAAACTAATAGAAATAATTTTATTTTAAATGAATATCTCATATTATTTAATTTAAAAGAAAATATTTTTTTCTTTAGAAAATTTTGATCCAACACATTTGATTATAAAAGGTACATGTTTTTAGTACTTGAAATTTCCTTTATTGAAAACACATTTTGTACAAAGAGTAATAAAAACCATATTTATATTAAAACATCATTTTCACAAATTACATTTTAACCTTTTATAATTTAATGGAATGGTAGTTTTGGGAGTAACCCTTACACTTTAAATAATCTATGGTTTCTATTCAAGCATCAAAAATATATAAAATGGAAAAAAATTACAAAACCAATTTATTTGTCTATCTAAGCTCAAACATTAAATTCATGTCACGTTTTTAAACTGTTTTAGGGCTTCTACATCATTTTAGAATTAATATATCCCTTTTATTTTTACCACGATAATTAATTTTTAAACCTGAGTAAATATTTTTAATGAAAAGGATTAAGAATGAACTTTATACCAAATTTTAAAATTATAATTTTAAAATTCAATATCATTTTATCAAATAAATTTTCCAATGGTGTGAAATGGTTAACATTAAAATAAATACATTTAATCACGTATAAATAGTTTTTATAATAATAACATTATTATGATTTTAAATTTTATATATGATAAAATTATCGTGGTTTTTGATTTTAAAGGGATAAATTGTTTATTATGAATTGAATAAAAGTTATTATACTTCCAAGTTAGAAAAAACTAAGACTCACATTTAAAATAATTGATTTAAAGAGAAGACCAAAAATAGTTTTTATATCGAAGCAACATTTTATTTTACATCTAAAAATGTTTAGAATCTACTTTTTATTAATAAATAATATTTAAAAATTCAAAAAATTAATCTTAAATTTGATATTTTATTTCATTAGAGGTTTGTGAATCATTTGGGTTATTCTTACATAGTGAATAAATCATTGAAATTATTATTTTTGTAAAAATCCATATTTTGGAATAAAAATATACCTTTTTGGAAAATGCAAAAAAAACCATAATAAGTAATTTCTTATATAATAAATTAAAAAAATTAATTTCATTTCATTAATTTAAAATTTATAAATTTATAAATTCAATTTTTGATCAAAATCATAAAATATAATGAAAATGCATTTTTAATTGTGAAATGACATTTTCAAACTGATTTTAATTATTATTCTTATATAATATCATTAAATAACAAAATTAGTGTTAAAATTATTAATATTGGAAATTATTTATTATAATTAATCATATGTTTCTTGATATAGACATGTATATCACATAAAAAGACAATTTTTATTGAAATAGTTTCTTAAATAACAAATGATCTTATTAGTCATTTTAGACAAGCTAATTTAATTTATTCATATTATAAGTAGTGATTATTTTATTTATAAATATATTTCATAAAGTGTTTACTCATATTAATTCTATATAATTCAATTTGTTGGTTTTAAACATCATACCTAAACATTTATATTTTATCTAAATATATTATGGTTTTATTTATGTTTAGTGTCGCTGGAGAAAAAGGTTATCAAAATCATTAACTTATTTAATGGTAACCATATATTATGATCTCAGGGAGTTATAATTATAATTACTCTCTCACTCATGATACCAAAACTTCTATTCCATGCTTCTATAACAACCTATTTCTAGCTTCATTTATATCTTCTCCACATGAACTGTGGTCTTTTAGATAGAGAGAAGTATCTTTATTGACCTTAAAAATTACCAAATTATCTTTGGTATGATTCCTTTTTCCTTTAACAGATTAATTAATGTTCTATAATTTTTAATTATTCTAGTGGATATCATATTGATGTTAATATGTGGAAAATGTCTCACAACCATTAATAGTAACCTCAATCAAATATTAGTCTCCATAAAAATATTACAATATGAGAGATTTTAGATAAAAAATAATTTCTCATCTTCACATGTCTGAAACTCCTTGATATTAAGATGAGAATATTATCATTAATTAGTTATGTGGTAGGGGAAACCTAAATCAATCACCCAATTTCAGTCTTGTCTTTCTAGGTTTACATGATCATATTCAGAAATAAAAAAGATCTCTTCATTAAACACTAAAACCACATTGTTTTAAGTTTTACCTTTTTTTTTTCTTCCACTATACCATTAGATTCTAATGCTCCCAAATGATCTTCCCCAGCTTGGTATAGAGGAGGAGCATTATATCCCATCCTGATTGGTATTTTTGTTGATTCCTCATATTTCGATTTTGATCATGGGTTTCTTTTCATCCAATTATTCAATATCATTTATGGTTCCCATTTTTTATGGTAAAAAAACTTATCAATCAGTTGTGCATCCCTTATCCTTACTTATAGATTCTTCATTCGAAATTATTTCCATAACCATTTCAAAAATCTTCTTTCCAAGACTTGTTGAATTTATGGCTGACACAATAAATGTTTTCCATAAATTTTGTAAGTATTTTAACATTATCAGTGCTTATAGCTCATTATTAAACATAATTTTCATGAAAATAAACTGATCAAAATTACATTGGAACTCTATCATGTGATCTAATACATTTTCCGATATTTTTTAATATAGTATGATAAGATTTTACATTACATTTTCTTTATTATATGTAATTTTCTTTACATATATATTTTTAAAATTTCTCTATAGAATAGAAGAAAAATGTTCCTTGTAAAAAAATTCAAAGATACTATTGTTGATCCACTTCATGATTTGGCTAGTGTATTTACAAATGATCATGACCCACTCCATATTAACTGGAAATTTACTATTAGGTGTCTACTCACCCGATGTTTTGATTATTTAAAATTCATTTTATTTCACTCCAATTTTCTTACTGGTATTTATTATGGGATTCCAAAAATATTTAATATACATATGATCTTACCTTTTGGTTTTATCAATATTATAATTAAAAGAAGTAATATCAATTATGTTATCCATATTTTCTTCAATTGAATCAGTGAAAAGAAACAAACCAAAGGGATGTCGCTAGAATGGATGAAATAGAAGGAATCAACACTTGGACTACCAAAAATAGACTCTGATTAACCATGTAATGATTAAAAATTAACAACAGTAGAGATTAATCAATGATGCAGTGTTAAAATATAACTAATGTGGTGAATAGAATATACCATTAAAAACCCACCGGAAATTCGATGATGGGGTGAACTGTGTCACCTTATATAGAAAGTGATTATTATAGAATCTTGGGTTTTATGTGAACTTTTACCAGACCTAGAGAACTAATATTATCACTATTTTAGATTCTTTTTTGACCATTGAAATTTTTTTATATACATTCATGAATCTACCTTCAAAAATTGATTCGGACCACCTTGAATTTTCTTATCATTGGAAAATGTTGTCCTCTTCTCATGTTTTTGGCCCTTTTGGATATGATACCAATTTATTGGGATATAATAACTCAAATACATCCAATAAAATATAAAAATATATGAAATCAAAGTGAACAAAATAATTTAATATGGTTCGGTGATGTACCTATATCCACCAAAGAAAGAGGGCCAGTTCTACATCTCTTATCTATATAAATAATAGAATGATTATAGGGTACAAAATTTCATGAGATTCATCTTGATTTTATAGTAGGGAAAATCACAATAAATGGTTGGTTTTGGCGGTTCAACATTTTTTTATGTTCCTTTTGTCATTCTTTGTCTCTATGGTGGTTGTTGATTAAGGAATTACTCCAATTTTAGTTCTATCCCAAAAATATGATCCCATGGGTCATTTATAGATCTAAATACCCTAATTATAAGTTTACCCCACACCTATAAACCTCTCATAAAAGAACTCACCTAGTTCCTCCCATGACGTGGTGTCCTAATACACAACTCTGAAATTCAAAAACACCATTATCTCCATCAACAACCCATACCCTACCAGTTTACATTTCCCAAAATTAAAATGGGGTAGTATAAACTACACTGGATAGTTCAAAAAATGTTTTCATATATGAAATAATTAATATAGGGTAGTTTGGTGAGGTATGAGTTACAGAGTAACAACATACACCTGATCTAGCAACGAATCTCCCCTTGCACCTTCGTAAATGCTTCTAGGTGGATCATGATCAACAACATTTCATGCTCCATGAAGATCACAGATATATCTATTTCATAAATGAATATTTTCTGAAACTACCTACATAAAGTAATCATTAATTAGAAAAAATAACAACTAGAGAACCCATTGAAATTGAATGTCTCATAGTATACTATGAGGATAATTTTTACAACCACTCTATAGGATTCCGTCCATATTTCATCATATAATCTCCCTCTCACTGGTTTACCCTAGCTTTGACATTTATATCGCAACACATAAGATGAGTATTCAAGATTATATGTTGGCCATCATTATTGTGTTACCCCTACCACGTCCCTAATACACCTTACACACATCCCGATATGGTTTTTTGTCAACACTGATATACCCTTCCCTAGTACCACTTATACCCGACAACTAAGTGCATCCCTAACCCCCTTATAAATTAAATTTTTGAAAAAAATCAAAAAATATGTTGAAAACACATTTTTTATTGGGAAAGGAAATTTTCAATAATTTAATATTATTATTATATAATGTCATTAACAAAATAAATTAGTGTTAACAAATTATTCATACTGATCATTATGTATTATCATTTATCATATGTTTCTTCAAATAGGCATTTATATCACATAAAAATAATTTTTTTTATAAACATAATTCCCAAGACAATAAATGATCATATTAGTCATTTTAGACAAGCTAATTGAATTTATTCATTGCATAAATGTTAATTACTTTCATTATAAATATATTTTATAAAGTGGTTACTCTAATTAATTCTCTATAATTCAATTTCTTGGTTTTAAAGGTCATACCTAAACATTTATTTCATATCTAAATATATCAAAATTTATTTAAGTTTGGTGTCATAGGTAAATAAGGATATTGAAATCATTGACTTATTTAATGTTAACAGTGTATTAAGATCTAGGGTTTACAATTATGATTCCTCTCTCACTCATGATACCAAGTTGCATGTGCTACATTTATATAGTAACCTTTTTATATGTGCATTTATATCTTCTCCATATGATTTGAAATATTTTAGATAGAGATAAGTATCTTTATTCCCTTTAAAAATTACCATATTATCTTTGGGAATATTCTTTTTTTCCTTCACCAGATAAATTAACATTATATCATAATTATTAATTATTATAGATATCATATTGAGGTTAATTTGAGGAAAATTCCCCACATTTATTAATAGTAACCTCTTTCTAATACTAGTCTCTATAAAAATATTAAAAATTACAGTAATTTTTGATGTACCATCATTTTCCATTTTCAAATGTCTAAAACTCCCTAAATTATAAGATGTGAAGAAATATCTACAAGTAGTGACATGGTAGGAGGAACCTAAATCAATCACCCATGTTGATTATTGGTTTGCAAGGTTGACATGATCATCTTATTATATAAAAATGACCACTTCATTGAAAATGGTAACATCATTATTTTGGGTTTTAACTTGTTGATTACTCTACTATACCTTTAGCTTCTAACATTCCCAAATGATGTTCTCAAGATTGGTATATAGGTGGAACTTTTTCTCAGATTTATATTGGGATTTTTTTTATTCCTCCTTTACTTATTATGATCATGGGGATCTTTTTCTCTATTTCTTACCTATCATTTATTCTTCATATTTTTCATGGTAACAGAATATTCTAACTCAATTATTCATCCCTCATATGTCCTTATAGATTCTACACTATGAATTCTTTCTTTAACCATTTCAACTATTATCTTTCCATGAGGTGTTGAATTGAATACCAGCATGACCAATGTGTTCCACGAATTTAGTAAGTATATAAACATCAACATTGCATGTAACTCATCATCTAAAATCATTTTTATATAATTTAACTTATCAATAACAAATTGTAACTCTCTCATGGGATCTAACACATTTTTACCATCTATTTTACTATAATATTATAATATGGTATATTATGATTTATTTGTTCTATATAGTTTTCCTTACATATATATTTTCTTATTTTATCCATAAATAGAAGAAATAATATCCTTGGGAAAATTTTATAAGATATTGTTTTTGATCCACTACCAGATATTTCTAGTGAATTATCAAATGATCATGACCCACTCCATGATAATTGATAATATGATAGTTAGTGTCTTCTCACCATATTGTCTACTTGTGGAAAATTTATTTGATTTCACTCCAATGTTCTTATTGGTCTCTACTATAGGATTCCAAAAATATTTAAAATAAATATGATCTTCCATTTTTATTTTCTAGATTTAATTATTAAAATAAGTAAGCTTAATAATGTTACCAATATTTTATTCCACTGAATAAGTGAGAATATTGAAAATATAACCAAATGGGTGTGTCTGGAATGGTTGAAACAGCGGGAATCAACTCTTGGATAACCAAAAATAGACTCTTATTGAACAAGTAATGATCAAAAAAATATCAATGGTTAAGATATTTAGATGATTCAATGTTTAAATAGTAGTGATTTGGCTCATTATAGGTACAACTAAAAACAAATCGGGAAATTATATGTTATTGTGAACATTGTCACCTTCTCGTGCAAGTGGTTATTGTAGAACCAAGGTTTTAACATGAACTTATACCCAACATATAGAAGTAATTTTATTTATTTTTTAGATGTTTTGTGAACCATTGGAGTCATTTTTATAGACATTCATGAATCTTCCTTCAAAAATTGATTCTCAGCACCTTGAATTTTCCAGTCATTGGAAAACCTTCTACTCGTATCTTTGTTTTGACCATTGTGGATCTGATACCACTTTACTAGGATAAAAGAACTCAAGTACATCGAATCAAAAATGAAAAGAAATAAAAACAAAGAGAATACAAGAATATAACATGGATTGGTGATATACCTATATCCAAAGAAGAAAGAGGGTCAGTTGTATTTCTCTTCTCTATATAAATGATCAAATCGTTATTGGGTATAAAATTTATTAAGATTCATCAAGATTTTAAAGAAGATAAAATAACAGTGAAAGGTTGGTTTGGGTGGTTCATCAACATTTGAATATCATTCGGTCATTCTTTGTCTCCATGGTGGTTATCGATTAGGTAATTATTCAGATTTTAGTTTCATCCATAAAATATGATTCCAAGGGACCTCCAATGATCAAAATACTCTAATAAGAATTTCTCCCCATACTTATAAGCCTCTCAGTACTAACATAACATGGATCATCCCATGTTGTGGTTTCCTAATGCACCACTCAGGTGTTCACCAGTACTGTCATCTCCATCGGTACCCCATACCCTCCCGTTATACATTTCTCTAAAGTAAAATGTTGCAGAAAAAACTACACTAGAGAGTTCAAATAGGGATTTCATTCATGAAATAATGAAGGTGGGGTAGTCTGGTATGGTCTGAGCTATAGAGAATCTGAATGTGCTTGATCTAACTGTAAATCTCCCCATGAACCTTCTGGAATTCCTCTATGTGGTTTAGTGTCAGTGGCATTTCATCCTCCATAAAGATCACATAAATCTCTATTTCGGAAATAAACATTTTCTGAAATGACATGCATAAAGCATTCATTTATAGGAAAAAAATATAAACTAGATAACCCGAAAAATTAAATGTATCACAGTGTAGTATGTTCTTACTTTGGACTATTATGTATAGAATTCAGGCTGAGATTCATCCTCTAATATTTATTTCACTTGTTCACCCCAGATTTTCCATTCCAAACCAAACAGATAAGATGAGTTTTCAAGATTATATCGTATCCATCATTACCGTGATACCCCTACCACATCCCCAATGCACCTAACACACATCTTGAAAATGTATTATACCAACACTATTCTACCAATCCCTAGTCCCCCATACACTCAACAACAAATTAAAACACCTTACGTACCCAAATGATTTTCCAAATATTGTTCTAGAGGTGAAACTTCAGATCCCATCTTGATTGGGATTTTAGTTGATTCCAGCTTTATTGATTTTGAACATGGGGTAATTTTCCTCTATTTCTTCCATGTAATTATTCTTCACATTTATTATCGTAAAAAAATCTTCTAAATTAGTTGTTCATACCTCATTATTCCTTATATGTTCTTCATTTAGAATTATTTCTTTAACTAATTCAATGTTAATCTTTCCATGATGTGAGGAATTGATGTTTTACACAACCAGTGTGTGCCATATATTTGGTAATGATATTAACATCAACAATGCATGTAACTCATCATACAACATCATTTTAATATAATTTAACTGATAAAAAATACATTGGAACTCTCTCATATGATCTAATAAATTTTTCCCATATTTTTTAATATAGTATGATAAGATGGTGTATCGGGTTTTGTTTTTTACAAATTGTTTTTTTAATTTATATCTTTTCTTATATTCTCCATAGAATATAATCAACATGTTCCTTAGAGAAATTTTAATTGATACTCTTATTGATCCACTAGCTGATTTGACCAGTGCAATTTCAAATG
This sequence comes from Viscum album, assembly GCA_963277665.1. NCBI lineage: Eukaryota > Viridiplantae > Streptophyta > Magnoliopsida > Santalales > Viscaceae > Viscum > Viscum album. Next base: position 1,011,779,229 of record OY728119.1, on the reverse strand, counting down.
ATCATGGACCACTCTATGTTAACATGTTATATACTTGTGGGTGTATTCTCACAAGATTGCATTTTTATTAAAATTCCTTTGATTTCACTCTAATGTTATTAGTGGTCTCAATTATGGGATTCCATAAATATTTAATATAAAATCATCTTTCCTTTTGGGTTTTTAGATAGCATAATTAAATGTAGTAAGCTTAATTATGTTACTAGTATTTACTTCCATTGAATAAATTAGAATACTAAAAATATAACCAAATGGATGTGTCTAGTGTGGTTGAAATAGTAGGATTCCACTCTTGGATCCCCAACTCTGATTGAACAATTAACGATTAAGAAATATTCAACGGTTGATATTTTTCAATTATGTAGTGTTGAAATAGTGATGATGTTGATCATTGAAGATACAACCCAAAAATTCACTGGAATGTTATTTCTAGTGTGAACTGTGTCACCTAATGTAGTAAGACGTTACTATAGAACCTTGGGTTTTACCTAAACTTTTTCCAGACCTATAAAACTCAATTTTTCACCATTTTAGATGTTATTTTCTCTATTGGAATCATTATGATATACATTCATGAATCTACCATCAAAAATTGATTCTAACCACCTTGAATTTTCCAGTCATTGGAGAACCTTCTTTTTTATCTTATTTTTGACCCTTGTGGATCTAATACCACTTTATTGGGATAGAATTACTAAAATAAAATGAATCAAATATAAAAATAAAAAAAAGAAAGAAATAACTTAACATGGTTCGGTGATGTACCTATATCCACATAAGAAAGAGGGACAATTTTATTTCTCTTCTCTAGATAAATCATCAAATTATTATATGTTATAAAATTTTAGGAGATGAAACATGATTTTATAGATGGGGAAATCATGGTGAAATGTTGGTTTGGGTGGTTCATCAACATTTGAAGTCCCTTACATCATTATTTATCTCCATGGTTTTTTACGATTAAGGAATAACTCTTATTTTAGTTTCAATAATAAAATATGATACCAAGGGCCCTTTGGTAATATATATCCCCTAATTAGAAGCTTTAATGACAGCTATAAACCTCTTAGGCCTGAACTCTCCTTGATCCTCCCATAACGTGGTGTCCCCATGCACCACTCAAGCATTCATCATCACCATCATCTGTACCAGCACACCATACCCTCTAAGTTTACATTTCTTTGAAGTAAAAAGGGGTAGCAGCAACTACACTAGAGAGTTAAAAAAATGTTTTCACTCATGAAATAGTGATGGTAGGGTAGTCTAGTAAGGTTTGAGTCACAAATTAGCCACATTTTTCTAAACTGGTTGCTAATCTCCCCCATGCACCTTCTTAAATGCCTCTAAGTGGAATTGGATCATTGAAATTGACTTCACCATAAAGATCACATGCATATATTTTTTGTAAATGAATAATGTCTAAAACCACATGCATAAAGATTTCATTTATGAGAAAAAAAAAATAACTAGAGAACCCACTAAAATTGAATGTCCCACAGCATACTATGACCATACTTTTGACTGCCTCTTTGTCTAATTTAGGATATAATACATCCTCTAATCTTACTTTCATTGGTTCACCTAATCTTGGGCATTCTAAAACCAACACATAATTTAGTCATTTTTAAAAACATGATTAAAATTAAATTTATTCATGTTTTATTGTTGTAATTAAATATAAATTAGCCATGTTTTTAAGAAATTGTGATTTACATAAAAAATAGGCATTTTTTAAAACACAACTAAAGTGATTTTTTAATTAAATGATAATAAATTCAAAATTTTCCCCATTTTAAGAAAACACGGATAATTTCTAATTTTTTCACTATCAAAAAATTGGCCAACATTCACATGGTTATAGACATGGGTAGTTATGCCCATGGTCCAAGTTTACATACTACTATGATCATATTTCTATCATGGTTATACCAGAGTTATCGGATACTTAGGGCCAGAAGTATCCCAATCTGTGGAGGAAAATATTCATAAGATTTTCTTATATCTATAGGAAACCCTTAACATGGTGATATCTTAATGCAGGAAAAACAATTTGGTAGGGGAAAATCATAGGGAGATAGTGGAGATTCTATATATTCATAGGTGGAAATGCTTACCGCTACCATAGATCGATGCATATGCAGCGCCTGCTTTTATCCATACTGAATAGAAAGTCCTGATAAAACAGGTAACTTTATCTGTGTAGCTAAAAGCGCTGATAAATGTAACTTTTATCATCCCTACAAAAAATCACTAATAGAGGTTCACTCTTTATTAGCACTTTTTTCGTGCTAATAAAGGTTTGGCTTTATCTGAGCTATTATTTTCACTGATAAAACCATTTCATAATAAATATTATTAATATATATAAAATGATTATATTTATATTCAAATAATAATTTTTCTTTATATACATTAATTAAAAAATGTAAGTTTATAATTCATATGAATACGATATGTTAGTATTTTTTTAATAATTCAAATACATACATATGATGTTTTAAAAGAATATTTATAAAATTTTGAATAAATATGTATTTTTTAAAATATTTATAAAATTATATTAAATATATTTAAATAATACATATATTTTTATATATATATTTAAATAATTATAATAAATATGTTTAAATAATAAATATTTTTATTAAATTTTTAATTATATATATTTATATATTAATAAATATATATATTTATATAATTATATACATATATATTATTATATAAATATATTTATATTTATAAATATATTTATTTATAATTAGAATTATTTAAATACAAATTTGGTATTTGTGGGTACAATTACATTCAAACACATGCACACCACACACACAGTTTTTAGAGGCAGACCATACCCCCCCCCCCCACCAACATGCGGATAGTCCACCCATCAAGCCTTATTAATTTAATACATGGATCATAGGCCCAGTGGACATTGATCTAATTACATTGCCTAAAATCACAGTGCATCATCATTCCTACATCATCTTACATGCGTCATCAGGCTTGCATCATACCAGCATCCCCGCCTACCTGCATCCTCATCTACATCACCATTTGTGAATAGATTTATATATTTGTAAAGAAGATGTATATTAAAATAAGTATATATTTTTATAATGTAATATATAAATATTAATTATATAACTTTTAATAAAAAATTATTTTCCAAATTTCATATATATACAATTATGAAATTTATATTAGTCAAAATGTTTAATGGATTATTTATATAAAATGATGACAACATGTGTATATGATTAAAATAAATATAATTTATTAATATTTTGTTTAAAAAATTATATAATATAAAAATGAAGATATTTATTTAGATATATATTTATTTTGATATTAAATAATTTAAAATATATGTACATGTATCACTTCATGTATGCATGTATATGTGTGTGTATACATATCTATATGAATATGTGCGTGTTTGTGTGTGTAGATATGTATGTGTACTTATGTCTATTGGTAATTCACTTAAATGTTATGAATTCACTTTTTAATATTTTTGTAATTTATTTAATTTAATTTGTCCATTTATTATTATATGTTAATTAATAATGTTTAAAATATATTTAATAGTTTTTAATATTAATTTATACATATATTTATTTATTATACATGTAATATTTTCAATATATCTGTACATTATATTAATAATATTTATTCTTTATTATTTCTTAAGTTTTAACATTTAAAATAAGTTTAAATTTAAAATAATTAATCTATTTAAATGATTTTTTAATAATTTTATAATTTAAATATTTAATTACAAAATTATAGGTGTATATAATATTTAAAAAATGTATTTATGAAATTAAAAATTAATAAATATATATATAAATAATTATAATTAGTATATTTGTAATTATATATTAATAATTATATCTATTTATTATATAATTATAAATACATAAATACATATTAAAATAATTATAAAATTATAAAAAATGTATATAAATAATAAATATATTTATTATATTTATAATTAATTATTTATAATAAAATATAAATAATTTTAAAATATATTTATTTCATAATTATTTAATAATAAATATATATAGATTTAAATAATTTTAAAATCGTAATAAATATTCTTATTATATTTATAAATATATATCTTGATATATTGATATAAATATATATAATTATATAAATATACCACAGCGATGCAGACAATGAGATATAATTATAAATATATTTATAATTATGTAGAAATATTTATAAATATATTAATTTATAGTTATAATTAGAAGTAAATATATATATTAGTTGTTGGGGGTACAATTACATTCAAACAAATACACACATACACAAAATCCGGGAGTAACCCAGTCCATAGCCCCTCCCCCCAAGAAAGACCAGATAACACCCTTCTTTATATATATATATATATATATATATTAAAGTTAAGGGTTGAAGCCCTTTTAACCACAAAATGCGGCCCCCATTCGCCTTTCATGCTTCACCCTACCAGATAACCACCCTACCACAGCATCAACAACCATGCACCACCCTCGTGCTTCACTTTGTCTCTATGACGCCGACCAGCCAAATCGAGGCGCCCCTTCTACCTCGCCAAAGTCTCGACGAGCCCCACCTATTCTGCCTCGCTAAAGCAGGCCACCCATAAGACCCCCGTCGATGTTTCTGATACCGTCGCCTTATGGCCTGCACCCATCGAAGTCAACGGATCTCACCACCCTACACCATATCTTGGTGCCCTATGGCCTATTCTCCCCATTCAAGTTGATGATTCCACTACCCTACAGCCTATTCGCATCAGATATCGTCACATCTCCCGAAAAAGTCTTATCCTATAGTGTAACTCCTACGTCCAACATCCAGTCACGGCTAGCCCACCCACGGGGAAAATATATTGTGACTCGAAATTGATCCTAGAACACCTGTTGCAGTGGCAACGTCTGAGTACCACTCGAACACCATGCTATCTGCATTATAAGTAAATAAATACATAAATAATTATTAAATTAAAATAATATTTTTTATAATTTTATAAATATATATATATATATATATAATTACATACAAATACTTTTAAATTTTAATAAATATATTTAAATAAAAATTCACTTATTATATTTATAATTTTATAAATATATATAATTATATAATTATATTTATAAATATTTATAAATATATTTAAATATATTTATTTATTTTTATAGATATAAATAAATATAAATATTATAAGTATTCCCCTTTATCAGCTCAAAGAAATTGCTGATAAAACTACTCTTTATCAGTGCTAGAATTTTAACACTAATAAAGACTCATTTTATCATCCATTTTATACTGTTGATAAATGGGTATCAATATCAGCACTAAAAAAGCATTGATAAATTGTATTTTTATCAGCACATTCTATTTTATCACAGATAAAACTATTCTTTATCCGTGATTTTTTGAAAGATATGATAAATGACTTATGGGTTCCTATAAAATGATCCCTAATAGAAAGCTACCATCGCTCGCACTTCTAACTATGACGGAGACATAGTACTATCATAGTTGTTTTCCTCGTGATCGATCACTGCCATTGTCATTTCTCCCTTCTGTCAGTGTCACCATCATCGTCATCGTCATCATCGCTCCTTATCATCACTGACACTCCCAACTGTTGTCATACCCTCATGGAATCGAACTCTCACCACTCTTCATTAAGAAATTAATCCACTCAAAATCTATGGTATGAGATTATTTTTTATCCCCTTTAATCACTTCTTTCTTCTAGGTATTTACCCCCTCTGACCTCCATGCATGTCATTTAGAGCAGATTTACCCCTTGGATATATACCAACACCATACATGTACACTAGTAATTTATAGTTTGATTTAATATTAATTTACATTTCCTATATTGGAATAATTTAATTTTGAAAGGGGTTTGAATAAATGTTCATCAAGGATTTTGTAAATTATGTGTCATATATATATGTATTCTATGTCTCATAGTGATAATTATATGTTTTAATTCTAGTATTAGTGTTGACATGTATTTTATTGTCATTGACACCCTTTTATGGATTTAATTTTTTCATTTTCAATGATTATATTTCCCAAAATTATAGCTATACATAAATACATCCATGTTATAGTGTATTCCTTTAATTTCGTTTTTTAGGATATGAATTTTTTAAAGATGTTTTAAATAATAATTTTCCAATGATATTATTCAATTTATTATAAATTTATTTTGGTTTTATTGTTGTTTATATTTTAAACTGTAAATGGTTTAACTCTTACAATGACCCAAGAATTATAAATTAAATGTGTTTTTAAGATTTTAAATTAAATAATTATATATTATCCTGTTATAAATGGATTTTAATGGTGTAAAGATGATGTTTTATTGATTTGATTGAGTATATGTAATTTTTAGTGATTTTTTTAAATTAGTGATAATGTGTTATGTGTTTTTATAGGAATATTTAAATATTTCATAATTCTATTTTATATAAATTAACTAAAAATGTAGTCATTTGAATCATTCCTCAATTTTCATGAATTGATCTTAAATGTCATCGGTGTATTTTTACGTTTTTTTTTTGCAAGATAGGAACATTTAGGTTTAGTTTTTATTTATTATAAGTATATGTTAGTTGTGATGGGTGTTTCTTTAGTAGTATTTGTTTGGTTATTAGGATATAATAATATTTGAATAACCCAATGCTAATTTAAATGTCATTTAACAAAAAATATAACATAGGTTAAATGGTTAGCTATAATAGTGACTTATTTTCTTAAAGGATTATGATACACTTCCATATTATTGTGAGTCATTATTTTCATATACACATATCAATATATTTATTCTGTTTAGTCATGGTAATTTATTTATTTATATAGTTTTTGGTAAAGAATGGATTGCATATTTTCTTTTTTTTATATTTATCTTTTTTTAGGATATGTGTTCTGGAAAAATGATTATTTTCATATTTTAGAGGATGAGTTTATTAAAAATGTTTAATTTTAAATAGTCATTATTTTATTGAGTTATGTGAAGAGTGTAATAGTTTATTTTAATAAATGGGTTATTTATTTGATGTAATCTCATTATTTTTATTTAATGAAAAGGACAAGTATAATTATACTGATTTTTTTCTCAAACTGTTGTAGGGTATTTTAAATTTAATGAGTTCTACCATTATAATCTAAGGATGTTTTAATGGAATTTTTCTAATGAGAACTTATTTTTTATGGAATAATTAAAAATACATGTTTAGTTTGAATAATTTCAATAATTTTAAAAATTATACAAATTTAATGGTTTTAATCTTGTTTTAAAAAATGCTATGTATATAAGTGATTTTTATATAGACATGACTAATTTTTTTATAGAACATATATGTTATATATATATATATATATATTTCATTCCATGTAATGTTTTTCTTCATTAATAATGATTAATTAACGATTTTTTAATATTTGATTCTACTTTTTGACACTAATAGTATTTTGGTTAGTCTTTGGTAAAATTCATAATGTATGTTATCAATCAAGGTGTTTTTCATAAAACATTTTCAATAAAATAGAATCATTTATTTGAAATAATTATTAAATTTCTTGAATTATTTTTTTATAATGTGAAATGATATATTTTGTGTTGTTGGAGCATGATGTAGCAATAGTTCAATATTAATGCGATTTTAGAAAGTGGGTAGTGAAATTTTTAATGAATAATGATCAGTTTATTGGTCTTTAATGTTGGTTTCAATAGTTGATTATATTTTATTTTACCATGATAGATTGAAATATAATTTATTTTAATCGACTATAAGTTAAACTCAATTTATTGTTTAAATCATTAATCATCTTCTATTTCAATCTAGGAAACCTTTGGTGTAAGATTCTAGGGGTTGATATCAACAGAAATGTAAGGATAGATGCGATGAGAAACTATGTTGGTTATTTAGTTAGGAAAAATGTTTAAACCAATATAATTAGTAATATGATTGATGAATCCACTACCAATAGTGTAATGATTATTTTTTAATAATAATTTTAATAAAATATTTAATTACTAAAAATAATGGGAAATTTTTCATTTTTTTCTTCGATGATCAAACTATCTATTCCATAATTGACTTATTACATTAAGATGTAATTTGAATGAATTTCACACATCACCCACTTGAATTATATTTTAACATTTTCACTAACCTCTTATCAAAATACATCCATAAAATGAGGGATTGATTTTTTTTATATGAAGTATGAAACTATAATAGAGAAATAATGTATTACCTTGTTATCATCCAAGAAATCCATCAAATCCAATCAAGGATACCTTTGTAGGGATCAGATTGTTGTTGGCTCTTTTTTGAACTTTAGATAGAAAACTAAGAAATGATGTGTGGTTCTTCTCTCACTTCCCATCCTGAGAAAATTTAGATTTATCGATAAAATTTTCATTCTCCTCAACTTCATATTGTAAATTTTTTTTATTTTATTTCGTTTCTTAAGACTCATCCTCCACCTCTTCTCATTATGCACCTTTGTTTCTTGAACTACCCAAATCATGATAAAATTATTTTAATAATTAAAATGATAGGTTCCCCTTATTTGAAAGGCCCATTTTTTTATTTATTTATTTTATTAAATATTTTAATTACCAAATAAAATATGATGGATATGAATTGAAAATGTATGGATTCAAATCATATGAAAATAGAGTATGAAGAAGTGGTGAAAGAGTTAATCATGTTTGGAAAATATCATCCATATGACCCTTCTCAAATATGTTTCTCATTTTTATGTTTTTTTATTCAACAATAATTAGTCCATAGGAGTTGGAAGAAAACTTAATATGTCATAGAATATATTTAAGTTATAAATTTTGGAATAAACACACCAAAAAAGTGAATATAGTTACTGACTAGAATAGAACTGCATTTTATGGATCATCTGATACGATTACAAGATTTGTTTATAAAATCGGTGTCATGAATTTTTCACCCAATTCATATATCAAGGGAATTTATTAAAATAAAGGATTACAATATAAACACGAGGTGAAAATATCTTACACCAACAAGGGGTTTAGGGGAATAAAATATGATATTTCCAATAAAAACAAACCAAAAGATCGAATTATAAGAGGCATGTCTGAGATTCCTTGTTAACGATCTACCAAAACTTTCTCTATGAAGGGAAGAGGCAGTGCTACCCAAAAGAACAAATGAGGAACACCTAATGCCGGAGAGAAGTGGTCTCTAGCACAAACAAAAGCATTATATTTCCCCAAGTTGGTTAAAACAACTCTTCATCAAAACTGTTCTTAAACAGCTGCACCTATGATCTAATTCCACCATTATCTTCTTACTCCCAGCGACGAACCACAACAGACTATGCTAACAGGGAGACCAAGTGTACTTTTTCCTTATCAAACCAGCTGAAATACCAATGTCTTCCTACTTTTATAAGAGATAACTCTTCAGGATCTATCCTTGGTATTAGATGTTTCTCCTCAAAGAACTATTTTAAAGATTTTGGTATGCATGACCAAGTGAAAATCACAACAAACTTTTAGAAAACAAGAGGAACACATCCAGCTTATTCTCAGAAGAAGACAAAAGTCAATGGTCAAAGTTGAAGTGATTAGATCAAGACTACAAGAATCATAAGGACAAATGAACAAGTATAGTGGCACGCCTGGAGTGATAAAGCTTCTAACAAGCATGCCAAGAGCAAATACAAATACATTGGTTATGATCTATAAAAAATACATGCTTGTCCAAATTATTGTATACTATTTTTAAAGGATCTTTAATCACATAAATAATTTCAAAAGTTTGGTTCTTCTTGATATAATAATGAAGAATCTTGTACTACAAAAGTTGTATGGTACTTTCCACTCATTACAAGGTTTAGGTTCCTATATGGAAGTGAGGAGACTCTAAGGAAATTGACTTAGCATGAAGATAAAAGAAATAATGTTGGGTAACTTTCTCACCTGATAGACACTCCTTAGCGGAACAGAGTTGATCATGATTATCCTAAATTTAGAAATGAGTTGAGAAAAAAATACCTTAAACTATTTGGAGATGGAGTTAATCCTCATTGGTTTTCTAATAAGAACTTAGATTACATTGTTGGTTATGTTAGTAAATTATAACTTCCAACTATGGTTATGCTTAAAACGAATTTAAATTAAATTATTTTTTCTTATATCAAAACCAAAACAATTGAGTGATGATTTTTATTTTTATTTGGATCCATTGATTAAAGATTTAAAATTATTGTGGCATTTAGATGTTACATTGTATGTTTCCTACTGAAATGAATATTTCATGTTAAGATCCATGTTGTATAGGATGATAAATGAATTTCATCATTTTGGGAATTTTCAGGATATAGAATTAAAGGAACTCAAGGGTGTACCATTCATGAACAAGTTACACATTATACTAGGTTCAAATATTCATCAAAGACTGCGTTTCAAGGATATCGCAAATTTTTATCATGGAGAAATAAATACTGATATTGGACAACATCATTTGATGGTAGTTTCAAAGAATGTATAGAACCATCTCAACTAATAGGTGATCAAATTTTCTAGAAAGTAAAAGATATGTACACTTCTATTAGTAAACCTTTTTAAAAAATCATAAAAAATTATTGTAAAATAGGTCTGTTTTTTGAATTTACATACTAAAATTGTTTATACGTTTGACATTTTATTGAAATTATGCATGTTAAAAAATCAATGTGATAGTCCCATTGGAATGTTACTAAATGAACCAAAAAATGATGGAATTAAGGCTAGATTAGACATTATTGACATGGGAATATAGGAAGAGTTTGTGCTAAAGAAGGGTGAAAATGGGCTTTTCTTCCTCCATATTCTTGCACTCCTTCCGGACAGAAGAGATGTCAATTTTTAAACTTCTTGAATGATGTAGTGGTTATACAGGGGTATTCATATAATATCAAAAATATCATTTCAATGATTGATTTAATGTTAAGGGATCTGAAATTACATGATTATAATGTTTTGATGTAAGATCTAATGCTTGTAGCTCTATGTTTCATTTTTTCCAATAATTTTCTTCATACGTTAAGCAAGCTCTATTTATTTTTCGAAACAATATATAGTAAAGTTATAGACCTTGAAAAATATCCAACAATGGAAAAGGAAATTTCTTTAATATAATGTGAATTGGAAATGTTATTCCGACCGAAATTCTTTGATATGATGGTTCACATGGTGAGGTGTATTTGACTATGTGTTACTATAAATTTTAGATATATGTACCCCATTGAATGGTATATAAATATTTTTAGCGGGTATGTCAGAAATAAAATTTGGTGAGATGGTTGTATTGTAGAGTGATATATTATTGAGAATTTTGTTGACTTATATACCGACTACCTATCTTGTGTGAAAATAATTGGTCGACCAAAATCTCATCACACTCGCCACCTTGAGGGTGAAGAAAATTTCTGTAATATATGTTTTATAATCAATATTTAAGATAGGGAGTAACATTTCCTTTACATTTTTCAAAATAGATTATATGTTTCCCCATATGGTGAAACCCATAAAGAAAATCTTAGGAATTTGAATACATCAAGGGTTGAAATCTGAATATCAAATACACATAATCAATAGTTTATAGGATGGTTTCAAGAACATATTTTTAGGGATATAGATGAAAATTTGGATTCAATTTCAAAATGACTTTGATGGATAACTAGAGGCCCAATTTTGCATCTTTTATATTTTAATGATAATGTAATTAATGGTTATATGTTCTATAAAAATGAATATGATGAAAGAATTACCATTAAAATTTGTGGAGTTACACAAGTGGATGAATCAATTCATGTATCTAGTGCCGAGAATAGAAATATAATTTATGTTAATATTTCATACTTTGGAATCATCAAAAAATTATGGGAGTTGGATTATACAACATTCCAATAGATGATTTTTCAATGAAAGTGGGTTGATCAAATGATTTTTTTAAAACAGATGAATTGGGATCTGTGAAAGTGAATTTCAGTAAGGAAGGGTATATAGAAAACCCATTTATAATGGAATCATAGAAAGTACAAGTATTATATGTTCTAGATCCCAAAAACAGAAATTGGTGAATTGTTATCTTATCAACCAATACCACTGAAGTGTCAGATGAAAATCCAACTGAGGGTGAACCTTTCATTATGATGTTGTAATAATTTATCATTGTTCCCAATGTAGATAGGGTATTGTATGTCAGAGGAGACCAGAATGAAGGAATTTTAATACTTGATAGAGGAGTAAGACCCCTTAAACCTTTAAAAAAAGAGAGTTCATTAATCATGTTATATTTTTTGTAATATACATTATATTACCTCATGTTATAATCTATTCACAGCCACATTTACATAATGAAAATTAAATTTTTTAACCAATTTTTTATATAATGACTTTTCCATATATTGATTCTCCCAATCCTAAGGAATAATAGGTTTCTTAACCTGATGTTTCTCCTAGTGCAAGGGAATAACGACCTTATATACATGTCGATGCTATCAAGATTGAGGAATAACATGTTGATAATACTGATACATAGGTAATGGTATAAGGAGAAGAACTAATTTCTCAAAAAATAGGAGAAACATAGAATGACGGTGTTACCAAAAAATAATAAGGTGAAAATAAAAGGCATCAAATTCAAGGTTGAATGGAATGTGTGTGGTGAACCCGCCAACCCGAACAAGGTCATGTTCAGTAGTTTCATTGGGATCATCACTCAGAAACACATGTTGATTGATATAAATTCATGTAACCTTGTTGTTCACAAGATAAAGACACTGGTTTTTGAAGAGACTGTGGTAACATTATGATATCCTTTCATAAATTTAGAAAAAAAATAAGATAATGAAAAATTGACTTACTCTTAATTATCCCTTATGGAGTGCATTTATAATAGATGAATCACACACAAAAATTTAATTATTTATTTCTTGAGAGTCTCATAGATGATTTCTCTTAATTTTAAAAAAATTTCTTCTTAAAGATTATGAAGGGAAAATAAACCTTCACCCATCACATATGCATGCACATGTGATGACACAATAAGCATGGGATATATTTACCGGGTATTTTGAGGAGATATATTTTTAGTTGCATTGTGGTTGCTAATACATTTTTTTAAAAATACCTATACTAATCACATTGATTAAAAAAATTTAACTTATGATATAGTAACTAAGTGCTGAAAATAAGCTACAGGAAGAAAAACCAATATACCCTAATCATAATGAAATTATGGGGTAATATTCACTTGAAACAAATATTGGTGCATATTTTAAAACTTCCATAAATGATTTATGTGACATGAAAAAACTACATAATTATGTTCCTCTATTTATATGAAGATTGATGAAATCAAATCCAAAGCCACATCCATCCCTTTTCATGTGCTACGGAAGGACACACATGTAAAAAATATAGAATTCTTATAGATAAAAACACACAAAAATTTTGGGAATAATGTTTAATTATGACATAATAGAAAAAAAAATTATTTAAATATCCATTACATACTAATTATAAATTATTCATCAATATTTTCTATCCGAATTATTCACAGGATTCATCAACCCCTATACCAGATGAACACCTACTATCAGTGGCCTTACAATGGATAGAATAGTATCCCCACATTAGAGGTTTGGGTTTTGGGTCACACCAGGAACATTTTTAGTGAAGATAAAAGAACTAGAGGATAAAGATAAATAATGGAAGAGATGCAGACACGATTAGATTCCCCTGAATAAAAATTTCATTAGCAGTCCGTGTTTCTCTAAAATTTTAAGGGAGAAGAAACTAGAAGAAACAACTCAAGAAAAACAACTGTGTAAAGATCCCCACCACCACCCCAACCGGATATGATGTGATTTATTCCCCTAAAAGAGCTATCTTCGATGAGTTAATCAAAATTATCATAACTGTTTCTATTAAATGTGAATAAATAATACACTAATACCTTTCATGTACTAATATTCTATATGTTAAAAATGAAAATGATTTATATCTATCAACACCCACTCATTACCTTGTTGTTAGGTCTATTGTGTTCAATATCTAGGATAACACTCTATACAATAGAAAAATTCCAACAGGTCATGTGAGAGTGGGGATTAACATAGCTCATGTGATAAGTGTTGATCTACATGTTCTGCATATTATGTAGATATTGATATAGTTGATCAAGATAATAGAACATTCATAGCATGGCTATCAGATCATGTAAAAAACATGTCAACAAGGAGGTATTCATTTCCAAATTATTTTTCAAGATAAAACTTTAATAATTACTTAAAAAGGGTTTGAACTGATGAATATTATTACAGACATACAAAGGGAAGGGGTGAAGTGTAATTTTGAATTAAAAAAAATCTAAAGGATCAACCTACCAGTCAAAAAGATATTCACAAAAAACCTTTACCCCACCAATTGAATATCTTCATTTACTGATATTGAAGGTTCATCCGGATACAAGGGTATTATGTGGTAGTAATCATATAGGTGGTTTTGAAGAACAAATGTATGAAGATGCCATTTTAGACTTAAAATCTCTTGAGAATGTAAATGAAATCCTCATGTATGAGTGGCTAGTACTCTCAGTTGCATATATATATATATGAGGTGTGTTTTCATGATTTTTTTCCAATATCTAATCTATTATGTTATTTATGAATAAATAATGTAAATATTTTTTTGAAGGCATCTATATCAATACTATTTTAAGGGAAAATCCTATGAACATAAATATGGACTCATTAGTCCTAAAAAACTTCTACAAACCAAACCAAAATGGAATCAACTAAAATTGATAAAATAGTGCGGAATTTTTTTGTACCATTAGAAAGAAACTTATGGATGCTAAACACTTCTTATTTCCAATTACACAGGGTTAAAAATCTTAAATTTAATCGTATGAAATATATTTTTATTCATTTCATTATAGTTTCCTTTTTGTTTTCTATGAATCCTTAGGTACTCATTGCAGTCAATTTGGATACTCCAAATATTTATTTCATGTATTCATTACGTGGATACCCAACAAACCGACTACATGTGAAGATGTTTTCAATTTTTAATCCACTACATCCAATGTGTTAGAAATGAACTTCAAGTTATATATTTTATATTATTTAATAATGAGAATTCTGTTATGATAGGGCAGTGATTAAATATCATGAAAATCATGGCATGAGGATAGTCCATGCATACAGGGAGCCTTTTGGCTTCTACAAGTGGGTAAGTATTAGGGTATATATAATTATATTTCACTATCAAAACAAATATAAAAAATAATAATTTTGTTCTCAATGTTTATGTAGTGTCCGAAACAAAACAATGGAAATGATTATGGTTATTATGCTTGCGAATTTATGATAGATATCATATAGTATCAACAAACTAGCATCCTAAAAGATGTATTTTCAAAGATAATAACTATTTAATTTAAAAAAATTATTAATCCTTTGGGTATTTATATTTCTCTAGTACTACCATGAATTTCAAAAGTCCCCGTATTCACAAGATGAAATATATTTGTTGATAAATGACTACAAATCATTCCTGATATCATAATTTATATATATATATCATGAATATGTAACTTCCTACTACTTATTTAGTTGATTTTCTCATCATTTTATCTAGTTTTATTTGTTACTTTCCAAATCATTTTTATCTAATACAAATTTTGTTAATTTTCACAGAGATCATAATGAAATTAATTCTTCAACAATGATGACTCAATATTGTACTATAACTCAAATTGTATGGTTTTAGTTCAACATTTACATTTTATTAATTTATTATTTCATATTTATGTTTAATTTATTTCATTATAGTTTTAGTAACATAAAAATTGTTTTTTGTATAGGTTGATTCCTTTTCTCAGGTTGGGATAGTTTGTTCAAACTTGATCATACTCATGAGAGATTATACTTTGAGGCTATAAATAATAAAATGATAATAAAAAAATTGGTCAAGAATGTATACAACCATAAAGAAAATGTGAATTCTTAATACTTATTTAATTAATTTTTTCCTCATTTTATCTAATATTTTTAAGTTAAATTCAATACCATTTTTATTTAATACTTATTTATTTGTTTCATAGATATTTTTTGATGTCGTCTTTTTCTTTCAACTATCTATAATAAGACAAAAAATAAAGAACATATTCCTTTTTGATGGAATATTTAATCCCATACATTCAGAAATGTGAAGTGTTTGAGGAAACATGAGGTTTCCTCTTCCATCGGAATGGGAAATGTTCTGTATTTTCTATCCTTTTATAGATAATTGAAAGAAAAAGGAATATCACATACTCAATCATCTAAACCACAATATAGTAGAAAGTTTCCATGGTATGACTAATATTTTATGTTTTTAGTTTTTAATTTACATTTTAGTTAAAAACACACAACAAATACTCAAAACAGATAAAAATAATTTATATTGTTCTGATAATTTATTAAAAAAATCTATAAGTTATTTGTGATGTGTAAGAATTATTCTCACTTTAATCGATGTATGGTGTGGCCAATATGAATCCAAGAGTGAATTTTTATTTAAAATTGATATTTTAGTAGAAAATAAATTTTATGTATTAAAAATGTATCAAATTAATTCAAATTGTTTTGATACTTTAATAAAATTATTTATCAGTAATTTTTAATGTGAATGAATTATACTCACATCAATCTGATACATGGTGTTCCCAATATGAATGAAAGTGTCCATTATCAGTTTAAAATTGACATTGTAGTTCAAAACAGTTGTCACTCATTGAAAATTTAGAAAATGTTCTCATATTGTCTTTATAATTTTGGAAAATGATTCACAAGTCATTTGTGATGTGTAAAAATTAGTTTCACATCTAGTTGAAACATGATGTTACCAGTATGACTAAAAGTTCAAATTTCCAGTTTAAAATTACATTTTAGTAATAAAAAAGTGACATAATCAAAACCAATAAAATGCATTCAAATAATTTTAAAACTTTAGGAAAATAATCCATAAATAATTTTTTATGTCTAGGAATCAGCTAAATCTCAATATGACGCATGGTGTGGCTGGTATGACTCTATGTGATCCTTTTTATTTAAAATTTAAATTTTATTAAAAATACAAGTGACATACTCAGTACAAAGGAAAGGAGTTTTTAATATTTTTATTATTTAAAAAAATAATCTATAAGTACTTTTTTACATGTATGGATTAACCTTAGCACAATCTGATAGGTGGTGTGATTTGTATAACTCAAAGTGTCCATTATTAGTTTAAAATTGATATTTTTGTTCAAAACATGTGTCACCCATTGAAAACCAAGACAACAATCTCGAATTCTATTGATAATTTATGAAAATTATTAATAGGCCAATTTTGTCTTGTAAGAATCAATCTCACATCAAACTAACACATGATGTGACTAGTATGACTCAAATTGCATGTTTTCAATTTAAATTGGAATATTAGTAAAAACACAAGTGGCATGATCAAAACCAAGTAAAAACATTTTAATTATTATGATATATATTTAAAATTATCCATAAGTCATTTATTATGTTTAGGAATTATCTTCAACTCAATACAACACATGGTGTGTTCGGTATGACTCTAAGTGTGTCTTTTTATTTAAAATTCGCATTTTAGTAAAAAAGATAGGTGACATTCACAAAAATAATAAAATAGATTTTAATTATTTATATACATTAGTAAAATAATAAATAAGTAATTTTTAAATGTATGAATCATCCGTACATCAATCTAATATATGATGTTCCCAATATAACTCAAACTGTCCATTATCAGTTTAAAATTTACATTTCAGTTCAAAATGTGTACCATTGATTTAAAACCAAGAAAACAGGCATGGGATATATTGACCATTTATTAAAATTATTAACAAGTCATTTGTGACATGTATGAATTATTATCATGTCAAACCGACACATGATGTGACGGGTATGACTCAAAGTGTGTGTTTTCAGTTTAAAATGACATTTTAGTACAAAAACACACATAAAATACTCAAAACTACAAAAACAAATTTTTATTGTTTTGAAACATTATAAAAAATCTCCATAAGTTATTTTTGACATGTATAAATCATCCACACCTCAATATTATGGACAGTGTGGTTGGTATGATTCCAAGTGTGTCTTTTTATTTGAAATTATCTTTTTATTAAAAAAGACAAGTTACATACTCAAAACCGATCAAACACATTTCTATTTTTTTAATGGTTTAATAAAACTATAATTATGTCATTTTTTACATTTAGTAATCAAACTCACCTCAATATAATGCACATTGTGCCCGATATGACTCAAAGTTCCCATTAATAGTTTAAAATTTACATTTTACTTCAAAACATGTGTCACTCAATGAAAACCCATAAAACACACTTGGATTGAATTGATAATTTTAAAAAATGATTAATAAGTCATTTTGGAAATGTATTAATTATTCTCATGTCATCCCAATACAATATGTGACTGGTATAACTCAAAGTGCAAGTTTCCAGATTAAAATGACATTTTAGTAAAAAAACATAAGTGGAATACTCAAAACCAATCAAACACATTTGGATTGTTTTAATACATTGGTCAAATGATGAAAAAATCATTCTAGATGTTTATGAATCATCCTAACCTCAATCTTATGCATAGTGTGACTGGTAAGACCCCAAGTGCTTCATTTTTTTAAAATTGATATTTTACATATAAAAAAGTGACATTCTCAAAAACCAAGAAAACACATTAATATGGTCTTTATACTCAAGTAAAATGATACATAATACATTTTTCTCATGTTGGAATCAACCATACCTAAATCTGATACACGGTGTGCCCGGTATGACTCAAAGTGTCTATTATCAGTGTAAAATTGACATTTTAGTTCAAAACGTGTGGCACGTGCTAAAAACCGAGAAAAAACACTCATATTGTCTAGATAATTTAATTTAATGATTAATAAGTGATTTTTGATGGGTAGTAATTAGTCACACATAAAACTGACACATGATGTTCTTGGAATGACACATAGTGTGTGTTTCCAATTTAAAATGACATTTTAGTAAAAAAGCACAAGTGACATACTCAAAACTAATAAAATTCTTATGGATTGTTTTGATACTTTTGTAAAATGATCCATAAATAATTTTTAATGTGTTGGAATCATCCGAACCTCTATTGGATTCATGATGCGACTAGTATGAATCTAAGTTTGTCTTTTTATTTAAATTTGACATTTTAGTAGAAAATAAAAGTGACTTACACAAAACTGATAATATGTATTTGTATTATTTTTATACTTTATGAAAATAATCCATATGTCTTTAAAGAATTTATCAATCCATCTCACCTCAAATATATATACATTGTTCCTCATATGACTCAATGTGTATGTTATCAGTTTAAAATTGATATTTTAGTTGAAAACATTTGTTAGTCACTTAAAACATAGAAAACATACTCAGATTATCTTTTTAATTTAAGATAACAATTCATAAGTAATTTGTGACAAGTAGGAATTAGTCTCATGTCAAAATGACACATGATGTGGCCAATATTACTAAAAGTGCATGTTTCTAGTTTAAAATCACATTTTAGTAAAAAACACAATTGACATACTCAAAACTAAGAAAACACATTTGAATTGTTTTGATTATTTTTTAAAAAAATCCATAAATAATTTTTGATGTGTATGAATTTTTCTTAGCTAAATTTGATGCACAATATGATTGGTATGATTCAATGTGTGTCTTCTTATTTCAAATTGACATTTCTGTAAAAAAGTCATGTGGCATAATCAAAATATTCAAAAGCTTTAATATTATTTTAATACTTTATAAAAATGACTCTTAAGTCATTTTTGATGTGTAGGAATCAGACACAACTTAATCCGATATATGGGGTTCCTGGTATGACTCAAAGGGTCCGTTATTAGTCTAAAATTGACATTTTAGTTCAAAATCTATTTCACTCATTAAAAATCAAGGAAACGCACAATGGTTGTTTGGATACTTTATGAAAATGATTAATAATTCATTTTTTGATGAGTATGAATTAGTATCACATCAAACCCTCACACTATGTTATTGGTATCAATCAATGTGCATGTCTTCAGTTTCAAATGACATTTTTGTAAAAAAGACAGGTGACATACTTAAATATAATCAAACACATTCGTATTTTTTAGAAACTTTAGTACATAAGTCCATAAGTAATTTTTGATGTGTATGAATTATCCCTTCCTAAATATGATTTATAGTGTGACATGTATGACTCTATTTGTATCCTTTTATTTAAAATTAACATTTGCTTCATGTATTGTTTCATATTAGGTTTAATTTATTTCTGTATAGTATTACTAACATAATAATTATTTTCTTATATAGGTGTATTTTTTTTCTAGATCTGGGGTGGTTTTATTGGTAGTTTTGACCATGATTGGGATTTTCTAAGAAAGGGTTAGGTGAAAAAGATAATGAAAAGTTATGTTTTTGAATTTTTGTGACAATAATTGAAAATGTAATTATAAAAAACATTTTTTGAAATGTCTATAAAATATTTGGTTTCTTTTTATTTGTGATGTAACTTTTATTTCAAATAAATTATGAATTTGGTGTACGTATTCCAGTTTTTACTATAGTTTACTATAATTTGAATATCACACTATAGTAGTAGGGCCTTTATTAGTGCTAAAAATCACTCATAAAGGGTGTATTTTATCAGTGTTGAACAAGTGTTGATAAAGGCCTGCCTTTTTTAGCACTATTTTAGCATTGATAAATTCCCCACTTTAATGGTGTTGAGGGAAAAAATTATTTTCTAGCATTATTAAATCCATTTTTTGCACTATTGAAGGGTTGAACTATGACAGTGTGGGGTAATTTCCCCTCATATACCATCATCTACTTCCACTAGTGATAATTATCACGATTATTGACTCTCCCTTATAGAAACCTATCTCCATGGATGGTAATTTTTACAAAGTTATAATGACTATGGACACCATCATGGATGCATGTGGACATACCGCCTCCCCCTTGGAAACTAACTGCCACATAGACCTCCAAATGTAGTATTTTAAATATATAATAATAATAAATATATGCTAATTATAATATTAAATATTTCATAATATATATATATTTGTGTGTTAATATTTATATACATATATAATTATAATATATATTGGTGAAGGGGTAGTAATAGTGTGTTGATGTGTGTAAGGTCATGACATCAAAACTCGTTTTTTACTTAAATATTTTTTATTTCTACCACCATGGTCTTATCCCATTGTGTTATACCAAAGAATTCACAATACGGAAATTACTTTGGCGACAAATCATGGTATAGTAAATAAAGGGAAATGAAAAATGACTACTAGTTATGGCCATGAGATATGACCATAAAAATAGTATATAGGGATATTTCTACGACATTAGCACCCAGGAATATGGTTCCTATAGCCTTAATCCTTTTTTTATACTTGGGTTTTATAGTAAACCATTATCTTTATTAAAATGGTATGGTTATTTTCTACATTCACCACACATAGGCCACACCATGGAATAGATACCACTTTTTAGGAACAATATTCATCCTACCCAAACCTTCCAGGGCCATCACATAATCCCTTATTGGGTTACATATTAAAACCAATTGGTTTGAGGGTTGAATCCCACAAGGGATTAAATATTGGTTCTAAAAGGTATTAGATGAAGGAAATGATACAACAAGTGTTATTAGAGCTAGTGTTTTGAGATTGTAATATGTCATTTGAAATATGGAAGATTACAAGAGGGATGATGGTGTATGTGTGAGGTAGTAAAGCTTAAAATATTTACAAGACTACAGTAAATGTGTGTAGTAAATTGGTGAATGTAACACCCCAAGATATTACAGTATGGATCTTTTTAAATTTGTCTTCCTGGAAAGTTTACATTACATAGAAAAACAAGATTAAACAAATGATTAAATGTTATTATTTAATTGT
The DNA here is from genome assembly GCA_963277665.1 of Viscum album. NCBI lineage: Eukaryota > Viridiplantae > Streptophyta > Magnoliopsida > Santalales > Viscaceae > Viscum > Viscum album. Next base: position 1,011,757,178 of record OY728119.1, on the reverse strand, counting down.
TATAGTTATGGTCTAGCCATTGGAATGGAGAGAATTAAAGAGATTATGTAAATTATGAAAATATACACTGCACATGTTTATAACATTAATTTATTGGTTACCAATTAATAAGAAATGAAACACAATTGAACATAAAGGATGTATTTTTATAAAAAATAATTTTATTCGCATAATGAAATTTTATATTCATCAATATTTTTGAAATATATTAATGAAATTTATGCATTAAATCAAATATTTTTACATACATCCAAAATATTTTTAAAGGCATATGATATGAATAAATAGAATTTTACTCAAAAAATTATATATTTTTCTAAACACGGTTTTATCTCCTATTAATGGAAAAATTATTTTAAAAACAAATTGACCCATTTATGAATTATATATGATAAAATAAGCATTATTTTTTAAATCGTAATATCAAAATTTACATTGGTTAAATTTTTGGTACTTTTCATATAACTTTCATTTTTTGATGACTAGTAATGTGACTATTGGAATAGTAATGTGACCATTAGGAATAGTAATATGACCAATAGAATAATAAATTTACCTAGAAAAGTATAAATAAAATTTATTAATCTTATGAAGGAAAATATAATAAATTTATATCAATGAATAAGTAAATAAATGTGTTAAAGATGATAAATTAATTATTGTAATTTTATGAAATGAAAATGTTTATTTACAATTTTATAATAAATAAATTTATTTAAATGAATATTTATTTGCATGAAATATATTTTTTAATTAATATTTTTCTGTATTATTATTATTATATAATTCTATGAGACCTTAACTAAATTTTCAAAGTGTCATAAAATCATTTATAATTTTAAAATCATTCTTTTTCAAATAAATAATGATTTTAATTTAAAATTAAATTTATAATATTTAGAAAGTTAATTTCATGAAATGGATATAATTTTTTAATTCAATAATTCATGAAATTATAAAGGTGATTTTTTTTAAATTTTCTAAAATAGTTGAGTTTTTGTGAATAGTGAAATACAGTAATTTATGGTATATATACATTATAAGTAAAATAAAATATTCATTGAGTCATGGATGATTTAAGAATAATTTTTTTAAACCACATGAACTATTTACCATAATTAGTCACAAGAATAAAAAATATCATAGTCTAGAGCTGAAATAATAAATAGATGAATAAAATATTCAAAAGACACTCACCTCCTCCACTATAAATACCACCCCTTCTCCTTACACCTTAAAAGCATGGATCCTTGTAAAAAATTTCCCAATACACTTTCAAATATCCTCCCCCATGTACAGGATCCTTTTTTCCTAAAAAATACCAAAACCAATCCCCTTAATGAGGTTCTCTAGGAGGAGAATTCAAGAGGTAAAAATCACCATTCTTTTCTTTTATTTTCTCTTCAATTTATTTTATTTTCTTATAGTTCCACCGTATCCCTTTTCAAAAGACACAATATAACTACAATATCATTTATATATTGTAATTATATCATTTTAATAGAATATTCACCATCAAACTCCTTCCCCTACCTCTCATTCATTATATAAATGAAAACATCGTTTTTTATGTGTCAATTTACTTACATCACGGACGATGTATTTTCATTTTCCATTAACACCATCAATGATAATTATAAAACTATTTTTATGGTTAAAACAATATATGTTTTATATCTTATGTAATTTTTTGTAACCATTATATAAAAATTATTTTAACTAATAAGACAGAACTAGTTCATGATGATCGAAAAACCACCGAAAATATTCTAAATGATTATCACTAACCTCTTATCTAATAATTCATCCTCGAATCGTATAAAAAATGAATTATATAACCATTTAATGTTATATAATAAAATTAATTACATATAACTTCAATTATTTATATTTATTTCCATTTCACATGATCTTTCGTACATGTATACAAGTGAACCAATCGAGAAAACCAAGGAAACAAACACTTCCAAATGACAAAATTAAATTTAATAACTAATAAAAAAGGAAATAAATAAACTTCATATAATTATAATAAATAAAATAAATGTAGAAAATGTTATGAATTAATTAATTAATGGATTTAATCTTATTATCTAGGACATTAATATCAAGTGCAGAACACATTCGGACATAAGTTAGGGGACTTTGTATCAATTTCTATTTCATTGAGAATTAATTGGTATTGTGCGCCTAATAATTCTCATGTGGTGTATCTACTAACCCCTTGAGATATTTTTTCATTATAAATTATATTTATATTAAATATCCATAATCTTGTGTCATGGATATTATTATTTTCTTAGTCATATGCCATTTTACAGGCGGTGTTTACTTTGAATGTTGTTTGGACTCAGGAAATATTAATAAATCGGTGTCCTCTACACAATATGGATATCAAAAATTTATATTTTTCTTGAATAAAATATATTTATGAATAGTTATTTAGACTTTAAATGATGTGCAGGGATCATTATACACCCTTGATGCATCGACAAGACACATGAGACAAAACAGTTGGTGAGAAACCCATTGTGTTTGTTTCCAAATAGAATCACATGAGTATATACCCACATAATTAAACTATATTGATGGTATGATGGTTCATGTTACTAATAAATTATTTACAAATAATTATAATTTTCATTATTCAACATTTATTTATTACTTTCTGTGAGTTTTTCTCTTTGACAAAATCTATGTTTTCATTATCATTCTAATTGTATTGATGACATGTGTTTTCCATATTACATACATTTCCATATTGTATATTACTTATTTTATTTAGTTCACTTATTATTATTTTATATAACCCTTAATGAGTGTTTTATCTCACCCTTTTAATTGTTTTCCTTCCCCAAGTTGTGAAAATGAAATCATTGAATAAGTTACAAGAAGTAGTTTATTTTCTTTTGTTATGTTCTACGTTTAACTACCAATGTAATAAAGGAATCATGCATGTATCTAGTTTATTCAATACTAGTAAACGGATGGATCCTTGGTGATGTGATCTCTTGTATTTATGCCATTGTAATAAGAAGACCACCGACTTTGGGCTATAGGGGCCAGGGTTGTCGCAGTTGGCATTAGAGGAGGTTTTGTAGAAATGTTGGAAACTAGATTTAGAAAACATATATTAGGGAACATAACCTTTGATGTACTTTGAGGATAATTATATAATAACATACTATAATTATGGTAAGTTAGAGATTGTGTGGGTCTTCCTAAAAATATATCATGATCTATATACTAAAAGTGGGTGTGGGTTTGGAATAGATGTACCTAGGGGTAATAACTCCGACAAGGTATCTTGGGCCTAACTCGACATAATCTAATGAACGCCAACGATCCTTACTGCACACCTGGTTTGACACTCCTAGGTGATATGATTTTGATAATTCAGATTTTCTTTATAAAACATTATGAAATATTTATAATTAAATATATCCCCCAAGAAACTGTTATTATGATTATGTGATTAGCTATTTATAAATATTTAATTTATGTTAACTAACTTTCGAGTTTGAAATTATACATTATGATTCAGGATTTTGTCTACTAATCTAGTATGTGCCATTATTTAGAAATGGTTCCTAAAAGAATGTTTGGTTAAGAATAGATTTAATTTTCTAAGTTTATTTTTGTAGTAAAACCTTTATTTCTTAAATTTTATTTTTAGTTGAGGAACATCCTAGAAATAAAAGGAGAGAGATCACAAAAAAATCTTCTCTCCCTTATAGAGGATTTAATTTCAAGGATAATCCTGACATCATGCTCAGATGATTTCGAAACATTTATCAATATCTATGCTACTTGTAGGAAATAATACTAGGAATCTCACACCGCTACTTTTCATTGTTTATTCTAAGGATCATGGTTTGTATATGAACAAATTGTGTATTCTCATCTTTCCTACAATTCCAGGAATGGAAGGTATTACCAGGATATTTTTTAATTCTTCACCCTAACTAAAAAATAAGAAGAAATCATCAATACTGAAGGAGCTATGGAATAGGGAAACCTCCAAGAAGCTTACATGTATTAAATTATTTATTTATTTATCTGTGGAAGTGTCAAAGATAATTTTGATACCTTTGATGAAAACACAATAAGATTATTTTATAATTTTTGGGTTCATAAGGACATTCATAAATTGTATATTGAAAATATAACCTTTATAAATATTTATCAATGTCCTAGTAATTTCGATCCAAACTGCACAAGTTACATTTTGAAATAGGAGATAAAATATTTGGAGGATTCCCTGAGGTGCCACGGGAATTATTGGGCCATTTCTCTTCACAAGACAAACAAGCATTGAAGGGCTGGATTAAGATATGAGTTTCTTTTGACAAAAATTTTCTATGTTTAGTTATCTTAAGAATTTCAGTTTGGAAATTGAGATATTATGTTTTTGGGACATTAAAATCAAGACATTGAGTTTTAAATAATTTCATGGGTAAAAAAATATTTCCAATATAAAATCCTTCCTCTGTAAGGATATGGGTCACTACAAAAATGAATTTCTCAATCAATAAGGGAATATAGATCAGAAGATGAAAAGGGATCATGGTCATGCTTATGTAATAACCTCATATGAAGAGGAATGATTAATATGCTCTTTTTTAGATTCAAGAAGTAATTTATTTGAGTATTAATGCAATATATAATGATTATACTATACTACATCATATTTAAGATATTGGAAACATGAGTTAAATAGAACCAGTAATCAAGAGAAGTGATTTTTTTTGTTGTAATATCTTTTTAAAAACACGTGACAGGGGAAAGACAACCATAAATATGTGATTCATGCTTAATATAACCATAAATAGATGTTTATGGTAAATTATTGGTGACCATGAATGTGGTTATTGATCTAATGGTTTATGTTATGATGGAAGTTTTAAATATTTGGATATAAGGACAACCTAATATTTTACTCTAGGAAGCATGCATGTTTTCATAAAGCTGTAAAGGATATTAAGGTATTCATATATTTTTTATGTGACTTAAATAACTACATTATTTGTGAAATATTATGTTAAATTTATTTTGGAATTTATTTTACTTCCATTTAAATTTTTGGTCTTTAATTTTGGAAATACATATTTTGGATGAGTCTTAATTTTAACTACATATGGAATGGATTAAAGATATTGTTGATTAAGATTAAAGTATGATTTATCATATTTTATAACCTATGATAACCATCTTGGTTTTGGATTACATTTAAAGGTTGAAGGAATGCATTGTTGATCTTATGATTGATAAAAGTGATTCAGGTATAAAAATATGTCTTCAATATCCACAATTTGGTTTAATAAATGAAGTGAGGATTGATCGAAGCACAACCAAAGGATGAGAATATGATTATGAAATGGAAATTAATTAGGTATTTTTATTTTATCAAGTGCTTCTCAAAATAGTTAAATAAACCCTAAACTTTAGGAAAATGATTTTGGAAGAAAAACATCATCTGATTTCTTTTATTTCTGATAAATCAATGGTCTTTTAACCAATCATAAATTTATGATTTTATTAGTATATAATTTCAAACAACAATTTTTTTTATAACTCTTCTTAATAACATGATAGTTTTATTTCTCTTACATTTCCATATCTTCCTGAATTTTACCTATTTTTTAATCATATTCTTGTGGTAACCTTTACATTTCTCTTTACCTATTTTTAAGAGAAAGTTTTATTAATCCTATTTCTGATGTGTGTTTTCCAAAAATGAATTTTAAAGTATCAATATCTTATTTTTATGTAAAATTTCAAACTGTGAGGACAGAATTTATTAGAGTAGGGGTTAATATAACACCCCAAGTTATTATAGTATGTCTTTTTTTAAATTTATCTTCGTCGATACTTTACATTACACACAACACCGAGCTTAAAAAATAATTAATTATTATTATTTAATTGGGATAGTTGTCCCAAAGTCATTGGAATTGTGAGAATTAAAGAGATTGTGTAAATTATGAGAATATATATTACACATGTTTATAAAATTGATTCATTAGTTACCAATTAAATAGAAATAAAAATCAATTGAACATAAATTATTTATTTTTATTAAAACTATTTTTATTCCCATAATTTTATTTTATATTAATCACTATTAGTGAATGATATTAATTAAATTTACATATTCAATCAAATATTTTTACATTCATCCAAAATATATTTATAGTCATAAGAAAATAATAAATCCAATTTCACACATTAAACCCCTATATTTTTCTAAACACAATTTTACCTCCTTTTAATAGAGAATTTGTTTTAAATATAAATTTTGAAAATCTTATAAATTATATAAGACAAAATAAACATTATTTTTTAAACTATTATATCAAATTTTACTTTGGTTAAGTTTTTTGTATTTTTCTGATAACATTCATTTTTTATGAATAGTAATGTGACCATTGGAATAGCAATGTGACCATTAGGAATAGTAATATGACCAAAAGAATAGTAAGTTCACCGATTAATGTTATAATAAAATATAGTTATGTTATGAATAAACATATAATAAATTTATATAAATGAATAAATAAATAAATGTGTTAAAATGATAAATTAATTATTGGTATTTTTTTGACAAGTAAATGTTTATTTACAATTTTATAATTAATAAAACTACATAAATTAATATTTATTTACAAAAAAGAGATTAATTAATTATTATTATTTTTTATTATGATTATAATATAATTCTATAATACCATAATTAAATTTTCTAAGTGTCATAAAATCTGTTATAATTTTAGAATCAGTATTTTTCCAATAAATAATGGTTTTAATTAAAAATTAAATTTATCATATTTAGAAAATTATTTTCATATAATAGAATTTATTTTTGAATTAAGCACATTGAAAAATGTTTTGGGTGAATTTTTGGGATTTCCTAAATAGTGGAATTTTTGGTGAATAGTAAAACATGGTAATTTACGGTATATATACACTATAAGTTAAATATACTATTCATTGAATCATGGATTATTTAATAACAATTGATTCCAACTCACATGCAATATTTAATTTAATTAGTCACAATAATCAAAACTATTCATAGTCTAGAGCCAAAATAATAAACAACTGAAAAAAAATATATTAAAAAAACACCCCTCTTCCACTATAAATACCACCCCTCGCCACCCCTTCTCCTCACACCTTCCAAGCCTTAATCCTTGTCACTTTTATTCATAATAATCTTCAAAATCCATTTCCACATGTATAAGAGCCTTTGGTCTCAACAAAATACCAGAACCAATCCCCTTAAGGAGGTTCTCAAGGATGAGAATTCAAGAGGTAAAAATGCTCTTCCTTTTCTTTTATTTTCTCTTAAATTTATTTTATTTTCTTATCCTACCCTCACCTACCCTATAAAAAAATACATGATAACTCAAGTATCATTTATATTATATAATTATATCATGTTTATGGAATATCCATCATCAAACTCCTTCATTACTCTCTCTCTCTATATCTTTTATTCTATAAATGAAAACATCATCTGTCATGTGTCAATTTACCGACATCACGGATAATGCATTTTAATTTTCCATTATTTCTTCCAAGGATGGTCATAAAACCATTTTTATTGTTTAAAAAATTTATAATATATGTAATAAATCCCAGGTAATGTTCTCGAAGAATTATATACACATGATTTTAACTAATAAAATAAAACTAGTCCGTGATGATCAAAAAACTTCCAAATATAATCTAAACAACTATCACTAACATCTTATATAATGATTAATCCTCAAAAAAAATAAAAAAATGAATTTTATGACCATTTAATATTATTTAAGTCTACTAATATCATATTTCTACAATTTTGGATATTTATTTCTATTTCACATGATCTTTCGTACATGTATACAAGTGAATCAATCGTGAAAACCAAGGAAACGAACACTTCCAATTGAAAAAATTGAATATTATAACTCATCAAAAATTTCATAAATAAACTTAATAAAATTATAATAAATAAAATTCATCTATAAAATGTTCTGAATTAATTAATTAATGGATTTAATCCAATTATCCAAGATATTATGATCATGTGAAAAACACAGTCAGAAATAATGTAAGAGACTTTGACTCAATTTCCATTTCATTGATGATTGCTTGGTATTGTGAATCTAATAATTCTTATGTGGTGTATATAATACCCATTTGATATCATTTTTCATTTGAAATTATATTTCTATTAAATTTTCAGATTCATGTATCATGGATATGATTATTTTCTTAGTCATACACCATTTTACATGCTGTGTTTAATTTGAATTTTGTTTTAACTGGGGTAATATTGATGAATCTATATCCTATAATCAATAAGAATATTGAAAATACATATTTTCATTGAATTAAATCTATGTATGAATAATGATTTGGACTTTTATTGATGTTCAGTTCCTGTTATATCCCTTTAATGCATCGATTGGCCTCATGAGACAAAACAGTTAGCGAAAAAACCCTTCATGTTTGTTTCCAAACATAATCATACAGGTATCTACCCATAGGTTTAAACCATATCAAAGGTATGATGGAACATGTTCTATATAAATTATTTTCAAATAATAATAATTTTTTATTCTGTATTTAGTTATTACTTTCCATGAGGTTTTCTCTTTTAAAAAATATATGGATGCATTATCATTCTCAGTGTATTGATGGAATGTTTCTTCAAATTACCTACCTAGATATAATGGCTCTTACTTATTTTATTTGTATAACTTGTTATGGTTTTATATAACCCTTATGGAGAATTTTAGATCACCCTTTTTTTCCATTCACCATGTTGTGAAGAGGAAATATTTGAATAAGTGACATGAATCATTTTATTTTATTTTGTTATATTCTATATTTTATTACCTATTTAATAAGGTAACCATTAATATATCTAGTTTCATCAAGACTACTCAACTTATTTATACTTAGGGACGTGATATCTTGTATCTATGCCATTGTAATAAAATGACCATCAAATCTAGGCTACTAGGGTTGCAGTTTTTACAGTGAATGCATTTCCAAAAATGTATATTTCAAATTTATGTCATGGAAAACCATATTTCATTCTTCAAAAACCATCAACTGGAATAAATTATGTTTGGAATTCAAATAAGTTCAGGTCAGGTTTTTTAGATCTCACACCTAATTATTTTTATTTAGATAGTGCCACTTGTAAAGAAAAGAGTAAAATTAAATATTAGAGTAATCATCTAGGAATTTTATATGATAATAAAGATATTGTTTTCTATAGGGATATTGATCATGGGGTAATTAATTTCTATTGATGATCTAGATAATAAATAAATTTATAATTTTTTAGAGCCAAATGTTTTCGGTTCTGGTCTTTTTCATCTAAATAGTATATATATAGTTAGAATGAAGACTTCAACATTTGGAATTATCTTTCCAGTGGAGCTATCAATTTTTAGATATGAAATAGGATAATTTAAAATGTTCTTAAAAGGATGATGGTTGGTACAATACAAACCAATTTTCATTCTAATTGTCTTTTTTGGATTGTTTCTCTACCTTGATAGGCTGAAGGTGGATAGTGATAGAGTTACAACCTATATATTTTCAAAATAAAGATGGGTTTTTTTAAAAAAATTATATTTCCCACTTTCCTTATTGAATTTCTGTGGTTTTTTAAAAAATGTGACATATCTTCCAATCACTTTATATGTGAAAATGTTGAGATTTAAATATTTAAAGAATATTTTCTTTGGATCAAATCATTCATCACATGCGTCAAGGTGTTATAAAATAGTTAAGTGGGTTTCAAATTAAACAAGTGTGTGGGAAGTGAATTCAATACATGTTGGGTTTCTATCAGTTGAATCTGGTTTCAATTAATGTTGCTAGTTCATCAATATGTATTTTCCCAATAGGAGGAAATAGGAGGAAAAAGGATTAAATATTTTTAGTAGCATGTGGAAATTTTTGGTTTTGGTGATCAAAACCCCAATAATAGATCTTAAAGGTGGTGGTTATTTATCACAAGCAATGGTATTTTTCACAGAATGGTGATATTTTGTAACATTATAGTGATATTTTTTAACAAGATTATTTTTAGATAGATGATTGAGGCATTGGGGTGTAGTTTTCACACATATTTTTATAATCCATATTTACAATTATTGTTTGGATATTTACATAAATTCTGTAATCATTAATAAAAATAAAAAAATTATAGTTTCCCCATGGTTTTTTAATCCAACCCATTAGAGGGTTTTTCCATAATAAAATATTCATAATGACTTTATTTAATCTACAATAAAATATTTCTTAAATTATTTTTTGTGTTTCTCACTAATATTTCCCAAATGATTTTATTCTTGAGATTGAGAATCTCCCCATTGATGGACACCATAAACATATCTTCATGAACCTTCAAATTTTTTCTTGTGACCTCAATTTCAAGATAACTCCCCTCATAGAGCCACTTCTGGATGAAAATGACTAGGATTAAATAAAAGTATGGAAAGGGAAAAATTAAAAATCCACCTTCTTCTTAACATATCTTGAGGATTAAAAGATTCGATTAGCAAGGTTTGAGGTCACTTATTCATATATTTGTGAAGATTTCTTCATGATGATGGAAGAAAATACTTCAATAATGGTGATATTGCATAAGATTCTCTAGATATGGCCATATAGAGACCATAAAATAGTGATATAATTTTAATTCATGGTCTCCCCTAATATAGTACACTATTAGTTTTCAAAATTCATATCATTATTGGTTAATCACACTTCAATGGTGGAGATAGAGGGGTGGAAGATGGTGAATCAGACCCCGAGTTGGAGACGGATGAGGGTTTATTCTCATGTGAAATAATCACGTGTACCTTGTGAATCATTTTCCCTTGGAATAGGTGGAGGTGTACAATAATGGGAATAACCCCTGGGATCTGTGTTAGGTTTTAGGTCGGTTAATGAAATAAGTATAAAATAGATGATGATTGAGAAGAATCATAATACTAGATTGATCGCATGTATGTTTCAGTAGAAGGCTATGATGACTGTTGAAATTCAATAGACACAAATAAGATAAAGGTATTGGTGAAAATGGGTCTGTAAGTCTGGGTAGATAATATTATCCCAAAGAACAACATATCTATGTTTCATAGTTACCAATCATAAAATGAAATTTTAGAATGGTGAGTACATAGCACGTAAAGGGTCGCCGACTATGGAGGGAAGGAGATCAGTGGAGAGGGCATGCATGTAGTAGGTGGAATGTTGTAGAGTCATTTTTTCCTTTCACTTTAAAATGGGATCATATCTCATAGAAGTTTAATAAAAAACATTATTTTATTATGATTCATCCGGAGAGTGAAAATAAAAAATAAATACCCCCTTCTCTTATGGATATAGGAATATTGTTGGACCATGTTAAATCCTCACATCCGCTTTTTTCACTTTTATTTTTGTTATTTATTATATGTTCGACTTATACTTCACTAAAAAAGTGGTATCAAATATACAAGGTCTGAAAATAAGACAAACATATATGTTTTTTCAATGGGAATAAAATTTAATTTAATATAATTAAATCTCTGATGAAATAATAATAAATGTCTCATTGAGATGATTCCAATAGAATAAATAGAATTGAAAATGGAGCTAAAATGATCTCTATAGATTCATTAAAATATATTTTTCAACATGATGGTGTTATAATTCCACTTTCAATAGAATTTATAATTGTTCATATCGATGATAAATTTTTGGAATCAATTTTGATGAGACACTTTAGCACCACATCATCATTCAATCTTGTTTTTTGATAGTGATTTGGTCATATCTTAGTTAATTGAAGTCTATTTAAGTTAACTGATAGTTGATTCTCACTATTTTTGTCATATCAAAAACATCTTTATGGTTAGATATTTGAAATTATCCCTACATAAATAGAGATATATACTAGTAACATGATTTAGATTTCTAGTCTTAATTATTTTATCTCAAATCCAAAAATATAAGTTCTTTTTAATATTAAGGATTTGTGGAATTCCATTTTGGATAAAATTTATCCCATTATAGTACCAATGGGGGGAAATTTTATAGGTGGTAAATAAAATTAAAATTTTCTAACGTTTCCCCACTAGTTGATGTGAAGTGGTTCGTTCTCAACAGGAAGTGTGCTTCTCAAATGAGATAGTTGATCAACAAGATTATATTTCAAAAAATTTCCAATAAGCATGATGTTTTTTTATATGGTGAATATTTGAAAAGATGTATGTATGGGAAAATAAATATAAAAAAGAAAACCTGATACACCAACTTTTCAACCAAAATTTAAAGGATGAGAATAACATATTGGAGAAAATGGGAAACTTCCAATTTATTGTGAATCTTGTACAATATATGAAAGTGATGGTTGATGATGAGTTATAAACAAATTTTATATGGTGATATTTATTGAAGCTGTGGGATACACTAGTTGTTTTAGTCATCAATTAATATCTTGATATAATTTCTTCCATGGAAATGGTGATAGATAGAATATTTAATGAAGATCTTATAATGGAGGATTATGTTTGTCCACATGAATCAAATTATATTTCCACTTAAAGGTAATGGATGAATAAATGAAATAGAATAAGAGGGAAAACACTTCATAGAAAAAATACACAAAAGATGAAGTGTTCACAATCTTGATTGAGATATAATATGAAGTGACAAAATTGTGGCATGAATTGATACTTAATCTTGGAGTGTGAGAGTCTTAAGGATAAGTAGTGGAATCGTGAAGGTAAACCCCAACAAAATGATAGTATAGTTGTTAATAATGATATCATTATTTTATAGTAATATGATGCGGTCAACCTTACATTCTTATATTCAAAATGGGTGATTAATTTAGGAACTTTATACCATGTCAGTTCTAAAAGAGATGTTTCATATTACAAATTAGGGAGTTCTGGATATATGATTATTATAAATAATGGTGCATAAAAAATTTCTGTTATTCACAATATTTTATTAGAGACTAATATTAGATGCAATTTATTATTGAAATATGTGAGTTGTGTTTTTGATATTTACCAAAATATGATATCCTTCAGAATTCTTGATGATGATGGAGATGTCATTTCATTTAGTGATGGAAATTAGAATTATACCAAATTTAATATGGTAATTTCTAAAGGAGATAAATATATTTCCCTTTACCTTAAGAATTTCTAACCATATAGATGAGAGAGAAATTAAACTTGAAATGAGGTTGGTAGTTTCCATATTTTGATTCAACTCCATAATGAATGAACTGGATTCCACATACCTCAGGCATGCCTCCAATTATACTAGAGTATTATTACTAGTGGTGAAGGTTTGTTAAATGTTTTTGTATACTATAACCCATAGATTATGTAACCTTAAATAACAATGGAAGTAAAAAAACAATAATAACCACAATAATAATCAATAATAAATGAGACATCACATATACATAATTTAATATATATAAAAACCTACCATTTTATAACAAAATACACTAATGTAATGTCAGGCTATTAATATAAGAATAACTAGGACTTATAATGGGTCGGTTATATACAACAGATCCCAAAAAAACTAGAGATAACCATGATATTGATCTTAAGTCATGGTATGATCCCATATCCAAACACCATCATAACTACCTAGCTCAACCATCACATATCATCCCCTTACCCATGTCTGTACCTATAACCACAAAGGCAGCCCGAGTACCCATGATGCCAAAATAGGGTATGAGTACATCCTAGTTGGCCACCACCAATGGTTCCCAAAAACATAACAAGTTTATTGGTTCATTGTAATGTGACATGAAATATATAAAATAAAATCACAATATAAATATATTATTTTTAGACATTGGGTCCCATAATAACACCCATGATTGACCATTACTGCATTGTCTCATTCTAGTATTGAGTATAAACAAGTCACATAATGTAACAAATATTTAACGTAGTGTCATCCCACACATCCCATCACATGAAAAAACATAAACATAGGAATCTCACCTCGTGAGATATTTACTCAATTGATATTACACCCAACCTGAACCTAAAACCATAACTCAATTGGAATTATACAAAACTTCAACCATATTCCCATACCTCAGTTATAATTACACCCAATATAAACAATATAACTATCCAGAAATCCCATGTTAAAATTACACCCAACTATATATCACAAGAAACTATCCTAATTGTCATTATACCCAAACTGATTCTAAATTATTGACAATTTTCATTACACAAAACCATCATACACAAACCATTCATAATCAACATCATGACCAATTCTTAGTACCTTTAACCATGGTTGGAATTACACCCAAACCAAATTTCCAAGTCATTCTAGCATTGAATTACTTCCAACCCCACCAATATATCAAATAAATATCAAAAACCATGAATGTGAAATTCTATAAATACAACACTTTCTCAAAATAAACGTAATTATTAATAAAACTTTATAATAACACATATGTAGGATAAAAGTACAAAAAGGTTGTAAACTCACCAAACTCCAGTTATATTCCATATTAGGTTGGTCTCCACCTCTTTAGCAATTTTCCAATAAGATAGAAGGAAAATATTATGTTTATATTTAATTACATTCTTTCTATTATACAATTAAAACTTTGGTACCTAACAAGGTCTCATAAGTTAATCCATAACTGGGGATTCCCCTCTTGTGTTCCACACTCTCAATTTCTATGACCCCCTTATAAAAGAAAAAACCATTAGTTTCCAAGAAATTTAAAATAACTCAAATGAAACATCAAAATCCAACTTCAATGTTAACTCATGTATCTAGAATCCAAGAAACCCTAGACGGATCCATTTCATGGTATAGGCACATTCCTGGTAGGTTATTCATATCTTATCTTAACTGTGAAAAAAAATAGACCATAGGGAAATGATATATCCCACCTACCTTGTTCGGAGATAATCCTTCAAGTAAAATATTACTCGTTGATGTGCCCTCAAAAGGTATAAATTAGGGTATCTGGAAAAAAAATCCATCAAATTAAATATTTTTTATAAAAGATGATGAAACAACATAATAAAATAGGAATGTCCTCAAGATTATTGATAGGATCTCCATAGTATGCCTCCTCCAATAGACATAATGTTGATCTTGTGATGGATAATGTAGATCTCACTTGAGAGAGAAGAGAAGAACATAGGGAAATGGTGGTTTTCATATGTATACTTGAGGATTTGGAATACGTCATTTAATGCCTTAATTAATTAAATTGTTTATAAGTTAAAAGGTTAAAACCCATATGAAGTTGTATGGTTGTGACAATAAGGGTCACGATGCAACACCCCTACTAGGGTCACCCTCATGGTGTTTCGCCTCTAGTCACGATGCAACACCATACACACAACAGAACCAAAAACAAAATTTCCCTTCACTTGTTCACACTACATCACAACCCTCATCATTTTCAATGCTATTATCTTCTATTGTCTAGGTTCCACAGAACATCACCCCTCTAATGCAACATAAGAGATCACCCATTAAGAAATACTTTTTTAAATAACCCATGGGTTATGCCGTGACATTTTTCCTACAAAGTTATTTAATATTATGTGAACCTCGAGTGACTCTTATAAAACACTCATCATAGTGAAACCCTCATATAATTTGGTATGATCCTCATCCCACTAAATGATTTAATATTTCACAACCCAATAACAATTCTTGCATATCCCTCAACACCCTATGAATTGGAATAATGACCATCTACTTAGAACTCTCCATATTGTATCCCTCAAGTGTTATGGTGTGGTGGGAAACATGTAATAGAAATTCATCCCAAACCTAGTACAAACTCTTAAAAATGAAAACTGGGTCCCCCAAAAACACTTTTAACATCCAAAAAACTCCAAAATACATGAGGCTGGGTTAAAAGTAAATCAAAATCATGACTCAAATGGATGGTTGTGTTACAACCTCCCCACCATATAGTCACTCATCCCCAATCATCACTGTTTAAAATCCCTAAGAATAATTTGAAAAAAAAACTCTAGGAACTATGCATGTATATTAAAATCCCGCTCACAAATATCCTCCTAGATAAACCTAAGAAATCACTACACTAGTATTAGTGGTGTTATCGTCTCACAAATTGTTTTATTACCCCAATCCACCATACAAACTAGTTGATCCTCAAACAAAGAATCTTGCTCTAAAATAGCCTCATTGATGTCAATCATGTGAGATGGATCAGGATAGTATCTTCTAATATGAGTCAGATGAAATACATAATTCATAGAATTGTGTTATTAAAGAATAACCTACTAGTATTCCATTTTAATAATATTCTGTACGATATCAAATAGTTTCCTAAACCTAGTTCCCATCTTTCCCTACCTCTAAATACAATTGTGTCATAATTGAGGCATCTTTATCATGAACACTTAGTTTACCAAATTTGGCTCCAAAGTACAAGATCACCAATTTACATACAACATGTACCTTCTCTGAGTAGTCACTAACCAATTCATGGTCAGTTAAATATGCTTTGATTTCTCTAGCGTGATGCTTGTTTCCATACTAAAAGACTCTCATTGACTTATCCAACAAAGAGCTGATTGGCACAAACAAATATATAAGGCATCAAAGGTTGTCATATGAATTTACACCTCATGATAGTTTATACAAGAAAACTCAAAAATAGTAACTTGGATCTCTTATGAACCACTAAAATTAAGGATACATACTTGAATCATGTCTTCTAACACCATGATGATATTCGCAGACTACCCATCAATCTATGGATACTAGAAAGTACTCAAATGCTCTTATTCCATTTATCGACCTTGCTAAAATAATGACATGAAAGTGGTATCATGAAAAAACATGTTTTTACTATGAAATCCATGTATATTCAATATATACTAGATATATATCAAGCCTTTCTCATTGATGGAATAAGTGTCTAGGTTGGTTTTCAAATGAAGGACCTTAGTCAATCGGTCCACAATAACCCACATTATATCACTTCCAATAGGATACCTTGACAATACTATTAAAAAATACATGGTTACATGGTCCCAATTTTACTCTGGAATGGCTAGTGACTAGAGAAGACCTACCAGTTTTCAATTCTTAGTATTCGCCTATTGATAGGTCATGCAAAGTGAGAGGAAACCTACTATATCCATATGGTAGTATCTTTGAATATCATGATAAATCTTAGTGAGTCTCAGGTGAAAGACGCATTTCTATGTATGTGAATCACATATCAGGTCCTCATATATCCTTTTAAGTCTCACAACCAGACCTCAAATATAAATAAACACATAATTATCAAGGGACCAATCAATTGGGGGTACCCCACCAAATATAATTTCCCTCATCGTTAATAAATATAAGTCTATTAATTGAATCTAATTAACTCCCTTAAAGAGTAAGGATAAAAATATCATATATGTCAAGGAAACTATTGCATAATACCTTTGAACCTCAAGGCACATCTCAGATAAGATAATATTCATCTTCCACTAGTTACTAGACTTTTACACAACCTAAATCCGATTCTTCATACTCATAGAATCAAAAACAACATTCCCCTTATGGTATAAACCATATTGAAATTAAAATAATATATGTAATTAACCCACCTTCTATATAAAGGTTAATGTTTCTCTAAGAAATGATATATATGAATCTCTTGTAATCAATATATATCATGAACCTCTCACCTAAAAGGTATTGGTTCCAATATCTCATGGTATTCACTACTTCTACCAACTCTAAATCATGTTCTTGAAATTTATTCCATTGAAACCATGGCTACCTAGATCGTTAAATAATAATTCAATCATAATATAGTAAAAAATCCCAAAAATGTCTTGAAACATGTAACAAAATAGTGTATGCTTCTTACTTGAATTCGGTAAGTTCAAGATTATTGTGGACCTCAACCTCCCATTTAACTACTGAAAGTCATTCTTACATGAATCCATCGACATAAACTTCACTCCTTTCTTGGTTAAAGATATTATTGGTACATCCAGTCAGAAAATGTTTTGAATAAACCTCTCATAGTAACCTTCCAATCCCAGGATACATAAAATATAAAATGCATTCCAAGGTCACTCACAATAAACAAAAACTTCAAAAACATCTAGGTAAACTAATATACATACCTATCATATCACATGCATTAATAAACACACCTAATTAATCCATAACTAACACTTTAAGATCTTTGAATAAAGATGATTCTCACTTAGTATTCCTAAAAATACCTCCCAATATAGTGGACGATCCTCCCATGAAGAAGAATACACTAAAATATCACCATTGAAGATGAATATAAAGAAATATAAATATATTTAATAGACTATTAATTAATTTCATTCACACCACTACAATTTTCATTAACCAAAACAAAATCGTGATATTCTTAGATTGGTCATTCCTTCTTAAAAAAGCAGTATAATGAATATTATATGGACCCACACATAGTTGGTGATTACCCAACATCAAGTTGACCTTGGAGAACCACTTGGATCCCATTATCTATTTAAATAGTTTATTAGTATGAGTAATGGGATACTGATTACTAACTGTAACTCAGTTCAAAATTTGGTAATTTACACATAAGTGTAATGATCCACCCACCATATTAGTGAATATAACAGAACCATCCCAAGGGTTCTCGATTAGGTGTACAAATTCCTTCACCTTAAGATCCTCTAATTAAGGATTCATCTTATGAATCTCGGCAAGAACCTTTATATAAGGAGGAATAGATGTGGACTATATATCTAGTATAAACTCATTCATTAAATTTTCTTCTCTCATGGGTGGTAACCATGATAATTCCTCATAAAATACATATTGGTACCGGTCAACAATAAGGGGATATATTTCCTAATAGGACTTCTCAAGTAAAAAAAATCTAATGATTTGTGCTAAGAAAATCCCTAGATTTCGATGGTCAGTTTCAAAAAATAGCCCAGGTACCATGGTAACCTAATAACCAAGCCAGTCCTGACATAGCCCAAAAGAATAAGGAGCCCAAAACATGACAACACAAGTACCAAAATGGGGAAAACATTTTCAAGGTTCCTAAGGACACAACTCACCATGAACAAGGTTCAAAAACTAGATCCTCCTCCAAGATATCCCACTTACTCGAACTTGTAAGAAGAAATTCTACAAACACCTAAAGGAAAAAAGTATGGTGTGAGCCTTAGCCTAGTAGGATACCAGCAAAAATTCTATAATAGATGTCAAATATAGATTATAAAAAGAAAATCATTCAATTTTCCAAATAAATAGTATTGGAAATTCAAAATCATATTTAAACAAAACATGTTATATAGTTTCAAAATGATGGAAATACTTTTAAAGCTTAGGCTTTACTTTATAAGAAATGGAATATTTCTAAAATAATGACTTAAATAAAATATTAACATAAAACTAATTATGTAATGTAAAGACCTGGAAATTTCAAGGAAAATTGTTTCTTAAATACTTTGGAATTTTACGGGTCTGTGGTTTCTGACGGCACTTGATTCTGAGGCCCGGTGTACCCAGAATCAATTTCTGAAGTTTTGTTCAGGTACGTTCAATAAACATACATGCGGGGTTTTCTATCCTTTGAATCGGTGCTCGGAATTGAAATTCGAGGACACGATGAACTCACAGCGCTGGAATTCGCTTAAGGGGACCTTTACCGCAGATGCGTTTTATGCGGGTTAAAAGTCAATTTTTGGGGTTTAATCTTAAATTAAATAAAATTGTGTGGTACACAATGTTTTTTTAGAGTTGGTTATTTCCTCCGATGGGGATGTTATTGGTCGGGCCCACACCCACATAACTTCCCATGTGTGGATATTTGTGAGGTGGGGCCCACACGATCCCCAACCTTTCATCTCCCCATAACTCTTTTCAACTCCGTTAAACCCCTTGTTTAATTCTTGACAACTTCCCCCCTTTAATTGCTAAACTCTCCACCTTCCACATGGTCATTAATATGAAAACTCAGTGAATTAATTATTTTGTACTCCACAAATTAATTAATTATTTTGGGAGGATTTTAATCTTTTTGAAATGGCATGGAAAGTTGATTAAAATAGGGGAAAGCCTCATTTTAATATTTTCTTGGAAAATATTTTGGTGGAACCCTTGAATTAGAAGGGAGACTCATCCTTCCACGAAGAACGACACCCTCTTCGACAATGAATTCCATTTCCATGATGAATGACGATGTGCCTTCCTTTCTTTTCTATACGAAAAGAGAGGAGACGCCACTTCCTCTTCAGACGCACCCAGCATCCACGAAATTGATGTCAGTTCTTCACGATGTCATTCTCCATGACACCATCTACCGCGATTCTTATCGTCCGCGGCTCGATGACATGCAATTTCAATTATTGAGGTAGGGGTTTCTTTCAATTTTAACTGAATAAAATTTCCCTTTTTACCTCATTGAAATCATGTTTTACCATTGGCCATTTGATATCTCCTAACGCGGAGGGCGCGGACCGAACGAACACTGCCCGACGACCCTCTGATTGTTCTTGGATTCTTTGGCGGCGGTAACGAGAGGCGGTAGCGATGAAAGGAAGTAGAGGCCGTGTGCCGACCACGTGCAGAAGAACCACGACCCTCAACCGTGGGCCGCTCGGATAAATAAGAACAGTCCGGCTAAAGTCGGTTGGGCCGAAGGAGGACCCCGGCGCCACAAGGGGTGTCGCGTTGCAGAAGACCACGACATGCGTTCCTTAGGCCGCTCGTCGGGAAAACAAGCTGGCAGGCGGCCGGCCGGGCGGAGGAGAACCGAGGCGCCAGGAGGGCGCCATGCTGGACGAACCACGGCACGCCTGAGTGGGACACTTGCGCCAAGAAGGTCGTCTATCATTGGCTGGCCAATTTGGGAGGGCAGTGCTGCCGGTTCGGGCAGCCCCCCCCCCTCGGACCGCTTGGTCGGCCGGCCGAGCCGCGCCCTACCGGGCCGCCCCTCGCCGGGTCGGGCTACGCTGGCTCCCCCCCCCTCCTCAGGTCATGTTGTGCGATTCATCAGGCCGGTTCGACCCTCTTCCAGGTTGGACCCGCCAAAACTGGTTTGACCCAACCCGTCAGCCCACTAGATTTAACGGGTCGGGCCTGTTTTCACTTAAAGGTGAATAAC
This sequence comes from Viscum album, assembly GCA_963277665.1. NCBI lineage: Eukaryota > Viridiplantae > Streptophyta > Magnoliopsida > Santalales > Viscaceae > Viscum > Viscum album. The sequence goes on along the minus strand of OY728119.1, from coordinate 1,011,735,991 downwards.
ATGAAGACTGTGTGTCTGGTCGACGCGCCGTCTATGGCATTAGTACCCTCGTGACGTGATGGTCCTTTTTCAATACTCTAATTGAGTTCTAGACGACTTTGGAAAATGGATGGGTTTGGAATGAGCGTAATTCCAACCGGGCCCCCAGAGCGGAAACACGTATAACATAAGGACCGGACGTCTGATTGACGTGTCGTCAACTACGTTGGATTACTTTTAACAAGAGGGTCCTTTTAACATACTCCATATGGGATTCGGATGATATAGGAGTATGACCGAGTTGGATTGCACCCGAAATCCAACAGGGCACTAGGAACGGAAAAGCTAATAACTCTCAGAACGAGCATCCGATTGACATGTCGTCAGTCGTGTTGGGTTTCTTTTGTTGTGACGGAACATCGGGATACATCAACTCTAGACTTCGTTACAGTTGATGTATCAACCCCTTGGCTCGAGGAGCGGACCCTCTCAGAATCGAGCGTGCTGTGTGCGGAAACCCCAGAGTTGACTGCGATTGCGACAACAACTGTACTGGAATCCTCTATGGGTTCGGCAGTGACAACAACTGTACTGGAATCCTCTGTGGGTTCGGCAACGATGACAACTGTACTGGAATCCTTCGTGGTTTCGGCAGCGACGAAAATTGTACTGGAATCCTCCATGGGTTCGGCAGTGAAGACAACCGTACTGAATTCCTCCGCGGGTTAGGTAGCGACGAAAACTGTACTGGAATCCTCTGTGGGTTCGGCAGCGACGACAACTGTACTGGAATCCTCCGTGGGTTCGGTAGCGACGAAAACTGTACTTAACTCCTCAGTGGGTTCGAAAACAACGAGACTGGACTGAATCCTCCGTGGGTTCGATAGGAGTGAGACTAGACTAGATCCTCCTTGGATTCGATAGCAATGACGTACTGTTGTTTTAGGTTTCTTCAGGTATCTATCATTCGTCAGTGAAAGATTATTCAGTGGATACAAATGATCATCTCTTACTATCTTTAAGTTGTGTATACCTGTGTGAGCTGAGTCCTGACTTTCAATCATTACCATCGATGTGATTGACTTCTTTTCTGTGTGGACTGGGTTGTGCTTGGGCTCGAGAGTTGGAGCCAAACTGAGATTGATGACTAAGGTATTTTTATGTGCATATACCTAAATAGAATTGGTTGATACTTCATGATTGTATCTTTCCTTTGTGGTTTATCCTTCTTGGATTCTGGGAGATCTTCAGGGGTCTTGGGGTCCCTACTGAGTATCGTTATACTCACCCCTACACGGGCATTGCCCGCACTACGTTGTGTTGGATGCAGACGACGGATAACACTGATCGCGATAGAGTCTTATAGATCTGGACGCTTCCCGGTGGTGGACCACTTGTCGAGATGTACACGGGGTGGACGGATGGATCTGTGTTGCTGAGGAGACTATCTGTACCCACCCTTCTGGTGGGATTCCAGGAGGAAGACTCAGTAGTTGCTGCTTTACTTTTCTATTGTTGTACTAGACTTTCAGTTGTACTATACTTTTCAATTGGGTTTGTATTCTGGCCCATATACCTTTTAGAACTTACTTTGTATTCATTATTACTTTGTGCTTACTTCAGCTTTCATTCTCTGTTGTGTTTGTTTACTATCATAAAGGAAATTCCTTCCCTTTATATCGGTATTTATGCCTTTGGTGCTTGTCTCCAGCCCCTGGCCTATGGAAGGCGGGCTTGGGGTAGTCACGGCACGGGCCTTGAGGATAGGTCGTGACATGTAAATCCATCAAAGGCATGTAACGCAGTTTTACAACATTGGCATTCATTTTTATCTCAGATATAAATGGACAAGAGAAAAACATAGTCATCTTCCAAGTAGGTACGATAATATTAACTAGCTATATGATTCCACACCCTCTAAATGATCTCAGACAAAATGAGTATACTCACGTCCCACTAACTGTAGCTATAGTCAACTCTTCACCCTCCCATCAGGGATGTGACCTACCACAGGTATGTTTTAGAACATTTTAATAGCATAGAGTATATCCAAATAACTCACCAACTACATAAGGCTTCATGTCTCCTACATTATAGGGAATTTTATTTTAATACTACTTAAAATTAAATAAAATCGCATTAATCCATTTCAAAATTCCTTTTTTCATTTAAATTAAAAAATGGGTTTTATTCAAAAGCATGCCCTTATCACAAGATAAAACCACTGGGTTTCAATAAAATAATTTTAATATATTTTTACAACATTGAAATACATTGAAAACAAATTAAAACATTTTCAAAATTCATTTTACACAATTAAATTCAAAATTTTAATTGAAATCATTTCCATTAACTCTATAATTTAAATTCAACAATTTAAATCAGAAATTTTCCCGAAACATGCCTCAATTCAATGGAATTAGGCGTTTTTCAAATATTAATGCCAAAACCATTTCAAATCTCGTAATTCACTAGAATTAGGTTTTTATTAACTTATTTTAAAGAATGATTCATCAATTTAATTTAGATCAATAATTGAGATAAAATATTCAATTTAGGAATAATCAATTTGGAAATTCGGGATGGAACCACCTACCTATTCCCAAAAATAAACACCCACAACAGAACACATGAAAGTGAACAAAGGTGGGGTAGATCTTGAAACCCAACCTAGAACAAAGATCCAACACCACAGGGAGTAGATCCATAGATTCCAAGATGATCCATTGAAAAACCAAGATAGGAGAAAGAGAAAAACAAGATGAATGAGGGAGAACACTTACCGAGAAATCACACTACATGTGTAACAATGATCAATCACCAAAGGAATGGATCCCAAAGTTTTGGAAAGAATAGAGATCACCTGGGAAAGCCTTCGTTCAAGGGACAAGGAACTAGATATCATCGAGAGAGAATTAACCATCTGCACTTCTAGTTTTAAAAATTTAGTTGTTGTTTGATGGAACCAAGGTTGTTCATTGCTATAAATGGAGTATGGTTTGTGTTTTTTGTCAATTCTCTAATCGATGATCAAGAATATTCCAAGGAATGGGATCATACAGTTCAATCCATAATCAGTATTGAAGGTGGCGTCATTTCCTAGTGTTTTCCAAGTTTTTTGGGGTCCAAAATTTGAAGAATGGAAATCATTGAGAAAAGTGATTTTTCTTGAATTACTTATGAAAATATGGAAAAGGAATGAGTTTTGCAGATATGGGATTCAGGAAGTGTTTTTTACAAAGACATAAATAATTATTATAGTGATTTATGTGAGTACAATTATCTTTTTAAATGGTTAAGGTGAGGAACATTTTGAGTGGAGAATTGTGGCGGCGCGAAGGGTTTGATTGAGAGAATCATGAAAAAAACCAATTTTAGTGATTCTTTATGAATGGAGGAGTGTTGCGAAGATGTTTTTTACTGATTCAGAAAACGTACTTGAGGCAATGGAGCTTCTCGATTGGCCATTCCTAAAAATAATAGGCTTCCCCTTTTCATTTATTACAAAACAAATTAGAGAAAATCTTAAATCGCTCTGATTTCATGAATCAAGGGGTGCTATAAGGCCCCAGCCTTAAACCTTACTTAATATTGAGTTATTACGAGATTACACATTGAGGATCTTTTCAGGTTTAGAGTTTTAGAGAATTAGATCATGAAACATTCATTACATTCCACATTTAAACAAAGTGGTTACATAAAAGACAATATTCATTCTTCTCATCAACGGAAACCTATTTAAAATTAAACACAGATTCTTTCTTGACACATCCTTGAGACTATCATCACATCATGTACCTTTCTCTTGACCTGTGAAAAACATTTCAAAAACTTGGGATGAGCATAAAAATCTCAGTAAGGGTTATAAAAATATGGAAAGGAAACATGAGTTCATATATACATAAGAATGAAATCATACTTTACCCATAAAACAAAGGCACTTTCATACCTCATCAAACCATGAATAAATCATAGAAATCATAAGACAAAAAGGTAACATGAGGCATTCATAACATTCATACGTAGGGAGTAACCCTCTTGGTTACGTTTGGAATACCCATCATAGTATATTCCCTAAATCTCTTCGGAGAAACCTTAACGTTTCACTCCTTCGCGTTACCCAATGCATTGGAGAGCTATAACGGGCTCACCCGCCCTTAGTTTATCACGGAACCACCCGTTCTTCATAACAATTCCCAAGGACCATAACATAATCGTATCACATAAAACATGCATAAAGTAAACATAGCATTTCCACATTTCAATCACAATATAACATTTTAGTATATTGAAATAATGAATCCATTCAAAAAGAAACCATTTCCAAAACCATTTAAAACATTTAATAAAGAGATTTTTGAATCAAAGTGTCCCATACCACCTTGAAGCTTAAAACTTTAAACCATTAATATCCATATAAATAAATCCTTAAAACCATTTTGAAAACATGGATATTAATAAGAAAAAATAATTAAAACATTTAAAATGATATTTTGGTTAAAGTGGTTTTACCAAAATTAGAGACACTTGAATACAACAATTGAGGAATAACATTTAGTCAAAACTTTATAATATCATGAGAATAAATTGATTCATGATATAATACTCTAAAGGACAGTATATACACCATATAAGAGTGAATTGGTTCATAACAACAATGAACCCTCAATAGAAATGTCAAATGTGATGAAATCCCTTATAAAGAAGGTATCCTTAAATTAAGGACAAAACAATCTCAAAAATATGTGTGACAAATATAAATACACCCAATATAAGTGGATATTAAGTGTAAAACAATAAAAGTTCATTCACACATATTCAATGGATGACATATTCATTGACTACATGTTGAACCCAAGGAAAACGAAATTGGGTTAAAAAGTTCCCTTGACAGCCTAACGGCATCACATCAAAATGAGTTGATGAGAGATAAAAAGTGTATCTCATCACTTGGATATAAAATTTAAATCAATAGGGATATATTATAACATATCCCAACATAACAATATGTAAATCAAAAGACCCAACAAAAGAAGTCTTTTAAAAAAAAGGAGGGTGAAAGGTTCCCTTACCGACTTGGGTATCTTTCCAAAACATACACCCCATGAAAGACAGAAAATAGATCATTGATGTAAATACTCATAAACGAAAGTATATTACACAAAGAGTAGAATAATGGACAGTAAATACACCACTCAATGGAATTTGTGGCAAATGTAGCGTAAATCTCACGGGAATAAAAGTGAGATGAAAAATCCCTTACGAAAACTCGGCAGCCTAATGGCGCCACATAAAACTTCTGAATATGGATTGATGAGATCAAATAGAGCATCCCATCATATTACAATAGAATTTACAGCAAGAGGAATATAAAATAAAATCCCCCAACATAACAAATAGAAGCTTAAAAGAAGTGACACAAAGGAGAGTACTTAAAAAGAAAGAGAGAAGTTAGATCTCTTACGAAAGTTCGGCAGCCTAACGGCGCCACTCAAAAATTCCAAAATGGATTGATGACAGAGAATAGGGTCTCTCATCACATGAAAATAAAAATTACAGTAAATGTAATATAAAAGAACATCCCAATCATAAGAAATATGAGCTTAAAATAAATGACATAAAAGAGTGTACTTAAAAAGAAAGAGAGTTGTAGGATCTCTTACCTCGGGTCCGACTTGACTCGATCGTTCATTAATCTCCTGAATAATAAACATGAGTTAATTTATACTTCCTTAAAAACCTTTTTCAAGTTCATTATTCCTTTTATACCACTTATTACCATGTCATAAACATTATGTAATCATTTAAGTTAATAATATTTATTTTTCAGATATTTGGTTCTTAAGTCGAAAGTGGACTTCTTACAATTACATGTTGTTCGTGTGGCCAAATGTTTATTATATCCAGAATTGTATTCATGATGTAGATATCATATATGTAATATATATCCAGTACATGCATGCATTTATAACATTACATAATCATTTAGAGGTAAGAAATGAAATGCACCGTTCATGGAGACGGTAAGCCGTACGTACGCATGAACGCTACTTTCATTTCTATTTCGTATTTTATAGAATGTAATAATAATGATATAAAGGTATATTATAATTACAGTATAATATCATATATAATATCATATTTCCATCCTTTATACATCCCACATATGGTATTTAACGAATCAAATCACTTTGAGGGGGCGGTAGTCCGCACTTCCTTAAATGAAGATATCACGTATACCCATAATGGAAGCCATAAAGGTAAGACAAAAATGAAAAAGACAGAAGCATAAGGAAAACATAAACATATTATATATCATATATAAAAATAGTGACATCATAATGGCCACCTTTGAAGGTGTTAAATGAGTATTGAACAATCATCGTTTCGGGAGGCAGAATTTCACCATCCACAGAAACCGTATGTTCTTTAACCATTTTATGTAGTTGTGTGAGAGTGTATCTCGAATAAATCTTATAACAACATCCTAGTATATTTAAGATACTGTTGTTGTTACAAAATAAATAAATAAAAAGAGTTTATGGGGTTGGAGAAGCAAAATAAAACAAATGAACATGAGAGAAAAAATTACCTTTAAAAGTGTAACTCCTTTTGATTTGAGCCTAAAGGCTTCTTTTGAAAGAATTATGCCCAAAGGGAATCCTATAGGATGAGGATAGGGATGGATAGAGAGTAAATGGGCAGGGGTTTGCCAAGCCAAATGCTTGATGAGTGTGTGAAAATAGGTAGAGGTGGGTGCCTTTTATAAGAGGAGGGGAGGGGCACTTTTGGAAAGTAAGGAAATATTACTTTATTTGAAAATGTGTTTCGGTTTTAAAAGGTCCCACATTGATATAATTCGTGGATAAGGTTATAATGGTTCGAAATCCACCCATACAATAAGTTTTGGACATGTTTAGTTCATAGATATTACATTATATTTCCATTTTATTTTAATCGTTAAATAATGATGTCATCACTGCATCATTATGATGTCATAAATAATTTAATTTATTTAATGTCTCAAAATTATAAAAAAATTACTATGATGTAGGAAATCTTTTTATCTTTCCAAAGACTATTTATAATCAAAAATATGACTTGTATAACCCTACTTAACAATTGTTTTAGTAAAACATATCATGTTTGTGTCAATTTTACTTTTACATTAAATAAAAGTTATTTATGTCATTTCCCATCCAAAGTGGATCCATGGGGTCCCCAAGTTGGCCCATGGCTTGTCTTGGTCGGCCATGACTCACCCAATTGGTGTAGGACAAGTTTCATGGTGTTTTCACATTCTTATAATATCATTTTTACCTTAAATTACACTAATTACCACTAATCGCGATTAAAAACTTAATAAGTTACTATTCACCAAAAAATTATTTTCATCCCATTGAACCACATTTTACATACTAATGACAACCATGTATGTCGGATTTTCAAAAATCAATAAACATTAGTGGTAAACTTTCATTTAACTGAAAAATCAGTTTGCTTGATTACCACTTAGTGGTTTCACTATTCATCAAAAATTGGAGTTTTTCAGAAAAATACCAAAACTTCACCCTAAGCTATATTTGATATTCCGAATTCAAAAATGAAGTCCGTTTTACAAAATTCAAAACATATTAGTCACATTAATTAATTTAATAATTAATTCCTGCTGTCAGAGCAAATAGCGTGTTTTTATAAAACAATAAGTATCAAAAGATTGACACTAGTTTAAGTCTGATTTCAAAGTGAAATTAATTCCAACGACCACTATTGGATTTAATGGTAAAAATATTTTCTAATTTCACTTTAAAACCAATTCAAAATATAATCTAATCATATAAATAAATTAGATTAAAAAGAGGTTTTGAATTAAAATACAACATTTTACACTATTCATTAAAAAATGAACATTATCGGAAAGATACCAAAAATTTACACAAAGTAAATTTTGATGTCCCGATTCTTAAGAAGAGTTTTATTTGGTCCAATAGAATGTATAAGAGTGAACAAAACTATATTTAATGATGGTTCGCCATCAAAAGGCGATAAGTGAACCTTTAGTGAAAACTAGGGCATATATGCCTAAAATTGAATTCTTTCCGTATTTTAAGCCTCTATACTTTATTGGATAAATGTAAAAACATTTAAAAACATATATAATCATATTTTAGTTATTTATATCCATTCCCGCCAATACAACGGCTACATGTTAACTACCATTTAAAATAATATTATTAGAGTGCAACGTAAGATTCCCAAGAAACTCGTTGTTGCGTGTTGGGTACGCCATCGAGCATAGCGTCCCCTTTAAAGTCATATTAATATTTTATTCACAAATAGGGATAAATATGAAAATGTCATATTCTTTATTTACCTGGGGTGTTACATCCTTCCCCCCTTTTGGGAATTGCGTCCTCACAATTTTAAAATTGCGCTTGGAAACATCCTTGAAAGTCCCACATCGGAACAAGAGTTGGTAAAACAAACACTTTAAAATAAAGAGAGATAAGTATAAAGGTCACCCAAGTTAACCCATACTAGGATTCCAAGTATGAAAATATGGACATGGAGGAAAAAACAAAGGGTCATGTTCTGATGGAGAGTGATAGAAAACATGTTTAGGAGAAAGTTAACCATGAGAAAATCACAAACTTGTGATGGGTTAAACGGTATTCGATTCCCCAGTAGGAAAAGTTAATAGACAATATTTTTGTTTTAAGTTACTTTTTATTGAGGAATTTATTAATAAGGAAACATAATCACTTATCATATTGACTTTCATCTTTTATTAGATTCCTTACACAAACTCATATTTTCTCCAAAAGACGAGTATTTAGGAAGACTTGTTCACATTAAGAGTACTATAATCAACTTCTAGAGAATCACCTAATCCACAAAAGAGAACTATATACTTCCCATATCATTAGACCTTAACCATAACCAAAACCAAAAAGGTTAGTACAAGGTCAGATAATCCAGAAAAGGATAACCCTTTATAAAAAGAAAATCTATTCTTAATCTCCAAAATTTGTCCAACAAAATCCAAAGTTCAACGAGGACCATCCGATAAACAAATTTGTCCCTAAAAATTCCTCAAAATAAACCAATCTAAGATTGAAACCCAAACATTTTAAGGATTTAGTCACATAGTCTTCCAAGTTAAATTGTAACATTTATCTCCAAACAACATCAGTTGCTCCTAAAGTCCCGTATTGAAAAGTAATTAACCTAATCACATATCCTCCATGATAGGTTAATCATTTTCATAAATAACCCAAAATAATATTACTCCTAATTCATAAAATCATATAACCAGAAAGAATCATTAAAACTAACCAGGGACTTCACGTAGTCCAGTGGTAGGCGATAAATACCAGTCGCACTTTGGTTGTGGGTTCGATTCTCGCAGCTTTGTCCGATGCGACGGGATGTCACACGGTCTGCGTGTTGTCCTTTTTCCAAAACTATATATTTCTTAAAACATTCCCCAAAATGAGATAAAATCTTCAAGAATAATCATAACATATTTTAACCTCAAGTTTATCTCATTCCTTTCATTTTCCATCATATCATAGAGTAACCCACAATTACCTAAAAAGTAAGGATCATATAAACCCTAATGGTTACCTTAATAATTATTACCTGAATTTCCACATCGAGTTGTCCATCTCGTACATGATGCATTAGAGAACTCACCAAGGTTGAAGTGGTTGATCATGACTCCTTGATAGTTTGTTTAGAACAACTATGAGATTCCTCATTGAATCCCCCATCTCATCGAGTATCTTAATCAGAGAACCACCATAGTTTCCTTGAAACCCATTGTCACTTTGGTGCCTGCTAGATCCAGCCATTTACTAAAACCAAAAAGGTCAGTGTGAGTATATCAACAAAACCATCATGTACTAATGAGGAAGGTAAACACTAAGATACACTTACTCATTCACTTTATCTAAAACTAGGACTCTTTATAAAATCCTAACCATTATGGTAATGTCACTTATGCTTAAATAATACACTAACCTCTAAAGTTATCTAAACCGACCTTTGATACCAACTATAAGGCCCCAGCATTAAACCTTAATTAATCTTGAGTTATTACAAGATTACACATTGAGGATCTTTTCAGGTTTAGAGTTTTAGAGAATTAGATCATGAAACATTCATTACATTCCACATTTAAACAAAGTGGTTACATAAAAGACAATATTCATTCTTCTCATCAACGGAAACCTATTTAAAATTAAACACAGATTCTTTCTTGACACATCCTTGACACTATCATCACATCATGTACCTTTCCCTTGACCTTTGAAAAACATTTCAAAAACTTGGGATGAGCATAAAAAGCTCAGTAAGGGTTATAAAAATATGGAAAGGAAACATGAGTTCATATATACATAAGAATGAAATCATACTTTACCCATAAAACAAAGGCACTTTCATACCTCATCAAACCATGAATAAATCATAGAAATCATAAGACAAAAAGGTAACTTGAGGCATTCATAACATTCTTACGTAGGGAGTAACCCTCTTGGTTACGTTTGGAATACCCATCATAGTATATTCCCTAAATCTCTTCGGAGAAACCTTAACATTTCACTCCTTCGCGTTACCCAATGCATTGGAGAGCTATAACGGGCTCACCCGCCCTTAGTTTATCACGGAACCACCCGTTCTTCATAACAATGCCCAAGGACCATAACATAATCGTATCACATAAAACATGCATAAAGTAAACATAGCATTTCCATATTTCAATCACAATATAACATTTTAGTATATTGAAATAATGAATCCATTCAAAAAGAAACCATTTCCAAAACCATTTAAAACATTTAATAAAGAGATTTTTGAATCAAAGTGTCCCATACCACCTTGAAGCTTAAAACTTTAAACCATTAATATCCATAGAAATAAATCCTTAAAACCATTTTGAAAACATGGATATTAATAAGAAAAAATAATTAAAACATTTAAAACGATATTTTGGTTAAAGTGGTTTTACCAAAATTAGAGACACTTGAATACAACAATTGAGGAATAACATTTAGTCAGAAATTTATAATATCATGAGAATAAATGGATTCATTATATAATACTCCAAAGGACAGTATATACACCATATAAGAGTGAATTGGTGCATAACAACAATGAACCCTCAATAGAAATGTCAAATGTGATGAAATCCCTTATAAAGAAGGTATCCTTAAATTAAGGACAAAACAATCTCAAAAATATGTGTGACAAATATAAATACACCCAATATAAGTGGATATTAAGTGTAAAACAATAAAAGGTCATTCACACATATTCAATGGATGACATATTCATTGACTACATGTTGAACCCAAGGAAAACGAAATTGGGATAAAAAGTTCCCTTGACAGCCTAACGGCATCACATCAAAATGAGTTGATGAGAGATAAAAAGTGTATCTCATCACTTGGACATAAAATTTACATCAATAAGGATATATGATAACATATCCCAACATAACAATATGTAAATTAAAAGACCCAACAAAAGAAGTCTTTTAAAAAAAAGGAGGGTGAAAGGTTCCCTTACCGACTTGGGTATCTTTCCAAAACATACACCCCATGAAAGACGGACAATAGATCATTGATGTAAATACTCATAAACAAAAGTATATTACAAAAAGAGTAGAATAATGGAAAGTACATACACCACTCAATGGAATTTGTGGCAAATGTAGCGTAAATCTCACGGGAATAAAAGTGAGATGAAAAATCCCTTACGAAAACTCGGCAGCCTAACGGCGCCACATAAAACTTCCGAATATGGATTGATGAGATCAAATAGAGAATCCCATCATATTACAATAGAATTTACAGAAAGAGGAATATAAAAGAAAATCCCCCAACATAACAAATAGGAGCTTAAAAGAAGTGACACAAAGGAGAGTACTTAAAAAGAAAGAGAGAAGTTAGATCTCTTACGAAAGTTCGGCAGCCTAACGGCGCCACTCAAAACTTACAAAATGGATTGATGAGAGAGAATAGGGTCTCTCATCACATGAACATAAAAATTACAGTAAATGTAATATAAAATAAAATTCCAATCATAAGAAAGATGAGCTTAAAATAAATTACATAAAAGAGTGTACTTAAAAAGAAAGAGAGTTGTAGGATCCCTTACCTCGGGTCCGACTTGACTCGATCGTTCTTTAATCTCCTGAATAATAAACATGAGTTAATTTCTACTTCCTTAAGAACCTTTTTCAAGTTCATTATTCCTTTTATCCCACTTATTACCATGTCATAAACATTATGTAATCATTTAAGTTAATAATATTTATTTTGCCGATATTTGGTTCTTAAGTCGAAAGTGGACTTCTTACAATTACATGTTGTTCGTGTGGCCAAATGTTTATTATATAAAGAATTGTATTCATGATGTAGATATCATATATGTCATATATATCCAGTAAATTCATGCATTTATAACATTACATAATCATTTAGAGGTAAGAAATGAAATGCACCGTTCATGGAGACGGTAAGCCGTACGTACGCATGAATGCTACTTTCATTTCTATTTCGTATTTTATAGAATGGAATAATAATGATATAAAGGTATATTATAATTACAGTATAATATCATATATAATATCATATTTCCATCCTTTATACATCCCACATATGGTATTTAACGAATCAAATCACTTTGAGGGGGCGGTAGTCTGCACTTCCTTAAATAAAGATATCACGTATACCCATAATGGAAGCCATAAAGGTAAGACAAAAATGAAAAATACAGAAGAATAAGGAAAAAATAAACATATTATATATCATATATAAAAATAGTGACATCATAATGTCCACCTTTGAAGGTGTTAAATGAGTATTGAACAATCATCGTTTCGGGAGGCAAAATTTCACCATCCACAGAAACCGTATGTTCTTTAACCATTTGATGTATTTTTGTGAGAGTGTAGCTCGAATAAATATTATAACAACATCATAGTATATTTAAGATACTGGTTTTGTTACAAAAAAAATAAATAAAAAGAGTTTAGGGGGTTGGAGAAGCAAAATAAAACAAATGAACATGAGAGAAAAAATTACCTTTAAAAGTGTAACTCCTTTTGATTTGAGCCTAAAGGCTTCTTTTGAAAGGATTCTGCCCAAAGGGAATCCTCTAGGATGAGGAGAGGGATGGAGAGAGAGTAAATGGGCAGGGGTTGGCCGAGCCAAAGGCTTGATGAGTGTGTGAAAATAGGTAGAGGTGGGGGCCTTTTATAAGAGGAGAGGAGGGGCACTTTTGGAAAGTAAGGAAATATTACTTTATTTGAAAATGTGTTTCGGTTTTAAAAGGTCCCACATTGATATAATTCGTGGATAAGGTTATAATGGTTCTAAATCCAACCATCCAATATGTTTTGGACATGTTTAGTTTATAGATATTACATTATATTTCCATTTTATTTTAATCGTTAAATAATGATGTCATCACTGCATCATTATGATGTCATAAATAATTTAATTTATTTAATGTCTCAAAATTATAAAAAAATTACTATGATGTAGGAAATCTTTTTATATTTCCAATGACTATTTATAATCAAAAATATGACTTGTATAACCCTACTTAACAATTGTTTTAGTAAAACATATCATGTTTGTGTCAATTTTACTTTTACATTAAATAAAAGTTATTTATGTCATTTCCCATCCAAAGTGGATCCATGGGGTCCCCAAGTTGGCCCATGGCTTGTCTTGGTCGGCCATGACTCACCCAATAGGTGTAAGACAAGTGTCACGGTGTTTTCACGTTCTTATAATATCATTTTTACCTTAAATTACACTAATTACCACTAATCGCGATTAAAAACTTAATAAGTTACTATTCACCAAAAAATTATTTTCATCCCATTGAACCACATTTTACATACTAATGACAACCATGTATGTCGGATTTTCAAAATTCAATACACATTAGTGGTAAACTTTCATTTAACTGAAAAATCAGTTTGCTTGATTACCACTTAGTGGTTTCACTATTCATCAAAAATTGGAGTTTTTCAGAAAAATACCAAAACTTCACCCTAAGATATATTTGATATTCCAAATTCAAAAATGAAGTCCATTTTACAAAATTCAAAACATATTAGTCACATTAATTAATTTAATAATTAATTCCTGCTGTCAGAGCAAATAGCGTGTTTTTATAAAACAATAAGTATCAAAAGATTGACACTAGTTTAAGTCTGATTTCAAAGTGAAATTAATTCCAACGACCACTATTGGATTTAATGGTAAAAATATTTTCTAATTTCACTTTAAAACCAATTCAAAATATAATCTAATCATATAAATAAATTAGATTAAAAAGAGGTTTCGAATTAAAATACAACATTTTACACTATTCATTAAAAAAATGAACATTATCGGAAAGATACCAAAAATTTACACAAAGTAAATTTTGATGTCCCGATTCTTAAGAAGAGTTTTATTTGGTCCAATAGAATTTATAAGAGTGAACAAAACTATATTTAATGATGGTTCGCCATCAAAAGGCGATAAGTGAACCTTTAGTGAAAACTAGGGCATATATGCCTAAAATTGAATTCTTTCCGTATTTTAAGCCTCTATCCTTTATTGGATAAATGTAAAAACATTTAAAAACATATATAATCATATTTTAGTTATTTATATCCATTCCCGCCAATACAACGGCTACATGTTAACTACCATTTAAAATAATATTATTAGATTGCAACGTAAGATTCCCAAGAAACTCGTTGTTGCGTGTTGGGTACGCCATCGAGCATAGCGTCCCCTTTAAAGTCATATTAATATTTTATTCACAAATTCGGATAAATATGAAAATGTCATATTCTTTATTTACCTGGGTTGTTACAGGTGCTCTGCAAAACTAGGATTATATGAAAGCATGAGCTATGTGAAAATAGTATTGTAGTCTTGATTGAAGTTAATAATTCTATGTATTGTGTGATTCGTAAATATAGGTTGTTCTGCATTGGCTTAGTGATCTTTGGGAAGGAAGGTTGTTCCATGAAGGCAGTTTGCTTCACAACAACAGGTTATTCCATAAAGGAAATGAATATTTGTGAAGTAGTGGGATTTGAGAACTAGTGAACATTGGCAAGGAGTTAGCTCTTCAAAGGATTGAACTCTATTAAGAAGTTATCTTTGAAAGGGAGCTTTGAAAAATTATTTTTTATGTATCAAGTTTAAGTGGATAGGTATTTCAGTGTGTATCAACTCAGGTCTTCAGTGCAAGAAGAGTATCATGCTAATTCAGGGACAAACACTTTAATGGCAGTCTATTTAAGCGACCTTAATATCAATAAGCTTAGTTAGACATCTTTAAAATCATTGATCTTGGGGGGAGTAAACAAAAGTGTTCTAAGGGACATAGTGATCTATCCTTTAATTCTTTTAAAGGCAGTGTACCTAGCACATAGTGACTGTGAACGAATATTTTTATTCAAAAAATAGCAAGTATTAGTTTATTTTTTGACGACTGAAACATTGTTGGCGTATGATCCTTGGATGTATCCCTTAGTGGTGAACGAAGTAAAGGAGTTGTGTCCTCTCTTTGCATGTGAATATTTGATTACTGATCATATCTATTATAAAGGTTTAACTAGTTCCTATCAATATGGGACTAAGATCAGTAACTTTGAAAGAAAAAGTTGCCACTCTAATTCACCTCTCCCCTCTCAGGGTGTTCAGGGGTCCTACAAGTGGTATCAAAGCGTAAAGTTTTCTGGTGTAAAATCTATCCTTTTTTCCATGGATAATTTAGTCAATGTTAGGGGAGTCCCTCTCTTCGATGGAAGTAACTTTCAAATTTTGAATAACAGGATGAGATCTCAGCTAAGATCTCTTGAAATGGAATTGATTTTTTCTACATCACAAGAAATATAATCCACTAATCCAACATGGATGTTTATGATTGATACTAACAGAAATATTCTTGATGCATACACTAAAGCACATAATACTCTCATTGAAGCACTTTCTGATCAGATCTATCTGAAGGTAATGAGCTACAACTCAGCAAAGTCTTTGTCAAAAAATCTTGAAAACATTAATGAAGGATACGATAATGTGAAGGAAGTGAAACTCCATGTTTTTTCACAACAGGATTAATGATCTGAATATGCACCCCGATGAAAATGTAGATTCATTCTTCAATCGAATTACTGAATTTGTAGGAGAAATTGAAGGGCTTGGTGAATAGATCAAAGATATTAATATTGTGAATTGATTTTTTATAAGTCTTCCACCCCTTTAAAACCCAAAAGTTTCATCCCTTGAGGAAATTGATCCATCTAAAATTTCGTTGGATGACCTGATGAGTAGTCTAGTGGCCTAAAAAATAAGAGTAAATCCAAAATATGCGACGATAAATGTCATCAAGGAAATGACATTCAAATCCATGGAAAAACTATAAATTTTAGGAGATAATGTTGATGAAGATAATGCGAAAGTAGAAATTCTTTCTCTCATATCTGATAAATTCAATAAGGGAAAAGGTAAATTCAAAGGTTAGTTACCTATAGCTTGTTTCCATTATGGAAGAGTTGGGAATATTACCTCTCGGTGAAAAAGAAAGTTCAATGATGAAGAAAATGAAGTTAGTGACATAAAAAAGTCTTGAAAAAGGTTTTTACAAAATAGATACTTCATGTCTGGTAATAAAATATATAGATAGAGTGTTGTCTGTAAAGAAAAATATGATGACAGTTAATACTTTGAGGAAGAAGAACAAGAATTTAAATCTGGAACCCATGCCTCATTGATGGATACTATTGAAAAGAATGAACCTTTAGGAGATAATGATAGAGATAGTCAGTTGAACACTGATGTTGACCTTAAGTTGTAACTTAATTATGCTTTTAATATGTTTTAGAATCAATGTAGAAGATAAAAAAAGAGGAGAGAAATTATGGAATAATCGTTAGAATATTTTGATCATCTTGAAGCATAAATTCAATGTCTGGAAAAAGTAGTGAAAGTACATTCAACAACCATTGAAATCATAGAAGATGTAGTGGAACTGAAGCTTATAATTGAATAATAGTAAAAGGTCATCAATGAAAAATCCTCCATAATGGAATAGAATTCCAATACTGTTGAGGGTCATGAAGAAGAAGTTGTTACTCTTAGGAGTAAACATGAAAGTGAATCAATTTCAAATGTAAAAAAGAATAAAATAAAATTTTTAAGACTCTCAAATGATGAATTTCTTGAGAGAGCTAAGCAGGGTTCTGATGGAGTAGAAAATAATTTGAATGATCAAAGACCCGCATGAATGGGAAATAGTGGAATCGTTTTTCATGTCAAAACATAAAATTCTTAAAATAAATTTGTCCATAATAAAGGAAGATGAAATTTGGTTATGTTGAAAAGTCACCTGAAGTACTAAAAAGAAACCTTCAATTCAATATGAAAAAAGAACTGAAAACTATCCTCCGGTATCCAAAAATGATAGGATTTAAAAAAAATCCCAATGAAGAATACATGAGGAGGAATCGAAATGAGAATATATTTCCACTCATAAAATTTCAATTCTATGGTTATCTAGTACATACCATGTCATATTGTGAAGAGGAAAGGAGGTATTTGAATGGGGAGGAGATAGGAGCTCAACAAAGGAGAACAAATTCATATCAAACATATTATAGAATAAATAATTTATATGGATATTGTTTTTATTATTCTTACTTTTACCATAAATCTATGTATTTCAGGTATAGGAATTATATGATAAATTCATACAATTCTTAGATACGTTTAAATAATTGAAGACTATACGTTGTGTCTATTTCAACCAGTTTTACCCTTTGGAAGAAGTGTATGAATATGAAGAACTCATGCACGTGGAAAAGAGATTTGAATGTCCATACCTATCCTCCACTCATTCTAATATTTTTGGGAAGTAAAAGAGGAAACATGAATAATAAAATATTGCAAAAGTATCTCACAAAGATATAAATAATAGAAGCATATGGATTCATGATATTGGGTGCTCATCCCATATGATAGAAAATAAAGTCCTATTAATTAATGTTAAGAAAAAGGTTGATCGAATAGTAAGGTTTGGTAATGATGGTGCTTTGAAGATCAAAGTTAGTAGAAGTACTGAACTGGCCAATAGAGAGCTAAAAAATTGGAATTTCATTACATGAATGGGCTACGTCATAATCTCATAAGTATAAGTCGACTCTATGATGTAAGACTTATAGAGACTTCCAATCAAAAAGGTTGCAATATAAATGGAATGATAGGGAATTATCTCATGAAAGGTTGTATAATATATGGAAACTTGTATCTAGTTGATAGCAAAGAAAACATTTTCTACATGATTGCTGAAGAAGAAAACAACATGTGGCTCGGATATTGTGCTACATTAATAAAAAAACACCTGGAAAATATATCTAATCTAAAGATTGGAATGGGTATTCCAAATCTAAAGCGTGAACGGGAGAATAATTGTGATTCTTTCATGCGAGAAATGTTGGTGGGTAGTTCATATCATCCAATGAAGAAAAGGGCATAAAATCTTCTTAATCTCATCTATAAAGACATTTGTAACCCAATAAATGTTAATGGAACTCATGGAGAAAGGTATTTTTTTACTATTCATAGATGATTATAGTAGAATGGAATGTGTGATGGTTATACATAGAAAACAGAAAGTTCATAATTTCATGAAAACTTATCAATGAATTTCCAAGAATGATACTAGATGGATAGTCAAAGTTCTGTGGTGTGAAAATAGAGGAGAATATGCATCCATTGATCTTGAAATTTTCCTATAGAAACATGGAATTTAACATCATGTGGCTGTTGTGATAACCCAAAAGTAAAATAGAGTTGTTGATCACCGAAATTGATAGGTGAATAGTATGGACAGAACTATGCATCTTGAGATTCGTATCTCTCTCAATTTTTGGAAATAGGATATTCAAGCTACGGTATATATTCAAAATCGAACAAGGATTTATATGGGTGAAAAGAAGAAAGCATATGAGTTGTGTCATATAAGGAAGCCCTCTTTGAAGTGTTTCCATAATTTTAGAAGTAATTTTTTTATCAAAAACAAAGAAGGAAATCATGGAAAATATGGTGATATGGATGATGAAGGAATATTCCGTGAATATTAAATGAATAACAAATCCTATAAGTGTTTTAATAAGTATCTCATAAAAATTATGCAAAGCAGTGATGTTAAGATAGTTGAAGATAAGTCCAAAAATACCATAAGGGTATCTTAAGCTGATGTGATTAGAGATTTAGAAGATAAGGGACGTAGAAAATATTCAAATGAATAAATATAGGAATGTGTGAAAAACATTCTGAGGTCACAAAATGATTTGGATTCAGATGAAGAGTCGGAAGCAGAAACTGTGGTTGAATAAAATTTTCATGAACCTCACATGAAAAATAGATAAGCATAAATTGATCAATCCAATATCATTGGGGATTGGACTGCATCCACACAAACCAGAAGAATGAGGAATAATGCACAATCTTTATTTCTTTCTGTTGTGGAACCATCTTCATTTGAAGAAGCAACAAATGGTGAATCATGGGTTAAGTACATTAATGAAGAGTTGGACCAGATCGATAAGAACCATACATGGGATCTAGGCAAGAGACCCGAAGGTCACAATGTGATTGGTATGGAGTGGATTTTTAAGAACAAAAATGATGAGCATGGTAATGTAATCAAAAATAAGGCACGGATGGTGTGTAAGAGATATTCACAAATTGATGGTGTGAAAGTTAAAGATACATTTTCTCTTATGGCTAGACTAGAGTTAGTCATACTTTTTCTTGCTATTTAAATTTAATGAGGATAAAAATTGTATCAAATGGATATAAAAAATTCTTTCTTAAATGGTGTTCTTGAAGATGAATTTTATATAGAACAAACATTGGGTTTTCATCTTGGTAATGATGAAATAAAGGTATGAAAACTAAAGAAATATCTTTATAGATTTAAGTAGGAACCACGATAATGGTACTCTTGATTGGATTCTTATCTAAAAAATCTAGAATTTAAAATAGTGGGATTGGGTCACAAGCTATATGTGAAGAATTATTAGAAAGATCAATTCTTGTTACTAGTGTACATTGATGATATTATCTTCAGTGGTTTCAGGTAAGGATCATTGGATGAATTTTCCAATTACATGAAATCTAAATTTGAAATGTATATGATTGGTGAACTCGCATACTTCTTGGTGTTGAAATTGATTCATAAGAAGGAATACACTTTCATATATCAGGAAAGTATTCCATAGGGTTTCTAAAGAAGTTCAATATGAATGAATCCAAACTAATGTCAACTCTGAATGTGGTTAGAACTAAACTGGTAAATCATGAGGATGGGACATCAGTAGATCCCACAATGTACAAGAAAATAATTTGAAGCCTACTCTACTTGATAGAGACATGCCTAGATATTGTCTTCACAATATTCTTAGTGTCCCGTTTTCAAAGTAATCCAAAAGAAGAACATATGGAGGCAGTGAAAAGAATCATGAGGTAAATTCAAGGAACTCACAATTATGTCTTATACTTTGCTACAGAAAAAGATAGTGAATTATTAGGCTTGTTTATGCTGACTGGGATGGGGATGTGGTGGACAAAAAGTCCACAAGTGGTGGAGCATTATTTATTGGCAGGAAGTGTGTGGGCTGGTTAAGTAAGAAATAGGAAACCACTTCTCTCAGTACTTATGAAGTAGAGTATATCTCTTCTACAAAGGCTTTCACCCAGCTATTATGGGTAAAGAAACTACTGAACGATATTGGTGATGAGGTGAAACAGTAGATGATGATTCATTGTGATAACAAGATCACAATTTATCTTATGAAGAATCATGTTTATTATTATCATATGAAACACATTAAAATTATATATCACTTCATCGAGGAAAAAACCTGAACAGGATGTGATTAAAATGGCTCATGTGGGAACTGATGATCAAGTGGTTAATATTCTGACCAAGCCCATGGTAGTGGCTATGTTCGAGAAGCATCATTTGAACCTCGGTGTTCAGCCACCTCCCAGTGCATGAGTAGGTCATGAGATTCCCCTATCCCCAGTTGTGCTAACTATTTTTAATCTATTTGTAGGAGTGATGCAGTATTACGGGAGAGATATGATATATGGGGATTATGTTATGGGCTCTACAATATACAAATACTAATCCTTGTCTTTATTTCCAATGGAGGAGAAATGGATAAATTCAATGAAGAAAGATGGGGAATAGAGAAAGTAAAAAATGCTACAATGGTGGAGAAAAGAGAAATTCATTGAGTTCCAAGGGTGAAAATGATATTTTGGTGTTATGAAGAAATTATTTGGGGCATGTAATTATTTTTTGACACAGTTAGAGAATAGCTTGGAAATTTTTAAGAATTCCAAAACATGCGAACCCAATTCAATATTCCCCTCTTGTTTTCTACACTGATTGTTGCTCACGTAGACATAGATTGTTGTATGAGTTGTTTATGGCATATCTGGATTTGATAGTGACGGTTATCTATTGAATTTATGTGAATATTTCCAACAAATTCAAAGGGGGTGATTGTTGGAACCAAGGATGTTCATTGCTATAAATGAAGCATGGTTTGTGTTTGTTGTCAATTATCTAATGGATAATTAGGGATATTGTAATGAGAGGGATCATATAGTTCAAGACGTAATCAGTATTGAAGGTGGTATCATTTCCCAGTGTTTGCAAAAAAAAATGGGGTCTAAAATTTGGAGAATTGCAAGCATTGTGAAAAGTATATTTTATTGAAGGACTTATAAAAATATTGAAAAGGCTTGAGTTTCACAGAGATAGAAATCATGAAGTTTTTTTACAAAGACCTAAATAATTCTGATGGTGATCTACACAAATACAACGAGCTTTGCAAACAGTGAGGTTGAGGAGCATTGCGAGTGGTGCATTGTGAGTGGAGAATTGCGAGTGGAGCATTGTGAGTGGAACATTTCGACGTCATGAAGGGTTTGATGGAGAGAATCATGATAACATCAAATTTTAGTGGTTCTTTATAAAGGGAGGAGCACTATGAAGACCTTTTTAACTGATCCAGAAAATGTGCTGTAGGTGGTGGAGCTTAAAGATTGGCCATGCCTATAAATAAGAGGCTACCCATCTTCATTTGTTACAAAACAATTCATAGAAAATCAGGAATCACTCTGATTTAGCGAAGAAATGGGGGCTCCACAAAACTAGGATTCCTTTCGATCTTGAGCTTCGTGAAAAAACTATTCTAGCCTTAATTGAAGTTAATTCTTCTATGTATTGAGAAATTTGTGAATATGGGTTGTTCCACATTGGATTAATTAGATTCACGAAGGAAGGTTGTTCCGCGAAGGCAGTGTGCTTTGCGACAACAAGTTGTTCCGAAATGGAAAAGGAGCTTTTTGAAGTATTTTTCTTTTCGAAGTAGTGAACATTGCGAAGGAGTGAGCTCTGTGAAGGAGTGAGCTCTGTGAATAAGTGAGATTCATGATGGATTTTTGTGAAGGAGATTTGAAAAGGCAAGTTTTTGAGTATCAGGTTTAAGTGGACAGGTCTTTCAGTATTCATCAACACAGGTCTTCAGTGCAAGCAAAGTATCATGATAATTCTATAATAAAGACATTAATTCCAATATATTGAAGTGACCTTCAATTCGATAAACTGAGTTACACATATCTCAATGTGGTGATATTGGGGTAGTCGACAGAAGTTTTCCTGAGGATGTAGTGAGCTATCCCTGAATTCTTATAAAGGTAGTGTGTCTGGGATAGAGTGACTGTGAATGAACTTTTGTATTCCAAATCAAGTGAAGATTAGTGGATTTTGGTATGACTGAAAAACTGTCGACGTATTCTCCTCGGACTTAGCCCTTATTGGTTAACCAAGTAAAAGTATTGTCTCATCTCTTTGCATGTTAATGTATGATTGCTGATCATATCAGTCATACAGGTTTCATGATTTCTAACCAACATGGGAAAAAGATCCATCACTTTAAAAGAAAACATTGAAACCCTGATTCACCCCTCCCCTCTTAGGGTTACCATGGGTCCAATAGGGTATTACACGACATGTAATATTTATGTTTTCATAACTTTCGAAATGCATACCTTTTTCATTAAAAACTGACGCTTCGGGTTAAAAACTGATCATTAATTTCATCATTACATGTAGTGAAAACTCAAAATGTACACCCATCACAACATGAAGCCGGTCACAACCTGTTTTCAGGACAATTACGTGACTTTTAAGCCAGTTACACGACATGTAAACCTCTCGCAGTTTTCATGAAAAGTCTATTTGAAGGTGAGAATCCAACAAATCTCTGAATTCACCATTATAGGTATCCTCTCAATCACAACTCCACCCTAACCCATCAAGTAAAAGGAAAAAATAAGGCATGGTTTTAAGGAATACCTATTAGAATGGTAAAATGATGTTACAACCTCGCCACCATCAAATATTTCTGCCCCCAGAAAGCCTATAAAGAAGATTCCATGTCAAGGATATGTAGTCATTTATCTCTAATTAGTGCCTCGTGTTCCTACATTTTGTTACTATCATAACCATGCTCTCATAGCACATGAACCAAAGGTATTTTCCTTCCACGAAGTATCTTTGTCTCAAAATCAACTATCCTGTCTGGTCGTTCAGTCAAGGATAAATCAGGCTCAATCTCAAGATCAACCCAGATAAAAATATGAGATGGATCGGATAGACCATTTCTCAGATGCAATACATTAAATACGTTATGTATAGATGTCATCTTTTGTGGAGGTACTAAATGTCAAGAAACTTTCCCTACTATCTCAAAAACCCCTAAATATCCCAAACAATGAGGATCAAGGTTCCCTTGCCTCTCAAGCCATCAATGACCCAACTGGGATGAAACCTTCAAGAACACCAGATCACCAACTGAAAACTCCAATGTTTTATAGCATTGATCAACATAAGACTTATATCATCTCTGTTTTGTCAAGATCCTCTGATGAATCATCGAAAACTTTTTTCCTTGTCTCTCGTAACAAGCTTGTTCCAACCAATGAACTTTTACCAACCTCTGACCAACACAGTCAAGATTTACAAGGTCTATCATACAAGGACTCAAAAGGTTCCATTATGATCATAGACTAGTAACTATTGTTATAAAAAACTCAACCAGCCATAAGTGATCATCCCAATCCCTATAGAAGTCAAGAACACAGGTGAAAAGAATATCCTCAGGAATATATATAGCTCTTTATTTTTAACCATCTAACTATGAATGGTAGGTCCTGCTCAAACAAACCTGATATCCTAGTGCATCCTGAAGGCCTCTCCAAAAGTTATAATTAAACCTAGGATCCCTATCAGATACTATAGTAGATGGAAATCCATGAAAATGAAGAATCTCTTTCACATAGAGACTTCCTAACTCCTCAACTTTTACTGTATCATGAATTCGTATAAAGTGAGTCAACTTGGTCTACCTATCAATCATAACCCAAATCAAATTATTATTTTTATGGGTATGAGGAAACCCAACCAAAAAGTCCATATAGAGTTCATCCCACTTCCATGTAGGGACAGTATGTGGATGATGTAAACTCGATGGTTTCTGGAGCTCATCTTTCACCTGTTGGCATGTATAGAAATGGGAAACAAACTATGAAATTACTCATCTCATACCATGCCACCAGAACTATCATTACATGTTGTATAAAATATTAGTGGTTCCTGGGTTCACAGCTCATTGGGAATTATTAAAATCCCTCAGTACATCCTTTATCACCGATAATAGTACAATGAAGCTATTTGGATTGCATAGAACACCCTCTTTAGATAACGACCAATGGGAAACTATCTCTCCACCATACATAGATTCTATAATGCTATAGAACTCATCATCAAGATCATGGTCATGAATAATCATGTTGAGAAGAGTATATGTCAACTAAACAATGGCTAAAGAAACTTCATCCCCTTTATTCTAAACTCCAATATGAAACTATGAAGAGAGATCCATGAGATTCATCTATTCTAAAGTTTCATTCACTACCTTGCTTGGAAGTTTCCTACTCAATGAATCTACAATGACATTCCCTTTCCCCAGAGTATAAGTGTTGTCATTATCGAATGACTACAAGTACTCCACCCAACACCTATAGTGAATGTTCAAATATTTTTGAGATAAGATATAACTCAGGATTTTGTGGAATGAAAACACAGTAAAACACTCTCCATAAAGGTAACGCTTCCAACCCTTAAGTGTGTGCATCATAGATAAAAGTTCAAGATCATGTTTAGGATAATTATTCTCTTGTGGCCTAAGTTGACGAGATCCATAAGAAACTATATGGTATCCCTGCATAAAAATGCATCCCAAGCCTGAACCTGATGCATCAAAAAATACCACACAACCCTACCCGACCTCTATAAGAGTCAAAAACTATGTAGTAGTCAAAAGAAGTTTCATCTATACAAAGGAATTCTGAAATTTATCATCCCAAGAAAACTTCACCCCTTCTTATTTAGACTAGTCATCGGAGAAGACAACTTCAAGAAGTCCTTCATGAACCTATGGTAGTATCCGAAGAAGCCCAAGATGGTCCATATTTCGAAGACATTTTTTTGTTTCTCCCAAGTCATAATAGCTTTCACATTTTCAATATCAACTCATATACCCTATTCTGACACCACATGTCCCAATAATTTTACTTCCCAAATTCATAAATCACAATTTTAAATCTTGGCATAAATTAAATAATTTATCAGTAGAATAAGAACTATTCTCAAATGATTCACATGAACCTCATCAGATTTAGAGTAATAGAGGATGTAAATTATAAGCACCCCTATAAAATCATCCAGATAATGGTGGAAGATCATGTTCATCAAATCCTTAAAAACTATAGGATCGTTTTTTTAGACCAAAGTGCATAACTAGGTACTCATAATGGTATTACCTTCTCTGAATGGTGGTTTTCTGAATGTTAGATTTTTTTTATCCTCAAATTATGCTAACTAGACTAAAGGTCCATATTTGAAAGCCACTTTACACCTTTTATCTGGTCAAACATATCATTAATCCATGGAAATAGGTACTTTTTTTATCATTACTTGATTGAGTTTTTGATAGTCAACACAAAAGAAAAGAGATCCATTAGTCGTCTTAGCATAGAGAACTGGCATTGCCCAAGGTGACACACTAGGGAATATAAGTCATTTCTCAAGAAGATCATCTAACTAGGACTTTAGCTCTTTTATTTTAGATGAATCCAATCGGTAAGAGGGAATAGAGACTGGTTGAGTACCTTTCCTTAAGTCAATAGAAAAATAAACCTCTCTTAGTGATGGAAAACTAGAGAAATACAAAGGAAACCTATTGGTAAACTCAACAAAGAATGGAGGGGATAAAAACTCACTGAATACCACTCCATATAAAAAGAAAACACAAATATCATTTTCCCTACTTCTGGATATGAAGGTTAGAATCTTCTCAGTCTTGGGTTCCAATCTCCTTGAAAGAAAAGAGATTCTCCACTAGATGTAGTAATGTAGACCCATCAAAGAAAAAAACCAATTCGGGATTTATTGGAAATAATCCAGTCCATACCATAAATGATGTCAAGAGATTTGATGTCGAGGACTAGAAAAACTATAAGATAACTCGTCATATGATAGAGAAAATTCACATGTAGGACTATGAAGACCCTTCTCTCTCTCTGTAATAAAGGGCATAGTAATATCCATATCATATGATAAAATCTCCAGAGGAAGATTAAGCTAATTAAAAATACAGTTTGAAATAAAGGAGTGATATGCACCTGTATCGAAAATAGTAGTCACTATTGACAATGCTATAGTAATGGTACATCTCACAGTCGCTAGACATGTTTCTACTTAATCTGGAGACTCTTACACTGTGTGGAGTAACTTTATTTTGGATTTCTATAGATGGAAGCCTTTTATACGTGAAGCACCTAATTGCCCCACATTTTTAGGAGGAGCTGATGACCATATTCCACTATTTATAGTAGAGAAGTGATGGAAGAATCTATGTATGTTCCCTGAATGATTGCAAGAGATACAGTTCTTGAGTGCCTCAGTGAAAACCCTCTTAGAATGACCTGGCTTTCCACACTGGTAGAAAATTAAAAAACATCCTCCTGGTGCTAGAGGAGGTTTGGAGTGGCCATGTCATCGATAAATACTATGAGAATCATCATGCTTATATTTTCCTTTGAAGGAAGGAACATTGAAACTATGAGGAAAAGAAACTCTAGATAACCCTGACTTTCCAGCCCGGTCTATTTCAACCATCATCACCCTATCCAACACATCAGTATAAGTGGGAAGCTTTAGTAATAAAACCTGAGAATGGATATCTGATCTAAGTACTAAATCGAAACCCCTAACCTTCATTCCCTCATGAGATGAAATCTTAGGAAAAACTACACTGACTCAGCAATGTGATTTTAATACTCAGTCATGGTTCTATTGTCTTTCTCAATCTTTAAAAACTCCACATCCTTGGCCAACACCATTAACTCTGGATAGAACTGGTTAGTGAAAATAACCTTGAAGTATTTCCACTCAAAGACCTCATGTTTCTTTTTCATCACCATCATGTCCCACTATATCCTACTTAGTCCCTCTAGAACGAAGGTGTCACACTTCACCTTGATCATGTCCAGTGTCTCTAAGAATTCAAACAGACGTTCTATCTTGCCTAGCCATTCCTCAGCATTTTGAGGATTAGTGGAGCCTTTGAAAACTAGTGGCTTATGGAGAAGGAACTCTTGAGAATGATTTCTAAGAACATACCCTTGAGTATCCACTACCGAAGCCTGAGTGGGAACTGGAGGTGGTGACTATCCTAGAGCATGGACAGTGCACACAATTACCTCAACCAGATTCAGATCTACAATAGGATTTGTTTGCTGAGGTTCAGCAGAAGCCTATTCCTACATTCTATTCGCACGTATTCTTGGAGGAATGATGCTACACAGCATCCGCATATAGAAGGAATACATTATATTAACACTAAAATAGAGCAACAAAGAAAATTATTCCCAACAGATGGAACAACCAATATTTGGATTTCACTTTATCTAAATCCCAACATGGAAAAGACTAAAACAAATCCACAATACATCATTCCCTCACCACCCTTGGAGACTTAAGTTTCATTGATCTGATATCTAGCTAGAAACTCAATCATAACAACCTCATAAGTCCTAAAAAGATCTTAAAAATGCATATTGACTTCGAGACAAAATTTGAACAACCTCCCTCTAATTCAATTATTTCACAAACCAGCCCGGGTACCCTAGTAACCCAATAACCAAGCCAACCCTGACATAACCTGAGGGGTGTTCTCGATCCACATAGGTTGGTGATCAGCACCTAGCATCATACAACATTCAAGTGGGAATGAATTTTCCACAAAACATATAGGAAGCTAGATAAGAAAGTCAATATGCATATATAAAAAACATAATTGGGAGTAAAGTACTAGAATACAATAAGGAATAAAGATCCCAAAACATGACAACCCAAGTACCAAAAGAAGGTAAAAATTTCCCAAGGTCCCTAAGGACACAACTCACCATGACCAAGGTTCAATAGCCGGAACCTCCTCTAAGAGATCCTTTCCCCTTGCTTGAACCTAGAAGAAGAAATTCCAAAAACACCCGAAGGAAAAAAGTAAGGTGTGAGCCTAAGGCCAATAGAATAACACAAAAGATTCAATAATAGATTTCAAATATTGATTATCCAAATAAAATATTTCAATTTTCTAAATAAACGGTTTTGGAAAGTCAAAATCATAATTAAACAAAATATTATATATAATTTCAAACTGATGGAAAATTATTTTAAAGAATAGTATTTACTTTATAAGAGATGGAATATTTCTTAAACAATTACTTAAAAAAATATTTACATAAAATAGTTTATGTAAATTCAGAAAAGGCATGTAAAATAGTTTTACAACATTTCCATACATTTATATCTCATATATAAATAAAAAGAGAGCAACATGGTCATCTTCCAAGTAGGTATGATACTATTATATTTTATAGGATTATGCGCTTTCTAAGTGCTATAAAAAAATGAGTATACTCACATCCATTTAATTCTAGCCATAGGTGACTCGTCGCCCTCTCATTGAGGATGTGACTTGCCGCATGAATGTTTTAGAAAGTTGTAATAGCGTAGAGTTCATCCAAATAACTCACCAACTACTAAAGGCTTGCATGTGATATTACATGATGGAAAATTTATTTTAACACTTCTTAAAATAGAATTAAATCTCATTCTTCCATTTCAGAATGTCATTTCTTCATTTAAAACCAAAATGGGATTTAATAACAACATTCCCTTTTCCTGACATAAAACCATTGGGTTTCTATCAAATGATTTTAAGCCATTTTTACAACATTGAAATCCATTCAAGAAAAATTTTATCCTTTTTAAAATTCATTTTCAACAATTAAATTCAATAATTTAATTGATATTATTTCCATTAAATCCAAAATTTAAATCATTCAATTTCCAAAAACACACCCTAATTTAAATAAATTGGGGATTTTCCAAATTTCCCTTCCAAAACCATTTCAAGTCTCCCAATTCACTAGAATTAGTATTTTATCAATTTAATTGAATTAAATTTTGAGAAATTGAATTTAAATAAATTATTGAAATAAATCCATAAAATTAGGAACAATCAATTTGGTAATTTGAGACGAAACCACCTACCTCTTCCCAAAACTCAACACTTGCAATGACACCCGTCAATGAGAAAGAAGGTGGGGTAGATATCGAAACCCAACCTAGAAGCAAGATACAAAACCATAGGGAATAGATGAATCTATTAAAATGTGATCTATTGAAAACTAAATCAAGGATAAAGAGAGAAACATGAATAATGAGCGAGAGAACTTACCCATAAATCACACTACATGCGTAGTGACGATTGAACACAAATAGAATGGATCCTGATGGTTTGGACATATTCGAGATCACATATGAAATCCTTTGGCCAAGGGATAAGGAACCGGAGGGAATCCAATGATAATTAACCAGCCGAACTTCCTATTTTAAAAATGCAGTTGGGGTTTTAAAGGAAATGTAATACTTAATTTTTGGTAACCATCGAAAGGGATACCATTTTTCATTAAAATTGACACTTCGGGTTAAAACTGATCATTAATTTCATCACGATGTGCAGTGATAACTCACAACATGTACCCGTCACATTGTGAAACAGATCACGACCTATTTTTAGGACCATTACATGACGTGTAAGCCTATTACCCAGAATTCAACCCTCTAACAGTCTAAATGAAAAGTCAATTTGAAGGTGATAATATAGAAAATATATGACTTCACCATTATAGATATCCTACCAATCCAAACTCCACCCAACCCTGTCAAAAAAAGGAAAAACTAAGACAATGTTTAAGGAATATCTGTTGAATGGTAACGAGATACTACAGTCAAGTCCCAGTCATAATGTCTATAGATACGATGCTTCAATTAAAGTATAAAAATCACCCCTGATAGATATAAGTTGTTCTCACCAATAATAGAAATAAATTCATGCTTCATACCAAGTCAACCAGTCCATTCTAAGGATTACATTGAATTTATGAATCTCTACCATAATTAAATCCCAAATGATCCCACAACTAATTATAACAATAGTGCATAATAAAAATCTTTGAATTCCCTGGGATTTCACCCTTACGAGTTATTGATATAAATTACCTTATAAAAAAATTCCAACCAAAACCATCATCAAAATAAGTAGATATGAAAGAGTGTGATGAACTCAAATTATATAGATGAATCTAGTGTATATGCCACTAGGATTATACTATGAATGATTAATGGCACAGTAATATGATCAGTAGAAATCATATTGATGATATTCATATGGTCTGAGTCTCGACCCAAAATTCAAGTATCATTATCTCCTTGAGGGGACTAACCCTACTAGAATTATTACCCCTTACCCTAGTTGTCACATAAACCTCTATAGCCTAAATGACTGTAGAACCCTCAACAAACACTACATTACAGTACACTAAAACCTACTCTTAATCTCTATGTCTGACCAATACTGATAACATTAATTAACTATAGATAACTCCTACAAAACCATTATAAATTCTCTATCCTCTCCTAGGACTAACACTTCATCATATACTTATTAGACTAAGTT
The DNA here is from genome assembly GCA_963277665.1 of Viscum album. Taxonomy (NCBI): domain Eukaryota; kingdom Viridiplantae; phylum Streptophyta; class Magnoliopsida; order Santalales; family Viscaceae; genus Viscum; species Viscum album. The sequence continues at coordinate 1,011,704,760 of OY728119.1, read as the reverse complement.
CAAACATGACTATTCCTTCTGCACTAGTAACACTCTACAAATATTCTCCTTGAGGTGAAAAATATTGACCACTACTCTATCTACTCTTCACCTCATCAAAGTGCCAGGCCGTTGATGTATCATCCCCATCCAATGACAGAGTAAAATTTTATATCTCAATGAAATGACTAGCATAATCTATAACCAATATCTTATAAAGGGTGACATGCATGAAATATCAAGCTTCAACCACTCTCAAAAACTTCAGTAAGAAATTATTTTAAAATACATATAAAAATCCTTCTAGAATATCCCAATATATTAGTCTACATGTATTAGTTAATCTAACCAGAATTTAGTTGATCCTTACAGTATATAGGTTACCAGCTTTACCCTCTTATTAGGGGGTTTCTGAAGATGGTGATGTATATCATACATCAACTCCATTATTATATAAACATCATAGGGGACACTTTCACCCATAAAAGGGGGATGATTCTCCTAGAGTTACTATATCATCTCCAATAAAGAAGATATAGTATATGTGGTCTCTATATACCTAAAATGCATAATGTTAGGACCAATAGGGGCCTATATACCCTGAGAGGGGGGTGAATTAGGGTATAGATATTCTTTTTCAAAGTTCTTTCTGCCCCACTGGATCTTGACCTCTTTGTTACAAGGGTCACTTTGTTTGCACTTGTGTGGTTACTGTGATCACTTGTCTCCTTTGCCTGATGATAATGCTTTGAATGAAATGCAGGGAAGTAAGAAGGCAGACACAGATATTTTTACTTGGTTCACCACTAAGGTCTACGTCCAAGGAGCATACGCCGACAAGTTGCCGGTTCGTACCAAATTCCACTAGACTTCACTAGCTGTGGATTACAATGTTCAGGTTAGATCACTTCTATGCCCAGGCTCACTGCGTATACAAGGTTTAGGGTTAGCTCACTACTTTCCCAAGGGTCACTCCCGGTTTCTCTCTCTCTGGCTCACTGCCGGTGGAGAGGATCACCTTCTTCCTCTTCCTAAGATCACTGCTCTGTGAAGGGAATCAACTCACAGTTTATAGACCTGTAAGTCTCTTCATTTCCATTAAGGAATGCATCTTTCTCTTTATATAGATTCTCCATTGAAGTTCAACTTTCACCCGTAGATGAATACCCCTTTGCCACTATCCACTGGGCAAACCACTTTGGAAACACCTTCGCAAAGCACCCTACTTCGCGAAGCTCCCAATTTCGCAAAGCTCAACAAGCCTTCTCAAAGCTCCTGCCTTTTCGCAAAGCACCCTCGTGAAGCACTCTCGCGATGCTCAAGCCATCGCAAAGCAACGACCCTCGCGAAGCTAAGTAAGCCAACGCGGAGCTCGTAGGTTTCGCGGAGCTACAATAGCCGCCGCGAAGCACCTCTTTCGCGAAGCACACTGGCTTCGCGAACCACCTTCGCAAATCGAGAGAGAATGATCTTCTATGAAAAATCTCTCTACTTCATTTGAAGGGGTCGGCCTCTATTTATAGGAGATTCCACCAACCCTCGTCCCTTCCGCGCGAAGTCAACGCCATGTCATCTCAAATCGCGAAGCTCCAAAGTTTCTGTCGGAATTCTGTCCAAGTCGCGAAGCTCCACGGCAATCTTCCATTCGCGGAGCTTGACGTAGTCGCGATGAATCACCATCAACTTACCTTCGCGGCTCGCGCCTTCGCCGCGAAGCTCCCTCGCGAAGCCCAACATTCCTTCGCGCCTTCGCCGCGAAGCTCTCTCGCAAAGCCCGTCTCCGCCGCGATGCGCTTCAGCCTCTGCCGTTCACGAAGCCTGACGTAATCGCGAAGCATCACCACCTCCATTCTTCTGGTCTTCGCAATTTCCAAACCATGCATCCTATCTTCGCGAAATTCATGCCTTTTCCATATGAAATTATGCTCTTCATGTAAATCCACTTTTCGCGATGCTCACCAAACTCCAAATTTTGGACCCCAAAAATTTGGCAAACACTGGAAAACGGCGCCACCTTGTACTGCTCTTTTGTACCGCCTCCAGATCGTCCTTTCCTTTGTCATAGTTCTTTGTCAACATGTAATGTCAAAAACTTCTCGGGAACTCGACAGTTCTCCATGGAAACCTGCTTTGTCAATAAACACAATCAACCCAAAAATGCTGCAATGTTATCTTGAGGGATTTTTGCCCAACAATCTCCCCCTTTGGGTTTGTTGACAACTCTTCACAACTCTGCTCAGAAAGATTTTCTACACTTTGATACCTCACTGAGTCTTCTTCCAGCCGCTACCACCATTCGCCTCTTGCAATTCTGATAGCATTCAAGGATTCACTTAACACATACTCTAAGCCCACATGAGCAATGCTCGGCGTGAGAAACAAGAGTCGTATGAAAAGTTCATCAATGAATCACTTCATGTCAGACCCCAATTGTTGATTCCACCCTGATACCAATTCTTAAAATAAAACCAGTTGCTGAACCACACTGATACCAATTGGTGAATTCTTAAGTTGATACCAATTGTTGATAGCTGGACACCGTCTCACACCATTACAACACCATTATTCTGCTTTTATCACGATCCTCAGCTGTCGTGGTATCTATGCTTTGATCGAACACTTCTAGCATCGTCAGATTTAAAACGCTCTCCCCCTTTCTCATTGCTCCCCCTTTCTGGCTGCTCCACTTGTCAGCTTCTCCCCGTATCAAATATGATTTATCAAATCTCCACACTGTCTCCCAGTCACTATTTTCTCCCCTTTTAACAAACACTATTTTCTCCCCCTTTGTCAACGAACCCAAAGGCCACGCCTTTGTATTCTGTAACATAGTAGAGAACACATATCAGCACATTAGGGAAAAAACACACCATACCTTGGGGAGAGGGGGAGTGTTCCACATCCACACTATTTTAAGTGCGGAGAGTCGACTGAACTCCCAGAGCCAGTCGATGCCTCTCAAAAGCATCCTTGGGTAAGGCCTTTGTTATAATGTCTGCAACCTGGAGTTCTATAGGCACATACTCCAACTTCACGATTCCCTGCTCAACCTTCTCCTTGATAAAATGATACTTAATCTCAATGTGCTTTGTCCTTGAATGATGGACGAGATTTTTGCTAAGATTTATAGCACTTGAGTTGTCGCACTGGATTCCGATCGGAGACTTCACTTCAACTCCCATGTCTTCAAGCTGTTGCTTCATCCACAATAACTGTGTGCATTCTAACGTTGATTTCCTATCATCCGCTGAACCGGCCCAGTCTGGATCAGTATAGCCCAATAACTCTGCCTGAGATTTATCAGTATATGTCAAGACGAAATCCACTGTGCCATGGATATACTGAAGCATTATTTTCACTACGAGCATGTGAGTTTCCTTGGAATTACTCTGATATCTCGCTGCTTGGCATGTGGAGAATTCAATTTTAGTCCCATGCTCTTGGGGCTTGTTTCAGCCAATATAACGCCTTCTTCAGCCTGAAAACTTTGTTCTCATCCTCATGAATGAGAAAACCATCTGGCTGCTCAATGTACACCTCTTCTTCCAGAAACCCATTTAGAAATGCAGTCATTACATCCATCTGGAACTCTTTGAACTTTCTTTGCCCTTCAATTTCTAGTAATAATCTGATTGTCTACAGCCTTGCGATCGGTGAAAATGTCTCATCACCATATATTCCCTCTATCTGGGAGTCTCCTTTGCACATTAGTCGTTCTTTGTTCCGAATCACTGTGCCATATTCATTCATCTTGTCTTAAAAGACCCATTTAGTTCTGATTACATTTTTATCTGTTGGCCTCGAAACAATCTCCCACATCTGGTTCTTCTCAATCTGGTCAAGCTCTTCATTCGTAGCCTGAACCCAGTTTTCAGCTTCAGCTACATTAGCAACGCATTTCGGCTCAACCTGTGATAGTAATGATGTTTTCTGTAGTGATTTCATTCTTCTGGTCTGAACTGGAGCTCACTGATCACTAATGATATTCTATCTATCAGTTTCAGCTCAACTCTTTGGCTTCCTTGTAGACACATACTTGACACTTTCTTATTCATCATCAGTGTCTTCTTCTGAATCAGCATCTGTCACTTCTTCTCCCTGTGTTGCTTTCTTCCCTCAATAGGAAACACCTGAGCCGAGTCATCCAATTATTGCATTGATGGATCTTGAATCTGATTTGGATATAGAATGCTCCTCCTGTGTTATGCAACTCTTCCAGTTGTTAGGCCCAACAGTTTAGACCCATAACACATCTTTTCCTCCTGCATCATTTGTTCTCATCTTCCACTCAGATTTGAGCCATTAACAAAATCTCTAAGCCTACTGAGTTGAAACTCGGTGTAGGAAACAAGAGATAAAGTTAATAACACAATCACTTCTTATTGTGCTCTGTTTCTCCCTTTCTTCGTCAACTCTAGTACCTGATTTGAATCAATTTAAATTCTAGAGCAAATCACTTCTCCACTTCGCATCCTTAGATGCCACTACCCCGTGGATCGTATCTCCCTAAAACCTGAAACACATGAATCATCAGTTAATAGAATTTAAATATATAGGGAGAGGGGATTCTTCCGGAATCCTCAAGATGAGGATGATGGTTGATCATGATGGGTCAACCCTTTGATTCTTTCATGGAGGGCATCACACTCCTTTCTTGCTCCCTCCAGCTGCCTAGCCAACTTTAATTGCTCTGGCCATATGACTAAGCATTCATTACTCACATGCTGAGTCTTTTTCTGGTATGAAGTTCTGCAGGCCTGACATTTTTCACAATATGGGGTCTGAACCCACTTGTACACACTTCTTTCTTTGATGTACTATCAATATGCCATTTTCCTTGATTATTTCTCTGAGTAGGAACCTCTCTGTTTGGCATCTTCCCCTTCTTCTTCTTTGTCCATTGCAGGGATCTTCCCATTTTCTCCACTGCTTGTTGTGGAACATGACTTGCAGATTTATCAATGCGTTCTTTTCTTATCTGCCTTTTATCATATTTATGAGTCACCACCCTATTTTTCATTGGTGGTGGGTCCTCCATTGAACGTCCATTCTTCTTTATCACCGCTGGAGTAGATCTCCCCTTAATCTTCCAGGTTTGCTCACATTCTCTCCTTGAGAGCTGTTGTGAGTATGACTGAGGAGGTGACTGATACACCTTTCGTTCAGCTCCATGTGATTTCCCTGAGGCTCGAAGCCTATTCTTCTCCTTACCACTTTGTCTTCCAGTACAGGCTTCTTTCTTGTACACTTCCTGTGGTGGAGATCTCTTTTCTTGTTCCTTTCCCTTTCCTGCTTTCTTCTTACTGCAATGTCTCGCCATGTGCCCATAGTGAGAACATATAAAACATTTTCCCTCAAAGGCATACCTCATTTTATTATCTCTCTGCTGAGATGTTGATGCACCTTGAGTTCTTCCTCTGATATTGTTCTCCTGAGCTTCCTGACACATGCTCATGGTGTGTCCCATTCTTCCGCAGTAATAGCATCTAATATATGCTTTCCTCTGAGAAGCTCTTCTTTCTAATTTCTCATGATGCTTCTTCCTGTTCTCAGATTTATTAATGTTTCTCTTTTCACAGCCTGAAATGTACTCCAGAGCCTCTGTACAGAAGCTTGATGTGTGGCCATGAACTCCTCAGAAATAGCACATATCATCACTCCTTGAAACTACCCTCATAGGCCTATCTCCAGCACCTACAGGATTTTTCTTACCCTTGGAATTTTTCACTGCATTTTTCTTATCATCCATAAGAGTGGGATTATCATATCCAATTCCAGATTTTCCCAAAAAGGTTGACCTTTGGGAAGATACAATCCTTTCATGCTTCTCCTCTGATGCAACATATTTGGACTTCATTTTATCATCACCTGCCGAAGGATGATCAAATAATAAGTGCAGTGCATCCTTCAACTTGGGCTTATCTTTGGATTTAGACTTCTCCATTTCCTTCTTGACTGATTGTAGATCTTCTTACAACTTTTGAATCTTCAAATCTCTTGATACAAGTTGAGCATCAAGTTCTTTTCTGAGATTCTTTCCACAACTCATCTCATCTTCCAGTTCATGCTTCAGCTTATTAACCACGTCATTTTGCTCTTTTACTTTCAATTTTTCTTGAGTAAGAGAATCGGAGCAACATGAATTCTCTTGTTGTAGTCTTTGATTCTTCTAAACTAACTCAGACAGCTGTGTATCTAGATCATCATTCTTGGCTTTCAGATTCCAAACTTCATCGAACTCTTGATTCTCTTCACACTTACCAGCCTTTTGTTCTCCTTTTCCTTTAGCCAGCTTCTGTAGTTCCTCGCCTTGAGAATCATTCTTCTCTGTTAGGTCAGTAACTATATCAATAAGCCTTTGATTTAAGCCTCTTAGCTTGTTGACCTCAATCTCTAATCCCTTGATCCGGATATCTTTAGATTTGGATTCTTCAGTGTTTCCAACGTTACTTGGAATATTAGGTTCTTCGATGCTTTTGAATTGATCTTTCACTTTTTTATTCAAGCCATCGATCTCCCTTTTCTGTTCTTCAATCTTAATCTTATACTCACTAACCGATTCTGAGTTCTCTCATGTTGATAACTTGAGTTTCTCAATTTCTTCCATCAACTCAGACTTCTCTTCCTCCTGCTGCTGCATATAGAGTTTGGCATCGTGAACAACTTTGTTGGATTTCTTTATTTTTTCTCTCCAAACATCTATCTCTTCAAGAGAAGCCTCCAACTCAGCTCGCATATCTATTCTTCCTTCAATTTCTTCTTCTGTTTCAGCATCACTCTGATGCTCATGTACTTCACTCATTCCAACATCATGATTGAGTGAATCAATCTTTTCCCTGTCAGATTCATCCAGACCTTCCTTCAGTAAATTGTTTGATTCTTTTAATTGAATCACACTTTTTCCATACATACTTCCACACTGAGGAATACCACATGACTTCTGCTTCTTCTTGGATGTTTTTTCCTTTTCCATGGCTCACCGAGATAAGAGCAGACTAATTATTTAAACACACATATCGACTACACCAAGTCGGAGAAAAAAATCTGATAAAAGCAACCTATCCCTTTGATACCAATTGTTAGCACCAGTAGGGGCCTATATACCCTGATAGGGGGGGTGAATCAGGGTATGGATATTCTTTTTCAAAGTTCTTTCTGCCCCACTGGATCTTGACCTCTTTGTTACAAGGGTCACTTTGTTTGCACTTGTGTGGTTACTGTGATCACTTGTCTCCTTTACCTGATGATAATGCTTTGAATGCAGTGCAGGGAAGTAATAAGGCAGACACAGAGATTTTTACTTGGTTCACCGCTAAGGGCTACGTCCAAGGAGCATACGCCGACAAGTTTCCGGTTCGTACCAAATTCCACTAGACTTCACTAGCTGTGAATTACAATGTTCAGGGTAGATCACTTCTATGCCCAGGCTCACTGCCTATACAAGGTTTAGGGTTAGCTCACTGCTTTCCCAAGGGTCACTCCCTGTTTCTCTCTCTCTGGCTCACTGCTGGTGGAGAGGATCACCTTCTTCCTCTTCCTAAGATCACTGCTCTGTGAAGGGAATCAACTCACAGTTTATAGACCTGTAGGTCTCTTCATTTCCATTAAGGAATGCATCTTTCTCTTTATATAGATGCTCCGTTGAAGTTCAACTTTCACCCGTAGATGAATACTCCTTTGCCACTATCAACTAGGCAAACCACTTTGGAAACACCTTCGCAAAGCACCCTACTTCGCGAAGCTCCCAATTTCGCGAAGCTCAACAAGCCTTCGCGAAGCTCCTGCCTTTTTGCGAAGCTCACTCGTGAAGCACCCTCGCGAAGCACTCTTGCGATGCTCAAGCCGTCGCAAAGCAACGACCCTCGCGAAGCTAAGTACGCCAATGCGGAGCTCACAGGTTTCGCGGAGCTACAATAGCCGCCATGAAGCACCACTTTCGCGAAGCACACTGGCTCCGCGAACCACCTTCGCAAATCGAGAGCGAATGATCTTCTATGAAAAATATCTCTACTTCGTTTGAAGGGGTCGGCCTCTATTTATAGACGATTCCACCGACCCTCGTCCCTTCCGCGCGAAGTCAACGCCACGTCATCTCAAATCGCGAAGCTCCAAAGTTTCTGTCGGAATTCTGTCCAAATCGTGAAGCCCCACGGCAATCTTCCGTTCGCGGAGCTTGACGTAGTCACGATGAATCACCGTCAACTTACCTTCGCGGCTCGCGCCTTCACCGCGAAGCTCCCTCGCGAAGCCCAACATTCCTCTGCGCCTTCACTGCGAAGCTCTCTCGCAAAGCCCGTCTCCGCCGCGATGCGCTTCAGCCTCAGCCGTTCGCGAAGCTTGACGTAATCGCGAAGCATCACCGCCTCCATTCTTCTGGTCTTCGTGATTTCCAAACCATGCATCCTATATTCGCGAAATTCATGCCTTTACCATATGAAATTATGCTCTTCATGGAAATCCACTTTTCACGATGCTCACCAAACTCCAAATTTTGGACCCCAAAAATTTGGCAAACACTGGAAAACGGCGCCACCTTGTACTGCTCTTTTGTACCGCCTCCAGACCGTCCTTTCCTTTGTCATAGTTCTTTGTAAACATGTAATGTCAACAACTTCTCGGGAACTCGAAAATTCTCCATGGAAACCTGATTTGTCAACAAACACAATCAACCCAAAAATGATGCAATGTTACCTTGAGGGATTTTTGCCCAACACATAAAGCATAGAAAAATTTATCAGAGTGGTTCATCTATCATCTAAACTAGAACTAGATGGTGTTTCAGCTCAATTACTTGCAGGGAATTATTATACCTACATCCTAAAACTCAACTAGAGGACGTCGTGGTAGAATTTCACTATAATATTAAATTAATGAATCAGAGAACATTTATAATAATTCTTGATATAAAAACTTTGGAAATTTAGTAGTAGGTATGGGATCATGCTACTATATACACACCCTATATTATAAATAACCACAACTCAAGTGCTCTCTTTAGCCCTGTCTATCGACTCCTATGGTCAACATTTTTAATGCTCCATATAATTAATAGTAAATAAAAAAACTAAACATGTGTTCAACTAAGTAGAGTGAAACCATCAGGTTATATAGTAAAACACTATATAAGTTGATGTTGTCATATTAAATAACTGATCCCTATATCATAACTAAGTTACTAAATCATATGCATGAATATGAATTTCATGTGAATCTTATGTACTAAATATGATTCTTGAACACATACCCTCTTATAACATCCATCCGAGATTATAAAATCCCTAAAATCAAAAGTCACGTATCGTACGTCTAGAAATAATAAAAAATTAAATCTAAAAACCATAAACAAATATCCCTTCTATAACACCACCTATGTTTTGAGTTATTTTCTCATTTTAATTTTCACCATAACTCATGCAACTCAGTGGTTTTTGGGTGTTTTGGGTCTTGGGGACGAAATGGGATGTTCTAGGAAGTTGGATATGGTTCTATGAAATCCTTCCAAGGTTACATATATCATTAGGTACTCAGTTGACTAATACCAGGTACCTAGTATTCCCAACAAGTGAGGAAGTGTCCATGAGGTGGGAACCCTATAGGGGACTGGGTTCCTAGTGATGTTAAGGCGGGTAATCAGTATTCCATATATATTTTAAAAAATAATATTTAATTTAATTAATAAATAGATCTTAAATTTATTAATTGAGTTATCTTTTCCCATTTTCTACCATATGAAAATTCAATCTCTTCTCTCCCTTATCATCTTTTTTATTTCAAGCCTTGGATCTCCCTTGTTCATCACCTGATTCATGGTTCTTCGGTATCATAGGGTCATTATGGGAGAATCTCATCATCCTATCCTCTCTCATTTCTATTTATTTGATGATTTTTTTTGTCATTTTTTCCAAAATTGGGGGGTCATGTTTTTTGTTTTATATTGTTTATATTATATTCATCCAATAATACTCAATAAGTATACAAAAATTATATCAATGTAGGAGGTCTTTAACTATTCCTGATATATTATGATCATTTTAGGAGATGTGTGATACACATTCCCATCACCCATGTGTCATTGAGATAGAACAATTATGAAATAGTTTCACTTGGCCCGTGTGAGGTGGGTAAGAAATATTTGGGCCATGATGCACCCTTGAGTTATTTTCCCTTGATCAGCAGTTCATTTATGTTCATGATACTAATTTAAGGTGTATTTTGATTTTTTTACTTAGGGACCATTGGGGATTCCTTTTATTTATGTTAGGATTCATTTGACTATTATTTGGTTCCTTTTAGCCTCTTATACATTGGAGTAGTATGGAATAGGTAAGGGTCATATTATTATTGGATTATATAGAACTAATGAGTTTCTCTATAACCTTTAGCTACTTAGATTGATAATTTTAGTGAGGATTAATCACCTACCTATAGATATGGAACTATGTAGATTTACCTCATTTTGAGACTATTTATTAGGTTGAATATGATTGGGACTAACCAAGCTATACTTTAAATAATATTGGGTGATATGTATAACATAGAATGAAATTATTGTTTTATATTACTAAGTTATTTTTAGACCATATTTTGATTACGTATGTGGGAAAATATTAAATTCTTTTATTGGTGGTTATTATTAGGATTTAATCCCAATTATATGGTGTTGGCTATGATGTGGGATGTTATACCTATTATGATGTTAGTTATTGATTGGAATGTTATGATCGTGTTAATGGGATAGAATTCTCATGTGATCCCAATGATGATGAGGATGGGATTTTATGCATGGATATCTTCTAAATCCCTTAGATGTGGGATAAACATCCCATGTTGATACACTACCATAGAAGATGGTGATTTTCAAAAATAATTATGATGATGGTTTTTGTGATTCCCTCTCTAGTGTGATGTGGAATAGTACTAGAAATATTATTCCCTATTGAGATTATGCCCATGACTAGGTATTATATTCCCTATATTGATGATGTGATTAGGTATTGATTTTTTATTGTTTGTATTGGCTTATGGATGTTTTTTCCATGCTTATGAATATTTCATTGGGATGTACGGCCTTGGTTTTCATGACTATGATATCACATGGATGATATTCACTATACTTTGGATAAGTTATTAGTATGTATTTCCCATGTTTTGGTCATTATGTTATAATAGGAATATATTCCCTTTGACTATGACTTAAGACATGTTACGTCATCAATTTTTATGTGATATTTTCATAGGCACCCCAACACTGACTAAAGTAGGTATAGTTATACCCAAGTAGTTATGTAGTAACCATTTGTGTTATATATTTATTATTATATTCATTTCTTTTTTAATATTATGTAGGATAATATCACAATTTACATGCCATTTCAAATGAGGGTTGTTTTAGGGACACCATTGCTGGTGGGATACTATGTTGTACTCACACCTTTCTAGGGAGCCATGGTACCCAAAAATACTTTATGGTGTATGATACATGTAAGAAAAAGGACCATGTTATTGATGGTTGATCTATAGATCTTGGTAGGGGCAGGGATATTGGATTGAGCCTTGACACAAGACCAATTTTGTGGTCACATATGACCTTTTTCTTATTTTTGGACCTTCTATCATATAATAATCCCACTTGACATATATAAGGACCCATCCTTAAACATTAAAAAATATTGAATTAAGTGAATAATTCACATTGAGGATCTTTTTGTGTTTATAGCTTTATATAATTAGTACATAACTATTACATCTCAAAAATTACAAAGTATACACTCCTACTCATTTTCCAATTTTTCATAAAATAAATACTATTAAAAAAACATGTCAAGTTCCATGTTTTAGATAGCATGACTTTTCTTTGATCCCATCCTTGACCCTATTCATCTTTCTGTCCTGTGAAAAACATTTCAAACCTTGGGATGAACATAAAAAGCTCAGTAAGGGTTATAAAATAAGGAAAGAAAACATTATCCCATCAATAAATACAAATCAATGAAACCATAATTTTCAATCATAACATTCCTTATGAAATCATATGATTTATGAATAACACACAGAAATCATAAATTATAAAGGTAACTTATGGCATACATAACATTCTTACATTGAAGATTTCATAGTTGTGTAGGGAGTTATGTTTGGAATACCCATAATAGTATATTCCCTAAATCTCTTAAGAGAAACATTAACTTTTACCTCCACCATGTTACCCAATGCATTAGAGAGCTATGTCAGGCTCACCCGCCCTAGGTTTATCACGGAACAACTCATATACGTAAACAATGATCAATAACCATAACATATTCATAACACATAAAAACAAGAATAAAGTAAAGAAAACATTTCCACATTGTAATCATAATATATTATTTCAAGATATTGACATAATCAATGATTTATAAAACCATTTTCAAAAACCATTTAAAACATTTAATAAAGAGATTTTTGAATCAAAGTGTCCCATACCACTTTTAAACTTTTAAATGAATTATCATTTGAAAAAATTAATTTCCATATAAATAAATCCTAAAACCCATTTTGAAAACATGGACATTAATGAGAAAAATTTATAATAATAAATCTTTAAAACATTTAAAATAATATTTTAGTTAAAGAGTTTTCAACAAAATGAGAGACGCTTGAATACAAATAATTGAGTAATAACATTTAAACAAAACAATATTATATCATGAGAATAAAGGGATTCTTGATATAATATTCCAAATGATGGTATATAAAACATATAAGAGTGAATTGGTGAATAACAACAATGAAGTCTAAAAGGAATGTAAATTGAGATAAAATCCATTATAAAGACGATAACATTAGATTAAGGATAAATCAATAAACTAATTATGTGTGAAAAATATAAATACACCCAATATAAGTGGATATTAAGTGTTAAAAAATCATAGGTTATTCACACATATTCATAGCACAAAATAATCATGAAGTATAAGTTTAACCCAGAGAATTGAAATTGGGAGAAGAGGTTCCCTTACAGAAATTCGACAGTCACCATTCCAAATAGTGACACAATAAAATTCAGAAAATGAGTTGATGAGAGAGAAAATGGTATCTCATAACTTTTACATACAATTTACAGAAATAAGGATATATAATAACAAATCCCAACATAATAATATGTAAATTAAAAGACATAGAATAAAGAAGACTTTTAAAAAGAGGAGGGTGAAAGGTTCCCTTACCAATTTGGTAACTTACAAAACATACACCACGTTAAAGAAGGTTCATACATTTATGATGTAAATACCCATAAATTAAAGTATATTACACAATTAATTCATTCATGGTTTGTACATACACCACACAAAATAAAATAGTGGCAAATATAGCATGAATATCATGAAAATAAAAAGTGAGATGAAAACAACTTACCACGTTGTAATCAATCGAGTCATATGACAAAAAGTTAATAACCACCAAATGAATCATTGAATACCATGGATATAAAGATAATCATGAAAATATATATCAAATGGAAGTGCACAATACACCACATGAAATAAATAATTGTTGAACAATGGAAATCTCACAGAATTAAAAGTGAGATAAGAAACTCCTTACCTTGTGTCTGACTTGACCCGTTAGTTCTTTAATCTCATCAATAATAAACTAAAGTTAATTTATACCTGATTAATAACCTTTATCAATTTTATTATTCCATTTATATCAATTATTATCAGGTTATAAAAATTATTCTATCATTTAAGTTAACAATGGTCGTTTTTTTTGATATTTGGTACTTGAGTCATAAATGAAATTATTTAATTAAAAGTTGTTCATGTGGTCAAAATTAAATTATCTCCAGAATTATATTCATAATTTAGATATCATATATATCATATATATCCAGTATATCTATTCATTTATAGTATTACATAACATTTGGAGATAAGAAATGAAATGCACCGTTCATGGAGACGGTAAGTCGTACGTACGCATGAACGCTACTTTCATTTCTATTTCATATTTAATTGATTGAAAACATAATGATAAATAGGTATATTATAATTCCAGTATAATATGATATATAATTTCATTAAATCCATCCTTTATATGTTCCATGTATGGAATGAACAAGTCATATCACTTTGAGGGGGCGGTAGTCCGTACTTCCTCAAATTAAATTATCGTATTTACGCACTATGGAAACCATAGAGGTATTATATGAATGAAAAATAAAGAATCATAGAAACAATATAAATATAACATATATCACATATAAATACATTTCCATATTAATGACCACCATAAGAGGTGGTAGGGAAATATTGAACAATCATTGTTTCGTGAGGCAGTAGTTCGTCGTCCATAGAAACAGTATGTTCATTACCCATTAGATGGAGGTGTTTATAAGTGTAGTTAGAATACATCTCATAAAAACAACCTAGTATATTTATTATACTAGTTTTTTAATAAAATAAATTAATATAAAGAGTTAAGGGGTTTGGAGAAGTAAAATAAAAGAAAAGAACTTAAAAGAAGATGTTACCTTTAAATCGGGTAACTCCCTTTGGTTTGAACCAAAATGATTTCTTGAAGTTACTTCTAACTAAGGTAAGGCTTCTATGTGGAATACAGGGATCTTGAGAGATTATTTGGTCAGAGTTTGGATGAGCCAAGGGGCTTGAGAGGTGTGAGTAATGGGTTAGAAGTGATGGCTTTTTATAAGGGGGAGGATGGGCTCTTTATAAATGATTGAAAAGTTTCTTTTAGTATATAATGATTTTGGGCTTATAAAGGTCTAAAACTTTTTAAAGTATAATATAAGATGATTCATGTTAGAAATAAAATCATCCAATAATAATTGTACAGGTTTTGGATATTGTTTCAATTTTTATAATCTTATTTATTTAAATAATTCATTAATGAGGTAAACATTGCATCATTGTAGTGTCATAAATTATATTATTTATTTGATGTCTAAAAATTATAAAATAAATATCACGATTTAGGAAATATTTTTAGATTTAAAATTAATATTTGTAGTCAAATATATCAATTATATAACCCCACATTAAATTTTTTTTAGCAAAACAATACATGTTTATGATATTTTTATTTTTACTTTAAATAAAAAGTTATTAATATCATTATCTTACCCAAGTGTCTTTCAAAGGCCAAAAGTATCACCTAAGTAATGTCTTTGTCAGATATTACTCATCCAACAGGTTTATGACAAGTTTTAAGGTAATTCCATATTATTATAATATTTTGTTTACATTGAATTGACCAATTTACCTTTAACTGTGGTAAATAAAAGTCAAAAGTTACTATTCACCAATAAATATTTTCATCTTATTGAACAAAATTTTACTTACTAATTACAACCATAAATGTCAGAATTTTTAAATTCAATTCACAGAAGTGGTAAATTTTCATTTAAATGAAAAAGTCTGTTTTTTAACTATTACTCTGTGTTTTCACTATTTAACAAAAAATGATGGTTTTCAGAAAAATACCAACAATTCAGCCTAATCTATATTTGATATTCTGAATTCAAAAATTATTTCTATTTTACCCAATTAAAAATATATAAGTTTCATTAATTAATTTAAAATTAATTTCCATTGTCAAAACAAAAAAGCTTGTTTTTAAGAAATATTAACTATCAAAAGATTGACACTTGTTTATGTCCAATTTCAAAGTGAAATTACTTCTAATGACCAACATTAGATTAAATTGTAAAAATATAATCTAATTACTATTTAAAACCAATTAAAAATATAATATAACCATATACATATAGTATATTAAAAGGCAGTTATGAATTAAAATACAATATTTTTCACTATTCATTAAAAAACAAATTTTATCAAAAAAATACCAAAAATTTACCCAAAGTAAATTTTGATGTCCTGATTATAAATAAATTTTTATTTTGTCAAATAGAACATATAAAAGTTACCAAAAAATATTTAAATAGGGTTCTCCATCAAAAGGCAGTAAATCAACCTTTTAAAGAATATTAGAGTATTTATGCTTAAAATTAGATTCATTCACATTTTAAGTCACTAAGTTTTATTGGATAAATGTAAAAATATGTAACTAACATCTATAATCATATTTATTTTAGTTCTATTCATTCCCACCATTACAATTACTATGTGTTAACTACCATTTAAAATGATAATATATTATTTTTATTCAGAATGACTCGACATTGTGTGCAATATAAGACTTTAGAGAAACTCATTGTTGCGTGTTAGGTACGCCATTGAATATAGAATCCCCTTTAAAATAAAATTAATATTTAATTAAAAAATATTAATAAATATAAATATTTCATATTCTTTATTTTCTAGGGATGTTACATCCTTCCCCCCTTTTTAAAATTGTCTCCTCCCAATTTTAAAATTGGGCTTGGAAACTTCATTGAAAGTCCCACATTGGAAAAAGAGTAAATAAAACTATCACTTAAAAAGAATGAAAGATAAGTAAAAAGGTCACCCAAGAAAACCCATACCTGGATTATATGAAAACATGTATATGGAGGAGAAACTAAGTGTCAGGTTCTGATACAGAGTGATAGAAAACATGATTAGGAGAAAGTTAAAAACAAGAAAACCACAAATTTGTGATGGGTTAAATGGTCATTGGTTTCTAAATAGGAAAATTAAATGGACAAAATTTTTGTCTTAAGTTACTTTTCATAATGTTGGAGAATTTATTTATGATATTTAATAAGAACATAAGGAAACTTACTTACTTGACATATATACTTTTACCATTTACAAAATTTCTACCACAAACTCATCTTTTCTCCAAACGATGAGTATTCAAGATGACTTAGTCCCATAAAAAGTGCTAGAATAAACTTCTAGAGAATAACATGATCCAAAAAATAAGAACCATATATTTCCCCAATCTTTATACATTATCCAAAACCAAAATTGGTTAGTACGAGATTAGATAATCCTCAAAAGGATAATTCTATATAAAAAGAAATATTACTCTTAATCTCAAAAATTCAACAAAAAGTACCAAATGTTCAAGAATGACCAATCAATATACAATTGTCCTTAAAATTATTCAAAATAACATAAACTAAGATTGAAACCCAAAACTCAAAAGGATTTAATCACATAGTCTTCTACAGTAAATCTTAACATTTATCTCCATAAACATCGACTACTCTTAAAGTCTCATACTGAAGTGTAATTAACCTAATCACATATTCTATATGATAGGTTAGTCATTTCCATAAATAACCCCAATCAACTTATGTCCGCAAAAAAATAGATTCTTCCTAAATGATATTTCATCCATTACTCCACAAATTAAATCTCATAGTATTCTATTTTCCATAAACATATAGTGTTCTCAAAAGAGAGAATGCCATCCAAAATAACCTTTATCACTTAATCACCAAATCATTTTCCTATACTAAGGATTTCCATTTGATAAAACATAAGATGCCAAATAAACTTATTCTTAATCTATAAAATCATTTAGCTAAAAATAATTAGTCATACTAACCAGGGACTTCATGTAGTCAAGTGGTAGGCGATAAATCCCAATCGTACATTGGTTGTGGGTTCGATTACCGTAGCTTTGTCCAATGTGACAGGTTGTCACATGGTCTACATGTTTTCCTTTTTCAAAAACAATTCAATTTCATAATATTACAAAAAAATAGAGGGAAATTCTTTAGAAATAACCATAACATATTTTATCCTCAAAGTTTATCTAATACCTTTCATTTTCACCCCAAAATGTAATAACCATTTATCACCTCTAAAATAA
Source organism: Viscum album (assembly GCA_963277665.1). NCBI lineage: Eukaryota > Viridiplantae > Streptophyta > Magnoliopsida > Santalales > Viscaceae > Viscum > Viscum album. The sequence goes on along the minus strand of OY728119.1, from coordinate 1,011,687,015 downwards.
CTATGAGTCTTTATAATATGCTAACCATTATGATTATGTCACTTATGATTAAATAACACCCTAACCTCTAATGTTATATAAACTAACCACTGGTACATACTATAAGGACATGACCTAGAACATTATATAATCTTGAATTAAGTGAATAATTCACATTGAGTATCTTTTCGGGTTTAGAGCATTAGAGAATTAGCCCATAAATTTTACATCTCAAAAATTATAAAGTAAACACTTCTGCTCAGTTTCCAATTTTTTTATTAAATAAAAACTCTTAAAAAAACTTGTCTAGTTCCATGTTTTAAACATAATGACTTTTCTTTAATTCCATCCTTGACCCTATACTTCTTTTGTCCTATGAAAGACATTTCAAAACTTGGGATGAGCATAAAAATATCAGTAAGGGTTATAAAATAAGGAAAGAAAAAATTATCCCATCAATAAATACAAATCAATGAAACCATAATTTTCAATCATAACATTCCTTATGAAATCATAAGATTTATGAATAACACATAGAAATCATAAATCATAAAGGTAACTTATAGCATAAATTACATACTTACATTGTAGCTTTCATAACTATGTAGGGAGTTACGTTTAAAATACCCATCATAGTATATTCCCAAAATCTCTTAGGATAAACATTAATGTTAACCTAAGTTATGTTACCCAATGCATTAGAGAGCTACTCGGGCACACCGACCCTAGGTTTATCACGGAACCCCCGCGATATACGTAAACAATGCCCAATAACTATAACATATTCATAACACATAAAAATAAGAATAAAGTAAATATAAAATTTCCACATTGTAATCACAATATATTATTTCAAGATATTAACATAATCAATTCTTTATAAAACCATTTTCAAAAGCCATTTAAAACATTTAATAAAAAGATTTTTTAATCAAAGTTTCTCATACCAATTTGAAACTTTTCAATGAATTGTCATTTGAAAACAGTAATGTCAATATAAATAAATACTAAAACGATTTTTAAAACATGGAAATTAATGAGATATATGTAGAAAAATAAATCATTAAAACATTTAAAATGATATTTTAGCTAAAGTGTTTTTCACAAAATGAGAGACGCTTGAATACAAATAATTGAGGAATAACATTTAATCAGAAATTTATTATATCATGAGAATAAAGGGATTCATGATATAATTTTCAAAAGGATAGTATATAAACCATATAATAGTGAATTGGTGAATAACAACAATGAAGTCTCAACAGAATGTAAATTGAGATGAAATCCCTTATAAAGACGGTATCATTAGATTAAGGATAAATCAATAAAATAATTATGTGTGAAAAATATAAATACACCCAATATAAGTTGATATTAAGTGTTAAACAATCAGATGTTATTCACACATATTCATAGAATGACATAATCAAGAAGTAGAAGTTTAACCCAGAGAATTGAAATTGGGTGAATAAGTTCCCTTATCGAAATTTGAATGCCTAACAGTGACACTTTAAAATTATGAAATTGAGTTGATGAGAGAGAAAGGGTATCTAATAAAAAGGACATAAAATTTATATAAATAAGGATATAGAAGAACATATCCCAATATAAGAATATGTAAATTAAAAGACATAACAAAAATAAGTCTTTTAAAAAGCAGAGGCTGAAAGGTTCCCTTACCGATATGGTAACTTACGAAACATATGCCACGTTAAAGAAGGGTAATACAATGATGATGTAAATACCCATAAATTAAATTATATTACACATAGAATATGATAATTGGAAGTATATACACCACAAAAAATAAAATAGTGGCAAATATAGCTTGAATCTCATGGAAATAAAAAGTGAGATGAAAACACCATAACACGTTGTAATCAATCGAGTCGTATGAGAAAAAGTTAATAAACACCAAATTAATCACAAATACCATGAATATAAAGATAATCATGATAATATATATCAAATTTTATTGCACAATACACCACATGCAATAAATAAGTGCTGAACAATGGAAATCTATCGGAATTAAAAGTGAGATAAGAAACTCCTTACCTTATGCCTGACTTGGACCGCTCGTTCTTTAATCTCCTGAATAATAAATTAAAGTTAATTTATACTTGATTAATAACCTTTTCCAAGTTTATTTTTCCTTTTATATCACTTATTAACATGTTATAAAAATTATTCTATCATTTAAGTAAATAATGGTCATTTTGTCGATATTTGGTACTTGAGTAAAAAATGAACATCTTATAATTACAAGTTGTTCATGTGGTCAAAATTCCATTATCTCCAAAATTATATTACTAATATTTATATCATATATATCATATATATGCAGTATATGTGTGTATTTATAGTATTACATAATATTTGGAGATAAGAAATGAAATGCACCGTTCATGGAGACTGTAAGCCGTACGTACGCATGAACGCTACTTCATTTCTATTTCAAATTTAATGGAATGAAAACATAATGATAAATAGTTATATTATAATTATAGTATAATATAATATGTAGTTTCATTAAATTCATCCTTTATACATTCCACATATGGCATGAATGGGTCATATCACTTTGAGGGGGTGGTAGTCTGCACTTCCTCAAATGAAATTATCATATTTACCCACTATGGAAACCATAAATGTATTATATAAATGAAAAATAAAGAATAATATAAATAATATAAATATAATATATATCACATATAAATATATTTCCATCTAAATGGCCACCATAATAGGTGGTAGGAGAAGAATGACCAATCATTGTTTCGTGAGGCAGTTGTTTGTCGTCCACAGAAATAGTATGTTCTTTACCCATTAGATAGAGGTGTGTATAAGTGTAGTTAGAATAGTTCTCATAAAAACAACCTAGTATATGGAGGATACTGTTGTTTTTTATGATAAATTAATAAAAAGAGTTAATGGTGTTGGAGAAGTAAAATAAATGAAAAGAACTTAAAAGAAGACGTTACCTTTAAATCGGGTAACTCTCTTTGGTTTGAACCAAAAGGATTTCTTGAAGATCCTTCTACCTAAGTTAAGGAATATATGTAGAATATAGGGATTTTGAGATCTTATTTAGGTAGAGTTTGGATTTTCCATGGGGCTTGAGAGGTGTGAGTAATGGGTTATATTTGAGGGCTTTTTATAAGGGGGAGGAGGGGCTCTTTAGAAAAGTTTGAAAATATTATTTTATTATATAATGATTTTTGGTTTCTAAAGGTACAAAACATATTAAGACAAATATAATATGGATCGTGTTAGAAATAAAATCATCCAATATTAATTGGACAGGATTTGGATTTTTTTCAATTTTTATAATCTTATTTCTTTAAATCATTCATTGATGAGGTAAACACTGCATCGTTATTGTGTCATAAATAATTCTATTTATTTTATGTCTAAAAATTATAAAAAAATATCATATTGTAGGAAATATTTTTAGATTTAAAATGAATATTTATATTCGAATATATAAATTATTTAACCCCACGTTAAATTTGTTTTATCAAAATAGTAAATGTTTATGATATTTTTATTTTTACATTAAATAAAAAGTTATTAATATCATTATCTTACCCAAGTGGCTTTAAAAGGCCAAAACTCTCACCCAATTATTTTATTGGTCGTCCATTTCTCATCCAATAAGGTTAGGACAAGTGTTAAGGTAATTTTATATTATAATATTACTATTTTTACCTTGACTTACCCAATTTACCTTTAATTGAGGTAAATAAAAGTCAAAAGTTACTATTCACCAAAAATTATTTTCATCTTATTGAACCAAATTTTATTTAACAATAATAGAAATGTATGTAGAATTTTTTAAATTCAATTTAGAGAAGCGGTTTCATTTAAATGAAAAAGTCGGTTTTTTCACTACTACTTAGTGTTTTAACTATTCATAAAAAATTGATGGTTTGCAAAAAAATACCAAAAATTAAGCCTATGCTATATTTTATATTATGGATTAAAATATGATTTATATTTTAACAAATTCAAAACATATAAGTTTCATTAATTAATTTAAAATTAATTCCCATTGTCAAAACAAAAAGTGTGTTTTTAAGAAATTTTAACCATCAAAAGATTGACACTTATTTATGTCCAATTTCAATGTGAAATTATTTCCAATGACCAAAATTAGATTAAATGGTAAATGTATAATCTAAATAGACTTTAAAACCAATTTAATATATAATCTAACCATATAAATAAATTATATTAAAATGCAGTTTTGAATTAAAATACAGTATTTTACTATTCATTAAAAAATTAATCTTATCAGAAAAATACCAAAAATTTACCCAAAGTAAATTTTGATGTCCCAATTCTAAATAAGAATTTTATTTTGTCAAATAGAACATATATAAGTGGTAAAAAATATATTTAAGTAGGGTTCTCCATTAAAAGGAGGTAAATTGACCTTTTAAAGAATATTGGAGTATTTATGATTAAAATTAGATTCATTCACATTTTAAGCCTCTAAATTTTATTGGATAAATGTAAAAAAAAATTAACTAACATGTATAATAATTTTTTAGTTAGTAATGTTCATTCCCTCCATTACAATGGCTAAGTGTTAACTACCATTTAAAATGCTAATATATTATTATTTTTCAGTTAGACTTGGCATTATGTGCAACATAAGACTTCAGAAAAACCCATTGTTGCATGTCAGGTATGACACTAAATATAGAATTCCCTTTAAAATAAAATTAAAATTTAATTCAAAAATATTAATAAATTTGAAAAGGTCATATTCTTTATTTTCCAGGTAAGTTGCAATATCTTTTTTATATATATTTAAATGTATGACATTTTAGTTGATCATTTCTACATAACATGGGTGATGTTATTACTATTTATGGATTTTAGTTATGATGATCTTATTTATTCTAGTTTTATTTAAGATATGGACATTTATTTATTTCTTTTGTTATGTTTATGGCCATTAGTACCAAAGTGGGTATATTCTTCTAACTTTATACATAGAGCCTCACAAGTACCCAATGGACTATGGTGTATGGGTATGCACACTTGAGATATATTACTTCTCTTATGTTAATAATTTGTGTGAAATGTATCTAAAATGATACATATAGGTATCATATATTTAATTTTATTTCATCTTACTATTTGGGATAAGGTGAACAAAAGATAAAATTTGGTCAGAATCAAAGATAGACCTTATACATGGGTGTAACTTATCCAAGTATTGGTAAAGTCCATATTACCATTGATGGGACTGATATTATATTGTATTGTTTTTATGGTTGGGTTATTTTTACAAAAAAATGATACATTATGATATTAATTTAGAGATTACTAGGTTTTATTCTTTCCTTGAGTTTTAAAGAGGTAAGATTTCATGAATTATTTTTAACTCATATGATTCACATTGAATTCAAGTGCTTAACTATTTTTGAGAAACAATATTAAAATATGATTATTTACTATTTAATAAGTCAATAATGACTTATATATTGTTTCCCTATATAACCTAATGGTGAAATTATATTTAACTTATATGTGATTGTGTTATGGTGTTTTAAAATTTATAAAGAGAATCCTATCTATATTTTATTCTACCCATGAGAGAGAGTGGTTTACCAGAGCATAAGAGAGTAAAAATTGTAATATGATACTCTAATTATACTATGTTTTTTGTCTATCATACTGTGACACCCTTCCTGTTACCATTTACCCTGTATGATATATCTAGATTTTTTATATATTTGATTCGACGTTATGCGCTAACCATTATAGTGACCTATAACTATGGTGACTACCCATTGAGAACTATGGGGGAAAGAATGATCATACCCCATCAGTTATTGAGACGGATTCCCCAGTTGGACCTATACCTCCTCTTGATTATTAGCTTCTTGAGAGACTGCATGATGTTAATTAATTTCAGGCATGTGGATCTATGAGAGGAATTTTTTCCATGTCTAGTCTTACTAGAGATATTCCATTGAAACATCACCTATTTTTACTATATAGGGTGGAAATTTTGACTCTAACATATATATTGAGATTATATAGGTTATCATAAATCGTCTAGAGAAACTTTTTTAGAGGAGGGTGAAGCTTATAGAGTATATTCTTTTAGGAAAAGTGAGGTTTTCGTCAGATTCCCTAGTCTCGGATAGTCAATATATGGGGTTATCAGGGAAGGAAATTCAAGATCATTTTTTCAATAATTTATTTCTAAAGATGTCGACAGTTGAAAAATATCAGTATTTGTTTAATATAAATTAGGTTCTAATGTTTATGGTGGAATATTATACTCATTATACTATGTTTCTTCATTTGCCTCCATCACTTATGAGTGATGAGATCACTAGGGTTCTCTATTTGGATGATGGAGTGATATATTTAATTCATTCTTGATTAAATATTTTATGGCTTGAATCTATTTCTATGATTTTGAAACATAACCACAATACATATTAAAACAAAGTTGATGACATTCCCTCTTGGAATTTAGGTTCTTATACTAGGTCCCAAAAAAAATCGTCAGGTATCCATAAGTATAGTTTCAGTGATTTATTCCAAAGTGGTGATAGGAAATCTAGTTTGGTCCGCAGATATTATTATGCTCATCATGGGATATCATCACTATTTTTATATCAGTACTGAAGATCAAGGAACACTAATCCATAGTGAAACTGAATTCTATAAAAGTGTTTCTCATGCCGGAAGATGAAGAACCTGTAGCATTTCTACTACAGTTATTCTTAGTATGTTAGTGGTTGTGTTGATTGAAAGTCTAAATGATTAGTAGGGGGATTAATTGTGGTCTCATAGGGTGGTAGATGGAGTTATTAAAAAAATATAGAGAGTATATGTGGTTGATGTTATTAAGGTTATCAATTTTAGAAAATTATTTCTTGTTAGGGGGTCAGGGGTTATGTTGCCAGGGTAGAGCATCAAGGTCAGGACAACATCACATCATTATGTCAACTTCTATTGATCATGATGAGGGGCCTTCAAGAATTCATGGTATGATATTTGTATCATTACCCATGAACATTATTTATTTGATATGGCTGAATCATACACATTTATATCTTCTTGGTATGATAGTGATTTAGAGTTGAATAATCAAGTACATATATGGAGTGATGTATACTGATACAATATTAAGGGTAAAATTTGAGGATATTTGTCAATGTTTTGAGTGGTAGCTTATGATTAGTGGAAATCAATATAATTGGTATTTCTTCATGTCAAATATTTATAATTTGGAGGTTAACATAGGTAAATATTGGTTGAATTGGTATCAAGAGTACATAAAATATTGTCACTGGAAATTAACTTTCATGTATATTAAGGATGATAATTATACCCTTGCTGGTAAGTGGGATTTTAGTAAAGATATTTGATATATGACCCTCAGTAGTTGGGAATTATTTCAGCCTAGTTTTTTTTATTATTTTAGATGAAGATTAAATTTTAAATATGTCCTTTTATCCTATTATTAACCTATTCTAGGATGTTTTCCTTTAATAATTATAAGGCATTCCACATAAGAGATAGTTTGAGATTCAAATTGAGATAATATGAATCCCATTTCCATTATACCTTATAAGATGAATCTTTTATATCTATGAGAGATAAATAATCATTAAAAGGATTAATAAGTGAAGGTTTTATTCCCCTAAGTGTATCTCCTTGGGGTGCCCCTATCTTTTTCCAAAATATATATAATTCATTACTTTTATGTTATAATTATCATAGGATGAATCAAATGACTGTTATGAAATGATATCCTCTTCCTCATATTGATGATCTGTGTGACTAACTAAGGGTATACAAGTAGTTATATTTGATCAACCTAAGGTTGAGTTATCATCAGTTGTTTATGATGCCTTCTGATATACATCATACTACTTTTATGATAAACTATTGCTTGTATGTTATACCAATGAAATTAATTATCATGATAGATGTATTTATGGCCCTCATGAATCTTTTCTTTCATCCTTAATTTTTGTATTATGATGTCCTTTATCAGAATAATATTGGTGCTTATATTTTAGGTAAGTCCATGTTTGGTATCCAGATATTGTTCTCAATGCACTAAGAGAGCAACAGATTTATGTAAATATTTTTAATTATAGGTTCTAGATCATTGAGGTACACTTATTAGGGAATTTTATATGAGAGGATGGAATATAAATAGACCCTGGGATGCTTTAGGACATTGTTTTTTTGGAGTGGAAAAAAAAATTTAGATTCATAACTTCTTTGTATTGGTAGGATATTATAGGAGATTCATTCAATACTTCTCTCGACTAAAAGTTCAAAAGATAGACTTGTCCAAGAAGAGGGGAATTTTTAGTGGTCTGATCCTTATGATAAAGACTTCAAGTATATAAAGGGAACGTGGAAATATAGACTCATTTTGACCTTATTTGAGCTAAGTAAGGATTATACCCTATATTATTATATATCAGGGGTTGTTCTAGGAAACGTTTAGATATACTATGGGTATGTTGTTTCATATGTATCTAGGTTATTATGGTAATATTAGTAGAATTATTTGAACCAATATAGCAACCTTGACCCTAGTAACTTAGTGCTGGTGTCTACTTTATTACATTGGTATAAGATATAAGGAATCACGTCCCAAAGGACCTACTAGTTTAGTAGTTTTGGTAAACTGGCTAAATAGTTTATTCTAGAATTACATTTAAGAAAATTAAAAAAAACAAATTTATAATATAATTATTTCCCCCAGTATATCCTTGAATATTAATCATAGTAAACTTCATGGATTCTAGAGAAAGGAAACAAAAAAAGGGTGAGATCAAATTCTCAACAAGGGTTAATTACAATAAAATTAATCATGATTTAATAAGCATAAGAAACATGGAATGTAAAATAAATGAACACACATTCCATTTAAATAAATTTACTATCATGGTAAGATAAGGAAAAATCAATATGGAAATGTGAATAACTGAAAACACATTTCATTTAATCAATATCTTGATTATCATAACTAGATAAGGCATAATCAATGTGGAAAGGTAAATAACTCAACACATGTGTCATTTAATCAATAATATAAGAATAGAATGCATCGAAAGTTAATATAATTATGAAAATATCCTGGATAAAAATAAATAAATTATTAATTAAGGAAACTATTAATTATTGAACATCATGTCTCGAGAACATGATGCATCTTCCTTCAAAATCTATCAATAAGAAAATTTAAAACTGATGAGTAGAAACACATTTAACTAAGGATGTCCAACTAATACATCCCATGGGACCTATTTATTCATTAGGGTCTATGTATTACTAGGCCCCACCCATGTATACATGTCCAAATCATTCCTCATATATCAAATAATCGATTTAAATCATGAATAATGTTCCATATCCTCAAATATCTGTATTGATTAAAGAATACAGATTTATCAATATTTACCTAGATAAAAAATAACTATCAATGTATAAAAACAAATTAAGAAATGATATATGATTAAAGAAATAAAAATATCCATGATAAATAATATGGATATTTAGGGGAAATTTAATGGCCACGGGAAAGTGAATAATTCAAGGGGGAGCTAATAACTACAAAAATGAATCAAGGAAGTGAATGTCAATAAATTACTTGATCAAAATGTTCAAGAACCATCATTATAAAGAATAAGGATGTTATAAATGAAACATATACCCATCGGAGTAAAAATTAAGTCATGTTGTCATTAATGAATAAAAATACCATAAAAAGATCTTTAAAAAAATTCTTTTGGAAAATATCCATTTCATTTTGAAAATCACTTTCTAAAACTAAAACTTCCCAAAAAATAAAATATATATATATATTCAAATTACAAAGTATGTTTTAAAAAAATTTATTGGTCAAGATGGCTGGAAATTCCATTCATGTCGTACATGTTCAACAAAATATTTCTTTCACTTTTAAGGTAATATCCAAAAAGGAATAGTTTTGAAAAAGACATGAGGATTCCTTTAAAAATATTTTTTAATTAAAGATATGTAAATATTTCTTTAATAAATCAATTTAAAAATGTTAAAAACATTTTTGAAAACATTTTTATAAAATGTGGTTTTGGAATAAAATGAATTTTCTATCAAAGAGAGAAATGAAGTTGGATTTTCTTGAAAACATTTTATCAATTATTTTAAGTACCAAAAAGTGTAAAAATTGTACTATTACGTTAAAAAATCATGACTAACTAGAGGATAATAAATTAAAGGGTATCTTAAAAAAATGATCAAATAATTTCCTATAATGGAAATTCAAGTATAAAAAATCTATATTGATGTGATATTGTGAAATAAACCCTTACAAAGATCATAACATGGAAATGAGAATTAGCCAAAGAATTCATTAAGTATATCAAATGTAAATCCACTTAAATAAATAGATATAAAAAATAATGTATTCAAAATTCAATACACACATAATCATATAATTTCAAAGACTACAGATAAGTAATATAATCCATTGAAAGAAATTGAGTTATAAAATTCATTACCACTTATTAATATTCAAGTAAAATACACTTGGATGAAATAGTTCAAATTAAGACTTAAAATACCAGGTAGAGTTAATTATTCATTGTATTTCATGTTAAATGGTATAAATATACACCATATATAATAAATTAGTAGCCTAACCTTACAATATTCCTCAATGAATGAAAATTGCAACAAAGTCCCTTACCTCACACTTCCTTTTGGTTGAACAGGATTTTACCTTGTGTATAGTGGTTTTAGAAAAATTATTAACTTTAAATAGAACCATATTTATATTTATAATATCATATATTATCCTTTTATAACATATTATCCCTCATTCTTTAACAACCATTCTATATTTTCACTGTTTCATGTGTGAATTAACTTGTTTTATCATCCGTTATTTGTCATGAAAATTACAGTTCAAGTGAATATTATATAGTTTTGTCATATAAATAATAATTATTATTAAATAATTATTATATTAATACATTAATTATAATTTTAATATGAATCATGAAATATGGTTTTGAGAAATGTAGTAACTTATCATCATGGAGATAGTAGGTCTAGCATACACATGAGTAACGTTTCCATTTTTCAACAATCATTATGGAAAGGAAGAAAGTAATATCTTACCTTTACATAATGACAATAACATCATACTATTTATTTAAATGAACTTATACATATCATCCATGGGGCTTGGTTATGAAAATATAGTCACATTTCTTCGTGAAAGTTGTAGTCCACACGTACACAAATGATGTTATCATCTTTCAGTGAGTGAAAATGTAAGAAAGAACATGGTGTGTTATCTTTTCAGAATTGAAAATTTAGTCATTAATATCATTATTATTTCATTAATATCACATATAATCCTCAAATTTTACCTTATCACTATTCATGTAATGATTTTTTGAAAGACAAATCACATCGCTTCATGAGGTGGTAGTCCTATATACACACGAGAGACGTTATTGAATATCCTATGGAATAGAAAGTAAAAAAGGTATATATGATATAATAAATACATAGGTATAATTATATTATGAATATCATATATATACTTTATATATACCATCATACCCCACTTTGAGAGTAGGAAATGGAAAAATTATTGACATCAATTCACGAGGCGGTAGTCTACCGTACACAGAAATGATGATTTCATAACCCATTTGATAGAAGTGGGGATGTTTCTAGGTAGTTAAAGGAAAATAAAAACATCTCATTATATTATATATATTAATTTTATTATATCAACATGTTTTAATAATAATTTAATGATTTAGAAGAATAAATAAAATAAAAATGTGTATTGAAGAATGTTACCTCTTCTACGGGTAACCTCCTTTGGTTTGCTCCAAAATCCATCATAGGTTAGATTTATGCAAACAATATGGATTATAGGATGAGATTAGGTTATTTTGGAAGGTATTTTGGAAGTTATTTTCTAAACAAAATTTTTTTTAAGGTGTGAAGAGGATAGTAGAGGGGATGGACTTTTAAGTGAGGTCAGTGGCACACTTCTATTTTTTGAAAAGAAAAAGGTATACCCACGTATTTGACATTCCAAAAAGGAAAAAATGCAGTATTATATAGAATTAATCATTAAAATGTTTAAATACTTAATAAAATATATTTAATATAAGTTTTTAGGTCATTTTAACCTTTATAGTCTTACTTTACCCCCTGGTAAGTCCATTTTTACTATAACTGCGATACATAATTTTTACTGTTTTCAATATTCATTTGGGTAAAAAATTAATTTTACCTTAATAGATAATATAAATTATTATTAAAAAAATATGGATTCCATTTTTTTCAAATTATATTAAAAAACGTTTCCAAATATAATTTAAAATTAATCTCACGGACACAATAAGAAGGATGGTTTTCAAAGAGAAAATGTTCAAAAGTCTACAAAGTTTTTATATCAAACATTAATTGGAATTTTATTCAAATGAATTAAATTTTATTAGTATATAATTAATTTAACATATTTTACTTGAAAAAAAAATTAAAATATAATTTAACTTTATAAATAATTTAAATGAAAATGCAGTTTTCAATTAAAATTCAGTATTTTTCACTATTCATTAAAAAATGAGACATTTTAGAAAAATCAAAAAACTTCACCGCTAAGATAATTATGATATTATAATTTAAAAAATTAAGTTAATTTTATCAAATAAATTTCATATGAGTGGTAAAAGTTAATTTTAAATTATGTGAAAACGGAGTGACTAAATAGTCTTTTAGAAAAAAATATATTTTTTTAGGAAACTTTTCTTTTTCTTTAAAATGATTATTATTTTATTTATAATCAATAGATAAAAATAAATATTATAATTTATTTTTTACTATTAATATACTATAATTTAATTTTTAGTTTATAATTTTATATTATATTATGGTTCATTTCAAAACGGGGTTACGTGTTCTGCAAGATATCGAAGAGATTAAATTTAAAGAAATATATTTCATTGGTTATTTAAGCTTAGTGTTGCATGTCACATATGTTATCAAAAACAATATTCTTATTTTAAAATACTATGTCTATTACATTCTACCAACCACAAATAAATTATAGCCTTTCAATTTAAACTTGATCTCAGTAATCAAGGTTTTGGTTTTTGGAAATTTCATTGTTGAAAAACCCACATCGTAAAAATGTTAATAAAATATCCTCTTGATAAGAGGTAAAAGGGAATTATAAAGGTAATATGGAATAAAACATAACTAGGTTTATATATGAGATAAAATTTCTTTTAATTGATTATATGGACACAGAAGAAATGAATAAATAATTATAGAGAGTGATAGTGGTCAGTGATCATAAGAAAGTGAGTGATTAATGGAAAGTTAAGGACCTAAAAACAAAACTTTTGTGACGATTCATTGAAAATTTGACTCATTAGATATTAATGTAATAAGTTAAAAAAATTACATGTTATTTTTAATAAATTTTATGAATTATTTTCTTTCCTAATAATGTAATAAAATATACTTACTCTATATGTTTCTATTTCATAAGAACGGTTTCATCCTTTGGTTGTTCTTTGATCAACTTACAATTCATCGGTTTCTTCAGTAAATGAATATCCAAAAATGAATTTTTTACACCTAAATCGATAAAATTCAGTTTTAATGGATCATAATATTTATTACATAATGATAATTCATTCCATTGATCTCTAGATATTATTATTACATAATGGATAGCACATCTTATCCAATATGCATAAATATTCATATGGGGAAGTTAAACATCAATCACTAAAACCTAATGAAAATTTCATTTTAAACTATTTCATAAATGGTAAAACTTATGAAACTTACAAAATATTAGAAACCACAACTTTATAAACAATATCACTAAATTATATAAAGTAAATTTTCATTAAATTCCCCAAACAACATGGTGTAGCTCTTAACCATCTCATACCAAACATGTGAATTCCTTCATTATGTATTTTCTTGAAACATGGTAATAACCTAAATTATTATAAAACCTTATTCAAAGCATGAATTATTTATTATTCATTAAGTGAAAAACATTTTATTGGATATATTCCTTAAATCTAATCATTAAATAAACTTCATCAATGATTGCATAAACCACTTTATTTACAAATCATTATTTAGTACCAAGGTAGTCAGTTATATCCAATTTACTTTATCTATATCAATCATCTCTCTATCCCAACATCATTATCTCAATGTAAATTACATATTAAGGGTTTTATTTCCCTCAATATTGTGTTTTCTAAGAATTTAAACTTGAGACAGAATCATTTTTCTTGGTCATAAACACCTTTCAACAAACTCTTCCAAATCCTTAATTAAAAATCATTGTAGTAAAATCATTATAAATTTCATAATTATTATAACTGGTATATCATTGATAAAATACCCAAATGACATAATTCTTGTATCAAAACAAAATTACATTAATCATTTCACTTCATTTGTGTAAATATCATAATATTTACCATGATCCATTAGCTTATTTTGAGGTATATTACTTTGAAACTTGGGGCATTCATTTGAATAGTGCCTCATCTTCTTACAATTGAAGCATTGAACATTGGATAATTTTTTATTTCCATTTCAATAATGATCATGGTGGAATTTATCTTCCTATTTTTAGAAAACTCCCATTCATTTTATTTAATCACTAGGATGTTTCTTTCCACAATTATAATATGTTGTAAAATCCTTCTTTCCATTAATCCATTTATCTATCATTTTCCATGCCATCATTTTATTCTCTTGATTCCCTTCAAATCCATAATATGTAGAGAATTATATATCTATGTTATTATAATATTATATTATATCCTCTTATGATGATACTTTTTTATGATACTAAGTCCCAAAATATAGTCTTAAGCCTATTAAAGAGACAATAATTATTTCTCTTTGGATTACATGAATTAATGTGGTTCTCATTCCTTATTCAAGGAAACATTTCTAAATTATGGAATAAACTATATTATATAATATCATTATGAAACATAATGTATAATCCAAAAATTATTGAAATAATTAACAAAAATAAAAATATATTTTCATAGCTAAACTTATTATCATAAACAAGGTTTCTTTGGAGAAATCACTATTTTAAAATACTTTATAATGGTTTATAAATAAAATATGAATTATCATAATAATATCTCCCAAGAATTTCATACTAAGTGTAGATTAAGGCTCATTTTTTTATATAAGGTGTCGATCAGGTTAAGTCCAATGCACCCTTTTTGGATTCATTACCCCTTGGTAAATATATACTAGAACCACATCCACTTGTAGTTTCTAGGATGGGATATATTTCTAGGGAAAACCAAAGAATCTATACCTTACAAAAACATTATTAGGTTCCTCTATACTTATCCTAAAATTCTATCAAAGGTTTATGATATCTAATCCATGTTTTCCTAAATCTAGTTCTCATGGTTTCTACTAACCAGCCTCTAATACCAAATGTAGCGACCTCGACACTAGTAACCTTGAGCCAATGTTTGATTTATTACATTGGAATAAGATACAAGGAATCACATATCAAATGAACGAATAGTTTATTAGTATTTGTAAACTAGATACATACTTAAATCTTGTATTACATTTATAAGATAAATTAGAACATATTCTTTTCAAGAATTTCATTATTCCCTCAATCATATCTTTTTATATAAAATATATTACACTTCATGGATTCTTGAGAAATGAAAAAAAATAAGGGTGATCTCATATTATTAGTTAGGTTTAAGTATAGAGGAATCTATCATGAATAAATAATCAAAATCTACTTGGAAATTAAAATAAATGAACACACAATCTATTTAAAGAAACTTGACTATAATAATAAGATAAGGAATAATCAATATGGAAAGGTAAATAACTTAAAACACATTCCATTTAATCAATATCATGACTACCATAATTTTATAAGGCATAATAATAATGGAAAGGCAAATAGTTGAAAACATATTCCATTTAATCAATAATCTAATAATGAAATGTATCCAGAGATAATATCATTATGAAAGTCTCATAGATAATAGTAACTGAATTCTTAATGAAGGAAATGTTTAATTATTGGACATCATGTCTCACGCACATGATACCTCCACTATCAAGATATATCCTCTAGATAGTTTAAAACTAATGGGTAGAAACACCTTTAACTAAGTCTTGACAATTGATTCATCTTATGAGACCTATCAATGCATAAAGAGATTATCTATAATTGGTCCACACTTATGTCTACATGTCCAAAGAATTCCTAGTATATTTAATAATCAATTGAATTCATGAAAAACATGCCTTATCATCAAATATCAATATTGAGTAAAGAATGTAGATTTATCAATATTTCCCTATATAAAAAAAATTACTTTCAATGTATAACATTTTATGTAGAAATGATATGAGGTTTAAGAAATAATCATATCCATGATAAATAATATTGAAATCTAGGGGATATTTAATGTATATAGGAAAGTTAATAATAAATTTGAATGTTAATGACTACAAAAATGAATCAAGGAAGTGAATTCCAATACTTTCCTTGGTCAAAATGATCATAAAACATCCGAATAAGTTATAAGTATGGTATCAATACATCAAATACACATTATAGTAAGAATAAACGGTTTTTCTCATTGAGGAATATAAATACCATAAAAAATATATTTAAACACATTCTTAAGGAAAATATCCTTTTAATTTTGAAAATCACTTTTTAATACTAAAATTTCAAAAGAATATAAAATATTTATTTAAATAATAATTGAAACATATAAATGATGATTTAAAACATTTGTGTAGTCATGATGGCTGGAAATTTGGTTCATGTCATACACATTAAAAAAAATATTTCTTCCACTTTTTCAGCAAAATCCAAACAAGAATTATTTCCAAAATGATATGAACCTTTCAAAGAAAATTAAAAAAATGTAAAAATTGGGGAAAAATTATTTAATTAATACTTTTTAAATGGTTAAAAAAAATTTATAACATTTTTAGAAAACATGGCTTTAGAAGAAAATGAATTTTTGACTGAAGAGATAAAAAAAGTCGGGTTTTCTTTAAAAAATATCAATTATTTTAACTACCAATGAGTTTAAAAGTTATACATCTACTTTAAAAAATCATGAAATACTATAGGAGAATGGAATGAAATGGTTTATAAAAAATTATCAAAAAAATTCATTCAGTGGAAATTGAAGTAAAAATAATCTTGATTAAAATGATATTGTGAAATAAACCCTTGTAAAGATCATAAAATTGAAGTGAGAATTAAAAAATAAGCCAATTATGTGTATAAAATGTAAATACGCATAAAAAATCTGATATAAAACAGAATGTTTTCAAAATTCAATACACACAAAATAATTTAATATCAAACATAATGAAGAAGTAATATAAACTAATTAAATAAATTTAGTTATAACATGCATTACCACATGTTAATTTTCAAGTCAAATAACATTGATGAAATATTTTTATTTGATAAATAAAATACCATGAATAATGAATCATTAATTATATTTTATGTCAAAGGGTAAGTATATACACCATATAAAATAAGTAAGTTTCATAAGATTAACATATTTCTTAATGAAGGGAAATTGAGACGAAGCCCCTTACCTCACACCTCTTTTTGGATGAACGTTCTTTCACCTCATATACAGTGGTTATAAAAATGTTATTAACTTAAAACATAACCTTATTAATATTTATAATATCATATATAATTCTTTTATAACATATTATCACCTTTTTTCAATAATCTTTCAATATTTTCATTATTTCGGGTGTTAATTGGCTTGTTTCCTCATTCATTATTTTCTATTAAAGATTGAGTTATTGTGGATATTATAAAGCATAATAATATCCTTAATAATAATCATGAAATAATTTTCATATTTAATCATTAATTATAAATTTAATACCAATCATGAAATATGGTTTTGTGAAATGAAGTATGTTACGATCTTGGAAACGATATGTTGAACGTACACATGAGTAACATTTCCATTTTTCAACGATAATTATTGAAAAGAGGTAAGTAATATTTTAACATTACATATTTATCATAATATCATATTTTAATGGCACGGACCTCTCTGATCCACTACTTTGTGAAAATGTGGTGTTGGAGGTGTTCCGGGAGGTCAAGGTGACTTATCCCCCAGCCGCGCCCTACCGGTAGCTCGGTCTACCGGTAGCCCCAGCCTACCGGTAGCTCGGTCTACCGGTAGCCACCGCCTACCGGTACCTCGGTCTACCGGTAGCCGCAGTCTAGCAGTAGCTCGGCTAACACTTTCCCAAATTTCTAGTTATGTGAACAGTGTTTCCAGAATCTTAAGAGCTACCAATTCTTTTGCCAAATTTCACGTGTGAACAGTGTTTCCAGAATCC
Source organism: Viscum album (assembly GCA_963277665.1). NCBI lineage: Eukaryota > Viridiplantae > Streptophyta > Magnoliopsida > Santalales > Viscaceae > Viscum > Viscum album. Next base: position 1,011,668,580 of record OY728119.1, on the reverse strand, counting down.
TAAGAGCTACCGATTCCTTCCTTTGCCAAATTTCACGTGTGAACAGTGTTTCCAGAATCCTAAGAGCAACTGATTCCTTCCTTTTCCAAATTTCACGTCTGAACAATGTTTCCAGAATCCTAAGAGCTATCGTTTTCTTCCTTTTCCAAATTTCACGTGTGAACAGTGTTTCCAGAATCCTAAGAGCTACCGATTCCTTCCTTTTCCAAATTTCACATGTGAACAGTGTTTCCAGAATCTTAAGAGCTACTGATTCCTCCCTTTGCCAAATTTTGAGTATGTGAATAGTGTTTCCAACTTCCAACAGTTTCGCCCCTTTGACATTTTATTTGACGTAAAATTCATTTTAAAACCTTATTTTAATGACTTTAAGGCCGATTCAAAGGCCATAAATCCTATGTTAATTATTCCTAAGGCCGGGATGTTTTTACTTGGTCAAACCGCGTGGGTTAATGCAATCCGTTTTTAATGGAGAATAAATCGGATCTTAAACCATCGCCTCTCTAAATTCTTTTAAAAGGAACGAGATATCATTCTTCATTTTTCTTCCTCCTGGTTCTCATCTATGAGACGTTAGAACCTTGTAATCATTCCTGTAGGAGTTTCACAATCAAATGTTACTCGGATCAGTTCCGCTCTGTTTGATGCAACCATGCTGTGTCGATCATTCTTCCATATAAGTTGACGCAAGAGAAGGATTGTGGCCCGTTGTGTGGATAAAGGACGTCAATAACTCTTTGAGGTAGGGGATTCATGGCTTCTCTAATTGTGTATGTGCAATCGTAGAATTAACATGATTTAGTCCTTTGGATCACAATGAAATTGACTTAATTAAATACTTGAACCGGATTAAAAGAATTGGTTGATTGTATAATGTTGCTTTATACCGTGGTAACGGTTTGCCTCATGTTTTCTAGTTAGAGTGATATCTATGTTTTCTTTGATTTGTTGTTCATTCATGATAGAAATTGATAATGAACGTAAAGCTGCAATTAATTGGCTAAAGATAAAGAGGCATGTAAATTAATCTGGTTATTGCTGTTGTTGTAGTTGTTCTAATTTGAGGATAATCAAATTAGGGAAGTAAGCATGGTTATTTAAATTGTGATAGCTTACTGATTAGGTCTCCCATAATTGGATCCTACGAATAACTAATCTTTTAGTTCAATATGGATTAATGAACAGATTGTGTGAGAATTTCTAAAAGGGTTCTGAGTTACCCTCTTGTTGTTAAAGGGTCAAGATCCATGGTTGTGATTGTTTTTTTCCTACTGCTTGTACTGTGATGTGAGCCTGGATGGGTGTTGTGATATGTGGAGGCCTGGAGGCCTTGTGGTTGTGCTAGCGGATGATTCCTAGAGTGGCGAGATTCATCAGTTTATGCATGTGGGTGTCGGGGAGGACACCGAGGGTGATGGAATGGGATGGATGTGGTTGTTGGATTCTTCTGGGTTCTTTGAATTTTTATCTGTTTTGTTTTTTCCCACTGCTCAAGGCAGCTGGTCTTGCTTGCCCTTCTTCTGAAGGAGGCAAAGACGCACAGAGTATGCCACGTGCTTTCCATGTTTAGCCTCTCGAGGGAGAATGGGTCTGTGCTCTTTCTATAGGCGGAAAAGACTCGACGGGTAGTATATCTACTCACCGTGTTGAGCCTCCTTTGTGTTTAGTAGCATAGGATACTTTTCTAGAATGCCTGGGAATGTGGGAAAGTAACTCTATGATGAATGTTTGATTAAATGGTGATAATACACGGGGATGGAGGTGCTGGAATTTAAAGGAGATGTTAATCTAAAAAGGAGCAGTTTATTTTGAATGTGATTCCATTTCAGTTTAATGTGGAATTGTTCATGGTTAATTAATGTTTAATGAATTAATTAACGTACAATGGAATTGATAAAATGATAATGGAGTAATCTAATAAATTTCTTCAAATGTTGTGTACTTATAGGATACCTAGTCTTAGAAGTAGCAGCCTGGAGTCTGAGAGATGTTAGCTGCAGTTGTATCTATAAGACTAGGTAATGCCCATAGTGTGGATGTGAGTTATATATTTATATTCTGTACTTTTTGTGTTTCTATACGCTACTCCACCCTGTCGGTAAGGGCATCTCACACTCCAGGGATTCTGAGCCCTCGGGGGGTGTTTTCCCCAACATTCTGATGGGAGGTTGAATGGCTGACTACCCCCTTTGACCCCGCTCTCTTCTCTTGGTAGATCTTCGTGGTGTTAGGCACAGTGGTTAGTTTTACCCATATATGTGGGTAGAGGGTTGTAATGGCTCGTGGTTATTTCACACACATATATTCTGGATATAGTATCCTATGGACTATTATAGGTGTAACATGTATAGGCTGTGATGGCTTGAGGATCCCTACTCGGTGTATGGGCTATAATGGCTTAAGGTATAATAACCGATGTATGATACATGTTATGCGGGTTGTGGTGGCTTCCGGAACTTACCTGGTTACTTTTGGTTGTGGGGATGGTGTGGTGCTTCGCCCAGGTGTCTGCGGGCAAGCCTTTGGAGAGAGATGCACAGGACGTATGTCATTGGGGAAAGGTGGCAAACCAGTAGGGAAGTAGTAGTGGGGTACCCTTGATATTCTCCACTATATTCTATATTCTTGTATTCGTTACTTAGTGAGAGTGGCCATGGTGAGGTTGGGGACTTAGTATACCGTTTTAGGTAACGAGTTAGTTTCACTTGTTGTTCACTGGGCTTTAGCATGCTTTCTTTACTTTTGCACGAGAGGCTTGGGGAGGATCCTACTGAGTATACTGTTATACTCACCCTATGTCTATATAAACTGTTTTTCAGGTCACTTGGAGCAGGTTGGAGATCAAGCTGGTTACTACTAGCTTGTGGTTAGAGGAGGAGCTGTTCGGGCTTATGGCTGCTGCCGTTTCACTTTCTTTTGGGTACTTTGAGTTTTCCCCCTTTCAGTTGTAGTACTTTTGCATGACATTTCATATATGTACTTGGTTTCCTTTTATATCTCAGTTCTAAGTTGGAGTTGATTGGAGTCTATTCTATCTCTCTTTTCTTCATGTGTTCTCTTAGAGGGTAATGCCTCCCATTTGTATGTTTATTATACCCTCGGTGCTAGTCGCCAACCCGGGGCCTACTGGAGGCGGGACTCGGGGGTCATTATCTCCCTTCTCACATTGCCGGCCTAGGAGGGGTACACTTTGTGGGGAGGGGGCCGTGACAGAGTGGTATCAGAGGTTTGGTTGAGGGATAGGATGGAGTTTGGAGTTAGGCACAGGTGAGGATGCATGGGGTGGTAGGGCAACGGTGTCATTCATGTTTAGCAAGTGGGGTAAACACTGGAGACCGGCAGAGACATAGGCGTTCAGGGCCCCCTATGATCTGTTGCACGGACCTTTAAGTTTACGATGGCTACTAAACAAAGTGATACTGGTTGCAGGGTAGAGACCTAGGAAAGGATCGTGCATCATTATTATTTTCACCTGTGTTTGAATGGGTAGACCTTGGGATAGGTAACCTGAAATTAATAAAACAAAACAATTAATTAATTAATGTTGAGTCTTCCATATTCCAGGATTTGGAGTTCTAACAGTTGTTATTTTACAGGTATGGCTCTAGGTCGACGTCCTCGTCAGGTTTGCGCAGAAGATGCCCAGCAGGCTGTTCCAGCAGATCACCGCCGAGTAGAGGTTGACAACGATGACACTTGGAGGAAGACACTTTGAGAGTTTCAGCGCCAGAGTCTACAGAAGTATGAGGGCTCCGTTTTAGATGCAGTCACAGAATACTGGTTGAAGGATATCGAGATAGGATTCAGTTCGATTCATGCTCGGAAGGAACACTGGGTGTCCTTGGTTGTGACGATGTTGCGTGGAGCAGCGAGGAAGTGGTGGTTCTTGTTCCTCGGTGATCGTGAAGAGTCAGCAATCTCATGGGAGGAGTTTCGAGACAGGTTTAGAGTCGAGTTTCTTTCGTCGACTGCGAAGGTGTCCAGTCGCCAGGAGCTTCTCACCCTTCGACAGGGGAGCTCCAGTGTTCGAGAGTTTGGAATCCATTTCAGGAACCTTCTACGATATGCTTCAGACCTGTTACCAGATGATGAGGCCAGGGCGAGGCATTTCGAGGAGGCTTTGCGTCCAGAGATCCAGCGCCAGGTCACCCCATTTATGTTGAAGACATATCTTGAGGTGCTGGTGAGGGAATAGGTTGTTGAGAGGACTTTGGCCAGGACTGGATCGTCATGAGAGGGGAATCGTCATGATTCCTCACGAAGCAGAGCTGTGGTCCGGGGTTCCCGGTTTTCAGGACAGAAGAGTTTTCGTTCACCTAGGGTTATGTCCCAGCCCTTCCCATCTCGTTTATCCGGAGGCAGAAACTCTCAGGCCTATGCCAAGGGATCAGGCGCTTGTTTTTTGTGTGGTGTTCGTGGTCATCAGCAGTGGGAGTGCCCAACTTTTCAGAGCAGTCATCGTGCACCGGGCGCTACAATCCAGGTTCCTCCGTTGAGGCAGTTCCAGCCGAAGCATCAGCAGCATGTTGCACCAGTTTTAGATCACCAGAGGGTAGATGGAGCAGGCAGAGGACAGTCCCATGATGCTTCTTGTCCTCAGAGAGTAGAGTGTGGTCATGGTGGTGGTCGTAATCAGGGTCAGAGAGGTCGTGGGGGAGGTCTTGGTCAGCTCCATGCTCTAACGTTGTCATCCCCAGGCGAACCAGATGTCGTTCGAGGTACCCTTTGCATGTTTTCTACCTTGGTGTATGCCTTGTTTGATTCAAGAGCAACACACTCCTTCATATCACCTACCCTTTTCCATGCTTTGGGACTTGAGGTAGAGAGGCTTCCAGTTCCCTTGGCGTTGACTACGCCAGTTGGAGGTCGAGCTGACTTGTTTGAAGTATGTAGAGACTGTGAGCTAGTGTTGGGGCAACACCGCTCTTGGGGATATTTCCTATGTTTGCGAATACAGCCATATGATGTCATACTCGTCATGGATTGGTTGTATTCGGTGCAGGCTGTTGTGGATTGCTATAGGAAGAAGGTCGTTTTCCTTGATGCAGATGGAGAGAAAGTGGTGTTTGTTGGTGAGAGAAATCCTCGAATGAGTCATAGACGAGTTTCATCCTTATCATCCATGATGGCTGGGATGATGCTGAGTTCTTCAGAGGTTCAACAGTTGGCGTTTCTTAGGGTCGTAGTGGAGTACCCTGACGTCTTTCCTGGAGAGGTTGTATCCTTACCCCCTCAACGAGAGATCGAGTTTGGGATCGAGCTACAGCCAGGAGCGTCCCCTATCTCTATGTCTCCATATAGGATGGCCCCTTCTGAGTTACGAGAGCTACGTATTCAGCTTGATGGTCTGTTGCAGTGTGGTTTTGTTCGGCCAAGTGTGTCACCTTGGGGTGCACCAGCTTTGTTTGTGAAAAAGGCCGATGGTATTTTGCGATTGTGCGTCGATTATCGTCGATTAAACAAAGTGACAATAAAGAACCGCTATCCTCTCCCACGGATTGATGACTTATTCGATCAATTGAAGGGTGAAAGTTGGTTCTCAAAGATCGACTTGCAGTCAGGATATCACCAAATGCGTGTAAAGGATGAGGATATCCCAAAGACTGCTTTCCGTTGTCATCATGGGCATTATGAGTTTGTTGTAATGCCATTCGGCATGACGAATGCTCTAGCTGTTTTCATGGGGTTTATGAATGTTGTGTTCCGTGAATTCCTGGACAAGTTTGTTGTGGTTTTCATCGATGACATCCTTGTGTACTCCACATCTGAAGAAGATCATACAGAGCATCTACAAGCCATTTTGGGAGTTCTTCACCAACATCAGTTGTTTGGGAATTTGTCCAAGTGTGAGTTCTGGGCTTGAGAAGTTAGTTTCTTAGGGAATGTTGTGTCCCAACAGGGAGTAGCTGTAGATCCATCGAAGATAGAAGCAGTAGTTTCTTGGGCAGCTCCCAAGACCGTGTCAGAGGTGCGAAGTTTCCTTGGTCTCGCAGGCTATTATAGGAGGTTTGTAGACAATTTCTCCCGAGTTGCGACTCCTCTGACAGCTTTGACCAGGAAGTATCAAGCGTTCATATGGACTGATCAGTGTCAGACAGCTTTCGAGTATCTAAAAGAGAAGTTGGTAAGAGCTCCAGTCCTTTGTCTTCCAGCGGAGGGAGTCCAGTTTGATGTTTTCTGTGATGCTTCACATCTGGGTCTAGGTTGTGTTCTCATGCAGCAGAGGTCAGTTGTGTCTTATGGGTCTCGGCAGTTGCGTCCCCATGAATGCAACTATTCCACCCATGATCTTGATTTGGCATCCGTGGTGTTTGCTCTAAAGTTGTGGAGACATTACCTCATTGGTGAGCACATTGTGGTTTTCACCGATCATAAAAGTTTGAGGTATGTTTTCTCCCAACGTGACTTGAACTTGAGGCAACGTCGGTGGATGGAGTTCTTGCAGGAATACGACTTTGAAATATCATATACACCTGGAAAAGAGAATGTTGTAGCTGACGCACTAAGCCGAAAGACACGTAATGATGTTGTGCATGAATCTGGTGATTCCTGGAGAGTGATGGAAGAGCTATCAGCTTTGCATCTTGATATGGGAGAAGTTGGGGGTAGAGGTTGTCTTTTCCAGATGACGGTGCAGTCATCCCTGATGCAGAAGGTGGAAGAGCCTCAGTTAGGTGATCTAGAGGTGGAAGTTTGGAGAGACAAAGTTGTTTGTGGTGAGGCCCCTGATGGTTATTCGGAGGATGAACAACACCGAGTGTTGTATCATGGCAGGCTTTTTGTCCCCTTGGCGATGCGCGAGACGGTTCTCCGAGAGTTCCATAGTTCACCCTTGTCAGTACATCCTGGTGTGATGAAGATGTATCGATCCTTGAGGAGTCAGTTTTGGTGGCCTGGGCTGAAGCGTACGGTTGCAGAATGTGTGTCTCGATGTTTAGTCTGCCAGAAGGTGAAGGTCGAACACTGTGTTCCAGGTGTTCTTCTCCAGCAATTGGAGATTCATTAGTGGAAGTGGGAGGACATCTCAATGGACTTCGTTATAGGTTTACCTCGAGCTCCGAGAGGACATGATGCTATATGGGTGGTAGTGGATCGTTTAACAAAGTCGGCCCATTTCATAGCGATAAAGGAGTCGAGCTCAGTGGAGGTTCTGTTGAGACAGTATTTGGAGGAGGTGGTGAGGCTTCATGGAGTACCTAGGATGATAATTTCTGATCGAGATCCTCGTTTTACCTCTAGAGTGTGGAGAGGTGTCCAGCATGCTTTTGGCTCTCAACTATGCCTTATCACTGCTTTTCATCCTCAAACGGATGGTCAGGTAGAGCGAACCATCCAGACTCTTGAAGACATATTGTGCTCTTGTGTTCTTGATTTTGGAGGTTCATGGATGAAGCACTTACCCTTGGTAGAGTTTGCTTACAATAATATTTTTCACTCTACCATTGGTATGGCGCCGTTTGAATCCTTGTATGGCCATCCATGCCGTTCTTCGTTGTGCTAGACTGGGGTCGGAGAGTCAGCAATTCTCGGACCAGAACTAGTGCAGAATACAACAGATATGGTTCAGGTTATTCGTGAGAGGATGAAGACAGCACAGGATCGTCAGAAATCATATACTGATCAATTAAGGAGACCGTTAGAGTTTAATTTTGGGGATCATGTGTTTCTAAAGGTGACTCCCCGTCATGGGCAGCGAAGGTTTGGTCGTGGAAGTAAGCTTTCGCCCCAGTTTGTTGGGCCTTTCGAGGTGTTAGCTCGTGTTAGAGTTGTGGCGTATCGAGTAGCACTTCCCCCTCAGATGAGTCAGATACATGATGTTTTCCATGTATCACAGCTCCGTCGTTACCTTCATGATGAATCTCATGTTATCGATTGGGGAGAGATCGATATTGATGATGATGCAACCTTCGAGGAGCGACCTGTGGAGATCCAAGACCGAAAGGAGAAGGTGTTATGTGGGCATTCAATCCCCTTAATTCGTGTCTTGTGGCGACACGGTGGCATGGAGGAGAGTACATGGGAGCGTGAGTCACAGATTCGTGCTCAGTACCCAGAGTTGTTTAATTTTTAACTCTTTTCATGTAATGATGTTTCCTTGATGGTTAGACCTTTCATGTTTTATTTATGTACCTTTTGTGTGATGTTATTGTTTGGATATGGATTTTTTGTTTCCATATTCTCGGATGTCGTAGTTTTGTTCCATCTTTCGAACAACTCATGGTGGTTTTCCCCTGAGAGGTATCTTATGGGGTGGTTGTTCGGACCCCTCTTTTCCTCTGAGTTGGTTTTTAATTCTCGAGGACGAGAATGTTTTGAGAGGTATCAAATGTAATGGCTCGGACCTCTCTGGTCCACTACTTTGTGAAAATGTGGTGTTGGAGGTGTTCCGGGAGGTCAAGGTGACTTATCCCCCAGCCGCGCCCTACCGGTAGCTTGGTCTACCGGTAGCCGCAGCCTACCGGTAGCTCAGTCTACCGGTAGCCGCTGCTTACCGGTAGCTCAGTCTACCGGTAGCCGCTGCATACCGGTAGCTCGGTCTACCGGTAGCCGCTGCCTACTGGTACCTCGGTCTACAGGTAGCCACAGTCTAGCAGTAGCTCGGCTAACACTTTTCCATATTTCTAGTTCTGTGAATAGTGTTTCGAGAATCCTAAGAGCTACCGATTCCTTTGCCAAATTTCACGTGTGAACAGTGTTTCCAGAATCCTAAGAGCTACTGATTCCTTTGCCAAATTTCATGTGTGAACAATGTTTCCAGAATCCTAAGAGCTACAGATTCCTTCCTTTTCCAAATTTCACGTGTGAACAGTGTTTCCAGAATCCTAAGAGCTACCGATTACTTCCTTTGCCAAATTTTGAGTATGTGAATAGTGTTTCCAGCTTCCAACAGTTTCGCCCCTTTGACATTTTATTTGACGTAAAATACATTTTAAAACCTTATTTTAAGGACTTTAAGGCCGATTCAAAGGCCATAAATCCTATATTAATTATTCTTAAGGCTGGGATGTTTTTACTTGGTCAAACCGCGTGGGTTAATGCGGTCCGTTTTTAATGGAGAATAAATCAGATCTTAAACCGTCGCCTCTCTAAATTCTTTTAAAAGGAACAAGATATCATTATTCATTGTTATTCCTCCTGGTTCTCATCTAAGAGACGTTAGAACCTTGCAATCATTCCCGTAGGAGTTTCACAATCAAACGTTACTCGGATCAGTTCCACTTTGTTTGAGGGAACCAAGCTGTGTCGATCATTCTTCCATATAAGTTGACATGAGAGAAGGATTGTGGCCCATTGTGTGGATAAAGGACGTCAAGAACTCTTAGAGTTAGGGGATTCATGGCTTCTCTAATTGTGTATGTGCAATTGTAGAATTAACATGATTTAGTCCTTTGGATCACAATGAAATTGACATAATTAAATACTTAAACCGGATTAAAAGAATTGGTTGATCGTGTAATGTTTCTTTATACCGTGGTAACGGTTTTCCTCATGTTTTCTAGTTTGAGTGATATCTATGTTTTCTTTGATTTGTTGTTCGTTCATGATAGATATTGATAATGAACGTAAAGATGGAATTAATTGGCTAAAGATAAAGAGGCATGTAAATTAATCTGGTTATTGCTGTTGTTGTAGTTGTTCTAATTTGAGGATAATAAAATTAGGGAAGTAAGCATGGTTATTTAAATTGTGATAGCTTACTGATTAGGTCTCCCGTAATTGTATCCTACGAATAACTAATCTTCTAGTTCAATATGGATTAATGAACAGATTGTGTGAGAATTTCTAAAAGGGTTCTGAGTTACCCTCTTGTTGTTAAAGGGTCAAGAGCCATTGTTGTGATTGTTGTTTTCCTACTTCTTGTACTATGATGTGAGCCTATATGGGTTTTGTGATATGTGGAGGCCTGGAGGCCTTGTGGTTGTGGTATCGGATGATGCCTAGAGTGGCGAGATGCATCAGTTTATGCATGTGGGTGTCGGGGAGGACACTGAGGGTGATGGAATGAAATGGATGTGGTTGTTGGATTCTTGTGGGTTCTTTGAATGTTTATCTGTTTTGTTTTTCCCCACTGCTCAAGGTAGCTGGTCTTGCTTGCCCTTCTTCTGAAGGAGGCAAAGATGCGCGGGGTATGCCACGTGCTTTCCGTGTTTAGCCTCTTGAGGGAGAATGGGTCTGTGCTCTTTCTATAGGCGGAAAAGACTCGACGGGTAGTATATCTACTCACTGTGTTGAGCCTCCTTTGTGTTTAGTAGCATAGGATTCTTTTCTAGAATTCCTGGGAATGTGGGAAAGTAACTCTATAATGAATGTTTGATTAAATGGTGATAATCCACGGGGATGGAGGTGCTGGAATTTAAAGGAGATGTGAATCTAAAAAGGAGAAGTTGATTTTGAATGTGATGCCATTTCAGTTTAATGTGGAATTGTTCATGGTTAATTAATGTTTAATGAATTAATTAACGTACAATGGAATTGATAAAATGATAATGGAGTAATCTAATAAATTTCTTCAAATGTTGTGTACTTATAGGATACCTAGTCTTAGAAGTAGCAACCTGGAGTCTGAGAGACGTTAGCTGCAGTTGTATCTATAAGACTAGGTAATGCCCATAGTGTGGATGTGAGTTATATATATATATTCTGTACTTTTTGTGTTTCTATACCCTAATCCACCCTGTCGGTAAGGGCAGCTGACACTCCAGGTATTCTGATCCCTGGGGGGTGTTTTCCCCAACTTTCTTGATGGGAGGTTGAATGGCTGACTACCCCCTTTGACCCCGCTCTCTTCTCTTGGTAGATATTGGTGGTGTTAGGAACAGTGGATAGTTTTACCCATATATGTGTGTAGAGGGCTGTAATGGCTCGTGGTTATTTCACACACATATATTCTGGATATAGTATCCTATGGACTACTATAGGTGTAACGTGTATAGGCTGTGATGGCTTGAGGATCCCTACTCGGTGTATGGGATATAATGGCTTAAGGTATAATACTCGATGTATGATACACGTTATGCGGGCTGTGGTGGCTTCCGGAGCTTACCTGGTTACTTTTGGTTGTGGGGATGGTGTGGTGCTTCGTCCAGGTGTCTGCGGGCAAGCCTTTGGAGAGAGATGCACAGGACATATGCCGTTGGGGCAAGGCGGCAAACCAGTGGGGAAGTAGTAGCGGGGTACCCTTGATATTATCCACTATATTCTATATTCTTGTATTCGTTACTTGGTGAGAGTGGCCATGGTGAGGTTGGGAACTTAGTATACCTGTTTAGGTAACAAGTTAGTTTCACTTGTTGTTCACTGGGCTTTAGCATGCTTTCTTTACTTTTGCACGAGAGGCTTGGGGAGGATCCTACTTAGCATACTGTTATACTCACCCTATGTCTATATAAACTGTTTTTCAGGTCACTTAGAGCAGGTTGGAGATCATGATGGTTACTACTAGCTTGTGGTTAGAGGAGGAGCTGTTCGGGCTTGTGGCTGCTGTCGTTTCACTTTCTTTTGGGTACTTTGAGTTTTCCCCCTTTCAGTTGTAGTACTTTTGCATGACATTTCATATATGTACTTGGTTTCCTTTTATATCTCAGTTCTAAGTTGGAGTTGATTGGAGTCTATTCTATCTCTCTTTTCTTCATGTGTTCTCTTAGAGGGTAATGCCTCCCATTTGTATGTTTATTATACCCTCGGTGCTAGTCGCCAACCCGGGGCCTACTGGAGGCGGGACTCGGGGGTCATTATCTCCCTTCTCACATTGCCAGCCCAGGAGGGGTACACTTTTTGGGGAGGGGGTCGTGACACATATTATTTATTCAAATATACTTATATATATCATCAATATGGTTTGGTGGTGAAAATATAGTCACATCTCTTCCTAAAGGTGGTAGTTCACACATACACAAACAGTGTTATCATCTTTTAGTGAGTGAATATCTAAGAAATAAAATGACATATTAACTTTTTAGATTGATAAATATGTCATAAATATTATATTTGTGTTATTTATATCATATATCATCATTAACATTATCCTTATCACCTTCCATGGAAAGCATTATTTAAATAGGGTTCATATCGCTTCTCGAGGCGGTAGTCCGTTGTACACACGAGCGAAGTTATCGTATCCCCTAAGGAATTGAAATTAAAAAAGTTATATAAATGATATAATAACTCCCTATGTATAATTTTATTATAAATATCATATGTAAACTTTATATCCATTATCATTTCCAACCATGAGATGTGGTAATGGAAAAATGAATGACATCAGATCACGAGGTTGTAGTTCTCCATACAAATCAATGATAATTTGGTAACCCATTTGATAGAAGTAGGGATAGTTCTATGTCATGAACTTAATATAAAAACATATAATTATGTATAAATATACTATAGTAATTATATCATAATGTTTTAATAATAATTGAATTAGGTGGAGTAATAAATAAAATAACAACACTTGTTGAAGAACATTACCTCTTCTTCGGTTAACCTCCTTAGGTTTGCACCAAAATCCTTCATAGGTTGACGTTATACCCAAAATAAGTCTTATATGATGATAGGAGTGAAGTTGGAAATTTATTTAGGTAGTTATTTTCCAACCCAAAATGGTTTTAAGCTGTGAAGAGAAGATGATAGTGGTGGCATTTTATAAGGGAGGTGAGTGGCACACTTGTAATTTTTTGAAATGAAAAAGGTGTACCTATATTTTTGATATCCCCGAAGGGTAAAAAATGGAGTATTATCAATAATTATAAATTATATGGTATAAATATGGCCATAAAAATATTTTAGACATGTTTTTAGGTCATTTTAACCCTTATCTTTTATAGTTTAACCCCCCCCCCCCTGATGAATCCATTTTTACCTTAACTGATGTAAATAAGTTTTGCTATTTTCACTCTTAATTATGGTCAAAAATTATTTTTATCTTATTGGATAATATAAATTATGGTGATTATAAATATTTAATCCATTTTCCAAAATTACATTCATATAAGTGGAAATTTTTATTTTAAAATTAATCTGGAAGACGCAACGCGAATGCACATTTTCAAAGTAAAAATATTTAAAAGTCAACACATTTTTATATAAAAATTTAGTTTTAAAATGATTCCAATAAATTAAATTATATTAATAGATATATAATTCAAGTAATTTTACATTTAATCTAATTGAAAATACAATTTAACTTTATAAATATTTTTAAAAAATAAATCTTTCAATTAAAATTTGGTAGTTTTTACTATTCTTAAAAAATAAAACTTTCCAGAAAAATCTAAAAAAATCACCCTAAATTAATTTTGATATTCTGATTTAAAATTTTAATTTCATTTTATCATATAAATTTTCTAAAATCAGTAAAAATTAATTTCAAATTATATGTGTAGTTTGTGACTAAATCATCATTAAGAAAAAATATATTTTTTTTAAAAAAATATTTTTCTTTCAAATGATTCTTAATTTATTTATAATCAATAGATAACCATAATTTTCATAATTTACATAATACTAATCAGACCCTCCAATTTATTTGTTAGGCTATAATGGTATATCATATAATCATTCATTTCTAATCAGGGTTTCATGTTTTGAAAGTTACCAAAGAGATTAAATTTCAAGAAATATATTTCATGGGTTATTTAATCTCAGTGTTTCAAATAACATACTCTAAAAAATGATGTTATTATTTTAAAATTTCAAGGTGTTAAATTCTACCCACAATAAATAAATTAGGAACTCAAAATTTATACCTGATCTCAGTGATCAATGGTTTTTCATTTAGAAATACCATTTTTGTAAAACCCACATCAGAAAAGTGTTAATAAAATATCATCTTAATAAGAGAGAAAATGGATGTATAAAGGTGATGTGGAATAAAACCTAACTAGGTTACTATGTGGGATAAAATTTGTGGCAATTGAATATATGAACATGTAAGAAAATTTTGAAAAAATTTAGAGAGTGATAAAGGTCATTGATCATAATAAAGTGACTGATCAAAGGAGGGTAATGGACATCAACCTTATAAAACTGTCATGATTCAAATTCAATTTGATTCATCGAATATTAATGTAATAGGATAACATTTTTTATTTGTGATCCTTTTACTAAAGTTGAGGAATTGTTTTACTATATATGAATATATTTTAATATACTTAATTTATATGTTTCAATTTCATAAGCACAATTTCATCTTTTGGTTGTGCTTCGATCAATTTCCAATTAATTACTTACTACACTAAATGAATATATATAAATGATTTATTTATGCCTGAAGCACTAAAACTGAATTTTTATTGATTATAATATCTATAATGATAATTCATTCCTTAAATCTCTAGTTATTATTATGATAAAATGTTTAGCACAGGTTATCCAGTATACATAAATATCCATATGGTAAATTTATATATTAATCTCCAAAACCTCATCCAAAGTTAAACTTAAACAATCTCATAAATAGTTAACTTTATGAACCTTAAAAATATTAATAACCAAAATATTGGAAATAAGGTCACTGAATTTCCAAAATTAACTTATTATTGATTCCCCAAACAACATGAAGTAGCTATTAATCATCAAAAACCAAACATGTGAATACCGTCATCATTTATTTACTTGAAACTTGGTAATAATATGAACTAACATAAAATGTTATTTAAAATATTCATGATTTCTTATTCCTTAATTAAAACACATATTATTGGATATATTCCTTAAATAAAAAAAATCTTGGTAATCTTTATCAAGGATAACATAAAGCACTTTTCAAACAAATCATTAATTAGTCCCAAGGTAGTCATGACTATCAAATTTAATTTATCAATATCAATCATCTCTTTATCCCAACATCTTTATCTCAACATCTGGAACATATTAATTGTTATATTTCCCTCGATCATGTGTTTTACAAGAATTTAAACATGTAACTGAATCATTTTTCTTGTTCATCGGTGTCCTTCAACATATTCTTTCAAATCCTTAATGAAATATTGTTGTCATAAAATCCTTATACATTTTATAATTATTATATCTAAGATATCATTGATAAAATTATTAAATGGTTTTATTTTTTAATCCAACAAAATCACATTAATAATTCCACTTCATTTATTGTAATTTCATAAGGTTAACTATGATTCATTATCTTCTTTTAGGGTATATTACTTTGAAACTTGGGTAATTCATTTGGGTAGTTCCCCATATTCATATAGTTTAAGAAATGAACATTGGAAACCTTTTTTTCCTTGAAATCATGATCATGGGGGGATTTATCTCTACACTTGTAGTGAACTCCCATTCTTTTGAAGCAAGAACTAGGGTGTTTCTTTCTATAGTTATAACATGTTGGAAAATCCTTCTTTACCTTCTTTCCTTTATCCAAATTTTTCCCTGCCATCATATTCTTGTATCACTTCCCTTTGAAGCCACAATACTTATAGAATAATTTCTATATCTTTCTATCACATCATACTATATGATTATATGATGAGAATTTTTTGGAGACTACTTCCCTTCAAAATATTGGCTTCAACCCATCAAAGAAGCTATCAGTCTTAATATTTGGCTTAAAATCATTAATTAGGTTCACATACCTTATGATAGGATCCATTTATAAATTATTTCTACACTATATTAGATTATATCATTATGAAAATTAATGTATAATCCCAAAACTATTGAAATACATAACATAAATTGAAAAAATTATGCATAGCTAATCTCATAATCATAAACTTGTTTTCTTTGGGGATATCTAAATTATCAAATCCTTCATAATGTTTTTTAAATAAAATGTGAAAATATCCAAAGAATATCCCCTAATATTATAAATCCAAGTGTGAATTAAGGCCCATTTTCATGCACCGTGTGACAATCAGGTCATGCCCAATGCATCGTTTTCAGATTTATTACCCCTAGGTACATCTGTATCAGAACCATGTCCACTTGTAGTATCTATAAAGGGATGTATTTCTAGGAAAATCCATATAATATATACCTTAACAAAACATTAGGTTGTTCTTATATACTTATCTTAAATCTATATCACAAGATTATGATCCATAATCTTTGTTTTCCTAAATCTAGTTCCCAAGGGTTCTAATAAACTTCCTATGATACCAACTGTAGTGAAACTGGACCCAGTAACCTGATACTGATGTTTACTTTATTACATTAGTATAAGATACAAGGAATCATAAATATAAGGACAAAATAGTTTAGTATTCTTGCTAAAATAGATATATACTTAAGTCATTCATTACATTTGAAATCCCAAACTACAATATAATTTTTTCAAGAATATCATTATTCCCAATATGATATCACTACATATCAAACATAGTACACTTATTGGATTCATGAGAAAGGAAAAAAATAATTTTGATATCAAATACTCAATAAGGGTGAAGTATAATGAAATCTATCATGAATAAATAATTATAATAAATATGGAAAGGAAAATAACATAATAAACATGCCATTTAAATAACTTGAATATCATAATAAGATAAGGAATAATCAATATAGAAATATAAATAAATAATTGCACATGATATTTAATCAAAATCATGACTATAATAACTTTATAAGGAATAGTCAATATGGAACGGTGAATAAATGAACACATATTCCATTTCATAAATAATGTGGGAATTAAATTCATCGAAAGATAATATCATTATGAAAATATCATGGATAATAATAACTGAATTATTAATGAAATAAATTATTAATTATTGGACATCTTGTCTCAGGCACATGACACCTCTTCTTTCAATATCTATCCTCAAGATATTTTAAAAATTATGGATAGAAAAAAATTTAACCGAAGATAGCTAACTAATTCGCCTCATTAGACTTGTTGATGCATCAATGGGATATCTATAAGCTTTCCCCACTTGTGTCATTATGTCTAAATAATTCCTAATATATAAAATAATTGATTTAATTCATTAATATTGTTTTTTTATCATAAAATACCTGTATTGGGTAAAGAATAAAAATTTATCAACATTTCCCCAGATAAAAAAATAACTTTAAATATAGAACACCATATTTAGAAATGATATACGATTTAAGGAATAAAAATATATATAATAATTAATATGGATATTTATGGTAAATTTAATGTCCATAGGAAAGTTAATAATTCAACAGAAAGTTAATGAATAAAAAATGAATCAAGGAAGTTAATGTCAATAATTTCGGGTGCAGCGGAAGCGTGTTGGTGGGAGTATCCAAATTTAATTTTAGCGTTAACAATGATCAATCCGAGATCCGTCATGATAATAAAATGCTAGATCTTCGGAATACAACAAAGAACGAAAAAGAAAGAGGGAGTCCCGGAACTATAAAGATAGGATCATCATATATTGGTTATAATTAATTTAATTAATTGAAAATAATTACCTTGATGGAATTATTTATTTGTTGATGTCTCCAGTCACAATCCGATGTGATTCATCGTTGCATCGCAGAAGCCAAGTCTTGACTTCCTCTAGTAGTGATCCACACGTTCAACACATATCTCTAGAAACCGCCAAAGGAATCTCTGGGTGCTAGCGTGGAGAAGCCTTTTCTTGCATTTTCCGCCTTAGATTGCCTTGATTTGATGGAGGAGGATCTCTCTCGGTCTTGATAGAATTCTTAGAGGAAGGATTTCTTTCAGCCTTGAGAGAATTCTACAGAATTGTTGTGCACAATGATTCTCTCCGGAAAAGTGTTTGGGTTGTGAGGATATTTATAATCGGGTTTGAGTTTATATAGTTATGACAATAAATAAATTCATTACGCGTTTCATTTATTTCATTAACTCTTATTGAAAATCCCCATGTCGAATAATTAATTCCTTGACATGCGCCCACGCTAATTATAATAATTATCATTTAATAAAACAATATTATTTACTCAAAATCTCGACTGAAAAAACTACACGGTGTGTAATCATTCATACATTGTGTGTACTCGTTTTCCATGAAAACTAAACGGCGTGCACATTCAATGTAAACGGCTTGTTTATCTTGTTTTCATTTTTCTTTATTTCCTCCACTGCATTTATTAGACCTTGAGTAATGGCTATTTATTTCTTAAATAAATGTAACTACATTACTCACTAATAAATATTTATTATTTCCCCCATAATATATTCTCTCGAATAACCAGTGTCAAAATAAATGCGATCATGCATCCTTAAATAATTTTTAAACCACAGTCGGGAAAGATCTTTATTTAACTTTTTAAATTAATATTTAACTGAGTTACATGGACACACTTAGTGTGTGACCCACTAGGCCTCTTTCTCAGTGGAATTAGGCTGAGCATACCTAAATTCCAAGGTTAGCATCTAGGAAAACACCAAGGCACCCATAGAGAAAGAAGTTAACGCCACCATGATGTGTCATCTCATACGAACTCTTATGGTGTAATTTAATCCCTTTGTCTTGATATCTCTAATCAAGCGGGTTGCATGCTAGTGCAATCAACACATGTGCTCAATTATTCTTTCTTTGACTTCCTAGAATTGAACTCACTCATACCTTGCCATGGAAATGGATTTATTTAGGCTATATCAATTCCATCACAAGGCCTGAGAAATATACTTTCATTATGGAACAGAAGGGACAAGTCCTTTCTCGCATTATCTATTAATTCAGTATCACTCGTGACACACCCAACATATCCTGCCTCGCTGCGAACAGTGTTTCATTACAATTTTCATCAATACATCTAAGTGTGTGAGTTTTAATACCCATTAATAATAATCTTAAAGTCTATGGACCAATACACACGTCCGCAGATAGGAATATCCAATGACACTATGAAATGTTGATTTCCTACGGTCGGGTCTCGCTCTCATAATATCCCCCTAGATATGACCAAGGGCGTACACCATGAGAAGGTACCTCAAAGTTTTATAAGTCCTCACACCAAATGGCCTGTATAATTTGTGTCCCTAAAATAACATCATTCGGCAATAGAACATATATGCATGAACAATTTTATGGAACTTCTGGGTTTTCATCATAGCAGGGATCCGCTATGACCCTTTAATACAACAAATATCCTTGGAACATTATCACATGCATTGTCATGCAGAAGAACAATCAATATGTGATAAGGTATTTATTAATGAATAATGTGCAAAGTAGTTGGTCATAGGCCACTAACTCCAACAGACTCCCACTTGGACTAGATCCAACTGCTAAAAACCTTTAACCTGCTAGCTCTCACATGATATTTATGCTACTATTGAGATAGGCCTTTAGTCATGGGGTCCTCCATGTTCTCTTCCGTGGACACTCTTCTTACTACAAATTCACCCCTTTTATAGAAATCTATTAAGAGGTGATACTTTCGGAGTATGTTCTTTGTCTATTGATGTGACCTTGGTTCTTTTGCAAGATCCACCGCTATAGTATTATCACAATACAATGTGATAGGAT
Organism: Viscum album; assembly: GCA_963277665.1. Taxonomy (NCBI): domain Eukaryota; kingdom Viridiplantae; phylum Streptophyta; class Magnoliopsida; order Santalales; family Viscaceae; genus Viscum; species Viscum album. The sequence continues at coordinate 1,011,649,138 of OY728119.1, read as the reverse complement.
TGTTATTTCTAGGCACCACATCAAGATCCTATAAAAAGTTCCAAATCCAGACGGTTTCCTTGGATGCATTAAAAGACACAATATATTTGGACTCTACTGTAGAATCGGCGACAACTGGCTGCTTTGAATTCTTCCAAATCACAACTCCTCCATTGAGATATAAAACATATCTAGATTGCGACTTCAGATCATTGTGATCTATCTAAAAACTAGCATCATCATACCCTCTGATGACAAGATTATCTTCTCCTCCATACACCAAAAACATATCCTTAGTTCTTCTAAAATACTTAAGGATGGTCTTAACAGTATTCACATGATGTTCTCTTAGATCTTCTTGATATATGCCTACCATGCTCAGTGCATATGTAACATAAAGATTGGTACATAACATGGAATACATGATGGATCCTATAGCCGAAGCTTATGGGATCTTACTCATTAAATATTTCTCTTGTTGTGTCTATGGACACATTTTCATAGGAATATGTAGGCTATGTGGAACTGGATATAATCCCCTCTTGGATTCTTCCATACTAAATCTATTTAGTATCTGTTCAATGTATGTACCCTGACTTAGTTCATGTAGCCTCATGGATCTATCACAAATGATCTTGATCCCTAGAATGTATGCTGCTTCACCCAAGTCCTTCATGGAGAAACACTTGTTCAACCAGTCCTTAACTGACTACAAGACTAGTACATCATTTCCAATAAGCAATATGTCATCAACATATACAACTAGGATAACGATCACATTCCTATTAAACCGCTTATAAACACATGGCTCACATTCATTCTTAATTAACCAAAATTCCTTTATGGCTACATCAAATCGAATGTTCCATGACCTGGATGCTTTCTTTAATCCATAAATGGATTTCTGCAACATGAAAACCCATTTGGCTTCACCTGGTGTCACAAACCCTTCTGGTTGTGTCATATAGAAATCTTCTTGAAGGTTCTCATTAAGGAATGTTGTCTAGACATCCATTTTCCAAATCTCATAGTCAGGGTAAGATGCTATGGAAATTATGATTCTTATGGATTTAAACATGGGAACTAGCGAGAAGGTTTCATCATCGTCAATTCCTTGACGCTTTCTGAATCCTTTAGCAAATAGATTTTCTTTATAGGTGATAATTTGACCTTCCATGTCCAGTTTTCTCTTGAATACCCATTTGCATCCAACAGGTTTTACATCAACTGGCTCATCGACTACAACCCAGACTTGGTTCTGATACGTGGAATCCATCTTTGAATTCATAGCTTCTATCCATCTTGCAGCTTCTGAGCTTTCTACTACTTCCTTGATGGAGATAGGTTCATCATTTTCCAACAATAATGATTCACCATCCTCGGTGACTTGGAAACAAAATCTCTCTGGTTCCCTTACCTCTCTTGAGATCCTACGCAGTACATGTGTTTATAGAACCTCTTCTATGGGGACCTGTGGAACATGTTCCTGTACCAACTCCTGTGTATCCTGAGCATAAACTTCGTGGAAGTAAATATTACTCCCACTATCCTTTTTTGAGTATGTGCTCCCTCTCAAGAAAGATGGCTTGTCTGACGACATACACTTTCTTGTCTGTAGGGTTATATAGGTAATATCCTTTCGTTTCCTTGGGATATCTTATAAAGATACACTTCATGGCCCGAGGTGCTAGTTTGTTGCCTGATAAGGCCTTAACAAATGCCTCGCATCCCCATACACATGTGTTCAAAAAAATGTGTTTCTTTCCATTCACAACTCTGATAGAATTCCATTTACCGCCTTATTTGGTAATCGGTTCAATGTGTATGCTGCAGTTTGTAATGCATATCCCCAAAAGGATAATGGAAGATCTGCATGAATCATCATCGACCTCACCATGTCCAACAAGGTGTGGTTCCTCCTTTCACTAACACCATTCCACTGTGGTGTATAGGTAGGAGTGAGTTGAGATAGAATCCCAGCCTCCCATAGAAGATTGATGAACTATTGGTTCAGATATTCTCCACCTTGATCTGATCGAAGCTTCTTTATCTTCTTACCAAGCTGATTCTCTAATTCATTCTTGAATTCCTTAAATTTCTATAAGGATTTTGACTTATACCACATTAAGTAAATGTAGCCATATCTACTCAAATAATCAGTAAAAGTAATGAAGTTAAAATATCCACCTCTATCTTCTACTGGAAATGGTCCACACACATCTGTGCATACCAATCCTAGAGGCTATGTGGCCCTTTCACCCTGTCCACCGAAATGTTGCTTGGTCATTTTACCTTGTAAACAAGCATGACATCTATCAAGTGGTTTTATCTCAGTAGAGTCTAAATAACCATCTTAGAAGAGCTTTGTCAGTGCTTCTCATTCACATGACCGAGACGGTGATGCCACAACTAGGGGATGTATGAGTCATGTGAGTTTGTTTCGTTATCAATTACCAACACTTGGTTTTCGTAATTTAATACCATTATTTAAATGTTCCATACCATAACATACATTGTTATTATAAAAGAGACAATACTTATTTCCAAACATGAAAATAAATCCATCCATATCCAAACAAGATACAGAAATTATGTTCTTGGTAACACTAGGCACATAATAACAGTTATGTAAAACCAAAATCATCCCAATTGGAAATGAGAGGTGGTAATCGCCAATGGCTAACCCAGCCAGCCTCATGCCATTGGTAGCTCAAAGATCCACCTCTCCTTTGGAAATCTTTCTAAATCTACGTGGTTCCTGCATTTGAATATATATGTGAGCCCCACAAGCTATATCTAATACGCAATGTGTAGAAATGGAAGGATTACACTCGATAACGAACGCACCTTTAGCGTCACCACGCTTCTGGGTGTCGTTCCTCTTCCAGTGTCCTTGCTTTCCACATGAAAAAACATATTTCCTTCTATTCCTTGCCCTGCCTCTGGATCTTCCCCTTCTTGGAGAGACGACGCTCATGGGCTTCAAACCGTTTATAAGTCTTTGGCCCCTTTTCCTTGTCCTTCATTTTCTTATTCACCATAAGGACTGTGGGTTTGTCACACCCCATGTCCTTATCTACCTGTAGAATCAAGTACATAAGTTCTAATAGACTCTTCTCATTATTTCTCATTTTTTAGTTGATAATAAATCTTGAGAAGGTCTTGGGAAGTGATGATAGGATGAGATCTGTATGCAACTCATCTGAGAATTTAATCCCTAAGATGTCCAGGCATTCGATATAGCCAATAAGCTTAACTATATGAGGCCCTGATGACGTAGACTCTCCAAGATTAATTGTAAACAAAGAATTGTAGATCTTATATCTCTCTTGTCTCACCTTCTCATGGTATAGATCCTTAAGGTGAGACATAATGCTCTATACGTCCATGTTTTCATGTTGCTTCAAGAGCTCATTAGACATGGCTGATAGCATAAAACATTGTACATCTATGTCATCATCAATATATTTCATATAGAGAGATATTTCCTCATCACTGGCCTCTTTTCCAAGCGCAACTGGAATAGGTTCCTCCAGCACATACAATTTCCTTTTGTGGCAAAGGATGACGTGTAAACGCTGCTTCCACTCTTGGAAATTGGTGCCAGTGAGAACGCTTTCCTTCTTGATTATTGTTCTCAATGATATGTTTGAAGTCATTTTTCTTTCCATTTCTACAAATTAAGATGAGAAAAGGTTTAGTAATTTATTACAAAACTGAGACAAATAAATAAATTAATAATTATTAGTGTCCCACAATTTTATCAAAATCCAATAGCCCTCACCATTGACTTCGGAATATTCTGTTGCCTGAATATTCTAGTGGAAAGGATCCATATTTCCCTTCACATTACCCCAACTAGGGTTGGTCAAGCAACTTAAAGGGGTTTAGGTAGGCATTCTAAATTCCAACTGCATTAACTCGTATCTCTTTGATCCACTGAGTGGACTCCCTAATCCTAAAATCCTTTTATTTTGGATTTCCTCAACCTTTGCCTCTTGGTCACACCATGTCCTGTTGTGCCATTCAACCCTTGATGTGAACCAAGTCAAGTCACCACAAAACCTTGAATTAGAATTCCCCAATAATTGAAAGCACCCCAACTATGTTTGGTCAAGCACTTTGAACTATGGTTTGATTCTAACCAAGATTATGGAAGACTATACTAACTTAATATTTCTTTGAAATATTTTATCCATATACGTAAATTTCCATTTTATTATATTTGATTGTGTTCTTGTTAATATTAAGTGGTATATACTTAAGTGATTAACCATGTCTAAGATAATATTTATGCATAAGCTGGTCTTTATTTTAGTTCCATATTGCATGCTTGTTTAATTCATTAATTGTGTGATCATGAAAACACACCCACAATAAATAAACCATGCAACTAATAGAAATAAAATAAATGGTATGATCATGAGCTTGTTCCATTGGTTATTTTATCTAGCGGTTGATAAACTAACCCAAGACCTAGGGGAGAAACACCTTGAACCTTTCGGGTTCGTGTTTACAGCTTTCCACCTGTCCACCTTTGTATCTCCTTGGATTGGTTTCAACTTGGCTCCTAACTTCAGCCACCTCCATTAGCATGGGAGTTTCATCCATTACATATACATTTATCTCACATGTAGGTGATGGGTACAAAGGTGTTTATACATAAAATAAACCTTAGGAATGCAGGCCCTACATATTAATGAGGAAAATGCTCACAGGCCAACAAATTTAATTTAAGTAAATAAATTCAAAGAATCCATTCACATAAAAAGGTCTTGTTCTAGCTCATGATCATCCATACATGCAATGATATTTTTGCATAAATAAAACTATTATTTAATTATTTAATCATTCTTGGTTAAGATAAACCACGCTCGAATAAATTAATTATCTTTAATTAATCAATCCTTTTATCTTAAAACCTTTTTCTGAATTTCCTGGAGATTCTCATCCATCATAATTTTAAACAAATAAATTCATTTAAAATTATCTTTGTACGTAACTTGTACATTGGAGGAAACCCGGTGAATTCCCATTCATTACGCAGCAGTTAAATTAAACACACACACACACACACACACACATATATATATATATAACACTTATCACGTGTTGTGCCTTAGCTTTACACCTGCAAGATGGTACACATATCAAGTGTTTGTATAATATAATAATAAATTTTAATAAATCTGCATAATTTGGATGAGTACAAGGTGTGTACTTACGACTACATGGCATGTACTTTTGTTCACCGTCCATCCGAAGTACACACCCAGGGACATGGCGTGTTGATGTACTTCAGAAATTTTCAGAGTACACTGTGTGTTCAGTGGAACACATGCCAGGTAGTATCTGCATTGCACTGTTTCCAACTGGGTAAGTCGTGTACGGAGTACACAGTCCAACCCTAACCCGAAGGGACTACATGCTATGTTTAGTGGACCATATGGCATGTAATCTGGAAATTGTGTGCCACTTGTTCCAGGTCAACACACTGTTTCATAAATGACTTAGATAGGATCCAATACACAGCTGGATTTGGCGAACCAGTCCAATGCATTGAACCTACACTACATGATGTGTACTTTTGAATACTCGCCATGTATTCTGGTGTTGTACGGCCAGGAACGTTTGTCACCTCTGGATGAGATCCTCTATTTTAGTTTAATCAAAATTAAAAATAAAAATTTGTTTCTGTAAGGTGAACGAGAACTGAGAGGGGAGGAACAAATCTCGAGATTCAGATTTTAAATAACGATTAACTTGAATTGAAAGAACTAAACTATTAAATGTGTAAATCACCAACAATATACTAAATAATTATAATCAACGATATGACCCCTTTAATACCACTTCTAGGTTCTGGGTGCAGTGGAAGCACGTTGGTGGGAGTACCCAACTGTAATTTTAGTGTTAAAAACGATCAATTCGAGATCTATCACGATAATAAAATGCTAGATCTTTGGAATAGAATGAAGAATGAAAAAGAAAGAGGGATTCCCGGAACCATAAAGATAGGATCATCATATGTTGGTTATAATTAATTAAATTAATTGACAACAATTAACTTGATGGAATTCTTTCTTCGTTGATGTATTCGGTCATGATCTGATGTGATTCGTCGTTGCATCATAGAAACCAAGTGTAGACTTCCCCTAGCAGTGATCCACACATGCACCACGTATCTCTAGATGTCGCCGAAGGAATATCCAGCTGCTAGTGTGGAGAAGCCTTTGCTTGCATTGTCCGCCTTAGATCACCTTGATCCGATGGAGGAGGATCTCTCTCGGTCTTGTGAGTGTTCTTGGAGGAAGGAGTTATTTCGGCCTTGATAGAATTTTCCAGAATTTTTGTGCACATTGATTCTCTTTGGAAAAGTGTTAGGGTTGTGAGGATATTTATAATTGGGATTGAGGTTATAGAGTTATGACAATAAATAAACGCGTTAAACATTTTATTTATTTCATTAACTCTTATTGAAAAGACCCATGTCGAATGATTAATTCCTTGACATGCGCCCATGCTGATTATAATAAATATCATTTAATAAAATGATATTATTTCCTCAAAATCCTGACTGGAAAACCTAAACGGTGTGTAATCATTAATACATGGTGTCGACTCATTTTCCATGAAAACTACATGGCGTGTACATTCAATGTACATGGCGTGTTTATATTGTTTTCATTTTTCTTTATTTCCTCCACCACATTTATTAGACCTTGAGTAATGGGTATTTATTTCTTAAATAAATGTAACTGCATTACTCACTAATAAATATATATTATTTCACCCCCAATATATTCTCTAAAATAACAAGTGTCGAAATAAATGCGACCATGCATCCTTAAATAATTATTAAACCACAGTTGGGAATAATATTTATTTAACTTGTTAAATTATTATTTAATTGAGATACATGGACACACTTTGTGTGTGACCCTCTAGGCCTCTTTCTTAGTGGCATTAGGCGGATCCTACCTAAAGTCCAAGGTAAGAATCTAGCAACACGCCAAGACACCCGTAGAAAAAGAAGTTAACACCGCAATGATGTATCACCTCATACGAATTCTTACCGTGTAATTTAATCCCTTTGTCTAGATATCTCTAATCAAGCAGGTTGTATTCTAGTGCCATCAACCCATGTGCTTGATTATTCTTTCTTTAACTTCCCATAATTGAAATCACCCATACCTTACCATGTACATGGATTTATTTAGGCTATATCAATTCCATCAAAGGGCCTGATATATCTACTTCTGTTATGGAACAGAAAGAAAAAAATCCTTTCTCGCATTATCTATTAATGCAGTATCACTCGTGAAGCACCCAACGTATCCTACCTCGCTGTGAACAATGTGTCATCATAGTTTTCATCAATACTTCTAAGTGCGTGAGTTTTAATACCCATTAATAATAATCTTAAATTCTAAGGACCAGTACACACGTCCGCAGATAGGAACATCTAATGACACTATGAAATGTGGATTTCCTACTGGTGGGTCTTGTTCTCATAATATCCTCTTAGATATTACCAAGGGATCACACCATGAGAAGGTTCCTTGATGTTTTATGAGTCCTCACCCCAAATGGCCTGTATTATTTGTGTCCCTAAAATAACATCATTTTCCCATAGAACATATATTCAAGAATAGTGTTATGGCACTTCTGGGTTCTCATTATAGCAGGGATCCGCTATGAACCTTTAATGCAACAACTATACTTGGAACATTATCACATGCATTGTCACGCATAATAACAATCAAGATGTGATAAGGTATTTATTAATGAATAAAGTACAGTGTAGTTGGTTCTAGGACACCAACTCCAACAAAACCAACAGGAGGAAAAATATGGATGGTATAAATATAATAAATACCTATTGTATTTATAATAAATAGTTGTTGTAATTAATGGATATAAATTCTATAAAAATACCTTTATGAATATTCTTGAGGAAAATATCATTTTCATTTTGAAAATCACTTTTTAAAACTAAAATTTCACAAAACATCTTGGGAATGATTTTCTTAGAAAATGATATTTAAAACATATAAATTAAGTATTAAAATATTTGATTGTTCATGATGGGTGGGAATTATGTTCATGTCATACATATTAAAATTAAGATTCATTTTACTTTCTCATTAAAATAAAGACAAGAATTATTTTGAAAAAGTAATAAATATTATTTTCAAAAAAATTGTAAAAATAAAAAATGTGTAAAAATTTATTTAATAAATCATTTGGAAAATTTAAAAAACATTTTGGATTTTTTTTTAAAACATGGTTTTGTAAGAACATGTATTTCCAACCGAAGAGAGAAATAAAGTAGGATTTTAGTAAAAATATTTTCTCAATTATTTAATGTAAAAAAGAGTGAGGAATGAACTATTAATTGAAAAATTCATGAATAAATAAAGGAGAAGAAAATGAAAGGGTTTATTAAACAATTATCAAATAATTCCCTTTAATGGAAAATAAAGTATAAACAATCCCGATTAAAATGAGATTATTAAATGAAACCTTTACTATTTCATAACGTTGAAGTGATAATTAACCAATAATAGATTATGTGAATAAAATTTAAATGAACATAAAACAAGTTTATATTCAACATAATTTATTCAAAATTTAATACACATATAATCATAGAATAATAAGGACAATAGATAAGTAATATAACCCAATGAAAGATGTAGAGTTTTGAAATTCATTACCACTTGTTAATTTTCAAGTCAAATACCCTTGGAAGAAAGAGTTAAAATATAATAAAAATTTAATTATTCATTATAATACAAGTCAAAAAATAATTATATAAAAAATATAAAAAGTAAATTGGTACATAATATTATAATATGCCTCAATGAAGGGAAATTGTGACTAAGTCCCATATCTCATGCTTCATTTTGGTTGAACATGATTTAAACTCTCATATACTATTTTTAAACATGTTATTAAATTTCAAAAAACCCATATTAAAATTTATAAGTTAATATATGATCCTTTTTTAACATATTATCACCCATTAGTTAATAATATTCTTTATTTTTATTATTTGGGGTGTTAATTTACATGTTTTCTTATTCATTATTTGTGATGAATGTTCCAATTATTATGAATATTATATTGTTTCATCATATAAAGAATAATAATAATGAAATAATAATAATATTTATATATCAATTATAATTTTAACACCAATCATGGAAGATGGTTTTTGAGAAATGAAGTATGTTACGATCATGGAGACGGTAGGCTATACATACACATGAGTTACATTTCCATTTTTCAACAATCATTATGGAAAGTATTTAATTAATATTTAACCATTATATATTTATATTAATTTCATATTATTTCTTAAAATAAACTTATATATATCATCCGTGTTTTGTGGTTATTAAAATAGAGTCACATCGCTTTGTGAAGGTAGTAGTCCACACATACATGAACGATGTTTTCATCTTTCAGTGAGTGAAAAGGTAAGAAATAGAATCATATATTTTATTTTAAGAATAAAAAACATGTATTTAATATAATAATGATGTCATATATAAAAAATATCATCATTAACATTATCCTTATCACCTTCCATGTAACGAGTTAATGACAGACAAATCGCATTGCTTTGTGAGGTGGTCGTTCATCGTACACAAGAGCAACGTTATTGTATCCCTTGTGGAATGGAAACTAACAAAGGTATATATGATATAATGACTATATAAGTATAATTTTTTTATAAATATAATATAAATACTTTATATCTATCATCATACCCAATCTTGAGATGTGGTATTGTAAAAACTTAATGACATTGATTCATGAGGCAGTAGTCTACCATACACATTAATGATGATTTCGTAACTCATTTGATGGAAGTGGGGATCGTTGTAGGTAATTACCTTAATATATAAAAATCAAAGTATATGTAATATAATATGTTTGTTATATATTCTTGGTTTAATAATAATTTAAGTAGGTGGAGGAAGAAATAAAATAAAAACACTCTTTGAATAATGTTACCTATTCTTTAGGTAAGCTCCTTAGGTTTGCACCCAAATCCTTCCTAGCATGGATTTCTATCAATCTAAGGATTATAAAATTATAGGATGTAATTTGATAAGTTATTTCTATTAGTATTTTTAAAACAAAAATGTTTTTAATGTGTCAATAGGATGGGGCTATGGTGCCTTTTATAAGTGAAGTTATTGTCCCATTTGTAATTTTGGAAACGGAAAAGGTGTACCCATGTTTTTTACATTCCAAAAGGGTCCAAAATGAATTATTTTAGATCCTTAGTCATTATAGGGTAAAAGTTTTCTATAAAATATATTTTATACAAGTATTTAGTTCATTTTAACCCTTATCATGTTACTTTAATCCTCCCTGATAAATCAATTTTTACCTTATATCCTATAAATAATTTTCACTATTTTCTCTATTAATTTTGGTAAAAGATTAATTTGAACTTATTAGATAATATAAATTATTATGATTAAAAATATGGAATCATTTTTTTCAAATTATATTCAAATAAGTGGGAAATATTAATTTAAAATTAACCTCATAGACATGACAAGAAAGCAGGTTTTTAAAGAGAAAATATTCAAAATTTTATAATGTTTTTATGTCAAAATTCAATATAAAAATTATTATAATGAAATAAATTGGTTTAATAGATATATAATTGAACAAATTTAAATTTAAAAACTATTTAAAATATAATTTATCATTATAAATAATTTAAACAAAATGGTATTTTTGAATTAAAATTTGGTATTTTACATTATTCATCGAAAAATGAAACATTTCAAAAAAAAATATGAAAACTACACCCTATGATAATTATAAAATTATTATTTTAAAATTATTTCAATTTTATCAACTAAATTTTATAAAAATTTTCAAAATTAATTTTAAATTATGTGGTCAAGTCATAGATGAATTGCCTTTTAGAAAAAAAATAGTTTTTCAGAAAACATTTCTTTTTTATTTTTAATGAGTCTTATTTTATTTCTAATAAATAGATTGTCATTATTTTAATAATTTAGTTAGTGCCATTCAGACCCTCCAATTTAATGGTTATGTTATAATATTATATTATTTTATGGTTATTTTCTACTTAGTGTTGTGTGTTTCACAAGTTTTAGAAGAGATTAAATTTCAAGAAATATATTTTGTGTTTTATTTAATCTTATTGTTTCATGTCATGTACTATATAGAAAAAAATGTTCTTATTTTAAAATATTATGGTGTTACAATAATGATCTGGATTTGGAATTGTTAGGGAATTTTATGATATTTTAGCACAACTATTTTCTAAGAAAGAGATTTGTCATATATATATATAAACCATAAAATCCTTATATATATATATATATATATATTTGTACAGTGTCAAATGGACCTTCAAAGGAGTATGTGTGTCAAGTAACTTTAGTATTTTGACTTTGAGATAGTGTATACCCCTTTTAAGGGTCATGCTATTATTAATGCACTATGTATGAAGACTTTTTTGAAGGTAGTGTAGGTGGATAGTAGCTAGTGGAAGATGATATACCTCTTCATATAGATGTTCCTTTATGTTTAGGAGTATTATAGTATAGAAACTATGACATATATGAGTATTGTATACTCAATTATTGAGAGATTAAAGTATATTTAGTTATCTATATTATATTTCTTGGGGATAAGGGATAGTATATATGGTGAGGATCCACCACCAGATTCATATCTTGGGGTTTATAGGGTTCTTTACATCCGAGGATGGGTTGACATCTTTTTGAACATGGGTGAGGAGATGATATGAGATTCACTTGCCTCAAGATAATCAGTTCACCTGGGTATTACCATGATATATACTATCATATTAATTGGTGGTAATGGTGGACTAGGATGATAAAATACATTATGTAGTTTGTTTCAATATGCTTTCCCTATTAATAGGTAAACTTTGATCACCAGTGACCCACAAGTATTCTACCATAGTTACCCAATACCGAGTAGATTTGGAATCATGTGACCATAAATTTTTTCATTGGGATTCCAAGGACACCCCTAGGTAGTTATGTGTTATATTTTATTGTGTACCTTTTTACCAATTTTTCACACTTCATACTAATCAAGGAGACCCAATACACTGATAATATTGAATAATTATTTGTATGGAAGATAATACATATTCATAGTGTATTGTGGAGTATCATTTATAATCATGATTCTGAATTCATGTATTTATTCTTTTCGTGATTCCAATGGTGCTTGATACTGAGTAAAATTTGAACAACACATACTATCCCCAAACATATTAGGAGTATGAGCGTACTATCTAGATTCTCGAGAATATGCAGAGCACATGTGTCCTAGATTTTAGAGTTTAAGGGGTGTTTCATCTTTTTATTATTGAGTTTACCAGTAATAATATATATTAGGTTTCAATTTAAATAGAACCATTTTAGGCCTAGTATGATAGGTTTTTTTGTTCAACTTTGTGTTGGATAGAGGTAGGGGTGTCAGAGGTTATCAAGTCGCACCTCATGCACAAGACATTAGATCATATCTGGTTTATTGGTATATTCATGACTGCTCATAGAAGTGACAATTCATATTAAAACCATAAACATCTTCCAATTGAGTTTTATAGAGGTGACCATGTTTTCTTTATAGTGTAACCACATATGTAAAATATTCATATTTAGAGGAAATCCATGTTGGAACACATGGATATGAAGTCTTTCAAAAAAATTAGGAGGATCGACATAGTGGTGTATCAGTTAGATCATCCTCATCAGTACATTTTTATGAATTATTTATTTCATTTATCTCATCTAAAGAGATACCAACTCGATCCTTCTCATGTGATCAAAATAAATGAGTTCGAACTAGAGATAAATAATCCATTCTACAAGTGACCAGTTCATAAAGTGGATCAGAGTGAGAAAAGTATCCATAGAAGGATATTCATGTTGGTACATGTGTAATAGAAGCACATATGTATCAAGGAAAAATCATTAGAGTGAGAGTGTGATATGTAGAAATTGCGGTAGTAATTTTTCTTCATGAAGGCTCAGTGATGTTTAGTGATTCATCTCAGGGATGAGCTTCCTTGTGGTGGTAAGGTTGTAATTCCCTATATGTTTTTAGGTGCATTATAATTTTATTTTATTCTATACCACATGTAATTATGTGGGTTTTATGTTTTTGAGGTGTCATAGGGGGTTGGTGGTATTTTTAATGGTTTGATAGCATGTTACGACCTATTTCCAAGGTGACATATGCTACCATGTACCTGTTTGACTAGTACCGGATACCTGATAGGCCTGTTCAGGGAGGTAGTGTCCATGTGTTAGTTAACTGATGGTAAACCGTGTACCTGGTGAAGGTAGGATGGGTACCTAGTGTCAAATTTTTTATTTTTTTTTATTTTTAATCAATTAATTAATATATGTTAAATTTATTCTATGACCTCAATATTCTCATTTTTATCACCCATGATCATGATCTCCTCTCACTTTCATCTTCCATTGTATTTCCAAGTCGTGGATATCCATTATTCATCACCGGATTAAAATTATTTCAGTATTATAGGGTTATTGTAGTTTATTATAATCATCATTTCCCATATTTTTTTCACTTGTTATTATATAAATTTACATTATTTATTCACTAGTTTGGGAATTTTTTGTGGTTTTTTTATTTCTTCCATTAGACTGAGGTTTCTGTCCCCTGACCATTCCAAATGGTTTATTCTCATTTCATGGTATGTGTGATACACAGTCGATCCAACCAGGTGTAATTTACCTATAACTAATCTAAAATGGTTTCCCTTAACCCATGTGAGGTGGTTAAAAACATTTAGGGCCACATTAGATCCTTGATTTTTTATCCCAAATGATATGTTCATTTATGGTCATGCTATTGACTTTAAGTATATTATAATTCTTACTTGGGACCCATTTGACCTGAAAATTCCATTTTTATTTGATTTTCAAAATCTGTCTGAGCCATAAACGACATTACCAAATTACAAATTCGAAAACCACTTTCATGAAATCTTCTTTTTGATTCAAAATTCCAAATCTACTAAAAAATTTCACCACAGCACTACAAATTGGTAAAGGTCGTATTAAAATTGGCCTATTTGGAACTCATGAGTTTCCCTATAGCCTCTTGATAGTTAAATTGACTTTTTAGGTGATTATTCCTCCCCAACATATTGGTATTGAAATAGGTAGATCTAAATCTGGTTAAAATCTATAATTATATTGGGTAGTAGTGGGACTAATCATGCTGTAATTTAAATAACATTGGATAATATTCCAAAAATATAATGAAATTTATATATCATGTTACTAATATGTTTTTACAGAATTAAATTGATGTATCATGTTACTAATATGAAATTGATCTATTAGTGGGATGTAATTCCCTTGTTTCTCGAATGATTATGGGGATGGGAAACTATGCATAATTATCTAATAATTTGATTGGAAGTGGGATTCTCTACCCCTTATGAGATGATTCCATAAAAGGGGATGAATTTCCCATATGAGAATAGTGATGGTGGGGCATGATGCCCTCTCTAAAGTGATATGATGAATGACTAGTGTCACTCTTCCCCCTTGAGATTATGCTCTTGTCTAGGGATGGTATTCCCTCTCTTGTTGATGTGATAAAAATATGATGATTTCTTATAAAATTGATCATGGTGATGTTATGACCAAAGTTATGAAAATATCATCAAGATGTTATTCCCATGTTTTGAGGATTATGATATCATAAGGGTGACATTCCCTCAACTTTTTATTTTTTTGAGATAAAGTAACCACATTTTGATTATTATGTTATAAAGGAATGATATTACTTTTACTATGAATAGAGACATGTTACCCAGTAAAAATATTTATGTTTCAGAGACCCAAATCTTGATGTACATGGGCATTACATTAATTTTTCATAATACTTAATACATAACAAAAACCAAAACTCATGGACTGTAATAGTTTAGTGTCTTTGGAAACTCGGAACATAATCTTCTAATCATGGTGAAATATCTTAGAAATATCCCATAAATATCTTACCCTTTTTTTCTTACCTAAAACCTTTATTTATATCTTGGGTAAAAGAAAACATATATAGGGTGACCTCAAATGCTCAGTAAGCGTAAGCATGGATAAAATAAAACAAACCATATACATTTGAACATAAAAACATGAACATAATGTTAAACATAAAAATCTTGAGCAATGACATAAAACATTGCAGTAAATAAGGCATAGATCATAAAAGAACATTAATCATGATAAAATATCATGGGAAAAAAACTTCTAATTGTGGGAAAAAATTAAGCACATGATATGATTTCCATAGTATCCAAGGCATTGCTGCCAAGACCATCTTAGTGGACAAAGCCCCTTACTGAACTGGGTTTACTTGTCGTTCCAACCATATTTATCTCATTAGATATAAATCTTTTCACAATGCATTGGAAGGAGATATAGGTCCCACCCATCTCATAATGAAATCATTCTTACATGTGCCACAACATAAACATAAATCATTCATTTTAACCCAAAGAATAAAATGGGTTTCATAAACATCATCCCATAAAAACATAATCCATATAAAGAAAATGGATATCATTTCATCATAAGAAAAGTGAAACCATGTAAATCATAGAGACATTATACTTGAAACATAAACATAAGAAATAATGTCATCTTATATAGAAAATTGTTTTGATAAAACACTTGAAATGAATTCTTGAGGAAAATATCCTTTCTTCTTCAAAATCATTTTATTTTCAAAAAATTCCGGGAAATTTTAAAAGAAAAGGATTTTGTTGAAAATAATTATGAAATATTGTGGAGGAAGCCTCATGAAAATAAGGCTTTATTAAACTGTAAAAATCTGTTCATGCCGTATAAGTTAAAAAACATTCTTCTTGTACTTTTTCCAGAAATGTCAAAAAGTACCTCGTATGGTAAAAATATGAAATATTCCTTACATACCATGTAGTAATATTCAAAAATGGAAAAAAAGGACTTCAAACATACATGAAACCATTTTTATAAAACAGAGACATGTATGATAAATATAACCCCAGTAAATACTTACGAATAAAAAATCTCGGATAAAAATGAGATTGGAAACGTTATCCCTTACCTTAGGTCCGATATGCTTTGTACTTGTCCTAACCTCCTGTATAATGATTTAAATAATTTCATTGAATTATTAAAGAATCATATTCATTGTTATGATATCATATATGGTTCACTTATAACTTTATATTACCCGTTCTTTTGTAAATTCCATGTCAAAGCAGTGTTTTGGGTAAAATCGTTTTATTTATCGTACGTGTTTGGACTTGTTGTTCTTGATATTATTATTACTTATATCACGATTTAATTACTTCCAGAATGTAAATCATGATTTATATATCATATATATTCAGTATAAATATATATATATATAATAGATAGATAAATGAAATGAAATACACCGTTCATGGAGACGTTAGGTCATACGTATGCATGAACGATGTTTTCTTTTCCTTATTGACTTGAATAGAAGTAAGTAGATGACACATATATATATACATAAATCAAGTATATTTATCATTTCATATATTTAATTATTATTCATTATATATACTTTATAATCTTTATTGACTGGTTAACATGGAGAATAAATCTCATCGCGTCATGGAGACGGTAATCTGTACGTACGCACGAGCGATGATATCGTTCCCATAATAATTGAATTGAATTGGAGTGGATGATATAATATCTCAGAATAAGTATTATGTAATAATAATTGTATATATTTATTCATTACACCATTATACCCATCCAAGTAAGGTGGTGGTGGAAAACATATTACACCATGGCGTGGAGATGGTATTATGTACGTACGCACGCGTAGTGATTTCATTTTTTGTAGGATGGATAAAAGATAAAATATGGTTGTTTCGTATTTATAATAACATATCAGTATATTAGTGATACTTATTTTATTTATTTATGATTAAACAAATAAATAATAAAAAGTAGAAGAAGAAATAAATTGGAAAGAATCGGTAAAGGATATTACATCTTCTTTGACGCACCTCTTATTAACCTCCTATTAAGGAACTAGAGTTGGTCTTTTGAGGAGACCAGAACCTCTATAATGTTTCTATAGAAGTTTAGAAGTTAAATGGGCATGGTTTGGCTGAGCTTGAAGGCTTCAAATTCTATAAATAGAAGAGGGAGGAGGTTCCCTTTTATTAGGGAGGAGAGGGGCACCTTAAGAAAAACATAAAATATTATTTAATAATAAAGTCATACTAGGTTTATAATAGCTCAAAATTGATTTATTTAGAAGCTAAAGTGTGGATGGGTAGAAATAACCTCGACCAATAGGTTTTATACAAGTTTAGGTTACTATTTTAACCTTATCATTTAGATTTAACTCTAAGTTGAATAATTTAACTTTTACCGTGTCTTCTTGTTTTCTTACACTATATGGTTAATAAACATACTATAAAAATCCAAACGAACCCCAAGTGGTTCATTATTAATATATATAACCTTATATAAGTCATTTGGACAAATATTATATTTTTAGGAATATAATAACAATTAATAATGTAATATTTGATTTTACAACTATTTTATGCCAATTTTGACACTATTTGGTAATTTATTTTTTTGAAAATAATAAAAGCATTATTAGTTCTAAAAAAGTTAATTTAATCAATACTTATATGTCACATTTACCTAAACAATTAGTGGAATATATAAAACGTCTAAAATTACATTTATTTTGGTATTTATAACATCAATTATGTTAATATTTCATTAATAAGGTAATTGCTTCATCATCATTTTTTCATAAATAAATTAAATTATTTAATGTCTAAAAATTATAAATAAAATACCATTATGTATGAGATCATTTTATCTTTCTAATTAATATTTATAGTCGAATTTATCATATGTATAACCCTATATTAAAAATATTTTAGTTATTAAACTTTGGTTTTAACTATTTTAACTCTTCTTTAAATAAAATAATAATAAATGTCCTAATCTAATCCAAGTGGACCTAAATGATAATATTTTATTTATAAGGCTTTTTTTGGTCGAATTACACTTATCCAATAGAATTAGGACAAGTGGTAGGGTAATAATAATATCATTTTTACCCTTAATTACCCTATTTACTTTTAACTATGGCAAATAAAAGTAAAAAGTTATTATTCGCCAAAAAATATTTTTATCTTATTGAACAACATTTTACTCCTTAATATTAACCTTGTCTCTCGGATTTTTGAAATTCCACTCACAGAAGCGGTAAAATTAAGTTTTATGTAAATTTTCAAATTCTCCTAGGAGGTGGGTAAAAGACGGTGAAAAGTTCAATAAATTTTTATATATCTAACATTATTATAAAATGACTCCAATGAATTACATTGAACTTATATAGGTATTATGTATCAATTTTTACCTAAAATAAATTTAATCAAAATAAATAACTATTAAAATAAAAAGTCGGTTTTTAACCTAGTGTTTTCACTATTCATCAAAAATTGAAAGTTTTCAGAAAAATACCAAAAATTCACCCTAGTATAATTTCTATATTACGAATCCAAAAATGAAGTCCATTTTGAAAGATAAAATTTATAAAATTTTAAAAAGTGGGTATTACTATTCATAACGTCTAGTTCTTAATAATATTATAATAATATCCCGTTTAGTGAAACTCGGTATTGCGTATTACACACGCTATCGAGGAAGGTCTTGATTGTGTGTAATGAAAGACAAGTCAGGGCTACGTGTAGTGAAATATCTGTTTGGTGTTGCGTATAACATAATCAAAACTTATTTCATTTATACATTAAACAAAATCTATACTTAATTTTGCGTAGAATAATTTCCACAAAATGAACTTGAAATTGTGTGTAACACGAGCCAAGAATAGTGTTGCATATACTGCAAGCTAATATAGTGTTTCTTATAGTACAATATAATCTTGGTGTATCTTACAACACAAGACATCAAAGAAATTAAAAAAATAATAATATTTCTCATAAAATCTCATGGTGTTACATTCTACCCCCCTTAAAAAGAATTTCACCCTCGAAATTCGTCGGGGTTATAAATGGTTTACTACATGAAAGTTTCTTTCATAGAAACCCACATCATAAAATGGAATACTAAAAATTCATTTTAAAAATGAAAGTTAGAATCATAATGGTCACCCAAAGTAACTTAGTACTAGGTTTCCACATAAGACAACATAGGTGAAAATATGGATATGGAAGAGAAATCTAACCATCTTTTTTAGATGAAGAGTGGTAGAGAACATGGCTATGAATAAGCCAACAATCACAAATACATAAATTTGTGATGATCTAAGGTACCATCTGATTCATCAGATATGAGGGCACTAGGACAACATTTTTGGTTTTCAAGATCATTTCCCTAATGTTGAATAATTTTTGGATTAAAATAAACACTTTCTTGGTTTTGATACAATCTTACTATTGTTTGTGCCTTAAACCATTTCCACTTCATCTCTTAAAGAAATGAGGTTGAATTTTTCTTCCATGATGTATTATTAGATCATGTGATAGAATGATAGGTCATTCCATCTATATCAAACATAAGGTTAGAAAAAGTTATATATATAAGTCCATCTATGTTGAGATTAATCGTATATGGTTCCTAAAATGGACTTATACTTCATCTATCATACCGCATAATAAAATAAAACTAGTTTCTACTAACCAGGGAATTCCTGTAGTCCAGTGGTATGCGATAAAGGCATGTCTCACTTCGGTTGTGGGTTCAATTCCCGTATCCTTGTCCGACGCGACGGGTTGTCACTCATCCTATGGGTTGTCCTTTTTCTGAAACTATAATATTATAACATTCCAAAAATAATATCAAGAAGTTCTAGCCTTAAACAATACTATCTGATGTCTAACATAATCTATTCCAATCTTTAGGCTTATCCAAAATACATCTGTCCAATCTCATGTTATAAATAAAATGATTACTTGAAATGTCACATAACAAGCACGTGAATACCATCATTTATCCCCCATATATCATAAGATATATCTTGTTGGTCACATTAAAAACATGTGAATACCTTAATCATGTATTATTTTGAAAAATGAATACCCATTGAACCTTAGTGAAAACATGAATTCTGTCAAAAGTTAACTCTTTCCACATACCAAAATCCCAAAATTTCTATATACTCAAACCATGATATCACTTTGTCCTTATATCAGTCATGAGCTCATGAATACTATCATATTTTTCATTTTCTTCTTATCCCTTCATTATACGCATATCATCACTTTCCCAAATTATTTCAATCACTTTTCATGGTTACCAGTACCATAAAATTATTGAAAACCACAATAGACTAATAAAAAAATATTCTAATATACCATAAAAGTACCTCAACAACATTATTCTTGAATACCAATACATAAACACTTCAATCCATCCTCTTAAATGATTGTCATGGAATAAGTCCTTCCTTGATTTAGAAGTAACCTCTTAGGTCAGGGCATTGAGTTGGGTAATGCCCATGTTCTCCACAAATAAGACATTGAACTCCATAAAAGTCTGTCAATCTATGACCCTTTTCTCCACACAGATAACATCTTCCCCTCCATTTGAGGTATTACTCAAGGTTCTTCTTCCCTTCTTATTGATACGTAGAAAGATTCATCTTCCTTCCTCTATGTTCCTCTCCATGAGAACATGTATAAAAGTTCATCTTCATCGTATTTGATGACTTAAAAATACCACCAAAGTTCACCTTGTTAATCATATATCGTGATGACAGATTCGGCATAATCGTAATATCTTTCTCTCTATGCATTACACGATTCTGTTGATCACAGTCACCAATTTTTCCATCAGAATCAACATTTACTGAATTCCTTCTCGTTTCCTCCATTGACTAAAACTAGAAACCAAAGTTTAAGAAACATTTAAAATAACAAGGAACCACATAATCATTAAAAGTCACTTATGGGATGTCTAACTTATCACACATTCTTTAATCCATGACACCCTAGGTTCACCCTAGGTTATTAATGATCTTCAACATAACTCTAGTACTGTAACCTATAGTTATACTAAACCTTAGGGACATACCTAGACATACCTTATAAATATCACTAGGGATCTCACTAAATTTTTCTCATCCTAGTTTCCAAAGGTTAACTAAACCTTTCCTTTGATACCAACTATAGATACCCAACGCCTGACATACATGGACATTACATTACTTTTGCGGAATAATTAATACATAACAAAAACCAACACTCAAGGACCGTAATAGTTTAGTGTCTTTGGAAACTCGGGACATAATCTTCTAATCATGGTGAAAGATCTTCAACATCTCCCATAAAGATCTTCCCCTTTTGTTTTCTTACCTAAAACCTTTATTTATATCCTGGGGAAAAGAAAACATATAAAGGGTGAGCTCAAATTCTTAGTAAGGGTAAGAATGGAGAAAATGAAACAAACTATATACATTTGAACTTAAAAACATGAACATAATGTTTAAACATCAAAATCTTGAGCAATGACATAAAACATTGCAGTACATAAGGAATAGATAATAAAAGAACATTAATAATGATAAAATATCATGGGAATAAAACTTTTAATTGTGGAAAAACATTAAGAACATGATATGATTTCCATATTAGCCAAGGCATTGCTGTCAATACCATCTTAGTGGACAAAGTCCCTTACTGAACTGGATTTACTTGTCGTTCCATTCCTGTAATACTAAACCAGATTTACTTGTTGTTCCAGCCATGTTTATCTCATGAGATATAAATCATTTCCTAATGCATTGGAGGGAGATATAGGTTCCACTCATCTCATAATTAAATCATTTGTATGTTTGCCACAACATAAACATAAATCATTCATCATAACCCAAAGAATAAAATGGGTTTTATAAACATCATCCCATCATAACATCATTTATATAATGAAAATGGATATCATTTCATCATAAGAAAATTGAATCCATGTAAATAATTGAGACATTATACTTGAAACATACATATATGAAATAATGTCATCTTATATGGAAAATGGTTTTGATAAAACACTTGAAATGAATTCTTGAGGAAAATATCCTTTCTTCTTCAAAATCATTTTCTATTCACAAAATTCCAGAAATATTAAAAGAAAAGGATTTTTTTGAAAATAATCATGAAATATTGTGGAGTAATACTCATGAAAATAAGGCTTCATGAAACCGTAAAAATCCATTCATGTCGTATAAGTTAAAAAAACATTCTTCTTGTACTTTTTCCAGAAAATTCAAAAAGTACCTCGCATGGTAAACAAAAGAAAGATTCCTTACATACCATGTAGTAATAGTCAAAAATGGTTAAAAAGGACTTCAAACATACATGAAACTATTTTTATAAAATAGATACATAGATGATAAATATAACCCCAGTAAATACTTATGAATAAACAATCTTGGATAAAAACGAGATTGGAAACGTTATCCCTTACCTTAGGTATGATATGCTTCTTATGTGTCTAAACCTCCTGTATAATGATTTAAATAATGTCATTGACTTATTAAAGAATCATATTCATTGTTATGATATCATATATGGTTCACTTATGACTTTATATTACCTGTTCTTTTGTAAATTCCATGTTCAAGCAGCGTTTTGGGTAAAATCGTTTTATTTATCGTACGTGTATGGACTTGTTGTTCTTGATATTATTATTATGTATATCATGATTTAATTACTTCCAAAATTTAAATCATGATTTATATATCATTTATATTTAGTATATATATATATAATAGATAGATAAATGAAATGAAATACACCGTTCATGGATATGGTAGGTCGTACGTATGCATGAACGATGTTTTCTTTTCCTTATTGACTTGAATAAAAGTAAGTAGAAGATATATATATATATAAATCCAGTAGCTTTATCATGTCATATATTTCATTATTATTTATTATATATACTTTATAATCATTCTTGAGTGGTTAACATGGAGAATGAATCTCATCACGTCATGGAGACGGTAATCCGTACGTACGCACGAGCGATGATATCATTCCCATAATAATTGAATTAAATTGTAGTGGATAATATAATATCTCAGAATAAGTATGATTTAAAAATAACTATATATATTTATTCATTACACCATTATACCCATCCAAGTAATTTGGTGGTGGAAAAACATATTACACTACGACGTGGAGACGGTATTCCGTACGTATGCACGCACAGTGATTTCGTTTTCCGTAGGATGGATAGAAGATGAAATAGGGTTGTTTCATATTTATAATAATATATGAGTATATTAGTGATACTGATGTTATTTATTTATTATTAAACAAATAAATAAGAAGAAGTAGAAGAAGAAATAATTTGGAAAGAATCGGTCAAGGATATTACCTCTTCTTTGACGCGCCTCTTCTTAACCTCCTCTTAAGGCACTACAGTTTGTCTTTTGAGGAGACCAGAACCTCTATAATGTTTCTATTGAAGTTGAGAAGGTAAATTTTCAGGGTTTTTCCGAGCTTGAAGGCTCAAAAATGTGTAAATAGAAGAGGGAGGAGGTTCCCTTTTATAAGGGAGGAGAGGGGAACCTTAGGAAAAACTTAAAATATTATTTTATAATAAAGTCATATTCGGTTTATAATAGATCCAAATTTATTTATTTCGAAGCTAAAGTAGTGATGGGTCTAAATACTCTCAAACAATTGGTTTTATACAAGTTTAGGTTACTATTTTAACCTTATCATTTAGATTCAACTCTAAGTTAAATAATTTAACTTTTACCATGTCTTCTTGTTTTCTTACACTATATGGTTAATAAACTTAATATAAAAAGACAAAAGATCCCCAAGTGGTTCATTATTAATATATATAACCTTATTTAAGTCATTTTTCAGAACTATATATTTTTAGTAATAGAATAAAAATTAATAATGTAATATTTTTTTTAAAACTATTTTATGTCAATTTTGACACTATTTGGTAATTGATTTTTGTGAAAATCATAAAATCATAATTAGTTCAAAAAACTTTAATTGAATCACTAATAACATGTCATAGTAAACTAAAAAATTAGTGTAATTTATAAAAGTCTAAAATTACATTTATTTGGGTATTTATAACATCAATTGTGTTAATATTTCATTAATAAGGTAATTACTGCATCATCATTGTGTCATAAATAAATTAAATTATTTAATGTCTAAAAATTATAAATAAAATACAATTATGTAGGAAATATTTTTATATTTATAATGAATATTTATAGTCGAATTTATCTTATGTATAATCATATATTAAAAATGTTTTATTTATAAAACATTGATTTTAACTATTTTAACTCTTCTTTAAATAAAATAATAATAAATGTCCTAATCTAATCCAAGTGGACCTAAATGATAGTATTTTATTTATATGGTTTTTTTTGGTCAAATTACACTTATCTAATAGAATTAGGACATGTTTTAGGGTAATAATAATATCATTTTTACCCTTAATTACCCTATTTAGTTTTATCCGTGGTAAATAAAAGTAAAAAGTTATTATTCACCAAAAATTATTTTTATTTTATTGAACCACATTTTACTCTTTGATATTAACCGTTTCTCTCGGATTTTCGAAATTCCACTCACAGAAGCGGTAAAATTATGTTTTATGTAAATTTTCAAATTCTCCTAGGAGGTGGGTAAAAGACGGTGAAAAGTTCAATAAATTTTTATATATCTAAAATTATTATAAAATGACTCCAATGAATTACATTGAACTTATATAGGTATTATGTATCAATTTTTACCTAAAATAAATTTAAATAAAATAAATAATTATTTAAATAAAAAGTTGGTTTTTAAATAGTAACCTAGTGTTTTCAGTATTCATCAAAAATTGAAAGTTTTCAGAAAAATACCAAAAATTCACCCTAGGCTAATTTCGATATTTTGAATCCAAAAATGAAGTCCATTTTAAAATAAATAATTTATAAAATTTCAAAAATTGGGTATTACTATTCGTAACAGCTAGTTCTTAATAATATTATAATAATATCTCATTTAGTGAAACTCGGTATTGCGTACTACACAGGCTATCGAGGATGGTCTTGATTGCGTGTAATGAAAGCCAAGTCAGGGTTGCGTTTAGTGAAAGCTTAGTTTGGTGTTACGTATAACATAATCAAAAATATTTCATTTATACATTAAACAAAATCTATACTTAATTTTGAAGAATAATTTCCACAAAACGAACTTGAAATTGTGTGTAACACGAGCCAAGAATAGTGTTGTGTATACTGCAATCTAATACAGTGTTATGTATAGTACAAGATAATCTTGGTGTAGCGTACAACACAAGACATCAAATAAATTAAAAAATAATAATTTTTCTCATAAAATCTCGGGGTGTTGAATACGTGATATGTTCTAAGGTTCCCATACACTAACTGAAGAAACTATAGTCACAAACAGTTGGTTGTTCAGTACCTATTCCCATGACATATTAATTATTATTTCCACTCCCTATTTTAATTTATGTATGATCATATAAAACTATATAATAAATTTCATATGATGAATATTTAGAGACACCATTTGTGGTGTGTTATTATGTTTTACTCGCAGACCACTCGAGAACCTCAGTGCCTGAGATGAATTTATGGGTCATGATGCTGGTAGGTTCATTGGCCCTACAACTGACTGTTGATCTATGGATTTTGGTATAATCCAGAATATGGGACTGAGCATGGACTTGAGGCCATTTTTTATCATATATATTCTTTTAGTTATTTTTTGGAATTTTTTTATATAATCTATCCATGAGAGATATTATTTAAATTTGTATAGCTATTTGAAAATTCATCTATTTGTTTATTGATACCATAGGTGATGAAATTAGTATTTATAGATTTTTTCTATGGTATCTTTATTTATTTTTATTTTATACATGTAATGAATATTTATTTTTAACATCAATATTATTTGTAACTATTTTTAATTAATGGAGTATAGTCTCCCTAGTTTATACACAGACCCTCACCACTTGTCGGTAGTCTTTATCATATGAGGAGTTACTCTTGATGTATGTGACACCCGGTTCATTCATAGTAGAGATGAACCAAATTTGGATCACTAAACTATCATTGGTAACCAAAACTTTTCTAATAAAAGGGTTATCTATTACCATGTAAAAGGTCTATATAATGTTCTAACCACATTTTATCTCTTATCTATCATATCCCAAATAGTATGAAAAATGAAAATAATAAGTCAATGATACCCTTGTGTAGAATACCTAGTCTAGTTCACCACTATGATGACTAAACTGGTCACTCCATACCTCATCCATGCCTCCAAGTATGCCAGAGGATGCCAACTAGTGATTAATAGTTTTTCACAGTGTGTGTTCACTATACCCCATAGATTACATAACCTTAAATAAAAGTATAAAATTACTAAAAATCAACATAATAATAATCTGAAATAAAATATACATCATAGTAATATTCTAAAAAATAATTAACATCAATTGTACTATTAAAAAATTCACCACCATAATTTCATACCAGTATAAGAATCATAAAAAATATTTTATGTGGGCCGTTAATATACATAAACTCCCTAAAAATAAACAAAACTGCTGATGATCAAAAAAATTGTTCTCGATTCTTTTATCGGTCCCATATCTCAACTCCAACCAAACTTCCTAACTTATTCATCCTACATTTTTTCCTTTACCTTATATATGACTTCAACTATGAAGTATTTTTGGACACCTATATCACACTAACAAGATGAGAGTATAACTTAGTATTCCAAAATCAACTTTTTCCATAAACATAATCTGTTTAATTGTGAATAGTAATATGAAATGATATATATATATATATATAATAAAATCGTAGTATAAATATATCACCATCAATCCTCAGTTTCCATCATGACACTTTGGATTGACCATACCTACTTTTTCCTATATTGGTATCAAGTTATAACATGTTACATATGGTAACCTATGGTCGACATAGAATCATCCCACACATCCGATCACAATCCATAATACCTATTTATTAATATCACATCAAAAATCATTTTATCCATTTGAATTACACCCAAAACAAACCCATAATCATAACTCAATTTGAATTACACAAAACCTAAACCCCATACCCATGCCTTGGTTAGAATTAAACATAATCTGATCCTTTTATCTATCCATATATCCTGAGTTGGAATTTAACCCAACTCTATGTCACATTCCACTATCCTTAGTGGTATCATACAAAACCCGATTCTAGATTCTTGATGGTTGCAATTATACTCATCCATCCCACAAAAAAATATGTAGAAAATATTATAACCAATTCTCATCACCCATAATTATGGTTGGAATTAAAACTGACCCACCTTTCCAAGTCATGGTTGGTTGGAATTACACCCAACCTCATCCATATATCAAATCCATATCACAATATAATAATAATTAGTTTTATACATACACCACTTTCAAAAATTAATGAAAATTATTAACAAATAATTCCAATAACACATAAAGACTAAAAGTTTCTAAAGTTTAGTAACTCATGAAACTTTGGTCATATTTCACACTAGGTTGGTCTTTAACCACCCAACCATTTCCAATTTCATTCAGGGAAACCTTAGTGTTAGTCATTAATTTCATTCTTCTAGTTATTAAATTAAAATTATGGTGCCTAATGAGGTCCCTTAGTTCAATCTATAACTAGGGACAACCCTCATAGGTTTTACTCTACTCTTTTCCATAAACCCCTTATCTGAAGAATGTTAATTAGTGGTATAGTCACTCATAATTAACCTAACGGAACATCAAAATCCCACTTATATGTTAACTCTTGTATCTAGAACCTGAGAAACCATGTTTGGTTATATGAGGAGGCTTACACACTTTTCTGGTGGGTTAGGAATATAACATATCACATTCAAAACATCATAAATATTATAGAAATGGTAGAGACCACCTGGCTTGGCTTGAGAAAATCCTTTAAACTAAATATCACCTATTGATTCACTCTCAAAAAGTATAAATCAAGGAATTTAATAAATCCCTAAAATTAGGGATTTCAGTTAGTGGTGATGAAACAATTCAATAAATTAAGAAAGACCACAATATGATTAATTGAAACCATAGGTGACCTCCTACAATAGGAAAAATATTTTAAAATTAAAAATAAGATCCCACATAAGATATGTGTTAATAACCTAACATAAATTTAACAGTTTTTATAGCTGTTGTAGGAGGTTGAAAACCTTAGTTAACACATAAAGAATTTAAATTAATTAAAAATTAAAACTTTTTTAAAAAATACTATATAAGAAGTGTGTAGTGTCGTTACAATAGCAGTCATAGCATAAAACCCCTTCCAAGGTCACCCTTATAGAACGACCCCTCTATCCAAATTGAAACACCATATACCCAGCTAGACCAAAAACCTAACCTACCCTAATTATATTATGTGTAGAATGGTCCTACTCTTTTATGATATAACACTCCTCCTCTAAAAAGGACTTAAAGCACTACACGCCACCATTATGGTGTGACACATCTCCCCTCGTGTATACCTTAGTAGTGCATCCTAGGGGTTGTGGCATTACATGCTTCTTATAGATGGATTTACTCTTACATAATGATCAAGTTACTCTACCTCTCATAATAGCATAGTTATCCTCTGTTATGGTGTTACCCTTAACCCTCTTAAATATTTACTCTTATGAAAAAACAAGAAGTATTCTTACATAACCCTCATCACACCATAGTTCCTTATGATATGACATGGAATACCTCCACTTGGTCCTCATCATGGGGTAACCCTCATCTTCTATGGCTTGATAAGCCACCTAAGATAGACTTTTAGTTTAAACCTAGGTATATCTCCTAGAAAAAATCCTTGGAGCCCCCACAAACACCTTCAATATCCAAAAAATAAAAATAAACACATGAGGATAGGTGAAAATTAAAAAAATTATACCTCGTATTGATTTAGGGATTAACGAGGTTCCTATAGAAATTTGGAACAGATGGTGAGAACACATTATTAAGAGAGTAATTAGAATAATTTCTAGGAAAATCATCTTTACATGAATAAATGGTACACATTTTGATACTAATATTGACTACATCATGGAAAAATAGCATTGATTTTCTTTTCATGGTTATTTACAATCAAAAAAAGTTAATTTTTTAGAAATAATAGACATTAATGTTTTTATAATAATCACCATGTTTATGGGATGTTTTATTTACTTCATCATCTGTATTGATGATAACTTTATAAAGATTATAATTTTTATTTGAAAACTAATAACCAAGTGCATGATGCTTTCAAATGGTTTCATGTGAATGTTAAGTGATAAATAAGAAAATGATTAAAGTGTGTGTGTGCGTGTGTGTGGAAAATGGATGAGAGTACCATGGCCCATTTAAGGAATACTAGAAGTGTTTCAAAATAAATCTAGAAAAAATAAATATCAAACAATATAATAAATAGGTTTTTTAGAATAATTTTATTTTTGGATGTTGTAACTATTAAAATCTAGCCATGCACTTTATCACTGAATCCATGATGTCATTATCTCTCAAAAAACACAAGTCAAGTTGGAGTGGAAACTTTTCTCTATGACTAAACAATAATTAAATGGATTTTCCATGGGTTGTAAAATAGATCACACACTGAGTGATAGAGAACCTTCAAAACTATTACCTAATTTGAGGACATGGTGGTGATAACCTGCTTCCAAGAGTAAGTCATAGGATTTCATAGCATGCTTAAAAAGGGTGGGGAGACCATAAAACCCATTTTGAGGGTCTCTTTGGCACTTTTGGGCCCCAGGAAGCATCCTTCTCAAATGTATATTCCATAAATAGGGGTGTATTCTACTCAAAGGGATTCCATTACACATTTAATGGAGAAAATATGGACTTATGAATTAAAATGTATGGATTTTTTAGATTAGGAGGAGATTAAAATACTTTCACCCAGGTTCATTCACCTTGGTCATGTTCACATTTCACTAGCACACACACCCTCCCACTAGTAGCCCCGGTTCACCAAATTCCTCACCATAGTCTATAAATAGACCACCTCACCTATGATTTTTTACACATATGGATATTAGGAAGGATAATCGAGGGAGGTAGGAGCTCCATTTTCCCCCTCTACATTAGTATGCCATCTGGGAATGTTGCTTGGGTGCACTACCTAAGTGTGCTTCCTCGATACCCCATTTGAGACAATCACCTTGAAACCCTACTTGATCATACCACTTTTCTAAAATTATATTACCTAGGAACCCATATTATAGTGAATCCTCATGCAAGACCACACTAGAGTGAAACTATTTTCTTAGGTCTCATAGTTTTTCTCCAATTCAACCATGCTCTCCACTAATACTCCCAACCCCATCAAAAACACCTTGAGTTAATATTAACCTCTTGGTATCCAAAACACCTTGAGTTAAGATACTTCTCCTAGTTTCCTCACATGACTCAATTCAATATTATCCTCTTAGCTCAGCCATGTATCCTGAGTAGGGATGCTTCTCTTGGTTTCCCAAAATTCTTAGATTCAAGATACTACTCTTAGAACCCTAATATGCCTTCACCTAGTCTACTTGCCTGGGTGAACCATATATGGGACTCCTCCTTAGCTGTAGGCCCTAGCCACATTCATCAGGTCCTCATAATTATTGTGATCTCCAACTATTCAAAAAAGGTAAGAACTAATGAATAATCCCCACACAGTCTCATGTTTTCTACCCTTTCAATACATAGGAATCCAAGAAATGGCAGTTCATAAATAATCCCCACTCAACCTTATTTATGTACTCTAATGCAATACGACTTATCTTTTATCTATTATTTCTTATATAGAGCATGATGCATGTTGAATTATAGGTTTGATTTATTGTTTTATTATCATAATTGTGATGAATCACAATAATCTAATTCAAAAATTAGATTTATGGTTCTAAACATCATGGTGCACATCCTTACCGCAAGATGTTAAACTACATAGACCATTCCTCACATATGAACTTAAAGTATGAATTCTAGCATATGTAACATTCATCTATGAGGTTAAAACACAAAATCCTTATTCACTCTCATGTTATGATAATAAGAAGACCCATTTGTACCTTGGATCGAGATACTCTTCTGGGTACCCTCATGTATACCTTGATTTGAGACTTTCCCCTTAGTTTCTTCATAAACCATTAGTCAATATTATCCTCTTGGTTCCCTAATATATCTTTATTTCAGATACTTCTCTTATATGCCCAATATATTATGAGTCAAGATACTCTTCTTAGATGTGATAAATATGACTTGTATTTGGGGTAATCCACAACCACAACTAGTTACCTCTTATATAATAACCATAGGACCTCCTTATGCTAAAGTGCATAAGGATAATCATCCTTCTCTAGTGAAGATCTGGGGATTAATCTAGTGATGATACCTAAATTATCCATACCTTATCCCATTTATTTTCCAATATATAGAATAATCCAAAACATGTTTCTCATGCATAAGTCCCACACCAAAAATTTATACGTACCTTTTTCCAATTCATCCTGTCAACATGATGTTAAACTCCTTGGAAGTGGTCCTTGATACATGAACCTAAAATTTAAGATGTGGCCCATTAAAAAACACTAAACTATGTGGGTTATCATTCATTTCAATGAGGTATATATATATGCCTTATCATGGGTCTGGTCTCACTATCATAAACACCAACTTCCTCCCTAGATGGACATTACATTTTCAGTTCCTGTCTTAATGGATTTAAAACCGTAGCACAATTCAGTTAATGAAAAAATATGGAGAATATCTACTAAACATAGATGTTCAAAATTCCACATGGATTTGATCATATTGTTCACATAGGGATCACCATTCCCATGTTATTATTTGGTAAGGATTCACAAAAACACCTTATAAGAGAGTCCAAGAGTATAAAATAATCTCCTCAAAAAGGTGTGATGAGCCTGATATCACACCCTCTCAACCAACACACATTTCATAGAGTCACTGGATAGAAACACTAGAAACTACCTACCTTAAGAAAGAAAGTCCACAATAATGTTACTTAAATTCACATAAATCTATTGTGGATGTGGGAGGAAATCATTGTTTCCATCGAAAAAAATAATTATTTCCACAATCATTACTAAATATTTTATTTTATTTTTTTATTGGTGGTTTTAAGAAATAAATTCAATTTCATGATGTTTTTTTAAAAACCATCATTATACATAAATTTTTTATTTTTTTTATTTTTATTAACTTTTAGTGGCACTTTTTTAAAATACCACCTCAAAATTCATCATTATTCATTTATTTAATTATTAATTATTTAAAATTACTTTTTATTTTTTGTCTAGAAATTAATATAATTATTAATTATTTATAATTATTATTTATTAATTATGTAACAACCAAATTAATTATTATTTATTTATTATTTTATAATTATTACTTATTTACACAAAATTAATTATTAATTAGTAAATATTAATTAGTATAGAGGGTATCATACCCTAATTTTTCTTATCAAAAGAGGCATAGAAGTCCTACAAAACTATGCTTCTATGTTAGGGAATTTTAGATTTTTTATGGTATTTTTTTTTTAAAAGATAGTTTTATTGTCCCTATAGGTGGCCAAAGGTGTTTATAGATAATTTATTGGGAACAAGGATAAGATGAACAATTAATACAAGGTCTATGATTATATATAGTAGGATTACCATGGTATTTATCTATTTTCTAATGATATGGTAGGATATAATATGGTCTTACACCCAATAGGAGCCCTGGATAGATATGAATCTATAGTGGGTTTATTTGGGTTAAATACTATTGGGAAGGTCTTTTGTCCAATTTATTTAGCCTAATTAAATTACCTAAAGAAATGGAAAACCCAAGTATGAAGCTAGGGAGACCTAAGTGTAGATTCATTATGCTCAGATGTTATAGGGGATTTTTCCTCCACATATTATACTTGGTCCTGAAAATGGTGGGTCTAGGGGTTCTCCGTCATTCAATTATTACAATTCTGTTACTAGGAAAATCATAGTTCCTTTTATGGTAGTGTGTTTATGACCATTGTGGTGCCTTTTAACATGACTCATTAGTTGGGTGATTCAGGAAAAATAATTTTTGAAAGGTATTTTGAGAAAATACATTAGTCTAGTTAAAGGAATTGATAAAATGAGGCAACCAGGTAGAAATTTTTGAGGCATGGGAAATAATTACTTATGTTCAAATATTTTGGGGATTTCTCCTCTACACGACATACTTGGTTCTGAAATTACAGGTATGAGGGTTCTCCAACATTCCCTTATTAATTAGTTATACAAAGGTTTTTAAATAAGGATAATAATGTAATTTTTTAATTTTTTTCAATTATGACCATCACAATAAATTTATACATATCTTTTTAGTTGGTTGATTCCAGAAAAAGAGTGTATGAAACATATTTAGGGTAATTTATTTAGATAATTAAAGGACCTAAGAGAGCAGACCGCCTATATGGGAATCTTGGGAGTCCCATGCATGGATTCCTTGATCTAAGATGTTGTCGAGGAATTACAAACATAATACTTGATCTAGAAAATAGGGAATCTATGGGTTCTATATCATTCCCTATTAATTAGTTATACCACGGCCATGTGACCAGGAAAATCAAGGTGCATTTTAATGTCACGTGTCTAATATCATCATGGTTCCATTATATGTTACTCAATTGTGTGTTGATTTGTGATAAAGAGTATCAAAATGGTCTTTTGGGAAATTTCTTTAGCCCAATTAAATGTCCTCAGAGAACTAGATACCAAACTGGGAAGTATAGAAGGCTTGGGTGTGCATTCCCTATATTTAGATGTTTTTACAGATTTCATTTATACACTTTATACATGGTCTTGAAAATGGGTAGGTTGTGGGTTCATCATCTTTACCGTATTAATTATCCACACTATAGTCATTTGATAAGGAAAATCATGGTTACTTTTATGTTTTTGTGTCTAATACCAACACAGTGCCTCTATATGCCACATAGTAGTTGGTTTATTTTGGGAAAAGATTGTAAGAAATATATTTTGGGAAATGTTATTAGCCAAATTAAAGGACCTAAGTAAACAAGGCACCCGAGTGTAAATCATCAGAGTCCTTGGAATGGATTCATTATACACAAATGTTTTCAATGTTTTCATCTCAACACTTCATACTTAGTCCTAAAATGGGGTGTCTTAGGGTCCTTATCTAGAAAATGGGAGTCAAACACCCAAATAACCATCATGTGATAAGGACTATTTTAAGTTCATGTAGTCATGTAAAATGATGCACCTTTTAATTTTATACAATGTTTATCATCATGGTTTCTTTTATGATTAAATTTATAAGACAATATTTGTTTCTTTATATGTAAGAGAATATCAGGTTGATTCAGGATAGTGTGTCAGTAAGGTCTTTAAAAAAATTTCTTTGGCTCAATTAAAGGACCAGAGAAAACTGAGCACTCATGTGGGAACTTTTGGAGGCATGGGCATGGATTCATTGCACTTGGATATTTTTTATGCCTTCTTCTTAAAAATTCATATTATTTCTTAAAAATGAAAGGTTTGGGGGTCTTATATGGGCAGTGGGAGTTTGGAACCCAAATAACCATCATGTCACAAAGAGCATTGTTTTTCCTTTTAAGGTTGTGTAGTCATAACCAATGATACTCCTTTTATAGTCATAAGATAAGGACCTCCGTGGTTCCTTTTAAGATCATGTTTCTAGGACCATCATGGTTCCATTAGATGCAGCTTAGTAGTGGTTTGATTTTGGATAAAGAGTGTCAATAAGCTCATTTAGGACATTTATTTATCCCAATTAAAGGACCTAAGTGAATGAGGTGCCTAGGTGGGATGCTTGAGAGGCTTGGGAATGGATTCCATGTTCTTATATGTTAGTGACTCTTTCTACATAGTACTTTGTACTTGTAACTAAAAATGGGGGGTTAGGGGGTCCTTATATAGGCAATGGGATCTAGGCACCCAAATAATCATCATGCACCAAGGACCTAGTGGTACCTTTTAATGTCATGAAACCATGACTAATTAAGCACCATTTATGATTTTTAAGCAAGGACCATCATGGTACCTTTTTATATTATGCATCCAAGACCATCCTGGTTCCTTTAATTGAACCTCAATAATCTGTTGATTCTGGCTAAAGAGTGTCGACAAGGTCTTTTGGGGATTTTCATTAGCCCAATTAAAGGACCTGTGTGAACGAGGTGTATACGTGGGTATATATATATATATATGTATATATTATGTGAGTATATATATTTATTTATATGTTTTTGTATATATTTTTATTTAAAATTATAGTTATAAATATTTATATATATTTGTATGTATTAATGTATAATTTTATATACATTTTGTTTTTATATTTTTATTCATTATTATATATTATGTGGTTATATATATATATATTTACATGTATTTATATGCGTTAATATATTTTTTTATATAAATATATAATTATATTTATTTATTTGTATTTATGTATATTTATATAAATTTATATGTATTTATTTTAATATATATTTATATATTTTATATGGGAATATATATACATATATTTATATTAATATATAATTATATATAATTATATATATGTGTATATGTATATATAAACATTTATATAAATTTATTTATATTTTTATATATTTATATATATCATGAGGGTGTATATATTTGTGGGGTTATATATATATTTATATATATATTTATATATTTATATATATTTATATATATTTATGTGTATTTATATATATTTAAATCTATTTGTTTTTATATATACTTTTATATATTGTGTGTGTGTGTTTTTGTGTGTGTATACGTATATTTATATGTGTTTATATTTATATATATGTATATATATATATATATTTGTTTGTTTGTTTATTTTTATACAATTATATTTAATTATACATATTTATATGTATTTGCATGTATTTATATAAATTTATATGTATTTATATTTTTAAATATTTATATATATTATGTGGTTATATATATGTAAATTTATTTTTATATATAATCGTATTTAATTTTATAGATATATAGATATATATATTTATATACATTTATGTACATTTAATTAAATTTAAATTTATTATGTAGGTGTATATGTATGTGGGGGTGTATACATATATTTAAAAATATTTATATTATATTTATATTTATATTTATATTTATATTTATATTTATTTATTTTTAATTAAATATAAATATATGTATTTAGATATATTTGTGTAAATTTATATATATATATATATATATATGTATGTATGTATTTTTATTTACATATATATATTTGTATTAATATTTATATATATTTTTATATATTATGTGGGTGTGTAAATATATTTTTTGTATATTTATTTTTATATATAGTAATATATAAATATGTGTGTGTGTGTTTGTATTTATATACATTAATATAAATGTATATGTATTTATATTTATATTTATATATATTGTTATGTATTTATATTTATATATATTTTGTGGGTGTATATATATATCTATTTACTTATATTTATATGTGTATATATGTATGTATCTATATAATTATATATAATTACATATATATATATATACATTTATATAAATTTATTTATAGTTATTTATATTTATATTTACTTATAAGTATTTATATTTATTATGTATATTATGTATATTTATATGTATTTATATATATTTGTAAATTTATTTATATTTATAAATATTTATTCATATTTATATATATTTATTTATTTTTATATATATTTATAAATAATAATATATATTTATTTATATTTATTTGTATTTTTGTGTGTCTGTGTGTATTTATATATAATACAATATATATTTGTATATATTTAAACCCCTGTGATCCTGCATCGAAAAGGCTCCGGATTAAAAATCGAGAACATGGATATTTTTGAGTTGATATAGAACTATTGTAGTAGATACTATAGAGGTACTTTAGTAGTGTAACTATTCAACTGAATAAGACGTATGTTCCATATAATTGGGCCTACGTGTCACACCCTGGCCTTGGAAATCCTTTCATTTTATTCTTTTCTTTACTTTAAACCCCTTTAGTAGAGGTTTAGGTCGCGTCCCGATTTGAATTTTAGAGTTTTGGAAGTTCTCATGTGAGTTTTGGATGAAAAATTGAGTTTTTTAGGCTTATAAGGAGGTGGTGTGTGGTTAGTGCACTATTAAGGGAAACCATACACCCTTGGCTAGGTAACCATGCATCTTATTTTGGTGTCCTGAGGTAAGGTTCATGGGTTGTGCACATTTTGGGAAACTGTGTGGAAAACGTATGGTATGGTTCTATAATCCGACTATAGCATTTGACATAGTTGGCGCACGGTTTGGGAAACCATGCAGACGAAAAATTTGGGGTACCCCTGTTTTATAGTGTGGGGCACACGATTAGAAATCATTTCAAAAACCATGTGCGAGTTGTCGAGGTCATTAAAAGTGTGAAATGACTCTTTTCCCCCTCCAGTGTTTTAACCCCAATTTTTGATTTCCTCCCCGTGCTCAATCTAAGAGGACCATGGGACTCTCAAAGACCCTCCTCCCTTGCTATCCTTCCTATATTTAATCCCCTTGAAGGTTCCTAAGGTGGGATCTTGTGATTTTTGGTCGATTTTATCATCTCCTCTCCCTTCTCTCTTGAGTTATTGATTTCTCTTATTGGGGCTTCCTTCTTGGACAAACCATAGAGGTTAGGGTTGATGTGTGTCTTGTGATTCCTTTTTTATAGGTTGTGTGGATTGTCTCTTGTGGAGAATTCTTCCTTCTCCAGAAGTTTTATGTAATTCTCACATCATTGAGGTAGGTGTTTCCATCAACTTCTTTTTCAGCACATTCCATTTGATGCTTGAGTGTTCCCTGTTGGCTTATAAGTGTGTTTTTTTCTTGTGATGTCTTTGTATGAATTGTTTTGGTATTTTCATGATGGAAAATAGGTTCAAAATGGATTTCCAAATGGTTTATTTGACTAAGCAATATTTAAATGCATGCAACGTGTTTGATGAAATTCCTTTTGTTTTCTAAAAGTGAAATTGATCACTTGTGGTGTTATTTGTCATTTCTTGTGTGTTTATAGTTTTTTTAAATTATAAATTGGCCATGATGTGTGGTTTTTATTCCCCTACATGGCTTGGTAATGTGTGTAAAAAAAATTCAGAAGGTTATCTCTATTTTTATGTACTTGTTGGTGATTATATTATTGGGTGGCTTGTTGTGTTGGTTTAATAGAATGTTGTGTGTCTTAAAAATGGTTTTTGGATGATTTCATAGACACTTTAAGTATTTCATTGGATTTTAGAACATCTATGGGTGTATGGGTTGCACACATGGATGGGAATTAAACTGATGATGGAATTTACAAAATGATGTTTTTCTTGAGCCTTTGTTTTCTAAAGGCATCTCCCTTATTCCTTATTTCCTTTTTCCATGAACGGTTCCTTGATTAGAAAATGACGATGTATTTCTTCAAATGACTTAAATATGTGTTTCCAAATGTTTTCCTTAATACATGTACCACTTGTAATTTGTGAAAGGTTTTGGTAAATGGTTCGCAAAAATACCCATTTGAAAATGTGTGCATGTTATACATTTTTAGTTTGGTTTTCAAATGGTATTGGGAATGGAATTTATTTTGGAAATGGGTTGACCACTTGGAAGATATGGTATTTTGGTAGCTTCTATTTAAAACTCGTATGATATGGAATCTCATTTGGTACTTTTTGTTGTCTTTGAAAAGTTGGATTTGATGTGAAATTATGTGAAAGCCCGGTTGGAACCTTGGCATGTTTTGGAAAATGATTGAAATATTGGCCGGCTTAAAGGCCAGGTTGGTATTTTAGAATATTGTGAAAGAAATTTTGATTATTGAAATGGTGGTTTTCAAATGATCATTTTGTTGAATGAAAGAGACAAATTACTTTTCTTGTGTGTTTGAGATTCTATTCTTATGTTTTGAGACCACTAGAATTTATGGTGAGATCCTCTCTGTTGAATCATGCGTGGGAACATTGTTGGTATTGAGTCCATTAGAACTTTGGATGATATCCTCTCTAATAGATCGTTCATGAGAATTCTATTGGTTGTGGTTGTCATACCACAAGTTTCCAAGTATTATTTCTATTATTAATATCAGGGGATTCTTAGGAATCATCTAGAGGTTTGAGTGATGATTTCTTATCAACCCTGATTAGACTGGTTGGTACCCCCCCCCCCCCACTGACATGATATTGCTATGTGGGATGTGCCACTAGATTGGCTAGTCTAGAGCGTCCAATTGGTTATTGACTATTGAGATGCACCATATCCCGGTAGGTGATCCCAAAATGAGTGCGTCTAGGGATTTTCCTAGAGATGTTTAGGAAATGATGATGATTTACTATCTATATGTTCTATTTATTTTTTATGCATATTGTATATTGGTTATACTAGTTATGTCTGCTTGTTTGGTTTCCTTTACCTTCTATACATCCCCTTTTTTGCTTCTAGTTTGTATTTTTATTTCTGTTTTGGTTTTGAAATGGGTTCTGTAAAGTGAAACCATTTTTGAAAAGGAAAGTTTCATATGTTTTTTTATAAGAAGGAAATTGTGGAAAGTGGTGTTTTTTTTCTTAAAAAATTTTAAATCATATTTTTTAAACTAGTGTTTGGGGACTATTTTAGGAAAGGGGATGCATGGAATCTATGTTGATTACCTACTTAGCTATTTAAGTTCACATCCTACTTGTTCCACTCAGCATCGGTAGACCTGAGCTGTTTTGTAGGTTCAAGATTCATGTCCTGGTTTCTAGTTTTATTTTTTCGTAGAGCAAGTTGTTCTTGTGTATAGTTGTGACCAAGAGTTAATGTAGAGATCTCATTAGAATCGTCTAGTTTTAGTTTTTTATTCATTTTTTTGTTTAGTAGTTTTTCTATTTCGATTATTTTTATATTTATTTATATCCATTGGTTGGTTTTGCTGTGTTTTCAGTTTGTTTAATTGATACTGGTTTATTTGGGAAAAAATCATTCCCATTGTGATTACATGGATTCCCGGAACTAGTTTTCAGCCCCTAGGGATCAAGAATACCCTCAAGTCCATGTCTCGGACCAGGTTAGATGTTTGGTTGGATGT
Organism: Viscum album; assembly: GCA_963277665.1. Lineage (NCBI taxonomy): Eukaryota > Viridiplantae > Streptophyta > Magnoliopsida > Santalales > Viscaceae > Viscum > Viscum album. Next base: position 1,011,608,858 of record OY728119.1, on the reverse strand, counting down.
CACATTGACATGGTTCATGAAAAAATGGTATCAGAGTAAGCCCTTATTATTTGGGGTGTCAGGTAGATTGAAAATTAAAACTGGAATGACTCGGGAGGTAGGTACGGGAAGGAAGTCATGAAACCTTTTGAATTCTGATCCTTATGTTTCTAGGGGTATTTAGGGTTTTGAGTCTTTGTTTTTTTTGTGCGGATGAGGAATGAAAATGTATACGAGACTGTGTCATGTTGTGGTCCCGCATGGAGTAGTGACCCATGTTTAGTTCGAGTGCATAGTCCAAGGTCCTCTTAGTGGTTGATTCTTTCTTGGGGAATGGTCCACTAACTAGGACTCTAGGTTATTCATGGAGACTAGTTTTTAATCCTGATAGGTCTGTGTGAGTTTATTTTTTTTCAGTTGGTGTGAGTGGGATTTTGAAATGAAAATGGTTTTTGAGATGGAATTGATTTCTTTCAAGTGGTTTTGGATTGAAAAGTGAAATGAGATTTTAAAATAGAAAGTGATTCTTAATTTTGAAATGTTTGGTAAATATGGAGGAAAATTAGATTGAGAGTTTTTAAAATGATTGGGTTTGACGATAAAGTGACTTGTGAGACCATTGGTATTCTTTATGAACATTCATATATGTATGGGTATGTGTTGAAAGTATATGTTGTAACATGTGTATGGATGATATAAGAGGAAGTGTAATGAACACATATGCGGATGTTCATAGGATACCATGGGTGAGTACTAAAATTAATGGCTTGGATTATTTTTTTCAAACTTATTTTTGAAAGGTTAAAATGGTTTTGGAAATTGGTTTTTCTCTGAGAAGTGGTTTTTTCTTTTGAAAAGTATATTTTTTTCATTCAAATGTATCCTTGGAAGAAGCTGGTTTTGAAATTGATATGAAATGTTGGTTTTGGAAAAGAGGGTTTTTTGTTATACTTGTGATGTTTGATTTGGGAGCCTATTATTTTGGATTGATATTCTCTTTCTAATTGTGTTTTGAGTCGATGTTGATTTTTGTTTTTTCGTCATTATTCTTTGTATTGATCAGAATATTCCACCCAAAAAGGTCCCCAAAAATTTCTATTGACTCTTTCTAGTTTTTGGTTCTTCTTGGTTGTTTCCTATCATCCTTGGTGATCAGGGCATGTTAGAGGTAGTGAAATGGTTTGAGTAAGTTGAGTGTGTTTTCAAATCCTTGGGAACTCCCAAAGCTATGATAGTACATTCTATTCTGGGTTTGTTTGAGGGTCTATCTTTGGATCAGTGGATTTTCATTGCTTGGTCATCGATACAAGTTGGGATGATGTGGGGGTGTTTAGGATCTCTTTGATCCAATGGTTTGTACCTAAGTAGGTGAAGACATGGAAATTGGATGATCTCTTGATTATTCAGCTAGGCCAATGGTCAGTAAAGGCCTATGTTGACCATTTCAAGGATCTACATTCTTTCTCTTCAAAGATAGTTTCACAATATCTGTTGAAAGCTAATCCTTTCATATGGGGTCTTCTTCCAGTGATCAAGGAGCTAGTTCTTTCATCTGGTGAAGTTAATTTTGAGGAGTTGGTGGAAGAGGAGTTCTTAGATGAGATGGATTATGGGGTTCATTTGGTGGTATGTGGTTCTCTCAAAGATTCCATATCTAGAGAGAGGTGTGTACCAGAGGAACCTATCCCTGCAAAGACTCTTTCATTTTTTTTTGGCTTCCTATTTTTCAGGCCTTTCACTCGTTTTTTCAGTGCGGTCAGATTGGGAATTCAAAGACATCTTGCAAGCATCCTCAAAATTCTTGTCATCATTGTGGTTGTTTGGGTCATCTAGAGAAGTTTTTTAATAAGAGTTTCTCAAAGAATAATTATTGATTGAATTATTTAATCTTGTGGATGCGAGGAAATGGGTACTTCAGACATTAAGGCTCCATACATAGACCTCATAGTGAATCTTGCATGTAGTTATGAATTTATGAGGTTGAGGAGAATCTTGGTGTTGTTTTTTCCTCCCTAGTTGGGGTTGGTATTTTTGAAGTTTCCTTACATTAGTTTTCTGCGGTTGTAATTTTATATTTCTATTGTAAAGGTATAATGGACTTTTTCTTTCATAATATGAGTGGCTATGTTTATCTGAATATTGATCTTTAAATTTTTATCCTTTTATGAATGAATTTACTATTTTATATTTCCCGTGTTTGGAGATACATGTTATTGTGGAAATTGATGATTGTAGTATATGTCTGGGTTCTTCATTTGGTTTAAGTTCTTTTCATGGGTATCCCCATTATGTTGGGGATTTTGGATTATGTGGGGAATTTTCAATTTCATTGGTGGTTTTTTTAGCTTGTGTGTAGAAGTAAGTTTAATATGTGTTGGTAGTTTCCACGTTGGTCGACCTTGGGTAGTGTCATCAGAATTTCCTACACTGGTCACCCTGAGGTGGTGTTTTTGAGAGATTTCACGTTGGTCCAGTCCAAAGTCATTACAGGAAGTTAGTCAAGATTTTTTGGTGGGGATAACCCTATCATTTTCCCCCATTATTTTTCATATTTTTTATTCCTCTAGAACATTCGAGTGTGTCTTCTGAAGTGGAAGGTCACCTCGAGGTTCGTGGTTTTTTTTAGATTTATTCGGTCTTGAGATCTATTTTTTTTATCTTTTGGATAGGTGAATTTATAGTTGTATAAAGTGTTTGTTGTGGGAAGAATTATCACACCCCAACCTTGAAAACCCTTTCTTTTTATTCTTTTCATATCTTTAGACCCCTTTTGTTGAGGTTTGGGTTGATTCCTAGTTTGAATTTTTGAGTTTTGGAAGTTCTCAGGTGAGTTTTTGATGAAAAGTGTAGTTTTTTTCTCAATAGCAGGTAGCACATGGTTAGAAAATGATTATAGGAAACTATTTTACATCACCCAAGTAACCTTGAGACTTGTTTTGGTGTTTGTGGGAAAGGCGCACAGGTTACCCATGGTTTGCGAAACTATGTAGAAACCATGTAGTATGGTTCTGGAATTAGGTAGTAGCATTTGGCATGGTTGGTGCACGGTATGGGAAATTGTTCATCCACACCATGTGAGGTTTCCCACTTCTATAGTGTGGTATGAACTTTTTGTAAAATTATGCGGCCAAACCGTGTGAGATTCCCAATTCATTAAAAGTGTGAAATGAGTCGTTTTCCGCTCTAATGTTTTAACCCTAATTCGGGATTTTCTCCCCTTGATCGACCTAGTCGCACCAGGGGGCACTCCAAGACCTTCCTCCCTTGTTGCCCTTCCTCCATTGGAGCCCTTTGAAGGTTTCTATGAGGATTTCTTATGATTTTTTTTTTTGATTTCCTCCTCTCTTATCTCTTCTCTCTTGATTTCATGGTTTATCTTGGTGGGCCTTCCTTCTTGGTCAAACTCTAGAGGTTAGGGTTGATATGTGGCTTGTAATTCTTTAGTTCTAGGGTTTGATTATTGTTTCTTGGGGTTTATTCTTACTTCTACATAATCTATGTGGCATTCACACTTCATTGAGGTAGATTTTACTATCCATTTCCTTTTTGATAAAATCTATTTTATTCTTGATCTTTTCTTATGTGATTTTCTTTCTTGTTATGTATTGGAATGATTTTTTTTGGTATTTTCGTGATGGAAACTGGCTTAAAATGGTTTTCCAAATGATTTCTTTGGATAATCTGTTTTTAAATTCATGCAAGGTGTTTGATGAAATTCCTTTTGTGTTTTAAAAGTGAATTGAACACTTGTGGTGTTATTTGGAATTGGTTATGTTTTTATAGCTTTTTGAAATGATAAATTGGCCATGATGTATTATTTGGATTCCTTTGAATGGATTTTTAATGTGTGTAAAATGTTTTGGGAAGGTTCTCCTAGTTTTTAAGTTCTTATTGGTGATCTTTTCATTGGGTGGATTGTTGTTCTGGTTTAAAGGCATGTTTTGTTTCTTAAAAATGTTTTTTTTTTCTGATTTCACAAACACTTGAAGTATGTCATTGGATTTTGGAACATCCACGGGTGAACAAGGTGCACATATGGATATAAATTCAAATGATGATGGAATTTATAAAATCATTCTTTCCTTGATTCTCAGTTTTTATTCAAAGGATTCTTTGTTCTTCTATTTTTCCTTTTTCCTAGAATAGTTCCTAGATTTCCAAATGTTGATGTGTTTCTTTAAGTGACATTATTTTTTTTCTAAAATTCTTCCTTAAAACTTGGACTATTTAGAATTTGAGACATGTTTTGGTGAATGGTTTACATAAAGACCCATTTTAAAACTTGTGCATGTTGTTCATTTTCAGTTTGGTTTTGAAATGGTATTGGGATTGGAATTGATTTTAGAAATCTATTTCCCAGTTGGAATTTGTGGTAATTTGATAGTTTTTTTTAAACTAATATGATATTAAAACCCATTTGATAATTTTTTTATCTTTGAAAAGTGTTTTTTAATTTAAAATGATGTGAAATCCTTGTTGGAACCTTATAATTCTTGGGAAAATGATTAAAATATCGGGTGGATTGAAGGCTCAGTTGGTATTTTGTAATGTTGGTAAAACGATTTTGATTATTGAAACTGTGGTTTTCATATGAACATTTTGTTGAATTAAATAGATAAATAGATTTTCGTGTGGGTTTGAGATGCTTGAATTATGTTTTGAGACCACTAGAATTTTGGTGAGATCCTCTCTAGTGGCTCATGCATGGAAACATTACTCGTATTAAGTCTATTATAACATCATATGAGATCCTCTCTAATAGATCATTCATGACAAAACTATTGGTTATGGTTGTTATACCATGTGTTTCCAAGTATTATTACTATTATTATTATAATGGGATTCATATGAGCCATTTAGAGGGCATAGGGATGGTTTCTTGTCGACTATGATGAGAGGGGTTGGTACCCCCATGAATTGATAGGGCTTGGTAGGACGTTCCATTAGATTAGATAGTTTAGAAAGTCTAGTTGGTTATTTAATATGGACCTACACCATATACCGGCAGGTGAGTCCGAACTGAGTACGTCCATGGATTTCCTCTAGAGATTTTCAGGGAATTATCAAGAGTTACTATCTATATGTTCTGTTTTTTTCTTTCATGTTGTATATTGGTTATACTATTTTCACCTTAGTTTTTGGTTTCCTTTAATTTATACACGTCACCTTTTTTTGTTATCAGGTTTGGATTTGTATTTGGGTTTTGGTATTGAAATGGGTCATGGAAAGTGAAACTGTTTTTGAAAAGGAATGTTGTGTGTGTTGTTTTATAAGAATATATTTTTGGAAAGTGGTGTTTTTTTTCTTAAAATGTTTCAAATCCTATTTTTTCTTGTTTTTTAAAATAGTGTTTGTTGACAATTTGGGGTAAGGGAATTAATGCAATATGTGGTGATTATATACTGAGTTATTTCAGCCCACGCCCTACTTGTGCCACTTGGCGTTGGTAGACCCAAGCTATTTTGCAGGTTCAGGATTCAGATTATTCTTTCTGGTTTGAGTTTCTCTTGGAGAATTTTGGTCTTATGGATGGCGGTGACCAAGAGGTCACATGTAGATCTCATTGGAATGGCCCATTTTTAGTTTTTATTCATTTTTATTTTGTTTAGAAATTTTTATATTTGGATGAGTTGTATGTTTATTTATATAATGTTGTTGGTTTGGCTATGTTTTTAGTTTTTTCATTTGATACCAGTTTATTTGGGAACAGATCATTCCCATTGTGATTACTTTGGTTCCAAAAAATAGTTTCCAGCATGTGGGGGTCAAGAACGCCCTTTGGGCCAAGTCTTGGACCAAGTTGGATGTTGGGTTGGGTGGAACCATGGCTTGGATCCTGACACTACGGACCACAGGGCCTTCTGTCCACCAATGGGCTTCAAGATATAGAGCCTCTAGGTTATCACTAGTGTGTATAAGGCAGAATGACAGGGATCAGGAGAATGGTTTGGTGCAATATGACAGCATTGTGGGTAGGCACTATCGGGTGCACAGCCTCGAAAAGAGGGATAGGCATGCTGATTCTTATCATCCAACCTTCTATCCCCATGGACCATCAACATGGGGTGGTGGGGTTCCCTTCCATGTGACTATCAACACTTGGGAATTTTCTAAAGATGCATAGAAATGGTCAGGTGATGCATCTGAGGGCTATGCAGGAATCACTGGTTGGGTGGATGAAAAGAGAGATATGTGTTTTAACACCTATCATCTATCCCTCATCCCACACCATGGATGTAGGGGTTACCTTACAAAATGTTTCAACATGATGAAATTGTTTATGGTAATAGAGGGGTGATGCAACTTTCAAATTGGGATCAAGGTGTGATGATTAATAGAAAGGGGTGGTGTGTCATATGATTGGAAACATGGAATGATGCAAACTACTCACTCAGGTATTTAAGGTCCATGTATAGGTTTTCATCCCATTGGGCCTTCAATCCAAGTTTTATTAGGCCTATGGGACATTGGGACTTCAAGGTCATCTAAGTTTTACTTATCAAGTGAGTTATAATGTGGGATTTCTTTCTTAATAAAAAGGGCTCTCGATGTCGACCTATTAAAAAATGTATATATAAAACTATATTAATTATTATGTTAGTATAATTAACATATGGTGAGTTTATTAAAGTGGTAAAGTCACTAGAACATTAGGAAGATGTTGTTGGTTTCAATCCAATAAGTTGCAAAGATATGATCAAATTTTCCTTTTCCATGGCTTGGTACAGGCTAGGTGGTGGGATTGGGTTGATTAGGCCATAGGATTGGTAGGATTTTTTCAGTTGTGTAATTACTGGGGCCTATAGGGACATAAATTTCCCCACAAACACATATTTCTTCTCCCTATAGCACACCCACATGCCTAAACAGGTCATGAGAATAATTACTATCCCCACATTCCATTCTCTCTGTGTGATTTTTCCTTACTCACAAAAACCCTAGGAAGCATTATAGGAGGTCACCCATCCTAATCACTACTCCAATTTAATCCTCTTTTACCATGGATTTCTAATTAGGTAGGATCTCAAAAAAGTAAGGTTCACCGTGTTAACATGAGTAGTAACATATATCCTTTTACCTATTTAATATTATGTGGTGTTACATGTTGGTTTTCTATGTATAATTAAAAATATTGTTAATTTTATAAAAAAAATACCTCTAAATAATTTTTAGGAAATATCATTAAAAAATCAATTCATTGCTAAAAAGTGTCGATAAATCATTCATAACAGCTTTTCAAAATCTTTCAAGAATAATCCCCAACACAAGTATATGTGAAATTTTTAGGAAGCCACCATAGATAATTTAGTGGTGGTTTAATCCACAACTTAAATACAAAATATTTCAATTGAATGGAATTTTTTGTAGTGAAAGATGTCTCAGCATAATGGTGTTACGGAGAAGATAAATAGAAGAATATATGACAGTTTTTTGTGTATTATCTTGAATTAAAAGCTTCTAAACTCTTTTGGGTGAGGCAATGAGTAATTTAATTTATACTATCAACCATTATCCATTAGTTCCACTGAACTATAACATACCAGAAAGGGTTTGGGAAAGTAATGATTTTTCATAAAATAAATGGAGGGGTTTTAGCAATAGGGAATTTATTCAAATCCCAAAATATGAGAGGGTGAATCTAGAAGGAAGAAAAGGTATAAAATATTTTTACTATACACGCATGAAGAGTTTGGATATATAATATATGATCATATATGTAAGAGGATCTTAAAAAGTAAATATGTGGTATTTCTTGAAGATCAGACATTTGAAGATTTTGAGAAGTCAGAGAAGTCATAATATGAAGAAATTACATTAAATATAAAACTAGTCTCTCCACCATTAGTTCCAATATTATGGCATAGATTAAAAATACTGGTTACACATTACCCCTTGGTAATATGCCTTCATCTTCTAATATGTCTCCATCACATAATATTCAATAATAGATCCTTGTAAAACCATTATTGAGTAGATCCACTAGGTAATTTAAACTAAGTCGTAAATACTCAACAAATGAGTATGTGATGATCATTGGTTGGGTATATCTTGGTAGTTATGAAGATACAATCATAAGTCCTTAGAATATGGAATTGAGGAAATCCATGCAAGTGGATATGACATCCTTCCACAAGAACTGTAACACCTAGATGTTTTTTATGAAATATTTACTTTAAATAATTATTATTCATTAGTAGGTTGTGTTACACAAAATCATGAGTTTAAAAAAACTGTGATACTCCATTAGTATAAAATTACTATTATACCCCAGTCGTTAGGTTTGCTGGAATAAGTATAACTAACTTATGAAAATACATTGTGAATTCATTGGCGATCAATTATTTATGAAAAATATAAATTAGATATTTTTATTTTTGATTGAATTAATATTGGTAATGAAATTAATGATATATATATTTTATATAAAATATTTTTATATTCATCTTATGGATATTTTAATCATAGGGTGTGAATAAACCATATTTATTGTATAAAAACCCATATTTGTTAAAGGGTAATCCCACACCTATGAATGGAGAACCCCATTTAAATTAATAATTATAGACATTAATAATTTTTATATGACAATATAAACATGTTTTTTTAAAGGGGATATAAAAATTTACTTTGGATGAATTTTTGATATTTTCTAATAACATTCAAGTTTTGATGAATAGTAAAAACACACTAAATTTTATGTGAAAACAACTTTATTCATTGAAATAATTTATATGGTTAAATTATAATATTTTATAGTTTTAAAGTATAAATATAATATATTTTTAATATTCAATATATTATATGTCATTATCATTAATTTTACATTGAATTCATATGAAAAAAACATTTAAATCTTTTGCAATGTTTTAACTTTAAAAAACACATTCTCTAATTCCGACAACAGGATTGATTTTAAAATAAATTCTACCAATTCAATATTTTGAATTTAAAAAAACGTATTCTATATATTGAATCATAAGGTCCAAATTGTGTAAATATTTACCTTTTGTTTTTTGACATTATGAACATTAACTTCAGTAATTATTTTTATTTACCATGGTTAAAGGGTAAATCCGGTAAATAAGGGTAAAGAAATAATATTATAATAATATAAAACTACCCAAGAATGAGTTCTAATCATATTTGATGATATATTTATAACCATGATCATACTTGGGTCTATTTTAAGACCTCTTGGGGCCACTTGGGTGTGATAATGACCTTTTAAAATTTTAAATTTAAAGTAAAGATAAATATAACATCAACATGTATCTTTTATTAAAAAAAATCTAATATATGGTTATATAACTGATTTCTTTTACTATAAATATTCATTATAAATATAAAAATATTTCCTACATAATTGTGTTTTATTTATAATTTTTATACATTAAATAAATATATTTATTTATGAAATAATGATGATGTAGTAATTACCTTGTTAATGAAAGATTAAAATAAATGATATTATAAATATTAAAATAAATTTAATTTGAACATTTTGATACCATACCAGAATTTTCTGGATGATTATGAAATTTTATCTTTGAGTTAATTTATTTTATTTTAATTAATAAATTTTTTATGACTTTATCAAAAATCAATTACTTAATAGTGTCAAGATTAACATAAATGAGTTTTTAAAACAAATAATATTTTATTAAATAATATAATAGTCCTAAAAATATAAGATTCATCCAAATGACTTATATAATATTAAAAATTTCACTAATTATCCACTTATGGTTCTCTTGTAATTCTATAGTAACTATAGTAACCATATATTATGAAAATACTAGAAGACATGGTAAGAGTTAATGTTTTTAACTAAGGGTTAATGCTAAAAGATAAGGTTAATTTTGTGACCCAAACTGGAATAAAACCGATTGGTTGAGAGTATTTTGACCTGTAATCCTATTATCCTCTAAATATATCACTTTTAAACTATTATAATTTGAAAATCATTTTATAATAAAATAATATTTCAAAACTTTCCAAAAGTGACCCTCCCCCCTCTTATAAAAAACCACCACCGCTACCCACTTACAAACACCTCTCAAGCCCCTTGGATCATCCAAACTTTTCTCAAATAAGTTCCCAAAATAACTAAATTCCTATTATATTCCACACATTTTTCATAAATCCATCCTAAGGAGACCTTTTGTGAAAATCAAAAGAAGATACTCGAAAAAGAGGTAATTGTTTTATCACCTCTTTCAAAATTATTTTCTTCTTCTACTAACTCTTCTTATGTGATTTCTATAATAAAGTAATAAATACAGTATCTTATACATTATTAGATGTTATTATAATTATGGGTAAACCTTATACCTCATTTTATCCATCCAACGAATAACAATATCACCATGTATGTGTTTGTACGGCTTACCGTCTCCACGCCGTAGAGTAATTTTTTATTCAACAATACATTATTTAGATGGTTATAATGATGAATATAATGGATATAAATAATTAATATGAAATTATAATTTTTAATTTTAATTTATATACCATCCAATTCCATATCATTTAACCATTAAGTGAATAATATCATCGCTTGTGTGTATGTATGGCCTACCGTCTCTACAATGTGATTCGATTCATTCTACATGATCATTATTAAACCATGATTATATACATGAATGGAATGAATAAATATTATATATATTATAATAATATAATTATTTAAATATATAACTATATCCTAATAATTGGAACATCAACTTACCTGACAAAACTTGCATAAGAACATAAAGCAGTTAATATTCTAATAATGAGTGGCAATAAAATGTTACTAACAAACATATGATAATATAATTTTATATGATATCATAAAAATGATTATGATTCTGGAATAAGTCAATAACATTATTTAAATCATTATACAGGAGTTTCGAATAAAAACATTGGATATCATACATAAGGTAAGGGATAATTTTATAATCTCATTATTATCTGAGATTGTTTATTCGGAAGTATTTACTAGGGTATATTTATCATTCACGTCCATGTTTCTTAAGTATATAATATTATTTATATTATTCTAATAATTTTTAATGTGAATTTTATCCATTTGTAAATTTGTATTAAATGGTACGGAAGGAATCTTTCTTTCGTTTTCCATATGAGGAAATTGTTTACTTTTCCGGTAAGAGTATGAGAAGAATGTTTTTTAACTTATATGGAATGAATGGATTCTTATGATTTCATAAAACATTTTTTCAATGAAGCATCCTTTACAAGATTTCAATTGTATTTTCAATTAAGTTTTTTACTTTTAAAATTTTGTGGCATTTTTACAAAAGAAAACATTTTTTAAGAAGAATGAATATTTTCCTCAAGAATTAATTTCAAATATTTTATCAAAATTACTTTCCATATAATATGAAATTATTTGAATAAGTTTATGTTTATATCCCTATTTTCACTATGATTTGAGTGGTGTTTATGATAAAATTGTATTTATGAACTCCATTTGTTTTATAAGGATTATGATGGGATTATGTTTAAGAAACCCATTTTATTCTGTTGGTTATGCTATGATTTATGTTTTTGTGGCACATGTAAGAATGTTTTCATTATGATATGGGTGGGACCTATATCTCCCTTCAGTTCATTGGGTAAATATTTATATTTCATGATATAGAAATGACTAGAAGGTCAAGTAAATCTGGTTTAGTAATACAGGGATGGAACATAAAGTAAATTCGGTTCAGTAATAGACTTTTCTCGCTATGATGGTATTGGTTATGATCCTTGGATAATATAGAAATGATTTTATATTCTTATGTGTATGCCACAAAACTTCATGTATTTTGTTTTTACTTTTGGTATTATGTCCATTAATTTGCATTAATTTTTATCCCATATCATGATATCACGATCTTTCATATGTAGGAGAAGACCTCCAAAAGTTATGTTCTTATGTCTAATGATTGTGATATGATTGATATTCTCCCTTGTTTACCCTTACTAATCATTTAATCACACCCTTTCATGTGTTTCTTTTACCCAGGTCATGAAGAAGGTTATGGATTATGATATGCCAAAAAGGATTCTAGTTATGAAAAAATAAGCGGGTGATAGTGTAGATGTTTTATGAACCAGTTGTTTATATTTCCCAATTTATAAATACATTGTACCTATATAGTCCTGTCATGGATTTTTTATATTTTTTAATTAATATAAATCATTTTTGAAGTAATATCATGGTATTTAAAGTATGGGTCGCAATAAGAACAACACATTTGACCAAGTGGAGTTCCAATATGGAAAGAAGGCATTTAAAAAAAATGAGATGTATATAATTAAAAGGGAATATGGAATATCAAAACCATTATATAGATCCAGGATGGTTTTTAAGTGATTTAGTTATACATATTGAATTGGCTTGAATTTAATTTTTTTCTCCAATAGTAAAAAAGGTTTTTTATCACAATTTTTCTTGTATTAAAGGTAAGTATTAACTCAGATGTGAAATAAGTTAATTTAAATACTTCATTATTACATGGAAATATTGAATATGATATATATACAAAAAGTAGGTAGAAGGGTTTTAGGTGAAAACCAAATAAAAAATAGTATATAAACTTAAGAGAGTTTTATATAGCCTGAAATAAAAACTGAGATAATGGTACAGGAATTTTGACTCATTCATGGAGAAAAATGAGTACATAAGAACTAATTTTGATCCCTAGGATTTAGTAAAATACTTTCTTGGTGGTTATTTCATTATTCTTTGGATTTTTTTCATTATATACTAATTATTAGAAGATATATCACTAATATTAATAGTTTTATAAAGTATTTGAACAAGTATTTTGAAATAAAGGACATAGAAAATTATAAAAAACATTAACTTAAAGATTACTCATGACATGAGGAATCAAAAGATTTATATATCTCAGAAAAGGTAAATTGATAATTTTCTTAAAATATTAAACATGATCAAGGATAAAGCAGTTAGAACTCTACTTGAAACTCATTTTATGCTAAGGGTAAGATAAATACTATCAATTAAAGAGGTGAAATAAGATATGGAAAATTTTCTTTATTAGTCATCATCAGGAAATCTCCTAGAGGCTATAGTGTGCACTAGACAAGAAATTACTCACACTATTTGTATTTTGAGAATATTCTTATCAAATCTAGGAAATGTGAATTAGACATTGGTTAAATGGATATTAAGGTATCTTTAAGGTATCCAATCATGTTTTATGTTTTGGAAATTATTGAATTATTTTTCATATATATATATATATAGATATGGGTGGAGATTTATCCATGAGAATATCTATAACCAGACACCTGATATCAATTATATGGTGAGATATTTAACAAAAGGTCATTTCCCTCTCTGCAACTAAATTTTCTCATAATGAAATCACATAAGGTTTTATTTTATGAAAAACTAACAATTTTCACCCATACCTCAATTTTTCAATCTACCAGAAACATAAAATTTCAATAACCCTAAAAATATATCAAAGAAAAATCTAGTAAGTGTAGTGAAATTTAAGTTTTTTTAACATTAAAAACTTTTTAAAAAATATAAAAAATATAGCATAATTAAAAATATTTGCTTGAAAAGAAGGAAAAGTGGAAATACATACAAAGAATGATGTACTAATTTATAAATCAAGTACCCATCAAGGATATTATAAATCACTCCTTAAAATCAAATAATAAGGGGAATCATAAACCTGATTCGAGGTATCCTTTAATATAACATTTTGAAAAGTCTAATCAATATTAACTTATAAGAATTTATGTATTATAATATTCTAGAATCCCTCAACTTAACCCATCGATATGTTTCACTTCTATAAACTAAAACTTGGCTCTATATTCCTCAATAAAATTCATCAATCCACAAGATCAGTAGCAGTTCTCGCTTCTACAAACTTGAATCTTTGATCTTTCTTCCAAATACATGATCCCTAAATCATTATGGATCAGTAACATAATGATTATAATATAAATTTTGATATCTTTATAATGAAATCATAACAAATTAATTCTTCAAAAAACACTCAGAAATAAAATTAACAATTATGAGAATCTCTCATAGAAACAAGTTGTTTCATGACTTCAAGTGATCAATTGAATCTCTTTCTCAAGTATGTATATCCCATTACCTTTTTTGTCCTCTAACTAACGGTCTAATCTATAGTAAATTATCTAATATCTATATTCTTTATTCTTTGGGATGATTTTTAATAACATCAAAAGAATCTTCATCATCATTCGACGAACACATCAATGATTCATATCTTATGATGATATTAGTTCAACACTGCTATAGTGTTTTATAGAATTCAGTCCTTTTTACTTTCATCTTAAGGATCTATATAAATATAGTTACCTGAAATTTGATTCCTCAAAAAAACAATTAAATAAAAACTTAAATTTGAAACAAATTATATCATGGGTATTAACTGATTTTCAAAAATAAGGATAAAATTATTCTACAACTCAAAAATCCCCCCCTTTTTGAAAATCTCAAACACAAATGAATATTTAAAAATTAAAAAAACTAAAAAAATAGTAAAAAACTGATTCATTGAATTTCTCCTTGTTTTCTATTCTCGAAGTAATTAAAAATATTCCCTTAATAAAAATAAAGACATGAATGATATTTTTATCAAAAAATTTTGTCTCTCCCTTAAAAAAATAATTCATATAAATTTTTTAATTTTACAAATTTCTCCACCTTTGTGGTTTTAAAAAATTTAACCAAAAATCAAATAATAAATGGAAATTAAAGACTAAATACCCCTTAGAAATTTTGTTTCATTAAATTTAAATAAAACACTATTTGAGAATAATGAAGTCAATATGGAACTTTTATTCTTAGATATTCAATATGATATCCTAAAAAATACGAAACACATTTCTACCCTTTTATATCAATTATAAATATAAATATCTGTGCAATGGAGACGAAAAAAATATAATTAACGTAAATAATTTTTGACATGAATGCTGGAAAAAAAATATATTCAAGTATCAGAAGTAAATTATTACAATTAAAAGGATAATAAATGAAATAAATTATCATTCAGTGATTTTTTAAAAGTTTCAGAATTTAGAAACATTAGTAGTTAGAAAACTATGAGTTGACTGTTAAAAAATCACAACTATTGGAAGTTTAAAAAAGTTTAATGAGAAGAGATTAAAAATCAATATTTCTTTTGATATTTTTAAATCATGTGATGAATCCTGTTGATTTTACTATAATCATAAACTGAATTTCATGTAATTATTTAAAAAAAATATATTAAAATTTGGATATTCGAAACCACTACATTGTTTTTTTATTTTCACAACTAACCCTATCAGTTCCTCAACTGATTAATTTGTTTGATCTGTCTTTTATTCTTGATCTTTGATGAATTCTATGCATTATTCATCAATTTTCACAATTTTTTCTAATAAGTATAAAGAGAAATATTTATATTATTTATTATATTAATTTCTTTTTCTTGATCCATCCAATTTTATAAAAGATACTTCAACTTTTGAGAGTGGATTTCATCTTTCACTTTGAACTTTCTGAAAAATCATTTAATTTTCCAACTAAGTTTAACATTTTATTCTTCTAATTTGATACCTAAAATTTAGTAATATAGTCTTGAATTAAATTGACTCTTTCATTAAAAAATGTAGAATTTAGGATAGGTTTTAAATATTTCCAATAATCTATTTTTAGAAAAAAAAAATACTCAATCATTTTTATGCATGAGTCTTCATATGATTCCAATAAACTAATATATTTATTTATCATAGTTTTATATTATTCTAGTTGAATATATGTAAATATACTCTTCATTGGAGTATTAATGTCAACAATATTTATATACTCTCTATTTACTATACCCAATGTAATTTATGAGGCTATGCTAGAGTCAGTCCATTCATTGCATAAATTTTATTCTTTTGAAATAACCGTTAGAGGGGGTGAAGATTCAAATTTTGAAGAATGTACTGATGATTATTATGCTATCAGGGCATTATAAACACTTATATTTTCAACATATTTATTTTTTAACATAACATTATTTTTTCAGAAGCTTGAGGAACCAACATATTCTAATCTTGTATATCCAGTGAAATATCATTATTAGTGGTAGCAGCTGTTTTTCATACTTCATGATGAGGTGAGGATAGGGAAGATTAATTTAATATAGAAATTTTATATCTAAATTTTAATTCATGAAATATAAATCTAAAAATTTATTTTTTAAAACTAGATGTTTTCATGTTGTATTTTTTGATAATCACTGTTGAAATCTTTTATGGTTGAAAATCACATATGGTTGATGAAAGCTAATCAATTTAAGGTTAATATAGATTAGTGAAGTTGTGAGTTGGTTTGGTTTAATAATGTAATGGTACATAGTGATGGTTATGTTAGTATTATTTCCATTGATTTATTTTGAATTTCAGTTTGGATCTCGAAAAAGTTTTATGTTTTAAAAGATTGGTGAAGAAAACATTCACCATATAATTCACCACACATTGATGATACTAGTCATGCCCTTGTGGATTGGGAAAATGGATAGACTGGAGAGAATTTGGGGAATTTTAGAAAATATTTAAAACATAAATAAGTTTAGTTTTAAATGGTTTAATGGAAAATCCTTGGTAGATTTTGTTTCAATAAAGAAGATTACCCATGGGAAAAGATAATCATGTACATGTTGTGATCAAAGTTATTGTGGCTCACATACATGTTATAAATTTTTATAAGTACCAATATATATATGTCTTTTGAGAGGATATGTATTATCCTCTAGTTTAACACAACATGGGAAAAGAAGATACATAATACCTTCCAAATAATAGAAAAAAATGAACAAGATGAAACAATATTAAATAAAATTTAATGGGAATTTTAGTAATTGTGGTGGCTCGTAATTTGGGAGAATATGTGTGTCATTTCAGGGAAGATGGAATTTTGTACTGATAGAGTACCTTTGTAAAATGTGGATTCCTATAGTGAGTTTTGTGGAAGCCGTGATGAATTTTATGTGGGAGTATCTAATCTCTTATATTTGTTATCAAAATAGGAAAATGAAAAGCACCACATTGTGGAGAAAGGTGTGTTGGGGTCATGATTCCATATATGAAGATTAAAATAGGTATATGGT
This sequence comes from Viscum album, assembly GCA_963277665.1. NCBI lineage: Eukaryota > Viridiplantae > Streptophyta > Magnoliopsida > Santalales > Viscaceae > Viscum > Viscum album. The sequence continues at coordinate 1,011,591,726 of OY728119.1, read as the reverse complement.
AATAGAGTTACCCTTTTTTGATGGTTTTTTCTATAGATAAGTGTTATTCTATATTACTTGGAGTTTCATGACATGGTGGTCAACTCTGGTGTACTACACTGGTGTTTTTATTTGAGGCAACATGATAGTGTTTCAAAAAATAGTAGTTATGTCCAATTTTTTGTCTTCTAGATTCTTTAAATTATATATATTTATAGAATATAATCGATCAATTTTAATGAAATTCAATATTTTATATTCTATTGAAGTAAATCCATGTAATTTATTTAAATATGGAACTATTTAGTAGTTGATTGTAGTTTTTTTTAATTTTAATTTTAAATTCTTGAAATATATTAGGGATCATCTGTGAAGAATTAAAGAAGAGAAAGATATGGGTATAATTAAGGGTAGAATGAATTTTCTGTTCCAAGAGGAGAAGAATTAAAATAAAATCATGGACCTTGATTAATATCTAAATTAAATGAGATTTTTTTGTTTTTAATTATGGTATATATTGAATATCTATTTTGAAGAGAAATATTGTTGTGCACTAATGAAGAGGATGTGAAAATAATGTTATTCGTTTTGTTAATCATATCTAATCATGAATGTATAGGAAGAATTAAGAATTTTGGAAATTTAGGGATACATTGGTCCTATTATAGTAATGTATAAATAACAAATTGAATAATAATTATAGTTCTAGAATTGTAATATTTGGATTTTTTTAGTATGAATATTGATTGATGTTTAAAGACTCAACTCTTCTAATAAGGTGTTGATTATTTATGGTTTTAGGTTTGGAGTATCACATTAGTAAAATTGGTATCATTTATTTGGTGATTATGATTTAAGGAATATTAGTTTCTTATACTGATATTGAAGTAAAATTCGTGTCAATAAACTGAGAAGATACATACAGGTCTACAAATTGATATATTCTAGATCAGTGTGTCAAGGGGGATAAGGTGCTGACCCTTGGGTGGTACTTATCTATTCTCTATACCATTTAATAGTAAGTGAGCCTAAATTATAAGTGATTATTTGTAAAATTGTATAGGAAGTTAGCCATGCGGATGAGTTACTTCACCTAAACCTTTTATCCACCATGATAGTGAGTTATAATGGATTTGGTAAACTAACACAATATTGAGTGTTTCCTCCTTTGATTATCCTGATGTGGGTGAACTAATTAAACTTTTTTTGTCACTATATGCTTTACATTCCTCACATATTAATGTTATATATTGTTGATGAGTTTGATGAAGAGAAGTTAATAAAATATGGGATAATTATTCTTTAAAACTATAGAAAAAGATCCGAATGAAAATAGAATATATGAACAAGTTTAGTTGTTATAACACCTTTATTCACCCCCCACCTCTCAGGGTGTCTTAAGTTATAATAAGTAGTATAAAAGCTAATATTTTTATTTTGGATTCAACCTGAAATTTTTGTTTTGTGAATATTTATTGATTTTACTATATATAGATGCAAAATTTAAAGTTCCTTTAATTGGTGTAAATTATTTTCCCAATTAGAAAATGATGTTTATGTAATATTTGGACATACATGTTGGAATCATATATAATTTCTTGTTAATTGGAATAATTTTTTGATATCACTATGGAATTTTATATGATAAGGAAAAAAGAAAATTTTAAATTGATTCTTACACTAATAAATCAATAAAGGATTCTTTATAATATGATATAATCAAGAATATAGCTTGTTGCAATTTTTTTAACAATGTTTGGATGAATTTAGAAGCGTTTTATGGTAAGTAATCTATATTGAAAGAAGAAAACTATTATTATTGTATTCAAAATAAATTATTTGATGATTTTTGTATGAATTCTATTGAATAAGATTTTTATATGTCTAAAATCAAGAAGAATGACAAGAATAAGGAAACCAAGAAATTGGGTTCTACCATTGAGGTGAGTAAAATTGATTCCTTGTATATATTTAAATCTTTCTCTATAGTCGATGTGTTTTGGAAATATAAAAATACCAATATTACATCACCTAAAAGTCTATAGGATTATGGTAGAAAAGAGACAACCACATCATGTGGTAAATCTAAAGATATTTTATGCAATAAAAAAGAAAAGATTCAATCCTTGAGGAGTGTAGTAATAATTTTAAAGACTAAATGTGAAAATGATAATAATTTAATAAAATATTTGGAGGAATAAAATAGTAATTTGAAAAAGGAAGAAATAACATCAGTGGATATTGTAGAGAAAATAATTTGGATTCAAGGAAAAAATATAATAGTCCTCCTATATTAGGTGGAAGTGTTTTTTACATAATGTTGGAATTTAAATGTTATTTTTTTGGAATACTGTGACACATAATAAGTGTGTTTATGGAATATATAAGATCAAATAGTGTTGGAAGACCCATTTCAACTTAAACTCAACTGATATAACATTATATTGTTGTAAATGTGGGTTCCCTGGACCAAACTTGAAAAATAATTTTTGATTAATGAATCTATTTTATAGAGTTATTAATGATGAATACTTACCATAATAGTGTCAAAGATTATTTTACCACTATTTACATGGTAATTTCCATAGATTATTTTTCATATCAATAGGTTATAACAATTCTCATATATAATTATAACCTAGATAAATTAAAAACATATGTATATAAGATATTTTACGACTAAAAATTAGGGTGGGGTGGGCTTCCATGAAATCTCTTTATTCTCCCCCTCTCTCAAATCCTAGAGAGAGAATGTGAAGGGAAGAACACTGATTTCTAGATCCAAGTACAATGATCGTTATATTTATCTCATAAGATCGATATGATGTCGAAGATCCCCTAATTATCTATTCTATCACTTAGATTTCATAGGCTGATGGTCAACTAAGCTTCTAAAAGGAGTGTGACAATCATGAGAGTTTTGGGTTTGGTTCCTTTAAACGATGATTGTTAACGACAATAAAAACATGTTTCCAAATGAAATTGGATGAGGTACGATTTAAATATAATTTTTCATTAATAATTATTCATCATTAATTAAATTTCACCTAACTCGTGGATTAATCTAGGTCGGGGTTTAGATGATTTGTTGTTTTGAAAAAATATGGACCTTGAAATTTTAGTATACAATTTTTCATTCTTTTGTAAAGCCTGGGTTTACATCAATTGGTATCATAAGAAGACTTGAATTTAATTATTTTGAATTAAAAATTAAATTTTCATTTATTCAAGAATATTTCATCAACACAATCCTCCTACAACAAACAAAAATTCGATCAGAGAGCAGATGATCGAGTTATGGTCATCTGAAGATTGAAAATATAATTTTTTGGGCTTAATTTTAATAATGAATTATTATCGAGTCTTTTATCTTAAAATTTGTTAATATAATTTTTTTAAAACACTGATGAACTCTACATAGTATATTATTCATGTAAATAGTACCCAAATACTATTCACAATAATAGTTATGTTGGGTGTTTTCCAACTCCTCTGGAAAATAGTTAAAAAATATTATAATATATAATAATATAGTCACATGATTATATATATATATAAATAATATTCATAGGCATTTGATTATATATAATATATATGTGCATATAATTATATATAATATACATATATATATATATATCAGTGTTTGATAATATATATATATATATATATATATATGTATTATAGAGTCTCTACAGGGGTTTGGGATAACCCTTTAAAAGATTTTTTGGGTCAATCCACTTGTTTGTAGCCTTTTGAAATGGGTCCATGCACCCTTTATATATTTTTTAATTAAACCTATATTTATGTTTTTTTGAAAACTTTATAAAAAATGAATTAAAAAATGGTTGGGGTGACTTGGAGTGCAACTACGTGAAAAAAATGGGCTTCCCCTTTTTAAGGGGGTATATAGGAACTCTATTGTTTTAAAAACAAATACATATTTTTATTTTTATTTTTTATGTGGTGCCCCTGATGGGGAGACCTATTCCGTAACCAAATGCAACGAATGTGATTGTGCACATGCCACCAGCCTAGAACCTTTACTAGGTCAATCTAAACCTAGGTATGCCAAGTTAGGTTCCGGCCGACCAGTCCAGCCTTTCTGGTTATCTCCAGGAAACACAAATCCCCTCTAGGGGGAATTAAAAATACGCAAGAATACTAGATATATCCAAAAAACTAAAGAATTTACAACATATTTTGAATTTAATTAAACTATTAAGGGACATTGTGAAAAGTTTTTTTTCAATTAAATTTAAGTTAAATTTATTTTAATTAATGAAAAATACTCACATTATAAATTGATTACAAATTTAATTAATATATACATGTTTAATGTATATTGAAATATCATGTGCTTTAGGTCAACCAATTAATTTATGTTATTTGATTATATATTTATTTAATTATTGTAATTCATGGTATATAATTAATATTTACTAAATGATGATCTGTGTATTTTCTTTTATGTTATTATATGTATAGGGGCCTACATGCCGAGATAAAAGTAATTTATCTATATTCTATACTTCTGATACCCCTCACCTTAATGTGAGTATTTTTTTTATAATCACAAGGATAAAAAATGATGTAGTTCATCCTGATACTTACCATGACCGTGGGTGGGACTTTAATGCATTGGATGGATGAGAACTGCTACTAGAGTTAGAAGAATTGGGACTCGAGGAGTTTCCCCTATGGTATAGGATAATCTATTATTCACTAAATGAAATATCCATTAGTTTCATATCATTATCAGAAATCACTCGTTGATTTTAAAAATGAAACTATGTTCAATGGCATATATGACACACAACACTGAGGCTAAACAAACCATGAAATATAATTATTTAAATATGACTGTTATAAAAAAGTCATTAAATAGATGGGTATGAATAGGATTAAAATAATTATGAAAGATATATGACGATTCTATTTAATATAAATTTATTTATAAATTAATAGGAAATAAGAACCCAATTTTTTAATAAATATATTTTATTCTTCAAAAAAATATGTATTCTTAAAAATGATTTTTATTTATTTTGTAAGAAAATATTATAATTATGTATTAGAATTTATTTACAATTTATTTGGTAAAATTAAATTAATTTTTAAAATTAAAATATTGAAATTACATTTGGGTGATATTTTGGGATTTTTCTAAAATGATTGATTTTTCAATGAATGGTAAAAATTACAAATTTTTCAAATACTGACATTTCTTTTCATTAAATCATGTAATTTGAAAGTCCCAATATATTTTGGATTTGGTATTAAAGTTAAATATGATCCATTTTATTTATAATAATATAATTACTTTCATTTTAACCATTAATTTTCATGATTTTGGAATAAGTTTATTTTTATGCATAAAATGCGGTTTTCCGCAAACTATTTTCAAGTTCATAAAGATTACCCATTTTAATTAATTAAAATAACCCCTAGTATAGTAATATTTAATTTAAATTTATATATTTTAAATCTATTTATTTTAATTTAAAATGTTATAATGATTATTTCTACTCATAGAGTTAATATAATATTATATATTGCTTGAAAAATGCATTTTCCAGAAAAACCACTTTTCATCACATTTTGCGGGTTTAATTTTAAAATAAAATTCTACCTATTCTGTGGATTTAATTTTAAAAAATTGATTCCATACTTGTAATTATTATAATTAATATTATTTAATGGGGTCAATTTGATTTTTTTCATAATAAATTGTAAAAATAATAAAAATTAACTATCGTGGATAATGTTAAAACGGAGTTTTGTGCATTACTTATGCATTTATTAATATTAATTTTACAAAAAAACATAGGATTTAAATTTAATTAATTGGATTTCATATTTATAATCAATGGTTCCAAATTATATAGTAATTCTCATTTAATTTTTAGTCTTAAAGGATAAATCACTTAGGTAAAAAGAGTTATTATGGTCAAAAGTAAAATGGTAAAAGTGAGTGAACATAGAGGTAAAGGTAACTAAATGTTTAAAACATGTCTATTGTTTAATATTAGAGGTTTTCATAGACCTTATATTCCCTAAAATCCATTATTTGTCAATTTTTTATGCACTTTTCTTGAGATTGAATTCCCAATTTTTAAATTTTTTTGGTATATTCAGAAATTACACTCATTCTCACTTATAAAAGGGAGGCTCCTATCCTTTTTCCACCACACCTAAAAAGTATTTTGGGTCATCCAATACCTTTATAAATTACTTCCTTACATTAATTATCATTTCTTAGAGTCTTTTTTTATTATTAAACCCTTTTAGGAAGGCTTTTGGTGCAATAATAAATAGGTCGTTCGAAAAATATGTATATTTCTTAACCGATCATTTTATTTTATTTATTATTCAACCAATTTAAAATATTATTCTTACAAGATGATATAATAGAATATATATCTAAAATATATTAATATTTTATTATTTTAATGTAATAACCTGCATCTATATCCTCTTCCATCAAATGGGAAAGGAAACCATCATTCGTGTGTAGGGAAGACTACCACCTCACGAAGTGATGTAATTTGTTTTCCATCATCACATATCACAGATATTAATGATTATTGATTTGATGTAAATTTATGATATTTATAAATTATTTATAATTATTTTAAATTAATACATCATATATTTTCCTATTAATTGAATTTTAATGATGTTCTCTATGCGTATGTGGGAATTACCACCTCCACAAAGCAATGTGATTTGATCTTCATTACCGCATAACATGGTTGATATATATAAATGTATTTAAATTAATAATATTATATTTATGATATAATTATCATTTTTCAAAGAAAAAATAACAGACACCTTCATTAAATCATGCTTGTTTAAAAAATGGAAATGTTACTTATGTGGACATACAGTCTACTATCTCCATGATTGTAACATAATTCATTTTTCATAATCATATTTCATGGTGGGTTTTTAAAATATAATTAATTTATAAATATAATAATTATTTCATGATTATTAGTCTGTATATGATTAAATAATTTCCTCTTTAACCATCTTCAACCTATTGAATCCATTTTGGACATATGAGTTGAATATCATCAAAAGGTCTAATGTAAATTAATTTATTTTGTGATTCAATATGACATGGTAATAAATCGAAAAATAATAATAAAATTTATAAATGGTTTTATGATATTAAATAATTTATATAATTTATTTTTTTAGGATGATAAATAACGTACATGATGAATTGGACTCAAGGTAAGGGGTCTCTCAAAAGCACTATTTTCTTCAGGTTATGACCACTCTCTCTTTAACTCACTTTCTCTATCTCCTTTCAAAGTTATAGTATGATTTTAAATTATGTATATATATCTCCCACATATATACCTAGATTATTATCCCTTCCTTTAAATGGTTAATACATGCCTTATGATCATTTTTCAAATTCTTTCTTTAAGAAATCTCTTTTGATTATGATATGTTGTAAGATTATACAACCTATTTATCTCCATGGGTAATTATTTTGATTTATTTAATATTGATTTCCTTTTGTAAAAAACATAAGATTCTACATGTGATTATGGGTTTTCCTATATATTTCTTCATTACATTGGGTAATGATTTTGTCTCAGGAGACATTATGTATGGGATTTCTAGAGTAAACCTAATCTATTATCGGACTTTTTCAACCATATAATATAATTTATGATGTTTTTATCAAATCATGTTTATTTCATGTTATATGTTTGTTCCACATTTCATAAGTTTACATGATCTCATGATACCGTGTTCATCATGTTATTCTTCCATGTGATTACTCATGATCCTTCACTTTTATGATATAATGTTATACCTTTGACTCAAATGTTATGTTTCCTTATTATGTTTATTCACTTGCTGGTATTTTCTTCTCACCTATTTCATTTATGTATTCTCCAATTAATCTTATATATTTTTAAGAGCTCAAATATATTTAGGATCACATTATTTGGAATAAAATAAGGATTTCATATTTTAGTTTTACTTTCATGTATTATGAACCTAATCTTCTAAATACACAAGGCCTTTTCGATCCTTGTTTTGTATTAATGGATATTTATGTTTAAAATAATTTAATAATATTTATAAAACTCTTGGGTCACTATAGTTGGTATCAGATAAAGTTCTAGTTATTTTTTGGGATTAAAACTATAATTCGTTTCTCAGAACCCTAGGGATAATTCAAATTATAGGAAAATATCCTAGAATTTTTGTGAAGGATAGAGTGAGTGATTTCAATGAAATTAAATCACTATCTAGAAACTATAAGTGGATGTGGATATTTTAAAGTACCTAGTGGTATGAGATCTAAAAATGGTGCATTGATCTTCAACATGATCATCACCCAGTGTATGATAAAGTATCCTTACTTCATATCTGGTTTGACAATCCATGGGTATATGTTTTGAATATTAAAAAACTCTTTATGAATCGTTATGAATGACTTAAACAAATTGTTAGGTTCAAAAACCTAATAATAAATATTACCATAGATAACCTATATTTAAACCTATAGACCCATAAGTTATAATTTACTTATAATTTATAAGTTATAACATCTAGGTTTACAAGTTTCATTTTTTATGTTTATTATTTGATGTATTCTTGTATTGTTTTTGGGTTAATATAAGTAAATAGGTGAAATATTACCAACAACAAATGTGATAGGAAATTTAAGGTTTTACCAGATGATATTCCTTACCATATGGGAGTAGGATCTAAGAACTTTCTGGAAGTACTAGAATAACTAGATCAATTTATGAATAATAACTTGAATCATGTGGAACTATGTATTCCTCTTAAGAAAGAGCAAGTTATAGTTGAGTCATTTTTATGAAAAATGACACTTACCATTAGTGGATCTTATGATCCCCTCATTTCATAACAATTTATTAAAAATATTGAGAAGAAATTCTCTATCCTCGTATTCATGGATCAAGAAAAAGTTATGTTGGACATTTATTTCATTGAGGGGTAAGTCGGTCAATGGTGTACACTGATCAAGAACACATAGTAAAAAAGAGGATATTGATTACATTGAATGGGAATAGATCAATATAATATTTTTCAAAAAAGATTCCCTGAAATCTCAGTATTAAAATGGATAGGGAGTTCCCCAGACTGAATTAAAAGGAATATGAGTCTATTGATTCATTTAAGGAAAACATCACAAGTCTTTCATGGTAAGCCTTCATCTTTTTCATCAAAACTGAATGTAAGGTGGACCATTTATTTACTATATTGGAGCTAGGTTTAATAAAATCATTAGTTATTTTGGACTTTTACAGTTTTGAGGATATTTTTTATTATTACCTCAAAGTTGAGATGGAGATCAATGACTCAGAATGGTATCTTGGAAATAGAGAAAACAAATGTAAAATAGAGTTTTCTTGGAGAGTATCCAACTATAAATCTAATAGATGGAATAAAACCCAACATAACACATTCCAAATTTGTGGGAAGATGCGCCCTAGAAACTTTTTCAAGGAATATGGAAGATGTTTCAAATTTGGAAAAGAGGGGAATCAGGATAATTAGTTTTGAAGGTAAATGATGAAACTCACTATTGTGGAAGAATAAAATAAGGTCAAAATAAACACTCAACATATGGTGTAGTGTTTCAATTACAATGAACATAGAAATTAAGAAAGAAAATTCCTTAACATAAGGGTTGTCAAATATAATCAATGACAATAACCTTTAAGGCCTGGAGATCAAGGAAGGGAATATGTTATCACTACTACTGAGGTGGATCCCAACAACTATGTAGTGATAGGTATTCTAGTAATTTATTCAATAACACCAAATGTAATATTTCATTATGGTTATACACATTCTTTTATATCATGAATTTCTAATAGAACTATTCAAACACCGCCTCAAAATAGGGGGTTTAGCTATCTGTGAGAATAGAAAATGGATAAATTATTTCATCCGAAGTATATAACTCTTCCATGGTCAATTTTTTCGACTACACCTTCCAAAAAAATATCATCTTACTTTATTTAGTGTATATTTATTCAATATTTGGCATGGGTTGGTTGACCTTATATAAATCCAACATCAACTGTTAAGAGAGGTGGATCACTCTTCACATCCCAAGTTATCCTCTGAATATGTATAGGTGTAAGGAGGAGGATGAATCTCCATTGAAATATTCTATTCAATAATGGATTTTATTTACATATGGAAAAGTATATTTAGCCTAAATGATTTAGGAAAATATGAGAATAATTTTAAAATACATCCCCATTTGGAGGGATTATACTAATTTATTCCCTGAAGAGTTTTCTGGTCTTCCTTGTATTCGGGAGGTTGCGTTATCAATTGAAAATATACCAAGATCTCTACCCATATCAATGTATCCTTATATAATGGTCACCGTGTAGTTGTAAGAGCTGAAAAATCAGTTACAAGTGATTCTAGAAAATGGTTTTATACATATGAGTGAGTCTCCATGAGGGATGTTAGTCCTCTTCATCATGAAGAAGGATGGGTAAATGTTCCTCTACACTTATTACCATGAACTAAAAAATCATGATAAAGAAAAAGTATCCCCTACCACAAATAGATAACTTGTTTTATTAACTATTTTTGTCCCAATACTTCTCTATGGTGGACCTTCAGTTATGATATCACCAAAACATCCTTGTAAACAAGGTATGGAAACTATGGGTATGTAGTGATGCCTATTAGACTCACTAATGCTATAGAAATATTTTGGACTTAATGAATATATTATTTAGAGATTACCACGACAACTTTTTGGTATTATTTATTGATGATATTATGATATACTCTAAAAGAAAGGAGGATCTTGAAAAGAATTTGAATAATGTGCAAAATACATTGTGAAAAGGGAAGTTATATGTATATTACATTAAATGTGAGTTTTGGATAAAGGAATTATCATTATTAAGGGATATTATTTCCATAAAAGGTATATTTATGGACCCTTATAAAACAAATTCAATTTAGGAGTGGCCTATACCAAAATCTATAATAGAGATCCACAGTTTCCTCAGATAATATGGATATTAATGATGATTTTTTAGAAACTTCTTGTGATTTTAAAACCTTATAACCAAGATAAATCGAAAGGGGTTAATGTTTTTCTAGAATTGTTAATGAAAAGAGAGATTTAATGAGTTGAAAAATATACTTATCACTGCACTAGTTCTCATGCTTCCCAAAAATGGGGATGTTTTTTAGTATATAGTGATTCTTCAAAGAAGGGCTTGGTCTGTGTACTAATGGAGAGTGATAAAATGATATCTTATGCCTTAAGGAATTTAAATTTTCATGAATAGAACTATCTGGAACATGATTTAGAGATGGTTATGGTGACATTTTCATTGAAAAGATGGTTAAATTATCTATATGGGGATAAGTGTGAAATATATATGGATAATAAGAAGTTTAAATATATATATTCACACATAAGGATATTAATATGTACCTATATAGATGGTTATAGATGATTAAGGACTACCATTGCTCAATCCACTACCATCCCGGGAATGAAAATAAAGCAGTGGATGCTCTAAGTAAAATGATGCAACAACCATATCAATAATGAGAATTGAGAAGGACCCAATCTTCTTAAACATTAAAAGGATGGATATGGTAATCATGAAGGAAGGAACACCATAATTCATTTATAAATTTATTACTCAACCATACCTTATAAAAAATATAAAGGATTCTCAAGAAGATGATATGTAAATTCATAATAATGATTAAACTTTATGAAAAGGGGAATTATCAGAGTTAAAAATTTATGAAGAAGGAGTTATAATATTTGGTTCATGTCTATGTGTACCATCAAATCATAATATGAATAAATAGTTTTTGAATAATTCACACATCTCAACCATCTCCATCCACCCAGGGACCACAAAGATGTATCGATATCTCTGAGAGCACTATTGATAGGATGATATGAAGAAGAATATCATGAAATATATATATAAATGCCTAGTATATCATAAATTGAATGATAAAATGAAAATTTATAAGGTTATGATGAAACCATTACCCACACATACATGGAAATGGGAAAACATCACAGTAGAGTTTTTCACTGGTCTTTTAAATACATCAAGATGAAATAGTATCATACGAGTTATGGTGGATCGTCTTAGAAAAACTGGTCACTTCATTGAAATTAAAGAGGACTTGTCACATGATTAACTTGAAAGGATATATATTATAGGGGTAGTGAGGTTTCATAGAACCCATTGTCAATTTTATCTAACTAAGATGTGAGATTTACCTCCAAGTTTTAGAAGAGTCTCAAACATCCTCTAAATACATATTTAATCTTCAATATGTCTTATCTCTTCCAAAATTATAGCCAATATGAGTAGAATATTTATACATTGTAATAAATGTTGAGATCATGATCTATGGATTTCAAAGGATCATGGGATAAACATCATCCTCTTCCCAATTTCTCATACAATAATAACTTTCACTCAGTCATCTAAATGGATCCTCATGAATCCATTTATGGGAATAGATTTAAAACACATAGGTATTGGCATTTATTTTATAAATATAAGATTTTGGGAACTGAAATGGTTGAGTAAATTTTAGAAAAGGTTGAAACCATTAAGAAACAAATCAGGACTTCTGGAGTCTGTAGAATATCTATACAGACAATCCTCGATGATACCTGAAGTTTGAAGTTAGTGATAAATTGTTTCTTTACATATCTCCATAGAATTTATTCATGATATTTGGAAAGAAGGTAAATTTAATCCCTAGGTACATCCAAACCTTTGATATTATCAATCACAACGAAGTATTTGCTTATCGACTAGCACTCTTACTAACCCTTTCTCTAGTACATGATGTATTCCAGGTATCCCTCTTAAGGATGTACATACTAGATCCCTCACATGTATTTAATTCATGTATGGTATAGGTGTGAAATTACCTTTCTTATAAGGATCATCTTGGGTAGATCTGGGATAGCAAAGATAAATTTCTACGCAACAAGATAGCTCACATAGTCAAAGTACTATGGAAGATCTATAAGTACGAATAACCAGCCGGGAAACTGGATAAATCCATGAAGCAGAAGTACCTTAACCTATGTTAACCTTAGTAAGTAATAAAAAAACTAAGGAGGTATTAATGTAACATCCTTATAATTTTAAAAGGAAACTATGTTTGGCAACATATACAACATGCAACATCGATCCTGAAAAAACCCTGAAATACTATTATTTAAATATGAAAATTATAACCTTTCCATTAAAATAGACGGTATGAATATAATTAATTAATTTATGAAATATATATAATGATACAACTCAATATAAATGTACTGATAAATTCTATGGAAATAATCACTCAATTTTTTAATAAAGAAGTTTTATTCTTCAAAAAAATGTGTTTTATTCAAAAATGTTTTTATTGATTTTTGTGAAAAAATATTATAAAAGTTTTCAGAAATTTTTAGAAAATATATTTGATAAAATAAAATTATTTTTTAAAATAATAATATTCAAATTAACTTCGGGTGAAATTTTTGTATTTTCCTAAAATGATTGACTCTATTGAATTGTGATAATGGTTGATTTTTCAAATATTGTCTTTTCTTTTCATTAAATCATGTGATTTAAAAGTATCATTATATATTGGATATAGTATTAAAGTGACATATGAATAATTTTATTTATAATTATATAATATATTTCATTTTAATTATCAATTTCCATGATTTTGGTATAAGTTAATTTTTATGCTTAAAATGCAGTTCTCTGCAAACTATGTTTAATTACATAAAATTTATCCATTTTAATAAATTAATATTACCCCTAGAAATGAAATTTTAAAATGAAATTTATATTTTATATATCTATTTATATGAATTTAAATTCATATAATGATGATTTTTAGTCATAGAGTTAATTTAAGATCATCTGTTTCTTGAAAAATACATTTTCCCAAAAAACATGATTTTCATCATGTTTTGGGAGTTAAATTTTAAATTAGATTATTCAGATTATATGAATTTAATTTGATAAAATAGATTCCATATTTTTATTAATCATAATTATTATTATATATTAATTAAACTTATTTTTTACCATTGTGAATAGTAAAAAACAAAAAATTATCACAGTTATGGTTAAAAGCAGGTTTTGTGCATTACTTCCACTTCTATTAAAATTAATATTCATCAATGTTTCGTCGTTCCTTGAAACGTGTGTTCTAGTTTAAGAATCACTACTTATAGGTGGTTTCCATTTGATTTTTTCATGGAACTGGAAACATCTAATATTTTTTTTATCCAAAAGGGACCTGCTTTCCAAAGGCATGTGTTCATTATGTTTTAACTTTACGATACTTAAGAACATGCATTGGTCGAGAGGATGGGAGGTCGGACTCATCACGCCCTTTTGGGAGGAATTATTATCTACTCTTGGACTCTCTTTATAAATTAGATATTTTCATGAATCCTTATTAATTGACCAATTATAACAAAGGTTTCCCTTGTAATTTCCAATCACTTATTAGCATGTGTGAAATTTAGAATCATCCATATGTATTCGATGTTTTTAATTAATGCAGATATCTGTATGTATTCAAGGATCCCCATTAATGGTATTCTATCATATACTATTTATATATTCTTTTAATCATCATTATGATGATACTAGTTTTTAAGCCACTTAGTGGGGCACTCTGGAATTTATTGTTATCCAGGGAAATGAAGGTTTTTTCTATATTGGGACCATACCTATAAAATGGGATACCTATGTATCCATGTGAAATTAATCAGAACCCTCATATTTCAGGGTCACATAATGGGACACATCATACCTTTTAAGTTCATGTGATAAGTACCTCTATGAAAAAGTTTCTTAGTCAAGGTTTGGTGTGGGGTTTATGCCTAAGTATACCAAGGAACTTGGAAATAATATTGTTTTCCAAGTAAGATTATACCCAAATGGGAATATGGCCCAAGGATAATAAGTTTGATTTGAAGTGTCAGGTTTGAACCTCAAGGAGGCTTCCTATGTATCCCATGTGGATAGGAATCAAATCTCACGTAGTTTGATGAGTCTCATAGGAGAGTATAGTCCTTTGAGAGAAATGAGTTTGGGCTTAATTCCTAAAAATGATGCCTTGATGATTTGGAGGTATAATTTGGGGCTTATTCTTAAGGAGGATGCCCATATTAAGGGAATTAGGGTTGGATTCCTAAAGAGGATACCCAGTGACCTCGGGACCTAAGAAGGATTCTTACATATCCCAATTATGGTGGGAATCATAGTTCTAGTATTTCAAGTGTTTGTACAAATGTTGTGATCATGAAAAATATTTATTCCCACGTGAGTCATGATCGCTGTGAGAAACAAGAGGATGTAAAAATTCAACAAAGGCACCCACACTTTTCCTCCTATACTGGTGGCGAGGGTGGACGAGGTCGAGGCGACCAAGGAAGAGGTAGAGGTGAAAATCCCTCCCTCTATTATCTTTACATTGGAAAAGGGTCTAATGTAATTAATGAGGGAAGGTGAAGGAATTATAGAGGATCGAGACTATAACCTTATACTTCAAAGGTTAAGGGCTTACACCAAGATGGCTACCCTAAAGTTGATCCTAGTAGGGGAGGGATACATTACTTTTTCTTGCATGGAAAATCAAGTGTGAACCATACCTTCTCTACGAGAGACCTAAGGTTCTGGGTTTTAGAGATGAGAAGGGGAGGATAGAACCCAAACCCTAATCCTACAAACCGAGAACTTCCAAACATTGTTTCGGGGAGAAAGGTCCATGGGACTGCGAATACAAAAACCCAAAAACACTTAATTAATCCTAACCCCATTGGGGAAAAAATGTGGGAAACATATGACTAATGATATACAAACCCAAATAATAGATACACTGATGTGCCTTTCCCAAAGGTTTGATAATTCAAGAGGTTTTGGTGGAGGATTCAACTTAGTACCTTTCAGGTAAGGGAACCAAGGAAGGAGGTCCCTACCATGAGTGGCCTTAAAGAGGGTACATAGGTTGAAATGTAGGCCTTATACATAGCTCTACCACATAGGTACTCCACGCAAGTGTGCCACGTAGGTACCCTGTGTAGGTACGATGTGTAGCTGTACCACACATGTGTACCGCTTAGGCCTTTATGATGACTGAAAAAATTATTTCCAATAGCGGAAACAAGCCTATGTAAGCTTCAAATTATGAAAGACTTTCCAAATGTGCTTATCCTATCTAATTATCTCTTCTATCATGTTTTTAGAGAGCTACCTGAGACAATTTGAGGGATCTGGGTGAAAGGGCTACGCAATGGGAGCTTCAAGAAGTCTTTTAAATTCTTCAGTCCTTAATTGAGGAGACCAAGGGTCATATTTATAGGAAATTAGGGGGGTTGGTCGAAGTCAATTTTTCGGCAGAGGTCCGCCGCATAGTCCCTCTACGTAGGTCTACCACGTAGGGGTCCAGAAAGTATAATACCGCACAGGTCCATCATGTAGGTCTTCCGGGAAGGTCTATCGTGCAGACCCTTGAAACTTTGGCTTTCCTTTTAATTATTCGAGCTTTATCTTGGAATTTTGAAACATATTGGGGCCACATAAATAGTCTTTTCGTTTTCTTAAGTAGTGTCAACAATAGCCCCCCCTCAGGATTGAATCCGATTAGAAAGAGGGTCGACTCCTAATATAAAATTTTGGGTAAAAGACTATGGATTAATTATTGACCACACAAGTTTTCCATGGAGCTTCTTCACGTAGGTATGCCGCATAGAATTTTCATGTAGGCATGTCATATAGATCTATGGCTCTCTATAAATAGGATTGATCCTTTTCGATTTTCTTCACCCGCGATTTTATATTTCTCAACTCTCGTTTTGTAGCTTGTTTTATATCCTCAATGCATTGTGATCTCATGTAGTTTCCTTGAAATTTTCTCAAGGTGAAACTACTTTTAGCGATGGAGTTATGCAGAAGGACCTCGTCGAAGGAGCTCCGCTAGCCCCCTTGTCAAAGGACCTGCGTGACAGACCTCATCGAAGGACCTGTGAAAATATTTTCCTTTGTCAAATTTTCAAATTACTTTAAGTTGAAATTTGAATTACTTAAGTCAAAACTAAAACTTAATAGGGGTAATTTAGAAATTATTTTACAAGAAAATGGCTCATTCGATAACTTATATTGAAGAAGCTAAGGCTTTTCAAAACCAGATGATGAATATCGTCAGACCAAACTATTATGACATCGTTGAGAGTCTTCCTAAAATATGAAAAGCTTTAATAATGTATCAACGTGGATACCCACAATGTCCTTACCTACCCCAATAAAGACATGGGATTTTACAAGATTCCCACATTCCATCTATTGATAAATACTTCCCAAATAATTGGTTTCTTCAATACTCTAACTGTAATTTCATGAATATTACTACAACGGGCATGGCAGTTCATGAGGGAATAGTCCCTATTGATTGATACTACATCAGAGTGGTTGTACTCCTGATATGTAAGATCATTTTGTAGATACAAGGCCACATTTATATGGTTCAACCTTTCGGGCTTCCCAAATTGATCAGTCTAATGGTTGGAATGAATATTGGGATATTTGTTCTGGAGGATGTGTTAAACCTAAAAAGATTTTGGAATTTTTGTTGCGCCATACTTGTGCATAATTCTGGAAAGAGTTATCAGATGTTTATATTTATGAAGCTGTATGGATGGAAAAAACATATGTTTATAAAAACAATTTCATTCTTGAATTACTGAGCCGATGGTGTCCACATACAAATTCTTTCCATTTGATGCATTGTGAAGTTGGAATTAGTTTGTGGGATATCTACCAAATATATGGGGTTATCATTCTTGGGGAAATGTGTGATGAGTTTATTCCACTATTTAAAACATGGGGATATGTTACAAGAACACCATTGTTGGCTCATGAACTATTCAAAATAGCAAATAAATTACCCAAATACAAGAAACATATTCATGGTAGAGTATAGATGGAATCCTTTTTAGAACTAACAATAGAGAAAGGTCCCACGTGTGTACATCTTACTGTTTTTTCTTCTATAGATAATTAGTTCAGTTTAGGAAAATATTGTCCTAAGTTGGAGAGAGGTGATTATATGCACTAGGGATATAAAGTCAAATCTAATATTGATGAAAAGTAATGCTTATCTGCCTTCCTTTCCATGTGGCTAAGAATTTTCTTGCTTCCAGTCTATGAGTCCAGAGGCCGTGTAAGGACAGGGAATTTTTTATCGTAGCTAAATTGGTAGAAGGAATGTATATTGGGTCAGAAACTCTTGTATTGGCAATAATTTACTATGACATGCTGCGTTTATACTATGGGAATGATCCATTTAGAATTGAATGGCCATTATAAGTATTGTGGGGAGGGATTGTGGCACACTTTTCTTCATACTCAGTGTTGAATTCAATTAGAGTCCCCAATGGTCGATTCACCACATTTTGACAGAAAGTTTCTAGTATTTAGCCTCACAATTTGAGACCTGATGTAGTGCTAAGGGCATTGAATGCATCGGGAGAATTAAGCTTCTTTCCTTTTGGTAACCCACCAACTGGAACATTTTTTGATGATGGTAAAGAAGAAACTTTTGACCTGAGGTCTTATATGATAGAATTCAGGATAGGGTATTATAGACCAAGATTTATGGTGAAATTATATGTGAGGCTTACATCCCCTAAAGATTTTCTTGTTAGTTTAGATGTATTCAACAATCAAAAACTTTTCCACCCACATATGTTAGACACGAGAAACACCCAGTCGTAACGAGACAATTGTGGATTCTAATGGATTTAGATACATCCAAATTTTCAATTACGTTACCTCCATTAGATGAATCAATCGGATTGGAAGATGGATATGCCTCGTCTTGGGATTCTTTATACACTCAAGGGGATTTGAAAAAAAATAATATATCAAGTGGCTTCTATAAAAAAATATTATGCGTATAAATCTTGGTAATAAGTACAAATACAAAGATGATGCAGAAGTTTCAGAGGTTTTAGAGCCTTAAAAACATCCCCGCAGAAGGTATACCAGGAAGACTAGTTCTAGATAAGTAATGCCTACGGTGCCAAGGTGATCCAGCCATCGCCATCATAAAGAGATTCATATTCAATCTGTTGATCTTTATGAAGAAGGAGGGAGTCCTAAACAGGCTCACCAGTTAGAAGGTGTTGAATTTTCTCCACAAATAACCATACAAGGATTGAATTATGTGCGACCTTCATCCATTCACTTTTGGGAGGGCTTGACCCATGAACTTAGGGATGCATGGGAATTCCTCCAACATGGAATTCAAATACCAGATTTGGGTGACATAAGGAACCTTCTGATTTCAATCTATCTAATAACTTGGTTGAATTATAGGAGTATGTTACGGAGTTAGAGGCTTTTATATATGCAACTGATGATCAAATCCCAGCCTCCAAATGAGTATCCCATATGATGGACTTAGGAATAAAAGATGGGGTAATTATTGACCTTGAGGAGGAATGGGATATTTTAGTTAATAATGATAATTTATTTTCCTTTTGTTTTGTATCAATTTTGTTTCACCACTCACCATCATTAATCTTGATGAAATGTATTTTTCAGCTTGAATTCAGGGAAGGAACCTTCGGACAGGTTCTCAGGTCACCAAGGTATGGGCCTGTAGGTTCTCCCATCGACGCAATAAATGGTCCTCTCATGTCTCCAAAACTTTCTCCAGGAGCGAGAATCATAACTAGGGTAATGGTGACAGATAATCCTCATCCATTACCTAAGGTTTCTCCTGCCATGAGGAGGGTTTCAATTTCTCCTCAATCTTATGAAAAGAAACGAAAAAAAGAAATGAGATTAGTCTGAATTTGTTTTCAAAGGAGTAAGTATTTATATTGTCCTCAGGGCATTATAACTTGCTTGATACACTCTGGTAATCACATTTATCCTCTTGCAGGATTTGTATCTCTCTCCTCACTCAAGGGATTAAGAGATGATTCTTCAAGACCATAGAAGGAAACCCCAGGAGAAACCCATTTTCATATTGATGGATATGCTACCTTAGCAGATAAAACATCAAAAGATTCAACTGTACCTACTCCTGGTTCTATTGAGTGAGAGAAAATACATGGTAATATCAAATACATTTCTCTTGAATATTAAATTATTTTCTAATATTCTTCTTTTCAACATATCTCAGATTAGTTTCCTTTGCTAATGGATTATACAATAATCAATTTTGATATTCCTACTACTCTGGGGGGAACAAATGAAGACCTATGGCTGTCTGAAGTAAATAATAATGTTGACCCAAGACTGACAAGATCTGATGATGTTGTACCAATTTAAGAACCAATAGAATAGAATGTTAGTAGATCCAATTTGGGAATCAACCAAAATTTGTTAGATACCTTAAATGGTGAGGATGTTATAACATTCCAAGCCACATACACTGAAATGATGGATGACCTTAATCCAAATATTGATATTCCATGTTACATCAAGGATTTTGGGAATTTTCATGAGGAATTTCAAGGATGTAAGTTTTCATTCCTGCATTTTCCATACATAATTTTTCTTCTTTTACATGATACTTCAAATTAATGTCCACCTTATGCAGCTTGGTCGGTAGAAAATGTTGCAAAGGTGCTTCAGGAACAGGGAATTCCACTCTATCATTATTCTTCAGAAGTTAGAGAAATTAGTACTGAGGACCCCCCCCCCCATTTAGAGATGTTACAGAGCCTTCAATTATGAAAACTAGGAAACCATAAAAATAATTCTTCTACTCAAGAAACATCTTCTCAAATTATTGAAGCCGAGAATACTGGGGATGAATCCAATCAAGTGGATGAAATATTATTAGGTACATGTTATCGGTTGTCTAGATCATATTCTATTTTTTCCATTTTTTTAAAACTTAAAATGATCTTGATTTACCATTTAGGGTTATCATCTCCCAAAATTAGATTGGAAGGTGAAGCTTCTGCATTGTCTTAGGCATCAACAGAAGGTGAAGCTTCTACTATTCTGAGATATGTAGAACAAGGAAACACTTTAAGTGGTCTATTTCTACACTACATTTTACCCCATGGTAGTAACTCTGATTCAGACTTATATATGAAATATTCTCTTGGAATGTAATGTAAGAAGATATGGTGAAATATATGGAGCATTATTGCTGAAAATCCTTTAGATGAGCTGTTGTCCCATTTTGGAAAACTCCCAAAACTATTCTGTATATTGGGATTTGGTGGATTTGATTATCGACCAGTCTATGATGCAATGAAAGATAGAATTCACTCACGGGAGAAGGAATATAAGTTGTGGAAATATTTTAAAGAGGAAAAATAGATTATTAATATTTAGAACTTTTAAGATGTAGTAGCTGAGGTAGAGGCTGATCATAACAAGAAGTCGATCGAAATATGCAAAAAAAATAAAGAATCCATGAAGGAGTTGGTATATCTTCAACAGCAACTGGATTTTGTTTATAAAAAACTCGATCAATTGAACCAAACAATGGGATAAACCCGATTAGAGGGGATAACCGCCATTTAAACTTCTAAAGAAGCACTTCGTCAAGATGAGGAGGTCGTAGTTTCTCAGTTGTGTCAACTTCAACAGGTGGTTGATAGGGATCATGAGGTCGTTCAAAAAATGAGGATTCATATTGAGAGATTATTTTAACACATGATAGAGAGGCTCCGTTCTGGGGATGTCCCTCTGATTTCATATGAATGAAATAAATTTTTTCTCTAATCATATATGTCTTCATTATTGCTTTCTATTATTGCAATATTAAAGGTAATGATAATAATGAATTATTTACCTTCATGTCAGATAATCATGATCACAATAGAAAGAATGGGGGTTCTTATAATTTTCTAATTAAGTTGATGGGCCTAATGAACATAGTATGATTTTTTTACTAGGGTTATATATACAAACCCCACAAACTTTTTATCTTTTGACTTTCTATTACTCAATATTACCTAAACCATACAAAAATGTGTGTTTATTGATCTGGGACTAGAATTTTTTCCAGAGCTCCCTTTATGGCTTTTCAATCTAGTGAGTACCATGTCTCTTGTTGTTGGAAGTTAAGAGTCATTCATATTGTACTAAAAAGGTCTAGTGTTTAAGGTCGAATAGCTTTGACCATAAATTTTGAAATTAGATCCCAAACAAGATTTAGTGGCTAAGAAATGCTCTAATATTCTTAAAATATTTTCAAGGGGACTCTTGAGTCATGATTTTTATGGTCACCAAATCTAAAACTTGTATAAACATAAAGTAATTATCTTCCCAGAATGAGGTTACTATTATTTGACAAACCAGTTATGGGGGTTGTGTTATGCAGGGCTGACTAGGGCATATACTACATATCAAAATAGTGTAATTTTTTTACTAACAGTCCTATTATGTAGGAAAATTTTATGCAAGGCCTCTGGGGGCATGTACTACATAGTCAAGAAAAATAGCTCATAGTAATTTAACATTTTACTGTTGATAGATAAGGGAAAATATGATTTGGGTGACTCAAGACCACAGTGGGCGGTGTATCCAAGGAAAAGTATTTTAAGAATAAAGGGTTATCTATGCCAACATATTTCATGAATAGGAAAACCACTTCTACACAAATTTGGTGCATGAGGAATGGTTAAAAATTTTCATAAAGGGGAATTTCTTATATCATAATATGCAGGTTTAAGTCATGCAGTGAGGACATTGTAATGTGTAGTTTTAAGTCATGAAGTGAGGATATTTGGTGTCTTTAATTTAAGGTCTTTAGCTTTGACCAAAGGTATCATAATATAAAAATTTCTTGATAATTGTTTTGGAAACATACTACCATATTCAGGTATGGAAGGGAAGAAGTGTAAAATTTGATTTGGGAATTTCTAAATTTGAAGAATGATATGGGAACAAAAGGGATAAAGGAATTAGAGGAAGTCTTTTACAAGAACGAAGTTACCATTATTTGACAAACCCATTATGGGGATGTATTATACAGGGCTGACTGGGGCATATGCTGCATAGACAAATAGTGACATCTTTTTACTAACACGCCTGTTATGTAGGAAATTTTTATGCTAGGCCTCTTAGAGGCATGTACTGCATAGTCAGGAAAACGAGATCTCAAAAGTTTGACATTCTATTTCTAAAATATGAAGAAATTTTATGCTGATTATAATTTTCTATAGCACAGAGTTTGGTTTATGAAGAAAGATACTTGAATATGGAAAGGTTTTTTCCAATCATGGTTTCCAAAGAAACAGATGAATATGATTTTTACGAAGATCTGATCCAAAAGTAAGAATTATGGTGTCTGTAGTTTTTAGGTCATACAACTAGGACCAAAAATGGAAGTAATATATGATATGTTTCCAAGTGATCCAAGGTTATTTTATATTGTTTTAAACTCATGGAGAGGGAAATTTGTAAATCATTGTCTTAAAGACTTTAAAATTGAGAGAAAGGTAATGGGACAAATATACATGAATGACTGATTTAAAATACAGATTCTTGTATATTGTTGTTAAATTTTGAAGAGGACAAAAGATACTTTAACCAATAAAGAAATTACCATTATTTAACAAACCTATTATGGGGGTTGTATTATGTAGGGCCAACTAGGGAAAATGATGCATAGTCAAATAGTTGTATCCTTTGACTGACAGGCCCGTTATGTAGGAAACTTATGCAAGTCCACATAAGGGAACGTACTACATAGTCATGAAAAATAGGTCTCATATATCAGAGATTCTATCATCAAAACCTGTAAGAAATATTATGAAGATCTAAAAATATTCAAGATTAAGAGTGTGAAATACGGAAGGGGGTAATGCTCAATGCACATGAGAAATATTTGAATCAATATTGTCTATGAGTTTGAAGTTCTTCACATAGATCTGACTCACATGTAAAATAGAGATGTTCTTTGTTTCCTTTGAATTAATATTATATTGTGCAGTTTAGATTCATGCAGTGAGGACATGAAGTGATTCTGACGAAAAGAGGTAATATTGTGGATGAACCAAGGAATTAAATCTAGTCATCTCTACATATCTCATATAGATTAGAAACAAGCTAAACATGGTTCTTGAACAATAATTTCCCACACCAATTGAGTTTAATGTGGGAGACAGGAGCTTTTAACACATTATAGAAGAATAAATAAAGTTAAGATATAAAACGGTATGAAAATAATACCATGTATCTTAAAAGAAAAATCTGTATAGATTTGGTTTATATGCAGGAGGAGAAAAGGAACTAAAAATTTTTGTGGTTGCATTTGGGCCCAAGATTGGAGATCTAGGAATCTCTACGTATCTCCTATGGATAAGATTCAAGCCACATGTAGTTCTTGAAATGATTCCCCTATGCATATCTAATTCAATCATAGGGAGAAATAGAACTCATGTACTACTAAGGATTAGTAATTATATCATACAGTTTAACATTGTGAGACAAGGACAAAGATGATACGCATCTTATCGTCGTGCAACATGGATGCTTCTGGTTGTTATGAAATGTAATGTCTTTCAACTAGGAATTTGTGTTGTTCAGCTTAGAGTCATGCAGCGAGGACATTTTGGGCAGTTACATAAATTATTTCTTCAAGAATCTCTCATTGGTTGGAGTTGTGATAAGATCTCCATCCATTGAGATTAAGGCATTAGCTCCATTTGAGTAGACATTATGTATGAAATAAGGTCCTTCCCACTTTGGCTCAAGATTTGGAGGTTTATTTTCTGGTATCATTAGAGTCATGAGGACCAATACCAATTCTCTTTGAAGAAAATGGATGGAGGTGAACTTTCTTTTTAAAGGCTAATGCTATTCTGTTCTGATAGACTTCTAAATGATGCAAAGTATGTAATCTTTTTTCATCTAATTTTTCGAGCTCATCATATTATTTTTGAGACTTCTTGTCTGTATACAACTAATCACATATTGAAACTCTGAGTGAAGGCAACAGAATTTCAATTGGAAAAACTACTTCTGTTTCATACACCAATGAATAAGGGGTTTCCTGAGTGGCAGTAAGAGTAGTAGTCCGATAATCCCATAAATCATGAAAAAGTTTATCAGGCCATGATTTTTTATCCTTATCCACCATCTTCTAAAGTATATTTTATAGGGTCTTATTGAAGGCATATATCTTCCCATTGGTTGCTACATGATAGTGAGATGAATGGTTAGATTTGATAATGTGATCCTAATATAACTTATTTACATCAACAGTAGAGAAATTGGTGCGATTGTACATCAATAGAGTATGAGGGACACAAAATCTGGTGATGATGTTAGTTTGGAAAAAACTAAAAATGATTTTGGATCCAATTTATTTGAGAGGTATTTCCTCAACCCATTTGGATAAGAAGTTAGTAGCAGTAAAAATATACTTGAATTGATTAGCCGTAGCTGAAGGATAAGGCCCTAATTCAACCATTCCCCATGTGGAAAATGGCTAGTAGTATTTAGCTATTTGAAACAACTCTGGGGGTTGATGAATGAAGTTGGCATGAACTTGGAATGGATGACATTTTTTAGTGAAATTTGTATAATCATGCGTTATTGAATTCTAAAAGTATCCAAGCCTTCATATTTGATCAGAAATCCTATGCCCAGACTGGTGATCACCACAAGATCTTATTTTTACATCTTTCATGATAGTTGAATTTTCGTCTCCATTAATACACCTAAAGAGCATTCCATCATCAAATCCTCATTTGTAGAGGACCTTGTAGTGATCTGGACTATCATAAAGAGTAAAATTTCCAACTCATCGTTGGATCTGTTCTTTTTTAGCTCTATATAGTGGAAGTACTCTATTTTGAAGGTATTCCATGATGGGTGTCATCCATACTGTGGTATTACCATATGGCTCAAAAATAGGTCTAATTTCATTAATTTCATCCATTCTAGTTTGAACTAAAGGTGATACTACAAGATGGTGGGATATATTGATGATTGTCTCATCCTGATTTTGATCTTCCAGGGCTGTAGCTACGATATCCAATTCATCAACTTTGGCATTTTGTGATCGTGGGACATAAGACAACGTTGTCTCTGAGTGAAATTCATCCATTAAACCTCTCACGTAATCTCACAAAGGGATTAACTCTTCTTTTCTGGTAGCATAATATCCATTTATTTGTTTGATTACCAACTCCAAATTGCCTTTCACTTTCAGGTGATTCACTTGTATTTGGAGTTCCAATTCCCATCCTACTATGAGAGCTTGATACTCTACTTCATTTTTGGTACTGCCTTCTGAAAACAGTAAGGAATATGGAAACACTGCCTTTTCTGGGGAGATAAGTACAATTCCTAATCCAAATTTGTTGAGTTTTAGTTTTTCCATTCTCATCCCTGTTGGACTTCTGGAAGCACCATCAAAGTACATTTCCCATGTTTTGGGATTATCTTGAATAGAGAAGACCAATTCATTAGGAATTTCAGTATTCATTGATGTATCTTTCTTAGATGGTTTTTCAACAAGGAAATCCTCCAAAGCTTGTCCATTTATTGCCTTCTGAGGAACAAAATGGATATCAAACTGTTTCAAAATAACTTCTCACCGTGCCAAGCACCCTATAAGCATAGGATGACTAAGGATAAATTTTAGAGGTTTATTTCGAGACACTAATTGGACCTCATGATGTTGCAGGTAGTGCCTCAATTTCTGAACTGCAAAGATTAATGCCAGACAACACTTCTTGATACTTGAATATCTAGTCTCTATGTCAAGAATAGTTCGACTGAGATAGTAAAGGTTGTTTTCATTCCCAGCATCATTCTTTTGGGAAAGGAAGGTACCCATTGATCGCTCTAAATATGTCACATAGAGAATAAGTTGTCTTCCTTCAACGTGTGGAATTAATATTGGTGTGATCAAGAGATATTTCTTGTATGTATCAAATGCTTCTTGGTAGTCTTCATTCCATTAATAGTTGACTCCCTTATTCATTAATCTAGTGAAGGCAAAATACTTGCATGAAAAATTTGCAATGAAGCACCAAATATAGGTCAAGTGTTCTTAGAGTCCTCTTAATTATTTCAAATTTCTAGGATGTGACATGCCAAAGGATTGCTTTTTTCCCAGGATCAACATTAATTCCACGATGGTATAAAACGTAGCCGATGAATTTTACTAAGGTTACCAAGAAAGCACATTTCAAGGGTTACATCTTCAAATTGTGTTGCCTAAGTTTAATTAATATGGTATCCAGATCATCCAAGTGATTGGAACGTTGTTTGGATTTAACCACCAAATCATCCACATAACATTCAACACATTTTCCTTAGAAGGGTTTGAAGATATGGTGCATGGAACATTGATACGTTTCACCTTCATTATTTAATCCAAAGGGCATTAACCGATAGAAAAACACACATTGGGGGATCTGAAGGCTGTAGACTCTTCATCCTCTAGGGCCATGAAGATTTGATTGTACCCAGAGTATCTATCCATGATGGAAAGAGCTTCATAGAAAGATGTCGCATCAATTAAAACCTCTATAATTGGAACTAGAAAATAATCTTTTAGACAATACCAGTTAAGATATAAGAAATCAATGAAAACTATAATTTTCCCATTATTATTTTTTACTAGGACAATTTTAGACAGACATTTGGGATATTGAACCTCCCTGAAAAAGTTACCCTTTATAAGAATATCAAATTCAGCTTCAATTTTCGATGCATGAGTCGGCTGTGTTCTTCTTGTTGTCTTCTTGAATCCTCAATGTTCTTCTAGAAAACCCAAATGATGAGTGGCTACATTAGGCTTAAGACTTAACATTTCTATATATTTCCAAGAAAATATATCTCAATGTTTCTTTAAAAATAAGGTATACATATCCTACTCTTCATAAGTCATGGCTGCACTAATTAGAGTGGGGCATGGATCTTCTTATGTACCCGATTTATTTCTCTGAGCACATCCAAAGTGGTAGAGACACATTCCTTAAATGCAAGAGGATCATCCCTGTGATCTTCCTCATATTTTTCGTTACGTGTCACTTCTTATGTTTCTACATTCATAGTAGATGATAAAGAAAAAATTTCAATTTTGGGGGAGGAGTCGGTATTTGGACATTCTGGAGAAGAGGCCACCATTTTTGACCCTACTGATGATGAAGGGTCATCGTTGAGTAATAAAGAGGAGATGATGGGTTGGGAATCAACATCCTTTTCTTCCTCTAGTATTACTACAACTTCTTCTAGTCTTATTGTTGAAGTAGAGGCTTGCTCTTGATTGCCGCAATTGACATTATGGAAGTCACCAGATGAGTGTTTAGATTTCATTTTATCCTTTCTATTTGATTAATAGGAAACACATAATCTATAATCAAATGTTTGAATGTGTTTGTTGGGATATTTTCCAAACCATTTTGAGCATTGATTCTAATTACCTCCTTCAATATGGACCTCGTTCACTTCATCTGGTAAAATTCTACCTCAATGTATTGGGATTCACATGTTTTGAATGGAGTTTTGTCACCATAAAATGTTCCAATTTGACCATTGAAATAGTAATTGAGACATTGGTGGTATGGAGAAGGTATGGTTGCATGTTGATGTAGCCAAGGCCTACCAATAATAATTTTAAAGTATGTGTCCTGACAGACAACCATAAAATCTAAATTAGAAACAAGATCTATGAACTGAGTTCTGAGTGTAATCTCGCACAAAGGTTCTTGCTCATTCTTATCATAACCTTGAAAAATTAAAGTGGAAGTAGATAAGTTAGATTTAGTGAGTACCAATAAACTAAGTGTACAAATTGGAATGTGGTTTACTCCCGATCCATTATCAATGAAGGCTCATCCGATTTCTATGTCATTTACCCTATCGGATAGATATAAGGGACTGATATGTCCATGTACAAAATCATATTTATCTTCGCCTGTAAAAGATATAACTGCATGACATTCTATAAGATCATTCTCTATATGGTAAACCTCCGCAACAGCAACTTCGGTTTCAAACTCGTGAGGACATGACAAAGTCTCAATAAGTGCTTCTCGAAGATATTTTAACAGATTCAAGGAATCCAAAATTGACAACATGGATGGTACTTGGGATAGTTGTTTCAAAATATCATACTTTTGGTCCAGATTTATATGTTTCCCAATATGGAGATGTGGTTTTGCAGGTGCCTTGGAAGTTTATCCTCCTGATGTAGATATACCCTATGTCACAGCAGAAACTTGAAATACTCCTAGATTTGGTAGATTAAACTAACTAGGTCTGTCTACTTACTAAGAGAAAGATGGTGTAACCTCCAATCGGTCCTCCAAAATAATCAGGTCAGGGTTGAACCTGTCATGCGTAGAAGAATCTCATTATTCTGGTTGAGCCTGCTAAAGGGCTCTCCCATGAATTTCTGCCGCATATACGATTTGAGCTGGGGTAGAGTTAAAATAGTGACTTATAGAATATCCACATCTTCCCATGTATCCTCAACCTTGGATTATTCTTCTAATTCCCCAGTTAGGTACAGGGAACTCAGGCTCATCATAACCAGAATCACCATCGGCATAGAGATCCATTAAGTGAATAATGTTGATGGAACCAAAGATCAATTCTTCATCTGATAAATATTATTCTTGATAGTTCAATTCTGGATGTACCATTTTGCAGGTCAATGCCTATGATTTTGAAATAGATGGAAAGAAATATTCCAGAGTCAAATAAAACATTGTCCTTGACCTGAGCTTGTCTTCTTATGACTTCTCTTTGTCCTTCTGATCACGTTGCTTTTTTGAGGATTGACCTTTAGAGAACTGATCTTTTGATGAAGGTGGATTTTCTATGGTGGGAAAAGAAAAAGACACAATATGTTGATTTAACTGTTTTCATATAATGGAATGAGTTCGGTTGATCATTTTTCTAATCATCCAATCATTATATTTCTGCGTTTTTTTTTTACTTTTTACTTCCTGCCATTCATCTTCTTCCTCTGGATCAGTAGCAGTAACACATGCTACTTGGGCTGACAAACTTTTCAACTTCAATTTTCTAGAGTCTACCATTTTTTTCAAGAGATCTTTGAAAACAAAACACTCTTGAATGGGATTCCCCCACATCTAGTGAAATGGAAAATAATTCATAATATCTTCATCTCTTTCTTTGTTTGGTTTCTTCGGCCTTGGAAACTAAACCAAATTATTTTCTAGAGCTGAGATGAACTAAACGAGAACCTTTTCATTTTGGAAAAAATAAACTTTGTTCTTTAACTCCTCAAACTATTTCTACCTTTGATATCTTTGCTCTTCTTGAGGAGTTGGTCGTTGTTGCTGATGCTCGGGTGGCGGAGCCCTTCGATATGATGAATGTTTTTAAGTGGAAGTAGGTATAATTTCTTTCATGCATGTGACTATAGTAGTCTCTTATTTCCCTTTTCTCTTTCCCACAGATGATGGAATTAAATGAGTTTTAGATTTAGTTTTCATAATGGAATCCTCTACCTGTTGAAAAATTGAAGCAAGGTCTCGAAGTCCTCCTGTGTATTTCACAAGGATCAGTGGTGTGAATAACTCATCATGTATATTTTCCACACAAATTGGAATAAACTCTTCCTGAGAAAGTGCTAGATTTATGGAATATGTTAATCCTTTACATCAAGCAATGAAATCTAAAACTCTTTCATTTTCCCTTTGCTTGTAATTTGTAAGATAAAAAATTATTGTCTTCAGTAGCATTGAACTAAATTGAAGAAGGAATTTCTGACGAAGATCTTCCCATCCAGTAATTGATTGAGATTGTAAAATTGTATACCATGCAAAAGCTAGTCCCTATAATGACTATACAAAGCACCTAAGATTTAAATATTTGTGTTGAGGAGTCCCCATCATGGGATCACAATTAGAAACAAAATGTTTTAAGTTTTGTTTCAGATATCCTGAACCATTAAATATTTGGAATGTAGTATTCACAAAATTTGGTGGGGGGGGGGATTACCCACTCAGGTTAAGCTTTCTTTTCTGGATGAACTGGTTCACGCCGTTCTTCCATAACATCCAATTGAATTGTTAATGCATAAATTGTGTTCATAAGAATTTTAGTAATATCCTAATGATCTAGGACCTATATAGGTATAGGTTCTTGAGCTTGAACTGAGGAAATGACCGGAAAAACCACTAGTGGTGGAGCTGCTGGTATTTGTCTTAGATAAAACATGGGAACATGCCTATAAGGATGTGTTTGATCCTTACATGACTGTGTACCCAATAGAGGTAATTCATTATCCACATCTATAGTTACCAAAAATCCCCTTTTTTGAGGAGCTCCTATAGGATGCGCAAGTTGAGGATCTTCTTGAGGAGTATGTCTAGAAAAAATGCTACTTTGGAGTAACTCTATATTGAGTCTTTTCAACTCTTTCAACTCCTATTCTTTCTATTCAAATCGTTCTTCAAGTGAAAGATATTGACCTTCTCCGGTGAAAAATGATATGTGATCTAACTTTAACCTTTCCCCTTGTTAGATGCCTTTCAAAGGGGTGGGAGTTGGTTATTTGAGGGAATACCTAGATTTTGGGTAAGCTTTCGATTTCAGGTATGCTCACCTCATTCATTTGCTTCAGTGTGTATCGTATTATGGATAAGAACATCATCTTCTGATTCCCATGAAAAAGACTCATTTTCTAGAGGATCTTCTACAATGGTGTTAATGAAATTTACTAACGCATAATGAATTGATGGAATTTTGTTAGTATCTTTGTAAGATCGACTCCTTTTATATCTTCCATGAGACTTTATTCTCCTATATACTGAATTCCCAAAAAAAATTTGGCAGGCAGTTACCTGAAGGGAATCCCTGGATAGTTCAGTTGTGCACTCTCTTTGTGGATTCTTCCCTAATAAAGAGAAAAGTGAGTTTAATTGAGGAGGGGATTTTAGATATGAAAAAACCCCCAGCCCTGTGGCTGGGGCTGTTTCTGTTCTTATTCTTAAAACCTTAAAACTTTGTTTATTCAATTCAAAGGGTGGATCAAACAAGCCCCCAACCCTGTAGGCTGGGGTGGATCTTAAACTGCTATAGCTGATATTTTCATAGCTTCTCTTCTGATTTTGTGAATTTTGGTTTAGACATTAGCTGGGTGCATTATCCGAAAACCACTCAAATCACCTATTTTGGAATATTACTGTGCTATTTCAGATATTTGTGCCATCTGATAGGTGACATACTCTAAGCGGGAGGCTTGCTGAAGATTCTTAGATGCTTGGTGAAAAAGTATCTCAACATATTTTTTTCTTTGGGCCTGGCTCTAATGAGATCTAGTTGAGGCATGTTCTTGATCATATAATTGATTACATACAAAATCTGTTGATTGTAGCCAGCCGTGGGAAATAACATTTCATGAGACCACTTTTGGGAGGCTTTGTTGATTTTGGAGTGTAGTGAAATTCAATGCTACATGTTCACCCCATCTTCTGATACAAACACCAGATGGGGTATCATAAATTAAATGGAGTACCCTCTTTAGAGCATTGAGGCATGCACATTGAAGGGTTCTTTGCATCTTTTCAAACTTTTGATGTCGGGAAAATGAGAGAGATTCCAAGTCAATTTGGCATTCCAACCCTTCTATTAACTTTACATGATTTTGATATTCATCATATAGTAACACTTTGGTTTTCAATTAACGAAGAGTCTTCTATAAGTTGAGGTGGACATCATGAACGCAATTTTCTGCCATCAATTTTGGAATGTTATATTGAGAGTTTTACAAAGGCCAGAACATGACAGGTACTTCTCCTTTAGCCAACTGTTTTCTCATGTTTAACATATCTTCATCATCTTTCACTAGAGGTTTATCCACCTGATATAACCAAAGTGGACACTTCTCAATTATTTAATTAAAAAATGGAATCAATCCCTTTTCCCTATGTTGTATTAGAAGTCAAATAAACCAAGGGAGGTTCAGAGAATGATTGTTCCCTTAATATGTCTTCTGGTTGAGAAATTATTTCACCCATTAATGATAAGGCATCATACATGACTAGAATTATGTTGGAAAGTACCTCGAGATATGAGGGATTTCTCATTACTACACTGTCAATTATAGAATTATCATGGTGATGTGAAATACTGTTGCAGAGAGAACTTTCACAGCAAATGCCATCATTAGGAGAACCACCATGGTGGATTACAACAAGGGATAAATCCTCTTTCTTCTTGGTCTTCTGGACACATGTAGAGTTACCATGGCTCTCATCCAGAGATAGAATCTCTGGATTGACTGAATTTTCATGAAGAAATCCTTCATAATGAAGTGTTCGATGGGAAACTTCATAATTACTGCTACAACTCTCGTAATTTGGTAATGATAGGGTAGGATCTTGAGCTGTAATAGATAAATGTCTGAGGGCTTCAAGAACTCCTGCATTAAAAAGATCTATATCACAACTTGACTCTTGATTTTCCAACTTTGTTTGGAGATAATTCTTCTTGTATGCTCTCTTACACTTAGTTGGGGCCACTTGCAAAGATAAGTGGTTATCATGGGCAGGTGTATGTGCATGCCTTAGAGTGGTTATCAAAACGGGCTGATTACCTCTAATTGGAAAGGGTGTATGTTCCCGATCTGGTTGTCCGTATGATATGGGGGATTATGCTACCATAACCCTCCTGGACTGGAATAGAGGTACGTATCTACCCCAGGATGGAATGTCAATGTGTCATCCTAGGTGTGGGGATAGATTTATGGGTCTGTTCCACTGTTACTACTGATGTTTTTGTTATGAGATTATGGAATTCTTCCATAATGTGGGCAGGAATTTGTGTCTTCCCTTTCACCATTACTAAGATGAGTTTTGTGACTTCAGCGGCCAAAATGGGATATACGACCATTTCATATCGGTAGTAGGTGTATGTTCCTTCTCCTATCCACTTTTCCCTATCAATGGGTTCTGATAGTACTAATGTATGGGGGAATAGAGTTGATTCTACCCCAGACATTCCATCAGAGCTTTCTGATTGACTTATCTGGGTGTTTTACAAATGATACTGTTGGCAGGCTTGAGGAGTGCTCGAAGGTTTATATACCTACTAGCTATTTTCCATCAAGTATGGTTGATTTAATTCATTCAATATTGGAAAATGAGACTGCTGGTAGAATTGGTGAGTGTAAGAAGGTGTATGTTCCTATTTACCAGTTTCCACTACATTTGATTGGAGGGCTTCCTTAAATGCTGTCAGATGAGCCTGCTGACTGGATTATAATTTGTAAACAGGTTTATGTGCCTATTCATGGTTCTCCACTATATTTTCTTGGAGATATTGGTGGGTCGCTTCCAGATGAGTCTGTTGGGCAGTGGAATTAGGACGGATGGGTGTATGTGCCCTCTCATTGTTTTCCACAAAGTTAGGTTGATGGACTTCTCTATAGTGGGAAAGGTAAGAACCTGATCCCTGTTGGTCAGACATTGTCCCCGGTGGTTCTTCTTGCATGCCCAGGTCTGAGGGACTTGGGTCAAACGTCCATAGGAAACACCCCCATCATGTTGGGAGTTCACTACCACATGATTATGCTGGTGGTGATTGTTGGTGGGAGTCCTCAAGAAGGACCCATGTATCTTTGAATTGAGTCCATGAGTGACCTCTTGATCCACCTCCCCATATTATGAGATGGACTAGTTGTTGCACTATCGGGATAAGTAACTGAAATGGTTGAATACGGTGGCTAGCACCGTCTTCTTCTTGACCATCGGTCATTTCTGACCAGACGATCGAGGGTTTTTATTAACCTGGAGAGCCTGTCAGGCAGCCACTAGGGTTGAGATAGTATCGTCCTGATGGTACTCTCTTACCATCACATTGGAGAACTAGTGTTGAAGAGGCAGAGTGGGTGATGACACCCTTCCCGTGGATGAGGATCCATCTTGAGCAGTGGTTGAGAAATTCACTGGTGTCGTCTTGAAGAAATACTTTTTGGACTGAAGGTATTTTTGAGAAAAAAACTGAGAACAACAATAAAATCCATTAAAGAAAAATATTTTAGATGTATACATGCATAGTTTATTCCTTTTTTTGGCCTTCCTTTACCAATTGATAGGGGCCTGACAGGTGGGTAACATTATTAACGTGGTTAAGGATTCACGTCGGGTTCACCATTTTTGTTTCGTCGTTCCTTGAAACATGTATTCTAGTTTAGGAATAACTACTTCCAGGTGGTTTCCATTGGATTTATTCATGGAACTAGAAACATCCAACAATTATTTATTCAAAAAGGTCCTACTTTCCAAAGGCAGGAGTTTTTTAATTATGAATTTTATGATACTTAAGAACATGCATTGGTTGAGAGGATGGGAGATCAGGCTCATCAGACCCTTTTGTGGGGAATTATTGTATACTCCAAGACTCTCTTTATAAATTAGATATTTTTCATGAATCCTTATTAATTCACCAAGTATAACATAGGTTTCCCTTGAAATTTTCAATCACTTATTAGCAAGTGTGAAATTTGGAATCATCCGTATGTATTCGAGGATTTTCATTAATGGAGACATCTATATGTATTCGAGGTTCTCCATCAATGTTATCCTCTCATATACTATTTAAAGAATATTTTAATCATCATTATGATGATAATGGTTTTTAATTAACCCAGTGGGGCACTCTGGTATTTATTTTTATCTAGGGAGATGAAGGTTTGTTTTGATATTAGGATTTTACCCATAAAATGGGATACCTACGTATCCTTGTGAAAGGAATAAGAACCCTCATAGTTCGCTGCCACTTAATGGGACACATCATACCTTTTAAGGTCATGTGATAAGGACCTCTAAGTGAAAGTTTCTTAGTCAAGGTTTGGTGTGGGACTTATTCCTAAGAAACCCAAGGATCTTGGAAAGAATATGGGTTTATAAGTAAGATTAGACCCTGTTGGGAATATGGCCCAAGGAGAACAGGGTTGATTTGAAATGTCGGGTTTGAACCTCAAGGAGGCTTCCTACGTATCCCATGTGTATGGGAATCAAAGACCACGTATTTCGATGAGTCTCATAGGAAAGTAGAGTCTTTTGAGTGAAATGAGTTTGGGCTTACTTCCTGAAAAGGATGACTTGATGATTTGGAGGTTTAATTTGGGTATTCTTCCTAAGAATGATGCCTAGATTAAGGGAATTAGTGTTGGATTCTTAAAGAGGATATCCAGTCAGCTCAGGCCCTAAGAAGGCTTCCTAAGTATCCCAATTATGGTGGGAATAAGAGTTCCCATAGTTAAAGAGTTTGTGAAAATGTTGTGAAAATGAAAAATCTCTAAGCCCACGTGAGTCATGCTCGGTGTGAGAAACAAGATGATGTAAAATATTTAACAAAGTAACTCACACTTTTCCTCCTCCACTGGTGGAAGAGGGTGCGCCTACGGTGGTGAGGGTGGATGAGGTTGAGGTGATCGGGGAAGAGGGTTAGGCAACGAGCCCTCCCTCTATTCTCTTTACATTGGACAGGGGTCCAATGTAAGGACGGAGTAGAGGTGAAGGAATTATAGAGGAGAAAGAATACAACCTTCTACGTCAAAGTTTAGGGTCTTACACCAAGATGGCTACCCTAAAATTGATCCTGGTAGGGGATAGAGACTTTTCTATTGGTTTCATGGAAAATAAAGTTTGAGTCGAACCTTCCCTACCATAGACCTGAGGTTCTGGGTCTTAGAGAAGAAAAGGGGAAGACATAACCCAAACCCTAATCCTCCAAACCAGGAACTTCCCAACATTGTTCGTGGGAGAAATGTCCATGTGACTGTGGATATACAATCCTACAAACACTCCATGAATCCTAACCCCATTATGAAACAAATGTGGGAAACCTCTGACTGTTAATATACAAACCCAAATAGGAGACACACTGATGTGACTTACCCAAAGGATTAATAAGTCATATGTTTTTGGTGGTGGCTTCAACATAGTCCCTTTCGGGTATGAGAACCAAGGAAGGAGATACCCTAACATGAGTGGCCTTAAAGAGGGTACTTAGGTTGATATGTAGGCCTTATACACATCTCTATCGCATAGGTACTCTACAAAAGTGTGCTGCGTAGGTACCCCACGTAGGTATGCCACGTATTTTTACCACACAGGTGTGCTGTGTGGGCCTTTATGATGACAAAAAAAATGATTCACATAGGGGAACAAAGCCTATATAAGCTTCAAATTGTAAAATACTTTCAAACTAGGATTATTCCATCTAATTATCTCTTCTCTTGTGTTTTTAGAGAGCTACCTAAGACAATTTGAGGGATCCGGGTGATATAGCTACACAATGGGATCTTCAGGAAGTCTTTTAACTTTTTCTATCCTTAAATGACGAGCCCAAGGGTCCTATTTATAGGCAAGAAGGGGGCTGGTCAAAGTCAATTTGTTGGCATAGGTTCTTCATGCAGTCCCTCCATGTAGGTTTGCCACATAGGGCTCCAGAAAGTATACTACCGCGCAGGTCCTCCATGCAGGTCTTCTGCGTAGGTCTGTCATGTAGGCCCCTGAAACATTGGCTTTCCTTTTAATTCTTT
Organism: Viscum album; assembly: GCA_963277665.1. Lineage (NCBI taxonomy): Eukaryota > Viridiplantae > Streptophyta > Magnoliopsida > Santalales > Viscaceae > Viscum > Viscum album. The sequence goes on along the minus strand of OY728119.1, from coordinate 1,011,554,178 downwards.
GAACATTGTCTTGGGATTTTGGAACATCTAGGGTCCACCTCCATAGTATTTTCATTTTTTATGTAGTGTCAACACTCACACATATATTATTTTTATTTGATTAATTTTATTTCATATTTATAATCAATGGGTACACATTTTCAAATAAGGATCAATTTATTTTTTTGCATAGAGAATAAATTTTCAAGGTAAAAACTAGTTACCAAGGTGAATAATAAAATGATAAAAGTGAGTAACCATAGTGGTAAAGGGAATAAAATATTTAAAAGAATGTTTATTTTTTAATATTATAGGTTTTAATAGAACTTATATTACTTAAAATCCATTATTTATCAATTTTGGAGTCACTTTTATTTATTTTGACTTTCCATTATTAAATAGTTTTGATTATTTACAAAAATATCACTCTTTATCACTTATAAAACGGAACCTCCTCTACTATTTTATTCACACTTAAAAAGAATTTTTTATCCATTTATCCTTGAAAAAATATCTTCCTTACATCCCTTAAAATTTACTTGAGGCATTTTTTGATTATAAAATCCACCTATAAAGGCTTTTGGTGCAAATATAAAGAAAATATTTGAAGAAGACGTATTATTCTTAATCGAGTGTTTTGTTTTATTTTTTATTACATGTCATTAAAATATTATTAAACCATGATGATATAATATAACAAGTATATCCCATATACTAATATGTTATTATGTTAATTGAATAACCTACATTCATCTCCTCTTCCATCAAATGGGAAATGAAACCATTGTTCCTGTGTATGGCGGACTATCGGATCACGAATAGATGTAATTTGTTTTCCATCATCACCTAAAATGAATATTTTAGGATAAATTTAATTTATATGAGTTATATTCCTGAAATATTTTTCATTATTTGAAATTAATATATCATATATTTTATTACCTTTCAATTCATTGAAAGATGATAAAGTCGTTCATGCAAATGTGTGGATTACCACTTCCACGAAGCGATGTGATTCATTATTTATTACCACATCACATGGATGGAATATATAAGTATTTTTAAATAAGTAATATTATATTTATGATATAATTATCATTATTTAAAGTTAAAATAATGCTTTCCTTCTCTCCATTATGATAATTGAAAAATGGAAATGTTACTCATGTGTACGTACAACCTACCATCTCCATTATTGAAACGTTGTTCATTTCTCATAACAAAATATAACAGATTATTTTAAAAGTATAATTTATGTATAAATATCATAATTTTTCATTATTATTATAATTTATATGATTAAATAATGACCCCATTGACCATATTTGACCTACTGATTCCATTTTGTACATATGAGTTGAATATCATCAAAACATCTGACATAAGATTAATTGATTAAGTGATTGAATATAAACTGTTAATAACTAAAATAAAAAGATTAATAAGATTTAAATATTTTATTAATCATGTAAAATATTAACATAAGTTTATTATTCAGGAAGATAAATAACATATATGATGAATCATACTCTAGGTGAGGGATCTCTCTAAACCATTATTTTCTTCAGGTTATGACCATTTTCTATCTCTAACTCACTTTATCTCTTTATTTAAAGTAATATAATTCTTATAAATCCTTAATAAATGTCTCTCACGTATATACCAATCTTATTACCCTATAATTTTATTGTTTAATACATGACTTATGATCATTTCTTTAATTCCTTGTTTAAGAAAAATCTTTTTGTTATGATATGTGTAAAGATTATACAACCCATTTCATTACATAGGTTACTCTTATGTTTATTCTTTAAGATTGATTTCATTTTTTCGGAACACATAATCATGTACATTTTATTATGTGTGCTCCCATATAGCACTCTAATACATTGTGTAATGATTTATCCTCATGAGACTTTATGCATGAGATTAAGGAGCAAACCTAATCCATTATGGGGCTGTGTACACCATGTGATATTTTCTAGGTAGTTATACTTGAATCATGTTTATGTCATGCTATATATTGTTTCCATATTTCCTATGTTTCCATGATATTGGGATACCAGGTTGTTTATGCTATTCTCTCATGTGATCACTCATGAGCCGTCTTTTTTATGATATCATGTTATACCTTTGACTCATATGTTATGTTTCCTTTTCATGTTTATTTACTTACTGATATTTTTTTCGAACCCCTTTCCTATATATATTCCCTATATTAACCTATTTATTTTTAGGGCCTCAAATATATTTATGAGATCATTATGGATAATAAAATAATGATATCTTGTTTTCTCTTTATATCGATGTATTATGATCCTAGTCTTTCAAAGACACTAGGAATTTTTGATCCTTTTTTATTAATATATTTTTATAATAAAATAAGTTGATAATATGTGTAAAAGTATTGGGTTACACTAATCACGTTTTTTAGTTTTATTTAAGCATGGTATATTATTTTATATATGTGTAATTTTTACACGTGATGATATAAAATAATAAGCAAGAATGTGCAGATAAAATGAACATGAGCAGTGATTGTTTTATCATTTATAGAATTATTTATATGTGAGTATGGTCACATAGAACAATAATGTGTGAATCTAAATTTATTACATTCTCTGAGAATAATAAAAAACCCCTCAAATAAATATTAATTCATATTTCCTTTCATCGCTTAATGTTGAACAAAACTGATTGTATGAGGTGCTCTCCATCCCTAGTTGAGGGTTCCACTTACTAACGAGGAGTTATTTTATAAGAAATTGGTTGACCAAAATAATTTTGGAAACAAATAAATAGTCATATCTAGAGTTTTGTGACATTATAGGTAAAGTGTTGAGAAAAGCTAAGTTATCCTTTACAGAAGATGGGACTCCACTCAAAAGATCAAGGATCCTCATGTTAATGCATTTGGTCAACTGAAAGTCTGTCTTTAGACTCCTAGAGTAGTTTTGTAGCTATATATTGGACTATGAGGATATTTTTTAAGGAAAATTTCCACTAGAACATTCAATCAACTGAGTATTCCAAATCTAGTAGTTTCAAACTAATTGAATTCAGTAAAATGTTGAGATAAATTTAATATATTAAAATATATAATATCTAATAGCTTCTAATCAAGAGAAAAGTAATAATATTCTTATTTTTAGTTTTTATATTAATTTCTTATAATAACATGAGTTTTTTAACACCTTGTTATTTTAAAATAACACCATGAACGATAGAATATTCAACACACAACACTGAGTTTAAATGAACCGTGATATAATTTTAAAATATTATTATTTAAACATGAATGATATAACCTAGAAATTTAATTGTAAGGTATTAATATTATTAAATAATTTATTAAATAGATATAAAGGTTCAAATCGATATAAATGTTTTTATAAATTCTTAGAAATATGTACTTAGTTTTTAAAAAAAAAATAGGTTTTCTTCATAAATGATTTTTATTGCTTATTTCAATAAAATATTATAATTAATTTAGGGGAATTTTAGAAATTTTATTTTATAAAATTAAGTAAATTTATTAAATCATCATATAAAAATTAACATAGGGTGAAATTTTGGGATTTGTTCAAAGATATTTATTTTTAAATGAATAGTGTATAATATCGATATTTGTAAAATTGTCATTTATTTTTAAATAAAAATTTACTTAAAAGCCCCATTATTAATTTAATTTGGTTTAAAATTAATATAATTATTATTTGTTTATATTTAATCCAATTAATTATATTTAAAGCATCTTTCTAATGGATTTTAGTATAAGTTTATTCTCAGGTTTAAAAACATTGTTTTCTGAAAACTATTTTAATGTGTATAATGATTATCCATTTTAATTAATTAAAGTAACCCCTAATGCGAAATTATTTAAATGAAATTAATATATTATATAACTATATTTTTTAATTTAAATTCATATAGTTATTATTTATATTCATACAATTAATATAAGATCATTTATTCTTTGAAAATGAATTTTTCAAAAAATCTTTTTTCATCACACTTATGAGTTTTGTTTTAAATTAATTTATATCACATATATGAATAATATTTAATAAAACGGATTCCATATTTTTAATAATAATAATTTATATTATATAATAAGTTCAAAATAAATTTTGGTTATAATTAATAGTTAAAATAGTAAAAAATAGTTACATGGTTAAAAATGAAAATGGTAAAAGTGAGTACCCTTAGAGGTAAAGATGATAAAATGTTTAAAAATGTTTCTTATTAGTCTTATAGGAATTTATCGGACTTATTTCTCCTTTAATCCTTCATTTTTCAATTTTTTAGGCACTTGTCTTGAGAGTGCCTTCCCATTATTGAATAGTTTTGGATATTTACAAAAATGTCATTCCTCCTCAATTATAAATTAGAACTCCCTCCCCTCACTTATTCACAACTCTTAAGACATTTGGATCAACCAACCCTTGAAAAAATATCTCCCCATCATACTTATAAACAATATATAGCTTCAGGTCTTCCCAAAAGACCATCCTTAGGGTCCTTAATAAGATATTCAAGGGAGGTTTTTACAAGCAAATGTAATCATCTCCACCAAGCTTCTTCTTTTTACTTCTTCATTTTCCACCTTCAATTATATATTAAAAATTAAATTATAATAAAAAAATTATATAATCTATAATTATATTTTATTATGATTATTTAATAATATTTATCCATCTCGCCTTCCATCAAATAGGAAACAAAAACATCATTCGTGTGTATGGAAGACTACAGTCTCGCAAGCCAATGTATTTTTTTCCATCATTATATCTCAAATATGTTCATTATAATGTATTTAATGTTTATATATGATATTAATTAAATATTAATAATTAATTAAAATTAACATATCATATATATTCTTACCTTACCATCCATTTAAAAATGATAACATCATCCATGTGTATAATGGACTACCGCCTCACGAAGTGATTTGATTGTTTTAATATTACTACATCACATGGATGGTATATGTAAGTGTATTTAAAGATATAACATTCTATTTATTATATAATTATAATCCTATAAATATAATATAATACTTACTTACTTTCCATCATGATCATTGATAATTGTAAATGTTACTCATGCGTACGTATGTTCTACCATTTCTATAATTATAACATAGTTCATTTTTCATAACCATATTTCATGTTTGGTTTTAAAAATATAATTTATGAATAAAAATTATAATTATTTAATCATTTTTATTTTTAATATGATTTAATAATGACCCCTGTTAACATGGTCAATACACCGATTTCATTTTGAAATTATGAACTGAGCATCCTCAAAACACACAATGCGAACATATATATTTTTTTAATTTAACATGTTATTAAAATAAATGAATTAAATGTTTTAATTATAATGTTTAAAACCTATAAAAGTTTATTAATAAAAAAAATTGATATAATTTTTGTTGGTCATAGTAGAGTACTCAAGAAGGGGGTGAATTGAGTATCTATAAAAATTTCTATTAAAAATTGGTTCTTTGAAAATTTCCCCCAATTAAAAATACAATACAAGTTAGTTTGTAGTGAATCTATTAGAGTCATGAAGGTTCAATTAGTTTCTAAAGAGGTTGATTAGTTCTCAACTATACTAATATAACGATTAATATAACTTTTGAAACTAACCTACTGGTTTAAAACTCTTATAAACACTTTCTAAAATAACTATCAAAGTATAACTTTATTTGAATAAAATTAATTATAAAACATAGTAAAAGAAAATAAAAATAGACACATCGGACATTAAAACAAGATGTTCAGTCTCAAGATGAGACTTATTCCTCTCTACTTGGTGATCATCTTCCACCAAGAAGTTTAAATTAATAAAAAAGTTTTATCCACACCCTGGATCGCGGTTCACAATAGCACACAAGGTTTTCCCGGTCACACTGGACCTCTACCATAGTTATTCATGGGTAAAGTAAAAAATAGGTCATACATGACCTCTTCCATAGTTCTATGTGGGATACAAAAGGATAAATACATTGTGAGATTGAGTATATCAAGTATCCTCCAGTTATGCACAGGAGTCATTGTGTGGGTAACAGATAGATACACACATAGATTAAAAATGTAAATAAATGAAAAAGACAGAGATAAATATATAGAGTTAGGTTTATAAGGATTTGCGTATTATGCAGTGCATCTCTAGACTCATTTGATGTAGTGAAATTGAAGTTCGAGTCCTCTTCTGGAAGTTGACTCCAAAACAGTGTTGTAGACTCTATGTTCTGGATTCCAGTAGTATGAGATGTTCAGCTTCTTGTTCGAATGATGTATAGGTTAGATCAACTAGTTCAGCTCAACTTTTTGAACTCCTTGTATGTTCTTCCTTTTGAGTTCTTGGGTTATTGAAGTATTCTCGAGAGTTGTAGGAGTTCTTCTACACTTTTTCACTTGTTTTTCCTGTTGCGCTTCTTTTCTCATATGTTGAATGATCTAGCTTGTAATTATTTTATACTTCAAGGTCTAGAAAACATAATAATCTTCCCACATGAATTTACCTTGTAATTTCCACTTAATATCCTAAAAACAACATTAAATAATGTCAGGAGCATTAATTTATCTAAATATGACTGTTAGATATAAATTTGAATTGATAAAATAAAAACAGTTTTTTATGAATATCGATGAGTCATAAGTATCAATGAGTCATTATAATTGATCTGTCATCATCGGTTTATCATCATCGGTGACTCTCTATATCGGTTAGTCCTTTTCATCAGTATCAGTGACTCTGGGCATCAGTGAGTCATTTGTACTGTCGGTTTGTCCGGGTATCGGTGAGTCATCATCAGTGACTCATTTTGAACTATCTGTGTGTCTCCCATTGGTGACTCATCCATCAGTAAGTCCTTTGAACTATCGACGCATCACCCATCGGTGACTCATCCATCAGTGAGTCTCTTGAACTTTCGGTGTGATCGATCATCGATGACTTTTCCATAAGTTTGTCATTTATTATATTTGTGAATCCTGCATCGGTGTCTTCTTCTATCGGTGAGTCCTCATCGGTGAGTCATCCATTGGGGACTCCATTAAACAAATCAGTGTTAGAGACTTTGAAAAAAAATCAAAGTGTTTGTCTTATACATAATAGTACTAGATTAAATGAAATTCATAATTACATGTAAATATACACTTGTAAATATATTAAAAAACAAATATCCATAATTTATTGACTTATTGAAATTTATTATACCATGTGACATAATTTATTCATTTATAAATATTTATTGACATGATTATCATTACTTAAAACATAATACCTGAAGTATCTGGATTTTTAAATTTCCATTATTTGTGATTATTAAAACAACTATCTCACAATGGTTGTAACAATCTCCCCCTTTTTGATAATCACAAATCAAGGCATTAATGAGTTATACATGATGTTAAGGAATAAAAATGACTTGGATTAGCATACCAATAGTGTGTGTGAATTCTCCATATAACTATAAGGTCTTTCCTTTTATGTTCCCCCTCAATAATTGTATTAGAACAGTCTTAGTGATAAATGGGTTATATATGTATATTTTCTGTTGATTACATGACATCTTTCCTATTCCATAGTTCTCCCCCTTAGATTAAGAGTTTAATCCATCTATAGATTTCTCCCCATTTTGGGATTAGAAAAAAAGTTATAGGAAACACAAAGTATTAAGAAAAAGAACACAAAGAAATTTGAAACACAGTGGAGCGAAAACTTGTATTCATGAAAGTAAAAAAGAGTACAAACATCAAAATAAACTCATCCAAAAGAAAAGTACAGAGCCCTATCAAAGAATTATCCATAACTAAGGATTGGGATTTTTAGGAGATTTACCTTTTTTTGGTGGTTCAGGATTAGTTTTATGAGTTGGTGTTGTGGATTTAAGAAGGTATTACTAAAGGGTTACACCAAGTAAAGAAACGGCTATAGGAACATTAGCTGCAAGGTTGGGTCTTCTCTTTGATAGAACATTACTTTCAGGCTACTCTTGGATCACTGGGCTGACCTGGGGTAAGTCTTAAGATACTGTCTTTTGAGCAGGAGGTAGGGAACTAGGTCCAAGGGAATTAGCTAAAGGGACCACTATAGCTTTAGCTTATACATGTAGTTAGGGATTCAAAATTTTGATAAAATCATTTATGATTTCACCACCATGCTACATAGACCTTTCAAAATCTTCCTTGTTTTCCATGAAATTTTCCAAAGTGGGTGTAAAATAATTAAAATGTCTCACTTTCCTATTGAATGCCTCAGTCACTGGTGGTATCTTGAGGTTCTTAGCCAAGTACTTAAAGTTGTTATTCAGATCATGCTTTGTGTAGATTTTAGAAAAAATACTTTTCCACTTTGTCCATGATCTCATTTTGAGCAGCAGATGCCTCATTTGTACATTGTCTCATCATGTAATAAACAAGGTCACTGTTCTATTTTACTTTGGTCGGGGTATCTTTATCAGAATTATTTTTCACATCCTTGAGATCTTCTATTATCAAAGTCTTGAGGGACTCCATATCAGCAGTAGTATTGGTACCTTTATAACTGGATTCACCAGAAATCATTTTTCCAAAATCATATTTCAACTTTTTTGAATCTGTACTCAGTAGATGTGCAACAAGTTTCCTAAGAACCTCTATAACACCAAAAAGTGTGGTTCTGAAATCATTATATAGGGATGCCAATTCATGACCCATTTTCTTCCTTTAATCTCCTAACATTGAATTATGTCTCACAATGGTCTCATTTGTAGTGATTTGGTTGGGCTGTATCTCCTGAATCACCATTCTAGAAATCCTAGCAGCATCTGCCTCTAAAATACTCCCAGATATAGAAGTGTCATTTCAAACTCCAATGAAAGATCTCACAGATTCACATTTATCATCATTGAATTTTTCAAGATCATCCTTGGTGACATAATCACTAGGAATTGAAGGTACAACTCATCATCATTAAGTAAGACAAGTGAAGTAGGATCAATCAGTTCTACATCAGCTTATGGAGAATGAGGGGATATCATCTTCTCATCTGAATCATAATATATCCCAAGAAAGATATATCCTAGATTTCTATTACACTCACCAGAATAGGTCTAGTCTCTAGGATCCACAGTATCAATTCTTACTCTTATTCCTTGAGTCTCCCCCTCAACTTTTGCTTCATCTTTATCTTCTTGACCTCTAGCCAAAATAACATTTTAAGGCACTGGTACTATCTAAACATCAGCTTCTTCTTAAAATCCAACCATTCCATCCACTTAAGACTCTCCCTCATTATAAGGCACTAGAACAAGATGAGCTTAATCTTCTTCCTCTTGACCTCTAGCCAAAATATTATTAAGTTCCTGAATTATGCCTTGAGAATCATCAGGGTGGTCATGTCCATCCCCATTTCCAGTATCTCCATCATCATGTCCATCATGATCAGCAGGATCTTTTCCAACAGGATCAATATAATCATGTCTACCATCATCATCATCATCTCTATGCATAGACTCCTCACCTGAACTATATACATCTTTTATATATTTTAGTGAGTCACTCACATGATCACCATCATTATCCTCATCCTCATCATCATCATCCTCATTATCATTAGACTTACTCACATAACCTTCAACTCTAGAGACTTCAGTCTCTTCCTCATCTTCATCATCCAATAAAGGTTCTTGAGAAGGTAATTCTAATGGTGGAATGGAAGGTCTATATGACATGTATTTAGGGATTTTAGTAATATTTGGATCACTCCTATAATATATAGGATACCCCTCTTCCCTTGGCATCTCAGGCTCAGCATCCTCTTAATCTGAATATACAACCTGCTCACCTGGCATAAGACCTGGATTAGCTTGATCCCTTGGTCTGGTAATATGATCAATATGATTATAATACTCATAAATTTTCTCCTCATCTTCTACCAACATTTTTCTCTAAGGGTTCCAAAATATCTTCATCCTTTTATATGTATTGTTTTAAAGACAGAAACCACTACAAGTAGTGATCACCTCATCTCCATCCTCCACACATTCTAGCTTCTTTAACAATGAATAAATCATCCTTGGGTAGTATAAACATGTTTCCTTTTTAGATATTTTTATCATATAAAAAATTTGTATCATAAGGTACCTACATAGGTTCACTTTTACCTCATTTTTCAATAAATAAATCAGGAAAACATCTTGATAATTTAATGAAAAAAAAATCCCCCTCCCTGGGGCAGATTTGGTGTTGGATGAATTTGAAGAGCATTTTGGCCTCTACATCTAACTCTAAAGTTGTCAACATTTTTGACTCCCCATTTCTAGTCAACTCTTTCAATGCATTTTTATAAGAAAATAAATCTGAGGTTGGTGTAATGTTACCTTGGTTGTCAGCAAATATTCCCTCATGAAGAATCTCTAAGAATTCGGCCCACTCCTTTGAAGAAAAAGAAATCTCCTTTCCCTATACCATAGACTTCATCTTATCCTCCTTAGCTCCTTACAAAGACACTTTTAAGATGACATAAAATTAGTGTACCAACTTTGGATATAAAGGTCTCTCATTTTTTTCAACCCAACTAATACACCATTATGATTCTAACACTTTCGGCAAGAGAGACTTTCTCAACAACAACCACTCGACAGACACTTATTTCTCTGGAGTTACTATGCAGTTTCCCAACCTTGGATTCAAAAAACCTATGGCACTACTAGATTCTCCTTTCTGACACTTGTCCAATGATGATTCACTTGGTCCTTCCATTTCACGCTTTTCCCTCGCCATTCAGAAGGTTCAGATTTGAAGAAGGAAGTCGAAGGTTCAAAGGATAAAATGAAGATTGAGGGTAGCAAAGGGTTGTGGATATATTTAATTTTATAATTTAGGGATTTTACTTCATAAAAATAAAAAATAGAATAACATTAAAACAAAAAGATCTAAACTGCGTCGTTTTACTTAAAAAATACAGACATACATTTTAAAAAAAATATCAGTATTAGTTTCACTCTAATGGTACAGGTCTCACTTGATTGGTATCACACGATCATTTTCACTCAAATGGTTTCATACAAATAGTTTCACATGATCAGTTTCACTTGAATAGTTTCACCCAATCGGTTTAATCTGATCAGTTTCACCTGATCGATTTCACCTGATCAGTTTGACATAATTAGTTTCATAGTTATCAGTGTCAAAGACAAACATATTTTTTCTAAGGGGATATTTTTAGATAGTATTTATATATTTATCATTCCTATTTTATGTTGGATGTAGCTCATTCTCAAAGAGTTTAAGGGTTTGGTAAAAATGTCAGCAAGTTTATTCTTAGTCCCAATAAACTCAAGAGTTATATCACATTTTTGATAGTGATCTCTCCAAAAATGTATGAATTGAAATCCATAGTCTAATAAAGTGTGTTTCATCCAAAACATTTGTGCACAGTAACTACCAGCAGCAATATACTCTGCTTCAGTAGTTGATAATGAAACATAATTCTACTTTTTACTACACTATGAAATTAAAAACATTCCCAAAAAGGGACATGTTCCAGAGGTTCTATTTCTATCTAAATTACATCTACCAAATTCAGTATCAAAATAGCTAACCATATCAAACGGATACCCTATTGGGTAGAAAAATCCTAAATTAGTTGTATATTTGAGGTATTTGAAAACTATTTTAATAGCATTTAAATGTGACTCTTTTGGGTTTTCTTGAAATCTTGCACACATACACACACTGAACATGATGCTTTTCCTACTAGTAGTTAAGTAAATCAAACTCCAAATCATTCATCTATAAGCATTTTGATCAACAGATTTCTTATTTTCATCAAGATCCAACTTACAAGTAGAACTCATAGGTGTTTCACTACTCTTAATGACATCAAATCCATATCTTTTCAATAAAACTTTGGTATATTTACATTTATTTATAATAATACCTTTTTTTTTGAAATTTTTGAAATTCAAAAATATTTATGTTCACCCAGCAAACTCATTTCGAACTCACTTTGCATCATTATTGAAAAATAATTGGATAAATAATTTTTAGAAGATCTAAAAATAATATCATCTACATATATTTGATCTATTAAAAAATCTTTAGAAATTCTTTTTATAAATAAATTGGGATATACAACTCCTTTTGTAAAACCATTAGAAATAAGAAAGTTACTTAACTTATCATACCAAGATCTTGGATCTTGTTTCAAACCATATAATGGTTTAGTTAATTTGAAAACATGTTTTGGAAAATGTGGATTTGTAAAACCTAGGGGTTGTTCAACAAAAACATCCTCAATTATATAACCATTTAAGAATACACTTTTGAAATTTCTTTGATAAAGTTTGAAATCCAAGTGTATTGTATAGACAAGTAAGATTATAATGGATTCAAGCCTTGCTACTCATGAAAAGGTTTCCTCTTAATCAATTCCTTCTTCTTATTTATAGCCTTGTGCAACCAATCTAGATTTGTTTTTATCTATATTTCTAGCTTCGTATACTTTATTCCTAAACACCCATTGTTTCTAGGGTCAAGGTATCTTTCGGTCTATCAAAAATCTTCCAAACTTTATTTATCTCAAACTAATTAATCTCTTTTTATATATCCATTACCCAAAATTCATCATTGATTGCATAATTGATATTTTTAGGTTCAATTTGTGATAATAATTCTTGATGTTCAACCATATTTCTCAAAGAATCTCTAGTTTGAGTTCTTTTGTATAAATCTCTAACTACAGCATCTAAGGGATGGTTTTTAAGGGTTCTAGTTGGTCTAGTAAAAGTAGGGATAGTTACTTCATGTTCACAACTTGGTTCTATCACAATATGGATAGAATATGGAGAATTTCCAGAACTAGAAGTTTAAACAAATTCCTTTATAGGATCGTAAGAGGGTTTTTCATTAATGTCCAGATTGGACATATCCTCTTCAAGATTCCGTAGTGAGGTCTTAGGTTCATGTGGATCTATTTCATCAATCTTGACATGTATAGATTCCTTAACACATTTGGTTCCTTTATTAAAGACTCTATATGATTTTCTTGATGTTGAATATTCAAGGAATATTACTTCATCACTTTTTGAAGAAAATTTATCTAGATTATATTTAGTGTTAATAATATAAACTTTACATCCAAACACTTTAAAATAATTTACCTTCGGTTTCCTATTATTACACAACTCATAAAGAGTTTTCTTAAGGATATTTTTGAGTAAGACTCTATTTATTATATAAAAATATTTATTAATATATTCATACCAAAAAAATTAGATCATATTTATTGAGCATATTTCAGGAAATTTCTTGTAGGGTTATATTTCTTCTTTCTACTACACCATTTTGTTGAGGTGTCCTGGTGGAAAATAAATTATTCCTATATCCATTTTTTGAGCAAAAAGATTCAAAGTATTTATTTTCAAATTCACATCCATGTTCACTACTTAAGAATTTAATTTTAAGCCCACTAAGATTTTCTACAGCCCTAGAATACTTGGTAAAATGAGAGCAAGCTTCATTTTTGTGAGCTAAGGAAAATATCCAAGTATACCTAGAGAATTCATCTACAAGAATATAAACATAGTGCTTCCCATTGAGGCATTAAAATCTAGATGGTCCAAACAATTCCATGTGAACCAACTTGATAGGTTGATAAGTTGTAACTTATTTCTTTGGTTTTAAATAGATTTTATGTTGCATTCATTTTTGACAAGGATTTCATACTATATTGTCTAGAAACTCTAGTTAGGGAAGGTCTTTAACTAAACCTTTTTTGGTCAATTTATTAAGGGCATGTACATTACAATGTCCTAGCCTTCTATGCCAGATCCAAGACTCTTTGTGAAAGGCACTTAAGTAGGAAATATTTTTTTATGATAATTTGTCTAAATTTACATCATATAGATTATCATTTCTAAGAGAAGTGAATACTAATTTATTTTTGGCATAAAAACATGGAATGAATATTTTTAAATTTGACATTAAATCCATCATCACACAGTTGAGATATTCTAAGAAATTTATATTTTAATCCATCAATATAATGTACTTTGGAAATTGAAATAGAGTTAGGGATACCAATCTGGCCTTAGCCGATGATTTTTCTTTTACTATTGTCACCAAATGTGACATGTCCTCCATAAATTTTGATGAGATTATTGAATATTGATTAATATATTATCATGTGTCTTGAACAGCCACTTTCCAAGTACCAAAGATTTCTACATGAACTCTTTAGGCAGTTTACCTACAAAACAATTCATCCAAGAACATATTTCGGTACCCATATTTATCTGTGTCTAGAAACATTAGTAATAAAGGATTTAGAAACCCACAATTGTCTTATGGGTTTTCTATATGTAGAATATAATGTATTTGAAAAATAAACTATATTTGGTCCAGAAAAAACATGATACAATAAAAGATTATTCAGAATTGGAACTTGCAGTAAAATCTTAATTTTTGGACGAGAAGCAGATTTTTCAGATTTAGTTATAAAATTTGTTTTAGATAAATTTCTTTGTCCTGACTAATATGCTATTCTAATAGTATACCTATGAGCTATCTGTTTACCAATTAATTGAGTAAGTGTTTTTCCCATTGGTAAACTATTCCAGGTCTTTTTTCAATTTATCATTAGATAAATTTAGGTCATTATTTTCCTTCAGCAGATGTGCATTTTTCTATTTCTCAATAGTAAGTTCAGATTTATTATTTGCAGAGAGTGCATTTTGTTTCTTTAATGATTTATACTTATCCTTTAGTCCATTAAAATTTTCTTCTAACATATTACAAAACTCAAATAGTACATCATTTTTCATTTTATCATATTCATATTCATCTCTGGAATTATAGTCATTAGGTACAGGAGAGTTCAAGAGTACCTCTAAGGTATTTTTCATTAATCACATGTTTTCCATATCTTATTTCTTATATTTAAAAGAAGAAGATTCATTGGAGATATCCTTGGATACACTCTAGGCGGCCTTCATTACTTTCTTATATTTCCTATCTTTATTCTCATACTTCTTTTTATACTTTAATTTAGGATAATCAGCTTTGACATGCCCTCTTATTTTTCATTCATAGAAAACTATTTATTTTGATTTTAGGGATTCTTACAATACTTTTTCCAATTTCCTTTGTTGTCATATTTTCCTTTATAGTTTGGTTTCCTGAAGAAATTTTTATTTCTGTAAAATTTTCTAAATCTTCTAGCCAGCTAGGCCATTTCCTCATCACTGTCTAAAGCTAATTCTTCACTACTTGTTCCCTCAACAGCATCTTGAACTTTCTCTTTTTCTTTTCTCTTAGAAGTGGTAGTCATGAAGGCTATAGATTTTATCTTTGTCTCTTCCTCCTCTTGATTTACCTTTATTTCCTCTTCATACATAATTAATTTTTTAATTATTTCATTCACTGGAATTTTATCAATGTCACATGATTCTCTAATGGATACTGATGTACCTTGCCACATCTCTGATAAGAATTTTAGAATCCTCATGATCTGTTCCTTTGTTGTGACAACTCTTCCTAACGAAATCATGGGGTTAACAATTTCATTAAACCTAATATACATATCAAAAATAGATTCATCAGGATTCGTTCTAAAATTTTCATATTTAATAGTATAAGTGTTCAATATCATCTCTTTCACATTATTTGTTCCCTCATGGGAAATAAAAAGAGTGTCCCAAATCTCATGATAGTCTTACAAGCAGAAATTCGATTAAATTTTTCATCTCCTAGTGCACAGCATATAGCATTAAATTAATTATAGATATTATTATAGGAAGTCTTGGTAGCATCATCCTAAGTGTTTTTAGTATTTTTAGGGATTGCATATTTACTTTCAATAGTAATCCATATTCCAAATCCCATGCTTTCTAAATGTATTTTCATTTTAAGCTTCTACTAAGAAAAGTTTATTCCATTGAAAAAATGTGTTCTATTTGTATCATCTCCTTCTAATCTATTTTCCATAATATAAATTTCTGAAAATATTTCAAAGGGTTAAAATTTTATTATTAACATAAACTTTCTGATCTTTGAAATAAAACTATAATCACAGTTAAAAAAATTTGAAAAAACTTTGAAAAATGAAAAATTTCTAAATTCCTATAAAACCAAATGTTGTTCGGAGTAGAGTACTCAAGAGGGGGATGAATTGAGTATCTATAAAAATTTCTGTTAAAAATTGGTTCTATGAAAATTCCCCCAAATTAAAAATACAATCCAAGACAGTTTTTAGTGAATCTATAAGAGTACTAAATGTTCAATTAATTTCACAAGATATTGATTACATATCAGCTATACTAATCTAAGGATTAATATAACTATTGAAACTAACCTACTAGTTAAAAACATTCATAGACACTTGCTAAAATAACTATCATATTATGAAGTTATTTGAATAAAATTTGTCATAAAACATAATAAAATAAAATAACAATAGACACAGTAAAAATTAAAACTAGAGGTTCAATCTCAAGCTGAGACTTAGTTCTCTCCACTTGGTGATCACCAACCACCAAGTAGTTTAAATTAATAAAAAAATTTGATCCACACCCTGGATCGGGGTTCATAATAGAACACAAGGTTGTCCAGGTCACACATGACCTCTACCACAGTTCTTTATGGGAAAATCAACAAACAGGTCAAACAAGACTTCTTCCATAGTTCTATGTGGGATACAAAAGGATAAATAGAGGGTGAGATTGAGGATATCAAGTATCCTCCAATTATAAATAGGATTCAATGTGTGTTTAATAGACATATAAACACATGGCTCAGAAATATAAATAAATGAACACAACAAAGATAAATATGTAGAGTTAGGTTTAGAAGGATTTTTCTATTATGCAGTGCATCTCTGGACTCGTTTAAAGTAGTGGAATTGAATTTTGAGTCCTCTTCTGGAAGTTGACTCCAAAACAGAGTGTCGTAGTTGTGTTCTGGCTTCCAGGAGTATGATATGTATAGTTTCTTGTTTGAAATATGTTTAGGTTATCTCGTCAGGTTTCGATTGACCTTTTGATCTCCTTGTATATTCTTCCTTTTGATTTCTTGAGTTTTTGAAGTATGCTTGAGAGTTGTGGTCTCGCTTGTCGTTGATTGAAGATATATGCGTCCCAAATTAATTACCCATTCTTAAAACTTTAGTATAGCATATGTTCAGGGTCGATCCACAGGGAACTATGGCGTGCATGAATTCAATTGAGTTAATACTTAATTAGGTGAAGTATGCAGAATTTAGAATCGATTGGGTTGATTTTGGGTTTTGATTGAAACTAAATTGTTTTACTTTGAAGAAATGAATAACAGTTTTAAAGAAAACAATGGGTAAATTTAAAGAGTTTTAAAACGGGAAGAAAAGACGTGTCAGGGCTGTGGTGATTAAGGAGTTCTTATGAAGATTGTTTAAATGGTTGTGTTGTTTATAATAATTCAATCATTCTGGATTTCATTTAGTTACAAGATTTCCTTGGTCTGGTTCCTCTTGTTTGGAATTAGAGCAGTTGACTCCTTGGTCCGGTAGTCAGTGCTCTTAATTATTTATTAAGTTCATTCCATTATTTGAATCGGTGAAACCTATCCAATGGTCATGTATGTTTTCACTGTTACTTTTCTTTTGTATCGTTGAGAATTCTTCCCTTGGTCCGGCTCAGAATTCTCAGTTATATTTAACAGTGGATTAAGAAGAGTAAGATGAATTAAAATGATCAAACACAACTATAAAAAACAACATACAAATTAATATCCCTTCATCCACAGACCCAACACGAGGGTTTTAGTTACACATAGAAAGTGGGAGAGAAACGACACACGTGATACCTGACAGATTCATCATGTAAGCATTGAGGTAGGGTGTCGGAAAGTGGAATAGTGGAACTATGGCACCACGGTGGCTCGGGAATGCTAGAAACAAAGCTTATTCTCTCCTCCAATGGTTTCGAACTCACAAATCTGTAGGCCAAGACCTATTTTTATATAAAAATAAAGTACACAGCGTGTATAGAAAGTACACGCCGTGTACTTTTCGTCAACGCATTTTGGCGCCAATTTCTCTGCTAGAAGGTGGCCTAACATGTCGTCTTTGATTGTTGAACATGGAGTCGCCTGGTGGTTGGGTGTACATGGCATGTAGTATCATAATTTTGGCCATCAGCCCCTTCTAGAATAGCAGACACGGCGTGTATCAGTGAAACATGTCGTGTCTCCTTCAACGACCACATGGGCATGTAGACTTTTCTCAGCAACCACTGCTTCTAGAAAGTAGTACACAGCGTGTAACGCCGCCTCACACGGCATGTATCCTCTACCTGGTGACAGGGGCGTGTACTCCCTCCTTTGTTTTGTGTCCCTGTCTGGATGTACACGACATGTATAAAAGTACATGCCGTGTAGTTTCAAAATTTTCACAAACTTCCCTTGATTCGTGTATTTAACCAGAAAGCTCCTAAAAGTAAATAGAATCACCAAAATCAAAGAATATGTTCATGAAACAACAGATATTTGCTGAAAACATGTTTTTATCTTCAATTATATATATGGAAATGTATACACAAATTGGGTGCATCAAATTCCCCCACACTTAGTCATTTTCTTTCCCTCAAGCAAAATCTCAACATCTAATTAAGAGATCCTATACTTTTAAACGGAAGGCATTCAATTAATCAAAAGTATAAATGATAGCATTACTGAGGAAAAATTCTAAAAGGCACAAACAAATTCAATTCATAAGAGATTAAAATCATGCCTCATGTATAATTCAATTAACTATTCTCACCCTCTTTCAACACATTCTTCAACCTCTCAAAAATAAGCATGTCACTTAATGATTTACCTTACCAGTCAAAATCACACTTCACACTCAAGATATTTTTATTCAAAGTTATGATCAATCTAAGGTATATACACTCTATCCATAGGTTTATAAGATATATAGTTCTCTACATCAGAAAAATTGAATTACAAAAATCATGAGGGCTTTAATAATAAGGTTCAGATGTATCTATGGCTAAGGGTTGGTAGGTTCAGATGAAAAATAAATTATGAGGCTTGAAAAAGGAAGGATAATTTCTTTAGACAACATTGCATGATATTCAAGGTAAAGGTCACTGAAAAATTCTTCCTTCACAAGATCAGTCAAATGCTTTGGTAATCGTCACCATCTTCTGCCTTAGGCAAGTAGGGTTCATGAGAAAATAAGCATAAGGTCCCTTTTTTTAATAAGGGAAACACTTATGAATACAATGAATAAATGTTTGGAAGCCTTTCTACCCCAAATAATCAAGAGGTACTCCCCCACACTTTATTTCATGAATGTGGACAAAAATATGCCATGAATTTCCAACTCCCTCTTTATAGATCAAACGAATAATCATGCAAAGTTTTAAAAAGAAGTAGGGTAGGAAGGGAAATAAGCTTCTAACATGGCTTCCTATAAAGGTTGTTCAAGGATTCTATGGGCTTAGCGAAGATTAATTGTAGGGTAGGTCTTAAGATAAAGGGGTTAAAACAATCTAGTGCCTCAATCATGTTAAAGTAATTCAAAAATTTCTTCATGTTTCGAAAAAAAACTTGAAAATTCTAGTAGTGATGCATATCCTAAGAATCTCTCAAGAAAGAGGGTATTAGAAAAGAAATATGAAAAGGGTTTAGAATACCTCTCAGGAGTGGAAAAGTAATAAAGGGACAATCAGGTCATGACATGCATATAAATGATTAGCCTAATCAATTTAATTTAATCAAGGATGAAAGGTTGCAATTTAATCTATATCAATAATTATTTTAAAATACTTAAAAACTAAAATAAGCATGCAACCTTTCCAAAATTTCCTACTGATAACTCTAGAATTTATAAGAATGATTAGCCAAAATTGCTTTACATTTTCAAATATAGAATCTAATAATGATGTCTCCTAGATTGGTTTAAGGGCAAAGACTAAGGTGAAAGAGATAGATGCTCCCCCACACTTAAGACTGCACATGGTCCACCAAATGCAATAACAAGGGAAAGGGTGGGCAAGGGCAAGATATGGGGGGAAAACGAGGGAAAACAGTGGAAGAAGTGAATCCAAAAAGAAAGAAAATAAAAATGGAAAAATACTCCCCTCATGAAAAGTGATGCCCAAGGCGCTCCAGGATACCTGTAATTGGCGAGGAAAAAAGAAAACTTCAAACATGCATAATATCACATCACAGAAAATGACAAAAGAGATATATAAGATAAAGAAAAATGTCACTATCATGGGGTCGCCTCAGGGGACGACACATCTAGTACAGAATCGTCCGGTAGAGACGGCGCAGGAGGTGTGGAAGTGCGAGGCTCTGACTTTGCATCGGGAAGGGAAGCTGAAGAAGTAGGAGCCTCATGTGCTTGACTCGGGATAGGAAGCTCAGTACCAGGCCCTGGCCCGGCAGAAGTGGTAGCAACAGAGCTCACCGTAGTCATCAGAACTGAATCTGTGGCCTGCGCAGGAGATGGCGGTGGATCAGCAGCAGAAGGGCCAGGAATGGATGCAGAGGCTGGTGGCTGAGGCAGTGGAACACCAAGATGTTGAGAAATATGCACCAACAAATGCTCCATCCGGTCTTGGCGGCCGTCTAGACAAATCAAATGGCATGCAATGGTGTCCTGGCGGCTGATGATATGAACTAACTTCTTCTCCATCGTGGCAAGGTGGAGGGAAAGAGTCGGATCGACCGAGGGTGCGGGGGTAGGTGGGATGGGGGATGGGATAGAAGAAGTAAGGGCAGAAGAAGTGGGGTCAATAGGAGGTGGGTGAGGTGGAGAAGCTGGAGGGGGTGGGAAGGAGGAGGGGGGTCAGCAGCTGGGGCAGGGGGGTCAGCAGGTGGCAGAGCTCAATCCTGAGCAAGGATGTAGGCACCCCCTGCTTCCAGACCAATCCCATGTGAATGAGCATGAGGAAGTCCATCCGTTGGGGTGAACCTATCAATTCATGTGGTAAATAGGGCTCGAATACCCCTAAGTTGTGGGAAAGACGGGTGTTGTAAAACCCGCCGTTCAGGTTGCCCTGACGGCCGGTAAACATGGAGTGGAAATAGGAGGCGGAAAGATAGGGGGGTTCCGGGTAGTCGTGCCAGATGACACAGGTAAGAAGCTCCATGTCACGGCTGTTCACGACCCCCATATCCTCATGGCGGGGAAAAAGGATGGTGCTGAAGCACTGGTGGGAGAATCGAAGGATGGGGTCGGCTATAAGAGTGCTCTTTTGGGAAGTGGGGGAGTACCAGTGGTCAGGCCTAGCGATCTCCCGCCACATGGAAATGAGGTCAGAGCGCTTGGGCCAGATTAAGGTAGAAACGGGGAGTGGGGTGATAGGATGGGGTTAGAAGCCGCACCCTCATCCAAACTCTGTCATCGTAAGAGAAGAACGTCGGCCGCCTAGCCGGAATCGAACTACGGGTACCGCATCACCAGGTGTCTCTCGGTACTCCGCTCCATCGAACTCAAAAGAGGCCTCAAACTACAAAAATAAATCACGGAACACAGGAGTGATGACCTGGAAAATATCGAGGAGTGAGGTGTGCCCGAGAAGCACCTCCAACTCCTCCCAAATACCAAGCCGCTGCGGAACGCTGTTGTCGAGGTACCATCCACTCAATGGTATCGGTCGACGAGAGAAGCATCGGAACCTGTCGTATGCGAGGTCGATAACCGGGAATACCGTGTAGGGATATAGAGCACCTGCAGGTCCCGGCCCAGGTGTCGGTGCAGCAGCAACGTCTGGCTCTGTAGGTGGATCTGCCGAAGTAGAGAGTGTCCCGGTGGAAGGTGTGCTCGAAGAGGGACTAGCTATTGAGGACGATAGCGCAGGGAAAGTGGCAGCTGGTGCAGCAGAAATGGTGGTGCTCAGAAGCTCGGTACTGTATGGTGGAGGTGTAGTAGAAGTAGGCACGGCCCCCACTGAGGGAGTAAGTGGTGGCAGAATGGCCAATGGAGGGAGCTCAAAGACCGGAGCGTTGGGGTCCGGCTGCGTAGGTTGTCGGAGTCAGATCCGACGATAGTTGGGCCTCTCGCCCTCAGTGGCGGAGGTTGGCCGCTTCCTGCGGGAAAGATCGTGATCTCCCATATCCTGAAATAGAACGAAATAGAAAACAAAACAAAAGAAAAAGAAAAAGGAAGAAAATAAAACAAATAAAACGTGAGAAAACTGGAAAATAAAAGTACATGGTGTGTACTCCAGAGTACATGGCGTGTAGTCAAAATATTGATTATCCCATGTTCTCTGGATAGACACGCCGAGGGTGAAAAATAGACCATGTAACAGTACACAGCGTGTACTGAACATACACGCCGTGTTCACTCAAAGTGAAGGTGGTCATGTGGTACAAATGACACGGCCATGTGGTTATCAGTTCAAAGAAAACAATACACGTCGTGTAGGTGAAGTACAAGGCGTGTACTGCACACGAAGAACATGGTCGTGTAGAGGGTGAGAAATGGGCCGACTAAAGATATAAAAGACACGGTGTGTACTGAACACACACGTCGTGTATAGGAACATGGGGTGAGAGGCCATGGAGAGGGGAGACACAGGCCGGCTACAGAACTAAAGGACACGGCGTGTACCGAATAGACACGCCGTGTTCTGGAACATGGGGTGACATGCCGTGTTAATAGGAGTACTCGGGCACGACTAAAAGGACACGGTGTGTACCGAACATACACACCGTGTAAATTAAAATTTCGAAATATTTTGTGTTTGGCCGTGTATAGAAGTACAGGGCATGTGTTCTTCATTTCGTGGTTGTGTACAGGTGGAAGCTGAATGGTCGTCCAATCCTATAAACACCCTAAACGATTCTAAAAAATTGAAATAGAGGGTGTATAATGGTGTACCTGGATCGAGGATCACAATGTGAGAAGAATCAGAACTTTAAATGCCCTAAATCGACGAATCTAGAAAAAGGGGTTTCGGGTGGCGTTCGAGAGAAGAAACGAGAATAAAAGAGGAAATGGGGTGGTCATGCGACACGGCCTCAAGCTGGGTGGACCGCGGTACACGGCGTGTATGTTTGGTACACGCCGTGTATTCCGATTTTTTTTAACTGCATATATAAATAAATATAATTATTATAGTAAACTATATAATAATTATTAATAATTAAAATAAAATAGATATATCTCAAATTCTATTATATATAAACCTATACACGACATATATCGGGACATGCACGCCGTGTATTTTAAAATGAGAAAAAGAGTAGTACAACCTTTGGTCCAGTGCTTGGGGTGAGATTCAAACCGGCGATCGGCCGTTCTGAACAGACGCCCCCAACCACTGGAGCAAAGGTTGTTCTATTGTTCATATTTATTATATATATATATTTATTCTATACTTCCTATACACACGGAAAGAAAGAAAATCACTACATGTGGTTTTTATTTAGGAAAGGATGGGGGTGAAGCGAGGAGATTAGCGCGATTCGAAACCGGGTCTTTTGAACCTGGTGCCGAGACTTTTCCAATCTGCCAACTTCACTCGCATGTAATTTATTATTTTAAAAAAAAATTAATTTATATTTGAAAAATCATGGTGCACACGGTGTATATCGGAGTACACGTTGTGTGTTTTTATTAAAAGAACAAATGATGGAAATGGGATGGTTGTCTAGATTCGAACTCGGGTCTTTTGAAACCGGATTACGATTCTATCCAACCAGTCCATCCCCATCATGGGTTTTATTAAACATATTTATATATATATATATGAAAAATACCACACACGCCATGTAAATAAAAGGAGGAACCCCGTGCTGAAGGTAGGTCAGGAGGATTCGAACCGGGAACGGTTTTGAATAAACTCTAGTGACTTTGCGATCAGCACCGACATCATCCCTGGTTATTTATTTGTTATTCTATAGATTTATACTATTAAGATTAAAAATTAAAAATATAAGTACACGCCGTGTATATAAGTGGGACACGACATGTAACCTCTGGGTTGCCTCCCAAGAAGCGCCTTTGTTTTAGGTCGTTAGCTCGACCTACTTACCTATATTACCTGAGGTGTATTGTGGAAAACATTCCCACCATGTTGTCTGTAGGATGGTAAGCTTTCAACTGCTACCCGTTTACCTTGAATGATTGACCATCTTCTCCAGAAATTTATATCTCTCCATGATGGAATACGCGGACAACGTGTAATGGTCCCGACCAGCGTGACTTTAACTTCCCTGGAAATAAGCGAAGACGAGAATTAAAGAGAAGTTCCTGATCACCTGGTTGGAAAGATTTTCGTGATATCATCCGGTCGTGAATGGCTCTTTTCTTCTCCTTGTACAGCATGGCATTCTCGTATGCCTCTAATCGTATCTCATATAGTTCCTAAAGTTGGAACTTTTGTTTCTCTTCAGCTGCCTTCAGATCAAAATTTAAGGATTTGATGGCCCAGTAGGATTTGTGTTCCAATTCTACTCGCAAATGGAAGGGATTTCCATAGACGAGGCGGAATGGGGACATTCCCAGTGCTGTTTTGAAAGCAGTCTGATATTCCCACAAGGAATCATCTAACTTCTTGGACCAGTCCTTCCGCGAAGTGTTCACTGTTTTCTCCAGAATCTTCTTGAGATCATGGTTGGAGAGCTCTACCTGTCCACTGGACTGGGGATGATATGGTGTCCCCATCTAAAGCTTTACTCCATACTTCGACAGTATTCCTCTCATCAGTGTGTTGTCGAAGTGGGTCCCTCAATCGTTGATCAGTACTCGTGGAACCCCAAACCTACTAAAAATATTTTTCTTTAAGAAATTTATGACTACCTTGGTTGTGTCGTGTGCTGTAGCAGTGGCTTCCACCCACTTGGAAACGTAGTCGATGCAGAACAGGATGTAAGTGTTCCCAAAATATGGGGGAAAGGGACCCATGAAATCTATGTCCCAGATGTCAAAAATATCGACCTCCAAGATGGGGTGCTGGGGCATCTCGGCTCTACGTCCCACATTACCTATCCTCTGGAACCGATCGCAACAGTAAACAAAAGCCTGGGTATCTCTATGCATGGTGGGCCAGAAAAATTCAGATTTCATGATCTTTTCTATGGTACAGTCCGGCCCATGATGTCCTCCTACTAGTGAGGTGTGACAGAACTCCAGGACACCATGAACTTCATTCTCCGGGATTCAACGGCGGATCACTCCATCTACACAGGATCGAAATAGAAGAGGATCCTCCCAGAACTGCCTTTTCACATCAGAGAAAAATATTTTCCTTTTCTGGAAGGAGAGGTCGGGGTGAATGACACCTGTAACCATAAAATTAGCGATATCGGCATACCATGGTCTAGGTGTTTCGTTGATCTAAAAGAGGTGCTCATCAGGAAAATCCTCCTTGATCTCCCGATCTTCTTCCTTCTCCAAATGAGGCAGCTCGAGGTGGGAGAGATGGTCAGCAATGTAGTTCTCACTCCCTTTCTTATCTCGGATCTCAAGATCGAATTCTTGTAATAGGAGTACCCAGTGGATCAATTGGGGCTTCGCGTATTTCTTGTTGAGTAGGTACTTTAGTGCTACATGGTCAGTATAAACAATAACTTAGAAAACACTAAGTAAGAACAAAACCTGTCAAATGCGAAAACCACTGCAAGAATCTCTTTTTCTGTGGTGGTGTAGTTGATCTGTGCCTCATTGAGCATCCTGATGGCATAATAGATAGGTCGGAAAATCCTGTCAAGTCGCTGGCCCAAGACTGCTCCCACTGTGTAGTCGCTTGCATCGCACATCACCTCAAATTGTTCCTCCCAGTTAGGAGAAATCATAACTGGAGCTTCCACCAGGCGCTACTTTAGATGCTAAAAATATTTGACACGTGTCTCATCGAACTCAAATATATCATCCTTGGTTTGAAGATTGGTGAGGGGCTAGGCTATTTTGGAGAAGTCGCGGACAAACCACCTGTAAAAACATGCATTCCCCAAGAAGCTGTGGATGGCGCGGACGGAAGTCGGTATAGGTAGTCGTCAAATGACTTCGATCTTCTCCTGGTCCACCTCTATCCCCTTCACTGAAATTCTGTGGCCAAGGACTATGCAACTTTGCACCATGGAATGACACTTTTCCCAGTTCAAGACTAGGTTAGTGTGCTCACATCGTTCCAAAACTAGCTCTAGGTTTCGTAAACAAATGGTGAATTATTTTCCGTAAATGGAAAAATCATCCATGAATACCTCCAGGATTCGTTCCGCCATGTCGTGGAAGATGGCCAGCATATAGCGCTGGAAGGTGGCGGGGGCATTACACATGCCGAAAGATATCCTTCGATAAGCAAATGTGTTGTAGGGGCAAGTGGATGTGCTCTTTTCCTAATCCTCTGGAGAAATAGAGATTTGGTTATAGCCAGAAAAACCGTCGAGGAAGTAATAGAAGTTGTGTCCTGCTAGCCTCTCTAGAATTTAATCCATGAATGGCAAGGGGAAGTGATCCTTTCTTGTGGCATCGTTTAACTTCTGGTAATCCACACAGACTCTCCATCCCATGATAGTGCGTGTAGGGATGAGCTCGTTCTTTTCTTTTGAAATCACAGTGATACCCCCCTTTTTGGGTACCACTTGGAGAGGACTCACCCATGGACTATCTGATATGGGATAGATGATGCCTGCATCCAATAATTTTATCACCTCCTTTTTTACAACTTCCTTCATGGGAGGATTCAAGCGTCGTTGTGGTTGCCGAGATTGCTTGGAACCTTCTTCAAGTAGCACCTTGTGAGTGCAAATGGTAGGGCTGATGCCCTTCAGATCAGTGACTATCCACCCAATAGCGTGATTCCGCTGTTTGAGAACCTGTAGAAGTGCATATTCCTACTCCTATGATAGTTCTGCATTAAGTATAACAAGAAAAGTTTGATTGGATCCTAAATACTCATACTTAAAAGAATATGGATGAGGCTTCAGATCGAGTTCAGGCACCTTTAAAATCGAAGGCACAAGTGGTTGCACCTTTTCCCATTCCAAACTATCGGGAAAAACTGTACGCTGCCAATAGTGGCTGCCCTGGCCTTCTAATAATTGCAAGTCTTCTGGAACTTCTTCGAATAGAATATCTGGAATAGTTAAATTATTCAAAGTAAAAGAACATACCAGATCATCCCCTTTTTCTCTAAAATGATTAACCATGGTGGACACCGCATAATAGTCCTCATGATCTAATAAGGAAGCATGTTTGACGGCCTTGAGGATATTGTAGGAAACTATTTCAACACCTACCCGAAAAATAAGCTCTCCTTGGTGCACATCGATCAGTACCTTCCCATTTGCCAAGAAAGGTCTTCCAAGTATAAGAGGTGCTTCCTGGTCATCCCCCATGTTGAGGATGATGAAATCAGTGGGGAGGATCAGCCTACCCACCTTGACCAGTACATCCTCCAGTAGTCCCTTCGGGTGTTTAATGGATCGATCAGCAAGTTGAAGGGATGCACGGGTAGGCTTTTGCTCGTTTAGTCCCAGATTCTTGAAAACTTCGAGGGGCATGCGGTTCACGCTTTCCCCTAAGTCGTATAGGTCCTTCCCAAACTCACAGGATCTAATAGTACAAGGAATGGTGAAACTACCTGGATCTTGGAGTTTGGGAGGAATGGAATGTTGAACCACCGCAGATCAATCCTTTTTAGTGCTATAATGCCCAAATCCTCCATCTTGATCTTGTTTGAGAGGATTTACTTCATGAATTTGGTGTATGTTGGCATTTGTGTCAGGGCCTCCACAAATGGTATGTTGATGTGGAGATTTCTTAACACGTCCATAAATTTTTTGAACTGGTGTTCCATCTTCCTCTGCTTCAATCGCTCCGGAAAGGGTAACGCATGCTTGAATGGTTGGAATACCTCCTTTTCTTTATTTTTTAAATCCTCCTTCTGTGGGTTTTTGGATGAGGAGAGGTCGGTATTGGTACCTTTTTCATCAACAGTGGGTGTGGATGCACCGTGTTGTGCTGATTGGTTCTGTTGGATCTATTTTACACTCTGGAGTATGATATCATTAGCCTCCTCCCTTGGGTTCTTTTCGGTGTTCCCGGTAGTGTACCAGGATGTCTCCCTGAAAGTATGTTTTCCAGCTGTCCAATCTGATTCTCCAAGCCTCAAATCGAAGATTCCTGATTCTAGAACCGAGTCTCAGCAGTAGATATGAATTTAGTCATCAGATCCTCTAACCTTGAAGTGTTCTCCTGCTGAGGTGGTTGTTGAGCCGGTGGAGGAGGTGGCTGTCGTGGCTGCTGTGGACGAGGGTTTTGATACACTTGTTGCTGATAAGGACCCTGTTGGGGTTATTGCGGCCTTTGGTATTGGTTATGGTATGGAGGTTGGTTGTAGCTGGGCGGTCACTGGGGTGGAGGATTCTGCTGTTGTTGGCCCCAGCCTGTGTTATGTTGATCTCGCCATGCCGGGTTCTGGTACTACTGGTACTGGTTGGGCCCTCTATTTTGGGCAACATAACTCACCTCACTCATCGAAGGGCCTCCAGTCAAACTTGGGAATTCTACCATGATTTGGTTATCACCACAGTCTCCACATGTTGGATGGTTCTCCGCATGAACTTGAGATGCTCATTTGAGGTTCAATGCGTCGATTTTCTTGGACACAGCATCTAACTGAGCAGCTAAAATAGTGGTAGCATCAATATTGTGCATACCTCGGTTTTGAGTCCCCCGCTCGGAGTGCCACTGGATTCTGTTGGCTAACATGTCTTCCAGTAGTTCTAATAGATCTTTGGGGGATTTTCGCATCACCGTACCTCCAGCAGCAGTGTCCACCACAGACTTGGTACTCGTGGTAAGTCCTCCGTAGAAGGTCTCGACTTACATCCAAAGTGGGAGTCCGTGGTGGGGGCATTTTCGTAACATTTCTTTGAAGCATTCCCATGACTCGTACAATGACTCAGAGTCATTCTCCTGGAAATTATGAATCTCATTCTAGAGTGTCACCGTCTTCGATGGTGGAAAGTACTTGTACAGGAACGCCTGGGCTAGCTCCTCCCAGGTGAGGATAGATCGTTGTGGCAGCCCCTTGATCCAGTCTTTCGCCTTGTCCCGTAGAGAAAAGGGGTATAGAAGAAGATAGATGGTGTCCTAAGATACGCCATGGTAATGAAACGTGTCGCAGATCTCCAAAAAGTTGGAGAGATGGGCGTTCGGGTCTTCACTGGGTAGGCCTCCGAATTGGACAGTGTTCTGGATCAGCTGCATGATTGCAGGCTTGATCTCGAAGTGTTGGGCCTGGACCGGAGGACGAATGATGCCAGTATCTGCTCCGTGGATTGAAGTAAGACTGTACTCTATAAGGGTACATCTTGGAGGTTGTTGTTGAAGGGGTGGAGATTGCATGAACTTCTCCTAAGGGGTGAAGTATGGCTGTGGGAAGAGTTGTTGCGGCGGCCGTTGGTAATCCCTTGGGAGGAATTCCATGAATGCTCCAAGAGCCTGCTCCGGTAGACCAGCAGCGGGAGGCTGCTGATCCTAGTACTAATGCTCCGCCACATCATCTACGGTTGGTGCTCCCTCTTTCTTGTTCTCCATGGGTTGTGGTTGCTGGTTGCGAGTTTCTGTCCGTGTACTCCAACGACGAAGCAGGGTTCGTTCGATCTCTGGGTCAAGTGGAACTAATTCCGAAGACTCGGTGCTTCTGGATCATGTAGGACGTCTAAACATACACTTTAATCTTCTGCACAATCACAACATGAATACAAGGCATAACAAAGGGAAAATTAAAATAGAAAATTTGAAATGTGATTAGAAAAGATATTTTTGATAATTTTTTATTTTTATTTTCACTTAAATCAAATATTAACACAATTTAAATCTTAGCACAAAAACCAAAGTTGTTCCCTGGAAACGGTGCCAAAATTTGGTCTCGTTTGTCGTTGATTGAAGTTATATGCGTCCCAAATTAATTACCCATTCTTAAAACTTTAGTATAGCATAAGTTTGGGTTCGATCCACAAGGAACTATGGCGTGCGTGAATTCAATTGATTTAATACTTAATTAGGTGAAGTATGCAGAATTTAGAATCAATTGGGTTGATTTTGGGTTTTGATTGAAACTAAATTGTTTTACTTTGAAGAAATAAATAACAGTTTTAAAGAAAACAATGGGTAAATTTAAATTGTTTTAAAACGGGAAGAAAAGACGTGTCGGGGCTGTGGTGATTAAGGAGTTCTTATGCAGATTGTTTAAATGGTTGTGTTGTTCATAATAATTCAATCATTCTGGATTTCATTTAGTTACAAGATTTCCTTGGTCCGGTTCCTCTTGTTTGTAATTAGAGCAGTTGACTCCTTGTTCCGGTAGTCAGTGCACTTAATTATTTATTAATTTCAGTCCATTATTTGAATCGGTGAAACCTATCCAATGGTCATGGATGTTTTCACCATTACTTTTCTTTTGTATCGCTGAGAATTCTTCCCTTGGTCCGGCTCAGAATTCTCAGTTATATTTAACAGTGGATTAAGAAGAGTAAGATGAATTACAATGATCAAACACAACTATATAAAACAACATAGAAGTTAAGATCCCTTCATCCACAGCCCCAACACGAGGGGATTAGTTACACATAGAAAGTGGGAGAGAAACGACACACGTGATACCTGACGGATTCATCGTGTAAGCATTGAGGTAGGGTGACGAAAAGTGGAATAGTGGAACTATGGCACCACGGTGGCTCGGGAATGGTAGAAACAGAGCTTCTTCTCTCCTCCAATGGTTTCTAACTCACAAATCTGTAGGTCAAGGCCTATTTTTATAGAAAAATAAAGCACATGGCGTGTATAGAAATTATAGGCTATGTTCTTTTCGTCAATGCGTTTTGGCGCCAATTTCTCCACTGGAAGGTGGCCTAACACGTCGTCTTTGACTGTTGAACACGGCACCTCCTGGTGGTTGGGTTTACATGGCATGTAGCACTGCCATACACGGCGTGTAGTATCATAAGTTTGGCCGCCAGCCCCTTCTAGAATAGTAGACACGACGTGTATCAATGAAACACGTCGTGTCTCCTTCAACGGCCACATGGGCGTGTAGACTTTTCTCGGCAACCACCGCTTCTAGAAATTAGTACACGACGTGTATCCTCTGCCTGGTGACATGGGCGTGTACTCCCTCCTTCGGTTTGTGTCCCTTTCTGGATGTACACGGTGTGTATAAAAGTACATGTCGTGTAGTTTCAAAATTTTCATAGACTTCCCTTGATTCATGTATTTATCTAGAAATCTCCTAAAAGTAAACATAATCACCAAAATCAAATAATATGTTCATGAAACAACAGATTTTTGGGAAAACATGTTTTTATCTTCAATTATATATATGTAAATGTATACACAAATTGGGTACATCAAGTTTCAGGAGTTCTTATGCACTTTTTCACTTTTTTTGCTGCTACTCTTCTTTTCTCGTATCTTGAATGATCTAGCTTGTAATTATTTTATAATTTGAGTAGACATAATGATCTCCCCACATGCATGTTCCTCATACTATCCTCTGAATATCCTTCAAACAACATTAAATAATGTCATAATTATTAATTTATCTAAATATGACTCTTGGATATAAATCTGAATTAATAAAATTAAAAAAAGTTTGTATGACTATCAGTGTGTCATAAGTATTGGTGATTCATTAGCATCAGTTTGTCAACATTGGTGACTCTCTGTATCAGTGTGTCCTTTTCATCAGTATTGGTGACTCTGGTCATCGGTGAGTCATTTGTACTGTCGGTCTGTCCGGGCATCGTTGAGTCGTCATCAGTGACTCATTTTGAACTATCAGTGTGTCTCCCATTGGTGACTCATCTATTGGTAAGTCCTTTGAACTATTTGTGTGTCACTCGTCATTAAATCATCCATCAGTGATTTTCTTCAACTATCGATGTGATCGATTATCGGTGACTTGTCCATCGGTGTTTCGTTTGTTCTATCAGTGAACCCTACATCGGTGTCTTCTTTGATCGGTGAGTCCTCATCAGTGAGTTAGCCATCGGTGACTCCTTTGAACCAATGGGTGTTAGAGACTTTGAAAAACTTTCAAAGTGTATGTATTATACAAAACAGTTCCATATTAAATGAAATTCATAATTACATGTAAATATACACTTGTAAATATATTGAAACACAAATATTTATAATTTATTGACTTATTGAAATGTATTATTCCATGTGACATAATTTATTCATTTATAAATATTCATTGACATGATTATCATTACTTAAAACATAATATTTGAAGTATCATGATATATAAATTGGCATGATTTTTTTTATTAAAAAAATTATCTCAAAAACGGTCAAACAATTTTATTATACATGAGATAAAATACATATAATAATAAACATGAGCTTGAGGAAAAGGTTTTGTCACAAAACATCCTTCTATAAGAAACATGTTCTTTTATTCACCTAATTTATTTTAAATAGTGTATATACTACACCTTTACATATTATATCATCAATAATTCATACATCATGATATTTTAAGTGAAAATTAACTTACTTAGTTCATTGGATTTATGATTCAAATTTTAGCAAAGAGGTAAGGGATTATGTTTCAATGTCATTTTAATTGGGATTATTTATCCTTGAATTCCCATTGTAGGAAATTATTCGATCATTTTCTAATTAAACCCTTTTATTTTTTTAGACTCTATTTATAAGTGAAATTTTAATGTAATATTACCATTTTCCTCTCTTTATTACTTAAAATAATAGAGAGAAGTTTTTTAAGAAAAGATTAATTTATTTCTCTCTTTGTTCAAAAATCATTTTTCTTCCATATCCATGTTTTCTAAAAATATTTTAAATAATATTTATAACATTATCAAAATGATTTATTAATTATATTTTATCTATTTCTTGATTTTTTTTAAAATTATTTGAAATTAATCTCCTTGTCTTTTTTTGAATGAGGAACTTTTAAACCAATTTAAAACAGTGCGAAAGGAGTGTTTCTTTTAAATTATATGTAATATATAGAATTACCCACTTTTATGGAAACTCAACTCTTTGAAGATTGATTTATAAATTTTCATGTTTATTTTTAAAGGAAATATTTTCAATAATATTTTTAATTTTTTATATTTTTAAGAAGTTATTTTTATGTGAAAAGGGTATTTTTCTCAACAATTATTCCATGTAGTACTTAAAATACATTTTCATCAATTATGAAAACCTTTGATGTTAAGGATTGATTCTAAATTATGTATATATATATCTCACATATATAAATATATTATTCTCCTTTACTTTGATGGGTAAATAAATTCCTTACGTTCATCTCTCAAATTCCTTCATTATGAAATTTCCTTTCATTATGATATGATATAAGATTAGGAAACCCAATTTATTTAATGGGTAATTATAATGTTTATGTCTTATGATTGATTTTAGTTTTGGAACATATAATCACGAACATGTTATGATTGGTGCACCTATATATCACTCTAATACATTTGGTAAAGTGTTAGTCTCATGAGTCATCATTTATGGGATTAGGGCATAAACCTAACTCATTATAGGACTTTCTCCACTATTTGATATTGTCTAAAAATTAAGAATGAAGTCATTTTTCTGTCATATTATATGTTTATTCCACGATTCCTATGATTCTATGATATTATGATACCATTTTATTTATTTTATTCTCTCATGTGATTACTCTTGACCATTATCTTTTATGATATCAAATTATACCTTTGAATCGCAAGTTATGTTTCCTTATCTTGTTTATTCCCTTACTAGGATCTTAGCTCACCAATTTGGTCTATGTATTCCCCATGTTATCCCATGCATTTATTATATCCCAAAAGGATTTATAATCTCATTATGGAGAATAAAATAAATATGTTTTATTATATCCTCACATTTATGTATTATGAACCAATTATTTTAAAAACACTAGGCTTCATGGTCTTTGGGTTGTAATTAGTTGGTTTTTATGTTAAAAATCATGTAATAATATGTGTAAAAAGATTTAGTTTCTATATGTTCACTATTAACTATAATGGACAAATTACATTACTAATAGTCAAACATTTCCAAGTGTAGTACAGGTTATTTCACAAAGTTCTATGATATGAAAAGAAATTGTATGTTTTGGATCCCCCACGACCTATTTCACCACCACGGGAAGTGCGGGTGAAAAGGAATCTTACATGAGACACATGATTGATTCAGATGATGTTTACATCATAATTTTATCATAGATATCCAATTAGTTTTGGAAACAACATTAGGATAAGGATGGATTCACATGTTGCCTTGTCTATGATAATATTAAGATAAAGTGAAGTGAGAAACACATGTGATGATGATTACACTAAACATGTGTAAATTGAAAGATCCGTCACAATATTTTAATAAATCCCATTATTATATCCTTATCACCCTATTATACTAGTTCCTTTTAGGATTATAAAATTAACAATACGGATAAAACATTTCATTACCTTTTGGATAAGGTTTACAATGCAGATAAAACATAGATAAATATTAATCTTTAGTTCTTATGGTGAAAAAATAAAAATATAATGAAAAAATGACTGATGGAAATTGTGATATCAATGTAACCTTAACACCATCCTTCAAATAAATGAGTAAATTCATCATAAAAGAGGATATTTTCTTTCCATGTACTGAGGTATTTCTATGGAATAAAAATGAAATGGAATGAAGTAGAAGAAATTATAGGATTCCACTTAGTGTATATTCATCATTGTTTATTATGTTTCTATTTTACTTCTTAGGTATTATATACCGAATGTGCTTCATATATTTGTATCCAAATACGGTAACTAGGTAAATAAATAAACATTATAATAAGTACGTTTAGTTCTCCAAGTGTCTAATAAATGGTGATTCCTAATTTAGTGGTGATAAGTACACAACTTTTAATTTCAAATATTAATGATTATACCAGAACTCTTATTGAGTATTAACAAAACATTTATCTCATGTTTCCAATAGAAACAAGAATAAATTATTCCATTTTTTAATGAATATTTTTTTAGTGTCTCATACTCAAATAATAGTTCAATAATTCTTGAATCGTTGATAATATATAATGAATATAATATGTAATACTTAAATACCTAGTTGTGGAAAAATGATTATTTGTCTAGAAAAACTAAAATTAGTTGTAAAAAATATTCCCAGAATGGTCTGTATAATCTATAGAGGTAAAATACTTACATATTATTGACATAATTAATTTTATGGTTTTGTATAAAGAAAACATTAGCAATAATGGTAATCCACAAATATTTTCGAATTAGTTCATCTAAAAGGGCATGAACTATCCTAAGGAGAGGCTAGAGGTAAATTAATATTCTTCGTGAAGTCCCTTTAAGAGTTATAAGGAATGTGAAAATGAAACAATGACTATGTATAGTTAGAAGATATGATTTTCTTTGGGATCAT
This sequence comes from Viscum album, assembly GCA_963277665.1. Classification (NCBI taxonomy): domain Eukaryota; kingdom Viridiplantae; phylum Streptophyta; class Magnoliopsida; order Santalales; family Viscaceae; genus Viscum; species Viscum album. The sequence goes on along the minus strand of OY728119.1, from coordinate 1,011,518,769 downwards.
GATCCAAAGAATATATTTCCCAATAATTCATTGATCCTGAAAATGTAGAGTGGATTTATTACTAAACTTGTATTTCATAATACACATTAGAACCATAGTGTTAGTAAAAGGAGTATCAATGATATGTATTGCATGCATGTATTAATCAATAAAATGTAGCATTTATTTATTCCTAAATGTTAATTTTCTTATACACATAAAATCCATTTTTTTAGAAAAAGGTGGATCAATGATGAGACTTATAAGTCAATAAAAATATTTCATTACCTTTTCAAGACATGCTTCACAAAAAATGACATTAACTTATAACCATATTCCTACTGTAATAAAAAAATTAATTTAATAGGAATTATATTATAAATTAAATCCATTGTGTCACACTCCATCCATTTATATTCAAGTAGTTTGTTAATTATAAGTCCATAAAAAAACTTTCATCAAGAATAACACAATGTGCATCTAAGGTAATTATTCTAAATGTTTCTAAGGATATTATAGAAATCCATAAAATAGAAAAGTTATATTCAAGTTTTATACTATATTTTTATAAAAGTTTGATCTTATATATTTTATATAGTGGAAGAAATATTCAATTTAGTTAATCCAAGGCATAAGATTCACAATTCATTGGCATAGGAACAATTTCCAAAAGAGATTTGTAAAAGGAATGTTCTAGAGAAACTTCCTACATATGATGATTAAAACCATAGTGATGGTTTAATATTCACTATTGAGGATGATATATTATTTTATAATAATAATGGATCCTATAAGGATGTATTAAATAGCCATAATATATTATTTAAAAGTTCATATGAATTCATGAAAATGGATTTCGTGTACCAAAATAAAGTCTGAATTTTGTTTTTTTATCTATTGTATGTAAATGTGTTGGTTATTATTCAAGAGAAACTACAAATGGGTGGTACAATCATGGTACCTATATGGATTAATTTATTATAACAAATAATAATTCCTAAATCCATTTTAATTGTATTTTTCACAGAAATTTTATATAATCCTCATATTGTGCATTGGATGTTAATACCACCAATTTTGGAAGGTGTCTATATGACGCAACCAGAAAGGGTTGATGGCACTAGAGAATTAAAATAATAAATAAAAGTTTTAGAGTTTAATTAATGTTTTAATAAACTCATTGTGATAATAGAATATTCATCTCGAACGAAAGTGTGTCAGGTCTCTAAATGACGTTAATGGTATAATCATAGTCTTCTAAGTGGAATATGTTATAAAACGTATGGAAAAAGAATATTATAATTACATCTGGTAAATAATGGGTTAAAAGAAACTCTCCTATGATTTAATTAAAGAGGAGACCCAAGTTCCATGGAACAATATTTACTACCGTAGATCTTTGGTTTACTTGGGAAAAGTTAATGTATATATATTAACAATGTATTGAAATAATTTAAAAGAAAATTATTCCCAATATCACATGGCATAAATAACTCCAAGAAGACATGTATGAGACATAGTATGATACTAAAATGGTGAGATTAATTCTCTATTAATAATTGATGGATCTATCACATATTCCATATTATACACTATATATTTCCAAATTTTAAATTAATCCACAAGGTTCAGGAGCTAAGTAGAGCCCATTCCTTAAAAAATTATTAAAATAAAGGTATATTATCATTACTAAGGTGTTTAAATTAATTATAATGAAAGATACATTTCATTTCCATGTAAACCAAATTTGAACAAAAATTAGGAGTGAGGAATGACTATCTCTATCTGGTCTGAAAGATTTCCACTTTTGATAGAGCGCCATCAACTTATTGGATTCCCTATACACGTGGGTGACATCCAATTAAATTTGGTCATAAAAACATAGAAATTTAGTCCAAAGTGTGAGAACTCTCCATGGGACACATTGGGATTGAGTCTTTAAAAAATTCAGAACAGTGGTGGAGTCAGATTCCACCCAAAGATGTTTCCATTTCTGTTGAACCACATATTTAATGTCCTTAATAATCTCCCACAATTATGATGCAATAGCAAAACCAATGCCAATATAATGGTAGAATTAGCCTTTAATGAATCCCTAATGCATACGAGAGACGCCCCCACAACCCAATGGACCTGGGGAACCTAAGGTCACTCCATCCACATTCACTTTTAACCATGAAGAAATTGGGGTTATCCATTTAATTGACTTTAGCACTAGTGGTTTCTTGATCCTGCTAGAAACACCAAAAAATTTCAGAATAATAAGGTGAGAAAAATAATTATTCATTATACCTGTTTGGACCTTATAAGAAGATAAAATATCCCTGTAAATAGCAAGTGGAGGTGTTTAAAAAGTGGGTTCCCTAGACCCAACATGAAAAAGTACTTATCCATTACTAAATCATACATACAAAGAGTTATGTATGATGAATACTTAACATAATAGTGTCGACAATTCAACATCCAATATTTACATGTTAATGTCAATAGATTATTTTTCATATCAATAGGTTATATTAGTTCTCACTATAATGAAAACCTCAAGATACTATGAAATTAAACTCAAATATATGTCTTATAGTCTGGATACATCATACTTACTAGAAATAGATGATGTATGACTATTAGGTGGTGGGGCTTATAAGCATTAATACTTACTCTCATGATGTTCATATTTAGTGATCTCGAGTAGAGGAGACCATGAGGACTGCACCACCAATAAAACACCATATGATATAGGTATCATTATTAGTTACCATTTGCGAGCACATGTATTTTTATCAAGACTTGATATCATTATCAATGTGTACCATTTTATCATGTTCTTTAATCAATGATAAAAACCATGACATTTATGTTGTGTCAAGGTATCTTTTATTGGGTGTATCATTGGTGGTATGAAATTTATTAATTAATCAATATAGTTTTTATCACTTCGTAAAGGATGATATGTCTCAGGCATAATTGACTAGGATAGTAGTACCTTTATTAAATCAATGGACATGGTGATTAATGGTATGTACATCTAGTGATTTTAATGAATAATAAAGTAATAAATAATGATGAAATTAAGTGCACGTCCTTCTTGACAAGATATCAGAAGATAAAGAGATAATATTACATGCAGTGTGTTAATAAGTGATTTTAGTTTCTATGACTATTCCTCAACTCCTTAGCGGACTTGATGGGTTTCTATACTCTACTATTAGTTTGTGAATAGTATTCACTTTTATTGATATAAGGGCCTAGAGTGTTATACACAAAGCACATTCAGAATCTTGGACAATTCTAGTGAATTTGATTTTAGGACATGGTGGTCCCTATGGTGGGGTCTAGGTAATTTTCATATTTATAAAATCGCAATGGAAATAAAAAAAATTCAATATTATTCAATTTTAGAATAATAACCTTTAAATTTATTAACTTATTATATTCACAAGTTATTCAATTAATGTAATAAAAAATATTTTCAAATAAACATTTAATATTTAATATTCAATGTTTTTTAATAATTATGGGGGATCTGAGTTGAGTTAATGAATCATATTTTATCAAGTAACATAGTTTAAGTTTTATAATCTTGTGATAAAATATGTGTGATATTTGTGGAAATTTTTAAGTATTTTTTTATATCGTTTTTGGGTATATTTGATGGGTTAACTTCCATGAGGACCTAAATTCAATTTATGGAAGTTAAAAACTAATTATATAAGATCTTTTAATACTGAAAATGTGGGTGGGTAAGGGATTTCACGAATTCTATCTCTTGACATCCTCTCTATCAAGTCCTAAAGAGAGAAATTGAATGGAAGATCAAAGAATTATCGATCCAAGTTCAAGGATTGTTATCTTGACCTCTCATGGTCAATAAAAAATTTAATAACCTCTTATTTTCCACACTAGAATCCATATTTCATAGTGCAATGATCGATTAGGATTTCAAAACACATGTAGATGATCTAGAGGGTTTCAATTTCAATTTCATTGAGTGAGTGTAAATTGGTCGGGACCCCTGGTCTCTTTCGATCGGTCATGCTCCCCTTCTTAGATGATTCTTGATGGGGCCTTGCTTGACTTCTTTATGAGGTTTTCCTCAGGGCTTCTGGCTGCTCCTCTCTTGTCCCATCCCATTTCAACTTCATTATCATGCCCATGTACTGAGCTGTAGTCCAAGGATAATGAGGTTTGGGGGGATGGTTTCCTCCCTTTGAATTCCCATCCAAGGCCTAGGATGTCATCATGCAGTGTTCATCATGAATCTGGGGATCGGGCTGTCACGAAGCCAGATTCCATGGTCCTTAGTGCTTTTCCTTCAGTCCCAATCCCTTATGATGATTGGGAATCTGAGAAGTCTGGTCCTCTAGTCTGTATGTCCCCCAATGCAGTGAGATTGATTCCCCCAATACTCTCATCTCGGTTTCCTTCCCAATCCTTAGAAATCCATGACTTGAGTCCAGGAGTGCATACAAGGTCAATGACAAAGAAGATGTTGGTTAGGAAATTCCCTTCATTCCTTTCAGAAGAGACCACAGTGTTTGAGGCCAAAGTTGGACAACCATAGTTAAAAGGATTCCAATTATCATCTGGAACTCCTGAGGTATTGGGGCAAGGTTGAAAACCGACTTCATATCCTCAGAGTCAAGGAGGCACAAATCCAAAATGGTAGTGATTCTTGAGCACAAGCAGACCCATACTAAGATACATGATATAGCTCGTAAGGTGAAAATTCATGCATCCGTGCATGCAGACCCAATCAATAAAAACATTTGGAAATTTTTGCATGGGTATGTTACATTTTATTTGATTCTCACAGATGATCAGCACATTACTAAGAAAATATCAAGTGTTGGGGACTCTATGTTTGTCGCCTTAATTTATAGAAGTTGTGATGCACATATAAGGGAAGTCATGTGGTCTGAGCTGTATGTGTTTGATCCTGGATGTAACACCCCAAGATTTCATACTATGTTATTTCTTCAAAGTAATTCAATAACTTGCACTACATACAACATCGAGTTCAAGCACACCACGACTTACCAAACTAGCCGTTCAAAAGAGGTTATGAATAGTATTAACTGAATTCTGAACTTTATATACTCCTTATAATTTTATAATCCATATAATGAGTTTCTTAGACATAATGTAGGAACAAATTCATTTTTTAAGATAAAAGATGTATTTTTCAAAAAAATGCACCTTTACCGCCTTTTAATGGTGAACCCTTTTTAAATCCAATATTTGAAACTTTTATATATTCAATTTGACAAAATAAAATTCTTCTTTATAATCGGGACATAAGAATTTAGTTTCAATAAATTTTTTGTGTTTTTCTAATAACTTTCATATTTGGGTGAATAGTGAAAAATACTATATTTTAACTGAAAACAACTTATTTAATAAAAATAATTTATAGTGTTAAATTATACATTTTAATGGTTTGTAAGTATAAATAGATTATATTTTTACCATTTAATCCAATACCGGTCATTGTAAGTAATTTCACTTTGAAATTTGACATAAACATGTGTAAATATTTTGATAGTTATTATTTCTTAAAAATACGCCTTTTGGTTTTGACAACGGTAATTAATTTTAAATTAATAAATGAAACTTATATGTTTTGAATTTGGTAAAATAGACCTCATTTTTGAATTCGGAATATCAAAATCATCTTAGGGTGAATTTTTGTATTTTTATGAAAACTTTCAATTATTGATGAATAGTGAAAAACACTAAGTTATAGTTTAAAACTGAATTTTTATTTAAATAATAATTTATTTTATTTAAATTTATTTTAGGTAAAAATAGATATATAATACTTATATATGTTCAATGTAATTCATTGGAGTCGTTTTATAAAAATTTTAGATATATAAAAATTTTGTTGAACTTTTTACCGTCTTTTACCCACCTCCTAGGAGCATTTGCAAATTTACATAAAACCTAATTTTACCGCTTCTGTGAGTTGAATTTAAAAAATACAAGAAACATGGTTGATATCATTTAGTAGAGTGTCATTCAATATGATGAAAATAATTTTTGGTGAATAGTAACTTTTTACTTTTATTTACCACGGTTAAAAGTAAATAGGGTAATTAAGGGTAAAAATGATATTATTATTACCCAAACACATGTCCTAATTCTATTGAATAAGTATAATTCAATAAAAAACAAAATTAGGAATAAAATATGAACCTATTTGGTCCACTTGTATTAGATTAGGACATTTATTATTATTTAATTCAAAGAAGAGTTAAAAGACTTAAAATCAATGTTTAATAACTAAAACATTTTTAATATAGGGTTACACATAAGATAAATTAAACTATAAATATTCATTAGAAATATAAAAATATTTACAACATAATTTTATTTTATTTATATTTTTTATACATTAAATAATTTAATTTAATTATGACAAAATGATGATGCAGTAATTACCTAATTAATGAAATATAAAAATAATTGATATTATAAATATCCAAATAAATGTAATTTGAGATTTTTTATTCATTCCACTAATTTTATAGGTTAATATGACATATTAGGGTTGGTTAGATGATTTTTCTCGATGTAATAATTCTTTGATGAATTTATAAAAAACAAAATACCAAATAGTGTCAAAATTTACATAAAAGATGTTTTAAAACAAATATTATATTATTAATTGATATTCTTTTCCTAAAAATCTAAGGTTTGGCCAAAAGACTTATATAATGATAGGTGTATAATTAATGAACCACTTGGGTTTCTCTTGGAAGTATATAGTAAGTTTATTAACCCTATAATATAAAAATACAAAGAGACATGGTAAACGTCAAACTATTTGACTAAGAGTTAAATCTAAAAGATAAAGTTAATATAGTGACCCAAACCAGTCTAAAACCAATTTGTTGAGTGTTTTTAGACCCATACCTACCTTAGACTTTAAATAATCCATTTTTGAGCCATTAGAAACCGAATATTATTTTATTATAAAATAATATTTCTATCTTTTCCTAAGGTGCCCCTCACCCCTCTTATAAAAGGGCACTCCCCCTTCTCTCTAATTAACACATTCAAAGCCATTTGGATCAGCCAAACCCTGACCAAATACCCTCTAAACTTTTCTCCCTTCATCCTATAGGCCTTAATTTAGTTATAAAGCCAACGTAAGGAGCCCTTTCATTTAAATCAAAAGGAATAACCCGAAGAAGAGGTAAATATTTCATCACCTCTTTGAAGTTCCTTTCTTCTTCCACTTCCCCTTTATTTGTTTTTTCCATTCTAAAATAATAACTCTAGTATCTTATATATAAATTTAATTTATTATAAAAATGGTACAACCATATTCATTATTCTATCCATCCTTTGAATGACATGTCACCATACGTGCGTACGTACGGATTACCATCTCCACGAACGCGATGAGATTCATTCCCCATCGTGTCCATTCAAGACTAATTTTCATTAGATGATTAAAAATAATGTGTAAAGACTTAATAAAATTCTGAATATAAATAAGATACATCACATCCATAACAAACATTACTTACATAACAAATCATATAAAGGAAAAGGAATCAGTTAACACCCGAAACGACGATAATACTAAGATATTATTAACAAATCAATGTTAAAAGATCATATATGATATCATATTAATGTATATGATTATTTTATAATTTAATAACAATTATTTCACCATTATAAAGGAGGTTAACCTACCCTCGACCAAGAAAAATTACATGCTAAGGGTTAATTTCACAATCTCTTTATTATCCGAGGTTGTTTTTACGTAAGTATCTACTAGGACCACTTTATCATCCACATCCATGTTTCTTAAAAATGTATTTCAAAACATTTTTTTCACAAGATAAATGGGTAAAGTAATTTATAACCTTATTTAACCTTATATGTTTTGAAATGAATCCTTCCATCATTTTCCAAACAAGGTACTTTATGACCTTTTCATCAAAATTAAGATAAGAATGTTTTTTTTAACTTATATAGCGGGTGCGGCTATTTTCCTCCATTATAACATCTTCGAAACTTCCCTTACAAGATTATAATAATATTTTAAAAATAAATGTTTTTTATATAATTATGTGACTCTTAAATTATTTCAAAATAGAAAGAGACATTTCTCTAAAAAATATTTTGATTTCATCTATGTCAACATCCTTTGATGGATTTTAAGTTTATTTGAAGTTGATTTATTATGATGAAAAACATAAATATTGTATTGAAGGATTTGTGATATGTTTGAATGTGGATGTGCTATTTTTATACCATTCATGGTTTATGGTTAAATTATTGACATTTCTATGATATTTTTAATACTAATTTTTATGTTATCATTCAACCTTTTTATATGAGGAATGTATTGGACTTAGTAAGTGACGGGCGGAGTCGTCTATAGCTCCTCGACGCATCGGTAGGTCTCATGAGACAACTAGACGTGGAATTGGACAAGGCCTTTCCCAATTTTATATATGGTTTTGGCCGAGGCCTTAATCATTTTTAGATGTCTTGACCGAGGCCTTGACAAAATGTTTCAGAATGTCTGGCATTATAAATTCCCTCATTATGAAAATAATATTGATGGTTCATGTGGTCATTTAACTAGTAGAATACCCAGGATTATGTTTTATTATGGCATTATTTACTTAGCTCATATTCCTGCAATAAAAATATTCATGTTTATTATTGGTAAAGGCATGTGGTTTCAATTATTCACCATGCTTAATATTTATGTTATCTTCCACAATATTTATTACCCCTACTCAGCATTTGAGCTCACCCCTTTATTATGTTTAATTTTCCCAGGATATAAATAAGTTAGTTATGAGTGACTTTCAGGCATAATCTAGGATTCCTGGATGTTTCTAATAGAATAAATTCGTGCTATATTTATTTTCAAGTTGTAAAGTTGAACTTATGTATGAATATTGTTTCCAATAATACTAAACTGATCATTCTTTCAAGACATTATTTCCTTGTGATCATGCCAATGTTTTGAAATAATGCACCGAATCTAGGTAACTAGGGTCGGGGCGTTACACTATAGATCAGCCTTGGGTGGTGGGAGGAGATTTTAATTTCATCTCGCATCCAGATGAGAAGAAGAGGTGTGGGGATTTTCTAAGGAGGCCTAGCATGTACTTCATACAGTTCATGGATGGAAAAGGGTTGTTGGATTTGGTTTATTCTCGAGACCCATGTACTTGGTGTAATAATCGAAAGGGTTCCAGTCGTAGTTGGAGCATACTCGATCGTTGCATTTCCAACGTCCACGCTATTTCTATGTTTTCAATTGAAAAGGTGACCCACTTAACTCATAGGATCTCTGATCACTCTCTTCTCTTGTTATCTCTATGTATGAGGGAGGCCTCGTAGGAGAGGTTTAAAAACTCTAGCTAGTGGTCGAGTCTCCTCAGTTATCACCGGCTGGTTAGTAAGTTTTCGGCTGAACTTCCCCAGGTCCAATCTTGGGTGGATATCCATTCCAAGTTACGGCATATCAAATAGTAACTTCAAAGATGGGCTCGGTCCATTCCCCCTTGGATCAGGAGCTTTCCATGCTCCAATGGGATGTCGATCAACTTGAGGCATGCCTTGAGACAAACTGCGATGACTCAGTATTCATAGCTCTTGCTAAGAACAGGAACAACCTGGAATCCATAGTTCTTTCATAGGAACAACATGTGAGTGAAATATCACGAATCAAATGGCTCAAGGAGGGGACAAGAACATGGAATTTTTTCATGCGTGTATTCGGGAGAGGATGTATGTGATCAAACCTAATCTGGCTTTAGAAGACGGAATGTTCACCAATGACAGAGAGGTGGGGGTATTTACCTCTAGTACTTTAAGGATATTATTGTTGGTCCATCGGTGACCATGGCTCAAGGGTACCCCTCAGGGGGTTCTTCATTATGGGAGGGGATTCCAAGCCTCGTGTCTGCCCAGAAAAATGCTCTGCTGGAAGGTATACCTGAGGAGATGGAGATTTATAAAGCCATGCTGAACCTAGATATAGAGAGCGTATAAGGTCCTGATGGATTCCTTGGCTCCTTCTATAGGGACTCTTGGGAGGTCATGAAGAGTGACCTCATTCATGCCATCCAGGATTTCTTCTGCGGGGGAGGCCTTCCTCGAATTGCCTCAGCTATGACTCTTGTGAATCGTCCAAATATCAAAGATCCTTCTTCCCTCCTCCACTATCATCCTATAAGAATGTGTAATTTCCCTTAAAAAATCTTGTCGATTGTCATCAATAGGCGGTTTTCCGGACTCCTTCCTCGGTGGATTTCCATTGAGCAACACAGTTTTGTGAAAGAGCGCTCCATTCAGCGAGCTATGGACATGGCGCAGGAAATGCTGAGAGACCTTAACCTCAATTATCATGGTTCCAACATGGTCATTAAGTTGGACATAATAAATTCATATGATATTATGGATTTTGGTTTTATTAATAGGGTCCTTGAAAGGATGGTTTTTTCTTCCTGGGCTTGCGATCTCATATTCAGATGCATAAGCTCATCATGGATGGTTGTCTCTTTCATGGGGCATATGCATGGCTTCTTTAAGTCTATCTGTAGCCTTAGGCAAGGTTACCCTCTATCCCTGAGAATTTTTATTCTCATAAAGACACTCTAATAAGGATTATTAACAAAGTTATATCCAATGGGGAAATCATGTCGTACTGTAGGAATTTTAGGCTCTCATCTATCTCACACCTGAAGTTTGCTGATGATATGATTATTTTCATGAACGCGGGGTAAAGGTCCATTCTTGTCATAAATAAAATCTTAGAGGACTATTTCCATTGGATTTTCTAGATAATCAATAGGGAGAAGACCAAATTCTATATGTTTAGTTCATACAATGAAAGCAGGGTAGTTGATCTGGGTAACAGCTTGAAAATGCGGCATGGAGTTTTTCCCATGAAGTACCTTGGCTCCCCTGTTTCACTAGGAATATGATGTTTTTAATATTTTCATGTCTTATTATATACTCCCTTTACTTATTTTATATGAAATGTGCATAATTTGTGTGAAATATTTATGTTTTAATATTAAGTATAATTTTTGAGCATTTTTAGAAGTAGTCCAATTGAGTTAGTTTACTATTTTAATAATAACTATAACTATACTGATCTAAATTTTGTGGTTCTTCTTTTATAGGATTCTACTTTAAATATACAACATTCATTAGAAGTTACTATGATCCAATTCTTCCATTTGAAGGGTCATATGGTCCTCACAAACAAGACCAAAGAATCTGTGAACAAACTGGACCAGCCTTGACGATTGATTTACTGGGCTCAATCCAGAAGTCCAAAAACATTAACTATCCACATTACTTCGTGGGACACTACATGTCATCTTGGATAAAAATTTCAAGACCCAAATCTGAGTACAAGGGGCACAAATTAAGCTTTTAAGTCCAGCCCACCATTCTAGCCGAAAATTAAAATCAGTATAGTATGCATGACATATCTCATGATGTAAGAATAAAATCTAGCTGAGAGTTTGTAGTGTGAAATAGGCGATATATGCGGCCTACTTTTTTGAAGAACCCATTCAGATTTGAAGGCATATTCATATTCAAAAACCCTTTCACATTCTGGACTTCAAAAAGACTGGATTGAAATGGACAGTTTTACTTTGTTTAATAAACCGGCCATAACCTTTTCTCCTTAAGTCCAAATGACTCCAAATTTTTAGATTTGTCGGAAAACTTTATTATCTAAAACTTTGAAAAAGGATATTGCTCGATATTCGGCTGTCTTAATGTCCATATTTGTGATCCAAGTGGATGGGTATTTCTGGAATGTAAACAGTCCACCACCTTGGGCTATAAATACATCTCCTCCTCTCCTTTCAAAAGGGTTGGAATTTCAGAAGAGTAGAGATCATATTGGAACGACCAAAGCTTTTCCAAAGGATTGGAAGGACCTTACATACTCAATTTTTCACTTTAGAGACCTTTCCTCCTCTCTTTTTTTTCACTTATTTTTGTGTTCTTCATTTTTTTAATTTTGTAAGTCCTTTCTTTTGTAATTTCGTTTTAATGAAATTTTCTTCTTCAATATCTCTTATTCTCTTCCACATTCTGTATTTTAATATTAATCTTATAAAAATAGTTTAAATATAGTTGAATCTCCTTCCCTTATTTTTCTTCATCATTCAATCAAAAATCTGTTTTTAATTATCATCATTGTTCGTGTCTGTGTGTGTTCGACGTACCACTCTTTTCTAATCCCTTTTTATTCTTCTATTATTAATTTATCATCATAATTATTATAACCAGAATATTAAACACCCAAATGGAGGAGTAAATATCTCATTGGGGTGAGTTATAATTCAGGTATGTTAAGTGATTGAGAGATTTTTCTCGACGAATGTTCTTCACATTAATATTGTGTATGTTGAACTTTATATGTCATGGATAATGACATGTTTTGTTTAATATGTGGATTACATGGATTATTGGAACAAAAAATACACTACCATAAACAATTAATGGTAATGATTAGAAACCTAAGTTAAGTTGTGGCTTGGATTAAAGCTTTAACACTTGGGAATTCCGATCAAAATCATCTTGTGACATGAGTGTTAATTTAATGCAATATAAAGCAAAGCTCAAGGATATCACAAGCTTAACTACCTAATGATGAACTCACCCCAATATTTATCAATTTGTTAAATCAAACATCATACATAAATTATTTCATAATCTCTACAAAAAAACCCCCCAATCAGAATACAATTAACTAAAAACAAACAACTACTACAAAGTATCATCGCCGAGGATTCGACCCGAGTGCTGCTATACACATTAGCAGAGCACCGGAACCTTGATCGGTCGATAGGCGACAATCGGCCGTGCATTTAAAATGGCGTCGTTGCTGGGGATGGTGCTTTAATTATTCGTTAGTTTCTGGTTATTGTAATGAAAAACAAAAAAAATTAAATTTTAAAAATTAAATTGAAAAAAAAAACACAAACAAAAACCCATCTTCTCATAAAAATCATAAACTGAAAAAAAATACAAAGAAAAACCCATCTTCCTCTTTCTTCCAAAATCTCTCTGAATGCCTCGTAGCCTTCCAAACAATCCCTTGGATTTTTTTGACCCCAAAATTGAGTGAACACTTCACCAACTTAGGAGGAACATAAGAGATAACCAAATAATTCAAGAACCAGTCCTTGTCCAACCAGTTGAATTAGATATGGGCAATCCTAGGGAACAAACACTTAAAGAACTCGTTGCCCCTGATATGAATTACCAACCTCTTGGTATTCAATATCCAAATATAGTGGCTGACTTTGAACTCAAATCGGGTTTGATTCATCTTCTCCCTCATTTTCACGGGCTAGCCGGTGAGGATCCACATCTTCAACTTAAAGAGTTCCAAGTAGTATGCTCTACCATGAAGCCTCAAGGGGTTTCTGAAGAACAAATCAAACTCTGAGCATTCCCCTTTTCCTTAGCTGACACTTATAATTCATGGCTCTACTACCTAACTCCTGGTTCCATAACCACATGGAATGACATGAAGCGGCTTTTCTTAGAAAACTTCTTTCCTGCTTCTCGTACTGCTTCTATCCGAAAGGAAATAAGTGGTATTCGTCAGTTCCCAAGTGAATCACTCCATGAGTACTGGGAGAGGTTCAAAAATCTTGTTTCAACCTACCCACATCATCAAATCCCTGACCAACTCTTGATCCAATACTTCTATGAGGAGTTATTGTCTATGGAGAGAACTCTCATAGATGCCGCAAGTGGAGGTGCTCTTGTTGATAAAACTTCTGCAGCTGCAAGAGATCTCATAAGTTACATGGCTGAAAACACACAACAATTCCATACTCGAGCACATGCTCAAGTCAAACAAGCCCAAGATAATCAATCAATTGAACCGAACAAAATGACCGAGTGGATGAGTGAACTTACAGGTCTTGTGCGATAACTAGTTGTGGCTACCAAATCCCCAACCTCGTCTTCTCCACAATCAATGTTTCCTGGACCTATCAAAAACTGTGGAATCTGCAACTCTCCATCTCATCCAACTGACACATATCCACAACTTCAAGAGGATCAATCCGATTCATCTGGACCAATGGAGCTCAATGCAGCATATGCTCAGAGGAACACCAATCCTCAACTATCAGGTCAGTTTGTTAGAAACTTCAACCAACCTCACTCTGAGCCCTTATCCTCTAACTTTAACCAAGGATTGAGGTATGGTAACCCCATGTCTCACACCCCTCGATTCCCTCCTCAAAACCCAAACCAATTCCAATATTGTCAAGGTGGTGGTAACTTCCATCAACCTTATCCTTTTGTTCCTCAACCTAAAAGGAACAATCCTCCTCCTGGATTCCATTATCCTAGTGAGCCTTCCCAATTCCAAAACCAATACAATCGATTTCCCAAGAACCAAAATCAAGGCATTCCCAACCAGGGACAAGCCTCTTATTCCAAGAAACCATGGGAAAGTGCAGTGGAAGATCTTGCCTCCTTCATCCATTCTAGCCTTAAAAACATTGAAACTCAAATAGGTCAATTTTCATCCCACCTGAGCCAGCAACAACAATAAAATTCTTCCCAACTCCCAGCTCAACCATTACCCAACCCCAAGGGTAATGTAAGTGCAATTGCACTTAGATCAGGAAAGCAACCTTCTATGCCTCAAGATAAATCCTCAAACCCTCTTTTGAATGTTGACCTAGAAAACGAAAAGAAAAAGAAACTTGAAAAGGAATATGAATCCATTCCCTCACCTCCTTCAATTTCACTTAGGAATCCAATTCCTTTTCCTCAAGATGTTTCTAAACCAAGGAACTCCTTTGAACCTGATCCTGAAATGGTTGACATGTTTAGACATGTTGAAGTCAACATTCCCCTCTTAGATTCCATAAAAAAAATTCCAAAGTCTGCCAAGTTTCTCAAGGAGTTGTGTACCCACAAGAAGCAACTTAGGACCTTTGATAATGTTTCCACCCAACAGTCTATTCCCATAAAGTGCAAATATCTAGGGACCTTTACGGTTCCATGCCAAATAGGAAGTTCCAATTTTGATGACACACTCATAGACCTAGGAGCCTCAATTAATTTCATGCCCAAATCCATGTTCCCCAACCTTGGTCTAGGTCCCTTGCACCCAACGGGTGTTGTCATTTAGTTAGCCAATCGAAGCACAGCCAGTCCTGAGGGAATAATTGAGGATGTCCTTGTCCGAGTCAATGATCTTATCTTCCCTAATGATTTCTATGTCCTTGACATGGAAGGTGAGACGAACTCTTCTCGATATCCCCTAATTCTAGGAAGACCATTCCTCATGACTGTGAGAACCAATATTGATGTCCATTCAGGCATCTTATCCATGGATTTAGGTGACCAACTAGTCAAATTCAATATTTTTCAATCCATGCGATACCCATCAGAGAATGAATCTGCATTCTCTATCCATTCTTATGAAACTCTCTCTGAGAGTGTCTTCAATCCCAATCCATCATGTTATTCATGTTCCACTGAAAGAGGAGTTTGTGAATATTGCATCCTCATTAACCAAGTGATTAATGGAGAAGTTGAGGTTGACATTACAAATGAAAAATCCATTTATCTAAAGGATCTTGAAAACTCTTTGGAATCTCATCTCACCCCTGACCTCAAATGCTCTAACATTAAGGGTAATAAAGAAAATGAACTTGAACGCTCATTTGTTGATTCAAATATGATTACCTGAAATTCACCCTTTCCTATCCATGATTCTGAAAATTATGTTATATGTGAAGTGAACCCTGAACCAATGTGTTTATATTGTCCTGATGGTAGTGATGTTTGTGATATTTGTACCCTAATTAATAAATTGATCACTGGTGAGGTTGAAATTGACCATTATTTGGCGAACAACATTGAAGTAAAAGATATTGAAAATTTTATTCAGTCTTATGACTCCACTGATCCTCATTACTCTACATCGGTAATTGATGAAATGAATGAGTCAAAAACATTTGGGATCTCATACTCTGCTTTTGTGTTATCTGATCCTTGCATAAATGAACCATCAGAATTGATCCATCTTCCTGAATTTCCAAGAATAGAAAACCATCAATTTGTGGATAAAATAATTCCTCAGGTTGAAGAACAAAGTGAGGATAGAAATATTCTCTTTCCATCTCCATTGAATTTCAAGCACACCAACAAGGATGGGAAGAAATTATCCAATGAGTCATCAGGCCTCCCAAAGAAAAAGTTTTTCTGGAAGCACACTGGAGTTGAGAAAATACGATGGCCACCGTCAGACTATGGGTAGTCCACTGTAATTTTCCAGCTGTAGACAAATAAATGCATTGCTTCTTGGGAGGCAACCCATGTTTTCTTTTACTTTTATGAAATTTCAATTTCTTTTTAGTTTTTCATTAGATGAATAATGAATTTTCTTTTTTAGGTAACGTCCCACTGTCCTGGAACCACCTCGACTTCCACCGAATCCCCAAATTCTCTAGCCGACCCACCACTAGATGGAGATGGCAACCCACCAAATCCAAACCAGGGGCACCTCTTTACCTTTAACTCTCTCTCTCTATCTCTTCATCTCTCTACATATTTCTTCTTCTTCTTCTCTCCTTAATTTTTTTACCACTTTTTTTTCAAAACTTTTTTTTCTCTTTCTCTTTTGTGTGGATGGGTATTTTAATGAACAAAAAAAACTAAAAAAAATAAAATAAAATGTAAAAACACAAACCAAAACAGAGTCATGCTTACTCACCATCGAGTTTTGAAATTTTATCCAACCATTTTGGGGAGTTAACAGACATCGTTTCATCTCAAAAAAAAATTGTTTTCATCATGACTTTGGATAAAGAATGTTGTGTCAAAATTAACAAATTTTGAATGCTCAATTTTTGATTTGGAAAATTATTTTCTCAAACCGTGAGAAACAACATTTGATTTCATGCCTAGGCCACCTATGGCCATATTTTCAAAATGTGTTTTTTCACCCCCATTTGTGAGTCTTGAGTTTGTGGACCTTCGAGCTTAATTCCCTACTTTAGTGTGCATTAATATGATAGAGGCATTTTCTGAACCACATAATAATTATAATAGCAAAATAGCCTCTCATTAACCATACATTAATCCTCCTTTTGAAAGCCCCTTCAGGCCTATGAAAACATTTTCTTTTATATCCATATTACAAGCCATTATACCACCCAATATCAACATGGATTTTCATTGCATAAGTTTTTGAAAGTTAAGTGTGGGGGGAATGGATTTCATTTTTGGGTATCATTTCCTTACTTTCTGGTGTGTTATCATATTCTTGAGGGAAAGCATCCATTTTAGTGTGGGGGGAGGTTGTCATTTAGTAGTATTTGGGAATTTATTGTACAAATGATATTGAAAAGTGTTCAAAAAAAATAATCAAAATCAAAAAAAAATCAAAAAAAATGAAAAAATGGGTTGTGTCTTGGGTAGGTCAAAAATCACTCTTCCTCAACCTTTGATCTTGTTATAACTATTACAATTAGTGTCGTGAGGAGATCAAACATGGGTTGGGATATGAGTGTGAGATCTATTTCAAGGTCAACTTTTAAAAAAACAAAGAAAAAAAAAGGAAAAGAAAAAAAAAGAACACTTGCATTATATTCTTATTGGGAGAAGTTTTATATGTTTTGTAAATATTCAGTTTTCTCATTACCTTAATATTTTCTTCTTCTATTTTGTCTTTCTTTACACAATAATTCCCTTTCAAATATGTGTTTTCATTTCCTTCCATGTTTTATTTCAAAAAAATGTGCACTTCTTTTTATATGTTGGTATTTTAACCCTTTTCTTCTCTCTCTTGGACATTATATTCCTACCATTCCATAGCCATAGAAAAACCCCTTTAAAATAACTCTTGATTCTTGTTCACTTTGGATATGGATTGGAAGCTGAGATATCTTTTCAAACTCTAATATTTTCACTTTTGGTTTGTGAAAGAGTGAACCTCCACAAATGAATTTTATCATCTTGAGAGGTGTGAGTTTTGAGTGTCCACATTTTCCATTTCTAAATTTGATCATGAAAAAATGATTTAGTTTTGGAACATTGTTTCTGTAACAACTTGTGGCAGAATTCAAAATGGATGAGTGAAATAGTCTAAACCTTCCCTGATTGAAGAAAACAAAATTTTAATATTTGATGGTGAGTGAAAATTATTTTGTCATGTTTTTATATTTGGTTCACATGAGGACATGCACAAGAATAAGTGTGGGGGAGTTGATGTTGTTAATATTTTAATGTCTTATTATATACTCTCTTTACTGTTTTTATATGAAATGTGCATAATTTGTGTGAAATATTAATGTTTTAATATTAAGTATAATTTTTGAGCATTTTTAGAAGTAGTCTAATTGAGTCAGTTTACTGTTTTAATAATAACTATCACTATACTAATCCAAATTGTGTGGTTCTTATTTTTTAGGATTTTTATTTAAATATAAAACATTTCATTAGAAGTTACCATGATCCAATTCTTCCATTTGAAGGGTCATATGGTCCTCACAAACAAGACCAAAGAATATGTGAACAAACTGGACCAGCCTTGAAGATTGATTTACTGGGTTCAATCCAGAAGTCCAAAAATATTAACTCTCCACAATAATTAGGGGGAAACTACATTTCATCTTGGATAAAAATTTCAAGACCCAAATCTAAGTACAAGGGTCCCAAATAAAGCTTTGAAGTCCAACCCACCATTCTGGCCGAGAATTAAAATCAGTATAGTATGCATGACATATCTCATGATGTAAGCATCAAATATAGCTGAGATCTTTCAGTGGGAAATAGGAGATATAGTCGGCCGACTTTTTTGAATAACCCATTCAGATTTGAAAGCATATTAATATTAAAAAACCCTTTCACATTATGAACTTCAAAAATATTGGATTGAAATGGACAGTTTTACTTTGTTTAATCAACCGGCCATAACTTTTTATACTTAAGTCCAAATGACTCCAAATTTTTATATTAGTCGGAAAAATTTATTATATACAACTATGAATAAGGATATTTCTCGAGATTCGGCTTCCTTAATGTCCATATCTTCGAGCCAAGTGGAGGGGTATTTCTGGAATGTAAACAGTCCACCACCTTGGGCTATAAATACATCCCCTCCTCTCCTTTCAAAAGGGTTGGCATTTCAGAAGAGATGAGATCATATTGGCACGAAAAAAGAATTTCCAAAGGCTTGGGAGGACCTTCCATACTCAAGTTTTCACTTGAGAGACCTTTCCTCCTCTCTTTGTCTTCACTTATTTTTGTGTTCTTCGTTTTTGTAATTTTGTAATTCCTTTTTTTGTAATTCTGTTTTAATTAAAGTTTCTTCTTAAATATCTATTATTATCCTCCAACTTATGTATTTTAATATTAATGTTCTTAAAATAGTTTAAATTCATTTGAATCTCCTTCCCTTATTTTTCTTCCTCATTCAATCAAAAATATGTTTTTAATTATCATCATTGTTCGTGTGTGTGTGTTTGACGCACGACTCTTTTCTAATCCCTTTCTTTTTCTTCTATTATTAATTTATCATCATAATTATTATAACCAGAATATTAAACTCCCAAATGGATGAGTAAATATCTCATTGGAGTGAGTTATAATTTAGGTATGTTAAGTGATTGAGATCTTTTGCTCGACGAATGTTCTTTAAATTAATATTGTGTATGTTGAACTTTATATGTAATGGATTAATGGAATATTTTGTTTAATATGTGGATTCCATGGATTATTGGAACCACAAATACACTAACATAAACAAGTAATGGTAATGATTAGAAACCTAAGTTAAGTTACGACTTGGATTAAATCTTTAACACTTGGGAATTCCGATCAAAATCATCTTGTGACGTGGGTTTTAAATTAATGCAATATAAAGCAAAGCTCAAGGATATCACAAGCTTAACTAACTAATGATGAACTAACCCCAATCTTTATAAATTTGTTAAATCAAACATCATACATAAATTATTTCATAAGCTCTGTAAACAAACCCCCCCCCCAATCAGAATACAATTAACTAAAAACAAACGACTATTACAAAGTATCATCGCCAAGGATTCGACCTGAGTGCTGCTATACACATTAGCAGAGCACCGGAACCTTGACCGGTCGATAGGATACAATCATCTGTGCATTTCATCATACTTTGAAATAGGGACTTTCACAATGTGTTGAACATGATCATGGGTTGAATTATTAATTGGAAAAATCACTTCCTATCATTTGGTGGTCGCATCTATCTTGTTAATAGTGTTATATCAGCTACTCCAGTGCATGTGTCCGCTTCCTCCAGTGTGTCAAAGGGTTTCATAAAGTCCATTGATAGACTCCTTGCACACTTTATCTGTGATGTTCAATCTGAGGGGAAGAGGCATTGGTATTCATGGAGGAAGACGGTGTGGCCCATCCATGAGGGAGGGATCTGCGTTAAAAGTTTGGAGAACACTATTCATTTCATGCATTCAAAGCTCACATGGGAAATCATCGAGGAGCGTACCCTGTGGGGGAATCTTATGTCCCAAAAGTAAAGGTCCAGTTCTGCATCTCCTTCAACAAATGGGTCAACCTTATGGTCCTCTATATGTAACATCATCTCATATATCCTCCTGCACTCGCAATGGATCAAAGGTGAAGGAAGCATCCTATTCTGGTTTCATAATTGGTCGAACAACACGATTGCCTACCCAGGGTGTCCAGCTCCCATGATCTCCTTAAAGGAGTCAATCCATCATCCAAAATTCTTTAGATCAGTTTTAAATTCATCCCAACAAGAGGTTTTTGACTCCATCCTCATTTCCTTGGAGAAGGATAGGTGTGTTTTCACTCCCTCTACCTCAGGGAAATTTAAGTCAAAGGAATTTCAAAGGATGAATGCCTCTCAGGGGTATTATAATAGGTGGAATGAAATTTTTTGGTATAAAAAAAATCCTACTAAGCTTAAATTTCTAACCTATAGAATTAAAAAAAACTCCCTGCCTTCTGATATTAATGTTAAACACCTTGTCATTACCGTGGATTCCTACTGCCATTGTTGGATGGTCAAAAGTTAAGAGATCACAAGACACATTTTCTCCTAAGGAGATTAAGCTCGCATGGTATAGAGTTCCTTCGGGGGGTTCAAAACATACTCCTCCCATGTGGCAAGCACTAACATGTTCCTGGAATGCTGGTTTCAGGGTTGGAGGGTTCAGAGGTGGAAAGAGTGGCATGCTCCTTAATCTTTAGTGTGGGATGCTGGTGCTTATAGAAATCTAGGAACCGTGCCAGGTTTGAGGGATTTACTACCACAAGAATATCCATTATGTCCAGAGCTTGGTTCATGATTGTGGATCAGATTTTTCATTCTGGAAACTGGAATTAGGAACCATCACTTCATAACATTTGTGCTCCTTTAGATGCGGTTCATCACAACACATCCAAGGGGATATGGATTCTATGGTTACCTCCAGGGGATAGCCTGAAGCTCTACATGGATGGGTCTTGTGTCCTGGGTTACATGAGTGGAGGTGGTGTTGTTCACAATTCTAAGGGGAGTGTTTTTCTGGCATTCACAGCTCACTTCGGGAGTGGCAGTTATGTCCAGGCGGAGGCCAAAGTTGTTCTTTCAGGTCTGACCATTTGTAGAGAAAGGGAAATTCATCTCTCCCAGGTGGAGAACGATTCCATGATTATCCATGATGCATTACTTGGAAAGGGATCCATCCCTTGGTCAATCTATTACATCATTATGCAATGAAAGTCCCATTTGTAAAACAGCATTAGGATCACCCATACCTGGTAGGAGGGGAACAATGTGCTGGACTATCTGGCCTCCCTTCCAATCCCTAGTACCCTAGTTTGTTGTCGTCTTTCTGATGTATCCTTACTTAAACATGATGGGGTGAACTTGATTTGGGGTGACACCCTTGTTTTGCACCACTTTCAGCATCCTTAGGCCTTGCTATATCTTCTCTTTACCTAATAAAAATTTTAACATTGATGGAGAGAAATGTGTGATAGTACAGGTCCATGAAGTTTAACATCAAATGGTAAGGATGCTCTTGTTTTACAAGGAGAATCAACAAGGGATGGTGTGGGGATTACACATAGGGTCTTCTAGAATGAGGTGGGTCATCCCATAGTGAGAGAGAAGGAGGAATCCCATGATGATCGTATATGTGGAATGTCGTGTTCATCACAAAGGGTAAGGCTATAGTTTAACATCATGTGCTGAGGATTTTTTTGTATAGTTTACAATCATATAACTTTGACATAAAGCTTTGTAGTTTTACATCATGTAGGTAAAACATGGATGGAGATCAACCATGAGGGGGCCATGTCAATGTGAGATTAAGATCCAAAAAGGACTCTTTAATGATTTAGGTAAGTTGTTTCCCTCGGTGATTCCACCTTTAGGGATTATATGTCCAATGCTTATGTACCTTTGGATGGGTCATGTCGTAAATATGGTTATAGAGGAGTAGAAATTAGGGATCCCAATGTTTTGGTGCGTATGATTAGGATAAAGAGAAATTAGGTTACCTATGATAAGGAACAAAAGGTAGGGTAATGGTCCAGGCTTAACTTGAAGCATAGGGGGTGTTGGGTCGAGGACTAAAAAGTTGTTTCATGAAACATTATTATATTTCATGAATATTGGGTTGCATGAGACATGGTATTTAACGTAATTCTAGAACATTGATTTAGGACGTGTGGGTCCATGTAATGTTTGGAGTTGTGCATAGAATAGGTTAGCATAAAGGTTACTTATCTTTCATAAACCCAACTATCCTTAAGAGGTGTTGTGTGAGTAACTCTCAACTATAGGCCAGGACACATTGGCACCTATAAGAGTTCATTCATGCATGTTTATATACCTTTGAGGGTCTATGGGATCTTTGTGTTGGGTGTTATCCTAGAAGAGAGGTTCGCATGAGCAGAAGTGACACCTCATATTTCACAGATCCATCCCCAAAGTGTTGGCACGAGGTTCTATATATATCCAAAATGGGTAGTTGATGTTGTGTAACTTCACTATGGTTCATAAAAGGTTTTTTCAATTCCTATACATTTACCGATGTGTCTTACCCATGTAATATATTGGGATTGATGTTTCCTATCTAGAATAACTCGATGCTCATGTATATGACGGTTTTATGCAATAAAAACTCTCTTTTTTCATGCATATGCCTTGTAAATAATTTCACGATTTTAGAGTACATGTAGAAATTTTTAGCACCATCATATTTTTTGGCATGCATTTTCTTTTCTTGTGGATCTGGTTTTTTGTGCACACTACTCAAAAGTTGTGTGAAACCTTATCTTCTTCCCTAGGATGTTCCTTTTGGGTGGGTCTCATACTTTGTATATGAAAAACTATCCCCTTGAGGTGTGAGACACATTTTCGATGATAGAATCCCTCATAACACCATTGGGAATGAACCAATAGAATAAAATATCCATGAAACACTTTCACTGGAAAACCATAAATCTCATGAGGTCATTCCTTGAATGTCACATCAACTTCAACTTCTAAATCTCCCCATTTGATGACATGGGAATCATCATGGAGATACCAATAAATTTATGATACATGGATGATGTCATGAATCTGATCTATCTATGGTGGGAGTGACACTCGAAAGTCAACTTCACTAGTATGCTCCAAGACCTCAAAATTCCCAACAAAGTAGGGAGAAAGATTACTCCTAGAACCAAACCTCCACTACCCATAGTGAGGAGACACCTTCAAGAACACATGATCTCTAATATCACCCTCCAGATACCTCTTCCAGTGATCAACATATGAATTCTGATTATCCTGAGCTACCTTAATCATCTTTTAAATCACTTAAAATTTATTTTCCATGCTTTGTACCAATTATACTCTAAGAATAGATGACTATATGACCTCTATCTAGCAGAATGGAGATCTGAAATGTTTTCCATAAATATATTTGAATGAGGTCATACCGATGGTAGAGTGGAAACTATTATTATAATAAAACTCCACCAAGGGTAGGTTCTTCACCTACAATCCTCCAAAAACCAGAACACATGCAAAAAACATGTCCTCTAATGTATGAATGGTCCTCTATGTCTATCCATTTATCTATGGATGAAAATTTAGGATAAGGAATATTTGTTATCCAAAAGAATATTCTATACCTCTCCACACATAGAAGGTGAAACGGGGATCATGATCTGAGATGATCATATTTAAAACTCCATAAAGCCTTGAAATATCCTACATATAGTGCCTTAATAAATCATTGACTACACTCAAATCCTTAATCAATAATAAGTGAGTTCACTTTGTCAAGTAGTCCATAATCACCTAGATATAATCTTATCTATCTTGATCTTGGGATAAACCAATGATGAAATATTTTGATATGTCTTCCAACATCCATTGGAGAATATCTATAAGATAAAGAAAATAACCTTGAACATAATGTACAACATTCACCATTTGGAAGAATAAACAATGACGTATAAACTTTTCAATTGATCTCTTTACACCAAACCACTAAAACCAAATATTTAAGGTATGATACATCTCATCCACACCAAGATGTACCACTAAAGGAGAACTATTAAACATGAAGAGAAATACATCATACATCACCCAAGGAATAAAGCTTTTCCCTTAAAAAAATCAATGTTGATGAACCTAAGATAATTCATCAGGTGAATCTCCAAAAATAACTTGATCCTGCCAAAATTCCACCACAAAATTCCCCAAATAGAACTCATACACATACTATAGTAAGGATAAATTCATGGTCATCTAATAGATACACCCTATACTATCAACTTCTCTCATATTAAGGTTCTTTTATGTATACTCTTCCATTTTTCTATAAAAATATTTACACTCACAAACAGTATCATTTGCACCACTTCATGGTCAGTGAATTAGCCACAAAATTTCTTTTTCCTGGTGTATAAGGAAAATCTTGAAGTTGTTAGGTCCACTAGGTCAAATACCCTAAGAGGGGGGTTGAATCAGGGTATGAAATATTAAAACAACTTCCCCTTTTTATCTGGTTTCATTGTTAAACAAAACTCTCATCTATCTCTTTCTCGTAGCACAGTATGAACAAGAATTAAAACATGCACAGGATGCAACAATTTTACTTGGTTCACCCTCACTGGGCTACGTCCAAGAAGAATACACTATCAATGTTCCAATGTGTCAAATCCTATATAAGTTCAATCTATTAAAAATGTTCACAGTAGACTCACTATCTCTCCTAGTTTACAACTAATCAAAATTTGAAATCTCACTCCTCTCTCAACTAAAGTGTGCTCACTACTTTTTCAGAAGATCTACTCACAGTTTATAGACCTATAGGTCTCTTAATTTTCACTAATGAATGCATCCTACACTATATGTAAATGCTCTATTGATTTCCCACTTTTATCTACTAATGAATATCACTTTAACACAGAACACTAGTCAATCCCTTTTTAACAACCTTCGCAAATATCAATACTTCTTGAAGCTTCTTCGTTCGTGAAGTTCAAACCAACCTTCATGAATTACACCTCCTTTCATAAATCACCCTATTTCACAGAGCTCAAACTAACCTTCATAAATCTCTTTCCATTTCACAAAGCTTCCTTAGACTTCTTTAATCACACTTCTTTCACAAAAATCTATAAGTCTTTGTGATGTTCCTTCCTTTCACAAAGCTCAATTAGCCTTTGAAAATTCCCTTACTTTGGTGAAGCTCACTGCCTTCACGAACCTCCTTTACGATTTTAGAGCCTTAATATTTTTGTTGAGTCTCTCTTCTCTTATCAAGGGGGTATAGGCCTAATTATAGGCATTTCCCATCAACTCTAGAACCCTTCGACCACATCAGTGCCACGTCTACACCATTTCATAGAGATCCCAATTTTTCCCCGAAATACTCCATTTTTCACGAACCTCCATTGAAATTTTCAGTTTTCAATTCTTATCGTAATCTTAGAGCCTTCAATCAAAGCCTTTACACTGAATTGATGCTCCTTCTCTCATAATCTCAGAGCTTCTGTCAAAACCTTTGTGTCACTGCAATGCTCTTCACCTATGCCATTCATGAAGCTTGTCATAATCGTAGAGATCGCCATCATATTTCTTTGATCCTTTGTAAAATACTCTTCCTGATGTCCATCTTTGAGAAAATCATTCCTTTTCCATATTTTGATGATATCTTCAAGAGAATCCATATTTCACAATGTTATCCAAACTCCAAATTTTAGACCCCAAAAATGTGGAAAACACTGGAAAATGGTGCCACCTTGTATCTATTCTTTTTGTACCACCTCCAAATATTCCATTCATTTTTTATGGTTCTTTTTCAACATGTATTGTCAACAATATCTCTAGAAATCGACAATTAACCATGAAAACCCACCTTATCAACAAACACAACCAACCCAAAAATGCCACAAAGTTACCTTGAGGGATTTTTCTCAACAGAAGTCATAATCTTGTGAGAATTAATTCCACCACCACTATTGAAAGATAAAATCATGCTGGTATAAGACACACTTAAAATTCTTGTGATCTTTAAAGACCAAAATTCTTTCACTAATTAGGTAATTTCAACACAACTTCAGAGAAAACACTACTGTAAAAAATTTGAGATCATGGGTTACATAGTTATTCTCATGAGTTCATTACTTCTAAGACCCATATGAGACAAATATTTTTTTCTAAATCCGAATGAAACCCAATACAATAAGTGAAGCATCATAATAAATCTGAAACAAAACTTATTCCATTGGAAAATAGAGGACAATATCACTGACCATATAATGACTTAGTCCTTTCATACATAGATATTAAATAATTTTAGAAGAATATTCAATACATTACACAAACACATTTTTAAGTATTGTAATAGTTTAGTGCCTTAAGAAATATGGAAACAAATATTCTTAACTCATGAATGATCTTAAATGTCTCCTATAAAGTTATTCCACTTTACAACTCTTCACAAACATACCCTGCTTAAACCTTTCTTCATATCTTGGAGAAAGGAAATATAAGATAGGGTGATCTTAGATTGTCAATAAGGGTAAACAAGGGAGATATGTAATCATGACATGAGAATAAGGGTATTAGAACATGATCATAACATTTGAAAGCCACACCCTATATATGAAATATAATAATCTTAATTCATGGCATAAATATTGGCATTTTATAAAACATGAATCATAAGGGAAATAAAATAACATGATCCATGAGAGTGTAACATTGTCATAAGATATAGATACATGGAATACGCATTAGATTATAACATTTTGAACATGTGTAAATTGAAACAAGTTCATTCATTAAATTAAGGACATGAAATCAGGACCTCACCTGAACTTATGGAAATGAAACCAAGTCCACGTATAACATTATGGACATGAAATATAGTTCCACATGTAATAATGTGAACATGTAAATATATTCATGCATAACATTGTGAACATATAATCAGGTTAATTCATAACATTGTGAACATGTAATCATGTTCAAGCATAACATATTTATTAATGATTTACCTATCTTTACCCAATGCATTTGAGGGAGATATAGGTTCCACACATCTCATAATGAAAACTATATTTTTTGGTACCAAAATATCATAAACATTCATTATATAATAACCCATGAAATGAAATGGGTTTCGTAAAAATCTCATCATATTATAACCTATAGAAAACAAACAAGTTTCATAATCATTTCATAATTTCTTCATAGCATAACCTGTGAAAAGAAGCAGGTTTCATGAGAGTTCTATCATGGTATAACCTGTCATCGAGAATAAGGTTTCATAAACATATTTTTAGGATAAACCATTTATAGAAATAATAATAATGGTATCCTTGATTAATATCCCCCAAAAATCAAATATTACATCAAAGGATATCATCTTAGATTCAAAATGATTTTGATCAATCATTTAAAAAATTTATTGAGAAAAATATCATTTGTGATTTGAAAATCAATTTTTTTAAATATAAAAATTTTTGAAAATATTTTTCAATGAAAATAACCTTGAAAAATTATAA
Source organism: Viscum album (assembly GCA_963277665.1). Taxonomy (NCBI): domain Eukaryota; kingdom Viridiplantae; phylum Streptophyta; class Magnoliopsida; order Santalales; family Viscaceae; genus Viscum; species Viscum album. The sequence goes on along the minus strand of OY728119.1, from coordinate 1,011,490,713 downwards.
AGTAATATTTAAATAAAATAATGGTATGGATGATATGAAGTTATTTTAATGTCATTCACATTAAAAAAAATATTCCTTTCACATTTTTGGTAAAATCCAAATAGGCATTGTTTGGAAAAAGCATGCAGATTCCTTTCAAAAAAAATTAAAAAATTAAAACATGGGTAAAAATTTCCTTTAAAAAAATATTATAATAATAAAATAGTTTTTAAAATATTTTTATAAAACATTCTTTTATATGAAAATGCATCTTCTAACAAAGAGAGAGATAAAGTCGTGCATTCTTAAAAAAATCTCAATTATATTAAATAAAAAAGAGTGGTAAAATGGTAATATTAATTGAAAATATCATGAATAACCATATTAGAATAAAATTAATGAGTTTATTGAGAAATTTATCATTATGTTTTATCATCTGAAACATAATATAAAAACTCCTGGTAAATGATGATATTGGAACAAAAAATCTTTCACACTTTGGAAACTTTGAAATATAAGTACCAAGAGGAAATTAAATTAAATAGAACTTAAAATTACATGAGGATAAATAAATTCATGATATTACATTTCAAATATTCTATATATACACCTATAAAAATAATATAGGTGCATAAGATGACATATGTCTCAAAGAAGGCAGATTGAGACAAAAGTCCCTTACTACTTTGGTAACATTTTAACCTTAAACCCTATAAAAGATAAATCCTTAAATGGATATTTAAATCCCAATAATTATAATTAAAATAATAATAAAGTAAATTCTTGGGCATTATACACACCAAATAAAATAAATAGGTGGTGAATATGTCGTGTTTCTCAGGAGAGTAAAAAGTGAGATGGAAAGGCCTTACCTTAAGTATTGACTTCCTTCGTACATGTTTGAGCAACCTATATAATTAATATAAGTTTGTTATACATAAATTACTAAACCATAATTATATATATCATACCATATATGATTTATTTATTCCCTATTATTAATCATTTATTAATATTTTAATGTTAAAGCTGCGTTTTGGGTAATAACCGCTTTGTTTTTTGTATACGTTTTGATTTGTTATTTTCATTCCTCTTTATCATGGTTCCATTATATATAGAATAATTATAATTACATAATTATAATATTTATACATAAATTATAATCTTATTATCAATCATGAAATATGGTTTTGAGAAATAAAGTATGTTATGATCATGGAGATGGTAGGTCGTATGTACGCATGAGTAACATTTCCATTTTTAAATGGTCATTATGGAAAGAAGGTAAGTAGTATTTTATATTTATGAAATTATAAAAATATCATATATAAAAATTTAATTCTTTAAATATAATTATACATATCATCCATGTGGTGTGGTGATCAAAAGATAGAGTCACATTGCTTCGTGAAGGTGGTAGTCCACACGTACACGAATGATGTTATCATCTTTCAATGAGTGAAAGGATAAGAAATAAAATGATATTTTATTATTTAATAAGGATAAATATGTCATTAATATCAAAAATATTTCATGTATATCACATATATTTATCCTTATTATCTTCAATTTAAATCTTTAATGAAAAAAATCACATCGCTTCGCAAGGCGATAGTCCGTTGTACACACAACTGACTTTATCATATCCCTTATTAAATGGATATTCAAACCAAAATATATATTATATAATGACTCAATTGGTATAATAATTTTATAAATATCATATATATATATACACTATATATCCATCATCATACCCAATCTTGAGAGGTGGTAATGGGAAAATAAATGGCATCAGTCCTCGAGGCGATAGTTCACTATACACACGAATGATGATTTTGTAACCCATTTGATGGAAGTATATATTATTTTAGGTCATGAAATTAACATAAAAATATCTCATTATATTTAATATATTTTTTTACTATATCATCACATTATAATAATAATTTAAGGAGGTGTAAGAAGAAATAAAACAAAACAACTCGTAGATCAATGCTACCTCTTCTTCGGGTATCCTCCTTAGGTTTGAACCAAAGTCCTTCCTTGGTTAGATTTATGTAAAATATAATTACTCTAGGATGATATGAGGAAATTTGAAATTTTATTTTTAAGGTATTTTTTAAACCCAAAGTTTTTGAAGGTCTAAAGTGGAGAGGAGAAGGAGTGGCCTTTTATATGTGAGGTGAGTGGTACAATTATAATTTTTTTGAAAGAGAGAATTCCAACCATGTTTTTTAATGTCACAAGGCTCCAATAACGGAAAATTATTGAGACTATAATAGATAATTTCCAAATATTTCTTTAAAATGGGTTTTGGAGAATTTTCAGTAATTTTTAACCCCTATCGTTTTTACTTTAACCCCCTAGTAAAACCATTTTTACCTTGACCAAGATAAATTGTTTTTACTATTTTTACTATTTTTCTGGTAAAATATTAATTTGTGATTATTAGATAATTTAAATTAATATGATTAAAAAAAATTAATCCATTTTTCCAAAATTTAATTCATATAATTGGAAAATTTTAATTTAAAATTAATCCAACAAACTCAACATGTAAGTGGGTTTTTAAACAGAGTATTTTCAGAAGTTTTCAAAGTTTTCATATCAAAATTCAATATTAAAATTATTCCAATGATATAAATTATATTAATTAATGGAAAATTAAACTGATTTTACTTTAAAACAAATTAAAAAATATTATTTATCATTATAAATAATTTAAACAATAATGTTTTTTTCAATTAAAACTCGGTATTTTTCACTATTCATTAAAAGATTAATCTTTTCAGAAAATTATCAAAAATTCATCCTAATAGAATTTTTATAATAATGTTAAAAAATATATTTAGTTTATAAAATTAATTTTCTAAAATTTTTTAAATTTAATTTTAAAATAAGTGTTCAAAATGGAACAAAACATCTTTTTAAAAAAAATTAATCATAGAATTGGAATTATTATTATTTATTATCTTGAAAACAAATAATTTGAATGCTAAACAATTGATTGAATATATAATATATAAATTTTCTTAAAATCATCCACCAAAAGTGGTTTTTATAATTTATTAAGTTAAATTGTTATTGTGCATAGAAATATAGTTTTTCATAAATAAAAAATTTCTTTATTTCCAATAGGTTATAATTTTCATTTCTAATTAATTGGTCACCAAAGAATTAATATTATATACATGTTTCAAAAATATTTTTATAATTTAGTTAATATTATTCAGATTATCCATTCCATTTTCTAGGTAATAACTATCATACTAAATAATAATATTTTAATAATATGGCATATTTCGTTTAAACTTAATGTTGCATGTAACACAAGATAAACTTATTGTTGAGTGTAACGCAAAATAAAATAATTATTTCATGTAATTAAATAAAATATAAATGTTGCATATAATTAATGATAAACTCAGTGTTTCATGTAATAAAAAATATAAAAATATTTAATTAATTTGAAAAACAATCTCAGGGTGTTACATTCTACCTCGATTAAAATAAATTTCACCCTAAAAATTCATCTCGATCATCAAAAGTTTAACATTTAAAAATTAATTAATAGAAGCTCACATCATAAAAATGGTTAATAAAACTTCCTCTTGAAAAAGAGAAAGTGATTTATTAAATTCATCTAGCATAACACATATTAGGTTTCCAAATAGGATAACATAGGTGGGAAGTGAGAACATAGACATATAAGGGAAAAATAACACCCAAATAATGATGAAGAGTGATATAGAACATTGATCACAAGAAAGTGGGTGATCCACATAAGGTTAATGAACACAAATCCATAAACCAAAGAGGTTTGAAAAGGCTCATTAATATCATTAAAAACGATGATAATAGGACATCATTTTATTTCAATATGCTTTTCACAAAGTTAAATAATTTTCATGAGAAGGTATAAATACTTGATTTCATTCCATTTCATAAGCATAATCTCATCCATAGGTTGTCCATTTATCAATTTCCATTTCATATCTTACTCCCTGAAATAAAGGTGAAGGTTTTGTGCCTGAAGCACTAATGGATCATAAGATCCATAAATATAATGATAATTCATTCCATCTATATTTAGTTATCATTACAACAAAATGCTTAGAATATTTTATCCAATATGGATAATTCATTATATGGTCAAGTAATACATTAATATCTAAATACACGTCATAAGTTCAACTTAAAACATTCCATAAATGGTTAACCTTATCACCCATACAAAAGATTAAAATCCAAAAATTTAGAAAAAAGGTCACTGAATTTCCAAAAATGAACTTATCATTAGTCCCCATATACCATAATGTGGTTCTTTGTTGTCACATACCAAACATTTGAATACCTTAATCATGTATTCTCTTTAGACGTTAATAACTATAATTACCATAAAACCTTATTAAAAACATGCATTCTACCTTATTACTTAAATAAAACATATATTATTGGATATATTCCTTAAATCCAAAAATTTTTTAAACTCTATAAATTATAGCATAAACCAATTTCTCAACCAAAAATTAATCAGTTCCAAGTTAATCAGTACTATACAACTTAATTATTAATATAAAACATCCCTTTATCCCAAAACAATTATCTCAACATCCATAAAATATTAAGGGTTATATTACTTTAATCAAAATATCATATTTCACTTCAATTAATTTTCTATTCCATCGGTACCATTTAACATATTCTGAAATATCCTTAATGAAAGACTTTACAAAAAATCCTTAAACATATTCGTATAATATAATTATGTAATTCCAATACATAAACACTTAGATTATTACACCTCATCCTTAATCTATTAACTAGGATTCATCATAATATTCCCTGATACCTTTTTCCTTTCACATTTCATTCGTAGTCTCTTCGTCGTCAGTATCGTAACTATTACTCTAACCACCACGCATAATATCCTCACAATATTTACCCCTAGGAAATAGATTTGTGTAATTCTTATACTTTCCACATTTAAATAATTTATCCATTGATAATACCTTAGTAAGAACAATATTCTCATCCGTTAAGTTAACTAAAATTTTAATTTTTCTATGGAAATTGCTTACTATGTGCCCTTCTTATCCAGATAGATCACATCTTCTAATTACTTTAAGACATTACCTAGAGTGCTTATTCCCAAATTCTTGACATATAGGAAACTATGTCTTCTTTCCTCCAGGTTCTCCACTACATGAACTCTTAACAAACTATATCCTTTTTATCTAAAGTGAGTTCAATATTTGGTAAATGTGCACATTTTTAATCATGTTTTGGGATAATTGATTTGTAATAGTCACAAAATATTTTACTCTATTCATTATCCCATTTGTCTTCTCATCGTAAAATTGTCTGTCACATTCAATGTTAACAAAATTCCTTATGGTTCCCACCATTGACTAAAACTAAAAAACATAGTGTGAGAAATGCTACTCATAATGGGAAAGAAAGTAATCATGAAAATGATTTATAAGACGTCTAAACCATGAAACCTTCTTTTTAGTCTATAAAACCTTAGATTTATCCTATTTCATTCATAGTCATCATCAATTTAAATATTTCATGATGGTTCATAGAGAGTATGTGAATTTACAAAACATATCACCTAGGAGTTTCAAACTAAGTGTGCAGCAAGGACCATTTCCGTACACCAGATGATGATATAATCTATCTCAATGCACCATTTTCAGAGTTATTACCCCTATAACCTTGGTTCTAAATCCACATCCACTTATAGAATCTAGATAGATATGTAATTTCTTGTAAACCACCGTCTTTATCCTTTAACAATACTTTAGGACATTTTCTTATACTTATAATCATACTTAGACTTATCCTTGGAGACATCCCTATACATATACTTATAAATATACCTAGTTATCTCACTAAATATTCCTTATCCTAGTTTCCAAAGGTTAACTAAACCATTCCTTTAACACCAACTATAACGAGCTAGGATTTTCATTCATGGATATTAACTCATTTTAAATGAATATTAAATACATTACACAAATAAACACCTGAGTATTGTAATAGTTTAGTAACATTGGAAACTATAAACATAATATTTATAACTTATTAAATATCTTCAATGTCTCCCATAAAGATCTTACCCTTTATTAATCTTTACAAACATACCCTACTTAAACCTTTCTTCATAACCTGGGGAAAGAAAACATAATAAAGGGTGATATCAGATTCTCAGTAAGGGTAAAAAAGGGAGATACATAGGAATTACATGAGCATAAGGGTATGAGAACATAAGAATAACATTTTAAAACCACACCCCGTATATTAAAGATAATAATATTGAGTAAAAAAATAAGTATTTTCAGTTCATAATACATCAATCATAAGGGAAATCAAAGAACATGAGCCATGAGAGTATAAAGTTGAAATAATATATATATTTTTTCATATGCATTATATTTTAACATTTTTAACATGTGTAAATATAAATAGGTTCATTCATTAAGTTAAGGACCTGAAATCAGGCTCTCGTATAAAATTATGTACATGAAACTAGGTTTATGCATAACATTATGGACATGTAAGACTGGTCCATTTATAACACTTTGAAAATATAATCAGGTTCATGAATAACATTGTGAACATGTAATCAGTTTCACACATATCATTTTAAACAAGTAATCAGGCTCACACATAATATATTTACTCATGAATTTTCTTTCTTTACCCAATTCAGTGTAAGAAGATATAGGTCTCACTCGTCTCATAATGAAAAAAATATTTATGTGTTCCAAAAGATCATAAAAATTAATCATATCATAAACCAATAAATTAAATGGGTTTCATAAAAATTTGATCATATCATAACCTATATAAAAGGTAAAGGTTTCAAAATCATTTAATCATTTCATCATAGTAGAACCGATAAAAAGAAGTTGGTTTCATGAGAGTTCTATCATAGTATAACCCATGGAAGAGAAACAAGTTTCATAAAAATATTTTCATGATAAAAAATTTAGAGAAATAAAAATAATTGTATCCATATATCATATCCCCATAAAATCATAAGTTACACCAAAGGATATCATCTTAGATGGAAAATTATTTAGAGTGATCATTTAAAATATTTATTTAGGAAAATATACTTTCCTATTTGAAATAAGATTTATCAAAACATAAAAAATTTGAAAATATTTTTATTTGAAAATAACCATGAAAATTATAAATTAATCTTAAAATTAAATAATTATCATGATAATGGGAATTCCTTTTCATTCCATACATATTAAAATAAATATTCCTTTCACATTTTCTGTAAAATCCAAATAAGAATTATTTGGAAAACAACATGAAGATTCCTTTCAAAAAAATTGAAAAATGTAAAAAATGGGTAAAAATTATTTTAAAAAATATAATTGAATAATAAAACATTTTTGAAAACATTTTTAGAAAACATTTTTTTGGAAGAAAATGGATTTTCTGACCGAAGAGAGAGATAAATTTTAAATTTCTTAAAAATATTTTGTCAATTATCTTAATTAAAAAAGAGTGTAAATGGTACTATTAATTTATAATATCAAGAATAACAATATGAGAATAAAATTCATGAGTTTCTTGAGAGATTTATCATAATATTTTATCATCAGAAACATAATCATAAATAATCCTAAAAAATAATGAGATTGCAAGATAAAATCTTTTCCACATTGATAACATTGAATATTAATCCCTCATGAAGTAATGACATAAAATTGTGCTTAAAATATAATGAGTATAAATAAATTCATGATATTACATTTCAAAGGGATTTTATATACACCTCATAAAATAATATAGGTTCATAACATGGCATGTGTCTAAAAGAATTAATATTGAGACAAAAATCCCTTACCGCTTTGGTAACATTTTAATCGTAAACCCTATGAAAGATTGATCATAAAATGGATATGTAAATCAAGATAATTATCAGTATAATAATCGTAAAATAAATTCATGTTCATTATACAAACCACATAAAATAAATAGGGGGATATGGCATGTGTATCACGGAAGTAAAAAATGAGACGAAAATCCCTTACCTTAAGTCTTGACTTAATTTATAAATGTTTGAACCTCATGTATAATAAATATGAGTTTATTATAAATATTTTACATAAAAATAACTAAATATATCATACCATATATTATTTACTTATTCTTTTTTATTACCCTTTTATTAACAATTTTATGTTAAAGTCACATTTCTGGTAATAACCGCTTTGTTTTCCATATATGTTTTAAATTTATCAATGATCACTAGGGAAAGAAGTTAAGTAATGCTTTAAAAATGATAATAATATCATATATAACATATTACTTCCTTAAATATACTTATACATATCATCCATGCAGTGGGGTGATGAAAATATAGATTAACATCGCTTCATGAAGTCGGCATTCCACACGTACACGAATGATGTTATCATCTTTTAGTGAGTAAAAAGGTAAGAAATAAAGGGATATATTATTCTATTATAATGATACATATTTCATTATTATCATAATTATTTCACTTATATCACATAATTTTATCCTTATTATCTTCCATGTAAATCAATAATGAAAATGAATCACATCGCTTCCTGAGGCGGTAGTATGTCGTACTGACAAACGATGTTATCTTATCCCTTATAGAATGGAAATTAAAAAAATTATATATGATATAATGAATCAATAGGTATAATAATTTTATAAATATCATATATGTAATTTATATCCATCATCACACCCAATCTTGATAGGTGGTAATGGAAAAATGAATGATATCGATTTGTGAGGAGGTAGTTCTCCGTACACATGAATGATGACTTCATAACCCATTTGATGGATGTGGAGATCAATTTTGGTCATTCCCTTAACATAAAAACATATGATTATATCAAAGATAATAATTTTATTATATAAACATTGTATAATAAAAATTTAAAGTGGTGGAGAAAGAAATAAAACAAAAATGCTCATTGATGAACGTTACATCTTCCTCGGGTATCCTCATAAAGTTTTCACCAAAAGTATTACTTGGTTGGATTTTTATACAATATAATTCTTCTATGATAAGATTATGGAATTTTTTAATTGATTTTGTAAGTTATTTACTGAACTAAAAGGGTTTTAAGGTGTCAAGTGTAGAGTAAAAGGGGTGTCCTTTTAAAAGTGTTGTGAGTGGCACAATTGTAATTTTTATGAAAGAGAGAATTCCACCCCTATTTTTTCATGTCACAGGGATCCAATAATGGAAACTCATAGATCCAAAAAGTGATAAGGTCTAAATATGACCATAAAATGGGTGTTGAATAAGTTTTGGGTTATTTTTAACCCTTATCTTTTTTGTTAACCCCCGATAAAACCTTTTTTACCTTAACCGCGGTAAATAATTTTTATTGTTTTTAATATTAATTTTGGTAAAAAAAGAATTTTACCTTCTTAAATAACATAAATTATGATTATTAAAAATATTTAATCCATTTTTTCAAATTACATTCATTGAAGTGTAAAAAAATAATTTAAAATTAATCCCACAGACTCGACATGAAAGTGGGTTTTTGAAGAGAAAATGTTCAAAAGTTTACAAAGTTTTTATATACAAATTCAATATAAAAATTATTACAATGGAATAAATTGGATTAATTGATGTTAAATTTAACTAATTTTACTTTAAAACCAATTCAAAAAGTAATTTAGCATTATAAATAATTTAAATGAAATGGTGGTTTTCAATTAAAACTCGGTATTTTAGCTATTCATCAAATAATTTACCTTTTTAGAAAATTCTCAAAAATTCACCCTGATATAATTTTAATATGAAGATTTTAAAAAATTATTTTATCAAATTAATTTTATTAAAGTGACAAAAAATAATTTTAAAATATGTTCTATAAATGCAATGAAACTTCTTTTTAGAAAAAAAAATAGTTTTTAAGTGGAAAATTAGATTTATTCTTATTTATTATCTAGAAAACAAATAAGATTAATTTTAAAAAATTGATTGAATATATAATATATAAATTTCATTAAAATAATTTACAAAAAGTTTTTATTTATTTTTTTATGGTAAAACATGTTTGTGCACAGAAAAAAAGTTTATTATAAAAATAATTTCTTTATTTTCAAATGGTTCTTATTTTCATTTATAATTAACTGATAACCAAAGAATTTACATTATATACATGTGTAAACCATATTTTAATAATTCATTTAATATTATTCATACCCTCCATTCCAATGTATAGGTGATAACTGTCATATTAAATAATCATATTTTAATAATATTTCATGTTTCATTTAAACTCTGGGTTGCATGTAAGACAAGCTAAACTCAATATTGCATGTAATGAAAGATAAAATCATTTTTTCTTCTAATGAAATCCAAAATCAGTTTTTCATATAATGAAATCTAAACTCAGTATTGTGTGTAACAAAAAATATCCAAAGGATTATATTAATTTGAAAAAAAATAATTTCATAAAGTCTCAGGGTATTACAGACCAACTTCTCCTTCTAATACTCAAAAGTAGACAAACACTGGTCAATCCAAACAAAATTATGATTTTTCCTAGTAAAGGATATTAGAGAAGTATTCGTATGAAATAATTATAGAATGGGTCTCCTTTAATAACCTACATATCAAATTAAATTCTAAACCTACAAAACATTATTAGGGGTTATCCAAGAAAATAATTCCACACTCTTCGAAGGATCCACAAATACTCCATGCTGATACACACCATGACTAAAAAATAGACCTCAATAGACAATATAATACACTTAATTAAATTCTTAAATAGTTGATAACACCAAAGATATTCTAAAAAAGGATCACAAATTCTCGATATTCTCCTCATCATACTCATAATACTCAAGGATTTGGTCAACGAATACCATTATAAATTTATTGATAAACTCATAGAACATAGACTTCATCATTACAATGAACATGTTTGGTGATTTTATGGTCATTAATAGAATTACCATGAACTCATAGTTCCCATAACAACACCTAAATGTGGTATTTGGATTATCCTCATACTTCACCTGCATTTTCTGATATCCTTACCACAAATAAATCTTAAAGAACTGGCTATCTCCCTTCAACTGATCTAATATGTCATCAATCTATGGAAGGTGTGATGGTTCTTCACTATCACCTAGTTAATGATATGATAATATATACACAGACACATACTACCATCTACCTTCTTTGGAAATAGTACTAGATCACCCTAAGGTGACACGCTGGGCTAAATAAAACCACTCTACAAAATATCATCAATCTTAATTCGCATCTCCCCTAACTCTAAAATAATTGTCCTATATGAGATAAATTGTATCAAAATATACACATGGATGAAAATCTATCCTAAACTTGATCTTTTATTAATGGGGTATCACCACCACCTCTTCAAGAAATACATCATATTACTCTTCTACAACCCAATAAAACTTCTTCAGTTGAACCTATAATGAACTTAACATCAAATCAGTCATTATAGACGATGAGGAATTAAATTAATATGGGTACATATAATGGTCTCTCACACCAAATAACATGGAATACTCCATGTTTTTATCTAATAATATATCTCTCCTCCTAAAGCAATCAACAATAGCCAATAATTATTATAGTCGGTCCATGCCAAGGATAATTCCATATGGATGTATCCACGTACATAGAAAATCTCCCAAACAGATATGCTACCGTTGACTTATCTCACAATATCTAAAGACATCATAAAATATAACCCGACCAATGAATAGTTTAATAAACTCCAACAGAATGAGAATGTGACAATCGGGCCCCGGTGATAGCACAACCACCCCGCCATAACATGGTCATCGAGTCTTGGCCCACTAGGTACCACAAGTTGCCCCGTAGACATGTGGGTCCCACCCCAGGGTCCACCCACATGCCCGAACGGGTCATCTGACTAATGATTGTCTCCACAGGCCAACTCATGTCCTTTCCAGTGTGCTTTTTCCTCACTCACACACACCCTGGGGAAAATTTCCATAAGTTCACCCATCCTGATCACTACTCCAGGCCAAGCACGCTTAACTGTGGAGTTCTAATCAGACAGGATCCCAAAAAGAAAGGTTCTCCTTGTTGTCATGAGTCATATCATTTAGTCATTTAACCTTTTATCATTTGGGGTTGTTACATTCACCCCCCTTTAGAGTAAAACATCCTCGTTGTGGACCCTACATCTCAACTGAGGTAGTGCATCATACTTAAGGCTGTGTACCACCTCTAATACCAATTTTTCATGACCCAACCCCCGGGGCCCATGTCGTAACTACCTCAAGCCTGCCTTCCATAGGATAGGGGATAGCGACTAGCACCAAAGGCGTAAATCCCTAAAACTGGGAAGATATTTCCTTTATAACAGTAGACAAACACAACAGAGTACAAGCAAAAGAAAACTCTAAGTAAAATCTGTATAACAAGTGTATTGAAAGTAAAGGGGGTCCAGAATAAAAGCTCAACTGTAAAGTACAAGGAAAGGACAAACAGGTACAACTAAAAAGACAAATAGCTGGAAGGTGTCTAGAATCTCCTGGATGGTCCTCCATGGATCCTACCTGAAGGGTAGGTACAGATAACCTCCTCAGTGCTCCACGTCCATCCATCTCCTTCGAGTACCGACTCATTGTGAGGTCCACCTCCAAGTACCGTCCAGTCCTTGTACACTCCACCTCGGTCAGCGCTGTCCGTCGTCTACATCCAAAAACAATTCCACAGAGTTTTCGGGTCTTTACATTCTCTCCACCTAAGGGCTTTACGTCCTCGTAAGCTAAAACTCACACTAAGGAAACAAATGGGGGTACTGATCACGCATCTGAGCCTCCCACTCCCATGTTCTCTTCTGGAGATTCCCATGCTGTCAGCAAACGTGCACCAGAGGTATCGACCGTCCACACATGACCCGCTCCTGTAGATCCTCGATCTCCACTGGGACCTCCGTGAAAGTAGCCCCGTCATCGATTTCCACCTCCCCGTGGTCGATGATGTGGTATGGGTCGTGTACGTATCTCCTCAGATGAGATACATGAAAGACGTCGTGAACATGATGCAACTGAGGTGGAATATCCAGGCGGTAATCCACCTTGCCTACCCTACTGAGGACCTGGAAAGATCCGATGACTCGCGGAGATAACTTTCCACCTCGGCCAAATCTCTGCAGACCTTGTCGAGGTGAGACCCGTAGAAAGACGTGATCACCATCCTCTAACTCCATAGGTCTCTGTATCCTATCATCATATGACTTCTGTCTGCTTTGTGCAGTCTTCATCCACTCCTGGATGATCTGCACCTTCTCCATGGTAGCACGTACCATCTCTGGTTCCACTAGTGCTGACTCCCCAGGGTCTGTCCAGCATAGTGGTGAACTGGAAGGTCGACCGTACAATGCCTCAAAAGGTGTCATCCCTATGGTGGAGTGATAGATGTAGTTTTAGGTAAACACTACCAATGGTAAGTGGTCCTTCCAACTGTGACTAAAGTCTATTACACAAGCACAAAGCATGTCCTCGAGGGTTTGGATGGTCCTCTCAGTCTGACCATCAGTATGAGGATGGAAGGCGGTGCTCAAGCGAAGCTGTGTCCCGAAAGCTTCCTACAACCCCTTCTATAGCTGGGAAGTAAATTGTGTATCACGGTCAGAGACAATAGAAGAAGGTACTCTATGAAAACTTGCTATCTCTTACACGTAGATGTGTCCCAAGCTCTCTACTGAGCCCTACTCTCTAATCAGTAGAAAGTGGTCCGAATTGGTGAGTCGGTCGACGATCACCCAAATTGATTCATGACCCCTGGATGTACGTGGAAGACACGTCACGAAGTCCTTGGATATCCCATCCCACTTCCAATCCAGGACCTCTAAGGGTCGAACCAAGCCTGTTGGTACCAATTGAACTTCAGGAGGAAGTGTTGAGGGAGTTCCATACCTCCCCTCTAGCGGTACATCCGGGAGTGGTGAAGATGTACCAGGACCTTCGACGCCAGCACTGGTGGCCAGGTATGAAGAAGGCATTAGCGGAGTTTGTCTCACGATGCCTCACTTGTCAGCAAGTGAAGGCTGAGGAATAGGTACCAGTAGGCTTGGTTCAGCCCTTAGAGGTCTCAGAGTGGAAGTGGGATGGGATATCCATGGACTTTGTGACGGGTCTTCTATGTACATCCAGGGGTCAGGACTCAATTTGGGTGATCTTCGACCGACTCACCAAGTCGGCCCACTTCCTACAAATCAGAGAGTAGGGATAAGTAGAGAGCTTGGTATGCCTCTATTTGTAGGAGATAGTGAGTTTCCATGGAGCACCTTTTTCTATTGTCTCCGACCGTGACTCATGGTTTACTTCCCAGCTATGGAAGGGGATGCAGGAAGCTTTCAGGACACAGCTTCGCTTGAGCACTGCCTTACATCCTCAGACTGATGGTCAGACTGAGAGGACCATCCAGACCCTTGATGAAATGCTTCGTTCTTGTGTCCTCTACTTTGGTCACAGCTGGGAGGACCACTTACCATTGGTAGAGTTTTCCTACAATAATAGTTATCACTCCACCATAGGGATGGCACCTTTCAAGGAGTTGTACGGTCGACCTTGCAGATCACCACTCTGCTGGACAGACCTTGGGGAGTCAGCACTAGTGGGACCAGAGATGGTACGGGCTACCACGGAGAATGTTCAGATCATCCAGGAGTGGATGAAGACTACACAAAGCAGACAGAAGTTGTATGCTGGTAGGAGACAGAGACCTCTAGAGTTCAAGGATGGCGACCACATATTTCTATGGGTCTCACCTCAATGAGGTCTGTGGAGATTTGGCCGAGGAATCAAGTTATCTCCATGATTCATCAGACCTTTCCAGGTCCTCAGCAGGGTAGGAAAGGTGGCTTACCTCCTGGCTCTTCCACCTCAGTTGCATTGGGTTCACGATGTCTTTCACAAATCTCAACTGAGGAGATACGTGCACGACCCATACCACATCATCGACCACGGGGAGCTAGACATCGATGATGGGGTGACTTTCACGGAGGTCCCAGTGGAGATCGAGGATTGACAGGAGCGGCATGGACGGTCGATACCTCTGGTGTGCGTTCGCTAGCATAACGGGAGCCTCTAGGAGAGCACATGAGAGCGGGAGGATCAGATGCATGCTCAGTACCACCATTTGTTTCCTTATGATGAGTTGTAGCTTATGAGGATGTAAATACCTAAGGTAGGGAGAATGTAAAGACCAAGAAATTCTGTGGAAAATTTTTTATTCCTAAAATCATTGTAATTTTACGAGTCCGCAGTTTCTAACAGCGCGCAATTCCGAGGCCCGGAGTGCCCAGAATGATCTGCCAATGTTTTGTTCAGCTTAATTTAACGCGCATGTGCAGTTTTCCTAAAAAAATAGAATAAATCTTAAATAGTTACTCAGATCAAAAATATGGGGCTATCGTTGCGCTCAAGATGGTGGGTTTACCCTAGCCGTGACTTAAGTTTAGTCGGTGTGGGCCTCATGTGAGAAAACCTGAAAATGGCATAACCATAAATAAAATAATTAAATAAAGTTATTTTATTTTTCAAATGCTTATAACTCACAAACAATGACTCGGATTAAAAATCTGAGACCACTGCTGAACTCATGAGGGTAGGAATTCTTTAAACAGATACTAACTTGGGTCGACGAGGGTCACCATAGAAAGTTAGTTTTTGGCCGTAAATAAAATAATTAAGTGCCATTATTTTATTATAAAATACATAACTTCTAAATAGTAACTCGGATTGAAAATACGAGAGTACCGTTGGGTTCTTTGGGTCATGTTTTACCTAGGTAGAGCCTAACCTCGACTGCAGTAGGTCGATGGTGGCTAATAATAATTTTTCCGAATTTTTTTCTGGTACGTTCAGTAAATTTGTGAGCGGCGTTTTATATCTTTTGAACCGGTGCTTGGAATCGAATTCCGAGGGCACTGTTGAACTCACAGCATCGATGATTGCTTAGTGAGACATTCACCACAGTTTTGTTTTATCGAGAGTGGAAGATAGTTTTGGGGGGTTTTAATTAAATTGAATAAAGTTAAATTATTAACTTTATTTTGTATTTGGTGGTTAAAACCTCCAAGGGGAGGTTAGTGGTGGGGGCCACCACACAATAACCTCCCATGAGAGGTTATGTTGGTGGGTCCCACCCACACATAACCTCCCTTGGAAGGATGTTATGGTGGTGGGGGCCACCCGCACATAACCTCCCTTCGGAGGATTATTAGGTGGGGCCCACATGAGCTTTAAACCTCCTCTAAACCCCCAATCAAATTATTGAAACTATTCACCTTCCCCATTCATTTAATGAGCCAACTCCTCCAATTTAATTAAGTAAAGTAACTTAATTAATTTGGAATCATTTTGAATTCTTTGAATTCATTATGCCAACATTATAATTTGTGATGTATTATTATGGTGGGGGTTGGCATAATCCTTGTTGGGAGAATTAAGGAGAGGAAGAGCCTTTGGGAGAATTTAAGGGACTTCATCCTCTCAATGAAGAACGCGAAGAATTCCCATCACCACTAAAGAACGATGAGCACCGTCTTCTCTATCTTCAACCGGAGCAAGTATAAGAAGCACTGATTCCCACAAAGAACGCCGACGACATCATCTTGACTCGTCTTCCCTGAATCCTTCCTCCTCGAATTATTCATCTTCTACCCGACATCAACGGAACAACGTCCGCTTCTTGTGAATTCATCAATGAGAGAAAATCGAGGTAGGGGTTTTGAATTATTTTGTAATCATTCTTCATCATACAAATTTCTGGTATGATAACCGAATGATATCATCATGACGAGGAGGTTTCAGACCGCACGAACACGGCCCAACCCTCCCCTTTTGTTTGTTCTTGTACATTGAAGATGGAGGCGGTACATGCGGAGACCGGAAATGAGCCGGTCACAAAGAAGCTGGTGGCACAAGGCCGCTGGGTTGCAACAAGGGCATGACACCGTCATGCCACGCAAAGAGCCAAGCCGCCGCCAGGCGGGCCGCGGTGGTGCCGGAGGGGCGTGGTGTCGTTGCACTGCGCCGGAAAGAAGGGTCGCGGCCAGGAGGGCTGCGGCGGTCGGACGAGGAGCACGGGGTCGTCGCGCCGTGCAGAGACCGGTAGGAGGCCGCGGCCAGGCCGAGCCGCGGCGGAGGGGCGTGGTGTCGTCACGCCATGCCATGGTGCAGAGCAGTTGGCCGCTCAGGCCAGTCAGGAGGTGCGAGACCCCATCGGCTCCCGCATGAGCTGGACCGGCACCACCCGGTGCTGGTTCAGTTCAACCCAAATGGCAAAGTCGTTCGGGTGCCAGGGGCGCGCAGTTCCCCCCTGGCCGCAGCTAAGGCGGACCCCCGTCGGGTCGCCGAGTCACCAGGCCGACTGGGCCATCGGGTCAACCGGTCCACCGGGCTGCCTTCAGGCTAGGCTGCCACGGGTCAGGACGCCTCGGGCCGGGCCATCCTCGGTCGGGCCACCCTCGAATCGTGCCGCCCTCAGGCCGGGTCAGGCCTTCGGGTCGGTCCTGGCCGCCCCATCGGTTCGGGCCACCCACTCGGGTCGGGCCGGGGCTGCTTCCTTAGACCGGTTCAGACCCACATACTGGATCAGACCCCGATTCAGACCGGGACAGGCCGGGTCGGTCCGACTGGGTGGGACCGGACTCGGACCCGCTATGGCCTGTTTGCACCTAATCGCCCATAGCTCGGGCTACGGGTGTCTGATTGACAAACTGTCCGTGGCGACAGAATGCTTAGAGTGAGATGGCTATTTTGGAATATCCCACTTCAGTTTTGGAAATGGTTGAAATATGGTCAGGTTTGTTTGAACCTAAAAACCATCTAGACCCTTGGGACGGAAATGCCAATAACTCACAGACCGGGCGTCTGATTGATGCTCCGTCTATTGTGTTGAGACCTCTATGATGTGTAGGTCCTTTGAGATACTTCCACGTGAGACTTAGTGACACTTGGTGTATCGACCAGTAGCTCGTGGATCAGATCCTCTCAGAGATGAGCGTACAGAGTGTGGAGACCAATTAGCTGACAGACATGATGACTGCTTGACCGATTCGACTCGGACTGATTCGACTAGCCCAGTGGGGTAAGCCAGGTATTTTCTGCAGACCCATGGTGGACGGAGCACCCGGTATTTGGTGGCAGACCTGAGGAACTCGATAGGAGGAGTACCTCTGTAGGCTATGAGGGGGAGCGCCCGATATTTAGCAGCAAACCCACAGCGGACGGAGTGCCCAGTATTTGGAAACAGACCTGTGGTACTCAAAATGAGGAGTACCTCAGCAGTCCAAGGTTAGTGAGAAGTGTCTCGGTGTCACGACAGGCCCACTGTACATGATAGAGGAGGAGTTCTCCAGTAGTCGTGGTTTCTATAATGAAAATCCCGGTTTGAGCTGAGTCAATGACCTTTGTGTTTTCCTCATGATTGAGATGGGTTACTTGATAACTTAGGTATATGTATGGGCATATAACTATGTAATGGTTATCTGTTGATTTCATAATTTTTGTTTTATCCTTGTTTGCTTTTGTGAGACCTTGAGGGTTTTGGGGTCCCTACCGAGTATCGTTATACTCACCCATGCACGGGCTATGCCCGCACCTCGTTGTATTGGATGCAGATGACGGATAGCACTGACTGAGGTGAAGTGTACAAGGACTGGACGGTACCCGTAGGTGGACCTCATGACGAGTCGGTACCCGGAGAAGACAGACGGATGTGGATCACTAAGGAGGATATATGTACCTACCTTTCAGGTAGGATCCATGGTGGATGATCCAGGAGCTCCTAGACACCTTCCAGCTGTTTGTCTTTTTAGTTTTACTTGTTTGTATTTTCCTTGTACTTTACAGTTGGGCTCGTATTCTGGCCTCCCTTTACTTTCAGTACACTTGTTATACAGCTTTTACTTAGAGTTTTCTTCCACTTGAACTATGTTGTGTTTGTCTACTGTTATAAAGGCAATGCCTTGCTAGTTTTAGGGATTTACACCTTTGGTGCTAGTCGCCATCCCCTGGCCTGTGGAAGGCGGTCTTAGGGTAGTTACGACACAGGCCCTGGGGGTTAGTTTGTGATAGAGAAGACTCCCTACATCAAGACTTGGATCACAGACTAGGATCGGTAAAATAAAGGAGTGTGTAGCAATCGAATCAAGAAAATCATACACCCAGGTAGAATATAAACTATAATAACTCACATGAAATCTAGATCACTTGGAACAAAAAAACAATTAGTAAATCATCTAACCATATCCTTCTATATGACCTCACTAATAGTGACCAACTCCATTAAAGTTCTTTACTCATTGTCTTTGGGGACAAGGATCATTATAGGTCTATCCTCTACCTGCCATGTCTTCTATTTATAGATCATATCATAGAGTACCCTATTATTTTTTCTACCATAGAGGATACTAATTCAATGGTTTTTCATGAAGTGTTCTACCATCTCTATGATGATTGGTGAGGAATTTTACACACTCAAACTCTTGATGTCCATGAAATTCTTATGAAAAAGAAAACCAAGTATGATCTACCAGTAGGGTTTGAGAACTTATATCTCTTCTAAATCAAGATAAAGAAGGATAGAACTAACTCCCCACTATCAGAAACATTGACTGACTAGGAAACTGATAACATCTAGAGCCATAGAGAGTCCTAAAATCTTCCCTCCCATGATGATTTGATTCCAGAAAGCATCCTCTTGATAAGATCTACCTTTTCTAGAATTTTAAGATACTTAATAAATAAGAAAGTGTTGGCCTATAATTGGATATATGAATACAATACATTCTATAATTCATCACTCTTTCCTCATCATCAAATAAATGTTTTGAATCATAATGTAGGATATTATTATACTGAATATCAAACTCCCACGTGTTAGAACTCCCATAGTGAAGAGTAAAAAATTCATATTTACAAGCTGACTTTACTATCAAGGAAAATAAATCAACCAAAAAGTTATTACATGACTTATCCTAGTATATTTTTGACTCCTCATTGTAACCAAGAAATAAAAACCACTACCATATAGTATATTTATATAGTATAATAACTACCAAAGAAAACTAGTGCTTCTTCCAAGAAAAGATCAGACTGAAAACAATGTATATCTCTTCCATCAAAGCCTTGGTCTCTTAATCTAAAATGCAACCCCCATACTTATATAGGATCTTGAAATGAAACACTTGAATCATATTACTCCAATAATCACCTTTTTTGGCTTCAAATCTATGATTATTGGATAAAAAATTTTGTTTAACATCATCAATGTGAACCTGATGGGGATGTTCGCCTACAGTCGTGCATGTAAAAGACAAAACATTAGACTCTTAAACCAATAATATGGAATAAATATGATTAAATAATTAATATTAAATATAATTCCCTTTATCTACCCAATTAAAACACGAAAAAAGAAAATAATGATATATAATCTTGACTTAGGTATCTATAGTGCAAGTAGCATCACTTCACCTAGTATGTTCAATAAACTTAAGGTACTTATGTTGGATTAAAAGGGACCCTAAAATCATATTTCTTAGTTTTTCTCCCTTTCTTACATCATGTGATAAGTTCAACTTATACTATTTACCAACCAACCCATATAATCATCACCAGTTCCTATTCCCTTGCTCCATCCAACCTATAAACCAAAACCTCTGATACCAATCTTTCATAATACCCCCCCACTAGTACCCCTCTTGGGCTAATAGTGAATATTAGAGTGACCATTGAATCCCTACATTACTAGATTATGGGTTGGTGACTAGAACCAAGGGTATATAATAGATACATATGGGAGACATTATCATCAATATATCCCAATAAATGATAAAAGATACACTGATAAACTCTATAACATAAATAAAAAACAATCCCAATGCATGAAATGTCATATAATCAAAAATAGATGAAAAAAACATGAAAATTGACTAGGAGGCGACCATGAACTCAAAAATATATTAAACAATATCCATAGGCTAGAAACACCAAGATTATCTTCCACGCATACCTTCATACCTCAAAATATATATATATATATATATATATATATGTGGTTGAGAATATAGATATAATTAGTTGGATCCTCCCCAAAATATCTCATGAAAATGTAAAATAAGAATAAAAAATCCCCGGTGAAAAAATAGAGAAAACCGACTTTTTCCCTAAATCTAGTAAACTATATTCACATATCACTAAGTCCTTCTCTCCAAATAATACACAAAATTTGGTAACTCCATTTAAAAATCATAAACATAATAAAGGTAACTCTCATCTAATTTCCCACTAAACCAATCACCCTAAACCCCCAATTAATTATGTACTGGTACTCTTATCCCCTCTATATATCATATTATACATCCATACAAACATATCATATCTGCATCATCATCTCATATTACAAGTCCATGTGACTTATCATATCCACATCATCATCACATCCCCATAATCACAAAACTAATTTCCATCATATCCTTATGTAAATATACACTATACCTTAATCCATAACATATGTATAAATACACATGTAATATATGTATATTCTATTACATTAAGCCTATAAAACCTATATATGTGTATTTCATAACCTAGAGTCACTACATCCCATAAGATGAAATACAAAATAACCATAAGCCACTATAGCTTGAATATGACTAAATACCATGCTGCATCTAGAGGAGATATTGGGGTAGGGGAAATATTTAACTGTCCATATCTAAGATAACTTAGATGTAGGGAATAAACTTAGAACACAAGTCCAATATGATAATTTGATTCACCTACTAATATTATCATTAACCATATAATATCTCCCACAAAAACATGACTATCATTGACATATAATATAAATATAATCTCATTCAATATACAAGAATAAATATTCAAAATTGTTACTAATCATTTACTTTATAATAACCCATTATCAATATTGTTTAGTATTCACATAAGCATCAAATGTAAGGTAATTTTATAATCAATATTCCAATTTCAAGATTTCCAATAATTCTCTTAAATAATTTATCCCAACCATTTCATAGTTCCCATATAACATATCATTAACATCATCAATACCCATTCCCATCAATTCATTCAAAGTTCATTGTAATTATATAATGTTAGGTATTCTAGGAATCAAATTGAGTTATCTCGGGGAATAGATGCGATTTATAGTAAGAAAGATGGATCACAATAAATATAAAACAAGAAAAATATCACCAATAAAGGCTCCCAATTTGATCCAATAATCCTAGAGTCATCCCCAACACATTTACACATCATCCATACAATCACATTAGCATCCACATCCAGCCACTACAACTACCATGGAAAAAAATACAACCCCCACCAAACAATCCAACCATTCAATGTTTTATATAATTTCAAAAAAGTGATATATATTTAAATATATAAATGATGTAAATCATATTATTAACAATAAAAATATAAAGGAGCATTCAATTTTACACTATTAAAAGAATACAAGCATAAAAATGAGTTTTGAACTTATTTGTCCATTAATTATCAATTCCATCATCCATTAAAATTATTTACCTACTGGATTAATCAATTTATTATAATTATATTTTAGTAGATAAGAAATATAAAAAAAATAGATAATATAAACTATATAATCCAATAAAAATTATCAAGAAACACATGATCTTGTTAAAAAATATGGAAGAATAATAAAAAATCAATGAATTCCTCATTCATCGTCTTCCTTATCTTACAATATTTAACTTTCATAACAAATCTTAGAATGTAAAATATGAAAGAGAATCATAAATAATCAAAACATCAAGATTTCACACTATCTATTAAATCACATGATGCATCCATCATGAATAAAGGGACAGTCATATGAAAATTACAGAATCCTTTCAATATTTCCAATTAGGTTTGGTTAATTATCTTCATTTGTTTAACCTTGACCATTTAACCATTGAAGCTAAATCATGCTAGTAACACACTTGAACATAAATAATAGGAAGGTCTCAAATCATCTACATCTATATGAATCTTTGAGAAACACCACATAATAATGGAGGGATAAGGAATCAACCACTACCAAACTTCATAAAAACTACCTCAAAACCTTACCACAATTAACCATCATCAACTAAACTCAAATATTGATTCAAAACAAAAAAAACTACACTACTAAAACCTTTATGAAGGAATATATTAAGAGGAAATTTACAAAGAGGGGTAATATTTTTAGTAGTATAGGTTGCCTTCCCCCCAACTGAATTAACTTGTAAACCCTTGTATTATTTTTAGAAGTACAGGTTCCCTTCCCCCCGGGAATATTAACTTGGTTTGGGATGATGCTTTGGGTTTTCATTACTTCAGACCACCTTAACTTGTTTTGAGCTTCGGTCCACTTTTATCCTTTCAATAAAAAATTATCAATGTTGGATGCAAAGTGATAAAACCCCATGATCCAAGAATTTAAAACCACTAGGAGATCACTGGAAGGTGCTAATGGGGTTAAGGATCATTATTTAGGGTTTAATGTGAGCATCCAAAAAGTGGACCCTTAATCCTCGGTTTATAGAGAAAACAAAATGGGCCCTCACCATGGCTTGGATACTTCATCCATGGTTGTGGTGTCTCTGATCAAATACAGATTTAAAACCCCAGCCTTAATAATGGAATATCATATCTCTCTTCTTGACATCTATTTTTTCATTTAAAATAGGCTTCATAAACACCATGTTCTGTTAGTTACCAACACTATGTGGTTCTCTTGACCATGAATCCCTTCAAAAATCTAACACAACATGAAGTTTTTCCCCCTGTTATTTACATTACACCATAGATCATAACACCACATTGTAAAACAATCCACATTATTTCCACCATACCTATACAACTTGATCATACCTGGACTTTATACCTCCACATCTATTAACTTGGTTATTTCAGCTTATCAGGTTTCCCATATGGAAATTACACAAGCACCAGTCTAAATAAACATCTACACCCATGGCTTGGTGACCTCTATACAACTCAACAAAAGAATAAAAAATTGAAAAAACCATAACTTATTCAAGGGTCACTCTACACAATGGGGAGTGATATGTAGGATTATTAAAAATATATGTAAGATTCATTTCCAAATTCCCCATGATGCCACTCCCTTCAAAATGAGCACTTCTACCTTATTTGGGTTATATAAGGAAATCCTCCACACATTGTTCCCTCTAAAATGGAAATTTCACTACACAGATATGCTATGCACAAAAGCAGATAACCCCCCGCCCCAACACACACACACACACATAGTCACAGCAACAAAACAGCCTCCACTATGGGATAAACGATGGGAATTTCAAATCATATAGAGCCAAAACATCACCCTTCACCTCGGAAATACCTTAAAACTCCCTCTCAACACTCCCAATCCTAGGAAAACACAAAAGGAAGGATTCAGAAAATCCCAGCTCTTAAACTACTCCATCTAGACATGCATCGCCAGTACATGTTTATTTGTATGCTAGGATACGTGGAAAGTACTTTGAATACACAGGATATGGAACCACATGGTATGGTCATCATGTATACAAACTACACACTGAGAATACTCACTAAAACTACACAACATGTTCAACGAGACGCATGGCGTTTGGAACCACATAAAAATTTGGAATGTACTCTTAGTTTATGTCAATCCACTTCTTCTAAGATTCATTATGTTTCTTCCAAGTGAAACATTGTGTGGGTCTGATTAATTAGCTCGGCATTTATGTAGAGTACATTCTAAGTCATGTAGTCCTAAGACACCGGATGTGTGACTTCTATTCACACAATGTGTGATATTTATAATTATATTTAAATCCCAACATTTCACTATGTGTGATGCTTGGTGTTTATTTTTAGGGGTTTAAATAAGTGTAATAAAGAATTATAGATATAAAATGTGTTTATTCTTGTGATTCACACTGTCTACCCCAACTTTGACTATTACACTGATTCCACCCACATCCAACAACCCTAGGGCCTCTATCATGCCTCATCAGATTTTTTCATCTGATTATTTCTATTTTGATCACCGTAATTCAGTTGTATGGTTAAGGTCGCACTCTGAACCCCATGAGAAAATATCATCTTGTAGATGACACCTCATGGAAACCATAATACTCTTTCCATTTTTCATCATTCCATCACGGTACAATGAGAAAACAAAAATGGGAATGACAAGGAGGGGATATCGAAGAATTGTGGTTGGTGTAAGTTCCAACCACCCAAAATTGGGTTTGAAATCACATTTATCAAATAAAATGAGAATAAAAAAAAGGGAATAAGTTCCTTTCATTGGTCTATAAGAAATTATTCACAAAATACCATAAGAAATCTGCTAACCATAATAATAATATTGATAATATTGATTAAAATATTATTATTATCTACCAATATAAAGCACACAAATAATCAACATTAAACCATGTAAATTTTATTCGTGGAAATACGAGATAAAATTATCATCTTTTTTAATAATTAAAAATGATTAAATTTTGCATTGGTTATTCATAAAAAATTTAAGAATTCATAAACATATGAAATCATTGTATAATTTATATTTGTTTTTATCATAATTGAATAATTATATAATATTCACTTTTTTATCAAATATTATCATTTTCTATGTCAATGAAGGGAGAGATTAAAAATTCAAATAAAAGAATAATTAAATAATGTTGTGGAGAAAAATATCAAAATGTTATATCTTGAGGGAATAAATGCCAATGTCCCAAAATCTGCTCATCATTGCTCCAAAAAATCATCACCAATGATCCATGGTTCTTCACAGTTGTACCTAATAAATGGATCCAAGTCACTTCTCCCTCTAGGGTTTACATAATTGATAATGGATAACTCTAGGTAAACACTATAGAAAGGTATTTATATTGTAATAATAGGTTAACTAGTAATTTAATTAAAATACCTGATAAATCTTGGTTCGAGCCTCATAGCCTAAATATAATTGGTACACCTCACCTATGAAAAATAACCTATTTAGAACAGAATTTTGGTATCATAATTTTCATATGTTCGTATATTTATAAGATAATTATACTCACACTCATAGGATAAATATTTAATTTTTGAAAAAATTTAAATATCCATAAAAATTCAACTAGATATGAAATATTTCGTCCTAGTTAAGATGGTCAAATGGTCAAGAAGGGGGTGAATTGACCTCTTTTAAAATTTTAAATATATAATTAGAATTAATTAATATGCAGTGTAAAATAAAAATAATAACACAACTATTTTTATGACAGTTCATATCAAATTGATCCTACATATAAGCTTCACACTCTTGACTTGAGAGTATAGAACCCACTATAAAAACTGACCTGACTTTTTAAGGGGAGTCACAACCCGTTACAACTAAATTTTCACACCTGGATTCAAAAAATAATAAATATACCTTTTTCAAACCTGGATAAAAAACCTAATAACCCTATTTTTTCTCATCTAAAGGCACAACTACAAACCCATACCTTCTACCATACCAAGGCAAAAACAAATATACCTTTTAAAGGAGAGGTATAACTCAATACTAAGGTCCTATTTTTGAATGTAAAAGAATAAACCAAAAAATCATTCACAAAAGAGATTGGAAAATAAAACACCATAGAAACTAGTTAGATAGAGAGATATTAAGTGTTGAGGGAGCTAAGATCACTTTGAAAGTATGGGTTTAGTAAAGTGAAGTTTTACATACAAAATTCTAGTAGAATATGACCACAAAAATATATTTAATAGTATATTTAAAATATCCTAAACTCTTTTTACTTGAAATGGTCCTATAAAACATTATTTATAGAGTTTATTCATTCATAAAAACTCATAATATGATATCCACTTGCATATAAAATTGAATATTTTTGTTGTTTAATATATTCTTTTCCGAAGTGAAATCATGCATGTGAATTCAATGAACTAGTTCAAAGTAGTTTGATGTTTATTTACTAGATAATAAGTCATGTGTTATCTTTATTTAATGGGAATACAATACTTAATAAATATTTTTAAAAATTTATTTTGAATCACTATAAATAAAAAAAACTTCTGACCATGAAGTAAAAATATAAACACATGTCTACCCATGTGATCTCCATTTAATGTTGCATAAAATATTTCCAAAATTATTTTCATAGGATAAAAATAATTTATGAATCATTATGAAAATTTTTAAAAAACTAAATCAAGTATGAAAAAAATTAGTAAATAAAAATATAATAAATAATGAAAATAGATCATATTTTTATATTTTAAAAAAATAAACTATTCTATTATAAAAAAAACACATAAGAGTCATTATATGTAAGAGTTATTTCATATAATATTGGACCATGTAAAAGTTATTTGAAATCCATTTAAGAATATTTTTCATGTAATGATATTCTTCATGTAAATTTATTCATATAAGGATATTCACCGCACAAGAAAAAATCACGCAAGAAAAAATCACGCAAGAAAAATTTTCATGTAAGAAACTTTTCACACAAAGGTAATTTACATGGGCTATAAAAATATAGCATATAGATTACCCACAAGGGTTATATATGTAAAGTTCATTTCAAGTTCTATGTAGAGGAAATCTAATTCTTTGTAAATGTAAACTTTAATTGAGAAATCATATATTTTTTCTTTATAAATATAATACATATTTCACATAGGGAAACACAGAATGTAAGGGTAACATATTTTCATAGAAAAAAAAATTATGTAATGGTAAAAATAATTTATATAAGGGTAAAAATTATCTTTAATAAGAATAAAATTATTCATAAAAAAAATTAATCAAAATAAAATATATATAAATAATATAAAAAAAATTTAAGAATAATTAAATAATGAATAAAAAGTTAAAGAATAAACAATATTAACATTATTATTTTATTCTATAAATAATTAAATCTTCAAACAATAAAAAAATAATTAAACTCATGTTGGAGGGAATAAAAAAATAATTTTATAATTTATTAAAAATATAAACAAATAAAGTGAAGTATTTTTAATTATCAAAACATAATAAAGTGGAAAGGAGTCACTCAAAAATATCCCCTTTTTTGATAATTAATAAACCATATAATTTCAAAAAAAAATCCCACTTTTTGAAATTATCAAAAAAAAGTATAAATTAAATAAAACATATCTCCCCCATTTTTATAAATATTTTTTCAATCGAAAAAATCAACCTACTTTTGGAAAATAAAAAGTTTGTTTTAAAACTAAAGTAAATAGTACATTTTAAACTCCCTCTAAGTTAAATATAATTTTAAATCATTAAAATAAAATGTCAAAAAATATTAAAAAACGGATTCAAAGATCATAGATTCCCTTAAATAGAATAAAGTACATAATGAAATATTAAAGTAATATGATGATAAAGTAAAACTATAGAAACTCTCCCTTAATAAAACCATTTCTCTGTTATTTAAATTTTAGCAACCTTAAAAATGATTTTCAAAGAATTGATAAACTAATATTATAAAATATTGTTTTCTACCCTTGTATAAGAATTATAAAAGTTTCAAAGATCCATAAAACATGGTAAATTATATTTTCAAATAATTTATAAATTATTTTAAATGAATTAGAAGTCACCAAAAATGTATGAACACACTAGTAAACCAATCAATGAAACATAATTTCTTTCTCACTATCTAGGAAAACAGATTTATAAACATGTTAGTAAACCACAGGATTCAAGTTGATTAATCATTCTTACTAATCAATGTTAAAAAAATGTAATAGAAATGACGAATTGCAAACTAATAGAATTGGCATGAAGTGGGATTATGAAGGTGAAATGATTTTGGAATTTAAGAAGGACCATGAATTATATATAAAAACACACTAGACATAGAAAAATTAATTTTAAAACTCCATTTTAAACTTCCAACATACCGACTTAAAAGTTATTTTTCTCAAACATTGTGACATCTAAAGGTTTTTAAAATATATAATCTAGTCAAATTAAACACCAAAATAAGTAAAAAAATTTGTAAACCACCATGGTTGATCATAATAACTTATAGTAACAATGTATTCTACTAATGCAATTGAAAAATAAATAAATAGGTTTTTATTTACTCTCCAAGAAACTTATATTTTTCTAAAAGGTGACAAATTACACCTGCAATTTTTCTATATATTTTAAACCCCAAACAATTAAACTCTAAATAGCTAACAAACCATGGTTTAAAGAACCTTTAGAATTTTTTTTAATTATTTTCAAAACTTTTGAGTTAATTTCCTTATGATTGATTTGAAATCATTAACAAATACAAAGGATAAACATAAAATGAGGTTTATAAGCTATCAAATGAAATAAAATACCAATTATACCTCAAAAAATTGTATTCTCTATTGATTTTCTAAATTTATCAACATCCAGTTTGCAATAAGTACCCATAGGGGTGTTTGAGTTTTTATAATTATCAATCCTAAATTTTTAAACATGTTCCTTATCATTTATAGATTGATTAAGAAAAATTTCATCATCCCTTTGAAAAATTTGAAGTCTAGTGTAGTAAATTAATTTTCCCATAATACTTATAACAAATTCACTTGCCATTAAATTGGAAATTTATTACATTAGTTATATTTTAAAGAACCAAAAATAATATTATCCACATAAATTTGAACAATAAAAATATCTTTATAATGTTTGTTTAAAAAAAGTAGGATCAACCTTTCATTTAATAAAATTATTTGGAAAAATAAAAATTAGATAATTTTTCATACATGATCTTGGGGATTTCTTGAGTCCATAAAATGATTTAGAAAGTTTCCAAACATGATGAAGTGAATTTTATTTTCAAAACTATGTTTTATCTAACATATACATCTTCAAAATTAAATCCAATTAGAAATTCCCTTCTAACATCCATTTGAAATAATTTAAACTCATTAAATGAAGTATATGCTCAAAAAAATTCTAATAGATTCTAACCATACAACTAAGAAAAATGTTTCATCATAATATTTTAATTATTCTTAGAAACATCCTTATATAACTAATCTAGGTGTATTCATAATAATATTTCTAAATGCATCAAGTTTATTACTAAAAATTCATTTCGTATCATGTACTTATTGTTATTTTGGTAGTTCAACTAAATTACCAACATTATTCATTGAAAAGTAATTTAATTCCTCTTTAAAAAAATACAATTATATTTATTTAAATCTTCATTAATATAATAAGGTAAAAAATCAAAATTTAATGAATAATAATCACAAAATATACTTAATGAATTTTTTGTTAAAATATTTGAGTCAACATTCCAAATCATTTTATTTAAATGGTTTTTTTTTTTTGTTTTTTCCTTGATTTTTAATGAGGGTGACTCTCCCCATCAATATTTTCATTTTCATTTTGAGGTTTAACCTATCAAAAATTAAAATCTCTAAAGACTAATATAAATTTATTATCATTATTTTATTTTAATTTTTTTCATCAATTTTTAGATATTTATACTCCTAAACCACTATGGATCTTTTATTTTAAACTCTATAGAATTTAATAGAATTTTAATAACACACAAATAAAATTTCGTCAGATTTTGAATAAAATTTATCTAGAAAATCATTTTTTAAAGAATATATACTTTTCATCAAAATAATATAAATTATCTGAATTTAGGTTTTATTTTTTTCCAAAGTTCATAAGGTGTCTTCTTTAGAATAAGTCTTAAAATAACTATAATAGTCACATAGTAAGTTGAATATCTCCTGCCCAAAAATATCTTAATTTTTTAAACTAATTTATCATGGTTATAATTATTTCATATAAATTTATATACTTCCTATCTATAACACTTTTTTTTGTTCTTAGGGGATGAAAAATTATGTGAATTGCAATTTTAAACATAGAATTTATCAAAATGATAAATTAAAAATGATTTGAACCTATCACTTCTAATAGATAATATTTAGTATCCATTTTCATTTTGAACTAAATTTCAATAAATATAAAACTTTTAAGTTGTTTCATATTTTTGAGTTAAAAAGTAAACCCAAGTATATCAGTTAAAATCATCTATAATATCAAATACATAAATTTTAGCACTGAGAATAACAGTATGTATAAGTATAAATAAATAAAAATTAATAAATTATAGATTTCTCATGGTTTGAACTTCCATGATATATTTGAAATTATATTTATGATGTTTACCTTTCATATAGAAATCAGAAATGTAGATGTCATCTAGATTTAATTCTATAAATAAAAACTTTTAATGTTTCAATAGATAATAAACTATAACAAAATTATAATTCTCATTCCTTATATTCCAAAAAATTTCATCTAATTGTATAAAACTTAAACCCTAAGTTTTATAGTTAGTCTATTTAAAAATATTTATTGAATATATATTTTCTTTTGGTTTTTATAAAATAATAAATATTCATTATTTAAAATTATACACTTTCCATTTTGAATTTTATATTAATTCCATCATCTCATAATTAAGAGGTACTAATTTAATTATGTTTCAAACCCTCCATATATAATTCTTTATAAATGATAACATCTTTTAAAATTACAACTTCTCTAAAACCATTGACAATAAATTTTGAATAATCACAAAAAGTAACATTGACTCCTTCACATTTTTTGAGTGAAATAAAATTTTTAGGATCACCTACCATGTTCTTAGAAAATACACTATCCATTTACCATGTTTCCACTTTCAAAATCCCAGGATACATATCCTATCAACATGGATTATAAACAATTTTAGTGTCCATGAAAACTTGGGCCCAATCAATCTAGAAAAATAATTATTTGGAATCAAAACTTATTTTAAATATTTGATCACATTCCATTTAGAGGTTAATTATTTTTAAATAAAGGATTTAGTGTGAACAAATTATTATAAAAATCTCAAAGAAAACTTAATTTCATAATGTACCTTCATCCCAAATATAAAGCAAGTGGTTGTATATACACTTCCTTTTAATATTTTAAAGAAATAAAGTCTTATAAGTTTTGAGCAATTGATTATCACCGCCAATACTATTTTTAGATTTTTTTACATTATTAACATTTTATCATATCTTCCAATTAATTAAACAAATATGGATAGATATATCTTTAAACTATCTATTTTATTTTTCATATTTTCATTTTCATCTAGAACAACATTAAATTTTATTTCTTATGCCTCATCATTTTTATAAAGATGCCCCATGAATTTAATATTTTCCCATTAAAAAAATTTAAAATATATATATATTTTATCATTTTTTAGAATTAGAATCCCTTGATTTATAATTTAATTCAAGATTGATGTTGTTTTACTCAAAACAAATCTTTGATTTATTCTAAAATTCCTTATAAATTTATAAAATTTTAAGTAAATAATTATATAACATTAAATTTCATCATAAAAATCATCAATTGAAGGTTTTTCATAATCAAATTTAGAAGATTCATAATTAGATTCACTTGCCTAATTTGAAGAATACATAAACCATAGATTTTACAACTATATTTTAGAACTAGATTCATCACCTGAATCAAACCCTTTAGTAAAAATCTATCCAGTTGCAAGTGATCTATTCTTCTACTTGTATAAATTTCTAATCTTCTTGATCTTTGGGAATTTGGTTTTAATGTGACCTTTTCTCCTACACTCTATACAATTTAATTCTAGAATATCATTAAAAATAACATTACAATTTTAGATTCATTTTTTCATTCATAGGATAAAACCATATAGTATTTCTAGAATATACTTGATTCTTTTTGTAAACTCCCATATCATCTAGAGAAACAACATCACTGTCATTTCCCTATATCTCAAAATCAGATGATTTGGTAAAAAATAATAGATTTAAATGTAATGAATTTCAATTTGGTTTATTCTTCCTCATAAATATTCTTAAGTTCCAATTCATATTGAAGTAAAGAACTAATTAATTAACCAATATTATTTTCTGTACAGTTCTTTATTTAAGCTATAACAACCTTATTTTTATGCCATTTCATATTTAAATCTCTAATAACTCTTTCAATACGAACAATATTATCCAAGGTTTCACCAAAATAATTGATTCCATTTACAATAATATTAAATCTATGGAACTTTTGATTGATATTATCATATTCAGACACTTAAAAATCATGATACTAAGCCCTGAACATACAATGTTTAGTTCACTTAAGCTTATCAGTTCTATAATTTGTGACTTGAAGTCTTCTCCAAATATCATATGTGGTTTTACAAGAAAATATTGGGATAAAAAAATTATTCCAATTACATAGTATAAAATATTAATAAACTTATAACATAATTGATAATTTAAATAATAATTACTAATAAAATTCTATGGCTTAGTTTTGGATAATTTGTAAGGTTTTACAATTAGGTCCCATTGATCAATGTGTGTCTACTTCAGGTAAACTGAAATATTTTCTTGCCAATAACGATTGTCAATACTATAAAAAAATAAATGTATTTGGTGAATCTATCCCTCACTAGAACTCATAAATTCTATCTCAAAATATAACACAAATATTATTAAAATCTAGAGTATAAATTTGATCCACAAAAAATATAGTTGATAAATTCATTAAAAACAAAAAAAAAGATCAATAACTCCAAAGGGTCGGGCTTTGATAACAATTGTGTTATCCTAGTTAAGATAGTTGAATGGTCAAGAGTGGGTGAATTTACCTCTTTCAAAATTTTAAATATATTATAAAAATTAATTAATATACATTATAAAATAAAAATATGAACTGGGAATTTTTATAGTAGTTTAAATCAAAATAATCCAACATATACTCTTCACACTCTAATCATGAGTGTATGGAACCCACTATAAAAACTAGCTGAACTTTTGAAGGGGAGTCATAACCCCTTACAAATGACTTCTTCACACCTCTAGTCACAACCCAAATACAACAACCATTTTCACACATAGAGGCACAACACAATAACCCTTTTTTTCTCACCATGAATCACAACTCCAAACCTTATTTTTAAAGTGAAGTAAGAACAAACTTTTCCTTTATTATAAAAAAGTCATAATTGAAAACCCCTTCCTTTTATCAAAACAAGTCATAAATATATTTTCTTTTTTAAGGGGAGGTATAACCTAACACAAGGGTATTTATTTTGAATTAAAATGTATAAACCAAAAAATTAAGTACATAAAAGTGATGAGAAAATATAGAACCGCATAAACTAGTTAGACAGAGATAACTTGAGTGTTGGGGCAGTTGAGATCACTTCGACATCATGGGTTCAATATTGTGAATATTTCCACACCAAATTCCAATAGTATATAATTATAAAAATATATTTCAAATATAGTTTGAATATCCTAACCTCTTGTAACATAAAATATTTTTATCAAACTCTATTAATAGAGTTTCCTCATGCATAATAACTCCTTAGTGGTACCATGTAAGGTGGCCACTTTTTTGCGGTACCGTTTGGCGCGTAGGTAGTGAGGCCACAACTATACCTTGCTACCCAAAAAAAAATTCCAACTAGGGTTGTCTTAATGGTTCCATGTTAAGAAACTTCTCCCTAGCAATGGAACTGGCTAAGGTTCAATTATTTTGACACTCTAAATTAGTTGGAGGTGTGTCGAGCGTAGGTGATGGGTTGGGCCCAGAATAAGCATGGTGTGGCGTCCACCTATACCTAATTACCTATATAACATATTCATCAATTGGGGTTGGATTATTGGTACCGTGTATGTTGGTCACTCCCTGGAAATGGAATTGGCTCAGGTTTAAGTCATACCATACTCAAAGTTAGTGGGGGACGTATGGTGTGCAGGTGGTGGGTTGAGCCCAAAATAAGCATGGTGGGGCGCCCACCTATATATCATTATCTATATAACATATTGTTTACATGAGTACATGGTGGAGTGGTTATGACTTTGGCTCCTTTACCCTAAGATTCTGGGTTCAATCCCTCACAAGGTAATGTCTGTGATGCCTTTACTAATTACTCATGGATCCTCTGCCCCATTGGGAACTGGCCTAAGACCAAGGTTTTCCACATTGGGCCTCACTAGGGATGTGTGGTGCACAGGTGGTGATGTCGCACCTATACCTGATTACCCAAAAACATGTTTTCATGTGGGGGCATGGTGTAGTGGTCACGGCTATGGCACCCTGACCTTGAGGTTCCAGGTTCAATTCCTCATAAGGAAACACATTTTATACCTTTAATAATTTTTTCTTGGACCCTCTACCACATTGGGAACTGGCCTAAGCACAAGGTTTTCCACCCTAGGCCTCACTGGGGATGTGTGGCACATAGGTGGTGAAGACACACCTATACCTCATTACCCAAAAACACATTTGTTGGCTGTGTTTGGCTAAGTGGTACCGTGTAAGGTGGCCACTCTCTGGAAATGGAACTGGCTCATGTTTGAGTCCTACCACACTCTCAATTAGCTAGGGGTGTGGGGTACTGAGGTGGTGGGTTGGGCCCATAATAAATTTTTTGTGGCGCCCACCAATACCTCTAAACCATATAACACATTTATCTGGTCATGGTTGTCTTAGTGGTACCATTTAAGGAAGTCACTCCCTAGAAACAAAAATAGATCAGGTTCGACTCCTGCCACACTCAAAATTAGTTGGGTGTTTGGCATGCAGAAGGTGGGTTAGTCCTAGAATAAGTGTGGTGTGGCGCCCACCTATACCTCATTACCCATATATCATGTTGGCTAATTCAGTGGTGGAATAGTGGTTTAAGGTCGAGAGACATAGAAATGGTGTTTGGTGGGGTCAGGGGTTCAATTCCTGGGAGCCCTCTCTTGGGGGAATTTCCACCTCCAATACTCTTCTTGCCTTTCCAGGTCACCCAATGTCTCATCGGGTAGGCGGATGGGTGCAGCCCACCTAGATAACATATTTTTTTGTTGAACCATAATTGATCGGGTTTTTACCCCATGGAATGCTCTTCCATCATAGCTGGAAATGAGTCATTTCTGGCTGGGGCTTCTCTGGATGACCTCTTCATGGAGATGGGGGGTTTTGGGTGTGGAGGATTCAAAAATTCCACTCCCAGAGATTCTATTTTAAAAATTTAATAACTCATTAGTTGATATTCATATTCATATCCACTTTAATATTGTAGTTGTTACATATTTTCTTCCCAAAGTATAGTTTCGCATGTGAAACCAAATAATTACTTAAAATTTGTTCGTTTCTTGTTTCTAAGATAATGATTCATGTGTTCTATTTATTCAATGCATGTAAAAGCCTTAATAAATCTAATTTAATTTTAATAATGCATCATTGTAATAAAATATAAACATCACTATACCCATGGTATCTCTATTAAAACATGTATAAAATATTTCCAAACTAATTTTAAAAGGATTAAAATAATTATTGATTAATTTTGAAACTATTTAAACAAAGAAATAAAGTGTAAAAAATATTCAATAAATAAAAATATAAAAAATATTAAAATATAGAATATTATGAGTTTTATGAAAATAAACTGTTTAGTCAAAAAAAATTATAATATTTATTCTACATTGGATTGATTTCATGTAAGATTAAACCATGTAAGAGTCATTCTAAATCCATGGAAGGATAATTTTCAAGAAATCATATTATTCATGTAAGAAAATTCACATAAGTATATTCACTGAGTTGGAAAAACTTTCAACAAATAAAATTTTTACATGAGTACTTTTTCATGTAAGGTTAATTTTCATGGGTTATGTAAAGGTAGCACATAGAATCCAAGTAAGGGTGGTATATATAAAGTCCATTTAATGTTTTGTGTAAAGTTTAACCTATTCTGTGTAAAGTTAAACTTAACTTCTGTAAGCATAAATATTTTTTATGTAAAGGTAATATAGATTTTCCATAAGGGTAGCACAAAAAAAGAGTAAAATATTTTCATAGAAAAAAATTATGTAAGGGTAAAAATAGATTAAATAACACTAACAATAGTTTTTTGAAAAAATAAAATTCTTGATGATAAAAAATTTTAATAGGATTAAAAAAATAATAAGAATGTGAAATATTTAATTAAATAATTATTATACAAGGAATAAAAACCTTAAGAATCAATAATATTATCATCAATATTATATTCTATAAATAGTGAAATCTTCAAACAATAAAAACATTTAATCTAACCCATGTTAAAGGGAATAAAAATATAGTTTTTTAATTTATTAAAAAAAATTAATATATTTGTAATTATAAAAACATAATGAATTGGAAAGGATCCACCCGACTGGAACTTCACCAAAATTCATCACAAGGGTAAACACCATATTTTAAGTTCAATGGAGTTATAAAAAAAATTCAAGATCAAAAACTTGGTAAAATATATCATTTTACCCTTTCAAGGGATCCAATACTTTGAAACTCAAAAATTAATTAAGTTTAACTGATGAAAAATACGGGTTACTATAAATTCATGAAGAAAAAGTCCCTTTTTATAAGATCAAGCATAAAAATTTCAATTCATCTTCAAGTAGGGATTTAATAAAAGTCCTATATGAGATAATAGGACCTATGATAAGTTTTTTTTTAAAAAAATTGAATTAATTTTAACTTTTACAGGGATAGTTATACATATAATGGATGTTCTTGTAAGTTTGTTGTTCACTCAGGCTTGTGGTGAAATTCCTTGTAAAAAATTCGTGATTTATACCTGATGGAAGTGTTTTTCCTTAGATTAATATCTCTATATTCTCTATTAATTACTAAATAATTAAATTATACGGGATTTATAGGTAAATGTGTGGAGGCATTTATGTAGTGGAACACACATGGAACTGCTTCTGGTGTCACGGTAGTGGTTATCTCATGATAGTCCTGAGCATCATGTACTTTCATGTGAGGCATTCAGATATGTTCATTACTGATTAATTCTATGTTTCCTTATCAAAAAAAGGTTTTTGAGATTCATGAATATTAAATTTATTACATAGTTTATTATATGTTCTTGAATGATCACTTTTTCAACATCACCACCCCATGGAAATTACAAAAAATGCATGAGACTTGGTTTTTTCATAGAAATAGATTCCATGATAATGAATTAAGTGATAATAAAAAGACATATTCATGCCCATTTTTTTTAATTCCTTGATATTGCAAAATTCTGATGGATATTTGAGCACAAAATCCCTTGCATAAGTGAAATTTTCATGAAAAAATATTTTATTTCTAAAAATTAGTTTTCACATCTTCTTTCATCACAATACCACATAATTGATTTCCAAAGAAATTTTATAGACACCCAATATCATTCATGAATCATTTTGAGTTACCCATAATTTTTTAATATAGTGTGCTCATGAATGAAACTAAAAATCAGATTGAGACTTGGAACTCTAGGTTTTGAGGTGTTTTGTTTCACTTCCCAAGTGCTCATTATTCAAGATTTATAGCGGTATCATTTTTATGCTATTTGACTCATATAACACCATATATTCATGTCTTGATATATTATATAATTCTCCACTTTTTCCCCTAAATACTTATATTTGACTATTATATGTTTTTTATGTGTTTACTATGTGTGTTGATTTGATGTTGTTCATTTGGAATACTAGGGGTATCTCTATATTATGATCTAACCCAAAAATACTCACATACATGGGACTCGATGTGTTACACCTTTCCTAGATTTTTTTTCTAATAGGTATCATTATGTTACTTAATATGATGTATTACCCACATGATATGGCTAAGAAATACATGATTTACTAGAATTAGCTAAAGAAGGTGGGGTCAGGTGTTATGGTGTCCTAGTTATCACATAACAACCTGACATGATGTCTTACATGTTATATGTTTTTTTTCTCATTCATACATACATTAAGATAATGTGTAATATATTAGGGAAATCATTGGTGATGTCCTAGTGGATTTTTGTACTCACAACCTATATAAGAACCTTGGTAGGTGTGAAGAATTTATGTTTGGGTTATGGGACTATTTATTGTTATTTATAATATATAGTCAAAGTATATTGATGTTTAGTAGAGATGGGACTGAGGAGATACTTGGTTTTTTTGTTATGTCTCCCTCCATATTTTATTTTTTTATGTACTCTAGTATATGATTATCCTATTGGGTAATAATTTTTGTAAATGTATGTATGTTCATCATGGTTATATTTTGTTATAGTGTTCTTATTGTGTATATATTTTTTATGGTTAGTTGTTAACTACAAATAATTGTGTGAACTTTTATGTTATATAATGGTTCTATTATTTTATTGATATTATATCTGGTGATATTGAGAGTATAGTTTCCCCAAAATTAGTCACAGACACTCATAAATAATTTTTACACATGACTTAGTAAAAATTAGTATATCAATGTTAATATTTATCCACGAATCCACTAGTTTATACCATTTTAAAGTATGGTCCTTAAAATTAATAACTTTAACACATTTATTTATTGATCTTTATGCCTCTAAAGTTCACCAATCATGTTTAATCCATAATGAATCTAGTATAAAAATATTATTCATAATTTCATAATTCTATTTATTTTAAATGATACATGTCGACACATAATAAACATCAAAATTATCTTTACTTAAGTGCTTCTTTCAACCCACAAGAAGTGAAAGAGGACAACAATACCAATGTAGAAGAGACAAAGGAAGTTGATGAATCCTTTTCCAAATATAAGTAGTGCTAACATAGTATAAAATAATATAAATATTTGACTCCTCACTTTTATGACATGGCTTATTGAAATTATAATCAATAATATGTTAATGGTAAAGTACATCACTTAAAGGAAGGAAATTTTGACAGATGTGCTACCAAAAAAAACTGTCACCCTTAGAGGGAGATTTGATTTCCAATTACTATTACAATATGATCCTAAAATATTATCCACATATGAAATTTCTAAATGGTAACAAGAAAGTACCTATGAATTTATATTTATAGTAATGTTCAAAATTCAAGAATCGGGATTAGAAATTGAGCCTAGAGGAATCTCTAAAATAAGGTTCATACCTCTATAATTAAAAACTTTAAATATTTTCTTAAAATATACAACCTGATTTTTTTTGTATAGGTTAATTAACCTGAATATCTATTAAATAATCTAGATATGTAGTTAAGGGAACATAATATTTTTATCCAAAATCTATACATCTGGAAAAACACTCACCTAGGAACCATTACCAATTATCTAACATTAACCCTTCTAAATAAGGGACTTAAAACTCTAAAAACTCATCCAAATAAAACATGGAATGTGAAATAATTAATATTTAATAGAAAAATCATGTGAAAAACATGTAACTTTAACCACTCTCATGAAAAGGGAACCAGGAGACTCATGTAACCACCAAACCTATTTTTCCAAAATAATAATTTAAAGTAAAATCTATGAATATCAATTCACCAAATGTTTTAGGCATATAAGGTTTATCCCTTAAAATAAATTGCATCCTATTTCTATCATCCATCTCTCTCCATAAAAAAATTATACACTAACATATTAATATCAATAAATAATAACCTAGGAAACTTAAAAAGTTGTATCATGTATATATGAACGGACTGGGAAATTGATAGAATAAGAATTTCCTACCCCACTTATGAAATTTTTTATAGTTAGTCATTCTTTTCCAAAATCCCTCATAAATACTAGAGAAAATATATTTATTATATCTTACAAGAAAGTTATACAACAACAAATATTTTTCATGTTTCAACACTTACCTCGTACAGATGAGATTGGAAAAATGATCATGCTTATCAAAGACAACTTTTTTACTGAAGGAAACCTCATATTTAGTTAAACTAACATTTTTAACATATTTATTTTTATAATTCTCAAGAATTATTAAAATAACAAGACCTTACTCATGGGATTATTTAGTGAAAATAAGGCATTTCTCTATAAAAAAAATATAAATGAGAAATCATAGTTCCATTCCTATTAGCCTTAGCCCCATGTATGTAACCTTTATAAATCTATCTTGAAATAAGTTTTAAAAAAAGTATAAAGAATCGTAATTAATAGGAATGGTGATATAAGATCACATTTTATTAATCCACTTTA
This sequence comes from Viscum album, assembly GCA_963277665.1. Taxonomy (NCBI): domain Eukaryota; kingdom Viridiplantae; phylum Streptophyta; class Magnoliopsida; order Santalales; family Viscaceae; genus Viscum; species Viscum album. The sequence goes on along the minus strand of OY728119.1, from coordinate 1,011,449,600 downwards.
AGGCTTTACAAAAAGTTAAATTCCACCATTAATAATAATTCTCTGTGAACCTAATGAAACACAATCCATGATCCCAAAACTCTATTTCTCCCAAAACCCCAAAAGTTTCATAACAAGATTTAAATAATTGTATTTCATCTGATAATAAGATTTAATTATATGAAATTCCATAGAAACTACCTCTTTATAAGAAGGTCATAATGTTTTCATAGAATGAAAAATCTCATGAGAATTAATAGCATTATCTATAATTAGACTTTGGTGGAAAAACACTATTTATAATGCCCCACCATCCCTGGAACACTCACCAATGTATGGGTCAGGGGTATCATGAGACCTCAAATATTCCTCCCCATACTGACTGAAAATTATATTTTTATTTGATTTTTCAAAAACCGCTTTTTGGGTGAGTGGGAACTGGTCCATACAACATATTTCCAGATCACCAAAATCCAAAAATAGAAAAGACGAAATACACCTTCATACAAAATTTAAAATCTCACTAACACTCTAAAATTCCCCAAGACATAGATCCTCGATCCACGAGCTTCCTCGATCCACTACCCTGACATAAACTCGCCTCTCGTCATCTTCATCACATTCATCAGAGATCTCCGATGAGAACCCACCAAGGATCCCCAGCCGAAGACTGTCATCAACATCATCATGCCATAGTCACCCATAACACCATAATAAGGAATAATGATCGAACAATAAATCATTCTAGAAATACCATAATCGGAACTCACTGCTTCAGCAAACCACCATCAGGGAAGTACCAACCACATAAAATGAAACCATCATCAACTCATCATAGAAGATAACTTGATGGGCCTCCACAAAATCCAGAAACAATTTAGATCCCAGACCATGATGCCAAATCAGGCCACCTCCATCGATACTCTGAACCGGCCACTCGATCTCACAACCCAAAGAAACAAGACGACCACCACGTTCCTTCACCTCAAAGAGATTGGGGGAGTACCAGAACTAGAGAAGATACAAAAATGAACAGAGATAGGATGAAATTCCTGCAAAACCTCATCTCGACACTGTCACATTGCTATTACCTTCAACACAACATCATGAACATAACTAACATAAAATGAAACTCATATGAAGAAATGAAAACCCTAAAAACATGAAAAAGGACATCGATGAAGAGTTTCGCTAGGAATGTCGATGGCCAATACACCCCACATCCAAAAGTCTTTAAATTTCCACCACTTTTGATCTGCCTTGGAGGGGTGAAGAAGAACGATAGGCCAGAGAAAGGAAGGGGCGGCTGAGGGCTTCGAGCGTCGGCACCATTAGTGAGGCAGAAGAGAAGATCCAGATGATTCCAAAAACAGAAGAACAACACCCAAGCGAGAGGAATAAGGAGAAGCAAGAATAATGGGAGAGGAGTGGGATGATGTTGGAGAGCTGCTCAAAGGCCTCCCCCACTCCGATCCACTACTAAGGTTAAACCCTAGTGCGAGAGATAAATCAGGGAGCCACTGCTATGCCTCCCTATACGCCATAGGATTTTGACTAGTAGTGACGATCTTTGTGTTATAATATGAAGGCTATACCTTCATATCAAAGTAAAAAACAATATAAATATCATACAATATCAACAACTATAATCAGATTGTATATAACCAGTAAATAAAAATAATGTTATAATGAATGTAATAAAACATAAATTCATACATCCTGACTAATCACCCACTGGACTAATCACATATAAAAGTACAAAAATAACATAAATACAATGAGTACCAATAACCATCTGTGAGCCTCATCACAACCTACTCTCCAGACTCCATCTAAGATACTCTAATCCAATCATAAAACTATTGGCCTCTCCCAACCAGAAATTATGGTCATGAGGTCTGTTTGGGTACCAAAGTGTCAAGGAAACCCAATCAAGGTGTGAGTAAAACATAGTATTCCACCGATAATATATTCCCTAACATAACCAGTAATGTAATGTAGGAAAATGAGTAATACTCAGAAAAATAAATGAAAAAATGTGGATGTGTAAATGTATTATCACTATTGACCCTAGGGTTCTAAGGTGACACTTGGGATCAATCATACCTACTTCATCCAGTGACGGATGTCTCTGAGAAAAATACTATCATCAGGAATCCAGAAAAGACCCTCCATGTCCTAGAATTTAGTAACATGTCATCATGAAAACATAGGGTAAACCCCACTCCCTACATAGAAATATATTCCATATCATCAGGAACCTCATTGGCATGCCCAAACCCTACCTAGAAATATATCTCAAATAATCTAGAAACATGGGTGCGTTCTCACTCCCATGGGGAAACACATATCACATAATTTGAAAAATCGAAGGCATTCCCTCACCTCACTAAGAAAAATATTTCACATAATCATGAAATTTATGGCATATTGGAATCCTACATAGAAACATATCTCAAATCATCCAAAAACATAGGGGGTTCCATCTCCTCATTAGAAAAAAATATCACATTATCTAGAAACTTTTGGTTGTGCTTAAACCCCACTGGTAAGCATATATCTATTCATTTAATTAGTGCCTCATGTTGGAATCATGTCACATATCAAGTAATTATCACCTCATACGTAAAACCATTGTCACACCTGGACTTCGTTTGAGGTATGTTTTTAATTTTTAATTTTTATCCCGTAATTTTATTTTCCTTTATTTAAATTGTTTGGTTGAAGGGAGGGCTGAACCTGATGTGAGTTTTTCACTTTTGGCACTGATAAGTGAGTATTTTCTTGACGTCGCTCGATGCATGGGCAGGGCACAGACGAAACCGTGTGGCTTCGCCAGTTTAATGCGTGACCTGCCCAGTGCGCAGATGATTAAATAACTAAATAAAAAAATAAAATTTATTATAATTATAGTTATTTTTTTCATTAGTATTAGTATTATTATTATTGTTGTTTTTTAGGTTAGATTTTCTTTTTAGGTTATAATTTATTTTTATTTCCCATCTCCTTATTTTTATTTTATTTTATCCCTTCTTTTCTTTTCTTTTTTTTATCTTATTTTATTTTCTTTCTCTTTATTCCCTTTTTTTTATTATTTCCGTTTTTTATTATACTTTCTTTTCTATTTTCTTTTTATTTTTATTTTTTCTCCCTCTTTTGCTCTCTCCCTCACAGTGCTACTGTTCACGCATTTTCCCCCTTGTGCCTTGCATCGAACCCTAGCCGCCTCCTCGTTTCTCCTCTTACCGATTGGCTACAACCTTCTTCCTCAGCCGGAGTCCGCACGGTGGTCTCCCTCCTCATCGAGTCATAGTCCGCGTGCACCCCCTCCTCATCGAGCTGAAGTCCTCAAGCCCCATCCTCATCGAGCCAAAGCACCCCTGGTTCGGACGAACGTGTGAGCCCCGTGGTTCAACCTGTTCGCATACCGGACCAACCAGCTCCTCTTTGGCTGGGATCCCACACCAGAAACCTACCCTAGTCTAGCCAAAACACCTACGCACAACCCATTATTGGTTTGATTGAGACCCCTGCACCCCTCCCTTGCTCGACCGAGTTTTCAGCGGCTTCCCTTCTCATTTTTCCTACATTGCGCAACCCACGACACCCTCTGGTGACCCCTGGTCAGCCTTCTGCACCCATTCTACAGGTGGGTTTCACCTCATTTTGTTGTTTCTCCCATTTGATAAATTTTTTGGTTAGGGTTTCACATTATTTGGGGTAAAATTTTGATTTTTTTGGTTCAATATATTGTTCTAGGGTTCCTTGTGGTCTACTTGAGGCGCGGTGGGCGTGCAATGACCTTTCTGCATCAAGTTTATAAAATATTCTACATGTTGGTAGGTGGTTCCGCACATAAGGATTATCTGATAAAACCTGTTTCTTGTTTAATTTGTTTATTAAATTTATTAATTAGTTTTAATTCACGCAGTTGGTTTTAGGTTTTCAACATAAAGTGTCTTTGCTCTGTTGGTAGTGCGTCTGTAAATTTTTTTAGTGTTTGTTAAAAATTATGTAGTTTGTCTGTTAGTATGTGCAGGAGCTATGACTTGTGTTTTGTGGCAGTGTCAGTATGAGTCTGGTTATAACAAGGGGTTTTTTTGTATGTGGTTTTTTGTCACCTTGAGTCATGCAACATGTTTTACAAAAAAAATGTTTGAAAAAATTGTATAGTGTTAAATAATTGTAGTGTAGTCTTTAAAAAAAATTGTAGCTGTTTATTTGACTGTGTGAGTAGTGCAGGTTGAGCTTTGGAAAATATTTGATGTGCATAATGTTTCCAAATGGATTTATATGTGTGTGTTATAGTGTGGCGCAAAATTTAAATAATACTCTTGTTTTTTTTGAATTTACTTTAACAATCATGTGAACTTGGAACTTTTGAGCACAAAATGGTAAGCCTGAGTATTAGGTGGGTGGACTAGGACTAGTGCGCTAGTGACACGGAAGTGGCCTCGGCCCGGTTTCACTTAGCTGGTTTGACGCTTATAACACTAACAAAACTATGGGTGACATTTGTGGACCACTAGGTTATGGATGTGTTTCTCTACTAGTGGCTCGTGCACGAGAGCATATGTTATTATGGTTCTTATTCTTTGGTTCACCAAGACACGATGTTATAGGGTCCCTTTCAGTGCTAGTACCTATAGGGCCTCTCCCACTTTGGTTCTCTTGGATTATATGTTACTTAACAACGGTATGTGGTATCACCTTTGTGGTGTAAAAAAATAAGTGTTGTTTTTATTTCTAACTCGTTTCCCTTAAAGTTGTAATTTCTCAAAAAAAATTATTTCAAATTGTTTAAGATTTTATTTTTATTCTTAGATTAAACTTGCAATTATTTTTTCAGTTAATATTTACATGTGGAATCTCTTATTGGTGACATACTATTGAGCATTGGTTTACACCCTACTTACACCCTTGGGTGTAAGTAGATTTGGTTTTGTCTGATGCAGGTAAGGGTAAGGATTTTGGAGGTGGTGGTTCATGTTGTTAGTTGAAACCTTGGCGTGGTGTTGTGGAGATGGCGAGAGGGTGGTGTCCTCCATCCAGGGGTGGCTTTTGAGTTGGTTTTTGGCCACCATGTTTTGCAGTTGTTTGGGTTTGGTTTTAAACTTGTATCTAAGATTCTGGTTTGTGGAAAGGGCCTGTATGGTTGATATTTTTGGTTTGGAATGTCTTTTTTTGTTTGTTTGTTGTTTTGGGAATGTTTTTTGTAATCAGGTAAATCATTCCCAAAGCATTATTTTGATACCCGGGCACTTGTGCCAGCCCATGGGGATCGGGAACGACCCTCGGGCCTTATCGCGGACCGGTTTGGGCGTCGATGGGATGGCGACCCGACTTGGTTCGTGACAAAATGGTAGCAGAGGGAGGTTTTTTTGTCTTAGTTATTTTATTTGGGATGAGTCTGGTTAGATAGGAGTTAGGATTGTTGGGGATCAGAATTATGGTTTTGAGTAGGGTGTTTGGCCAGCACACCTCGTGACAGACCCTGAGTCACCATGGGATGTCAGGATGCTTGTTTGAATTCTCTTCCAGGTGGGATATGCAGGCAGCAAACTGCGCATGGACATCAGGCGGGGAAGAAGAGTTTGGACATGATGTTACTTTTGCATACTTGGTTTACTGAGGATTACTTATTTTGATGAAAATTTGACTTTTCTTTGGATATGAAGTATTGATGATGTTCTTTTATGACTGTTGTGTTTTGCAGCAAGATGCCTCCCTAGAGAGCTTGTATGCACCCATGGGAGCATGCCTGGGAGAGTTCTCCATCGCCGCTTGATCAGAGATTGGTAGAATCCATGGTCCGAGCAATTCAAACATTAGGAAATGGGGTGACTCCTGCCCCCTCCCCTATTCCAGCTAGAGGAGATAAGTTTGGCTCCAAAAGGGATAAAGCTCAGGAATTTCTGAAGAATAAACCTCCTTCTTTCTGAGGTAGTTCATAACCTCAAGAGGCAGAGGAATATCTTGAAAAGATAGAGCGTATATTCGAATTCCTCAACATGCTAAAGGAATTATTGGTAAAGTGTGCCTCATTCCAGTTAGAGGGTTCTAGTCGCAAGTGGTGGGAATCAGTGATTCAGGCTGGGAAGCATGAGTAGATGATTTGGAAGGATTTCAAAGTTATCTTCAATGAGCAGTACTGTCCTGAGTTCCTAGCCTAAGCCAGATCCCAGGAGTTCATAGACCTCTCACGAGGGGATCGGACAGTGATGGAGTATGCAAACCGCTTTTTTGAGCTAGTGCGGTATGAGCCTGAGGTTGTTTCAAGTGAATATTTTAAAGCTCGGAAGTTCGAGAAGGGTCTTCGACCAGAAATACACTATCATGTTTTTTTGTTAAAATTGGTAACTTATGTAGAGGTGGTCAATCGTGGTTGCATGGTCGAGGTTGACCATAAAGTAAAGTCAGGGTTTTCTGGATCAGTGTCGGGGTTTGGTAGGGGAAGTTCATCCGAGAAGAAGAGGAAGCGTGATGAGCATGGGAAGAAGGCGAGTGGAAGCTCAGGCCATCATTTCAGGAAAACCTCATCTATTGCTTCTGATACGATGTCGGTTGTGTGCCATTAGTGTGGGAAGGCCGGTCACATCTGACCTGCGTGTCCCATCTCCGCCCAGGCCTTGCTTTTGTTGTGGAATTGTGGGGCATGTGCAACACTATTGCAGAGTTACATGCCCTTATCAGAGTGGGGAAGGGTCTGTGGATTCTAGGGGAGTACCAGTTCAGTCAAAGATGACCAGGACTATGGGATCTCGGTTTGCTGGTCATGGTGGCAAGAACGGATCATCCTCTGGGCGGAGCCAGGTCAGGGAAGATCCACGAGCGAGTGGTCGTTCCCAGGTAGGGACCAGACAACTGCATGTTGTGGATCAAGCACCAGTGGGATCTGATGCAGAACCTTTGACTATTCAAGGTACCATTCTTATTTCATATTCATTAGCTTCCATCCTTTTTGATACTGGTGCATCTGCCTCATTTATATCTTCCCGTCTTGTGAAATTGTTGATCCTTCCAACCAAGATTTTATCTGTTGCAATGGAGTTAGTAACACCACTGGGTAAGAAAAAGGATCAAGGCCATAGGTGTCTGTCGTGCGTGCTCTCTGTATCAGGAGTTGAGATGGAGTGGGATTTCTTGGTCCTTGATATGGACCTATTTGATGTGATCCTCATCATGGACTGACTGGTGCGCTTCTAAGCGTATATTGACTATTATCGGCGTCGAGTCGGCTTTATGGAACTAGATGGGAGTCCTCAGTTATTTCATGGAGAATGGGATCCTTGGTCAGGTCACGCGGGACCTCCACTCCCTGAGTTAGGGAATCTTACTTATTAGTTTTTGTTTCTCGTAGTGGAGGACGATGGTGGTGTTTCTCAGGGCGTGTTACCTCGTGTAGTGGATGAGTTCCCAGAGGTCTTCCCAAATGATTTTTTCAGGCTTACCCCCGGAGCGGGATGTGGAGTTCTCGATTGAGTTGGCGCTGGGAACACAGCCTATATCTCTTCCATCATATCGAATGGCCCCCACCGAATTGAGGGAATTAAATATACAGCTGGACGATTTGGAATCCAAAGGATTCATTTGCCCGAGCATCTCTCCTTGGGTCACCCCAGTTTTATTCGCGAAGAAGGCCGATGGAACGCTCCAGTTGTGCATCGATTACTGGAAATTAAATATGGTGACCATTAAGAATAAATACCATTTGCCTCAAATTGATGATTTGTTTGACCAACTGAAGGGGTAAAAGTGGTTCTCCAAAATAGATTTGTGTTCGGGATACCACCAGCTCAGGTTGAGAGAAGCAGACATTCCAAAGATGGCTTTTCAAAGTAGGTATGGTCACTTTGAATATCTAGTCATTCCTTTTGGATTGACGAATGCTCCGGCAGTTTTCATGGCACTCATGAATAGGGTGTTACACCAATATCTAGACTCCTTTTTCGTGGTATTTTTGGACAACATCCTGTTTTATTCTGGATCTGAGGAGGAACATGAGTATCACCTGCGCATTGTTTTGGGCACTTTGTGGGATCACCAGATGTATGCCAAACTTTCGAAGTGCACTTTCTGGATCAGGGAAGTGAAGTTTCTAGGGCATGTCATCTCATAACAAGGGGTTTCAGTGGATCCTGAGAAGATCAGTGCAGTTATGTCATGGGAACAACCAAGGAATGTGTTTGAGATTAGAAGTTTTCTTGGCCTGGCAGGTTATTATAGGCGTTTCGTTCGGGACTTCTCACAGCTTGCCTCCTCCATGACCGTACTCACTCGGAAAGGGATGAAGTTTTTATGGAGCCCACAGTGCTAGACATCCTTTTAGGAGTTTAATTGGTGGTTGACCACCGCACCTGTGTTGATCTTACCAGATTCTGGGAAGGGCTATGTGGTTTATTATGATTCTTTAGGTATGGGCCTTGGTTATGTACTCATGCAGGATAATCATGTGGTGGCTTATGGTTCTCGCCAGCTCCGGCCGCACGAGAAGAATTATCCAACTCACGACTTGGAGTTGGCAGCAGTGATGCATGCCTTAAATACTTAGTGTCACTACCTCTTTGGGGAGAAATTTTTGGTCTATTTTGACTATAAGAGCCTAGCCTACATTTTCTCTCAGAAGGATCTCAATCTGAGGCAGCACCGCAAGATCAATTATTTGTAGGGATTTGACTTTGAAATTGTCTATACTCTGGGCAAGGGTAATGTGGAAGATGATGCTTTGAGTAGGGAGGTACTAGTGAACGCGTTGAGGAAGTCCAGCGATGAGTGGACTTTGATGGGGCTCTTCGCCCAGATTCACTTAGAGAGCAAGGAGCACATCGGAGGTAATTTCTTGGCTAGCATTCAGTTGACTCCCACTCTTCTGGAGTTGATCCAGTGGGAGCAGCCCAGTGATGAGCTGTGTCAGTGATCTATGTATTTTCTTTATGGTGGGGAGACTTTCTCTGATTGTTCTTTGTCTCCTGAGAGGATCTTGTGCTTCAAGGGTCGTGTAGTGGTGTCGTTGTCTCTATAGAAGGTGGTGATATAGGATAGCCACCAATCTCAGTGGGTCGCCCATCCTGGTACTACCAAGATGTATTATGATTTTTGTCGCCAGTTTTGGTGGCCATGTATGATATGGGACATATCCGAATTTTTATCGAGATGCTATACTTGTTAGTAGGTGAAAGAAGAGCATCAGAGACCATCTGGCCTACTTCAGCCATTACCCATTCCTACCTGGAAGTGGGACAAGGCCGTCATGGACTTCATTATTGGATTTCCTCATACACCTCGGGGGTGGAATTCTATCTGGGTGGTGATTGATCATTTGACCAAGTCATCTCACTATATCTTGATTAGAGATACAGCGAAGGTGGACGAGCTGGGCCGTTTGTATGTTCAGGAAGTTGTCAGAATTCATGGTGTGCCATCAGCAGCTGTTTCTGACAGGGACCCCCACTTTAAAACTCGGTTTTTGGGAGGCCTCTAGAAGTATTTGGGGTCACATATTAAGATGAGCACGACATACCATCCTCAGGCGGATGGCCATATGGAGGAGGCAAATCATATTCTGGAGGACATGCTTCGGTCATGTGTATTGGATTTCATAGGTTCATGGGATATTCGTTTGGTATTGGTCTAGTTTTATTATAATAACAGTTACCAATCCACTATTAGAATGGTACCCTTTGATGCGCTCTACGGTCAGCCTTTTTGGTCTCCTTTGTGTTGGGAAGAGGTAGGCGAGACCTCACTCTTGGGACCGAGCCTTGTTCCGGAGACATCTGAGAAGGTCAAGTTGATTAGGCAGCGGTTGTTGATAGCTCAGAGTCTCCAAAAATATTATTCAGATCAGAGGCATTGGGATCTTGAGTTTTTAGTGGGGGACATAGTGTTCTTCAAGGTGGCCCCTCGTTTGGGTCACTACCGATTGGGGAAGCAGGGGAAGCTGGCACCGAGGTATATTGGGCCTTTCCAGATTACTGAGTGGATTAGCAAGGTGGCATACAGGTTAGCTTTTCCTTCACAGTTGACATCGATTCATAACGTATTCCATGTCTCCAAACTGAAAAAGTATAATCTCGATCTTTCAAATGTGTTGAATTGGGAGGAGTTGGAGATAGAGGACAACCTATAAGTGTTTGAGCGGCCAGTGTGGATAGTGGATTCTCATGATAAGGTGCTCTGTGGAAATTCCATTCCTTTGGTTCGTATTATTGGAAACATGGGAATGAAGATCATGAGACATGGGAGTGGAAGTCTTAGGTTGAGCAAGAGTACCCATCTCTATTCTCTGATCAGGCTTCAAATTGACTTTCCGAGGGTGGAAAGTTTTCATGGTGGGGAGAATTGTCACACCCAGACTTCCTTTGAGGTATGTTTTTAATTTTTAATATTTATCCTATAATTTTATTTTCCTTTATTTAAATTTTTTGGTTTAATGGAGGGCCGAACCTGATGTTATTTTTTCACTTTTGGCACTGATAAGTGATTGTTGTCTTGACGTCGCTCGAAGCGTGGGCAGGGCACAGGCGAAGCCGTGTGGCTTCACCAATTTAACGCGCGACCTGCCCGGTGCACGGATGATTAAATAACCAAATAAAAAAATAAAATTTATTATAATTATAGTTATTTATGTCATTATTATTATTTTTATTTTTATTTTTATTAGTTTAGGTTAGATTTTCTTTTTAGGTTATAATTTATTTTTATTTCCCATATCGTTATTTTTATTTTATTTTTTTCTTTCCTTTCTTTTATTTTTATTCTCTTATTTTCTTTTCTTTTTCCTTATTCCTTTTTTTTTATTATTTACTTTTTTATTATCATTTCTTTTATATTTTATTTTTATTATTTTTTTCTCCCTCTTTCGCTCTCTCCCTCACGACGCTACTGTTCACGTATCTTCCCCCTTGTGTCTTGCATCAAACCCTAGCTGCCTCCTCATTTCTCCTCTTACCGATCGGCTGCAACATTCTTCCTCCAACGGAGTCTGTACGGTGGTCTCCCTCTTCATCGAGCCATGGTCCGCGTGCTCCCCCTCCTCGTCGAGCTGAAGTTGGCGTGCCCCATCCTCGTCGAGCAAAAACACCCCTGGTTTGGACAAACGTGTGAGCCCCCTGGTTCAACCCGTTCGCATACCGGACCAATTGGCTCCTCTTCAGCCGAGATCCCACACCAGCAACCTACCCTAGTCCGGTCGAAACACCTGTGCACATCCCCTTATAGGTTTGGCTGAGACCCACGTACCCCTCCCTTGCTCGACTGAGTTTCCAGCGGCTTCCCTTCTTATTTTTCTGGCATTTCTCAACCCACGACACCCTCCAGCGACCCCCGGCCAGCCTTCATCACCCACACCGCAAGTGATTTTCACCTCGTTTTGTTGTTTCTCCCATTTTATAAATTTTTGGGTTAGGGTTTCACATTGGTTGGGGTCCAATTTTGATGTTTTTGGTTCATTCAATTGTTTTAGGGTTCCTTGTGGTCTACTTGAGGCACGGTGGGCGTGTAAAGACCTTTGTGCATCGATTTTGTGAAATATGCTACATGTTGGTAGGTGGTTCCACGCGTAAGGATTATCTAATCAAACCTATTGCTTGTTTAATTTTTTTTATTAAATTTATTAATTAGTTTCGATGTGCACAGTTGGTTTTTGGTTTGTAACCTAAAGTTTATTTGCTTTGCTGGTAGTGTGTCTGTAAATTTTTTTAGAGTTTGTTAAAAATTATGCATTTGGTCTGTTAGTATGTTCAGGAGTTATGTCTTGTGTTTTGTGGCAGCGTCAGTATGAGACTGGTTATAAAAAGGGGTTTTTTGTGTGTGGGTTTTTGGCACCTTGAGCCGTGCAACGCGTTTTACCAAAAAAACTGTTTGAACAAATTTTATAGTGTTAAATAATTGTAGTGTGGTCTTTAAAAAAATTCTGTAGTTGTTTATTTGACTGTGTGAGTAGTACAGGTTGAACTTTGGAAAATCTTTGATGTGCATAATGTTTCCAAATGGATTTTTATGTGTGTGTGATAGTTTGGCACAAAATTTCGATAATACTCTTGTGTTTTGTGAATTGAATTTAACAATAACGTGAACTTGGAACTTTTGGGCACAAAATGGGAAGCCTTGGTATTAGGTGGTGGACTAGGACTATTGCACTAGTGATACGAAAGTGGCCTTGGCCCGGTTTTAGTTAGCTGGTTTGATGCTTACAACACTAACAAAACTATGGGTGACATTTGGGGACCACTGGGTTATGGATGTGTTTCCCTACTAGTGGATCGTGCACGAGAGTGTATGTTATTGTGGTTGTTATTCCTTGGTTCACCAAGACACTATGTTATAGGGTCCCTTTTAGTTCTAGTACCTATAGTGCCTCTCCCACTTTGGTTATCTTGGATTACATCTCTCTTGACAATGGTACGTGACGTCACCTTTGTGGTGTAATAAAAAAAATAAAAGTGTTGTTTCTTTTTCTAACCTGTTTCCCTTAAAGTTGTCATTTCTCAAATTTTTTTATTTAAAATTGTTTAAGATTTTATTTTTATTCCTGGATTAAACTTTCAATTTTTTTGTCAGTTAATATTTACATGTGGAATATCTTATTGGTGAAATCCTATTGAGCGTTGTCTCACACCCTACTTACACCCTTGGGTGTAAGTAGATTTGGTTTTGTCTGATGCAGGTAAGGGTAAGGCTTTTGGATGAGGTGGTTCAGGTTGTCAGTTGAAACCTAGGCATGGCATTGTGGAGATGGTGAGAGGGTGGTGTCCTCTAGCCAGGGGTGGTTTTTGAGTTGGTTTTTGGACACCATGTTTTGCAGTTGTTTGGGTTTGGTGTTAAACTTGTAGCTAAAATCCTGGTTTGTGGTAAGGGACTCTTTGGTTGAGATTTTTGGTTTGGCATATCTTTTTTTTTTTTGGAATGTTTTTCGTAATCGGGTAAATCATTCCCAAATAATTATTTTGATACCCAGGCACTTGTGCCAGCCCGTGGGTATCGGGAACACCCCTCGGGCCTTGTCGCGGACCGGGTCGGGCATCGATGGGATAGCGACCCAACATGGTTCATGACAACCATCATACATCATTGTCACATGGTTCATACACTCACCTAATCCCATCACTCATCTACTAGGATAACTTCTCAATCATGCATCCAAGAACCATCACTCACGACCAATAACAAGACTCAAAGCACATATCAACATCCAACTATCCTTTTAGTTTGATTCCTCTCTAAATGAGCCTAGCCACATGATTAAACAATCTCATATTTTCAAACCCATTGGCATCCTCATGTCACCCAAATAGGAATCCACTAGGGTCCTTTAGACCCATGCCAACCACTATAGAGAATTTAGCAACCCACTGTCAATCCTTGAGTTATTTGGTGACACCTAAAATCAACACCACCTGCTCCCCTTCACTAACCGTCTCTAAGACTAACATGAAATCGGGGGACCCATTGAGGTCCCCCAAGCCATATCATATTCAAGACACTCTACATGGTATTCTATATCTTATTCTCATATCTCAGAAAAAATTCATCACTCAAAGGGGCACAATACCCCTCTACAAGACCATGATGACCTCATGGTTTAATTATACTCATAGGAAATACCATATCAGCATAACACTTGAGGGATGTCCTAAATACCATATAACTTATAAACTCAAGCTAGTTCGATCATATCATGCCCAACCCACACATTAATCCTTCAATTATTTACCCTACTTTGTATACATACACTAGAGGGGGATAAAACTCACCCAATGCTCATACCAACTAACCCAGGGTTATAAGGTGTCTCACGGGTCCATTTGTCCTATCCTTAGATCAATTATTATAATCTATAAATCCCCCTAACATAGATAGGACTAAGGGAATCCATATCGAGGTTCACTATGTTTACCTCATTTCATTTCATTTATAACCCTCCAGAAACCATGTATCTCAAGTCTTACATTTATGGTTAATCCCTCAAACATCACTGGTTGAGGCATCAACTAGTGTTCAAGGGTCCTTAGCCCTTGAAAATTATGTTCTACACATCATCATTCTGAAGAAAATAAATCCTTTTAGATATAAGGAATATCACACACAAGTGGTGATACCACATATCACATAAACACAAACAAACTCATATATTGTGGGTAAAATTCATTGGTACCACCTACCTCATATGGAGTTATTACCTTTAGTAAATCTTGGCCACCAGTGCATTAGTTCATCCAATCCTAATCCAAGCTCGTATCAACACCTCAATCCCTATCTCAAGCTAAAGCATCAAAAACAATTAAATTTAAAAATTTAAAAAGAATTTATCAATTTAATTCAAATAGGAATAATTTCCTAAAAACTCACATGGCCATCTCATCACACTGAAATCCAAACCAACTGCACCTGGAAGGTCTATGGTGTCACACTAACACCATTCCAAGAAAAATCCCTATAAATCAACACCTAATTAATCATCAATTTCATCAAATTATATAAAAATACCTATAAAATTTTATAGGTTAAACCAAAAGGTTAGAATTAAAATTAAATCATCCTCTTGGGACATATTTTATCCATTGCATGCTCTAGTGTAATCATTACTAAGAAACACAAACCAGAGACAACAAAATTATAATCCATCAAAGAGAAAGTAGAACATAGGTATAAGAGGAAGAAAACACCTCAAATCATCAAAAATACACCACCAAGAACACCCATTTTAATTGGGGTCAATATAGGATAAGGATATGGGGATCATGTTGAATGGTCTTTACAAATGTTGTTGTTTAAGTAAGAACCATTGTAGTCCAACTGGTAAAATAATATTCTGGCCCTAATAAAAAAGACCGCATTGAGGGTTGGCCATGGAATGACCAAGAGGGTCATGGAGAAACACCTCTTAACCCATCCAAGTCAAAACATGGACCTCTTAGGTTGTGGCATGACCACACTATGTAAAGGTATCAACCCTCATCGTACCACTATCACATTGCGGTCCTCCTACATCATGGTGTGATTCCTTCCTAGGAAGGGGGCCTAACCTCTGGACAACACCATCGCAAAGAAACCCCTTCAAGATTTAACACATCAATTCCTCTTCCAGAAAAGTTCTATAAAACCCCTATCTATCACATTGTCGATCCCCGTGATAAATGATGAAATGCAACACTGCAGGCTATCTCGGTGTGACCCTCTCCTATCACAGCATGATGAGCCACTCATAGACGAAACTATAAAAGCGATATTGTCACCCCAACCCTACTCTAACACTTAACTGAGCACCCAAATTACCTCATGGGAATCAATTCATATCCCAATATATATTCCTAAAATGATATAACCTTTATAATTTCAATCTAAACCCAAGTTCTCAAAACACCCATACTCTTGGATAAAATACTCAAATTCCATTTTAATTTCACAATATATAATGATGTAGTTCTTTAAAACCTCCCACTTATAATACTTCTCATTCCTAAGAATTTTTTTTGGTTTTTAAACCATCAATTTCGACCTACATTGGACATTAATTCACCACTAACTCACTACATTATATCCTAGAATGTCAAAGGAGCGTCTGTTGTGAAACTCTAAACACCACAATTCACTATTCATAAAAATAAAAGATACCCACTTGAACCCATTACCAATATGGAGATAAAAATAAATTAAAGCCTTATATCTTAAGGAAAACGAGTTTCTTCAACTGATTCAGTCATGGGGTCATGGTGCTCCCCACCATGAAACGCTTCTCATAATGGTCGATCCCGGACTATAGTGCTCTCCACTATATGAATAGACTACTAAAAATAAATTCCAAGTGGTCAATTCATACATTCAATTTATTTTCTATCTCATCTCTCTCAATTTCATAAAAATACATTGCTTTGTTCTTCTTTGTTTGGATGTTCCCAAAAACGCTTGGCCGCACCCACCGACAGAC
This sequence comes from Viscum album, assembly GCA_963277665.1. Taxonomy (NCBI): domain Eukaryota; kingdom Viridiplantae; phylum Streptophyta; class Magnoliopsida; order Santalales; family Viscaceae; genus Viscum; species Viscum album. Next base: position 1,011,433,693 of record OY728119.1, on the reverse strand, counting down.
TATCTTATTGCCCAATCACGATACCTAAATTACTTAAGGCATGCCAAGATCATCCAAACATCCAAACTAAAGTTCATACCCATCCCTATATGAAATTTCATGGTTGGGTCTTTGAAAAACCAGATTTTTCATTGTATTCTACTCTTGAGCACCAAACTGTCGCTAATCTGACTAACTCTCATATCACACCCAAAATCCATTATGATCCTGGTGTTGAGGCATGAACCACATCCAACAACACATCCATGACCCTTATAACAGTTTTATTTATACATCTTTAATCAATATGATGCTTCCTATCATAGAAGTATCCTTATCATCATTATAAAAAACTAAAGAACCAATCTCCACGTACCATGCTCTCCTAATTTTCACATGTAATGACTGGATGTAATTTTCCCTCTCATACCTAATTAGTAATATGAAACACTATTAATTTTTCATTAATAACTACTAGGAATGAAATCCTTAGCATCTTCTAAAATTACATCCATAATGGGGGTCACACCCTTCAACTTCCAATGGTGTACTTCCCACTATATGAATTCTCGTACACCACTCCTCGAGAATAATGCATGACTGTTTCTAGTATCACATGTGTGTCACTCCTCCCAACCCACACTCACCCATCCCAAGAAAAACCTATCTAGGAACAAATATGGATCAACTATGCCACCACACCCCAATCCATTTCCAGTGTATCCTACCAACACAAGGATACATTACCCATTTTTATCCAAAACCCTACGATACTAAGCTCACAAGTACCTCACTAAAACCATCATCCCTTGGCCTACACACATCTTGTCACTAATGTGAAACCCAAATAAGAACTATGCAAACCCAACACACACTATCCCTCATGCATCAAGTCCTTTCCTGAAAATCTATGATAAACCCCACTCTCCTCCACTCAAGGTAGATTGAATCTATAAAGAACCCTATAATGGGTTCTTACCCACTATCCATCTTTATCTCATTCAAACATAATAGGTGTACACTCTCATACCACCCAATGAAACAACCTGAATAATGATCCCATAAGTTACATATCATTGAATCTAGGCTCATACACCTGTATTTATGAGAATGTTGTCTTTACATTCCAATTTTATATAACAAGACTGAGGTATATCACTCATGCCAAGACCTACTACACAACCATTTGTCACTCGAGTATCATTCTAAAACTAGAATCATCTAACCATGCCCTCTTCATCTTAGACCCAACCATCAAGGCTAAAAATACACTATAGATAAGGAATATTCATACTCACACCATATATCTAATATCACTTATCATGTATCAATCTTAACCCAAATCATCTTCCCATGATTCCAATCTCTAAGGTCGCTCACAATTCTGGGACAACCCCTCTCTCAATTTACCCTCATACTTCCCAACATATCTCAACATAAAAAATAAATCATCATGCTACTCAATCATACCACCCAAATCACCAATATCCTAATCCACATCCCAAAGGAACAATTATCTCCCCCCCTAGACCATAAACCATGTCTCACATATGCCAAATCTCATGGGAAAATAGCCCAGATTTCATCTAAAATATCACATGGAAACTCACATAGCAACAAAACCAATCTATAGATCTTACATATACATATCAAGCATCACATGTCGAGGCAACAACCTAATCTCATGAACTCATTCTCACTAGGTATCCATAGACCATACTACCCCCTCAATGATCAAGTCACGTCTTAGAAATTGTAATGACATTGTCCTATGATGAATTTTATCATGTGAAACCATAGACACATGGTTCAGTTATGTAGAATTCCACCAATAAGCTATATGGGAAGACTCCATAAAGGTTCTTATTGAAACTTTATATAACTAAACTAATATCATAGTCACCCATGAGGTGTTTTTTACTTAGGCATCCAATATCTATACTAACCCACAAAGGGTAACTATACATCCCAAGTATGAAGGGGCTATATAGACATCACTGGAGAATATCTCACTGTAATATCCACGTGAAATGAAATCTTAAGATACATTGTTGTTCAGATGGGGATAAACCTTATAAGTTATTGACACTTTAAAAAATTGAACCCTCTATCATCATAGTTATCAATCACATGAAAGTTCATGAATTTCATGTGAGTCCTATGTTCTAAAAGTGGCGCATTTACACTGACCACTTAATAATGGTAAAATAACCATAACCATAAATATAAATCTAAAATATAAATGTCATACTTGAATAAATATCTCAACTATAATAGTGAAAACTAAAAATAGTAATCCCTTGTCCCTAGTAACCTAGAATTCCCATTAAAAAGTATTTGTGATACACTGGTCTGAGGTTCATCACAAGCTCTAACACATACCTATTCCATGTATTCCATACCCCAAATAGTAATAAAAATTAAAATATTCTCTTATAACACTTTTTAATTCTCCAATATCCCAGTATGAAATTATATTAACCTAGATAGGGTGTCATGAGGCCTCAAGTTCACCTCCTCATACGCTAGATCTTTCCTACTATCAATTAAGTCCTATGGTGTTATTCTGAGGATACTATACCCTCATATTAGAGTAAACCAACAATGAAATTATTATACAACATCAATAATATTAATTAGGTTGTGCATCATCAATAAAAAAACATTATATAACTAATGTAATGCATCATACAACCATACATCCCAACTGATTCCCCACTAATATGATTAGATATAAAAAATAAACAAAAATAAATAAAGACATGGAGGACCTACTACCATCCCCAAGAATCATAAAATCCTAGTCTCTAGACCCCATCCAAATTTCTCTAACCTAACCATGAAAAAATGGTCATCTTCTATACTGTAGCCTCTGATCATTAAGTCTTATCATGTATCAAAGTGTAAGGGTTATCCGGGCAGGGTGTAAGAAAAAATCTACAGGACACCACTAAAAGTGTCCCTAACATAATTAGTGAGGTAGTTTATTCACATTTTATATACTATGAAAAATAAAAGATAAAGTTTTCAATCATAAATAAATAATTAGCATCGATCCTTGAGTTCTAAGGTGAAACCTAGGATCGACCATACTTTCTTCGGAAAGTGTAGGATGTCTCTGAGCTTAATACCATCATCACAAACCCAGGGGAAGACTATTCCAATCTTATAATCCAATAAAACATCCTCAAGAAGCTCATGGGAATACCTTCTCCCTGATTGGAAACATATATAATATTATCAAGAATACCAAATTTCAACTCACACCCTGCCTAGTAACATACCTCAAATCATCTGGAAACCCGAGAGTTTTCCTGCTCCCTATTGAGAAATACATATCACATCATATGAAAACTTATTTTTTTTTACCACATCCCAAATATAAACATATTTCACATCATTAAACAACTCAAGTAATTCCTACACCATACCTAGAATCATATCTTTAATCAACTAAAAACTCAAGGGTGTTCCCTCTTCCCACTAATAAACACATGTCACGTCATCTGAAAACCTTATGGAATTCCCACACCCTTATAGGAAACATATATGAAATTTAGGAATTAAGGGGCCATGATGGAATAATGTTATATATATATATATAGGGATTAGATACCATGTGCAATACTATAATGCATTATCCTCACATGAGTCGGCCACTAACCTGAACCTATCACATGTCTTTTATGGGGAGGTTGTCTTGGGGATCTTAGCTAAATTTTTTAAACCCAAGTGAATGTAGTGAAATTGGGATTCATATTTTATCTTCAGAGGAGGGTGTTTTGGTTTTTTCTTATTTTATAGTGGGTTTGGTATGTACTAAAGGAATTAATGACTGTATTTGTTAGAGAATGTAATGTGCACTTGAGGTAGGTGGTATTTTGACATCTCCTAGATTCCTATTTTATCTTCTAGTGTATGCATGCCATGCAATTATGCTAGTATTCCATGAACATGACCACTTTTGTATTGATACTCACATAAGGGAATTATATTTGTTTCTTAGACTATCTGCACATCCCTCTAGATCTAGAGATGAAGTGAACCTTGACCTCAGGCCTTCTAAATGATGTATAGATTATTGGAATAGTATTGTGACCCCTAGTTGGGTGATTCTATATAACTTAATTATTATTTCTTGATTAGCCAAAAATCGTAATATTATAAAGGTATAATGGATATTTTAGTTAATAAAGTGTTTACCTAGTTAATGATTTACTTTCTGATGTGAATTTTCCATATGAGATGCTTAGTTTCTTGAGGCCTAAGGGTGAGATGTATGGTTAGTTGATACCTAAGGGTGAGATGCATGGTTTCTTGATTATTGAGGGGGATATGAATGGTTAAATGATTATTGTGATTGTGACACATGGTTCCTTGATTTATAGGGTAAATATGTGTGGTTACATGATTCTTGAGGTTAAGATTCATGGTTTGATGATGCTTGAGGGTGAGGTGCATTGTTACTTGATACATGAGGGTGACATGCTTGGTTCCTTGATTCCTGAGAAAGTGATGCATGGTTACACATGATGTATGAGGGAAATATAATGGGTATGGCATGGAATCCCTTAATTACTATCTTCACTTGGTTTTAAGGATAGAGGAAAATAGTACTGGAAAATGTAGGTATGGTTGACTTGGGGGTTCCCTTGGAACCCAAGGTTAAAACTTTTAGTATATATATTTCCTTAAAAAATATATTTATTTACTATAATTTTATTTGAGATTATTAAAATATACATTTTCTATTACTTAAACTAGAAATGATTCAAAAACCGTTGGTGGTGACCTACTGAGTTATACTCATACCCTGTGAAATCCTCCATTGAGAACCTATGAAAACTTCATGGATACAGGTTACGACATAGGAAAGGGACTGATGATCGGTGGTTGATTTGGCTTACTAGGGAAGGAGAATGGGATTTAAAACCAAGATTCACCTTGGAATCAATTTAGTTTCATTTCATGAGTTTTATTTTGGTTTTAGTTTGGGTTTTGGGAATATCAAGTTAGACATTAATCTTGGAATTACATGGATTACTATATTAGATTGTTTTGTTTTATTGTTTATCAACTCATGATAATATGGTTGATTTGTTTATCTATATTTCTTTTATGATTTTCTAATCTGTACCAGAGGTTATAGTCTCCCCAATATATTTATTATAACTTTAATTTTATTTGGTATCCTCCAACATATTGGGAATCATGCATGACATCATGTGGAAACCTATCTCTGTCACTTAAGGGAGAATCAGACTGGGGATGTTACATCAAATATCTCCAATCACTCTCATATCAACCCACAAATTACCACTATAATCAATGAATTAAATCTAAGTGTATTTCATGTGAAAATATAAAAATGAGGGAAGAATAGTTTAAAAACAAATATTATTATAAATATAATACATTCTAAGATATTAAACATTTCTAGAGAAATAAGTAGAAGATATTGATAATTAAAGAACGGAATTCATCAATAATGAATGGATATATTCTTATAGGATCGACCACTATTGTCCTAGTATTCCATCAAAAGATAAATTATAGTAGGAGAATGTAAATACAGAAGTAGCTTAACCTCAATAAAATAATACCCCACCCCCCTTATCAGTGAATAGTCGTATTCTTATAGAAGTGTTTTGGGGTTCCTCACTCAGTTCAGCATTTACAACTCCCACGTGAGAAACATGTCCCTCCTCCAAATATTCTAGTACCTTAAATATATTCTCCAAATTCATCTCCCAACTCATTATTCTTAAATTACCCCCATGAACACGTATCGAGGTTCATGATGGCTTTAATTGGTTTTCTCTTTAATCTTCATCTCACCTATAATTCTTTGCACGATCTTTAACTTCATCTTTATCTTTATGATTTCCATGTTGAAAGTCTATTAGAGGTTCTTTACAATTTGGATATACTAGAAGATATAAATTTTATTTTCAATAATTATCTTTCCATTTTTGGTATTTTTTATTTGGTTTCATATGGGTTCCGTTAAATATCTCTTTGGTGACCTCATATTAATAGACGGACCATATGAGTTACCTTTATGTAGCCTCATCAAGTTACCCTAATGTATCCTCTATTGTGGTAACCTTTAGAAACTCATATAATGTTCCCTATACCTTTATGTATAAAACTTTCCATGATAATTACCCTTACATTTGTCATATAGTGTGCATGTTATCTTTATGAAGTGGAGGTTATGACCCTTACCTAACTTTAGTTTACTTGTTGGTACCCTTATTTACCATAGGAAAATCAGAGGTACCCTTATTTTTCACTTTTCCACACATGTATAATTTACACAACGGCTATGGAAGACTTACAATAGGAACTAAACTCATATGATTGGTGGTGAATTTGTATGATGAAGTCATACAATGAATCTATGTGCCCAACTTTAAAACCATATGTTATGGATGAATAAAAGACATACACTCACTTAAGTTAAACAATTGGTAGGTTGAATTCATATGATTAGAGAAATTCCTATGGTCTAAGGAATATAAGGAAAGTTATACATCAAGATGAAGTCATATGAAATGATGGAGGAATTCATAAGTTATTCTCCTCCCTTTTTCATTTTTCCTAGATTTAGACCTATAACCATAAAAATCACAGAATCAATGTAATCATTATTCAAATTAAGATCAGAATGATTTTAAAAAATGAAAAATAAATTTAAAAGTATTTAAATAGTTTAAGACCAGAATTCCAATATCAATGTATGGATTCCCATTTAATTCCAAAAATTCAATAAATCATTAAAACTAAATATTTAATCCATTAAAAAATTAAGTTCCATATTTCCAAAAGTAACAAATATGAATAAATTTTATAGGATTTTATTAAATTGTTGGGTAAATTAACAAATAAAGTAGTTCAAAAATTTGAAAAATTGTCTCTCATCGCTCTCCCACACTTACAATATTTTACTTTATGGAAACACATCGAATTTATTTTATTTAAAAATATTTTTCCTGCATAAGCTCAAATACCCAAATTAAGGAAAAATAAAATCTTATATTCACCCATCATTTAAAATATCATAAATCTTCTATGAAACTAAGACATTTTCCTCACATTAATTTAAGAAAAAAATCCTATATCTAGGTTTATAAAATGAATAGATCTTAGTGGGAATTTTTTTTACAAGTGCCCCTTCCTAAATCCATTTCTCTAAAGTTTCCTTTTCCAGAAATATTTTTCACAATTCCTTGATTATTCATAAATGAAATTCAGTTATATCATATTAACATTATTTATCTAAGTTCATATTTCTCTAAATCTTTTCATTCCCTTTGTTAATTATCACTTATTGAATTTTTCTCATCCATGATATGGGTTATAGAGCTCATTGGATGAGTATAATTAAACCCAAATCTAAAGTACCCCCAAGATAATATGTATCAATAGAGACAAGTAGTAATAGTCAAGGAACACTTAAGAATATGTATATCAAGTCACTCTAACTCTTATTTGATGGATAACACACACACACACACATGCACTTATGTTGACTTATTAAGACTTCAAGATTTGTTCTATTTGTTTTACTCTAGTTCATATGAGCTATAAAAATTTCTTTTAGGGAGTCACTTAAGGTTTTTAATCAATCATAATGGTTAGGTCACCGAGGTTTAATTCCATTAGTCTAGTTTCCTAATGCCATTATTTTGGTTATTCCATGATATTTTTCATTGAAAACTCTTTTCCTAGTTCCAAAGTGAAATAATGCATGAAATAAGTGGTAGAATTCATTCAATAATCATATATTTTTAACAAATTTAAAACCAATTAAATCATTCCATAGTATCATGGTACTTATTTCTAGGAAAGAAAATATTGGAGATCGAGTTTTACTATCTAAAAACACTCTTAAATTGTAAAAATAGAAGCAAATAATATAAATAATTTATGTTCAGATTATATAAATAGTTTTCTTATAAAATAATTTTCCTTTATTTAAATCGAAACCCAAAATGAAATGGGTAAAACATATAGATAATAATATTTACATCCTAAGATACATTTTACTATAACCCTCAATATTCTCAGACACAAATTCAAATAATTTTATAATACATTTATCAGTGAATAATAGCCTTAAAAAGAGATATACAGATTGGTATGAAGAAAAGAGGCAACCTGGGGTTCTTTATTCAGTAACAACTAGGGGGAGTTTGGACTCCTCCATCAGTTCCTTAAAAAAATATTCATAATGTTTCTCTGAGTTTTTTCCATTCACTTTAAATGGATATTGAAATTTATTTCCTTTTATTTAAACTACACCAAAATATAATTTCATGGTTATTATTAATGGTCTATTCTATTCATAATAAAGTTTACCAGGCATGAGATTCATACAAGAAGAGAACAACAACACTTTATATCCAACTTTGAAATTAACTTTTTTTAATGATTCTATCATAAATAGATCTATATTTCTATTTCTATAGTAGATAATTCTCATAATATTTCCTTATAAATACCTCAAGTTCCATCATTTAGAGATACCTTTGTTCACCATCCTTACCAAACTCCAAGTTCACTCTCTTCACTACCTAGTAGGTTTTTTATCGCAGCTCAACAAGTGATAATTATTTCTATTAAAAATTATAAAAGGGTGCATACCTAAGGTGTTTTGGAAAGTTTTCATGTATTCCCATGGTTAATCCTCAATATCTTCACTCAAGTCCTATTTATTATATTGAATTATTTTCTAAAAAATTATTTTGAATTCATTATTAGAAACTTTAGTGTGCCCATTTTTTTGTGGGTGGTATGAAATTTAGTTTTATTGGTGCACTCTATACTTATTCATAATAGTGTGATCTAACCTAATCATGTGGTATTTTACAAAATATGTATACCCCTATGCCCCATTTTCTCCAAGTTGAATTCTTGTAACATAAACATCCATAAAATCAACCTCAACATTGCTTCATATTTATTGATCAAATACCTAAGTGATGCATGATCATGATAAACAGTTACTCTAATTCCTAGAAAGTACGACCAAAATTTCTATAAAGAAACAACAATAAATTATTTTCTTATTTTTTTTATAGTTTATTTGGGTTATTTACATGGTTTATGAAGTTTGGGTTATCACATGTGGCTACCCATAAATATTTTAGGAAATCATAGATCCCATTACCTTGTTTGAGGCATCAAACAACACCATAATGGGGGTATTCCAGTCGAGTGAATATATTAAAAGTTTTTTGTTCATTGTCTCTTTATTTTTGTGAAAAGATACTTTTCATGAATAATTAAAAACAAAATTAGAATTCTTAAGGAGTATATTGGTCAAGGGAAAATCAATTTTACTAAAATCCTTAATAAATATTACATAAAATATAGAATATCCCAAAAAAAGATCTAATATGTCTAACAATGGTGGAATGAGGTTACTTAGTAATGATATAAACCTTGTAATTTTCTACTTTAAATTCATCTTTATAGATTATTTTTACTAAAACATGTCCTCTTTCACCATGAAATAACACTTTTCAAATTTTAAAACCATTTTTTTCTCAAAGAATTTCATTAAAAAAATTCCATATTTTTTACATAGGTTTCAAAGTATGAACCATAAATAATAAATCATCAATAAATGTTTCTAGGAATATTTAAATTTGGTCAAAAAATAAAAATACTTTGTAGCATTGAAAAATACCTAGGTTATTTCATAATACAAATGGAATCCTTCCATAGTCAAACATTCAAAATGGACATGTTAATGTTGTTTTTCATGGAATTAGAGAGTTATGGGAACCTGAATATACCTATAAAATCCATTAATAAAATTGTAATTTCGTTTTCCATCTATCCTCTCTAACATTTAGTCTAAAAAAAGGATTAGTAAATGGTCCTTTCAGGCCACATGATTTATTTTTTTATAGTTAATAAAAACTCTGTAAATATTATAAATCCTAGTGGTAAAGGACTTATTATTTTCATTTTATACAATGGTGAAGCTAGTTTTCTTGGATATAATTATATGATTCCAACTCCTAAAATTTTCTTAAGTTATTTTTCTCAAACTTCTATAAGAGTTGGATTGAGCCTTCTTTGTGGCTATCTCACAAGTTTAGGTTCAGGTTCTAACAAAATTTTATACACATGGGTTATTGGACTAATTCCTATAATGTTTCCTAATGAACATTATATACCCTTAATGTTTTGCTTCATAATTTTGAGAAATTGATACTATTTCTTGGGTTTTAAATTTACTAAAATGATTACAAGTAGTTTTTTCATTTTTCTTATGAAATGTATATTTTAAGTTAGAGGTTTAATGCTTTATTTCCATTTTGAGGGGTGTTATAAAGATGATTTTAACTCATTTTTTCCATGTTTGAAACCTCCACATGTAAGGAAGAAGTTTCAATGGTATATTTGAGTAAAAAATTAAAATATTTTTTATCTAGTTCCTCAAACTGTTCAGAACACAAAATAGATTCTAAATTTAGTTCATTTTCCAAAAAAGATTCATCAAAGAATCAGGTGATTCCAAGGGTTATCCAAGTAAAATTATTTTATCAAAAAAATCAATCTATTATTTAGAACAATAATTAATTTCATAATGGAATAGTGTAAAAATATATTTCACATCATGGGAGTATTTAATTGAATCTAAAATGAAAAATATTACTATATATTACCTAAAATCCATTGAAATTGTTCCTTTATTAACATTTTTTATGTCTTTAATAGTTTTAAGAAATATCCTACCTTAAAAATTGGGGGTGATATATACCACATTCTTCTTATATTTTTATGATATAAAGATCAGTAGGGAAATCCATCATTTCACTCTTACCAAAACATCCTCTAAAACACCAATGGGTGAGAAGTGGTTTGATTATCAAGTTTCATAACTACTCTAATTGGTTTGATTTATCCTACCTACAAGGAATAAAAAACTATTTAATTCATGAAATTTATTTATTCTCCTGAATTAAACAAAGAATTATAAAAATTGAGTTCTCTTATGGTGTAAGGGGTAGTGAAATTATATAGGTATTAATATTTCCTACGTAAATATGGGGTTATAGGGGTAGAGGAATTTATTCCTAGTCATACCATTTCATGTCCTTGAAATTTCCTCACCTTGGTACACATTTTATTGAGAAACCTTTTATACCTTAGGATTTAGTGGATAGCCTCTAACAAAGGAATTTTGATCTCTGATCTTTTGAATGTATCTAAGACCACTTGTTATAATTCTTCTTCTTCTGTTTTCTTTGGTGGTTTTATTCTAGTAGGTAAGGGACGTTTGGGATGATGTAGGTTGTCCGTTTTTTAATTTCCCTTATCTTTCTCCACTAGGGGTATCTCCATAGGGGCTTCCTCTTCAGGTTTCTTTTTAGGAATGGATTATTCATGTTTATTGGTTTAATATGTTTTTTATAGTGGATATGACTTGGATGAGCTTACCCTTTAGCCCTTTTTTAAGGTATCAAACCCTTATAACCCATTCCTTTTCATTTTTCTGAAGTATTTGGTTATTATAGGAAGCTTGGAGTAGGGTTTTTCAAGTTTTGGAGCTAGAATCTGGTAATAGTAGTAATTCAAAGCATGAATCAAAGTTAGTGATGTGAGAGAGTAGTTCATATCCTGAGTAAGTGTAGTTCACAAGGTGTGATTAACAGCATGAACCATCGATTAACTCCATAAAGGGGTGACCGGTAAAGACTTATGAATATATCCCAAAAAAATCATACAGTGAACTTTTGGTTCATGAAATGAATTTATACCAAGTTTATAAGATCTAGGGGACATGTTTTTTAGTATGTCTCAAACTCAAACCATTCACATCATGAATTTGTATCTTTTTAAATACCTATAGATTCTGTTTCACCCTTAAAATCTCTAAAATTTATCTAAATTCTCCCAAGACCTATAAAATTATGAGTTCTATTAAAGATTATATTGAATCCTTTTTTATTGTGATTAACTTTCATCTTCTTGAGATTGATCTATGGTGATCAGAGGTGAATTTTTCCTCCTTCTCTCTTAGTCTCCATTCAGTTTTTTTTCCTCTCATTCTATATTTCCATTTTATGGAGGTTTGAATCCTTTTATTCTCATGGATTTCTTTTTTATGTATAATGGTGTTTTCATGGTGTGGCATCCATAACGACTATTTATTCCTTACAGGAGAGCATATTGAAGAACTAAACTTATTATTCTATTCTTGTTCAAAGAACATTTGAAGTCTCGAGGTAGTTAATTCATTGATTCTATTATTTTAAGTGAAATTGTAAATTTATCATGATTTATCTCATTTGATAATGGTGTAATTAACCTTAAATATTGAACTATAATAAAGAATGGATTTTGGTTCTAGGTCTTTTGATTGCATATATTTATGTTGTGTTGACGGGTTGCCTATTGTTATTACTAGATAGTGTGTTATATATTGTAGAATTAATTTTTTATCATGTTATTTATGCTTTGAAATTGTATAAAGAATGTAAAGTTGGTAATACTTGATAATTAAATGAAATAGGCATGATAAATTGTTACTATATTTCCTTTTTTGAGTTGAAAAATGAAAGTTATGCTTGAAACATGTTTAAGGTGATCTCTATCAATTGATAGGTAATGCCTTATGTTTCCTATGGTTATAAGATATTTTGAATGAATTGGTTAATTCAAGACAATAATTAATTGGATTCGTATTAAATATAATTTTTTTAGGATGAGCATGTTTGTTTACTTATGAATGATGGATACCTTATTTCTAGGGCCAAGATTCCATGTTAACTATTTGATTTTTTCTTGCTACCTTGTTTTGTTATCAAGACATAGAGCCTTTCTATGAGACATGATGTTATTATAGGATGGTTTTTGGATTGGATATAAATGGGTGGGGGTTTATGTGGTTGTGGTTATAGTTGGTGCTGGTGATTAAGAGATGGATGGTGACATGCATGGTGGTGTTTAGAATGGATCTGGGACTAATGGAGTGCGTTGAAGCTATGATTCCCTATTTATTGATAAATAAAATGATGGATTACTTAACTATTAATGAATTTATTTCATTGAAGGTCTGATGGATGGGTATCTTTATTCCTATATTCATTCCCCCATTACTTAACACAGCTAGTTGTGATTGGTTTATGAATATTTTATGGTATCTTTGTATGAGTCCTAGAGTACTTGGAATTATGGAATTATAATGAATTTCGAAATATTTAACCCGATAGGTTGGGGGTTTAATGGTTAACTTATGATAATTGGTTGGTAAGTGTGAAATATAAAATTAATATATAAAAAATATATTTTCTATGATTATGTCCTTATAGGTTATTTAGTCCTTAGTGGTGGCAGTTAGGTTTCATGAGAGACAATATCTACAGTTTAGGTTAAGTATATGTAGTTTCTCTTAATGTGTTTTGTGAGCTATATATATTCCTTATGTTATGTGATTTCATATGTTACCCCACTAAGGTCGATAGGGTGACTGACACAGATTGGACTCTAGGGGTGTTTTCCCCAACATTCAGGTTGGTGAGAACAGATGGTTGACTACCCCCTCTCCCCCACTCTCTTATTAGGGGGATTATTACTTTCTGGTATGTACAATGGTTACCTTCTTATATATATTTTTAGAGGTATATAATAGATTATGGTTATTTCACACACATATATCTTCAGAAATAGTATCTTAAGGATTATTATAGGCATGTTTTGTATGGTCTATAATGGAATGATGTATAGTATATGACATATAGGATGTGGTGGATTTTAGAAAAACTACTTAGTTACTATCTAGATATGAGGATGATGGTGTCGATATTATGCGATGCATGGGGCATAGATTACAATATATAGTTTCATTTAACACATGTGGCTTATTAGAGATAGATGGATCAGGAAATGAAATGTTGGGGTGAGAGTGGAAAACTAGTGGGGAACTGGTAGTGGAGTACCTTCACTTTTATACATATATTGGATTTTATATTATTGCTTGTATATGATTCTTGGTGAGAGATACATGGTGGGGTTGGGAAATTATCATACCTAGTTAGGTGAAAATTTGGTTTCATTGTTTACTCAGTGGGATTTAGTATTCTTTCCTCACATTTTCATGAGTGGTTTTTGGTAAGATCCTACAGAGTATATATTTTATCCTAACCCCTATATATATAAACTATTTTTCATGTCCGCAGGAGTTTGTTATTGATTAAGATTGATATTAATATATTTTGGAGTTTTTTATGAGTTTTTTGGTCTTCTAGGTCACTATTGAGGATTTATTTTCAGTAATTATACATTTTCCTTCAAAGTTATTTCAATTTTGTATGAAATTAAATGCATGTATTATGATCTTTTAGTTATTATAGGAATGAGTTTTTTTGTGATAATATATTATCCCTTGTTCCTCATCTTCTTATCCAAGGGTAATGCCTCTCGTTTTTGTGTTTGATATACCCTTGGTACTATTTTCAAACCCATGGACTATCGGAGGTGGGATTCAAGAATCATAATCTCTCTTCCTTCATTGTCAGCATGAGAGGGGTACCTTGGGGTGGGGGTTATGAGAGAGTGGTATTAGATTCAGGTTGAGGGATAGAATATAGTTTGGATATTTTCACTAGTGAGGGATATATAGGTTGGTAGGGAAACAATGTAAATCGAACTTAGTATGTGATGTAAATAAGTAGGGTTATCTAGGAAATGAGTGTTTAGGTCCCCCTATTATCCAATGTATGGACCCTTAAGTTTACTGATCCTACTAAGAAAATTGATATATATTTATGGGTAGAGACCAGGGAAAGGATCACGTATCATTATTATTTTCTATTTTGTTTAAATTGGGTACACATTAGGGATAGTTTTAACCTTGATTAATTAATCTTAAACATTATGTATTATATCTTTAGGATTCCCTAACAATTTTTTATTTTGTAGGTATGGCTCTGAGTGACATCCTCATCGGGTTTGTGTTGAATATGTTCGAAAGTATGTTCTAGTAGATCACCAAAAAGTTGAATTTGAAAAGGAGGACACTTGTAGGAGGACAGTCTGAAAGTTATAGAATAAAATATTGAATAATTAAGAGGGATATATTTTGAATTTAGTGATAGAGGACTAGTTATAAAAGTTATATATTTCCTTCAATTCGATCTATGCTAAAAAGGTTCATTGGGTTTCATTGGCGGTGAATATGTTGTGTGGGAAAGTCAGGCAGTGGTGGTTCTTGTTCCTCAAGGATCATGAGGAGTTGGATATTTAATGGGATAATTTATGAGATCATTTCAGAGTTGAGTTATTGTTTTGACCATGAAAATGGACAACCTTCGGGAGTTTTTTATCCTTTGATATGGAAGTTTCAAAATGTGGGAGTCCATGATCTATTTCAATAACCTTCTTTGGTATGCTTCAGACCCACTTCCATATAAGGAAATGAGGGTGAGACATTTAAATAAGGATTTGTGTCCAAATATCCAATCCTAGATCACTCTATATATGTTGTTGACATATCTTGAGATACTAGAGAGATAAAATGTAGTTAAGAGAATGTTTTCCAAAACTGGATCCTCATGGGAGGGGAGTCATCAAGAATCTCGGTGTGGTAGATCTATAGTATGGGGTTCCCAATTACTGGGATAGAAGGGATTTTGGATATTCAAGGGTATGTAATGTCCATCTCAATATTTTCTCACTAAGTTTGACATCTCTTAATCCCCTATCAAAGG
The DNA here is from genome assembly GCA_963277665.1 of Viscum album. NCBI lineage: Eukaryota > Viridiplantae > Streptophyta > Magnoliopsida > Santalales > Viscaceae > Viscum > Viscum album. The sequence goes on along the minus strand of OY728119.1, from coordinate 1,011,417,983 downwards.
ATCGGACTTTTTTCTTGTGGAGGTCATGATCATCAGTTGAGGGAGTTCCAAACCATTCTAAGTAGACATTGTGTGACTGGTGTTCCACTTAAAGTTATACCATTATAGAAGTATTAGTTGAGGAAGTTATAATGGTAGTTGTATCAAGATTATGATCATAGATGGGGATATGTAGTAGGCATAGGAAAGAACCATGATTCTCCTTATCTTCTGGATGTAGAGTATAGTTGTGGAATCACTCATCATCAAGGCCAAATATACTGTAGAGCATATCGTGGTCAGATGCATGCAATAGATTTTTTAATTATAGATGATATGGATTTCATTTGAGATACCATTTTATTTTTTTCTACATGGATGAATGAATTTTTTTTATTTAGGATCTATACACTCCTTCATTTTACTTTCCATCGTCCATTATTTGAGACAAGAGGTAGAGAGACTTCCAGTTCCCTTAGTGTCGACTAAACTAGCTGGATGTTTATCTAGTTTATGTGATGTTTGTGGATATTTTTTCTAGTGTTAGGGTATTATCACTCTTATGGATAATTACTATGTTTATGGATATGGTCATATGAAATCTTCCTTAGAAGATACTAGTTATATTTAGTGTAGGATATTGTGGATTTATTCAAGATATGGATTATGTTCTATAATGTTGATATAGATTCCACTATGTTTTTTTGTGAGAGAGACACTTGGATGGGTCAGAGGTGTGTCCATCCCTTTTCTTACTTAATGGTTGAGTTAATTATGGGATCATTAGAGCTTTTTCTGGTAGTGTTTTTCATGGTTATGGAAGAGTACCCTAATCTCCTTCCTGAATAGGTTGTAGCACTGCCACCTCAATGAAATATTAATTTTTTGATAGAGTTATAGTCAGAAACATCTCAAATTTTTATTTATTAGAATAGGATGATACTTTATTGGTTGTGAGAGATGTGGATATGTATTGACGATCTCTTCTAGTGTTGTTTTATTCATCCAAGCATATCACCTTGGGGTACTATGATTCTATTTGCGAAGAAGTCTGATGGAAGTAAATAATTATGTATTTATTATTGTCATATGAATCAGGTAATAGTAAAGAATTGATATCCCCTTCCATGTATTTATTATTTATACGATCTGTTGAGGGGATATAGTTAGTTCTTTAATATCAATATATGATCATAATATCACCATATGAAGGTGAAGGATGAGAATATTTCGAAGAGTAATTTTTTATTTTTTTATGGGAATTTTGATTTCACTGTAATGATGTTTAGTGTGAAAAATTCTCTATCTGTATTCATGGGATTAATGAATTAAGTTTTTCAAGAGTTTCTAGATCGGCTTGTTGTGGTTTTTATCAATGGAATCCTTATGTTCTCCATGTTTGAGTGGGATCACACATATAATCTATATGTTGTTTTGGGATCTTCATTATCATTAGTTGTTTTGTAAACTATAAATTTGTGAGTTCTAGGTGTGTGAAGTTAATTTCTTTAGGAATTTAATGTCCTAGATTGGATCATTCATGGATGGATTTTAGTTTGAGTTTTACTATGATGCTTCATGTCTTAGCCTAATTAGAGTCCTAATGAAGTAGATAACTATTGTTTCTTATGGGTCTTTATAATTACAACCCCATGAGCATAACTACATCACCCATGATATTGAGTCAGCAGTGGTCATGTTTACCTTTAAGTTGTGGAATAATTACCTTTTTGGCGAGTGCTTTATGGTTTTCATAGATAAAAACAAAACCTAAAGTATGTATTCCCCCATCTTGACATGAACTTATGACAGTAACGATGGATGGAATATTTTTTGGACTATAACTTTGAGATTTCTTATACACCAGAAAAGGTTAATGAAATAGTTGATATGTCAAGAAATAATTCACATAGTTGTTATTTACATGAGTTTACAGATTCATAGAGATTGGTGGAATAGATCTCCACGATGTATCTTGATATAGGATAGGTTGGTGTCATAGGATGCCTCTATCAGATAATTTTGTAGCCTTATTTAGTATAGTAGGTGGAGGAGTCCCATCTATGAGATTTTGACGTAGTGTTCTGGAAAGATTGATTTGTATGTGATTATTCATTTGATGGATTGTCTAAGTGTGATCATAACTAGGTTTTGTTTCAAGCTAGTCTATTCAAACCTTTAGTGATGTACGATTTGGTTCTCTGTGAGTTCCATAACTCACCTTTAGTGGTACACCCTTACATTAAAAATATGTACCATTATTTGAGAGTTCAGTTATAGTGGAATGGGGTGAAGTATTTAGTTAAGGAGTTTATGTCCCAATGTTTCATTTATCAGAAGGTGAAGGTTAAACACAGTGTTTGCAATGGTTTGATTCAGCCATTAGATGTTCCTAAATAGAAGTGGGAGTAAATTTTGATGCAATTCATCAACATTTTACCTTAAACTCAGGGAGTTTATGATTCTATATGGGTAATTTTGGACCATTTGATTAATTCAACTATCTTATTAGAAATCAAGGAGTGATACTTAATGGTGTTTTTCTCGAGGTAGTCTATAAAGAAATTGGTAACGCTTCATGGAGTCTTAAAGATGATAATTTCTGATTAGGATAATCATTTCTTAACTAAGGTGTGGAGAGGTATTCATAATTATTTTTTTCTCAATTAGTCCTAAAAAACTTCTTTTCATCCAAAGAAGAATGGTCAAACATGGCATAACATCCAGACTCTTGAAGCCATGTTGCATACTTATGTCATAGATTTTGGAGTTTCATGGGTGAAGAATTTACCCTTGGTGGAGTTTTATTATAATAATATTTTCAATTCCACCATTGGTATGACACCATTTGGCTATTTTTATGGATGACCTTATCATTCTTCATTGTTCTATACTAGGGTTAGAGAGTAAAAATTCTCAGTTCGGAACTAGTGTAAAGCATGAAAGAGATTGTGCAAGTTATTTTCAAGAATATGAATGTATTACGCGGTTATAATAAGTCCTGTATTGATTATAGTAAAAGGGCTATGAAGTTTTATGATAGAGATCATGTTTTATTGAGGGTGAATAATCATTATGGGTGGTTAATGTTTGGTCATGGGAGTAATCTCCCCTATTTTTTGGGACTTTTGAGGTGTTGGCGCATATAGGATTCATTGATTACTGATTATTAATTCCCCCACATATGATATGAATTTATGATGTATTTCATGTTTCATGGATTCCTTATTATCTTCAAGCTGATTTTCATATCATTTATTGGGTTGAGATTGATTTTTTTTATGATACAACCTTTAAGAAGCTGCCCATGGAGATGCAACACCTCCAGAAGAAGGTGTTTCATGGTTATGATATTCCCTTAGTTTGTGTCCTATGGTGACATAGTGGCATGGAGGATAGAACCTGGGAACATGATTTATAGATATTTTCTTTTTATCCCTATTTGATTGAATATTTATTCTTATTCTTAAAATATTTTTTTGATGATGTTTACCTTTTGACTAGCTTATGAGTTTTTTTATCTTGATGTGGAAGTTGATCATGGTTTTTCCTTGTTTGATAGATATCTCTATCTGTATTTTTTTAGTTGGTGGATATTTTTTTGTGGTGTAGCACTTTTTTATTGGTATAGAATGTTCATTGAGAGGTATCTCATGTGATTGTTTTTTCAAAATACCCTTATTCCTTTCTTTTAGGTTTATTTTTAATTATTGAGGATGATAATTATTTTACAGGTGTCAAGTGTAGAGGTGTGGACCCTTATAACCCATTCCATTGAATTTTTCTGATTTTCAAGGTTCTTGGAGGAATATTTGAGTAGTTTTAGTGTATTTTGGGAGTTGAAATCTAGTTTTGGGAGTAATTCAAGATGTGAATTAATGTTAACGGTGTGAGAGAGTAGTTAATGACATGAGTAAGGGTAGTTTGTAATTTTTGATTCATGGCATGAACCATCAATTCAATGTGAAAATGAGTGAGGCTCATTATTTGTGATTCTATCCCCAAATAATTAATTATAGGAACTTTTGGTTCATAATATGAATTGATTCCAAGTTTATAGGACCTTGTTGATGCATTTTATGATTGGTCTTAAACATGAACTATTAATGTTGTAAATGAACCATTCACACCATGAATGTGTGTATACCAAAATACCTATAAATTATATTCTACCATCAAACTATCTCATATTCATTAAAATTATCACAAACCCTAGGAATCCATAGGTGTTATTTTAGAGTATATCAAATCCATTTTGATTGGTATTGACTTTTGGATTCCTGAGATTGATCTGTGGTGATCCAAGGTGAGTTTTCCTCTTTATATCTTGGTTTCATATCCATTGGGTTTTGTTTCCTCACATTTTCCCTTTCCATGCTATATATGTTTACCTCCTCTAGTTCTCAAGGAATTCATTTGATGTTTAATGTCATGTTCATGGTGCAGCATACATAGGGATCATTGATTCCTTGTGGGAGAGGTGTTCATATATCTACTCTTTTTATTTTTTTCTTGTTTAAATAACATTAAAATTTTCAAGGTAAGGGATTCATTTATCTGATTATTTTAAGTGAAAGTGTAAATTTATCATTCTTTGTATCATTGGGTAATGGTGGAAATAACGTTAATGGATATTAAACAAGAGTAAATAATGAATATTGGTTTTGGGTTTTTCTATGGCATGTGTTTGTGACATGTTGGAATTTTGCCTCTTTTTTTTACTAGATATTGTGTTATCTCTTGTTTATGTCATGTTTTTTATGATTGTAAATTGGATAAATAAAATAAATCTTGCAGTGATATATGAATCAATTAAATAGGCACATTAAATTGTTTCTGTATTTTCTTATTTTAGTTGAAAATGGAAGTTGTGATTGAATCTTGTTCAATTTGGTCTCCAGTCGATGATAGATGATGCCTTAGGTTGTTTATGGTTACAACCTATTTATAATGAATTTTATAATTCAATATGGTAACAAATTGGTTGTCAGTTAAAGATAATTTTTTATGGATGAGTGATCTCGTTTTCTTATAAATTCTGGAAGCCAATATTCTAAGGATTGAATGAACTATTAATTGTTTATTATTTTATTTTATCCTTGTGTGTTTTCTCTAGATGTGGAGCCTTAATATATGAAATTATATGAGCCTGGGATACCTCATGGATTAGATATAAATGAGTGGGGTTCTTGGGGTTTTGGAAGTAGTTGGTATCGGTGATGGCGTAATGGATAATGACGTGCATAGTGGTTTTATAGATGGAACCAAGACTTATAAAGCTGGTTAAAGATAGTATTTCCCAATGATTAGTGAATTGAAATCTGGGTTTCCTACCTTGTAATGAATTTATTTCCTTGAAAATGTCAAATAACTAGGTTTCTTGATTTCAGAATTCATTTCCCCATTGTTTAACATAGATGGTTATGCTTGGTCTATACATGTTTTATGTTATATTAGGATAATACCTATAATACCTGGAATTATGGAATGATAATGAAATTTATATGATTTAACCTATGGGGTTGGGTGTTCAATGGTTAACTTGGGTTTATTGGTTGGTAATTATAAAATATGAAATGCATAGCTGAAAAATCTAGTTGTCATTCTTATAGATTATCTAGTCCTTAGAAGTGAAAGCCAGGTGTCCTGAGAGACGATAGATGCAGTTTAGTTTAATACTAGGTAGTTTCTATTAGTGATTTTTTATCTATATATATTCGTTATATTTTGTGAGTTCATATGCTACCCCAACCAATGTTGGTAGAGAAACCAACATCCATTGGACTATGGGGTGTTTTCCAAAAAATCCTAGTTAGCAAGGGTGGATTGTTGACTACCCCCATATCCCCCCACTCTCTTCTCTGAGTGTAGTATTATGTGTTGGTATGCACATGGGTTACCTTCCTATATGTTTTTTTTAAAGGATTTAATGGATTATGGTCATTTTTAAAAAATTTATCTTAAAATATATTATCTTAATGATTATTATAGGAATATTTTGAATGGTATCTAATGGATTAAGGTATAGTACATGATGTACAGGATATGGTGGATTTTGAAAAAAAACTACTTGATTACTATCTAGAGTTGAGGATGATTATGTTGATATTATTTGATACATGGGGTGCATATTACATTATATAGTTTCCTATAATGCATGTGGATTATTGGAGAGATATGGATCAGGATCCATGACATTAGAGAGGGAGTGGAAAACTAGTGGGAAAGTGATAGTGGGGTATGTTCACTTTTATATTTATATTGGATATTATATTATTAATGATATGTGATATTTGGTGAGAGATTCATAGTGAGACTGAGAATTTAGCATACCATATTAGGTGAGAATTTAGTTTCATTGTTTACTCACTGGGATTTAGTATGGTTTATTCACATTTTCACAAGTGGTTTCATGGAGGATCCTACTAAGTATACATGTTATGATCACCCCTATCTATATAAACTATTTTTTATGTTCTAAGGAGTTGTTTACCGATTAGGTTGGACATTCCTAGCTCATAGATTTGTTCAGGAGTTGTTTGGGCTTCGTGATCTCTACTGAAGAATTATTTTGGGTACTTGTACCTTTTCTTTTATATTTTTATTATTTGTATATGACAGTAAATAAATTTATTAAAATAATTTATTTTTTATGGGTATGAGTTATTTGGTGGACTTATCTTATCCCATGTTCGTCATATTTTTATCAATGGGTAATGTCTCCCGTTTTTGTGTTTGATATACCCTTTGTGTTAGTCATCAACTCATGGCCTAACAAAGGTAAGATTTGGGATTCATTATCTCTCTTCCTTCATTATCAATCTAAGAGGGGTACCTCTACGGGGAAGTTTCATGACTCCTTCAACTCTGGACCATGAGTGTTCAAGGTAGATTGTTGGTTAGTTTAGGAATATTCAAGATATTTTACTAGGTCCTTTTTTCACACCCTGACCTCTTCTAACCTTTTTATTTTAATTTCTTATTTATATTTGGTATTGTCCTTGACTTTTGGGAAAATTTAGTTGAAATTTTAAAGTTTTGGGGTTTTTTTACAGGGTGCATGGTTAGCCCACATGGTTATATAAATAATGTTCCAACTAAGTGAGTGGATCTAAATTTTCTATAGATCTTTTTGGAATTATTGGTGCATGGGTTTTGTAACCATGTAGGATAACCATGTGGCACTCATTTTCTCTCTAATTAGGGGTGCATAGTTAGTGTGTGGTTTTGTAAACTATACAGCCAAACCATGTGTAATTCCCATAACATAAATATTTTCATTTTCCCTAAAATTACCTTTGAGGTTTAAGATACCAAATGGGGTTTTTTCTCCCCATTCAGTCGTGGTGTACCAAGGGTCTAGGGATTATCCCTCCTTTCTCTTCACTTTGATTTTGGAGGGATTTATAACTTTATTATTAGTGTTCTTCAAGTGGTAAGTCCCTTTTTCCTCACCTATTACTTATTACTTTTCTTTCTTTCCCTTGGATTGGTTATCTCTTGGTCCAAACCTAAGGTGGGGTTTGATTATTTTTACTTTGGTTTTTGATTCTAGGGTGTGTGGATCATGTCTCGGGTCTTGGTTTTCACATTTCCAAAGTTTTCATCAAATCAGCGCATGGTTTGAGGTAGGTGGTTCCATGATTTCAATTTTTCATCACTTGACATATATGATTGAGCTTTCCAAATATTTTTTCATTAAAATTTAGATGGTTTCAAGATTTTATAAAGGTCTTATAAATCAATTTTTAACACACTTTATTTTTTTAATTGATTTTAAATTATTTAGGCATATTCCATGTATTTTATAAAATGTATAAATAGATTTTAAGTGGGTCATGATTGTTTAAATTGATGATTTTGTATTTATAATGATTTTTTATGATTATATCATGGGTTTTAGGTATTATTTAATTTACTTTCTCGATTATTGTGGCCTTTTAGTGCTTTACCTTGATAAACCCTTTGGTTTTGATAAATGGCTTGAATTATGTTTTTCCTTGGTTACCTTATAATTTCCTATAAACATGGGAATATATATATGTTTGTGGTTAAGAACCCAGATATATATAAATATATACACATATATTATTTTATGGATATATATATATATATATATATGTATATATATATATTGAAGTTCATAGGAGACCTTCTTTAGAACTTTGGATTTCTAAAATGTTTTCGGTTTTCAAATGAAACTTCAAATGGATTTCCAAATGTGAATCCCTAAAAGGGGACTCATAATACCTTTTAGAACTTTAGATTGAATTTTCAAATGGAATTACTTGAAAAATTATTTTTAAAGGATTTGTAAAATATTATTCTATTTTCTAATGCTTAAGTCTCAGTTCATACCTTTTTATGGTTTATTTAAAGAGTATGTTACCATGAAATCCCTCCACTTTAGCGATGGATTTCGAATGGTTCGTGTTGGGAGGTTGGATATAAAAATAGTGTTTGGTTTGTGTTAATTCTTTATTTTGACATTTCATGTGTAGGCTACCTCACCTCCCACACTTATTATCATCATGGAATCCTAGACGTTTTAGTGAGGGTCAGGAGAAGTTTACTATTTAGTCCTGATTAGATGGACTAGATCATTTATATGTTTAAAGACCATGGGGGTGCCATATATGAGGTTTGTTGAGGGTAATTAAGTTGGTTATTGATATAAGGATGCATTGATTGGTCTTATGATGGTTCCACCTGAGTATGTATAAGGTAAACTTAAGGGATGTTTATGAATTTCCCAAGATTATTTATTATTTATTTTTTTGTTTTTATTATATTTAGATACATTACTATTTCCCTACTTTATGTTCTTAGTATGACTAATCTCATCGGTTCTACGTGATATTAGGTTCCTACGTCATTAATCTTATTTTGTTACTTGGTTATTTATTGTGAGTTGAATGTTTATTTAAAATAGGATTTTAAAAGGTATATTTTTAGAATGATAGATTTAAAAAGGTTTTTAATGGTTTCTCTAAAACATTTTTTAGTTTTAGATATGGTTGATTTAAAAAATCTCCTGGTTAGTTTTTTTAAAAGAATTAAATGTATCATTATCTATATTTCAAACTAATATTGATGGTATATTTTAGAAAAATGAAATGAATGGATTCTATGAAGATTTCATAATTAACTTAGTTATGATCACACCCTACATGTTCCACTCAGTATTGGTAGAACTGGGTTTTTTTACTAGTTAAGGTACTATTTTTTGGATTGCTCTTAGAGAAATTGGTCTTATTGATGGATAGTGACCAATAGGTCACATGGAGATCATGTCTGGTTCCTAGTTCTATTTTAGTTATTACATTATATTATAGATGTGTCAGTCTAGTTGACCTTTTGAAAATATGATCCTATTTTATATCGTTATAGTTTTTTATTTATGTTAAATTGGTTATGTATTATGGTTATGTTACATTAATATTTTTTATTATATTTTGTATTAATTTCTATTTGTTGACTTTTCATGGATGCCTAAGGTCTGGACGAGTCATGCCAGAATTTCTAGAGGAATTAAATTATCATTAAATCTTTATTTATTGGGATAAATTATCCCCATAAATTTCTTATGATGCTTTTAATGATTTTTGTTAGCCCAAGTGGATTGGTAATTCCCCTCAGGTCATTGGTGAGTTGTTTTAAGTGCCAAAACAGATGGACACCCATGATGGATCAATATAAATGGTATCATGGCTTAGTTTCTTAGAGACCCAATTTCATGGAGTGATCTATATTATTTGGGATGACTAATAGATTGGATCTCGGACCATCAAAACTCAAGAGGTGGGATCAGGAATAGTGTCATGATTTCTTACTCATTTTAATCCTTGAATTTTCCTGGGTTTTTGGGTGTTGAGTCTTGTGTTTTTATATTTCATTATTGGAATCTAGAATATTTCGGCACGTGTTGATGTTACTTAAGATTATATTGACATTTTCTGATTATTATGATGATTCTCTTTGTTTTTTAGGTAAATAAGAAGAAATAATTGGAAGTGAACAATTACCTCATAAGGTCTGGAAAACCATGAGGAGACTGTGGTGTTAGTTTTACTACCTTTTTGTGGCATTCATCGTGATTGGCACACGGTCCGCAAAACCATGCACTACAACTAGCCTCCATTTGAAATTTTCATTGAACTCTTTTTGGTATCATTTCTTATTGGGTTATGTTTAGATGTTACTATGATGGTTTAAAGGGGGTTTTCAAGGCATTTTTCAGAAAATTGTTTTGATTTTAAATGGATTTTGAAATTGGATTTTGATTTTAAAGTGAAATAGGAGGTAGGCCTTGGAAATTTTTTTAGGGTATATTTTTAAATGAAATGAAATGAGTTTGAGTTTGAAGACCTATAAATTTTTTAAATCGATAACTTTTTTAGTTTTGAGATGAAATAAAGTGTGAAATTAGAGTTTTAAATTGATGTGTTAAATTTAAAAGTTGTTTTCAAATAAAGTTTAATATTTTGAAATTTGAAATGTGAAACTTTCAAATGGTTTAAAAAAGGGAATCCACATGTTGGATTTATGATTACAAATTGGTTATTTTGTGGTTATTATTTTGAATTGATATTTTATTCTAGATGGTTGTGATTTATAACTGGTTTATTACTGATGAGTTATAAGGTTTTCCCTATTATTAAAAGTATGCCTCTCAGAAGAGTTATAAAAGTTTTTAAGGATTCAAGAGTAGCTTGGTCAATTGAAGATTCCACCCAAACTCAGGATATAGTGGTGGAGTAAGTTTCCTCTTGGATTTTTCATATCCATCTAGGTGATCAAGGTACATTATAAGTTATAGAGTGTCTTGGGATAGTTGAATAAGTTTGTATGTATTTGGAAACTCTTGATTCTTTAAGGGTGAGAGCTGTCTTGGGTCATTTAAAAGGGCTGAATTTGGATCAGTTGAATATTTTCATCCCAAGGAGTTGTATGTTGGTATGACTTGGGAATTATTTAAGGTCACATTCTCTCAATGGTTCCTTTTAGAGGAGTTTAAAATGATTATGGTGGAAAATATGATAGGTTTCTAGTGGGGTCATTGGATGGTGAAGGAGTATGTAGTCCATTTTAATAAGCTGGTTCCATTTTCTTCTAAGATCATTTCATTTTATTCTTTTGAGGCTCACCTATTTGTGAAGGGTCTTCATTTGGATCTCAGTGATCGGTTTATCTATTTTGATATCATAAAATTTGAATACCTTGTAGATAAAGCTTATTAGGTGGAGCTGGTTTCTAGATGGAAGCCCATGATGGGTGGTAACCACATATCTATTAGATATTATAAAGGTTACTCATCTAGTGAGGAGTAGAGACTGGTGGAACTTGTTTGGGTATAATCTTATTCTTTGGATTCCACTTCCTCAAAGTAGATATATTCCTTTATGTTCTTATATTGTGGTCAGTATGGGAATTCTAATCCCTCCTAGTCTGATATTACAAAGACAGTTCATCATTACGGTCAGTTGGGACACCTTCAGAAGTTATGTAAGAAGAAGAATTATCTAGTGAATAATCCTCATCAACCATAGGATCTTGATGGTGATTCAGAAATATTTTTAGGTATCTCTTTTTATACTTTTTAATTCATCTTTCCCTTTTTTTATAAACAGTTTTGATCCTCATATTTTTCTTTTGGGATGTCCATTGTTATGTGATCATTTATAGAGTGATCATTTTTTTAGGAAATTATGCATAATCCATCATTTTGTTTGATTCTCGAGACTCCTTGATTAAGGGTTCAGTTTGTGTCTCCTAGAGCTTTTTTGATCCATTATGTTAGTGGATTCTTAAATGGTGGTGAGTCTCGTTTTGGGTATCCAACTCTTAAACTATTATTTGGTATAGTCTAGTGTGAGTGTGTTCAAAGATATATTTGTTTCTAAATATTTTATTAGATTCAGTGAGCTTTTGGTAGTTCATTTAGTGGGTTTCTTCTCTTTTCGATTGAAGCATTAGGCTTGTTTTCTTTTTTAGGAACTTGATTGATTTTTGGTTATAGAAATCATTATGGTAGGTAAAATTTCCACACCCCAATATCTGACAACCTTTTTATTTTAATTTTTTATTTATATTTGGTATTTTACTTGAGTGTCGAGCTGAGATGGTTGAATTTTTGGGTTTTAGGGTTTTTCTACAAGGTGTATGGTTAGCTTGTGTGGTTAGACAAACTATATGAAAACCAAGTGAGTGGATCTTAAATTTTTTTTTTTGATAGATTCATTTGGGATGGTTGGTGCAAAATTTTTCTAACCGTATAGGAAAACCATGTGGTAACCAAATTCTCTTCAGTGAAGGGCACATTGTTGGTGAACGGTTTGGTAAACTATGTGGAAATAAATGTGAAGTGCCTAGAATATAAAAAATGTGGGTTTTCCTAGAATAACCTTTCAGGTTTAAGACCACAAATGGGGTTTTTTATCCTCATTAGGTCATGGAACACTTGGGGGACTATGGATCATCACTCATTTCTCCTCCCTTTGATTTTGGAGGGATTTATTGCTTTATTATTAGTGTAATTCAAAATTAAAACACTTATATTGATCTCCTATTAATTCTTGTTTTTCTGTATTTAACTTGGCTTGGTTATCTCTTGGAAAAACCCTAAAGTGGGGTTTTGATTATTTTTTCTTTATTTCATAATTATAAGGTGTGAGGATCAGGTCTCAAGTCTTGGTATTCCCATTTTTTTTGGTTTCATCGAATCCACGTGTGGTTTGAGATGGGTGGTTATTTTTTTTATTATTTTCATCACATGGAATATATTCTTGAGCTTTCCAAATATGTTTCCCTTAAAATATAGATGTCTTTAATGGTTTAGAAATGTAACATCCCAAGTAAGTAATGAATAATAGATATTTTTTATCTATGTCTATTAATGATTAAGATAGTGTTTTATAGGCTTACAATGAAAATAAATACAATTTTATGCATGGAATACACTAATATTCTTAAAAAATTGTTTTACTGCCTTTTGATGGCAAACCCTTTTTAAATAAAACTTTTGACAATTTTATAATCTATATTTTTCAAAATAAACATATTCATTATGATTGGGACATTGAAATTTACATTGGATAAATTTTTGGTATTTTTCTGACAATGTTCATTTTTTAATGAATAGTGAAAAATACTGCATTTTACATCAAAACTGCTTTTTCATTTAATTTAATTATATGGTTAGATTATCCTTTTAAGTGGTCTTAAAGTGTAATCTGAATATATATTTACCATTTAATCCAATGGTGGTAATTAGGATTAATTTCACTTTGGAATTGGGCATAAACTAATGCCAAACTTTTCATAGATATTGTTTCAAAAAAAACCCGCTATTTTTTTGACAACGGGAATTATTTTTAAATCAATTATTGAAATTTCGGTGTTTGGAATTTGGTAAAATGGATTACATATTTGTAATCATAAGGTCCAAATTATTTAATCAAGACTCTTTTGTTTTTGGACATTATGAATAGTAACGACGGTAATTATCTTTAATTATCTTGATTAATGAGTAATCAGGTAGTTAAGGATAAAATATGATATCATAATAATACAAAAAGACCAAAAAATGTGTCCTAAGGATACTGGTTGTCTCATGGCCGACCATGGGATGCCTTTTGCGAAACTTGGGGGCCCCATGGAATCACTTTTGTGAGAAAGTGACTTTTTATCTTTTTATTTTTAAAGAATGTTAAATGTGACAAAGAATGTATCACCTAAGTAAAATATTTTTAATTTTGTCTACATAAATTATATTTTGGACTATAAATATTCATTATAAATCTAAAAATATTTCCTACATCATGATATTTTTTTTATAATTTTTAGACATTAAATTTATTAAATTATTTATGACGTCATGATGAGGCAGCGATTACCTCATTAATAAAGGATTTAAATAAAATGAAATGATAATGTGAAATCTATGACCTACACATGTCCAAAACCTATTGGATGGGTGGATTTCGAACCCTTATCACCTTAGACTAGAATTATATAAATTTTTACCTTTTGAATCCGAAACTCATTTTAAAATAAAGTAACATTTCTTTACTTTCCAAGAGTGCCCCTCCTCTCCTCTTATAAAAGGCCCCCACCTCTACCTCCTTACCCACACTTCCAAAGCCTTTGGCTTGGCCACCCCTACCCATTTTGTCTCTCCACTTCCCTCTCTTACTCCTTGAAGCCTCAATTTGGGCAGAAGTCTTCCCAAGGAAGCCTTTGAGCTCAAACCAAAGGGAGTTACCCGATTTTAAGGTAATGTCTTCACTTGAGTCCTTTTGTTTTATTTTGCTTTTCCAACCCCCTAAACTCTTTTTATTCTTTTCTTTTGTAAAAACTCCAGTATCTTTAATATACTAGGATTTTGTTATAAGAAGGATTCGAGCTACACTTACACACACCTACATCTAATGGTTAAAGAACATATTGTTTCTGTGGATGGCGAATTTCTGCCTCCCAAAACGATGATTGTTCAAAACTCAAATAGCACCTTCAAAGGTGGCCATTAAGATGTCACTATATTTATATATGATATATAATATGTTTATGTTTTTCTTAAGCTTCTGTATTTTTCATTTTGGGCATACCTTTATGGTTTCCATTATGGGTAAACGCGATATTTTCATTTAAGGAAGTGCGGACTACCACCCCCTCAAAGTGATTTGATTCGTTAATACCATATGTGGGACGTATAAAGGATGGAGTTATGATATTATATATGATATTACACTGGAATTATAATATACCTTTATATCATTATGATTCCATTTCATAAAATACAAAATAGAAATTGAAGCATCGTTCATGCGTACGTACAACTTACTGTCTCCATGAATGGTGCATTTCATTTCTTACCTCTAAATGTAATATAATATTATAAATGCATGAATGTACTGGATATATATGATATATACATCATGATTATAATTCTGGATATAATGGATACATGAACAACTTGTAATTATAAAGGTTTTATTTTTGACTCAAGTATCAATGATCGTTAAAAGGACCATTATTAACTTAAATAATTACATAGTGTTCATGACATGGAAATAAGTGATATAAAAGGAATAATGAACTTGAAAAAGGTTCTTAAGCAAGTAGAAATTAACTCAAGTTTATTATTCAGGACATTAAAGAACGATCGAGTTAAGTCGGACCCGAGGTATGGGACTTCGTCTCAATATCCTTTCATTGAGGCATATTTTGTTTTATACACAACCTTCTTTTATACGGTGTATAAACACCTTTGACTTTTACGTTTATCCAAAAGGAATATTTTTTATACATAGCGTTTTACTAAATGACAAAAGGGAATGTTTTTGTCGTACGTATGCGGCGACAACGACTTCTCCACCGCTGTGACCATTATTTGAGTTTCGGCTTCCTCTACAAGCCATAACTTTTTTTTAAAAAAAAGAAAAATAAATACCATGTTTTACTTTTCTTTTATTTTGGTATTGAAAATGGTTTTCATAATTTTTTTATTTCAATGTGTTGTATTGATATCTTGTGATTGAAAGGTGGAAATGTTATGTTTCCTTTATGCATGTTTTATGTGATACGATTATTTTGAGGTTCTTGGGCATTATTATGAAGACGGGTGGTTCCGTGATAAACTAAGGGTGGGTGAGCCCGATATATCTCTCCAATGCATTGGGTAACGTGAAGGAGTGAAACGTTAAGGTTTCTCCGAAGAGATTTAGGCAATATACTGTGATGGGTATTCCAAATGTAACCAAGAGGGTTACTCCCTATGTAAGAATGTTATGAATGCCTCAAGTTACCTTTATGTATTATGATTTCTATGATTTATTCATGATTTGATGTGGTATGTTAAAGTGCCTATTTTTTATGGGTAAATTATGATTTCATTCTTATGTATATATGAACTTATGTTTCCTTTCCATATTTTTATAACCCATACTGAGCTTTTTATGCTCATCCCAAGTTTTTTTGAAATGTTTTTCACAGGTCAAGGGAAAGGTACATGATTTGATGATATTGTCTAGGAAGTGTCAAGAATGAATCCATGTTTTATTTTAAATATGTGTCCGTTGATGGGAAAAATGAATACTATCTTTATGTAACCACTTTGTTTATATGTGGAATGTAATGCATGTTTTATGATCTAATTCTCTAAAACTCTAAACCCGAAAAGATCCTCAATGTGTAATCTTGTAATAACTCAAGATTAAGTAAGGTTTAAGGCCGGGGCCTTATAGTTGGTATCAGAGTTCGGGTTAGATAACTTTAGGAGTTAGAATTCTATTAAATTATTATCCAAAAATATTTTTTTATGGTCAAATTGAAGTGATATAGTATTTAAAGATTACCATGTTGCTTCACCTAAGGTATTTATGTGATAAGAATGGTTTTCCATAGAGGAAACATATCATCTTTTATGGGAAGGCATACAGAGGGAAATGACCTTTCAAATCAGTATCCTGAGATGGTCAGAATCAGAACTAAACAGTTTGTTGTAGTGATGGCTCAGTTGACTCAGGTGAAAAATGTTGGTTGTTTTTATTGATGATATTTTGGTGTTTTCTAAAAGTAAAGAGGATCATGAAAGACATTTAAGGGTTATTTTTCAAACCTTAAAAGAAAAGAAATTGTATGGGAAATTCAGCAAGTGTGAGTTTTGGTTGAAAAAAATTTCTTTCCTTGGTCACATTGTTTCTAAAGATGGGATAACTGTTGATCCTGCAAAAACAAAAGTTGTGGAAGACTGGCCAAGACCCACAAATGTAACTGAGATTCGTAGCTTACATGGTTTGGCAGGCTATTACCAAAGTTTTGTTTGAAATTTTTCACGGTTATCTAGTCCAATGACTAAGCTAACACGTAAGGGTGTTAAGTTTATCTGGATAAAAGAATGTGATGATTGTTTTCAGGAATTGAAAAGAAGATTGGTGAATGCTCCAGTTTTGGCACTACCTTCCAGGAATAGTGAGTTTGTTATATACAGTGATGCTTCATTGAAAGGACTTGGTTGCGTCCTAATGCAGAATGATCAGGTAATTGCTTATGCTTCACGACAGTTGAAAACTCATGAGGTAAATTACCCTACACATGATTTGGAATTAGCTGCTGTTGTTTTCGCTTTAAAAATTTGGAGGCATCATTTGTATGGAGTAAAGTGTGAAATATATACTGATCACAAAATTTTAAAGTATATATTCACTCAGAAAGAGTTAAACATGAGACAAAGGAGATGGCTAGAATTAATCAAGGATTATGATTGTACAATTTATTACCATCCGGGAAAATCAAATAAAGTGGTTGATGCTTTGAGTCGAAAAAGTAATGCTTCATTAGCAATGTTGCGTTTGGAACGTGATCCTTTGGTTAAGGATTTGATGAACTTTGGCATAGAAGTTGTTGGTGCATGAAGTTCTTCTGTTTTGTTTCAGGTATCAGTGAGATCATCTCTATCAGACAGAATCAAGCAAGCACAGAAGCAAGATAGTGAGTTGCAGAAAAAGGTAGAGCTGGTTCAGAAAGGTAAGTTTGCTGAATTCAACACTGATAATGATTGCGTTTTGAGATTTGGGAAGATATTGTGTGTGCCTTGTGAATCACATTTGAATAGAGATTTGTTATGTGAAGCTCATAGTTCTCCGTTTTCAGTTCATCCTGGCAGTACTAAGATGTACAGAGATCTGCGGGAGTATTACTGGTGGGATGGAATAAAAAGAGATATTTCTGATTTTACAATGAAGTGTTTGACATGTCAACAGGTTAAAATAGAGCGACAGTTACCGAAAGGGGTGCTTCAGCCTTTACCAGTGCCAGAGTGGAAATGGGAGAATATATCCATGGACTTTGTTGTGGGATTACCGAAGACATCTCGAGGTAATAATGCAATCTGGGTTATTGTTGATCGCTTGACTAAATCTTCTCATTTCCTTGCTATACGAGATACTTTTTACCAAGATCAACTTTCCCATTTGTATCTTAAAGAGATAGTCAGGTTACATGGAGTTCCCCTCTCCATTGTATCTGATCGTGATCCTAGGTTCACTTCTAACTTTTGGAAAGGCCTTCCGAAGTCGTTGGGTACTGAATTAAATTTTAGTACAGAATTTCATCCTCAATCAGATGGGCAGTCAGAACGAACAATTCAGACCTTGGAGGATATGCTACGAGCTTGTTCGATGGATTATCAGGGAATTTGGGACCAACATCTTTCTTTGGTTGAATTTTCATATAATAACAGTTTTCATTCTAGTATACAGATGGCACCATTTGAGGCGTTATATGGGAAGCGGTTTCGAACTCCAGCTTTTTGGGATGAAGTGGGTGAAAGAAAGCTGATGGGAACAGAATTGGTAGAAGAGTTGGCAGAAAAAGTTCAGATGATACAGAAACACATGAGAACATCTCAGAGCAGGCAGAAGAGTTATGCGGACAATAGGAGGAAGGATCTATCTTTTGAGGTAGGTGATCATGTTTTTCTCAAAGTCTCACCATGGAAAAGTGTGATGTGATTTCGTAAGAAAGGAAATCTGGGTCCAAGGTTCATTAGACCATATGAAATTCTGGAGAGAGTTGGATCAGTTGCATACCGAGTGGATTTACCTCCGAGTTTATCTTAGGTACACAATGTTTTTCACGTTTCGATGTTGAGAAAGTATATGCCAGATCCATCTCATGTTTTGAGTCCAGAGGTAGTTCAGCTGGAAGAGAACCTATCTAATGAAGAACAATCGGTCCAGATTCTTGACCATAGGGATCAAGTGTTACAGAATAAGGTGATTAATCAGGTAAAGTTTTTGTGGAAAAACCACATGATGGAAGAGGCAACATGGGAATCTGAAAATGCAATGAGGGATAAGTACCCCCATTTATTCGATAAGTAAATAAATTGCGGGGAAGCAATTTTCTAAAGGGGGTAAGGATGTAACATCCCAAGTAAGTAATGAATAATATATATTTTTATCTATGTCTATTAATGATTAAGATAGTGTTTTAGAGGCTTAAAATGAAAATAAATACAATTTTATGCATGGAATACACTAATATTCTTAAAAGATTGTTTTACTGCCTTTTGATGGCAAACCCTTTTTAAATCAAACTTTTGACAATTTTATAATCTATATTTGTCAAAATAAACATATTCATTATTATTGGGACATTGAAATTTACATTGGATAAATTTTTGGTATTTTTCTGACAATGTTCATTTTTTAATGAATAGTGAAAACAACTGCATTTTACATCAAAACTGCTTTTTCATTTAATTTAATTATATGGTTAGATTATCCTTTTAAGTGGTATTAAAGTGTAATCTGAATATATATTTACCATTTAATCCAATGGTGGTTATGTGATAAACTAAGGGCGAGTGAGCCCGATATAGCTCTCCAATGCATTGGGTAACGTGAAGGAGTGAAACGTTAAGGTTTCTCCGAAGAGATTTAGGGAATATACTGTGATGGGTATTCCAAATGTAACCAAGAGGGTTACTCCCTACGTAATAATGTTATGAATTCCTCAAGTTACCTTTATGTCTTATGATTTCTATGATTTATTCATGATTTGATGTGGTATGTTAAAGTGCCTATGTTTTATGGGTAAAGTATGATTTCATTCTTATGTATATATGAACTTATGTTTCCTTTCCATATTTTTATAACCCATACTGAGCTTTTTATGCTCATCCCAAGTTTTTTTGAAATTTTTTTCATAGGTCAAGGGAAAGGTACATGATGTGATGATAGTGTCCAGGAAGTGTCAAGAATGAATCCATGTTTTATTTTAAATATGTTTCCATTGATGGGAAAAATGAATACTATATTTATGTAACCACTTTGTTTATATGTGGAATGTAATGCATGTTTTATGATCTAATTCTCTAAAACTCTAAACCCAAAAGGATTCTCAATGTGTAATCTTGTAATAACTCAAGATTAAGTAAGGTTTAAGGCCGGGTCCTTATAAGAAAGGTCATATAAAGTAATTGTGAATTCAATTTATTTTTTCAATTAATTTCAAAGCATTTATGCATATTCCATGTGTTGGATAAAATTATTAAATGGTTTTTAAGTGGGTTATGATTTTTTAAATTGACATTATTAGATTTATAGGGATTATATTTGATTATATCAAGTCATTTAGGTATTTTTTATTTTGGTTTCTCAATTAATGGGTAATTTTTGTGGTTTTCCTTAATAAACCCTTTGGTTTTTATAAATGACTTGAATTTTATTTCTCTTTGGTTACCTTGGTGCTTCCTATGAACAAAGGTATATATATTCATGTAGTTAAACACCCAAATATATATTCATATTCACACATATATTATTGTATGAGTATATATATATATATATATGAAAGTCTATAGGTTATATTATTTATAACTTTGGATTTTTAAAATTTATTTGGTTTTTAAGTGGAACTTAAAATGGATTTCCAAATGTGACTCCCTAAAATGGGACTCAAAGGATCGTTTAGAACTTTGGAGTGAGTTTTCCAATGTTATTTATTTAAAAATAATTTTTTAATAAATTTATAAAAATGATACTATTTTCTAATGCTTAAGACCCGGTTGGTACTTTGGAACATTTTCATTAAAGTGTGTTCCACCATGACGCCTTCCACTTTAGGGATGGATTTCTCATGATTTGTGTAGGAAGGTGGGAAAATAAAATTATGTTTGGTTTGTATGGATTATTGATTAAGACATTTTATGTATAGGCTACCTCACCTATCATTATTATTATCATCATGAGATCTTAGAAATATTTGGGGGGTTGAAAATGGTTACTATATAGTTCTAATTAGATGTACTAGATACTTTATAGTTTATGAGACCATGGGGAAGTACCACCAGTTATGCTAGTTGAGGGTAATCTGATTGATTATTTATATAGGGATGCATTGATAGGACTGTTGATGGTTTTACATGAGTACATATAAGGTCACCTCTTGGTATGTTTAGGAATTTCCCATGATTACATATTCTTATTTTTTCCTGTTTATTGTATTTGGATACATCAATACTTCCATACTTTATGTTCTTACTATGTTTTATCTCCTTAGATCCACTTGATATTATGTTCCTAACTCATTTATAGTATTTTATTACTTGGTTATTTTGTGTGAGTTGAATTTTTGTTTAAAATAGGATTTAAACATGTGTATTAAAATGGGTTTTAAAGGTTTATTCAATACATGTTTGAGATTTAATGATGGTTTTTTTGGGATGGCTCTTGATTGGTTTATCTTAAATAATAAAATTCATCTTCATATGTATTTAAAACTATAATTTATGGTCTGTTTTATAAAAAGAAAATTAGTGGACTCTCTAGTTATTTCCTATTGAGCTTAGTTATGATCACACCCAACTTTTTCCACTCAAGGTCAATAGACACATGTTGGTATTGATGGTCCGGGTACCGTTTTTGGATCAATCTTAGAGTGAGTGGTTTTACATATGTATGGTGACTTAGAGGTACCATGGATATTGTGTCAGGTTCCTAGTTCCATTTTTTTTACTTTATACCATAGATATATCCACCTAGTCGGCCTTCTTTATTTCTGATACTATTTTGTATCATTGTAGTTGTTTATTTATGTTCAGTTATTTATGTATTTTTTGATGATGTCTTTCTCTATTTTATTTTATTTTGTATTTATTTCTATTTATTGACTTAGCATGGATGTTCATGGTCTAGAAGGGTCACGTCAAAATTTATAGAGGAATTATGTTGTTTTAAAATCATTATTTATTT
Source organism: Viscum album (assembly GCA_963277665.1). Taxonomy (NCBI): domain Eukaryota; kingdom Viridiplantae; phylum Streptophyta; class Magnoliopsida; order Santalales; family Viscaceae; genus Viscum; species Viscum album. The sequence continues at coordinate 1,011,396,246 of OY728119.1, read as the reverse complement.
TCTAAAATAATCCCTAGTGTTTTTTTGTGATTCCTTTAATTATTTTCATCATCCTTTTAGATTAGAGATTCCTCATAGGTCAGTGGTGATATTGTTCAAGTGTTGATTCAGATGGTAGCCTGGTTTGGGTTATTATATCCTTCGTTGGTTTCTCTTTAGATTATCTTTATTGAAATCTTATAGAAGGTTTAGTGGAATTTATTTGAAAGGTTGGGGACTGGAAAGGTTATTGAAAACCCTATTAGAAAGGTCTCCTTTAAGGCTGCTAGTTTCTATCTCTATAATGAATTATAAAATACTCCATGAAAATTTGATTGTTATTTTTTTTATTGGTATTTACATTGGTACATGACATCATATCTCTCATACATTTAAAGGAAACCATCAATGTAATGATCTAGAGAATAAAAAAAATGGAAAACTCTAGGTGGTGTGGAAGGTGATACTTCTTGAACCTTGTTTAATTTTAACAATCTCACAAGAGAGGTTAGTTCTTCAATTTTATTTTCAAGTAAGTTAGATTTGGAAATCTTTAAATCATGTAATCCTATAGTTATTCATCTTGTATGTAATTGGTAATATTTTTTTGAGATCCAATCTATTAGTTCTTGTGCTTAATTTGGTGAATTTTCAGTCATAGAACCTCTAGAAGAATCATCCAAAAGATTTTGTTCATTATCCAACAACCCTTGGTAAATGAATACTAAGAAACTATGGCTTTTGAAGTGATAGTGTGGGAAATATATTTCCATCCTATCGAATCTCTCACAAAAATTACAGAGAGTCTCTCTACTTTCTTGATCGATCATATAAATTTCCTTTATCAGCTTGGTACACTAAGATATAGGGAATAATTTCTATAGGATTTCCTTCTGATTTTCATCCCAAGTGGTGACATATCCTAACTATAAGTTTTACATTCATTCCTTGTATATTCCTTTTAAAAATAAGTATAATTCATTCCATTTGATTTGAACCTTAGAGACTCCTCTAGGATTGAATTTTCTATATATATCTCCAAATTTCATCAAATACTGATTGGGATCATCTCTTAACAAACAGTTAACTTTTTGCAGTAATTGAATCATTACATTTAAATGTTTTCAATATCTTTGATAATTCAATTCTATCAGCTGATTAATATTATTAAATTTGGTTACATCAAGTTCTCTAAGGTTCCTATTCAATTGATCCAAATTATCCTCCATATTTTCACTTCTTGAGTTTTAAATTGTATAAAAATAATAATATAATGGATATTTAGTAAATGGAATTTTGACAATATCTATCTCTCCACTTACTCAATAGTATTTTTATTCCTGATTCTTTCCAGTATGGTTCTTTCAACCACTTGATAAAACCAATAATGTGATTTTAAATAGGCCTGATCATGTATTCAAACAATTTTAAATAAAAACAAACAAAACAAAATAAAATAAAAACACTGAATTGGATTCCCTGGAAATGGCACAAGGTTGATGATGATCCTGTTATAGGGATCTTAGCAAAAAAATTGACCCATAGTAAATTTAGTGATAATATGATGTAGGTTTTCTCTAGAAAGGATATTTTTTTATGTGTTATTCTTTTTCTTTGGATTTAGTGTGTTCTAAAGGAAGCAGTGATGATATTTTTTGGAGAAGATAATTGGGTTTATTTAAAAAGTATATTTTAAAAATAACGTTCTAACCTCGGATTATCCCCTCATTCTCTCATTAAATCATTATTTGAAATGATTCCCTTAATATATCTCTTTCTTTATCTCTAATCAAATGAGATCTCACTAATCACCCTAAATTGGTTTTTACAAATTGAAAAAGGAAATAAAATAATCAATTTATCCCCTGATCTTTTCTAACCTAGTTACTGGATATCTACAATCACTCTCAAATAAAACCACTGCTCTCAATCATATATAATTAAGTAATTATAAGTGGACTATGTTGGAGTTAGTTTCCTAGGACTAATGGTTTGTACTTTGATTACATGTATATTCAATGTATTGATTATTAATTAAACTTCATATTACATATTTTACATTATTGTGCATAATATTAATTTAATAATGTCCTAGAGTATTTTTCACATTGATAAGTTCATAGTAGTTCTCCACTATAATGATAACCTTGAAGTTCTATGAAAATATTCTTAATATAGTTCTATAGTTGGATAACATACTATGATGGACACATAGTATATAGACCATCAAGTGTGAGTACTCATAAGAGGATAAGGATTCTTCTCATGAAGTTTTCACTTAGTAATCTCTAAGACTAGAGATTATGAGAAAAGACCCGTTAGTAGGAATTCCAAATGTTTTGGTGTCACTGGATATTCCTATCATCAAGCACATGTAATGGTCCTTAGACTCTAATATTATCATTGATGCATGTCAGGACTCATGCACTTAGATTTAAAAACCAAAACTATCACACAATATGTTGGTGGGAAGTAGGGTATGTCACAATTGACATGTCATTAATAGATAATTCAAGGAAGGATTTTTTCCTTCCATATTTATAGAAGATAATATCTCAACCCTTTTATTTTGATATAATTGCCACACTAAATTTCATTTCCATTGTGTAATGACGTGTTTATTTAAAATAGTCAAAGAAATATGTATCAAGCATATAGGTTGATGACATGTATGTGAAACTTTATTAATGAGATATTGTGACAAATGGATTATATTACACAGTGATCATTTGCATGTGGTTTTCATTGTTATGATGTTAAGTTATTTCTCTTGGGTGCCTTGACCCATTGCTATATATTAATCTTAGACTTTAGGAAAGACCATATAATTCCAATGAAAGATAATCCTAGAGGGTCACACACTAATTTTTTTCTTTCATATAAATTAAATTATATTTGAATTTAATTAATGGAATAAATATTATTCTCAAGACCAAGTAATAATTTAATTCAAGTGATATTGATCAGATAAATTAAATAAATACTTATTCATCGACATGTGAATAAAAAAATATTTATTTATTTTATTGAATATTTAATAAATATTTATTCACCGGTATGTGAATGAATTGTTTATTTATGAATAGAATGTTTATTCGGGTATTAAATAAATACTAAGGAGTTCGAACAGACAAAGACCACATCTGGTGATAAAATAATTATTTATAATCCAGTAAATATTATTTATCAATTGGTGTAAGTTAGAACATACCACAAATAATAATGATAATATTATTATGTTTCAAGGGGTTTATTAATGGTTATTATAGTATTTAATGGTTGTTAGGCAATTAAATAATTATTTTAACCTAAAACCAAGCTCTATAAATAGGCGGTTATGTCTATTTTGTAGGGTATCCAAAATATCGATCAGTGAAATCGAAATAGATAATTATTGTGCACAACTAATTCTCTCTTGACTCCTCCTTCTCTCTCCCTCCCAAGAATGAGAAACACAATAGAGAATTATTCAATACTGAAGAACAAGTGATCAATAACAAACAATGTAAGACATTTGATTCATCGTACTAGCACCGAGAGATCGAGTGACATTGATTGGAGATCATAAGAGCATGTTTGGATCACATCTAGAGGGATTATATCCTTGTATCCTCATAATGTAATAAAGTAAATCTGAAAGGGTCTTTTCGGATGATCAAAATTCATCGACAAAGAAATTTCCTAAGCTTAGGTATTCATTTCTTCAAATATTAAATAAATTAATTATAAATTTGACTTGAAAGATCCTCTCTCGTGGTTTTGGACAACAATAATAAAAAAATTAATATATCACCCACCACCGCAATTTTATACTATGTCCAAAACCAACATGTGGTATCATAGGGGTTACATTTAAATTTATAATTATTTATTTGATTGTTGATTTATGTACAATTTTGGTTAGATTTTCATTTCATGTTATTCATTATTTAATACGATTTAAATTAAAATTATTGGACATATTAATCATGATTCAATCGGTGTTTAATTTTCTTAAATGTTTAAAAACAGACAAATAAAGACTGAAGATTCCATCGGTAAACTGTCATTTTTTTGCTGGTAAGATAGGGTTACATAGTGTGTACTAAAAAGTACATGTTTTATACCCTAGTGCACTAAATCTGGATACACAAAGGGATACATGGTATAGAACACAATAATTTCATGTGGTGTACACCTCATGTTGACCGGCCAACCTAGCACGCATTTTTTGGATTACATAGAGTTTACCGGTTCACATGTAATTTAGTCTACATGGGTTATTAGGATAAATCATGCAATAAGTGTGGTCAATATACAAGGTCAAAACTGCATTAGACTAAAATCCTGGATCATTTATGTTATAAATGAAATGTATGTGGTGTACATGAAGTGTAGTTCATCAAATCTAACAATCAAAGAACATGTCGAGCAACTCAGCGAGAAAACAGACACACTGTGTGTAGTTGGCCTATACTCGCCATGTAGTCCACCAAGACACATGCTAAAGAAATATGTCTGCATCTTAGGAACATGTAAATTGGATACATAGTGTGTATTTAGAATGTACACACCATGTATTCTAGCCATAGTACATGCCATAGACTCAGGTATGTGACCCGGATACATGGAAACTGATATACATGGCGTGTAGCTGGATGTACACATCGTGTAGTCTCCCATTAATAAAAAAATAAAAAATTACATTAAATTAGAAAATTACATCATAAAAACCTTATTTTATTAATTATAATACAATTTTGTGTTTGGAAATTTAATAACGGTTTTAAATAATTTTAAATGCTCAATTAATTTATTAGAATAAATATGTCATTATTGGTTATACCATTTATTTTCCATGAATGACATAAATGATGGGTATCACAAATTAATTTTTTATGATCATTAAGATTAAAGGGAATTGATTAATTAATTAATTAATTAATTAATTAATTAATTCAAGCGCATCCATCTTAATAATAAATAATGAATAAAGAAATGAATTCTAGTTAGTTACTTTTTCGTATTCATTACATGTATGATCGATCATGTTCTTGACCAAGACCTATGTATGTGTTGGATGTTTTAATTTAATTTATTTCATGGTTTTTCAATTATTTAATATTAAATTAAATTATGGTTTATGATTTATCTTTCCCTCCATTATTATGTAGAACTTTCATGTCCAAGGATATTTATGTAATCCCCTTTTAACCAATCCTTTGGTTCCCCTCACCTGTGTGTGACTTGTAAATACATGTAATTAATATAGTATCCCAAGGTGCATGGAGTTGGTTTAATATGGAACCATTATGATGCCAACTCAAGTAATTCATAGGTGGCTAGGTGGAATGTTGTAACTCATGCCAATATAGGAAATATGAGTTATTTCCCCCAGGTCAAAGGTTGATTTAATGTCCTCTCATTAAATAAATCATTAGATAAATATCATGAATGGGTTATCTAATTAATTACTTATTTTTTTCTATGAAATTATTTATTTTATGGATGAAAGGTTTTGATCACATAAATAATTTAATTAATGTATAAATATGGAAATTAATAAATTAATTGTATGTAAATGTTTTATCCAACATGGTTAATTAATTATGCAGTATCCACTTAATATTAAAAAAACATTTAAAGTATAAAACAAGATAAAATTTGTGCATAATAAATTAAAATCCCTCAATTAAATATTAAGTCAGACTTATCCTTCAATTATTTGATTGGGAATGAAACTCAATAGAACTATGTGTTTTACCAACCCTTTTTGGGACACTTACTTTTATAAGGGGTTTTATTATGAATGTTTTGGGTTGAATTAACCATTTTACATAAAGAGGAGTATCACTTACTAGAATTGGTGTAATTTAGAGGCAATTTTTAAGGAAATACAAACCATGATTTTAGGATAATGGTGTCCCCTCAATGGATCAAGGAGTTGTAAGCCCGCAGTTGGAAAATACCTACCTACCCAAATACCTTAAAGTAGCTTGACCGATCCTTTTGGGGTTATGTAAAGGGGAATATGGATATTTTACACTATAATTCCCTAGCAACTAGATATTTCAAGTTCAATAGAGATGGATATTGGTACTTGATAAAATAGTGAGAGATTTAATAATTAATAAAATCAATTAATTTATTATTATTTCTAAGATAATTTTTAAATCATGAAAAGTACTAATAATATTTTCTTTTAATTGAAGAAAAAAATGGAAATATTTTCAACTACATTATCCTCATAATAAATCTTGGATAAATACACCCTAATAACTAGAATTAACTACCAATAATGGTACAGAAGCCTTCAGGTTATTTTGCCCCATGAAATAAAATCATACATGTAGGAATCCTCATTTCTTGATCTTCATACTAAGGGGAAAGAGATTAATAGTTCTTAGTCTATGAGAATCATATGAATGAAATAGTTGAAGTTAAATGTTTTATTCTTTCATCTATGTCTAGTTAACTCATGAAGTGTCACAAAAACATGGATGTTTTAACACCCCAAGATTCCACGGTATGCTTCTCTTTGAATAATACAGTAGTGTGTATTGTACGCAACTTCGAGTTCTAACACACACCACAACCAATCGAACTAGTCGTTATAAATAGTAATACCCACTTTTTAAAATTTTATACATTTTATCTTTCAAAATGGACTTCATTTTTGGATTCATAATATCGAAATAAGATTAGGGTGAATTTTTGGTACTTTTCTGATAACTTTCATATTTTGATGAATAGTGAAAATTACTAAATTTTAATTAAAAACAACTTTTTTAATCGAAATAATTAATAGTGATAAATTATGAAAGTGAGTGGTTTTAATGTATATTTAGAATATATTTATACCATTCAATACAATTTTGTTCATTGGAAATAATTTCACATTTAAACCTGACATAAACAAGTGTCAATCTTTTGATAGTTATTATTTCTTAAAAACACACATTGTGTTTTGACAGCGGGAATTAATTTTAAATTAATTTCTGGCACTTCTGTGTTTTGAATTTGGAAAAATGGATTCCATATTTGGAATCAGTATGTCCAAAATGTGTAAATAGGTAACTATTATTTTTAGACATTTTGAATAATTACTTTGGTAAATATTTTATTTACCATGGTTAAAAGGTAAATTCGGTAAATAAGGGTAAACAAATAATATTATAATATTATTAAATTACCCTAAAACGTGTCCTAACCCTATTGTTTGATACATTTCCGACCATGGGTATCTTTGTGTCGATTTTGGGACCTCATTCAGCCACTTTTAAGTGATAATGACACTTTATATTAATTAAGTTAAAGTTAATACAAAAATGGCATAAGCATATATCTTCTAGGAAAACAATTTTTAAATAGGGTTATATATGTTATATTTTAGACTATAAATATTAATTAGAAATATAAAAATATTTCCTACATAATGGTATTTTATTTATAATTTTTAGACATTTAATAATTAAATTTATTTATGACACAATAATGATGCAGTATTTTCCTTATTATTGAAAGAATCAAATAATTGTTATTATAAATGATAAAATAATTATAATTTGAAACTTTTGATGTCATACACAAATTTTATAGGTTAATATGACATTTTATTATTGTTTAAATGAATTTTTTTCGAATTAATAAAGTTGTTAAGACTTTAAAAAAAATCAATTATTAAATAGTTTCAAAATTGACATAAATGAGTTCTTAAAACAAATATTATATTATTAATTGATATTCTATTCCTAAAAATCTGTGGTTCATCCAAACGACTTATATAATGATATTTTTATCATTAATGGACTACTTGGGGGTCTCTTGGAAGTATATAGTAAGTTTATTAACTATATAATATAAAAATACAAAGAGACGTGGTAAATGTCAAAATATTTAACTAAGAGTTAAATCAAAAAGATAAAGTTAATATAGTAACCTAAATCTATATAAAACCTATTGGTTGAGTTGTTTTCAACCCATAACCACCTTATCCTTTAAATAATCCATTTTTGAGCCATTATAAACCGAAAATAATTTTATTATAAAATAATATTTCTAGCTTTTCCTAAGGTGCCCCTCACCCCTCTTATAAAAGGGAACTCCCCCTTATCTCTAATTCATAGCTTCAAAGCCTTTTTTCTCAGACAACTCCTGCGAAAATATCCTCTAAACTTCCCTAAATTCATCCTAGAGGCCTTCCTTTAGTCATAAATCCAACTTAACGAGCCCTTTTGATCAAATCAAAAGGAAGAACCCGAAGAAGAGGTAATAATTTCACCACCCTCTTTCAAGTTCTTTTCTTCTTCCACTTCTTATTTCTTTGTTATTTACATTATAAAATAATAACTCTAGTATATTCTATATTTTGTTATGTTATTATAAATATGGTACATCCATATTCATTATTCTATCCATCCTTTGAATGACATGTCACCATACGTGCGTACGTACGGCTTAACATCTCCATGTCGTGGTGTAATTGTTATTCAATACATTATTATTTGGATGGGTATAATAATGATGTGTAATTTAGGTAAATAATGAATATAACATGATAATGATTCTGTATATATTATATAATATCCAATTATATATTATTTTAATATCAAAATAATGATATTGTCGCTCGTACATACGTATGGATTACCGTCTCCACGAACGCAATGAGACTCATTCCCCATTGTATTCATTCAAGATTAATTTTCATTTGATGATTAAAAATAATGTTTAAAGACTTGATGTAATTATGGATATTAATAATATGCATTCCACCCATAAAAATATGACATATGTAACAAATAATATAAAGGAAAACGAATCAGTTAACACCCGAAACGACGATAATACTAAGATATTGTTAACAAAGCAATGATAAAAGATCATATATGATATCATATTAATGTATACGATTCTTGTATAATTTAATAACAATTATTTAACCATTATATAGGAATTTAACCTACCCTTGACCAAGGAAAAGTATAAGGTGAGGGTTTATTTCACAATCTCTTCATTATCCGAGATTGTTTGTACGTAGTTATCTACTGGGACCTCTTTATCATCCACATTCATGTTTATTAAAAATGTATTTCAAAACATTATTACTATTTTATATACTATGGTTTAAAGTCATTTATATCCTTTTTTTACTTTTTATAATATGTTTATAAAGGAATCTTTCCATCGTTTTCCAAACAAGGTCATTTTTAACCTTTTCGACAGAATTAAGGTAAGAATGTCTTTTTTTTAACTTATACGATGGGTGTGGCTATTTTCCATCATTATAACATCATCAAAGCTTCCCTTAAAATATTATAAGAATATTTTAAAAATAAATGTTTTCTTTATAATTATGTGACTCTTAAATAATTTCAAAATAAAAAGTGATATTTCTCTAAAAAGGATTTTAATTTCATATATGTCAACATCCTTTGATAGATTTTAAGTTTATTTGAAGTTGATTTATTATTATACAAAACTTCCATATTGTATTGAAGGTTTTGTGATATATTTTCCTGTGGATGTGCTATTTTTATGCCATTCATTATTTATGGTTAAAGTATTTACATTTCGTATGCTAGTTTTAATATGAATGTTTATGATATGTTTAAACCTTTTCATATGAGGAATGTATTGGACTTAGTAAGTGACGAGTGGAGCCCGCTATAGCTCCTTGATGCATCGGTAGGTCTCATGATACAAATGGATGTGGAATTGGCTGAGGCCATTTCCCAATTTAATATATGGTTTTGGCCGAGGCCTTAATCATTTTTAGACGTCTTGGCCGAGGCCTTGACAAAATGTTTCAGAATGTCTGGCATTATACATTCCCTCATTATGGAAATAATATTGATGGTTCATGTGGTCATTCGACTAGTATAATACCCATGATTATGTTTTATTATGGAATTATTTACTCATCTCATATTCTTTCCATAAAAGTATTCATGCTTATTATTGATAAATTCATGTGGTTTCAATTATTCATCATGCTTAATATTTATTTCATTTTCTGTTGTATTACTTACCCTTGCTGAGCGTTTGATCTCACCCCTTTCTTATGTTCCATTTTCCCAGGATATGAAGAAGTTAGTTATGAGTGAACTGAAGGCATAATCTAGGAGGATTGGATATTTTTAATGAAATATATTTGTGTTGTATTTCTCTTCAATCTGTAAATTTGAACTTATGTATGAATCTTGTTTCCAATAATACTAAATGGATTGGTCTTTCGTGACATGATTTCCTTGTGATCATGCCAATGTTATGTAATAATGCACTGACTCTAGGTAACTAAGGTCGGGGCGTTACAGTTGGTATCAGAGGAATTTTAGTAAAACCCTTGGAAACAATATTTAGATAAACTCTTATTAGAGCACATATCCCTAAGATAGACTTTGAGGATTAGTATAGAAGAACTTCCTATAATTTTGGTATTGTAGATATTTTGTGAGTTTTCTAATAAATGCAGCCCTGTCTGGATACGAGCAGGTAGAGGTGACTCTAGAACAGATGTACCTAGAGGTAAAACCTGAAAACACCACTTTGAGCTAGACTCAAACGGGAACTGGTGCACGAAAACGGGTCTTGTTGCACTCTTGGTTACGACACTCCCGGAGGATATGCTTAGGATAATTATCATTTTATTTACAAACCATTATGAAGGATTTATGAGTATATACTTCCTCAAATAATTTTTTTTATTATTATGGATTATATCCATAAACTATTCAATTTATGTTAAGTGTTTTAGAAGTTTGTAATTATATATTTCGATTCATAAACTAATCTAGTTTATGTCATTGTTTAGAAATGGCGCCTAGTGGAAGGAATGAAACTGTATCAATGCACGCACTCTATGTAGGGATTTCCCTCCTGTTCAAGATAATTATAGTGGAGATGGTGATACAACCGGTGTTAATCAGTTTATCACCATACTAGGACAACTCACTCAGGTTATGAATAATAATCTTACCCATATGGAGCACACAGATCCACAACGTGGAGTGTCAATGTTAGATCTCTTCATGAGGCAACAACCACTGATATTCAATGGGAGTACAAATCCATTAGTGGCTGAGCAATGGATAAATTCCTTAGAGAAAATATTTCATGCCTTGGGGAGTAATGAAAGGGAAAAATTTGTCATGGTAGTTTACCACCTCACTGGAGATGCTGATAAATGGTGGTCATTGATTCAAACCACAAAGGATAATGAGGAAGTATAAAATATGGAATGGAGGGAGTTTAAAAAAATTATCATGGAAAAATACTTTCCTCATGACCATCGAGTAGATATGGAAAGACAATTTCTGAGTCTGATCCAAAAGGTGGATGATAATGTCACAAAGTATGAAGCTAACTTTACAAGGATAGCGAGGCATGCAACAGATTATATAAAAACCCCAAGAAGTAAGATTGATCATTTATTTGATGGGTTAAAACCATTTCTATGTCAAGAATTAGTATCACAATCTTTCTCATCATACAAAGATATTGTCTTGTGTGCTATCAAGACAAAAAAAGAATTATCTAAGTCTTATGACTTTAAATCAAAGCAAGAGAAGAAGAGATATGCTAAACACTCTGGGAAAGGAAATAAGGAAATAGGGAAGAAGAGAAGAATTAAATTTCAACCCTGTGATAATTGTGGAAGGAACCACCCTGGTACCTGTCTAAAAGGAAAAGGAGTATGCTACAAATATGGACAGAAAGGCCATATTGCTGGTGATTGTATGGGAAAGAAAGACGCTACCAATGTTCAATTCTACAATTATAGGGAGATGGGGCATTATGCAAATTAATGTCCTAAGCATCAGGGAAACTTACCTCAGAAAATTCCAAGGGATCAAGTCCAAGCTTATGCGATCACTATTTCTGAGGTTGAAGCATCAAAAGATGTAGTGGAAGGTAATTTAATGGTTTCATCAAGTTTAGAAAATGCATTATTTGATTCTGGATCATCTCATTGTTTCATATCTTCCCATTTTGTTAAGAAAATTAGATATTTCCAATCACTAAAACAAAACCGGCTACTACCAGCGGTTTTTTTTCATATAGCGGCGGTTTAAACCGCCGCTAAACTGGGCGTCGGAAATCTATTAGAGGCGTTTTTTTCATTTTGCGGCGGTTTAAGGGAAGCGTCGTAGATGCCTCATTTCTCGGCGGTTTTTGTGACTTTAGCGGCAGTTTGACGGGTGTTGGATATTTTTTTTATTCGCGGTGGTTTTCACCGCCGCGATGTTCAGGAGTTTGATGCGTCTATGTCGTGGTGGTGAAAAACGCTGCTAAATATAAACCGATTACATTTCACGGCGGTTAAAACCGCCACGAAATGCTGACCAGAAAAAAAAATGCATCTTTGCTTCTACTGCCCCACTGCCCTGAAAAAAAAATCAAACCATAAAATGGAACATGAGACATCATACAAACAAATAAAATGTTATTTATAACTTGGTATCCCCAACATGATGAAACAGGAGACATCATACAAAAAATAGACCATAATTATATAGTGATAATAATAAATAATGGATCTATAGGGAAGCATTAAATCCATTCCAATAATTACATCATACAGTTACATGATGGGAAAGAATGAATTATATATAAAAAAAATTTCCTATCTGATGGGGAAAATAATTCCATCAGTGAACAATCATTGATCAAATAACCAATGAGGTTTACATATTCTTAATGACACATAAATACACTATATCAAGGACCGGAATCTCTAGAAATGTATCAAATATAACATTTTATGATGAACTTGTGTCAAATAATGTAGAATCTATAGTAGAGGTTACTAGATTAGTACCTCAAGCAATAGATGAATTTGAATTATGCTCCCTATCATATGTTGAACGTCATTTATTTTTTCCATACCATGACTCTATACTACAACCTGACTATTCTGAGTGGGATCACATTTCATGAACATTAATTCTTGAGTCTAGTATCAACTATGTTGACTACCACCTTGGCCTCAGCAGTATGTGGTATTATAGCTACATCCCTACTAAAAATTAAGAGGACCCACATAATAATGTGGAATATGTAAAGATCTTATCCCCCTAGGAGGAACTGGTGGAAAAGTTTTGAAGATGTGAAAGATATGACCCAAACTTCTATAACCTCTACATTCAACTAGATACACCGTACGTTGGGCCTTGTTAGCGTAATAAGGGCCTTTTTTATATCTCAGTAATTGTAAGGGCCTTGTTGATATCTCAGTAATTGTAAATAATTTTGTTTTTAGGTGATGAATATTAGACCATATAATTAGGTAGATTTCATGCACAAAATATTCCAACAACACCTATGGAATGTTATATTGTGGATTGTATAATGGCTATAACATGACTAGTATATTGTCTTTAGAAAAATGGTTCTTTATATTTTTCAAGAGACTCCTTAACCTGGTCTGACCTAAGTGTTTGTTTCCCCACTTCTTTATTGTAAACAATGGGATTAGAAGTGGTTTAACCTATTATATTGGAAGGAAAGTGGTCCAAGTGTGGTTTGGATAATTACCATTCTCTTGGGTTGTCCTCCTATTGAGAAAGGATGTCAGTTGACAATGTTGAGTCATTGGGCATGACTAACCTCGTTTTCCCAAGTGAATTGTGATAGGAGGTCTTTCTCATTGTCAATCAAACAAGGGGAGGACCTCCTTGATGAAGTAAACTATCAATGTAGAGAGGACCTTCATAATGATTTTCATCATAGGGAGTACTACAATAACAACTTGAATTCAAGCCATATGAATAATTCCTGTAATGTGTACCCTAGAGAAGACCTTTTGGGTGGATGATATTAAGGGAAATAAATCCTTGTTTTTTGATCATCCAGACATTTATAGCATATTTTCAGTGCTGATCAAGATATTGAATCTCATAATCAATCATATTCTAAGAATTAATTTATCCTTCATGGAAGGGTGTATGGGGAGGACCTTCATAGCTACTGGCAGCAAAGTAGATAAGAGGACCTTCACAAATGAAACTACTATTTTTGTAATTTGGTAACAAAGGAGTAGGATCCTGATCATCCATAGATAAACATATGAGGGTTCAAGAACACCAATATGAAGTAGATCAATATCATAGACCAGATATTAATTTTCCAATCACCTTTGGTGTTGCTTATTTTTGGATAATCTCTTGTGGGTGATAGAGGTTTCTTTCTACGGATATCATCTTACATATACTTAATCTTGTTTGATTATCTCTCATGTCACTATGATAATTTTATGATAGGTCTATGGAATTTCAGTTAAGATATGTTCATACCCTGTAGTACCCACCGGGGTAGACCGATGACCTTTAGTTGGAACGGGGGTATGGTCCCGATCTGGTTGTCCATATAACATGGGATTTGGCCCATGACCCTCTTGAATGGGAGAAAAGATGTTTATCTTCTCTAAATCTCCTCGTATTTTGTTAATGAGTCACCCAAATTACAGTAGAATAGTTGTGTATCTTCTCTTTAACCAATTTTAGAATATTCTAGGTGACTTCAGTGACCAGAACATGCATATTTTCTTATTCTATTGTTGGATAATGTGTATGGGCCTGATCTTTTCCTCCATTTCATATAGATATATACCGATGTTAATCAAGTCAGTGGGAAAGGATATCGGTATTCCCTATATTTTTTACCAAAATATTCTTGGTGATTTCTTTGAATAATACCATATTATACCAACAAGCTTAGTACATGTGGGAAAATGTGTCATCTTGCTCATAGTTTGCCACCATATTTAGTTAGTGGGATTCTTTGGAGGGTATAGATGTAGGGCCATGTTCTTGGTTGATTGTTCACTACCCTCAGTGGGTTTTCCTGACTACTTAGGTTTGGGAGACTTAGTTCAGACTCCCAAGGTAAATACACAAATCATATATAGGTTTTATTGCTTTGTACATTGGTGATGGTAAATGCTAGAAGGAGCCCTTTGGAGGGTCCCTTATGCTATCTAGATGAGTCCATCAGTGACCTCTTGATCAACCTCCCTAGATAAGGGAGGAACATGTTATTTCCTTTCATGGATATGACCATGAAATGGTTTGATATGGAAACTATTTACAACAAATTATGTTCCACTAGTCATTGTCGAGTAGACATATAGTAGGGATTTTTGAGATGAATGGATTTTTTAGCTTCCTCTGAAGATAGAAAGGTACCATTTAGGTGTGACTCCCAAACTAGTGAATTTGAGACCCAATGTTGAGGGTTTAAGGTTGATAATAGAGCCCTAGTTTTAAATGAGGATCCAACTTGTGCAGTAGTCGAAGCATATGTGTTCTTAAAGTAGTAAAATGTCATTTGTATCAAAGGGGGTTCTAGTTGAAAGTGCCAGAATACTTATGAGAAACATTTACAAGAAATCCTCATGAAATCAGCATGTCAATAAATAAACACATGTATAATCAATTGTATCGGATCCATGTTTTTCCACATTTCATATTTTGAGAGAGAAAAAAGAGCCTAACATGTGGGTGACACATGCACTTTGTTTAAGGTTCCATGTTAGGTTCACAATTTTTGTTTCCAACTACTTTTATTGGTGAGTATATGATTCCTATCACATGATTAGGCTAAACCACATTCCATCATCCTCTTATGGTTGGTCTCTATACTACCTACTAGGTTCCAATTTATATAACCAGAACAAAATAACAAAAGGATCACTCTTTAGTCATCCAAAATCTCTACTACCAATTCAAACACAGGCCTAAATTGAATGATGTATACCACACTCGATAAATCAATAAATAAAATGAAACATCATAAATCAAAAAAATGCATAGAAGGAAACATGAGAAATCAAGAAAATGTTAGGAAATGGAAATGTTTGGTGGAAACTATGTGTCATACATGTTACATATACAAACCAACCGTTCTCATATTTGTTCAACACATCAACAATACTACTACTCATGGTCCGATGATGCATCGTCACCCTCTGCACCTCCATCTCCACTACCTGTTGCCACCTGTAAGAACATTATATTGAAAATTAAATATTGTTGCATATTTATAATTAAACTTAAAACCAATAAAAGTTTTCAAACTAAATGATTTTGATTTTTTGTGATTTACCTTCTCACCACTAGTCGATGCACTACCACCAGGGGCATATATGCTCATATGCTGACGTATTTCAATCAACTCTTTCTGTAAAGCAGATATATGATCCCCCTGTTGGTGAACTGTGTTTCATAGAGAAGACAACTCCTTTTGAGAATCTTCAGGTATGAAATAACTATAACCAGGAGTAGATGTAGTTGGAATCCCTGGTTTCCTTCCAAAGACCTCAGATGGTACGGGTCCCAAACCCATCCCGCGCACTCTACCAGGATGCTCCTTCCCAAGGAATTTAGCATTCGGGTCATCCTGGGAGACTGAGTAGGACTGCCCAGGATTGGCATTGCATATTTATTTAATTTTTACCTATAAATAAAATATAAATATATATTAACATAGTAAAAACTGATAATAATTTATTATAATAAAAAATTGACTTCATACCCCAACTTCTTTGGCAGGATCATTAACAAAACTTCCATCTTCTTTTTTGAGAACATCCAGCCACAGTTCAGTTCGGGATGCTTCATGCCCTAAACTCTGTGACTACATTAAACAAAGATAAATCAACAATTCAATATGTTAAATAGATAATATTGTCTTATGAATATTTAAACTAATTAAAATATTACCAATGACATTCAGCTTTTAGAAAATCTTTTTGAGCCTGCAGTGTGTGGGATGACTTGTTTTGCTCAGTTTGATGCATTCTGTCTTGAGAGATCCTGAAATAAATAAAATTCAATTTAACAATAATGTATTCAATGTCATATCCTATTAATATACATGTATAAATGTAAAATGAGGATAATATAATAATATATATTTCAATACCATCCGCTTCTCATCACGATGTCTATCAACAAAAACTTTCCACTATTCTTTCGGTACCCCACTGGGTAGCTTCTCATACATTTTCTGCACGGTCAATGAAGTATTGTTGACATCACACCACAACCTCCATTTGAAATCTTTCCATTTTTTACCAAGATTTTTCAATGTCCACTTCCGTGCTATCACATCAACAATAGTAAAGTGGAAGAACATCTGTATACATAAATTCATTTTGAACATATTAGTTACATGACATTTAATTAAACCATAAAGTAATAAAATTTCCTTTATCTGAGAATCAAAAACTTCATTTTTTCAAGTTTTGAGGCATATACCTCCAATCATCATATGAAATAGGCAGGGAAATGGGCTCCGCTACCAGCTGACCTATAATCTGGCCAAGTAACCTCGCGGCGTCATCCATCGGGACCCCATAAGAATCAAATAGCATGACTATCTTCTCGCCATTCATGTTCCAAACATCTGAACTTTTTATGTGTTTTTCCACAGTTGCATTTTTTTCATCTGCAATGAGAAAACAATTAGTATAAACAAAATGCAATAAATTTATTTAATTAAAATTTGTACCTATGACTGTGACCCTTCAGAATGTTCGTGATGAACTAGAAGGGGCATGTCGCTGCCCCATTGTTGAGGCTCCTGTAGGGAGAGTCGATGACTCATCCTCTAATGAGACATCCACATATGGTCTCAGAGATGGTGCAGGGGTAGATGGTGCAGGGGTGTAGGTAGCTGGTGCCTCAGATGCTGTGGGGACAGACGGATCGTCATCTGTCGCAGAACTAGATGAAATAGTGCACCGCTTCCTCCTTGGCATTCCTGTCATTTAATCAAATAAAATTAAGTTCAGAATATATATTTCAAAAAAATTATGCAGAAAAAAAATTAAAAATGATAATAGATGCCCAGTACTAACAAACAAAATATATATAACAATGATAATGAATGACTGCAGAAATGAAACAAGTGGTTACTGAATGAATAAATAATTGTACATATAATAATTTTCACCTTCAATCATGTCGGTTTCCTGCTCCATTTCTTCATCCACTTCATTCATCCTTGCTAGACTAATATTTTCAATATCATTATGGACAAATAATTTTTCTTCCTATTGTTGATGAAATTCAATTGCAGAGGTCAAATCTTCCACTTCATCACCCATATCATACAAATCTATTTGTATTACGTGAGTAACTACACTCCACCCTTAATCCACAACATCATTCACATAATATACCATTTTTTCTTGCGATGCTAAGATATATGGATCATGCATTTCACGATCACCAACATCCATCAAATGAGAGAAGTTTACAGAAGTAAATTGCAAGGAATCTCTTTTAATACCTCTGATAATATCAACCCATTTTCATTTGAATAAAACAATAGAAAAATTCATGTGGTAGTTTAATTAAATAATATCATGCAGCTTTCCATAGTATCCCACTTCAGCAAATGTAAATATACCACAATTCTATGTTTTCAAACCCACTTCTCGATCGAATGTACGAAATCTAAAGCCTTTCACATTATAAGCGTCGAACTTTCTAACTTGTTTTATAGGACCTCTAGCAAGAAACTTCAAATCTTATGACAAGTTTTCTCAAGTATCAAAATTCATGATCTAAAAAAATAAATATAATTTAATATATTTACAAATTTTGTGTGTCAAACTAATATTCGTATTTATTGCAATATTTATAAACTTACACATCATGCAAACCATTCTACCAGCTCTTTATTCACAACTTTCGTTATATTTTTCTCATTTCGTGTTCGGCCTCTCATTCGTCTCTTTGTTTGTATCCTCAACTCATCAATAAATGGATCTGTAATTTCACTATTCAGTAGCACATATCTATGTGCATGTAATAATTCCAATTCTATTAGTGTCACATATGATATCTTCCCAACTGATCGGCCAATAGCAGGAAATATTTTTGATTTCTGATGCATTTGAGATTGAGTTGATGTGTCGTCAACACGTCCAACACGATTAAATCTTGTCTCAATATCATCTAAATATCTGGAACAAAAGTTGAGACACTCCTCGTCCAAATATCCTTCAGCACTAGAGCCTTCTGGTTTAGCTTTATTTCTCACGTATGCTTTCAAATTCCCAAGATATCTGTGAAATAAAATAATAATATTATGCATTTATTAAAATGAAAAAAATTGTTTACTTAACTGGAAACATATAAATAAAATACCTCTCAATTGGATACATCCATCGATAATGAACGGGGCCTCCTAATTTAGCTTCTTCAACCAAATGCACAGTTAAATGCATCATAACAATAAAAAACAATGGAGGAATGATCATCTCCATTGCACAAAGGGTCAATACAAACCTCTCCTTGAGGTTGTCAAGCTGAAATAGATGTAGAGATTTCTCACATAATTGCCTGAAAAATGTGCAGAATTGGAGTACAATAGCATTAAATTTTTCAGGTAATAATGTACGCAATACCAATGGTAGTAACTGTTGTAACAAAATATGTGAATCATGACTTTTCAATCCATATAACTTACGATTCTTCAAGTCAACACACCGCGAGATGTTACTCGAATACCCATTAGATACCTTCACATTCTTTAAAATTCGAAGGAATGTATCTTTTCCCCTATTTTTCATTGCAAAAATGGTTGGAGCATACTTTTCATTCTCATCTGGCCAGAGATTGCGTTTTATGTTCATTACTTGTGTGTCTTTGCGAGAATTGAGATGATCCTTCGACTTTCCATGCTCATTAAGTAATGTGAAGGTCAAATTATCACATTCATTCTTCTCAATATGCATCACATCAATATTGTGGCATAACAAATTAAATTCCCAATACGGAAGTTTGAAGAATACACTTTTTTTATTCCATTGTTGCATTCTGATTTCACTTGAAGATGCACTTCGCACTCGTTTTCTGCTATCATTCAAATGATGAACCTTCCCAAATTCTGTTTTAACATTTTCAAGCTGTGTCAATATTTTAAAACTAGTTAACAACTTTTGAGGTGGTATACAATCAATGGAACCATTAAATTTTGATTTGTTTAGCTGAAATCTATGAGATGCATCAAGAAATCTTTGATGGCACAAGAAGAACCATTTTCTACTGTGAGGTATCCGTTTGGGATCAAAATCAAAGTTACAAATGAGACAATCCAAACCCATATAAGTGTTCCAACCAGATAAATTCCCAAGCCCAGGGAAGTCACTAATGGTCCACATTAAAGTAGAATGCATTTTGAACATTGTTTTAGAAGAAACATCAAATGTCTCAACACCGTTGCTCCATAACTCCTGCAATTATTCAATCAAAGGCTGCAGGTATACATCAATATCATTTCCAGGCATTTGTTTTCCAGGAATAATCATCGAAATGATAAAAGATGTTTGTTCCATACACATCCACGGAGGCAGATTATAAGGGATCAAAACAACTGGCCAAATTCTATAACTGGTACTCAATGTCCCAAATGGGTTGAATCCATCGGCAACTAATCCCAATCGAACATTCCTAGGATCAGTTGAGAAATCTGGATGTAATTAATCAAATGTCTTGTAACGCCCCGACCCCAGCTACCCAGAGTCGGTGCATTACTTCATAACATTGGCATGATCACAAGAAGATCAAATCTCGAAAGACCGATTGGTTTAGTAGCCTTGGAAACACTAGATATATTCATAAAGTTTTACATTACATTTTAAAGTGAAAAACTACTACAACAACAAAGTCTTCATAATTCACACTCATATCCCCACATACTATCCCTGCATGTCATTCATAACTTACTTCTTCACATCCTGGGAAAAATAAAACATAGAAAAGGGGTGAGCTCAAATGCCCAGTAAGGATAACAATAAAGCGTAACATTCAAAATAAGCATAAACATTTAAGGCAATGAATTACTAAAACAAAAGCCTTTTAAAATTGAACTTCAACATAGTATGGCATAAATAAAATGAAATAATGCCATTTACTTGTTCACATGGATATTCTACTAATCGAATAATCACATGCAAAAATCAATAACCACTTTCATAATGTTGGAATGCATAATGCTAAACGTTAATTTCTTTGTCTAGGCCTCATCCCAAGACCTAGGGGTTACTTCTAACCGGAACCCAACCCGGAGTGCCTCTAATAACCGGACACCAACCCGGAGTGCCTCTAATAACCGGACACCAACCCGGAGTGCCTCTAATAACCGGACACCAACCCGGAGTGCCTCTAATAACCGGACACCAACCCGGAGGGCATACTTTTACCAGTCCCTAACCTAGAGGGCTTAATTTAACCAGTCCCCAACCTGGAGGGCTTACTTTTACCGGTCCCCAACCCGGAACATACTTGTTTAGCACATTCATCTGAAGAAAAGTTTGAAATATAACATAAACATTCGGATTAAAACTAGCATACGAAATGTCAATAGTTTCACCATAAACTATGAATGGTATAAAATAGCACATCCACAGTCAAACATATCACAAAACCTTCAATACAATATAGAAGTTTTGTATCATAATAAATCAACTTCAAATAATCTTAAAATCCATCAAAGGATGTTGACATAGATGAAATCAAAATTCTTTTTAAAGAAGTATCTCCTTTTATTTTGAAATCATTTAAGATGCATATAAAATAAAACATTTTCTTTGAAAATATTCTTATAATCTTGTATGGAAAGCTTCAACAACTTTATAACGGTGGAAAATAACCGCACCCGCCGTATAAGTTAAAAAAACATTCTTACCTCAATTCCGTCGAAAAGGTTAAAAAGGACCTTGTTTTGAAAACGACGGAAAGATTCCTTTATAAACCTCTTATAAAAAGTCAAACAAGGGTATAAATGACCTTAACCCATATTCTTGTAAATAGTAAAAATGTTTTGAAATACATTTCGAAGAAACATGGATGTGGATGATAAAGAGATCCCAGTAGATTATTACGTATAAACAACCTCGAATAATGAAGAGATTGTGAAATAACCCTTACCTTGTACTTTTCCTTGGTTGGGGTAGGTTAACCTCCTGTATAATGGTGAAATAATTGTTATTAAATTATACAAGAATCATATATATTAATATGATATCATATATGATCTTTTAACATTGATTTGTTAATAATATCTTAGAATTATCGTCGTTTCGGGTGTTAACTTACTCATTTTCTTTTATATGTTTTGTTACATAAGTCATGTTTGTTGTATCTTATTCATATCCAGAATGATATAAAGTCCTTAAACATCATTTTTAAATCATTAAATGATAATTATACTTGAATGGATACGATGGAGAATGAATCTCATCGCGTTCGTGGAGACGGTAGTCCGTACGTACGCACGAACGCTACTTCCATTTAATTTTTATTTTAAAAGAATCGAATCCAAATGATACATAGGTATATTACTATTCCAGTATAATATAATATTTTATATATGTTACTTAAGTTCATTAACACCATCCTTTATACGTTCCATGTGTGGTATGAACGAGTCATATCATTTTAAGGGGGCGGTAGTCCGCACTTCCTCAAATGAAATTATCGTATGTATATACAACATGAAACGAATAATGGTATGAAATAAAATGGAATTACAGAAGCTTATATATAAAATATATATCATTAATATCATATTTAATTACAGTTCCATCATAATGGCCACCATGAGAGGTGGTAAGATGTATTTGAACAATCATCGTTTCGTGAGGCGTTAGTTTGCCATCCACAGAAACATTATGTTCATCATCCATTAGATGGAGTTGTGTGTATGTGTAGTTTGAATCCTTATTATAACAACATCCTAGTATATTGTGGATACTGTTGTTGTTACAAAAGAAAGGAAATAAAAATAGTTTGGGGGTTGGAGAAGCAAAATAAATGAAAATAATTTAAGAGAAATCGTTACCTTTAATCTAGGTAACTCACTTTCGTTGGAACCAAAGGACTTCTTGAAATGCTTTCTGCCTAAGGGGAAGCTTCAAGGAGGAGGAGAGGGATGTGGGGAGCTTAGTTTGGCAGAGTTTGGACGAGCCAAGTGGCTTGAGAGGTGTGAAGAAATGAGAAGGAGGAGTGCCCTTTTATAAGAGGGGTGAGGGGCACCTTTGGAAAAGCTAGAAATATTAATTTATAATAAATTCATATTCGGTTTTCAAAGGCTCCAAAGTTGACTATTCAAAGGATGAGGTGGGGATAGGTCGAAAACAACTCATCCAATAGAATTTAGACAGGTTTGGGTACTTATATTAACCTTATCTTTAAGTATTAACTCTAAGTTAATTAGTTTCACTTTTACAATGTCTCTTTGTATTTTTATATTATATGGTTAATAAACTTACCATATACATCCAAGCGACCCCCAAGTGGTCCATTAATGATTAACCTATCATGATATAAGTCTCTTGGCCGAACCTTAGATTTTTAGGAATTTAATATCAATTAATAATATAATATTTGTTTTAAGAACTCTTTTATGTCAATTTTGACACTATTCATTAGTTGATTTTTGTGAAACTCATAACAGATTGATTTCTTCAAAAAAAGTCAATTAAATCAATCATAATATATCATATTATCCTATAAAATTAGTTTAATTCATTAAAAGTTTCATATTATATTTATTTGGGTATTTATAATATCACTTATTTTAATTTTTCACTATTATATTAATTACTACATCATCATTGTGTCATTAATAATTTAACTTATTTGATGTCTAAAAATTATAAATAAAATATCATCATGTAGGAAATCTTTTTATCTTTCTAATGAATATTTATAATCGAAAATACAACATGTATAACCCTATGTAAAAATTGTTCTTTTAAAAGATGTAAGCTTATGCCATTTTTGTATTCATTTTAACTTAATTAAAATAAAGTGTCATTATCACTCACAAGTGGATCCATGGGGTCCCAAAATAGACCCAAAGATGCCCATGGTCGACCATGTATCAACCAATAGGGTTAAGACACATTTTAGGGTAATTTAGTATTATTATAATATTATTTTTTTTTACCCTTATTTACCGGATTTACCCTTAACCATGGTAAATAAAATATTTACCGCAGTAATTATTCAAAATGTCTAAAAATAAAAGTTACCTATTTACACAATTTGAACATCCTGATTCCAAATATGGAATCCATTTTTCTAAATTCAAAACACAGAAGTGGCAGAAATTAATTTAAAATTAATTCCCGCTGTCAAAACAAAAAGCGTGTTTTTAAGAGATAATAACTATCAAAAGATTGACACTTGTTTATGTTCGGTTTAATTGTAAAATTATGTCCAATGACCAACATTATATTAAGTGGTAAAAATATATTCTAAATATACTTTAAAACCACTCAAATTAATAATTTATCACTATTAATTATTTTGATTAAAAAAGATGTTTTTAATTAAAATTTAGTAATTTTCACTATTCATCAAAATATTAAAGTTATCCGAAAAGTACCAAAATTTCACCTTAGGATAAATTTGATATTCCGAATCCAAAAAATGAAGTCCATTTTTAAAAATAAAATATATATAATTTCAAAAATTAGGTATTACTATTCATAACGGCAAGTTTGATCGGTTGTGGCACGTGTTAAAACACGAAGTTGCGTACAACACACGCTACTGTTTTATTCAAAGGAAAGCGTACCGTGGAAGCTTGGGATGTTTCAAAAAATTTTTGATGTCCCCATTTAGTCAAAAAGTTTAAAATATTGTATTTAAAAAGGTTTCACTATTAAATGTTGATAAAAGTGCAATACTGAAAATGAATCTGTTCTTGCATTATGACTAAGAAACTCATAATGTGGATTCTAAAATTATAAGGATTATATAAAGTTTAAAATTTAGTTAATACTATTCATGACCTCTTTTAATGGTCTTTTTTGTAAGTCAAGGTGTGATTGAACTCGGTGTTGCGTGTAGTACAAGTTATTGAATTATTTTGAAGAAATAACACATTATGAATTCTTGGGGTGTTACATTCTCCCCTCCTTCAATAAATTGCGTCCTCGCAATTTGAAATTGTTCTTAGAAAATAAAAGGTTGAAAATAGAAAATATATTTGTGGGAAAACCCACATCGGAAATTGGGTTACTAAAATTTAGTCTTAATATGAGGAAAAGAGAAATGAAAGGGTCACCACCAAATTATGATCTCGATTAGGAGAACATTGGTGGAAATTAGAGACATATAATTGGAGGAAAAACGTAAATATTTATAGGTAGTGATTGAGGTCATCAATCACAAACAAGTATAAAATTGAGGTCCTTAAACTCATCAATTTATGATGATTTGAAATACCATTGGTTCAACAAAACATAGAATATTGGGATGACACATTTTTGACGTTTCAAAATATCTTAGTTGAAATCCCACATAGAAAAATGAATTAATGAGGCCTCTGTTTAAAATAAAGAGTGGAAAGTATGAAGATTACCGAAAATAACACATACTAGGGTTCCATGTAGGTAAATATGTATATGGAGGAGAAATCTGACCATCAATTATCTGATGGAGAGTGGTAGAGAACATGGCTATGAAAGGGCCAACAATCCCAAAGCCATAAATTAGTGATGATTTAAGGTACCATCTAGGACAACATTTTTGTTCTAAGTTCCTTTTCTTAACATTGT
Source organism: Viscum album (assembly GCA_963277665.1). Taxonomy (NCBI): domain Eukaryota; kingdom Viridiplantae; phylum Streptophyta; class Magnoliopsida; order Santalales; family Viscaceae; genus Viscum; species Viscum album. The sequence goes on along the minus strand of OY728119.1, from coordinate 1,011,370,706 downwards.
GGAATTTATTTATTAGATTGGCTAAGATCATAAGGAGGTATACATACTTTATAATTAGAGTTTTATCCATTAATAAATTTCTACCACAAACTCATCTTTCACTCTAAAAGATAATAGAATGTAAAAAAAAATCTATTTACACTATTCGTATAGGGTTCCAAAATAAACGAATTTATAATTCATCTACAAGATCTTTTAATAAAAACTGCATTATTTAATCCAGGACATCTCGTGGGCCAGTGGTAGGTGATACACCCTTGTCGCCCTTCGGTTGCGGGTTCAAGTCTCGCGGCCTTGCCGGACGCGACGGGTTGCCGCCCGACCTCCGGGTTGTCCTTTTATGGCCATCCAAAATTAATCTCAAACTAGAATTTATCCAAAATATTTCTGACCAAACTCACAGTCCAACATTTATAAGGAAGTTAAAAATAATGTAGATCCTTTTTACCACGTAATAGCATATGAATACCTTCATCATGTATTCTTTTAATACACTGAAACATCCTGAATTACCATATTCCTTATTGATTACATTCATGCTCCCTTATTCCATATAGAATGCTGGATATACCTCATCAATCCAAAAATGTTTTAAACCCCAACAATAATGGAATATACAGATCATTAATCAGTTCCAAGGTAGTCAAGAATATCCAATATAATTTATCCAAAACAATCATGTATTATTCCAAAATCACTAACTCGGTATCAGAACTATATTATGGTTTATCATTCTCTCAACCATATATTTTCCAAAAATTTATCCTGCTATTGAGTCACTTTTCTTTGTTCCACACAATCTCAAGTCCTTAATGAAATAGTACTACAGTACAATCCTTATATACTCCATAATTATTATAACAAGTACATTGTTGATACAACACTCAATTGACATAATCAACATAAGAACTCTAATCATTCCTCTTCATCTGTGGTAGTATCATAACTTGATTATTATCCAATAGCATCATTTGCGGCATAGTCTGATGACTGGGGCATAGGTTCGCGTAGTGTCCAAACTCCTTGCAAATGAAGCATTGTACATTTGAAACCATTTTATCACCCTTGCAGTCATGTACTTTGTGCCCTTTTCCTCCACACTTATAACAAACTCCCATTCCTTTCAGGCAAGTTCCAGGGTGTTTCTTCCCACAGTTACCACATATGGGAAAATTCTTCTTTTCCCTCTTCCCTTTATCCATTTTTCTCTCTTCCATCCTTTTCTTCTCTTGCTTCCCTTCAAAGCCATAGGACTCAGTAAACTCTTTACTTATCTTATAAACACATGATATTATTTCTTCATATGATGATAATACATGGGAGACTATTTCTCTTATAAATTCTAGCTTAAGACCATGAAAGATATGATCCTTCCTTCTCTTTGGATCATGTGCATTGTTAGAGTTCTCATTCCTTCTACTGGGAGCCATTTCTAAACAATGGCATATACTAGATCAGTTTATGAATCAAAATACATAATCCCATACTTATAAAACACTTAACATAAATTGAACTATTTAGGGATATAATCCATAATCATAAAAATGCCTCCTTTGAGGAAGTATATACTCATAAACCCTTCATAATGAGTTGTAAAGAAAATGAGAGTTATCCTAAGCGTATCCCCCGGGAGTGTCGTAACCAAGAGTGCAGCAAGGCCCATTGTCGTGCACCAGTTCCCGTTCGAGTCTAGCTCAAAGCGGTGTTTTCGGGTTTTACCCCTAGGTACATCTGTGCCAGAGCCGCCTCTACCTGCTCGTATCCAGACAGGGATGTATTGCTCGGAAAACTCACAAAATCTCTACAGTACCAAAATTCTAGGAAGTTCTTCTATACTAATCCTCAAAGTTCATCTTAGGTCTACGTGCTCTAATCAGAGTTTATCTAAATCTAGCTTCCAAGGTTTGTACTAAACTTCCTCTGATACCAACTGTAACGCCCCGACCCCAGCTACCCAGAGTCGGTGCATTACTTCGTAACATTGGCATGATCACAAGAAGATCAAATCTCGAAAGACCGATTGGTTTAGTAGCCTTGGAAACACTAGATATATTCATAAAGTTTTACATTACATTTTAAAGTGAAAAACTACTACAACAACAAAGTCTTCATAATTCACACTCATATCCCCACATACTATCCCTGCATGTCATTCATAACTTACTTCTTCACATCCTGGGAAAAATAAAACATAGAAAAGGGGTGAGCTCAAATGCCCAGTAAGGATAACAATAAAGCGTAACATTCAAAATAAGCATAAACATTTAAGGCAATGAATTACTAAAACAAAAGCCTTTTAAAATTGAACTTCAACATAGTATGGCATAAATAAAATGAAATAATGCCATTTACTTGTTCACATGGATATTCTACTAATCGAATAATCACATGCAAAAATCAATAACCACTTTCATAATGTTGGAATGCATAATGCTAAACGTTAATTTCTTTGTCTAGGCCTCATCCCAAGACCTAGGGGTTACTTCTAACCGGAACCCAACCCGGAGTGCCTCTAATAACCGGACACCAACCCGGAGTGCCTCTAATAACCGGACACCAACCCGGAGTGCCTCTAATAACCGGACACCAACCCGGAGGGCATACTTTTACCAGTCCCTAACCTGGAGGGCTTAATTTAACCAGTCCCCAACCTGGAGGGCTTACTTTTACCGGTCCCCAACCCGGAACATACTTGTTTAGCACATTCATCTGAAGAAAAGTTTGAAATATAACATAAACATTCGGATTAAAACTAGCATACGAAATGTCAATAGTTTCACCATAAACTATGAATGGTATAAAATAGCACATCCACAGTCAAACATATCACAAAACCTTCAATACAATATAGAAGTTTTGTATCATAATAAATCAACTTCAAATAATCTTAAAATCCATCAAAGGATGTTTACATAGATGAAATCAAAATTCTTTTTAAAGAAGTATCTCCTTTTATTTTGAAATCATTTAAGATGCATATAAAATAAAACATTTTCTTTGAAAATATTCTTATAAGCTTGTATGGAAAGCTTCAACAACTTTATAACGGTGGAAAATAACCGCACCCGCCGTATAAGTTAAAAAAACATTCTTACCTCAATTCCGTCGAAAAGGTTAAAAAGGACCTTGTTTTGAAAACGACGGAAAGATTCCTTTATAAACCTCTTATAAAAAGTCAAACAAGGGTATAAATGACCTTAACCCATATTCTTGTAAATAGTAAAAATGTTTTGAAATACATTTCGAAGAAACATGGATGTGGATGATAAAGAGATCCCAGTAGATTATTACGTATAAACAACCTCGAATAATGAAGAGATTGTGAAATAACCCTTACCTTGTACTTTTCCTTGGTTGGGGTAGGTTAACCTCCTGTATAATGGTGAAATAATTGTTATTAAATTATACAAGAATCATATATATTAATATGATATCATATATGATCTTTTAACATTGATTTGTTAATAATATCTTAGAATTATCGTCGTTTCGGGTGTTAACTTACTCATTTTCTTTTATATGTTTTGTTACATAAGTCATGTTTGTTGTATCTTATTCATATCCAGAATGATATAAAGTCCTTAAACATCATTTTTAAATCATTAAATGATAATTATACTTGAATGGATACGATGGAGAATGAATCTCATCGCGTTCGTGGAGACGGTAGTCCGTACGTACGCACGAACGCTACTTCCATTTAATTTTTATTTTAAAAGAATCGAATCCAAATGATACATAGGTATATTACTATTCCAGTATAATATAATATTTTATATATGTTACTTAAGTTCATTAACACCATCCTTTATACGTTCCATGTGTGGTATGAACGAGTCATATCATTTTAAGGGTGCGGTAGTCCGCACTTCCTCAAATGAAATTATCGTATGTATATACAACATGAAACGAATAATGGTATGAAATAAAATGGAATTACAGAAGCTTATATATAAAATATATATCATTAATATCATATTTAATTACAGTTCCATCATAATGGCCACCATGAGAGGTGGTAAGATGTATTTGAACAATCATCGTTTCGTGAGGCGTTAGTTTTCCATCCACAGAAACATTATGTTCATCATCCATTAGATGGAGTTGTGTGTATGTGTAGTTTGAATCCTTCTTATAACAACATCCTAGTATATTGTGGATACTGGTGTTGTTACAAAAGAAAGGAAATAAAAATAGTTTGGGGGTTGGAGAAGCAAAATAAATGAAAATAATTTAAGAGAAATCGTTACCTTTAATCTAGGTAACTCACTTTCGTTGGAACCAAAGGACTTCTTGAAATGCTTTCTGCCTAAGGGGAAGCTTCAAGGAGGAGGAGAGGGATGTGGGGAGCTTAGTTTGGCAGAGTTTGGACGAGCCAAGTGGCTTGAGAGGTGTGAAGAAATGAGAAGGAGGAGTTCCCTTTTATAAGAGGGGTGAGGGGCACCTTTGGAAAAGCTAGAAATATTAATTTATAATAAATTCATATTCGGTTTTCAAAGGCTCCAAAGTTGACTATTCAAAGGATGAGGTGGGGATAGGTCGAAAACAACTCATCCAATAGAATTTAGACAGGTTTGGGTACTTATATTAACCTTATCTTTAAGTATTAACTCTAAGTTAATTAGTTTCACTTTTACAATGTCTCTTTGTATTTTTATATTATATGGTTAATAAACTTACCATATACATCCAAGCGACCCCCAAGTGGTCCATTAATGATTAAACTATCATGATATAAGTCTCTTGGCCGAACCTTAGATTTTTAGGAATTTAATATCAATTAATAATATAATATTTGTTTTAAGAACTCTTTTATGTCAATTTTGACACTATTCATTAGTTGATTTTTGTGAAACTCATAACAGATTGATTTCTTCAAAAAAAGTCAATTAAATCAATCATAATATATCATATTATCCTATAAAATTAGTTTAATTCATTAAAAGTTTCATATTATATTTATTTGGGTATTTATAATATCACTTATTTTAATTTTTCACTATTATATTAATTACTACATCATCATTGTGTCATTAATAATTTAACTTATTTGATGTCTAAAAATTATAAATAAACTATCATCATGTAGGAAATCTTTTTATCTTTCTAATGAATATTTATAATCGAAAATACAACATGTATAACTCTATGTAAAAATTGTTCTTTTAAAAGATGTAAGCTTATGCCATTTTTGTATTCATTTTAACTTAATTAAAATAAAGTGTCATTATCACTCACAAGTGGATCCATGGGGTCCCAAAATAGACCCAAAGATGCCCATGGTCGACCATGTATCAACCAATAGGGTTAAGACACGTTTTAGGGTAATTTAGTATTATTATAATATTATTTTTTTTTACCCTTATTTACCGGATTTACCCTTAACCATGGTAAATAAAATATTTACCGCAGTAATTATTCAAAATGTCTAAAAATAAAAGTTACCTATTTACACAATTTGAACATCCTGATTCCAAATATGGAATCCATTTTTCTAAATTCAAAACACAGAAGTGGCAGAAATTAATTTAAAATTAATTCCCGCTGTCAAAACAAAAAGCGTGTTTTTAAGAGATAATAACTATCAAAAGATTGACACTTGTTTATGTTCGGTTTAATTGTAAAATTATGTCCAATGACCAACATTATATTAAGTGGTAAAAATATATTCTAAATATACTTTAAAACCACTCAAATTAATAATTTATCACTATTAATTATTTTGATTAAAAAAGTTGTTTTTAATTAAAATTTATTAATTTTCACTATTCATCAAAATATTAAAGTTATCTGAAAAGTACCAAAATTTCACCTTAGGATAAATTTGATATTCCGAATCCAAAAAATGAAGTCCATTTTTAAAAATAAAATATATATAATTTCAAAAATTAGGTATTACTATTCATAACGGCAAGTTTGATCGGTTGTGGCACGTGTTAAAACACGAAGTTGCGTACAACACACGCTACTGTTTTATTCAAAGGAAAGCGTACCGTGGAAGCTTGGGATGTTTCAAAATTTTTTGATGTCCCCATTTAGTCAAAAAGTTTAAAATATTGTATTTAAAAAGGTTTCACTATTAAATGTTGATAAAAGTGCAATACTGAAAATGAATCTGTTCTTGCATTATGACTAAGAAACTCATAATGTGGATTCTAAAATTATAAGGATTATATAAAGTTTAAAATTTAGTTAATACTATTCATGACCTCTTTTAATGGCCTTTTTTGTAAGTCAAGGTGTGATTGAACTCGGTGTTGCGTGTAGTACAAGTTATTGAATTATTTTGAAGAAATAACACATTATGAATTCTTGGGGTGTTACATGTCTTCCACGATTGGGAATCTTGTGGATGTCTCATTATCTCATCATTGTTATTATCTGTAGAATGCCACTTCATGTGTTCGGCGGTTTTTGATGACATGAATAATCTTTGCAATTGAGGCTTCAAAGGAAAGTAATGCAAAACCTTTGCAGGTGTGTTCCTTTTCTTCTTCTCTATGAAATTATGTTCAGTCAGACTTCCAACATCACCCTTTGACTTCCATCTAGAAGAAGAACATTTCTTATAATTCTGTCTACTTGAATCCTCTCCTCAACAAAGCATACAACCATTGGGACACGCATGTATTTTGGTATAATTCAGACCAAGCTTGTTAACAACTTTTTTCATATCATAAAAAGATTCTGGGATTTTTGCTTCAGGAAATGCATCACGAATAAATTCCAATAACATGGACATTGACTTATTTGTAATTCCACATAGACATTTGATATGGTACAACTTCATCAGAAATGAAATCTTTGAATGTTTCAAACACCCATTATACAACTCTTGATTTCCATCATCAACTAAATCATGAAACTCATTTTCCTCACTGAAGTTTTCCCTTAAATTTGGCTCCATAGAATCAAGAGGAGGGTCTAATGATATGTTACAATCTTGATTTTCTTGTGTTATAGTCTCAAAAACATCACTTGTCACGTTGCAATTTGTAGCACCCTCTTCGGGTTGTTCTGATATTTTTTGATGCTCATAGTGGTGTCTTGGAGTGCCAAATGCATCATTTATGAGGTTTTCCATTTCATTTTCCATTATTGACGAACTTGGGACCTCATTCCATGGATTAACATCAGTGCTCAATCTTTCTGTATTGTTCGATTCTCTATGCCAAATCCAACAAAAATATTGATCAGGGAATTGCTTCAGTATTAAATGTTAATAAACTTCATCTCTCTTCAACCATGCTCTAAATTTACATTTAGGACATGTACATCTTATTCTCCCTTCAACAGATCAATTAGAAATTGCAAAAAATAAAAACTCATTCAAACCCTTAACACATTGAGGTGTGTTCCTCGATAATGTGATCCAGCTTTTATCCATGTATATCACAATGTGCCTATACAATAATAAAAAAAATTAAAACGCATAGTTACTACTAAATATAGAAAGAGTTTCATATATACGATAGTGTAAGATTACATAAACATAATATAATAAAGATGAACCATTGATCATAAAGTATGCATAATATAATAAAGATGATACATTGATAACATTTACCACTTACTTAGCATGCCCATACAAACCAAACAAGTCTGGTCCCTAGAAGACAGTGTCAACACCTCATTGAGGAGTAGTAAGAATATCGGGTTACACACTTATCATAACAATGTCAATCACACATTTATGTTTCCTCAAACAACACCCCATTGAAAGTTATGTCATTGAACACACCAAAGATGCATGATTTCCATACCATTAGTACAACGGCATAACTATAAATATTTAGCCCTTATATGAAACCCTTTGATACTTATCGCAGGCTAGCTTGGGTACCCGGATTATGGGTAGCCTAGGTCAGTTCATGAAAATTGGTCATGTTTCATCACTCTTTATGTTTTTCAATCTTTTCACTATCTATTTGAATTTACATCTCTCTTTGAATTTGATAGTGTTTCTTATTTCCCTGAATTTGGACAGTCCTTTGTTATTCATTATATCATTAGGTTGTGCAATTTTAATTCATCCACTTGGATTTCCATAGTGGGGTTCTCATTAAAATCTCTTTTAAAAACTAATGAATGATGTATGTTATTTTCACTTAAATATGTTTTGTGTTTAGTACTATAAAAATTTATCTTCAATATTTCAAACAACTCATATTAAAAAAAATAATGCAAACCATAAAATTTGGACTTGATATAATACAAAGGACATGTCCAATTTTTACTTCAAACATTTATGTATATTTCAAGTCCTAAGCTCAGTTAAATTGAAGTAATTATTTAGAAATTAATTTACAAATTTAACACAAACTATTATACTTAATTTAATAATAATAAATTTAAAATATTTAGTAAGTGACACTAGTTCAGAACTTATGAAGATATTTTCTAACATGTTTGAGAATCCCATGGTGATAAATAAAATTTTCTTACTAAAGATATCGTTCAGCATCCATGAAATCTTCTAAGGTACCAAATAGTGGCCAAAATAGGGTGAGTATAACTCAGTATTCCACCACCAATGGTGCCTGAACATGTCTAGTCTGAGCATATAGTGTATGCAATAAAGCGATAAACAAGGGTGTTAATTTAATAAATTAATTATATATAAAAAATAATCCCACATACCCTTAGGCTCTAGGATGACACCCTATGTTAGAAAAATCATCATCAACTCCATGTGGGGTGTCTCTTTCATGAGGTGGATCCTCCTACATCAGGACATATTTCACCAAAATACTGTAAGATTCTGTTAAATCAGGATGAATTTCCAATACCATGATTCAAGTATCCAATCTTGGTATAGACTTTATAGAAATACTTTCTTCTTCCCATATCTTTCACCCCCAATGGAAAAAAGTATCCATCTCACCAGTTCTAGAATTGATATAACTACATACATCATCCCATGGAACATGTTTTTAAGAGGAAATAAACCATATAACCAGGCTAAGACATTCTATAACCACTTATGTCATCCCATGAAATGTGACACTAAGGGGAAAATTAATAATCTCATATCAAATGTTGGATTCTCTTATATTAGGATGAATCACTGATAGTATATATCAATCAGGTCTAAAATATTATTACAAGACATATTAGTTAATTCATCCCATCACTTATTAATTTTACCATTTATTCCTAATTTTCAAATCCACTTATAGATACGAATCACCAAAATCATCTTAAACCATATTCCATATTTCACATGCAATGTAAAGATAATTAAACTAAGCCATGATTCCAAAGGATCTCATAAAATCATGAGGGGTTGGAACACCACAAATGTTAATGCAAGTCCTAACCATAATGATAAGAGATAAAAAAGGGATCCTTGGGAAAGATCAACAGGAGGATTTTAGATAGAAGGGATAATTCTAATTATTTAGGTTGTTCATGTGGCATGTCGATGCGATCATAATTTTGCACATACTAGCATAATCAGAATAGAATAAAGGGAGTTTTCCAAGACCACCCAACTCAAAATAAGAAATTTTTTTGAAAAATCCGCATGTTTTTTATAGCAATCAGATTCCCCATTCCCTTCAATGAGAACTATAATTTTAATCAACAATAGATCAAGAAGCAGAAGATGAACTGGAAGGTTTACCTTAAAAATCTACGTTCAAAACACCAATATCCAACATGGTCTTTCTTATAGATCAAATAGGATTCTCATACGTCATCCATGGAAGGTTTGATGGAATCATAAAGGAGATAAGATATTTTAGAACATCGGTGTTGGATTGTTAAAATTCTTGGAAGATATAATTCATGATGTGAATAGGGAATTCACATCATGAATTCCTCAATTCCCATATATGTTGAAAAATTTATCACCTCATTTTAAAAACTGAATTAAACCAATTTCATGTCATGAATATATTTAATGAAGTTAATTATTGTTTCGCGGATTTCCCAAAACCAATCCATGGCGTGAATGGGTTCATGGGGTTCACCTAGAAAATTCACATAATGAATTGGGAATTCATAACATCAATTCATTTTGCATCTATAAAGAAACTCTCATAATTCTTCAATATGAAACAACTAATCCAGCTAGATAAAGTCTTAATAAACAAGGTTTAAATGAAAGAAAACCTAACTCTAAGAGATTTATCCAAAAACTTAAATGGATACATACCTGGAAAAGACAGGGGTCGCCGGAGACAGAGGTCGTGGGGTCACCAGAGACGGAGGTCGCGGGGTCACTGGAGACGGAGGTCGCGGGGTCGCCGGAGACGGAGGTCGTGGGGTCTCCGAAGACGAAAGTCACGGGGTCGCCAGATGGTTGGGGGTTGCGGGTTGTTGGGGGGATTAGCGGAAGAAGGGAGGGCGTGGGGGTCACGAGGGTTAGGGGGAAATGGTCGGGGTGGGGTAGGGAAGGGTCAGGTTTTTAAAAAAAATTATGGGTTTTGCGGCGGTTTATTAAAAACCGCCACGAAACCTTTCGGCGAAAACGTTTAGTGGCAGTTTTGTGAACCGCCACCACAAAACCGCCGCTAAACCCGGTTTTTATTGTAGTTAATTTGATTTAACAAGGGAGTTTTCCTTCAAAACTCCTAAGGGAAGTATCATTGCTACAAAGTTCTATGAATTAGTTCCCATTATGGAAAATAAATGTTCTTTATCTGTTGATCTCATCCTCATACCCATGATAGAATTTGATATAATCATCGGTTCGGATTGTATTTCGGACCATGATGCAAAAATTTATTGTAAGAAAAAGGAGGTTACTATTTTTGATGATGATGATGATAAAGAACACCTTATCTTTAGAGTAGAATCATCACCACCTAATTCTTATCTTGACCCACCCTCTATAGCTCAACTAAATTCAATTATTGGGGAGGAATAAAATGATATAACTGTGGGTGAGTAAAGGAATGTTCAAATAGAGGATGTACCTATTGTGAAAGAATATGTTGATGTGTTTCCAGAAGATTTACCTGGACATCCTCCAGAACATGAAACCGAGTTCTCCATTGATTTAATTCTTGGATCAAGGCCCATATCGAAGACCCCTTATAGAATGGAAACTGTGGAATTAGTGGAACTAAAGAAACAACTATAGGAATTGAGTAATAAGGGATTTATTCACCCTAGGGTTTCTCCATGGGGAGCCCATGTCCTTTTTGTTAAGAAGAAAGATGGATCTATGAGGTTATGTATCGACTACAGGGAAATCAATGCTATAACAATAAAAAACAAGTATCCCCTACCTCGCATTGATGATTTATTCGACCAACTTCATGGACCTCAATACTTTTCAAAGATTGACCTTCGATCTGGATATCATCAGTTGTGTGTGAAGAAGGATGAAATTCCAAAGACAGCATTTTGAACCATGTACGGGCATTACGAGTTTACAGTAATGCCTTTTGGATTGACTAATTCACCCTTTGTATTCATGGATCTAATGAATAGAGTTTTCAAGGAATATTTCTATGATTTTGTGGTGGTATTTATTGATGATATCTTGGTATACTCCAAAATCTATGAAGATCATGAAAATCACTTTTGCATTATCCTGAAGACTCTGAGAAGACATGAATTATATGGGAAGTTTAGAAAGTGTGAATTTTGGCTTCAGGAGATTTCTTTTCTAGGACATATTATCTCTAAGGATGGAATATCTATTGATCCTTATAAGACAATATCAATCCAAGAATGGAAAGCACCAATGAGTATAACCAAGGTATGCAGTTTTATTGGTTTAGCAGGTTATTATCGATGTTTCATCCAAAATTTTTCCCGGTTGGCTAACCCATTAACAAAGCTCACATGAAAAGGGGTTAAATTTTTTTGTACAAAAGAGTGTGAGGAATGTTTTGAAGAACTGAATAGAATATTTTTCAATTATCCTATATTGACTCTACCATTGGGGAATGGTGGGTTTGTTATTTATAGTGATGCATCGAAGAAAGGACTTGGTTGTGTCCTTATGCAGAATGATAGATTCATTGACTATGCATCACGATAGCTGAAAATTCATGAGAAAAAATATCCTACTCATGATCTTAAGTTAGCATCTATAATATTTGCTTTGAAGATATAGAGACATTATCTCTATGGTGAAAAATGTGAGATATATACTGATCACAAGAGTTTGAAGTATATTTTCTCACAGAAAGAACTCAACATGAGGTAAAGACGATGGCTTGAACTAATCAAGGATTATTATTGCACCATACACTATCACCCAGGGAAGGAAAATAAGGTGGTAGATTCTTTGAGCAGAAAGGATCATGGAGTTTTGAACAAGTTGAGAGTTGAAATGGATCTTATTTTCATGGATCTAGTAAAGATGGATATGGGGATAACCATGGAAGGTGAAACATCAATGCTTCTTCAAATGGTTGTCAAACCATATTTACTAGAAAAGATAAAGAGTTCTCAAACCGATGATGAAGAGTTTCAAAAGAAGATTAAAGTTGTGAATGATGGGAGATTGAGTGAATTTGTGTATAAAGATGGAATTTTAAAATTTGGGAAGAGACTTTGTGTTCCCAATATACCTGATTTAAAAAGGGAATTGTTAGATGATGATCATAGCTCCAATTTCTCTATACACCCTAGGAGGACCAAAATGTATAGAGATTTGAAGGAATGTTTTTGTTGGGATAACATGAAGAGGGAGATTTTTGATTTTGTGTCAAGATGTATGGTTTGTCAATAAGTGAAATCTAGAAGGCAATGGCTTGGAGGAGTCTTGCAACCTCTTCCTATACCTGAGTGGAAATGGGATAATATTACGATTGACATTGTCATGGGACTACCAAAGACTCCTATAAGGAATGACGCAATATGGGTCATTGTTGATCATCTTACCAATTCAGAACATTTTCTTGCTATAAGAGAAGATCTACCACTTGAACGTCTAGCAATACAATATATTAATGAAGTTTTAAGACTTCATGGAGTACCCCTATCGGTTGTTTTGGATCATGATCCTCGTTTAACTTCAATATTCTGGAAAAGTCTTCAGAAATCCCTAGATACTGAGCTTCGTTTGAGCACTGCTTACCACCCCCAAACTGATGGACAATCAGAATGAACTATTCAAACCTTAGAAGACATGTTGAGATCATGCTCACTTGACATTCAAGGTATGTGGGATCAATATTTACCTCTGGTAGAATTTTCCTATAACCATATCTTCCATTCAAGTATTCAGATGGCACCATATGAAGCGTTATATGGAAAGCGATGTGGCACACCAACCTATTGGGATGATGTTGGTGAAAGAAAACTTGTAGTCCCAAAACTTGTTGAGGAAACTATGGAAAAGGTAAAGGTAATCCAAACCTACATCAAATCATCTCAAAGTAGGCAGAAGAGTTATGCCGATAACCGAAGGAAGGATTTGAAATTTCAGGTAGGAGATCATGTTTTCTTGAAGGTATCTTCATGGAAGGGTGTTATACGTTTTGGTAAGAAGGGAAAATTGAGTCTCAGGTACATCGGACCATTCGAAATTATAGAACGAATTGGGGTTGTAGCTTACCGTTTGGAAATGCCGCCAAGTCTCTCCAAAGTTCACGATGTGTTCCACGTATCACTGTTGAGAAAATACATGCCTGACCCAATGCATGTACTCACCTATGAGAAATTAGAACTAGAACCTGATCTGTCTTATTGCGAAGAGCCCGCCAAAATTCTTGATACGAGAGAAAACGTGTTGAGAAACCAGACGACCTGTCTGATAAAATTTCTATGGAGAAACTATAAGATGGAAGAGGCAATGTGGGAACCCGAGGAACTTAGGATGAAGAACCACCCGAGTCTTTTCATGTGGCAGTATTCTAGAAATTTCGAGGACGAAATTATTTGAAGGGGGGGAGAATGTAACACCCCAAGATTCCACGGTACACTTCTCTTTGAATAATACAGTAGCGTGTATTGTACGTAACTTCGAGTTCTAACACACACCACACCCAATCAAACTAGCCGTTATAAATAGTAATACCCACTTTTTGAAATTTTATACATTTTATCTTTCAAAATGGACTTCATTTTTGGATTCATAATATCTAAATAATATTAGGGTGAATTATTGGTACTTTTTTGATAACTTTCATATTTTGATGAATAGTGAAAATTACTAAATTTTAATTAAAAACAACTTTTTTAATCAAAATAATTAATAGTGATAAATTATGAATTTGAGTGGTTTTAAAGTATATTTAGAATATATTTTTACCATTTAATACAATTTTGGTCATTATACATAATTTCACATTTAAACCGGACATAAACAAGTGTCAATCTTTTGATAGTTATTATTTCTTAAAAACACGCTTTTTGTTTTGACCATGGGAATTGATTTTAAATTAATTTCTGCTAATTATGTGTTTTGAATTTGGAAAAATGTATTTCATATTTGGAATTAGGATTTCCAAATTTTTTAAATAGGAAACTTTTATTTTTAGACATTTTGAATAATTACTTCGGTAAATATTTTATTTACCATGGTTAAAGGGTACATTTGGTAAATAATGGTAAAAACATAATATTATAATAATATTAAATTACCCTAAAACGTGTCCTAACCCTATTGGTCGATACATGTCTGACCATGGTCATATTTGGGTCGATTTTGGGACCCATGGAGCCACTTGTAAGTGATAATGACACTATATTAATTAAGTTAAAGTAAATACAATAATGGCATAAGCATATATCTTCTAGAAAAACAATTTTTAAATAGCGTTATATATGTTATATTTTCGAAAATAAATATTCATTAAAAGATACAAATATTTCGTACATAATGGTATTTTATTTATAATTTTTAGACCTTGAATAATTAAATTTATTTATGACACAATAATGATGCAGTATTTTCTTTATTAATGAAAGAATCAAATAATTGGTATTATAAATGATAAAATAAATATAATTTTAAACTTTTAATGCCATACACAAATTTTATAGTTTAATATGACATGTTATGATTCCTTAAATGAATTTTCTTTGAATTAATAAAGTTTTTTAGACTTTAACAAAAATCAATTATTAAATAGTGTCAAAATTGACATAAATGAGTTTTTAAAACAAATATTATATTATTAATTGATATTATATTCCTAAAAATATAAGGTTCGGCCAAAGGACTTATATAATTATAGGTGTATCATTAATGGACCACTTGGGGGTCTTTTGGAAGTATATAGTAAGTTTATTAACTATATAATATAAAAATACAAAGAGACATGGTAAATGTCAAAATATTTAACTAAGCCTTAAATCAAAAAGATAAAGTTAATATAGTGACCCAAACCTATCTAAAACCTATTGGTTGAGTGGTTTTCAATACATCCCCACATTATCCTTTAAATAATCCATTTTTTAGCCATTATAAACCGAAAATTATTTTATTATAAAATAATATTTCTAGATTTTCCTAAGGTGCCCCTCACCCCTCTTATAAAAGGGCACTCCCCCTTCTATCTAATTAATGACTTCAAATCCTTTTTTATCAGCCAAATCATGCCCAAATATCCTCTAAAATTCCCTAACTTCATTCTAGAGGACTTAATTTAGTTATAAATACAACTTAATGAGCCCTTTTGATCAAATCAAAAGGAAAAACCCGAAGAAGAGTTAATAATTTCACCACCCTCTTTCAAGTTCTTTTCTTCTTAAACTTCTTCTTTCTTTGTTATTTCCATTATAAAATAATAAATCAATTATCTTCTATATAATGTGATGTTATTATAAATATGGTACATCCATATTCATTATTCTATCCATCCTTTGAAGGACATGTCGCCATACGTGCGTACGTACGGCTTACTGTCTCCACGTCGTGGTGTAATTGTTATTCCATACATTATTATTTGGATGGGTATAATAATGATGTGTAATTGGTGTAAATAATGAATATAACATGATAATTATTCTGTATATATGATATAATATCCAATTATATATTATTTTAATATCAAAAGAATGATATTTTCACTCGTGCATACGTACGGATTACCGTCTCCATGAACGTGATGAGACTCATTCCCCATCGTATCCATTCAAGACTAATTTTCATTTTATGATTAAAAATAATGTTTAAAGACTTGATATCATTCTGGATATGAATAAGATAAATTCCACCCATAAAAAATATGACTTATGTAACAAATCGTATAAAGGAAAACGAATCAGTTAACACCTGAAACGACGATAATACTAAGATATTATTAACAAAGAAATGATAAAAGATCATATATGATATCATATTAATGTATATAATTATTGTATAATTTAATAAAAATTATTTAACCATTATATAGGAGGTTAACCTACCCTAGACCAAGGAAAAGTACAAGGTAAGGTTTTATTTCACAATCTCTTCATTATCCGAGGTTGTTTATACGTAATTATCTACTGGGACCTCTTTATCATCCACATCCATGTTTCTTAAAAACATATTTCAAAACATTCTTACTATTTTATATACTATGGGTTAAAGTAATTTATACCCTTTTTTGAATTTTTATAAGATCTTTATAAAGTAATATTTCCATTGTTTTCCAAACACGGTCCTTTTTAACCTTTTCGACCGAATTAAGGTAAGAATGTCTTTTTTTAACTTATACGGAGGGTGTGGATATTTTCCACTATTATAACATCATCAAAGCTTCCCTTAAAATCTTATAAGAATATTTTCAAAATAAATTTTTACTTTATAATTATGTGACTCTTAAATAATTTTAAAATAGAAAGGGATATTTCTCTAAAAAGGATTTTGATTTCATCTATGTCAACATCCTTTGATGGATTTTAAGTTTATTTGAAGTTGATTTATTATGATACAAAAATTCCATATTGTATTGAAGGTTTTGTGATATGTTTGAATGTGGATGTGCTATTTTTATTCCATTCATGGTTTATGGTTAAAGTATTTACATTTCGTATGCTAGTTTTAATACGAATGTTTATGATATGTTTAAACCTTTTCATATGAGGAATGTATTGGAATTAGTAAGCGATGGGTGGATCCCACTATAGCTCATCAATGCATCGATAGGTCTCATGAGACAACTAGACGTGGAATTGGTCAAGGCCCTTTCCCAATTTGATATATGGTTTTGGCTGAGGCCTTAATCATTTTTAGACGTCTTGGCCGAGGCCTTGACAAAATGTTTCAGAATGTCCGGCATTATACATTACCTCATTATGGAAATAATATTAATGGATCATGTGGTCATTCAAATAGTAGAATACCCATGATTATGTTTTATTATGGAATTATTTACTCATCTCATATTCTTGCCATAAAATTATTCATGTTTATTATTGGTAAAGGCATGTGGTTTCAATTATTCACCATGATTAATATTTAAGTCTTTTTTCACTATATTACTTACCCTTACTGAGCGTTTGAGCTCACCCCTTTCTTATGTTTCATTTTCCCAGGATATGAAGAAGTTAGTTATGAGTGACCTGCAGGCATAATCTGGGAGGCTTGGATGTTTCTAATGAAATATATTTGTGTTGTATTTCTCTTCAATCTATAAAGTTGAACTTATGTATGAATCTTGTTTCCAATAATACTAAACTAGTCTGTCTTTCGAGACATTATTTCATTGTGATCATGTCAATGTTATGTAATAATGCACCGACTCTGGGTAACTAGGGTTGGGGTGTTACAGATGTGCATAGTGTGCTTGAGAACCTCTGTGGTCTTTACCAGGATAGAGCTAGATATGAATGGTTTGAGATTTCCAAGTCTCTATTTCAGATAAATATTGTAGAGGGTTCCCCAGTTGGTCCCCATTTTGTCAATATCATTGTCTAAATTGAGTTCTTAGAGTTTCTAGGGTTTAAAGTCCTAAAAGAATCAGGCACCAATCTCACTCTGGAATCACTCCCTCAGAGATTCTCCTACTTTATTGTTAATTTTAATATGAAAAACATTGAGAAGTCTCTAGAAGATATTATTACTCTTATTCACCAAGTATATAAGTATAAAAAGCATGAAAAACCTTCCATCCTTATGGTGAACAAATGGAAAGGGAAATAGAAGAGACTTAAACCCATATATTCTTCATGCCCTTCCAAGAAGAGGAAGACCAAGGGGTAAGCAAGGGAATAGGATGTTGTCAGTTTTGCATGTGGAAAGGACCATTGGAAATAAAATTACACCTATCCAAAGAAGAAAGGGGAATCTTCAGGTTAATTTTTTACCGAGTGTAATTTATTTGTTTCTACAAATTGGGTATTAGATACATCTTGTGTTTCTCAATTATGTATTCAAATATATGAACCAAGTATATTCATAAATATTTTACAAGGGAAGTTATATCTATGAGAAACCAACAAATCTAAAAAAAATTGTAGCTATTGAGGACCACCACCTCCTATTACCAACTAGAATGATCTTGGTTTTGAAAGGTTTTTATTATGTGTCATCTGTTACCAAAAAAAATATTTATATATTCATACTTGATATGGATGGATTTATTTTCAAATTTGGGAATAAATGTTTCTTATTTTATAAAGATATAATTTTTTATGGTAAGGAACACTTAAATAAAGTTATTTATGTGTTTGATTACACAAACCATGTAACAGAATCAGTAATGAAGTTACTTAACATGAATCATACCACAGAAAAAAATTGGAATCACTTGTTAGGTCATGTAAATGAAAATTGATTAACTAAATTACATCAGGATGGGTATTTAGATTATTTTGAACTGAAACTACTTGTTGTGTGTCGTGCATGTTTATAAGGAAAAATGACTGAAGCCCCATTTAGTGGGAAAGGTTAAAGGGCTAAAGATATTATGGAATTAGTTCATAAAAATGTGTGTGGAAACTTTTATATTGAATAAGTGGTGGATACTCATACTTTGTAACTTTTACTGATGATTTTAGTAGATATGGATATGTCTTCTTAATGAGGTATAAGCTCGATTCCTTTAAAAAAATTAAGGAATACAAGAATGAAGTTGAGAACCAGGTTGGTAAGAAGATTAATAAACTTAGCTTAGACCGTGGTGGAGAATATATTAATCAAGAATTCATTGATTACATATTACACACCTCAGTGGAACGGTGTAAGTGAAATAAGGAACTACACATTTTTGGACATGGTGCGATCAATTATGAATCATGTGAGTATTCCTTTATCCTTTTTGGGATACGTGTTATAAACAGAAGCACATATACGATACCAAGTACCAACTAAATTGATAAATGGTATTCCATATGAATTTTGGAGTGGAATAAAACCCATTTTATCTAATTTACATGTGTAACGATTCAAAGCATTTGTTAAGGCATCTTCAAGTAACAAAGTTTCACCTCAAGGCGCAAATTGTACCTTTATAGGATACCCTAAAGAAACAAGGTGATATTACCTATATGACCCCCCAGAAAAAAATGATATAGTTGAAAGACATTCAATTCTCCTTGAGAGGGAGTACATATCTAAAAGATATATTGGGAGTGAGATAGAATTCAATGAAGTCGAGGAGCAAGAGTTGGTATAGGAACAAATTCCACAAATCCCCATAGAAGAAGAAAATGTTTTAGAGACATGTGTACTTTGTAGGAGTAAAAGAGATGTTAGATAACCAAAATGTTATGGTTTTCTAGTCATTGAGTATGGTGAGTCATTATTAGTTGATAATAATGATCCTCTATCCTAAAAGTAATTAGAAAGTAGAACAGATGTTTCTAAGTAGAAATAATCTATTAATTTTGAAGTGGATTTCATGTACCAAAACCAATTCTGGATTTTGGTAGGCCTTCCAGTCAATATAAAGCTCATTGGTTTCAAATGGGTATTTAAGAAGAAACTGGACATGGAAGGACAAGTCAGTACCTATAAGGTGTGACTGGTTCAAAATGGTTTAAACAGCATCAAGTCATTAACTATGATGAAACCTTTTCACTATTTTAAATGATAAAATCAATCAGAATTCTACTTTACATTATATCCTTCCATTATTATGAGATTTGTAAAATGTATTTTAAAACATCTTTCCTTAACAGGAACCTTTAGGAAGATGTCTATATGACATAACCCATTGGGTTTATGACTCCAAAGGATTCTAACAAGGTATAAAAGTTACAAAGATCCATATATGGATTAAATCAAGAATCTAGGTCATGGAAAATTCATTATTATGAGTCCATAAAAGAATTTTGTTTCATAAATAATGAATGTGATACTTATGTCTATAAATAGTTTATTCTAAGTGTGGTTATTTTATTAATATTATATGTTGATGAAATATTACTTATAGGAAATTAAATACTGATCTTAAAATATGTTAAGATGTGGTGGAAAAAATTCCTCTCCATGAAGGACTTAGAAGAGGCAGCATATATTCTTGAGTTTAAGATCCATCGTAATAGATCCAAGATACTACTCGGACTATGTCAAGGTATATGCATTGACAAGATACTAAAGAGATTCAGTATGAAACAGTATAATATGGTATTGTTTCCAATGTCACACGGTATTCATCTTTCTAGGAAAATGTATAATCAAACAAATTAAGAAAGAAACAAAATGGAAAGGATTCAATATATGTTAATTATTGGGTAATTCATTTATGTTATTCTATGTATTGGGATAGATGTTTCAGTGTGGTAGGAAGATATCAAGATAATATGTGTGACAACCATTGGATGTAAGTCAAGATTATCCTTAAGTATTTGAGGCATACTAATGATATGTTCTTGGTCTATAGAGGAGATGAGGAACTATCCATAAGAGGATATCTGATCAATATGACTGTTGACGCTCCTTTCGTCACAGAATCTAAAGATCGGAAAAGGGAATATCTCAGCTGAAAGTGATTCATCCTTTGAAGAAAACATCAAAAATCGACAAAGGCATGAACAAAGGATCAAAAGCCAATTCACCGCGCAAGTTTTACCACTGTCGCGCAAGTACACTTGCGCGACTACCTTGGTCGCGCAGGTGACTTGCGCGACCTAATTGGTAACCGCCCGGTAACCGCCCGGGGTCTTCTTTTGCCTATAAATAGACCCTGTGGGCCCCCCATTCGAGAGGATCTTTTTCCAGAAACTCGGATTGAAGCTCCCGACGCCCAAGTCTCTTCTCAAAGCTTCCGGAACACTTCTAAGGTAATTTCTTACCTAGAACGGAAGATCTAAAGAGAAAAAGGAAGGCCTAAGTGTTGAAACTTATCAAACACTTGCGCGCCTACTTAATTCCTGCAATATAACTTGCGTGTCCCTCTTCTGGAAGAACCTCAAGAGGATGGTAAAGGGTTTAATAAAGAGTCGCTCAAGCATTTCAATACTGGTTGAAAATCGCGCAAGTACCCCTCATGTCGCGCAAGTATACTTGCGCGACCAATACTTGCGCGCCGCCGCAGGACTTGCGCGCCTTTCAAGACTTGCGCGCCCCTAGCTTTTTGGGTGCCCATCTTGCCCATTTTTACCCCTCTTAAGCCATTTCACCCTTCCTATTCAAGATTCAGTCTTCAAGATACTCTTCAAAGCCATTTATGGCATGATTTCTTGATCTGACATCCTTATCTGAAAGGAATTCTGTGAAATATCTCTCAAAACCTAGTGATTTAAACATCTTTATGTCACCAAAGATTGAGAGTTCATTCATTTCAACCTCATCCTTTAAGATGAGAGAATCCTAACCTGGGTCTCCTTTTCAGGAATAAATCCCCAGTTATAAAAACCTTTGATCTGGGCATCTTTCTTAAGAATAAGCCCCAATCAAGTCCTTTAATCTTGGGCATCCTCCTCAGGAGTAAGCCCCAAACCTTAATCCCTAACCTGGGTCTCCTTTTCAGGAATAAGACTTAGTCATAACCTTGGGATTCCTTTTCAGGAGTAAGCCCCAAGTCCCCTAACCTAGGCTTCCTTCTCAGGAATAAGTCCTAGTCATAAATCTTGGGCATCCTTCTTAGGAGTAAGCCCCAAGTCTCTTAAAATTTCTCTTAACCAGTCATAAATTACCTTTGATTTGGGTTTCCTTTTCAGGAATAAAACCCAATCATAAGTCCCCTCCTAACTTGGGCATCCTCCTTAGGAGTAAGCCCCAAGATTAGAGTATTCAAATC
Organism: Viscum album; assembly: GCA_963277665.1. Lineage (NCBI taxonomy): Eukaryota > Viridiplantae > Streptophyta > Magnoliopsida > Santalales > Viscaceae > Viscum > Viscum album. Next base: position 1,011,348,624 of record OY728119.1, on the reverse strand, counting down.
TCCATGAAGCACATATAACTTTGTGGACCCTGTTCTTGGATTTTCTCCCTAAAAGTAAATCCTAAACCTTCGTCTATCTGGGCAGTCATCTATACATAAGCCCCAAAACAAATTCTTATGATTGCATCTTTTATGGCAAAATTGTCTAAATTTTACCAATACCTCGTGTTTCTCACACCGAGCATGACTCACGTGAGCTTAGAGTGTAAAAGTAATTATGACATTCATCTTTGAGCCATCAATCATAAAACATCATATCCCATTCCTCGAACTACGTGGGTTCTGATTCCTTTTTCAAAACAAAGGATACGTAGGTAGCCCATCTATGGGTTCGATCCCAACATTGAAATAATCTATGTCCTTCTGAATGACGATAAACTTCAAGTGCCCCACTGAGTGGCTTTAAAACCAGCCTGGTCATCAAAATGACCAAGAGACTTTTATATAAATGTTTTGAAGGATACCATTGACCAAGAATCTCTAAACAAATATAGATGATTCTATATTGATGAAGAACCTCGAATACATATAAAAGATTCTCTAAATTTCTTGCATATTTAATCATTGATTGTTAAAACTAAAGGAAATCTCATTTTATACTTGGTAATGTAATAAGGATTCACGAACTTAACTTAAATCTATAAAGAGAGTCTCGGAGTAGACAATAATTCCCCTCAAAAAGGTGTGATGAGTCCGACCTCTCATCCTCTCGACCAATGCAAATTCCTAAGCCTCATTAGCCCACAAGATAATGAGCGCCTGCCTTTGGAAAGTAGGTCCAAACGGATGTGGAATCATTGGATGTTTCTGGTTCTACGAACAAACCCGTTAGAAACCGATCGGAACGTTTGAATCTCCCGTCCAGGAGGTCATCCCCGGATTCCGCGCGAAACAAAAAATGGTGAACCCGACGTGAATCCTTAACCAAGTTAAAGTGATATTCTTCTTATCTGTTAGGCCCTTTGGGCCAACAAGGCAATCATTGACATATGATCATCCAAAAGATGCAGTAGCCGGATTCATCTTGATTATGTCTGTTACATGGAACAGGCACTCTTTTTTCAAGATCTTCTACAAAAATGGATTTCCTTAAATTCACCCCTGTGAATACTGCTGCTGGGAACACCTCTACTGTGAGGTCTGCTGCTGTGAAAACCAATGCTGCTACTCCTGCTGGAACGTCATCTGATCTGAGGATGACATCACCAACTCAGCGTCTTCAACGCTGTGTTTCTAATGCACTGGTTAAGGAGTACCGTCGCAACGGTACTATCCCAACTCTGGAGGCCGCTCGTCAAGCCCTCCAAGTTAACAATTCTACCTGGTCGTCCGGACAACGGCGACCAGCAATCAAGAAGCAGGCGGTGCTGACTACCGTCTCCAACCGTTTCGGGTCGTTATCCCCGGAACACAATTTCCATTCACTCCCTTACTCCGAGGAAGTGAATGAGCAGGTCCCGCAGGACCTTAATTCAAAAAAACAGGAGTCCTTCTCAAGGGCTCCCATCAACAATCACCGCCAGACTCGTGCGGTAGTGCGCCCTCAACATGATGAGGGTACCGACTCCAGGCATTCAGCTCAGGTTCCTCGAACCCGAGCAGGCAAGATGAACCGCCAAAGACGGAACCCGGTTAACAATAGGCAGGTTGTCATCCCTGCCATCTCCGGAGAAGTCCACCAACCTAACTTGGTGGCAAATAACGAGCAGGCATACACACCTGTTCGTTTTAATCCCGCTGTCCAGCAGACTCGTCTGGCAGCATCAAGCCGATCCCGCCAGGCAATTCCGGCGGAGTACCATAGGCAGGAACATACACCTGCTTATACATCAGCAGTTAGTCAGCAGGCTCGTCTGACTACATATGATGGATCTCGTCAACCGCGTTTGGCGAAGTGTAATCAGCAGGCACATACACCTGCTAATACTAATCAAGCCTACCAACAGTCTCGCTTGGTAGCGCACGGAGAAGTCAGTCGGAAAGCCCCGACGACAAACAGGAGGCAGACTAAAATCTCTGCCTCCACACTTGAGTACTGTCAGAATTCACTGACAGGAAAATGAGGACAGGAGCAGGCACATACACCTACTCCAAGCCCGGAATGGACGTATATCCCCGTTCCGGCGGCTGAAGTCACCAAACATATTTTGTCAATGGTGAAAGAGCAGAAGCAAATTCCTGCTCATATTCTGGATGCTTTCCAGGATATCATAACAGCTTCAGCATCATCTCAGGGACAGACACATAAATCTATCCCTAGCAGTGGAGTGACACATCAACAATTCACTCCGGAACAGACACACACATCTGTTCCAGTCCAAGAGGGTTGTGGGGCCTACTCCCCCATATCATATGGACAACCAAGTCAGGCACATACACCTGATTTGAGCGATGATCGTCAGCCTAACCTGACCATCTTTCCTGATCAGGCACATACACCTGCTCAGAGCAATCACTTTCGTCATCAAGTGGTTTCTAAAGCGAGTAAGAAGGCATCTAAGAAAAAGATCCGCCCAGCACAGTCAGGAGATCAAAGGCCAATCTGCAACAAGGCCTTGCTCGATGCTGGAGTTCTTGAAGCCCTCAGACATTTATCTGTCGAAATTCAAGATTCTACTCCCTCAGTTCCCAAAAACTGGAACATTAATCCCGAAGGTCTTCAACAGACACTTCCTCATGAAAACTTGCTTCATGAAAATTCGGTCAATCTTGAAGTTTCTTCTTCAGATGAGAGCCACAGGAACCCTCTGTGTGGTCAGAAGGCCAAGGAGTAAGAGATTTCATCTTTTGCTGTAACCCATCATGATGGTCCTCCTCATGGTGATGAACTTCGCTGCGAAAGTCCTCTCCACAGTAGTGATTCACGTTGTCTCGAAAATTCTTCAGAAGGCAATGTAGTGACGAGAAAGCCCTCCTATCTCGAGGCACTTGCAAACGTAAAACCAGTCATGTCTGATGCTTTACTATCGGCAGGTGAAACTCTTTCTCCATCAGAAGATAGCCTGGGGTTCAGGTTATTCTCCGAACCTTCCCTGGGTCATTCATCTTCCAGCATGAATAGTGATTCCTCTACCAATCTTGTTGAATCCGATGAAGCAACAAGGAAACTCCAACTCTGGTCCAAACAGGTAGAAGAATCTTCATTTAATGATAAAGAGGAAATGCTGAACATGAGGAAAAAACTGGCAAAAGGTGAAGTACCAGTCATGTTTTGGCCTTTGGCTGACTCCCAGTACGACATTCCAAAAATGTTGACGGATGATGGAATCCATGATATTCGTCTCAACATATGGAAAACTCTTTGTCAATTAAAGAAGAAGGTATTATCTTACGATGAATATGAAAATCATCTTAAGATAATAGAAGGGTTACAACGCCAGATTGATTTGGCATCTCTATCAGTCTCTCGGTATCCGAAGGCTGAAAAGAAACAGAGAACCCTTCAACGTTCATGCCTTGGCGCACTAAGAAGATTGCGTCAGTTAATTTCCAATGCTCCATCTAATGTTCATATCAGAGGATGGGGTGTTCACGGAGCACTACATTTCACAGTGCTTTCCGGTCAGCAGAGCCCGCCGAAAATGGTCTCATGCAATGTTATTGCCCATGGCCGGCCACAGTCAATGGGCTTTGTTCATAATCAAAAGCTTGCTCGAGATCAAGCTTTAACTAGTTCCTCTCAAAGTCAAGTATATAGAGAACAGGTTGTTGAATTGCTCCTACATCAAGCAGGCGAGAATATTGCACAAGCCTCTCGTCTGGAGCAAACACGTCATCAAATGACAGAAGTTTCGGAAATTATCCAACGGTCTGTTGAACCAGGTGATAAAAGTGGATACGGGTTAATGCATCCAGCTAATTTCCGAACTAAGATTCACAAGATCAAGAGAGATTTTAAAAAGATCTCAGACATAGCATGTCAAGAGACACCCCAGCTTGCCAGACTGGGGACTTCTCTAACCCAACCCTCAGAATCAACGAATGGGATTCGAGGAGTTGAGCGGAAGCAACAGGAACACCCCGAGTCCACCGGACTGGGGACTTTTTCAAATCTTCAATCCCTCCCTCAGAGAAAGTCAGTATTCTCTCGATTAGGGAATAAGCCTCAAGAGGAACGAAGATCCAAGATGTCAGGAGATTCTCTCCAAGTGACGGTTCTCCAAGAAATTCCTGAGGGATCAAGTCAACGGAATGCCATGTCTTATCATGGACATAGAAGGAGACAATATCACAGAAATGCTGATAGAAAGGATTCCATGCAATATGCATCCATTAATGTCATCACTGTCGTTGCTGCTGATTCACCAGATGAGGCTCAATCAGAGGGATCAGACAAAGAGGTTCCTGCTCAAGAAGTCGCGCACACAGACCTAAATGAAGAAGGTGTGTGCACACGTAATCAAAGGCTTACCCAAAATCTGGGTATTCGTTCAAGTAACCCACTTCCCCCTCTCCGAAAAGGATCCAATAAGGGGAAAGGAAAGAATCAGGTTACTTCTCACCCTTCCTCTGAAGGAGGTCAATCGCTCTCATTAGAGCAAAGGTTTGCACAACAGGAGGAAGAAATGAAAGAATTAAGAAGGTTGAATGCAGAACTACTTCAGAATAGTCTTCTTTTTAAGAATGCTGAAGTCCGAAAGCCGAAGGAATTTGTTGTAACTACTGAGATGGATCAAGAATATCCTCCTTTGTCAGTACACCCACAGAGGTCTAATCCTACGGGTCAAACGCAACAACGGTTGGCAGCACTACCATTAGTTGCAGCACCAACCTCCACGGCTGTCCAAGCTCCATTCATTGCACCTACCCAAAACCAAGTTCAACCTGAAGTTTCTCAAAAGTTAATAACTACTATTGAGTCATTAACAGCTCGGTTAGAAACTATGGAAGGGAAACGGGCGCAAGTTCAACCTGAAAAGAAAGTTTACCCTGAATGGGTAGATTCAATTTCTCCTCCATCCAGTTTTGGAAACCCTATTTTCCCTACTTTCAATGGATCAGGCGACCCTGAACAACATTTGACGCATTACGTGTCTTGTTGTGATCCTATGATGGGAACTCCAGAGAAACAAGAAGCAGTGAAACTCAGATGCTTTGTGCGAACCTTGCAAGAACCAGCTTTTGTCTGGTATACAAGCTTGCAATCCCGGTCAGTCATCGAATGGGAGGATCTTCGTCAAAAATTACTTCTTCAGTTTAGCTCAACTTTGCCAAAAACGAAATTTTTTGATCTTACAAACTGCAAGCAAAGGGAGAATGAAAGAGTCTCTGATTTCATTGCTCGTTGGAAGGGATTAACGTATTCCTTGAGTTTATCACTCCCTCAGGAGGAATTGTTGCCAATCTGTGTGGCAAATTTGCGTGACGAATTACGCACGCCATTGATCCCTGTGAAATACACAGGAGGGTTTAGAGACCTTACTTCAATCGCTCAACAGATTGAAGATTCCCTTATGTAGGCTAAGGTTAAATCTCGTGTAATTCCATTAGCTCCAGGAAGAAGAATGGGTAAAGCAGAAACTGCTACAGTTATGCTTAAACAGGCACCTGTACCTATTTCTACTTCAAAACCTTCATCTTCTCGAAGGGCTCCACCTCCTGAACACCAACAACAAAGGATGTTTCGTCCAAATGATCAAAAAGATCAACGAAGAAAACAATTTGAGGATATGAAGAGTAAAACATACTCTTTCCGAAGTGAGCAAGTTCCTGGTTACTTCATTTCAGCTCTGGAAAATAATTTGGTTCAATTACCAGTGCCGAAGAGACCAAACAAGGAAGGAGATGAAGACCGTCCCAATTATTGTCTCTTTCATCAAATGTTGGGACATCCCATCCAGGAGTGTTTTGTCTTTAAAGACCTCCTACAAAAGATGGTCGACTTGGGACAAGTCAAATTGAAGGGTTCTTCAGCTCATGTAGCGTGTATTACCGCTACAGATCCAGAGGAAGGAGGCGAGTGGCAGGAAGTCAAAAGCAAAACTGCGAAAAAATATGATGATTGGATGGTCAGAAAGACAATCAATCGGACCCATTCCATTTTGCGAACACAATTGAAGAAGCCAATTGTGTCTCCTACAAAAGCTGCAATAAAGCCTCCATCAAAGGACAAATCCTCAAAAGGGCAGCGCAATTCAAAGAAGAAAGAGGAATCAGGAGAAGATGAGTATGTATCAAAGCCTAAATTGTCTTTGACTCTGGCAGATTTCATGCCATCTACTTCAAAGCTACGGGCACCGTCCCACCAAACGGCACAGCCTAAACAGGCTAACCAGGCAGAGTCTTTATCAGACGAAGAGTTAATCTTTGGTTCTGTTAATATGATTCAATTAACAGATTCATATTCCAGTCTTGATGAGCCTGAATTCCCTGTATCAAATAAAGGAACCCGAGGAAGTTCTAGAGGTTCAGGATATAGGGGACGACGTGGATCTTTCCGAAGCCACTACTCTAATTCTACCCCTGCTAGCACTGTATATGCAGCAGAAACTCGTGGTAGAGCCCTTCAGCGAGCTCAAAAAGAACAAGCAAGTTCTTCTGCCAATGGCCAACTCAGCTTCGGCACAGTTATTTTGGAAGACCGATTAAATGTTCCATCTTCTTTATCTCAGCAAGTAAATGGATCTAATCAGTCTAATTTTCCAAAACCAAAGATGTTGCCAACTTCAATACAAGATGCATCAGCTTCCAAAGCATCTGCTTCCAAGGTACCTGCTAAATCACATATTCCTATTGGGAAACGCAGGCCTCTAGATCAAAAGTATGATATATTGAAACACTTGGCCCAAGTACCAGCCAAATTATCAATTTTAGATGCTTTGAATCTATCAAAAGATCTTCGGGAAGCACTCATCGAAGCTTTGTCAAGTCCTCAGGAGTTTGAAGCTGAAATTGCTGCAGCTGAAATTTATCACATAGAGAATAATCCTGCAGAATGCCATGTAGTGATATCTTTTACTGATAAAGATGAAGATGATGTTGTGCATGGGCACATAAAACCTTTGTACCTATCTGGCAAAGTCAATGGTATAGATGTTCGAAGATCTTTTATTGACAATGGTTCAGGAGTCAACCTCATGCCCATTCGCACACTTCGTCGATTGGGCCTCACGGAATCTGATTTATCTCCTTCTACAATGATGTTGCAAGGATATGATAAAAATGAACAAGAACCACTGGGAGAAGTTACGCTCTGAACTCAGTTTGGAGATCTTGTTTCCAATTCAGATTTCATGATTATTGATCAAGACTCAGCTTTCAATATCTTGCTTGGAAGACCCTGGTTACATCAGCATGCAGCTATTCCGTCATCATACCATCAATGTCTCAAATAATGTTTCGATGGTTAAGTTGGAACATTGTATGGTGATAAGGCCCCGTTCAAAACATGTGAGTCTCAATACATTGAGGCGGAATTTTATCACATGAAGGGAAGAGAAAAATCTACAATGAAGGAAATTACCAAAGTTAATGCTCCATATGGTTTGGAAAAAATTCCAATAAATCCATTTTCACATGTGAGTATAGATTATGTGTTACCTATCAGTCAAATTGACAAAATAGGCCCAAATCAAAATACTCTTATGGAAAGATCCATAATGTCAATTACGGCAATCGAGCCAGACAACATGGGAGAAATTGGTAACTTACCAAGCAGTGATGAAAGCATAAGTGGTGACGTTTTCATTTCGTCTGCTGAAATCCAACAAGTCTATACTTCGCTAATCAGGCCAGAATAAGTTATAGCAACACCAGAGGTGAATGTTGATGTCGATTCTCAATCCATCATCTCCTCTTTATTTCCCAAAGAAGACCCTTTTTCATCAATAGGGTCGGAAATGGAAGCTTCTTCTTCAAAATGTGAAAATTTTGACATCTCTTATGATCATGAGAATTTCGTTTTTTCATCTACTTTTCAAGTAGAAACGGAAGAAATAACACATGATGAAGAGGAAGAGGAAGATCTTAGAGATGCTCCTCCAGCATTTGAAGAGGGTATCTCTACCACTGTGGATGAACTCAGAGAAGTAAATCTGGGTACAGAGAAAGATCCACGCCCCACTTTAATTAGTGCGGCCATGACCCTTGAAGAACAAGAGATGTATATTTCTTTTCTAAAGAAAAATAAAGATATTTTTGCTTGGAATTATACAGAGATGCCTGGCCTTGATCCTGATGTTGCCACCCATCATTTGAGTTTGCCAAAAGAACATCGAGGATTCAAGCAAGCCGCGAGAAGAACACACCCAACCTATGCTTCCAAAATCGAGGCTGAAGTGGATAATCTTATCAAAGCTAAATTCATCAGAGAAGTTCAATATCCCAAGTGGTTGGATAATATTGTCCCAGTAAAGAAAAAGAACGGACAAATTAGGGTTTGCATCGATTTCAGAGATCTTAATCGGTATTGTCCCAAAGATGATTTTCCAGTTCCGATTACAGAACTCTTAATTGATGCGACGGCTGGCTATGAAGTACTTTCTTTCATGGATGGATATTCTGGATATAATCAGATCCGAATGGCCCCAGAAGATGAGGAATATACAGCCTTCAGAGCTCCTCAAGGTGTGTTTTGTTACCGGGTGATGCCCTTTGGTTTAAAGAATGCAGGTGCAACATATCAACGCGCCATGCATCGTATCTTCAAACCTTTTCTAGGGAAATTTGTTGAATGCTATGTAGATGATTTGGTGGTTAAATCCAAACAACGTTTTGATCACTTGGCTGATTTGGAAATTATATTCCACAAGCTTCGACAACATAATTTGAAGATGAACCCCTTAAAATGTGCTTTTGGGGTAACCTCAGGAAAATTCCTCGGCTTTGTTGTACGCCATCGTGGTATTGAAGTCGATCCTGAGAAGACCAAATCAATCCTTGGTATGTCACCTCCTCAGAATTTGAAAGAATTAAGAGGACTTCAAGGACACTTATCCTATATTCGGCGTTTCATCGCCAATTTGGCAGGCAAAAGTTTACCTTTTACCAAATTATTGAAGAAAGGAGTCACTTACCAGTGGACTGAAGAATGTCAAGAAGCATTTGATGTTCTCAAGAAATACCTCTTAAGTCCACCAGTACTCATGCCACCTGTTGAGGGTAGGCCTCTTATCCTCTATGTGACAGCTTTAGAGCGATCATTGGGTGCCTTTCTCGCTCAAAAGAATGATGCTGGGAATGAAAATAGTCTCTACTATCTTAGTAGAACTATGCTTGAAGCAGAAACCCGGTATTCGAGTATTGAAAAATGCTGCCTAGCATTAATCTTTGCAGTTCAGAAACTGAGACACTACCTGCAACATCACGAGGTCCAATTGGTATCTCGTAATAATCCACTTAAATTCATCCTTAGTCGTCCAATGCTTACAGGACGTCTGGCAAGGTGGGCGGTTATTCTACAGCAGTTCGACATCCAGTATGTGTCTCAAAAGGCAATTAAGGGCCAAGCTCTGGCTGATTTCCTGGCTGAACACCCTTCAGTGGAAGACACGTATTCAGATATCGAACTCCCTGATGAGGAAGTTTTTTCTATTCAAGAGAGTCCTCAAACATGGGAAATGTATTTTGATGGTGCTTCTAGAAGTCCAACAGGGAAGAAAATGGAAAATCCTAAATTCAACAAAGTTGGTTTAGGAATTGTGCTCATTTCTCCAGATAAGGAAGTGTTACCTTATTCCTTTTTGTTGTGGGAAGGTGGTACCAATAATGAAGCTGAATACCAAGCTCTCATTGCAGGCTTGGAGTTAGCACTTCAAGCACAAGTGAATCACTTAAAGGTGAAAGGTGATTCAGACCTGGTAATCAAACAATTCAATGGGGATTATGCCATCAGAAAAGAAGAATTAATCCCTTTGTATGATTACGTCAGAGATTTAATGTAGGAATTCCCTTCAGAACCGACATTTTCTTATGTCCCAAGATCACAAAATGCTCAAGCTGATGCACTGGCTAATATAGCCACAGCTTTAGCAGATCCAAATCGGGACGAGACAACCATCGGTATTGCCCACCGTCGTGCAATTTCACCTTATGTTCAAGTCAGAACAGAGGAAATTAATGAAATTAGTCCCATTCCTGAACCATATGGTCATACTACAGGATGGATGTCACCTATCAGGGAATACCTTAAAAATGGAACACTTCCACCTGATAGAGCCGAGAGAGAACAAATTCGGCGACGTGTGGTCAATTTTACTCTTTATGATGGTCCAAACCACCTCGAGAAAATTCTCTACAAACGTGGTTTTGATGGAGTTCTCTTCAGATGTATTGATGGTGAAGAGACAATGGATGTCATAAAAGAAGTGCATGCAGGAGTCTGTGGTGCCCACCAGTCTGGACATAGATTGTCTGATCAAATTCGAAGGCTTGGATACTTCTGGCCTTCAATGATACAAGATTGTGTTAATTTCACAAAGAAGTGTCATTCATTCCAAGTATATGCCAATTTAATTCATCAACCTCCAGAGTTGCTTCATACAGCTAAATACTCATGGCCATTTTCCACATGGGGAATGGATGTGGTGGGACCTTACCCTTCAGCTACGGCCAAGCAGTTTAAGTACATTCTTACTGCTACTGATTTCTTTTCCAAATGGGCAGAGGCAGTACCTCTCAAAGAAGTCAGTTCTAAATGCATTGTTAGCTTCATCAAGTCTAACATCATTACTAGATTTGGTGTCCCTCATACCATATTGACAGACAACGGCACCAACTTCTGTTCTTCTGAGGTAAAGAAATTGTATCAAGAATACAACATTAAGTCCAACCATTCATCTCGATATCATGCAGCGGCTAATGGCCAGATAGAGGCCTTCAACAAGACTCTTTCAAATATACTGCAAAAGATGGTGGATAAAGATAAGAGGTCATGGCCTGATAAACTCTATCATGCTTTATGGGCTTATCGGACTACCACTCGCAATGCAACGCGGTCTACTCCATATTTATTGGTATATGGAACAGAAGCAGTCTCGCCAATTGAAGTTCAATTGCCCTCACTCAGAATAGCCATTTGTGATCAGTTATCAACAGATGAGAAATCCCAAAAGCGGTTGAATGAATTGGAACAGTTAGATGAGAAAAGATTGTTCACTTTGCACCACTTGGAAATCTATCAGAATCGAATAGCACGAGCTTTTAACAAAAAAGTTCGTCTTCGTTCATTCATTCAGGGAGAATTGGTATTGGTTCTCAGAACACCAATGATACCAGGAAAGAAGCCTCCCAAGCTTGAACCAAAATGGGAAGGACCTTATTCAATACATAAGGTCTACTCCAATGGAGCGTATTCTCTGATTTCAATGGATGGAGAACACATCACGACTCCAACTAATGCCAGATTTCTGAAGAAGTATTTTGTATAAACACAAAATATTGTTCCCAGAACCAAGACTCTTACATTTGGTTCATACAGAAATGGTCCAGTATGACCTTAAACTACAACTTCGTCCAACATGACATTAAACTGTGTCACACTTCTGTCCGAGATGACATTAAACTATAATACGTCCAGCATGACGATAAACTGTACGGTCCATGCATATGACCTTAAACTATTCGCACTTATGTCCCTGCAACATGACACTAAACTGTGCAGCACCAATAGTCCTAACTGCAAGACTTTAAACTGCATAGTCCCTGATTTTTTCCTACATGACAATAAACTGTATAGAAGTTCCTATATTTTGTCCGAGATGACATTAAACTATATTGTGTCCTAGCAACATGACATTAAACTGTGTGGCACTTTCATCGTCCAGCATGACATTAAACTGTAAAAAATCCTCAGAACTGATATCCTAATATTGGTTCACCTTAGTCCTAGCTACATGACTTTAAAGTGTACAGCACCAGTTCGTCCTTGCTATATGACGTTAAACTATACAGCAATGGTCCCGTATGACTTTAAACTGCATCATCCCTGGTCCATGTATATGACCATAAACTATTTGCAAATATGTCCAGCAAGACGTTAAACTGTGACGTCCTAACTACATGACGCTAAACTGTATAAAAGTCCCTCACGTCCGGAAAGACGTTAAACTATATAATCATCAAAAGTCCAGCATGACATTAAAACTGCACAATCCCCCTTTCGTCCAATATGACGTTAAACTGTATTGTCCCCATCGTCCTAACTACATGACGCTAAACTGTACAAAAAGTCCTTGATATGTCCTACATGACATTAAACTGTGCATCGTTAAGGTTGTTATCACCTCTTGTTTCTCACACCGAGTATGACTCACGTGAGCTTAGAGCGAACATCAACCATAACACTCCCTTTGGGCCACTAACCATGTGTAAGTCCCAACAACATTTTTTTTAGATCATTGTCCACAAGAACAACTTGGTCATTAATTCATTCTTTAATTGAACTACACGGACTTTGATCCTTGCCCTCCAGGATGGGTATGTAGGCAACCTCTCAGGGTTCAAGCCCAAAGAACAATCTCTTCACATCGTTTCACCACCATCTCATATGATGATGATTTGTGAAACCGCCCTTGGAATCAATATCTTTACATTGATTAACTTTTGTCCTTGTTATATGACGTTAAACTATATAACACTTCTATCCGGTATGACAATAAACTACAATATTCTTTGATTTCCTCATTTGAAAGAGAACTATTATTGACATTGATTTTTTTCAATCATGGTTTTCATTTTTTACGTGCATACATGGTAATGCCTGAACTTTTTATCTCAGGTTAAACCATCATTGCACTAAAGTCCCCTTTTCACCCTTCACATGTACGAACCAAATTTGTACAAAGGGTAGATCTAGAACTACGTGGACTTGATTCCCATCCTTATGGGATATGTAGGAACATTCGAGTGTCCCTCGAATCCAGTCCCAAGTCTTTTGGGCCTAACCCCAAATTTCACTTTCAGTCCCTTGGCTGAAAAGTCTTCATGAAAACACACACTGTGTATTCATTATTATGGTCCGAATTCTATGACCCTAAACTAAGATCACTCATACTTTCGTCCTGCACGACGTTAAACTGCATTTCAAGAACTACGTATGGCTTGATTCTCATTCTTATGAGATACGTAGTGAAGTCCAAGTTTCAATTCAGGACCCAGCCACAACATGATTATGGTTTTCATTGACCTATGTATCTCTATATACATTGGAAAATACCCATCTTTATGTATTATAATCCTAACCTTAAATATTTTCAGATCTTCATAACCCTTTTCATGACTTATAGTCACAAAAATGTCAAACTTCTGAGAATTCTTTTGCCTGACTATGCAGCACGTGCCCATAGGTGGCCTTGCATAAACAGTCCACATAACAGACTTGTCAGCCAAGAGATGCTATTTATTTGACCATGCAGCCAATGCCCATAGGTGGCCCTGCATGTTTTCAACCCCCTAACGGGTTTGTTAAATAATAGTAACTTCATTCTTGGGAAGAATGCCTCTTTTGTCCTTATTTGTCTTAAACGACAGTATGTAGGGATCCGCAAAAATAGCCATCCTTAACGTATTTGTCCCATATCCTTTTTCATGATCTAAAAGTATTCAAGTCTATGGTTTATTTTTCTTCCCTACGTTTGGGTCAGACCTTCGTAGGAGTGATATTCATCCAGTTCTTTGATATTCTTGTTTGGAAATATCTTCTCCATATTCAAGTACCTCTTTCCATACAACAAACTCTATGATTTAGAAAATTTGAATCTCCATAAATTTTCACTGGCTTTTAGCACTAGGAAAGTAAATTTCTGGGAGTTCTTTTGCCTGACTATGCAGCACGTGCCCATAGGTGGCCTTGCATAAACAGTCCACATAACAGACTTGTCAGCCAAAAGATGCTATTTTATTTGACTATGCAGCCAATGCCCATAGGTGGCCCTGCATATTTCAACCCCCTAACAGGTTTTGTTAAATAATAGTAACTTCATTCTTGGAAACTACCCCTTCTAATGCTATTTAGCTCTTTTTCATATCATTCCTCAGATTCAAATATTCTTAAGCCATAGTTTACATTTTTTCCCTCATACTTGAGTATGGTAAATATGTTTTCAGATAAATTGTCAAGGAATTGAATCCATTTTAATCCATTTTCGGTCAAAGCTATTTTCGACCTTAAACATTAGCCCCTTTATGTCCGGCGTGCATGACTTTAAACTGCCCACACAAAAGACAAAGGGACTCTGAATAAAAGTCAAGTTCCAGCTCACTAAATATACATTTTTTGTATGATTTAGGTAATATTGAGCAGTTAAAAGGTTCAAAGTTTGTAGGGTTATTTGTAATAATCCTAGTAAAAATCAAACTATGCATACTAAGCCCATTGGCTTAAGTAAATTTGAAGCAGGTAATGGAAGAATGCAAGTACAAATGATTGAAGACAAAAGTGTTTTTCATTGATACACAAGAGTTAGAAGGACATCCACAGACTGGAGTCTCTTCTTTTTCTTTCAAGAATTACAAGAGGCTTTCAACATAACACTTCATTTGATTTACGGCATCCCGATCTTCATTAGCAACCACCTAGAATTCATTCATTCAACTGGATACAATAAGAGATGCAGTGATACCAGCTCTTCTTGGAACAATTGTAAAAGGATGTTCTTGAGTGCGGTTTGAGAAAATTTTCTGCTGATCAAACAGTGACTCTGTTTCTGTCCAAGAGACTTGGAAGATGGATACGTGGATTTGAGAATGGAGCATTGGAAGTAAAGAGCCATTTGGAGAGAGTACTCTTTTCAGATATTGCTCTAATACCATGTTTGTCTTCTCTCCACCAACCGGCAGTGGAAAACATTTCAGCCCATGGGTTTGCCATTTTCATATCTGCAAGGGAATGACATGGAGGAAAAATTTGAAATTTCACACCATTGTTGTTACTCTTAATGCACAGCATAACCGAAATAGAGAAGTAGCAGTGCAGCTGCATCTCAGGTGTATAATTGTTTGCATTTGGAACATTGACTCCTTGCAGATGACCATGAACACACAGAGACAGGTAGATGCTCTGTGGGAAATTAAGATGATATTTCTTCAAATACTTATCCAAATCTGGGAAAGTGCTGTCGCAGATATCATAGTAATCATGGCCAATAATGTTCATCATGTCATCAATCCGCTTGCTAGCCAGTTCATCAGCCGTTTCAATTCCCTTGGGAACCACTGAATCTGCACAAAAGATAAATAAACTAACTCTTAAATGGGTTTATTTTCATAAAATTTGTAATGAAATTTGGAAAAATGGCTAAGGCATTTAAGTCGCGCAAGTCTAAACATGGCGCGCAAGTATTTGTGTGTCGCGCTAGTTTTTGACGCGCAAGTATAAACCGCTCAAGTACAAATACCTTTACAGTGGCGCGACATCGAGGAAACCCTAGAAAACAGAGCAACTTGCGCGGTCAAGGTGACCTGCGCGGCGAGAGCTCGAGAAGGGATGATGTCCGGAAATCCGGATACTTGTATGGAGGTGAGGCCGTGTATTTATAGGCTCGGAAGCCTACCTGCGCGCCATACCCAGAGCAATTAAGGCCTGCGCGATGCACACTTGCGCGCCGCCCTGTGCGTACTGAAAACTTGCGCGCCTCCCTTTTTCTTTGGAAGGATTCGATTTCCTCAGAGTCAAATCCTCATTTCTCTCTAGATCCAACTATGAGGGGGGACTTTTGTTGACGCTCCTTTCGTCACAGAATCTAAAGATCGGAAAAGGGAATATCTCAGCTGAAAGTGATTCATCCTTTGAAGAAAACATCAAAAATCGACAAAGTCATGAACAAAGGATCAAAAGCCAATTCACCGCGCAAGTTTTACCACTGTCGCGCAAGTACACTTGCGCGACTACCTTGGTCGCGCAGGTGACTTGCGCGACCTAATTGGTAACCGCCCGGTAACCGCCCGGGGTCTTCTTTTGCCTATAAATAGACCCTGTGGGCCCCCCATTCGAGAGGATCTTTTTCCAGAAACTCGGATTGAAGCTCCCGACGCCCAAGTCTCTTCTCAAAGCTTCCGGAACACTTCTAAGGTAATTTCTTACCTAGAACGGAAGATCTAAAGAGAAAAAGGAAGGCCTAAGTGTTGAAACTTATCAAACACTTGCGCGCCTACTTAATTCCTGCAATATAACTTGCGCGTCCCTCTTCTGGAAGAACCTCAAGAGGATGGTAAAGGTTTTAATAAAGAGTCGCTCAAGCATTTCAATACTGGTTGAAAATCGCGCAAGTACCCCTCATGTCGCGCAAGTATACTTGCGCGACCAATACTTGCGCGCCGCCGCAGGACTTGCGCGCCTTTCAAGACTTGCGCGCCCCTAGCTTTTTGGGTGCCCATCTTGCCCATTTTTACCCCTATTAAGCCATTTCACCCTTCCTATTCAAGATTCAGTCTTCAAGATACTCTTCAAAGCCATTTATGGCATGATTTCTTGATTTGACATCCTTATCTGAAAGGAATTCTGTGAAATATCTCTCAAAACCTAGTGATTTAAACATCTTTATGTCACCAAAGATTGAGAGTTCATTCATTTCAACCTCATCCTTTAAGATGAGAGAATCCTAACCTGGGTCTCCTTTTCAGGAATAAATCCCCAGTTATAAAAACCTTTGATCTGGGCATCTTTCTTAAGAATAAGCCCCAATCAAGTCCTTTAATCTTGGGCATCCTCCTCAGGAGTAAGCCCCAAACCTTAATCCCTAACCTGGGTCTCCTTTTCAGGAATAAGACTCAGTCATAACCTTGGGCTTCCTTTTCAGGAGAAAGCCCCAAGTCCCCTAACCTAGGCTTCCTTCTCAGGAATAAGTCCTAGTCATAAATCTTGGGCATCCTTCTTAGGAGTAAGCCCTAAGTCTCTTAAAATTTCTCTTAACCAGTCATAAATTACCTTTGATTTGGGTTTCCTTTTCAGTAATAAAACCCAATCATAAGTCCCCTCCTAACTTGGGCATCCTCCTTAGGAGTAAGCCCCAAGATTAGAGTATTCAAATCTCCATGAAGCACATATAACTTTGTGGACCCTGTTCTTGGATTTTCTCCCTAAAAGTAAATCCTAAACCTTCGTCTATATGGGCAGTCATCTATACATAAGCCCCAAAACAAATTCTTATGATTTCATCTTTTATGGCACAATTGTCTAAATTTTACCAATACCTCTTGTTTCTCACACCGAGCATGACTCACGTGAGCTTAGAGTGTAAAAGTAATTATGACATTCATCTTTGAGCCATCAATCATAAAACATCATATCCCATTCCTCGAACTACGTGGGTTCTGATTCCTTTTTCAAAACAAAGGATACGTAGGTAGCCCATCTATGGGTTCGATCCCAACATTGAAATAATCTATGTCCTTCTGAATGACGATAAACTTCAACTGCCCCACTGAGTGGCTTTAAAACCAGCCTGGTCATCAAAATGACCAAGAGACTTTTATATAAATGTTTTGAAGGATACCATTGACCAAGAATCTCTAAACAAATATATATGATTCTATATTGATGAAGAACCTCGAATACATATAAAATATTCTCTAAATTTCTTGCATATTTAATCATTGATTGTTAAAACTAAAGGAAAGCTCATTTTATACTTGGTAATGTAATAAGGATTCACGAACTTAACTTAAATCTATAAAGAGAGTCCCGGAGTAGACAATAATTCCCCTCAAAAAGGTGTGATGAGTCTGACCTCTCATCCTCTCGACCAATGCAAATTCTTAAGCCTCATTAGCCCACAAGATAATGAGCGCCTGCCTTTGGAAAGTAGGTCCAAACGGATGTGGAATCATTGGATGTTTCCGGTTCTACGAACAAACCCGTTAGAAACCGATTGGAACGTTTGAATCTCCCGTCCAGGAGGTCATCCCCGGATTCCGCGCGAAACAATGACATGAATTCACAAAAAGGATACATTTTCTCTTTTAATAGAGGTTTTGTGAGCAATAAGTTCTCAAAGAAGGTTGAGGTCACAAATTCTATAGTAGAGTCTAAATATTTTGCATCTTCTGAGGCAGCCAATGAATCATTTTGGAAGCAAAACTTCATCCAATAGTTTGAAGTGGTTCCCGGAATTAAAGATCTTATCTCACTCTATTGTGATAATACTGCAGTGGTAGATCTCATAAAAGAACCAAGGTCACATCCACAGATGAATCATATACTTTAGAAGTATCATCTCTTGAGGGATTTTTCTCACAGAGGTGAGGTTGAAATGAGCATTATTTCCATGAAAAACAATTTGGAGGACCCCGTGACTAAATTTTTTGACTCAATAGAAACATTATTATCATGTGAGAACCAACTGATTTTACTTTTATTACATGTATATTCAATGTATTGAATATCAATTAAACATATTATTACATAGTTTACACTATTCTGCATGAATTTAATTTAATAATTTCCTAGATTATTTGTCACATTGATAAGCTCATAGTAGTTCCCCACTATGATGAGAACCTTTAAGTGCTATGAAAATATTATTAATATATTTCTATGGTTGGATAACATAATATGATGGGATACGTAGTATATATAACATCAGGTTCAATTAGTTGTAAGTGGATGAGGCTTCTTCTCATGAATTTCGCACTTGGTAATCTCCAAGACTAGATATTATGAGAACAGACCTATCAGTAGGAATTCTATATGTTTTTGTGTCATCAGATATTCCTATCTTTGAGTGTGTTCAATGGTCCTTAGAATTTAATATTATCATTTATACATGCCATGCCTTACACACTTAGAATTAATTACCAAAACAATCACACAATATTTTGGTGGGGAGTAGGGTACGTTGGGTGCGTCATGATTGACATTTCATTAATGGATAATTTGGGGAATGATTTTTAACTTCGATATTTCTAGAGGCTGATATCTCAACCCTTAGATTGGAATATAATTTTCACCCTTAATTTGATGACCATGGTGTAATGATATGTTTATTTCAGATAGTCAAAGAAATATATATCAAGAATATAGGTTGATTCCATGGATGTGAAACCTTCTTGATGAGATATTATGAAAAATGGATTATAATGCATAATGATCATTTTCATGTGGTTATCTTCATTGTAAAATTAAGTTATTTCTCCTGGGTACCTTGAACAATTACTAGATATTAATATTTGAATTTAGTCAATACCACCTAATTCTAATGAGAAATAATTCTAGAGGGTCACAAATTAAGTGTTTTTGTTGATCTTTATTAAATTTTATTTGAATTTAATTAATGGAATTAATATTATTCTCAAGACCAAGGAATAATTTTATTCAAGTTATATTGATCGCATAAATTATATAAATATTTATTCAGTGAAATGTGAATAAAAATATATTTATTTATTTTATTGAATATTTAATAAATATTTATCCACCATTTTTTGAATGAATTATTTATTCTGGTATTAAATAAATACTGAAAAATTATAATGGACCATGACCGCGTATGGTGATAAAATAATTATTTACTATCTATTAAATATTATTTATCAATTTTTAAAAGTTGGTGCATGCCAAAAAATAATAATGATAATATTATTATTTTTAATGGGGCTTATTAAATGTTATTATATTATTTAATTTCCAGCATACTATTAAATAATTATTTTAACATAAACACTAACTCTATAAATAGGCGGTTATGTCTATTGTGTAGGATATCCAAAATATCGATCAGTACAATCAAAATAGATAATTGTTGTGCACAAAGAACTCTCTCTTGAATCTTCCATCTCTATCCCTCTCAAGAATGATTAATGAAAGAGATATTTCTTTAATAACAAATAATTAGTGATCAAGAACGAACAACACAAGACATTTGTTTGACACGCTAGCATCCGTAGATTGAGTGGCATTGCTCAGAGATCGTAGTATCACATCTGGATCACCGCTAGAGTAATTCTATCCTTATATCCTTATATAGAAACAAATTCAATATGAAAGGGTATTTTTTGGATTATCAACATTCATCAACAAAGAAATTTCCTAAGACCATGTATTCATTTCATCAGATATTAAATAAATTAAATATAAATTTGATGTGAAAGATCCTCACTCATGATTTCGGGCAATGATAATTAAAATAAAATTTAATATATCATTCACCAATAAACACCTCCACTGTACTCAAAACCAATAGCCTATGTGTGAAAATTTGAGAATGAGTTGAAAATAATTTAAAAATAATGAGCAGTGAATATCTCTTAATAATTAAGTTATTAAACACTTCCATTGAAATAAGAATAATATATTGATCATTTAATAATAGAATTAATCAATAAGGAATGTGAATATTCTCCTAGGCATGACCACTAATGTCCTAGTTTTCCACCACTAGATACCTTAAAATAAGAGAAATGAAATTCAATAACATTTTAGCTTCAATCAAACATCCCCCCTAGTGAATAGTTTATTAGAGTTGGTGACCTAGAACTAACTTTCTTAGTACTTGATTACAAATTTAATGAATTTTCTTATCACATCAAGGTTTTTCAGTTTCAATGACTCTTGTATATGATAATTTCCTATGAATATATGTTGCATAGAAAGGTCATAATGGTTCTCTGCTATGATGATAACCTAAAGGTTTCACGACATCATTCTTGAATATATGTTCTATAGCTGGATGATATTATCTAAAAGGGCATAAATAATATAGGATATCAGGGATAGGAGGCTCATAATACAATTTGAAACCTTTTAATTGTGTTTTACTTTAGTAATATACAATATAAGAGGTTATGAGAACAAAATTGTTGATAGGAAATCCACATTTCATGTTTCATTGGATGTTTATATATGTAGATGTGTGTATTGATCCTTAGAATTTAATATTATCATTAATGGATATCATGACTCGCACACTTTGATGTATTGATGAAAATTGTGGTGAAATATGCTAATGGTGAGGTAGCATACCTTGGATACATCATGAGTGATATTTAATTAATGAATAATATGGTAAAGGATTTACCCCTTATGTCCCTTAACATAAGTTGATATCTTAGGCCCTTTTGTGGGAATGGAAGTTCTTTTTATAAATCCATGGCCTTGGTGTTTGGGGGGGAAGTTTATTTTCATAAATTCAAAGAAAGAGACCTCAAGAATATAGGTTGATGGAACTAGAATGAAACCTTATTGATTTGAGATATCATGGTAAATGGATTATATTACACAGTAAGCATTTTATAGAAGGTTGGATGTCATAGTGACATTATCTTATTTCTATATGGGATCCTTGGAATTTTTCTAAACAATAACCTTTTACTTTAGGTGGATATGTCTAATTCCACTGAGAAAGTGTTATAAAGGTTCACACACTAAGTGTATCCACAATCTTATTTAAATTCATGTATTGAATTTAACAAGTTAGAATAAATAATATTTATTTTGGTTTAGTTGAATGTCATAATTTAATCACAAGTTTTTCAAAATAATAAGTGAGTTAAATAATAATACTAAATAATTATTTTTTAAGTTTTTTAAATATAATATTTATTATATTTATCATATAATAATGAAATGACATTAATTTATTAAATAGTCATTATTTGAGGATCGGTAATTATTAACAAAGGAAAGTGGATCGAGATTAATGGTCTAATTAGAAATTTTATAAATGATATATATTTATGTCATTATAAGTATTTCACATGTTAAGTGATTAATAATAATATTATTGTTATTACTGGAAATGGGGTCAGCTGAGAATTACATAATTGTAGAAGGGATTGTGTGCGATTTTCTAACCCTAAACCTACCATTATAAATATCTAGTTATAACACTTTCCTAAATCACTTTTGGTGTTCACAATTGATCTCAAACCCTAGAGATAAATCTATATATCTTTAGAACACTCTCTCTTCCTCCCATATCAAGTATTTCAAAGAGCATCAAGAGTTGTTTCTCCTTCAGAATAATACTATTTTGATCAACCACGAACAATGCAAGTGGTCAGGATTGGTTGTGCTAGCACCTAGAAATTCTATGGTAATATTCATAGATTTTGGTGAAAATGTGGATCAATGCTAGTGGTATTCTAAACTTATATCATACAGTGAAATGACGGTACAATGAAATATATTTTTCTAGATCTTTAATGAAATTGGATTTACAAGTTGAGGAAATTCTATTTCTTCTAATAAATTAATTATAAATTACATGTGAAGATACTCCTCTTCTGATTCTGTTATTTTAATCTAACCAAGTAATATATAGTTTTCATTGGACATAACATTTTAATCATGTGAAGAAATGATTATATGTAAATTAAAACTAGAATATGAGTTAGTCATACAATCAAAGGATGTTTCCCCTATGCCCAGAACCGATCAAGTGGGGTCAAACAGTCACATGATTGATTTATAATTATTTATTATTCATTGATTGATTGTATGCATTTTAATTTTATTTTACTTATATCGATTCATTTTAAAATATAAACATCATCGTCTCTTACTTTCTTAATTATCGCTAACATAATCGGTAATTAGTTAAGGATTTAAAATGAAGAAGCATTTGATTTATAACAAATGAAGGTGCCAAAGGGTCTGCCTTGAAAAAATCATAGAACATGGCATGTGCTTTCTATATACACAACATGTATTTTTATTTTTGTATTCAAAAATCATGATAAATTCATATAGATCTTAGGTAATTGGATCTAGTATTTGATAAAAGTAGATTGGTGTGTAGATTTGAACATACTGGTAATCTTCTTGAAGAAATACACTATGTGTATCCACTATACATGATGTGTAGTACCCGGTTTCTTGTGGCCAAGAACACGGGATATCCCCATGTGGTGTGTATCAGATACACAACATGGGGATGGATGATCCATGAAACTCTAAGATCACACACCATGTAATTTGGACAGCATGTTTTATACCTTAAACTCACATGTGGCAGGCAACATGCCCAGTTCCAAGGCATGTGTTGTGGATACGAGTAGAAGACAGTATATTCCAAGTACTTTTTTACACTCCATGTTGTCTGCTACAGACATTGTGCCCAGTTTTTCAGGTGGAAAAATTAAATATATAATTATACTTATTCACATGTGTTCCATGTCTCATTTATTTTACAGTACACACCATGGATTAGGATTTATAATTATATATATTAAATCCATTTTCAAGTTAAAAAATTTTATAATGACGCCCTATTTCCTCCAAGTACACTTTTTTACTTCATTAATTTTAAATTAAATTAATAAATGATGGTGAGTAAAGGATTATTAGATGTAATTAAGATAAATTGGATTAATTCATGGTTCATTATCTTAATTAATGAATGAATAAAATTAAATGATAACATAGTTTCAAATGTATGTGTGTTTCATGTTTTGTGGATGATCATGAGAATATACCTACATAATTTATGTGATTATTTTATTTTTTTAAGTTAAAATTTATTTTCTACATGTTAACCCACCCCCCCCCCTTCTTATTATGTAAAGTCATGTGTTCCCATGGTTTCTTTAATGTAAAACCCCTTTATTCAATTAATTGGATCTCCTAACCTGTGTGTGAGTAAACTCTTATATAAGGAAGGATCTACCAATCAAGAGGAGGTAGTCTATGTCAAAGAGATGAGGAGAACCCAATCGAGGCCATACATAGGATCCAATGGAAAATGATACAACACAAACCAAGATACGATTCAAGATGTTTTCTCCTAGGTTCAAGGGTTGGTTTATCATACTCTAGATAAAATAACCATTGGAAGAATATCATAATTATTCCACTTATATTTTATTTTTATCAATTTCATGGTAAATTATTTATGTTTTTGAATGCATGTGATCATCTGATAAATGAATTAACAAGGTTGTAATATGGAAAAAAATATAACCTTATTATGCATAAATTTTTTATCATACATGGTTGATCACTTAAGTAGTATCCACTTGATATTAAAGAGGAATGTGAAAAGATAAAATGGGATTTACATGTAAAGATAAAAAAATAATCAAACTAAAATATTAAGTCGGTATAGCCTTCCACTAATTATGTTATAAATGATAATATAGTTTGAAATTGATTAACTAACCAAAGTAAGGGTGCTTTCAATTATTGTGTAACTTTTAGATTGAATTTTTTGTTGAATTAACTTAGTTCATATCAAGGGTTGAATACCCTAGAAGTAATTGGTGTAATTAAGAGGAAAAGGTTGAGGAGATATTTATTTAAAATTTCATGATTGGGGATCCCACTCAATGGATCAAGGAACTATAAGTTAATTTAGTTTTAAATTTATGCATACCTAAAACCCTTCAAATATTTTTTCAGGGCCAAGTATGGGTTATGAGAAGGGTAATATGGATCCTTGCTACTATAATATCTTAAAGGAAAGATATTCTGAAACTTATGGTGAGAGATATTGGGGTTTGAATAATATTGGTAGATTAATGGAATTTAATTAATTTTAAATTTATTAATCTATTTTTTATAATCAAAATAAGTACTAATTATATCCTCGTAATTTGTAGAAATGGAAAATCAAACAACTTCAACAATATCACTATGATCCAAACTAGATAAGGATAACCTTATCACCAGTGTGAATCTACAAGAATGATATAGGCGCTTGCATATTATACTACACCACAAATAAAAATTATACATTCTAGAAACCCCACTTTTTAAATTCATTTCCAAAGAGGATAGAAAGGAAGAAGCATCTATCTAGTTAAAGAATGTGAATGATGCTATGGTTTTCCAATGTTTTATATTATCCTATATGTCCAAATATATTCTAAATAAATATGAGTATATGGATGCGTATATAATTATTTCTCACCATTAGGGTCTTTATCAATAGAAGGTGAGATTATATAGTTATGAGATCTCCAATGAATTGTTCATGTGCAAGCTTGGAGAGTCATTTCAAGTTGGGACACATGCAGTCAAGATGATTGGATACATTAAGCATCTAGAAATATTGGGTTTTAAGAACCCTGATGAGCTGTAAACAGATATCATTCTATCCTCACTACATAAAAACTTATCTAGTTTTATTGTAAATTATAATATAATAAATAGTGAGAAGATAATTTAAAAAATTCTTACACTTGTTCAGTAAGATGATAAATACATAGGGTGTGAAAAACCTGTTGTCCTTATGGTGAATAAGAATATAAAGAAAAATTAAAATGGTATTAATACTCATTCTAATTCTAAGGCTCTAGAGTACCATCCTTCCAAAAGGATGAATATCTAGAGGAAATGAATGGAATAGGATGCAGTATGTTTTTCGTGTGGCAAGAAGGGCCACTGGAAGAGGAATTATACCCAACCAAATAAGTAAGAGGAAGCCTCAGGTGTGTTTGTTATTGAGTGTAATATCTCCATGTCTACAATTCAGGTATTAGGTATTTCCTACAGTTCTCACATTTGTATCAAAATATAGGAACCATATAGATTTCATAAGGTTTCTCAAGATGTGGTGGATCTATGGGATACCAATTGAGCAATGTTGGATTTTATAAACATTTAATACTACTATCTCACATTAATAATAGGATTAATATTTGTTTTAAAGAATTGTTATGATGTTCCTAGTGTTACCTAGAACATTATTTTTATTTCATGTTTAGACATGGATGGGTTTATTTTAATCTTATTAAATAAAGATTGATATTTTTATAAAGGTAGAATATGTTATGGTATGTAATAGTTAAATAATTTTCTTTATGTATCAAATTAAAAAAATAAAATATTGGAAATCAATAACGAAAAAATACACATGACTCATATATATCCAAGTTACATCATTATCATATTGTTCACATAAATGAGAATCTTTTGACAAAGCTCTATCAATATGGTTACTTAGACTCTTTTGAGATTAATCCACTTGAAATATGTCATGCTTTTTTACAATGCAAGATGACCAAACCACAATTTGGAGTTCATGGTCAAAGGGCCATAGAGATTCTATATTAGGTACACACTGATGTATTTATACCTTTTCAAGTAGAAGCTAGAGTTGTATTCTCAATCTTTATTACTTTTACTGATAACCAGAGTATCTATGTCTATATCTACTTGATGAGGTATAAGTATGAATCCTTTTAGGAGTTTAAATAGTTCAATAATTAAGTTGATAATAATCTTTGTAAGAAGATAAAAAAACTTCGATCAGATCAAGGTGGTGAATATCATAACCAATACTTTATCGAATTTCTATTGGAGTATGTGATTTTATCTCAACTCACTCCACCCTATAAACTATAGTGTAATGGTGTTAGTGAAAGGAGGAACTATACATTGTTGAACATAGTAAGTTTGATGATGATTCACAAAATCCTTCTATTATCCTTTTTGGGATATTCATTACAGCTAAAATCATACATACTAAAATGAGTACCAACTAAAGGGTAAAATAATATTCCCTTAGAGTTGTGGAGTGGAAATAAACTCATTTTTTCACATGTTTGTTCATGGTGTTATGAGGAATTTGTTAAAGTTATCTCAAGAAATAAACTATCACCCTGAGTAATGAAGCGTATCTTTATAGGGTATCCTAATGGAAAAAAGGATACTATCTATAAATCCCTTTCGATAAGAAATTAATTGTCACAAGATAGGTCATCTTTCTTGAGATGGAGAACATCCTCATGGAGGATAGTGGGAGTAAGATTGACTTCACTAAATTTGATGATCAAGATAAATAATATTTTGTATAGGAATAGATTCCATAAGTTCTCATGGAAAAAGATCTTCCTAAAACAGAAGTTTTGTGTGGGAGAGCTAAAGAGGTAATAGAACCAGATAGATGTGCTTTTCTAGTCATAGATGATGGTGACTCATTATTGAAGGAAAATAATGATATTATCTCCTACAATGATGTATTGGAGAGATTAGACGATGAAATATGGATAGGATCCATGAATTTTAAGATGTATTCCATGTATCAAAACCAATTATGGGTTTTAAAAAATCTACCAATTGATGTAAATCCTGTTGAGTGTAAATGGGTATTCAAGAAGAAACTGGACATGGAAGGAGAATTAAATTCAAATAATGAAAGGATAATTGATAAAGTGTTTATAAATCATCAAGGAATTGAATATGATGAAACCCTTTCTCCAATTTCCATATTAAATCCATCAGAATTTTTTTCTATAATAACTTTCCATGACTATGAAAATTCAAAAATAGATGTCAAAACTACTTTCCGTAATGGGAACCTTCAATAGGATGTGTATATGACACAACCATAAGGGTTTGTGACTCCAATAAATTCCAAAAAAGTTATTCAAG
This sequence comes from Viscum album, assembly GCA_963277665.1. NCBI lineage: Eukaryota > Viridiplantae > Streptophyta > Magnoliopsida > Santalales > Viscaceae > Viscum > Viscum album. Next base: position 1,011,321,380 of record OY728119.1, on the reverse strand, counting down.
TTGAAGATATCCATTTATTGATTAAATCAAGAATCTCATTCATGGAACATTTAGTTCGATGAATCCATAAAATAATTTGGTTTAATTAAGAACGAATGTGATCCATGTATTTACAATAGGTTTAGTGAAATCATGGTTGTTTTAATAGTGGTATATGTTGATGATGTATTACTAATTTGAAAGGATATACCAACCTTACAACAGGTTGAGTCATGGTTGATCAAGTGATCCTCCATGAAGAACTTAGGTGAAGTAGCCTAAATTCTAGGAATCAAGATCATGTGTGACAGATCCAAGAGGCTTCTTAGACTAATTCAAGGTGCATACATTGACTATATGTTTAAGAGGTTTGGTATGAAACAATCCAATAGGGTATTGGTTTTAGTGTCACATGGTATAAATCTTCCTAAGAAAATGTTTCCTCAAGAGTAAAGGGAGATAATGAGTAAGATCCCATATGCTTATGTGATAGGATATATTATGTATACCATTTTATGTACAAGGAATGATGTTGACCATGGTTTTAGCATGGTAGGTAGATCTCAATAAGATATAGATGAACAACATTGTACTACTGTTAAGACTATACTTAAGTATCTAAGGTAGAAAAATGATATTTTCCTAGTATATAGAGAATATGAATAACTAGTCATAAAAGGTTATAAATATGTTAGCTTTCAAACAGATCGTGATGATCTGAAGTCATGGTATTTATATATCTTTTGTCTCAAAGGAGGATTTTTGAGCTAGAATAATTCAAAGAAGAAAGTTTTCACCAATTATATAGTGTATTATGAGTATATTATGGCTTATTATACAACCAAATAAGTATTTTGGATTTTAAACTTTGTCTAAGATCTTGATATAGTTCCTAGAAGTAAATACATAATCACAGTTGACTCTGATAACACTAAAGTGGTGGCTATCTCCAAGGAGTAAAGATCGCATCAAAGGATAAAGCACATGATTTGTATGTTTCATCTCTTGAGGGATTTATCCTAACAAAGTGAAGTTACAATTATCATATTATCCATATAGAAAAACATAGTGGACACCTTGACCAAGGAATTGTCTCTTTAGAGGCATGAGTATCTTGTGAGATCTAGTGGAATGAAAATGTTTGTTAGTTGACTCTAGTGTACGTGGGAGTCTATTGGACTTGGTTCCCTAGAACTAAATTTCTTATTACTTTATTACATGTTTAATAAATTTCCTTATCACATCCTGATTATTCCTTTACATGAAACTTATATGTGAATTCCTAAAAATATATCTCACACTGAAAGGTCATAGCATTTCCCCACTATGATGAGAACCTATAGGTTCCACGACATCATTCTTGAATATATATTCTATGGTTGGATGATATTATCTGACAAGGTACATAAAATAAAGGCTATTGGGGGTAGGAGGCTCATATAACATTAAGACACCTTCTCATGGTTTTCAACATTGGTAATCTCCAAGATAGGAGGTTATGAAAATATAACCATTAATAGGAAATAAAAATTTCATGTGTCATCGGATGGTCCTATATGTGGATGTGTGTATTGATCCTTGGACTTTAAGATTATCATTAATGTACATCATGACTCATGCACTTTGATGTATTGATGAAAATCATGACGAAATATAATCATATAGAGGTAGGATGTGTTGGGTGTTTCATGAGTGATATTACATTAATGGGTAATGGGATAAAGGATTTATCCCTTTTGTCCCTTGATGGATGTTTATAACTTGAGCCCTATGATGGGAATGAAACTGCCTATATAAATCCATGTCCATGGTTTTCAATGGAAAATTTTATTTATAGAAAGTAAAATAAAGAGACATAGAGCATATAGGTTGATGGCACTGGAAAGCAACCTACTTGATTCAATATATTGTGATAAAGGGATTATATTACACAGTAATCATTCATATAAGATTGGATATTTTTTTTAAAAAAAGGGCAAAGCCCAGGATTATTATTAAGAGAAAAGGTTCAAAGAAGTACAAAAAAGGGGGATGAAAACAGACAAACTTATCTCTCTTTATCATGGATGCCAAGTTTTTTCCTCAGCTTTTCCCCTATGATACGTTCTTTTTCTCTCATCTCGTTCCAAAGTTGGATGTTAATACGACCTCTTGTCCTGCCTCTGCCTCTTCCTCCACTATAAGCTTCTTGAATCTCATTGGCTTGTTGAAGAAGCGATTCAACATCTTCATCAGAACTGCCTGCTTGAGCCTCTTCCTTCCTCTTCATTTGGTCTTTCTTTTCTTTCTTCTTTTGACTTCGGGTTTTAGCATGTTTCCATTCATCTTCCATTCCTTTCTTCTTCTGATCTTCATTACCTGAAACTTCCTGCACACAAACAGTTTCCTGCAAAAAAGGAACTCTTGCCTCATTACTCACATCAGGGTTTTTCCTCAAAGTTTCTGGAGTTCCAGCCATGATAGGTGCCACTAGCTGAGTGTCCATAGAAGGAAGGACATTTTGTCCAGCCTCCCCATGGAGAGATTCAGAAGCAGCAGTGCAGTTCTTTGTGACAACATTCGAAACAGGGGCAGCCACCGAAGAGGGTCTATTCTGTATAGAGTCCAGAACCGTCTCCTTGGGAGCCTTGGAATTTTACTAGACACTAACCTTGGACTTTTGAGATTTTCCTAATGACACTGAGAAAGAGACCTAGAGGGTATATCACTAAGTTTATCCAAAATATTAGTTAAATTCACATATTGAATTCAACAAGTTAGAATAAATTATATTTATTCAGGTTTGGTTGATCTCCATAATATAATTACAATTTTTTCAAAATAATAAGTTATTTAAATAATAATAATAATAAATATTTATTTTCAAGTTTGGAAAATATAATATTTATTATATTTTTCATAGAATAATGTGGTGAAATTTATTTATTAAATAGTCATTATTTGAGGATAGTTAAATATCGATGAAGGAAAGCATAATGAAAATGATATTCTGATTGGAAATAGTATAAGTGATATTTATTTATGTTCTTAGAAGTATTTCACATTTCAAATGAATATTATTATTATTATTATTATTATTATTATTATTATTATTATTGGAAATGGGGTTAACTAAGAATTAAGGAGTTTGAAAAGGGCTTGTGTGTGATTTTCCAACCGTAAACCTACCATTATAAATATCTAATTATAACACTTTCTGAAATCACTTTTAGTGTTCACAAAAGATATATATAGACTCTCTAAATCCCTATAGAGTGATCTAGATAACACTCTATATTCCTCCCCTATAAATACTTTGAGATATCATAAAGAGTTATTCCACCTTCGATAAGAATATTGTTGTAATCAACCACAAACAATGCAAGCAATCAGGATCGGTTGTGCTAGCATCTGGTGATTCTATGGTAATGTTTAGAGATTTTTTTCATGTGTGGATCACCACTAGAAGGATTTTACACTTGTATTATATAGCATAATGATGGAATGATGAGATCTAGTTAATCAGATCATCAATGAAAGTGTAATTACAAGTTGAGTTCATACTATATCTGCTAATATGTTTATTATAAATTACATGTAAAGATCATCCTCTTCTAGTTCATGAATTTTAATGGAGATAAGTAATATATTTTTTTGTTATAATTGAAATTTTAATCATGTGTGTCAATGATTAAACATAAATTAAGACTAAAATACAAGTTTACCATACCATCAAAGTATGTTTTAGCTATGCTCAGAACCTATCATAGTTGTGTTCTTAAAAAAGTGTTCTAGTATTCCTTGCTCAGTTAGTCATCTTCATCTCTCACGTGAGAAAAATATGACTCCTCTGTTAGAGTTTGTGGCCTTGGACCAACTATTTATACTTTCATTACATGTATATTCGACGTATTGAATATTAATAAAACTTATTATTACATATTTTTCATTATTCTTCATGACTATAACATAATAATGTCGTAGATTATATATTGCATTGATAAGGTCATAGAATTCCCCTGCTAGAATGAGAACCTAGAAGTGCTATGATGATATTCTTAAATATAATTCTATGGTCATATAACGTACTATAATGGGACACACAGTACATAGAATTTTAGATGTGATTACTCATAAGAATATGAGGCTTCTTCCTATGAATTTCTCACTTAGTAATATCCAAGATAGGGGATTATGATAACAGACCCACGAGTTGAAATTCTACATGTTTTGGTGTAATCAAATATTCATATCTATGAGAATGTTTAATTCTCCTTAGACTTTAATATTATCATTAAAGCATTTCATGAATCACTCACTTAGATTTGTTGATGAAAACCAAGATTCCATATGTTTGTGATGAGGTAGGGTATGTTGGGTGCATCATGATTGACATGTCATTCATGGATAAGTCTAGTAAGAATGTATCCCTTCCATATTTATGGAAGCTAATATACCAGACCTTTGATTGGAATAAATCCTTCACCCTAAATTTCATGTCCATGGTGTAATGATGTGTTTATTTCATATAGTCAAAGAATGGCGTATCGAGCATATAGGTTGGTGACATGAATGTGAAACCTTCTTGATGATATATTGTGAAAAATGGATTATATTACATGGTGAGATGTGATTTTCATTCTTTATCTTGGGTTTATTGACTCATTTATAGATAGTAATCTTGTACTTTAGGAAAGATCATTGAATTACAACAAGAAATAATCCTATAGGTTCACACACTAAGTGTTTCTAATGATCCCAATTAAATTATATTTGAAATTAATTAATTGAATAAATATTATTATAAATATTTATGGATAATTTTATTCACATTTTAGCAATTGAAAATATTTATTGATGAATGAAATGTTTAAATTAAATATTTATTCATATTTTCAACAAATGCTAGAGGAGTTCGAACAGACCAAGACCATGTCTAGTGAAAATTATTAATTAACAAGATGGTTAAATAATATTTATTATTATAAAAGTTGGTGTATGACAAAAAATAATAATATTATTATTATTATTATGTGTCATGGGGTTTATTAAATATTATAATATTATTTTAAGGGCCGATATTCAATTAAATAATATTTTAACCTAAACCCTAGCTCTATAAATATACGGTTATGTCTACTGTGTATGACGTCCAAAATTGAAACTTGAGAATAATTTCACACAACAAAACTCTCTCTCAACTCCTACTTTTTCTCTTCATCTCAAAAATAAGAAATGCAATAGAGATCCTTTAAATATGAAAGGATGAGAAATCAACATGAATAATGCAAGACAATTGAATTACCACACTGGCACCCAAAGATCTTTTAACATTACTCAAAGATCAAAGGAGCATGTGTGGATCATAACTATATTAATTCTATCCTTGAATCCTAATAGTTTATCAAAGTTAATCCAAAAGGGTATTTTTAGATGATCAACATTTACATCGAATAAATAATTCTCTGATCGGGTATTCATTTCTTCCAATATTAAATAAATTAATTATAAATTTGACATGAAAGATCATCGATTGGAGTTTTGAGAAAATCAATAGTAAAAGAAATTTTAATATATAACCCACCACTTATGCTTTTGATTCACTTAGAACCATCATTTTGTATCAGATGGGTCACATTTAAATTTATAATTATTTATTTTATTGTTGATCCATACATAATCGTGATTGAATTTTCATTTCATGTTATTAATTCTTTAATATGTTTTGAATTAACATGTTATCAACATATTAATCAAGTAAATTCAGTATTTTATTTTCTTAAAGGTCTAAGAACATATGAAGAATAATCAAATATTCCATTGGGAACTGCCAAATTTTTTGTCGTTAAGACAGGGTTACACAGCATGTAGTTGGAATATATGTCTTGTACCCTAGTATGATACACTTGTACATGTTGTGGGGTACATATAATTCCATACAGTTATTTCATTTGAAATATTATGTGTGTTTACTATCCAACCTAGCACAAAATTTTTGGATTACACGGCATTTATATGGAATACACGCCATGTAGTCTACAATGATTAGCAACATAAATCATGCAATATGTATGGATGCAAGATTGTGATCACATAAATTAATTAATTAATTTTCAAAGATATAATTTAAATAAATGGATTATGTATAAATTTTTTATACATCATGGTTAATTTATTAGGAAATATACACTTAATATTAATAAGATATGTAAAGGATAAAACAATATAAAATTTATAAATAATTAATTAAAATCTCTCAACCTAATATTAAGTCAGACTAAGACTTACATTACTTGATTGGGAATGAAACCATGTGTAGAAGATGTCCAAATTATAGATACTTAATTTAATTGGGGAGTTCTCGTGAGGGTTTTTTTTACTTAACCAAACTTGTATTGAGTTTAATAGACAAATTCTGTTTAATAAACATTTTGAGGCAAGTATTGAGAAATCCATGTCAGGAATTTTGGATAGGGGAATCCAGTCAACGAATCAATGAGCTAAAATCCTATAGTTGTAATGAAATCCTACCTTAGTAATTTATTATGGTTTTTGTGGCCAAATTCTGGATCATTAAGAAAATTAATGGGTATCCTATAGGAAAGACTTATGTTGTTCCAACATATCTCAATTTTTTTTTTGAGGATTCACAAAATCCCTATTTTTATTCTAATGAGTTTCTATTAATTGTATCATATTAAATTTATCAATAGAATTTATCTTATACTAATTATCTATGTAATTATCTTATGATTTGTGAAGTATTAATTTTGTGGAAAATAATTTTATCTTATGGGAATCAAAGATTATCTTCCATCTACTTAGAATTAGAAAATTTTTTGTTGAATGTTTATCTTACTACATAAGGTGATATATTATGAATAGAATGATTGATTTTTCGCTTACTCAAAGTCAAATATCTCAGATAGAATGATGTGAATGATAATACATTATCTTATGAAAAGAATTTTCATAAAATATTATCTTATGAGAGACATAAGAAGTTGAGGAAGGTAAGTATCACATTGTAGTAACATATTTTATCTTGCACTGAATACTTAAACTATGTAGTTTTGAAGTTAGTTTATCTTATGCACAGATTAATAAAAATATATGTTTTATCTTACAAAGTCTCTCAGGATGTTATCTTACAATGAATATTACTATTAGTTAAATATCTTATGAAGGTCTAAATATTATGAAGAATGTCATGATTACTTTATTAATCTCTTGATAAGTGATTTCATGCTTTTAGATTGTATCATAGAAAGGAGTATCCATTTAATTAAAGGTCGATCTATACATTATATCACATTTCCATGAATGAGAAGACCCAATGAATAAGAATATTTTTGACATTTCTACTGTAAAAGGTATATATATATATTTGGAAGGAATTGATGCATGTCATTAATAGAATATATTATCAAAATATCAATGGATTACTCTCTCAACCATTGTAAATATCTCTTGTTATTTAAGTTCAAAGGAAATACATAAAAAAAATATTTATCCGCTACATGAATATAGATGGATGAGAAGAATGATTTGAATTCACATACATATGAATACTATGAATTCTTGTACATAGAAAAGATAAAACATAAATTCTTTTTTTGTACTTAAAATTTTATCAGTTTCACTAAATATCATTTTGAGATACACCATGAATACTATCATCTTCTTAGGACCTATCTTCAACTACAGTCAGTTGCTGCTTGCAAAAATTTACTGCAATCGTTCTTTCAAAAAAATCATTCTATTTTATACACTCATTATAAGAGTGTGTGTTGAGAACGAGGATAGGTATTGTAAAGGGAGATCCTAGTTAAAATATCTTGGACCTTTTTATTAATTGATAGATGTTTGTACTCAGCTTTGTGCCCCCAGTAAAAAGGATTCTATATTGAAAATCACCAAACTTGTGGAGTCGAGTGTTGTTGGAGTGGACTAGGGTATTTTTATTCCCCGAACCATTGTAAATATCATTTTTTAAATCTATTTCCTTTAAGGTTTAAAATTTAAAATTATGTTTCACTTTACAGAAAAGGATTTCATCTATCATACCTAAAGAAGGATGTTTTTCTATAAAGAAACTTTTAGGAACTCAATCCACCCCGTTCTTGAGTTTTCAGTTAGCCATATTCTAGAACAACAGATCTGTAACAACCCGATATTTTGAATAAATTTTGTTTCCTAACTTTGTGTGTTATTTTATTTTATACTCAAAAAAACTATTTCATTTAATAAAATTAGTATAATTAAAATGTGATCGTTGGGTTTCGACTGTTATATGACCATTGGTCAATAAGACCATTGGAAACTAAATGTTACAATTATTGTCTATAAATATAAGTGATCTTGATTAATTAATATAGAAATAAGATTTGAAGGCCCCATCCAGTAGTCTCGGGCCGATTGAAGCCCATATCATGGAACTCGTGAAGGAGGTAGCACCTTTGGGCTTTTCTCTGGACCAAACCCAAGCCGAACTTCATCATGTGAAGCTGGAACGAAATCACCTTCGCGAGAAGTTCAAGCTGATAGAAATCACTACTTGGGCAGTGTTGGTCGAGCCGCCCCAAGATTCTATCACCCTAGCACACCTTACTCTTAGGTCCTATGTTGGTGTTATAAGGGGTTATGTAACGAGACTGTAACTGCCTTGTGTAATCCTTTCATTTAAATAAAAATTCTGATTTCTTCTTATGGTGAAGTTTGTGAATTTTTAAATTTCCGGATAAATATAGTATGCATATTATTGATGAATTTTAGAAGGATATTTTTAAAAATATTTATGTAAACATTAAATAATTAAAAATGTGTATTTATTATCAAAAAATGGTCTTCTACAGTTATGTTCAGTAAGAAATTTAGAGTCTAATAAGATCAACTTAATTTTTGATGAATAGTAATTTATGAATAGTGATTTTACACTTAGGATTAGTAATGTGACCAAATGGATTAGTAATCTCACTTAAATAAAGTATTAATATAATTTAGGCACTTTAATTAAGTAATGTGATTCAATAGGTAAATAACTGTTTCAGAAATTATTAGTCAAGTATTAGTTTTTTTGGGTGAATAGTGTTTTTTAATTAAAAATTAAATTAAAAATATTTAGAAAATTATTTTTATAAAATGGAGTTCATTTTTGAATTCAGAGCATTGATATTAGGTTATGGTGATTTTGGGGGATTTTTCTGAAAAAAAATGAATTTTCAGTGAATAGTGTTTTTATATAAAAATTAAATTAAAAATATTTAGAAAATTATTTTAATAAAATGGAGTTTATTTTTGAAATCAGAGAATTTATATTTGGTTAAGGTGAAATTTTGGGATTTTTCTGAAAAAGTTGAATTTTCGGTGAATAGTGAATTTTCAGTTTAGAGTTTCGGGTGTTTAATGGCATCATTAAGGATGTAATAATTGTGTTCGACTTATGAATAGTAAGATAAGTTATTATGTGTCCCAAGTAGCCAATACCATGGGAAAATACCATGGGCAAGCCCGTGGTTTTTTCAATACCACCAATGAGGTGTCCCTTGGCCATTAATGTTTGTCCCCTCACTTCCCCTATAAATACCAAGCCATTCTCTCATCCTTTATATTCCAAAATCCTCCTCAACGAAGTTATGGTCTCCTTACCTCCCAAGGAGTCCTCCCAAGGTTCCCTCAAGCCTCCCAAGGTCCCAAACTTCAATATTTCGAAATTACTCTTCAAGGTAAGGGATCCTACCTCTCTCTTTCTTTTCAAGTACTCTTCTGTATGTCATTTCATTTAATACCCATGTTATTATGTTGGGGGATGTTATTTTATATTCTTATTACTTCCATTTTCATGATCATATGATTATAAATCACCTCTTACTCTCATCATTTCGTTTTATGAATGTTTAAGTGGTGTGGTTAGGCTGCCGAATTTTTGTAAGGGATTCTTCCACCCTTCTCATTTTTCAAGTTCTATTTTCATGTCATTTATTTAAAGTTCCTTTTCTTTTTTTGGGGTATTATCTTCTATATATATCACACTGTCCTTTTTATTTTCATATTATGAGAGACCTTATTTGATCAAATCAATTCATTTTTTGAAGTTTTAAGTAACGTCGTTAGGCTACCGATTTTTCATAAGAGAAATCTTATTTTTGTCTTTCTTTCAAGTTCTTCATTTCATATGGTATATCATTCAAATTTCATTACCATGTTCTTATATCCTTTATATTATGTCCCCCTACTATGTTATGGATCATTTATGAGTGGGTGACCCATGTCCCATCTCTTTTCAATGTTTTCTAAAACCCTGTAACATAGCCATTATGCTGCAGAATTTTCGTCTCAAAATGTCTTTCTCTTTTTCTCAAATTCTTTTATTTTATTAATTTAATACTCAAAGATCTTTCTTCTACAGGGGTATTCACATATATATCAAAATGTTATATTTTAATTCTGGAATTTACATACATGAAACCCTCTTTCCTTTTCTTTGGGTTTAAATTGACATAAAGATCACGTCTTTAAGCAGTTTTTAAAACGTTATGATTATGAAATGAGACCCATTTCTTTTATGATATATGGGTTATTTATGAAATTATTGATGATGATATATGTGGCTCACATTATAATAAAGGAAAATTAAGGGTTCTCCCTAGTAGTTCTCTAATGCATTGTGTAAAGACTTAATCTCTAGAGATAACCATTTTATCGATACCTTGGTGAATAACCTTGGTAATTTTTTTAATGACCCCTTGGGGATGGACCTTGGTGATACGGAAATGATTTTCTATGTTAAATGTTTTATCCACATCTTCAAGTTATAAAACACATTATTTTTATTATGATATGCCTCATGATCTCTTTCTCATTCCTTAAAGTTATTTATCATGACTTTATTGATGTATCTCAAGTTCACATGTAAAATGTTTCTCTTGTTTCCCTAACTGGGCCTTCTGCTCACCCTTTCCTTTGATGTATGCTCCCAGGTTATGAGATGTTGTAATGAACTTAGGATGAACAAATAATAATCCTTTCTAGTGTTTAAGAAGAATGTTCTATGTCATCATGGATTAAGTTTTTGGTTTCCAAGACACTAAACCTTAAAGATCCTCAGTTTTGTAAAATGTAATGAAAAGTTATGTTATAAAATTGTGGGATGCTATTGTTGGTATCAAAGGATGGTTTAGTTATTTATGGAATTTAGGATATTAAAACTTTAGGAATAACCCTATAGAAAATTTTAAATATATTAAATCTTCCTGGTATTTTGGTGAGTATTGAGTAAGTGGTTTATCAATCAAATACATCCCTGTCTAGATATGAGCAGGTAGAGGTGGCTCTGGCACAGATGTACATAGGGGGAAAACCCAAAAACACTGCTTTGAGCTAGACTCGAACGGGAACTGGTACATGACAATGGTCCTTACTGTACTCTTGGTTACGACACTCCTGGGGGATATGTTTGGTTAATCGCAAGATTTTTATCAATCATTATGATGGAATTATAGAAAAATTTAATTGTCTAAGCATGAAGTTTTAAGACATAAAATCCTTTTAGTTAAAAGATTCATAAATGAAATAAGTTTTTCACTAAGGATTTATTTTTTTAGAAAATGACCCCATCGTCTAGGAATACATTGACGTATTTCCTGAGGAGTTACACGGACCTCCCCCAGAAAGAGAGGTAGAGTTCTCCATTGAACTCGTACCTAGATCTCATCCGATGTCAAAGACCCCCTATAGGATGGAAAATGTGGATTTAGAGGAATTAAAGAAACAACTCCAAGATATTTTGGAGAATGGGTTTATCCAAACAAGTGTGTCTCATTGGGGATCACCGGTTCTCTTTGTGAAGAAGAATTATGGATCGATGTAGCTATGCATTGATTATAGAGAACTAAATGGGATCACAGTGAAGAGAAAATACTCTCTTCCAAGAATTGATAACTTATTTGACCAACTTCGTGGGACTCAATTCTTCTCTAATATTGATCTTCATTCTGGTTATCATCAATTGAGGGTGAAGAATGATGATATTCCAAAACTTCCTTCCAATCAAGATATGGGCATTATGAGTTTGTTGTTATGCCCTTCGGACTGACTAATACACCTGTTATTTTTATGGATCAAGAATAAGTTGATTTTGGAAACTTGTGTTTTATCAAATTAATATCCTTTTTATAGGAAAATGATTTGGTGATTAAATGATAAAGTTTATTTTGGAAGTTGTTTTCTCTTTTTAAGTACTATATGCCTAAGGAAAATAAAAATACTACAGGATTTTATTTGTGGAGGAATGGTTGAAATTTTTATTTTTTAAGAATCTATGTATTTATTGTGGACAAATGGTGATTTGGGTTATTTCTGGAGAATGATTAACCTAGCATAGAGAATATGTGATTAGGTTAATTACACTTTAGTATGAGACTTTAAGAGTAGTCGATGTTATTTGGAGATAAATGTTAAGATTTATTATGGAAGACTATATGATTAAATCCTTCTGAGTTTTGGGTTTCAATATTAGTTTGGATTATTTTGATGAATTTTATGGACGATTGTGTATTAAATGGTCTTTCTTGAACTTTGGGTACTATTTGTTGAATTTTAGAGATTAATAGTAGTTTTTTTATAAAGGATTATCCTTTTTGGGGATTATATGATCTCGTACTAACCATTTTGGTTTTAGTTGATGTCTAAATACAATGGAAATATATAGTTCTCCTTTTTTTGATTATGTGATTCTCTAGAAGATGATTCTTGTGATTTTTATGTGACCAAGTCTTTTTTAATGCTCATCATTTGAAGAAAATATCAGTTTTGGTAGAAACTTATTAAAGGATAAAACTATACTTGAAGGTAAGTATGTTTCCTTATGTTTTTATTCTATGTAGTAAATTAATTCCTCAAAATTATAAAATGGAACATAAAACAAAAACGTTTTTGGTTTATGTTTCCTACTGGGTAATCAAATACCATCTACATACATCATAATATTCTGATTTTATTGTGGTTAATGTTCTCCTAGTCATGTTTTCTATCACTCTCCATCAGAACATGACCCTTTGTTTTCTCTTCCATATCCATGTTTCCCTACGTGGAATCCTAGTATGGGTTAACTCGAGTGACCTTTGTACTTCCCTTTCTTTCTTTTAAAGTAATAGTTTTACTGACTCTTTTTCCAATGTGGTACTCTCAACAAAATTTTTAAGACAATTTTTTTTAAATTGCGAGGACGCAATTTCTTAAGTGGGGAAGAATGTAATGACCTGATATTTTGAATAAATTTTTCTTCCTAACTTTGTGTGTTGTTTTATTTTATACTCAACAAAACTATTTAATTTAATAAAATGAGTATAATTAAAATGAGACTGTTGGGTTTCGATTGTTATATGACCATTGGTCAATAAGACCGTTGGAAACTGAATGTTACAATTATTTTCTATAAATACAAATGATCTTGATTAATTAATATAGAAAGAAGATTCGATGGCCCCATCTATTAGTCTCGGGCCGATCGAATCCCATATGACGGAACTTGATAAGAAGGTAGCACCTTTGGGCTTTTCTCTAGACCAAACCCAAGTCGAACTTCATCATGTGAAGCTGGAACAAAATCACCTTCGCGAGAAGTTCAAGCTGATAGAAATCACTACTCGGGAAATGTTGGCCAAGCTGCCCCAAGATTCTATCACCCTAGAACACCTTACTCTTAGGTCCTATGCTGTTGTTATAAGGGGTTATGTAACGAGACCGTAACTGCCTTGTGTAATCCTTTCATTTAAATAAAAATTCTGATTTCTTCTTATAGTGAAGTTTTTGAATTTTCAAATGTCCGGATAAATATAGTATGCATATTATTGATGAATTTTAGAAGGATAATTTTAAAAATATTTATGTAAACCTTAAATAATTAATAATGTGTAATTATTTTCAAAAACTGGTCTTCTACAGTTATGTTCAGTAAGAAATTTAGAGTCTAATAAGATCAAATTAATTTTTGATTAATAGTAATTTATGAATAGTGATTTTACGCTTAGTATTAGTAATGTGACCAAATGGATTAGTAATCTCACTTAAATAAAGTATTAATATAATTTAGGCACCTTGATTAAGTAATGTGATTCAATAGGTAAATAACTGTTTCAGAAATTATTAGTCAAGTATTATTTTTTTCCATTGAATAGTGTTTTTTAATTAAAAATTAAATTAAAAATATTTAGAAAATTATTTTTATAAAATGGAGTTCATTTTTGAATTCAGAGCATCGATATTAGGTTGTGGTGATTTTTAGGGATTTTTCTGAAAAAAATGAATTTTTAGTGAATAGTGTTTTTATATAAAAATTAAATTAAAAATATTTAGAAAATTATTTTAATAAAATATAGTTCATTTTTGAAATCAGAGAATCAATATTTGTTTAAGGAGAAATTTTGGGATTTTTCTAAAAAAGTTGAATTTTACATGAATAGTGAATTTTCAGTTTAGAGTTTTGGGTGTTTAATGACATCATTATGGATGTAATAATTATGTAATAATACTGTTCGATGTATGAATAGAAATATAAGGTATAATTTGTCCCAATTTGCCAATACCATGGGAAAATACCATGGGCAAGCCCATGGTTTTTCCAATACCACCAATGAGGTGTCCCTTGACTATTAATGCCTTATCCCCTCACTTCCCCTATAAATACCAAACCATTATCTCGTAATTTCCATTCCAAAATCCTCCTAAACAAATTTATGGCCTCCTTACCTCCCAAGGAGGCCTCCCAAGGTTCCCTCAGGCCTCCCAAGGTCCCAAACTTCAATATTTCGAAATTACTCTTCAAGGTAAGGGATCCTACCTCTCTCTTTCTTTTCAAGTACTCTTTTGTATGTCATTTCATTTAAGCCCCATGGTCTTATGTTGGGGGATGTTCTTTTAAATTAATATTACTACCCTTTTTATGATCATATGATGATAGATCCCCTCTTACTCTCATCATTTCGTTTTATGAATGTTTAAGTGGCGCTGTTAGGCTGTCGAATTTTTATAAGGGATTCTTCCACCCTTCTCATTTTTCAAGTTCTATTTTCATGTCATTTTTTTCAAGTTACTTTTATTATGTTGGGTTATTATCTTCTATATCTATCAAAATTTCCTTTTTATGTTCATATGATGAGAGACCCTATTTGATCTCATCAATTCATTTTTTGAAGTTTGAAGTAACTTCGTTAGGCTACCGAATTTTCATAAGAGAAATCTTATTTTTGTCTTTCTTTCGAGTTCTTCATTTTATATGGTATATCTTTAAAATTTCATTACCATGTTCTTAAATCCTTTATATTCTGTCCCCCTACTTTGTTATGGATCATTTAGGAGTTGGTGACCCATGTCCCCTCTCTTTTAAATGTTTTCTAAAACCCTGTAACATAGCTGTTATGCGGCAGAATTTTCATCTCAAAATGTCTTTCTCTTTTTCTCAAATTCTTTTATTTTATTAAGTGAATACTCAAAGAACTTTATTCTACAGGGGTATTCACATATATATAAAAATTTTCTATTTTAATTCTGGGATTTATATACATGAAACCCGCTTTTATTTTCTGTGGGTTTAAAGTGACATAAAGATCATGTCTTTAAAGCAGTTTTTAAAACGTTATGATTACGAAATGAAACCCATTTCTTTTATGCTATATGGGTTGTTTATGAAATTATTGATGATGATATATGTGTATCACATGATAATAAAGACAAATTAAGGGTTCTCCCTGATAGCGCTCCAATGCATTGGGTAAAGACTTAATCTCTAGAGATGACCATTTTAATGATACCTTGGTGAATAACCTTGGTAATTTTTTTAATGACACCTTGGGGATGGACCTTGGTGATATGGAAATGATTGTCTATGTTAAATGTTGTAGACACATCTTCAAGTTATTAAACGTGTTATTTTTATTATGATATGCCTCATGATCTCTTTATCATAACTTAAAGTTATTTATCATGACTTTATTGATGTATCTCAAGTTCACATGTAAATTGTTTCTCTTGTTTCCCTTACAGGGAATTCTGCTCACCCTTTCATTTGATGTATACTCCCAGGTTATGAGATGTTGTAATGAACTTAGGATTAACAATGAAGAATCATTTCAAGTGTTTAAGAAGAATTTTTTATTTCGTCATGGATTAAGTTCCTGGTTTCCAAGACACTAAACCTTAAAGATCCTCAGTTTTGTAAAATGTAATGAAAAGTTATGTTATAAAAAGGTGGGATGCTATAAGATCCTTGCTAATATAATTTCTTATAAATTAGAAATTATGAGGTCAATACTGAGGGATATTGAGACTTGATAAAATAATGGGATATTTAATTAATAAAATCAATTAATTTATCATTTCTCAAATAATTTGTAATCAATAAAAAGTACTAATAATATTCTCTTTAATTGTAGATTAAAATGGAAATCTTGTCATCAACACCATCCCTATAATAAATATTAGATAAATACAACCTACTTACTAGAGGTAACTTTGAGGAGTGGTTTAGGCACCTTTGGGTTGTGCTACGCCATGAACATAAATATTATATGTTAGAATCCTCAATGCCTGATCCACCTTCTAAGGAATAGAATGATTAATGGTTCCTATCTATAAAAACATTTGAGTGATGTGGTCTACATTCAATGTTTGATGCATTCATATATGTATATTGAACTCATAAAGTCTCAAGAAAACATGGATGTATATAGCATTCTTGAGAACCTAAGAGGTTTACACCAAGATAGATCTAGACAAGAATGGTTTGAGATTTCTAAATCACTCTTTCAGAGTAATATTGTGGAGGGTTCATTGGATGGGAATCATGTAAGTATGCTCATTATCTATATTAAGGGACTAAAAGTTATAGGGTTTAAACTTCCCAAATAATTGGACACAAATATCATTATTTCATCACTCCCACATATCTTCTCCATCTCTGTTATAAATTTTAATATAAACAACATTGAGAATCCTCTTCCAGATCTTCTTACTCTACTTCACTAAGTAGATAAGGATATAAAGTGAGAAAATCCTTATTTCCTTATGGTGAAAAAATATAAAGGGAAATAGAAGAGATCTAAGTCCCAATATTTTTCATGCCATTACAAGAAGAGGAAGATCGAGGGGAAATAATGATAATAGGATGTTGTCTATTTTACATGTTTCAAGAAGGGAAATTAGAAGAAAAATTTTACCCATCCAAAGAAGCAAGGGAAGCTTAAGGTGGTTTTTTTGAGTGAAATTTATAAGTTTTTACAAATTGGGTATTATATGTAGCTTGCGATTCTCACATATATATTCAAATACTATAACTACGTAGATTCAGAAATATTGAACAAGGTGATGTAGATCTACGATCATCCTATGGAGCTAAACTTACTACTATGACTATCGGGGACTACTACCTCACATTTCTAACTGAAATGATATTAGTTTTAAAAGGTGGTTATTATGGTTCATCCATTACCAATAACATTATTTTTGTATCCAAACTTAATATGGATGGATTTATTTTAAAATTTGGGAATAAATTTTTATTCTTTTATAAATATAGCATTTTTTATGGTAAGGAACATTTAAATAATGTTCTTAATGTGTTGGATTGCATAAACCAAGTAATGGAAATCAATAACAAAGTTACTTCACATGACTAATACCACACACAACTTTGGAATCACCACCTAAGTCTTGTAAATGAAAAAAGATTGACTAAATTACATCAAGATGGATATTTAGATTATTTTTAACAAAAAACACTTTGTGTATGTCATGCATGTTTACAAGGAAAAATGACCAAAACCCCATTTAGTAGAAAAGGTGAAAGGGCTAAAGAGATTATTTAATTAGTTTGTACCAATGTGTGTGTACCATTTCATGTTGAAGTAAGGGGTGGTTACTCATACCTCATAACTTTTACTAATGATTTTAGTAGATATGTACATGTCTACTTAATGATGTATAAGTCGAATTATTTTGATAAATTCAAGGAATAAAATAATGAAGTTGAGAAACATCTTGGTAAAAATATTAATAAACTCCACTTAGACCATGGTGGAGAATATCTTAATCAAGAATTCATTGATTATTTACAAGATTTAGGGATACTGTCTCAACTCAATCCTCCATATATGCCTTAGTCGAATTGTGTAAGATAAAGGAGTAATCGCACCTTATTGGATATGGTGAGATCAATGATGAGTCATGTGAGTCTTTCAATATCCTTTTATGGATACACATTACAAAAAATAGAATATGTACTAAACTGAGTGCCAACTAAAGTGACATACATTATACCATATCAATTTTTTAATGTAAAGAAACTCGTTTCATCTTGCTTATATGTGTGGTGTTTCAAATCATTTTTTAAGTCCACTTTAGGTAAAAAGATTTCACCCTATGGAACAAATTGATATGATACAGCTAGGATCAATGTATTACTGAGTTGGGGAGGGGTGAATTAGTGATATGTTTTCTTTTAAGTTTCCTTCATTTTGAAACAACCTTCACCTCGTGTTAAAGAGTTATGCTTTGCAAAAAACAAAGCAATCACACATCCATAGGAACATAAAAATTTACAAGTTTCACTACTCAACAATATTAGCTACGTACTTGTTATGATTTGGAAACAATCCAATACTACACAATCCACTAGAAAAAAATCCTTCTGTGTGGGTATAACAAGTAGGATATTCCCTAACACTTGTGTAGCATGATGTTCAATATAACAGTGTGTGTGATTTGAGTAGCATGAAATTATGTTATACAAGTTTGTGTAAAAAGTTAAGAAAATTTCAACAATTTATTCAAAACATGTTACAATTCTACCTTATCAACTTTCAAAAATATTATCTTCAAAATAATTCTTCACTTTTCTACCCAGGAGAAGGTAAGAACTTTTATAGAATTTATAATGTTACTCAGTCTAATTCCATTGTCTAATTCTTTAATCTAATTACTCAGTTCAGAAATGGAAATCTACCAAAATACCGCTGAAACAATTCTGAACAAATTATACCTCAATACAAAAATCTCATTCTGAATTCCTAATCTGATGATAAAATCCAGTATGATAATCATCTGAATATGATAATCCTTCTTCTTCTTCTTCTATCTGAAAAACTTCCTTAAGAATGCTTAATCGGAAAATCCATCTCACTAAAACTCTAGAAATTCTCTATCATTCCCAAAATATGAACATTTTTCTAATCCATAAAAAATTACAAAGTACTCTCCTCCTTTTATAGGTGGACCAAAAATGGTTTAGGAAGGATTCTGAAAAGTTTTCCCTCTAAAAAAATTTCTCAAATATTCAAATTTCCCTACATTTTTTGCTCAATATTTTACTTTTTCAATGCTTCTCTACCCTTAAAATTTCTTATTGATCCTTCTTGAATATTCTTACAAAAAATAGTTGGATTAAAGTTTTATAACTATTCTTTAGTTCAATTCTGATTTCCATTCTGATTTCATTATTATTATAAAGACATGTGTACAACAACAAATTTTTCATTATGTTTCTCTATACCAATTAAAAGATAAACAATATTTAAGACTATTCTTCCATAAACATTTTTTTACTTTGTTAGACTTTGGTTGCCTATATGTTTTCATAAGCATAGTCAAAACTTCAAAAGATTCATTCACTTCCTTGGATACACTTTATCACTAAATTCAACCTTATTTGGAAAAAAAAATTGCAACTACTTCAACCAATTATTCTTTTATTTTTTTCTTTAGACCAATGATCTTGCATCTGATGAATTCCAGTGTTTGATGAATTTTATCGATGTCAACATGTACCTAATGGATCGGTCTCTATCTCACTCAGATGGATCAGTGTCTCTTCTATTCTGATTAATCTTGAACTATTTGATAAATAAAATAAACACTTTCATTCTTTTTATCTTCACCCAACTGAAAACATATCGGAGTTATTATTTTATTCTTGAACCTCTTGAAACAAACAATTCATCCTGATGAAAATGGTTGACTATATTGTTGATTGATATCTGATCCCATTTTTCATTAGTCCCAACAACTTCTAATTTCTCATCAATCCAAAAAAAATCTGCCTATGATTACATTTAGTAGCCATAATTATGTCTGATGATCAGTTCTAGGATTACTCTAATGATCAGTGGTAGACCACATCTGATGGCAACTTCAACTTCGACAACTTCTTTCCCTTTCTAATTATGGTTCTCGCCACCTTCTTTCTCTAAATATGTGTACCTTGTGGATAATTAGAATTACTGAAAACCAACATATTCATCTTCTCACATTTTAAACAATACCTCATAGACTTCAAACTATTGTGTGTCTGGTGATCTCACATCGATGAACTGATATCAGAAATATTTAACTTCAGAAACTTTATACTTTCACAAACTTCTACTTATATCATGTCTTCCTCGTTACTTTAAGAACATTTAGGATTGGCATGGAATCATCTGACTTATAATGGAAAGTATTATAACTTCCCATCCTTCCATCACTTCTTTCATTCCAACCAAAACTCAATCTGATTTGTAGCAATTGTTCTTCCCCTTTCCTTCATAAAGCCTACATCACAAGTTTCTTAGAAAACTTATGATTTATGTGAAATCCAAGATCATAAAAGAATCATCATATTTACATCATATCCATTTATACTATGATACTAATTATCATTATGATTCAACCTTTATTTCTTGACCCAAGGTGAGTCTGATGAACCTTTTATCCAAGAAAACTTTTTCCCAATCTAATGGAGTTTATTAAGAATTATATTTATGGTATTCTTATTAATATTGTGATTCATATCATCAAATTTTACAAAGTTAGGTGATTTACTTTTCTTTGATAAAAAAATACAATACCTTCAACACATAATTATTTCAACTTCTAAACACAAGTTCCAGCCAGCTTGGTCTCAACAATCTCCCCCTTTGGATTTTGTTGTCAACCAAGGTTCATAAATCACTAAACTTTGTAACCTCAAGAAATGTATTAATTAGCAACAAATCTAAGCCTATGTGAGCTAACAAATTGTAGGAAATAATAATCATTAACAGCAAAATCATGCTTTCCAAAAGTAGTGGCTCGTGAAACTTATTTATCCTTTCTTCACATATTTCTTCACTTATTCCACTTTCCTATAAACAAAATTTTCCTAAAACCACACCAAAAAACTGTTAGAATAGTTCACATACTTACATGTTGATTTCACATATTATCCACCAATACCCCTATATACATGATTCCTTAAAAGGTTTATCACATATCAATGAACATATTTATGAAACAATTCTCCCCTTTTAATACTATCAAAACACTACTGAGAAAGGGGAAAAAACATACCTCAACCTTGATGAGAAAGAGGTTGGATGACCATGTTCAATATCAGTTTGTAAAAAGATTCATTCAGTAAAGGTTTTCTGAATATGTCAACAACTTGTTCTGATGTAGGAACATACTACAGATTTAATTCATTCTTATCCACATTCTCTTTTATGAATTCGTATTTGATGTTAATATGTTTTGAAAGATAATATTGTACCAGGTTTCTTGTAAGGTTGATATCACTTTGATTATCACAACCCAAGATAAAGGGTAACTTTACTTCAACAAGTAAGTCTTCCAACTGATACTTCACCCACATAAGTTGAGTAACTTCTTTAGTTATTGAAACATACTCAAATTCAATTATTCTAAGAGTTTCTAAATTTTGTTTCTTAGTATGCCAACTTACACAACTTTTCCCCATAAATAAAACTCCACTAGATATGGATCTTCTATGATCAACATTTCCTTCCCATTCAGCATCTGAATACCCAAACATGTCAATATTTTCTAAGTTGTCATACTTGATTTTAAAATTTTTTGTGCCTTTGATATATTTGAGAATTATTTTTCCAAAAAGTAGATGAGATTATTTTAGAGGACTATAAAATCTTTCACATGAGGTAATAGCATAAACAACGTTGGGTCTTAAGGAATTCAAATGCAACAAACTTCCAATCATCTTCTAAAACATTTTAGAGTCAACTTCCCTGCCTTATCCAACTTCAAAAAAATTGGTTACCACTAAAATCATTGTGGAAACTCGTTTCAAATTTTCCATGTCAAACTTATTAAGAAGTTACTTAGCATAATTTTCTTGTGAAAGAAATATGTGTTTCTTATTTTGTGAGATTTTTAACTCAAGAAAGTATTACATTTTTATAACAACTATGATCTTTATTTGATTTTTAAACATAATTTATTACATAAAATTACACTTAATAAAACTCATAAGATTGATAGGTCTAGTGTATTTTGGGTTTAGGAACATTACATAACAACTTAAAACGTGAAATACAACAAAATCTTTATTGAAAACTTCCTTGGCATGACCAAAACATTCCTTCGTACTTAACACTACATGGGATAACCTGAGGATATACATAAGAAAGGGGTGAGATATAAATCCCAGTAAGGTAATAAACATGGAATTAAATAAGGATAATAATACATGTTAGACAAGGCATATTAATAAGGCATAAAGGAACATGAATAATAAGTCATGATATAACATGATAATCATAACATGGGAAATGTGGAAACAACTTAAAACACTGCATCATAAACATAATTAAAAGATAAACCATCCAGAATTAATAGTGGAAGAAGTCCCCATAAAGGAATCGGGTAAACCCTTATCCCAACATGATGTATCATGATACTAAACATTACCCAATGCATTAGAGCGCTATCATATCACACCCTTCATAAACATTTCAATCTCATGCTTAAGTGTGCCACATATATCATACAACATGAATTCATTAAACATCATAATTTTATTCCACGATATATAAATTTTTAATACATACATGTAAGTCCTAAATCAATAATTATATGTTCATAAAGGTGAATACCCTTGATAGAGAAATGGGCATGGTATTCACTACACAGGCATGGTAAATTGTGGTGTAATTTTAGTAGCATAACAGCATCATGTAGAAATTAATAAAATGGGTTGATGAGAGAGAAATGGGTCTCTCATAATTTATACATGAAATGGACAGTAAGAGGTACATTTAAGAGAATTCCCCAATATATGTAATTAGAAATATAAGGCATGACATAATAAATAATCTTGAAGAAAGAGGAGAAAACAAAAGAACCCTTACAAAATTTTGGCATGGTAATGGGTGTATGTAAAGGTTCATAGGAGGGTTAAATAATAGTTAAATGGGATATCATAATTTATAAAAATAAGTGTACATTAAGTTTTATAGGTAAGAATGTATCCCAAAATAAGAAAACTTAAATTAAAAATAATTTCATAAATGAAGCTCTTGATTAAAAGAGAAGAGAGAGAATCCCTTACGAAATTTCGGCATAGTAACAGCTTAGGTAAGGGTCCAAATGAGGGGTTATAAATGATCCCTAATACAAATAATATCAATTTTACAGTAAATTAATGATAACAAATGAATCAAAATACGATAAAATGAAATTAAAAGAATTAATCTTAAAGAAGGTGCTTGAATTCAAAGGTGAGGGGAGAAATCCCTTACTTGGATGTGAGACTCCAAAGGCTTGGGAGAGGCTTCTTCAGAGATTAAGGGAACCTTAGGAGGACTATAAGGATTATAGGGAAGAGTTTGGATAATCTTAAAGAAGTTTGAGTGAAGATAAATGGGAGTTTGGGTGGGTTTATATAGGAAAGGAGGGGGATTTCTTTATTATTTTGGTTTTGGACACTACATAATAAAATATTCAAAACCACAAACCATCCCATGGTTTCTATAAAAGGGGATTGGATTAAATTATTTTATAAGTCCAAGAACCGAATATAATAAAATATTTTCCTTGCTTATCTCGAGGTGAGTCACACTTTCAAAGAAATGATTTTAAAATCTTAAAATATACTATAAGTCTTGGAGGATTCACTAATGCTTTATAAAATAAATAAAATAAACTTAAAATTAAATTATTTTTAAATAATAATATATATCTGGATGAGGGTACCTTTTATAGTTTTTATTACATCACTATTAGTCTATTATGATGTCATAAAACACACCTTATATTTATACGGTATTTAATTTTTACCCAAAAATCTGACCACCTCAGAAAATTATGAAAAATTCACCATTGGATAATTTAAATGTACCGATTACAAAAATAATATTCATTTTATCTAAATAATTTTCTAAATATGTAATTTTTTTAATTTTAAAATAAAACCCAATATTTATTAAAAATGGTGGGTTTTTGACAACAACGGTTTTCGAACCCTAATAAAAATTACATTTTACTTCATAAAAATTATATGATAATTTATATTTAAAAAAAGTAATTTAATAATAATATTTTATTAAAATATTATTTATTTCAAAAATAAATTAATTCGTCAAAATATATTTCCAAAAATACTATTTTTACATTAAAAATCATTTACAAAGTAACAATAATATGAAGAAAATATATTCATTATTATATAAAAAATGATGTACATAATTTTATTTCTAGGGTATTAATACATATCACTCTATTACAGAAGCATATTCCTTAAGAGTAAGGTGTTTGATGGTGGGGATTTCATGGGGTTGTTCGGTAAACATGGTTTGGGTCGTGATCTCAATGAGCTTGAACTTCTCCAATAAACAGTTTCTCTCATGATTAAGTTGTTGGATATTAGCTTGGAATTAGTCTGGGAAAAAACCCAGAAATTCTATATCCCTTAGAATCTTTTATAAATGGTCTCCATAGGGTATTATACTACTGGTTGAGGTCATCACTTCCTTTGTCCGTTCCAAAAGAATTTTTAAAAACCCTATATTTATACTAGTCATGTGATCATTGTTCAATGGATATATTATCAACATTAAAGATACTTAACAATCATTTAAAATAAAATTGGATATAATAAAATAGTGTGTGTTTGTTTTCTATAACCATAATACATTTAATTAAATCAAAATAAAGATAATTTTATTCATAAATTTTTGGTTCGTTATAACCTTCCCCCCTTAAGAAATTTCACCCTCAAAATTTCCTTTTCCCATACTAAAATAGATGAGGTAAAATCTGCTTTGTCACCTCCTCTGGTGAAGAAGCTCACATTTTCATATATTTTATACTATAAATCATTGTTTATAATCTAAACATAGTGTTATTGAATGGTTAATTGTCACATTTTTAGGTTTTAGTGTTGTTTTGAGCCTAAATGTGAAAAATTCCTAATTCTGGATTTTAGACAGATTTTTACATAAAAGGTATTTTGGTCATTTCATAGAAAATATATCTCAAAATTTTGTGATTAAAATTTTTTTAGAATAATTATTATTTTTCCTTCAACTTTGTCTTCTGGACTAAGATCTGATTTGGTTATCTAAAGGGTCTAAAAATTCATTGAAGTTTGACATTTTTTCGGGCGGACAGCGTGGACCCCAGCACTGTAACAGAACCCAAACTCGGCCTACACATATCCAAATGAGGTGTGTATACATGGAATAGAATGAGGAAAGATATTACCGACTCTCAAACAAATTTAGGGGAGTTTTGAGGTCATTAAGGCGTCCATTTAATGACATACCTTTGGAGGAACCTTCCTAGAAGCTTCGTCCAGAAACAGAAACCTCCAATGCAAAATTCATAACTCTTAAAAACGGTGGTCAAATGAGCTGAAATTTGGAGGGGGAACGGAAGATACATTAAGGAACAACCTTTATGAAGGGGTACACGCATAAATCGTCCATTTATGGGGACAACGAGGTGAAAACTTTAGGGGTCTAGAATTCTACCTATAAAAGGAGGCCCTCACCTCCTTCCCAAATGATCCCATTCTCCATCCATTCCTTCAAGGTACCAATGAGGAGATCTCCACCGAGGGAGGCCATATACAACTCTTCCACATTTCTTTTTAATTTATTTTTTTTATTTTGGTTTTAGTTTTCAATTTTAATTTATATTTCAAATAAATTCATGCATTGTTTTTATTATTGTGTTCACCCATTCCACCCTCTTTTCTTCCTCTCGTCTTACCATCATGAACTATAATACTCATGATCATGAGTAACTAATCTGAGGAATATCTCAAGGGAGTAATTAGGATCTTGAAACCAAGACCATGTTTCTAATATTCTTTGAGTTAATTCTAAGGATAATTTATAGTCGGTGTAATCCTCGTTGTGGTTGTCTAAAGATTAACTTCTTAAACTACAACCATTTTCCCTCGATTGAGGAGGTGGATGGAGAGTGCGCTTGGAAATATCTAAGTAGACTTTTGATTCATAACTGGGGTATAATAAGGTGTTCACACATACGATGGAGTGTGTTCACTAAGAATATTTGAAGCTGGACAATAAAGGTGCTCCCTAAAAGTTCTCTTGGGAGAACTTCCTTTATTCTCTAATTACATTCTATTTAGAATTGCATGGTAATTTAGAATTAAATTTTAGTTTCATATGATTTATGAATTTCATTTATTTTTTTAAATTCCATTTATTTCATAAAATATAAAACAAAAAAAGAAGTAATTTAGGTGAATTAGATTAAGTGATTGAACGGCTAAAAAGGATCCTCAAGAGAGATGACCTTGGTCAGCCTCTAGGCTGCACTTGGAAAATTAAATTGCTTTTGCCACGCCCTAAAATAGGTGTGCGTCAAAAATGACGTCATTTCCGAGGATCCAATCAGTAGTTTACTTATCTTTTTTTATTTTCAAATTGTAGATATATTTTCATTTTTTTAAACCAAAAAATCAAAAAAAAAAGTAAAATTTCCATGATGTATCCAAAATTCAATTAATATGCATGGAATGACTATTCACAGGTGAAAAAACAACAAGAGGAATCTTATTTAGAGTACAACAGAGCTCAAGTGAATTAACTTAAAGAGGCCATATATGGACTAAAGATTCAAATAGAAAGTCTAACAGAATATGTCCATACTACCCAAGAGCAACCCAAACCTAAGTCAGAGAAAGAACCAAAGGTAGTGGTGGAAGAAATTTCACCACTCATCATTGAAATTAATAAAATAGAGGAGGTAAATGTTGAGGTACCTAAATATTAATTCATCCTCACTCAAACATTTTTTGGAGAGATAAATTAAAAAGGCATACTTGTTGAGCTACGTGGGGGAGATCAACAAGAACTGGATGAATTTTGGAATGAATGTGAGGAACTAATTGATCTCCCCAAGCCTTTCAAAGAAGAAGAGCCAGCAACACCGAAGGAAGAAACCACCCGAGTGGTGGAATTTGAAGTTAACATAGAGGAGCTTGAATACCTACCTCCATCCGGTGAAGATAAACTCCAAGAGGAACTTTCAATTGAAGAGGATATTAATGTCGAACCAACTCAAGGAGATACATTCTTGAACTCAAATTATTTTAATTTTGTTGAAACTAATTTGAGTATCTATCCTAATTCTATTAATTTTTCAGATTCATCCAACTCATACTATGCCTTAGAGGATGATTTGGAAAATAATGCACCTGTTGAGGAACGCATGGAGCTCCCCTAAGACATTGAATATCTAATGGAAGATCCCCATCATGAAGAGATCCAAGTTGTTGAGCATGATGAAATTAGACAAGAGGATAAAGCCCCCATGAAGCTAGCACTGGAAGACAATATGGTTTCACAAGCAGCAACAAAATATGAGGAGGTTCCCTACTTCATCTTACCCCCACCATGCATTCTATACCAAATTGTGAAGGGGGCGGATCTGGTATACTCTGTCCATGGATTCCTCCTCAATAAGTACAAGGAAATGCAAGCTGAGAAGATCCACATGTGGTGGTTTAAATCAAAGAAGCTTCATCCACTAACAGATTGTGGATAAAAGCTGGTACTACCCTCTAGAGGCAGTAAAAGATGTCAGGGACCACTTGGGAGATCATACCAAGATTTATCCTTTAGTTTATTTATGGTAATTTAATTTTCAATATTATGAATTTATATTTCAAATTCAGTATTAGGAATTATTCTAGCATTTGGCCCCCTCCCTCTTTTCATTTTGAGATTAAATGAAATGATCCTTGTGATTAATTGAGTAATTTTTCTTTTGTATGATCATGAAGGAAGAAGGAAGCCCCGAGAATTAGAGGAAGAGGACCAAATCTTTATTTCAAAGGGGAGTTCAATTTTTATGATTATCATTTAAACTCCTTTCATTTTTTGGTCCAAAACATATTTTGAGCTTTAATGAATATTCTTATCACTTTTCACACATCAATTTATTTTTAAAGAGTTGAAATTATTTTTTGAAATAATGAATTTTAAATGATTTTTTATATGAATTATTTTTCCTTGAAATGGATTTTTAATCATTTTTAGGAGTTTTACTAATTTTTTAAATCCATTACCATGAAACACTGACTCAAAATATTTTTTTCCAATCCTATGAGGTATTCTAATCCACTTTTACAAATTCTTCCTAATACCCACACTTTCTTGAGGGAAACTTGAATTTTGTGTGAGAACCATAATTTGTGAATAATTATCTTTCGAAGCTTTGGATTTAATGGAATGTATTTGAAATGATTGAGGAATCTCTTTGGCTAGACAAATTTTATCTTGAGACCCACCTTTACATTTATCCTTCATAAGCCCTTAGATTCCATGAATTTCCTTATAGGTTTAAGCCACATTACAAGCCAATTTTCCCTTACCTACCCGCACTTTTAGTATTTTTGCATGGTTATTTCAAGTTTGAGTGTGGGGGAAGGGAATTTTGTGTGAATTAATTGGGATGTGTATCGTTTATTCATGGTTCTAGGTGTGTGTAAATAATTTGGGCAGTGGACAATAAGAGAATTGGGCATGTGTTGTCATTTAATTGTGCTTTTTTGTTTTATCCATTTCTCCTTCAAAAAAGAATAAGAAAAAAATGGAGATGAGCTTGAATTACTCATTGTAAATTATTTTATGACTCATTTCCCTATCAAAAATGAATGGAATGAATTTTAATTCATTCATAGTATTTAATTTTTAGCTCATCCTCCATGAAAAAAAAAGAAAATAAAGAAAATAAAGTTGTGCCTTTCTGGAGATTTGAAAAAAAAGGAGAACTTAGATGATATCATTCATTATAATCACTTACTGGATCATGTACCATGTCATAAGAGG
This sequence comes from Viscum album, assembly GCA_963277665.1. Taxonomy (NCBI): domain Eukaryota; kingdom Viridiplantae; phylum Streptophyta; class Magnoliopsida; order Santalales; family Viscaceae; genus Viscum; species Viscum album. The sequence goes on along the minus strand of OY728119.1, from coordinate 1,011,292,296 downwards.
GGTGGTGTTTTTTTCACATTTTCAATCAGGATTGAGAGAGGAATTTCCTGTGTTTTTTCCTTGATTTAATCATGCATTTTACATAAAATTCCAACCTCCTCTTTCTAGCATGGAACTTTTTTCAATAATTTTTCCACCAACCCTAATACACAGAATCATTTTAACCATTAATTAAATCCATCATGATTGAATTAATTTTCATGTTTCATGCTTTGTAGAAATGATAATTTTCATAAGCCTATGGTGATACATGCGATTCCCAAGTATGAGCATAACTCTAGAATCAATTTCTCTTGAGTGAAGAGTGACATAAAATTCAATGTGAGGTAGGTTGTGATTGGGCCATGGATTGATATATGAGGTTGAAAAAATTTGAATGATTTAAATTAAAATTATATAGAATTGTTTTTTTATATATGATACATGATGGAATTCTATTTTGGATAAGATCGTTGATATTTTCTCATTTTTGATTGTTGTGTGGAAATTGATTTGGATGTAAGATGATTGCCTAGGAGTGCAATGTTTAAGTGTGGGGGAGTGATGAAGATAAAATTTTCATATATTTTATACTTTAAATCATTGTTTATAATCCAACTATAGTGTTATTGAATGGGTAATTGTCATGTTTTTAGGTTTTAGTGTTATTTTGAGCCTAAATGTGAAAAAGCATAATTCTGGATTTTAGACAGATTTTTACATAAAGGGTATTTTAGTCATTTAATAGAAAATATATGTCCAAATATTTTGATTAAAATTTTTTTATAATCATCATTTTATTTCCTTCAACTTTTTATTCTGGACTAGGAACTGATTCGGCCATCTAAGGGGTCTAAAAATTCATTGAAGTTTGACATTTTTTCGGGCGGACAGTGTGGACCCCACCACTGTACCAGAACCCAAACTCGGCCTACACATATCCAAATGATTTTTTTCCACATGGGATAGAACGAGTACAGATATAAATGACTCTAAAACAAATTTAGGGGAGTTTTGAAGTCATCAAGGCGTCCATTTAACGACATACTTTTGGAGGAACCTTCCTAGAAGCTTCATCCAGAAACAGAAATTGCCAATGAAAAATTCATAACTCCTACAAACGGTGGTAAAATGAGCTGAAATTTGTAAGGGGAATGTAAGACACATTAATGAACAACCTTTATGAAGGGGTACATGCATAAATTGTCCATTTATGGGGACAACAGGGCACAGAATTTTGGGGTCCAGAATTCTGCCTATAAAAGGAGGCCCTCACCTCCTTACCAAATGATCCCATTCTCCATCCATTCCTTCAAGGCACTAATTAGGAGATCTCCGCCGAGGGAGTCCATATGCAAATCTTCCACATTTATTTTTAATTTATTTAATTTTTTTATTTTTGTTTTAGGTTTCAATTGTAATTTAGATTTTAAATAAATTCATGCATTGTTTTTATTATTGTGTCCACCCATCCCCCCTCTTTTCTTCCTCTCATCTTACCATTATGAACTATAATACTCATGATCATGAGTAAATAATATGAGGAATTCCTGAGGGAGTAATCAGGTTCTTGAACCCAAGACTATGTTTTTAATATTCTTTGAGTTAATTCTAAGGATAATTAATAGTGGGTATAATCCTTGTGTGGTTGTCTAAATATTAACTTCTCAATCTACAACCATTTTCCCTCAGTTGAGGAGCTGGATTGAGGGTGTGCTTTGCGATCTCTAAGTAGATTTTTCATTCATAATCGGGGTATAATAAGGTGTGCACATATATTATGGAGTGTGTTCACTAAGAATATTTGAAATTTGACAATAAAGGTGCTCCCTGAAATTTCTCTCAGGAGAACTTTCTTTCTTCTCTAATTACATTCTGTTTAGCATTTCATGGTAATTTAGAATTAAATTTTAGTTTCTTCTGATTTATGAATTTCATTTATTTTATTAAATTCAATTTATTTCATAAAATATAAAACAACAAAAAGAATTAATTTAGGTGAATTAGATTAAGTGAGTGAATGGATGAAAAGGATCCTCAAGAGAGACGACCCTGGTCATCCTCTATGCTGCACTAGGAAAATTAAATTGATTTTTCCATGCCCTACGATAGGCGTGCGTCATCTAGTTCCCATTTTTCTTCTTTAAACTTTTGGTTTTTCTACAAAACTTTGATTAGGGGTATTTTCTTATTTTGTAGAACATTTTCTCTACGACCTAATATCTTCACTGGATTCTCCTCATATGAAAGGTCATTCTCCAATGGTACCACCTTTGGATTGAGTATATGTGATGGGTCTGGTATAAACTTTCTTAAGATGATACATGAAATACATCAAGTACCTAAGATTGGTTTAGTGGGAGTTCTATTTGATAGGCCACTTCTCTGATGCGATCAAGGATCTCAAAAGGGGTGATGTACCTTGGACTAAGCATTCCTTTCTTCCCAATTCTCATCATTATTTTCCATTGAGATATATAGAGGAATTCCATGTCTCCAACCTCAAACTCTAGGTCTCATCGACGATTTTCATCATATCTCTTTTTTCAACTCTGACCATCACTGATGTCATACTGGATGGTATTAACCTTATCCACCATTTCTTCAACCATTTCAGGACCTAGAATTTTTTATTCCCCAACTTCATCCCAAAATTCTAGTGTTATGCACCTCTTCCCATAAAGGGCTTCATTGGCAGCCTTTTGGATTCTTGTGTGGAAACTATTTTTGTAAGATAACTCCACTAAAGGAACATGTTGGTCCCATTTACCTTTGAATTCCATTGAGAAAACTCTCTATATATCATCAAGTGTTTGGATAGTATGCTCATATTGGCCATCAGTTTGAGAGTGATAAGTTGTACTGAAGATTAGCTCAGTGTTTAGATAATGCTGAAGACTTTTCCAAAACTTAGAGGTGAATCTTGGATCTCAATTATACACAATCGATAGTGGTACTCGATGAAGTCTTACCACCTCTTTGATGTATATCTGTGTCATTTGATTTAGTGAGAAATCCTCTTAAATCACAATGAAGTGTGTAGTATTTGTAATATGATCCACGACAACACATATAGAATTGTTTCCCTCGGATGTATTTGGAAGTCTGATGACAAAGTCCATGGTGATGTTTTCTCATTTCCATGTTGGTATGGGTAATGGTTTCATCATCCCCTTAGACTTATTCCTTTCATCCTTCATTTATTGACATAACATACCCTTTGATGTATATTTTTTGATCTTCTTATTCATGTTATCCCACCAATAGTGCTCTCAGAGATCTTGATACGTCTTTTTGTTTCCTGGGTGAATGAAGACATTAAAGCTATGTGAATCATCCAAAAGTTCTTTATTTAACTAAGTATTTTATGGAACACATAATCTTGACCCAAATATCATAATTAATTCTTCATTAACATTGAACTCTGAGGATTTACCATTTCTGATAGTTTTCACTTTCTTCAGAATTCCCACATCATCTTTTTGATCATCCTTTAACCTTTCCAAAAGAGTTGGTTGAGAAATCATTTGTGAAAGGATTTATGATGTTACTTTATTTATTATTCTCGTGTCCATCTTATTTAAGTCTAAGAAGATCATATCCTTCTCAATTCTCATCAATGATAGAATTTCTGGGTCCTTTCTACTTATAGAATCTTCCACTTTTTCCACTTTCCCAAGATGGTAGTGGATTGATCAGTCGTAATCCTTGATGATCTCTAACCATCTTCATTTGTGCATATTTATCTCTTTCTATGTTAATATATATTTTTTACTTTTTTATCTGTATATATTTCACACTTCTCCCCAAAGAGATAATGCCACAAAATTTTCAATGAAATGATCATATTTGTCAACTCCATATCATGTGAGGGGTATTTTTTCTCATGAATGTTTAACTTCCTTGAGGAGTAGGAAATGACTTTGTAATTTTCCATCAACACACATCCCAATCCCTTCTTTGAAGCATTGTTGAAAATTATGAAAATCTCCCAAATTGTGGGTAATGTGAGCATAGGGGAAGTGATAAGCCTCCTTTTAAACTCTCTAAAACTCTATTCATGTTCATAATTCCAAGAAAATTTTAATCCCTTCATAGTTAACTTGGTAAGAGAGTTTTACAATCATGATAAATTTCTCACAAATAGGTGATAATATCCAGCTAACCTAAGGAAGCTACAAAAATTTTCATAGATGTTGGCATCGGTCATACCTTAATTTCTTTTTTATTTGAAGGATATATAGATATCCTATTTCTTGTGATGATATTCCCCAAGAACTATACTTCTTCCATACATAACTCACACTTGTTTTACTTTTCATAAAGCATCTATTTTCACTAGGTATTTAGCACAATGATCAAATGCTCTTCATACTCTTCCTTAGTTTAGGATTATATTAGAATATCATCTATAAATATTTCCAAAATTTTATTGAGTTAATCTCTAAAGACTCTATTCATAAAGTCCATGAATATTTCTAGACCATTAGTGAGTCTGAAAGGCATCACTATGAACTCATAGTATGAAAAGTAGTCTTAGGGATATCCTCCTTTTTCACCCTTACTTGGTAATATTCTGACCAAAGATCCAACTTGGAGAAGTATTGGTCTCCATGTAGCTGATTGAACAATTCATCAATTCATGGAAACAGATACTTGTTCTTTATCGTGATTTTGTTGAGCTCACGATAATCAATGCAAAGGCACATTGACCCATCCTTCTTCTTGATGAAGAGGACTGGTGCACCCCATGGTAAAGCACATGGGAATTTAAACCCATTATCCATATTCTCCTATAGTTGTTTCTTCAGTTCCTCAAGTTCCAAAATATCCATCCTATATGGAGTCTTGGATATTGTAAATTCCCTATGTATAAGATCGATCTAAAATACAACCTCTCAGTTAGGAGGAAGACCAGGAAATTACTCGAGAAACACATTAGTGTATTCCTTCATAATAGGCATGTCTTCAAGGATGGTTCTTTCCTTAGAATCAATCATTTGAGCTATGTACACTTGCTCGTAGGGAAATAATATACATGCTTGAGATGATGGTTCTAAATAAGATTCATCCTCCTCCTTGCACTTGTATAGAATTGGGGGTCGATTCTCCATATGGAGAGTGATTTCCCTATCATGAAACTTTATGTTGGCTTTATATAGATAATGCCAATACATGCCCAAAATTACATCAAATTTAACCAAAGGGAGACTTTTAATATTTTCAATAAGAACATTCCCATAAACTTCAACATGTGATACAATACTCATAGAAGTTTTCCCTAATGATTTAATATCATTTTAGGTGGGGTCTTTATGTTCTTAGAAAACATAAAAGATATGCTAATAGGATATGAATTGAAATATAATATGGAATACACTACTTTTAAATAGTTGTTACATGTAATTCATTCATCATTATCCATATTAGTATAGGACTTTTTGTTCTACTTTGATCTTGGATATTATTGATGCTCATCATGCTTCTCAACCCTTACAATAGAGCATTATCTTGGATAATGATCTACTTATCCACATTTATGACATATAACTATATATTATTCCTTATATTGAACTTTTTTTTCATCCATCACATTATCAATTTTCACATGGAAATTGGATACTTTGAGCCTAGTATTTCCTCAATTAAAACATCTCTCAATCCCATTGTGACATTCTCCTTGGTTCCTCTTTCCACACTTATTACACAAAGGTAATTGGGTCTTCTTTACCTTATAACCTTTATCATATGTACTTTCATGAGATGTCATCTTTCTCTTCCTTTACTTCCTTGGACATTAAACAAAGTTCCAATTTTTAATCATGATTTTTGATAGCTGGTTTGGCATAATCAGGATATGTCCTACTAGAGCTCCCATATGATTGGGAATCTTGTTTTGGCAATCATCACATTTCCATTCATATTTATTTTCATCCTATTCCTTCTATTCCCGATCATTGTATAGAATTAAAGTAAAACTATTGATGATTATATTAAAATATTAAACACACAAATGGGAATCTAATGACGATAAAGGGATAACATATGAATTATATCTATCTCCTTGACTTATGAGTTTCTAGGCTTCAATCTATGTTATTGATGATCTAATTACTAACATATATTCTTATGGGAATTTTGTTTATTTGTTCCCTTAATATTAGTTTTTAATTGTTTTATAAATTTACCGAAGCATATAACCCAGGAATATCAAACTAGGTGCTTAGTAAGACTCGTTGTCATGTACCAGGTTACCCCGAGTCAAGCCCGAAACACCTTGTCGGAGTTGTTACTCATAGGTACATTTTTTCCATAACCATGTCCACTTGTAGTATCTAGATAGAGATGTATTTTCTTGGTAAACCAATTTCTATATACTCACCAAAATTTAGGTATTTTCTCTTATACTTAATCTTATCCCTAAGGGTTTTCACTAGGGTTTTCTAATCCAAATCCCAAAAATAACTAAACCTATCCTATGATACCAACTATAATAACTCTTCTCTTTATTTCATTATTAAACTTGATTTATTACAAAAAAAATCACTTAATAAAACTTAGAAGATCGATATTTATAGTGTATTTGGGGTTTGGGAACATTACGTAACAACTTAAAATATTAAATATAACTACATCTTTATTGAAAACTTCTTTTACATGACCAAAACATTCTTTCATACTTAACACTACATGGGATAACCTGATGACATAAATAAGAAATGGGTGATCTATAAATCCTATTAAGGAAATAAACATGGAATAATATGAGGATAATAATACATTTTAGACAAGGCATGTCAATATGGCCTAAAGGAACATGGATAATAAGGCATGATATAGCATGATAATCATAACATGGGAAATGTGGCAAAAACTTAAAACATTGCATCATAAACATAAGTCAAAGCTAAACCACCAAGACCTCATAGTATAAAAAAAGTCCCATAAAGGAATCAGGTAAACCCCTATCCCAACATGATGTATCATGATACTAAATATTACCCAATGCATTGGAGCGCTATCAGGGCGTACCCTTCATAAACATTTCAATCTCATGCTGAAGTGTGCCACATAGATCATATAACATGGATTCATTCAACATAATAATTTTATTCCAAGATCTATAAATTTGGAATACATAAATTTAATTTCTCAATCAATAATTATATGTGTATAAAGTTGAATACCCTTGATAGAGAAATGGGCATGATATTCACTACACAGGAATGGTAAATCGTGGTGTAATTTTGGAAGCATAACAACATCATATAGAAATTAATAAAATGGTTTGATGATAGATAAATGGATCCCTAATAATTTATACATGAAATTTACATTAATAGGGATATGTAAGTAAATTACTCAATATATTTAATTGGAAATATAAGGTGTAATGTAATAAATAATCTTGAATAAAGAGGAGAAAGAAAAAGAACCATTACAAAATTTCAACATGGTAATGGGTGTATGTAAAGATTCTTAGGAGGGTTAAATGAGATTGAAAGGGTATATAATCATTTATAAAATAATTTTAATGTAATTGGGATAGGTAAGAATGTATCACAACATATGAAAATAGAAATTATAAAAACATTTCATAAATGAAGTGCTTGATTAAAAGAGGAGAGAGAGAATCCCTTATGGAATTTTTTCATAGTAATGACTTAGGTAAGGGTATAAATGAGGGGGGATAAATGATCCATCATAAACATAACATCAATTGGATAGTAATTTAATGATTAAAAATTAATGTAAATACACGAAATTTAAATTAAAATAACTAATCTCAAAGAAGGTTCTTGAATTCAAAGGTTAGGAGAGAAATCCCTTACTTGGATGTGTGACTCCAAAGGCTTGTGAGGGGATTCTTGGGAGATTAGGGGAACCTTGGGGGACTCTAGGGAGTAAAGGTAAGGGTTTTTACAAGCTTAAAAGAGTTTGAGTGAATAGAAATGGGATCTTGGGTGGGTTTATATAGGAAATCAGGGGGATTTCTTTATTATTTTGGTTTTTGGACACTACATAATAAAATATTCAAAACCACAAACCATCCAATGGTTTTTGACAATGGTTTCCGGAAAAGGGGAGTGGATTAAAATATTTTATAAGTCCAATGACCGAAGATAATAAAATATTTTCCTTCCTTATGTGGAGGTGAGTCACACTTTCAAAGAAATGAATTTAAAATCTTAAAATATATTATATGTCTTGGAGGATTCACTTAGCCTTTATAAAATAAAAATAATAAAATTAAAAATACATTATTTTAAAGGGAAAACATATATTTGGTCGAGGGTACATTTTATAGTATTTATTACATCACTATTAGACTATTATGATGTCATAAAACACACCGTATATTTATACGGTATTTAATTTTTACCCAAAAAATCGACTGTCTCATAAAATTATGAAAAATTTACCTTTGGATAATTTTGATGTCATAATTCCAAAAAAAGATTAATTTTACCTAAATAATTTTCCAAATATGTGAATTTTCACTTTTAATATAAAAACTAACATTTATAGAAAATGACTGGGTTTTGACAACAGTTTTCAAACCCTAATAAAAATTACATTTGACTTAATAAAAATTATATGATTATTTATATTTAAAAGAAATTAATTTAATAATAATATTTTATTAAAATATTATTTATTTCAAAAATCCATTAATTCGTCAAAATAGACTTCCAAAAATACTATTTGTGCTTTAAAAATTATTTACAAAGTAACAATAATAGGAAGAAAATATATTCATTATTCTATAAAAAATAATGTACAAAATCTTATTGCTAGGGTCTTGATACATATCCCTTTATTGCACCAGCACATTCCCTAAGAATAAGGTACATGATGGTGGGGATTTCATGGGTTGTTCGGTGAACATGATTTGGGTCGTGATCTCTATGAGCTTGAACTTCTCCCGTAAATGGTTTAGCTCATGCTTAAGTTATTGGATCTCATCTTGGGTTTAGTCTAGATAAAATCCCAGAAATGCTATCTCCCTTGGAATCTCTTATAGATAGGATTCCTAGGGTACAATCCTAATGGTTGAGGTTATCACTTCCTTTTTTTGTACCAAAAGGATTTGTTAAAACCCTATATTTATACTAGTCAAGTGATCATTTTTCAATGGCTATATTATCAATGGTAAATATACTTAACGGTAATTTAAAATCCAAATAGATATAATAAAGGAAGTGTATATTTTTTCTATAACCATAAGACATTTAATTAAATCAAAAGAAATGGAATTTTATTCATAAATGTTCAGGTCTTTAAAATTTCACCTAGCATGGAAATCTCAAACAACTTCTTCATCTCTTTATAAAATATTTCACAAGTCCTTTTATCATTCCCAGAAAATATAATGTAATCAACATAAACAATTACAATGAGGAAAAAGTCTTGAATTTATTTGATGTACAGATTACTATCAACTATTCCATTCTTAAAACTCATCTTTCTTAAACAGGTATCTAGTTTAGAATACCATTTCCTTAGTGATTACTTTATACCATACAAGTATTTATTTAACATTCACACATAACTTTCATCCTTACCAATAACGAAGACACATGGTTGTTTAATATACACTTATTCATCAATATCCCAATTTAGAAATGTGGAATTCACATCCATCAGAAATATTTTGTAGCCTCGTTGTGCATCATTAGAAAGAAAAATTATGATTCTTTCTAACCTTTCCAATGGAGAAAAAGTTTCATCAAAATTGATGCCCCCTATCTACGAGTAACCTTTGCACACTAACATTTATTTATTTCTTACCACTTCACCATCTTCATTCAACTTGTTCTGAAAAATCCACTTTGGACCGATAACATTTTTTTCATTTGTTTTAGGTATAAGTTTTCAATTATCATTCTTTTCTATCTAATCCATCTCTTCATTCATTGCTTGAACCCATTCCAGATGCTCAAAATATCCATTCGCATATTTCAGTTCAAATTTTGAATATAAATAATTATGTGTAATAGATTTTGATGTTATTTTTGTTTTAAACTTTTGGTATTAATCACCAATTATGTTTTGAGCTTCCACTTGCTTCCTCTACCTGAGATGAGATTTTTTGAGATTCTACCTCATCACTATAAATAACTAAGTTTGTTTCTTCTTCTTGAGTAGGATTGCAATTTTTGTATCCTTATCAGAATTATTAAAAAAATTAATTCATCCTATTAATATTTCTTATTTTCATGAGTTTTCTTAGCATATTACTCATACTTTTCAATAACTTTCACATCAATAGAGTCAACTGATCTTTATGTATCTTTTTTGAAACATTTATATCCTCTTCCTTCTAAAGCATAGCCAAGAAAAATTCCATCTTTACCTCTCTACTCAAACTTCCCAAGGTTTCCACCTTTTTTATTTATGATGCATGGACTCCCAAAAACTATAAAGTGTTTCAAAATTGTAATTTTATTATAAAACATTTCATATGGATTCATTTCTGAATTTTACCGTTATAAACATTGGTTTTGAATATAAATAGAAGTGTCCATGGCTTACCTCAAAAATTAATGAGAGAGACCATGTTCAAGTATGACACATTCATATCATGGGGTGCGACAAAAACAAATATTTACTAAGTTAAAAATGTAGTAAATTGGGTAACCTAGGTTATTTATATATCGGAGAATGAAACAATCACATTTGTCACATGAAATTGTAGAAAGAGGTGCAGTTTGTTTTTGAAATTGAATGATTTTAAAAAGAAAGCAAGAAATTAAAATAAAGTTTGAATACAAGTTGATTAATAGAGTGATTGGTTCAAGGTAGGATCACCTTTTTCAATGTCATTATGGTTTTAAAAATCAGTCCCATCTCTTCTTATTTAATGATAAATGAACGATTCTATGATTGAGTTATCAATCACCCTTAGTTGAAGGAAGCAATGGAAACCACTCCTGTGTGAATGAAAATTAATAAATCCTTCTCAAACAACTAAGTAAAGTAACAATCAATAATTTTTTATCCTTATAAATATTGAAACAATTCAGTTATTCCACACAGGTTCCAACAATCTCTAGACACTCACCACCTAACACAATCTGCTCAATGGAGACAAACTGCACTAGACAGAGGGAGTTTAAAGATCTTCAACCAAAGATATAAACGATGAATGAAACCAAAACCCAAAATAATATCACATTAAGAGAATTGGGAACCAATAAAAGTATATACCATTCAATAGAAAAATAGAGTTTTAAATTAAATTACAATACTCTGACATTATAAAAGGAAAACTCCCCCTTCCCCAATCACTACAGAGTTTTACCCCTCCATGTAAAGGGTGATAGAGTTGAAGGGGGAAGAAGAGAGCATTATAAAACTAAGAAAATAGAAAAGAGAAAATACATAGCTCTTCAAGGTTCCAATCCTCCATCACATCCCCTATTTCACCTTCTTAAACCCCCTTGAATAGAAGTGGACACACATATTTGTAGGGTTGATAGGCGGAAAAATTTCCCTCCAGATTCATTCCACCAAAATTTTGAGATCAATTAGAAAAGTAAATGTCCAAATATCAGGAAGTTGTCTTCATAAAAGTTGTTCCCCTATCTATTTTTTATTATTCCACAAAATATAATATTATTTGGACAATCATAAAAAATGTTATACTCAAATTACTGAAGATAAATTTTTCTACTCGAGTTGACTCCTCAACTCCCTCCACTTTGGAGAATTCAATGGATGCATTAATAACTGAAATTACTCATGGAATTTAATTTTCACAGGATGATATGTGTCATATGTATAATACAGCATGAATCACTTCATTTTTATGTCTCTAGTTCATGATATACCTCCATTACTAAGGTGGTGTACATTCTATTGTCCAAAACAATTTATCCACATTATTGATTTTTCTAGGTCAGTGTGTTTTAAATTGGATCTGGGTATAGAAGATAAAGTATAATCCCATGAACAATGGAATAATATTAAAATAATCACTTAAATTGGATAAAAAGTTTAAAATTTATTCCTGAAAAACAGAAACTCCACAAAACTGTTAAATTTCTAAAATTAAGCAATTTTTACAATTAAGCCCAAAATTCACCAAAAAAACTAAAATGATGCAAATAAGCTCAAATTTATTAATTGGAAGGTATTAATTCATTTAAAAACATATGAATAATTATAAAAATATTATCTCTATAAATTCCCCCAAACTTATCACTTGGACTCCTGGACAAGTAAGAATCAAAATCAATTCAATGAAAATTCAAAACACATACCCATGAGATCCACTAATTTCATACCAAGAAACAAAAGATATCATGCATACTAAAAGACAATTATTTTAAGTTCTTAATTTATATCATTCAATATATTTATAATTTATTTCTCTCCACATTCACACAAAACACCTACCTCATATGAATTTTCTCTCATCTCACAAATGTTAATTTTCAACAAAGCTTTTCTCATCCAAACTCATGCAAGAGTCACAATATGCCTGATAAATTCCTACTTCTACACTCGATGTGAGTCAAGGGAATGTGTTTATCACGAGAAATTTTTGGGGTTGTTTTGTGACTTCTGGTTGGTGGGATTTATATGTGAAGTATTTTGAGCCTGAATGAGGATGTCTTGGTTCTTCTGAAGTAAAATTTCATGATCCAAATTTTAACTCAAGTATGGTCTCTTCCTCACTCCCCATAGTATAAAATCATCTCAATAATCCTGAAAATCAAGGAATTTTCACACCATTCATCATTTTAGTAGAAAAAATGTCAATCATCTCAAATATAATTTTCTTGCAAACTACAGATAGGTACAACATTCTTTCTCCTTTGGAAGATCCAGAAAGGCATAACTTCTTTTATCATGAAAGCTCTAGAAAGGTGAAAATTTCAAAATAATTAATTATCTATCAAAAAAATTATCTCTTCATGATTTTATTTTCCTCCCAAATTATCATCAATTGAGGTATCATAATATAAGATAGATTCCCCCCACACTTAAGATCAACTAGATCATGTAATTTTACTTCAAGAGCAAGTTGGATAGGGAAATTGGATTGTAATGTGCCTAACCTAATAGTAAGTTCATGGATTATAAGGTATAAAAGGATTAAATGTATAAGATATTATATAATAAAAAGTATTCTCTTTTAAATGGGTATTTAAAACCAAATAAATGCCTCAATATTTTAAAACACAAGTACCTCAAACCCTTAAGTTTTTAGAAGAATAAATCAAATTTTGGTTAAAATAAGCAATGTATAATTCTCTCGAGAAGTGAGGTAAATGAAAATAATATGAAAAAAATGGTTCTTAATCCTCACAAGAAATTTATTTCAATGATAAATATGGTGAGATGTGTCATGAGATTCAAAAATCGGAGTACTTTTCATGAAATTCCCAAATATTTGAACTTGAAACATGTGATTTCCAACATTCATTTAAGCTTAGTTTCATGGAATAAATTAGTTCACTCATTGAAATGGGTTTTAAAAATGGGAATTATAACCATTTATACTCAAAATTTTCAAAAACACACAATAATTGAAAAATAAAGACATAGAAAATTGAAAAAAAAAAGCACATAATTTTTTAAAAAAAATAGAAAAATAATCAAACAAATGAAAATCCTAAACTAGAAATTTTACCTCCCCCACACTTAAATTATATAGTTTCCAAATCCATTTTATTGGATTTAACAAGTAAGATGTTTTGAAAATGAATCATAGCAAGAATATAAGTGTAAAGTATAGGTACAACCTAATGGATTTTATTGAAAAATAGGTTGGAGGAGTGTGATCTCCTACACTAGATCTGACGGAATGGTCTCATGGAATTTCTTCAACCTATTTCCATTAATAGTGAATGAATCCTACTCTACATAATTCAAAATATGTAAAACACTAAAAGGATATACATGAGTAACTATAAATGGACTTTACCATATGGAATGAAGTTTACCTAGAATCATCTTGAGTCTTGAGTTGAATAACAGCATTATGTCTCCAGGATGGAATTATTTTGGTTGGATAATATTTTCATGAGCCACTATTTTTCTATATTTTTAAATATTGGAATATTCAAATGCTTCCCTTATAATTTCTTCCAACTACTTCAACTTCAATCTTCAAACTTTCCCAGTGCTTTCAAGATCCAAATTTATCTTCCTCACAGCCCAATACGCCTTATGCTTCAATTCTATAGGTAGGTGAAATATTTTCCCATAAATCATATTATATGGACTCATTCTAATATGGGTTTTGTAGATTTTACTGTAAGACCATAATGTGAATTTCAACCTTTGGATATAATACTTCATGTTTGGTTTAATAGTCTTTTCCAAAATTCTTTTGATTTCTCTGTTGGACACTTCAGCTTGACCATTAGTCTGTTTATGATAGGGATTTGATGATTTATGATGAACCCTATACTTATTCAGTAAATCCTCCATTATCCTATTGAAAAAGTGAGTCCCCTAATCACTAATGATGGCTCTGGGCACTCTAAACCTATAAAATATGTTATCCCTAACAAAATCACAAACAAATTTAGCATCATCAGTCCTAGTGGATTTTGTTTCCACCCATTTGGAAACATGATCAACTACAAGAAATATATAATAATTTAAAAATGACATTGGGAAAGTTCCCATTAAATATATCCCCCATAATTCAAAAATCTCACAAAAAATAAGTAGATTTTGGTGCATTTCTTGTCACTTTGAAATATTTCCATAAAACTGATATTTTTTACACCTTTTGAAAAATTCATGAGAATATTTCAAAAGTGTGGGCTAGTAAAGAACATATTCTAAAACCTTCCTTGCTATAATTTGAAGTCTAAAGTGGCCTCCACAATCTAAATTATGAAAAAATTCAAATATAGAGCCAATTTCACTCTCAAGAAAACAACATCTTATCACTTGGTCATTTCAAATATTATAAAGAGATGGATCACCCCAAATGTAATATCTAGAATCAAGTTCAAGTTTTTAAATTTGGTGGGAATTTAAAGGATATAGGACATAATATGTTACTAGATAATTTACTTTTTCAACATACTAAGGCAGTTATCCTACAATCAAGTGCTACTACTCTCCTAGGAGGTGATTATTTAGTGGTTTTTTTGTCTACAATTTTAGCTTCAGCGATGTTGGGTTGTCTGCTTAAATGATCAGCCACTTAATTCTAAGATTACTTATTATCCTTGATTTCTTTGTTGAAATAATTTATAAATAACATCCATATCACTATCCTCAATTTAGATTCATCCTTCTTCATCAAGTACCTAAGAGCTGCATGATCAGAAAACACAGTGACTTTAGTACCAAGCAGATATGATCTAAATCTTTCTAAAGAAGATAAAACTTCTAAAAACTATTTTTATATGGTTATTTAATTTAATTGAGACATATATAAGGTTCTTGAGGCATAAGAAATGACTTGGGTCCTACCCTCAATTTTTTGAGAAAGGACTTCACCAACTTCTTGGTTGGAAACAACACAAAGTAGCTCGAATGGTTCTTCCCAATTTGGTGGTTGTATCACTGGTGGTGTAATAAATCTCCTCTTAAACTCATCAAAGACTTCCCTACACATAACATTGAAATAAAAATAAACATATTTCAAAATAAATCTAGAGAGAGGGAGAGAAATCTTACTGAGATATTTGATAAACCTCTTGTATAATCTTTCATGTACTAAAAATAATCTAACATGTTTCACACAAGTTGGGTAAGGCAATGAATTTATCACTTCAATTTTTGATTTATCCACTTCAATGCATTTTTTTGAAATGATATTAAAAAGTAAAATTACTCTCTCAACCATGAAATGACACTTTTCAAAATTTAAAGCAAGATTCTTTTTTATGCAGGTTTTCAAAACTGTTTGTATATTTTTCAAAGAATGGTCAAAGGAATTTCCAAAAACTATGAAATAATATAATAAACCCTCCAAGAAATATTCAAGGTGATTAGAAAAAATACTTACCATGCACCCCTGAAATTTACATAGATAATTATATAATCCAAATGGAATCCTTTTATATGAAAAAGTGTCGAAGGGACAAGTAAAGGTTTCCTTCTCTTGATCCTCTAGAGAAATAAGTACCAAAAAATACCCTAAAATCCATCAAAAAAGAAATAATGATTTCTCCTTGACAATATCTCTAACATCTGGTCAATGAAGTGGATATGGAAATGATCTTTCTTAGTGACCTTATTCAACTTCCTAAAATCAATGCACACTCTCCTATTATTCTGAATTCTCAAAGGGATTAATTCATTATTTCCATTCCTCACAGTGGTTAAGCCAGTTTTTTTGAACTACATGAATGGGGATAACCCAATGTGAATGTGATATGAGATAGATGATCCCAGCTTCCCATATATTCTTGATATCCTTCTTCACTACCACTATCGAGGTGGGATTCGTCTTCTTTTAGGGATATCTATTAGGTTTGGAATTCCCCAAAAGAATAATTATACGTAAGAATATTTCTAGGTTTATTCCTGGGATATCACCTAATCTTCACCCTATTTCTTGGAAATTCTCTCTCAAAATCTCAATCAAATATTTTTCTTGAGTTTTAGACAGGTTATTAGAAATTATCATTGGTAATTTCTCTCCCTGAATAAGGTACACATATTTTAGATATGTGGGGAGGGGTTTAAATTATAAATATGGGATCTACTCAAGAGATGAATTAAATTTAGGTTCCACACTTATAAAGTTTTTACTTCCTACACATAATAAATCATATCATATTCTTCATCATTTAACAAATCATAAATCAAATCATATTTTACCTCTTTCCCCACATGAAATCAGAATCCCTAGTGTGTTGGGAATCCATGTGTTTAGTGATATATTCAAATGAAAAATTATCTCCTAAGGATATGAATTCATGGAACATATATGGTTCTTAAATGGGTTCAATACCAACTTCATGGGAGAGTGAAAATATTGAGTGATAATCTAATTGGTTCCATGTGGATTCAAAAATATTGAAGTGGATAGTGCTATCTCCAAACTCCATAGTGAGTGTCCCTTAATGGACATTGATGATGTTTTTCAATGTATTTAAGAAAGATCTCCCAAAAATTATGGGTTATTGTGACAGGATTCTATATATTCATCCATATTCATTACATAGAATTCAACTGGGAATAAGAGATCTTTGACTATCACAAGGACATCCTCCAGAACTCCTACTGGGAAAACTATAGATCTATTTTCAAGTTGGACCAAAACTCTTATGGGATTCAAGTATATCATCTACAAATAAGTGTATACTGAATGAGTAAATACATTAATTGAAGTACCCAGATCACAAAAATCATTATATAAATTTAAAGAACCAATGGTGCATGGAATGAAAAATGTCCCTGGATCTTAACATTTGGTTGGAAACTATGGTGTGATAAGGGATAATACACTTCTTCCCAAATTTATCCTCTCATTTCATTAAAGTATACACTTCTTGGTGAAAAGATACTTTAAAATTTTAGTATACTTTGAAATTTTTTTATTGCTTCAGGAAGGGGGATATTAATTTCCACTTTCTGGAAGGCGTATAGAATTTATTTTTAAATAACTTCTTCTTACAATATCTTTGATTCAATAATAATTGATGGAAATGGTGGGGTATGTATTTATTATACATTTTTTTCCTTTAAAATGGTTTTTATTTCCTCTTCCTCTACATCTTATCCTTCTCCTCCTTGTCTTTCTTCTCTTCTTCGCGATGAATTTTCACAAATTTTCAAAATTTAAAAATTAATTATCCACCAGATCAGGTGGTGTTATTTCAAGTTCATGGGATTCTGGTGGTGAGATTTCTTTTACACTTCTTGTTATTATCATTATGATATTATATTTTGGGTTTGTTATTGTCTGGGAAGAAAGTTTTCCTGGGTTTTTGGATATGATTTCAACAAGACTTCCTGCCATGTTTTCTAGCTTATCAAACTTATCATATGGGCCGTCAAACCTGGATTGTAGTTGTTCCATATAAGGTTGTGTTTTGGTGTATGTTTGATCATAGGTTATTTAGAAAGTGGGTGTTTGGTGTTATGAAGGATGATTATAAGATTTTTTTTGTTTAAATAGTGGTGGGTTTTGGAATAGTTATTTAATTTGGGGTTGGTTTTGGAACTGGTTTTGATATGGAAATTTAGCTTGATTATTTTGATTTCCAAATCCATATTGGAAGTGGTTAGGATATCTCCATCCTTGATTTTTTGGAACTAAATAATTTGAAAGGATATTTCACAAGTTTCCTTTCCCTATATTTCAGTACACTGGATTGTGAAATGATCAGGTGAGGAGTATAAACCACATATCTTAGCTGGTGATTATTGGTAACTAACTTGTTTAAAGTCCATATGTCTCAAAAAAATAGTTATCTCTTCAATCCTAGTTTCTATTAATGGTTATGGATGATAATTTCTTAACTCATGAATACCTCTTATTCCAGTACCTCATATAGTAAACTGTTTTGAGTTCTGATAAATCTTCTCAATCAAGCCTTTGGATTTTTCTAGTGACTTGTCAATCAATGAACCTCAAGATGATGCATTAATAAGGTTTCTATCATTTTAAAATAATCCTTGATAAAAGAATAAAATAAATTGATTCTACTAAATTTATTGATTTGGGTGGTTGGCACATAGTTTTTTAAAACTTTCCCAGTACTTGTAAAGGGTTTCTCTAGATGACTATCTGATGGAATAGATTTCCTTTCTAATGGTTGTGTTTATGGAGGTGGGGAAGAATATTTTTATGAAGCATCTCACTAAGTCATTCTAATAATGAAAATCTCCTGGTTGCAGGACATACAACCATCCTTTGGTATCTCTTTCCAATGAAAATGTGAATGAAATCCACTTTATCTAATCCTCAGCTACTCCTTGGGGTATGAAAGTAGAGTAGACATATGTGAACTATTTAATATGTTTTTTTGGGTATTCAAATTCCAATATATGATATTTGGGAAGCAATGGGTCCATGTTAGGTTTCATCTCAAAATCATTTTGTAACTCTATCATGATAAGTTGATTGTTTTGATTATGGAATTTTGGTGCACAAAGGTCTCTAAGGGTTTGGTTTGGATTTCCATCCATGATGAAAGGCTCAGAGTGAACACTTGAAGTTTCACTCAAGTCACCAAGATAAATGTTCTCAAATTAATATTGAAAATTAAGGTTTCTAATTATATTGAACAAGGTTATTTTAATTTCAGGATTTAGGGGGAAAGGGTCAGTTTTTTAGGTATTATTCATGCAATTTTGAAGAGAAAAGAAATAAATAAAAGAGAAAAAAATGAAAAAAATGTTGGCACCACCTCTCTGGTAGTGACACCAATTTTCAACATGTGTCTATCATTTTTTGTGATAAAAAAATATTTACTAAGTTAAAAATGTAGTAAATTGGTTAACCTAGGTTGTCTTTAAATAGGAGCACACAACAATCACATTTGTCACTTGAAATTAGAGAAAGAAGTGGAGGTTTCTTTTGAAATTGATTGATTTTAAAAAGAAATCAAGAAATTAAAATAAAGTTTGAACATAATTTGATAAATTGAGTGATGGGTTCAGGGTACGATCACATTTTTCAATGTCATCATGTTTGTAAAAATTATTCCCCCTATCTTCTTAATGAATGATAAATGAATGATTCCTCAATCGAGTTCTTAGTCACCCTTGGTTGAAGGAAGCAATGAAAACCACTCATGTGTGCATAAAAATTTATAAACCATTACTAAACAACTAAGGAAAGTCCCTATTGAGAATTTTTTATCCTTATATATCTATAAATCATTCACTTATTACACAAATGTGCCAATGATCTCTAGACACTCGCCACATAACACAATCTTCTCGATCGAGACAAACTGCACCAGGCAGAGGGAGTTTAAAGATCTTTAACCAAAGCTATAAAAAATGGTTGAAACCAAAACCCAAAATAGGATCACATTAATATAATTATACCCCACTAAAAATAGATATCATTCAACAAAAAATATATATATTTACATTAAATTATAAGACTCCGACATTACAAAAGGAAAACTCCCCCTTCCTCAGTCACTCAAGAGTTTTACCCCTCCATGTGAAGGGTAATAGAGTTTAAGGGGGGAGAAGAGAGAATTATAAAACTAATAAAATTGAAAAGATAAATTCAAAAACTATTCAAGGTTCCAATACTCCAACATAGACCTGCTTTCACCTTATTCAACCCCCTTAAATGGAAAGAGACACACATATTTATAGGGTTTAGAGGTGGATAAATTTCCTTCCAAATTCATTCCACAAAAAGTTTGTGTTCAATTATCATATTAAATGGATGAATCTTGGGAATTTTTCTTCATCAAAGTTGTTCCAATATCTATTTTTCATTCTTTCACAAAATATAATCTTATTTGGATATGTTTAAAAAATGTTATACTTGAATTACTAAAGAAGAATTTGTTTGCCCAAGGAGACTCCTCAACTCCCTCCACTTTAGCGCATTAAATAGATGCCTTAATGACTGATATTCTTCATGAAATTTAATTTTCACATGAGTCTCAGATTCTATGTCTAATAAATATGAAATAAATTCATTTTAATATCTCTAGGCCAAGATATTCCTCTATTACTAAGGTTGTGTTCATTTTGTTGGCCAAAACAATGTATCCACTTGATTGTTTTTTTTTAATTCTAGTGTGTTTCAAATTTTATTTTGGTTGAGAAGAAAAATTTTAATCTCATGAATAAAGGATTCCTAAAAAATAATCACTTAAATTTGATCAAAATTGTAAAATTTATTCCCGAAAAAATAAATCTCTAGAAAACTTTTAAATTTTCAGAATTAAGAAATTTTCACAATTAAACTAAAATTTACTAAAACAACTAAAATGATGAAAATAATCTAAAATTGATTAATTGGAATGGATTAATTCATTTAAAAACATATGAATAATTATGAAAACATTATCTCTATAAAAGTATCATAGTTTCCTGTATTTCAAACAAACTTCTACTCTTACTTTGAGTAACACCATTTTTTTGAGGAGTGTGGGGTGTACTGAACTCATGTATAATTCCATGCTTCTAAATATAACTTTAAAACTCTTAATTTTTTATATTCCCCACCATTTCCTATTCTCAAATTCTTCATTTAATAATCACATTTCGTCTCAACTTTCCTCATGAAAATTTTAAACATTTTTAGAGCATTTTACTTATGGTTCATATACATAACACAAGTAGTGTGAGTAAATTAATAAATGAAATTAATGATGTAATTATCTACATGATTTTATTGTTTTCTCATCGGACAACATATATCATAATTAATAAGTTACAGGGGTTGTTTTGAATAAATATCGACTTTCTTATACAAAGATTTTGTAATATTTATTTTCAAAATAATTATGCAACATAAATCTCTTTTTCTTGACATATCAGGAATAGAATGGACACTATCTCACTTTGATAACTTTCTCATATTTCTCTGACACATGTTCCAAAACCTTTTATGAAATAAATTATTCTCTTCCACCATGCCTAAGTAACATGAGTTTTGAACATCATCAACTTGGAACAAGTTTCCTTTTGTACATTGTACTCTCATAGCTATATTTCCATCTTCCTATATTTTTACAAAAAAACCAATATTTTCATAAAATGACTTTTTTTCATTTATCATAAAGTTGTGAAACACTTAGCAGGTTTTATTTTATCCCATTAATAAACAAATAATTCTTGGATTTCAACTTTTATTCACTAATGATGGCTGATCCAACACCTTTAATTATAAGAGATTCATCATTTCAAAATGTTATTGTTCCTTCTTTGAAGTCTTTCACATTATTAAACAATTTTAAGCCTCTTATAATATGATAAGAACACCCACTATCCAAGATACAAGATTGTTCTCATTTTGTAGCTTTGAGAGCAGTTTCAACAACAAGATATTTTTCTTTTACTTTATATTTCTTCATAACTAGATTTTGAGTATTGTTAAGAAACTTTTTTTAGGCTGGTAACAAAACAAGAAAACCTTTTTCAAGATATTTAGGTTGTTCTTATGTTTTACAAATAATTTCAAAATTTTGGAACCTATTTTCAAATTGTAAACCATACTTCTCAGGTTTCTTCAAAACATCCTTCTTAGAATACTTACCATGAGGGGATTGACTCCCCCTCAAAATTTTCCTCCCATAATTCAAGAAATAACTATAATATTGTTGATTAAAGAAACACATATTTTTCCTATGCCCAAATCCACAACAATACCTGAAGTATCCATATAAAGAATATTAATCTCTGAAACTTCCACATTTTCTGGAGTTGTGAACATGTTTCTCATCAAACCTTTTACCTTTCTTATAAGATATTTTTTTTACCACCAAACTTTCTATTTTAAAACATAATATTCTTTTTTAGCTTAGTGTTATTTTTATCCATATTAGAACCATAAGTTGTGGAAAATGTTTTGAACTCATAATTTTTAGAAACTTCTGATTTCTCTACTCTGTTAGTTTTGGCAAAATAGATAACTTTCATAGATTTCATCTTCTTAGAAAAAATTTCAACATTATTCTCAAACATTGAAGGTAAATTTTGATCCTTATTAGGTTTAACCTTTCCAGATCTTTCTGAAATGCACGGCCGATTGTCGCCTATCAATCGGTCAAAGTTCTGGTGCTCTGCTAATGTGTATAGCAGCACACGGGTCGAATCCTTAGCAATGATACTTTGTAATAGTCGTTTGTTTTTAGTTGATTGTATTTTGATTAGGGGGATTTGTTGCAGAGATTAATTGAAATGATTGATTAACTATAATTTATTTAAAAAATTGATAAATATTGGGGTGAGTTCATTATTAGGGAGTTAAGCTTGTGATATCCTTGATCTTTGCTTTATATTGCATTTAAATTAACACCCACTTCACAAGTTGACGTCGATTAGAATTCCTAAGTGTTAAAGCTTTAATCCAAGCCTTAACTTAACTAGGATTCTAAAATAAATCAGTACTTGTTTATGGTAGTGTATTTATGGTTCCAATAATCCATGGAAACCACATGCTAAACAAAAGATGTCATTAATCCATGACATATTAAGTCCAACATACACAATGTTAAATTAACGAATACTCATCGAGCAAATACTCTCAATCACTTAACATCCCTAAATTTTGACTCACCCCAAAGAGATATTTACTCATAAATTTGGGTGTTTAATATTATGGTTATAATACTTATTATGATAAATTAAGAATAGAAGAAAAAGAATGGGATTAGAAAAGAGTGGTAGGTTGAACACACACACACGAACAATGATGATAATTAAAAACAGATTTTTGATTGAATGAGGAAGCAAAATAAGGGAAATAGATTCAACTGAATTTAAACTATTTTAAGAAAATTAATATTAAAATACAGAAGGTGGAGGATAATAAGAGATTTTTAAGAATAAACTTTCAATAAAACAGAATTACAAAAGAAAGGACTTACAAAATTACAAAAATAAAGAACACAAAAGTAAGTGAAAACAAAGAGAGGAGGAAAGGTCTCTCAAGTGAAAAATTGAGTATGGAAGGTCCTCCCAAACCTTTTTAAAAGCTTTGGTCATTACAATATGATCTCCTCTCTTCTGAAATGCCAACCCTTATGAAAGGAGAGGAGGGGATGTATTTATAGCCCAAGGTGGTGGACTGTTTACATTCCAGAAATACCCCTCAACTTGAATCACCGATATGTATATACAGACAGCCGAATATTGAGCAATATCCTTCTTTAAAGTTGTAGATAAAAATTTCTTATATCTACTGTGAAAATTTTTCGGCCATTGGACTTATTGGGATCAAGTTATGGCGGTTTTAGTAAACAATTATGATCTGTCCATTTCAATACAGACGTTTTCAAAGTCCATAATGTGAATGGGTTTTTGAATTGTAATATTCCATCAAATAAAAATAATTTCTTCAACAAAGTTGGCCGCCCTAATCTCCTATTTCACAATGAAAAATATCAGCTCGATTTTATGCTTACATCATGAGATATGTCATGCATACTATACTAATTTTAATTCTCGTCCAGAATGATGGGTTGGACTTCAAAGCTTTATTTGGGCCCCTTGTACTTGGATTTGGGCCTTGAAATTTTTATCCCAGATGACATGTAGTGTCCCCAGAATTATGGTGGAGAGTTAATGTTTTTGGACTTCTGTATTGATCCCAGTAAATCAATCTTCAAGGCTGGTCCAGTTTGTTCACAGATTCTTTGGTCTTGTTTGTGAGGACCATATGACCCTTCAAATGGAAGAATTGGCTCATGGTACCTTCTAATGAAATGTTTTATATTGAAAGGATAATCCTAAAAAAGAATAACCACACAATTTGGATCAGTATAGTGATATTTATTATTAAAACATTAAACTGACTCAATTGGACTACTTCTAAAAATGCCCAAAAATTATACTTTATATTAAAACATTAATATTTCACACAAATTATGCACATTTCATATAAAATAAGTAAAGGGGGTATATAATAAGTCATGAAAACATTAATAACTTCAACTCCTCCACATTTAGTTTTGTGCATGTCCTCATGTGCAACAAATATAAAAACATGACAAAATCATTTTTACTCACCTACAGATTTTAAAATTTTGTTTTCTCCAATCAGGGGAGGTTTAGACTATTTCACTCATCCATTTTGAATTACACCACAAGTTTTTACAGAAACAATGTTAAAAAACTAATTCATTTTTTTATGCACAAATTTAGAAATGGAAAATGTGGACACTCAAAACTCACACCTCTCAAGATGATAAAATTCATTTGTGGAGGTTCACTCTTTCATCTACCAAAAGTGAAAATCTTAGAGTTTGTAAGAGATATCAGCTTCCAATACCTATCCAAAGTGAACAAGAATCAAGATGTATTTTTAATTGGTTTTCTATGGCTATGGGATGGTAGGGATATAATGTCCAAGAGAGAGAAGAAGAGGGTTAAAATACCAACATAGAAAAAGCAATGCACATTTTTTTGAAATGAAACATGGAAGGAAATGAAAACACATATTTACAGGGGAATGATTGTGTGAAGAAAGACACAATAGAGGAATAAAATATGAAGTTAATGAGAAGATGAAATATTTACAAAACAAAAAACTTCTCCCAATAAGAATATAATGCAAGTGTTCTTTTTTTCTTTTCCTTTTTTTTCTTTGTTTTTTCAAAATTTGACCTTGAAATAGATCTCACACTCATATTCCAACCCATGTTTGATCTCCTCAAGACACTAATTGTAATAGTTATAACAAGATCAAAGGTTGAGGAAGAGTGATTTTTGACCTACCCAAGACACAACCCAATTTTTTTACTTTTTATTTTATTTTATTTTTTTGATTTTTTTTTATTTGATTTTTTTTTTGAACACTTTTCAATATCATTTGTACAATACATTCCAAAATCCCACTAAATGACAACCTCCCCCCCACACTAAAATGGATGCTTTCCCTCAAGAATATGATAACACACCAGAAAGTAAGGAAATGATACCCAAAAATGAAATTCATTCCCCCCCCCACACTTAAATTTCAAAAACTTATGCAATGAAAATCCATGTTGATATTGGGTGGGATAAGGTATTGGGCTTGTAATGTGGCTATCAAGGAAAAGTTTTTCATAGGCTCGAAGGGGATTTCAAAAGGAGGGTTAATGTAAGGGAAATGGGAGGCTATTTGTCTATTGTGATTCTCGTGTGGTTCAGAAAATGCCTCTATCATATTAATACACACTAAGGTAGGAAATTCATCTCGAAGGACCACAAACTCAAGACTCACAAATGGGGATGAAAACACACATTCTGAAAATATGTCCATAGGTGGCCTTGGCATGAAAGCAAATGTTGTTCCTCACGGTTCGGGAAAAGAATTTTCCAAATCAAAAATTGAGCATTCAAAATGTGTTGGTTTTGACACAAAATTCTTTATCCAAAGTCATAATAAAAATACAAAATTTTTGAGATGAAAACATGTCTGTTAACTCCCTAAAATGGTTGTACAAAATTTCAAAACTCGATGGTGAGTAACCATGAATCTTTAAATTTTTTTTGTATTTTTTTTAAGTGATTGTTTTCTTGGTTTTTTAAGTTTTTTAGGTTTTTATATTTTTTTGTTTTTTTTATAAAGATACAGACACAAAAAAGAGAAAGTGAAAAATAAAGTTTTTGAAAAGGAAAGTGGTAAAAAATGAAAGAGAGAGGAAGAAGAAGAAAGAGGTAGAGAGAGGAAGAGATAGAGAGAGAGTTAAAGGGAAAGATGTGCCCCCTAGTTTGGATTTGGTGGGTCACCATCTCCATCTAGTGGTGGGTCGAGTACATAAGTTGGGGATCCAATGGAAGTCGATGTTGATCCAAGATTGTGGGATGTTACCTAAAAAATAAAAATCATTATTCATATAATGAAAAACTAAAAATAAATTTAAATTTCACAAAAGTAAAAGAAAACATGGGTTGCCTCCCAAGAAGCACTGCATTTATTTGTCTACAGCTAGACAGTTGCAGTGGACTACCCATAGTCTGAAGGTGGCCATCGTATTTTCTCAACTCCAGTGTGATTCCAAAAAAACTTTTTCTTTGGGAGGCCTGATGATTAATTGGATAATTTCTTCCCATCCTTGTTGGTGTGCTTGAAATTAAATGGGGTTGGAAAGAGAATATTCTTATCCTCCCTTTGGTCTTCAATGTGAGGAATGATTTTATCCACAAAGTGATGATTTTATATTCTTGGAAATTCAGGAAGATGTCTCAATTATGATGGTTCATTTTTGTAAGGATCAGGTAACACAGAACCACAGTATGAGATCCCAATTTTTTTGACTCATTTATTTCATCACTTACCAATGTAGAGTAATGAGGATCAGTGGATTCATAAGACTGAATAAAATTTTCAATATCCTTTATTTCAATATTGTTCGCCAAAGAATTGTCAATTTCAACCTCACCAGTGATCACTTTATTAATTAGGGAAAAAATGTCACAAACATCACTACCATCAGGACAATATAAACACATTGGTTCAGGGTTCACTTCACATATAATAGAATTTTCACAATCATGGATAGGAAAGGATGAATGTGGGATAATCATATTTGAATCAACAAATGAGCATTCAAGTTCATTTTCTTTATTACCATTCATGTTGGAGCATTGGAGGTCAGGGGTGAGATGAGATTCCAAAGAGTTTTCAAGATCCTTTAGATCAATGGAGTTTTCATTTGTAATGTCAACATCAATTTCACCATTTATGACTTTGTTAATCATGGTGCAGATTTCACAAGATCCTTTTTCATTAGAACATAAAGAACATGGTGGATTGGGGTTTGATTGACTCTTAGAAGTGTCCTCAAAAGCATGGATTGAGAATGCAGAGTGATCCTCAGATGGGTATCGCATGTCTTGGAAAATGTTGAACTTGACCAGTTGGTCACCAAATTCCATGGATAAGATGCCAGCATGGACATCAATTTTGGTTTTAGATGTCATGAGAAAAGGACTTCCTAGAATTAAGGGAGATCGAGAAGATTTTGTCTCACCTTCCATGTCAAGGACATAGAAATCCTCAGGGAAGATAAGATCATTCACACGAACAAGTACATCCTCAATTATTCCCTCAGGACTGGTTGTGCTTTGATTGGCTAACTGAATGACAACACCCGTTGGATGTAAGAGACCTAGACCAAGGTTGGAGAATATGGATTTGGGCATGACATTAATTTAGGCTCCTAGGTCTATGAGTGCATCATCAAAGTTGGAACTTCCAATTTGGCATGGGACTGTAAAGGTCCCTGGATCTTTGCACTTAATGGGTATAGACTGCTGGGTGGAAACAATTTCAAAGGTCCTAAGTTGCCTCTTGTGGGTGCACAATTCCTTAAGAAACTTGGAATACTTAGGAATTTGTTTTATGGCATCTAAGAGGGTAATGTTGACTTCAACACGTCTAAACATGTCAAGCATTTCAGGATCAGGTTCAAAGGACTTCCTTGTTTTAGAAACAGCTTGAGGAAAAGTAATTGGATTCCTAAGTGGAATGGAAGGAGGTGAGGGAATGGTTTCAGGTTCCTTTTCAAGTTTCTTTTTCTTTTCATTTTCTAGGTCAACATTCAAAGGAGGGCTGGAGGACTTATCTTGAGGCATATCAAGTTTCTTTACTGATCTAAGTTCAATTGCACTTACATTACCCTTGGGGTTGGGTAATGGTTGAGCTGGGAGTTGGGAAGAATTGGATGGTTGCTGCTGACTAAGGTGGGATGCAAGTTGACCGATTTGGGTTTCAATGTTCTTAAGACTAGAAGGGGTAAAGGAGGCAAGATCTTCCACTGCACTTTCCCATGGTCACTTAGAAGAAGAGGCTTTTCCTGAATTGGGATTACCTTGAGTTTGGTTCCTAGGAAAGCGATTGTATTGGTTTTGGAATTGGTAAGGTTCACTGGGATAATGGAATCCAGGAGGAGGATTGTTCCTTTGAGGTTGAGGAACAAAAGGATAAGGTTGATAGAATTTACCACCACCTTGATTGTATTGAAACTGGTTTGGGTTTTGAGGAGGTAATTGAGGGGGGTGAGACATGGTGTTACCATACCTCAATCCTTGGTTAAAGTTAGAGGTGAAGGGCTTAGAGTGAGGTTGGTTGAAGTTTCTAACAAATTGACCTGATAGTTGAGAATTGGTGTTCCGCTGAGCATATGCTGCATTGAGCTCCATTGGTCCAGATGAATCAGATTGATCCTCTTGAAGTTGTGGACATGTGTCAGTTGGATGAGATGGAGAGTTGCAGATTCCATAGTTTTTGACAGGTCCAGGAAACATTGATTGTGGAGAAGATGAGGTTAGGGATTTGGTGTCCACTACTAGCTGTCGCACAAGACCTGTAAGTTCACTCATCCACTCGGTTATTTTGTTCGTCTCAATTGATTGATTATCTTGGGCTTGTTTGACTTGAGCATGTGCTCGAGTATGGAATTTTTGTGTGTTTTCAGCCATGTTACTTATGAGATCTCTTGCAGCTGCAGGAGTTTTATCAACCAGAGCACCACCACATGCGGCATCAATGAGAGTTCTCTCCATAGCCAATAACCCCTCATAGAAGTATTGGATCAAGAGTTAGTCAGGGATTTGATGATGTGGGAAGGTTGCAACAAGATTTTTGAACCTCTCCCAGTACTCATGGAGTGATTCACTTGGGAACTGATGAATACCACTTATTTCCTTTTGGATAGAAGTAGTACGAGAAGCAGGAAAGAATTTTTTTAAGAAAAGCCGCTTCATGTCATTCCATGTGGTTATGGAACCAAGAGGTAGGTAGTAGAGCCATGACTTAGCAGTGTCAGCTAGGGAAAAAGGGAATGCTCAGAGTTTGATTTGTTCTTCATAAACCCCTTGAGGCTTCATGGTAGAGCATGCTACTTGGAACTCTTTAAGGTGGAGATGTGGATCCTCATCGGCTAGCCCATGGAAATGAGGGAGAAGATGAATCAAACCCGATTTGAGTTCAAATTCAGCCTCTATATTTGGATATTGAATACCAAGAGGTTGGTAATTCATATCAGGGGCAGTGAGTTCTTTAAGTGTTTGTTCCCTAGGATTGACCATATCTAATTCAATTGGTTGGACAAGGACTGGTTTATGAATTATTTGATTATCTATTATGTTCCTCCTAAGTTGGCGAAGTGTTCGCTCAATTTCAAGGTCAAACAAATCTGAGGGATTGTTTGGGAGGCTACGGGGCATTCAGAGAGATTTTGGAAGAAAGAGAAAGACGGTTTTTTCTTTGTATTTTTTTCAGTTTATGATTTTTAAGAGGAAGATGGGTTTTTCTTTGTGTTTTTTTTTCAATTTTTTTTTAAAATTTTGTTTTTTTTTTGGGTTTTTTTACAATAACCAGAAACTAATGACTACATAAAGCACCATCCCTGACAATGGCTTCATTTGAAATGCGCGGCCGATTGTCTCCTATCGACCAGTCAAAGTTCTGGTGCTCTGCTAATGTGTATAGCAGCACTCGGGTCGAATCCTCGGTGATGATACTTTGTAATAGTCGTTTGTTTTTAGTTGATTGTATTTTGATTAGGGGGGTTTGTTTCAAAGCTTAATTGAAATGATTGATTGACTATAATTGATTTAAAAAATTGATAAATATTGGGGTGAGTTCATTATTAGGGAGTTAAGCTTGTGATATCCTTGAGCTTTGCTTTATATTGCGTTTAAATTAACACCCACTTCACAAGTTGACGTCGATTAGAATTCCTAAGTGTTAAAGATTTAATCCAAGCCTTAACTTAACTAGGATTCTAAAATAAATTAGTAATTTTTTATGGTAGTGTATTTATGGTTCCAATAATCCATGGAAACCACATTCTAAAAAAAAAAGATGTCATTAATCCATGTCATATTAAGTCCAACATACACAATGTTAAATTAACGAATACTCATCGAGCAAATACTCTCAATCACTTAACATCCCTAAATTTTGAATCACCCCAATGAGATATTTACTCAGAAATTTGGGTGTTTAATATTCTGGTTATAATACTTATGATGATAAATTAAGAATAGAAGAAAAAGAAAGGGATTAGAAAAGAGTGGTACGTTGAACACACACACACGAACAATGATGATAATTAAAAACAGATTTTTGATTGAATGAGGAAGCAAAATAAGGGAAGGAGATTCAACTGAATTTAAACTATTTTAAGAACATTAATATTAAAATACAGAAGGTGGAGGATAATAAGAGATATTGAAGAATAAACTTTCATTAAAATAGAATTACAAAAGAAAGGACTTACAAAATTACAAAAACGAAGAACACAAAAGTAAGTGAAAACAAAGAGAGGACGAAAGGTCTCTCAAGTGAAAACATGAGTATGGAAGGTCCTCCCAAGACTTTGGAAAAGCTTTGGTCGTGCCAATATGATATCCTCTCTTATGAAATGCCAACCCTTTTGAAAGGAGAGGAGGGGATGTATTTATAGCCCAAGGTGGTGGACTGCTTACATTCTAGAAATACCCCTCAATTTGGATCGCCGATATATATATCCAGACAGCCGAATATTGAGAAATATCATTCTTCAAAGTTGTAGATAAAAATGTCTTCTATCTACTGTGAAACTTTGGCGGCCATTGGACTTATTGATCCAAAGTTATGGCGGTTTTAGTAAACAATTATGATCTGTCCATTTCAATACAGACTTTTTCAAAGTCCATAATGTGAATGGGTTTTTGAATTGGAAGATGCCCTCAAATAAAAATAATTTCTTCAAAAAAGTTGACCGACCGAAGCTCCTATTTCACACTGAAAAATATCAGCTCTATTTGATGCTTACATCATGAGATATGTCATGCATACTATACTGATTTTAATTCTTGGCCAGAATGATGGGCTGGACTTAAAAGATTCATTTGGGCCCCTTATACTTGTATTTGGGACTTGAAATTTTTATCCAAGATTACATGTAGTGTCCCCAGAATTATAGTGGATAGTTAATGTTTTTGGACTTCTGGATTGAGCCCAGTAAATCAATCTTCAAGGCTGGTCCAGTTTGTTCACAGATTCTTTGGTCTTGTTTGTGAGGACCATATGACCCTTCAAATGGAAGAATTGGCTCATGGTACCTTCTAATGAAATGTTGTATATTGAAAGTAGAATCCTAAAAAACAAGAAACACACAATTTGGATCAGTATAGTGATATTTATTATTAAAACATTAAACTGACTCAATTGGACTACTTCTAAAAATGCCCAAAAAATATACTTTATATTAAAACATTAATATTTCACACAAATTATGAACATTTCATATAAAATAAGTAAAGGGAGTATATAATAAGTCATCAAAATATTAATAACATCACTTTCACCAACTTAATAGATAGAACTTTTGAAACTTGTGACCCTCTTCTCAGCTTTAGAAAGTTTTTGTTGTACAATTTTCAACTCTTTTTATTTTTTCTTAAACTTCACTTCCAGACATTCATTCCGATTATTTTCTTTCTCAATATATTTATTCAACTCATAAATATCTTCCAACAGCTTAACTTTCTCATATAGAAAACATTCATGATTGTTTGTTAAGGAATTTTAATTTTTCAATTTCCCGATTTCTTTCTTAAGCCTCTCAATATTTAGTAAACATTATTTCAATTCTTCTTTTAGATAAAATTATAATCTAGTTTATTCTTCTTCTTCTAAAATGATAATTCTAAACTCTTCATTGTTAACTATTAAAATGATAGTATTCTCTCTAGAATTATCAGTAGAATTTTTGAATTCAACTTCACTGTATTATCTTTCTTCATCTTTAGACAAAAAACTTATCCTTTTGTATTTGGATAACTTTATATCTTTTTCATTGTAATAAGATTTAGAATTATCCCCATGTTTATTCCATGATATTTTTTTCCTTATTTATTATTCATCACTATCCTATTATTTCTTTCTTCGAGTACAATTAACCACAAAGTGCCCAATAGATCCACATTCAAAACAATTTCAAGTGAATTTTACCCTTATATTTACTTATACCTCTTTTCACATTTTTTGAAAACAAGGATAAAAATCATCAAGATTTTTACATACCTCATTTTAATAATTATAATCTCCATATTCTTATTAAATAATATTCCTAGTATTTTCTTTCTTGGTTTCCTTGAAATAAATTTCATGATAAAATTTATTTTCCCTTCTAACTTTTTCCCTTCTCATTCCATAAGTAATAAGAGTACTATGAAAATAATCTCGAGATAATTTTTTTAGATCTATATCTTTCAATAAGGAAAATTTGGCAACAAAATTGTTAGGAATAATTCTCAAGATCTTTTCAATAATGGTTGATTCTTTCAACTTCTCACCAAGACATCTTATAGTGCTCATAATATCATTCACCATGGTAAAGAATTCACCAAATAATTCACACTCACCTAACTTGAGATCTTCATATTTCAGCCTCTATATTTGTAACTTTGATTTCTTTATCTTTGTATTACCTTCATAAATTTTCTTCAGCTTATCCTAGATACCTTTAGTAGTGGAAACACCCTTCAATATTAAAAACTCACTTTTATAAATTGATGAGAGTAAATAATTCCTATCTATTCTATCATTCTAAAAAAAATTATTTTCAACATATATGAGTGGAAATTTTTCATAAATATAATGAAATCCATAAATTTCATCTTCAAGAACATCATACCCAAGAGACATAAGATAAGGAAACATTATATATTTCCAGATATGATCATTCTTACCATTGAATACTGGAATTCCCTTACTATTAACAAGATTCAAATTATCCATCATAACTTATCTTCAAAAACTTCAGTAAATATTAAATGAAGGGAACCTTTTATATGATACCAATTGATATTTCTCATCCAGGAAAAATGTATCACTGAGAGGGGGAGGGGTGAATTAGTGATATATTTTCATATTAGGTTTCCTTACTTTTTAAACAACCTTCACCTACTATTAAAGAGTTATGAATTTTCTAAAAACAAAACAATCACACATCCATGGGAACATAAGAATTTACAAGGTTCACTACTAAAAAATAGTAGTTATGTCCTTGGTATGGTTTGGAAACAATCCAATACCACACAATACACTAGAAAATATCCTTTTGTGTGGATAAAACAAGTAGGATATTCCCTTACACTTGTGTATAAATATGTTCAATACAACAGTTCATGTGATTCAAGTATCATGAAATAATGTAATAAAAGTTTGTGTAACATGTTAGGAAACTTTCACCAATTGCTTCAAAACATGTTACTATAATACCTTCTCAACTTTCAAAAATATAATCTTCAAAACAATTCTTTACCTTCCTGCCCAATAGTAGGTAAGAACTTCTTTGGACTTCGTAATGATACCCAGTCTAATTCCCCAATCCAATTATTCAGTCTTATTTCTTTGTAAGGAAATGTAAATATTCCAGAATACCACTGAAACAATTCTGAACTATTTCTGCCTCAATTCAAAAATCTCAATTTGATTTCCCAATCGATGATCTAGTCTGATCTAATAATCATCTAAATGTGATCTTTCTTCTTCTTATTTTGATCATAAAAATACCTCAGGAATGCTCAATCTGTAAACTCCTTCTCACAAGAATTCCAAAACGTATCTCTCTTCTCCCACACATGAATAGTGTTTTGATCCATCATAAAGTACATAGTACTTTCCTCCTTTTATAGGTGCACTAAAAATTATTTAGGAAAAATTATGAAAAAATTTCCCACTTTACTAAATTTCAAAAATCTTCAAATTCCCCTATATTCTCAGCTCAATACTTGAATTATTCAATGCTTCTCTACTCTTCATGATTCTTCTCAAAACTTCTTGAATCTTATCATGACAATAGTTGGATTCAAGTTTTCTAACCTTTTTTCAGTTCGATTTCGATTTCCATTCTGATTTCTTCATTAAAATGAATACATATGTACAATATTATATTCTTTATTATATTGCTTTGTACCAATTAAAAGCTAAAAAATATTTTATAATATTCTTCCATAAACATTATTTCTACTTAATTAAACTTTTGTTGCCTTTCTTTTTCCATTAATGAAGTCAGAACTTCAAAATATTCCTGCACATCCATAGTAACACGTTATCACCAGCTTCAGCCTTCCTTAGAAAATAGTTTTTCAACTGCTTCAACCAATTATTTTTTTCTTCTTTTCTTCAGACTAATGATCCTACATCCAATGAATTCCAGTGTCCGATGACTTTTATTAGTGTCAAACTGTGCCTAATGGATCAGTCTCTATCTCACACTGATGGATCGGTGTCTCTTATAGTCTAGTGAATATTAAAACATTTGATAAAGACACTAAAAAATTTCATTCTTTTTCTCCTGACCCAACTAATAACACATCATATTTCTTCTTTCATTCTTGGCCCACTTGAAACAAACAATTATTCCTGATGAAAATGGATGACTATATTATTGATTTATTTCTGATCCCATTTTTCATTGGTCCTCGAAAAATCTACTTTCTCATTGGGCCGACAAACTTTTCTACCTCTAATTACCTTTAGAAACCATCACTATGTCTAATGATTGGTTTCGGGATTACTCTGATGATTGGCGGCACATTGCATCCAATGGATCGGTATAAGCAGCTTCGAATTCAATAACTTCTTTCCTTTTCTGATTACAGTACACATCAACTTCATTCTATAAATATTTTTACCTTGTGGCTAATTATCTGACTCAAAACCATCATCTTCATCATCTCACATTTTAAACAAAACTTCACAGCCTTCAAAAAATTCTACGTCTGGTGATATCACATCGATGGATTGAGAACAGAAAGCTTTTAATTCATCAACTTCATCATTTCACAAGATTCCACTTGAATCATGACTTCCTCATGAATTTGAGAAAATTTTTGACTGGCATAGCATTTTCTGACTTATAATGTAAATTATTATAACTTATCATCCTTCCAACATGTCTTTATTTCCAACCGAACCTCAATTCGATTAGAAGTATAACAATTATGATCTTTATTTCACATTAATACTTGATTTATTACATAAAAATGCACTTAATACAACCCATATTATCGATAATTTTAGTGTATTTGGGAAAAGTTACATTACATAACAATATAAAATAGGGATTACAATATCTTTATTGAAAACTTCTTTAACATGATCAAAATACTCCTTCAAACTTAAAAATGCATGGGATAACATGGGGACATACATAATAAAGGGGTGATCTATAAAGAATAGTAAGGGAATAAACATGGAATAAGTTATACATGTTAGACAATAGAAATATCAATCAATAATAAATGGAAGATGAATAATAAGGCATGACATGGTATGATAATCATAAAGGAAATACGGGAAATATGGAAATATCTTAAAACACTAAACCATAAACATAGGTCAAGGAAAACTGCCAAGACATCATAATGGACATAGTCCCATAAAGAAATCAGGTTCATTAATTTTCCAAAAATGACGTATCATGATACTAAACATTACTCAATTCATTGAAGTGCTGTATAATTTTGGGTTCACCCATCACTGTTATTTTATTCTCATGCTTAAGTGTTCCACATAGGTCATACAACATGGATTCATTCATCATCATAATTTATTCCAACATAAAGAAGTGTGGAATACATAAAATTAGGTCCCAATTAAATTATTTATAAGTGTAAAAAGGTTAATACCCTTGATAGGAAATGGGTATGATATTCACTACATAATTGTTTTGGCATGGAAAATTGTGGTGAAATTTCGGCACCATAACAGCGTCGCTTAAAAATTCATAAAATGGGTTGATGAGAGAGAAATGGTTATCTCATAATTTGGAAATAAATTTTAAATTAATAGGGACATGGAAATATAAATCATATCATTATTAATTTGAAATAGAAGGTTCTATATAATAAAGAAAATTGAATAAATATGAGAAAGTAAAAGAACCCTTACCTTGAGAATATGACACCAAAAGATTTAAAGGAGGTTATTTAGATCTTAGAGGACCTTTGGGAGGATTCTAGAGAGGTTATTTTAGATTCATGATGTTCTCCAAAGATTTTTAGTGAATATAAATGAGATCTTGGATGGGGTTATATAGGAAAAGAGAGAGGAATTCTTTAATATTTCACAAACTTAGGTTTTGAACTCAATAAAATAAAATAACAAAAACCACTAACTTTCCCATAGTTTTTACCCATTATTTATACCAAATAAGGGAGTTTATAATTATTTTATTATGAAAATGTATGAACATATTAAAACAATTCCCCTGCTTATGTGGTGGTGAGTCACATTCTTAAAGAAACGAATTTAAAATCTTAAAATATATTATATGTTTTGTAGGATTCATAAATTCTTTACAAAATTAATAAAATAAACTTAAAATCACTTTATTTTAAGGTTAAAACATATATTTTTCTAATGATACACATTATAGTATTTATTACATCATTTCTGGGTCATTATGATGTCATAATACATATTGTATATTTATACGGTATTTAATTTTTACTCAAAAATTTAACTATCTCAGAAAATTATGAAAAAATAACTTTTGGATAATTTTTA
Organism: Viscum album; assembly: GCA_963277665.1. Lineage (NCBI taxonomy): Eukaryota > Viridiplantae > Streptophyta > Magnoliopsida > Santalales > Viscaceae > Viscum > Viscum album. The sequence goes on along the minus strand of OY728119.1, from coordinate 1,011,255,191 downwards.
TGTTATGATTCCAAAAATAATATTAATTTTATAAAAATAGTTTTTTAAATATGTGTATTCTCACTTTTAAAATAATAATCAACATTTATTGAGAAATACTAGTTGTTTTACAATAATAGTTTTTGAAACCTTAAAAAAATACATTGGAAATCATAAAAATTATATGATAATTTATATTTAATAAAAATAATTTAATAATAATATTTAATTAATGTTTTTTTATTTTAAAAATACATTAATTCATCAAAATAAATTCCTTAATTGAATTTGAATATTACCCAAAAATATTATTCATGTTTTTTATTATTAAAATAAAAATATTTATAATGTGATGAAAATATATTCATTATTTTATAAAAAATAATGTAGATAATCAATTTTCTATTTTCTTGATACATATCCCTTTGATACACCATCAAACACCCTAATATTAAGGTGTGAAATGGTAATACATTCATGGGGTAGTTCAATGAACATGGTTTCGGTCATGATCTCGATGAGCTTTAACTTCTCCTATAAACAGTTTCAATCATGCTTAAGTTGTTGGATATTAGATTAGGATTGGTTAAGGGTAAATCCAATAGATTATATCTCCATCCTAATCTTAGATAAATGGGCTCTATAGGGTATGATTCTATTGGTTGAGGCCATTACTTCTTTTTATGTGTCAATTAGATTTGATAAAATCCTAAATTTAAACTAATAATTGGATCATTGTTCAATGGGTATATTATCAATGGTAATGAGACATAACTATCTTTTAAATCCTACAAGATAAAAACAAATAAGATCATATGTTTTCTATAACTATATTACATGATAATACATTTAATTAAATTGTAAGGGGAATTTTATGTATAATAGTTCGGGTTGTTAAAATCTTCCCCCCTTTATAAATTTCACAATCAAATTTTTTTTCCCACACTAAAATAGATGAGGGTAACTCTATTTCATTTCCTCCTCCAATTCCCATGTTGCTTCTTTAAACTTTTGGTTTCTTCATAACAATTTGACCTTGTGCATTGTCTTATTCCGTAGAACTTTATCTTTATGATTTAAGATCTTCACTGACTATTCCTCATAGGAAAGTTCATTCTCCAATGGTACCACCTATGGATTGAGTACATGTGAGTGGTCTATTATGTAATTTTTCAAGAGGGATACATGGAATATTTCATGTACTTGATATAGGTTAGGTGGGAGTGCGAGTCGATAGGCCACCACTCCAATGAGATCAAGGATCTCAAAGGGGATGATGTATCTTAGATTAATCTTTCCTTTCTTCCCAAATATTATCACTTTCTTCAATAAAGATATTCGAAGGAATTCCATGTCTCCAACATCAAACTCTAGGTATCGAAGATGATTGTTATCATATCTATTATGTCGACTCTGAGAAACCTTGATGTGGTTATGAATGGTCTTAACCTTTTCCACCATTTCCTCAACCATTTTAGGACCTATTAGTTTTTGTTCCCCAACTTCATCCCTACATACAAGTGTCCTTAACCTCTTCCCATAAAGGGTTTCATAAGGAGCCATTTGGATGATCGAGTGGAAACTATTATTATAAGATAACTCAACTAGAGGAAGATGTTGATCCCATCCTCCTTCAAGTCAATTGAGCATGCTCTCAACATGTTCTCATGTGTAAGGATAGTCTTCTCATATTGGTCATTAGTTTGGGGATGATAGGTCATATTGAATTTCATCTCAATGTTTAGAGCATATTGGAGACTTTTCCATAACTTGGAGGTGAATCTTGGGTCTTGATCGGATATAATAGATAGTGGTACTCCATGAATCCTCAACACTTATCTGATGTATATCATTACAAGTTGATCATGTGTTAAATCCTCTCAAATTGAAATGGAGTGTGTATTCTTTATAAGATGATCCACCACAACCCAGATGTCATTGTTTCCTCTAGATGTATTCAAAATTTTGGTGACAAAGTCCATGATGATGTTCTCCCATTTCTATGTTAGTATGGGTAATAGTTTAATCATCCCCTTAGACTTCTACCTTTAAGTCTTCACTTACTGACATACCAGGAACTTTGATGTATATTAAGCAATCTCCTTCTTTATATTGTCCCACCAATAGTTCTCACAGAGATCTTGATACATCTTTTTGCTTCATTGGTGAATAGAGAAAGTCGAACTATGTGCAGCATCCAATAGTTCTTTATTTAAGCCAGGATTTGATGGAACACATAGTCTTAACCCAAATATCACAATTCCTTCTTCATTAACATTGAAATCCAAGGATTTATTTTTCCTTATAGTTTCCAATTTCTTCTAAATTCCCACATCATTTCTTTAAGTATACTTTAACCTCTCCAAAAGAGACGGTTGATCAATCATTTGTGAAAGGATTGATGATGTTAATTCCTTTATGATTCCCATGTCCATACTTTTCAAATCTAAAAAGATCATATCCCTATCATTTATCATTGATGATATAATTTATGGATCCTTTCTACTTAGAGAATCTTCCACTTTATTCTCTTTACCAGGATGGTAGTGGATTGAGTAGTCATAGTTCTTAATCAGCTCTAACCATATTCATTGGCACATATTCAGCTCTTTCTATATGAATATACAGTTGAGGATTTTTTGATCTATATATATTTCACACTTCTCCCCAAAGAGGTAATTTCTCTATATTTTAAAAGTTAATATCATTTCATCCAACTTTATATCATGTTTTGGATAGTTCTATTCATGAACTTTTAATTTTCTTGAAGTATAGGCTATGACTTTGTCATTTTTCATTAACACATAGTGCAATCCATTCATCAAAGCATCAATGAACTCTAAAAAAGGTTCTCCAATTGTGGTAGTGTGACCACAGGGCTAGTGGTGAGCCACTTTTTTAACTCCATGAAGCTCTCTTCACATTCATCATTCCAATAAAACTTGAATCTCTTCTGAGTTATTTTGGTAAGAGGGTATGACAATCATGGGATATTTCTCACAAATCGGTGATAATACCCAGATAAACCAAGGAAACTACAAATATATATCATAGATTTTGGCCTCATACATCCTTAAATTTCTTCTACCTTTTAAGGTTCCATAGATATCCCATTACTTGTGATGATACACCTCAAGAAAGAGCCTTCCTTCAACTAGAACTCACATTTTTTGTACTTATCATAAAGATTATACTTTCACAAGGTATTTAACATAGTAATCTAATGCTCCTCATGATCCTCCTTTATTTTGGATTATATTAGAATATCATATATAAATATTTCCACATATTTTTTGAGGTAATCTCTAAAGACTCTATTCACAATGTCCATGAATATTTCTGGAGTATTAGTGTGTCCAAAAGGTATTACTATAAACTCATAGTGCTCATACCTTGTATGAAAAGTAGTCTTAGGGATATCCTCCTTCTTCACCCTAACTTGGTAATATCCTGACTATAGATCCACCTTGGAGAAGTATTTTTCTCCACATAGATGATCAAAAAATTCATCAATTTGTGGAAGAGGATACTTGTTCTTTATAGTGGTTTTTTTGAGATCACGATAATCGATGGAAAGGCACATTGACCCATCCTTCTTCATGACAAAAAAGACCGGTGCACCCCATAGTGAATCACATGGTCATATGAACCCTTTATCCAAATTATATTATAGTTTTTTATTCATCTTCTCAAATTCTACAACATTCATTCTATATGAATTCTTGGATAATGGAAACACCCCAGGTATAATCTCGATTGAAAATTTAACCTCTCAGCTAGAAGGAAGACCAGAAAATTCCTCAGGAAACACATTAGTGTATGCCTTAGGTGTTCTCCACGGCGATTTCGGGATTCGTCCTCCTTGCTGTGGCGGAACGCTTCAGGCTTCGACTCTGCCGATCTGATTTGCAGGCGTAAGACCGGTTCGTTCAACGGAATACTCTACGGAGAATTCAAGGGTTTGCTCTCAGTTCTGAGTTGTTTCCATATGTTGGTCTCTCAGTATGTGAATTTCTTCACCTGATTTGCGGCAGTGGAGTTATCTGAGGGTCTGCGAGGGTTTTTCTTCGGCGGTTGGGGTGGCTGCAGTGGGGTTTTCTTGGTTGATTTTCAATACTCTGTTTGATTCCTATTATGGATATGGTGATTTCTGTGCTGGTGGTTGTTGGTGGTGTCAATGGCTAGGAATGCCGGTGAATGTGGTGTGTGGTCGACGGTTCGACGCTGATAGTGGAGATAGGGAAGCAGCGCGAGGAAGACTGTTTGGGATCCGATGTTCCGATTAGGTTCGTGATGATAGTGGTCGGTCCAGAGTCTCACCGGCGGCATGATGTTGTATTTCGCATCGAAGGGTGGTGTGTGGTGATGTTTCTCGAATTGAGGTGTGGACTGTTGGTTGGTGCGTGGTCATATGATCGGATAGGTGATGGTGCGTAGCTCGAGGCCCTGCTTTGAGCTTTTGAAATTTGAATTTTGAATGTTTGGATGCTTTGTGGTGTTTTGGATGTAGCTGTATCGGGTACCGAAAACCCTTAAACCGGCCATTAAAAATCCAACAAAATGATTAGCGGTATTCCCTCACAATATGAATTTATTTGAGGATAGTTATTTCCTTAGACTCGATCATTTGAGCTAGATATACTTTCTCATAGGGTAATAATATTCATGCTTGAGATGATGGTGCTAAATAAGATTCATCCTCCTCCTTGAACTTGTAAAAAATCAGGGGTTGATTCGCAATAAGGAGATTGAATTCATTCTTGAAGAAATTTATGTTTTCTCTATATAGGGAAATCCAATCCATGCCCATAATTGCATCAAATTCCACTAAAGGGAGTATGAAAAGGTTCACTGAGAAGTTTATCCCACAAACTTTGACGTGGTAGGAGTTATATACTTGGGATGAAATAATTGCCCCATTTTTTGTTTTCACTGACATATCTACCTCCATGCATTGTGGTGGTATTTTAATAGTTCTAATAAACTTTCATGATATGAAGGAATTCATAAAACCAAAATCCAAAAGTATGTTCTATATTCCTGAATGAATAACTAGTGTACCTATCACCACTTTATTTTTGGGATCCACCTCAGCAGTTGTGATGGAAAAATATCTCCCTTTCTACCTTGTAGGTTGTTGTTTGTCTCCAAAAACCCTCAACTTAGTGAATTAGTTTGAAAAGTTCCTTGATTCCTTGCAGTTGTATCCAAGAACAATGTATTGAGGGTTGAATAGAGTGTTCCTTTCCTCCATCGTAGTAGTTGGTTTATCCTATCGGTAATTGTTAGATTGGTGTCCTTCCTTATCGCACCTAAAGTATTTCCTCATCCCCTTTAGGCAATTTCCATGGTGCTTATTTCTGCACTTTTTACAAGTAGGGTGTTGGAATTTCTTGGCACCATTAGATTTCTCTATTTGACCGCTAGAATTAAACTCCACTTTCTATTTCTTATCCCCATGATAACTTTGAGATTCTTCGATCTGCATTTCGACTTTGAGGTCACATCAGACAATTTCTTCATAGCTATCGAAGTCTCATATTGCTAGGGTTTTTCATAGACTAGGTTTTATCCCACCAAATAAGTGGTCAACCTTGAATTTTGGGATTACGACAAAGTTGAAGGCGTATCGTTCAAGTCTTGTGAAGTTTTCCTCGTATGCTCTGAAATATTCATCATCATTTTTCTTGAGGGAAAGTAAATCCCTTTCCATTATAATTTAGAGAGTACAAGGAAAATATTTATCAAAAAAAAATTCTGTAAATCCTTCCACCCCATTGCTTCGATCTCTTTCTCAAGCTTTGTATTTTTGATCAATTCCCACCATTGATCAACTTCACCCTCCATATGATAAACATCCAGTAGAACCTTCTCTTATTTGTAACATTGAAGGATGAAGAATAACTTCTCAATGGAGTTGATCCATTGTTCCATGATTAAGGGATTGTATGATCCATTGAAAGTCATAGGCCTTTGTCGTATAAAGGACTCAATCATAGATTTCTCTCTCTTAGGGGGTTTGGATACTCCTCTGGATCTAGGTTTCTATTCAGAACCTAATTAATCTAAGAGAGTATCATCATGATGTCTGTGATTCCTGCTCCCATCATGTTGGGAATCTTGTTGGAGAATACATCACATTTCCCTTCACATTGATTGTTTACCGATTCATCCTATTTTTGACCATTGTCTAGAAAAATGGGGAAAATAGGGATGAGTATATTTAAACTTTTAAACACATAAATAGGAATTTAATGAAATTAAAGGGATAAATTATAAGTTACATTTATTTCCTTAACTTATGAATTTCTAGGTTTCAATTTATATTATCCATGATCTATTTCCTAACATATACTCTTATGGGAATTTTTTTGTTCCCTTACTAATTGTTCGTAATGAGATTATAAATTTACCAAAGAATATCCTCTTGGAGTGTCAAACTAGATGCACAGTAAGGTCTATTTTCCTATACCTGGTTACCCTGAGTCAGACCCGGAACACCTTGTCAAAGTTTTCACTCTTAGGTATATCTGTTTCATAACCACCTCCACTTTTAGTATCAAGACAGGGATGTATTTTCTTAATAAACAACTTAGTCTATAATAACCAAAATTTAGGGATGTTTTATTATACTTAGTCTTATCCCTAAATCTTTCACTAGAGTTTTCTAATCCTAATCCCAAAAATAACTAAAATTTTTCTCTGATACCAACTATAACAATCTTGATCTTTATTTCACATTAATACTTGATTTATTACAAAAGACTACACTTAATACAAACCAGATGATCAAGAAGTATATTCTATTTGGTCTAAATGTACATTACATAACAACATAAAATAGGGATTACAACATCTTTATTGAAAACTTCTTTAGCATGCTCAAAATACTCCTTTGAATATAAAATTTCCTGGGATAACCTAGGGACATACATAAGAAAGGGGTGAGATATAAATCCCAATAAGGGAGTAAACTTGGCATCAATTATAAATGTTATAAAATAGGAATATAAATGAGGAATAAAATTAAAACATGAATAATAAGGCATGACATAGTATGATAATCATAAAGGAAACATGGAAAATGTAGAAACATCTTAAAACACTGCATCATAAACATAGGTCAAGGATAAATTCCAAGAAAAAATAATGTGAATAGTCCCATAAATTAATTAGGTTCATTCCCTATTCAAAAATTATGTATAATGATACTAAACATTACCCAATTCATTGGAGATCTATATAATTTCGGGCGCACCCATCACTTTCATTTCATTTTCATGCTTAAGTGCGCCACATAGATCATACAACATGGATTCATTCATCATAATAATTTATTTCATGATAAATAAGTTTGGAATATATACATGTAAGTACCAATTCAAAGAGTTATAAGTTTAAAAAGGTTAATAACCTTGATAGGAAATGGTATGGTATTCACTACACAATTGTTTTGGCATGGAAAATCACGGTCAAATTTCAGCAGCATAACGACGTCACTTAAAAATTCATAAAATGTTTTGATGAGAGTGAGAGGGGTATATAATAATTTTTAAATCAATTTTATAGTAATAGTTACATGGAAATACATATCTCAAAATTATGAATTGGAAATATAAGGTGAAATATTATAAAGAAACTTGAATAAAGAGGAGAAAGGAAAAGAACCCTGGCCTTGAGAGTATGACAAAAAAAGGTTAAAAGGGATTATTTAGAGATTAGGGGTTCCTTGGGAGGATTATATAGATGTAAGGGAAGAGTAAGTATGTGATACTAGGATTTTTAGTGAAGAGAAATTGGAGATTTTGTGGGTTTATATAGGAAAAGAGAGGGGAATTCTTTAATATTTCACAAACTTAGGTTTTGGACTCTATATAATAAAATAATAAAAATCACAAACCTTATCATGGTTATTTCCCATGTTTTATTAAAAATAGGGTAGTTTTTAATTATTTTATTATTTAATGTTCTGAACATATTAAAATAATTCTATTTCTTATGTGGAGGTGAGTTACACTCTTAAAGAAATGAATTTAAAATCTTAAAATATATTATATGTTTTGGAGGATTCATAAAGGCTTTATAAAATTAAAAAAATAAACTTAAAATCATATTATTTTAATGTGAAAAAATATATTTAGAAAATTATTCCCATTATAGTATTTATTACATCATTTTTGGGTCATTATGGTGTCATAATATTGATTGTATATTTATACGACATTTAATTTTTACTCAAAAATTCAACTATCTCAGAAAATTATGAAAAATTTACTTTTAGATAATTTTAAAATTATGATTCCAAAAATAATATTAATTTTATCAAAATAATTCTCTAAATATGTGTATTAACACTTTTAAAATAATAATCTACATTTATTGAGAAATGATGGTTTTTTTATAATAACAGTTTTTGAACCCTTATAAAAATTACATTTGACATCTTAAAAATTATATGATAATTCATATTTAATAAATATAATTTAATAATAATATTTAATTAAAATATTTTTTTATTTAAAAAATACATTAATTATTCAAAATAAATTCCTTAATTGAATTTGAATATTACCCAAAAATATTATTTGTGTTTTTTAGTATAAAAATAAAAATACTTATAATGTGATGAAATTATATTCATTATATTATAAAAAATATTGTACATAATAAATTTTCTAGGGTCTTGATACATATCCCTTTAATACACTAGCAAACACCCTAAGAGTAAGGTGCAAGATGGTGAGACTTTCATGGGGGGGTTCGGCAAACATGGTTTGCGTTGTGATCTCAATGAGCTTGAACTTATCTTATAAATAGTTTTTCTCATTCTTAAGTTGTTGGATCTCAACTTGGGTTTAGTAAAGGGAAAATCCCAGAGATGTTATCTCCCGTGGAAGCTTCAATAAATGGGCTTTATAGGGTACGATCCTATTGGTTGAGGCCATCATTTCCTTTTTATGTGTCAATTGGATTTTTTAAAAACCTAAATTTAAATTAATCATAGGATCATTGTTTAACATCTATATTATAAAGGGTAATGATACATAACTGTATTTTAAATCCTCTAGGATAAAACCAAATAAGTTCATGTGTTTTCTATAACCATATTACATGTTTAGACATTTAATTAAATTGAAAGGGGAATTTTATTTATAATAGTTTGGGTCATTACAGGAAGCACTTGTTCTTCCAATTTCCTTTATAATGATTTCCTCACAAGTTTCTCAGGAAATAATGATCCTCTAACCTAGAAGGGAGAAGTAAGTGTCAAATATGTTTAGAAGTGTTAATAAGCCCTGAATTCTAAAATGGATTCCATATATCAAAATCAAGTTTTGGATTTTGGTATATCCTTCAGTGGATGTAAATTTTGTTAGTTGAAAATGGTTATTCAAGAATAAACTATACATGGAAGGAAAATTTAGTACCTATAAGGCATGAATGGTTGTAAAATGGTTTAAACAACATTAGTTCATTGACTACAACATAACCTTCTCACTAATTGCAATGATGAAATCCATCATAATTCTACTTGTAATTGTGGATTACCATGACTATGTGATTTCTAAAATGGATGTCAAAATATCCTTCCTTATTATGAACCTTCAGTAAAATGTCTATATCAAAAAACTTGAAGGTTTTGTAACTCCAAAGGTGGCCTATAAGAAATGAAAATTGTGAAATCCATTAATGGATTAAAGTAACCATCTAGATTATGGAACATTCATTTTGATGAAGCCATAATGGAATTAAGTTTCATAAATAGTGATTGTATGCCTTGTGTCTATAGACGATTTAGTAAGAGTGCAGTCATTTTCTTAATAGAATATATTGATGACATATTACTCATTGGAAATGAAATACCATTCTTATAGTATGTTAAATAATGGTTAAATAAATTCTTCTCTATAAAGGACTTAGGATAGGTAACATATATTATTAGGGTCAAGATCCATCATGATAGATCCAAGAGGTTACATGACCTAAGTCAAAGTACATACATTGACAAGATACTGGAGATATTAGGTATAGAACAATCCAATAGGGGATCTTTTCCAGCATTACATGGAATTTATTTTTCTAAGAAAATGCATCCTCATACACATGAGGAATCAAATATAATGTAAAATATTCCAACACATCAGCGATTGGGTCAGTCATGTAAGTTATGTTATGTAATACACTAGATTCTGCCTACATGTTAAGTGAAGTATGAAGATATCAAGTTGACTTGGGTGACCATTATTAGATGGTAGTCAAGACTATCTTTAAGTATCTAAGGTGTAATTAGTATATGTTTTTGGTTTATGGAATATATGAGGAACCAGTAATCGTAGGATATACAGATGCTAGTTTCTAAACTGATTGAGATGACATGAATGCACAAATAGGATACATCTTCATTTTGAATGGAGATGTTGTGCACTAGAAGAGATCAAAGCAGGCTATGGTCCCAGATTCTGTAGTATAGTCTGAGTATATTGTGGTTTATGAGGCAGATAAAGAATTAGTATGGATGCGCAACTTCATACAATATCTTGAATTTGTACCTATCAATAAAGATCATTTCACACTCTACTGTGATAATACAGCAGTGGTGGCTCTCATAAAAGAACCAAGGTCACATCAACAGATGAAGCTCATACTTCAAAAGTATCATCTATTGAGATATTTTTCTTAGAGATGTGAAGTTTTAGTGAGTAGTATTTCCACAGAATACAACATGGTGGCCCCCTTGACTAAAGTCTAGACTCAATAGAAACATGATTGTCATGTGAGGTCTAGCATACTGAATATTGAAGGCAGTTAAATCTTTTCCAAGTGGGAGTTTGTTGGAGTTGGTGTCCTAGGACCAACTGTTTTTACTTTGATTACATGTATAGTTTATGAATTGAATATTAATAAAACTTCTTATTAAATATTGTTCATTATTATACATAAATCTAATTTCATAATGTCCAAGAGTATATGTCTCATTGATAAGGTCGTAATAGCTTCCCACTAAGATGAGAACCTTTAAGTGCTATGGTTATATTCTTAAATATGGTTCAATGGTTGGATAATGTACAATGATGAGACACATAGTACATAGACTGTTGGGTGTTAGTACTTGTAGGAAAACGCAGATTCTTCTCATGAAGTTCACACTTATTAATCTCCAAGATGGGGGATTATGAGAAGAGACCCACCAGTAGGAATTCCACATGTTTTGGTGTCATCGGATAATCCTATTTGTGAACATGTATAATGGTCCATAGACATTAATATTATCATTAATTCATTTCATGACTCATGCACTTAGATTTTTTGATGAAAATGTGATGCCATATATTCACGGTGAGGAAGGGTATGTTGGATGCATCACAATTGACATGTCATTAATGGGTAATTCAGGGAAGTATTTGTTTCTCTTCGATATTTATCGAAGTTGATAGCTCAGACTTTTGATTAGAATTGTCATCATAAATTCCATGTCCATGGTTTAACGATGTGCTTATTTAAGATAGTCAAATAAAGACGTATCGAGCATATAGGTTGGTGATATGAATGTGAAACCTTCTTGATGTGATATTATGATAAAGGGGTTATATTACATAGTGATCATTCATATATATTTGATTTCATTTTGGAATTAAGTTCTTTATATTGGGTACCTTGACCCATTACTAGACAGTAATCTTGGACTTTTGGCAAGCTTGCCTAATACCAATGATGAAGAATCCTAGAGGGTCACACACCAAGCATTTCTGATGATCTCGATTAAATTCTATTTAAATTTAATTAATTGATTAAATATTATTCTCAAGATCAAGGGATATTTTTATTCACATTTTATCAATCAAAAATATTTATTGATAAATGAAATATTTAAATTAAATATTTATTTGGATGTTTAATAAATACTAGTGGATTTTAAACAAACCAAGACCGTGTCTAGTGAAAAATATTAATTAACAATCTGGTTAAATAATATTTGTTATTTTGCAAGTTGGTGCACGACAAAAAATGATATTATTATTATGTTTCATGGTTTTTATTAAAGATTATAATATTATTTAAGGGTTGGCATGCAATTAAATAATATTTTAACCTAAACCCTAACTCTGTAAATAGACAGTTATATCTATTGTGTATGGAATCCAAAATCAAACCTTGAGAATCATTGTGCACAATGAAACTCTCTATCAAATCCTTTCTATCTTCCCCTCAAGAACGATAAATTCAAGAGAGGACCCTTTCAAGATTGAAAGATGAACGATCAACACAAATAACGTAATAAAATCGACACGTCATGCTTGTACCTAGAGATCGATTGGCATTGATAATATATCAAAGGAGCACATGTGGATCATTGCTAGAGGGATTATATCCTTGGATCCTCATAGTGCAACGAAGGAAATTTAAAAGTTTCTTTTCACATGATTTAAAAATACATCAAAGAAAGAATTATCATATCAGGTATTCATTTATTTTGATATTAAAAAAATTAATTATAAATTTGACATGCAAGATCCTCACTCAGGGTTTTGATTAACTCAATATTAAAAGAAATCTTAATATATCACCCGCCTCCACACACTTTCACTGATCCTGAAACTATCATCATATTCATCTACCAATGATTCATGTACCTTCGAAATATTCCTCAAATTTGGTGCTCAAATCCTTCTTCTTCAATTTCCACTATATGCACAACTCGAGGGTCGTGATGACTTCAGCTAGATTCCTCTCAAATCTTACTCTCAGTCTATATTCTTCCCATGATCTCCAACTTCATCTTTAGCTTTATGATTGTCACATGGAATGTTTATTGTAGTTTCTTCCCAATTTGGGTAGACCAAAAGAAATAAATTTTATTTTTATTCAAGCCCTATCCATTTTGGGTATTCTGGATTTGGTTTTATATGGTTACCCTTGCGTAGCTATTTGGTGACCTCGACGTAGTAGAGGGACCATGGGAGTTTACCTTTCATAGTGTCTCAGAAAGGTACCCTGATATATCCTACTTAGTGGTACCCCTCTGTAGCTTGTTGAACACACCCTCTACCTTTACATGGCTACCTTCTATGATAATGACCCTTACATAGCTCCTAGAGTGCACATATTACCATTACACAACATAGGTGAGGACCTTTACAGAGATTTAGTGTCCTCGATAGTACCCTTATGAAGCATAGGAGACATGAATGTACCCTTACATGTCACTCACTCATGCATGTTACCTTTACACGGAAGCTAGGGAAGTCTTATGATGGGCGTTGAAGTCATATAATCGGTGGTGAAGTCATAGGATGGAGTCATACGATGAAGTCGTTCACTCAACTTGAAAGTAATATGATCATTTTGAATTAAGTAATACCCTCGTTGAAGTCATATAATCGACATGTTGAATTCATATGATGGTAGAAAATCATAAAATCTATGGAATCCATAGAAATTTTTACATTCGACAAAAGTCATACAAAATGACTAAGGAAGTCATACGCTCTGCTCATCCTGTTGTCATTTTTTCCAACATTAGACCAGCAACCATAGAAATCAAAAAATCGGTAGTGGATTTATCAATTTAAGATCATGATGATTTCAAATGATGAAACCCAAATTAAAAATTCATTAAACGGTTTAATCCCAAAATTCCAATATCAATGTATGGTTTCCCATTTAATTCTAAAAATTTAATAAATAATTAAACTCAATATTTAATCCATTAACCAATTAAGTTCTAGATTTACAAAAGTAAAAAATATAAACAAATTCCCAAAGTTTGGATTAAATTAAGAGGTAGATTGACAATGAAAGAAAGTTTGAAATTTTCAGATATTGGCTCTCATCAATCTTCTAGGCTGGCCTCTCAATCATGTAGCCTAGACTCATCACTCGAGGCCCATCTTGAGCCTCAAAGCATGTCTAAACATCCAACTGGACCCATAGGATGATTCCCCTCAAGACTTTCATAGTCGCACAAGCTCTTCACACCAAACCCATCAAAATCCTCGTATCTCTCATATGGGAATCCTTTAGGGTCTTTTAGACCCATCTCAGAAACTTTAGTTAGGTTGGTCTTCCAATTTTGATCATTGAGGTCAAAGGTGACTCTTGAGATCAAAACACTACAACAAAAATAGGCCTTAGCGGTGGTCTATTAGTGGCGGTTTAGTAAACCCCCGTACACCTCGCCGGTCTTGACCGGTACTCGAAGCCCCTCAGCACACCTCACCACCCCTCAGTGCGCCTCGCCGGTCTTGACCCATGCTCTCCACCCCTCAGCGCACCTCTCCACCCCTCAGCACGCCTCGCCACCCCTATTGGTAATGTGTTTTTTCCCTTGTTTATTTTCTAATATATTATTATGATTATTCAATATTTTTCATATGATGTTTTGGGTAGGATTCTGCTAAATCTACTGGTATTCTTACCCACTATATATATCCTATTTTTATAGTTCTGTAAGAGGGATTTAGTGATTGGGTTGGGCGTTACTAGAACATGACATGGATCTTGTTGGTGTTTGAAGAGTCATTTTCATAGAAGTTGTTTCATGGTATTTCATTTAGTGATTTTAATTTATGTATGGAATTATAAACATCATGGAATTGATTTATTTATATTATATGGAGTATATTTGTGGTTTCCTATCTTATACTCCTAGGATATTTGAGGGTAATACCTACCATATGTGTGGTTTACACCCTTGATTCGTGTTTCCACCTTGTTCCCTATTAGAAGTTGGATTTAGGACTAACACTTGTCTTTACTCTCAATACAAGAGGGGTTCCAATGGGGGTAGATTGTGACGTAATCCGCAAAATGGGGTCTCACAACACACATAGTGACCCCCTAAAATCAAAATAAATCAAAAGGTTTTGCGGAATCATGGGTGGGGAAAGACAAATCAAGTTCCTATGAGGAGAGAATTTGAATTATAGTAAGGGTGTAACATAGTTATTCCCTCAATAATGAACCTCACCATGGGATATCATAGAACATGTGATAGCTCTATAGTATCTGAATAATCATCGTGAATAATCTAAATCTTATAAGGCCTTTGAAGATATTTTCATTCTTAGCATATGAATAATAGGGATTAGTTCATGTCATTGGGTTTCATTACACATGTCCCCCTCCCCATATTTTGTTCTCATCCCTTGGGGATAATAATCATACATACACATTGTATCACATCACCATCAGGATAAATAATAAATAATCACATAGAATCACTCCACCCAACTTGACTATCATGTAGAATATCTCATGCATCTAATGTATCTCAATGTATGTTTCTCAAATATTTATCATCCAAGACCCAACTCACTATCCATAATAATCACCTCTAAAATGTTTCTAATTCCTTTTTAATAGCACATCATTTCACATACCAACTCTCAAGGCTACTAATTCTAAATGGTTAACTAATCACCTTACCCTCTATAGCTCATCTCATCAGATCACAAAGGACCAAACCTGATATATTACCATTTGTTCACTCACATATAAGGTTATTTCATATCCCTTAAGACTTATTCATATTATTTCTACACCCTAATCCCATTAGGTGAACCATTTATAAGTTGTAAACCCATTAATTCACTTTTCTTTGTTTTCCTGTGCCTCAAGAGGCATCACATAATTTACCTCAATCCAATATTACAAATCTCCTTTAAGGTAAAACCATTGTTCAAGGTCTAAGTCTTATCTGCTCTTTCACTCTCAACCAACAAGGTCATCCCACCATCAAATAATCATTCATTCATTATACACTTAGTAAAATTTTTAAAAAAAAATAAAAGTGACCATCTAATGTCCCTAGCATTTTATCTCATGCCCAAACACCCATTTAGAGTCTATCACACAAACTAGAAAATTATTCACAAGGAAATGTGATTGTATAATGATCTTAAAATAATCCCACCATGTGTGGAATGTAAATTTCATTCCTAATAGCTTATATATATTTTTTCACACAATTACAAACCCTTTTAGTCCACATTTAAGTCTCCCTAACTCGATTACCAACATCTATATACCACAAAAAAAAAGAAAAAAAATGCATGGAGAAAAAATTTAACTATCACCTACTTATTATCATTATAAGTTAACCCCTAAAATATAGTCGTTTTATTTATCATCAATCAATAGATATTTCAAAACCTATCAAAATACCAAAGTTAGATATTTGGAGTGATATTCCATAAAAAAAAAAGATAACAATGATTGAGATTTTAATGATGTTATCCTACCATCTAGGAGTCCAAATCAATTAATGACTCGTCAATATGACATTGAACGTGATTTTATAAATATAAAGAATGGGTGTAAATAAACATTCCCAAATGACTCGCCTCTATTATTTCCCAGTCATCTAAGTGGAGAAGTAAATGTATTTTTAAAAATACAAGTAAAATATAAAAAATTCCCATGCATGAAAGTGGTGGTTGGAGAAAGTGGACCCCCTCCTGGACTATAGTGGATCACCAAGGATGTTCCATGATCCACCCCAGAGCTCCACATTATGTTTCAACCCCCATTGATGTTCCATGATCCACCCCAGATCTGAAAATTTTAATCACACATAGGGTCACAACATGTTGCTACCCATAACACTTCACCATGATACCCCACATGTTATTAAATTCTCAACCCCGAACCATACCCAACTCTTTGAATCCTAATTCGAGGCCACCAATAACATACAAAGTAGGAAAAAATTATTAATATAAAAAATATTTAATTCTACCTCTATTGTATATTTGTTGGGGATTGAATATTTTATATGAATTCCATAAGACTATGGATTTAATAGGTTTTACCAATTTCTATAATTTAAACAAAATTAAACAGATATTGAAAAGGTATATTGATATCAATACTTTTTAGTGTTATTTCAAGATCTATTTTAGGAAATTTAATATACATGATTTCATTTATCTTTGGAATTTCATGTTTCCTTTGAGTCTGGAAAAACAAATACCTTACTTATAAGCCTTGGATTCATCTACCCTAGCCATGAATCCTTTCACCTGATGATTCTTGGCATGTTCTACATCTTGGTTCCCTGTGTATTTTCTAAAGTAGTGAGTCATGTTTATGGTAAGAGTTTGTTTCCATTTCATATTCCTAACTTCTATTCAATTATTATACGATTTATCAAGCCCTTACCTTAGTGATATCAAAGTTATTACATCATCAGTTTGGCCATCTGTTTTTTTATAGCACAACATACAAAAAACTACAGGGATGAGATCCTTGTTCTCATCTTCTTTTATGGATATTTTTAATTTTCATGATTTGGTTTTCTAGTGGGTGGGTTTATTATGTACCATATGTATTTATATAGTAAAACCTTATTTAACATATTTATATATTTTTTCAACTATTATATATGAATCTATTTCACTATTTAGTAATAGTTATGTGTTTTAATTTTTTTTAATATTTTGTAGGCACATTGTGATATACATGGATAAAAGATGGATCACATTACCGAGGAACACACCTCAGTATGTTAAGGGTTTGAAGGAGTTTTTAGATTTTGAAATTTCCAATCGATCTGTTGAAGGGAGAATAAGATGTCCATGTCCTAAATGTAAATTTAAAAGATAGTTGAAGATAGATGAATTTTATGAACAGCTAATATTGAATCAATTACCTAGTCAATATTTTTGTTGGATTTGGCATGGAGAATTGAATGTTATAGAAGGTTGAGCACTGATTTCAATCCATAGAATGACCTCCCAACTTCGTCGACAATGGAAAATGAAATGAAAAACCTTATAAATGATGCATTCGTCATTTTAAGAGACCACCATCAACATCAAGACATATTAGAAAAACCAGATGAGGGTGATACAAATAGAAACGGGACAAGTGATGTTTTTGAGACTGTAGGACAACCATTTCAAGATTGTAACATATTAATGAATCCTCCTCTTGATTCTTTGGAGACTAATATAAGAGAAAACTTCACTAAGGAAAATATGTTTCATGATTTAGTTGAAAATGGAAATCAAGAGTTGTATAATGGATGTTTGAAATATTCAAAACTTTCTTTTATGCTGAAGTTGTACCATATCAAATGTCTATGTGGAATTATAAATAAGGCAATGTCCATGATATTGGAATTGTTGCGTGATGAATTTCCTGAAGCAAACATCCCCGAGTCTTTTTATGATATGAAAAAAGTTTTTAATAGGCTTGGTCTGAATTATACAAAAATACATGCATGTCCCAATGATTGTATGCTTTATTATCAAGAGGATTCAAGTAGACAGGATTGTAAAAAATGTTCTTATTCTATATGGAAATCAATGGGTGATTTTGGAAGTCTAAATCAACATACTTTCATGAAGAAGAAGAAAATGAACACACCTGCAAAGGTTTTTCATTTCTTTCCTTTAAATCCTTGATTGCAAAGATTAGTCATGTCATCGAAAATTGCTGAACACGTGAAGTGGCATTCTGTAGATAATAACAATGATGGTTTATGAGACATCCAAGAGATTCACAATCATGGAAGAAATTTGATTCATTACATCCAAATTTCTCATATGATCCTAGGAATGTTAGATTGGGATTGGCTACCAATGGATTAAACCAATTTGGGACTTTGAGTACCAGTTATAGCATTTGGCCAGTTGTTTTGATCCCTTACAATCTGCCTCTGTGGATGTGTATGCAACAAACATATTTTATCATTTCAATGATTATTCCTAGAAAAAAAATGTCTGGAAATGAAATTGAAGTATACTTGCAGCCTTTAATTGAATAATTACAGGAGTTGTGGAGAAACAGTGTTGAGACATTTGATGCTTCTTCTAAAACAATGTTCAAAATGCATGCTGCTTTAATATGAATCATTAGTGACTTCCCTAGGCTTGGGAATTTATTTGGTTGGAACACTTACATGGGTTTGGCTTGTCATGTTTGTAACTTTTATTTTGAGCCCAAATGGCTACCTCACAGTAGAAAATGGTTCTACTTGTTCCATAGAATATTTCTCGATGCATCTCATAGATTTCAGTTGAACAGATCAAAATTTAACGGTTTCATTGATTGTAGACCACCTCCAAAGTTGTTAACTGGTTCTAAAATATTGACCAAACATGGAAGTGTTGAAACATAATTTGGGAAGGTTCGTCATTTGAATGATAGTAGGAAACGGGTTTGAAGTGCATCATCAAGTGAAATCGGAACGCAACAATGGAAGAAAAAAAGTATATTCTTCAAACTTCCGTATTGGGAATTTAATTTGTTGCGGCATAATCTTGATGTGATGCATATTGAGAAGAATTTTTGTGACAATTTGATTTTCACATTGCTTAATGATCATGGAAAGTCGAAGGATAATCTCAATGCTTGGAAAGACTTACAAGTATTGAACATAAAACATGATCTCTGTCCAGATGAGAATGAAAAGTATGCTCCGACAATTTTTTACAATGAAAAATATGGATAAAGATACATTCCTTCTAATTTTAAAGCATGTGAAGGTATCTAATGGGTATTCAAGTAACATATCGAGGTGTGTTGACTTGAAGAATCATAAGTTGCATGGATTGAAAATTTACAATTCACATATTTTGTTATAGTAGTTACTACCATTGGCATTGCGCACATTATTACCTGAAAATGTTGATGTTGTTGTACTCCAATTCTACACATTTTTCAGAAAACTATGTGAGAAATCTCTATATCCATTTCAACTTGAAAACCTTCAGGGGAGGTTGGTATTGACACTTTGTGCAATGGATATGATCTTTCCTCCATCGTTTTTTACTATCATGATGCATTTAATAGTGAATTTGGTTGAGGAAGTTAAATTAGGAGGTCCCGTTCATTATCGATGGATGTATCCAATTGAGAGGTAATTTATTTATATGTTTTTCAGTTAAGTAAACAATTTTTGGAACTTAATTAAATGCATAATTATGTTTTTTTATTTTATTTCACAGATATCTTGGGCATTTAAAATCATACGCGCGAAATAAAGCTCAACCCGAAGGCTCTATTGCTGAAGGTTATTTGGCTGAGGAGTGTCTTACCTTTTTTTCTAGATACTTGGATAATATTGAGACAAGATTTAATCTAGTTGGATGTGTTGACGACTCATCGAATCAATTTCAAATACATGAGAAATCAAATATATTTCCTACTATTGGATGATCAGTTGGGAGGACCTCAAATGTGACACTGACAGAAATGGAATTATTATAGGCACATAGATATGTGCTTCTAAATAGTGAAATTGCATATCCATTTATTGATGAGTTGAGGATACAAACAAAGAGACGAATGAGAGGCCAAACATGAAATGAGAAATATATAACTAAATTTGTTAATAAAGAGATTGTAGAATGGTTTTCATGATGTGTAAGTTCATAAATATTGCAATAAATACAAAGAGGGTTTGAAGTTTATTGCTCGAGGTCCTCTAAAACAAGTTAGAAAGTTCGACGCTTACATCATGAATGGCTTTATATTTCGTACAGTCGATCGTGAAGAGGGTTTGAAAACACAGAATAGTGATATATTTACATTTGATGAAGTGGCATACTATGGAAATCTGATTGATATTATTGAATTAAACTAACATGGGTATTTTTAAATTGTTTTATTCAAATGAAATTGGGTCGATGTTATCAGAGGTTTTAAAAGAGATTCCTTGAAATTTACTTCTGTGAACTTATCTTTCTTGATGGATATTGGTGATCATGAACTGCATGATCTATATATCTTATCATCACAAGTAAAATGGTTTATTATGTGAATGATGTTGTGGATGAAGTGTGGAGTGTATTTTCTAACGTAATACAAAGATATTTGTATAATATGGGTGATGAAGTGGAAGATTCGACCTCTGAAATTGAATCTCATTAACAACAAGAATCGGAATTATTTTTCCATCATAATATTGAAAATATTAGTCTTGCAAGGATGAATGAATTGGATGAAGTAACAGAGAATGAAACTAACAAGATTGAAGGGTAAAATGATTGTATGTACAGATGTGAAATTATTTTCTCATTCACGTATTTCATTTGTGCAGTCATTCATTATCATTGTTATGTATATTTTTTTTGTTAGTACTGTGCATCTATTATCATTATTAATTTTTTTTATGAATAAATTTTTTGAAAAATATGTTCTAAACTTAATTTTATTTTATTAAATGACAGGAATGCCAAGGAGGAAGCGATATATTGTTTCATCGACCACTGTGACAGATGACGATCCATCTGTCTCCCTCCCTACGGCATCTAAGCTTCCATCCACTCGCCCCCCTTCACCATCTCCCTCTGCACCATATCTCACACACTCTATGAGTGTCCCTTTAGAAGCTCATTCATCGACTCCCCCTTCAGGAGCCTCAGCAGTGGGGGGCGGCACGCCACTTCTAATTCTTCATGAGCATACTGAAGGGTGACAGTTATAGGTACAAATTTTAATATGAATATATTTATTGAACTTTTTTTATACTAACTGTTTTTTCATTAAAGATGAAAACAATGAAAGTGTAGAGAAAAATATAAAAAGTTTTGATGTATTGAATATGACTCGAGAGAAGATCGTTGTCCCATTTGATTCATATGGGGTCCCCACAGATGACATCGCGGGATTACTTGGACAAATTCTAGGCCAGCTAGCTACGGAGCCCATTTCCCTTCCTATTTCATATGATGATTGGAGGAATATGCCTCCAAGTTGGAAAAATGAAGTTTTTTATTTCCAAATAAAGGTAATTTTAATACATTATGGTGTAATTTAATGTCATGTTATTAATATTTTCAAAATTAATTTCTATATACATATATTTTTTCACTTTACGGTTGCTGATGTGATAGCATGGAAGTGTACATTGAAAAATCCTATTAATAAATGGAAAGAATTTAAATGGATATTGTGGAGCGATGTCAATGATACTTCCTTTACCATCCAATAGATGTATGACAAGCTACCCGATGGGGTACCAAAAGAGAAATGGAAAGTTTTTGTTGACAGACATCGTGATGAGAAGCAGATGATATTTAAATATATATTATTATATTAACCTCATTTTACATTTATACATGTATATGATGAGGAGATGACATTGAATACATTACTATTAAATTTCATTTTATTTATTTCAGGATCTTTCAAGAAATAATTCATCAAGTCAGGCTAAACAAGTCATCCCTCACACTATGGGATCAAAATGCTTTTCTAGAAGCCAATCCACTCTGGTAATATTTTCACTAGTTTAAATATTTATAAGAAAATATTATCTGTTTAATATATTAAATTTTTGATTTATCTTTTTTTAATGCAGTCACAGAGTTTATGGCACTAAGCATCCCGAACTGAAATGTGGTTGGAAGTTCACAAAACATCTGATGGAAGTTTTGTTAATGAGCATGCCAAAGAAGTTGGGTATAAAATCATTTTTTCATTATAATAACTTATTATCATTTTTTACTATGTTAATATATATTTCTTATAATATGGATGATATTTGATTTATAAGTAAAAATTAAAGAATTATGGGATGTCAATCCTTCGTAGTCCTACTCAGACTCCCAGGATGACCTGGTTGCTAAAGTCCTTGGAAAGAAGCATCTAGGTAGAGTGCACGGGATGGGTTTGGGACCTGTATCATTTGAGTTCTTTGGAAGGCCACTGGGGATTGTAGCTGCATCTACTCCTGTTTGTAGTCAGCCTATACCCGGAGATTCTTAGAGAGATATTTCTTCTCTACGAAACATAGTTCAATACTAGGGGGCTCAGATATCCGCTTTACAGAAAGCGTTGATTGATTTATATCATAAGATGACCGGATATTCCCCCGGTGGTATTTCATCGACTGGTGGTGAGTAGGAAAATAACAAAAATTCAAAATCATTTAGTTTTCAAACTTTTATTGGTTTTAAGTTTAAATATAAATATACAATAGTATTAAATTTTCAATATAATGTTCTTACAGGTGGTAGCATGAAGTAGAGATGGAGGTGGAGAGGATGAAAAGTTGTGTTCATCATCAGACCGTGATTAGTTGTATTGTTTATATGTGGGAAAAATATGGTAACAATCAGCTTGTATATGTATCATGTGTGGCACATGGTTTCCACCAAACATTTTCATGACCTTATATTTTCTTGATTTATCATGTTTCCTTTTATGTATTTTATTGAGGTTAGTATGGAGGAATCAAGAGGTTGGATATAACAAGGACTCTTGGGAATTGATATTATAGAGGTTATACCCATTTTATCATGGATTTGGTGTCACTTCTTGATTTTTCCGTGCACTGTTGGAGTGGTTACATGTGACATGGAGTTTCTTATGTTTCATGGACCTTCTCCAATATTATAGAATCTATAAGGTGGACTGCACTATGTTTTTTAGATATAGTTTTTAATAGCCCCATTATAATGTATAGCTATTCATAATTCCATAGTTTTTCATGTTTCATCACCATTACATTGTGTTATAGGGTGTATCACCATAACATTTTAATTCTGATCCTACCTGTAAATTATTAAACCCCGTTTGAATAATTTATTTATCAAAATTCTCTCACAATACATGGGTGACCTATATTCTATTTTAAGAGGTATTTCACCCCAATTATTTTGGTTATTGATCCTCAACATCTATATATATAACATCACTTATTTTAAGTGATTTTACTTTTATCTCGTATGGTTTCCTTCCAAGTTCTTCATTGTAAGGAGGTTGTGGCTAAGGATATCGATGGTTTGGTTTGTTTTATAGATATATATTAATAAGGCCACTATTTTATTGGTTTATCGATTTGAATCCATGCATTATAGTTCTTATAGATGGTTTTCCACTTGCCTCATCCTTATACAACAAATTGGAATTATTTTTTTGAGATAGGGGATCCTAGTTAATTTCTTTTAATGTGAATATATTGGAATATCATGATTTTATTATCCATTTTACAAATATTACGGGTTTTCAGAAGAAGATAAATAATATGTTTTACTGGATCATTTCAAAATAGGGTAAATCTTAGGTTTTTACTATTTTCATGAAATTACATATTATGGTACTTTATTATTGTTGTTTCTAAAAAGTGAAGTTTTTTGGAACCTTTTTCACTTTGAATTTTCTGATTTTCGAGCATGTTGTTTTGATTTTGTGATTGAGATAACCATTCTTGAAAAATTATTGTAACTAAAATTTAGTCAATGAACCTGTTTCCTAGGGAAATAATAAATTTATTGATAATACCCATGTTAAAAATATTTTTTATTTTGACATCCCTCAAATTGAAATTTTGGTAATTGTGGAAACTGATATATGTTGATATGTGATGATTGGATTGTTTCATTATCTTGTGTTATGTGTGTGGTATCTTATGGGGAATTTAAAACTAATGAGGGTGATCAGATTAAATGTATAATGTGATAGAAGTGAGGTTGTGGTGAGTTAATAAGGGTTGTGATGAGGGATGATGTATAATAAATTTCATGAGGTTGTTATTTTGTGGTTATTGTTATGAGGTGGTGATAGTGAAATTCTTGGTTTATGGAGAGGGAACGCCATTTGGTTTTTTAATTTAGGTTGATGTGGGATGGATGTGTTTTTTTAATGGTTTTGTTAGTTTCCTATTCATCTAGAGAATGGATTTTAAATGTTGAAAATGAGATTTCATGTGTAGAATCTGCTATTTTTTTTCAGGGCACTGATACAGGAACTGCAGAATTTGCTGTTTTTTTTTTTAATAAATTTGTCTTTCGTGGCGGTTAAAACCGCCGTGAAATATATGTATTTTTCTAGCTGCGGTGGTTAAAACCACCACTACAAACAATAATTTAGCGGTGGTTCTAACCGCCACCACACAGTTTTCATCTTCTATTACCATCTCGCAGTGGTTATTTTGTTTTTAGCGGCGGGTTTCTTGGGCTAAAAATAATTATTTTTTAGCAGCGGTTTAAACCACCGCTAAAAAAAATACACCCAGTCGAGATAAACCACCACTAAAACCATGGAAAATATCCGCGAAATACATCCACTACAATGGTTACCATAAACCTCCGTGCAATATATGAAACCGCCGCAAAAAGTTTGTTGACACACAATTTAACGGCGGTTTTTCAAAACCACCGCAGAAGCTTAGGGAGGCGGTTTAAACCGCCACCATACCCAAAAAAACCACCGCCAAACATATGTTTTCCTATAGAGAAAACACCTTATCCCCTGCACTACCCCTCTCTTGGGTCAACTTTAAAGTGGGGAACCTGTCAAGGTATCATATGCCATATCACAGTTAGGACACCCTACATGGGCTCCTATATCTCATTATCATCTCTCAAGTCAAGCTCATTAATCAAAGGGGAACAACACCCCTTGACATGACCATGATCACCTCATGATCTAATCAGCCTCGAAGGTAATATCATGTTGGCGTCACACTAGAGGGATGGCATAAATCTCACCTCCCATCCAAACTCAAGCTAGTTTGTTTATATCACTCTTTACCCACACATAAATCCTCCAATGATCTACCCTCCTGGGTACGCATATACTAGTGGGTGAGGACACTCAACCCACGCTCATACCAACAAAGCACAGGGCTATAAGGTTTCCAATGAGTCTATTTGACCTATTTATAGGAAAAATATTAAAATTAGTCACTCCCCCTTACATGGAGAGGACTAAGGGAACCTATCTCAAGGTAGACTATGTTTCCTTCATTTCATTTCATTTATACCCCTCCAGGGTCAATGTATCTCAAGGCTCAAATTTATGGTCAATCCCTTAGCCATCGATGGTTGAGGCATCTACTTGTTTTCATGTTTTCTTGGTCCTCAACACTTTTTTTCTACTCATAAGCATTCTAAATAAAACAAATCGTTTTAAATATAAGGTCGATCACAGACAAGTGGTGAGATTGCATATCACATACACATAAATAATTTCATATACCATAGGAGAAATGCATTGGGACCATCTACCTCATATTAATCTATTCCCTTTAATCATGCTCAACCACCACCACTTAAGCTCGTCCAAGCCACATCTAAGCTCGTATCAACACTCGATCCCATTTCTCAAGCCACAACGTCCAAAATAATTAATTATAACAATTTATAATTAATTTCTAAATTTAATTCTAATAGGCATAATTTCTTAAAAATGCACTCGGTCGTCTCGCCGCACTGAAACCGTGACCAACTGCACCCAGAAGGTCCATGGTGTATCCCTAACACCAATACGAGAAAAATCCCTATCAATTAGAACATGGTTAATCTTCAATTCCATCCAATTAAATCAAAATTTATAGAAAAAATCGCAAGTCAACATACCTCCAACCAAATGGTGAGAAATAATGGTTGATCATCCTCTTGGGACATCCTTGTCGTTGGGGTCAATTCCACCATGCTCCGGCTGAATTGTTACTCTGAAACCCTAATTGGATACAATTGAATTAATGGTCATCAAATGGAAATAAGAATGAAGGGAAGAAGAGTGAGAACACAAATCAAATCACCATAAAATCACCACAAAGAACACCCGCATCAAAGGGGGTCAAGTGAGGAGATGGAGAGGGAGAGTGTCAGCCCAATGGTCTCTCTCCATGCGGTTGTTTGACCAATAACCTAAGGGGGATGACTAGTAAATTAGCAGTTTGTCATAGCTAAAAAACCAACTCAGGTGACAGTCATGATATGACCATGAGAGTTGCAGCAGGACCATGAGGGTCGCAGCGCGACGCCTCCTCCCCTAGATCATTTGCGGTGAGTCCCTCTTGGGTTGCGACAATATCGCCCTAAGAAAATTTGTCGGCCCTCAGCCTTCCATCGTCGCAACATGACATGCCTTGTGGTGCAACACCCTCTTAGGTAGGGGACCCAACCCTCAACCAATACTATCGCGATGCGACCCCTTTGGGTCATGGCCCGATGACCCCTCTTCTAGGAAAGTCCTAGGCCTACCCTATCTCTTGTGGCGTGGTGCCCCACGCTACACATTGAGGCGCCTTGGTGCAAGTTGTCACAGTGCGACCCTCACCCGTCGCAGCGCAACATGCCACCTATATTCATAATTAGTAAAGGGAGGGGGTCACCTTAACTCAGCTTCAATGCTCACTTTAGCACCCAAATTATCTCTCAAGACTCAATTCATTTTCAAAAATATCTTAAGATGATTTAAACTTTAGATTTTGGATTGAATCTTGATTCTCAAAACATACCCTACTTTGGGAAAAATAATTCAAATTCCCTTTGAATTTCATAACCTATAACTTTACACTTTAATTAATAAAAGGTAGATTTGTCCTCATCTATTAGCCAATGAATTCGAGAAGGTTTTATGAATGAAATTATATAGACTAATGGGACAAAACTCTGATAACTAGAGGTGTATATTTCTGACTTCACCTGTGAACTTGAGTCTTACACGGGTTCGAGTTGATCTTAGTATTGGGTCGGAAGTGGATCTTCCCCAGAATAAAACTCAGTTGTGACAAAAATAATTGTGAGAATCAACAACGTAAGCGAAGCGAAAAACAAAATAGAAGAATAAAAAATGGGGAAACATATTTTAACATGGAAATCCCCTTCTTGTGAAGGATTAAAAACCATGGAATCAGAGAGTACAAAAATCCATGTAAATCCCGATACTTGAATTGTAAATACAGCATAAAAACCTATGTGAAAATCCACATCCTGATACGCCTCTATCACCTCTCTGATAATAGTCTATAACCAAACATCACCCCTCAGAGATCAATCTCAAACTTTTGGCATCGTTGCAGCACCTCATTGCACAACCCAGTTTTCCACTGCTCACTGCTATCCATGCTCAGAAACTGTTACCCAAGTATATGCTCTCCTTGGGTTGTTGTGCACCACCAAAACTGTCCCCTTCTTTGAGTTTTTTACTCCCCTTTTATAGGCTCTCAAATACCACATATCTTTATTGAAATAGATGTTGAAAAATATATCTCAAAAGGATGTCATGAGATATCACATGTATCTCATGCTGACAGATACACAGCGGAAAGACCCCAATTTGAATTTCCAAAAAAAACATATCTTTAAATCTTAAAGATACCACATGGGGGATGAAACCCAACAATACCCCCCCTTCAGCCCATTGAAGAAGTTGATCGCATCTAAAAAACTCAATTGGAAAGCAAACTGGTTGGTATCGCACCAACCGCCATCCTCTGTAGAAAATAAGACATCCCTCTTTTGCATCTCTGACAGAAACTGGAAAGCTCCCCCTGCAAAAGAAATCAAAATGTCAAAGTATTATTCATACCTGTGTTTGGACCACCAATACTAGAATCAAAAATATCTGGCTCCCCCATAATTGTGATCACCACATAATCTAGAGCACCTGCAGGAATTAACTGCTCTCTATGCTCAACATTCTCCGAGCAGTTTGAAACTCTCAGTGACTGATCTTTGATTTTCATTCTTTCTTCACTAGTGGTACTCTCTAAAGAAAAAAAATACGTGTAAGACCTAAAACACCTGACTTGACATACTTCGTCTTCCAAACCTTCTTCATCATATTCAATGGTCTTCGACTCATGCGCAATGATCGCCTATGCCACAAATCTGAAAAAGTCCTCTTCGCAATTGCATTGGTCACATCACCACACACCTTTACATCCATCCTATAAAGCATGTCATCCATTCTGCCTCGTGCATAAACCATCGATCCTCTAGACAAGGTTCATCTTCCACCACCAAATGAACTCCTGAATCCATCATTATCAAGAATACAAACAGATAAGAGATTATGGTGTATACCTGGTACATGTCTCACATTCCTCAATGTCAGTGTACAACTTACATTCGTAGTAATACAAATATTACCAACACCAATGACATCAGCATAATCTTCGTGCCCATATTCAAAATACCAAAGTCACATTCTTCATATGAAGAAAATAAACCCCTATTTGGTGTAATATGGCACGATGCTGCTGAATCAACCACTCATTCGGTGTATGGATCTGACCTGTGACAATCAGCACCAACTGAATTAAATCACCCTCACCTTGAATAAGACTTAAACCAGTATCCTCAGAATCGGTGTCGTGCGCCTTCTTTTCCTCCTCAAGCTTTTTAAATTCATAGCAGTATATATGCACATGACCCTCCATGTTGCAAAAGAAGCACTTGACATTTCTTCTTGTCTTCGACCGACCTCTCTGATTACCGCGTCCATCTGCCACAGCCAGAGTGTAACGTCCCGAGTCCGAAGCCCCTCTACTGGTGCCCCGTACTCGGTTCGCCACATGACCTCAAGCGTGTTTCCCCGAATTCCAGAGGATTCCGACTAGCAGCGAGGGCCTTGGTGAGTCGGTGGGGAAACTATGCCCTCATTTGCTAAGGTATACAAGGTAAGAAACAACAATAAACAGCGAAAGCAGTAAACAACACACATAACAACAGAAACCAAATAGCGGAAGCAATGCAGATATATAACAATGATGACAATAATGCAGCAGGTACAAGTATCTATGGAAAACAGAAAACACAACAACGTGTTGGAATACAACTGAAACCAAGTGCAAAAGAAAAAAAAAGAAAGATCCTCAGCATCGTGAGCCACGGCTCGGTCCAATGCTCCCCAGCTCCTGGTGCAGTCAAGATCCTGAAGTAGAAGGGTACTTTCCCTTGTCTATACCTGCAGTAACATAGTCTGCTTGGGCCCAAAATCATGGCCCAAATAGGGTGTGAGATACAATCCTAGTAGGCAACCACCCAAAGATCTGTGCCTAACAGTCAATGAATACATGGCAGTACTAAAACAAGAAGCAGTAAACAGAAAAGCACAAAATAGCTACAATCCACAGCTCTAACAAGTAAGGCACACAAGTAATCAGTCAACAACAAGAAGTAAACAGGTAACCCTCTGGGTAGCTCTCACAGTCTAACCCCTATGGTTCAACCTCTAAGTACTAGCAACCCTCTGGGAGGCACACACAGTCTCACCCCTCTGGTTCAGCTGTGTAATTAAGCAGACTCTCTGGGGAAGAACTTACCGTCAATTCCCCCTATAGTATCACATCGTGCTAAAGTCTCTCTAAGGAATCACTCAACATCAATTCCCCTTGTGGCCCGCGTCGTAATTAAAAGACTCTCTGGAGAATCCCTTCCATCAATTCTCCACTTGGTCTTGCATCGTGATTTAAAGGACACTCTAGAGAATCCCTTCTGTCAATTCTCTCTTTGGTCTGCTACTCTAGGTTCTCACAGTCCTGAGTAACTAAACATGCTCAGCGCGTGTGTATCGTCCAAGTAAACCTCAAGAACTACTTGGCTATCAACTAAGGCTCAACAGCAAAATAAAACAACAGTTCCACTATCCTACGACTAGGCATGGCAACTGGAAAACGCCAAACAGGCAGAACAAGCATGGAAAAGCAATCTGAGCACAAACAAATTACTCTAATCACAAGAAATAACCTCTACTAAAGAAATCAAGCAAAGAAGGAAAGAACCAAGGGCAAAACATGAAACACACAATACCCCGTTCAAGGTTATTGGTGGAATTTGCACAAAATAATCAAAGAATTTCTACAGAAAGGCACAAAGCACCTACCTCGATCCTAGGAGATCGATATACATGAACCTCGGCGACAGATTCCCCTTAGAACGACGTAGATCTGAGAAAACGTACAAAAAGTTCATCACACGATAACTTGGAAAGAAGGAGGAATCAAGAAACAAGGCTAAATCAGAAGGAAGAAATCACCGCTGTGATTCCAACGCAACTGACCGTGCTCGAAACGGAAGACGGATGGCGGGGCGGTCGTCCGTCGAAGATTCAGCCGTACGGTCTCTCTCGGACGGTCGAAAACTGAAGAAGAAGATGAATATGGGGGTTAGACGTGACCCCGGTCCGTTTAATGAAAAAAAGAAAGTACACGGCGTGTACTTTTGGAGTGCACGGCGTGTACTTCAAATTTTCCGTACTCTGAAATAACCGGCCTCCAACTCAGCCTTACACACCATGTGTGTGGCCCGGACACGGACAGCACACGGCTTCGATCCGGAACAGAGTACACGGCGTGTACTCAGAAAGTACACAACGTGTACTTCTGAAATTTCCATAAAATTCATTTTTTTTTCTCAAAAACTCCAGAAAAAGGAAAACATACCTGAAAAGATATCCATGTTCTTACAAACTTCCCCCCTTAAAGAAATTCGTCCCCGAATTTCCTAACGAGGCGGAGAAGGAGAAACCCCGAACATCTCCAGCCACTGCGATCGAACATCGGCCTCCCTCTCCCAGGTCTCGTCCTATACTCGTTCGTGCTGCCATAGCACTCGTACCTGAGGAATAGACTGCCCACAGAGAACCTTTGTACTACGATCAACAATTCGGATAGGATGCTCCTCGAACGACGCATCCGCTTCAAGCTCGACTTCCTCGGGCTGAAAGACGTGAGACGGATCTGAAAAGTAACGTCGGAGTTGAGAGATGTGGAAGACGTCGTGCATGGCCCGATACCTTTGAGGTAGCTGCAACCGATAGGCGACTGGCCCCACTCTCTCCAAAACCTCAAACGGCCCGACGTACCGCGGTGAAAGCTTACCCTGTCTCCGAATCCTTTTGTGTCCCAACCTCAGTGCGACACATAGGAAGACCTGATCACCGACCTCAAACTCCAGAGGTCGTCTCCGCTGATCAGCATAAGACTTCTGCCGAGAGTGCGCTGTAGCCATCCTCTTCCGAATCAGCTCTATCTGCTCTGAAGTCTCCTGAACAAGATGAGGTCCCAGCAAAGCTGTCTCTCCTGCCTCCAGCCATCATAAGGGTGATCGGCATGGCCTACCGTACAAAGCCTCGTATGGCACCATATGAATGGTCGCCTGGAAACTATTTTTGTAGGCGAACTCCACCAGAGGAATTTGCTTCTCCCAAGAACCACCGAAGTCCAGGATGCAAGCCCGGAGCATATCCTCAAGCACCTGGATCATGCGCTCAGACTGGCCATCAGTCTGGGGATGGTATGTTGTACTCAAAAGTACATGTGTACCCAAGGCCTTCTGAAGTCCCTGCCAGAACCGAGAGGTAAAGCGTGCATCTATGTCTGAAACAATAGAGCGCGGAACTCCATGCAGACGAACGATCTCTCTGATGTAAAGTTGTCCCAGATCATCGACACTAAAGGTCTCCTTGATCGGCAAGAAGTGAGAAACCTTCGTAATTTTTTCAATGACAACCTAGACAGCATCGTTTCCCCGAGGTGACCTCGGCAACCCAGTCATGAAGTCCATCGCAACATTGTTCCACTTCCACTCCGGAATGGGTAACTGCTGTAAAAGGTCTGCTGGTCGTTGATGCTCTGCTTTCACCTGCTGACAAGTAGAACATCTCAAGACAAAACCAGCAACATCCTTCTTCATACCTGGCCACCAGTACTAGCGATGAAGATCCCGATACATCTTGGTGATGCCAAGATGAACTGCCCAAACTGAGGAATGGAAATCCCGCATCAGCTCCTCGTGTATGTCTGCTGGCACCCATACGCATCCTTGGAAGCGCAAGATCTCATCCTCGCCCACTGTCCATCCAGGAAGAGGGTCCTCTCCTGACACACTCTCCCGCAGGACTAAGCCTTCTGAGTCTGATAGCTACCTCATCCGTACCCGATCAAGTAGCGTGGAGGTAACAGCTACAGAAGATAGAAAAGTTTGTCCCCGTCTATCATGCACCTCCAAATGCATCTCAGAGAATAGAGCCATCAGCTGCCACTCACTAATGGCCTCCTGAACTGCCTGAATCTGAGTTCTCCAGCTCAACGCATCTGCCACGGCATTTCCCTTTCCCAGCGTATAGGCAAGCTCGAAGTCAAAAGACTGTAGATACTCAACCCACCTGCACTGCCTCAGATTCAGATCATGCTGAGTGAAGATATACTTGAGACTCTTGTGGTCGGTGAAGACCACAAAGTGCTCTCCCAGAAGATAGTGTCTCAAGCAGCGCAAAGCATGAACAACAGCTTCCAACTCCAGATCGTGTGTAGGGTAGTTACTCTCATGTGGCCTCAGCTGTCGAGACCCATACGCAACGACTCCATCTTCCTGCATAAGCACAGCTCCCAGACCGATACCCGAAGCATCACAGTAAACAGTGTAGCTCTTTCCTAGCTCTGGCAAGACTAGTATCGGTGCTGACTTCAACCTCCCTTTCAGCTCCTGAAAGGCTGACTCACAAGAATATGACCATAAGAACTTCGCCCCCTTCTTGGTCAGACCTGTCAAAGGTGCTGCTAAACGGGAAAAGTCCCGAATTAAGTGTCTGTAGTATCCAGCCAGCCCTAGGAAGCTTCGTACCTCAAAAACGTTCTTCGGCTGCTCCCAGGAAACTATAGCTCTCACTTTCTCTGGGTCCACAGATACTCCTATCTCTGAGATGACGTGACCCAAGAAGTGAATCTGATCCATCCAGAAGTGGCACTTCGAGAGTTTAGCATAAAGCAGATGCTCTCTCAGTGTACTCAGAACGATCTCAAGATGGGTGGCATGGTCGTGTCGAGTGTGAGAGTGCACCAAGATATCATCCACGAAGACCACGACGAAGGAGTCCAAGTAAGGATGGAACACTCGGTTCATTAGCGCCATGAAAACTGCAGGTGCTTTCGTGAGACCGAACGGCATGACTGTATACTCGTAAAGACCGTACCTGCTCCTGAAGACTGTCAGAGGTATATCTGATGGTCTAACGCGCAACTGATGATAACCGGACCTCAAGTCGATCTTCGAGAACACCCGGGCTCCCCGAAGTTGATCGAAAATGTCGTCAATCCGCGGCAAAGGATATCGGTTCTTGACCGTCAAATGGTTAAGCTTCCGATAATCCACACAAAGTCGAAGGGTACTGTCTGCCTTTTTCACAAACAGAACAGGAGAACCCCAAGGAGAAGTACTGGGTCGGATAAAACCCTTAGCCTGTAGCTCCTCCAACTACTTCTTGAGCTCCTGCAACTCGGGTGTGGCCGTCCTATAGGGAGGAATGGACACCGGAGTCGCTTCCGGCACGAGCTCAATAGAGAAGTCTACCTCACGCTCCGGAGGCAAACCTAAAAAGTCCTCTGGAAAGACATCCCTGAAGCGATCCACCACTGGAGGAAAGTTCAACTGTGGAGTCCCCTGGTCATCCAAATAAATACTAGCAATCTGGGTCGTCACTCCTCCTAGCCCAAGATGCTCGAGTCCTGCCCGACTCGCCCGAACGTCTCATTCGCCTCTGTGAAGGAAAGATTCACCTTCTGGTGAGATGAAACTGACTCTGCGGTGATAGCAGTCGACGATTGCCTGGAAGGGAATCAACCAGTCCATGCCGAGAATGACATCATAGCCTGTCATCTCCAGGACATAGAGATCCCATAAAAAGCGATACCCTGCAACCTCGAGAGGGCACTCTCTACACTGGCGTACACTAGATGTCCTCTTCCTCAAGGGTGTGTCTAGTGTCAACGAGTCAGCAGAAGAAAAGATGCAGAGTCCAAGGCTCTCCACAATAGAAACAGAGATAAAACTATGCGTAGCACCAGTATCGAAAAGGTCTGAAGATAAAACTGAGGCTACTAAAATCATACCTCAAACAGTAGAAGGGTTGGGATCCTGCTCATGATAAGTTTTCTCCACGATGAAAGACTGGCATGTACCAAGGCCCTGCGCCCCTGGCTGACCACTCTGAGTTGAACCACCCTGATGGTGCTAAGGAACTGGTGGCTGACCTCCACGGCCTCGACCTCCACCTCGGCCCGAACGGCCGAAAGAACTCCAGTTCCCTGACTGGTGAGAGACTGGTGGGGCTGCTCCTGAACAAGGAGTCATGGAAGAACCCCGGTCACCTGCTGCTGGTGAGAAAACCTGGCAAAAACGCTGAAGGTGACCCATCCTGCCGCAAGATCGGCACTCCACTAGGTCCCTCTGGCACTGCGGCCTCGTGTGCCCTGTCCGGCCACACTGATAGCATGTCACCTGGCTACCTGATGATGCGTCTTGCTTCCTCAAATCACCACGCGTAGGCTCCCTACGGCGCTTCTTACTGTCATCTGAAGGAAAGCAAGCTCTAGAAGCAAAACCGCCCTGACTCGCAGCTCGAGAGTCTCTCAGATTGTGCTCCGCAATCAGTGCCTGGTTGACGATGGAAGTAATGGAAGTCAGCTGGAAGATGTTCACCTGTGAGCGAATCTCCCTCCTGAGTCCATCCTCAAACTTCCTCGCCAAGAACACCCCACTCCCATCCCGAAGGGGTGTAAAACGCTGCAGCTCAGTGAAACGAGAGGAATACTCCTTGACAGATAGAGTACCCCGCTCCAAGCTCATGAACTCCCGTGCTCGATCAGCCCTCAGGGTCTTCGGGTAGAAGTAGTCGTAAAACACGCACTGGAACTCCTCCCAAGTCATAGCCTGCTGCTGACCCGCCTGTGAGATCACGTCCCACCACCTCTTGGCGGATTCTCGGAGCATGTAGGTGGAGAGCTTGACCCGCCTCTCTGGAGGCGTCTTCAGATGCTCGAATATAGTCAGCATGGCTTCCAGCCATGACTCTGCGGCCTGAGGTCCTCCCTCCCCCGAGAACGTGGGAGGATGCTGCTGCTGGAAAACCCGCGTCAAGTCTGCCATAGACGAGGCAGGGGGCGGTGCTCCCTGGAAGGCCTACATCATCCTCATGAAACCTTCCCTGAACTGTGCATCAGCACCTGCAACTGGTACGACAATCGGTGCCAAGACTGGCTCAGTTGGGGGATCGACAGGAAGTCCCTGATCAGCCATATCTGGTGTCTGATCACTGCCCGACGATAGACGTACGACCGGAGGACGTCTCGGAGGCATAGCCCTGAAAGATCAAAATCACACATTAGATCAGGAAAACAAGGACAAGGAACACAAGAGTACAAAACAGGAACAGGGGAAGAAAACACACAAAATTGCAAAACACGAATACACGGCGTGTATAAAACTACACGGCATGTCTTCTTAAACCACTGACATGGGCATGTACTCCTTCCCTACGAGTCGTGTACACTTCAAACTACACGGTGTGTTGACCCCCACACATGGCGTGTACTAGAAACTATTCCCCTACCCGAGTCTCCTTACACGGCTAACCCACACGGTCCGACTCAACCCGAGACTGCACGACGTGTTCGAATAAAACACGGCATGCACTAGACGAGGATTCGGCGGTCCGCGTTGCTGAATACACGGCCGTCTACACGGATGGACCTTACACGGCGTGCTCCGAACAAGCAAGGTGTACATAGGCGAAGGCGACACCATCCCATGTTGTTCGTGACACGGTCGGGTACCTGGGAAAGACTACACGGCGTGTTCCGAACAAACACGACGTGTGGAAGGGAAGGTAACGCCAGCCCGTGTTGTTCGTGACACGTCCGGGTACCTAGACAAGACTACACGGCGTGTTCCCTAAGGACACGGCGTGTTCTACCCAAGCCTCCCTACCCCGTGTTGTTAGTGACACGGCCGGGTACACGGCTCTGAACTCACACGGCGTGTACCAATGGTACACAGCGTGTTCCCGAAGTTACTCCCACGACACCGTGTTCTTCTCACACGGTCAGTGACACGGCCTGAAAACTACACGGCGTGTGCCCAAAAAGTACACACCGTGTATTCTGGGTTTTTCTAGGTAGTAGCTCAGAAACTGCGCAGAATTCCAGAAACACTAAAACGAGGGAAAAGATGCCAAATTCCGATCCGGGAGGGCCCATAATGCCTCAAGAACCAAAATTTGGAATTCATTTTAAGCAAGGAACAAAACAACAGTTTTCTAACACAACAGCAGAGAATCTATCAAGAATCTATCACAACAACATGCATAATCTACACAGAGGCTATCACAACAACATGCAATCGCTAATGCACCCTAGATAGCAGGGCAAGAATGCATGACATGTGATTTCTACAAGTGCCTATATGATGCATGAGATGGCATACCCTCATCTCATCGGGTTGCGACGGAAATAGAACCGAAATATCAAAACAATAAACGCACAAGTCATGTGAATCACTCTAGGTGAAAACATATCAACCATAAAACTCAAAACCAGCAACTGCGATTAACGAGGTAGTATGGTCTTTCCCTGTACACGGGTTAGCTACTCCCGAGCACAACTTAATGCCAAGTACCGAATTTGTCCTATCTCTAGCTAAGGTATCCAAACAGTAAAGCAAGAGAAAAGAACCCCCCTGATACCACTTTGTAACGTCCCGAGTCTGGATCCCCTCCACTGGTGCCCCGTACTCGGTTCGCCACATGACCACAAGCGTGTTTCCCCGAACGCCAGAGGCTGCCGAGTAGCAGCGAGGGCCTTGGTGAGTCGGTGGGGAAACTATGCCCTCATTCGGTAAGGTATACAAGGTAAGAAACAACAATAAACAGCGGAAGCAGTAAACAACACGCATAACAACAGAAACCAAACAGCGGAAGCAATGCAGATATATAACAATGATGACAATAATGCAGCAGGTACAAGTATCTATGGAAAACAGCAAACGCAACAACGTGCTGGAATACAAATGAAACCAAGTGCAAAAGATAAACAAAGAAAGCTCCTCAGCATCGCGAGCCACGGCTCGGTCTCATGCTCCCCAGCTCCTGGTGCAGTCAAGATCCTGAAGTAGAAGGGCGCTTGCCCTTGTCTATACCTGCAGCAACATAGTCTGCTTGGGCCCAAAAGTATGGCTCAAACAGGGTGTGAGATACAATCCCAGTAGGCAACCACCCAAAGATCTGTGTCTAACAGTCAATGAATACATAGCAGTACTAAAACAAGAAGCAGTAAACAGAAAAGCACAAAACAGCTACAATCCACAGCTCTAACAAGTAAGGCACACAAGTAAGCAGTCAACAACAAGAAGTAAACAGGTAACCCTCTGGGTAGCTCTCACAGTCTAACCCCTATGGTTCAACCTCTAAGTACTAGCAACCCTCTGGGAGGCACACACAGTCTCACCAATCTGGTTCAGCTACGTAATTAAGCAGACTCTCTGGGGAAGCACTCACCATCAATTCCCCATATAGTCTCGTATCGTGCTAAAGGCTCTCTGAGGAAGCACTCAACGTCAATTCCTCATGTGACCCGCGTCGTAATTAAAAGACTCTCTGGAGAATTCCTTCTGTCAATTCTCCACTTGGTCTCGCATCGTGATTTAAAGGACACTCTGGAGAAGCCCTTCCGTCAATTCTCCCTTTGGTCTGCTACTCTAGGTTCTCACAGTCCTGAGTAACTAAACATGCTCAACGCGTGTGTATCATCCAAGTAAACCTCAAGAACTACTTGACTATCAACTAAGGCTCAACAGTAAAATAAAACAACAGTTCCACTGTCCTACGACTAGGCATGGCAACTGGAAAACGCCAAACAGGCAGAACAAGCATGGAAAAGCAATCTGAGCACAAACAAATTACTCTAATTACAAGCAATAACCTCTACTAAAGCAATCAAGCAAAGCAGGCAAGAACCAAGGGCAAAACAGGAAACACGCAATACCCCATTCAAGGGTATTGGTGGAATTTGCACAAAATACTCAAAGAGTTTCTACAGAAAGGCACAAACCACCTACCTCGATCCTAGGAGATCGATATACGTGAACATCGGCGACAGATTCCCCATAGAACGACGTAGATCTGAGAAAACGCACAAAACGTTCATCCCACAATAACTTAGAAAGCATGAGGAATCAAGAAACAAGGCTAAAGAAGAAGGAAGAACTCACCGCTGCGATTCCAACGCAACTGACCGTGCTCAAAACGGAGGACGGACGACGGGGCGGTCGTCCGTCGAAGATCCGGTCGTACGGTCGCTCCCAGATGGCCGAAAACTGAAGAAGAAGATGAATATGGGGGTTAGACGTGACCCCGGTCCGTTTAATGAAAAAAAAAGTACACTGCGTGTACTTTTGGAGTAAACGGCGTGTACTTCAAATTTTCCGTACTCCGAAATAATCGGCCTCCACCTCAGCCTTACACACCGTGTGTGTGGCCCGGACACGGCCAGCACACGGCTTCGAGCCGGAACAGAGTACACGGCGTGTACTCAGAAAGTACAAGGCGTGTACTTCTGAAATTTCCAGAAAATTCATTTTTTTTCTCAAAAACTCCAGAAAAAGGAAAACATACATGAAAAGAGATCTGGGTTCTTACACAGAGTATCATAATTACCCAAAGATTCATCATCATTGGTCTTTCGTCGAGTCTCGTTCATCAACAATGATGAAATCACATCATCCAACTTCAGTGTGTCTTTCCCGAACCGCAATGTGGTGACGAAATTATCATGCGAATCAGGTAACAAACACAAAAGAAGCAAAACATTGTCTTCTTCTTCCATCTCAACAGGTACCGCATTACCCTTATCATCGCTCTTGACTGTCACCGAAGACAGCTCCGTCGGAAGTTTAGTGAACTCGTCCAGATGGTTACCTAAATCTTCATTTTCTGACATTCGCAAACAATACAACCTTTTTTTTTCAGATATACGATTTGTGAAGGATTTCAATTTATACCTGCTTTCAAGCTTCGCCCAGATCTCCTCTAGATCTGTCAAATTCATCGCTCCCTGCGATGTATTATCACCCAAATACATCTGAATCGTGTTTGTTGTAAACTCTCTCATATTTTTCCAATCACCATCGCTCATCGTCTCCGGTTTACTTGTTTTTTCTTCAATGTCTTCATTATCTTCTCATGGACCGGAATATTTTTAACTCTTTGCTGTCAAAGTGTAAAATCATTTTGCATGTTAAACAGTTTGGTGTGGGTAGAAATCTCATGTCGTGAATCACCCATATTTAATCAGCAAGAAAACACGAATAACCTCATCTGATACTACATGTTGGGTCGAAAGTGGATCAACTCCAGAATAAAACTCAATTGCGACAATAATAATTATGAGAATCACCAACGTAAGCGAAGCGAAAAACCAAATAGCATAATAACAAATGGACACACAAATTTTACCATGGAAAAACCCTCCTTACGAAGGATTAAAACCCACGGGGCAACTTCGAGAAAATTCACTATGAATCAGAGAGTACAAAAAACCAAGTAAAACCCAACACTTGAATCGCAAATACAGCGTAAAAAACCTGTGTGAAAATCCACACTCTGATATGCTTTTATCGCCTCTCTGATAATAGTTCGTAACCAAATGTCACCTCTTGGAGATCAATCTCGAACTTGCGTCGTCGTTGTAGCACCTCGTTGCACTACCCAGTCTGCCGCTGCTCATTATTGCCCACACCCAGAAACCGTCACCTAAGTATCTGTTCTCCTTGGGTTGGTGCGCATCACCAAAATCGTCTCCTTCCTTTAGTCGCTACCTCCACTTTTATAGGTTTTCATATGCCGCATATCTTGTTTAAAATAGATATCTGAAAATATATCTCAAAAGTATATAAATGAGAACATTGCGTTTTCATAGCTCTGCTAGTAGTGGGACGAACTCCCGCCGCGGGCTGCACAGCCCCTCCAAAGGCTGGGAATCTGCGGAACTCGCCGCCGTCTCCCACTCGAATCCCTGGACGATCACCCCCACCCCCAGCGCAATGATCCGCAGCGCCATGGCCGCCCCGGGACACGCCCTCCGCCCCATCCCGAAGGGAATGAATCTACACCCCTCCCTCTCCCCCTCCACCCCTGCAAACCTCTCGGGCATGAACTCCTCTGGCTCCTCCCATGCCGTCGGGTCCCGCTGCACCGCCCAGGCGTTCACCAGCACCATCGTCTCCCTCGGCACCTCGTACCCTCCCAGCGTGCATTCCCCTGAAGAAAAATGGGGCAGCAGCAGCTGCGCCGGAGGGTGCAGCCGAAGTGTCTCGTACACCACGCAGCGCAGGTAGGGCAGCCCGGCGAGGTCCGAGTCGCGCAGCAGCCGCGCGCACCCGATCCGGCCGTCGATCTCTTCCCGCACCTTCTGCAACGCCTCCGGGTGGCTCAGGAGCAGCGACATCGCCCGCTCCATGGAGATCACCGACGTCCCCGTTCCGGCAATGAACATCGTCTGAAACCAAATACGCGAAGCTTTCATTTACAGGAAACAGAAGAACCAGAGCGCCCACGAAAATTCAACGTCTCACAGCTTACCAGGACCATACTTTTGACTACGCCCTCTGTGTAGAATTCGGGATCAGATTCGTGAAGGGACAACAGGGTCTCCATGAATGTGTTCTTCTTCCTTCCAACTTCACCTTCTGATTTGAGAGACGGATCCGAGTTTGCTTTTTGGCGAGCCTCATCAATCAAATTCTGCAGGAACTCATCTCGCTTTCTCTGCAACTTTCCCAACTTCTTCTCCATCCCGCTGTAACCAAACCATCTCAAAATGGGCAAGAAATCATGGAGGCTGGTCATGGGCATGGATACCACAAACATCTCCCGAAGATCCTTCAACAGTTGCCTCGCGGCCTCCATGTCTCGAGAATCCCCCTCGCAGAACCGTTTCCCGGCGACAATCTTGAGGATGACATCGAAGGACAGAAAAGAGAACATCAATTGCAGATCCACCTTCTGCTCCCCGCGGCTCGAGGCGCGGAAGAGTCGACGGGCTAGGTTAGTGGTCTCCTCGTCGCGGATGGGCGAGGCTTTCTGCAGGCAGATTGGGGAAAAAACTTCGACCAGGGCGACACGGCGCAGGACCCTCCAGAGCTGGCCATACGGAGCCCACGCCACGGCGGTGTAATTGTAGGTCAGGGTGTCTCCGGCGACGGTTCGCGGTCGGTTTGCGAAAATCACGTCGTTCTTGGTGAAGCACTCTTGGACGGCGGTGGGAGAGGAGACGGCGACGGCGGATCGGACGCCGAGTCGGAGATGGAGGATGGGCCCGTACCGGCGCGAAAGAACCGCGAGTGCCTCGTGAAGGGGTTTCCCTCGGAGGTGATGGAGGTGTCCGATGATTGGAAGCGCCCATGGGCTCGGTGGTAGGTTTCGGGTGGGTCGACGAAATAGGAATCTGAAAACCAGGAAAGCGAAGAGGATGATCGGGAAGCAACCGTAAGAGCATACGGCGTCCATGGCGGTTTCAGTAGAAGGCTATGACGACTGCTGGAAGGCTACCGACACAAATAAGAGAAGGGTCCCGGCGCAAAGG
Organism: Viscum album; assembly: GCA_963277665.1. Classification (NCBI taxonomy): domain Eukaryota; kingdom Viridiplantae; phylum Streptophyta; class Magnoliopsida; order Santalales; family Viscaceae; genus Viscum; species Viscum album. The sequence continues at coordinate 1,011,213,112 of OY728119.1, read as the reverse complement.
GGGTCTGGAAATCCAGGCGGCCACACTTATCCGGGTGAACTCCATAGCCCTGTTTCATGGTGGTCTATCTTCGAACGAAACAGAAAAGCGGCGAGTACCCTGCACAGTTGGCGTCACCGGCTACGGAGGGAAGGAGATCGGAGGAGAGAACGTGCCCGGGAGACCGCTCCGCGACTGATCGATTCCAAGGACGGGCGCACAGAATCGGCCACGGATAAGCAGCCCATGTGCGAAAATGACGCTACAGTACACAAAATATGGAGCTTATTTGAAGGTATTCAAGGACCAAAACACCCTCTTAATTCGGGTAAAGCACCGGACACATTTTTGGATCAAATTAATATCTGATTTCATTTGAAAAAACATAATCTTTGTGGTTCTTAAATGATATTTTTTCATGTTTTTGGTTGCAAACTAGAATTAATTGTATGTTTTGATCCTAAATTGTCATTTTGGCTTATTTGAAAGTCGAACTCACTACTACAAATTTGTCCATTAGTGACCGCCAAAAGTAGTCGCTAATGGTCTTTAGCAACTGCCGACCGACCGCTAATGGCGGTCGCATTTGGCCGGTCGCTAAAGGTCAATAGCAACCGCCAACGGCGGTCGCTTTAGGGGGTTTGTGGTGAACTTTGATGGCGGTCGCTGGGAGGAGGATTAGCGACCGTTTTTGGCGGTCGCTAGAAGCACATGAAAAAATGTTCAATGTGGCTA